>OW121817.1:50112468-55112468 GCA_933228935.1 Pemphredon lugubris | reverse complement strand
CAGGTATTTTAAAATAAATCTATTGGTTTTGTTATCAGCACTGTTTCTCATTCGACTATCCCAGTCCACCAGATTCCTCATTTCAATCTCAACCACGTGGTATCATTTAATTTAGAAGTATATTAACATTCACTAAATAAAGACTAATAATGACAAAAATCAGAATGTAGTTACATTCGAATAGTATTGCAATCTTGTGCTCATATCTTGCTCTTAATTACCACATGTCCAATGTTTTACAAAACAACATTAGCCCCCATCGCCTTGTGATTGGATGTAAACCGTGAAATTGGTAATGACGCTAATGCCTCCGGGATAAGCTGGAAGTACATTCGTTTACTTTTAAAGCCGCAAACTGACGCTAACGCTGATACTGGCAGCTACAAACGTTCTAACGTCACATGTGGTTTATAATTCAATCCGCTTTTTTTGTTTGCCAACCCGCGCTCGGTCGATAGAAGGATGACGAGAAATTCTTCGTTCAGAAGTTCCAAACAGCTGTTACTATCGTGAGAAATTTCTTCCCCTCTTTTGCGTAACTCTTGTAATACGTAGTTAAACGTCGGTGGATGAACGTGTGAAGAATACGCCGAGAATTATTGGATAGTTTAACGTCAACTTTCGCGCGAGAATAATTTTGATAAAGTCGCAATATATCAAATTGCAACACCGCGCGGAGGATGTTTCGTATTTAATTACAGAATTTCCTGACCATCCATTATCCTCTACTATTCTACTTTATAGCGGAAAGAGTTAATTACGGTTAGAACGTTCGGAAAAGCTGAGGTTTTTAGGTTTCACGAGTAATCCTCGAAAGAAAAAAATAGTCCGTTCCTTCGGAATGCAAATTTTAGTATAATTACATTGATTTAGTTCCGCGGTTGAAATAACCGGGGAATTACAAGCGTAGCGGAATGACTTTATTTTATAACCTTTCTCGTTCTCGTTGGTGTACCTACGTAGAAAGGTACGACGTGTTACGTGATCGATGGCGGGCAGTATGTATCGGACGCGTGGCAAATTGGTTTTCGAAACGACCGTGCAGATCCTAGGTACTCTCAGCGAAATGGAATTGTTTTTTGTCTACTCGAGCCCTCGTGAATTGATATTAACGTAAGTTCAGCTAAGGGCAAATTCAAAATGAAATTTCTAAGGAGTGGGACTTCTTACGTGGCAGTAAAGCTTCGTGATAACCGCCCGACGATTCATAATAATTACATTATCATTGAAATGAAACGCTTTGTCACACGTTCGAGGCACGCGTCGAGCGATTCGTAGAATAGCAATGTTTATCGCGGCTTTCGAAATCGACGATAAACATTGTCCAAGAATCGTTTAACGGGCAGCCTAATCGAAATTCTGATAGTTCCGGGACAACGTTGGTCGTCCTTGACGCAAGATTTCCAAATACTGGGGGCAAAATTTTCGTCTCAAAGAAAATTGTTTCTCACGATTTTCTAGCGCGTACGTAGGCATTGATGGGAAAATAATAATTATTGTAATTAACCAAAATAGGCTCGCTCATTTTAACCGAGGAATCTGCAATTACGTTGGAATGTTGCTAGCAAACGTGACCTCGAGGATTTACTTTCGTACAACGTGGATACAACCTTTTCCTCGGAATTTCACGGCCCTATATTTCTTGTCGTTGAAGCGTTTAATAAAATATAAAATTCTAAACGTTTCGCGTGATTTTGATCGATTAACGAACTCTCTACTCTCTTCGTTCCATCCGGGAAGGTTTTCCCCCGTTTAAATTTGTGTACAAATTGAGTTCTTAAAGAAGCGAAACGTACTATGACTCGTTATCGACGTTGTATTAACTGGAAAGAAACGATTGTTGCGTTCAGCAGACAATACGATCACGTAATTCATTTACACGTTGATATTTACTTTCGTACGTGATTTCAACGAGAATCCAAGTACGCGCCGTATTCTCGCATAATTAATCGGCCGACGCGCTGCAGGTTCCGTACAAACCGTGCAGGGAAACTAATCCACGATCCAGCGGAATTAATCACGCAACGCGTTGCGCGTGTCGCGATAAATTCAAATTGTTTTATAAATTAGTGGCAGTGCAACTCTACGCTCCAGTTGCTTTCCAAGCGTATCCCAAGAATTTTGTTTACCCTCTCGAATGTTGTTACAAGCGCGCGCGCGCTAATTAAGGCCATTCAGAGAACATTATAACCAACTGCGAATCCACAAAAAGTTTCGTTACTCTATCGACGTTAATTCGACAGGTTAAAACTTCTAGATCACAAGACACATATGAAACGTCCACTGTATCCTCGTCAACAAGTCCTCTCTCTCTTCCCCTTTGTACATGCACCCAACTCTTCTTTTACACAAATTGAAGTTACACGGTACAAAAAAGTCAAAAATTGATTTGATCTAACGCGAATTCAAAGTCATTTTCTTATAATTATGTACACGAATGAGCGATTTAATACAAGTTGCAGGTTTTGGTGCCAATGTGTCAAATAGATTCACGTTTTTACCACACTTCAAAAATCAGGCAGCACTGCGCACTGCTGTAATGTAGTAACTTCTGGGGAATCCCAGTAATCTTTTATTACACGAATTTTTGAGGAACCCGTGTATCGTGTAAAAAAAGGAATTGGGTGTACGTAAAACGATCAATGAACGTAAACGTAGCGGTTACCGTGCCTCGTGAAAATAATTCCCCGATCCCAGCGCGCATCCGCGTCGTCCACGAGTCTAATTAACAAATCGAACTAATAAGCAGAATCGAAGCCGCGGAGGAGTAGGCTCGTTTCGGGAGATGTTACTACCGCTCTCACAGACCGATTCACAACTGGCCTCGCGTTCGTAACTAGCAATTGGCGTCGTCGACACTCGGAATGCACTTGTGGCACAATGAACTCCGACCCTCCGACAACGACAAACGACGAAAGAGAGAAGGTGGGGTCAGGAGGTTTCAGAGGGGACAGCGCGCGTACGCTGAATATCCACGTTCCTCAAGAACGAGAGAGAAGGGTCGATCGTATATCCCGGTACTCGAGCCTCTAAACCACCGCGAGGATATCCTGTGGAGACATTGACACTGTCCGGCGAATTGTCGGGGCATAACGATAGTCCACGACCTACGAGGACGAGGAGTTACAGGACTATGTACTTACATTTCCTCGATTTTAAGAGCGCCGTGACGATAAGTTGTTTCACCTCGGGAGAATATGCTGAATAGGCATTAGAAATTAGAAAATATTTTCGAGCTTTTTAGAATGTCTGCACCCTCGTTTGATTTGATCGCCACGGCATTCTTTTTCACCATTTCAATCGTTTTGGGAAATATAAGAGATGAAGGATACTTTTTAAAAATCATGACGTCTATATGGTTACATTTGGTTTAATAAATTTTTAATAGAAATTGTACACATCGTTTTTAGTGTGACCATATTGCGAGTATTACGCAATAATACTCTCTATCGCCGAGAATGTTAGTCTTCCTGTATCTAATCGTCCACGCGCTGCTTTTAAGCAGAAGGCAGTTTTATCGTGAGCATTCTTCGAATCGGTGAAATTTCTGCTTCGTTAGAACCGCGTATCATTGGAATCGTGGAGATAGTATCTTCTAAAGGAATTCGTATAGACGTTACACGTTGCACTGGGACCGGCGAACCCGACAGACTCGCATAATGGGATGATTGGTAGGGCAATTCACTGTATTCCCTCTTGTTCTCCCAACACGCAATAGAGCCTGGCTCGTTGAATCACTGGACGAAGCCTCCGACGTTTAATCTCGTAAAGTCGAGCAACATCCGATGGAACGGAGTAATTAGTAATTACGAGGAACCGGTGAGAGGACGTAAAGCGCCCCTGGGTTTAGTGGAAACCGCGTATTATTCGAGCATAACGTAAAGAAGAATATTCACTTTTCGTAGAACCAGCTCGAATATTCCAGTATTACAAAATTGTCTAGAATTATAATTTTCGTTAATATTCAGTATCTCTAATAAATCCCTGAATATTATTTCCCATTTCCATATTATTCTATTTCCGAATACTTTAAACATAACATTTAAAAGAGCAACGTGAATAACATCGTTGGCGGTGTTTCGGCGAATTTCTTTGATTTTTTCTTCGATAAAGGCGATAAGAAAATCCCTGAATACTATTTCACATTTTTATATCATTCTATTTACTTACTGATATTTCGAATGCAAGTTTTGTAAAAAGCAACCTAAACAATATCGCAGTCTGAGTTTCGGGGAATTTTCTGTATATTTCTTCCGCGTATTCGACAAACGATTAATTAATATAGTCGGTAGTACGGGCCCACCGAAAGATGACCTCGCATGACTTGGGGGGTTCGGAGGGGACGACGTCTGTCCATGGTCTGGCCATCATCTCCGCTCGACGTTACCTGACTCAACTGTTTTTACGTGACCCGCGTCAGTGTTCCCCGTGTTCCTCGGGGGCACGGTAACCGTGACGATACAAATAAGGCTAGAGATTTAGGGTTAATAGGCGGCGAATGCGCTCGATCATGCGCATAATCCCCCCGAACCTAAACAAACGTTTCGCAATCGCCAAAGGAGCAATAACCCAACGTCGACGACGCGCGTCCCGGTTGCTCGTGCACCGCGTCGCTTTCCCGCGAATAACATTCCGAGGATCATTTGGTGCGCGGAAAACTGCAGGGAAGTGCGCTCGCGTCGATCGGAAAATACAGGGAACGCGACAAAAGGCTACGCGCGCCGAGAGGCTACGCATTATTGCCCGCGCATTACCGTGTTTCAAGATTGGCACCGAGTCCTTTTTTCACCTGTCGATCGATCGATTACCAACGTCGATCGTACGGGACTCGGTGTACCAAACAATATTCACCTGCGCGCACTTCCCGATGTGAGCGAGCTTTCTATTTAAGGTAAATCTGACGTGTCACTGGAAACCTGATTCGTGATTCATCTGGAACGTCGAAGAAAGCTTACGGCGATTCTAGAGACGTCGGGGAACGGATGTTTACCTGTCTCCGTAATTAATTCCGTGGTTTAATTCTGTAGGTTGCGTAGGATAGGATCTCGTCGAGGTAAAAAGCGTTCAGAGTTGAAACACGGAAAAAAGAGCGATAAAATTGGTTTCGAGTGGATACGTACAATTTCAGGACAAAACAATTTTTAGACGATGCTTTAAAAATGTTTTTTTTTTTAATAATTACGGTCACCGACGAAATGGATTATATCCCACCAAACGTAACATTTGCTAGTCAAATTACGGATAAAATAGGTCTCAAAGTTTTAGACTCTTGTTCAACGAGACACTTGAGTTTCTCGTTCAATTCCTAAAAAACTAGTCCGCGTGGGATCTGACCTTAGTTCCCTCTGGCCCGTCGCATCTTTCTTATTACACAATTTACCGATTACTTCGCATCGTTCGAAAAGCTCCGTCGATCGTGCCTTCGAAAGCAGCCTCCTATCGAATTCTAGCCCCAATCGTAACGGCACAAACGGGATAATTAATATAAACGTTTTCAGGATTGTACTGATCGCGTTGGCACGGTGTCACGCTCGTAGCCGGTATTCCAATTAACCCGTTTTGCAATTTCGCGTGAAATCACGCGGAGCGATGTCGGCCGATAAAATGCAGAAATTCTGGTAGACCCTGGCGTGGAGGGACATTTCCAGTTTAGATCAGATTATTAGCGGAGGCGTGTCGATATCAACGAATGATCGTCGATGTCGCGTAGCAGTTGCCTTTTCCATGAAAGACCTACGTACGCGTTTTGAAACCCACGAATAAACGCGCAATGACTCGTCGCTGATCGCTCAAGAAGATCAATTGCAATAGATTTTGCAACTTAAACCGTAATTTAGCGGAAGTATCGCGGGGAAGGAAAAGTAATGCGAAAACGTGACCACGTTAGGCGAAATCTCAATTATCTTGTTATATATATATATATCCTATCCAATCGTGTCATCTTCGCTCGTACTCGTAATGTCGAATAAATTACATTCGCTGTATTGCCTCGGACAAAATAATTCTAATGACATTTCGTCCAGCGTCGTTAGGTTAGTTCTCGCGATTCGAAATCTCACCGGACGAGCGACCGACCGGCAGGATCAATTATGTATATTGGCAAAGATTTTATTAGCCGGTTATTGGCAATACCGGCGAGCCTCTTTTCAAAGGTATTATAATTACCGCGATTTACCGGGTACCGATAGTAATCGTGGCAAGAAACGGGAACAAGGTACCAATAGCCAATGACTGACTCTCGTAATGCGCCAATTTTGTCGGGTTCTGTCCTTGCATCGGAACTGGATAAATAATCCGCAATCCATGCCATAATATACGGGGTGGTTCAAAATACATCGCAACGTTGAGAGCAGGTCGGTTCGTAACGAGGAACCCAGTCAACGCGAATCGGTTTTAAAATTAATTTCATTTCCACATAAAATAAAAGTTCGTTCGTAAGAGGCTTCGTCTAAATCGAAAACAGAACGTCGTGCGAGTAAATCATGTCCAGCGTTATCAACTTATTATATTTCCACGAAGTCTCGCCTGGTTTCTTAGTCGCATCGCGTATTTCTACCCACCCCGTACGTATACACACGTACGCGCATATATCGCTTTCTATTTTCCCGGGGAAACAATTTTCTCCGACTCGTCCCCCGCCCCACCCCTCCCCCATCTTTCGTCGGCCGGAAAATCGCGAAATACGCGTTAATGTTTGCCGGTCGTTATTAGCTTCTGCAAGCAACGGGTACTTACTCACGGTCTATTGTTCTCCGGTCTGCAAAAGAGTGCTTGGCCACGTCGTGTAAGCGTTAATCGATACCTGGGTTTATACGTTTTTAGGGGAGAGGAAAAAGAGGGAATCGTTTGAAATAGCGGTTGCGTGGTAAGTGCGGGAACAGAAGTAACGATATCGGTAAAAATTACCAGGATTACGCTGTACGCGATTAGGCTAAGTGGGCGCGCTAACCTAAGCGCGATGTTTACTTTTACGACGTCGGCAAGGCTGCCCTGAATATTTTCTCGCTTAGGATTGAATCGCGACATTTCAGTTATCCAAAACTGATTTATTTCGCTGAACGTATCGTTTGGAGTTTGACGACCGTTGCGGAAATAAATTTAAAGATAGTTTAGCTTCGTTACAGGAAAGATACGTGATCTCTCTTATACCGCTCAAGAGTATTAATAGAAACGAATATAAATTCTATCACAAAAAAGATGTAAGATCTTAATTAGTATGGCGCAACGATTATCTATCCTTTTCTCTCGTTTCTAGAAAAGCGCGTAGAAAAGTAGCAAGTATCGCCGAATTAGCGACATTTTGGAGTACTTTGCCGACGTTTTCTCACGCGGCCAGATCCAAACACCTCCCTGTCGATGCGCGAATTCCTTAAAGCGCGACGAGACGGATTCTAGTTTACCTCGATCCTCGTTTTTCCCAAAATGACGTAAGCCCCCGTAATTCGCGTAGACGTAAGATTATGAGCCCACGAATCAGCAGAACGTGGAACTACCGGCGAGCATTGCCGTTGCATAACGATTGCGCTAATATGTCGCGTTGTTTACCGTCCGGAGAGAACATCGGCCGGGAAACGTTCAATTAATGTCCCGTGCGTTGCGGGATATACGATTTGGACATAGAAAAATAGAAAGTAGATGTATTGCACAAAATTCGACACCTCTTCCAGCGAACGCGTTTAACCCTGAGAAGGCCCGGCGTTCTTAGAGGTGTGAAATTCTAAGACCGTGAATTACACCGTTATAAAACCCGCCGCGAAACCATTTGCGATTGACGTAATTTTTTTTTGTTCCGCCATTTCTCGCACGGAAATTAGAGACACGGATCTGCGATCACCGCGATCGATTAGCTTCGCACGGATTTCGAATTACCTTTTTATCACCCGTCCGTCGGCTGACCCTGAAAGATAACGCGCAGCGAAATGGCGAAATATCGCGGAGCTCCGATAAGGAATCAGTTTTCCTACGCGATGCGTCGTTCGCCGGGATCCCACCGACTTTTCTCCACGTCCTTTTCTTCTTTTTCTTCTTTTCGCGAAAGCGATATTTTGATATTTGTTATTTCGAAATAAGCCTTCGCTCGCGGTGCCAACGCTTATTCACGATTCCGCGCTTCCGCTTTTATAATTCGCATATGTTAGCCGAATACATAATTGCAACTTTCTTCTTTTCCCGATGCATACGTTTGTTTTACTAAAACGTAACGAACGCTCGGTGCCCCCGAACCTCGATGCTCCGATTTAACGATATCGTGCCTCTTGATTTCTCGGAATTCCATCGTCCGACGTTTCCTTTACGCCGTTCCACGAAACTCGACGTGGAAAGTTTGTTACGATAACTCGGGAATCGTCTCGTCGCTCTCCGCGTTTGCGAAATCATTCCCCAAAAACGGAAAGATATTTAGTAATTCATCGCGTTCACCGAGCGGAATGAAAATCGTTTGGAAAGGTGACGCGAAGCACCTGGAACCCGATCGATGACTTTTTCTTTTCTGGCAATTAGTAGTCTCTTGTTAGTTCTTACCGGCAGGAATGACAAATCGTTCTTGCGCGAATCACTGCGAATCCGATTCAACGGCTGGTATACTTTTCGGCCAATTAGCGGCTGTCCGTTTTTCGCGAGAGGAATGAAGATTGGTCAAACAAAGAGTAGGTTACTCTACCTCGCGAGGAGATAGGATCGGTTAATCACGCGAGGCAGTGACATTGGTACCGTTCTTACGTAAAGAAAGCATTGTTCCGCTGTAACAACGGTAATCATAATTACCCTCATTACGGCCGAGTAAATGCTAGATATTACTCGCGGATATCGTTGATCCTACATTTATTTCGCGACATAATGCTCTTTACGGTCTGCCTAACGACCGGCATAATTCTTTGCCTCTCAACGACTGATTCACGTTCGCGTGGAACGATCTCGACGTCCTTTTTCCAACGTCGTTCCATGAAATAGAAGACCGAGGTGGAGAGGGACAGCGAAACCCTTTCCATTGACCGCAAAAACTGTCAGGGAAAACGTTGATCTGACAAATGATCTCCGAACGTACGTTGAAGGCAGTAATTTTTGAAATCGGAAAATCAGTGCAAAAACACGGATAATAACTAACAATAAGATACGGTAATCGTCTCACTGATTCAATAGTCAATTTAGATCGATGTTTAGAGAATTACTCGAAATTCAATCGAACGATTAAGATCCCTCGATCTCGATTAAAATCGTTGGATCGTCGAAATTTCGCGACTTTCCTCCTCTTCCGTGTCGCGTTCTCGTCTTTCGCGATCAAGTACGCACACGTACGCGCGCGCGGAGCAATTCGAAAGGTGTGTACACGCCGCGGACGGTGAAAGTGGACGGGACAGTCGGCTCATTGTGCGGCCCACGGACGTTTCGCGGAAAGACAGGACTTCCCGGTCTTCCGATTACGCAACTGGACGGACCAGTTTTGGGGC
Organism: Pemphredon lugubris; assembly: GCA_933228935.1. Classification (NCBI taxonomy): domain Eukaryota; kingdom Metazoa; phylum Arthropoda; class Insecta; order Hymenoptera; family Crabronidae; genus Pemphredon; species Pemphredon lugubris. The sequence continues at coordinate 55,103,022 of OW121817.1, read as the reverse complement.
AGATCGCCAAACGGTTTCTGGGCATTGGCGTCGATCCCCCCCAAGAAATCGGTCGACCGCGAACGGGCAAAGGAAAGCGCCGACCGAAATCAGAGCGAACGAGCGATCGATCGCAAGCGCAGGGGGAATTTAAGTGGCCTGCTTTTTTTGCACGCGAAAACTGATATTCGCTCTTTTATGATTTCGCTGGACAAAAAGAAAATAAGGGTGAACCTCTCGACCCTGTTTCGCAGTTTCGGCTTGGAAGTTTTATCGCGGGGGTGTGAATTAACCCTTCGCACTCGAAGCGCCAAGTGGGTTGGCTCTACATGGTTAGGCGTTTTCTATTCAAAGCGCCAACGCGCATAGGACGTCGGAATAATCGAGGAGATTATTTTTTAACGCTGGAATAGGTGTAGCGGCTTATTTCGATCGTTGGGTGATCGAATCTGCAATTGAAATTCGGATCCCGAACAAAGGTCTAAATCTTGCTACGTTCGTGTTTACGAGAATGTTTTGTATATCTCTTAATGATGTATCTACAATTGTTGGGGCATTAAAGTGCTGAATACTATCAATAGTAACAAACAGAACGCATTGTCACGATATAATATTGTAATTTCGGCTAAAAAATGTATACGAAAGCGTTTGTTCTTTGTAACATTTAAGTTGACAAAATCGGTGAAAATAAAAATGATCATCGGCCGTTCCAGCATCGATCGATGACGATGGGTTCGGCGAATCGTGCGAGGCGAACGTTCGATAAAAACTAGAATTTAAAATACGAGAGAAACGCGATAATAAATTATTCAAATCAAACGTATCTACGGTGGATCCGACGAGATATCGTGTCGCGTTATCTGACGCAACGGCTTCTGTTCTTTCAAACTTGGTTTCCGCATCTTTGGGTTGCGCAAGTGGATGAACCAGTTTCTGGACAGACCACCTTTGTGCAATTACACTTCAGCGGTCGCACCGCAAGAACAATAATGTCTCCTCTTGTCGCTCCCGTGAAAGCTGCCGTCCGACGCGTCGATACGAAAGAAAGTACGGCAGGTTGGTACATCGTCGTTAAAATTTAATTGCAGTTTTTTTTTTCTCTCACCCTCAAATTTTCCTCGTGCAGTAAACTCCGGAATTTATTTATACCCGAAACGCACGATGGTCTTACTTTTTCAACGTCGACGTTACTGCCTTTTTTATTGGACATTTTTATCACCGTTACTTAAACGATGACGTCACTTTGTAATTAACATTTTAACGACGACACTGTCGAAAGTTACTCTTCTTTTAAGTAATACGCTGGTAAAACACCCATAGGGAATGTGGAATAACAATACCGTTATTCCGAAATGCTTTTTACTCTTGACCTTGGCATAGTCGAGATAAAAAACAAAATTTATTACCGTCCTGCAGGGATATCGGTAGATTCCCAAAACTGCGAGTGTGATTTTTTGAAGATTTCTATTACCGCTCTCGCAACGCTAGGTTTTTCCATTGTAATTTATCTGCCTCCTGAAATCCACGTAAAGACCACGCGACTGTTTCAACTAAAATGAATCCCGGATCCTCGTGAAATTGCAATTTTGGCAGTTCACCGTCGGCGTGGGACGTCAGAACGTCGGCAACCGCATTGTTTCTTCCCCGTTCTTTAATCACGCGAGCCAGGTAAACCAATTTCGGGGTCCCATTTTTGCCGAACAACTTTTGCTCCGGCAGAATTCGAGCCGTTGCGAGCGAGAACCCTGCGAGAGCCGCGAAAGTCAGGAATAATGGGTTCCGGATAGCAGGTTCTCTTTGTGAATGTCGGCCAATAAAAAAGAAAAGACTCGGCGCTAACCGCGCGCCGCCTCTTCGGGAATGGTACTCAAATCACGAATTTATTGCGACACCCGGCATCAAACCGGTGTTGTTACCCTCGTTGTCGCAAGAACGGGTCTCATTTAGACGGAATCGTTTTATTTTTATCCTTTATACTCGTGATACAACGAAGTGAAAACAATGCGCATTAACAGGGACAAGAGTATCGATAAATTTCAAACGTAACGCACGCGCTAGGAAGGATCGTACAAAACGGATTAACGCTTCCACGGTCAAGGGCGGATCGGTTTTGATCCTTTTTTAAAACAAGTTTTCGCCAAATTTGTTGAAAAATTATAACATTTCCCTTTTTCGGGGTCTCGATATCATTTCTCATTGTTTCTCCGTTCGTAGAACTCTTACGAGCGATAGAAATTTTGCTGCTACAGCGAAGTGCATAAAACAGGATCCTCGACATCCTGGTAACTCATTTTCATCTAGCCGTGTGAACGTTAATTACGATATCAATAAGATATCACCTTCCTTTTATAAGAATTCTAACCGCGCTATAAATTTGCTAATAAACATCGAACGGGCATATTTACACGTTTGACAGTCGGAACACGATAAGAATTATTAGCCGTTATCGTAACACCACACCTTATATTTCGTTACTGATTTATACCACCGTAACAACGTCTACAACAAAGGCATAAATCTACAGTTCCTTTACCAAAGAGCGTAGCGAACGATTACATGGTGTGAGGAATGAGTCGCTCGGGGTATAAAACAATTTATGCAATTACATTCACGCAGCATACAAACAGAACTTACACGCGATACTTATATACTCTCTAATTATATGTGTACAACGTCTACGCGTGCTACTCAACGGTTCGCGATTAAATTAATAGTGAATACTTACAGCAAGGTACGCGCCTCCTTTAAATCGACCAAATGTGCAGTAATGTAATCGACGCGCGTGTCTCTGCGATCGATAATAATCGAATGCTTCGAAACCAGAGATTACGAAGCGGCAATACTAACGAAACTTACTCGCTCGACCTCTTCGTCGAACTCCTCAAAGTACAAAGAATCGAATGAAAGATAATGAACATCGAACTGACGTGCAATGCCTTTCATTTAACTCTTGACGGTTGGAAGAATCGAAGGAAGCGATTAACGTCGAGGTGACTGGGAACCACTTTCATTCGACTCTGTAGTCAAAAAAACAAAAGATGTAAGTTTCATTTCACTACAGATCAGTTTCATTTCACTTCGGGAAATTTCAAGAACCGAACAAAGCGTCTTTAGGTCAACTTCGTAAATAAAAAAAATTGAACTAAGTGATTTTATCGAACGGACTCGAGAAGACTTTCGTTGCACTCCCTCATCGAATCGCGAGATTGATTAAAATTTTCCAGTTATGTGGGGCAGTCGTTGTTTCTTCGGTAGTTTGGCGGGGTTAAAAATTTCATAGCGTTTGGTTCGCTTTGGCATGTAACGTGGGTATCGATGACACTCGTTTTAAGATAATCAAGAGAAAGGAAAATATTTCCAGTCCTGGAATGCATCAATAAAACGCTCTTGTTTATCGATTACGACGTCCGGTCGGTGGCTCGATTTATCGATGCGATTCCACGAATATCCTTTCCACTTAATGAAGCAACGAGATCGTTAATAGAATCGTCACGATTAACGGCACGATCGGCGCTGCTCGAATTGAAATTCCTGCGTTGTAAAATCCGCTCCCGTAGACCTGCAATCCAGCTGTCTCTATACTGCGTTTACAGTAATCCCCGTCTGGAATGAAAAAATTCATTTTCGTTAATATTATAATCTGGTGCAATGACCAGGTCGAAAAATCGATTAAAATTTTGCCTCAGGAGTAAAATAAATCGCATTCCTCGCTTTCGGGCAAATCGTACGATAATCTTCGAGTTCGCAATGCCCGAGTGGAACGTGACACAGAGATCGATAGATCGTTTGCTGGAGGGCGAAGGAGAGGAAACGAAACATTCTAAAACCCCGTAATCGAGATCGACGGAAACGAAAAAGGTAATCGAGGGAGGTAAAGGTCGTTCTCCCTTTCGTTTCGTGACTTTCGTTTCCGATCCCCTCCGATAATCCTTTGAATTCCTTTTTTCGCGAACGAGTCTCCGATCGAAAAAAGGAAAAAGAAAAAGGGCCAGGATCGCTCGAAAGAGAGTAATTGCACAACCGGCCGGCGTAATTTCTTTCTCCTCCGGTGTTACGTGCGAGTCACGTGCATTTGTGCTTTCCATTACCATCGTTTCTGAGAAGGAAGTCATTTTTTCTCTCTCGTCGGCGCCGAACCTGGAAAATGCCATCGTGTCGCAAAACGACCTCGGATAGTGCCGTTATTTTGACGTAACGACACGGCTCGCATTCGTTTCGCCGCTAAAATAGCTCGCGGAGCTCCCGGATATGCGGAGAGAAAGAGGGAGAGAGAGTTAGATATGAAACTGAAGGAAGAATACAAATGTTTCGAAAATCTATCTTTGACGAACGGACTTTCTCATTTCTATGTTTTAACATTCCGACGAGAGATTGGGGTCTCCGTGAAATAGCTTTTGAGAAATATTGAATAAAATACACGAATCTCTAAAAGTATCATTCACACGTGAATAAACAAAAGTACTAAAAAGTAGGGCAAATGAATTTTGTTTCATTAGAATATTTAAAAAGATTACTTAATCCGTTTTACCTCAATTTACAAAATTCGATTAAACTGATATATTTGCGAAATCGTTTAAAATGTAAGCGGTAGAAAATCGCAGCCAATAAAAAAAAATTGCCTTTGAATGGCGATTCAGTCGAACGCTGTCATACTTCAGAGATGTACCCCGTTCGAAAAATTCTAACTTCCACGATTCGTTGACCCGATTCCTTGGATCGAGACGTATCATAAAACGCTCAACCGTCAGTGACGACGAGAGTCCGGACACTCGACGTTAACGATTAAAACGTCAATGACGAGAAACTGCCAAAAAGAGCGATGTTACCCTTGCTCGCCATCCGCGAGGCTCGATCACGTTCGACCGAGCCGACGCAATTTTCACTCTCACGCGAGAACAGACGGAAGACGTGTGCAGTCGCAAGAATGCGCCGGTGCGCTAGGCGCATACACACGTACGTGTGTACGTGCAAGTTCGAGCGTCACTTCGAACGGCGGATCGACGGCTTTTAAGGTGCAACGTGCAATGGAAACGAGAGTGGATTCGTCGAACGTGTCTCACGACTCTCGTTTCTTCCTCTCTTCCCTACCCCCCCTTCACCCACCCCCTTTTCCACCCCGCCTCCTTCCTTCCTTCTCCCCTTCTGTTTCTCTCTTTATCGGCCTTTCCTCGTTCTACTCTGATTTCGCAATTTTCCAGTCCCACGGGGCCAGGACTTTACGATCCGCGACCGAAGCGGTGATCGGAGCACTGCCTTTGCATCTTATCACGGAAATAACGACGATGTTTCCTATACCAAATCGATCGACGTTGAACGGATTTTCTGCGTAATCGTTCACCCGACTGTCAATAATATGAATATAGCCGCGGACAAGAGTTAGGGAACATTGTCGCGTGTCATACGCAAGTTTTGATTTAATCCGTAGCCCACGGCTGTGAATCTCGAATTAACGATGGAAGATTATTTTTATTTTCTCGCGTATCTACGAACGATTATCTTTAATATATAATTTTTATTTTTTATTGAAATATACGTTCAAAATGCCCCCGTCGATAATGTGTTAAGAGGAAGAGAATTCTGAAATCTCGTTTGTTAATCACAAGCCGCGAGGTTATAAAAAAAATGTATTAGTAGTCGCGCCAAGAACGTGTATGTAAACGAAACTCCTCAACTTTTGTCCGCGAGTGTATTCCCCGTAGCAGCTGCATTCAATATTCAGAGGAATAATTCTCCATAGATTTCGTAAATGGAGGTTCTGCACTCTCGGTTTCGAGTAACGAGATAAATTGATTTTACGGTATAGATTTAAACAAGATAGTTTTCATTTGGCAAATCCGGGAGGAACGTAACGCGGGGGATGGAGCGCGGTGATCTTAATAATTTCCCCGTTACACCGAATCGTAATTCAGTCGAATGTCGTCACACAATGAATATTTGTAGCGCTCACCGTTAAGTAGTACGTGGGAACTGCAACCTTCAATCTGTTACGGTAGGAAATTGCATAATTTGTAACAAGTTACGATGAAAGGCACGACGTTCATACCGATCGGGCGGTGTCACGTGAATTAGTTCCTTGTTTATTTCTAATTACCATAATAACCGATTTCCCATACGTCCCGGTTTATGTGGATAAGAAAACACGTTTAAATTTACGGTGTTTATAGATTCGTAATAACCGGTGGATTATTTTTTGTATTAGGTATTGAATAACGATCCATTGGTTATTCAATAAATAATAATTGTGTAAATATTTACACAATCCGAACGTTGAACCTTGAAGATACAATTATGGAATAAAAAACGATAAATTCTACGAATTTGTCGCGACACAATGAATTATTTTCTCTCGTTACTGAAAAATTATTCGGGCCCCTTCCACAGAATTTCAAAGACATATGCGGTGGGTTAAAAAAAAAAACAACTGTCTCGCTTACCGTAAGACCAGCCAACGACGTCGCCGGTTCTCAGATTTTCCGTTCTAAGCCAATCTTCGAGAGGCCTGAAATATTCCCTCAAGGCAGATCCATCTAATCTGGTCTCCCCGATAGCTTCCTGAAGAGTTTCCTGCCACGGCACCGACGATCCTTTCTCCATTATTTTTCTGAAAACGATAAAAATTGCTTTTAATCGCATTCCACGGCAAAGAGGATTAAGGAAAAAATCGGGCCACTTAATCGGAATCGAGGAGACCGTTAACGAGGCGCGTAATTCCACGGGCCGTCTCTTATCTTGTATCGGGACGCGTCCCGGAACGGCGCGTTCGCGGCACCACTTTCTACCGGCGCGGCGCGGCGTTATTCGCGAAATAAAAAAAAAAGGATCACCATAAACGTACGCGCATGCATCGGAGGCACAAGAACGTTTGCGACTGGAGGCTCCATTGTACGTGAAAATGGAGCGAGTGAAAGATAAAACAACGTAATGAGGCACGTAATAACACTTCGTCTTTCGAACAACTTACAAATTTACATTACGAGATTGTAATTAGACTATGTGTCATTAAAAACCAGATGCAATTTAAAGCCGTTGGAATGTTACACGTAGTCGTTATTTCCTGGTGGGCGTGTCGCGGCTCTGCTCGCGACGAAGTCCTTCAACAAGTATTTAGTACATTTTCCAGTTTCTAAAAAACAAGGAACCTACGTGCTGATTTTTTTTTAAACGTTCACCCGCTCACTCTCAACGTTAAATAATATTTGTCAACCTGGACGAAAGATTTCCTCTATTTCTAACGATCCCCCGTTTCGATTGCAACTGTCAGACTTTGCGACGAAGTCCTTTAACTTCTAGTCAATTTTCAAGATCCTAAGAAAACAAGAGACCTAAACGCTGTTTTTTTTTTAAACCATTGTCCACCCTTTTCTCAACGTTAAACAGATATTCTAAAGCTGGAGGAAAAATATTTCTGTTTTCTCCATTTACGGTGATTCGCTGTTTCGATCGCAACTGCTTTATTTGCATAAGAAACTTATGAAAACCTTCGCTTCGAAGCTTAAGTAGGTTACACCGATTGCCACCTTAAGCGTGGTAAGAACGAGGAAAAAAATGCGGCGGGCGCATCGTTCCACGTTTCCTTTCGCCAGCGGAATTCTCTCCCTTTCATCGAGACCCAAATTTTCGCGACCCACTCGCCCGCGCCCGGCTTTACCGGTCACGTAATTTCGTCGCTGCTCGTTACATCGCTCCTGACAAGAATAAACCTTTGACTAATATTCCCTTTGAATCGCTTTGATAATACCTCGTACCACGAGTAAGACTCCCACGTAGAGCCTGTCTTCCACGTAACTCGCCTGTTATAGTCATCACTTTCGTCATCATTATATCATTGAGAACCGTGCAACTTTTTCACGTTACAGCTTTACGCGAGAAGGAATCACGAGAATCTTGCGCGTTTAAAATAAAATATAGACTCGTTATACGGTTCCTGTCCCGATATGGCGTAAACGCTCGTTTTAATCTCTTTTTAAAGACCCTGTCGGCGAGTTTCACTCACCCTCTCTTAATTTTACACAACTAGCGCGAAGTATTCTCGATAACCTACTATTTCGATACCAACTATCGGTTTTCAGTTTCACTCGGGTAAGGGACAGTCGTAAAAACTTCCAACGCTCAAATGTGCCATAACGATAATGGCTGCAGGTACCTCGCTCGCAAATTAATCCTCCTTCGGTTCGTAAGAGATCGCGAGAGTGCATTTCGGAGAGATCGTGACCCACGATCGAGTTCAACGATGACTCGCAATACCCGTTGATGCATCATGATCCGCCACCGAGACGATCGACGGAACTTCGGTCGATGTCGAGGATCGAGAGCCTCTTGTCAGCGATTCAAATTATTATTCGAATACGACGACTCGCCGGGTGAGACGGAGGAACGGGGAAAAGAAATTCGCTTGACAGGTCGTTCGCAAAGACGTTAAACCGATAACTGCCGAACCCGGCGAGTACTTAAAAATTCGAACAAGAATTTTTCCAGTATCCTGGTACTCGAGTATTTTACGGTGGAACCCGTCGCGTCGATCGAGTAAGAAAAATCATAGTCTGGCTCATTACGCGATTTGGTTTACGTTCCGTTGCAATTACCTCGCGCTCGCGTTAATTTCGTCGTTATGCCAGTGTACATTGCTTCTCTCTCCCTCCCACTCTTTCTCCGGCCGGCGTAACGGTCGCCTCCTTTTTTTTTTCTCACGTTCGCGTGATACAGGCACGACAACCTCGTCACGGATAACCGATGTCGCGTTTAAGCCCGGCGATTCATACGCGTACACCGTCGCGCCAATGCGTCGATATTTGTTACATAAGGATAAATTTAATCGACCGACCACGATTTATACTATTTCTACGTTCATGTATCATAACCGCTGATACTACGGAGCACGCTTTTAATTTATCGATCTAGGAAGAATTATATGTATTCTAACTCCGGCCGAGTTAGTCGTAGCGCAACAACTCTGACAATCTATCCGCATGAGTATCGTGTAAATACCGTACAATGAGATATAAATTATCGAAGTCACTGTATCGCGGGATTCCTCGTAACCGCTGGTTTCTCCCCGTCGACGAAGTAAACGCAAGGCTAAATCATAGATCCTAATCGATCCTTGACCGATGAAAGAATCCAGATTTGGTAATGTTTCCTGGTGACTTAATTAAGCAATTTATTAACCAGCTTATCTGTGCAAGTCTAATATTTAAAACATCCACTTTGTCTTTGAGTCAAGAATATCAGGTTTCGAGATGACTGGCCTTCCGATATTTATGTCCTTCCAGTTTTGTGTTTCACTCGCAATACGAGCGCCTGCATCGACGATGACGGCGACGACATTTACCGAATTCTCTTACGAGCCTAAGTACGAAAATATACAAATCAGAACGGACGGTGAATTTTTTTTTTCAATAGCGAATAAAATTACCGTGGCGTCTCGAATTCTCCGATTTGCCGTGAATTCATTATCCGAACGATCTCGAAGTAATCTTCCCGAAGCTTTCTAACGCGAAACAAGTTTTTTTCGCAGCGTCGGAGTTTACCGGAATGAATTTTTCTGCGCCCCCTTCCGGTTCCTACCGGCTCGACAAGAAGGTACCACGCCCGTCGTGGGAAACGAGACTCGTTCGGCAAAAACATTTCGGTATGCTCGCGGACCCCGTAGTAAGTTATATCGATCTCATAATTTCCGGTGTTCGGCACGTCAGCGAAATCGTTACTTTCCTGCCACGACGAGCGTCGGATTTCGTAACGCGGGATGCTGGGTAACTGCCCGCGCGTACTTTTAGCGCGGGTTGTCCCGATTTAACTGGCTCTATTTACTCGCATGGGAAACTCAACGACGATACGGCGATCGGGGCATACTGGTACAACTTTTAGAATTACGTCGGATCCTAGGTAATTTGAATTTCTCAAGTTTGCCTCGGCTGGATTTGCGATAAACGTGGATTCTTTGAAAAAGAAAAATAACGATGTTTATAAAATTTGTACAGTTTACGCCAAGTATGGAGTAAACTCGATTATCCCCAACGCTATGACTTAATTCGACGGCATCGAGAATTTTTTAAAATAAAGATTTGTCGAAATTGGAAACAGAAGTAAACGATCTCTACGTCGCGAGAGAAATTCGAGATTCTTTCTCTCCTGGAATGCAACATTTTCAAAATCTTTGTTTTGATTTATCAGAGCTCGATCTCAATTTTCCGACAGAAAATCAACAATATCAAAGTGACACGAGTTTCACCGCAATACGGTTAACATTAACTGATCGATCGTGCAGCGTCATTAACATTGTTTTTAATATTCAATAACAAGAATACATATATAAGCGGAAAAACTTGATTTTAATCCGAACGGCAAATATTGCAAGCTATCTCTGACGTATCCGAAATCGGACGTTTGACCGCTCCGTTACCACTAATACCGGTAACCGCTAATGACGTGGTAAGATAAACTAGTTTCCAAGAGTTCTACCGAACTAGTAAACCAGTACTGGTATCAGGTAAATAGGTCTACTGCGCGGATCGAGTATAAATTCTCGAACAATCTGTTTACCAGGTGAATCGAGTCACGCGAGGGATCTATGGATCGGTGCCAAAGTTTTAAGGGTGATCTTTGTTTCGACGAACGACGCGCGTCTGTGGGAAACGCGTGTCATTTGGCTAAACGGGGGATCGGTGTTACGCCGCACAATGGACGACGTACTCCCACTGTTGTTTACCGCGTTAGCTGATAGAGACCTTGAGAGACCACGATAGTATCGAAAGTGTGTCAACTAATACCGTGCAACCTCGTAAATGGTTCGCGGTATTTGTTTTTACTATTGTTAGAACGGAGCGCATAAATATTCCTGAAATAATCTTAGCTACCCGGTCGGGGCGGGGAACTTAGGAACGGCCGTCTTTCGGTTTGCCGATCGATCTGACGCACGGGGTCCAAGGACGTGGGTGCAATCTGCATTAATTTTTCGACGGACGTGTAATTAATCGCGCCCATTAAATTCGAATTCGAGAACGTCGAAATTCCAAAAGATCCCACTTAATCGCCCCGGTCGACAAATATTTAACGATCGAAATGTCGGTGGAACGGTTTTCCCCGTCGTCGATTTGAATAAAATCTCGTCGGACGTACAAAAAAAAAAAAAGGTCCGAAGAATTTTTAATACAGTACGATTCTCCAGGATTACGGATCTCGTTGATCTAGAAACGTTGATCACGCGCATCGATTAGTAATTAGTACTTGATTTACGGTCGACCTACCGATCGGTGCGATAAGCGTTTCTCATACTTAATTGAAACTCGACGACTCGTCGATCGAATGATCGATGGATCCGTATTGCGCGAGGTTTGCGTTACGCCGACAGATCTTCCGCCAAACGCAACCTTCCGAATAAAGTTCCACCTGCGATACGTGGTCTTACGCGGCGAAAACGGAAGTGTAACGCGTAACAGTACGAGTACACCGGCAGTCGAGTTTCTTCGTAACTACGCCACGAACCGGGCGTCTTGCCTTACCACGCGTGTGTGCGTCTTACGCGACACACGCACGTTTTTGCGTGCACTCGTGCGCCGCGGTGGACTTTCGCAACACCCCCGTCCGCGTCCGTAAGGCGAGAGTTCGAGATCGTCCTTCGATTACAGGAAGTCGTGCCTTTGGACGCGCGCCCGGTAGATCCCGATCTATCGATCTCTAAACGCGGAACGAGCCTCGGCGCACGTCCGCTTTAACTGAAAACAAGAGTCGCCCGTGATTCTCTGCCAATGTTATTGATTCCGATCGAATAGAATTCCAATTCTTTGCCACTGTAAATGAAATCTTTAAAAAAATAAATTACACGTACAAAGTACGCGAGGCAGATCATTTGGGAGATATTCGCGAGTCATTGTATCCCACGCCGAAACGAATCTCGCGTTCAGGATATTATCCTTTTATTCTCGTCTAACCTGATCGTTGCATCGCGTTGCGTAATCTCGAAAAAGTGACCGGCTTGCTGAAAAATCAATTTCAGATCCTCACGATCTCCTTACGCAACGCTTTTACGAGTGGAATTTCATAATCGTTGAATAAATGCGAGCACGCGCTGCGCGTGCACCGGAGCTGGGCTCACATACTGAGGACGTATCAACAACGTTAGACATAATTTCTCCGCATTGAGGATTTATGCGAGATTATCCCAGGCGATATCAACGATTTATCGTATCGGACCGTGCGTTACGGGTACCGGCATATTACTTTTAATTGCTTCTTCATCGAGGGATGTCCGTCGGAATTCCGTTCTTCGTTCCCTCCGCGTGGAATTCGTCCGGCACGTGGCGCGGACTTAATTGGCCGAGATTTGCTCTGCGGAGCGTAACGCGACGGATATAAAAGCCATCGGAAATATCCGTCGATAATCCAATGCCATATCCGCGCAACAACGACAACGACAACAACGCATCCCAACGAAATCGACGGACGGATGGCGGATTGGCAGCGAAATTGCAGAACCGAATAAAGGTTTCCCTCTCGTTGACCCAGATAACGCCGACTACCGGAGATTGTCAAGGGAGGCGATCGGATCGCCGAGCGATCGATAATACGCCGAGCTTTCTCGATTCAATTCCACTGGTCCGGTATTCAATCGAGAGTCCGTGCGGGGGAAACGCCGCCGATCGGTACCCACGGTGAATTTTCACCGATATGTTTGCTCGGAAATCTTTTTTAGCCGGAAGAATACGACCGCGGACGTAACGCGTCCAAACATTGTCTTTCAATATTTTTTTCTTTCTCGAAAGTGAAAGCGTAAGGAAGTCGGCGAACACTTTCGACGAGCGTTTTTAATGAGAAAATTAGCGCCATCGCGCGCTTTTCCGCAGGGTCAGTGAAATTAAAAGAAACGTAAGCTCGTATAAAAATGCCTGATTTAACCGAAGTACAGAAGTTTGCATAAATTCCCGATTAAGATAATTGCCCGACATTTCCTGAATTCTTGGTAGAAATTGCAAATAAATACAGATGAGATTCATTATTTTTCCTTATCACATCGTTGTATCTCAACGTGTATTAAACGTATGATTTAAATAAGGAAAGTGACCGAATAACAAATAAAATCACAGGTGTTTCAAAATCAAGTTAACGAGTATCTCTTACCGTCGCGAACTTACTCGAGTTAAGAATACAGGAAGCTTTGAATAAGACGCCTATGGTCAGACGCATCGCGCGCGCGTTCGCGTCCGTTGCAAATCGCGAATGATTTACGAACTACGGTGGTTGCGTTACGTTGCGTCTCGCTTTCCTCGGACCCCACGCATCTAGGTCCCGTCTCCAGCCACGCAAAACCGCAAAAACCTCCGCGCGTTGTTCGCGCCCGTACTAAACTACAGCGTGGTTCGCACGTCTCCTCGTTGTAACTTTAAACTTAACGTCGCTCCACGATTAAAGAGTTCTTTCTTCATTTTTTTTTTTTTTTTATAAATTTGCAAAAGGATTTCGTCAGGAATCAACGGTGAGATCAACTGTCTCTCGATTACGAAATCCCCGGCAGTCGCGCCAGTCACGCGCATACATTACAATAATCCATTAAAATGTCTGCCGGATGGTTAGATATCTCGAACGAACGCGGTAGTTTCAAAATGTACGCAACGATAAGTCTCACGCGAAGTGTGTGCATCTAACGAGGGGAAGCGTAGGTCGAATCACGAAACGGTATAGCGATTGCGAAATTCCTCCGGCGTAGTCGAAATCGAAGTCGAATCCGCGATTATTATTACGCAACGCGTTTACCCTTTTACGTAACGTAAAGCTTATTTAAAGAATGCAATAATTGATCGCCGTCAGGGACATTTATTCGGGGACGGGATCGTCCATACGCTTCCTCGGTGTCTTTCGTTCTGTTTTTATTTCTGATCCCCCGGGAAAGATTAACGGGCGGCCGCATGTCGGGCGATTTCGTCGGGTTAAAGCGGAACGCGCGGAATCGAATTTTGGGCAAGATTTAGAGAGCGGATCGGTATAATTAATTTTCGCCTCAATGAGATGCAAGAGAAGCGATCCCTAGTCAGAATTAATATTTTGGAATCGATATTATCGTTGGATCGTTACGCCAACGAAATGCCAGCGCTCGAGATGTTGTTCTTAATTCGTCACGCTGATCGTCGTTAAAGTTGAACTTTTGTGGGATGTCAACGTTAACCTTGAATGTTAATCGGACCAAAATGTCAGGATCCGGAATCGTATATTGACCGAGATCTTGGCCTCTCTTTTTCGCGAAACTTTGGATCGATGACATTTCAAACACGTAAGCATCCCGGTCGCATATTTTTGACCAAAGTTAAGAGGCGAAGGAGGAAAAAGTGGAAGGTTTCGGATTTCCAGACGCCCGGTCACGAAAATAAAATAAAATATTTGCCGGTCAAAAATAAATGCAGGGATTGTTTGCCTTCTCGAATGTGTAATCACTGACAAAGCCGAAGGATTTCTTTGATTTTTTTTTTTTACGTGACGATATCCCGAAACAATTTTTCCAACCAAACAAAATTTTAGTATCGGTTATTCCGGTATACGACCTTGAGACAACCTATTTGCCGACCACCCTGCATTAATATTTCACCCGCATTCCAACGACGAGACGCATCGGTGAGTGAGGAAACCTCTTTGTTACGGAGAACGTCCTTTCGCGCTGTTCTGTCGGCAAATTCGCCCGTGTTACGCGTACGTTCGTGCTTTACGACACTTTAACGTGGCCTTTGATCCAAAGCGGTACTCGCGTTAAACGTTCCGCTTCGCTAAAGCAGTTTTGAACCGGGAGCAAAAAGCACCGACGTGTCCGCTTTTCCATTGACGTCTCGGTGAAACGCGAAATAACGATTATTTACGGAGAATAAAGTACTGTGTTTGCGGTTGGTATCATCTCGCGAGTATTACTGTAATTGAAAGAATTAAAAGCATCTAGGAACTGCAGAGACATGAATCCCTGACATTGAAATTTTTTTCCCTCCTCCTTTGCAAGTTAGCGAAAAATAAAAAGAAAAGTTATTTGGGTAAAATAAAATTTCGCGTCAGCGTATTACCATAATTAATTGTTACTCCGAGAAAATAAAGTTTTGCCTCTCCAGTTAAAATCGCTGCGCGTGGTGCTCCAGAAATGATTGCAAGCATCGAAGAATGTAAAACGACGAAAGCTTACCCCAAAATCCTTCCGGCCTCCGAGCTCCTGTAAAAGTCGCACCTGTGCAACGGCCTCCTGGAGTCGTCAACGTATCTCTGTCCGGACGCTTGGCAGAGTGCGCGATAAAGTTGGAATTGAAGAACCCCTGCCACGAAATTCCTGTAAAATATGAGAGAAAGCGAATTAGCGTGTGTCACGCGTTTTCCCCGCGATTCAACGTTACCGGATGGATCGTTATACCGCCTACGCGGCCGTCCGATATTGAATAACAGAAGAGCAAGTGGACGTTCGACAGAAATTGTAAACACGTCCCACATGATTTACTTTATTTTCTGAAATTTCGAACGTTTCCGCTCCTCTTTCTTTTTCTTTTTTTTAAATTTCGCTCGTCAAACAGAAATCACGAGAATCCGTGCAAATATTTTTACACCACTGACCGAAGCTCGGAATAATTAAGACGCGCAAACATACGCCTCTGCTCATTTATTACCATCGATTTGGAAAATCATTTTCAATCCGAAAATATCGCAGAGGTCCGTGCAGAAATTCCTTCGACATCCATCGAACTTTATTTCCGTCATTCGGAGAAACCGTGAATCCAGTTTTAATGGTCCAAAAAATATCACGAGGCCCGTACGACGATTGCGCAAAAGAAACCGAGCCGAATCGAAGAATATTTCCTCGTCGTACGTCAATCGACGTACTCCACATCCGGCCTTTTGAAAATTCACGGAGCCACTTCTTTCCTACGAAAGGCACCACGAGTGCTCACTCGAATATTCGCCCGAAACTAATTTAACCGGGGTAACATTTGATTCGCGGAACATTTAATGTCTTTTATGACGGAACTTTTAGCGAGCCTTGAAGAGACACGATCCCCAAGGCCAGTGTCACCAGGGTCGGTCATCAGCGTTCTTGGATTCCATTGCCGAGAAATGTAATCTCAACGAAGAGATGCCGCGACGCTCTCGTCCTCCTCGCACTAGAATCGGCTCTACTTTCGTGAGGAGAGAAAGAGAGAAAGCAAGGGGAGAGAGAGCGAGAGTGAGAGGGCACTCGGCGACAGAAGGAGGTAAGTATGTTGCCGTTTCACTGTGGGCTCTTCATCGGCAACGACCTTTACGTAATACCGCGAGACTATCCTCGAAGAGTCCGGCGGTACGGAATTACAGGCGTCGTTCCGGCACTTCTACTTTCCAACGAGGCTCCCCTTAACTCACGCTCGCAACGAAACCGCTTGAATTTTATGGTTCCGAGATGATCGCCGGGAATTTCGCAACGATCCCGATTACCGGCGCGCGTTGTTTTTATTTGCCTTTCTTACGGCGAGGCGTATTATGAAGCTAAAGAAGATTGATTCGCGACGAGGCGAAGGTGAAATTGAACTGGGGAGGGGAAGTGGAAAAGAAAAAAAATGCCCTGACAATTACGTAGTCCGGGAATACTTGTACAGGCAAATTTTATCGATTGACCTTTAAATACTGCCCGCGTAGGCCGCCGGGTAGGCGAGCATGCCTATGTACACTCGTAGAAACGTATAATGTAACGTCTATGAGCGAAAATGGTAGAGCGGGGGGGGGGGGGGGGGAGAACCGATCGAAGCGGCATCTTAGAAATTGTGTCAATTTCCAAGGAAAGGAAAACACCTTTGAGGAGAATTGGATCGAGCTACACGCATCGATAGATCCAAGGTAAAGGCTCTCGCCGTGAATGGCGAACCTTCGTGATTCATGGATCCGTATTGATGTAGAGTTTTGTGTTTCTTTTCACGCAGCGGTCTACCTCTCGAGGTTGATCGTTGCAACGAATAACGGAACGTGCAAGTTGAATTTACATATAAAATGTGTGTACGGCTCTCGGTGTGTACGAGACAGATTTGTTTGCGACAAAGGTGATCGACAAATTCGATACGCGCAATCGCGTAAGCTCGACTTTGGTCCGATCGGCGAACATTCTTCTCAAACTGTTTTATAGCGCTAAGAATAAAAATATTAATTACGACAGTAACGGCGGTGACACGAAGATTAACGATCTCCCGAAGCACGTTTGGTTCTCGAATCGGTAAAATTAAATTTTGAAATCTTCGATACCTTTCGTTTGCTGAAATGAAATTTGATTGCCCCTTAAAAGTGTCTACCTCGACGGGACACCCAAAGAGCGCCCTCGCCTAGCGTGGCCGAAGCACCGTGTAATAAATATTACATCACGCTGCGAATCTGCGTAATGCGACACACGTCGCTCGCATCGCGATACTCTCGTTGCGCAATCCACCCCAGCGGGTCGTATTACAAGAGCTCCAGAAAACAATAGTTATTTCTAATAAACATCGGTGCGCCTAAGTAGGCGTGCATGGAAGAAAACGGAACCGAGGCGCAACGAGAGGCGGTGGAAGAAAAAAAAAAAATTGGAGCGAGAGCGGGAGGTAGAGATCGTGACGTAGGACACCGCGTGTCCCACGAAAGGGAGTAATGGTTGCACCCACGAGATTGGCGGGAGATAAATCCCAGCGAGAGAGTCTTACGCTAAGTGTACACGTAACGTTGCCTCTCGTGGTTGGCCCCGCGTGTGCACCACGAGAGGCAGACGAAAACGGAACGGTAAAGGACAAAGGGAGAGAGAGAGAGAGAGAGAGGAGAGGATGGATGTTGGCGTTGATGATTAGCGCGCAATTCCGTTGCATCGATTTCGATCGATCCGAAGGGAAATAAAAATCGGAAGGTCGGCCGGAGAATCGACGCGTAAAAAGAGACCGCGGTACCGCGGTAATTTAGGATCGACGTAGGAAGGTGGAATTTTACTTTTGAAAAACAGGAAAGTCTCGCGCGGAGAATCTCTCGACCGTGGAAATAATTGTAGTCGATCGCGAAGAAAATACGTGCAAGGTCGAGCGAGAAAAATTGTGTTGGACGAAGGATAGGACGATCGCGAGAATTTAGATGAAACGATTAAAGCGTGGAATTTTAGTTCCAAGCGCGTTCAACAGACTCGTCGTTAAGCTCGTGCGTGCGATTAATGTCGTGGCAAACGAGCCGGTATTTTCAGATTAAAAATTGCACCTCGAGAGGATAAAAAAAGAAACCTGGCGTCATCGCGAAGGATAGGAAATGTACGGGAAGAAAGGGGTGGAGAAAATGTTGCAATAACGAAGAGTGACATTTTACGTGGCCGAGCGTAACGCGGCACGACGTAACACCGGAATGCAAATTACACGTACGCGCGAAAGACGACGCGCGAAACTGCAGAGAAAGGACAGAGAATTAATGCAATTCAACGTTGAAACGACCTTTGCGATAATTATGAATCTACGGAGAAACATTCGAGACGAGGAATAAAATAATAAAATCGTCGAGGCAATTTTTCTCGGATAGAATTCATTATGGAACAGAATCTCGAGGAATCCTCGAGACTGACGATCCCGCCGTTAGATCGACGCGAAAGTTATATCATTGGAATACTTAAAAAAAGAAAACATCGACTATCCATTCGCATTACTGTACGATACCCTTGAAATTCAATCGGTAATAGAGATACGTTACGATAATGACGTCGATGTAAAAAATTCGAACGTTAGCGACGTATAATCGATTTCGTTTAATTGAAACCAACGTGATCGTTGTTACCGTCGACGGTAGTTGCACGACTGCGGGAAAATCGACTAAAAAAAAAAAAAATACGAATTCTTCTGTCGGCTCGTTTCCGCCGTCTAAATTAACTTACGTCGGGCGTACCGTCGCGAGTCATTGAAATCCTAACGATTCCGGCCAAATCGATATCGGATTTTCCTTCGATTTCCGACTCGCACGTATCGGGGGAGTACCGACGAGCATATCCGCGCGACACAGTGTGACGCGATAGAACGTAGCGGAATAGACGGTGAAACCCGTAGTGGTGATCCCGCGAAGGAGGAAGAAAACGAAACTGTGTTCGCCTCCGTCGAGGGAGAGGGACGTTTTCGAGAGGCGTGGGGAGGAGAACCGTCTGTCCCAAAGGGGAGTGGTGGCCGATCGGCCGGTGGGACCGACGTCGTACTACGCGAACAAAGAGGTGTAACGTGGGGGGTTATGCGAGTTGGGCCCGGGTGGCGAAGGCGAAAGTATGCCGCGTATATAAGGCGTCGAACGGGCGGCAATCAGCATCCAGTTCACTCCTGGACGCACCTGGAACATCGCGAGAGCAAAAATGAGAGTCCTGGTACGTCTTGAGATCGATAATCGGTTCGAGGATAATACCGCGGTTTATAATCGGGACCGGAAACGAGGCGGGATAAAGAGGAGTGACCCGAGGAAGACAGCGGGTAGATCGCGGAATTACGAGTGACCGGGATTTCGAAGGGGATAACGGGAGAAAGTTTTCCGCGAAGGGAGTGATCGGCAACGTTTGACGCATCGCGTTCGCTAAAGTTTCCTATGGAACAATTCCGGTTAGAAGAGTTCTTCGGGGTTGGGAGATGGGGTTCGAGAAGGGATTTAATTTTTTCTTTTTTGTCGGGTGGCACCGGGCCGGAACGGGGGTTTCAGATACGAGGAGTGACTCGCAATTCCGACGTTCTATATTCACCGTGAGAGCCCCCCTCGAGTCGGATAAACAGAGAGATCCGCGATCCACTCGTCCCATAAAATATTACGCACCGGTAGTCGCGAGTAGAATCCTCAAACGCGTGCTGTTATTATCGTTCTTTTTTTTTTTTCTTTCTTTTTCAACCGGTTTCCGAGTAGCTTTCGTTTTCCTACGCGTGATTCATGCCGCGAGAGCCAACCGCGAAGAATCACCACGAACGTTCGATTCACTTTCCAGGTATACGTGGCGGTTGTCGCCCTGGTAGTTTCGTTGGCATGGGCCGAGGGTGCGGAGAAGAAAGTGGAGGCTTCCGTGGAGGAGAAGCCTAGCACGACGAAGAAGCAAGAGAAACGTGGTCTCCTTGGTCTCGGGTACGGCTACGGTTACGACGGTGGCTACGACATTGGATCGGGCGGACACGGTGGACACGGTGGTCTCGAGTCCGGCCACGGATACGGAGGATACGGAGCCGAAGGCGGATACGGTGGATACGTATTGGACGGTGGTCATCATCACGAGCACATCAAGACCGTGACCGTTGTTAAGAACGTCGCCGTACCATATCCGGTCGAGAAGCACGTGCCTTATCCCGTGGAGAAGCCAGTACCTTACCCCGTCAAGGTACCGGTGCCGCAGCCCTACCCCGTCGAGAAGCACGTGCCTTATCCCGTCAAGGTACTCGTGAAGGTACCGGTTCACGTACCGCAACCTTACCCAGTGGAGAAGAAGGTCCCGTATCCCGTTCACGTGCCGGTCGATCGTCCATACCCCGTCAAAGTATTGGTACCGCAACCCTACCCCGTCGAGAAGCACGTACCTTATCCGGTGAAGGTACCCGTGCCACAACCGTACCCCGTCGAGAAGCACGTGCCCTATCCCGTCAAGGTACCCGTTCACGTACCGCAGCCTTATCCAGTGGAGAAGCTCGTACCCTATCCGGTGAAGGTGCACGTCGATCGTCCGGTCCACATTCCGGTACCCAAGCCCTACCCCGTACACATCGAGAAGCATGTGCCTTATCCAGTCGAGAAGCCCTATCCGGTCGCCGTTAAAGTACCGGTCGACAGACCGTATCCGGTACCCGTGGACAAACCTTACCCAGTACCGGTGAAGGTACCGGTGCCGCAACCCTACCCCGTTGAGAAGCACATACCGTATCCGGTCGAGAAACCGTATCCGGTAGCGGTCAAAGTTCCGGTCGACAGACCATATCCCGTACACGTCGAGAAACCCGTACCTTATCCAGTCGAGAAACCAGTACCGTACCCGGTTAAGGTACCGGTAGCTGTCCCGGTGCACAGTCATCACGGTGGCTACGAGGGCGGTAGCTACGGCGGTGGATACGGCGGCGGATACGGCGGCGGTAGCTACGGCGGTGGTCAAGTCAGCTACGGTGGTGGACACAGCGGCTACGGTGGCGGTTATGGCGGTGGATACGAGAGCGGATACGGCGGTGACTACGGTCATGGCTATGGTCATTAAATTTTCGTCGTACGAGACTGATCGCCTTCTCTCGACCGTTGATCGACCGATCACGAGGAACGGCGACCGTTCTCCATTATGGCGATCCACTCTTATCGAACAGTTTTAGGATTACGTAAGGAAGAAAAATCGAACGCCGTCGTGTCGCGTCTCGATCCACACGCGCGTGCTCACGCGCACTCACACAGTCCCCCCCCCTTTTTTTTGTACCTGGATCGCCGTCGTGGAGGGTGGCCGGTAGAAACGTGGACTTACCGGACATCGAGCTCTTCCCCGTGGCCGATCGCAAACGAGATACGCGGCACGGCGACGTGTGTCGGGTATGGAAAGCACGAGGTATTTGTAGAGGAGCCAAGTCTTTAGTGACCATCGCTCGAGAACAGCTCGCTTATCTTACTTTTGTATCGATATAGCAGATATGTATTTTTATACGGAAAAACGATATTAAATATTATTGTAAAGAATTTACAGCATTTTCTCGTCTCTACCCTTCCCCCGAACCTAAATCATCATTTTCTATTTACACGACCGACTATTAGTTTATAAGTTTCTCCGAACAGACGATGGGGAGTGTTGCGATAGTATTCTTCTATGGGACATGATAGAAATTTTATTAAAAAAAAAAAAGAAAAAAGCTGTCGTTACTCGTACTTCCTCCATCCTTTATTCCTGATTTTTGTAATTTACCGATAACTCTGTAGCAACGAGAAATGAATTTGCAAGTTCCTTCGGTTGGAAAACTTCTATGTCGCAATAGAAGCTGTTACGTTCGAACGCGTTGTTTTCTATTCCGCTTTTCGAATGGCCGTAATTAACTATGCGGAATGCATAATACCACGGTGCCGTTACGGTGAGTCGAGTGACTGAGAGTAACACCTGGATAAACCGGGGGACGAAGGGTTCTCCAAGGGGGGCGATAGATACACCCGGGATACACAACATCCACTTTCCATTTCCAACTTTCTTACGTGCCGATCATGATCGACCATGCGTGCACTTGTGCCGAGACAGCCTATCGATGGCATGAAATCGGATGATACAGCCCCGACCCAGTTTACTCGCTGCCAAGTAGCTTCTGCCAAATCGATGCTCTTGATCACACCCGGTATATCCGCGTACTTATCATTTTCACCGACGTGTCTTCGAGATACGAATCGCACTTTTTCCAGTGCAATTTTTTACGGATAACGCGACGCGAGATTCTAATAAAGATCCTGTTAGCGCGCGATCTAATGAACTACACGTTGGTTTAGGTATTATCGTTAAGGAATATTAATATTATTAATATTGATATTAATTATTAAGGTTATTTACGTGTCACGCAGATCACGCAAACGTGAGTGACGTGACGGTCAACGCGTTAAAGAGGAAAACTTTTCGATCCAGAGGAAAGCAGTGAGATACGTGCGCGTAGTTTTATCGAAATTTGATCACGATCCTGCCCACTGTAAGTACAATTATCTTTTTTGTCGTTACAGCTCAACATCTTTTTCGAAGACAAAGCGAGGGGATCGATGCGACGGCGATCGCGACGAGAATAATTTAATACTGGATAGAGATCCTCTTATCTCGCCGAAAAGTCGAGGGGGTGTGTCGAACGTGACTTTTCAGATACAATTAATTTCGTTACAATCCCCTTCGTCGGTCGACTCGCGTAATGGGTAAGACCGAGATCAAAAGTTCCCGGTAACAAGGTTTAATATCCAGAAATTAATTCACTCGCAATTAACTCTCCGAGCGAACTTTATTCAAATTAACCGTACAAAATAATCCAAAGTGTCATCTTTAGTCACCCAAACCAACAGCTTTCAATTCCTATAAACAATCTCGCGAAGTTGCTCTTCTCCCCCCAAAGAAATTGCTTATCTAACAAAATCAGAAACTGAAGTCTGGCGAGAGCGCAAGGATGAAAGTGCATTAAGTATCTTCGATTTAACTTCGTTACTTCGGCCTTCGTTATTCCACCCTAACGTTTTCCCGAGTCAACCGGGCATGTCGAAGGATCGCGCCTCTAAGTTAATTCGTCCATGGTTAAGTTCTGCACGACCCACTTCGACCGAGCCCAACCTGGCTTTGCCACTTGACTCACGAGAGCGACTTACGTGCTCGTCCGTCGAAGAAACGGTTATGCAATCGAGCGGTTAGCGCACGCGACGTCGAGGCTGAAAGTAAAAGAGACCTCCCTTCGCTGGCGAAAGAAAAGATCGCGCCGCGAATACCACTTCCCACTCCCGGGACGCTTTTGTGCGGTGAAACACTTCCATTCCCTCCACACGATTTTTTCTTTTTTTCTCTCTTTTTTTTTTTTTACTGACAACGAGCCCGCCACGATTTTCTTTCCCGCCGCTAAATCGGAGCTCTTCCCGCTAAACGTTCGTTTCCTTGGAAAATTCAGTTCAGCGTGACAACGCAATTTTATTTACCTTCTACGAATCTGAGCTTTGATGCCGAACGATCGTTCGAGGTTTTGATAAGTTTATCAAGTTTTTGTTTTCTGTTCGCGAGAGCTTCGTAGTTTTTTTTATAATACGCTTAGTTTGCAAGTGGTAATATTCGGATTTATATAATAATGAATTCGAGATAAGTTTTTTGATGCTTCGGTAAGTTTGTTTTGGTATCGCCGAATCATTTTAATGGGCTTCGCTTTCTGCGTTACATTTAAGACTAAATTTAATTTTAGAAATAGGTCACGATGATCGTTAGGAGTAAGTGGAACCGCGACGTTTCTCTCGTTTTTTAAATTGATTTTGCGTGTCCTGTTTCGCGCCAGGTGACGCCTTCGCCAACTTATTCGTACCGCGACTGTCGATGAGATAGGTGCGCGATGTTAACGGTAAACGGTAATTCGAGAAGTTATCTTCCGTCCGTAATTGGCCACGGTAAATAGAACCGCGTATATTCGATTCGCGATAATAATAATGTTCCAGACGAGGTGTGTACGGAGCAGACTCGTCATCGTACGGAACTTTGCGTATCGATAAAACTGAATTACCGACGTACCACGAACACGGTGATCTGGGGGACCTCTGCGCGCGTAGTATCTTTGCTGTAGTAAACACATGTACAGAGAAAAAGAGAAAGGGAGAGAGAGAAAACATTTTTCAGAAAGATAGCGAATACGCTTACATCTTCTGTTGTATAAAAGTAGTATTTACACCATGAAACATAAATGAAGCTCGCGACAACCATTTTTGAATCGATACTTCCGTGTTTGATACTTAAACGTTAAAAAATAAAATACGTACATATTTATATCTGCTGTGGGAACTCGTACCAACTGTCGTCGCTGTAGCTACTGAAGCAAATTAAACTACCCGCTGCCAATGAATCGCATCGTGCATCAAATCACATAATGATGCGAACCCAAGTTGCGATGAGCGGTGCCGTGACACCGATAAATTAACGATCTATGGTTGAATTAGAACCGCGTTCAACTTTACCGCGTATTATAAGTCACTTTGTAAAGGAAACGCAACGCGTTCGATGCGATGCACATCGAACTCTTTTTGCCAATAAAACTTGAATGTTATGAACGATTCGAAAGTGAAGGTGAAAATTACGCGAAAGATGTAGAACGGATTAAACTGGCTAATTATATTCTAATCAGTGATATTACCCGATTGCGTTTGTAATATCAGTTCTTGTTTTCAAATATTCGATAAGACGTTGAACCGTTTCAACATATTTCACATTTTACATGAAACTCGTGAAAGGCGAAACGGATTATCGGAAATCACCATCGGTAATAACGAATCACGAGTCGCCGAGAAACACGAGTTTTTACGCGACTATTTTCATAGCAGATAACGCGCAAAGTAATCGAAGGTTTTATCGGTTACTACATAACTATCGTTATGAATTTTTTTTATACGCCAGGAGAAATACATACATAACTAGTTCTAACGTAAGGGGAACGGCACGACATGCTCCAAGCATAAATCGAGATAACGCAGATGGGTCTTGTCAGTAATTCGCGAGAGCTGTGTAATTACAATTTTCCGCGAGATCGTTGATTTTCGTTTCTGCAATTCTTCCCCCGTGAAAAATACGTCGAATCTTTCATCTCCAGGATGGTACAACGTTTTGTAAGATTTTCTATATAATGTGAACGAAAGTTTTCGTGCGAGCGACCACTTACGATCAACGCAGACTACAGTGAAGAGATTTAGATCTCGATTAAAAATATAAATTTGTGTTCATATTTCTTCCACTCGATTAGGGCTTTGATTAAAATTTAAAAAGCAGTCTGCCAGAAATAGAAAATTAGAAAACTACATCAGAAATTCGGCTGATGCAAACTTGGAGAAATGTAAATTCGTTACGGGACGTGACATACCAGTAGGACGAATAAAAATATGATTATAAGAATTATTAACGTTGCGTGGTTAAAAGTACCAGCTTTAAGTAATTCACAAAAAGTATAATCGTTTTGCGAAGAAGAGATTCGGAGATAACTCAAAGATAATCTTCAAACGTCCGCGCCATTCTTTAACAACATACGTGTACAACAATTACCATGATAATCCACTTATCACGGAGCGTTAAATCAAAGCAGATTCTGTATTTACGCTCGGTAAACATCGCGTGTCGATCGTGAAATCAGCGCAAAACGTTCCAACCTAACGCGACGATGATTTTCTCTAACTATAAGCTGAAAATTCTGCAACGTTTGCTCCTGAATCCTGTCTCCTATCCGTGATTATGTCGTCCACGGAATGTCATTTCCGTCAACATCATTGTCGGTTGCCGGTGACCGCGGTAATTGTACATTTCCGCATTTGAATTAAGGAATACTCAACTTCATCTTTTCGCGGTGTATCCGTATTTATTTTCATTTGGTTTAAAAAATATATTAAAAATCCGAGAATCTATTTAAATATCCTGTAGTTTAATCGAAAAATTTCAAACGTCGATATTTTGCAACGTCAATCCATTCTACCAAGAAATCTTTAAATCATTGGTAAACAACTATTTGAACATTCCGCATCTCGCTCAATTAATCTCATTTCCACTCACGACGTCGAAGCATATTTAAATTCTTGCGCAGAAAGTAGACGACTCGAGATCAAATAGAAATCGTACTCTTTAACCCGGATACACGCATCCTGTTTTTCACAAAAAAAAAAGGTAAAATAAATTCTCACAGCTACTTTGTTGTCCCGTAAGCCGCGAGGAAACCAGCATTTCGCTTTCGATTTCCACGCGACACGCAACGAGAACAGGTAAGAGAGCTATCTCAGATCGGAAGAGAATCGTTCCAAGGTCGTTTCCGATTCAGAAAAACCGGACGTCGAAGGCTCGAAAGATCAGACGCGTCGTCAGGTAACAATCGCGACTGCCCTTTTGCGGCGACGCTGTCGATGAACGAAACTCGATTCTTCGCGGGACGATGGCTGGTACCTACACATTATCTCTGGGAGAAATAGTTTCACTCTCCGCAGCAGCTTGTAACGCGAAAGTGGTCCTCCCCCCTTGAAGAAGGCACTGCGCCGCGTTCAACCACCGGATCAGTGCCACCCATCAAACGTATATATAAAAGCTGGCAAAGTCACGCGACTTGTTTACTTACCTTTAGTTCTGATGGGGAACCATCGGGATACGTCTTAAAGAGAGTGATATTCAGGACGCGTTCTCACGATGCGACACACGGTACGTTTTTGACATGGGTGATTACGTTCTTGCTTAGCGTTCGAATATTAAACCGGGTACAAACGTGTAACATACGCGCGTATCGCGCAACACGATCCATCAATAGATTAGTTAGAATTTTGTCTTCCACGTGTGTTATAAACACATTCGCGATGGATTTGCAACACGGTGTTTGTTACGCGTGTATGTTACATCTCTGTACCCGGGCTTCATATTTTAAATTATTCTGGAATTGCGTTCGTTCGAGATTATCGTGACCATCTTTCCGTCATTGTTTTTGTTCCGTTTTTCGCAGGGAAACGCGGCGA
Source organism: Pemphredon lugubris (assembly GCA_933228935.1). Taxonomy (NCBI): domain Eukaryota; kingdom Metazoa; phylum Arthropoda; class Insecta; order Hymenoptera; family Crabronidae; genus Pemphredon; species Pemphredon lugubris. Next base: position 55,075,917 of record OW121817.1, on the reverse strand, counting down.
TGTTTCTGGCGTTCTTCGCGATGACGTCGAACGGATATCCGTTTCGGCAGAAATTCGAGAGGCGGGTGTACATTTACGATAAGGTTCCTGCCGCTCGGTACGATTATCAGGTGTTTTACGTGCATCCACAGAAGTATCACGGACAGAGTAGAAGTTATCGCATCGAGGAGGATAAACCGAGCAATGACACACAGATGAACGAGGATCGGAGGGTGTATTACACTCGATCCGTGGGGAAGCGTTGTACGTAAAGAAATAATTTGATAAAATCGTTTATCACGATCGGTAGATACTATGAGACAAGTATAATGAAATTTGTAATATTTTCAGTGGACTCTTACGGCGGATCACTGGAAAGTGAACAATTCGGAAGTAAAGGCTTCGACAGTGGTCACTTTGGGGATGAACGAGAAAATAACGATCATTTTCGGGGTGAACAAGTACATAACAATAATTTTGGGGGTGAACAAGTAAATAGCAATCATTTTGGGGGTGAACAAGTAAATAACGATCATTTTGGCGGTGAACAAGCAAAACACGATCACTTTGGTGGCGAACCCTTGGGAAGCGAGACATTTCACTTCAGCGCCGATCATTCGACCGGCGAACACTTCGAAGCCGGTCACCACGAAGGTGACAGCTTCGCCGGGGACCATGCTTTCCTTTCGGGACATGAAGCAGGTGGAGTACCGGAAGGATTATCTGGCGATGGCCACCTCTTTGGTCACAATATTCACGATGGCGGGCACAAGGTGGTGACGGTGGTGAAGAAGGTAGCCGTGCCGTATCCGGTGGAAAAAACGATACGCTATCCGGTGGTTAAGAAAATCCATTATCCGGTAAAAGTACCCGTACCCCAACCGTATCCGGTAGAGAAGAAGATACCCTATCCGGTGGAGGTTATAGTCAAAGTGCCGGTCAAAATTCCAAGGCCGGTGCCGGTTATAAAAGAAGTTCCTTATCCGGTCAAAGTACCGGTGGATCGACCGGTAGCGGTAAAAGTCTACATACCGGAACCGTATCCGGTAGAGAAGAAGATTCATTACGAAGTGAAGATCCCCGTACCGAAACCCTTCCCGATCGTGCGAGAAATACCGGTGGCGGTAAAAGTACCGGTACACGTGCCTGAACCGTACCCCGTGGAGAAAATCGTTCATTTCCCGGTGAAGATCGAGGTGGAAAAGCCGAGACCCGTACCGGTGGACAAACCGTATCCGGTACCAGTGGCGAAACATGTCCCTTATCCGGTGGACAAGCCTGTCCCCGTACCGGTGAGGGTGTTGGTACATCGACCGGTACCGGTGCCCGTCGACAAACCGGTGCCGGTCAAGGTCAGGGTGCCGGTACTGGCGCCGTATCCGGTGGAGAAAGAGGTACCGTATCCGGTTGAGAAGCCGGTCCCTGTCCCGGTAAAGGTGGCGGTCGATAGGCCAGTTGCCGTTCACGTGACCAAACACGTGCCCTATCACGTCGAAAAGCCTATACCGTATCCGGTTAAGGTAGGGGTACCGGTACCGGTTCACGATGGATCGAGCGCCATTGGTCACGAGTGGCGACGATGAGCATATTCGTAGAATGGTATTTTGAACGTCGAAGAGAGAGAATTGGAAATGTTCGTTCTGATAATTTCTGTGTTGAACACGGATTCGTTAGAAACGTTCGTTCGGTCGTATCGAGTTATCCCCTTTCCGATCCTCGATTACGAATCGATTTAACGCTCGTTTGATACGCTCGGATTGTTGTAATTATTGTTTACTCTGAATTTATAAGTAGTTATAATTAATAATAATGGAGGAAGTTAAAGTGGCGGAACGATGTGCCTCTCCGGATGAATAAGTACGATGGTTTAATCGTACGATTATGATCGTAGCCGGTAGTTCGTTATTGTAACATTAGTTTCTACGCGCGAGAGAAACCAAGTAACGCCATCTTTGCCAGACTGCAATTTGCCGTTGAACGCGCTGCTGGCAGGGGAAACGCGTCAAAGTGAAACGTATCGGCGATATCGTTTCTAGTTTAGTGTATACGTATTTCGAGAGAAGCTGTACGATATAGGAATAAATGAATTTTTTTTTAAAAGCCTGTCCGTCAATAAACCTGTGCCGCAGTCCCCATACATCTGTTGCTCCTTACTTTGCCCTAATGGTCTCCCCGTAGTGAAAACTGATTATTTAAACCTCGCGGATGAATTAATTGCAGCGGCGTTGCCGTACAATCGTAATGGCAAGTCGAAGAAACTCGGCATAGAATAATTACATTGGTACTGTGCTCAAGATATAATTTAGATCAGCGATACGAGATCCTTCCACTGTTTTCTCTGTAACTGTATAGTAAAGCAGCGACGCAGCGCGGCACCGTTTGTTTCATTCCAGTCACGTTTACTTTCGCTTCGACGTAATTGCATCGTGACACGCCTGACACGTACTAATTGATTCGTACAGAACGAACGCGTTGTAATATAACATAACTCTAACCTTGATCGAGATATTGGAATCGACGTGTTTTGCATAAAATCGTCGATGACCTGAATGCAAGCGATAGAATTAGAAATTCAAATTACTTAGAAAATTTATGAAAGGGTCAGTATATTTTTTTGGCGTATATAATTAGTGGTAACTTCGTTTGAGAATTTTCCAGAAATTGATCAGCGTAATCGTAAGCGATGTACGAATTGAAGGATGGTTGATTTGTTTGCATACGCGAGGGATCTGAGCGCAACGAGTAATTGTCAAAGCAAAAGAAAGTCACATCTTTGACATGGCAAGACGCCTAGAGAAGTTCTGCACCGGTTCCAGTTTCACGGAACGTCTCCTAAACGAGACATTTAATCGTTCATTGGATCGTTAAAAAATTCCAAGCCCGCAAACTAGAAACGGATGACAAACACGTTTCGTACGGCTATCTTGCCACGGAAGTGAACGATGTCAATTATATCGAAGACGAAAGTTAATAATGAGGCGCCTCGACGTACTATCGCGTTCGAAAAAATAAAATAAATAATCAAAATTATCGAATTTTTATTACGAATAACACTTCAACGCATGTATAAAAAAACTGACTTATCAAGGATTACACACACCCACGAGTTCTAAGAATAACCAAATGTCGAATATTTTTTCAAACACACGACCCGCGAATGAAAAAGATCCTTTTTACGATGGCACAAGGACCGCTCGGTTTTACGATTGACCATAGAAAGTACCTATTCGCTTTCATCTGTCAAACATAAATAACAGTACAGTTCCTTCAGCCTTTTCATAAGATTAATGAACTAGAACCCGGTAGCAAACGATGGTGTATCGCATTAGAACTTACGCGATCGTAATTCGCCGTGCATTCATTTAAATCGCAATACCAGGTTGAAAAGCTCGAACTTACGTAAACCTTGCTCCGATTATCATCGATTAATCAGATCGACAATCTCGAATTTAGCGGATGTTGATTTCAAAGCGAAATTAGTTTCGGTTAAATTATCCCGAGTAAAAGAATGGGGTTTTTACTTTTTACTAGTGATTTAGTATCTCTCCTAGCGACGAATGATTGCGCAATGTCAGAAATGCTTCCTTAAGGATACCAACGATGTTGGCACGCGTCTACGGGGCACGGTACTTGGAATTCTAAATTCTTTTTCGGATTAACAATTATTTTACGAGCGGAATAATAAATGCCTACACGCTACGCGCCTCGGTGCCGCCGCTTCCGTGCTATTGCCCGCGAACGAACGGCCACGATAATTTCCATGAAAAACAATGGCCGTTTAACCGTGGATAATTGTCACGAAGCGAGGTACCGCAAGTCTATAAAGGTCCAGCTTGTTGGACCAGGGAAAGTCGTCCGCTGTATATAAATAATAGTGGGATACCTTCCAGTTTGGATTCAGTGCACCTTGATCTGTCGCGTCGGTTAGAAAAGCCTCGTCATGGGACACTTGGTTGGTAATCTGACCTTTCACCTTCATTTTCAGTTCGCGACTTTCGGTATCGATTAACCGTTAATTCTCTCCACGAGAGACAATTAATTCGGAGCAATAATAATCGCATGCTTTTCGGATACTAAACGATTGTATCGTGTCGGGTAGTTTCATAGCTTTAGTAGTCGTTTCGATGAAAATTAAGACGGAAAACGAGAAATAATCGTCGCGTTTTCGTTGAAAGGGCAAAAAGATGACAGGAAGATCTCTGTGCCGTCGAGTTAGTTTAATAAAGCAAACGCTCTCACCAATCTTCCACTAATTTAAAGTGACATATTTGTTTTTAACAGCAGCGAACTACCCTCGCGTTTCTGTGCCTCGCGATCGTTTTGACATCGTCCGCCAGCCCCAAAGAGGATCTCGAGAGGGCGGCAGAGTTGGCAGTGGAGAAAGCTGCCGAAAGGGCCGCCGAAAGGGCAGTGGAGAAAGCGCTGGAAAGTGGAAATAAAACCACCGAAAGTAAGATCGTTCGCGAGTCTTATTCCAGCGTACGAAAGAGTCCTCGCGTCGTGGAAACCAGTTACGAGACAGGATCGGAGGATCGATATTCATCGTCGGAGGAACGGCAGGACGAAAAGGATCATGTCGAGAGGGATTGGAGTAAATATTCCAGTAATGCTAGGACCAATCCGAGGGAATTCTCAGGCTGGTCCGACAAGAGCGACGAGGACTGGAAAAGATTTTCGCGAAGCGATTGGTCGCGCGGTGGTTTCGGTTGGCACGCGCCACATCCGCAAGTGGTGACGGTACACAAGAAAATCCCGGTTCCGGTGACGGTCGAGAAGAAAATTCCCTATACAGTTTACGAGCACATACCCTACGAGATCAAGGTACCGGTACCACAGCCCTACACAGTGGAGAAGAAAGTACCGTATCCCGTAAACGTCTTCGTCAAGGTACCCGTGGACGTGCCGGAGCCCTATCTCGTGCAAAAACACGTGCCCTACGAGGTGAAGGTAGATCGCCCGGTACCGTACAAAGTCGAGGTAACCGTACCGCAACCGTATACGGTGGAAGAGAAGATACCGGTGGAGGTTAAGGTACCAGTACCGCAGCCCTACACGGTGGACAAGACTGTGCCGTACGAGGTGAAGGTGCCGGTAAAAGTACCCACGCCCTTCGAGGTGGAGAAAAAGGTCGCTGTCCCCGTGAAGGTTCTATTGGATCGACCTTACTCGGTGCCGGTGCCGAAACCCTATCCCGTGGAGGTGACCAAGCCCTATCCCGTTGAAGTGGAAAAACCGTATCCTGTGAAGGTCAAAGTACCGGTCGACGAACCTTACGAAGTGCCGGTACGGAGACCGGTTCCGGTACCGGTCAAGGTTACCATACCTCGGCCGTATTCCGTCCCGAAGCCTGTCCCGGTCGAGGTGGAAAAACCTTATTCGGTACCGGTTAAGGTGGCGATAGACAGACCTTACGAGGTGTACAACAAGAAAGTGGTACCGGTTTCGGTCGAGAAACCTTTTCCCTATTGGGTGCAGGTACCGGTACCGGTTAAGCTCGGTTGGAGCGGGGGTCACGGTGGTGGTGGTGGTGGTGGTGGTGTCCACGGTTGGAAACACAGGAGCGACTCGACGAAGAGTTCTGATAGGAGAAGGTTGGAGGTTACCGATAACCAGCGGAGAAGAACGGAAGGAAAATTAAAGTATCGATAGAGATGGAGTTTAACAAGTGGAAAATACACATTTTTGGAAATGATTCCACTTAGAGCGAGTGACCTGGACTACTGACGCGAGTTGTTATTTTTATTTATTTTGGGAGAAGCCTGATCGTAATTGTCCAAAATTTGCGTATGGAAAAAGAATCTTCCGAACTTCATTCTTTTCGGTCAAACGAAGTCGATAATAGCGTTAGGACACATAGCCATAGCGATTAGTTTTTATTACACGAATAAAGATGTATATAATACGATGAGAATTGTTTTTCCCTCATTTTTCTTCACAGTTTTTAGATCACGAAAAACCCTCCGGCGTTCGTGATTTTGTTTCGCGTGAAAGTAAACTCGACTACGGTAACTTAAGCGCGGTAATTATAATTCTTCGTTAATTTATTGGCATTCTTCGCGCACGCCGGGATCTCGTTTTTACTCCCATCGTGCCTTATTAACAATTAACCGTACATTCCTCGCGAGTGACTGCACGCGTGACCGCGCCCTGTGATATTGTAACACAATGCATGAGATTTTCTTGGAAACTTAACGCGTTCGTTTACTATACATGGATGCGTCAGTTTAGCAAATCATATTTCAAGGCAACAAATTCTGCGCAAATTGTACTCGCGATATTAATAAAAAGATACAAGGTCTAGTTTTCCCGTACTCGTACTTGACCCCAGATAAGACCTTGTCTTTTGATTGTTAGTTCTCTAATCCTTTGAAAATCTGCCCCGATCATTATTTCCCTTAACTCAAACGGTATCAAAAAACTGCGGAAAAATCATCAAGTTCATAACCGTCGTAAACTTTCATCTTATTTCCCAGCAGTTCGCGAGAATAACGATCGAGATGTCTTCATAGGTGTACGTGCCTAGATCAAATCGGAACTTTTGATAAACGATAGCGTGTACCAATGTTTCAATTAATCGAACTCTGTGCACATAAATAATTTCAAGTTCTCCAATCCTCGGGCGGTTATTACTCAACAAATATTTATCTCCCTGCGATCAATAATTTGCGATCATCCACGCGTTACGACGTTCGAGATCTCGATGATCGATCTCGAGCGAGCGTATAGTTTAATCCAGGAACGAACATACTACGATCGTGCATCCGACTTCTCCCCCCCCCCCTGCCTCAAATCGGTCTCACTCTCTTTCTCTCTCTCTTTCGCTACTTTTCATTTCTTCCGTCCCACTACTCGCGTTCCTTCCTCTAGCTCTCTCTCTTCAACCAAAGGATACCCCGTTAAGCGTCGGCGAGTTCCTCGTCTCGGCCGAGAGGACTCGTTGCACTCTTGAAACTGGAAAGATTCGCGTCACGCACGCGTCCTTCCGTGGGGATATGCCGGATGCGCGGTGGGGGTCGGTGAGTCCTGCGCGAGAAACTTCGAAGGATGAAAGGAGCTGGAGAAAGAGGAGTCGTATGGATATGCCGAAGGGGGTGGAGAGGTTTGGGGGAGGCGCGAATAAGAATTCCCGCGGCCATTGGCGTAAGTTGGAGCGCGTTGTCGAATGGAATTAATTATAGTCCGCGCGGAGAAATTTGTAGACCCAGAAACGTCTGTGCGGAATCGAGTTCTACCTCGGTTTCTCTCTCATGCCTGAGGAAAATTTCAAACTAAAAACTCTAAATCGTAATCCATGAATGGAGAAAAATTTTAATGAAGAATCGAAAGTTTTAGAAATTGTCTGCCGTACCTTTATTACAGTTAATACCACTGCCGTAACTTTATTACAGTTACCCGAAACTTTTTTTTATCACCTCAAGTTTTACCAAATAATTATAAAAGTAAGCATAGTTTGGGCTCGACAATATTGCCGTTAAAGAAGGTAGAAGTCAGTTTGAAAATTAACCTCTGCCACTCGCGCAACTCTTTCGACGCTCCAGTCCGAAACCTTTCCTTTCACCCTGAAAGTGAATCCCCGAAGCGTCGGCGCCACTGCTCTCGGTTATGGAACCAGCGTCGCGCGCGTGTACATACGTTGATTTTATAAAAATGCTATAACGTCGCGTACGGCGAACTGAGCGCCCGCTCGAACGCCAGACGCGCGTGTTTCACTTTTCCGCGAGCGTACAGAGGGGCTCGACCGATGCGCGTCGGGGGGAAAGCGGACTATAAAGTCGGTGGTGTCTTGGGGGGAAGTACCCAGTGAAGTCTGGACCTTGGCCAGACATCGAACTATCCTCCAAACATGAGAATTTTGGTGAGTGGTAACGAGAAACGAGTGATTATCGTCGAAATTTCGAGAAACCGGGAAGCGAGCATGTTTACGAATTTTATACGGTAATTCGTATCGGTAGTTGGATGTAATCGTTGAAATTTGTATCGCTTTATTATAATTACCGTTTTTAGTCATTATAATTACGCTCGATACTTTGCCCGTTGAATTCGAACAATTCCCACTCGTAACTTATAGCAATGCTCGGCCGTAATACAATTCTTCGTCAATTCAATTCGATTACTAGATCCAATTGATACAATTGGATTCAATTGATAAGCTAGCTCACACGAACCATTTGTCGCGACATTATCAATTATCCAAGCCCACGATCGGTCGAATTTGAATTCATTCGCGCGCGCAAAGAGATCGAAGCGGTTACCAATCCTCGCGGAGGAAATTCTAGCGATACAATTGCAAATAAAAAAAAAATACCATTTCAGCTTCTCACGCTATTCCTGGGCCTGTTGGCCTTGGTTGCCTGCGAGGAGAAGGAGAAGGCAGCCGTCAAGGATACCAAGGCCGAAGAGACGGGTGATAAGAAGCAGGACAAACGGGGACTCGTCGATGAGGGTAGCTACGGTGGTCACGAGGGTTTCGGCGGCGGCGGCGACTACGGTGGTGGCCACGAAATCTCGTCGTCCGGTGGTGACGGAGGAGGATATAGCAGTGGTTACGGCGGTGGAGATGGTGGCGGACACGAAGGTGGATACGGTGGTGGAGACGGTGGCGGTTACGGTGGCGGATACGGAGGCGGATACGGAGGCGGATACGGCGGCGGTGGCGAAGAGCACGGCGGCGGTGGCGGCGGATACGGAGGCGGATACGGAGGAGGCTATGGAGGAGGCTACGGCGGTGGCGGCGGTGGCGGTGGCGACGATGGCGGACACGTTAAGCAAATCACGATCGTCAAGAGCGTGAAGGTTCCTTATCCGGTGGAAAAGAAGGTTCACTATCCGGTGGAGAAGGAAGTTCCGTATCCGGTAAAGGTACCGGTGCCGCAACCGTATCCCGTGGAGAAGAAAATACCGGTTCCCGTGAAGGTCTACGTGAAGGTACCGGTACACATACCGCAACCCTACCCGGTGGAAAAGAAGGTACCGTATCCGGTCCACGTACCCGTCGAGAGGCCAGTACCCCACAAAGTGTACGTACCGCAGCCCTATCCGGTAGAGAAGAAGGTCCCTTACCCCGTAAAGGTACCGGTGCCACAACCTTATCCAGTGGAAAAGCATGTTCCATACCCGGTGAAGGTACTGGAGCACGTACAACAACCATATCCGGTGGAGAAACCGATACCTTATCCCGTTCAGATACCGATCGACAGACCGTATCCGGTACACATAAGCAAACCATATCCGGTTCCGGTAGAGAAACACGTACCGTATCCGGTGGTGAAAGCAGTGCCCTATCCGGTGAAGGTTCACGTGGATAGACCGGTGGGCGTACCAGTAGAGAAACCAGTACCTTACACCGTCAAAGTACCTGTCCCGGCACCGTATCCGGTGGAGAAACACGTTCCAGTACCGGTAGAGAAACCGGTACCTTACGCCGTCAAAGTGCCGGTAGAGCGGCCCGTTCCTGTTCACGTTACGAAACCGGTACCAGTTCCGGTCGCGAAACCAGTTCCCTATCCGGTTAAGGTACCGGTGCCGGTTCCGGTACACCATCATCACGAGTCATCGGGGTATGAAGGGGGTGGTGGCTACGAGTCCAGTTACGGGGGTCACTCGGGATATTAGTATTAAAATCTACCGACACCCGGCGTTCGTCATTAAGGTGGACGATTCTACTACTGTCGCGATGTGATATTTTTTTTTTTTCTTCAACGATTTTAATACGTTTCCCTTGGATGGCGGATATCAGATTTTCCACGCGTGTCGCGAAGCAACACGATTTTACGATGTGACGAGTATGCGAGGAGCCGACGGATCGTCGTTGTTGAATACGAACCTGGGTGTCGAATTTACGACCTGTCCTTCATTAGTCAGCGCTAACGATTTTTTTTATATATATAGCGTATCGATACTTAAGTACCTAAGAACTCTTGCGTACACATTGTACGAGGATTCTTTCGGCGATCGTGACCTGACCAATAATTTCGTGCCGCGTGACGTATATATATGTATTTTTGTACCATGTCTTTCCCTTCTTTCTAATAAAACCAAAGAGCAAAATAATCTACTGCGAATTCATGTTTATCCCATCACTTTAATCGTAGGTTAATTACGTTTAAGTCGATAAGTAATTCTAGTGTGTATTCTTGATTGGTAAGTATTTGAATTCTCATCAAATATCGAGTCAACCCCGTCAACTGTCATACGAATTAAATCCCCTGCTCTAATTTTTCTCATAAACAAGGCAAAATGAAGAAACCTAATTACGCCCGAAAGACGAATTTTCGAATTACAATCGTCTTCCGGGTGCGGAACTCTTCAACGTTGTTACGTTTGTGATCAGTATTCGTTTCTCGGGTACGCATTAAAATCAGTGGCACGGAACGGGAAAGTAATTTTTTTTGCTCACCTCCCAACAGAAATCCATTTACGCGGAAGTGTGTTCGATAATTAACGCAACGAACAAAAAACTCCACGCAATTGGCCCCCGCGATGAAAGAAAGGAGAACTTTCATTTATCTAGTCCGGCTAACGAACGAACGAGCGCATACGTAATACTTTTGATTCAACGATATCAGCGTAACCCTAAACCATCGTTCGAAAATTCTCAACCTTAAATTCTCTGCACCTTCGGTGCACGCACGCGCGTGATTATCATAGACTCGATCGTTCGCGCGGAGAAAGCCTCTTTCTCCTCGAACGCCGACGAACGACGAAAACACGGCACGGAAGAGTCGAGAACAATCAAAAGTGAAATCGTTCGCGAAACGCGTAAGAGGTAGGGAACTAAAAGAAAAACTGCAGGATTTTCATCGTGAGCGGAAATTCTTACGCGATTTCCAACCTACGGAACTAACGATTACGATGAATTGAGAACAGGAAAAAACTCACCGGATGTACGGGATGTTGGCTGGTATGTGATATTTCGCGCCAGGATCAAAATCGTCCTCGGACCTCAGAACAGGTGGTTTCGTACCGGTGTATTGTTCCTTGAGACGATGCCAGTGACAGTTGTAATCCTCTCGTGTGATGTAACCGCGAAAAACGTCCCAACGCCATCTGTCCATCGCGATGCTGAACGGCAGCATCACTAATTTGTCCATAGCCAATTTGAAGAGATAATTGATATCGGTGGTTGGTTCGTCAATGTATTTGTTACCCAATCCTAGGGTCTGCAAGTGGTGCGGGGTGGCGATCGTCAGGGCGATTGCTTCGCCGACAGCTTCGTGAAATCCTTTTTAAAAAAAATGAGGAAGAAAAGGTTAGGAATGTTTAATAGCGTTTGAATCATCCTCGATCCAAAACCCTCGAACGATAAGTCTCGGAAAAACGTTCGAGCGTTTTTCCGATCGCTCGCTAAGTTATTCTAATCTTTGGGTGTAATAACCGTCGGAGAAAGCGGACGCTGAATTAAACGAATGAATTGTCGTGGTGCTCCATACGCGATTAAAGTTTTTCGCTTTTCGCGGAACTAAAGAATAAGTCGTACTCTCTTTCCGTGATCGGAGGGTGAAAGACAAAACGACGATGTAAGTGATATCAGACAGGATGTAATCCGACGCGAGTCTCTCATAAGCGCGTGTTCTTACAGTTTATATCAATATTGACATAGATCTTACGAAATAATCTTAAACCTGCAGCAATGTTTTTAAATTAACGTATACATCTCCAGCCTCTCGTCTAACGACCGTAATAAATCCATTTCACCGGAAGCGAACTAACGTTCAGCACTGAAACTCTTTCCGTTTGCTCGAACGACGCGTCAAATATCATTTATCAAACGTCGATCCAACGATTATTTGTCATCGCGTTAAATTATAATGCAACGTGTATTATCAAGGGGATTAACGACGCGGAATCATTTTCCCATAAACTGCGGCAGTGATCATCGATCGTGCACCGAACGGCAAGGTCGAACGTGGTTGTTTTCATTGTGCGGTACCGTTGGCGTTCCGGTGCGGGGCGAATGACCGGCCGTCGGATCGGTGAAAGTGCGATTATACCATAATAAAAATATTTTAACGGCCTCCAGGAGAATACTCGCACATCCACTCGCATTTACTAGACGGTAGTAGTACGTACTCGCGAAATCTACCTCGAGCGTGTCGCGCGCGCTCTCGCTTTCGCGCTATTACCCGTAAAAGTCTACGCTGACCGTCTACCGGAAGTCGTAGCGCAAAGCGGATGGAACGCTTACGTAACAACGTAACCACGGTCTGTCGTCCAGTGTGCCATCATCGGCCTCCCAGTCTCGTTGTCCCATAAGGCTGGTTTCCTTTTCGCGCAATTGTAACCTGGTCTCGGTACACCGTGGTTATGACCGAGGAGAGACGCGCTCGATTGCGCCTCGATAACCATTTTCCGACAGTGTCGTTTGAAACGTACCGCAGGAATAGTTTAAACGATGTTTACGTTGCATTGATTACACGGAAGAGATGCGCTCGATCGTATGGAGTTAAACATTTACAGATGTACTTATTTCAATTGTATTAAACGCAATATTTTAAGCACGATTGTATAATCTTCCGCAAAATTGATTAACCGTATTTTAATTCACGGTGTAGGAAGTAACCGAGAAAGATTTATGACCGAGAATCGTTACATTCAATTATGAGAAATTTATCAGTTACGGATAGAATAATTCGAAATGCATTAAAGTCTGGAATATATTTTGGGAACGATCATGTAACTTCAAGTAAAATTGAGGCAGTGTTATATTTACGTACCTGGGTTTGCACCGTCTCGAAATTCACGCGGAAGATTACTATATCGCAGGAAGTACTGAATGTGAGCCATTTCGTGGTGTACCGTGATCAGATCCTTCATGGTAACCTTGGTACACATCTTAATTCTGCACAGGAATGGTAGAAATCATAATAACAGTGAAATGAAGGTTTCATTGTAGGTAATTTTCAGAATATTAATGAAAAGTACCTGTAATCCAATCGATTGCAAAAGTCCCAGGCGGAGGCTTGACAGATCAAAGGTCGATCACCTGTATCGACGAGTATACTGCCAGCCCAGAATTCGGGTGGCATGGCGCTGAGATTTAAGGACAAATAAAATTCATCGGCAACTCGGAACATGTCGATCGGCGTGTATCCCTGAGCAAGACATAAATTTAAAGTTATTAAATTAATTATCGTTCTAAGTAAATCGTCCTTCTTTATTAATTAGCAATAATCAGATAAATCAGTTGCACCTACTTGGCTCTGCATCTCCTGCGTGACGTCTAAATAATTCTTTCCAGGATAAGGAATAGTGATGTCTACGATATTCGCCCATGATTGCGCCCACACGTTTCCTGTGCAATTTTTCAATTACTAACGGTTAGCTCTTTTCCCCGATTTTCGAGGCGAGAATTTCTTCTATATCGTTTCTCTTACCAAGTATGTGCGCGGGGAGCGGTGCGTGAGAACCGATTTTTTCTGGCCCATACAAATCTCTCAGTTTTCTCCTAACGTAAGTATGTAGCTCTTCGTAGAGGGGACGTATCATTTGCCAGACTTCTTCGATATCCTCTTGCAAATTTGGTGATTCGTAGGGGAACATCCAGTATTCGGCAGCATCGGTGAAATCTAAACAGTGCGGGAAAGTAATTTTGTGTTAGACAAAGTTCTACGGTACAGTGATCGCTTATAACAAAGAATCTTTTTGATAAGAGAAAATCATAGCTTCCAAAATTATTGAGCTGTTGCGATGCAACGAAATCCATTTTAAAGCTAAATATTCGTACAATTATAAACAAAATCAGCGGTAACGTGCAGATTCGAGTACGCAACTGTACAGCCGCAGAAATTGAAGATGGAAAAATATTCAAACAATATTCAACACCGAAATCATTAGTGATTTCAATTTCAGAGCGCTATATTAATTTCATTCATTTATGTTGAAATATTCCACGACGTACTGTTCAATCGTGCCGCTTCGTTATTTAGCGTGACAAGCTGCTGATAAAGATCCTTGATAGGCGTGCCGCTGCGTCTTCTCCATTCCATCCAAACGTATTGCAATTCGTCCCAATCTCGGCTTTTCGCCATGATTTGCGATATCTCTGGAAAAATCGAACGACGAATTAAAATCCAGCACTCCGAATTAAAATGATTACGTCCTATAGTCGCTAAGTATTTTCATTTTGCGCGTGCGCTTATCATCGGACCACTTTCACGATAATCGTACGGTCAATTTATTTCAGAGCTGATTTTACAAAGCATGTGATCTGTGTTCGGTTGAAAGTACGAGCAAAACGTTTTAATGGAATTACCGCAGCGGTTATATGGTCCTGTGTACATCAACCGCAACCGCTTCGCGTCTCTTATATTCACTATTATTAAGTATAATTATTTTGTGATCGAAAAATCTTCAACTACATCCGCTACCATTTTTCAGATTAATTTGTTGAGAGAACACAGGTCGAAGCGTGTAAATACGGAAGAATATTTTATTCGATTATAATTAATTATCGACGAAAGGAAGTATCTACGAAAAATAATTAGTGGTTTTGATTATAAACATAATTTATCGTTGAGAATCTTGCACGATGAAATCATTATGACCTCGTCCTTCGATTCAACATTTCTGAATAGTTTTACGTCAGTCCGGTAGACTCTATTTTCCTTCTGAATTTTATGCTCCTCCATTGAATCTTTACAACGTTCTTATTTATAACGATAACAAGGCTATCCAGAAGAACTGCTTTACGTCCAGAGGCACTTAAAGTGATTACATACTTTTACGCATTATTGTTACGTGTTCGCGCGCTCAATGGATCGAATCCTTGCTAAGTAAATGAACCATAAAGCCCGCAGGATTGTTAATAAACCCGTAAACTTTCGTAGTTTCCCCTCCCTCTTTATCTCCATCGTCGGCTAGCCTCTTTAGGTTCCTATTAATAATTCTAGCGGGGCGCTCTTTACGAGACACGCTTGCAATTAGCGTTAAAATCGGATTCAACTGCGTAGCTGGCTTAATGCATTCGCTTTCGAATTCTGGAGAGGCTGCATTTAGTTCGCACGCAATTCGTCTATCCCTGCTTTCGAGTGGATCGCAAACATGTCGGATCGAGATGAGAAGGAGAGATGAAATCGCAACGCGATGGAAAACTTTTATTTCGAATTAATATTATACGTTCGTAGTCAGGACTAATCTTCGTCAGTGTTCAGAATTTTGTTTTTTCGAAAAGAATAAGTACTAATTGTCGGCATTTAATTAAGTGATCATCGATCTACTTTTAATTATCGTTTGACGCGTGGTTCGTTACCTGGATACAAGCGTAGACCACATCGGAATGGATCGTTGTACGCGCATATAGTCGCAGAATTGTAGATCGCAAGCATGTCGTTGATTACACGATTGTACTAAAATGACAAGAAAATTCGATTAGCTTAATTCAACTTCAATATTTTTTTCCGTCGTCACTCGTGTCGTTCCAATGATTATTATTGCCACGCAATCGTGCCAGTTGACATTCAAACGATAAAGAAATTAGAAAATGAGCAAACGTAACGAGATATAACGATAAAAAAAAACTCCATGTAACGAGAACAGCGATCCATAATGTATTCTTTTAGTTTTACCCTGTCCAATTGATCCGGTGGAAGTGCCGATGGGCCAACCACCGATAAATATCTCAGCCGTCGTCTGATCATCGGATCCCTGATATTGTTCCTATCGATTCTCGATATCAACTGCCATGCTTGATTTTGAAAGTCCGCGTATATCCGCTGTGCTTCCAGCTGAAAAGGAAAGTTTCTACGCGTTAACAGGGGATGCGCCGCAGCGATATATCAGTGCGATCATTTAAGCGCACGTATTTCATTTCACGACGTTTAATTGACTCTGCGAAAAAAATATGTCGCGAAACGTGCGAGCTTAGAGCTGACACGGAAATATAAATTTGTTCCGTCGTGACCACAGGAGCGGAACTGGTTCGTAGCGCAAAATCGACCAGCGACGAGTTTACCGTTAGCGATAAAGCTTTGCTATCTCCACCCTTCCTGGGATTAGCGATACTAAACGAAGGTATCGAAGAAAAGGAAAATCGTGTCATTGGAAAGTGAGAAACGCTTCATTTAAACGACGTCGTTTTCTTGTTCTTTGCAAACAAATTCGTGTGAGCGCGAATACGAGAGGAGCTATTGAATTAAAAATTGCAACTCTTACTATTCTCTCAAATCTCCCGAGAACAGTCGAGCGCTTCGGTAAACTTCTCACGCGTAATTTAAACGTTGTAATTTGCGGTACATTCAAAATAAATACGCGTGAGCGTGATTACGTAGCAAACTGCTAAATAATAACTTACAACTGTTTCTAAACTTTTCGACCTCCGGCGAGCGATCATCGGAAATTAGGCAAAAATTCTCAGGCGTCATGCGAGCGACGTAATTCCTCGCACGGTAAAAACAAATTCGCGCACGTGCGATTGCAAGACCGACCGCTGCGAACTTAAGTAGAAATGGCAAAAAATGAAATGAGAGCCGGTGAGCCGACGATTATTATTAGCATCACGCGACTCGAATACCGTATTCCGTCGGGACGCATTGAAGACAGAAAAATTTCCGTTCTCGGCGAAGCGGGATGATGTACCACGATTACAAAATCGTTCGTGGTTCCTCACAATGGCATCGGCTGGGAATATTTCCCGCGGAGGTGTTCGGCCTCTCCGCGGACAATGAGAGTGGCTCGTGTCATGGAAATCTTTGCGCGAAATTACGATTCGTCGTCCTGGAGGATAACGCGATACGCGTAACCCACCGTCGAGAGTCCCACGAGTTGATGGCAAGAGGAGGTCGAGGTCTTTTGCTACTAGTTTCATCGAGAAACGTCGGCGAACTGGCTATTTTTGTGATCATTTCTCTTTGCTCGATAAGAAGCCACCGTAATTTCATCGGATTACTGATTCAGGCTAAATTTTGTTTGAGATACAATTCTGCTCGAATCAATATTTACGGTTTACCGGTGGAGGTATTTTTAAAGGAGAGTAAGACGGTGAGAGGCAGCCGAGCTTTTCTGCCGTCTACTCGCATGGTCGAGAAATATCAATTTTTTGTTGTAATTTAAAACTCATAACGCTGATATCTCACGCGTTAATAACACGAAGTACAATTTTGTTTGAATAACATTTTTTCTGGTCGGTTAATTCCTTTTAATCGTTCGTGATGTTTTGTAATAATCACACAAGAGTAGCGAAATGTGCGCGCACGCGATAGTTGTACATTTTCGGTTGTAATAGTAGTTTGAAGTTTTATCGCACGATAAACGGAACGGAAAACATGCGGGTGTTTCGGTCTAAACTTTTTAGAAGCGATTACCGAAATGAAGTATTGCGCGAAGCCTCTCGCGCTCAAAATAGTCCAGTTGCAGTTTACGCAATAATTGTTCGGTTAATTGTTCAATATTTACCGCTTGCAGTTGAGTATATTCATTGACATCGGTTTCGTAGGCCCATTGAGCGCCCACGTTGGCATTGCATCTCTCGGTACCGAGGAAATCCAATCTCGCCAAGATATTTCTAAAATCCAATTCGTTCGGTGGCACTTGTCGAGCGTAACCGTCGCGATTGTCGTCTCCTAGTGGGGGTAGATCCAGCTGACCAGATACGAGCGACAGCAAAACAAGCAAAACCCACGTCGACATCATCTAAAGAAAAACATGATCTAAATATCGTTCTTTCAATCGTTTTTCACGCGGCAAATGTAAAGATTCAATGGCGGTAATCTCGTATTTCATTCAGAGCAGAGTTCATTTCGTGCAGCTTACTTACAATTCTTAACAATCTTTTATTAGAGACCAATCTTTTCTCCGATCATCTTTAATTGTAGACTAATGCAATATTTAATCATTTTTATTAGTTTTTGTAACGACAGAGTAAGAATCTCTTTAATAATTTGTTATAGTATACTCATGGTATGCCAATCATGCTTCTTTATATCAAATTCAGTCCGAGGGGGTTCGTAACGCCGAAATACCGAATTATCACTGAGTCTTCCATCCAAACGAGAAAGCATTTATGCCCCTGGCCACAGGTATTTTGACAGACGGATCGATACGGTGGTTAAGCAACTAACACCCGAACGTACACAATCATCCCTACCCTTTCGCGTCAGGTGCCGGGGCCACTGAACTCGCCCGTAACTTTTCTGGAGCGATTGATTCTTATCGCTAAGAATACGCGTGCCTCTAATTACGTTAACGTGCTTCGACTTGTCAAGAGATTGCGCGCAAGTACAAAACCGGCAGCGGAGTCCAAGGCGTCAGACGAACCATGATCAAAACCCCCAACTGTCGTTGGTTATATAATATTCCTTTGATAAATCATGTCTGGATATCAAAGTAACGCATTTACGTGCAATTCATTTGTTAGCTTCACGGTCACCGGCGTTACGTCTTCGCGTTACGTACTTCCTTCCACCATCAAAGGCTATTCATGCACGGCAGTAGGTCATCCGCGATCATGCTGAGATACTACCGACCTTCGATACTTCCCTCAAATCGTTCGCGGCGCGTCGAGTGCAAACACGCGAGAACCCTATCGAGAGATTTTCTTCCTGAAACTTCCCGATAATCTTACGAATCGTTCTTAGCGCACTCAAAAGTGTTCGGCTAACTCTTAAACCGACTTCAATATTTTACTCCGTCGAAACTCCACGCACTTCTCACCCTCCCATCCAACGGTACTCTACGCACATTTCCAATAGCAACTTTTTTTTTTTATCGCGAAACGATGCAAATATACGTTCTCCACGGGCGTCGCGTCACCGTCAAATCCAACCCCCCGCGGGGGCGAATTCGTCCAGGAGGTTAAAACTTACGAATCCTCTTATCCTCTGATTCACGCGGACCACCGTGAGGTTACGGTGAACGACCTCCATCTCGCAGAATCCTCTTCGACCCCCTTTCGACGCTTCGATCGTCGATCGATCGATCGTAGTTCGCGCGTAACGAGAGACAATAGCGAATTCAAGGGAATTCTGTTCCACCGATGAAGCACGACCAACGCGAGCGACGGTTTCGTTCTGCCGTCACTAAAAGCCTCGTGGCCGACGGCAAGTGTACATTTATCCCTGCGAAGCAGTTTGAACACACGACCACCGGGAGGTCATCCGTGCCAAGGAGGTGGGGGGGATTCGTGCTACACACCTCGGTGTTGTCGATTCGACGAATGTGTCTCTGCTTACACGCGGGGTTGCGTGGGAGAGAAGTGGGGAGGTAGGAGGGATAGGTAATACTCGTCAGAGAATTAAGATGGGGACAATTATGTTTGGTCCGAGTTGGAGAAAAACGGGGGACGAAATTGGTGGAGGGAAGGGAGATACGGAAAGATATCTCGCAGTCATTCGTGGATATTTGTTCTTTAATGATGGGAGGAGACAAAGAGGAAGGAATAACGGCGACAGGGATATTAGTTAAGAGCTTAGAGCGGGGACGAGAGGGATGAGTACGAGTTATACTAAAATGAGGGAGGAAATTGATGGTGGGACGAAGATGCGGAAAGATAACTTCCCCTTATTCGTGAATTCTTCGTTCGACGAATGATAAGAATCGAGGCGAAGATAATTACGTTTGGTTTGAATTATGGCAAAGTGAGTGGGGGGGATGATGCTACATCGATGGATCCGCGTTCCGATAAATTCAAGAACGAAAGGATTCGTCGGTGCGAAAGTGTGCCGAAGTTGACGGGAAAGGTGAAGCGATAGATAAAAGAATTTGCCGAGAAGAGAGACACTGGAAGGGGGGGGGGGGAAGGTTCGAGGGCCAACCAGCTGTCGATTGCGAAAGTCTGAAGCTCTCACGTTGACAAGAGCCGCCGTGCTCGTCGTCGACCCCTTTCAATGAGGCTCATTGTCTACGGGAGCACGCGCCTCCTTTGCATTTTGTTTGAGTTTTAAATTCATTCGCGAGATTCGCGGAGAAGCGTTGTCCACGCGATGCATCGTAATTTGTATAATTTAAACAATTACTACGTTTAAAAAAAAAATCAGATGAGACGCTGTATCGAAAATAATTTTTTCTCGACGTTACGTAAGAATTTTTAACAACAGTCGACTCCTGGATACCGTGTCGTTCGAATAGTCCTGAGCAATCTCAAAAAAGGTGGGATCGCGTGAAGCATCGATCGTCAAATTCCGCGAAGGCGGTAATAAAAAAAATGACTCGCGCGTATGTACGCGATCTGTGCGTCCGAACATGATTCATCTTGTACCTGCCCGTCCGTCTAATTACGCAATTATCTTCGAGACTTAATCTCATCGAAGCTGCTTCCTGCTTCGCCCGACTACCTCTCTTTCCTGAGAATCCTAGCGCCATTGTGTCACCCCGCACCATCATCGCCATTAAGCCGTCCGTGATTCATTATTCATTATTCATTATTGCTCGACAAGTATTAACCTACGTTCGACGGTTGAGAGAGACGATCGTGAGAAACGATACGCATTAGGATATTATAAATAAACATCAACATTATTTACGATAGAACTAACCGAGGCAACCGGCACAGATTTTCCGCTATCTGTCCAAGCTCATTTTCATCGAACCCCAACGTCGACGATAAAACATCGCCACTCACGATCTCTAATAACGGTGACTAAACTCTCGTCTCATATCGGAATAAAAAGCATAAACAACCGCGCCCAGCTGCGAACAACGAGGATAGTCTCACGATGATCTGGAATGTACGTGACTGCGGTTCGTCTAGGCCAGTTTTCTAGACCTTGAGTCATTATGGCGAACCTCTTACGTGCACGTTATATTTTGTGTGAAGTGTATTCTATATAACGCGTTACCTGTTTGCATAACGCTTACGTACCTGTACCACGGTACAGATCTTACCGGATAATGGAAATCACGCTGTTATTAGTTTCTCGCGCTTCTTTGCTGAATCTAAATTTACAATTTATCTTGAGTACCGTGTCAAGTGGAGTCCATTGTTTGGGTAATTTATAGAGCGACCAGGTTCTCGTTATGATTTTATAAATACTTGCACTCGTTACGCGAAGAACAGCGCACAGAGTTTACATTGATAGGCGTTAGAGCTCTTGATCGGACTTTTTTTTTAACGACATAAATTCAATTCGAAATGCATTTAGCCTGATCGAAATTGCTAATGCTTAATAAATGTTATCGGTACTTGGAAAATAATGGTAATAGATGTTCCAGTAGTCAGCGAACGTTTTGGTCGGACGAATATCAATGAAAATATCGAATCAATTTGAAGTGGAGTTTCATACAAATTTTGTACGTTCGTAACGAGAACCGAAGAATAATTCGACCGCATTATACGACGCGTCTAATTGTCGTCTTCTGTGACCAAGCGGACACGAAATTAAATTAACTCTGAGAAGGGCAATTCAGGTTTCAATGCCGAGCACAAAGTAACTGCTCGCGCCTCTACGCAATCGTTCAGGTGGTTTTACTTAAAAGCGTGCATCGTGTTCTCGCGGTAAAACTTCGACAATGCTAATCTCATTGGGAGATAATTGCACCGGTCCCACGTACCGGCCGTAATTCTGGGTTCAAGTACGCGAATGTTTGCCACACATTTACGCTACGCAGCCGTGCGTTTCCTTTGTTCTTTGCCATTTTCGCGTGGATCTCGTATCGTTGACAGTTTATACACGAAATCCATCTTTCCCGAATTCCAATTATCAATCGCAACGATTTTAAACATTTTCCATTTCGAAAGGGAAGTGGAACTTGCATATTTATTTTTATTTTTCATTTTGCTCAAGAGGTCCCAAATCTGGCTAAATAACTAATTTATAAAAATTACTTTTACCAAGGAAGTTCTACGCTGCGTTTAAGTACTCTCATCTGTTTTTTTTTCTCTCCAAGAAAAACTGAAAGGACATCGCCGTGACTTCTGACACGCGTGTTTGGTCGTAAATAGAATACTCCGCGACGTCTATGGACAAGCAACTTTAATGTAAGCGCGATAGAGGCTAGTAATTATTAGAATAATTCTAAGCCCGATGAAACGTGGGAAAGCGGGCGAGATATGTTACTGGTATTACGCGAGTACACTCAAGAATTATTCAAAATGGAGTGTAACAACGATGGCAAGGTCAGTCGGGTAAATGATTGAATCCTTTTTATCGATCGTACCGTCAACGTGAGATTCTTAGGTGAAGGTTACTAATACGTCTCAAGCGCGCGTTTAATGGCACGGAAAAAGAATCGATCTAATCGCGAAAACCTAAATGGAACGAGGTGTAAAAATCCGAATTGAATCCATGCTCGGACGGGGGAAAAAAAATTTGTAATACTTCTTCGTTGACATCGATCCGTTGATCTTTCGTGTCGTGGATTCATTTCAGCGTACAAAATGAGACGCTCGGGTTTGTCGTATTTCTTCACGAACGAATGCAACGACACAAGATTAGTAACGCGAGACAAAGGGACAATTTAACAACTTAATCCTCGTTAATGCGCGTGGAAAAAAAGATGGCATACCGTGTCGAAGAAAATTCGCAATGATTTCACATTTACAACAGATTCTTAAACCGTCCCTTCATTTTTATTGAAGCTGTACAAGGTCTTAAGAAATTTTACGGTTTAGGGTTATCTTGCGTGAAAATCTGGAAAATTCAACTAACCTCGCGATACTAACGAAGTCTTATTTATCTCGTGATTCTGACTCACGAGCTTTTTTCAAAAATGTGCTTAGAAATAATAATAAAGACTGGCGAGCTTCCCGTCGCGACGAATGTGTATACAAGATTCTATGAAACCATTACACTAAAATATTTTTTTTTAAATCTATCCGGTATCGTGGAATTTTCTAGAATATCCAAATATCGCGAACCCTCCCGAGTTTCCTTCATAGCGAACGTTTTTCTGAATCTAAAACTTTCACTATCGTAAAAAAGCAGCATAGTACCACTATTCCTCGTTTACCTCGTTAATCGGAAGATGCCTACGTGCGCGACATACATTTCCAATTTAGAGTAACGCGTAACCACCGCCCCGCCCGCATACACAACTTTTCGTATGTCAGTCTGCACTTAAAGCAGTTTTCTCCGCATTACGCAGTCATTAACGAGATTGCGTATATTGTCTCTTACCCATGGTACTCACGACCCTGTAAGTCTCTTTGAATCACGTCGATTGAGTAACGTTCAACCTTCTTCTTTTTTGTTCGCATGGGCGCTGTGCCACTGACAGTGAGCACTATAAAAAAAATGTATAATCACGATATAAGATTGATAATTAATTAGCGCGGGCTAAGGGTCTCATTAGGAGGTGCCACGACTTTAAACGGAACACACGATTGCCAGTGTTAAGTGTATAAGAAAAAATTGCACAGAAAGAAGATACTGCGTTCAACGATGCAAATATAGCGATAGAAAAACATTTCCTATTTTCTCAATGAGACTCTTCGTACGTTGCGTTCAATGAGGTAAACATAAGGATAGAAAAACATTCCCCTCTTTTTCCGGATGAGACTTTTCGCACGGAGACACTTGGGTGTTCCCATTTGAACGCCTCACCGTGTATACGAAATATTAATCCTTCCAGAAAGTAGATGCAAAATTTAGTTCCAAACTTTCCTCCAGCGTTATTAACGTGGATTAAGTACGATTAATATTAACGATTGTTAAATGGTCGGAGAAATTATAACCGAAAACTCTCGCGAAATTGTATTATTGCTTTCTGCGCGTAGGCGTAAGTTGAATTGTAACCGGCGACTACAACGCATTGCGTCTGCCACGAAGGACAACGCGAACATAATTTTCGTCCTGGCGAGTCATTCCAGAATTAACGAGGTCATAACTCTCCTGGTACAGCCATTGTACGGAGAACGAAGTGCATCAGAGTGAATTTGAATTTATATGGCCTCTCGTCGGCCGGCCAAAATAAGTCTCGCGCTGCACCGAAAACAATTATTACATTCGAGTAATAATGCCCGGCGTATTTCTCCAGCGCTTGGATTAACGTGTCTGGAAGCGAGGAAAAAAAGGATCTGCTGTCGCGCATGATCGATAGTCCGTTGCTCTTATTATTCGCCAGAAAGTTATTCAGTCGCGAAGATTTTTGCGAGTTGCTCATACTCGTATCACTTACGTACCGCGTCTTTTTCCGTATTCCCGTGACCACGTGTCACGCGAGAAACGACGCAGAGACAACTAAACGATTTATTGAATTATTCACGAAAAAGCAGCGACTCGGATGGATGAAAATTAAATCTCCATTTCCTGTTTCCAAGCGTCACCGGTAATCGCGTAATTAATGGACGGTATTTTCTGTATCAAGATTCTTCCAGAGTAGTCGCAGACGAATGTTCGGCCCTCTCGGTAAATTGTCGCTAATTATAGAAGCTACGATTACTTAAACTGCAGAAGTGCCAATTAACGCGAACGATGAAGCGCCGCTTTACGGTGGACAGCTAGAGAGTGATTATTCGCGAAAACGACAGATTTCGTAAATCCAGTGTATATAAATATTAGTAGATTTCTCCAACCGCGGTCAGAGGAGCCTGTGAAAATTTACCGCTTTCGATAACAATTTGATTATAATGTTCGCACGACATTGACCTAGTAAACGCTTTCTTTTAACGGTCGCACCATTCCTTTGTACATAATAAAAAAACGTCGTGAGACAACGACGCGTTGTTTGCCCGTAATTAATTTTTATCTACCCGGGGAGACAGGAAGATACTCAATGAACGCTCGAGACGCGTCATTGTTATTATGTACGTACCTGCGGCATATCTTTCTAACGTCACCTTATCCGCGTTGAGATCGGTATTTAATTATAGTTGAGTTTAATTACGTAAATTGATATTATGTATTTACGTATTTACATCGCGCGTGGCAACGAAGCTTCTATTTAATGTTTTATTCAATTCACATGGAATATGAATTTACAATTGAAACATCAGACCAGAAGTGACGTGAAGACAGAATTGGAAATAATTATAGATCACTGTAATTTTTCTTTTTTTTTTTCGAGTTCGAGTTCGGTAAGAATAGCAGTGGTATGAGGCACCGGAAATGACAACGGGGATTACATATTCTTCCGTGACACGATCGTCGATTTCAACGCGCAAAAAACTATTTTTTACTTGCGCGTCATTAGTCAGACAAATCGTGCATAATTCTTCGTGCATCATACCTTCGACAAGAAACCGTTCTTTACAGGAATATTTTTAACGATCTGGAAATATACCTAACAATCCCAAATTTTCAAAATGTGTTACGAGTAGTATTTTTTCCCGAACATTGGTATTTTCACGTTAAATGACTTAACATGTAACTTAAACTGTCGAGCCTTCAATTCAAACTCGGAATTAGAAGGTGGTACCATCACTTAACGACTGCTCAAACTGTAATTAACTTCATTAAAATCAACAGCCAGTAAATGATCTAGAATATCATAAACATCGAAAGTCGACTTTACTCGGGATCGGTATAATAAAAATTGTACATCTCGACCGCAGGCAAACCACGGTCACGCGGAGACATCACACCTGGATAAAGTAGAAATCTGAGTTTACCTGTCGCCGGTCATTGGACACGACGGTGCGAGGGGCGTTTAAAATACCTCTACGCCTTCGGCCGAAGTCTGTTAACGACCGGCGCATTCGTATGCAATTAAAACATTCCACAAGATTATCGAAACCTTCCCAACAACACGTTTAATTATAGTAAGGCGAAATTATAGTCATCGACCTTCGACGTGGAATCTATATGTAGCATTACTCGAATGTCGTAATCGTCGATCAAAGGTGGAGTACCCGCCGCGATGGAATTTCGCATGACGCAAATTCTGTCGGCCGGTATACTGGTCTTGATTTTCCCTGAGTGAATTATTTCGCCGAGTAGGAACGATAAAACGCGAGACGACGATAATACCGTTTTTGCAACGAAATCGTTTTATTGCGCGAACTGTCAGCGCGTTACTTTCTTTCAGCTTTGTCGTTCGGCGAACCTTTGCGCTCGCTGGAGATTACGCAAACGCTGATAATAATTGTTTAATTTGTTTCTTTCGTTCGGATTTTTTTCTTCCACGATTATTGAATTCCTCGTGACCGCGGATCGATTTTTCCCGGATCTCCCAGAGAACCTTGGAATAATCGCTACGACTGGCAAGGCGGTAAAACGCGATTCAAACGTTGACATCGTAAACCGCGTTTCGAATTCGATTTAATATTCTTCCTCGATTCTCTCCTCTCTCCCTTTCTCGTTCTCCCTCAGTTTTTACGACGCCCGACAATTCGTACATCATAAACCCGGCGCGCTTACGACTGCGACGACGGTGCGGTAGAAATTTCTGAAATTGTATTCTCGTTTGAACCGCTGGTATAACGATCGTTCGCTTTCCATCGCAATTGCAGAAGGAATTTTTCAAAATCGCTGCCCGCGATATACGCGGTACGAGAGCGGCGAACGGGATCCACGGTTGCACCTTATTAGCCGCACTTTCATGGGGAGCGAGTTGCGACGATTAATCGAAAGTCGCCGTAAACCAACGTTTCAACGCTGCCACGCGGTTTATGTGGGCTGAAAACACGACCACCATAGGCACCTTTCCTATAGGCAGACGGGAATCAGGTTAATTCAGGCGCACTTTTGCCGACCTACCCGTAGGCATCAAGACAGTCTCGTTACGTCAGACCCGCCTGCATACTTACAGGTCCCATTTAATACCTCGCGGTACGTAGGTTAACCGCGACAATTCTTTTCGTGCGAATTAACGTGCTAGTAAAAAGTTGATAATATACTGGAATTTAGCGTGAAACAGTTTGCAGTGAAAGTCTTTTGAAAGGATCTTGATGGGGGGGAAACTCGGTTAGGTTCGAGATACCAAGGAATTCCGCGATATTAAGGATTTTTCCCACAAATTTTTGTGGAAACGGAAACGAGCGTGAATAAATGTGCGAAGGAAACGAGAGACACAAGTTTCTCGTTTAATGGGACGTAAAGTGCGCGCTCAGGAGCAGAGGTTAATAAACGTTTCGTGTATCGTTGATTTTTTGCCGGACTCTGCGAACCTTCGGTTTGGAAACGTATTTTTTTTTACGTTGAAGTAACTCGAAACCCGTGGAAATTACAATATTTTGTTTTATTAATAATGGTTCGATGGATCTACGGTGGTTTAAAGAAATAGCATTTCGAATTTGAAGTGTCATAAAATCGTTACAAAATTATAACTCTAATGTGGATTCATGTATTGTATAACCAATAATGTACATTATCAGCTAAAAATATTTTTTCTAAAATCTATTCGTTCTTAATTTAGTTAATTTAATTTCGAAATCAGATTCCGAGTGTTACGAAACGAATACGTACGCGGTACGAAAATTATAATACTCTTAACGGTTCCTCTGAATCATTATAGCGATCCAGGAATCTTTGATTCATCGCGAATTCCCAGTCCATATAAATTTTGTTCGGGTTTGGCCAGATTTTATTCGTCGTCGTTCCGTGCGACTAACGAATAAGAAATTCGGTTGTTACACCGGACCGACGTCCTTGCTTCAGGATCACGTCCCTCGTGTATAAAAATCTTGCCTGAAGTCGTAACGAAATTCCATCAGGTGTAACGCTGGACCCTCGAGGATAACCCGAAGATGACGTTAAAATCTAATATCCTATCCCATCAACCCTGGGGATACAGAAACAATGAATTATTCGTGAAACCGTGAATTTTTTCTACCTCCGACAATTGTGTCACGCGAGCGATATTCGTCTAACAAACATACGAGTACGCGCGCAATTACAAAATTTAATCTAAAAGTTGCGGTGAACGGAAATCCGTGTACGGTCAGGCGCAAAGATGGATACAATTTTATAATAATTATATAAATATCCACCATGCAACGAGGTATTCGAATGTGAATATTTAATAACCCTGAATGTAAGAACCGACTTACTAAAAGAAAAGACAATTGAAGTACGACCGGCCTTGAACCACGCACGCATTCCCGTAGTCCTTGATACGCCGGAATTGTCCCGCTGTAATTTATAGAAACGTTCACCCGCCTCCCGGAACTGGCATCGCGCGGAGACACCGTCGAAACAAATCGTTCAAAGCAGTTCAAATTGGATCTTAATTTTGCCATCGAAATTGAAAATCTCATATCTTGCGATGAAAAATAAAATATAAGTTTATCTTGCAGCGGATCTGATATCACGATAAGTATTTTGTCAAAATTCTCCAAAGCTATTTTAATCTCAAACCGTAATAGTGGAAATTCTTTAATGTCGTCGAATTTATTTGTTCTTTATTTTAATTATAATTTTATTCCAGTTGGAGTCAAGCGGAAGTTCAAAGTTTCGCCGATGACCGACGATAAAAGGGAAAATTGACACGAATAAAATTCAATGCCAAGTTGAGTTTAAAAAGCGTAGATTTCTGAGGAATGCCGCGACACCTCAAATTCGTGAATTTCACGTCACCGCCGGAAGTGGACGTTCTTCGAGCTTCCGTTAAAGACAAATTCAGCTCATGGACGTGCAATGCGCGTGACGCACCGAGTAAATTGCAGGTTTATTACTCGGAAGGCGGTGCTATCTACCGAAGCCGTAATTAGCCATACGAATGCACCTTTTATGAGGTTACGTCGTTACCTTCGTGCAACGGGCTCGTTAGTTGCTTCGCTTCTCCACCTCCTCGATATTCCTCTCGATCGCTCAAGAAAAGCTTTCGATCTTTTCTCATGGATCTCAGCCTCGCGTTCAAAACGGCCTCATCGGTGAAGCGAATCAATTACATTATTAGCTCTATTAATCCTCGCGCTAGAAGCGATGCTTTCCATGAGAATCGATTCTGAATTTGATTACCAATCGACATCGTCGACTTAACGCACAATCGTAATTAAAGCCATTGCGGATAAAATACGCGTCAGCGTGGGTATAAAATTAGAATACAAGGTGTCTCGGTGTTACCTTCCCGATCGTTTTTACGTGGCCTGGAAAATCTCGGTCAAAACACTTCCGTCTGACAGTGGGATGCAAATGATTTCTAATCGAGACCTCCGTTTCATTAACTTATGTATATCCTATATCAATATTCATTTCCCCGCGCCTATTTAGCTGAATTTAATCGAGACAAAAAACGAATTTGGATCAATGATATCCTCTTTCCCGGTACGATCCGTAGCGAGGACATCGGAAAAAAAGAAACAAGAAGAATCATGCACCGTAGCCGTGAAAATGACTTTTATACGCAAACCCCGAGTGCCTCCAATCGATGAATTTGCATCGATATTAGCGACGACATGAATCGCGATCTCTTTTCGCGGAGTCATTTAACGTGCCGGTGTAATTAATCGTAGTTGAATAGAATCGTATCGAGCGTTATCGATACCGGTCGTAACTCAAACAAATTACCCGTTGACAGGCTGGACATTTAATTGAGGCCACGGTATCGTCGTTATGTTTTCTTCCCAACTATGCGTGCCCGTCCAATGACTAAACCTTCGTTAGACTTTCATAAGGATCCTTAACAATCGGCGGTACAATTAATTCTTCCAATTTTACGACAATGTACCTACGGTAATTGCGCTGTCCTCGAACGAGATCTCGAACTGATTCTCTTCTTTTTTTCTCTTTCTCTCTCTCTCTCTCTCTCTCTCTCCCTCTCTCTCTCACGACTCAAACGTCGCCCTTACGCTCGATTTAATGCGCCAGTTTAATAACCGGGAAGCGAAATGAGATCGCAGATCGAAAATGCATCGAAGGACGGTGCCACTTAGGTCTGAGGTTACGCTTTATTGACCACTGGTTGCCTCGAGATGGTATCTGGCGCGCATTGGTATAGGCTTCATTTTTGGAACAATCGATTTTACGACTGTTGCGAAATTCGTTTAGAATCGTATGATCGATGATGTCATGGTTCACGCGCGTTGAATTCTTTTTAAATACGATACGACGTAACGTACGTTTAATCAAAATTTCAATGTCATGTAGCCGATCGCGATAAGAAGAATTTGACATAGAATTAATTTTATGCATATCACTTCCACTCGAACGCAATCCCATAGAATTTTTCGTATCTTTTATAAATTTTGCTATTTTCAATTGTATAGTTCGTCTTCCGTGCGAATCGGGGAACCTTCGACTTTAAAAAGAACTGCGTCGTGTCAGCGTATTTTCAGAGTCGCGCTGGCTTTTTTTTCAGGTGCAGCAGGCTTCTGTACTCCTTCCTTGCAAGACTGCGCGAAAAAAAGGTTTCAGCTAATTGTATCAATAATGAAGTTGCAATGTTAATCAAAGTATCGTACCTATACCACTGCGCGCCGGCGCTTCTCGTGACTCCGATATTGGTTCAAGATCACCGATTATACCGTAGCCGTTCTTCGAAAGTAATTTCTCATTCGGCGAGGTTTCAGTTTCGCCACTTACCACGGTACCCTCGATCGTATCGAGCGAAATAATCGAAATAATTTGATCGATCGCGGTCACGAATGTACCCGCCGCGATTGCACGCGCACCGATCTCATATTTTTCCCTACGTAATAGCCGTGGCGCTCGTAATAAAGTTCAAATAATGGAGATTAACTGTAATCGAAAGGCTTATTACGCCCCTGGAAACCATAAAACTTAACCGAGATTACGTTTGGTATTACGAAGTTATATCACAGGCTTATAATGTCTCAATAATACGGGATTGACAGTAAAATATGAAATTTTACTGGCCGAAAAAAAAAAAAAAGCGGCGTTTACGCAACCGGCTGAAATTCGTCTACGCGCTGTTTCGTTAATTACGATAGAAAAGCGAAGTACGCGATAATAAACTGTTCTAATTATCCAGGTTTAACCAGCTGCGTCTGTTTTACTTTCTTGAATTCAGAAAATAAACGCACACGAAATTGCTGCGCTGAAAGTGCGCGGCTAAAAGTGAACGTGTACCTCGAGACTTTTATTCGCGGCCGGGAATGATAAATGGATAAATTAAATGTAACCGGACGGATATCAAACGTTTTGATTAAAATCCCCGCGTCTCGGGAGACACCGGCTAAACCGCGAGATTTCGTTCGGAAGTTTTCCACACGAACCGCGGGAAGCATTTCTCTCCCTGGATTCTCTCCACGGTTCCCCGATGTACCGGGGATTCTTTTTTTCCACGTCGGCGAAGTTGCGAAGTTGATCCAGTTTCGCGGGGTCGAAAAAAAAAGCGGCGTACTGCAAGAAACGCAAAGTCGTCACGCTCGAAAGCGAAATATCTCTCGACCTCGCTAATTAAACCGAATTTAGGAGATTAAGGTTAACCGATCGTTCAAGGTCTAACCTTCCTCCGTGTCCGTTCGATGCGGTATTGGAAAGCATCGACCCTCTCCTTGCACCGTGTCCCACCTGAAAGCACGCTAATTAGCGGGTTAAGGTTAAGAATTCCATTTTTGACGAAGGTCAAGAAACCGACGCGCGGAAAAATTGCCTTTCGTAATCATTTTTCTCTATGATTTACGATTACTTTGAACTTTTGAATAGCGTTACGCGTACTCTGTTCCACCAATACGCGTTTGCGTTCTTGGAAATAATAACTCTGGCAATAATTTTAATCGTCTACTTCAATTTCAGCGCTCACCGGGACAAATTGATCGATGATTTTCCGCTAAAGAGTATCAAGTAAATAATGAATTTTTCCAATTGCACGAAAATGTTTGGAATTTTAATCAGCCGCGGATATAAATGTGGCGCGACCTTGCTCGTGCACGCGTTCCGTAATTTAATCAACGATTTCATTGTAAACGTTCGCAACGTTCGCGGGGTTTACAGAATTAATTGAGATTGTCAGTCTTGTTGCGATAATTATTAACGAGCGTCGTATGACACCGATTTATGTCGACGCGATTCTTCGCCGGATATTATGCGAACGCCTGAGAATTTCAGACTGCCATTTATCGTAGTATCATCGCTAAATTACACGATTAATTGGCTCCGTTACGCGAGAGGTAATCATCGTCGATCGAACGTGCTTCTCGGCGCGATGATTCAAATGGCAACGATCTGTCCCTCGGAAGCGCGTTAAACAAACGGTTTACACTTTTTGCAACAAAGCGGACGCATAAATAAATTAGAAGCGCGTGCGTGCAATTATATTACGTAAGTTCTCGTTACTAATTAAAGGAATTTCTTGTGGTTTTACGAACGCTCTTTGACACGCGTAACGTAACGAGTCTGCAACTTGCGGCGACACACTTTACGATAATAGCAACGATACTGTCTTATTCGTCCGGCGAACGTATTTGTAAAATAAATACTGCTTTTAATTTGGAATAGTTATATTCCGTACGAAATTTGCATCTCGCAATTCGCGATTAAACCGAGACGCGTGGGACGACAATAAAAAAAAACTGATTTAGCAAATGATTCTCGTACGCTTAAATTCAAATTCTCCGAATCCTTTGAATGATAATTACAAAAAGCGCGCGCGGACGAAATTAACGCACGCGGATCTTTCAGCGTAACTTTTTTTTGTCGTCACCGCTTTGAGAACGTGGAAAAGGAATGACATCAGGTCAGATTAACCTGTCTGGACTCCAAAGTTATCCGTCAAAACAGAATTGCATATCGTAGCCGTCGCGGCGCCGATACACGGTGGTCTTTTTATCGTTCGACCGCAATCAGCATAGACGTTTTTAAATTTGGGCTTTAAGGAGACACCGTTAACAAATGATAACATCTCCAGACCGAACGCCGTTTCTTGCAACTGCGCTTGACGTCATTTAACTGCAGTTACTGAATACAGATCCGGATTCCGATCGAGAGCATGATGCGGTAGTCATTGCGATACAACAGTGGGAATAAACAATAGTACGTTGCGTATATGGGGGCGATAATTGCTGACTCGGACAGCTCGTTGCTGAGGGTGAGGGGATAATTTGATTCCAGGATGATGATTGTTGGTCGACATAAATATACAAATAGATGAATAAATACGAGACTTCGTGTTTACACGCGTGGGCATAAATTAAGAAACGTTTCATCTAGGAGCACATTCTTGGCGTAACGCGTAATAAAATGACTGTACATTTGGAATTACGAATGACATTTTATCAGAGCCTCTCGTGATTCGTGAAACAAAAACACCGTGGATGCAACGATTTTTTCCCCAGCGGACTAGGTTTTTTGAATCTCAGTCGCAAGAGCATAAGTTTTAAAGGCCAGAAATTTTGAGTCACTTCTATTTAAAACATCGAAACTAAATGTTCACGGAATCGTATGTACGCAAATATGTGCATCGAAATTTCCATGTTTGGGAAGCTTCCACGCGTGACAGAGATTTACGAACCGTATGTAATAACAATCTACAAATCGTAATATTTGCTCGCGAATAATTAAGAGCAAATTGCATACAGGAAATCGCGTACCATACGATAACGATACCTCCCCCTCCCCCCCCAAAAACCACCAATATATTTTGAAGATCTCGGCTCACGGATTATC
Source organism: Pemphredon lugubris (assembly GCA_933228935.1). Lineage (NCBI taxonomy): Eukaryota > Metazoa > Arthropoda > Insecta > Hymenoptera > Crabronidae > Pemphredon > Pemphredon lugubris. The sequence goes on along the minus strand of OW121817.1, from coordinate 55,042,564 downwards.
GATCGAAAGATAACGAAATACCAGGAATGGAATAATCGTCCTAAAATAATTCGACGAACTGACTTCCTCGAGAGCGAAGCCGATCGATTCCTCGGATACGCGCCGTTGCAATCCCCGCGAGGTAGTGGCCACCTTGACCATCGTCAAGGGCCCCCTTTGGAGGTGCTCGTGGATCCACTGGAGGGCTGCGGAGGAAGGGAAAAAAGAGTCACGGTGGCCTCCACCGCCGACATATAAGTCCCAGGATCAGCCCCCACCTCGCGTCAAACGGTCCGGCACGGTACACCAGCGAGCAACCATAGCTCTACAACGAGATCTACCACCTACGTGAGCACATTTACCGCCACTTGCGATCTACCTATCGACCTACGGTAGGTGGCTACCTCGTGCACCTTCCTGGGACCCCCACTTCTAACCGAGCCACCCGAGAACGTACCCTCCCGACCACGAGGAAGGTGGTGCACCACCTTCTGCTACTAGAATCGCACGGTTAACAAGAACGCGACTGCAGTTGGTGCCCGACTCGTCCGCCGCACGGAAACGCGGAGAAACACGCTCCTTTTTGCCACGTGCCGTGCCTAGGAAGGGATATATAACGCGAGTCATGAGGATCGTAAGTAAAATTCATGTATTGGAAGATGAGTGAGTTCGCGGAGAGAGAGAGAGAGAAAGAGAGAGCGAGGGAGAGAGTAAGAGAGAGAGTGAGCGAGAGGGAGGGTGATTTTCGAGTGACCGGTCAGTTAGGATTTTTATTGGAGGGGGTTGAGAAAACGGTGGGGATACTTTCGCGGATACTTTCGTCGAGATAGGTAGGATAAAGAGTACATACCCGGTGGTCGTGGACGAGAAGAGATTTCTTTCGATGGTAAGAAGAGAATCTCGACGATGATTTTGTTGAAATTTTCTTTAGCGACGAACTGGTGAAATTAGGTTAGTACAACGAGACGCGAGGAGTCCGGTATACATGTTGATGCTACGAGTGAATCTTCGTAGAATCGGGAGTGAGTTCCCGTGAGTGAATTTGTTCGTATTGTCTCAATTAGTGACGCTTCGGCCACTCGGGTGAGGGCTTTCGTGAGAAACTATTGCGCCGTTACAAGTTTTTATCATAGAGAAGACAGGTATTCGGTGGAAAATGTTGTAATGTCACAGTTCTTTTTTTACGCGGACCTCTACCCAGATAGCGTGAACAACAGTAAACAATCATTTAGTAATAATTCGATATCTCAAAAGTGACTCGTATGATTGTAATTTGGTCGAATGGAATTTTTCCACTCGATCATTTGGACCATGATTCTTATCAAAATTTGTATCACGGCATGGTTTTCTACCATACATTTTCTTTTTTTATAAAAAGCAAACGCTGTTCAGACCCAGACGTTGCAGCATGAATCGACGCTAGATTGTCGAGAGTGAATGTCTTTCCGGAATATTTTGCGACATCATTGAATATTACTGTGACTCGCCGTAACGATCAACAAGTTCAACTTTTATTCACCTTTGCGTGACACGGTGCACGGACCCGTTCCTATTTGCAGAACGAATTTGTCGCGATAATATACCGCGTGCCCGTTGGAAACGGGGGAAACGCGATTTGTCTTCGTAGCCGCGTAAAAGCGTGCAAAATGTAAGTTTCATATTTTCTGTCCCGACTTTCTACATCCTCGTTTCCGGAACCTTGCGTTTCGATCGTAAACTATAGCGTCTAACCATCACCGGCATCTCGACGTGGATAATGTGCTTTTCCGCGCCAGTGTATACTCTTCATGGCAATTAGAATTCCGGAAGGAACGTCCCGGCGACAGTTTGCGTTAATTATACGCCCATTAATTGCAAAACGGAGTTAAATTGCGCATCGCTTCTCATTATAAAAATGATTCGTAATCGTGGCTGGGATAAGTTACCGATCATCCGCGTAATGGCACTAATTTCACTCACTTAGCGAGACTAACTATTGAACGTTGTCGACCTCACTGAATGTACTTTCTGAATAAATTATTCCGGCAACAACAATTAACAGTGGCCAATTTGCTCACACATTCTCTGCGTAAAAAATTCGCGGTTCCCACGAATTTATAGTTATTTTGATGCGACAGATTGAATTTAAAAATCAAAGATTGGATCGATTAAAACAAAAAAATCATTGTAACGTCAATAATGTCAGGTGATTCTTCGGAATTGAAATACCTCTAACGCGTTAGACGTTAATCGAATGGCAAGTTCGACTCACGTGAAAAGTGATCGTCCCCGAATTCCGATCGAGTAAAATCACCACACCAGGAGAGAAAAAACGAACGATCAAAAGGATCCCGGGGATTGTATTCCGTGGTAACGGAAGGTGTGGTTAAACGTAGAAACGTGAGCAGAGGAAATCCGCAAACTCGACAGTTCATTCACGAGATCGTAGCCGTTGGCGAGACAGGTCTACGGCCTTGCCCCGGGCTGTCGGAACGTTTGCTGCTGAACTGACATGTCTGGCTGGCACCAGATTGCTCACACGTTACGTAATAAATAACGAGTGTAACGCGTGTGTCAGGGAAGACACTTCCCCGATGATTAAACCTCAATTGGGTGAACGACGACGATTTTCGTGCGTTTCGGGGCACGGGTTCACTCGCAACAGCAGCAATGAAAAATAGTTTACTATCGAGAGGTTCGTTTGATCGCGTGAGAAACATAAATGTAATGTTAATTTTGATCGTGATAGAGTGTGATGAGTCAAATCACAATTCTCTTGAAACGCGTACCCTTAATTTCTTCTATTAGCCATCCATTGATCGAGTAGCCATTGAAGATTAATTATTAAAGAGACATCGTCGAAGTTGTCGAAGCCTGGATAAGTAATGATTTAATGAAATAATTTTCCAAGTTATTAAAAAAATGATCCACAAAATATTTCGCGTAGTTCGCATGCATTCCCGAGTGCCAGACGAGTTCAGAAATTCTGCTCGTAACATCGAAAACAATCTCCTGCCGCGTCGTTACGGGAAACTCATCGAAACATAAATCTTCCATTTCCGATAAAATCCCGCGGACATTCGAGCCGTTTGGCGTTCGTGTTTCGTACCGTTTAATTCTTGTACGCGAGAAATAGTCACGCGGTAGCAGGTTAATCGCGTTAAACGTCGGACAACGAGAGCAACGACACGACGGTCGATCGTGAAAATCGTTCCAGTAGAGCGTGCTTGATATACGACAGTTTCATACATTTTTTTTTGTCGTTGTTTTATTTCTTATAAATTTGTATTTCGTAATGCGCGAAAATTCCTTGGCGCGTTGAACGAAGCTAAAACGGCACTCCTTCTCGTCACGCGATCGGGAATCGATAGCGAACTTGCGAAATTGTTCGCAAGGGATATTAATTCTATCGGACGGGACGCAAATAAGCGTGCCGGGCAATGAGAGTCATAAGCGTTAATAAGAAGGGCTTCGACCGGTATACGAAACGAAATTCTCAAGTAGGCGGTAAAAGGACACAAATGTTAACGAGATTTTTCCAAGCATCCATACCACGTGCGTTCGGCGGTGCAATGTGGAAATCCGGACTGGTTATGCTAAACACTGGCGAATATTTTGTAACACGAAATGCTGTTCCGGTAATCGGCGGTGGGGTAACTGTGCAATTTTGACCTGATATCCAATTTATTAGGTATACGTAGAATACATTAAATCGGCGCGCTGCTCCGAGTACTGAAGTGGTGCTGCGGTTTTTAATACAGATCGATGCGATTAGTTTCATATCACTTTCTAATCTCAATTCGGGAAATTGCGTCGGGATATTAAACTTGTTCTTAAAAATGTTTCGAGTGTTGCGAGCGACGGGTAAAATGATTCGCGATCTGCAATTGTGCGTTATTTTCGTGATTGTGAAGTTTCAATTCTAAAACGCGCTCCGTTGCCACGGGTAATGTAAAATTGTGTGAAAATGTTATAGCTTTTGACGCGCTGGGAATATGTGATATAAATTATACGTGCGCGATGCACGTAATCGTTTAAAGAGGAAATTTACAATTATTTTCGATCGACATTACGCGCGATCCAATCAGAAAAGATCTAGTGCGTGAACGGCATGCGAACAATTTGGAACGTGTCGTTACTCCGGTGGTTTCTTCACGGTGGATAATTACAAACGTCTTTGCAAAAAGTGTGTGTTATGCGCGAAGTTTCTGTTGTCTGTCAATTTTTTACTCGATTATATCTCAATTTGTTTTCTTTTTTGCTACAACATTGTCGGGGCTGAATCGTTCCAAGTGATACTAGCGAGGTTTGTTTTCGTCGCAATTTGCACGATTGTCCCTAACAATTGATGGCCAACGGTGCGCGTAAGTTTTTACGTTTCGAAAAACGCGGTTCGCTAGTTCTGCGCGCGGGAAAACACATCGATCTACATAAATCCTGGTTAATGCTTCATGTTCGGCGTACTGCGAACGATTAGTCATACAGCTGAAAGCCCCGATTTCATCGCCATTTTATCATTCTTTTGTTTTTCCTCATCGGAAAACGGTAATTGCACTTCGTGTCTGCTCGTAAATCACGTTTACAGCGGGGAAAAAATGTATCTTGCGAGAGCGGGGACGCGGACGGAGGACCGTATTATTTTTTAGAGGTTTTATAACAATTTTTCGGCAATTACAAACGCTCGATGTTAGTCCGGTGAAAATCATAAATCGACGATTAAATATTAAATACGCGCCGAAAGTTCGCGCCTAATAATCATTCGATAAAACGTGTAATTTCTTTTTTCCACGGTTTAAATGTAATCACGGAGAAACTAACGGTTATCGGGAAAGAACTAGAATTTCGTCTCACTCGCCACTATTTATCGCTTTCCAAAACTGGTTGCATTTTTGTAAAATTGTTCGGTGAAGGGTGCAACACCATTTTACCCAGTCACACTGATACATTTTCAACTGGACCCTTCTCTCGGTTCCCAGTTCGGAGAAATGCTGCGTGTCGTACTTTTCCCGCGGTACTCGAACCGTGACAAACACGCGCGATCAAAAATATCCTTCGACATTCCCTTTCTCATTCCGGAAAGAAACTCTACCCCTTTCACGACACATTACAAAACCGCGTTTCAATTGTAGGTCACGTAATAGGACGTTAAAACATAACTCCTGCGGTGCTGGTTGCGCGTATCTGTAATTAGTATCTGTACGAGTTCGGAATTAATGGTAATGAGAATTAATTGAAAACTTTACTAATGGACGGCGCGATCGGGCTTGTTGCGTTAACGATTATTCGTCGTAAATCATTTTCACGCTTAGCCCTCGTCGGGAAGAATGTCCATTGAACGCATTCGTATTATTCGTTTCACCTGTCATTTAATTGTAATATATTTCAGCTATTTTCTTTGATATACAATAATCGAACGATACGATCAAGTTGAAATTCTCAGTAATCATTCATCGCGCGAAATGGACGCACAATTATTCTATCGTCAGATCTACGCGCATACATTTAAGACGAGTTCGTTCATTTTAGCTGCGTTTTGCAGAAGAAAATGCAAATCTCGTGGGTGCAACGTGTCCGGAACAGAAATTTGATATTCCCTAGTAGCGGTCCGGTCGTTCCACTTTCTAATTACGAAGACGTTCGTTTTCTAACACCTTTGTCCCTCTGGCAGTGTCACGCAATACTTGGCCCATCGCCAAGGACGTAATCCGCAAGGGGTATTGCGAGGAAAACTTACATACGTGAGATAATATCACGAACACCAGATACCGCCGCTTTCACGTGATATGATAGCACACATTTTTCACGGACATTGCGCGATCGCGTTTCGATGCTGCGAAGCGACGATAATATGTTTCGTACGTTTCGAGATAATCGGGGATGACCGGTAGAAGTGAAACGAATTAGTAATCACGTTTAACAACGATAAAGCGAAACGGGGTTGTTGCGAAATTCCTCGACGATGAGCAACGCGAACGAAAGTCATCGGAACGGGGAGCGTCGAGGTCAAGAAAATGATCGCGCTCTTCCATTTTCCAGAAAGCGAATCTGGTTTATTCCCATTCTGTCGCAAGGATACTAATTTACTTGGTGATCGCGCTAGACAATGGACTACTTAACGTCGACCACACAATGCTCTTTTGTTTCTGATAATACGGTTACTTCGCGTATCATTCGCGATACCTTCGAAGGCTCGAACGAGAATCATTAAATTTCTCCGTGATTTTATTTCTCGATTTGATCTTGACTCATTTCCGTCGGTAATCGTCTCGGAATCACCTTGCGAAGGTATCTTACGATGTAGAATATTTTTCTCTTTGCGTGGCTCTGCTATCGAAGTGTTTCATCAAACGGTCTTACTACTTAATTCGATTAGCATAAACGTTGCAAAATTCCATAGTTTGTTTTTTAATCTACTCGCCGATAGCATCGGCTTCCGTAATATGGGAAGTTGCCGCGAGATTATCAAAGAGTTTAAGAGCCGCGTTACGTGCGGGTGCGGGTTCGTATCGTGAAGAAAAAAAAAAAAAGGAAAACGGGAACAAGAAACAGCGGTCGTCCGACATAGCGATATCACCAAATCGACAAATTTCATCGTGACGCGTTGTGTAAGCTCGATGTAATAAATGGCGGCCCGTCGAGTTACAACAAAATACACCGTGTTCCCTCGAGTAAACATAATATCCTGCGGGATGTTGAAATTAGCATCTAGTCTGGTAAGCTTGAATTACGAAACAAATCGTGCCTGCATTTTCTGCGGTGAAGAAACAATAAAAGAAATGAAAATCCATTAATTGTATTACTAGAACGAGATCGGTCACAATGTAATTAATCGCCCGACCATTTTCGTACAAAGTTCGAACGATCATTTTCGCTTTTAACGACTCGAAGTAACAATGTCGTTAATATGGTTTTCGTAACTAACTTTTTAGATCTTCGAGTGCGTATGCTTAGATAACATCTGCAGGTGCCCTTATAATTACAAACGTACACCCACGTAACCGTAAATGTATACTCGTGTGCTCCGAGTCTAGGAAATAACAGAGGCGGCAAAAACAGACCGGTGAAACCAGATCCGACAATAATGCCTGAGAAAAAAAAATGCTACGAGTTATTCTTTACACGTTTTGGTATCTATTTTTTCCGCGGTATGTTCTTGCCATCTATTTTTAACGTTCCACGTTCTTCGCGTCTATACCCCCTCACCGACTATCGTGTATTCTTCTCTCTCACTTTTGCAACGGTAAAAAAAAAAGACATCGCGCCGATCTAACGCGCTTAGGAATAATAAACGAGCAGGCTTCGAGAAACACGAATTTTGAGGTTCTCGACACGCTCGTATCCGGATTCCATGCGCGCGCGTGCGTCGATATACCAATGAATTTTCATCGAACGAGCTACTGTCAAACGTCAAATTTCAACACGGCTACCAGGTCGCGAACAAACGCGAATAGATAACGTATTCGCTGGACGTCGTAAATGTGGGCGTGCTGCAACAATTGCAGCCGGATAGCACTTATGTCACGTCACGCGTGTGCATTCCAGCTCGGGGGACGGCAAACCTAGGAATAAACGAACCGTTTGACTTCGACGTGCCATCGAACGCTCGCTCTCGTGCCCCTGTCAAACGACGGCGTATAAAACCCCTTCGAACGGCTCTACTCGTTCGTCAGAGTGCTTTCCCGTTACGCAACCTGTCCGACTTCGAGATGCTCGCAACCGGGTTTCATCGGCCAATATTTAATGGCGAAAAAGTTCCCTCTGATACGCGGGAACGAGGGAGGGGGGGTATGCTCCGTTTCCCTCGACGTTAGACGCGGAAGTATTCGCCTCGGTATACTAAATATCTCGCGGTACGATCTAACGGGCTGCATAATACGTACGCTCCTAAGATGGCTCGGACGATGCACCGCATAATATGGGAAAATCTAAAGCGGGGTTGTGTAGTTAAGAAGTGTTCTAATAGCAGCCGAGTCTCGCGCTCCCCGTATCATTTTCTGTTCGTTATGTTTCGGGATTCGTCGAGCGTTAGAGCTTCCGGGTTAATAAGTTTCGATACGGCATAGTTTGGCGCGCGGTCAGTACTTACGCGTGGGAATAATTTTAGCGGTGCGTTGGAATAATATTGTATTCGCGTATTTAATAACTGCTCGGGTAACGCGATTGAACTTTGAACGTTTGCATATGAATAAAATTCAAACGATAACGAAGTGTAAGAATAGTATTTTTATTCTGAAAGTATTTGATCGATATTTGCATCATTGTTCCGTCTCCCATTAGTGTCTGACCGATGTTGCACGTATCTACTTATCGGCGTGATCGACGCGCCGTCGAAATGAACCCACATTTATCAAATAGAAGCGATTATGACTATCCGCGGAATAATTCCGGTCTTAGGTCGAGCACGTTTAGGATTTACCGATCGATGTCCATTGATCGAGCAAATACACCGCAATCGTGATCGAGGTTACGCGCGATAGATATTTGAATTTCCGCGTCAATACGGTACGGTTCGATCGGACAGTATTGCGCTTTGGATCTATCGACCCGACGTCCGTCCCAAAACAATCGATGTCTAATGATCGAGCGAATACACGGCGATCGTGATCGCTACGTTATCAGGGAAAGTAATCGTTATCGAGATTTAACGGCGCGCACCGGTAGATCCATCGTGATCATTATCACCGGCGTAACAACACTCCCGATAGATCGCCTCGTCAAATGAAAAGCGTAGAAAGGTGGAATAGGTGCTCTAATCGGCTTTGAAGCTATCCGCTGTACGTTCAGTCGCGCGGATAAAAGTGAAAGAATTCGCGAATCGTAAGCGGATTTGCGATACCAACCCCCCCCCCCCTCCCGCCGATTCGTTATGCACGCTCATTGTTAGCTCGGATAACAAACGGCGGAATTGAAATGGCTAGTATATTCATATCGCGGAGTTATTCAACCGTCTTGTCAAACAACGAGGAAATGAATTGCACCGAGAGGCTCGCTCGATTATCCGTGGCGATCGTTAACCGATCTCGGATTTCGTGTGTATTTAACGAGAAATCAGATCTAGTTATGTATACCGGTGAAAATTAATATCTGCCCTCATCGATTACCCGCGAACTACCGTACTGTCTAATATTAACGACGTTGGCATATAACTCTCGTAGATCTTGTCGGCCGGTAAAACGAACCGCGTCGATAGTTGTGGCTTTATTTGCACCCCCGTAATTATCTTAAAAGCGTGCGTACACGCGTCATTTACGAGCGCGTTTAACGAGTGTCAATTTGTCATCGAGCGACGAGTACTTCTTCTTTTTTCAACGTTAATTGAAATAATGGATGATACGGTCTTTGTTTGTTAACGAACTGGTTTGTTTTTATGTTGTACATCCACGGCTGTAATGTTACGTATTACTGGTACATTATTTGTCGTTTTTGTTGAGGCAGGTTTAGAAAATTCTAGGAACTATGGTTTTTCGGTGAAAGTAACGGCGCGTTTCCTTTCAACCGTTTGCAAACTTTCGCGTTGCCGAAAGGTTCAACAGATCGTTCGCTTTCGACCGATTCATTATTATCCCCCATTCAATTTCAAATCGCAATTAGTGTCCGCGCTCATGTGACCGTTTATTATAATCGAAAATTTCGCAAACCCCCCCCCCCATGGTAAATTACTCTCGTAGCGCGCGAAGTTGCGAGCACCTACGTGCGTTTTTCCTCGTAATCATCGGTGCGTTCGCTCGTATATCGCGCCGGCATGATCTACCGTCACGGTTTACGCACATGTGTGCCGCACTTTGTGGGCGACCTCGTGCCTTCGTAGAATTGAACGCGAGATGCTCGAACGTACCACGAGTACCTTCGAATTCTTACCGATCCGCCTTAAATACACCCCGGTATCGGCGTTTAATGCCGTTAATGTATCTTTCATTACCCGCGCGATCGACGCACTTTTTAATTGCGTCGACGTTGAGACGATCGAAAACCGAGAACGTCCTTGCGCGGATGTATAACGTTGCGTCTCGCCTCGACCTTGTTTTCCCCATTTGTAACTTGCTTTCTCATTTGTGGCGTTTTTACGCAATGCCATTCGCAGCGTCGAAGATTTCACGTACTGGCTTAGGGTGGAAACGGGGTAACGTTCTCAGAGGATTTGTTTTTGGTAATTTCCGGGAGACGCGGAAAATTTATCGATCGAGCGCGTATCGTGGGAACGAATCAATTTGAGATGCCGCGAATCACTGCAGCGATTGAATTATCAATCGCCATCGCTCTTTTTTATTCGCGCATGCGTACTGTCCGTTGATAATGCTCCAGGGACGTCAATTAATGGCTTGAAATATATGCGCGTGGAGTACACCTCGCGCGGATAACGATCTGAGATATAATAAAAATGAAAGTGTGCTGAATAGGCGGTTGAAAAATTACAGTCATGGCTCGTGCGTTCCTGCAGGATACTAAGTTTGTTGCTAATTAAAGCCGCTGCCAATCAATCCCGATTTACGCTCCGACGGAACTCGCGAAACCGTATCATTAAATTGTCTTTCTTCCTGCATCGGCGTTTTTCAAACTCGCGATAAGTGAATGCACTACGACTCTAATCGATTACGCGCTGACTCTCGACCTTTGCGAAATGGATGCAACGAGTGCACTTCCTTAGGAAAGAAAACTGTAAACTATATCTATAAAGTAACATAATCATTTCGTTGAAATTTGTTTAAGCCATTCGCATCTGACGTATTGTTTTCAATTCTTGTCATGGTATAACCAAATCAAGAGACAAGGTATTGTCTCGGGCCAAGCACAAGTATGCGAGACTAGACCTTGTTTATTACATATTTTGGGATAATCTTTGTTGCAATTTTATCATTTGCCCGCGGATAATGTTTGACATATATATGAAATAAACAATGAACGATAATTATCATAATTATCGTGGATGAAAGATGAAAAACAAATATCGAAACCGACATTATTCAGAGCGGATACGAAGGGGTTAATGAAATTTTCAAACTCACCGTACACGAACACCAAGAATCATCTTTCCCTAGAAACGTTCTTCCTGACATTTGCGGAGACTGGTATAACAATTATTTACCTTGACATTGTGACAAGCGAATGAAATAGCGGCGAGGTGACGTGTCACGCGGTTCACCTTGCTTTCAATGTATAGAAAAACCGATAAAAGAATGAACGGTAGCCTCGCGCGTTCGTTAATCGCCAGCGTAATCGCAATCGAAATGATCTTCGCTTGCAATTACGCATAAACCATTCTGTAAATCGTTCTCACAGCGCGTAACGTTTTCTTCTTCAACGTCGGATTCCTCGACGGACGGATCGTAAAGTGGCGCGTAACGATTTCGTCAGATTTTTACGTAACGAGAAATTTGAAAAAAAAGGAGAAAAAATAAAGTAAACAACGAGAGATCAAAATAAAAGTAAGACATCTCGCGAGATCGCTGCTTGTCCTTACCGCGGTTCGACTCTCACGGTTTACGTAAATACAGAGAGGCGACATCGCGTGGAATTTATGGCTCGAGATCGGATTTTCGAATCGACGGGAGAAAACACCGTGTATTACTCTCGGAAAGAAAGCTTGCGTCATATTTACGATTTCGAGCGTTCGCCGCTTAAAGTCTCTTCCCTGATCTACGACGTTCCCCCGCGCGTTAGCATCTTAAGGATATTTATTGTCCTCGATTCCTGTGCGAATGGAACTGTGATCGGATATCCGGAGAAAATATCGCGCGTGTCGGTCGCGAAAGATTCGCGTCGAAGGGACGGCTTTAAGAGTAAATTGGAAATAAGAAATAGTATCGATATTATTAATACCGAAAACAAAAGTATATTTTTCCGATAAAGCCTCACTCATTTCAAATGATCGGTCTGTATCAGGATGGAAATAAAACTGGAGTCTCGTTACGGTGATTTGACTCGTTTAAGACTGTTTTAATCACCGTCAGTGTTTCATTTTCAATCGAAAAAGTGTTTTCTTATCTCTCGCCATTACACTTTCGATCGACTCGTCTTCCTTCCTGAATTACGTCAATTTCTGATGTAACGTACGCGCCCGTAGGATTCGTCGGTGCAGATCGTTTCAAAATACGCAATTCAGAAACGACTTTCGACGAGATAGAAACGTTAAGGAAACTAATGGCTCGTAAATGAGGAACTCGCGAGGCCGAACGGGATCGTAAATTTCCGCGGTATTGTTGGCCGGCGATCGGCCAGTCGTAAAAATTGTCGCGCAGTTGGCCGACGAGAGCCGATACAACTTCGACGAATCGTCAATCATCCGATCGAGGCTGGCGTCTCGCAGTTATGAGCGTTTCGAGTATACTTAACGAACTGGTCGTGGCTGGATTGGGATAATCATTATTGCCGAGCGCGGAAACCTCTCGTGATAAATGAAAGTGGAACGCTGTCGTCTAATTAATTGGAATACGCGTTAATGCACCGACACTTCAAATGCTTATCAACTTTTGAATTATAGTTACCGCGTTACCAACACTTTTTTCCCCTTCGGTTCGCAGATTTGGAAATATCATTCCGATTGGGAAACGTCTCGGGTAAAACTGAAATGGCGATTTAAAGCACAGCGATTTATTTAAATTAATTCTAGTTGCGTCACAGATGTCCCTATTTTTAAATTTATACGCTCACACGTATGGGGTTATTCAGAAAATACGTAATCAATAAAAATTGAATATCAATGTTATTTATACGCAGAATGTTTGCGTGCGCCTGAAAGTTGACGCGCGTTAAGTTTATTTATAGTTCACTAATTTAAACGTATTATTCGTATTTCTGTTTCAGACGGTTTTTGTGGCCTTTATTTTAGTCATCCTGGCGGCCGCTTCGGCGCAGGATTATAGTCAGCTGTTCGCAGGATTTGGGCCTTACCTACGACAGTCTGCGGGAATGAGAGATCCAAGATCGAATAGGGGTAAGCAATTGCATTCCCAACAACAATTACCTCGAAACTCCGAGACTTTTACATTTTTTTTTTTTTAACCAGATTTCTCTTCGATTATCTTAACTTTTCAATTTCAATAATCGTACACGCGATCACCATGATCTTAATATACCCCGGGCTTATCTAACGTCTCACGTTTGCCGGAAAGATATACCTACTATATCTGGACCAATTACATTTCCGATCGTTATTTTCACTCGAGCGTGAAGCCACCAGACGCGAGATGAATATCTCCGCATTTCGTTATTGTGAAATCGAACGTAAGATTATGATCGAAGAGGAAGAGGGAGGTTGAATACCTGCCAGTTCTCGTTGATATCGATCCACCTGTATTTCTGCTACACGAAACTTTTCCCGGAACAAACTTCGTACACCCGAGGCTTGTTAGAAATTTGATGAAAGCACGTGCACCTGATCGCTATTATGCGACGGTAGGAAGGGAAAGTCGCGTGTATTTACATTCGAGACAAGTTTCAGAGATTTGATTCATTAAATTCAACCCTCTCAATGTCGAATGAAATTTATCTTCTCAACTTTAAACCTCGAGCCGGCGCAATCATGTATCATCGGTGGCATACTTTCGTTTCTGCAATCGGGGGATCGTCCAGCTTTCAAATGCAGTTAGTTGCATGAAATTAACACGAAAATTCTAAGAGCTCTAATTCCTTCTCGTGAAAAAAGAAACCGCTCGATTTGAATTAATGAGTTACGAGGGCCCGCGATATCGATAGGGTTACTAATTTTAATCCGAATACGTTAAATCAATTCGAGATTCGTACTCGTGCATTTTGATGCATTTTCGCGCCAGCAACGCCGATCGCGTCGTTATCTTCCATTTGCATTTTAAGGTCGACTAACTAAGTTGTCGTGATATTTGCATCGCGACATTATTCATCTACGCGCGTAACCAGGATACGCGATCTTTGCGATCAGGTAGAACGACGTGCGCGCGTATAAGTTTCTGTTGGAATGGGTGCCAAGTTCAAACTCACCTACAATAAATAACAGCGGGAAAGCGTTGCTGACAGAATGCCGACTTGCGCGGAAACTGGTCGATCTCCCACGACTGTACGTTGGATAATATCGTGTATATATTGACATATACCGACGTGAAAATATATCGAAGAGCTTCGTGCCAGGGATCGCCATCCTGCGAAATCATAAAAATAAAAATTATACGCTTCGTTCGATTCTTTGTGATATAATCGGCTGACCGAAGTGACAAACTAAGCGAGCGTGGCATAGAATTCGTACACAAATTATTCTTTATTTAAACAATGTGAGCAAAACATTGTTAATTATTTAATCGGAAAAAAAATTATCATTAGTTTTTATACTCTAAAATCCGTCTGACCTCACAAATGCCTGAACTTCAAGATGTCCGTTGAAATGTTTATTTAAATTCTTTCAATTATCCGCGTTAGTCACGAGTCGCTTGTAATAATATTTCGTACAGAATTTCGCCTTCGCATTTCCAAGCTATGTACTTAACGCGCACTTCGAAAGTAATGCAGATTTCACGGAAATGGAACGTTCGTAACTTCGTAATATGAAAACTAACGATACTCAATATCGCAGAATCAATAGAACCCGGTGAGTTTATTTTAAATCCAGTAGCTCCCCGGTCGACGTGTTAATCGTTCGGCTCTCTTAATTACCGGTCCCGATTAATCAAGCACTCGATTGGCCCGCCGCGGTATTTCACAACGTTCCCTCGGAAGACGAGGAGAGCCGATACTACCGTTGTGCACAGTTTTCCGTGCATTATGCTCGTTAAACATAATTATCCGTCTGACCCGACATCGCGAGTTAGCTCGTACTACTGGGTGATCGATTAATAATCGTGCGAGGTACAAATTACTTCCCGATTAGAAAGGATTTCCATTGGTTTTCCTTGAGAAAACATTGGCTCTCCGGCTAAATTGCACAACGCGTTATAAATATACCTTCCGATCCGCGAGAATCTCGGTAAAATTGCGCTGTGTATAATATTGATTTTTACGTCAGTGCATTATTCACTCCGTCCTAGGATAATAATTATTTTTTTCAAACACAATCGTAGGAATAGCTTCCGCGTACGCCAGGTGGCCGTGGATGCGCGAAAATCACGCGATTTATCGCCGAGATCGCAATCTCGCGTCGTCGATCATTTCCACCCGCGTTTCCTACATTTCACTGGCCTCCTTCTTAGCGCCGGCGATCTTGATCGAATAAAAAAAAAAAGAAGCAGGCGTTGATCTTAATCGAATGCAAAACGATCGTCGATCTTAATCGCGCGATTCCACGTTCCCGGAGAAGCGTAACCGATTTCGAGCGTAAACCGAATGCCGGCGGACAGACGGATCCTTCGATTAATCGATAGTATCGATCCTGAGCGCAACGATCACGGCCGGGCAACGACCGTGAAGGCCAACGATCCTTGCGCAATCGATTTCGCAATCGCCGCGTCGAATTACCGATCGATTCTTCCTGCACCCGCCAATGGGCAAAATAGATTTCCGATATGCTCGCGCGAAGTTTCGATAAGGATCGATTCATTAGAATAATGTCTGCTATAGAGCGCCGATCTCTCGCCGGGCCATCAAGGTCATTGACAGCTATCTAATACGCTTGTACGAGTAATTCCATTGATACACACGATTTCTAGGAAAAGGAAACGCTCGCTCGATCAAGTTCATACCTCCCGCTTCGGCGCATTGGTAATGAGTCTGTGCGCATACTAGGAAATGTCATTACGCTCATTTGCATGTTATTCCAAGGAAGGCTAAACAACTTCAACGTTGGAGAACCTTAACGAATCTTACGCGCGCAGTCTTGAACAGTATCTAAATGTATTCAGAGTGATAACCTTTAACTCGATAAGCTCGAATAACTGGTCCGATATTTATTCCATTCAAAAATGGTTCAAACAGAAATTAAGTGGTAACGAGATAGACGCGCAACGGACCGATCGGTGTTTCCTGTCGCCCCCGACCCCGTTCCATTTTCATTGGAAATGTTTTATGACATAACACATGATTCGAGTCATTCGAGAGCAAATAGTTTTATTCCCATCGGCCGAAGCAGGAATATTAATAGAACACATATTTTGTATTATATTGAGCGTGTCGTTCAATTTGTCGCGTCGATACTTGTTTCCCCCCGATTACCAACGATCATCGAGTAGACACGGATCCTGACGATCAAACGCAATAAATCTTTTGTCTCCGCAGGTCCAGTGTTGTTCCCGCCGGGACCGCCGCCGAACAGCGCCGACAGCAGCGGCGTGGTCGTGGGCGCAAGTGGATATGGATTCGTGCCACCCAGCGCAGGTAATCGCCGATTCTAAGTGCCGGCAAAAGGGATACACGCTTGTTCACGTGCAAATGCAAAAGAAAACACACGCAAAAAAAAAAGAGATACACGCAATGCAGAGAGAGCGGCAAGACAACAAACTGACGGGCACGTCGCTGGTCTCTGCTCGATTGCACGATCCAAAGACTCACCGTGACGAGGAATCATTGTTTCGGGAGGGGGAGGGAGGGGAGAGAAGGAGTGATAAAGAATGAGCGGGGGTAGTACTAATCCCACGAGTTCTCCCGTAATTCCCCCCTTCCCATGCGCACCTAACTTAAGAATAAATATTATTTATTGTTGTCATCCTGGTAACCCAGCTCTGCCGTCCCTGTTCTCTCTTTTCTGTTTTTGCGCGGCACCGTCGCGAGCGACAATTCCTGTCGATTAGAATTCTTTCGTTGATTATGGTTAATATTATTTTAGTGATATTTATGTTATTATAATATATATACATACAGTATTGAATTTAATTCCAAACGCAACCCAACCTTATTTTCATCTCGTTGTGCCGCTAACGAACAACCTGCGCCGCGCCTTCCCCCGAGCGAATCGAGTGCCTTTA
This sequence comes from Pemphredon lugubris, assembly GCA_933228935.1. Classification (NCBI taxonomy): domain Eukaryota; kingdom Metazoa; phylum Arthropoda; class Insecta; order Hymenoptera; family Crabronidae; genus Pemphredon; species Pemphredon lugubris. Next base: position 55,025,747 of record OW121817.1, on the reverse strand, counting down.
ATCAATGTCATTCAAAACCTCGTTAGATCCGCTCGTCCTTGAGTGCACTCGGACAATGTTCAATTGTGGCCGGACCAGACATTACCGTGAATTTCGTTTCCCAACGCTCGACGCTGGAGAGCGAAGGACGATCGCGCCAACGTTCGATCACGATATCCCGCGTTTGATCCTTGGATCTCGTGAAAGGCAAATCGCTCGATCTTGCTCGCCGCGTTAATTGTATTTCGATATACTCGCGTTCGTGATCGTGAACCCGTCGAGGACGGCACTCTCCATCCTCTTTATCTTTAACGACTACCGTAGACTCCGTAATAACACTGAACAGCGTAATCGACGAAACGGAGGTTCAACCTTCGAGGTATCTCGCCTTCCTGGTTTCTTCTCCCCTCAAGCTGTCCCGAATCGTCGCAAATGACAATCTACGTGACTCCCGATTGGCTACTAACATCTTGTAACGTATATACTAACGAACAGTGTTTGTCGCACTAATCATTGTTAATTTAAGAACACGCGCGTGCATGCGAGAGTAAAACGAGAATGAGCTTCGTGCGCACTTTCTTAGAACAGTCCTTGTTAGGACTATCCTTATTAACGATGCTGTAAAGCATCCAAGTTACCTTTATTTTATCAGGTAAGTTCGAAATTATTTTTTTTTTTTTTATTATTTCAACGCGGATACGTACAAAGTACAAGAATCTCTAAGGAGCGTCGTGGAAGTTTTAGAAATTCCTTTGATCATTACGAACTTTCTCAGGGCGTACGTAATCATCTTTATCAAGCTGGAAGATCTTCCCGTGATCTCCAGCGAAAAGTATCGAGTCGACTTAACGAATGGCTTCGAGGAAACCGCTGGGGAGTAAATCATTCGCGCGCGAATCTAGATTCCCTTCGAAACCTTTCGTTTCCGCGATTTCCCAGCGGCGGTCACACCGTCGACCCGGGATACATATTTCTGACTTTCATCCTTCGCACCTGCGATCGTTCATTATCGTGACGACGATAGAGAGACTCTTGAGGCTTCCTCGTTCGTGCGGATGCGAGAGGGAAATACCGGTTTTCTCGAAGAAGAGTCAGCCTTGGAGTCTCTGATCTAACGCGAATGTAATACCACGGTGGGTCAGTGAAAGTGATTTTATGGGGGGGCCTCGTGACTTAAACTCGTTTACGCGTAACCTTACTTAAGTTACTCCGCGGTGCGTAACAGGTGTTACGAGGTCAGTCGGGTCGATGGCAAGGCTACTTTTTTTTTCTTTCTCCTTTTTTCTGTTTTCGGCGCCTCGCTCGAAGTTACCCGTCCGGAGGGATCAACGTTCTTCGACCGTGCCTGGTCATCCGCGGTCAAGTTCGCGATTCTCGATTTCACAAAATAATTTAAGCGAGGGAATAAGAACGAAGAGAGCTATCGAATTGTATTTTCCGAATATTCGAGACCTTGGACGCGTCGAACGGTCGAAATATCAAATTCACCGAATAATCGAGATATAAAAGAGTTCGTTGATCGACGATTAGAATTTCGATCGATCGCTGTTATTCGCGGTATCGAAGCTTCCAAAACGTAACGAACGTTTCCGTTTGACGAATGAACTCGGTAAGCACGTACGGTACGTAGGAGGTAGTCTAAACATCCACTTATGGGGTTTGTAATCGTTACCGCGCATGATTACACGTTATTAATCCACTCGTTGCTCCTTTTATCACGAGGTACTATCATTAACGAAATATGTTTCGTGCACACTTCCCTTTCAGCGCTCATGTGAAAGGCCAGGATAATTTCGTATGCACTTGGCGTACGCGGACTGGTAATACCGTATATAACGTATGCATGAAAACGTAACGCAGCTTTGAGTAGTAATAACGAACGGTTAAATCATTTCTTAACACGACACGTATTTCCTCGGCGCGTATGTATTCGTAGATTTTTAAATCAACGAGCAATGCGCGATCGCGCAAGACGTATGGAGTATACATTCGCGATAGAAATAAATAAAGATCGCGCACGGCAATTAACTCTGGTAAACAAAGTTTATGTTTCTTGGACGCTGAGTGCTATTTCCTATGATTTTTTTCGATTTTGATTCTGAATCCGTCGTGAGAAATCGTTCATCGGGCGCCAGTTTTCCGCAATGGCATTTTCCATTGTTGAAGGTTAGTCTAAGAAGTCTACTATTCGATACTTGAAAAATGAACATTTTTAGCCCAATAATGGATATTATGACCATTAAAACTTGCCTCATCTGACTAAATATTATGACATAGTACATCAAGATTATTTTGAGGTACCTCTGATCATGTGTCAGTCATGGGGACAAGTGAATTACCCTTTCTACGGAATTTCTGAATAATTTGTCTTTCTCGATTAACAAGCATCGAGAAAAAAAAGGTTTTCCAAAATTTCAAACGCCCCTTACTAGACACAGAAATTTGGAAAGCAGATTCAGAAGCAGCGAGCAAAACGCTACATATAAAAATGATCCAAAATGATCCACATATAAAAATGATCAAAGAAACACGAAAAAAGTGAAATTTTGTTTACCAACGTCATTGATCGCGGAAGAAGAAAACCTTCCGTACGACGATAGAACGCGACGCGCGCGTGCCGTTTGCGTTAGTAAACGTAATATAACTCTAAATAAAGTAAACGTATGCTCGAGATAATTGCTCAATTTCGTATGAATTTTCAATGGACCGTGCCCTCCGCGGGCATTATTATTCGCCCGGCTGCGTGTGGACGAACGATAAAAGCGAGTACTCGCGAATGAAGTAAATAAAAGGCAATCTAAAGCAAATAAATCGTTGGTCACGGAGCGCGTGTCAGTTATGAGAGAGAAACGTATATATCTTTCAGCCTGGACGGCGTTTTATACTCGTTAATGCACGTAACCCGGTGCGAAAGAACGTAAATCTCCCGTAACCGCCGTGATTAACGTCGTAACGCGTTAAGGGCAAGAAACGTTAAGCTCGAAACAGGGGGTCCAAAGTTGGCTGCTGGGAGCGGCCGCCATACTTTATTGAGATAATTTTAAAGATTAACTCGCCAGTTGCCAGATAACGAGCGTAAAATATAATTTAATTCTCTCGCGAGAAATAAACCGTCCCCGGCCGAGCTCTCTCGTTGCCGTTAACGTCGGCGATAAAAAGGGGGCTCGTTAATACCGAGATCGCTCGCTGAAACTATCTCGCGCGTTGTTTCGCTCAGTCGACGGCCGAGGCTTCCCGATTTCGTTTGTCGAGCGTCGATTTAAAGGACTTCGGGAAACATTCCCGTTCCCGAGGTTACCCCGCCGCCATCATTCTCGAAGGGAAATAATTATCGATGGAATATTTATGCTCTGCCGTTTCGAACGACGAAAGAATTATCGCGACGGTACCTAAAGTTCCTTGTCCCGGGAGAACAATGCCCGCGCCTTCGAAGCTCTCGAAATCAAAGGGATCTTACCCTTCGAGGAGATCTCGAAGCCGACGATCCGCATTTAATTATGCGACACGCAAAAAGCTGTGACCCTCCGGACGTCCTTGACGGAAATTTATCTGGGGTCGAAAGGAGGGCGTGAAAAACGAAGTTTCGAGCCGAGGCTGCCGCGATGCTCCTTAGGGAGAGAATTCGCAATTTAAAGATATCTCTGTTAAAACACTTTTTCACGGGACGTTAATTCGGCACTTACACGGAAAGTAATTAAAATAATTCGCCGATAGCGTATCGCGGTTTGATTTACGGCTCACGGTATCTCCCCGTTATCGTGTACAGGGTGTCCCGCGATCTGTGATATTCCGTTCGAGTTGAGATAATTCAGGATAATACGAAGCAGGTTTTTCCGTGTCGAAAATGTTTGAAATCGCGTTAATTAACGAGATATTAATGAAGATCGGAGGCCGATCAGTGGTAGGCATGTATCTAATTGTAAGTGAGAGTGTTGATAATAAATTATCCCATTCGACTAACGGGTTTCCTTGCAAGGACTTTTTAAAAAACGAGCGTATAAACGTAGTGGAATGAAAGACACGTCCAACGGTTAGAAAAGATTAACCTAGAAACCAAATTAAATTTGTCGTTGCCCTAAGAATTCACCGGCTGCTCGAATGTGCGTGTCTCTTTGTCATTGGGTCAGTGTATCAATCCTCGGCATCGAAGAGCCAAGTAATTTGCATGTGTATCATTGCAACGAATGCGCACTTCTCTGTGCAGTCACTGACACTGATTACTCTTAACAAAACAACCAGATGGAACAACATAAGTCACTGGTACAAGGAACTTGATATTATCTGGATGTTTTGTAAAACATTGGGCATGTGGTATTTGAAAATTGCAATAGTATTTGAATCTAACTATTTCTCACTTTTACCAGTATTCGTTCACTTAGCGAATGTCAATATACTTTTAAATTAAATTACATCACATAGCTGAGCATGAAATGAGCAATCTGGTAGGCTGGGATGGTCTAACGAGAAACGGTGTTGATATAAAACACAATAGATTTATTTAGACTTACCTATTGATGGGGGTGAATGTGAGAGCTGCGTGACATCGCGCGAACAGGTGGTTTTTCTAACAGGATTATCCATGATCTATTGCGAATGATACACCACGATAACTAATGAGGCTTGTCAATGAACACGAAATTCACTATGCACCACGCACGAGCAATAAGCACTTGACTACTTTATAATAAAGAATAGAATTTGATATATCCATTTGAAAAGAACGTTATGCGCGCACGAAAAGAAACCAATAATGGCGTCGAAGAAGAACAGGGGCGAAACATCAGAAACTCGCCCTGCGCTCTCAGGGCCGCGGAAATGAGCAACGGGGCCTAAGGCTAAAGTCGATATTTGAACGGCTGTTGGGCAGCGAGCGACCTCTGTCGCTAACATCGGCGGGTATCGATCGTCGGCGATATATAATCGATATTGATTGGAGAGCTGTCAACCAATCAGCGTTGAGGGTCAGATGTCGTGGCCCTCTGTTGCGTAATTACCGAACACTGAATTTAATGGAAACGCGTGTTGGGCGCCATGTGTTTTCAAGAACGCAACCCTTTGTGTAAGTGCCATCGTAGGAGAAACTTGTTTGGAATTATTAGTTATTATTAATTAATACATAATTCGTAAGTGATCTGAACGAATCTGTAATACTCGGAAGATCGTCGGATTCATCTTTCGCGAGGTAGAGAAAGCTACCGGGTAAGCAATATATTCACAACAATTATATTTTGCGATGTTACTGAAAAAAATTGAACGCGTCGTTCTACATTGGTAGATCAATTTTTCATACACTACCGAACCGTTATAAAAGTGATATGATGATAACATTTCTTTAGAAAAACTGACAGATGTGGAACATCGAAATATATCTGAAAGATCTATTTACAATATATACATTTCTACAATACAGTTAGGTTGTGTCGTCAGATGTATTTTCAGTTATTTCTGTAATTGTAGCAGTTGATGCTGTTTTCAATGGTATAAAAGTAACAATTAGCCAACAATAACTGAATATGTAACAAATGTCTTACAATTAGACATAATGTACAATTAGACATAATCAAGGTATCTTGAGAATACTGCATCTATTGTCATTGCGTAGCTAGTTGTAGATTTGCTTGGATCATTATTGACGTGCAACTGAAATTGTTCTTGAAGGAATCTAATTACTAATATTGATTTGTCTGTTGCAAAATTCACATTAACGTCTCCTGATAAAATTAATGGAAGTTCTTGTAAATTTTTTTTGTAAAATCCTTGAACCACTATAACTGTATGGGAGTAATGGCTGTTGTAAAAATGAAATGATGTCTTTGATTTTTTGATTTGGTGAAATATATACGACAACCATAAGTGTTTCTCTTCCATCACCCATTATAATTTGTAAAGCATACGGATTGCCAATAGCTGCTTGAAAATATTAATTTCACTTTAATGTTTTTTATGGTTTGATCCATATTCAACGTAGAAATTTGTGTAATATTTTTGTTTTGATATATGGCAGCTACTGCAGTTGTAACATGTTTTGCCATGCCATGTTTCAGATAATAATAAAAGTTACTGTTTTTACAAATAGACTTTGACAGTTTAAAGTGAATATTGTCAATTCTGGTCTCATTATAATGAAATTAGTGGTTAATCCTTGTAATGTAGTAAGTTCCTTTAAAAATTGTCTTTGAAATTTTTCTTTCTAAGGTAAAACTGATGTGTTAATTCTCCGTTCATGATAAAATCTTAAATCATCATTACAGGTACATGTGAACAAATGTTCAATACTTGTCACTCGCAATAGAGTTACATACAACAACTGAATAGAATGAGTTTTTTTATACTCAGACTATCTCCTCATATGTATCCCTTTGAGACTTATGAATAGTTATAGCGCATCCAGGTATCATTAGAAAGCGATTAGAGCTCATTGCATTTAATTATTCCTTTTTTTGACTGTCACTGTTATTTTAACTGTCACGTATATTTCATTAAAAACGATGTTCAGCTCGCAAGGACGCTCTGCTTTTTCAATTTTGCGTCGAGTCGATGCGGCCAGGCGTTGAGAGCGTCTTGCCATAGGAGCCGTTTTTACTTTACCCCCAAGCGCGTCATTAGATGTTTAATATAAAAAATCTCAGGCCTAGTAGTCTCGAAGCTTCTCGGCCATAAGCCCCTCGCCTATAACGCTCACGGTTAGTCATCGAATATAATAATTTAAACCTACCACCCATCGCCGACATCCGACATTCTCTCGAGCGATCTACCCTCGAGCGAGGGGGTAAATTTACTAACGTCGTAGCATCTCGCGGAACCCCTTCGATGCCGGGCGCACATCCCTTAATGGGTCCAACTCCATTCGAGCATCCCCCTTTTGCGTCGCGGTTAACTTTATTGTCAGCATCGCGGTCGGCCTTGGATACGCGTCCGCGGCCCTCACGCGTAGTTATACGCTCCCAGTTCGGAGGAGCGAGCACTTACCAATCAAAGGGGGTGAGAGAGAAAGAGAGAGAGAGAGGGGACGAAAGGGGATGAGGTCAGTACTGCCAAGGGTAGCGAGCCAAGGTGACGAGGGTCCTGTAATTAGCGAGCTTTGAAGTGGTCCCGCCCTGACTTCTCATTACCGGCGGTCAGGTGTCCCGACGATTACTCTCGCGAACAAGAGTTCGGTAGTTAGCCCGCGCAATCGTAGATGAAAATTACACGGGCCGTTGGGCGGATCTGATCCCGATGAATCCAGAAATTCTCCTGGAAAGCGATGGAGGGGTCAAAATTGTCCCCGAAAGGTAGCTAGGATAACAAACACCGGAGCGAGAACAATGGAAATTCGGTTTGTGAGGGAGGCTTAAAAATCCCCCATGGAGTTTTTGTGTATCGCGGTTTAAACTTTAAACTGTGTGCACGGGTGAGCATTACCAACGTGACACCGCGTTCCTGAGAAGGTTAACGCTTAAAGCGATCCATAAGAAAAAAGAAACAAAACAATTTAAAGGTACCAAGAAACTCTGACAGTGTTTTTACATCCATTGAAATAAGTACACATATAAAAACTTCGTGTCGCGAGATAAATGCGTGATCCTTTCCCCGCTCGACACTAAGATCTTTTTACAATAATTATAAGAAAAAGCTTCTACGTATTTTCTTGTTCTACATCAATGATTGAAAGAGATTCTTAGTATCGCTTACCGAGTTTCTTCTACTCTAATCGCTATGTTCTGTTACAGGTTTTTTCAGGTACTATTACTATTAACCCAGAAGGACGACTATCGCCGCGAATCAACTGTCATCTCGTAGAAAAGGGAACCCAAGAGGATTTTAATATTCGGTGTAACATTTACCGACTTCGTATCATCAATGAGAACATAATCGCGTGTGCCACTGAAAACAGAAAAAAAAAGAAAAACAGAACCATTGATTACACCGATATCCCGCGCTTAACGAATTATCGTTCGATCGAGTGATTACAACCGAGAAGTCTGTCATGCGTGACCATCAAGATATATCCGAAGCTTGCAAAACGGCACCAGTTCTCCGCGAGCCCACCAAAAGTTCAAGAGCTCGAAAAACAAGACTTTCGCGGTCTAGCGTGTATTATTTATTGCCTCCCGAACCGCGAATTAATCGCGCATTTATGTGTATAAGTATGAAGTCATGTTCGAACGGGCAGCACGCCCACCGGTCCAAGCTGTCACGCGTTTGAAGCGTTACCCCCGTCGATCCTCGCTTCAGATCGTGGATGCGGAGTGTGCGTACGGTTAACCGCGGGTACGTTAACGTCGACGAAACTCCGCCGACGTTGCCACGAATGGAGCAACACCGTGATTGGACCAGGAAGACTTGCGAATGTGATTAGTTTCCGTAATTTGGTCACGGTTTCATAAACTCCTAATACGTTGCACGCATGCCTGCCTCAGTCGTTACATAACATCTTGATCGATCGACTTTTGCACATAGGTGCATTAGTCACACCTGCACTTGAAATTTCTCTCCGCGCGCTGAGGCACGCATCGAAATGTGCGGGTAAAAACATGCCCGCGGAACGGGGTCGAGATGTGAAACATTTCATTCCTCGTCTCTATACCGAACGTGTATGCAATATATACGCTGCTTAACTTCTACGCGAGCCATCGAGGAAGATTAATAGCGAATGGTCGATTAAAGTAGATTTTTAGATTAATCATTGCTGTCTGTAAATACTATTGGAATAAAATGATTGTTGTTAACATTGCGATTTTCATCCGTTCGGCGCCGGTATCGTGGATTCGTATTTCGTTCGACGCGAAGCGGTTGTAAATAAATTATACCACTTTGCGGCTATATGGCGGAGTAACGGGTATGAAATTAAATTGCAGTCACTATTATTAGGAGACCCATTTTTTCTTTATTCGGAATCTCGCGAAAGTACGCCGCGATCGAACGAACTGTCGATAGCGCGCACCTTCGACCACCGGTAAACTCTCACTCGCGTCGTTCGAACGGTGAAACCGTGTTCCGCGTTAACAACGACGATTATTTAATTTCTCGCCAAGAAATAATTGGATCTGTAACCGACATGAATTACGAATCTCTCCGCTCCTCTTCTCGTTTTGTATAACGACGCCCGTTAGGGGAATTATCGCACCGAAACGATCTCCGTGTTGAGCAAAGTTGGCCAATTAATTAATCCGTGCCGAAATCTCATAATTTCCATGAGCATGCATTTCTGAGGTACCGAGCTCGTACCGGAAACCACCGTCGCGGTATCGGGTAGCTCGGTAAACCGCGAGGAAACATTTTATTAATCGCTGCTGATTTACTCGTAAACGTATACACAGCTAGTCTTTCGTTCCTTCTCGCTAACAGGAATGTAAGGATTTTCCGGTACTTTCGTAAGCGACACGCTCGCTTCGTATATTGTTTGGTTCGAAGCCAATGGAAATTCGTCAACTAAAGATCGTGAGACACGGTAGACTATTTAAGTTGGCGAGAAAAGACCTTCGCGTTACATTCCATTCCACGTTTTCCACGTTTCGTATATCGCACGGAGACAAAAACGATATTCAGATTGTCGATCCTGCTCGCGGCACGCATACTTTTCTCAGGTGCCGCATGGTTCGCCGGGAAATGGAGTGAAGGAGGTGTAATAAAAAAAAAAAAGAAAAAGGACAGATCAAACGCAGAGAGTTAAGTAACGCGACAGCGAACGCGGCTTATAAAATCGTGAAATTCTATTTCGCACGCTCCACAAACATATAGGGTGTCGAAACTGAGTTAGCGTATCCACAGAGTCCCCCGCTGTATATTCGCGCTTGTTGGCGTAGAAACTAACGGTCCAGGCATTGGACGGCCTTAGAGGAGATTCGAAAGCGTGCAGAAAACGTTAATACACGTCCTTTCGTTCGACAGAGAACTAAACCGACGGCGGTCTTACATCGAGGAAGGAAGCTAATGGCTGACTCAGCGTGGCTAATCTTTTCCATAAATGATCGGCCAGAAGTCCATTAAACCATTAGAATTCACAGGAGTTCCACTTCGCTTGAGATAAACGTCAAAAAGAATATCGAGAGCCGAAGCCTTTTCACGGAAGAAAGTTCGTACGTCTGATTAATTCGATGATTCTGCTTAAAATATTCACCGGCAAGAAAGTCACGTACGATCGATCAAGAAAAATTGAAGCGAGCACGGACGGAGCTGGATGGATGGTTTTTTTTTCTCCACCACGATTCCGTTGCGCAAAATAATTCTTACGTAAAATTATTATCGCGAACCAATTATCGGCAAGCGAAAAGTATTGTCAGATTGAAACAAAAATCCCTTAAGTGCCAAATATACTTTACGTACATACGCATCGTTGAAAAAAAAAAAGAAAATTCGCTTGGTAAACAAAGCAGTAATCTATTAACCGACCTAATATGAAAACAATGTTCGAGTCTAATGGAAGATACGTGTGCGCGGTACGAGGGAAAGTAACAATTGCCAATCACGAGCAACCGTTTCGTGTCCTGACCATAAACCCACATAATGCTCCGAGCCGTTCCTACTTTCGTGAGGTACACGGTCGTTTCGTTCGATCACGAAAGGCAGTCTCGTTTTCTGACACTGTGCGCGAATCGCGAGGCACTCTTTGCCCCTGTTTGAATCGGTATCGCCGACTTCCAGTCTGACGAACATACGTCCGATCGATTATCGCGTCCGGCCGTGCATTTCGGTGGTTTCGCGCGAATCACGTTCGCCGACGGCGGGACAAGTAAACAGCCCGTTTATCCGGACAAACTTGATAACCGTATTGTACGCGCAGTATCGATATCGCGAAAACGCTTATTCGTTGCCACGAATCGGATCGCGGTCTCGAAGGGTTGTAAAACGAAAAAAAGCGTGCTCAATTATCAATTTGCATTTTTAAATATTCAATCTGGCCTCGCTTCGTGGTTTCAGTTATTCTCGCGATTAATGACACGCAATAAATATACTTGGCGTGCGTTGGGTAGATAATGAACCCGTAACGCTCGTTGCTCTCATTCGTGACCTTTTTCACGGTTTGGTGGCATCAGATTTTTCATATTTTATTTCGCCTCGCTGACTACACGATCCCGTTTATCGAGCGATCTGTTTTTCGCCACGATCCTTTTCTGGATATACGGGATGGGATTTTTATTATTGCCGTATCCCCGGCGAGTGCGTGGCGACTGTGTTTGGCCGGTTTTTCGGTCCGGCTGATAGTTATTTCTTGGTCCCCTTTCTAATTCGTGTTGGCGTGTCCGTTCGATTGCCATCGATTACATTGCAATACTTGAATTCACCGATAAGGATTGAGCCACGGTATTGTGCAATCGTCATTTCGATGCGATGGAGGAACACGATGTTCGGTAATTTGAATCAAATTGGTGTACCCCTGAGCGAGGTCCTTGCGATTCGCGTTGATAAGAGTACGAGAAACGAATTACGTTTCTCGTATATCGTTTATGACAAATAATAAACAATCAGAACACAGTCGCACGGTGTTCGTGATATCTTATCAGCGGTTCGAGCATAATATTTGCACGTCGCGTATATATTAACGGCACCCGCAAGATCTATGCGTTTATCACCAGATACCAATGTTTTAAAAAAAGGTTGTAATAAATTTCCGAAAATCCTATTCCCGGAGCAGTGACTTTTCGCGCTAATCGACGGTTCAGCGAACTCCGCAACGGCCAGGCCGCTATGCCTCATTACGAAATCGTGGGACAGATGTGCAAAAGTTAAATGATCGCAAACAATGGCAGACGCACCCAGTCCCGCGACTATCCCGCGAAACGCGAAAAATTTCTAACGTATCGCGGATTAATTCACCACCCAAATAAGTACCGCCGCGGACTTTTAATTATCGCGGTTACGATACGAGTCTCCGTAATTAGCGGTTCGGCCCGATTTAATGACGCATGATGAACACTTTCGTCGCGAATGTGCGCGTTTCGCGTGTCGAGCGAAACGTCGCTTTTTATTTTACGCTTTATTCTTCTCCGGGCCATAATCCTCCGTTATAGGAAGCACTTAAGTATAACGTTAAGTGTTTATTTATGCATAAATACGGCCCGGGCACACGCAGCTGTGGATGTCGTTTTACGAGGAACCCCGTCAATTTTTCAGCATACCATCGCCTAATACAATCTATAATCACCGTCGTTCGAGGGACAGGTATTACGATACTTCCAAGAATTTTTTAATACGTCGCCCGTTATTGTGTCAGGAGGAATAACATCGATCGGCACGAGAGACGATAGGATCGAACTGAATTTATAAGCAACTCTTATCGGGATCGATAGTGATTAACTTTACCGTAAGTGAACGGAGAGCATGATCGATATCGAAAGATGCAACGCCGTAAACCTCCGATTGAGAAAATCTCCAATATCTATGGATATCGTAATTATCAATATTCACTTCGGAGTTTATTAAACGCTCAAAAAGTATGTTTGGCTGAATTTGAAAAGAAAAGAAAAATCGCCTGTTCCGACGTTTCGTAACGCCTGCGCGCCATCGAACGAATAATCCCACAAATTGAATTTTTACCGCATAAATGAATATTATATAACGCACGCTTGACGGGAGAATTTTTTTGTAATCGCGAATACGTAAGCGCCTTTAGCGGCGTGTAATAATACACTGTACAGGATGCGTGCACTCGTATTGTCTGCGCTTCGCGCCGCTCTTTTCACGCTCCATCGAGTGCACGAGTGCACACCTGTGCCGTGCGACTCGCACGCATCGAGTGCGCGCTCTGTATGTACGCACGATGAGTTTACACTTGACACAGATTTTATTATATTCCCGGTAATACCTGAAACCTGCATTCGCGTGTTGTTATTTACATAACGCCGATACGACCGCATAGAAATGCGTATCATGCGTGGCGGAATGACGGAGCGTGACCGAAAGGCGAGTAATCATTTTTCTTGTACTCGAGTCGAACACCGTAGACTTTTACGTCGTCGTAGGTAATTTTATGTATATCTTCCACCGCGTATTTGGAAATTACTGTGAAACGTGTCACGAACGGGGGAGTTAGAGTTTTGCAAGATTCTGGCGTGAGAAAGATTCGTAAAATTGTCACGAGCCTGGTAGTAAAGGATACGTGACGCGAAAAGTGCACCGACACCCCTGGCGGATGCAGTTTTTGATTAATCCACGTCGGAGTTGTTATTACATTATTGCGTAATAGCTTTAATCACGTGCGGCCAGATACGTATGAGCCCACTTGACTAGTAGAGCGTGCAACGTGCAGCTGAAAATGTTGAACTGCAAGGAAATCGATATCCAGCTTCCGGAGGGCCACGGTGTGACCGTGCGGATATTCGAAAACGCTGACTTAGCGTTTTTCCATGAACTTGACGAAGGAAGTGACTCTGTATTGATTATTGGGAAATTTTAAACGGAACGGATTAATTTCCCCGGTTTCAAAATAATTGGAAAGTTGGGAAAGTAGACGAACGGGGTTATTTATTGTAGTTATTATTATTAATTATTAGGTACCGCAGGATTAAAATGTAACGTCCTCTTGCGCAGTCCTCGAGTGTACATTTTATCACGGTAATTGAGGATTCGCGTGACACGCGAGTAATATCAGTACGCGGTAAGTACTGGTAAGTGCTTACTAATAGGAAAAACATCTGTAATTTTTTCACCGCGAGATGTAATCCACGGTGGTCTAGTTTAAATTATCCTTGTGCCGATTTCAGCGAGACGTGCTTGAATTTAATAAGTGAGATGTCAAAGTGCATTAAAAATCGATTAGACCGCGAACAATCTTTTGCGAAGAGAAATTATTAGTCGTTACTTATGCGCCTGTAATTATGCGATTCTCCTTATGTTTGTTTTTACGTTGTCGTCTTTGCTAAGGTAAAGACAATTAACGTATAATAAGACTTTTTTTCCACGCTAGACGGGCATCGCCGACTCCACTTATTTGCCGTTCAAGTTTATTGTTCCGAATGAACATTAGATACTCGAACTAAAATAATTCTCCGGCACGATTCGGTAACCCGTTGCAACGAGTCAATCGTTCGATAATGAACTCGCCGAATGATTTCTAGAAACAGACACTTGCGCAACAAAGCACCCTTTCCACGCGATGTCGAGTACACTCGCGAAACAATAGACCGCGAGGTTTTTTTTTTGCGCGAGTGAAAAACTCGATCGAGAATAATGCTAAAAATCACACGAATTTAATCCGAGACGAAGTCCCGACGTTTCGCAAACGTTAAAAAAAATGGCAGTGTCGAAATTGCACCGTGGCTCGTTGTCTGAAAACCTGCCAACGCGTTCAACGCTGATCTCGGCATGTCGATATAGTTCTTTCCACGCGTCTGTCAGGTGGCAGATTGCCAGGCTCTAAACGGCACGTGTCGAGACTAAAGGATAATCGAAAGCGAAACTCGAAACGAAAATTGCGGCGTTCAGGAATGGTTCGATATACGAAGTTACGCACTATCTACGAATCGTCTTTCCAAGTATAAAAAATCAGCGATACTTTGGTCTATTTTCTTTATTAGATATTTGAGCGCGAAATTTTGCAATTCCTATCGGCAAATAATATCTGCGTACCTGTACCTGGCTAAGAGACCTTGTTTCTTGATTTAATGTGTCAATTTTTTAAAAATTTAAATCGAGTACAGACGCGTAGCATGCGCGCGTATCATGCAAAACGCAACACTATGCGCCAATGGATTAGTTAGGATTGTGTCTTCTCACGTATGTTATTAATATATTTGTAACGGAGGGAGTTGCAATACGGTGTTTATTACGCGCTTATGCTATGCGTTTGTACTCGACTTAATATGTATTAAGAACGTTTCGTGCCGTGAGCATTTCCCCATTGCCGTGCCACGGGACGGTAAATTTTGTTTCCGCTCAAAGCTCGCTGTTGAGTGAAATTAATTAAAATATCAAGTTGCTATTTTCTAGAAAAGACTGAGAAATAAATCTTTAATATAAATTTAATTTATGCAAGATATTTTGCATAGTTAAAATGTACGAGCGTATAAATTGATACCGGGGCAATATTCTAATTAAGTTAATTACCTCCCTGGTGGCCCCTAGCAGTATTCTAAGAATTTAATAATTAAGACAGCCGTGATCAGAACCGAGAAACTCGCTCCTTTCACTTACCATACCTGTGCGGTATCGATTCGAATCGCCGCGCACAATATTTACACGCTTTCCAGCAGATGCCGCTGAATGTGTGGAACCACTCTTTTGAAATTTTATCAAACTTTTGCCGTAAAAAATTATCCAATCAACCGTTGCCATTGGCGAAGCTTCGCATACCGCACCACTAAAGCGCTTTCACAATATTAAAATGAAATTCAACGTTCTTGCGAAACTCTGTAGACCTCGCGGTGAAAATCCCAGAAGTAATTAAAACTTCTCTCAAATAAAATTCATTATCCACGCAATCGGTAGATGCCGAACACTTAAAAAGAAATACTTATTGGTTCGGAAGACCGTCAGTTGCTCGAACCGTCAGGTCGACGACACGAAATCACGTTAGCAGGCGAAACAACGAAGCCCATCCAGTTGGTTCTAGGGTTAGATGTGTGGTTCTAGGGTTGGTGGACTAAGCCCTTGACGCGATTACGTTCGTTTTAGGAAAGTATTATGCGTCTGACAACCCCTCCCGCCCCCGCACAACCTTCAGCCCACCCCCAGCGAACGAAATAATTCTCGATGCGTCCCTACACGCGTGTCTCTATAAATCGATGCTGGTTGAGAAAATCGTAACGTGTAAACTCGAAATTGAAAATTGTAAACTGTGTCACTTAATTTGTATTTTTTAGGAGAGGAATAAAATTTGTTTTACGAAAACACATATATTTTCCATTGAGGAATCACGAATTACGTGACACAGTTTCACAATTTTCAACCGTCGTTTCGTTCGACGTTTGGAAAATACGAATTACGCGTCACGATTGGTGGATTTTCGATTTTTGACACGACACGTTCATCGCTAGTATCGTCGAGCACTATAGCTGGTCGCGAGCTATTCGTAGTAGAAAGCAGAAAAATTCCAAAAACGTCGAGGGAAGCTGAGAATCTATTATTTAAAAAAAACTCTCGGTACTCCCGTTTCTGCCCTTTATTCGTTGAGAAAAAGAGGTGGCGCAAGATTTCCCGGGCAGCATCAATATTCAAGTGACGATGCGCCTCTTCGTATCGCGACAATGTCGGGTAGTTTACTTTATATTTCGCAACACCCTGCCATCCATCCCCGGGTCCCCTTGCATGGTTATAAGATCCTTATCGCGTCTATTCAAAAGCCTGCAGCACCCCCACCCCCGCCGCCCCCTCTCGCGCCGCCCCTCGCGAGCCTGCGAAAATAGAGATTCGGTTCTTTTCCTTTTCGCTTTTTCCCTTTTCTTTCTCCCTCCCGCCCCTTCGGCGACGTGTACGGACCTTCGAGGATATTCCTCGCCGAGGCGACTACTCGACGCAAATCCTGCGAGGCGAACTTCAAAGGGTCGCCCTTTCGACGATATTCGCCACCGCTCGATTCGATTTCGTGTCTCGAATCAAAAATCGGTGCTCCGGTGCTGCCGCCCCCATCCCGCCCTCCATACACGCTTCC
The DNA here is from genome assembly GCA_933228935.1 of Pemphredon lugubris. NCBI lineage: Eukaryota > Metazoa > Arthropoda > Insecta > Hymenoptera > Crabronidae > Pemphredon > Pemphredon lugubris. The sequence continues at coordinate 55,009,198 of OW121817.1, read as the reverse complement.
TTCTTCTTCAAAGCTGCACAAAGTGTTCGAGGCGAAAGATAAATGTAATCGCGCGTTCTCCATGGGGAGCGTATTTTGTAAACTAACGTTCGGTAAATAGAAAGATGAAAGGTCGGAGCGTGGAGTCGGTGCGACCCGCGAATCGGCGGTTCGACGTTTTTCTTTGTCGATCGTTAGAAATGTTGCGCGACGAATCGATTGTTTGTTATTGAAAAATACCAGGAAACCGCGCGTCGATGCTTAAAGAACGAATGCCATTTTGCATGATACGATGTAATTTAGTTTAAAGTTATTATTAATAACCTCGTAACGCAAATCACTCGAGAATAACCGAGATACTCGCGTAATGTTTCTTTCTGTTTACAGGGCCGAGTACCGTGAAAAACTTGAAACACGCCGACGTTTATATTCCGAGAGATGCAAATGGCTTTCAGGAGCACTTTGCAGATGCATACGATAAGGCCATGAATATAAGTAAGCAAGGTACTTTGAAGATTGAACATCAGAACGTTTGGAACTGCTGTTTCAACGGCGTAATGAAATTTGGTATGCAATCTAGTCTAATTGAATATTCACAAAGTGAGAGCTTTAAAAGGAACACGGCGGACGCGGACGAGTAATCGCGATTCTTCCGCAAAAAGATTCTTACGGGAAACAATGCGTCGATTCGTATCGATCGAACAATGGCGCGGCGGTATTGTTAAATAATTTTTTTGTAAATGCATTTTTCCAACGTCATCTCGATTCGTCAAGCGTGTGCGAGATAAATGACGGAATTTCATACTTTGCCATAACGATATTCTCTCGCGTGTAAATATTTTCCAGTTACTATTTTCCCTCGTATTTTGCCTCCAAACGCGACCGAGGAAAGTTATAAAATATAATCCCCAAACCAAATGGGATTATACGACCAGCGAGCGTGATCCTTTCTTCGCTGCATTACGACGAAAATTAACGAGACGCTTAAAATGGAAATTAGACGGTACGTTAATTAACGATTCGCGGGTAGAGCGTATTCTCTTCGCGCGGATGGCGAAAGTAGCGTTTGCTCGTCGGGATCTTCGGGTAAACAGATCCCTTTCGGATACTCGAGTTACCGACTACGACTACCCGGAGCAACGTAATAAACTTTTATTCGTACGCTCGCCTGACAAAACAGTCGTAAAAGGGCAATTTCCCCACGCTGCACCTGAACGCAAAGCCATCTTTTTACCCCCGCCTCGCTGTATGGGGGTACCTGCATCTGAATTCGAACTTGAAAAACCTTAAGTTTCACGCACAAGTGACTTCCCCATTGTTTCGCGGATACGCGATAGCGTTGCTGCGCGTTCTATCCCTTCCCCACCGCCTCTTCGACGAACATAAATTACGCTCAACAGGCAGCTGCATAAATCTACGATTTCCTCCCTATATTTTCCGTACGACCGAAATCCACCGGGGAAACTTGATGAAAATTTCATATTTCGATTCAGCGCCCAGGTCGACCGATCGACCCCGAAAGAGGATTTCGAATAATCCCGGTAGGAGGAATTCGAATTATCGGGAACTGTCGGCGTTATCTCCTTGTCCGTGGCGAACGGTCCGATTCTACTGTCGCGAATCGTTATTACCGCGCCGATAACGAGGAACGAATGAAATCGAAAGGATACCGAGATGCAATCACGAGCGACGTAAAACGCGGCTCTTCTCGAACGAGTGAAATATCGAGGGTGCATTTTCTTTCGACCGCTCTACCGGTGTTACGTTGATCGAGGGAGGGGGGTGGGGGGGAGAGAAAGAGAGAAAAGAGCGAACATTTACGACGGCAATTAGCGCGGCAACGTCTCGCGAGGGTTTAGTTGATTTTTAGTGGCCATTATCGTAGTTTCCGCAACGTGGTCCGCGCCCTCCCCCGCGACACGACGAATTTTTATTGCCAGCCGTGTCCGCGTATTACCTTCCTTCGTTTTTACGACGCTTCTCTCTCGTGGAAGAAAAAGGAAAACGAGACGAGGGATCCCGAAGGAGCGAAACCGGCGGCGTGAGAGAAACAATTAGTCGTAAACGTCCACGCAACATGGCATTATGGTGGTAACGCGGTTGCTTTTATTGCCGATGCAACGTTTCGTTTTTGATAGCCATACGTCGGACGCGTGTCCACCCGCATTTCACGTGAGAAACGGCAGTTCGCGTCGGGCAGGCAAATCTTTCCCACAAAAACTCCGTGTCTCGATGGTAAGAGAAAGATGTCGACGTTCGAGAGCCAAATAAGGGAAACTCGGCTAAATTCTTCATACGTCAAATTATACCATACCAAGAATTCTTTTTCAAGAAATATATTTCAACGCAATTATATTAATAAAATATTATGTATAAAAAAAAAACTGCATTGATCGAATCTAAGTTACTTATTAATGAGACATACCGTGGAGTACATTTTACCATTGACCTGCACTACGTACGAGACAAAGTTCGAAACAAATTGAACGAATTGCAAGTGACATTTTATTTGTATTATACGAAATTTTGTGGAAAATACCAAAGTCCGCGCGTGTCCTACGGTAACTTAGTAAGATTCGCGGTGCCACGAAGATTACTCAAATGTTTGGTCTAGTTACGCTTACAATTTCACGACGCTCCGCAATTCCTTAACCGGTGCGAACTGTGCCGAAAGTACGAATCGTGAGCGCAACCCTTTGTTAGTTCCTTCGCCGAGTAAAATAGGCGTCGGCGGTTTTGTCGCGAAAGCCTACTTTGGAACAATAAACTCATTTATTATTGGCTTACCGCCATATCTGGCAGTGCTTCTCCTCCGCCACGGCAGGACGCGATATTACGACATTATTATGGCGGTACGATTGACTAAATCGTTCCCGGGTCCTCGTAACTCGGGATTAGGACCTTGGGGGAGGCTTAGATCGGTTATTACGTTGCGTTACCTAACCGTAAATCGTGTCACCGCTATTCCATCGGCCACGAAAACTACGAGAGTAATTGCCCCCGCGAGTTTCGCGCAGGGAAATCCCCCTCCACTTGCTTTTCTTTTTCCTTTACTTTCCGGGGTGGGAGGGGGGGATTCCTCTCGATGGAGATCGTTCCGGATCCGGCCCCCTCCGTTCGTCGCCGGAGAGTAAGCAAACAATAATAACATCGTCGCCAAAGCGGGGAGAAAGCGGAAGAAAATATACCCCTGGGGGAACAATTTATTAATATCACTGGGAGTGATTAGAGGAGAGTACACATAAACGTCGTACGGTATTCCGATAAGAGAATCGTTGACTCTGTCGTTATGGGCGTAGTTATTAAACTTTGAGTATAATTCGCTGACGTTGGACGTCTCGGTAAACACAGTTTCCACGTTTGTTCGGTCCAAGTTTCGAGTTATCACGGTGGAACCAATACGAACTAATTGAGAAACAATCTCCAGTCAACGCGGTTTCTCTTTTCTTTTAGCAGCAATTTCAATATTCTCTCCTCGGCTGCTCTTGACGCCCACGGTCTTCAAGATCCGTCGCTACCGAAATATGATTGAAGTATTCGTAACGAGTAGGAATGAAAATTGTTCGCGTTCCTCGGCGAAAGTATGCTAATAAATGTGGGCACCGGTAGTTCCTCCGATTGAACGCCCTTTTTTTTTTTTTTATTTCTTTCCTCAAACGTACTGCCGGCCCTTCTATCGCGGAACGAAGTTCTTTATTTTCTACGGAGTATCGTGTACATAGCACCGGCATACAGCTGCTGCTGCAGCAACGTTTTATCTGCAGTACTTTTACGGCAGGCTTTACGATACTTCTTTGTTTCGGTGAGCACTTTCCCTCGGGTTGGCTAATAAAAAGGAAAAAAGAAAAACGAGAGGAAAGAGGAAGGGGGAGGGTGAAGCGGATATAAATTGGCTGGCTCGCACGGAGTCGGTGCATCTCGCCGGACCGCCGACGATTCTCACTTATGATCGATGCGTTAATGGGTTAACGACAGGGTAACGAGCACCTGGGGAGAAATTATTTTCTCATCTCGCAACGTATATTTTTCCATTCACTTCGAGCGAATCCCCGTACTGGGGGAAAAAGTTGAAATTCTCTTGTCAGTTAGTAAGTATCTTCTCGGGTCATCGCTCATTTCTCGGTTCGACGATATTACCCCTTTAGGCCGCCATTCGGAAATTTCTTTAGCGCGCTCGTCGGTTGATCCGAGCTTCTACCGCGCTTTAAAAAATCAAACGATTAATATATCAGCTTTCGTGTTGTTATTAAAAAAAATGATCGAGAACGCGTTACCGCTTTAAGTTACATTTCCAGGGAACGTTTTTACAACGAAAACGATGCTCGGTGCGCACCGCAATTATGGTTCTCGTTACAAAACTTAAAATTCCATAATAAACGTATGGAAATAAGCTACATTCAATGTAATTTCTTACCGAGACCAACGATCATCTTCTTCGCGAAAATTTCATCGATGTTTCACCGCGGCCTACGTTCCGCGATAAAAAGAAACCGTCTACCGACGAAACGAGAGATTAATCGCGCGGAACCGCGTCTTCAAAAGTCGCTGTCCCGTTTTCGAGAAATTCCGCGGACATCGAATCCCCGGCGGCGATCATCAATATCAATTTCACTCGAATTACGACGGTTTTTCTGTTTATCGCCGTGTCCCGTGCATTCGACGCGGCGCATTAATAACAATCACCGCTGACGGATACACGAGTAGCAGTGCTCGCGCGATCGAAAGGAACGATCGTCCCCGGATTTCCTCCTTATCGCGAGTAACGAAAATAATTACCGTTCGCGACACGACATTTTTATCGTACCGTAAACGTCCGCCTCGAGGTGGCACGTACAAGAACGAGAAGACGAGGACGAGGGAAAAGAAGGGCCAAAAAAGAAGGGGAGTGGGTAGGGATGGGTGGCGGGGGGGGGGGGGGGGGTCTACAATGTCGCTCGAACGTTTCATTTCGTTGCACGGGAGATTAACGATTCGGAAAGATAATTCCTCCGTTCGACTGGCTCGACGTAAAAAAGTGCTTTGCCTGGCCCCGCCCGAAACGAGCCGATATCAATTCTTTCTTTCTCCCTCACTCCCTCCCCCACGCCCCACCCCACCCCCGCAGTCACTCTCTTCCTTCCCCACCCCCCCGTCGGCCTTCCCTCCTTTACCTCTTGTCCTCCGTGAAAAGGAGAGAGGCCGAGGGGAAGAACGGCTCGACGTGGGTGAGCAGACGGCGTCGTTGAATATGGGAAAAAAAGAGAGTAAACTTAATTCACGAGACAAATGGCGTCCCGTGGATTTCCCGGCGAAATTGTCTCGAGATCCCAGGAGAGGCCGGAAATAAGCCCCGTGTCTTCCTGCCCGATCGAAGGCCCGATTGTTTGCCGTGTGCCTCGGTTGCGCGCGTTTTGTTGGTACATCCGAGTGCACGCGGCTCGTTTATCGCTTCGTACCGTCGACGCGATACTCGAATGAATTCTACTTCGCCCCGGCGTTGGGATAAAAAAAGGCGAAAGTTTCTAAGTAGTTACATTTCAGTACTCGCGATTATTTCATTACGCGTGAAATAATGTATTCGACCACGATACGCCGAATGAGAAAGCGTAGGTGAAATAAATGAGCGAAACGTTTCCCCCCGATAACGCGCGAATTAATGCTAACAACCGTAATTGAGATACGAATCTAATTTACTACGAATTTAATAAATATTACGCACGGGCAAAGATCGCGACGTAGAAGCGCGGTGTTTCTTTTTCTCTTTTTTTTTTTATTAACAAGGGTCGATTATAATCGACGGCACTCAATTAAGAATTCTTCGACGAAGTAGACTCGTCGAAGCGCTGCTTTGACATTTAACGAGGCAGACGATTAAATTCTAACGAACCTTAAAACGAGTGGCTTTTACGCGAACGCGAAACGAGCGAATATTTAGTCGCCAAGTTTTCGCTTTTTTTCACCGTATATTCGAGCAAAGAGCTACTCGAATCTTAACTATACGTGCTCGACGATAGCGACCTTGAAATAAAAAAAAAGCCTTGCGCCGAGGCAATTTTAGCTGTCGTAATGGCATGTATTATTCACGTCGATAGACCGAATCGAAATTCGAGGTCCACGATGGTTGCGCGTACCATTGCCATTTTCCCTTCCACCCCAGTGCTTCGATATATCCACCGTCTATAAAGAAGTCGAGTCCTCCTCTCCTCGCAATGGCGAAACTTTGATCGTATCCGGCTCCAATTTCTCGCATATCATACCTACACCTCGACGATATCTTTTTACCAGGACGCGCGACGCGCTCGATCGAACACGGCAACGGGGGCTGAATTATTTTCCAGCATGACCCACATGTCTCTTCGTCCGAGAATGTTTTACGTGGAATGGATAATTTAGAATTATATCTTCCGTGCGTCTCCGCTCGTTCGAGTTTTCTGTCGCTCGGAAAATATTATTGCGCTCTTGATGCCAGCATCGATACTAATATTTGTATAGAAACGAAAGTAAATGTAAATAATCGTTCACGAACCTTCTTTCGTTCTACACACATTTATTTTCGTTGTTAGACAACATTTTAGTAGATCGTCTAATATCGCGGGATAAACTGCATAGAATGTTTAAGTTCCACGAAAAATCTTGTGTCTCCCTCGCGACGTACAGTTGATCTATATGTATATTAATTCAGAAACACGTTAAACGCGATGGAAATCCCTCTACGCCCTTCGCGGTACAAACGTTCCCGGGCAATCGAAAGTATTGCCACATTATCGACATAACGAGCGTCGAAATTTATGTTCGTGGAGAAAATCCCGTCCAGCGTCTCTGCTCCGCGAACCATCGGTCTTCTCATTACTCCCGACATCAACAAACCCTCGGAAACCTGCCGGCAATCCGGGTCCGAAGAAAAGAAACGAGAGAAAACGGTCTCGACTACACCGGTGTACGAAGTGTACGAAACACATTCGCGAGCCGAGGTAAAGGGGAGGGCAATGACAAAGAGAAAAGGAAGAAACACGGTATAACAGCGACGGTATCGGCGAGCTGGCAGACTTTGTTCACGACGGTGACAAACGCCTGGCAAACATCGCGGCGCAGGGGTTGTACGAGGTCGAGCTGGCAGCCCGTTGCGCCGGGTTAAAGAGAGAGAGAGAGAGATCGGGGGGGGGGAGTAAGTGGGAGGGAGGGAGGGAGGGACGGAGAGAGCGAACGAGCTTAAACCGACGGAGAACGGCGTCAAAAGCTCCGACGAGAATGAGAGACACACGAGCGCGCGCAAACAAACAGAACTCTATTACCATTCTCCAAACTAATTCCCCAGAAAAACGTGGAACCGGAGACGCGGCTCCTCTCGCGACTCGCATGAATAAAATCGAAAAATTGATATAAAACAAACATCGGGAGGGAGGAGGGGAAAAAAAAAAATCCGCGATGGTAGGGGTGAAAGAGGTGAAAGAGCGAGGGAGAGGAGAGGGTCGGCGGCAACGAGAGGGAGAGTGGGAGTGGGTGGGGAAGCGCGTCGGGGCGTCGGGGGTTGCCGGCGGGGGTGGGTGGTCGGGCGCCGTCCGACGGCCACGGCCACGACCGCGGGGGCTACGGCCGGCCCGGGCGAGACATTGAACTCGTTGCAAGGGAGGACGGGCAACGAGCATCGATTCGTCTGCTCCAGAAACGAACGCGCGTCCTCCCCCGTCACGCTGCCAGAGCCACCCCTTGCCGACTACCCACCCGCTCCCGCTACACCTCCCGTCGCCCCTCCCGCTCACCGTCACCGCCACCACCGCCACCGCCACCCACTCACCCCTTGCCAGCTCCCGCCGTGGCGCCCCCACGAGTTCTCTACCTAGCCCCGCGTTCTGCGCTTCGCCGCCGTGTTACCCGGGGCGAGAGAGAGAGAGAGAGAGACTACCTTCCACCCCCTCCCCCCCCCCGACCCCCGACCCCGCAACCGGGTGGACAGAGAAAAGGGTGGCTCGTGACACGACCGGGCAACGTGACACGCTCGTTTATTCGATCAACCCCACTCGCGTGCCCGCCGGGACGAGAATAGAGAAGCGGCAAGCTGCTATTCGCGAGGGATGATTCGCGAGGTAGAGCGATAACGATCGATGTAACGACGCGAAGGTGGGTTTTCTTTTTATTTTTTTCTGTGTCGGGCGGACGAATCTTTCCGCTCTTCGTCCTTGGCCGGTGAGAATGGTTGTCGGGAGGATCGGTTTGTCGGTAGGACGAGATTTCGCCGAACAGGACGACGGCGACGGTGAACGATGTCGAAGGGAAATGCGTTATAGGGAGTATATCGGGGAGAATCGCTGATAACCGAATCGAAATTTTCTTACCTCTCTTTTCAACCGCGACGATAGAGAGAGGGTAATAGATATTCGACGTTCGCCGGGAATAAACGAGCACGGGCGCGCCGCCGTCGACGAGGGTTGGGTAAGAAAAAAAAAAAAGCGTAACAAGTGGGGTGTCTTTATCCAGTCCATCTTATCGAATGGCCGATTTAGCCACGGTTATGCTAAGGGACGTATCTGCATAAACACCAAAGAGCCCGGGCGTTATCCTCGCGTAAACAATAAATAAAGCTCGCTCTCCTTCGCGTCAACGTTCCCGGGGACGACGATCCGGCGTCGCGTCGGCCTTAACTCCCACCCCCCCCCCCCCCCCCCCTACCCACGGCCACCCGAGGTTCTCGGCCACGTTTTCTCGTTACCGCATGGCCCGTATCTTTTGTGCCTTTTAGGAGAAACCCACCACCTACATAAACGTTATGGTCTTAAGGGGCTGCCGACCCCTCTTCCCTTACAATGTAGAATTCCTGAAATGTGCCGTCTTTCACGCGATAAGGCCTGCCGCGCGATAAGATTTTTTTACGGCCGTACGCTTTGTCGGACCTGCCGTATATTTACGGGCTGGAACAAATCAGTCCCGACGGCTTTTGCCGCGAAAAATAGCCGACGGCGGCTTAATTGTATTAGGAGCCGACGTGTCTCTTACCCGATAACCGATAATAGCAGGGATAACGGGCGCGATCGGTTATCGGGGCTCGTTCGGTACGAACGTCAGCGTTACGCGCGATTGGGGTTCGTTTCGGAATCAGATATATTCGCGATATTTGGGATATTATATAACGATGATAATATATTCGGAGGCGGAATAAACGACGACGCGACGCCTATCGAATTATTGAGCTAACGCCTCCGAGTTATTATGTCGCGATCGTATTATTCCTTCAATTGTTCCAAAAAAAAAACTCGCTCGACACAATTCTCGCGATGGAATCCAAATATTGTATTATCCGCGTTGTGTCAAATTTGATACCATAATTAATTTTCTGCCACCGAGAAACCGTCGACCGAGACAAATGATATCGACGAGAAACAAGAAACCCACGATCCTCGTCGAATTTCGGGTCACACCGCAACGACGAATACTACCGTCGCCCAAAAAAAAAAAAAATAAAATAAAAGGGAATAAACCTACGCGCACGCACACGCCCGGACCAATTCAATTTTCCTCGAGTCGATTTTTATAGAATAGCCTTAACCCCGAAACGCGACAATTTACCGTGAAAGGTCACCGTGAACGCGAACGTATCACTCGGACGACGTCGGTTGCGATATCTCGCGCTTTCAATTCGATAAAATATAAATTTCCTGAGGGCGGCAAGTAGCAGCCACCACCCCCGGGGTTCAGACCGAGAAGGGATAAAGATATTGCGGTCGTGTCCCTCCATCTGCGTCGCGTACCTCTAGGGGGGTCCAAGGGATGTGCTGCTTGCGATGTAAAGAGACGCTTCGGGGATCACCGGTTAGAGGGTGACTGGCATTACCGTCGCAACGTCTTGCTTCGCCCATGGGAGATGACCGGGAGGACTCCGCCATCGACCATCGATGGTTACATCGATGTCCAGTCAGCCGGGAGTTATGGCGCGTTAGTCATTTGTACGGCGGTAGAACGGCGTAGGTGCCGTTCGATCGTTTCGTCGTGAGTTATACTTACGTTCGCATTTCGAGGGACGATTGATTTAGTGAAAATTGATCTAGCGCAATTTTTTATCGTTCTTTCTTATTGTTAGTAGAAAATAAAAAAAGCATAAAAAATGCAAATACACGGGCAAAGTATAAGTACCAGTATGTCTATAAAAATTCAAGGGACAAGGTCTAGTCTCGCGTACTTGTACTTGGTTACGTTTAACGAATTCTTATTGTTAGTAGAAGTAATTCCCAAATTACGAGAGCGATTTAAAGGTACTTCAGTCGTGGACGAATATTTCTCGCGGCAATCGAATTGAAAAACTCCAGTTGAACGAGGTGCAAGAATAAACAAAAATACGTGTCTGGCATACTGAACGGTTACGCGAGAGCAGTACTATCGATTTTATATAAAAAAAAAAGAATCAACGATATTCCTCTCGTACCGCTATAATTTGTTTATTATTAAAATACGGAAAACATTTTACCGTCGTGGAACCTATGCTCGCGCTCCTCGCGCAAACGATAATCTCGACTCACACAATTTTGATTTAGGCGCTAGTTCGACGAAATTGGCCACGCGTTAACGATCACCCTAAGTATCTCGATCCCTGCATTCCCGGATTCATAACGTTTTCTCGTCGACCCGACATCGAGGAGAACTCATAAACGCGCGCTCTCCGGGCCTCGCGGAGGGTGCTTTATTAATGCAAACTCTTGTTACCCGTGTAAAGTCGTAAAGTGTACGGCTTCTGCACCTACGCAGCGCGCCGTCGTAACGATCAATACCTTCGGCTTTACAATCGCGGGACCCCCATAACCCCGGGACCACGTCGTGTTTCGCCATTGTGTAATACGATGTCATATTTCCTTAATTCCCTTATTTATAGCCCGCTCTCGAGATTGAGGAATTCAGCGGAGCAACATAATGAACCCGGCTCCCACGCACCGTGTCTCCCCCCCCCACCCGGTTATCCGTTGCAACGTGAATTTATACGTCCCTGGCGCGTTTACCGGCGCTGCGTTACGTTTTAGAACGCATTCTTTTGTTCCCGATTCCGTTCGCACTTTTGTCCGGCGTTACGTTTAATTAACGCGCAATGACAGTCGGCCGCGATACGCTTACGAGCCGCGCAACAATGTGGCGTAATGCCCTTTGTCCGTCTCTCAATGCAATTTGCGCGCCGAGTTTTTCGTTCGTTTCGGCCCGAAACGAGACGCGTTACGGGTATTGATTCGACGCCGTTCGCTGTTTTGCCCTTCTCGAAGTACTCGAATTAGTCGATGGGAAGGGTATTGTTCGTTGCATTATATATTATTCTCCAGAATCGGGATTAAAGAGGAGCTCGCGAAAGGAGAGGGTCCGTACTTTCGGAAATTCGAGACCCCTGAAATAAAGGGATACCATTCAAATTTCATCAATCGTGCTTGTAAAGGAGACACCGACGGGGAAAATTCTGAATTCGATTGAAACGCTTCTGGAGACGAGAACCCATTGTGCTTTTATTATGAATTCAAGGAACTCGCGGGATATAGAAGTTCCGGGTCGAAATAGAAAGTACGACTCTGTCGCGTGTCGCGTTTCCTTATTTTATTTAATGCGCCACGCGACACGGTATTCCGTCGTAGGAACCGATGATGGAACTGCGCTTCTTTAATGGTCAATTAACTTTAATTCAACAGCCCCCTCGTATTCGCGGCAATTTATTCGAATTCGATTAAACGCAGGAATTCGGGACTTTGCACTTATCGAGTGACGATCGAACGGACGCCAACTCGCTCTCCTCGATCCTTTCTTAAACAGATTTAGGAACTCCGAATCGGGGCTGGTCCCTGGTCCCCGCGGGAAGTTTCACGTCTCGTCGATAAGGAGAGCATAATAGACGTCGAAACGAACCTTTTGCCCAGTTTTCCACTGGCGCATTTTCCTTCGGCCACCCCTCGAGCCCCATCCGGGGCGAGAGCTCTCCTCGCGAAAGAAGCTCCAGAAACTCCTTGGACCCTAAATCCTTGCGGAACCCCCGTCGCGATTTCGACGACATTCGTCCTCCGACCTCCCATCCGGCTCTTCCGCTTACTGCCTTCGCCGGATGTTTTGCCGAACGGTTATCGATCATTCGCGATAAGACGCGAGGGGGCACACGAACGTCCCCACGGGCGGATGTAACGCCGTAAATTTTAGATTATTTCCAAATCTGAAAGGTTTTTTTTTTTTCTTTCCTTGCAACACGGTTTCACAATTTCGAGAAGAATGCAACTATTCGCGCCTTACTGTTCGCACGTATCCTAACAATATTGTATCGATTAAAACACTTTTTAAATTCGCGCCGAAAATAAATTCATATTGCCGGGAAACGACTGAACCGCGCATGTAAAAAGTGTATAAAGTAAAAGTGGAAAATTGCTCCGGCGAGAACATTAAAATGTGCTACTCGGTTCACTCTCGCTTTTTTTTTTTTTCATCTCCTCCCGATCGTAAACCTCGAAAGCGAAGTATCCTGGTATATATGGAAGGCTTCCGTAAGGGCGTCCGCGCGAAGGGTAGCAAAACGTCGGCGGTAATAAAATGTGTAACATTAATGAGGCAGTAAAAATAAATCCACGCGCTATCGTCAGCTCGAATGCCGGCCCCGGTATGGACCTATCTACTTGCCTAACCGCTCTCTGTAACCATCTTCTACTTACTCGGATAAGGTAACCTTCCCTCGATCGAAAACTACCACCCTCGGCGGGGGCGAGACATTTAAAACTCGGGAGACCGTCGTTAAATTGGATAATTCAATTTCCAGAGGCCTAAAAAGTCCGCACTGCGACTCTCTCCTGGAGAAAAATCACCATCGAAGAATTTCTCCCTCCCCCCCCCCCAAATACAATAATCGCCGACATTGGAAATTATTTCCCAAGACTTTATTGCACGCGCGTAATTAAATTTGCGATTGATATTAGGTACGCGATTACTCGCTCGTGACTTTATCGAATTTCAACTTCCAAACTTCTAAAACCCGTATATTTGGCGTCTCTTCCCCCGCTCGTAAACTTTGGAAGAATTTTGTACTTGAAATGAAAGTTATCCCGCGATCGTAGAATTTACATGGCATTGACAAAAATGTACGGGTGAATTGTTGGAAAGATAACGCGAGTAGAATGTTCCGAGAGCCAGACAAAATGATCATCCGAACGAGGTGTCGTGGATGAGCTCGCGGTGCCAAGGGCTGGAGAGTCTCCAAGGAACAAAGGATATAAAGAACGAAGGATGCAACACGGCGTTGGTGCGCGCCATCTTTAAACAAAGCTGCTTCCTCCCTGGAGCGAGGTCACGGAGATTATATTAACTTCATCTTTGTTACGAGACCAACACGCTGGAGTAGCGTTAAGCAAGTTTCGGGCGGATGGAATCTTAATTAAACATCGCGACGGTACAGCGGGGAGAGCGAGCGTTCTTGAAATAAAATATCTCGAAGAGAGGATTAAAATTCGTAGAAATTTCGTGGCATCGCGCTTTCGTTACATCCCCGCGTGAAGAGAGAAACGGAGTGTTGATGAAATATTCAGAAGGCATTATGACTATCGTCGTACATCATAATAACAGTAACATCGTAATAATAATAGTCGGAGAACTTTTTTTTTCACCGGCGCTTCGCTTTCCTTCGTACGAGCGCAAGACCGTGGAATATTAAACCTACGCGCAAGAACGAAACTTTGAAGATAAAGTCGACCTACCGCACAACGCGGGAAGCAATTTATCATGATTGCAGGCCTGAAATTAATAGACACGTGGAGTTTGAAAATCGTTGCTTCTAAGGAAATTGCGAATAAAAAAAAAATAAAAAAAAAGTTGCAACAGCAACGACAGAAAGGAGCGTTATCGAGCCCGTGTAACAGCGATTGCAGATAACTTAACGGGGTAACGTCATCGGTGATTCTTCCACGCGAACGCACACACGTACGGGCCTGCATAAGAAATGAATTACAGTTTCGCCGTGTAGCCAGCACGCGATTCTCTCATCAACAACTTCTGTGCAACCCGGTGCAAAGAGAGGGAGCGAGAGAGACAGTGCTCTTTGTCTATGAGATTGATATCGGTCTTTGGCCTCGTTATGCATTGGCTCGCCGCACGAAATCAATGATTAGTTCGACTTAATCGTTTCCTTTATTTATTGCTAACGAAGCCACAGCGTGGGAACCGTGAGAGAGAGAGGGAGAGAGAAAATGTGAGAGAGCATCTAGAATAATTTCAATTTTTGTCACTCGTCGTGACGGTAATCGAAATTATTTCAAAACGCGTCGGAGTTTTACGGATCTCCGAGTTTTGCACTTAAATTCCTATTCCCCTTACAAGGGCGAGCGAAAGATTGAAGCAGCGAGTGCCTAAAGTGCTAAATCCAATTTCTACGCGATACGAATTCGAATCTGTCCAATGGAAAGTTATTTCCATTCTCGCGACAAGCTCGTGGCAAATAAAGTTGTCGGAGTGATTCACGCCTACGACTCCTGTAAGATGCATGGTTCGCGTTCGGTGTCATATTCATATTTTTTAAATCAATTTCGATATTCGTGTAAACGTCGAGGAAGATGTTATTGAAAATATCGACTGCGCGGGATTAATCCGCCGAATTAAGGGACTAGAAATTCACCGATTGTTTTGATAAAGTAAGATTGCAAAGTCTTCGGGAAGTCTGATACGTCGATTTCAATTCGATTCGCATTTGATCTAACCGCTCTTTTTACTCCCTCGAACGCGACGGAACCAATTTTAATGTAATTTCCGCTCCTGAATAATTCATAGATACCAGAAACTAGGAGACGCGAACATTTTCATGCAAATTGTTTAATGACCTCGCGAACCCTGAGTCATTTCATTTTTCAGGAAAGGGTTCAAAAGTCTCCTAGATTTAAAGTGGCAACCCCTTCAGCTTCGCTAACCAGCTGTAATTAAATCAGACCGCGCGAATGGCAATGAATCCTCGGAAATTCTAAACTATTGCGGGAACGTATTATTTATGGAATACCTCAATGGCGACGATTCTACAGTGCGCAGCGATTATACTATTGACTAGTTGCAGCGTTGACGTCGAGGTGGAAAGAGAAAGTGGGTCAGAAATTTTCACGTGACCGAATTTCTGGCGCGCGAATTCGAGGACCGTTCTAAGAGTGGATTCCCGCCACTGGAAAGGGGGTAGTTTAACGCCAGTTGCGAGAATTATTTATTATGTTCTTCTAGTTGACTATTGACACAGTTGGCGACACTAATAAATTCTCTCTAATCGAGCGATATTAGAAACTTTAAAATCTTTTGTAGACACGAAAATAAAATAAAACAATTGAACTCCATATCACGATTCACGATAAACCAAAGTCCAATAACGGCTGATCTGTATTTGTTTTCGAAATACGAACTGATAAAAGTAAGTACAAAAATCATAATTCGTAATGCAAATATTTAATGAATTAATTAAGCGATGCTATACGCAATGTATTAACAATTTCTAGTAACGGCATTAAACTCGAGCCAACGGAAACTTTTGTTTATACAAATTTTCCATCACCCAAGTGTTAGAGCCGTTAGGAATTATTAATGAATTTCTTCTGACTTCGCTTAATTAATTCCACACATACGTTGCTAATTATACGCTCTTTTTCGCCGAGTAATTTACGAGGAAAGCGTAATCGTGTATTTGATACTGTTCATTCGCCATTTCCATTATATCGTATACGCGTATATTCTCGTCTACCAAGCAGAAGGGTCAAGGTATACTCTGCTAATAACGGATTCCGTTGTTTCGGCGACGTGAGGTAATTAGCAGGCGCAATTAATTCCAGAGCGGTTAGGGATTGGCTGTAGAACAATCCGAGGGGGCGAGAATGCGGTTGTGCTCTGTCTGCCACTGCAGTGGTATCCGTCTAGTTGCTGGATGTTCTAATGTCTGCGTAGTTAAACCAGTCTCTAGTTCTATTCCCCGCTCCTTACCTGTCCCACTACTTACCGTGTCACTTAATTACCTGGCCGAACGTAGATCGCCGTATCCTTTCCACTCAGGCGCTGCGATACCGCGCCGAGAGCGTTTCGCTCGAATTTATCATTTAAAGTTTGCAAGGGAGATGGGTTCCAGGGGAATATTAAATTGCGCTCTCTCGTAATACTCGTGTTTTCTATGACCCGATGAAATAAGTAATTAAGGATGAAAGGTTAAACTACTTCAGATACCCACGATCGGTGACAAGAATAGCGTTCGAAAGTACGTGGTATAATGTCGATTCTGTAACGAGAATTAATTCTCCGTTGATTAATATTTTGTGTCCATTTAAATATTGCCGAACACCGCGACACGATAATTAATCGCGAGGGTCTCAAGGGCGAACGGACGCCCCATCATTTCACCACCGTTCAGACATGTCTGCGTACTTCAAGATAACGAATCGATCGTCGGCGCGATCGTGTTTGACTAATTTTAGCGTTCAGCTGATGAGAATTCGTGGAAATATGACGATGGCGTGATTTTCCACGCCCCTCTCTTTTCGCGGGGGTGTTCATCGATTTCGGTATTTCGGATTATTATGCGAGAGTTCACGGGTAGTCTAACGATCTGCCGGTTTTTCGCTACCTTTTTTTATTCCTTCGTTTTTTGCTCGTCGGTGTTTGCTCGAAGAATGTCGTCGAGCGAAGCAGATCGTAAGGCAGGTTTAACCTGCCAGTTCTCTTTCCCGTGTGTTTGCTCTACGATAATTCAGCCATATTTGCCCAGACGAGGCGAATTCTGAGGAAGAGCAGACGAATTATTACGGGGGAACAAAGCACCTGTTTTGGTAGATCCGGAATTTTTCGTCCTTCCGAGAAGACGCTTGAGTTTCGTTAAACAATGGAAACGCTGGGAACAATGTTACGCGTCGTCGAGGGACATTCTCTGCGCGAAATCGTTAAATGATTTATAAAACAAAAGGGGAAAAATTCGTTTCAATCAATATTCGTCGGGGTAACAGCAATTCTCGCGTTTCTCGAGACAAAAAACGACATGAGTGCCAGCTTTTACATAAATATTATTTTTACATTCGATTCGAAGTGTCGGACAATCATGGACGGATAATGGAAAAAATATCGAATGAAGGAACAAACAAAAAAACGCGTTCTCTCGGCTAGCAATGTTTCGGGTTTCCCGCGTAGAAATTTTCGCAACTCGTCGAGCCGGCAGTTCGGTCCGAAGTGTAATCGATAATAACCATCCCTGCGACGCGATATCGTCGGGAAATGTTTTTTTTTTTTGTAGTCGCTCTGAAAATTATAATCGTGACACGCGGATTTTCCTTCAACAAAGAGTCGTCATTAGCACCTGGCCGCGAGAACACCGTCGAGGCTCCACCGACGAACACGCGATATTTTCTGGACGCGGATACCGCGAATATAACGAACCGACGCGGGGGTTGAACGGAGGAAATGAACACGCCGCATTGTACGCGGGCATGTGCGAACAAAAAAAGAGCCGCGGGAAAAAAGATGAAAAACCGAGTGCCTACGCCGCAATTTGAAATTCAAACCCCTGTCTGCTCGCCTCGCTCGGTCTCCCCAGGAGTTTCGCGCGACGTCATCGCTCGGGAGATCGAAGCCGCGAAACCCGGCGAAATTCCATTATTCCAGGGCCAAGGCTACCGAGAGAGTTTTTCTGTTTACCATACTTTTTGTCTGGCTACCTGAAACCCGATCCCTCGTTTAGGGTAAAAGCGGCTCGCGAATTTGCTTTTTTTTTTGTTTGTACCTCGCGATGCTTGATTCTCCATGGATGCTATTTAAAGCGCGATTATCGTTAGTCCAGTGGGATTAATTAAGGGTGGGAGTATTGGATGGACTTTTATGTATTCGAATGTTCGAGGAGTTCGACGATTCGTTTAGTCGGTGAATATAACTCGAATATTGTTCTTCCACTTTAAATCTCGATTTTTTTTTATACTTTGATGTAATTTCCGATTGGGATTTGTACCCGTGAATTTATTTTATAAAATAGAATAGTTAATATTATATTAACTATGATATTATTATTATATAGAATATTAATAGTTCGGTGGTTCAACTGGAATTCCAGACACTGTCTGACCCACGTTGGGTAAGTCTACTTCTCAATGTGACCGATATCGGAACAAACATCTGTCATTTCCTACGTCTAGTTCCGAATAGTTCCGAACAAATTTCCTGTTTCGTTTTTACTTGAAATTTAATAAACCGTCGCTCGAAATTGTTAGGATATTTTCGTCTGAAAAATGGTTGAAACGAACGTAAAAGTTTCCCGTCCACGCGGGACGGTCTCGTTTCATTTCATCTCGCAACAACTGCCGCTGGTCACAGATGAATATAAATGTTCTTCAAACTGAAATTGCTATTTTTCTCGGTTCGACCGTGCATCCCTGAGAGCGCAATCAATTACGGGTGCGCAACCGGTACGAGAGAAATCAAGTGTGATTTGCGAACAAAAAAACAAACAAAACAAAACAAAACTGATACTTTGGGCCAGACGCCCGGTTACGCGACATAAATTTAATTCGGTTCGAGTACGCCATAAATCCCTCCACTCATCCACCACTACCACCCCCCCCCCGTTTCCAGTTTCACTGAACGACGAAAGATTTGATTTATAAATTGATTTACGCACAAAGAACGAGTTTCATAAATCTTTTAATGGGACTGAGCGTTAAGGAAAAAAAAGAAGAAGTCACTGAAAAAAGACAAATGCATAGACCAGCTAGCTTTGATGGATGAATTCGTTCGCCCGCGTCACCCTCGCAATGGCAAACCACCCCCGTTTCCATCTGAAAAAAAAAACACAACCAACTATCAATTCCGTCCTCATTTAAATGGCTTTTCCGCGCGCATTCCCGTAGATCATGCATCGGATAGAAAGTGAAATCTTCCTCAGCATGGAGCGGGGCGACTCTCTCTCTGGCAACCCCTCATTTCCAGTCCTCGAAAAGAGAGAAAAAAAAAAACACGCGCGCGGATCAACGAGCACGACGGGGATCTTTCGATATTTTTCGGGAGCGGATACACGCACACCCGCGCGTTCGCGTATCGATGCACCCCGGTCCACCGCGACCCTTCCCCTCCCCCCCCCTTTTATATTCTGTTTTTCCTTGTTCTTTCCCGTGCGGACGCTTCGGTTATCCCTTTGTCGGATGTTTGAGTGAAAATCCGTGTGACGGTATAGTTTCGAATACCGGCGCGTACGGCCCTGGTTTTCTCTTCTGTATCGATCACCCGCCGGTCCGCCGTTATATGCTAACTATACAGAATGCGTCTAGACTATTTTTTATGCTTATCCCAGTTTATGGGAAATAAAGGGAAATAAAGGGTGGCCGAGAGAGGGGGGTTGGGGGGGGCTGGATGGTGCACCAGTGTCCTCCGGGCAGACCTTGGCTCTTTAAGAATGTCCCTTTCCCTCTCTCTTTCCCAGTACTCGGGATTGAAAGGCGGATGCATGGACTTTGACGAGAGTTCATTTCTCTTCTTATTTTCTGATCGATGGATTAATCTTCGTCGAGTACGAGTCAATCCCGCGGCCCCGCTTCTTCCATCGGGGACGTTGACGTAAAGATGAGTCGTGCGTCAGTGATGGTGACGTTTGACAGAACACGCTTTTGTCAAAACCATTCGGCTATTAATTTCGGTTAGAATTTGAGACTTCCCGGTATCCGATCAATGCTGTCTCTATTTACTTTTCGATGTGTACGACGTTTGAACTAACTGTCACGTTTATCATTTGGCATAGCTCGGTTGTTACAAATGACAATGGATTTCTCCTTCCCTCGACGCAAAGCCCACGTACTCTTGCTTTCCTTCCACGAACATTTGCCGAAAAAGATTCTAAGACCCTGGATGTTGCTGTAATTTCTTAAAATTGCCAATCGCAAATACCTCGTTCGATAACCACTATCCCCGATTCGCGAAGAAAGTATTCCATGCTAGACTGAATAAAATATTACGTCGATTCGTTTATGCCCTCGAACAATTTTTAATCCCGAGCGAGGATAGCGGACGATCGGTACGCTGACGCGAGACAAAACTTTTGGCATTAACCCCGGAAACAATTTCAACGATCCGTAAAGTTAAAGGTAATAGGCAACAGTCGGAGGGGGCAAAGAATCGACAGATTGACGAATGAAAGTAATTCGACGGCGGGGGTGTGTGTGTACGCGTAACGACGGATTCCAGGCAGATAACGGCAACCTGGCTTTCGTCTCTCTTCTGCCGCCTTGCCCCGTTATTCGATTTTAGCTCGCTTCTAACGCCGTACCCCCGAATGAATTCGAACGTATTCAAAGCGGAGGGTCGCTTGATCGATATGTAAAATTCACTCTCGCGACCCGGACACCGATAAATCCTACCGAGAGAGGGACTCTCCCCGTAGGCGGAGGGTGAAAGGAGGTCTCGGGAACACGATGGTCAAGATTTATACGCGCACTCGCTCCTCTCCGCTCCCTGATTTACGCAAGATTTTGGATACGATCGAGAGACCGCGATGCGCGTGTCCTTGCGTTCCAAAGACAGCCAGAGGGAGGGAGGGAGAGGGAGAGAGGTTTGTCTATCCCCGAAGTCCCGCCATTATTTCTCGCACGCTAGACTTCCGTTTTCCCACCCCACGACGGCTGCAACCCCATATTTCTTTGTTGCGCGCGAGAATGATACCGAGCCGAGATATCGCTGGCGAAGTGATTTCTTCGACAAAATTCTATCGAGATTTATACTCGTCTATTTGCGCGTGGAATTCTGTCCCCCGATCGAGCAGTACTTGAATTTTTTTTAATCTCAATTAAATGGTTAAAGGACGTTTGGAATTTTAACGTTTCAGGGGGACTTGATTTGCGACTTCGAGTGAATATTATTCCCGGCAATTTTATTCGCGCATCGTTGTGTCCCAGTTCCGGAAATCACCCCCCCCCCCCCCACTCTGCGAGTTCGCCCCTTTTTTCCAAACTTACTTCTCGCAAGAACAAACACACCCCCTACGAGTCCCGCGTTAACTCCCTCTTTCGCAGTACCGGTTTGTCCTCTTTACCGAGACCTCGTAAAAGGACTTTCTCCCTCGCTCTCGCGGTATTCAGAGAACGCAGACGCTCCTCGCTCGGACCTTTGTCTGCCTTTTCGACCTTGTGCCATCGCCAACCCTGCAAGAACCACCCCCAGGGCTCTTCTAATTATTTACTCTACCCCGCTCCTGAATCACGCCGACTGTCGGCCGCACGCAACTGATAAATTTCCTCGGGTGCGATACGCTAGCTTTACCTCAACGTTATTTGTACATTATCCGAGCGTCGATCTAATTCCCTTCCGTCGCGAAACTTTAAATGTCTTCGCGGTCAAAAACACCTCATTATTAGTTCGAGAATGGAGAATCTCATTTTTTTGAGAACCGTGCGTCGGGTTACAACGAATCCCATCAAGATTTCATTATCATTACTTTGTTGCTAATTACTTTAAAATCAATTCACAGCGCGTGAGATTTTTTTGGTTGAAATATGACGATGACAATGGCACGGATCGGAATTATGTTCAATTAAGTCAAAGCTACGAAGGCTCGAATTAAAGAAAAGGGAGATAAAAAATATTCGTTTGTGCTTTGACTGTTCGGGAGATAGGAACCGGGATCTTCGAATTCCCAGAAACCGTTAGTCGCAATTAAACTTGGAAACTTCTTGCTCCGTTTAATTATAATTAAAGGAAAGAAAATATCTCATTGACCTGGTGTCACTTGCATCCCCGAAAGAACCACCCCGGGGGACTTCCTTAATTACTTACCCTGCCAACTCCCGAATCGCGCCAACTGTCGTCGGCACGCAACTAATAAATTTCGCGTTTCGCGAAACACTCAACGTTCTAATCTCGCCGACCTAACGATATTATTTAAATACCCTACGAACGGATTTCTCACCCTCGCGCCACCGATGAATAACGATTCCAGCAAACGCGACTTCCTCCGCTTTAACCACCCTCGTACTATCCCCAAAATTTCAAAAATCTCTCTACCCAGCGTCGATCGCGAAGGATGATCCGCGAACGAAAAGAATTAAACTCACCCCAAAAGCGCTCCTTTCTCTTTCCGCGAGTAGGTGCTTCGATCGCTCGATATTACTAGCGATACCTGAAACCGTCGAACTTCGCAGTTGTTCCTCGGACCCCTTTAACTCCAAACTCGCGGAATGGGTGGGTGAGGGGGGGGGGGGGGGGGGTGAAAAAAGATTGGAGTGCGTGTCTGACTAACGAGAAACCGTTGTCACGGGTCCGTATATCTCCAAGGGTGGTGGGTTAGAAACTCGAAGGATTCTTCGGAGAACATCCACTTCTACGGCAGTAGCCCGTGAAAGTGGGTGACGCCACTTTCACCGAGATATCCACGATATCCGCGTGGGAAAAGCCCAGCACCCTCGTGATTTCCGGGCTCTAGCACTCTCCGTCTCTCTTTCTCTCTCTCTCTCTCTCTCTCTCTCTCTCTCTCTCTCTCTCTCTCTCTCTGCTTTTCTCGACTTCTGTGCGAGGGTACGTTCGAGCTACTCGCGGAAAAGTCGTAATGCGACGTTGACTACACGACAAGGCGATTGGACGAACCCTCTTTCTTCTTTTGGCTCCAACCCTGTTCCTGAATTTATTGCCAAGGAAAAACTCTTAGCGAGAGCGGAGCTAAATGGCCGATACACCGGCGATATATCTTTTACGCGGATCAACCGGTCATTATATTCGCGAATAACAGTGATTTTATTAGGACACACGAGAATATCGTTCTTCCCATTCCGTGTCCCGTTGTTATTTATCGGGACGTATCTTCGGTTCCGAGAATGCCGGTAAGTAGCGGAGTATAATAACGCGCGTTATTATATCATCGTAATTATTTCCGGCTGACCGAGAGACGAACCGCCCATATCGCTGATCGCGATGTCCGTAAAGACAACTTTATTCACCCTCTATACAAAAAAAACCCTAAAAATTTACTAATATTTATATATTAAATGTTTCTACCGACGGTTTAAAGTTACCCTGTAGATCATCTCGTTCTTTCTGCGATCAGCTACCTCCAAACGTTAAATAAACAATAATCGTACCCGTAACATTTCCAAAAATCACTATTACGTTTATGAAATAATTAATCCCCCTAATTCAACATTATTTTTCCATAATCGCGTACCGATCTCACTCGTCCCTACCCGAGTTTCCAACGGGGCGATACCGTTGACCGAAATTACAACCCGCGCGGCGCAAACAAAGCCGCCCCTGGATTACGACGCGTCGTTATTATTATATTACGGGGTTCCAGGTTGTCTCGTAGCTCGGCTCCGCGTTATTTCGATAAAACGATCTACCAGAGGCAAGACACGACGGTACCGGTGGTACAACCCGCCGTACTTCTCGAGTTACGTCTTTGAATTTACGAAGCTATAATTCAAACTGCCGCCCACCCCACCACGTCCCGGTTTCCACCCACGGGATGAGCCCTGCTTGCCTTCGACTCACCCTAGGGACGCTCCGGGAGTCGGTGGGCGAGGTACCCAGCTAGACGCAGTCGGTGGAACAAAGAGCCCGAGAGCTGGAGACAGAGAGAACCCGAGCTCTTCTCCGCTCTTACCCTCGTTTTCGGCAACGAACGAGAGCGAGGAATTGATCCCACCCTCCGCACGGGTCGATATGTGTGTCGCTGATCCCGAGAGATTGAATTCTTCTCCTTTTTTTTTTAATTTTCACCTCGAAAACACGGACCCCGAGAATTACCGAGGGAGGCGAGTAGGATTTAAGAACAAAGAATAAGAGATCGAGTTACTCTCGCCCCTCGTCTCGGTCTTGAAATAAAGGTACGCCGGGGGGGTGTGGAACTTAAGCTTCGATATTATCTGTGACGCGAAAGAAAATTTAATCCCGTTCGTGTACGAGCCGTGGAATTGAAATCAACGCCCCCCCCCCCCCCCCCCCCCGGGGGGTGGGGGCCCCTTTAACGGCGAACTCTGGGACCGTACGTCCAGACCTGCGCTCATCCTTCAATTTATCGTCCGTAATAACCCATTGTTGTTCGAACTTAATTTTAGAAATCAAGCCTCGTTACGGAGTACTTCGTACTTTCGAAAGTACAGCGATTATTCGTGAAACAATGCCGCACGAGAGGTTCGACGGTGCTCGCCGTTAGACAATCTTTTTATCCCTAATATCCTCGTCAGAATTTACATTGAACGCGGAATTGCGCGATGAAACGGGCCTAATGACGCATAAATTTCTTTTTAGAACGCTCGCCGGCATGGCACGTCGATCGATGCATCCTCACGAGAGGGCCTCCACCCCGTATCGCGTTCCGCGAGCACTGTGTTTCAGGTGCGGATAGGAAATTGGCAGCGTTCATTCCGTACTGCCAGACAATGGGCGCGAATCGTAAAAACGTCGCTGCCAAACCACGGAGGGCGCGAGCAAAGACAATCTCCTCCTCTTTTACGGGGCCATAAATTAATCCGGAGAGGCGAGAGGGGACGGCGAATGTTCTCTCCTCGTAACCCGGAGAGCACGGGCGCTACCGGTGGGAAGCTGTATAAGCACGAACAAAGGGCTCTGATCACGGCCCTCGGAGTGTGCTGATTTTGATAAGTCGTGGAACCGGCGCTAATAGTCGCCGATGACGATTAAACGCTCGTATAAACTTACCATTACCCGTCACGCGGATTTATAAGTATTCTTACGAGTTATCCTTCTCGTATGTTAATCGGTTCATTGTTATCGATCGGCGCGTGCGAGGTAACGCGCGAAGGGATTTCGACGCGTGCAATGGCAAAATATTATACTCGTTGGTATGTATGTATACCTATCCGTGAATTAGTCGCGCGATACTAATACGAAATGTAACTTACGTTGTTAGGGTTTGAATAAATTTATGTATTTATTGTTAAATAGTGGCGACAAGTTTCTCTTCGTTATACATCAATATAAGTTGACACAGGAAATTCAGTGAAAAATGTTGAAAGGATTAAAGAGTTTAAAGGCTATTAACAAGGCTTATACCAGAAAAGCATTTTTAAAAAACGTACGACTCGCTCGGGGCCGTAACAGTCGCCAGTGTCCGAAGCTAAACTGCTGAGTGAAAATTTCAATGGAAAATTCGCCAGCCGAAGGAAGCGTTTCCCAGGAGAGAACGCGGTCCAGAACGAGAAAATGATTATAATATGATAAAGTTACAAACTGGCCTTATCATTCCCACGGCACCGTCCACCCTCGGCCGTGCGCCTCGTAAAATTGAATTCAGAAGCGGCTCGCGCCCCCGGTTCCTTTTGCGTTAGGGTCGAAGGTCGGAAGTTGATTTTCCGAGTTAACCACCGAGAGTGACAGGTCGTCGGAAGCGGAATCCGTTGGACGGAAGAAGAAAACTTTGTGAAACCTCCGACCACTCGGGGAAATTCCGAGACGCCAAGAAAGCGCGCTCTTTCGCCGCTGGGCCATTGCCAACAATAACAATTTCGAAAAGAGAGTACAAACTTAATTTCATTCGGGACAAACTGCGCTGAATTGCAAGCGGAGTAACCTTCTTTGCATAACGTGTTCGACGGAATTGAACAGTTTTTGTATCGAGCAAATATGTAACGGAAACATGAGAAAACTTACGTACATACGTACGTAGAGTGTCTCGTTCCAAACGATCCAACGCAACATCTAAAGGTACGACAAAATATTTTACATTAATGTCGCAGAGTTTCAAACGGGGAATTTCGCGGAAGGAGAATTGTAAAGGTACAGGCATGTAAGAAATGTATGCTTTCAACGAATTTAAACGAATCTTTAAAATCGTCTACCATGAATTTCAACGTTACCTCTCGAGAGAAACAATTTCGTTCAATCCGAACGGGAAAAGACGATTCTGATTCTGTCGGTAGCGTTCGTCGATTTGTCGGGCGAATTCAAATAGCCAAAATGACAGCGTAAACAAGGCAGAAGTCTTCTAATGCGCGCGTGACGGACATCCGAAAATAGTTACGTAGAAAAGAAACGAAAGGACCCTCGTACTTCGAGGGTAGCGCCAAGGATCCCTTTTCGATGTTAAACGGGGTCGAGGAGTCGGAAGAGCGTGAGATGATTTGCGACGAAAAAAAAAGCAAGAAAGAAAGGAAGAAAAGAATAAAGAAGTTCCGTCCACCACTACGCTAAACGCGTGTACGCGAACTTAAGCCGTCCCCTCCTATCCAACCTTCCATCTAATTTGATTTTATTAACAATAAAACCAAACTATCATCGTTTTGATAACGTTACGCTTACGCATTCGGGCCTCCCTCACTCCACGAGATTCCCTTTACATTTTCTTTATGTCTATCCTATTTATCGCGGGAATAGTCTCGCCAGGGACTATCAGTCGCGCGGAAGAATTGTAATAGGATTCTCTGTTATCGGCATTTCTCTGAGCCAAGATACAACCGATAAGGCTGGCTCGATGCCGCGGAATGAAAGCAAATTCTTGGGCGGAAAGGAAAGTCGTAGGGTCCGCCCTTCGATACCGCGTAAAGGGACATACTCGGCGGGACGAGGAAGGAAAACGACAAACAGTTCGCGAGCGTTCCTTTTTCCTCTTCCGTTCCGCCTCACCGCGTCCCCCGCCCCCCTGCACCTCCTTCGCCCCCCACCCCCCAACCCCCCGGCTGCCAAACTCACAGTGGGTCAATACCGTTTTATCTGCTTCGTTCCTTTCAAACCTCTCTCGTCTTTCTCTTTGAACGCGAACGACCCACCCCTCCCTCTCGCTTCTTTTTTCTTACTTCTCGTCTCCCTGTTTATGCGGGCCACGGCACGCATGTCAATTCAATTCCGTTTTGGGACCGCCCAGCCGATGCGGCGCGCTCGAGATTCGGTCAAAGGTTTTTCTCGTTTCCTCTTTGCCCCGCTCCCCACGCACCCCTCGCAATAGGTGGGTACGAGGGGCGCGTTACACGATGCTCTTTAATTTTTCCCGACCGTTTCTTAAAACCGCCCTGGGAACGACGATAACCGTTAATGCGGCTCTACCGCCGACGTTGGAGAAAAAATACAGAGTGGCTAATTAAAATTCCCCGATGTAATGCTAATTATGTCTTATGTATATTAATCGGCGTACGGAGAGCGATCAGAAAGTATATATTGCCACCCCGAATACTTATCTCCGACGTGAACGAGCGGATTTCGGAGTAATTTTGTTCGATATCGAAGAATTTTTTCTCTTTAGGGAGATAGTTGTTCCATGATCACCCTATACGGCGTACAACGTTACGTATCTCGAATCATTTCGACGAATGAGAAGCTCGCTCGTTATAAAACCGACGGACTTTGTTAACGGTTAACTGGCTCCGACGCGCGTAGTTTTTTTATGCCAAGTGCAAAACTTTTCTCCTCGCGACTTTTTTTTGTTTTTTAAATCGCGAACACTTATTTTGCCCTCCAAACATTGACTTCTTCCACCACGGTGGAATACAACAACGGAACGATGAAGAGGTTCATAAACGCCGGTTATATAAGCGACTCACTTTTGTTTCGCAAACGATGGTCCCTGGTCTCGTAACAGCCCCCCCCCCACCCTCCAACCCCTCCAGCCATATCCGGATTCTAACGTCGACGTTGCTCCCTCTGGAATTGATTTCGTTTTACGAGCACTCTGCCTCTCTCTTTCTCTCTTTCTCTCCTGGCTGTGCCCTTTACTTCGCGATGAGTTCACGAAAGCGGCGCGGTGGGGCTTCGGTCGAGGCAGATAGATACATTCTCAGTCGTAAACCCGTTCGTGACGATTGCGGGAGCGCTGCTAAATGTACTGTTAACGCTCATAACTTTGTATAAGTTGACGTGCTCACCGACGAGAAGTATAACGGAAAACGAGCCACCGTCCGCGGACTCGTTTTCGGTAATTTAATTGCTTCGGGTTCCTCGGCCAGGCGCGTTTAAACGAACGCAAATGGGAACAATGGCGCTCGGTTTCGTTCGTAACGATAGTCAATTAATGATGCATACGATCGAACGAGCAATTTAGAATAAAATTGGCAACGGGGATAACGAACTTGTTTAAAACTCTCCCGCACGTTTAACAATAGCAACGATACGCGGATACAGAATTTAAACTTAAAACGCGATATTCTCTTCGTAGCGAAAAATCATGGCTCTTGCAATATTTTAGTCGTTTTTACGGAACAATGGGTTTTGAAAAGGTGGAAGCCTGTAGAATTATACAAGCAATTGGTAATAGTAATCGATATTATAGCGATAATACGTACCTGTATATCTATAGAACGTAAAGCTGAAAAATGGATATCATCTGACCCCGAAACGTAGAGAAACGTATAAAACACGCTGAAACGAATCTCGATATCTTTACGGTCAGAGATTTTAAAATCACCCTCGCGCGGAACCATTTCGATATTGAGTTTCGATTCCATTACGTTCCGTCGAGCTCACGTTAGAATCCGATCGTTAGTGACGCGGAGTTGTTATACCGTACGCGTGCAAGTCAACGCGCGTTTTCTCATTCGATGGCACTCCAAGCGAGGTTCCTAACGAACGACAACTTTTCTCATTTAACGAAGACGGAGATTACTGTAATCTCGTCCCCCGAATTGATCCCTCTTCCTGGCTCGCGGATAATTAAGCTTTCGCCTTCGGTCGATGTGTCTTTAATTGTAACACCGCGGCTTCATGAATATGCAAGGCATCGTTTTTAAATATTACCCTGCCCCTACCCTGAAACCCCGTCACCGAGGAAAGTCGCCTCGTTACTCCAAAGGGGGAGGCCCATCCCTCTTACCAAAAGATAACAGAATCTGTTATCCATTCGTCTCCCGGATTTTTCTCTTCTTAACCGTGGACCCGTCGCGAACGGCGGCGTTACCTTGAAACTTTTACCGCTTTCTTTTACTCGAGTTTGCTTGTCGGTTTATTAATTTCCAAGGGGAGGGACGCGTAATAAAAGGGAAACAGCGTTGCCGTGATTTAAAGCGCAATGCTTATTCCATAATACGAGTCACCGCCCAAGATCGTACAACGTTACGCCGTGTAATTCACCGATGATCAAAAATTCAACTGCTATTAATAATTCAAAATTCGGTTCATAAAATTGTTGATACCAAACAATTTCAACTTCAACAACAAAATTTCAACAACAAAAAGATGTAACTTTATCTACAGTCAGGTACGTTTCTCTAAAATTAATAAATAATAACCCATTATCAGGAAGACAATTAAAATTCCCGGTTACTGCTATCAATCCATTACGACGTAAAACTTATCCATAATTATTAACGCTTCTCCAAACGATCTATGGAAATGTTTATAATAGTCGCTAAACTATCGTGAATTTCGATGGGTCGCGAACTCATCCGTATCGTCGCACCGCGTATCAAAAGGCAGCGATCGAAAATTTAACAGTTCGTTCGTCAGACTCATCTTCCAACTAACGTCTCTGCGAGACAGGATTCCGAGCACCTTTACGCACGAGGACGAACACTTGGCTATGCCATTCGCGCGAAGATTGCCTAATGAATCCGAGCCGAGACAATGGGTAGGATCTCTCGAAGAGCATGCTGGGGAAGCATTGTGCGCGAGGACAATTTCATTACCGGCCGGCTGGCGAGGTTTTTGAGAGACGCCGTCGCTTCTGATTAATTCAGAGCGCGCCCCGCTCGGGAAGGTGGGCGGGCGGCTTTTCGAGAACACCCAAAGAATTTCGTATGCCGAAAGGAGCATTCCCTGATTCCCGACCCTCCCGCCGTCTCCCTCGTGCCCTTCGGCCCCTCGCCACGATAATCCGTGGACGATGACAAACCGGAATACCGGGGGCAAACGGGGGTAGTTTCGTCATTCGCGGTGGATCGTGACGTTGTCGGTGGAGATCTCGCGGAATGTGGTCAATGGTATTTAGAATTAATGCGAGCATTGGGAGTTCTTTGAAACGGGAGCCGGAGAGGAAGATTATTATGTCGAGGAGCTGGGAAGAAATTTTTGGAAAGTACATTTTTAGCTTACTCGAAAGTTTGTCGTTCGTTAATTTGATGGTCGGCCGGTTGAGTGGATAGTTGATTTTAAAAGGAAAAAAATGTTAGGGTGCGAATAATTAATCAGCGACGACTCAGCGAATTAAGAAGGCAGGAGAGAGAGAGTAGAGTGATTTTGTAAGAAAGGGTGCACGATAATTTCTAGAATCGAATTTTTCGAAAAATTCACAGCCTCGTGTCTCCGTGCCGACGATTCCACGCGTCGCTTTGTTCTTATTTTGTCGCTCCGCATAAAACGATGACACTCAACGAACTCTGAATTGAATCTTCAATTGCCAGACGGCAGTTCGTCTCCCGGGGACAACATTTGCGGAACACGATTAATTAATCCTAATGGCGAGGTTCTTCGGCTAAACGCGGGCGCTTGTTGCGCCCAACGAGAAGAACCTGACAAATGCGAAGGAGGAGAGAGTAGTCACGCCCTCGGTATGATTTGTCTTGGACTTTCCACAATTTTGCAGAATTAATGACCACACCTGTAGAAGTGACTCCTCGGCCCGTACTTCTGGGCGGAGGGATCACCTCGAGAGGGGCCGAAACAAACCCCGGTGTTTCTGCCAAAATAAATCACCGTGGCAAACGTTGCTTTTCTCCCTTTCCTCCGCTCCTCTCTCTGGGCTTTTTCTCCCCCACCCCTCTTGTCTCTGGTAAACGCGAAACAAGTAAATATTCAGTGCGTCTGCGTATAACATTTATGATAAAGTTCGCCCGACGCTTTATTTATTATTCATGGGGAGAGGGAGCGGCGGATTCGAGGCCCACTTATACGGCCGGCGGTCGAATTAAAAAAGTTTCCCTTTAATTAATACCGCTGCTGGCGCGGAGTGCATTCGGGACTCGGCACGGTTCGAATCCGTCTTTTACTCATCTACGTTAGGACGATGGAGGGTGGAGTTCCCGGGATCGAAATTTCTTTCCTCCGAGCTAATTTTGAGAAACCAACGGTTTAATTAGATTCGTTTATTACCACGTATTAATTACGGAATCGCGTCCGTCGATTCGATGGCCGAAGCGACGGTTGCAAAGGAATGGTAAGGGTTGAGTAATAGAGGAAACTCTCTATACGAATCGAATGAACGGCGAACACGTTAATCGGACGTTAATTAAAATTTCCAACCATGGAATTTAACCGACTCTCAGCTGTTCGTTTCGCTTTAATCAAATACAAAGGATTAATCTTCCCGGCCGAAGGGGAGGCACGATCGTACCGCGAAAAACTGCCGTGGGAGATGAAATCAAATATCTGAGAAAAGTGAGCGGCGGTTGTCGAGTAAATCGTGGATCACAAAGGTCGAGAAGATGCGTCGAGCGGCGTCGTAAACATGCAATAACGCTTACCTCGGTCTCGAGGGCTTTAGCAAAAACTAATTCTCTCGTTTAATTTCGGTGCTTTATATCGCGACGTCGTCTCTTATTACGTTCTGCATCGGGACGCTGCGTTGTTCTCGCTCTCAGAAAAGAAAGCGGCAATGCGAAACCCGTATGCCCTTGATCGAGGTACGGTCACGTGAAAATCAGAAAAACTGCGTGAACCGTGAAAAAGAAAACGCGATCAAGGTTCTCACTCTGGAAATTCCGACGGCGGTGCCGTTTCCAAAACTTAGATCCATTTCTCAAAATTAAAACTATTCTACTCTTATACGCGAGAGAGTAAACTTTCAAAATCCCCGTATTCGATGGAGATTTTTATGGACTTCAATCAAGAGAGGTCTCAGGACGAGAGAGTAGGTCCTTTAACTGCCGAACGAAAGCCTCGTTATGCGGAAAGTTCCAACTCGTTTTTTCCCTCTCCTCTCTCTCTCCTCCTTCGCTAGGCGCTCCTCTCTCTCCCTCGTACTTTCTCCGTCCAAGCTTTTGTCTCTTCGTCGGGCAGTTTATCGCTTCCGTCCCTCAGGAGCAGACGTTCGTACAGCTGGGTATATGAGTTACTCTCCGCCGTAGAAAAACTTAATAAAAATAATGGTATTACGAGTCGCAGGGGGTAGTTGGAGGGTGGCAATTACCTTCTCTCTTGCAGCCGGGTAAATATAACAGTGGCCCCGTTGCGACAAGAACCACCCCCTTCCTACCGCCCCCCCACCCCTTCAGATATATCATACACGATATTGCCGGGCTTCCAAGGATATCTTTTGCAGGGGCTCTCTTTCCAACCCCCTTCGACCACCCCCCCTTTCGCCCTCGTTAGGGGAATATCTCCGGCGGTCGCGTCGATTCTTATACGCGCTGCATCCGGCAACGCGACGAGGGAAGATCGTTAACCGGGATTATGTGGCGGACTCACTTCCGGGATGGCGATGGAAAGAATTCATGGAATATCGCGCCATTAATTAAAGGATAGTGAGACGTGGGTCTCATTACGAGCAATATCTGAAATATCTTCGTCGGTCTTTACGACGTCGCGGACTTCTTCGGACGAAATTTATGTACCCGCGGGATTGTTAAATAAAAAGAGGGTCGTCGTGACTGATGTAGATTAATTTTGTGACATTATGGCCGCCGAGAGAAATGTTAGGTACTTTATTGCGCGAAGCTAAGCGTAATAATTGAACGCGCGTAACGTCATCTCGACGTACTCGAACAATGATATTACGAGTTATGCGTCTAAAGCGCTATCACAAAAATTATCAAAATCACTCGTCCACCGAGAATTCGATCAAGGATTCGGCGAAACGACGGGGCAATGTACGATCGTTTCGCCGATACGGAATCTTTCGTGCGATTTCCGCGAACTGGATCATTTTGAGGGTAGTTAAACCGATCGTCCGACCATGCAACGAGTTCTCTGTCCCGTGGAACACGGCGAGCGGAAGCAAAGATAATCGCCGTACACGACCGGTAATTTTCGGCGTGGAAGGAATTTACGGTGGCGATAAATCGAGCAATTATCGCGGCCGCGATAGGACGGCCGTTTCGCAGGGAGAACAGCCGGTACGGTGAGCGGGTGAACGAGGGAGGGAGGGAGGGAGGGAGGGCGGTAGAAAGGGAGAAGAGAAGAGAAGAGAGAGCGCGAGAGGGGGAAGCTAGAAAAAAAGGGCAACGGAGATGAAACGAAGACTACGGGCCAAGAAAAAATATAACCGCGGGAGATAAAAGTGAGTTGGACCATATTGGCTCTAATTATCAGGAAGTCGAGAGCAGGGGCGGACTGTAACCGTTTAGATAATCATCTGGAAAACGTATATAGCCGCGGCGCTACGAGTGGCCTGGAAAAAGGACCGCGGTGGTTTTTTGCGGAGCCCACGCTCGAGGGTTCGCGTCTGCTACCGGTCCTTCCTTCGGCCAAAGAGGAGAGGTGACCGTATTTTAGAATTACAGCTGCAAAGATTGCCGGCAAATATTTGCGCAACCTCGAGGGAGCGAGAAGGTGACGATACGGCTGGTAAGTCTCGAATTTATGAGGGATGACCGCGGGTACGAAAGGGTAAAAAAAAAGGAACGCGGCGAGAGAGAGCCATTTCGAAGGACGTGTTCGAGGAGGCAATGACTTTACTACATTCGCGGCGGTAATTATTTGTCGTACATCTGCCGGTGAGTTAAATTGCGGTTAAAGGCGGCGACGTACCAGTTCAGCTTTAAGAATCGATCAATTATCGGCGACCGGCGAAGGTTTTTTTTGAATAACGAGCAGTACGATTACAAAGACGCGATTGAGGCGGCAACGATTCTTCGATACCTTTAAGGCAGTTCAAGTTGAAAGGATGGAGAATTAAAATGATCTCTAGGTTAGCCATACGTCAGTCTCGTCGTTGTCATCGCAACAATAATCAATTTACCCATCCACCGATAAGGGGAGAATTTTGTAGTCTCGCGCGAAACACGCGGCCCGCAAAGGGGGGGTGGGTTGTTTCCACGCTAATTGCTTTCATTGGCAAATTGTATTAAGCCGCGCGGACGCCTGAAAGCGAGCAGCCCGCCGGACAATGATGTTCGGAGCGTAACTGGAAGTGGGTACGGCGTACGCAAACTCGACGCGCGTCAATGAGCGTTACAACAATATCGCAGCCTGTATTACCAACAATTGCGTTTGGTGCCATTGGCGGCGTGCGTGCCGCGTCAAAGGATAATTAAAATTCGCACAAATTTCCGGCGGGCTTTCATTAGCCGGCCGAAAATCGTTTCGCTGGGAGATCTTCAATTCGGTTTACAAAATTTGACGATATAAACGAATAAACGTTAACGGTTCGACTGATAAGTAATGACTTTGGTATATTATAATTATTATAACCGATACCCTCGTCGTGGGGTTTAATTAACGTTCGAATTAATCGTGGCGGATTATCTTGTTCGACTCGATATTAACGACAGAATAACTCTTCATTGCCGGCGATCTTGAACAAACGAGTTGTTTAACTCCCGAGAGTGGAATAAACGAATAAATCTCACCACGGACAGTATGAAGATTTATAATTGAATTTTCTGACAAATATCTGTGTGGCCACTATAAAACTATAAACACCGAATGCCATAAATTACTTATTCCGCTTTGTTCACTGTCGGACAGGCTTATTCCAATTACAAAGCGAACGGCGCAAACTTTTGAAACGAATCTCGAGTACAATGTAAAAAGATCTCGCCTCGGCCACTGCGCGCGACAGTCGACGACGGGAGAGCAACCACATGCTTTTCCGTTCCAATTCTGGAGGTACAGAATTCCGCGGTCCGAACACTTTTACTCTTTGCAAAGCAGGCAGACATCTAAAACCGCCCGTGGTACGCGCAAAGCCCTCTTTCTCCGAGGGTTCCCGCGCCGTGGACAAAGAATCGTATTTTTAACCGTTTCTCGTTACTGCACCTTGAGCACCGGACCAGCCGCTCTTCCACTCCGAATTTCCTCGTTACCCGAGCTTCGCCTCGCGAACGTTAAAAAGAAATATGAACGGCTTTTGGGGTATCAGTTACGTAGGCGCACTGAGAAAAATGAGCCCGGAGTGTGTACGCCGAATACGCGATTCGACAATTTAATCAATATTGATTTTACGTCATTAATCGTGCGCAGAGTTATTTTCTACTTTCGGTGTACTGCTCAGTCGAGTCGCTTGGGTACTGTTGAAACGTGAATCAATTAAGATTCCCGATCTGGTTTATAAATGAAATATTTTGGAAAATCAATGATTGATGGACGGGAACAACCAAGCTTTCTTTATTTGTCTTAAAATGTTATGGTAATATCGAATGTAAGTAACTCTCGAAGAACACAGGACGCAATGATCATTAAATATTCGACTAAAGTTATTAGATTGACAATAGAAGATGACTTTTTATGCTCGATCGAGTCTTTAGTTTGTGATTCGGCAACGAATCACCAATGCTTGAGCGAGTCTTTTTTATTATAAATCAATGACAACACAATTGCTTGCTCGAGTCTGTATTTTATAATTTAATTATAAAACCATTGCTCGACCAAGTCTTTAAATTATAATTTGGTTATCACTCACTAATTCCTCGCAAGAGGTTGTGTCCGCTCGAACACTCACCATCGAATAATAATCCAAATCCTCGTCCTCAGACGAGAACTCCATTGCCCGGGAACAGTGATAATTATTGGCACGTCACACCTTTTGTGTGCGCATGGTAAACTTTCCCTTTTTGTCCCAAACAATTAAATTTGAGATTTCGGCGTAGAACGCTCGAATAGTTTTTCCTTTGTCACTTACAATGGCCGTGACCGTAATATTATGTTCCTGGCATCGGAGGCCTAAAACCTCCGAAGCCAAGGCATATTTTTATGGATCCCCCGTGATCCATTATATTTATTACAAATGGGTCGTGACCCTTTCATTTCGCCGAAATGTACAATCATGCAACCTATCGAGACTAGTTTTCGACGAAACAGGTACGATCGTCGAGACGTAAAGATCACTGGTAATTCGCGAAGCGATATCGTATAAATAATACGATCGTAATTGTTAATAGTGGAACCCGCAATGCCGAATGATAGAAACGTATCGTCGATGAGTTGTAATGTAAAACAAAAAAATGCGGTGCGTAGCGGTAGAGAGGAGGAGGATTGTCGCGTGGATGCTAACGAGAGACGGACGCATCTCTCTCATCTCTGTGTTATTCTTTTCGGTGTTATTCTTCCAATAAATCATAATTGTGTACCTCTTACAATTTGTAATCGAATATTAAGAGAGAGTACTGCGACGAGGAACCCTAAGACCAATCGGCGTTATTATCGTTGCCGCAAATCAGTTCGATAGCAACAAAAGATTCTACCAGAAACAGCTCGCTAACAGCTTACGCAAATTCATTTCGAGTGCACCGCGTAATTTTCGCTCCGCTATACTACAAATATTTTTCCACCTCTCTGCACGTCAAAGCCGGACATTTTGAAGCTCCATTCAGCCCGCTAATCGTCGAATTCGATAATCCGCGATCGAGGTAGCATCCGATAATGGAATCTGCCGATTATGGCACTGAAGCGTGCCTGTAGGTTCGCCCCCTTCTCCTCCCTACCGTTTTCCTTTCAATAACAATCCTCGGACTCTGCGTTTTGGGGATGAATTCTACGTTTACAAACATTTCGGAAGGAAATTTCAAAAACAACATCGAAGGTACACCCCATTTAAATACCAAGGATCGTGAAATTCCAATAAATTTCGTGAAAGTTACTTGTCGAAAGTTACTCGTATCTGCGATTCGGTTCGTATCTCAGTTATTAATACACTATTATCGCGGAGATAAGTCCGAGCGATGAATTACGATGTCACATAACGTAGTGTACTTATCAATCTTATCGTTAATTATTATCCTTTCTAAACGTAACAGAACTCTTAAGCTTTACTCCAAACTTTAATCCTTCCGATATAACCCATCGACAGTCTTTTGAATTTATATATAAAATTTCCAAATTCTCCCAAAAATGTTCCATCCCCATGATCATCGTCGATCCAATCTACCGTCACGAAAAAAAAACTCGTTAATCTCTATCGTACAACAAAATTGTACGAAACCCTGTGCTGTAGAAAAGAAAAACATCCTAAAATACGCGACGGAAAGTTTCCAGGAGCTATCAAAATATTATCGAAAGGAAAACCCCAGACGCAGTCTGCCCCGTACCTGAGCATTGATCTTCAGACTCCTTCGTCGGCAGTCTGCGTGTAGCGCCGAGACGCAGGGCTGCATGAAAAGCGAACACAAAAGATCCCCGGGCACAATGGGAATACGTGGAACGAGAGAATTGGAATGGCCGTAGCTTCGTCACGACATTCACAGCGAGACGTCGCGGCGCCGCGACGCGTATAACGATACCGCCGCTGCACACCACTGACACGGAGTTACATATTTAAAACCTGCTCGCCACTGGGAATGAAAGTCGCGACAAGTTTTCGCGCAAGGGGGCGGGTATGCGAAGTTTGGAAAATAGTGGTCTTCCTCGCGCAAGAAAACACGCCCGCGGTGGAAACTCGAGACTGTAAAGAGTTTCGCCGCGACCCGTCCAACTCGGGTAAAATGCAGAAATTGGCGAATAAATTTTATGCCGTTTCAACTTTCGGCGCGAGTATACCCACGCGGTCTTCGTTCAGTCGTGAACCGGCGATGCATTATTTTGACGTTACGTTTGAAACACGAACACGGATTTTAACTTTTAACGATACGCAAATGTCGTTAGTTACAGGAATTTAATTGGCTTGAAAATAATGAGCTTGGAAACGAATGGCAAATTACAGATACGCTATTTACGTGTCCTTTATGCGAGCTATGTTGAACAAACATGACGCATCTCCACAATTACCGGGCTCGTCCCCTGACGACTCGTAAACGCGGAAAGAGAAATAGGAATTTCGTATAAACGAATCTCTTAACACGAATTTACCCCCTCGTGTCACCAAATCAAATCGAGACTCGATCAAAGACGATGAAAACAGAGATTAACGGATGAGCGGCATCAGCTGTGAGCTATGAGACTCACACCCCCCTACCCCACCCCTCATCCCCGCAAAAGCGCGCATTACCGTAATTGACCGAGGGGTTATCCTTGACCCAGCGACAATGCGCAAAATTTGTCGCGAAAGGCAAAGGGCCGGTACGTGCCTCCCGTTTCGTGGCTCCAGTGTCACGATGACATTTTGGCCAAGATAACCCAATTTGCTTCCCTTTCGGCGAAAGGGTCGTCACAGATCGATGAGGAGGACTCTTGCCATCCACCGTACGTGGACCCCTTAACTGCGACGAAACGCAGATCTGCGGGCACGAGTTTTTACGAGTCTGACGAGAGAACGAACGGCCTAACCACCGACCGACTCGCCCCTTGTACCTCATTTGCCAAAACGCAAGGGGGGGAGTGTGGGGAAGCGAAGAAATTCCGCAGTGAGATCACGTTGCCGGCACTTGGCCCGCTCACGAGAAATCCCGAGTTTCTCTCTTGAGGATTTTTTTTTCGGAGATGTAAAAACACGCGCGGAATTATGATTGGACGCGCACGACAGCGTGATAAAATAAAGATAGAGGTAACGATGAGTATTACCGCGTCCGAGAAAATGGCTACCGAAAGAACGTCGCGGATGTAATTCCGTGCCATTACTCGGGGGGGTCTCTACGTTTAGACCGGAAAAGGTCAATTACGATTAAGAAAGTTCTGTTGAATATGGATTATACTTTTCATGCGTAGCCCAATGCTGGATCGAATAACTAGTACGCTAGTAATGATATTACACTTAGGTTTATTAAAGAAATATATTAGTGGATCATAACCAGAGAGAGTGCCTCGTAGCGTGATTGTACTGCAGTGCCATATTGGCAATTCCGTCTTCTAATTAAAGTAATTTTGTCACAATTGCGACGCATATTGCATGTGCATACAGATTGAACTTCCAATGCAATGTATACAAAAATGTTAAATACGGCTCTACATGGTTCGCGACTTGAATCCGTCAGAGATTCACAATTATCTAATTAATTCGAAAATTATTCTCAGACGCTAATAGCCTTTTCGCGTAACGCGCGCGTACTTCTGCGAACGAACGTACCTCTAATTTCGGCTCTCCTCTCGTCGCTAAAACTTCTTAATCGTGATTGATCTTTATCGCTCACCCTCTCTTTTCTCAACTTAATCTATCAAGGTCAAACGAAATCGCACTTTCATCGCGATTTCTATCCCAAACCTCCCGAAAGACGTAATCTTCAATCCGCAAAACGATTCGTCCCTTTCATCTTTCCGTAAAAACGCTATCACCGTTGCTATCGTTAATACATCCGGCAGGATTCACCACGAAAATCTCTCGGATGCAAAGAGGGCATCCGCGGAAGGGGTCGCTGACCTTTTTCCATTCCGTTGTCGGGGCCGCGAGGGCAAAAAAAAAAAAAAAGAAAAGGGCGTCCGGTAGCCAAAGGCAAGCTGACAAATGGATAGGATTTAAGCGGCGCAACCGCCGGAGAACGCGCGTTTTTCATCGGCCAGAAAAGGGCGGCGTTCTGTACTTTAAGTAATTGCATCCCGACGCTCGGCGAAAGACAGCGGGGAGGCGAAGGAAAGGGGCGGCGAACGGAGGAGACAGGGGGGAGGAAAATCAGTTGTTCCGCGTTAGATCGCGAGGCCGAAACCTGAGCTCACCGTGAAAATCCTTATCGATGAGTTCCATCGACGTATGAATGTGCTCTCACGGAAATGGACCCTTGAAATACGAACGGAAGCTGGATATACCGATGGAGCAAATGTCACGAAAAGGGCAGAATGTACGGAATCTTCTCGTGGAGCCAATGTCGCGTTCGGTCGGGTGGCGCGAGAATCGCGAGAGAGGAAGGGAGCGAGAAAACGCAGGGGGTTGGGGGATGGAGAATAAGGGAGAAAGAACGAGAGAGAGAGAAAATGATGGTCCGTAAGACAAAACGTTTTTGCGTCGACGAAAGAGGCGGGGGGAGGGGGGGGGGGGTGGTAAACCTTTCTTGCTTGCAGCTCTCGCTCGTGGACCCTTCGTCTGGGGTCCATTAGGGACGCCGAGGCATGGAGAAAGTAACGACGGAACGATCTCATCGTTTTCCATAGTTTTCGTCGTACCACTGAGTCAGTTCCATTCCCAAATGACCCCTCGATCGAGGGAGAGAGAGAGCCGGATAGGAACGATTAGTTTCTGCGATTGAATCGTCAGCGAATAAAAATGGTAAACTACAATCCCATCCGGAAGGGGCAGCGAAACGTTTATTATTTAAAAATTACCTTGAGGCACGCTGCCATTAATGGTCGAACGGTCGATAAAAAAAAAAAAATGAAAGAATGAGAGTATTATCAAAAGGCGTTCCTCACGATACGAGTTGTCCACGAGCGACAAAACGATCCCAATTCCAAAATGGACACGAGTAATTTACCGAGAGCAAACGTAGTGGATCGCGAGTAATTCCTAATAATTCCAAGTGATTTACCTTCGATCCTATCAACGTGCGGCCGTCCCAATCCACCGCGAAATTGTTATCGCACGGAATACGTCTGGTCACGTCAGGGAAGTCACCGGAGGACGAGACAAAGGAAAGCTGGAAGACAAAACGTTTACGGTTGACCGTGCGGGCTAGCCCTCGGGTGGACCCTACGTGCCAGATCCATTAGGGATGGAGAGACACAGCGGGAAAATAACGATAGAACGATCGCCATCGTTTTCCATAGCCACGACCGCGTAGAAGCGAGCGGGAAAGTGCTTAATGACCCACCCCTCTGTCTCTCTCTCCAATTTCTCCACGATAGTTTCAGTAGGAAATAACGGAAATGAGTGTGCGCGCGCGCGCGCGATTGCGACAGAGAAAGAGAAAGAAAGACTGGGACGGAAAGTCGAGGACGACGGATGGAAAGACGTGCTGGAAGACCGGAAAGAAGAGAACGAGAAAGAATAGAGAATTCAGAAGGTGAGAGAAAGAGAGAAAGAGAGAATGGAGGAGTGGAAGTGGGGGGAGGGAGAGGGGTGAAGGTGAACGAGCGGATTAGACTGCGGTAATACGAATTTCGTAAGGAGCATTAACTTCCGCAATAAACGCCGCCGCGAAATTAACGGTAAATCGCGGGAAACTTCTTGCGGAAGAACTATTAAACGGACCGGTATATCGCTGTTCCTGCGCGATATAGTAATGCCACGCCGTTGTCTCGGCGAGGATGTATTTGATCCTACCTTTACGACGTACAGTGTCTACTTCCACGATAAGGTTTATTCAAACGCTTCTTCGTTCGAAGGGCGTCGCCGTTCGGAATCGCGCCGGTACTTTTTTTAGCGGCGTTTCTTATCGACTCTGCTTAGCCATTGAATTAACGTTGGCGATAGTCGGCTTGAGGGAATAATCGACAAGTTTCTTCGATAATGAAATATCGTAGCGTGAGGAGCTCGATTAAGTTGCCAATGCTCGTTGACAGCTTATTTCGAGGTACTAGAAGAAATAAAGAATTCCCGTTGAAACGAGAATAAACGTAAACGCGACTCCCGTTGGGAAGCGATCGCATTATCCGATTTCTGAACTTTCTCCCCGTGATGTCTTCCCGTTGATCCGAGTAATTCGCGTAGCGGCAGACATCGCGGGAAAAAAACAATCTCTATCGAAACGACACGGGTAACTGGGCATTACGAAACGAACTCGGCGGCATCAATGTAAATAAGCGACCTCGTCCCGTAACGAGCGTCGAGTCCTCCGCGTCGCTTTAAAAGCGCCGTGAAATCACGTCGCGTAATAAAACGTAAACTTTCGTCCGAAGACGAAGCGCTCGGGTGATAGAGACCAGGGGCGGAGGGCGGCGGGGGGCGACGGCGGCGAGAGGGGTTTCCTCGAGGATCGCTAATTAGAGCGACGAATCGCGAACGATAGAGTCC
This sequence comes from Pemphredon lugubris, assembly GCA_933228935.1. NCBI lineage: Eukaryota > Metazoa > Arthropoda > Insecta > Hymenoptera > Crabronidae > Pemphredon > Pemphredon lugubris. The sequence continues at coordinate 54,967,491 of OW121817.1, read as the reverse complement.
GTCGCGAAATTGCCAGGCGGCCCCCGTCGCATTCGGGTATCGTGGAGGGGTTGCGTGAGCCAATTAACCGTCTGCTTCCCGCCGAAGAAGATGCGGCTCTTAGGTAAACGCAAATAAGTGACTCGGGAATTTCCGAAGCTCCGTCATACCGGTCCCCGATGAGCCAGCTGACGGGCGGAGAAGGTTGCGATGACAGGAGGAAGAGGGAGTTTCGAGGGTGAAAGTGCGACGGGGAAAGAGAAAGGGAAAGGTATAGGGGGGTTGGCCGGGGGCCAGGTGGGAAGAGGAGGAAGCGTCGGTGCCGCTACGCTGGGTTTACATTTAATTAATTAGACGGCCGTCTCTGGTAACTACGGATGAAAGGAGAAACGAGAAAACATCGCCTGACAGGGAGACGCGTTTAAACGCGTTTCTTTCATCTCTGAAAAGCTGACCGCTTCTACGCTCGGAATATCCAAGCGGAGGGTGGAAGAGGGACAGTGTCCAAGGGAACCGATAGATCGTTTATCCGCTCTCGCGTTTTCTCGAAAATACGCGATTCGGGAAATTTCAAGACGATAATAAAAGTTCGCGATTCGGGGATAATTTATTCGCCGCGGTCCTCGACGGTGGCTACGTTCGACTCGGAGGAGGGTTTTTATTCAACTAAGAAGTTCGCTGCAAGTCGTAAAGAATAATTTATGCGGGAGAGTAATCATGGTTGTTCTCAATGGGTAATGCGACAGTTTAACTTATTCGAAGAGCGAGCGCCATCCGCCTAATCGCCTAACTTTCCGTGGCGTGATAAAAATTACGAATTTAGGTACAACTTCCCCGTCGCTTGACCACCGTCCCTCACGGTTCACCCCCACCCAAGTAGGGGAGATAATTACTTATCCTGGCGTTCCTCCAAACTTTATCCTGCCGCGGACCGTCGTAAAACGTGAGCATCGGTCGCAGCCCTTAATCCCATAAAAGGGGTAAATCGCGAGCAATAGCCGGACAATCCCTCCGGGCTGGCATTAAGGGCGCCCATCGCCTCGAGGGCGCGTTTTAAAGCCGCGAGTGTCACCCCGTACGCGACAACGTGGAATGAAACGTCCGTTATCGTTAACGTAACACGGTTCCTCGGCGATAGAACCAAGAAACTTCTGGAGGAAAGCCAATGACGAGCCGCGAGGACGAAGTTCGTTCGGTATACCGCTCGTAAGAACCGGGTGGAAACGTGAAAACGAAAAGGGCCACTTACGTCGACGGTGTGTCCTCTCGATCCTTTATCGTATGAATTTCTCTGAAACTCGTGGTAAAAAAAATAGAAGGTTTGACGGCTGTCGTTAAATTGTTTTAGTGGGATACCCTGTTTTTAAAGCCGGGGGGATTTTAAATTTCATTTTATACCCGCGGACTGATGGAATTAGTTGAGATAGAACTCTGATCTCTTCTTATTCATTTTTTTTTTATTCCGACTCGAATTACGTTAGAATTATTTTTGCTCGATGATTTAATTTAAATGAAACTTTTTTGTTTTATGGATACTTAAACGCCGAGTCAATTTACTTCGGAATTACTTTTGGTCGATGGAAATTTTAGAGGACAAATCTATCTCCAAAAAAAAAAAATGAAAAGGCAAACGCGCGCTTAATGATACTCGAAAAAATATTCGGAATAAGAACGAGTTATTCGGCTTACCGTACGAGTCTGTTCCACGAATTTCACGATCGATGAGAATCGTAGCAGAGGGGTCCTTTCCCTCCTTCCGAGTGGCCCGCTCAAATTTCCGGTCACATCGTCGAAAAACGACTTTTCTCGCGTATCTCGCGGCAATCTCGAGTAACCATTAAAACGTAACCCGGCCATTAAGCGAGGTTCGTTCTTCGACTCGTCGCCGCTACGGGAATGAAGCGGACTCGGGCGTTCTCGTCTCGCTGCTTTAAATGCGCCATAAAACCATCCCCGATCACGTAAGCGACCTTCGGTATCTTTTCCTCCAGTTTCTCCTCTCTCGATGGTCGTTGACCTTAATTGAACTATTCCAACCGGAAGGTCGCGAGTCGGAACCGGGGAAAAGTAACTCAGCCCGTAAATGAAAATTTCTAAGATCGATCTCTCCGTCAGTTTGACACGTGAGTCGCGAACAAATAATTCAACCGAGGTACGAAGACCTTTGATTCAAGTATTTTTTAATTAATTACTTAATACTCGAATCCTATTTACCCCTCAGACGTTTCTACTCAAAATCATTCGGAATTCCAATCGGATTACTCGCGAACGGTACGTCCTCCAACGTTTCGAGTGTATCGTAAGGAGATACGTCTCTTTTAACTAAATGCCTCTGAAGACGAAATTTGCCATAATTAGAGGGGAAATGTTCGTCGGCGGAGGCCTCTTTGATCTCCGCGCAAAGAGGAGCACAGCGAACGAGCAAGGAGCAAGCCGTCGCGAGGATCGATCTAAATAATTGTATGCGTGAAATTTCCCTAATACGATAAAGTGCCTAGTTGCCGGGTTTCTCCTTAAAGCGACAAATATCAATTTGCGTAGCGCGCTCCTTAACAATTGTTTATCATCCCTCGTTGGCTTCGAGGTTGTTCAGGCAACGGCTAAATCCCATACACGCTCAAACATATGCTTCGTCACATTTCAGAGTTCAATATTAATCCCTTTTCCTATAACCACGAGTCTGAATCGTGGTAAAGAATTTGTGCCATAAGCGAAAACCACGAGTCTGACTCGTGGTGAGGACTTGATGCATAAAATGCCGCGTATTATTATTTGAACCAGCGATAGGAGTTATTTCACATCAAGTACATTTAGCTAAGTATTAATCTACAAATTACTGGTAATTCATTGTACACTTTGAAATAATAAATTTTTCTTTTTTTTCTTCAATCTTGCGCCAGTTCGCGCACACGGCTGAACAGTTGAATGGCACGGCGCGTGACCGAACTTCTTGTTCACTATGGCTCGCGCGATCGGCAGATATCGTGTAGGACAAGGGGTTAATTTCTTTCAATCGTCTCAAATTTGTTCCCTCAAACTCTCCGACACGCAAATTCCAAGTTGCCCGAGTACCAAATCTTCGAGAATACGAAAGTGGCTTTCCAACAGAATTTCTTCAACTTCCAAGTCCTATCCCGCAATCCCCGACTCACACGCACCGAGTAATTAGAGAAAAGTTCCGTGCCAAGAGTGAATTCGATTCCTATACCACGCAACTCCCGCCCCCCGCGTTCCCCGCCCTATCATGAATTCATCCCCGTTGTCGCGTGGCGCTCGTTCGCCGAAAGTTGCGCCGAAAAAGCGTAAACTTTTAATTTATTTAAAACCCCATGCCGTTCGAAGAAAAAAAAAACGTTACCCTCCCCAGTCTGGCGGACCCACGGCGCCTCGCATATCCTCTAATGAATTCTTATTCGATCCCAGAATTAAAGAGGTCGCGAATGGACCCTACGACGAAGGGTGGCGCCTACCCAACGAGGATAAAAAAATCCGAGGGGCGGCACAGGCCATGAAAAAACTCCCTCGCGAGCTTAAAAGAGGTAGGGGCGTGTGTATCAGAAGTTACGTTTATCAGGTGGAATGGGTGGTGTTCGGCTCTCTCCTTCTCTTACCATCGCCATTATGTAACCTTCCTCTCTCCCTTTCTTTCTCTTTTTCTTATCCATCTTAGCGATCACTCGTACCGAATCGATCGTTAAGAACCCTTGGAGAGCGCGGGCACATCTCGGGTTTCTATTCGGATTAACTTTCGGAAACGGAAGCCTGCCCTATGAAATTGCGACCACGCGAGCGGAGCACGGAAGTTTACGCCAAAACCCCATAGCATTTTTTTCTATTCAACTTGTACTATCTATGGTTCAACCATATTTCTTTACCGAATACCGTTTAAAATCCTGTGAACCCGATGAAAAGCTATTCAAACGTAATCGCATTCAGATCGCATCTTTTCAGTACGAATAGCGGTTTTAAAATTTTCCATCACGGACCACCGAAATCTCCATGGAAATACCGCACCCGGATAATTAAAAAAAAAAAAAAACTAAACTGTGTCCACGTCAATAACGAAGCGATAAAGCAACGCTCAGAATTATTCGACGCAGAGTACAACGGACACGAAAGGAATTAGCGTTTTACCTCTGCGCGTATCGTACTTTCAAAACTACCGTACTGGACCTAAGATACGAGACCGCAAACATTTAGAAATCTCTTGAATTTTAGACTCGACTATATACATTTTCTTACCTGACCTCGAACTCCGTATTCCTTTCCACCTTCGCGAACAAATATTTTCTCGTAATATCCCCGTTCGAATCAAGTAACATACGCCGTCTCTTTGAAGAACGTGAAATCTAGTAGAAACATTCCGCCATCGTCAGACACGACAAAATATCTTTCCGACCGTAGTAGCGGCGAAAGAGCCCCAGCTTTACTCTTGACGTACCAACCAGCAATACCGCTAATACGTTTCTCGAGGTATCATCGCCTCGACCCCCCGTATTAAGTAGGTATGAGCTTTTTACGCGTCTGCCAGCCTGGCTTTTCGTTCGAGATCAAAGCGGTGTATACCATCGTCCGTCTCCCTTCGCGTTACACATTTCCATTTAAACCGTGGCCTTTTGCCCACGAGAGCGAGCTAACCGTCGAAAAGTCATCCACCCGTAACCGCCTAGACGCAAAAATAACCGAAGATACCGATGTAAATTATTCCTGGGCATACGGGTGGTGCAATATTCATGCACGGAAAATCCCGAGGCGCGCTCGCGTATCGACGGACATTTATCAAATTACGATGGATCCGAGCTCGTTGTTCTATCGGCGCGAATTCACGGGGCTTTATTAAACTTTGATTCGATAAAGATGTGGGGACCGTCGGGAGCGGGGCGAAAGTTTTCGTTTTACGTTCCACCGATTTTCCCTGGTACTCTTCGTTAAAGGAAATGAAACTTGATATTTTTTTACGTATTCTCCCTCGTCGACGTGGAAACGATCCAAAAGTTTCGTCGCGTCACGGAAATATCCGAAATTTCCGTCTTTCGGCGCGTCCGACCGAATTAACGAACACAACCGGAGTGAAAGGGGGCTTTCGTATTATTGCGTTATTTCTTGCGGTTAAATGAAACAGACCACGTTACGGCGATCCCTTCCGTATCTTCGCCACGTACCGCCATTCGCGATACGTATCTATTCCGATGAGAGTTCGCCAAGTTTGATAGAAACTCGGTGTCCTTCTCTTGACGCTTCGAAAATCACGTACAGCCCGAGCAACTATTAGATACAAACTGTCGTTAACAAGATTTTGTAGTTTGTAAACCAGATGGCGTAAGTATCGAAACGTTAGCTCTACGTCGTCGACGTTTTTAATCCGTTTCTCGTGCACGTGACATTCGTAGACTCCGACAGATATCGCTGAAATTTATTTCGCACACCTTTCTTTAACGCAAGGTTAAATAATCATCCGTCGGTCGATTAATCGTTCACATGCAAAAGAAGTATACTTTTAAAAATTGTCCAGTTACATTAATTATGCGATATAGTCGCCAAAACTCGTGCTAAACACACTTAAGAGGATTATAAAGCTAATTGAGGAAATTGAGTAAGCGTTGACGCCGTTGGCAGAATTTGAACGTTTAACCATGAATCGTGACTTGGAGAAGTTGGATATCCAGCGTTCGTAGAAAAAGACATCGTTATAGACGCCAGGATACCGTGGATACGCGCATCCTTTGCCACCGGAAACGATACCGGTTAGAACACCATTGCAGACCATACCACCGCCAGAGTCACCCTGAAAAATTATCAAAATTAATTTCCTATTTTTATTTCCACTCGGCTTCTATTTACATTATTTCAGCAAAATCGTTATTCGTCGCGCGTGTTAATGAAAAACATATTGAATATCCATAATTAGTTTCGCCGCACCAAAGATCGTATAACCCCAATACAAATTTCCGTTACACATATTTGTCTACGAAATTGCGTTTCAATTTATTTCAAACTACCGGGTACCATGAATTACGTTAATACATCAAAATTAATTATCGCGGCTAATTAACGACATTATTTCAATGTCGTTATATTTTGGGTCGGTTACATTATAAATACACCCGAGACTGTAATTATCCGGTGAAATAATCGGCACGATTGTATTCGGAATAACGTGGGAATGGGTTAATTGAAACAAATCAAATTCCGGTTAAACGTATAAATGAAAAATATGAATAACAATTAGTTCGATTACCTGGCAAGCGTCCTTTCCGCCTTCCAAATAACCAGCGCAGAACATTCCTGGCGGAAAGTCCGTCTCGTTTTGCAAAAGCTTACGGCATACGCTCGGTTCTATCACTGGTAGTTCCACGTACATGAGATCATTGGATACTACAGGAACATCCTGGAAATGAAAAATCAATCTAAGATGAAGAAAAGAAAATAACGATCCGTACAGTATTAATGATTCCATTGACATTATTCGAGTGGGAAAACATGTGGGGTTAATATTATGGGAAGTAAGGCGCCCAATTCTTAAAGTAAACGAAATATACAGGTAAACACTCACCGCGGCCGGATAACCCCATCCAGACACCTGACAGGCCGATCCTGGTACAGGTGCGCGAGAAGGAAGCGCCACTTTCTGAATTTCCGGCGTCAGCTTAAAAGCTGAGGCGAGCTACGATATGAAAATAAATAAATGTATCAATTACAGGTCCAACGAGCTCGCTCGTCCATCGAATCAGAGATCGTTCCTGTTCAATGTTAATTATCCGAAATACAATAATGATCGTACTCCCAAAATTGCGAGGTCATTTTGCAACGTGTTCAGATTGAATTCAGAATGAATGGTGATCGTCTCCACTCCTCTTCGCTGACCGGTCGAGGTCTGTTTATTAAGCTGCAATTCCCCGGCAACGACCATAATCGTCCATGGTTCGATTTCCGTTGTATCTCTGTGTAATCGATTTACTTTTATTAGCCCTCACGAAACACCAATAATCTAATAATCCTCGAAAGAAGACGATTGTTTCTCTCGTAATAAAAAAAACTCGTAAAAATGGTTTGATAATTTTGTTTTTGATACTGCTTGATAGAGAACTTTTTTGATCAAATATGCTTTACGCGTGTACTTACTGATACATACAGTGTGCCGCGGTGAGGACATGATTAGCGGTAATCAGTGCACCTCCACAAAAATGTCTGGAAGACCAACTGCGTCGCAAGGATACCTCGAAAATGTCGGAAAATAATGTTGGTTAACGGCGACGACAGATCGAAACGTGTTGTTTGTCCAAAAAAGCCAGCCTTTTGCGGGGAAACCGTAATTATAAAATTCACAAAACAAAATTTACCTGATGTGGAAATTGCCTCAAAATCGCTTTGGTGCCATTAACTATACGGCCGGTTAAACCATAATTTTCCGTGTCTACGTTCCGTCCACTGGATAATTCTGCTTGCAACTCTGTCGGGAAAAATACACATCGGTATTCGCTATAACCATTACAGAATTTATAATCCATCTACCAATGAATTCCCCGGATCGGATAAAATCCGACGAAAAACGCTTCGTTCGCGACCCTCTGATAGATAATATTGCAAATATTATTTACAACTGCGGGCATAATTTTTCGCGTGCATTCCGGTTTATTAATTAGCGATGTCGCTGTTCGTCGTTAGGTAAAGAATTTAATGGGACCCGCGTCCGGTGATTATCGTCGAATTTAATGAAAATTTAAATGGGTATTGCGATTTTAGCCGCGCGGTACTAACGTCCGTTCGGCATTAAGCCGCCGCCGCGCCGCGCCGCGCCGCTGCCACAAGGTATCGATTTGATTATGCATATTAATGCTACGCGTGAAATTATGCATAAACGGGAACAAAATGAGCTCTAATGAAATGTCCGCGTTCCCGGTGATTTTAAACGCTCAACGGCACAAAAGTACTGCTCGACACAAACGGTAAACCCGTCCCTGGCTCGTTCATTATCACGGATTAAATCGAATTAAATTTAATCCAATTCCTGGACGTTAAAGATTCTTACGATTGCTAACTTACCGCGAGCGAGGCACGACGATGCCAGGAACGACGCTAGGAAAACTAACGAAACGACCCGCATTTTTGTTTTCTCACACTTAATGCAGTTTCAGTTCAAAGCGTCGACGACTCTCCGCGACGTGGTCACAGCGAATAGAGAAGGTTGTTATCGGACCGACTTTGTCAACGGCCGAAGGTCTTTATCTGTACGTGATATCAGCTATCGGTTATTATCGTACGTTAATTGTACTCAGAATTCTAGGTCATTTCCTCATCTCAAAATTTTCCGCAAATCATGGCGAGCGTGGATAGATTTTCACGAAATATAATGTTTCTCGTCTCGAGCTACATTTGTTTGATCAAATCTGTACATCTTCCTCGTCGGTTATAAATTGAAATGTGATCGAAGAATCGCGGCAGTGCTATCGATAATTATAACCACTCGAACGGGGAATCCCGCGGAAATAAAATCTCTCGAGATTCTTACAAACGATTTCTCCAGAACGGAGAATAAAAATAATGTTGCAAGTACAACAATAATCCCAACAAACGAGAACTACAAATTGTATTGAGACCAATGATACGTGCGCTACGTATGACTGAAAATGCAAACATGTTCGCGAGGCGTATGCGCGCGCATGCTTCGCGCGTTGGTGTCCGTCCCGTACGCCCACGAGAGCGCATTAAACTGTCCGTGGTTGTCGCAAGTGCAAATTAACGTTACCTTGGAACAAGAACGATCTATCTCGGCGCAGCCTGTCCAGTCATGTTTTCGCGATGAATTTCATTAATGAACCGGTATGAAATCGCCGATACTTCTTTTTCTTCCACGGGCAAAGAAGACAGATTAATCTCGCGCGGATAAGAAAAGATCGAAATAAGCGTTCTACCGTAGATCCGATAACCAATTTCATTAATCGTTGCAACAATCTGGTAATAAGAATTGTCGCGAGGCAATAACACTTTGTATGACACTTATCGACTTATCTAACCCCGCTGCTTATCGAAGATAAATTAATGAGCGCGAGCTCGAATCTCAACCTAGTATTCGAAAACTTGTACTCGAAGCAACCGGTGATTACTTATTATTTATAAGACACGCACCTGGCGTAATAACCGAGAGCGATGTAAGTACACCTTCACGAGCATATTTACGAGCGAGCTCCGTTTACGTCGAAGCCTTTCTCCGTGTCTCTCGCTCTCTCTCGGATCGCCACTTTCGACGTAACGAATAAAAGCATCAACATCGAAACAATTTATCGGCGAAACAATCGTTGGAAGCGTAAACTTTGAACTCCCTCGTGCAATCGCGATTCCCCGTACGCCAATCAGCGCGCAATCCGTCACGAATACCGTGCGTCGTTTCTGAAAAACGGTGAAACGAAGAATATTTCTAAATACCAACGAAAGAAGGGCGCGTAATATCTGCAAAAAGAAGAAAAAGAGTGCGAGAGGACGTTCGGAATCGGCGAAATTTCCGAATTCTTTTTCCATAGAATTCGTCCGCCGTGCCCACCGCGAACGATTGGAAATTCTGCGGATAATGAAATTCCGAAACGGGGGCCATTTCCGACGTTCGAGGCGCGGGGGTGGCCGGTGGTTGCGGCGTATTCGCCGAAGACGGCGCTAAATTGCGAGTCGAACGAGTATCCAATATGCAAAGTGGTTGGTCGCCGTGCATTTCAGGTACCATCGACGTAACTCACCGGAATATCGTTGCTCCTGACGGCTTGTGCGGGGCTTCGAGAGGACCAACGAGCGGAGAGAAAGAAAGAGAGAGAGAGAGAGAGAGAGAGAGGGAGGGAGGGAGGGAGGGAGAGAGAGAGGACACGGAGGGAGAGGAGAGAGTGTACAGAGCTGATAGGAGCCGCCATTACCCATCCCCCGTGTTAAACCGTCCCCGCGTACAACCCCATACAACCCCTGTGTACAATCTCCGCGTGCCCAACAGACCCATCGCGAACCCCCCGGGGGCGTCCGTTGTCTACCACAGGATCGCGTTCGATCGGTCGAGCTTTCGAAAGCTCTGTACGCGCCGGCTCCTATACATACCTTCGAAAATACAATCCTAATTATAATGTGCAAACGAAACGTTCGCTTCTCGCGAGCAGAAGCGAACGATATCGCCGAATATTCGAGCCTCGCTGTATTTAAACTTTTAAACGGTCCACTTTACGTACCGTCGTCGTCGTCGATAATGTCTTGCTTCTCGTTTCGCGGACATCCGCTTTTTCGTTCGGACGTAACGTTACGTGTAAACATCCGTTTCAATCGATCCGAAGGTACGCAAATGTAAATCGAAGGGAAGGAGATCTCGAGAAGAGCAATCGAATAATCGAAACCCCGGCGTGTCCGTCGAACCCATATGGACGATTACGAATAGGTGGCGAGACCGACGCGCTTAATCAAAAGAGCGTCGCGAGCTAATACATTTCAATCTCTTCGGAACAGGTGCATTCCTTATCGAGCGGGCCACACACGACGAACGCCACGGCAAATGACGCGCCTACGTATCCGAAACAAGGCCCGAAGGTACGATCGGTCTTGTCCACGGATCTCGAGTACCGGTAATGGGCCCGTGGATCGGGATTCTTCCGAGGCGCACCGCGTATATCTCGATACTTTATCGCAATCACGGGTAATTAGTAACGCATGAGGGGACGTAAAAAAAAAATAAATAAGTGCCCCGTCGCGCTGATTGCATCTGACGGGCGGGATCGGACACGGCGCGAAATTATTGCCGTCGCGCCGCGCCGCGCCGGTATACCGGCCACCGAAAAACCGTGCGTATATGCACGCGCGTGCACGCACTTTCCGACACGTGTGCCGAACTTGGGACGCGCCGACACACGCGCAATAACGCTGAGGGTGTCGGGTCAATGCCGGGGATACGTACGCGCGTAACCAGCAAAATTTAAAATCCCGTTGCTCTTTCGCGGCTCGTACACTGAAATGCCTCACCTTTCGAGTCTCCCCCTCTCCCTCGCCTCTCTCTCTCTCTCGCCCTCTCTCTCTCGACCACTGAGTCCGTCCCTTTCTCCTTCTCCCGCTCTCCTTCTCTCTCTCTCTCCCTCTCTCTTTCTCTCCCGCCCTGATTCCCTCCTTCTCTTCGCCTCTTCTCCTGAGACCAGACGTGCTACCTCCAACCGACTCCTTCTAGCCGGATCGTGGAATCATTCTCGATGGAACCGAGGATAATGTTTATGGGATGTAATGATAAGGAATGCTACCTTCGGGCGACGGTCCTAACTATCGTGCGCACCAAAGTTATGTTTCTTGGCTATTATACAGATACAGATAGCGAAGGTCGTTTGTTGGTGTAAGTAGTATTAGCGTGCACCGTGTACGACGGGCCGTGTAATACCGTATAGTCATCGCTTCTAGTTGGCAAAACGTTTGCCGCGTCGATTTCGTCGCACTGGTCGCATCGTGTTTTAAATAATTCAATTTAATTACGATTTACGATAAGACCATCGAATTCCATCGGCCGCATAATTAATACGATTGCCCCGCGAACCGTCGTATCAATTTTATTGCGTTTTAAAGGAAACTCGTTTTGATAATAATTTACGCAAAGAGCGTTAACGAAAACTATTTCTCCGAAAACACGTCTGACCGCGAGGTTTCACGGACCGATACCGGTATCGCTATTCCTTCGCGATTTAGTTGCCATTAGCCGACGCAAACCTTCCACCACAAAAGAATAAATAATACAAATTGCGATTTCTATGAGCCGCTTTAACTTACCTCGGCATTTAACCGCCCGAAACCTCTATTCATTCAAATCACATTCCGTTGAAAAGCCCCGTGGTAGTTAAAAATCGCGAAGGTTTTTATACCACCGGCGTAATATTCCCTTCTCGTATATCCGCTAGAAACTACGACCTTGACAAAGTGGCAAACTCACGGCCCTATTCATCCTGTCCCTTCTCCTAACCCGAGAGCGGCACTAGCAGTGCCGTAGAAAGAGGAAGAAGGTAACCTTGACTGGAGTGCAACCAGTTAAAGGGCCGTTCAAGGTCTACCAGACGGTTCCCAGTCCATCGTCTGGCTCGGCTGGTCGTTACGCTTCGCCAAGTGGACGACGGATGGAAACTGCCAGAACGGAACCTTTTCCGTTCCCGTGCAAACATGGCCGAGCTCTGTTTTATTTCGAAAATAGTCTGCCTTCGAACTGGAATAACGAGCGTTCACCGAGAGCCACGTGCTCTTTGTTGGTGGGGGGAATCGTACGTACGTGAGGGAAAATGAGAATTTCATTTGTCGGGCTTTTCAGCGAACTTCGGTCACGATAATTCGCGCGCGAGCATTGGTACCATTGCGCGCGAATCGTTGTAATTAGCGATACCGTAAACGTAAGTGTTCGTTCGTTTGGAAAGTCGTTAATTAAAATGGACCATCGTCGGAGATTTTATTAATCAAATTTCAGCGCGTACGCTTTACGATTCGTTTTTGCTCCATTTGTAGGTACGACCGTTCTGTTCTTCATAACCCAACGCTAAGTTGTCGCAAAGTTTATTCTCTTACGTACTTTCTCGAGTCGACCTTTATTATATTTAGATGCCCTTCGACTCCGACCCAGCTAGGGTCCACCGTCCTTCGCCAATATAGGAGGATAAGAAAGAAAAAATTCAGTGACGCAAAGTAAATACTCGTAAGTTCGTAATTTTACTCGTTACCCGCAAATTTTAAAGTTGCGAATTTACGTTTCCAACTTCTCCGATGAAACGCATTATCGAGCCGCCGCTCGGTACGAATAAAGCTCGGTTATTAAAAGTTTTTACGAGTCCGCTAGCAAATGCGGCATGTATTTTCGCCGAAGGGTATTTTTTTTTTCCTCGACCGAGCTTTAACCTTCGCCTTCGCGATCGTTAGGAGTGAAGTTTTTTTTATACGCTTTGTCATTACCATACAGACGAGACGAACGTCGCGTTATTATTTCGGAAATCTTTTCTTCCGTTTCCTTGAAACTGGAATGACGTGCAACGAACGTTGGCGATGTCGCCGCGGTAGGAACCATTTACCGAACGATGAAATTGGGTTGCAATTTTCGACGAGAAATTGTGCCAGGAGCCGCTGCGCGGTTGCCGCTACCGCGCCATTTCTTTTCTTTCTCGTCGGCGAGGAACGTAGCCAACGAAACACACGGGTGAGCGTCAAAAACGAAAAATTTCTGCTTGCTTTATTTTCCAAGGAATCGCGGCCTTTTGATGTACGGCCGAAAATAACGCTTTTGAATTCCGTGAGCTTTGAAGAAAAAAGACTCCGCGATGCGAGAGACAATATTAAAATTAGAATGTTTCAAAGGTACCACGGCGGAGAATTCTCATTATCCGGAGCATCCCGTTTCGCGCGTACTTTCGTGGCCGCCGCGAAAACCCTATTTTGTAAGTGCAAACCGAAGAATGCCTCGCAAATTTAACGAGCGAATTAACGACGCTTAATATCCGGAATAAAGCGAACGAGTATCGAACGAGTATCGAACGATTTCCAATTACAATACGAAATCCGCTGCAATGCAGCCATAAATAATAATTTGATATTAAAGTTTCTTCGCCCCCGCTTGATATAGCTGGAAAATCAGCCTCGAACGTCTGAAAAGGAAACGTCAACACGTATAATCTCCTTGCAATTATCTAAGAACATTGATCTTCCGAGACTTCGACTATTACTTCACCAGCGATACACGTCATAAATTTCACGCATAATTCTCGGCGAAATGTTCCCTAACCTTTGATCGATGACTGTCCGTTAAATTACAATTAATCAAACGGATCGACATACCGGCAACAATATTGTGTTAAATTCCTTGTTTGTTCGTCCCCGTGGCGTTGAATGTGAAATAACAAATGAATTCGTTGACCCACTATATTACGTCCGGTTACACGAATACACCGAATCACAAATATAACGCGAACCTTGTTTTATTATACAAAAAAAAAACACCTCAAAAATCGTATAGTCGTAATACTGAAACAAGCGAGCACCATAAATCTACGGTACTACACGCTTTACGTCTGTCATGTTTTGATTTTAATAGAATCCAAGCACTCTATTTTTACATTTAAAAAAAAAGGAAACCACGCGATACAAGGTGAAATACATTTCCCCCGATCGACGTAAACGAGGCAATTCCAATAATAATCGAATACCAAGCAATTTCTTAATAACATCTGAAAAACAATGTAGTAGATCACGCGATACCGTAGAATTAACTTCGTAGCTGAAATTAAACCAATACACCGAAATTCGATTTAACCGAGGGTTAAATCGCAGCTATCCACGTGAGCGGATAGCCTCGCAATCCTGGCAAAATCCTGCGCCTCGGTATTACGTAACCAGAAGACCGTGCAGCCGTGACCTCGATCCCGAGTCCTCGGGCTTCGGCATCGGCTTCGGCTTCGGCTTCGGCTTCGACCACAGCCGTCCCGAGGCACGGCAACGTCGTAAACTGGTACCCAGGCGCACGATACAACCACGAAGACCAGAACCAGACGCTCAGAGTCAACCTCCCACGGACAAAGCAACCACCTTCCACGACCGCGACCTTTTTGTCGGCTCCTGTGTACAGTCGGTGCACGCAAAGCTTTTATCCGCGTTACACCGAACGTACCTTGTTCCCCCAAAACGAACAACACCGTGCATCCCTGTTTTATTTTTTCTTTTTCCCCCCACTCCCCCACCCCATCCCTGCCTCTCCGCCCCTGGGACAACCGTGGCCCGCGCGTGCACGCGCTTACACGGTTACGCGTCGAACGTCCGACGTTCGTTAGACGGGGATGCGTAAAACGTCATAAACACAGGGGGTTGTACGACGGTCGTAAATAAGAATTTTCCCCGTTCGGTTGGTTCGCGCCTCGAGAACGCTGCCGGGCGAACTTAATGGAAGGTAATTGTAAATTATTGCCGTCTTTATGAATACCAACGATAGTTTATATCGGCGAAGACAAAATGTGCGCGAAGTGATTGCAAATTATTATTATTGGTAGGTTCGACGTAGCTGCGCGAATTTACCCGTGAGCAATCGATGATCCATTGAAACCGCGAGCTACTGGTCTGTATTTTAAAATCTTCGCGCTACCAGTGGGCGCGTCTCTCTGGTCTACGCGCAAATAAGAGTACAAGAGTCTAGGTACGCAGTCTAATAGACAGCGCGACTGAAAATGGAGGGAATGAGTTCAGTCTTCGACCGAGGTATCGAGTTTCAACGTGAGCGCGATATTGTTCGAGATAAATCTATGTTGAGCGAGAAAGAAAGAGTGGTTCAATCTTCGAGGAGAGCACACTCTTAACTCAACTTCGCTGGGGTAACAGTACCGACGATAATAAAGATCGTGCGCGAGGCCACTTAACGCATCGTCGCTCGGCCTCCTCGCGCCTACCGCGCGTCTCACCTGTGCGTAAATATACTAAATATAGATAAAGATACGTTAAAACCGTTCGGCTCACCGTTTGCAAATCATTCGTTCCAACACGCTTCGCTCAGCACTTCACGCGTATTTCGCTCGAGACGGAGGGAAAACAAAGTTGAAACGTCCCCGAGTCGTCGTCTCCCGGCAAGGTTGTTTTCATTGAAAGCAGAAAAAACCCCCCGTAGAAAACTCTCGACGGCGATCGGTCACGGCGATTTTTATGGCCGCCCTTCCGCGAGAACGTAACAGCCCCGCCAGATACGACGGTTTTTATTAGAAGCTTCTCGAAACACGTAACGTGCCCCGCGATCGTAAGTGCACGAAATTTTTTTTTTCCTTCCCACTCTCGCCCACTCCTCTCTTCTCCGCGAAACGGTCGAACGGGTAATCTTCTTTAATGCGCATCCTTCATGCCGGAATGCCGTGAACGTGACGCGAACAATAGATTCCGTCGACGATTACCCACGGAACTATTTGTTTAAACGCATTTCGTTTCTCTTTCACGTACGCGCGAGAGCTCCGCGGATTTACTCGTTACGCCATGAATCGAGAAATACAGAATTTTGTTGAAATTCATTTCCAGATTCATTTGCAAAACCGAAATAACAAATGCTTGTAAAGAGCCAAACGAACTCCATTGCGCGTCACATTAAAGCGAAATTCGCGCAGAATTGTTGGTTCAATGAAAATCGACAACATGGAAGAGACAACGCATTTTAATCCATCATCCCAACGTTTGGCTCTCAATTGTTATTTCCGGTTATTTCACGGTCCCGGGGAAGACCTCGGCTACAAATTTTCCCGTACATTTTCCAGCGAGTTCCGACATCTCGATGAGAAAACCATTCGGCGATCGAATATATACAATGTACACTCACATATATTTGTTATATATATGTATGTATATCTGCCATATATACAATATACAATATATATAAACCGTGTTGCGGATTACTGTGGATAATTCATCGGAACGAACGACGTACGATGGACGTGTCCAAATTGAATTGCCGGCAACTTTCTCTCTCGAGCGACAATCCATCGGTGGACAAAACGGACAAAACGTTTTCGTACGTAAGGGACGAAGAGCAGGATACGTTTCGCCGGTCCATGCTTCTCCCCTCCCCCTTCACGAATCATCCCCCATTTTCTCTTGCTTTTTCGTCGAGGGAGTTTCGATCGCAAAGTCGTAAGCAATCGCTGTCTACTCGACGGGATCCCAGGGGGAACGACGGGGATACGCCTTCCCTGCATTTTCCACGATGAGCGGAAAAGCAAGTCCCGTCGATGGAAATGGAGGTTCCTGTCGAGATTCGAGTAGATTCGATCTTAGTTGACGTTTGAAACAAAAATCGATATTCGTTGTTTCAGGCGTGGCTTAACAATTATTATCGTCTCTGATGCTTATACGCGAGGGCTGAAAGTAATGGAATGTAATTACTTATCCGCGACACAAACGGTGAACGTCATTCGCTACAAATTATCAAATTCAAACACTTTGTTGCGTTAGCGTAAATTAAAAGTATTCCGTGTCACGATCGTTTGATTAAAGTTCTCGCGTTTGAACCGAGTTTACGAGAGTTCAAACCGACTCGACGAAATTGATTCGTTAAAAGATAAACCGCAGTCACGGCGTAACCGCGAAAACGTTCTTTCAATTCAAGAGCGAGCGTCGGGTTATTACGATAACCGATCCAGAGTTCCATGCTGATGCCCGATCAGCGGTGTTTTCTTGTTTGCTCGGGAGTGGAACATAAACGTTTGTACACACGAAACTCGTGTAACCTATCTATACCACGGTCTCCTTTATGTGGAATACTCTCGGAATTGCCGCGGCACCGCGTTACTGCTTATTGTTCCCGCATTCTGCTATAATAGAATCACTTTATTACGACCCAGCGATTACTCCCGCAGTATTGGTACACGTCTGTGCAAACGCGAGCGCGCGGTCGCGTATTATAACGCAAACAACACATTGTTCCCGGCACAGAGATATCGTACCAAATAATTCTCGCTTAACCGATACCATCGTCCACGTACATACATGGGCAATCTCGTCTAAAAGAGATTCGCTTTGCGCAAAAAATCTTAAGGGAAGATTCTCGAACCGAGATACAACGATATCGTGTTCGCAAACGAATAAGATACAACGGTCATAAACTTTTTAACGAGTCTTCACGGAATCGTGGCGCAAAATGAGTACTTGCGTCTCGTCGTACGACAATCGTATCGCGAAATACGAGGCGTTTAATTATGATCGCTCAAATAGTAAATAAATTTCATACGCGTCGCTCCACCGATCGCTAGATATAGCTACGCATAAAATTTATCTTGCATAAATTTGTATCCCGTCCCTTGAATCTGTATTCTAAATTACCAACGAGAGTCTCAAATAAATAATTTCCGTACACGACCATGTAGCCAGCATCCACTGTTAATTCATCCTTGCAAATCAAGCCTATAATTTCTCCCACTCCGGTGGAGCACCTACGTCCCGATCGGGAATCTAACACAATCATTACGGGCCTCGCGAAACTCATAAAGATACGGTGAAAGTGGCGAAGCCCGACTTGCGCACCGGTCGCAGGTGCGTATACGCCAAAATGGTAACCTAGATGCTATCGACCGTAGATTCCATCGGCACGACAGCTCGCAACAAAGAGGAGAAAGTCCGTTTCAGGGGTGAACGAACGAAGGAACGGATGACGAACGCTGGGTCCGGCAAATGGGCATCACGGTACCCCCAGTTTTCGGGACCTGCAATTATGCGCGCAACGACGCCAACCTCGTGTAATAACGCGCCGTGCTTCCTGTTGGCTCTTCGTGCGAGCGCAAATCGCGAGAGTCGTATTCGTTGCACTCTTCTTTCCTCCCCTTCTCGCAACGGGGCACCCTTCTCCCTTCTGCCCGTTTTTTTTTTCTTTTTATTTTCGTTTCGCAGACAGCGTAGCTGGTACTTCAGGTTTTAACCGAAGAATCAGACTGTGACGGACGCGCGGAATTTCATCCGGTGGCAAGTAACAGCACGAATCGAACCGCTTGAAATAATCGTGGCATTATCGTAATTTAATACAGCGTTACGTTCGGGAAACAAGTAATACCGGTACTCTTTGAGAGTACGGTTATTCGTGGGATTAAAAAAAAAAAGACCGACTCGTTGCGCCCTGTTTGCCCAAATACTGTACGGGCGGATAAGTATTCGCAGTTGGGCCGTACTCGGGGTCTCCGATGGATTCGCAAATTTCTCATGAAAAAAAAAACCCACTAATTACATTAATTCTACAGTGGTACGATACGGTCAGAATGGAACAATAATCTCACCCGAGATCTATTTTTTAACCTACATTCGTAACAAAATATTTAGACGATTTTTGAAAATCGAAAGTACATTTTTTTCGAACGGGTAAAAATTCACGCGCGTCTATCGGTCGTCCGATCTTTACGATGACTAGATATAAAATAATTTTTAAAAACACCTTCTAGACTCCCTTAATAAAGTTATGAATAAACATGACCAATCTTCAAAAACGTGACGTTCCTGAATTAAACGAGCAATTTGCGGTTCAATTAAGAGCGCCCCGCGTTCTTTTTCTCTCCCAATCTTCCCTCGCACCTGCATCCGCCGAAATTTACAAGAAGGACATCCGACAACCGTTCGTGCCACCTACAATGTTGAAGTGGACCACGCTATTGCAACCCGACTGCAGGTGCTCGTACAATACGTTTACAGGCGGACCGTAGCATATGCTATTAACGTGCGGACCGCACCCATGGCGATCCCTTTCCCCCTAACGACAATGCAACCGGCTCATCGACCCCTAACGCAATATCACGAAATACCAGACGCACGGTTCTACGATGTAACCTGGAGGACCATTTATTACAAAGGGCACCGCGGGGACATCGTATAGCCGGCCGAGATGACTTTGCAACTGCAGTTTCAAAATACGATGTTTCGCGATTACGAGGATCAAACGAGTTTACGATCGATCGTCGACCCGACGAGATAACAAATTGGGGTTTACATTTTTTCCACGTAAAACGTAAGCGGTACGGGGAAATTTGCTGTACGGTCTATGAAATTTTCTACTCTATTATACGTATACCGTTTTATTAAACGCTCGGGAAATATTGTGGACGGTATCGTAACAAGATTCCGAGGTTTTTGAACGAAGTAGTATGAGGGATTGGAAGCGAGCCGGCGTAGTGTATAAATTTACACGCGATACTCCATTCGTTTCAATCCGTTTAAGCGTTCGACCCGAAACAAATCTCCGGCGATTCTTTCCGAGTATCGACCTATTTTCCAGGGTGGATTTATAGCACAAAGGCCGAAATCGTTTTCGCGCGAAAGGAACAGGTGCTCCCAGTACCAACGAGTCCCCGTGAAAGCGGAGTATAAGCGACTGCTACGGGAAATTCGTCTTAATTCTCGTAGAGAGCCGCTCTCGTTGAGTTTTCTCTGCGGGCTTAGCCGGCAATGGGATTACCCTCGGAAAAGCTCCGGCGAATTTATCGTCAAAGACTTCGTTAGCGGGGCCCTGCAAATGAAAACTTATGCCATCACTGGGAAACCAGCCGCGGGTATTACGGAGGGATACGATGATCGGACTGTAGCCTTATAAATTGCTTTTTACCCTGATTTATCGACACTTTCGGCCGTTTCGGAGCTGAATCAATTTTATCGCGGCCACCTCCCGTTAATGAAAGGTTACGGCGATATCTAATTTTTTAATAGAAAACATTTTCCTCGCGATTTCCAAACTATACAAAATCCTCGATATTTAATTTCCCGTACTTTTAACTATGTTTTATCGTCAACGTCGTAGCGACGCGTTTAATACGATTGCTCTGCGATCGAAACGTCGCGAAGGAAAATGATATTATTAAAAAATCGCGATTCTACTTGTACGCTTGTATTTAAAAAAAATTCTTCCAACCAAAAACATCGTATCAACGCGTAAGCTGTTGATCTCTGTTTCCGAATAGTCCTCTCTTCCGTTTAATAGAGCGGTTCGGAACTCCCAACGTTGCCGAGATCGTCTGTACCAATTAACACCGACCACACACCTAACGGACTAGCAGTCTGCGCTGCCAATAAACGCATCCTCGCATAAAGCACGGGCCAATGTCGTTAATCTCAATACCCAGTAGTGGGTAGTAATTAATGCGAGCCTCAAGGCCGAGGGCGGTACATTCGACATCGAAAGTAAACCAGAAGTCGTACCTAGCCAACCAACGTCGATGTAAACGTTGAAAAGTGAGCGACTCCTCGGAAATACAGCGAAGAGGAAAAACTCTCTTCCGATGGCAAAGTGCGCGATTTCTAGCGGAAAGACGTTGTCTCGAGAAACCAACAAACTCTCCGAGGGAGAAACGATAGTCGAAATCATATTTACTCCGAGGCTCGCATAGTACGGGGGATACATTATTTTATGAGAGATACTTCTAAGGTTTCTAAAGTCGATCTGCCAACAGAATCCGTACTCGCGTGGATTCGCTGAATCAAATTCGTAGGGTAATCCGATAGCGATTCTCCCCCGATGCGTATTAATAACCTAAATGAAATCCATAAAGGACGGTAATATCGACGAAAATATTTTTCCATTTCTCGTTCCCCCTGGCTGTTCGTTCTTGTTCGCCGCGTTCTACCGAATCGCGAGGGAACTCGCGTAAACGGTTAACGACGAATACGAAACGGTGAAAACTTAATCGAGAATCGTAATTCGAAGTTGAACGTCGATAACGGTAACGATCTCGACGCCTCGGTTCTCCTTCGAACGCAATAAGCGATTTTAACCGAGTCCACGACGCCACGAGTCCACCCCCCCCCCCCCCGCCGCGCCAATTCTTACGTTATCGCGCGCAATTACCAACACCAATTAACCGTCGGCGTCGTTAGAGAGTAGCGAAACGCCGATTGCTCTCCCTCTCTCTCACTCTCGCGCGAATGTGGGAGCGCGAGCGCCATCGTGAAATTCGATGAGATCGTCTTTCCTATCTCCGCTACCAGCGAATCATCCTAATTGTCCCGAATCGGCTTGCCCCCCCCCCCCTCCCCTCCCCCCCGTCACCCGCGAATACCGGGCCGTTAATTCGATACTACATTCGACCCCGGGCGAGAGAGCAAACGTAATGGAATTGTCGGGGGGTCCACTGAAATCGGAGGCAAACACCCGTGTGTGCGACACACGGCCGCGAGAAAAAACGCGCGCCGTACGGAGAAACTTGGAGTATAACGTTACCACCGCGCCGTATTATAGGCACTCCGGCAATCAAGATTACGTTACACGCTTTTATTGCTTTTTATCGAGCGTTGAGTGGCTTCGATGCGTGAGGCGCGCGCGTACCTTATATTTACGCACTCACTTGCGGTAAGTAATCTCGTTTCGTATTGTATTTCCCATCCCTCGGTGAACGCTACGCGCCGACAAAACGTCCCCGGGGGCGGTAACGATGACGAACGGTGACTTCTTACCTCTTCGCGTGTCTCGTACGTTAATTGACCGTGGGGATCGACCCGTTTCACGAGAAAGAGGTATGTCATCGGGTCGAACGCTTAAAACTGATCGGAACGAATTGAGTATCCGGTAGATGTTTGTACAGGGTGTCCCATAATCAGTCGCGTTACCGTTCGTCGCACGGTTCCCCGCCGACGATTACTCGCAAGTTTTCCCTTTCGAGGACTTTTGGAAAAGGGAAGGTTATAAACTTAGTCGCGAACGAGACAGGGCCCGCGGTTACGTATCTTTTGTAACTGGCCGCTTTGGCATTTCGTGCGAATAACAGGAAATCTTCCCCCGCCACCGCTGGCAATAGTTCTAACTTGCTTGTAACCCTTCGTGCCAGAGGACCCTTTGGCACGAGTGTCGGATTAGATTTAGCCATCGCTGGATGGAGGCGCGTTCACTTCATAATGACTAGGGGGATCCATTGTCCATCCGTGGAGGGCCGAAGGGTCGTGTAGCTAACTTTGCCCCGAAGGTATTGGCAGCTACGAAGGGATGTGCCCACGTGTCCTCTGCCATCGTGGACGAGTTACAAAGTCATTGTTTGCGACGTCCACCGACGTTCCCGAGAGGCACGAATATGTTATTTTCGAACGAAGCTTTCACGAGCTTTCCGAGACTCGATATAAAATCGATACGAGCTACTTTCGATGGAGAGGGGGCGAAGAGAGCGAGTTCTTCTCGTGAATTTACATAAAGTATTTTCGAAGGTAACGTTCGTCGTTGGGTGACAAACTTTGGAATATTGTTCGCGATGCGCGGTGTTTATTTGGAAAACCGAGGTCCCAAACTGACCCTGCGTTCTGTCGGAACGTAACCGAGGGATAGTTTCTATTTAAATCGTAGAGTTCGAGACGACGTAATTCTTTCCATCGTACGAGTTCTCGTATGCACTTCTGTAAAGTACAACGGGACTCACGCGAGTGCACGGTAATTATTAAAATTGCGAATTTCATATTATCGCATTCCCCGTTACACGGATTTCGGAGTTTCACTGCGAGGATAGGTAAATGGAAAAATTAATTTTTCAGCGGACTGACGTTGCATGCCAAAACATTTAAACGACGAGCCCCGCGGCGCGACGCCGCGTCGCTCGCACGAAATTCCGTTCGGAGCAGCGCGGAGAGGAACAATAGCCTCAAAGGATAGAATGCCTTCGCGACGAGGGCAATGGAAAAAAATATATTCCCGAGCGATGGACTACCTTCGGGTAATTCGAGTCGAGTCGAACGATAACCGAATACATCCCGCGCGAGGCTTTGTGGAACGAGGGTGAGCCCGGCGAGAGACAATACGAAACTTTCACGACTGACGAATCCTGGAAAAAGTTTCCTCTCCCACCAATGGCGGGGAACCCGGTGTACCAGGAGAGAGAGAGAGAGAGAGAGAGAGAGAAAAAGAATTGCCAGGGATAGAATCGAAACTTCAACGACGGAGTCGTCGGTGCATTGTCGTGGAGCACAATCGTCGAAACAAAAATGCGACGTGCGTTGGCGGCTAGAGCGCACGCCGTGGGAATAATGAAAAAATGCGCGCGAAATATTCATACGCGAGCCTTTGCGATTATCGACCAACGTTCACGACGACTGTCTAACGTAGAATAACTCGAAGTTTGGGATACTAGAAAATTCTGGCTAATACCGCGACACTCGAGATCCTTTATAAAAACTTCGTTAAAAATTCAAATAAATACAGATACGCTTCGCGTCGTGAGAAAGTAGTCTCGCGTGCTTGAAGAATAACTTTTATGACGAAATTAGTCGAATTTTTTCATATAGCGAACTTTGCAGAGTTTTCCTTATATTTGAAATTGAAATACGAATTAATGAGCTACGAAGTTGTGCGTAGCGGAGGTAGCAAGTGTATTTTACGATATTTTTATGTAATTTACGAATTTATGATTTAAATAAAAAGAAGAACGAAAACATCTTTTAATCCGCCGAATCAATCGCTTTGGAAGCAAATTAAACGAACCTATCGATACCACGATACGCACCGAACGATATGTTCGCTTATGGTGAGTTTTGAAGTAGACCGGATGTTCGCCGTCACGAGCGACGTCGAATTAAACGCCGAAGAGCTCACCTAATTCGCTTAGTCTCCCGTTCGGCGTAACCAGGGTGGTAGGCTCCACCGAAAACCACGTTATTATCGTGCCGCACAAAGGGCGCGATGGTAACTTCGTGGAAGCGTGTTTGGCCGTACGCGTACAACGCACGCTCCGCCATCACCGAGACCCTCTTGATAACAAAGAGCAATCTGAGATCGATATCGGTGCGTAGGTGCACCCACCGCCCTTCGTTTCGCGTGCCCAGTCTTTGGCCCTCTATGGATTGCCGCGCGCTTTACGCAGAATTATTAAGTACCCGCGAAACGCGATCCGTAAGCGTTCGATGAAATGAATTTCTCCGAGTGAAACCGATCGGCGAATTGTTCCTATCGTCGGTGTTTAAGCGTTGGATCAAATCTGATTAGTTCTTCTCTCGTCAAATTGCGTTTGCCAATTACGTATTATTTTTACTTTGTCAAATTGATACGGATATTTTTTGTAACAGTACGCACACGCAGCTTGAAAATGAACTTCGTTGGTCGTGATCGAATAAAAAATTATATAAATATCAAATTTGGCATAAACGAATTGCCGCGAATATAAAGTGAACGCAGCGCGGGGAGGGTGAAAAAAATCATTTAATATTCCACGCGGTACCGTGACAAATATTTTCACGCAAGTCGATAGCCTTCGTCGAACGTTCCCTCTACGGTTACGACAATGTAGCGAGCAAATAATTGAGTTATATCCCGGAGTACGCGAGGCGAGTTTAAAATGGAAAGCGAATCCTCGAGTTCGTCGACGTAAGCATCCCTCTTCGCGATAGCTCCGTCCGTAGTTTCTCCTGCTTAACCGCGAACCCTCCCTCAGACCTTCTAAGGTCGACGTGGGAATATTACCAGCTATACCAGCTCGTTACGAAAGTTCGATAGCGGATACGAGACGGAGGATATTCCGAGAGACTTCGCTATGGTTAATCGAACGAGGGTCGAGAGCCGGGTTCCCGAAGGAAACCTCGTGTTGCGAGTATAGGAGAATGACGATGGTGACGTGCCGTGGCGAAACGGTTAATTGAAAGGCACGACCGACTACGGCCTATCTATCCCTCTCCTTCGGCGAATCGATTAATTCTAGAAATGGGCAGGGCTTTTCCGATTACCCGGCCGGGGAAACCCGTTATTATCAATTTTACGCGCGGCGAGAAAACCAAAACTGACAGGCTTGTCCGCCGGCGAGTCTTCGAAATGATTTTGCCCGACAACTCGAATACGGAGAAAAGTTCCTCGACGCTTTGCGAAAAATGCGAGGTGCGCTCCGCACTTTTTATCGAATTATAAAATACTTATTAGACGCGAGGAAATAATTATCCTCGTTACGGTAAATTTCTATATTGCGCGGATATCGTAATATCGTGCGGATAATGCTCGAAGGCTTCGAAGTGATTCGTTGGAAATTGAAGATAGCGATTGATAATGGGTGAAAGTCAAGGGTGGAGATTTCTATCGAGATAGCGAGCAGACATTCGTCAGAAACGGTTGACACGCGCGTTAGATACGAAGCGCGTAAGGGATAGTCGCAGACGGTATCTATATTTGTTAATATATCGCAGAAGGAATGAGCTCTCGACGAGACCCAGGGCAACAAAGGCATGTCTGGAGCCGTCTGATTAATTTCACAAGGCAGAGGAGACCGACTGCTGGAATACTGGAAGATAAATGAGATCATTCCAAGACAATCGCGCATCAAGCTGATTGCGAGACACGCAACAGTCTCGCCATAAGTCTTCCTAAATTTATATCAATACACTCGGGTAAACGAACGTTAAGAGGAATGGGCTAATATCGAGCATTACGGATCCCGGGTCAACGCGCGTGCATACAATCCCTTCGTTAAACTGGAAATAAACAGACGCATCGTTTTCAAGATGCTTGGACAATTTTTTCTATACTACAAAAAGCGGTTTTTGATTCTACGCGAAGTAAGTAGCGCGGAAAAGAATCAATTGGTATTCCCAAAAACAATTTAATTTCACCTCAACGGCGATTCACCTTTCGCGTATCTCGGGTTTAGTTTTCCACCGCTTTTTTTTTTAACGTTATCCACTTTTCCGGCACGCTTTACTCGCGACTCCCTCCCCCCCCCCAAACCCCACTCCGCGAAACAAACTAAATTTCTATCCTCGAATCCGAGATATTCCCGTCACGTTCCAGAAAGACAACTCTGTGCGCGAAATTGCTACCGAATTCCCATTAACCGCTCGCTCTTGTCTCCTGCAACCGATCTAACGACCGATCTGCCTAGCGATCTAGCTGCCTCACGAGAGCATTCGCATAATTCCGCCCTGCCGACGTACATACATGACAATGCGTGTGTACATCAGCCCGTAGGAGAGTTACGGATCGCGGTTCACCCGATGAATACGGATGGCGCAATTCCGCAAATCTGGCTGCCCTACGGGAGCAAACACTGCCATACCGCGGATTGCCCTTCGTCGTTCAACTATTGTCCACCAGGAAATTACTCTAACCGACGCGAACGAATTAGTCGGAGACGGGGTGAAGATCGAAAACGTTCGTTTCGAGTACGCGTGATCGACGAAACTCAACGGAGATACGATGA
Source organism: Pemphredon lugubris (assembly GCA_933228935.1). Lineage (NCBI taxonomy): Eukaryota > Metazoa > Arthropoda > Insecta > Hymenoptera > Crabronidae > Pemphredon > Pemphredon lugubris. The sequence goes on along the minus strand of OW121817.1, from coordinate 54,940,900 downwards.
ATTTTCTTAGGTTTGTCGAATTACCGCGAAAGGGAAATGCGATTGAAACGGGCGGGACAATATTTGAGCGTCGCGTATGAAATCGGTGCCAGTGTTGTCTGGTTAGGAGGTCTAGGTTAATATTCATAGGAGCCGGAGCGTATTTCGTGCTCTAACTTTGGATCGTAAAAGTAGTATTAACGTGAATCCGAAATAGCGTCGACAAACTTGTATTCCCCAGAAGCTGCGAACCCCCTCCTATCGTTCGCCGCGATACGACTTCTGTAAACACGTTAGTATATCTCCCGAAGAGAGGGATGAATAAATTGCAAAAAAAAAAGAGTCGACGACGAGCGAGTAAACGAGTAATATGCGTATAAATATGTATACAGGATGTTCTTGAATTGTATCGCGTTTCTCGGGCGAAATATCTTACGGATCGTCGATTTCAAGGAGAGACGCTTTTACCGGACGCTCGAAAATCCGATTCACACGGGTCACTCGGAAAGATTTCAAGATAGATAAAGACAACGCGAGTAAGGAGTTCCGAGTGAAAATTTGTCCAACACCCATCGACGATCATTGTACGCGGAGGTGATACCTTCAAAAGATTTCGTACGTCCGACAAGGACGTATCATCGTAACTTCGGCATACTCTGTCATTTTGCGGAAAGGGGGATATATTTTACGAACACTCGTGCGGGAATCTTTCGCGATGGCATTCTTTTATGCGTATATATATATTTTCGAGATTCAAATCCCGTAAGGGGGACACGTAGTTCATTTCATACTTCAACTACCTCACGCCCCGCGAGTACGAAACTTATCAACGAAACTTATGGCTACTACGACATCCTCCACACAGAAATAAGGTTGCAGGGCGAGGTTGCGAGGGTGTGCGCTCGCTGGCTGTCTGGCGGAAGGGTGGGGAGGGGGTGAGGCGAAGGAAGTCGGAGCCGGCTTCCATCGGACTGTCTGCGAATTATTAAACATAACGGTGAAATATCGCGGCGGCCGATACGCCGGTGGTTCGATAGGGGTGGGTGGTTGGGGTGGTGGTGGTGGCTGGGTAACAACGTGAGCTGATTTCGCAAGGGCAGCTTTCCCTTTGTATTTGTATACGCGAACATCGATGGGCAAAAGGAAGCTGCGCGCGGGGGTAGATGCATCGATGCACTCACGACCAATGCGATTATTCGGCGGAGGGGTGTTTGATCGATGCGCTTGTCGTTACGCGGCGTAATCGATTCGTTTAAATTAGCCGCGGAAATGTTTTCAAAAGGGAGAAGGTTAATATCGACGGGATACATAGTTTGTTTTTTCGTTCAACGATTTTTCCCGCTGTGCGAAAATATTTAAGTAGTGGAAAATTATTCGGCTAGACCAGAGGTCGCCAATTAGTTTCTACAGGGGTCCGGATGATTTGAATAAAAATTTCGGGGACTAGAAAAAAAAAAACTAAATATTAGTTGATGTGGTTATTACTATTATTATAAACAGCGATAAACAATGAATGCCACCGTAATCACAAAATGCATCCTAAAAATAGATCAAATATCAATTACGTGCAGATTGTTATCAAGTTATTCTGGGTATACACAGACAAATAATTAAAAAAAAAAAAACCAGCATTAAAGTAAAATATTTTTGGCGGTCCATTTATTTCCCCTCCGCGGTCCGGATTCGGACCGCGGGCCGCCTATTGCCGAACCCTGGACTAGACGACAGTTTCGCGAGTGAGTTAATACTTGCGATATAAATATTCTGTTTTCGAGGAGGGATTTGTTTACGGCGCATAGTCTCTTGAAAAATCGTGCAACTCGACGCTTTTGAGATCGGTATCCTACCGAGTTTGAGAACTCGATTAGTATCTTTATGTCGGGAAACTCGAGAACTCCCCGAGAGATCGTAGATAAATTAGAAATACGGTGTATTTGAGATCGCGAAATTGCATCCGATGTCGCCTCGTTTGGTTTTATTTCGAGATAATATATCGCCGAGATCGTTTTATATTCCTTCGCGCGAAACCAGGCTCTCTCTCTCTCTCTGGAGCGAGGAGAACGAGCGAGAGATACAAAACAGTCGCGTCACCTTCCTCTCGTCGTAGATAAATTTGTCTGGCAAACAAGCATTTATACCCGCCGTTGTCGTCGTCGGCTTCGTTGTTTTACAGCGATTGTCGTCGCGGAAACGAAGATCTATTTGGAGAAAAATCTAGGAACCGAACGCTATGAAAATCCGATTACCACTTCAACTACGACAGCGCGTAAAATATGAACGCTTCGGGGACTCGAACTGCGAGAAAACAAATATGAAAACGGTTCTACGCTCGAAGCCATAAACATTCCCGTTAAGCTCGCGATACCGGAATGTACGCCAAAAACGTGGTAGAAAAATATATATTTCTCGTGACTTTCTCGTAACGCAAAGAGCTCGTCTACAATTTCTTTCTAACCGTGCTAATATTTTTCGGGTAAAAGTTCGAGTCAAGGACGATAAATGGTCGCGATTCCGAGTGCGCACAGTGATACCATCGTCTCCCTATCATCCGGAGAGGACAACTGCAGTAACCATTATGGGAGTTGTACGCTTCCTACGGTGCCTCTACTTACGACATATTAGCGACTCCTGAGATGGCCATTAACCGTGCTCTTACAAGATAGACCGTAACATTACTTGACGCCACGACTGCCGACCTATGACTCGCCTCTCTCTCTCCTCGTACGCGCTTAGGCCGCGATAACAGCCGCGCTTACATATACATCCATTTAGATAATAACTATTTAACCCCGTCAAGAATGAATTGCAACGACCACTTCTCGCTCGACGATCTCGTTTAATTATAACTTCGAACTACCACCCCGTTTTCTATTTCTGTGCTACGAGCCGATAAGAGGGAGCGAGAGAGTCGAGACGTACGCTGCGAAAAGGAAATTCCAATAGACGCGCGAGACGATGTAATAGGATTTCTCGTTAGAATTCGTTAAACATTTCGCGTACGAAGGAATTCGTCGGGTACACCGATTATCAATAAGGCGCAGGAGTCGCAAGGACGGCGAATCTATGGCGCGCGGGAGAATAAAATTCGTCTGTCGACGAGGAGGTATCGCAACGCGACTCGCTCCCGCAAGTGCAATTACACGGTGGTTACGACGGCTCGGTGTATTTTTCTTGGTAATTTCGCGGCGAACCGCTGCCCAGCGGAGGCAGTCGAATTGCACCGTTTCCGAAATTCGGTGGGACCGCGAAACCCCCGCGGCAGATGAAAGGAGAATGCGAGGTCCTCGACCCTGAGTCGACGGGGAGAACCGATTCGACCGGAAGTCGGGCGTAACTACTTTGCGGTTTGGTCTAATATTCTGTCGGCGACGAGCCACCGACAAGGAAATGGAACGCGAATTTAGCTGCGAATAGTTTCTACTTTGCTACGGGCGTACCTATCGATTATGTCCCTCGATTCGCGTGTTATCTTCGATGTCGTTCGACGATCGCTCAAAATCCTTTTTCACTGAATAAATAGGTACTTCTCGTGTTATTCGAGCTTATCGATTCAGCTGTCGCGCACGGTTCGTTAATAAAATATTTGTATTTTACAGATTGCTCGTACGCCACGTGCGCGTAAAACGTGAAGTGCTCTCTGACAAAAACGAACATTTTTCTCGGCTAAAAATTTCGTTTTCTCGCCGCCTCGTCGATAGAACGGTCGGGGACCACCCTACAGGAATATGTGTCCTGCATGGATTATATCGGAAAGCCATAAAAATTAATGTTCCACGATAGTACACGCGTTGCGGGAGTCTCTCTAGCTATACGGCTGCAATCCGATTATGTTCGGCAATGTCCAGGGATCCAGATCAGCCCGAGGGTTACGCAAGCATTATCCGTTTCGGTATCCTTCGTGCGTTAGCGTCGTTACGGGGATTGGCTAAAATCCACCGGCGCTAATGGTATTTAATTGACCCTCGTCCAAGTGTCAATGGAACGCGGTATCTCGCGCGCATCGGTGTTTTCGTCGTGAGCGTCGGTCGGTCGGTGTGCGTGCTCGTAATCTTGGAATTACCGAATTCGTACCATGGAATTTCGATAAGATTTAATAGAATTCATCGTTGACCCTTCTCGGCATCCACGAATATCGTGTCGCGGATTGAACGATCTCAAAGGGATTTATTTTTAACCATATTTTTTTTTTATACGCCCGAGCGTCCCTTTTTTAATGCTTCGAACAAACTCTTTGAAAGTAAACTCTCCAATTTACGGAGGTAAAAAATTTCAAACGTAAAGCTCGTACCGGAATAAGAGATCCGAAAGAGTAACATTTAAAAATTACTAAAGTACGGGCCGAATTAAATCCCTCGGGCAAATTAGAGTTTTTTCAACGAGTGGCCGGTTAATTTGAAGGAATTTCAAGCCGATACGTAATGAGTTTCGGCACTCTAAAAACTTCCGCCCCCCCCCCCCCCCTCACTCTTCCACGCGTTACCCGGGCTGCGGTCCGCGAATATTGAATTTCCGATGGAAACGGGCTACGCAGACCTCGTACAGCGAAATATCGCTTGCGAAGCGAACGCGGCGAGGGTCCGTTAAAATGTTATTAATGCGAAAGGAAATAGGATACGATTTTTCTTCCAATTTCACCGCGTTTATTAAAACGAAACCTCGCGACTCGGCCGTCTCAAAGCGACATCTACTCCCCCGTTTCTCATTAAATCGAAACGCTACCGACCGATTTACCAAAGAATTAATTGATCCTTGACGTGCTCGAGATTCGGCGATACTCGTCGTCCCCTCTCACCTTCTCCCGCGGCTACGATCTTGGAGATATTAGAGTGTTTACCCGGGCTTTGCGAATCCACTCGACGCATTGTCTGTTTGTAGGAGAGAACGTCAGGGGCCCCCGTAGGACCGGCTAACAACATTAGCTCGGGATTTGTCTTTGGGGGTGGTGGATCTTGCCGTCGTACGAGAAGGGAAGGTGGAGGTATACCCTATTAATATTACGCCTGTATCACAGTTTCGCCAGACTCACTGTCGTTAAGGGAGATATACGTGGAGATAAGCAAACAGCCGGTTGCTAAGGCGAATAAACGATCGGCGATGGCTTTTCTGGGAACCACTTAAATTTAATTATTCATACCGCTAACGAAGAAGCATTATCATCCTACCGGCAACGAGATCAATTATAGAATCGACAGTTCGACGGTAATTTTAAGTAATCCGCTTCGAGTTGCGTCCGACGGAAACGGCACCGGTATTAGAATGTACAAGACGAATATTCATATGTACGCGCGTCGATCGTCCCTCCTGACGTCGCGACGGAAGACGTTTTACCTTCGGGACGATAATTCGTAGCGACGCAGAAACGAGAAGTCATTCCCGTTCAAGGTGCACAATTCGTTTACACAACGCCGGCGAATGGGGGTACGTATCTCCCGAGGACGAAATATAATTATATAAACAATGATGCCAGTCTGCTCCATAATAATGACAGGAATGGCGAGGCCTTTCTCCCCCTGGGAACGACCCATGTAAGAGGTGCTTCATTAAATACTTGGATCCCTGAGAGAGTTCTCTCCCTCCCTTCCTTGAGAATTGGCAAGGAGAAAAGGGAATGATTGTAATAATAATTACGAGACATTAATAATCGTCGGAGTTATGGAGATAACGGCCGCCCTGCATAGTTCTAATGTACTTCCATGAGCGAAATAGTAGCTCGGTTTAATTTGCAGTACCCTTAAGGGCGTTTGCCAGGGGCGAATTCAAATTTGTTTTTTTTGTTTTCCTTTTCTTCCTTTACTTCAAATCAATAGAGTCCGACCCCCGTTGGATTTGATTCCGCGGGACTTTTCCCCTGCCCCCATATTTCCACCGTATAAAGCTGGGGTCCGGTTTCTGCTCTTTTATATTTGAAAGAGCGGAACACCATCCACGATACACCGAGCCCTTCGTTACGAATGACCCACTTTGACCACCTGGAAGGGACCGTGGATCAAAAACAAAAGGCTTTCCCCTTCGATGGATATGAATCTAAAATATCGTATCTCCGCATCGAATCTCGAGACACCCCATTCGAGGCGTAACACCGTGTTTCTACGGAGAGAACAATGATTCTCGAAACGTTTAAGATGGATGCCCGCGGCGCGCCCCTTTAACGCAGTCGCCTTTAATCCTAGTGCATTAAATTTATAATCCATTTGTGAAATCTAGTACGATCTTTAAACTGTGCGCGGCTCCACGCCCCACGTTAGTGGGTATACTAAATAAAACTCAAAGGATCGCAACGATATATCACGCGTGATACGTACCTGTGTAAAATAGAGTAAAATCATTGAACGCGGGAATGCATTTCAGCCCGAACATTGATGAACTTTCGTTTCGGTGAATTTCTATGAAAATTCGAATCGGAACAAATCTAGATCATGCACATCTCCGGATCTCCAAACTATTTCTAAAGCAAGCAAACACATGTGATTCCTTGTTAAATAATTTTCAGTAGAATAGAAATTCTATAATTATTTCGTGATTAGCGATGCGAAATATACTTGATAGAGTAGAAAAAAAGTTTGGAGAACCGAAGATGCAGAGATCTGCATGATCTGGATTTAAGCCTTCGAATCACTGCGCTCGCGGTTTAGTTGTATAATAAATTTCATCCTTAATAATATTAATATCTATTACGGGTTTACAAATTTTGAGCTCGACGTAAAACAAATGCATCGTGCCCAAAATTCTACGAAAAATTCCAAACTCTCGCGACAGTTGCGTCAAAAGTCTTTTCGAAAGTCGATAAAGCCAAGGGGGGGCGAAGTACATCGAGACGGGTCTACCTCCGGGGAAAGCGTTATTAATGATAAGAGGGTGACAGCATCCCCTGCCCCCCTCACCTCCCCTGTCTCTCTCCACACTTGACAGTGGAGTCAGTCCTGAGCCGACGCGGGACGCCTAATGACGATTAATTCAATGTCTTCCTCCGAAACACGGGGGTGTCTCTGCGCGGGACTTCGCGACAGGTTTCGGGACTTCCGTTCCCGGGGCATACGGGAGTGTATTTCGCCACACACGGGGTGAATACGGGCCGAACTAGGCCGTAGGCCAATCGACTGTTTCGAGCGAGGCTGGTCCAGGCCGGTTCATTAATCAAACGCACGAACGAGAAGCGCGTGAATAATAATCGATCTTGGAGCCCCAAACTGGCCACTCGCCTCGGGCAATATTTGCTGTCGCCAAGGGGTAGAATACGTGTCCTCCTCCGTGTTTGCGCGAATAGTAAATTGCTCGTCGGAATCGCAAACTTCCATACACTTATTTCGTTAATTAATCCTCAGACTCTCCTTCCCGAGTCGCGTTAATCAGTTTTAATTATAGAGTATAATTGCGTTCAGCTATCATCGCGGTAACTGTCGCGCGATACATTCGATTCAACGAGAGAATGCGTTTTTGCATTTACATTTGCATATAGCTTCGCGCGTCTTCTTTCCCCTCCTCGATTTCTTGTTTTACACGCAGGAGAGAATAAATTGTGGAATCAATATAGATTCAAATTACGCGAGCGGATCAAAGGTTCCAGTCGTTATTCCCAAATTGGCATGAAAATATGAGTGGGCCATTAATCAAGCATTCGAACGTATATCCCCTGAATAATAACCGATACCCGTGGCACAAATGGATTCTTGCCTCGAGTGATTCGCTACGCTACCTCGAATGCGGTTACTCTCCAAAGGCGACGAGGAAAACTCCCCCCCTCTAAAGCGCCGCCGATGCATAATCGAAGTATTACAAATTGGGGCTCGACTGGGACGCGCGAAGCCACCCCTTTCTGTGCCGTAGGTATACGTCGTTAATAATCCTTATACGATAGGAGAGAAATCTTTCGCGAAATAAAATACATTCGAAAGAGTAGTGCCGAGTGTCCGAGGGAGGGACGGTACCATTCCCTTTAAGGACAACGACGATCGTACCCAGCCACCGTTAGTACCGCGTTGCAACGTGTTGGCAATCGAATTCCAACGTAGAAACGTTTCGCGAAATAAAGTAGATTTAAAAGAGTACTCTCGAGAGTCTGAAAAGGGACTATCGCATTCCCTTTAAGAGTACACAATAATCGTGTCTCACCACTGACCAATAGAGCGGAGGCCCCCCCTTTCTTAGGTCGTTAACTGCAATCGTTAAGCGAGAACCCTCGATTGGCCGGTACTCGTATATTTTTCCGAGTCCGGCACTCGCCTCTTTGTCCGTGCGACCTCCGATGACATTATGCGCGATAAAGCCTTGGAGAGGTTCCGGTCGTCGCACGTGATCCTGCGCGTACGATGTTCGGCAGAACAAAGAGCCACCGAATATCAATAAGCGCGTGGATTTTAAGGAGTCTATTCCGGAGAATAAGTACCGGTGAATGCGTTGGCTCCTCGTGGAATCGCGCAAACCGCCGTGCGTCGTTTACGCGAAAAATCTGTATTTTATGGAAAACGACAAAAGTTACGCTCCCCGCCCTGGTCGGGGTAAAAGAGAGAAGTTACATTCATTGCCTCCATTATCGATTTGACGTACGATCCTAACGCTTATTTTGCATGTACGCGAGATTAGTTATTCGGGATCGTTGGGAAGGGAAAGTTCGAAGAGGGGGTGATTACGGAGGCGAGTGAAAATAGAAGGGTCACGGTTCGAAAGCGCGCGCGACGGCGTTCATGAATGAATCGTAGTACGCGTGGCTTCTCAGAAGCTGGCCGGTCGAAGCTGATTTTGCAATGCAAGCAAAAACGCCGATTGCCGACCTAGCCGGCGTTCACTCGAGCGAGACGAAGCGCGAGGCTTCTGCGTTTAACTGACGCTACCGATTCACGGTTAATCGGGAAACCGGAAACGTAACGGAAGGCGTCTTAATTCCAGAGGTTAATGAAATCTCAGTGGGAAGGATTAAGCTAAAAGAATCGCGCGAATGGACGAACAGTGTTTCGTGTCGCGACACGCGAGAATTGCGGTATCCCTTTAAAAAAATCATTCGACCCTTTAAGCGACCGTAGCCGCGAGACGGGAATTCTTCCGTCTCGGTGGACGCGCGTCGGGTGTGTGTTCGCGTGACGAGACATCGTCGATATTTCTTCGCGATAGAAGCCGGCCAATTCGTTTTGTCGCTCGTACCAACGAACCAGTCACAGTTTGAGTTCCTACGCTCCTGCTGAAACTAAGTGCGGTGTCTCTCGCATTCCGTGTAGAAACCGTGTAAATTCCATCGGCAATGAAATCCCAGAATACCCGACGGAGATCCAGCGAGACAAAACACTCGCGTCGTTCCACAGTCCGTTCATCAAATTCCAACGAATTGTGACGAGCGACGCTCGTTTTCCACGGAATTTCGCGTAGCAATGGAAAGAATCGCGTAGCAGCCGAGCAATTTGCAGACAGTAATATGCTCGACATTACGAGCATTACCACCATTAACCCCGCCCGGCCATACTAACCCGGGGGCCCTTCGTCGACGGTTTGCCCGAGGACGTATAATACGTCGTATATATGCGTCGCGGGGTATGTGCGACGGACACCGTCGTTCCCTCCCGATGTATCCGTGGAAGCCAAGGTGGCCAGACATTCGAAACAGTCGTAACGGCCAACATCGCAGGACTGGTACGCGTCTCGCCGCACGGCCGCAAAACGGTACCGTGCGGAATTTTCGGCCGATGTTGAGGTACCGAGGCAGCCCGCATCCCGCAGGATTTACGGGTACTATCCCGCAGACCCATAACGGGCGACTCGTCTCTACCGATCGATGAAATCTTTCGGAGTTGCACTTTCGGAACTGTGCTTCGGGGAATCACGAGATAAGTGCCCGAGACCGCGATGGAAGATACCCGGTAATACCGCGATAAAGGAATAATTTTGGTAGTTCGTAACGGTCTTTCTGAGAGCAAGTACCTATCTCGTTCGAAACTTAAAATTCTCCTGGTAAATTATGCTCCGAAGCGCACTGATTTATGGAAGAATTTTATCGTCAGTTTCGGGAAAGCGTATTATCGGCAAAGCGGTAGAATTTTCCGATAGAGGAATTTCCATCGGACAGTGAAACGCTACGAAGCTACTCGAGGCGGATGTAAATTATCGATGCGCCCAAAATTGTCGAATAAAATGTGCGTCCTCTAGCAACGTTTTCGTAAATAAATATCGTCTGCATTCGATGCGTCTGCCGATCTTTATTCCGATACACCCGCGGACCGTCTTCCACGTTTTTTCTTTTCCTAAACGAAACCTAGTATTGGAAACCGATCCACGTTTCCAAAGACCCTTCGATACGACGGCGTGGCGGTGCAATTCTTTACGATCGCCCCGCTAGAAGAAAGACGTTTGGCGTTTAACGACCGAAAACAATCGACGGGCCGACATGAACGGAATTATATCGTTTTTTACGCCTCCAGTATACGGGGGGGCCTCAGCGTAAAAATTTGTGGCCGCCCCTGCGCGTCGGAAATACTGCCTCATTGGTGGAAAAGGAAACGGACTCGTGGACGAGGAGAAGGAAAAGCGAGGAAAGGGGGGGGGGGAGCGAGCGCGGAGTGAAATATTTCTAAAAGCCTCTCGTAAAGCTGGACGTCGTAAAAGCGCGTATCCTCGCGTCGCGATGTCGTGCCGCGCGCGCGGGAAAAAGAAGAAGAAGAAAATCATCGTGCGAGGGGTGTCGGGGAACTAAGGTTTCATTTTTGCGAGAAACGGAACGGCTGGAGCGCATCGTGAAACGAAATGGCCTGTACGCGCAACGGGGACGTTAGTCATAAGTATTTACATGTTTCCCAGAAAAGGGAAACTGGCCGATCGTAAAAATCCGCACTTGAATGCCGGGAGAGAAGAGATCAGGAAGAAAATAAAACATTGGGAAATTTATAAGGGTAGATCGTTTTCGAGGAGGAAACGATACCTTCGGGGAAAGCGGATGGAAAACGGTGGGATTTGTTACGCAGCGTGGAGAATGATGACAGTACATGCAAAATAAATGAAGCTCTAAAGGTTATTAATATTACATACTTTGGCGTTGCTCGGGATTCAAAGTTTCAAAGGAGAGCTGAAAAATCAGCGAAACGCGGTAAAAATACGTATCTTTCCAATTCGGCGCATATAAATCAAATTTGGAATTCCTTTTTTTTATTCCTGTACCCCGATTTAATAAAAACCTTACGTCCATATAAATGCAGCTACGTAATACTATCCTCCATCAAGAATGTACATGTACGTGAGATTCTTCTCAACCGTTGTCCACGAGCGTAAGCGTAAGACGAATAATGGTTGATAATACCCACCGTCGTTCATCTGAATTGCAAAAATAAAATATCTCCGTCGCAGTGGGAGATAGCGGTAACGGTTCATCGAGCCGTCCGTCTCCCATACGTTTATTTTGTCGTTGAATATCTTATCAGCATAATTTCGCTATAACGACTCGGGTTAGGTCGCAAAAGTGACACGTACAGCTCAATGCATAGGGAAGGTAAGAGAGAGTGAGAGAGAGGGGGGGGGGGGGGCGAGAGAAAAAGGGAGGACGTTAGACGACGGGAAAAGGGATTCTAACTCGCATTTACATGTTTCGGTGGGTAGCGTCCGATCGTAAAAGCAGGATTCCAACGGTGGGCGGGAGACGAGAAAGAAAGATCAAATGGATGGACATTGAAACCAAAAAGAGGGGACGACGGTCAACGCGCGGTGGTATCGGGTGGCCGTGTCTTTGATGTGAAAGTAAAAATGGAAGGACTCGCAGGGATCACCGAATCCACGTAGAGTGGAACCGAAGTTCAATCGAATTTTCGGTTTGCCGGCACAAAAGAGAGTCCCCCGCGGGACTTATCGATGGATCGGTTTTTAATCAATTTCGCGTGTTCGAGATAACGTGCGCCGAGATCGCTCTTATCAGAAAAAGATCTGCGAATCGTGAAGTTCGTAGGGGTGATCGATTGGGTAGGAATCAAAGATTACGATTCAAGTGATTCTAATTTAATTAAGATTAGATTAAATTGGTAATGCTGCTTCCAAAATCTTTTCTATTTTCTTGGAAAAAATGCCTGACGATTAATGTCGCGAGAACAGCGGTTGATAATTTACGCGGGAATTGTTGGATGGAAATTTTCTAGGTTTTAGATACGCACGGCGTTTCTCGAATCACGAGACATAAGAATCAAGACGCTCTTGAACTGCGCCGTACTTATTCCGAATCAAATTTCGAATACCGCGCTATGTAAATGAAATTCCGAATAGTGGTATCTGAAATTCAAGTACAGAGGCGGTTGCTCGTATAATTCCCTCGTATTTATTACGTACGAGGTAAAAGTAAAAAAGCATGGGAAAGACGAAGGGCGGGTAAAAATATATCGACGAATCGGCATCCGAGGGGAAAGATAGAAAATGAAATGGATTGCTTGGACAGCCTAGAATTACCAGTTACACAATGCGTCGTTCCCGTTGCCGGAGGTTGTTCAAGGTGAGAGCCGAGATCGCGAAACGATGAAATTCGAACCGCTTTGAAGACGTTCCCCGGGTTTGGGGTCGACCCGAACGAAACGACGCCGCCCCGTATCAAATCTAATTTCGATCTCTTCTCTTTACGCTCTCCTCTCGCTTTGCAGTCTAAAGCCACTCTCCACCGAATCCTCTCTCCCTCCCTACGAAAACTTTGCACTCGCACCGAGAATATCTAAAAAGAGTGAAATTATCTCGAGGGAGGGAGAAATAACGGAGAGTATCGCGTACTCGGGCGATAAATGTCATACTCAGCCGCGAGGACGGTGTTTCATAGAAATTCCCTCGATTTTATAGATTCAAATTGCGCGTGGATGGTATAAAAGTTTGAGGAAAGTTCGGTTGTATACGTCCGACTGTAAAGCGAGCTTTACCCCTGAATTCTCGATTCCACGATTGGACGGATATCGTTAAATGATTCAACCGGTCCACATTTTCTAGAAATTTGTTCGCAGTTCCGAACACAACCCACTTTCTCCTCGCCTTCGATAAATAATAAATTACCGTGTCTGACCGAACTCCCCCTATACCACACCGAATGCTCGCTCCGGTAGACATTCGTGAATTACTGCTTTCTTCGTCGTTTCTTCGGGTTCTCCCTTTTCTATTCCAGGTCTTTGAACGGCAACAACGAGAGAACGGGCATTGAGAGAAACGGATGGGAAACTCGGGCGGGGGTAGAGAGAGAGAGAGAGAGGGGGGGGGGAGACAGGGAGCGACGCAAAATCGAACTTGCATTGTCCGAGTTTCGAGTGGGAACTCACGTGCTCGAACGAACCACTTCGATCACCCTCGTTCGAGTGCTCGATGGAAAATGTCGAGCGCAAACTCGATACACGACTAACGAGAGCGACCGTAAAGCCGAGGGCGAAGACGAAACGAGAGTGGAAATGAAGGGGAAAGTGCAAGTGGAATTAAACTCGAGAGATCGGCAATGCGGAATTCTATTTACAATGTTCCCGCTCAGGATCGGAATAAATTTCAGGATACCGAAGTCTCCCTGTACGTCGAGACTTTGTTCAAACGATAATTTAAATCAGCGTACGATCTACAGAGGGATTTCGTTTAAATATATCAATTCGATCAAACCCGCCGATTAAAATATCCGACGTCTTTAAAAAAATAAACGTCTTTAAAAAAATCGTCGACTCGTCGTTCGTAGGATTTCGCGCACAAACATTGACCTCGAAAGTTCTACTTCGAAAGTATTCTCGAACACTAAAACAGATGACACTTTTAAAGTTCTACTTCGAAAGTAGAAATTCGTAGAAACAAAAAAAAAATCGTGGCACCGTTGTATTAACGAATTCCAGACACGAAGTCCCTTCGCGGAAATTAGTTTCGGGTTCCAATTACGAGAATAGTAATGAGCTTCGAAAATTGTGGATTGATCTAACTAGACCGTGGGGATGGGACCTTTTGTGTCGCGAAAGAGAGGGCCAAAGGAAGAAGTTGAATAATAAGAAGGCAGGATTCGAATACCTCGCGCGGGAGTGGAACGAATTCTCAAATACCCGTCGCCGGGATATCGAGCCGGTGGAATAAGACTACGCGTTCTTGAAATTGTACCCCGAAGACAGGCAGTCGTGGGGTCGATAACCAATTAGCTAACCCCACGACAAGGGGCGGAATTACGCGTAAACAGCGTAGGCTGTAGCTAGGGCAACGAGTTTCAGGGGCATCGTGGCAATCTTAAATTTTCATTCTCTCGTCGCCTCTTTAATTTGTCTCGTTCCGTTCGCTCGGTACCATCGCTCGCTGACAAATTAACGAGTGCATCGAGTCCCGACCCCGAATAAAATGACTACGGCTCGATTGCCGGAATTAATGCAATTCTACGTTCGCTTTATGCGGGGCGTGCCGTGGTGGACGCTTCTCGTTTATTAACACTCGAGCTCTCGGTATAACGCGTAATCTTTATTTATCGCCATTTGTATCTGGATTATTCGTGGCACATCGAATGGGTACTTTAAGTAACACGCTTGACCCTGGAGAGCCATCCCGTTTGGCGTTTCGAACAGCAGAACCGGTTAATACTCGATACTCTCTTACCGATCGAGTACCACGATTATTATCGTTACTAACGGGACGAGCCCTTATCCAAAGTTTCGCGGGAAAAAAATGTTCGCGTACCTCGCGCAAACTTCCCTACATCGTTTCGGTAGCTATCGTACCAGGTCTGTAGAAAAATCCCTCGAAGGGGTTGCGCCATTACAGGGAACTCACGAACGAGGGAAAGTTCTCACGAGCGCAATCTACGCGAACTGTCTCCGTAGGCGGAATCTAATAAAGATAAAATATCCTTCTGGGGGCTTTAAGCGTCCCATCGATCATCGTTGACTTTGAAAAGAAATTCGCGGGCGAAATAGAGTCGCCTCATTAAAAAGTTACCCGTGATGCCGGTGTCGCTCGGACTTTAAGTCCCGGATAAGAGGAACGGAGAGAGAGAGAGAGAGAGAGAGAGAGAGAGAGAGAGAGAGAGAGAGAGAGAGAGAGAGAGAGAGAGGGAGAAGAACATTATCTCGGAGCTTTGCGGAATATCTTAGCCTTTCGCGAGAGAAGGACAAAGTTGCGTACGAGCTGACACACGACGCGCGTCACGCACACGCGATGGAAGAAGCTCAGCCAAGTCTTGCATGGTCGATGGACCGTGCGAGGGATGCATAACAAGCAGCCTTTTTGCCCGCTGGCAAATTTGTCAATGGGGCCTGGGGTGCCGCTGAATTCTCCCTCCAGGGAAATGGCTGCCGCCTCACCCTTATCTTCCTCGCCTCCCGTCAATCATCCTCGTTCTATCGCGCAGACACGCTCTCCGATGCTCGAGAATGCCGGGAGACGCGAGCTGCGATCTTAAAGACGCCGCGCGATAACGTCTAACCTCTATGTTATATTTCTCGGTAAACAGCGGAGAAACTCGGGTAACTCGATTTCGCCGAGTTTCGCGCGAAACTTTATCGGGTACAGTTTTACTTCGGAACTAGCGGAATTTAATAAGCTTCGCGGCTCAAGGTATTCCCATCGTTTCGCGCCACATTCGCCGCGCCGCGCACTTTGCCGCGAAACTCGAAACTCGTCAACTTGAAATTCAGTCTCGACGGGGACAAGTTTTATTACACGATCGGCGAAATAATTATAACCCTCGTGTAGTTTTGAATTATTCTTGCCATTTCGCGTTACCTCTCAACGCGCTTGCGGCGTGGGAAATCGTACAATCTACTCGGACGAAACAGGTGGAGTTGGAAAGTTGCGCGCAAAGTTTCCTACGTTTTCCGGGGTTTACCCGAACCCCGGTGTTCTATCGAGTGGACGTTGGGATTCGAGAAAAGTAGCGCGTTCGTCCGAACTCTCAAACGCTCGTTTTCCCCCCACCGCGTAACCGTGTACTCCCCGTTTCCGTTACTAAAAATCACTGTTTCTAACAAACTTTCCAGCCGGTTCATAATAGCGCGCGAAGAACTTAGGCGAAGGTCCGGCGGAGGGCGATCCGTGGAGAAGACGGGAAAGAGACTGGCGAGGTTCGGAAAATGGATGGATGGTAGTTCGCAATTTGGCCCTCCAATAACCGCGACACAAAGTAGCCAATTTATAATCCCCTGTCCCTCCACCGGTGTCGGCCGATCGGTGGATACTTTTATCTACGTACCCGCGCCTCCCCCCTCTCCTCGCACCCCTCATCGCGCCGTCTATATCTCGGTTCTTCGTATTTTTCGTTGTTTCCCCCTTTTCTCCCTGTTTCGTCTCACCAGACCAGACGGCGGTGCGCGTCGATAACGGGCACTGCTCGCGAGCAATGGCCCGAGAAATTAAATTTCTCCATTAACCTCTAATCGAAGCACGCGAGACTGCAAAAGGTGATCCTCTCGAGTGCCTCGAGTCACTCTGATTTACTTAACGGCGAATTTGCCGCGGAATGGCAAGTTATCCCCTCGAATCGTTTACATCGATCTATTCTCGATCGAGGTGATCGAGAGTGCTTCTCGATCGCGGCATCGAGGGATTTCACCTCGAGCGCAATTTCTTTTAACGCTCGATTAGAAAGTCTTCTCATTGGAGCGTTATTAACTGATCGACGTTGAATAAATATAATTAGCGTAGTACGCTTTCCACGGTTACGCGTGGTACTTTAATTTCGATCTTCTTAACAAGATAATTAATTCAAGTCAGCTACGATTCGAGCGTAGCGCGGAAACAATGACGCAAATCGCGAGAGCGAAGACGCTCGCGATCGTTTTTCCACGGTGAATTTCGCGATTAGATTTCTGCTCGGAAGCATTATTCGCAATTTACTGCCACGGGCGTGCGAATAATGTTCACGGCGGGGAAACTGTATTTCATGATGTACGGTTTACGAGCGCAGGGTTTACGAGTGAACCTATACGAACCCCCGCTGCGTTTGAAATTTAACTCGCGGAGGTCGAGCGTGCCACGTGGCGTCGTCGTCGTCTCGTTGATACCGGAAAGCGTGCCGATTTCTGGCCAAATGTGATCTTCGCGGTTGCTGCGGGGGCGGCCGAAAGAACCCTCCTCACCCTTCCCACCGAGAAACGGTCGAAAATTAATTGCTTCCATGGAACACGAGGGGTTCTTTCGCGAACAAAGAAAACGCTCTCGACCGCGACGCCGAAGAAAGGCCATGCATCTCCCCATCGATCGAACGACCATTGGTGGAAAAAGCATTCCGTGCTTTAATGGTCGAGTCTAATGGCCGAAGCATCAAAAAAATTAATCGCGCGTCACGCGTACAAGCCCGAGGACAATAATGGACTCGTTGATCCGAGGTGTCGCGCATGACAAATAACCGTGTTAACGTCGAACAAGATTAACGCAATAGTTAAAATAACATAACGATAAATATAGACTTTCTCAGTTAGTATTTCCAGTTACAACTTTCTTATTTGTATAACCGATCGTACTACTGTACTCGAGAGAATTGCGGTAAGAATTTCAATTTCATTCTCGTATGAAATATTGTTAAATTAGACTCCGAGCTTCGAGGATTTATCGAAAGTATTATTAATAAATACGCAAGGGTAAAAGTTATGATAAATGTAATTACCTGCTAACGCCCGATGCCGCAAGAAATTTCAAACTTTCTCGCCATTCGCACCCTCCTGAAAACTCGCGCGAATCCTTCGGCCAACTCGACGTCTGGAAAATCCAACCGGCCGTACCCTCCGAGGGAACACGGCCGACACCCCACCGTCGCGTCGTGGGGTAAAACTGGAACGAGACGCTTCGCGACGTTATTCCCAGGAGTAGCGAGGAAAGGAGAGATGGTTCCGCACCGACGATCGACGGATGGATCTCCGGTTACGACGTGCGACGTGTCGTATAATTGAGCAGGTGTTACGAAACCGACGAGCCGTGCGACCGGGGTAACGAGAATCGTATACTAACTTTCTGGTGGTCGATTCTTCGGAAACTGGGGGTTGATCGACGATACAACTGCCTGCCAGCATCTCCTTTCCCTCTTTCGGAAACCTCAGCGATTTCACTCTCTCGATTGGCAACGCTGAACCACGAGAGTCCGAAGTCGCGGTATTTGAGTTTAATTTCAATGCTTGATCAGTGGTCTCGTTTTACGAAGTGTCTTTACGGTCCACCAAAGTACGATTATTTATCAATTACGATTATCGTTGAATCAAGGTTCGACACGGATCGCGGATGATCGCAGAAGTTCGATTGATTCTAATTAGAGATCTTGTTTTACGAAGTGTTTTTACGGTCCACCAAAGTACGATTATTTATCAATTACGATTATCGTTAAATCAAGGTTCGACACGGATCGCGGATGAGCGCAAAAGTTCGATTGATTCTAATTAGAGCGATTCACCGACGTCAATTTGGTTCACCGAGTCGAATTATAATAAACTCTTCCCGTTCTACTCAGTCTTGTATTATACTTCTGTCGGTATCTCTTACTCCCTTCGTTGCCTTCTCTTTTTTTTTCTCTCGGTCTCCCTGTCTCACCCTCCTCAGCTTTTCGACGTCATTCTGGACCGTTTAATTATTATCAGCCCCGACGCTGACAGGACGAATGACGGATGGATTTTCGTTTATACGACGCGCGACGTGGCGTGTAATTAACTGGCAGCCAATTATAGACACCGGCGTCGCGATTTTTAATGTCGCCCTGACGGAGTCGTTTTGCGCCGCGACGCGCCGTCGTTTTTCCACTCGCGGAATTAAGCGCGCGCGTCCTGCTCAACTTATTCCGATGAGCTTATAAATATAATTCCCCATCGCTCGTCGAAGGGATGGAATCGCTTATCGGGGTACTTGGTTAGTATCTCCAATGCAAGATTTTTCGGAAAAATTGGATTAAAGGTGTCCGCGTGTTCGCGCGACAGCCAACGACGAATAAAGAAAGAACGCAACACACGTGTTTTCCATCTTTTTTTTTCATTTCACTTCATTTCACCATTATCTTTAGGATAGTGGCATTAAAAAATGTTTCTTAATATAATATGTATACTTTCCTTAAAATCATCATACTCGTATTCTCATAGCGTAATAATCATAATAATATATAATCATTATAATATATATATATCTATATTTATTTATATATATATATATTATGTTTATGTATTTTGCATATAGAGAATAGTCAATTACATAGTAGGTTGCGTAGGTTTTGTTGTATTTATTATTTTTTTTTTTAATCTTTAATGTAGGTATTCCATTACTAAACATATAAAAGCGGTATAAAGCTCGATCCTCACACGCTGTCTATTTAATAATCGTCGCGTCTTACAGTTTCCTTAAATTGCCGTTACGAAAATCTTCTTTTATCATTTATTCTTTTTAAACCTAGGCGTATCCGTAATGCATTAATGCTTATAGTGTACTTCTTCATCGTCCTTCCCTAAAACCCACTCTGGATCCGCCGTCCGAGAAGTAAAAAAAAAAATTATCCGGCGGCCGGATCCGGGTGACAAAGGACGCGTAAGCCCGAAAAAACTGCCAGGACCATATTGACCGTGTCCTCCGCTCTATCTAAGAGCATCGTTTAATTAACGCGAACTCGTATTAGCGGGACGATGACGACGGGGTAGTTGTCCTCCTCGTGACCTTGACTCCTATCTTCCTTCCTCCCGATAATTCGAGGGAAGGATCGTATTCTCCACCGTCGGCAACGTCCTCGAGTAAAATATTAAAAGACTAAAGACGAGTCGTTTTTTCGAGAGACCTCTCTCCTCCCTTCATCCCTTCCCGCCACTCTCGTTTTCTCGTTTTCGCGCCTCGCAATAATAGCCTCTCGATACGCTCCTGATAACGCTCCCCGTTATTATCATCGTTCTTCTCGCTCCTTACTCCCGGTCGGGTTTGTGTTATTCGACTCGACGTTATTCCAGGAGACGTTTCTCGGGACTGTTTCGGTCTGTCTCTCTCGAAAAAATGACTCTTGTGTTAAGCACTAGCTCACGATCGACACAGCTTATCGATAATATATCTTTTTTTCAACCGTAAAATCATCCTTCGTTACTTTCCGCTTTTTCGTGCGTCTATCTTCCCCTCAAAGTCGCTGGCGGGTGCACCGGGATATTTGCTTTGTTCTCATTTCATTTTCTCGTACTACGCGATCTATGGATCTTCGCTGATCACTCTTCACGCTAGCGAACGTATTCTCGATCACTTACCGGATAATTTCGACTTAACTTCCAAGTATCTTTATAAACTCCTCGCGGTACTATATTTGTATTATTTATTTGATATTTCTCTTGCGCGTTTAATTCTATTTTGTCGGAATGCGCGAGCAAGCTGGCAGAGAGACGCCTCCAACGCCCAGCATCGGACACGCGTCCTCGCGTCGTAATTTCTCGTAACGTTTTCCTATTTTTTTATATATTTTTCTTTTTTCATTTCCAAATCGAGAACACGTTCGGCCTTACAATTCCTGATAACAGTTCGATGCCGTCGACAGATCTCACACGCGCCATAATTAGTAGCTTTCGCGATACACGCATTCGGATCGATCACTCGAATTACAGAGTGGTTTCTCTTAATTAGACGTTCTTACAACCCTTGCGATCCGTGAATCCGATCTCACGAACGATCTTGATCGAAGAAAGTTTCCGATACGTTGGAAATAATTAGAACTCTGTGATGGAACTACGTATCATTGTTTCGTAGATTTTACTTTATCGTTCGAGAAGAACGGAAGAAAATAACATTTCTCTCAATTTTCTTCCCGGCAAAGTAAGGAAAAGACTATTGCAAAAACGAGGGAAACTCAAGGATCGTTCCGAGACGAGGAATCGTCTTTCCCTGAAATACAAATTCAATAACTGTCGTCTCTCGTCACCGGTGTTAAGACCCGCCAGCTAAAGGTACAGTGTAGTATCTAATAACACCCGAGTTAGACTCTCGCCCTCAAGCCAACCAAACAAATATAGTTGCATACAATTACAATACGAATTCTTAAATATCAACTCTTATACTCTAACGATAGAATGATAATAATAAGTGTCTCGGCAGCCGCTGACGACTCAACGTTGCCGGTATATACGTTAGTGTGTATATAATATACTTTGTTTTATTCAATAGGTTCACCACGATTATCGGTGTGTTCGCTGAGCGTTCGGCTTCTTTCGTTGACAGAAAAAGAAAAAGAAAAGAAATGAAACAGATAGGCAAAAATTGCGAACGGTCGTGGTCGCGAGAAGAGCGTACTCTCGAAACCCACTTCGCGTCTTCCATTCGGAATCTACGGATATATCGAGTAAAGCGATTTTGCGCTGCTTTCTTTTGAAGTCGATTCTAATTATTCGAATCGAGTCCGGAATCGTTCCGACAAAGAATTTCTAAATGCCGACGGACGAACAGCTGCGAACGTTCTTTGTCGGCACGGTTTCGTTTCGGATAGCGCAAAATCGACCTTTATCGGGAAATGTAGGAAATGTAACGCGCGGCAAATACCGAACTTCTTCGCGGTATATGGAAACGCAACTTGGGTTCACTTGCCATCGGTAAATATACATATATATGGTACGATTAATTTCACGGAGTATCGAGCACATATAGCTCGGCTGCGTAGTTTTCTTCCTCGGAAAGGGCTTATACGGGGGGGTGAATATATTATATTCGTGGATCGAAAATACCTGAATTTCTTGGTCGAGTGTTTCCATCGACCCTTAGACAGTCATCGAACTGAATTATTGAGACGACACGCCGGTCGAGAATCCTACACACAGGCCATTTTGAAAGTCAGTCGGTTTATCGATTCGATGAATTTTTTTTCCCTAATTTCCCAATTTATATTTGCGGTTGAATTTCGAAATTTAACGACAGCTACGCTTCGGCCGACGACGACGTAAAATCTACTTCTACGTTAAATCTCCGCCCTTTTACTTCCTTTTTTTTAGAGCACTTTTGAATAGATTTTTATCAAAAATATATATATCCATATGTTTATGTGTGAATACGTATCTCTCTCTATCTCTCTCTCTCTCTTTCACTCTCTTTCGCTCGATGTCGCACGCACTCTCTCCCTTTCGCCACGACGTCGATCGTCCGCTCGACGCTCAAAGTCTAAACGTACGGATATTCGAACGATCAAGGAACTCTTGAAGGTTCGGATATGGAGTCGTCGAGCCGACGATGTTCCCCGCCAATGTTTATCGATTACTCTTACTCGTATTACTTGTCAATTATTATATAACTCGTCGTCGACCGAGAGCGCGATTCGGTTTCTATGCGAGATCACGAATTTGTCATCGGATCCGCGTGTTCATTTTAAACGATATCTTCGTTGAGTGTGTAGGCCATTCCTCCGTGCGTCTATTTCTTATAATACCTTATTACTTTTGTTTTGTCGCTTTAATCGATGGGTTCTATCGTGTGTTCTACGTAAGATCAGTCTGAAGTATCGGGGCTGTAAGTATTTCCAAGATACGATTATATCAAAGTACGAACGTGATGCTCCAAAAATGCGTGTAAAACGTCTCAGAAATCGAAGGCTGGAACAATTATGTTTCTCGAGTCTTATTTTCGGCAGTTCTGTTTGTTTTTATTTTCTCGAATCTCGGGGGCCGTACCTCGATCCTCGTTCGAGACGAACTTAACGATACGCGTGTTTGGCATTGTATTCGCGGATTCTATTTGCGTGGATGCAGGATCGAAGCTGTTCTCTGATACATTCAATTGTTTTGCCGAAATCGCGAATTCGTTTATACGGTCATTAGCAAGGGTATATCTTTTCCAACCCTCTTGCAATGCCAACGAAGATTAATACACGGTTAATTTTTATTTTCAGCTTGATCGAGCAGTCTCCACGCGTTTCCTGCGACATCCTAATGATCACGTTGTAGCTTCGTTTCAGTCGAACGTTAAGCTTTAATATCGGTGTCAATCTGAATCGAGAAGCAAGGCCCCGAAGGATTCTTTTCGTTTATTGCTCCTACGTTGGTAGAAGTGCGACCTAACGAGTCGCACGGGATGATTAAAAACGGGTTAGAAAAACTGTTGAGTTGTCGATCAGTGCTGGTGAATCCGTGTGTGGGTTGTGTTCGCGTACGTGTAGTTAATTATATTTTACCTATCCCATAGTTAATGTATTAGGGGGTCAAAAAGGGGGACACCTAGAAAGAGATAGTTACCGGCTTTTCCTTCTTTTACCTTATACGGGTGCATGCAATGAAGAAACACCGAAATTCTAACTACGTACCGAATCATCGTCGAAGCTTATATACCAATAATTTCTTGCGGCCTTCCTGTAGGTTCGTTTGCACGATGTTACGATCTTTTTTTTTTTCTTTGCCTTATTTGTCCGCAATAATTATACCAATCTCACTTAAGACCAGCTCAGCAGGATTTCGGAAGCCCCCTCGCGAAAGTGATCTCTCGAGAGGCGACTAAAATACAACGAGTACAAAGTGTCGAAACTGCCAATCGTGTTAGCCCTCGAAATGCCGAGTGCCAAAAAAATTTTGATCGCGAGGGCGATGCCCTCGAGACGGTTGCCATGGGCGCGAAACAGAAAATCGCGCGACGATATACAAAGAGGTGATTAGAGAACAATCTTGAACTCTAATTCGTGTACGAGTTGCCATTGGATATTGTTTTGATATTTAATTCGGGTCATCGAGTGTCGTATCATCGTAAGGGTAAAACGAAGTTTCCACTCGAAATTCGACTTGAAACTCGGCACACTTCCTCGCGGGCTAACGCGAAAGGATTTTCATTGACATTCCTGAGAATTCGTGACCAAATCGGTGTAGCCGCGCCTTAAGTGCTAATGGCAGTTTAGATCGTTAACGTACAGGTATGTATGCATACTTCGATAATACATAACGTTTAATGGACCTAACTCTAGGTAAGTATGCGGTACGTACCATATAAATAATTTGTTAATTTTTATATCGTTATTCGCAATAATTTCTACCACGAGGGAAAAACATTATTAAACATTATTTATCATCTAATATTACCTTCTTGTTTTTTTTCTTTCTCAACGCGCTTTCATCTCTCAACCGTGCACACACACTCATTCACGTCATTCTCCCGTTCTCTCGTCGATCATTCTCCCTTATTCCACTTTCTCGCACTGTTCCTCGGGCGCGTTCTATAATAATTAGTAATTTTTCTGATTTTTGTAATTAATTGCTCATTCTCGCTCTCTCACTTTCGCACATACGCGCACTCACTGTCTCTCTCGCTCTCTTTCTCCCTTTGTGTCTTCTTTCTCCTCTTTCCTCGTTTATATTTTATTCATCGCTCGATATAATTATTCATTAGAAAAATTTGTACTCTTATAGGGGAGGTATCGAGGGACGTAGCTGCCTCGCCGCTCGTTCTGGAACATCTTACGCGTTCTCTCTCCTCGCCCGTTCGCTTCGTCGCGTCGATTCCTCGATCGCCCGCGAATTCGATCACGTTCACGGAAATTCCCGTTACACCGATAAAATGTCCCAAAATTCGAAGCTAAAAGTCAGCCAAGTCGCCTAATGAAACGCGCATTTCTCTCAACCACGAAGACCATGCGATCGAATTGCAATTATTTTTACCAATTCGACGTAACATTTCTAATAGTTTCTGCTATTGTTACTTCTTACTTTCTTTCGGCCGTTTCCATGCAAAAAATGCTCTCGTTCCTAGATAGAAAACGATTCTTCGCTCTCTCTTTACCCCGCCATCTATCCCCCCCCTCTCTCTCTCTCTCTCGCTGCTCATAGCAGAACAGAAGCAAAAGATTTTTTTATTTGCAGAGCACTCGAGACGTCTGCCAATTAAATTAAACAGTGTCGGCCAGCGAGGTCTAAACCAGAGGATCGACGATTCTACTTTTACTTCCCTTTCCTACTTCCTTTTTCCTCGACGACAATCGCTGCCGCGAATAAAAGATATTTCCTTTCGGCCTCGACATTCGGAAGTGTGGCTCTTTTCTTTCTTTTTTGTTTTCTTAATACACAATATAACACCGGATATCGTTTCGCGCGTAATGACGGCAATTCGATCGGCCCTCGTAGTTGAGCTACTAATGGATGGCGCGCCTCATCTCTCTCGTTTCGACGAAAATAACGCGGTGGAACGGAAAGAAAAGCTAGTTACGGTTAACTAACGAGAATTCGGACAAGGGCTTCGGAATAATTGGTTAACGGAGCTTGGTGGGTTAATTCAATGATGGTTAGAGATCCTCTCATTCCGCAATCACTCGTCACTCATTCGTAACCACTATACCGATTGGTGCGTTTAGGACGTTCGTTGATCGAATCGAATTTTCCCTCTCGTCTCGACGAGATCGAGGACGATTTCGTCGGTGACTCTCGACGTCGATTCGTTATTCGCGCTCCACTACTCCGTTACGCCCGACATCTCGCGACGTAAACGCACCGAGGTTCCGACTAAGCTACACGAAATTGGGAAATAGCTTCGATCGCTTAATTACATCTACGAGCAAAGGGTAATATCCTATACATGTACGATTTGATACGAGTTTCGACGCTTAAAAAACGCTTTGTTCTTGCACGAAGGAGACAGACTTGACTGTGCCTGACGTAAGGTCCGAGTGGAAACCTACTGTCAAACGGTAAAAACCGATATAATTAGCTTTTACGAGTAATGCGTTATGTGTATACGAATATTAATGCGCATATATAAAGATATTATTCCAACCGTCGTTACGACCGTTTCTCGTGAATTCCACGTCAAAAAAACTTCCGACCTCGCGCGACCTCAACCCTCTTTTCCCTCTCTTCCGTATTCTCTTTCACGGCAACAGCCCCTCGACCACTGACATTCGCGCGTTCCTCGAACTCCGTTTCGATTCCATTTTCATCGTCGGCGGCGAAAACGCTTAGTTTTATAGGAAACGTACCGAAGGATGTAACTGCGTCGTCGGTGCCTATTTCGCGTCGGTGTTGAATTAAGTATCGTTTGCCGGGTGGGGTTGTTTGTCGTTAAATATTTGCCACTCTCAACGAAGAACGAAGGAAGGCGAATCAGAGTCATCGGTGCGGGGCAGTAAGACATGGAAAGGCTATCGCAATTAAGCCGTTAGTCAGTTTTCTTTTATCCCGTTTTCAGCGTCTGTAACCATCGTTCTTCTCACCGCCCTCGAAAAATGTACGTCCACGAAAAAGAGGACAAAGAAGAAAAATCTAAAGACCGAAAGCCAAATGAGAATGGAACGCGAATGTCGAGGATAAAATTGCAAATGTAAACGCGGATGCAACTTGACGAGAACCAATGCCAAGATTATATTTTTTGCTTCGACAAAACGGAAATGACAAATACGAGTAAATGGCGATGACGCGAGTATGGCAGAAAAGATTACGAATAGTACGGTACGACTAATAATTTCTGGGAATACGCGAGGCGTCCCTAAACTCGAGAAAGCTTCGCGACTCATCTTTACGCGAGAGGCCCACGAATTTTCGTAGAAAAAGTTACGTTTAAAGAGACGGTAAGCTTATCCTCGCGAATAAACGCACCGAATCCGATATAAAAAACGTTTAAATCCTTAAATGTTAGCGTATCGCTTTCGAATACCACGTAGCCAATTATGGTTCGTCGTGACGTTGCGTTTCGGACGATCATAAACGCGTTCGAATTACTTAAGTACAACACGATAATAACACAAATCATATTACACGAGACTTTGAATCATGCATAAATAAAAGGAGACGCTTAATAAATTTTTTTTCATTTTGATTCTGCTCTTAACGATAAAGAAAATATCAATCGGTTGGGAAGAACCGTTTCGGTCGTCGAGAAACCAAAGTTTCTCGAGAAATCGTCACTAAAGATAAAAACAAAGATGAACATAAGCACCGATACACACGGTCGTCCGAAATACACGCGCAATATCGTCGGAAATTCTCGCCACGTATTATTACAAGTTAATCACTACGAACGAGTTCAGACGTTGATTTCCGATGGAGCGGCAATTTTTCCCATATCCCTTTCCCTTCCATTTTTTTTTCCCCATTCTCTAGAATCTTCACAGTCCTTCACATCCCTTTCCCTCTTTCAACCTCTGTCAGTTGTCCCGTTTGGTCCGCACTACCAGCATGATTATTTGCTTTTGCAATGCAAAATGCTTGTTTACTATGATTTTTTGTTTAAGATCGCTTCCATGCCTGCCGTCCGATCGGTTTTCTCCTTTCGACTTACTTAACGATTAATTAGTACAGCTAAACACCTTTAAAAACTATACCTAAAAATGCGTGCTAAAAGGTATTGTGCCACGCCTTACCGATCGTAAGTTACGTAATAATTAGCGACTGCTGTAATTATGCGATTATTACAAAATACACCGACGATAATTTTCGAACGATCTCGCTCAATGACGTCGCGAAAAGTTCGCTCGTACGGCCGGGAATTTTCCTTTTCCTCGGACACGATCGATCTTTAATTAGACTTTTCCCCGTCTTCGTCAATTTGGAAGTTCGAGCATACCGAAAGGGCTAAGCAGAGGCGAATCTCGATTACTTCCCGAGGCCTTTATCTCGGTGGCGCGTCTTTCGCTCTCGTCTCCGTACAAATTACTTTTGACACTTCTTTTTTTTTTGTTTTCCGAAAAACTACAAATTACACGCGACGCGTCACTTAAACTAAACTTAATGACTTCTTAATTTTGATAAATCCTACCGTGTTAATCAATTCGACCCTTTTCCCCGTCTCTATTCGTGATCGCCTGGGCGATCGCTTAAAAAAATAGGGTACAAAAATTAGCCATCTAAATTTGAAACCTTACCGAATCTAAAGTTGCTTTTTTCACTTCACTCTTCCTTTTTCATTTTTTTTTTAAACACAGCCGAATAAAAATGCCCCAATTACGTTCTAACAAATCGTACGAAATCCTTAATTTAGACTCTCGCCTCGCAATCGTCAAAACCCCTTCCCCGAATTTTGGCGCCCGATTCTTTCTCCCTTGAGACATTTTAATATAAAAAACTACCCTTAAGATCCACCGTGAACTTAGCCCCTATACGCGATGCACACTTGCGATATAAAAAAGAAATTGCTTATTTTTTTCGCCAAAAAGCTTATCGTCTACCTTGCCAATTATATCTTTTTCTCTCTCTTTCGCCCGATTTTCGTCTCGTCCTTCTAAACGAAAAACGAGAATCGCCGAGCTGAGCGAAAACGAACCCGCGGTTCGCTCGTCGCTCTTCGTCCTCGCGATCCTACTTTACCGTCGCTCGACCGGTTCTTAATTACAGTAATTACGCGGTTTCCCTTACACAACGAAGTGTCGCAGTCTTACGCGGGGTCATCGTCGTCACGTATACGTTGGAAAGAACGCGTGATTATCACCGTTTTTCATCAGAATTTTAAGTCGCAAACACCACTCGCACCTGCCGAATTTTATCGCAATGAAACGGAACCTTCTGACGCGACCGTTTAGATTCGAGTCGCATCGTAATTGTCCCTCGCGACCCCACCCAACGTTTTTTTTTCTTTACACGTTACAAAGATTCTCACAAATTTCTTCGACTAGGTTTTAACTCGAGATATCGACGAGCGTCAACGCTTCGTTCGCGTAGTCATTTACGTTTCGTCGTATCGCGAGAATTCTTGCGGTTTCATCGACGCAAACTTTCCCGAAAAAAATCAATGCTCCGGCACACGTCTCGCGAAAGCCTACGAATTATTACCTTTCCACGCTACTTTATTGCGACTTGTTGCTAAACCTACGACTTAAAGAGAACCCGTGGGGCTAAAACTACGCGAGCCTCACCGAATCATCAACTTTATCATTTTCCTTTTTTCCGCGAGATTATCAGGTGCCAGTGGTTGCCCACCGAAATGACTACGTTTGCACGTGCAGGGTTCGAGAGATCTGCCCGAAACTAGCCGGCAGAACGAAACTACCGAAACGAGGAGCGATATATATATACGATTATATACAGCGTAAACGCGATTAAATGTACGAAGAGGAAGGGAGTAGCACATCCACACGCCATTCAAACACATCGGTTAACCCCTTTAGGAAATTGGCTGTAAACGGGTCTTGGTATTGGGGGAGCCTACGAACTAACGATTAATACGTGTCTCGTAAAACCTTAATTACAATTGTTACGCGTCTATTATCCTTCGTTACACGCCCAACACTTTCTCTCTTCTCTCGTTCGCAACGCTCATGCATTCCCAGCTTTCTCTCTGTTTCGCGCTAAATTTCTTCACATCTCTTTCTCCCACTTTATCAGCGTATATATCGTAAGTGTAATCCTGAGTCTAGTTATAAAGTGCAATTAGAAAGCAAAAACTGATCCACCGTGCGCGACGAGTATGTAATAATTATATCTTGGTGTGTGCTCTTTCTTTCTTTCTCTCTCTCTCTCTCTCTCTCTCTTCCTTTCTTTCGTGTATAATTCCTTATCTTTCCTCTCTTTCCCGTTACGCGATTTCTCGAGTTTCGCCAATCCAATCACGGCTCCGCGAGAGGGTATTTTACCGATACGTAATCGAACGGAAAGGGGCCTGGAACGGGGACAAATCAAGGGACAACGATCAAAACAGGCAAGATAACGGGGAGCCGTGATGCGATCGATCTTTGCAACTTTTGTCACCAACATTATCCACCATCTTTGCGATATCGATTCTGAATATGCACCTCTTTTCTTGCTTTGTAACCACCTTCTATCCTTTCGCTCCGACTCGTCCTTCGAGGACCTTAAAAACCCGTAACTTCGCGAGCTGCTCTTTTCTCTTTTTTTCTTTTTCTTGTTCCCTCTCGCAGACATACACCCCACGAACTTTCTTAAGCTCCCGAAAAGACTTCGATAACCTTCCATAAATCGCTCTCGAATTTCGTTAAGCCGGATCACGACGATTCTTTCGACCCTACCGATAATTCCTAATGAAACTACCCCGTCATCGCGCTACGTCCTCGAACGACGCGTAAAAGCGAAAGGAACACCGTTATAGGTTAATAACAACATTATGTTCCTATGTACATTTGTACCTTAGCCAACGTATCCAATCGACCCGATTACGACCGAGCTCCCAGGATCGCGGATTTTCAGGATCTCGACTTCTCTTCGTCTTCTTCGATAAAAAAAAACCCCCTCCCTCCCCCGTAACCCACCTCATTCTTCCTCCGTCCTTTAGAATCCCTTCAAAATCATTCTACCAGCACCGAGCGGAAGGCGATCGTTCAACGCGATTTGGCACCGTTAAGTTTTATTTATCTTCTTTTTTTGTTGCTTTTGCTTCATTCGCCCTTCCTTTATCTTTATTCTCGACCACGGTAATCGGCATCCTTATCGAAGGGGACTGGGAGCTCGGCTCCTTCAATCGTAGAGTGTGAAAGACAGCCGGTGTGTGTACTATTTGTGTCGTAGGCGATCGACGCCCTTGTCTCCCGATCGATTTTCACATGATAAAATCTTTTTCCTGATACGCCGAAGAAATTGCTATAGACCGCCGATTCGGTGCGTAATGTGATAAGGGTGAGCGTAACGCCTCGATTTATTTATTTATATACGTGTGTCGGAGAACAGCGACGATCTCTCTTTGCTTCGTTTTCGTTTTGTCCTTTTCTTTGTTTTTTGTTTGTTTTTAGTCTCTCTTGGATCGTTTGTCATGGGACACGATTCGAAACGTATCGAGAGGCAAGGTGCGCTCGACTTTAACGCCATCCGCTAGAAAAAACAAAATCGCTCTCCAGTAGCGCACTCGATAAAATTTCTTCCCCGTTCTAACGTTCAGTATAACAATCATTGGGCAATGTACATTAATTACATCACTTACAGGATTACTGGAATAAATTTCTAGTGCTCGGGCGTGGAAACAGTGGGCTGAAATAGCGTTTGCAAAGGGAGGGAGTGAGATTTATAATCTGTTAAAACTTAATCGGGACTCGAGACACGCGGTTGAAAGGAACTCAAAAGGGCTTCGAACGAGAACTCTTCACGGTCGATTCCTCCTCTGAATAGCCTTCCAGATCCACGTCCACGAAGGTATCATCCGTTAATAGTATGCACATCTCAATTTTTTTTTTCTCTCACTTTGTACGTCTTTCGATAAAGTCGCGTTTTGTCGACGGGACATGTGTCGCGATTCGGTTAAACGTTTTATTAATTTGCTTTTCTCTTTCTCTCACTCTCTCGCTCACTCTCACTCGCTTTCACGTCTCTCGCTCTCGTTCATTCCCCTCTATCTCTCTCTCTCTCTCTCTCTTGCTCTATCGCTCACACTCTACCTTTCTGTGCCTGAAAATATTCGGGCTGGAAAACTGGAAAATCACGTGGCCGCGGGTACGCCGTTCCTATGAATATTCATCTCGTTACGTTTATCGACGAACCATTCATTCGCGTATCGTGGAAATGAAAATCCAAAAGGATGGAGTCGATTACAGATTTATGATCGATGCGTACGACCCGTCACCGCGCTAGACGTACCTACGACTCTCGAGAACAGGATTGACTTGAAACGCGTGTTAACGCGCTCGTTAATGAATCGTTAATGAATTAATTATCTAGCCGTCGTGGCATGACCGGTCAACGTGTTGGTTTGACGGTTAAAGGGATCACCAGTGATCCCGAAAATAAACTTAACTCCCGGTTTTCTTTTTCTTTTTTAATCAGGGTGTAACCTATCGGTGCGCGTCCGTCGTTCGATTAAAATAACTGTGCCATGGGGCAAGCGGTGTTAGGGGGGAGAAATAGAAGTACCATAATAAAATATCTTAACGCAACAGAAATCGCGGTTCTCGCATAACTGATGTACTCGATCGAGCCGATAAATATTAAGGTTACGAAACCTTGCACTGCCATTTAATGTATCGCGGGCTGTAGGTGCATCACCGTCGTACGAGACTACTACATAGTATAAACGACAACACCGGTAATGTGCCGCGGAAAACAAGAACAAAACTGGTGCCGGTGGTTACGCATAAAACGGAAACAAACTGCTCTGAAGACGATTATACACGATATTAAACAAGTAAACGAAACTAGGGGGGGGGCGTGCAGCTGCGATCTTCGGACGATCGAAACTAACGGAATTATTCTTCTGTACGTATAATTCTCTCGGCTCCCGATCGCGCTAGCGCCGCGTTAAACCGATCGCCCGTAAGTAGCGTGTCGCTGCACGTGCGTATGGATCGAGCGTGTTTATTTAATTGCGACTCGACGCCGGAGTGGCGTCGAATTCTTGTATTGATCACAAAAAATTATCACCATTTCGCGAACCTTCCCTCTGCCGTCCGCCGAATACGCGTTTGCGCGTAACGTTCACTGTATTTATCGAGCAACGCGCAATATCTCTCGAACGAAGTGTCAGCATTATTGAAAAAGGAAATAAACGAAATCCCGTCTACGTGGTCGAAATTAAAATTAACCCCAACAAACGCTAAACTGGCGAGACGACGCTTCCTTCTATCCCGCGCCTATCCCTCGCTCGTTGCCGGCGGAGTAACGAGAGAAAGAGAAATAAATAGCTGACCACGCGAACGGGGAGCGCGTTACAACTCGTAATGAAGACAAAGACACTCGTTACGACTCGAGAGGTAAGTTCGCGTTGAGGATTAATCTTCGCGTTGAACGTGACGGGGGAAAAAAGAACGAAATTAAAAAAACTGGACTAACGAGCGAGAAATGCTCGGCCGTGCGCGAGCTCGTACACGGTTATACTATTATTGTATACGTTATACGAAGCGACGTAACGAAAAAGCTCTCGAACGCGCTTCTGATTACGGACCCACGCGGCTCTCTGCGATTAACAATTCGGACTACCAAAGAACATCGTCTGTACGCGTGTTCTCTCGTCTCTGTCTAACTCTGTCTCTCTGTGTATGTGTGTGTTTTTAAATGTGTGCTCCGGGGTGTTGAATATCCGAGCGCGAGAAAGGATCGCGTGGCAATTTTAAGTGGACGCACGATGTTCCCTGAACAAAAGTTACATTTGTCATTTCACCTTTCCAGCGAACGTTTCTTCGGGATATACTTCTTGTTCTTTTTTTAGCCTTCGTCTATTGGCGAAGAAGAAAGTCGGAATTACAGGGGACGCTACTGCACGTATCTTTGTTATTAATTATTCTTGGACGATTATGTTTTTTTATTGTCTCTGGTCTCTGTGCGATCTCGATCTCCCGCCGCCTCTCTCGCTCTCTCCCATCCCTTTTAATCTAATGGTACAGGAGAGAAAATTACTGTCCTTTCGTTGCTTCGTTCTCAGAGAACACCGTGCGTTCGCATCGCCGCTCGATCATTCGACGCGTCCACCTTTAATTACGTGTAATTTATATAATATTTAGATATATATGTTTATATAGATGTATGTATTTATGTATGCATGGGTATGGACGCGTGTATCCTTAAAGAGACCGTACGCGTACGTCGTGTCCATACACATATGCGTGTGTGTATATTATACGTTATGTAATATATACCTATAGTTGTCTAGCACAGCTGTAGAGAATCTTACACTCTAAAAGACAAAAACCGATCCTTAATAATAGGTACTATATAATATTCTATATATATATATATTTATATATATATTTATATATATATTTTTTTCTTAGATTATTTGAAACGCGTAAATGTCCGCGTGAAAAGAACGACTCGAAGAACAACCGATATATGTAATTGCAGGATAAAATTTTCTTTCATCTTCCTCTATTCCTCTCGAGCATCCACAATATGACACGGCAGCCTATCACTAGAATTCGATACGAGCATTCGTCGACCCGATTTTGGTTTTCAACGCTTCTCAGTTTTCGAAAATCGCGCCTCGTAATCGAGGGGAATACCGTGACGTACTTTTTTGTTTTGTTCCTTCTACTCTCGTTACGCCCGTGATAATCTGATCTTGACGGTACCGCGATCCTCGTGAAAACTATTCATTCCCAGTCGAACGAAGTTGGATCTCGTTCGAAAAATCATCTCGACGCCTGGGAAACGATATAACCGAGTCAGAGCCGAGTCTCTATAATTCAACGAAATTCAAGGATATTTCTTTGGGCGCCGGCTATAACCGACCGACGAGAAACGAAGAAAGTCTTAACTATCTGAAAACCGTCGTTTATATAAACTTACTATTTATCGATGATTCAAACCTTCTTTTCTTCCATAATGACTATATGCTAAACTCTATTCATAATTCAACCATTCGTATTCCTCTCTCTTAATTCCGTCCTCCCCCACCTCTGCAACCCTTTATATGCCCACCCACGCCTTGTCCCAAAAACCCACCCCAACGTGCCATAGATGTGCTATTCGGATACATCGATTATTCGATACGTCACAGACCGTGAACACGACCGCAAATTATTTCTTCCCCTCGCTTTTTTTTCTTTCGTTAACCCCCGTTTCTTCGGCAATTTCTCAATCCTCGTGCTTGGGTCCGTCTACGAGACGGCCGTGTTTACGGGTCTGCCTTCTTTTATATAAAAAACACTGACATACAAAAACGTTCACTCGATCAAAGTCGGCGCGAAGGGCGGACCGCGAGAGAGAATTTCCTTTCGCGTAGGCGTATCTGAGAAGGACGTTGACCCTGCTGACGTCTCGAATTTCGAGTTTCGCGAAACGTCAAAATTGTCACGATTGCGTTTTATCGTCGGTTAAAAGATCATCGATTGGCGATCGATCGAGGTAGATTCAATTTGCCTGGAAATTTTGCAGAGAAACGAGATTAAATCGTCCGCTCTCTTCTCTCTCTACTTTCTCTCCGAAAGCGATCCGCCGCTTCCCGCCGTCGATGAAGATAGCAAAAGTACAAAATCGTTACAGTAATTATCGGAATAAAAAAGGTTAGCCTAGTTTATAAAGTTAGCCTTACCAACTACAGAGCGAGTGCGCGTCATTGCGTCGACGGACGACGGGTAAAGGACACTTCTTTCAAGAAATTTCTTACTCGTCGCGGGAAAAGTGCTTCGGGAACGTCTCTATTTTCGAAAAGAACAATTCTTTCCCGTGTCCTTGACCCAGTTACGTCGACGCGATCGAAACTGACTAATTTGTTTATAAATCGTAACGGGTGCCTCGAGA
Source organism: Pemphredon lugubris (assembly GCA_933228935.1). Taxonomy (NCBI): domain Eukaryota; kingdom Metazoa; phylum Arthropoda; class Insecta; order Hymenoptera; family Crabronidae; genus Pemphredon; species Pemphredon lugubris. The sequence continues at coordinate 54,905,990 of OW121817.1, read as the reverse complement.
TCCATCGATCCACGATCGATCGTTTGTCCGAAATCGTGTCGTTTTTCCTCTTAATCTCGACGATCGGACTCGAATCGAGTTTAGTTTAAATTTTCCTGAGAATTCGTACGCACGTGCGTACGGCGCGAAGAGGATCTCGAGAAACAATGGGAAATCTTTGAAAAGCCGCTAAAAAGAAAAGAAAGATCTTGTCGTTTTTAATATATAATACCATGACGGACGACAAACGATCGATCGGTTATCGAGATTAATTGTGGACTTGATTCCTCGCGAAAATGATTTCACGATCGTTTCTGTTCCCTCGTCATCGAATCGCAATAGGAACTGAAAAGAGCCAATAATATCGCGCGGCACCTTTTTAGCACGAATCATAGTGAAAATTGAAAACGGTAGGGAGTACAAAAGTACACGCTCCGGGTCATCCCCGTGCGCTTCAAAACCTTTGTTTTGCGGCAAAATTTTTGCGCATACCTCTGAGTGCCGGTTTCACGAAAAATTGCGTAGCGTTCGCGTCGAATTTGTTGAAAGCGTTACGCACGATCTTTTGGAGATACATACGTAATTTCACGATGAATTTTGCGATCATCAAAAATCACAGTTAATCTCGACGTACCGGAAACGCGTTTCCTGAAACGAGTCGGAAAGAAACTTCGGTGTCGCACGATCGGGGCTAGAATTCTTCGTGAAACCGATACAACGAATCTGTCCACTGTCCTTTCCTATTGTAGCGACTATCGATTGGATAACCAGATAAAATGTGAGGAAGGTAAGAATCGCGGGTGTCGAACTAAAGGTTTCGAAAAAGAGACGGAACGATAGCTCTCTTATTTGGCACTCTGAGAAAAACGTACGAACGAGACGACACACGTCTGGCCGAGGAACGATTAACCGCGATCGTTCTCGGCTACTGCGGACACAAAAACACGCGGAGAACAAAACAAAATGGACAACACGGCGTTTGTTACGTTTTAACGCACTCTTCAGCTCGTCGTATTTGGCTATCCAAAGAAGGGTTCCACGCGGACACGTAGTTTACAATGTTTGCAATTTGCGTGTTCCCCTTGGCATACGATTTTTTTTACTTTTTTCCCTTTTTCACCCTCGTCTCTATCTCGCTCTCTCACATACGCTACACGCACACGCTTAACACACACACACTCCCTCTCTCTCTCTCTCTCTTTCTCTCGCTATCCCTCTTTTTCTTCCTCTTTCACTCTAATTCTCGTTAAACCATAATGCTCGGTTAATAAATGCCCCGTGACTCCTTCAAACGCCGTAACATCTTCGATCGTAACGAGACACGTCAACTAAAACAAAAGTGACACGCGTCGATGCGTTAACGTAACGGAGAAACAATCACGATTCCATTTGATCGACATCTCGCAACGGTCTGAGGGAGCGATTGCAAGGAGCCACGTAGCTTCGCGGATCGTCGCTAACTCTACGGGACATTATTATATAATCTCCTAGATATACTTCCCGGCGCATGGATTAAGTATACTTTAAATCGAAATAACGTAAAGAAGGTACACGATCGACTATACTACCTTGGGAACGGTGGGCGGTCTGTTTGTGGGACGGCCGCTATTGATGGACAGCAACGACCAGCATCGCCAGAAAAAAGAAGGTTCTTTTCCTCTCCAAACATTTGGTTCTCTCCCCCACTTAATATGTATTTACACTGGCTACTTCGGGCGCCCGCGACTTTTCTCCACGCTTCGAGGATTTAGGAAAGGGCTTCGGCGCTCCGCGAGATTGAAAGGGTCAACTCGGGGCAGAGAAAATTAAGGGTGGATATATCCGCCAACGCCCCGTAAATCCAACAAAATTCAACTCACCTCCTCGGAAGGGAAGGGTTTATTCGGATGTTCGCGCGCGCGCGCACGCGCGACTGAATTCGGATGAATCTATGCATTTTTCTCGATTACGCGCGACACGCCCTCGAATCAAAATTTTGAAAGTCGACGTCGACGCGCTCGAAACCCTCTCTCGAAGCAGCCAAGTCGCCAAGTCGCGAAGTCACGGTGCGCTCGGCCGATCAACGCGAAACCCATCGAATGAGTCGTAGATCCTTAAACAAAATCAACATGGCCGCCATAAACGTATAAACTAATAAAATGTAAAAAAAACAACGTTCTCGATTATCTAAGTAACAAACGATAGTTATTTCTTCCCCCCTTTCGTTCAAAGTGGCCTTTTTTTTTCTTATACACATCTATAATTAAGGGAAGTCCGACCTTTTTTTTCTGTGTCTAATATGTCATATATATTCGCCATTCGTTATTTTTTGTATTCTTATTTTTCTTCAACGCAATTGGACTATTGGACTGAGGAAACGATAAAACTACTCGCGCCGGTACAACTATCGAACTTCGTGTACTTTGAAATCATTTTTGCTTTTAACGAAAACCGAATGACGGTGACGGACCTTTTTATTTCTTCTTCTTCGAATTTGTTGGAATACGACGTTTCGATGACAGCAACGCGTCCGATTTACCATAGCAATTATTTAAACCGAATCTTCGAAGAAACGTTCTTAATCTACAACGATCCGATGACAAAACCTACCTCCCCTCGTACGATATCAGCTAATTTTGACGCGAATTACTTTAATTTCTATTCCTAAATTTCTACGAATTTGACTGAGGATCGTTAAAAATTTGACTAACGGTCGACTTTACACGAGAAAAAAAAACGAATAATCACGCGCACACACACCTTACCGAGATAAAAAATTGTAACACACACTTTTGCTAACTTATATTCGACATTGTCACCGATGCCACGATTCTTTATCCTTAACCATAATACTGATAATAAGATATTTCATGATCGCGATTGGCCTAAATCTGATAAAACCGACTACCGTTTCTCCGTCGAAACGCCGTTGATTCCGCGTGCATGCAAGGACGAGTCACTCCCGCGTCACCGTCTACGTCGCTTAACCTCGTCGCGATAAAGAAGAGCCCGCGAGCAGTCCATCGTCCCCCGTTTTGGATTAACGTAGATAAACCAACTATCGACGTTGGAAAAGAAAAATCTTAAACCTTTATATCGCTGCTACGGGAGCTCGCCAGGAACGTAAACGCTTCCGCGTTATCCTCGCGGAACCTAGATCAGAGGATTCCAAAAATATCGATCTTATCCCGACACGCGATGCCGGTAGATCGACGAAAACGAATGCGCCCCCTGATGAAAGATCAAGGGAAAAAAAAAATATGAAGAAGAAAAAGAACAAAATACTCGATCGTATCACCCGAAATAAGAAATCGAACGTCGACCGATTTACTCGCTCGTATCCAGGATCTCTGTCGCGCAAAACGACAAATGATAAATATCTTTTCGGTTTCGGCGAGTAATCGTTACGAGAACTGATCCAAGCTCGGCGATATCCAGCGTCGTGGGAAGCATCGAGGTTCCTCGGAGCTCCTCTCGATCGTCATTTCAAATGGAGCCGAAGAGAGAACAAACGGTCCGACGAGTCCTGAAGGATCTAGAGTAAGGTCGCCCGGAGCAGGGAGATCAGTGGGTCGAAGAAGAGCGGACACGGGTCAGTCGTGGTGCTTGGCCGCCGGTTAGCTAAGTTCCCTAATGGTTACGGCCACTGGCTGTAAAGCTGAAACTGCTCGCGAGTGAAGCAAATCGAGAGCGGCTTCACGAAGTGGGCGTCGACGGCTCTGCAATGAGGACAGGCGAAAACGCGGCTGTAGTCCGAGTAGAAGTTGAGCCGCTGATGAGGATAGATCAAGGGCTTCTGGCAGCTGTTGCACTGCAACAAACACCGTGGATTTCCACGCGTTAACTTCGCTACCCCACTCCGCGGACGCTTCGGGAGTTACTAGAGTTTCGGGGGGAATAATATTATTCTACAACTTTAACGTTTCTCCGCCGTGGAAAATGATGCGCGACGTAATTCGAAGGATCCGAAAAATCGATGGAAAGTCAACCAGGTTCGCGACGTTGAGGAACCGCGACGATCGTAAAATTCTACGAACTTTCTTCTTCCGTCTTTCCATCTTACGAAAGTTTACGTTTCCGCGTTTAAAAAACTTTTTTGGGGGTAACTCCGCTCGGTAGAGTTTAGCTCGTCGTAATATGCTTTGACGATCGTCAAAATACGATTTGCTTGGTGAATAATGGGCGATAAATTTGGGAACTTACCTTGAGCCGTTCCGTGCAACAGGGCATGGCAGCGAAGATATCGTAGCTGTACATCGTGCCAAGGACTAAGCTCGAGCCGTCCCATGGTTGAGTACAGCAACGACAGCGTACAGGCTGCCCACCGCTGCCCTCGAGGCAACTCATGCACACCGCTGACAAGAATTGCGTGCGACCTTCAACCTTCACCTGAAACAAACGACGGAATTCGATTTGAATTTATCGCTCGTTTCACGCTCGTCCCGTTTCATTACCCAACTTCTAATCTCGGCAATGATTTATTATAAACGTTGGAAGTCGCGTCATTTTAACTGTAATTTGCTAGCTATACTTTTTCGATGTCATCGATTCTATCAAATTTGTCAGTATTAACGTTGCGGAACGGGCATTCCTTTATGCAAATTTGAGAAATAAAACAGAATTTCGTCGGGCAATTTATTACCTCGTCATAATCCACGGTTATTTTGTTCGAAAATGTTAGAGAAAAAGTTTAATAAGTATCATCGAATCGTATGACTCTTTAATATCTTTCGCAGAATTACAAAAGTTCCCAACAATGGCCCATTTCATTTCGTTTCTCTCCCGATACCGTTATAATTCGATTCCCATAGCGCTGCGAACGTAATTTCAGGTTGGCAATCGATCTTACCTCTGCACAGGCGGGTGAATGTTGCCTCGGTGACAGGAAGAACGTGCCGTCTACCAAAGGATACCTGTCGAACACGAGCATGGGTGCGCGACAAAGGACACAGGACACCCTGGACCACTGGAGCGCGGCCAGCGTTGATAATATGAAGCATCTGGTGTCGTCGTTGCCATGATTACCCTCGTCTTCCATCTGAAATCAGAAACAGAAATTGCATGTAGCTCGAGAGTTCCGACCAAACGCCCGAATGAATACACCCGCGAATCGCGATGAAACTCATTCTCTCGTTAACTCGTTCGTGGGACGGAGAGCGAGCCAGTTAACTTTCCTTCGAATTGGCAAAAACAAAAAAAAAACAAAGAGGCGAGCGTAACGCGAAGCGCATTCCCCGAAGATAATTAAAAAGCGACTTCTCCTCGTTCTTGAAACGAAACGATTGGACGGTAATAAACGTCGACCGGCTCCTACCCGCGCAATCTCGTTTCCGGCTTACTCGCGAGCAAGAAACGTCGTCGCGTAACGATAATTTAAATACGGAATTGCCCATCTAGGGACTCGCGGAGAGACCCGGCCCGGTAATAACGTCGCGATATCAACAAAGGCCGCGGCGCCCCGGTACCGCTACCACCCCCCTCGTTAAACAGTTCCGAAGGGCGTAACGAAGCCTCGCTAGCTGAAAAAGATGGCGAACGGCGAAAGTTACGAGGAGGATGGGGATGATGGTTGGGCTCGGAGAATACCGTGGAAAAGAGAGGCGACGGTGGCTCGGGGTGAGAGCACAGACGTCGACGACGACGACGACGACGATGACACCCCCGAAGGCTTTCAATGGAAGAAGAAAGAAACGCAGCAGGAAGATGTTCGAAACGTCACGTTCTTAATGGTGAAAGAGCAAGGGAGAGCGGGGAGGGGGCGGAGAGGCGGAGACACGTCTCTCTCAGGAAACTGCGGTTGAGATGATATAGGAGACGGAGGTACGAAAATGAGGGGGAAAAAAAATTTGGAAAGATGTAGCATCGCTGGAGCTGAATAACGGAAGGAGGAGGAGGGAAAGAGTTGGAGGAAAGGGACGCGGAGGTAGAGGTCGACGTGGAAGGTAAAAGGATTTGCTGCCGGTGACGGAGCGAGAGAGAGAGAGAGACGCAGAGAATACAGCAGCGAACGAAGACGTTTATAACCATCGTAAATACCTGCACTCGCCCCCCCCCCCTCCCCCCCCCCCTTTATTCCTCGTCGTCGATCATAAGCGCGAGGAAGGAATGGGGAAAAATAAGGGAAAGAAAAAAGCCGCAAAAACGGAGGTATCGCGTGTACGAGAAAAACCGGGTGGAACGTCTGTCGCGCTCTTAAACTTCCTCGCCGTGAGACGGGTTGTAAGGCCAGAGGAAAAGCTCGTGGAAAAGGAGGACGGAAATGGCTCAGACATTTCTCCAGCGGAACTCGACGACCGTGGCCCCGACCTTGAGCCGCTAAGGTTGCGAGGAAGTTCGAGTACCTTGTCCTTCGCGCGATAAATCGAGTAAATTATTATCACAGACCCACGTATTATCGTCCATAAATGAATTCTCATCGGTAACGGAAGCTACTCGGACTCGAAAGACCTTAATATTCGAGCTATCGAGGACGCCGGACAGGGATACAAACGTATTTCTGATCGTTGAGATTTTAACGGGAAGAGCTCGATGGACGAACGCACCGGCGCGGCGCGGCGCGGCGAAGGGCAAGGACGAGGGGAGCCTCGACCTCGGCAACGTCTTGCAATTCCTATCCGTAGATACGTGACCGTTCTTCCTCGCGAGCTATCGGAGAGATTCGACGAACGTGATGGTACGTTTCCAGACTGTGGAGAGGGGGTCTTCGAGTGGCGGGAATATCCATTCGACGAGGGACAACGAGGAGGAAAAAGGAGCAGGAGGACGCCGAAGAAAAGGGAGAAAAAGGGAGAAAATATAGGAGCTCGTCTGGGAACGTACTCGAGAGCTCGACGAGGCGCAAGAGCAAAGGAGGAGAGGAGGTCCTTGGACCGTCCATCGACGCTAAGAGAACGGACCACCAACGCCACACATCCATCCATCCATCCATCCGTCCGTCCGTTCGTCCGACCATCCATCCGCTCGCTCATCCATCCCAGCCGTTCTCGACCATAGAGGCTTCGTGTTTCATCGCGTCGAATAAATAAATTGGATTGGTCTGCGAACTTTTCCAGTCGCTCCCGTTGCAACTCCAAATCGATCGTGCGTGGGCTTATCCGGGAAAAGCACTTCAACTTTTTACGAGTTCGATTAAAGGACCCGGAGTGGGAGGGGGGTGCGGTGAGAGCGAGAGAGAACCAAAGCGCAAAGAGGCATTGTACTCCGTGGGAGTGCGAGCTTTTTTTACTGCTTTCCCTTCGTCCGTCGTTTCCCGACGAGAACGATGAAAACGCAGATCCTCTTTCGCCGACGACGACGGCGACGCCGCCGAAAGGGACGCTCCGCGAAACGAAGACAATTTCCTGAGATGCGTAATTAATGTTCCCGGAGCGAGCTTTTCATCGCGCTATTCGAGGAAAAAGTGATGTTTTGGGGGGTGAGAGGGGGAGAGCAAAGTTATTGGTGAGGATTGCACGGGCAAAAGGGGAAGAAGACATCGGAGCGAACGCGACGTTTAATCACGATCCTTGTGATTTCTCTGATGTCAGCGCGGATGAACGATGGAACCGAGGAAAACAAAGGACTGGACGCTCCTTCCGGACAGGATGGAATGTCAATTGGCGTTTCCTCTTACGAACGTTCGTCCGCAAAATTTTGTCAGAACTGTCAGGACGCGAATGGTAAAACGAACGAACGAATTGCACCACCGACGCTACCGATATTCAACTTCCGGTCGCTCATATTTCCGAAATAATTCGTTTCTCATCCGATCGTTACCGATCGCGTGGATTCTCAGGAAATTATTCTTTCTACGTTATCTTGGGATTCGACCAGACGACTCGAGCGCCCTAACGACTTCAAGGTCTAAAAGTAGAGTCCGGATAAAGGTCGTCGATCGTGACGCTCATATCCGGACGAAGGTCACCGACCCCTCGATAATTTCGTCGCCATGGTTAAAAGGCTGAGGGAAAAAGGTAAAAGTAGACGGAGAAGTGGAAGGATGCGGAGGGGGCATAAATCGTGGCATATCGTAAAGGGTGGGATTACGATGCCGGCGTCGGGGATTATCGGAATTCAATAATACCCGGCCGATACAAATAAATATAAAAATCACCCTATGGGCTGCACGCTCGACGGCCCAAAATAATAAAGAAGGGATCGAGGGATGAGCGGGATGACGTTTAACGCGTAATACATGGCTGCGTATTTCAAATTTATATTACATTCTTTTTTGCCTTTTTTTTTACGGAACTGTCTGTCATCCCACAGCTCTCGGAGAACTAACTTGCATTAAAGTACTTAACATTACGATATTGACCGTGGATGGAAAATTGCAGAATCTATGATTTTTTTAAAGAACTACACCTTAAATAATTAAATTTCAAAACTAAAGTTAATGCATTTTGCTGCTTCGTTGTTACCGAGAGGAAAGCAGAGTACTTCGAACAAGAAAATGGTCGATGGTTTATACGCGCGTAACGGGCGGAGGCAATCTCGTAGAGAGAAGAAACGAAAAAGCAAAAGGGGCAAAGTCGAGAGGCAGTGGAAAGTAAAAGGTACCACGAGGGATTTGTCGACACTCTTAAGGATGCTCTTATTTAGACCTTAACGCCACAGTCGAGCGGCCATAGGTCCCGAGACGATAAAGGTCGGTTATAGAGACTCGCATAAAATTCGTTACGATCGGCCTCGCTTTGCTTCCGCTTCCCTTCGCCCAACTGTACCAGCCATAACCGTCCGAGGACACGAGAGGATAATAAATTGCGAACGTTAATCTTTCATTCCGATTCGATTCTCGGGTTAACGAACGCCTCGTGCGCGAAAGAAATTTTGTAACGTCAACTTTATTTTCCACTTTCCGTTAATTGACCGACACGACGACTCGTAATCGACGCGATTAACGTTTCAGAGATAACAGCCCTGAAGCACTCGATGTACGCGATAACGCTAAAATTTCCAAACCAAGTAATTGCCGTGTTTACGATATTGCACCGCGACGAAAATCTTTCACGGCGATTCGGATAAGAAAAAAAAAAATTCGACACGAGCAATTCACTGGTGATTCTGAATCGGTGTCACCAGTGCAGAAACGAACGAGCGGATATAGATCGGTTGCGACAGAAGTTAACGCGAGTACGTGTACACCGCATAACGCGTTACTAGGAGCTTCTTTGGAGGGAAGCGACGCGAGAGGGGATCCCCCGTACAACGTCTCGGACTTCTCAACGGATTTACGAGCACCCGCGACAAAGGATGCGCGAAGGAAGGATCGGTGGCGCGTGTCCTGTCGGCCGGAAAAAAGGAAGAAAGGAGGCGAGAGAGTCCGGAGCGCGATAACCGAGAAACTACTCTCCCCGTCCTCCTCCTTCCTCGCGAAACTTTTTCGTTTTTTTTCCCCGTCCCACGGGGGGAGTCCTGGTTGTATCATTCTCGAGTGACCCACTGTTGCGGGAAAAAGCGAAGAGAGCCTTTCTCCTCGTGCTCCTCCGCGCGTGAAAATAATCGATGGGTGGCTCTCAAAGGATGGTACTAACGCAGGACCAAGAAAGACGTTCGAGAGGTAGAATACATTCACGATCGATTGGACATCAACGAACTGTGTTACTTAAAAAAAAAAAAAAAAATCGCACGGCTAGAATCCCTCTAACGGAAACGCATTTGTATCCCGCTCTGTTCTTTTTTTTATATAACTCTCCAATCTCTTTACGCCGAAAGCAAATACATGGAAAATCGTTAGGGGATCGTATTTTTATAGTCGTCAATTAATGACGTATTATCCATCCCCCCCGATGTTTGGTCCCTCGATCCCGACGTTAATACGGACAATAGGACACTCTTTTCCTTCGAAACTTTCGTCCCCGCCCGACCCTTTGTTTCCCCTCGACGGAATCCCTGGCGGCGTCCTTCCCGATGCAAGTGACCCACTGTCGTTCGCTAAAGGCGAATCGAACAAAGAAACCCTCTTTACGGTGTTCCTTCTGGCGTGAAAATAATCGATGGCGCTTCCAGGACTCTTGTCTTCTCCTCCTTCCTCCTTCCTCTCTTGCTCTTTCGTCCGACGTCCCGGCCTTCCTTCTTCCCCCTTTCGACCTGGGGGAAGAACTGCCAGCACGGTGAAACAGAAGGGGAACGACGGACAGATATCGGACGAACAGCGCCCGACGGGACTTCTACTCGAGTGAAATTGCGGTCCCTAATATTATTGACAATTGATACGAGACACTCGCCTCCTGCCGCGATGGTTCCTCGAGTTTTATCGAATGCGAGGGACAGGGGAGAAAATTGTTTTTCCCGCCCGATGATACGATGCATTTATTCCACGCAAGGGAAACCCGATAATAGATAATATCGTTGAGAGGAAAAACGAATTTTTTTTTATCGGGTTAATCCTTTGCGCGTCAAGTGCCAAACTTGATTCTGGAGTCGCTCCCCGTGGTACGATAAGATGTTACGCTCAAAGTATTCTTTCGATCGTCACTGCTCGTTTCCGATCTGTAAAATCATTGCGTATTTGCGAAGCAACGCGACATATTTTACTTGAGCCTCTATTCCCTTAACCGAGAAACTGAAAATAAAACGGTATCGCTGTCAGAATTATCAATTCTGAATTCCGGCCTCCCCGCGCAGGAATTCCGTGAATCGTCGATAGCCGGGAATATTTTCAAAGTTTATCCGATCAGATTGATTTCAATTTTCCGTCCGATCCCTCTATGGGAAGTAAGAGGGTAAATAAAAAAAATTAAAAAGAGAGAGCCCAATATCGTTGACAGGGTGAAAAAGGGACAGAACTGCGAGAGGAGGAGGAGGAGAAGAGAATAGCGCAGTCTTGCGGAGCTTTACAAGATTTTTCCTGGTAATCCCTCTCAGCCTTTCTCGGCCCAAGCGGATTACGCTCGATTTCCTCCCGGTAAGACGATTACGCGTAATTGCAATTGGCGGAAAAAATGAAATTCATGCGTTCGCGGTTCCGGCATTTCGACGGAGGCGCGAAAAATGGAATTGGATATTTCTATCTTATAATTCATGAACGTCGGGGCGTGCGTGCGTTTACAACGAATACGGGGGGGGGGGAGGAGGGTTTCGACGACGCCCTTTTTAAAAAATTTCCCATTTTGTTCGTGCCCGCGACTTTATCGGTGTCCCTGTGCTCGCTCTTCCCGCAAATTCACCCCTTACGCGTTAATTATGTATCGCGAAAGGGGGAGATCCGATCCGCTCGGGGGTGTTCTCGAATTTCCTTGGATCACGCGGCTGTCAGAATTAGTTACGAGTCGGGCGAAATACGGGGAACACCGGGCTGATAATAGTTTGCGTCGCTGATAAACGTGGAGCCTGAACGAGTCACGAAGTAACCTTACGTTTCTATAGAAATTTATTTCTCCTCCGCCCTTAACTCGACCCTCGAGACCGCGCAACGAATTCGAGTTACATCTTCCATCGTTTCCCACAGCGAAACAAGGTAATTAAAATACATCGACCAATTAGGAGTATTCCGTTCCACGAGCGTAAAGTGGCGATCGCCGGATAGGAGAATGCATTTTGTTTTTCGTGCGTATAAAAAGGTGTTATCGGTGGGGATCGCAAAGCACGCGAGAGTTTGGCAGCAGAAGCAGCCTCATCAAAAACCTTTAGCGATTCGCGGGAGATAACCGCGAGCGACCGGTGTCATTGAAAACAGTCCCCCCCCCCCCCCCCCAGATACGTCAGGAGCAAGGCCGGCTGATGTCGGAAAATAAAAAAATAAAAAGAGAGACACACAGAAACCAAAACGTGGACACTTCCTCGATTCGGCTCGACTTTCGTTCGCTTATCCAGCGGGCACTGACAAAGGTTCGATCGCGCTTGGAACGGAATCGAATTTAACGTCAAAGTGATTCCATTGTATACGGCACACACGGTACACAGGCGCGACAAAGGACACGAAATTGATCGAACCTCGCGCAACGCGTTCGATGATGAAATCCCGAAATAATACGACGAGAGTTCGGGCAAATCGGGGCCGAGGAGAGCGAACAAATGTTTTGCCAGTTTATCCACGACCGCTCTTAGCCCCGATAATGCGAGGGATAAACTTCTTCGCGCCTCGATGCACGGGTATTCGGACTAATGAGGAAATTCTTCCGGGGCTAACCCTCATTAACGAAAGTAATTTGCAAAAGTTTTATTTGAGGTTTTATGAAATTTTCCCGCTCGAGTTAGATCCAAACGGACCCCGATGCGGGAACGCCGGGTAATCAAAATTAGGGGTAAAGAGAGGCTTCCTTTTTCGATTTTATTATCTCGATTGCCGGCTCACTGGTCCGCATTAGCGGGGTAGACGGAGGGTGGATTTCATTCGAGGACAAAAACTGGAATGGGTTTGAAAGTGGTTTCCTCGCGGTGCCTGCCGCGTCATTAATTGGGAAATAAAAATTAATCCGGCATCTCGGATGAAAACAAAAAAACTCTGAAAGAACAGATAAATGAGGTTGGCGTCGATGGCTGAGAACGGTATCGGCCCTCGTGATTCAAAGATACCGGCCAATAATAATAGTTTCTCTCGATAGTAAAAAAGATTTGGCAATAAATTACGATAAACGACGAGGGACGAGACAGTTTAGTTGAAAGCGTGCATTAACATTTATCCGATTAGCCAATCCAATTACGTATACTTTCGGAGCCGAGGCGCCAGAAATTAAAACTAGCTTTTTTCCCGTGGGACAATCTTTCTCTCTCAGCGTGTCGCGCTAAAACACCGATCAACGTAAATTCATACGACAGATTTTCGCCCAAGGCGAGCCACCCTAACCGTGACTATCCATAAAAAATCTCTGTCCCTTCCACTAAAGGAGATTGCAACGACGTTCAGCGGTACCAGACACGGCTATATATCACATCGTCCCACTATACTCGTTCTGGATCACTATACACCCACCGTACGAGATGAGTACGCACCCCATACATATGTATGTATATACCTATACGCGGTGTCCCAAAATGAATCTTGCTAGTGGCTTATACTCGATATAAGATTATATTCCTAAACTAACGTATGGTTAATACAAAATTAAGATACTTTGTACTCTATCTACACGTAAGATGCACGTCTGTCAAGGACGAGAGAAATAAGCGCGCGCAAAACGCTATCTTTTCCATGGCTAACGTTAACATTTTCGCGGTACTTAAATTGTCGATCAAATTCGACATCCTTCGTCTCTGGTACCACAGTAAATATAAAAAAAATCGACCTTATCGATTCGCGAACTACTACGACGCAATTCACACGCGAGTGCGTCTCCCTTTCGTTCCCGGACACCCCGTACACGCTCGTGTCTCTACGTACAAGTCCTTCCCCCGCTGAGTACGCGCGGAGCCAAGTTTTCGGTCTTCTTGTCCTTATAAATCAGCCACGCGTCGCCGAAGAGGTTAAGAATGGCCTCTTGGCAGGGTCGTGTACAGGGAATGTCTGCGCGGAGTGCGCGCAAAAGGTCGGATATACGGAATGCCAGGCAGGTCGGGTCGGGGCAACGGGTGTTGCACCACCACCACCTCCTACTCAGAATAGGAGGTTATCCTCCCGTTGTCCCGAAGGGTTGCCTCGCAGAAAGTAGGCCCCCCTCCTGGAATTTATCGCGCCACGTCGTCGACGGAGTTATGTGCAGCTTCTCACGGCGGGAAGCCTTCGGGCTTTCCATCGTCCGTTTCTCTCGTCGGTGGGATATTCCACCCTCGTAATACACCCCCGGTTCTTGAAACCTCTCGGTCCGGCGGGAGGCGACGTATCGCCGTGATTCTGGTGAGTATACGTACGCGCGACGGAGGAAATCTGAACTCTCTTGTTTGCGTAAGCATCATTTTTTTTCAGGAGAGGGTTTACAAGAATCTTCTGGATTTTTTCCAAGAACGAGGTTACTCGACGAGGAAGAATTTCTCTGCTTTCTTTTTTATAGAAATTCGGATACCGTCTCGTTTCTTCGTGAAAAAATATGTTCGCTTTTATCGAGCGAGTGTCTTCCTCGTTGGATAAATTTTTAATCAGGAGAATCAGCTGTTCGTTTTTTTAGGACGAGATTGGTGCCGAAGGAAGAATTTGCTCTTTCCTGGAAATCTACGTGTCATGGTTTTTTTATACATCGTCGAGACTTCGTCAAAGGTTCGGAGTGGGAGATTAAACAATATTTCTAAAGATCCGAAAGCTCCAGCGAAACTTCGTCGTCGTTGCCGAATACTATTTTCTTTCTACGATAGAAGAGAACGTAATCAACATCCGCGAGCGTCCGGATTTCCAAAGGCTTTATCGTTTTTCCAAGCTCCCGCGCCCCGGGGAGTTTCGAGTCCCTTGTTTGCCCGTCGGTAAGAGTAAAAAAAAGAGACCGAGGAACACTTTTCCCGTGACGTCGGACACAACCGTTGGTGTTTCTTTTGTGGCGCGCGCTTTATCCCTCGACCGCGGAATTGTTATCCTGATAACGATGTTGCCAACAAGCGAGGCGCGACGGTGAGCCCAGAAAGGGAATTTATGTTTTCGAATGCCGATGTAACGAGAGCACCACCGAGAAGTACCCGTTGATGTTCTTACCTCGCTCCCCGTGCTCGGTGTTCCTTGTATTTAAATTTAAACCGCCGCCCGGCAATTTACGACTAAAGTCGTCCTTCTCGCGAGCCGAGAGTAAAAACCGATTGTAAATCCTGCGCGCGCGGAAGAGCCTGAAAATCGCGAGGCGCAACGAATACCCCCACGAAAATAAAAAAGAGAGAAAGGAAATGTTTATAAAAAATTGTCGCGCTCTCGAGAGTCCGGCGGATGAAAATCTGATCGGTGTTTTGCATAAATTTGTCAGAAGTAATGGGAGGAGAGAACGTCCAAGAACCACCGCGCGCGCGCGCGCCGCCACGGCGACACGTCCTTTTAAACTTTCAACGCGGATCACAACGCCAATGAAACATCGTCGCGATAAAGACCCTCTTTCCGAAGAATGTATTTTTTATCCGTACAAAGTGGGCCCCCGGCCACGCGAGTAATTCATCGCCCAACCCTTTATAAATCTCCGACGCGCGGTTTAAGTATACGCGAGAGAAGCTCGGAGGAATTCCAAGCGAGAGAACTCGAGCTTCGCTCGCTCGCTCTCCCTCTCCCTCTCTCCCTCTCTCTCACTCTTCCCCCGCGAGTTGCAAGGTGAAACGAGCGCGGAGAGAGACAACGGGAGAGAGGGGCGGATTGCGAACAAGATCGACGCTTTGCATAAATTTGTCGGCGAGCGGTCGGGAGGGGGAGAGCAGCGGGAGTAGACGGAAACGGAGGCTCTAGCCGCTAGTCAACGTCGTTTTGCTTCTTCAACGTCGCTTAAACGCTTTCAAACGGGGCCCTTTTCCGGAATCGTGCCGCCGCGGGCCGCACCGCCACTGTCGCCGCCGCCGCCACCGCCGCGACGCGCAACCTGCTCCCGTAGGTAAAGCGAGCTAAGCTGCCGCCGTTTTACCGCAATTCCTACGGTTTTACGAGACTTTTTGCTAAAACCATTCTCTCTATACGCCGACGTCGTTACGGAAGCGCGAGCTCGTCCAAGTGTAAACTCCATTGTACGTATAATCCCACGAGTGTAACTCGTAAGCCGGGGAACCGTAAAGACTCGATCCAGGACATCGTTATTTAAATCATAGGAGAATTTCCGCAAACTCGCTCCTCGTCGCGCGTTACTCTTCTCCAAGCCCGCGCGGAATGAAATGGATTAAACTTTGAGCGCGAATAAAGGTTTTCGGTAACGTCGATCGAAGCGCGCCCGTTATCCGGCGAAACCTGTCCGAGATTGATCCATCGACCGCTTTTCCATCGACTTCCCGGTGAAAGGTGGAACGAAGAAACCGCCGCCGCGCCTGCTGCCCAAGTTCCGCGTTTAATTTTAATCCGCTTAAATTTCGTCTCGGCGACAGCGGAGAGAGTTCTCCTCGTCGTCGTCACGACATAAAGCGCGTTCGAGCGGAATTCCCTTCGCGAGGGGCGGAAGGGAGGGACGGGTAGTAGCATCTCCATTCTCGAGCTCCTCTCCAAATCCTCTTCGGGATCCTAATGTTTCGGGGCGACCGGGCGAGGGAAAATGGGTGGCAGTCGGAAGCTAAGTGTCTTTCGGAATGAAGACGGGCCACACGACTGACTCTCCTCCGCTGGTCGTGCCGGGTACGAATAAGGGCTTTCGAGGAAATTGTGGCCTGGACCGCCCGCCTCTCGCGTACCTCGGGACACGGAGCAATCGTCCTAATTGCCGGGGCTGCTGCTCGAATACGAAGTTAATCATTTCCGACATGCACGTTGCTTGCCATTTGCCGCACTACTGGCACGAGCAGAAATCCTGAGAGGATTTCGGTCAGTGGTAATAAATACCTGATACGGTCAGAGAATTCCCCACGAATGGTAAACAAGACAGTTTTTGTTAGCGACAAGACGATGTAACAACGCACGCGAAATACCACCCAAGTTTTTGCGACGCACGAACGAATAGCCGTGTTTCACGGTAATCCCGAAATATTTCGTCGAAAAACTTAAGACGTTGAATCGTTATGGGATGCTGAAGCAAAACCGATTATAGGCGTCCGTAACGCGATACGCTTTGGAGAAAATTCCGTGTGTGGAATACGTATACTGGTCGGCGGAAGTAACACGCGAGCGTATTTTAATCTTTGAGACATGAACGAGTGTACGCGTGGTTGGAATTTCAATAAGAAGCGACGAATTAAAAATCGCGGTGAAAGGTTTCGAGGACAAATTGCGATTTGGCCGTTTGATCTACGCGAACGCTAATTACGGTGACGTTTCATGCGCCACGCGATCCTCGGTGGAAAATTATAAATAATGGCGGCAGGATATCGCGTGCCTCTCGATAATGTAAGGAGGCGTGGAAACGCTATTTAAACCCTCGCCAACCCCACGAGGCCTACCTAATTACTCGTTTAAGATAAGATTTTCATCAAACCTTCACCGGGCACCGTGATTAACGGCGCCCTTAAAGAGCCGAACGGCAGGCGGGGGATTAAATCACTTCCATGATTTAGGGGACCGAACTCGATTCGCGGGATATCTCGTTTGGCTGCAGCTTCATTATGAAATTGTACGTCAAATTGTCGACGAGATCCTCGGCTAAATTAATTTGGACGATTCGGAATGATCGAGTAAAGGGCGGGAGCCGAACGAGATTCCTCCGCGAATCTCGAAGACCGAGGAAATTATTGGAGGAAAGGATGTTTGAGTAAGAAGAAAAAAAATCATCCTTCATATTTCACTGTTGCCCCCTTATTCACACTCCGCCCCCGTAGGCAGCGGCGATAAATCCAAATTCAAGATTAATAATGTACGCCGACGAATCGTCGGTGCCCCCGTGTTCTCCCCGCGTAAACCAGTTATTGCTCACGGAGCGTTTATTTCCTACGGGAACGAGGAACCGAGAAAACAAAATCGCGGTACGCTAAGGGCTGTACGGTCTGTCTGTCAAAAATCGTGAGCGGGGTGTAACTTCCCCCGCCTTTATCCGTCTGAATAAATGAAAGCACGACGTTACCTGGGAGGGATTATCCCGACATTTTTATGCTTTCATTTAAAACGTTGGATATCCAATTCCTTTCGTGCCTCTCTCCCCTTTTGTCGAAAAATATTACAAAAATACTCCCTCTCTCCCGTCGAAAACCGTTGCCGTACGAGTGGCGGAAAACCGAAAGAACGACGAACGTCGGTTTTAAAACGCCGGTGCGACTATAACCGCAAGAAATTTCTTTGTCTCTCGCCCCTTTTTTTCGTACGGACCGAAAGATAAATTAGTCGAATGAAAAGAGCGGTCAGAGCGGGGGAGACACGTCGACGAGCATAAAATTTGCGAGACATTAATTTTCGCAGGACGTCCAACGTCGGTGACGGCACGAGGGCTTAAACGTGGCCGGGGGATTACGAGGAGCACGGAAAATCAGAATCGTGTAACGCGAGACGATGAAACGTGGAGCACGTGTCCAGAAACAGTACGCGTGTCTGGTGGAGGCGCGCCACGTGTAATTGGCGCACGCATCGGGTCGGTAACGTTTCGCAATATCGCGTGTACCTTCCGTGAAAAAGATTCGATAATGTTTTGGCCGAGCGCCACGATGGTTGAACGGTTAAGTCTCTTTATTGCTGAAACAAAAGGAGAAGAGGTACTCTTTGGGAATAACGAGTAATATTTTTCCCGATGAAAATTAGGACAAAGTTAACTGTGCGGTTAACGCGCCGAGTTCTGTCTCGACACGCTTCCTCGATGTATTCCATCCCATGAACCGTAGTTCTTAAAAGGGTGGCTTTTCTTCTCTCGAATACAGCCACCGTGAAAATCCGGTAATGACGCGAAAACGACTGGATTTATACGAAACCCGGACCTCCGGGGCTTCTCGTCTTCCGAGGCAACTTAAGAGCTACTCCGGTTAAGAAGCTTTACCTGCACTTAAACTTGATTTTATTAATTATAAGTAACCGTCGAAAGCATGTCCCGGCAACACGGGGAGAAGCTCGCGAAGTATCCGAAATTATAGCGCTTACTATGAAACATTTCGTTTCCACGGAACTGCCTTTTGGCGCACCTTGAAAAATGTCACTGTATCGCTCGTTGGATTGACACGAGGGCAATCGTCGCGCAATTTCCGTAAAACGACGCGATCGAGAAATAATAAATTTACATCAAAATATTCCGCGCGACGCGTCGAAACGCAACGTAACTTTTCTGTACGCGGCGAACTCCGGATGCTCGTTCCACATATTTTATATCCTCTCTGGCAGAGATAACATTGCAGCAGCATTTATAGATCCGCCGCGTTTATTCGTCAAGATTGTTCTCCTAAACGAAGGGTAGCTTTCTCCACGATCTTGAAAAGAAAATTCCCGCTGGGGTCCGGCCCTTCGTCTCTCTCTCCTTATCCCGGGAATATAGCGTAACGAGATTCGCGTTCGGGTGGCCAAACACTGTTGGTAATTTCCTCGAGTGATCGGTTCCTGATTACTGGGCGTGTTCCGCCCTCGACGGAAGTGACGTATCGAACCTGCCCTTAGACGCGTTTCTGAACGACTTTATTCCTCTCGCGCGTTCAATGGGAAAAGATTGTAATCGCGGAGCCGGGACTCGATTCGAATTCCACTCGTTCTTCTTTCTCGGGGAAACGTGACCCCCTCCTAACCCCCCTCCAACTATCGCGCAATGAAAGTTGGTTCGTAAAAAAAACGTCCGCGTAGAGGGAATCGATGTTATCCGTTCCGTTTATCGGAGTCTGATCGGAACGATCGCGTTTTAGGTGAAATTTTCAACGTAATCGCGCACTGGAGACACGTTCGGATCGTAGAAAATCGAGTATTTCCATCGGTGTAAAATGTTCGCGGTGCGATCGAGGGACCCGCGACTCAAATTCAACGAACCCGTTGGTACTCGCCCACTCGCGAGACGACAAAAGCCGATGCGATTTATCGATAGGCAAACGTCTGACCCGGATTCGCGTTGCATTTTGCAGCGTTGCGAATGTATATGCTCCGGGCTGACTGTATTCATCCGGCACGGGTAAGGCCGACGATACACGTTGCGGTTTGTCGGAGAGGTTGACCCGCGCACTTCAACCGCAACGGTAAACCGGAGTGTGCGCGACAACTACTTTCTGTGAAAGTGTACAGGCGGCGCGAACTGTACAGTTGATCCAGGAAGGATCGAACGACGATTCTTTCTACCTGCGCAGCAGTTCAGACCGGAGCGTGTGTGCGGCTCGCCCGACATACCTGCACAGGTTTAAATTCGGTGCGTGACCTCGTTGACTGTGCAGGTTTTTTACCGTGCAGGCAAACCACAAGGTGTGTGGCCAGAGCCTAACGCGAACGGAGAAAAACATGTTCGTCAAAGCGGCGCGATAACCGCTGGACAGGATACGTTAATCTGGTGTAATTAACCGTATCACCGCGGCGACAGGAATCGTTCTCTTATTGCCTGGTAAAATTAATAGTGTTCGACGCAAGTCTCTGTCACAGGCGTCCACGCGAGTGGCGTCCTTGTCCTACTAGCGCGAATGCGACCGCGAATGTATCGACGATTATCGACGACGAGCGTTGCGTAAACAAAAACTGTTTACCGTCGACATTAGCAAGGTAAAAATTCGGATCGCTGGAAAATCGATGTCCGAGATCGGCGGCGGATTTTACTTATCGTAGGCGAACGAGCAGCGGTTTTTAATCATTTCCCATCGGTCTCTCTCTTCCTCCCTCGAGTTTGTCGTTAACTTGCCAGTTTAGTTCAGTTTTTAATGTATAATAGACATTTTGCGTACGCACTCAAATGCCCTCGGTGGCGACCTCCTCGTCGAAGCTATTAAAAATCAAACCCTACAGGTTTTTCGAAAACAAGCTAGAATTAAAAAAAAAAAGAAGAAAAACCGTGAATTGTCATTCGAATTTTGATGAATCGCGCCGAAATAAGTTAATTATAAACGCTCGTTAGTTATAAAGATGATGCGCGATGAAACTCGTATCCACCCGCCGGTTACAAATATAGCCACTAGTGGCGATGCGTGTACGCAAAACGGAGCGAAAGATATCTACATCGGGTTCGCGGTGAGGCTAATGCACTCTAATCTAGCCTCTATAGATAGAGGCCCCTCAATGCCATTCACTGCACGTAGCGTGCGTATGCAGTCTGCGCAACTTGCGCTTGCAACCGTGCAATGCACCGCCGTGAACCACAGACCTTCGAGCGAGACAGGCTTAGGTATTGGAATTATTTGCTCGAGACACTGCTGCCAGTTGCATCGGGGGGGTTACTCGCGCCGATAACACCGAGAAAATTCTGCTTTCTCTCTCTCCCTCTCCAGCCACGTCCATTGAAACGCTCCACGGAATTCACAAATCGCGATCCGAACGACGTAACATCGAACGGAAATATAAACGTGTCGACGTAAAATGTCGTGTGCCGTTTCTTTTTTTTTTTTTTTTTAATATCGTTTCGCTGCAACGTAACGAACCGCCGAACGTACCATCGAGATCAAAGTTTAAACGCTCTTATCCGCCGTGTACCGACCGCGTAGTATGAAAACGATCGCAAAAGCGAGCGATGATTTAACGGTACTCCGATTACCCGCCATAGATCTTCCCGCGTACGTGGGGAAAAGCGGAAGCGTAATCGCGCACGCTGCCAAATCACGTATAAGACGGCCATCGCTCGTACTTTATTCTCATATGTAAGGCCGAAAAAGAGGGGCAGCAAGCGGGGCGGGTGGGAGGCGACGCAGATGTCGTCTGCGGGATTACCATTAAGATACATCTTCCTCGCGTTGTTCCCCGGCTTATTTATTCGCGCTTATGCCATCCTTCGGTGCGGCGGATAAGTAGGAATTAAATATTCATTCGAGCGGGCAAGTACGGCCGCGTTGGTAGTCTTCTCGCGAGAAGCTAGAGCGAAAAAGTGAAGGAGGGTCAGGATGGGAGAGAGGGAGGAGGAGCGGAGAGTCAGTCGGGAGAGAACGGTTTGGAGAGACAGAAAGATTTGTCGCACTCAACCGGATTAAACGAAAGGTACCTACTCTACGGGTTCGCGAAGAAGGAGCTTATATTCCCTCTTGTTTTCCACCCCCGCGTCATCCGGCAAATAAGACGCCTGGGAGAGGAGTGGGGTGCGCGGAGAGAGAGAGAGAGAGAGAGAGAGAGAGGCAGAGAGACGGAGAGAGAGTTTTTCGCGGCAATGTCGCAGTGCATTATTCACGGCTGATCCGCACGGCCGCACGGTCGTCAGAAACTTTGACGTCGTTTCCATAAAGCTGTCGCCAAGTTTGAAGAAGGTCGCGTACCAAAATTGCCAGTTCGCCGGTGATCTCCCTATATATTCGTGCATTGCTATCGCGAGATACGACGGACGGGAGAAATCGCGAAGGAATGATAATAAACGGACGAGCGAGGAGAGTCGTAAAACTGCTTAAACTTTCATCCGATTTTACGACTTCATCGACGAGGTCGCGCGCTACTACGGACCCGGTCCCGTCGCGTCGTCAAAAATCTCGACGATGTAAACGAGAATCGTGTTTTATGGACGATGCGACGGGGATTATGAGCGAGCAAAGTGGATTATCGGCAATAATCCTCTTCCGTGTAATTTCGACTTTATTTCCCTCCAGGAATATAAAAAGAGGGAGAGAGGGCATCTGCTCTCGGACATTCGTAAACAATAAAAAAAAAAATGTCGCGCGCGAGTATACACACGACGACCAAGATTTTCGCGGAGTACGTTCCCACGAAATTGGGAAAAATAACGGCCTCCGAAGGCACCAGGACGAGTACTCTCGTGCTCCTCCTCCTCCTCCTCCTCCTCCTCCTCCATCGTCTCCTCCTCTTCGGCATGTACGGCCCTGACAGCCGGCGCGCTCGCATTATTGCGCGCATAAAAGCCAATGTCGTACGTTTCCCTCCGAAATGGCGCTCCGCGTCGTTTGTACCTTCTTTATCTTCCTCTTTCATCCCCTCCGATCCCTCTTCCCCACCGCCGTCATCTCACTCGTGTTTTCGCAGCTGGCAACACCTATGAGAACCGCCAAACCGTATCCGTCCCCGCCTCCCCTCCTTCAGCCGCTCCTCTTCCCTCTGCCTGTCTTCCTCCTCTTCCTCGGAGGTGTACCGGGGAAAAAACGATGCGAGAAACTGCGAAATTTTACCTTCATCCTGCTGGATGTAGAAATTCGTATGCCGTGACGTTCCAGACGCGTCTACAACCGTCATTTACAGTTGGAAAGGATCAACGGGAAACGGGAAGAGAGGAGGAGGAGGAGGAGGAGCTCGCCCCTCCCCTCCCTTTCTCATCTGGACTTCCCTCGGAATTCTTCCGCGAAAACACAACCGCATTTTTCTTGGTACACTTCAACGCCTCCGTACGCGTTTTACGCGGCTACAGCCGAGAATACGACCACGCGGTTATTTCTATGTATATTCGATCCTCTTTCTCTCCGTACGTACGAAGGGATAAAAAAGAAAGAAACTAACGAAACAATGGCCCAAGTTTGAAAGAGAACAATATTCCGGTTCGGTGTACCGAAAGCATCGAGACAGACAAAAATCTTCGGAAACGAGGAGGTGGAAGAAAGAAGCGGAAACAATGACGAGGCGTGACACGGGGGCCATTCGTCTTCCTCTCCCGCCAGTCTGTCCTCTGTCACTCGAGGTCTCTTTACGGACATACGCGTCGAAGGTAAGACGTCGCGCATAAATATTGCCAAAGTGAGAGAGGGGGGGGGGAGAGAGAGAGAGAGAGACTCGAGGTGAGTTTCCTCCCCGTGAACCATCGAATGACATTACCATAATAGCCGCATCCTTCCCCTTTAGCTTAAGGATAATAGATCCTCGCGAATTCTCCTCGATCCGCAAACGAGTCACGAGCGCGCCGAAGCCTCGCAACGCGCGAACGATACGCGAATCTGTAATTCCGCGTGGATATATAGCGTTCGCGCGAGTACACGCCTCGATACGATTTTACTTTAAAACGAAATTATGCCCCTTCCCCTCCCCCATCCCGCCGAGTTGGACCTTTATCTTCCGGAATGATGTATCGTTGGATTTATCCTGTGCCGCGATAATCCCGCAGTCAAAATCTCATCCTCCGAAGAAGGATGAAAAGAAGCCGGGTGGAATAATACCGGTAATTTTGCTTCGCGATGCTTCAAAACTTCCGAGACGCGCGGAACTTTATGAGTTATAGCTCTCTCGCCTATTTTCGATTTCCTAGCGACGATGTAAATCATTCGACCGTGGAACGTGCGCTTCGGTGTATCCCTCGCCTAAACTTTACGTGCACCGTGCTCACGCCTTTTCTAACACACGCCGAAGATCTTCGTCGCGGAGAAAGGGGGAACATCCTCGAAATTTCGAAAGCCGTGTGCCCCCCCTGAACGATCAACGATCGCGGGCCTCATTTTTCTTCGACGTACCCCACTTTCTCGGAGGGGGGGGGGGGGGGGGGGGGGACGTCAGTACACTTTGTGGCCGTCTTTGCCTCTCCGTAATCTTATTTGAGATGCATTTTTCACAACATCTCGCACCATCTGCACTCCCATCGCGACTCGCGAGCAACCGCCGAAGCGGGGAGCGTTATTTAGAGCGTGCCACGGGGTAAAAGTCGTGCGGTTCAACCTTGTCGGTCGCCTTTTCTCCCCGGGGGAGGGCCTTCGAAGATCCTTGAGAATATTTTTACGGCGTGTCGTTCTAAAGATAGTCAGAACCGCGGGCCCGCGTCTTTCGTTCCCTGCCCCCCCGCCCCCCACCCACTCTGCCACGCTACATCGCCGCCGCGTTGCGCGCTTGTTTCTCGCGGCTTGCGGTTACGCCGCGAAGCGGACTTACGCGTCCATAAAGACGACCGTCGTGATATTAAATCGACCGCAGGGATAAATAGTCCTCTCGCTCGACGATTCGTTACGTAAAGGTGTCCCCGGTTGACACGCGCGCAATTCGATGCTGCGAGTGTACCAAAGATTTTGCAATTTTATTTGCATTGGGACGCGGAATTCCAAGTAGGCGCGAAGAACGTTATTCGTCTGCTGTTGAACATTAAAAAAAGAAAAAAAAACGAAAATGCTGGGAACGCTTATTCGCGATCGTTTTGGAAATACGAATATCGGTTCGATCCGTGGAACGAGGTAAAGTATTTTATGTCTGAGAGGCGCGTTTCTATACGAGCCTATCCGGAGGAACGAGCGTAATACAAATGTAACGCATTCGCGCAGTCCTAAAGGAGAACCGTTACGATGACGTTTAAAGGCTTTCGCATAGTCGAATTCCATGTCAACGTTAAAACATCCAAAGTTATACGCGTATTATTATCAAATATGAGGGTGTAATTTATCGGTGCCAGTTACGGTGATTTGGCGAAAAAAAAAATACGTTGAACGTTATCAAAATTGGCGTCTCGAGAATTCAGGGTTCCTCGCAATTTTTCATACTTTATGGCGACTCTATCACCCGAGGATTCTTTATCGCGCTCCTAAATCCTGAATTGGTGCCGCAAACTGTATCCCTGGGTCTATATCTAGGCGTTATATGGCATATAAATACATACAGGACCCACGGTACTCGGAGGCTTTATTAAACGTGGGCATTTATTACAACCCTGAAGAAGAAATAATGCCGTCTAATCGTGAGTCACGTTGGTCCGTAGTCTATATTTAGAACCGTCGTAAGCTTCTACAAGTATATTTGCGTGTCAGACAGTTCGCGGAGTGTTTCGCGTTAGGAAAAACAAAAACTAGTATACCGCAAATTACGTAAGTTGAAATGGTTGAACGCGAACTGGAATACCCGCCATTTAGTTCGTCCGGGAGAGGGGGGGGCCTTCTCCACGTTCGTCGGTTCGATCTTCAGCGAGCGTACGCGTCGAGAGTTCGAACGAGGATGTTGTAAACTTTAGATTCGTCCAAAATTGTTACGAACTCTCGCAAAGCGTCGAGGCATCCATGGCACGGGTCTTCTACGGCAGTTGTTACAGATTACTTCGGAAAGTACAGAGCGGCGCCCAATATCGAGTTAAACTTTGTTCGCGCCAACGTTCGATGACTTCGTTCGGTCGGGATGTAAACTGATTAGCCCGGAAGTGAGCCCGTCTAATCGTCCGAACGCCGAAGAGCGGATCGTCGCTCTATCGTGAGGTGCAAACAAACGTGTTGCAAAATACCGAAAAAATTTTATAACGATTTATTAAAATCTCGTAAGCCACGTGATATCTTTCGGTGAGTACGACGGCGTTCAAAAACGATTCCTTTTTAAATTTCTACGTTTACGCGTAAATTTGGCCGAATTTCTGGAATACTTCCGGCAGAAATAGGCGTGATCGCTTCGACGTTAAAATAGTTCTATCGTGTACGTGACAAAGATTCGCGAGTAACGCGCGTGTACTTCGCCGTTGCGGAAAGAACAATGACAGTGGGTCACGGAGCGGTTGGCCAGTGTCCGAGTTTTCCATCGACGTGGCCCCTGCAAACGTGGCGCCCGACCACATTCCTGTTATTTGCTTTCCCTCGATTAACAGGACGCGACGAGACGAGACGCTACTCCGACGCAAAAAAACGAAAGAGACACGATTTCACCCACCCGTTTGAACTCGCGATTAAACGACGGGACGCGCTTCCACGTATCGTCGGGATAAACGCGTACCGTCAATAGAGTCTTACTTTGCACGAGCTCTCATTCTTTTCTCGAGCTCCTTTATTTTATCGCCTTTCGCGGCGTTTTGGACTCGTTCTCCCGGCACGACGAACGTCACGACTTGTTTTTATCAGAGGTAGTAACCCTGGGTCGGGCACGTTCCTCGAAACCGTCGTCCATCGTCGTCGACAAGTTTTACCAGACGTCAAGCGAAAAGTGTCGACAACATCGTGGGGGTAGGAGGGCCTCGGTTATTTTTAAACCCGTATTACAGAAAAGACCCAACGTGGTTTGAAACTACACGATCACGCGTGCCCGTTGAAAGGAACTGCCATCCGTTAAACAAAAAAAAAAATAAAATAAAAGAAAACAAGAATTCATGGAAACAAGACGCCGCGCGTCGCGCCTTATACATTTTTCCTCCGACTCCTTCGTTCGCGGTAGAAACACAAACGATAACACGATAGATTTTTACTCGCGATCTTTGTCCGTGTTTATTAACTCGTACCATATATAGGTTCGCGGCGACGAGTGAGTCACGCGTGCCTCTCGCGCGCTCGATTCTCTTCCTTTGGGCCCCGATGGAAATTCGTGACAAGAGCACTCGGGGCTTGTCAATTATGCGTACACGCGCATTTACGATGCAAAGGAAGAAGAACGTGTCGGCAATGATGTCAGACTGGATGAAAGCAGGACGACGCGACCGCGAGAGAGGCGGAGGAACGAAGACGCGCGTAGGGAACGCGAGACGACGGTTCCCCGTGTGCCGTAATAGCCGAACGGGAGAAAAAGCCATTGTTCTCGCAATAATTGGCCCCCGGTGAGTTATGACGCGGGGATGTCGTAAAGTTTTGCGGCGCGTTCCCGGGAGCGGGCGAACGCGAGCGCGAGCGGAGCCGGCGTGTACTCGTGTGTCTTTAACGATTGCCCGCTTTTATGCGTTGCACCCCCCCACCCCCCCTCACCCTCAAACCCTTCGAAATGCCGCGGTTAGCCCTCTCGGATCTTCCGCGCTTGTACGACAAAACAATATCTCGATACGAGCGTTGTTTTATCACGGGGGATAAAAAAAACGGGCCAACTAGCGGCAGCAACCGATTTCCGCGACGCGGCGACCCTCGGATTCGCGGGATTACGACGTTGCAGTCCCGTTAACGTCGGAATCGGTGGATTTATCGAACCGGCCGTAATCACTTTTTATCCTCCCCCCGCTGTCGAATATAATGCACGGAAGCACGACGTTGAACTTTGAGATTAGCTGTAGTAAAATTCGTCACTCGCAGGGGCGCTGCGATCGTGAAGTAGAGCGAGCGGATAAAGGTCAGACGCGACATTAAGCCAGCCTTTACTAAAATACAAGAACCGGCGCATAAACTGCTTTACGATTGACTCGTATCTATGTACGGAAATAGACGGGTAACGCTCGCGGTTTGCAGATAAAACCGATGATGAATTTAACGAGGCATGGAAAAGGGTAATATTCTCACCTCGCGGCTCGATTCCCATGCGGAAGCGCGCGCGGCCGGTTTAAACGCTTGGAAACAATGATAAAACGGATGACGAGCGTCTTCGTTTGCGCTCGTTGTACCCGAACCGTGCGATAATGCCCCCCCCCCCTCTCTCTCTCTCTCTCTCTCTCTCTTTCTCTCTCTCTATCGTTATCTCGCGCACGTATTCTTAACGGCAACCTGTCGCGTCGTTATCCGCTCAAACTCGAAATAAAAGCGCTTTCGAAAGAAACGGGCAATGCAATTATCGTAAACCAGCGATACTCATTGTGAGCGGAGAACGGAGGTGGACGAATAACCGTATAACCGCTTTTCCGCGAGCAACGGAGCGGTCGAACCAATCCATTAGCAGAGAGATCGAACTGGATATCATAAATTAAACGGGCCTACGTACTCGGAAAACCGGTACTCATCGCGGGACTCGGTATGTCGCCCCGTAGGTAGTTCAATTAAAACGAGTAAGAGCGTACAAACAATCTTGAAATCAACGGCGCGACGGTGCCAATCGACAATGCGGACGGGACCCGAAGGTAAGATAATCCGGCGGCGAGCTCCGGTTCTCCGACCACGTTCCTGTTACGCGGAGCCGCGATACACATGCACCGCGGGATCGTGGAGAATACTCGACGGATCTCCTCGCTCCTCCGGATGTTTGAGAAATTTATTCTGGAGAGCGTACGAGTACGTACTTCGTGTTCCCGATCGATCGGGTCGGGAGTTACGGGTGGAGCGTTACCAACCGTTCACACGATACGGTTTTTTGACCGAATCGATAAAAAAAAAAGAATTTTCTCACTCGTCTGCGTCTGTTTCGAAGGCAGATGAAAAGTGACGACGGCACGGTTTCGGTAAAAAAAAAAACGTATCGTGTGAACGGGCTCTTACCCACCGTTTCGTACCTTCTCGGTATCAAATAATTAAAACGTTTACAAAATAAAATTGCTGGATCACACGAATGATCCCGACGCGCGTACCATGGAACGTAACTCTCGACCCGATTCCATTCACCGCTGACGATTAAATTAATTTCTTTTTCCCCACCCGCAAACCTACCGCCGCACCGTCAGGCGAGAACATTTTTTAACCTAATCGCGCACCGCGAGGAATGGCAGACCGAACGTTCTCCGAGAAAATGAAGAAGGTTTCTCTCTAAGCGGTCGACCGGGATCGGTTAACAGGTTTACCTCGCGTCGCGGTCGCGCGGATCGACGTCGCCAGACTTCCTGATTGGCGTGCGAGAGATCCTCTTTCTAACATCCGTGACGAGGAAACATGGCAGGTCAGGTTTTTACCTGCCGGTTGGGTATCCGTGCAACGGAGGAGACTCGGCGACGACGACGACCCGCGGCACGTTTCCGAAAGCGGTTCACGACGTGTAACGCGGAACGTTGAACCAGAATCGGGGGGGGAAAAAAAAGAAAGAAAATGGTATCGGCGATATACGCCGACGAAAAGGTGACTTTGGAAATCGGAATTACGTACCATTCCTGAATCGTGGGTAGAGGGGGGGGGGGGAAGTGGGAACGGGACGGGGGACAACGTGACAACATAAGCAACGAGAAGACTGGTCTCTTCTCCTCCTCGTCCTCTCTTTAACTCCACTTCCTTTCGAAGATCCACGACGAAACCAGATTACGATCCAGTTTGCGGCGCGGGACGGCCGATCTCTCGTTACCTCCTTCGATAAAATCGAGATCGAGAAAAATCGCGCGTGTCCACGAGAAAAAGACACCGGGGAGAGAGCCACAGGAGGAACGGCTTCGCGGTGAGGAAGAGGAGGACGAACGTTTTCGTTACTAATTAGGCGAGCTCGAGCTTCCAGTCAACGGGGGTCTTATCGGATATTCCCGGATAGAAGTCGCAACGTTTCCCTGGTTATAATTTTCCCGGCCGCAACCCAGGACTACGGTTTATCTGCGCGGAGATTCAAATGAGCTGCGATGCAAGCGATTTCAATTTGTGCGTCGTTGGAACGAGAACGAGTCTTAATCGCTGATAAATATTATACCCTTTTAATGCGTGTATCCTCGAACGACGTGGCGGCTGCTCTCCCTCTATCTCTCTCTCCCTCTCGCCGCTCGTATTCCGCGAACCACGATACACGATAATCGCTCACGCGCAGAAGGGAACGTAATAAAATAATTTATCTATTCGACAGATCCGAAACGCGCGTGGCAGGAGCGCGAGAGGACGCTCGCGCGCGCGCACGGTAGCTCGTAGAGAATCGTTTAATGGCCTTCTTGATTTCGAGGTACGGGGTCTGGCCAGCGATAGGCCGCGACCACTAGGCAAATAGAATATTGACTAATTCGCTGCCGGTCGCGTGGATCTCCGATCTCGAACGGTGGTTTCACAGCGCACGCTGGAGAGTTTGCGGCTGCTCCAGAGCACTCGCGCTCCCAGCGAATACTCGTAGATTTATCTCCGAGTCTCCGTATAGAGCACCGGTGTGCTGTAAATTATGCCCGGGACTAAACCGTACACCGCGTGTGGATACCAACGACTCGCGATTGCGTGACGAAGGAACTTTGCGCGGGGTGTAATAAATATCATTGTGGACCGCGTCGAATCCCGCCCACGATCGTCTTTTTCATCGTGTGCAGGTGCAGAACGTACGGACGAGAGTAACGACAACAACAAAAAAAAAGGGAGGGGAGGGAATAGGAAAATTCCTAGGTCGCATTTCGTCCCGTGTTTTAGAGGAGCTCGAGATTGTAAAATCAGCATCCGGCCTCTGCGCTTACGTCGCCACGACGTTAAACGTAATTGCGTTGTCGGGGTGGTTATCGATGGCACTGAAATTGGTAATGCTAGTAGCGGCGGTTGATTTATTTCCCGGTATCGTTCGATCTTCAAACGCGCACAGAGGATCGACGTTATGGCTGCTGTATTACGAAGCTCGTTCTCCTACCGGCGCGGACGCACCAGTTTCCGAGTGTACATTTGCCAGCCAACCACTACGACGACACGGGGGTAGTAAAATTGTAACGAGCAATCGTCGTTAGCCCCGGCGAATTGGCAACCCAGACGTTTATTAGCCATCGATCTCGCGACATTCGGAGCGCCGGCTAATGGAACGATCCTCGCCCCAGCTTGGTTCGGATCATTTCATCCTGAGATCCTCTCTCTCCCCTTCCTCGAGATTAACGACGCGAAGCAATTTCGGTGTGCAAAATACTTTTACGTCCTTCCGTTGCTTTAAATTTAACTGTGTACCTCTTGATTAGATGCGAGCGATATCGTGTAGTACAATAATCTTAAGTCGTAATAGTTGTAATAATAGTCGTAAGTACCTAAACGAGAATATTGTCTGACCGACGAAACACGGTTAGTGAAAGAACAACAAAATTTGCTTTTTCCAGATCGTAGCAATCCTACGAAACTACCCGTAGAATCAATCCTGCCCCCCGCTGCAAAATTCAGAACAAAGACATCGTCTCTACGAACCGTAATGATTCTTCGAGTCGAGAGCCTACCGCTCTTTCCAACCTTTTCCTCTATAATTAACGACACTCGAGGAGAAAGAGACCGAGCGTCATAGCGAAAACATCAAAGATCACCTTTTCCGATCGTAAGGATACGCGACGGTAGGGGCTACCACTCCCAAAACTTTTTCCGTAATAATTAGCAAAAAGTCGTAGGTGAGTGGGGGAGGGGGTAGAAAGAGTGTGTGCCAGAGAGAGAAAGGGGGGGAGGAGGAGGAGGAGGAGAGAGGCAGAAGGGAACGGCCTCCGAGAAGAGGAGCGAGGAGACGAGACACACGGTTTGGAGTGGCACTCCCTGTCTGTCGACCCACGCCAGCTATCTTGCGGCCTGTCACACGATATTATTATGTGCACATGCCCATGTATCACGGACTACCTGACAGATCGGCCTCGTATCTATACGAGCAGCTCTCTCGGCTAGGTGTGGTTGTTGCCGGCACTCGCGGATGCATGCTCGTGGTGTGCGTCTGCCCGGCCGCGTACGATAAAATAAACGAGCTTGCCCCCCACCCTCCCTCCTCTCTCTCTCTCACTCCCTCTCTCTCCCTCCTACCCTTTTCCTCCTTCTCCACGCGCACACCCCTTCCTCCCAACTCTGCCACCTCTGTTATCCTCACCTGGCCGATGTGTCTCTCTTTCCGTTGTCGAGTTTTTCCTTCCGTCTCCCTCTCTCCCTACTGTTACCAGTGCGCACCGACACCCGTCCACGCGGCGCGGCGAACGACGGCTATACCGAAGTAACATTTAAGGTCACAGACCTCGAGCCACGCTCCTCCCGTGTAAGCGAAACGAGGGCGAGACCTCGAGTCCAGAGTACCCCCCCTCTACCTCCCTCCTTTCCCCGCCGTGTCTTTCTTATTCATCTTCCTCGTCGGTTTTTAAGCTTGTCTTTTCTTTCTTCCCTTCTCTTTGCATCTCTCTCCCGGGGAGACAAGACCGCTCGGTACTCTCGACATACATACATCTCTCCTTCTCGAATTACATTCGGTTACCGATGCCGCCCGTGGATGTCCTCCTTCGGAGGACGGAGCGCAGGAAGTTACGAGATCATTTAGAAATCGAGCACGAATGGCGCGAGACGAATTAGACAGAGAGAAACGGCTCTCAAGACGGACGAATAGGCATCCGCGGAATTTCGGAAAGAGCGCCCGCTCGAGAGTGGGTGCAAGAACAAAAAAAAAGGGAAAAAAATGGATGAGCGTCGTAGACGAAGGCGCGTCGATATTCGTGAAGAGGTTAACGACCCGCTTGACGAGGGTCGTAGACTGATTAGTCATGTAGCTCGCGCGCCTACGTCGCTGGAGACCAGACAGACACCGCGGAACGTCGACGGAGTCTAGGCATCGCGAAACGTCAAACCGACGTTCGCGAGACGTCGGGAAATTTCATTTTCCGCTTCGTCGTCGCGTTGAGCGCTATCGTCCCACCCACCCACCGGCCGATCGTCAGTCGACGCAGGTGCGTGCGACCCGCGATCGCCCGAGAGACGATGACCGTTGCGCAACCGTAATTGCATAAATCGTCGTTGCCGAAGTTGGGCCGCAGCTGCGCGATCAGCGCGTAATCTTTGCGGCGCATCTCGTCGGGGCTCGTAAATCACAGCTCGATTAAGAAGATCGTTTTGCAACACCCACAACCGTAACGCTATACAGGGCCACGGCGACCGCCCCTGGGATCAGAAGCGAAACTTTCCCTCCGCCCTTGGCCGCGATCCCGTTCCTTCTTTCTCATTCCCAGGCGGAAACCTTAAGCGCGAAATGGAAAATCAAAGGAGATTCGTTAGATAATTCCAATTCCAAAGACGAGGGGACGCTATTTTGACAGTCGCAACTAAATTCTGCCAGTCGAACGCTTCGAGTTCTGACTCGGAAACCTTTATCAATCCCGCATGAAAAACATTGGAGGGAACCGAACGAACGAAACGCGAAACAAACGACGATACATTTCACCCTTATTTCCGTCGAATTAATGGTCTATCAAACGCGACGGAGAACCGTAGGTAAATTATATCTATAGCTCAGCAACGCTCGAAGGCTATAACGCGGTACGAGAACGACACAACCACCCCCTGGGACGAGCCCGGGCCACGTTTATCGTTGGCCAAAGCGCTATCCGTTTTCTTTTTCCCCTCTACCCATTCCTCCTCCGCCTCTGACGTACATATTGCACAACCAATAACCGGTCTCCCGGTGATTTCGAGGCAGACGCGTCTGCCGAGAGACCAATATACGCGCACCGAGGAGACACGCGAAAAACAAAGAAGATAAGTACCTAAATGAAAATACAGCCACGATCGCGCGCGAGATATTAAATATCCGACGGTACCGTATTATTTATTTCCGACAGGACCCTACGTCCGTTTCGAACAAGACTCGAAGTCTGGCGCGAGACGCGACGAAAAAAACGAACACAAGTGAAGGAAGAAAAATCGCCACTTTAGAACCGTGTAAAAAAATTCTTGGAGAAAAATTGAGCATTCTCGCTAATCGGATAAGGAGAAACGGACGCGGGATCCCCAAACGTTTCTTCTTGGCAGCACAAAGGAAGCCTGATTACCCGTGGATGATTTAGCACCCGGCCCTCTTCGTGGCTCGCGACACGCTCCGCGATATCCGTGGAGAAGGATCGCTAATAAAAGCCACCGTGGTGATCTTACGTATATACGTTGGCGAGAAAAACGAAATG
Source organism: Pemphredon lugubris (assembly GCA_933228935.1). NCBI lineage: Eukaryota > Metazoa > Arthropoda > Insecta > Hymenoptera > Crabronidae > Pemphredon > Pemphredon lugubris. The sequence continues at coordinate 54,872,241 of OW121817.1, read as the reverse complement.
GTCCCGGGGAACGAAGAGGTCCCGCAGTGAAAAGACAAAGAAAAAGAGAAGGGGGGCAGGGAGGCGGAAATACGCGGGAGGATAATCGCTAAGCTGAAACGCGTCTTTGCCAACGGACGGGCTGACACGTTCGAACTACCACCGTCGACCGTGGATACAGAAACGATGCACTTCACCGCACATCAAATCGTGCATTGCGCCGAGACGCGCCGTTGAAACGACAGGGGCATATTTCCCGAGTTTACTGCGAGGTATAAATCCCGGGATACGAAATCACGATTATAGCTAATCCATAAAGCCTCGGGGATAGACAGTACTCGCGACTCGCGCGCCACGGGTAAACGTGGAAAACCGAGCGTTTCCTCGCGCGATAAATTCGAAACAACGAAGCGATTCCATTGCAAATGTCGTTAAGGCGGAGAAAAAGAGCGCGACACGGGGACTGAGGAGAGGACTACGGAGGGAAGACAAGGGAGTAGAAATTTTTACCCCCCTCCCTGGTCCCGATCTTTTCGATGCGACCATATATGGCCGGCTTTACACGCCAGTATTGTGGCAAGAACGATAAAAGGCCGGCTCGTGAAAAGCAGGACGATGTGTATCGACGTTTAAGAGGAAAGAAGAAAAAAAAAAGCGTAGTACTCCGACCACTCTTGTTCCCACTCGCCTCTTATGTTTACCTGTTTACTCGCTCATCGACGTCGCGCAACAAAGGGCTTCTCTTAATTAGTCCTGACCCATTGGCAGGCGGAATGCGGTGGAGCTTACCTGGAAAGGAAAGAAATGTCAAGGTTAATTACGCTAACTCGAATACACGAAGCCAAATTACAGGTAAAAAGATTCTTTTACGCGTTGGCACCGTGATTAACGTGACAACGCTATCGTAATAACTCTTCGACGCGAAAGTACGCGCGTCGATGTTCCTTAAAAAAAAATTTTTTTTTTTTTTTTTGCAAGAACGGCGATTCTTCCTCGCGTTCCCCCGATATACTCTCGTTCGTCGAAACGACAATGACCGCAAAATAATTCCACCGCAGTTCGACTCTAGTTAACCGAAAGCTCCTTTGTTCGCGGTGCTCCCTGGGAAACCCTTTTTGGCTCGCAACACTGGTCGGGATACGAGAGGCGAAATAGCAGGATATCTGGTAAGACGTTTAGTCGTTCGAGCGTAAGGGAAATATCTCTTAGGTTTCTCGGTGGGCAGACCGGTCCTCTTTCTCTCCGTCTCTCCCTTCCTCTCGTGGTTATTTGCCCTCCCTTTCTCGAGCCACCGAAGGGGCTAAAGCACGTAATGAAAATAGTCCCTCTCCTAATTCGGCACGACCCCTGACCGCAAGGTTCGTCTTCTCTTATCTAAAAATGGCCCCGGACGTTACCCGCCACCCTCTCATTATGGCCCCGTAATAACCATCGTGGCATACACAAGCCCCCCCCCACTATCGTGTGTGTATCTCTCGGTCGTCGATGCGCGTATACGCGACTCGTGCTATCGGATACGATATTCCTATTTTCTTTGTTCCACGGCTTTGGCCCCGGCGCCGGATTTTTCGAGATCGACCATGATTTCTGCCTCTCTACACCCCGAACGAGATATTAATGGCCCCTCTGGATGAATTTTGGGAAAAATTCCCCGTAAATGGTTACGCGGCGGTGGTCAGTGCCCAAGTGGTAGGGGAAGAAACCTTACCAACCGAACCTAGCGCGAGATTCATTTTATCTAAGAATAACCCCCGCGGCGGGACCAACCTTTCATTATGGCCTCGTAATAACCGTCGTGCCATCTAAGCCTAACCACCTCCCCCTCTAACGCCACCGCCGTACGAATATACGTGTTCGGGTAGATCCTGTTACTAGATAGGATACATTCTTTTCCTTCGGCGGATCGTCCACGGGAATGTGCGGGAGGAGAGAGAGACAGAGAGAGACAGAGAGAGAGAGAGAGAGAGAAAGAAAGAGAACGGAAAGGAAGAGGCATACGTCCGTCGTTTCTCGTGTCGTTTATCACGAATCTCGTCCTACGGACCAGGACCACTGAGAAACAATGGCTCGATACACGCCTCGCCTTTCCTACCCCGTAACGATACAATCTTCGAGGAATTAAGAGTCCATGCGCGAGGCAAAGCTATCTACGAATCTACCCGGGGAGAGAATTTTCTATACCGCGGTATACGGGACACAAGCGACAAAGAGCGATCCGATCGATTACCATAGGGAGAACCGGTATCGTTTCTCGACAATTCGGTTTAGGACCAACGACTAATCGGAGAGATAAAAATGGTTAATGAGGAACCGTCGATGTCTCGAGACGTTCCCCGTTCGTCGCGTACGACGGTACCGATGTTGAGTACGCTACCGATCGAAATTGATTGAGCCACGCGTACCGATCTATCGACGAGGAAATATTTATAGGAAACCGTGAGATAGAAATAGACGAGACGGCAGAGGGGCGGTTTGTCGGAATCGTAGAGGTTTCGAAGATTCCTATCCGTCGACTTTTATCGCCAGTTCCCTATCGCGCGCTATCCACGCGCTAGATTCATTACGACGGTAGACTTGAATAGGCTGTATTCCCCGAATGTTTCCCGGCAAAAGCAGCCTCATCTCCTATCGCTAATCCTAGCCGGCTCCCTAATTTTCCTCTACGACCGTTAACCACCTCGTCTCGCCCCCGTGGCTGACGCGAGAGTCAGTGTTCCCGGGGCCTACCAGCACCGTCTACCACACGCTTTTCGGCTGGCAGTTAACTCTACGACGACGACGACGACGGAGCGTAATTCCAAGCTCTTATCAGCCGACACCTTCGACCTCGGGGGAGCAGAGCAGCAGCGTCTGCCGTGGGAGGTTTGCGCTAGAAACCCGCCAAGAAGGATAATCCTCTCTCGGCTGTTCGGCCTACGAGAGAGAGGAAGAGAGAGAGAGAGAGAGACGCGGAACATTGGCATTTCGGGGGCTCTAGCTCCTCGTTACGAGGCGTTAGTTATCTGGCTATGAAAGACGCACCCCGGTGACGTCTGTGGCAAGAGGAGAGAGAGGAAAGACACGCGGTTGATATATACGTATAGGGCGTAAGAGAGGGGGGGAGGGGAGATGCGAAGGTGCCAACGAAGCGAAAATCTCCCTGCGGTAGAAGGAAATTCGTAAGAAGGGGTTGGGGGAGGGCAGAGGAGGGTGGCGCGAGGGAGTCTAACGTCGAAAGTGGAGGGGGAAGAGAAATCGTGTAATCCCGCCGCTACCAGTAATTAGCGATATTTGCATATCTCTTACCGACTGTCCTGTGCCGCGGGAGCGAAGGAAGCGATTTACATGCGAATGGGCCCCCGTGCACCGAGCGCCCCGCAAAAATGACGGAGCTCTCGTAAATAAGAACTGTTTACGGATGCCTGAAACCTTGCCGTGGGAGAAATTATAGGGGGAAGGAAAGCCTCGTAAGGCTCGATTATGAACTGCTAGGGAAAACGTACCCCGGGCCGATTTGTCTGTGTATTTTTCTCTCTCGAGACTCGCGAGGTGAATACAAATACGATATCCGGCATAGTATTTGTCGAGCAAGCGTGATTTCGTTTAATGCCTGACATCTCGAAACTTCTTTTTCTGGCGGAAAAACGGTTCGTGGAACGACGACGCGAGAAAAAGTTTCTAACGATAACCATCGCGCGCGCGCGATCGTCGTCGGTCCACGATATTCGTTTCGTTTTGCATAATTGCGACATAATTCGCAGAGTTTATCGTTCGTTCGTGTCCTTAATGCCTCGGAAAGTTTCGCGGACCCCGTCTGGAACGGAGGAAGGGCGTCGACAATACCTCGTTAGTCGCTAATGCCGTCGTGAAAGAACTAGGATTAACAGTTGTAAACCACCTTGCAAATTGCTCCCATCCCCGGGCTACTAAATCGAATGACCGTAACGGTGGGAGTGTAGAGTCATCGGATGAAAATTAAGGCGTTCCAAAACTCATTGCGACTCGTAATCTCAGACTTTAATATACGTTTCACCGTACACCCCAGAGATGTTGAAAAATTGAGAAACCCAGATCCGAAGACACGCATAATAATTTCTCGTTTCGAAATAAATAACTGCGCAGTGTGAGACGAATAACTTTAAATGGGAAATCATATCCCGCGAATGACAAGATTCTTGCAGGATTTTTCCATTCCCCCGTGAATCCCTCGGGTAGTGACCAACTTTCTGACGAAAATCGGAGGGGTTCGGCGTTAAATAAAAAATCCGATGGCGAATCAAGAATTCGGTTTCGACGAAACTTGGAAATGGGTTTGCCGAAGGAGAGTAAACAACGATTCGCGGGGTTGAAGGGACTATCCTCGGGAGAGGTATAGGTGTAGCCGAAGCGAGACACCTTTCGTAGGATGCCACGCTTTATTGCTAATAGGATGTTGCCCGGTTAATTCCCAGCAGAGAGAAGCCAACTCGTACGAACCGTGGAGTCCGTAAACTTTCCTCGAAGGTAACGGACCGGGGTCCGGGAAGGTGGGTGTAGGAGTGGTGAGAAGAGAGGGGAGGGGAGGGGGGACCACCACTAAAATTTTACTACCAAACGCCCGCCGATGAATTTGCATGGAAATTCGCAGTCGGGACGAGAAGCACACCTCGTGAGAATTAACTCAGTTACGTTTAATGAGCGCGAAAGACGAAGACGAGGAATTTAGCGAGAAAAGACGACGCGCACGCTCGATCCTCGTTTCGAGAGTACCGAACGACCGACTCGCGGTATGACGAGGTACCGACATTAAATAACGATTTCGATCGATCGTCGCTCGACTCCACCCGAGGACGAGTAATTGGGAAATTTTATTTGATTGGTTATAAAACCCGGGGAGGACGACCTGGCACTGTCTCGTTGCCGTCGGTGAGTTTACCCACCGCCCCCCCTTACCGTTAACCGGCGAATAAAAATACTTCGTCGCTGAACGTTTACGTAACGTTCAGGTATTTCTTCGCTCGACTGTGACGCCGCGGTATGGGATGTCGGCGAATCGGGCAACCGCAAACTCGAGAGAACCAGACAAAAGGATCGTGCATTTGAAGGGTTACCGTCGAATTCGAGTGCGAAGAAAACAGAAAAACGACGGGGATGGACGGGGAGCGAGGCAAGGAGAAGAACACAATGACGAGCGAAGAAATGGAAACGAAGGGAGGAGGAGAGAATAAAGAAAGAGTGCTCCTCTCTCTCTCCCTCACCCCTCTGGTCGCCAGTATTCTGCTAAATAACGTCAGGAACTCGTTTAAATTATGAAATTACTAAGTCTCTGTATAAGCTCGTCCGTAAGCTTCTTATAGGAGTTAACTAACCTCATAAAATTAGCAGGTAGGTGTAAACTTCCGTCTCGCTGGGAAACAGCCCTCAACTGCAGCCCACCCCTTCCCCACCGTAGTCACCACCGTTCTCCACTACCCTCTCTCTCTCTCTCTCTCTTTCTCTATCCAACCGAGCATCACCACTCTCGTCGTCCTCCTCGTCAGTTTCCACCACCTCGTAAAACCGAGTCGAGACAATGGGAACGTAGTAAGGCCCCAATGAAACTTCAACCACCCCCAACCCTCTTTGCGCGGAGGCAGCATCCACCCGGGGTCCCCCGGTATAACCCTTACCGCGGTTTACCTTCCTCCCGAAATGTCGTCGACGGGCAGGAGGGGGCACGTAAGAGCTTCCTCCTGGAATTTCGTGAAATACCGGGGGTTGCTGGGTCGTGAGACGCTGGCGTGTTCTCCGGCATACACGGAGATATCTATGAGAAGATATTCCTCCTAAAGTGGGAGAGGGAGGGGGGACGGGGGAGAAGAAACTTTCAACCCGGTTCGACGATTCTCTCCAATCGACGGGGAGGATGATGCTACCGACTACTGCTGTTTCTAAACGAAAGGGAATTCTACGTCACGCGCCGGCAAAGCGAATGTACAAAGACTCAGGATGGCGATACCACCGTCGACAATCAACGTTTCCGACGATTAGACGAAAACTTTTCCAATTTATCGACGACACCTTACGCACGGGGAATTCGTAAAAATAGCGCGCATCGAAGCGATTCCGGGAGAAGGATGTTGGAAAAAAAAGAAAGAGCAGCGGAAGACATTCGATTTTAACGAAGAAAGTTTTGGCGGTTACCAGGCTATCCGTATCGTGCTCTTTCGTTGGATGGGTTTCTTCGGTATACACGGGCCACCTTACTTCTAAGTACCGCTCCGCGCCGCATAAATTAAGGGAACTGCATGTTTAAATGCAAAGCAGGACCCCGGGAATAAAAACGTGAGGGTCGATAGGGACCGAAGGGGAGGAGGGGGGTGGGAAGGAAAGCGACAAAACGGAAAAATGAGAATTTCATACGGCGTCCGTTTGCTCTAAATATGTATGGTTGAAACGTGCATCGACCTCTTTAGCGATTCTCCACGGTGGAATTGACTCGCGCGTTCGAGAAGCCAGGAAACTTGGGTCTCAAAGTCACCGGCTTCCTCGATGAAAATGAAAGTTCGAGTACTCGGCGAGAGATCTTCTTCTAATATTTGAATAATCGTAACGACGCGCTCGAGTGTCCCTCGTAGCCGGGTGGAAGTATATTTTCCGAGAATATGCGAGGGTCGTGTTTCCGAAATTGACTTGTCTACGTTCTCCGTCCCGCGTCATCTGAACCGGCGTATTTACTTTTCATCCCTTTCGGCCTCAATGTATTCTCGGATGAAGAGGAAAAGGGTGAAACCGGTTAGGGGTAATGAAATTAATTGGCGAGATGTCGGAGAAGGTGGTGCTCCTTAAACGAGGAACCCATCTGCATTTTAAATTTAGCGCGAAGAAAACGAAAGCCGCTACGAATATAAATCGCGAAGGGAGAGAGCTAAGGGTTGAACGGGCTTTCGGGCAATTTTGCTTTTGAAATGACCGAATAAAAAAAGTCTGTTTAAACTTAAACATGCTCGTGAAGAGGCTTACGCACTGTACGGTTCGCGAGAAAGCGGAGTAACGCGAAAGTGATGGAATGTATTGTTTCGAGCGCTAGTAGTGATAGAAAAATGTATACGTGTTGACGGAAGTACAGTTAAAAAATAATTTTTAAAAAGTCGGTAACTCTGATCCACAGAGCTTTTAAATTCGTTTCGATGAAACGAGAAAGAAGATGGCGGTTAGAGCTTGCCTCGAAGTTCGACCAGAAATTTCCTCCCAAATCAAATGCCTGGCTCATGCCACACCCCGCCATTGTTAACGAGGACACAATGTCACGCCGTATAATACACAATGAGCTCACGTCCGAGGCAACGCATTAATGCAACGCACAATGATGCGCGCGCACGTACGGAACTTCGCGCGTTGGGTGGGTGGCGCCGTTTGAAAAGCTCCAGCTCGCTTTCGTTTTCTTTCTGCCAGTTATTAAGACCTATTTACTCTCGACCCTCCCCGAAATACCGAGAAGAACTAGTTTTTATCACACGGCTGAATAAAATTTGTTGGTCTCTTCTGAAATACTTGGAAATGTAATAAAAGAGAAAGAGAGTGATCGCGCTGCAATAAGGGACTGGTATTATTAAACTCAACGAGTGGCGGAGTAATGAGTCCCTCCGCTACCAAATTTCTCTCATAAAATCACAGACGATAGAGTTTAACGAAATCATTGTCAGGTAATTCGACCGTGAGTCACGGAGCGTTTATTAATTTCGTTTTTATCGTTACTCGTACATTCCCAATTATTTTCCCACTCTTTGACTCTATCTCGATAGACGTTGCTTTAACCACGCTAACGAGAGAACTACCGTAATCCCAAAACGTCAGGAAGAAAAACGCGAATTCGTTTGGCCGTTCGGTGTTCGACGCGTGACAGCGTCGACGCCGCGCGCGGTTCGCCGCCGTTACGTTTTGATCGAAACAAAGCTGCAGACGGACGATATTCAATTTCCTGGCGGTAGTCGAGGCCCCCGACTCTCTCTCCCCCAGCTTCTGCGCGCCGGCAATTCCGGTCTACGGTCACCGTGGACAGGATAGAACGAAATGAAATCGCATCGAATCAAAATGAACCGAACCGTCGGCGTCGGGCGCACGTTCTGTACGAGAAGCTCGAGCCGGCGCCTGAACCTGACAGTATCTCCCGACGCCGACGCCGACGCCGGTCGTCGGTTAGTTCCCCTTTTGGACAACCTGTTCCCGTTGTCGGGGGGGACGCATTGTAACGCGTATGTCCGATAGAGACGTCCTCGTCGTCGAACTTCCTGACACGGCGATAACGCGCGGAACAAAGTTCTCGCGTATAGCCTTGCGGTACACTTGAAAATTGTACGATTCGTACTATCTGAAACTTTCGGTGCCGAACCTGAAGAGTTTAGCGTGTCCTTGTTTTCGAATGCAAGAGAATCGTCCCACCTACAATTTTTCATCGCGCTTTCTTTCACATTGAAATTACATTTTGTTGGATTAGACGTCGTAAATTGCGAGACCTACCATTTCCTAATTAACTGCGGGACACTATTCCCTCTTTTACGAACGTGTCGTTAAACGCACTTTGGAGGATTAAAAAGTGTATAGAAAAAGAAATTAGTGCTATGATACTTTACCAAAGACAGCGTTGCAATTAAATCGCATGGTAATTACCAACGTCGGGATTCAATTTAAAAAATCCGAAATTTGGTCTATGTGCAATCTTTAGAAAATTATGAGACGCATAATGAATTAAAAATCGCGGTCTTGGGACGGTGAATCTGCGAGTGCAAAAATGCGACCGGACGCCCGTTTCCTGTGTCAGGCTTACGGCGAAATCTTGGCCGCACGGGGGAACCGCAGAAAACACGCGTCACGGATGTTTCGTACGACGGAACAATGTGGTTTCGAGCGTAGCCACCGTGACGCCCAAAAACGCATTGCATTTCGTGGGTCCCCCCCTTCCGCCCCTCCTCCTCCTCCACCATCGCCTCCTCCTCCTGCTCTTTCCTTTCCTTTCGTTCTATCAATGACGGCTCTGGATGTAGGATTTCCTGCGCGCTCTTCAGGAAATGGGATGAACAAAAGAAGGCTGAAAATAATGGCGAAGAAAGCATCGGCCTCGGTTATGTATCTTGACAAGAAATTTTGGAAAACCGGCTTCCCTTTAGTCGAGGAACGCTTCGAATTGAAGGGAAGATAAATACGAAGACAAAATTACGGTGGCACGCGAAGTATATCGGGGACGAGACAAAACGACTGCTAATGGTGCTTCATTCGATATGTAAAGCCTCATTGGAGAGCTTGGGTTATCGGATTCTCGAGGGCAAAAAAAAAAGAACATACTTTTACCGTGTGCGTTGCAAAAACCCGGTTCCATCTACTCGTGGATCTTTGTCCTCGTTGGGACGACGCAAGAACGACGCAATTATCAAATCCCTTTGCCTTTGGGTGCCCCTCGACGTAATTTACTGAATTTGTCGCAATATCCGAGTGCGCGTCAGTGGCGCGCGTGTTTCTCGGCACAAAGAAAGAAAGAAAAAAAAACACACACGCACGCACGAAACACCGAAATATTCTGAAGCGGCGCGGAGTACTCTCACGTTTAAAAACAGTCGCGACATGCCTTCCGCGAATCCTGACTGTGCCTCAATTAAAATGTTTTGCGAGCTAGCGCATGCGTTTTATTGGGACGGAGCGAGAGAGACGGAGTTCAACACTCGTCTCGTGGATTACGCTAGAAAAGTTCAATCGTTTTAACGAGATTCACTTTGAACATTAAAGTGAATGTGAAGAAAATTCAAACGTGCCTGTTTCAAAAGCGATTGGCCACCCCCCTCGTTTGTCATCAATGCGAATTTTTCTTAACGCTAAAACTATCGATTGAATCGGAAATTTTGTTGACCGCTCCGCCGGCGTTAAGATCATCGAAAAGATGAAAAAATGTTAATCACGGCGAGATGTTTCGCGTTTGTTATTTTCTTTTTTCATTAATTCCCCGCGGTGCGATAAAATCCGTCGCCGGCAGAACTTGTTGGTGGGACGAAACGAAAACAAAAGGAACGAGAGCACGAGAAGAAGACCGACGGGATTCGGGCGGCGAATGCGTACGAGTGCGAATGGGAGAGAGACGGAGAGAGGATCCAGACGCGTAAAAAATGGCAATTGTTAATTAAATCTACTAAGCCGCCGGGGAGCCGCTCAAACCACTCGCCATCGTCCATTCCATTCTCGTATTTGCCTCGCGGCTCTTTCCCGCGAAATATTTACACTCCGACCGCTACACACCGCGCGCACGGACAATGGACACCAATTCTATCTCCCTTTTTTTTTACGAATTATCAATCTTCCCTCCCGTTCGATAGCCACAGTGAGCTCATCGCGTCGTATCGACCGACGACCCAAATTGAATCCCGTTTATCTCATGGAAGTAATTTTTCATCCCTCCGCCTACTCCCACACGAATGAAAAAAAAAAGAATAACGATTTACATTAAAATCCCGATTAACGAACTAACGAAATATTTCTATATTTCACGCCGCAGAGCTGGAAGACGAACTTCAGCGATCTCAAATCGTATCGATAGAAAGATGTAATTTAAAAGCGATTTCCGGGGATTGGATACAACGGGGAGAACAACGCGGCGGCGATACGCGTGTACGATTAGCGAGAGGAAAATGTGAAAGAAAAACGGGCAAAGAAGAATTAGACGGAGAAGTCTCCCTTGGTGGCTCGGATTGAATTACCGTTGTATTCCTGGTTGGTCTTGTGGAGTGGAAAGTGGAATGGAGTGGAGGAGCGGGACCGTGGCGGAAGGACGAGAGGCCCTAGGCCACGTTAATTGGACGGATGATGCCGCTAAATCCCAAGAACCTCCAAAGCCAGGGCTGGACCAGGGGTGTAGCGTCCGTGGCGCTTTGTCAGAAATTAGAGGGAAAATGGGCGATAGCGCGAAAAGAGAGGGCGGGGAACGGAGGGCGTTGGGGGGGGGGGGGGGCGATCTCCCGACGAGAAAAACGAACCGAGAACTCTGCGCGTACGCGCGTCCTCGTGAACGCGGGGTGAGGGGGTGAGGGGGATAAACGAGGAGATAAAAGTCGTGGGATCGACTCCCCGAAGAGACGACGGGAGAGGAAGGATCGCATCGCGCATCGATGGACGTAACACGGGAGCGGGGATGACGGGACATTTTGAGACTATCGTCGACGTCGACCATCTGCTAATCATCGCTATTCCTCTCTCTCGCGTCTCGTTGAAAATAGGATCGACGCGTGAGAATACAAAAATCGATCGCTCGCGTAAACTCGCAACTATACAAAATTATTCGTGGGTGTGTTCCCCCGCATTGGATCTTTGTCGCGCGTCGGAGATTGAATTGAAAATTGATATTACCAATCGATCGTTCGTCGCGAAGGTCGTCGAAGCAAATGCTTTTTTTGCATCCGCTCGCGGCAGTCTTTTGGAACGAGACGGCATTTCGCTGCGCCGCAAATAAAATCGAAGGACAGCCGCGAGAGCGAGAGATAAATTTATTGGAACTTTATTAACTGTACTTTTTGCGCTCGAGCCTCGTATCTCGACATAAATTATTGCGTCTGACGCGGCCCCTTCGAGGAAGCACGTTACGCGGTGCATCGGTATGCAGTACGCGCTAATACGGGCGCAACGATACATTCGTGAAGTAACGGGAACAGCTTTTCGCTCGATTCTTACGTATCAAATGATTCCACTGGCGTAACGCGTTATCGACAGATCGCAGAGGCTGAAAGTACCGCTATCGATAAAGTAATATTCCAAGATTTCATTCATTTTGTCACCATCGACGACGCGTGTCGAATCGAACGCGAATCGAGCGACGCACGCATATCGCGTGGCTCGGCTTCGGATCCCTTCCGAGCGTTGCTCTCTCGCCACGTAAAAGCCAGAGAACCAGAATTAAGGGTCCCGGGGCACCTGCACGGAAATCGCAGAACCAGCGCCACGCACGCGATGCCGTCCCTTATTTTTAACTCCGGCTTCTATCGCGACCACTTTCACACTCGACGCGATAACCCACCACCCCGCCGACACTTGCGAAATGGCCGAACAATAAACATTTTGTCGTCACGTCAATCGGGCGATAAGGCGGGCAATAAAGCTCCCCAACTGACACGCTCGTAAAACTAACGGCAATGACCCGAACGCTCTCCCATGGGAATCTACATCCTGTGTACAAACTTGGAATACTCGGTCGTAAAATTGTCGAGCTCGTCGCCCGACGAGCGAAAAATCAATCGAGACGAAGCATCCGTTATAGCATAATAACGAGCGTTCCGTGCGCGCCATCTAAAGTTAAAATATTCTAATTATCAATTTCCGTACGAAGCTGCTACGCCGCGCCGCCTGCCCGTCACGGTCGATCGCAGCGAACCACTCCGAGCTCTCTCGCGCGAGCAACATTGTCAGACTCGGCGAGCGCCTCTCGCCGATTCGCACAAGAATTTCAACGACCTCCCGCGCGCGTTACTCTCATTGCCGGACACAATGCTGACTACGTCGTTTCTACTCGCTGAGAAATTTTCCGGCCAATCTCCTCCGCGCGTCGTTATTCCGTCCTCGCGTTCGCCTAATTACCTGAAAGAAAGGATACCCCAGAGCGCGAGCAAATGAGAGCCTTCGTTACGCGCATCGAAGTGGCGCGTCTTTGCAACATTTTCCGCCCAGGTCCCTTTTAACACGCGGGCGAAGACCACACGCGCCGTGCACGCTCGAATACCGGCGGCGCTTTCCCGAGGAATTCGAGCGTTTCCTCGCGTACCGCACCGTGGAAAGCGGCCGTGGACCGCTAAGACCAAAGGGAGAGAGAGACGGATAGAAGGCTCGTGGAAGGAGAGAAGCAGATCTGACTAAGTGCCAAGGGAGCATAAATAGCCATGGGTACCGAGGCACGAGGCTAAATTCGCCGAGCAATAACGCCCAACGACGGGATTCCGCTTGTTCATCTCCGTTCGGCTTAGCGAACGTTCCACTCGCACACGAGTACGATCCGGTAAACCCTCTTTGCAGCGGGAGAATGGCGGGGGGGGGGGGGGGGGGGGGCTTCCGAATACTCCACGTAAATGGACCTCGATCGTCGATAGCGGGGACCTCTAGCTACGAAAATTTCGTGGGAAAAAGAAAGCTACGGGGATCCGAAACGCGCCAACGACGCGCCGGGAATCGAATTAGTAGCGGATCGAGGTGAGATTAACTCGTCGTCTCGATCGAGATACGCGCGATAAGGCCGAGCGTAAGCGAGAGGAATTAGATTTCGCAATTAAGTGGAATTCCTGGAAGGACGGTGAATTTAATCTTTCGCGGCTGCACTCGCGCGATTTATCTCGGCCAGGCGCTTGCCAGCGTTCTTTCGTAATCGAGAAATTAAAAAACAAAAGAAAAGGTTTCGCGCGACCGGGATTTTCCGAGGGGCCGGGGGGGGGGGGGGGGATAAATTATTCGAAACATCCCTCGGGGGCACGGCGAAGAATCTTAATTGCCTGAAATTGCGCGTCGCTGCGCGTCAGATTCCACGGTGTCGTAGTACGGCATAGCGCTTTGCGGCTTCTCCCGACGTTCTTCCACGGCGCGGCAAGATAACGCGTTTCCACGCGACGCGGCCTTTTCTTCAATAATTTACCACAGGTGAGAACCAGGTTTAACGATCGACAGTTAAAGTCGAGAGGGATCTGGCAGCGAACGGACGGACGACAGAATATGCACTTCGCGGATCGCGTCGAGTACACTTCTGCGTCTCTTTCTCTCTCTCTCTCTCTTTTTCTTTCTCTCCTCCCCCTTCCAATCCAATGTAAAGGCTACGTATTGGTCTAGCTGTGCAAACATCACGTGCGTGCAAATGCACGGTGTCCCTCTTCCTCCGAGTGCGCGCCGATTGTACTCGGTCTACCGGAGAACGTCGGCAAGTACCGCGAGTCGTAATTATAACCGATGAATGGGAAGATTCTCGATGTAAATGGGAATATTATCCACGCGTTACGACACCGAGCATTTAATGTTTCGTTGAGTTCTCAGCCGACCGGGGAACGTAAAGAAATATTCAGCGGCTGCGAATAATATCCCGCGACGATGGAAAACGTTCGAGTGGAAAACGAAGGAAACTCGAGTGAAGGAGTCGAGTGGAATAGGAATGCCCAAGCGTACGACCGTACGGCCGATATTTTCTTCTCGGCTCGGCCGAAAGGTCAGCGTAAAACGGCGCGGTAAATTAACGCACACGTCGCGCAATTGCGGGGGTGTCTCGTACAGTTGACTCGGTTCATTGCCGCAACGAGAGTCGGTCTAGTTGGCTGCCGTATATAGAGGAGTCACGCCGGTGGCCAAAGAGAGAAGAGAGACGAGGGACGGCGACCGGCATGATTATTGCAAGATTTATTGCCTCTCTTCGCTTCGTTTCGTTTCGTTTCGTTTCGTACTTCGTAGGAGCCGAGGGGGGAGGTGGAGGAGGTGGGGTGGCGGGGGTGGAAGGGCATGACGATTTGCGGCGCCCAGAACCATGAACGGCCGACGGAGGGAGTCGTCGCGCTCTCGTCCTTTTCTTTCATGCTCCTCCGTTAAGTTTCTTTCGTCGAAGCTCCGCGGGGATCGTTATTGTTCGTCTAATCGGGCCGCCCTCGCGTCGTTACCGTGGGGGCACACGGTTCTTCGCGGTATCGTTAGGGTTTCGTTGGAATAGCGATTGGCGAGACGGCAACCACGATCGGAGAAATAACGGCGGAACGAGATCTTTCGCGGCATCGTTAGCGTTCTAGAAATATAATGGTAATCGGGCGGAAGGTGAGCGAGAGGATCGATCGCGAACGAGAGACTCCGGGAAAAGGTACGACGACGTCGAAATTATGTAACGATTGCTGATATTTTTATTATCGAGACACTGTCCTCGATCGTTGACGCAAGAGTTTTTTCGAGACCCGTTCGTTCGGAAGCATCCCCTCGAAAGGAGGGTAATTATGTACGCGGTAACTAAGGTTGGCTCTTTTCAAAGTTAAAACAGCGTCAATTCTACCCCGAAAAGAAAAGCAATTTGGCTCTCTCGTTATTTCTATAGTAACTGAGACGCCGTCAGCAGATAATCGTCCTTCGGTAACGTTTGAGAAGAATAGCCCGAAACCTTCCAGGGTTACGTAACAGAATTTCAGTAATAAAGACGAGAAGATTCACAGTGATCGAAAGAAAATATAACTCTGTTACGGCGCCGAATCTTGAAAGCAATTTTAACAATTTTAAGGCAACGCCCCCGCGGCGAACCACCGATCTATCGAACGCAGTTATCCGAGAATTTAACGCAAAACGTATTCAATGACAATCGTCGCACGGCTTCCCGCGAAACGGGATTTTTCCACTTCACCGGTAACAAATAACAACGGTAAGAACGGGGGGAGGGGGACACGAACGAAATCCATTGATATCAAACAAAGTCCGCGGCCCATTCGGGATTATTAATGCTGACGGCGCGGAGAGGCCGTGTCACGTCGTCTCATCGCGCTCATTCTTCTTCCAATCTTTCATCCTCCCGGTGGCGTATTTCCAATGACGCGTGTGCGTCGTGCCTTCGAAGCTATCACAAGGCTGTCTTGTCTCGTTCCGTCTCGCCGGTACAATGAATCCCATTGTATACCTTCTTCGCGCCGGCAAACGTGCTGGCTTCTCCCCCGACCCCGTCGCGCCGTTCTTCGACGCGTTTCAAAACTGTTATCGCGCGGCGCTTCTGCTGCATTCGCCCGGTGTATCGGAATCCGCTCGACTGTGCTCGAACGTTCTTTTTAACACCCCACCCACCACCTTTTTCCCTTCTCCTCCCTCAAAATCGTTTGTCTTCGTGAAATTGCTCGACTGTGCGCCGCCAAGGGGGTTCTCGGGGTTAAAAGAATGCGATATTGTCCGCGGCACGACCAAGACGAAAACGGGGAGGGGGGGCCTAGTCAAACGCATTATTATCCGAAGTTCCTGTTCGACCTCCCGCGAGTAAGCTGGAGCGACGAACGTATCAACCGAATCTAATTCGCAAATTCATTCGAACGGGAGATATCGCGCGATTCGCTCGTCGACGATGATTCATAAATGACGCGCGCGGGGTCTACTAGAAAGGGCGGGTGATAAATATCCGATTTGAGAACGGCATCGGGAGCGACGATTTATTCGACTTTCGCGCAATTGTATCCAGAGCCGCAGAAGTGGCGTTAAATAATACTACGACATAAATCTTGATTTAAGCTCGCGAAATTCGACGAGCAGCGCGCACACTTTCGAGCGAAATTGCATATCGTGCGCCGTCCACCGACGCCGCCACCGCCTCCTCCCCCCTCCGCCGCTCTCCCTCCTTAAACTCCCACCTCTCCTCCTTTCTTCTCGTCTCCCGGCCAACTGTCAGAATTATTATGCATCGCACGGAGGGGCCAAAGAGCGATCCAACGTGCGAGCGTGTGTACGAGCACACGCGTGTGTACGCGCACGTATGAGCACTCGCGAGATGGCGGGAGCGGGGAGGAGTGGAGGGGGGGGGGGACGCACGAGAGGAACGTGATACAGTAATGACCCAGACGAGCTGCATCCTTGTGCTACATAAAAGCCACTCGTGTGCGTGCCTCCGGATACGAGAGACCGCGTAATGTGCACGCGCGCTAGCGTGTTTACAAGCACGATCGCTGATCACGACCGTGCAGCGTTGCTGCTGCAAACTCTAAGTCCGTCTCATTCTCAACTCGCGGATAAATCGCGTCGATTCGTAAGGAAGCGATTTTCAGCGCAAACGAGAACGAGCCACCTTTGCCCGAAGGTGACGCCGCTGCGCTGTGGCGTTTAACCCTTTGACTGCGGCGGCCCCTTGCCTTTACCGGTCGCGGATTGCCGTGCCATTGGATCGTGACACGGCCGGCAATAGCCGGCGTCCGTCTCTGCGACTCGCATCGTGGAGGGCGTATACGTATATACGCCTTTCGCAGTCAACGGGTTAATCTCCTCTCTCCTCCGTCGCGTAAAGATACAAAACGCGAAGGAACGGTAAGACGCGCTCTTTTGGGTTATCGCGGCGCCCGGCATCGCGATGCTTTCGGCTGGGTCACGGATTTAAATATACGCCGGCAGGATAGGGGAAGAGGGAGAGAGGCTCGTTGAGTTAACGAGACGTTAGGTGCTCCTCTTACGGAAGAAAGGGCGTCCTCGGAAACGAGATAACATCCCCCGGGCGGTGGTGTCTCGTAAACAAGGAGTATTTCAACAAACAGGAGAGAAAAAAGACGTCGCGCTACTTTTATCGGGTATTTCCGCAAGAATGTCTTCGCGAAACGACGGATGGGGATGTAACTACGGTAGCGTGAACGCCGGGGAAGAAGAAGGAGCAACGAAGCGAAAGGAGAGTAGTCGCCGATTAGACATCGCCGAGTGAAAACGCATCCCCCCGGTTCGAGAGACTTAGAATTCGTGGGAGAGAACCGAGGATGGGGAGAGAGAGACTTCGGAAGCGGGTCCCTGTCTCCCATATCCATAAAGGCAGAGAGGCATAAATAATGCGTTTCTTTCGACGAGGCGGCTCGATGCGAGATTATATAGAGGCGAGACGCGCGGGAACGAAGGGACGCCATTCGAGAAGCGGTATCTACCCCCCACCCCCCTCCACCACCGGCCCACCCGTTCTACCAACACCCTCCTCCTCCTTTCCCATCTCTCGTTCCTTCGCAACGAGGCATTATTCGTCGCACGAATTGCCGGAGCGACGGATAAATCAATCGCGAAATTGCCAAACACTCCCGAAACTAGAAACCTCGGTAGTCATTTTCTCTCTTTCTCTCGCTCTCTGGTCCCTTCGCTCTTTTACGTTGTCCCTCTCTCTCTCCCTCTATCTCGTTCGTCGGTGATTCGCGGAAATAAGGGAAGAGAGGTCCTTCTCTCATTTACATGCGACCGAGATTAGCACTTTTTCTCCACGGAGGAGAAGAACCTTCGTCGGGAGAGACGTAGGAAAAATGATGTGGCTCCTCCCGCCGCCACCGCCGCCGCCGGGGCGGTACCCTCCGGGTTTGCTAACGACTAATATTACTATATCGTGCCATTATGCAAATAATTATACCGTCGACACCGGTATCCTTTCAACGCTTTCGAGAACAAATATTTGTTCCGTTGCCTCCCGTATCTCCCCTCCCTTATTTAGACCTTTGTATTCTCCCGGCCCTGCCGCGAAAGTACCGCAAATACGAAGAATTTACATTTTAATTACGACCGATGTAGCCGAAACTTGGCGCGAACGACGGATAAAAAGAACCTAACGGCGCCCGTTCATTCCACTGGTAAACGAACCTCGAATTCCACCCCCACCTTCCCCCGCATTCACTCTCCCCCCTTCCTCTTCCCCCGTAATTCTGCCCAACATCGATCAACGTATTCTCACAAATTGCGCTTCGTTATTATTTTTACGGGGACGGAGTTGGTAGCGTAGGAGAGCCCTAGCCAGCCACCGTAAGATTTATGATCGCGTAAATTAGCCGAAACAGAGTTCTCGCCGCGGCCTCTTCTACGCCAGAGTTTAACCCGAGACGCGATTCGTACCCCCCCCCCCCCCCTTCTTTTCCATCACCGTTCGCTTCTACCCTTTCGAAGGGACGGAGGGAGAGGGACAAACAAAAAAAAAAGAGATCGACTGTGGCAAGGTTAAACTCCCTTCTTCCCTTTTTCACGCCCCCAACCACCCCCCTCTACTCACTGTCTTTTACCCGGCCTCGCGAAGAACGAGGCAATTTGTCCTTCGACAAATTAATTTCTTAAAATATGTAGCCTGCCCGTTGTTGCCGGCAGTTTTATTGCACGAATGCTTTATGAGCGTGTATTTTTTTTTTCTTCGGTCCCCCACTGACAATCCCCCCCAACCCCCTCGATCCCCGCCACTCCCTCTGCAACACGCGTAATTAAAAGTGCTTCGGCCTTGGACGCCATGCGAATATTTTATCCGGCGAAGCGCTGGTCGTCGCTCGAAACGCGAATCGCTGGCATTGTTCCTCGCGAACCTATGACAACGAGCGTCCTCCGTGCGTGGAATTCTGTGAGTCTCTCGAAATATTTCGTCCCTATTTTTGGGAAAGATCATTTCAGGATAATCGGACCGATTTATTATGAGCCTAATGAAATCCAACGTTCGAGGTTCGCTCGGTTAAAACTCCTTCCACGGTGCACATTCGCATTAACGACCTATCGATCGGAGGCGGTTTTACCGCTCCCATTGACGATCGTTCGAAGAACCGGTCCACCGCACGAAAGAGACAAGAGTAGGGCGGACGAACGAACGATCGACCGTAGATGTATCTCGTAAATCGGAGAGGCGAGGGAATAGGGGGGGGGGGGGGTATCCATAGCAAGCATACCGTTAACGATCGCAATGAGAATAAATTAAAAGAAAAATGTCTGTATTTTGATGCTGCCCTTAGTTATCCGTGATTCCGTGAGCAGTGGAGACAGGCCCTATTAAACCGTGAATAAGACCGGTTTATCCGATCGAAGTCGTACGGGAGGAGCGAACCTCGCCTTCGCCGAAGAAACCACGGAAAGAGATGCGGAGGAAGAGTCAGAGAGAGAGAGGGGGGGGGGGGGGAAGAGAGAGGGGAGGGAGGGGACAGATGGAGAAAGCTCGTTCCCCGTCAACGCGAATCACAGTCGTATCGGCAACGGTACACGTGCACTCGTCGCGTACCCAGGGCTACGGTAGATGCATTCGGTATGCAATTGGGTCGCTCGGAACTACGCACCGTGACACTGCCCGATCGTCTTTAATAAACAGCGCTTGAATAAAATTCCTTCTGAGAAACGGCACGATAATATTAAACGTCCTTCGTTATCCTGTATCACCGCTGAGAACGAGAAAACACCGGCATACCTACGCGATACCTACGCGGAAGGTAGGCAACGGTCTGGCGATCTTATCGCCGGATAAACGTTTCGTAACCGCTCGCGCTAATAACGAGGCGATTTTCACGCGATTGGTATACAAAATTTTATCGCGTCGTCGATAGAAACGTACACGCCTTATCTTCCATGGAATATTTTTCATCTGTTCCGAGGGATACAATAATCCCGTTCGCAGAGCGGAAGCAATTTCTTCGCTAATCCTGTTGCGCTCGAGAGTTAATAATATGCATACGTAGAACAGTTTCCTATATGTAGATACAATTCCGAGGGAAAACGTGCGATGTTCGAGAGAATCGAGGGGACGAAGGTTTCCATTGACGATAAGACTGACCGCGCGAGCTGTGCGCGCATTGAAGTGCATCCATTGATTTCACGTGCGTGCACAGTGGTTTCTTTTTCTCCGTTCAGCGTCGATGATAAAAGGATTCCGTAAATACGAGTCGAAACAGCGATCCCCATTGATGTCGGCCTCCTACGACCGTACCGCGCCCCCCTCCTCCGCCGCCGCCGCCCCTTCCTCGCCGCTTCACAGTTTTCAGCGAGAAAAAGAGTTGGAAGAAAGTAACGGATAGCGAGTGCAAGATAGGACGCTTCCACGCGTGTACGCATACACCGATGTATCCGAGCCTGACAGGCGATACCACGTTTATTTCTATTGTCGCTTTATTTATGGGGGCCCGGTTAGCCAGCGGGAGAACGTGGAGGATATCGAGCGACGCCAGATCGACGGACGCAGAAATCCACGAACCCCGGGTCTATCTGCGAGATTTTCCCAAAAAAAAGAAAAAATTGTAAACTGTTGATATAAGAGCCTCCCGCTGATCGACGAAACGAACGTTCCACTCGGTAGACGCGCTTTCGCGCAACGCATCGATATTACGCTCTGCGAAACTCATCGGGAGAGACCGTTGCGTTCGACAAAAATGTCTATCGGGGCATCGATAAGAAAATGTACACTCCGATTCGTCGTTCGGCCTGTTTGCGCTCTATATTTCGCGATCGATAAGAATCTTGACGTTGAAGAAAAATTGACTCGCGACACGGTGACCTGCCCTCCTTTTCATCGGGGCGAGCAGTATCGCGCTCGCTCGTAGGGCACGCGCATCGATGCCTCTCTGTATGTACGTGTGCGTGAATACGTGCGCGTTCAACGTGGGGCAGGGGGGGGGGGGGGCTGGTACTAGCGCGCACGCACGTCGAGACGCGCAAAAAGCGACGGAAGGGAAACTTTTTGGCTCTCTTCGGACTGGCTTGCTCGCTCGCTCGCTCGCTCGCTCGAAGAGAAGCGAGCTGTCGCTGCGAGTAAGTCGGCGATACCAAGAGAAGAGGACATTGGCCCCGAGGCTCGCGGTGCAATGGTGCAGTGTGCAACCGTGGCGGAGGGTATGCGCGGGAAGACAAGGAAGAGCGAGGGAGAGAGGCAGAATGTCGGAGAGGAGCGAGAGGGAAGTGACACACACACGAGCGCACCCGAGCGTACGGACGAGCGTGTCTTTGCGCACTCGTTCGCGCGATTCTTGCGTGGTGGTGAGGCAGCCATCGACGAAGTTATCCGCGCGCGGGGGTAGGACAGCGGACGCGGAGCCTTGAAGAGCGAAGCGAGCGTGGGTCGATTCGCGGGGAGAGACGCGCGTGGGGACGGGCGAATAGATAGAGAGGAAAGAGTCGCGCGAAGAAGTCAGATAACGAGAACCGAAGAGGGGCGGTGGGGAGGAAGTCGAGTGTGAAGTACAAAAGCAAGGCGTGCGGGGAAATGCGTCGCGTCGCGTCGCGTTGCGCCGTGCCGTGCCATGCCGCGCCGCGTCGCTCAACGGGGTCACAGCTGCAAAATCGAATTTAAGATCGTGCATACGGTCGAGAATTTTAACTCGCGAGTCAACGATCCGAGCGAAAACCCTCCGTGCGTATCTTTCGACCTGTCTCTTTATCGGATCGAAGAATCCGAGGGTCCGCATAAGCAGGCGATATAAATGATTTTGCAAACGCGAGTCGAACCAGGAATAAAATGGCATCTTCGACCGATGATGCCGTGCGCGGCGCATGCACGCGTCGACGACACCGGGTTTGCGATCCTGGCGCGGTTCCCGTCCAGGATGGAAACTCGCCGTTCATGAAATATACAAGAGACGGGTCGAACGAGTGACTTCGAACTGGCTCTCTCTCTCTCTCTCTCTCTCTCTCTCTCTCCAATAAACGTCGCGTCGAAGAGTGCCGGAGCAGCACCGCCCTTCCCCCGGTCATCGCGAGACGCGATAGAAAAGAACGCTAGGTTGCGGTCCCGAAGGCTACTCTCAGGGAGTACGGGAGCCGTTTCTGAGAGAAGGAGAGAGGGAGAGAGAGAGAGAGAGAGAGAGAGACGCGAACAATGTTCCGGCCAGTGCCAATTTCCTGCGACTCCGACAACGCCACCGCACTTTCTATTTATTTATTTCCTGCCCGTTCGAGGAAGCGCCCCGGGGCAATCCGAGCTTCGCTGAAAGTCGTGTCTGGGATATCGCACTTCGTCGTCACCGTCGTTAGAGTCAGTACGATGAATATGTGCGAGGCGACTTTCTTTTCTCGGAATGCGTCACCTTTTTGCGAAACGTGGAAAACGCATAGAACACTGTCGGGCACAGTAGAGAGGAAAGATCGTGCCTGGTTAGCTGCAAATCTTTTTCGCGAAAGCTAATGAATTTGGTACTTCAATCTTGCGTCGCTGGAAGAAGGAAGAAGGTTAAATGGGAAATAAATTTTACGCGGCCTGATAGAGGATGGACCATTCAGTTTTACGGTTTCGAATTTACCAAACTGCAACGTAAAATGGCGAGAAAAAAAGAGAGGCGTGGGGGAGGGGAGGAGAAATGGCAGAACGAAAGGGGTCCATCCAGGAGATCCTTTGCGTTGACATTTCGGTGGATGACCAGGAGAATTGGACCGAGTACAACCGAATAGTTGTACGCCCCTGATCGTGCCAACGTTAGCGATTTTTCTCCCGGTTATTTCTCGGAGCTCATCGAAGACAACGACGTCCAGGAGCCTGGCCTCTTCCCACGAAGAAAGAACCGCCCCGTTCTTGCCTCGGCGCGCGAAAAACTCGTCTGGTGTGTCTTCTCGCCCTCTCTCTTTTCTTTCTTATAAACCCGCGCCTGGCTTTCTCACGCGTGTCTTTCGGCTTTACCGACGAAATTTATTCGACGACGAAGCGACTTCTCGAGAGCCACTCCTCCTCCGCGATGTCAAACGCTCCATAGTTTCGGTATTTGGACACTTTCTTCCCGCCGTGAAAGAAAACAATGCCCGATCGAGTTACAATCGCATCGGTTATAACAATGATTAATGTTTCGGTCGTGTATTTTTTTTTTTATTCTGGGTGGGCAGATCGCCATGTAAGTTATCGACGAGCATCTCTCGACGTTATTAATTTTACGTATATCTTCCTCGGCGTCGAGGAATAAAAATTTGAAACGTCCATCGGGTAGTAGGAATGTATTCGAAAAGTGCGTTTGGCAAGAAAATACTAGTCGCGGTAACATCTTGGAAATTTTCTCGTCCGACAAAATAGAAAATCCCGAAAACGTGCGAGAGCATAAAACGAAAAAATTCCACGGTAGCAATACTTCTCCCGACGAAGTAGGAAAAAGCATAATGCGAAGTTGCAACGTCGACCGTGAGGAGGTTTATAGCAGCATCCATTATTAGAACGACGACACGAGTGCTACTACTATGCTTCATAAATATAAATTCGAATGCATAATCGATGAAAGCGAACGCCTACCGAGCGATGGCAACTGCATGATAAATGTGTACGTCGGAGTCATCGTCATTGTTGACGTTAACGTTAACGTCGATGGGCCGACGAAGAAGAATGCGATTCCCGGCGACTTCGTCGTACCACGGCTTTCCACGAAAAACAAAGATGAAGAAAC
The DNA here is from genome assembly GCA_933228935.1 of Pemphredon lugubris. Taxonomy (NCBI): domain Eukaryota; kingdom Metazoa; phylum Arthropoda; class Insecta; order Hymenoptera; family Crabronidae; genus Pemphredon; species Pemphredon lugubris. Next base: position 54,848,497 of record OW121817.1, on the reverse strand, counting down.
GATCGGATAAAAGCTAAACACGTGGCACCGATGTATTTACGGCGTTACCATATCCGCGAAAAAAATTTCCTCGCCATTCTAACGTCGTTATTATTTTGTTAATCGAACTTCCTCCGCTCGGAGCCGACACGCGTGCCCGTTCGAGTTTTTCGAGCGCCAATACAACTCTCGCGGGGCGGAACAAAAAACTGTTTAACCCGTTACGCGTGTAACAGAAAAAAGAAAAAAGATACGTGCAACGGCATACATATGGGAGATTATATTCGAGAAAAACTTTAAGGTGGGGAGGGGGCGACTTTATTTCATCGACACTCTCGCGTCTACGAATTCCAGGGTCGATAACCTCCCACGAACGATTTAACGTTCATTTCTTTTTTTCTTTCATTTCAATAACGACGCCTCATTATAAATAGATCGTAAAACCGATCCGTCGGATTCTTCATTTTTCATGGGCGGAGCTGCGCTACAGGCGGATCATTGTTGTTGACTCGAGATCGCTCCAAGGGCACGCATACGGAACGTCAGCGTATTGTGAGTGTCGTTGCACACGGTGCTGCATAATCCCATGTTCAAGTTTAACGCGCATCCTCCGCGGTGCACCGAGCTTTACTCTCCCCTCCAACGCTCTACTCTCCTTATCGCACATTCCACTTCTCGAGGGGAATTTGCTTCTCTGAAAATCGCATGCTCTGGAAACACCTTCGTGGCGTTCGAGAATTCCTTGCAACGAAGCAATGAGAGATCGAAGACAAATCGTAGCCTGCTCTCTCATTCAAATTACTAGGATTCCTTTTTCTAACCGCGCATTAATCGCGAGGGCTATAATAACGCTTCCTAGCACGAGCTGATCAGTTTTCATCGAAATTACGGACAATCTTTCTACGAGCATTTGAAAAAGAAAAAGAAAAACTTTAATCGTTACGGTAACAGTGGGTACGAATGAATTACACTTTCTTACGATACCGCTTATCGTGACAAATTTTACCACGGTAATAGTATTCTTTTCTTTTTTTATAAACGCTACAATCACGGACATTAGTCAATTACCAGAGTCCACTCGCGTTCTCGTTTCCTCGCTCGAGGAATACGAACGATTGTTTTGACAGAGACGCATATTTGCGCGCGTCTCGCGTTTCGAGGCCTGGCTGCGCTCTGCGTCGATCTTCATCGAAAATGTCGAGCACACTCGGGCAAAAAAGCCTCGTCGCGTAGTTTTGCATTTCCACAGTCCGATCGTCGGATCTGGTCCCCCGCTTCAGGCCTCGATCTCGAAAGTTCCGAATTCCCGTTGTATCTCGGCGAAGGTCTTGCCCTTGGTCTCGATCATGCAAAACATCACGAAGATCACGCTCAAGGCGCAAATTACGGCGAAGAAGAACAAAACCGCGGCGTTGCCGACCGCCTCCACTGCACTCGAGAAAGAGACGGTAACTACGAATGCTAGTAGCCAGTTGAAGCACGCGGCGCTGGACGACGCCGCTCCTTTCAAATTCGCCGGGAAGATCTCGCCCATGTAGGCCCACGGAATCGGACCTGTTTACTCGAAAAATTCATTTCAGAAGCGCGGTATCGATGCGCTCTCGCGCAACATTAAACGCGAAGACGTGAAAATTCTCGATTACCTTTCGCGCGACTGTCGTGATCAAACTCACTGGACGCTATCGCGACCGTTAAAGCAGGTAAATCGTTAAGAGCGTGACGGTAACTATCGAGCGATCTCGACGAATTCCAATACACGCTATTTATTACTAACCAGCGCCCAGGCAAAAGGCCAAGATGTATATGCAGGCAGAAGTGAGTGGCAACCAAGATATGCGATCGGCTCGTTCCGGGTTAACCGACTTGACGGCGAAAAACGCGCCTAGAGCGATCTGGCAGACGCACATCGCACCCATCGAGACCGCCATCAGAATTTTACGTCCAAGCTGGAAAAAATTACGAAATTTCGAAACATTGCGCTTCTCGAACGGTTTCATGGATCGCGGCATGAGAATTCTTCGTTTCATTTAATGAGCACCTTATCGATCAGCAGCGCTGAGATCACGCAGGCTATCACCTGTACCACGGCGAATATCACCATCTGCACCAACGAGTCCATGTCGACGCCGGTCTGTTTGAAAATCGTCTCGCCGTAGAAAATGATCGCGTTGATACCGCTGAATTGCTGAGCGAACATCAAACCGTAGGCAACCGCGAGGGTCTTCAAAATTGGTTTCTTCGTGAACGACGAGAGCTCCACTCTTCGAGTCTTGCTCTTCTCTACTTGCTCCTGTTCAAATAGGCGTGTCAAGATCAATCGATAATTCCGATCGTAAAGATTAATTGGAATTACATTGATTCATCGGTAGGAACTGACTTTGAAGGCGTCGATCTCGGGGCCGATGTCGAAATCGGGTCCTCGGAAGAAACGCATGGACTTTCGTGCTGCCTCCTCGTTGCTCTTGGCCATGTAATAAAGGGGGCTCTCCGGCATGAATGTCATGATAATGGCGAAAATGATGGGCGCTATGCCGCAAAGACCGGACGTCCAGGTAACGTTCCTCGTGAAACCGGCGCAGTACGCGTACAGAATACCGATCACCAGTAACAATTGGAAAAACACACCCAGAGTGCCTTGATGGGAAGAGAAAGACTGCAACGTGACTACTTCCTCTCTCGTTCATACGATTAACCTCTTAACCTCGGACCGAGCGCCCGAGTTTTCGAACGCGAGTAGTCCCGCGCGTGTAATTTACACCCCACTTCTACCGACAATCGTTATTACTCTATACGTTACCACGCGAGAAGGTACTCTTTTCTGTTCCTCGTTTTGGGAAACCGTTAATGTCATCGCGATACATTCGTGCCCGCAATTCGGTAAAGATATATTGCAAGAATTTATCAACAACTTCGACGACATTTTGGAATCGTCAGTATCGATACTCGGTTCATTTTCGTCCGCCAGGATGTAAAGTTACGCGTCAGGGGACCACTTCTGGCCCAGCGAAAGGCCAAAATTCCAACGTTGCGAAAAAACCTGCACTGGAGAGACTTTTTTCCCTACCTCTGATCTGCTTTTCAGAGATCTCCGCGGAATACATGGGCGCCGCGACGCAAAACATCCCACCGCAAGCGCCGGTAACGAGCCTGCCGATTACGACGAGTACTATTGCGGAACCGTCGAGAGTTATCAGGATCCAACCGATGACGAATGGCGGCACGAGTACCATCATGGTCGATTTCCGGCCGATCTTGTCGATTAGAAAGGGCACGACTATCATTCCCAGCGCCGCGCCCAATGGGAAAACAGCGGCGATCAGGTTCGTCGAGAAGACGTCGTACTTGTAATCGCTCTTCAAGATTTCAACGCACGGAGCACTCCAACCGAGGCCGCATCCCAACGAGAATCCGCCCATGCAAGCTACGAACGATTTCGTTCAACCTGTATTAACCACTAACGCGAGAGAGCTTTTTCCATCGGATTCGCTTCGACTCGTCGGGGCCGCTACATTAATTTAGAATCAGCTTGGGAAATGAATTGGAAGCAATCGCAATTATCGAGATCGGTTCGTTATAAACCGTAAAGCTTTTTACGCGCCACGGTATAGTTCGACGGGAATATTTGCGGTAGGCGGAAAAACCTACCAGTTATCGCGAGCTTTTTCTATCGATTCAGTTTTATCCATCAGTCGCGATCGTTTAGATTCTCTTTGGTAAATCAAATGAAACGAATTACGATTTTAATCGTCGCGGTAAGTTTGTTTTAGGTTGCAAAAGGCTCGGACGCGAGAGAGACCGCTTCGGCGATGCCCGAAATTTTCTATTCGTCGAAAATACTTGCGAAAAATGTAAAACCTGCCGCAGCGGCGATATATTGTGGTATCCTTCTCCGGGCGAGAGACTTAAAGCTGCCATTGTCGTTACCGACGCCAGGAGACCTCGTTCCGTCCGCCATATTTCGAGCAGGATCTTACGCTTTGAAGTGAATCGAGTTTCGATTCGGTCAGTTTTTCTCCCGGCTCGTCCGTTCGTTACGTGGTCCAATTTCTAGCGATTCCTCACGACATTCCCTGTATTCAACGACACACACTGACTCTGAAATTAAACAACCGCCGTTACGGGAACGTCTCTCGGAGTTCACGACGATCAACGCGATAAAATCGATTCGCTCATTCGTCCCGTTGACGAATCTCCAGGAAATACAATTACGTGGAAGAGGAACAGTTGAAGAAACTCCAGCGTTTCTTTTCTTTGGTTAACCCACCGGAGTCCCGCTAAATGTAGGCGGAAATCAAATTGTAACGTAACATTCGAATTTCGAACGTTGACAAAGTAATTCGAAAAATTGGACGTCACGCGGAATACAAATCGTCCAATCGCGTTCCCTCCTAGCCGATCGCCCCCCTTTTTCCCCGTTTTAATAAAGAACCAAACGCCCGCTTCGACATTTAAAGATCAAACGCGAGGGAAGGCCAGCCCACCAAAGAATTCGATCGCCAAACCCGACACATTTTCGCGCCCCAATAAACTCGGCGACTTCGCGAAGGTTCGTACTCAAGGGCGATACCTGCGGCAACCCTATCCGACGACGAAGCGGTAATAGGGATAAGGTCCCTTCCTCACGCCCTGTTACTTCGGCTAACGACATTCAAATTCCATTAGGGTACCGCGATGTGCGCCTGACAACTTTCGGATTACGGATCGCCTCTCTCTCTCTCTCTCTCTCTCTCTCTCTCTCTCTTTCTCTCTTTCTGGTTCGGCGAAAGAAGAACCCTTGTCGAGATAATGGCCGCGAACGAAGAGAGCGAGGCAGGAAAGAGTCGAAAACGAGAACGAAGCCAACTTTATACGCGAACGTGGAAGATATTTAAATGAGTACATCTACATTTTAAATGTCTCCGCGGGATTGCGATTTAATTTTAATCTATCGCGCGTGGAATCCATCGCTTCTCTCCGCGCTTTCGATGATACTTTTATCTCCGGGCCTTTGCCAAACTTACAAATTACTCTCTCTCTCTCTCTCTCTCGTCGCGATTTAAGTTTTCTACTCACGATAAATCGAACCGGGGGAGGGGGGTTAACGGCACCAGAAATCGAGGAAAAAAATCGTGGTACGGCGAGTATTGTTATTCGGGAAAGGAAAAGCTGCTCCGTCCGCGTTGTACTCGCCTATATCGCCTCGATGTACTCATTCCTACGAGAAATTGCTGCGCGTAGAATTCTAGTAAACCGATAACGATATAAACGAGCCATATAAGCGAGTCGTGATCGAGAGCTCGTATAAATGCCGTATCGTTATACGCCGAGGAAAAAGGATGCGCACTGTCTCCAAATGAAATCCCCCCTCCCCCCTCCCCCCCCCTCGATAACGATAAGAGCCGCCGCAATCTCGAAGTAACAAAAAGTCGCCACGTAACTGGGAGGAGCATATTGTTCCCCCGGCGTATGAAAAATTCATCGTATTACGAGTATACTCGTCGTGTCCCACTGTGTCTTTTACGCACTCGTCGTGGTAGCGGAAATGCATGTCTCGGACGGAGACGTCACAGCTACGCTACGACGATTATCAATTTTAATTGCGCGATACGTCTCGTTAACGTTAATAACCCCGTTCTGTCCTCGATGGAGTGCTTCGTTTTTTTTTTTTTTTTATAACATTCCAGAACACTACGATCTTTCGCCGCATTCGCGAACCGATCGTAACGAACGTCGGAATAAAATGATTCATGGGTAAATCGCGCTCGTAACAGGCGGGAAATTAGTTTATACTCGTACGGCGCCCCGTCGCGTCGCCACAATTTCAAGAACCGCAATTCGCAATTTCATTTAATCGCAATACCGACGAACAAATACACGCGCAACGTAATAATTGACTTGTGCCGCGCGCATCGCGCGACCAACCGCTTTTTTGCTGCCGCGCGTAACGGCCTCTCGAGCTCTCGTCGTTCTCATTCGTGCGAGGCCTTTAGCGGCTCTTCTCTCACCGTCGCCAACGAGAAACGCGCAATTTGCATATAAATATAAGTAAAAAGTGTATTTGCATTTGAATATCCGAGCCCGGGAGTGGAGGAGTCCTTCGGGCTTTCAATCGGAGAGTTCGGCATCCGTCGATCGAGAGTTTGCGCTACCGGTAGACGACGGACGACGTGTAACGACAATCCATACAAATTAAGAGGCGCGTCGAAAGAATTTTGTACAGCGCCGTGAACGAACTTTGTAAATGATGTTTAAAAATCACCTGTTCGCCCGATCGAGACTGTCATTTCGCGCATAATTTCTCCTCGAGCGGCTAATTACGCGACGCTCGAGCAGTTTCCAAAAATCATCGAAGCGAATGATCGATACGTGTAGATGAGTATCGAGTTACGAGAAACGGTAATCTTTCGCTCCCTGGGAATAATAATTGTAATCAATTCTGGTAGTTTGCGCGATAGAGTCTAACGGTATAGAATAATATGATATTCGCTGGCAAGCATTATCCGTTCCTCTCGCGCGTTGTACCATTAATTCTCGCGGAATATCCCGCCTAACGCGTGGCAATTCGCGTTAACCGCGCTTCGATCGATAGAATCCATTGGCTACGGGGAAATTATCAGTCGGCGAGGAACCCCCGGCGCGCCGCGCCGGTCGAGAGAGCTGGACGGTCGAAAGAGAGCCGCTGGAGCACCCAGGTAGACTTGAGAGCAAATCCAGAGATAACGAGACAAGGAACGGTTTACACCTAACGGCACGAGTATATAAAGTACTTTAGCTCCCCGTGAGAAACGCGATAACGTTTCAATTAACTGCAAACCACCACCGGCTGAGCTCTCTCTCCCTCGCTCTTCCGGAGGCAGAGAGAGCGCGAGGGAGAGAAAGAGAGAGCGCGTCTGGAAGCTCGGTAACTCAGAATCGTTTAAATCACATTGCGCGCAGACCGCGATAATTAGCCTTCCCTCGATTGGCGTCTAGCATTTACACCGTTCCCCTGTCGTTACCTGGAAATCGATGAACGGCAGAGCGTATCACGTGTAAATTGAACCGCCGCGCGCCGTGTGTTTCTGGCGGGGCGCTATTAGCAAATGGCCTCCGCCGTCTCCGTGGCCGACTGTCGGGGTTTAATAAATAATCGTCGTAAATGGAATATTAATCTTAAGATACGAGCGAGAGAAGTTGCTTGCGCAACGCCAGGGGAATATTCGTACATCGGCGATCCGACAGAGGGAAATCTACGATCGAGCGATCGTTGCGCTCGTCGCGGAACGAAACGCAATTAGTCGGACTAATTTTTCGAAGGGACGACAAGTCGCTCGCGTCTCGCAAGTTACGGTATCGCTACAGCGACAGATCGCGATCTCGTAAACAGACTGATTGTAAGAGGGAGACGTGCGAGAAGTTAATATGGATCAAAGTGAAAGAAGGAGACAACGCGAGGGCGACTGCGATCTCTCGCTGTAGCGTAACCGTATGTTAACTCTGACAAATCGAATTCACCGAGGGACCCTCGCGCTATATAACATTTCTATTCGCGTCAAGAATGAGGCGCATCGCGCGCGGTCCCGAGGAAAATGCTTTTACGTGTACGGCGGGCGCGCGTGCCATCCGAAGAAGTACAATTTATATGCGCGGGTACGAAAATCGTTGGAAAAGCCGAGGCGGAGCGGGGCGGTATTGGCTGAAACGTAGGTATTTCAAAACGGTGCTCGGAATCCGAATCTCGTCGATCTCGTATACTTTTCCGACAGCTCCATCCGTTTCCATATAAAATGAAAGATATTCGGGCGGGTGAGGGGAATCGCGAGAAACATACTAACGCGTACCCGAAGGGGGTAAAGAAACGAATGCTTCTACGCGCTACTCCCACCACCACCACCACCACCACCGCCACCCCTTTACCCGCGGCGTTTCTCTTTTCGCTCCTCGCCTCTCCCCTCGCCGAGCGTAAGCAGACCTCCAAACAACTTACATAAGCCGTCGACTGGGTTTGCTACTACCTTGAAGTCGGTCGTTGCCGCTGTCTCTTGCAACCGCTGCACTGGCGTATGCATCGAACGTTATTTGCAGCCGAGTGCCCATCGGGACTGACGATGCGCGAACCAATGGAATCCCTGACCGAAGAGACGAAACCGTAATCGAGTGGATTTCAATTTCGCCGTGGAGAACGACGATTTTCTTTTCTTTAACGTAATTCATTCGCACCAGACTCGTGGACCGCAAGCGCGTATGCGTATCTGTTATTTTGAAATCGGCAACGCTTAACCCCGCTTCTCCCGTTGCGCGTTTCGCGTTCGACGTTTCGAAAAGAAACCCATAATTGCGGATTAGGAACCAATAATGATTAGCATCGAACGCGATCTCTCGCGCGTGTTTACGAGACGGGCCTCCTTCTTGTCCCGATGCCCGAATTGTTTCCAAAAATCTGATCGAGACGTCGAGACGACCTAATTCCAGAGGGACGTGACCGGAGACGACGTCGTCCACCCTCGCACAATCGATTCTAACGAGAGAGGCTTAGGACGGACGATCAACCTCGTATAAATCACGGCTTCTTCCCCACGGGGTGTTAAGGCGAACGAGAATGGTGTTCCCGATAAAAGTCGGGGGGGAACGCTTTGCCCTGGCGAAGAAATCTGACGAAAGTTCGGAGCGTTCTCGCGCTAAAACACGGTTACGTACCAGAACTCGCGCTACCGCAACTTCCTCACTGCTGCGAGGTGATTAATACTTTCCAGTAGATTTACCTGCAACAAAGAAGAGCAAAATGAAGGAGATCGATCGACTCGATTGGCAACATTATTTTATGATACCCGATTACGCGGGACACGAAAGCTATTTAAATTCCTTTCGTCGATCGGCCCGATTGGTAGAGTTATTTTGTTTCACGAGGCGCGAGTGAACGATACGATTAAAATTTCTCATTTTGAAACGGGACACGCGGAGGGAGAGACAAACTTTCGAGCTTGCGTGTCGAAATCTCAGGTGGATAGGGAGAGAGGGAGAGAGAGAGAGAGAGAGAGAGAAGGTGCGCGCGCTCAGGTGCGTCGGGACAACTTTTGATCTCGTAATATCGCGCATGCTAATGCGTTTTCAAATTCCCGCGACATTTTCGCGGCCCACGTTTTGGCATAACGTACTCCGGGGATTGTGTACCAGCAATCACCCAGGAAACACTAAATCCCAATGATATTACATCCAGGAATCGCTATCTTTCCGCGGCGTGGGTAATGCGCGAGGTATATCGTGCGTGAACGGGTCATAAAAAAAAAAGCTGCAAAGCAGAACGCGGATCCGATATAATAATATAACGGCCAAGTACAGGGAGAACTTGGGACCCAACGTTGATTTACTTTTCACGGTTGACTAGATGTCATAAAGCGCTGTAATAAAAGTGCCAGTCCCGTCGTCGGTAGTGCGTAAACGACGTCACCGGCATGGACTACGGGATTCGAGAATTAAGCGTGGACCCGGAGACACGCATCGAGAAGAGAGAGAGAGAGAGAGGAAAAACAACCTATCGTCGAACGTGTTGCAGCGCAACCGTAATTGCGTTTTGGCGCCAACTGTTATTCACGCTTGATTTGTGCCAGTGCGCAATTTAGTTTATCAGCGGTATTACCGTGTAACAAAATAGCGCCGGGATAATTGACAGTTTCGATTTACTTGTCGGTATCTCGGTATCGTTTTATTTAAACATGGCCCGGAAATTATTGCGAAATTCTGAACTGTCCGCGAGTTTCGACACGCTAACGCAAATCGGAACCAGATTCCTTTTTTAGACCCAAAACACATCGTAGTATTTCTCGCGTTTCGCCATTGCACCGAGATAATTTGTTACTCGCAAAGCCTCAACTATCCACTTAAGGAACGTCGAAGCGCGCTGAGAGTGCACTTTGAACGGGGTGAATTATAAGAAAGCGAAATGGTTTGGAATTTACGTAGCTACGTCTATGCAATTCGCGTGCCTTGAATGAGAGTGTGCGTACGCGTCCAGTTTAACGACCTCGACTGTAATAATTTCCGTGCCAAGAAACGCGCAATGACTGCAAGTTTCTCACATGTTCCGTTTATAACGTTTGCGCGCGGTACACGAGGGGACGGGCATAAAGGAAAGCGGGAGCTTGCAACACCTTTGATACCGCGAGGCGCGAAATATCAGTGGCGTTACGTAAAACTTTGTCAGGTTTTAATCGCGCACGCCTCGCAAATTGCATTTACGTTCCATCTCGCGAGCGGCGAAGTCTCGTTACCGCGCTGCTACTACCACCGATTAACGGGCGCGCGCGCGTGGGAATTTCACGGGAATCAATCGTAATTGAAAATTTAATCGTGGCCGATCGACGTCGTTCGCAAAGTAACTCCCCGCCTGTCATAATTATCGTTACTCAGCGGTGGGCCGTTCAGGATCCATTTTACGAGAACCCGTATAGAACCTCTTCGATTTGACGTTACCCCTCTCTCTCTCTCGGAGAGAGCCGGTTTTATCTCGCGAGACGGGTAGCCGCGCGCATTCGGAAAGACGCAGCGAGTTCCGAGAACTGGCCGTGAGGAGGAAAAGGAAGGTGGAGGAAGATGAGGACGGCCAACGGATCACGGCTGATAGGTGATGCGCGTTCGAATCGCGATACTCGAAGAGTACGCGGACGCCGCTCTTCGGTTGCGCGTCCTCCTCCGTCGGTTTCGCCGACAGCTTCTCCGCGCATTCGTACCGAATGGAATCGATCGAGCGTTAAAACGAGACGCGAAAGCTTAACTGGTTAGTTTGCTCCGGTTCCTATCTTTCGATTACGATCTCGTTACGTAGCATCGGCGTAGAACTGATCTGCTATATCGCTGGTGTAACCCGTGATTATCAATTTTCCACGGTTCTCTACACTTTTGTTTTTTGTTTTTTTTTCTTTCCCCTCTCAAAATTCATTTGCATCCTTCGTAAATACTTTGCTGCGGGCAGATAACGCGAGAACCGAGAGACGAGAAGTTACACTTCGGACGATGGTACTTCGTGTACCGCTGAAACGAGACTTTTTTTTATTTTCATCCTTGTTTCGACGAAATCGCGACCGCTCGTGGAAAAGCCTCCAGGGGACGTTTCCACCCTCTTCTGCGTGCCTCGGCGAAAAGAAAGAAATTCGGATGCAGCCAGCAGAATATAGCTCGGGCTCTGCTCTCTCAGCACTTTCGTTGGGGTCGTTAACGGAAAATCACCGTTTGACGATCTCTCGCCTCGTTGACAGATTCGTCGGTTACGAATTCATAACGGTTACTCGTCACAATTCCATCTGGCTCTGTCGGAAATAGGAAGTATCACGCGTACGCTGATTTCGAAACAACGAATGGCACCGTCAAAGTTGATTAGCGGTAACTTTAGGATTATCATACCCGCTAAATTGAATCGAAAACTCGCAGTGACACGGATGACATTTTATTTATCCATTAAGATACTCAATTTCCGCGATATTCCTTTACGAATTTAACAGTAACACCGCTCACAGATAAAGTGGAATCGGCGTAAACGTTCTCGAACGGAGGAGTCTTTGGCATCGACGTTAAATTGTTATTTAAATAGCGTGTTTTTTGCACCATATCGGGATCCTTCCCGCGAGTTATGGTTAACGGGCTGGAAACCAAAGGACCGTGTAGGAAAATAAAAAGAAACTTGGTATACGCGGGCACCCACAAAGGACCACGGGGCCATAATATTTCTGTCATGGTACATTAAATACGTGCGCATTTCCCAACGCGATATCGTCAATAACGGGGATCATAGAGAACAGAAACGAATGCGACGAAATAAATTTTTTTTTTTTTAAATACAATAGAATACACGGGGTGTCGCGGATACGCCACGAAGGATCAATTTATCTTGTTCGACGCAGGACAATAGAAAAAAGAAGCTGAAGATACAAATTAAATTTTCCCTCTCGCTCAATCCACGCTACGTTGTCGTTGACGTAACGGATCGACGCGATAACGTGAAACGTCGTTCCAACCAATCGAAAGGAATTCGGTCATTTAAGTTTGCAAAAGCACGATATCGAGCGTTCAGACGTTCATTTTACTGGGCGCGTACGACGCGTACGCGCGTCGGCAAATTCGTTTCGCGTCTCTGTCAACGTTGGCCCTCCTATCTCCCCTCCCTTGGCGCGTCTTCTCTTCTTCGCTCTTAAACGCCGTAAGGTACATTAGCGATCCTTCGATCCTCCGCAGACGGGTTTCTCCTGCTTTTCCAATTTCGTGGAGCCACGGGGAGGATGGGGAGAAAGAGGAGGAGAATGACGACAGGAGAGAACAGTTTTCCCAAGTCCCAGCAGGAGAAAACTCGCTTCGAATTACCTTCGAGCTGGAAAGGCAAAAACGGGGCCGATTGGGGCTCGAGGGGTCGTGGACAACAGCCAGAATTCGAACGTATCCTTTTTCTCCTCCCCTGAAATTTCCATACCTTCTCCCCGCAAATATCCCGTCGCGAAAAGGTGCAAAAAAAGCTCTCGAGCTACGGCCGCGTTTAAAAACACCGGACTCGACGCGTTGGATAGGTATATATTTTTCGACGCTGCGCGACGTCAGGTACAGATGGCTGGAAAAATTGAGTGCTCGTTAATATTTCCTTGCGATAGCGCGAAGTGTGTTCTCCGTGTATATTATACGCTCCATTATACCGACCCGATCGATACTCAAGGACGTCGAACGACTCGCGGTGGCGTTTCCATATCGGAAATATTCTTGCTCTCGTAAATTGGAATAAACGACATTTTTTTTGTATTCCTTTCGAGAAAAATTAATCCTCTCAGTTTAACTAGAGTGCGCGAAAAAAGTATCGTGCGACTACCGTGATCCGCCTCGATATCGTTTACTATCCGTCAACGGTCCGCGTTTCTCGGTTATCGCGCCTCTTGGATCTCGCCCGTCAGACTTGGGAAAATGATTTTCCCGGTGCGTTCGCGTAGAACGAGACAAAGCCGAGGCCGTCAAAGGGACCGACGATACTTCGCCGAGCGCAACATAATCAGCATATATTCCGTTGGCGTTGGCGCTGGCGTCGGTGTCGCGTCGCTTTGTTCCGGACTGTATTATTCGGGTGTACGCGTATCTGGAATAATCAGTCGCATTTTACTGAAATAGCGGCGCATTGTCCCGGGGGGAATCCGGGACTGCCGAAACGACGGAACTGTTTGGAGAACAAAGAGCGTGGCCACGGATAAAGCAGTTAGAGCAGGAGCAGAGAGAGTGAGAGAGAGACAGAGAGGGAGGAGAAGGGCACTCTCGTCGGGGAAGTTTCATAGTTCCAAACTGGATGAACGGAGAATCGAGGATACGGACAGAGCGAGAGAGACAGCAGAGAGAGGGGTCTTCCTCGTTCAATCGTGTCCCCGATCGGTTTCGCGTCTTCTTTCGCCTTTTATCGAGGCCCCCGTGTGTTCTCCTACGAGCGGGTCGACTTTTAGGGGAAAACTTTCCTATTAATCGAATACTCGCTTCTCTCTACGCGTACTATCTTCCGATCGCGTGGAACCTAATCGAGCTAGAAGGTTATGATTTCAATCGTGCCATACGTACATCCCTTTTCCTCGCAAAGTTTCCGCGATACTCCGTGGTAACCCTATTTCTCGGAGATTGGCCCGTTCTACGTGTAAGACCACTATCCGCGATAGGTATGTACCACCGAGGACCCAAAATACAACGGGGGCGATCGACGAGTGATTTTGCGATGATCTCGAAACGATCTATTATCTTGGTCTATAAGAGGGGTATAGTTCGATGGAGGTAAAAGGTAAGCGATTTTCAGTCGCGTTCGTGCGCGTAAGCGCATCAAAGCCTTTTCCCTATCTCTTTGGTACAATTTTGGACAATGGTACCTGAAAGGAAGAGGAGGAGAACGAAGGGGGTGGGGGGAGGATAAGAGAGATATAACCATCGATATATCGTCCACCAGTTTCCTTCCACGAGTACAAAGGGATGGTTCGGGAAGGGAGTGGTGTATTATGACCGATGAAATACCGTATTAAGGGTGCTCCCCGACCAACAGGCTCGATCCTAGAAAACAGGCGCACCTGCCACCCGTGCGTCCACGATCCGGGGACTCTTTTAGCCCCCTGATCGCCGGGGGAGAATGGGATTGTTTCTCTCGTATTCTCCTTTATTTTCTTTACTCTTCCTCCCCCTTCTCCCCCACCCCCTTCGGCCCCACGGTGCTTTGGTCACGAATTTCATCTCTCGAGAGAATAGACAAGCGTATCGGATAGCCGCTTATTGGATTTAGCGAGGAGACATTTCCCTCTTTCGTTCGGCAGAAGGGACGATTCTTCGTTAAGAAGATTACTCGCTCGATGGATGGACGGAACGCGCCGTCCCACCTCTTACCTGGGGGGGAGGATCGTTATTGTTCTATCGCGGCCAATAACGAACAAATTTCACCTCGATTATCCGAACAAACTGCTCTCTGGTATGCGCGCGCGAGCGTACTAACCAGAAGAACGACGGAGGAGAATGGCGAGGACGTTAATTACGACTATAGTCGTTGGAAGGAGCCACCCGTTAATGAGTTTCGCGACAATCGATGAGACGTCTCGCTTTTTTCTAGTAATTATGCGGAGACGATAGATATGCAAACGCGAGATAAGAACGCGACGGTAATAAGAGATTCTTTTGGTGAAAATCGACGACCGGTGGCTTATCGACTTGAGGAATTGACGTGAAAGTAGACTGAGTCACGAATAATGCTACCTCGCGTTATTTATACCCCGCGACTTTCACTGTGACGCGACGCGCCAAATTGGCGCGGGGTTCGAAAAGGAATCGGGGTCGGCCGATATCGGTAACAGGAATTACGGCTAAAGAAGATTTCAGGGTTTGTTTTTTTATCGATAAGAAATTTGGGATGAGAATGAAGCCGTACGCGAAACCACGTGTGTTGCGATTTTGAAAAGAAAAACCCGCGACGAGGTATCCGAACAAAATTATCGAACGATCCCGTACCCAGAGTAAACGATCCGAGAAACGTTTCTTCCGCTTGATAGGAAACGACAATTCCTATTTTGGAAACCCATCTTTGTCGTACAAAGAACTTTTTGGAATCGCGGTCGAACGAACATATACCGGGTGTGTACAGTGGATTTAAGAAGGGTCCCAGGCTTTGTTCCTGACGGCACGTGCTCCATTGTTGAGCCTGACGGAAGGAATGACGGACCAACAGCTGTTGCCGGGTAGAGAAAAACAAAGTAACACGCAAAGAGCGTAAAACCAACATTTGTTTGTTTTCTTTTTTTTTTGTCGATCTGGCGTAAATTGATTCGTGCAAACTCTAGTTTTTCTTTTTCTCCAATCTATGTACCCACGTAAAATTCAAGTCGAAGCGTAGAGCGTAACGTTAGAAAATGAGAGAGGTCGGTTATTTTCCGTTGTTCGCGAAACGATATTTTTGAGAGGTTCAGGAAGCAATAAAGTAAACGATAGATGATGCTGATAATATTCAGACAGGCGGATAACAGGAAAAAATGGTAAAAATACATCTGGCGTGTAGATATACGGATCGCGCTGTCGACAAAGTCAGCACAACCGAAACGTGTCCATATAAATTAAACAAACAGCATTTTGATGGCATACCATGCGAGAGGTGTTTCCCGACTACGTTGCATGGCTAATATTTACTCGAAACGAATGGAAATTATGCATAATTTCTGCGCTATCGAAAAGTCGAAATGATAAGCCGAACGTGATCCAAGGTTTATGGGGAGAACGTTATGTCAAGACAACGAGTGATACGCGAGGTACTGTTGCATATAAAAGACAGTAACGGTGACGAGCTAACATTAGTCAGAAATTCTACCTTCGAAGACTTCAAAACGCTAGGGAACTCTCGTCAACGATGTCAGTAAAGATCACGCTAATGTTGCTCGTCGCGGCAGTGGTGGCAACGAGTAAGTTTTCGTAATTTGAGTCTACGAGATCTCATTGTCAGACCAATAAAAACAATCATTCGACAGTCTTCTATCAGTACTACGAGGATCATTCCCAGACACGGCAGTAATAAGAACTTTGAATAAACAAAAATTTTCCTGCGAGAGCTACGCCCCTTGTAACCTTACTTCTGGGATGACCCTTGTTATGTACCTCGATCCGGTCTAAAACTTCGATAAAACTAAAATATTTTTCTATGCTACCAAACTGTAAAGTACAACGAATCACCGGAAATTGAATCCGCAGGTGTCATGGCACAAGGAGGAATAGAGTGCAACGTCAACGAGATTTATAACATTTGCGGACACCTGTGCGAGCCGTCTTGCGCTAATCCCAATCCAAACAGATTACTGTGTCCGAGAATTGTTCGTATAAATCTTTGACAAATCATTTGAAACATTTAACCCTAGAACCGTACCCTATCTGTGATTTCATCGCTAACTTATTTTAATCTGTAGTGCGTAACAAACATCGAGAAATCAGAGTGATGTGCGGTTGTAGGCTTAACTCTTTTATGGGGAAAAAAAAGAAAATACTCAGTTGTGATGTATAATCTTTACATTAGCAATGCACTCGTGCAACCACTGGTGGTTGCCGGTGTGTCAACAACTTCCTGCGCGACAGCAATGGTGACTGCGTGGCACTTGACGCCTGTCCAGCAAATGACTAGACTTCTACCCGGACTAGAATATCGGACTCTGCTTCAAATTTATTTCACACGGAACGAAGAGCTTCTTCGTCTGTATTCCGAAGGCTATTGGAAGAGAGATGGATTCCCGGAAATTAATTTTTTCATTCGACAACGCTTGCAATAGTTTTTGATCAAATTCCAACATTAATTGTAATTATTCGTCACACGTTTTCGTAATAAACATTCTTTATTATAATGCACAAAACTTGAGCTTTGGTTATTCCTCGATCGACTCTAGTAACACGCGTAATTCCTAACCTCCTTTTTCTAATCCTTCCGACTTCCCGAAGTCGAGAAGAGTGCAATGCGTTAAGTTTTAGTCATGGCAAATCTCAAACTCTACGCAAAGATAATGTTTTATATTACTTTTTATTTGTACGCTTCTAATAGTACTGCGACCATTACGAACAAGTATCTAATATAATAAAACAACGAGATAAGCGAGACAGATAATTTCAAGTATATAAGACCGAGCTGCGCTCAATAATTTAGTTTAGATATAATACCTCGCGAACTTGAACTGGATTGAACCGAAAATAAACGTGTCAATAATGTCTAGCCAAATAATCGTTCGTTTCTTCGTCGTGGCAGCGTTGTTCGCTAGTAAGTAGTAATATACCAAAACTTCTATTGAAATTGATCAAAAGTTTTTGCTCTTTCTCCTTAAGTTTCATGCGAACAAACTGCCATTTAAATCATCACCTCCTCCGAAACGATGAGTTCATAACTAACGTGAATTTCTTACGCACAGTTGTCACGAGCCATACCTGTCCCGAAAATGAAGAGGATGATCTGTGCGGACGCATGTGCGAACCGTTTTGTGGTTTCCTCCAGCAAAGCGAACTTATGTGTTCGCGGATAGTTCGTAACAAACTTTAAAGAATTATTTTAGACATTTAACCTTACAGCGGTATCCTATCTGTGACGCGATGGCCACTTTCTTTTGCTCGGTAACATCGACAAACCAGAGTTGTGTACGGTTGTAGGATTATTCCTATTACAAGGAAAAATACTCAGTTGCCGTGTGTAATCTTTACATTAGGTATGCACCGAGGAATCCCGTGGTTGCCGGTGTATCTTTGGCTATGTTCGCAACGCCACTGGTGAATGCATCGAACCGATCAAATGTCCAAAATCTAGCTGGGCTCCGCGGCCGCCAGGTTAATATTACTTTTTATTTGCACGCTTCTAAATAACAATATAGCGATCATTACGAACGAAACTCTAATATAATAAAACAACGAGGTAAGCGAGACAAATAATTTGAAGTATATAAGATCGAACTGTGCTCAATAATTTAGTTTAAGTGTAATATCTCGAGAACACGAACTCGATCGGGAAGAGAATATGCGTATCTACAATGTCTAGCCAAATCATCGTTCTTTTCCTCATCGTGGCAGCATTGTTCGCTAGTAGGTACTAATAACCGAAACTTCGATTAGAATTGATCGAAAGTCAATTTTTGCTCTTGCTCCTTACGCTCCATGCGAACAAACTACCATTTAAATCATCACCTCCTAAGAAACGATGGGTTCATTAATGCCGTAAATTTCTACGCACAGTTTCCTCGAACGAGACCTGCCCCGAAAATGAGCGCTATGATCTGTGCGGACGTATGTGCGAGCCGAGTTGTGCTAGCTTCCTACCAACCAGATTCCAGTGTGCACGAAGTGTTCGTAATAAATTTTGGCGAATCATTTTAGACGTTTAACCTTACAATCGTACCCTACCTACCTGTGGTTTCATCGGCAATTTCTTTTGCTCGATAAAATCGACAAGCCAGAGTGGCGTGTACGGTTGTAGGATTAATTATATTACGAAAAAGAATACTCAGTTATGTGTAATCTTTACATTAGATATGCAACCAAGAAACCCAAGGTTGCCGGTGTGCGGATAGCTTTGTTCGCCACTGCAATGGTCACTGCATTGAACCTAGGAAGTGTCCAAAACCTCGCCGTACTTTAGGTAACGAGGAATAAAGAGTCTTCTTCGTCTGCATTCCGAAGGTTAATGGAAAAGCAATGGCTTCGCGGAAATCAATTTTTCCGTTGGATAACGCTTGCGAGCAGTCTTTAATAAAATTCCAACATTAATTGTAATTACGCATCGCTAGCTTTCGTAATAAACATTCTTTATCACAATGTACAAAACTTGTCCTTTAATTATCCCTCGATCGACGCAAGTAATAAGTATAATTCTCAAACACCTAGTTCGTAATCTTAACGTGCGTCATTTTTGTGTAATAGCTTGAAACCAGACATGAAAGTATTTCTAAAAATAAACACAGTGCGCAAGTAATATTTTTATCCGCTACGCGTGTGATATACGCGTAGTTTATTTTAAATTCGTGCAGCGGCAATAACGTTGCGAGCATTAATAGAAATAATCTATTACAACAAAACAACGCGATAAGGGGGCACGCCGCAATTAGGTATACTATAAGAAGACCGCCCAGCAAAGAATTACCATCAAATATAATATCTTCGAGTGCAGAAGCTAGAAGTAAACGTGCCAAAAATGGGTCTCAAGATCGCTATATCTTTCTCTCTCGCCGCACTGGTGCTCTTTCTAAGTAAGGTCTCGTAATTCAATTTTGAAAATTGTGCCCCAACGGGGATTGATAACTGATGTTACGCGTTTCCATATCCGTGTTGATTTATTCCACTGTTTTTCACTCCTCAAGTGCAAAACTAAGATAAATACTTAAATCGATATTCGTTCGGTAGCTACGACGAGCCACGCAGGGATAATAGGTCCAGGGCAATGCGGTGAGGATGAGATTTTTGATCAGTGCGGACGTTCTTGCGAGCCAACTTGCATTGATCCCAAACCGTCGTGTCTCACGCACGTTAGTAACGAATTTGCATTATCTCTTTTGTGTATCGAATTTTTTAAACTGGCAAGTACAACGTTTGTCTGTTCTATGTTAGGTATGCTTACCTCCTAGTTGCCAATGCAAAGAGGGTGCAGTTCGAAACAGTGGAGGGAACTGCGTTCTACTCGCTCAATGCGCTAACGACGAAATTTTAGTTTAAAGCTTTCTTCCGCCGTTGGAGCAATTTCTGCACGAACTGTATTTTAATTGTATTGTAATTAACAAAATAGTCAACCCAGTTTTTGAAACGATCGTGCGGAAATACGAATATGAATTGTTTCTCGGTCGTGCGCTGTTAACTCTAATGTGACCACTGTTACAAGATATCAAATTCAATAAAAAAATATGACATCAATCATTCGTTTTTATTCTCCATTAAACTACATGCGCGTCACAACTGGCTGTATACATATAGGACCGCGGGCGATGATGAATTTATATTATACATAATAGTAACTTCGAATAAGGAGAACCCGGCTGTTTCAACAATGTCTGGTAAAATCATCGTACTTTTCCTGGTGGTCTCGGTACTCTCTCTAAGTAAGTTTCTGTAATTTATTCAAACCCGTGAATATCTTTGCAAACTCGAACTGGTCATGCCAAACTTTCGAGATGCGTAAAAACAATTATCGTAACGCGAAATTCGATCTACAGGTGTGCTGAGCTACCCGCGGTTGGCGGAAACAACAACGACAGAGACTGCAACGACGGCGGCGGCTACGACGACGACGACAACAGAGGACACAATTCCATGGGATCTATTCGAACGTTTGTATCGCTACTAAAATCTTTTTAAAACTATTCTGGGAATTTAGTTTGATTTTTTCCGCGACCAATTTTATTTTAGAACTTTTTGGATACTGGTAATCGACGCGGCGAAGCCTACGTTCCGTGATTATGACGAAGAATACGTTGCACGTGTACTAATTGACGTGTTACATTTACCATACACGCTTAGGATTTCGTTTCTTAATTACAATTGTTTTATCGGAAGTGCATGAAATAAATTTTGTACGAGCAGTACACACGGAAAATACCAAGTGTTTGATTGGTCGATTACCTTGCCGTTTGTTAACAAACAAAATACACAAATCTATAGGAAACATTTAACTTTGCGCTTCTTGATTTCAATGGAATTTTATAAGAAAACTCACATAACTGAAACTTCAAAAAGTACGAACCGAACTACCGCATTTTCTTTAGCTCGAGTGACTCTGCGTTGTTGTAATAGAAAAACCGCAACGTCCACAATGGTCGTTTGGTTAAAGTCGACCGAAAGATAAACCTTCCTTACGCGCGATTATCGATGAAATCATAGTAGCACAAACAGTTTTAACATGCTTTCGATGTTTGACAATAAAAGTTAGCAACAACGTCGAAACACGAAACATTTACTTTTAGCTACCTCGTTTTTTTTTTTTTCAAAATTACTACGTCAAAGCAATCACACTTTTAGACAAAAAGATAGCACACGTGTACTACCTTTAATCGTCCATCTTAGGATTATGTTAGAGTAAAAACTCCGAGTAATATCTGACGTGTATCTTCTACTAATATGTAAATATGACATGCATTGAGATTTCTTCAATGTCTTCTCGTAATAAAAATAAAAATCCTGAAATACGTTCAAGAAATCTCAATGCATGTTACGTTTATATATTAGTAAAATATACAAATCACATATTACTCAGAGGTTTTTACTGTAGCACAATCCTAACATGACCAATTAAAGATAGCACACGTGTGCCATCTTTTTCTCTAGGAATGTAGCATCGTAGATTTGTGGCTCGACTTTCCTGTATCGGTGGACGTTTCGTTAACTACTTCCGGTACGCGAGTTAGATAATTCGCGAATGTTTATTTGTGTACTTTGGATTGAGCAATAGTTCCCAACGCAAAAGTGAAAAAACTAGTTGCAAGTATATAAGATAGCCACGCCGAGAAACGATCGTCAAAGATACAGAAATTCCCCGAGGAAGCAGACGTAAATTTAGCGATATCGAGAATGTCTTGCAAAATTATCCTGCGTTTTCTCGTCGTGGCAATATTCACCGCAAGTAAGTTTACATTACTCACAATTCGTGAGTTATAACATTCGAAAAAAAATCAACTTTAAAATTTTCTGCGCTGTTCCTTCGATTCTCTCCAACAAATAAAATCACCAAATCATTTTACTAACGATAATCTTTAAAAGCGTAAAAAAAAACGACCAACACACATTTTTCCGCCTAGCCGTTATGAGCGCGGAAAAAGAGATTGCGTGCCAGGAAAACGAAGCTTATGCAATTTGTGGGAAGTTGTGCGAACCTACGTGCAACAATCCCAAACCTAGACGACACTTCTGTCCAGGAATAGTTAGTATAAGCATTCTTTATTTTCCATGCTCAACTTTACTGCGAGGTAAAACCCGTTGCTTACGACGCGTTAACTTTAGGTATGCCGCCCTACTGTAACCGGTGGTTGTCGATGCGAGAAGGGCACGTTTCGTGATGGATATGGAAACTGCGTTAAACCTACCGAATGTGACGCTTACGCGGGTCGTCATTTTGTCCTTTCCACCACGTTTGCGAGCAATGAGAACGAAACGAAATCATTTTCGCCACGATAAGCTATGTACGTTCGAAATAAATATTATTTCAAAACATAAGCACGAAGGACTATGTATAATCTGACTTTATTCACGTTGAACGTGGGAAAGTAATAATTCCCTAATCGTAATTCCGGTGTATTCCGAACGTAATCAGCTGAGACAGAACAATACGGGAAGTATTTTGTGTTATTGGGGAAATTTGTGAAAAAAATCCAACAATTAAATACGCACTGCGCATTCGTGACCAAGAATGGCACAACACGTGTCCAACTGAAATAAAGGAAACATTTCCTTATTTTTTACCGTTCTGTATAATAAATATTAGTTGAAACGATAGTGAATTATCCGTAATTCGTGCGCTGCTGCCAATAAAGGAACCGATCGTAATGTTTTCCGCCTCCCGTGGAAAATACATATAGCTACGCGTAAAGTCATAGGTCTAGTATTGCAATTGTGAATCGCACACGCGAACAATAACGTCGTTTGGCGAGCACCGGTCAAAAGAATTCTACTTTAAAAAACCTCTCGTTCGATAACTCGACTATTAAACATTCCAGCGACATAGCATCTATGTTTGACAAGATTATCCACCTTTTTCTGATAACGGTGACCTTCGTCGCCACGAGTACATATAACCACGATGGTAAGTAAATCATATTTGATGCCATTGTATATCAATTCGAATCAGTTAAGAATTCCTAAACTTTGTAATACTAAAACACGACGCCTGATACGAGATCCAATGTGCAGCGAATAAAACCAATTCGCCAAGTTTGGACAGACTACTGCCGCCAGGAACGATTGGTTTTTACCAGTAGTTAAAACTGCGCGTTGCTAAAAATGTGCGGTGGAAAAAAGTGAGTATAAACTTTTCCTATCTACACGTGTATCAACAAATTCGGTATATCAAATTTGGGAAAAACAGAATTTAGTGCGTACGGCAGGATTACGTTCTTTCATTGAACGTTGGCATAACTGATATCCAGATAAGGTAAACACTTTTTTTTTATTCACCGTACTAACGTTGTTACAGAAAACAACGGCATGACGAATATTGATATAAACCATCCGGGCTCTGGTATTTTTAATTCTAAACCTCGAAAGAGATAAGCTACCGTAACAAACAATGAGAGAACGGGGAAAAATTTGGAGTATATAAAGCAATCGCGTCGAGCAATGTTCATTAAGCGTATTTCACATACTGCAATGTCCCGCAAGATTTTTATACTGTTCCTGGTCGTGACGGTGCTCTCGACAAGTAAGTTTTCGTTTTCATACGCCAAGGAACCTCGACTCACCATTCCTGTACAGATTGGAAAAAAAGTAGAAAATAGAGGCAACGACAGTCGCATAACCGTCTCGTGAAACTTATTAAAAAAAAAAGAACGTTACGTACAGGAACAATGAACAAAGATTTCACTGTAATTAAAATCTTCAAGCATTTTCCTACGCGCGCGAATAGAAGTATTAACGTGCCATTCGATTCGTAGCTGTCACGTGTGGAGGACCGAACAATATAAAGAAACGATGTCCCAAGAACGAAGAATTATCAGATTGTGGGCGCGTATGTGAGCCATCCTGCAAAGTCTTACAACCCAAGATCTGCCCTAAAATTGTTAGTGACAATTTCCTTAGAAATTATTTTGTCGTTTAATTTTTTTTTACCAAGAATCATAATATTATGCTCTCTGAATTCTATTACAGGCATGCAGTCCCAAGATCGCCGCTTGTCGGTGCATCGACGGCACTGTACGCAACGATGAAGGATGCTGCGTTAAACCATGCGAGTGCTAATTTAGCATAAACCAATATTATTCCCGGTATGATACTTGTAATTATCTGCGTTACTTTAACTTCTTGCGCGTGGCATTATAATAAACATTGCTCGTTTTGCTTCGCCTGTTATCTCTCGTCAGTGTTACTCCTTTGCCACCCTATTATCAACGACGCAATAATAATGCTAATAAATATATCTTGGGTAAACGGAACCCCGTTATTGTTACCGTAAAAGTAATGCGCGATAGGTAGTCTTCGCTAGACTCATAGTTATAAATATATATCTCTGCGAGATAACCAAATTCGATATATGGAATGGCACACGTTAGGCGCACCTCAATTTCGAAAAAACTTCGAGAAAGGTAACAGCGACGTTTCCTTGATGTAAATGGGGGACTCGTCGCTCAACCTGGACCCCACAAATTCCCCGAGCTTTACATTAACGAGATACGCGTGTCTCTTTTCGGAAGATCAACCCCGCGAGCTTACCTTGTCCCAATGAGATAGCAAAGGTATTACTTTAATTAGTACCTCGTTCTTGGATTCAGAGTACTCACGCTTCCCTGACACAGTCTTCATTTACGGAGCTGCGTGCACCTTCGACCGCTTGCCACCAGCTATCGGGACTGAATAAACTCAGCCGTTCGTGGTTTACGTAATTCTTGGTATTTCCTGGTACGAACTACCAATTATATTCGACAGCGGAACATTTTCCCTGTGCGCGAATATTGACACGAGAAAAAAAAGTGGGAGGGGAGCGATTATTATAGCTGGAGGTAAAAAGTGGAATTCCTAGCATTTGAAACTTCGCAAATATGTTCCGAATCGTCGTAGTACCGGTCGTATCGTCGGCGTGCGCGACAGGTGAGTCTTAATACTCCGCGAACGTAGTTACGATACACCAGTAATCAAACAGTAAAGTTTTATCGCTAAACTGCACAGCCAACCGGCAATGGAAATTCCGAATAACGCTCATGCGGGCTAAACGAAGTTGGAACGAATCGCAAGGACTTGCGTGTAACCACCTGCCCGTCACACGATCAATTATGCAGTCTCGTGAGTACAATTCGTTTTTCCACGATCCGTGAAAATTACCCGGACAAAGCAGACGAAACGTCATTACCCGGCGGTTATCGCGTCTTTCTCAGCGGTCTTTCGCTGCTTGCGAATTCAAGATGGGAACTTTGCTAAACGCAAAGGATATTCTATACGCGTCCCGGTGGGGTGAGCGGAAAATGAGAAGATGATGTAAACAACGGCCAACTTTGATAATAATAAAAACAAGATCATCCTGAAAGATTCAAGGAGCGATTTGTCCGCGGAAAAAGGTTTCGAGAGTCGGTAACAATAAACGACGAATTGAAAAGAAATCCTCGTTCTTACGGATTGAATAAGGTAACAAAAAAAAAGGAAAAGCGTAGTATCTCCCGTCCGGTCGAGTATCCTCCAAAGCCCATTCCTATCACATTTATGAGATACCTCGTTCTACCCTTAGGGCCTGGGGTAAATCAGCGCGGCCCTGTGCTGACGTATTCGCTCACGCTACCGACGTGACCTGCACGGGTGAGAAATTGCCTGAAAGCTCACGTCGCACGCTCTTCAAACGAGAAAATCCAGCCCTCCCAGGATCCCTTTGAACCTGTCGATCCTGCAAAGGGGAACAGAGAGAGGAGAGGAGGAGAAGAGGGTTGCGCGCGCGATGCGGTGAGTCTTGCTCTCGTTTTCTATCAGTCACACGCCGTTCTCTCCCTCCCCCCCCCTCTCTCACTCTCTCCTCTCTCGTTTCTACGACGATTCTCAAACCCCTCCCTTTCTTCCACTACCCTTTCTCCTCTTCCTTTTTCCACGATGGACCCCCCCCCTCTCTCTCTCTCTCACTCATTCTCCCGAAATCGTGTCACATTCGTACGCAATCAAGCGGTAGTTTGAGCCAGGGCCCTCCCAGGAGGGTGGCTCGCCCCTGTCGTCAAATCGAATTCATCGTGGCGCATTAGCAGCTGTCGAAGCCGATCAAGATCGTTACCGTTGTGTCCCGAAATCTCGACAGAAATGGGCGGACTGAGGCGAAACACGTCCGGCCCGACGGTCCTACACACCTACCCTAGAACTTCGCGCACGCCTTTTCCCCTTTATTCGCCGACAATGCGGGCAGAATAGCCGGAGCCACCGGTGTCATTCGCGCCGGTGACGTCCGATGAAAGAGAAAAATTCTATGAAATACCGATTAACGCCCGGTGGAAGGAACACCGTGAATCGCGCCCCGCCGACGGTTTTCGAGGGTCCGAGCGGGAGGGGGGAAAAAAAAATGTGCGTGGCACGCATTCGATTGAAAATTAATGGCCATTGTTGCCCCGAGGCACGATGGGACGTCCCGAAACCCAGAGATCTTTTCGCCTCTCGTCACGGGGGAGGAGAACGCGCGTCAAGTTTTAACAATTACATTCTCGTTCCAATGGAAATCACGTAACTCTACCTTACGTCGAGATAAGTGGTCGGTCATTAGCGAACAACGCCGAGGCAGAAATTATCCCGTGAATTCAATACGATCGATTCGGAGAAGCCGGTTTATCATTTTTCCCCCGTAACCCCGCGCGTTTAGTCTCGTTCCCTCCGAACGTTCGCGTCGAATAGAGTCATCGCGATTGCGCCACCTACGATCGGGTTGCCGCGCGTATACATATAATATTACGCAACAGTTGCGGCGACGCGCGAGACGAATGCGTAAAGCGATTAGATCCATTTTAGATTCAACGACCGAACCTGTGCAGTTTTACGTTCACTCGGAATCGCGGTGCACTCTTTTCGCCCGATCGCCATTCGTCGGTGTATCCGACAAAATCCGGGACCGTCGTTCGACTCTCGTCGTCCTCCTCCGAGGATTGCGTAACACGAGCGCGCAACACGTACACGCCCGGTACAAATACAGCGCGTCTCATGTTGGGTAACGAAAAAAAAAAAGCGGTCCGGTATTTTTTTCGCATCGGCGAGTTGCCAGCGAAGCTGTTTTCGAATTTCCTCTGCGGTTGCGGCGCGGCGCGGCGCGACGCGACGCGGTGGGGAAAAATCGGGAGTCATCGAGTTGCGTCGTGACGACGGTTATTACGCAATGCGCGCGTAAACCGACTAGATCCGAAGAGACCGGCTCGCTCGCTCGCTCTCTTCGTTCCACGGCTTTGCAAACAACTTACA
Organism: Pemphredon lugubris; assembly: GCA_933228935.1. Taxonomy (NCBI): domain Eukaryota; kingdom Metazoa; phylum Arthropoda; class Insecta; order Hymenoptera; family Crabronidae; genus Pemphredon; species Pemphredon lugubris. The sequence goes on along the minus strand of OW121817.1, from coordinate 54,821,467 downwards.
TAATACCAGGGATGGCAAACGAATTGAAATGAATTCGAATCGGTGACGGAGATACCCAGGTAGGGAGCGAACTGAAGGGCCAGCGCTATAGTCTCCGTCACCAAGGAGCCGAGTCGACTCGGTGCTGGAGACCTTTTTGGAGACTAACGGGTAGGTATCCGGTGTCGTCTCCGGAGTTATCTCCGCTAGTGCCCCTTGGACTGCCGTATATACTTCCCAAAATACTTCCGTGTCAGCGTCGAAGGCAGGAAGGGTCTACATTCGCAAGCGAAAAGTGTGCATCGGTCCCTCGCGCTCGCACTTGGCCGAGAAGAAGGGGCGAGATTCGATAATACGTGTGCCCACCCTGCCGAATTTTTGCTGCATGGGTACCTCTGCCGAATGCCGAATTTTTCGATGTTTTATTTTCACATTGCAGGAGTTTGAAACATTCAAAAATAGGCACACTTTTTCTTGGAACATTTTAACTGCGTCATCGCGAGTCGCGTTGATACTACGTATTTGCGATCGGTTAAAAACAGGTGAAGGACCTTCCGAAAATTCTGAAGCAATTAACGGGCGTGCTTCGATTTCTTTTTTCCTACAAAAAGTGGAAATTTCGGTATTACGTGGCATAAGATATCTGGCTTTCACGTTTTCCATTTTAACTTTAATAAATAACCGGAAATTCTCTCGTTATAAATCCTTAATTGCCTTCCAAGGTAGTTTGTTACTACCAGTACATTCCTCCATCGGTTTATTTTTCCTGCCCTTTCGTCCCTTTTATTTGTTTCTTTCTCATCATTAGCTTCGGCACAGCGTGACAATAACATCGGGCAGGTAGTCGTCCGCTACCTCGCACTCGCTCTTGGCCGGTAGAAGGGACGACAGTCGGCAATACGCGAACCCACCCCACCGAATTTCCGCCGCGTGGGTCCCTCTCTTTCCCACCCTCGCTCCCAGCGAGGGAGGGAGAAAGAAGATCTTATGCGACGACAATCGAGACTCGACATCTTCTCGGACAATGTACGTTTGTGGTTGCGTCACGTTATTCATGACCTAACCACATTTGGCTACACCTTTCTTTGCAAAGTCGTGCAAGTTGCCATGCGCGTTGAATTTGTGTATGTTGACAGACACTATGAATTCTGTAATGTACTAATGTATTAATTACATATATACCAGGAAAAGGCAGCTTGATACCGTTGTACGGTGGCTCGTTTCGAAGAAATTGAGGCACAGGTCCTGAAATTGGCCGGCTCAGACCCAACCGGTGGGCCCAAAACGACCGTGCCCGAATGCGCTGCGACGAGTTTTATGGTTCAATAGCATTATAATAACACGGTCATCGTGACACACAATAAGAGGGTTTCCACTAAAATCCAGAACGGTTAAGCCCTAACGTAAAACAACATAGACAAAATAATTTAAGTCAAATGAAAGTACCAGCAAAAGGGTGTTTGCTTGTGTAAAATAATGGGATGTACCGTGCATTGCGAAGGAATTTCTGGCTATTCATTGAAGTTAAAATGGAAAAGGTGCAAGTCAGATGTCTCATGCCGTGTAATACCGACTTCAAATAAACAATCCACGAACTAATTTGCAGTTTCTGTAGGGAGAAAGAAATAAAAAACATTAAAAAGGCAAATGCATGGGCCAAGTACAAGTACGAGTATGTCTATAAAAATTGAAGAGACAAGGTCTAGTCTCGCGTACTTGTACTTGGCCCGAGACAAGACCTTGCCTCTTGAATTTTTATAGACATACTCGTACTTGTACTTGGTCCATGTATTTGCATTCTTAATCCTTTTTTGGTTTTTCTATTTCATTACTTTCGTATAATTGATTTCGCGAAAAAAAAAATTAATAAAAAAAATGTTTCCGATCCCGTGGAAAACGGGGCGGGACGCGGACGGATACCTGGGGGGGTACCGATCCACACACCGAAATTTCACAAACCCGAGTGTCTCGGTTTTATTGCCTATACCGTTGAGCGGTGCGAAAAAGTCGCTATTGTCCCGTGGGCCATTGGTAAATATTATTAACTGCGTTACAGAGGAAACGACGGAGGAGAAGACGACGTTTCTTACGAAAAACTACCATTTTTGATACCCCATATCTCGCGATTAGCTGGACCAATTTTGATCAAATCGCACTCAAATTACTCATCTCGGCGCGGCCTTTCAGATGGCTATTCTACTTTTTTCTTCAATTAATTGTTTAATACAGTTTGACCACCTCGCAAACCCCTGTCCGTTCTTTCCGGAAAAGATACAAGGTCTAGTCTCGCGTACTTTTAAAAAACTGCCTCGCTCGAGGTCCTCTCGATTCCTTAACCTATTGCGCACTCATACACACACAGCACACACATTCTACACACGCTCACTGTCTTCGCTTTCTTCCAAAGCTCGCCACCCAGATAACGCACGCACGCAATAAACATACTCACTCCATCCATACTTAATTACGATCGGGCCGTTGACACATTTATACCATCGCGCGTCACACAGTTCATTTTTTTTTTATCCCACCATCCTGCCCTCATCAGACTTGGGGGGGGGGGGTCTTGCTTAGACATGCATCCCCATCCCCTGCCGGTGCCGCCTCACCGGATACCTGGCGTTCTAAGCCCTACGTCACCCGCATGGGATGTTCGGGACCAGGTCTTCGCTGCTATGCCCAGAAGGGGCATTGCCGCGGAATGACTCCCTTGCGACCTTAAACCAAAAGGAATAAAGCCGGAAGGAAGTCTATCGCGAATAATAGGTCCGGAAGGGACCCATTTAACAAAGGACTCTAACAAACTAAACTCAATAATTAGGCTGTAGAAGGGCCTTGATCTTTAAAAAACGTCTAAAAATTATTAATAAATAAACGCGGGAACGCGTCACACAGTTCAGTCCAAACACTTTCCACTTCACGCCACGCATTCTCGACATTCATTCGCACACGATTCAGTCACTAAACAATTTAGTCACTACAAATTTATGGAATTAAAGAAAACTATTGTTAATAACAAAAATGTTTTGTTCTCTCTCTCTCTCTCTCCCTTCTTTGTTTTTTCTTCTCCCTTACCGTTCTTTTAGTCCACGGCTTCACGTTTCTGAATTTCAGTCGAAACCCTGTTATTGTGTGTCATGATGACCGTATTATTATTATACTATTGAACCATAAAACCTGGGTCAGCGCATTTTGGCGCGGTCGTTTCGGACCCACTGGGCCCGAGAAGGTGCCCGCACTCTTCCTCCTTTGCTTCGTCGCGGTCGAACATTTGGAACATAGCGAGACTGGGACGAAACAATGGTAAGAAAGAGAGGGACTTATGCGGCGAAAATTCGACAGGGTTGACCCGCGTCTTGCCGACTTTCGTACTCTGCCTCCGACAAAGTGCGAGCGCGAGAGAGCGAGGGAGCGAAGGGGGGAAGGAGAGAGACGTCTACCTTGGAGCGGAGGGATACCTGAACGGCGTTATTGACATCGATATGTCAACGATATTCGGGCTGAGCTTTATGGGAAAAAGATTTCCTCAAAACTTAAATTCGTTATTCGAGATCTAGAATGTTACGATAATTTATTTATCCGAGAGGATGCTTCGATAAGCGCGGTATTTCTGTGCTAATTATATATTAATTATATATTAATTTTGAGATCGAGTAGTCGCTTTCTATTGATTGCACGATAAAAACCCGATAAAAAATTGTAACGTAATTGTTTAAACTTAAAATAATCACGTTACAATTTCAAGAAGAAGCAATGTTGAAAATAGAAACGAATGCATTCGTATTATTTTTATATACTCGTAATTTTGAAAGATTTGGAATAAAAAACCTTTTAATTCAAACCTTTCAAAATTACGAGTATATAAAATAATACGAATGCATCCTTTTCTATTTTCAATATTGTTTCTTCTTGAATGAATCCTACGCGATTGATCGCGGCTTCGCTTCTGTTGTGAACACAACGGTTTCTGTATAATCCACAACGAGGTGGTTGTGCAATAACTGGACTTCGGAGGTTTAACAAACCGAAACTTAAAATTTTATTTCTCAATATAATATAACAATTCTGAGATTCGACAGAAAATAGTAATCGCATGTGCAGCTTTTTCTGTGTTGAAAGAGATCAAAAGGGGTGAAAGATTGGAAATTAAACCGAAATTACTTTTTCATAGGCATTTCTATTCCCGATATTTCTCTAATAACGCAGTTATCAATTCCTTAGACAAATATCTTGTGTCGCTCATAATTTATGTTGATATACTTTGAAAAATGTATAATGTAAACAACGCGGGCAAACTGCGCGTGAAAGACTGCTCGTCTTTAAAGACGCTATGAACTAGGCAATTGGCACGCGCCATAATCGTGTAGAAAATCTGTCCGATAAACGCGTGTGCTTCATTTACGTTTACACATACGTTCTTTCGCGCACGATTCGATTTTAGCATGCAAATCGCGCGAGAAAGATTGTTCGTCTAAAGGCCGCTGGGCCGCTACGGCGCTAACAGCAGCAACCGACAGCAGGAGAATGTAGACACTTTCTACCTTCGACGCTGACACGGAAGTATTTTGGGAAGTATATACGGCAGTCCAAGGGGCACTAGCGGAGATAACTCCGGAGACGACACCGGATACCTACCCGTTAGTCTCCGAAAAGGTCTCCAGCACCGAGCTGACTTCGCTCCTTGGAGACGGAGACTATAGCGTTGGCCCTTCAGTTCGCTCACTACCTGGGTGTCTCCGTTTCCGATTCGACTTCGTTTGCCATCCCTGCATAATACCGTATATTTATCCGGTGGCGGGAGTTTACTACGCTACCGACAACGTTCGCTCGTTTTGTTATAGGTCGAGAAGCGATATCGCGCGCGTTGAATCGCTAGGTGTGTGGTTATTTTTTTAAACTTCGAAGCATCTTTCGAATCTTTGAAATTGCAACGCGCAACGCAAGCCTGTAATATAATGTAACGAGACTCTAACATAATTCGTACGACGGGACGATCTTGTTAGGAGTAATTCGATTCTTTTATTTAATCGTGTCAGTGTCGAACTGTCTTAATAATTAGAGCGTAATAATTTATTTAATTTTCGAGCAACCATTATAAATTGCGTGCGACGGGAGCACGAATCCAACGGTAAAGCAAACAGACCCGTATATCAAAGTCATCGATCGGGGACCGATAGTTTTTAACGGTCGCAGTCTCTCGTTAGGGAAGATACGGTGGACCGATACTCTAGCAATTCTTTTTTTCCTTTCCAGCAGATTCATCGGGAACGTGACTGAGAACGAGGACGGGAAATATTACTGACCCGGCCCGAGCAAGATTTCTTATCGATACGTCGCGATGGAGTTAAACGCACGGTGCTTCTAATTATCCCCGAGATAACATCGATCCATCGCGGCTCCTCGATGAAAACCAGTCTTTAAACGTTAGCGCCGACTCGTGTACGCGCGCGATCGTCCTACAAAGAGCTTACGCGTCGCGTGTACGCGCGCGTACGTGACGTCCGTAAGAAAGAGATATTCAGGTACTAGTCTAAAAATACCAATCGGCAGGATGACGAGTTATCCGAGAAATTCCACTCGACGGAATTAACGACTGATCGCTTTTTTCGTCTCCTGCCCCGTTCTGTTATTCGACGCCTGGACGCAGCAAATGGGATTTCTTTCAAATTGGTCGTGACCTTCGAACTTTTGTCCATTCGCTCCGCATAGCAGTCGAATTGTTATTTCTCTCTGAGCGGAGATACGTAAAATAAATTGGACCCTGTAGAAATCGAACGGCGCTGTGTTTTTCTCGTCGCTTCGATATAAAAGGCGCGCGTGTACGCGTAACGGGCATCACTCGCACTAACGGCCGAGAGAGAATGAGCAAGCGTATAAGAATAGAGGCGTAATAGTAAACAGCGGTGGCACCAGACGATAGTACCTAACCTAGCCCAAGAAAAACCTGATTGTCGGCTCGCGTCACGATATACGTATCCACGCAAACACACGTATGTACGTGTGTGTATGTGTCTCGCTATACGCGCGGACGAGACACGTTTACTCGTCCGTAGATGTCCCGTGTACGATCACCGCGATATCTGAACAATGGAGGCGACGACGGACACACGGATCAGGCGTGGACGTATTATCAACGTTGGCGTCGAATTGATTTGTCTTACGCCCCGCGAAGAAACGTGGTTCATATAGGACGGAGCCAATTATTCTACGCGAAAAGACTCGTTATCCAATTTGGCTAACAAGAAGAACGATTGAACCGTCCGCCTCCGATTTTAACGAGCTTCTGCCACGTTTGCGCTCTGCTCGTCCCCCGCCCCCCGCTGGAGAAAGACGAGGTATACGTACCTTTAAATTTGTTTTACGATCGGAGAGAGCCAGAGAGAGAGAGAGAGAGAGAGAGAGAGAAAGTGCAAGCGTACGCTCCCTTCTCGCGTATCTTCTCGAAGACGCAAAAGCGGATCGCGGATCGCGGGATAACGCGGAGGTGGAGCCACGACCGGCGTACATATTGTATCCAAGTTCATAAGTGCATGACGTAAGAGATAACGCGGAGTCGGCTGAATAGCGCGAACCGATGTGCGCATGCTTGGCAAAGCGAAATAGTAGAATGTGCGTAACCTCGCCAGACGGAATCACTAACCTAGCACAAAAAAGAAACCAGTCTTGACTCGCTGACACGTAGCTTCTAACAAACATGTTTACCGGGAACGCTGCGTTTTATAATAGGACGCTATAACGACGCTTGACACAGATGCCCTTTTACGGATCATTTAGCGTCTGATTTACGATGAACCGTGAACCTTAATCCGCTCGCCGAACGCTCTATATATTAATTAATCGGGAGTAAATTCGACCGTTGATAAAAATTCGGATTATTCTCGATCGCGAAAAACAAATAATCGATCTCTCGAGATACGCTCGATACTCAATGCAGAGCAAACCCGCGCTCTTATCTGCTATCGTAAAAGCGTGTAAAAAAAGAAAATGTATATATATACATAAAAAAAAAAATTGCCGCGATAGATCGAAAATCTGAAATCGCACGGCTAATGTTTGCGACGCGAACCTCCGATAAAATCCGAGCAAAAAGACGCCTTTGTAAATTGGAATACGCGCGAAGCGATAATAGCGAAGGCGGCACACCACGGCATAGTGTATACGCACGCGCTATCCGGCTTTATCGGTCAGTCGCTAAGCTAGATCTATCCCGACACGCACGCACACGCTTGCGTACGCTCTACGCGTATACAGCGCTAACGCACCGCACTCGCGTGTACCGGCAGTCTAGCGCGTAAGAATAGAGCTAGTAAATAGCTCCGGCGCGGCGGAGAGGCGATATTACTAACCTAGCCCAACGTTACGGCACGTTGCCGAGTCGACCCTGACGCAAAAGTAGCAACGCGCGCTTAGGCTAGCGCGGTCGTTGACTGATTATTTTATGCACTTGATGCAAGTGCAACGCGCCGCCGGCTTTTCCCCTCCAGTTGAGCTCCTCTTTGCCAACGAGTCGTGCATTGAATGCCGTTGGGCTCGATAAACGAACCTGGTATAAACACGACGCAATTTTTCACCGCATCGGAAATAGCTCAGCGTGGGACGTCCGAGATTCTTTTCTCTCTCTCTCTCTCTCTCTCTCTCTCTCTCTCTCTCTCTCTCTCTCTCTCTCTCTCTCTTTGTTTTTTCGTACACAGCCGCGATGGAATATTTTTAAACTTCCCGATCGCGGGAACGTTCGTTTGGTCTTTGACGGCCGATATCGCTGGGAGTGGCACGATCAACCGATCGACATTCGCGTTGTCGAGTGTACAAATTTCGATTTAACTATCGCACTTTTGGGAGAAGCCGATAACGAGAGGGAGAGATATTAAAGTTTACGCCCCGATAAAGATCGCTTAATATCGGTTAACCGAGTATCGAATTTTCGTCCCTATTCACGGTACGCGCGGAATGTCTCGCTCCGTACCGTTCTTATTTCGTCAACTTCTGTTTTTGCCAAAGAATTCCTCAGAGGTATCTCTCGGGGAGGGTTGACGAAGTCGAGCCGCACGATTTCCAAGTTCCGCGTAAGGTGGCGCGGATCACGCCCACGAGCACTTTTCTGGGCGCCACCGAAAGGGAATTCTAATTCGAGAACCGCGTTAAACGTCCAACTCTCTAGGAAGCTAGTCTTGAGTAATTTATTCCCTCGGCAGAAGCGTAAAAGCAGCATCCGTCAGCCGATTCGTCGTACCTCCTCTCTCGCATAGTTACTCCCTCCCCCGCCCACCCATTCTCACTCTCTCTCTCTCTATCTCCGTGTCCCACCCACTCTTCTCCGTTCTCCGCGGCATCGAGTAATTAGTTGGAAATAGTCCGAGTTATCCCGACCAAGATTGCGCATTCTAACGAAGATTACGTCGCATCGTTTCCGGTTTCGTGGCAAACTCGTCACGATTTAAAAACAATAGATCGCGAATTCGAGAGAACTCTAGGTCGAGTTTCCCAAGGACTCTGTACTCCTCGTTGGTGGAGACGGTTCAACCTCGTTGCGGGATAAACCGTGAAAAAAGTTATACAAGCCACAGTATCCGAGGAGTCCAAAGGAGACAAGGGAGTTTTCTGTTTGGCGTTTCGAAAGTTTTAAATTGCAGGGACAAAAATATGCGCGAATCAAACGAGCTGACGCCATAAAACGGTTACGGCGTAACGCGTCTCCCTTCCACTGCCCGACACGCGCAGTCGAGCCGAAATAAATTCCGGCTAAGTACGCGAAAAGTTTTAATGGGCTCGCGGTATTTACGCCAAGACAAGGGGGGACGGGGGGTATTACCCTCTTTATTCCGCAAAATTTATCATCCGACCGTGTTCCGCGTTACTGGGATCTGGTCGCGTCGCTCGCTGAGATAATACGAGCGTCGCGTTAAAAACTTTGAATATGCAAATAGGTTGCGAGATTTTAATGGCTCGCCTTGGAACGTACAATAGGAAAAGGGGGAGAGAACGAGGAACGTTACCGCCCTTCGGTTGTATCTGGAATAAATTTTCACCCGACACGCGCAATTTCTCGCCTGGTTTTCTCACCGCGTTACGCGCGGGCTCGGCCTCTCTCCGAACAATCTCTTCCCGAAAAGTAACTTTTGCCGAGAGAAAGGAATATTATGGACGCAGTTTATGGCGTCTAGACTATTTTGTCATGGCCACGAATTGGGCCGAGAGCGATAAAAAGCGGTCTATCGACAACCGACATACGGAAAATCATCCGGTACCCTCGTTATGCCGGCAAGTAAGAAGGTAGAGACGTCGGTTAGCCGTAATTGAATAGCTCCGAGGTACGGACGGCACACGTTCCGTACGTATATCGCGATGGTCTCGGACAATACTTACGACGGCGCTCAGGGCCAATTCTGTAAATAACGAAACGTCGTGCGCAAAATCAAAGCGACGCGGCACCAGTTGTATTCGTAGGTAAGGTCTGGTCACCGGATGGGATACGTAACGAGATTTGCTCGATCCGATCGTATCCTGGCTGTTCTTCGTTTGACGTTTATCGCAAGAGAATCACTCCGCCAAATACGGGACAATATGTTCGCGAGAATCGAATCGAGATCGAACAGCGTAATGTTCGCAAGTGATTCGATCGCGACAGCGTCGCGCGGTATAATTACTATGACTAAGATTTTCTTGCCAGGAAGTATTAGCGTGATTCGCGCGTCACGTCTAACTGACCTGCGACAATGTTTCCGCGTCGAGCACGCGATTCTAAAATACACTTTCCGTTAAGCGAGTAGCCGCGTGAGAATGTGCCGTGCCGAGAGCTAGTAATACGTGGCCGCCCGCTTTAACTCGAACCGGCGAGCCTGAAAATTAGGCCTTGAAGTGAATACGGATCGCCACGCGAAACACAACTTCCTCTTACATTTGAATTTCGCGCAACAAACACCGGCCCACTTTCGAACCACGAGCGCGGTGGACTTTGTCGTTTGACGCGATACGACGACCCGTTCGCGTAACGGGACGTTAATACGATTCCAACCCCACCACGCGATATACCCGCAGGCGATTTCAAAACACTCGTGGGAAAAAAGAACTTTTTACTCGAAAACTCACTTTAGGGCTCTCTCCCGGTGCCGATTTTGGCACGTCAACGCGACATTTCCGGAACGCGGTTCAATCGCAAATACGCCGGGGTCTCTACTTTTCCCTTTGCCGTGTCCTTTCGCGGCACGCGCGGAGGCAGAATTGCAAGAACGAAACAACACGGCTGCCTTTGGCGGTTCTCTTTCAACGCGGGAAACGCGCCTTTGTGCCAACCCTCGTTTACGCGTCGTGTCATCCCCCGGTGCGTACACCTACGTACGCCTATGGGCGACGCTCACCCCCCGCTCAGGTGAAAATACGACGGCACGCTCGTTTTCCATCTCTCTGCGATCTCTTTCGAGCCTCGCTCTCTTTCTCTCTCGCTCTCCAACGTAAAAGTGACAAAACGGTGCGATTATACGGAGCAGCCAGTCCCGCCGGAGACCGTTGGATGGCTGACGACACGCCCGAGACCTCTTTGGAATTAACTACCGGCTCGGGAAGATTTTTTTTTTCAGGTTGACCGTGCTCCTCGCCCGCTTCCGGGTACCCGAGCTCGCACGAATCTCTCTTCAATCCCCGCTACATATATTATGTACGACGAGTGTGTGCGATTAATATCGAGTGTTTGCCGCGGCGAATCGTGTACGTTCGAAACAAACATAGTTGAGTTTTTTTTTTTTTCTTACGTATCTCACTTTCCCCATCCTCGTTAATTCCACTCGAGTTAAGCTTATCGTTGACGTAATACGTCACGAGGAGAGACACGCTTCACGATCAGATTCTACCCAAAGATATCGGCGATTACGAGGTAGAACGGATCAAGTCTCGGCGCGCGTTACACCGGCGATTTTCCTGATAACGATAACCCATATCCGGGATTACTCGTCGCAATTACTTAAACGCCTTAAGACGTCGGGGAAGCGACGTCGGCGTTCCGCAGTTTGCATGCAAAGTAGGCATACACGCCTCTCCTTCTCGCGCCGTCTCTCTCCTCGCGGTAGGTTGCCCACCTACCGTGCTCTACGTGTCACGGCATTCCCCTTTCGACTTATAGAGCTGGAGCTCGATTAAAACCGACTTAAAGCGCGACTTACAAGTGGAGGGGAAACTCGCCTCCAGGATTATCTTGGGGGGGAAATATCGAAGTCGTTCGCGCGAATCGTCGGACAAAGGAGCGATTATTATCGCGATCGACCGGCGCGGAAACCATCTACGATCTACGCTGCGCGCACTCTTGATCCTCGCGATATCTTTTGCGATCTAACGCACCACTCTCAAAGGGGATCGTGGAGAGCGAGAGAGAGGGGCGGAGGGAGGAGGGCGGGGACAGAGAGTTTTATTTGCCGTCGGTACTTTAAAGCCGGATTCGCCTCCAACTTCCAACGTTCCGTCGTGAATTCTAGCCGACCGTCCGTTACAGATTACGCGCCTCGGTGAATTTTAATCAAAACTCTTATCTCGTTGGCGTAACGATACGCGGGATCGCTCTAGATAATCTCGCTAGAATTTTAACGGGTCAACGAGTGCCATATATCGGTATACGTAGAGAGGATGTTGAACGCGAAATCAAACCCGTTTCCGCGCTTCGCGTATCATTCTTCGAATCCCGGGGAAGAGCGATATTGGAAACGGAGGAATACAAGGACCCCCCTTCTTCCCGGCTTACGCTCGAACGATCGTCGGGAAGTTTTTGGGGGGCGCGAGAGAGCGCGACACTCGCGCGAGAACGTACAAGTTCGCAGACAATAAACTGCGTCTAAGCCGGATACAAACCCATCCGATAATGGAAATTTATGTCGCCCGTGCGACGCGAGAGACTCGCGATCGCGGGGAACCCTTCGAGATCGAGAGCGCGCGAAGGTGAAATTCAATAGTGAGCTAGATTCTAATCGTCGATGCGAGAACATGGCCGCTGTAGTAGCTGCGCTCGCCTCTCGCGCGTTTCGCCGTGAAACGTCGCGCGGGAAAAGATATCGGCAATAAAACTTTGCCCCAGGTATATTATTGATCTCGAGAGCGATCGTTTCGCGTCTTTCGCGAACCTGGGTCATAAATCTTGGCGTTCTTGGAAAACGGCGCGAACCAGTGCCCCGAGAAGTCTGTTAGTTTCAATTTGACTACGATCGGTGAAAATCGGTGAAAATATGAGATGGTGGTACGGGGGAGATCGAGGATACGCAAAGAGCCGCTAGTAACTCGAACTGCGGTTTCCAAGCGTACAAGACGAATTTTTTGAAAGTAATCGAAAAGCAACGGGACGTATCTCGCGATCGGGGGAGGCTCGCAGGGCCGTTTACTTTTACCTCGCACCGTTACGAGGGTTCGGGAGAGACCACCACTGCCGCTCACCGCTCGTGGCAGTAAAGTATTTTATTTACCGCAAAACCTTAACGTTCCCGTGCCGGCAATAATAGCCGTATCTCTCAACGAAACGCAGACGTTTACCGCGAAACTCCAGAGGTTATCGAGGACGAAGGAAGCACAGGTGGGACAGCCGTATATCCTCTCTCAAGAGAAGAGGACGAGCTTACGCGAGCGAGGCGAAGAGCCGAGTATTTTAATATGACAGAATCCTCTTACTACGCTCTATAAAAAGTTTAATATACCGCCGTTGTCCCGCGGCTCTCTCTCTCTCTCTCTCTCTCTCTTACGCTTTCACCATCCGCTTTTCTCCTTGCTCCACCTTCCGCGCACCCTTCCGTTTCCTCTATTCCCCGGGGACGTTGACTGTCGTCGACGAAGGAGGAGGCGGCGTGCTCAAACCTTGAAAACTTTTCGAGGACGGCAATAAGCCATCTTGATGATCCACCCTACGGTAAGCTCCTTATAAATCTTCATTACGATATGCCACCGAGTGGCGATAGCACCGTATAAAGGCAAGATCGGATAAAGTCAGCGAGAGTTCGCTCGGCAATGCCGATGATAGATCGTGGAATTCGAGGAAGGAGAGGAACGAGGTCGTCGTCGTCGTCGTCGAAGGCGGCGGCGGTGGCGGTGGCGGCGTCGGCGTCGGGGTCGGCGTCGGCGTCGTCGACATTGCCTAGAAGGCGAAGGCCATGCCGGTGGATCGAAACGTCGAGACGTAGAGCGGAGCAACGTCTCGCTACTTCGGCACAAAGCCGAAATCCAGTCGAGGATGAGATTTTGTGGAGAGGCCGAGGTTGCTCTCGGAGGAAAGCCGCAAAAACGCACCCTCCATCGTGCAAGCTCCTTCATATCCCGTGCCAACTTGGCGTCTGACGCCGAAATTCGCGTTACGCAACTACTCCCAGAACCCTGAGAGGCGCCAGAGAGCCGTTCTTTGGTCCAAGAAAAGGCAACGATCCTTCTTACGTAAGGGAAACGGTGCTCTTGTTACACGAGAGACAAGAGAAACGCGCATTCCTACAGGCCAAGAGCGTTTCCCCTTCCGTTTTCCCAGTTTTCAATTTTATCGCAGGACTTTTGACGGACGTTACGAAAAATTATACGAATCGTTTCCGATGGACCTTCTTTTACCTCGAGAATTGTTTCTCAGGATTTTATCTCGTAGTGAAAACTACTTAAATTTTGCCACGTTAAAGAACAGGCAAGTTCCATGATATTAAACATCTAAACCAGAACTTTTGGTAACGGTGAAATTCTTGTCAAATTAATATCTCTGAAGGAGCAAAGTTACGTGTATTACAGTAAAAAAGAAACGTTTGGAATTGATTCTCATCGTCAGTCTCCCGCGACACGATTCGCGTGTCTTCTCCATTGCAGATACCAGATGCGCTCGATTTTCTCTGGGAGCCGCGTTGCGTCCAAAATGAGATACCCCATACCCCGAAGAAAAATCTTACTGCGCAGCGTGTGGCCGCTTCGGGGACCCACACAAATCCCGAGACAATCCTTCTGCTCGTCTAGTCTCTCGGACGTGATGCTTCTTCCATCCGACTCACTCGTGCAGGAACAACACTCCGCGAATTCGAAACGAGGACGCTTCCAGCAAGGTCGTACCATCCCTACGACCCAACCCCGCACCCTACCCCCCCCCCCCTCCCCTTGCCCCTCCAATTTTACGACCGAGGAAAATTCGATTTCTCGTTGATGCCGCGTCGAGTCCCACGAGTCCTTATTCGCCGAGTCCGGGACAGTATTTACCGGAAACAATAATTTCGAAAGACAGAAGCTCTTTGTCCTGAAACTTCTTTCGCTCTCGATCCTCTTATCGTTAGTCTGCGGAGTGAACGCAAGCGAAACTACTTTGATCCGAGTAACTTTATTTAGTAATAATTAGTCTCGGTGATGTCCACGCGCGATGAATTCATCTGTTTTCATTATATTATTGTAACGAGGAAAATATCGAACAATTCGTAATTCTGACGAGACGTTCGAGACGGGAGTCTCGATTTTCTCACGATCTCCAATCATTCGCTCGAGAGTAAATTACGCCAGTTTTCCGTGGTACGGATTCGCCTTTAAATCGGTGGACTCGCGTAAAATGATATTTACACGAGGCGTGGGTGTTTCTTTTTACACGATTTACGCCGGTCCCCCGAAACTCTCGTTTCCATCAAACACCGTCGTACATCAAGGGGAGCCTCTCGCGCGCTCCTCTCCCCGCCTTCAACGTGTTTCTCTCGCGTTGCGAAGGGCCGTCCCTGATGAGACGGGGAAGATTAGCTTCGGTCTCTGTTTGGGGAGCTGATTAGCCGGCGGCCCTTTGACGCGAGAGCCAGGGACTCCAGCCGTAGCTCTTGCAAATGACGATTCTCACCGTCCTCCGCCTCCGTTTTATGGCATCTGCGCGTGGCATCGCGTCGAGAGTCGCGCGAAACGAATACGCGAGTACATCGCGATTCCCCCGATCGACCATCGGGTGCAAACGTCCCCGTGAGATCAAAAGATCAGAGGGACGTGGCAAGACTTCTACGGATTTTACCTCGCGTTGTTTCTAAACGCTAAGGATTGTTACAGCAAATTTAGCTCTTAAAAATATTTTCATAAATTTAACGATCCAACTCGATCGGAGATGCAACGTAAACCTAGAAACTAATATAACCGTGGCAATCGCAAACGTTTAGAAAACGTTAAATACGGTAGTACCCACCGTGAAGAATTCTCGGTACTACTGTAGAAATCGTAAATCATTTACGTCCGCTTCAAAATCATATCGACGACCATCGGTACGAAAGCATCGCTCTCGATATAAAATCGTAAGCTTGTCAAAACACGTTTCGTCGTTCGATCACTGGGCTTCCGAGCGAACGACGTCGAATGGTTCGAAAGAAATCGTAGCCGGTAAACGCGGTGAAGGTGGTGGTGGTGGTGGTGGTAGTACCCGACGGTGCGGAAAAAAGGAGTGGAGCAATGTCCCACCAGGTTTCCCTCGTGGTCGAACTCTGTAAACGGGAGCCATCGGGCAGACAGTGTCGTGGGTCTGGGAGCTCATACATCAACTTAATGCGCGGTTGACATCCTGCAGGCGTGCGCCGCAACACTCCCCCCTACCCCCGGTACACGCCGACAACAAACCGAGACAGAGCCCAGTCGTTTCTGCGTCATACACAATGGCTTCCGGTTCTCTGGAGAGAATGATGGACGGAGAGGAGACAGAGAAACGGAGGGAGAAGGAAAGATTCAGGGAGATCTGCGTGATGTTAGGGTATAGCGGGTACAACAACAGCGCGTCCCTTTTGTGAAGGCGGCCGCACGCGCGCGCGCGCTCACTCGCCCGCGCCCGAGCGTTTTGTGCTAACGCGTCAGAGGTATCCCTGGAGGAGAGAAGGAAGACAGAACACGGTAGCAATCGTGGATAAAGGGAGGAGGGAGAACATTGTGCCCTAATCACGCTATTGTCTGCTCGCTGGTAGTTGACAGTCGCCGGCAGTCCGTGTCGAGGATGACGGGAACGACGAAAACCATCGTTAGCCACCAGCGAGGAGGTGAGACTACGACGAGGAGGAGGAGGAGGTAGAGAGTGCGACGACGACGACGACGCGGAGGAGGAAGAACGACGGAGACGATTAACGTAGGTTGCCTGATTTTCGCCTGGACCGAGCGTTTACCAACAAAGGGCTAAAATTGCTCGAAGGGCTGTCTCTGATTACGGCGCTCGTCGTACCGAGGAGCAGCGGCCAACGACGAGCGAACGACGAGAGGGAAATTCGGAAGACGTAGAACGAAAAACCAGTTTCCGTCGTCGAGAAAGAAAATCGCTAGCCGATTCCACTCTATCATCGTTTCGTCTTCCTCAAACATCTTTCATTGTTCTCGCGAGATAAGAATCACCGTGATCTCAAATCTCTCTGCCAGATCTCAAAGACATTTTACAAATTGAACCGTCATCGTTTAGGTAAATAATCGTGAAGATCCCGCCGCTCTCGAACGACGAGGTAAAGTAACAGATTCGTTAGCGACTCCTCGCGGTAAGAGGTGGATATAGCTTTCATCCCCGCGATTCGTTCCCCTTACGGAGGTCTTTACTGGAAAAATAGCCGCGTTGAAAAAAAAGAAAAAAAGGATCCGACGCAAAGTACACCTTTGCCCGGCTCTCGTGCCACACCCCTCGATTACGGTCGTTGCGTGGGTCGAGAACGTTCGGGTGCATAAAGTGCGGGGGTGTCGAACGAGCGTGTTGAAACGAGAAGGGAGAAAGATCTTAAGTCGGGCGCCCATATCGAAAGAGCTTTAACTTTCTCCGGTCCGCGCAAACCCTCCCCCTCCGCCCCAACTCCAATACCAGCCAAGTTCAAAGAAAGTATTTCTCCATCTCCCAGAGAGGGTGAGATACCTTTGTCATAATCTCGTATACCTCGTCGCGCCAAAGGTTGCAGGGCCTACCACCACCTCCCACCTTCCTCCCGTGACGCGTTATTTCTCATCTTTTCCCGCCCGACCCCACCGCGCCGCGCCGCGTCGCGACGCTACTCGCGAGGCGGATAAAACGATTTGTTATGTATACCTGACAACCACTCGGCGGCAGTCGATAAACTCCTCTCCGCTCTCTATGTCCCGGGCAAAGAATAAAAGTGAGATCTGCGAAGCATAAGTACGGAGAGTAATATTAATATCCCGCGAGACGCATGCATAATGCACCGCGCACGAACAGGCAATGCGTCGTGAGTACATGGAAAAAGGTGTGCCGACGTATCGTCGTCGGTTCGGAGTCGGGAGAGCGAGTTTGTCTAATAAGGCAACTCGGAGTCGTGACTCAATCCCAACACGAAGATGGTAATCGATGCGTTTCGCTCGCATCGAACGCGAAGCGAACTCGTGTGCCGACGAAGGACTCCCGCGCGTTTCGTCATGCGCGATCCGCGCGAAGAAACTCCGTTTACGTGTCAAAATGATGATTATTCTAAAATATCATCGAACGCGATCAAACTAAATCGTCCCACAGACCAAGTTTCTACGCATACGAGCAGTTCGATTTTAAAATGGGTTATGAAGAACGAGCGAGGATCCCGTGGCACGAGGGTAACGCGATCTCGGCCAACGCCGAAAGAATTCAGGCAAACGGAGAAAAGGAAGAAACGATGGTAGAAGGATAGCGAGGGAAAGAGAGAAATGGGGGATGGGAGAGTGCGCGCGCGCGAGGGACGGGGAGAAGCAGGGGGTGATACGGTGGTGTCGCCGGGGTGTCTACGGTGGATCATCGGGGAAAGTTAGCGCCGTCAGCGGAGTCAAGGCCGCGGAGCGTTGCAGCGCCGTCGCAGCCGGTGCTCTCTCGCTCACCACCACTCTGCCACCACCTCCTCTCTCTCTTTCTTCCGAATCCCCTCGACCACCACCGCCCCTATCTTCGAGAAACAAGCCGCCGCCGCCACCCACTAAACCACCCAGTCCCCACCACCACCCATCCGCGCGCGTTCTGCTAGGGATCAGCTTGGCCCGGAGGGGTTGGAAGGGGTAGGCCGTGTCTGTGCTGCAGCAACGGTCGATAGAATTGTCTGCGCACATGCGCAGCCAAAGGCTCGTCAGCTGCGCCATTGATTCCCACCCCACCCCCTCGGCCATCCTTCCCCGTAGACTTAAAGCGGAGAGGGCGGAATAAAGGTCGCTAATTTGTGTAACGTCACCTCGGGAACACCACCTTCTCGTGGATGTATCAGTACGGCGTGGCAGATTTTCGAGATGAACCGAGAACTCACCCGAAGAACGAGACGAGAGCTTCGATCGAGGGGGAGTGTATCCCCTTTACCCCTGGCCCCCTCTACCCACTCTATCTCCATCTCCATCTCTATCTCTCGACTCGAGGTCTCTCCCTGTCGAAGATTCGAGAGGGTGACCTCCTTCGGTGCCTCTTAGCCAAGGGTGAGCGTAGGTCCTGATCCGTTTAAGGGTCTGTATATCGCAGGAGAACGAAAGAATTGGAGAAAGATTGTTTATGTGGAGATAACGCGTGGTCGCGACGTTTCTAATTTAGACTCGAAGGCAATCCACCCCCGCGGCCCTGCCACCACCACCACCACCATCTCGATGGTCAGGTATGAAAGCGAACGAAAGGTACAGCGTTCGCGGTTTTTCCCCTCCCGGCCGTGCTTTAATAAAGAGCGTGACGGTTGAAAAAGCGGCTCGCTGCATCGAACGGAATAGACGGGCGATAAAGAGGGAGGGAAACCCAGGGAAAGAGGGAAGCGGAAAGAGAAAGGTAAGCGCAAAAGATGGGAGGAAGAGGAGCGGGATTCCCAAGTACTCCAGGGAAATTGAGATTGGATCCGGGAAGAGAAAACCAAGCGAATCTACTGCCGACGAAGTTGGCGAAACGGAGGAGGTGACTTCTGCGGATAGCCCGGGCACGTGTCGAATCGAAATCGGGCGGAAAGAGGATAGGGACTCTGGTAACGCGATGCAGACCGATTTCACGACCATTGCGAATCCTACCGATTTTCTTCCCGAGGTCCATCGGCCTGTCCTCTCTCTCACACACACACCCCGGCATACACCAGATATCTGTACACGTATTCCGTTTGATACCTTCTATCTGCCGGGGAACCGAGTTTGCCCACTGACGTCCGTTCTGCAAAGTTGATCCGATAAAACGACGACCGCTGCTAAACGTTCCAAAAACATCGAGATCCATTTAATTATCCAATAAAGATGCAATAATCTTTCGTCGTGCCAACGTTCGCTCTCATTCGTGACTAAAGGAAGTATCGCGACAATAGATTATACGTGGCTAACTCGGGAATGAAGAATCGCGTCGTGACTCGATTTGCGGGATCATAATTTCGCGGGCATTCTTAGAGCGGATCACGCTCGCTGTAAGCACTGGAAGTACGGTAGGAAGAAGAAGAAACGAAGCATTGCCCGTAATGTCCCGTGAGCTTAAAGTAACGAGCGAGTCTCAGTCACTTTCGAAGCGATTCCCTCAGCTTTACCCAACCCTCCCAGTCACTTCGTTCGCCATTGCCTTGCTCGGGCTTCCGAGGTACAGCGTCGAGTAACGGCAGTAGCCGAAGAGCCATCTCTCCTTCCCGTGAAACTCTAAAAGTTCTTCAACGGGATCCCCCCCTCCCCCTATTTCGCCCACGAAGAGGCCAACTCTCGAAGGTTAGAGCGAGAGATAGATAGAGAGGAAGAACGCGCGATCTCGCTCTAACTGGTAAACATCAATGGCACTTCTGGGAATCGTAACTACCGCGTCGATGGTGGTATTAGTCATTTGGATCGTAAATCTGTGAACGAATCTCGTGCCCCTCGTTATCGTCCGACTAATATTCATATATAATTCAGAGTCTAGTCCCGCTACACCGTCCGACTCATCCTCGTGGCTATTAAAGCGCGTTTTCCATTTGACCCCGTCGTCTTCGAAGGAACTTCGCACATCAATTTGTTACACGTTACGCGTCGATCGAGGTATCTCCGCAAAAGGCATGTATCGACGGTAACGACGACACAAATGTTTATTCCACTCGCTATCCCGAATGGATCTATGGTTTTGACATTCCGGTGCTGTCCCCGACCATCAACCTGCCAGGGGTTGCGGCTAATGTCGTTGATATTCAAGACTCAAAGTGCGAGGGTCGCGTTAATGTCACTAGGGGGAAGGAGGGGAGGGGTTCGCTGTCCAGAGACGACAGTGTTATCTGTCCGTGTAGCCGATGTCTGAGTCCGTCGAGGGACGAAGGATGGCACGAGAAGCTTGCTCGCACGATCGCCTGCCTCCCCTCACCACCGACCGCACGAATATCCAAAAGGGTTACCAAGCCCCACCCCACCCCCCCCTTCCAACTCCTGCACAACCATTCCCGGGGATCCTCGCGACGAGGTCGAACGATCCTAGACTTTCTCACCCTGACAAAAAAATCCTGGTGTCTCGACCCTTCTCCCTCCGGTTCGCGGTGAACGGGTCCGACGCGCTACCCTTCTTTGCGTCGAGACGATGCTGATCTCGTTGATAAATGAGGTGAGAGTCTCGAAACGCTATTTTCACCCGAGAGTTTCCCTTTTTTTGCGGAACCGTGCGCGAAGTATTATCATACAGAAAGATCAGTCTCGTGGAAACGGACACGGTGATCGACAGTTATACTCGATCCGAGCGTCCGATGAGAATTCGTCTAATTTTTCATGGGTCGAGAGAGAGAGAGAGAGAGAGAGAGAGAGAGAGAGAGAGAGAGAGAGAGAGAGAGAGCGAACAGGCAGATTACGATCGCACTTGTGTAAAAAATCTGCACAATATTCCACGCGTCAGCGTCACTCGAGGATTCTAATCGACAATGCAAATTGCTTCCGCGAATCGCTATTTCGACGCGGTTGGGAGCCGTAGCGAGTTTTAAAGAGGCTCGGCGGAAGAAAAGTTTCGCGTAAACACAGCGGGGCCACGGTAACGGTGGTTACGGAAAATTCTTCACCGGCGCTGTACCATCCAGCCCGTTCCCTGGAAATCGTAAATTTGGCTGATCCTCGCCGCTTCCAATATCGACCACCGGCATATCCCAGTGCCACCCACCCACCGCCGCAACGCCATTACCACGCACCCACTATCCCTTCTCCCGGCGGCACCACCCTTTGCCCTTGACATTCAGCGCCACGGGCGATTACGAGTCCGAACTTTCCTCCGTAATTCTCTATAACGACGCTGCCTAAACTTTAAATTGCATCCTCCCCGGTCGTCGTTGGATACGCAGTTGCTCGGAAAACATCGAGGCGTCGCCGTTGTATCCGGGAGTCCTGTTACTCGCTTCGAATGACCACGATACACGTCGCATCGAATTATAACTAAGAGTTTTAACGGTTAAATGAGAATTGCGTGCCATCACCTTTATGGCAATTATCGTGGTCTTATCGGTCCCGGAATTACTTCTAGAATCCGCAATGGCTAAACCTGAAACGACGTGGCGGAGCAGTCCCAGGTGCGTCGTGAGTGTCATTACTTGAAATACAGAATACGTTAAGAAGACTACCGAAGCAACAAACTTCTCGATCGTGAGTTAGAATCGATTCCACGAGATATGACGTAGGATTATTATTTAAAATTCAGAATACGTAAAATCCCCGAAGAAATAAACTTGTCAAGCGTGATTTAGAATCGATTACGCGTACGAGATAGGTATAGCGCAGAATATGTGCGCGGAGAGCTTGCGGTGAATAAAATTATTCGGTAGGACTCGGGGATAGAATGTAATTTCGTAAGTGCTAGTAATTTAAGCTTGATAGTTCTCGGATAGGAATGAATATCGGCTTCCAGAAATACGAGCCGAGGCAAGGACGAGGAACGCGGCGTACCTGAGACAGTGGGGCCCCGGGTCCTGCTTTTCGACTATCTCTGGCACTTGGTTGAAACTCGGGGAAAGGAGAGAGGAGAGAGGAGAGAGGAGATAGAACCACCTTCATCTTGGGGACTTTAATAGGATGCCATTCCCTAGTTTCCGGACAATGCATACTACACGAGGAAACTTCCAGGCTCGCCAATGCTGCCCGCAAACCCCCCTCGCACGAAAGTAATGAAAATTCGCCGCCAAGTTCTACGTTGCTCGAGTACAGCGCTCACGATCTTCCGGCTCGACAGAAACATTTCTTAATTAATACCAAAATTAAAAGCGTGAAAACGACGAAGAAGCCAACAACGGCGTACGCGCGACAACTTCTCTCACCCCATTCTCGCAAACGACGCGCCCAATAAATAAACTCGAATTACTGGGGAAAAATATTAGTTTCGCAAGATGATCCACTATCGAGCCAGACATCTGCCCTTTGTCAGACAACCTCCATCGAACCGAAAAGGCTATTTCGCGCCGCGAGATTTCTTCACGCGTACGCGTAACCGCTTTAAATGTTAAATCCGACAAATCGAACGTACTTTTAATCCCGGCCCGACGTGACCGTTTTCTCGTCCGCGTGATCTTTTCTACGGTCGATTTAACGAAGAGGAGGATACGCGTCGAAAGGTCGCCGTCGCCGTCGCCGTTGCGTATAACCAACGCGCGCGCACTACAGCACGGGAGTCCAGACGAAACGTATAAACGGCGCCCGGCCGCCGTCCTATCGTGGGAACGTTTATCAGAGCGCCGGTTTTCTCTCGCAGACACGCGGTGCGGTGCGTGTACCCCCGAAGGGAAACGGGGTTTCTCTCGACGGTCTGAAAACGTTATATTGACCTCCCGCAGGCAAATTTCGGCATTCTAACCCATAACCGTTCCTTACCGCCCGCCTATCGCCCGAAGTAATAGCATAATAAATCTACCAACTTTTCGCGGGCCACCGTCCTGGAGGCCTAAGTACAGGGTGTCTCGCTTCGCCGGATACCAACCCCCCCTTCTACCCCCTCCATCTCCTTGCCCCTCGCCCCTTCCCCGAAATGGAAACGTGCCCTGCCTTGCCTTGCCTTGCCGAACAATCTATTTCTACTGCCGCCGAAAATTAGGTTTTGCAGTTAATAATTCATAAACCCCCGGCGCGTTCGCTACGCGCGAATAATAAAATACGTAAATGGAAGCGATAGGAAGGTGCTACATAGATTTTGTATAATAACGACGTTAAATTCCAGTTAAACTCTCTTTTGGGAACGACGAATCTACATATAGCGAGAGTGGTAGTTACGCGTAGGCGCGAATCGACATCTAATCGCGATATCGCGTCGCTAACGCATCATTTTGGGACGAAAGCGATACGAAACGTGGTGGACCAATCGATGCCATCGCGAGCAAGAAGCAAATCACCGCGGGTTACGCCTCGTATTCCAACTATTTCTCTATCAGGACTTTCTCCCCGTTTTTCCTGAGGGAGATGGTAGGGAAAAAGCCGACGGGTACAGACGACAGACCGGACAAAGACGCTGGGACAAAGGGGAAGGAAAGGAGAGAGAAAGAGAGGAAGAGAAAGGGAAAGTAATACGAACTCACGGTGGAAGAGTATGTCTCTCGCGATAATACGTTTCTGCTCGCTCTCCATTCCATTCCTCGATAATTACTTGGAATACCAATGGGGTGGGAACGCCACAAAACCGTAGATACAGACACCGTAGACCAATTAAGGTTCTCGCCCGCGAGCCGATATTCGCGTTCAAACATCGGGGCTAGAGAAAAACGGCTTGTCTAGTCGGAAATAGCGAAACGTGACAATTGGTCGGCTATTAATCGCGTCTATCGAAACGTGTTTTCGATTCGAACTTTGGAACAAACATTCCTGTCACGCAATCGCTCGTAATGGAAGTCGTTGATGGTAATTCAAGATAATCGTACCCTTTTACCGTTATCGATATTAAAATTATCGGATCGCTTTGACCAGTGGACGACGGCTCACGCGTTCAAGCTTTAATTACAATTTCGTTACGCGCTCGTACCATAACGATAATTAATTCTATATCCCTGAAATCATAATTACATTGCGAATCATTATAATTATCTGACCAACGGTATAACAGTTCAGACTCCATTTCTTTCACCTTCGCGCCACGTCTCGCGAAACACATCCCATGCAGATCGTTCGTACGGAACCACTCGTACTCAGGAGAAAGTGTATCGTTATGGGCATCAAGGAAGGCAGCATTCCCATTCCCATTTCCATAACGGGATTTTATTTCCATTTTCTCGCTGGTGGGCAAGGGGGATCGATGACGAAGAAAATGGAGAGAAAACAGTGGGCAAAGGCGTCGTTGCGTTACCGAAGACGCCGCGAAAAAATGGAGAATTTATGCGTCGCCGAGAGATCCCGGGGACGCGGAGTATGGTCGTCGATCTCGAGGATGCCGACGACCCGGAGCCGTTTGCCCGGATCGGGAGAGGACTTTGTTCCCAAAAAAAAAGAAAACCTGACGTAATACAACCGACTTTATTATGCGACGAAAAAGGTTTTACCCTGGCCCGTGCAGTGCGCAAAGACGTGGAGCGAGAGCCGCTCCCCCTCCGTCAACGACGAAGATCTTAAAGATCTCTGAGCGAAATCGGTTTTTCCACGAGTTCCGCGCTGTGAGAAATCGCAGCTTTTCTATCGAACGCCCATCGGCTCAGCCGTGGAATAATGATTCCATTATTCCGGCGGGTCCTTTGTGTTTGCTCGCATTCTCCTTTACGGTTGCATTTTTTAGATTTCAAAGGTACAAGGGAGAATGTTTACGCCAACTTTTATCTCCTCCGGCAACGGGGCGCTGCATCGTTTTGCAACCGATCTTTCAATTCGAAACAATGAGTACGAAACGGATAATGGCGTTGGGACTACCCGAGTCTCACCGCAGCGAAGTGTATTCCCCCCCCCCCCCCCCTATCGTTAGAGTCCCGACGCTGTGTACGCCAGCTGTATTCTAGGTACGCAAGAAATTACGTAATCGTCAAAAAAGAAAAAAAAACCTCGCGGTAGTATTCTGAAATTTTAATTAAACCGTAACTGGCAAGTCGTCTACCCTCCCGGCAGAGCCGCATAAAGACAGAAATTAACATTTTTCCCGCTCGCTCGCGCGGAAACTTCAATGGTTCGTGTCAACGTAAAACGAGCGCCTCGGGCTACGTTATTCCTACGCCGGAGCAGGTACGAATTAATCGCCATTAGGGAAGAGAGCGTGTATCTCGTTTACGTTGAAAAACCTCTGATCTCGGGGATACATTCTACCCGAGCAAAATTACATTTACAATTATAAAATTTTCGCTTTTTTTCTCTACTTTCTTCCCCGCGAAAGAACGACCCAACACGTTCCGCACCGTTGCCAGTGATTTGAAAGCATATTCGCGGAGGGGAGCGGCGAGATATCGAACTGACGGGGAAAAAAAACAAACAAACAAACACATCCACTCGACGATTTTCTTCCCCGACTTTCGAGGGAACCATTAATGAAACTGCACCGGCGTTCCTGCCGCCGATATTGCGACGGAAATGTTCCACGAATTTCAATATCCGGGCACAGCACGCGGCCTCCGGATTACGCGTCGAAATGCCGTCCCGCGTCTCTGTATCGGCGAAGCTTCGCCGAGAACAAAGAGCCCGCCGTTCTAGCGCTACGAACAATTCTATACCCATTATTATGTTTTAATAAAATTGAACGAAGCACACCCTCTCCAAAGTTGCTCCCGTTATTATCCCCTCGCGGGTGTATTTTCCCCGACTGATATCAAAAGCACTGGAAACCTTTCTTCTTGATCCGCGATCCGGGTCGTATCAAAGTTCCCCCGAAAGGAATAATTATTGAAAGAAATAATTAGCAGGATTTCTCCCTCTGTCCCAGTGCCATAGAAATCACCTTCCTTGCGGCTCGGGCGTTCTTGAAAAGACCAGCTTAATGAAAGAAACGACGGAGACCTAGCTAAGTACATCGGAGTCCTTTTCGCGGAGAGAAAGGGAGGCTTTTCCGTTTAAGGAGAGAAGAAAGCTGGTCTCTCCCCCCCCCCTCTCTCTCTCTCTCGTTCTCTCTCGCGAGCAGGGTGGGAAGAAGCCCGTAAAAGGAACCCCCGAGACGTGTTTCGTCAACCGGTGACAATGGCGCGCGTACGTGTGGTGCCTCGCCGCGAAAACGGAAGCGCGCGTCCACTCTGCCATTACTTTTCGTCCAGAGGTTGTCGTTGTCGCAGTCGCAGTCGCGCTGTCGCGTCCGGGTCGACGTCGAGTTCCCCTTTTTCTTTCCGCGGCGGTCCGGGGTCCCCGTCGTTTATGCGGCTTCTTTTTTGCTCCCAACGGACGACGAGTCAGGCCAACGATGGCCGCAGGAAGAACGACATTTGTCTCGCCGATTATGACGTGCACTCGCTCTCTCGCTCTCTGGCTTCCCTTCTCTCTTGACGCTTCTTGCGCGGAGAAGCTCTTCATCTCTCGTATCTCTCTCTCTCTCCCTCTCTCTTCACGGTCGCTTATTGTTTCTTTCCCCGCTAGTTTCTTTTGTCCAGCGACACGGCGATTTGTCAAAATGTAGGTACGCGCAGACGGGAAATGGAATGCCGGAAACTGTGATCAATTACGGTGTAACGCTCAAAGGAAACGCGTGTACGCACGACGCGGAGAGGATGCGAGCTGACTGATCGGTAGTTGCGTTTTTGCTGCCTAGTTCCAAAACGACGAAATTCGAAGCGCCGTTGCGGTTCGACGGAAAAGCAATCGACGAGGGCACGCGGAGATTTCCCTAATTTTTCTTAATTTCCGCCGCGTCCCGTTGATTCTCGCGTCAATGCGGAGGAACGCGAGAAGAAGAGACTCGTCGATCTTTCGTAATAACGTTCGAGGATGAAAGGTCACTTATCGTCTCTCGGTTCGACCGTAATGACGACGAAGACGAGGAGAAAGTACGCATCGTTCGTCCCTTCCTTCCTGTCGACCATTAAATGATCGGCGTACCGAGAGTATAAGAGACGTACGAGAGAAATACAGAGTAATGCAGTTCGCACGGTTCATCGTCGAGTTATCAATCGTGAGATTTTAATTCACCCGTAACGTAACCAACGTCTCGCCATCCCTCCTCTCGTTGCGCGCTTGATGGTTTTAAACGCGCATCTCTGACAGCGCGTACATTACGTAACTCCGTCGTAAAATTCCCGTTAATTAGCCACGTCGTTACAGGACTCGTCTAATCGTCGGCGTCTCTCATCGTACCTTTCACCCCTCGGAAAAAGCCACGACCGTTTACGTATATCAAGTTCAGGGCCAGAAATAGTGGTGTGCGTGACGTGGGGCGAGAGAAGCATGGGGCTATCTTGCATCGATCCGGTTGAGGTAGGTCTCGGTCTCGAGGGAGCCACGAGTCTTATCCCAGTTCAGGGATAAATTTCAAGGACGGTCCAGCCCACGCTTTAAGAACCCTTCATTTCGAAAGAAATCGAGTCACGCTGATGCCACGAAAACTATGCCGCGAAACCGAGCGTTCTGCATTGAAACTATATCGTGTAACGAGTTATGACATTTCTAATAAGATTCGAGAACATTGTCGAAAATTAGTGAAAATCGGAAAATTAAACAAATTGAAAACAAACAAAATTGAATAGCGGTTATTTTGCGTGGGGAAACCTATCGGTTAAAGAACTCGATAATCTTGAACGGAGATTCGATCTTGCGAGGAGTGAAGAATTAAAAGCAAAGCAAAGAAACCAAAGTGAAATAAAGGAGGGTAGTCGAACGAAAAAATCGGCACAATTATTTCCCGCTGAAATGCACTCACCCGCGAGTAACGGCCCGGTGAATTGCGCGGGTTGCGCAACAGGAAGGCGAACGTTTAAGCTAATGACCTTTAATGCAAAGCTCCATTGTGCGCGACGCGAGTCGAGCCTGGAACGAGGGTTAACGCACAAAATGTACCCATCAGGGAACAAAAAGGGAAAGAATAAAAGCGGAACGCGACGGAACGAGACGGAAAACGCACCCTCGCGTGGGTGACTCGCGGCAAGTTACCTGCTAACTCGGATGTAAATAAATTTTCGGTCGACCACGACCAGTAGCGCGTATGTCCTCGAGAAATATAAAAAAAAAGAAAAAGAACGTTCGATGACAAGCTTTCAGTTACGAACGAACTTGACGCTAATCGAACGCCAAACGAACGCGAGACAAGTCGAATTGAGATTTCAATTTACAAATATTAAGTAATCTGGCAATGTTCCCCCTTCTCCCTCCGAGATAGCGGGGCAGATATTTCCCTATCCCGAAATCTAGAATTCAATCAAAGTTTGACAGGAACTAAAGGACGTACCAGACACTTGAAACATCCACGGATATCGGAGAGTCTCGGTTACGACATAACGAAATTACCGGGAGCCCTCTCGCCCCCCACCCCCCCAAACTGGCGAGAAACTCGACCGGCCAAACTTCCGTCCATCGTTTCGTGCCGGCTCTGAATTTAATCAACGCCGGCAGCGAGGGGCAACGCGTCGGGATTATATTACTTGGAAACTATCTTAGGAATAACGCGGTTCTTGTAACGCTTCTAGAGAAATTCTCCGGTTTATGAAGCCTTCGCCGATATACCGGCCAATATCATCTAATCTCGCACCGGCAGCCCTCGAAACGGCATACCAGCCGTTGTTGACAATTTTCTAAACAGACGCCCACCCCGCGGCTTTCCACAAATTATTCCACTGAAAGCGTAAAACGCATGAGCGTCGAATTATTCGAGCGTGATTTAAAAAAAAAAAGGGAAAATAACGAACTCGCGGAATAACGAAATCTGAATATCTCGACTGGATGAAAATCGAGAGTAAAGATGAGCCCCGCGTCGCGAGGAAAAGAGAGGGAATTCTACGACAATTTTTACGCCTGTCGGTGGCTCTCCCGTCCTCCTAACAAGGACGGGAGCGACGAGCAAAGAGACGGTGACATCGATATCCACCGGAACATGGAATACAATAAATTCCGCTTGGCGTTTCCTATTAGCTCCAAGTGGTCGAACTTGCTGTCGTATATCAGCGTCAGCTCATTGGAAATCAATGTCCGTCGAATCGACGAACGGAAAGGAAAAGGTGAGCTAAAGGAGACTGGATGAAAAGAGGAAGAGGCCAAAGGGAAACCGGGTGGGAGAGACGACGGTACTTCCTCGAGCGAAGGCGGTTGAATTACGACGAAAGGTTTTCGACGCGATTCTTACTCGGGCGCTCCTTTTAATTAATCTCCGCTCCCTCGACCACGAGTATCATTCAGAACTTCTACGCCGCTCTAGCGAGGAGAGTCGAGGGGGCTACCCCGTAGCCATAAACAAAAATATCGCTGCACAATTATCAAAACAACTCGTACTTTGTTCTCGTACCCCGACCGAGTGTTTCCACTCTCGCGTACTTTCCAGTTCGCCGTTCGCCAATCGCTTTTCACCGTTATCCGGTTATTACGAATTAGTACGGTCGTTGGGTCGAGGAGGAGGGAAACGAACCGAAAGGATATTTGTAAAACAAATCGATCCCTCGTCCGTAGGGGGAGAGGTGGGGCTCGAGGGACGTATCGAACGCAACCAAGATCGTTAAGAGGTACACCGTACGAGTCTCTTCGACGTTTATCTTAGTCACCGTAGCGTAGGAATAATATTTACCGAAGCGAAAGATAAAGTGCCGCGGTTTATACCGCGGTCGCGGTAACGAACCAATCTAACTTAACGGTTTAACGCGTCGAGTTGTTCGACGTCGTAACAACAATTCGGCCATTGAACCGATCGCTGGCACTAATAATTTACGCGGCGCGATTACCGATCGCGTGGTCGCTTAGTCTCGAGAGAAATAAAGCGCAATGATTTGTAAATAACGAATACCGGTTGTTCCGCGGGAGAATGGGATATTAAGGACGTCAAAGTTATTAACTCCGCGGGAGGTTTAACGAAATTTGTTGGTACCCGCGAAGGAAGACTATAAAACCCGACAACGCGGCGCGTACAAACGAATGCCAGCCAGTAACCGGAGGAGCCACTCCTAACGTTATACACCAGGGCCAGTATTATCTGTATACGCCATGCGCCGAGTAACTGCACCGTGGCACGCCACTTTCCCATTTCCATTGCTCCTCTAGTCCGATTTATCGTCCGGCCTAACCGCACGGCCAAATGCGTTCAGAGATCGCAGACACCGCGTGTCGCGTACACGCGTTTGCGCGCCCAGTGGAATGGCACGAACGCAATATTCTCGTACACAAAAGCTCTGTCGAGAATTCGCGTATTTCCTTTTTGTGCTCGCTTCCTGCGTTCCGAAAATTGCAGGTGCAACCTCTCGTCCGTATCCGCGTTGCGCCAGGTGCGTCACGGGTTTAATTCACACGTTGCGAGAGAAGACCACGGGACGCGCAAACGTCATTCTAATTGCAGCCCCGCGTCTTTCGTTTATCCCCTCCGGTTAACGAGCATTCAAAGCCCATCGCTCGTGGATGAAAGATACCACGCGCGAGTAATAATAATCTCCGATCATACTTTAACGAATCGCGAGAGGGTGCTGCGCGGCGCTATTTGCTTGGAGAGAGAAACCGCTTTTGAGAGGAAGGGGGGAAGAGAGAGAGAGAGAGAGAGAGAGAGAGAGAGAGAGAGAGAGAGAGAGAGCTCTTTTCCGTGCTCCCTCGATTCTTGATGCAGGATAGAGGGTGGATAACGCGAAGGAAGGAAACCCCGGCAGGCGGCGCTAGCCAGGCATGATTTCCAATTCACGCCGGCAATCCCCGGTTTTAAAAGCGACGTAAATGCGAGAACGGACTCGGAGGGAAGAGAGAAAGAGAGGGAAGCGAGTCGGAGCGTTAGGAGAGCTGCATATCGGTATTCAACGCGCAAAAGGCAAACCTTGCATTCTGCAATTCGTATCGCGCAAAAAGGGGTGGCCACCCCTCGATACAACAAGAAGAGGGTTAGGCTCGTAGGTTGTTGCGCGGTACGTTGCCATGGGAGGGGACCCTCCCTGCGCGCGGACGGTTTCTAAGGGGAGAGAGCGAGAGAGAAAGATAGAGAGGGAGAGGGAGTTTCGAGGGTTTGCAATGGTTCCTCTCGATCATCTGCATATGCAGGCGCGCGCGCGCGATGCAAGAGCACAAAGGTGCATATACGCGTGTATGCAAAAGATCGATTCGTTCCTCGTCTCTTCGAGGTCCCCGGTTAGGCGCGCTCGGCAAATCGGGGAACCGGTATTATTGAAAACTGGAACCAGCCGGTCGGCGTTCGATGGGAGCAAACGACGCAACGTTCGAGAGTGGTCAGAGAGAAAAGAAAGAGAAAAGAGGAGAGAAAAAAGAACGGGAGCTTATTGCGCAATAATACCACTACCATGGAAGTTTGCGAAAGGGCGATGGAGGAGCTACAGCTCCGCTTTTATTTCCTCTGGTCGCGCCCTGGCATAAAGCGCAAACGGCTTTTCTCGCGGTGGAAAAACCCTCGATTCGTCGCTCGGCACGAATGAAAGGAATTTACAGTAGCTTATCCCTGGGTGGTGTAAACGCGCCGCTACGCATTCCCGGTGAGATCCATTGTTGCTTCGCCTTAATAAAGAAGGCGTGTACCTTTTCCTATGTTTGAAAAGGGATAGAAGAGGAAAATATGAATAAAGTTTGCTCGCGAACGAGAGGAGAGGCAAGCTTTTATGAGCACCACGCGGGAAGGAACGCGATACGATGAAACGTAACGCGTACAAAACTCGACGAAAAACATCCAACGCCATTCCTAGTCTCTCTCTTCAGCTCGTATTCCCACGAAACGCAGTCGCGTCGCGCTGATAATTCAGGTTCTTCTCTCTCTCTCTCTCTCTCTCTCTCTCTCCCTCTCTCGCTCTTTCAACGCTAAACTACATAAATCGCAAATTAACCCCTTAGACGGAGTGTTTTTCTGGCCCGCGCCGTATTAACCCCGAACAGGTCCTGCCAACGAAAATATAATAGGGTGACTCCAGTTATGGCTGCTCGTTTGGAACACCGCCCGGCACTGCCGAAGTCCGGAGGGGGCCGCGCGCTATTTTGCTAGTCATCCTTTTTTTTTACTCGCACAAACAAGCAAGCCCCTAAAATGCTAGGTAATTCGAAGGTCGGGACCGAACGCTTCGTGCGGCGAAGCCACTTCTCCGCGAAGTAGAATCGTTCGTGCGCGCTTCGAGCACTCGAGCATAAACATTTTGTAAATAAATAACATCCACGTCCCCGAGAGACCGAGAAACAGACGCTCGAGGAGGAGCTTGGCGCGCGTCGTTATAAACTTACGATACGCGCGATTCTCCATTCGTCGCGCGTATGAAGGAAATAATATAATTTTATTTTACCAACAAAAAGACATCCAACTCGATCCATCGAGGAGTTAATACTATTTCGTCTGATTGGACGATAGCGCTATAAAAACGACATCCTCGTACATCGGATACCCTGCGGCGACATGGCAGGCGATTCAGCAGTTTCGCGGGGCGGCTTCTTACTGCGTCGCAGTATCCCGCAAACTCGTATTCTTCATCGATCGACCTACCGCAACGCGTACGCAACGACGCACAGGGGCAATTAATCTCGCATGACGTTTCGTGCCACATTTTACCATCGCCGGACATACACGGACTCCAGTCCAAGGGGCCTTTGTAATAATCGAGGCGTGCGAATATCCCTACGAGCGCAATAATAACGAGGCGTGCAGCGTGCGCGTGCGAAACGGCAGTTCCGCGATTACGTAAAAAGTACCGCGACCCACGCGCTTTCGGTGCGACGCACCGGGTATATAAATTCACGACGGACGAGGACGGTATTGATTTTCCCTCGTATTTGGGGTAGGACGACAGTGTTACGACGCAGTTCGCGGAAAAAAAGGATTCGCTACGGGGTGTAAAAGCTCCGGGACCGATTTACGCACGGGGGAGGAGGATGGGGCAAAAAAAAAACAACAAGGTACCTAATCGCGTGAGATTATTGCCAGGAGTCTTGGCGCAAATGCGTGACGCACATTGGTGGAGGCCACCCGGTGATCTAGATCAAGGGCGGTCGGTGGGGTCGTGCCGTCCCGACGTTTCTTAAGGTAACGAAGGTAAACCAACCAAGGTAATCGAATACCTCGAAAGTGGTTTCTATTTATAATGAAACTCGAACGGTGATAAACATATGACAGTTAAATATACTATCGCGTATCGTGTTTCATCGATCGCGTTACTGAGTTTATCGGGAGGAGATCGTTATCGGCGGGGTACTAATTGATAAGTACATATGAAGAATTGTACGCGGGAGAGAAACGAAATTCGCGTAAGGATCGAGTATAGCTGAAGATCCTTTGCTCTCTTCCCTTCATCACCGTGACCTTGCTCGATCGCGCGCCTTCTGCTTTAAGAAAGCTCTCGGCGCCCTCCTCCACCTTTTCTCCACTACCTTTACCTTGCGCACGTTACTCTACCTCGAACTTCCCGCTCGGGCAGGGATTACACGTAAACTCGCCGATCGCTTAACACGCGGCTTCGCGTGCCAATCCTAAGCGGTGACAAATAATAATTCCGGTGCGCTTACCTTAATGTGATAGGAGTTGAGCTTGGTGCGGGGTAGGCTGTTGAAGGCGCTGAAGTCCAGACGACGCGAGAAGATGCCATTTGCGCCGCAGCTTTGCCTGTAATCAAACAAAACACATTAATATCAGCGAAGATAGGAAAAAAATAAAGTACGCAATTTTTGTCCACCTCGTAACGTCGAAATCACTGTTTAGCACGCATCGCGGAACTCGTTCGGATTATATTATCGGTCGCAAAGGGGAGAAATATCTTTCCGTTTGACGTTGCAACGTTATTCTCGTTCCAAACGACCCCTTTAAAAAGTTTCCAGGGAAAAGAGTCGGAGTGCCAGTGAATTTCTCGTGATACATAATTCTGTTCACTCGGCCCCTCGCGTTTGATAAACCCACCCTTGGCGTAGCGAGAGGGTCGCGCGCGGTAAAACTCGTACGTTTATCCTTGCAAGCCGATGAAAATGAGCGCCAAGAACATACTTGTGGGCCACTCTCGTAGGAGACGCACGCGTATCTCTCCGTATCTGGGACTCTGACGCTCGTCGAGGGAAAAACCCGTGACTGCGAAAACGTAAACCAACCCCTGACGGGGGAGAGGAATTTGCTCGAAAATGGAGTACGCTACACCCCCGATCGGAACCTGACAAATTCAAAGGAGAAACAAGAAGACTTACGAGAGGAAAAAAAAACTACGAGAGTGCAATCGCGCGTTAGCGTACGTACGGTACTTTATACGAGTTCGTCAGAGCTAATCATTTCTACATAATAAATCGATAAAGCCATAGAACGTCTCAAATAAAATAACACGAGAATCTTGTTCGAAGCGTAAATAAATACAACGGCGACCGATTCTTGTATGTACAGCAGAGGCACGTTCGATATTACTAATAATACCACTACCAACGCGTGTAAACCGTTTCGCGCATGGCTGAACCAACAGACCGATTCAACTTAAAGGATTTCGTCCCTCGTGTCGAATGCCATAACAGATTGTATTTCAAAAAAAAAAAAAAAAAAAAAACTTCCCACCTTAACAAGACCACCCGTGCCAGATGACGAAAATGTATTGTCGTTCGTTCGAAGATCGATCGGAATTCCAAATTCGTTCGAAAGACGTTTGGGCGATATCTCCGAGAGATGCTAGTCTCTCCTGATATCGCTAAAATTGCTCGTTATCAGCACGTTATCAGTTTAGAATTAATCCCCGTGGGTGCTGGCACCTTGCATCGGTAAACATAAAAATGCAAGCAACCTACATTTTCGGCCTTCCGAGACTCGTCACCGGAACAAACAAGGAGAGAAGAATCGTGGCGACGACCGTAGAGGTCGAATCGTCAGTGGAACGAAATTACGTCATCATCGGGAAGACGGAGAGCGGAGAGTCGGGCAGCAGACAAAGGACGACCAACAGAAAAGGCATGTGAGCGAGCGAGCAAGCGGATAGAGGCAGGCAGGCAGGCAGGCAGGCGGTCGCACAGACGAACGGGGCTGTGTGGTGGTATTATACACAGTGGGGGTCGACCTTAACCTTGGCCTCCACTCGAACGAAACGGTCCTATCGCCGTCCGTATTGGCAATTTTTGGCAATGTCAACTAGGGGTCACGGAAATATTACGCACAGTTATCGCGTGCATCGGTCGTGAGGTAGAAAACACTCCTTCGATCGTATTGTGCAACGCTGACGGTGTATTTGCTCGTTTAACGATTTCCCCGATTCATTATATGTATTTTCCTCATCCCCGAAATGTATGCATCTTCATTCCTATATTAACTTTTTTTTTTAAATACTAAATCGAAACGACTAGCGTAAGTGCGTAAGTTGACGAGGTGCTGTTGCGAGCAACGTTGCCCGTATAATATTTATTATAATTGTTATAATTGTAGATCAACAAAATTTGAGAAAACGCGTTTTACGTGTACTCAGCAATGGTAGTTACAATATTCCACGAATATTCAACTACGTGATGCACTTCGCTAGATTACCAGAATAAGATACATTTACGATTATAATTTCTACTCGCGAATATCGAGGCACGTTCCTGCAAAGTTACGAAACCCCGTGTTATTTTTAACCGATCGATTTTATTTTCAATCACGCGCCACGTTGCTTCGATTAAGTCTGATTTGCAATGACTAATGCCGTTACGCAAGGCATAATATGAGAACGCAGATCAATAGTAATTATTTTACGACAAGAATTGCATCGCGTGTCCATTTCCCACGGAACGAAACGTGCAACTCGCGCCGCGTTGTCGCAATTAGCGTGGAAAATAAACCCGGTTGGACAATGATTAGCCGTTATAAAAGAGTCAACATTATCTGAAATACAGGGAGCCATTTGCATGGTTTGCCATTTCGATAGACCCGACACTGCGTCGACCCCGTCTCCCGGCACTTTCTCTTTTAATCTCAGCGCACGCGCTGTATACAATTTATGCAAAAGGAACTCCCTTTAAATTCTTAAAAAAAAAAAAAGAGGTAGAAAAAAATTACGCTCAAGCCATTAAGCTCTCCGCGGTCTACGTGACAACGTAAAAAAAGGGAGCCGTGTCGCGGTTCAATTTATTCCATTCGAACCGGTTTACGCGCGCTCTTGTCTGTTCATGCATATTATCATCGTGGTAGTTAGACAGAAACAGTGTTGTTACGAGAAGAAAATTCTTATCTAACCTTCGCGTGTCACTGGGATCGCGTCACTTCCGAATCAAGACTGACCCAACCGTGGAAACGGTTTGTTGCAAACTATTTTTACGATCCGCGAATCACTATACGATAACGGCTACAAATTCAACGTAACGATAAACTCGAACGATACCACGAACGTTGTCACGCATCGTTGCTTAACTACAAAAAAAAAAACTCTTGGAGAATTATCTCTATCCGTTCTCAGTCAGTACCCAACGTTAATTATTTCTTCGGTCCTACAAAAAAAAAGACCCAACTACGCCGTGGATGTAAAATATTCTTAATCGTTCCAAAGGTATTTCCACAACAATCTAGTAACGCGACACGCGCAACACGGATATTTAAGAGTGAATCAGCTCTTGCAATCCAATACTCCAACCATACGTCCGGTATCAGGCCGCTGGTCGTAGTTGGCTTAGATTTCTAGGAAGTATTTCGCAATCGACGGTTCGTTTCTTACCGCCGTGAATGACGGTAGTCTCCCATCGACGACGACGACGTCGGCGTCGTCGTCGGTTGTGCTCACGGTACAGAACCACGTACGCGCGTATTGCTGTCGAGCCGCCGCCGTCGCCGCATACGTGCCGTATTGCGTGTACAGCGTTATTCTCGACTCTAGCGCTGCCTATCGAGCGCCGACTCTTTCGTAATTTATTATGTCGACGAGGCAGCGGGTTTAATCAGCGGTGAGTCTCCAGTTCCGCGAAACGCGTTAACCGTTCGCCGTAATACCATGACTCGCCCGCTGCTTTATGTTTTACTGGAAACGACAGAACTTGTCTACCAATTGTCTACGACTCCCCCCCTCTCTCTCTCCCCCCTGCTGTCCTCGTCGACCCACCTATCGCTCGTCGTCGGACATTTAAACGACGATAATTGTTATCGGTCGTATCGAAGACGGACACGAAGAGAAACGCGCGTTACAGAGCTAGATCATCGGGTCGCGTCTAAATATAAACGTCGCAGCGTTTGTACCGCGTCGACGAGACCCGACTAATTAGCCTAAGCGCGCGCGCGCGCGCGTGTTCCCGAGAAAGCTTTTCCAAGCTGATGTACCCGAACGAAGGACGACGCGCGTGAAACGGCAGGCTCTCCGCGATGCGATTTACGAACCTGACGCGATACCGCAAGGTCACGCGGAGAACCGTGTACATGCATCCGGGGCTGCACCTTGTCGAGCTCTTTCAAGGACAAGCGGGCCCCATCCTTGGAATTTTAATCGGCCCCATTTGCCTATCGCGTACTTTGTATTCAGCGAGATTTGCCCCGCCGAAACAGGAATTAACAAATTTCGCCTCGCCCCCTTCTCGACACGTCGCGAGATCGCGATCGTTCGGATCTACGCGATCACCGCTGGGTCACGACACCTGGTTTTACTCGTTGTACGAGATCGCTCTCGCAACGACTCGACGAAGAACGACGCCGCGACCCGGCTCTCCTTTCCCCACCCGACCCACCCACTTACTTCCAGAAACACGTGACACGCCGGGAGACACCTGCGTACACACGTATAGGCGCGTATATTTATAGCCAATAAACGCCTTGTTTACGCAGGCACACGCTTCCCAGGCGCCTCTGGTTTTAAAAATGCCAAAGAGCAAAGGAGAGAGAAAGAGAGAGGGAGGAGTGGAGGGGAGGCGAAAGAGAGAAACGGACCGAGCAGGAGAGAGAGAGAGAGAGAAAGAAGAGAGCGGGTTGCGGGATCGAGCTGCAGCTGTGTGGCCAACGCATTAACGATGTTTTTCACTCGGAGTATTTTTGCGCAGTTAGGCGATAAGGCTCCCTGACTCAGATGCCCTTCCGTTTCTGACCTCAATAACAGCCGGTGGCACCTATACGTATATACGTATATATCTATCTATATATATATGTGTATATGTATATGTCAAATGGTCGTGCGCAAGTGAAAAAAGAACAAGAGCTCCTGGGCGTGCCGTCGTCGCCGCAGCCGCATCTGTGACGCAACGTGTGTGCACCAGAGAAATCACGGTGGAATGTAACGAGATAATAGCAGAGTTTGCATTGCGATGAGGCTGCGCGCGATAACAGCTCGACCCAAGATTATCATCGAACTGATATATTTGCGCGCGTGCTGGCGAACGCGCGCAAATATTTTCGCGCGGCAATCGATTCCATCCGTTCGGGGCGCGATCACTATTTTGGAATTCAACTCTCGGTACATCATCGTGATTTTGTTAAGCGTGCCCGAGGTTGCGGTGCCTCGTCGGAATACGACGGGAGATCAGTCGCGAAATTCATTGTCGGAGACCACGTACAAACTGAACGGACGAAAAGTATTTGCACGCGTACCGACAAAGGGGCCTAATCGAGCCGATCGAAGCGAAACATTAAACTCTCCCAGCGCGTAATTATTACTTTTACTACGCGGTATTAACGTTGCGTCCAATCGACGCACCGCGAAACGCGCGCGCTCGGGTGAGGACGAAGGGTCGAGACCCGAGATTCGTTTGCGGAACACCGCGTATAAATCAAGACCGGGTTATTGGTACGCAAGAAGGTACGTCGGGTACGGAGGATTGGCTGGTAACGAGGCATCGTGAGAGAGGATCGGTATAGGCTCGGTGACTCGGTGTCCTTGAGCCGTGTGGATGAGACTCCTGGATTCGCTTCACGAATTACTTACGAAGGACGTGAGGATCCTGCCAAGGAAGCGGAGGTACGGGCAAACGCGACGCGGCGCGGCCCCCAGCTGCCTACTGCAATTTCCATGACGGGCCTCTCTCTCCGACACACGCGCATCGAAGTGCGAGAGAGCGTCGTAGTACCTATACGCTTGCACGCGTTGCGTACGACGAATAGGAAGAGCTAGAGAGAGAGTGTGCGCCGCGCGAGAGCTCTCTCAAATCCTCTCCTAAAGCAGCTCGCAGGTGTGCGCTAATGAGTCGAATGGCGATAATGGAAATGCCGCCGCCGCCGCCAGCTTCGAAGAGGGTTTCCCACTCGGACGCGCACAATCGGTCTCTCGCCTCGCGCGTTCGGTTCGCGGCCTGTCGGGGCAACATTTTTGCGAATTTCGTTTGGCAGTCGGGCTGACCTTTCGCGAAAACCGACGCATCGCGAAACGCGCGCCATTTTATTGACTATCCTCAACCGCGGAGGTAATCCTCTGCAAGGGACGACGGTCTAACGTACGGAAAGACGCGGCGTTACCTCTTCATCGAACGATCTTCGCGAGATATAATCAGAATCTCGGGTCCATAGAATGTTGGGTCGCAGAGGTCGAAAGACGATGCACCGTAAAGTTTAGATATGGATGCGCGCGCGCGCGCGTTGCGTATACCTGAAATCCTTTCGCAACGTCGAAACGCGAAAAGGAATCTCGCGCTTTCGACAAACATTACGTAAACATCGTAAGGACATTGCCGAGAAATCGGGGACCGGTTCTTCCGGCAATTTCGCGGTTCCCTATTAATAGAAGGTATAAATATGCAGAATATGGTGATACGCGCGGAGTCACGCGAGAATGAAGGAAGAAAAAAGAAAAACTAGTTTCGCGGATGACAGTGTCCCATGCTCTCCCCCGTCGGCGGCATTGGTCGTCGGTGCGTGCAACGAATCACGGATCGCGATCCACGGATGAATTCTACCGTGAGCCGAGAGTACGTGTTCCCGCTTTAATTGTATGCTAATTTTCTACTCGATCCGAGCTCAAAGCCTCGCGCAACTCGACCGTTAATTAAGCGAGAATGGTTTAAGGATGGATGCTCGAATATTCCTGCTACCGAGGAGACGCGGATACCGTAAAAAGTCTCCGACGCGCACCGACATTCAAACGGTATTTTCTGTAATTAAAAAGAAACACGTGCGAAGTTGCGTAAACAGAAGTTGTATCGAGATCCGAATTTGGTGGTTGACGCGAGGATTGCGCGTAAGGTCGGTTGCAAATAATTGAAACGTTATTCGATCGTAAACTTGCGTCCGAGTCGGGTGGGGTATCCTCTCTGGCTCTTTTTAGTATTTATTTAAGTATTTGTATAGGAATTTGAAAAAAAGGGTGTGCGCGGAAGGAAAATTAATCTACGGAAGTAATTCGAAAAATCTATCGTCACAACGAAAGAAGCTATCCCGTGAAAATACAATTCCGTACTCGTCGCTCGAAGCAAACACGTTCTACAAACAGTCCCCGCGTCCTCGGAAAAGCCCAGGTAGGGAGTCAACGATACCGAAAGACGTGTAAAAATCACGGAAAGTCACACGCAATCGTTACTTTCAGTTTGTTTTCCCACGCGAGAATCATGTGTCGCTGTCACGTTCGTCAAAAACATCTCTCTCTCTCTCTCTCTCTCTTTCTTTCTCCTCCCGTCATCTCGTATTCTTCCCCGCTCCGAAAGATCTAACCAAGCTTTCCAAAAGCACGACCCAGCTCTAACCGGCTTCGCCGACGCGTGTACAAAAGCTCGTCAACCCTGGCGACTATCGAATTATCGTGGCGAAGGGTATCGATGTCTCGAGGACGGCCAAGAAAGGATCGAAAGTTGTGACGCGCGAAAGAAAACTTTTGTGTATCCAGGGATCCGCGTCAAACTAGCATCCGTAAATACGCGCTAACCTTTTCGACGACTCTCTTCCGTTAAGTTCTGTCCACAACGCGTCGAGAGCCTTTGTCACCGACACGCGTAGGCCTTTGAGCGTCAATACCGTTGACACTGTCACCTACAAGAGAGCCACAAGCCAGAGCTCTGCCACGGACGGGGGTTTAAAAGCGTGCGATTTTAACGTGTCAGATTCAGGAATCACCCCTCGAGAATATGGGAAGAGAGGGTAGAGGAGGGCGGGGGGTGGGATGGAAGCGAGGGGGTGTGGTTGAAAGAAGGTGTCGGCGAATTGTTACGAGTCTTTGTTCGTCGTTCGCTCGAGTGGCTTGTCACCGATACCAGCGGTATAACCGGGCAAATCGAGGGAGAAAAATAAACGTAACGCGAGCGTGGGAGAGCACATCGATAATAAACAACGTCATTTTGCCTCGGGGGAGTGCAATCGGGAGATGCGAACCCTCGGATCCTTCAAACTCAGGCTGAAGGTCCCGAAGGAGGAGAAGGGGGAAAAGGAAGCGCGTTTCGAACAACGCGATAGGAAGTTTACGAATAATGATATGCCCGAAAGAACGTCTCCTCTCTTATCGGCTTCCCTTCGCGAAACGACAACTCGAGTGAGAGAGAGAGAGAGAGAGAGAGAGAGAGAGAAAGAGAGAGAGAGAGAGAGAACCTGTACAGGTCGGTTGGTCGTCGAATGACGGTGCAGCGCAACGTTTCCACGTATTACGCGCCAAAATGTTCTTTATCACCGGAAACTCTTCGTATCGCGCGTTTCGTATGTAGATTAATTACTTCTAAGAAAGAAATACCCCCCGGTGCCCGCCGCCGTTGCCTCGGCAGATACCGATAAAGAGCGTCAACGATATATATTTTTTGGGCACGCTAAACGAAACCTCCTAAGAGAGAACGATCCGGATGGAGCGGAGGAGGATGGGGAATGGACCGGTAGGTGTTACCGAGGCGGTAAAACTGGTTTCGAAGAGCTCGACCGTGCGGTTATCCGAGAGGAGGGACGAGAGTCACGAGGCGGCCGCGATATCGACAGATGCGCCGCGGGATCGAGAAGCCGGGAGGAGGGAACAAATCCCGTCCAATAAACCGAAATAGAGTCAACGGATAAAGATCTCTTTTCGCGAGACGGTCGTTGGGTTGTACGCGCGTGAGAAAGGAAGTCGAATGATCCTGCGAGGCCCTCCTCGTAAGCGGACTTATATCCCCCCCCCCCTCGCGATAACGGACTCCGAATGAATCTCGCGAAAGAGGGAGAGGATTACCTGAAAACTCGTCCGGAGGTTAATCCGCCTCGAGTTTGCTCGTACGCAGTTATACACGCGCTGGTAAGAGAACTACGGGAGTCCGAGAGCCACCACCACCAACCCCGGATTATGCGTCCACGTGTACAACCGATGGGGGAGAGAAACCATGAATTCCCCGGGCCCCGCCCGATTTTCCACGAGGTGGAGTGTCACGTATTCCACGTATGCACGCGGCGCACGCGTGTATTTACGTACCGTTTAAACGACTATAGTCGGGGGGTCTGCCGTGTTTGCGAACGAGGGAAACGGCGTGGTGTAACGCGATCGTCGAGGTACTTGTCGCCACGAGAATCGCCGATTATGACTTTAATTTGTTTACTCGTATCCTAGATACATCGATGAAGAATTTATTTGGGAGGAAGTTAAATGTTTTACTCCATTGATCGCGTGGAAACCTCGTTTCCAGGCGGAAAGTGTAAACTGAAAATTAGAAACTGCGAGTATCAAAGTCGGAGATATTGCGGATGTAGCCGTCTACCTCTCCGTTCTCGGTTGCCATAAGCGCACACTGTCGGATAGCCGCCGTTATTGCGGACTTCCGTGCAACGGTGCTAGGCAGGTAACCTTTTGTTCGTTGTTTGTAATTAAAAAATTCCTCCCGCCACGCGTGCTACAGTTGTAAGCGCCTAGGTAACGCAGCAGCCTCGAGTTTCCCACCGAAAGTAGTTTTTCGCTTTAATGCTTGGAAAATTATAAATTCAGACCCGCGCAAAGAACTTTGATTAAAATTACAAAAGCGTCGTTACCAAATTAATGTTCATAAATAGTTACGAAGTACGTACACGACGAGGGGACAAATTCCATTTTCAAAGAAATTGCGTCTTTTAACTTAGTTCCGCGATAAGATCGTAACTTCTGTGTCAATAATTCGAGCGAATAAATCTGAACGGAGTTCGGGCGAACAAACTCATATAGTTTTTCGCTGAAAAATTCAACTTCCCTGATCTCAGAATACACTCTCAGAACCCCATCAAGCGTGTTACCAACACGACGTATGCTAGACGAACGATACACGGCGCCGAAGAAAGATCGGCGTCTCGGGAGAGGTAAACACGACGTTAACAAACCAATTAGCAGTAAACCACCCTGCAGTCCGCAATAAGTTACACTCCGGTAGTACACCGAGACTCGCGCGTACGTACGTGCAGGAAGAAAGAAAGAAAAAAAAGAAACAGCGTAGCCAAGAAAATTACTCTCCCTTCTCCACTCCCGGTTTCCCACTTTTTACCTCAGCGAGAGTGCCCGGAGGAAGGATCGGGAGACGACGGAGACGCGGCAGGCCAAAGATAACGGGATCGCGTAAATAAGGATTCGGAGTGCACGAAGGTATCAACGGTACGCGTAACACGGTCGAATGTGTGTCCCTGCGGGAGTACAACCAAATCCTACCTCCTTTCTCCCTCGACGTTCTACTCTCGATCTGCTGGTTCTTTGTCCGACACAGCTCGTTCGAGAATGCGCCGCGAAAAAGGGTTTAAAAGGCAGAGGCGGTACACGAAGGAAACTACGTGGAAGAAGAGAGCCTCGACATTGAAATTTAACGATGGCAAATGGTTCCTGCGGGAAAAAATGTCTGTCCGTCCCGAAACCCCTGAACGTCAAAACCACCAGGTTCGCACTGCTATACGCGCGTTTATCCCGTAGGTGCCTCGTCATCGGGGGAGTTTCTCGCGTCGGTCGCGATGTTTGTTTCGAGACCCCTCGAAACGAGAATCGCGATTATACGGATATCTAACGAGACAGGGAGGGTTATACCCGCGATCGATTTTTCGTTTAATTTAACGAAGAACAGAATCCGCAGTGAAATATTGAACGCGACTCGCGATGGTAAGACGGGTACGCCGCCGCCGTCGTGACTTTGAGGAGACCTTCTCTCGTTTAGTCGGACAGACACATCGTTCATTTATGCAGTCGACATTGTTCGCGTCTGGCACCGCTAAAATATTCCGGGATTCCTCCTGGTTTCGCGGGACTAATACAAAAGCTCGAATCCCTCAAGCGTGAATATTGAGAAAGAGATGGGAAGAGAGAGGCTGGAGAGAATTCGAGAGGAAGAGAGGACAAATATTCCCGGCACCTTTGCGTCCCCGATGGTGTAATATCACGACGAATCGCGAGAGTGTTCTCAGACGGCGTACCTATATTATCGCTGCCAAAATAATGTATTCCACGATGCCTCGCGTACTCATGCCCGCACCGTACCGCGTACGCGTAGGGTACGTATGTACGCGCTCGTAATACCCAAACCTCCCTTCTCCTCTCTCGAGATAATGAGTGGCTCCGAGGTAATCTTTCCGCGAGAACCTCACCCCGCGGCCTTATTCCCGTGATACGCGGATGAATTTTTCAACCGGCAAAAACAAAAGAACGTCGTAATGACGTAACGACTCTCTCTCACTCTCTCTCTCTC
Source organism: Pemphredon lugubris (assembly GCA_933228935.1). NCBI lineage: Eukaryota > Metazoa > Arthropoda > Insecta > Hymenoptera > Crabronidae > Pemphredon > Pemphredon lugubris. The sequence continues at coordinate 54,777,184 of OW121817.1, read as the reverse complement.
TCTCTCTCTCTCGCTCTCTCTCTCTCGCTCTCGCTCTCTTTCTTCGCGTTTTAAGGTAATCTTTACTTTGTTATCCTCGTAACGCGCCCCGAAGGTCAATGTCGGTACGATTTGTCATTGACTAAAGTTATATCTCACCGCAGATAATATTTACAAATACTCCTCTTTATTCGCGTGATAACGATACAAGTTATTTTTTTAACGCTCGCTCAGGCTGGATAAGGACCAAAGTTGATCCGTAAATAAACGCGCAAGGTTAAGCGATATCAGAAGCGTAATGTAACCGAGAAATCGATCTAAGGTTTAATATAAGCGATATTTCGCGATATCGGCGAGGAGATACGAGAACGCCGAGCGATATACTCTGATGTAACGCGCGTAACGCGCCAACGAATCGATTATTAAAAAATAAAGTCCGACGAGAGAACACGCTCGTCGCGAAGTCACGGAATTTTTATCACCGCGAAAGGACGTTTGATTAAAAAACGAGCGGTGCGTTGTAACTTACCGATTATCGCGTTCTCCAGATCTACATAAATTCCGCTAAAGTACGGTCGTCTCGCATGCGATTACAGAAACCTGAACTTTATTTAATCTACCGAAATTTATATCGCCGAGATTTCTATATCGGTCTACATTATTTGTCTTCGATTCCCAAATCGAACCGGTCGGAGAAAACCGGTCGGACGACGTTTCGGGAGGGGACCCTCTTCATGGAAACGGGATAAATATTTCTGCAATAAAACATTCGTTACGCATCGTCAACGTGGAACCGGGCCATACGTTTCAGCGCGAACGACTGCACTTATCTCTCCCGAATACGCGATCATCGACCGTAATCTTACTTCGAAAAAATTTGAATTCGCCGCCAATGGAATCGTTCTCGCTTTGAGAAACCCTGTGTAAGTTTGCTTCCCGCGAGAGACTCGAAAAGATCTGAAGAAGGAGCCAGGGGAAAACAAAGAGAAACAAGGTGGAACCCACCGGTTAGATCATGAATGTTAATAATATTCGACGCGTGTTGTTTCGCGCCAGCCACGTACGATCTCGCATTTGCATAAATTTAGCAAACACCTTACGAATTCATCGTCGTGTACGCCGCTGCATGCGAACGCATTCGCGCAGGTATTAATTACGCGAGTTTGGATCGACACGCGAAGGCCGTACACATTCTAAAAAAAAAAATAAGAATTCGTCCGAGTACCTACTAGAGATGACTTTATCGCACGGTATCTCTCAGTTTCGTCGATCGCGAAAATAATTTCGCGCTCGAGGATGGAAAACGAGTAGGAACGAACAACCATAGCGCGGTCAATTTTAGTACACTGAATCAGGGACTTATTTTTAAACCACTTACTATTCCACGCATGTTCGTAAATACCGCATCAAGCGGGATACCATATACCTATCGCATTAACGTCAGTCGTAATCTAAATGTAAAAAAACAAACTCCATGTTCTTTTTCGACCCCACCTTAACTCGGCTACTTAAAAATGCGCTAATAACGAAGTCGCCTTTGTTATTACGAGCCGCGCACCGAGGGAAAGATGAAAACTTTTAAGTTTGCCGGCTTCCCCGGGTGCGCAAAATATAATAAACTTTAATCCCTTTATAAACTTTCTTGCCTCCTACGAAAATATACACCCCCACCCCCCACTCTATCTACCCTCTCCCTCTCATCGCTTCGTTTGAGAAATACCGTAAGCCTTGTAACTCGCCGCGTCGAAATTACGTCCATCTACGAAAATAGAGCTTTGGAAGCGGGATTTGGCTTTGTACGGGCGGTTCCTTATCCGCGTTGTAGGCGGCTTGTCGCTTGCACTGTTTTTTTAATAATTGGAACCACGATCGCGAAGCGACCCTCTTTTCTTTCCCTTCCCGCCTGGCACGCAGGGAATGTCTTATTTGGAAAAGAGAGGGAGGAAAGGAAAAAAGAAAGCGGGGCTGGGCTGGGCAGGCCGATAATAACGCGAAAATTCTGTTGGATTTGTCGACGAGGGGGGCGAATATCCCCTCGGAGAGAATTTAATTAAGAGCAACTTCCACCTTTTGAAAAAGAAACACGCGCTGATACTACGAAACGCGGCTAAAGAACATCTCGTCCCGTCGTCTTTAAGACATCCTTGGGGCGCTCTCTCTCTCTCTCTCCCTCACGCGGCCCTTCGAGGGGTCGGGGGTTCAGGGTCAATCCCCGAACTCGCAGTTCCTCACGGGGTCCCCCTTTCCTTACAGAGCTTATTTCCACTATTACTTCGCGATTCTTTGTAACGACTGTGTTCAGCCGCAGAGGAGACGCTCGCGTGAGCCTGCGCGCTAAGAACGTGACCGGTGTTGCCTATGAGTAATCGCTCAGTCTCCTAACATAGACGTAAACAGAATTGCTCGAGTACAGATAATTATCTCAAATATTGCGTTTCATGCGCGTTCCTTAAGAGAGGTGCCGCGCCTAATATCGAGTTTCGCTTATCCACGCCTCGGTATGAATGTTGAATTATTGTAACGCCTCGTTTACGAATCTCATCAGCGTCGTCGATCATTAATTACCCGAACGCCTTTAGCTCGTACCTTTAGCGCTTCGTATATATGAATATAGCAAACGGCGGTTATCCTCAACTAAAATAAATCTCACGGATTCCTTGTTATTTCCGGCGCTTAATATACGAATCGGTAACCCTGACATTTTGAATCGATTGATTTTTATGCATCCGCTTTAAATAAAAGAAAAAGGCTTCGAGATGATCGCGCGAATTACGACTTATTTATCGAAACCGCTCGTATCGATTTATCGCCAAAGATTCAATGCGCGACGGGGTAATGGTACGGCGAGTCTATAAGCGTTTCACGTTTTTTGTAAAGGGCGCATTCAACGTTGCACGCGTACACGCGCGCAAGCACGTTACACGTTCTCTTTTCCTGAATATGATCGAGGGCGCCGGTGTTAATTCGCGAGCTCGCCCCACGTTTACAATTATCGTGCGATTAAACACGATCGTGCGAATATAATTCGATATCGGCAGAGACTGCAGTTTGAGCTCGTTAACGTCCCTATAATCACAGAAAACAACCGTGACCAATGAAAATAATCGGATCAATAGTTTCGGAAAATGATCACGGTTTAAAAGCGCGGATTCTATTGTAGCCGGAGAGAGCTGTAGAATTATTTTCACTTATTTTCGTCTATCCATTTTCATTGAAAGTCAACTCACTTTCCCTCTCTCCTTTGCTATTTCCATCTACCTGACACAGCTACGAACCCGAGACCCTGCATACATATATCTTATCGTTATCAGGTAAACTTAGACACGCGCCGATCTCGTGGAAACCTGCAACTTTAGAACTCTAAGAGAAGTTATTTGCAGGTGCGCAACTCACGTTCCGCGAAATTATACGACTCTCGAGAGCCAATGTAATTAATTCCACCGTCAATTTTTGATACTCGCGATAGCATTGAGACATTTTTTCGAGGATTCGCGAAACTTTCGACATCGATCGTGACTCGAGGGCTAACGCCAAAAATTCCATTCAACTTTCGTTGGACGACTTTCCTACGTATCTTTTTGCTATTAAAATTCTGTAATACCGGGCCATCGAGACAGTCGACGAGGCTTCTGTTTCTTTGGTTTCCAATTGTCCCCGCGGTCCTTCAAAGTACGATTTCCAGGGTGAAGGAGTTTGATTCCCATTTAGCTTTGCATCCCTTATTTACCCTTATGCTTCCCTGGCGTCCCACTCATTCGACATTCCCTTTGAACCCTCCGCCGAAGTACCGCCGATCCCTCAAAGCGATAGTTCTAACGGTGCCGTTGGAATTGGAGTAATTTTTACTCCGCGATTTCGTTAATGTACGTACTCCGTGGGTACACTCCCGTGAGCACCCTAATGAGATCATAAAATCCGAACAAACAATGGCCCTACAAGCGACCCCTCTTCTCTCTCCGAGAATAATCCGGCGCAAATATACGACGCGATATCGTGGAAAAGATATTCGCGAATGCCGTATTCGCCGCGAGCGCGTCCACGGAACTGCTTTCGGGGTAATTTATTTTCGGTTAAAACGCGAGAAAGCCCGCGGAAAGGGCAGCCCTCTTGGCTCCTCTCACCGCAGCGAGAGCACAATTTATAGGTCCCATATCGCGACGCCAAAATGTCTATACGAATATCGCTGCGCGAGGGTAATCGGGCAGGATTTCGATGGAGGGAGGAGGGGGATACAGAAAAAAAAATGAAAGAAAGAATCCCGCGTAGCATAAATTCGAATCGCCTCCCTCGAAAATGCCCGTTGAAATGCCAACGTAAAAGGGGTAACTTCGTACACGCCCCTTCCGCTCGTGCTGTACGCGGCGTAACGACACTCGGAATCCGTAATTCGACGTTGTTCGCGTACCCGTTTCAAGGTCAATGGTAATATATATTTTCCAGCCAATCCCACCTCCCCTCGCGTAGACCGCCCGTAAGATCGAGTATAATGCGCCATTTGAAACTTCCACTTTTAATTAAGGACTTGAAAAAGCGAAGAGCGTATCGCGATGCGGCGGGGAGCGACCGCCCAGGACAATGGAAACTCTCCTGGAAATTTTACGAGCTTGCGCGCGTATTCGGTCCCCCTCTCTCTCGACGATCCGCGTTGTTAGTTGGAAAGTATAGGCGAAATCTGCGTGACAAGGCACAGCGGGATGTTCCGGCGACTTCGAAAATAAGGCGAAACCCGATACGGGATTTGCAGGTCGATGATTATTAATATTTCGCGAAAAACTGCGCTACCTGCCAGGAAGGGGGAGATTTCTCAAAAACTGCATCGGGTACACCAGAAAACCCGACGAGACTACTAACGGAGCATTATTTTGCTACGCGAGATATCCGAAGGACCAAAAAGTGGAATCGAATAGGGCCCTCTGCACCTCGTACGAACGTCCAAACCTGCCGTGGAATCGACTTTTTTGGCAACGTAAGAGCGAAACCCCTCCGTAGGGTTTTTTAACTGCATTCTCGACGTTCGGCCTCTTTAAATGCATCGTGTGGTAGTGGCGTGATTCCATGCAGTTGGCCTTGGAGGCTGCTAGAGCGTCAAGCTCCTCTCCACGCTCAGTGGCCCTGAGGAGGTGGCCACGGTCAAGGCTACGAGCACCCTCCTTCCTCTCTTTCTTCTTTTGCTTCTTCTCTCTCTCCCCCTTTATCTGCTTCTCTATCCCACGCGCGCAAACACATACACGCGCGTTCTCTCTGTCTCTCTCTCTCGCACTCGTCATCCTCTTCCTCCCTCTTCGCACTTCTTTGTCCAACCAACAAAACGCTCGCGCGCAAAACCATGACACGCGGCGCCGTCTCTCTCACTCTCTACACCTCCAGAGAGGAGAGGAGAGGGAGAGGAACACCTAAAACTCGCCAGTTGCATCCCGGTGGACGTGAACTCGAACCACAAGATATCTCTCCCAACGATTCGCGTGATCGTGCTCGAAGCGAAAATCTCGGAGCCCCTGGTTCCTCTCTCTCGTTTCGCGAGCGTGTCTTTTAATCGCGAGGGCATAGGGACCTTTTGCCGGGACGCTAGAGCGAAAACGCTTCTACCTCTGGACGGTAAAATAACACGCGTCAATGACGTAACCGCTAAACGCATTTGAAATGCGTTATTAACCCCCGTTGGCGCATCGACGTTACTTTACTATCGAGATATTCTAGATACCGCGCGTGATAAACGATAGATCATACTTTTCGTCTCTCGTACGGCCACTACTTTCCTCGCGGCAGTTACGCACGTAATTACTGCCAAAGTGTCCATTAGGCGCGCCACGAACGCGAAAAGATTAATTACGAATTAATTAAAGTTACGAGTGCAAAATGCGCATAAAAATTGAATTTAATTCACTTTGAAGAAGCTTCTCCGACAGAAATATTTCTGTCCGACATCGCCGGGCTAAAAATAATAATTCGCACTTATTTATGTGTGTCGGAGAAAGATTTCAACAGGGGCTGCTCATCGAATCGGTGGAAAATAAACAAAAATAGGACAGGTTCCAAGACTGGATCTAAATATAGGATACGGGTGTGCGTACTATGGGTGGGGCACCGTCGTAATCGTCGTGTTTGCCACCCCTTCGTCTTCTCGCTCTCTACCAAAGGTCTCGGTGAAACACCAACCTACACAACGGACGGCTATACCTATATTCTTCGAACCTACGCGTCCGAGAAAACGGACCCCACGTTCATTCATATCCTCTAGAACGCGCGTCTAGAGAGTTCCACGGCGATATACGACCGGGACACAATTGTCTTTCTTTCGTTCCCTTCGATCGGGTTATCTTACAATCGCGCCTATAAACAACGTAACAAGAGTAACGAGTAACGTTTCGCCCCCGCTCCAACTTGTACAACGTTAGTGTTAGCCGTTACTCTCCTCGCGTACGGTTTATTCATTGGATGTCAATAATGTCCGACGCTTCGAAGCGACTTCGACCTAATTTTCGATATACGAAATTCCACGAGGGATTCATTTATCTTATATCCGTCGAGCGTCAACGCGTCTCTGCTTCTCGTCATTAGTTTATCTCGCGTATAAACATACCGAAATATCATTTCCGAACATACCCTCGACAAACATTGTAACGATCATTATTTTATCTCTCCTCTGATGAATACCGCCTTCGTTGGACGGGACACCGCGATTCTGTCCGTCAAAACCGGGAGCAACAAAGAAATTAAGCTATCTAAAGAGGCCGATGCAGAGCAGCCCCAGCTATCTACGATTCGGATCAACGCCGAAACTCGCACGGCCTTTGAGAGACGCGAGTATCGAATTACGGCCTCAATTCATCTGTAAACTTCTACGACGTCGAATGTCGCGTGTTTTCTAGAGCCGTCGGTATGGCCAATCAAGCGTACAGCGTACAAACGTTGCCGCCGTTACGTTAACCCATCGAAACACCCTGTAATCTTTCTAACAAAGATTCCGGAATTCTTTTCTCGGCCGTAAGAACCCTTTTTTTTCCTCCCCGTCATTTGGATACCATATGTCCTTCCGCCGAGAGGATTCCGCGAAAGACGATTCCACGGACATTATTTATAGCCGGCGAACGGGGCAAACGGGAGTCGACTTTCACCGACGAACGAACACTTAATTTTTCTTTTTTTATATATACTTCGAAATTATAAAATCAAGAGCGCGGGACGAGAGGTTCGCGCTTTCCGCGCAAAATTCGTCGATCTGTCTACCACCCGGTACGTCTACAGTTTCGCAACCCCGAATTTAACAACACTTCTCGGTAGCATGAAAATGGATCTCTATCGAAAATCCTTTTTACGATCCATCCTTATCTCTCGTATTCTCGCCTATCTGCTTTGTCTTCCTTCGGCGACGGTACCTACGCGGCGATACGCAAAGATTCGCGAGAGAGTGTCAATACCGGCGGGTAATGCGAAAACTACTCTCGACACGTTCCGTCTCGTTTATCATTCTTATCGACCATCCGTACCATTCCCCCCCTTTCGCAACCTTCTTCTTTTCACGGTAAGATCCCTTTTCAGAGATTACACGACACGCATAGAAACGAGCTCGCTGCACCGCGCTATCGCTTTGTTATCGAAGAAGCGACGAACAAGTCACACGGTAGTACATATGCTTTTTATCGAAGTGACTAAAAGGACTTGCAATCCTTCAAGAGACTTCGCGTCTCCAACGCTGAAAGAGCTTGGCGCGGAACACGGCAGGGAGGGGCCGTTGAAACGAAAATTTGGACGAAGGCAAAACGAATCGAGTATAACGGAACAAAATGATAATCGCGGTTCTGCCTTTCTCAACTAATTACGGCAATAAAAAGAATCGTGTTTTACTCCGTGCGTTACCGAGAATACTAATTGAGGCGAGACGTGGGAGTGAAACGTGACCAATTTTACGAAGGATCCTAATAATTATATTCTTACGTATTGGCCGAAACTTCGCGACGGACCATTGCGCCGTGTGATTACCCACCCAGGTAGGTTATTACCTTTAATCGACCTGCAGTCTTTTAAACAGGTGCCACGAATTTCGAAAGTTCCTCTGCCACGTAATACGTGTAATCGACTGGGGCGTTACCCCGCAAGCTTAAACGTATCATTGTATTTGACAAAAAAAAGTATTACATGGCAATCAAATTTGCATACTACTCTTTAATCGCTTCGATCTACATCTCGATCCAAAATTCTCAAATCAAATAAAAAAAGGAGGGATTATAATTTCTTGCATTATGTGCATTATTCTGATCATTATTTGAACTTGTCACTCGCGAAAACCAGGATTTATCAACAAAGTTACAACAGAAAATATTAACCAAACAGCACAGGATCCTCGGTACACGAATACCGAGGCATTTATGTTGCCTCGATGATAAAAGTTGCAAAGAGATACGAAGATACAGTGCCACGTTAATCTCAAATTGATACGATCAATCTTCTCTTAATCTCCCAAACGCGCGTCCGTAATCGAGATGATCGTCGAGACGGTTCAACCAAATCGGAATAAAGCGAGTGCATATGCCCAAGAACGAGAATCGTGTTCCAAACTTACCGTGCTCGATCGCTGAAGAAATCAACCTTGCTCTTCTTCTTCATAATGGGCTGCGGTTGATGAAGTGGGCTGACGCTTGGTTCGCTGGTAGCCGGTGGCGAGCTCGAACCGGTGCTCGACGATAAAGAACCGGCCCTTCCGCGGCCGGATTCAATCATCTGTGCCTCGGTGGCACCTCGACCATTGGACGAAACGTGATTACTGTGACTCGGTGGTCCGGCCGACACGGCGAGCGTGGGCCTGGTGTTCTGCCGATTACGGCGTTTCTTCTTCTTCGCCTCGTTCTCGTCCTGACGATTGCCGGGAGCATTGCCGCCGGGTCCCGGCGGCATCCAGTCCAAATCTTTCTTCAAGTGTCCGCGGCCGCAACGGCAACCGCACGCCTTGAAAGCCAAATCGTAGCCCTTCTTCGTCCAGAGATTCTGATGACGCTGTCGCTCGGACCAGCTGCGCGCGCGACCGCAGCTCTTTAGGTACGTCAGTACCGTTTGCTCCCACGCATCGAAGCACTCGCGATGCATGAATTGACCGACGGAGCAGCTCTCGTTGTTGCACGTTACCTTGACGGCGTCGTGAAGGGCGTTCAGGCGAATCAATGTGTCGTTGCGAAGACACTCGCCGGTAGGTGTGCAGCAACGCGTCGTCTGGCTGTGGGCTAAAAGATTGTTGTTCTCCATGGTGTCGTGTAAGCCTCCTCCAACGGCCACGCCGTTCTCCATGAGTCCGCCGCCGTGGCCGTTGGCGTTACGCCGCGGTGCCATGACTCTGTCAAAGATGCTGTTGAAAGCACGCGCTTCCACCGCCCGGCGTACGAACAATTCTTTTTGGCGAATCGTGTTTGCCCCTGGACACCTTCCGATGGGACGCCAAGTGAATTGATTCCGGAGCACGTTCTCGCGTTCCAGCGAAACCGGATGGTCGACGGTCGAAATCGTGATGTATCGTGTCAAGTCCCGTTAACGACGTATTCTATTTCTTCATTTTCGCACAACTCGCGGGTCTCGCGTGTTGTCCCGTCTCGTGCACACCCATTCAACGTGCAAACGTGGGTGTCGAAGAGTCGCGAACGCGCGAGAGGGCACTCTGACGGAACTGTCGAGTACCCCGAGAGGATCGAGCGCGATTTATGGGTAGGGAAAGAAAAAAAAAAAGAAGCAGCAGGGGCTCGTCGTCTACGGCGTTGTTTCCTCGTATTACGCACGAACTGTCAATTATCGAGATTTGTCCCGCGTCGCGCGATCGCGGAAACCTTCAAGGTCACTATCTTTCGCGCGCACCAGACCTAGCTCGACGCGAGAAATGACGAAAACAATGTATACGAGACGCGAGTCAGGTCCGAGAGCAAATAGGAAAGAATTGCTGTCAGTGTTTTTCTTTTCTTTTTTGTTTTTTTTTTGTCACACCAAAGTCAAGGTCAGCGTAGTTGTTTCACGACGCACGCCGCGCCGTTTTAAACTCTCGCGATCATCACACTCGTGGGCACCGGTATCGTTTTTGCACGAATATCCTTTATGGAGGAAGGTCGAGCGACGTTTGTCGTACCGGCACAGCAGGACGAATGTGTCGAGTACTATCTCTCCTCTCCTCCCTCTCCCTCTCTCTCTCTCGAATGTCAGGGTCACCGGCGCAGAGCGCGCGCGGCGTGAAACGCAATTCTCGATCCAAGTCTTTATTACGGTCGCGCGCTTCTCGGTTCGCTCGTGCACAATTTTCCAACGGGACAACGGTACGATTCGAAGAGCACACGCACACCGAAGAACGCTCTCCCCCGCGATTACCCTCGTAATAACTCTTTTTCCTCTTTTTTTTCTCTCATGCACACGAGAGCCGACGACGAAAAACGCTCGCTCGCGTTAAGGGTGCACCAGTCACTGAGCTGCCGGCGACGACAGCGTGCCGGCTGCCGTGGCTCGGCGCGCGGGCGAGCGCGAAAGTGAGGCCCCATTGGGTGAAAGCGAAAGCGCCATGGTGGGGGTCACGGCTAGCGCGCCAATCGATGCGCGCCGTTGTCGTCCCTCCGACGGGCGCACGCTACCACTCTAGGTTCTCTCTTCCTCGCGTACATGCCTCTGTCCCTCTTCCTCCGAAGCGCCGCGGTGCTGCATACACGACGCGCGTTTTACTTTTCGAACCCGGCAAGCGAGGCTCGCGAATAATCCGCGACGTGCGTGTGCGACATGTCAGCGTTCCATGTGTGTATGCATGTGCGTGCGTGTCGTGCGCGCGCGTACGACGCTACGACTATTTGACGCATCTCCCGACTTACGCGAAATCGTAACGAGATAATGCCTCGTCGAATTACTAATTCTCTTGTCGCAGGTATCCATGGTAATTGGTAAGACGTTGCTCGAACGGAGAAAGGAAAGGAATCAGGGTTACGTGGAAATTAGGGTAGATCTCGATGAGTTCTGGTAGTTCATGGTCAATGGCGCCGGGTAGGATAATTGCGTTGCAACCTTTTCGATAGTGATTTTTAATTAATAAAACGCAAACTCGACTATCAGTCGATCGATCTTGTTACGTAATTCTGCGTGAAATATTCGGATTCGTTATGGTAAGCAAATTATCGTGTTCTCGAAACTTGTTTTTGCGATAGATTCTTTATTTCACTTTCGGGTCCGCCTTTGTCTTCCGAGAAGTGTCATGGCGAACGTGTCGATTCTCGCGTTCGTCTAATTAATCGTGACTCGGTGCGTCCGGATTATTATCGTACGAATTATACACGGTCATCGAGTGTCCACGTGCGCGTTTACGACTCATTTCTAACGTCAGTTAAGATTTCTCGCCGATATTCTCGACTTAAACTCCGACATCTGCCTTTTTTCTTTTTTTCTTTTGAAGTGTTACGTATCGCGTGCCTTCACGACCATGAAACAACCTTCGTATATCCGTACGTGTATCGTGCTCGAAACTGTCTCTTTTTCCCTGAACGCGACTTCTGTCATGTGTAGTCTCGTTTCAGGGGAAACGATGGTGCGCGACAGCCTCGTGTGTCCTACGGTGTAAATATTTACACTCCTGGCCCTTGGGTATATTACGTCGCAATTCTAAAAAAACTGCGTATTCCCGGTTCTTTCTACCTCGCGGGCCAACGTATTTTCTTAACGTGAGTTTTTCTTTCCCTATTTTTCGTCTTTCAATGTTTGCCAGCTCGTAAATTTTAGTATCGCGGGCATCGTGCTGCATTTTAATATTGACGCGTAATATTCGCCCGTTGGGCATCGGGAGGCGTTTTTGTAGAAAAGCCGTTTTTGAGGTTATATCGGCTGTCTTCGGATTTAAACGAATACCAAGGTTACGATCGCGTAATATTGTAAAATTGTATATTTATTTTCAGAACCATTTCGCAGTCGCTCCGTGGATCAGAGAGGTGTTGCGGTATTCGACGAGACGTATTTATAGAACTCGAAGGTATTCTGAACTTTTTTTCACTTCAGCGTGGTTAAGTCTGATTATTCATAAGGCGAGAGATCGCAGAGTTTTTATCCGAGGGAACTCGCGTAATCGTGTTGCGAGTAAAAACAGAATTGTATTGATTCTGCTCGACGCAGATTTGAAAACATCGTCAATGCGTTTATTGATAAACTAAATCGGGGGTGTATATCATTCTGTTGCACGATTCACTCTCTCGCATGTGCGTTATCAAAATTCTTGACGAGCGAATTGCACAAACAACGGACAGATATAACGGGCAAGTGTTACGCTACCGCTTATCGAGCGTTCGCCTTATCTTCAACGAAGCGCCATTAATGGCAAAAGATTCTTTTCATCGTTATTCTAAATAAAGAACGGGGCGTACGAAATATATTTTCTTTCCGGTTGTCGTTACAAGATAGTCCAAGTTTCCGTCGACTCTCGTATCGCTGGTGCAAAATCTTGCGTGCCCCAGAAAAAAAAAATCACATTTGCCATACGAGAGAGGAAGAGAGATGATTATCGGGAATGCCCACAGCTGCGTAATTTTATCGTATAATTCACGATGTTGCGCGATCACGTACATACGCGCATTACGAACGATTCTAACGACTTACGCGAATTTGCTTACGACTTCGTACGACCGGAGATTCTGAGTACCTCCCGTATCTACAATGAAGTCTAATCGGCGGTGCATATTTCGTTTTGTTTGGCTTCGAAAGCTTTGCGACGACTCGTACGTAATAACGAACGGGGTTACATAAATTGCGGAATCTTGAGATCGATAAAATGGATTGTATCGTGGTTCAGATAGAAGACCAAAGATTAAAGATCGCAGGAATACGTTAATAGCGGTGGGAAATGGAGGGAACGTGACTGGGATTATATCGACCGCGACTGTCTACGAAATTGGAAATAAATTTTGGGAGATTCTCACGGGCATCGGTAATACTATAACGTATATTGCCACTAAAAATACGTCGTAAAGAGTTGAATTTGCTCGGCTGCCGGCTCGTGTGTTTCCGACCGAAAACCACGCACCGAGCCGGCTCCCGCGACTGTGAGCGAAACGAGATACGTATTAGATTACGTTGCATAATTTTATCGGCGATCGTAAAGCTGTTACGAAACTTGAGACTCCCAATTCTCAAACGTCGCGGGCCATAAATAACGGATGTTGATCAAAATAACGCGAAGCGATCTTTTAATTCCTACTTGAGATATCTGCATGCTACCCTGATACGAAACGTCTAAACACGCTTCGATTTGATAGCGCTCTTTCGAAGCTCCTACGACAAAAATCTAATTCTAACCCTCGATTTCGTTTATTCGCATCTAAGACCTACCGTCCGATTTTTTTTTCTCCGAAAAACTTTCGCAAAGCTACCGAAAAACATTCTCACGTGATGTATACCGAAACATGGCAATAAATAACGAGATTCGAGATGCAGTCGAGTGTTCGCGTGACGTCGGAGACGAATTCGATTCGTTCGTACAAAGGATTCCCGCTGTCGATGTCGATCGTGTAAATATTGCACGAGAGAACTAAGAGGCAGGGAATAACGGTGAATATCCAGGTCAGTCGGTTCCTGAATTTTGCCGAAGCTTACACCGAGGGGGATACCACCCCGGGTAACACGACATCGAGGCATCCAGAAAAGGATAATCCACCGTCCTCGAGAGGGCTCCGCATGAAAAAGTTGTTTTGATCGTTTCGGGTTTCTAGGACGGTGACCGTGAATGAGGCTTTAGCTGGTATATGACGCGTTTTGAGGGAGAGGGGGGTTCGGATATAGAGAGAACCAGATGTCACTGAAAAGAACACGACCCATCCCGGGTTCGCGCATTAAGTGTTGGGGTGCGCGATTAAAAAATCCGCTCTCGAAGGGTGAGACGGGAGAATGGAGATCGCGCAGAAGCAGAGACAATCGGCCGGAAGAAAAGTTTCTTCCATTGGAAAAAAAGAGAGGGGCGCCCCTTTTTGAATCACCCCCCCCCCCCCCCCCCCCATTGTTAACAAGCTGACAGAGAGTAATAATTTCGTTTAACTACCTTATTTGGAAAATTATTCGGGTGATAAATCGTTAGGTCCAACAATATCGGTGGAAAGAACACGAACAATTAGGGGTACCTTGAATTCGTCATTGTCACAAGTAGAAACTCGACCGTGACGGCATGAAATGTCAACAAAAAAAAATTCGAAAGTAAAACATGATTAATTACAAATGAAATTTTCGTCTCAACGTTATTTCGGTACGATCAGCGTTAACGGCACACGCGTATCTGTTTGACTCCGTAATGTTTGGTCGCAAGAGGTGAGCTAACGCGCGCAGAGATTCAAAGTCTCGCAGCAGTTTCGCGGCGGAGTAGCGGTGGGTGGGTGGTTGGGTGGGAAGGTTGGAGGCTGCTGCTGCTGCCGCCGGTTCGGTGGCTGGAGTTTGAAGGTTGGGGGCACCGGGTTGACCGTGGGGTGCTGGAAAGCGGGGGTGTAGGTCTAGGTTCAGGGGCGGCATTGCCCGGATGGGCGTGCACTTTCGGTTTCAGGCTGCGCATGCTCGCTGCACTCTCCTTCTCTCCCCCTGCAGTCCAGGGTTATATGCGCTCATGAAGTTTCTAGCCACGTAAAATCCACCACCACCGTCAACCACCCCCGTTTCTACCACCACCACCATTACCGCGCATGGGGCGCCTCTGCTACGCCGGTATCTCGTCAGGATCGAAAATTACAGGGCGTCAATCGTGGGCGAGCGAGTCCGGGCTGCGCCACCGCCACCGCCACCGGGGAGAGCAACCCCCCCCCCCCGACCCTTCCCTCCTCATTTTTTCGGTGTGTCTACTCCAGAATTCTTGCCTCACCCCGTTTCTTCGACTCGTTACACACCCACTCTATTCCTTGCAACCTTCGATCACAGTGAATGCGCCCCTTTAGGATCCGTGAAATCGTTGGGGTTCGCGGTGCTTACGCCAGCAATTTTTACGAGAATAAGATTCTTTCCGAGCAACGTCTCTCTTTCGGATATTTAACGTTGCGGTTCGTCGTCGACGAAAAATTGAAGATTAATCGACGTCGCGTAATCATGTTCGACGGACACTCGAGGATCCAGGAGATCCGATGATGAAAACGTACATACCCGCTAAGGGATACAAAAATAATGATTTACGATTTTATTGTGTACAGCGATGCTCGCGGGAAACGAGAAACTCTGCACATTGTTGCACGTCGGCCAGTTACGAGACGAGACCTTCTCACAATGCATTTGAGTTCTGTTAAACGGTATTTACAATGGTCGAGTAAAAGCCTGTATTACACAATTGCATAGCAACGATACTTCTCTAGATGTCGATTCCCTTGGCTCGCGGATTCATGCGAATCTTGCGATCTGCACGAATGAGCGATGATAATTGAACGCGCATGCAATTTATCATTTTCGTTCCACTGTTCGAGTTCCAACGAATTCTTCTCATCCTATTATTAAAATTATACATCACTCTTTGGTGCGAGTCGAAATTAATAACCTTCTTAGAAATCGTAAAATTGGATTTTTAATATCTCTGAAAAGGCAATTAATTAAACTGCTAGTTTACGAGTACTGCAAAAAGGAGTAGTTACACCAATTCAATTTAACATACGTATAGTTTTTATGAACTTCAATTTCGTAAAATTCAAACGCATTATCGAAAGAAATTTAATTGACAGGCTTCGGTAAACCCGCCTCTCTTATTTGTTAGCGGCGTGTCTCGATAAGGTTTTATTTCATTGGGTTAAAAGACAGGCCGACGATGAAACGAGGGATCCTACCGAGCAGCGACGTTTGAGATACGGGTAACGGTGTGCACCGATAGATAGAAAATGAGACGGCATCGAATTTTTGCCGATAAACTTGTTCGCGGTAAACTCGACTTATTGCTGTCGCTAGCTAAAGCTATTCATAGCATACCGACATGCAATTGCATAAAGCTAGTGGATACGTTGACCCTAAGTGTTACGTAACTCGCGTCTAGTGCCAGCTATCAGCGGAACGATAACACCGTTGCTCGATAGTTGGTCTACCGCTGTATATCTACGAGAGCATTTGTACCGAGATCGTTGTATTATTCGCAATCTCTACGTGTCTTATCTTTCGGTAACGTCCGTCGACTTTCGAAACAGACATTCCGTTTGTATGCCGTTACTACGATCAGACTGCACGTCCCATCGGTCCTTGTATCTTTTTCTACGCATGGAAGCGTTACGGTGAAGCGACGTCAATGGTATCGACACCCCCAATACCGAGAATTATCATCGATAAACGGAAACTGTATCGAAAAAAATCACAGAGCACCCGAGTGGATTAAAATTCTGTTCGATGCGTGGCATCGATGGGACAGGGGCAACGGTAAAACCAATGCATTATGGACCATCGACACTGGTCTATGGATTCACAGAGATATTTGAACGCTATAGCATTTTTGAATTTATCGTTTTTATCTTTAAGAACCGCCAAGGAAACGTGGAAATGATGTGGAAGTAATAAGCAAATTTGATATTTCTCTCGGGTTGGATAGAATCGCGACGCATTCCCTTCATAGTCGTTCGCGATATACGGCGATAAATTCTGAAAATACCGTGTCACGTAGATTCGTAAATGACACGTTCGCGTTCGACGCAAACGTATTCGAGAAAAATCGGTAAGAGCGATTCGCTCGATTCTCACGATAACGAGCCGCGGCGCATCTGCGGATTCATCAAGGAGTCCAATAATCTGCCAGCATCTGCCAGTACATTACGGGGCTCGGAGACGTGACTCCGAAGAAGCGAGCGGACGGTAAAGTTTGCCTCGAGCGAATCGTCGGAATACACGGACGAGAGGGAAGTTTCTAACAAAGCCAAGTCGGTCCGATGCCTCTGGAACGTTCGCCAAGATCGAAACTGGGTTACCGCGAATTGCGTCGGCCACGAAATAAGTGTAAATTCGTACGAGCGGTCGGCGTACATACGCCACTGTGCGACGAAACCATGGGTTAGAGGCTCGTTTTGTACGGCGACGCGTATGCGTGTACGTACCCACGTTATTCGGAAAACTGGTCCTTCGTAAGACGAACGTGCCCAATCTGGTTCCCTTTGTATCGTGCATCTGCGAGGTTACGCATCGCTGCTATTCAACTGCTGTACTCTTCTCGATATTCGACCGCGATCCTCTCATCTTCGGGGATTAAGTCCCTCCGGATAAATTCAATTCAGCGACGATGACTCACTTCGAGTTCCTCCCGTCGACCCGAAGACGTATCTCCGGCCCGTGAACGTTTTTAAGTTTATAATCGTTAATTGGATGTCGTTAGTTGGATCTCTCTATCCGTTTATGATCGCCGATTGACCCGAATATTGCTTCCCAAGTATGAGCGTTGAGTTTTTCACAGTGTACGTCGGTATTTCGTCGTTTATCGGGTCTGTCTTCCTGCATGCGCGCCGGGAGCTATAACCGCAGCGTGCACACGCTAATGGCACAACGGTGATTCACGGCACACATTTGTTTTGCCAGCGCGAAGAAAACGGTCGCTTTAATTACCAGGCGAACGGATTTATGCTAACGTTCGTGTATCTCGCGTGACGTAAATTTAATTACACTTACGCTCGGTCGGCGTCCACGAAGATGATTAAAAAATTCGATTACGCGACGACGGCGTTTAAGAAAGGAACAAAATTTCGATATCTCCGATCTCAGTCTCGTTATCCGAGTGGAATCAGATATTCTCGTTCGAGAAAGGTTCCTTTTTTTTATTTTATAAAACTTGCCAGGTTTACTTTGTCTTATGATTAAACCTCCTATCGATCTAGCATCCATTGCACGTCTTATCTAGTTAGCGTCAAACTCGGTCGTGTCTCTATCATACTTGTCACTATAATTTGAACGCGTAACCAACGTGAACGCGATCGCGAGATAAAGATTTTGTCAGTGGTGGTAATTGTACCGTAGGTACCGTGGGGATCAGTACTATCCGGTTTTAGCGCGGGTACATTCGATCTGCGCGAAATCCAAAAACGTGATCGGGGATCTTATCTGCCGGTACAATGATTTACGATACTCTCGTACACACGTGTACGTATATTTTGGCCGATATCCGAGCAGCATCGGCACGAGCTTCGTAGTAGGAGAAAGCAAAGTGTCGGCCGATCACCGATAACGGCGGTCATCAAAGAGCTTTCCTAGATCTCTCCGCGAGGTCAGAAGTGAGGCCAACGACAATTTACGGCGCTTATTATTGATAGAGCGATTCGAAGTGGCATAGGGGAGAGAGAGAAAGAGCAGTAAGTCCTTTCTCGATTATACCGTCAAACGCAACGGCGATAAGACGCTCCTTCATTCTCGTCACGAAAGAAACGATCGTTTCGAAAGTATTCGCGAATCGAACAAACAAAATCACCGAGTTTACTTATTTATTCTCTTACTTAGCCAACGGCTATTTTAAGAAGATCCACCTTACGTTACGCAAGACACGCGTGTTCCACGAGTAGGTACGATAGACGCTTCGCATTAACGCTCAATTACCGCAACTCGAGGGTACGATTAATTCTTAATTAACGTGTTGGATGAACGCGGTGGTGGGAGGGGGAGGGGGGCGGAGGTCCTTCGGGGAGTCACGGGACTGCGTCCTCGAATGAGAATCGCGGAAATCGTTTCACCCCGCGTATCTCAAACTTTTATGATTAGATATCGACAATCGCTCCGACGACCGTTCCTAACTACTAGCGCCGATTAGATAGGACAGTAATTGCAGAACAATGACCGGCGGACCGGCCGTTAACACTGCCACATTGTACGGCCACGAGAGCCCGTTGCAAATTGCTGGTGCGAATCGATACGAGACCTGCCTTCGCGCGCACACAATTCTGCAAGCCGATAATTTCGTTGCCGAACAAATAGCTATTGCGTACGCGCGTATACCTGTCCGTTAAGCTATGAGTTCGGAATTTACAGTCACTTTAATTGCAACGTTGGCTTTAACGAGCTGCAAATATTTTTTGTTTGCCTCCTTCTTTCGCGCAACATTCAACATTTACAGTCGACCGTATATCTTTATTATCGCGATACGATAATTTAGTGCTCCGCGAAATTTTGTACCTCCATCGCGGAAATTATTCGATCGTGTATCTCGTACGGGTGTAAGGAGTGCGTTTAGTTACGCGCGAAGAAAGCGTTGAATACCAATGCTTCGATTTACAGTCGGTCGCATAAGTGCCCGTCCATCTACCGTACTCCGCGTATATCAGGGTAAATAAAAAAGAAATACGCACACAAGTTTGAAATTAAAGACGTAGATATAAACTTTTATTAACGTGAAACGAGATGACAGTTGGGAAAATTCATAATTGTTATAGAATAGAGAAATACTGAATAACACCTCCTAATATACGTCGAATAGAAAAATACTGAATAAGACCTCCTAATATACGTCGAGTATAATAGGTGGACGGACACTTATGCGGCCGACCGTATGTTCCCGATTTCTACTCGCGCGTATATTTTTCTACGATTTATTAAACTTCTCAGAACGCCCGCATTGCGTAAGCTATTGGTTTAAGGTTAATTGGAATTCGTTGACCTTCTTACCGTCAAACGCACCGAGCGAGTCGCTTATTTCCACGATAACACGATTAAGGCGCAAGTAGCAGCCGAGTACAACAGCAAAGTCCGGTAGACCCTGCGTCGAAGTTTGGTACACGTATAAAAAAAGGAATTGTTAGTTTTGTGTTAAGATGCGCTCCAATACCAAGTTACGGAGAACGCGTGCGAATTACACGTTCCGAGGTTAGGATCTCATAAGGGAAGGAATTCCGCTCGTAAACGAGCGTGCGCTGGCTTCCAGCGTGCGCGCGAAAGATGTATTCGTGTATGTACACCAGACATTCGATATCGACCAGCCTCCGTGGTAGACCGGTAACAGATTGAAAGGTGAAGCAGACAGGTACGCTGTGTACGCCGGGGATAGAGCGTACGTAACACTCGTTACGTTAATGACCGGTCGAGGAGGGAGAGTACGTAGCCGCGCTTTCGGGCAATAATGAGCGTTACGCTCGCAAATGAGAAGCGGGGACGAAGTAAAACCAATCAGTCTCACGGCGGTCGAATCGATTCTTTCGTTTCTGACAGAGAAACGTCTGCTCGTCAGATGCGGAAAAAGCGTGTACGCGTCGACTCTCGGGATACCTACGAGGGATCCGTTCGAACATTTCAATTTTCATTGCGTAACGTCGAATCGCGACTGGCTGACAGCAATGTACGCGGGGGAAGAATAATTCTTCATCGGGAATCCATCGATCGAAGCGAAACCTTACGCGCGTGTATGTCGGTCCCACCTGAAATTCGAGTTTCTTGCGAACTTCGGAAATGCCGTGCGCGTGTAAGCCAACGTCACGCTATGGCTTGCTTCCTACTATAAATTAGCGAGGAGGAAATTCTTAGGATCGGGAGACAATTTCGGGTTGTCTGGAGGGTTTCGTGGGCGGTAGTCGGGAACGTGAATACGCGCGAGCGGCCGCGTATAACGTGGGAACGGGGGAAGACGGTTTTGGCGAAACCAGTCATTTTGGGGATTACAGGGGCCTTATCGATCATCGAGGAGAAACGCGCTCATCCTTGAAGTAACGGTAACGCGCTCTGTCATTCGATTCCATTCTTCTTAAGATGCCGGGAGCGCGAATGCTCTGATATTTTTTACGCCTCGCTTCTTTCTGCCTGAAATGAAAACAGTGACGTCATAACTTACCGAGTTATAGCGCTATTTTCAGTTTATAGCTACCGGCTGCTTCGACGATATCCAAGTTATTACGGTAGTTTCAAAATCGGGCTCCGAATTGAAAACAAAGAGAGAATTATAGATAACGCGATATTCTACTGTATCCGTTAATATTTCTGCCAGCGAGTACGCTCGTAAAATTATCAATTCCAAAGCTTTCGACGGATCAAACGTATGCTCCCCTCCTCCCAGGCTGGACAAAAACCGAAACCAAAAATCACTTTCCATTCGTAAACAGGCATCGCGGTGTCGTTTGGTATTTGAATTTCAATTGCCAATTTTTCAAAACGGTAGGTAACGGTGATCGATCCTCCCACCGAAAAAAAAAACATCTCCGTACCGCGTGTCGTTATACGGACGGGCTCGTTAAATCGCACGGCGATTTTTCAATCGCGCATCGTTCGAATGACGCCTCGGTCTCGCGTAGATAAAGAAAACGCGAGGTTTTACGAGCTCGTAAAAAAAAGTACGCTAGAAAGGGTCGTCTCGGGAGGGATGGAAAATTCCAAGGGTGTGCCCGAAAAGAGGGGTGGGCGGGGGGTGAAGTAACTCGTACGATATTTGCCCGTGCACACGCGCGAAGCAACGGTTTCGCGGAGAAATCGAGCCGCACGGACCACTGACGGATGTCTGAGACGTGGCCACCAGGTTTGTTTTGGATTTTAAAACTAGGCCGACGGGTCGTTGCCCTCCGACGAATCCCCACCCCACCCCTCTCCTGCCTCCCTGCCTCCCCCTCTCTTCTTAGGTTGGGTTACCGCGATCCTATGCCGGCCGACTACTACGAACCGATCGCTTACCGTGCGCGGAACGCGCTCGTGTGCGTGCACACGCGTGCGATTCGGTACAGGGACGGCGATAGTCGTATCGAATGCTTTGTTCGAGGAGAACTACGCTTCGGCGCTGACGCGCACCGGCATTGTGTCATCGAATCTCGAGGGTGATCGAAAATTTCGATATCCTGAGCGAAACTAGCGTCGATCCAATTGTGCGTCGAGAGAAAGTAAGTCGGAAGGTTAGGCTTTTCTAGTTACCGATTATGCAAATTTCCCCCGACGCGGGGTTGTTCCAGATGTGGATCACGCGTGGAATGAAAAAAAAAAATCAATTTTGAAGGCCGTGGCAGCCGTTGAAGCGTGCGTACGCTGATTTAACGAAACAATTTGGGTTGATTCGGGGAGGGGGTGCTGGTTACGGGTTTTTGTTGTACCAACAAAGAACCGTTCCTAGGACCCCACCGGCATGGGGCGGCCCTGGGAGCGCGTTTGCGTTACTATCGCACACGTACGGCTCACTACTACTCGCGAGGCAGGCAATGCATTGACACACATCGCTTAAAGCTGACATTTATAAACACTGTGTCGTGGCGAGGTACACAGAGGATTTCATTCAGCTCGAGCATGATTACACAAGTTACGAGTTATCGGAGAAGTAGGGGCGGTGGGTAGGGCTTGCGAAATCGGACGCGCAGATTTCTCGCGAACGGAAAGGAGGTCCAAGAAAATGTTTTTTTATTCGCCAATGCGATTCGTAATTACCGAACGTATGGATCGTCGATAATTTCCATATCGCTGGAGTTTGCGAGGCTAATTTTGTCACTCGGTGAATTTATCGTATTCGAGTTAGAATTTCATGGCGAACCAAGGCGATCCAACGTTAGTTCGCGCGGCATCTTAGCGATCGGATTAATCTTATTTTTTTCCATGAAACGCAATTTGCGACGGAGCGAAATCGGTATAAAGAATTACGCGCGCGTGGGACGATGGTTTATCGTTTTTCCTCGCGTTTCGCCCCTGCGCGCAAAAGCAATCTCGACGTTAAAATATCGCGTCGGTATGTCGTAAATAAAGCATAATGAGCAATAATTATTGTCGTTGCGACGATCGATTGTTGCACGGCTGACAGGGCGTCAGGGAACTGGTTCTCACGCGCGCACCGTCGACGTTGTTAGAAACAAATTACCGACGTCTAACGTCACGATTACCGAACGCATAATCTGATTTTTGTCCCACTAACATTTACAGCGCGTATCAAGAATTGCTCATAAATTGCGCCTTTTGTAAATACATCGGCGGAACTCGATCGTAAAACGTCCGTGAGCGTAAACGTCTAACGACTGCGACAAAACTTCTAACGACTTCTGAATATCATTTTGTACTCGCGTTTTTCAGAGAAACATCCGTCCGCCGTCGATAATAAACGTCCTCGGCTCCCGCGAATAGAAGGAACAAAAAAAAACAGATAAAAATGCTGAAAGAAGAGCGTAACGTTCGTTCTTTGTATTTTCTTTGTCCCTGCGAGCATTCCGCTTTTCTCTACGCGTTTGGTACGCACCACGTGTGCCAGCGTGGCGATAAAAGCACGCTAATCGCATTAGCGAGTGCGAAGTGCAGCGAACCGCGTGGTTCGTCCTTGAAAAGCGTTTTCGAGGGTCCTCGAAGAGAAAAGGACCCGTCTTCTAGTCCACGTGGAACCCGGTGTGAAATGTTACGAGGGACCTTCGGTGCCTCCTTCCGCAGACTCTCTCTCTCTCTCTCTCTCTTTCTTTTTCTCTCCGTCGCGGTCCCTTTTTTCCAGCATTGACGTCATCGACCATGGAACGTAAATAACGGCCGGGCCACCTACCAGGCCCTCTCATGACGTTTCTTGTGTTTTAATGTGGCAAAGGGCGCGACAGATGTATTCTCGTACAGTGCGTTCGTATCGTGGTATTCGAAATCCTTTTCGTTATCTCGTAACGTAGATATTTTAGAGCGAGTCTCTTTTTTCTTTCGGTGGAAATCTAGGAAACTCGGATAAGCCCGAGATACTCACGAAATCGGCTCGAATTCATGGTATCAAGAATCCTTCTCAACTATTTTCGAAATAGCAGATTTGTCAACTATTTTCGAAAGATTCGAGTATCGCGTATTCAACCGCAGTTCTTCGCTCTTCCGAACGATGGATGTTGGAGTCGATCGACGTGATGTGTTCTATCGTAGCTCCGCGTTTGTTGTTGCGTCTCAAAAGAATCGGTTCCACGCGATAGCCGCGCGATTAACGATCGACTCGGTTGCTTCGTAACCGTTCCCGGCCGTAGACTTCGGTTGAGCGCAGAATCCAGTTCAAGTACCATGAAAACCAGTCGTTGGCGTTGAATCAAAGCCAAGATCTAGTCTCATCGCTCAAACTCGATCCGGGAGATGGAACGACGTACTCCTTTGGCGCGTAGCACCGATAAAAAAAATTGAAAGCGTTTGACCGGGCTGCGCTCGTACCGTTAGGCAATGTTAAGTTTACTGCCCGACGAACAAAACGAAGCGGGGCCGCGCTAAAACCTTCCTTATCCAGTCGCTAATGAATAACGATTCTTCGAAGCGCGTTATCCGTCATGGAACGTCTCCGCTGAGGATGAGAAATAACCATTTTAGCAGATATATTGTTCGATCATTAATCTCGGGAGTAGTGGGTTAGCGCGGCCGATAATTTTAGTCGATTCCTCGTTAGATCCGCGATCGTTGCTGCATATTCGTCAAAGTCACGTTCATCCCGCGCGAGTCGTTGTCGTTACGCTCGGTTCGAAGAAACCGGCTTATCTTAATTATACTTCCCTCCGTTATGACATATTCGACTGGACGCGCTGCATATCCGGCTGACGCGCCTCCACCGTTTATTATTACTTCTTTTTTTTTCCACCAGACGGATACACACGCGTAAGTTGGTAGAACGAAGACGGTTTAATTGCCGACGACCCGGCGACCGGAGAAAGTCGTTAAAATAATAAGTTCCGAAAGACGGTAATTATCCGAAAGTCGGGTAACAACGGAGCGCGAGAGAGTAGGTCGAGCGTTGAATAGAGCGGTGCAGTTGGCGCAGGAATGGACAAGATCCATTAATACGTCCCAAATTCGGACAGCCTTAGGTACGCGATCGCATCGTGCCATATCCTTCTACGGAACTGGTATTATGTAACAGCGATCCGAAAGCAGGATCGTGTTGCGCGAGCGAACGGTCGGCAAACGTGTCTCTCGGCAAAGAGAAGGACCGAGGGGTACGAAGAGAAGAAGTGAGAGAGAGAGAGAGAGAGAGAGGGAGCGCGCGAAAACGACGCTTCGAGTAAGTATATCGGACGATCGATCTTTTTTTTTTCGTATCTTTTATAAGGCGGTATAATAAAATGGCAGAACACTGCCCTACCGCTCGATACGTATGGACCCACGTCGTTTTATACGCGCGTGGACATTGGAAATAAGTTACCTCGACGCTGGTATCGAGCGTAACATTAAAATTGTCGACCGACGCGTTCGTCGATCTTCCTGCTGCGTATTTGTCAATATCGCGAAAGTCGCTCGCCTCAAAATCATTCGCCGACTCGTCGCTCGGTTTTCCCAGCTACATATACGTGCATGTATGCATTTTTCAGAGTCGCGAGAACCACGACCGGCAAAAGTCTATCTGTGTTCGGACATGTGCGAGGAATACCATGTTTTTCCTCGGGATGCATAAGAAAAGTGTTGCGCTAGACGGGAGGCGAAAAAAAAGCGATCCGTTTCCGTGAGAAATGCGTCTTGTTTGTGCCATCTGCTGTCACGCGAGTCAGCGGGATTTCAGTGACAGGTTCGCGTCTGTCGTCCAGTTCTTTTCATCGAATGACGCACGACGAGTGCGACGCCTCGTTGAAAGATCCTAACCAGACGTATCGTTTGGTGAATCATGAAAAAACGTCGGGTTACGAGTGCGAATCCCGTTATTAAAATATTCGCGAAAGTTAATTAAGGAATAGGAGTGTGTGCGGCTAGTTCGAGAAGACCCGTCGAAGGATTGTATTACACGCCGTATGTAACGTACATACGTTTCCCTCGTTCCACCGGTTTATCGATCGCTCGGAAGCAGAAAGAATCGCGAGCCATGATCTACGCCGTACGAATTTCCTTTCTCGCCAGAAAGGGGCCGATTTCCGAGCCTACCGCAAACACTATAATTTCTTCCGAGCACGTTCCTCCTTATCTCTCGGCTGTCGCGCACCCGGACGCGATGTCACTCAACGACGCAGCGTCGAGATCCTGTCACTCGCGATTAGGAATCCCCTATTAAACTTATCGACTCTCTTGTTATTGTTAGGCCACTTCCCCCTTACCCCCCCGGCGCGCTCGTCGGGAAAGCAGGAGGATCTCGTAACATTTTACTACCCAATTTGAGCGAGCCATTATCATAAAATTTCGCCTTTCCATAGTCGATGATTTCCATCCCGTTAACGGTATATCCTCCAAATTTTACCCTCGAAATTAAAATTTTCCGACGAACGTTAGCCATCGTCGTAACTCCCGAACGACGCCCATCGTCGTTTTTGATTTCTGTGGCAGAGGAAAGAGGAA
Source organism: Pemphredon lugubris (assembly GCA_933228935.1). NCBI lineage: Eukaryota > Metazoa > Arthropoda > Insecta > Hymenoptera > Crabronidae > Pemphredon > Pemphredon lugubris. Next base: position 54,751,102 of record OW121817.1, on the reverse strand, counting down.
AGACGGGTTTAAAAGTTACGCCAGTGGGGCGCGACGATTCCCTCCGACGCGCTTCTCGCATCGATATCCAACCCCCACTTTCACCCGACGACCCCCTTCCCCACCCACGCCCCCTCTCCCTTCCACGCGGTTCGCGCGGCTGTCCTCTACCCGTTGCGTAGCGTGGTTCGTTTCGGCTGCACGTATGCACTTATGCACGTATGCACGTATGCATGTGTGTACCCAGACCCTCCCGACTTTCCTTCCTTCTTCCTACTTTTTTCTCCGTCCTCCCTTCCGTCGGTCCCTCGATTCTCCTTCGTTCTCCCACCTCCGCGCAGTTGCCACCACCAACCGACTGCAACGTCGGCTGCATCGTCGAGACGCAGTACGGATTTGACCTTCGCTTTGTCCTCCCCGCCGTGACCGCACCCACACACGTCGAAGGCGATTATAAACCACGTTCGATGCACGGGACGCCCTTCGTGCCGTGCTCGCTGGCACTCGATATTTAAACGATCCTCTCGCCGCTTCGTCGTGAAACGCTTTAAACTGCGCCACACTTTTTCGCCGTCCTATTATGCTGCATCCCGTTCGCGTGAGAAGATACTACCAACGCGCCGAGAGGCGTAATCGCAATGCGGAGGATCTCGAGATAAAATTGGACGTGCGGTGACTCCCATTAACTCCGGGAGTGGTCGCACGACTCTTGTTTACGCGACGCTGTACTTTCGAGACCCCACGGTTCGAAGAAATTTGAGGAAGCGGGTGGCGCAGCGGAGCGACTCTCTTTTATTTTCTTTCTGTTTTCGTTTCGTTACATCGTAACTCGAAGGACGGGGGAGTTTCAACGAAGAGTTCTAACGAAGCGCTGTTAACGAGGCTACCAATTACATTTGATACGCGCGTCCTTTAATCACGAGCGGTGCGTGGCGAGTACGTTTCAATCATTCGATCGTGGTACTTGAAGTTACAAATGTCAGGTCGCGTCGAGTAGTTAAATGTAACTCGGAGCGTTCCCTCAAGGTCAAGTTGAGGAGACACGCAACATTAATGACGACTAGAGCGAACTCCCTCCGTGGACGATAATGGCGCCCGCGTAACCGAATTTAATACGATGAGAGATTCAAAATGATTTTGAGATTACGCGTGATCGCTGACGCGCTTTATCGCGCCGGTCACATGCCTAACCTTCGATCGGATAAATTCATTTCGAATTACGGTTCACCGCGATACAAAACTTGTCGTAGGTCATGAAAGGAAACTCGACAAAACGTTCCGTTGGAATTACATTATCCAATCTTGCCGCTGAATTAGATTTCACACGATCGTTAGGAATAGTTTGCGTCAGGGGTCTTGTGACCAATACACGAGCCTGAGCGACGAGGAAAGCTGTGTCGCGGAGCAAGCAATTGGCAATCTAATAAATATGTATCCGGTTTAATTAAATCGTAAGTACTTATCTAGCCGATAAGGTACTCGTCGTACCGTGTAACGTACCGCAGCTACGTTAAAACAGCGAGCGCGGGGGTACTCGTTTTAGAATGCGCGTACGTTAATGAATTATAACTACACTTCTCGCGACCAGTCGCAAAAGAGGTCAAGAAATAAAATAGAACGAAAGCCATGTGGCACATTCGTCACTTCGATAATCGATCGACGGGGGTGACAGCGTTAATATGTTTCTTTTTTCTTTTTTTTTTGCCACAGCCATATCTCGTCTACTTACAGTTCTTACCGCGTTTATTAATATTTTCCCGTGATAAGCAACAAAAGCAAAAGTATGGCCGATTAGATTGCGGGCTATTACAGTGCCGGGGAATAGCAGTTACTTCTTATCTTCCGACAATAATGCGCTAAATGTAGAAGAGCGCATAATCGCGAGCGTTGGCGAATGTTACAAATATTGTTGGACAAACGAACAATTGTAAGAGCGGAAAAAAACCACGAAAATACGCGTTCCATTATATCTTTCTCTCCTCATTCTTTCCGGTAGGGCGACTAAAATCGCGTTCCAAATCTGTCCGCGGGGCGTGCGAAAGAGAGAGAGCGAGACGTTAACGATGTGCCAACGAGAAACGCGAACCGCGAATTGTTTTCCTTTCCGCGCCTTTTCTTCTCTTTCTCCTTTTTCTTTTATTTCGCCTCCCTCCTCCTTCCCCGACCCGGGACCATACGCGCTTACGGTCGATCGTCTGATTCACGGGATACCGAATGTGGCGCAGAAAATGTGTTTGCGTAACATCGACAGCCCGGCGTTACTCATCGTCACCTATTCTTCCCAAACACCGACTATATTTACGCGGAATTTAAGAAATGTTGCGGTCGCGCCCAGTGTACGCCGTATTATGCAGATATGCCATTTACGCGCGCACTCTAACACGTACGCGCGTCTTGTGCAACATTCTGCGGGCGCGTCATTAATAGCGCATGACCAGGGAACAAAGGTCATGCAGACAAAAGATTATACAAATAGAAAGATGATTTATACGTCACGCGAATCTGATAACGAGTTCTGTGTCGCAAACAGAATACTCGTCGCGTTCTACGTACGTACACGGAGGCGCTATATGTACGACCGAGAAATGAGATATAACTCAATTTAGCCCTCAACGGGTGGAAAGATTTCTGCAACTTATCGAGTCGATTTGCGTGCAACGGGTGCGTCTATATTCGCCGTTTGGCGTACCACGCTTAAACGCGGTGCGCTAATTACTGCATTTTTTTAACGGTCGATATATTTGTTGAAATACTTATCGTCCGTAAAAATGTATCCACAACTCGCTCCCTGTAATCGAGTAAGCGTAGTACTACGCGAAAACGGTAAAAACCACGCGAGTATTAATCGTCGCGTAAAACCCGAAGGGGCTTGGGTTGTCTCTTACAGGGACAAAAACAAAAAAAATTAACGAGCGTCCACGGCCAAAAGTTTCGGTTCTCCAGATTTCAGATACCGTCTACGGTCTTGCTCGTTGAAAAAAATTACGACAGGGACCGGGGCCGCTCCCGAGTCACGCCAGAAGGAACAAAAGAAGATTCGGTCCGGTTTCTGATTAACATTCACCCGGTAGCCCATCCGTGTTAATTACCCTGGCTATACGCGATTTTTAGCGGCTACCGCCGAAAAGTGCACCGACGCGTGCGCGTAAACCGTAAGTGCGTCTGCCCGTGTACGCCAGGGGCCGTGCCACTCGTAAATTAGCGGTTGACACAATAGCCGTCGCCATTGTGCTCTCCTGCATTCTTTTTTTCATTTTTTATGGTTTCACCGGACGTCAATAATTACACGGAGACAGTTGCCGTTCGTAATCGGAGAACGAGGAATATGCAAACTCGTGATATTGGCGTGGGAAAATCGATTCCGGGGTAAAATAGCGTGTAATCGGTTTGGTGAGTGGTAGAAAGTTCGGGAAAGAGAAGTTCGCGCGTGTCTCGATAAAGATGGATCGTTACGGTCGTTATACATTTTGCGCGCGGCTAAAGTTTCCTAGCGATAGTTCTCTAAAGTTCGTGAAACTTATCTTATTGCTAGAGAAGTTTAGTTGAGTCAAAACGTCGGGCGTTTTATTATCCGCAACGCAGTCTTCCGGTATTTTGAGCTCGCACTTGATCCAAGATACAATTGGTTCACTGGTCGAAAGATGCGTTCACTTCGATCGGTTAATCGTCGTACTCGCGCGTATTACCGTTCACCCGTTCGAGATATTCGACAGTCGATAAAGCGGCGAACTAAATAGCGGACTTGCGGGGAAACGAAACAGTGGTAAATTACAACGGTTTGCTTCGCCGTACGGAGAAAACACGGTCAGCATAAAAGTCCGGGTGTACCTACAAGGAAAAAAATAGGAGGGGCAAATAAGCTTTATTAAACGTCTGGGACGAATAGTCCCTCAGGAGTTAATTAGAAGGGAAGGAGAATCGCGGTAATAAAGAAAAGGCTGAGCAATGCGTCGAAACTATAAAAAAACCAGGTAGCTGTATAAAACGTTATAACGGAGGCAATAAAACGAGATTATCCAAGTTACTGCAAACTTTTCGTTACATCGCGATTAATTAAAGCGGTCGATGAGAGGGGAGGGGGAGAAATTGCTGCGTAGCGTGGAAAGGAACAAGCGTTCGAAGGGAGGGAGCGGCGGAAGATTCGAGACTCCACCGGCTCGCGATTTAAGGTGCAATTATTAGACGTACGGGCGCGTGGCTCGTTTAACGGAAATCGAATTTTATTTCTTCAGTTTCATCGCGCTCGTGCTTAACATCTGGCGGGACGCGCGCCACGAACCGGATTCTCGTGAAGGATACGCGCACAGTGCACTTTTTCTTCGCTCGGCAGCGTCTCGTCGTTCGTCGCGCACCTTCGCGCGAAACGACGGTTTTCCTTTTTCTGAGAAAAATCGCGAATCCAGGAAAGCGCGAGCCGTCGGCGGCACCGAGTTGCCCAGCGAATCGCAGATGGCTGCCGGAGACCCACTGGCCCAGTTCCACCCAGTTCGCTCCATCCCCTTGCATCGCTGCACGCTGCTGCATCTTGCGTGACGTCATCGCCCACCCTCGACCACCCGTGCCTGCAGAGGCCACCCCTTCCGCGGCACTACCGCCACCATCTCCACACCCCCATTCCTCCTTCCCCGGCCTTCTCGCTCTTGCACGGCACCGTCTCTCTCCGTTCGAGTCGAGTCGACTGGATTCGGCTCCGCTGCACGGTGCTCCTCCCTCTCTCTCCCACCGTTACCCTCCGAGGGAAAAGCGTGGGCAGATTATTGGATAGGGGTTGCCAGAAAGAGTGCACTTTCCACCAGCAGTACTCCGTTTGCGTTTTTTCTTTTTTTGGTGGTTCCTGAGATCGTTACGGCGTACAATTCGGGTGGGAATTAATTGTAAACGTTTAATTCGCTAAAAGTGTGCTCGTTAAGCGTAATTTTAATTCCACGTCACGTATGCTTCGTAAGTACCGCGATATTTCTTTTTTTTTGTTGCGGTAAGATCGCGTTGAGTCGAGAGAGACTGCGATAGAATTGCAAAATAGGGAGCGCCGTCGTGTTTATAGTACCGTTATAATAATTTCGAGAGTTACGGTGACTCGAGAAACGCGAGGCTAACGATAAGCTCCCCTTGCAAACCCAATATTTTCGCCTATAGGAATTTATCTTTCCCCAGTTTTTTAACGCGGCTTCGGCGCTGCCCGGAATGCATATTTGGTTTCTGATAATACGCGCGCTGATAAGACCGGGGATAGAGTTCTCCGGACTATCGCGCGGAGGCGCCACCGCACAGAAACGTATTCGCGGAATTCTTTTTCTCATTTTCATCGGAACGTACCTGATATCGGACTCGTCGGTACCGAAGTTCGATACTTATTTGTAATCGTAATAATCGTCGATGTTACGCACCCGTAAATTCTTCCAAAGGTTAATAAAAAAAAAAAAATGACGCATACGAGACCCCGGGTGTCTATAACCGAACGGTTCCTCCATCACCGGTGCACCCTATTTTAATAAAATTTAGATCATCAAGGCGATCAATGTGATTTAAGCCTCGTCCCTGAGGGAAATTATACCGTCAACTATATTTCAACCGCACGACCTTTCCGCCACCGTTATTTATACCATCCCTAGTCAGCCACTTGGGATTTTCGATGGTCCTCCCACGGTAACTCAAACAGCGGCCTATCGACGTCCCTTCGAACTCTCCATTAACCGCACACCCACGGTTCCCACTGTCTTCAAGTCGTAAAATCGGCCTAAAGTACTCGATCCTCTAATTTTTGATGCCTCGCTCGGACATCGCTGGCATTTCATTTTTTTTCCCTTTTTTTTCTGCTGACCGGAAAGTCAGTCATCAGTCTCGCGCACCCCTGCATTTTTCGCTGTTCTACTCGACGCGGCGTACCGTCCACTCCATCCGTGCGCGTACGCACGGTGAACGAGGAGAAGAGGCGCGGTCGATGCATGCGTGTGCGTAACATTGCTTCTAATAAAACTGGCGAAGAGAGGGAGAGAGAGAGAGAAAGAGAGATATGGAGGGAGAGAGGGATAAAGAGAAAGAGAGAGCAGAGTTGCGGGCAAGGGAGGTGATTTACGATGGGACGTGTGTGTTTTAAGCCGGTTGCATACGGGAGCACGGAATGTGCGCTTTTTATGGCCGAAAAGAATGGCCAAAGTATAAAGGCATCGCGCATTGAAATTCAGCGGGCTTTTATGCGCGCACGGCAGTGGTCGGTGGACTGGCTGGTTGGCTGGTTCTCGTTCCTGAATCCTACCTAAGGTCTGCCTTTCATGGGACTATCGCGCTCACGGCGCATCATCGTAACGCCATCGGACAAGGGGAACTGGTACGCGCAACCCCGGAGTAAGAGATACGCGTGCACGCACCACTACCGGGGTGCACGGTGGACAGCGCGCGTCGCGCAGCCCCCGGCAACGCGGCAAAGAACCACCGACTGTGAAAAGACCGAGGAAGGCGTTCCCAGGACGCCGCGATGGAAAATTCTTTAATTACGATTACAGATATTTCGTAGCCCGCGGCTTTGATCGATAACGCGTGTCCACTTTCATCGCTGTACCGCTGCTAAATAGGAATTTAACGAGAATTCCCTTTATACTCGACGTTTGTTCGGCGTTCGGAAAAATTACTCGCAAACAGGATTTTCATTAGACGCGCGACCAATTGTAGTCCGATTGGACTTTAATTCCGATTTGGTAGCCGTTCGGAGAGCTTTTTCGCTTTACGCTTTGCGCGCGTTAAATGGATATTAAAAAAGAATTCCCTTTACGTCGGGCTTCTCTCGACGCGAACGAGTGTTCGACGTAATTTATTTTGATTTAGTTAACGGCGCGTGGGGGGTGGAAGGGGAGAAAAAAAATTAATGCCGTAATAAGATTTTCTTTGGACGCGCATCCGAAATTGAAGTTAATGCGTAGCGACAAAAGGAACGCATCTGCATGCACCGTGCGCGCATTAATATAAGCCGCGCAAAGTTATAACTGGGCGCCGGTGGAGAATGTGTCACCGAGTTACTATATTTTATAGCCATGAATGGTTAAGCTCCTTTCAGCGAAACGCAGCGGAGATGCACCCGGGTCTATCTTATTTCACGAGCGAGCCATAAAGGGGCGGGGCAATTTCGCGAACCCCACGAGCTAACTTCGGGGCAACGAAGCGAGCGTGCATCTGTGCCTCCAAGTACTCGTCGAATGGATTATAGAGGGTCGTATATACTTATACGTATAGTCGTCTGCATAGGTATACATATACCACAAGTTCCGCGTGTCCGATCCCTCCTTCTCGTACTCGCGAATACGCCGTTACGAACGAAAGAGTCTCCCCGTTGCGCGAGCCTAAGAAAGTTCCCATATTTTTACCTGGCATCGTACCTGTACGCGTTTACCCTATCGATCATCGATTTTCACCCTTCGTTCGACGCGCACACTCCTTCACGCGTTATCTGAATTATCCAAACATCGCCAGACGAGGATGTCCCTGTACTTTGAGTCCTACGCGTACGTACATCTTGCGTCATTTTCCAGGTGCAGTGTGCGCGTTCGTTGTGCATTTTATGCGCGGAAACGCGACAGTAACCGATATTATTATACGCGGTTTGCGGAAAAGGTTAATTGTCGAAAGTAATCGTATGCACCGGATCGGTGCACCGGTGCAGGCGGGCAGGAAATCGAAAAGCAGGCTGACCCACATTTATTTACCGCAGATGCGCCTCGCTGCGCGCACCCCATCTAATTTAAATAAATTTAAAGGTCGTATTTTATTGGCACGCCGCATTCGAATGCACCTTCTGCGAGCGGCTCTCGCTCCAACCAATTTTCGGCGCATTATGCTCGCTCAACGGACCGTTCCGACAAAGAAACATTTTTACGCCGCGCAAATCCCAACGGGATAACGTTATTTGGTCACGGAGCAATTATGGTGAGCAGGAATTTTGACGCGAACGGTTGGCGCTACATTTGTATCCGCTCGGTCTAATGCCAGGTGAATAAAAGAGAGAAAAAAAAGAAAGAAGAAAAGAAAAAGGTTCCGGCGGTGAAGAGTCGCGTAGAGGACGTCGATCGAGAATCTCATCCGTCGTTACTTATGATCGCGCACGATCGTCTCGATGGCGGTGGGCTTTTTTATCCTCCCTCCTCTCCCCTCTCATTCCCCGAGATACACGCCGTACGCGCTCGTACGCAGGCCAAGAGAAACGCGACGCCGGCGAACAAAGAAGAGACATAAATAATCCCCAGAGTTTCCAGCGGGCGTACCGATAATTAGATTCCAAGGACCGCCTATTTTGGCCGAAAGTTACGTTAGGAAAAAGAATCCCCGACTCTTTCTGCCTCGTTGGAATCGCGTCCCCCTCGACTCCCCCGCCCCGCCTCGTTCCGTCCTCACGACCCACTTTCGTCTCTTCTCTCCTTCTTCGTATCCCCCCACCCGTTCTCTCTTCTTCTTCTCTTTTTTTTTTCTCCGTTACCATCTTCCATTTCCTCTGCCCGTTTCCTCTCCTCGCCCTACGACCACTGCAAACTTTGCCAGCGGGGGCAAACAAAGAGGAGACGCTCTCCCCACACCATCGGAAATGCGTCCAGCATATTTATGGCCGAAAAAGTATCGTACGCTTCGCAAAACCTAGGCGAGGGGCGGAGGGGTGGGGGTGAAAACGACGACCGCAAATGGGGCCCGGGGAGAGAGAACCGCGAAAAATACCGATAAACGGCCATGCTTTTCGACACAATTGACCAAAACGACTGAAAAGGCGAGGCAGAAGGAACGAACGATCGTGGGGTCGATAGATTTGTGACACCGAGATCGAGAGTAGTACCTACGAGATGGGTTCGACGTGGGTTTGCCGTTCCCGACCTGTCTCCTCACTTTACGACACCTGGCTAGTTTACTATGATAAAAGGAACGGCTCTTGAACGGCGTCGGGCGTTCGTTCGTGTTATTTAACGAGTACGAGTCGCGATTCTTCTACGACCAAGCCAATTCTCGACAGTGGCACCCAGATATAAATGATCGCGCGAGATGAACAGTCGAACGATTTAATTCGTCGCGAATATCGGTATATTTTTATTTCCAATGAACGGCGGAGGATCACGATTGCGTAGGCCCGAATAAAATGCCATAGAGCGGCCTTTGCGGTACTCCATTCAACGACGAAGAAATAAAGTAGAGGAACTCGAGAACTGCTCCACTTCCAGACAATGGACGCAGGTAGCCGAGTCCTATCCCTTTTCTGTCCCCCACTCCCCCTCTCTGTCTTTTTTTCTTTGTTACTCGCAGTTTTGGAGTTGTAAAAAGATGTGCCCATAAAAATAGTTATGGCATAATGGGAGTAACGAAGACCGGGGGGATCGTTACCGCTATACCGGTTGCGGTCCCGGGATGCAATCGTCATAAATTCAACGTGCGAACAGTACTACAATGCGCGTTAAATCATCCCCGATCGCTCCTAAAACGGGCTTTGAATTATTGCACCGCTTTGCTAAAATGCGTACACGTGTTGGTGCACCGCGCGCCGTCTTTGGGCGACACTCCTGAGAACCTTAATAGCGTCAGCGGAGGTTAACGATTAAAATTCGAGTCGAACAAAGGCGGCGCGTTTAACGGTTAGCAGCCCGGGAATCGTTTCCTTTACGGATACGCTTTCCGGGGGACTTTTGGGGTTACCGGCGATTGCTTAATTTCGGTTCCCGTCGCTGGCGTTCCACTTCAGCGATGGATGCGCGGAAACTAAAATGTCGATGGATAGATAGGCCCCGATAGCGGATTAAGCGGGACGTCTCTCGAGACAAGGCACGCTATTGATTTTCCTTCCGCGGCACGGATAGGCGCGTGTAACACAAAGGGCCATTAAAATCGACGATTCCTCACTGTTGGAAACGTCCCTGCTTCCTTTTCTTCTCCTTTTTTTTCCCCGCTATCTTCGACGCGAATCTTCGCCTCTCCACGAACTGTATTGTTATCGTAATAGAAAAACTTTCCGCGGCGATATCTCTCGTTTCGCGGGATCCGTTCCAAGCTCTCTCGAAATCTTTATTGCTCGTAGAATGCAAATATATCGATAACCCGATGGACGTAGAATTTTTTTGCCTATCCTCGAACTTCTACCCGCGAATGGTATATGTATCTCGGGAGATACCGTCGAGGCGAAAGTACGAAAATTGCCAGGAAACCCGGAGAAAGGAGATTCGACGAGAGCGAAAGTGATTTAGCCGTAAACATACGCGTCACCCCGAAGGAGGAGAACGAGGAGACGCGAAGTTGAGCAGGGGCGTACATTGAGTTACGTTATGGCGGGATATTTCGTCGTTGAAACTCACCGGGGCCACATTTCTCTTGATTTAGCGAAACAATCCGAGCATCTGAATTTCAAATATGGAGTCTACGTCCCTTGACGTTAGGTAGGTCCGTTTCACCCTCTGAATGACCTGTGACGGTGCACGAGTCCTCGCGAATTAGTTCGCGAAACGATCCGTTTCGCACTCTCCCCCCTCCACACCATTTATCCGTCTTTTCTGCCCTTATTCCCAAGGTGGCGTCGCGCAATCTTCGCCGGGGAAGACCTCTTTCTCGGATACCACCTTCCCCTTAAAATCGACGCGTCCCGCATCGATCCAAGATCTTGGAATGTCGGGACAGGGATAAAAATGAAAATCACGGCCATCGGTAATGTCAGATCGTTCGTTTTTCTCGTTTTGACTCCCAGCGATATATCTTGGAGCGTTTCCCAGGGGCCGGGAACCACCGCGATCGTAAGTACCCCTGTTTTTTTTCCCCCACCCCCGGTGTCCAGCGATTTGTCGAACGAATCGTGGCATTCCGTGGAGCTGTCTCGATTAAGGGCAGATTCGTAATATCGTCGATCGTTTCGTGAGGGATCGCGGACCATTGAGCAGCCGCATCCCGTGAAAATAATGATCCAACGCCCTCGGGGTCCTTTCGAGGACTGTTCGTCGTGCCATAATTCCAGTACCCTCGATATCTCCCACTATCTATGCCGATCGTCTAGCCCGAGGGGCCGCCAAGACGCATCGAAAACACTTTCCCGGTTGTGCGACGACGCGGGGATGATGCCATCGTTCGGAACGCTCCTTTCCTCCCCTCCCCTTCGCTCCTATTTTAATTAATTCCGTGGAACCGCGGCACATGTGAGAGCGCCTCGTGATAACGCGAAATGGAAATAAACCCGAAGCGTACGTACGCACACGGCACTCGATTCTTCTTCGTTACGCGCGTGGTTAAAAGCAGTAACCGTGCACGAGAGCACGATATATCAACTTGATAGCCAGAACGATCGGAATGGAATGCTACGTGCTCGAGGCACGGGAGAGACGAAGAAAGCGAGGGAGAGAGAAAGAGAGAGAGAGAAAGAGAGAGAGAGAGAGAGAGAGAGAGAGAGAGAGAGAGAGAGAGAGAGAGAGAGAGAGAGAGAGAGAGAGAGAGAGAGAGAGAGAGAGAGAGAGAGAGAGAGAGAGAGAGAGAGAGAGAGAGAGATGGCCGTTCTTTCTTCAAGGCAAGATCTTCATTGAAACCTCCGTGCAACGTTAAGTTCGTCTTTTTACTAGAAACTAACGAAGACGAGACGCGCATCGCGTGCCACGAATATTCACGGTGCAAATGGATTTAAGACCGGTGACCGAATCGAAATATCCTTGTCCTCGTTGTTTTACGTTAGCGGTAGTGTCGGAGCTACGCTTTACGCTCCGTTTATTATTAATGATTCACAGTGACCAGACCGCGTTCGGGAACCAGAATTGCGCGCACTTTTTAACGTGAAGCGACACACGATCGCGCGACCTCGGTTTCCGTTACGACGCAGTTTCAAGGTTAATGGATCCGTTGACGAGGTCCGGTGTAAGTTTCGATTTTGCGCGACCTTCGGTCACCGGGGTGTACATTACACCCCTCGGATTAAAAGAAAAAAACAACAAACGCTCGTTGTCTTCTCCTGCCTCTCCGTCTTTCCTTGTTCAAGGGCGCAGATGCGAAACGCAGTATGGTTTAAAATTCCAAAGAGCGCATCTCGAGCATAAAAGACCGCACGCGCAGTTCCCGATGGAGCGGGTAGAATCCAAGGTCGCGATAATTTGCAAAGGGGGAGGGTTAGAAAACACAGGAGCCTCTTATGCGAGTGGCAGCTGGGAGGCAGAGAGAGCCCGTGCACGGTCGGGCATGCGGGGCCGGGCCCTCTTGCCCAAGGTCCCTCTTCTTTGCACGAGGGGCCCCTATTACGCGCCAACTCACACAGCCGCGCATTCGCGCGCACCGGGGATTTACGTTCGCGCTCTTCCGCCGAGGGATAAAGAGGGAAGGAAGACCTTCCCGTGAATTCGCACACGTGCGCGTATGTGGGTCAAACTGCGTAGCAAAACTAGTTCGTCGAAACAAGGCCGACGCGAAACAGGTCGCCCTTTTTTTTCTCTCTCCCCCCCCCCCCCCCCTCTGCTTCTCTCTTCCCGTGCGTGTGTTTTTTTTTTATATATTTGGGATCTAAACGAGAGAGGGCCCGGGAACTTCTGGATAGGCAGAGCTGCCGCGTTTTAGGGAGAAGAAGCGCGCAGCACGTGTTCGACCCATTTCTGTTTTCAATTCTTTTTGTTTTGGTTTCTACTCGCGCGAGATCGTAAAGGAGTTAAGGGATCGTCGTGGCTTCGCGACGATCCGACGGAAATACTCTTCCTCTCCTCGACATCGGCGAGAGACGCCCTTGATCTCCCGGACAGATGGTGTTTTACGATCGCGCGTCTCCCGATTAATTCCGCCCTGTCGTGAATTATACGCGACGATTAGGTTACTTAATGGCGTACTCGCGTCGCGCCTTATTAGGCGCAAATCGGTACGCCTCGTCGTTCCCGATGTGCCATCCGAGCGTCGTCGTTCGTTAGAAAACTGTAAAGTGCTTTCTTAACCTGTAATTTCAGTCGCGAGCACGGGAACGGTAAGCGCAAGTCCTTTAGGGACAGCCGGTAATTTACAGTTCTCTTTTAGCCGCGGAATTGTTGCCGCGTGATCCTCCGACCTTCGAGAATCCCATCTTCTTCCTCTTCCTGACAAATGTTGGGGGCACGTCTCGCGTAGGGCGGACGCCTAATTTACCAGTCGTGATTTTTGCTCGCACCCTACACAAGAAACGTTCCGCAGGAGGGCGATGGTTAGGAATATGGAGTGAGAGAGACTAGTCGATGAATCTATATCTAACCCCCTGGAGACGGTACGCGCGCGAGTGTGTGCGCTCCCGTACTATAGGCTTTTTCCATATGACGTATCGTAGTGATTACCCTGATGTAGATTCGTCCGTCCGTCGGTTGCGAGCCGATAACGCATCGAGATTATACCGGTCCCTTTCTCTTTTCTCTCGTTTGGCTCTATCGGCGAACGCATCGATCATCGTTGCGCCCACGATTTTTCATCGGGGTATCCCTCGGCAAAAAAGCTTCCAGAGATTGAAAAGCCATTCCACCGTCTGGGAATGCGAAAGGACGCTTTTTCTATCTCGCCGCTACCCCGAAACCGGCATCGGTATCCTTTGCGAACGAACTTTCGGTTCGAGAGCGCTGGAAAGCGATTAGCACGCTTTGCGCGGCAATTTTCCCCCCGAGCGTGGAAGTAGCACTCGTACGGGAAACTCTGTCGAATTCGCGATATTCGAAGATTTAATTGAACGCGGACTAGCTGTGCGTCACGAGTCGCGAAACAGTAGAATTTCCCGTCCTTTTATCACGAGAGAGAATTTATTCACGCGTTTCTTCGTGGCAAAAATGATCTCCATCTCCACCGAAACTTCTGAAAAAGATTCTAGTACCGCGTTAACGAAACGTCTTCCACGTCTCGAGTAAAAGTTTGAAGGTTTTTTGTTTTTTCTTCAATTTTCCAAGTAAACGTACATTCGTTCCCCGTCGATACGGAGCAACGTTCGCGCAGAATCTTCGACGTTGTAACGTACGGGATCCTCTTGGCATCCAGCAAAGAAACGATCGGTGCTCGGTGATTTAGTTTCTCTATTCGATTTTATGGGAGGCTCTTTCTTTCGCTGTCTCCGCCGTTGGAAAACTGTGCGGGCAGCTTTGCCGTGTGGACGAATCGAGGGAGATTCGACCATCCGGAAGCACGCGTCGATTCACCTCAAATCGTCCGTGGCCAGGAATTATTGCTCGAAATTATACGTTTCGCGTGCTGGCTACCCGGTCCGCGCCGTTTTATGCCACCCAAAGAGAGACGTATACGTTCTACGTCAACCCCCCTGGCCTCCCCCCCAACCCCCCCCCCCCCGGCCTCCCCCCCCCAACCCCCCCCCCCCCGTTCTCCCGTGTCCTGGCACTCCCGCGCGCTCGCTTTTCACTCGAAACACCCTCTTCGATCCGATGATCGAGCACGCGATTCGATGCAACCTTCGTGGAAAAACTCTCGAGAGTGCTTCCTTTCCCCCATCCTTGTGTTTATCGATGAACTCGATAGCACGCGGAACATCTGCTACCGGTAACTCGAAAGCCTCGCGATTACGCACACGGGTAGGTTGCTTCATGTTTTTTTTTTTTTTTTTTTTTTTTTTAACCGAATATATTACCTGATCATACGAATACCGTGAGGTTCGGCACGGCGAATACTTTTTATACGGAAAAAAAAAGTTCGACGTCGCTTCGAATCGGCGATAAACTCTGAGAGTTTACGACACTGATCAAGTTTGATTAATTATAATACGTATCGCGTAAGTTCCGCGCACACAAAGAATTTTTTCGTTTAGGTGTAGATATTTTATGAATATTTTCATTAATACTGGTTCCCTTAATATTCTACTATCGTGAAACTGACTTTAATTTTGAAACTTAAATTTTCTTAACGTCGCGAATATAGCCGAGTTTTCCACGCGCCTCTTTCTTCGCGAGAAAAATGCTTCGACGCTAATGCGAAACGTTAAATATGGGGCCTAGCTTTTCAGATTCGCTAGATGTATAGCGTTACCGTCGTCAGAGTATTCTCGCGTGTTATCTGTATGTTATATGCATAAGGAAGGAAGGAAGGGTAATGCAGTCAGACGGGCAAGTAGATACGAAAGTACATAAGTTACGAGCCGCTTTCTGGATTCCGAGATGGAACGTTATAAGCTGCGCGTTTCTCGCGAGGCAAAGATTCAAGATGGAATCGTCACTCAGAATTTTTCCTCAAGGACGACGGCAGAAAAGCCGTCAGCGTCGCGCGAGATTGATGCCCGTAGGTGAATTCGAAAGTGACATCGCGAGAGACGGTGGAAAACGTCTAAACAGAGGGATAACGGCGGCGCGAGCGCGCGATATATCTTTCTCAAAGTAAAGTATTATATTTGAAAGAGCGATACGTCATGTCTGATCGCGAGGTCGTGAGGACGATTCCTCAAAAGTCTTCCGAGCATAATAGCGTTGGTGATTTCAAATTACGCGTTCTCTCGTTAAATTTATTTCGCCCATAATTCAATTTCGACCGCTCGGCGAGATATTAGATATCGACTGTGCGCTTTGATTACCCGTTTCCCGCGCGTGGTGTTATTATCGGGTATCGCGTGTTTTACCAATGTTCGTCGAAGAAAATCGTTTTACCGAGAATCGATTTCCGGGACAGATGTTTTTCGACGTTTTTCGACGGTTCCCGAATCATTCTCTCCTATTCTCGTATCGAGACTCTCAATGGCGCCACCCCTTTAATTTTTGTATTACCATTTCCCCGTGACGGCCCTCCCTCCCCTCACCCCCCGGTCGAGGCGTTATTATCGAAAGGTCGGTTCCATAATTACAGGGCTTTTGCGTGCCGACAAATTTTTATTAGATCGTGGAATTACCACGTGGCACGAGGCTCTCGGGGTACGAGCCAGGAGTCTTAACGCGTACGAACTGTCCGCGAATTCTCGTGACGAGGCGTCGTACATTTTCCAAAGTCCTCCTGTCTTGACCAATTTATCCGATCGTCGTTCTTTAACCGCTATATCTAGCTGCGACCTCGGCAACATTTGTCCGCAAATCCGTATCTCGAGCCGATTAGTAATTTTTCCACGACCATCGCGTCTAGCTCGGCTCGGTTCGGCGAGGATAACGCAGTCGCGTACACGAAAACGATACGGGAGCACGCGAGCCACGGACGCTCGTCGTGGAAACGAAGATGTAATGTCAGTTAACAGGTCGGAACGTAATTTCTTGCAAATTCTCCCTCCGTCTTGACGCGCATCACTTCGCTTTCGCTCGCGTACGTACGGGCCATTTTGCGCCACCTGCGTAAACACTCCTTTTTTCGTTTTTGGGTCGATCGCGTGGCCGCCCAAGGGCGATGCTTTCCAGCAACAGGAAATGGTGAACCGGAACGACCGGGGCGTCCCTTCTACTCCCTTCGGGCGACGACTTAATGGCGTCCGATCGGCCGTACCGTTGTTTACGATTAGTATCGTGGCTCCTCTCGGCTTCGAGACAGATAGGATCCCGGCGTGTTCGCGTAACAGGGGTGGGCAGGTGGAAGTATCGACGGAACGATTCCTAGAACCTAGGATACGGCCGTCTAACACCGTCGTATGGATTTCGTTATCGCCGATTTCGCCGGTTATTACCGCGTACCCGCTATAGAACGTAACCGCGATACTACCTCCTTTCGATTACGTTCCACCGATTTATGGCGTTTAATCGCGCCAACGATATTACGCTGGATAGCGGGCGATGGTGGGACGGGAGGGGGGAGTCGTATACGAGACGCGCGAGTGAACGCGGGAAACCGAAGATCCATTACGGAATTGAAACGCGGAAAAAAAGTCTCCGTCCCCGCCATGATTACAAAAGATCGACTCTCCTGTCGCGTCTCTTTCTAATTACATTTTAAAAGAGTATCGTCGTTTACTTTCTCTCGAGCGATACCGCGCACGGAGGAGTCGCGGCCATTAACGCGATCGCCGATGGTGCATCGTAACGTTAAATACCGGGTGACCGTGAAAAGCGATCATTTTCGCCGGAGGGTCGGAAGAGAAATCGATGTAATGTGGCCGAGCCACGACTCATCAGCAGCTCGAGGAAAAAACGTTTCTGGGAAATCTGCATGCAAATGGGGTCGAGTTTCGTAGGCGGCTATTTTATATTTTCGGGGCCAACGCGAACCCCCCGCTGGTCATGATTGACACACACGGGCGGTGGGGCGGAGGAGCGGGGCGGGGGGGAGGAGAGAGAGTGTTCTGGAACACGCGTGTCGTCCAACCCCATCAAAAGGTCCAGAGGGTTGGCAGAGGGGAAGGCAGGGTGAGCGGGAATTTGGGAGGAGGGGCGGGGGAGGGGGTTGGGGCGCTAGGCTGGGCTGGCAGTGGTGGCGATGGCGGATCGTCGAGGGTCCTTCAACGTTGCCACCCCAGTCATTACTTCGGCATTAACGGGGGATGATTCTCCCTCCCTTCTTCGCGGATTCACCGGTTCATCGGTAGTTGGAGAGAGGCTGGCCAGGGATGAACGCGTAGAGAGAGAGAGAGAGAGAGAAAGGGAGAGAATGAGTCCTCCAGGGGACGAGTGTCGAGCAAAGTTAAATCGGCGGATTTACGAGCGTGCTCCTCGTTTCCAACTCTCCCGTTTTCCGTATTTCACCGCTCTGTACTTGCGCTGTACGTACATACACCGGTACACGTATAGTAACTACGCGCGAAAAAGTATTGCTCTTTGGCGAACCTTTCGGCAGATCAATCGGACAGTTCGGAACCTATCAAGGCACATGCGATCTACTTGATTTTTAATTGATATCCGTTTCATTTTTATAGGATGCTAGGCGCGTTAATACCCGTTCGCAGGGTCTTGTTTCCACCGAAATATAAATTCCGTGGAAAGTCGAACGACGCGCGCGTCGTGTGTCGGTGGCTCCAATATCGCGTTTCATGGATACGCGACCTATCGTTATCTCGCGAATCCTTATTCTCGACGGTAACGTCCTTTAACGTTGATTATCCATTGTTTCGCAAGAGCCGCCGAGCTGTCACCACGATTTCCGAAGATTTAACGGCGCGTATCGCGCAGGGAATCGGCCCAGCTGCCGCGGTTTCCGGGCCCGATGGCCAGTTGGCCGAATTGTTGCCAAAATTGCTCTCTTCCTTCCGTCCAGCGTTAAACGTTTCGGCGCCGCCAAGCCCATTTTCGATCTTCGCCATTTTTCGACGCGCAAAACAGATTAATCTCGCGCCCTCCACTTCGTACCTACGATTTCTCTCGGTAATCCCGATCGCGATTCCGATCGAGAACGATCATAATGCAAGATCGACGCGTAACACATTTCACATCCGTGATCTCGAATCGCGGGGATAGTCGGTAAGCACAAATAAGGATACCGTCGTAACATTCTAACGCCTTTGACGCGCGTTCTCGAAAAAGATCGCGATCGTTCTCCTTTCACGAGTCTTCTTGCCTTCCTCCGCCGCGGAAAGGTAACGAGGAGGAGGCAACGTTACACCAACACCGCGAAGACAGTGACGATGGATTATTGACCGGTACGGTAATATGATGCTGGATACGCGCGAGGTTGCGCAATCAGACATCGAACCTCGATCCTTGGACTCCATTCTGGACAGCAACGTTTGTGCTCCCTGGACGACGGTAGCTATACACGGTGGCCGCGATGTCTGCGTCGATCCGGTGAAAGGCTGCGAAAATGTCAGATCGCGGAGAGCGCGCCGCAACGATCGGCAATGACTTCCTTGTTTAGCGTCTAATGGATTACGCGTTGACAGTTATTTGCGTTAAACGACAAAGTTCCACCATATTTCTCGTTCAATTTTACGTCGAGTACTACCGGTGGAATTCACGGCGAGAATTTGTGGAACGCGACAATGGAATAAGTTCGATGGCGACGAATGATCGCGAAGAAGACGATAACAACCTTTGCGGTAAAAAATAATTATTTTTTGATACGCGTATCGAAATATTTCACGAGGAATATTCCTGTCATCGCTCGAAATGTTAGACATTTTCTGACGAATGGCATTAACTGACGAGAACGCGTCCAATCGAATTTTGTTCTTGAAAAAAGTTCGGAAGATATTCCGAGTCGACCTTGAACGTAAATGTATGCCACGAGTTGCGGCTTCGAGGAAGATTGATATCGTTGCGTATTTCAACGATTGTGCACTGAAACAGGTGCGTATCGATTCGAACGCGTACATTCTTATCACCGTCGAAAATACGAATCGCTGATAAACGGAGATCCTATATAAGCTCGACGGGTTCCACGTAAGTTTGTTTCTGCTCTCGCTGCACCTCGGCGAGTTTCTTAGAATACTTTAGGTTTTTTACCACTTTTGTTGATTTGCCTCGAATTCTGGTTACGTCGAATCGATCAATCACAATTTGGTGGAATAGCACCATTAATTATTCACGTGTAGTTTCATTTGTTCGTTTCCATGATTTTCAGATTTTCAAGCATTTTAAAGAAAAAAAATGCGTTTACCAGCTGAACAGTCACGCGCTTCTAAAAAGGATCAGCAACGACGTACAATACGCACAATACACAATGTGCAATGAAATTTGTAGTTCGACGAAACGTCTCTCGATCTGCTTTATCGTCGATACTTTGCGTTTACTCGTCGCTGTGAGAAAACGGCAAGGTTCGCGAACCTCGAACCAGTTCAAGGATACACGTGGTTCGCGGCAACGTTAACGTACGTGACGGTGCGCGTACAGGCGAGTGCATTTGCGTGAGGATCCTCGCCGAGAGTGCATCGCTGCAAGTGCAAACGACCGACTCGGTAAACATTCCTACTCTGATATTTTATGCCAACTGGAATGGTTTGCAACGCGAATTCGTGAGCCGCTTGCGAATCAAGATAGAGAGGCGATTGGCGAAGGAAGGGCGACGAGCGTTGTCGATTGCGCGGATTCTTAAAGTACCTTTGATACTCGACCGACGTGGCTTACGCAATTCGTTGTTCGGTCCCCAAAGTTGATCGTCGACCAAAATTTATTTCCGCGTTTGCCGTGTATAAAAACTATTAAAAAAAAGAGCTAAACACCATGGAATATCCCACCCGTACGTTTGACTCTTCTAAGATCTCGATCCTCGAAGGTAGAGGGAAAGAGGAAATCGGATAACCATCGCGTAATCGATGTAGATCCAAATACCAATCGTTATCAGCGCTTGTTACCTGCCTCGCGATATGAATTTCGTGTAAACGTAACGCGCGCAAACTCTTTGTACAAGGTTGTCCAAGTATTTAGAAACGTGTCAGAAATTAACGAGGGAGATTGCGCACGTGCGCGGCGCAAACCTGCCGTTTACCTGGTCGACGTTATTGGCTGCGTCTAGCGCTCGTAACGGTGCAACGTCCGTAGCCGACCACCAACTAGCTCAAGGAGAAAGAACATTGGCTTCGGAGCCAAGAGTTTTCACGCTCCGTAGCCGTTTATAGCCTTCGTACGTACACGGTGTTACGATAAAGTGTCTTTTACTCTTCCATTTTCGTCCCCTCCGCCGCCCCCGATTGTCTATTTGATCATGCTGTGGCGGACCGGCGGCGTTTTGTGAAAATCGTTTGTTTATTTTCACATTCGCGCGCGGGTCGAGAGATACGAAATATCGTATAGCGATGTCATCCCACGAATATTAATAGTAAACTTTACCCCTAGAATGGTGATTAAAAAAATCTCTCAGGTGATGCATAAATAAAAAAGAATAACAGGGATTAGCGTGCACGCGTTAAACAAATATCCTCATTACGAATCGAGACCTGTTCGTTTCTTTATGAACACCCATAAAGATACAAAAAAATGCAAACGCATCGGAAAATCATTTTGGACGTTTGCGAGTAAACTTTCCGATACGCGACATCGCGCTAACAATAAGCTAAAGCCAGTATCGGGAAACACGAATTACGGGTGGGCGAATTTGCACCTAAGCGCGTCGTTCCGCGGTTAATAAATATTCACCGATCGATCTGCGGTCCGTATCCCGAATTCCGCGAGCCACCGAATCCACAGTGCGTACACGCATTATCTGCAACGGTCGTTCCCCATATGCGCGGGAAAATACGATGACAGTTATCGTCCTTGCTTGGACGTGCGAAAGGGGTTTTCGCGTTCCCCTCGTAACATCGTCCCCGCACATGTTTCCTTGGCAACCATAAATAGGTGCCTTGAAATTTTGCCCGCACTCTCCGCTCACCGCAGGTGGTATGCTCGCTCGCAAACGAGGGGGGAGGGTATAATGTGGTTCGCAAAGATTTTTAGTCGGGAGTACCTCGCCGAAGCTCATCGTATCGCAGTTAGCAACCTCTCGCGGAAATCTTTCGGCTCTCGTCGCGATACGACGAGAGAGCGTCCAATGGCGATAGAATAGCGAACACAATCATCTTTTATCGCGGATAGAAACGATTGCTTAATCGGCGTAAACTGATACGCGCGCAAGCACACGGTGGTCCGTGAATTTATCTTGGCGGATGGACACGCGACAACGATCCCCTACGCGATGCAAACGCGAACACGCTTGTTTCCCTGGCAACCGTGAACAGGCGTCCCTGATATTTTACCGACGCGCCCGTATCGCAGGTAAAGCACCCCTTTTACGATCCACGTGGAAGTAGAGCCTCGCTGTAAGGGTGGTCGCTGCTGGGTGGTGGTGCCTGCCGAACCTTTGCATCGTCCGTCCCGCGTTTTCGATTAATTTCCAATGGGCACTCATAAAAGCTTTTACCGGCTCTGCGAGCCGATACGTCCGCGTATATAAATTTCCCTGCCTCGTAATTTCACGCATCGACTTATCCAGATTTCGTGGGTTACGTGCGGGAGAACGACTGCAATCTTCGTAATGGAGAGGAATACTGTCGGAACTGCGTCGGTAGTTTGAGACCTATTCCTCGACGGTGGGAAAATCGTTTTCTCGCGGGAAGGACTTCCAGGCGATCGTTTTTCTGCATTTCGGTTAAAGTTGCATCACGGAAATGATTCCGATGGGGATGGCGCGGCGGACCATTGGAAGTGCATTTGCGTGAGGAAAAACGTGTCGGAAATGCGGAAGCTCGTCTTGGTTATCAGGGAAATTTAGAAAGTCTAGATCTCTAAAAATAGAAAATAAAGAATTGCGATGGAAATCTCGAGAAGTATGAGTTACATCACGAACGTCAGAGATACGATCTTCGCGATCGTAGATTTGACCGATAACTCCCAGCAGGTAGGATATCGATCGATTGTTCAATAGTAATCGTAATCCGTTGTTTAAGATCTTATCCCTGGCTAATTCAAGAGCACTTGGAACATATTTTGCCGCGACTATTGAATTCACCAATAAACCACTCGTAATGTGATAAAACACGAGTGTTTTGCACCGGCGAATCGATGTAGAGATCTCTGCTAATCGTATCGTTCTGTCGATCGATATTAGTAAAGGTGTCTCCGGAAAGGTTACGCGGAAAGTTTGAGTATGGCACGAAATTCACAAATGATTCAAACGCTCGATAAGCAAAACTCATCTCGTACATACTTTAGTTATTGAGATATTTCTAGAACTCTCGTATCCGCAATCGAAGTCACGGTTCGATTTTCTAACGAAATTTAACGCTCGCGAAATACGGTCCCGATAAAATGTCGGCTGCGCCGGTCTAAGGATTCGTAAGATTCGTAAAAAGACAGAGGGTAAGTGGAGGCTGCGAGGATGAAATAAATTTAGTTCCAATGCGAATAACAAAAGAGTCTACGTACCGATGAAACGAACGAATTATTTTCGTGATGTTGTTATCGGGCTCGTGAATCAATATTTATTGTCAATCAGCGTGGATTCGATGAGCATCGATTAACCTTTGATATTATTACATAGTCTACTTGACGTTATAGTGTTGACCTCGCACGAGGTTTACCTTGATTTAAATTCAAGGGGGCGACCTTCGGTCGTACTCCGAGGGAAAATATTTTGAAAACAGTCGGTGGTTTATCGTCTCGATAATATACTTCGATACGCTTTGCTCGTGGATCGTCTAACGAGTTATGTAAAGAATCTTTATTTTTACGAAGCTCGAACGGTCGTGAGCATTTTTCTGAAAAAAAAAGTTCGTCCACCGCAGATTTTCTCATTCAAATGTCTTTCCAAATGTAATCGAGTGGATATTATTTTTACGTACTACGCGTCCCTCGCCAGTTGCTCGCCGCGTTGCTTCGTCGTCGGACGGGTCACCCTCGTCGAGGCGCAATCGTTTTCCCATTGTTGCGCATTAATCAAGCGCAATTGACGGCAATTAGACACGACTATCGAGCAATTAAACTAACAGGAAAAAATTCGCACGATGCGATCTACTATCGCTGGGGGTCAATCGAAAACACTGAAAAATCTTTCCTCTTTATCTAATCGCTTCCTAAATCGTTATCTTGTTTTCGGTCGAAAATGGATAATTCGAATTATATTCTCGAATATTCTTTCGAGATTTGGATATCGTTTAATTGCCTTGTTTGCTATCGATCCGCTATGCGGTTTAGCTCTATCGACAGATTTTCAGCATGAACTCTGATAAGAGTTCAAAGACTGATTGTTCTAGAAAGATATCGGTTCCCTCGGAAAGAAGAACGTCTAGACGGAAGACAGACGAGCGGTGTTCCGCGGATCTCCGAACTCCATTATAGAACTTTTCGATTTACATAAATTGTATCCCGCGACGGTAACTTGTTCGTTTGGACGTTACGCGTTTTCCCGCAGATTAGATCCTCCCTCCTAAACGGGGGGAGTTAGAAACACGATTTTTATTTATACCATCACTCGTTCCATCCATCGGTATTACGTTTTGCATCTGGACAGTCGTCGATATAGATTTCACTGCCTTTTAAGCAATTTACTCTCGACCGTTAACAAATAAGATACTGCAAACTCGATTATTCTTATCGTCCAACGTCGCGTACATTCACCGGGAATAATCGCACCGATACTACGTGCCGCGGTTCGATCGAATTGCGAACTTATCTCGTTTCTTCGGCAAGATCTTGGACCGAAACTCCAATTGTATCGTCGGACAATGGTAACCAACGCTCGAAACGATCCGCCCCGTGGAACGCTGATAGAGAGCCATTTTCCCTCCAGAATTCATTCGGAAAGGTGTATTGTCTCTACCCGGCCGACATTCTGTTTTATCCGCGGAGCACGCCGAGGCAACCATCCGGAAACTCGGGAGTCGAATATGCCACGAATTTGGGTTCCTCCTGTCCCACACTCGACTCCCCTATTTCCTTTCTCTAAAACTGACGATTCAGTTCTCCGTTCTCCCCGAGGGTCCTTGACAACGGTTCGAAACGTTGCTGATGAAACCGGTCGCACGTGGCGCGGACGATATCTGTCACGTTTCTCTTACGAGCTGATATTTTTTTTCCGTTCTCCGTATCGCGCAGCGAAGCGTCGGAGAGGAGGGCGGATTAAAGGCGTTGGAAAGAGTGTATCGCGCACCTGGTTCGTATCCCTTTACTGAATATTATTCCAAGTTGAGCGCAATTCGTGCGCGTCGACGCGGAACGTCATTAAAAACTTGGAACGAATCGTCCTCGCTCGTCGATGGTTGTTTCGATAAGTTTTAATTGGATGTCGCGCTGATAACTCTTTATTGTCACTCGTGTCCCGGGATCTTGCGAACAAAAACCAGTTGACACGAGTGGAGATACATTAAATGTGTCCCCTCTCGTCTGATAAAGATGTTTTTGTATCACCGCGCGTTGATTGCGACGAAGGAACATCCTTCAGGTGTGAAAATTCGCGATCTCTGTGCGTGGCGAGTCGCTGGATTCCGTTTGAGTATAATAAGCGCTGGCTAAGAGGAAAAAGTCGTGAGATTCGATGCGATAATGATTTGGCGATGCAAGGTGCACACATGTCTTCTCTGTTCGCGTACACGCGAATCACGTTGAAAATGTGCATGGACGTTCCGCGCGTCAACGGTCGTTAACACGACGACACAACGATGCCTCGCGCGATAAGCGTACACAAAGCTTAATTCGATGATCTACGGTGCCGTTGCTTCTTCGTGAACCGTTCGACGCCAGGTTGTAACGGAAATATGGACATTCTTTTTCTCTCGAGTTAACGACGGGAGGAAAATTTTGCATACGCAAACCGCGTTGCAACCGCTGTCGCGTAACTTTATCGTTAGCAGCCACACGCGTAAGACCGACCGCCGTAGAGATCATTTATTAACACTTGAGTGGGCCTAATGACGCAGCCTCCCGCGTGTCTCCCAACTGCCACCAAATCGCGTTTAATAATGCGCCTTTAAATTCTATTAATGACAAATTGCTTTACGATGGGGTTCACTTTTCTGAGGCGCCTGTTGGCCGAGGGGCGAGAACATCGTGACGAGGGTAAGGCTACGTTATCAACCGCATCCTTAATTAATAAAGATATCGAGGCGCGCGACTAATTCGATTTTAAGATCGGGGTTCGGGTTATATTAAGGGACTTCAACCTGACATTGCCATTTCAAATGACTCGGGATATTTACCCTTCGACCTCGGTTCAAAGATCGCTGTACGACAAGAACGCTCGAGAATATTCGGCCAGGTAATGCGCGTTACGCGGGATTAGGTAAGTCGCGTTAATCAACGTTTAAAGTATTTCTCAGGACTACGGTGGCAATTATTAGCCCGCTATTATTAGGTATGAGTTAAACACTTTGTTCCTTCTGCCTCGTTAATTTGTAACACCGTCAAGGCGATAATATCGATGTTTCATGCGCGAAAATTCTTATCTTCGTCAAACGAACACCCAGTGGATCGGCGTGTTATCGGTACGGGGTACACATCACCTTTTGCAATCGATGATTCAACCACTCTGCTCGAACGACAACTAATTTCTCAGCAAACTCATCCCGTTTACGATTTTTACACGGTTTGAAAGCGTGGAGATTTCAATACTGTCGGTGATACGAGCGAAGTCGATGCTTTCTGAATTCTGATCGATTTTTTTTTTTAAGATTTAATAAAACCCATCCATCAACTTCGAAGATAACGACGACGGCACGGAGGATTAACGCGACCGGATGATACGAATTTTTGTAATACGTTTGCCGTTATTTCTACGCGGTATCGTGCGACGGGATATTTTCTTTTAAAGAACGCGGGCGGAAATTTCGAAACGGAGCTTGCGCATTATTCTTAAATCTCCCTCGCGGGAAAGGGGTAAAAGGTTGCTAAAAGGGTCGAAGTCGGTTGTTCTGGGTCTAAATAGTTCTACGCAGCCGCTCTTCAAATAATGCAGCAGTGTAGCGTAAGAGGTAGGAGGACAGCTGGGAAGTTACTGTACAGCGAAGAATAAACGATTACTTGTTATGTATTTTTATTAAAAACGTAAGTATGGGCTTAACAAAAATAAGCGATTCAACTATTATGTAGCATTTAACATAATCACATTAGTGGGTACCACTAAGAATTGATACAACAAATACATCGGGACAATCGAGTGTAATTATTGCAGATATTTAATCTAACTTATATATAACGTTGTAATGATTTAACAGTCTTGGGTCAAGACACATTGGTTGTTAGCATTTCTGACGAATCCATCTTTACACTGGCAGCCGATGACGCATTTCTGTAACAAAAAATCAGATCGGTTTCAAAAATTGACACGGACAATACGGCTGGGCAGGGAATAACTTTTTTCTAACGCGATCCGGTCAAATCTCCTTTTTTAATCGGACACATTCGGTAAAGGTACGCGAATCTAAAACGGTCGCTGCAGAATAATAGCTAGATACCCACCAGTGTGCAGATGCGATTAGCTGCCCGTGTGCAAGTGTTGACGCATTCAGAGCCACAAGCGTTGAATTGTTCATTTGGGCCGCATTCTTGCGAAGCACCCGGAACCTGAGGGAAGGCGTCTGTAACGAAACGATCGACAGTTAATTATCGAATATATAGAGCAAAATATCGAATAGTCGGATTAAATTGAATGGAAACGTCAAACACCGGATATTAGAAATATTAAGTAACACACGTTTCTCTGTCAATCGTAAATTCCAATTGTCCAAACTTACGTACTCCAAGTTCGTATCACGTAAGTTTATTTCAAGTTGTTATCGCCTATCAAAGAATAGAACGATCTTGGCGAAAAAAAATGTCAACGAAGAGCGTTGGTACTTACTGGTGTAGGCGATGGCCACGATGAGGAAGAGAACCAGTGCTGCACGAGACATGTTTGCTGTTTTCTTTTTTTCGAGGATACACTTGTCTGCTTTATGATTACTCGAAGACGACTGATGATGAGTTCTTTGGAGCGTCCGGCTTATATACAAACTCCCGCGACCTTCCCACCATGACGTCCTCTCGTTGTCACACATTATTCTTTCCTAACTTCTTCCACTTCTCGGTACTCCCACCACTCCCGATTCGTGACTTTGGTACACCGATTCACGCTAGATTAGCGCTCCCACTTGAGATAGATTTCCATTGACAATCGGATTCGATAACGCGAAGTGATCGGCATCCTAAGACCGAACGTTTGACAGACAGTTGATTTCAAATTAATAGTTTACACGATAGATCTAGATCAGTCTTATCGTGGACTTTATCGCGCGTTCTAGAAGAACTCGTAATACTTTGTAAACTTGCGAACGTACTTCAATTTTCTTGAGATATTCAATTTTGTTTATCGTTTCGAGGTTGAAATAGATTTTATTACCACAATTACGCAGCTCGTTTTATAGTTTCGCATATTGTCGGAGCGAGAGAAAGTACGTTTTCGCGCGTTCGCGGGATTATTGCGTGGAAAACGATAACTCGTTGGTCCCGTCGCGCCGATCGATATCATTCCCACGATTTATCTCGCCTCGAGTAATTCTCCTCGTGTAATCTACTTATTACTCACCGATGTAATCTCGTACCTTGAATCGGAGTACTAACCGAGTACTCGTATCGCTGAAAATAGTTTTAAAAAAACCGGCGTATTGCTGAAAATAGTTAAAAAAAAAAAGAAGAAAAAGCAGTCGAGTAATATTTTTGTGGAAAGTACCGGGCGACGCGCGTCAATTCGATATCTCATTTGCATGATAAAAAAAAAAACACTATTGGGAAAACCGAGAAGCACGTAGGAGAGATTCGTTACAGTAAAACGAGGTTACGGTGTATCTTTCAGGATAACGACCTCTGCCTTCTGGGTTTGCTAGTCGCTCGCTCGTTCGTGTTTACTGCATACGTTTTACTTCCACGAAGACACAGCCGCCGGCGTAGAGATTTCTGAGCGAGCTATATAGTTCCTGTCACTCTGAGATTAATTATTATTATCCGAGCGTCGGCTTTGACTGTAATAAAGGCCCGTAAACAACCGTTTAACCACGCGCGGACGATAATGGAAGTTCGGCACCGAATCGCCGTTGCTTTTTTACAGATCTTTTTTTTTTGTTCTCGAAACAGGTTTATTTCATGGTCAGCATCCTGTGTCATAAAGCAAAACTATGTATTATCCGTCCTTTGTATTTGTCGCGCGTTACGTAATCCGTGGAGCCGAGTGATTACAAACTTTCGGGATCGTCGTTGCTACGATCGTCTCTCGCGGAGAAAATCAACTCGATTATCGTTAATTTTGAGAAGAGATTTATGATGCGCTCACGATATCCCTGGAGCTGTTTGGCTTATTATGCAAATAGCGTTAATTATGCTGGGTATCCTCGTAGATCCTCGAGTTTACTTTGCGCTATTTAAATTACGCTAATGCGCGAGGTAATGTTCTCGGAAACGCGACGGTATTTGTATGGGGGTACGAGGGGAGGGCGAGAAGTTGTGGGCGGAGGTGGACGTCATACGTTAATACTTCCTTTAATATACGAGCCGTATTGACTCGTTATATTAGAATCAATTATTTTCACGAGAAATGCAATATTCGATCGGGCTGAGAATAAATGATTCTCGCGATGCTAATCTAGAATCGTGAGTTTGGAGGCAGATTAATCGATCTCGCGATTTTAATCACGAGTATCATTTGAAACAAATAATGGTTCGCAATTATGAACCCCGATAATTATTCCAGTCAAGGGTATTTCGATTAGATTATCATGCTTTTTTAGATGAGCGATTTGGTTTTATTCTACGAGTAAGAGATCGGAAAGAGATTCGGATTCATGATTTTAACCACCAACGCTTTTGGAGCAAATAACGGTTCCTAATTATAAAATCTGTATGATCATTCTAGCGAAGGGTATCGAGAATTAGGATATCGCGCTTTCCATACGAGCAATCCGATTTATTCCGCGAGCAAAAACTCGCATGAAATGTTCGAATTCAATGTTCCCTAAGTATTTTTGAGGAATTCATTTACAAAGCGCTATATTCACGTGCATAACAAAAACTACGAGATAATTCCGTTATCATCGCATACACACTTTGCCCTATTTAATACGCTCGGTCTTTGACGAGTTACGATCTGACATAGGCCGTGCACTTTGACACTGGGGATTTCATAATTCGACGAGATTCGTGGAATTCAATTTGGGCGACGTAAACATAGTGGTAACAATAATAAACAAATGTAGGTGGTGGTACTGAACCAAATTTTTGTGCCCTTGGTAAGAAATTTGCTATCGTAAATTATTTTCATACTCGTGTAGTTTTTATTGCACTGATATTCTTAATTACACGATGTATATTGCAGAAAGATATTTCTTATTATCATTGGCAATTAATTAACATACAATACACTTGCGCGATAGAATCTACTCCGCCTATCAATTTTTTCACCTCACGCGTGCACCGTTGATACGTGGCCGTTGGTAGAAGATCACGTACTCACGAAATAATAAAATTAAATTAAACCTCGAGTAAAAATTGTATGTTATAACGAGCTGTTGGATCCGGAACTGATTGTAGTTTTGGGTCTGGGTAAATGATTGTAGTTTTTTAATTACATAAATATCAGTTTATTCGTATCTCCTCTACATCCTTGACTTGACATAAAAATACAAATTCACGAAGTTTATCTGAAACTTTGTAATATCGCTCAGATCTTGGCGTGTTATAAATACGTATGATTCTCAAGGGTAGCCATAATTTAAAGCAATGTTCGATACGGGGACCATAGTACGTGTCGAGTGGCTGGCAAATTAACAATGATGTTCGTCGACGCATGCTCCCGCCGAGTTTCTCAGGAATCCAGCGTTACATTGACAGCCGATTTTGCACTCCTGAAAACGGATGACGTATCAAGAATAAACATTTAAATATCGTCACGCTCGGAAACTCTGTCGTTATATATTTCCAAAAGATAAGTCTCGATACTAACAAAGGTACACGTTGGTAGGCCCGAACGAGGGGTACAAGATGGTTCGCAAGACGATCCGCAGGCCGTGAACGTTTCGTGCTGTCCGCACTCTTGCGGTTTTCCAAACGAACCTAGAGGAACAGAATTTTCCGAATTATCTTCCCGTACGTTTGATCTCGATAGACTCTAAGGATATAAGGAGAGGACGAAGCGCGAGTTACTTACTGGCAGAGAATATCGCCAGAACGACGAGGAGAGCGAAGATAATGCGAGACATGTCGATGTTCTCTGGACAGCTTACTGGTAGCCAAATGTCCGAAGGGGTCATCTTTTATATACCCGATTTGTGAGATCTCGCGCGCGTCTCTTGATTTTATTTTTTTTTTCCTTTGGGAACCTCCGTTTGACACGGACGTATCTTTCCCACTCTCTTTGCCGTACACCGTTTCGCCTTGGCGATGTCTCAATGCGTTACACCTAAACGGAGGAAGTCCTTGGGTACAACGGATCTCACATCCGTTTCTGTGTTTCGTCGAGGCGTTCGCGTTCCGTGTCATCCTAAAAACGTTTTCGCGAATTTTAGATAGTCTTCTGTTATGTTAACGAGTTCTCACTCGCGCGCACAGAAATTTAGCGCATAACGTAAATATTAATGACGACGGTAACAATTCGCGTTTCGAGAAGCGTGCGTTACAATGGGTTGAAATTTATACGAAATAGCAGAACTTTTGTATAACGTATTTGCCATTACGTGTGTTGGATGATTAGCATTCTATTTTCACGGTGCAAACGCGTGTCGGTGGAAGTATAAAGATACCCGTCCGAAAGTTTTGAGTAGAATACAATGTTCGTCTCATTACCGAGTACGTAACGTGCATTTTGAAATTATAATGTCCTTAAAATATCATTCGGCGAATTTTGCTAAATAATTTACACTTTCGTATTGTTTTTCGTTATGTGCTAGGATGACGATAGTCGGTAAGGTGGTCTAATCGTTTCTTGTGGCAAGTAATCATTACAATTTAATTCATCGTTATAACTTCCTATTTGCTATCTTCTTGCGCGCTAATTAAGATGGACATGCCTTTGATGGAGAAAAACGTAATATAATGTAACGTAATGTATAGGTTTATCGCGCGTCGACGCTAACGAGGAAAACACTTCGTAATTGAAAATACGTCTCTACGTAAAATAAATATGGGCGGGAATGTTTTTAGTTTCGGCAGCCGTATGGTTATAAAAACTCGAAAGTACTCGCGTTTTCACGATCGACTAGTGGGATAAAGTGACTCCCGCGAAGAGTGTATAAATCACCGGTGATCATCAACTTTTATGAGTTTGTTTTCATATCTTTACGATTCTATCTCTCCGCTGTAAACTTTGAACATCGTTTTTGTTTCACGCGGAAATTTCGATGTTAACCGACAAAAACGAACTTCCTCGTGTTTAGATCGTCGCGGGATCAGAATTCCACGTGTATTGGAATTAATTGATGCGAAGGCACGGTATAACGGATCGCACGATTTATTACCGCGATTAAACATCGAAAGAATTCTTAGTATAAGCAATTTCTCACACGTGTACTTTGTTATTACGTAGTATTTATCGATGATACCTACGTTCATTGGCGAAAGTAGCCTCGAGGTCTAGGAGGGGATAGGAGCCCCCCCATATTCTGCACGTAACACAGTTGCTTGGTTTTTTTAGAGGGGTACATTTTTTTTAGGGTAGCCACATTTTTTCTGCGGGACTCAGCCCCCACCCCCAGTTATTTCTATGCCTATATTTAGAATAAATAAATGGTTTTGAATAATGTATTTTCGAACGCACCATGAAATCATATAAAATCATATGGATTTATTAAAAACAATACACGTGCCACTTATTATGACTACGGCATAATTGTGATCGGTGTTCAACATTGGCTCGGAGAAACGCATTCATCCTGAGCGTTCAGTACGAATCCCTGCCGACATTGACATCCTTGTACGCATTGCTAAAAAAAAGAAGAATGTATGCATAATCTATGATTGACAAATGTTGAAACAAATTTTAAAATACTTCACAATTACTTAACGCCAAACCTTTACAATTACTTAATAGTAAACGAAACGTCCAAGGATACGTACCATTGTACAGGCCACTGGACCGCTAACTCCGCACCTCTCCGGACACGACGATCCACATGCTGTAAATTCTTTGTTTGGTCCGCACGATTGGGCAGCTGTTGAGATTTGGTTAATCGTATCAATCTTTTTCGCGTAAAGAAGCGTAATTGTTGTAAATAAAAGTTAACTGCGGTATCGACTTTCTTTCGCTTAATGCGCCCAAATGGGCCTGCAAAACTGAGATTAGAAAAAAAAAATTGGAGCATATGGAATTTTTTTAGATGTCTGACCACAACAGAATAAGTTTATAAGATGAGGAATTGCAGAATCATAGGGACTCTGCTCTCATCGTCCAATGTGTATAACTGCGCATTAGGTAATGCACGGTATCACTGATTTGTTGCGTAATTCTGCGAACTTGTAGCTTCCAAATATAACTTGTTGGTTCAAAACATTAAAAAAATTATTTGCAATTCGATTTTTTTAACCAAGTACAGAAGACGCCATATAAACAAATATTATAGCGGCTGCGATAAACTCTTAAAATTTTCCAAGCACTGGGAACACTGTTCGTTTAAATATGACGCTGCGAATGCAGAAGACCAATATACAAACTTTATAAAGTTATTTAGAATACGTTGACGTTTGAATTTAACTAAGAAAGGGTCGAAGTACTAGACACAAATAATCGAGTCGCGTTGTAACGTTAAAAAAAATATCTCACAAGCGGTGTAGCACATTACGGCAGCCACAGCGAGCAATACGAACAGTACGCGAGACATTTTAATTTTCTTCCTTCGGTGTCGATCTTACTTAGAACTCTGCGACGATTTTTCAGCAAGCTGCTTTTATACCGCAAACGCTACTATTTACGTAAGGATTGTGCATAACTCTGCAGTTCCGTATACACACGTTATCTTATGTTGTCGATAGACATTGGTAATTCCCACGTCCAAAGCGCGAGTTTCTGAGTCAGGCATGATTATTGCGATAGCTATGTTACTTCACAGCAGTTTAGCTAATTAACTCAGCATATACGAGGAAACTTATCTAAAGCGAAGAAATAGACCGTTTAAAATCTACACGACCTTGGCATTTTTTCAGAATCTTTTTAAAGTATAAGATATATTTTAGATAAAGCGTTCTCGATCATTTTGTCTTCCTGAACTGTTTCAACATCTTAAAGTATGAAGGGAACGTATTACGCATCGACTACAAAATATTTATATTTGTGTGTTTCTCAGAAGTGATACAGTAGAGGGGAAACTCACCCTTAAAGATTGGCGCGCAGAACGCTCTAGGCGGAAACTCTTTTATTCCGTACATTTTGTACTTCTCTACGACGAGGATTGCAGTAAACAATATCCACTTAACGCTTTCAAATGTTCCACCAGTTACTACATATACGAATACTGCACTTACTGTTCCTAAAAAAATAGATTGTTGTAAATAGCGTCGTGAAACTATAAGTTTCAAATGTATCTCGACGGGATAAATGGATTGTTCGCGATCGATCGTTGAACCGATACTCCTAGCATCGACCTATTAATCGTCGAACACTGTCCCGAATCGGCAATTAACGGCTTTCATGTCAGAACGCGAACGGAGAGGATGAATTTCGGCTGATCCCATTGGGAAATTTCAAACCTGCGGAACGTTCGCTTTGTCAGCGTAAAGCCCGTACGATCAATTCGGCCGGTTTCCGAATCCGCGTTTGCTTTTACCCTAAATGCCATTTCGCCATCGGCGAGATAGCGCGCGAGTGAATCAGGGCGAATCTTCTCTCTCCCCCACGTACTCTTTCCCATTCTTTCTCGCCAGTCCTTTATTTCTCGTGCCTCGCGGAGAGGAGCGTCGAAAATCGAATATTCGACGGTCAAAATGCTATTTATTATCGAGCACTCAGACCCGACGGAGTCTTTCTCTCCCATTTCTTGCGTCCCGCGCGTCTTTGTCTTCTTACTTTCCGCCCTTCCGCGTGGCTACAATTCGTGTATCGTAGGGCGGACGATTCGTTTCGACGGTAGGCGTGTCTTCCAGCAATTTATTATTTTACCGTGCATTCCCCGTTTTTCTGCCCCGCCGTCCCATATCTTCCGGGAGAATATTTTCGGTATGCCCGCGATGCGACTCGCTCTCCTCTCCTCCTCGTTGGCCGAGTTCACGGTAAAACGTTCGTTCCCTTCCCGTAGCATTCCGCGGCAATCCTTCCAAGGTCCGCGCCCTCCATCTTCGCGGTCGGAGCGAAAAAGGTGCAAACTGCCGAGCTGATCTCACGGTACACCGAGAGTCAGTTTAATTACACGGGAAAACTGGGCGCGCAATCGTACGAGTGTTTCCTCGCCATTGTCTCCGTGACGTTCTATTCAGCGTTTCCTGACATTGCCATCGACTTCGAACCCCCACGTTTCCTCGTCAACGACTGCCACCTACCTACTGACAGCGGAAAACTGGATTGGAAGTCCTCTCGTAGTACACCCTACTACTCACCTCTCGTTGCCCGCCTTCCTTCCTTCCTTCCTTTCTTCCTTCCGTTCACCCTGTGCCACCGTTCGCTTACCCCATTGTACTTTACACCCCCTCCCCATCTCGTTCCCTCTTTCCCTCTCTCCTTCCCTTCACAGCCAGGCAGGCGATCGCGAATCCTTTGTGTCGATCGAGGACCACTACCGTCTTTCTGACACAGTGACCCCGCTGTTAACGTCGCTCGACGTATGTTTCGAGACCTTTAAAGATCAGCGAATAGCAATCTCGTGTCTATTTGTAAAAATTTGCTCGTTTAAAGTTTTGTAGAATTTTTTTGTTTTTTGTTATTTCCTTTCCGGCTAACGTTATCGCCCTAAGAAAGTGGGTGAGATAATAGTATCGGTTCAAAAACCTTGACGAAGCGTATGGCTAAGTTGGAACACTGAACATTTGACGTCAATTGTTGTAAAATAATAGGGGATTGCGTAGCTTGTTATAAACAATAGAGTGGCGGTAAAATAAGTTTTAATATGATTCAAGTTCGTACAAATTCTTAGCAGAGTGTATAAAGAACAGGGTTTGTCGCATTGGTTGCATTAATGTAAGAGCATTGCTCGGTACACGGTAAATGAAAAGTAAATATGTGCGCTGATAAGAGTAAATTACTCATCTCGGCACGGCGTTCCCGAAGGCTATTGCACTTTTTAACAATATTCATTTTGTAATGCGGTTTGAATACCTCGAAGACTCCCCTGTTCATTATTTTCTGAACAGAGATAAGGTTTAGTTGTCGCATACTTGTAATTGGCCCGAGACAAGACCTTGTCTCTTGATTCAGTAACACAGGGAAAGAGAGAGAGAGAGAGAGAGAGGCAGAGAAATCCGACTATGTTTCCAGACTTACAACACAAATTTTCTCCTCTGAACTTAACTCATTTTGATATTGCCAATTAAAATGTTTAGAGAACGCTTAAATTTAAAGTTATAATTTAAAAGCGATCAGCGAAACTTTACCTATTTAAAAAATATGTGCTCACGAATCATTCTTATAAAGTACGTTTAGCGTTGACGTTTGGTTTGCTAGATAATTCACCGACGTAGTCGTAAAGACGATCACATTAACCTTTTCATAGTTGGCTGGAGATATAAAACATCGTCCGCGTCGGCGTTCCTGGACTTCCGAGCGTTATATCGTATCTTTATAAGGAGGAAAACTTTGAAAATAACCCAACTGAACAGAATCGTGCACACTGTCACGAACGTTATGCGATTAATTAGTCGTGTGCACGTCCTTGTCTGTAAAAACAGTGATACGTCGTATATAAACTGTCCGTGCCTGATCGTTGGACAGTTATACGTTCACGAAGCTACCGATAGCATGTTAAGAATAACGCTACTAATCTTCGTCGCTATGGCGATATCTTCCACGTGTGAGTCTTTTTGAATTCATTACATTTCCCCCGGAGAGTCGCGGTAAATCGTTGTTAATTGAAAATTGGTTGGAGCACAAATTTTGTAATTTACGAAATTGAAAGCCGAATGTGATAAATTGACAAGTAATACGTAAATTCTTTTTTCTGCTCGAATCCACCGAAAAAGGCTCGTATCGGCCGTTGAAAATGATATTCTTTTTATTTCATAAAGGTTGCGAAGATTTATTGCGGTAAATCTTGCTTAACCTTCTGATTCAGCTTATCATTTACGAATAAATAAATTTAAAAAACTGTAATGGTCAGAAGTTCCTACGAATTTTGGAGGAATGAAATTTGGTCGTTACTCACTCCGAATGTTTTCAGACGCCGCTAAAATAGAATGTAACCGATCGCACGAAGAGTATCAGTGTGGATCGGCTTGTCAAACGACATGCCAGAATTTAGGCGAACCGTGTCCCATAGTAAATATCGTAAGTAGAGAAACGCTAGGCTTTACAGTTTTCCAGATAACGGAGTATTCGGAGCGTTGAGAAACAAAAATTTCTATGCATCGATTTTAAATTTGTAGAGATGCAACGACGATTGTTATTGCATAGACGGCTATGCGAGGAACAACATTGGAAAGTGCATCCCAATATCACAATGCCCTCCTAAGAACCAGTGATTCCAATTTAATGTTTGGACCATGTAAAAGAAGATCGTCTTTGAATTTAAACTTACACCACTGATTGTCGCATGAACAATGAAAAATGGATCATGTTAGCATTATATTAGCCTGTATTACTTATATTAATATATGCATAAATGTTCTCGTTTGAGGTTATAGTGGACTGTACTTTTTAGTTTATAATTTATTCACCCGAAAGTCAGAACATTATCGTATGCTATAGGTAGAAGGTAACATGCGGCTGGCGACTTTACTGTGTAAACGGTGAAATTTCACTCTCGTCCGTAAAGCCGTTAAAGTCATGGGCACTGCACTGAATACGTCGAATTAGGCTAACGCGTTACCCGCGGCGCACGCGATTTGCCAAATTCGTAGCAAAGCAATTAGATCTAAGAGCTAGGTGGTGAGGAATACAAGTAGACGACTGGAGCGTGACTCACCTTCCTCTTCTACCGAGGGTCATATTCGCTCGACGCGTATTATGCCGGTGCAACATATATACATATATATATTAACATAATTGTTTAACCGCTCGGCAGCTTAATAATTATAAAGAAATTAATTTTAATTCTATCAATACTAGGAAACAAAGATTTCGTCGAGAAAATGACCGTGTCAAAAATTTAATCCTCAGAAACATTTAGTCCCTGATTTTTCCATCGTCCATTCTAACGCCAAGCTCATAAAATTACCGCTCCGTTCGTTTCGGCGTTAAAGCGTTTTCCGAGGAGCCACGGTAAATAATTGAGACGAGACGAGACGCTCGACGGATCCAGCTATTCGAGCTTATTATGAAAATCGTAAGAATGCACCGTGGCCAGACTAGCTTCCCGTTTGCTTTAAGCTGCTTTCGGGATTAGCGAAAGCGGCCGCTGTCCGGTTGCTGACAAGTCAGTTTGCGGCCCGAAAACCAAAGTTGTCGGCTCGACAGCCGAGCGAACAATCGGAAAGTCAAACAGTTTGACCAGTCCGGAAGAGGTGGTTCAATATTTGGTTCCGTAATGTAATCCACGGAGAAGTCGAAAGTGCTGAAGTATCCTGGAGCAGCCCTATTATCTCTGCCTCTCCTCTTCTTCCCGCTCTTTCTGCTCTTATGGTATGGAGGCTCAGCCTCCTCGGCTATATCGCGAGATCGTTGACGGACCAGCCAAAAAACTTTTCTGATAAGCCTCCGTCGATAAGTTTATCATCGAGACGCGTAACGCCGTTACTCTTGGAAATTCATATCCAGATGTTTTATGACTTCGTTGAATATTATCTCCGCGAGCGGAGAGATTATTTGCGTCTCGTTCGATAGTAGCCGCTTTACTCCTTGTTTTTCGTACGCGGGTTTTTCCTCGGACGTACGAACCGTGATGTAGGGTAATTCGACCGACGATAAGTCATTTCGGCCAATTGCGCGATATATGTCCTCGAATCATTTTGAAAAACGATCGCGCAAACGAGAGCAAACTTAAGGCATGCTTTACGTTACGCGAAACACGCGATGTTTTTGTTTCTCGTAACGTTAAGCTCGCGTAAGGATATATTACGTATTCTGGTTTGCGAGAAAATATTTCGAGGTGATTTTAATATCGCGATACCAGCGGGAATTACCCTCGCTCTGAATCATTTGTACACGGAATAACTCGCGTATCGTATTTAATAAATCTCGTCTAACGTGCGACCCCCGAACGCAAAACGACGTTCCGCGAGACGAACTACAATGGGTGTACCGGCCAATTAGAAATTCCAAACGCGCGCGCTCGCCTCCACACAGTCGCTCGCTCGCGCGCGCGCGATGTGTCGCGATACGCGCATTCGATCGCACAGTCCCGCGGGCGATCGGTGTATGACGCACGCACAAATAGGAAGGTAGGTCGAGTGTAACGTACACACGCGCGTACGCACACCGACCGTGTCTCGAATTTCGCATGCCGCTCGACACGTGCGACGTATAACGCACCGCGCTCCGATTCCCCTCTCGCGGGATGAACGGAGAGAGCGAGAGAGAGAGAAAGAGAGAGATTCGAGGGAAACTCAGGGGACGAGAGAGAAGCACCGGTGCCCGAGGGGTTGTTCGAGTTTCTACCAGGCATTTGTTTAATTGGGAACCGACATGGCCGCCGGGATCACCCCTACAATTGACCACCCCATCTGCGCGGCCACCATCGTCGTTGCAAAATGCGCGGGTTCTGGCACGTGCGCTTGCTCGTCCACTCTCTACTCCTGACCCTGATTCTTCTTAATTACATCCGTCGTGCATAAAATTCCATCGACGCCCGATAGGCGTAGGCCGTGAAATTGTGCACGTTTGTCGGCAAAAACTGGGACGCAACGTATAGTGCGCGCGTATCGTAACGTTTTCTCTCTTGTTTGCCTTACGGGAGGGCGAAAAAAATCACGCGCGGGTATACATCCGTGAAAATATCGAATCTCGGGAATTTTTGAAAACACGGCGCAAGGCGATGCGTAGTGGTACGAGATTACTCCCCTTTGTTAGTTTACTTGTCGTGCAAGCTGTTATCGGGGACAGACCGCCGAAGGGGGACTGTGAAATTTTCTGAAACCAACATGGCCGCCGGATCACCCCTCCGCAAAGCACCGCCGATGCGAAATTCTCTGCATCCCTCCCGGGGTGCCTGTTGTTGGGAAACGGGGGTTGGATTCTCGAGGTCGTATTTGAAGTGCGTTTTACGTACCGCCGTGTGTATCATTATCGCGAGTTCGTTTCTGCCCGGTTGCTCCACTGATCTCGAGTAAACGACGGATCGATGGAGAACGTTGCGCCTGACGAGCTGTTAAACGATCCGATCTGCAATTCGCTCGACGATAAAAGCCGGAGACGCACATTACCGTACCATGTCCGATTCGCGTGTCGGTCGAGTGTTTGGTCGTCACTCGTTACAAAAATTGCGCAATGCTTTTTAAATGCAATAGTTCACACATCACCGTATCAATTCGAGCGCTAAATGTACAATTTCTGGTGCAGCCAACATCCGACCGACACACGAATCGGGCATGGTACGTTAATGCGTGTCTCCGGCTAAATTCAACGCGATCGCCGTTGCTCGTGAACGTAAAAATTTCGTTCGCTCCGAATTATAATACACACCGTGCAAATTTTTTGCGCTTTCGCGCGTGCGAGACGATTACCAGGTAACAATTTAATTTCGCGATATCGCGAAGCGTTAACCGGTTATCGGCGGACCGTGACTATCCCCCTGTAATTAATGAAAATAAAGGGGAGAACGAAAAGGCGGTAAACATTGCAAAGCAAACTCTCGCGAGACCACTCGACTCAATACCATCGCGGCTTATAAGGTCTATCTTTTGGAACCTCGGGAGGGCAATTTCGTGAAATTTCCCCGACTCGCCGAAGTTCCTCGTTTCCACGTCGAAGGTCCGTGTGCACGCAGGCGCCCCTCTAACTCGGAGCCGACCGATATGATAATTCGCCGAATATAAATACGACCCGCGTTATGAATATTCAATTTAACGGACAACGAGCGTGCCGGTTTGTTTGCGCGCCGATACCTCGGTCAGGGCGTGTCGAATTACGTAAAAATGGATATTTTAGATCGACGGAGGAAAATCGTGAGAGACAAAAGTAATTTCTCGAATCGAGAGCGTCGTGGGGGACCCTGATCGTTCGAGATTTCCACGAGGCTTTCTCTCGTTTCGTAGGAACGAACGACTCGTCGCCCGGTGATCCCTGCTCCTCGATGCGCGAACCGAAAAATTTAACGACGAGCCACGCGAATGTACGTTAAGCATTGTTCGGGGAACGGCAGAAATGTTCATTGGTCCCACAAGTGGCTCGTTACGAGGCTCTTTCTTTTTTTTTTCCCCGGCGGATATCTGCCCCGTCGACTATTTCGCGAAACGAGCGTTCATTCGTACGATCATTGGGAAATCGATCGGAAAAATGATTGGGCGGTTCGGGCATACCTCATCGAACGGAGAATCGACCATTGCCGATTCCGTCGAGCGGGGTAAACGATATTACGCAGCGCAAAGGAGACAAATACGCGCACCGTCAACAAAATACCGTTTAACGGAAGAGACCGTATCGGTGCGCAAGGTAAAAAGTGATCTGAGGCACGACTTTACGCGCCGGTAAATTTTCCTCTCCACGCTTTTGTTAACGAATCGGGCATATCGTTCGACGGTATCTTTGCAGGTATTTGTCGATAAAGCTTGTTAACGTATCCGACTTATCGCATAACTGATAGTCGCCAGTACATGCATGCAAAAACGATCTGGATTTGCGGTAATGCTATTATCGTACCTCACCCTCAACTTCGCTGTCACATATTTACCGAGATACCGTCGCGGATTCATAATAGATACCCCTTTATCGCGATCCTATCCGTCGCAACCCCTAATGACTCAGCTAGTCAGCCGCGATCGCAGGTTGCACCTTTTACGGCCCGTTTGGCAAAATGGATCGCCGATTCGCAGATTCGCGCGAACGTACGTACAATGGCGCTCGGTCCGTTTCGCGCTGTCCCGCGCATCGCGTAAAACGCGTCGCTCCCGGCATAATTGCAGCGCGGAGAGCAGATCTGGGGAACGTTCGGACCGCATCCCCATTATCGTCATTAGGCACGCAAAGTGCAACGTCACGCGTCAAAGCGATTCCTCTCGAAAGCACGCGTGTCTCGTCGTCGAGCAACGTTCTATCGAGGAGACGGAAGGCGTTGAAGAATTTTCAATGATAAAGCGAAGTTCCCGTTGATTCATGCGGCAGGTGCGAATCGAAAGCTTCTGGCCGGAACGAATCGATCGAGAGAAAGATACTTTTTTCCACTTCCCGACGTTAAGAGGATTCGCCGTGGAGTGAGGGAACGTTAAGAGAATTCACACTCTGTAAAGTGGACCATGCCGTCGCGAAGGCTGACATCGACGTTTGTTTGCGACCGTCGAGCATTGCGAGAGACCGCGGGTAATATCGATGAGCGCGCTAACCGTCCATGCGTGAGAAAAATGACACTCGCTGCCCCCGAGAAGTATCCACTTCCGGAGATTTAACGGCAGGGATAGCGTTTTTGTTGGGGCGAAAGTCGCGTTGAGAAATTCCCTGAAATCTCCGATCCTGAGTGCAACGCGACGCGTACGTCGTCCGGGAGAATCGAGAGAAATATTTCTATCGAGATTTAAATCGCCATCATTCAAAGGAGCGAACGATGCGTCCTCTTCCTTCTTCTTTTTTTCTCCCCGACCATGTCCCATCGATCGATGACCTTCATCCATTCTCCGACATTCGCCGCGAAGACGGCCCCCCCCCCCTGGTTTCCACTCCAGAACGTCGCGAGGCCACGGTAACGCGCGCTACCGGAGTACTCGGAGAGGCGGATAAAGAGAGGCGGAAGTACGTCGAGCAAACCGTAATCCCGGCATTGTCTCGGCTCCGCTAGCTCCGTCCCCGAATGCGGATAATCCCGGGTAGCCGAGAGGCCCGGTCGCGCGTTCCTGTTTTCCCGGCGGGACGCGATAACGCACCGAAACGCTCCGAGAGAAACGGCCGCCGGGCAAAGGGTTGCCTTTCAATGGACGATCGACGGAATTTAAAATCGGCCGGGACGGCCCCGCTTTCGTACGTATACATATACGCGTACAAAACCGAGGGCGCATAAATCCGCGCGTATTCGGACGGGCCGAGAGCGTGCAAGCGCGAAACATCGGGGATTAAAAAGCGGCTGACTGGGAGAGCCGAAAATATTTCCTCCTGCGTCTCTCCACGTTTTTTCGTCGTTTTATACGGATTTAACGCTGGTTACGCTCTCTCTCTCTCTCTCTCCCTATCGGCGCTTCCATCGTCCTTCGGCGCTATTTGCTTTACACTTGAAATATATCCGCGATGGGCACTCCCGGTAATACCGGTTCCTTTTGCTTTATTCCCTGCAGGACTATCGACTAAACGCGGTATTCGCATGCGAGCGCGAGGCGTTCCCTTTCGCGACGGACGGTTTTTGTAGTGGTTAAAAGTGAAATCGAACCGCTGCTGTATTCTCCCTTTTTTTTTCTTTTTTTTTTTTAAATACGAAACTGGAAAAAAGTGAATATCAATCGTCGCGCCTTCATCGCGCGGTTTAACCGTTTTGATGAGACGAATGACAAAACCAGACCCTGAGCTTTTGCCGGTGCTCGAAGGGGTAGTTCAACGGTTCCTGACCACATGTCAGCGAAACAGGACACACCGGCGAGCTGGCCCGTGCTCCAAACCGGTCTCGAAACTGCGCAATAACAATTTTCCAATTACCGAGTGGCCGATAAGCATGTAAATCGTGTCGCGACCCTTTTGCGACCACCGTACGTAGACGGGGATTCGATGGACAGTGGGAAACCGGTCGAGACGGCACCACGATTCGTCTTCCCGGTTATCAGGCGTCAAAATTGCGCGCAATTGTTCTCTCTTCGGGGGAACGTCAAACTTTTCGGAGCGGCGAAGAGAAGTCTTCAAAGTCCCACCAAGATCTTCAACCCTTCCCAATTTCACGGTTGGCACGGTGAATTAAAACCGGGTCGTAATGAAAGAAACGATCGGGACAAGAATTTGGGAACGTCGGACGAACGACCGACGACGTTTAACGAAAATGATTCTTTGTGAAAAAAAAACAAAGCAATTTCCAAGTTGTTTCGACGGGAGGAAATTCCTCGATTATTTTCCTTAGAGTTTCCGCGAACGAAAGAAATTCTAAGCTTGACGGGAGATGGATCGTCTCCCTGGATACTCGCAAAATACAATAACACTCGCTTCTCGTTGACGAAGTTTCCGCGATGTTATTAACGTCTACTCGGGAATGAATCACGTGTCGGCTTAATCGCATTAACGATAAACGCTTCGGTGCGAGAATGCTTTAGGCCGTGGACGAGGGGACTGCCGAAACGTAAATATTAGCCTACAATATTTTCTCACCAAATGTTATACCGTTCAGGAAAGATCCTCGTGTTTACGCCGGTATTCCCAGATTCGCTGTCTCGAAGCTGTGGAGAGCCAACCACGTAATACGAGCGTACTCGTATTTGCTCGTAGTTAGTCCCGCGAAACGTCTTATTACGCCATTCGTTTTGCGCGACGGGCC
Source organism: Pemphredon lugubris (assembly GCA_933228935.1). Lineage (NCBI taxonomy): Eukaryota > Metazoa > Arthropoda > Insecta > Hymenoptera > Crabronidae > Pemphredon > Pemphredon lugubris. The sequence goes on along the minus strand of OW121817.1, from coordinate 54,707,208 downwards.
ACGAGGAACGAGCTCGAATTCAGAAAAGTGTTTTATCGTTTTCATCCTCCGGTAAACTCTGATGAGTTCTCGGTACAGATAATTAAACGAAATCTCCTTCGTAAATTTCTGTCGAAACGAAAACAAAGCGTGGATAAGTTTTTTTGTTGCGTTATTTATTATCATTTCTTCGAAAGCCTTTGGGGATATTTATCATCACTCTCTGTACAGAACTTCACGCGCCATTAGTCGAATACAAAAATTTCAAACCAATCTCGCTCGACGCGCGATACGGATTTCAAAGTGCAAGCGAACGTGAGATGTCCAATCTCTGGTAACGGATGAGTAGATAAAAGAAGCGAGAGAGCGTGGCGGGGAGGGAGAGAGGAAGAGGCAGCAGGGACAGACGCCAAAACGTGAAATAATTACGCGTCGTCAAACACACGCGTATATTCTCTTTATCGTCGTGCCCGGTGGTGCCCGCAAACGATAGCGTCGAATCGCGTCCGCGCATCCACCGGGTTGCGACGTTCAAACAATACGCGAGCCCGGCCAACGCCGAGCGGATCAAATACTGTCGCCCCCGATAATTATTGCTCGCCAGCTAATTACGACAGTAGATACGCCGTCGCGATCGACGGAGGAAAATCGGACGGGAGAGAAAGGTAAAATATACAATCGGATCGTTCGATGTTTGGCGAAGCTCGAACCTATCGAATAACTCGTTTCGTCCCAAGGGGTGTTTGCGCGGATCGAGGACAAGGTATCCGGTGTGGATTCACGTAGTACAAATTTAGTAGCCACCCCTGTGTATACTGTCTTCGCTGTGTTTCCCTTGTAATCTCCCGAGAGTCGGGCCAATGCACGTACGCTTGATATTCTCCTTTCTTCGATCCGGCTCTCTCTCTTATCTCGTCGGCACTCCGGGCAAAATTTACGACGGTATACCGTTGCGGTAGATTCGAGAATCCTGGGCTCTCGCGAAAAAAAAAAATATTATGACTCGCAGCGACGTCGCGACGCTTGACGAATAGGCGCGTCGAAATAGAAGCGAAAGCAAAGTTAACTGTCAACGCAAAAAGTGCGAATCGCACCGTTGGGGATTTTCGGGTTGGTAGAAAAATCAGTGTTTCCCCGTAAAACGTGACGTCGATATTATTGACGACTCGGCGGTGCGTCGCGCGCGAGAGAGCAAAAATTGAGGCCAGCAGCTCCTCTACGTGATCGGAATTCAGGGGAATGATCCTGGGCGTCACGGGCGAGCGACCACGGGGCGCTAACTAACGCCATAATCAAGTAAGCAGTTTAGTCGAGCGATCCGGTTACGTCGACTTAGCCTTCGTATCGGCGAGGCGTCACTGATTGGTTTACAGATCTGCTGAGCCGAACTCAGACGCTCAAAGGCCTCTCTAGTTAGTCCTCCTCTCCCGCTCCCCGTCCTCTCGTCCTCTCGTCCGTCCCTTCGCGGTTGTTTCATTAATCTTCCTCTAATTCCGCCACGTTTTCGCGAGAGATTCTTCCTTCGTCGTCGTCGGTGTTTATCGATCTTCGTCCTCCGCAGCATCCCTCGGCGTTTAACCGCGCGATCGAAACGCGCTTTGTAAGGAGATCGAAATTATACGAGGTACGGGCGAACGAAGCTTTAATTGGGATAAAAATAAATTGCCGTGGGACACTTCGCTCGCTTCATCTGGCGACGACGTTAACTGCCGAGTGGCTCGCTATTCGCGTTTGCGAAGGTACGAGTAGGTCCCCCCCCTCCCCCGGTAAACTGCTGCCCTCGAGGACACTCGACGACGAGGCAAAGTACGGTCCATTATTCTTGAAGCTTCGCGATTTCGTACCGTCACCGACGATAATTATTTCGGAGTTCGCGGTAACCGAATCCTGAAAATTGTCGTTTATATCGAATACGTAGGTATTCGATTTCTCGGTGGCCGCAAACGATCACGGATTCGTTTGTTCCGAGGGACGATAGCGTTCAACGATACACGCTCGAAAATTGATGCCTCGGAAATTCAGGCAATTTTAAGGGTTACTTCGATGCGGGAGCACGTGTCCCTGCACGATGACGAAGGGAACGAATTTATCGCCACGAACTGACGAAAATGCTCTCGCTGTTGGCACAACATTAGCGAGGAGAATTCATAGAGGGTGGGACGAAGAGTTATGACGAACACGTGGCGTTCCTCGGACACGTCGGATACCTGCCCGTTGTTCTCAGACTGACAGAAAAAATATGCCCGCTTTCCACTGTTTGCGCGGCGCGAAATAATACGTCCCCGACGAGACGTTCGGTCGTCGAAAATCTTGTCGACTCGTCGGCAACGTTTCTACGTTTATTCTTCGTATTTCGGGGCGAATTCGTTGAAATCCGAGGAACTCGACGATGAGATATAAAACAGCGTTACGACGATAAGTTTGAGCAGGCGCGAGGGAGGCGCGTCAGTATTTTGACAGAAGTGAAAAATGTCAACCGTATGCAAAACAAATTGTGCCACCCGGCCTTACCCGGCGCGGCGTTTCATTATTTCGCTGCAACCGGGGTGGCTGTCTACGGGGGATTTCCCTCTCGCGGAAAATTTAATTCTCGGCCGGAAAGTCGTCGCTCGCATGCCTTCCACCCCTCCCCCCTTAATATAAGATCACAAGGAATATGGCGCCGGGACACCTGTGGTCGGTGCTTTAAAAATGATTAACCTGCCGAAAAAGGAGCGGGCGCGGGACTACGCTGACGCCGATGAAAAATGAATACCGGCAGTTTTTGGGACGACACAAAGGAGTCGTTAACTCTTCCCTCCGTCGCGTACTTACGAGCCTGATTTCATAATGGCTCCCCGATCTCCGGTGTTACAAGGCGAATACATTTTTTCAGATTTCCACCGATCCGTCCTTCGTCGTGCGAAGGGGACAGCGGGGAAAATCAGAGCGTTTGAAGTACGAGCTAAATGTCGCGTTCCTCGGTGTCGTTTATTAAAATTCTTGCCCGATCGAACCCCAACCGGCAGGATCGGCCTCCAGGATCCATCGATCTTCGATCGATCGGTTCGGCGATACCGTCGACGCTCCACGTGTACACGTACGAGGCCCGCGCGACACGTCGTTCTGACAAGCGATTTGTCACGCTAACGAGCTTCTATTAATATTCACGTTTCGGCCAGATACAGACACACGAGCCACCGCGCGCCGTCGACGCAGCCGCCCGTATATCGGGCCCGTAGTTCCTGAATCGCCTCGAAGTCGATGCTGGAAATCCGTTCGAGAGAATTCCGGCCGAATTAAATTCAACGCCACGCTCGAGCGGATCCGAAGGGTGGAGAACGAGCCTCCATTTTACTCTGCCTAAATTAGCATTCCGAGGGGAAAGATTACCCGTTGCTAAGAATTCTTTGTCAAAGAAGCACTCCCGCTTCTTGGAAGCCTCTTGACTCGGCCGTCCTTATTATACTCGTCTCTGTATCGATCGGTCATTGTACAAAAATAGGCTTAAAATGTACTACAACGAACAATGCCACGTTGCGATATTTCAATAATTCATTGTTGGTACAAATTAAACAATCCGGAAGAGCCGTCGCCAAAGATATCCTAAAACATGAAAACGCCACCTACTGCTTCTGGAATAAACTTCCTGTCAATACAATCGGCAGAGACATGAAAAATTCCTCCTTTCCGGTTACCTTGGTAACGGAAGGCAATAAAAGTCGTATCGTCGATACCGGTAGTCGCGCGTCGATCGAAACTTTGAATGGCAATTAATTCGACAGATTTATTCGCTCGATCAATCTCCGTTTTCCCCGAAACGTTTTCCCGTGATTTAATCGTCCGCTCGTCGAGAAGTCGTAAGTTTATCTCTCCTTCCCTACCTCGCACCTCCGATTCTCATCTTTCATCTACCTTCGCGATCCTCTCCCGTTTTTCCGTCCGACAACAAAGTTCGTTCAATCTCGACGATATCGCGTAACGAGTGGCTGATGCCCAATTAGCCATCGAAGCATCCTTCGTAACCGATGCGAGAGATAGAGGCTGCGAAGTCAGAAGCTTCCTCCGGTTTCTGGTTGACGTACGGAACACCGGGTATTCGATCTGCTCTTACCCTTCGTCGTCCAGCGAGGCTTAATGAAAACCGTGATTGAAGCCGGTGCACGAGGGGGCAATCGATCGGCACGAATCACGAAGAGGGTGTTTGGGAGCCAATCGCCGGGCTCCATCGGAGGGAGGAACATTTTTTTCTCTCTCCCCCTTCGATTCGATGGGATTCATGAGTTGATTTTGTGCAGATCGTACCGTCCGCCAGACCACCACCGGGCTTTTCTTTGTGCCACGCCGGGCTAATCAAACTCTTGTAATAGTATCGCGGTGAAAAACGTCAGATTTGGGTACGACACAGTCAATTCGGAGATATTTGAGTGGCTGGGAAGCAAGCCAAGTGGGTGCGGGTACAAAAAACCTTACCTTTGGAAAATCGCAGGTTTTTCCGTTTCATGTCGATAGGCGTGAACGCGAGAACGAGAGAAAAGAAATACGTATCGCGTTCATTCTTTGGGAATTGCGCGTCGGGTCCGAGGTGATACGACATTTTCGGAGAATGCTTCGCCAAAGCGAATTAATATCGCTAATAACCAATGTAATAAAAAAGCGTTGCCCTGTCTCTCAGCGGAATAAAAAATATCGAAGATCTCCGGACAGAGGGGCTCTTGCCCGAATTCGCCGTAGAAAGGAAAAAGCAACGGAAGGGCAAACATTTTTCCCTTGCTCCTTTTAGAGCTAATAACCTCTGCATATTTGATGGATTCCATTCTGTTTTGGAAAATCGTTTCTTGCGTCAGCAACGGTGCGCTTCGAGCGTGTGCGCGCTAGAGGGAAATCTAATTTCTTTGGCTAACACGTTGCAATTTTGATCCCTTGCCACGATCCGAAAGCTTTCGCGTCCCCGAGGCGGATAAATCCTGCATCTTTGTCGTTCTTTCTTTTCTTTTCTTTTTTTTTGCACCGAGCAGCCTTCCCTTTCTATCTTCCTCCCTCGGACGAGTGTCTCAGGACTCGTAAATTAAATGGACCGACGCTTTGTAGCCGGTTAAGTATTGGCTCTGTTTACTTTGGCCGTGGATATCGATCCCCGTCGTCTTCGGGGTGGACTCGGTTTCGTCGAATGACGGATAATTTCTTCTTTCTCTCTGTCGCGGAAAACTCTGCCCCATGCCGGGAACTAGGATACCTCCTCGGAGACCTCACGTCGGTTTTCTTCTGTCTTACGGTTTATTAACTCTCGGTCGATTAGTCGACCTCCCGATATCGTTCCTTCGATGGGTCCTTCGGGATTTTCGCACGAATTATTCTCTTCCTCCTATGGCGTAATTACAGACCTACATCTACCGTATATTAGACGGCTCGCTCGATAAACGGAATCATTCCCGCTATTTTCCGAGGGATCCAATTTATAGGAGTCTTTTTTTAACCTCCCGCTTTATTTATTCGTTCGAAGGGATACGCGACAATGGGTTGAACAGTGATCGTACACCGACTATCAGGCACGGTTACTATCGTAATTAATACGGTGTAATCGTAATTAGCCCACGTTAAACGCTAAGGAATGATTTGTTCGTTCGCTCGAGTCGCGAGTAGATATGTATACGCGAGATGTCGGTCAGGCACTGTCAAGAGAAAACACTGCGCACATGTCCGGCGCATTTTGCAGAGAAAAATTCTTTTTTTTTTAACGGGAAATAACATAACTATAACAATAACGATCTAAGTTTGAAGCAACAACGCAACACCGGCCAAAGTCCACTTGGCAGGTTTTTCTTTTGTCTTCAAATTGAACGTCCACACGTAAGTGGGGCCACGAGTTCGGGTTTTGTAAACGGGACACTCGTACATGTTTCGCAGATCCTGCTTGTCCTGCGTAATAGCTCGTACGTTGATCACCGGCATCGGTGGAAACAATTCTTTCGGTTTGGAATCGACTATGATGCCAGTTTGAACGTCCCATCGTGCGCCTTCCATGAAAATTCCGTGAACGTACGCACCGTCCCTCGGAGCAGAACTAAAACAACGGAACTTTCAGAGATATACCTACGTTTCTCGCGATAATCGATGTTGCGTGGTTTAAATAACTTTACGCTGCGTTAATCGGATCAAACGCGCGCCTCCGTATTGCAATTCAATTTTATATCTATCTCGCAACTTTGTTTAACTCCGCGTTCATCGAGCGCTCCGATGAATGAAAAAAAAATGTAAAAGTCGCCTATTTCTCGAATTACACGCTTAATTTTCTTCAGCGCGAGCTTATTTTTAGTCGTGAGAATTAAACGCGAAGTGATATAACGCGTAACGTTCGGTTAATCTCACGTACGTGAATTCTTCTTTGTTCTTCTTGGTCACGTCGCACTGTAAGCACATCTTGTCGAGAGGCAACTCTTGCCTCCTCGCCGTGGATTGCATAATCGCCGTGAGTAACGATTGGGGATTGAAAAAGCCAGCCAACCAAACCGAAGCTGGCAACTGTAACAAAGTTTGTCTCGTTATCATTATCCGGAAATCACTGTGGCGTCTGTCAGGCGTATTTATATCTCCTTACGACAAAATCTGTGGACCAGGCTTCCAATTCACGCAGTCGTAACAACAAATCGACGAACCAAGCAGTGAGGCCTAACAGAGAGGGATAGGCTCTCGTGGCCCAGACCGGTGGCACTTGGTCGAGGAACAGGGCGTTTTCAAGATCCTCCATGTCCGAGGTGATCGTCAGTTCCCCCTTTAAACCTAAATCCAGCTCTCGCAGCGAGCGTTTTATCTCCGTCGTCAAGTAATTCATTCTCTCGCATTCCTGAAACGCCACGATAACGTACGGCGTCCTTTCCTCCACCTTCCCCATGATTTCGGACATGTTGAATTCCTCCGGAAGCTTTTCCATTATTTCGTCCAATATCTGCTTCACCTTTTGGGACGAAAATCGCGGGGGATAATTGATCGTTAAATTAATGATCGGCGAGAATGATTACCTTGTCTTCTCTGGTAACCGTTTGCCCGCCGGAACTTCCAGCGTCCCGCGGCTGCATCTCGAAGACCGTTTTAAATAGATTTTCAGCGGTCATGGTGAGAAAGCCTATTTCCGCGTTTGGATGCAATCCGTACAGGTACGGAGATTCCGGCGGTATTGCTTCGTCGATGTACGTGTGATAGCCGGCTAAATCGGTATTCGGAGGCGCCGGGAAACCTAAAAACGAAACGTATTAAAATCGTAATATCGATTATTCAGTTTCAATCGCGATATTAATACCCGGTGCTAATTGTAATTCTCCATCGACCAGATCCGGTTGCATCAGCTCTTCGAGGTAAGAAACGCAAAGTCTTCTGTCCCAGTCGTCGGTTATGTGCCCGCCGTACATGATCTCGCCAAATAGATACCTTTCAATGAATAACATAGGTACAAATAATTTGCAACCGAGATAAATAAAATTGAGAAAAACGTAAACGCGAACCTCAAGTCTTCCCAAGGCACTTTCGACGTTGCTTCCAGGTAATTGTAGAGCACGCTCACGCTGATGTGTAAATCCCCGACGTTGAAAGGATAAATTTTGTTCCATCCTTGCGGACCAAATTTTCGACGCTCGGCCACAACAGCGTGGAAATAACAGAGAGAGAATAAAATTACTTTGAACTCTGCTTCCTTGGTGCACATCTCCAGGGTCTCTTGAGTGAAATTGTCCAAAGCCTTGTGTAAATTCGCTTGCATGCCCGTCGGTGGTTCGTTCGTGATCTTGATTGACGACTCCAAGATGCCCTGGTGAATTTTCAAAACGTTAAGATAACTCGAACGGCTGAATTATGATTTCTCGTTTACGTCGAGAGGATTTCGAAAGATATTACTTGGGGTATTATATGACCGGCCGCTGTACTCGCCGGTTCCGCGCTCATGAAAACCCTGTACTCGGAGTGTGACCCTTCCGCCGCTAATTCCAGCTTTTTCTCCAACAACGGCAGCCATTTTTTCACCAGATGAATATTTTGCAATACCACCCAGTGACCGTTTTTGGCCGCTTCGTCCATAGCTTGCTCGGCGACCGTTTCTTGGCCTTGACCAAGAGACACATTATGGAAATTTTGGTTGTCCAGCGTGTAACCTAATCGGCGACCCAAGTCCTCCACGTCCTGGTTGTCAAAAAGTAGAAAGAATTCAACGAAGAATAGCTCGTTAGCGCGACGTTGCTGTTCTTTACCTTCAAGGGATTGACTCCGGGCGAGAGGATAAAAAAGATGGGAGTGCTCGGACTGGTTTCTTCGAAAGACTTTGAAAATTCCACGGTTCTACCTTCGATGTACCTCGGGCCGAGTTTCTCTTCGATAAATGCGGCAATGGCGTATGTCATTCTGTCGGGCCGCAACGCTCGCAGCATACAGAGACGTTGTATCGCCGTTTTGTTTTTCCATTCTTGGGGAAATTTTTCTCGTTCCGGACATTCGCATTCCACTAACTTCTTCCACCTCTTGGCCGAACTCTCGATATCCCTGTCCAGATTGCTGTACCGATAAAGTTTTATTAGATAAAAAACAACTTTTGCGTATTTTATATGAAAATCTGTCTCATCGACCTTACTGGATATAGATCGAAAAAAGAGATATTCATTTTCATTCAATTTCATTTCAGAAATTGATTCGATTTCAGTCGAATATATTTCCTATTTCTAACTGGTGTCAAATTAATTTAAATTAATCGGAAATCGACGGAGTTAAAGGCGTGTCAGACGCTTTCGCTTCGATTACCGAAATTCTTCCCGTGTGGCGAGGCTCCTTATTCCACCCCAGCTGGTGTTCGTAAGAAAATCCACGGGCGACGTGACGTGCGGGGTGATGGGAAATCGCAGAAGGAAATCCAATTCACCGGCGGTCACCTCGTTTCTCGTTAACAAAATCTGAAATGCCATTTGCGAGACGAAGATCAGTTTGTCGCACTCGAAGAGGCCTCTGGTCGTGTACATGAAGACCGAGTACGCGATGCATTCGATCAGATTTTTGACTCTTCCGGACACATCGGGCGCCGGATCGGCCTTGGATATTGCTTTCTGGAATACCACGCTGAAAGCCTTCAGTGAAAATTGATAAATTGGATTTATCGTGTTCAGATCGTTCAGGATGAAATACAGTAACGAAGCCCTAGCTGCCGCCGGTCGATAAAGTTCTCGGGCTGCGTCGATCTCTCGACTAGTACCGCGTGCTTCCGTTACTTTCAGCTCGATTTCCGCAGCGGTTCTCTTGGTGGTTTCCAAGTTCTCCACTAAAGAAGTATCTCCCAACACGTTGCTACCAGCCGACGATAATCTGCGTTCAAAATTTCGACACGTTAACCCTCGAATTATCTTTCTCTCTCCCTCGTCGTTGATATACGAGAATTTAGATGGGAAAGGATTCAACTCTCGGTCGCGTCGCTTTATTTTTGCGATGGAACGCAGAGTCAATAGAACGATTGTGGGAGGGGGGCGTACCTGGATAAAAGAGAGTCTTCCAAGCTATTGAGCGTAATCTTGAAATCATTCTGCTGTCTCGTAAGCTCCGCCTTCAGTTCCTCGAGGTCCGGTCTCTCAGCCTTCACCACTTCAGCGAGTAATTGATCCTCAAGACCGTCCCTCGTTACCGTGAAATTAATCAAAGTGGTTTGCGCCTGCATCTCCGGCTTGTAATGGGGATTAGCCAGTTTAGTGTGCAATAATAATCTGAAGAGGGAGTTGTACTCGACCTCCTTGTCGCCGATCTTTATCGCGCGACCCTTCTTAATCAAGTTTCTGCCGAGCAAAGGATCCAAGACGGGATCAACGGTTTCGCCGATGTTTTCCACCAGAACCGTAGATCCCTTTGCCAGGGACTGCTCGATGACGTCCAAGTAACCCTTTTGACCCAACCTAATGATCCTGAGCTCTTCCCCGTACTTCTGCTTAATCCACTTGATACCTTGAAGCTGGGTGAGAATCGCGATGAAGATTTTCATTCGATTCGATTAGTGATAGAAATCCGGATAGTGGTACGACGTACCTGTGGATCTATCATCAACGGCCAGCGATCGGAATTCGATAGTATCGTTGCGTTTTCCGTCGACATTCTGTCGTTCGGCAATCCTTCGTTATTCCACTTTGCTATTTGCGTATCGTCCGTCAACAACGTCAACGGATCCAGCCCCTCGGTGGTTGGAATCGTTGGCTCCACGTTTCTTAAGAACGGCAGCCATTGTTTGTTCAGCAAATCTTGTCGGAATTGTTTCGTAAAGCAACCAACGTAAGATATGAATGCCGTTACCAATAAAACGTCTCCGGGCAATGTTGACGCTTGTTGCATGAAACTGAAATTATTTCACACGTTTATCGTACCGTATCGAATTTTGTGTTTATCTTAACTCGCGTAACATCGATACTCCTGTAATTTACTTCGCCACAGAATCAGCCCAACGGACGTTCTCCGATGCCAGACCACCGACCAATCTATTAGCAAGCGCAATCGTGGCGTTAGTCGCGTCGGCCTCCTGTTGACACTTCAACTTCTCGGCCGTTGCTTGCTCGAAGTCCGCGGTTAGCTTCGCCAGTTGTTCCTCCAAAGACTGAATATAAAGCAACGATGATCGACCGTAATCGCGGACAGGGAAGCGCAAACAATCGCTGTTATACGTACAACGACTTTCCGTTTAATCACTCCGAGCTTATCCTGAGCGGCCGCTAATTCCGCGTTCGCCTGAGCGAGCGCTTTCCGCTTCGGCTCTACGTCGCAGAAAACTACGTAGAATTTAATGATATTAATCACCCAGGCGCAAAGACCCGCGGCGGCGGCCGATTTCGATCTGACGAATTCCGGCTCGAATTCGGAATCCTTGAGGTACGGCTGTATAGCTTTAATTACTTCCGGATGGATGTTCTCCTTGTCGTAATTAATTAAATTATCGAGAAAACTGTCGACCTTCGCCATTACGATCTGCGAAACGACCTTCGGATAGAATTTTGTCCTTGTACCACCGGTGACCTCGTTCCTTACCTTGGCGGCTTTCCAACTTCTGTCCTTTGGTACTTTGCCGGACGGAGCCAAGAGTACCATCACGGCCGCCGTTACGTTCGTTACGGCACCGGGGGGCGAGCCGAATGATTTGAGTTCGGTCAGATTCGCCTTGTTCAACGTATTCAGGGCTTCCTGAGCGGCCAATAATGCTGGCTCGGCCTTCAGTAAGTCCGCTTCGCAATCTTTCTGCTTCTTCGATACTTCCTCGGCTATTATGCCTACCTTGGATTCCTCTTCGTCGGCTAAACGGAGGGAAAAGCGTTTAGACCGCCTCTCATCGGATACGGTACGTATCGATCCGCGAGTATATACCTATAGCTTTCTCTTTCTGCACTTTTTCAGTCTCCACGCCGACTATGGCGATCAGCGTGTCGGCCGCTTCGTTTTTCTGCTGCAACTCCACCTCCTGAACGGCTAATTTCTCCTTCAATTTGTCCACCTCGACCGCCGTCGATCTCAACTTCTCCAAACCATTTTCCAATCTGGCGACACGGGCGCGAAGCTCGCTGGATTTGGTTTTTAGTAGTCTGCTGTAAAGACTGATCTGCTCGAGGAATGACTTTGGTGTGGTGTAATTGTAGCGACGTTCGCTGGCCAAGTAATGACGACTGGCAGCGTTGACGCTCGTGTGAGCGTGCGCCATGAATTTCGCCGCTGATTCCCTGCGACGGGAGAATCGTATTATTTCTTTCTTAATCGCGAGCGAGAGTTAGCGCGGATTAAATTGAACTTTGCGAATTATACCTATATCCTTCCGGAAGTTCGTCCAACTCCTGCAAGAACCTCTTTGACACGGACATCAAAGCTTCCTGCGGCCACTCGTGAAACCAGTTTATTGCCGTGCAATTTATAATGGCGGGGAATTTCCTCGATCTAACCCTTAAAGTGGAACCGACCGGGGAGAAACAGAGAACTATCCTCAGCTGACGACGCACCCGGTCGATGAAGAACTTCCAACAGTTCTCACGGGTATCGAGCATCCCCGCTCCTTTCACCTCGTTGCGTACACCTACGAATTAAACATCGAGAACGTCTGCTGGATTCGTGCTCGGAAATTCCAATTAACCCTTTAACAGGCGAATTAAATTTTTTTTAAATTGCGCTATAATTATTAGTACTGGCGGACTTCCCACAACAAACTGATCGTATCGCTTGCGCGCGGGTAACAGGAGCCAATGCGCCTCAGTGGAAAAATAACAAAAGGCATGGCTGCCTGTTACATGCTAAAATATTTTGAATGCAAGCGTAAACGAAATTTAATTTAACCCTGCCTTAAGGCGGGCATGCCCTTTAGAGGATTAACTTCGCGATAGATATTTCGTTTACCTCGCGTAAGAATTTTTAACAAAGACTTTCACATCGCGCGATAAATTAAAATTCTTTTCCGCGGCGTTGAGAGGCAATGTCGTTTAATTACCGGCTATTATATTTTCCACCTCGTCTTCGGCAAATAAATCGGGAACTTCACCCGAGGCGAGCATATCGTTGATGAGTACCAGAAATTGTTCGTTCGGCACTTGAGCGTCGGTCATCAGGAAAACTATTCCCAAATTCTTCAATCCGGATTTCGTATAAAGAACGGCAAGCTCCAGCTTGAGATCGGCTACACCGTAGCCCTTCTTCAATTGAATTTGGAAGACTTCCAGGGAACTTATGAAGGCCGCCAGCCGTGAGAGGCTTTGCTTGCCAGAACCACCGACGCCTACCAAGAGCGCGCTACCTCTCGGCGATTCAAGGATCCTGTTTATACGGCACACGTGCATCATCGCGTCCTCGAACAATACTAAATTCATAGCCGCCACTAGATCGTTGTAACTGATCATCGCCTCCGTTAGTAATCGATGCAAAACCGTCCAGTCTTTCACGGACATGTATTTCGGTTCCCCGACTCCACCTAAAGTTAAAGAGTTTTGTCTTTTAACGAATAGACGCGATTTTTAAACGATCGTAAAAGGAAGAGAGACTACCGGCAAAGTGACAGTAGATGTTGGGTTTTTCCAGAACCGATCCCTCGTCCACCTCTTCAACGTTCTTCTTTAAAATGTCGAGTTGCAATTTCGCGAAGCTCTCGATGTCCTTCTCGTCGGTCAATTTGTCACCGTAGACCCGATGTGTCTCGTGCATCCAGAGTCTGATCAGATCTACGGCAGATTGCAAGCACTCGTTGCCACTGAACAGTAATCCTTGGAAGCAATTGGATAAATCCCGAAGATTGAAGATGTAATGGAATTTCACCGCCGTTGGGAGAAACATTTGAGCGCAACGATGGTGCAATTGTATCGCTGCCTGCACGATGTTGTTGCACAACTCGGTAACGCAGATAGGAAATCTGTGAGTACGTGAATAATCGAAATAATCGTTTCGGCGGACAAACGAATTGATTAAATTTAGAGTGTTACCTGTGCTCGACGTTGGCCAGGTGTTGCGACAAGATAGACGCGTATATCGTCGTTAACGAGTCGACGTTGGGAAAACTCACGGCGAATACCGAAAAGTGCCTCTGCAGTCTCGGATTGATCGTAAACGATCCAGCCGTGGGATTCATGCAACTGACGTACTGACAATTGTGAATGTCCTTCAGGGTAAGCTTCGTCCTGTCGTACCAGTGTCCGTAATCCAAATGCTGACGAATCAGAGTGTGCGGTTGCACCGTTCCATAAGTGTCGACTTCGGGCATATTCATGTCGTCGATAAAGTACACAAGAGTTTTGTTTCCCGGTGGTCCGTAGTTCCGGCCGGCTTTCTTTTCCAACGATTTTTCCAAGATCTTCTGCAGCATCTCCGACGAAGTGTAAAAATTGAAGGGAACGTTCGAAACGGCATAATTCTCCGACAATTGCAAGAGTTTCTCCGCTACAAGAACGGTTTTCCCGCATCCTGCTGTTCCGACTAACATCACCGGATGTTTCTCGGGCATCAGTAGATCCAAGAAGTATCTGATCCTGATGGACTCGGAGGTGTAAACCAGAACCGCTTGCAGAGGCATTTCCGGGTCCAACTCGAACTTCGGTAGGCGCTGAGACCACGGTACGAAGCTCTTCGTTTCCGCGTCGATGTAATAATCGAATACCGTGCCTTGCGAGGGAAATCGAATTTGCTTGAACTCGTTGGTCCACCATTTGCTGAATTCCACCCTATAATCGATTGTTTGATCTTGAAACATGGAGGAACCGAACGCCCAGATCGCGGCGAACACGAAGTACAGCTCGTAATGCTCCTTTAAGAAATCAGTACCAGTCAACTCTGGTTTCAAGAGGCAATGGAGAAGATGACAAAGCATCTCGACATGCGCCATATCGGCGATCGGCGTGATCTTCTTGAATCTGCTTCTCAACGTCTCCAAGCACGTTGGGATGTATTTGTCGAACAGCATCACCAGATTCGACTTTTCCGTCGTTGACGTTCTCTTCTCCACCCAACTGGTAACGTAAGGATTCCATCCCAAATCTTGGGGATTGATGTACAAGATACCCGCTCGCGATACCGTTGCAGGCGTGGCCGTTCTCAGATTCGAAATCTCGAAGAGCAATCTCATCGCTGACGTCAAAGCGATTCTCTCGTTGCTAGCTAAAGTGAGAACTTTGTTGTCGTCCATGACGGTGTTGAGAGACTCGATCCACATTGGATCAATGTCACCGTCCAATACGATCCATTTTGGATTTTCACCGCCCAGATTTGCCTGTTCTCTCATGATCACGGAGAACAGCCCGTCCTTCCATTCCCTGGTAGCTGGATTAATTATTCCAAAGAGCTCGTCATTGGTCACAGCCTTTGGATTGAGATCGTTGTAGACCGGTTTTCTCTTCATGTTCTGATAAGTACGAAAGAGAGTCTTCCAGACTTGCGTCTTACCCGAGCCAGCTATACCGACGATGAAAACCGAATGCCTAACTTCCAACAGTTCCTCGAGTTGCACGACCTTGAGGATGAAACCGTCCTCCGGTTGAAGCATCAGATCGGCCGCTGCTTGCTTCACCATCTTCTCAAATTCCACGTCACGTTTCCTGGGCACGTCTAACGCGGGAAAGAGATCGGCGATGAGTCCCATGAAGACGGGCAGATCGTCGGACACGACTTTGGGAATGTTAAAGTCTCTGAGGGCTCTCATGAGCACCTGTTCCTCGGGCCTACCGGGATCGCCTCTCTTCAAACTTCCCGCAACGACGAGGACGGACTTTATTGCTCTGAGTCCCCAGTCGTAGTGATCCTGCTTCGACAGCAATTCCTTGCACAGAGTATAGAGCGTGATAAATTTCCTTGCGAGAATTCTGGCGTCCTGAAATCCCTCTGCCACCAACATGATCTCGCAGATCAACTCGAAATCGGGAACGACCATGGCGCAAGGTCGAAAGAGGGCTTTCAGGTTCTCCGGTAATTCTGTACGACCCGCGTAACCGGGATTCATGGTGATAAATATGCCGACCGTGGGCTCCAAGCAGATGATCTCTCCCATGAAATTAAACTTTTCTTTCTTGTCCCTGATCGCGTCTTGAATCGACTTGACTTGCACCGCGACCACCGACAGCACCTCGACCGTGATACGATTGAACTCGTCGAAGCAACCCCAGGCACCGGTCTGAGCCAATCCTTTGTAGATATTACCGCAGGATTTGTAATCCATTTGTTCGGAGCAATTAAACACGTAGACCATTATGCCGAGAGCCCGGCCCAAATCCTTCGTGGTCTCGGTTTTTCCCGTGCCTGCTGGGCCCGCTGGTCCACCGCCCATGACGAGATGAAGGGACTGCGTTAAAGTTATGTAACATCTGTCCGTTAACGGCGTTATGACCAACCTGGAAGAATCCGATCTGTTAATTCTTAATGAATCGCGTAATTTAAAGAATTCAAAAATCCAGCTGAAAATGGTTACAAAAAAAAAATGCTTCTCGTATTGGAGTGGTATCGTCTCCACGGTACCAGTCCAAGATTAAAGCAAGCAAGAGGCAAGTAAGTTAAATGACAATATCGCTAACGATCTCTGACCTCGGAGTGTTCCCCAAGTACTCGTGAGAGTATTTGAATTGTGCGTCGCAAATATTAGCGAAGCAATCCTTTTCCTTCTCGTCCCACCGATGCCGAAGTTGACTCTGCCATTGAAAGGCTTGCGACGTTTCGACTTTCGACTGCACCAGCTTCGCCACGACGTCTCTGGAGTGCACGTCGATTGTGCATATCGTCATCACCTTCTGCCTCTCTTGCTTCGTTAATTCGCCTATCAGTAACGTTATTAAGGTGCTCAGCTGGGTGATCTGTTTCTTCAAGTAATCCTTGAGCGAATTGTCGTAACCTTCCTCGAGTCTGGCGAATGCTATGTTCACCTCGGTGGTCCACCAGATTTGCGTGCCGCAGAGGGAAACTTGGGCGGGATAATCGAAGAGCCACAGCTCGCGTGGCTTTTCTTCGTAACTGATAACAGCCTCGCCGAAGTAGTACCTTATGGACACCCTCATGGCGAGTTGCAGACGGTTCAACCAGGCTTCGACGGCGCCCTCGCAATTCATTTCGCAATTCGCGAATTCCACGTATTCGCCGTCTTTAGCAAACATACCTTTTGGAAATGTAAATACTAATTTTAATCGCGATGGTTTCACTTGTTTATTTATTCGTTTAGTTCTATTTTGATATAAGGTGCTCGCAATCAATGTGACCTATATATTTTTTTAAAACGTTATCTCGTTTTCATCTAATTTTTAACAATATTTTTTTCTATCCTTAGCGAGTCCGCCTTTTCGGTTCCTAGCGATTTTCAGTTTCTGGGACGCGAGAAAGTTGCAATAATTCCCGAAGCACGGTTAGGCTTTAATAACTACAAGTACGCGTCTTTTGAATGTAAAATTGATTCACCTTCCACGCGCTTCGAGCCGCCATTGGCATCGTCGAATTTCAGTCGTGCCATAGAATCAAATAATTTCGTCAAGTGCTTGGCTACGACTTGGGGTTGATTCCCATTCGACAGAATATCCAATAAGTCGCTGGAGGAAACGAAGTAGAATCTTGGAAATGCGAGACGCTTCGTTTCCAAGTATTCCGCCAAGGCTTTCTCGCATAATACGAGCTCCTTTTGTAGAATGTCGAGCGCGGATACGAGGCCTTCTTTATTTGTTGCTTCAACAACGTTTGGGGTTTTCGCCATCTCTTCCGTCATTTCTTTGAATTCCTTGTCGATTCGAGCGAATCTCTCCGCGTCTACCGGCAGTTGCTTTCTAATGTCTTCCGAGGACGTGAAGATGCTCTCGAGATGCATCCAAGTACGTTGCACCTCGAACCAAACCGTTGTCACTTGATCGGCGATGCTTAATTTTTTCTGCCAGCTGGATACCTCTTCTAAGAAATGAGCGATGAACTTCGAGGTGATCAGATTTTGTAATTGTACCTGTGAAGTTTGAATTGTTTCCTTAATTGTTCGTATCAGTGACGCTTGTTTAGTCTTAACGTCTGTAAATACACATGACCGTCGAGGTACCTGATTTTCTTCCAAAGTTTCGATCAATTCCTCGCTGGCTCTTATCAAGGTAGCCCCAGTCCGACCGTGTACCTCTTTTTCAAATTCCATTTTTGACCACGTAATATTCAGCTCTCTCATGTATTTCTCCATCGACATCTCCTTCACAGCTTTGTCAACGATATTCTTCACTTCTTCCTCGCACTCGTGGAGATTCAGTTCCAGCAAGTCCGCCAAAGTCGTTGATTCGTCCATCACGAATCGCACCTAATCGGAGGAATTTCTACTAATTGTAAGCACATTTTCGAACGTTTTGCGGAAAATTGCAAAAACGGTGAGACGGAGGGAGCTATGCGAATGATCGAAATAAATAACAGTTTGTATCCGCAAAGAAATTTATTCAAAGAAATATACAATGAAGCGTACAATGAATGAAATAACAATGATGTCGATAGAAACATAATTTATGTGATGAAAACGTATTTCGTAACTAATGTTCG
This sequence comes from Pemphredon lugubris, assembly GCA_933228935.1. Lineage (NCBI taxonomy): Eukaryota > Metazoa > Arthropoda > Insecta > Hymenoptera > Crabronidae > Pemphredon > Pemphredon lugubris. The sequence continues at coordinate 54,689,256 of OW121817.1, read as the reverse complement.
ATGAATAAATTATTCGTCGCGATAGACGTGCCGCATGCTCGTGCCCTAGTCATGCCCATATTAAAGTAAATGTGTTTGTTAATCGTTACACAAAAATATCGGTGCTCGCAAGACTCGCATTGCTGTGGTGCTAAAATTTCTATCAGGTTGCCTCCGATTGGAATAGCAATTAAATTACTTTTAAAAGAAGTAAGAAAATGTCGGTAAAAATGCTACTGTATGTATGTACGTATATATAATATAGTATATCGTGCGCTTATTTACAGTGGACTTACGGTCATTTCTGGAGTCATGTCGCCCAGTTTCTGTAACACCGATAGCGTATGTACAGCGGTGCAACTAATACTAATATTCCCGTGAATACACATATCGATTTAACGAAAATTTAAGTTTACACGTTTGAATATCAATGGAAGCTTATCGCGATCAAATTAGTCTGATTTTTACATCACGTTCTATCGAGTTGCCACGAAAAAAATTATCAGCATAATCGTAGAAAAAATTCTTTTAACAAAAATCCTCGACACAATTTTTGCGCATAAAGTTGTGGTAGATTTGACTTCCTATGAAACAATTGCTTTTCTTCGTAAACGTATTCCTCGTTTCGCGAATCCTGGCGATACCTTAGTGCTGTTCATCAACTGTCTCCAATGTCTCTCTCGAATTGCAGGATTTTGAAGTTCGCCCACAGCTCTGAGGGACGTTAGCATGTTCTTTACCGTCGCCTCCAACGACCCGTAGGTATCCCAGGATCTCATCTCTTTGTCCAGCGCTAGTGATTTTTTACGCGTAATACAAATTCGCGTTAAGAAAAGAATATTTTACTAACAGCTCGCGCACGTACTTGAAGTCGATCGTATTAATATTTGATCGTCTACTAACCCCGAATCTCCTTGGCAAACTTTTTACACTCGATATCCATGTTTTCCACATCGATTTTCCTCCAGGGTGTCGTTTTCCACCCCTCTATGCTGCTCCGAACGATATTCACGTAATCCCAGAGCTGTTTAAGCATCTTCAGCTCCCTCCTGCATTGCTTCAGCACCTTGAACTCAGGTACGGTTACCTCGAACAACGAGGCGGACTCTTGTATGTCCTTCATTTGACACTCGAGCATTAGAATCTCCTTGTGCGCCTCGTCCAACAACTCGTACGGATTTTTGCAATCGTACTTGAAGAATGTGTAACGTCTGAAGGCCTCCCGATAATGAGTTATCGTCGTGTCGAAGGCCGAAATTCGTCCACGAATTCTTGACACCTCGCCTATAGTTTCGTGATCGATTTAAGGTTCAGGGTTTCCGAGACAATATCGCGCGAGAATTGGTTAGTAAACGTGAATAGAAAAAAAATTTCAATCTCATCTTTTACGCACCTGCCTGTAGCGGAGCGACTTGCTGTTTTACCATGAGCGCCAATTTCTTCGTGTTCGCCCATTGCTCGGGTAATTCCTGAAGCAGAACGTTCACTTCCTCGGGTATATCCTGATCGTAAAACTTGAGTAACTCGATAGTCTCCTCCAGCGGTAGAAACATCTCGTCGGTAGTTGGCTGTCTCTCTTTCACTTGCAAGAGATATCCCATTACGCTGACGAGCCCCGCGTAATCGCCGGGTTGTATCGATTGTAAAAGTCCCTCGTCCGCGCGCCTGTTAAATCATATTGCGTTCTCAGGCAATGTTCGACGATATCCCTCGGACGGTAAGACTCGAGAGAATCGTGGAAATAACTTTAGCTTTTCCAACGCGGCGTTTCACTTAGCCCCGTGCAAGCCAAAACCATCTACTTTTATTGCACGGTGACCCCCTCATATACTCGGCGGAAGAAAAACACCTTATAAACGATCCCAAATCCGAGAGGCTGCTGGTAACGCGATCGACCAGATGTCTCTTGAACATGCTCGACCATTTGCAGACCATGTTCAGGACCGACTGTCTAAAGGGTCTCAGGTCTACCCTGAACCAGCCACAAAACACTTTCGACGGTTCCATTTCCTCGATCTCGAGATAGAGGCCCTCGTAAAGGTCGATTTGCTCGCGGAATTGCTCCATTTTCGGCGGTGACCGTGCCGGCCCCTTGGGATCCTGAGCAGCCACCATCTCCATTTCCTCCATCGTCAATTGTCGGCTATAGTCGAGGAACTGTTGCATCACCGTTGCCCTGTCGTCCAGCCAGAGATAGGCGTATCCTGATAAAAAGGAAATGACGGAGGATCCCGACAAATCAGGGATACGCGATACGGGCAACTGTGCTCGCGCACGTGACGACAATTGAATACGTCTTTCGGATATCGTCGAGATACGCGAGACTTACCTTCAAAATTACTACAGAAATCCGTGGCATCTTCCACCGCTGTACCGACGCTGTTCAGAATCTCATTCTTCATGCCCTTTATATCGGGATCCTCCTCTAACTCTTCGCTGTATCCCGGCGAGTCCTTTCTCAGTCTACTTACCAAAGCGGCCATGCCGATTATATCGTTCAGGAGAATCAATATTAATTGATCCAATCCGTCTGGATCGTCCGGTTCCAACGAGGGGACGTAATAAAGATCTGGTTCTCGGAGTTCTAATTTTGCTTCAAGCAGAGGTTCGCTCTCTCCGATCGAATCCATATTTTCAACCAAATATCCTGCGCGATAGAAAAGTCTATTCAATTGAGCACCAATACGCAAGGGGTGTAAAGAAAATAATGATTCTTCGGTCGAGTCGAAATATTTCGCGTGACGAGCCCAGCGTTATAAAAAAAGTGATCGAAGTGAAATTGTTGACGCGTGGCAATATAACCTTTTACGACATAAAAGAAAACTATCGTACAAACATATTGACCTAAGGAACATCCCACTGCTCTTCGAAGAGACTCCATTACGATGCCATCAACGTACGTCACATATTTCTGCCAAGGCTCCTCCACCCCCTCGGCAACTTGAAACAGTAACTTATTCTCCCCCAGCAGGGAATGAATCTGTACGGCCGCTTTTTCGATTTCTCCGTAACGTTTCGTTACTTTCTCCGGACGCTCGTCAAACGACAATAAAGCGTCCTTACGGCGATCCTTCCTCTCGATGAGAGGAGTCCTCGTCCAGGGCTCCAAAATCGCTCGGACTCTCTCGACGTTGGCCTGGGCCAATTTTATGCGTTTCCAAAGCCCTTCGACGAGATCACCCAGCTCGACGATGTACTCGAGGAGGGCGTCCGAGCTCCAGCACAATTCCTCTTCTCCTCGAGACGCGAGTGAATCGATCCTCGCGATCTCTCGCTCGATCAGCTTCAATTCCACCCGCCTGGTCGTCTTTCGAATATTGTTGTAAGAATTCACCGTGGCACCCAGCAATGTGCGAAACTTTCGGAACGTCTCCACGCTTTCCGACACCTAAACGATCAACGTTATCGTCACGAAACGGCAACTAGTCATACGTAAGCGGAATATTGATTTTCGGATGCGTAATCGTATAATGTACGTTACGGTTGACTCGTAATTATCGACAAACTATCGATTTGAGAGGCCGAGCACCTTTAAAGCTTCTTCGGGAATGCCGGACCGTGACATCTGCTTCAAGTAATTCACTTCTTTCAGAACAGCGAGAAGGTCAGGATCGAAGTTCAGTAATAAAGTGGAGTCTCGCTCTCGGAATAGGATATTGCGATTCAAACCAGCGTCGACTGTTTTTGGAACGGTTCGCGCCCAGTCGGCAAACAATTCGTTTTCCTTGTCGATGAAAATTTTAATTAATCTCTCGTAACGCTTCGTTATGTTCTGCCCTTCCTCGCTGTTTACCATGCTACAACGATAAAAGTCGAAGAGCGCAACGTTACAATGTTTAAGAAGAAAAGTGAGATGGGCGTATTATTAAATTAATTTCGTTATGACACGAGACACCCACGAATGCTGAATAGCCGTGAAAGATTGAACGGGTAGATCGATACGTTGTCGCAGCATACCGGTGAACGTCAACGCACCGGCCAAAGGTGGGAGATTAATCAGAGCGCCTCTGGTACCGCGATTGAACAATACTTCGACGAGCGTCAGCTCGATATTCAGGAGCTCGAGAATTCTAGAATAACGGTTCGTAAATTGTTTGCGGATAACCGGCCTGTCGAGCACCGTACCGGCGATATTTATCAGCTGCAAAGTAACATTGTATCAATCACTTAAATATATTTCAATTCTCGATCGTCGCAAATTTACCTTGAAAACACTCTCAAGATTGCCACAATCGTCGAAAGCTTGGCACAAAATTGCCGCTAGTTTACTGTCAAGATCGGTGATGGATTCGTTGAAATTCGCGCAATCCACCGCGAAGGACTCGTCGTCGGGTTCAAGGGCGTCGTTCGCGTGAACCGTGAAGGACACGAAAAGCTGCTGAAATTCTTTATAGACGTTGATAATCCTCGTGCTGAGCGATCGGCCGAGTATACCGCCGATTTCAACCTTCTCCAGCTTGGAGAATTCCATGACGGTATTGAAGAGCCACTCGATATCCGTCAGTCGTTTCAGAAAGGTATCGAGGCGAGTGAAAACCGCGCTGGAATTGAAGGTCCACGGCGGTGCTTCCGATTTCGCCCCGGGCGTGTGTTTTCTGAGTTCGAATTGGCGTTTGAACTCTTCGAGAATTCCTTGAAAAACAAAAGTGAACCGAAAACGATCGTTTGCTCCGTCGCGAGTCTACCGCGAGTCTAAGGTGGAAATAATTTTGGTAAGGCCGTATCAAGTTCCCACCTCGCGATATCTGAACTCGTTGCAACGCCTCGTCGACGTCGCTCTGAAAGATCGACGTTGGATCGAGGAATCGTCTGGCCTCCCTTATCAACAGGTTGCAAATCTGTCGTAGCATAACGATCACTTTGGAAGAGCTCTGATAGTAGGTGGATTTTGCCCAGGCTAATCCGAGGGAGTGTATCAGCGTGGCCATTAACGGCTTAGCCTCCGAGAAGTCGACCTCCTCGATCGTCTTGAAACACTTTGCCAACGGGGACAGATACAGCGATATCTCCTTAGCTTCCACCAACGAGGACACCACGTTGTCGAGCAGAGTACGAAAGCAGGGATAATAAGCGCTCTCGGTTTTCTCCAATATTATCGCCATTCTCTTCACGCGATCTTCTTGCACCTGATCGTAAATGTATCTGGGAAATTGCGAACGGCGTTTACGCTTATCGCCGAGAGAACGTCAAGCTTCTATATCTCAAGAGAAATGGTAAATATCGGACTACCTCAAATTCGCCAGTCTGGTGGACCAATACTCCAACTCCACGTTGGGAGTCGGATTTTGTCCGTTTTCGAACGCCGCACTCGATTCCTGAGTGACAACGTCATTCACCAGGTAGGCCCACTTTATCACGACGCCCTCTATGGCGCTCTTCAACTGCAGATCGACCGCTTGGGGGCCTTCGGCGCTAACCAATCTCTCGACTTCCGTCACCTTCTCCATACCAGCCGGCATCGGGAGAACCGTCCTGCCATTCACTTGCCCTTTCACCTGTATACATACATATGACAAATCGCGAAGGGACCGCTCGTCGTACGATATAGACGAGATTGTTCTACCTGATACAAAGTACCGCGAAGGGCGTGCACGTGTCGACAGATGTCCTGAATAGCGACATCGGGGAGATCTTTGTGATTCTCCGGTTTGCTCAGAAGCGGCGCGAATATATTGTCCACGAGGGTGGCTAATTCGTCCACGACACGGTGGGAGAGATCGCCCATGATCAACATCGAGGAGCAAGCTTCCTTCTCTTTTGGCAATGCCGCTTGTTTCACTTTAACGGCGTAAATACCTATGGGTAAGACTTAAGACGTAACGCGTGACGCAGACGATTCAGGGGATTTTTTTCTACAAAGTCTTCGGTAAATTGTTTTTCAAAGTTTCTCTTAATCGGACTCACCTTTCGTTCTTTGACAAGGTATGGGAAACGCCGAAGACGCGACCAGCTGCGCGTTGGGTGTCAGGACCACGAAAAGCGCTGCCGGGAGCGGATTGTCGAGGAAATCCAACACCACGTTCCGGTATTCCTCGGTCAAAAGCAACCTTCCCCATTTTTCCGGCTTCAATTTCAGGGACTTTTGCACGAAGCCTCCGATGTACTCGGTCCGAAAATCCGTCGGTGCCTCCGACGCAGCCATCTCTATTCCCGTCGATTATTAAACGAACGCGTTGGTCAAAGAACGCACGTTATTGGAGCTCGAAAAAAAATCACCCATAGATCTCGACGTTCGAGAAACGTCGTTTCCACCGTGGAAAAACGCTCGGTGTCTCAAAGACCGTACGAACGTTCGTGCATAAACGGTGCTTCCATATCTCCGACTATGAGAAACCGCTGATGTAACCGCGAAGGAGGGATGTAATCGCATGCGAAAAAAAAGGCCAATCGTTTAATGGCTGTCGCGCAAGCGGGTCAACAGACCAGGTACGGACCGAACCCAGGACTGACGTTCCGGCATTGGACGATCGTGTCTTCGAGGCCTCCCTTTGGTTGTCGGCGGTTCCCTATTGTCACGGGACGCACGGAATATCGCGAAAGCAACTGACATTGCACGCGATCCTGCCTTCCACTCGCTGGCAGGTAGGATTTCATTCTTCCGCGATCGTTCGAAACCGTTCGGAAGCGATATTACTCCAGGTTCTCTGATGGAGCTTCGCTGAGGTAATCGTTCGAAAAATTGAAACGCGAGTGTACGCGGTGCTCGGTCTCGGCGATCGGATCATCGTTGAAACGTGAAATTTGGTTAAAGAAGAATTCGACGCGACAACTCGATAACTCGATAACTGGTGGGACGCTTTTCGAGGATTCGTGGTTCGTACTTCATTTTATCGTGAGTAGAATTACGATGCGCCATCGTCAGATTTTTTTCAACTTTTCGATTAATTTCTCGGAGCGCGTGGTATCCAAACAATTCTAGCTACGATCTTTGTAATACGTTTTTAATCGATAACAAGTATCCGGGACGATGTCGTCGATTATTTGTGTCGCGCACAATGCGCGACCGCGATCGCTGGAAATGTCACCCCGTGCCGTTCCCCGCTTGATCCTCTGCCAAGGATAGGTTAACCCCGGACTGGATCGATTCTTCCGTCGTAAAAACCTAAAAATTGTATTGCCAAAAAAAAAAAAAGAGAGAGAAAACGAGGGGACTCATTGGCGCGAGCTCTAGCCTTGGATTTCAGCCAGTTTCGAGCGAGAAATAAAGTGGAACACGCGGTAGCACGATGTGCCGGTAGACTAAACAAAATTGCTACATAGATATATGTGATCCACGTACATCCGCGGAGATTCCAAAAAATTGTTATTACTCGCCGCGAGATGTAACTCAGCGATTTGTATCGTAGGCCTCGAACACTTTTGTTGTTCGCCCGCGATACGATATAAGCGATTTATATCCGGGATTTTGGATATCTTTGTGATTCGGCAGAGTACAATACGCTGCTTAATATCGAGATACACGTCCCGCTATTTTGACGTAGATCTTTCGTGAACATCTGGTACTCTCTATCGGCATAATCCGATACCCTCGATATCCATGGCCGCATCCCCAAAATTTGTCGAGCCCCGCGTCTCTGATTAAACATCAGAACTAATTTCTCACGATAGATTAGCCGTCTGGGGTTTCTGGAAAAGTACGATTTCACGGTACTCGAGCTTACGCAGCTTTCGAAACGCTGCACCTACGTACACGTACGCGCAAACATAAATGGATATCTTTGTACGCGGCGCGTGTACGCGCCCACAAAGGGAGCCAGCTAGCTGCGCCGCGCGGACCGCTTTTCATTTCGCGGGTACTCGCCCTTCGTCGAATTAGGAAAAAAGGACGAGTGCCCTCGTCCTCTCGTCCCTCCACATCAAATTACATCCACCACCACCCCCCCCCCTCCCCGCCTCTCCACCACTCCCCTTCGCTTCTCTCACCCCGCGTCCTTCGGCCCACCGCCCCTCTAGAGCGCTCACGAATTTCGTCCTTGCTGGATACTCATCGCGCAAATTGGATCGGTACGCATGGGGATCCGGGACGAGGACAATAAACGTGAGTCTCCGTCGAGAAGGTAGAAATTTTCCGGATCTGTTTTCCTACCGCGAAGGTAGGCCGTCCCGAGTCGTACCTTTTTTCAGAAGGGGGAGGGGAGAAAAGGTCTTTCTAAGGACCGCATACGATCAAAAGGTTTTTCCACTCCGTGAACTTGAATAGGGTAGCATGGTCGAAAAAATATCCTTTGATTATTTGCGAGTGTTTTAATATCCTTCCTATTAGTTCGAACGTGGTTAAGTATCGCCACGTCCTTTGTCCCTTCGTAATCGTTGTACAAAAATAACGCGGGTTAGCTAATCGTTTTGATAATATCGAAGATCGCGTGTTCGATGGAACGCTTACAGATTGTGAGTACAATATACGAATTGATACCGCACTTTATCAACAGCCTGTAGTAGCAATTTTCATCGTTCGTTCCCCTTAATCGCTCAAGGTTTGCTAATCGCGATACAAATGACGCTTCCGATAGAATTAACGGGCCGTCGAAAAAAAAAAAATAGTTTGAGAAACGCTCCCCCAAAACAATTTGCGCGGCACGGTAATGATTTCGGACATTATCTACCCCTCCGGTAAAATTTGTCTTAGCCCCCATTCGTCATCGCGCCGGTTTTCCTTTATCGCGACAAACGGACCGTGCGGATTATCACGGCAGTGTGCAAAACAGATCATCCGACAACTCCACCGACGTGCCGTACCCCACCCGCCCCATCCCCGACGCTTCAAGACGTTTCGCCTTTTTGTCTGGCACGACGTGGAAATTGATGACCGAGAATCCCGTGGGCCCCGCGGGGTATTTCACTTTGGAGTTTTCGACCGAGTGAATAATGCGCCCGTGCACCTTCGAGAGTGATTTCTTATTTAGGGAGCTTTTGAACTTGATGTCATTTTTCACGCGCGCCTCGCTTCCTGCCCGCCGTTAAGAGTCTTCTCTTTCTCCGCCGCTCCTCTCTCGATACGCCTGCTTTTGAAACTTCTCCTCTACCTCCTCGCCTTCTTCCTTCTCCCGGGAGAAAGTTGAATTTCTCATTCGCGAAGGCGAGCGTTTTCCAATTTTCTTCCTGGTAATAGGGTTTCCCGCGAAAAGCGAGATCCGATGTACGCGTATTCGTTGGCGCGTTCACGCCCAAGTCGACGAATAAAAAATGAAGTATCTCGAACGGTTCGACGAGGATCGTTGGCCGCGTTGCTCTGATTCCGAAGTTTATCAAAGAATTGATAGGACGTTTGTCATTTTTATCCGTAATGCCTCGCGCGATAAGACTGGCGGATGGGTGGTATATACATCGAGATAAATTCTTCCTTCTACTCGATCCTTTTGAAACTTCCTCTCCGCCGTCGGGAAGATAGAAATTTCCCGTACTGTGTATCGAAAAAGTTATTTTGTTTGGCCGAAGAAGATCGGGGGATAAAACGAGTGCAGGAGAAGCGATTGGATCGATCATCTATCTTTCTTATGTTAGTCTCTTCCTTTTTTTCCCCCCCCCCATCCCCGTTCTCTCATTTTCCTTCCCCGTTCAATCTGCCTGTCAATCCGCTCTAATCCTGAAATTTTGAATTGCGGAAAGCAGCGGAGACGCGCCAAGGACAAATAAAAATTGAACAGTGTCTATGAACTCGCCCCTAATCGAGTGCCGGGGCAGGGAGAGGGCGTGAAACGCTCTCCGCGAGGAGCGGTAACGCGGGACATCTGGCGAATCTAGTGCCAGAAACTTTCCAGGGGAGCTTAAAGCTACTCGCCGAGAGGGGAAGAAAAAAGATGTCACCTTATGCGCGTCTACGCGCATATGCGCGCGTGCGATATTATGGTAATCCGAAATCGTATAATGCCGCCCATCCGCCCCGCAACCGTACGGAAACTGATAATAAGAAAGTACTTTCGGAAATATCGTTTGCATATTTACGTGTTTATCTGTCTCCCACCGTCAGAGTAACGTGTAACTTCGTTTTCCCGAATGCAATGGATATTCGTCGTTTCTCGAAAATGAAATTCGATTCGCGGAGTTCCCCGAGTCCGACTGCCCTTTCATGTGCGTGCATTTCCGTAAATCTAATAGCACGATATTTCAAAAACGAATGAGAAGGCGAGATCGAATTGGCTTGTCGCCAATTGCACAGGTAACGAACGTTTCTGTAATAAAATCTCGTCTCTCCCCCCTCCCCCCTTTTCTCCTTACGATACTCGCACTACCCAGACGTCGGTAGGCAACGCCCTGCACGGCATTTATAATTCAGAGTATCATCGCTTGCGGCACGAGAACACCGCCGCGCCGCGTGGAATCGCACTCGATGCGATACTAATTTCGACCAAAGCGCCGTGTCTCGCCTCTGCAATTTATCGTATCAATTATGGTCGTGCTGGCTCGACACCTTCGCCACAGTCTCTCCTAAACTTACGCCGCGGCGGAAAATAGTAGAATGCGCATTCGAAGATATTAAGGTAATCTCGCGCGTGGAGTGTAATCAAGACTTGTAATTATCAGTAATCTTAACCGTCGCGCTTTGAATCGGAGGGTAAAATCGGGTTTCTTATCTTACAGTTGTTTTTGCACCCGGTTATATTTTACAACAAGCGTGTCGTTAGTTCCACTTTACTCGTTACTCCGAATAGACTGAATAAAAAATTCGCTCCTTGCCCGTTTAAATTTTACGGTCGCGGGGAATCGTAATTGTTGCTTCCACCGAAATATCTCGCGTATAATTTCAGCTCTGCGGATCTACCTTTAAACGATGGGTGGACGCCTGGGTGTGCTGGTTCCAGGCATTTTATGAGTTTAATTTGGAACGCAGACGGGGTTCCCTCCGTCGTATGGGACACCACGGTTTCGGTTCCACCGAAATTTACCGAGAAATTTAGGACGGGCTATCGGGCTCGAGAACTCACCGCCGCAACTCGAATTTGGCAACAGCTGCGGTTCCGTCGGAAAACAGCGGTGTCATTATACATGCCCGTAAATCAGCCCGTTGCATCGTAATTAAAACAGTTATTACCCCCGCACGATATTCTGATATTCTGGAACGAGCCCTCTTTAAGGATACGACTATTTTTGAGACAATTGCACCCTCGCATGACTGCAGGTGAGCCTACTATGATTTATGGCATTGGACTTTTACATAGTAAACGCGTCCGTGGCCTATATATTACGAGTAATTTATGACTGAACTTTCACGCGAAAGAAACATAAAAGTTTGTATTTCGATAAATATTCGCAATCGTGTTATACGTCGAATTATTTGCATTTCACTGTTCAGACATCTTCGTACAGTAGTTTCAAACAGTTAACCCCTAACCCATAACTCGCTTTGTAGCCAGTAACATCGAGCGCGTAACGACTCTTAAAAAGGTATAATTAACGGTCGCACAAAGAATGATATACGTTTGTCCAGGGGCCGAGTAAGCTCGTCCTGCTCGATTAACGAGTTAAGAAATTATTTGCGGCAGAACCGGTATTATCGAAGGGGCGGACGAGAATCAATTCCGGCGAATTACTCCCGGACTTCTGTAGTCTGATCAAGTACGGGCTTTTCCACTAACGCGCTCGGGGCCCATTTTCTCGGGTTGCCAGGGCGGAGTTAATATTTCGATTTCCGAACTAATCGTTGATTCCGCAAACGTACGAGAAAAGGCAGCCGAGCAGACCGCCCGTGGCACTCTTCCGTAGAATAATTTTTATCCTCCTAATGGAGTTAATCCCCGTCCGAAAGCTCGGAGCGACCTCCGGGGAACAGGTTTTCTCGAAATCGCCGATTCCGCGTACGTGGTACGCGACTAACGAACGAAATAGGCAACCGCCGTTGTCATCGGAAATAACCTATCGACCCCTTCGAATCCCATCGAAGGAAACTGATTTTGCTCCTTGGAACGCTCTTCCTTTTAAATTCCATCGATCGACGATGCGCGTTACGACGTGGCAGAAGTAAAGGTTGCAAAAGTAAAAGACCCTCGCGGTGATCTTCCCACTTGCTAATTTCCCGTCGGTCTACCCTAGAATCCCCGAAAAAGATCGTTAAAGTTCGCGTTACCATTTGGTTCCGGCGTCCTCGTCGCGAGGGGTGAGGAATAAGAATAGAAAGTAGGAAAAGAGGAAGGCGAGACGATTCGAGCGGCGAAACTTAATCCCCGAGGCCAGAGAAATTTCCCTCGCGCCGGCTACTACCCCCGGTTTTAGCCACTTTCCCTGGAAATGCCCTTGGCGAGCGTCTGGGAAATTCTCCAAGTTAAGCTGCAGCAAGCTCTCCATTTTCGCCCACTCCAGAACCTCTCAACAGGTTACCTGAGTTCTACGACGAAACTCCATCCCGAGGCCTCAGCCTCTCCCTTCTCTGGAAAACGACCAGCCTTTCGTTGGCACGAATGAGAGAAGATTCGCGCTAGGCGAAGGCCCTCCCCGCTTTTTCGTAGATTTTCCAAGGGCGGCGAGCGATAGACGGCGGGGCAAAGAGCCGCGTCTCGAGACTTCCCGAAAAATATACGGGTACTTCTCTCAAAATGGGGGGGTGGAAGGTAGTATTGTCGCGGGGGAGGGTAAGTTATGCTCGAATCTTGCGCGAACTAACCCTCGTATAACCGTGTACAGTTTTACATCTTCTAGACACCGGAATATTTTCGCAAGTATACATTGCGAGCGTAAAAATTGCGTGTCTAACATGAAATTGATGTAAGAGAGAGAGAGGGTACGCGACGAAGGGTTGACAAATTCGGTTCCCCCCGTGCACGCGAATCGTGAAGATATTTTTTGTACGCGTCGTGGTTTAGCGACTCACCGGGAAACCTTCCCTCGAATCGGGTGAAAAATCCAACGATTCTTATTTCGCTTTAGATTTCCGTGGTACGAGAATTCTCATTAGATTGAGATTGATTCTTAATCGCAACAAATTTAACGTCAAAACGCTCGATTCGTTCGATCGAGAGGCGACATCTTTGAGAACTGTCGCGACGTGTCACGATTTCTTTGTTTACCGATTCGGGATAATTGAAATATTTACTACTTAATTTCAACAACCCACCTATCTTCTTTTCGTTCTCATTTTCCTCATTCTCCTCGGCCTCCTCGGAGGGTGTACGGGATGCCATCATCGATTGTAGAAGCTTCTCGAATTCCTCGAGCTTGTCGCTACCCGGATTCTGTTGAGTCGGCAACGGCTCCACGATCTCCTCGCGGGTTGCGGACTTTTCCGACCCGCGGATGCTCCCGACGCTACCCTCGGAATCCGACATCCTTCCTCTCGTCTTGTTCGGAAAAGGCAGCTGGTAAAAATCTCACGAGGAAGGAGTCCTAAAAAATTCACCCCCTACGCGTATGCCTCCAGACGTACCTATACGATACTACGTTTGCCGAATATAAAGAATATTCCCGCGATTCGAAAAGATACAGTCGATTCGGTTAATAACTTTGCAGCATTATTTTGATTCGAGTATAGATCAACAGACAAGGTCTCGGGACAAGTACAAGTACGCGAGACTGGACCTTGTATCTTTTCCGGAAAGAACGATTTGCTTTGCAAGAAAATTCTGAAAAGCCGCGTTTCCGGCACTCGTACGATTCTCACTATCCATCGCTCGACTTTGCAAAAACAATCATTTCCGCGAGTTAAACGCTACGAAGCCATCGAGCAAACAACCGTACCGTGGCCATAAAAATCTAATGGCCCTCTTTATATGCGCACGTCCCGTAATTTAGGTAAGATCACCTGGATCGGGGTAGGATGGCAATGATTCTCAACCCCCTCCCCCCTCGCGCGAGGCGCGTTACAAACTCGTTTCTCCGCGACGAAGGTAGGAAGTTAGGAAGTGAATGACGTTGGAGGCAAACGAGGAGAAAGGTTCACCGATAAAGCCGTCACGTCCTGGACATAAGCGCGGCGGGAGCGCAAAATTGAGCTATCCGCATTCATATTCGCCTGGGTTTACGAGCGCGGCAGTCTTCGCGCATCGTTCTCAATATTCAGATATTATTCGGGGGGGGGGGGGGGGGGGCCGCGCGTAGCATTCGCGTACAGTTCGCTATTTTCCCCACAAAGAAGCTTTCCAATACCGGCGCATTGGGATGTGAGCCGAGAGAAGAAGGTGGAACCTTCGTACCGCTGACGTCGAATCTTTTCTTCCTCCTCCTTCCCCCTACTTCTCCTTCTTTTTCCGTCAGTTCACGAATTTGCTTCCCCGTCGTCTCTCGCTTTGCCTTCCACCCTACCGGTAGATTCGATACGTTTCTTAGGAAGCACTTTACCTCCGAGTCCTCTTATCGCGTGTCACTGCCGGTCCTCATCATCTCTCGATGACGTTACAACGAAGAGAAAACGAAACAGCTCGAGACAGCCTACTCGATGGTCGTTCGTCGGGTCGGAGAGAAACGGTGGAAGCGTATAGCGCCCGGCCTGGGAGGACATGTTTTTATCAATCATTTGTCGAGGATTAATCGTTCGGGTTTGCGAGACGATAATTATACATTTTCAATCAGTTCATCGTTGTCCCTTTAAAATTCTCTTTTCATTTCGCGAATCACCAACGAACGCTACCTTCGAGGAATTTTAATTCGAGCATTCTTAAATCGTAATTGACGAAGCGCTAAGGGTGCGGTCATCGCTTTGGCAAACAGCTCCTAGCAACGGCTGTTGCCGCGTGACGGGGTAAACGCTTTCTAGTCGAGGATCCCTTGCCCTCCTCGAAGGGAACCCTCGTTGAACGAAAATAAGCGGGGACGCTCGAACGCATCGGCCGAAAAGTTTCTACCGGAGAGTGCCGGAGTAATAAATATAAACTCGCGCAGCTTGGACGGAAACTGGAGAAGTCGGCGATCCAACGATCGCCTCGCGCCTTCTTTCCATTTCGTCCGTAGTATCGTAATCGTTCCATCGTGTTGTTTACGTTCCATAAAGCACGTAGGGTACCAAAAATCCCGTACAAAACTCGCGCTGAGATCTCACGATGTTTTTCGATTGTCTGGACTGCACTCGAAATCCGATTACTGTCCGTTTTACTCACCTTGTCCCCTTTCTTTGTTGTTTCTAGGCCGACCACTTCATACTTGACTCACGTGCGCCAACACATCTGGAATTTCAACGTCGACGTCGGGGCGCCACTTACCACTGATTTTCCCCCTCGAAGGTACGGTCTATACATTTACATCGCAGAAATGTTTTTAAGAAACAGAAATCGTACGATTTATCATTGTGCCTTATTTATTCCGTTCTGCGCCCAAAATTCCATCTCTATACATATGTATACGTAACTCCGCATAGCGTTTCTTTCCAAAATCCTATAAAAATTCCCTTGATAGTCCTCGGCGTTGCCTAATTAGAAAGTGTATAATGGATTTGGCGGTAGCTTTTCCGCCGAGTATACACGTGATAAAGTTTTACCGCTTCTCGATACATAATTCATATCTGCCACAAAGATGTTCATCTCACTCTCTCTCTCTCCGTCTCTCCCGTTGTCTCCCTTTCTCCTCAAAAGTTTTTCCACGACGAGACGGCTCGGTATGACACGCTCGAGATAACCCAAAGATTTCCCAGCTATCTTTCCTCGTTTCCCGCCACCTTCGCTTCATTCTTCCTTTCTTTCGTCCGACCATTCTCCACGTCTGACATTTCTGCTGGGAATGCAACGCCTCGTCCCGGGCCCTCGATCCTCGCCCGTTACGCCAAGTAATTTTGCCGGTGGAATCGCATTATCAGCGAAACATTTCGGGGCTGGCTTTATGGTACCACCGCCTTCAGATACGCCTGGCAATAATTCAACTACAGCCGCGACCGGGATACGAGGGAAGGCTAATTCTCACCCGGTGTTCCCTGGACGAGACAATAGATCGGAGAGATTAAAGGATTTTCGGGATACGGAGCTCTCTGCGGAGTATCGCTGGCAGTATTAATCTTTTATTTATCTTTAATGGGAAAGATTAGCGGGAGCCTCCGTATGGTACTGCCGATAGGCCGAGTAATCGGATCGAAGGATATTATTTTTCCAACGTTTTGTTTTCTCGATATTGGGAGAATCGTACTGGACCGCATGACGATCGTTGGGGGAGGGTGAATTTTGATTTTAATTGTATCGTGACTCAACGACGGAGCGTAAACCCTGGCGTAATTACCAGCATTATTCTCAGGTGTATTAAACATTTCCCCCTGTGTTTCGAGCCGTAATGTTTGCGGGAAGAAACAAAATTGCCAATTATATGCTGGAAAGGGTAAAAATCACTGACCCCGCGAAATGAGCTTGATCCTCTCGATAATTGGATTTTTTTTTTTTTTCACTCCGGAATAACAACCAATTCATTAAGGTCTGTTTGCACGCCGCTCCAAAGGACTCTCGATCAAACTCTCTTGGTCGAAAACGAGAGTGGAAATTTACACGTGCTCCGGCAAACTGGCTGGCCAAACAGGCCTCTTGTATAGATGAGCCATACAAACACCAATGCCATTAATTGCCATTAATTCAGCCGCGTTATGGCCAAGTTTCCAGGTTCCACCTGCGAACGGCTAGGCGGATGAAAATTCATTGGCGGGGTGAAACTTTGGCCGCAAAAGCTGTCTGGTTTGCCGACAAACAAATTTATATTCCGTCTGAGAGAAAGGTACACCGAAGTTGTCTCATATCGATCAACACCGTAAAGAGCATTTTAACAAGTAATTTCGACGACGGAGCGATAAAGGAGCCGATAAAATGGAATCGCGAACAAATAGACGATCTTTACGCATCGGGTGCGCTCGACGATCGTAAAAGGCTAGGAGGCCGAACGTCTTTGCGGCAATGATAATAACGATAACCGGCGGGGGTGTCAAATTAACCGCGGTCAGGAAGAAACTACGCTCTCTCCCGGGCGCTCGAGACTCGTAGATTCCTCTTAAAGCTATTACGACGAACTGGCTCTAACTCTGACAATAATAACAGTAACAATAACGCCAAGTCGTGGAGGAGTGGATATGAATATGTATCAGGTACATCTGTTGCCTTGTAGCCCCCGGTGTTATGAGATGAGAAAGGGTGCAAGAAACGATTCAATATCTGTCGGCTCCTTCTTCGCAATGTGCCAGAAGTTACCAACGAGAAGCTAATTTCCAACTGGCTGTAGAGGCCGGAAAATTTTATCGAGCCGGAATTCATTCTCGCCCATCGAATTTGGTTACCTTGCTTCGAGTACACGCGCGAAATTATCGATGAGCGGTTTGATTGAACGCGTCGTTAATAGAATCGCTGCGCGGTTAAAGTTTCATTAGATTGGAAATAGTATTCTCACAAAATTATCTACCGGTTGAACGCTATTATCTAAAAGCATAGAGATGCTCGGTGTCAGTAAGACGGACGAAGTAAAATTAATCCGCTCGATAGGTAAGACGGTTCATTCCGAATGCATCTTCGATGCAGACGGGTCATAAACTTATGAACGTCCCTCGGGGATTATTACGAGAACAATGAGGGTTGAATCCCCGTCTTCACGTTTCCACCGAGGTGACACCTCGTCCGCCCGGACTAATTACTTTCGGCTTAAAATCCTTAATTTGTTGCTGAAAGGACGCCGACGGGGCCCGTCCCTCTCCAATAAAGTCTTTCTTTGTGTCTGTCACCATTCCAGCCTCCATACCGTGAAAGCAGCTTAAGACGATAATTCCTACAAAAAAACCCGGGGGGGGGGGACGCTGAAAAAAAATCTACAAGCTATAGGTACTTTGATTTTCCTTTCTTCTCGAATGTAACTTCGAAACGTTACGTTACTTCTCGAAAGCAGTTTGCTGAGGATTAAACGACGCGCGTTCCTTTTGATCTTGAAAATGCATAATTGACATTAACGTAATAGGTGACAGTCGGCGTGCGCGCAATTGCAATCAATTACTTCATGATTTTCGGAACTCGAAAGGGATTACGAGATACGGTCCTTTGGCATTAGCAGTGCTGGAACATGACGCGATAATCTTATTTAGCCTTTCGCGAGGAAATGGATTATTCGGCTGCCCGGTTGAATCTCCTGCTCCTGAAACGTAGATCCTCTTTAGTTACTTCACGGGCGTAGTTAGTTAATTAAAAGGTAAAGAGAGGGATAGGGCGCGGGGTCGAAGGGAATGGAGGGGATGGACGGGATGAAATACTATGCGGACTGCGTAGAAGCTGGGATTTGTATCCCGATCATGGAGAACAACCCCTTCTTGTTCGGCTATGATTGCGTTCCGGGGGTGCCTCCTGATTCGAGCGAATGTTTGCGCCGCTTTATTTGCGATTTCGACGCTCGAGTACGAAACTGAACGCAACCATCATAATGCATAGCCGTGGAATTACGCTTCACTTTATCTCCAGTGCTGACCATCGGTCCAGAATCTAATCGAATACGACGGGGAATCTGGGAATCGGGAAGAGAGGAGCACAACTGCGTACGCGCAGCGATGTCTTTTGTTTTTTTTTTTTTTTAACTGCACGCGCCATTAATTTCTCAAAGTTTCTCCAAATGTATCTTTCTAGCAGGAAAGTAACGCGAGAACGTGACTGCACCTGGTTATCTATCAGACGTAACAGGGGTTTCCTAGATCCGGAACAAGATTTTCATGAATTTAGATGCTCGTAAAAAAAAAATAAAAGAAAGAACTGTTAAATCGATATGGCGCGTCGCGTGACAAACAATGTATTTAAATACGGGTAACAAGAGGAAATCGATACCATCCGCATAAATGTAACGAAGTACGAGTCGGTGAATAATAATTCGGGGAACGAAGCAACGCGCGCCCCATTCCGAAAGGCATAATCGAGCCGCTTAACCGTAAAGCACGGTACGCTTTCTCCAACCCCCGTGTTCCGCGGCCCTGCCACGGCATTTTCCTACTTTCGCGGAGAAACCGACAACCAGCTACCCGTAATGTATGCAGAAGCCTGACAAAGAGGCATTAACATTTATATTTGCCGAGGCGAGGGCAATCGTAAGTCACCGATACGCCGGAAGATTTTTCTCCTGGGCAAACTTCCGTTATGGAATTGCTAATGATAAACCGGAGCTGGGGGTGTTCACGGTGGCTGCAATAACAGTCGCCAGTTATTGGGCCCGACTGATAACGCGAAAAAATATTCGGCGATACGCGCGCCGCGAGTAGAGCGATATCTAGAGTGCGATATATTAAAAAAAATATGTATCAAAAATACACGGCTGCGCGTAGTTGGTCGATGGAGGAAAGCTTGAGCGAAGATTGCTAAAAGGGATGCAGTTTCAACCCCATTTACACCGCTGTAATCGAATTTCGTTCGGTACTTTCGCAGAGACATTTAATTATACAGCCGATAATGGTCTCTCTCTCGGAGAAAATTGACCGATGCAGAGTGCTTTGAGGTGAAATCGCTTTCCGTCGACGGCGAGACGATACGATTACGTGCATTCGATACGTCCACGAGTAATTAGAATCGGTGGCGAAGTTTGTGCACTCATATTATCGACAACTTTTGTCGAAAAGAAATGTTTCGTTATCGTGTCATTCCAATTAGAATTTACTATGTTCGAGTCATCGAGTATCGCTTGGATTAAATTATTAGTATTCGTTTTGGATTTTGGAAAACACCTAACAACAAAAACCGTCTTTTTAATAATACGGTTTCACTTTCAAATGCGGATGTATTCTGGAGGCTACTAAAAGCGAAAGGAGAACCAAAGAGCTCGATCGAACTTCCTGAATATTTCATACGGAAACGTAGCCTGCGTAGATTGCATGCGTGCAGAGTGCAACGCAATAGAAGGGCGAAGGGGGAGTAGGGATTCTCGCCGGCGAAAATAAGCAACTCGTTTGGAGGGTGCGTTTATTAGGTACGGACTTTTTTGTAGTGTAAATGATCCTGGTCCAACCCTCTTCCATCATGATGACAGGAAGCGTTTGAAACTTTTGCAATTTTGCAACAGCGGTTTCTCCGTTGCATCCCCTTGCAACGGAAAATCTCGGCTCTCGGCTGCCACGATCTCTCGCATCGGGATGGAAACAATACTTCGATCAGATGTTTTATCTCGCACACGCGTCAGGTTCGGTGTGGGAGCGTGAAGATAATCGGGAGGAAAGAAAGAGAGCATCGTTGAAATACTCTCAGGAGACACGGGGCCTTTTCCGGCATCGACGAGCTGCGAATCTATTTGGCTTATCTTTTAAACGAAGCATCGCAACGAGATAAAAGAGAACGTCTCATCCATATCAATGACCAAGGCATTCACGAAGGTAGTTACCGACGAAAAGGAATATCACCCTTCAAAGCGATCACGTACTCGTCTCCCCTCGTTCTCTCGTCCCCTTTACCTATGGGAAACGGCCCAACTTTTCGTTTACTTTCGATTTCAATTAAAGGGTGTGCAGTCTTTTTTAAAGGATCTTTTCGCGCTAACAGTCGTGACTGGGTTTCGCCAAAGTAAAGACTCTGTGTTTATTCAAATTCTTTATTACAAATTTCAGCTTGCACAAGAGTACCGACAATAATTGATCTTATAGTCAGAATAAACGAAAGTAGCAATGAAAATGTCTTAACGGTTATTCGAAATATTTTGTGTTCGTCACTACTGCGAATTATTATTGTTAATTATTTGAGCACAAATATCTAGTGACAAGTTGGACATCTTAACTTTCTATCGGCGCTTCTGTTACGAACATTACGTAAATAGTTTAGTATTTAATGTCAGTCGCTGGTTTTCATACTTTAACAGATATAGTAGAACGGAATTGCAATAAGATATAATGTACCCCTGGCGCGATTAGGCACTTATTATTAATTCACTCGACGCGGAAGGGTCCAATGAACAGCGTTCACTGTTATCGCGTATTGTGCGTGAACGGCACGTGAATATCCTACAAATTATCGCATAAAAAACATAAAACATGCCTTTACATACAAATTTGTATCTACAAAAATTATAGGGCTGTACGTACATCTAATAAATTTTCGGTATATAGTTAACGTGAAATTCCTCCTAACTATCAAAAGCATTTTATTTACATAACTATGACGCGCAACAATTTTTTGGGTATTTAAAAGTTTCCAAATAATATTCTGGTAAGACGAATATGTATATTTTTTTTCTGCAGAAATATAGAAATACAACAACAAAACATTATTTGCATAATAAATATCTTCTCTTGTACTATTACATTCATTAATTTTTAAGGCACTACAAACATTTGCTTGGATTTTCTTAAAAATATCTGCATCCAAGGCTAATTATCGCATATGAACTTTTTGTTAAGTTTCAGATTTTAAGTAGGTTGAAAAGGTTGATTCCAACGTTTGGTAGACGGCACATAAAGTATTCGTTTATTTACGATTACTTCGACTTGACGTCGTTGGCAACTATTGTGTTTATTATTGAGGAAGATTCATATAGTCATCAAACAAGGCAACTTTCTGCGTGCACACATTCCTCTATTGTCACATTTATTCTAACCTGGCAGTAGTGGTACCGATAGTTGAAATTTTACTAAGAATCATTGGAAGATTTCGTTAGCCTCACATGCGAGCAGTATTATTTACAGAATATCGTAATACTTTATTCAGCATTTTTCATCATAATATCAATTTTCTGTTCACCGAATTTGGCAAGAAAATCATGCCAACTAGACGGATTTAGATTTCAAAATATACAAATTTTACATACAATTGCCATTTCACTTGTAAACTCTCGGACAACGTGGTTTTATTTAGATCAAATCGGTGTATGCAAAATTTGTCGTATGTACATAGAACTGTTTTGTAACTACTGTATACTCTATTTTTAGGAACTACAAGATCAAGTAATAATATCGTTGTGCACACAAAACTCTCTATGAAGATTCGATCCACAGATACGTATCGTATTAAAAATCGCATAGGACTATATTTATTGTTAATCGTATAACAAGTCTGGTTATTGGCCATCGCTAGAGCATGCCAGCCACGTTTGATGAATAATTATACCCTGGTTGAAGTTTGTTATTCACATGGAAACCCATTTGAATTCCGTGAAAAGTTCGAACTTTTCCTCTCACTGATTTAAGAGCCGTTAGTTTGACGATGTTTCAATATGGCTTGCCATATCCTCAGCTCGATTCCTCCTCTAAACGGGACAGCAACATATTTTTAGGACATCTACCTCAATTACATTCTATTTCATAGAAAAAAGATTCAAATATTTACCTGAGATTTAGCCTACGCATATCTTCGCGCGTAACGTGACGCAAAATATCTTCCAATGTATATTGTTCATATAAAATCTGTAAGCAATCACGACTGTTAGCGAGCGGAAATTACATTGTACCTCATTGAAATTGAAAAACATGTTTACCTTTTCAATTGAAGCTTCGTCCACTTGTAAAGTTTGAAGCCATTCGGTTAGGGCCCAGTCTGTACACGATGTTGTGCAGCGATTAGGCTCACCAACTGACAAAGATATTGGTTGCTGACAAGTAGTGCCAGATACGGAAGAATTGTACCTAAGTATAGAAAGCAAAATCTGAATTAGGTCCTCTTTGTGCCAAGAAACGGAATTTGTAAATGAAAGTGCATTTTACCCTGATTCTTGTCTCGTCATTCTTCGATTTATGCTCTCACAAAGGCGCGTCAACGTGTTCACTTGAACTCTTTGCTCTTCAAGAGCCTGTTGCAGTAGAATCTGATACGATTTTTGACTGTCTACTAACTCTTGGATTAATCTCATGTTCTCCATTTTCAAGACTCCCATTTGATCTCGATATTCCTTCCAGTATTTGTTGTCGATGGAGTCACCAGTTTTCTGAGATTTAACAGAATTAACGGTTGACACTCCAGACGTAGATCCTTCTTCTGGACCTTGCCCACCGGATTGCACGCGTTCTTGACCAAGCAAATTCGCCCCAAGTTCTGAGAACATGATTTACAAAAACGTAATACCTTATTCTTTCGTTTGTTTCACTGACACTTGCTCCAAAGTAAAATCTTGAGTCACAAGTTCACTCAAGAACTATTGCTCTTTCTGTCAACCGACTTTTTAGTAAAGGACTTTCAGGATAGTGGGCACTCGTGGAGTACGGTAATCTGCTCACTGAGCCTAGATTCACAAGTGGTACCTTATTATTGGTGATGACTTTCCTTCAAGATATTTTTAGAGTTGACACGATAATACACTCTATCTCCATATGGGCTACACTTGATGCACGTACACTACGCATACACCATACATCTGGCGTATCGCTAGTTTAGAGTACAAACATGTGAATCTAGCTCGCGATTAAATTTTTGTGCAAAACTTCCGCTTACGTCCGAAAATCTAATAAGTCACGGGCAACGATTAAAATAATTCTCATCTTACCAGGTGAAAGTACCGTGATGGCTGCTTGCACGGCAGTCCTAACTAAATTATCCAATGCAAACATCCAATGAGGTTTTATGCTGTGCATTCTTAGCACTTCGTTCACTGCAGTTTGAAAAAGATAAATAGCCAGGTGAAGATGATTGATAGCAGTAGAATCAAAATCTAATTCCTCTTTTAATGTCCGAATAGCTGTTACAATCACATCTTGATTTTGTTCCGAAATGTAATCTCTCAAGCCCCGCATTAGTAATTCCAAGTGACTCTAAAATGAAAATCAGTCGCAGTCATGAATTACAGTTCTCAATTTTAAAGTATAGATTATAAAAATGATTACCATCTGAAGAACAGTTTGGCCTTCTGCTTGATGTATACCTCGCATCCATACTTCGCAAATTTTTGCCTCATCCTGACTGAGAACTCGCGTTAACGTCATCCTCCTTTGACTATCTTTTTTTAGCAAATAAAATCCTTCTTGTTCTTCGCCAACTTTTTGTCCTGGTTGACCTACCATTTGTCAAGTATAGGTGTTAGAAAATTATCCCACTGGTTGTTACAAAGCTAACTCACCTCCTAATTCAACTTCTGGCGACAATAATCCGCCAGAAGAACTTCTTCTAGTCATAGAGGCACCAGCTGTGTCCGTCTCACTTGTTTCTATAGACGGTGTATTTCCTATAGTACTGGAGACATATAGACAACAAAATTAATTTTCTTATACCGATAGTTTGAATTGTAATGGATCGAAGCTTTAACTTCCATAACGCATACTTCACGGTCTAAAATGGGCACTTTTTTTCACATACTAAGGATTCACATTTCACTTGTAGAGACAAATAAACCTGAATACATGTGGCTACCACTGAAGCTGTAAATTGTATTCTAAATAAGAATGTCTCGGGGAAACTAATTGAAGTACTGGTTAATAGCCAACGCGTAAAGGGTTAATTAATGAAATTCCCCACACATCTCTATTTAAACTTTAGTGGACCAATTTCCGGTATTATTTTTTTTGTTTCGATCGATACAATGGGGAAAATTAAACCGGTACAGGAATCTACGTGGTTCTTTTTTAAGCATACACTAAAATTACACACGTTACGACAACAAACAAGAAGCTCCGCTACCCGCAACACATGAACGTTTAGCAACGAAAAGCATTTGTACTTTGAAAGTTAATGTTAATGATCGAAGAATCGTTTAAAATATTCTGCGAGAGTAAAATTTCTTCATTTCTCTCTGAACTCTATGTACCAATATTTGTTACGTTTTCAATGTATAGCGTAGACATTTTATGCCGTTAGTACCGTACCTGTTAAACGAAAGGGTTGCAGTGGGCATGCTGATGGGAGACAGAAGGTGTGCTGGACTGCGCTCCCTCAGTGGGCTTGACTTTGTCAACCCTCCACTATACGTAACACTTTACGATTACATTTCATCATAACGTAGTACAAGTGCAGATACGATTGATTTGGTACGAATTAGTTATCTCAATAAACATGTTTATTTTTAAATTTTCAATCGCACAAAGCGACCAATAAAAATTAATGATAAGAAGCAAAGTATATTTTTCGATATATATCATTCAGGATGTATTCAGATTTATTATTGAATTTGTATTATCTTTAGCAACAAAGCGAAACAAAAACAAAACTATTCACAAATAAATTGCAACGAAAACTCCCGTTTCCACATGACTACAACTTGAAGAAAAAAGTACTTCTACGTTACCTATCGTCTGATTGAGAAGTTTGAATAGGGGCGGCTGAAACAATATGATTATTATTTGTCTTATCACATTTTCCTAACCGTTCTAATCTGTCAGCCGGGACTGATATGCTCCGACTAAAATCTGGCGGTGCTACTAATCGACTACTTTTCTTTTTCCTGGAACAGTTAAAAAAGACCATACATGTATATCATTCGTCATACAGTTGTGCAGTTATTGTATATTCCAATATTTCATACTCGTTTAAGAACACATCTTCCAACAGTTCAGCTGCAGTTGCTCTTATATCCGGATTTGGTTCGAAACAGCGCAAAATGAAACTCTTTGCTCTTTCAGATAGTTCTGACGGTATCTCAGGGTGTATCTTATAATATCCAACCTGATAAAAACGATAGAGTACTTTCAATTTGTCCTCGACATTAGATGATACTCGAAAACACTTTGGGACATACCTTGAAAACAGCCGCTTGAGGTGAGCCCAACTCAATAAACGGTGGTTTTCCAGTTGCCATCTCAACTATTGTACAACCCAAGGACCATATGTCTGCCTATGTCAAAAAAGAAAGCGAACTTTGATTATAATATTAAAGAAAAAAGTTAGTTAAAAAGTTGAAAGTACTATGATCTTACTGGAGCTCCGTATCCTCGTTGCCCTTTATCAATTACTTCTGGTGCCATGTACTGTAATGTTCCCGTAAATGTTTCGGTGCTTGGACATAAACCAGCCAATCGTTTTGACATGCCAAAGTCTGAGATCTTTACTACTCCGCTATACGTATTCACCAAAACATTATCGCCTGAAGACAAGGACAAAAGTTATCTTAACGTCAAAGTGAGTTGCTTACAGAAAATAATTTGAAATAATAATTATTCAATGTTTCGCATTGTACCTTTGATATCACGATGAACGATTTTTTGATCGTGCAGATACTTAAGGCCTTCTAACATCTGTTTTGTGTAATACGCGATTGTAGATTCGTTTTCCTTCAGAGGACCCCATTTTGATCTCAGCAATGCCGATAAACTTCCTAAAAATAATACAAAGCAATGTATATTTACAATTTTGTATTTATTTACCTATTATTCTTTTAACACTCACCTCCGGGAACTTGTTCCATGAATATTTTAAAGTATCCATCTTCGCTTACGGAACCGAGATACTGAACAATATTTCTGTGTCTCAATTGGCTGTGCAGTTTAATTTCTTCGTGTAAAGGTTGTACGTCTCCCAAGTTTCGTTCGCGAATTTCTTTTACGGCAATTCTTACTTGGGTATTCAAATCTCGAGCAGCATACACGACTCCATAGGTGCCTTTTCCCAGTACTATCCGCTTATTTTGATCATCCAGTTCATATTCGAACTGTACAAACAAATAGAACATTATTCAAAGTACAAATATTGAAAGATATGCTACCGCCTATTAAAGTATACGAACTTTCATTGTTTCGTCGGTCATATAAGCATCCAAGTCTGTAACCATGCCCTCTTGGTCTCTGGTCATCTCCAGAATCAAGTCATAAATTCTCTGTCTACACTGGATGGACGGCAAATACATTTGGAAGTCATCAGAATTTTGATGCACATACAAAAATAGACAGCGCTCGTCCCTTTTGTACAAGCTCACGCTGCGTATCATATTCGCAGTAAACAACCAGTCATGAACTTGCTTGCAGTTGTTCTTCATGTTATCCAAACATAGATTCCATATTTGGACGGATTTTTCCTCCGCGCCGAGATTAACGTTTACGTAGCTTGGCATCAGGATCTTTGTTGGTTCCAATACTAAAAGCTAGAAAGAAAATATTAGGGAATCGTAACATCTTCTACGATGAAAAACTGTAATAGAAGATCGGTTCATTAAAGTCAATCTAAGAACCTGCACTAAGAGCAGTTTTATATTATTCTTACTTTGACCCAAAATGTACAGAAGTAAGCTGGATTGGTAACACAATATTATAAGCCATAGTCTCCCGAATTGGAAACTGGATCCTTTGTAGAACGATTCCATTTATCAACTTACTGGAAACCGTATACTATCTCCAACTTCCGACTTTGTGGCTTCGACAAAGTAGTCCATCCAAAAACTAAATATTTGCTCCTCCGGCGAGACCTCGGCTTCCTCATTCTTTTTTCGAAATCTATCTATCAGCGATATGTTTCCTATTGTTGATTTCAGGTACCTGCCATTAATGAAGTCCATTTATAAGAAATCTTATTAATTCACTTACGGCATTTTATAATATTAATATCGCTAAAACTAATTACCAATTCGGCGGCTTCAGTTTAAACATACACTCCGCAGCTTGAATAGCTTTTGCGTAATCCTCAGCCAATACACTGATTTCGAAAAACGTAGCCACATCCCAGTAATCCTTCAAACTCGATAAACTACCTTTCTTGCCGATAAGATTATTCAATACCATTCCTATATGTTGTAATTCTTCACTTTTTGAAAACTCGTTTCCTGCTATAACAAGCAACGTGGCAAGATTTATTCCGGCATATTCATTTGGTTGGACCTGGCGTGAACAAAAACTTATAATTAAAATTATTACAAGATGAGCGTTGGTTAATACTCGGACTCAAAAGAAGTGGCATACATCAAAACCTTTCCTGTACCAATGGATCGCACTTTTCAGACTTTCTGTGTCTGTATGTCTACTTTCTACAAATTTATCTTTATATATTCTTCCGCACAAACATAACATATCAGGAACGTGATTTTCTTTCTTCTCCAAAGCCTTCTCGATCACTTTTAACGCTCTTTCCCTATCGCCCTCTTTGTTTCGTCGATTTAAAGCAAATGCGTATAGATATCGTATAGCTGGAGTATTAATATAATTTTTATGAGTTGGTATTGTTCTTAGATCATCAACTAATTGTACCATTGCATCGTAATCCTGAAAATGTTCCACAATAATTACGTAAAGGAATCCACTTTCCAAATAATTAATTAAATATGTGTACTCGTTACCTGTATTTCTCGAAAAGAAATGAGAACATTTAGAACAACTTCTCCAGACAAGACATTTGGATCATCTAAACGTTTACGCATGTTGTTCAAAGCTCGGGACAGTTCTTCTCCCGAATATGTCTCACGTGCTTTACGCAAATCTGCTAGGAACTTTTCTTTCATGTGTGCTCTGAAAAAAATTGAAGTTAGAACAGTGTCAAGTAATGAGAGTTACAAAAAATTGATAACATATGCAATTCATAACACGTGTCTGTTAGAAAGTCTCAATACAGACGTGTTGAACAATTCGAGTTATCCACTGGACCACACACTAGCCACTGAACTTGATTCTATGCCAGCTACTCTGATTTCCAGTATGACAAATTCAGTAAAACAATTTTATGTGTAAAACGATAAGATAAGAAACGTAAGTGCTCACTTTTGTAGCATGATGTAATTATCATAAAGATCTAAGGGAAACTTAGCATTATAGTTTCTTTATAACAAAAGATGTAATATATAAAGATAACAGATGACAGCCTTACTTGGATTGTACTTCCACGTCTTGAAATAATTTTTTGAGCTTGAGCGTAAGATGTTGTTTTGGATCTATCACCTCCTCTCCAGTAATTCTACTAGTAGCTGGATTAGTTGCAACACATGACCCACATTCAACTACACGGTATGAAACAAATGTATAGCTGCCGCATGATAACTGTGAATGGAACATTTTTACTTGCATTTTAACGCAATAATAACAATGTATTTGTAAAAGTCTGAGGGTTAATCTACACTTTTAAATTTCTGCTAAATTTGAGTTTTCCATGAATTATAAGACAACAGATGTTATAAAACATTTCTGTACGATTTGAACACACACCGATAATCCGTTTACCATAAATCTCAGCCACTTAAGGTATGAGTATAACTCACATCTGACAAGACCTAGGCTTCACAGGCGATTTGTGCGTTCTCGTGTATCGTCAATACGCGCATCGTCAATACGCGCAGTGAGTAACGTCTATATTAAGAACGTGAGCTCATATTTTTCATCGTGCACGGCAAAATTGCAGATTAGGTGCAATACACTGTACTTATTAGTTTTGATTTGGATCGAGCGAATGGTACATACCGTTTCGTGCATTGAAAATATCTACCCCTGAATTATTGAGCAACACGAACGAGTTAAACTTTGCGACATTAGTTAAAATTATTTTTCGAAAAATTATGTTTTAACCACATTCCGGATTATATTAGTAATCTAAACAATTCGATCTGCGCAAGAAACAGAATGAATGCAACGATACACAATGACGGCAGAGATCCAGAAAGTTATAGAAAATATGTACGCGATATATGGTCCTTGTGTAGCAGGTGGCAACTTTAATTTATCATTCATTTAGAGAATGCTTAAAAAATTACTGGTTACATTAACCATTATGTTATAATTAAATTAATCGTACCTTAAGTCTAATCGTGGCTTCATTGTCCATGTCGTTATGCAACAAAATGTTTTCTTTCATGCCAAAACTTTCCCTAACACCAAGATGGTAAAATAAGGCAGACTGCTGCAACTGAATACTCAAATCCACCACAGCTACGTCTGCATTATAAAACGTATCGAGCACATTTGTTTCTCCAAAATCGAGCTTTTCGAACTGAAAGAATGATTTGTGATAACACTCGCAAATTTTATATCATATTTTACGTACTTTGTATCAAAAACCAAACCAACTTGTATGTGATGCATATTTGCGTTAACTAAATTACACGCTTGTCTGATTTCTTCCAGTGCCCTTCGCCGCTGAGCCAGGTGTTCCGGTTGCTGAAGGTCCAACACGCATGCTACATCCATTCTGGGTCTTCCTGATACGGTAGTATGCCCAGATATATCGCTATGTGTTCCTACGCTATCCGTACTAGATATACCTTCCACAATTGTTGATTGCGAAGCTACTGAAAATCATAGTCGGTGAAAAGTGTTTGAAGTACAACATGTTTTGACGATAAGCAGAAATAAAGAGAATTAATATTTAATTACCAGCCATGTCGACTGTATCACCACAAATTGAAGGCATGACACACTATCGTTTCGTATTAAATATAGGTTGTACTCTTCTTAATTTCTAGCTGGAAAACTTTTGGAAGCTTGAGTGAACGAGGAAGCTATGTATCTACCTATACATAAATATAATACATGGAATAGTTTTGTCAACAACATTAACACTCTACTATTGCAAGATACCGCATTAAGTGTTTCTACTATAGCGGATAAATAGTAATTTCCAGTAAACGTGTACAAACTGTATAAAAGTATGAGTATAAAAAAAATACGCGACATTAAAATAAATAACCAACAATAGACAAATGAGGGATACATTGCATTCTTTACGTGTGACCTGTTTGTAAATAACAATGGTAGAAACACAGAGAAAAACCCCTGGAAAAAACCATTTTCTTCAAAAGATACTGTGTATATAAAAATAAGACTGTAAATTACAATAGAATGTTGAACTAATACCAGCTCTCGTGACATTGGCTCACTCGAGATCGTAGTGTTCAGCTTTGTACACGATATTAGATGAGTGCTACGCGAAAAATATGTCTACTAATCTACGACTTAATCAATTGTGTATACGTAAAATACCTTTTGTACTGTACATCATAGATGCAACCATCCATTTCTTCTAGAAAACACAAATCCGGAGTCGAGGTCGTGCACAAGACAACTCGCATAAAGAATTTTCTTACTAGTTCACAGATGGCGGAGAGATCACACGCTCCGCCGGTATAAAAATAGAATTTCTCGATATAGAACGAATTGTAATAAAAATTGAAATTCCATATTAATTGGAATTACGAGATTATTAGTTTGTATGGCTCCAAAATAAATCGCTAATGCGCATTATCTGTTTGACTTGATCAACCGCGGAATACCCGAGGAACACGTAGAACGATCCAAATATGGTCGTCGTGCTTTACGAATATTTAATTAATGCAGTTCCGTAAAACTTGTCAAAAAGTTTATCGATTGAAAATATTTTATCTAGGAAAATAGACAACCGACGTTCGTATACATTATAAATCGCATAGATCTGTACGCGACGACTTATTACTTTATGCGGCAGTTCACATTCTGAGATTATTTTCAATAAGAATAGAATAATATTTTTTTCTAGTAGTATTTCGCTGTAATAGAACAACTCGAAAAGCTTTCAGATTTTTGTCAGGGTTCAAGGATATACGTGGTGTCGAGCCACGTAAGTAAAAATCGTCGACGAAGAATCGCCGCCAAAGTATACCTCTTTCCTAACTCTTAAGTAAGCTCAATTGAATGTCCTTGACCTATGAATTCCTTGGTGGACAGCTTAATAGAAGCATACCGAAGATTCCGAACATCACCGTGAAGCTCTTGTTAGAACGTTATCGAATGAATGGTAGATCTCGCCTATTTTAAATTGATATTCGCTGCCGAGGCGTCGGTCTAGGTCCCGTTCGGAATCTACTCTGTAGAACTAAAATCTCTGACAGAGGATTGTCCGAGAGTGAGCTACCGCAAAACACTTTTGTCGATCGACTAGAGTCGACCCCCAACTCGGAGAGCATGAGAGTCGAAGAGCCTCGAGAGTACAGCGAGAAAGGCGTATAATACAATTTTGTAGGTCATTCGGGTTCGGTTGCATTAGGTGCTACAGTACGGAGCACCGTGGAAACGTACCAATGAACTCCACATGAACAGGATACCAAGAATGCGAGGAAGGTTTCGTGACCGGATCACTGCCTGCGGCTATAGATTGTTTACCCACGCACGGTGATACATGAATGGATTCATAATAAATTGTGAATTGCATCCCCCCATTCATGGCATCGGTCCTTATACCAATCGAATTTTTAAACTCTTGTAGTAATTTGAATCCTACTGGCAAATTAGGGGAGAATTAGAATTTACTGCCACAGTTTCGGAAAAGAATTTCTTGCTTCGTTGTCAGACGTGGTACAGTCAATGCTATTTCTATTTAAAAGTTAGGTCACTATTTAAAAGTTAGTGAAAATTGTTATATATTCAATTCTACCGGGAATTATTGACTTTTATCCGGAATCATTCCGAATTAAAGCTAGTGTCATTTCTACATAATACACAGAATTATTACACACGTTCGTATACTATAATCTTGTAAAATAAAATAAACATTCCAGAGTTTCGAAATAATATAATACCATCTTGATTAATATATAAGTACCCCTCCAATAATAAATGAATTAATAACCGAATCAACATAGTTCAGCGAAGAATTTCTGTCTTCACTGGTCGTATGTAAACGTGATCGAACGGTAAGTGCTTTATCAATTCCCAATTTCATCAGTAATTAATATATAACACAATCGTTGCTTGACAATACGTGCTACTAGCATTTTAATAAATAAAGATATTCGAGAGGTAATATCGTTCGTATGTACGCGGTTTGCGAGTGCGTGAAGAATAGTGGGGCGCAGTGATGCGCGGAGCGGCCACTCCGCAGCGCTCCCCTTTGATCAAAATTACAGAATGTGCAAAGAGTTCATAGCTTTTAATCTCGCGCTTTCTTTGCATCATGCTATCCGAGCATCGAAAAGTTCAATTTCCAATAGGATACCCGAATAGGCACGAAGGTATGCTTCTTAGTATAAGCGGCACGCCCTGTTTGTTTCGTGTTAGTCTGCCCTCCCGTAATCCTTGTTATTCGTGTAACATAAAGCAAAATAGGACGATTAATTCTATTAAAAGCGATATACCGCTGTATTTGATGCTATTCGACTGCCGGAATATTCCTTGCTAACAGGATAACAGAATGTACGCGGAGGTATGCCGCGATCTAAGTACTAGCGCACACTCTGTTGCTTCATGCTATTCTGCTACTGGAAGGTTTCGTTATAGTAGGGCAGCAGAACGCGAAGAGGCTGCCTTTCTGCACGTGCCTCTCTGCACATTCTGTTATCCTGTTACAGGGGGTCCCCAAGAACTGGCCTGCCCCACGATCGACACCTACACGTCATGCCACACGAGTGAGAGAGACAGACTATTGTAAGTTAGATTTCGCTCTGCTCGATCAAAGTTTATTTAATATCAGCCGACAGGCGCTAATTAAATAAAACACGATTAGATAGATACTTCGAATTAATATTACGGAAAACTTTCTTGATTAAGAAGATAGTTATTTAACAAAGTACAGATGTACCGAACAGAACAACGGGGATTGCTCTATTTACTAATTTCAATATTTATATTAAAATGTATACGTAAATACAACGAAATCTCCTGCTATTGTTATAAAACAGAATGATCCGTGATATGGGACTTACTTAGCTTGCGATTGTCCTCTAACCGATTATATACTTAATTTTAACAATGGGAAACTGTCAAACTGCTCGCGGTCGTAACTAAAGCAGAACAAGCGGGTTTTCGGGCTAACCGTGGAGATCCTATCGCCAGATGCTTGCCTGATCCTCGGGGAGCCTTGCGGTGTAGAAACCGCTCAAGGAATGCGTGTAATGCGTGTACGTACACGTCACGCCCACTCATCGTCGCCATCACGTACGTTGCTTGCCGTCATGTGCATGCCTCTCCACCTGCGTATGTACGTCAGACATACGTATCTGAACGCTTGGATCTACGTATTAGGTTTAAAAATGTGTTTGCTCTCGGATGCACACCATGGTGCACTGTATCTGAAAATCGGCGTACGCGCGCATGCAAGAACTCGTGGGCAACGTAGATTACCGATTAGGATGTTTGAATGAGATTCGTAAATTAAAAACGGACGCACGGTCATGAGCGTTTATTTAATATTATCGTACATTAACACTTGGAAGTAGTTTGTTATATCGTCACAAATTTAGATATGCAATTTATGCAATATATACTATCGTGGTATGGATGTATTATTTAGTTAATTCATATTTATTTAAATGATCATTAGGGAGTCTTCGTACACAATGTTAACAACCATAAAAGAAATATGAGTGGTTATACCACGACTTATTCGCAATCTTTCTCTAATTATTAGTCTGAAACAATTAATGCTGTGTTCAGATTTCCGCAAAACGAACACTTCACGTGATTTATAAAAAAACTACTTTCCAAGAAGAATTTTCCTCGTAGCACCGAAGCTCTGTCCAGCTTGTGTCGCGCCCTTATTGGTACCAGCTTGAAGACCTATGAGACCTTCGCCAGCCCTTAATTGTTCTTCTGTGAAATTTCGTTTGTTCTCTTCCGCCGGTTTCGGGCCCAGCCAAGGCCCACGCCATTCCGGATGCCTGTATGTCTGCAAATTACGATTAAGGGTTTGTGTGAAACGTCATTCGTTCGAAAGAAACATTTATGAATGAATAAGATATTTTTAGCCCAAATAATTACAGCGCGGCCGATGGCGAATATGGTATTGGTCACTTGCGCAATATTTTTTCTTTCCACCAGGTCGACAGCTTGGAACAGATCAACGTCAGGCACTCCGTATTTCACGCAAGCTTTCTGAAACCTAAAAAAGAAAAATAATATCAGCGTGAAACTCTGATTGCATTCGCCGTTTTCTACCCGGTGAATTTTTTTCTCAAGATGCACTAATCTGTACAAGTTTCTTGTATCGTACGTCTAAAAATCGCTTCGTGCTAACAACGCGAATGTACATATTTTTTAACCGCGAATTTACATGGGGCATTAAGTCAACGAAGTTTTACCAATTCAAACAAATCTAGGAGCTCCATTTTTCATGGCACGGAATTGACGCGTCTCTCGTCCCTGTTTAACAGGAAAGCAGAACCCTATTGGCGACGTGCGTACCAAGAACGGCAGTGTTGTTCGGTGGTTAGAATAAATGTAATATTCGTTCTACGCGACTCGTAAAAGAAAATATTTTTATTATATTCTGTAGAATTTGAATATTTGTCTAAACGCTGGGTTGCTTTTAGGTTTCCTTTTTAATATTGCAACAGGTAGAAGCTAGTGTATTTAACGCCGGCTATTATTTTATTTGTAGATACGCCTATATAAACACCGCGGTATTGGAAGTAATCAAGATGGATTTAATCTATAACTAATATCGTATAAAATGTTTATGCACTGAGAATGTAACTGGAACGTAACACCTTGCTCCAGTTGATGCGTTCCTGTCGATCAGCATGTCTATCGCATATGAGCACCTAGCAACGTGACACTCGAGCTTGTTTCTCCCGTGTCCCTTTTCAGAATTGGATGGTGGATAAAGTAAATCTTCTTTTGTGCTTATTTCCACAACGCAATATGAAGATTTTGATTACTTTCAAATTTCGTGGATCGCGTATTGTCTGCAATATCGGGGAAGATTCGTATTTTGATTCCGCCAAAGCGATGTATATATGAATAAAATAGAGAGAATCTCCATTTTGTTGTCCCGAATGCGACTAACGATAAGCAGTAATTATTCTCCACGTGTAAATTTAAAAGAGATATGACCAAGAATCACATTTGTACTCGAATAACGTAATATTCGTCAAAAGCGAAGATAAGTCGCTAACCAGCGCCTCGCCATTTTGTCGGCATCGATTAATTAAGCAATGGAACAGTTCAATGCGCAGTCTTTATCGGATACCAACGAGGAGCCGTATTTTCATTCCAATGAAGTATTAATCTTTGAAATAATACGTAGCGAAGCGAGCACGTCTCTTACGGAAAGCCATCATCTTATCACGTCCGAGTCTTCTCCGATCTCGCCATTTTGTCGCCGCTAATATAATGCACTTGACAATACGGAAAACGTCAGGTAGGCCAATGCTTACGAGCTCTCCGGGTATCAGGCTAGCATGAACGCGAGAAATCGCTCTCTTCTCCCGATACCTCCGTGCGCCTCCACGCGCCCCGTGTTCTCCGCGTAAAAAGGGAGTAATGCGGAGTGGCCGCGCTGCGCATCGTTTGCCCCACTACTCAGCAAAGCGCTCTTAACTTTCAAAACGCGCGAATTACCGAGCAAGTACGACACGCGCACGTGTGAAGACGACGCGCGTCGTGGGAATGCGGAAAACGAGATGTTTTCGTCATAACTTACCGGAAAACGGGAAACGTAGAGTAAAGTGTGGCGCATACTGCAAATCGTCGGACGTCGCGGAACGCTTGAGAAATAAAGCACGTCTCGCAATTTGTATCGATAAATTATTACGTATCAAATTTAGAATTAACAAAGATTTGATCATAGATCTAGATATCATTAGAAGTGAGAATTAATTAGATATCGGATGCCGAGGTCGATAATTATTCTTTGTAATGTCGTAATACCACCTCCTCACATGCAAATACTTCACCAGGATTGTAGCAGCGCGCTACAAGCATTCGGCATGGATATCTATTCCCGAGATATGAAGTTCGCGCAAATGCCTTAGAATTGAATAAGATTTAAAACACGACGAATTTGATGTTTATGTGCGGTGTCTCGTTATTGCAGACCTGGACATTTGCGAGCGCAGGATAAATGCTCGAAAATAGTTGGGTCAAATGATCATGCCAGTTTACTCAAAAGGAGAGTATTTTATTATCTCCGTTTGACTCTAAAAAGAGGTTCAATAGCCTCTTATAATCTTTAAAAATAGGCTCCTTAAGTTTTAAGACGTCGAACGATCTCTCGGAGCATTTCGTAGTACCTGTTCCTCGTAATTACTTGTACACGGGATCGCGATCTTACGAAAAAACATTCGTTTTCATTTTGTACCGTCGGGCGTACATGCGACGGTCCCGACCTCAGACTTTGTTGGTACTTATTCATCAGGCAATCACGTCACACGAAGAAGGTAATTGTGGCAAGCGTTCGCGGGAACTGTACCGAAGTATCGCTGACTCTCGAAGCGACCGTTCGAGGTCAATAATCGCACCGGCACGCCGCCTGGCTTGATCTCTCGATTCGGACGATAGTTTGCGATCGGCGCTCTCGACGTCGATAGGTTGCAGTCGAGGATTGCTGCGAAGCAAAACACTGTCGATTGCGTAAACTCGACTGTCCACCAGGAGAGCATGAAACCGAAGGAAGCTCAGGGGAACAAAATCAACGTCGAATCTTTTGTTATTTCTTTTTATCCTTTCGTCTTGCGCCCAAAACGAGTTATCAGTGTAGGAATTATCGTATCGGGAAATTAACACTAGAACTAGCAAACCAGTCATTTTAACTGGTTTTGAATGTTCATTTAAATTTACAATTTTAAGCATGAAAAAGTGTATTCCTAAGTAACATATGTATATTTAATATTTTGTATATATTTTTTAACAACATAACAATTTTAAAACATGATAATTAATTATATCATCATATCATTAATACACTAACGTACTTTGTAAATAACCAGTCATTTCGACTGCTCTGGTAGAAATAGGTATCCATCAATTGTCGGTAGTTTTAGTGTTAATTAAAGAGAACTTTTATTCGTACGGGATATTAAAAGAATTTGTCGAAGTTTGTTGCTAAAATTTTGGTCGGAGCTACAAGAGGTTTCAGCGGATCGAAAGATTAAAAACTCCAAAGCGAATGATCTTTGAGTTCACGTTTTTTCGATGCTTGGCAATAAGATCCATCGCTGCCCGAAGCCATATCTCCGTGCTAAACGTGTATATATCGCGCGATACTCACTGATTAAGATTGTCCATCATCTTGTAATCACCGCCAGACGTATTGATCTTGGTGATGATACCGGGTTGTAATTTATTCATGAGTTTGCAAAACAGCACGCCGTCTCTCAAAGCAATCTCGTAGTCCACACCTGAAACAGACAATTATAAAGTATTAACAGTTTACTCGCCAAGGGAAGTCTTTAAAATGAAGAGCAGCGAGTAATTTTTGAAAAGGTCTGTTTTCATTCCAGAAGGGAAATCATCTTCCATGTTTAACGGAACGCGTCCGAGCAACATTGCAATTGATTTTGCACAATTATTTCTAACGACGAGGATTTCAAACGATCGCTCTCGTTCATCCAGAGAAAGTATAAATGAAATAAAAAACGAAAAGGAGAGAGAGACTTCTCGCACAGCGGAAAGAATGTTGACAACCACGTCGAGACCAGGATAGCATAAAAACGTATTTCCCTCCCCCTATAAAGCCGGGAAAGCATTCGCTGAATTTTAAGCTCCGAGGAGGAACGACATGCGCACTTTACGACAGCCATTGATTTCCATTGTAGAAGTGGTTCGCGCGGGATTATCGGAACGAACGAATGTCCTTTCTCTTTTTTTTTGTATCTCTTTCTCTCTTCCCCCGTTTTTCCAACTCAGTCCCCCGTTCATCCCGTGCCGACTACGGGAGATTTCCGCGAAATAATAACGGAGGCTGCGTGCACCAGCACTCGTTCATGGCGCCCCATTATGCCAAGAGGCGCGCCAAGGGGGCATGGCATTTTTTGCCGAGCAGTCGAAGGATCAGGAAAGGCCGCCTCCGTCTTCCGTCGCGCGCTCTTTTTGCTCT
This sequence comes from Pemphredon lugubris, assembly GCA_933228935.1. Taxonomy (NCBI): domain Eukaryota; kingdom Metazoa; phylum Arthropoda; class Insecta; order Hymenoptera; family Crabronidae; genus Pemphredon; species Pemphredon lugubris. Next base: position 54,650,842 of record OW121817.1, on the reverse strand, counting down.
TGATCGGTGTCTCGATCAGCGCCATCATTGTCTTGCCGCCGCCTGGCCTTTCGCCACGAAGCGCTCTCGTCGCCATTCGAAAGACACGGCGCATCTCGAGCTCCCAGGAGTGCAGCTTCCCAAAAGAGCTCCCCGTAGGGTGCCGTTCGGTTATCGTTGCCTCCCACGTTCAATCGAGCCTCCCCCCCCCCCTTCCTCCACCAGTCGTCAAACCACAGGAGCATAGAAATGTGTCGATGTATCGAACTGATCGACGTGGTACGCTACCTGGCGAGTGACTTTGTAAATTGTATCGATGGTACGAAGGGAAACGACCGCGAGGCCGATGAGCGCAACAGTTGGCGCGTCACTCCTGTGACGGTAGCGTGTGTTTTTCTCCATCGTACCAAACTGTAATCATGATAATGAGTTTTGAGCCACTTCGTCGTCAATTCGGGATTGACTTGAGGATTAAAATTCCAAGTATCTCTTTTTATTAGCCGTGAGAATATATATTACACTGACGAGGAAAGAGAAATTTTTATAAGGATCGTGGAGCAATCGATCTTTAGAACCTTTTGTGTCCTTCCTATTTGTTAATATTCCTATTTAAGACCTGGAACGGCTTTGTTATCCACTCGGTATTGCGACAAAGAACATAATTATATGTAAATATTGTAATTGGACGTGGAAATGTTCTTTATCGATAAATAAATGGATGCTTCCGCGATATGAAGGTTGGAGTAAAAACGCGTAAACTTATACGGTAGACTTCACGCGTATCTAGGTTTGGGCTCCACCTGTACCATGACAAAGATGGAAATATATGCAGCATCTATGAATATCAAAGTTGCGGGGCTACTAAGAAAACATGCTAGACTCCGAGTAGTTCTCTAACAGTGCTATCTACGTATGTAAATGATAAAACGACACAAACTATAGAGAGGAAATCAACCAGCGCGAACAAATATTTGTGGTACACACTTTACTACTGTCTTGCGCCAGTTGAGTGAGTCCGTAATAAGAAATGGATGTAACGATGGATAACTTCCTCAGTTAAAAAACGATTTGAATGTTTTCAAAAGTATGCGTGCCAGTATAGAATAGAATTCAACGATTCGTCTAATATATTTCGTATTCGCTCCTCGATGTGTTTTACATTCCCCGAGTACGTTAAACATTTTGTGCAAAGAATATTTTTGGACAAAACTGCGCGTGCAGACCGTCGAAAGGACTACTATCCTGATCCTGCAAGGACGATGCGTCACGTGGTTTCACCGTAGTGGAGTCTGCGTTACACGCCTACCCCGAAATCTGTTCGCCTAGTACAAAACTGGTCGTATGCTTGAATTTTCGATTGACGAGCATTCGACAGCCGATTGCCCTCAGATATGGTAGGTTCTTTTGTCCATATTTCGTCGGATCTTTAAAATAATTTCTTGAAAAATATACGCACAATTATAATATACAGAAAAATATAAAAATTACTATTTTCCAATATCAAAATTACTATCAAAGAAAGAAGTCTAATAAATGTAAGTCAAATTACTTAATTAACCCACATTTAAAAAAAAAACAGTTTGCAGCAATTTTCTTCTGCGTGTAAAATACGATAAATAATATTAAATGCAAATCTGATTGACGAAATACGTTTCTTGCAGATTAATACATACTTCGCGGCCGTTGTTCGTAATAATGCGATCGGTGGACGCACCTCAACGCAATGAGGGTTAAAACGAGTCGGGCAGCACTCCCGTTTTTTCGTGATATCCAGGGAACAGCCGGGTGCAACAGCTGCATCCTCTTCGGTACCAAACACGCGGATGGGGTGGAGTAAACAAACGTGGCATACTGATACGTTCCTGATAGTACCGAAACCCGATGAGATGTCGTAAACGCGAGAAGATGACAGAAAATCGATGGGACGCCTTCGAGATTTGCTTCCGAGTCCTCCACGAATCTTCGCGCGCTTCTTTCGTACCTCGGATGAGCGAGGTCGTATGATGCTGGCCTGATATTTTTCAGACGTCACGTGTCTTATTGCCGTCTTCGTTCATACGTACCAATACCCGTCGAAAAAATCGCATCGCAACAATATGTATTGGTGAATCGGAACTATTTCTACTCGCGATACTATCCTGTTACGTTGACACGTCATGGTCGTCATGTCTGAACAATTTGACGTGAAATCGATGGGTGGTCACATTTGGCGTGCCCCTATCGGTCGCGCGTGTGCACGTGGTTTCGCGTTTATTTCGTCGCGGCAATTATTGGTACGAGTAGAATGCCGCGACAGAATTAAAACGCTTGGTTAGAGGGGATACTTTGGAAAACTTGTTAATAGTAATTAACGAGTCATCGTTTAAGGATCGTGACCATGCAATTTTGTATTACAGTGCCCTACGGTTTAAAGATAAAACGTTCAATATTATAAACTACCGGCGAAGACCTTAGTTATGAATCGAACCATTGTAATAACGAAAGTTTCAGACGTGACAGAACAGCTAACAATAAGTGTACCAATTCCTTAAATAACTGTTTTCGTAAATTATTGAAAATTTAGGCCGAAAAATATTAAAATCCTAATTCGTCATTGCGCGTTATATCTTATGAGTTAGGTAGAAATTAAATTAAACGCAAAACGGTACGTGACATTATATCTTTGTGCCTGGTATCTGTCTCCCGATTAAAGAGCATTATCGCTGTAACAGTCTCGAATACTACGAACCGCGTTAACACTGACTAATGCGCTTGCGTGTCTTCCGTATCGATTTCACGTCAGATTCATGTCATAAAGACGTCAAAGACACGGTTTTCACCAGGACAACATCCCCGGACTGAATTTACGACCATCGAGGAGCAACAAGTCCCGCGGGAAGAAATTTCGTCGCACGCAGTATCCGTTCTCCCGCCATTTGAACGTACCCTTCCCTTTCAACAATTATTACCCAACATATGCAAAATGCCATTCGTCGTACTTTATATCCTATAAAGTAATATCTCAAAAGCGTCTGACAAAACTTGTCACAGTTTAATCCCTCCAAAGATTAATCACAAATATTCAAAAACCTAAAGATACGTCGCTAAATTAGTAATTTAAATCTCTTTCCAATCTCATTTGGAATATAAAAAAACAAACACGAACGACCGCCTAATTATATTTCAATGAGCATTAACGCACCGCGATAGAATAAAATAATTCGGCGCAAAACGTATGTATTCGTACATCGCACGCGTACAGCGAACAATGCGACAGCTATATCTAAAACCAAACACCTGTTGCATTCGCTCGTAAATCTACCCCGGGGCTGTAATCCTGGTAGGCTCGTCTCGGAATGACGTCATTGACGATCTTTTGACGAACGACTGACACTCGTCGACATCTCCCCGACAATTTTTCCATCAAGACAAATCATTGAGATGCAATTACTTTCGCAGAAAGCATTCTTATATTCTTTCGGCGCGAAGGTGAGGTACCTCTACGAGTACAGGGAGAACAGCCCTTTCGCCAACGAAGAGCCATAAATCCATCTACTACCCGGCGTTGCTACCCTAGTAGATGTGAGCTTTCGTGACGTCACGCAACGTTACGTGACGAACGGTGCGACGTATCGACAGGTTCTCTCCATCCCCCGAAAGCCACTCTGAATCGGGAGTGAAAGCTTACGCGCCACATCGGTCAAGGATCGTTCGTAGGACTCGATGGTAACGAGTTACACAAGGGCGAATCGATCTGTCAACGTTGACGTCGACGTTGGCGGGACACCCTATAAATCCCTCAAACGTCTGCTGGTACCCTGGTGCACCCAGGCTACTTGCGCCACCGTGACGGACGGATGACTGACACTTCCCTCCCTCGAGACCTTTCGTACTTTTCCTACGATGCTTTAAGGTACCCTCCAACCCGAAATTACTCTAAACGGAAATTCGTATTCGGCTGTTTTTATTCGAATGAGTGCTTACTAAATCAACTTTTTTCCCCATATTGTATTCGCTAAACATTATCAACGTTGACTACGGAATTAAAAGAGAGCATCTGTAGATTCCAATTTTATAATTTTGTGGGGTTTAACACATACGAATTAAGGAGTGCGCTATTAAACGATCAAACATGTTTATTTTTAACGAGATCTGGTCAAATACATAAATAAACAAAGTTTATTGAGCCGTAGGTTTAAGACTATAATACAGTACAATTGTATTGTGTAATCTTTTATCACAATGTCATTGGAGTTATGCAAAGTCGACCTGTATTCAACGTTAAAAGTAAGATCAATAACGCTGTCTAGCCAAAAGTACTCAAAACGCAAAATAATGCTCGAACGGTGTGAGGGTAGCTTAACGGTTGTGTTTCACTACGCGGCCAGGAAACCGTGGGTAGGAAGGGGAGAGGGGGGTGCGAGAAGGAGGGAAAAGAAGAAATGACACAAACCGCTGTTTGCGACTTGACTATCCAGAGTGTTGTATGCGGCCCTGATACGCTGGCGTCCTTACGACGTAACATGATGAACCGATGACGCTAAATCAATATACGTCGTCGGCAATCAGCTGTTTGTCAAACGTTTCTCGACGTGAAACCTCGATTGTGTTGGCAAACGTGTTTCTCGGCGTTACGATATACGTACTAATTTAATTAGATTACCATCCAACGTGTTATCGGCGATAAAGTAAATTTACGGTTCACTTATCAGTCATTAAACGTATTCTGAGTTTTATAATTAAGAGCTGTCCGCTCTAGTGTACGTGAAGACAATATATTTTTTTCGATTACGCGTAAAGAACAGAATAAACTATCGTTTATTACTGTACTTAGGACGCTGTAAACTTTCTTTTTTTTTCAATTTACTAGTGCAACGAAGTATTTGAACGACGCGCGACGTTGCGTCAAAAATAGAACACTCCCGAGGTATGTTAATTGTTCGACAAAGATCGTGCCCAGCATGCTTCGCGAGCTTCCAGGAACAGGCTATCATCCACAATCGAAAGATTCTGGAATCCTGTAAATCCGATGAAATTCCAATCGCGTGAACTCCAAGGTCAGCGGTGTTAGAAACACGCAAGGAGGTCGAGCGAAGGAATGCGAACTCGATTAAATCCATGGTTGTCCAAGTTTAATTTCAAACGAGTCAATAACATCAAAAGCTTCGAATACCCGGCTCGCATCACCATGCAGAGCTTGAACGTGGCCTATACGGACGACCTAGCGCTGTACAACGCGAACGTAACGATCGCTTAGGCAAGCGTAAACAAGATTTTCGAAAACAAATTACACCCAACTCGCGGGATTGCCAGATCAAACACAGAAAATGGAGGATTAATTAAATTTACACGTAACGCAATTTTTATGTAGAGATAGTTTCCAGTAAGACTCTGCCGATTACGACCGTATTGCCGACGTTAAAAAATCAGACGTTTAGTCGACGAAAATTCTCCTTCGATCAAGTTATTGCACGTAAAAGATAATTCAAAATACTGAACAGAAATCATCTGCCATATCGATATGGAGTACGGGAAAAGTACTTCCAGAGATGGTACATTTTCCTGTGTGTTATATTCCAACGTGTATCTACGATATGCGACAGGTGCATTTCAGGTCTACGAGCACCAGGCTCCCACTCGATCAAGGGGGCTTTTCAACGATCGTGGAATCCCCACCTACAACGTGGGACGAACCAAGGCTTTTAAGAGGGGATTAATTAAATAGCTTTGCGGGGGATGTTTGGCCACCTCCGTTGCACCCTCCGTATCATCAGGGTGTCAGTGTAAGGTGGAGGCTTATTAAACTCAAGAATCGTAAGCTGACGTTTACGTTTGAAAACTCTGCGAGAGACGCTATTTCTATAATTTCTGAATCATAATTGCACCTTCGCTTACATAAAGCCGCTTAAGAATTTACGAAACGTTTAAGATATAACGCGTCAAAATTTAATTTTGGCCAAATAGAAATAGAAATTACGGAACTAATGTATACAACCCGTATTTGTGAATTTACGTTGATATTCGTTCTAGTCTAGTACGAGAAAACTTTAGGCATATTTCAGCGCAAAAAGTTGATAGAAATAGTAGTCGTACTCAATGAGTTTCTACTTCTATAATTAATTGCCACGCCACATTCGACGGTGTGGTATCGTACACCCAACACGTCAATTGCGTCGACGCCTGGCGTATTTTTCAAATCAGGGGTGCACGTTAGAGGTAGGGTTTGATACAAACTTCCCCGTTCGATGGGGTGACTCGAATGACGTAACAAAGCGCGCGTTTTGCCAGGAGAACATGAATGAATCGGGGATGCAACTACCCTTAACGCGACCCCTTTGTAAAGACATCGATCCTTCGTGAAATTTCTGCTCAATGCGAGATATACCGCCAATCTTAAAAATTATCATATCGTAAAATAAAGTCAATATTTCCATTACTTGCTGATTGATATTGACATTCTTTTTATTATTTTGGACACACGAGTTCATACATTTGAGATGCTAAACTAACTAGCTGCAACGAGCGTGGCGTTAACTGACATTTGCTACGCAGCGGAGTAGCATTGTTCGTAGCGTTTCATTCTTCGAGATACAGTCCGCGCGAGTCAGGTTATCGAATGCAAGGAGTTCACGGTAACTGACCCATCCAACAAGCTTAACCTTTGCAACGTCACGCAGCCTGACATTCGTATCCGGGAATTATACGATTTCAGTTACCCTCGCGTCGTTCGCGCGGGACATCGACGGGGGTGGTGATATTGACACGCTTTTCGAGGTACACCACCTCCGACGAACAGGAGTTCATACGTACGTGTACGTAGACATATCGAGGGAGTGGTATCATCGATGAACTTTAATCAAGCGTACGGACTCGTCTATCTTCGTGTTTGATTAGAAAATATGTATATGGTACATTCTTTTGAAATGAGAAATACGACCAAACGTCAGTTCTTCGTTTCTGGGGGGACCGTTAAAAGGTGCTATGCGTGCGGAAAATCGTATGTGTATATCGAAACGAGATATTTTACAACTGGAGGTTGCATCGTAACTGAAATCGTCAATTTTTTTAGTTACGGTGCCTCAATTTTTCTTAATAAGATAAGTATTAAACGCTTTACGCGAATAACAGCAAAGTTGGATATAGATTTTACTCGTATCAAACAATGTGTTGTCATGTATTTCCTGCCGGAAACGTACCTTGGGGAAACTTTTCTCCGAGTACAGATTCCATCCATTGCTGAGCTTCTGCTTCTTGGCTCGCTTCTCGCTTACCAGCAACCTGAAATATTAAAACGACCGTTAAAATAAATCTTATGAATTAATGTGTATCATCTACGTTCCCATATTCTAACGCGTTTCCCAAAGAAAAATAACATTTGCTGGAAATAAAGTGACACGAAAATAACTTGTTTCCAATGTAGGGGCCGTCCCACGTGCCGTTATTTATATTCCCAATCTATTTGAATGAGTTTCAAAGACATATGTTCCGGAAAATACTGTTACTCCGAAGTATCATTTATGTTTGTATATCAATCATCAGTTTCCGCAGAAACTTTCAAAAATTGCCGTAGCCGATGGTATTTCACATCGTCTTGGCGGGGTATTGGTAAAAGTTTTCAACTAGCAATAATCGCACCTCGGTAGAACCTCATTGGTTACGATATCGCCACTGCGCAAAGCTAACGAGACGAACTTTCGCTACCCTAGTAATAACGTTGTTGGAACATTTTAACAGTGAGAAACTTTTTAACCTAGACCCCATCTTGCGGTAGCTCAACGAACTATCTCAATTTTCGATATAAGCCGATTGTTCCATCTGCAAAATACAAATTATCGCCAATAGATTGTAGCGAAATAAATATTTTTTGGGAGTAGACTTATTTATCTTACAACGCTGTTTTCAAGCAATTGTTTATAAACCAGGAGATTCCTGTTGATGATAAAGTAAAAGCAACCTCCGCCAGGTATTTGCCGGAGATGCATCAATGCAGGAAAACATGCGAGGAGGAAGTGGCATTTCAAGTGTATCATAGCGTAACGAAGTCCCACCGTGAAATCAATTTCCCTTGCGTTTTTTTTCAGTTTCGCACGTCCCTACATAAACGTTACTTTGCGCGATTACTGGACAGGTTTAAAAATATCACACCGAATAGATCAAGAATTTTGTTAACGACGCCAATTCTTCTCGCGCATCCTATGTCCAGGATTGTGTAACGCAAATTCGAATTTGCGGGCCTTCGAAATCGTTCCAGACATCTACGCAAATCGTTTCTCTTACGATAAACTTGGAAATAGCGTCGATTGACGAGATCTAAACTCGGCGGTGGCCTCACCCTTCGAAGTGGCCAGAATCCAGAAATTACGTTGCTCAGTTATCGGCATTTTCATCTGGCGAACTTCCACGCCTCGAAGCATCCTTCCTTGCAAAACACACCCACTTGTTCGAACTTTTCCACTTTACGATTTTACGTAGATTTCCTGGGACACGTTGTATCGCGTTAGTAGTAACAATAATACCGTCGTAAACTATGATGTAGTATTCTTAAATAACCCTGTCCAGATCGTACGCTATTTTTAAGTTGTAAAAGAATGGAAGACGTCGTACGACAAATACGAATGTATTGAAGTCTTCGTTTCGTCAAGGATATTAATGGAGGGTTTCCGGAACATCGAAAATAAGTAGCCTGATGTATGACCTAAATTACAAATAAGTTACGATGTGTACCAACAGGTCTTTGAACCACCTCTCGAAGCTCCGTAATGAAAATTTGCGTCACGCGTTGAGATTGAAGCGTGTACACGAATTAATATGCGACTTCATTTCACGCCTTTAAAGGTTATTTTAATCGGAAGTGCAAAGACAACAATATTTGAAATTTTTCGATTAAAAGCTACACTTTGAAGCTTATTTAATTAGAAATTTGCAAGTAAACCTTCGTCAATGGATTTATGTGATCCAACTTGTTTGTTAAATTCCTGACATGATTCGATTAAATAACAGTTTTAATAAAATTATTCCTATGTATCGAACATATTGGGTATTCGCCGATGAAGGCAATCGCGTTCGCGTTCGTTTACGCGAACGTAATAACATCAATTTCAAAGATATTGTACTAATTACTTTCTTGTAACCATTTTGTAAATAAGGCTGCAGTGTCAAGATCTGGTTACGAGCGGGGGTGTGGGAATACCCAATGGGCAAAAAGCCAAAAACACTCGTTTCTGAATGTCGGCAGAAAGGATGCGGCGGAGGGGATGACGCCATATAGCGCCGCGACGCTCGCAGTTCGACTTAGTCTACTCGGCGTCATCGTTTAAAAGTCACTACACCGAAAAGTCCGTCCCGTTCGTAAACTTAACAGCAACAGGAAACAAAATGCCGGTACGTATCGTGACGATATTATTTTTCAACGGCAACCAATTAGAAATGACGTTAAACGTGTCACGCGATATCTTCATCGACATTAAATCTATCTCTTATAAATTTGAAAGTTATGAGTGTAACACCGTTTACTGAGTTTATACAACACCGATCTATTCGGTACTATAATAATATCGCTTTCCGTTAATCGCAATTGTAGAGTCCCAATTGCAGTCATTCTTGAAGAACTATGAACTAACGATTTTCCCAAAATACTATATTATTCCGGATAAATGAAAAACCACTCACGATTTAATAACTCAACGAATGATATGAAACTATCGATGCAGAAATTAATTGATACGCGGAGACGTATTTTCAATCACGTGACGGGGATCACGTCACTTTGACAGAGCGAATCGCGGTAACTTTGATGTATTTTCCTCCCGTGCTACATCCGGGATATTTATACCCTAAGATAAATATTCTTGCGCAATATATCCTTGCGATGCTTTTAAGCGGGAATACCGTTTTAAAAAATCGGGACACCGATTTGGGAAATAAACGGATAAACATTGTTCGAATTAATTAAAAATTAAGCAGTTTTCCAACTATATCAATTAATACCGTAAAACGTTAATGAAATGCTACACTTTATTCATTCGAATACGTTACACCCAAAGGATAATCACGTAACCTCAATTGATTAGTAAAACTCATCTAACATCCATGTGGTCTCCAATAGTTAATAAAGAATAATGAGACAATGAGGCAGAACAAATTGCAGCTTTTATCGTTAGAATGTCATTCATGGATAGGTATCTAGAAACGCATCTGTACCACAGGTGTCTAACTTGATCTAACGCCAACTCGCTGGACTAACTACTCGAAAGGACTCACCTAATTTAACTTTAAATTTAGTGAATCGTTACACCACATGTCACGTTCACCAAACGTCCTCGAAAGACGCGAATGGTTTCGTTTGAACGAAAGCTGCTCCCCTTGAAATTGAAGCTTAAAATATACCTCGAGAGAGTTCGACAAGGAACACGTTGCTCCGAAAAGCTTGACACCCGGCAGATAAGATGAAAATTTTTCATGCGTGGCGCCCAATTCTTAACGACAAAAATAAATTGAAAAAGAGATATAATACTACATTAATTAATCGCTAATTGAATATCTAATTACTGTGATGCGCCAATTTTACTTAACAAATTGGAAAAGTAAGTCCTTGTATCGTTCCCCTGATACTTGGCAACACGCATGTAGGATAAAGGGCCAATCAAAGGTCTAATTCTGTATCGTGGGTAATTTCTGCTATAAATACTGAATTATCACGAACAGAAGCATGCCAGATTTCATTTGCGTCAATCGGCAGTTGGCGTCGTCCAGACGGGGGAAATCTGAATAATTGGTTTGGACGTTACTATGCGTAACATACATCGGCCCTTCCTTAATTTCTTCCCATCAGCCCGATGAATATAACGTCTACGTTAGACGGTTCGATCTCCGTAAATCATGGAAAATTAAAAATACTCTTCAGTGCCAAAAATTAAAAGCCAATTACTGTCAGAATGCCAAGAGCATAATTTTCAGAACCGTGAAACTTTAACAGAAATTGGTAAAACTTTAGAATGGCACGGCACAGAAACAGGTGGGCTATGACTGCCCCTTGCCAGTTTTAATAAAAGCTCACGAATCGGCCACTGTATTTTATTTTCGACGTTCGTTTTATGCCGGTAACGTAACACCGTCGCGATCTATTTCTGTCCTATTCACTTTTAAATTGGTCGGAACGAGCTTTACGTTTGCCTTTAAATCCGCGATACATATTGCGAGATCTTAATTGACATTAATACTAACAAGAATTACCTTAAACTTACAGCCTCGCAGCAAGGAACAGGAAGCCGAGATACTCGCTTGGATCGAAGCTGTTTTAGGAGAAAAACTTCCACCTGGTAACTACGAGGACATTCTCAAGGATGGCGTTGTACTTTGCAAACTCGCCAATAAACTCGCACCAGGCTCGGTGAAGAAGATTCAAGAGAAAGGAACCAACTTCCAGCTTATGGAGAACGTACAGAGGTGCGACAGAATAATGCAAATATTTTCTTGTTCACGGATTTCGATAATTCGTTAATTAATATCGTTATCGTTGCGCAGATTCCAAGCCGCAATTAAGGCATACGGCGTGCCACAGGAAGAAATTTTCCAAACCGCGGATCTTTTCGAGAGACGCAACATCGCCCAAGTTACGCTCTGCCTTTATGCCCTTGGGAGAATCGTAAGAATTCCAAACAATATTCTCGGTATCTCTCGTAACGTTAAGCTCGGCATACTAATTAAACCATTTACACAACAGACGCAAAAACACCCCGAATTCAATGGACCTCGCCTGGGACCAAAGATGGCCGACGAAAATAAAAGAACATTCACGGAAGATCAGCTTCGTGCAAGCGAGGGACAGATAAATTTACAAATGGGTTACAACAAAGGCGCCAGTCAAGCTGGTCATGGTGGATTCGGAAATACTCGGCATATGTAAACTTTCCTTCATTGTTTCGAACCAACATAATATCTCTTTCATTAAGGTAACAATGTATTAATGACACCGTACAAACGAACGTGTTGCGCTCTAAATTCTCGAAGTAAATATTTCTGAAGGACCGTTCTTGCGACGCAATGTGAAGTTATCATATCCTTTCATGTGCAATGTCATCGATTATCGATAATCTTCGAGTACGCTGGAGCACATTGGAAAATCTACTTCTATAGCAGTTTACAATAATATTCCTTATGAAAGCGCACGCGAGATCCCGGTGATGAACAGAAATTATTTGGACAATAAATTTTGAGAGATTTTCAAATTTTACTCGATCAAGATTACTGCGATATTACGATACTTATGTAGACTCACTTTACACATTTGATACTGCACACACATACACGACAAATATATACATACACACATTCGCACCTATACGTACACGTACAAATACATTTCACATTTACACGATCACTTGCACATAACATGTACACAAAAACACGACAAACACGACATACACGACATACATTTCTCAACCTATCAATTTAATAGATTACGTAACTTAAAATGATCTGTTACACGGTCTTCTTGTTCCATCATGATTTACGCAGTTTATCACTTGGCAAACTAATATTGTAGATATTTATTCAACCGAACACGAAACATGACACAAAGTGCCAAAGATACATGCATTACTTGCACCATGATACGTGAAAGAATAGACCAAATTTATGCAAATTATATGGAATCCCGGAGCTGCGTATCTTTGCAGTAATCGAGTAAAAGTCAAGTTGCACAATAAACTTTATTGAAAGCGTGGCGTTTCAAAACATTTCATAATTAAAACTGTGTAATCTCTTTTTTATGATTTGTAATTATCCTGTTGTACCCCGCTAATAATATGTAAATCACAAATGTATTAAATAAAAAGCAGCGCTGCTATTTTCTATTATTCTTGCTGTATTATCCATTCTTACGACACGACTGCATTTAAACAATTCTGGGTAGTGAAATCTGGTCTGACTGCCCAGATGTATTTTTCGAATGACTAAAATTATTGCAACTCCAGAAAGCAAGGGTGAAGAAATATGTCTGAGGCTTTAAAGAGAACCATCGTTCTTTCACAAGCTGGATTCACGCCAACTTTTCAGGGAATGAATGTAAACTCTCGTGTACAAACTCGTTATTAATTTACTCCTGAGCAGGTTAGCTTTAATGTATGAATATTTATCGTAATCTGCGTTATCGCAAAATTGTAGTTCTTGCTTCTGTTCTTCCAGAAACATATTCTAAAGTGAATATAAGATTTTCAGAAAGACATGTTGGCTTTAGAAAAAAATAGGTAGCAAAAGAGATGAACTGTAACAAGTAACGATTCACAAATCATAATTAGTTGGTTCTTGAAGATATTTTCTTTGTCATCAGGTGTTCGCGTATACCTATCCGCCACTTTTATTTCAGTCCTAACTTCCACAAGAATATTCCCGTTATTTGTAAATGTGACCCACGGACAAAACGTTTACCACCCCCGTTCTTTTCGTAAAGGGCACACACACGCGCGCTTCTGTGGCACGGTAAAATTTAATTCAAAGTTTTGCTTAGCTTGGCACGTTTAAGTGCCTCCGGGTTATTTCTGGACTTCAGACTCCGAGGAATGGCAGAAGTCAGACATCGCTGGACATGGGTTACGATTCCACGTTACTTCATACAGGCGCTACTGTTCATTCCTAACTCGATTCCAAAAATTCCATCATATATATTGGATGACAATCGAATGTATATAAATTTCAAACCTTTATCACCACCAAATGTACACAAGTTATTCAAGAATTTTTACAAACTTTGCCCAAGCACCGGAGAGTAACCCAGAAACTTAATTGCTCGTGATTACGTTAGGGAAACGAAAATTGAGAAATTTATTTCGTACACCGGTATTGCATGGTGGAAAAGTGAATCGTATGAATCACAGATTAAAATTATTCCAGAATTAGACACGGTTTAATGAATCTCTTGAAAATGCTGCGATTTGTACTGACATGAGTCAGAAGGTTTGAAATAGATATCCTGTCAATACCTGAACGTAAAAAAGTTTTCAGCTGTTGTGCTTTGCACTCAAATTTCAGTTAATATTAATTACTAACTTAATTCGCTACTTACGTAATTGCGTATAAAAATTGGTTATAAATAATCAAATACGAGAAAGAATATTTTATGAAAATTGATAGCTGCATTCAAAGTCTCTCTCCTCGCACGATATAGAATTATCCTGTGGTGACAGTGAATGACAATTTCGCGGGCATAACACCCTTCCCACAAATAACTATACTTGCGTAACCGTGACCGCATAAATATGTAATCCACATTTTCATCCACGAATATAAAATTAACTTGTCGTTAATCCAAGATACTCTGATCGATAAATAATAAAAATGATATCTCTCGATGCACAAAACTGTCATTGCAATTGTATTCTTGAACTTCACAGACGTAACGGCATCGTTATAAATTTTACACGTTCCAGGGCACAATTTATTTGACGCGAATCAAACGACTTCTTCCAAGGTTACCACGGCTGCCCAAAGCGATTTGTTTAAATCATGCGTTGTCCACGCAAAATGCCGCGCAACCTACACTTTCGCTTAGGTACTAAATGCAGCTTACCTGCCAAAGCGGACGTCCAGGCATTGTGAATGGAACTCGTTCGCGTGCTTTTACAATTTCCGAAGCGCCGAAGTTAAGCCGACAGAGCTTGATCCACCCAAGCACAAAAAGTGTGCTCCTGCTCCCTCGGGCTGCGTATATATACGTTACAGGTGTGACCTCGTATTGGTGATACGTAGGGGCTATATATGGATCAGTTACTCACCACCACCTACCCCAGTTAACGCGCGAACATCTCCTCCAATAACTTTTGGAAAGCATCCTTAGAAAATCACGTGAACGCCAGGTTTCCGCTAACTGGGAATAATCTGGATATTTTTGTAACTTGTATTCAGAAGATTCTAACTCTCACTACGTTTGACGCGCTTGATGTTAACGCATTTCACCCCTTTACAACCCTATATCGGGCGCACCGAAAAATAATATTAGTCTTGGTGAATGCTATATCAAGCTGTACTTGACACATATATATCGGTTAAAAATACATTTTCGTATCACACATATACCTTGCTGTAAGCAAGTAATCGGGAATGCTAAAACTTTGATTGCACAAGAGATCAGGATTCCCGATTGATTCCATGACAAGATTTGCGCGAAGTTCTTCCATGCTGGAAATTTGGAGAACCATTCGTAGAGCCTGAAAACGTTAGATATGATAATACCTTCAGTTTTCAAGCACGCGCAATTTGTTTTCCAATAATATTAATAGCGTGCATTGATCAAACCGTTGTTGCACACACGAGTTTCAAGGGTAGCGTGGCCGAGCGGTCTAAGGCGCTGGTTTAAGGCACCAGTCTCTTCGGAGGCGTGGGTTCGAATCCCACCGCTGCCATTACTTTTTGCCGCCCTGCGTGGTGAACGGAAAACCCGAAGTACGTGATCTTGAATAATGCCTCTTCCACCTTCGCATACTCGGTGGCGTGCAATTAGCGGAAGAAGGCAGTGGTTGCGCTCCTTTGAAGGTCCAATGGGTTGCGTCGGCACGCGGCGCCGTGGTTCACACCTATTAGGAGAACATACAACAACAGAAAGTTTATGCTGCTTCTTCATAAGAATCGCATGAATGACATCTATCATCGTTCCTTTGAACCGCCAACTCAAGCATAGTCGATAATGTTTACGCTCGCGATACTATCATTTTGTATTGATAAAGAAACGAAAGAGGTATTCAATGTACGAATTAATGTCACGCACTGTTCGCTTATCTCGCTGGAAAATAATATGAAACTTGATTGAATTTATGTTAACTTTGTAGAGTATTGGATTACTTCATGTTCGTTAGATGGGACGTTTCATGAATTAGGTAAAAATAGTAAATAACGTATTATACGGTTTAACTTGTTCTATGTGTATGACTTCAGCAAAGTGGAAGGATTTAAAAGTAAACAGATTTCGCACAAAAGTGCAAGCGTGAAATCTCACGCTCCTGCAAATGGATGGGATCCTGTTGAGATTGTTGTCAGCGGGGGCTCGCCATTCCTGCCCATTTAAATTTGCGGGGTCGTTCACTGAACGTACGTGCAATTACGAAGGGGAAACGGAGACGAGAAATAATAATAATCATAGTCCCATCGGAAAAAAGAGAACGGAAGTATGCTCCTTAGCAACATGGTATCCTGATACAGGTTTCATTCAGAAGATGCCACCACGGACCACGCCCTATTGGCACATAGGATATTGATACCGCTCGGTGTTTTAAAACGCCTTGCTTACCAAAAATTAATACATACAAAATTATTGAACATTTACATACTAGACGCCTAGTATGCTACATGTGATTTTAATTTTTTTCTTGCGGAAAACGTAATTTTAATATTATTTAAGCGCTATTTAACGATAGTTGGCGTAATATTAAATGTCACCCTTTATGAATATTTCGATTTATTCGCAATGAAACGCACTGATACCGGCGAAGTATTCATTATATTTTTAAATGATGAATCATCATATCGTGGATTAATATTCGTAATACCTAAATATTTGTTTGTTTAATGTTCGAATACATGTCAGAAAATGAAAGATATCCATTAAATAGAAAACTTGCTATTAATGAAAAGTTTTTCATAACGACTCCGTGGCGCAACGGTAGCGCGTCTGACTCCAGATCAGAAGGTTGCGTGTTCAAATCACGTCGGGGTCACAAGTGAAATTTTGCTTTTGTAATCCCTGATTGTAAATTTAACTATCTTTTTGCAAAACTTAATACTTCATGGCAGTTATAATATAATCTAAATGGAATATTATCAATTCCCTTCAAAAGGATCATCATATTATGGTGAGATATTGAAGTTATTTGAGTGAATGTTTGTTGAGTGAAGCGGGTCACACAAAACACTTCTTTTGTAATAATGAAAAAGCAATGATGGTTATTAATATAGTCTGATTGTGAAGCAAAAAATATAAAAGAACAGACGTTAAATGAAAGAAACCGGTTTGATTTCATCACAGCGTCAAAAATACAATTAGTCGTCACAATGAAATTCTACTCGCGTCTCGACACCTCTGTTCGTTGTCACGTCTCCATCGTTTCTACTCGTCGTAACATCTCAATCTGCTCTGCCTTTTTCGTCTTTTCCCAAAAGGCACTCGACTAAACAGTCCCTTACGCCCCGCATACAAACACACACACACATTTAAACTCGGACCGCGCACTGTTCGACGTGACGCTGCACATGCAGAGACCACGTGCACTCTTCAAAATCTCAATCATCCGCATTCATAAAAAATATCGTTCAGCCAAAATCGTCAACCCCACAATATTCTAACCACGTATAGAAGCTACATTTTATTTTAATTATTAGATATCACATAATAGGTACGATACACAACACGTTTCGTAGAAAAGTATTTTTATAAAACAAAGAGAAAATATTCCGAGAAGGCAAAAGTAACATGAAACCGCAATAAAAACTGAAAATGGGTATCATCTTCAAATTCTTCATTGCAAAACCATTCTCTATTTAAAAAATATCCACTAAACCGTGTATGTATGTATGTATGTATGTACGCGAAGGAAGGAAGATACGTGAACTCAGTAATCATACCTCTAATGTTCCTTCGCACTGAAGTGCGGTGCGTGCTCACATCCCGCACACAAGACGTGAAATATCAGGATACCATGAACGAAGCACCTTTCTCCTCTCTCGCACAGTTGAGCGACATTCGCGCGGGTTGTCTCATTTAGCCCCTCCTCGTACCAGGCCAACACGATCATCGAGAAAGTTGCTCTACGCGGATCTTCTCTTCTGCATTACCTATTGCACGTACTTTCGTTCCAAAAGATTTTGTTAACTTGGCTAATAAAGTAAATAGAACTTTAATTCAATTAAGATTCGAATAATTTGAAACGCACATCACGTATGACTTTGCTATTCCGTTTTACTGGCGAAAAGGAAACCGAACCGCTTTGCTCGAGGCTTAGAAACCAACTGTGCCGGCCTCGTTCTTTCTCTCCTTGCTGATTTCTTTATGTCGCCGTCCGTTATATTGTCTGGAAAGGAAAATAACCTGCCTATTGATAATTTGGCCCTCGAGTTGGCGTCCGCGTGCAAGTTCCTTGTTTCTTGGAAAAGGCACTTGAAGTCGATTGGGTCCCTTCCGCGAGCTTTCTTCTTCGTTGTCCTTTGTCCGTCATCTGGTATGCATCTGACCGACCCACGATGTTTTGAGATTTATAACCGTGCTAAATCTTAATTTGTCCGTGATTCCTTCTTCGGAGAAAAGTCACAGCGACTTTTTAAAGGCGGTACTACTTTGCTAAATTAAACCATAACCGGATGGTTGTTCTTCCAATTGATTTATGAATTTGTTTTTATGCAATTTTCAATGGATTTCCTTCGAGCAGAAATATGTATTGTACTAAGAAAGGTCAATTGCAACTTCAGTTTATTCAGTTTGGAAAACATGTTTTGTTTTTCCCATTATGAAAGATATCAATATGTATTTATGTGTCAAATTACGCCTCCAGTATGTATAGCTTTATCTTGAATGTCAAATACAACGGTAATTATGATTTTCGTAACCTTAAAACGTCTTGAATCCTGAACACGTAAAGAGAATCGATTGAATAAATTGAATCCATTGTAATGATATTGTACGAACATTTACAGCTATGTTTTCCTCGTAATAATTTTGACAAATAATTATTACGTTCATAATTAAAACGATGCACTGCGGACATTAAAATTATAACCTTAAAAGGGTTACGAAACGAAATATCATTAATATCATTCCTTAAAAGCGTTATGAAACGAAATATCAGATAAAGGTATGTCTGTGGCGACCTGTACGTAGATGCTATTTGTTTACGGAAAATTTTACTTCTTGGTAAAAGTACAGAATATAAGCTTCGGATTTACAGTCGATTACTTTGCCAACTCGAATACGCTGACCCTGCGACTTATCTGACGTCTCCTTAGCTTTACTTCGAATATCGTTATGCTTTCCTGCTCCGGTGCACCAACTGATTGAGCCTAAATGATTCTGATTGCTAATCATTAAATGTTCGAACATCCCTGCGTGTTGGCACGCGCTGCACAAATCATGTGCTAGGATTAATAAATAATTCACGAGGAAAATGATAACGCTATATTAACCAAGGAAATATATTAATATTCTGAATTTTCACATTTTAGCGATGTCATGACGGCACGTCATTCCTGGAGAACACGATGGTGATTGATAGCGATACTTGTTCATTGCGCGATGTTATGTAGCGTTTGAACAATTGCCATTGTAGAATTCATATACATATGCATATAATGTTAATATTAAAATATTCATATTTCTCGATGAATTGAGTGGCATTATGATAATAAAACATTTAATAATACCATCTAATAATCATATTCATTCTCGTGAAAGCACACATTTCGTTCAATCAGCGATATAATTAAACATTACTATAAATGACACAAGAGTCAGTAAGATTAACGGTAAAATTATCGAACCTGCATTGTCAAAAGTCCCCCAGGTCTTCCTGCATGTCGTACCCGTGTAATTTCATATGGCTGGATGCATTGGCTAAACAATCCGTAATAAGCACCGATGATCTCCCGGTCATCGAGCCTTCGCTTTCCTCTCCGGTACCTTGGCTTCTGCGATGAGACAGGACTATGCTAATTTACGCGTAGCTCTGGTAATCTGTAGTTAGCGGGTAGAATGGACATAATCAACAATTTAACCGACTCGTTAGCAGGAGCACATAGACGTCGCCGGGTAACGCGTTTCACCGGCCTGACTTCCTTACCCTTCATGTTAGCCGTGGATCGGAAAGACACAATTTTGAGGAAGAGCCGCGCGGGCCCTAAGCACCTCTGTGACGTAGCAATCCCCTATTGGCCCACGACGATCTCTTTCCATTGCTTATTGGTTCATTGACTCCAGCATGGACAGAAATTTCGGCAGGGCTATGGGCCTAGCGCATTTGCAATGGCGGTAAGTGTCCCGCCGCCTCCAATACGTGCTCAATAATGCATTGTTTCACCGTTCTAACCTCCACCTATACACGGTAAAGCGTAAAGACGGGACAGTGACACCGTTTTCCCCAAAACTGGAATTAATAACGCATCATATGCGTGTGTATGTGTGCGTGCAAAACGACATTTCGCGACTTTCCATCGTTTCTTTGTTTTATTCTTCGAATGCATCGTGCAGAGGATGATTCTCGCGGGGCGATCCGTGGATGAATCAAATCTTATTACGCTTTCCCCTAAAATTAACGTTCGACTTTAGGCTCCGCACGATCCAGAAAGAGAGGGAACGAGAGAGACGAAGAAGGATGTCGCCCTCTCGTATACCTGAAACAGCAATGTGTGCACGCGTGCACTTGTACGCATACAGATTAGTGTGCATGCTGACACCAGCGCTTCTATCGGTGGCGTCATGAAATTACTGTTGGTCGCATGCGTTCCTGTTGAAAAAATTCCTCACGGGCGAAAGTCAAGGTATGACGGAATATCGCAATAACGCCACCTGGGCAGCGCTTACTACAACTTCCTGCTCTCCTGATCGTAGGAGGGGCTCTGTGAGACAACCCGCGCGAAACTCTTTTCAACGTTGGGCGAGAGATAGCTTCCTTCTTCTACATGTTGCTCGGATATTTTGGTGCTCGCATGCGGGATGTGAGCACGCACCGCGTGCTTGTCACTAAACACATTGCCACGACAGTAATGATTGATGCTATTTGGAACGAGAAACTACATTTTGCTTTGTAAGAAACGTCTACGATTTTAAAATCGATAGTAAGTATATTATATTCCTTACCCAGTTCTGTTCTTCTGTCTTGAAATAATTGTGTGATCAATAATTACCATTTAAAGGCAGATAGATTTCTATACCGTTCGACGACATGTGAACCCTTGATTGTACATTAATCCGATTTAAGTTTAATACCTTATTATTCCTTGAAGAGTATATTAGAGTATATGCCTCCTCTTTTGGGTACTCATGTTTTTAATTCAACATTTTAAATAACTTCGATTCTCTCATTTTTAGTACCTCAATTTTTAATTTAGATCTAAATTCAAGGAAAAACCAATGTATTCCATTGTTTGGGAGTCGAGGATAACAAAGACTCCGTGGCGCAACGGTAGCGCGTCTGACTCCAGATCAGAAGGTTGCGTGTTCAAATCACGTCGGGGTCAAGTTGATAATTTTTATCATTCTTTTTGATATCTGCAAGCGTCGTGACCTTCCGTGATCGGTTGTTTGGAAGAAGTCGTTCTCTCGAGTTCGACCACCCCCTCCGCCGCGTAGCCGCCAGGCTTGAACGTAAACAACTGAAAGCCGATCCGGTGGTGGGGAGGGGATGTCACGTAGTCCGCCACATTTCGTCAAAGGAGAAAGTTTTACGAGGGGCAAACCCAAAGCAGTGTTGAGAAGGGCAACCAACCCGTAGTATTTTTGCATTTTCAGCATCGTAAAAGAGGTGCCAAGAATAAAAAGCTATGCCTCCGAAGGGAAGAAACAGCCTCGTCAGTATTGAAAAAGTGTCCGCGCGTATTACACGAGAAAACGACCAGGCAGCATTGTCATCTAATCACGTCTACGCAGGTACAATACTTATTATTATTATTATTGCATAGTTATACTTTAATTCGTACTGCTCGTGTGCATGTTAAAAAGTTTTCAAAATTCAAAAAAGTTTCGAAAATGGTTTTATACCGTATTTTGTTCAAATGTTAGCATGGAAACATTTTCATATTTGTTCAAATATTAGCATGGAAACATTTTTATAAATATTTAGAATATTGCCGCGGGATAAATTTTGATCAGGATTAATCTTGGCGAAATGTGTGGCGCACTTTGTCCCGGCTAAAGTAGAAATCACCCGCATTTTGTTCAACAAAAAATGCAAACATAGTTCAATTCTTTGTTAACATTGAAACGGACGGTCAGTATCCGGCCCGAGATTTTGTTCGATGTAACTACTTTTTCTTCCGCGAGTGATTGACCTCAGGACTCAACTGATCGACTGACGCTAGGGCAAAATTCATAACAGTTGTTTATTTGGCAGAGCAAGAATTTGAAATAATTTTTTCGAGCGAGTTTTGAATATTTGGAAAATTGTAAGTCCTTCTATGATCAATGCACTGTTGTCGAATCAGAGGTTCTGGGTTGTTAACCTTCGTCCGACGGTATAATTTTACAACGGTAACTAAATGTAATTAAATCCCTGGCCGTCCCGGGTAAAAGCGAGGCCTGCCGAAATGCACGTGCTAACTTTCCAGGTATACAAGTATGGTAGTCCCAATACAACCATGCAGGCCATCGTCCATGAGTTTCTTGGACGAGTGACCGCGACGAATCGAGGGAGGAAGAGAGAAGGTCTTACGTGGCGAAAATCGAGGTTTGTCCAACGTCTGGCTGTGCATAGTCGTCCCGGGTACACGCGAGGTCTACCGAAATCCACAGGATACCGGCTGTTCTCAAGATGCCTAGAAGAAGTGCGAACGAAAACACACCGAAAATGTTGGGTAAGGGTATTGTTAATCACCGTCCGACACTGTATAATTGTCCCTATAATAATTTTGCATCAAAATTCTCAATGCAGGTATACTTCATGTGCTTTATAAACGAATAATATGTACATCTACACATTATTTGAATGTAAATAATGTCAGTAAGTAAACAATCGAAGATGCAAAAGTTACAATTGACCTGTGCCGTCTGACGAAGATTAACGGAGAGAGTACGCGCCTCACGCGCTTTTACGGGTTTGTAACGGTAACTATTCTGGTATACAAAGTACAGTTAAATCTTAAACTGGATTTATATTTTTGATCCATCTGTAATTCAGGTTTTTAACACCTGCAACCGTAGCAGTCGTGGCCGAGTGGTTAAGGCGTCTGACTAGAAATCAGATTCCCTCTGGGAGCGTAGGTTCGAGTCCTACCGACTGCGAACAACAATTTTGAATTATTTTTGCATATTTTTAAACTTTGCTTTCTTTCAGCGCTTCATAAATTTCAAATCAAACTCGGCACAAACGAGACGCGCCGACGGCAGCGCGGCAGCTCGAATCTTCCCGGTTAAACTACCCCCACCACCTCTGACGCGTGTTCATGCCGCGATAGTGTTTTGACGTTTCTGCGAGCGTCAAAGGCGAAGAAAAGCCAGCGATAAAGTCCTATCCTGTTCATTCTACATCGTACAGTGAATGGATAGTAATGAGACTGAATTTGACTAACAGAAGTAGCAGAGGAGAGCCCACGTGTCACAGTTGTTGAGGCCTGTTATAAATTAATAGGAAACGTAAGATTTCCGCCGAATAGGTAATTAAGTTCCTATCTTTTCCATCTACTGCACACTTATATTTTGAAACTGTTGAAATATTTTGTATTCTTTTCTATTCTTTTTCAAGGAATATTTCAAGGTCTTCATCGGGTCCTAGACAGTACAGTGGTAAGCATTCTCCATTATCTCGGCACATTCATAAGGCGGGTCCCAGACGAACGCGGATTTGGCCGCCGGGATGAGGTCGCGGCTTCTTATCGAAATTGCCGCGCAATGAAATATCCGTCCAGGTATACACGGTATGCATACCACGGCCTTGAGCAAATTTACTATATATTCTGACGCAGTCTCATTTGCAATTTCGTCGGAAGAACATGCCTATAGACTTCAAACTAAACTACTTCTCTAATACAGATACAATGAGATTTAACTATAGCCCCTCAAAAACAGATAAAGCCGACAAATTCCAAGCAGTACTGATAGTGAGAGAATAAGAAACACCATAGCCTAGGTAAACATATTCGACCGATTATGTAAATATAATGTACATTAGTTAAATAAGGATAAAACTGTTTATAAAAATTAGAAAAGTATTCCCTCCTCGATAGTATAGCGGTCAGTATCCCCGCCTGTCACGCGGGAGACCGGGGTTCGACTCCCCGTCGGGGAGATATTATTTTTTGTCTTATAGTATAGTTTTGCTGTCATTCTTTTTCTATATTAACGCGAAAATCCGAAAATCTGAAATTAAGTGTACTGTTATATACTTAATTGTAACAAGAAGTGCAATAATTAGGACTTCTATCTTCTGTTACCTTCTGTGACCTTCTGTTACTGTCGATTTGTTACATGCATATTTTATTAGCTGTATTAAACGTATGTCATAAAAAACTGGTCAGTAGGTCTCTCTATCACGTGGGTGACCGCGGTAGGAAAGTACTTACATTGTATATTATTTTTTATTCAAATAATTGCGATCACCGAAGCTATATTGTGAAAGTAATGTCTCGATGCCGAAAGATATGGGTATTTTGATTTTTAATATGTTACCCATAACGTCAGCTACGTGGTGGTTCGTCGAAAAATTAAACTGTCAACGATGAATTCATGTGTACATCTTTTATATGTATAAAGCGCTTAAAAACTCTGATACATCATTCCGGTCTAAACTTATAGCCGTTCTCAAGCAATATTTTTGAATATTAGCGCAAATAGCAATTTCAGATACGGGAAAAAAGGCGATGTGGCTTAGTCGGTTAAAGCACACGTCTTGTAAACAGCAGGAGGTATTTTGATAACAAATTTAATATACCATGAAAATAATTAATTTATTTACAATACAATTATAATACTAGTTAACGCGACTAATTTAATGTTAAATAAATACGATATGGACACATTAATACAGTTCAGTGTTAAAATTAAATGATTTGCACCATACAAACATCAGTTGTGTGCCCATCATCTGGGTAATACGTTAACCAGCAATCCATTCTCAATATCAAAAGTCAAACTTGTAGCCATTTCCAGAGACTTTTACATGTGCTACCGAAGGCGCAGAAGAATACGCGACACCTAATAAGTTTTGAGACTGCTCCCGTTGCTGGTCTTCCTGTTGTAATTGAATCTGTTCAGGGACCTACAGAGGTTTACTATTAAAAAGAAATCAATTTTATGCTTTATTCGGCGTATGAAATGAATGGTAACAGTGTTGGTACCGAATAAAAATAGGCGATAAATTTGTATAACTTACAACTAAGATTCTTCAGCTACAATGTCAATTATCATCTTACCTGTTGCGGTTGTGCTTGTACCTGTGCCTGTGCCTGTGATTGCGCTTGCCTTAACGCAAGAAGTTGCGCTAATTGTGCTTGATAAACGGAAGCTGCAGAATAGCCGTTGAATTGGGGTTGCTGGATTTGTTGTAATTGCTGATAGTATGCTAGCGTAGCAGGATCTATAGGAGCTTGATAAGGCAATGGTGCTGGTATATTCTGTGCGTAAGCAGGGGCTCCGACCGGTGCAGTTGCATAACCGTGTGCGATAGGACCGGCTGGGTAAAAGCCTAGAATAGGAAAAATATTAAATTATAATAATGTACTTTCCCCGTTCAATGTATGGTTAGTACGCGAAATCTTCATGGGAAAAAATATAATGATAAATTAAATACAAACCTAGGCCTGGATTTCTGTAAGCAAGCGCATGAGCGACGTTCGGCAAAACTTTGTGCGCTAGATGAGGATTTCCAATACTGGAACTGAATGATTGATGAGAGCTAGGACCACTGAACGCAAAGGCAGTTTGCGTTAATCCTGGTCTAATAAAACTAAATGAAGCATGTTGATCGGAACCACCTAATACATTTGTGGGTTTCACACCCTGAGTGGGTGATTCAGCGAATGCCACGTAAAGCAACGTACAGTAAAGTATCACGTATTTCTGAAAAATGTGGTTGGTGTTAATATTTTGATACGAATAATTATTAAGCGTAAGTGTTCCTGATACTTTCGAAAAAAATTCAGTGAGGGTAGAGACTTACCAGCATCGTGCAAGCTGCTATGTACTTTGTAAATCTGTTTTTTACTATATCAAACGACCGTAATATCACTCACGAAAACCAAGACGCTATTCTGGCGCCAAGTCACACCGTGGGGAGTTATATACTGCGGAAGCAGTCAGTTTAAAACGTGAGTAGCATCCCATCGGCACATTTTCAGACATACAATGACACTTTCTCCGAGATACCGATACCGGACAACACGTGAATCGTAATCGATATAAGTACGATCAGCCCATGGGATGATCTCCGAAGCACATATAGCACACTAGTGCAATTAAATAGCTTGGAATAAAAGTGTAAGTTTATTGCTGTGTACTATTTCTCCCTTGAACATTCATATCAATAAACTGAATAACTATCATAATAAAAATTGTAATGATACTTAGTATAGAAATATATATACATAAATGAGACTTGAATTACACACTAATAAGGCGAGTACGTAATTGACCAGTCAATATTTATATGTGATCATCCTATACCGTTCATGATATCGCTGATGAAAGTTACTTTCTGTCAGCCTTATATAGGGCTGAATCGCATACGAATTATTAATTGTAATCAACTAATCGCTTGTTGAATATTAAACGCCCACTTTAATGGCAGTGGTACAGTTTATTAACGTTCCGCTCATACTCGGAGACCAGGCATTTTTTATTGGATTATAAAAACAGCGGTGAACGTCTTTTTGAGTTTCAATGTCGACGATGTTGAATTTTGTTGTCCTGTAGGCTTTATACTATAAATTATTATCTTAAATACACGTTCAAACATTCCGCACAGTACGCAATAAACAGATTTAAAGTCCAGTATCCAGGACAATGTTTTATTTCCATTACAAAACATACGCATTACAAAACTTTAAAAAACCTCCGAAGTATAGAAATCCTACACTTTACTTGTTTTATAGATACTTGAAATAAATTTTGTTTTAAGACATATTTGTCGTCCGTTCCAAAGATTAACGTTGGGGAACGACGAAACTTTGTGCGGCACGACGGCGGGTATTCCTTTCCATAAAAAGTTCTTTTTACATACTGGTAAAGTATGACTGATAAAACATACCCATAGCGGTGGTCGCAAATAATGCAAAACAGCTCCACCACGTCGCTAAACCTAACAATCCTCTGTACACATCTGTGGTAAATATCTGTTGAACATTGAGAGCACATTTTTACGATGGACGTGATACATAACTTTCATAAGATTATGCAAAAAGATATACATTCTATTTTCCAAAGTTGACTTATATTACCTGCTTCAAAGATCCCAAAGCAAGCTGAAGATCTTGTGCTGTCTGTGCAACAGTTTTTTCGTTACCGTCTATTAAATTGGACGAAGATTTTGGAAATTCGTCTGCTGAACATTCTTCGACTAATGTTCCTCTAAAAATTCCTTCCCACGTATAACCACCTGAGAGGATATAAGAACATTAGAAAGGAATATTCTAAAACCCCAAAAATATTTTTGTAAAATCTTTCATACCCAGTGTTTTGTACATAAACGTCATAAATAGGCATATTATTATTGGAACAATAAACTGTAAAGCTGCAATGCATAGGCAATAAAATACAATAGCAATCTGTAACAAATGTCTCGGGTGAGATGGATCGTTATTTAAAATAAGTTTTATTTTCGAATAAATTAAATTTAGTGGTATAAAAAAAAATAATTGGACACGTACATTTTTCTGTAAATCAACATTAGTAATTCTCCCAGCTTCCTTCTTTTGATTTTCTAATCGTTGCATAGATAAATTAAGGTAGGACTGCAGATACATCGGCATTAATACCAGTTTTAATAAAACAGCCACAACGATTGCAATCAGCCTAAGACTTTCGAAAGTTGAGGCCGTCATCCTGTAAACGAATAATTTATCAACTTTTTATGCAGACAATGAAAATCAAATTATTCATTATTTTTGAACTTACAGTGGCCCAGTCATACCAGTAAATATGCGAACTGTCAGATAATCTCTACTTATAGGTTTAATCCACAAACACACTAACAAAAGTGGAGATGCATAGCTCAGGTTTGCTACCAGTAGTAACAGTTTGCGATCTTTGTAATATCTGAAATCCATGACTTTAATATCTCGTTTCTCATAACATATATGTTCTAATATTGATCAGGTAAATACCTCAATGCATCCCAGTGCATTTTTGATGCTCTAAGCCCTGGGAAAGTGAATAAAGAACCAAGAAGACCGCACCACAGAGCAAGGAAGAACTTTACAACGATTTTTGATGCTGGACCTCTAAAAATGAAATATACTGTAGATAATTCCACTTTAATACAAATGCAATATAATCTTAAGAAATGATCCGATTGGAACAAAATTCATTTATATATATGTAGACATAAAGAAACATAGAGCCATCTAAAATGTAAACATGCCTATTAGTGGAAAGTATTACGAATGTCTACTTGAATTTAAAGCACTACTAACTTACGCAGAAGAAAGACCTTGATTGTCTAAAAACAAAGATGCGCTATGATTAAAGCTCGCATAAGCTTTATCCAATCCGATCTCAAGATTATTCTCATCGACAATGAGAATCATCATAGCTATCAGAAGGTAGGCGAATCCAGTTACAATGCACGTGGACCTTTCGCCTACGCACACCTCGCCTTTGAAATATTGTACCCAAAGAGAAAGTAACACTTTACTATACATTGATTAAGGAAACCAAACTTGGATTACATAATTGATTTTACAGAAATCAAATATATTGCAATAACTGGAGTTACAGATGAAAAGGATACAATGCAAAACCCAGAACCAATGAGCACCAAAGCATACTTAGATTAATCTCATCTTTGATCGGATACAAGTAATTGTATACCTGTTAAACCGTGAAGAAAGAAAACAGTATATAGTGTTGCAAAGATCTATTAGATAAGGCACAACTTTGTTTGGTCAATTAAGAAAATAGAAATTACCAACCTCTGTCATAACATAAACTGCTGTAGCGTAAACGGAAAAATCCAATAACCATTGGTACTCTGTGTAATACTTTAATTCTACAACATCTAACGTGCTTATCTTAACGCTCTCAAGCGTAAGATCCAAGTTTCTAGGAACATGAAATACATCTCCTGCTTTTGCATTTTCTGTGTGCTTGCCTTTCTTAGGTTTGTCTTTTGGCACACCTGCGAGAGTTCTGAGTTCCTGATCCGTCGGATACAGGTACCGTATCAACCTATAGAACATACACAAACACTCGTATTGAAATTACAGCCCAGGTCCTAAATATCTCTACGTGCAAAATAAATACCCGGTAGAACATAAGATCCATCTTGCGAGAGAAAAATGAGGAGTCAATTTTTGTATGACGCTGACCATAACAAGCGTAATGACCAGCTGTGCTCCTAAGAGAGCCTGCAAAAGAAAATAAAGATATTCGATAACCTTTGAATGAGAAATTGGAACAAATTTGTTTTTCTTTCCATTTTAGATTATATATACGAGAGAATTACCATGCTTAACTTCGCTCTTCAGCAACGAAAAATAGGATCCACTGATCTCACGAAAATATTTGCTCCATCACTGGACTAGTATTTTCTTAACAAATTGTCGATTAATGCTGAGAGAGACAGCCGCGAATTATCTCGTATTTAACGCCGGTAAGCTATGCTCTACCATTTTAAATGGCACGCGATTGAATAGCTAGCTTTATAAATAGTTGGAACCTCGGTAATGCATAACACCGTAGGCATCGTAACCCTTAGCACGAGGTTATTTCCAGTTATTTCTATTCTATCTATAGGCAGTGGGCAGGGTAGAACAGGTCGTTCGACGGGACTAACTGAGTAAGAGCATCTAGCGGACACCCGTCGAAATTCACGTTTCTGCTCTTACTAAATCGTCCAGAAACAAACCTTAATTGTGCAATTGCCAATACCCGCAGGTATGAACATTAAAAATAGCTCGGTTACAATAGAGAATGCTGGTTTCGCGATAACAGAAACGGGAAACTAAGTAATCGGGAATGAAGAAATACTTAATAGAAGTTCGGTATGTAACTGGGTGAGCTTGATTAGTTTCTCTCGGTCGTTAATGTATTCTTCTAATTTAACAAATTCAAATTTATCGCGGTATTTCCGTGTTAAGTTTTATGTTTTTCTTTTAATTGCGACTGCTACTGAAACAGTTTTTCTAATTGGCCACTGTACAGAGACTCGTAAATTGTTCCGTTGCGGATTTGCGCAGGTGGATATATTGTTGCTGACTCGCAAAAGTTAAAACTATCAATTAACTCGTTACACGCACGCGTTTAGAATCTGATGACCTTAGTACGCGGGATTTCCAATTGATTACGTAATACCGTAATTATGAACAGGTACTCTTTTGATAAAATTAAGTATCTATCAAATTAAATAATTCCGGTTGAAATGCGTTCGATAAGAATATTATAAATTATTCATACGTATAATCATGATACCACTCTGATTGTGATATCTACTATGTTTAGATCGGCATAGGATTTTATATTTTCGGACTATCGTAAACGATTCGTCGCGCTTAGAATTAGATGCGCACGGAGAGATGGAGAGATGGAGGAGGTATCTTTTCGTGGAAAAAAGCGCGAAGCGTTTGTTTAGTGGAATGAACGAGCTAACCGGAGAAGAGTCCATATAAAAACAACAGGCTCATCGGTTTCAGCGATCAAATGCAGTCAAGTGTTCGTCGAGTGTAGACTACTTGGAGAAGATTCGTCAACGATCGTGTATGTATGCTTTTATTAAGCAATTTAATAAAACGGTTATATTGTTGCACGTGCTTATGTGTTCGTACAAGTATATAGTGGAGAAAAAAAATCACGTGTGTCGTTGTAATATAAATAGTCAAATGTAAATATTAAAGACGCCGGTAATGTTTCGGTCAAATTTATTTGCGCGTTAGAATTGGGCTTACACGATAATCAATTGTTATAGTAATACCTGTGAGTGAACTAACTTTAATTGTAGCATTTAAATTTTGTAACATCGAGTTCGATTTTGATCTGGAGAACTATTCGACATTCTTCCGAGTGATGCTGTTGTGAAAGCGGAAATAATATATAAATATATTATTAGATCATTATAAAGAATAGTACTATTTAGATGGACCAGTAGTATTTTATCATGAGCGATATAAGCTGAAGGCCACGGCAATCAAACCAGTAACGCGATATTTAGAAAATACTGCGATTAGAACATACATCGGTCAACGTAGCCGAGATGCCGCAACTATGTACCACGTTTATAACACACGGTGTGTCGTCCAAAGTGAACAAAAATTTGTTAGATATATTTAGAGCGCATCATCGCTGTATACAGTACTACTGTATTGTAAAAGTTAATACATCAACTCCTTTTTTCTTCACGGTCGACGCATGAGTAAGCTTTGGAAAAAGATCGCTCCATGTAAGATCGGCCTACGTATTGTCGCTTACACATTTCCTCAGGCGTGTTCCTGGAACGGTATCTGTAACTGTATAGGTCGTCAGATTTAAGAAAAAACTTTGATTGCGTATCGAAACGCATTGGGGCGCCCGATCCTACCGACAATCAATGCATTTGATCAACGAACACGTTTCGAAATAAACATCGGCACACGATCATTTTTTTTAATTCATTGCCAAACACTTGATATTAAAACTAAGAAATGTTATACAATATTATAACTGTACCAAGATATTTTAAATTTACAATTTTGTGCGTTCGACTTTTAGGACATAACAGACACAAGTGGCAACTATGACGTCAGTTCTTAGTGGTTCTCTTCTTGTTCTTTTCGCTTTTATTTATTCTGTTCGCGCGACGGGAACCGATAGACCGGAATATGTACAATGCCAAAAGAATTCGGAATGCGCACAGGATGAGTGCTGCGTGATAGGTTTGTCTGCTCGCTTAGTTTCCCGTCTTATTGTTAAATATATAAAAATATTGTTTGACGTGTCATATACGAAAGGAGGGTATAATTTTAGGACCAATAAGGTACAGCTTTCCGCAATGTAGACCCATGCAATTGAAAGGAGAGATTTGCAGACCGAGTAGTACCGAGAAGATCAATATGACCCTTGGATATCCCGACGGCGCCCAAATAACATTAACCGATGTCCACTACATCCTTTGTCCATGCGCCGACGGATTATCCTGCGGCGGGGAAGAAGGAATTTGTAAGGATGGGGATCAGAAACGCGAATCGAATCACCTATCCGAGGATAACAGGAAACAGGATGATTAGTACCGAAATAACTCGATTGCCGATCTTTGCCTTAAAATAAACTCTGATCCGAGACGAATCAAAGGGCATGACCTTGATTACGTGAATTAAAACCAAAGCATTAATTATTTAATTTTAAAGTAGTACGTATTCTATAACCAGCATTTATTGCGTGGACATCTGCTTTCGCTAAACATCGAGAAACGAAAGAGCATAACTCTTAAACGAATTCGGTAAAGCTGTGTAATTAATAGGTAATTTTTAATAAACGCATGTACGTGGAAAGCCGAT
The DNA here is from genome assembly GCA_933228935.1 of Pemphredon lugubris. Lineage (NCBI taxonomy): Eukaryota > Metazoa > Arthropoda > Insecta > Hymenoptera > Crabronidae > Pemphredon > Pemphredon lugubris. The sequence goes on along the minus strand of OW121817.1, from coordinate 54,618,520 downwards.
TGTATTGTGATCAATGATGTGATACAACAAGCAGACAGATGTCTAATATTTATGGATTTCCAGTGCAAAGCATAATAGTATGTTAAATAAAAATGGTTAGTGTTACGCCGCGATGATGTATGTTTATTCAATTGCGCCAAACATTATCTTGGTTTCCTCGACGAGTATCTAAAAATTACATCAGGGACATAATGCGCATCGCAACCTTATTTGCATACTCATCCCCACTGCATACTTGTTCGCTGAATAAGAAAACAACACGTGCACTGTTGCATTTAGAATGGACACGAACCTTTTTAGTTTAAGCTCGAATCCTTTTATCACAGACTCCTATTTGACAGTAGTAGAATAATAAAAATTGATATGTGTGTTACAATAATGAATCACAATTATTTCACGGCATATCAACTACTCGTTGCATTCGGCATCTCCTTCCGCAAAAAAATTCCTTTTTTTACACCTTAATCGTGGAAATAGATTAAAAAGTTTTACCTTCATTCAGTTAAACTCATTAACACTCTCTGAAAGAACTTTTAAAATGAAGGGTCCTACGGAAGAGAGATTAGTACAAAAATAAAAGTAAAAGTGAACAACGCTAAGAATGTTTTGATAACGATACAGTTTGACAGCTGGTTAACTCGCGGTTGTCACGTGATTGACTTGACAAAAATGACAGATGCCTGGCGTTTGGACACCTTACCGTCCGACGTCCTGATACTAATTTTCGATTACTGCCATGCCTTCGACTTGGTACGACTCAGCGAAGTATGCACACGATTCCATGATATTATACGGGGAAAAACATTATGGATCAAGAAGAGCAAGCAGCCGATCGCGACGAATCAAGCTTCGAGAAAGTTTTGCGGAAGGTCTGTTAGGTTATATTTAATTACTTCTGCATAGACATGTAACACTGGCTTTTTGCACTAATGTCATATTATAATTAATGACCCACGGTCAGTTTAATTGTATCCAATGTGTTTCCATGTATTTGAGTTTGAAAAATTGAACACGTAATATTTGATCTATTTATAAAGTATGAAACGTTTCCATGATCTATAGTTTGTTTGATAAAAGAGTCTGATTGTATTCGCTATTATTATAGTTATATAACATTACAGGTGCAATCCATTACTATGCCTGCGGAGAAAATGGCATGTTTCTCACAATTGGCAGTACGGCAAATACGAAAAGAATGTCCTCTTTTCTCAAAGAATAAAACTAATGCCATGGATTCAATTGACCGCAGACACGTTATGGTGGAGCGGTGGGAACCAACTTTGCGGTTTCAGACGTATTGAACCGTTTAGGGGAAATAATCAAATCTTCAATGAAGATAATATGAATAGCGATATATGCAAGTTCATTGTTAGAGATCAATACATAGTCACGGGTCACAGGTATTTAACGTCATTATTTTAGATTGGACTGCAGCAATTTAATATGGTTTTAGTATGTCAAAGCATTCATTAATCTGTTGAAGGGATGGAAGTCTGAAATTTTGGTCGAAATCAAGATGCAACGAAGATCATTTTCAGTTTAGTATAGAGAGAGCACATTCTTCCGATGTAAATGCTGTAGACGAGACTGCTAGAACAATTATATCAGGTTCTGCTGATGGGACGGTGAAGGTAACTTGTTCCAACATACAAAACATTGCAACAATAAACGGTGCATACCAAATTGCTATCTGAAATATTAAATGATTACACTACGCACTATTAATACCTGTGACATTGCAAATTATTGATAGCTTTACCCTCGCTGATACATCATTAGATCCTAAGTATTAACATTTAATTGATTTTCTGACAACTAAAATTTATTCCACTTGAATTATAACGGTTGGCTAACGTTCATATGTTCATACTTAGGTTTGGAGGCCTACCGAAGATAGGATTACGCACGTCCCTTCAGTAACCATAAACATTGCGGAGAGGGTATGGTCCCTCGCGGCAGATCCGACAGGTACGAAATTTGCTGTGGGTTCGACTGGAAACAGGGGTGGTCCTCCCTTACATATTTACGATCTCGAATGGTATGTTAAAAGGGGAATAGAAAATGAAGAAAACCGATTTCCAACTGTAAACACCAAATTGCAGTTATAGCGAGTCCGATGTGTTTTCCGAATTCAATTGGAGACGAGGCGCTGGAATATTAGATATGGTTTGGGATAATCCACATACCCTTCTGACCTGCGGATATGACACTTATATCCGGAAATGGGATACGAGGTAAGAAATATCGTTACGTTGCTTTCAAAAAACTAAGATTTGTAATTTCTGTCAAAATCGTTTTTTTTTAGATACCCAAAATGACGATACAATGTTTCTGATTACACATATTTCGAAAATGAATTATATAATTAGTCGGATGTTCGAATCGATATAATAAGCGACTACTGTTTCAGAACTGGAACGTGCGTAAACTCGTGGCCAGATCCTACAGATGCAACTTTATATTGTATATCGACCGACTATCAGTACACCATGATTACTGGAACTCAATTCAATTGCAAGGCCGTTTTATGGGATCAAAGACAGAAAAATTATGTACAGGTCAGTAGCGATCTCCGTATTCGTTAATACTCTGATAGCTATCCTCAATTGTAATTTTCCCTATGCAGTTATATTTTATGAATCTACGAAGAATGTCCAGTCCTGTTTACTGCCTAAGCTTTGATAGCACTCACTTGTATGGAGCTACGGATCAACATTTAGTCGAACTGAAATTCTCAGGATATTCTTACAAAGAAAGCAATTATAGAGATATTCTTACCTATGAGCGACTTAGATCAATTTGTGGTAACGTAAGTTGGATCGTGTAAAATAATTCGAAGTACTTCGAAATAACGTTTTACGTTCTCTATGGCGTACGTTAAAATTTCGAACCCTGTTTAATACAAAATTGAAGCGAGAAGAAAATGCCTTTAATTGAAACAATGAACAGTTTATTATATATGGTTTAACAGATATAAATTTCCCCGCAATTACATTTAATCCGTGATTATAAAGTGTAAAAACTCTAATCGCCCCTATAAAACAAAGTGTCGGACTACTTATTTTAAAAATTCGCAATAATTCGAGCTACTCCGGTCAATTCTGGTTTCTCCGCGTGAAACGTTACGTATTTTTAAATATTCCAAACGAAACATTTGTAATACGAAGAAATGAATAAATATATTTCTCCAACTTCGCCTAATACCTGTGTCCCCACTCTTCTATAATTACATAATACAGAAGCCATACCTCCCTATTCTGTTATAATCTCTTTCACCATTTATGATGGATATATTCAGACAATATATGCTGTAAATTCGAACTTAATATGCAAACTTAAGTGTTCTATTAAGTAACTTTATATAGTAAGGAAATCTGCCTTCCATGAATATCTTAGTGAATTCTTATCAAAGCATCGTTCGAATCATATAATTCAATATTCCACCGTGTTTAAAGTACGTTAAATCAACTTCGGTGTCGAATCGTACGATCACATCAAACTTCTTTCCATCGTCGGTAGTGACTGTGATCTTCTGACCAGGCTGACAATTTTCAGGAATTGGAATATCGTATAGCTCGTAGCCTGTTAGACCCAAAGAACTCGTATTTTGCCCAGGTAAGTATTGTAGTGGAATAATACCCATACCCACGAGATTGGACCTGTAAAAATGTAGGTATCGCAATAAAGCTCCATAAACATAAAATCCCCGACTACCTCTAGGTTCGAAACTAAATTTGAATTTTTTCCGACACCGTTCGTTACTTCAATCCAAGCGACCTTTACATCAATTCTATATTCAATTTTCCTGGTTTTTATATACCTGTGTATTCTTTCGTAAGATTCTGCTATGACTGCTCGAATTCCAAGAAGATACGGTCCTTTCGCAGCCCAATCTCTGGAAGATCCCGATCCATATTCTTTACCGACTAGGGCAATCAATGGTGTTTGATCTTTTTGGTATTTTTCAGCCGCGTCAAAGACGTCCATCTGTGAGTCATTAATTAATAACATTATACAAACATTATATCGTTGTTTTTTATTGTATTGCGCGTAAGTATATGTATGTTATATCAATTACCTCTTCTTTGGTAGGAATGTAAATTGTTCGTGGCCCAGCTGCGCCGATGAATTTGTTTAATAAGCGAATGTTAGCGAATGTTCCTCGTGCCATGACGGCATCGTTTCCTCTACGCGAGCCGTAAGAATTGAATTCTTTCGGTGTTAGCCTGTAATTAAAATCAATAAATATTAATCGCACAGAAACTTTAAACTTTTATTTCCCATTTTTATGTTTGCTATTCACATACCCTCTTTTTGCGAGATACCTCGCTGCAGGAGAATTACGCGCAATACTACCAGCTGGACTGATATGATCAGTAGTAACAGAGTCCCCGAGATTGAGAAGAACGCGCGCTTTCGTCACTGGTTGTATGTTCGGAAGTTCCTAGATGTTCAAGAAATAGAATAATTGAACGAGACGATAATAAAAAAAATAGATAAATCATTTGACATTTTATTAGATTACCTTTTGTAAAGTGTCAAAGTATGGTGGACTCTTGATATAAGTAGAGCTAGTGTCCCACGGGTATAATTTACCACTGGGCGCCACCAAGTTTGCCCAACTACCGCTACCTTCTTCGATTTTACTGTAAACTTCTTTAAACATTGCGGGAATCACATACTTTTGTTCTACCGCGTGTATCTCAGCCCTGGTTGGCCATATATCTTGTAGGAATACCGCCGATCCATCCGCTCGACGGCCTAAAATATTCAATATCGTAAATGTGTTCCAGTATTTCCAATGAGTTTTTAAGTTTTAGTGTAATTATTTTATTTACCCAGAGGATCCTTTTCAAAATCGATATCTACGGTTCCCGCGATGGCATAAGCAATCACCAAAAGAGGCGAAGCCAAATAATTCGCCCGTGTATGTGGATGAATTCTGCCCTCAAAGTTTCGATTGCCAGATAATACGCCACAGCATATGAGCTCATTCTACATAAATACAAAAGTGAAGTGCCCCGTTGAACCGTGAAGTCATTAAGGTCATTAAAGCGATAAAAATAATGGCAAAAATCTTACTTTGTCAATAGCTTCGATTATAGGGTCCGGAAGGGGACCACTATTACCAATGCATGTCATGCAACCATAACCAACGATATCGAAACCTAACTTGTTTAAATATGGAATTACACCGCTTTCGTCTAAATAATAAGTGACAACGCCCGATCCTGGAGACAGCGATGTTTTTATATACGGTGCAACCGTTAATCCGGCCTCCACCGCTTTCTTTGCAAGAAGACCTGAAATAATTCACACTGCGTTACCTATTACCATTAATTTTTGAAGTATATTATACTATTTATACAATTAATACAATATATTAATTTCACTATTTAAAATTAGTGTCACTAAATAAAATTGTTTATCCCATTCATAATTTTAATGAAAAATATAATATCAAGCTAAAAGGTATCGTACAGATAATAATTACAATTTCTTATACATTTCACGGAAACCTCCACCGTGAATATTTTCATTTACCTGCTCCGAGCATAACGCTAGGGTTGCTAGTATTAGTGCAACTAGTAATTGCAGCAATCACTACCGATCCGTGCCTCAGTTTATAATCCTTGCCTTCGAATTCGAACATACCTACAGCGTCCACCTTTGCGGGGCTTAAGCCGTACCCCTTGAATCCTACCTGGAAAGGAAAATCAGTTAACCGTAACGAACTCATTCCTTAATAGGAAACCAGGTTTAAATATTTGGCGACACTTCCAAGAAAGTAATTTACGGCTTGTACCTCAAAAATTATCGTAAGGCGAAGAAGTATTTACTCATACGCCGATTGTTCGATATTTTATTTTTAATCCGCTCGGAAAGCATTACTGAAGTAAACTTGTCGTTAGTTTTCTTGTTAATATTTTATAAAATCACTTGCACGAATTTCTGTACATATTCTGATTAATATTGGACATATTTTCTTGTAATGATCTACGTTTGGAAGATGGAAAAACTGCTGAATGTACAACCAAATTCTTTCGCGACTTGCAAGTTTGATGACCCAAACGAGTGAGTAACCTTTCCGCGTTAAGAATTCACTTGGGGACAATCGATTTGCTGAAGAAGCAACATTAGTCGTAGATCACTAAGCGGAGTTCGCTTTCATGATCAAATTAAAGTAGCAATATACCACCAATTTTTAACGTATCAAAAAACTTAAATGTATGACGTTTAAAATGACATAATACAAATAAAATCAATTCTTACGCAATACAAATATTTGTATAATTTTTGCAGATAAGCAGAATACTGTTATAATTAAAATAACAATATCTAGAATTTTCCATAGATTACTCTATGTAGCTTACTTTAAAGTAACGCCAGTACGGTAAATTCTTGAACAGGTATTACTGGCAGCTTAGCATTTACCGGAAGGCAACATATCAAAACCGATACCTAAACTTCCGAGAATACTTTAGCCTCTGGAGGGCTTACTCATATTGTTTTGGACATTTAGATGCTTGGCCCATCGGTCAGGACTTTCCCCCGCACCGAGGGTAACTTTCCCAAATTCTATAGCACCGAAACAGTTACTTCTCATTCTTTTAATTTCGTGGAAGAAGGTACACTATAAAGGCAGGCCTGCGCTGACCTTTTCGGCGACGAAATATTCACCGTAGGAAAGAACACCATCGTAAACTTGCAGATATTTCAGATTTTTAACAATCATTTATAATATGTCTACAAAACAGTACTACAACTTTGAAAGAACGCAGTAAGTATTTTGTAAGTAATGACAAAATTCGATCGTGTACTTATTGTTTTTAATCATACATTTGAGGAAAAAAGCTCGTATAAAAACGAATTGAGGTAATACTACACGAACGGTTAATTCACGATAATAATTGTAGTCGTAAAAACTCGATAATAAATTTGATTTTAATTAACACGGAAGGCAGGTGTTAATAATAATTTATAGCATGCAGTTATTTATACTCTATGGAATATCGGAAAAATATTGCAAATTCTGTGAATTAATTAAAGTATCAATCAAGCTACGAGAAAGGAGAAAAAATAATTCATGGTAACATTTGTAAGTGCCAATCGTCGTAACACGACGCAGAGCGAACAATATCTGTACGCTAGTCGAATGACTGTAGTTTGCAACGAAATGTGTGAGCTTTGCAAAATGAATAGGATGTTGTATCAGCAATTTTAGCTTAGCAGCATGTATGTCGTTCATAACTTAAACGAACCTGTGGCAAAGTCATTTCTTTCCGTTTCGCACAAAATCGAAGAACGGTAGATTGGTTACGTACAAAATTCGATGCGTATAAAATCATTTTTTATCGTAAGAAACTACGATGAATTAGTGCTCGAATATCCTTTACTACTTCTTGTTTTTTATAGATTAATATATATATATTTAAGAAAGATTCACACATTTTTTATAAACGTGCAATTTTCAAAACATTGTCACAGAAACTCTTCGTGCATAAACAATTTTCATATAAAAAAACATCACAAACTACAGATATAATAGCACATACTTACGTAATTAGAAGGGCAGAATTGAAATACAAATTTAAATTTCGAACATAAATTTCATGTTCAAGCTTTAGAAATATTTATGAATCGTGCAATATCGATGAACGCAAAGAAATGGTAGCAACCCTTCTTTAGTGAGAAAGATATAAAAATTCAAATCTTACTGATTCATAAAACTATATCAATCATGGTGGATCCGAAAAACCGACCGTCACTAGGGCATTGAATTTCATGCCAAAGAAACGTCAGCTCTATGATTCACGTGTATGAGTTTTCAGCAAATGTCCTTGCTGTCATAGCACAGAGTAACGCGATTCCAATGTTGAACATCTCTTAATAGAAATCGATCGGCCTCTTGTTTTTAAAATCATAAATGATGGTTGTTACTCCGTTACGACTGCTTCGATCGTGTGAATCAATCTGATGCGGCGGAACGGAAATGCTACTTTAACAACGAGGTGAAAATCAAGTACTTGTTTATCAATCGAATACAGTAACTCTACTCATGGAAAAATGAAAAGTGTATGATCCTGTAGATATTATTAACTGCACATTACAGATGAGATAAGGTCAACTATGACTTTCCGGCCATTATCGAAAATAGTGTGCAGCCCATTCTTATTACTTACAGATATACGAGAAAAGCAAAAGATAAACTTGGGGTAATGGTAAAATCCTTCGTGTACCTGACATGTCAGGAGGGTACAGAAAATTCATGGAATGTTCACAGAGTTAGCGGCGACGGCCGGCGTTACTGCGATGGAGGGAGGGGCGTCCGGAACACGTATAAATGCGGCTTCACAAGCGCGGAAGGTCATCAGTATGCAATTAACAGTGCGAATGGTCAATCGTAGTCCGTGGTGGTCGAAGGTACAGTGCGAAAAGTTTTCGTGTTTCTTCTTTCGTCTTGTTCTTTCTCCAGTGAATATCGTACAGAATAATATCCTCGTGAAATTACTTTATTTTTGAAAACAAAAGTAGTCCTTTTTTTAAAGTATAATTTTTGCATTCTAGTGAATGGCTTTCCGGATAAAATTTATTTCGCGTCTTTATTTTACGTCCGATTAATTAGATTCAGCGAGAAGAATATTCCATTTGGCTCGCTTGAATTGTTGCGATAATGGAGGCTGCTGTCGGATGAAATCTCGTCCGGTGTGGTTGGAATAATAGCCTCACCGGGTAGGATTCATCCAATGTCCGCCCCTGTGCTCCGATATTTTGTCTACAATTGTTTTTACTCACTTCGGTATTCGGCGAATTGTCTCATCGTTAGGGACGCAGTATTCGTCTAGTGAAACGCTAATACGAGGTCGTGACTAGATCGAAATACTCGTCCCTGACTTCGAGAACTAATCAACGAGGCAGCTACCGTCAACTAACAACGAACTTCCAAAGGTCCCGTTTATTTTTCTTTGGTGATCTAACTGTATGGTGAATTGGATGATCATAAAGCTAGATCAGCAAGGCAAAATGTACGAGACATAGCTCCGTGGGATAGAAATCTTTCATCATGTTCCTGAGATACAAGGTAAACGAGTCTGTGTGATTGCAATGCCTTTTCGCACCACTCATTTGTTATCGTCGGCACAATTTCATTATAGAGACGCACCATGGCTAATGATTATCAGATGCAAGAATCCGAAGGAACTAGTGCCGTGATGTGTCGGTACAAATGATTCATATCACAGCAGTAGTTACCTGGGACTCTTTCATCTCTCTTCGGCTTCACTGACATCTCGAGTTAAAGAAAGCACACCTGACGCTTCGAGATGGATGAAAAACAGGATATATATTTTTCTGTTTATCCATATTAATGTTGGGTGTAAGTACGGCATGGGATAAACGTGATCCCGTTTGACGGTAATGTTCAATCGTCACTGGGTTATGTTTGTCCCATACAAGTACTCATTTATCGTCGCCATCCATAAAGTTCTTTGTACTGTTACATGCTACTGCACCATAGCGGTATTCAATGTTGTGTGATTCTATCCAGTGCACTGATACAGTATTTATCTATGAAAAAGAGTACCGGTTAAAACACGTATCTTACCTTATTAGTCAAACAGTTCCTGAAGTCAGTTTTCATGTCGACTACGGAGACTCGATCGTGAGGCCTTTTGGGACCACTGACGCTGGAGACTACGGTTGCCAAATCCAAAGTGACTACTTCGGAAAATATGGGATCCTGATTCTCGTCGTCATAGTTCCTCAACATACGCACAGTGGTGAGATATTTTTCGATTCTGTCAATATGATCCTGTGACCTACCTGTAACATTACACAAATCCTTGATATATTATGACTAATTTATTTGCAAGTGGCGAATATATCTTCATGCTTTTAAACCAAACTATTTACTTGTTTGTTCAAGGTATGACAAGCTCTGCCGATCTACAGGAAAGAAACCAACTGTTGCACCATACTCTGGACACATGTTGGATATCGTAGCACGATCGGCGATACTTAATTGCGATACACCTGGACCAAAGAATTCTACGAATTTCCCAACGACCCCGATCTGCCTAAGATTCTGCGCAAGAAATAGAAGTCAAATATTATGTGTTTAATAATTTTATCTTGTTATGAGAAAGCCCTATTTTTGTCCTCTTTGATTTGTTAGAATATACGTTTCAATGGGTACTTTAAAATGCATTTCCATATGAAAATTTGTTATTAAGTAAAAATCCAGAAACCATACCTTAGTGATCGTTAACACTAAATCCGTCGAAGTAGCATATTGATTCAAAACACCATCTAATCTGTATCCTACAACTTTTGGCACTAACATCGATATTGCTTGTCCCAACATAACAGCTTCTGCTTCGATTCCTCCGACACCCCAGCCAAGTACGCCGAGACCATTAATCATGGTTGTGTGAGAATCTGTTCCAACTACGCTATCAGGATAAAGCAAATTATGAGACTCAAACACTACTCTTGCCAAGTATTCGAGATTCACTTGATGTACTATTCCGCTTCCTGGAGGAACGATTAGCATATTTTCGAATGCCTTAGCACCCCATTTCAAAAACATAAAACGTTCCTTGTTTCTCTCAAACTCGAGTTCTTCATTCTTTTTGAGAGCGTCATTGCTACAACACACAGAAACTTCCATTCTTATCTCGATTACGTTATCTTCACTTTGTTTATAGCAGGCATTATTTACACTATTGTACACATTTGTCAGAGTATTTAATTGCTGAGAGACTTTGTTTTCAGATGTGGGTCTTGTGAATAATACTTTATCAAACTAGAATAAGACGTTTTTGGGGTTCTAACATACTTTACTCTATTCTACGTACCTTCTAATAAAATCAACTTGTATCGAATGGTCGATAACAAGATCGGATGGGCAGATAGGATTTATCTTATCTGGATTGCCATTAAGCCTTTTTACAGCATCTCTCATAGCCGCAAAATCTACTACTGCTGGTACCCCAGTAAAATCCTATTGAAACCAATAGGTTAGTAACAAATTTAAATGTTATCGTATAATAAAAGAAACAGTTGAAAAGTAATAACTATTACCTGCAATATTACCCTAGCTGGTTTAAAAGCCAGCTCGACTCCATCTTCTACAGCCTGATTAGTCTCCCAATCTAAGATTTTTTCAACATCGCTTTTCCTCACTTGGAATTCATCGCAATTTCTAACAGCACTTTCCAAAAGTACTCTGATAGAAAATGGTAATCTATCTGTAAAAAAATCATGATTTTTAAAACAATCATTCCATCACTGTTATATTACAATGTAAAAGAATCTACCATATTTGTTTCCGAAACTAGCAATATCGTAATATTTGCATTCCTTAGATCCAATTTTAATGGACTTCAGCAGGTGATTATATGGATTATCCCCTGAAAATAAAGAGCTTTATTTGATATTTGATTTATTAGAATATAGGATTTACAGTTAATGGTATCAGCTACTCTTCTTCGTCTTGCCGCTGGGCAAAAATGCAATTCTCGTAAAACTGTGTCTGATATGACATGCGATCGTTGGTATGAAAATGGTTTTAACAAAATGTAACTGTCTATATATCGTTTCATACTACTTATCTTAGGAAATCTACACATAATTTCCTTTGTATCTAACTATAAGAACAGTAGCAATTTGTTTAAAAAATTGTTTACTCTACTACAATTGCAATGTTAACATTTTAACAGACATTTTGAGATACAGATAAAACAACAATTGAACGTGTTATAGCGTTTATAAATGGGTATCCACTTGTCAAATGTAACAGGTGTCTATTTAGTATTACTTTCCAACGTTCATTACCTTGTATCTATGATTTCAAAAGTATTTTAGAAAACGTCGCGCGATAAAGATATCGAAAAAAACATTATTACGTGTTGTCATTAGAATGCAGAATATGAAATGTTCCTTTTCCGGTATATTTCATTGAAGTGGGACATAGAATATATTATTTTCTGCAAATTAACATTTAACAGACAAATCGACATTTTTATTCAAAATCTAAAAAAAATGTTTAAAGGGTAGTCGCCGATTGCTATTAACCATAATTTCCTCAAATTTTCACATTTTTTCGCAAAATGATTGCGAGTAAACAAGATAGACCTTACTACTTACCAGCCATGATTGTCACTGTACCAGTCACGTCGTCCACTTCGTCCACGATGTTATATTATTTTATACAGGGTGACGCATAAACGGCGATGTAAATTGACACGTACATTAATTAGACTCTCCTTGATTTTGCGACTTTTAATAATCAGTATCTTGATTTGGTATAATACAATGGCACTTAAATTCTAGACAAAAAACATTGGAAACTGATATGCACCGTGTGACTTGAATATCAATTTATATAAAAATTTAGTTAATTCACTGAATTCAGTAGCCGTTTAATACATTTTGCATCACTTTAATCCATGCTGAATGTAATCGAAATTACGTTTGTAACATACGTCACGTGGTCAACATAGTCATAATAAAAGTTTTGATTATCTTTAATATTTGATTCTTTAAAAAATGAACTTCAACAAACAACCTTCGAACTGAGTAGGATTTTATTTCTGTTACACTCGATGTATAGATAGAGATGTGAGAATCGATGAGAAAATTTTGCGCAGATGCGATATATCGAACACTTCGATTGAACTGCCTTGGGTAGAAATCGTACGGACTTCACGAGTTTTTACCATTGATTAAACGTCAGGTCGAACTAATTTGAGTGAACACAATTTTCAATCAAAATCTTAATATTCAACATGGAGAGGAATTTAGAAAAAACTTTAGATGATGTGTAAGTTGCACGCAAAAAGTAGGTTATTATTTCGACGACAACGACGACTCTAAAGTGATTAATGTCATCGATTTGCAGTGTATAAACTTTTACAAAATTTGTGCAGTAAATTTACAGTAATTTATAATGTAGAGAATTAAAAAAAAATCATGATGGTGCCTGTTGTTGGTTCTAAATAAAACATTGAAAAACACACAAATTCTTAACCCTTGGTGATTCATTACGATAATTATTAGCTTTGTAGTGGTGCATCACAATTGCGGCTACCAAAGTTGCAAACCTTTATTTATGTAAACCATCATTTGTACCATCATTTTGCAGAAGTAATACTGATGGCATTGTTGGTTGCCTTTTGGCTGATCATGCCGGACTTTGCTTGGGAGGTATTTTTGTTTCAAAAAACATTGTGTGTTCATTAGCATATCATAACAAAATTCCTTAGAAAACAAATGAAATGTTTTCAGTCAAAGGTGAAGCGTCTAGTGATAGTGCAGGAATAATAGCAGCTATCGCTAATCAGGTAGCAAAGTTGGAATCAAATTCACCAGGACCAATTATATCTCTTCAGAGCGATAACAGGTAACAATAAAATATTTATATTCAAAATTATAATGTCTGGTATCATAGAACGTGATTTATCAAAAATTAAAATGTTTTTGAAAAAGGTTTAAATTTGAGCAAACATTTATTGCAAACGGCTGAAACTGGCCATAGCGTCTTTCACGTAAAAATTAATATTAAGATAAGAATACAAAACTTAATTATATGAACTATTTTCTAGGAAATGTCTTATACAACGTCAAGGACCGGTAGTCGGTGCTATCTATAAGGACATTTCGATATAAAATTAGAATTTTTTTTCACCCCAAATAATAATACTGATTGCATTTAAGATAAGCTCTTTGTCATCTTTGAGGTATCCTATTAATTAATTACTCTGATAGACTATAAATGGATAACATTAATATAATTTTATCGCAAACATGGGAACTTGTACTTGGTTTGAACTGTAAGAGTATAGAAAATAAGCATAATTATTATAATCTTATAAGATTTACATAAGTTCTGCACCGCAGTACCTTTATGAATAAATATATGAATATTAATAAACTGTTGTAACATAAGGATCTAAGGTCAGTCACTTTTTCTGTGTTTATTTCTCCTTTCATACCACTTGTTTGTACCCAGCCTGATTAGATCATGATGTTCATATATCCAAGATATAAGTACTATCATGAACATTATCACGCCGATCACTAGATGCAAAACTTTTTCATCGGGGAAGAAGTAAGCCTGGAAATAAAACGTATAACAACCTGTAGCTACTATAACAAACAAAAACATCTACAGAGTGGGCCACGTAACAAGAGTCATTTGAATAGTTGTTCCAACCGGGAACAAGGAAATGAATCAAATGAATGAAGCTAAGTGACCCATACTGCAAAACAATTGAGAGGTATCTTTTTACATGAGACACGTTGGTGATCAACGCGGCAACGAGAAGAGAGCCGGAAAACATAGGCTTGGGCACTAAACCGCGCAATGGATGATAGACCGTATCCCGGTACCTCCTATTAATAAAAATAGTGGAGTGCAGGATTCTCAAACCCATATTGACACAGTTTCCAAATATAAAGCCCACTGGTCCAAACTGAATAGCAAAGAAATACGATGCGCACAGAAAGACAATTGACTCGTAGATCATGATCCAGTTGCTCTTATTTATGGTGGTACTGTCCGCTGTTGCATTGGTATAACATTCTGTCACACCATTAATCCCGAGCAATAATATGGCCAAACAATGCGCCCGCATTAAAAGGATTGGCAAATACGAAGTTAACTTTGTGCCGCCATACAACCAAAGTAGAGTACTCGAATATGACTGACCAAATACCAAAACAACTAAACCAATGGACGTGACTGCTGAACATAGATGTGTCAGAACATTTACGCTTTCTTGCACTTTTACCTGAAATCATAAACGTGTCCAAATTAGCATAAAATTGATGTCGATATGAAATTCTAAGCGCTTCGGTTAATACTCACAGGATTTTGATCATTTATCGATTTATCCCTTTTGATCATCTGAGTAAAATAAAAATACCCACTTTCTTCTATAGGACGGAAAATAAATCTGGCTGCTAAAGAACCTAAATTATTCACAACCTCATATGTTCCCTTGAAAAAAAAAACATTATTATGCATGTATGCTCATTGAATCTGATAAACCATATTACCTACCTGTTCTGTAAAAGTCAAAACTGGCATCACTGTCATGATCAGCCTTTCCCCCTCAGTCAAAATTTGTTTCAGAATTCCTTGACTGAAGAAACTCCATGTAAGGATAGTCAATTTCTTGTCCAGGTACGAATCCTAAAGAAAAGGTATTAGTGCAGATTCATATCTCATGAAAAACTGTTTTAATACTGACATTGTTTTCACACTGTCCAGGCAGAAAATCCATGACTGTCCGGAACGGAAATTCTCTTACTACGTATTCATCGCTACTGTCTTTCAAAGACATCCTCCGATTTAATTTGCACTTGTTTATTTTCTTAATGTAATAGTAAAAATATCCATAGTGACTAGTGGTATAAAATATTGCTGCCACTAGCTGAGCTACGCCAAATGCAAGTAACGCATTCTCTGGTTGGTAAAGAATTAGGGGCACAAATGTCAAAGTACGAATAGCGATCATTATAGTATCAAGAATTATCTGAAAGATTGACCAAACTGTCAGTAGTATATTAGAAACCGCTGCAAAATCTTTACGGTAAGGTCTTACCTTCAGCTTAACAAATAAAAATGCACTGGCAACTAGTTGAACTATCAGTGACGATAATTCAATAATACAAGACAATGCAACAGCCCAAACTGCAAATGTGTAATACGCTGGTAATGCCTCAGATGTAGATAGAAGATAAAGCCATATGTATCCGAACAACATAGACATTAAGACGCATATAGGTACTCTGAAAAATATGTAACAATTTTTCAGATTTATCAAATACTATTTCATATCTGCTTTCTAGGAAATTGATTACAAAGACTAACGTCAGCCATAGTAAATTTACAACTTGTGCCCAATTATGTTCTGCTGTGTTAGTAAGGCATGCTTTCATAAATGGTTCTCTCGACAAGAACAATATCATTGATTCTAATAACAATAGCCTCACATTTATTACACCCAGAACTGCTTGGCCCACGTGCCGAACAACAAAGGCATTTAAGACAAAAGTAACGCACCGACATAAGATCTGCAAAAAAAATCATTGAATAGATTGTTGTTCTGATGTAATGTAACTCAGCGCTAACAAAGGGTACAACGATCGGTAAGTCATAATCAAACTTATTGTCAGCAATAATAGTTGGCTATAAATAAGATTAGTAATCTGAATTGTTCTGTATGCAAAGCAGCATAATAATGTAAAATTAAAAATATTTCGACAATCCTTAGAAGATATGCGACCTTATCGATAACTGCAAAACTCAGTGAAAAATGTAATAGTGGCAGTCAAACCAAAGTCAACGATATTATTATCTGTCACGTAATTCGACTGTTTCGCCAGTCGTTGTAGGGTACGTTGACGGAATACCTGAAATATAATATTGAAGGAGGCATTCTCCAAGCTGCTTTTCAAAATGTTTCGTGACATTTTTGCGGACGATCGATGCGGAAAGTAGAAATGTTTCGAGATTCCCGCCGAAAGAAGTGTCACAGAGTGTTCGAGGTTATGTAAATGCTCTCAAGAAAAACCTAAAACATCGACTGGATCATTTTTCCGTGACTTCCCTCATAATCCCGACTGACCGGAATAATGCAGCAAATACGAAAGCCAAGAATTTCCTCATACTGCATGCATCCATCCAATTTCATGACGTAATTATATCAAATCCCTATCAGCGCCTCCGAGCACAAATCAGCGCAAATCAGCATAAATGTAGTCCGTGCAGTGTCCAGCAATCCTTTGCCTAGTTTTTTTTCACTAGATTAGTAAATCTTGTCCATTCCACGTGTTTGCAAATAACATTACATACTCGTAACGTCTTAAGCTGGAGACACACATTACCGTATCATGCCCGATTCGTGTGTCGGTCGGATATTAGCTGCGGCAGAAATTGTACATTTAGTGCTCAAATTGATACGGTGATGTGTGAACTATTGCATTTAAAAAGCATTGCGCAATTTTTTTAACGAGTGACGACCAACACTCCACAGACACACGAATCGGGCATGATACGGTAATGTGTGTCCCCACCTTTACTCAGTCTTACTGTTACTTACCACAATAGTTTTCATACACGACTAAATAGCAGCAAAAACAAATGAGGTACGCTGCTCAAGCACCAAAAGTTGAGAAACTTTGAACGTTACGTCTGCATAATACGTAGTAAATTCTATTCACGCGGTGAATCAGCACGACGCAAACGTGCTAAACGTGACAATTTATAAAAACTGTTTCTATATGCAATTAAAGTGCTTTTCTTAGATTCGAGAAACAATACTTTTACCTACCTATTTAAGCTTAGGTAGTTCTACAAAAATGCAAATGATAAGTAAGTTTGTTCATTCCCACATGCAAGGATATTTCTATTACCGAATCGAAGACAACATAATACCAATATCACGTAGTAATATTTTAGTGTCACTTTATTGACTACAGATATATTTAAACTGAATACTGTTAATCGATCTATCCACATCCTCCATAAACTTTTCGAATTCTTCACAATCAGAACATCATTCTTATGCTGCCAAAGTACAGAGCTATAAAACAAATGAAAAAGATTACAGCACCATATAGTTTGGGACACATAATTGATGCGTCATGTAACTTTAATGAATACGAAGAACAAGGCTCGAATAATATCGAGATATTGTAAAGGATCTAGAAGTCTTTCCCTTTAATGCAGATAAAGATTCTTAATTGAGCATTTTCTCTTTATCTCACACATTCTTTTCACTTTTACCATGAGTGATCATTCGCACAAAGATCAAGATTGCTACCAATTAACGATACATATATATAAATTACAATTACTTAGCGTTCTTCGACGAGAGAGCTTTGTTAGGAGCTGTTACCGATAAAATGCAGCAGATGCCGATACTCATAACTTAAGAATCCTTACAAAACTGCAATAAACCTTGAATTTTAAGCAACAGCTTTGCTACATTTGCATGTAACTTTTATTACTTCGATTGCAACACTCAGGATACATCGACACATTTCATAAAGGAGGCATTCGTGGCATGTGCTGCATTTTTCCTTCATAATAAAGTCGTGAACGTCGCATAGAACGTGCATGAATAAAATCAACAACTATTAATGCAATAACAGATTATTAACTGATCGACAACGCTACACTTCGCGTACAATACTATTTTTTCGATTCGCATTCCCTAACAGACTACTTTCATCTAAGTTATACAATGACCGATAGAACACAGCACGATAAACTATATATACCAATTTATTAACATCTGTAATTAAACTCTTGCGTTTCCTACTCGAAGTAGTCGTAGCACTTGTGCGTGAATTTTCTGCATGGTAAACCGAGCAGCTGCCTTTTGAAACAAAATAATAACGGCACACAAAATGTTGATGAACATGTAATTTTTAAACAAGAATTAACATCTATTAGGTTCCAAGCGAGGTCTTTTTGCGAGGCATTTACGTTAATATGCTACGGCGATTCCGGCAAAATCACAATTCTGTAGGAACAAAAAATGATTGACAAACTTTATGGTTTCCATGGACGTAAGTAATGCTCAACATATTTTTTTATTTACATGACAATATTTACAAGATATCAAAGTCATGTTAACTGTTTCAATAGAAAAACCGGTCCATTTTGAAATTTGTTAAAATGCAGTATCGCGATCAGAAGTCTGTCACGTTTAATATACATTCAATCTGATAGCTTTTACGATATTATACCTATCGGCCTAGCATATTACGTCAACACTATGTACACACATGAAACAATTAGTGTGTAGATTTAACGATGATCAGTCATTAACTCGCTACTACAGGAATTAAAGCAAATTTGTCGCTACGCAGCACGTGCGTAAAAACATTGTTAATCATGTTTCGGATTAGTTCAGTTTTGTCCAACTCTAAGCCCATTTTCCAGGTTTGAGCCACCATACCCTCTCTATACACTGCAAGCAACGCAACTACGCAGACGATCGGATCTGCAAGATCCTGCTCACTGCTACTCCCTTATGTTTCATTTCAATCGGCTTAGACGCGGGAAGAAGGGGCAGAACTGGGCTCCTGGGTTCGAATTTGGACTGTTCTGAATTAGTTCGATAAATTGTTGGTCGTTAACAAGATCTTACGGTTGTTCATAGTTTTTTTTACAAACATACGCAACTTTCGAACTCGTATTTTAATAAGAAATGAGGATAATTCAATTTACACAATCATTTGCGGTTCATCGTAATTACGACTACTGACGTACTCCTCCAAAATCATCACTAACTAGTTATGCAGGCAATTATGAAAAATCGAGTGGCACTATTTGAGTATCGATAGAGTCTGTGTTCGTTTTCTGACTAGAATGAATTTGTTACTTCATTACAATCATTTCCGGTAAACCCAAACCACCTCGTCCACTTGGTCTTGTATAGTCAGAATCAATTGTCTTTTTTACGACTGTATTTTTACAAAATATTGAGGCTAGGATTATAAAAGCTTAGAAACGGAGTTTCATACAACTCTACTGAACATCAATACGCATGATACATCGCGCGCCTTTTTCTATCTAATCGACGCTTGTTTAGAAGCAAATTTGATGGAGCGGGTTAAGCGTCAACAGCCGCGTTAGCTATGTTCAAACGTTCACATATAAAAACTGGACTCGATTCTTCTGACTCATTTAAACTATACCATGCTCCTTTTCTTAACAGAGATCCGGCTACTAAGAATATGGTAGATCCAAATTTTTTTTGGATGATCATGAGCAAAGTTATTGTTATCATCCGTCATGAATAATTAATTACTCAGCTGTTTTCTATCTTCTTCGCAAAACAGTGATCGATCGGAAATAATACCCTCACACTTATCCATCTGAATTAAAAAAAAATTCAGAGCGATGAGACATTAGCTTGTATTATGAGAAAACAATTAATAATTTAATTAAGTAACGCTAGTGCTAAGACCCAACGTTGTATGCAATGCGCATTCCTTTCATGTTTCCCGTGATACCCGCTGCTGACCGTTAACAGCTGCACTTGCCGTGCAAAAGTTTACGCAGATAGATAAAGATATTTAGATCAATTCGAATAGAAAGAAAAGACTTGGTCTTATTCTTTTATGCGATCAGCAGCAGTTAAGTTTCATGCCACCTTCTTCTTACTTGTCTTCTTGCTGCGGGGCAGAGTAGCGAAGCTTGTTATCTGGAAAATATAAATGAGTAATGCATTATTATAATTATAATTCGTATATTACGAGTGAATGCCCAATTTCGTTTTTTACGTATCTTTTACCGTTCGATTAAAAAAAAACACGCGGGGATTATTGAATTCTTCCTAAAGGTATTATACCTTTCTGTAAGCAATTCATTTGAAGAATATAATGTGTCGTCCATTATTTGCATGGATCGACGATTTTTTCAATTAATTTGTAAATAAATTGTGCATGCCGGCCAAAAACACAACAATCATTTCAATATATTCCATATCACACTGGCAAGAAGAATCACTCAGGTAATGGAATTTAATGTTTAAAATTGTCCATTTTTGATCAATATACTCTGTCCCAAAAGCAAAGATGGATTAGTCATTCTGTATCAACACGTTACCGTTACATCATTGAGTTACTAACATGCACATTTCGATGTTCAAGAAAGAAGTGTACGTGTTAAATGGTTAGTGAACTAAAGGGTTATGAATCAGAAAACACTCTAGAAACCATATCCATACGATCTGAATGGAACAATCCATTTCTTCTCTCGACATTTCCAGTATGGTAAAGTATCTAAAGAGTGAAGAGGATGTGGAAGGATTGGTGATACTTATTTACTTTTATTTTGAAAACCAGTCAAAAAGACCCATCTATATCGCGTTTTCTCGGTTGCAAACTTTCAATAAATATCTGATTCGATTCTTTTGGTGACTTTCGGCGACTGTGACATTTGAGGTATGTCTGGTTCTGAACTGGCCGACGTGCCTCCTTGAGAATTCTTGGCGGTGTCAAGCGTATCATTACAGATATTAATATTATCTTGCTTTTCAATGGTATCGCCATTTAAATTCTTCGCGTGGTTATTCTCCGACGACAATATACAACGATCAGTAGTGTTGGAAGTATTCTGTACGGAGACACCGGGATTATCAATTTTATCATCTTCAGCGTGTAACGACAGATTTTCAACTTCTACATTCGTGCTCGAATGCGATAATTTCGGAGCCAGCTCCACGTATACTTCTTGCGGCTCGATGCTATTCGATCGCGACTCAGAACCACTGACGTCGGAGCTGGAATCTTCTTCCCTCGCTGTTTCCTTATTTTCTTTGTAAAAAGCGTTGTGAAAGATATTTTTCGGTATCGTTAATAATTTTGAAAACCCTTCTTTAGTCCGTTGTTTTCTAGACTTCTTCCCTTTTGATTTTGTACTTGGCGCATGGGCGACAAATACGTCTTTCATGGCGCTGGTGTTGGTAAACGTTTTTAAAGTACCAGTCTTAATCACCAAAGTGGCTTTCAAAGCGTTTTGAGATTCAATTTCGTCCAAATCTTCTTCGCTTCTGGTAAATGGTGCTTTGGGTGCTGGCTTCTTATTATACTTTCCTGCACGGCTCATACTATCGGAACTGGCGCGCGACATGTCCGGAATTGACCACGCGTCCAAGGATGCATTATTTTCATAATTTTCCAAAGAATCTTTTTCCACACTAGGCTCTGTTTCGTTAGTGACGACTTTTTTCTCATCCTTTTCTGACGATATTTCGACGTCGGGAATCTCACCTTTCTTTAAATTATCGTTGCTCTCACATTGCTCCACGTTTGCATCTTCTGTATCTTTCTGTGACTGTATTTCGGTGATATCTGTGCCACTCTGTTTGAATTTATCTTGCGTGTAGACTATATTATTAATAGCTTTATGAGCGTCGGTTAATAGCTGCTTCAGTTCATCAAATTTATTTTGACAAAGTTCATCAGTAATTTGAGTTTGACACAATTCTTCGACAGATTTTTCAGAGAATGTTAATGAATCTTGTTTACATGGTGATACGCTTAGTGTATCAGTAATTGTTTCGTCAATTTTTGTTTCTTCGATTTTCGTGTCACACACATGGTTGTCAACTTGTAAACCAGGCATGTCAGCTGTCTTATTCAATGTAAATAAATTTTCCACGATACTTTTTATCTCAATAGTTTTCAGATCTGCGTTTGCTACGGATCGTAGAAAATCTGAACTCGAATCCATTGATTCTAATTCGTGCTTTTCTACTTTTGGGCCTGATTGACTGGTATTTTCCAAATTATCGTTATCTGTGACAGGGAACCCACGATCAAATTTGACATAATCATTAACATTACTATTTTGTGAAAGTAGTAGTAGAAGCTCGAGAGCTTGTTCAGGGGTGACGAGATTTAAAAGTGTTGGAAATGAGATGTTTGTGGGGGAAGGAGGATCGACGAAGTCGGAATCTTCCCCTGCGTCCTTCAAACCCACAAAAAAAGATTACAAGTTATAAATTAAATAATAAGTTGACAACGACAACAACGAGGAACGTTTGAGTACTCGATCATAAATCAATTACGCGCGGTCAGTTCTAAACCGGAATTGAATTAAAGTGAGCTCTTCCTTTTGATCATTTAATTAATCCTATGATTTACGATTTTTTAAAATATTTATGAATCTTTCTGGCGTAACGTCGACTTCGCGAGGAGAGCGCACTTAATTAAAGCTCGATTTATATGGTTGTATGAACTTGGATACGTAATTTCTTACCTCGGGTGTCTTCTTCGTGGTGGAACGGGGTTTTGCACGAGTTCTTGCACCGACGCTAGAAGTTCTAACTAACGTGTCACCTTGAGATGTTGTTCGGTTAGTTTGCAGTGCTTCGCCGCTACTATACCCACTCGATATATCATCTGACGACCTTATATTGCTGCAATAATATTACCAGGAATATTATAAAGTTATGTTACAATCGTCCATTAAAAGGCACGGGGAACATACGTTAAACTAGCTACGGGTTCCCTAGGCCTTGGTTGTCTAACGTCGACGTCCACTTCAGAAAAGTACATTTCTACTCGGTTACTGCTCGATTGCGTTCTGCGAGGACTGTACCCCCTTCTTCCGACATTTTCTCTTCGACGAGGTTCCACTGTAAACAGTAGAATTCAGTGCCGTACAACAACGGTAAATAAAGAAGTGAAAATGCTTCTAAAATAATCTGACAACGTTCAGTTTTGTATGTATCCCTGATATATCTCGATTTTTTAATACGATGTACGAATCTCCACAATTAATTTGATATTCACGTGTATTAATATGCCGAGTGGTGTTCCATTGGAGATTCTACCTTTTTCGAAAGGGCGGTAAAAAATAATGATTTTGATTCGATCCAGCATAAAATCGAGACACAGCCCGAAGTATAATTTGTAGAAATTTATGGTTCTATAAGTAGCTAGCAACCTTCCATGTCTGTCTCGTCGTGCACGTGGGGTGTATTTCTATTCTCGTCCTCTTTCTCGCCGGTCAGATCACTGAGGCTGTAGCTTTTCCTTAAATGCTGGACCAGTCCACCGCCACCCTGGAAAATGAATTCCCACTTTTGAATATGCCATGGAAGACGGGGTAAGTATCGGTGTCTAATCGGGCTTGCTGTTAAGCGTCGGCATGAAGAAATAAATAAAATTATCGAAACTCAGTAAACTTAGTAAAGAAAAAAAATAAAAATCTTACCAACCGGAAAGGTGTTAATGTGTTATCTGCCGTCACCAGCGAGAATGGGAACTGTCCTACGTCTCTAGCAATCGTCGGATTTTTGCAATGTAAAGTCGCTTTCTTGCTTTTTCTGGATGCAATCATTTTTTCTGTCGATTATACGAGTTTAAACGGCAAGCGCGCATCGAGCGTGCATCGGCGTGTCCAGGGATACGCAAGCGAGTTTTCTTGATTAACTCGGCCAACTTGTTAGGTAGGATTCGCCCGGGGCGGTAAGAAGAATTAATCGACGTGGATAATTACGAAACGCGTGCAATTAAGCCTCTCGATGGTATGGTTAATAAAAACTCTACGGATGGAAACCGAAGCGATCGTTTCTCGACGAAAAGAAAGAACGAGAAAGAGGGGACCAAGAGCATATCTTTGTCGGTAGAATGCGTTTATTCGAAGAAAACAAATCATTTCGTGGAATCTTTGGGATCGGGTATAAAAACCTTATTCGCTAAGCGTTTAATATTCTCTATTACGGTAGACGAGTTACTTGCGGTGCAGTAACGACCGTGAAATTCGACTAAAATTTCACCACTACGGGCCTCGAAACTAAAGTACAGATACAGATACAGGTAGTAAATAAACGAAAATATCAAAACATTACGTACCCACACTCTACATAATAGTGTACAACGATTACAATGATCAACATTACCAAAACGCACTCTCTCCTTAACGCATACTTCGTACCATCAAAGATACGTTTCACATGTAGTCCAAACAGATTAAAAACAGACGTATTTATAACATGGCCATCGACGTTACGCTATCGGCATAAGCAAGCCCGTAAACTTCATCGATGTCATCGGTAAACGGCGATCCTAGGCGATAATATTTATCGCCACTGTTCTTTTGAAAGCGCGGATGGTCGTACGTACTTGCAGATTGTGCGCGAAGAAACGCATAGCAGCACGAGTATTGGTAACTTCATAGGCAAGGCGTGCGATCGAGATAACAGATACATAAATACATGTACGTCGTTTGATCGTCAAACAACGACGAGGACGGTAGCTCGACTTTCATGACTCGAGTTCTCGCTCGATCCTGTTACCTCGGCACACCGCAGTCTTAAATTCTTTCTCTCGGCCCTGATTGGAGGCGTGACGAGCTGTATTTTGAATTTACAGGGCAAACAAAAAACGCGGTCACCCAAGGGCGCGCTTAAAAATGACGAACGCTTCGTCACGTCGGTTACGCTAAACAATTTTTTTTTTTTAAGAATTCGGTTGTAGAGAGGCAACATTTGTAGGCGCGCCTCTAAAACATTCTAATTTAATAGGGGTCATTAAAATTACAATTATTGTGTTCAGGTTCTCGTGAAACCCTCTCGGAGGAAAGCGAATCGACCGGTTCATCTGTTCAAGAGAAAAGAACTCTATCGCCTTAGTTTTCTGATACACGACGAGACACTTTGTCTGTTATTTATATTAGATTTATGCTAGTTTACCGCGAACAAGCGGTCCGTGCAGCTACTGTCGATTCGTTCTCCGTATTATTTACAATGTCACGCGTGTTAAAACGTAACGTTGTTTAAAGGCACCAATTTTTATAATAACTTCATGATTGTCGATTACACTTATCTAAATTATCACGATTCGCGGTAAAAAAAACACGCAAGGCTATCCTAAAATCTTGTAGATATAAAGAATTACAATTCTACAAACATAGTAAAGTACACACAGTGCGGATATTGCGGAAAGACATGTAGCATTGATTTTAAACTTAACATAATAAATATGATATTACTTATCTGCTCCTATCTCATAATGATCTTTTTGCGAGAATAATCAACGTGGAATTTGTAAAAAGTTACGTGACGCCGAGTGCTGTACAATCTTAAACAATTTTGGTAAAAGTTACACTGTGCGTAAGACGCGATCACATTTTACAATGATGGAGAGTAAAAATAAAAATTTCCTAAATATACTGACAATAACACTTTGGTCCTTGGAGCAGACCGATTTACATATTTCCCCTAGTTAAACGATGATTTAGTTTGACAGATATGTAGGTAAAATATCTTTCGATTAAAAAAAAACACATATCGCTGTTTTCGCATACTCTTGGTCTAGATGCTTTTCAACAATTACAAATCTATTCCTAATTTATCTCTTACCGACAATAAGAAATTCACACGGGTAACTTATCAGTATCAAATGTCTTTTCTTTCTAACGATGCGACGTCAATGTCCACGGGGAAGCCCTGATCGATCCATCGTGCACAAATGATCAGGCAAATCACTTGCATCTTCGCGTTACGAAATTTTCTTTCACCATCAGTCGAGAAGAGAGTCGTCCGGAGAAGACGGCCAAGACTGATCGTCGTAATTCAAGTTGACCTCGTCGCTCAAGTCGGAATCGTAGATCTTTAAGGTGTCCTCCTTGCAAGCCCTGGATTTTTGTTGCCTGGTTGGCTGAATTCGCTTTTCCTTCTTCGATTTTCGCGTTTTTCCGGTCTTCTTAGGCGGTTCCTTGAACTCCAACGACGGTGCAATCGGCACACTCTGCGTGATCTCCTCTTCGGTGTCTCCGTCGCTGAACATCGAAATATCCTCGGGATTAAGCCTCGATGTGGGTGGTTGGTGCATCGTCGCGACGCCGTCGTGACAGTCCCTTTTGCTCTGAGAGTCCACCGTCGAGGTTGTTCTGAGGTTGACTAAGCTAGAAATCGCCGAGTCTGATGATTGGCCAGCAGGAAGTTCGCTCAGCGTGGTTGGGACTGTATTCAGGATATGCTGTCTCCGCGTCGTATTTATTTTTTTTTTTTTTTACGACCACCGTAGAGCGTTTGGTGTTAAGGGCCAAGGTAAACACACACACGTACTCATTTGATTGTTAAATGATTTTGGTTAAGTAGCGATTGTTAGACGATGTTCGTGTTGGCGTGTGTATGATGACGGTGGTTGTCGTTGGTTTTTTTTTTTAATTTTAATTAGAGACGGTGACGGCGATGATGGTAACCGCGTGCAGGATAGGCGTGGGTGAGAACGAAAACATAAAATCAAGAAAATATCAAATAATTAGCGAGCATAATGGCGGGGGTTCGTTTCAGTGATTTTGTAAAAGCTGTAGCTCAGGCTTGTTAAGGTACGTATACAAAATAAGACGCAATCTAAAATTACGGTAGATAGCCGAATAACAAGATAACTTGTTACAATGTACTTATATGTATAGAGAGTCCTTCTCCAAGTATTCCACAAATCGGCGTTTGAATAATCAAGAGTTCGATTAGTCAGTTTCCAGGTAATCGGCGATCTATCGTAATTAGCATCATTACCGACAAAAGAAAAAACTTTTGAATTGGCTTAATTTTCTACGATAAAAACTATCACGGTCATCCTCAGAGCGTATCATTTCGGAGTACTTTATCCCCGATACGTTACTCCGACACTTACCTTTATGGCGGTCTGCATGAGGACCGTGGTGGCATAATTGACACCTTTCGAACCAAGGTGCAAAACAGCAGTGTAACCCTGCTCGGTTGCACGCGCAAGGGCTTCGTCGATTTCAGCTTCGCGCCGGATTAAAGCAGGGTGAACGAAGCGCCGATAGAGGATACTCGAGCCCTTAGTGGCCGGACTTAGTAGCCAGACCACCAGAATGGTCTTAATCTCGTAGTAAAAGGGGAACCTGTATAGAGAAGTTGAAATGTGCACGTCACGCTCACTGAGACTTTCCGTGCTTCCCGTGATTCGTATAAAAAAAAAAACTGTCGCAAGGGAAACTAATGACGTCACGCGAAATTGCATGCCGTCAAGCGTAACGTACCTGCGTGTCAACCGAAGACGATTTTGAGCAACAGCGGGACTGTATTTTAGGTAAAAAGGGGAGGAAAGAATCGGGCGTCCGTTACGGTTCTTCGAGTTCACCGATAGCGGAGGAAAGCGAGAGAGGAAAGGGTAGTATAGCGCGAAAGAGAATACAGCTGTGCGTTGGCCAGAAATACGCGGCGAATGGTCTCCTTTTTGGTTGTAATCCGAGTATGAAGGGAGTTTCTGGCACCCGGGGATCTCCGTCAAAGAGGGACGAGGAGAACCAGGAAGAGAGAGGAGGAAGATGAGAGGTGGCAGAATCCTCAGAAGTGCATGTAAGCCAATATCTATCTCGGCCGAAATTAGACTTTCGAAATTCCTCGTGGCGAGCGGCGCTCAGACCGCGCGGTTTACCGGTTTATTGGCCCCGAGGTATTTGAAAATCTACCGCAATTTTCACTGGCTATCGGTTAAAGGGTGTTAGAACCGATCGGGTGAACGTTTGCAAGCCGTTTATCGACACAAAGATGGGAATGTCCGTAGTTATGCAATAAGAGAATCAATGCGACGAAAGAAATTCATTAAATGCCGACAGATTAAACGCGTCTTTCAGATTGTTTGAAAGCGCTCTCCCTCGAGTGAAATCGCTTCTTTCGAACGTAGGATTAATAAGGTCAAAACGTAGGGAACAAATAATCCAACAATCTCACCAAAAGCTAAAGAAGACATCGGTGAAGGTCTCCGCGCACGTGAATAGCGCGAACACGATCCAGTACATCATCCATTTGACCTGAAAGCGAAAGAACAAGTTTACAACAAACGAATGCATTGGCGCGTTAAAGCTTCATAAATATCGCTCGAATACACTTTGCGTCGGCAACAATGACAATTCGTTTCGTGGAAAGCACTTGCGACGCGTGGAATTAAGTACACTGGCTTTTCAGCGGCAACGATTGAAATTTATTCACGAGAATTATGTACGCGTTTACGTCGAAAGAACTTTCGTTTTATCGATGTTCGCTAGACGACGTAGGTAAACAAGAGCGGAGCATTCCACAAGTGCAAAAGGAAAACCCATTATGGCAAGTGCTTGCGTTACTCTATACATTAACGAAGACAAGTGTTAATTCTGACGAGAAGGAAGCACTCGAGACGCGCGATAATTATCACGAGAAATTCCACGTAAAGCAATTGAAATTAAACGGTGCTATTTTGAAAACTATAAAATTGTCATTCGCTGGATTTACATGCGGCTCGTAAGGGAAGCTCCGGTTCCGGCGCCGGGAATAATAGGTTCCCCTAGTATCATCGCTACGACAATCACAATTATCGGTAACATAAGTACTCACGTATTCTTTGACATTCTTCGTCCGTACTGCCTTGTACGAGGCATAGGCCGGGTATAAGTTGCCGAAGACTAATCTGAAAATCGGATACAGAAGCATGTAAGTCACCGATCGTGGCAATATCGTTGCCAGAATCACCGCCAGTATCCCAAGGTTGCTCAGAGTCATTTTTATGGGAAGCCTCTCCAGGGAGTATCTAGTCCAGGCCCACGAATGCTTAATTAACAATTGGGCGATGCTCGCTCTCCGGGTGACCGTGATCAACAGATTATCGTCGGGCTGCTCCGATTCCCGATCGTTCTTTGCAACATTTTTGATCGAATCGAGCTCTTTTATCAGTTCCATTGTTTATATTTCTCGTAATTCCTCTTATTTCCCCTTCGCCTCACGACGAAAACGATTATTTATTATTCGCGCTATATCAACGTCCTCGGTATACTCTTTGATCCAACTGTAACATCGAAGCGTAAGTTACCGGTAGGTACCGAATCGTTCGTATAATATGCGCAAAACACTTTTCAGTGGATATAGACACCTAGTAAGATCACTAATATGATCGTGTCGTGGAAGTTATACTTTCCACTCTGATCGATATTAACGAGGGTCGAGTAAAATTCATTAATCGACGTTAGAGCGAAAAAAGCAGAATTCGGTCAAGATGATCATCGAGAAAATTGTACGGGTGGCCCAGATTGATCGTAATCGAATATCGACGTAATCGACGCGCAAGATTATTAAATCTAGAACAACGATAAAATATGAAGTGTTAATTCTAAGCGAGAAGGATGTGTCGAATTGTTCCAGCACTCGCAACACTTTACGATTATATTAAAAAGATACGTTTTATAAAGAATCGTACCATAATAAATCTATGATCCGAGATATCCGAACGTATTCTCGATCCTCGTGGCGGTTAAGTCACCGAAAATGATTTAGCGATCGTTTCATCGACTCTGGGACGCTGTCAAAATATTTTCTATAGTAAGATCAACTTACAAATTCGTACCACCGAACCGTCTCCGACACCACGAGACATTCATTTCCGAGGTAAACTCGCGAATTACAATTCACCCAACTCCTACATCATGCCTAATCTTCCTTCGATGTCGTCGTAGAAGAATACCTTTGTCCTCGCAAGGCACACTTGTTGCATTCTTCTCGCAACGGTTCTCCGTCTTCCACGCGTTTTTCCTCACGTCGTTAATTCGGTAAAAAACGTCATGTTCGTTTCACGCCATTCGAAAATCACAGCCGCCGATTTTTGGTTTTACTTTTTCGAGGTCCCGACACCCTTCGGCGAGTGCGACGCGATTAGCTGTACTCGCGGATGCTTCCAGTTAAAGACTAAACGCGTAGCCGTATTCTGGCAGGCAACGCATCGACAACAACGACGAAGACTGCACTGCTAGTGTACGTGGATACTCTATTTTGGCGCCTTAAGCCGCTGTCGTGCAGTGGAAACAGAACCCGTGGGTCATGCCATGGCACACGAGCCGCGGACTGGAAGAGAGCAACAGTGATTTTACTGGTCGATGAGTCAGCCATGAACTTTGGGAGAAAACAGTTTCGGACCATCGATAGGAACAATGTTTTTCGTCACTGTGTTTGCGAGCATTCGTTTTGTGACAAAATCGACGTGCCGGATTTTCATGATAGTTTGTATGGTTTACACTACATACATACGTTTCGATTGGTAGCGGATTTTCACTAAAGACAGAAAATTCATCTTTTGTCCGACAGAAAGCTTGCCCGTATTTATTTTAATTTCTACACAGATTTTATAGTATCGCGCGCTTAAACCAGTTCTCCAAGCTCGAGTTAATCAAAATATTTCGACCGTATTTCGTTAAAACCGAAACATTTTGCCAATAAATATGTCGTGCAATCAATGGATCACGCGAAAAATCATAAGAGGCAAAAGGTAACTTACGTCGAACAAAATATTTCGCGTTGAACGACGACAAATTTTGTTACACAATTTTTAATTATATTTCCCCGCAATTCTGTTTACGTAACGTTCTGGCTAAACGGTACAGCGTACACAAATGAAATAGTTAACGATTCTACGAGAAGACCATCATCGCTGTGATAAAAACAACTTCAAACCGATAATTCGAAGGTGATATCCTGATATTTGCGACGATCGTATCAACCACTACGGATTTGAAGACAGGACTTCCCCTTAACGGCGAACTTTACGCCATTGCCGGTTCTATTCGATACTCGAACATCGACTAACAACCGATGTTCTCGCGGAACAAAGTTTCTCCACCAAGGATCGCGTCAAACTATGGCCGATTGCGCTTTGCAGGTAATTCGATGATTGTCACCAATGTCGCTCGTGCATTGCGTAATGAAACGTCCTTTGTGCGCAGTTCCCATTATTCGTCTACGAACGCAGACACTCGCACCACGGTCTTCATTCTCTCGTTCCGCGGAAAAAAACTTGCGCTACCGATTCGCGGGATATTAAAAAGGAAGAAGCGTCGATAATCGGATGATAACGTATGTGAAATTATAATCGTGGCCAACGGTGCTACGAATATGCGAAATTATTTAATCCGAAGGTAAGCGAATATCTATCGAGTAGGTGGAAGGACAGTAATTTTGAAGATCGCGCAGGGCTCGTATAAATACCATAAAGTGACTTTTACCTATAATTCAAATCCCATTTAGTTCCTCGGCGTGAATAATGGCGAACAGGTAATGATACGAAAACGTAATCCCACGTAAATATATAGTTTTTCTCGAGCGAGATGCAACATAAATTTATACGGAATCTCGTCCTCTTATCGTTTCCCCGTTCAATTTGTTTGGAACCCAAAAATGTAAAAATAACGAAACGCGAGCGCATCTAAACACGCAAAAAAATACTCCCCCTGGTACACGGCTCTCTATGCAATTTGATATTAAAATGCAAATACAAAAAATTACACCATTGTTATCTTGATTTGCCTGGTGCGCAGAATGGAAAACTTAAATTATTCTCTTCTCCACGAATCGGAGGGAATATATTTTTTTCACTTTTCGCTATTTCAACGTTCTCTCGGTATCAAACGCAACGAGCTCTTCCCGCGCTCGCATGTTTTCATTTGGACTATTGAAACAAGTTTTTAACGTGCGTCAAACGTGATACCGATGACGACGCCCGAGTCGTACTACGAATTGTTTTCGGTCATAAACCCAGGTAACTTCTGCGAGTTCAATCTCCGATTAAAACGATTTCATATTCGATGACGGAAGCGTCGGGACGCGTTATAAAATTACACGTAAATTCGGAGCACGCGATAGGCACCAGTGGCGATCGACGCGTGTCGCAAAGTCGCGAAACCCGATTACGATCCGCGACGATTGTTGAACCGCTCTGCGCTTTCATGTTTATTAATGCCGACGCGTAACTTTCCCCTCTCCGTGTTGATGGAGCGCACACACACACGTGCACGCAACGCGGAAAACGCGCCGGCGACCTCGCTCGCGAATCTACGGGGATGTGTGATTCGTACGTGTCGCGAGGTCAAGATCATTGTCGTTCGTTTGCGCATACTCTGAATTCCGTCACGGCTCGTTTAACCGTGAATCCTCGTCTTCCACTCGACTGCCCCCCCCCCCCCTCCCATTTTCTAACGCGTGGACCGCGGTTTTTTAAAACTTTCTTGTTAGAACAATCCAAGCGCACACGGTACACTGCATCGTTCAAACGTTTCTCCCTGTATCCACTTTCTTATCGCGCGCGAAAGTTCACGAACCAAAATCAAAATTGAAAAACTGTGCTCGCATTAAAGCGCTACCGGTTAGCGCGAAAATTTATCCGTGATATTAATACCCGTACCGAAGTAACTTTTCGTCGTTCTTCAGGGCCGACCTAGTTTTCTATTTCAGTCGTGGTTCGCCAACGCGAGCCCTTCTCGAACTCCCGTTTCCCTCGGGTCTGTCTTTATTATCGTTTCTCCCATTAATTAAGGCCCCTCCCATACGTAGGAAAATCGCAGGTGCACTTCCCGATCGGTTTTCACTCCCTCCGATTTCCTCCTTTCTTTTCCAACGAAGGGTATTCCTCCGGGGATAAAGTTAATAACGGTATCGTTCGTTAGAGCAGGCTATTACATTTTTTTGTGTCAGTCGAGTGCCGAGGCGCGGTACGAAGAGGTGGAGCGGTTCATTTAGAACACTGATGAGCAAGCAGCTGACGAAAATGTCGTAACGAGGGCGTGTTCAGTTATTTCGAGACGAGGACGAGGAGCATCAACCTAATCTCTCGTATACTATATTTTACGTGACAAGAGATAGGAGTGGAATCCAAAAAAACCTGATATCAACTTCGTGGCTCTCGGTGCAGTTTTGAAGTGAGATCGTGGGGATGCATCGTATTTCAGGGCGATGCATTTGCGCGGCACGTGAACTCGAAGGAAAGAAAGTAGCGTAAAAAGGAAGTGCCGTAGATGGAAACTTTGAGCGACCGGAGGTTTATGTTGAAAGCATACCGCCATTTTCAATTTTCGATGAAAGTGACACATACGTACATATATTTCCATTACCACGAATGTTATTTCGAGTCTGATCGGATCCGCGAGGCAAAAAGTCATTTCATCCAATATTTTTGGGAAACATACCGGTGTATTAGAATTCAAAATCGGTCGAGTGGAAATTCGTACAAGAATCTTGTTATTTTCCAAACGCATACCGTTTGCCTGCGTGTCATCGTTCGCTCGCACTTTTAAAAAAACAAATACCGAAAGGAGCTGCTTATAATACACTCGCGACGATTCACGAATTCGTCTGGATTGTTTACAAAATTTAAGAAAGTCTCCTCGATCGAGATACTTTGCATCGCATCCGAAGACGGTACAAGTGCCATCCTACGAGAGTCTGCCAGCTCATCGTCCTTGAAGGCGATGACAAAGCAGAGAAGAAAAGACAAAAAGACTCAAAGAGGAATTCCGAGTCTTTGTTCCTGGGATATGACTGTACCTTCCGATTAGTATGCCTTAGAATCGTGGAAGAGATAGATAATGTCCGTTCTGTTCGTTTAGCGGCACATTATTTTCCATCGAGTGCATTTTGTTAAGGTTTGTGATGTTTTACATCAAATGAACGTTACGGCTCGCGACGATGTCGCGGTTTGCAATTAGGATCAAGTTTTTTCGGATACGTTTACATTTCTCTCGGAACGAAACGGTGTAAAATTGAATACTTAAGTAAAAACTCTATTATTACGGAGGTTATTCCATACGGGAAGCACCGATACGCGTAATCTATAACACGGATGGGATGCGATCGATACGAAGGGGTTGACGAACTTCGGTGATCAAGTATAATATTACAGAGGGAAACGAGAGGTGGAGGGAGGGGATGAAATAAGAATCAAAGTCTTAATTTAGGCAATCGATCGATTTATTCGAATATCAAACATTTGTGTGCACCCGTTTGAACGATGTTGAACGATGCGTGGTTAATAAGTGTACAAAAAACGCAGTTTACACGCGAAATATAAAATTGATTAGTATCGTTTATAATTGCTTATCGCTAGTGACGTCCATCGATCTTGCGTCAACGACACGACTCGCTCCGCATTACCTGGGTTAATTTAATTTGTTTCGAGAATGTTTACTTCACATTTCCAAATAATATCATTTTGTTGGAAACTGTGATCTTGAAATTGTTAGAAAAATGTCTCCGAGAGATTATACAATTGTGTTTACCAATCTGGATTCAAAGTCACGTTGCGGGTATCGAATGTGTTTCAAGTACATTACATAATTCAACATTTGTTTTTAATCATCTTGGGTAAAGTTACACTAGTATTTCCAGTACGTTACGTTTGATAACTTGGCTGGTAATCCGGATTATTCTAAATTAAAAATTCTTACGCAATTATGCCGAAGAAAGATCGTCTCGAAAGAAATATAAGGCTCTGCAGTTTTCCCTGTCAACGCGCATCCCGAGCTCGTTATCCCGCAAAGCTATGGCGTCACGAATTATTTTCAGTAGATTAATTGCAGTCCGGGCAGTTTATGTTCGTCCGTAATACGGCGATGGTCGCACCGTCGTATCGTTTGACCAGTTACACAATCATATTTTCCAAACTTACGACCAATCTAACTACTTTGTTGCACCCTCCCTCGCGAGAAATGTGCAAAATGCACGTGAATAATACTTGCCCCATTATCGATACGCGTTAAATAATATGTTCGCAAGAATACGTTGTTGGGGGAATAATTGAAAATATCGACACGCGAGGCTCACGTTTTCGTTACAATTTTTAATGGCGAGGGCAATGAAACCACGGAGACCGTGTTAACGATCGTCACTCGCTTGAAAATTGGCAAATGAAAGTTTCGAGTATAATGCGCGACTATCGGCACGACGATCGGCGTCGCGCCCGTTGGCGGCAAGAGGCACGTCATAATGAAACTGAATTTTTTTTTACCTTCCAATTACAGAGTAGTCGTTCGAAGAAGTACGAAAGCTACGTAAGAACGACGAATCGCAAAGTTCGCGTAATCGACGAAAATAATGGAATAATGGGGAGAGAATGATAACGAGCGGGACAAAAGTTCAATTACAAACACGCCGCGGTGGATTAAGTTAGAAAAAAAGTCGAACGTAACATTCGATCCGCGACGGTTCCAACGTTGGCCTCAATAGCGTCCGTTTGAACCGTTGGTCAGCTGATCAGGCATTAGTTCGACGAAGTGAGGCTGCTTAGGCGCGAAAGACGAGACAGATTAGAAAGTACGTGCGGCGCACCATCCGCGAGAGCCCGTGATACTCCTCCGGAACTCGCGGCACTCGAACGCGTCTCCCAAAATGGTATTCCTTCTTCGTACTCCCAGAAGCATGGGCTACGCGTCAATTTTCCTCGTTATCAGTCGTCTTCCTTGTCCCTTTCTCACGTAAACCTACCGCGCTCTTGCCGGGTATCCTTATCGAGTGTCAATAAAAATCCAGCACCCCTCTCGGTTGTACCCGGTGCTCGGCTCCGCTATACTTTGCTTTACTTTCTCTCGACCCGGTTGTCGTGGTAGGTCGCTACCAACATTCGTGCCGCTTTTTATTCTAAGGCCCTCTCGTTGTCGGTGTCGTTGTTGGTGTCGTTGGTTCGTGGCCAGGCGGCAGCCGATTCTGCACGCTCGATCGGCTTCTTTATCGTCACGCCGACGTCGTCGGGAGGCTGGTGCAACGACCAGCAAAGTGATTCGACTAACGTTTTCTAAGTGGCGGCTTCACGAAGGAGCGGTTCCTTTCTTGCGACCCTCTCTTTCTCTCCCTCCCTCTTTCTCTCGCTTTCCTCCTGCCGCGCTTTTTTCCCTCGGTCACCTATTCTCTTCCTCTCGCTCGTCCGGAGGTTCCTTCGGGATCGGGTACGCACGCTGGTGTCTCTTGGTCCGACAGAGACGAATGGCCGAGCAAATCCCTCGCAAACGAATTAATCAGTCGGCATTGTCGAAATTCAAAGATTTCATTTCGAGACGGCTGGGGGGAAAGGGGGAGACGTTTCGCTGGCGGACCTTTGGCGACAAAGCTGAAGACGCCGTCAGTCTTGCATGGAGAATGCAAGAATCTTTTAATGAGATCCTAGAATATTATTTTAATCCGTAGTCGAGTATTTTTCTCCCGGAATGCCTGTATTCTCCAGATATCTTGAAGAACGTAAAATAATGTTTATCAATACTTTATATTGGATCGCTTTAGAGTATTGTTTAAGAGCGCGTTGTTCGAACGTCTGGATACAAATTCACGCGTTCTTTCCTCGATTGAAAATCAATTTCCAGAAATCTATTGGTTGCGAGTCGACGATCACTCGATTCGCCGCTCCGCCGCTCACCGGTATTATTTATCCGTCCTTTTTGAACTAAATCAGTCGACAGCGAACGAGCCTGACGGTACACCATTCATTGGCATGCCAACGGAGGGATCAAGGCTGCACAATTCACTCCTGACGGAATTCTCCGATTCTCTCGTCAGCCGGATGGGATCCTTTCTCTCGAACGCAGCGTTCAGATAATGACCATGATTAATCGCCTGCTCAACGGTAATCAAGGATTCGTAAGAACCTTACGTGCGATTTAAACGGTACAGTCCCGACGCTTTGTCCTCGGCGCTCGAAACTCGCATACTCGAGCCTCCCGGATGAACCGTTTGCAAGTTTAAAAGACTGAAGAATTCGGGGAAGTTGGAGAACCGATCGAAAATCTCAAACAAACGCTCTCACCCTATAATTCACTTTCGCGTCAAATCGTTCAATTTGCAGTTCATTAATTTGTCCCGATCGCGAAACTATTAGATTTTAGTAGGTCGTTTGTTCCACGCCAAAACAAAGGCGGTTGATTTGCCTCTCGAATTGTTTATCGTCGCGGGTCGGAGCACTACACGAGTTCGATCGAAATTTAATTATTCCGTCGTTCATCTCTATTCTTGCCAATGACGATGTTTGGCCGTTGAACCCTGTTTCCACTGGATGACGTTGCGACGCTGTCCGGCAAACCGGTGACTTCCTCGCATCCATAAATCTGGCGTAATATTTTCGAAGGGGAAGAAGAGATCCGCTTGATTTGAGTCACGAGAACTCTACTTGCTATCCGTGTCCTTTTTCCAACGACGATCACGTACACACGCGCATGCACCGGGAATACGTGTGCCGGACTTGGATTCTCTTCTCGAGCCTCGTGGGACGTGTCCGAGCTTTTTGCCGGGGTGTATGTACTACGGGCGTCGCGACGCTCCAACTGGAAGCTGGCCACTTCTGCGTGCGGGTTTATATTTAAACAGCGGAGAGTGCCGACGACTGCGATGACTATTCCGACGCATCGCCTTTCCCAATGTGTTGGGAAAACGAAAAAGAGGACAGGGACGAACAAAGAGAGAGTGAGAGAGAGAGAGAGAGAGAGAGAGAGAAAAGGGGCGGGCGAAAGGGGTGGTATTTATTATACACCCTAGAGCAACATCCTAAAGGCATAGGGACACGTTACTAGCGACGAGTAACGGCAGATCGTGGTTGAGACAAAGAGAATTCGCGAGACACCAAAGTATAACATTATTGTTATACGCGTACAATATAATATTATTACTCGCGTACGTACAGTACAACTGCGTATACACTGCAATAACTCGGTACAGTATTTCCGTCTATACTTATATTTCCGTCCTTTTAGAGGAGAGACAGGAAGAAAGAAAATGAAAAAAAAGGTGGTGCAGGAGGAATATCGGAGTGAAAGAAGCTTTCGCACCGCGCGAAATAAAAACATTTCGCGGGGAAATCTGGGCGTGCGCTGTTGATTTATCGCGCCGATATTTAAAGAAGGAATATTCAGGAGAAAAGTGCTTTCGGTGGGAGCTCACCAGACAAAACTCGATTTGGAGAACAACGGTGGATTTTATGCGAAACGTTAGCGGTGGAAATATATCCGGTTCAACGATGAATTCACCGGCGGTTATTTCGAGCTATTTGCCAGTCCGGCTGTTGTCTTTCGGTTATCGATCAAATTTTTAATGAGCACCGAAAATATACGCGTAGTTTCGAGCGGTGAGAATAGTTTGCGCATATTTAAATCTAGAGCACGTTGGTACGTTATAGTACAGTGCACCCAGTCGTGCGTTTAGATTGCGACACGATGCATAAATGCAACGTAACGTTAACGTAACGTTACCAGCACCTTCGCGTGGGCAGATCAATGGCCAATGCCGATAGATCATGAATATAGGCGATGCTTAAAAACGCTATGCTATATTTAGCTTTAATGCCATTCGACGTACCAACGGGCACGACGTTCGTGCTTTATAAAAATATTTTGCAATGTCAGTCGACGCGATGTTAAAAAAAAAACGTGGGGTGGTAAATGCGAATCATCGTTTGATATTAAATTGCATCGAACCTGTTTCCAAGTGGAAAAACAAAATTGAAATTCGTATCGCACCCTTTCGTGAACTAGAAAATCCTAGTCTCGTTGGAAAAGCTTGGCGGAATAATGGAGAACTGTCTGCGAATGTACGTTCGATTTCCCCAGCCACGTTTGTTACGTTGCACCCTGAGAAGAAACCGGCGAGGAGTTTGCGCGCACACGCGCTCCCCGCAAAAAGCACGCAACGCGTTCCGCGACGTGAAACGTTGGGAAATCCGTGCTATAAAAGATCCATAAACATCGGTGTCGGGGGAATCGCGGGACCTCCCACGTGGCCTGAACTTTCTCAACGAGCTTTTGCGCGCGCCGAATATCAACGTTTAAAAATGTGCATCGCGTCGAAGGATTTAGGAAGGGACCGAAATTAACGTACCAAACCCGCGCGCCGTGATTTACGGCGAACGAGAAAAGAATCAAACGCGCGGATAGCGTTTTCGGAGATCGAGATAGGGAGTTGGTCGCGTGCTAGAGAATCTTTTTATCCTGACAAGTCTGATTCAATGAGGCCCACAGTTTGGTTTCCTCGCGGAGGTCAATAATTATTTCTGCACCCGATAGCCTTAATTACCTACACGCACGTAGTTAAATAATTGTGTATTCTATGCGGGAAAGTTGGCGGGCCATGAAATGGAATTAGATTTAAAAAATTTGTCACTCGGTATAACCTGTACAAGTAAAATGTTTGTCCCCGGAAGCTCGAAATGAATTCGCGCGATAAGAACGTAAATTCTGGTCTCCAATGAAAAACGTAAATCTTAATTGGCGACAAACGTCGTTGCCAGGATCTTAAGGTTGAACTCCCGACAAGGATACTCGCCAAAGAGGCCAACTCGCTCGCGTGTCCCGACAACCAAAAAGACATATAAGATGTATCGTAACGACGAACGGTAATAACTGGACCGTAGCTAGAGTTCCCCGAAATGGCGTGCTATCGCGACAAAAGCCCCGCAGCGACCCGATAGGCCCGAAACTCTCAGACATTCCACCGCGCTGTTCGAATCCACTTGCTCTTTTCTTCGAGTCATCTACCCACACCGTGGTATCCACTACCACCCACCCGCAAAAGGAA
The DNA here is from genome assembly GCA_933228935.1 of Pemphredon lugubris. Taxonomy (NCBI): domain Eukaryota; kingdom Metazoa; phylum Arthropoda; class Insecta; order Hymenoptera; family Crabronidae; genus Pemphredon; species Pemphredon lugubris. Next base: position 54,578,675 of record OW121817.1, on the reverse strand, counting down.
TAAAAAGGTGTCGGGACGGAGGAGAATCGAGGCAAAAAAAAAGAGAAATAAAATCAGGGGACGGTGGTTCGGGAAAAAGGACGAGAAAGGTGGAAAGATCGTGAGAGGGGGAGAACGAGGAGAAACGGAGAAAGGGAGAGGCTGGATGGGAAAGGGAGGAGGGGGGGGGGGGGGATATCGTGCCGATACCAGGAGCGTAGGGTCTTTGGGTACGCCCCAAGGGTCATCACCCTGGCGAACCCCACGATGCTCTTGGTTTCTGCCCGTACCACCCTCGATCGTCCCCCGTACTCTCTTCACCACACCCCCGTGACGTGCACTTTTGCTCCCTGGCGCGTCTCCAGGGACGAAGAAATATGGGCTGCCCTGCGAGAAAATGGCGTAATTATATACGAGGGCGGGAAAAAGGAGGGTGTAAATCAAAACGGCACGGTTCTGCGTTCCGAGAGGGAGGAGAATCTTAAAGGAAAGAACGCCCTGGCGAGAAACGGGGAGACGGAGAGCAAAAGAGTAATGCAACGTTACCGTAATGCATATTCGTAGTCGCGAGGTTCAATATCGTTTTTTCATTCGAGAGTGTTATCGTCCCGTTGCTTGAGCGGGGGAATCGCACGTGTGACTCTCTTTTCGCGATAGCGCACCGTCCGATCTCGTTCGAGGATGGAGTTCACGAGAATCGTTGATGGTTATATGGGTTCGAGGGAACCTATAGCAAACTCGCCGCGTTACGAGACGTAATGCACTCGATGAGATACGCGTGCGGTGAATTCGACGCTGATTCTCGAAGAACGTCGACCGAACTCGTGATACTCTCGGGATACAACAATTTCGTATTTTCGTTACCGACACAAACTTTGTATATTTGGATTTAATTTGGATATCGATTAAACTCGTGAAAAGTAAAAAAAGAGAAACAATTCTATCGGATTACGAGGCTGACGCCGCGATTTTCGGTAATCCAGGTATAATACAGAGGGTAACGGTTCAACCCAGCACAGTGCCGTAACACAGTGAGTCTCTCCAGTCCACAATTTAACAAAAGACCTTGCGAGTCAAGGCAAAATCAATTTTCGCGCTGCCTTTGCAACCCGGATACTTCCAATGGTACAAATAATTACAATTTCAACGTTGCTTTCAACAGATCGATAAGAGATGAGGAACACCGTTGCAGTAAAAAAATTCGCCGTTCATACTGTTAAGACGAAGAGTTAGAAATTTTGCATTAAACTGAGGGATGGGCAAGGGGAGGAGGAACTCGCAGGAGAATGAAAAGAAAGTGCGCCGAGCGAGCCGCATCGTAATTAGCGAGCGGCATTCTTAATTATTCTAATGAGGGTAATGACGTCACGAGGTCGAGGATCCTAGGTACTCAGGCGTATTACCGCGACGCCGACACGACTTTTTTCTCGCTCTCTCTCTCTCTCTCTCAGTCTCACCCTCTCCCTCTCCCTTTCTCCACCCCACTGATTTTCGTCTCTTTTTTCTTTCCGTCGCTGGCAGCCTTTTGAAATACTCGAGGCCTCTTTACGTGGATTTCTCTTCAACGAGATTCCGCGTGTGTTGTGCGGTTAGTCGAATACGACGTAATAACATGGGAATAACAAGCCGTGCGGTAGCTGTACCGCAGATAAGAAAACCGCGGGTAGGAAGAGCGTTTGTTTTAAACCGCGGGAAATTATAATATTGATTGTAAAGTTTCAACCGCGTAGCACGGTACACGAGTACCCTGTACGATTTAAAAAGAACGACCGTGTCACAATGGCGTGTGGAAGTTGTAACACCGTTTCTCTCTCGCTACCGATATGCAAAGCAGAAAGGAACGTGGAATACAGGTTACGAGATTAACGATGCCCTCGGAGGAATTAAGAAACTGGTATACGTGCAACGTTTACGCGACGCTGAAAGAGGGGTTAGCTTTTTTTAAATACGATTTTTCTTCTTTTTTTTTTCTCGCCGACTGGACTGCGGTCGACAAAAATTTCATTTACATTTTCCACCGCGGTCAGATAGGACCGGGATAGCTCGCGAATTGCGAATGCATCGTACGGCACGCTCGAGGTATATACCTGCGCAAAAAGGCGCGAACCTTCGTTGCATGGAAAATCAGATGCTCTCGGGTAATATCCACGATATGGGTCACCAGCCGGAAGAAAAATAACGGGAAACAGAGTCGACGGGTTTTATCGTAACAGCATTTTCAAAATTAATCGTCGCGTTCACCGTCCCTCCGAGGGTTGTTTTTCGTTTGGTGGCCGTTAAAAAGTACCGCGTTACCGGGTGTAAATACACCCCCTCGACCCTCCCTCCCCTCACTTTCCACTCTCTTCTACTCCACCTCACTCTTTAGGTGCACGGTACTCGAGGGAAAGAAGGGAAGGAACGCGGGAAAAAGGGAGACGTAGGTAGGAAACGTACGTAGGACCGAAGGGAAAATAAACAAGCGACACAGCCACCCTTTACGAGGCCCTGAGTAGATGCAGGAGAGAGCCGCGAAACGCCTGTGGTGTGGTGCAACGTATACGCGTATGCGCGTACGCGAATACATATACCAACGAGAGCAAGAGAGGTTAATGCGATCTCTCGCGTGCGAGGGTGCGCGAGATATCGATTCGTGCTGACGTTAGAACCGTGCCACCCTTACGGGTGTAACGAGGAATCGAGAAGAAGGGAGACAAGTCGAGATGGGTGTGCGTGTGTGTGTGTGTGAGAGATAAAGGGGGTAAGGGAGAATGAGGCTACCACACTGGCATCCTTATTCGTACACCGCGGCAGTACCACCCTCCTGTTGTCAACCGGGCATCGATCCAACGACCGACCTCTCTGGTTTACCAAGAAAGCGTCCCCCGACGTGTACCCCCTTCCTTCCGCCGTGAGCTTCCTCTACGGGAGGATTGACGGCAGTTTACCAACCACGAGAAACCCGAGGACCATCCCCAAAGTCAGTAGGGAGGAAATCATTTTTTTCGTCACGCATAACGGAAAAGGTACTCGAGGTCTTGCGTTTACGGGTGGCCGTCGAATCACCGATAGGACACAAGGTCTACGTCGAGGAACGATATTTCGGTAGATCCATACGAAAGTGTTTGGTGCCAATTACGATATGATTACAATGCGAGTTTTCTTATCGAGGATGTTTTTTTCACGGTGATTAGTACGTCTTTTTTAAAAATGCCTTTGTTTGGGGAGATTCAACGATTCACTTCTAAAAGTAGGGAACAGCTGACTGGTGTTTATCTCCGAAGTTGGATTTTTGTTGCAGAAACATTAAATAGTCGTTAAAGCGCCGTTTTGCGAAAGATATGACTAACGTACTATTCGTGCATCCGACCGACGTAAAAGATGATTGAAATTGCGTAAGGTACGTTGCGTTGACAGGTTCTTAAATCATTTTACTAATAATTTTGAAAGACCAGACGTGGATTACCTCTTCGGTTAAACGCTTGTAAAATATATTGTCGAGGTGAAAGGAAATTGGTCATTTCTGTTTATCACAACCGTTACATCGGCACGAACAAAAGGAATCGAGGAACAATGCTAAGAAATTATCCGCTTAATAAGAAGCGAGGAAAGCTGTGCGTAGTGACTAATGCGAATTGGGTAAACGACATCGCGAAATTCAGATAAATATAGTTGTGAAATAATTGCGTAAATATATGCGAAATACAGTAAAGTACAAGCACGCTAAAGGGAATGCACGAGCGCTCAACGATTATCGTGTCGTGGAACAACCGAGGTCACATTTCGTAACGAGTCGATGTCAGTACACTTTTTTGTACCAAATGTTTTTCGTATCTAGTAATCCACAGCCTTTCTCTCTCAACGGGAAACCTTTATAACGTGTTCGCAACTTACCGTAATTCAATTACAAAACCACAAACCAAGCAAATGTTCTCGATCTTTTAAGACAAAGAGCGTTATCGCGTGGAAGTTGCGTAATAAATGAACAAGTCGATATTAAAACGTCGTGACAATCTTACGAAATGCCATCATACTTTATTATCTAGCAAATTATTCACGCGCATTTGTCCAGTGACACGCGATATCATCGATAGACGTATTCAATTTTGGATCGCGTAATAGAGTCATACCATCACGATTTCTCTTTCAATAATGCGTGCTCTTAATGTATCATTGTAATCGATCTTTTGCGAAAAAGAGATACGGACACGTGATCCCCAAGAACTTCTGTTTAGATTTACTAGCCAAATCCTACGCTGTTCCTTTCAGTATACAAACTTCGTAAAGCAGATTGTACGCATAGATTTATAGATTCGTGATCGAAAGCATTATATTCTATTATTTCGTCCGTCATTCGAGTTCTTTTGCAATGGAAGGAAAGAAGAGTCGAGGAGTGTTCCGAACATGGTACGTTCTCAGCTGGAGTCTACGAATTTTGCAAGCAAGCGTCATATCGTTATTACGAGGCTTGCCTTGTACTCGATCTGAGAATCGGCGTTTCTCCGCTTCGTTCCAGTTTATTGTCAAGTGCAACGTGCGTGAGTCACGTCTCCGCGGGATCGCTGACGTGCACGCACATTATCGCGTATGCGAGTCAGTGAACGTCGAGGCAACGTCGTAGTCGTCGTTGTGAACAAAACGTGCTCCTTGGCGAAGGAACGATCGACGCCAGAGTTCAACGACCCCTCGTCATTGTGACGTAGCGTTCGGATCAGCTGATGTACTCGACGAAATGGTTTCTCGGCGGGAGAAGCGCTTTCGGAAATAACTGTTCGGCATGGGATCAGAAATCGATATCGGTTGCTCGATCATTTGCGTACTGCCCCATACTACCGTGTTCGAACAGTCAGATTTATACGATAACGTAAATTTCGATAAATTTCGTACGCGAGACACGATATGGTCAATTATTGTTTTATATCTTGGAATAAATGAAGTCTTCTTAAGAACTACAATCATAGAATTATTTGGTACGATTATTTTAAAAAAAATTTTCGAAACAATGGGAACAGAATTTTATTTATTCCCTCAATATAGCAACGATTCGCCTCTTTTTGCGATTCGCGAAGAAATTCGACACAATTCTGCTTGAATTTACCAACAATTACTCTTCTCACTATTTCATTTGCATTTCTCCGAGAGATATAACGTATCACTCTTTTCAAACAAAATTACAGATACGTTCCTGAACAATAGTATCCGCAGCGGCCACTAAGCAAACACATTCACGGCCGATAAGACAAGGTACGCGCGCTTTGTGACGTTGCATATGTATACGTATTCGATCAGCTGACAGTGACAGCAGAAGAGCGGGGATTAGTTAGCCCAACGGGAATACAAGGCGAAAGAAAGACTACGCATTACCGTCTCTTTCTCTCGAATTTCAAAGGAGTACGCTTTGTCCACCTTCGAGTGCGTATAGCTATTTTTAGCGTTGGGCGCTGTGCATATAGAAAATGGGTACGAAGAATAGAGACTAGAGAGACGAGGGGAGAGAAAGAGAAACAGAGAGGTGAAACATAAATCCGGAGCATGGAGTATAGCCAAACGTGCTCGAACAGGTTCTATTATGGTATTAACCAGTGCGTGTGACGATGCAATGGACTTGTATGGATACGAAGAACGAGAGTCTCTCGGTATGCACGGATCGACCAGAAATGCAACGCACAAACCACGTGGAAAATACGTTGTCCGTAAACTACCACTCGCGAAATACCTAGAATATTATGTTGTTGTATCACCGTTTATCTCTGAAAATCTGCTATGTAAGTAAGGTGAAAATTTGTCCGTGTATCCAGAGGACGTGATGGAAAATATAATCGGGTTCTAGATGAACCGAGGAGCCTAAATTTGTTTAATTTCTTTGCGTCCGAAGCATTGAAATATAAAACGACCGATGGTACAACTGAAGTTTTCGTACACCGAGCGATAAATGATATTTGTAGGATGCGTTTATCTATTGTGGCTCTTAATAGTTTTCTTCGTACGAAAAGAAATTACGACACATGGTTTTAAGCTCTGGTAAAAGTCGGGATGAATAAGTACGAGGTGTCGTAATATCGAAGTACGTCCGCAGTGGTGGGGTGGACGCTTGCAGTTTGAGCCCCGAAAGTCATGAAAGTGAGGTTAGGTTTGCGCCCTGCAGAAGTAAAGATCAACGATGTAGGTATTGCACGATGAACCCGCACTTTCACTCGCGTATGATCATCGTTGCGTCACTAATCGTACATTGCCAATTCACATGGAAGTAGAACACTTTTTCTTTCCGTATAACGAAACGCGTTACCAAATATGGCTTAATTCCATTAACGATACAAAAGACCCCGTTCCCTAATACGCCGCGAAAAGAAGATTTGTCTCTTACCTTTGTCATTAACGTCGCTCTTCGGCGTACCGCACACTTAGAAATTCGTTACGTATCACTCGAGGATAGGAAAAAAGTTCGAACGCTTCATCGGAGTGACCGTTAAATTTCCGAACGTATTCGACCGGTCATTGATTTCAAGCTCGCTACCAAACATGGAAATCTTCCTCGAATCGCGATGCGACGACGCGGTGACATAATTTCTCGTCATTGCAATGGACTCCCGGATAATCGTATAACATGACACTACAGACACAGCACCTACGATTGGGTTCGCGTTTACACGACTACCCCAACGTTCCACCCTTCGTTTTTCCTTTGTCGCTATGGAGCGAAGTTGAAAAAGTACGTGGTAGCGAAATGACGATGCGCGGTAGGACCAAACGGCCGTTTTTAGTCGTCCATCGATCGTTGATAATTCTGGACAACGATACCCCGTGCGGGAGAAATGTTTAAAAATATATTTCGTCGCGAATTGGCAACTAGAACCGAGCAACCCTGGTCAACGATGGCGAGAACTCAGACGCAACTGACTGTTTCACCACACTTTTTTACCGACTTTTTGATTAGAATACTACTAAATACTCACATGACGAGTCGCGAGACGATCGAAGATATCATATTGATGAGTGTCGACGGATAACAGAGCGCGCGCGATCGGAAGAAACGAACGATTAATGCGGACGGCCGTTTCTAGCACCGCTTCTCACAGGTCAACCATGTTGGACTGGCAGCTGGCTGCTGCTGCGCGTGTGACGTCACGTCGTGTTTTCGTCACGTGACCGCAGGGCTGTAGTAAACGTTAGGTACCTTTAAACGCGGAGAGCGGGTGATTCAACTTGCTGGCAATGGGGAGTCGCAAAAAACTCACGGACTCATAGCAAGGAGAAAGAATTCTTTGCTGTAATCGAAAAAGAAACTATGTATTTGCATTTAGAAAGTAAAAATTGTAATGGAACTGGAAAAAAAGGATGGTATGTACGTTATGACGAGCACCGCGGAAAAAAACGGCCGAAGCTTGATTCTGTTCAGTACCGAACAAAAATGGTTAGACGAAGTTTAACCTACCAATTTCGAATGCCACGAATTTACAATATTCATCTTTAACGATACTCATATTAGACCAACCGAGGATATACAAACTATTATAACCAAATTTCTATTTTACATTCACGCCCATAATGCGATTCCGTTGGAATAAATTTTCCCCGCTATTGCTTATAATTATGTCTAACACACCAGCGTGCGTAATCAACCCAAACAAAGCATAACGGTGACGGACATTCAGCCATTCCTTAATAGACATTTAATCTCACTTCGACGCCGCTTTCCTATACGATAACAATACAACGCGTCCCAACAATGAAAACAATATCCCGTCACGAAACACAACCGTTCAATCAATCACCCGCGAAACCCCGAATAATAATACAACCAAAGGTCCATCGCTACAAAAGCTTCCTCGAATCTGCCGCACCCGCGTAGACAAGCGAATCGGGCGGCAGAAGTGATGGGTAAAGAAAATCATTCGGAAATCCCACGAAAAACGGCGTCGAATGCGTGGGTACGATGCGTGTCGCGGCGGAAGGCGCCTGTACCCCCCTCGACCCGCCGCCCCGTCGTGCGCTCGCGACGACGGCTCAACACTTGAGCCTCCTCCACTCCCTAGCACATTTGCGGCCCCATGCGCCTCGCGGTCGGTGCTACGGCCCTAGTTGCACCCCACCCCCACTCACGCTCGGTGCGATGGGTGGCAAGCAGCGCGAAAGAGTGAACACGCCGATGCTAGAGCGAGATGGGTAGGGGAGTCTCGGAGGAATGGAGAGAGCGTGAGAGGTGGAGATACCGTGATAGAGCGAAAGAGAGAGTTGCAACGATAGAGAGAGAGAGAGAGGGAGAGAGAGGGTGCGAGGCATGCGATGATAGAGGGAAAGAGATGGATGAGATACGGCGACAGAGGGAAAAAGAGAAGCAGCGAGATAGGCTGTGCGCGCGTGTTGCGTGTGCGTCAGAAAGAGAGAGAGATAGCGTTAGAAAGAGGGAGTTGGAAAATGCAAGTGGGGGGTGCGAGGAGCATCGCGGTGGAGGCGTTAGTGGGGTGGGGAGAGCGGTCGAGAGTAGGTTTGGGGGGTGGGAGGACGATGGGGCGGGGAGGAGTTGCGAGGGTGTAGGAGGGAAGGGGAGGGAGACACGGGCCGCGGGAAGGAGCCGTGCCTCCCTGCCGTCCGCCCGCAGTGCGCGCTACGCGATATCACTGGTCGGTCATGTGTGTGTCACTCTCACGTTCACACTGGTACCGTTCGGAGTGCTTCGTTACCGCGCTGCCGCCGTTACCGTCAGCCGAGTAGTGTGTGGTGGCCAGTATACACGGTGTGCGCCCGGAAGTTTAAAGTGTTGTCCCTCGTTTCGTGTTCTTCTGGACGTGGCGAGGCGAGGAGAGAGTTCGGAGATCTCGTTGGTGCCGGGATCACCGGGAAGACGACAACGAGGACGGGTTTGCCACGCACAGGTGGAGCGTAGTCTAAAGGAGACAGATCGACTGCGTGGAGCGCGACGGAAGAAAAGGAGAAGAAAGAGAAAAGAAAGGAAACGACGTAAGGATAGAGGACGGTGGTGGATGCATCGTGATTCGGAGAGCGTGTTTTCGGTATTCCGTACGAACGTAGGAGCGTAAGGAGTGGCTGCTGCTGGCTGACTGTCGAAAGGAGAAAAAAGGAGAGGCGAGGAGAGGAGAAAACCGTGTGTGCCTCATGGCCCTGCTGTACGCTGGCTCGTCTTGATCACGAGGAGGAAGCAGACGAAGGAGAAGAAGAAGAAGAAGAAGCAGAAGAAGACGAAGACGAAGACGAAGGAGACGAAGAAGAAGAAGGAGGAAGAGGAGGCAAAGACGAAGCCGAAGAAGGAGAACGGCGACAAAGTGGTGTGTTGTGGAATAACGGAGTGGTGATTCGGTGGTGGTTTTTTTTCTCCGGTTTGTTCGGTGCTCTATTCGTGGGGGTTTTCTTTTTTGGGGGAGAGGCACGCTCGTCGGAGGATCGGCAGAGAGGAAGAGGGAAAGCAAGAGGGCGAGGGAGAGAGAGAGACGAGGGAGAGCGAAGTGGTGATATATAGGCGAAGAGAGAGGAACGGCAGGAGAGAAAGGGTGATTGGAGGACCCGGCTGGCGATCCGAATTCGCGGATTCGACACGCCGCGGTTTACCGATCAGAATATGGCGTACAAGTTTCGAGAAGAGATCGTGGGAAAGAGGTTTCTCTCGGTGAGTGATTTCACCAAGCTAAAGGTGAATAAGATCAGTGAGTGGGGGTGGCGTGCGGGGGTGATTCGTGCTGCCAGTCACAGGGATAACGGCTGTCATGATCTTCAGGTGAGTCCGAGCCAAGAACTCTTGTTTTTAGTGAATTAAGTGACAAGCTCGCGCGCTGTTACCTTTACGTGCACGCGTAAGCTTTAGGTCGATGCATGCGGGCTACCTGGCATCGCGCGCGCGACACGCCGTTTGTGTTTACATTAGCGACCAGACCTTTCGAATATTCAAACCTCACTCTCGCGCCCAAGTACTACGCTTTAAATCGAGAGGACCACGTTCCTTCGAGAACACGCCAACCGATGTTCTTCGAGTGCATTTTTTCACGAGTCATCTTTATATTCATATTATTCGGGTGGGATTCCTGTGGTTTCTTTTTCGAAACAACACCCTCTTGAAATTTCGGCGTTCTAGAAATTGTTTAGGAATAGAACAATATATCTATGCATGACGCGAGATGTAAAACATCTCGGGAATCGTCAAATTTTGAAAGTACGAATAAGTTGTTTTATGTATTTCGTGGTACGGTATTGCATTCTTTCGAGGTTATCGTTCGATTTGCAGAATGTTCGTCGGTCAACGATTGGCTACGTTCGCATGGGTCGATGACGATCGATCCATCGTGTAAAGTTCTCGACGCTGCGAAATAAGAAATGTGATTACGTGTGTAAGTGAAAATTAGAACACAGATATTGTTTCGAAATGGAGAAATGTTTTTCGTACGGCGTAAAGCTTGGGTAATTTCAAGCACTGCCTATTTTTGTAAAAGTCTGAGTAAATTGCCTTTTTTCGAACCTGATATCGTACTTTTGGAGGTTATCGGTTAAATTTCGAACCGATCGTTGATTAACTATCAACTACGTTCACGTGGATCAGAGACGGCTGGTGCACCGTTAAGTTCTGGGTATCGCGGAATGAAAAATGTGATTAAAACCACGGTGCGCATATTTCTGTGGTTTTCATATTTGGTTCGAGCGTATATACTTTGTACATACGCCGAATGAGAGTCAGGAAACGTTGATACTTACAATTCAGCCCTAATATTTATTAATCAAACTTTTCCGAATATAATGAAATTTCTTATTTTCAAAGCAAGTATTTAAAGTTCATCACAGTCCACAAATCGGTAGGAATAATTCAATATTATTGGTAGTTACAATTACAGATGTTTTAACAAATTTTTATGAAGCATCTTTTCGTAAAGAATAATACATTTTTTATTAATTGTAGTTAATCTCTAATCCTAAACATTTAATACGTTACACAGTATTCGTCGATCGAAAGGTGTATTCGTTGAAATACCGTGTAACCTAAGCGATGATAATAATGGATGTATTAAGATGCCGTATAATTAAACAAAAAGTTGAATGTTGGAAAAAATTCAGTGACGGGGCGGCAAAAAAATGTATAGGAAATTGAATGGTTCGAAGGTCACGCGCGTCCTCCTTAGTTGTAGGTCAAAAACACAAAGCAACTTCTTCCTTTCCATGAAATTCTTCGTTATTTCCTCTTCCTCGATGTTACAAAGAAACACCGATCGCGTTGGTCTCGGTACGTACCGCGTTTTAAGAAACCAGCTACCGGTTATTATTGTACAGCAAAATGTGTGCGCATTCATTCGTAACAGCGAATACCTTGACTTCGACGAATAACGCGAGATTGCTTGAAAATACGTTTGACGTTAAGAAATGCATGGAAAAAAAGGCATATGTACGACGAGTCATTCTCGCAAAAATGACTGAAACGCGAAGCTTCGTCGATGCATATTCTTCATTGGAAGCGCGGACTTGGTACCGCGTCATGCCAAAAACACGATTTTTATGGTAGCGATGGATATTACAACATTTTTAAGACTTCGAACGGTTAATTATATTTATTCGAAAAGATATACACGCTTTCAAATGCGTTGCGTCCTACGTGTCGTTGATAACCGAAAATAAGGAATACTTGTTTATACGCGGGGTATTGAAAACTTGGCAAAGTTTATCAGTAATACTGCAATAATATTCTTCCCTCCGTACTCGGTAAATATTTTTTCATCTACATACACGTAACCCTGTTTGATATCGGTGTCGGTCGTGGAAAACTGTCCTTGAAACTCTGGTAAAAAACAAAATTTGATACGTGACATCAAATCTGTGGAGCTTCTCTTTTTTTAGCAGATTTAATTTCTTAACGAAATACGTAAGTCGAAGAAAGGTCAAAGGGTCTTACAATCGATTCATCGATATCGACTCGTAAATGTTTTTACGTACATATGTATGTATGTACGATCTCCGTAGTTAATACCCGCTGTAGAAAAGAGTGGATAAGATTTCTCGTGCAAATCCAATTCTCGTGGTTGAGGTTTCGATTTCTGTTCCTGTTACTCTATAAAATTCAATTACATTTTATTCGGAAGAAGGAAGGTATCGTCGTTTCGTTTAGGCGATAATAGAAAATATTACAAACCGTTGCTCAAAGTTCCGTCTCCGTTCGACCTTTACCATACTGCATTTCTATAGGGCAACTCCATTACGCGTGGCATTTCCTTCGTTCTTTTTTTCATTTTCGCGCGACACGTTATTTTTCTCACGAACACGTTCTTACTAAGTGTTTCCGAACGTTGGTCTCTTCGCAATCTTGATGCGAACATTTTATTTTCGTCAAAACGTGACAGCGTACAACGATTCGGATCATCTGGGTGTAACGAGCAACGTAGCAAGGAAGAGTGTACATAGTTTTAGTAATTTTATTAATCTCGAGCACCTCTGATCGTTTCGAATCGATCGCTCGGTGAAACGCGTCAAAACACCTGCGAAAGTTGAGCGTTTTTAAGCGGTAAGTAAACATCGTGACACAGTTGACTCGGAAATTAAATTAGTTCCGAGACTTTACCTCGCGTTCACTTTTGATTTCCGAACTATCGTCGAACTTGATCGACGGGGAGCAAGGTCAAAGGGCCGCAAAGTTCTCTCATCGATATCAAAATATAAAGTAGGATAAAATGGAATTTCAAGGAGCTACCAGTGCATCGGCGCTCGTCAGTTTACATAAGTCTGCGAGGCGCTTACCTGAGACCTTTTTTTTTCCTTTATCGCAGCGTCAAGTCATAACTATTTCAGTTTTCGAGGACATTGCCAGCGTACGTAGGAATGTCGTAACAGACACGCAATTCGCTTCGCACGCGTTTCGCATTGGCCACAGCGATATTTGCCAATTATATCATGTGGCCAAAGGCCTCGATCATGCCAGTCGAGCGGGTTAAGTGTCTGGGAAAAGCTCTGATACCCTGCAACATGGGTTTATACAGAAATTCCGAACTTGCGATCGTGCGGTTCTAAAAGGAAAAACGCGGTAAGAATTTTTAAAGCGTAGAATTTTGAATCGTCTTACATTCGAGCATCCTTGATAATAATTATTTTCAATTATGCAACGGAGATAACTGTCGCGGTGAGCCCTTGCGATCACGTGTCAATTTACCTGCGAGTAACGTTACTTTTCCAATAATAGTCATCCGGGGATAGTTTTCTACGTAACGCTCGTTATACGCCGAGCGCGACGCAATTATCCGCAGAATAACGTCATTTTTTGTGCCGTCGAATTTATTATCCGCACGTTGCATTAGTCGATCATCGGTTTCTATGAATGGTAGTAGAACGATTCTTGGCACGACCTTTCGCAACGATTTGCATTCTTTACTCGTCGCTGTAGCCGCACCAGGGTTTTCTTATTGACGCATCTTTAAAATACAGTAAAAAGAGGAATATAATACACGCGCGTGGTAATCGGTTCCCCGCCTCGCGATACATATTTTTTTTTACAATCGTGTCGATATTCGTGCGCGAAACGCGCGCTGTTGTTTCGCAGATTCTAATTACAGACTAATCTACCGCCGCTTTAATCGACGACCGTTCGCTCCTTTTTTTACTCTCCACCGCAGCAACGCGCGATAACGAGAGCCATACACCGACCGTCAGTCTCGTTCGATTGATCTTGTCCGACTATGAGTTAATCATAGCGGTATTTACTCGCGGCGCTTATTATACTACTCGCTTCAGTTAAACCATCCTCGATGCTTTCGAGTATGTCTGCGAATTCGTAGTGGCGCCAAGAAGCATCGTACGTCTCTGGAATGAATTTAGTTGACATCTGCTTACTATTTACCATATTCGCCATTCCGAGATCATCGCAACGCTACTACCATTCGCTATGCCGGGGTCGTCGCGTGTCAAGCTCTTCTCTCGCTTCGTTTCCCCGCGTTCTTCAAAAATGTAGCGATTTCTCGCTCGAGTTTGATAAAGAGTAGTCTGTGTTCGCGTACTAGGTGACGTTGGACCGACTTAATAATCCGTTTGACTCCGTCGTGCGACAATCAGCCAACTGGCTCGTCGTAGGAATTGATCTTTTGCAAAGCCTTCAACAAAATCTTTCGTTCGTCCGTTAACGTTCCACGTGGTCGTATGCGGACGGCGGCGCAAGTATACGGTTTCTTATTTTCTTTAAAGATGGTTCCCTCATTGTTTTAGCCAGTCGTGGACCACCTTTTTCATGCACCTGCCATGTTCGCGGAGAAGAACCGTTATCTTCTCCGTGCACAAAATGCATTAAGGGCCACGGCGGAGCAGTGGCCTCGGTGACGTTACGATGTCCGAAAAAAACGTGCCCAGGGAGAAAGGAGGAAGTTACGGGGGATCGGAAAAGGCGGTAACCCCAAATTATCGGGAATTCTCCGCGATGGTATCGCGGACCCCGAAATTTGCGGTCGAAAGTTAGTGCGACCGGCCCCCATCGTGCGCACCGAACGCTTTTGCGTAATTTCTTCGGCAGGGATGTCTTACCCTCCCAAATTACTTACGAAAATTTCGGATTGGCCATTTCGATCCTCGACTTCAGCAGCTTCCCTGAGTTCCGCGAAATATCGATGACACGGAAGCGCGTGGCTTTACATAATTTTAGCGTTAGAGTTCCTACTCTACGCTCCTGGAACTTTGATCGTTTGTACACGTTTGGACCCGGTTCTTCTTCCTCGATAATGAATTTCGTAACCGAAAAGAAGCTGCATTCAGATTCGCTTAAAAATCTATCTATAGAATCCCGTCATCCCGTTAATCGGACGCCAAGAATAATTATTCGCGTGTAACCATATAAAAAATCTGGCGTATGTACGAGCCTCTTGTAACCTCGAGACAATGACGTTCGTAACAAAAAAAAAATGACCAATCCGAGATGGCAAGGTCTTCTGTAATTTATGCTCCATTTACCAGGAGGAATCCGAAGGAAAGCCGGGAGAATCCTGCCTGTGGAAAGACCAAGATTTTCCTCCTTCTCCAACTGTTCTCTCCCCCCCTCCCCCACACACCCATTCTATGTTTCAGTACGTGTGTATGGAAGAATTCCATTCACCTTACTTAAGATGCAATAAAACACGCGACGCGGTGCATGGCCGTTTTACGTGTAAAATAGAGTGTTGCGGTGGTGATCCACTCTTATCGTAGGAATGCAATGGAATATGCCGTACAGCGTGTACAAGATATCTTACGCGTTAAAATTCGTTCCGCGTTAGATAGAGGATTACGTACGAGGATTGTTCGTTTTTTTGCTCTTTATAGTGCGGTTATAAGAACTTTATTTACGCCAGAGGCTCGAGTTCTTAGTGAGATTATAAGAAAAATTCAAATGTGAAATTTCATATTTGCGTTTTGTCGTCGATTTTTCAAAAAGTTCAATCTTTCTACAGTCTCTCCGTATACATGCCAAAATTCTCATTACCATCGTTCGTAACTCGAATATCTAAAACCACTTACATTCGTTATCCATTTGCAGAATCGCGCGACCGACTCGCTTAGAGGCGCTTTGATCGAAAATTTAGAAAATTCATTCCAGATCCTCGTTAAAGTTTACGACGAAACTTCGTATCCCGGATTCCAAAAGTTCCCGTCGTAGAACCCGGAATGGCCTTACGTGAAATTCCGTCGTTCGAATTTGGATGCGAGGGAAGTGACAGCGGTCACCGACCCATACGATCCGCTCGGGCCCTACTTTGCCGAGCCGGAGGGGCCTCTCGTCGATGTCGATCAAAAAAGTATGGCCCGTTCCCTTCTCTTTTGCCGCCAGAAAATCAACTCCGTGAGTTTCCTGCCGCCTTTTTCTCAGACCGGTGAAAAAAAAAAAACAAAAAATCTGTCATTATCTTTAGCCGCTACAAAGTGGTGGGTCGAAACCGACCGTACACGTTTCCTTCGTAATTTATTTCCTCGAGCGTACGAGTTTCTCCCTCGCGCCTCGACCACGTCGCTTCGACCGAACGATTCTAAAGCTCAAAGTAAATGGAAAAAGGAAAGGAGACGAGGACTCATAGACAATAGCGTTTGGTTCGGTTATCTCGTTAAGATGGCCACGCTCGCTGACCGTTCGTTTAAATCGAGTTAACGAGCTGACACTTTATTTGGTGGGTAGAGAGTGAAAAGGATACCCCGTTTCGTTTCGGCAATTATTACACTCGTTCGTTTCGAACGGGCAGATGAATTCTGTTCGTCGAACGAACAAAATTCCAGGTATCGTTTTGTATTCGTAAGGAGAAAATTGATCCACGAGCTAAATCTTTCATCGGGCTTTCGAATAATTCCGCTGATCGGCATTGCGGCCGACGAGCGAGGTTTCGTTAATTGTACGATAATTAGTATGGTTTGAAATATTAGCGGGCAATTACGTTTTGTTATGTATCGACGCTTTAACGCGGTACGCGCTCCTCGTAACGTAATAATATATTCGTAACATGTGGCGAGTGACGAACATATTGGATGCAGCTGGTCCAAAAGATTTTCGCCGCATTTAGAAATAATTGCCCACGGTTTCTTTTAAGTAGTTAACGAAATATAACAAATATTACGCAGCGATGACTCGGATCGTGACACCGATAAGATTGATTATCTTTTGCGGCTTATCGGCGTGTTCCGCGGCTTCATAGATGTTCCGTGGTTACGCGTGTTATCGGCGCCGATAAGAATTAACGCGTAACCGCGTGCACGCGCTCCCGAGGCGCGCTTTCAGATGCGAGATTCTTGATTTAGCGAAAACAAAATTGCTGGTACGTCCGACCGACCAAGAAGGGTAACGGATTTCGCCACTTAACCGAACGAAGCGGTTAACCAACTAAAACGGTTATTCGATCAAAACGGTTAACCAACTTAACCGTAATGCAAGCTAAATAGACGAGCTAGTGGTCCGCGCGGTGCTAGCGGATAAGAGGATTTTCCATACCAGTGGAAAGTAAGAGTTTGCGTCGTTATTCAGCTTCTTAAGTCGAGCTTTCGTGGAAAAATGAGGTAAATTCATTTTTGCCCAATTCAGCCGTTAGTCGTAGACTAATTTAACTAATTTCATGATACTAGACACAGCTTCCAAAAAGATCTGTAGAGATGAATATAAATATATAGATTGAGTTTGCGTCTCGAGAAAGGCACACGATTCTTCCACGTTATGACCCTACGATCGAATGTCTAAAAAAATTATTGCGAAAGATTAGCGCCACGAGTTTCGCTGGTTTGTCTCAACGCGTTTCGCGCAACGAATACGCGCGCTACGGCGATACGGCTAGAAATAACGGAATAAATATCAGCCTGTCTCGGAAATCGCGTAACTTCGACCATAGAATTAACGCCATACGGACAAACGATCGGTACACGTTGGTTCTTGCATAGTCGGCGCGGTCACGCTCCAGAAATCACCATAGATAAAACGCGTAGTCCCTTGTCGAAATTAATAACCGCGGGCGGATATACGTGTGTACGCTTCGTCATTGCTTTCGATCGAAACACAATTCGATTTAGCCGCGGACAAACGCGCCCCTTTGCGCTCCGCGGTTCAACGCTCGCAATTAAATATCGGTACCGCGTGAAATCTTACGTCAGGATCGCGGAGAGGGTATCAATTTCGTTCGGCAAATACCCCCGTCATAATAATCGACGTCGGAGAGATAGATAGAGGGAGGGAGAGAGAGAGAGAGAGAGCGCGATCTTCGGTATTATTTCGAGGGCCCTATCATTATCGTGAAGCGTATTCTAATATTAAAATCCGGGTGCAACGTCCGCGATACGGCTAGAGGATGATGCGGTTCGATGCACGCCCTACAGGATCGCGTTGTCGTTACCAAGAATTTTCCATCGGCCGGCTTCTCCGTTGACTGATTCTCTCTGCCCGGCAATAGAAATACGTTTCGTTCTCCTGTTTGTCAGTCGATATTATTATGCAAGCTGTTGCCACCCACGCGACGCGCCGTGTACCGCTTTCCATGCGCCTCTGTACATGTGCGAGCGCGCGGAGCTGCAAACCCCACGGCCCCTCGAAACGTCACCCACGATGTAACCCGTAAAGACGCGTTCACCTTAGAAATTGACGACATCGATATTACCGCGCGATTTAGCAGATCGAAGGTAGAGGAGATCCCATCAGGCTTAATAGTCGCATTCGTCGTGTAGCAAAAATGTTATGTCGAATCGGTCGACGTTTAAATCGACGTGAATAATATTTCGAGTTCGCAAAAGCTCTCAAGGGCGCCGATAATTGGTTACGCCGATCTTTATTCTTTTCATAGTATATTCGTGTAGCTACTTGGGTGGTCCGTAAAGAGAAAAATCGTGCTTTAATAATTTTTTTTTAACAATTTTGATGTAAACGAGCGCAACGTACATATAGTTCAAGATGGATTTTCGCAATTTTCGTGTTGGAAAGTTAGAAAAAAGTCCACGGTTTTTGGAGAGACGCATCCTTACGTGGCGCAGTCTAGTCCAAGCGGATTTCCCATCCGCGAGGAATAAAATTTTTATCGTGAAAAATGGCGACTCTTTTTCACGGGGGTGAACTCTGTGGCCTCGGGCAACAATACCCCGGCCAGTTTTTGCTCGTTTTTGCGTCCGCGAAACAATTCCTAGCCCCGGAGTTTGGAGGGCACTTTGTCCTCGCAAACAAAAGGGACGTGGACAATTCTGCGTCATCCGTCACACTTTGCTCTCGTTTTAATGAACTTTTAAACAATTGTTCGCGGTTCTGGGGTTCTACCTCGACGCGAGGGTGGTCGTTGAGTAAGAACGAGTTATCCCAGTCGATATTATCTCGATTTTCCCCGATGACGCATCGGTCGAGAAGGCGCGCGCGAGCGCGTGGAATTTTTCAATATTTCCACGAACATGTAAATTATTTTCCCCGCCGAGAATTTAAAGGGATATTAAATTTGGAATTATTTCAACTATTCGTACTTGTATAGAATAACTTTCAAAGGTGTGGGGGGGCGGTTTATTGGATTTTTTAGAGTTTTGTCCGCCAGTGGAGCTCTTTGCGTTTGCACTCGAAAAGAATGTAACGAGTTCGCGTGCGTACGCACGTACGTTTATCCGTATTGTAATTTAGTTTTTATATTTGGACCGAGCGTAATTTATGCCTGTTTCGATCGTGCTTTGCATCTGAATTCGCGTATTCCGTACAAACGTCACGTTGATCCGGTTTTTGTCAAACTTTTACCAATTTATTTAAAGATATACACATACAACGTTCGCGGAACACAACCGAAGCGTATATCGATGGTTTCCGCGTAAACCTATAACGTCAACATCGATGCGAATGCAATGGCACCTACAATAAATGCAGCAAATAATTTATGCCTTCGGAATTAAGTGCCCCAAGAAACTCTGTATTGGAATTTTATTATATCATAACTTTGTCAGATATTTGTTTGGAATGTTCGACGTCAATGTTCCACGTATCTTTGATAAACTACCGTGTCTCGCGTTTGTCTTTTATTTGTTTGCGACTTCTGTGCTGATGTCAATACATACGTTTGCAACTTTTTGCGAGAGATTAAAACGCGGATCGTGCTAAAACTGATTACTACCATTATGATTAATTGACCTTGTTTCGCGTGCCACGTTGAAAATCGTGGCACACGTATCAAAACAGAAAGAGAGTTTATAAACGGAGGAATGACGTAGGTAAGGTAGCTTCGTGTTCTGAAGTTAATTGCGCGAGAAAGTGCTGATTTGTTATTAATCTTATCGTTTGATGCCACAAATGTCGCTGAGCATTAACAAAAGGAACGCCTTGTACGTAATACTTTATTATGTTCTCCGGATTTCAGAAATATTATTATTATCGTATGGCCAAATATAGATGTCGTGCGTACAGCGCTGCAATGTGCAGATACATTTTTTTTTACTGAAGCGTTCTGCGATATTTTTGCGTTTTAACACGAACGTGGAGTAAGTTCTCGTTGCCCATGGTAACGTGAATACGAACCTACGCGTTATTCTCGAAATGACTGCGAAATAACATACCGCGATATTTTAATGCCAACACAGAAATGGAATGGCTCTGATAAAAACTAATATTTGTGTCTCCAACAAATACTCATCCCGTAAGGAAAATTTGGTTAAATTCGTGATGCAGAGATTCCGACTAATACCGCGAAGCTGGAGGTACTCTATATACGTTTATTTATTCGTATATATTTTCATTTGTACAGAAATAATTGTAAACATGCATCGCGCAGAGGTTCTCTCATATAACTCATCGTCAGATTCGCGTTGTATTTCCGTTACACAAATTCTCTTCGTTAAAGGAAAAACAAAACATTACGGGATATACGTATGTATTGTTAAAATGTTGCACGGTCTCTCTCCCTGGATTCGTCCGCGTGTCGTTTATATCACCGTTCCGCCATAAAGCCCACACTTTTGCCCATTGTACGCCTTACAATTTTACCATTTCTTTCACCTTCTACGGGATAAACATAAAAGCACCCGGGAACAGGGGAGGAGGGCCGAATGAAAGGAAGCTCCGTTCTACTTCGAAATCTTCTCGGGAGACTCGGTCCTCCGTCACCTAGCATCAGCCTACCTATTCAACGCCGACTCGTTGTAAACAATGACTTCGTGTCCGACCCAGATTCTAAGCCCACGTAGAAAGCGGACTTGCTTGCATAATCCTAACGCGGCGTATATGCGCTCACGAGCGCAGCCTGTATATTCGTTCTTCGTATACTGGACTCACCTCGAGACGAGTCTTACACCTGTACGCAACACCCACATACCTGGCTGCCCGTCTAGAGTCGTGCATTCGAATCCTTGAGGCACTTTGAGCGACATAAGTCTGGGCCGATGACACTTTTAACCCTCGCGCAAAACCTCGGGAATAGGATAAATTTACACATTTTTTCGCTAATTAGCTTAAATTATAGCGGTATCACATTTTCATCGTACGCGTATAGTTCTTCGCAGTCGGGGCAGATATATCGGGTACCTTTACGCACGACACGCGTTTCGGATTTGTAAATGGTTTGAATGTCACTCGGAAATCGTACCCTCGCGGGATTGCGTAGACACTCGTGTCTATGTTTAAATAAACGAGTACCGCAAATTGGGATTCATGATGCTTTCCATTAGGTTTCGATATCCGAATATGATGATAATGTTTGTGTTATTTGTAGCGGCAGCGCATTATCGTAGTTTTGAATTTCTGAACCATTGGTATATCGGTATTTACGTTAGATTTATCAGTAACATTTATAAAAACATTCCAGGATGAGTACGATCCTCCATAACTTTCCTCCGGCATACGTGTACATCGATCGATCGAAAAGCATTTCCGAAAATCGATTCCAACCGTAGCTACTTACGAATTATTTGGCAGTCGGCGCAACTGTCCTGTACGGAAAATAAGCACGAGGAATCGTTTAAACACGCGTATATATTCTGCGAGCCGTTTTGGGCCGTTAAAGTGTTATGACATTTGATACGTATCCGCGAGAGACGGAAGAAGATCCCCGTTAAAGCATTCGAGATCGTTCGAGCCGATCGATAAATCTCTCGACGCGTAGGTAGGTATTGATTCGTCGAAGCTTTGTTCCGAGAACGATTCCAACAGTCGCAGCTCCCGAGCTTTTTTTTTTAAATCTTTGCGACGCGGATGCGCGTGTATACGACAGAATCTTGCAAGCGTCTCTCTTTCCACATTCAGTTTCGACCATTGGTTGGTACGACACTTGATACCTCCCCGGACCAGATGGGCGATTTTGAAACGGGTCAAAAGGAATCTACGGGGCTCTAGCTGAGAGAAATATCGAGAAACTGCAGTTTGCAATTCCTCGCGTTCTATCCGGGAGTATCGTCTAGGAAGGGAAGTACCGTTCCCGTTAGCTCAGCACTTTCACCCGGATCATCACGACCCAGATGATCGCGTCCCTCTATCCACGAATAAGAGGAGGTCTTTTCTCCTCGACCATGCACGAAACTGTTCCACCGTGGAGGTCCGACGGAACCTCTCTTTCACGGCCGGAGGACAATGCCACGAAAACTCTAGCACCAGGCATCGGCTGTGTGCGCGTTTACATCCGTGCACCATGCTATCGAGCGAGGAAGAGAGACAAACGTAATAGGGCGAAAGAGTGCCTACGAGTGAGAAGATTGCTAGAAAGAGGGAGAGAGCGACGAGGGTGATGGCAGGGAGAGGGGGGAGATAGAGTGAGCGAGAGAGAGGGGTGGAGGGAGAAGAAGGTGGTGGAGAAGGAGGAGGAGGAGGAGGAGGTGGAAAGAGAAATGGTCGGGAGAACAGGTTCCTGGCAGACCAGGCGACCAACCGCCCAGGGACCCAGGTCACTCACCCAGATTCTACAAACAGCCAAACACTGTCGGTCCTCTCTCTCTCTCTCCCTCTCTCTCTCTCCTTCCCTTCTTTTTCTATCCTATTTCACCTCCTCCCCATCCTCCTTCTTTCTTCGACGTTCCTCGCCTTCTTCTCGTTCCAGTCTTCTTCGAGAACTCCTCCCTTCGCACCTCCGACCAAGGGGAAGAGCACCGCAACGCCTGGAAGATTCTGACAAGCGAGGCCAGGCTCGCTGCTGTTGCAGGGTCTTTGGTACACGGTGCGCCGAAGACGAAAGACGCAACGGTGTATGGCTCTCTCTGTGGGAGTATCTGCCAGCGCGTGTGCCTGCCTGCCTGCCTGCTGCCCGTAGAATTGCCGCGGTGTACGTGTACGCGAGGGAAAGAAAGAGAGCGTTCCGTGCGCCGAGAGACGGGCCAGAGGAAGACAGAGGTGGAGAAAACCCGATGACACGGTGTTTGCGCGGCATGACCCTCTTCAAGGTTGCGAGGACTCTGCCGTCGTCGTCGTCGTCGTCGTTGTCTCCTTCTTCCATTTTCATGCATATTAACTTTTCGCGCGTCTCGCGCTTACAATGAGTTCATTTTAAAGATGAAAGTGCGATAGGCTGGCTCGCGAGGTGGATCGTGGGTGCCGGGGTTCCTATCAATTAAACGTCACAAATGGCACGGTCGTAATGACGAGAAATTCTCTGGTGGATCGTTGGACTCAAAAATTATATTCCCGACACGTTTCTTTAATTTCAAATTTTTTTATTTTTTCCGCGGTTCAAGCGCATGGCGATAGAAAAACATCAAGGCGCGAGAGAAATTTCAAAGAGTCAAAAAACAAACGTGAATTCTCGCAGTCCCGTATGCCTGTGATTATTAGAAAACGCTGTACGCATAATCATTCGCGCGTTTCTTACGATTCGAATTCTAGGTGACTTTCCTTCGCGTAGAACGAAGTCTGACCGATTTTATCGTGACATTTGGACAAAGCTCGAGAGCCGTTGAGACCTTTACCGTTGTCCACGACTCGAGCTCTACATTCTTCGTGGCGAGGGGTATACGCATGCATTAACAAAGAAGCGAGAAGGGGGTTGCTATTGTAATTGTATCGCGGCGGCTATAGCACGGTGCATGTGCTGCACTTATGCAGTGAAATATAGATTTATTGACCTTCTAATTATATCACATTATTCCTGTAACTTGAACACGCACGGCAGACGTTTTCCTTTTACCCCGTTAACGCACAAAACGTCGCGCGGGACAATCGCGAATTTCAGGGGCACCTAAACGGCACAACCAATCGCGTATAATTAACCGTCGATAATAATTCGTACGGTGCTTTAGACTTTTTTTTCGACAATCGAGAGCCTCTTCGAACGACACACATTCGTTATCTGCCCCCGGTTTATTGATTCTGAATTGGTTGATCGACCGATGCCTTATCGCTTCCCGTAACGCGTAAACGATTTGTGCTTTTTTGAAAAATTAATTGAGGGGATGTGGGGAATCGATCGCTAATAACTCTTTATCGCGATACTCGATTTGCCGTACACACATTATATCTAACAATAAGCTCGTTTCCAAAATAAATAGTAGTCGTGTGTACCGTGGCAATGTGACGCTCGTTTTAATATCGTATCGCGATGTTTAACTATACTTTATCGTCTTTAACCGTTCGTGGTCCAAGATGAAGGATCAGAATCTATCCATGCGAAGTGATTAAAAGAAAAACACCTGCAATCCCAATTTATACTTCCGGAATTCGTATGCGCGTATCGCGAAATCTGTTCGGGATTTCTCGCGATTCCTCGGAAAGGGTCTTCCGATTTCATTTGTCTCTTTATCTAACTGTGTGCCGAATACCGCACCGACCTGGCACGATAACGATAACTTATCGCCAATTGCTTAACTTATCTCGTCGACCTCTTTGCCCTCGTAATTCATGCGGCTTCTGTTGACGCGCCGTTAAGACAGAGATCTTCGCGAATCGCGCAAATGACGCGCCCGTAATTGAAAATATAAGGAAAGGTGTTACGATTGGCGGATAGTTTATCGTTGTTTTATGTGACGTTATCTACATAGTCGTATGGATATCCGTACCTTGGGTTTACGCCGGTCCCGTTGACCTTTCCGTCGTAAAAGTGTAATAAACGCGTGAGCGTAAAATTTACGCGATTCGTTCGGATCATCGAGTGACTGTGCCGAATTGTAATTTTTGCCCTCGGCGATCTCTTTCCTTTGCGGCCTCTCGGGTTTTCGAATTGGTGACCCGACGGCGATAAAATTTCCCGCGAGAATTTATTGATCTCATTGTCAATACAAAAACACTTACAAGCGTCTCGGTTGATTTTAGCGTCGGGTCTTACGATAGAGACGGGCTCTAACTCCGAGGTTTATAAGCAGTTATATCGTTTGGTGCATTGTTTACTGCTCCTTGTTCTGTACTTAAGAGGTAATCTTAAGTAATATAGCGAGCCAGACAGGACTACTTAACTAGATTCGCCGAAAGATAGTAGGCGATTGTTCCACTTGGAGGGAACGAGATACGAGACCTATGTTTTATTTAATCCGCCAATCTCCGACGCATAAGTTGAATATTTGATTGGAGGTTTTCCTTTGCGTTGGATATTTTTCTCGTAATTCACCGTGAGACGTATCGACCGTTGTTACTGGGACGCGATAGATTTCCTTCTCGAGTCGTTCGTTCGAGACGTCGCAAAACTTACCGTGTCGTTGGCCACTTAAGCGCTGCCTTGTCTTTCCTGCTTCTCGTTCGACGTACACGTTTATCGCTGATACGACAAAAACTGAGTGGGTCACGTAAAATTGTAGCTATCACGTGTGCCGGAAAGTTATGCTGGTTGATCGAGTGGGTAAAAGACAGCCCGGAGGAAGTGGAATTTCTTTCGGTTTTGAACCCGTTTGTCGTTCGATACGATGACGCGTTATTTCGTTTTGTAAGCGTAAATTATTTCTCACGGAATATTTGATCGGGTCATATCGAACGTAAAAGAGATTACTGGTACCGATACCGATACCGACTCTAATTGGCATATATACATAAAAATACTGTTAGCGGGACTTTGAATTTATAAAACTTTTTCACATCCTCGCAAACTTGTTCCAGTTTTACAATATTATTTTCTACTCTTCTCTTTGGTGGCTGATTCATCCTTTATCGCGTCACACGGAAAAATGATAAATGTTAACGGTACGAATATAGCTGTGTACAAAGTGTTTATAGAAAAATGACTGATCCGTCGTTCGAGTTTCATATTTTACAGTTATGCGCATCAGGCGGCAATTGTCGATGACTTCTGCGTAAAGAGTTAATTGAAAAATACAGAAAATAAAGCAAACGAAACTCTTGGCATAGATTTTCTCTTCTGGTGGTAACAGCTGGCGCAGTAGATTCTGAAGTAACTACGCGAACATATTTTCTCGTTACACTCTCAGGCTCTGCTAGATTCTGCTTCCACGAGTAGTAGTTTGATTCGTTCCCGTGGAACACTGAATTAACGGGAAAAATTAAGGTATCGCGATGCGAGAAAGAGAAACTGAATGTAAATATCGTCTTTTAATTGTTACCGATTTCATCCAGCTGTTTCTTAATAACCTGGAATTTTATGGAAAGGCGTCTCAGGATTGTTCATTACGATATAATAAGCCTCACTTTCATGCGTGTACTTAGAAATGAATTTTAATAAAAGCTCATTACACCGTTAGAATCGTAGGGTAGGAATAACGTTGGATGAAGGAAATCATCTTATTTGTTATTTAAAAAGTCGTGGTTCCATTCTATTATTTTCTTACGACGCGAAGATCGATATAATTATTCATGTATAAAGGTTGATTTGACAGTCAAGATTGAGCAAAATTACTTGTCGCGTTCGAACTAGTTGATAATTGAGATGTTCGCGTTTCCCCGTTACAGTAAATTACAAGCTTTATTTTAAGATAGCACGAATCCGATTCCACGGTTTCTTATCTGGATTATCAGATAAGCGCGTACAAATCGTTTCGGTTGAACAGATTACAGCAAATAACTCAAAGAGTTTTTATTCGAAGCGATCGAAATATAAAGTACGTTTTTGGACTAAAACCAGGACGCGTGTATTCGGCCGATCGTACCGCACGATTGCAACGCGATATACGTGTACGAAATTGCGAATCGAGTATTCCTACAGTGGAATATGCGTCCGCTATTTAGATTCATCGAAACGTCAAATCCCTCGATGATGCATACCGAAAGAACTCTCGGTTCCCTAACGAATGCAACGAAATAATAGAACGAGTGGGTTAAAAATACGATTCCTGGAAACGAGCAAAAACAAGATAAATAACGCGAACCTCGACGTCCGTCGTTGAGAGAGTCTGATAGAAATTTCACAAAAATACTAGAAACCTATACGAGCGCGTAACAATTACTTTTATCGCGAGTAACGGTAAATTACTATGGTTAATTGCGTAAAAACTCGCGGCACAAGTTCGACGGAGAAGCTAGCGTGGAAGATGAAACCCAGCATTCTACTATCTTCGCGCGAGTTACCGCAATAACGCATGTGCAGCGCGGAGTTATCCAGGATACAGTTAG
Organism: Pemphredon lugubris; assembly: GCA_933228935.1. Taxonomy (NCBI): domain Eukaryota; kingdom Metazoa; phylum Arthropoda; class Insecta; order Hymenoptera; family Crabronidae; genus Pemphredon; species Pemphredon lugubris. The sequence continues at coordinate 54,551,830 of OW121817.1, read as the reverse complement.
TCGACCTTGTCTGGACGATATTAAAAAATAAAAACGTCACGCCGACGCGGTGTATTTATTGGCTCGCGCCATGGGGACTGAGCTTGCTGACCACCGTAGGAGCGAAAGAACAAGAGAGAAAGAGAGAAGTACGAGGATGTATAGAGAGAAAGAATGCAGTACTCGGTGCATTCCAAGTCACGTGCCCGCGCATGGCCTGTAATTTTATTGTCGCGCGAATAAATATTGTCGGGCACTTAAAACGCCCCTTGCCTTCGTCTTCGTCCCTGTCACTCCTGGCTCCGCAGGATACGCAGGAGGGAAGGCGGGGGGTAGGGCACAGTGGCGGATGCATGGACGAAATTACGCGTTCGAGAGGTTTAGAGATAGTCGGTCGTAACGCGTTATGCAATTTTACGTAATTGCTTTTCGTAGCAAGAATATAAACTTCATTTTTGTAGGACGCAACACCCGCGTACCGGGATATGACGCGCGGAGTTTTCTATAGCGTCGAAATTAAGTGAAGAACGGCGAGGTGTATCGCAATTTTATTCGTAGATTTGGTTTCTCACCAAATTGGGGGAATAACTTTTGAAGAATCGAAATTCCTTGCGCCATTCGAGGCAGCTCGTATATTTTATAGGAGGACCTTTTAATTAATGGTTGAATTTTACGATCTTGCTTTTGAGGTATACCGAAGTCGGCGTGCGAACGTAAAGAAAATTTATATGTTAATGCGATAAGGTTAAATGGGTTAGGATGAAATATGGGACGTAATTTCACCGATGTCACGCACGTCGTTTTAATCCGTGAAAGTATTAGGCGTTTCTACGATACGCAAATACGCAGATATTTAAATTCTGGGGTTTTTTTTTTACGAAGGATTCCGTCGCACGTTTTCGCGCAGATTTAAATGTCGGATACGCCATTGCAGAAACTCCATCGTCCTCTCTCTATCATCCTCCTCCGCTTATCCATCTTCCGCGGCAAAGATTTATAATCTCCGTATCTGTAATCTTCGAATTTACCTCTATCTACGACTGTCGGGGCGTGCAATCTGTCCGAACCCTTTGAGTTCGTGCCGATAAATACGTACCAGAGCACTGGCTACGAAAACTACTTACCAATTTCGCATAATTTGCACAGCGATTCAGTTCAAAGTTGCGGAACGTAAAAATCTGATTAAATCACAATTGAAGTCGCACAATCTCCACCGACATTGACACCCTCTAGAAATCTGACCTACAAAATTACTTTCGCAAACGGTATTATTTATATTTACGAAATCAGCCGATACCAACCCATTACAATTCGGACACAAATATCTTGGTTAAAACATACCATCCGAAAATCCTCGAACGACCGATCGCAAAATTACCCTCAAAAGTGGGTCTCCGTCGCCGAAAATAATTATTCGAATTAGCCGTTCGCATTGATTTTCATTATCCGTGACCTCGCCTCTGAAAATGACGTCGGTCCCGAAACCACCTGACGAGCAATTATTTTCCACCGCTCCTGTTCGGTTCGCCATGCATCGGTTCGCGCGTGGAAGACGCGAGGGTGCACCATGGGGATGCACCCCGGCGAAGCGGTGCGTGCCGTTTCCCGCATGCGTGCACACGTCACGTGTGTCCCGTCACGTACGAGTGGGCGTGCGTCGTTCGTGTGTCGCGCGGTATTTGTGTCCGTACGCGTGTTCGGCGTTTCGTATTATGTCACACGGGCCGTTTACGCGTGTGCGTGAGCGTTTGCGCGCGCGTGGCCGCGTGTATCGAGGTCACTGACCCTGACGTGTGCACGGAGCGTGCCGACGACCCTCCAATCTCCATACGCGGGAGTGTCCAGCGTAAGACCGACAAAAATTCAAATACCGTACCCATGTACACGCCATTTCGGTTTATTTGGCATTGTCGGCGGGAATAGTATCGCTGACTTTAACGGCGACTTCTCTCTCGATCCGGACGTGCGTCGTCCGTGTGTTATAGTATTATTTGCATTCGGCGATCCACGTAAATATGTTTCGGAATAAAATTCTGATTGAGATTTCGACGAGTTGCGACGGAATTTTGTTTTGGATTCTACGGCAGCGTGGAAATTTCGAATTTTTATTAGAATTAATTTCAGCTTTGAAATTATTATTGCGACGCAAAGCTTATCTATATTTATATTCGTCCCTGTCCATAATATTTTAAATTGATTTATTACCGTGATATTAATCGGGATTTCGTAGTATCGCGAACTTAGAAGATTACCCGGACTGCAGTGTTTGATCGTGTCTGACGCAATAGGACATAGTTCAAGAGACGTTTAATTAAAATTGTTTTCGAGTTTGAGTGCGGGAGAATACGTATAGATCTTTCCGTTAAAACGATCGCGATAAATGTCAATATAATTTCATGAGGGTTTGTTCAAAATTTCTCGCAACAGACGGCACAATTGCTAGACACGTAGTTTGGTAGCGAAATTGATTGTGTTTATTTAGCAACTCTTTGCGCCTCTTCCCTCCCAGTCGCGGGGCTTTTTGCACGCGTAACAAAATGTTAAATTCGTTCGACATTCGTAGAGCCTTTCGGGGCTCTTTAAAATAACCCCAGCGTCGAAATTAAAACGCGAATATTCAGCCATCGACCACCGGGTAATTATAATTACCAAGCGTTGCTGAATAATTGCGATATCGTTAAATTACACGCATGCCGAACGTAACGGGAATAATAACGAGTCTAACGATGTCCCATTAAAAAAAATATTTCCCCGCGAAACTCTTCCAACGGCGTAGCACAATATTTTTGTTCATTCTTACGCAAACGCGTTTACCCGGCGCTCGAAGTATCGTGGAATGTGAATCTAAAAAGCTTCCGTCTCGTTCATCGAGACTCGACGAACGGGAAATTTTTAAGAGTCTCAACAGCCAGTAACACCGTTGAAAATGCAAAGATAAAGACACCCGCGTTTCTATGCCGGCGCACCCGGTATAGCTGGAAGGATGGCACGCTCCCACGTGAGCAAAAACGAAATGTCTGAAGTGCCCGAGAAGCGAGGCGCGCGTTAAAAGTGCACGCTCCAATTTCTTCCGTGCCTTTTCTGGGCTTTTTTCGTGGCTTTGAAACGCGTCGGCGGGGTCGAGGAAGACGGCGAGGATGAGGAGGAGGAGGAGAGAGGGACTCGTTATACGTGCTAGGAATACGTACGGCGCGACGCGAAAAAGCACGTAGGGACCAAAATATTCAGAGAAGCGCGACGAATGTCTTAGTTTTCTGCTCCGCTCGCATATTTAAGATTTTCACGATTACGGGCTGAAGCATCGGTATTCGACTCGGATCTTCGAGACAACTCGAGTGAGTCCCGAAAGCGGTTGTCTGTTGATTAGCTGTTTGATTGTTTCCCCATGACGATTCGCTATGCGAAGAATGAGGACTCTTTCGCGAAGATCGATTTGAGCGAGCGCGCGTCTCGAGACACGAAAGTTTGGTCGTCCATCTCCGCTCGGAATAGAGCGCGCGATTTATCAGTTTTTAAATAAATTCTGCAATATCTGTAATTTCGGATGCGATGCCACAGTTGATGGTCCGAGGAGAAATAATCGTACGGTATTTCACGCATATTTGTTTTCACGCAATTAGAGCGGACGAAAATTTACAAAAAAAAATGTATTTATTTATTTTTATGTCTTTTCTGCGATGCGTCGGATTATTGATACGACGGTATCGATGCACCGTTACTCATCGTTGACAGTGATCTCTTATTACGCAATACTGGCCTAATATTAAGCCGCTGCACGGCCATTTGAGGTGCTAGTTACTTTTGCTTATTTGAGTGGTCGAGGTGTCGAGGAGTGTGTCAGAGAGGGTGAGTCACGCTTCGCGCGACGAGTGGTTTTTTTTTTACTTGTTCTATGGATCGTAGCCGAATTACGAGCTTCGATATCGTATCGGCAAAATTATCGACCAGTTCCCTAATTTTATTAACGATTTAATATCTGCGAAAGAACGACCTTTGAAGGTACGTCAAGCTATGCAATACATGGGAATGTATGTACGTAATTAAATAACGTGTCTTCGGGTCTCGTTGCATACATTTAATTGCGACCGTGCGAACGTTGATGAAACACGCGCGATCGTGTCCCGTCGAAAATATATTATTCTCGATGTCTACATTCCTGCATTAACGTTCCACAAAAGCGTACTTTAAAAACATTCCCCGTAGTCGGCGTCTAACTACCGCAACTGAAATAAATCGTACGTTCCGCATTCAATTGTATTTCGCGTATTCGATGATTAATGACGAGCGTAGAAAATATTCGCACACCCGAAAAATGATAAAAACCGAAAGGATCGCGTCTTTTGAATCTCGTGCATCAAAAATAAAAGTAATAGGAAGATTAGAAATATTTGACGGACGTAAACTGATCGTCGATAAATTATAAATCGATTAAACGCGAGTGAAGGAAGACGCGCGTCGTTCAAGACGGAGGAATATATTCATTTATAGGCGGTTCCCCATCCCTGTACTCGAAATAAATTTCGAAAATACATCGAGAGCGCTGGAGTCACGTAAACCCGAAGCAACCTCTCACGAATATCAATTCGAATAGCGGAGCGTCACCGTTGCAAAACGGCGCTGTCTCCGTATCGAGAGAAGTGCGTTCGCAGTGAGCTAAAGCGTCTCCAGGTGAATAGGACCTGGGTAAAAAAAAGGGAGGGGGGAGGGTTGGCGGAGGAGAGAAGGAAAGCGAGGTAGGAAAGAAAGCCCGGAAGAAGGACAGAGACGATCGTTATGGAAGCATAAAAAGCTTCGCGACGGGATAATAACTCGCGAGAGCGCCGTGGAACGTGGAACGTGGAACGAGGGGGGACTCTTGGGTTCGTAATGTATGCAAGAATGATGACAGTGAAAGAAAGGCGAGAGGAGATGTGTACACGGCAAAAAGTCGACGAGAAAGAGAATAGCGCGCGAGACGGTGGGAGACGGGTGGGAGGGCGAAGGAGAGGATACGGTTTCGTATGTAGGGCAAAGGGCTGGCGAGATCAATAAATTCCTCTTTTCCCCTCAGCCACCCCTGGTGCCTGGAGGTCAGGCCTATACAATCTGTCTCCCAGCCTTTCTTTTACCCCCGTGTATCTGTCCGGGGAAACTTTCAGATTAATTATTCAGGCCCGCGCGCCAAGGAGGAAACAGTTCCGTCCAGGTCGTCGAGGAGAGTGCCCCGAGAGAGCCTCCCTCGACGTGCGTGCACGAGAACGCGAGGAGGATGGAGGATGGTGACGGTGGAGAGGGAGAGAGGGGACGTTTCCACCCCTTCTCCGTTCTATTCGATCCGACATTTGCTACCTTCTTTTTGGTGTCCCCCTCCTCGCTCTCCCTTTCCCCTTATACACGGTATGGTATATCTGTCTCTCTTTGTCTAGCTTCACTTTCTTCTACGGCCAACTAGACTAGTCGTAACACGGCAGAAAAGTTTCTCGCTGAGAGATCCAAAGTTCTTTCGCTTAATTCTCCCGCTCAGCTGACTGCGAGAACTCGCTTTCACCGTTTCTCGAAGGATACCACGCACGTGTTTCGTTTCTTACGACGTTCGCGCGAGTTTGATCTCGTATTTGCTTGGATCGTTTTTGCTCGGTGATAATTCGTATACAGAGCTCGTGTCCGGCGTTTTGCTATCCGGATCTTTTTATATTTTCCTGAGCTGCCTCGAACGTTGAGTTACTTTTTGTCTATTACAAAGAGTGCCTTTCGTATCTCTGACACTTTTAATTTTCTCGATCTACCATTGGTTTTACCCCCATGAATTTTTTAAATAGACTCTTATCATCGAAGAATTGTCCGATTAATCCACAATTCGAAGATACAAATATAGAAATGTAATTTTATTACGATTATTATATTCGTCGTATCTTCGACGCAACTGCGGGTCATTGATATACGATGATGTACCAATTTAGCTGCTCGGCGATACACTGGCTATCAAATTCGTCCAAATTTATTACTGCGACAAGCGAGAAACGTAATTCATGCCTCCAAGGAATGCAATAACGGGCATAGTAATTCCGAGACACCTGCTCTTCGATTCCGAAGCAATTATCTATTTTTAACGAACTTTATCGTCGACGACAAAGTTCATCCCGCTCGACGAACCGAGGAATTATCAAGGAACTATTCCCGAAATGGAATGGTACGTTCGTGTTCTCCCAGCTTTCGATCAAATTCAATCGACGTACTTCGCGGTAAGTTGTAATTGAATTTCGTGTCTCAAACGTCCGCGTCATTCGTGGGTTCGTGGTAGATCTGAATTATACCTACGTAGGTTAGTTTCGTAGAGACTCGAACAGTCGCGTTCTTACGAGTCGTATTTCTTATTGAAAATGAAGCGTAACGTCTGTACTTACGCCTTACTCTTTTTCGTACCACTGACGACGGAAAAACGTCGCGATTAGGTATCACGCGTAGAGAGTCTCGACGGTGTTCGTTTCAAGGAAAACTCGGCTATCGCGGGTTTGCGATCTCTCGAAGTTCCTACAGACACCGCGATGATAGAATCTTTCTCGAAACGAACCCGAGGGGTGTCCAACGAGATTTGTTTGAGAAATGGCAGATCCCGAATCGTCAGCCTCCAAAATTAAGTATTGATCGAGCGAAATCTTTGTAGATCGGATTCCGTCCCGCTAAAATAAACGTTATATGTAGTGGAAGGTAAGTACTCTGGTCTTGTACGAGAAGTCGACGAACTCTTCTTCCCAGTCCCGTCAGTCTCGCCGAAATTAGACGCAAAAACCGTCGATCCTTTTAGAATCCTTTCAATCTCAAAAATAGTTTCCACTCCAGCAGGAGTCGGATGACTAGACGAGGACGCTAGAATGCTTGGCGAGGAGTACCGAGGGATCGGAGAAGAGCCTATTTTCCGGTTCGCGGTGGCTTCTGTGTAACAAAGTCGACGGTAAAAGGGGACCCCATCCCTTCGTGTCTGATCGGCGCCTTTGATGGTCACCATGGCAACTCACCGTTGCTCTTTCTCCCTTATTTCTAACTCACCTTTCGCTTCTCCTTCCCTCGCCGCTGGCCTCTCCCGTATTGCCCTCTTCTTTCCAACTCGGAGACGAATTTCTCACGAATGTATGCGCGCTTTTTCGCGTAGCACTCCGGTAGAACGCGCGGTCGGTCAAACGATTCCACGTATGCGTGTATGTACGTCTCTATGGCGGAAGAAAAGAGAGAAGAGGTGGAGGCCAAAGAGAGACTACGAATTTCTACGGAATCTCGTAAAAGGAAGCCAGTCAAATTCAAAGAAAACCACGCGCTCTCCTTTCTTCTGTTTGAACGTATATTCAAAAATATATTCCTGCTTAAATATATTAGCACATTACGTACCATTCGCACGATCGTTTATACTCAAGAGGCGTTAACTCCTAAAAAATCGGAACGTACGAGACGGTAGGATTTTATCCATTTATAGGTTATTTCGTACGGCATATTTCCATTTAAATAACGTTGTCCCTTGGGCTCTCCGGCGAGGTGGGCACCGCACGCTAAATCCGTTTTGAAGAACGCAGTATCGGGTAAGATCTAGACTCGCCCTGTTCCAATTATTTTTCTGGCTCGGCTCGCGAGTACCACGGACGAGGTAGAGAACGTGAAAAAAGTGCATGGACTCCCACGTAGCTCGCGGAGGGCCATTTCGAAAGAGTTATACATAAAAATAGAGCTGGACAGTGCACGTGCGCCGCCTCTTTCTCTTCGCCCCTGCCCTCTCCGCGCTCTCACGAGTACTCTCTCAACTATTCCTGTCCCGCCCGCGGGACATCCTTGCTCGACAAATTTTTCCAACCGAGTGGAAGGAAATATTCATCGCGTTTTGGAAGATTTTTCCGTTACCCACCAATCGGGATTTATTGGAATTTCTCGTGCGGATAAATCGAATTCGCCGAAACGAATTTCTTCGATTACATCGGTTCAACGTTATTTTTAAACGGGTATTTAAATTGATTTTGCACGTATCGGTACGAGCGATATTTCTTTTACAATCTCCTACGTTCTACCTGCCGATGCCGATGATTATTAGTTTTCAGACTTTGCGCGTAGAGGTCTTTTGCTATTTATAAGTTTATACTTTACGCCTCATTGGAAAATATGTATGCGTTATGGTTCATTGGAAAACGTTATCACTGATTTTACAGCTCGTGGAAGCGTTGCAGGGAAAGTAAAATTTCTCGACGTAACTAATCGCGAGTACGTCGGTGCAAAATATTTCTCGTGTACCGCGTACGCTTGTCCGATTTCTTCCGTGAAGTTTGGCCAAATTATGTCGACGATACAAATTCCAGCAAATCGACGTGGTATAAGAATTATCGATTATCGATACGTTTTTCCCCTTACGTTACGGTCGAATCCCCCGACAGCGGTTTGCAAATACTCGTTACGCTCGAATCAGCGCAATCATTTGACTCTCTCAGATCGAAAACAATGCCTAAATCGTGATTTCCTCCGATAAAGCGAGCGGGCCAAATTTTCTTTCCATCGACGCGTAACGCTACACGCACCGTCGCTTATCCTCGGACTAAAATAACACCTAGGACGCGTTCCATTTCGCCGGATCATCCGATCCGCGGATGATTATCTGTTTCTTCGAAGTCCTTGCGCAAAGAACCTTGACTTTTCGGTCGTCGGCGAGCGAAGAAAGGTCGGACGAGAGACAGTCGCGCGCCGTCTGAATTGCAATGCTCAAATGAGTCATTGTCTCGCCTGATAATCATAACTTAACACCGTGTTTACAACGGTGCGTCCCTATTTTCTTCCTGCCATGCGATAAACGAGCTATTAGGGCCGACAACGAGGCCACGGTACGCTCGTTCGAATAATAAAACCGTGCGCCAGTCGTTCGGCCTTCCATGGACTATCTTTATCCTTTATTTTCTGCATTTTCCATTTTTTTTTCCCTCTCCGAGCCGAATGTCTCGGTCGGTTCGGACTTACGAGTACAAATTCGACGACACCGAGCGGAAATTCCTCGCGTTTCCCGTTCAGGAATTTCAGAGGTTCCCTCTCCACCCCCTGTGTCCGACGTGCGAACACGTGCACGTATCCACGTGTCGATTCGCACGCACTTCCGTCCGCAGGAAACCACCCTTTGTACCTTCTCCAAGGGGTAAACCGGTTCCCCCTGTTGGTTGACTTCTGTCCAAGGGTGATACCAGATCAAATCGTATAATGGAACTATTTGGTTCGTATCGTTCGATTCGCGTTATTTATCAATGCCATTCAACGTTGTGAAAATTGGACGGAGCGAGCGGGATCGTAAAATTCTGACGCGAAAGTAATGTCGTACGAGGAGACGATTAAAATTTGAGTAAGGTTATTTGCAAATAATACGCTAAAGTGCCGTTGGAGTTAGCGAAAGTACATACAATTTTCACATCAAAGCGTAGCAATGAAGATCATTAACCCGTAATTCGACTGCTCTAAAAAGTTAAGAGACAATTCTGCATAAAGAGGAACGTGCCATTGAAATAAGTAATTGCTATTGTTTCCTACTCGTCGGCTCGCGACTCGAAGTGGAATATACTCTGACTCGCAATAGGATCCTATTCGAACATTTCTCATTCTAACAGACTTTCCGGTTATTTAGTGAACGTATAAATATACGTATAAAATATTCGAGGAGTTGGCATGATTAACTCGATATCCATTATTTGGATAAAATTATCTGGATTAAAATTACTGGTTCCGAATTGTAGGAATTTTTTAAACAACTATTCCATAAGCAAAGGATCACGTGTGCACATTTCATTCTAGATGGATTCGCGATAAATACTTTCCGTTTCGCATTCCTTTGTAGCTTACGAGTTGTTTGTTTACTTACTCCGCTGCTTTGGATATTAATTAATTATTATGCGTTGGCGCGAGTGTCTGTCCGCGTACGTCGGACGGTGCCATAATTAACACGTTCTACTTCTACGTTCAACGCGATTTTAAGTTTATTATTGGTAGAACGATGTTTACGAAAAAACGAAACACGCTATTCGTGTCGAGTAATTTACATTTCGCTATATTAAACCGAAAGAAATTAAAATTGGACGCGTGGCCCGATGTATTAAATCCCGTCAATATTTTAAAGCGAAAAAAAAAATTTCCCACGCTACATTCTACTGGCGCTGAAATTATTTTTATCGGGCGGGAGATGGGACCGCGATCATTAATATGCAAAACGAGTGTTCCAACGGAACACGTATCTTTAATAAATTATCCACGTCGTGTTTTCTCTGACAGAGGTTCCGCAGGGTCGCCACGGTGGCCTGCCACGACTGAATGGCCGATCTCGTATTTGCAGGGTTGGAGAATCCCACCTTAAAGGGGATGCAACGGTATTTCATAACTTTGCGTGGAAACACCACCGGGTCGACGTTCCTAAAAATTCACGCGGGCAATCGTGGAAGCTTCTATCAGAGGTTTTCATTGAAATGCGTTTGTGTAATTTGAGTTTCTGTAAAGCAAACAAAAACCGACAACAAGGGTTTGCGCACACATCGCTAAATGGGACGCGAGTGAAATTATTTCGATACGCGTTTACACGCTCAACGTAAATTAAACGAAACAGTTTCGATACCGTCGCTAAAAAAGACCACGTATTTGCACATTTATTTATATTTTTACAACACGATATTACCCCACGAAGAAGCATCGCGTTTAACCTTGGGAGCGCTCGAGCGGCCCGAAAGATTCTAGCGCGCGCGAATAAAATTATAAATAGCCCAAAGGCTTGTCAATGAGAAAACCGTGAAAAATACAAGTGCGAGGTAGAAAATCGGAAGGCCGCGAGACACGATTCCTTTGTCACTTCAAGGATACACCCTGACCACTCGCACCCTCGCAGAAAAAAGCGGGAAGAGCGGAGAGAAGAAAGGGGTGGCTCGGCCGGACCGAGGGGTTTGATTAAAACGAATCCGGCTGCCTCCGGCCAGAACACACCCCTTTTCCGCACACCCGTGGTTACTCGACACCCTCGTCGACCCCCCTCGTAACCCCTTTTTGCACCCCCCTCGTCCTCCTCCCGATCAGTCCACCCCCCACGACAACCCGCTTTATCGGGCAACGCCCAGATACGGGCGTAGGGCTCGAAATATCGAATCTCCACCCTCGCCATTGCTGTCCACCCCCGGAGGGTTTCCACCGTCGCTATTTTTAGATTTCCATATTTCCAGCGTCCCCTCCTTTTCCTTCGTCGCGGCTGGAAAGGGACGATTCTTTTCCCCGAGTCTCGCTCTCGCTCGTTCAGGAAGCGATTCGGAAGATTAAAAAGTGGAACGAAACACGCTTTTGCTAGGGGAAATGCGGTTCGCTGGGGAGTCGAATCTTCCGTAATTCGTGGATTCTCTTAGTCTCAAAAGAATCATCTCCCTGCGGTTTATTTGTTTTACTTGGGAATAGTTACGATCTCGTTGCAGAGCGAAATAGAACGATCGCCAACGCATTCCTTGCAATAAGTTTGCGAGAATCAACGGTCAAGCGTTTTGTACCGTTCATTTATTCGATAAAAATGATGAAATACTAATGATACGCTTAAAAAAATTGGTGCCACAGCGCGTTCAAAGTTTGAGTCAAACTAACGGCTCGGAGAAAGTTTATCGTGGCCTTAAAGTTACGTAAAAAAAGAAGTACACGGAAAATTTATGAATTACGCGAGTTTCGTTTGTACCTCCCGCTTTTGGAACTGAGAGACTTCAACCGATCGCGGACCGCTCATTTTGCAACCGTTTTTCGTTTAATTATCTTTTGTCGGAACTTTTATTTCTTCGTCAATTGCGTTCTTCGAGCTAACTTTTCCGAGTGATCGACTTACGGTCGTCTTTACGTAACGGTGTACAGGCCAGTATTACCTCTTTCGACTTTTTTTTTCATGTGTGAACAGGTGTGTACATACCTGCGCACTATCGGCCGAGAAGCAATATAGTCCCCGTCGCCGAGTTTCGAATCAACTTTTAAAATACCGACACAGCGCGACTATCGATTGCTCGCTAAAGTCTAGTTCCCGCGAACATTTATTTATTTACAGACACATGTAAGATTTAAATATTTATTCGGTTACGTCGCTCGAAGGTCCATGCAAATTTGCGAATGTCCTTGATCCCCGACCGAAAAATATGTCGAATTACCTTCTCTCTCCGAGACCAAATCACCAATGATTCTTTACCTTTTTCGACAATTGTATGAGAAATAAAGAATTTTTTCCTACTGCGTAAGCTCCTTTTTAACGTAACATGACCTTTTGGCTCGCATAAAGCTATTGTTACGATTTGAAACGGTATTATACTGATAACTATAGCACCTACATGGTTATAACGATAAATTTTTGCTTAATTCTCATAGGATTTGATCGCAAACGTTTTCCACGTTTTAATCGTCAGTACTGAAAAAAATCAACGCAACAATTTATCGACAGATTGTACGAAAGTTGCATAAAAAATTGTCGCGAATAGAGCGGTTGGAACTGCTTAAAAATTCCGAGTCGACGATTCTACGACGGAATGCTCGCACTCTATTATGGTAGCCAAAATTTGATCGTTCGAGGCGACAAGAAATATTGTGCTATCGGCTTGAATGCCCTATATTACAGTTTCACTCTGTTAAAGGGGTCCATATCCGATCTTCCTCGGCAGATTATATTTTGTCCGCGGCGCGCGTCCCTTTTCTCGGTCGATTATCAGAATAGTATTGACAGTACCAGATCCCGCGTGAGAAAAATCTTTTTATGATTATTTCGCCTGGTCAGCCCCGACGTCCGATATCCAATTTCGAAAAACCCACTTATTTTCACTTTATTTCGCGCCTTTTAATTTTTTCATTGAAACGCGCAATACTTTTGCGGTGCATCTTGGCCTATATCAGGATTGATTGGTAAACAAAAGAGGATACAAGGGCTTTGCAAAATGAAATCAGTGGGCGAGGGATTTGCACCCATTCCGTTCGTACGTCCTTTTCATTAAATAACATTGAATAATTTTGGGATCGCAAAGATCTCAAACTCGAAACTTTTCTTCCACGTTTGGCGTATCGGACAATAATCTCGTCGGGGTACGTAAATGATTGTCATAAACAGTATAACACCGATCGTGAAAGATCCAAACGTTCCTCTTAAATTCCAAAGATATATTTCCACCGTTGACGGTAGGTGTAGTTGCGCGCGCATAATCGTTTTTGGAAGTATATTCCTCGAGGTGTAACAATTCTTCTTTATTTCCGTTTTCAATGACATTTTCATTTTTACGATTCAAATCGCGCAAGGTTCGTTGTACCTTCCTTTATCGCTCTGTTATTCGTACACAACGTTCGTTTCGTGTGCATTTGCTCTGTTACGTGTCCACCTCTCGTTCGTTCAATGTTTACATTTTACTTTCATTGCCATTCCAAAACGTCGCCTCGCTTTTTATTGAATCCAGCAAAACTATCGACCCGCGATCACGACGCGTCCGATATTCGCATTCGACTGTTCGAACGCGTAACAAATTAAAAATATCACCTTCTTTACCTTATCACTGACTCACACCCCACCCATGACCCCTAAATCTCAGTTTACAAGTGGGCACAGCCTTTCGATTTTTATCCTGGCAGCTTCGTACGCGTCCGTCTGCGAATACGAGACACCCGGTACACAATCGAGTGTTGAACGGGGCTCCTAGCCAGAGTTGAAACCGACCGACCGACCGATGCAAGGTCAGGCGGTGGCCTCCAACTTCCGGTGGTGGTATTCTCACACATACACGCATCATACGTACGCGGACATAAAAGGGGGGCATTCCCCTTCCCCCACTCCTCTCCTCACCGCTCTTCCTCCCCCTCCCCGTCGCCCTGGTCCTCCTCTGCACACCCACACCCCCCTCTTTCACCCAACATCCTCCTCCACGGTCTCTTTCTCCTTTCTCATCGCCTCTATCCCCCACCCCCTCTGTTTATCTACCTGTCTCTCTCTATCTAGCTATAAAAAAATCTACCTCTCTCTCTCTCTCTCCTTCTCTTCCTCCTCCTACCGTGTTATGTCTGTCTGCTTTAATCTTGTTCCTACTCGGCCGCCCGAGAGAAACAGAGTTAGAGAGAACTCTATACCACACGGCTTTATTCCCTTCCTTATCCAACGTTTCGCGATGAGCGCGGTTTGAGCATAAGCGCCGGTGAGAACGCGAGACAAAGAGTACAATGCTAGCGACAATAATGGGAACGCACGTTGACGAGGGCCGACAGCGGCTCGTGTCACGGAGAAGCGACTATCGTGACAAGGATGAACTCGAGAGTCCAGCTGGGATTGAGGCCGATACTAGACTGCGTTCTCGTAAAAATTTCAACGTAATCGACGTCTTTCGCTCGCCGCTGTGCTCGTGTTTTTCTCGCGTTGCGAATCGTGTCACGTAGATTTTGCATCGCGCGGTAGACCTCGCGGTAGACTTTCTACGTTCTACGTTCTACGTTTTCCATAATCGTGAATAATTAGCGCGATGGTATTGCAAGAAAATTCAACTTTGCCTGGCATCCTTGCCACTTTCCTCTCGAATTAAGGTTACTCCTTATACATTCACCAATACGTGTTTCAAACGTCGCTGCTAATTTTCCGTCGAAGAATCTTACTCGAATCTTTGTAAAATCATACGAACTATTATTAGGCCGTGAACAGGCACATTGCGATCTTTTTGTTTCATGAAAATGGGTACGGCTATTTAGGGTTAACGCAGTCGCGCATTTTGCGGATCGATACGTAACGATCGTACGATCTGAATGTGGGAAATTTTGTACATTGCGGTAGGTATGTGCATACGTACGTACTACTACGTACCGAGGTGCAATTCGTTGCAATTTGTAGCACATTTTAGTACCGTGCATTTTCAGTAACGCACTCTAGACCGGTAACGACATTTTTCATGGTGGGATCATTAACATTTCTACTCGGGTGTACACTTATGAGCCAACGGTCATAATGTTTCACTCGAATCTTTTTTCTGTTCCTCTGGGACGGCTGAAAGTACATTCCAGCTTTAACTGCACTTTTCTCCAGTGAATTCTAAAACGAACAATGGTATTCCGACGGTAGACGTTAATAGCGCGAAGCGTATCTTGTTCGCATTTTTTATATTAATAGATAAAGACCAATCTAATCCATCCTTTGTCAAATGTCGTCGCTCGTCAGCTTCGGCGGTATCGCCTTAGCCTTTTGTTCGCTGATTCGTCCTTCTCTCTATTTTCCAACGAAACGCACTTGGGGCAAATAACAAATTAATTTTCCCGATTTCATGTAAGCTTTAGCAGGTTTAATAATCATTTTAGAGCGCACATACAAATTTCAATCGTATTTAAAATCTCGGAGTTTGCGCGATGCGATTACATCTTTTAAAGATACGGAAATCGTATTAACAATTTGATCTCGTTACGTTCGGTAAATCCGTGGGACTGTTCGTTGTTCGTGTTTAACGCGACTAGGGATTTTAAGGAAAGTAAATGAAAATAATTTATATCCTGATCGCGAGGGCAGTAAAATTGAAACGGTAAACATTTCGTCGTTACATATTATAAGATTATACTGTGACATTTGATCTTATTCTAAGTAGGTTCTTCGGAATCGACCGCTAGGGTTAATGTTAAGGTTAAATTAATAATCATTTGGGTAAAATACACTTCTCGTATTATAATTTTTGCATTACAATTAAACTTTAAAGCTTCTGTATTTCCATACAACGCGTCCTCTGTATTTGCATAGGGTATCCAGGGGCTAATCGCACATTCCTTATAATTATATGTACGTCGGTCCGACAAATTTTATTTTACGATCTTAAAATTACATTAAATTCGCTGGCTACAGTTCGTTTCGTACTAAGCAAACTTTTGCGAATCGTAGTTTGATAATTACAGTATCCGGAAGAACGCATCTCCGCACCACCTTTACACGTACTTCCCAAAACAAATAATAGCATTACGATAACTTTTGTTCGTCGAACTAAATACAGACAGGAACGCCAAGAGAAACACGCTCGTTCCAGTTCCCGCGTTTCATTTTGCTCTCCTCGCGAAAGAATTTTTTTTTTAAGCAGGTTAAATGAAGTAACATCCGCGTAATAACTTTTAGCATTTTTTAAAACCCTTACCTTTACTGCCGCTAGTCTCCTTATAATTATCATAATTTTATTGGACCTCGCTTCGTAAAAATATGATTGCGAGCTCCATCATTTTTGACCGACTTTGAAACTGCCTCGAGGCCACACGAAATTACGAAACACGGTCTCGTACCAATACCTTTCGAGATCGTTCTGTTTTTCGAGGGTGCAACGATGCACCGTTGCGCGCATTAACTCGCACGCCGGTTTGACGTTCCCTCGCTTTGACGGACACGCACACATAGACGACGCGTGCACGCGCAAACGAAATATCTTCCTTTCTTTCGAAACGTTTTCCACGGCACAAGGGGGGTTTTTACCTCTCACGGCTGCGCTCGCTCGCCTCCCTTTCTCTTTGCATCGGGCCACGCGGCCTATTTTCCACCGTGCACGCGGATGAAGGAAAAAAAAAATCAACGACCACCAACGCGCAACGAGTGCTCGTTGCATTCTGATGCACCCTGTGCGCGCTGGCGATTCGTTGCACGGCGAGAGCACTCAACATTTTTACGGCCACGTGGCCGTTCGCCGAAGATCGAGTATATACCAACCGCGGGATTTTTTTATCGTGATTTCGATAGGTATTTGTTGATCCACGCGTACGTAATTTTGTTTCAGCGAGGGATTAACCGGTGAATGAGATTCCGTTTACAAGGTCATACGCGTTGACGTCGATTGAATTTTATTCTGTAAATAATCGTGGAAAATTGTTGGTGCGCAGTTTTGAGTGGAATCAGTTTCGAATTGCGGGGATTACTCTTCCTTTTTATTTTGGTGAAAAGTTGAATCTCTTGATCGTTAATCGAACAAAGTCTTTCCATTAAAGTTTCGCGTGGAAAAATCTTGGGATACTTACCGTTCTTCTCGAACTTATAAATCTACGGGAATCGAGAGATGTTTCGGTGGAGTGAGCTTAAAATCCAAAAACATTCGTTCCCACCGTCTTTACTCGTTGCACCTCGTGCTTTGATTAAGAATCTAATCAAATCCCGAAGTAGAGTATAAAACTCTAGACGAGGAACGCGAGTAATACCAGGTCATAATAATTTTTTCTTGTTTTCCGTTTCCCAATTACGCGGTACACTTTTAGCCGGCAAACTTGTAATTTTTTTTCTTCGCCCCGTAACGATTAAAAGCATCGCGCAAAAACGAGCGAGGGCCGTGGCACCTCGTAATTTCCAGAATCAAAAACCGCGAATACAAAGGAACGGGGGAAAAAGTATATCGTAGTTATATTCCGTCGCGAAATTTAGGGCGAGTAACTTGATTTCATTGGAATTCGGTATACCGATTCTCGAGACTAGCCATGGAGCGCGTTAGGTACCTCGGGTGTTAAAAGGAATTTTAAAAGTGACCATAAAAGGCCACCCTCGGCACACTTTTCCGCTCCAAACGAGGAAACGCTTGAAAGGAGGAATTATCTCGACGCGTATCGTTACGTCGTTGGCGTTTAGGATATAGCGGCGATATTTTAACGAATCATCGGCATCGTTAAAAACGACCTGCAGTTGGAGATCGATTCAGCTACTCCGTTCGACGAATTTTTATCCCCAAGCGCGAGATTTTGAAAGAACATTTCCGCGCGCAGGCGTCCACTTGAACGCGAATTTGTGGAAAAGATTCTAGCTCGCAAAATCAACCGGAATTTCGTAGTGTCGCGTACTTGACCGAATTCCCCCGATACGCGGATGATCGAAATTCACCTTCCCTCGTTTCAATCTCCGTCACCTCGGAGTTCTAATTTGCCACTTGTTCCCCGTGCGCGAGGGTGGGGTGGTCGAGGGAGCGGGGGGAGGAGATCATCGACTATCGCGAGGTCGATACCGATTTCGTTTGCGCGATAGGAGACGACAGAAAGTACTCATAATTCGAGCACCCCGATCGACCTAAAAGAACTAAAAGCGCGGAAGAGAGAAGTAGCCCTTTGTAACACCTGGCGCTCCTCGCTTCCACATCCATTCGATCGTCCAACCACCTACCGGTAGGTCCAGAAAGAGGTCACAACCACCAGCGTCGGTACTCTTTTTTTCTTTTTTCTCTCCCCCGTTCTTCGACGACCGCGCTCACCGACGCGCATACACACAACTCGCCGGCCCGCTCGCTCTCAGGCCACTCCACAAACGACCGCTTCTCCCTCCGTGCGGCCTATTTTCACGAAAATACACGAGCTTCGCGTCAAAAGCGTGCGCGCGCGCGGAAAGGTGGAGTGAAACAGGGACAAAGAGGAACGCGCAGGGAGAGAGAGAGAGAGAGGGCGATAATGGGAGGGGGTGGGAAGCCCGATGGGGAAAAAAGGGTGGAAAGAGAGGGAAATACCTAACGACGAGCAAGAGGAATGGAAAAAAGATCTTTTGTCGAGAAGTGCGCCGCGCCGCCTCGCTCACCTCTCCCATCTAACCCCTCATTTCTCTCTCTCTCTCTCTCTTTCTCATCCACTCGTAATTCCCAGGGAAATAGGGTTCACGTTTCGACAAGAGCTCGTCCGCGCATATCTCGTTTCTACTGTGCGTATTTCTCTCTCCCTTTCGCTTTCTCTCCCTCTCTCCCGCTACGTATAGGTATACTCGTCTCGGCTATTTCAGCGTTGTCTCTCCTCTCGCCGTCCCATCTCTTTACCTCCTTTTTTTCGCGACCCTCATTACCATTTTCCAGTATTTACAGCGCTTCGAAGGAATTTACCCCGACTCCAGACTGAAAATATTTACGTAACTTGGGAATTATTCGATCGAACGTTGAGTCGCGATAGATTTAACGACAGTTTTTCTCCCGTCACGAAAGCATTGGTTGCGAAGGAAAAACAGGGAGGAACGTGCGATAACGATAGGCCATATTTATCGCGATATCTTCATTCTTCTCTCGCGGAATCCACGAGGTTCCACGGAAACGCCATTTCGCGAACTCTAGATCTATTCGGGTAACGTTAATGACACCTCCCGAGGTGGTAATAAGTAAGCGTAACTCGAAATAGGTACCTGTGTATGTGCGTAACAGCGTGGCGCGTTGCCCGAATTCCGCGCATCGACACGCACGACACGGTCGATCTCTGGCCCGCGTTCGTTCGCACGTTTTCCCGCATCCTAACTCCAGCGGCGTGTAACCTGACCGCAGCAGCCGCGTCAGCGCGGAACGGCCGCACTCGTCGCACGTGGAACGAATAAAAGCAAAACTAATGACACACCAAGGGATTCGGGACGGTAACGGCGTAGACGCCCATCCCCCCACGAATGACTCGTCGACGTCGCGTCGGTGGCGTTGCACGCTGCACGAAATAAAGAAAGAGTCGCGTCCCGCGGAGAATACCGTAGGTTAATGCTTTTTTTCGCTCTTTTGCCTCGCATCGCGATTCTCTCGCCACCCCCGAGTCTTCGTTCTCTTTTCTCGTCAGGGGGGTGGGGGTTCCGTGGTACGTTTTCCAGGGTAGTCGCGGTCGTTATCGCTCGGAAACAATGGCGAGACGCTCCTTCGTCGGGCATGCCAGCAAAGTTGACAGGAGTCGTCACTGTCGATGCATCGTCGTGAGAGGACAAAAGCGGTCGCAGAACTTGTGGATTCATGGGGGATGGATGGGAGTCGAGGGTTGAAGTTGAAAATGTTTTTGTCCGCTTTTACGCGAAACGAAGCCCGGTGTTTGTTTTGTTTCGCTATGTATAGGTGCGTCCGTGGGCGGACGCACGGCGAAGGGTCGGCGAATAGTTTTCCGAAGAAGTTTGTTTTCAGTGAGAACGCAATCAGGAATAGTTGGGGAGCGGCTCGCGAATGCTTCCGAGAGCAAAGTTGGTTCCGGAGATGGTTGTTTTTAATGCGAAGCGCCTGGAATCGCTGCTCGGATCGTAGATTACGGGCTGCTTTTAATTAAATTTCATTCGCGTTACGTATTAAGAGCGAATACAGAACTTTGAGCGCGTAAATATTCGACCAGAAGATCCGGACGCGAGCGAAAAGGGAGAATTAAAAAAAAGTGAGGCGGGGGTATCGTCCGCGGGACACGCCAATAAAACATTTAAAACGACCAGCGAGTGTCCGTTATCGTTCGGGGAGATCTCTTCGCGCCAGAAGAACAATATCGTTCGCTTATCTTCGACACGTCCCATGTTCTTTTGACTTCGAACAGTCGAGGAGAAGTCGGTCTTCCGGCGTGACATTGAAAAGGAAAGTTTGACATTGAAAAGACCCACACGTTTACTTTTCTCCAGACGACGTCGCGTCCCCGTCGTCATTTTTCAGTCATAATCATCTTTCTGTTCAATACATCTGTATTTCTAATCACAGAATCCCACAAACGTTCTACGATTATATTCGTTTGAGTGAAAATACATATAAAAACGTCGAACGAGTAAATCCGTTCGAAATCATAAGCTAATAGAAAAATTGTTCTCAATCGAGTATACCCGGTTGAGCGAAAATAGTTTAATCCCCTGTACCCGAGATAACTCGGTTCAGTGCATTAATTGTAAGTGGTTAAAGACGTTGGTAAAAGAGTGGAATTCGACGTTTTTCCGTGAAGTTTCTCGCGATGCTCCGCTCAGAGGTTAACTCAATCTTCATTCTGGATACAAACGATCTGACCACCAATCCAAAGTCTAAAGTACTTTTATCGCGCGCTTCGAAGAGCCGTATTACCGCGGAAACGTCGTAGGAAAGCGTCGGAATCAGCGACACGAACCAACTTGTTTTCACCGGCGAATGTTCCAGCAAAACCTTCTACGAACCTTGTCGTTACAGGGTGATCGGATGCAAACGTGCATCAAAGTCCGGTTCTTCGCACGGTCTTATCGGTCTCACGGGGAAATCATTTTTTTAACGTTGAGTCCGCGTAGCGAAAGACGTAATTGTAAATTGCAAAAAGGAAGTACAAGGAGTCGATGCTCGAAGCGTACGCGGGGCATTGGAGTTTTCCGCGTTTCTCCGAGTTCGGTTCGACGGAAACGCGTGATTTGAATAAACGGCGAAGAGTATTGTCTGGAATTTACGCGTTGCGATGCGCGCGAAGTACGGCATCGGTAGTACGATGACGAATCTTCGAATCACGAAGTCAGAGATACCGCGATCACCTTCGTCAACCTCACTCGGCGAAGCATCATTACGTAATACGAATTATTTTTCCCGAGGCGGCGGAGCCTAATCGATTATTAAGTGGTCGTTTCGAATAAATTTTTGTGCCTTTACGGACCGACGTAGATCCAAGCTATATCCGCGTAACCGTCTTTCGGCCAGATTTATAATTTAATTAATTCGAATTAGGTAATACCGTGAGATAATATTTTCACGGTGGTCAAGTTATAATTCCGTCGTCCGGTTGTACACAAAAAACGAACGTTTGGTCCAGAATTCTTTACCAGCTGCAAATTACTATCGCGTAAACCACGAACGAGATAGCAACTATCCCTGTCGTGGGTATTTATTTATGATCGTTCTAGATATTTAGTAGATCGTTATTCCGAAGAATGCTTCCGATGCCACTGTTTTATTTATAGTTCACCAGCCGGCATTTACGACTTAAAATTGCCATTTGGATACATCGAGGTGAATTCCGTGTTCGACACGGTAGAATTTTCAATTTCAGTCTTCCGTTGCGAATATCCAATCGTACGGTGTATACTTATTTCGCCGCGTAACAAAGCGCTCTTTACGATTTTAATTTTCGTACGAAACACGAGGCACGCTTCGACGGACCCCGCGAGAGCGCGATACAAACAAAGAAAACGGTAGTTACGAGTCGAAAAACTTGTTGGATCGTTTCGAAAATGTGTTCGGTATCGTTCGGAAAGAAACGGCAAATGTGGTTCGGTGTTTTTCAACGGGCAAACTCCCGAGATGGAGGAAAAATAGGGCGAACGGGACGAGAGAAAGGAATCGTGAGTCGGTGGAACGAGGACGAGGAAAAGTTACTTTCCCGTTGGTCCGACGAACACTGCGGGATGCCACTTGCGGGAAAAGGGATTCACCCTTCGCGTAACGCATAACAGGTGACAGGGAGGTGGGGAGGGGGGAGGCTTATGTCATCGCATCGTCTGCCAATCGAATATCGGATCGGCACGTGTCAAACGTTAAACGAGTGCACCGAGCACGGCGAAACAACGAGAAACTATATGTATAGAACCGACGTATGTATATCCGCCTACGCGTGGCCGCGCATAAACTGGGGTAGACCGTGCGCGAGTGACGTTTGAATCGGGGATAGTCGGACAATAATGTCCAATTTGATTTTATCGATAAATCGTGATACGACCGCTCGTTGGAAAGTAAGTGGTCTGGGTCGAGATTCGCGTAATTATACGGCGGGTGCTTGACCCTTTGTTATCGAAATTTGTCTTGCCCGCAGCGGTGAACGATTAAAATGAAAGTGCGCGCTCGACCGAGAATTCGTTGATTGGTATTATACATATGTAGAATTGGTTTTGCGATACGAGATACCGATTTCACTTGTTTTTCGAAATTTTTTGATAAGCTTTCGCGACGTTCGCGCAAGCGCGACAAAAGTTTTATAACATCCCACGAGTGCGCGTGCACTCTCGCCACGATTAGACCGACGCGACGGTTTATTCGAAAAGTAAAGATATTTCCATTTAAAGTTTTGTCGAGACTTTAAATAGTTTAGACGAGTATTTCCAGCATATTCGACCGCTCTCCTACTCTCGGATTAATACTTGTTGTCGGTCATAAAACTATCTAATGGAAAAGTTTCGCTTTGTTCAAACCCGTCCGGATGGCTCTCTACGTTGAAAAAAACACGGACCACGATAAACGTTTACGAGTTATCATTACAATAACGCGTTGCATTTGCAAATCTAAAAAATCCAATAATCATCACTTCGTGCAGGTATTCTCCCCTCTTTTAACAAAGGAATCAAGATACTAGCGATAAACTCCAAGCAATTTCGTTTTCCAAAGAGACAAACTATAGTTATGAATTTTCCGACATCGACTACGTAATATTACTTCGAGCTCGAAAACTCGTCGTTATCTCTTGAATTCCTTTATACGTTCAATTATCACGCGCAAGAATCGCGCATAGATAAAGCGAACTCTCGCGCGTTCTCTGGCCGAACGTAAGTTTTAATAGCCTTTGCGCAACGACGCAGTACCGAAGAACGTGGTTCGCGGTTATTAATTTCGATAAACAGGGTGGCATTACTCTATTTTGATATACCGGTAACGCGTTTCCTCCGAGTTCGTTTTTTTTTTGCCCCTTCCCCCCGATTTGACGCAACGCTTAATAGCTACCGGTGTTCTCGAAGCCGGTGACAAGTCGCCTTTTTCTACGCCTCGGGCCATTATACGTGATTATAAGGCTGACGAAAATGACGGTGATTAGGACCACGAAATTACAACTTTGTCGAGTTTCTAATAGGGATCGTCGAGTGGCGAGAAATTGGAATCTGTTCAAAGGTGCGTTTAGAACTCGACCTTAGGAACTGTACGTTCGCGGTGAACAGGTTGTCGATAATAGGATAGCATTAAAAAAATATACGCTAGAGGTCCAGGATGACTATTCGCCCACTCGTACATACGGCACTTTAATATGTAATATGTAATTTGATATAAAAGTGAACGTCTTTTTTAACGAGTCACCGTGCCAGTCTCTACCTCCAGATTATTTTACAATATCTGTATCAAAATAAGCGTAGCGAAAAACTACGTTTCCAACGTACCTATCTTATTTGTAAGGGGAATCTCGTATTTTGTGCGAGATCAACGATTTCGTGCAACATTAACGTATCGATTGGACATAAAGCGTGAACTACGTGGTAAATAACGCGAACCGGAAAGCGCTGGACTCTCGCGCTTGTTTTCGATTCGGTTTCGGTACCAGTTTCTAATCTCCGTCCGCAACGCGAGCCCGGTTGTGCCGCGGCGCGCGCGCGTCGTCGAGACTGAGGTGGGGGCCGAAATAACCCGTCCGTGCGTGGCACGTGAGTGGGGAGAAAATTGCGGTAGGTCGCGAGGACAAAATGGCCGGCAGCTCGGTTGCCATGGCAACTCGAATGGGCGGTGCCGGAACGATTCTCGTGGGCGGAGCTTCCTTCCCTCGGCGGCCATTACGATCCCCCACTCTGAGAGGTATCGCCATCTGGGGAACGAGTCGCGAACCTCTGGTACTCGTTTATCCCGTAGCGTTTCCCGGGGAAGCGGGAGAGCCAAGGGAAGATTCTCTCGTATGCGATTGAAAATCAAGGACATCTCGAGATTGATTTTCACCGATTACACGGAGCTTTCGTTTCTACTTTGGTAATGTCAAAAGGAAAGATTCGTTTAAAAATTGCCACGATTATCCGCGGTTAGGAATTGAGGAAAAACGTGCACCCGGGTTAAGTTGTTTGGTTGCTTCACGAGACGTTTCTTCGTGTATCGGACGATCGCGTTCGGGTATCAAACAGGTTATGTTTCGTCGAACATCGATATGGACCGAAGTTTCCGAATAACCACTTGCCACATTTTTAAACTTTACGAGTGCTAAGTATCGAAGTTAAGGTAATGGACGGTTGATAGTTTTCTTTATCATGCGTACGACCAACGACCCGGCAAAATTTCATCGAAATCAAGAGGCATCGATTCCGAACGATTTCTCGTAAACGGACAAATATCGTACAGGAGCGCGTGGACTTTATCCGCCACGTTATTCATGGATATACAATAGCGATTCGCTTGACAGCGGTAAAGGATTTGCGCGTACGTCTGCCCGGCACGAGGTTATCTGGATCTCGGTGTAGTTGCACAATTTGCTCTTGTTAATAGGCGATGGTCGATGTTCGATGCGTCACGAGTCTCGTGCCTCCTTTCAAGAATTATTGCGCGACTTGACTGCGCGTTAAAGGGAAATTCAATTGTTTTTGGAGAAACATGGTCGTACGTCGACGAGTGGCGATGATTGCTCTTGGCAACCGAATTTTATTGTATACGTATATATTACTCGGCGAACTTTACCCTATCATGCTTTTTCAAAGAGTATCGTAGAGTCGTTCGTTAAAAAGTTGACAGAGATCCATTTGGATTTCACAAGATACACGTACACACGTGCCAACGGTAATACGTTCAACGATATCGACAAAGCAGCGGTAAATTTATTCCAATTACCGTGCGTCTCGCTGCTGTTTATACTTGTTCGTTAATTATTTACCTTAACGTTCGCCCGCGCGATCCCAATTAATAATTCCAGTTCGCGTTTGAAAATTTTGAAAAAAAGAAAACCTGCGGGCAATTCACAGAAGATTCAAAAGCGAGGTAGTAAATCCTGTATCGCTTCACGTTGATAGGAGGGAAAACTTAATACATAATAAACGTGTTCGATTGTTCACGTTTGTCATCCGAACGGCCCGACGTTCTATGGCCATCAATATTTATCTAGTAATTGACCCTCTTACGTACAACGATTACGGGTAATCGTTCGCTCTCTCGTTTTCCTCGACGTTCCGCGAAGTTTATATTTTACTTGGATTCTTGCCCGTTCGACGACCAACGAACGAGGTTGAATCGTTTATGTATGGCGTTCGTTTAAACGTTCCAGTTGCACGCGCAACGACTCGCACCGGCGCCATTAATGTTGATTTATCGGTTAATCGACCGACGCGCGTCGAGTGTCACGCGTCCCTTTCGGCTTACACCATTTTTGACGAAACGTGTCGCGTCGACGGGACGTCGATATTTCGGGACAAGTTTGCGATCGTTCGAAGCGTTGACCGACGCGAAATTCTGTATCTCTGTGAGCGTAAGGTTGAATAATAAGGTTTAATAATAGTAAGGTTTAATAAGGTTTAATAATTGACTCCGCTGTTTGCTATAACTTCCCGTTTAACACTAGAACTACCGACGATTAATGTATACCTATGTCTACCAGAGCAAGTGTAACGACTGGTTATTTATAAAATGCGTTGTGATTACAAATAGATCTATCCGTATCTTGGGAATTTTTATGATGTCAAGAAATATGTACATAATATTGTACGTATTTATAGGACTTAGTAACACACGTTTTTCATGCTTAGAATAGATAAATTTAAATGACAATTTTTAACCAGTTACAATAACTGGTTTTGGTAGTTCTAGCGTTAACGTTTTATGGGATATCAACGAAAGCTCATTGGCTCGTCGATGGCATTATCAAGATGGCATTCAACGTTTAAAGATGCGTCTACACGCTCAGTTTTGTCTGTCAGTCTTGCACGATCGTGCCAGATTTGACAGACAAGACTGAGCGTGTAGACGCAGCTTTACGCGCAGGAAATCCGTAAACGAGGATTAAACGTAACGAGGGACTAATTATGTTGAAGCGTTAAGTGATTTAGAGAGAGGACTAAGAAATTTTCGTAAATAGATCCTTCCACTTGTTAGTTTCGTGTGTCGTCGACACGCGATCGTTGTGGATTCGTTCGCATCGATTTAGAAATGATAATTAAAAGGTTCGGTCTGGAAACGATTTTTGTTTCTTTATTTCAAAGGAACGGCAATACGATTGGCGCGATTACATTATTACTTTATTACCAGCGTGGATTAACTAGAGCCGGTTAAACGTATAATGCGAATGCGAATTGAAAAAAATGCTCGGGAAAGGGGAACCGACAATAATTCCGTACAATTTTACAAACCTATGGCATATCTCGTTGCAAATTCATTGGAAATTCCATTATCCGATTCTATCAAAAGCACTCGAAACAATCAGCTACAAAAATGAAAATTAAAATAATCGTACCCAGGAACGACGCGGTATTTCAATTAAATATTGATAAACAAAAAAATGGCCAGTGATATTCATCTGGGTTTAATATCTACTATTTAAGTATTTTATACGATAGCACGAAATTAATAATACAACGATTAATTAACCAACGTATAAAAAAAAAGCTCTGGGAAATCGGAAAAGCACGTCGCTTTGAATTCTATAAGTATAAATATTCACGAGCGTTGGTATTCGTTAATAAACGATGTTCCCGTTCAATAGTACATTTATATCGACGTCTAAATAATTAACGTTGCCAATCCCTGGATAATTCAAACGGTCGTGCAGATAAAACATACGTATTGGGACGTACCTTTAAAAAGGGAAAAAAAACAACGAGAGGGAGATCCAACAAAAACGAATCGATCGATGATCACCGAAGCGATATATCCTCGATCGTTCGTCCCCGATTCGTTGGCGCAAAAATCCACGAATTCAAACGTTAAAATCGTTGGATCATAATGAGAGCAACGAACGGCCAACGATTACGCGCCGGTGGACTTTTTTTCCCCGGGCACTTTTTGTGCTCTCCTTTTTTTTCCTTCCCCACCGAGAACACCAATTGCATCAAATGCCGCGCGGCGCGTGCACCGTCTGCATAAAGATTTCATTACTTTCACCAGGATGCGACTCAACGCCGTAGTCGTATTCAATGGGCAGAGCGCACAGGCCGACCTTCAATTAGCGATCACTCGGTCGTTCCTGTTCCCTCGGCGTCGAATTCATCGCGTTAACGAAGCCCCGGAGTAAACCGAGCGTGAGAATTTTCAACCTTCCCTCCACGGTGACCCTTTTATCGACGATTATTCCCGTCGCGGACACCTTCTACTCGTATTCGCGGAATTATGAATAATGCATATCATTAATCGTCCGAATCCCGCTGCCATTCCCCCCCCCCCCCCCCCCTTCGCCGCTTCTTCTATTACCTCCCGTTTACCCGCTTCTTTCGTCGGAGCCGATTCGGCTCGCGATAATTTTAAAACACCCTTTTTAGAGGGGCCGAGGGGAATATATAGGTCTCGGAGATGGCGTGTACCTGTCGTTCATCCGTGACCCAGTGACAGGGTGCAAACGGGGGCATCGGTTTTATCGAAAAGTTATATTTGAGTCTTTTATTGGAAGTTAAGTAGCGCGAATTGGTGGGAGATTGGGTCGATACGGAAGATCGCTCGTGCGGGAATTTAAGAGGAGAGACGCGGATTTAACACAGTGGTACTTTGGGCGCATTCCCGTTTCAAAATAATAATCGTAAATTTCACTCGCTGGAGGCGAACGAAGAAGCGTTTATCGCTCGCGAGCGTATCGATGTTTATTTTTCGTCTTACCTCATGCCCGTGAATTATTTGTTACAGATCCTCGTAGAGTACGACGACGTCGAGTGGCAGAGGAGAGAATGGTTATCGCCGCACAGGGATGCCGTGTTCTCTTTCTTTCTGGTGGAAAAGGGCCTCTACTGGGCCGAACGGCCTGACTCCAGGCACGCCAGCCTCATCGCCATCGATCACCACAATCACGCGAACAACAACCATCATCACCACCACCACCACCATCATCACCACCACCGCATCAACGGGAAACCCCTTAGGGGCGCCACAGCCGTTGCGAACACGGTCGCTTGGCCAGCTCTCGTGAGTATACGTTCCAAAATGCGTATACGCGCACCGGGGAGCTTCGGATAATTTGACGACGCCAAGAGATAATTTAATTTTCTGGCGCTTTTACGTTTAACACCGCATAGATCGAGCGGATTACTATTGTAATCCAAAGTTACTTAGCGACGAAACTCCGGGACGTAACATTATCGCATTCCGTCTTTTCCTCACATATTTTGGATTCTAATTAAAATATTTTGTTTAAACCATTTTGCTTTATAAGCTGTACTGAATATTTTGTTCTCTTAGCTTCGATGTTCTAATTCGAGTCAAAAACAGGGAAAAGAAAAAGATACAATTTGGATTACTATTGTAATCCAAACGCTGTCGTCGGCGACAGCGACACAGATTGAACTCGAGGCATTGGGAACTTTAAATCTGTTATCGTTGTTTAGGGTCGGCTTAAGGCTACTCGATAACCGGAACACTTTCCGATAACGTATATTTTCTACGCAACCGAAAGAACGATACCTTGATAGCCCCTCGTATAGGCCCAAGTGCACGCGTTTGTAAGCGATATTACCGTGCGCGATCATCGAAAGACTTTGTGCCCCCGTTATCACTGACATTCATTTTCCATCCGCCGCGGAAGCGCGCCCGAGATGGGAATTCCACTGTTTTCCGGTACAAGGTGTAACTGGAAGCTTTCGCAATTTGCATATAGAGTACCTCCAATCTTGGGAGTGTCTGGCACATCAGATGGATCTAACGTAGTTCATTTCGCGCAGCTGTTTTCTGTCTCTTCGACCCTGCTCGCCCTCTCTTTCCCTCGTTCCCATTTTCGTTCCCCCGGTTCGGATTCGCTCGGAACGAGTTTTAATCGTAATTAGCTGGAACTTTTAATTATCTATCGCGCTGTCTGAAACGACGACGTTGTTTACCCCTGACGCAAGAGAATCTTTCTCAGCGTCTGGCGCGTAGGCTGTAATTAATCGCGTGAAACGACGTAAAAAATTCCGACGGTTCAATGCACTTTTGC
Source organism: Pemphredon lugubris (assembly GCA_933228935.1). Classification (NCBI taxonomy): domain Eukaryota; kingdom Metazoa; phylum Arthropoda; class Insecta; order Hymenoptera; family Crabronidae; genus Pemphredon; species Pemphredon lugubris. The sequence goes on along the minus strand of OW121817.1, from coordinate 54,522,385 downwards.
ATTCGGACAAATGTGGTAAACAATGTGCCACTGTGCGACGCTCGTCCGGCGTGCTTCGGTTTCTCACAATCGTTATTATTAGTATTGTCGCGATACGCGCGGCGCGTTAACCTTACGGCTTAACGTAATTATGCGTTTCTGCGAAAGATATTTGCGACGTGTGTTGTACGGTAATCGTTGTAAGTATCTCGCGTAAGGCGAGGTTCTCCATCCTCAGCGATTACGCGGGAAATAAAATTCGTTATCGCAGATATTTTAATTCAAACAATTTTACAATTGTGAAATTTTACATTAATTCCGATAGCGAGTATTATCGTTCGGGGAAAGAAACTGAATATTAAACGAGGGTTGTCTAGGAATATCGAGTGGAATAATTAAACGGGTTTTTGTGGTATTCGTATTTCAATAGCCGCGAATTTATTTTAATCATCCACTCATGAAATTCGTTTTCAGACCTTCTACCCTCTCGTGGCACGCGCCGAGTTACCGGAAGACGCTATGCCCCTCGAATTTATGCAAGATCGGAAGTTAGACTTCGTGGACTACTCGAAGCTGAAGCCGTTCACCGTAAGTATTATAATGCGTTGGAATATTTCTCTCCTTCTTCCCATTGATTTATATTTCCAAACCGACGTGAATTTTAAACGATAATTATCTTGGTAGCATTAACTACGCCTCGTAAACGATTTAGTTATTTATTAATCGAGAGGTTGAACGGAAGGGGGTACCAAAATTTTATTTCGGATAGAATTTTCACGAACGTTCGAATCTTGTTTCCGGTCCACGAGACATAGACGTTCCTTTCCAAAACTTCGAGAGAAGAATCACGCGTAAAATATATGTAAGTACATATACGATCACGCGCATCTTCGCGTAGTTTTGCTTACAAATAGGTATGCGATAAACCAATTACTCTCACCCTTTCAATTTACCGCGCAAGCAGCCGATGCTTTCAACGATGTTATTCAATGCAAAGGTATTTTCACCTCCCGATTTCTCACGAACTAAAGTATCTCGCATTCCGCTATTCCATTACCTACCGTCGGCTCTCGTTCTCCGTTTCCGCGCTCACGACAGGGAAAGATTTATCCGCTTTTCGCTTTGACGTGTCTACGGGAATCTTCCGTGGCAATTAAGTCGAACAAATCTGGCTCTCTCTCTCTCTCTATCTCTCTTTCAGCCGTTTGACGAGGAGTCTCGATTCCCAAGCGTGTCAAAACACCGCCGAGCTCACCGTTATCCCGGTTTCTTCCCAATTTTCCCCGTAACCGAGCCATCTCGTATTTCACGGACGAGGTGCGATAGGATTCCGAGGCGATTAAGAGCCACGCAAGTTTGCTCGACTGGTCGGACCACTTCCGCTTTACGACTAGAAACTTACTTCGTTAGAGGCGTCTTGGAACTTAGTTAGGAACAAGTTCCAGGGCTATTGACCCATCTGACACCCTTTAGGCGACGGCCGAGCGTCTTCCCTGCCGCGGACGAGAGTAATCTTTCGGAAAATAGTTATCCAACTTAACGTCGAGGCACGCGGATAGGTCAGTCGAACTTTGTTGGCGTGCGACTCATCTTAATCGGTTTACATCGTCCAGACAGATCCAGAGCGATCGAAACAATAATAAAAAGATTCGAACGTTTCGGCGGGAGCGACGATGTTCGATCAAAAAAATGTCTAACAATAAACGTCGCCTCGTAGCTTGCAAGAGTATTTTTTTCGCGCTATAGGACTACTTTGGGTATAAACACCTGCCTTTCCCGATCGGTTCGACGATTGATTGTTTTGTCACGCGATACATTTGCGAGAGGGACAAACGAATTTCAGGGACAAATCGTTCTGCCAGCTGACTCGAACGATCCCGTCTACCAGACGTCGAAGATTAAAACTCAGATACAAATGGTTAACCGGAACTGTTCCATCTTTGAAAAATGAACAGGTTCGAGGTACATTTCATATTTGGCTGCTAAAATCAATAATCGACGGCGGTGACATCGATTAAAAATTTGAATCGACGCATTAACGAAATTTAGATATTACGGGTCAAACGACGAAACTAAAAGCATAAAACTCGAGCAGAAAAAGGAGAACGAGGGGGCATCCATTAAAAATAATAAATCGATCGGCCAATTTTTCCTTTCACAGGAAAGAGAACCGAACACGCTTGTAAAGTTTGTACGCTCCCCGCCCCACGACGCGGGTGAGTGTAGACGTGGGTGCTGGAATTGTTTCCAAGTAATTAAACTACCGGAACTTTTACCGTTAAAACTTTTCCCGCTTCGGCGAGACTCTAAGTCGTTTACGTGCGGTGAGAAGTTTCGCGGAGACCGCGGTCAGGATCAATTGTGCGTCTGAGTTTCCGCGCTGATCCTTAATAGTTATGTATTAAGGACGATTATGGTGGAATGAGTTTTCTTCTGTACGAAGAAACGTTATACGCTTCGCCGGTACGCTCCATCGAGCCGGCTAATCGATTTGCGGCGTTTCGTTTCTATCTTAAAAGTGTCTGCCATCGCACAATCGAACGTACGAAATGACTTGCCGATCGTATATATCCGAGCCTTATTAATTTAACGTAATTTTAATGTAACCCGAGATAGTAACTTCCATTATACGCCTGAGTTTGCTGCGCCAATAGATTACAGGGTAGCGCGGCAGGAAATCCAAAAGTGTAACGATACACCTGACAAACCGCGAAAGTAATAAGGGTGAAACTCTTGAACCAAGATAATTACACGGACGGCTATAACTTCCCCCGCCTCGGTTTATCAGTCTCTCCGCGTACGTACTATCGATTATCGCATCCCACCTTTCATCAATCGGAACAAGCCTGACAAATTATTCTCTCTCTCTCTCCTCCCCATTGTACGCGAACAATGTTCCAAAAGTCTCGTCCCTCGGAAATACGTTAAAATCCAACTACATCCCCCGGCCTGACAAAAGCGAACCAATTTTATCAGTGACATCGAGGTCACTGGAAATTACTCATGCGTAACCATCGATACCCGCACGTGCAGCTATCGATCTTCGATACTATCCGGTATCGAGGGGGGGTGGTGGGGGTGAACTGGTGCACTTTCGCCGTGCTTGGAACGAAAAGGAGGGCAGTGACGGAGGGGCGAGGGAGAAAGAGAGAAGGAAAAAAGGAGCAAAAGTACAAGTAGCGGCAGCAGAAGGAAGGGGAGGAGGAGGAGGAGGAGGAGGACGAGGAGGTGGTGGTGGTGGTGGAGGTCCGAATTCGTCGACAGAGCTCTACCACGGGAGCGACGAGTCTGCTGACCCTGAACTATAAATGCAACGGGTTCTTTCTCCTGGCTGCTCCAAGAGCTACATACCTAGCTGCACGCATACGAACGAAGGTAGAAATATCCGTGTGGCAACACCGATGCGTACCTATAGAGTGAAAGAGGGGTAGAGGGATTGGGGGGAAAAGAGTGCGGAAGAGAGAGAGAGAGAGAAAGAGGGAGAAAGAGAAGAGAAGAGAGAGAGAGAGAGGGACGAACACGCGGCAACGAATCTACGGGGTCGCAGGAGAGTTTGCGGTTGTTTTGCTCTTATTTTCCTGGCAGCTGCCGCTGGTACTGGTGTGCCTCCTGCCGCTGTCGCTGGCCGGTTTGGTGACTCGTGTTCTCCGCGAGTGCGCGTGCACGAACACACATCGGGGAACGTTGGAGAACGGCCAAGAAGAGGCGCCAACATATTCCCGTTCCGCCTAACGGTCCTTGGCAAAGCGCACGACACGGCCTTATACCTTTGGGCTCGCTTCTTCGCGCGTGCACTTCCTTCTGGTCTAATAAGATCGCCTCGGTATCATCCGCGATGCCGAAGACGTTGGATACTTGGCCGGTCTTGTCGCGTAATTTCCTTTCTCCCGGGACGAGTTATGGAAATGACTGCGCTCAGCCGGGATTAAGTGATTGTCATGCTGGTTTCGTTTCGGCGATCGGGAGGATGTTTATGGGATACCTTTATTTTAGGGTCGGCGAAAATTGAGAACGGGCGAGAGTTTGTGGATGTTGAAGAAGCGCCGTCGTGTACATTGAGTCGGAGATACGCGTGTTTGGATGTAGGATACGTCGGGACGTTGCTAGTAGAGTATCGATACTTTCTTTCGATATCACGTCCCCTAGGGATACGTGGAATTAAGTATCGCGGATAGGCTCCATTAGAATTTCAGTTTGAGCGATCGAAGCTTTGCGATGGAGCGTTTTCGATTATGATTCGAGACTGTCATCCGTCGAACGTTACACGTGCTCATTGTCAGTATAGTGGAACTAAGAAAAGACACGATGCATATTTAAACGGTACGGGATATTGCGTGATTAAAAGTTTTTAATTTATGGAATGTCGTTCGTTTATCGGGGTTTTTCCCCCACGCACGAGTACGCTTTTTCCATCGAAATGTTTCAGCACGATCACGCTACAGTTGCGGAATCGTGATTAAAAGCGACTGCGCTCTTAATTAAGAAACTCTTAATTAATTACCTGTCTCGTGGTAACGCTAACGAGGATAGTCGGCGGAAGGCAAAGCGACAACTGTTGCACTGGGAGAGCCCTAAATTCCCGACAATGATCGTTTCACCATTCACCAGCGTTATCTGGGAATTATCAAGAAAGATTTCTCATGGCGCCAAGCATCGTGCTCGCAGTCGCATTAATTACAATTCGTATAAAACCGCGATTTCTTACAAATCAATCGGATGGCTAAGTATGCTCGTCTTTTACCGTCTGTACCTTAACAAGAACTCCCGGCAATGCCTAGAAAAATTCGGCGAATATGCCGAATTGCTGAATTTGTGATATGTATTCGTGAAAGTAACTAAAATTACCTCGAGCGTATAGGTTCCGAGATGGAGGCAACGATGCCCAGGACCATTGCCAAAAAAATTTGCAAAGCAAGATGTAAAAAGAAAATTTTATTTGCTTCGCCCGTACGTTGACGGTGCCATTCGGGGCCGTACGCGATATTATGTGGAACGTCTAGCAAATCGTCGGAGAGCATCGTGGCGGCCGTTAAGTGCTCTCGACGCTTCGGTAATAGCGTTATAATTGCCGTTATATTACTGCCATTATCGTGCATCACCGTCACACCGTGCACCGTGATTGCGCAACGTGTCTGACGTAACGGCGCGATGATGACGTAACGAGGCACTGACGCAATCCATATACACGCATTCTCGCTATGGGAAAACGCGAGTAAAGAAAAATCGACGAAATATGCTGCGAAAATGTCTTTATCGGTCATTAAATCTCGCCGGAACTACGATCGTCGCTAATGACCGAAGCTCGCGAGGAACGCGCAACGTTATTCGAGCCTCGATCGGCAAATGGCCAGCGAATTGAAGAGGCAGCGACGAATTGCCGAAAGAAAATTATTCGGGCCTTTCTTAACGTTCAGGCAACATACGCGGTGTTTGTACATTGCTGTTGGAAATTTGTTGTTGTCTAACAATCCTACGGTCCTGATACTATAACATTTTTACAAATTTCTCTGTAGCGAAAGCTTTCAAATAAAGATAAGAAAAGAGCAATCAAAGAACGAAGAATAATGCCCTTCTCGCGAGATAGGAGGTCCGAGTTTCTCTCGTATTGCGAGATCCGATTTGATTTAATTTTATATAGTTTTCAGCGTCAGCAATTACCGAGCAAGATGGGGCGATAAATTCGCGTAATAAAACTTGCTTAACGAACATTTACGTTCTCGCAACGGGGTTTAATAGACCTCTCGTTGATCGAACGATTCGGCGTTTCCATTGAATTTCCGAAATTATTACGCAACGCAAAGAAACGGCCACCCTCGGGTACACAGAGATAAGTTTCACTTTGTCGTAGAGACGTTAGGCACATAATACACCGTCGACGGAGAAGAATTAATCACCCAATTACGACGGAGTATCGCTCGGATACCGTCTGGAGGAACCTCGTTTATTGGTAGAAAGTGATCGATGACGAGGGTGAGATCTCATTCCAATTTTTTTTTTTCCCCCAAAGATAACGAACCCTCCCTTCTCCCTTTTGCCTCTTTTTATCAACGCTAACCGCCACTACGGCGTAGGTCGGATATCAAAAGTATATACGCGTTTTAGTTAATCAACGAGTTTATCGACGATACATTAAACGTTCGTGCTTCGCCGTTTGTTTTGCAGCAGGACTGGGAGTTGACGAAGGGCACGATGCCTTGGGGAAACGCGGTCAGGCGGTGGGCAGAGATGCAAGATGGACAGAGGATCCTGCTCACTACGCCCAGCGTCTTGGTCGGGTTCAGGGTCGAAGTTTATCGAGCCGAAGGTACAACACAGTGGTACACCGCAGTGATCGTTGGGTACAACGAGTCCACCAAGGTAAGATTGCTCATTAACGATGTTATTCGTTATGATTAAATATATTATGTACTAAATTCAAACGGTATTAGCAAGAAAGTCATCGGGATTCTAAATTCCGAGTTAACTTTATGTTCGAATAAATTTTCTCTCCCCGCGAAGTGTTTTAAAATGACAAAGCTTACCCTCGCTGCGCTCTAACGCAGGTTACCCGAAAGCTTGGAAAATGGATGGAAATACTACGCTTTCTTAAACGTAATTCTTCCTAATTCCTGCATTTGGAAAGTCCTCTTAATAATTTATTCCGAAGCTAGTATGGCGTCTTTATAAGGGAGCTAAATCCCACTGAATCTTCATTGTCAAAGTGAGAAACCAACGTGTCATCAGAACAACGGAAAATGCCAAGAATCCTCTAAACGGTTCTGTATTTAAATTCACTTTTTCGTCGGCTTTTCGGGTTCAGAAATTTTCAAAAATACTTGTATCCTCGCGTGCATATTTTGCTCGTTCGGCATTAATGTAAATTTTCCGCGAATATCGAGGGTAGAAGATGACGCGAGAAAGCGAAGTAGAAATTTTCGTTGATCGAAATAGCGAAACAAGAGTCTCGAAATTAAATTTATTATACGCGTACCCCGAGTCTACGTTCATAATTGGCTGGTATACGCGAAGCAGTTCTTAAAAAGTATTCGCTTAATCAGCTCTGGAATATCCCAAGCATTAGGAGGACGAAGGAACTCCACCGTGAAATCTGCTTTTCCGTTTCTTTCCTACCTCTTTTTTGCTACTCGTTTTTCGTTGGCAGACATTTTCCCAATTCTTTGTTCGGCCTTTAATCAACAATTGCCAACGGTCCTCGCGAATCGATTCGCAAATCCCGTTATCGAAGACGCGATCGACGGTTCTTCGCGAGTTCACGATTTTTAGCAAAGTTCCCGCGTATCGGATTAATCTCGTTATCTCTATCGCTCGTCGTTAACTATCTTTGTTCGCGTCGTGAAGAACAAAAAAGCCGAGAGGGGACGAGGCGCGCGTCATAGAACGATGAGAGAATCGCATCGCTACGGTGGAAAACTTGTCTGGTCGTAACCGCTACGAGTTTCGCAAAGTTCGTTTTACGCATGGTCCGTAAGAGACAACTCTCGGCTGTCATGCTGTCGATCGTTCAAAGTAGCATTGACAAGGAGTTCTCGATCGTGACGCGTCTTAACGAGGAGCCAGACCATCGACTGAACGATCTTTAACCCTTAAATTGGCAGATACGCTTCGCCTCTCCAAGAGAAATCGGCCGGTTTCTCGGTGGAAATGAAACCGATTGATATAGCTTCGAAACATCTGCCTCGCAGAACCATAAACTTGTTCGTCAAAGTGATTTATCGTTCCTCGAAAATAGTTTGATATTTCAATCGGCATTTCGATCATTGCAAATTGACAGTGGGACGGGAGTGTGCACCGTCGGGCATGGATGTCAACGATTTACGCGCGCGTTAATCGATCGACGAGATGTACGCGCGTACGCAATCGTTGCTTGGCAAAGTGCAGATCTCATTGACATTATTTTCGGATGCAAATTTCGAGTCAACGGCGTTGCGCGTGGATCTTGATGTTATTTTCTAAACTTAACCCTTCTACGTGTCCCCCCGTCGGGAGCATCGAACTTAATGAAGCTTCGTCGATATATTAAAATTGAAGCGAAGGGAGACGTAGGGATCGTGAGTTCGATTCGATTAAGTCGGAGAATTTTAATAAAACCGCGAGCTAATAATAAACGATTTTGATCGTTTGATTGGTCATTCACGTCGAGCCCGATGCAATTCCAGGACCTGACCGTCACCGACGACACAGTCCTCGAGGACCACAACGAGGACCCGAGCTTAGTACAAATGCGGCTGATTGGCGACGGAGGTGAGTTCACGAATGACCTTCGTAATCGATATCGTTGCGCGGAGACGCCTCCGACAAATCTCTTAACGTAATAAATAAAAGCGATTTCTCTCGCTCGACTATCCTCGCGAGAAGACTCGTCTTAACGAACCGCGTTGAACGAGCCTCGTTAATTTGGACGATGGAAGGAGCGGTACGTAAAAGAGAGCGTTTCCCATCGAGAAATTAAGAAAAACAGAAAAAGAGAAACGTCGTCCTATTCAAGAATTGAGAGAATGGCGTTGAGAGAAGAATCCTTCGGATATTGTGCCAATTTTCGCGTCTTTCTTTTTGTGCAGTCGTGGAGAGCATCATGAGAGGCGAGGTCGTCGGCATGACACCGAGGAGGTCGAGGTCATCGACTGCTCTGACGCACGCGCTTGTTGTGGTGAGTGAAATTCAATTCGATTCTATTATTGAATACGCTTTACGCTTTATAATAATAAATGTCCTCGACGGTGTCCCACGCTGCATTTCTTTCGCCGCAGTTTTACTTTCGGCGTGACGCGAAGAAATAACATCGTCGCGGTTACGTGCCCGCGTTATACCGATTAATGTCAGACCGTGAGACGAGGAATTAGAATTTTCTTTTGACCGAGCAGACGCTCGTTTTTGTTCGTCTGGTGTAACCGTGACTCAGTGCCGCCATTAAATGGTTCTAATTGAGCAAGCGCGAAGGATTATTTCAATGTCCAATGTAAACATCCGAGTCCTCGGATCTTTCGAGGAAAATTCTGACAGATATAATCTGCTATTAAAATAACACGTTAACGTTAATACGCGTGATAAAATTGGTAAGCCCGTGACTCGATCGCAATGTTCGTCCGCAATCGTAAAGAAGTTTCCGAGTCACGAATTAAACGCGATAACTTCGCGGGAACAAATATGTAATTTCAGCAAAGATAAATGCTTCCTGGGCGCTTCGATGTAATTAGAATGGGAGCCCTTGGTGGAGCACGATGATAAGACAAGACCTCCGACACCCGATTAACTATAATCGCCGTTAAACGGAGTCCACTGCGAGTGCACGCCCGTCACGTTTGTCGTATTATGTGCGCGTCAGTGTTAGGCTCCGAAGATGCGCCTTGGGCGACGAGAATCGCACCTACGTAAAATCGGTAGGCCTGTATTTCATGCAAACATAAAACGCCACTCTACCAATTTAAAGATTTTCCGTCCTTGAACAACGCTGCATTCTCGCTTCTACGATAATCGGTAAAGTAACTGTTAACGTATCGGAGTACGAATTATCACCTTATCATTGCTCGCTCGTTATCGACTGGTAGTGTCATCGAAACGTTCATAACAAAGCGCGCGTAGGGTGGAAGACAATTTTCAACGAAGGAACGTCATTCTTATCGATTTCTAGTGGAATTAATTCTAAAGCAGCGTAACGTAGAGGAAACATATTGTTTACCGCGAAACATTGCTAAACGTTCACTGACAATCGTCGATACAAATAACGCGACTGTCGGTCTACGGTAGACCGTTTTCTTTAATGACAGAATAACTCGTAAGACGATAGACACGAACGGTGAGCACCAACAAAGTACCCAGTGAACCGCGAATTAAATTCAGAGCGTGGAATGAAGTAGATGGAAAGTAAACTCGAAGCGACACTCCGGAAACTCTTAAAGATGTCGTATACAAAGAAATTTCGCGATACAGACCATATATTTACCGACGTTCCGAGTGTGTTAGGTAGCGGTAAAACTAAACTAAACGGTAACTGACAAGAGCCGGCAATGAAATATATCTCGAAGCAATGAAGTAAAGCAGACGTAAAATAAAAATGAATTTGGCGTAGAAATTTTACACGAGATACGAGTAGCTCGTGAAATAAATCGTGATCGTTGATTCGCGACGAAACGTTCCTCGTTATCGCGAAGCCCCTTTCAACGCGAAGGGACACGCGCAATTTTCGGAGCAACGTACCGAGGTATACGTGAAACGAAGCGGGAAGAGTACACAGGGACAGCGTAAAGATTTCCCTCGGAGCGAGTCGGGGGAGTCTGTGTACCGAGCGTTTCCCTTTAACGCGGAAAATCAATAAAGTCGTGTTTGCAGCACCCTCGAGCTTTTAGGAATCGAGAATAGAGTCCGTTGCCACCTTGGCGGCCGACTTCCGTTCATCGGGAGAACACGATTGCCCCACCTTCTTCGTGTCCTCTTCGTTCGATTTCCTGGCGAGACGGTAATCGAAGATCCCCAGTGCCGTCCCTTCGAGGGGATGGCCAGCGGCATTACGGAAGTGGAAGGAAAAAAAAGTGGGAAAGAATTTAAAATGCATCGCGCGAACGGCCCTCGGCGATAGTTTTTTTTTTTTAACTTTTAACCCGGAATATTACGGATTTTAATTTTTCTCTTCGTCCGTTTGATTTTCTGTCGAGAACAGTATTGGTAATTCCGGTGAATTCGAATGCGAGTTTTATCTTGTCGGATAAAAAGGCATTATCCGTCGTTTGTTCCCCGCTGTCTGCGAAAATATTCTGGTTTTGTTGGTAATTCGATGATCGGGGGGAATGCGGATAATAATATTTGGTTGTACGGTCGCGTATCGTTATATAAAAATTAAGTCTTTAATAAATCAGTGGCGCGAAAACCGTATCTTTGTCAAAGTTTTCCGTTAATATTTTTCGAGACGTGGGAAGCGGTACAGCGAATTCGAACGAGCAAAAAATTGGCAAGAAAAAATTCGCGATGTTCGAGAACGTTTCTGCTACCGCGTGTTTCGTATCGGCTTTAAACAGATGCTTCTGCGCAAATATTCTCAAAGTCGTACGTCACCGTACACATTCTTTCTCGCGCTTTAGTTTACTCGTCCATCGGATGGCAATGATTTAACCATTCGAAGGCTTTGCTAAAGGCTGCGCTTTTAGTAGGAATCTTTAATGATTAGTCCAGAGGTCTCCGTACAGCTCAAATGAATTCTTCAATTACGAACTTTAATGGAGTGCCCCGGTTGAGCGTACTTTCGAGAAAGCCAAAAACTTTTCTCGGATTCACCGAAATTTTGATTAACTTCCAAATGCAATCTTAATAACTCCGTTAATCACCGCGAGGTCTAAGATCCACAGTACTTTCGAACTTCCCTAAATAAAACGTGTCCGTACGGACGAACCATTGGCAATTTTTTAATTTGCCCAAAGGAATACGTAAGTATGTATCTAGCCCTATTTCAAATTACAACGGAAGAAAACTCTGCGTTTCGTAGTTTAATAAACGACAAAATAATACTTTTTGATAACAAATATCTGACGAATCGAAACAGCCTTCGTTCTCGTTATTTTATACAGTTCATGTTAATGCCAGTGTATAGTTTTGAAACTCGCGTAAAAGAAATAGAGAAAAGCAGTTCGTTTCTATCTCTACTAAAATTTTCGGGAGAGTTAGTGGAGTTTCTCCCACTTTATATAAGCGCGGGGTGAATTAGTAATTAGCAATTGCCCGCAACGAGCGTCGGTCCCATTGGCCGGTACACGAGTTTCGCCGCGTCGATATCAAAGGTGCAACGGTAGTACGGGGTCTACCTAGCAAAGGTCACGGAAGAAAGTAATTGTTTGGCCGGCATCCACGCAGATTGGGCAGACCGGTTAGCGTAATCGCAGGACCGAAGGAGATGGATTCCGTGGAAAGAAAATGATTTATGAACATCCGGAGACGGGGAGAGGAAAGCCTCTCTCGCATTAACGAGATTGTAAGGTCGAAGGATGGAGAGAATTCGGAGTTCTTCGTGGAAGTTTCTTCTTCTTCCCGAGGCACGAAGAAATTTCAAAGAAGGAATAACTCTTCCCGTAGACGTCTCTCCCCTCCCGCGGCAGAAACTCTCGAGAGTCGGATTCGAAACTTTTACGGTATTACTCGCTAACGATAGAAAGTTTCGAGTTGTCAAAATGGTGAGAGTGGGTGGGAGGAGGGGGGGGGGGAGGGGATGCGGGGTTACCGCTTGAATTCTGTTGCGGCTCGGATAAACTAACTTCCAAGTGACTTCTGATTACCGTTTTTAAGACTCCACCGACTTCTGGATCCAATCGGCGCGATCGCTACAAAGATCGCGTATCGGTGAATAAAGCTTGTTATCTGGATCTAAGGATCGTCGACTTGATTCGAAACATCGTGTAGTGCGCGAATTCCAATTTTCCCCTGCGCGAGTGAAACGCACGAATAGACGCGATTCTACGTGACCGTAACCATCGTTAAGCGCGTTATCTTCCCGAATCGGATCGATTTCATTGTCTCGCGCACGTGTGCGCGACTACTCGCCAACTACCGTGATGGCGGAAAGAGCGGAAATGTCGTAAGAAAAATATTTCGCGCACGTTCACCGTCGCCGATAGCGATCGAACGTTTAACGTCCATCGTGTCGATTATTAACGGCCCACTCCAGATCGATCCACGTGTTTGCGTACAACGCAGTTCTGTTCCGCACATACGCGTAAACTTAGCTGGCTGCTTTTTTTTTTGCAACGGGTTCTCAGGTACCGCGATGTAGAGCACGATCGTAGGCGGCGGCGTAAAGTTGGTAGAATTCGTGGCTCGCGAGGCACTTCGGCCTCGACAGCCAGCGTCGAGAAGTTCGAAGCTGGCTTATACGAGTTCGAAAACTTGCCGAAAGGGATTAAGCCTGCGACTACTCGCTCGTAATGGAACTTGCTTCCTAGTTTCGAGACGCTTCGTGGAAACGGCCATTAGGGGTACTTTAAAGCTCTCTCGAATGAACCTTTCGAATTCCTTCTCTCTCTCTCTCTAACCGCGCTACCGCGTCATCTTTGTGAACGTCACGCACAGATTTCGCCGGGGATAAAAGGAAAATATCGGTTCGACTCTAAACGTAAACGACGATAATACGCCAACGAGCGGGCGCGATTAATTAATGGACGAAACGATCAAAGGTGACTGTCGCGGGACGTCGAGAAAAGGTTTCCTTCGATTATTATTTTACCCCTGGCCAGACGGCATTCGCTGACACACTTCGTCGCTTTTGTTTCGCTCCGCGAATACTCGAGTGTAGGGTGAAATAAAACGAGAGAGCAAACCGAGATACCGAATAAACGAAGCCGGTCTTACGCACCGCCAAGAGCGAGCGCATAACCTTTGTCTCGTCGTAAATTTGACCCTCGCTACGCTGTTTAATTCTTTTTCCACGGTGAATAACAGTAATCTCCCTTCCCGCACCCCGCCCACCTTACCCCCTCCTTTCCCGCCGCACTTCCGTCTCTTCCTCTTCTTTGGTATGGGGATCTCCTAACAATTCGGAGAGACTCGTTGAAGGGCTCGCTTCGTCGGTGCGTCAGTGTGGACGCGTTCCTCTCGTATGGAAAGAAAAGGGAACCACGGAGAGAAGGGAGAGGCCTCTCATTAAATCCCCGAACAGCTTCTTTAAAATGGGGGTCTTAGCGCGGGTTTGAGCCGTCAATTAAAAACGTTCCTTGGCCATCGAGGGAGCACCACGAGTGCGTGAACTGCTCGGGGGTCGCCCTTTAACTGGTCGCACCTGGTTACCTAATCGGGAGGAATACAAAGGGACTCGCGGAGGCGAGAATGCAATGGGCAAGGTCAGACGGGAGGAGAGAAGTTTGGTGAACTCTCGCACGAATGTCGAATGCCGAGACTGCGGACGAGAAACCGATCGCGCGCGTTCTTCGGGTTTTTCATGAGTGTTTTTGTAAGGTCGAGTAGATAGAACTGAACGGGGTAGCCGCGTTGTTACTTCCGGGATACTAAAAATCGTTTTCAAGTATCCGTGTAGGGACGAAGGCGAGCGTAAATAAGTAATTTGTTTCGATTGACTCGTATCCGACGACATTGGCATTTCCGCTCCGTGGGATAGAGAGAAAAGCCGAGACCGTCGGGTCATCGAAACGTCGCGTGGAATGTCGCCTACCCCTCGAAAGTCGAAATACTTTTCGCGAGAACACCCCCCGATTTATTCGAATGTAAATATCGGCCAAGCACCCCCGATCGCTCGAAGGGGTTGGCTCGCTGCCAATCTCTCTCTCGGACCCGCTCAAGTTCACCTGGAATGTTCCACTCGTAAACTTCCTCCTCTTCTTTTTTTTTTCTCGTTCGTCCCTCGTCCACCCTTCCATCGTCGCGCGTCTTTGTCTCCCTCCCTCCCCTCCCTTTCTCCGTTTTCACTCCCTATCGTTTCATCGGCCTCATCTCATCTTTATACTTCCCTGGATCTACCCGCTTTAGAGAGTCGTTCAGCCAATAGGGGTGGTTGGCCGAGTCTGCACGCCAGCCCAAGGAAAACGACCGAGGCTCGTGGCACGTGAAACGAAGAAGGGGTTGCGTGGAGGTGGAAACACGAGAACGTGGGAGAGCGAGAGAGAGAGAGAGAGAGAGAGATAGGAGAGTTTTGAGCTGGTGGAACGGAATACGAAACGTAACGAAAGGGAGATGGGCGGATGGGTGATGAGACGAGTAAGAGGGGAGAATGCAGGCCTGGGGGTTAGAGTGGCAGAAAGAGAAACGGAGCGAGCGCCGGAGGAGAGGGTTGAAAAGGAAAGGAGAGGTGGCGTGTCGGTCGGAGGTAGGGGGAGGGGGGGCGGAGGGAAGGAGTAGGGAGGAGAGGAGAGGAGAGCCGACGTCGAGTGGGGGGACGTACCGAAGCTGCGAACTCAGAATGGGAATCGGCACTCGAGAATGGCGAAAGGGGGTGCGTAGCGTGGAAAGTAGGTGGGGCAGGGGTGGCTGGCGCTGGATGGGGTTGGGGCGGCGGTCGGTAGCTGTATTGATTCTCGGGCAGGTCACATTGGTGGGGGGTGCCGACTCGGTGAGCGGCGGTAGAGGTGGGCCGGGTGGTTGGCGCGAAACACATCCCTGCCCGGCCGGAGCTAACGCAAAACATCACCCTGCAAATTGGTTAATTTCGTTTCCGAACTATCTGGAATTCCTTCGAGTATATCCGGCAGGGATGGGTGTCTGGGTCTGGGGGGTGGGACGCGTCCCCGCCGCGCCGCACCGCGCCGCGCCGTGCCGTTCCTCGCCAAAGAATTTCTCCGCCCGGTTATCCTCCGTCTTCTTACCCCAGTTTGCGCGCTCTGCCCGTCGAAATGAATTCTCGTCTGTCTCCGTATTTCGCCCCCTTCTTTCTTTGCCCTGTTTACGCCAGCTAGCGCCGATCGTGATACGTCCGCCGGGGTATGCGCTTATGATACCACGACGTACCTCGGATTAAACGTTACGGCGGCAGAATTGTACGTACGTTCGAGGGCACGCGATTTTACGCGAATAATATATAAGCGGTGTAATTTATCGAATCATCTTTTTCAGAATATAGCCAAAGTGAGAATTAGTACTAATTGGGAATAATTGATTAAACCTCGAGTCTCGTTGATGACGAATACTGAGAATCCGAGTGTTCGGAGTGGTTAATTAAACGTCATTTCTTTTACTTTTGCGTATAATCCCAGAGTACGTATTTTAAAATTACGGTGTTTACCGTCTCGCTTTTCTACCACTAATTTTGTTTTCTTTCAATTTCGATGAACATCGATTCCCGTTACGCACGTCGTCGTACGTATTTAGAGTACGTACACGCGTGCACGGCCATAGTAACGACGCAGACTTGGAAAGCTGCGTATTATTAATAACGTAGCGCAGGAATTTACCAGCGCTCTTTCCGATTCGCTTGATATTGACGACGACGGAAATACTTCCGCCGTGGAGGGTTATTAATATCCCGTTAAGGTCTATCTAGGCGGGTAGATGAATCTGTCAGATTGTATCGATCGTCGGTCGTCTGAGGGCGATAGTGGCTGTAGTGTCATCGATCAGACGTGAATGGCAGCTCGAAACTGTCACTTAACTCGACACCGGTTACCAGTAACATTCGACGCCGAATCGACTGTAACGATTACCATGGGAATTGGAAAAATTGCAGCGTCGACGATTCGTTGCTATTTTCTTTTTAATTCATCCTCCACGATTGACATATTTTTTAGCGGGATAAAAATTGACGTTTGCGAAATTAATCCGATTCAAAGGAATTCTTTGCAATTAAATCCTAATCCGTTCCGTTTCCGTTCGCGTAATTCAATTTTCATGCAAAAGTTTAGCGAAAGCTTAATCGCGAGGAACACGGAAACGCGACGACTATCCTGCGAAATTTCTCCGTGCAAAGATAAAGAACTATTCGAAGAGAGATTCCACTATGGCATTGAATGAATTTTGTCATTCCCGCGTAACGGTAGCGCCGTTCGGATAAATTCTTTGAACCGTGGTGAAACGCAAAATCCCCTATCGCTGCGTTTCTCAAAATTTTTGTCGATCACTCCTGCGTTCGTGCTTCTCGACTCCAACGATAAGAGTAACATTCGTCGATAATTTTCCAGCACCGTGCAATTATCTCGTAATCCGTTGCTCGAATAAAACTCTCCCTTCCGCTCTCAATGCGTACGAGCTCGGATACACAGGAAATTCCCGTTTGCCAAGAGTATCCTTCAGAACTGGTGCACCGGGATCCGGCTATGCAGAAATTCACAGGAGCGCTTCCGATCGGGAAGCGGAGGATCATTTATTCCGCGGCATCTCGTCATGGAAGGGGTTGACCCTGGCAATTTCTCCTTGAATCTCGCAGCAGAGGGTTGTTTGTCGCCCCTCCCTCGCGCCGACCCTCTCAATATCGTTGACGCTCGGAGGGTGGAGGGCGCGTAGGTAGGTGTGCTTATCCAAAGGACGCACACCACGGGAATACGAGGATGTGCTCTCTCTCGCTCTCTCCCTCTCTCCCTCTCTCTCTCTCGTGGAAGGCGTTTGTGTAGGTGCGCCCGTTCCCCGTGTGGCTCGCACGAGTTTTCGGGGCGCGCGAGCGCCGAACAGAGTGGCTGGATCATGCACACAGAGAGACTGGCGCACACGCGCGTACACGTAGCACTGGCTGGCGCCAGAAGGCCTTCATCGCCCGTTCCACCTGTTTGTGCAGGAGTTTCCCCGCGAAACTTTCAGTTCCCAACAACAAAGTTCCTGGCTGGCCGAACTACTCCCGAATGACGTGCCGGATCGATACTTTGTAAGCCGCATAAATAAAGCTCGTACGCGCCCGTGCGACTCGTTCGTCCTAACTTTCGCGTTTCATCGCGTATGCGTGGAACGATCGTGGCGCGTGCAATCGTCTGGGGGTAGTAACGAGCAAGTTGAATCGGACGTGTCACCGTGATCCGTCTCCTACGTCGCGTCGTCGGGGTAGAGTATCACGGGAAGGGCGCGGAATCGTCTGTTGCCGTATTCCGTCTGTCCGGCGCGGCCGGACGAGTCTACGAGTTTGCAGGGAAAATTAAATTGCTAGATGACGGGCGCACCGTTGGGGAGAATTTATAATCTAGCGCGTATGTCTGCTGCAGTTGCCGCGATCCTTCTTAAGAAATGGCAAAAAAATTCTTGGAGATAATCCAAAAAGTCTTACGGAGGGAGAGAGGGAGAGAGAGAGAATCATTGCCGCCAGGGTGGAAACAACGAGACATATGAATCCGCGGAGGTTCCCATTTCCCTTCTCTTTCTCTCCCCGATATTGATTGCCAATAAATTCCGCATACCCGTACCCGGCAAAGCGTAAAGGTAGCCATTTCGTTCACGGTTCGCCGATTCACAATGGGTTTCCGCGTACAATCCCGGCTTCTGTTCACGTACACGCGGCGGCGAAATTAGTGAAGGTAGACTCACACAGAAAACCCTTTCGTCCTCTCCAGTTCAGTCTTGAAAGGAGACGCGCTCGTTCAACCCCCCTCGCGATACGAACTTGCTCCAGATACGGTCGATCGGTAAGATCGTGCGAGATAAGCGGAAAAGGTTCCCTCGGTTTTTTTCCAACGGCGTCTAGAAGTGCACCAGAGGTCGGGAATTAATTAATCTCCGCCGACACTCGATTCCGGGCGTACGCGTTACATCGCAAAAATGTCCCATCGAACGTCGCCCCCATAATTTAAGCACGTTACTCGAAAATTCCGTCGGCCTCGGTCCACCCAGTTACCAATTAAATATCGCTCGTTACAAATTAAATATTCATTAAATGTCGCGTTGCGGCAGAATTAGACGCTCGAACGATTAATTCGCCGCCCGAGAACATCGACGAAGGATATTTCGATCGATATCAAACCCGGAGCCTCCACTCGGGTTCGCTCGATCGAACGCACGGAGCAGCATCCCCCTTAAATCTCGCTCCCGCACGATCTCCCGTAAACGAAAAAACAAGAACCCAGGGGTAAAAAGGGAAGAGCGTATCAAACAAAAAACGGAAACCATCGATAAAATAGTGTAGAAAAAAAAGTACAGTACGCCGAAGTAGCAAAAGAGTAAAGGGCGAAGAGGGAAGGGTGAGGGGGGGGGGGTGGGAGGGGGAGAGGAAACTCGACAGTTTATCGGGTATGCATCAGCGAGCAGAGTTTGCAATATTATCGTCGTTCGCGTGACGCTCCTGGTTTTCGAAGGCGGCTGCTCGTTGCCTAGGGTCCGCGAGGTGGTGGGGGTCCGTGGAAAGGGAAAAGGGCGGAAGGGGTGGTATCGGTGGTGAAGTTTAGGCGAGAGGGGCCAGGGGAGCGGCGGGACGAGGAGGCGAGGTCCGTCAGCGACGGAGCCGGCGGCCGGGGGCCGCGCGGGGGCCGAGGGACATGGCGGCGCGAAGGGGTAAAAGGATCGCGTCGGCGGGTCGACGGGGTGGGAGGCTCGCCGGTGGTGGGGGTAGCGATTCTACGAAGCACGCGGAGCACCAGTAGACGGCAGCACTGCGGCCCGCGCGTATCGCAGTTTGCGTCTGATCCTCTGCGCGCTTTTGTCTCTACACTTGTCGACTCGTCATCGTCGTCGTCTCTCGAGGGTGAAGGTGCCCCCACCCTTTGCACCTCTCACCCCACCACCCCGAAGATTTTCTATTGTTGCCGCGTCGTATCGGCGCGTACCGAGAGTAGTGTGACCGCCTTCGTACCCGGCTATTATATCGGGTTAGTTTGTAGTTTTTTTTCCCCCCGAAATAACCGCGATATTAGAGCGTCTCGTTGGGAACGTGCGGAGGGAGAGGGAAATAGGGAGAGAGAGAGAGAGAGAGAGAGAGAGAGAGAGAGAGAGAGAAGGTACGGAAGGAAGAGAGGAAGAGGGAGAGGGAGAGAGAGAGAGAGAGAGAAAGAGGTGATTGCGAAATGTCCCTGGAGGGAAGGATCGAAGGGTCGACTTTGCGATTCGCGATGGATCCGTGGTGCCGGTCGTGAACGTTTTGGATTCTTCCGCCGTTAACTTCGCGTCACTGACACGCGAAGACGATCGAGATTTATCGAACTCTCGCCGGTTAACCCGGTGGGTTATGGGCGGGGGCTGGCTTCGGTGTAGCGTCATGGTTTAACTCGATTTTTCTCGCTTTACGCGTCTTTTTACGTTCGACGCGGTCGTGCAGTTCTAATCGTCCGCGAGGTAAGGTAACGGCCAAGTTCGACGCGAGTGCACCTTCATATCGGTTTATCGGCGTTCCCGTAGACATCCGAGACGCGGACTAACCGTACCTTGTGCAAAGTAGCCGCGACATAGCCATAAGAGACGCTTGAAGTTCAACGCGTTGAAACGTCATCGATGCAAATTCGTGCGCGATTCGAGATTACGTTGAGGCGCCTTTCGTAGCCGGTCGTAGCGGGTACAGTTCGCACGGTACAAGGTCAAACGACGTCTACGCTCACCCGAAGTTGGAGTTCCACGGGGCGGAATCGCGGACGGTCGCGACGATACCACGATCCTCGCGGAGAGTCGTTCGGTCGATTAATCGAGTCCGCCCCCCCGGTGGCAGACGAAGTGGACAACGAGAATGATTTTTGCAGTGAAAGAACGGGACGCGTGACGCTCAATCATCCCGGAGGATTCAAACGAACCCATCCTGGGAGACAATACATATAATAATCTACGATCTGCTGGTATCGGTTTTTGTGGCTCGTCGTGCGCGCATTTGTCATTTAAATCGGCGCTAGGCGAATGATTGTGTGGTGCGTCAAGTCGAGTAAGTGAAAGTCAAGCGCGAGGGACGGCCATTTTTAATGGATAAACGTTCGCGGTGACCGGCTCAAACTGGTTCCACCACCTCCACGACCTCGGTGCCACGAGACGTAAGTGTTCTGTTGCTAGAGATTCACTCTGATTGCCACCTCCGCCTTTAATGGAGGATTTAATACGATTTCCTTGTCAAGTCTCGTGGAAAATAGAACGTGATCGTAGTATTCGAACCGGTGTACTCCGGATCGCATTAAAACCTCGCCGGGGATATTGTCATCTCGAAGAGGCGTACATGTATGTGTGTACTGTACAGCGCTGTCCACGAACGTTGGCCGACGTGAAACGAATGAAAATCGTTGGGGAGGAGAGTCGTTTCCGTCGAGAGCTCTTTTACCCGCGCGTAACTATTTCATCACGGCAGACTTGACAAGTCGTAGACGTACGCGTAATATTTCATACGGATTGTATTCGTCGGGGTTACCGAACTTCTAAAGCGGTACCGTGGGACTCGAAGTTTAACCGTAAGCGATCGCGGCACTCGAATGATAATAGGTACGGGGTAAAACTTTTTTCTTTTTTTCTCTAGCCTTACTTCCGAGAGCGCAATGCCACCGAGATTTAACAATATAGCTTTTCATCGTTCCTCCCTTTTGTCGCTGTCGATTTAATCCAGATTCATGATGAACCAGTACTTCTCGTTTGTACGGGAAGAACAAAGAACGCAACAATACCGACAGGATTATTATTCTCCCGGAGTAACGATAACTCGAATGCAATTTGCAAAGTCACGTAGACTTTTATTCCGGTTTACACGGCATCGCAATAGCCCGGTGATTAAACGCGTAACGAGGCGACCATAATTACTTCCACCCGTGCGTATTATATTCTTTTTCCCGATAAAATGCGTAACGCGAAGTCGTGCGTTTAATTTCCCGATATCGTATTCACCGCTCGAAACGTAATATTTGGCGCAACGTTCGAATATCAACAAACGATAACCGCGCTGGCACGCAAAAATTTATGACACGGGACAAAAGCGTTGTCTGAATTCTTACGTTTCGTTGCGAACAATTCAAACTACGTTCTATTGTGTCGCAACAAACGCATTTCGACTGAATGTTCCACAGTGGAGAAAGAATTAATACCGCAAACAACGGTGCACACTCCAACGGTAGAAAAACACGAGTATCGTGAATAAAAAATAAATAGCTCACCGTCAAAATACGACGTTCCCGAAATGTAATTTCGAAGGACCGACTTCACGGTAAACAAAGGCACGTGCGAAAAAAAAATCAGTCTTTTACGAATAGACAGAAACGACATGCGAATCGGGCAAACCAAGTGTTTTTGATTCTCCACGAGCACCGTTCATGCATCCACAGTCGATACGATTATTGTTTTCTACGTTTTTTCCGTTATTACTTTTTTTTTATTTGTCTGGCATGTACACGCGTAATGTGATTAACGAGCGCGAGAATTGCCAGGACAGGAGTACTGGGATGGGTTGACGAGGGGCTGTGGGAGGAGGAGGAGGAGGAACGAAGAGAGGATGCACGTGCAAAGGTGGGGGAAATACGTGAGCGGAGATCCATTATGTAGCGTTGGAAGAAGAGTGAAAGAGAGAACGGATAAAGGGGAAAAGAGACAAAGCGGGAGAGAGTGAGCGAGAATCTGCATACGAATGAGGGAGAGCGAGTGAGACAGTGGCCAGGCAGGGGGTGGGGTGTAAGGGTGGGTGTATGGGTGCGTGAGGGAGCGAGAGAAAGAGGAGTGAAAGGGTGGTAGGGAGGGAGAGAGAGAGAAGTGGAAGGGAAAATGAATTCTCGTTGGCAGTCAGATAACCCGGTACGATCGATCGGAATATCTGCCGCTCCGTTGGCGTTACACACACCGCTTACATAGAAACTTCCTTATATATAGAACATCGGGCATGTACCGGCCACAGTAGATACATATGTATATGTATGTATGCTACATAAACGCGTCTGCGACTCTTTGCGAACGACGAGAACGCATGTACTATGCATGAATGCGTATACGGGGTGGCTCTATTTATTTGCGATGGAATTCTCGTAAGGCTAGACGTACCGAAAGTTAACGAGAATTCAGATATCTCTTTCTTAACGTTCTGTGCATTATTGATACGAGTCGCTTTGTTTACCCGAGTATACCGGAAGCGTTTTAATTTAATAATCGAGTACGCTGTTAGTTCCGACGCGTTTCGACAAAGTTTGTCAATAAAACTTACTCGTGCGGAGGTTACAGGTAAAAAAAATTTGATACTCTTGAATTTATTTTGCGCCCAATCGGTTTTTGTTGGAAATGTAAATTTAATTGCGCTTCGATCGAATCGCTTCCGTAAAATACATTAGCGAAACGCGCAACAGATGCGTTATTTGTTGGAAATATAATCGTCCCAGTGGGTTCCTCAAAGTGATTTGCCATTTGAAACTTTTCTGTCGTAATTGCCATTATCGTTAGCGCTTGGATATGACTGAACCACTGTGAATTTGTTTCCCCCTAATCCATCCCAATGGACTATTCGTTTTGGTCGCTTCTATCGTCCTTACCTGTGTTCGTCGATTAATAACTGCGAGAAGACGAATCAGAACATCGATCCACGTATACGGTGGGAAACGCGTTAATGCCGGTCACAATTACAGATTGCCACGATACCTCGGTTCCTCATCGAACAAATCATTTGTTTTTATTTCAACACAAAAGCCCGTCATCTCTCACGAACACGCGTTTCCCAGCAAAACGATCAGGGTAATCGTTATAACCGATTCGTTGCGCGATCTGATCCTCTTTCTTCGGTCGGTTCAACCGCTCCCCCTTCGCCGTTGCTCAATTTTCGCCAAACCGCCGCGAGTCGTGAATAATACAGAGGTCATCGGTTATTTCGAGGGAGCGTATCGGAGGACCATCATCTTCGTCTTCCCCCCGTGGTTTTGATGGCACAGTGGGTCTCGGCTTCGAGTTCGTTTATCCACGAATAGCAACGTTCGCTCATATTTAATTGGCCCCTTTTGCCGGTATTCTCGCCGGTCGTATTCTCGGTATTGGCCGATTCGCAGATACGCCAACGCGAGTCACCGACAATTATTCATAAGCGGGGGGGAGTGGATCGCGTCAGGATGGCAAATTGAGAGGAATTTATGGGAAAACCCATTTCCCTCCACGGCGACTTTCCTGCAAGAAGCGTAATCTAATTACGTCTATCGGGGCTTTCACTCGGCTTGGAGGGGGAGGGGGTGGTTTCAAATGCATTAATGGCGAATGAAATGGACAGAGATTCTCTTGGTGCTTTTCTCATCCGCCTTGAAATTCTTAGGAGTAAGAGAACGGCGATGCTGGAAGAAGGAGGAAAGTCCGCGATGAGATGTCGGGATGCGCTTAAACTCGTTTGTCGACGGTACATACTTATACCCCGTGGAGGTAATTTGCATTCAATGGGCGACCCTATAGACTCGTCTATATCTTGGCGAGAGGATACAAAAATTGATCGTCGGACGATCCATCAGGTTTCTACGCGTTAATATCGCATCCCGTCTCGAGCCTCGAAGGTTATTTCACTAATACGTAACGTTAATACGCGTTAAGTTGTTTAAACGGCTTAATCGAAAATGCGGAGAATAAATTATTAATACCGCCTCGCGCATTGTTGGGCGCACCGCTCGCATCGGGTTATTTATATTTGCGAATTAATATTTCAATGGACGTGACTAATGGCACGCCTATCGGCAAACGTTATTTATCTCGCGCCAAGGAATACGAGTTAAAAAAAGGCAAGTCCCACCAGACTGTCAATACTTCTCCAAGGTATTTGACTTGTATGCGAGTCAAGTATGCGCATAGATAAAACGAAGCATAATAGCCTTATCTCTTTCGTACCGGCTCTCTTGTCGCGTGTCAGTGGCGCACAAATGGTAGGGAGTTACGTGAATTCGTTCACGATCGCATAATGGTGCCTTAAACGTAGGGTGCCTTTCATAATTCTATCGCCGCTTTTGTCCGTATTCTTTGGAGATTCGAAGTAACTCGAGTGTTTTTATTCGCCATCGCGACGCGTTAAAAACGATAGTGATCGGTTAATCGAAGGTTACTAGGCTGTCTGCGAAATTTTAAAATAAATTGCTGTTGTCGATGGTTGAAGATACCGTATCGCGGTGACGCGTCCGTCTAACAGTCTAACCTTGATTTCGCGAAAATTGAAGATCTCTTTATTTAAAAAATTGAAGAAAACTTAGCGACAACGTTATCATCAATATTAGTCGCGTCGAGTGTCGTATTGTCTTATCAACGAACTGTCCTTACAGCAAACCTTTTTTTTCACGGGGGGGCGGGGCCAACGTTTGTAGTCCCGCCACTGTTTCAAAACCGAATCGCTCTTTGGACGTTGGCACCGATACGAAGAAATTCGTAGCCGTTTTTAGGGACGATAAAATGGCGACGATGAGCGCGAGGAAGGGGGTCACGTGCATGGGTGGACCAGTTCGTTGGTAGGAAGGCACAACCGGTATCACGAACCGGTTGGCCACGATCGCCCCGAAGGTAGGCGGTAAAAATCGGTAAACAAGCGAGTCGGCCGGTTTTATCGCGGCACCCCGTATACGCGTGTCCGCGTATACGACGGGGTAATGCGATACAGTACCACTCGTGCAATGTGTGTGCAGTCGCCGGGATTGCAACGGTCTTCTCGCGTGTGCGTACGTACACTCTCACATTGGCGTAGATGGCCCTTTGCCCCGTATGTACGCGCGTAACGCTACGCACAGGGGGCATCGCGTCGGATCAATTGTTTTCTGACGTCGGCGAGGAAGGCGCGTACGCGTATTGAACCGGCGATCGGCGTTGCGCCGATAATTAGTTGACCGGTTATCGAATAATAAGTTCACTATCGCGCGCGAAACGAGTAAAATTTAAGCTGACAGGACCGACGGGAGAGATTCGATTGAGCCGACGATACTTGGAAATTCCACCTAAATCCGGGACACCGGAATAATGTTGCAAATAAGGTAAACAAGCCTCGCGTCGCGAGAACAAAGACGCGGGGGGCCTCCTTTGTTACGACGCGAAGCTTATACGTACCCGCGTTTAATTCCATAAAAATTTCCATCGCAATATCAG
The DNA here is from genome assembly GCA_933228935.1 of Pemphredon lugubris. Taxonomy (NCBI): domain Eukaryota; kingdom Metazoa; phylum Arthropoda; class Insecta; order Hymenoptera; family Crabronidae; genus Pemphredon; species Pemphredon lugubris. The sequence goes on along the minus strand of OW121817.1, from coordinate 54,497,047 downwards.
CGTCGCGGAATTAGGAGAGATTTCCAAGTATCGCGAGGTTGGCCGAGTTTGCTCCACTTTCCGGCACCGAGTTCTTCGAGGACTGGTAATCGCGCGCGAACATTTATGCTACCGAAAGAAAATAATTCCGCGGTGAAAAGGTATGCTCGCGGCCACCTTCGCGCGATCGATTCCAACGCCACTCGTGGCTCGACTGCCCCCTAACGAGATCGTCTCTCATTATCGGCATCGCGGACCCGTACGCTCCGGCGATTATGTTACCCGAAGTTGAGCCGTGTTACTTCTCACGTCGTTAACGCGACATACCACCGATCTCTCGTTACCTACGCTCATGCGCGTCTGCCCGTTGATCTTTTCTAGTACACGGGTTACCACTTAACCGATCCCCGTCTCTCCGTGTGCGCTTACGCGCACGCCGGTGCGTGTAAGCGCGACACAAGCGCGAGGGAAGCGTAGACACGCGTACGCCGCTCACCACCACTTGTCTTTCCGTGTAACCATTAATTAGATTAGCATATGCCGGAAAAAGGTGCTGTCCGCGTATACTATCTACCTATATCCGCCTGCGGCGGCGATACCATTACCCAAGCGGAGCCGCTTGGAACGTTAATGGTATTATGGGATCATCCATGAGCGACCGGAGCGTTGTACAGCCTCTAATACGTATCCTTGGACGTATCGTCGTGCGTGTCGCTTTATACGACAGCCCTTGTCGTTGCTTCGTTCGCTCAACGCTGTCCTTGTAAGCTTCCCGTAGTACGTATGTATATACGTACATGCATAGTACGTTGTTCGCCCGGTATGTACATATAGAGGGGTAAACCGTTCGGAATTTTTTAAATGGGAAATTAATGGTCATCGATATAGATTTTCGTCAAAACTATTTCGGATCGCTCGCGCAGTACCATTAATTACTGCGCGATGCTTCGATGCTCAATATTTAATTTCACCTTTAAATTGAGTATCGCCCAAATCGGTAATTACGAACGCCAACGTTTCGCGTGTCTTTCTCCTTCCCGATCGCGATACACATATCGTGATAAACATACATACACGTATATTCCACGGTCCCGCGCGTGAATAATAACGCGTCCGATACCATCTACGCAAAGCCCGAATAGCTCGTATATTTCCGTCGAGGCGCCCCGCGTGTCCGCGAAACACTAATAATTTCATCGTTCGGGATTCCTGCCGCGCTCCAATTACGCCGTCACTGCACATTCCCCGCGTACACAAACGAAAGTTCGTAGAGATCGAATGCCACGCCGCCCAGCGGCAGCGCCGGGAGAGCGACGTAAAGCCGGGGGAGCGACGGTGCAAACTATTTATTTCATAGGCTTCACCGGGGACACCGGCGTATCAGTGTATAGACGGTGTTTCGCCCCTTTTAACGCGCGTACGTGTGTACGCGAGTCGTACATCAGGGTCCGCGGTTTGTACGTATGGAAGCGAGTCTGTAGGGCGAGGGGTGGATGAGGGAGGCTGAGGGAGGGAGAAGGGAAGTCCTCGGTACGTGACTAAAGTACCTTACCGGCGTACATAAGGTACACGAGGGACGTGTAACGTGCGTGCCCATGTGCATCCAGCGGAATGCAACGGCCTAGGTGAAATGCCTGGTCCCGTGCCAGAGACTTTAACCTCAATTTGCGATAAAACGCAGAAGGGAGTATGAGGGCCGAGGGGTGAATTCTTCTTTTCTGGTGCACCGTACTAGTTCGTTTTCTGATACGTCGGGGTCCGTGGGTGGGGGGTGGGGGGGGGGGGGGGTTGGCGACGTGACGGATACGCGTCAGCGGGTAGGCTTTTACCATCGTGGTGGGGGGAAGGGAGGATATTTCTTTTTTGCGAGCATTCCTCCGTCGCGTGACACCGCAAATAACAAAGCTGGCGACAGCGTTTCGTCGTATCGTGCAATTTGCCGTGTTTCCGGGAGATTTGTGCGGCGCGACTTAGGGGAAATTCGGTTAAGAAACCTTAAGTAAAGCCCCCTGGGTATTACCGAAATTGTTGGCCGTGTACGCTTTTCATTGGAACTTTACCATTTTTAAGTAAACTAGCCAACGATTTCCTACAGCACGGCTCCAGCTGATTTGAAAATATCCTCTCCTAATGTTCGCGACCAGTGCCGGTTGTTAATTTCTTCCGTGGCACCCCCCTCGGGGCTTGTTTTTCGAGAATATTCGCTTGGACGATAATCCACTCGCGTATCCTTTTCACGATACTCTCGGCTGCTCGTAAATTCCTCCTACGTCTCTCCCTCTTTCTCATTTCCTCCTTCGTGGTCCCACCTCCGCGAGCGCGTGCACGGACACACACGCATTCGCATTCGCGTGTACCCGATGGCCCCTTTACATGGTATTACATTACGTCGCATTACCCCGTGGCCTGACCGATATATGTACGAAACTCTGCGTCGCGTTTATCTCGTACCGTCTACACCGTCGCGTTTATCTACGGTAATAAATGCCGCGGTTAAACAAAGACGAGGATCTCCTATCCCTTATCCTACCTCTCGCTCTCTCCCTCTCTCTCTCTCTCTCTGTCCCGCTTTACACCCCCTTATCCGCAACCCTGCCTGACTTAACCTCGGCGTCTCGCAGCGTGACTTTACGAGCGACAACAAAGAGGCGAGACTGACGTTACGATTATCCGCGAGGAGACGGGAAGAAAATAGCGGATGACAACGCGGGGGGGTTGAGGGGGAAAGAGATACGGCGGTGGTACGGCGATTTCGCGTATTCTCCTTCCTCGAGCGACTGGATACGGACACGTAGACACCGGCTGTTAGTTTTCCTCGGCAAAAGCTATTCCATAGAGAGACAGGGCCACGGCGAAGACAATGGCGTCTATTCGTAACGTTTATTTCTAGATGAGGGTTAAGGGGGGTTGGAGGGATGCGGTTCTGAAAATGCATCGAGAGATCAACGCGAGATGGTATCGGCGCCAAATACGGAGCGATAATAGCGGCTAGTCGGTTGGTTAGGCGAAAGTTGCGCGTATATCGTGTATCTCGATCCGAAATGGAATGAGTTTCTCGAGTGGAAAAAGACGTAGGTAGCCGGCCGGAAGATTGCGCTGGGTTTTATTGCGGATCCGTGAACGAGGTTTCTTTCTCCCTCTCGACGCAGGTGTGTCTCTGGGATAGCATAGATAAGAAATTTATGGCGTGCGGAAATAACGTGTAGACGTGGCGCGTTTAATCTCAAAGCGGTTTTATCGCGCAAACTTATTATACGGGATTCGGAAAAGGGGATAGTATAATTAACTGCCGCGATATTAATTCCGTGGGGTTGAAAAAGAAGATGTTGGTTGAATTTTTCCCATGTTTCTGTATATACCGCCGATTACGTCTCGGAGGTAAAGCGTGTTTGATGGTATCTACGTCCAATGTAGCGGAGATAAATAAATAAATTTTATTTGTCTTTCAGCCGCGACCTGGGAGAAGGCCCCGAGGACGCCCGGGAAACGCAACGCAATTGCAGACAACGCCGAGGATACAGAGCCCTATTTCGCAGCATCTCGAAAAAGGTGAGTCCTGGTTTTAATAAAATCTCCGACATGGAGAGCTCCCGTTGCGCCTGTCGTCGAATATTTCTTTCGGCTTTATGAGAGATCGCGTTGTAACGTCGCGATGCGATGTCGGATGAGAATCCTTTGATAAAATCCGTCTGTCCGTCGATACGGCGGTCTCGCATCCTTGAGGAGTGGAAACGGGAATTTTAATCCTTTTACGTTTACACGGTAGACGTTTCGCGATAGAAACATTTTCCAGATATCTTTGAAAAATATTTGGAAGTCTTCGAGAATATTCCGACGGAAGATACCGAATCCCTTTAACGCGGCACGGAATGTATAATAACTACCGAGATTCGAAAGTTAATATTCACGATTTTACAAAGCTTTTCAAACGATAAGTCGGGCGACTGTCCGATGACCGAGCCTTCCGTACATACAGCCATTAGTCGTTATCGACCTATAAAACTTTATTTTACACTCGATTTCCGATGAATACCGACGATACGTTTTATGACTCCAATATTCCCCCCCCCCCCCCCCCCCCGTATCGGAGAATTGTTTTACTTGAAATCGTGACGATCGATAGTTCTTTTAAACCGCGGGACACTAGATTTAAATAACTCGTCGGCGGCGCTATATCTTTTGTCAGTGATAATTTGTCAGGATCTGTTTTGGTAATCCGAACGACGATAACGGTTTTCGAAAAAGATCCTGGTACGATGGGATTAGTTAACAAGCGAACTTACGTACGCTTCGCATCCGTTGGCAAATAGCGCACAAACGCGAATTGCAAAGTCATGTCGGAGGGAAACGGGGACCGGCGGCTACCGATTGCAGCTGTCGACCTAATCCGCAGGCTTTCCGCGTGGTCGATGAAGCGAGGTCAAACAGGGTCATCGTCGTCGCCGTCTTAGTTTGTCGTCTATGAGAGCACTATCGACCCATTCAAAGGTCGGACGAGGAATCGCGTATCCTTACCTCGCATTCGGATGATTCGGGCGCGTTCATTGATGAAGCCGGTTCGGTAGGCTCTTTGGAATTAGGACCGTCTCGAAGTATCCTCCAGAAAGAATGCCGCTCTCGAGTGAGGCGGGGTAAAAAAGAACGACGAAGCAAAAAAAAAAAGAGTGGAGCAACGGGCAACGCGAAGGAGGAGGATAAGGAAGGGAACCGGATAGAGAGAGAGATAGAGAGAGCGAGAGAGTGAGAAAAAGGGGGAAGAGGAAACTCGAATGCAAAGGATAGATGGGCATCTCGTGGGGTGTGGCGGAGAAACGGGAGGAGAGACACACGCACGGAAGCGCACGGGCACACGAGCACACGTCCGAGGGGAATAAATGATTCGAGGAACCGAGAAGAACCGGTCCACAAACAAAAGCCTGGTTGGCGGCTCCGCTCGAATCGCTCGCTCGGTTTAAGGGATGGGGAGGAGAGAATAAAGGAATCGCTGCTCGTAGCGAGGATTTTAAGGGGTGGGTGGAAGAGCGCTGACTTTAGATGCCGATGAAACGGGCTATTCACCGACCGCGAGACTTTGGATTTCGAATTGTTTTTCCGGACGTGTGCTTTTCTCGATGTATCGAGTACGGTACTTTGGTCGTTTTCTTTGGTTCGCTGTGGTCCCTCTCTCTTTCTCTCCGGGTTAGCCGCGGCTTTACAACTCGTTTTTTGCACGTTCGTCACTCGAATGATATTTTAATCGCGTCGTGGAATTGTATCAGACGTGAAAGAATTAACTGTTTCGGATACAGGTGATAAGCGATTTCGTTGAAGCGGGCTACGACTTACGGGGGTATGTCTGAAAACAGATTTTCCCATTTGATTGGCAACATTTGCGAATAGAATTCCTCTTTTAATCGGCTTTCCGCTGTACAGTTTAGTGCTCCAGTTACGAAAGAGGTATATTTATGGGCGCTATTCTGCTCTCAGCGTAGCATACATCCTACGAAATTAATGCAATACAATTCAATGGAGAGAGAATATTCTCGATGCACTTAATATCAAGCCGTTGTCGAGGAGCTTTAGTTCCATGAATACTCTATGTATATGTACGTATGTATGTGTGTATAGTCTTGGCACAGAGCTATTACCATTGATCGCTAGAATATATCGACTTTGGTATTTCAGTCTACCAGTAATTGTTAACGCAATTACGATTATTCTTGCGCGTATCACTCTCGTAAGAACGCAAACCTACGCAAAATATTATCCGCGAACAATGTCGTACCATTAATTACGTATCGTAGCAACTAACTTTGCAGTGATTCATTTATGTCGCGCGTCGTCACGATTGAGAACATGGATAGAATAAAAGCCCGAGCAGAAAAGGGCAAGGTAAACGTCTTGCGAATAGAATCGCGTAACGCGCTTAATATTTGCATTTATTCTTCAAATTTGCTCGGTCCTCGATCACGGGACATTCATCCCGGGACTGTAGATCGCGTTGAGTACGAGACGCGTCTCGAATCCTGTCGAGCAAAAACGCTCGACTCATTTTTCTCTCGTGCCGTCGCAAAAAAAACGAGTGACGGGCAGAAAGAAAGGCGGCGGGGAAGCAACGAATCGAGAGTGCGAATTCTCGTGAAAATAAGACTGTGACCTCCAGCCACGATGAAAACTCTGGTTCGCTTCTATTCCTCGCGTCCCCTCCCTCGTCGTAGCCAAAAGGGATCTCGTCTCGCTGAAGTTAGGAGCCCAGACCAGTCTGCGTTTTCTTTCGCTTGCGCGTGCAGCTAGAGACGAGAGGGAAGAAAGTCGAAGACCGAGAGTGACGAATGCATCGCGAAAGCTCTCTTATGTCACCGAATTAATATAATCGGACCCTCCGCGACACCGCTAAAATTGTCGGATCAAATTTGCTTACAGTTTCGCAGGGGCTACGCGATTCTTAGTATACCAACGAATTTATCACGACACAAGAATCGGATTGCCGCGCGAACTGGAACTCCGGTAAAGAGCCAAATCCATCGGCACAGATTTTCGGCGGAGATGGAGAAAAAATACATTCACGCGATCTTTCCGGGAAATTCTTGGAGCTTTCACGAGGAAAGATTCAAAGCCGTCATCTTTCTTTCCGCGAGGTACGAGGCACAGGCACGCGGAGGAGCCGCGCTAATAAAGTAACGAGCCACGGGGCCCTTTGAAGTAACCCTACCGTACGTCGGCGTAATTCCTTACGTCCCACGTTTCTTCTCTTTTCCGTCTCTTCCCCTACGCACTGCCGTTGCCGCTTCCACCGCGACCCTTTTTTTTCTCTCTTTCTCTCGCGCGCGGATATATACGCTTCAAAAATAAACGCACCGCGTAAACGCGAGGCGGGATGACACATTGCTGAAAATATAACCGCGAGCCTCCGTCGCGAGAAGCGATGATGTTTCGCTAGTAATTACGAGCGTGAGGGAGGGGAGGAATTTTGCATTATACGGAGCCTCTTCCGTTTGAGTACGAGTCCGCGTTCGTGGCTCCGCGGACTGCTACGTACACGTTCATTCTGTGGCGTAATAAAAAGAGGATTAATATAATTGGACGAGCGTGAGTCGAGATTACAGTAAAACGTTTTATTTATTTTAGGATAATTAGTGGAGGTAACAGACGCGTCACGTAATTACTAACGTGGATGACGATAGTTAACGCTGCAGAGGGATCCGCGACGGAGACAAATGAAAATCAACGAAACTTCTCGGGAGCGTACTTTTCGCCTCTTCCCGTTACAAGTCGTGTCTTCGGGACCGACGTGTACACGCGTATGTACGTATAAACGTGACCCTCGAACCAATTATACGAGACGACGTTGGCTTCACCTCTCAGGAAATTACTCCCTCGTGCCTTCGCGTTCTTCTTCCACGCCCCTTTCCACTACTTTTTCCCTCCCCGCTCCCTCGCTCACCCTTTCCACCCTGTCAGTCCCCCCTCCCGCCTCTCCCTCTGTCTTTCTCTTCCTCCCTCTCCGCCCGTCCGCCTCTCCTCGTTTATCTTCCCGCGTGTTCCTTCTCGATCGATCAACTTACGACCTGACTCATTCTGGCTCGCATTACGACGCGATAGATACTCTCCGCACGCCAGAGGGAAAGGTCATTGCATCTAGAACGGTGCGAGGAAAACTAGATTGGGCCAACTGTATATCTATATCGAGCCATAAGCCGCGCTCGCGTTTACGTTGAAAAATGAAATGGAGGTGGTTTAACCAGATACGATGAGATGGGTGGATCTCGACGATCGATATCTTCCTACGCTCGTTCCTTTTTGCTATTCCGGATCGACGATTCGTCGATTTTGCGTTTATCGTGCGCGACGCTCTTGATACTTTTAAAGCGAACGCGCATTTTTCATATCCCACCGAGAGTAATCTCATCGCTGCGATTTCCGGCGTCAATTCCTTCGGCTCGCTCTATCCAAAAACGTTTCGCGATGCACAGAACGCTCGTATCTCTCGTCGGCGCGGCGCGGCGTCGCGCATTCGCGCACGAATGCATTTCAGGCTACGGGTTCTATGCTAATTGCGCGCGGTCGTGTACGATGCATCGTGCGCCTCATACCAATAATCATTCCGGCATAAATGCATCCCGCGTCTCGTCGGCCTCGGAACGTGTCTCCATTAAATGAATATCGGTCATTCGTCGGAAGTTAGACAAAAAGGATTAACGTAACGTGAAAGAGAAACGAGGCGCGAGGCGTGGATATATTGGGTGAGACTTCGTTTGAATTTTATCTCGGAATATCATTCGCGCATGTTTTATTTCAAGTCCCTTGATCGCGTGGACATGGAGGGGTGACTATGAACGAGAGGAAAGAATTATTACGAGCATCTACGAATCCGCTTCTAAATATAATTTATTTAATATATCTAACGTTTATAGGGCACAACGTGCTTTCATCCTTGAAACGATTACTCGGCATAACGCTCGAGAACGTTTGAGAGCGTTCGATGGTTCTCTCCTGACTTATATATCGATTCAACGAAGTAGTCTTCCGAGAATCGAGTTCAACCGTCGCGACTTGCGAGTTTTTTTGCCGCTTTTTCGATGAGCGTGTTCGAGGTGTGCGCGCGGAACGTCTTAAGCGCGAGTATTCTTTCCACGATCGGCTTCGGTCATTAGTCGTCACGACATTTGATACGTTTCCGAAGGGCGAACCATTGTGTTCGCGAATAGCGAATTCGATTCTGCCGACGACAGCTCCGCGATTGTCCTTCGTCGAGTGATAACGATCAATTCGGAACGGACGAATTCCGTTCGTACGTATATCCAGTAATCGCGTCGCTGTTATTCTTCGTCTACACCTATTGCTTTTTAATTTTCTCGATTCAGTCCATCCGATTCAGCATATCTCTGTACACATTTTCTTCAGCTGGGCCCCTTCTGGAGACATTCTCAATTAACTGCGAAAGAAATAGCCACAAATTAGTAAATAAAAATCTACCGCACGACGGATAAAAGTAATAAAATGATTCAAAATTTCTTCATCCACACTCAGTCGTTGCTTGATCATATTAACCAACGAACTGTACGGCAAGCACGATCATCGATAATGCCGTCGCGAGATTGGAGGAGACCCTAGTAATCCGGCGGTCGGTAAAACGAAACAAACGCGTAATAACAGCCTAAATAGCAAAGAGAGAGGAGGGGAAAGAGAGAAAGAACGATAGGAAAGGAGATTGCGCGGAAACGAGATTGATAGCGGTTACCGGTTATACGAGTTGGCAGCCTACCAATCCTGATCCGAAGTCGTCGACACTCGCCTTCCCCCCCTCCCCCTCCCTACCTCTTTTTTCTTCGCCGTCTTCCTCTTTCGCGTGTCTCGTTTCCCCCGGCTATATCCGCGTCTCCTAACTTTTCAAAGTCAAGCCATCGGTGAGCATCGCTCCTCTCTCGATGCATCGGTCCTAGGGAAGGAAGAAACTGCATTGGAAGGTGCACGGTGAATCCGAAGAGCGCACCGTGAGAACGAAGAGGTACGCCACGCTCGCGGGATAGTGACCGAGATTTATTGGAAATCGTATCGGCGAAAGGCAGCCTCCTCGTACCGTAATACGTCGGTCTCGCTGTCGGATGGGAGGATTTCTCAGAGTTTATCGGAAAACGTACACGCGATACACGTACACACCTGAACGTAGACCTCACGCGCGCTCCCAACGGGAGCGCCGTTCGATTTGCTCGCGTAATCGCGTAACGCGGCAGAAATAACTAGTTGCGCGACACAAATTGCACGATCTCGAAACCAATCCGCTCCTCTCTCTCATTTGGGAGCCACCGAGGGCGGCATTTAGCCTGGAATTAAAGAAACATCTTGACCGATCGAGATCGGACACTTTTAACTACCGTAATTGAATTTCATCGTCGCGGCTTTCTTACCAGCGCTGAGAGAAAAATGAAGTACCGAGGGACGTGTCAGCTTCTCGACGCCTCCCAACCGAAGTCGATTTGTCAACGAGCCGAAGTAGCGTCGATAGCGCATTACGGCGCGTTGACGTCGAATCGTCGTTGCGCGTCGAAACGCGCGGTGCGTGCATCACGATGGCAGGGGCGCTGCGAACGGCAGATTAAAGCATTGTCGAGCAGCACGTGGGCGGTCCGTCGTACGAGCATAATATATGCATTTAACGCTACGCGCAACGTACGAGCGAGTACCGGCCCTGCGAACCACATGTCGACACGCGCGCATCTGCCGACCAATGGTATACGCGTGCACGGAATCTGCAAATGGCTTTGGAAAACTCGTGTCCGGCTCACGGGTATCTTGGGAATGCATTTTCGGCCTTGCGCTTTACTCCCGACGCGAATAATCGTTTAATTTGGACGCGGAACCAGGTAGCAGAGGGAAGGACGATCGAAACGCGTTTTACGACTACGACGTCTATGAAAAGAGCCGGATATGCATTCGTTACGTCGTTATCGCTCGCCCGACGAACGCGGAATATTTGAACTCCCGTCGATTATCGAACGAAATAATGAGCTTGAAACGCAAAGTTAATGCGAGTTTTACGCGTTCTACGCGGTACCCCCGTTATCGAATATTCTAATAGTATTTCACGGGATACGGGGTATAATGTGCGCGTGGATATTATTCGCCGAAATCTATTGTTCGTACCGACCCGCGTAAAACACACGCGTACTCGCGTCAACGCGCTGACAAATAAATAAACGCGATAAAAGAATCTGTACGGGCATGCACGTATGACCGTCGGGATACGAGTTATTTATAGCGAAACAACGCGAGCCGTTGGGTACATCCTAAACGTTCTAATCCTTTTATAGACCGTTATACTCATAACAGTATCTACCCCGTGTGTACGTATAGAACTAAAAGCGAGCGCCGAGGGTATTCGACGCGATGGTCAAGCACAAACTCCGAGCGTTCTCCCGCGCCAGTGGTTCTTAACTTTCGCTTCCATCCTTTTGATCTTGTAATTGTAAGTATATTTCCGCGACCCTTTCAGAATATACCCCTGAGGTTTAGGTAATTTCACGAATCCATAGATCTAATCTAATTATCTAAATTGCCGATATAGTATAATATTTCCCAAAGCCTATTACAGAAAGTTAGGTAAAAAATTTTAAAATTGATCGGACAATACATGTATCGTAAACTTCGGGGACGCACGATTACTCTGTGCTGTCCGTGACAAATTTGCTTTCCCCGTGATTATCTACTACAAGGATGGTATTAGAGCTCGAATTCTCGAATTAAGAACCACTGTTCCGAACGCTTAAACTTGGGCAACTACGCGCACAGCGTTCAGCCGACAGGACTCTTCCGACAGTAAAACGCAATAGCTCTCGTAAAACGAGTCGACGGTGCGCGTCGGCCACTCTTTCGTTTTGAGCATCCCGGCGGAATCTTGTCGTTTCGTACCGCGTGATCGCCGAGCGTCGGAAACGCCGCCCTGCGAATGCATAATTTCGAGATCGATATCGGCCGCGTTGGCATAAACGCGCCCATGTATGCGCGGTTGCGCAACGGGACAGTGGGAAAGGGTGAAAAGGGGGGATGGCGAGGAGTGAAGAGGAGAGGACGGGAGAACGCATCGAGGAGATCGAGGGAATACCGATCGTTGGATTTGCGCGTAGGAGAGACGAGCGAGGGGTTTCGAACGAACCGCCGGAAAAGGCTTCGATGAATCATCGATCCACGATCTATCGCGCATGCACGCCACGCGATCCTTCCTCGTTCCTTTCGCGATATCGACTCCGACGAGTTTGTCGCGCTGTTTGAAACGTTTTGGGTGAAAATCGCGCGAAGGAATATTATCGAATTCTGTGTTCGGCAGTTCCACCGAATTAAATCAACTTTCAGAAATTTAGCGCGCAGTAGCTGCGTAAATTGCCGTTTGTTTCGAAAGCGTAATCGCAATCGTAGATTCGTGTATTACACCAGATTCGAGCATAATTATCGCGGAGATCGTTGAAATTGAAAATAAAACGCGAAATAGAATGCCTCTCCGGAAACGCGTGTTTTGATTCATGAAATACTTCCTCGCTTATGAAAAATGTACTCGCTCGCGCGGTTTAATTAGAGATCCGAATTTAACGATGCTACGGAGTATTGATTTGTAATGCGAGTGTGCGTGGTAGTGTTTGCGCATTTAATTTCCACCCTTCCGAAACGATTTCTCCACCACTTTTCCCCCTACAGTACCAACGAGATTAATTTGTCGATCGACTGGAAACTCATTTTTTTTTCGCCTGTAACGCGCGTTACGCGCGCCGACGTTACCCGAGAAAATTTCATTCACCATTTCGGAGGTACGCTGGTGCTCTCGAAAATAACAATTTCTGCTATAATTTGATCTCCTCGAGTTACATAAAAGCGTCTGCTTTTATTAAATTATCTTCGAAAAATTCTCGCGATACGCGAGCGAAACGAAACAAAATTGAATTCCACTTTTCGCTCGACGTAACGCATTTGATACGGCAGCGCGGGTAATATAAATCGGTGTAAAATACTACGCGATCGTCCCATTTTGCAAAAAAAAGAGGAAGAAAAAATCGCTGAATATTCCAAGCGAACGAGTCGCACAATTTATTTAATCCGTGATATACGTATCTTATGAGTTATGCATTAAGCACCGGGAACTAATTTAAATATGTTAAACAAGCTCCGCGTTCCGCGCGTTGAATTTATTACAGTTCAGTTACACATAATTGGAACTAATCTAATTAATTACACCTGCTAGTATATCCCCGTTCGAATGCCTTCTTCCATTCGATTTCCGCAGAGGGAGAGATACATCGCCCCGGCCAAACGTACAAATTGTACCAAATTTCCACGTGCCGGTAAACACGCGACGGTCGCGAATTTGTTTGTACACAGGTGGGTAGCAGTCCCTAGGTAATTAGGCGGCTATATTCGTTCCGGTTTAAGCTCGACTCGGTCGTTTCGCCCACTAGTTGCAGAACTCGGATAATTATTGTTGCGAACTAACTTCGAGTTTGCGCTGCCGGTTGATCCTCCCCGCCCCCTACCCCCTACACCACCCCCCCTCGACGACTCACCCTCTCCCTTTCCCATTCGCAACTACGCGCACCTACATCTATTTATCTCAAATTTTCTCCATGCTCGAATTCTCGTTGGTTGCGCCACAGCTCGGTGCGCGGTGGAAAATATTCTACCTTGCGAAACCACGCCTAAATTCGCGTCGTGTGTCGTCGGTACAGGGAAACGTCGTGTATCCCGCGTGTCTCATCGAACGCAGGAGCGATGGTAAACTAGTTTTACGGTCCCTGTACGAGCTCGTTTGAAGATGAAACGCTTCATCGGATTCACGATTATTTGAATTTCCTCTTTTAACTTTTAAAGTTACGCCCACGCTCTCACGCTTGATTCTCAGCCATTGACGCTTATCCGGGTATACTTCCGATTAATTATGCACCTTCTTCGGAGACTACTTTTTTTTTCTTTTTTTTTTTCCTGGCATTGAAATACGGCCATCGATCTTACAAACTTTACGACCCGTCGCGGGATCGCTTGCTCTTTGAAACCGCTGCTTTTAAAGGATCGTAAAGATCCCCTGGTATTCTATCCCTCTCACAGTTCCGTTGCTCGAGCTTTTCTGCCAGAAGGGAATTTTATCGCGGACGATCAAGCAGCACCTTCGCGTTAAGAATATTGATGACGTCGACGTCTTGAGATCGTTCCGGAAGAAACGAGTCTCGGGATAAGCTCGCGGTAGTTTGCGTTACTTTCCTGAATTGATGAGCTTCCCCGAGTCTTCCGCTCTTCCTGACCCGTATTTCCGAGTATTTTCGTAACGTCATTCTCGAGCTTCGGACGCTCCTAAAATTATTTTCGAACGAACAAATTAAACGGCGTGTCTAAAAATAATTATGTTGACCGTAAAAATTCGTCGTATAATTATAAATACCCCGGCGAATGCTTCCACTGGGACTCCTCCGATAAACGACCGATTACGAACGAACGTGCGAACGCTTTACCGTTATCCGTTACGTTCACGGTAATGGGGGAATCATTGTTCAAAGTATATAATGGCGGTACGAAGCACAAAATCGTAATTAGCCTCGGCCAGTTTCTAAATGCGAAGCAATTACATCGAAGCTGAAAGCTGTGTAATCTCCTGATCCACAAACACTGGGATGGACAATTCGAAGTTAACTGCCCCACGAGAGGGAAAGGGAGAGAGAGAGATGGAGAGAGACAAAGAGGTAAATTCTGCAGACTTAGTAAGGGAGAGACGTTTTTAAGAGACCTCTGCTCCCGGAATCCATGGGTCACGACTTTTCAATCCCCGGAGCTCAGTAGCGAACGAGAATGGGAGGTTCGTCCGGAAGATAGTTGCAAAGTTAGCTGAATCCTCGCACGGTCTCTGCAGGGTGATTCGTAATACGCGGAGAGCGGAAGAAACCCGGATAATTTCGTAACCGTTCGCTTACCTTTACAAGAATTCGATGGAATAATTGAGTTAACTGATTCCATTTAACTCGACGATTCCTCCGCAAATCGGATCGTATAATTTTCAACCAGTCGATTCGGTTCGGTATCTTTGCTTCCTTTGCGAATAGAAAGGTAATAAGTGGAACGCGAGGAGGACGGTAAATCGGAAAAAACTCAAATCGTACAGCCGTTCCTACGAAACCTTTATCGCGGTCCTCCGACTTCTGATTGCATCCATAAAATGCTTGCCACGCGCTACGAAATGTCCCGTATAACTCTACTATACGAAAAGTTCGCCCGAGTAGTTTCTCCTCTCGTCCGGATATCTCGGAATGCGTAGCGTAAACTTTCTTCGGATCCCATGAAACATTCTTCCTCCCTCGTCATCGCTATCCCCCTCGCCCTCGTCTCTCGCTCTTTCCACGTTCACGGTGTCTTTTGCGCCCAAGGGACCCCCGGAGGAATGTTGCGCGTACCACGGTTTATTTTCCCTTCTCTTCGCTTCCAGCTCGTCGGAAGTTTGTGCATTACGGAACTCGAAGTCTCGCAAGACGCAAGTGTGTACCGCCGGGAGTGAGCCAGCCCTACCGGGAAAACTTTCGGGCACTCGACGCACAGTTCCGATGACTTTCCTTGTTAAATTTCCCCTGTTGCTTCGAACGAGCCGCGAAGCTTCTGCTTCTGTTTTGTTTATACGACTAATCGTCGGAAGAGGAATCGAGCGCGACGAACTCTTATAGCGCGAAATTATTTTCACAGAGTTTTCAACCTATCGGATCCAGCGCTGAAAGGTTTTTCTGATTCTGCTTGTGTCCGTGCGACTCGGGGTGGATTGCAATTACGTTGTCTAATTTTCAGTAAGCGTGAGAATTATGCAGACTCGCGAAACGGGGGTGTTTTAGAAGAATCACATTTAAGGAGTGCAATTGTATTTATTATTCGTGACTAAAACTTGATTTCCTTTGAGTCGTGACTGATTTTCTCTGAACATCTGACAATAAGACCGATGTTATCGGATATAACCGTCTTGGAGGGAACGATAAATCGTGAAGCGTAATTGTGCGTCGCAGGGGTGAAAGTAAAAGTAATATTGATTTTCACCGCGCGCATACTATGCACGATAAACACGATTTCGCTATTCGGGGAGCGACTTTGTCCTCGCAAGCTCTGTCGCACAAAAGGTCTTTAAAAGAGGGCTTTTCAGGGGGTGAACGGCCTATAATATAAAGATGGGAAGAAACTCGGCGCGCATAGAACTCCTTTGGCATTGGAGACGGTAGTAGCTGGTCGATTTTTTTTCACTTTAGCGAAGGAAATGAAAAACGATGTTTGTTGCACTCGCGATCGAAGCTTCGACCGAGATTGATGTTTCGGACTTCTGGAATTTATCCTCGCATCGAAATTTTATCGCTCGATTCTCCGTTGCATTCCCTTCGACGATTATCGAAGAATGAAATGCGAGAATTGTGCCGAACCATTCTATGTTTATTTCTGATAAAAGATATTCGACGTCCGTGGAAGAAAGGTTCGTGAATTGCGCGCTTCGTTTCATTAGCACTCGTAATCCACTTTCGAGAAAATGGATCCTCTCCGAGAGTCATACTACGTCCGGATACCAAAGAATTGCGGTCATCAAAGGGCTCTCGAAGTTCCGTTATAATTCTCATCGAGTCCTCGCTTTATCCCAGAAGAGTTACGAGCTCGATGAGAAAACAGTGACGGATAGATTAGACTGCTCTTTTTTGCCTCTCCTACGGTTTCTCCCCTTTCCCCTCTCGCGTCGTAATAAGGTTTTCGAAGGGACGAACACGACAACGCGAAGGAGAAAAAAAAATAGGGTGAAAAAGATGAAACACTTCGTACGTTTCTCGACGAGTTTTTCCACGATGAAACCTCCGCCGGTGGCCTTGATCCTCCTCTCTCATTTAAGTGGCATTACGACTTGGAAGACGAATGACGGAGCAATCCGTCTCTCCTGTCGAGGATCGATCGGAGGAGGAGGAGGAGGAGGAGAGAGGAGAGAGGACGAGGGAGTAGAAGGGAAAAATACACGGCAAAGAGCAACGAAGCTGGGCCCCCACTGAGACGCGACACGCCCCTCTGCGCTTCTGAAAAAACACTTCGCTCCGTCGGAAAAAAAGGTCTATTCACCGGTTTTCCACGTGGTCGAGAAAATGGTCTGTAAGAAAAAAAAAGAAAGAGGATTTGCGGGTTGTCGTGCCTTGCGTGGGCGAGCAGAACCGTTACGAGCCGTTCGTACGACGGGGGAACGAAAGAGAGCGGCAAAGTTTAGCGAAACAGTTTTTTTTTTTCCTCCGCAAATTATTGATACACGAGTAGCTACGATTTTCAGACGTCTCCCCGTGGGGGCTTATTACACGATTATCTCTCTATATAAAGTTCAATTAGACTCGCGTTTCTTTCTAAAAAAAAAAACCTTGGCAAATACCGAAAACAAATGTTGATAAACCTCGTCACGAGAGGTACGCGAGATTCCTATTTTTATTTCCACGGTATATTTGAACAACGATTTCCAGTATCGTGTAATTAGTCGGGAGTTTTTAGCACAACGAATGTACCCGAATATCGTTTATATTCAGTGTCGCGCGCATCCTATTTCTTCGAGTTAAAAGAATACCGTCCCTAATAATACCGTGAATGCAATAATACGTCGCGCGAGCTATAAATATCGCATTTCCGTTTAAACGTGCGTGCGTGACGGAAAGAAAAATTATTCTAATAACATCGCCAAAGGCAGAGCCGAAGCGTGCGCGACGGTTTCCCCGGAAAATTGCAACCGACTCGGGGTGCCACCGATACGACGCATTAACGCGTACGAGAATGCGTGTCACGCGAAGTTGCGCGGCATGCGATGCACCATTTAAATGGCCTCTACGCGGCGCAGCGCGGCGCACAGGTTCGTCCCCCTCTCCGCCGCTGCCCCCCCCCCCCCCCCCCTCTTCCCACGTTGCATAATCGAGCGAATAAGCCAAAGGTGGGCCCATCGCGCGCAGCTGTCCATCGTTGAATTCCTGCGCGCGTGTACGTACGCACTGCCTTCCGTCTGCGAGAGTGAGCGTGTGTATACATACGCGTGCGGGGAAAGTGCGTGTGGTTCGTGTCGGTGGTAGCGTCGGGGGTTAGGGGTGCTCGGGAGACGCAGGTGCAACCTGACGGGCGACGATGTCGGCGGCAGGTGGTGCACGGACAGGTATCCATGGCCGTAGGCAAGGATCTCTGGTGATTTCTCGATTCCCAAGGTCTTGGAATTATCGTGTTTCGCGAAACGACGATCTTTCCGCCGTTGCGTTTACTTCTCGTCTCGCCGATTTGTAGCGGCTGTTTAGCTGGTATTATATTAAAGGGCGCCGTGCGCGCGTCGATCGTGCGGCGAACGGATACCGAAGATACGCGTATCGACGGAATAACAGAATTTGAATAAGAGGCGAGATTAGAATGGAATCCGGAGGTCTCGTGCGTCCGCCTCGCGCCTCGATTCGAATACTTATTATCGCTCGGGAAAGGATAAGTTCGGTCCGGAAAAGCGTGACGTCTCTGGGAACGACGGCGATCGAGCCGCGGATTTCCGCGATTGAATTCCAATTTGTACAGGTGGGCAACCTCGACGCCTGCACTGGCACCAAATCGAAAGGGAGATCGACTTCGTTCCGACTGGCGGACCGCCAACTCCTCTCCACTCCCCGCGACTTTAAAGCTTCTGCTTTTGTTGCCCTCACGCACGCACGCACGCAGACACGCTCTGGATTTCGCGCGGTCCGCTATTCCCGTACATCCGGGTCTTGCTCCGACGGATATATCGGACTGAAATTCTCCCTACCCCTCTCTGTCGTTTCCTCTCTTCCACGCGAGAGTTATTTTATTCTCGCGTAAAGTCACATTTCGTACGGGATATATCGTTGTGCACGGTCGCGACACGCGTGTCGGATTTTTCTCACTGGCGTGTAACAAGGTTTCAGGAATAATTGGACACGGGGATTTGGGGAGACGGTTTTCACGCCCGACGAGATAACTGATTTGAGTGATTAAGTGGCACAAGGAGGTCGAGGCTTTTATTTATCGAGAATAACTTATGATTTATTGGAGATTTATTAAATTCTAGTGCCAAAGATGTCCGATTAAACGCGAAGCGATACGAGCTTATGCCGATTTGCGGGATAATTCGGTTCGCTCTCGGTGCTCGAGAACATTGATACAGCCGTATTCGACGATACGCACCTTTAGAGTTTTGGATAATAACGTTATATAACCTTTGAGAAGGTACAACCAACAATTTCTGAAACCAGTAGCAACGTATTAGAACTTCTTAGAATTCGTCCCGTTTTGTTTCGGTCCTCGGAACCGTGTTCACGTATTTTCGGTAACCGTTAAGAAAAGACGTCCGAAACACTGTTGCTCCCCGAGAACATTCGTCGGAGTAGCGGGTAGCCGAGAAACATGGAGAATCTAGGAATAGAAAGGAAAAGAGAAAGATGAGCGCGAAAATGGGCGCGGTGTTAAACGCGCGAAACTTGCGCGTTCTCGTCATTTCACGACTCTTCTCCACCTCCCCCTCTCCCTTCTCGTCTTCTCTTTCTCTTTCTCTTCGCCTTCCACGGATCCGCCCTTTTCACTTTTTCATCTCTTTCTCTCGCACTCCCTCCTTTCTTCTTGGCCAAACTCGTAAAATATCTTCCTCTTCACGGCGCCGAAAGTAATTGCTGCCGACGTGCGTTTAACCTCGCACGTGATGTTACGAGCGGCACGCTTTTGCTACCGAGGAAAATTTTTAATCTTAGATACCATTTCCTCTTGCGCGACGATACGTTTTATTATTTGGCGAAAATTCGCTTTTCGAGGAAACGCGAAGGTCGGTACATTGGTTTGATCGGTGGGACAAGGGGATGCGAAATATTTAAGTACGCGTATTTTAGTAACACGCTTACGGTGAAAAAAATCGATAAAGAATAAACTACGAGTCTTCGACCAGTTTGGTACGAACGGTAGGTATCGCGATGGATCGCACGAGTTGGCAACGAGCTGGTGGTTCATTTTTCAAAATTTTTTAAAAATTAAACCCGCATTCGCGCTACTTCGGCGTCTGCCGGTGGAATCTCACACGCACGCACGATCGTAGCTCATTAACGAGCGGTTCGTCGCTCGCCTAAATGCATCTGCACTCCGCGCGTTCTACAGCTGCGCATAGTTTCTCGTGCATTATGCATGCGTTGCTGGGCGACACGCACGACCGACACGCCCACCGTTTTCGCACTCTCCGGGCGGATACCTGGAACCGACTTTTATCGTTCATTCTTGACTTTTTGATTGCTTACCGAGGGGACAGGGTCTTCCGGGGTTTCGGGATAATCTGTCTTCCGCTGGTTTGTTTTGTTTGCGAGCAACGGAATGCGATTTACGCGCAAAGTTTGGATAGTCCCATCTTGTTTGCGTATCAATGAATCGTACCTCTCCAGAATTTCGATTTCGAGCGAATATTTTGATATTCCGATAAGAGGCACAAAGTTACGTCATTTCGTGTCGTTGAAACGTAGGACAAGTTAGTGAAATGGGAACGTCGTTCTAGGGAACGTTTCTAGGCTCTCGAGAATTTCCAAAGTTCTCGTATTTTACATTCTCGACTGTCACGAGTTTGGTGAAATCGGAAACAAGGAAGAACCAATTTTCCTTTGCCCGACTGTAATCGATCGGTACCACAATTTTTTCGTTTTGTAATGATGAAAGTTAAAAATGCCGGAGATTGAAAAATTCCTGCTTTTTAGACCACAGCTCAATTTGTATGAATGGATCGACGCTAATGGAAGTTTTCGCTTTGTACGGTATCTGGCCCGGCCATCTTTTATCCGCGATTTAGTTTTTTCGCCAGTAAATTCCGTTTAATTTCCGCCTCGTCCGTCGAAATCCTCGACCCCTGTGCGAGCGAACAAAAAAATACAACTTGTTTATCCCGTGTGCGGTTCGGATGATAGCCAAACAAAATTGCATTCTCCGGAGGGGGCGCGGTCGGGCGAAAAAAATACAACGGCCGACGGGAGAAAAAACGTTGCGCCATCGGCAAACGGAGAATGAGAAAAAAATATTTGATCTTGAATGAAAATTCGTCACGGTTAAAAGCCCGCATCCGAATTGAAGATTTTATCAATTCAAACGCTAAACGATATTCTGCCCTGAAACGCGGACGCGTTATAAAACCAACGCGCCCCGGATATTATCTACGTTTTCCAAAATATATTTGCCGACGCAATTTAAATCACCCATAAACTGCCGGGCGTCGCGATCATTTATTTGCCCCCATTCAAAATATGCATCATCGGTTACCGAGTTAAACTACCTGCCCGTTAGAATAAACCGGAAATCCGGGCGGTATAAATAACGCATAATTAATTCGATATCGGTGCGCTATTCTCGCGGTAATTTAGCGCTCGTTACATTATTCTCCGTCTCATCTAACGCGTCCCACGCTCTCGAGTTCTCTCGTTCCGTCTGTCGTTTCCTCTCTCTCTCTCTCTCTCTCGCCGCTATTTTCTTTCGCTTCGCCACGTTTCTTTTCTCCCCTCCACGGAGCCGCGAATTATACATTATCGCTCGTTTAACGATCGTCGCTACGAGCGAAAAGTGAGACGTGTCACGGACGTGTCAAGAGTCGAGGAAGACGGAAATAATTCTATTGTGTGGGATGCTTCTTGTTCGTGCATTTGCTCTCCGTCTCTCGCCGCGTTCCTCTCTTTCTCCCCTTCCGTCTTTCCCTCCATCTCTCCCACCACTCGGGTATTTGGGATTCGAAGGCGCATACGGGATGCAGAAAAGATTGTCCTAATTGCCGAGATCGGCGTGAGTCAGCTCATCGTTGCAGATTGTTCGTGATAGAAGGAAAGAGGTGTTCCGAGCATCCTTTTCCGTTCGCGTTTTAAGCGAACCATCTCAAAGGGAGAAAGAGAAAGACAAATGTAGGAAGCACGTCGAACGCGGATTCTTCGTTGCGCCTCGTTGACTAACAAATGAACATAAATACGGTGCAACGGAATAAAGGTTCGGCGTAATTGCTGTTAAGATACTCGCGAATCGAGAAATCAGAGCAAGGCTTCGAATGCTGATTTATAGTTGCGATTGAATATTTTCGTTTGCACCTTGACGCCTGAAGAAGCGGTAGTTTGTGCATCGTTAGCGATAGAAGCTCTACGTCGAGTTCGACCTAGAGAAAATACCGAAAATAATAATCACGCGGACGATTTTTAAGATCAATTGTTTGTTAGTAACGAAATTAATTATATTTACGCTACTTCTATCGCGATACAGGGTAGCGGTGTAGAATAATCGCACGACGAAAGGTCGTCTCGTCCATAGGTCGGAGAAGAAACTCTGCTTTAACCTTTTTTTGCTACGTATATATGTTCTCGTGTCGTGATCAAAAGCTTGAACCGTAACCGCTTCAAAGGCGTTTCTTTCCGAAGAGTCCGAAGAACCGCAAACCTAGATCGTCGAAAAACACGTAGACTGGAAACGTTAATTGCCGTATCGTTGTTGGCCACACTTAATGGGATTCTACCTGCTACTCGGTATTAGCGAACCTCTCGCGGTATCCCTCGCTAACAAGCGGTGTTTGTTTGCGTTACGTGATACGGAATTACACGTTCGCATTTGCCACGAAGCATCTCCTGTTTCCTGTGGTGCGCCGACATCGGAACACGCGAGTGTCGTCTCCACCGACGAGAGGAGAGAAAGAGGGAGGAGACCACCGTGGTAAGGGACAGGATAGGAAGAGGGAGAGAGGGAGAGGAAGAGTCAAGCGTGAGTCCTGGCGCAGTTTCGCGTAAACGATGGGTTTCCGTTGACTTGGTTGACTCGCTATAAGTTCTACGATTACATCGCGGCCGGAATCTCTGTAAACCTTGTCAAAGCTTCGTCAGAATTAATTAATTAGTTTTCATGAACCCTTTGTCTCGTGGGAGTGATCGTGTTTAAAGTATAAAGGCTTCTGCACCGTATTGTGCCCGTTAGGTAGGATGCCGTGGAAAGGATAATGGTCCGCTCGAGCAAGTTTTGCAGGAAATACCGTTGCCCGCGTTATCGCGAGTGTTAATTAAGGTTCCACGAGAGCAATAGGATATCGAGATTAGAATTTACGCGATTAAATTCGGGAGAGAAGTTTCGGGAGATTCTGTACGTTTTATTCGCGTCGCGATTCAAGTTAACTCGAACGTTCGGCGTATCGAAACAAATTTACCGCGTCCGTTAGATACATCTCGTTAAACATCATTCCCGTTTTAACGGGTATCCCGGATTATCGATAATTATCAATGTTCGTAATCAGCGTTCCCCGTCGTGCGGCGGATCGTTGGACGATAATAAACGTCTGCCGTTCGCTCTCCTCTAATTAAATCGTCCTACCTCTTCGCCGTTGCATACTTCCCTTCAACTATTTACGGTATTCAAACGTCAACGTCCGTTATCTGTCAAAGAGAAATTGTATTTCCGGCCTGTGCTCGCTTCGTTTCGACGTTTCACGCTAACTCTCGTTTGCCCGCTTTTTCGGGGCTAGCAGAGTCTGACAATTTGAGAGACACTGTCGCGCAGAAGAGGCAGGCAGCACACCTCGAAGAGAAGAAAGAGGCGGGAGCGGAAGAAGGAAACGTGGCCATTAAAGACGCTGTCGCATTTACGAGGGAGGATCCTCTTTAAGACTCTGGCACGGGGTTGGAAAACGGTCGATATCGCCGTCTCGAAACAACCCCCCTACCCCCGAGCGAGTCCTGACAAAACCCCTCGGCTCTGCACGGAGCATTGTAACTACCGTACAGCCAGCCCACACAGGACGAGAATGGAATGAGGCTGGGGGTTGGGGCGGGAGAGAGGGGGTGGAGGGGTGGGGTGGGAGCGGGGGTTGAATGCAGCGCGAGGGGAGGATGCTCATTCAGAGTGGGAGCTGTGTTTATCGAAAGGGGTTGCTCGCGACCCCGCAAATATCCCCAACGCGACGTTCTCCCCTCCAGCCCCCACCTCCCAGCCCTTCCCGCGGCCCCCTCCCCGCTCCTTATTTTCCATGCTCGCTTTATGCGCGTATATCGTGCAAACACCGAACTCGCCAGTCGTAAATTGCATTACGAGTTTCCTCGGTAATAAAATCCCATCGAAGGCGGAAGTTTGTCGGTCCTCGTGTATCGTTGGAGGGTGAACCCCCGGGGTGTACTTCCTACGAGGTATCGTATTTTTTACGGTCGAGGGGGGCGGGTGGAGGGGAAACGTTGAGGAATATCTTCGCTACCGAGATACCCACTCTTGGAGAGGTCGTTACGTTTACAAGATTTATTTCTCTAACTTCGACGACGCTCCTGGCAACTTTTTATCAGACGTATCCGGCATTCCTCCGTCTTTGTTTCGGGCGCACGGTGATATTCTACCACGACTCGCGGGGCGTTGGGAAGCGTCTAATTCCGAACAAAGACTTTATTCCCTTTTGCGAGAGCGACCATCGGTGCTTTGTCCCGCGAATCCGACAGAATCGATTGTCGAAACGAAGGCGGATGGGGTTTGGGAAACGGTGGAAGGGGGATGATCGTCGGGGTATCGAACTCCAGAACCGAATCGCAACTATCCGATTCCACATTCCGATGCTCTCCGTCCCTTCTGTTTAATTCTGTCCTGGGGTTCGTTCTCCCCTCTCTCGCCGCCTCTCTGTTTATCTCCCTGACAATGCTTCCGGAGGAGAGCCTTGGGAAAGGCGAGCGTGTGTGCTCCAACCCCCGGGAATCTCACGGTTTCGGCAGAGCGAAATTACGGTGTAAACGCCAAATTATCGAAGCCGCCGGTTCAGCGTTCGCGGTCGACCGCCAATCTCGCTCAGCTCCTCGATCGAGTTCGAAATTCTGCGGCGAATCGACTTATTCCGCCACAAATCGAGTTTAGATCCTCCGTGATTGCCCCCACCTTTTCCCCGCGTCTCTCGCACACTCGACTCTTACCTCACCATTTGCGCGTAATCCAGTTTAGGCGCCTTTGAACCAACCGCCATTGGGAAAAATAATCGTCCTACTTTGATTGTCGCTAGTTTGAAAATCTGCTCGACGCACCTCGTTTAATTCGCCAACGGTCGTGATAAAAAGGATAGAGTTTACGACATACCGAAATGCGTGTACGGCGGGTATTAGTTTATTTCTGAAATTATTTGAAAGCGACGACGCGAGATTGTAGGCTATTAGAATCCTATCATCGCGTACACGTATATAACGAGACAGAGAGAGAGAAGTTTTAAAAGCAAAAAATACCAGCACCTAGTAAAATCAAGATGACAACGGGGCCGGGGAATCCAATGTTACTCGCGATTCGAAAACGGTGACCGCGCCAGGATCAAATGAAAAAAGTCACCGGTGGCAAGCGGCAAGTCAATCGTAAAAGTCCAAATATCACGTTCGACGGTGTGGTCGTAAAATCGGAATCGGATTCCCATATTGGAAAGAAAAGAATCATTCGCGTTCGGATGAACCTGTCGTGCTCGCGCGCCGTTTGCACGACCGCGCTTCTGCTCTTTCGTTTTTTTTTCCCCCGCTTATTCTTTAGCGTCGTCGGCGTCACGTTGTTTTGTACTCTTTTCCTTCGTCCGTTACGCTATCTCACACTCGAGGTAAAACACACCTCGTTCCGGTTCACGCGATGTCGTGTCGGACAATGTCGAATAACTTCCAATCCATTACACCTGTCCACCCCCCAGCCGTTCAGCAACCGTTATAATAGTCGATTTTATTTTCCCTTTTAATCAGACTCGCTTCGCGTTATTACGTGCCCCGTTGTTGCTTTCGCTATCGTTGTTCTTTTTCTCCTTTTACCGAGATCCAAGATTGCCGAGATAACCATAAATACCATTAGGGTAATGCAACGTTCGCCTCTATGCATTCCACGTTCCAGGAATTTGCTTGCACGTCGCTCGAGTATCCGGAACTTTGCGCAGTTCCGCGTTGTATTTTACGATAAAACTTTTAAGGTGTCGCTGACACCAAAACACCTGACGTGTCTGGGCGCCGTATACAGGGTGTCCCGTATCTGATCGATTTCCATGAAATGAGGGGTAGCTGGGGTGATTCTGAACAACTTTACTTAGCAATAATGTTGTAAGCGCCCTGGATTTTGAATTATTAACGAATCGGCTAGGCCAATCCGAGCGCGTATCGAGCGCGCGCTCCAAACGAGAGTGTGGTCTCTGACACGCTCCGCCGCGAGCGTGAACAAGTAGATCGCGTGGGTATCGAGAAAAGCATACGGCAAATATCACGTATCGTCTTCAAATAAACTAATAGTGGTTGAATAACTGTGTTTAATACCGTCACTCGTAATTCGAGAGGTATGAAAAGTTGTAGTATTTGGGGAAAAAATGGTTTCCTTAAGAGCACGTTTTCAGGCGGATAAATTATGGTTTAACATAAACGATGTGAATAACTAACGTTAGAAGAATCTTGTTAAACTCACCCTTTCGTCCACGAATCAACCTGCCCCCGACGGAAGTAGGTCGTTGGCAGTAGGTCACAGTGCCGATTTTGTCCTTCGTAAGAATCTCGAGAACCTCAACAGCTGATTTTACGGCCGGGTCGGTGAATTCACTTGAAACTGACACACACAGTAGGAACGGCACTTGTCTAATTTATGGCAGGGCGCACGGCTAATCGCAGGTACGCGGACACCCCCGAGAGTCGAGCGGCGATCGGCGATCGGGTCACTTTACCGAACGTGCATTTCACTGCGCGAGCACTTTCACCGATAACTTCGAATAAAACAATTATGTAGAGGAACGTAATTGAACCTCCGTTAGAGATATTGATGGCCCTGAAAAGGGCCGATTGTTATTGCCAAAATTGTCAAGATCGGCTCGACGTGCCCTTCTCGCGCTTGCATGCACGTCTCGGAGCACTGACGGACGTTGCGCTGCACTTCTTCCAATGTTTCTCGATTAAGAAACGTAACAAATATCCTGTAATACTCCGCTTTAGTTCGTTGCTGTATGGTACCCGTTCGGTTTGAAAAACGATTCTGCCGGCCCTAGCGTTTCTTGAGTCTTGCTTAGAAGGACGTTCGTTAGGGAAGGGATATTTTTACAATAGTACAACGGAGTGGCTCGCACATTTGGAGTCACCGTTCATTCAGCAAAAAAAATACCCGCGCGCTCGAGGTGGCCGCACGGTCTTCGTCACTACGAACGCGCTAGCGAAGACGCAGGGCAAGGAGTGCCATAAATTTCACTATTGTCCATACCGCGTCGTAAAGAGAAAGTGTGGCTATTTTACGAAATACGTGCATCGTCTTAAAACTGCATCGACAGCGTACACGCAACATAATCCTTTAATATTTTCTTACGATTCTTTCCGCGAAGATGTAACAGTACACACAACTTGGAAAATGATCAATTTAATATTGTATTGTGTTAGCGAAGACACTGTTTGCGACGCATTAACGCTTGCCCGTGTCATTTGGAATATTATAAAATTAATGTTGTGGGATGTTTGGTGTCGAGTGCATAGCGTGAATAAAAGTACAAGCGAAGACACTGTTTGCGGCATGTCAAAATGCTTAAACAGTCGGCTCCCTAAGAATCTCTGATTTCGATCTTATTATGATTATCGCACGCGCGCGGCAACCGACTGTTTACAGGAACGCGAGCAGCAAAGCGTGCCGCGGTACATGGGCCCGATCAGGGGGATCCGTTCCAGACGACCAAAATGTTGATAGACATAACGATGTCTGTCTCGAAATGCGTATCAAACAGTGTCTTCGCTAACACAATACAATATTAAATTGATCATTTTCCAAGTTGTGTGTACTGTTCCATCTTCGCGGAAAGAATCGTAAGAAAATATTAAAGGTTTATGTTGCGTGTACGCTGCCGATGCAGTTTTTGGCCGATGCACGTATTTCGTAAAATAGCCACACTTTCTCTTTACGACACGGTATGGACAATAGTGAAATTTATGGCACTCCTTGCCCTGCGTCTTCGCTAGCGCGTTCGTAGTGACGAAGACCGTGCGGCCACCCCGAGCGCGCGGGTATTTTTTTTGCTGAATGAACGGTGACTCCAAATGTGCGAGCCACTCCGTTGTACTATTGTAAAAATATCCCTTCCCTAACGAACGTCCTTCTAAGCAAGACTCAAGAAACGCTAGGGCTGGCAGAATCGTTTTTCAAACCGAACGGGTACCATACAGCAACGAACTAAAGCGGAGTATTACAGGATATTTGCTACGTTTCTTAATCGAGAAACATTGGGAGAAGTGCAGCGCAACGTCCGTCAGTGCTCCGAAACGTGCATGCAAGCGCGAGAAGGGCACGTCGAGCCGATCTTGACAATTTTGGCAATAACAATCGGCCCTTTTCAGGGCCATCAATATCTCTAACAGAGGTTCAATTACGTTCCTATACATAATTGTTTTATTCGAAGTTATCGGTGAAAGTGCTCGCGCAGTGAAATGCACGTTCGGTAAAGTGACCCGATCGCCGATCGCCGCTCGACTCTCGGGGGTGTCCGCGTACCTGCGATTAGCCGTGCGCCCTGCCATAAATTAGACAAGTACCGTTCCTACTGTGTGTGTCAGTTTCAAGTAAGTTCACCGACCCGGCCGTAAAATCAGCTGTTGAGGTTCTCGAGATTCTTACGAAGGACAAAATCGGCACTGTGACCTACTGCCAACGACCTACTTCCGTCGAGGGCAGGTTGATTCGTGGACGAAAGGGTGAGTTTAACAAGATTCTTCTAACGTTAGTTATTCACATCGTTTATGTTAAACCATAATTTATCCACCTGATAACGTGCTCTTAAGGAAACCATTTTTTCCACAAATACTACAACTTTTCATACCTCTCGAATTACGAGTGACGGTATTAAACACAGTTATTCAACCACTATTAGTTTATTTGAA
The DNA here is from genome assembly GCA_933228935.1 of Pemphredon lugubris. NCBI lineage: Eukaryota > Metazoa > Arthropoda > Insecta > Hymenoptera > Crabronidae > Pemphredon > Pemphredon lugubris. The sequence continues at coordinate 54,468,734 of OW121817.1, read as the reverse complement.
GACGATATGTGATATTTGCGGTATGCTTTTCTCGATACCCACGCGATCTACTTGTTCACGCTCGCGGCGGAGCGTGTCAGAGACCACACTCTCGTTTCGAGCGCGCGCTCGATACGCGCTCGGATTGGCCTAGCCGTTTCGTTAATAATTCAAAATCCAGGGCGCTTACAACATTATTGCTAAGTAAAGTTGTTCAGAATCACCCCAGCTACCCCTCATTTCATGGAAATCGATCAGATACGGGACACCCTGTAGATCGGTAGCGACCGATTGGTCGTAAAACATTATCTTCGCTATCGTTGCGACGCGCGCTTTTTTTTCACGTCAACGACGATCCGTTTTCATTCGGCATTCGCGAGCATCGAAGCGGGTATGATGCATTTTAAAGGCTCGTTAACATTTCACCGTAACGCGCCCGTCGCGAGAAACGAAAATCTCTGTCGCTGCAAAACCACGTTATTTTTACGCTCCCTTTCGCTGTACATGCACTCTCGCGTCCCGTTACGTGGCGTAGAGTAACAGACGAGGATTCCAAGTCGAGCGAGAGTACGTATACAGCGTCACCGATAAAAAGGGGAAAGTGGCGGAGAATCTCCGCGAATATCGGTGAAGCACGCTCGACAAACATTTGTCGGCGAAGATTTAAACCTGTTTCTTCTTTTTTTTCCTCCTCCCCTCGTCCCTCTACGTTCCCTGTGTTTTCGGCCTTTATCTTTCCTCCCGCCTTCCCTCCGCCCTTTCCACGAGATCCAGCGCGGGTATTTGGAACACCGTCGAGACTGCTAGCCACGCCGCAAAGTTCGAAGACGTTCGAAGAATTATCTCCCTCGAGTAGCTCCTTTCTCTAGCCACGACGTAGCTTCTTTCCTTTTACAGCTTTTTCTCGTTCCAGTTCTTTTCTCGCGTCATAGCGACTGCTTTCGTGACCGCGGTTTAAGCCGTCCCGACGCGACGAGAGAAAAATTCTGACATTTGATTTATACGATTCCTCGTGTATCGCGTACACGAACCTCGGTCGAAAATTTTCTCGTTCGCTTTCCGCGAAAACTTTCGAGGGGATTATTTCCGGAACGGGTTATCTTATAAATAGGCGCTGAAAAAATGAATAGCAGTCGTGAGTTATCAATAAAAAAAAAGCAACGCGTTTGGCTTAGTAACGTAATGTACGAACTTTTGCGAAACGAACGTGTATTGGCAAGATTCCAATTCACGGATGTCTGCCGCGGCGCGATAGACATATTTACGTGATAAAGTAACTACCGTTTGGTGATGCGACGAAATATTATATCGTGACCCTCGATCGTTACTATCGGTCGATAGTTTTAAATTGCAACACTATAATTACATTATCCGCAAGTCGATCCGTGTTTCTTCGCCGAATAGAAAATTGGGGGAAATCGTTCGGCCGCTTCCGTTCCGATTACATTTTTTCAGAGTGGTTTACTGCCTTAACGATCTTGTTATCCGCTTCTGTTCGGTCATTTTAATTGCGCGGTACCTCGGCGCGGTAATAAATAAAAAAAAAAAAAAAACTAGACGGTTGGACGACGCGGTTAACGCGCGTATGGTCTTCTCGTTTTTCCCGCGATCGCTCCGAGGATCTCGTTAATTAATTCACGCGAAACTTGCGTCTCGCGCGAGCCACATACCCGCTACTTACTTATCCAACCGGAAAATCTCGTTGACGCGTTCGCGTCACTTGGGAATCGACTTTATCCCGGCGACAGTACCTATTCGATTGTTCTTAAAGCCGCGTCTGCGACACGCGGGATATCGGATATACGGGGATCGTCCGGCGTAAAAAAATCTCCGTGAAAATCTCGGGGCCGTCGATCCCTCGATCCCGGTCGCGTCTTTGGAGTGTCTCGCCGGCGGAATCGAGTCACGAAGATCAATTTCTAAAGCATCGAGGCTCCGCTCAATGAGAGAAGTGGCGGAGGAGAGCGAGCGTTGAGCGTGAGAGAGCCGCGGCACGATATTGCAGCTGCAACGGCAGCAGAGTGCAGCAACCGGTTCGATAATGACGTGTTGAACGAGTAAACGAGATAGGCTCGTAGCGGGGGACGATGAAGATGGAAGTGATAGGGGAAGAAGGGAGAGGGAGGACGGGAGAGAGAGGGAGAGATACAGTCTCTTCGTGGTCTCCCATCGGTGCATATCGAGTGCCACGACCGTTAAACTCGACCCATCGTTGTTTCCCGTTCCTCTTTCAAAAAAAGACAACAAATTGCGGGGAAACTCCGCGAATGAGGAAATTTATATCCTTCTTTTTTGCTAGCGTAAATTCCATCCGCGTTGTAGGTGTTCCATAGATGGTACGCGCTGAAGACGGTGATAGAGTTTTACCGATCACGCGAATCGATTATCGCTTCAATGCGATCTACAGCTATTTTGCGTTTCTGCCGTAAAATGAGAGAGAGAGAGAGAGAGACTCGTTTACGCGGGAGAATTTATATCGATAGAAAATAACGATCCGCGTGAGTTTGAATCATTACAATTTTTTAACGCAAAACCTATGCATTATGCATCTCTCGGATATACAATGGACGTTGAAACGGTAGTGGGTGTTGAGATATTGTTGCGATTCCCGGCGGCGATGTTGTTTTTGTTATTTCACGGATCCTTGTTTTTTCATTTCTCATTGTAGAAACGTAACATTGATTCTATTCGAACTCTACATATACATAAACGTGTTTCTAAGAGACACGATTTCGAACGAAGCTTGTTGATCGAAAAATGTACGTCGACTATCGCGCTTATAATACTCGCGAGGATAAAAAACGAGACTTTGAATATCTGTATCCGCTGTCCTGTGATCGATGCAAGTGATGCTAAAAAAAAATCACATCTGCTTAACCCGTACAGTAACATGGTATCCAATAGCACGTATGGAAAAACACCTAAGAACTTCCGATCACGTTCTCTCACGTTTTTCGCAATTATCTTGTCGCTGAGAATACTGGCTCGGAACGTCAAGAATCCTTGAAGATACGCGTCGCCGTATGGGTGCAAATTATGAACGGGAGTATGCTAAAGTAGCTGTCATCAAGGTCATCGCCGTTACCGCTAGATGGCCTTTGCTTTACTCGTTTCGCAGATATTTAAATGCCTGTGCGTAAATATCCGCGTAATAGGCGAAACTCCCGGCGTGGATGGAATTAATGGACCGCGACGTGGCTCATAAAAGTTGTACGCGTTGCACGGCTGTTCGTACCACGCGCGTGTTGCTTCGATCGCGTACCGATCAATTATTCTCCGTATCCCTGACGTTGGTAACTCGCGTTTGTTTGCGTCATAATTAATTTCCGATTCGCGTGTCGCGGGTAATGCATGCGTTATCGCGCGAGAAATAAATCATTTTCATTTACGGACGATCGGCCTTCGCGGTTATCCTCGGATCAACGGGAATGTATCTCAAGAGATCACGTAATTTTCGTTCGTTCTTGAGCCGATCGAAACACCTCGGCGGGGGCACCTTACGCGTCAATTTCTCATTGACTTTTTTCGAAGTTGGATAATCGAGACTGTCGAGCGTCGTAGTTTTGTAAAGAAACGAGCTGTCGATTTGAATCGATGAACGGAGAAAAAACTCGATTAAGTTCGCGTCGGCAAGAATGTCCGTAAAAAAAAAAATTAACGAATTCGATCAGGATTTGATTACGATCGCGGAATTGTATAACGGGGTTAAGAGTGTGGAGATATTTCTCACTGATTTAACGTCGCATTCCTCGAAAAGTTGTCAATATCATTACGACATCGTCGTCGTACCGTGAAACGTAATAAGTAATACTGTGGGCGTAATCACTTTCTTTCGCAACCGGGTGATTTAACCGTCGTTAAACGTAAACTTTAATTCAATCTCACGGTTATTCTAACGTCCAAACATAAAACGCAATGTAACTTAATAACCACCGGTGAAGCTAGTAAGCAAATTATTCGCATCGCTTACCAGTTATGCAAATTTACCACGGTCGTAAAGTATCAACATGGTGATTCGCGCATGCGAGTTATCGCCAAGTTTGATTTATTCCCCGGGTTCGTTTTTAGCCACCGATCATTACGGATTTTAATATGCCCGAACGTTGCGTGGACTTTGGAGTCGTAACGAACGGTAGAAAGTCGTTCGACTCGTTATTTTCTAATTAAAGAGAAGCATCGTTGGAAGTAGCTCGCGTTCCCACGCGAAAAACTCGATTTCGCGAGGGCCAAAAACAAGTTGCCGTGGGTTTAAAAATAGCAGTAAAAATGAAGGAGAGAGACGACAGGTGTTTAAACATCTGCAGTCTCGTGCCTCGAGCCATTCACGATATATGTAGAACTCTCGTTTATCGTGGTATTCGTGGCATTCGAACACTCGATTAACCGAATGTTCCTCTGCGCGAAACTTCGAGAGTTACTATAGTCGTTAAATTTGACGCATCTATTTTTTGAATCTCATACATTTTGTTCGCGTACGGTTTGCTGAATCGTTTGAATCGGAGAGGATAGAAAATACCGAGTTATAATTCTTCCCACGAAAAAGAAAACGACGAGGATGAAACCCATAATTATTTTACAGAGGTTTTAATAGAAATGCAAAACTAGTATAATCGGCAGTTAAATTTTCGTTTTCGTCTTAAACAAACTCCGTTTCCGCGACGCACTGATCGTTTCATTAAATACCTACGTATTTACAGTTTCGTAGCATGATATTCCGTTTAAATTACACAGTCGATACACGAGAATTCAACGGAGAAGAGAAATTCATTGCGCCTCATGTCAGTCCATTAATTTAAGCGAAAATTGCGGTAAATCTGCTTCCGCGTAGAAAAATCCCCAGTAAAAAAAGACGACGGTAACGTAAATGTAGTTTAACGCTCGTTAAGATTTTAACGTAGCCTCGCGCATTGAGAGTGTGATTCAAGATTTTTGCTGAAGCGTCTCGGATTCCATTCGCGAATACCACCGTGAAAAGTAAGAACTGTAATTTACGCGCGATTACGAGTTTGCTTACGAACACGAGCGTAGCTGTATAAAGTGGAGGGAGAGAAAAAAAGATGAAAGAAAGAGAGAAGCGTGGAGGAGAGGGAGGAGGCCTTGAAGCCAAAAGGGGGACAACGGGTATTTGAAAATGGTTTCCTGCCGTTCTTTAAAAACGCACCTGACGGACGCGTTTTCGCCAGACTCCTTCGATCGTAATCCTCAACGATCCGAGCTGTTATTCCACCGTCCATTCAAAAAGAAATTCTCGAGTGGCTTCGAATTTTTCACCGGGACGCGCGCTTTCACGATAATGACTCGTGTAATTAGGTTTCTCGCTTCTCCCAGCAACGATTCTCGTCGGCGAGAAAAATTGGGTGCCGTAAATCTCGAGTACCGAACACGTACTTTCGAAGTAATCATTCTTTAATCGCCTCGTCTCGACGCGTTTCCGCGAACGAAAATTTAACGCCGCGGGAGGAAACCTTTCCGGCTTTTATCCTCCGGCACGCGATAGCGCGTTACGTAATTTTAAACGGTCGACGGCGATAGGACTTTAATCTTGTTGCTCGCTTTTTTTTTTATCATTATCCGAACATTTATCGGGATTACCCGAATCGTCGAATCTGACGACAGTGTAATCCAGCGCATTACGGTGCGTAAACAAAAATCAGTTATTAATTCTCGGTGATTCCGTTTTATTGAATTCTCGGTAAGTTACGCGTGTTTCGAAATATATAATAACGATAATGGGTTCCGCAGAGATGCTTTAACGGCGCGCAATTAGTTTCGGAATTATTCTCCATTGACCTAAAAGCTGATTGCCACGAATACTCTCTCCCCTTTATACGTACCACCCATACTTCGTTTTCTTAACGATATTTGGTCGAAAGAGTCGTTTTTCCGGTCAGCCTTACCGACTACGTATATTTATTAAACAACATCGTATCGCTTCGGTTTTTGCATTCCGCAAAATCCTACTCACCGGAACGGAGTACTTGAAAAAAAAAAAAAAAACTGTGATAATATATTCCCCTCGACGAGGTGGTCACCCTCGCGTCGGTCAGGCAATTACTATAAATTGCTAAGATTTCGCGGCACGTCGAGAACATTTCGCGTGTGCGGATAATGCGTCATTAATTGGCGGGCAAGTTTAAACGACGCATGTAACTACAGACGCGTCGCGTAAACGATGCTTTTGTACGCCGGGAAATGTTTGATCGGTAGCATTGCCCGTTGAACGCCAGTTGTACTTTGAGTATCGTAACCCGCACCAGTTTGCCAGGCTATTCGACCTAACGTTTGTTTGCTCTCACAAACGTACCGTGATATTAACTGTAGGCTTTTGTTTCAGGTAAATATCCAGTGCGCGATTCGAGCCATACGGTGTCACGGTTGGTAAGTTGCACGCGTCAATCTTTATCACTTTGAACAACGCGACGCGTTAAATAGTCGAACGATCGTGGCCGTTCGTTCAATTTTCAGTCTTATTTTATTTAGCACCATTCCACGACGCCTTTCTCGAGGCAAACATAATGAGATTGTTAAAGCCAAGTCTCGTTACCCGCCGAGTTAAAGCGGACCTACCAAAAAGGATACCGTTGTCTCTGATAGAGTAAAAAAATAGTTTTAACAATTTCCGTCGCAAATAAGAGATTTTGGTAACTTCTGCAAAATTTGGTCTACATTGCATAGATATTGAAAAGCGATACGAGAAAAACATGTAACATCTCGCTTCGAGACAGCTGACATAAATTGTTTTTTCTCGACCCTCCGATTCCTTCTATCGCAGATTATTTGTATGATAAAAATTGCAAATTACCTGGACAAGTTACAATACGTTTGATTTCAACAAACAACCGTAAATCGTCGCTATTGCCGTTTTTAAATAACCACGCGTTCGGCGCACAAAGAGTCGTTACTCGGGACGGCTTATCGTCGACATTCCTGGACGCGGTGTAACTTTTAATCTTATCTCGCGCTCGATTCATAAAACACGGAATCGCGACGAATCTACGTCACGTTACTCCTCGCCGTACAACCGTACGGCTCGTCCCCGTTTCTTCCACGAGGATCGTAAAGCGTAGAAAGCGCTTGTTATATCCAAAGTCCGTTGTGCCGATTCGCCGATAACCCTCGCGTATCGCCGATAGACACAATAACCACCATTTATTTATAAAGTTGAAAAAATTTAACGGCACCGACTCGTCGCGTCGAAGTTTAAACTATCGTGAAAGCGAGGCGCGCGATTCCCCCGGCTCGATTGCGTCTGTTTTCCCTTTACCGCGGAAACTCTTGCCGCTGCGCTGCCTCGAAATGAAGAAAAAGGGAAAGAGAAAAAGTGGTAATTTACAGTCAATGGTCGGAGACGGCGGTAGGTTCCTCCACTCGTTTCTACGCTCTCATCGATCTTCGAGTAATCCTCGAAACGATTACTCCCGGTTATTATTTTCCCATCAACTTTTGCGCGTGGTGTTTTATAAACTGTCTCTTTAACACTGACCGTACCGAGCCCGTTCAAATGACCGATTTATGTTATGTTCCGTTATATTAATGCCCTGTTGACGGTACATATAAAAATGAAAATATACTATTGTTTATTTTATTATTACTTAAAAGTTATGTCGTGCAATATTTTAAACAACAGATCGACAATTCCCTCCGGAAAAAACATTTATTTTGTAACCAGTCATTTTGAACTCAATATTTAAACGTCAGGGTCGTTTCTACGAACCAGTATCGACGTCGACAGATTGACAATAATGATTTTGTCATCGTGACCTGGCCCCTCTTATATCCCAATTGATATATTTCGCAACGAGATATAAAAACGGAATGGCCATAAATCATTGGCATGTTTCTCCAAAAATCGCATCATGTTTTTTTTTCTCTCTCGTCTTTCTCTCGTTTCCGACCAAGTTCTCGAGTACGATGAACCCCACGTATCGTCGAGATAACCCTGCCATTCTGTCCCATAAATAGCGCGAAGTCTTCGGGGTTATCGGACCTACGCGAATGTAGAGCGAAACCCCCCCGGTTTCCGGGTAATACGCGGAAAGATGATCGCCTCGTCAAATTGAGGAGCATTCGGATCTCTATCCATTATCGACTCGTTAACGTTTTAATGAGAGCAGATATTGTTAGGCGTTAACGCTCCGGCGATCGCGTTCCGGTACAAATTCTGGCATCGTTACGCTCCGTATCTATGATACCCAATTTTTCGGAGTCAGATATGGATAGAGATAGAGGGGGGAGGGGAAGAGAATGGAAGGGTTGAGGGACCGATTGAAAATTTTCTCCCAAGGGAAAACTAGGAAGAAATCTATCCGACCTCGATAAACTTGCGACGCTGGCAAGCTGGCGTTGTTATCAGTCGTGACCATTTTCCGTACCGATACGCCACAGCCGGCACATCGTAATCCTCGTGTTATCGGGTTATCATTTTCCAGCCGGCACCTATCGTCGAATCGGGTATCGCTGGTACGTTGACTTTCACCTACGCGACACGGAAAGAGATCGTGTCTCTCTCCCCTTATCCGATATCCTAATTTAAAATAACCACGATTTTCCTTACTTCTTACGATTAATAGGAATGTCATTGTTATCGTTATCGTTATCGTTGCCGCGCGATGGTAGATAATCCTCGAATTTACTACGGATCTCCCAGACGTAGTTTATCGCGAGGAACCATCCGTACGTGCCTGATATCAATCGAAAGCAAGAAATAATTACCATTATTTGTACGTCGCGTAACGATTCGCTTCCAACAATAAATTATATATCCAGGTTCATCGGGACCAAAATGTATTTCCGTTATAAAACGCACTTAACCCTGCGCTTTGAGCGAGACGTTTTATTTTTAAAAGACTATCACTTTTATTATTAGATCCGGCATGTTATTACTTCCTGATAAACGCCCCGCGTTTATCGGCGTTTACTCATGCCGCGCACAGGTAACGGGACACCTTTGACTTTATAAAGCTGCTCGATACCTCGTTAATGTACGCGATCAAAGGATTAATAATATTATGGCACGCGCGTAATTCATTCTCCTCGTTGTATAAAATCACCTCTGCGGTATCCGTCGATGTTGCAATATCACCGTCGACGATCGATCGGCGTCGCCTTCCCTTCTATCTATCACCCCCTCCCGCTCCCCCATCCCGCCCTTCCTCCCTCCGCTCTCCGCGCTCTTCTTTTTCCGTCTCGCCGCTCGAAGGGGAAGTCGTCAAACCAGATTTCGGATTGGCGCGATGAAGGCAGGTCCGGGACAGGTTTCGACATTGACGAGGAGCATTTACAAAACGTATCCTCTGGCTCATTTGGATCAGGCGAGAGAGAAAGAGGGAGCGAAATCCACGGGAGCCCTTTATTCCCTTAAGTACTTGCAAGAATAAAGGGTCAATGCACAAAGGAACCTGTTCCGTAACAGGTACCGAATAAGATCCCTCGTACTCCTTCTCTGTCTCCCTGTCTCCCTCTTTCTCTTTATCTCCAAGTTTTTCGGTGAACGCCGAGTCGTCAAAAAACTTATCGCTCGTCGCTGGGAATTCGAATGACAGAAAACATTCTCGAGGCTTTTTTTGCGCAACGTTGCCGTTCGTAACGACACTGCTATTAAAGATAATTTATTCCGACTTTGCGACCAATCGTTGGGTCTGACAGAGAGAGAGAGAGAGAGATTTCGATACCTAATCGCGTCTCGTTAATAATCTACCTACGCGACAATGACATTCTATTTCTGTAAACGCGTCTGCGTCTCGAGGCTGCAAACGTAGCGGAATTTCATTTTCTTGCGTCACGGCACACTCATTCGTCTTTGGTGGCGTACGCTTGGGAGACCCAGCTCATTTTTACTAGGCTACGCCTGTCAAGGGAATGTCATACGTGGACGAGATACACGTTCGAGATATACTACCCCGCAAGATCAAGATCACTTTTATTTCGACTCTCGGGATATCGAGCGCGTATTCGATGAATTTCGTCGCTCGATTTGGACGCTGAACGGCTATTCGTAGTACAGTTTACATCGGAGAGAGCTATTTTAAAGTGGGTCTTTCGGGTAAATGAAATTGTTGGAGATCGAAAATAACGCGTCTCAACGCCCGGATTATTTATAACCGCAACTTACCGCTCTAACGGCATTTTATTGCGGTTCGAAGATTTATTCGAGGCACGTTAAAGAGACGGAATAACAGCTTCCAAACGTTTTACGCCCGCCACGAAACAAACCCGTCCGAAGAACAACGTTTGACGTTACGGTTGAAAATAAAATTACAAATGTTCCGTCCGTCGAGTATGTATACCCACTCGGCCAGAGAATAATTGTCTTTGGCAGATTTCGCGATGCTCTTGACCGCTAAACAAAATTAACGATAAAGTGCTACGCGCTCGGGCCCCCGCGCCCGTTACACTCTGCCTTTGATTTTATACGACGGGAAAGTAAAAAAGATTCGACTGCGTTTCGCTCGCGAAAATAACTTTACGAGCTCGATAAAAAAAAAAAAAAAAAAAAAAAAAAAAACATACAGCGTCGCTTCGGGCGAGTGCGGTTTGTTTAGAAAAACAGAAATGAAAAAAAGCTCGCACCGCGGATCCAACTTTCGAATCAATTTTGATAATTGCATTCGACTACTGTCTTTGGCCGCGAGGGATCTCCTCGCTGAAAGTTGCATCTCCCAACAAAGAAAACGCGGTCTCGCGGAGTCCCCGCGCTCCGGAGAACCGACACAATGGAGGCGGAAACAGGTTTTGGGGCTCTTAAATGGGTGGCACCTTGCCAGCCTCGTAATACCTCTCCGCGACTAATGCCGTCTAGCCCCGTCCTCTTCTCACTTTCCGCACTTTCTTTCTCGAGCAACCGCTCTTTAACGCTCGGGATATCTGGGTAGGTAGGCTGTTAATCCTTGTCGCGGTTCCTCAGCGTCGGCCACCTCGTAAACAGTTCGTTTTTATCGCGCATCTACGAGATGCACGATGAGTTGTCGACCTTGACGATGTCGCGAGAACTCGACGATGAGTCGATCCCTCTTTAGCGTCGTTTGGTGGCGCGGTATTAACGCTCAAGTGGGTTGTAACGCCGATGCGAAGCCGAGACGTTTGAGTAAAGAGAGGCGCGTCGAAGGTTTGATTGGGTCCGATGGAGGAATTAGGCGCGTAGGTGTGGAAGGTGTCGAGGTGATTTGTCATTTTTGAAAATTTCGGATACGGCGACCACCGTCGGAGGATATTACACATACCAACAAATCCGTATAAATCAAGTTTATGGCCAGGTCTTAGCGATTTAATAATAACTCGTTAGATCAACCTGCCCTAAAAATAAAATTTGTTATCTCTCAAAATGTACTTCGAGACGCATCGAGACAGATAAAATGTATGTTTCGAAGAGAATCAACCGTCCGATGGAACAGTTTGAATTGATAGTTTTTAACGTTCTAACGCAACGGTCACCCGGATAACGGTTAAGCGACTAACCATTAAATTCCCAAGAATGCTAAATGGACCTCGTTCAAACTAAACGCTCTTCGCGAACGGAAGAATTCCCATTTGGACGCTTAAACTCTGGCTAGTTCGTTTTAAGCAACGTAGACATTTTTAATACAGCGTCGTTCGAAATGCTGGAAGAAGCGTAGTTAAGTATTAAATCCAGAAAAATGGTTGGGAAACTTGGACCGTCTATCCGCGGTTCAGAAGAACTTCAACGTAAGGTAGTTGGGAAAAGTTAGTTTTTGCCCCTGGCTCGAAGATTCTCGAACATTCTTAGGATATTTCTGTCGAGGATGTCGTTAAATTAAGACGGGAAAGGAAAAAAAAGGGCGACAGGGATGGAAGAGCAAACATACTTTCTCATTTCTGTTACGAACTTTGCCGTTTCTTTTTTATTTCCAACGAGGCTAACTTTAAGTACCGAACGAACGAATAAAAGCTCCGCTCTTTAAGCACATTTCCAACGAGCCACCAAATACATACAAATTCACCGCGGACACGCGTGCACGCTCTTTTACCCTTCTTATTTTTAACATACATAATAAGCGTCTTGAAATATCGAATCGCCCTACGCGCGCTGCAGTCTACGAACTTCTTTCGGCAACGGCGAAACTATTAAACCGCTCAAAAAGATTTCCACGCGTCACGTTTGGAAAAGCATTGAGCAACCGCAATCCCATACTCAGTCGCGTCCCTCGCACTTACCAACAACGTGTTAAATCCACGCATACGCGTACGTCTAGCGCTAAGTTTACGAAGTTGAGCATTAACATAACGTGGAATATTCAACGAATATGGCAGAGAATTTCGCGTACATCCCTGTGCGCTTTAAAGATTCGAGAAACATCTTGAGCCAACAACGCGCGGCGAGAGGTTCGTTCTCGTGGCGAAATTTCCATTCGGATGCACCGAGAGAATAAAAGGATTGATCCTGGCTCGAGTACCGAGGCGCGTACTCACGCGTGAGTACATACGGTGCCTGCTTAACGATGTAATTCGTAGTTACCGATAACGACCACCCTTACGCAACGTGCCTCGAGTGCCGGCAATTAGGGTAATTGCATTCCACGTAGAAGAACGTAAGCGAAGGAGGAAAAGAGGCAAGAGACCGAGACGAGAGAACGCCGAGTGATTTGCAAGTCAAACGTGTCCCTACTCTCTCCTCTCTTTCACCCTCTCTCTTCTCTCACCGGTTTCGCCCGGACTTTAGCCTTCCCTCGGAGTAGAAAAAGGCATGGCGGAAAATCCGCAGACAGGCTTGTGCTTTATAACGAGGAGAGGGAAAGACCTTCAAGGTCCTAAAGAAAAAAAGAAAGAAAAAAAAAAGGAAAAACGACCCCGCAAATTATTCCTACCTGGCATCGTTAAGAAAAACGTTACGTCGAACTAGAACCGAGAACAGGCTTTCGATCCGATTCGACTCGGTGGTGGAATTCGTCTCTCCCTGTTTCCGGCAATTACCACGTTCGCTTCTTGCCAAACTGTTCGGTGCTACGCGGCGTCCCGCTCTCACCCTGTCCGGGGGAAAACGACGACGTTGCGTTACGGGGACAAACGGCACGCGCAAACGAGCAACGGAAGTCGGTCGAGAAGAAACGAAGTGCCTCGATTTCTACGGACTTGGCAATTCTTTCGAGTTTGTCCTCCAGTTCTGTAGACCATATTTAAAATCACCCTATCCGTTAATGGCCCCTCCATTCTCCTGTTCCTTCCCCCCCCCCCCCCCCCAACATTGCCCTTTGTGCACCGTGCGATTTCATTTCTGTCCCCTCGCCTCTCCGCGTTTCCCCTGCGCGGGTGCACGCGCCCGTGTGTCGGCCTCGACGGCACCACCGTAGGGCGGCTCTCGTCAAAGGACGAAGAAGAGCGGCCCGACGAAGGTCGAGAGACGGAGGGAATGAAACCGGTTTTTAAATGGGCACCGTAATTATTTCCTCTCTCCGGAGTCCCTCGAACGAGAGAGTATACCGCAGAATTTCTGGCCGATACCGTGACCCTGGCGGGGAACTTTAAAGCGACGTAGAAACATGTGCGTGCGACGGTGGTCGTTGTCCTTTTCCTTTTCTCTTCGTTTCTTTTTTTTCCTACCCCGTGCGTCCGTGAGTCGTTATCGAGTTTAGGATAGTCGCAACGTTCTCTCGCGAAACGTTGCCGACGCGAACGTAAACCGCGACGCGGTTAGTCATTCGTTTGGTTTCATAGGTCGCGCTAGACGTGGGGTACACACTTACTTATCTCGGTGAACGCTTAAAGGACGTTACGTTCGTGCCGTTCGGTGAACGATAAAACCGAACGTTAAAGCGAGTTGGTAATATTGTTTACAAGAAGCACCTTTGAAGTTTATCGACGATATAACGGGACGCCCGCCGGGAGAGGCTCGTCGGTGTTTGCAATAGTAAAAAAATTCCCATAATTTCGTAATATTAGATTTGTGTTTAAACGTTTCTCGTAGAGTCGAGATAGATGCGGATAAGCTTGGCGTGATAGGAAAGACACGGGGGGGAACTTTCTGCTTTTTTGTACGGCGTAAAGTTCTTTCGCGTTCATTTTTCTTTCTACGAATGATTTTTCGGTAAACTCTGCACCGTCAATCGTGTTAAAAGATCGATCTTTCTCTTTCCGCCTCCACCACGACCATAAAGAAGCCCCCCTCCCGTGATCGATCGTTAAATCTCGCAAATATTTGGTCGAAAAACTATTCTCTTCTGGCGCACGGTGCTTGGAATGCAGCGAAACGAACGTTCCGTATATTATTTTCCTGGTTTCGTCGGCGTTCCCGTTCGATCTGCGTTTATTATGCCACCTTCGCCGCGAATAAACGAAGCGGAAGGATAACGAGGAAAAAGAGAAACAGAATCCGTGATTCAAGCCATCGACGCGTCCGCGGCACGCAGCGCGTAAATCCTCGCAAAGTTTGTACGTACTCGTGGATGCCTGGAGTTTGTTGTTGTTTTCCACGAATAGCCTCTCGCTGCTTGCCCACATTGCTCGAGATGTCCAGAAGTACTACGTCGGAAGCAACGCGCGCCCAACGGTGGCTCGTCGACTCTCTGCCCACTGGAAGAGTTTGTTTTCGGCGGTCGAGTAAATTTTCAGCCACATTCCTTTGGCAAATGTTTGCGCGGCGCTCTCCCCGCAACGTTCTCTGGGTTACAATTAGATACGTAGCACGGTTGTAATCTTCCCTCGTGACTTTTAGAAATTTAATTGAGCATTAATAATGCCCGATCCAAGTTCGAGTTGCGGTCGGCGAGCATAAATAATTGCGTATCGTAAAACGCAGCTGTAGGACGGATGAGTCTTTGAACTCCGAACTCCGAACTCCCTCTTTCTCCGTTGCCATCGTTTCGGCGATTGTCTCGCTCGAAGATCCAAGGGGAAGAAGCCTCTTGGGGGACGCATCCTCGTCGCGTCTGGTGCACACGTGCGAGAAATACAATCCTGAGCAGCCCGTCCTAGCTCAAATGTCTTCTCCAGCGTAAAGGGACCGAGGGCAATAATCTCGAATATCCCTTGCCGAAGTCATGAACGCGAGGAGCGCATTAAAATGCAAAGGCATCAAGAATTTAGGACGCCAAATGTGCTCGTTATCTTCCTCGCGGCAGATTATTCGCTTCCACTTTTACCGCCGACTATTTTAGTCCGCATTGATATCAGAGTTAAATGTGCATACGTGTCCAGGACGAAAGGTACTCGTTAATATCTTAGTGAGGGAGGGAGAGGGTAGGGGGGAGAGAGCGGGGGTTAAACATTCATTTGATTTAAAGCGCTCGCAGTCTCCCGGTTGTAAAATATTCGGGGATCCATCTAAAAGTCAATTATGACATCAGGATGTATTTGGCGGAGACGCGTCTCGAGCGAATCCTCTCTTTTCGTCCTCTGTGCGATTATACATAGGTACATAGGAGTATGTACGGCGCGGCGACACCTTCGTCGTACGAAACGTCGCGACGGTTTAACCGCTCATCCGGATACTCGATATACGCGATCTACTTGAAAATGTTGGATCGACAGCTCGAGCGAGGATCGATACCGCGTTCCGAGCCTGTCGGCTCTCCTGGCGAAAATAGATAATTAATCGTAGGTCGACCTCGTTTCAGTCTCGTCCCCGTCATTCCGCTGTCTCGTGTGTACTCTCGGCGCGCTTCAGCGTTGATTTCCGATGTTCCCGGTGTTCGTGCGTCATCGTTAATTCCGGGGAAGAGATTTGTTGACCAATCGAGAGATTTTCATATCTGCATTTTGCATACCGACACGTATGGCAGATTCAGGCGAGCCGAATCGGGAGGCCGCTAACCGGATGAAATATCGTGCCACGCGAATCGGTAAACGACGCGACGTCCCGGGGTTTGACTGATTCGAGTGGCGTTTACCGGAGACTGATTTCAAAATGAATATCGATTTACGTCGTTTACGAGCGTACTGGTTTTATCCTTCGCGAATGACTTTGCTCGCGGTAATCGAAACTCCAGTTTCCGCGAAACCGACTTCGGGCCATAGAAATTGAAATTCTCGCCCGACAAATCCGTGACGGTCGAGTCCGAGTCGCGAATATGCGCCCGGCAGGATATCAACAGTTTTATTAAAAACCCGTAAAATTCGTCCAATCAAAATATCGCGATTGGGACGAGGGGATTAAACGAATTTCAATGTAACGATACGCGGAAATTGTATTAATCATTACCCGTACACGTACGAGTCCAGGCTTTCGGGGGAGCGAAATTAATTTTTGTCACAAAAATTAATATACGCGGTGGAGCAAAATTAAACAAAATATTCTATATATTACCCGTCGGTAATATTTCGAACGTATTTGTTATAATTAAATCCCTCTATCTCCCACTCGTCGTATAAAACATTTTTATTAAAAACCGATTAACGAATGAAACATAATTGGTGCGATATCCCGTCGACGATACATACGTACTCCCATAAAAGCTTATCGGTCCCCATCTATCGCCCCGGGGTATCTCGCATTTCTATCCACCCGGTACTAATGCGTCACGACCATGGTGCACGCGCGCATAGTACCTACATACGTGCAATTTCTAACCTGCATCGTGCGCGTACACCGTGCATTGTCTCGCGCATCTCGGGAAACCATAATCGTTGCGTAAATTGCTCTATCGGATGCCGTTCGCGTAACGCTCTCCCATAGAGACATTTATTCGCCTCTGCATTATATTTACGATCGATCGAACAGCACTGACATTTTCCCCCCCTTTTTCCCCCTTTTCCCCGGCGAGTGTTCTCCAGATCGCGGGCACGGATATCTGGCTAAAGTCACGCGATCGTAATGCGGTGCCATTAACCCAGAATTCCTGGGGCACGAGGACATAGGAAGAAGGCGATCTCTCCCTCCCCCTTCCTCTCTCTCTCGCTCTCTCTCTCACCGCTCCTGCTCTCTCGACAGCGCGAACCTATTTTGCCGTGGATGGAATTTCAAGACGAAACGGGAGTTAACCTTGAGGAGGTATGCCGACTCTACTGACCGAGGAGGGTCTAGAATTACTTCTCGACTCTCTCGGTCGATGAGAATGAAGGTGGTGGAAAGAAGGAGGAGGATGAGGAGGGGAAGGAGATCTGGACGGAGTCCCGAGGGACGCCTTAAGATTGCGCGTATATTCATCCTTCTTGTTCTCTCGCTCCTTTGTTTCCGTTGGGGTTGCGCGCGAAAAGAGGGTAAATGTAAATATCGAGGAAGATGCCGAGCATTGGCAACATTTTTGCGTAACGTCCAGCGTTGCGTTTACATTCGGAGGCACAGCGCATCAATGATTATTTCGCTTACGATTTATTAGCGCGTTCCCCCGGGTATCGCTTTATATCTCTCGTAACACAATGGTGAAATACAATTCTGCAGGAGTCAATTTACGAATGGGATGCGCGTGGCAGAATACAAAACGAGTGCACCAAAATTGATATTAATTAAAGTATCGCAATTACTATCGGAGGATTAAACAAATTTTAATGCAATCGCAAATGGAAATTTCATTAGTCATAGCCCGTGCGTACGGCGTCAAAGCAACTAATTTTATTAACAACATTACGTTCCTATCGTCCGGCGTGCGCAATTACAAAATTCTATTTTCGACTAAATTTAGTGATTTTGGTAACGAGCAAACGTAAAGTTTCGTACAAATGCGATTTCACGGAAACTCGGATACCAGGAGCAACGGAAAAATTCTCATGATTTCGATCGAATTACTCGTCATCGTTATTCACGAATCTCCTAACGTTCCTTCGGTGCAGAGTAATCCTCCCAAATACTCTCCGCGCTCTTTCTCTTTAGACTCACTTACCCTTTACACTCCAACACGACAAACCTAACCTGCTATTCCGCTCTAGAAAGATTGGATCTCGTGCTCGCACAACCTTGAAAACCCGTGGCGATAGCAGCGACGACGAAGAGAAAATTCGAGGAAGCTCTCAGCGAGTAAATTCAACGTCGTAATAGTCGCAGTCCTCTCTCTCTCTCTCTCTCTCTCACTCACGCACTTCTCGGATGCGAAGAGGCAAGGGCCGTATATTCCATTTCGTAGGACGTACGTGAGAACCTTCTTCTGGTCGGCGGTGAAAATAACAGAGGGAGCAAGGTCGATTCGGGCCACGGTCGTTAAAGCTCCCTCTCCGAACGAGAGGCGATTCGCCCGACGAAACCGAGCACCGTGGGGGCTTCTTCACCGTCGCGTCGGGAGATCTCTCGATCTCCTCTCCACCTCCGGTGTATTCGCGCAGCCCACTCGCAAAATCACGATCGATCGAATCGTGGGCGGTCCGAATCCGGACCGAGGCACCGAGGGAGAGAAACACACTACGCTCTCAGATTCGCCGAAAACGGGTCTGCCTTTACCGCCTAAAAAAACCGGTTCTCTTCGAGCTGGTGAAACGCGGGGTTGACTAACAGGACGATCTCTTGAATAGGGAGAGAGAGAGAGGCGCTGATCGTTGGGTCGTGTACCTGGTGGATCGCGGATCAAGCACGAAGAAAAGAAAAAAAAGAAAGACGTACCCGCGACGTCGAGTCACGAAGTCCGGGGAGAAAAATTACGAACGTCGTGCACCGGACATTAGTGGAAAGTCGATTACATTTGTTATACGAAGGAATTCCGATAAGATTTCTCGCGGAAGCGAGAAGAATTTTGTCATCGAAACGAAGACCCGATAACCAATCACGAGACTGATTACGCACCGTGCGCGTAATCCGTTTCCTAGCCAACAAGATCAGTTACGCGCCATGCGCGCGATTATTGTGAACGAAACCAAAATTTTCACTCCTGGAGATCGTCTTTAAAATTTGTCTATGTTGAAACTTACGTTAGCTGAAACGTTAATATGTCGGTCGTGTTTCGTCTACATACATATAACTCGACGACGCGTCGCAAAAATCGAAGATCTCGTCACGTCGATTTTCGTGTGAAGAAAGTACCGTGAATGACTCGTGAAAACGGGGTTAATACTTGAGTTGCATAATGGAAAAGGGAGTCGACGAGCGGCTCTGTAATCTGCGACGGCGGAATGCATGCGAGCAATAATAAATGCAGCAATGTATTCCCGTGCTGCACGCTCCGTGTCGTTCCAGTTTCTTTATTTTTCTGTTTTTCTCTCCCTCCCACCCTCCTTTCTCGGCGCTTCGGTTAAATTGTTCGGCGAACGTAATATCGCGTACGAGCTACATTTCTTTGGTCCCAAGGAGAGCGAGAAGGGGGGTGAGAAGGGCGATATATCGTAACTAGTTGAAATTTTGTTTCGTTTAACTTTTATCGGTATTTATGGCACACTCGCCTCCGCGAAACTTTATCCATTTTTACTCGTGCCGAAATCGGTGTTTTGCCCGACGAATAAGAATTACGATAATTGCGTATGAAATATCGTTTAATAACGCTCTATCTGTTGTCATTTTTAAAGTCAACAGTGCCTCTTTAGATTGCGATATCTTCTACCCACGTTAATCCGCAAAAAATTGTGAGGATAGGTGCGGGTTTTCATGCTCGTACGCCAGATAAACACGCGCTTAGGAGATAACGCGGGAGCGGCGCGGTAACCCAGCGTGAACGCGTTGAAAAACAATAATTCGATAATTCACGAGGTACGTCGCGTAATTATAATCGTGGATACGTAACGTTTGGCGGGGATCTCAATTGATTTTTAACGTCACGCGTTTACCCCGGCCTTAGCGGCCCCTCTTTCCACGACAAATCCATTCTTCCTTAACACGAGTGTACAGCGCATTAATCATTCATACCTTAAACGTAACGAGTCTCAATCTAACGCAGAATCTCGCGAACGATACTAAGGCATCCTCGAACAGGTTCGCATTATCGCGTCTCGAAAGCGCAATATCGGGGCTTAATGGAAGATCGTTTTTACTATCAACGTCTTGGCGTAAACTCGAATCCGTAAAAAAAAAGTACGATAACGTGCGCGTCTTATCCGACCACCCATGCCGCGCAAACGAGCGTATCTCGTTCCCGACGTCGGCTCGTAAAGCATACGGTATCGGGATCAGCGTTACAACGTTACAGCGTTACAAGACGTCCGATGCCGCGTCGGATATCGCAAAACCGTCCGTCCAAGCGCGCTTCAATTAGCGCAGCAATTAGAGAGAGCCTGTTATTCCTGCAACTCGGTAAATGGCGCCTACCGTCGTCGGTGTAATATTTACGCTCGTCACCCTGTATCATTGTAGGTACATATTCGCTCGCGGTACTCGATATATCGATACGACCCCAGATTTACGGATCGTTTACTATCCGTCGATGAGCGTGCGATTTGCCGACGTTAATCCTAACCGGCATTATTTAACGGCGACGAACGATCGTGGTTTAATCGTTACTCCGAATCAACGCGACGTTATCGCGCAATCCGCGAACGTGATTGATAATCGTGTTCTTCGCGACGCGGATAGACGTAGAAAACAAAAATAAGTGGAACGCAACGATGTTGTTACACTTATTTTTCTGTGCGCGTTAAAAAGTAAATTATGGTAATCGTTTTAACGCTTTGTACGCGAGTTTTTTCGTTCCCCAGCGCGCTTCGCGGGAATCTTGTATTTGCGATTAAAATGGCTGTTTGATCATTTTAATTGAGAATATAGGTTTCGTATTAATGGATTCCGAGAGACGTCACTTTTTCCCCCTATCGTGCTATTTGCACCAAAACGTCTGCACGAGTCAGATTTGAATCTTTGCCTCTCTCCGATTTTTTTCCTCAGTCCAAATTGAATTTACTTTCAATTAAATGGGATTCACCTTAGAATCGTCGCGGAATGAGTTTTCATTAAAGATCGAAATAGAATCGACATTCCTTTCTTACGTATTTAATTACTAAAAGCTTTCAATATTAAAAGGGGTCGCGAGAATAGTTCGGATTTATCCATCTCAATTGATTTTCGAATTACCTTCGCTTTAAACTTTCAAAGTTATTTTAGCGCTGATTCAACTTATTTATGCCGTTTCGAATGACCCGAATCGCTTCGCCATTAACGTTGTTCTTTTATTATTTATGCGCGTGCTAATAATATTTCTGCCAAGCCGAAGAGTTGAACAATTTTTAGCCTCTTTTTTCGCCTTTTGGCGATCTTGTCCAATCGATCTTTATTGCAAAATCCATTGAATACGCTTGCGCGAATATAGCGCACAATCGCTCCCCACTCCTCCTGAAAAAACAGTCGGTCACTCGTAGCACATGGAAGATAAATGTTCGGTCGTTCAGTTTTTCGCGTGATATCCCGGCGATATTGCCCTTTCTTTCTTTTCCGTTACATGTTCTCTGGAGACTGTCTGGAAAAAGAAATACCGGAAGACAGGACCCCGGACCTCGTCGAAAAACTTGGACGCGTCGCGTTGGACGATTTGAATAACCTACCGCGATCATAGAAAAAAAAACTGCTCTCGAAGCGTCCGGTCGTCGCGCGCGTGATCTCGAACATAAAGTCACCGCTGACGCGATCGTGATCCCGTGTAATTAATCGCCAACGAGACGCGAAGAGGGCGAGTGGAATCAAAATTGCAAGATGCACCGTGACGTAATCCATCGGTTCGTTAATAAAAACGATCGAGGTAACCAAAAGGGGAAGTTGCGCACGATAGGTATTTATTATTCGCGCATTTTTAAATCCTTGGCCTCCAACGCCATACTCGTGTTTTCTGTTCCTTTTAATACGGCTGAATATTGCGATGGAAATTGGACGGTCACGAAGCTCCACGGTGCACGGTAACAAGTTGGAAACGGATGGGGTAGGGAAACTGGATAACGTAATAATACGTCAAAAGCAGGCGGAAAGCATAAACCAAGCTACGAAATGTCACGTCAGAAACAGTTAAGGAGTCGATAAATTGTACGAATTCGACCTCCCTGTGTACGCTGAGCCGAACTTCGATAACATCCTAACACTTTAAATCCATTGTAATTTTTCGATACCTTTATCGGACTGTAGGCTCTATGTAACGTCCAGTTCGAAGCAACGACACTGCGAACGCATACTCGATTTAATCGCACGTTGAACTTTAAATCACATGATTTAGTTTGGTTTAGGCAAAGTTAAATTTCTTCGACGGACCGGTCGTTCATTTTTCAAATAAAAATCCTGTTTACGGCTACGTCGCGTCGATGCGAATAACCCAACAAGGTATTCGCAGAATAGCGATAGAAATGTGTCGAATCCAATGCCTTTAAAGTTACGTCGAAAAGTTACTTTGTTGCGGGTTACGCGTGCAGGTGTAGAAAATCGTGGTGTATAAAATTCACGCAACTCCTTCGGAGCTGTTCGGTCGTTCCCGTCTATCTTCGTGAATCTTCGCGATGGTTGCCATCCACGCGCGAACCAGCCAGTCTCGCGAGTATTTCTTGAAAATCGGAATGGTCCGGTCGAGTCTGTGCACGTCGCGAGTATTTTTAGGTTTCTCTCGATAGCGAATATCGTAGAAACCGTGCCGTTAGTTTTATAGACGTTGCCGAGAATGTTGCGTAGAGTTTATCGCGGGTAAAGAGGCGCGAGTGTCGACGGGAACCGTCATTGAATATGCATCATCGACACGGAGACGAGATTGTGCTAAGTGGAGGGAACTGTATTTTGTGACGCGATGATTACTGCCACTAAAAGGGATTACCTTCGGCTGAAAGCCTAGCCTGGACTCTCAGGTCTCAGGTAATGTGCGGTATAAACTCTTAATGCCAGTCTATCCGATTAAAGTTAAGGCGAAGCCTCTCGAATGACGTCTCCCGCCGAGGGAACAAGTGACAAGTTATTACCGGCGTTGCGAACTGCATAGTTGGGACGTATATGTCGTGACTTTTCAGACTCCTAACCTACAAACTGCCGGCAGGAGGGGAACGCTTTCGCGTGGTCACTGCGTTGAAAAGTATACCGGTGAACGTCCGTAGGTTTTGGTGTCCTAACCTCGAAATTTTTGACCGGCCAACCTAATCTTCGCGCGGGCGTTACGTCGCAGATCGCTGGTAATCGTTCGAGTGTACGCGATACGCGCTATCTTATCGGAATAATGGTTCAGTGAAAAATGCACGCGTGCCCGAACGATTAATCGTTCCGTGGTCGTAATGACAAGAGTGCATCGCGCAAAGAGGTTATTCGCCCGTTTCGACGATAAGCCATTGCGATTTTAATTAACTTTAATGTACAATCAAATGTTTTAATTAAAATCCTGGATATTAAAACCGGCAAAACGAATTGCGTATGGAATAACGCACGATACGATTCTCCGCTCGCGTAACGATGAAGTCCTCGTATTTGTATAATCAGAGAATTTGCACCATTATATCTACGAGGCAACGGGACAATTTTGCAATTCCGCGAATACGTTTTTGCGCAAATTAAAATAACTGCAGTTACGACGGGGACTACGAGTTACGAGAGAGCGACGTGTACCGTGTGTCGGTTAATTATTGAAATGTTTTTAGCCCGTTCACGTATATTTATCTCTTTCGCGCGACGTGGAATGAATTAGCATTTCTGAATATATAAATTCTCATTGTCAGAGCGGAGCACCGAGTGGCCTTCGCTTTATCCGTCGTACCGCCCTCGTTATACCGCATTTACAAAGTAGCGGTATTCGTCACTCCCGTTTCGTCAAAGTCTCTCCCCGCAAACAATGCGTTGACTTTAAACGGATTCAATCGACTTTCGATTGTTGCTGAATTAACCCAGAGAGGTTCGACCTCGAATTAAGTACGCGCTCAGCGAAGCATGAAATGAAAACAGCCCCGAGGGATTGGAAGTGAAATCAACCCCCTCTTGCGCGGAGATACGTAAAGCAGCAGGTGGGACGTGGAATTTAAATACGGCAAATATAGCCACTTTTTAAAGTACCTCTACTTACGTGCAGTAAGTAGAAACTCCGTTTTGGGGGAATTATACGAGGATAAAGCTCTTGCTGTCCTTGAAGCGCCGTGAAATCTCGAGTGTTTTTTTTCGTACACATTAATAATTCGTAGATAACTCGTAGGAGGCATTACCCCCGAATTTTTGCGAAAACGTTGCAAATTCTTTCGATCCAATTTCGCCGCATTTACCGAAATTTTGTAGAAAAATGGTTATTTCGGATTCATCCCCGCTTCCAAAGCTTGCAACAGACTATCGTCGCGTCACGTAAGCTCACGTCACGGGGGAAAAAGTGTCCAGTGTTTATTTTAAATGTATTTAAAATAATGTATCAAAACCAAACTGGGCACGATTCACACTCTACACTTTTTTTTTCGTGACGCGAGACACCGTGATAGCGCATGAGCTCACGTGACGCGACGATAGTCTGTTTCCAGCTTGACACGCGTTCTCTTATAAAGACATTAACGCCGAGTATCGGAACAGGCGTTCGTGCCACGGTTAATTTGTTTATCCTTTTTTTTTATCTCTCTCTCATTGTTACCCGAGAACTCGAAATCCAGCGTGTCTCGGTATGTGCGCGCATCGCGCGCAGGACTCCCGGGGAACCCAGAAGCGGTCGTCCTTCGACAAAATAATTGCGGAACACGAGCCAGCTCGCGCTCTCTTGGCATTTAATGGCGGTATTCGCCGCGCGTACAACGCGCAGTCGTTATCCTCGATTTATGGGAAGGTCTGGCCTGAATCCTTATGCGGCGTTCGGTTAGGTACAGGTTCGTAGGATCGTCGACGGTTTAAAGGAAGAGAGTACAGGAGGAAGCCGTAAGTCCGGTATGGCCGTTACTCTCCATTTAGAGTGGCGCCTCCGCCGCCGCGCCGAGATCAATTTCAGTCGATCGTCTCGGGGCCACGGTGCCACGGATAGAGAAGCGTACACAGTTCCTCGACCCCTCTTCCACGAAGGGGGGGTGCCGTGGGATGATTCCGCGACGGTACGTTTATTTTCTTTCGATGCTTCGTTGCACCGACCTCGAGCAGCCGAGAGTTTTTATGGGAAAGAGGGACGATTCCAAGTATTCTGTTACGCGGGATAGGACAAAATTGGGACAGGACGTTAATGGGTTCTTTCTTTCTTTTCTTTTTTTTGTTTTTACAATTGTACCGTAATTCGCACGGTTGGGTGAACGATCTACTATCTGGTTAATTGCCTTGCGGCGATATGATATTTCTGTTCGTTTGGATATCATTTTTGTTCGTTCATCCGACGCGGTTTAAAATACAAAGAGGCGTGTATGGGAAGCGAGCAATTCGCGCGTGAAACTGAACGTCGAGCGGAGAATTTTATTACATAATTTCAGAAACACCATGCACGCTCGAACCTAGCGGCAGCCTTGATTATCGAACACTTTCTCGCAACTCGATGCGGGCGTTCGGTCGAAAGGAACCTTGAACTCGAAAAGACTCTCTTCAAGGACACGCGGCTTGCATATCGGGCGATACGACGACGACGAGTACGCGAAGCCTTGTTCTTGCCCGTGCGTGTTCCTTTGTGCCGCACGAACGTGTCGCGCGTCTGCGATGGGAATAATCATCGGAGCGTTTAAACTTTCGTTTCGGTGTAATGCTTACGTAACGTCCTCCGCGATACGATCCTTACGGCCGGAGCGAATATTCAATGCGACGCGAGCACGCTTCGCGTATTGGCACGTGTCGATTAAAAAACGCATTTAATTCGGGGAACACAGCCCGTCGTGGCGCAAACTTGGGGGAATCGCGAAAGAAATCTGTTAATGGAGGAAACACTTTACGCTTAAACCCGTCACGAGTGAGCTGAATAAATTAGGGATATCGCGTGTTATGACACGACACGCGAATGTGCAGACTCGAACAAGGGGTTAATATAAACGCCTGTTCGTTGGAAATGGTGAAAGCGTTTGTTCATCGGGGTTACGTCTGGAACGAAAGGACGAGAATTGGTCGCGTCTGTAAACGTTGGTTTGGAAAACAACAATGTGAAAGGATGATATAGGGATTTGATGCAGTCGCGCGTTGAAAATTCAAGAGACCGAACTCTCGTAATGATAATCTTTTCTGACAACAAAATTCCGGATATCTACTTTCTTTTCTCTATAATAAAGAATCCTCGAACGACACGAGTATCAGCGTCGCGAACTTGAACAAGTTTCTCCGGCTGCTCGAAATAATCCGCAATTCTATCGATCGCGAGCCGCGATAAATAAACGCGATGTATTAGATTCGCGTCTTTTGTCTGGGAGCTCTTTCCGAGGCCGGTGTCTCGGGAGAACGAGTAGGAAGATCCTTGCAAGGTTCGCGTCCGTGTCTTTGATTAAACAATAGATCTTTTACCCGGATGGAACGCGTGGGGTCCCTCCGTATTCATTGTCGAGGAGAAAATTCCTCGGGAAATGAACGGCGTGTAAGCCGTGGAGAATCGGCGTTAACCCCTCGCGAATTAGTTTCTTCCGCGGGCATCCCTAGTCACATAGGGATGGCTTTAAGGATTTCGAGGCTTCCGCGTCTCTATGTGTAACGGTCCTTCGTCGAGGGCCGTGCGCGCGGACATTCTGCAAACAGAAAACTCTCTCTCCCTCCCGCTCTTTCTCTTTCTCTCTTGGTAAAGGGCGAGGTAGATTTCAGTCGACCCTCGAGAAAGCTGAGAGATAGGAGAAATAACAATGGCGGGCAGGTAAGTCCGTGGTAAATGTTTACCTTTCCTAATTAAATGAAACTCCACCTCCTCCCCATCTCCTCATCCTCATCGTCCTTCTCCTCATCCTCCCCCTCCTCCACCTCCACCTCCGCCTCCTCTGCCTCTGACGTTTTCGTACTTCCTTCCGAGCGAGGAAAGCGTAATAGAGACGGCACCCGCCGAAACCACTGAAAGGGCAGAAAGGGGAGATTAGGGAAACGAAAATAGAGGGAAAAAAAGTGTTGGGAGGAAGCCCTCCTCTCGTTGCGAGGAAAGTTGGGAAAAAGGGGTGAGCGTGGCGCTGAATAATTTTATACGGAACGTTGACTTAATTTCCCAGGAAAATCCTTTGGAATTTCGCGGGAGCGAGAAGCACCGGTTTCGAGGAGACTGCTATGCTCGTTACGCGACCAGTATTCTTCATTTTGCGAATATCCCCGTTAATTATGGAGGGAAGTCGGGTGGTATCGGGCACTTAAGGGTATCTCAATCTGTTTTTTTTTTTTTATTCGTCAAGCTATGGTTCGACGATAGACGTATCGAAATGGAAATTTGTCTGCTCGATATCACTGAAGTGGATTTAATTTGAGGTACTAGAACATAAATTAAATATTTTCTATTTAATTGCACTTAAGAATGGTCAATTTACCGTGGCCGTTTTCTGTGCCAATGAGAGAAGCAAGAAACCACTTTCTCAGAATTGATTCTCTACAGCCGTGCTTGATCGAAACGCGCATAGGTATATCGTCCGTTGCTACTCTCCCCTACCGGTTGCTCGCCGCCCCCCTTCATCGGAAACCTTAAAAGATTGTTTCACTGTCATCAGTCGTCACCTCCCGGAGTAGAAAGTGTCTCTTATCGCTTAACGACGCGTGACGTTGATCCGGGTACTCGTCTTTGGACGATGACGCGATCAAAGTTAGTTTCAACTTAATTAAAGGCTTAAGGTATTTACGGTGCTAAGTACCATCTATACCCATCATATACGGTTCCCGATTACTTCGATAATTCGCAGATATTACGACTTTAACGACGAACAGAGATCGCGTATTGATAATTTAATACATTATCGTGGTTCTCGCGCAAATTCTAAACAATAACGCAACTTTCTAGGGAATCGTCTCTAATGATTATTATATGAATAATGCATACGCGTCCCGTGGGAACCAGATCAACGTACGCCTCGTTTCTTAATGGTCGTAATGCCGTGTCTTCTTCCGTTTTACAGTTCAATTTCTAATTAATTCCCGACACGAGAGAATTCTCTTTTCCACTCATCGCGATACGAACGATATATCGCGGGCACGTGACTTCGTGGAACATTGCGAGCAGATACGAAAGTCTGATAATTACTGCTTAGTTGGTAAATAAACCTACAATTAAGTTAGTACGTCCTTATCATCGGTGCTTCTCGCGCACGTATTTTACACGCGAACCCGCTGAATCACGAGCGGTCGAGTCTGATGCGAGGTAATAACAATGCGGGAAGGGAAAAAAATAATGAAAAACCCAAAAAATAATAAAGAAGCGAAACAGCGAGGAAAGACGTTTCTAGTCACGGTGCGATGCGGTTTACACGCGTGTCCGGGAGGTGCACGAGTGCAGCCACGCGCACCGTGCGCACGCAAGTGCGTGTTTTCGTGCGTAGCCAAAGCGTAACGTTCGTGTTGCGCCGTGATTAGACACGCCACGGGCTTCGTACAACCGGTTCTCTTTCTCCCTTCTCTCTCCGTCCGTTTCCATTATGGGTCGAGAGAGCGAGAGAGGAGAGAGAAGACCGTGAGGGACAGTGGTCTCGCGAAAAGAGCCGCATTTCGTTCGTTTCGCTGTCGCAACTTTCTCCTTACGTAATCTCATTCGCGAGGCTTTCTTCGTCCCCTCGAAGAGCAATCTTTGAAACATCTTCAACTGCCTCTACGCGTTTTCCGCTCATCGAGTTTACGACGATGACCGTTTTCAGAGTTGCGATTATTTTCATTCGCATCGAAAATAATGTCTGTTCGCAAACAGTTTTAAGGGTAATATTATACTTATTTTCACTTTGATAATAATAATTCATAAGAATTCTTACAGGTATCGCGTTATAGAATTTTCGTACCTTTAATTTCTAGAACTCTGCCGTATGTTTCTCATAAAACGGATTGTCATTTGGCAAGAAAGTTGATAACATCTGACGTGGGGTTAAGTCATTTGACTTAAATTAACTCGTAAAAAGACAGAACTAACGAGCAGTCGCGATAGTCGGGGAAGATAAATAAAGACAAAAAGTTACGTAATACTTTGTCGTACCGGTTTAAATAGTTTCCGTATTCGGAGTCTGCGTTTCCAAGAAAATTCACAGGTGGACGCGTACCACCCGTATGTATGATTTGCAGAACACGCGAAGGAGACACGTAACGAGACAAGCTATCTAACGCAAATATTGACTTTTTCCGATAAGATAAAATAATTCCTCGATGCCAAGAATTATCCGATGTTTATGTTCCTCGGTCATTACGATCACTCGGTTCTGCCTATCAGCTGGTTATTTCCAGTAGCTCGGCGTGAGTCAGCTTGTATAACGAAGCAGTGTTCGCTCCATAGTACTCAAAATCTTCGCAAAACAGCTCACCTTTTTGCATTTGGAGAAAAAACTTCTAACTCCACATCTGACGCACTTAATTCGCAGAAACGTGGGCGACCTTTCGCGTTATCGCGGTTGGAATGGAAAGAAAAATTGCGTTAATTAATCACGGCCCCTCGAAACACCGTTCGACGCGACGTAAGAATATCATTTTACTAGAGACGAATCGCGTTGAGGCGGAATGCGGTGATTCATGTTCGAACAACGATGACGGGAGTGCGGACAAGTTCGTTCACTCTGTGTAACGATAATTTCAAAGGAAGCGAACGGGACGTACGTGGTATTCGTAAAAAGCTGTTACGGTACTCGGCGAAGAAGCGAGTCTTCTTTTTTCGACGTTAGAAGATAGGTATTGCGGGACAAAGAGACGTAAAGTCAAAGCTCGTAATTGCGGTTCACGGCTTTAAGCGCAACTCCGTTAACATTGTAAATTACAGTGAAAGCGTATTAATTACACCATTCGATGTAAGATAAGCGTACGGTACACACAACGTGCACATTTTCCGTAATAGTGCAACGATACGATTTCATGGCTCGTGGGATATCTAACTTCGATACGAATTAAATTGGCTGCAGCGAAGGAGGGATTCTACAGCAGCGTTGCTTCGTCATTTTTACAAAAAATTCGGTACATCCGCACGTATTTGATGTAGGATATTATTTATTTCCATTGCACAGACTACGTTTTAGATATCGTACTAAAACAGTATGTTTTTTTTTTAATGTAATGTCTACCACTTTCGTGATATGTGATTTCCCTAATGGCTCGGTGCGGAATTTTCATCTATCTCGATTTTCCTTTGTACGAATTTCACGTACCAGCGTGCACTGGTTGCGTTTTGGAGCTCGTAAAAGTACTTCCCATTAGATTCGGAGTGAATAGTTCGTTGTAATGGAATGCCGTTACTAATTGTATACTTCAAGTTCGGTCCCGTAGTATTTCGCATTGCTCGCGTTCGTTGTACTTAACTTTTACTAAATTCTCTATTCTCGTAATTGCAGTAAAGTTTGTTGAAATTTATGGAGAATCCAGTTTATAATAAAGTGAAATAATTGGTGGGTTTCGCGGAACGATTTTACAACTACGCCGGATTAGGGCAGAGATTTCGTCGATAACGAGCACTCGATCAAAATATTACCCTCACCGGCGTAACTAATTCGACGATCCTGGAACACGAGGTTCACCCTCTTCGTCGCACAGCATTGATTATCGTGTAGAAAACATTCCGAGAATGACCGTCCTACTCTTTCCCTTCGTCGTCGAACTAATCTGAAATCTTGCTCGATACACAAATCCCAATTGAACTCGCAACTCGAATTCCCTTGCGATGCGAATTCCACGGGAAGTAAAAGTCACCCAATTTCCACCGTTGAAAAATGAATACCGCGTAAGTACGCGAGTTACGCCGAACGTACGACTCTCGACGTTTCGCGAAGTCGCGAAGCCTCGATCTCCAGCTGGTTTACACCGGCATACATTGTACCGCATTCGTGTGGGCATGCGTGCAAGAGTGTAGTGGAAAGCTGTGGGGAGGCGTGTGCGAAGTCTTGGCGTGGATTGGGTGGGAGGTTGGAAGGGAGCGGGTTCAGCTTGTGACTACTTCGTGAATAATGCATGCCAGCCGCGAGCCCACGCCACGATGCTATATACGAAGATGCCAGACACGCTACTCAGAACCGAGCATGTACGTATCTATATGGCCACATGGGCGGCTGCGGGGAGAGAAACGTATTCCTATATACCCTGACTATGTGCACGCATATGTCTATCCATTACGTTGAACCGTGGAGATCGGCGTGTATGCGCCCGTGCACGCCCGACTATTTGTGTGTTCCGTGTGGTTCGTAGGATTGTACGTGCTCGTAAAGAGGGGGTGGGAGGGAGAGGGAGAAAGAGGGCGAAGGGGCGGGTGCGGGGGAGGGATGGATGTGTGTGAGAGAGAGAGAGAGAGAGAAGGAGAAAGAGAGAAAGGCGCGGACGTAAGAGCCGGTGGGATTCGCCGTGGATGTCTCTCTGCGGTGGGACACGTGGAGAGAGAACTATTCGCTACGTTTCATACGTGTGCATCGCGTGTAGCGTGTAGTACCACCGCGTGCACGTTGCGCTTCGCAAACGCGCGCGTACGCTGCGTGGCTTCGTATGTATGGGAGATTCTAAAGGAGAATGCACGACTGAATAAAGTACGGCCGGAGTTCGCCTCGTCGTGGAATCGTGTGCCAGTTTCATCGGCAGACGACGACGCTCCGGGGTGTACTGGCGTAACCGCCGCTGTATGTCCCGTTGTCCCGCTCCTGGGCGGAAACGTATCGTATCGCGGGTGCAATTGATGCACGTTTTCCTACTCGGTTAATCGCTCCGGTGTTTGACGATTCGCGGCATTTTCGCGATTGAATTTCCGTTCGACCGAACGTAGTAGTATCGTGGCGCGCGCGTGGGTTCCGCGCGACGCTCGCGTTTTTATATGCGCGCGCGCAAAGGAAACTGGTCCCGTGCTATTTGAATAGCTCTTTAGATCCCTCGCTATTCGCGGATCGATACGCTTGTTTTTGCATCGTATCGACCACGCGGATTTTACGCAGAGTCGTTTGAGAAGCGAATTTATCTCTGACTCGCGATGAACGCTACAGTCGTTTTATTTATTTTCGCTTTCGCAGAAATTAGCCCACGTTCCCTCAGCGTGGCACAATGTTCGTTCGCTTCGATTTCATCTTCTTGTTCTTTAAGCCTCGACTCCGATGGGTCTGGAACTTGGAAAGATTTCAAAGTTTCGCGCTGACTCGTGCCACCAAAGACACGACATCCGATGTCATGGTTTTATCGGAATACCGGGATGAGAATGTGTTTCTTACGGCGTGAACTACGAGCAGACTGGTTTCGGAAGTCGCGTACCAGTTTCTCCTCCGTAGACACAATTCCACACACAATTCTGAACTTCCACAGTTTGGTTGTCGCGCCAACATCGAAAGTTTGCCCGAATCGAGCAAGTTTTCCAGTCGGTCACGTTTTCGCCTCCTGTTTCTAGCACGACTTCGAGGGGGGGTAATCCCCCCACCTCTCCCAAGTTGGGCAAATTTTCAGATTTCCATACATTTTGCATTTCTATCCGGCTGGTGTCGCCAGAGCGGAACTTTTTTCCCTTTATTTTTATTTTTTTTTATTTCTTCGACTCTCTTCGAAGAGTCGTCACAATTTTCCTCGCGCGTGTTCGATACGTTCTTAGGGTTTCTCGGAAATCATCAATAATCGTAAAATGCATTTCCGGGCGACATTAGCGATGTCGACGCGTCACGAGTGAACGCGTCATTTCGCGCCAAATCAAAAACGATTAGACACGTGTTTCACGCGAGGTATCGCGTTTCCACGTAATATCCACGAGTCTCGCAAAGCTTGCAAAAAAAGAAAAAAAAACGGGGGAACCAGCGGAACGCGTTAATCTCGAATCTGCGAAAACTCGGTCGAGTTTGAGTCACGTTTCCCGCGATTCTTCCCGATATCGCGTTACGATAGATAAACTCGAACGGAGAAAATTATTTCGCCGCTGCGGGATAGTCGATTTTTCGCCAACTTCTTCGTCGAAACTTCGCCTCGGCAAACGTCAGCGGAATATCGGCGTCGACCTCGGGGGTGGGAGTCGAGGGGGGGTGGCTTTACGTGCCGATGGATTAAATCGTCGTTTCGCTCGAATTTCCACGTCGAAAGGGTCTCTCCGAGGGTGCGGTAATCGGTGCCTGGAGGGAAGGCGAGGGTTACTGCCTCGCGGTGGTAATTTCTGAGCGTAGTGAAAATGTTGGAACGGTGTATAAATCACGCGGCACACCGACGACAACGAGCGACTACTACCACGGGAATGACGCCGATTAAATAAAATCAATTAAAAAGTTTCGCCACGCCAGAAGTTGGAGGGGTGTGGGTGGG
The DNA here is from genome assembly GCA_933228935.1 of Pemphredon lugubris. Taxonomy (NCBI): domain Eukaryota; kingdom Metazoa; phylum Arthropoda; class Insecta; order Hymenoptera; family Crabronidae; genus Pemphredon; species Pemphredon lugubris. Next base: position 54,435,700 of record OW121817.1, on the reverse strand, counting down.
AGAGTTTTCACAAAGTTTTCACCGCCGTGTTTCTACCCCGGTGTGTATGTACGTGCACGTACACCGCACGTACGGTCGCAGTTGCGAGTGGATCTTGTACCATAAACCAACGATACACCAACACCAAGGGGACCACTTTGCGATAGTTTCGCCAACTTTCCGACTTTCGTGTCGAACTTGTTAATAGCTTTCCGCGGTGGTTCTGCGTTACTATCGCTCGCTCCTCTTTCGCGTCCCCACTTTCACCCTTTTTTTCTTTTTATTTCTCTATGCGTCCGTCGATCGATCCATCCTTCTATCTGGCTCTCTTTCTCTCCCCCTCCACCCCTCTCTCTCTCTCTCTATCGAAACTTCGATACCGGGGTAAATACGCGATAATAGTTGGGACCAGCCGGATCCGACATTCCGAACTCGATTGCGATTCTTGTACTTCTGGTATCTCACTCGTATCCCACGTTTACATTCTGTATGTTGTTTTACGCTCGAATTAAGTTTAAGTTTGCGCGAGTATCGAATAACCGTTTCTCTCTTTATTGTTGCAGGTAAGGAAACAAAGGTGGAAAATTTACGTACACGCCCGGTCTCTCGATCGGTAAATTTCCTAACGCGGTGAGTCTTTAATCGCATGCTTTCCAAGTTCTATTCTCGTTTCCGATACTCTGCGCTTTAAGAGAAACGCCTTGAATTTCCGCGAAGTGCAAACTTATCCGATTACGCTTGCAAAGCCTGTGCAAAGTGAAACCGTATATACGCTCCCGCATCGTTCTTTTCCCCCTCTTTCTCTTTCCATGGCAAAAATCGCCTTGCCAAGCCTGGTAGAGCGTCCAGGAAGCAGCGAGACACGATAACAGTTTCGGTTATCGCGACGAAACGCGATAATGCCACGGATTCTCGATACTTGAGTTCGCGCGTAAGCGTAAAATTAAACGCGGAACGCGACAACGCGCATTCTTTCGATAGGTATGCGTTACGCCACGTGCTTCTTAAGAAATTCCTTTTATCAATTTCGAGAAGCGTATCCTAGATTATCCTTTTCCATTTATCGAATTATTAGCCACCTGGATTGTTTTTCCTCGGACGTGTCTGAATTTTTTCAAGAATCTTTCTTATTGAAAGTAGTTCGGGGCAGGGGGGGGGGCAAAAATATTAAAGGGCAGACTACAGATTGTTATTTCGGTGACAGTGATATTCCTAATCGTTATTGATCACGTCAACGTTTAACTCGACGATTTGAGTACTCTCACTGGCAAATACATAAGTTAAGACACAGCGAGGCTTACGCGAAGGTATTATCTCGAAGTTCGGAACGCGCCAACTCGAACGATACTATTTCAAACCGCAAACATAAATTTTAATATCGGCATTAACGGCGCGGTACATCTCGCAGATCCATTTAATTTTAACGCGTCCGAGATCTCTGTCGCGGTTTACTTAATTGAACCGAGGATGAACCGCGTAGATGCGGGTTGCAATTACCGTAAAAAAAAATATTGCAATCTCGTGCGCTATAGAGCACTATCGATGATTTCTACATCCATTCCCGTGAAACGAGCCCCAAATCCCTCGTCGTTTCACGAAAGCTGTGTCAATGTTGACTTAAACTAAATTCCGTATACGTAACGACACTTAACCCAGATTGCTCGCACGATAGAGACCGTTTTGCGAATGCCTTGGGTGCCAGGCTTGATCGATAATCCGATTATATATCTTGGCCGATGTAATTTTTGTTTGGCTTGATCCATTACGTTCGCTTTGAAACCCCGCCAAGAGTAAATAGACTTAACGGGGGGATTACGCTCAAAACGCACGGTTAATACGGGATCCAAAAGCATGTCGGTGAGTTTTGTTTATCTCTCCCTCTCTCACTCTTAGACCTCCGGTCGAATAGAATGTTAACAGCCGTGTGTAACGACACAAAGCGAGTATGTTGGACTAAGAATATAACTCTTGAGGAGCACGTTCGGATTAGACAGTTGCAACGTGGCACGGAATAGAAGGCTATTAACATTACGGCCAGTGGAAGAATTTAATAAGAAGACGAGGTTTTGCTACGAAAATAGGAATAATTAATGGTATGCCGGTTTCGCGCAACATTGGGGCCAAAGTATACGTTCGCGATATAAAACGTGGGTTTATGTTAATCAAACAGTCATTTAGTTTTTAGAAACGACTCACATTATGTTCGGATGTTTTGCGCTGGTTATAAATATGCGGAAGTCCGCGCGTCGTTATTAATTAACCATAATTATTCTATATTTATTTTAAGAACGTTTCGTTATGGCTATTTCATGTATATCGATTTTTAAGAAACCCATTAATTATCGCTCATTTCGATGCTGTCGCTCCACGTTAATTAAAAAAAAAAATTCAGCGCTTCTTCCAATAGCCAAAGAGTGGAAGGTGTCTCATTTGCGTAATTTTAATGGCACGGTATTTGCGATGACCGATACTTCCTCCGACTTTATCATCGGCGTTGCATCGGAGATTAAGTAAATCTGCATTGTCATAATTTCCGATAGATCAGAACCGATTCTCAGTTAATTTAAGATCTGAGTGCCCGTACGCGTATTACCTCGGAGGCGAAAAAACTTTTCTCTCTCGGATAGCTGGATCAGCGATAAACACGCTACGACAGTTTTACGCGATTGACCTCCTCCCATCGCCATTCATGCCGCCGTTGAACCAAAAAGAATATCCACGGGGGAAGAAGAAGTTGTTTCGGTAATACCAGCGTTCCAACGGTCGCTTCGTTGTCTCGCAATGGTATTCCCGCGAATCGCACGAGAAAGGGAGAGAGAGAGAGAGAGAGAGAGCGGAGAGGAAAGGAAAAGAGAGAAGGAGAAAGTGGACAATGACGAATAAGTAGTTGCGCGGACGAACCAGCTGGCCCGGCTCCTCACGTTTACGCGATAGTGATAAATTATTTATCTCGCGACGTCTGGCCACCGGCCAAGATTTTCCGTCGCGGTTCCCTCTTTCTCCCATCTCTCCACCTTATCTATTTATACGAGTAGACGTCGGTATACCCGCGCGCGCTCTCCTTTTTCTCCCGTTTTTTCTTCTCACCTTTGGCCCCGGCGAGACTCTCCCCTGCCTTCCCTGTCTTTTTTTTTTTCACCCTTCGTGGCCTACGATGTACGACGTAACCTAAATCCCCGATTTCTTTCCGCGCGAACAAAGGGGTAGGAGGGAGTACGAAATAAAGGGATTAGATAAGTTATCGTTGCATCCAGTCACGCGAAGGTGGAACACGGTCTAATAATAGGACTCTCGATGGTAATTGGGGCTGCTCTTCCGAGGACGTGCTTTTGTTCGTATTCATTTTTATCATTCCTTACGATAAGCTCTCGGTGAGGCTTCAGTTACTCTGTGTAAGACTCCCTGCGTAAAGATACGCGTGCCACTTATTCAGTTCTCGAAGAGACGACCTTGAAATTCCTTCTACGTTCGAACGATACTCGAGTTCCTGGGGGAGGTCGGTTAAGCATACCAGGAGGAGGAGTGGTAGTCGCCGAACGTATTCCTCTAATTTAACAATGTCGGGAAAGAGTCTCGTACTCCGGTATTACTTCAAGCAGGCTGAATGGTACCCGTAGGTACCCGGGGGCCCTTGAGAAACGGTCAAGACCCTTGCCACGGTTACAATTACGTTTAAGTACCGCGTAATGGAGAGTCGTAATTTACTAATTTCAGGTCAGCGAGTATATTTTTCTTCGGGCGAAATTGCTACGGTGATTTATTACTCGCGTTTCGGCATGCCGGTCGAAACGCCCGAACGTGAATAGGCCACCGAAATCAATTTGTTGCGACGCGTAATTAAAGATTCACGCGGGCCACAGAGGATTACGTCGAACGAAGCGATTGCAATTATCGCGAAGTAAAGAAAGCAAAACCTTCCACCAGGTACCCTTTTTCAAATATCGTACCGTTAACTCCGCGACGGCGTTGCGCGTAATGGAGTACGCGTTAATTTAAATGGAACCTCGGGTAGAGCTATCGAATCAACTTTGCTCCGTTCTTCCCGAGTTACGTTTACGTTGCGTTAAGTGGCACAACGTTCGTCTTTCGCTGGGTCGTAACCACGGTATGGATTTTGCCAGCGCTCCGTTGCCACTTAGAGTGTACCAAAAAGCTTATCTCTGGAAGACGGTACTAAAAATTTACTCCGCTTCCACCCTCGATCTCGCAACATCGTAACTTACGTGGCTTCTCTCATTCTCTCCGCACCTAAATATTTCCTCCCGCGAGCTCCATTCCGATAAAAATGTTTACCCCGATATTACGCTACACCCACGTTCCATCGGATAAAATTACACGAGGAATTCCATAGAGGAGAGATAGTTTCGCTCGTAATCATTTCGATGAAATAGTTTCGCTCGTTCCTGTGTTGCCGAAACAATCCCCCCCTCCCCCTCCCCCCGCCTGGATATCAGCGAAAAGGAAAACCCATCGCGTAACATGAACGAACGAGTGTACTCGAGCGTCCAAAATTCGGTATTTCAGCTTGTCCCAGATGGCAGGAACGAAAACTCTATCCCGATTGAAGCATCGAGACCGAATCATCCACGCGATATCTGCGTGCATATCGACGTGTTTTCAGAGAGACGAGTGAGAGCAAGCGGGCGAGAGAGAGAGAGAGAGGAGAGGAGAGGAGAGGTCTCCTTCACTCCCGCCGATGGCTCTGCCCACGGACGTTACACCGCAATTACTCGACGGCGTATTGATCCGGCGGTTCGCAGTCCCACGGTTCACAGAATCCCTCGTTGAAGCAACCCTCTCCTCTCTTTCTCCCCGGGGTAAAACACCCTTTCGTTCGAGAAAGAGAAAAAGAACGGTACAGTGAAAGCCGCGGGGAGAAAGAGAGGCAAACGCAACAGCGTATGATTCGTGCACCGGCGCGCCGGTAAATTTGCCGCGTATACCGGGAAATAATTATGGAGATGTTTGAGGGTTTCGCGAATATCCATCGGGTAACGGATGGGAATACGATGGGTTTCAAGGGACGCGGAGCGGAGAGCGAGATCGATACGGACGAGTGTCCCTGGCAAAAGGAATTTTACGCACACTCGAAAATATGTGTGCGTTACTCGAACGAATAGCAAGGCTCGTAACGAGCTAAGTCAAACAAAACGAAGAAATCGAGATTATCGCGAGGTAAACGATAGTATTGTTTCGAGCGTCTCTTCCAAAAGTCGAATTACTGTCCGTGACGTGTATGTCGGTGCGCACCGTTCGGTCGAATGGGTGTTGCGATCGTGTAAATTGTCCCATCGAAGGTACGTCGAATGCAATATCGCGTTGACCTTGTTTTATCACCTCGCGACATTAGCGCATCGAGCTCGTGTTTCTAACTCGTGGAATGCGCGTCGCGTTCCCGGCTAAAATTACCGCACGCCTCGTTTATCGCAATTTCGAAAAAGCACATCCTCGCGTGGCTGCACTCGGGGAAAATTGAGGGTGAGCAACGGAGAGCGATAGAGCGAGAGAGCGAGATAGAGCATGTAGGGAGAGGGGGACGGGGAGCAGAGCGAGAGAATAGGCGCGGTTGCAGGATCGGTGAACCCTGTTGCAAACACGCCGACAATCGATCTTTTGCGGCCCTGAACCAGAGAGGGGAACGGCGAGACTGTGCACCGGTGTGTGGGCATTACGGGACCATTGCAATTATCCGGGACTTTCCTTTTGCACCTTGCCTCCTCCTCGTCCTGCACACCTCGCTCCCCCCCTCCTCTCAGCCTTCCTCCCCCTTCCCCCGCCGTATTCTATATTCTCTCGCGCAAAAGAGAGGTAAATCCTCTCCTCGCCCGGAGAACGAAACGAGCCACGACGGCTTTTCAGCCGCAGTCGTGCGTATACACAGACACGAGACGGTGGAAAGAGGACCCCGGAGGACCTAGAGAAGGTGAAGGAGGCGGGGTTGGCGGTGGTAGGGAAGGGGAGGTGGAGGTTACAACCGGGGTTTAATGAAACCAGCCGAGGTCCGTCAAACCGGTTCAGCTAGTTCTCTTCGTTTGTGCCACGTAGCTTTCTCCTTCTACGTCTCCTCTCCTCTCCTCCCTCCCCTCCTCGCCCGGTTGCGCGCGCGCGCTCCGATGTACGCGTAGAGAGGATTGCCGGGTAGCGAAGGAGGAGGAGGAGGAGGAGGAGGAGATGGCAGAAACGGTGGTATCGACCTCTCTCTTTCTCTCTCTTACTCGTTTTCTAACTCCGTCCCCTCGTTCTTCCTTTATGCGTCATCTGTCTCTCTCCATCTCCTTCTCTCCTCTCGCTTCGTACCGCATATCTCAGGCACAGATCACCGGCAGTGACTCCTACATTCGTCTCCTCGCTCGTGTAACCCTATGTCTCTGTTTCTCCGTGGGTGTGTTTGGGCTCGTGCATCTGTGCCTCTCTCTCTCCCTCTCTCTCTCATTCTCTATGCGTATATTCGTGTGTAGGTGAATCCCCTTAACCGACGGTACACCCACGGCGACTGGGACGAGAATTATGGTGCGGGGGGAATCGGGCACTCGGCGTATCCGCCCCTGTTTGATAGTCCTGTCGCGATATAAACTCGCCAGCGTACCTCCCTAACTTAACTTTCTCTCCGTCTCTCTTTCTCTCCTCCGTCCCCCTTCCTCCGTTTCTGTCACTATCAGTCTCTCTTTATCCCCCTTCTTATATCGCGTATGTCGCGGCGAAGGGAGGAAGGAGAGTGAGAGAGGAAGAGGGACGAGAGGAGGGAAAGCACTCTCTTGTCGTTTACCCGCGTAGGTGTTCCCATCGGCTCTGTGCGCGCGTGAACTCGTAGGTGTAGTACGAGCTGGTGGTAGTGAATTGCACCTTAAGGATACGCCGCCTCTCCTGACCCACTCCACGATCAGCGTCTTTTTCGCCTTTTCCTCTCCGCATTCCTCATCTTTTTTTCTTTGCTTCCTTCCTTCCTTCCTTCCGTCCGTCCTTCCTTACGGCGGTCTTATGGTGGGCATAGCGTTTGCGATTTGAAAAGGAACGACAGACACGTGGGTTTTAAATCAACCCGACAATTAATAAATCGCATAACCATTTATGTCGCTTTGAATAATCATTTTTATCAGGTTGGAAACGCGATCGTTCCATGTTTGGGACAAGTCAGTAACAATGAATATCCACGACTCTCAAAGCTAAAAGTTTAGTAACGACCCCAAAAGGTACTTTTCATTTTTAATCCGGTGCAATCGCAATATCGGTGGGAAAAATAGCTATCGTTGTTACTGTCCTTAATGAATAAATGGATGACGAATTCAGTTTGCCACGTAATGGCTGTTTTTAATAGGAGCAACTTTCTACGTTGCGAATAAAGCGACGCGTACTGGAATCGCGTGACGTAACGCGCGGTTAGTTATTTGTATGGTTGTAGATTCCGTTGAAGTTCTCCACGACGTTCGTCACTCAAATCAATTAACGGATCGCATCTGCGATCGAGGTGGGAAACCACATAATCAATCGATTACCGTGTTACGTCTCACGATTTTGGGCATCATTTGTGCGAATGCACTTCGAGCAAAACTAGACGTTGGAATCTGAAATCAGCGGAACAAGTATTTTCTTAGAAGTACGTGTACGTGTATGTAACTGCTACGCCCGGGACACGGGGCGTCGGTAAACAAAACTCGTTGCCACTACCATCGTCGTTAGTAAGAACAAGTTTCCCAGCGCGGAAACTCATAGAAATAGATCCAAAGTTAACAAACCGAGCAACGAATACTAATCAGCGAAGATACAATGGCAAGATAAGGACCGGTTTAAGCAGATACGCTAACAAACTAGTTTTAATACCAGATCGAAAAAGGGGAATCCTGTACTCTCGACGCTAATGAGTTCCGCGTACATGCAAATGTATAAAACCGGGGAAAAAAAGATGCGTGGATGGAAACGCGAAGCGTAACAACTTAATTTCAACGATTGGACAAGCGTTCCGAAATTAATATTAAAATCTGAGTCACTCGTCCCGGTCATTCGTATCGCGCCAAAGAAATTATCGTTGATTCGATGCAGAGCACGTTAATTTCTTGCAAACGAAACGGCAAAAGAATCGTAACGAAACCTGTTTAAAAATTCATGCCTTCGTTACAGCGTTGTTCTCGCGGTGACGAGGAACGAAACGACTTGTTTTCTAGTCATTCCGTTTGCCCCCTCTCACTCTCCTCTCGGTCGGTTTTCTCTAGCAACGTTTGCTCCCCTCGTAGGTTGATATACGGTCGAACGCAGTGGTCCGTGGATAGAGCACGTATATACGTGGCTGGCATCCCGTTTAGTTGTCGAAGAGAAGCATGACTCGCTTACCGAGTCCAGGTATCCGCTATGCGTCGTCGGCCCACCTAGACGAGAACCCGCAGTGACTCATCTCGATGGTGGCTAGCGAGTCAGGAGTCGAGCGGAGGTCACTGTTCTTCTTTAGCCACTTCCGTCTACCGACAGTCCCTTCCAAAGCTTTCGCCTCTCTCTCCGACGTGGGTGTGTCGGCGATAAGTGAACGAACTTTTTTTCTTTTTTTTTATCGTCACCGATACGACGAGCGTCGACGGGACACGGTAATCGTATCGGTCGGACGCGTCGATACGACTGTAGAAAGGGAAATTAGGTTACCGGAGACGACGCGTTACGTTGCGCTCGCCGCGACGCCGTTCGGTTAGATTAGACACGTAACGTTTTTGGAATATCCTAAATATCGAGCGATCGACATTCTATTTGTACGCGTAACGGTCAATGGAGGAAGGTTACTGCCTTATGACCGTATTCCGTTTAAATTGCTAAATTTGGGATACTATGAAATTCCGACCAATTCGATGGCGCGTTATTTCATTTATATTAAATCGTTTGGAAAAGGTCATTAGTACTCACTTCCACTCGACTTGCCAACGTTCACATAAAAAAAGCAGGTTTATTTCTCGGATGTATCAAATTACGTTCACCCGGAAACGATGCGCCACGTATTAACGAGCGATTGAAAATGAAGCCCATCGTCCGGCACAAGGTCAATCTTCTATCTCGCGGGGCACTCGAGCTACCCTCCGAGAAAACTCGAGATATCGATTTAAATAGATCTCGGGTCGAGACGGTCTATAAAAAAAGAAAGACACCGCGCTTCTCATCGTCCTGCCGCGGATGGGGCATTCGCCAAAAGATACACTTCGTTCGAGCGTTTACGTCCGATACCGAGAAGCCTTTGAAACTAACGACTGGCTCTCCTCTCCCGGTCGAGAGTCACGTCGGCGCAGTTCCAGAAAAAACAAGGGAGACTTTCCGGCGTCGAGACGCGACATTAAAGTGGTCCACGGACCCTCCTCTCCCCGTCTATACATCGCACACATCGGAACCCGTGTCGTCCAGGAATAACGACTCGCGCATACACGCGCGACCCCCGGAGCCATTGGCTGACGTTAAACTCTCGTGGAGTGGCCCCAGGGGAGGTCAATTGGTCGTGACGTCACCGGTGCAACACAATAAAATATAATGGGCGAGCCAGCCTAAGCAAGACCGCGTGACCGGTTCGTGACCCGAACAAGACGCCGTTTAGGGCCTTCTTCCTCCTCCTCCTCCTCCTCCCCCTCCTCCTCCTCCTCTTAATCATCATCTTCGCGCTATCTCTTTCTCGCTTCTCCCTCGTCTTCCTCCCTGCTGGTAAATCCTGACTCTCAAGGTACGCTCGTGGCAAAGGCGTACCCGTGTCTCGAGACTCTTCCTCGGATCTCCGACGAACACCTTCGGGGCTACGAGATCGCGATACGCGTACACCGTACCCCTTTCAAGGTCTCGCGCGTCGATCCTCTGGTCTCCTTGTTGGAAGCCATGCACATTGCAATTTCTTACGCTCGCACGGTGGACGGATCGAACGAAGCTTTCGACGAGGACGGGAATGCACGGAGAAACAGTCGCGTTCCGCGGGTGTGTTTTGCACGGGGCCCGTCACTCGTTTGCGTTGGATAATGACTGTTTCGACGCGAATGTCCCGTTTGCCTTCGCGCCAGGACAGCTGTGTTTATGTTACCCTCGGTCGTGACGTACGACTCTCCCTTCGACGATGGCCTCGCGAGACGAACCTTTGATTTAAATTTGAAAATTGTACACCTACGTAAAGTCAAAGGTAGTTCAGGATGAATTGGTCGAACGGCGATATCGGTTTGCGCGCCGATTCGTCGTAAAAATTGCAAATTTACGTTTCGACGAGAAACGCGGTAACCCTTGCCGGAGAAATCTCGAACTAAACGTTTGCTCCCGAAATCTATGAATTACAGCCACGACGATTAATCATCGACTAAGAGACGGTTATTGGAGTCGCTTACCCGTTTGCGAGGGTGCCATATATCGTGGGAAAACCGAAGGAAACGATAAAGTCGAGGACACACCGTATAGATCGAGGCTCCCGGGAGCCATTCGCGGGAGGGTTAGGTCATCCTGCAGGTACGTACCCCGAGGTCCCGTTCACCCACAGCAATGCCGGTCGCCCATTTCCGCGTTTACGGCTACCCATAAAGCCGAAAGCTTGTAATGACCGGCACGAGAGCATTTGCAATTCCCTCTATACGCGTACAAATACGTATGAATACGTATCGCGGAGTGGTACGGCCAATTAACCAGATCCAAGTATGTACGCGTATCCCCCGGGTATGCAACAAAACATGAGTAATAGATCGTGGAACGCCGCGGAAGGAAAGCTGAATTATCAAGTATGACTGGAATATTTTGCGAATCGAGAACCGACCGGTCGGTATGGATCTCGACGAGTCCCCGCCGTGTTTCGTGGCTTTTAGAATTTTCAAGTGGAAAATGATTGCGTAAAACGGATCTAACGAACCGCGTAACGCGCGCGAACGAGGAAGGAACTTGAAGATGCGAAAGTTGAACAAAAAAAAAATGATAATTACATTACAACGTAACTCGGGGTATGTAACGGGGACTCGCTATCTCGTAAGAGTTGTACAAACTATTGATAAAGGTCCGCATTCTAGTTACGTAACACAGATAACCACGTTGCGCATTCTTATTCGTTAGCGTGGGTAGTTCTTGGAATCATCTAGTTCCTCGTAACGTAATTGTTGTTTAAGCTACTATTATTATGGTAATGATTTATGGAAACGGGGCCCAGTGACGAGGGAGGGGGGGGGGGAGTTCAACGTTAACTTATTATTAATAGGTTATTACTCGCTCGAAGGATCAATTACGTTCGATCCGCGCTCGCGCGAAGTGGTTATTAATTCATGGCTAAATACATTTGTCAGTGGTGTAGATAATATCGGCGATAACGTCCGTAGCGCGATTAGTAATGGGCATGGCGTAAATTTTATCGAGACACCTTTCATTCGCGACGCGTTGTACGTTCCGCCTTGTGATTTCGGTGCAAAGATTCCGGAGTCGTCGTTGCGTGACCGTCGGTAAAATGATTTTTACCGTTACAGTTTCAAGGCCGTCGACTCAAAACGATACTTCGTTGCGCTCACCCGACACGCGACCATAGATCATTTTCGGCACGTTTTTCTTTGCCTTTGTCGTGATATTCTTATCGTTGGACAATAACGTCGTAGTAATAATTATCGAACATCCGCGGTAAGCATCGAGCAGCATTCCGAAGAAAAGTTTTATACGTATACTTCCCCCGTATACCCATTCATTAATAATTATTCTTCGATCGTTATCGCGGGGTAGAAAGAGATTTCTCTGTCTGCTCTACCTCGTGCCGCTTTCAAAATAAGTGGAACGCGAATCATAAACGCGATCGGTCTCTCCTAACAATTTCGCCGGTCGATACTCTTGAAAAAGAAAACATACTTTGTACACTATGATTGCGTCGGCACCGATTTGTCACCGTTAATTCTTCGATACGCGCCAACTTGAAGAAAACCTTGAACTTGCGAACGAGGCAGAAAGCAACCACGGTTAATTCCCATTCAGTAATCCCGGGGCGTTAAGGGGGTTAACGGCACGACACCGACGCTTTCGTTTCCCGGCGCGCCACTCGCATCGGATTTTCAGGAGACAAGCTTCCGTGGGGTGCGGGGTACGGGCGAGGGAAGGGACGGAGGGAGGGGCGGGTTGGGTTTTGCGGCGGAGGGATAGAGGGGAAGGGGGAGGCGAGATGTCCCCATTGTTTCTGAATTATTTATTAGCCGTAGCCCGCACAGCCTGGATCGTAACGATTGAATGGTCAGTGACCGGATGTGACGTGCCTGCGGGCCAAGATGGCCGGCTACGATAATTACTCGCGTGTTTACGACCGATAAAGCCCGAATGCCCCACCTCCTACACGGGCATCGAGTGCACCTATGTGCTTATACGCGCAACGTGGGAGAGAGAGAGAGAGGTAGATAGATAGATATATAGATAGATAGGGAGACAGGGATCGTCCGTGTGCACGAACGCTAGGTGTGTACGCAAAGTGTCACGAGCACGGTCGTCGATATACGCGCTCATAGAGGGTCACCCGGTATAATTCGACGGCCGCTGCTCGTTCGCGATGGCTCTGTCGGTAGTTATTGCCGGATTTCGAGGGAATCGCTGATTCGATAAACGCGCGCACGTACGTGTATCCGCGAGCTACGCACACCCAGTGCCCGACGTTTCGCGACACGAATATTATCGGGGGGGTTAACCAAACGATTCTACTTTCGCTATATTTACCGTCGTGTCAGTTGGGAGCTCACATTGGATTTGTCAATTTATGCCGTGGGTTATGAGTCTCTTCGCGTGTACGCGTGTGCCCCCCCCCCCCCCCCCCCCCCCCGCCGCGCCGTCGGTGGATATATTCGGTCGCGGTGATCGTCGAACGGTAAATCGATATCGATTCGTGACATAATGGGGGACGCTGGTAGGGTATAATAAAAGGTGATACACGCTCGCGTACGGTGTATTCGCGCGAACGCTATCGGGATTCGTATTAATAACAGGCCGCCAGTTGCACGAGCGTGAAATCAATGGACGGGGGGGGGGGGGGGGACATTACGGATGCACGTTTGACTGGCGGATACCGGAAGAGTCGATTTATGCCTCCGAGCAAATAGATGCACACGAGCGCACCGAAGTTATGCGAATTTTGGGCTTGGGAAAGTTTTCTCGTTCGTTGGCCCAACAAAGTTTTCCAGCTTTTTCGGTACGTATGTACGTTCGCTCTTCTCGTCGTACCACTCTGCTCCGTTGTCGATTCGTATAATTGAATCAAAGCTATCTAGCGCCAGTGGTTTAACCTCGATCGGTCGAACGTCGCTCCCTTTGATATTTGTGACGAATCGAAGAGCAGCACGTGAGGGATCGTCTATTAAATTCATTCGTCGCGATGATTGAAGGCGGTTTTCGATTCGATAGAAGGTAATACGTGTGTACGCGTACGCGCAAATCGTGTAAACACGAATCTCTCAATTTTGCCATTTACGGAGCCATTTCGCGTGACCGTTCGCAACGCGACAGAACTGGATGGCACGTTTGATCGATCAGCGTTAAGCTCCTCGACGATTCGAGGACATAGTAGGGATAGATAGGGAGAGGGAGCGCGAGTGAGAGAAAATCACTCTGTATTCCCGCGGAGACTACCGATTCGCCCGATGAAAATTACACGGGGAACCGGAAATTCCGGGCCGACCCAACGACGCTGACGTCGCTACCAATATTACTCAACGCGACGTTGCGCAACGCAAATTGCGCTATTCGATGTAGATAAGAGGCGAACGAGAAAGAAAGTTTACGATCGGTCAAAGAACGGTGACATAATCCAGCGTTCCTACCGGTAGCTCGTATCTGTCATTTCCATTTTAGGGGAATGGCGATTAATCCCGTTTTGTTTCGAAGTTGGCGATACAGGGCGTTACACGACACGTGGCCTCGTTGGCGCGTATATTTTCATAGCAGACGAGTTCCAGCTTTTTTCCCCCCGACGAGGAAAAACAAAAGCGACGCAAACGAGTGGCCGCGGGAAAGAGAAAAAGGAAGGTGGGAGCCAGTGGAATGTGTCACGTGTTGACCAGACGGGGCAGTTTATATATTTTTTTTAAGGCCGCCGGTGTCCTCGTAACGCTCCACACCCTTCGTATCGGGTTAACGGGAAAAACGATGGTACGGTACGAACGAAATCGACGAACAAAATTGAGCAAACATTTTCGAAAAGCGACGGAAGATGGAATTCGACGCGTTCGAGGCGAGCGAGAGCTACGAGCGATTCGTTTGTATCGAAAGTAATTCATTCCGAACCGTTGAGAGAGTTACTTTTAAAATTACACGAGGCGTATTATACACGGTAATGGGCACCGGTTTAAACGCATTTATATCCGGAAGCGACGAGCATTACCCTCTCGCGCAATGGCACGAATGTGACAATTACTAATGTCTTGGACGCTGCTTAACGTTAACGCCGTAACTACCTTGAAACTACCCAGCCATACCTAAGAGCAAACTTAAGCTCGATCTCGAGCTATTTTCATGGTTAAAGGGAGAGAGAGAGGGAGAAAGATAGAGAGGGCCAGAGGGGAAGAGAGGTAAAAGGCAAGAAACGCCTTCGGCATCTAAGGTGGCCTGGAAGCAGAGAGTGGCCCACAGCTGCACGCTCCTATTGTATCTTTACGACGGTGGGATGGTAAGCCAAGACGTTCATTATTTCCTTCTTTCTTCCGCCGGAGCAACCATTCTTTTCTCTCTCTCTCTTTCTCTTTGTGCCCGCGATAAAAGTTCCGGGGAATGTCAGACCCGACGCCGGTGCAAAGTGGATTCGATACGCAAGCACCGGCGAGGAAACCGAGTAAAGTTTAAAAGAATCGGAGACGAGGGCGTTACGGCGGTTACGTTTACACTTGCTCCATGGATTTGTCATTGCGCTCGGCCGCGTGAGAAGCGGGAAGAGAGGAATCGAAGCCCGTTCAATCGGATTGACCCAGTTTTGTTTTCGCGGGAGCGATAAGCTTTGTAGAAGGCGTTCCACTTTAATTCGGGCGACGAGCCCCGTGATCGATTCTCCCTTCGGTCTTTATTTTTACTTTCGTTCGTGCTCGTTTTTTCCCGATATTTCGTTTCAATTTTCTTGTCGTGCCACTTTACGGCGTTACCGCTCGTTGACCGCAAATGCGATCATCGGTAAAAGTGTTGAGACAAACTAATCGAGACTATTCTCCCACTCCCTCTCGCTCCGACTTTGTGCCTCGTATCGCTTAAAATTTATTTTTGGAAGAAAGGAGGCACTTTGGAACGAGCGAGCGAACATTAGTTTTACATTCTCGTGTATACGAGTTCGATGCCAAATGAGATATCCGGTATCAAGTTAAACTTCCGCGTAACGTTGGCCGTAACGACGTCCCGAGCGTTGGCAGTGTCGACTCGCATAGGACAATTAGCTCGTTCAAAGAATCGCTAGACTATCGTGGCACCACCCGAAATATGAATATTAGTCAACGCTATTACGGTCCAACGTCGCGCGCGATAGATTCGCTATAATCGGTCGTACTCCATCGTACCGATTCTCTCGTCTCGTGCCAAACGGAGCCGCGGTTTGCCAGACGCCTAGTCCCTTCGTCAGGGATTCGTATCTTGCCTCGTCAGCTTTATCAAAGTTCCGTCAAAATCGACGATAGCTGTTTTACGAGTAAATTAGGCAGTCTGCGCCGCCGCGTCTTGGCATGGGGCCTGCGAGTCTCGGAAGAAGAACAAGAAGAGCGAGAAGGAGGTCTGGCGGTTGGCCAAAAACTTTTATTTTTACTGGCCATCCCCCCTCCTTCGCGCTTCCGCCCACCGGGAGAGTCTCCTCGACCCTATCGCGCCATTTTTCCTTAACGTCCGCGAGAGTTCGTCGAGCGAAAACTCGCTGCTAGGTCGTGCCACGATGCGTCGCGATCCCGTTCGAAATAAGTTTATCAACAAACGGACCGAGGGATCGTCGATGGCGCCGTTGCTGCGCGAAGGAGAGAGTACCGGGTGGGAGGGAGGGAGGGGGGGGGGGTAGAGCGAGAAAGAGCTTTGGCAGAAATAGAGCGTCCCTAAAATAAGCTTTTGGAAGACGAGACGCTGGCTCAAAGAGACACTGATTTTCGTCCGGCCAGTGTCTTTTACTTGGCCGTATTCGACTTCATTCACGCGAGGCTATCTTTTTTCGGCTGCTACATTACGCTTCGTTAATCGGTGGGACGTGTTTTAAAGGTCCCTGACCCCGTCGGTCGATACGTTTCAACGAAGGACGGATCGGCGCATACCCGTGCAGGTTCGACACTGAAATTGTAGCTTTCGAGAGAGTACGCGGGAGCGTTGGGTTACGTTAATTTGCAACTGAAAGTCGAACGGTGGGTAGGAGGGATATCGTGCGTTCGGTTATACCAGCCGCGTAATTATTAGAAACTCGATGTTATTTCCGACGTTACTCGATATGGCGCGCGATGGAACGATCGGTAAATTATCGTCGATCGAGGGTCCAAGGACTGACCCACACGGTGCACAGATTTTGAGAGAGCGTTTAAATGCCCGCTGCGGTCGACGAAGCGTGTCTAATTCCATCCCCGGGAGAGCTGGGTCAGAACCAGTCGATATCCGTCGGAATAGGGTCTGCATTGTGCCTTCCCGTGACAAAGGGAATCTGTGTAGTTGTTTTTCCAAAGTCAACCCTTTTAAAGGCCGATCGCTTAAAGGCCCTACCTACGCTCGTAGCACGGCACATGGCACGCGCGTAGCTACGCGACAATTCTGCATTATTCGTTACAATATTGCAACGGTATACGTAGACGTTTTTAACGAAGCAACTCTCGTTTTATAAAGTGGGAATTTCGTGGGGAATATTTGTAAAAAAAAAAAGATACAAGGGTCTAATAAATTTTAGTACTAGACCGCATCGGATTACATGCGAATTAAAAGATGGAGCGAAAAAAAAGTTAAAAAAAAGCGACAAGTTTAAAAATGATGGACCGTTCAGACCTACGCGTACCTTGGAGGGATAATTAATCAACTCCTGTATCAACATTTTTCCTTCCTCCGTAGCAAACACAGTCGCGGAACTTTCCAGACGCACCCCGCGCGCAACAAAGTTTAATTTTATTTGAAACATTTCATATTAACGCGTTCCCTGGCAGTACCGCGGCTCAACAATCTACGATCGGTATAATTCTCTCGTTTTAATGCATCGTTCGCTTTGCATTTAGTCACGAACATTCCGTGGTAGGGGGTCTTGATTACTTTCATTGCATGGTTCACGAAAAAAAAAGAAGGTCTGGCGGGAAAGAAACATGCACTGCCCGGAAGGGGGCAAACCGGTCATTATTCGTATAACGGGAAAATCCACTCCGCCATCGTCCACTTGAAAGTTGATATTAGTTTTGGCGGGGCACGTCAAAGGGGCAGAGTAAGAGAGAGAGGGAGGGAGGGGGCAGGGGGAGAGAGAGAGAGAGTGAGAGAGCATTCCCAGCGAGAAATGCGGATTGGCATGCGTTACCCGCTTCCAAATGATCGTCGACACCGATGACGCACCGGTAGAAACCATTAGCTGGTTCATGGGAAATAACTCTTGTCACTTCCTGGCACTTAAGTACGTCGTTCGACTCCTATTACGTATGTACGTACGAGTTGTTTCTTAATCGATTTGGGGAAAGGCATTGAATAACTCTTGGCACGGTATGTGTAACGTGGAAGCGGAATTAAATCGCAACGATCTGATTTTGCGGAGTGTGCGGTAATTATTCAAATTTATCAGATTTGCTCGTTCGCCGGTAATGGTTTTATATTTTATAATTAAAATAATATTGTTCGCGCGGTAATGCGCGGAAGTACAGTGGCTGATAAAACTTCTCTGTCACGAGATGTTTAAGCTCTGGCCTTTCGACGTGCTCGAATCGAGAACGCTTTCGTCGAGGAGTGAGCTATCTAAAAACAAGGCATAGGTACTGCCCTCGTATGTACATCGTACACGCGAAACCGTTACCAAACGAACGTTTCGGAGGTGGAACGTAAATATTTTGGTGGATGAAAACTTTTGCGCATGGCTGTTCGTACCGTGCACGCGGATACTTTTTGTTTGTTTAATCGTCCATCAAACGGTGAAAATTAAATCCAGTTAAATTACGAAAGTAAAACATTATTCGTACGTATTTGTGAGAATGCACGGACACGTACGCGTCTCGTACGAGGAGAGCCGAGTTAACTGCAAAAATTCCAACGACTGTACGGCTGGTGTACGCGTGCAAAAAAATCACGGTACGGAAAAATCGTCGGGCAAACTCGCTGCGCAAATAAAAATTCCCCCGGAATGAAAATTCATATCCCGTTCCGTGACCCTCCCCTCGCCTCTCTCTCTCTCTCTACATACGAGAGGTATATTTTTTCAGAGTCCGCCGTCCTGAATCCTGGTCCGCGGCCGCATAATCCGACGCCTTTCAATATTCCGACATTCGGCCCTCGAGGAATCCTCTTACTTTTCCCCTGAAAATTCGTTTGCCAGGATTATTCCATCTCCCAACATTTCGCTCTGTCCTATTTCGTCGAATTTGCGTTTTATAGGTGGATCAACGAATTTGTCAACGTTTCGATTTTTGTCACAGAAACGTCTCCGCGCAAAAGTTAATCGAAAGCAGAAATCTGTAGTTTACGGAGATGCGCTGGGAATGACGCGAGATAAAAACTAATTAGATAATTAATTAATCGTTCCGCCCGTCACAGTTATCGCGTAACGCGATCCTAATCCAACGGTACATTTCTCTCCCGGGAGACGATGCAATTTAAACTGAATTGTATCAACGGCTTACGCACGAGACACAGGAACGCTTGCCCGGCTTCTCTTTTTCCTCCCTCTATTTTTTCTTTTTCTTTTCTCATTCGAATAATAATCGCACGGGAATGTTTCCCCGCGAAGCGGCGACATTTTTACACGCGGCCCCGCGGAATAATGGCAAAGTGAATTAAAATGTAAAGTAAAGTACGTCGGCGCGGTTCAATTACGCGGGGCATAATGCATACGAGTCGAGGAACGACAGGACGACAAACCGCAGTCGCTAGGAAACGGGATGGACGCCGTTGCCGCCGTCGTCGTCGTCGTCGTCGTCGTCGTCGTCGAGCGTCGAGCGTCGAGTTTACGAACGCACCGGTGTATACGCGTTACATACGCGCTTATGTACACCGGCTGCGCGCACATAGATACGAGAGAGCTGCACATCGGATAAACGCACCCCACGTATGCAACGCCGTTGCCCGCTGGAGTGGTTCTCCCCCTCCGGGTAATAACAGTAAATCCTGAGTAATAAATCCCTCTAGTCTCTCTCTCTCTCCCTCCCTCCCTCTCTCTCTCTCTCCCACCCTCATTCCCTGTACCATTGCTGTCCCTCAGCTACGGTCTCTCTGTCTTCTCCACCTGTCCTTCTGTTGCTGTTTCTCTCGCTCTCCCTCCTGTTCGTTCTCTCCGTCTCTCCGTCTCTCCATCTATCTATCTATCCTCCATTCCGTCTCGTCCCCTTCTTCTCTCGTTCCCTCGTTCCTCGTCGTCCTGTCTCCCTCCCACTGCAGTCCTCTCTCCGGGTATACTCTCCACTCTCCGGAATACATGTACGCCGTGTTGTATTGTTGTAAATTGTTCCCATGCTACGGCCATGTTCCTACTGGGTTAACCGAAGACCCCTTGAACTCTCGGGGGCTGACACGACGAGGGCCGGAAACCAAGCCGAACAAGGACCCGAACACCAATTCCCCCGGATAAAGCGATCGACTCGCTACTGAATATTGGAACGCGCCGGTAATGCTACCCGCGCTGATCGGGGTCAAGGAGATGAAAGCGACGACGTCGACGTCGACGTCGACGGCGGCGGCGGCGGTGCGGTATATTCAGCGACGTTGTTCGATTCGTGTTCCGAGGAGTTACGGTTCTCGAAGTGGCATCGCGTTTACGTGCGTCTCGAGAGGAGGCCAACCTCGTGAATTACTCGTTAGTCTGATGTCGAATCATTAAGGCTGTGGCCTTAATTTTCTTCGTTATTACGTACCCCCAATTTTGAGTAGTTCGGTGATCTGGATTTTTAGTAAAGGGCGGCAAGATTATTTTAACAGTTTTTTTTTTCTAATTAAAATTCTGTAGTGGAAGTAGTCAGAATTTCGGTTCTTTAGAAAATTAGCAGAGTTTCACCCGCGATTACGGAATTACTAAATTTTTCGTACGACCACTCCACCACTCTACCACTGCTATACTACCACTCGCAATCCAGCTAAATCGGTGTCAAAACTTCCGAATGTTTTGACTTTCATGAGGTGAACATTCGTATGGGTTAGCGCAACTAGTTCCCAAGACAACTTCGCCCGTAATGGAGGTCAATGGGATGAACGTTGGTTTCCTCCGTTATCGAAACTTTGCTCCATTATCGGGATAACATTGATTCGCCTCGAATTATTGATGTATTCCTCGCAGCGTGCCGCTATCGTACGCGCTACAAAGTTGCGGAATCAGGCTACGGTATTTAGTGGACTTTGATCGTGCAAGATAATGATTTAGCAACGAAGACCAAAACGCTTTGAATGGACGCTACTGTTTGGTAAACATGGGAATTAAGATTAGCCGGAATTTCCATTGCGCAAGTGAGATTGCGCAGCTTTGCTACCCGCATCTTTTTACGTACGAATGAGAGAAAAGCAATTAAAGAGATACGCGCGCGTCGTATCCTCGGAGTTATCGAATTTCGCGAATCGTTGGCTGCGCGTATCGAACGGCAAAGTTCGTTAAATCGCCCCCATAATTGTTGGCAATGCTAAACAACCAGTCTAGCGACCAGTTATGTTGGATCGATCGACCTGAATCGCCGAGGCTGATCAAGGGTACGGTGCTAAGCTTCCTGTAATTCATATTGGGGAGCAAGTGCATCTGTAATTTTCACTACCAATCGCGTAACGTCGCAAACAGACCTCGGGCTGTACGGTTATTATTAATTTCGATGCATGGAATAATTATTTAAGGAATGCGCACTCGTTTCGTGCGGGTACTACGCGTTAATGTATACGCGTGTTACTGAAAACGAATTTGTTTAAACGTATAAATTGTAAAAGTGATTTTACGCACTAGTCTTTTTGCTTCGCTCGTTGTTAAAAATGTACGGAGACGTACGAGTCAGTTTGGTTTTGGTGAACGTACAGTCGAAAATTCTGACAGCTTTTTTCCACCTTTTCTCTCACACATTTATCTTCTCGTAAATCCGGTGTAACCTCGGTACACTATCCTACAACAAACCATTTGTTTTCCGTGTTTCCCGTTATTTATGCGACGAGAACGTAACACTTTGGAAAGTATAAAAATAAAGCCGGTACACGAAATAAATATTCTTACCGCTGACAATGAGAGCACGGCAAATAAAACGAAAACTTGGTTAGTAACATTGGAATGCGTTATTTCTCGTTTCAGATAAAAATACAGCCCGCAACAGTCGAAGGAGACGCGTCAGCGAGGGTGCCAGCCGCGATAGGTTAGAGAAGGAATCGGAAACTGCTCTGTCGACGCGACAGGAGGATCGCGAGAATAAAGGTCCGCCTACGGGGAGACTCGGCAATCGTATACCAAGAACAGTGCTAGAAGAGGCGAACAGCGCGTCGGGTAGTGCCTCGAAGCTACGAAAACGTGGCACCGCGGTCAAAAGTCCGGTAGAGAATTCATCCCAGAGACCAGTGCGAAGAAGGCCGAGGCCAGGCGGGCAGGAAATCAAAACAGAATCGGAGAACCCTGAACTTCCAGCAGACGTGAAATCCCCCGACAAGGAAGAACGTCTCAGTGGTAGATCCGAGGAGGAGGAACGCGTTGAAGGGGAGGAAGAAGATCGAGAACGTTGCGATCCCCTAACTAAACGACTGAGGACGAGCCCGATTAACAGGAGACTCAGATCCGATCGAAGAGGCAAAAATATCGAAGGAACAGCGTCCGATCGGGAAGAGGTAGAGGTAGAGGTAGAGGTAGAGGAAGAGGTTGAGGTAGACGAAGAAGAGAGGAAACAGGACGGCGAGAGAGAGGTCGAGAAGCTAGAGGAAGACGAAGAGAGCCAATCGAGGGAACGGGACAGAGAGCCAGAACCGCCACCTCCGAATAAAGTTGACCCCGGAGGCGACGTAGACTCCGATCCAAAGAAGCTAGAACCCGATAAAGACGCTCGCACAGAGGATCGGAAAGGTAGCGAGGGTCGGGTTCTCGTGAATGGATCTCTCGTCGACTCGCCGGTGGTCAGCGAAAAAGCGAATGTCCCTGTCGACGCTGACGCCACGTTGCTGAAGCCTCAGGTCCAGTCGAAGGCAAAGGACATCGAGGTAGAGGAGGTAGAGGAGGAGGAAGAGGAGGAGGACGAGGAGGAGGAAGTGGAGGATAACGACGAGGAGGAAGAGGATCAGGGCTCGCAGCAGTCGCGAAGAACCGAGCTGACCACCGAGCTAGGTACGGAGGATAGCGTGGGCAGCGTCAGCGGCGTGAGGGCGGCAAGCGTCGAGTCCGTCGTCGAGCTGCTGGAGTCGAGCAGTCAGGACTCAGGCTCCGTGCTGGAGAGGCTGAGTCCACTTAGTAGCAGCGGCGGCGGCGGCCCCGGGAGGCAGAGCCTGCTGCTGGAGCAGCAGCGGGAGCAGGAACGAAACCGTCACAACGAGAGCCCTGTCATCCTAGCCGAGAGGCTGAACAAGCCGCCACCGCCGATCGCTGGACACCATCACCATCATCTTCAGCAGTACCATCAGCACCATCATCAACAGCAGCAGCAACAACAACAACAACAACAACAGCAGCAGTCGCAACATCACCACCAACAGCAGCAGCAGCAACGGTACTCCGCCAATAGCCCGGTGATACATCATCATCACCAGCAGCAACAGCAACAGCAGCAGCAGCAACATCAAGCGCAACAGCAGCATCACCACCATCAGCTAGCGGGCAGCCCACATCAGCTCCACCATCATCATCATCATCTGACCTCGTCGAGCCTCCTCGAGGTGCAACAGCAGTCTCACACATCGAGGGGCGGCGATGAGGCCGGCCTCATGGAAGTGGAGGCCGGGGCCGGTATACCTGGAACTGGTGTCCTCGGTGGCGTACCATCGGCGGTTGGCATACGGGGCGTCGGTGTCGGCGTTGGTGGCAGTGCCGGGACCACTGGTGGAACCTATGGCGACAGCGGCTCCGACAGCGGGGTAAGCTCCCTGAGGAGCGCCGGCTCCGGCGACGAGAGGAGCGGCAGCAGGAGCTCAGCGCTCAGCGTCGAGGAGACTACCACGTCCTCGACACCGGCAGCAGCCGCTACACCGGCAAGGATTTGGCACGTGCAGAGCGTACAGCACACGTCTCTACTGATGGCGCATCCCCAAGGACCACCTAACACCGGACCGAGCTCAGCGGCGGCCGCGGCTGCGGCGGCTGCCGCTGCAGCCACGGCACCGCCGGTGGGTTATCAGAGTCCCGCGCCACCTGGCCATCATCATCCCGCCGTGGCCTCGGAGATGCTCTGGAGATCCCCCCGATATCCACCCCTTCCGCACGCTCTTCTGGGACCCGGTCAGCCTAATCCCGAGGAACTGCTGGAGAGGGATCGACACGAGAGGATGCTCCGGTGAGTCTTTACCCCAATCTCATTTCCACCCCCGTATCTACGCGATGTTGACAAAATTTCGGTTAATTCGAGCAAACGATGCCAGTCGAAGTGAGATAGATCGAGAGGTCGCTGTCGCGCGACCTCCCCCACCCGACTGGTGGATTGTCCGCGGTACGATCGCAAAACTAATAATTACCGTAACAATGCGGGCAGCGCGACTGCTAATTTATATTCCGTCGGTGCGGGTGTTACCACGATGCGTTCGCAACGATCTCTCGCGTGCGTTGCGTGTGCACTTTGCCCGAACACTGGCGGTAGATTCACGAGGAAACGAAATACCCGGCCATCAGGGAAGCGAATATCTTGGTCGTCGTCGAGGCAGCTGCATTCAGCGTTTCTTGCGCGACGACTCCGGGCATTCGAACTTTCTTTGTTTGGCTGCTCTCGCGTGACTGCCAGCCATACTCGCCATTCTCGTTCAGGGTTGGGAAGGAGGAGACGAAAAACCGGCCGTGAGGAAAGAGGTGGAGAGCCGTTCGCTCGAGTCGAGGAGATCTCCCCCGTGCGCGTGGTGTGTGTGTGTGCGTGCGTGTACCTGCGTGTCGCGAGCGCGTCAGCTCGTGCGTTTCCGGGCGCCAGCTGCGAGTCACTCCTAACTTCCGTCGGATTATTGCGATAGACGAGGTCTGCCTAAGTAATCAAACCATTACGGTCAGCTCGGCATCGGCACCGACGAGCGGCGGCGCGAAGCAATGACCCGAAACTCGCCGGTTTGGGATATAAATAAACCGCCGCGAACACCACCTACAATGCCGGCGCACGCGTGTCGATGAACCTGCCAGCCCGTGGTTCGTTTGACCCCGTTGAAGGACGCTTCTCATAGTTTTGTTGATTCGAAGGGAAACCTCGTCCTTTCGATTTATCTTCAACGAGGACGTTCAGGAATTCATGGGATTTTATCGCGATTCAAACCGGGTTTCGAGCATAAACGTCTCGGGACACTGAGAGATTCCGAGTAACCTCATGACTCTTTGTCAACAATTTTGATAGAGCCGAGATTAAGCGCAGGTAATATCGTGTCTCTCGATGCATCTGATTAATGGCTCGTCAGACCATTCGATAACATAGGTAACGATCGATGATTCTCTCTTAACGCGCGTATGAATTCTCTTGAAGTCGTTTTCCTAAAGTCAATTTCAAAAACCGGTACGTCGATTCGAGTCTCTTCGCAACTTTTTTGGTAAAGCGTTCGCGTGGAGGTTCAACTATAAGTATTCGTTCCACGATGCGTTTCAACGGTCGACCGTTATGACATTTGATACGTCTCCGAAAGAAACGGACAATTTTGAAGGACAAATTTCTTGCCCGAATATCGCGAGTACGCCACGCTCGACAAAATCTTGGCAGTCCCATCGGGTGAAGAGCCTAACGGTCGTTATACTTTTTCTCGAAATACGCGAAACGAATGTCGCGGAGACAACGTTGCGCTTGTCTCTTTCAAGCGAAATGTCTTGAAAAAAAGTCTATTTCCTGCGGCAAATTACCTTCGCGACATTTGCCTCCCACGTCGATCGAAACGTTCAACAGTGTAGAAAGAGAGAGCAACGAGGGTAATGAATTCGCGCTAGCGGCAGTTATAACGGACATCTTTAAATATCGCCCGGGTGGGGTAACTACGCGACGTCACGTATTTATTTTGCCGCGACGCTGTTCGATTCGCGAATCGGGTATTTTATTGGGAGGAGGGAGGAAAAGTATATAAAGATCGTCTCTCTCGCCTTGCAACTATGTTTTCGAACCAACTT
This sequence comes from Pemphredon lugubris, assembly GCA_933228935.1. Classification (NCBI taxonomy): domain Eukaryota; kingdom Metazoa; phylum Arthropoda; class Insecta; order Hymenoptera; family Crabronidae; genus Pemphredon; species Pemphredon lugubris. The sequence goes on along the minus strand of OW121817.1, from coordinate 54,410,397 downwards.
TTCCACGATACGACGTTGATACTAAACACACGCGGTAGCAAAAATAAACCGTGCGCCAACACGAGACACACAACCCCCGCAAATATTTCGATTTCGTAAAAATGTCCGGTAACGCGGTAAAGCGTATCTTTCGAAGAAAACTTGGAGGGCAAACCTTCGACGATCCACGAAACGACGATGCATCTGCCACTTAATATCGCCTGTATGTCATCTTTGCGTGTAGGTCTTCGTTTCTCTAAGAACCGTATCGTCTATGTTGCTCGTCCCACACATTTTTTTCTCCTTCGCGACGTATCGTCGACTTAATAATGGTAATCAGTGGTAGTAGGTAGTACCACGAACCAGTGTTTGCGACGCACTCGCTCATAACCACCGACAATTTCCAGTAATCGCGCGCGTAATGTGCATCCAAGAAAAAAAGAGCTTGTAACGCGGTTACGTTCCGCCGGTTGTCCGCAGCTGCTTCGGTTGATCCCAAATTGTATCTATCGCGCGTTAAGACCCGTCCGATCGACGAGCAAGAATGTAGACGTCGGAACGTCCATTACGTGCTGGAGAAGAGAATCTTATGAATCGAACGAGGGCGGAAAGTGGGGAAAGAATTACGAGAGCCGCCATCTTAACGATTATCGCGTAGAAACGAAGACTAAGCATCGGCTTCGCCTTCCTACGATCAAGATTTACGATCTTATCCTTCTTTTTGTTTCGCCCCGATAAGCTCGTAACGTATGCTGGGATATCGCGCGATCATCGCGTATTAAGCTTGATCGATCGATTCGTCTTTTGGCGGGGTAGGAAAGTATTAAGCGTGCGTTACATTTTGAACGCGAGAAACTAGCGACCAGAGACGTTACTTGTTCCTATCGTGGTAACAGTCTCATGGAAATTGCCGGTCGACTCGACGATCAGTGGCATTTAATTAAATCAACTTTACGCCACAATCGCGTAACTTTTCAACGCATTATTTTCTCCTTACCTTCACGTGTATGTAGATTAACGATAATAATTCCGTTCTCGGCGTTTCTACCGTTACCTCCGGCAAGTTCGTTTCTCCAGAAAATTGTTGACCGCTGATCGCCGATCGATTATTCTCACGAAACGTAGATCCAACGGATCGCAACGAACGTGTACTTTTCGATGTCACGCGATATCTTCGTTAAGTCCGAGATTCGTGTTACAACTCGTCGTGGAACGCGGCGCTATGGAAATGTATGGTTTCGTCGGGTTTCGTAAGTTCACGTGCATCCGTGGATCATGGACCGAAGGATCGCGTAACCCCTGTACACCCGTGAGATTGTAGTATCGTGCACCGTTGATCGATAAAAGGGATACCGTGTTTCTCGATCTCCCCGCAATCGAGCATGCGAAATCGATGAGTAGGAACGCGTAATTACGTTTAATAAGTAGCTATCCATAAACTGGTCGTAAGTGGACGATCGCGCGTATGATTTATCTGTTTCGCCGATCAGGTTTGTACGGAGTAAAAAAAAAAAACGCTGTTTAACGTACCGTTAACCGGATAAACTAACTCGCGTCGACAGCTTTTTGCAAAAATTTGATTGCGCAAAAACTAGAAAAGTTTTCTCAATTACAGATAACGTACAATTAATTCCCCGCTATCAAGGTTCTCGTCTATCATGTCGAAACGAAAAATAATATCTCCATTACCGTGGAACTAGCGACGCAACGAAATTGTCGTTACCGAGTTTTCTCTACCATCGTTCGTTTTTACCAAAAAAATTATTCGACAACCTCGTTTTCTCGTAATAGCTTTCGAACATCGTTCGAAAATAAAGCGAAAAATAGCTAAAATTGGCTATTAGTTTTGTTAAAACTCAAAGAACGCCGATAGTTTCGCGTCCCAGTAATTCACGTTGCCGTTAAAGTCATTCCAAGTGTAACTGCACGTTCGGAGCCAAGTTGGTCCGCATTCGCGAGGTCTAACGCGATCGATTAAAGGTCTACGGTAGGAAAACGTGCAATTTCGGCCTTTTTTTTCTCCGTGGAAGGCGATCGCGGCGAGCTCGTCTCACTGTTATTCTGCTCCAAATACGTCCAATTACGTACTCTCTCGGTGCTCTCGGTGCCTCTCCATGTAACAACCGCGATTTAACGCTTATGCAAGCCACGACCTCTCTGCACCGAGAGAGGTAATCGGCTGCTGGCGACTGTGGCTACAGAAATTGGCATTTGGGCACAAGGTCATGCTCAGCTTCTTTTTTACCCTCCCCTTGATGGTGATATCTTTCTCTCTCTCTCTCTGTGAGTGTGCATGTCTCTCTTTCGCACTTCTTTGCCGCTCGCTAACTCTTTTCTGCCCTCCTTTTTCTTCGTCGGCCTCGTCCAAGACCGTTTGCTAACCGGTACGCTCCGAGATGTAGGGAAAAGGACAAGAAGGAATTCTCGACAGGAAGCTATAAAAATACGCGTACCGACTTGCCAGTGACAAGGTTTTGCCACTAACTCGATCGTCGACGGTGGTTGGTAATGACTATTCGTGTCTGCCTATTGGTAGCTTTTGGGTAAACCCCGTCGTAGCACACGCTCGCATTCAGAGTTATCAATTTCTTTTTTAATTGGCCAATGCGATTTTTCTCCGTCAAGTTTCACGTTTCTCGTTATTTATGTACGCGTTAACTGGATAAACGTCGAGCGAGAGCGTTCGTCGTGGTCGTTGTTTACGACAAAACTGGTCCTGGATTTCTTCGAAGTAAATTGACTTTCCAGGTTATAACTTTTCCTCGGTGTTGTGTCAACCGTATGTAAATTGTAAATGGACATTGACTTCGTTAAAGTCCGAGCTGTCCGGCTCGGGTTTCGCTGGTATCATAATATTAATGGGAAATTCTATCCGCGAACCATGATAACGATATCTGTTTCGGCACGAATCGTACCAACTTTTGATTTGATGGATGCTTTTTTTGTTTGCGGCGTTGCTTTAATCAGCCGCGATTAGGATATCTGAGGGGGGCGTTCGAAACTTATCGTCGTGGTCAAAATTACGCACTCGATATGTACCGTTGCGACAAGACACGCGTTCGATCGTGTTGAACGGTGCGCGGGTTTACCGTTTGCGCCTCGTGCATTTGCTGGACGTATCGTCGTCGGAGTCTCAAGGCCGAAAATACAATGCGAAAATAAATCGACGATTTGTCGCAAGTCGTGCAACGAATCCGATACCACCACGCCTGTGATTCCAAATATGTATCTCGCATTCGGACTCGAGAACGCCATAAATATCACGTTTATCGCGCGCATTCTGCCGCGAGCGTAAAGGTTCTCCACTTCGCGTTGCTTACTTTTTTAGGACAAGATAATACAAACATCCACGGTGTAGATACGGCGCGAGCGATTTAACGAAATCACAAAATTCTCATAAAACGATGACAGAGTCCGAATTCTATCAAAAAACGAAATTGGTAAAGTGTTCGAAGACCTCGATCGCTAATCCATTGCGCCCGATACGCGTAAAGAATTATCTACCTTTCGTACGTCAAATCAAAGATCTTGCCTGGCAGTACAAATAGCGTACGTTACATTGACGTTAAACGATTTTATGGTTACGCAGGATCCTCTTAGTGTCGATCATTTTTCCTGTTTACTCTCTGCGCTCGCCGCATACATGTATAAGTATGTATTACGTAATTAACCGGCGTCGATACGCATGCACGGGCTTTTTTTAGCCCGAACGGGTCGTGGCGCTTTGAATCGCAAAGTTTACGACTGCTTCCCGAGGCCCGGTGCCATTGAACACCGTGGATGACCAATTTATCTCGAGGTCATCGCGTTATCGTCCCACGAGGGACGCGTTCAAAGCCCGAGTGGGCGAAATACAGGCAATGATCACTGTTCATTATGCGGTTCACGTGGCATACGTCCATCAGCGCCGACGGTTTACATGCTCGTCACGCACATGCGTGCAAAATCTGTCTGCGATGTGCTCGCAACACCGACGCTTACACAGTCATGCTAATTTATATGAATATCTCGCGGTTCGCGCGCACTCCCCGTCTCTCTCTCTCTCCCTCTCCCTGCGTCCTTATCTCTTTCGCCCCATTAGCCGTTCTGCAATTATCTAACGAGATAAAGGTTCACTCCGAATCAATAACGAATTATATCTACTCCGACGGCAGGTCACGCGTAATATGAGACATCGTCCAATTTGGTTAGATAAGTGGCGCGGATAGCGTAGGTTCGTGTACATTCGTTTATCTAAATTTCGAAGTTCTCATCTGATCGACAATCCTTTTGCGTGGCGATCGCGTTTCCGTCTCGTTACGTATTTGCGAAAATATTGCAAAGTTCGGGTCGATACGCGTCAATTCGATTGTCCGCGAGAATACAGACGTTTGTCCACGCACGTCCGCGTTATCGCGTGCTTTTCGAAGTAAATCCGCTTATCAATGAGTATCGAGTCTGGCGCGCGCGAACGGACAAACGTTGGCTCGATAGCGAGCACGGTTCGTGGTAACGGTAAATTCTGAAAACGAAGAGGACGCCGAAGGATGTCTGGTACATTTAGAGGTACCGGGTCCACGATACTAGTAACAGCGAGTCAAAAGTAATCGAGCCGACCGACATCTCGGTTTAACTATCAATTTTTTCCTAATTGATTTCAATACTCCACGGAGTTTTTCGTGAATTAGTTCTCGGCAGAATTGACTCCCGCGAGCATCCTTACGGATATGTATCAACTTTCGAATGCGCGATACACTTGGGATACGCGTTCCGATGAACATCGTTTTCCAAGTATTCGAGTGCATTGGAACAATCGCGGGAAAAATAGTGGCTCGACGGTACAAAATATCCGAGTAATTTCATATCCCCGGCGGAGAATAACGAGGGCACATTATATTTACGAAGCCTCGTAAAAATATCTTGTTTCCGAGTAACAGGGAGTTATCGTTACCGCGCGAGACTAAACGGGAGAGATTTAAAAAGTGAAATGCAATACGCTCTGCGCGAAAGAGGAAATTGAGCATGGAACGGATTCCCAAGGTTCGTTCGGCTCCATTGAATTCCCTTGCGCTCGAAAAAAAAAACATAGAATCAACGTTGCGTCGATGACTTCCTATTTCCTCCTACGTACCTACTGTATTCGGGTCACTGACTCCACAACTGGAATCCGGCCGTAAGAATGTATTCCCGGAGCGAAATCGTTTACATAAATAGACCACCGATCGTCGTATAATAATGCGTTTAGATACGACGACATTGTAATCGAAACGGTATCGGTACACGAACGCGCGACGATGAGACAGAAATATTTTATCGTTGCTCGGCTTCGGCTTCGAATCGCCTCTTTCCACCGCGTTGTTTCGAAAAACTCGAAAAAAATCGAACGTATTTGAATCTCAATAGGATTTCGACAAACTCAACGCTACCGTAATTCACACGACGAAGTCGCTAGTCCGCGATCGCTGGTCCAGAAAACGCAACCCGGGCAAGTTCGCCGAGAGTAACGACATATTCTTCGACTCGCGAGGGTCGACAGTACGCAACCGGGGAAAGAAAATGAAGCGGTCGTTTCTAATTCAAGAGGCCATTAAAAAGATGAGCGCACCTTCGTGTCTAACCCTTTCTTCGGCAAAGAACGAGAAGGGTAGGTCGAGGCTTTTCACGAGTGGAAGAACGCGCAACGAGATTTGCGTGGCCAAGAGCCATAAAACGACGCGCGCGTTTCCCGCGGACGTGCGTGAGAAGGTGCGTGTGAAGGCGCGCGCGTGTTTCTCTCCCGGGGTGGTGGAGTGGCGGGTCCCATTAGCGTGGATCATAAAGGTCCTCAACCTAGTGAGTCACTGCGGGTTAATAATTACTACCGAGGACCACGCGAACCCTCAATATCCATCTCTCTCTTTCTCTCTCGCCACTTTTCTATTTTCCATTTTCCCTTTCGTCTTCTCTTCTCTTTTCTTCTCGCTTTACCACCCGCAACATTTGCGGCCATTCGAATGACTGGGGGGCCAATAGCGTAGCGAGGGATCGGGTTAATTCGATTACGACGTTGAAATTGCCGTTGTGAAAGATCGAATAACAGATGATTGAATTTTGTTTGCTCGAGGAGAGAAATATTTCTTCGCGGCTTATCAGACTTCGAGTGTCGTGGAAAGTTGGCAAAATTTTTGTTAAGACTTTTAGATCACGCCTATTTGTGAAACAAAATAAATAATACACCTAAAACTGGAATAGGTCTCGGGAAAATTACAGGATTTCGAAGTTGGCCGGAGATTTTGCGCGTGACAAAACTAAGAAACGAATTTTCTCTCCCCGTTACGCCACTGCGACGACGCGCGTTCGTGCACGCGCAATACTGGCCGTCGCGTTGACGACGACGAAGACGACTTCCACGTCTGACGCGACGTACCAGGTGCGCGACACGCACGCGAAAACACCCGCTCGACAAGCGTGTACGGGCAGCCATCATATTTATAACCGGTGTACACACCATCCTGCCATGGGAGCATTAGAAACGCAGGGTTAGCGGATAGAGTAAATTTTAAATTAACAGCGGTCCATAATGTTAGCAGCGACGTCATTACCGAACAATTTATATGTATACGCTGGACGCCATTCCGGTTGGCTACTTTGTAGCAACGCGGTACTTCACTCACTCGTGCTATATCTAGAAAATCAGATTATCGTAAAGTTGGGTTTTTATCGTAACGCGGATGTACCCGCACCTGCGTTAGATTTAATCCGTCGGTGTCGTCTCGCGGGCTCCGGGTAATCGAGATGCATGTATATACATACTCGTACCATCGCTCAATGATATCTCGATAATCGGTAGAAGCACGTAATTACTTTTTTTACCTACATGACATTTACGAGAATCTGATGATACGTAGAAGATCTCGTCAAGAGATCTTTTATTGTCATTAATTCTCGAAAATTGCGAAGACGTACGAGAGACGCTCCAGCGAAATATACTCGAGTTCAACATTTTTCCTGAAATATCGAGTGGTCAAATGGAAGATCGTGGCAACTTTCGCCGACTTCACGTTTTTGTTTAGTATGTCCCTCTATAACGACTTTAGTCACATTACTCGCGATTAATTAGAGCGGACGTTCTCGAAGCGAGAATAACCCCTGCTGTTTTCCGTGTTCCGTGGGAAATTTATGAAAGTTCAACGTTGTAAAGCTCGTATATCTAAATAGTATTTCGTGTTCTCCGACGCACGATCGTTTCGTTAACTCCTAGGCGTAGAAGGGAGAAGCTGTGGCAGAGCCACGGGAAAGCGAAAAGGGAGTCGGCGGGGGAGCAGAATCTACGCGATGAGGAAGTTTGTTGCAAACTTTATGCGATTTCGGAGCGAACCTGAAGAGAGATGGAATTGCGCCTGCTCGCTTTTATGGGTCGTTTCGTTTTACTTTCGTCGTAAAAATTCCTCGTGCCGTCGTTTTACCGCAAACTATTCCCCTCTCGCGAGCAGTTGGTTGAGGAGGGGTGGAGGGGGGAGCAGTGGGATCGAAGAACATAGGGACAGAGAGGGAGGGAGCGCGGGAGAGGGAGGTACTCGTCGAACAACGATAAAGCGTGCGTACGCGTGACATCTCGCGCAAATGAATTTCGCGTCGATAATCGGTTGATGACACACGACAAAACGATATGGCGAGAAACGTCAAAGCCGCGGTTTCGGGGGCACGTACCACGATTTCAATTATTGGCTTTATCGTGCCACCGACGAGTTCGTCCGTCGCGAGGGAAACGATAATGGCTGATTCAAACATCTGAGCTTGCGGGTGAGATCGTAGAGAAGAATTCGTCCCGTATAAATTTACGTTGAAACGTTCCGGCGATAATACAGCGCTAAGCGATCTTTCTTTTTCAATTTGAGAGTAAAACGGACGAACGTCAAGTGCCCACTGGTCGTGTCACTTTAACGTTTATTATCGCGTGTACGGTGCCGTACGATCTCTCGTACGCGTGGAATTTACAGATTTAAACGAGTCATCGCAAAAAAATTCCCGTTAAACCGTCGCGCGTTGAACGACACTTCCGTCGCTTCGCGTGGAAAGTAAATTCGCGTTCGTTCGTTCGTTCGTTTCGCTTTTCAAAAAAGTCACAAGTCGACGCGAAAACGTTGCTAAACGGATTTTTCCTCGTAGTAAAAACCGAATGTCCCTCGTATGCGAGTAAATATTTATTGACCTCCGTTTCGCGGAGTCGCGTAAAAAAAAAACAAAGTAATAAAAGTGGTAATAAATGTGAGAATGTACTATAGGAATGCCCCTTAAACAACAGCATTGAAATTCTTCGGAAAGAAGGGTATAAAAATATGGCGTAGGTATCCTACTTCGAGTTCGATCACCTCCTCCGAGGAAGAAAAAAAAAACGCGCGTTGATGCAAACCGAAGTAACGTCGGACGCTGCGAGGCGTATTCGATAACTGGTTAGAAAGTTACGCGCGCGTACTTTATTGCTCTTAAAACGCCGCGGTGGCTCTTGATTCAACCTGGCCTATTAATAGTGCTCCTCTATTCGCCACTGAAATTCCTACAATTTGCGCAAACGTGTCATGAATTGGTATTCCGTACACGTGAGAGTTATTACTCAATAATATCCCTCCGGGCACGGTTACCAATCGCGAATGACCGAACGGACAGGTCAGTAGCATTAATGCGTAGTTGGCGAATTAGCGGTTTAGCGTTAACGTCGCCGCACGGGCGTTTAAACGACGGAAGATGAAACCTTAAATAATATTTGTTTTAACGATCAACCGGTATGTACGATCTCGTTTCATTTTTATCTCTTTCTTTTTATTACACTCGTGCCGTAAAACAATTAGCTCGGCCACTCGGTATCTCTCGGGTATCCATAAATTTCGCGGAACGAAAGCATCCGAGTATATATCGCGAAGATGACAGAGTTAAAAGCAGGTAAATTTTAACGTACCCTACATTCGCGGTGGCACGAACGCGCTATCTTTATGGACACACGATCAGATCGTGCGGGGTGACCGTAACCTCCTTATAGCTCCGGGAATCGCGGAAAGATGATCGAACTTTTTCGCTATAACCACGTCCGATGTATACGTATACGTGCGGACGTATATACGTGTACAGCGGGGCTTAAAGCGGCCTCTAAAAATACGCCGTAGCCTGGCATCGAGGTCGTCACGGACGAACGACGAGAGAGGCGATCGAAGAATTGTCGTCGCAGGGGAAAAACGCTGCGATGAGAGTTGCGCGGAAAGCTTAAGAGCGGGAGGGGAAGGGAGAGACGGATAAAAAGGGGGTTGAGAGTTTAGATGAGAACTTGCCGCGAGTAGGTGGTGCGAGGGGTAGAGAGAGATAGAGAGAGAGAGAGAAAGGGAAAAGAGGCAAACTTGGAAGTCGAAGGTGAAAGGTCGACGGAGGAAAGGAAAACGTGTTGGCAAAATAAATTGAGGATCGTAGCCAAGGACGTCGCGTCGAATAATAACGCGTCGATACCGCGTAAGGTTCTCGTCGGATTCGCGGGAGGAAGGTATCCGATTTGTGGTGAAATCCGGAGGATCGATCGATCGAGTCGAAACGCCTGTCATAGGAATCGAAGACACCTCGTTACGCTGACGTCGGCGGTGTCTCTTTCTCTCTCGGTGCCGACTGATGTCCTCGACGTCGAACTCGATGTTGCGGGCGGCGAGTGACTTAACGGTCTCGTCGGAACGCGGGAACACGTCGTCGGGCGCTTGGTATTTCGGTGTAGGATGTAAAACGATCGTCTCGGGTGTCAGTCGGGTGATAAAATTTGCGACATTTTTCGATTCTTCGATAATTTTGTTTGAACGTTAGCAAAGTAACATTTGTCGATAGCGATTGGAGGATCGGCACGACCGAATTTGTATCAATTTTAACAGTAGAAATTCATCGTCTATCACGATTCGTAACCGGAAATTAACCGAGATTCGCTGGTATCGCTAACGTGGCATCACCTTCCTTCGTTCCGTATTTCCGTTTATCGTTGTTCCTCGATGCGTTTGCCACGCTCGTACGTCAATTTACGATTAAACGATCCATAACCACGCGCGTAAAGACCATTTGCCCGATGTCCGAGTTCCCGTAAACTTTCACGTTGATCGGCCCGTCAATCGCTCCGTCATCCTCGATCTCGTCGATCGCGTAACCCTCTTTTATCGCGATCGCGCCTCGATCGACCGCTATTATCATTTCAAACGCTGTTGCCCGATGACGCAGAATATACCCGTTGATACGAATACCGGTTGTACGAGTCTAGGACCTCCAACCGCGTAGAGGGTGAAGGGAGGGGAAGCATCCGGCGTTAAACGTAACGCCAGAAACTGGAACAACCAGTTATTCGACTTGCCAGCAGAGACCGGCCGCCTCGACGCGTCTCTGCGAACTTTCCCCTCTCCCCCCCCTCTCTCTCTATCCCTCCCTCCCCCTCTTTCTCTTTCTCTTTCTCGAATACTAGCCTCGCCGTGACTGGAACCCGATGAGTGGGTATTCTGGGTTACAGACGTGGCTCTCTGGGTTCGTAAAGTTTGCCACTGTCGTCGTAAAATCCGTCTACCCGCCTCCGACGACTGTAATTATCCTGGGAGTCCGGAGGTTTTCGCGTAGCACGATTTATCGTTTCCACGGGTACTCGGGGGTCGATTTTAAAAGCATCGGTGGCGGTGTCATTAACGTTGCTTCGAGTGTGACGACAAGTCGGGTGAAAGGTAGAATGAGCGAGCAATTAGATCGATGGATATCGTGGAATGCGTGTATGCAAATTTCAAGATTGCGGGTTACGGGAGTCAGCTGTTTAAAATTTGGGGCAAGACCTGTAGCGAGGTTTTTCGTTCTGAGCAATCGCTACGCTCGTTAAAACAGTAAAATGGCCAATAGCTTGAGGTGTATCTTTTTTTTTGCAACTACTACCGACGCGAAGGAATATTGGAATCGTTACCGTAACGAATTAATGCGGTCCTCCTTAAACGGGAATTTTTTTTTATCTCATAGGATGGTACTTTTTTTTTTTAGTAGAGTTTTTTTTTAACACCGAACGTGCACGTCCGATATTTCACACCGTGTGATTTTCACATGAATGTGGTAATCGGATTATCGAATGAATCGTTGACGCAACTGTTCTAATAATAACGCGAAAAAGAAGCTATGCACGTGTAACGCTTATAAGTGAAAAACTCTTCAGTAAAATTATAAATAACCCGAAAGGTCGCTCAGTGACTAGGTTACAAACTCTTACTTAATTCAATACGGTATGTACCTGAGGTAATTCTAATGCCCTCGTGCGTAAATGTTGGTAAGTAAAATCCGTTTACGAGACGTTAAGCATCAAACGCAGCATTATAATCTATTAGATATATTATTTTTACGCATTCGCATGACCTTCATTCGCGTCGCGCCGAAGTTATACAATTTGATTTCCCCGTCGTTTAAATAACCACGTGGACTCGAGATGTCTGGCAGGTTTAAATGACCCGACCGAGAGTAGCGAGTATTATCCTCCAAATATGCCCCCCCCCCGTCCCCGCAATCGTGCCACGCAGCTTTCAACCGTATTTCCCGTTTTTGATATTCCCAAATTAGAGGAAGTTAACCGAGGATTTGCAAGGTGGCGGCGGGCGGGGGGCTATCCGGTCTCGCCCCACCCGTCCTCGTAATCCTTGCCGCTCTCCCTTTACCTTCGCCGCTCAGAGAGGAGGTCGGAACGCGCATTCAGAATCTAGAATTTGTTCACACAACCCTCGTGGCAGGGGAGCGAAGGGAAGGGAAGGGAGGGGGGAGGGGTGGGCTCGATGCCTAGCACGTTCCAGCGGAATGCCTGCGCGAGTGCCGCTCTAGGCGTAGCGCGTGGAATACCAAGTGGCGTGTCCGGGGGGCTCGAGCGCTCGAGTAGTGTGTTTCGCGACGCCCGGCGTACGTTAAAGCGAGATGGCACGATCCTCGAAATCGGCCGGGGCTGACGCGACGGATCGTGCGTTCACGACCAGCGCGCTCCTGGATACGCCTGGAACAAACACCGGGCTCTCCCGAAGCTTACCGAACGTTAAAAGGACTACGTGGGAACGTTTCACCGTTCCACGAGTTCCAATTCATTCTTGTATCGGGAATAAATCTTTGACGTGTACCCCCTTTACCATTTTTCATACGCGCCATAGAATCGAGCGGGTGAGACGTTAGTTTTGATTTCGGTCGATAGACGCGGCACGGTTAAATCCCGAAAATGAACCGACAGTCACGCGATCTACGATCCGGTAGCCTCGATCGCCTATGACTCGTGTAAGAATTCCAAGTTGCGCACCTCTGCCACGGATCGGTGAGCGGCCACCATTGCGAATTACGGCCTCTGGATACGGTAATTGGCGCGCGAGTTGCGCGCCGATGCTATCTTTCTGGGGTAAATTAATCTTGAAACGTAACACCCCGCCTCGCGGACCAATTAACATAACGGCATTTTATCGCGCGTCTTCATCTTTCACTCGCGGGGAAATGGTTTGGCGCGAGAAAGTAGGCTGACGATGCTTTGGAACTTGTTTTCGATTTCGATGAATAGACGGCGGAAACGAGCCGTGACGATATTCCGAAGTTCAAGCATTATTGCGCGTTAAAGCGCACCGGTAAAAAGGTTGCACTTTTTGCGCTGGAATTTACGTGATCGAGATTTCGATTGCCAGACGGAAGGTAGTTTATCTCTGATCTTTCTCATTGGTTCTTACTCGCGCAAGTATGTTTAAATTTGTCAAAGAAGAAACAAGCGTATCAAGTTCGCGCGCGTTGTAAACGTAATTTTGTTCTTTCCCGTAAAGTTGCGTAATAATGGCTCTCTTTGTAAGAATAATATTAGCTCGAACGAGCGATTCTTTAAAAACTGCACGCTTGTGCTGGAAGGGATAATGGAGAATGTACTTTTTATTTCACCCCTCGAGCAACGGTACCCGCATGCTTCGCGTCACAGCCGGCTACTGTTTGCTTGCGTAAAGTGTCCTGCATTTTTAGAACGTTTAACGAGGTAGGCCGAGATACGTCCAAAGGTGCTCGGAAGAAACTCGCCTGGCCACTCATCCGCATCGATCAACTTTGATGGTGCCGCGTGTCCGTAGAAAGAAATCGTGTTTACGTTCGTGGAATGAGAAAACCCTTCCAAATTAAACTTCGAACAGCCATTATACGCGAACTCGAAAGTTCGTTGGGAACGAGTAAACGTAATTTCAGATTTGACAAAAGTGCTCCGCGATGATCCGACGTGTCGGCCGAGGGTTCAAAAATTGCCCCAACGGGTACAAAGTCACTGTGATTTAGTTACGGTACTTTGTCGTGGAAGCGCGAAGGTCGCAATTTATTTCTGCTCTCCTTTTGGAACTGGCCTTAGCGGTATAGCGAATAAAGTTGCAAACAAGAAACGGCAGGACGGAGAAGGAACTTTCAGAACGAGACTGTTCTTTCTTTGTACGTTTATTTGAACGTGGCGAACGGCATCGCGGTAAATTAACGCGGAAGGAAAAAGTAATTCACGGAACAAAATTAAACGACGAACTCTCTCGCGTGTTTATTCGCCCGTATGAAAAAAAAATTTCCGTTCGACCATCGCTTCGCGGTAAAAAAAAATGCAATTAAAATCTCGTCATCGTTGCAAAACTTGAAACGTTCGGAAACTCCGTAACGAACCGAGTCGTTCGATCAAGACGTTTAACGAAATTCTGTTTCGTTGCAATTCGAAGAATCCGCGATGACGTAATGCTGGGCTATCGACGAAGATCTTCGGAGTAAAAATTCACCGAATCCGGGATCCCGACCTCGAATCTCGCGAAGGTCATCCGCAGTCGTTCCGTTTACGATCTTCGTTCACCGAAAAGATCGCACCGTTTTTTTTCTTCTGCCTGACTCATTCGGTTTAGCGGGTCTCGTATTTACAAATTATACGTTCGGTCGCAATGCTGCTCGTAATAACGTATCGCGCATCGCTAATACACACGCGCCGTCTCTCCTATTAGTTTGACCCTCGCAACGCGAATTATCATTGCAAATTTTTTATTTACGCATCATTGCGTTTCGATAAGCGGTTTGCGAATATCACCGCGGAACAACTTCTTCCGGCACTATCCATAAAATATCGGATTAACTACTTAAATACAGTGGGAACGGAATGATACTCGTTTCGATGACGCGTTAAACTTTCGTTCGCCCGTGTTTACCAATTGGCCGTGTATCGGTAAAGTAATTATGACCGTACGATTTAGAAGAAATAAGAGAAATTTATTTAATACCCCTATCCAAAGATGGAGGCGAGAGACTCGCGTCACCGCTTGGAACACCAATACGAACGTAACGGGTACCAGATTGATCGTTTGGCAAAAAATGTCCAATCCCGCAAACTATTATTCCGCTCTAACGCGCAGTAGTTAAAATTGCGACTCTTCGTCCCGATGTCTTATTTCGTTTGACCCCTCGACCGTGCCGTTCCTAAATTCTAAAAAACGACGAGACCCGTTATCCCCGCGATCCCGTGTAAAATCTATCGTGACGCGCACAACCACGTCTTCCACTTACTTCCACCTCGGGATCGCGAGGAATTACCACAGAACACAGTTCCAAAAGAGCAGATTCCCGTAACAAAACCAGTTCGCGGTGGAACGTGGAAAATTCTCAGCACGCTCTCTCAGCGGTGGAAGATCGAATAATGTCGGACGAGAGTGAAGATCGCTCGGAGGTCAGGCACGGTCCGCTTTCATCGTGCGGCACGAACCTTTGCGGTCTGCCCTCTTCCTTTTCTTCCCTTTCTCACCCTTCCCGAGAGCCCCCTTTTCTTCCTCGTCCCCCTCGGGCGGCGGATACACGCCGTAGTTATGCGTTACACATACAGGGGGACTGCATAATACATAATGTCCGACGTAGGTAGGCGCTACATGGTCAGGTAAATGGGAGCCCGAACCTGTCGAACCGGTTTTTCTTCTCCGCCCCCTCCTCTTTCTTCGTCTTACTCTTCTCGTACCTCCTCCCCCTTCTCCTCCTCCTCCTCCTCCTTCTCCTCCTCCTCTTCCTCTTCTGTTGGTTCGAACGGCCGACAGACCGAACGACCGGTGGGTCCCTCCACCTTCCATCGACCATCGCCTTCGGCATCCACCATCACCCTCTGCCCACGATGCGTTCTCCTCTCTCGAGTGCCGTGAGAGGGGCAGAGCTCCGACTGCAAGATTTGTACCCAGGGACGGATCTGTGAAACTTCCCGATCTTTCTGTGACAGGTTGTAAAGAAATCTCGGGGAAACACGTTAGAACGACGCAGCGATACGAATCGTTGATCTACATATAACTCTGACGATGTTAACGATATTTATCTTTATGGATCATCGCGTCGCGTCAGAAACTTTGCGCGGAATCAGAGCGCCAAGCGTCGCTGAAATCACAGGCCGTATTGCGTATCGCGTGAAAGAAAATTCATCTAAAACTAATCAGCATCCTGGTATTGAACTCTCAAAATACTTCGGAATTGTGAATAATTTAGCGACGGTTGAATCTTTCCCAAAAGTATTCCTGCTAATGGAAATGAATACGGACGAGCGAGTTAACTCGGTTATCGTCGAAAGCAAGTCCGGATTTAAACCATTCATCGATCGTATGGTATTAAATCCGAGGGAAAGAGTTAACGAGAACAAGTTCTACTTTAATAGTCTCCAAACCGTCCCGAGTTTAATCGCGGGCAGAAGATTGATCTCCGGCGGAACGTATTACCAAAGTTACAGGTGCGCGGGAAATTTCGAAACTATCTAGGGTACACGTCGGAAGTTTCTAATAGTGCATCGAGTTCGCGCACCCCCTTCCGCTAACTTTAAACTGAAATAAATTATGGCAACACCGGGTACACGCGAACTAGACAAACGAGTTTCGTCCAATTACCTAAAATATCATTAACCTGGAAGCACGGCGGGGAGGAGATATACCCGCGGTAAACGCCGCGGCGGAAAAACTTGTATCGAACCGCCGCCGTTGCTGCCACCGCCGCCGCCCCCGCGTCGAGTAGAACGACCCGTGACTCATCGCCGCTGCATTACGCTGTCGGGATAGAGCGGAACTCACGATAGAAGTGAAACTATTATTACGCGAAAAGATACCGGGAGGCGAACACCGGCTAATGCCATTTCCTCCGCTCGCCTCGCGTTAATTACTCACCGTTCGGTAACTTTCTCTGCAGGTAGTCCGCTGCGTTTGACAGCAACTCCGTGCCGAGGTGCTCGCACAAAGGCCACGTAAATGACGATTATACCTCATAATCCCATTCTACGGCTGCTAACTGACCGAGCTTCCACTTTCCAGTTTCTACCTTGGCCGAACCAATCCGCCCCTGGGCTCCGTGTGTTTCTTGTCCCGTGCAGCTTGCCTACCAACAAGGCGACCCCCTTTTCCGCTTACTAACGCGCGCGCGCGCGAGAACACCGACGGGCACGGACACGCCGGTCGATCGGCTGTATACGTGAACAAAGCGCACAAAACTCCAAGTGCATTCGCGTGTTTGTGTACGTTCCAACGTTTCCTCTCCTTTGTGCACCGGCTCTCCTTATTTGGTCCTCCGTCCCCCTTTGCGCAACCCCTCTCGTTCCTCGCTCCTGTTTCTGTTTCTCGTTCTCTCTTCTTTTTCATCCCCCCCCCCCTCTCCGCATAACCCAACCTTTCCCTTTTCCCCCGTTTCCTCTTTCTCGCGTTCTCTTAATTCGTCGCAGTAGACGCAAGCTGCTCTTAAAATTCTAGCGGGCTACCGTCGACCGTATGGTGGGAGGGGGGATTTGGGAGGGGGCAGAAAAAATGCTAAACGAACGAGAGGGAATCCGAAATGTCGGGTGTGCGTAGCGCCTTCGCGGAGAGTCGAATATTATTACGAACCTAAATTGCGTGTTCCCTGAAATCGCGTAGTAGGAATTCTTTTCGCGTCTGGCATTGGAAAGGTGCGGAATGACGATAGTAGGAATTAGCGGTGCTCTCGCGCGGAATAAGCCGGCGCGGAACTGGGTTCCGTGAAACCAGATCTTTAAAGAGCGAGTTCTTTTTGCGCAAACGTTTCTCCGCGCGCGACATTAAGGATCTAATTTCCGAAATATTTATTCTCGCGAACACGGTAACGCGTCGATCAGCGTTACACGTGTACCCGGCCCGGCTAAAGGGTATTGAGTAACATTCAGAAAATGGCAACTCGGTTGATCGTCATGAGAAAGGTGACCCACAAACCGTGCAATTTTATTCTACCGTTCGCGCGTCCGACTCGACGTCCCGATCCACTTGACCTTGAGGGAGAGACACTCGAGAAGAAAGTACCGACGCGACACCGCTAAATTGGAACTTTATTACCCCTTAATGACAGCATCCTTGTTCGCGGCTCGATCGAGATATCGCTGACTAGTTTTTACATAATCAGTTCGCGAGGAGTGGTATTTCAGGCTCGTTCGCCGGCTTTCAAATTTCCGCCCCTATAACGCGATCGTAACATTCGCGCACGTTTTGTATCCTCGTTAAGACGAATTTTCCGGTTCGAGGGGCGTAGCAAGAAAGTTATTCGCTTTAATTCCGTTCGAATCGTATGCGTCTCCGGTGAGTCTCGTAAACGCGGTAAGACCCAGTCCTTGGAGATCTTGTCGCGTGTTGACGATTCCCGGGCATGCAATTCTCATCTTTGTCTCTCGAACTGTTTTTTTTTTTTTTTCAAACGTTTATACACCACTTCGTTAGTTCCCGGGTCACGAGATTTTCTTAATCCTACCGCACGTAATGTTTATGCGAGGACGAATAATTTATCGTTAAGATTTGTTTCTAACGCGTCTTATCGATCATTAGATTAAAGTAAGGCGTACATTCTTCGTGATTAATTGAGAAAGTTTAACGAGACGCGAGAGGCACGATAGTCGCGTTTGAAAAAGGTCACCGCGCACTACAGTCGTCATGGCCATCGCGGTAATTATAACATAATGGAACGAAAATTACAGCGATAAAGATATCGCAGTGCCGTGCTATCATGAGAACCGATCGGCGCGCAGATCTCATGCAAATTTAATCGATTTTCGATAACTGGCCCGCGACATCGTTTGCATAACTCCGAATATTTTTGCGAAACAATCCGCGTACAATTCTAAACGGAGAGGAATGCAAGCAGATTTAATCTATACGCGTTATGTCGTTCCAAGTCGCGTATACCCAGTGTGTTATTACGTAATATCGTGATTTCCTTGAAATTAATTTGGAACACGCACACGTTAACCGCGTATCGCGAAATCTACCATTTTCTCCCCTCCCAGCCTCGGTAAACGGGTAATTAAAATTTTAATTCTTACCGTGAGAACTCTAAGATAAACAAAAAGAATTTTGCAGGTATAAATTTAAAAGAAATAGCGCTGGCCTTTTTATGCCCTAAGAAATAAAAACTCGTTATCCCAGAGAGTTCTTGGGAGCTATCGTGTCCAAGGTCCCGATCGATCGATCGATCGACGGTAAAATCAAAACTTTGGGAAGTTATTGGCCGGTCAAATGTCTAACACGAAGGAAACGCTGCCGTTATCTCCGTTCAAGGAGAATAATAACGTCGAGCCAGATCCGGCAGATCAAAGCGGTACCGGTTAACTCTTTCTGGAGCATTGCTAGCGAAGACTAGTTACGACGATCCAGCTCGTAGAATTCCATTAAAGATTTTTTGTCGTCGTTCGAGTAACCGTATCGGGCGCGTCGTACGAAACGAAAAGCACAGCAATGCTGCGCCGTTAAAGATATTCGTCGCGCAAATAGGTCAGCCTGCAGATCCTATGCAAATTGTATTGCCTCTCTCGACGGTTGTACCAACGCACCACCACCACGCTATCGCGTTATCGTCATCGCCGTGCATGACTAGTCGTAGACGAGCGTACAAGTCGCACAACCCTGCCTTGGCCGAGTTTAGAGAAATGGAACGGCCGACAGCGATCGCTTGACAAGGCGATATTTCGCTGCCACGTGCCATTTTCGTACACGGAAGAACCTCGGCATCGATCTTCTTGCGCGTGAATAAAAGGGAAAGTTTGTTCGTCGAGCGGGCGACACGTGCATATAATTCGATCGGCCGCGTGTACGTTGGAAAATCGACAGTGTCAGCGACGGCAAGGAATTCCGGATAATTCTGCGCGTACCAATGATACGCCCGAAAATTAGTATCGATGTCCAAACAGATGTACCTACGCTGATAGGTTTGTTCTGGGATCGTTACATCGCGATAGAACGAAATTGCTTCGAGGTCATCGCGCGACGAATGGGAATTTACTTGCGCGCTCGATTATTCTGCAGGCTCGTTCTTCAGGGTCACGATCGCGCTACGTGCTTTTCGTGTAAAACAGTGTTTGACGTGGAAGTGGATCGCGCGATAAGAATTGCGGAGTACAATATTTACATACATATTTTTCTGCGAAAGTTCCCGATTCGTTCTGGACCTGAATATTTCCGCACGATCAACGGGCCGGTGTTGACTCACTTCTCTGGCGAAAAATAAATTTCGAACGTCCGGTGTGTCTTGAAAATAATCGAGATCCAAGAAATGCAGTGACAATTAAATCTCGCCCCCAATTTGTCTTCCATCGCGGAATAACTCGTAGTAAGTTATTTCCCTGACGAAGGTCGGTCCGGTGAAATTCGCGAGTGTTCGGTTCAACGGGAAAAATAATTGCAGCCAAAGAGATGCCATTACGCGTCTCGATGCTCACTGCCATAGCACTAATCGCGCGACCGCGACCGTAATATCGTTCCAGGGCCTTATCGGTCGCTTCGTAACACTCGTCAAACACGGTTACGAGCTTGAGTTACGTTACCGCCAAGTTGCGCGAGCCCACATAAAATCCAAACGTAAACGGACGCGTCACGCGTTTACGCGCGCGTTCGATTTCGTCCCCAGCTTTCCTTCCGATGACTCGGTTACCCGCGGTCAGCAACGTTCGTACGATCCTCTTTGCATTCTTGAGCGCGCGTTTGGCGTCCAACGAAAACGTCACGGACTTTGCGCAGGGATCTGGAAATCATCCTTTATACATGCTTCTCTCTCTCTCTCTCTCTCTCTCTCTCTCTCTCTCTCTCTCTCTCTCTTTTTTTTACGTTACACCCGTCGCCTTGGCCTTTTCCTGTCTGCTTTTTGCACGGCGCTGCGTCATTGCGAGCGCGCGTATGCTCGAGAGCACGTTTCTCGTTTGCTTGGATTCGTCGGTTCGTTTCGACGAACCAGTTTTCAGTTTCGTTGGACTAACGAGAGTCGGTGAGTCAGCCCTGTCGATAGCTTGCCCATTTGATAGGACGACGTATTATACGCTCGTTGTTCGTGGTGAGCGTATTTATTCTGACTCGCCTAAGTGCGGCAAACGGGCGAATTTGGTTTAAGGGGAATTTCACGGTCGTTATGCCCATCAAGTGGAATTCCAATATCGGTGGAGTGCTCTACGGTTTTGTCGTCTTCCTGGGAGAGCTCTTCCAGGCGCGTCAATCGTTCCGGTGGAACGACCGGGACGCGTTTCCATTGTTCTGGCCGTTGACCGTGACAGATCCTGTCTTTTTTTCTTCCCGCGACAGAGACCTTTTACCGTTACCCGCTTTTTTGACCAGTCATTGTCTAGTCCGAAACGAACTTTTGAGTGTCCTGGGAAAGGATTTTTCGCTCGCCTCTTTTTTTTTTGGTTTTTATCGGGACGCTTCCATATCGCGAATATCCATGAAACTAAAAATAACCTTTTACATTCCGCGACTCTCCGGTAACCGGTTTTTGTGTACGCGACGCGCGAGGGCTTTTCCTCGCTATCGTATCCGTTCCATTCGGGAACAAAAAAAAGTTGACGTTTTACGAAGAAACAAAACTTTATTCGTCGCCGTGTTCCCGCTGAAATTATGCAACGGCCGTCCAGTGACGATAATTGAGATTGCGTCTCGACTCTCGGTAATTACTTAATCCGTCTTATTTGCTAAACTTTCGGTTTAATGGTCGCCCCGGCGTCGTTACGCTTTGTTGACGGATTACAGGCGATTTGATTACGAGCGGAGCACAAGTCATCAGCTTAAACCTGGAAGAAACTGTCCGGAATCGATTCGCAACGCTTTCGAATTTCAGACCTTCGGTAAAGCTTGGTGTGTGCGAAGCGTAAAGTTTCCTCGCGTCACGCGAGGGGACAATTTTTTACGGTACATTAATCCAGACGATTGAAAATCGGAAACCGCTGGACGTAGGGAAAACTCGACAAAGTTCGCGACACTCGAAGATTCTCGTTAATCCCGCAATATCAATTGAGTCTTTTCGAAATATTTTTGTGAAATAAAAATCCGTCTTTCTCACGAAGATAACGTTGACCCGCATTTATTTTGATTTTAACGCAACTTGTCGGAAACATTTCTGATTTTTCTGAAAATCGGGGGAAAATTCTCGTCGTTCGACGAGAATTGCTGTAGCGCTAAACAATTGAGATTCCCAATCTGGTTTATAAATTAAATATTTTGGAAGATCAGTGGGTGATGGCTAAAATCAAATTTTCTGTTTTGGAGGCCGAAGCCAGAGCATATTTTATAGATCCGTCGAGCTCCATTATATTTATTATAAATGAGCCGTGACCTTTTATTCCACCGAAATCTCCAATCAAGCAATCCTACCGAGACCAGTTTTCGACTAAACAAGAACGATCGTCGTTAATGTACCGATCTTCCGAGGTTCTCGTTCCTTCGAAGAGGTTCGATTCTGATGAACCCTGGGCCACCTTCGTGCTCCCCGGGGATCCTCCTCCTTCTGCGCGTGATTTACAGGAGAAATAAACGCGATCTGACCCCCTTTCCAGAAAACCAGCTACGCGTTACGTTCCCCAGGAACGACGACTTTGACCACGTACAATCTTGGAATTTATACTCGAACGATCTTGTTAATTTAACGGAGATGATAATTTGCGACGATGTAGCTTCTTAATTGAAGGACGCTCGTTCAGGGTCGACACAGGTTCAAGGATTTATGGTTGTAATCACCGTGACCTGGCCTCGTTCTACGGAAGAGGTTACTCGAAGGTTTTGAACACGAAAGATCGGATCGATTACCGCGTCATCGTTTATATTCCCAGATGTTTCCACGGATGGTCGACGGAACGTTTAATTAGCATTTCGTGTTTGCTTGTTTATTAATGGTGTACCCGACGTACGATGCAAGTCCAACGGAGGAAAATCGGAACGCGTCAAAGGCAAACCGTGGAAATAATTATTCTTTATCGGGGTATCTCAAACACGAATGGTCTGTAAGACGAGAAAATAATTCGATGCGCGTGTTAGCAAATTGTGCGTCGAGCCTGTGACCTCGGAATAAAATTTCGACGACGTTTCGAAATTTTCTAACGCGCGACTGACCAGAAATTCTGATTAATTCCACGACACTCGAATATTTCTTGAAAAACTGTGTCGGACGTGAAAGAACGGATAATCTCGGTACAACAAATTTTTGAAAAAAAAGAAGGAATTTCCATCGTTGCTTTTATTATTTATCCAAATTTATAATCGCGATAAAATTAACTCCGGCTCTCGTGCTCGTTCATCCCCGACACGACGTTGGAACCTTCACGCTGAGTCAAGAATCACGTCGTCCGTACATCAAAGTCATCCTTCGGTACAATAGAAACGCCAGAGCCCCCTCGCTCCAAATCCCGAGGAACTTTCAAGGTCGTCCCAGCGGAAGATCCGCACAGCATCGAACTTCTCGTATACGCGAGCCCGACCAACTGTGAAACTTTCGAGCAACTCGATTTCGAAGTTTGCTCGTACGATCTGACCCTGCGCGACAGGGAATTTTTAAACTCCCCCCCCCGGCCCCCTCCCCTTCTACCTCTACCTCACCATTTCTCTTTCCCTTCCGTGGTCTTTGATTCTTTCGCGTGCGATGAGAATCTTTCGTCGTCTCCGCTCGTTCGAAATAGACGTTCGCGATCCAAAGATACCGAGACGGCGGCGATAAAAAACTAGTACTGAGTCACCGAGCTTGACACACGGCAGAGTGAAAGAGGGGAGGGAGCAGGAGAGAGGATAGGGACACAACGTACGAAAGAGAGAGAGGGAGAGAAACAAACCGCAGGCAATAAATGTTGTTGCTTTTCTGCTGGAACCAGCTTCGAACGTTGCTTGCGCAACTAACCGCCACCGCTGTCGACGACCCCCTCCTTCTCACCATTTTTCTCTCTCTTCCCCTCTCTCTCTCTTTCCCGAGCCTCGTTTTATAACGCGTAAACTCGTTCCAGAGAGCCGGAACGACCAAGGGTTCGATCGGCTACGATCGTAAAAAGTGATTTGCCGACGATTCCGGGGAACTTTTTTATGCCGGGCTCTAAGCCGGACGAATATCGACACGTGGCCGGTCGTATATCCACCCAGATTCGTTCGATTTTCTTTAATAAATGAGACTTATTTCGGTGGGTCGCACACATCTTTCCTCGTATTTTTTTTTTTATTAATATTGCTAATAGTTTTCGGAAGCGCGACTGCTGAACAGAATTCGAAACACGAAAATGTCTACTATAAAATCGGACTCGGGACATCCAAAACAAGAATTTATCGACGATCAAACTCTCGAATAATCGTATACATTTTTATACCTCTCGTTCGTGCGGATTTTCTCAATTACAGATTATCTCGGGAATAGCCGCTCTCGTACTAATTTCCTTCGCATAGACGGTAAACCGTATCACGCGTTATCGACAAAATACGGTCCAGACGCAACACGCGACAAGTATTCCCGTAATCTTATTTCATATAAACTTCGTCTTAAATCCGTTACCCTGTCCGTTTCCTTTTTTGCCGATGCGATAGTAGACCCCAAACAGGTTAAGCCATTCCTAAGCCACTCGTGTTGCCTGATTCTCATCTGTGCAAGAGGAAGAGAGAGAGAGAGAGGGAGAGGCAGAGGGAGGCAAAAAGAAGCCGAGATCAGGTTTCCATCACGGGGTGCGCTCGCTCGGACGCATCTGGAGAGGGTAGTAGCAGGTAGCAAGGACTGTCATCCGAGGAAGTCACGAGGGATGGGGTTCTACGGGGGGTGGGTAAGGACCTTCGGAAAAAAAGGGGAGCGAGAGAAGAGAAACGATCAGGGACACGTGAATCCATCCACCCTCGTCCCCGGAATGTATCGCGTCATCGCGTCGAACTACTCGTAGGGGCGCCCAAACATTTCCTCCCCCCTCCCCGGCCCCTCTCCATGCCGCCTCTCTCTTTGGGTCTACGCGTCGTTTCGCCCCCCTGCCCTCTTCGTTATTCTATTGTGTACACAGCTTCGGTTCAGCCGGCACAGCTGGTTTCGTGCAGCGTACTATCGCGAGCGATTTTAACAGTGTCATGTTTCCGATACTCGCGACGGGGGACATTTAATTTTTTCCCGGAACGCAGCTACGCTTACGGGGAATCGGTCTTTTTTTTTTTTTGTTGAACCTGAAAGGCTAATCTCAGGGTCGGAATAGATTTTAATCGCGCGCGATTGTCAATGCGGTGATAATGCGATTAACGTTATCGTTAATTCGTTGGATCGGACGCGAGCTACAACGTTGTTAATTGGCGGGAGTTTGGCGGAATTTTTGGAGAATAAAATGAAAGGACGGAAATCGATCGAAAACTGCAATCCCCGTTTCTGCCGATTGCCACGCGTTTAATCGTTTGCACTCGCGTATCCACGGACGGAATATACAAATATTTGTTTCGCGTATTCGCGTTGCGATGTATAGGCAAATTTCGACAACAAATCAAACGATACGCGGAGAATGAATTATTTGTTAAAAACGGGTTTTATTTAACCGGGGAAAAAATACCGTTTTGTAAACTTCGCTATCTACGGAAATAAAAATTTTAATTAACGTGGAGTTTAATGTTATATATCGCCGATCGTTAAATCCTTTGACACAAAAATTAATTGAAATCTATATTTTTCCGACCCGCGCCTTTATTACGTCGTGTCAAACGGCTACAGTCGTATCTACATACATACATATGCATACACGTCTGCCATGTCTATACTAACCCCGCGGAAAAGAATATGACCGGCCAAAAGAGAGTTAAAAAGTTTCTAACGCGGTGGGAGGAGTTTTCAGAGTTTAGATAGTTCGGAGATTGCGCGCGATCTGTAGAGCGCAGTCAGCCTTTGTTAGTAGCTATCATTCCGTAACACTTGCGACGCGTTTATCGCCCCTTCGGTCTGTTCGCAAGAGCAGCTGCCGTTATCGGGCGTATACTTTGGAATGTCTCGCGCCACCCGATATACGACGTCGATAATGACACAAACAACGGTTGTCGGCATGCCCTCAGTCAGCTTTACGTTTGGCCTTTAACGTAACTTTACAACTTTGGTTCAACCGTGTCTCGAGGTTCTATCGTTTTTTTTCTCTCCGCTCCTCTTTTTTTTCTACCGTTCGTTGCTCGTAACGGGGACCATCCCCCTTGGAGGATAGATACGGGAAACATGGCTAGGGGAAATTCCCTGACACCGGTGTCCCCTTCAGAAATTTCGATTGATCGAAAGTAAATGCAGATCAAGTTCGTGTCAGGCGAAGACACAAGATCCTTTCTCGTACCTTGAATCTGTCTTTTGATTTCTGCGACAATTTTTTGAAAAGATTCTGATTTCATAGAATTAAAATGGCGCGAAAACCGATCGAGTCGAATTAAGGGGGAAATAGGATCGCTATCTATCGCGAATTTAAAGGGGTCTCCCTCAACGAGTACGGTGATTCACGCCGTTTAAAGTCGAGCGTTCAGTGTTGTCAATGCTGGCAGTCAAAATCAGTGAATTTTCCAATTACCGGTAGCATACAAACGTACGCCGACAAGTTATACGGGCACCAGCATCGCGTTATACGTATTATATCCACGCGTCTGTGTTTACACGCGATACAGTCCGTCGTTATCTTCGGTTCTGAGAAAACAATTTTTTCTCGGCACCGATTAACTCGGCAGGATGTGGGCCAAAGGTCACATTCGGCGCTCTACGGATGATAATTTGAGAAGTATGCCGTCTCTCGCCGACTGGCGAATCTCGGGGGGAATCCCTAAAAGTGCCGGGCGGTTTTTTAAAGTTGGCACGGTTCCACGATATCTCCTTTGGGTTGATTTTCATTGCGACTTTTCAATTTAGAAACTTTTCTCTGGAGTGCCCGATGCGCTGCCTCGATACGTTCGTCGATTAGCGCGATATTTTTATACGCAGTACCGAGAAACACCAATCAATAGAAAAATAACGTGAAATTCATTCTCACGCTTACTCGAACCACTTCGTATGAATAGAAACAGATACGAGTGAACTTTACGTCAAAAGAAAAAGAGTTACGCGTCGTATATAAATATTTATTTCCATTTCTCTAAAAATGGTTAGAAAAAATGTCTAACATCGAGGACTACTTTGTCGGAATTTTCCAGCATCTCGGGGGTGAGCGAGCTCCCGTGCATAATCGCTCCTCGTTAAAGAAAATAAAATGCCAGATACGATTGAACAATGCACAATATAAATCCCCTCGCGAAAAAGACAGCATACGTTATCGCAACATTATTACGCTCTTGACGTTACGCCGTTCGTATACGATCAAGTCGCTTAGTCGTATGTAGATTAGGATAAACCGATGATCAGCGAACGTCTATAATTACCGAACGTCGATAACCCGTTGACCATCAACGAAAAGTCGACGCTTATTTTCGGGCGTCGCAACACCCCCCCCAAAAAGATAATCGTCGATGACACTCCAACGGAGGGGGAGCATGAGTGTCAGCAACGAAAAACGCTCCGTTCTTCTCAATTATCGGCATTGCGGACGACGTAGCTCTCTCGACGTGACTACGTGTAATTAAAGATAATGAAAGACGACGTGGATGGATGGCGAACAAATCGTCCGGGTGTCCGAGCAAAGGCCACGTTCAATGGTGCGCGGAGAGTGATATTCTCTCCTCTCCGTGGCGCACGCGATATCGAGCGAAATTTCTGCTTCGGGAGATCGATCGATACCGCTTTAATTATAGCTCGGAGACTCGTTTTCGATGGGTATAACGGTGAAAGAGGCGCACCCCCTTCGTTTATGTAAGACGACGCGTATGAATATGTAACGTCAATGGGTGGTATGTGAGAAAGTGTGAGGGGGTCTTATAAATATTGCACGAATCGAGCTGAAAAATTGCTGCCTCGCGCGATTTCGACATTCTGCGATTTATTCGCACGAAAATCTCGAGGATACGCGCGCTTGGGGTTTCGGAGTCGCGTGAATTATCGACCGTTCGATTTATCGAGTAGGATTAAGTTATTATCGTAGGTACGTTCCAAGGCATAGTAATTATATTCCATGCACTTTAGTCCGACGATATTCGCGGTACTTGGGAACTTTGATCGATTCCGTGACGTTGAAATTTTAAGAAAGAAATGTTCCAGACACGAAAATAGATTCGAATAAGTTCTAAGCAAATTCTAAGCAGGCAAATTTATCCGCATGTACGGAAATATTTAAAAAAAAGATTCTACCTTCGCGTAATTTCCCGGAATTTCCAATCATCCTAAATATACGCCAACCGTCTTCTACCCGTCTTCTACGGCTTCTACCCGTAGGAGCGTAAAAAAAAGGTACAGTTATCACACGCGTATGCAGTACCATCAAATGAAAGGTTACGCGTAAGACAGCTCGATACGTATGATTATTATACCGTCTGCGATCTTCGTGCGCGGTTAAAATTGAATTTCATTCACATACCCAGGAGCGTTAGAACACGCTCTACCGCAGTGGTTACAGTTACAAGCTTCCACTCGTACCGCGATATCATCCGCGGAATAATCGGCCCGTGATATTCAAATTGAACCTGTTCGATTCGAAAAAAAAAAATGCGTGGCCGTTTTTCATCCATCGAACCAGTTCCCCTTGTTGCCTCGTCGAACCTGTTTCTCGTCTCACCGCCATCGCTGACAGGTCTTACTGGTTTTCACGCGAGTTCGTAATGTTCCGTCATCACCCTGACTGCGCGTACGGGAACGAGCCTTAAGATCGAATCGGTATCACGCCTTAAAGGAGGCCGAGCTAACGACAAAGCAAAGTGTAAAATTGCAACCGTCGATCGGATAAAATCGGTTCGATACCATTCCTTAAAACCAGTTTCAAAAACACGGATGGACCACGTTCGTTCGAATCGCGACGCTTCTCAGATTCAACTTTGTGTATGAAAAGATTCGATACAACGACGCCAAAATATCGTTTAGAAATGAAACTTTACTTATCCTCGGCGCTTTCAGCGCATATTAATTCCGCCTCCCGCCTATCGCGTCAGACGGCAGATCATAAAAAATTGCGAGGCAAGGCAAATGAAAGAAACTACCGGAAACGGAATAAAGTGGTTCATCGGAGAGACGTTGTACACCCCCCCGAAGAACGGTAAAACTGGCGGCTGTCGTTCGTGTTTTCCTCCACCCCGTATACTCTCCCTCGATTAAATCTATATCTCCGCACAACGACGCTGCGTGTCCGTATCGTGCGCGTAGGCACAATGGCGGCGGAAACGTCGGAGTATTCGGATATTATGCTTTCACCCACGTACGCTTCCTCGAAGCGATCGTTACGTCGCGTCGTTCGTGTAAAAAGATCCCCGTCGAAGAAGGCGCCGCGCCGCGCCGGTCCTCTGGGAGGATCTGGGTCGTTGGCTGTTATCCTAACGGTATACGTATAGGAGAAGCAACCGGAGGACGAAGCTCTTCCACGATGGGTGGGTAAGCGTATATTTATGTACGCGTTCGCGTATATGTATACGTATGTGCCGTGTGTATCGGGAGAAAGGAAACTTCGACCAGGAAACGAGATTCTTCCATCGGTCGAACGACTTCTATCTAACGACGGTCAGACGGATATAGACGATCGAATAATTTATACTGACGGCTAGCGCGAAACCGTGAACGTAGGGCCCCCGTTTGTTTCGCGAGCGTAGAAACGAGAGATATTTACAACGAAATATCACGGCGATCACTGTTCGGACGATTTCGTTTAAATTCACCTGCGCGATCTCGTAGACGCGGATACGCCTCGTCTGGAATTGTTTCGGAATTGCATTGGAATTGCATTCGACGCCATCGGTCATCATTTTCATTGGCGTACGGTTGATTATCGTAGCCATTTTCGTGGAAAGGAAAACATTCGTATCGTCGACGGATAACGAACTCTCGTGCCCGCCATGTCCCCGACGTTTAACGTCGTGAGTTCGGTGATTCGGTGAAATCGATCGTCGCGGAGCGTACCTCCATCCGGGATAAATCTCCTCCGTAACCCAAAATAACTGGGTCATTCCTCCGCGTACCGGCGAAACCTTTTTTCGTTGATCCAGCAGCGTTACTCGCCACCGACCTTCGTACGCCATTATTCATCGGCATGCGCGTCTCTTTCGTGCCCGATACGTTGACCTTCTCCAGAAAACACTCTTGCCTTCATTCTTGCTCGCTGGGTCGAGACACGCATTATTTTCCCCCCTCCCCTAAACCTCGCCTCCCCTCCCCTCTCCCCGCGCTGTTTTTCTCCCTCTGGCACGGGTGGATGCCATGCGAGCTCTTGTAAATGCGCGGACACACAACTGCTTGGCCGTCCTCGGGTGCATGTCCCGGGTAGCGACAGAGACGACGGCAGCGAGCTAGAGGGAGAGGGACGCTTAAATGCGCTCCCGAGCGTGCAACGCGCTTGCGTGGTGCTCTCCCTAGACTCGGGGAGGTGCTCACCCCCGGCGCCTCGCCCCTCCGCTTCGTACCGTTCTCTTTCCTCTCCCCTCCCGTCCCCTCCTCTCCTCTCCTCTCCTCTTCACTCCTCTCCACTCCTCCTCTCTTCTCCTCTCGTCTCGTCTCTTTCTCTTGCCCCTCGCCGCGCCGGTTTCTCTTGCCGGGCACACGATGCGTACAACGTGTATGTGTCAGTGGAATACGCTATCGACTAACAGACAGAGGGAGGGGTGGTCGGGTGGGGAGTAGTCGTGTGGAGCAGTAGTAGTGCCAATGCTGTGGAGTGGCTCAGCCGGTGGTTACTCATGGCACATTGGCGCTGCACAGAGGCCTTTGACCTCGCGTCGCTCTCCCTCTATCTCTCTTTCTGCCCCTCTCGTCAGCTTTGCTCGGCTACCTCTGTCTCCCTCTCTATTCCGATCTCTCGGTTCCTCGACGTCTATCTTTCCTTCTCTCGTTCACGTACCTCTCTGCATCCCTCCCTCTCCCTCTTTCTGTCCCTCACTTTTTCTTTCTTTCTCGTTCCATCTCGCCTCCCTCTCTCCCCGCGCGCCCTCGCTCTTTCTCTCTCTCTCTCTCCCTCTCTCTGTTACTCTTCTCTCCATCGTATTACAGTGCTCTCCGCAGTTCATCGTCGCTATTTCTCTCTTTCTCTCGTACGCGCAGAACCAGAGAGAGGAATACACACGTAACACGTGCAAGCTTTTCCCCTCCATCGACCCTCTCCGTTCTCCGTCTACTAGTCTCGTTTCCGCCCCCCTCGCCTCCCCGTCCCTTCACCCTGGATTCATCGTCAGCTATTCCCCTCGGCTGCTCGCCACCCCCCTCCCGCCCCCTTATCCCGTCTTCCACCGAGCGTACAGGCCGGCTACGACCTGCATTCATCCTGCAACAAAACCTCCACGACTCCTCTCGACGATAAACGAAACCGTGCGCTAAGTGTATTATAACCTCCCACGTTCCCGCCGCTAAAGGTCATGCCTTAACGAGCTGCTTTTTTTCCTACTACCCCCACCCCCTCACCCCACCTGCCCCCGCCCCGTTACCTCTTCTGTCTTCTCTCGCATCGTTTCCTTCCCCCCCTCTCCACCATGCTTCTCTTTCCTCTCTCTTCTCTTCCTCGTTTTCTTTTCTACATCGCGCGGAGATCCTCGCTCTTTTTCCCTTCTCGTTGCTCATTCGCCTCGGATCATTCTTCGTCTGGCTGTCTTCTCCCCCTCTCGCTCACTCGCCACGCATCACCTCCACCCGCTGTTGACTTTCTTCCCGCGGACGACGCCTCGTCTCTTCTTGCCCCCGACTCGCGGGCACACCTTGGCTCCTCTCGTAGTCCACCGTGACTTCCTCGGACGAGAGAGGGACGAGACGAACAAGAATGGTGGAATCCGTGTCTACACCGCCGTTGCACCCTGTGTCTCTTTCTCTCCTCTCTCTCTCTCTCTCTCCCTTTTTCTCAGCCAGGATACGCTATTCTTTTTGTTTCGTATAAATGCACGCGAGACCGCTTACGCTTCAGCGACGCGGAGTTGCCAAGGAAGGAGTTTCAATGACCTTTGGAGAAAGAATAGGCATCATCTACGTAATGTTACCGCGGGCGGTAGTCGTTCCCCGAGACGTACAGTTACGCTCGCGTGCTACGTGGCTTTTCCATGGTCGCGTTACGATACACCTGCTCGACGCGACGTATAATCTCCGGCTAATCTTATCTCTCCCCGCGATACGACCTGACCTATCTTCCAGGCCGTACGCTTTTCTCGGAAGTTCGTTTAAAATACTTTCTTGTCGCCAGGAGGAAGAGGAGGAGGAAAAAGCCTTGGCGTGACAACCTTGATCGACTTAACGTTCCGCGCGTCTTTCACGCCGGCTCGAGTCATAATTAAATATGCGAACGGACTTCGTTTCGAGCACTCGAGGCGAGAATAGACTTTCGCTCAGTTTTAAACACGCCGTCTACGCGCGAGAGATATTCCATTATTCTTCCAACGGAGAGTCTAACTCTCCGTTCGCAATTCTGCTTCCCCTGTTCTCGAATAACGCCACTATTGTAAGATAACGTTTCTCTCTCTCTCTCTCTCACTCCGTCTGCTCGGTACCGCGATAAATGCGCGTCGACTAATGCATTTCGTTAGAACCTCCACGCTGAAACTCGAGATATCCACTTCGGTGTGGAGGTCGTGAAAGACTTCTCGGGTTTCGAAAAGTGACACGAATATAGACGCGTCGCGTCGGGGAGAGAGACCGGTCGTCGGTCCAACCTGTCGCAACCGGTTGCTCCGAGAAGACGTTCTCGTTAATAGCTCGGAGGACATCGACCAAGAAGGTTCTTTCTCTTTTATTCTCTTCCTGCCGGGGTGACGTTCAATGGCGAATCCGCGCGAAGGAATTCTTTTGTTCCGTCATTCATTGCCAGCCTCGTTATTATGTAATCTTGGGACGAGCTCGCAATTCCGCCCGGGCATATCGATTGGAACGCGCGTAAACCTCGCGGCGTATTCGCACGGAATACCCGCGGAAATCCGGAAGAAGGTAAACGAACGTCGTGGCGTAAAAAAAACTAGTCGGCGGTGCGACGTAACTGTTGCCTGCACCGGGAACCCGTAAAGTATCTCACGCGAGAGGTGTCAATGAATGGAGATTCGCCTACGAGCCAGTCGCGAGCAAATACTCGTTTTGCTCCAGTAAATAGTTTCGAAACTGCGCGTACGTGGAGAGAAGTCGGTTAAGTTCGCGATACTTCGAAAGTTCGATCAATCGCGCGACGCTAGAAAAAAAAAGAACGGCGTCTCAGCGCGAACGAAAGTAAACATAAATAAGCTGTACGAGAAGCGCGTGAGATTCTGCTTAATTTAAATTTAAAATCACTATCGATAGTTTCTCGATCGGACCGGTCATAAATTCACCGTATCACTATTTTAATTTCCACCAAAACATTTGGGGAAAGTATTTTCGGGTATCGTTAACTTAATCGACTTCCTGTACGTTAAATACGTTACGATTAATCATTTCGATACGATCGGACATTCCTTTGCGACGAATCATTCCACTCGAAATATTCCCTGCCAATATATGGGTCATTACGTATGGATCTCGACGTACGTTTCGCCGAACGCACTCCCGACGAAAACCAGGAAGGCGAAGGGGTACGAGAGGAATGAGAAAAAGGGAGAGGCAAGAGCGAAGGCCGCAAGGGAGGACGGATAAGAGGAGAGAGAGAGAATGAGAGTTCTTCGAGCGTGTATTCGTGTTACCGACGTAGCAGGAAACACGTACGCGGTAACAAATGGTAATAATAAAAGGGGTTCGTTCGTCGGCGATCCATACCAAGTAACAATGCAGGAAGCGTGTGCGTGAACGTGCGTGCCTCTGTGTACGCGTAACATACTCGTCTGAGAACTTGCGGGGCGAACTTTTTTTCTCTCCCTCTCTCTCTCTCTCTCTCTCTTTCTCCAGTTGCCCACGG
This sequence comes from Pemphredon lugubris, assembly GCA_933228935.1. NCBI lineage: Eukaryota > Metazoa > Arthropoda > Insecta > Hymenoptera > Crabronidae > Pemphredon > Pemphredon lugubris. The sequence goes on along the minus strand of OW121817.1, from coordinate 54,377,285 downwards.
TACTGACAACTCCGCGGCAACAAAAGGTGCGGAGCTGGTTAATGGGGAAAGTTTTCGTACATTTCGCGCGAAGAAGTTTTCGTGCAGTTTGGTTGAGTAATTATTTCTTCCCAGGGAGCGGGATAATTTTTACACGCGAGCCGCTTGTACGTACTTCAAGCACGATGAGCCGGCAGTTTGTCTTGTTGGTCCTGCCAAATTTATTAACGCGCAGTTCGGCGCTTTAATTCCCGTTACCGTCTCGTCTCCTACCGCGAAGTAATCGTGGCTGTAAACGGGATAAGACGAATAAGTTCATTTACTTTTACCGGGAAACGGCGTTTTTGGAAAGATCCGTAGCTCGGTAGAACAGTTGAACTAATTACGCTATGATCGTCCACGAGTGGAAGGTCAAAATAATAAGATTCAATTTATCGTAAATAAGTAAATAATAAATATATTTCAACTTATTTCGTTACAACGTAAATTTGCTCACATTCGACTCTGTTCTTTATTCCGTCAATCTCCTTAATTATCCGTACCGTATTACACTGTCCCCGGGCAATATCGTCATTTCTCTTCCCGACGTACAGTTACGCGATACGGGCAGTCGTTACATCGATATCAATCACGCGTCCCGGACTCGCCAAGTAACACAGCGAACTAACGTACGTCAAGCGGCCACGTATCCAAAAACGTACCCACGGCGAGCGTCAACGATATTATCTCGCGTACACGGGGAATGATAGAGAAATATCGAAATAAAGTTGCCCGCGAATGGTAGACATTTTTCTAGATAACGGTCGCGCGATTAATTGCACGCGCGTCGCGTAAAGCCGGAAACACCGTAATAACGTTTTCCCATAAATATCGCCGTTATCGATGGAGGTATCAGATATCGCGGCCATCGAAATTCTCGTTACAATAAGAGTCGTCGTTCAAACACGATTAGTCTCGTTGCGTGAGCTTTACGACGCACCCTCAAGACATTTGTGAGCGCGCGCTGACATTGGGCGTACACGTACGTGGGAGACACGCGTACACGCGTTGCGGTGGCAATGTGGTAGAAAGCGAGAAAACTGTGTCTGCTCTCCGATACCGTCGCACAGAAACCGCTTGTAAGAGCGAAGTCGTATCGTTTGTGCGCTTCCTTCGGCTTCGGCGGCACACGAGGTCACGTGGCGAATGGGACGGCCATCTTGGAAATAACGATCCGTGCATCTGCCCTGCCATATGACGGGAAAGGACTCAATGGTCGCTTTTCGAAGATATTTTGCAGAGATCGCCGTGTTGGGTTCGTCTGGGAATCGGCTCGAAGGCCCTTTGCACGCTCGACGATAGAAACCGGTGCGTTCGTTAAAGTTTCTCTTAAGTTGTTCCACTCGTCTAAATTATCTTTTCGTCCCTCATCGTTGAGGCTTCGACGAATCGATTATAATTCGAATCTCGATACAAAAAAAAGACAAACGCGAGTTTGGACGTGGGATCGATCGATGGCGCGTCCGCAATAAATTTTCGGTAGAGCGCGAGAATAGCGATGAGCGATCGAACTGGTGAGTCGGGGGAAAAAGTTTCCCCCCTCCCCCCCCCCCCTCAATGCATTTCTGCTATTTGTACCCGATGCACGTTACGACGCGAGAGGTCTCTAGCCGAGGTTAAGAGCCAATGACGTGTTCTAACGCGAATGGTGTACGAAGTACCATTACAATGCCCACCGGCTCTCCGTAGGATTAACTCGTACAACCTTCGGTGTAATCGTACGGTTGACAAACGTCTGTTGCGAATAGTATCACGGGCGAAGTTTCAGTACGTAATCGTTTATGCATGAGTAGTTACGTCCGTCTTTCCAACTTGGACGGACTAAGCACGCCTCTAACGATAAGTTCCCGAGGTTACCGCGGAAATCAAAAACTCGTCGAATGGCTTCTGCGAGTTGAGCGAGCTTCCAAGTTCCGCCCTCTAATCTACTTTCGTTAACGAGAAAGTTGTCTCGCCGAAGACTTTACCATCCTGTGCCCGTCGAACGGTTCGCAACCTTGGGTCTGATATATACCTACTCTCGAATGATCCAGTCGCGGAACCGCTGTTTTTTTTATTGTTCCAACCTAACGATCTGGGAAAGCCTACCGTGCCTGCCACAGGCGTCTAATAGAATTCGCGGAATGAAGTTTCCTCGCCTTCCGCCCGATCGTCGTACTCGTTACACCGATGTAAACTTACGAGCCTCGTTAACGCACTTCTAATTTCTGTACCGACGAGTTCCCAGCCAGCCATTTCCAGCTTCGTGGAAATTCCAGAAGTCTTGGAATCCTTTAGAGCACGACCTTGAGGGTCGATCCACGACACCGAAGTTCCACGAAAGTTGCGAGACGACTGCGGGCGAGGAGCTCGAGGCTCGGTTGTATCGTTACACGGGATCGTGCCATGACCTCACCAACACAACCATCCATTTTCGCGTCGGGACACGTTCGAAGAACCAGCCCCGGGACTCACCTTCGGTCTTCTCTCGTTTCACCGACCTTAGCTAAGACGTCTACCTCCTGCCTCCCCTCTTTGCGCTTGTTTTTCCCCGGTAAAAATCTATATGCGTACAAACCCTGCTCGAAATACGCGAACGGAGAACATTGATCGTTTCCACCGAGTCCCGATGGAAACGCGAAAGCGGAGTGTATCCTCTTTGAGGGTGGCTTCACTCAAATTTACCGGCAACGTTTCACCCTCCCCATTTTCTACGTTTCAATGAATTTCACGAAGACGAGCCCCGAGGATTCTCGGTTTTCTCGTCGATGAACGTGGATATCGTAGGATTTTTGATTCCCTATACACCCGTCGACGCGATTCTCGTCACATCGGCTATAATAGAACTAACGACTCGTTAATAGGATTGCGAGTCCCGAAAATAATCGTGCGCGCAAATCGTCGATTTTTGCATCGCGTAGTACCGCGGCGCGCACGTCGAGTCGATAGGAAACGGGTACGAAAATATTTTCCGCGGCTTAAACGCTTTAAAAACACGGCAACGGCTGGAAGTTAAGCCACCATAACCGACGCGTAGACGCGCGACGGGGTAAAGTACTGTTATGTTTGCGGCGGCAACGCCGGCTCCTCTTCCGCTTGCGTGGAAAAGGGGTGGAATACGTATTCCGAGAGTGGCTACGTTCACGGATACCCACGGAAGGGCTGACACCGGATAGAATCGATAGCGACTCGCACGAACACGTACAAAGCCCTTTTGTGTTTCGCGGCGTGTGTACGCGGGGTGTAAACGTGTGCGCGAGCGTGTCTCCGAGCTCTCCTACCGCCTCTTATTCTGCCTAGCCGTGCATGCCGCAACCTCGATCAAGGTCGTTGGTCGTTTATTGCGATGGAATCGATTTGTTTCCAATTTACTTATTCCCTACCCTCTCGCCGCTTTTGCAACAATATCGCGGGACGTTCGCGTGGAACGTGAGACCCGCTAGCTCTCGTGCCACACGTGTTTCGTTCCACGCGACTTCTGTTTCATGGTAAATAAAATCGTTTTTACGTTCGTCCAGTAAGACGATACAGAGGCCGAGAGAGTACTCTCGGAAACATTTTCTTTATTCGTAGGAAATAAAAGCACCGACGTTTATCGACTCTCACAGTGAGAAGAATTCTAAAACCTGCGCGCCGTGTGCGCGTCGAGGGCCGAAGGGATAAGGTCGGAAGCGCGCAAATGGCGAAAAAATTCCCGCTCCTGCACAATTTGCTGATAAACTATCGCGCGTTTGGCGCGCGGGCTTTTAAGATACGACGATGAATAGAGCAAACGGTTTTATTCCCCCCCCCCCCCCCCCCCCCCTCCGGGACGCTATCGTTGCCTTGAAACGCAAGATTTTTTTGCGCGTTCGGAGGTAAGACCGTTACATCGAGAATCGCGTCGGTTTACTCTCAACGCTCTTGAGAGGACGACCGCGTTGCATTTATCTTACGGCAGTTTCAATATTGACGCGAAGATTATTTACTTTAAAGTAGAGCGAAGTTTCTAGGTAGAAAGAAAAGAAATTGGAATCCGACGGATAAGGGAATGGTAAAAATAATAGCCAAGGATTAATCGTACGCTACGATCGGTAGAATCCGTGCACGTCGATCGGCATTCCCGAGGCGGATTAACCTCGGGTCTCGAGAGCGAGCATTCAGGGAGAGTCGAGAGGAAATTCTTTTATCGGAAAGATTTTATCGGCAGAAGAGCGGAATCGAGTTTCGAAACTTGTGTCGCTACTCGGGAAGACGATCCTGGTAACGTGTGCTCCTGCGAACCACTCGTGCAGATCTTCTGTCCTTGAATGCAGGCGCGCGCGCGCGCCTCTCCGTGTACGCGTGTGTACGTCCCGAGACCAAGTGACGCGGCGAAACGATGCTCGTGCCCGCGCATGAGCGTACACATGCAAAATGCAGCCAGCTGCCGGGAATGCGGGAGACAGCAGACACTCGAAACGAACATTAATGCCCCTCTTCGGGCATGTTACATAAACCAGCGAGCGGCAGACTTCTCTCTTTTGCCCTGCCTGACTACTTATCGCAAAGTACCGAATACTACTGCGGCGCAGCTATTTTACGTGTATGTACAGCCCCGGCAAGACTCGGAGTTTCCTACGAGTCTCGTTCGCGTGCTACTCGTCGTCGTCGTTTCCATTAGAACCCCCTTTTTCGTTATCAAATAACCTAATTATCCTCGTTCTCTGTTCTCGCCCGAACGATGGTAATAGAATCGATCAGTTTCCACGGTGACTCAATTAATTACGCGTATCTCGATTAAACGTATCGGTGGGCGCAACCTTGGCGCCGATAATACGATCCGAAGCTAAATAGCTCGTCCGTACGAGCGAGTTTTTAATTACCCGCCAGATTGTAAGCTATCCGGTACGGGATAATGTAACGCGCCGACGATTTGCCAATTGTGTTGTGTATCGGGCCGCCCCTAGTATAGGGTCTTAGCTCACGCGACATTTGAAATTCATCAAGATCCATTTATTCATGCGTGATACACGCTCGCATGGAAGAAACATGAGGCAGAGCCGCCTGCATCCAACGTGTATGGAGGTCAAACGACTATCGACGGTCTCTCCTTGATTTCAGATAGGAAACGAGCTAACGACTGCTCGGGCACGTTATCGCGGGCGCGCGCGAACGCGCAATCCATTTAGCCTTTTTCTTTTCCTTTTTTTTTTTCATTACCGAAGACTATAATTACATCATTCGCATAATCACCGCGATAAAGAGGAATGAGAAATGGCACGCGGCATCGAATCATTATTTATTTTGTTACCGAGGAAATTACACCGGAGCGCATCACCTGCGCACGTGTTTAAAGTTTTTTCGCGTTATATCTGCTCCGCTGCGCCGTGCGCTTTAATGCCATCGAGTGACTAATCGGTACGAAACATTAGTCATCCAATAATAGCGAGCGTGGCGAGCACTTTGCGTGAGGTTGTCAACTTCGCGGAATACCTGCCTTCCACGGTACGTGCGCGCGCGCGAGTGTGTTGTTAAATCGGGAATATTTATTTGCCGCGCCAGCGCAAATTGCGGCCCCGTGGACGGGCGTAACGAGCCGTATACCGGAATAGTGATAAATTGCCACCTCGAAACATCTCTTTCTTTCTTTCTCTCGGTTCGCAAGATAAGAAAATTTCTTTTGCAACCTCCAGGCGTAAAAACGTCTGTAAACTCGCGCCGTTAAGAGACTCTCTTCCACCTAAGCATTTTTCACGCGGAACATTGTCGATACGCGGTGTTAGCACAGAGATACCGTTTAGACCGGGAATGTAAATAGGTTCGCGGTGGCTGCCGATAAGGGAATGCGTCTTATCTTTACGAGCGTCGAAGTTGGCAATTCCACGTAGACCGTGTCATATCAGATCAGACGGAAATAACGTTGAATCGGTGAACGTACGAAGCCGGGAGAACGGGGAGATGCGCATCTCTCGGGCGATGTTAATTTCGTGCTTTGCGATTTAGATTTTACACTTTGTTTCCATGTAGACGGTATATCCCCCTCGTATCGAAAAGAATCGGCAGCGAAGCGTTTCCATTGCGAAAGAACGACGTTTCCTCCTCGGAAAGTGTCGCATTCTGCTTTTCTCGCCCCCGACGGAAGGCTCGCAGATGGAATTGCACGATTATCCGCCATGCGTAACTCCCACGTTTCCCCGACACGATAAAATCGCCACCGGTGCGGTGTCTGGAATCGGCTGCAAAGATACTTAAAGCACCGTCCGTGGAAAACAATTTCGCCTTACGTAACGTTTGCTCGCGCGCTTCGAAAGCGAAGAAGAGGAGGAAGACGGAACGAGCGCGGCGTGAACGCCGCGCCGCGCCGGGAGGGAAACGCGTGTATGCGTTCATCGCGTGGTGTTCAAAGCACTCGTACGGCAATCGCATTTTCTTCCCATCGCGCAAGGACACCGCGAAGCGTGTCGCGAAGATACGCGACTCTCCGACCTTCGATACTCGAAATACGAGTAGCACGTTTTCTCGTAAACCGTGAATAATATTCGCGACAGCTCAAATCGGTTATTTCGAGCATATATAAATTTCTGTGAAACGACATATTTAGAACGGATGAGGTAGGGATCGTTGTTAATAAAAATTCATATACCAATCGTCTAACGCGATGAAGATGATCTTCCTTCTATTAAAAGGGCAAAAGAGAGATTGCTCGACACCGTTAACCGACTATCTTTCCAGTCCCCCGAATAATTCCAACAACTTCAGCGTTGAACGCATCCCCATTCCCGACACCGTTCCTCTCGTACATTCGCAAATTAATATTACACAGTCGCTCTTCCATACAGACGACTTTGCATAATAAAGAAGCGCAGGTTCCACGAACGAAGAGAGAGAAACGGGGGGAAAAAAAGGAGAGTAACAAGCCCGAAAAGGAATGTTAGGACGACGTTGCGCCGGCGACTGCACGGGAGGAGTTCGACGTTGCGAGACTGAACGTCATTTTGCCCGAGCACAAAAAACGCGGAGAGAAGAGCGAGAGATGAGAGCTTGGGAGGGTGGGAGGGAGATAGGGTGAGAGAGAGAAAGAGAAGAGCGTGTTTGGTAGGTACGCCGGTGCAGCAACACGCGCGAGCACGTGTGCGTGAATGCACGCGGAGAGTATTTTTTTGCGGCACAGCCAGCGGGAGAGTAGAGTCGTGCTTGAGTTGGCCGCTCGGTCGGTCGCCTTCGGTCACACACGTAGAGAGAGATAGAGAGAGAGGGCAAGCGTGCTGTTACGCGGGAAAGTGTGTGTGTGTGTGTGTCCGTGCGTGCGCGCGCGAGAGAGAGAGAGTAAAGAGGAAAGATACAACTAGCGTGGAGAAAGAGCGAGAAAGGGAAAGAGGGTGCAATGGAGGGGGAAATACGACGTTAGGTGGGACCGTGGGTGTCGACGGGAAAGGAGGGGAGGAGAGCGATATCCCGACGAGGCGGCGGTTGCCGAGACTGGGAGGGGGTGGGGGGAACGTCGGGGAAGCCTGGCAAAGGTGGGCGTGGTGGGGGGCGAGCTCTCCTCGCTGCCGCAGTAGAGTAGCGGCCTTCGACGCGATCTGATCTTGGTCCGCGTCACGTTCTTCTGCGTGTGTTTAAAAGCCGTGAGTGTGTACGTGTGTGTATACGTTTCGCGCAGGCCATTCTCTAGTTTTCTCTCGAGTATTTCGTCCGTTTTCGATCCCACGGAGTAAACACCCGTGACGAGTATCCCGGGGATTATCGCAACCCGGCGAATGATTTCTCGAAATCGTTTGCCCCCAGCGCGAGTGTGAATCGCGAAAACGACACAGTGATACATCGGTGTGATATTCTTTATCTCTCTAGGCTGAGAGGATTAATCGAGGTTCCTTGTTGTTTTTTTTTCTGTGGGACGTAATACCGTCGTAGTGGAGCGTTTCTCGTCGAGGAGCTTGGATTTACAGTGCAGTGTTGTACCCCGGATGTAGATATGTACCAAAGGATTTCGGGGGCTGTAGCGCGGCGCTAAGAAGCCGGCGCCACCCCTTCGTGGAATACCCGGGGGTGTGTAGAAACCCTTCGTCGTTTGCCCGGGGTTCGACCCGCGTCGTCGCGCCATTGTTCGCGGAGGTCACGGGAGCAGTGGTGTGCGGTACGTGATTGTTCGCAATCGTGTTCTCGATTGGCATTTGAATCGTGCCCCGCGATCGATCACTCGTAGCGTCCATCGCGACGCTTCTCGAATTACGAAATTCACTCTTTCCCTCGATCTCGTCGGGTGAAATTGGTTCGAGCTACGGTTTAACACCGCGATCGCTCTTAGCCTGGTATTCCGTTGCAACGGAAAATCGAAGTGCATCGAGTGTGGCCGCGAAAGTAAGGGGAAAAGGAGAAAGAAGAAAAGGAGATCGAACCCATTGTTCGTCGGTCGATCAACGTCTGCTGGCTTCGTACCAGTTCGGCAATCTCCGTAACCGATCGTCATCGTCGTCGTCGTCGTTGTGTCGTCGTTGTGTCGCCGTCGTCGTCGTCGTAGCAACTCACACACGGTCCGGTTCTCTCTCGCGCTCGCAAGACGAGTGATCTCGGCGTCGCGTCGTTCGCAGTGCGCGACACAGGGTTCTCTCTCTGCGTTATACTCCGAAGCAATATCTAGCGCGTTTCTCGTTTTTCCCCCTCAGTGATTATCGATATCATACCGCGAGCAACGACATACGCGACAGTCGACCACTATTGGGCACGGAGAGAGAGTAGTATAGCGAATAGTTATAACGCGTCGTCTCGGGTCCCAGGGGAACCGGTGCGTCTGACCGAGTGCGCGCAATCGACGAGATCACACCTCGAAGGAAGTACTCGTCGAGAGATCATTGACGGATCGTCTCGCGAATACAATCCCGTGCGTTGGAATTCTCGCGACGGTCGCTGTCCGTCACGAGATATGAGCCGCACCGCAATCGGGAGTGCGGCTCGTACGATGAAGAAGAGAACGATTTTGATAATCGACTGCGTAGCAAGGACGAAGACAGAAGCATGCCACCGGTGCTAGGAGGCGCGGCAATGGCGGTCCTTCCGGTAAGCCCGCAGACGGCCACGCAGGGTAACCCGCACCATCATCACAATCACCACGTACACCAGGGACAAACGCAAGTTCTACTCGCGGCCGCCGGCGCAGGCACGCAGGTCCAGCCGCAGCTGCTGTATCAGCCGTATAATTTGATGCCGGCAGGGAGCTCCCCCTCCCACCAAACGGGCTTTCAGCATCACCATCATCATCATCAACAGCAGCAACAACAGCAGCAGCAACAACAACAACAACAGCAACAACAACAGCAGCAGCAGCAACATCATCATCATCAACAACATCAGCAGCAACAGCAGCAACAACAACAACAACAGCAGCAGCATCATCATCATCACCATCCGCAGGCCGGACAGCAGAGCAACTTTCTGCCGGGCGACGTCGGTAACGCCGCCACGACGCTAGCCCTGTAAGTGACGTTGGAAGTTTTTAAACGGCGCCCTTTATTACTCCCCCGCGCGATGGTTTTTTCTTACGCGCGACCGCGTAAAAAGACCGTGTTTAACGCGAACGCGTTCGCGTAATATTCTCAACGTATCACACGGTGCGATGGATGATAAGAGAATGAAATTTACCGTGGGAGAGAGTGGGGTTAATGCGCGTGTGGGGAAGGAGAGGCAAGGCGGCAGGGTGTGCTGACCGGTACAGGTGCAATTGGCGTTCGGGTTGACTGGGTTCTCGTACACGGGCAAACCGTGGAAGTACACGGGAATCATGAGAAAACGATCTCTCGCGTCTCGAGACGCGTGGTGGAATATGAACGGGTCGAATTCGAGAATCGCGGGGCATCGTCGAGGAATGTTCACTGGTAATGGGAAGTTTTGTATTCGGCCGAGGTTGCGCGTGAATTACGAGCAAACGTGTTCTCTCTCGCTAAGAGTTTTATTCGCGTCTCGGAGTAGGCGATGCTCTTGCACGGTGAATATAAATGGTATCGCTATTTGTGGAAGCGCCGTTACGCGGTATTTACAGTCGGCGTTTAAATTGCGAGAATTAAGAGCGGTTTGGGATCGATTTATCGATTACGCCAAGCGACGCGATTCGTGCCGGTAACGTTGAGTAATTTGCGAGTGAACTAGCGTTGATTTTGTAATCTGATTAACTTTTTCACGCGAGTTATTACGTCCGGATATGGAACGTACGAAAAAATTCAATTTTCCACTAACAGCCACGCATAGCTGCGCGCAATTACGCGACTTTCGCCGAGGAGCCTCTGACTTACCTCTACCGCGTTAAATTTCGCGTAACGATCAATTCGTTGGACTATTGTGACAAAAAATCCTTGAAGTTTCTTACGGGATTCCGCTATTATTCCACTGACCGACGCTATATGAATTACGATTCCGGGCAACTTCCTGTCAAGTAGATTATGCGTGTCAGCGGAAGAACGGGGACACAGAAGACCTCGCGGGTTCTCGGAAACCAGTTTTTGTCGCGATTCGAGCGGTCGTTTTGAGGGAGCGAGGATGCGCATTTACGATCGCTTTGAAGAGGTGGAATCAGAAGTCGAATATATAAATGGCGCGATACTATCGGGAGAGTAAATAATGAGAATAACGGCCGACAAACGCGGGGGGAACAGAAATTCGAAAGTGGTCTCTCTCGCGCAGGAGCGAAGTTTTGTTCCGCGGGAGAGCAGTTTTAAACTTTCGCTGGTGAACTATGAAACACGCGGAATGAGTAACAAACGTTCTAGAAAGCGCGCTCGAGTCAAGGTTACTCCTGAAACCTTCGAATAAAAAGGCAGGTGATTTTGCAACGTGACGCTGGCCTAATCTAAAAGTTCCTCCAAATTGTGCGTACCAAAGTAGTTCGTTGTTTCGCAATTCTTGTTCTCCGCTCTCTTTGTATTCGAGTTTTTTTTTGTACTCGATAGGAAATATAGAATCATCTCGATGGGGAGGATCCAGAACTCCATGTGACATTCGTGACGTTGAAAACAATTTGAAAAAATTCCAAATGATTGAATTCGTTTATAAAAATCTATCCAGTGCCGAAAAGAGATACTTTTCGAAGTGACTATCCGTCCGGTGGATCCATAAATCGTACAAGGGTATCGTAACGTAAATTATTCATAATTTGAATAATTTACGATAATTTTAATCGAAACGGCCACCGGATACGTTTGCTCACTTTTGCCGTCAATATTAATGGTTGGTCATCCAACGATTCAGCTGTTTCGATTTTATCTTTTCCCTTCCAGCGAGATAACGGTTCATTCTTGTTTGCCCGAAACACTTGTCGATGTCTGGATCCGGTCTTAATAAATCGCTAGACAAATTAACCGCGGTTGGCGCGAGCTCGTACGAGGCAATGAAAGACTAGACGTTCGCAAACTGGTTTCACTCGCAATGTCGCTGGCGTTGCGTAATGTCCGGCATAACGTGGGTCTGATTTGTAATCCGTGCTATTCGATGCACGTCATTGCACGTAATTAATTGGAATTCGTTCCATTGCACGGATCGATGTAACGTGCGAACGATCTCCCGCGGGATAAGCACCGCGACGCAGAGTTACTTTTCTTCGGCTTTCACGCACGGTCGATCCGCTCTTTGAAATATCGTTTACAAGAAGTATAAAGTTTTCGTTGCACGTGTATTCAGGTTTTTCGAAAGCTACGATCGATACTTACGATTAGAAAAAATCGTTGCCCGAAGGGCTGAAGTCTTGACGCGCGCGTAAACTTTGCAAAACGATAAAGGAGTATCTCGTGTTTTTCTTGTCGCGGAAAGTTTGTCTACATTTATTCGAATTCCCCGTTCGCTTTTGGAAAAGAAACGCTCCGTTTCTATTATTATTTCAATACATTACACAAACTTCTCGTACGGTCGTAATTTTTAAAAATTCACAAACGCCAATTCGACGAAACGAAGAGTGGGTCGAGTTTTGCATTATGGGATGGGAAGGTTTTAGATGTTCGTAAACTCCCTTTTCAAAGGTAGAAAATTGGATTGCAGGCTGATATCCAAGAAGGGAGAGAAGGACTCTCGAATCCGTTTGACCCTCTGCAGACTCTTCAGCTTGAGATTTGCAGTTTATGCATAGAAAGTGGATGCGCAGCCACGTATATTTATGCGACTCCAATCCGAGGAGAGATATAGTTGTGTAGTTCCACGAATTTACCGGCGGTATTTATTCGAGCGTGGTATAACAGAACTAACACGGCGAAGGTTTCCAATCTGGATACGCGAGAGCGGAGTCTCAGTCGTAATCCTCTCGGAAAGAATCTCGCCGGTAATCGATTGGAACGAGGCTCTTGATACTCAACCCTGAACCGGAACACCGGAGAAAACGTTTGATGGTCGAGTAGTCGAGTGAAACCGGGACTGGCTCAGCCGGGCACGGTTAATTAATTAGCTAGCTGCCTTTCGTTTTCGAAGCATCGAATTATTGAGCCGATACGCGCAAAAGCCCCTTGTCGCGCAAACGAATTTATTGAATATCCCCGCACCGACTGTGCACACAATCGAAGCGCGCCCCAGCGTAAATAGAACGCTTCTTTAAAAGGTTTCGTTTTCCGAGAAACGATTCGCGGCGCGCGAGAAATAATTGCAATATCGCATTGCCGAGCGGAAACGAAATAAACAACGAAATTGGAGTAAACGCAATTACGGTAAGTTCGATTGATCTTGCGGGGATAATTGTTCGGTGTATTACGAGCGTTATCTAACGGCGATTACGTGTACGCGATATCGCGTATCGCTGTAACTTGTAATTATTTCGCATGAAACATTTCCAATATCGATAATGACGTGTTGCGCGAAGTCGCGAGCCTAAAGTTCTCCGGGTAAATATACGAAATACGCGAACGAGGGAACCGTGCGCAGTTCCGTGCACATCCTGGAATTGTGTTTTGGGTCGATGAAAGGAGAGAATCGGGAGAAGGAATTCCGGTTTCATCACGGCGCACGGCTGTCAGAGGCTGGCAGACGATTTTCGCAAAGGGCATTTTGTCCCTGGGGGAAGAGAGCGAGTGAGCGACCGAGAGAGAGAGAGAGAGAGAGAGAGAAAGCGGGGGGAGGGAGTAGTGCCATAAACTGCACGATATAATGGGCTCTGGGAAAACGTAACAATGCGGTTAATCGGGCGCCTGGCTCCTTCCCGGGGACCGGGGGAGGAAGAGGGCGTCCTAGGGGGTGAGGGAGGAAAAAAATTTCGAGACGCCAGGCATTGCTCCCTTTGTTAGTGGCCCGGGGCCTCAGGTAGAGAGAAATCACGAAAGTCTGTCCCATTCTATGGAAATACACAAAGGCACGGCTGGTCCTTTTGTTATCCCGAGGGTTTCTACCTGCCCTCCTCGACCGTGGCTCGCGGAACAATGTAACGCTTCACGGAGAAAAATCAGGAGAGAGAGATAGGATGCTGCGGGTGGGAGTCGGAGAAAGGGGAGAGTGGTAGGATGAAACAGAAAAGTGAGACAATCTGCTGCGCGCCGAGGATACGCGCGCGTACTCTCCCCGAGGTCATTCAAGGTCGAAGACGTATACCGGACAGATATCTGATAAACGATAATCGGGATTGCGCGTTTAGGCATTCCCAGCGTTATCTGATCGCCGTCACGCTTCGTCGATAGATCCTTTAAACGTCTAATCGGGGAAGAAAAAAACGTGACCGCGCGTTCAAGTGTTTTTCTCGAAATCGCGGGCAAGACATCTCGTAAACGCGTCTCGAAGGATCGATTTAAAGAACGAGTGCTATCGGCGTGGCGCCAACCTACATACGTTTAAATTCGTTTTCGAAGAAATAACGTCTAATTCGAAATTCATTTAACGCGTAACGCGTTGTCTCGCTCTCCGCGAGTCATTCATAGTGTCGCATAGTTGAATTGTTGCCGAGCAAAACGTGAATTCTGGTCCGCTAAGTTTAATCCGCGTAGTACGCTTTTGACCTTCGACGAATGAAAATAGCTGTCGAGCTTATTCTCCCTTTCTTTTTTTCGTGCTCTCTATCTCGCTCTCTCTGGCTCTCTCTCTCGCTTCCTCTCCCTCTCTCTCTCTCTTCTCCCGTCTCGTGTTTTGTAACGTTGAATTTTGTTAATTTGGATCATCGTCGGCGTACTCGCGTTCCGGTTAATGGGAAAATCCACATTGGACACGGAAGTCTAATTTTGGCACGGCGCTTTAATCTATTACTGCGCCGTTGGTACTCGAACAAGCGTATCGTCAGCTTTAAAAGTATCAAGTTTATTTTTGCTCGCTGGGAGCCGGCCGAAAGAAAATATTTCACAAACTCTCACGGCACCGACATTACTTTTCCACAGCCTACGAGACCCACGCAAAACGCTGGATATCGCGTTCACGCCGGGTGCAACGTTTCACAATTTTCCCGCGATATTGCCATACTTGGAAACGGAAATACAAACGCGCGGATACGAATGCACGGGAAAAGATTTCGGTATTCCCGAGCAATGTTACCGGTAGCGATGAATTTCTACATCGTCCCGGCGAAACTGGTAGAATTCGTTACGTAAAATTCCCCGAAATTTAGCGTTCATCCGAACGATGGAAATAACTTGGAATGCTTGAAAGAATATAATCGGTCGCTCGTTCGGTCGTCACGAAACAATTTTGACCCGATAGTCGTTGAACTAGAGCGAACTCGATAAACGATAACGCAAAGTTGTTCGACGTACGCGGAAAGACGTTTTGCTCGCTTAAAATGCATTCGCTACAAAACAAAACCCTCGCGAGCATTATTCCTATGAAAATCTACCCTCCGTATCGCGTAATTAATATGTATATCGTACCTCGGTCTTCTCGCGTATCAAATTTCCCAGCCAATTACGTTGCTCCAAAATTGCCTACATTATTCCTGCGTTCCTCCCGGATAAAACACACGCGTTCGCGTGTACGCTAGAGAGGATGGATTGCGTGCAACAAAAGGTTTAATAATTGCCGTACCACGGTAATGATTTTCTCCGATAGATTTGCGAACGCTGTGTACGCCATCTCTGCAGCGCGTTACGGAGAGTCGAAAGAACTCCATCCGACAGCGCGTGCCTCACCGAGTTATTCGTGAGAGTCTCCTCTCTCCGAAGTCCCTCGCAAATGACTTCGTAGTTATATATCCGCTCTCGGTCGTTGCGGTCGGTTTTCTTTCTCGATTTTCTGCCCTCCACCTCCGCCGCCTCCTCGCCCGCCCTCTTCTTCTCGGAGCACCGCTGAATCACAACCGCAAATATCCTTCTCCGGTAACTGGCTCCGCCGGTCGCGTCTCTCCGAAAGAGTTGCGGCTTGGGGGACTAAGGCTGCGGTCACACCAGGGGAACCGAGTCGAATCGAATTTAGGTGACTCTGATCGAAATATCGTCGAATGGGGCTCGCCCTCGTCGAGTCGAAATTACCGTAGTTCGATTGGAATCTCCAGCGTGATCGATAATAAATCTCCTACGGTGTCAAATACTGTTCGATTTTTGGAACGATTTTTGGTTTTCTGTCGGGTTGTTAATACATTTTTTTTAATTCTATAATACTAAGAATCGAAATATTTACTCGCTACATTTGCACATATTTTTGGGTAAGATTCTGAGTAACGTGGAACGTGCGGTAGGAGGAACTTCACCAATTTGCTCGTATTAATAATGAGTTTTATATTTTCGCGGAATGCTTGAGCAAACGTTACGTTGAAAATGGTGTTCGTCTTTGGAAAGTGTGATGCTTCTAGGAGATTAGATCTTTTTTCTGTATACACGTATCGTGGAGAATTTTTATGAATCTTAGTAAATTTATAAACGCATTTTCCAGTTTGCAATGTAATACCGCTCTCTCGGTGTGACCGAAGCTTGAAGAATCGAAGCAATAGGACAGGAGCGTAGTGGCGATAGCGTATTTACTAGGTATAAGAGGTGGAAGAAGAGTCCATATATTTTACAATCGCGCTGCACTCGAGTGAGGCCACGATCTAGGTCAATAGAGAGGTCGGTTTCTCTCGTTTTATCGCCTGCCTACGTAGTTGGGTTGGTTTTACACGGTGAATTTATTAACGCGCGGCCATCTAAACGACAGTGAATCGCGAAGCGCATTCTACGTTAATGGGAAATTGCTATGCCATGAATAATACCGAGCAGTTTGGAATTTAACGACGCTGTGCGGCCAATTCCGGTTTTATTTTTCACAAACACTTTTACGGAACGCTTCGTTTCACCGTTTATGAATATCTTTATAATACATCGATATTTTTTAGTTTAACGAGTCTTTAAACCGCAGTCTCGTATAACTTGGTGCAAAGGCTAACCGTATAAAATTAACGAATAATTGCGTCAAACATTTTATTGGTAAAATAATATTTAATACAAAGTTCCTCGCGCCGAACGCGCGTACCATTGCGAAACACTCGTAATTTGTCCCGCGCAATTAGCGTAACGGAAATCATTCGTCGCGCCATTGGAAATATCGAGAAAATTTAAATACCCAGCGAAGAAAAAAAAAAAGGCAGGAGAAAAACATCGTGAACGGGTCGAGCCGCTTTAATATTAATCCGACGACTAATTAACACAGTTTCAGTCATGCGAACGTGATTCGGAACAGCGATAACTTCCATTTCGTAATTCCACCGTCGCTGGATCTCGCTAAATCCGCGGCGTTATCTCCCGCTTCCGTATCTCGAGTTTCTCCGCGTATTGTCAACCGCATGACTCGAGTCCGAAGGTCGGAGACTAACATACGTATATTTTTTTCGCGTACATTCGTATCGCACTACACATATACGCGTACGCGCGGCGCTATCTATTTCGATGCTCGCATTCCGCGTTATTCTTTGTTATCCGGCCCGACCGGCCTCGTGGACAAAAATCGGTATTGTCGGAGTGCTGCTCCCAAGTGTTATCTTATCTTCGTTACACGCACGCTCGTTATCAGTGTCGGAGGCAACGGGTCGGTGAGTTATCGCGAGCTTTTGCCGCCTCAACTCTTTCGTCGTATGCTAAATTCTCGCGAACGTCGTTGTTAATCTTCCCTTCCTTTCCCGCGCGCTCGATCCGGCAATTAAACGATCGATCCGGGTCATTCGATTTTCGTAACTCGAGGAAACGGCGAAGTAAGTGTCTCGGGAAGGTAGTTCGAATGCGCGAATTCGAATTGACGAGAAATCTTTATGAATGGCAAATTTGTGTTTGCGTTTCAGGTATTCGACGCGGTATCGAATGTTTTGTTTAATTTGATTAATCGTGCGTTTGAGCGTCTAAAATAATGAATTCCCCGAAGCGGCTCTTTGTCGGAGTAACGTTCGATTCTCCTTTGTCCTCGGATTCTCTCCGTGTTATCGTCTCGTTCCATTCCGTCTTTTCGCCAGTGCCGCGCTATCTTTCTACAAAACGACCAAAAGAACGATTTGGCAGAAAATCGAGGGGCAACGAGAGTAGGAGACGAGTTAACAAAAAGGGTGGAGGGAGAAAAAGGAAGGTTGCGTTACATGCACGGCTCGCAAACTCCGCGCAATCAGAAATCCAGCTTATCGCGGTGGCATGGCAATGCCATTGAAGAAACAGGTCATAAAGTCCGTGCAGTTTGTGGCTTTCGCGTACGCGCCAACTTCTGGTGCTCCTCCTACTGCATTCGATTTCGCTCAACTTTCGCATCCTCGTTTTTTTTTCTTTTTAATACTCACTGGTTCGCGCACGGATCAAGAATTTCGAAAAAAGTTAACAGCCCTTAATTCGAGGATCGCAATGATAAAATTATAGAAACAAACTTTACTATTTTCGTCCCCCGAGCGTTCGTTTCGAACAAGCATTACTCGAAAAAATTTTATTTCCGTAGACCCACACTCACAGTAACCAACGAAGAAGTTACTTGTCTCCGGAGAAGATTTGTAGTTTGCGATTTTCGACAAAACAATGGTGATAAGTCGCCGAGAAGATAGGAGCGATCCTATATTTCAAACCGGTATCAAAAGATACCGGTATGATTGTTTTCATAGTTCTCTATTCTTATCGATTGTTCGCACACTGTTACAGCTCTTATCTAGTCAAACGTTTTTATCGACCTGTCCGCTTCGAGTACCAAGCATCGCGCGATTTTATCTCGATACTGGTATCCCGATTTTACTTTTTTTTTCTCCCGTCGACGCATCGCGTTACGTCACGCCAAAATATTGAGCAACGAGCTCTGCCATTACGAAATTCGCCTACGAACGACGATACGCCGTTCGGACGCGTACGAATCTCTTCGCAAACAATCGCGACGCTTCGCGGCCATCTTTCCTTTTTCGCGCATTCGCTAAACACTTGCGCAAATATTGGACGGACGGTGGAACGGAGCGCGAAGGTTGAAAACGCGCTCGAATACAAACGCGTTAATTCCACCGGCGTTGATTCGCACCTGTAAAACGCGTCCTCGCCTCGATATCGATTCTTGGTTGGTACGGTGAAATTCGAACGGACAACGAAACTGTTGTGTAACTAACGTTTTATTCGCACGAGAAACATCCCAGACGTAATGTAACCGTGTTTCACTTAAGGAGACCGTCTCGTCTCTCCGTTACCAGAAATTTTCTTCTTTTTGCTCTATTTGCGTTTACCGGACAGCCACGCCGATTTTTCGCCGAAGATAGCGGAAGAAGTCGGAGAGATAGCGAGGCACGCCACTGCATGGAAATGCATCGGAAACAAACGCATTCGTTTTCCTCCGGACAAACGTTCTATCGAGTCGATCGCGTCGAGCAACAACCCCACCGCCGTCGCCGTCTGCATTCTAATCAGGGATTCTATCCACCGACGGGAATTGTTTTTTTTTGGTTTTGTTTCTGTTGTTTCCTGCGATTCGCAGAAACCGACGGTTTTGTCGATACCGTCCAGGAAGCTACACAATTTGCACACGCGAGCCACGTGATATTTCAGAAATAGATCAGGCACATCTCTTCGCGATTGGATCTACTTAAAGCCAACTCGGTTACCGTGATCCATCGATCCCTATAAATCCCGATCGCTCATATTTCTAAGCTCCGAGGAACGATTCTTTGGCTCGCGGTTGCATTCGCAGCCAGCGTAATTGCGTCCCGATGCGTGAATTCGGATCGGATCGCGTGGAATTCGAGGAAGAAGATGGAAGAGAGACTCCTCCGTTGGCTTCGGTCCCAACTGGCTACGCGTGAATAAGCGGGGGCGAAATAAATTTCCCATTTGGTATATCGGAGAAAGATAGATAGATAGAGAGAGAGGAAGGAGACGTGGAGTAATGGAATGAGACTGAATTCCGCGGTGGATGATTTGTGACGAATGGTATGGTAGTTTTGATATTGGGGTCAGCTGTTTTATCGCCGGACCTTTATGATCCATCTTGTTACGGAATGCCTATCGTTCCCATACGAAATTCTGGTTAGCGTACAGCGTCATCGCTACTCTATCTTACGGAGAAAAAAAAAGTTATCTCTGCGTATCTTGAACGTAACGTTGGACTTTTTTTATTAAGAAATATCTCGTGGCGTTCGATTCCGTGGAGGATGCGAAACAAAGACTCCGGATGATAAATTCGAGGATATAATTTACATGGCAGAATGAAAGTGACGAATCCTCGTACTCTGTATCAGCGAAAGTGTTAATGCATTTTCTGCGTTCGACGCTGTTCCCCAGACGCTTCCAACTATTTTCCCGATAATGAAATGCAAAAGGCTTGTTAGACCGTCTTCGAGCGATTGTTACGCGCTCGCGCACGCTCGTAAAACAGTGGTCGGATAAGGGGAGTTTAAAGTGATATTTCTAAAGAGGTCAAAGGCTACGGTGCACCGATACGCGCTCTCCCGATCGACATGCACGTTCATCAACCCGGTGACCTTCCTCGGGTATTCCACGCGAATATCGTGCTCTATTTTCGACGTTTGCGCTTATGCAAGCGTTGTTACTTTGCGCACGAGTTGTTAAACGATCCACGTTATATTTGGCGCAGTTACACGCCACGGCAGTGTAACGCGACGACCCGTAGTTCAGCGAATAACAGATTGAACGTTAAGCGATTGCGTTATTTAATCGGCTAAATCGGTCAACTGATCTACTCTCTATTACCTAATTTAACGGGTATAACGCGGAGGCTTCGCGATGATCTGCTTTATTACGCGCTTAATAAACTGTAGATATGCGTGCCTATTATCGCAGGAAATGTAAAAAATTTATTATTGTTTAATATCTTTTGGTTATCGTTAAACGTAACGATTAATTCGATATAAATCTTCGAGTTGCAGACTTGACATTAACGGTCGTTGGACACGGTCAATTTGACTGCAGTAATAAAACGATGAAATTTTCTCGATCTAAAAAAATTCATTATACGCGCGAAGGAAAAGATTACTAACGCTCGTCTAGACACGAAGTGGTTACTTTTCTCGCGGAAGTGGGAAAAGACAGAACTGTAATCGTTAACACTCCCATAGCCGCGTCATATCTCACGAATACACGGCTTCTTATTTTCATAGGCTTTAGGCTTTCAGCTTCACTCCTTAGGCTTTTTTTTATAAATACATTCAATTGCTAATGCTTTAACTAATGAATGTTCTGCGCTTTACCTACTTATTCACTTCAACATTTAAAGTTAATTACAGTTAATTGCGAAAAGTTGATCGTGTATCTCACTGATGCGTGGCGAGCATCAATGTGACTCCTCGTAACGCGACTAATGGAGCGTTAAACTAATTTAGTGGAAAAAATGACGACTACAGCCGAGAAGCGGGATGCCCGCGGTCGACCGGCATTTCTTTCGTCATTGCAGCTTCTAGAATAATGTGTTCCATTCCGCGATTGGATCGCTGCCAAGTATATGTTTACGGAAATCTCGGGGTAAAGGGAGCAAGATAAGAGGGAGGAGTGGCGGCCGGGTGAAAGACGGGGGGGGCTCTATTTACAGATGCACCGAGCCGAGAGACAAAAGAGAATCCCAGGTCTATCTTCGACGTATAAATGGCAACTTGTTTATGGAAACGCGATACGCGGTGGGCCGGTGTCGGGAAGAAAAGCGTTTACGAAAGCAGAACGCGAGATAGCTTTACCCCCGACCTTTGCGGTCGTCCACGACACGAATTTCGCGGAACGCGATTACCATTAATCGAGTTTGAGGTTTGACGTTATGGTCGCGTCACGAGCGGCGGGGAAGGTTGGGGGGCGAGGGAGGGCGAAATCAGAATTGATGGAAAATCGCGAGAACCGGGGGACGTCCGGGAAATTGTTGTCTACAGCAATTTGTACTCGTTCCTAGAAGAGTTCGCGAAAATAGCTCTCGCTGATTAATTCCTGGATCAGAAGTTTTATTTAATTTTCTTTAATTTCCACCGGGTCTCCTGGTCTCCCACTCGCGCTCGAAGTAATTACATTTGCTCGAGTTGAATTTTAATGAGACCGGTTGTTAAGTCAAAACACTCCGGATGTAGTCCCGTTAATTGAAATTTTCAAAAGCAGAATGAAGTACGACTTGTTTTCCAACGTGCCGCGGGGCTGTTCTTTAAACGATCGGCCGACTTTGCGATACTAAATAAGAAATTGGGAGCCACGTGGTAGCTTTAGGTATTTGTTTTTAATTTCTACGGAAACGTAAGTAAACGTTTACGACGCGTTTATTACAAAAAATGAAGTTTTCTTTTGCCGCGCGAAAGAAACTTCAGATACAGCTGTGCTTTTGTTTAGGTAGCAAAAGTTTTGGAGTGTCACGATTTGAATCGAATCGAAAGTTCGTAATTCGGCTTCTTGCGCGTCTCAATGGCAGATCGTCGCTCGAGTGGAATGAGTTTTTCTGCGAGGTTTTTATCCGGTTTTCCAAGGACTCTCCGAGTCGTAACGACGGGAGGGGATCTCGCTTCCCGGAAGTCGTTCTCCCGTTCCGCGGATATTTCGTAAACTCCGACTGACTTAGAAACGATTCGACTATTTTTAAAATTGCCCTCTCCTCGCTTTTGCTTAGGTATTCGTACGGTCCGCTCGGTTGTAATTCTCGAATGAGTTCGGTAACCCAACGTTCGTCGTTTCCCCTTGATCTTTACTCGCGCCGAGTGATTTACCGCTCCATTGCTCTTTCTGCGTCTAATTATATTGCACCGACGAGAAAGAATGCTTCGGTTACTTCCCACTAGTTCGAGGCCTCACGGTCGATTTAACTTCGCGACGATGAAGCAATTATTTGCACGAAAACGCACCGTATCCCGCGACGATGCGACCCCGCAAAGATCGTAGGGCGATATCGCGGTCGTTATCTCAAATTTCCGTCTGGATTTAACCCAAATTTCCGTCCGGACTTAATCGCCGGTACTAAAGAGCATCGTGAAAAAGTTACGTCCTCCCCCCCCCCTCGAGCGACGGGGATTATCCGACTTTAAGCTCAGCCTCGAGTCCTCGTTACAAGTTTGCGACGAGAGAGAAGCTCGGGAAATTGTTTTTCTTCCGCCGAATCGGTCGGAATTCAAAATCCGTGGCTGGGATTAAAATCTCTCTCGGCGATTCGGTACCTCGTTAAATTTTCTTTCGAAAACTTCGAAGCGCGGCTCCGAGGGATTTCGATGATCTTTATGGGACGTTCGTTTACGCGTTTATGACCGATTCCCGTTTGTTTTGTGTAACGGTGCGCCGAGAGTTTACGATGTTTTCTTCCCCGAGGAAAAAGAATTGTTATTACGTCCCATAAAGATCGGAATTAAATTATCTTGCCGCTTTCTGATTATTGAAAGTTCCGAATCTAACGTGTGCACAGTTCTCTTTTTTTTTTTTTAGTCCCGCCCTCCAGTTTTAGCGTGAACGAAAATAGGCATGCCCAAACCTTTCTCACGCTAAAGGCGCAAGATTTTTCTTCGCAATATCACATCTACACACCACAAAAGCGCGTGCCTCGGATTCCAGCATCGTGGAATTATCTGGAATTTCTTATCGCGAGCTTAGTCAAGTTTTCCCTCGCTATCGAGCAGAATTTCCCGCGAGTTATCACGTCTCGGCTCAAGGGCTTCATTAAGACTCTCGACCACACGATTTCCTTTAGAATTCACGGAACGACAATTTCTTCATTCTGTTTTTTTTTTCGGTCGACCGACGCACGGACGATCACGCATCCGACCAACCCCCCCCCCCCCCCCACACAGTCTGTCCGAGGTTGTTCGATTTTCCGTCCTTTTCAGTTCCTATTCAGAGCCCCGTACGAGGCTTTCCGGCAACCACCCCTTCGATCGATCAACCGTATCAACCCTTGGAACAACCCACCCTCGCGGAGAATCATACGACCTTTTATACCGGGTTTCACCCCGATTTATCGATCGTCCTTAGCCTTTCGCTCAAATACCCACATCGAGGGGGGACCGAAGTTTCTCCCTGCACGCTACACCGCCATAATTCATCCTTCTCTCTAAATGGTATCTCGGGCTGCTGGAAAAACATTTATTCCGAATACTCCGCTTCCTTCGAATACGTTTCGACGATGCGTCGCCATTTCCATCGAGTTGCAATCCCCCGTGGGAAAAAGCCTTTATCGAGGAATCTTTGCGAGAATATTTCTTGCGTGGCACTTTTATATCAGTTCGCGATAAAGGTTAAGTTATTGGTATTCTCACGGACATGGCAGGCACATAAAGCACTATAATTAGAAGCTATGTTTATGTAACGCTACTCAGGGAGAGGAAACGCATTTTATTTGCACGGTAAGCTTGTAATTCTCTTTAGCCCTATTTGCGGATTTCTTTTTGCTCATTGTTGAACGTTCGTCTATGCGCGCCAACACTTTTTCCGGCCTTTTGTACGCCACCCATCGTGCTTTATGGGAATTTCGAAGGTGGGGGTATCGTGCGATTTATAAACCCATCCGTTCGGTTTCTCGATTTGTAAACAGTCCCATTCCAACGCCAAGGGGAATTTATATTAACTTCGCCGGGGGATCAAAGGAACGTTACGCGGAATTGTTTCGCTCACCGCGAATATTAAGCTTACCGTTCGGTGGATACTTTGGCAAATGAATTTACTTTTCTGTCGCGCTATTTATATTTATTGTTACGAATAAAATTGTTAACGAGCGAAGTTGATTTTGAGACCGTTCTTGCAACGGTACACGAGACACCGGTGTGATTTGGGTTACGGTACGGATGTTAATTGCGTATTGCCGCGTCGGGAAAATGAATATTACATGAAACCAAATCAAACGGTTTTGAATCCCATTAACGCGCGTCAACTACGCTTCGTAAAACGTGTATTTACGATCGATCGTTCTGTCTCATTTATACTTAATTACCGTTTCTCAATTAACGAAAAACCATCTCGAACCACCTTGCGTTACGATAAAATGGAATGTTTATTTTAGAACGATATTCGATTGGAATAAAAATTCGCATTTATTTAACGATCAATTCAAACGATATAGACTACACGACAACAACGCCCGTATCGGTGGGAAGCGCGAATGACTGAAAGCGAATAAAAATGAATGCGACAGGGAGTTAACTTTGCCCCGAGCGTCGTAAGACGGGTAACGGAGTCGCGATTTACTGATCGTACAATATCTCACCGGCGGTGTATCTTGTTTTCCCAGGCTCTCCGTAGCCAAACGACCGTTCCCCGTTCTTCGTCGTCGTTGTCGTCGCCGTTGTCGTCGTAGTAGTAAAAATAGAGCGTCTAAGTAAGACGTTTTGGCACATTGGTTTTACCAGGACCAATTTTACATCCTCCGTCCACGCGTCAAAGCCTAAGCGGCTGATCACCGAGGCACGTAATTCCGGAGAAGAAGAAGAGTATTGCCAAGAAGAATTCCGATTCGTAGCCCCCTCCTGCCAGTTGTCACCTTTCCACGCCTCCGAGCGTCGTTGGAGATTCGTGCGAACAATAAATTTTTATTTTTCGAATGGGACAATAAACGCGAGAGGAGAATACAAGATAAATTAGAAATAACTTTTATTCCCTCGCAGTACAAACTGGGTATACCTATCTCACGCGTTGCAAAGTCCATTTACGAAGCTGGTAAACGTAACGGAGAGACTCAAAGGAAAGAACACAGATTATTCGTTCAACATTCTCCGATCGAATTAATCTCCTTTCGAAGATAATTCGCGTGGGACACTCGCCGAGTTAAATTCGCAACAATATTAGCCTTCCGATCCTCGATTACGTTGTTGCAATTAATTACGATTAAACCGTACGATACGTGCGTCACTCCTCGCATAAATATAGAAGCTAAATTCGAATCGCATTATTAACGAGCATCGCAATTATCGCGAGTCTCATTAACGAGTTCCGAGTAAACGTGGCAGGTACTCGAGTTTTACAAGGTTAGTGACATTTACAGAGTCGACGCAGGCTTTCTATAGACCGGTAGTTTGCCGTGTAGTAGTAGTTCGCGGAACTAGTTTATCTATACGTCGTAAATGCCTGACACAGTTCATTCAGTAGACCTACGGGGAGACAAAAGTTTCGTGGATGACGCGGCACGTAAATGACACTTTCATTTAAACGAGAGTCGTGTCTGTATGGGTATACGGTAACGCGCCCTTTTTTCTTTCCTTTTCTTTCCCCTCTCTCTCTTTTTTTACCTCAACTTTCTAGATTGTCAGTCACCGGGCAAAACTGTCGGAGACTGAAAGGAAGGAATCGGTTTCTTGCCCGTTTACGACCACATTCCATTTATCGTCGAGCCATTGACGTAAGAATAGTACTACAAACCGCGTTCGAGCCCGCATTCTGAAATAATTAATAGCTTTGTCACGTGTCGTTGTACGTCGAGCGATTGTACGAGCATTAAATTCATGGGTTTCCCATTAATTAACGAGAATTCAGGTTTTATTGTACAGTCTTGCGTCATTGTCAGAGTCACGTTCGTTGCTCCAAAATTGAAGTCCGCAATTTCTCAATTCCAATGTAACAAAACTATCGAGCGAACAGCGTTCCAACATTCGTATAAAATCCTCGTTGTAAAAGGACAGCGCGATTGGGGTTGACAAAATATCATAATTTTCTCGGTGCATATTTATGGGACATACCCTTATAAATCACGGTGCGCTGTCGCGCGGTAAAAAGTATTTCTCCCTGAAATGTAATGCTACGATTTAATTTCTACGTCCGTCATTTGAAGTTATAGGAACGCTCGGTAGGTCGTAGCAGGTACGAAATTTTAAATCTCACCCGGTATGCAAACCCGTTAGTACACCGAGGCATATTTCTACGTGGTCGTGTGTATATATCCAGCCTAACCTGTCTAAATGATGCATTGGCCGACGCGTATACACGTGCGCGCCCGCTGTCGGTGAGGTGCGGTGCACGCTTAGAGCGTGTGTATGTGCGTGTGCAGCGCAAAACTCGTTTCTTCTCTTTTTCTCCTTTTCCTTTTCTCATCCATCTCCCCCATGTCCACCCTCTCCCCCCCCCCCCTTTTCCTCGCATACGTCCCTCTCGTGTTCGCCGATGTGTTTCGGTCTACGGTGAAATTACGTCACGTAGAAATCATGGTAATCACACGGTGGGTGCAGAAAGCGTAGGAATGCAAGCGCTAATTTGCCGTACGATACGTAAAGCCAACGCTCATCGCGATAAAAAAAGAACGGCGCGGACGAGTCATTTTTTTTTATACCGAGCCTGTGCAAATTTATTTCTCGTTCGTGGCTACGTAAATACACCGACGGGCGATGGTTGTTCGTGCGCGAACGTGTTTTTTTTAACGTTGCGACGAGCGTCTTTGTTAAGCGTTTTATCGTAGGATATCGAGTAACGAGGGTGAGAGTATAAATTTTCAGGATGAGTATTAATTGCCTGGTCGGTGAGATAGTGAGAACTCGCGAAACGTACGAGGATGAAAGTGCGCGAGCAAATTTGTTTTACATTTACGCCCTATTGGTATACGGATTACAGCGTCGACGCATAGGTACTTTGAAAATTCTTCGGGAACGATACTTTTCGTATGAATGGCTCGATAAAGCGAGCAAAGCCGTCTGTACGAGAGTAATAATCCAGTGACCTTTGGTAAATATGTTTTCCAGTTCAGCTATCGTAGAAAGAGCAGGTGGAACGCGTCATTCAACGCAGAAATCCTTCGCGTTAAGGACACTTCTTACGGGTTTCTTAATAGAGATCTCGTGACTCATTGCCAGTCCGATTAGTAGAGCTGTGCGATCGAGGAGTGGATTGGGAATACGTTGAACGTTCGTAATTCTTAGAACAGGAACGCGATTTTATACGGTATACGCGTTTTGTTTATATACCAACGAGCGCGTCGGGTGAAAATAACTCACCTTCGCTTTGTCGAACAAAGTTGAATAAGGTGCCGCGGGTATATCGGTTGTCTGCCAACAACTCTCAATTCGTGCTATGTCATAAAAGTTGACACACGTTGTCCGTTACGTTCGAAACTTTCCTGCGTCGCTTAGATCGAGAGGCGATCGATGGAAAAAAAAATTCTCTTAAAGGTCACTCGTTCCAGCCACGCATTTTATCGTCACGCAGAGATCCTCTCGCGATGGGTCTTTGACGATATTATAGATAATCGCGTATTTTGTCCCCTTACTTCGTCGTTAGTACTAACCCGGTCGAAAAACTTGTATCATTATCGATGAATTCGATTAACCCGCGTTCGATCGAATTACGAATTGGTCCGAAATCCCTCGAAAGGTACGATCGTACAAGTTTCAGCAGAAACGAGAGATCCGAAAATACTAATCGTATACTCGCTCGATCGTAGATGTTCGAGACAGTTTTAAAACGAGAAAATTCGGACTCGCTCGCAATAGTCGGGATTACGTTTAAAACGACCATACGAAGTATTCGCGCTAGATCGCGGACCGAGGTGTTTACCCGTAATCTGCATCGTTAAGGTGATTCATCGCGTGAGACGCAACTACCAAAACGAAAGCAAAGATAAATGGCCCCTGCGGTGTCCCTAGGTGTTGGGCAAAAGAAAACGCTCTGGCTCGCTTGCCCCCGACTGCGCGCTCCTCCATCGTTCTCGACCCGGTTCGACGTAAAAAGTGAGGAGGGAAAGAGAGAACGGGGGGAAGCGCGTAAAAGCGTGAGACGGACAGGTGTCTGGGAGCCATCTTGCCCTGTCTCGTGGAACATCGGGATACGTCAGGCGGTGACTAAGGTCGAATCAGGCACGCGAAGAGAGCGGTTGTTCGGCGCATCCTACAAAATTCATGAGCCGTAAAATTTGAGCCTCGAGTACGATCGGATCGCTTGTGGCCGGATGAGAGTGAAACATCGCTTCCACCTTAATAGACGCGCGGCAAAACGAGGTAACGGATAACGATCGTCGTCCCACTATCTCGGGGTTCGTTCGATTACTTATCGTTAAATTACGTACGCAGCTTTATTGATACAAATATATTTTTACCGTGGTAATACCTTCAGCCGTCGATTTATTTGTAGTCGCGCGGTTAATCGTTAAAGGCGAGTGATTTCATTGCTCCGGTTTAATCTTTATCGCCTTCCAAGTAACCGTGATCATCGTTGGCCAACAATAGCGAATAGAAAGTCAATCGCTCGCCGGAGTACCGTATTAATAATTCAAACTTTATTAATTCTGCTCTTGATTCGCTTCGGCTGTAAACCGTTCGCTCCTCGTACCCGTATAATCGTTGTTTCTATTTTTCTCGTTTCCTCGAGGAACGCTTATTACTAACAGCGGTTACGGTCGAATAATATGTAAACATGCACCGTCGTTCTTGAATCCAACCATATTATGCGTATCGACACTAAACGCTACTAAATCCAGTAATTCAAGGCGCATTGCGCTTCAAAGCCATTTAAACGCAGATCGGAATCTCTTCTATGTCATTCTATTTGTATCGTTTTTACGAATCTGGAGAGCGACGATTTCTCGGCCGCATTGTGCGATCAGAGATAAATCGTAGCACGTGGCGATAATTACTTTTGTCCCGCGTAATCGTAATGACCTTGAGACACGTTTCGGGGATCCTTTGGAAACAAACCTATTATACCCTGTTACGTACTCGGGTCACGATTCGTAAACACTACGGTCGACCGATCAATGGCCCCTACAGGAAATTCGATTCTTCGTCTGTTTTCCGAGACGTTATATCGTCTGGTCGATCACCGTCGCTCTCGTGTGTGCCTCTGTTAGCAAATATTACATCAAAATAAAGTTCTCCGTTTGGGCAAGGAAAGGGAAAGTGCGAAGGTCGTGGCAGGAACGCACGTAGGCAGAGCGAGCAACACTTTTCCCCGTATCTTGCTTTAGTACACCGCGTGAATTATTCGTGGCTGTTTACGGTCGATTCTTCTCCCCGTCTCGCCGATTCCGGGTTTGGGAAGGTGTGTTTCATCGGATAATTGAATTCCAGGTAATCCTCATACTTTATCGTCGAACAATGTTTCCCATTTGTACAAATTGCATTCTTCCTTCGTTGTCCGCCGTAGTTTAGCGCGCGGGGAATTTACGTAATTATCGTACCTGTAATTTCTCGTCATTTACAAGAAATTCGTAATTCGTGTTATTCGCCAACCTTCTGTCAGTCTATCGGTGGAGATCCGTGAATCTCACTGTTGAAATTTCGTATTCCAGATAAGGGGGAACTTAATTGAAATCGTGATAAAACTGATATCGCGATATTAATAATCTTATTGGAAAATTGTTGAGAAAGTAAACGTTTGGAATAATCTTATCGTTTCTCGAACTTTTCGAGATCGCAGCTTTTAAAACTAGGTTTCGCAATGGGCAGCTTTCGTTCGACAATTTAATCGAACCCTAATAACAATTTGAAAACGTGTCTTCCTTATCCGAATTTCCCCTAACTCGGAAATGGTAAATAGAACGACGACGAGCGTCGTATAATTCGTAATAAAAGTGTGAAAATGACCCATATATCTGTCTACCGGGATGCTATCGCGAAAAGAGATACCCGCTTTCTCTCTCTCTCTCTGTTTCCCGCTCCACTCATGAATATCTCGACGATACGCGAGTGCGACAGAGAGAGAAGGATATAGAGGGAAAGAAAGAGAATCAGGTATGGCAGCCACTAAGGAGCAAAACAAAAGAGGCCGAGAGGCAAGGATGCGTAAGGCCTTTTTTGGTGATATTCGCTGTTGCTGCTCGGTAGAGCCGGTCTTCTGGTCAGTCCGGTCTTGGAGCGACCGGATTTTTCAAAGGTTGCCCGCAACCCGAACCTGTCCTGTTCCCATACCGAACTGGTTTATCGACCGCTCGATTTCTGAGCCGACGATCTACCGCAAAAGAAAAGAGAAACAAAAAAAAAGAAGAAGTAGAAAAGAAAAGAAACGAAAAGGGACGAGAAAAGGAAAACTATCTGCCAAGGAAGAAGGAGGAATTCCTGTCTCGTCGGCCTTCGGCCATTTCGTCCCGGCGATTAACCTTCTCCGGGGAACCGATAATTTTGCGCGGCCGATTAGGGTCGCGTTGACCCCCGCCGACCGAGCTAAAAGCATTTGCCTTGCCTTCCATTTTGCGTTTCGTTGGACGATCTAGTTACTCGACTGATCAATCTCCGTCGATACCGCGGTGGTTGAGTTTATAGGAATCCGAGCGATTGGTATGAATTTCGAGATTGCGGGCACGATGAAACGAAGTTGAAAACTGATTTTCGTCTTTGCAAATAGCGTTGGCACGAATACGTCGGTACGCTGGGTTCGATTAAACAATGATCGCGTATTGGACGGTGTATCTTTCCGGGGTGTTGGGTAACGTGGTCGAAAACAATGCGCCATTGTGTTTGTATAAAAAATTTCTCGTTTATGCAAATCCGTTCGTAGGAGCGAGCCCTACAAAAGTCACTTTTGCTTGAACGCGCTAACGTCCAACGCTTCTTTCGCGAACATCCATTTGCGTTTCGCGCATAAACATATTTTTTTTTTTGTTTCACGATTTACGATATTACGTTTCCCTCGGCATTGCGCAATCGTTTGTGCAACTTCGATCGAGGTACGCGTAGAATTCCATTGCGGAACGCGAAGCGAAGGTTTGTGTCGAGTTATCCTTGGCGTAGCAGAAATCGATATCTGCGAAATTATTCCGAATTTGACGCGACGCTACGCGAATGAACGTGTGTCCCTGGGTACCTTGGAATTCGTTCTCATACGTATGCAGCCGATAAACCGCGTTCCACAAATAAACTTGCAAATGAGCCCGCCCGGTCGTAAACGCATCAAACGCACATCCTTGGGAAAGTGCAAATCGGAGCGAGGATTTTAAAACACGTTTCTAGTTTACGTCGAGAGTTTTCGCGGATTACTCGTTTTCGTGATTTGAATAAATCAATACCGTTAAACTCGCCGAGGTCGTCGTGTTCAATTCTCGTGGACTCTCGTACGGCAACGTAACGCGAACTGTATTTTTCTCTCGATGTGTACCCGCGGAGAGTACCAACGTTCACCGCGAATTAACATTTTCGCGGACGCAATATTTTTCTTCTACTCTCCAAGAAATCTGTCATTCCTCTTTGAATTACACCGCGGAATATTCGTGGAACGACTTATTTTTCAAAATGATTTTCCTAATGTACTGATTTGTGATTTTCCTTTACAACTCGAATAACTTTTCTCCACATTACTTTAAGATGGCATTTGTATCTTGCCTGTCAATACGCGCAGGATGATCGATGTCCGTAATTAATTCGTATCGAGTTATTATTCGCTTTTATGTTTACCAGACAAAGTATAAATGCCGTACGTGAGCAAAGACCACGAGTAATAATCGGTCCTCGAACCCGATTTCACCGTTCCCGGAACATTGTTCTGCGCGTCGTCCGAGGGTCGAGCCACGTTATTTGCAATAAACGTTGCAAAACATGGCCCCGATTTATGCAACAACCATTGAACAAGTCAGAGACGCGTTTTAGAGATGCAAATCGTTCGGATGCAGAAACCGGTTCCTACGCTGCGTGTCGGAACAATAAGTCGCGCGGTTCTCGGAACACGGGGGTTACACGTCAGTCTCTTTGGGCGCGGATCTCCGGGAAAATGCATCGGCCGTTTCTCTCTCCCTTTTACCCACGTGCATTCTCTTCGCCACACGGATGCATTATATCGCGAGCATTATGCGCGCGTTAAACGCACGTTGCGATACGGCAGTCTCACGCGTCAACTTGTGTGCGTGATTGTCCGTGAGTGTTCGAGGGAAATGGGACTTTTCCTTACGTCATCGACGGGACGCTCGATAAATGTAAAACGATGTTATCGCGTGGCGAGTGAATTCCTATTTATAGAAGACACACTCGGTTAAATTTGTGATACGAATAATTCATAAAAATGCATGTACAACTTAGGAATAAAAAATGAGGCGCGTTACGTAACGAGAAACTATGTACTTATATAGCGTCACTACTGTCGCGTAAAACTTGGATCTACTTTCTTCACCGTGCGTACGAGAGTCTAGTCGAAGAGGCTTCTACCAATCACGGATTATCTGCTGTTTCCGATAGCGAACTTAGCATAGTTTCCCCACGTTCTACTATAAAATCATTCGCGTTAACATGAAATTGTTTACGTTCGACGGCTAACGCAGTAGATACGGTTAATTTCATAAAATTGATGATGACGCGATTGCTACGTTCTCCCGTCTCGCTATCTAGGCGTCGCAGCGCGCATAAAATTGCATTACAATTATAGCAGCGCAAAGCAAACAAGAGCCCCGATAACGGATAACCTTCCTTCTTCAAATAACAATAACACTTTGTCTCCGCAAGAATTATTTGGCGGAAGTGGATGTTGGAAAGATCTTTCGCGTTTCCCCCTCCTTTCTTCCTGCTCGTTCGTGGGATACCCGTGGCGTACCTGGATACACGTCAACGAGAATCTGGATTTTCCAGGTGCAGGTTGTTCGCGCCTGTGCGAAAATACCCAGTCAGACGTATTATGGGGCCTCGCGAATACGTATACCATATTTACGTATACGTATATATTTATCGGCAAAGATCCGGAACGCGCATTGTAAAGTCCGCCGACCGAGAACCAAGATAAACATGCGCGTTTGCGCGCGTAACGGTATAAATAACTTGCGCAAGCATTAATGAACGCTTATCTGCCCCAGCCCGTTAAAAAGTCACGATATACGCCAGTCACCGTCGGCGTTATTATCGTCCCTCTTTTAATGTACACTAGCGCGCGTCTTAAAACCACGCGTACTTGGGCGCAAACATGGTTTTTAGTCACTGGCTTACTTTACACCCGCGGGTGAAAAGAAAAAGGTGGCAGCGCGGAAGCGAGAGAGAGAGGGAGAAAACCGACGGGAACTCGATTTCGCGGGGGCTTAATAATAATAATAATTATGACGCAGGTAATAGCGATAATAATAATGATACTCGAACGCGGCTCGTTCTACACGAGATATCGGGGCCACTTCCTCGCCTACATTTTTCCTCGCGTATGTACGCCTGTACGCGAGCACTGATAATACCTCGTTGAATCCTGATCCGAGCCACGCAATGGGAGTCGGAGAGGAGTGGCTGTGATACATCGATAAGAGACACGAATATGAAGTAGCGTGAAAACGTTCGTTTGCATAAATTTACTCGCGTCTCTCGAGTGCCAGCGTTTATCGTGCGCGCAACTCTTTCTTTCGGGCGATACTCGGTCGTAAATTGTTGGCTGAAACGAGAAACGTGTATCGGTGAAATGCGTATCTCGTTATCGTCGAACGGTCCCGAAGACAATTTTCGATCTACGCATCGATCTACGATCGAATCCGATACAAAATTTCGGTTCGTTATTATCGCGCGAGGAATCGCCTCGGTTTCGATTAGCCCGCGAGAGGCGTTTTAAATAGACTCCGAGGGTCAGACCTCGAACGATTCGATTAAAGAGTTACTCGATCCAGGAACTTTTGTTTGCTTTTGCAGGGAGCGTCGAGAAGCGGAAGTCCGTGAGTTGGAGAAGCGTGAACGAGAACGGGAAGCGAAGATGGAGAGAGAGAGGCTTGAGACGCAAAGGGCCGCCGAGCAGGCAGTTCACAAGCACTTCGAGGAGTCCCTCAGGCTGGCACAACAAAAGGTTAGTCGGGCTTTACTGCTTGTTTTTCTTTTCTGGGGATGTTCTCGATGACCTCGGGGTCTCCGGTATGTCGGAACAGCTAGTCCATTCATCGTACTTCTCGCGCCCGGAGGATTTGTTGCAAGGGAACCCACTTTTTTACGGAGCTGCTCTGGTACGCTCTCTAATTCAAACGAACCGCGTTACGGCGACGAGCAGAACTTTGTATCGTAATCGGGGTAATGGAGAAAGCTTGGGGGTCAAGTTTGTAATACGGATGATCGAGCGACGATAAAAGTACCTCCCAAAGATGTTTTACGCAGACGGTAGTAAATTATGGAGAAGGCTTGTGCCGACGAAAATAGCTTTTATTCTAGTTGGAAGGACAAACGTTTGTATTTTTTGTTTACGATGGAAAGCTTGTTTATATGTTTCAATTCTGCGAAATTTTTAACAAACCCCGATTTGTGATCAATTTATCTACCACTTACGAGTTTTCTCCGTTCCTTCTAAACACCTGTTACGAAAATTTAATCGCCGGAGAAAAAAGGTAAAAATCAAATAAACCGCGCGTTATATAATTGCGATATTCGTTCAAAAAAAAAAAAAAAAAAAAAAAAAAAAAAAACAGCAAAATCGTCCGCACGTCATTCGTTTTCTTTTCACGACCGACGAAAAATTCGAGATACCTGGACAGGTTTGGTAAAGAACGATCGTTAAATATTTAATCAGGCAAAACGCAGCAGCTGGCAGATGATGCAAACTGCGTGCAAAAGGCTCCGATCGTTTTAGAAATTTGACGAATTAGCATCTCCCTGACTCTGCCGACATTCGCCATAAGCCGTAGTAAGGTCGCAGAAACCATCGCAACGGATTCGTTTCCCCCCCGCTAATTATACCATCCATCGTGTTTCGCTCCCTTCGCCCTTCCAAGAGGGACCAGGCAGTGACGTATAACGGGTTCGTAACGAGGAAGCCCGAGTTTCTCCTCGAGATAGGGTTGCTGCCACCCCTACTTTGCACTTTACGGACAATCGTTACGTTTCAATCCTTATCCGGGGGTACAAAGTTTTCCGAGAAAATTGTCCTCGGAGGTAAAAGCTTCGACGATTCGATTAAAGTTTGTTCGTGTTCGCTACCATTCGTTCGTTAGGCAAGGAAGTTTTTCGTCAAATGGAAATATTGCGCGAGTTTAAATGAGTTTCCTCGAATAGTTCATAAAGGAGGGGGAAACCGCGAGTATTAAGAAAACTCTTGTTCGATCGTACCTTTGACGTTGAGACGATTTATTTTTTAATTACGAACAATTTTTGGAGTGACAATTCCTTCGTAACGAGTCGGACAGTTTTACATTTTCCAGTGCACGATTCGATTAAATCGAGCGCACTTTAAATTTACCGTAAACCCAATTAGAACGAGTATAAATCCGTTCTTAACGAGTTGAATATATAAACGTCTTTATTATCGGTAGGATCATTAATAAACATGAAGCTAAATATATCCACAAATGGCAGGAATTCATTGTACGGTTATTTACCAGCGAATCGAGAGATCGATTAATGCCAAACTTCTACATTTCGTAAAGTCCCGAGATGTAAC
This sequence comes from Pemphredon lugubris, assembly GCA_933228935.1. Taxonomy (NCBI): domain Eukaryota; kingdom Metazoa; phylum Arthropoda; class Insecta; order Hymenoptera; family Crabronidae; genus Pemphredon; species Pemphredon lugubris. The sequence continues at coordinate 54,341,796 of OW121817.1, read as the reverse complement.
GAGGACGTCGCGTGGAAGAAAAGAAAATGAAAACTTACGAGGAAGAAAAACATCGTCCCGTAGATACGTTTTCTGAAACCCCACCCCCGTACGGTGAAAGGAAGGATAATCCAAATTCAGTCGGAAGGGGCGCCTTCTGCAGACCGTCTTTGGGCTCTTCTGCGTTACCCTGGGAGAGAAGGGTGGTTCCCAGAGTATATACGGGCAAGGAAACGGGATGCTGCGAAGGCAGAGGGGGGGTTGGAGGGGGTAGTGGCAATCAATGCATTCCAGCACCTGCCTTTTGTGCGTGTTACAGCCCCGACGGTCACCCAAAACCTGCCTAGCTCCGTGTAAACTGGTGCCTACGTGGCTCACACCGGAACACAGTGTTTCTCATTTCCGAAATGCCCGATGTTTGACGTAATCTCGAGATCGTTCCACCGATCGATGCTCGAGGGAGTTTTGGGACTTTTTAAAATTGTGTCGCTTGACTCGTCGAGGATCTCTTAAAATTCGTCTATTTATCTCGTTTCGCGTACGTTGTACATTCTTCAATTGTCGATCGTTTCGAATTTCGTAAAAACTTCTCGATAAGGAAAAGGTTATCGATATTACGCCGACTACTCTCAGAGTATAAACCAGGTCCAGTATAGCATACGCGACGAGTAGAAAAATATCACCGCGTCACGATTGTTCAGTGGGAGGAGCCCTATGACGGCGTATTAAACAAATTTTCAGCAATTTCCGCAATGATTCGCCACGATTTAATTATATCCTTCGAGGTACTTTTGTTTTTCCTTCCCGAGCGTCGCGTCGATAAAATCGAGAACCCCTGGCGGTCCCTGCAGACACATCGCGGACACGTATGGGTACTACGGCCAAAGAGGATCCCCTTCAGGCAGCGGCCCCTAGTTCCTACCTGCCCTTTTCCCCCACGAAAATGTCCTGCCAGTCTTTTACGAGCATTCGTACCGCACGGACGTCGGGAGGCCATCCGTGACCGATCACCGACGATTCATCCTCGAAAAGTCCTACAAAAACGTGACCCTACTCGTTCGGTTTTTTTCTCGCGTAAAACCGTGCTCTCGTATGCGAGAGCCTCGTCACCGTATCGATAATTTTGATAACGGCTTATCGGGTGGTGCTCGGTCGTGTGTGTGTGCGCGCGCACACGCTCGTGTGTTTGCTATTTTCTCGTGGAGATAAAACGTGACCGACTATCTCGGCAACTGGCGGCTGACGAGACCGGGAGTCTTGGAGAAAAAGTCGAGAGTGAATGCCACGCGATTAAAACGTCTCGAAACGTTTCGCGACGAAACGTTAATAACTGTTCGCCTGGCATCCGGTATTACGCCGCGGTACCTGCCTATACACGCGCTAAAGGTTGGAGGGGAAACGAGTTTTGGTGAATTATTTTTACGGCCGGGGACGTTAACGGAGATTGCGCGTTTCTCGAGGCTGGAGAGCTTCGAAACAGCTGGCTTTGGCTATTGGAGAGAGTTATTACCTCAAGGTCAGTATCCGTCGGTTCATTAGAACGGGAGTACGATGTTTTCCAAGCGCAAAGAAATTGCATTCGTTGTTCTGTCGAACTGTTAGAACAGTGATATGAATTATTTTTTTTTTTACGGTAGAGTTTATCGTTATTTATTACGTTCTCGACGATACGTATACTTTACGCGAACTGTAGACTCGTGTCGCACGAATTAGGAAAATCGATACGGGATAAAGAAACCTAACTGGCTTAGGTTAAATTTGTGCGATCCTTCGAGTGCGGAGATCGATTGGCAGACTGCGAGAAACAAATGGATTGCCTCGCGGTAAAATTTACGTTCTTTGACAAAGCGTACCCTCTAAGTGTCGCATCGCTCCGCGAATTAACGAAACGCATTAACGTTGCCTGTACTTTGATTCCCAACATAGAAAACGGATTCTCTTACAAGTTGAAACTATCGCAATGAAACTCGAGCAGTCATGCGCAATTGTTTCGAGTATTACTCAAAACACTTTTTATCCAATTCCGCTCTTATCGCGAACGGACCGTTGAACTGTCGCGTACCAAACAAGAGTCCATTCGCGCACGACGCGCAAAAACGTCCACGTCAAAACTGTCGCAATGAGATTAGCGTTGGGCGATTAACGAGTTTCTCAGAAATCCGGGACGAGCGTCTTCGGGGGGTTAGAGGTTTAATTACCGAGCTTCGCGAGAGAGGGGCAATCGTTAATTCTCTGTTCGTCGACCGAAAATGATGAATGAAAAATGGCGAAGTCGCGCGTTCCGGCTCCTCCTCCTCCCTGGGCTCTCCTCTCTACCGGGTGTAACGCGATTAACGATAGCACGAAGAGAAACGAGGTCGTCGACGGTAATACGTCGAGAGCGACGTAGAATTATGCTCGTCGCGATCCTACGGCGACGACACCCCCTCTTCCCCCGAAAACTTTCACGCTGTTTATTACGCGCGCGCTCGGAGCAACGGTGTTTGCCTTATCCACGTGCAAGCGGAGCGGAGCGGGGGAGGGGGGCTCCACGTTTTATTTGTTTGCGTATGCGCGTGCGCGTCTGCGTGCGCGAGGGCGCCTCCAAATGGCATTTGCAATGCAAAACTCTAGCGGCACGAAGGTCATTAATTATGCACTCCACGCCGCTGCGGTACGCAACAATAGAGTTCGTCGGTGTTTCGTTTCGTGGCACGACACAACGAGAACGCCACCCGTGTTGCTCGTTGCCTCCGGTTCCACGTAGTTTCCACGTCGATGGCCTTAAAGCGGCTTAAAGTCAACGTTGCTGCTTGGAAATTGGTTCCCCGAAGATGGGAAAACCTTTCCCGATGAAATTCGGCATGAGTCTTCGGATCTTTTGTTACGATTTAATTTGCGGGAAATGACGTTGAGCGGTTAGCGTCGTCGTTAAAGGCCAAAGTGCGGTTCATTTCTTGTTTTTAATTTCTATTATCGTACTTGTTATCGCGATTACTTTATCCCTCGTATCGCGAATAACAGATGATATTGAAACGCGGTTCTTAATTATAATAATATTTATACTTTTCTTAACCAGACGTTATTTCAATTTTTATGTATAATCCTGACATACGCCGCGTACCTGTAAATCTGAACGAGATGTGACGAAGAAGCGTTTGAATTCTTAGATAAATCGAGAAAATTAATACGGCACGAGCGTGACTTAATCACTTGAGATGGAAGGAATTTATTAATTTAAAGCGCGTTTCGGGTTTGAGAGACGCGGGCTTTGGAATATGCCGCGTAGCCAATGAATTTTTGATACTCGTGTGAGCGGCCAGTCACGACGAGAGACAGGTGGAACACGGAACGCTCCCTTCGAGCAGAAAACCAACCTCGACGGGTGCTTTAATTCCCCGGAATTTCTAGGGGTTGCCTTACGCGTAACAGGAGGGAAGAATGGATTTGTTGGACTCGCTTAGTTTCTGTTGGTTCGCTCGGAGACAGAAATACGATACAAAATTATTAATAGGTACTACAACGATCGAAACTTGGAAATTATAAACCGACGGCAAGATTTCGTCGTACGAACCAGTCGTTTCACCTGTTATAAGATCCGATGATAAATTCAATTTGTCGGGTTCTGATATATTATTGTATCTTCGCTCTTTCTTTTTAGAAACATCCTATGAACTTTCGTCCTTCAGCCCGAATTAAAATATGCTGCGATTCTATAATTAAATAAACTAGAGTATTTAAGCCGTCCGCGATGTCAATTCCCGGTAACAAATGTTATAACGAACTCCCGATGCGAGCGAGGAGGTACGTAGAAAACCAGGTGAAACGACAGGTGTCAGTTTCGAGCGGAAGAGGAGTCTCGTGTGACGACGATAAAACATTTCTCTTTCATTTCTCCGATTTCCTTCCTAGACGGTACTCCGTATTACGCGGCCGTGTCAGATATTTCCGCAGATAATTACGCCTTATCCTCGCCTAATTAATTCGCGCAATTTACAAGGGAACGCAATTGGCTTTATCGTGCATTTCGAAGTAACGCGTTCCAATTAGAAGTTTCGCAGTTCCCGTGCTGCGGGAACCAGGAAAGTTGATACCGTAACGGAAGAGATTAAAAGTTGAATACGTCAACTTAAAATCACGGCATCTAATGCGAGCCAAAGTTTTTAATGAACTTTAGCGTTACAAGTACTGCTTCTCGACGCGACGAAGTAATCGATGCAATTTCCTTGACCTCTCCCGTTTCCACGAATACGAAACTTCTCGGCGCCACCCCCGAGGTAATTTCGTAGCCGCGGGAGGTGCACCGGTTGCATCGAAAGATGCGGGAATCAAAACTTTTCAATCCCTCTTCCCCTTGCACGTCGGTTATTTCGAACGTAAGTTGCAGTAATATTGATAGTACGAATGTTCGATTCCGGCAATGCGTGTCAATTTAATTCCGCGAATCTTTTATCAGCGACTCTGATATCATACTTAATCAATTACACCCATCTCTCTTTTTACATGCTTTATTTACACGATTTTCTCAGGAATATATCCACCGTGCAAAAAAAGGGTTGTGTGTATTTTAAACCGTAGCGCGCGGCGTAATAACATGTGTTCGACGGTACTCGTTACCACTGGTAACCGCAAATTCCTTCCATTTTCACCGCTTTCCATCGATGGAAAATATCATTATAATCGTCTCGTTGCGTAAACGTAAGTTCCCAAGCGAGCGAAGTCGTAGGAATCAAAGTGCACGTCGGAGCGAGGCATCGTTCGTCATTGACACCAGCGGTTGGCTTTTCTCTCTCTCTCTCTGGGGAAAGGAGAGAGAGAGAGAGAGAGAAACGCCTAACGTTCCACCTGACTTCCCCCGGGCATCCCCTCGCTCTCTCGACGGAATCACCGGGAGAGTTCGTTCGCCGCGAGTATGTTCTCTCGGTACCCACGCCTTCTAATCCCGCGCAAAGTTAATTACCGCGTCGTCGGTGTGTGCCCCCGTGGAAACTCCTACGATCTCCCTCTCCCCTCATCCCCGGAGAGCGTACGCGCATAAATCGTGACTGTCCTCTCGGTACATACGCGAGGTACACGCGCACAGCCGGGATTTACGTGTACCGCGTACCAACACACGGGCGGCCGACCAGTCTCTCTCCGCTGGCAGTACAGTTATCCGTGATATACGTGAAAGCAAGTTGCGAGCTCGCAATAAGGGGACCGCACAGGCCACGTTCGAGGTGCACAACACACGCCGAGTGTACGTACCGGGTGCTCCGATGAAAATAGATCGATACGACGTTGACGCGTCGAAGTGAGTCGGCGGTTTCTTTCATTTTCCTTTCATTGCGAGAGTTTAGCGTACGGGGAAACGTTTCGCGTATCTCGGTGATCTTATCCGAGACTAAAGATCGTTCCGAACGAGCGACATGGTTTTGCATCGTTTTAGTTTTCACGAGGAATTCCAGCTCAGCGTAATGGGAAATTGAGACGTTATGGAGTATACGTATTCGCCATAAACGCGATAATGTCAATCTGCCTGTTCGTTTGAACGGCACACCTCGTGTACGCGCGCGTGCATACACGTATTTATGCATAGGAGGACCACGCGATGGCGTAATGTCGATCCTCGTGGAGCCGTAAGTCGGTAACGGACGACGCTAGGCGGATTAGATTGTGTTAGAGCACCGGTCCGAGCTCTAATCTCGTTTGATCATACGTTGGTGCCAGCTGCGTTCCTCACTCATCCCTCCTCGTCTCTCTCTCCCTCTCTCTCTCTCCTGCTCTCTTTCTTCCGCGATTGCGCGTAAATTAGATGACCCGCCGGATAAATATCAGAGTCTTTTGATCTCTGATGCCGCGAGACGAATGCTCAAGGTCACCGATTGGCGCAAAGGTCAGGCTACCTTTGACCGAATCCTTGACGTAGCAAATTGGATAACAACCGTATTGCGCGATCTGGGTGTGTCTCTTGAATCCCCGCGCGTCTTTGACAACAAGTACGCGAAGCTCAAGAATTTAATTTTCTTCGAAAGATTAAAGCCATCGAGGCTGAATATTTACTATATCGATTATGTTGTATTAAAAATTAAAGATAAAACGAGAATGCCACTTCGCGTAACTCGTCGTAAGACTTACCTATATTTTTAATAGTTTTATTTTATCGATAACTGGATCTAGATTTCTGACCATCGCAAACTTAGCCAAATTACCCCTATACGATGTACCGAGAATAAGATTCTGTAACCGGGTACGCGAAGTTAAAATCCCCCGAGACGGCATTGCAAACACGCGAAAATAATGCCCGGTCAGGCCGAAACCACTTCCGAGAATCCAAACTCTGGACGCCACGAGACTCGTCCTTGTCGTTCTTTTTCGTTCCGTCCATTCGTGGCTTCGTTTTTTCTTCCTTTTCGCGAGCCAACCCCCAACGGTAACCCCTCCTCTTCTCGTCTCCGCTGTCCTCCGGCGCATCCTTATAATTGGGAAATAAATTCTCGTGGAGGGGGGGCAGGGACGTTGCACGCATCCGCCATCGTCGCGGAATGATCTCGTTTCTAAAAGCACCACGAACGAGAAGTAATAACAGCCGTCGGAACGTGGCGCGGCTACGCCAGGGAATGCGAGCGAGAGCAGTCGTATACACGGGGTGGAATAAATAATTCATGAAGCGATAAACGGGGATGGGCATTATCCGAGTAAATTCGTCTGCGAATAATTTAGCGTATTATTTTGTTAATCGCCGTGGTCGTGCGTTCTCAGGGACCCGTTCGTTAGCGGAATCATTCCTTTCTTTACGAGCGAGATCGTTACCAAAGGGGCGGAATATTTACGGATCAAGATGGAGGTTTCTGTATTACGCGAGGCGGGGCAGGAAGTACCGTTAACTTTTCTCTCCTTTTGGCGCAGAGAAATACTGCTCGGCGATTAACCGTATTTCTCTCTTGATGAAAATAAAAGAGCTTTGTGCCGGACTATCAAGGGAAAAGTGAAACGTAAATCGAAATTGAACTTCTGCTTCCGGTGGCGTTTTATCTCGCGTAATATTCTCAACGGAAATCGATTGGTACGAGTAAATAATATTTCAACCGTAATACAGTTTCCAATGATTTTAGTTTCAATCCCCAATCTCGTCTTATTACAACGATAAAAAAATAAAAGTAGGAGGCAACGGTACCGAGGGGTTTTCTCGAATTGCAAGAATGTTTTTTCTCCTGGCTCCCTCTCTCCGAATACTTTGTTTTCCGAGGATTACCTTTCAATCCGACGAAGCGAAACGCGGTTATACCAGAACCTCCGGGGGAGGAACAGAAATGCGGATAGTCAGCAGGTCCCCCATCGTCTGCTGACCGGGCACGTACATAGGAAACCTCGAAAGTTTCTCAGCAGCGACGTCAGCAAGTTCTATCGTGGCTCTCTTACAGTCGCTTGGCGTAGCTCGTCTGAAATTTAATACTCTGCCGCAGACTCGGAGAAAATGTCTCGCATTTGTATCCTACGAATAGATTGTCCGCCGTCAGCCTTTGGAGACATTAGGAATTTAATTCTGCGACCGCGCGTGATTGCCTTACACGATGACTTTTCTCCGGAATTAATTGTATCGTGTACATAAAAATTATTTGGATAGAACGCGTTTAACGCGGCGCGAGAGATTAGAGAAACATTTTTTCATGTATGTCAAACATTTCTTTCGAACCACGCTCGTTCGGGTTGGGTCAATATTTACCGTAAATATATCAATAATTTCTAATTAAACCTGTGTATTGTATCTGTACTCGTATAATACTGCGTATGTACACACGGTATTTAACGTAATAGGTAGTTCTATTGCAAAGCAAATATCTATAGTATAAATTCTATACCATACTCTGCGCTAGTAGAGTAGATTTGAATGTGGACGTTAAACGCAATTGTCGTCGACTCATATTTAGTCTGACTCACGCTCGCGAATTGTTGTCCGTGTTCGCTCTCCATAACACCGCGATATCGATTTTCGCTTATCCATGTAAAACAGTCCAGACGTATCTCGCTATCTCTCCGAACTATTAAACTCGTCGTTCCGGTTGATCGCGATTATGATTAAACAATGATCAAACGTCGACGGCGTGCTATTTTTTTCCACAGTTTTCTCGATCATACGTATTAGTCCAAACCGTCTCACGGTTGCATTACGTTCGATCATTTGAATCCCATAAGTATGCACGATAGCGCCTTACTTTGAAATTCTTGCCTCTCGGTCTAATGGTTAATTCAGTCTGCGCGCCACGTCCTTTTCTTCGGATCTCTTCCTCATTCTTCAAATGTACTTGCACCCTCGCTATCCTCGTTACTATTACGTCGCGATTGCTCTTTTAAAGTGCGCCGCAACGAAACGGAAAAACGTGGAAGGAAAGTTTGGAGGGAGAATTACAGCAGTGAGGTATCAGGAACGTTACTCGTCGCCGGGTCTCGATGGAAAAGTTGAACGAATCGAAAATCTGTTAATCTCTTTATCCGTCTGATGGACAATTGGATCGACAGAGTCACCTGCGCGTTTAATCGAAGCTTTCGTTTATCAGCGTGAATCAACCGCGTGTGTAGAGGAATATGAAAGATTACTAAATACCGCTTTCAGTCGCCGAATGTCTACATAGCTGTAAAAAGATCCTGACGGCTCTGGTTCCTACTCCGTTATCGCGTATTATCTCACCATTATCTGTTTGCCAACGGTACGAATGTATTCTTGCTCCGTCTGCAACGATAAGATAGCGTTTCGCTATAATATCGCTAACATTGCTTCGAATTCGACCTAATATTATCTGCGATACTTGTTTTCGCGATAATCGTTCCACATACCTACGTACGTAATTTTCATCGGAGATAGAAGCGTCGTTATCCGAAATATTCAGTTCACGCGTATAATGCCAGCGTACCGGCGTTTTTATGCGGCGTAACGATTCTATTTAACTTTATGAACGTTGAGTGCGCGTATTATACATTTTCTGAATATCGTACACATTTTTGTTATCGCTCGATGAAAAAAAAAAATTGTAGATCTGCGATCGAATTCCATTCTGTATTTCGTTCGGAAATGGTAGAATTTCGATGGTTAATTATTTTATTATGTGGAATGTCGAAAGTTACGTTCGTGAATAACAAGTCGGCGGACAATTCTGTAATGAAATCAGTTTGCTCCGTCTAGATAAAACGCGAGAGGATTACGCGAATCGGGCGATTCATTATCGACGCTCGGCGTCGGCAAAACAAAACTGAATCGACCGAATTTCACGCACATCCCTCTCGATTATATTCTACGTATATTGCGTTCGCTGTTCGCGCCGGACTGTAATAAATCAGCATGATAACGACTATCCAGTCTTATTACAGTCGATAAACCTCGATTGGCTATCACGAAACAAATGTTTATCGTGCTTTTAATATTCCTCTTAGTGACGTTCGATGACCGATTGCGATAGAGCGTTGCTCGTAATACACGAGCGTTATTAGTTATCGTTATCATTGTTGTCTGGATTATAATTGCGATCCGGTATTATGCTCGCTAACCGTTTGTTCTCACGTAAGTGGGGTTTGCGAATTAATTTACCGTTAATTCGATGCGATTCAATACGCAAAACCGGGGGGGGGGGGGGGCACAGTCATAAATCTTCCGTGTTATAGTTTGTCGATTTATTGTTTCTCGTCTGGCATATCAAAGGAAAACTATTAACATCGGGGAGTAGCTGTTAAATATTTAAGCGTACAGTTGCCACGGGCATTGGAGCATACATTTTGAGTAATCTGTGGTAATGTTCATAAATTGCGCATCGCGGTTGTTACAGAAACGGTATTACCGCGTTGGAACTTAACTTTACATTTTTCTAACTGTTCACCCTCTTTTCGTCCCAACGATCTTCTTACAGAGATTTAAATGGGTTAAAAGTGGAACCTCGCTCCCCGCTCTGAATGGAAAAACGAAGGAATGAATTGATCGGAGTGAGTTGTAGAAAGCTTGGGGGATGATTTACTTCGTTCGCGGGCAACGACTCTTTTGTATATTGCTCCGTACAGACGAGCCACCCCCGCATTAATCCACCCCGTTTCATACCGGCGATGGCTCGGTAAATAATGAATGCCCAAATATCACGGGACTATGCTAAAGTCGGAGGGTGCTCGTTGCGTACCCGAGGGGTGAAAGGGTGAAATGAAAATGGAGGATCGCCAAATGATGTGCAAGGGCGAAAGGCTGCTTCGCTGATCAAACTGATAGCCAGTGTTGTTTACTCGCTTCTCGTGTCTAAAAAGCCTACGATTCTGGGGTTACCGTGCAAATATATCCGAACACTTGAATCAGCGTTAAGCGAAACGTATTTTCAACGGTTAAGCTCAACGTCGACGTAACGTGGCGAGGGAAGAGCGGTCGTCGATGAGCTTTGCGTTATAACATACGAACACGGAACTCGCGAATGCCTGGCTCGATTTGATTTAATTAACATCCGCGAATAAATAAAAGAAACGTGGTGGGAACGATACGGGGGCCGCGGCGGATGGTGCATTCGATGTAAGCACGTAAAACGAGTAAAAATATCGTTAACGCTATCGCGAGAACGTCAGCGTGGACATTCCTCGAATTTATCGTTAACGGACACGCAATTGTACAATTGATACAACCTCGCCTCGCGTGACGATAAGACGTTTCGCTCAAATTCCTGGAATAAACACCTTCGGTTCAAACGTTAGGAGATTGCGCGAGTAACGTTTATTTTCGCATTCTAAATGGTTATCGTCTGTTATAAATTCAAGCGTCCATTGCGCGAAAACCAAATGTGATTTTAAATACACCGAATAAGATACATAAAAAAAACGCGACGGTCTAAGTTCGTTAGCATCGATAATTGTTGCCAAGTATCGGTAATAGTATTCTGATATTACAACAATTCCTAAGTATAAGAAGATTAATTCTGTTTCCGTTAGGTGTAGTGTGTTGTTAGTTACACCGCATAAATATCGAACGTGTTCTCTTCTAATCGTCGAGAATATTGTATAATCGCTGTACGGTCACGGTACGCGCCTTCTGGCATTACGGGGACACGATACTGACACTTTTAACGCGATACGCATCGCCGATACAAGGATCGTTGTTTCGATCGCACCGTCGTCGAACAAAAACTGCTGCGCTCAGGTGACTCACCGCCTCGAAGTTATTTGTTCTTACAGCGCTTGCTGCATCTGTTACGACTTACCCGGCGATACCTGTTTATTGCGAAACCCACACAGGTAAATTGATATATACGTTTAAAAAGCGTGACGCCGCGGAATAACCGGGGCGAGCGCGCGATGAATGCACGCGCGTCGGAACAAAGAAATGGCGGGGCAATTAGGAGCGCGTGCACTTCGGGAGGAATAAATTCGACGGTGAAAAGAAAAATTTCAAGCTACGATTCACGGATGAACGTGATATCATCGCGGTGGTGGGGGCTGGGTACGCTGGAGATATTGGCCGAGAGATTAAATTTTTTGCACGATGTACGCGTTCAATGAAGCGAAGCGCGCTCGAGTGATATATTCTTTTAAACGAATAGTAGATAAATGAATCGCCAACATTCTCTATGGGAGAGCGAGGAAAAAAAAAGTATTGCTCGAGCGCGCCAGATTGAGCGTCGCGGGTTAAGGGTTCAGGAAGAGAAAGTCAACGAACCAATGGCGGGTCTGATTGAGCCTGAATGCTATGCTGCCTTTTATTACGTGCAATCGGTTAGATTCGGTCTCTCTCTCTCTCTCTCTCTTTCTTTCTTTATTTTTCTCTTCACGCGTGCCTCGCGCTTTTAACGAGCATTTTACGGGCTTTTGTTCGGCCTCTTCGTATACTCGCTGCACCTTTTGTCGGGTACAAACACGCGTACGTGCGACGCTCATCGGCCATAATACGCGCACGAAACGTATAATATTATACGCGTATAAAACGCGTGGTTCATTATACTCTCGTCCTTTAAAAGACATTCGCAAACGTGCGCGTATCGGAGCCCGAAAACTGTGGTCGAACTCTTTTGTTCAACGTCGCGGCAGAAATTGCGTGAAAAACTTTACTCGTTCAATGGCAATTCAATTTCGATTCTCTGGGTACATGTAAAAAATCCACCCGGTTTGAGTATAGGTATATGGAGTGTGAAGTATGAAGTCTGAAAAATGTCGCTCGGGAAACAATCGGCGAAGTACAGCACGAACGAGCGTAAGTACCGAGGTATACCGCGTATGTACTAACAGTATCGTGTTTAATATCGAGCACCGGCGCGCATAGTACGAATTGCACGAAATAAATCGCATGAAAGGAGCGCGAGCGCGTACACATTCGTAGCCTCACGCCTGAGGCAGAAACGCCCGCATATCGAGCGCATTAATACACGCGAACCATACAAACAAAAGCATCGAACGACGACGCGAACGGCAGGGTAAACGCAACGTGGGTTGACATTTACTCGCGCCTCGATTAGCATAGTAAACCTTCTTCTCAAACGCTATAATTAGATTCGCGGTCTGCTCCCGACGGGCTTATTTTACTTAACGTACGCACCGTTAATTCTCCGCTTCTCGTTTACCAGTCGTCGCCGAGTTTTATCTCGTACTCTTCGACTTCGACCTTGACACAGTCCTCTCCGAGCCGACCGAAGGAAAAATACACCACTAACGTCCTTTTTTTTTCTCTCTCTCCGCGATCATAAATGCACGCGCGGTATGAATAACGATTAGCATGCCGCGGCGGTGCGAGGAAAGAATTCCTTTGCGTCGGATTTACTGCTTGGCGGGTGCGATCGTGATCGGATGAAATACTGTAACTAAACTGACGAGAATCTTTGCGGTATCTCTTGATTTGGCAACCATGACATTCGGTGCCAAGCACGACGGTCGATATGGTAATGCAGTGTTTTAAACGTTTTTTTAGCATTAGCGACGATCGCGACGAATTTAACAAATCCCAAGAGATTTATAGATCTTTTATTAGCGTGTTGCCTCCATCGAGAAATTTTGTTGCGCAAATCAGGGGTTGTCTTACGTACAAGCTACTTTAGCACGTTGAGACCATTCGGTGCACACGATTTCCGACCAACGATAATTATTGGAATAATCCGTGGCCTTGTAACGGTAACTATTTCTTCACGAACGCCAGCCATTATCGCGCATTCGTGTTATTATGGAGATAACATCGTTTCCGTGAAGCAGTTGGATCTGTTAGTAATCAGTAGTCGACTCGCTAGTATAGTTATACCCGTTCTCGTAACTACCGGGGCGACAGGAGTTGCTAACTCTGTGTACATCAGTTTCCCTAACAACAGTCGTTGTTTGGAGAACATGATCGCGTGGTCAATGTAATGTAGTTGCTATCGGTGCTATTGCAGGGTCAACATCGTTTCTAAGGGAATCCAATACTCTGAAACCAGTGTTCGCTTGGCGGCGTGGTATTTCAATCGTTTGATTATATTAACCGATTGGGTCTTAGTGGACCTCACACGTGTCAACGATAGCCAGTTTATTCGTAAGCGCGCGTAAATCTCATTTCGCGCTGAATCGAATTTTGGCGAGTTAACACGCCGGGATAGCGACGGGCGGGGACGAAGATTTCGCTAATGTCATGCATTAAAGCCATGTTGTCAATGGAATTAGCGTCAAGCACCGAACCCGTGTTGGAACAATATTTAAATCTTATACAGAGCATTTTGAATGCAGACTGACGACACTTTTAATGATAAACGTGAGTATCCGTACTGTACGTTTAACTTGTTTTTATTTATCTCTCGTCATCTCTGAAATAGTGCTTGAAAAAGATTCTAGTATTCTATACAAAATTAGTAGGAATTTCCAAGTATCGGAAGCGCACCTAGCTGAGTTTTCCTCGTAGAGACAGTAGGCATAAACCAAATGCAAAGTGCACGTATATCCGTACTCGTAAACTATTATACGGTTCGTGTATTTCTGCTTTCCCGGATTACGGATATAATGGCTCAATGACACACGTTGGAAAGTCGGAACGCAGACGTCTCTTATCGCTGCGGCAAGTTCGATACGACACGTCTCTCTCGGTTTGCTCGCTGTATACGCTCGTGCATATCAATGAGTCTTCCGATAAGGCATTTGGAGTAATCGCTAGGATATCGCGTGCGCATGGTCGTTTAGAAATCGAATGAATAATAGGCTGCACGACCATCGGGCATCGTTGAAATTCTTTCGATACCGTACCTATTCGTTCCCGTGCAAGTGGCATTGTTTACATTTGTCACGAATGCGAGCACACGTTACCTCTGCCTTGGCAAAAGTTGGTATCGCTGCGAACGGGATTACACGCGTAACGTGTACCTTAACGAGGCTCTCGATAATAAAGAAGCTTCATCCGCTCGTTTCGATAAACTAAATGGTCCTCGTTGAAAGATCAAGTATTCCTCATAATTACCAAACGGAACGACGTGGAACCAAAACGATGGTATCGGCGAAGAGCACTTTCTCTTTTACACGCGTATCGAATGTATTTCCGGATAGGATTATACCGAACACGCGAAGAATATCAGGTTTCTAATTTCATTGGGATCTTACTTTACGAATGGCCAACAGTGACAAAGTAACGGGAACAGGAACAGCGAAAAGACGTAACCGTTTCCTACACGACTGCCCAATTGCAATTTGGTATTACAAGTACGGTCAACGATAAGTATAATCGAGGCAGGAACACAAAAGAGGCGTTAACATTTTTGTGTCGTATCGCGAGATCGATTGACAAGGCTATATTATTATGGGTTGTAATAGTACTAGTCTCCCTCGAGGGGGATAGGCGGAACGAAAGATACGCTTTCGGTATCTCTTTAGTACTACGTTTGATATTATATTTTCTCGTATCTGTTTCTCTAAGCAAATTTCGAGGAAATGGAGCGAGTTTTAGCTTGATTCACATTTTTTGAAATAAACAACGTCCCGAAAAGCAAATTGAATACATCCATGTGCGCGCATAAAACGGTCAAAATAATCTATCATACCATATCGCGAAACTGGTTGACGGTATTGATTGAAGTAGGTGCCTTATGTCCCGCAGAAAAACATGCCGTCGGTAGCGTGGAACACATTTATTCCCGTGCCGCCGCCAGGAAGCAGGGCGCACGGGGCGCCGCATTCGGGAATGACGGCGCACGTGGGTCACCATCATCCTGGGCCAGGTGCGGGGACCGCGCATCCGGTGACCGTTGCGCAGCAGCAACAACGGGAACGGGAGGAACGAGAGGTCCGAGAACGTGAACGGTACACGAGAGAACGGGAGCAGAGAGAACGGGAGAGAGAGCACCTGGCCGCGGCCGAGAGACTGCACAGACAGGCCGAGGCCAGGGATCACGTTGCCGCTCAGCAGAGGGCTGCTTATTATGCAGCCACTGCACCTCCGACTCAACAGGTACACGGTCTTTCGTTAGCATGTAAATCGTGATTGTCGAGTGTTTTTAAGCGAGGCCGGGACGAAGCTTATAAATGCATTAACCCCTTTGCTCTTCGGCATTTCGAGGCGCATACCGGGGGTACCAAATACGCGCAATGGGATATACGTAGCAATTTAATGGTGGCGATTACTCGTCGCGATATACGAGAATCGCCTTACCGTAATGCGGCCTTAACGATAGGGGAGACTCTACTAATTTTCACGTACAGTAGTTTTTAATCAGAGGTATTTAAAAAAAAGAAAGTCAAATAACGATCACCTTTGTGCTGCAAGAAAGAAGAATCTTTCGAGTTATTTTTACTCCAACTTGAAATGTTACTCTCGTTAGCGATACGTCCAATATCACGGTCCCTATTCTGGTTGCAGGTGCCTCGGCCATCGAGCGTACCTGGCAAAGTCGAATATCCACCACCACCGGCGCATTCGAGGACATCGAAGTCCTCGCTTCCAGTCGGTAGTCATCACGAAAAACCACCGCAGGTAGTAGGACCACCTCACAGTTCTCTACCAAAGGCCGAGCCGAATGTCAGTCTGTTCAGTTACTCGACGTATCAGCCGCAATCGTCGTACATGCACGATATCAAGGTCAAGAGTGACCTCGGACAGCAGCACAAGTCTATGCCGGGTAAAAGCAGCATGGCCGGTGGTCTCGAGAGGGACCACCACGGAAGGGAGGTGTTGCTGAATCCCCCGTCCCTTCTTCCGGATCACAAGAGCTCGGTAATAGTGAAGAACGAGGGTCGTGAGTTACCGAAGGCCCCAACGCCACAGCAACACTCGCCCAGTCCGAAGATAATGCCCTATTTAAACGTCCAATCGGTCGCGCCGCAGCACAAGCCGACCGCTTACGAGTACAGGAGTCCCACCCAAAGTCCTCATCATCTTCACCACCTGGATAGCTTGCAGGCGGCGAAAAATATACCTCAGGGTCACCATAGAAGCGGGAGCGGACCCACGACGACAACGCAGCTACCCAGTCCGCACGGGCATCCATCGCACTCGCACAATCGACAGTCACCGCACGCCCAGCATCCTCATCACCCACCGCATCCGTCTCCACCCGAGCCGCGTTATCTGAGCAGGCCGGAACCCGGGCTACCTTACGCCACCGCGAAATCTTCGTATCCGTATCCACATCCGCATCCGCCCACGGCCTCGCCGACCTCGCACTACGCAGCGCCGGCAGGCTCGAAGCCGAAAGTGAGTAGCCCGGCACCGCCTCACATCTACGGCAAACCTAATTCCGGCATCATGACCGGTACGCCGGTCTGCAGAGCCTCGGAGCCGGCGGTCGCGGCGCCGATACCCCTCACCTCGAAACCCGGCAGTTCGCCTTACCAGCAAGTGCCTCATCATCACGGGGCGCCGCCTCCACCTCTGCCGCCGCCCGCGCACAGCAGTAGATCTGTCTACGACACGAGGGGCTTCGCCGGCTCGATGCCGGCCGCGAAGTTGCCACCCCCACCGCTTCATGGTTCACCACCGACTGCCGCCTCGGCGCCTCTCTCGAGACCGATAGCGCATCCTGCTCATCATACCAGTCCTCACCAGCAACCCGGTCAGACGATGCAACACTCCCAACCTCAGATGACCGCGTCCTTCCAGACACAGCCCCTCGATCTCGGTGTCGAGAGATCGGGATCGCCCAAGAGGAAGGCACCGACGCCACTTTCGTGCGAGAATCCCGGCCAACCGGTATCCCTCGAAGTCTGCAAGAAACGTAGAGTCGAGGAATCCCAGCCCTTATCTCTGCAGTGCGTCGGTCCACCGGTTCTCTCCAGAGTTAGCGAGCCAAGTCCACAAATTGCCTCGGCCGCGACCTCTATCGCCACCGTGTTGCTGACCACAGCCGCCTTGTTGGCAGAATCTAATAGTCAAACGCAGGAGCGCATTGTCACGGCAGTCAGTCCGACGCCGAGGACAGCAAGCGGGGACGGCTCGGTCAGGCCCGCCAGTACTGGCAGCGTGAGCTCGTTAAATCCTACAGTGAGCGCCGCACCTAGTCCCGCGCCTATACCCAGTCCGGCGCCCTCCACCGCGCCTAGTCCAGCGCCCAGTGCACCCGGCACGCCCGCTAAAGCCAATCCCAGCGCCGTCGACAGTGAGAAATCAAATAGTCCGGCGCCCAGACCACCCAGCAGTACCAGCTATCCCGTTCATAAACTGAAGAAGGCATGGCTGCAGAGGCATTCCGGTGAAGACGGTACGGAGGACACGACCGGCATCGTCGGCAGTGGCTCCTGTGTCACGTTACCCCTAAATATCTCTCAGGCTCCTTCCCAGCCATTGAATAATAAAGAACGGGATACAACGTCGAACATCACTAGCAATACGACGACCACTTGTTTGCCCAGTGCCGTGAACTCTATTCATAATATCGGCAGTATGGCGGTGAATAGTATAAATAAGAGCAAGGTGACTAACAAGAGTGGTCGCAAACCGACGAATAAGGAATCCTTGAATGGACATGCCACGGACACAAAGACTCTTCAGGAAGATTCATCCAGTAGCGACCCCGAGAGGAAGTCGCCGCCGAAGAGGAAACCACCCAAGGTATCTATATATATGCGAGTCATTTTTTTTCACTCGTTACTCAAAATGGCATTTCCATTTTGGAAATCAATAGTGAAATGTTTGCTGGGTATTGCACGTACAGATATAAAGGGTTTAATAATGCGGGCATTGCACTAACAACCGTGGGATTTGTTTAATTAATATAGATTGAATTTAACATTTTATTTCTATCGTATTATTACATAGTAAGCTTATTACCTACATACACGATCTTTATAGCATGCGTAGGATCTTCTCGCAGTATTTGAGAAACACATATGTACTAGCCGCAAATTATACTTGTAGCCTAGAAGTAATTACATGGTAGCCTTCTCACTCAAAGAAATCTGTCGATAATAGTTTTAAATCAATAACTGTAAGAGCAGTGCTTGATTGTATAGTTCGTTTTCTACGAATCTCTTAAACCTATTAGCGTTAGATTGTTGTTTAAAGAAAAGAACTTTACATCCTTTATAACTCGAGATAACAATGGAAAAGCAAAATAATTTGCTTTAGCGAGACAAAATTGGACATTAAAGTCGTTCATTTAATAACCAAAATTGTCTTCTGTTACGTTAAGTCGATGTACGGATATCGATTGTTTTGAATTTCGCGGGTTGTTTTTGAATCGTTGGGTTTGTTAGACGCCATTTTGCAAGCACGGTCGCGGAAGCTGCGGCGCAGATACGAACCACAAGTGGAACAACGGTTTTCCAGAGGTTTTGCCAGTCCTATTATTTGAATTTATTAAATTCTTAAAGTGATTTACGTGCCCTATGCATTATCAGCAGTCTCATAACACGGATGACTTTCAATGGATCGATATGGTAAAATCTTTGATACTCGTCAACGAATCTATTTGGCCGTTATAACGCGACGTAACCTCTCTTTTCTCAACGTGCTAAGGTGGATAACGATTTCCGTTAAACTTTACGATACTTCCGAGGCTTCAGTTATAACTACAAACCCATAAAAATTTGTACGAAAGATATTAAGTTGTTGAATTATATACAAATTAAATTGTAACGCGAAAGTTGCATGCGTTGAATTTGGTAATATAAGTAGTTTTCCTAGGAAACGCATAGTATAATAGGTAGTATGAGTTAGTATTAAGGTAGAAATAGTATAAATTCGTAGTGTTAGACAGTAGTTACGGCAAGAGCATGAACTTCCTGACTACTTAATAATCTATGCCCTGTGGTAGGTAAAGCGAAAGAAGGGCGCCGCACGGAGGCAGCAAACAACCGCGGAAGATCAGCGGAGACGAAAGGAAGATAAGCAAGCTGGAGGAGCTGGCGTGGGCAGCGAGTCTAGTAACGAGAGCGAGGCAGGCTCTGCCAGTGATACCAGTGAACAGCTGGGTTCCGTTCAGCCTACGTCGAGGGTGCGCCATACTACGGCCAATTCCAACAATTCCTCTGGAAACGGTTAGTTGACGTAGCTTCTTGTAAATGGCCTTCCCATCAGGTGAACTAACTATTCACTTGCAGGGTAAGTGGTCCGTGTTCCATGATCATAAACTTAGTCCCTTTTTGTAGAGCAATATGGGAACCCAAGAAAGTCAGGAGTAACCTGTTGACATTTTGTAATTGTAAATTTGCACAGGTTTAATTCAACAAAATGTACATAAATGTGGAGTATCTTCAGGGTTCCTTTGATTCCTAATGCTCTCTGATGTCATTGAACCTTTGGACCTTTTGTAATATTATCTTGCGCACTTACCCTGTTTTTTTTTTTTTTTTTGGATTTTGTATAATCTTATTTACACTATGATGACTATATACAAATGAATGCTATGATTTTTTCATATATGACGAGCTTTTTAACACTGAATTCTATCATTTATATAAAATAATAAATCAATGTTACCTACCACGGTTCAAACACGTTGCATTATCTATTCAATAGGGAATAATAAGGAACCAAGAAAACGAGGTAGAAGACCAAAGACTACAAAAGGTAATGAGTTGGGAGGCGAAGATCAACAACCTCGTCAAAAGAAAGAACGTAGAGATGATAGTACAAGTGGTGGCAACAGTGGACCAGGAGGAAGCGGTGGCAGGGGCGATCCCTTTCGTAGGCCGCCGATATCGCAGCTAAAGAAGACTGGTGACAGTTGGTTACAAGATGGTGCTTGTTTCGAAGTCGCTCCAAAATTGGCAAAATGTCGCGAGTGCAGATGGACACCACATCAGCGTTCCAAAAATCTCCCACAAAACATCTTCTGCAGATTTTACGCATTCCGTAGATTACGGTATACCAAAAATGGGCAATTGGCTATAGCAGGATTCAGCGATCCACACAAAGATGCTTCTGAGGTAAACTTATTTTAATGTCCTCTTTTACAATGTACTTATGCAAGGTTTACGTAACATTTTGTTCAAAGCTTACTTCAAATGCGATTAATTTTCATAGACGCTCATTTTGTACTTACATTTTTGAAGCAAACAACAATATATTAATGTTACAGGTAGATCTTCGGTTATGGTTACCAGGAAAAGACAATTCAGACACGAAAAGAGATGAAAAGCCAGAGAAAAACGAGAAGGATCGGTCGGACAAGGGAGACAAAGAAGATCTAGACTTGGAGATGGCACACCGACTACTTCGTCAAGTTGGAGATCAATTCTGTGACCTTTTGCATCAAGAGAAAGATGCTCTTCAACAACACATGGCTGAAGGTAAATTGTTGTTTAATTGCATAAATTATAACTTTAACTGTCCACATCGATTAATATTTTTTTCCTTTAAACTACATATTCATTATACAACATTCATGTAGACCATGTATACTGCATGCATAATCTTTTGAGCATATAATAAAGCATTACGCATACCTGTTTAATGGGATACTAAAAATAACTTGATAATACTACGAAGTTACTTCATTCAAAGTTCAGTCAATTTTTTTTTTATTTTTTGAATCGTAATCCATTTATCGTAACTCTAAAAGCATTAAATTTCATTTCTTCATTCCTCTCGTGCATGCAATGCCAGCCATGTATCTGCTTTCCCAATTTCTTTTGGTCGCATGTTTTAACGCTTTGCACATCGATTATTTCTTCATCTTGACAGCGAGTTCGGGGATTGTAGACGGAACAGTTGCTTGGAAGAGAGTCATCCAAGGCGTACGTGAGATGTGTGATGTGTGCGAGACAACACTCTTCAACTACCACTGGGCTTGCGGAAAATGCGGTTTCGTTGTGTGCATCGATTGTTACAAGGTGAGACAGCTTACCACCTATATATATATTTTTCTTGAACTACATAAATAGTACGTGATGATAACTAATTAGTTGAAGATAGATGATACATAAATTCAACATATCGAGCTTTTTAACACTGACACTATTGTCGCGAAACGTACAAAAGGTTTGCTTAAAAAGATAAAGATTAATATCACGTTCGTTTATTATTTATTATCAGGGACGCAAGAATGGAACGATTAAGATCTGGGGAGAAAGTGGGAAGGATAGGGACGACTTTTCTTGGCTCTTGTGCACAAACAGACAAGTTCACGAACCAGAACGACTCATGCTCACACAAATCATCGCTGGTGACAGCTTGGTACGTCTTGGACAACGCCTTCACGAGTGTCGGGGAGAATGGGGAATACCTCAGCATTGTAGTTGTTCACTTGTTGTTCAAACTTCAGCGAACGATTATCTCAGAAACATGATAAAAGGGGACACAATGCCGGTTCTCAATGGGAACGTTAAACAAGAGGTCAAAGAAGAGAAAAGAGTAAACGAGTCGAATGGTTCTTCCGACACCAAAACCAATGGGGAGGACAAGAATTCTCCATTAAATTGGCTAGCAGATGTAGCATTGCAAAATCAAGATAAAAATGACAGTACATCGAGCTCAGATTCAGACGAAGATCGCGACGGTAATTATTCAACCCTGAGAGAACTACTTATCCGACCGTCTCACAAGTCGAACGGTAGTGGCTCTAGATCAAATTCGCCAACAAATAATTCTGGGAGCGTTAACGCTACGTCTGGAAACAACACGCAGAACAATGTTACGAAATCCAGTAAAAAGTCAAAGATGGATACGCTAGATGAAGTAATATCTAGCGTGATAGAACATAGTGTAAAGAAAGAGAGAGAGAGTGGACTAGACGACGAAAAACCAAGGGAATTAAAGCACTTCGTGAGAAGATACAAGTGGACGCAAAGAGGGAGAGAACCCCTACCTATTCGCATCATGACGGTTACCGAAAGTACGAGCCTTTACCCGGATGTACCACACAGCTGGCTTTGCGACGGAAAGCTCCTCAGGTTATTCGACCCAAACAATCCTAACAACTATAGAATCTTTCAAGATCAGTGGAAGCGTGGACAACCTGTTATCGTGTCTGACGTCACTAAGGATTTGGACAGGAATCTCTGGCATCCGGACTCCTTTGCCAGAGACTTTGGCGATGAGAAGAATGATCTTATCAATTGCATGACTGGAAACTTAGTACCAAATCAACCAATGCGAAAGTTCTGGGAAGGATTCGAACATTTTTCAAAGAGATTGAAGGACGAGAGGGGAAATCCTATGCTACTGAAGCTGAAGGATTGGCCTCCTGGCGAAGATTTCGCGGAGTTGTTACCTTCGAGATTCGCCGATTTAATGAAAGTTCTACCATTATCAGAATACACTCACCGAAATGGCAGATTAAATTTAGCAAGTCGGTTGCCAAACTGTTTTGTGAGACCCGACTTGGGACCTAAAATGTATAACGCTTATGGCTCAGCTCTCCATCCGAATAAGGGCACAACTAATCTTCATCTTGACATTTCGGATGCCGTTAATGTGATGGTATACGTAGGAATTCCTAAGGATGCCGACAACGACGAACACATCAAAGGTATTAATCATTATCTTATGTTCTTCCCGTCACTGGTATATATATGTCGGTGATATATAAATAACTTTTAGTCTAAAAATTAACTGAATTTAAATATTAATTATTGCAGAGGCGATGAGAGCGATCGATGAAGCTGGGTGTGATGTTCTGACGCGTCGACGTGTTCGCGAGCGCAAAGAAACTCCTGGTGCGTTATGGCATATTTATGCGGCACGAGATGCGGACAAAATTCGGGATCTCTTAAATGCAGTGGCGCTAGAACGAGGCGCTCGCTTAGAACCTCATCACGACCCCATACATGATCAAAGCTGCTATCTCGATGGTCCTTTGCGTGAACGTTTATATCGCGAATATGGCGTCGAAGGGTAAATATCTATTTCCTTAGTTCTCCGACAGTTACGTATTGTATAGTAAGCATGAAAATAATGATATTATTTGAACGGTATGTTACAGATATGCCATTGTACAGTGCCTAGGCGACGCAGTATTCGTGCCAGCCGGTGCACCGCATCAAGTTCGCAATCTTCATAATTGTATAAAAGTAGCTGAAGATTTTGTGTCCCCGGAGAATGTTTCGCATTGTTTCCACCTTACTCAAGAATTCCGTGCATTATCGGATACGCACACTAATCACGAAGACAAGCTGCAGATTAAAAACATTATCTATCATGCTGTGAAGGATTCCCTGACCGTCTTAGCCAATGTTAAGGAAGAGACTCTTGCCAAGCTCAAGCCCAATAACGATACGAAGAGCAAAGAAGAAACGTAGCCCTAGGCCCCCTGCCGCGGTCGTAAGAACCGTTGATCGTTCTTTGATTCAAATCTCGCTGTCTTGGCGAATGGAATTTGTTGCCGCCCTTCTGCGCTCCCGAATGCATCGGAATGCTAATGACACCGGGTAGCCGGAAGGATTAATCTAACGTAAGATGCTCCAAAACCTATACTGAGGTGCAAGAATTTGTTGTGATATTTGACGAGTAACTCGAGAGTATGATTTTCGGTATTGGCTGAGCCAATGAGATTATTCGTTGTTTCTTTTGAATTTCCTTTTGCACATTTTTTCCTTCGTCGAAAAACGTGCTGGCGGACATGAAGTCCGTGAGTTTTTCATTGAAGCATGGAGCGGATAACAAACAACCGCGTCCATTACCATTGTGATACCAGGAGGAGGACTTTGGATCATACATTATTTGTAATTAATTATATCGTGCCTGTATCCAATACACACTGTCTATATTATATAAATGTAGATAATCGATTACCGTGTAATGAATTCTTACTAGCAACTGCGAGAGGATTGTCTAGAGGTACCTTTGTGCAATTAGATGTCGATTAAACTGTTAGCTGGATCAGTGATAACTATCGATCCATTATGTGCTCTCGTGATCTGGTGCTTTTGGTATCGATTGAAAGCTTTGCCAAATGGCCGATATATATTTCTCGCTAGATTCTTGTGCTTTGCGTAACGAGAGTACAGGAGTGAAACACTGCCTAATTAATTCGCGTCAGTCCAGTTAAGAAAACTCGTTCTTTGCGCGTTAACTACGTTATTAATATCGTTGCAGTTTATCTTTCTCCGGTAAAGGACGGGCGGGGTGATCGGTTTTTCTTGTTTTGCCGGAAAATATATCGGCTATACCGAGCAAAGTGTCTTTAAGGTTTGTATGAATGTCATTTCGTTAAGGCATCAGAACAAAAACAACAAAAATTTAATTCTTCGATATTATCTTTACGAATAGCAAGATCGATAAGGCAGGCTGTATTGAAGTTAATGTTTTTATGAATTGAAATTGGCGTTACGGCCCAGTGATGACACCCAGTAATAAGGGTAAGCAAAAGAAAGAAAAGAAAACTGAACGAAATTGTTAGAATTGTCGAATCACACAAACCGTCTATCCGATAGAAGAAACAGCGATATTCTAATTGTATTGTAATAATATTAAATAAATACGGTAAACATTATTTAACGCGAAGTAAAAGTGTAACGACTTTCGAAGTGCCAATGTTTGAACTACGTGGGACATTCAGTGTTTACGCGTTGTGTATCGTATGCATACGTAGAGAAAGAAGGAAGGAAAGATTAGTCATACAGAATCCATAGATGAGAGGCCGAGTTCCTATCATTAAACTTGTCGCATAAAAAAATCAATCGCTGCTATTCACAATTGCCGTGCGTCTGAATTCAAAAGCCATCGTCGACCTTGTACGATTGTGTTCTGTGATGACGTCTCTCTTACATTCACTGGGGGAACGCGCGAATCGTTGCTCTACGTTCACTTTCGGATCTTTCTTTTCATTTCGTTAGCGGAAAGGGAAGGCAACCGCTTTTGAGGACAGACGCCTTTATTTAGCGCCATGCGTCGTGTTTTGCGCGCTTATCGATCGTCAGATGCTCTACGGCTGGTAATCGAGACCGACAATGTAAAAAAAAAAAAAAATGGGAAAAAATCACTGGAATCCGCAATTTCTTTGATCTCAACATTCGTCTAGCATACAACGACTTGATTAAATACTATTTAACGAGTAAATTTTAAAATATCTTAGTGTCGATAAGTAACGTTAATATTACGGAAATTATAAGTAACAAACAGCAAAAAAAGTACCCCAATATTCACGAAAACGACGGTGTATAAAATTATAGAAAAACGCATACTCTGTGTATTGTTGCTACAGACAAAGCTATTATTTGTTCTCCCGCTACGTGTATGTAAATACATTTATACATGCATATATGTATACATATACATATATAAATACGAAAAAAAGGCTAGAATTTAAGGGATACACACTCCACGAACACGGAAAAAATACACTTTACACGTGTAGGTAGATAGTTTATTATAACATTATTATTATTATTAATTATTATCATTATTACTATTAATTATTACGAAGAATACAATATTTAAATGTTGCTGAATATGCCGAGAAAAAGCACGATTATGAGCGTAGTGTAAATGGGAGACAGTTTTAAGGGATATGCTTGTGTGTGTGCGCCGTGTGAATGCATTGTATGTTGTTTTGAGTGAACATTTGAAAGGACGCACGAGAGAACAAGGGGCCGTGTCTTGGGGGCGGAGTGGAATGGATGGGACAATTGTACAGCCCTTGAACTCCTACAAATATCCACCCCCCAGTGTCCCGCACCACCCCACCACCGGCCGCCCCCAGTCATAGCAGTTATGAACCGCGGGCCGGCAGGTCTGAGTATAATTTTTTGTACTGTGTAAATGTAAGAACATACGTTTGAATAAGAAAAATGTTTATATTACAAAAGTCCGGGTTTTACTTATTGTGTTACACGAGTGAGTCTCGAGGAGTTCTTTCCCTGCTGTAGTTCTATTAGTTTGCCTGTCTCTTTTACTATATATGCGTTACGCGACTACATGTAGTAAGATGCGAAGGGAAACACGTAGTCAATTTTCAATTTGCTTTGCTGGGTAGATTTTGTTTGATATCCTATTAGGAAATACGAATAGTATAGGATCGGTTGTGAATCTTATTAGACTTGTTGCTCGCGCCCAACAAGCTTACTTGTTGCTCTCTGGCAAAGATTCAAGACTTAATTTTGTGCAATGAATTCTTTTATAATGAGGTGGCGGTATGTGCCTAATTTATTTTGATATTTCGAACAGTTTAAAATACCGCATCATAGTTAACACTAGATGATTTCAAATCAGGAGCTGTCAATCATCTTGGAAATTTGCCACAATTATAGATGATAAGAACAAACCAACTACAAAGGTATCATCACGAGATATTTTCATCGTTCGATCGATATAATGATAGCTTCGCGGTCGGCTAAAATTCGGCAGAAAAGTTTGCCCCATCATCCGACACGTAAAACCTGAAGTCAATATTCAACTCTTTCGAACTTCGTAGTAGCAAACCTATTTTCGTGCCTTTGTTCGTGAAACATCGTTTTTCCACGAAACATCCCGTAAACAAGAGTACTCTGAAAGAGACGTTTTGAGGATGCCTATACGCTTCAATGATAGCATATCCGGCGTGAGAAGGGCAGACAGCCGATAAACTACAGTACAAATCTGTAGCTAATGTATAGTGCGGTATAGCCGAGTATAGTGTGCTCCGTCGCCTACACACTCTCATATCCAAGATGGCGGCCAACCTGTGGAGAGGAAGACGATCGAGCGCTTGAACGAGTCTGCTCCAACCGTGTACGAAGCGGAAGAAGAATGGATGAGTGCCGGACCGATACAATTGCTTCCGTCGTGGCCCGAGATGGGCAATTCTAAGGATATTGTGCCGTGTGTTTCATGTGTGAACCAAGAAAAAAATGTGCAGTCACGTAGGGAGGCCAAAATAAGTTCGCGCTAGTGCTGGTTCTTTTCAGATATGTCAGTGTGTTAAGTCAAAATGGCAGCCACGTTAACTGTTGAGCAGGAACAGGTAAGCGATTGTCAATAGCTTTTGAAAAAATATTCGAAGTTGCGGGGAAATGAACGTGGGTTTTCGAAGTTCTCCCGGAACGTGGGAGTGGATTGTTTACAGCAGTCAGGTCGATGTGTGCGTGGCGGAAGGATGTTTATTAGCGCGTAATATACACATACATTGCTCGTCGCCAGTTTTTCTCGGATTTGAATTTTCGTCATTTTCACCGAAAATCGCGAGGTATATGGAATTTTGATGATGGTCGCAACTTTGAGAATATTTTTGTTAGGGTTCGGACTAATTGTTATCTCGTAAAAGTATATTTATTTGACACGTTGTGTAGGTTTAATCAACTGTGGAGTCTTGTGCAACAAGATGTTGCCCCTTTATGAGTATTAGGAATATTAAATAAACTCTATTTGTTATTGTAGTGGCAATTAATAAAACCAACGTAGCGATATTACTTATTTTTAGCTGGTCATATTAAAACCCAGATTAATCGAAAAGTGATACGTGCCTGGCAGAGAGAAACTATTTTCCGCTCGATAAACACGCCGACAGGAAACAGACGCTTTCCCTCGTTTTAAATCTGAGATTAAAAGTATAGCAAAATCAATACGCACGGTATTCGCGAGAAACTTTTCTATAAACACGGGATTCCTTCATTGGTGCCCTTTCCATAAATTCGTGTTTATGGAAAAGTTTGTAAAAGTATCGATTTGCGATATTAAATTTCTTGACCCTGGGACGAACCTATCCGTTTACCGTACCGGTCCCCGCCGAGTGTAGTACGGCGGAAGTGGCCGGTGGGGAGGTAGTCGGACACCGGAAGTTATATCGGTACCCAGGGCATGTACACAAATCATTGACGAATGACTGTCGCACGTTTTGGAAGCATAAAAATATTGGGAGATTTCTAGTTTTTCATTTGGGCGGGATGTTCGCCGAATTTTGGAAGTTACGTAAATAGCATTTGCTTGATTATTTTCCAATTTAATTTATTACGTGATAAACAGAGTAGCAAGGAGTACAGATTATAACAGCACGCGAAACAAACAAGATATAGATTTTTGTGATGGCATACCCATTCAAACAAGTGTTCTCTCATCAGAATTCTGAGTTTATATTGCATTGTCGGTCTATAAATATATACTTTTATAATCAATGATGACATATTATTAACGATTCTTGTTTGAAATTTGATATCTCATTTCCTATGGAATACTTGATGCCCATATTTAATAATTTATCTAGGTTTCATGTGACTTCTATAAATAATAATTGTAATAAAATAGATCATCCTGTATTTATTTGATTATATTGTACTTCTCTGTTATTTTATAAAAATTAACGATATCTTTTTATACATTTTCAGGCCACGAAAGAATTTATAGAAGCGGTGAATAAGTGCCGAGCTGGTAGGAGAGCTGGTCCAGTATCATGGAGTACTGCAGTGAAGTTTCTAACAGCACGGAAATTTGAAGTTACACGGGCTTTAGCTCTTTACGAACAACATGAAGCCACTAGGAGAAGGGAAGGTCTTGCGCTTTTGCATCCTACCCAAGAACCTCTACTCAGCGAATTACGCACAGGAAAATTTACAGTTTTGGTATGAAAAATATAATTGAAGTACACTTTGAAACTGACTTACCCTTTTGTTATGTAAATGTCACATTAACGCTCTACCTTCCAAAATATTGTTTCAGTCTTCGAGAGATGCAACGGGTGCAGCTATAGCAATTTTTACTGCACATTTGCATCTACCACAAAATACTACGCACCAAACCACATTGCAAGTTAGTATATTGTGATAGTAGACTTTGAAGAAATATTTATTTAAACCAAGCAGTATCGTGGAAAATCTGCATCACTTATATTTCGTGTTGCCAAATTTAAAGATTATTGTGTTGAAACTTAATTTGAATTTACAAAGATTTTAATGTTCCTCTTGGCTATGAGATTGAAACCATGCATTTAAATTTAAGATTCAGATACGATTCTGTACATCATTATGTATATCATTCAGTATCGTGTAGTAAGAAATGATACAGCAATTACTGTTTTTTCCTGATGGCAAACTATAATCGAAATATTTTGTATTGTATTTTAGGGTGTCGTCTATCAGTTGGATGCCGCTCTTGAAAGTGCAGAAACCCAAAAACATGGTCTGGTTTTTATTTACGATATGTCAGACAGCAAATATCAAAATTTTGACTATGACCTGTCCCAAAAAATTCTCACTCTCCTGAAGGTAAGTTACAGAGACGAATACTTATATTTATAATCTACAGAAGTATTAATACAATTACATGAACTATTACCCCAAACAAAATGTGCTTTGTTATTGGCGATAAGTAAGTACTTGCGGAGGTTTTGTTTACTGTCACATCAAATGTTTGCACAAAACATCTGGAATAATGTTACTAATCAATGACGTTATTTTAAGACTTGTTCATTGTTTAACACCTTTGTAGTGCTTCGTACATATAAAGTTTATTTCATGGAAACCACAGCCTTCAATATATTTCAACTGAAAAATCAATTTCCGTTCATTTATATTAATGCTACATTTCAGAGTTCGTCTACGATTTCGATATATTGGAAAAAACCCTATGGGGTAATACGAATTAATATGATTTTATCATACGTGACAACGATCGTTAAAAGTCGTCCTTTAGTGTGGACTTTAATCTGGTGTATTTTCGTGTTTGTTGTAACTATAGCCGTGTCTTGCATCTGAATTCGGCAGAGCACGAAGAAATGAAAGTAGGACATTAGTATCCATAGGACGCTTTAAATATGAGCCATTATCTTTACACAGGAAGTTTAATCAACCGGTATCTTCGACTTTTATTCTTTTTCAACGAAGTGAAATCCCGACGCATTGCAATATATTAGCCATTATTGAGAGACGGATGAACATCTGTGATGTTCTGTGATCTGGAATGAAAATCTGGGTTACGATTGATTTTCATGTTATTAGAATTATGTATATCTACCTTTTTAATTGTCAAATTTGTTATACGAAGAGAATACATAATTTGTTACAGATCCATTTTTCTGTTAAAATTGTTGTGAGCGTCTTTGTCGTGATATGAACAGAAATACACCGTTAGAGAAATTTCGATCGGTCCTCTATCCCCGTTACATATTTCTCATTATCTAAATCTGAACTGCCTTGTAGCATAGAAGAGTGCATCTCAAAGAACGGGGAAGCTTAAGGGGTTGTTCATGCTTCGCGAAAACCGGGTTGCAATTGTGCATTGAACCGTGTACGACGGGCAAGGAAGGGAATTTCAAAGCTTTTGTTGGCATGACGCAATTAAATATTTATAAAATCAGCTATAAAAAACTATACGTGATTGTTCTGTTTATTTTGCATTGTTGATAATAATATCACATTGATTTTTTTACCTCCTAGATAGTGGTTTTTGCTGGAACTTTTTTAAACACTTTAAACACTGGTTTAATTTACGTTCAAGTTTAAGACATTTAATTGTTATTCTCTTATTCTAAATCTTTCAAATGCGATGGGACGAAGTTGATTTCAACATAGAGATTTCTTTTGAATCTAGAACATAAACTAATTACTAAAAATTACAGTGCTGGGTTTACGAAAGCGTTTTAGTTTACTACATGGCACTTTCTGAACATGTCCAATTAGGGTATTTCCTTTCAAAACATTTTGAAGTATTTCTCAGGAGTATATAAAAAATGCTGGCACATGATGGGTAATTATTTTATAGCGAATTTCTTAATAATTCACTAACATCTTAATAACGTATACAGTTCGTGAAAGACGAGTGACATATTTGCTTTCCATTCTCGTAACGGTAATTCGATACTTTCATTTTCCGCTCTGTTATCCGTACTTGTCGTAAGCTATAATTTTACAAATAGTTGAAACTTTCTCGTGAAAAATTCTGCTTTTACTTCGTTAGTTTCGAACCCTTTGAAGGATTTCCAAACACTCAATCTCTCTGTCGTTTTAATTTGTCTATAGTTCAAAGATGGGCATAGAGAATATATTTAATGAATATTAACAATTTTTAATTGCCTCGAAACGATTGAAATTGTATATTTAATACAAAAATTCGGGAACCGAATATTTGAAAAATCTCAAACTCTATTGCAGGTAAATCATTAGAATAGTCAAGTTTTTACGTGTATACATGTATGCATGACTTACATACATTTCCCAGTACTTTAAATCGCAAATAAAGGAATTTGTAAACCAAATTCGCTGTGTAACCATCGCCACGAATCATCGATGAACGGTCTCTGAATTTTACAATTCTACAGAATTACTTAAATATTTTCGATATAGTTACGATAAACAATTGCAGCTCGCCAAAGTAATAATAAGATTCACGTTAATTAGCGCGTTGCGAATTACAAATTTTCCGTCTCCATTGAAAATGGGGTAATCAATTTTCGAGCAGAACAAGACCGCGGCCCGCCAGACTGAGAATCACTGGCACAATACGTCACTACATGTAGGATTGCACCTTTTGCCGGTGAAAAAGAAATTCGCGTAAGGGATGTTAAGCGGTGGTAAAAAGAAGGGGTCGTTGGCGCGCATGCGCGCGTACGCGGGATAACGTCGCGACGCTCGCGGTCAGTAATCATCGTGACCCCTTTGCGGCATTATCGCGCAGAGATCGAAAAGAGTTACAACCTAATTCCTTCGTCGCTCGACTATTGTTTCTTCTATTCGACGTTAGCTCGTGCGCGTTCCACGACGTTACGTTTCGCAAACTTAACCTCGTCGCGTGTCATGCTTTACGACTGATAGAGATCAGCAACAGTCCGTGCGCTTTCAGTTTGCAACTCGCTCGCTCGCTCGCTCTCTATCCCCCATTTCTGTTCGACCCTTGTTACTGACTCCACGTAGAGTACGGTTATACTAATTTCGCGCTATCGATTGACTGACCGAGTGCCGGCAGTGATTTCAATTCGGTGCCTACCTCCGAGTGGTGAATTACTGTACGTGGGTGAATTAACGCAAATTCGCAGGGACCGCTACGTGCCTTTCGCGCGACTCCAATCCGATTGGTAGACTATGTCGTTATTAAGAAATCTGCCGCGATGAGTGTAATTCTGGAGCCCGCGGTCAACGTCGGATGAAACAATTACCCGCGGGGTATCATCGTCATCGTCATCATCCCCCCTCGACTTACGGTAAATGAAAATTCTAATCTATCGATTGACTGACCGAGTGTACTATTTATTGGACTGACCGCATATACCCCTGTATTCCTGATGATCTCGATTGTAATGTCGAGTGTATCCGTCAACGCTTCCCGATTAAAAATCACTTTGAAAATGTAACGGATTGCTCGCTGCGGCGGGTGTAGGTAGTTTTGTTCGTCGTTCGTCTGTGGGGTTTCTATGTAAAGGGGTTTATGTGCTCAAGGTGGGTGAAGGTGTAGTTGTGCTGCTGCTGACGTCGCTACCGTTACGGTACTTCCGCCCTCTACTTATACCAGAGGGTATGGAGGGTTAAGTTACTTTGCTTCCTGCATTTTACGTGTTCCCTCGCGAGAAACAAGAATTTTTTTGGCGCATTATGTTTTCATCGATATGAAATCTCTGATACTCGTTAACCTCGCGTTCACGAATTTTTCGCTCGGAACCGTACGGTTAAATTGCCTCCCTGAAATACAGGGATGTACGATTTTTCGCTTATTATTGCAAGCAGAAGTCACTGCGTAAAGTAGAAGGAGATATTCGGTTGATTTGGATTTAACTGTTAAACTACGTAGTTTCGTAGTTTTCCTCTTAAACGAGACCTCTTCGTGCATTAAATGTATATTCGGCGATTGCTTACAGCTGGCACTAAATGCGCTATGTGCTAAGTGTATATACCGTTCTATTATTGCAACGTCTTTGAAAGGTCAAGTGCGGCTCCATTTCGAAAATAATTTATGCATTATTCTTGACGAAGGTTTCGTCATTTTTCCGATTTCATGGAACGGACGATTGAGTTACAAATTAATCTCGGATTGATTAAAGCGCGTATTTAAACGTTAAAAAATTTTTGACCTCAATTCGGTCGTGTAAATATATTTTCAGACTGTAAAAATAGCAATTGTTTTCTCTACAAATGCCAGACATTCCATCTGTTATTTATTTATATTCAGAAAATTCATTAAGTGTATTTTCTTATTACATACATAGACACGCATATGTATGTACTTTTAATGTAATCTAATAGTCATAATGTAATACACAGTATTTCTGAAAATCTAGAGTATATGGTTTATTAGTATCCTTATTTCAGGGTGGGTATCCAGCAAAGCTGAAGAAGGTTTTGATAGTGACAGCGCCATTGTGGTTCAAAGCACCTTTTAAAATCCTTCGGTTGTTTGTTCGTGAAAAACTGAGGGACAGAGTATTCACTGTATCGATCCCACAATTAACATTACATATCCCACGAGAATCATTACCACATCGTTTAGGCGGCACCTTGGAGGTACAGCATGAGGCATGGCTACTCCACTGTCTTAAATCCATGACAAACAGAAGCGGGGGTGAACTTTGTGAGGTCAGCCTCTATGAAACAAATACATATCTATATATTGAAACATTTAGATAACACACTTGATTTTTTTTGTAATTTTAACAGAGTTATCTACGATTACAATCGTTTGTGTGTTTCCAGGTTACCCCCAGAGTGGGTACTCCTCTTTCACCCACATCTAAAAACAATACAGTTCATCAGAATCCCAATGGAACTTCAGTTAGTAGCTCAACTAGTCCTATAATTGATAAGAGCAAAGTAAAGAATGGTATTTCGAACATTGGAGATATCGAAATTACAAATGGTGATGTCTGGATGGGAACCGATGAGGCACCATCCCCAGTTCAGCCTCCGTCCTCTGCTAGTTCAGGTTTTAGTGACGATGATAGTCTACATGGCGATCTTGGACTTCAAGCCGTTACCATGGAACAACTCATTGAAGAAATTCATTCTAGAGGACGTGATGGCCTCATAGCCGAGTATGCAGAAATTAGGCAAAGACCACCCGACGGTTCCTTTAATAATGCCAAGTATGTATTGTCCGAATTGTTGTATCTAATACACACAGTTATATAACACAATTAGGTGTTCTTCAGGTTATATATACTGAAATAGAATGAAACTGAGATAATTTTGTTAACCTTTCCTAGGTTGAGGCCAAATCAATCGAAGAATCGGTATACTGATGTACTTTGTTATGATCATAGCAGAGTTTGTCTCTCACAGATAGATGGAGATGCTACATCTGACTATATAAATGCAAATTTTGTTGATGGTTACAAACAGAAAAATGCATTTATTAGTACTCAAGGTCCTCTTCCAAAGACATGTGGGGATTTTTGGAGGATGATTTGGGAACAACAAACCCTTGTTATCGTTATGACTACTAGGTAGTTCTGTTCATCTATTATGTATCATTTTATCGCTTAAATCCATAGGATTTTGTGCTTGAGATACATCCATTTTTTACTATATATTTAAATAAGCTTTAATATTGTGTGTTCAATGCATTATTCTACATTGGATGTACAAATTTCAGAGTGATTGAGCGAGGACGCACGAAGTGTGCACAGTACTGGGGTCCAGAACCAGGTGATGAAGTACAAGCAGGTGGTTTCACAGTAACTACTCTAGAAGTTGATACTAACCCAGGTTATACAATATCTATGCTTCTCCTTACAAACAACAAGGTACGATTTACAGTTTCTACATCTTAAGATTGAGAAAAAAATAATGATTGGCAATTCTTACCAATTGAGGCGTTGGTGAATGTACTTGATTAAAGCATTCAGAAATGAATTGAAGATAGTGCACTATAAAAATCATTACTGACTTAAATTGCAGACTGACGAGGCAAGAGAGGTTTGCCACATGCTGTACACAGCATGGCCAGATTACGGTGTTCCTCAATCTGCCACGGCTTTATTGCAGTTTCTAGCGTTAGTAAGAGAAGAACAAAATAAATTACTTGCCAGCAGGGGAGACACATGGGCTGGACATCCACGAGGACCGCCTATAGTTGTACACTGCAGCGCTGGAATAGGAAGGACAGGTACTTACTCACTTCTTAATATTATCTATCTTTTTAAGAAAGCATATTTTTCATTTTATAAAAATTTCGAAATATAAAGCACAGTAGTTTATCTGTAGTTTCCTGTGTACATCATATCTTTTTATTTTCAGGAACATTTTGCACTTTAGACATTTGCATATCCCGATTAGAGGATACTGGAACTGTAGACATTCGTGGAACTGTTGAAAAAATCAGAGCACAAAGGGCCTACAGTATTCAAATGCCAGAGCAATATGTTTTTTGTCATCGTGCTCTTGCAGAATATGCACATTCCAGAGGGATGCTTAGTCCGCAGCATCTTGCAATGTTACCTCCGACAGTCGAAGAAGATTCCGATTAGAGTATAAACTCTTTTATCATGTACCAGATTGATGTTCTTCCCGAGTATGCATAATAGTCTCCTTACATAGCCTATTTCTAGCTTAAATAACTGAAATTTATTTTTTGCTATCATCTCCATCGATGTAATATTTCAGGTTTCTACTCTTACGTTAGTTTAAATATCTAGAAGATTCCTAAAGAAGGACTAGTTTTTTCAAGGCCAAATGTGTGAATAGAAGCATTCTATTCTATAATACATTGTTCCGAGAAATTGGTAATTAATCGAAAGGTGTGAAGGGCACTGATCGAAGATGAGTGTCTGGATGGTAACATAAAATGTGGCCCAAACGGATCTGCCGATCCTTTTTTAACCCTCTCATATGTAAATTTTATTGTACAATCGGAAAATTAACTGCAAGTTATTTAAAAACGTAAGCTATGAACGCCTTATTTTCTGAACATTCCAGTTGAGAACAAATACTATGTCAATTAAATTGAATATATACAAATGACAGTTATCCTATTCAAGTAGAATTTCAATAATTAATGCTAAAAAATAAAGAGAATCGAGCGTTAAAAACAGTTGAAAACATTATTTAATTAGAATACTAGAACAAATGTATCTATTGGTAGTTAAGGTTAAAAACTTTTTTTTCCGAATTTGTACAATAGTTTAATTCATTCTGTATTTCTTGCCATATATTTAACACTGTTTGTTTGCATCTGCAATCGCAATGAGTTGCTTTAATTTTTTTCTGAAGTTGAGAGTGATGTAATCGCCAGTTTATGTTAATAAAATCTAGAAAAATTTTGTTCTCAAACGTAATCAGTTCTCGTAAATATCGTAAATAGTTTTGTTTTACTTAGCAAAACCGATTCTTCTTTCTGCAATTTTTTAATATTTATTTAAACTTGCTGCAATTGTTACATGCAACAGCAGCACGATAGTTGGTTAATTTATGATGAGTATCTCATGCTTTATAGAATTATCCTGAAGTTAAATTGCAAAGTACAAATGTGTAATGATACATTGTTATAGAATATTTATATGAGAGGGTTAAATTGGTAATTTTACCGAGAATGACGACCCTAATACAATTAACTTTAAAGAAAATATGGGAAAGAAATATAAATGTTGCAAAAGATCACAAATTATGGCGTGCGTGATTAAATAGTGGCCGATGAACTGTCACAGATATCTAAGATTTTTAAATCTACAGATATATTATAACACGTTATAGTGGCTTTTATGCTGCGCAGAAACTAAGTAATTGACAATGTATCGATAGGCGTTTTTGGGTAACCAAAGATTATATCCTATATCACCACAGAACATTGGAACTTTGTCTATATGTGATTTTGTTAACTTTTTGCAAAAGATTCCTATACGGGAATTCTTAATCAGGGATCATCTTAAAGATACTTCTAATTCGATTAAAAATTGATAAAACTAAAATCATGACACAGAATTAAACCTTTACGTATGTTTAATACATTATCAGGTTACCTCGGAATTTCAACGTGCTCCGGTATAATAAAATTAAAACTATATTCCTAAAAGTGAGAAACAAGAAACTTTTCTCAATATTAGAATCTAATTAACAGATGAGGGATACGTAGATCTATCATGCTGAAGAATATACTCTACTACCAACATTTTGCGCGATCTGGCGAAATTAAGTATGCAACGTGTCTTGTAATTCAGATAATTACGCAGTTGATCTATTTATGAAGCATAGATAAATTTGCGTGCGACTGTAAAGTTGATAATTTCCCGGATCTTGCAAGTCTCTTAATGGCAGTGTCAGAATAATCATGAGAATTTAACTTCGGTTTTTACGTAATTTATTTAATTGAAAGATCAAGAGATCGCATATTCAAATATGGCAGTCTTTGGGCAGCTCTTTCCAAACACTACGTTTGTATTTTGATTGATAACTGTGTGCGCTTCCTTATTTCAATGTTGTGCAGATCCATGATTTTAATGCGAAACTTACACATTAATGCAGACGTGGTTTTTTGGAGTTTGGCTTTTAAACTTTCTATAAGAGCTTAAGCGTAACTGAACATTAATATCAATTTAGACGGCATCCTTGTATCGATGTGTATTTTGTGCCTGATTTGTCCGATTTACCTGATTTGTAGTCAGTACCAATGTTCTAACCGTCTATTTGTTAAATGTGTATTAGGTACTTGCAAAGAAAACGTACTATTATACTGTTCCACCATTATGAATTTTAACCGGAATAACGTGAGATTAGTATTTTAAAACGATGTGATAGCTATTAGGGTTCTCGACAATTTACTGTTTTTCTTTTTCTCAACGCTGCCATGTCAACGTAATGTCTCATCTATTTCAAGTTCGCGTGACGTACGCAAATCACGCATACATAATTTAGTTTTACTACATGATTTATAATAACTTATTGAATCAAATTGGCGTAATATATTACACGATGTCCAAAAACAAAAGAATCATTGAGACTAACGATCTTATTAAAAAACACTTTGCCCAAAAGCCAACGTGTGTTTCTCGTCTATTCGGATGTACAGTGTGTATTATATATTCAAAATTCAATATTTTACGTCGATAGCATTCGGTTTACTGATAGCGAACGTCTTACTAGAATTATGTTCGAATTTCACACATGGGAAGTGCTGTTCTACCGAAAGCTTAGATTTAAATATGTTCAATTTTCAATATAATTATATAAGTTCCTCCTACCCTTGGGTTACCTTACAAAGGGCATGTTATCAGTAAAATCGTGTTTATATTATTATTATAATTATTATTAATATTACTATTGCACACATGTAATTAGCTCGCAATGCCCTTTCACGTTATCTATGTATTTATTTAATGTTTTATCGTAAAATATTCATATAATGTATATACACGCACATACTGTCACGGGATTTTTAAACGTTCATTTTAGTAAGGAAATAACTTTATTATCTCCATTTTACTTTTATTCCTCGTAAGACAGGATATTTATCAATCCGAAAGAAAATTTGATTTGGTGGTTACGTAATTTCTCTGACTGTCTAATTACGTGTGAATGTAAAGCGTGATTTTATAGCCATTTGTGTGTGTTCTTTCTCATAATATTCTCACGCGTATAACGAATGGTGAGAAAAGCGTCTATAAGTAAATGAATAAACCACCAGAGCAGGTACCAAAGTTTTTGTAAGACATTTGGACGATAATATGTATACTAGAATTTTTGTTGACACTTTTAAAGTAATCGTACCTGTGTTACTGCAAGTTATTATTTTATGTAACTGAGGGTAGGTAGTTTTAAAATAATCGATTTAACAGTATTACGATTCATGGATTTTGCGCGCTTTAGGTCATTTTTCCCCGCAAGGAATTTGTTCTCTTCGCTTTTCTCTCGTATTTCATTTCATTTTGTTAACACGACGATTAAGCGTTCGCGCCTGAAGAATAAATTATATCTGTAACTGTTGTAATTTGTATCAGTTATATCAATGACTTATTTTAATCTCGTAGTTTATTGTAAAATGTATTTCGAATATCGCTGATGTTACACATGTCTCGATGTTGATGTGCCGACTAACTGAATTGATAACCGATCATTAGGAAATGGAATGTGTAAAAGTTACTTACTTTTTGTATGACGAGAAGCAAAAGGTAGACTGGGAATTATAAGAGAGGATATAAATTAAAAAAAATATGCAGACTGTAAATCAGATACATGCAATCCTCATCGTAATTGATTCCAATGATAAGATGATAAAAATTACTGAAATATTACGAGGGACAGAGATTTAAATTAAGAAAGAAACAAAAATTGTATATATGAGTGACATGACTTCAAAACAACTATCGCACATAAATGTATCTAATTAATAATTATTTAATATATTGCAGATATAAATGGTATTACTTCATGCACATTGCTCCTCCCCAAATCATTATAATTTTTTTTAATGCAAAGATCTACGTGTGAAAAGAGTTCATAATGTGAGCATCTTTAGAAGTAACATTTTTCAAATATGTTCGCACCCAACTAATAGAAGGTCGAAGTTTGAAACTTGTCTCAAATATTAGCATGAAATAACATAGACAACAATTGGCGAAAAGTATTATCAATGGCTATAATCCCTCTAAAAGTCGTTAAATATTGTGTGCCAATAAAATGGCGCTGTGTTTTTTTTAATAGACGAGTTCGTGGCGCCACAGTCTAGGAATAAGGTAGACGGGAGATATGGATTTCGCGTGATCAAGAAACTGATTTAACAATCTAACAAAACCATAATGGAATTTTCTGAAATCGCGAAAAGCCGTTTGTGTAACAGGTGAATATGACGCCGCAGGAGGTATTCAGATTTTCACCCACCTCTTATGACATTATGTTCTGTTAATAATTACTCAAAGTGAAACTTGGCAACTATATGACCGACAACGGATAATGCAGACTGATATTAAATAATTGATTTTAATTATAATATACCGATTTGATACATAACAGTTATTTGTTTCTCACATGCATGAGTGCAAAGTATATTTTTCCAGAGGTGTACTTCATAAATTATTATGATATAATTTACATCAGTATTCTTAGTTATTAAATTTATTATTTATGTAATACCACTCGTATAATAACGCGTGTTACATTATGATTTGTCTAAATAAGTTTCGTATATTCATGCATAATACGAAATTTTATTATATTGAAACTTGCATTAATGAAAACAATTGTCACATACAAACGATCTTGTTCTCTCCAATTGTTGCGCTCAGTTCCGCTATAGTTGCAGGGGGCGCTCTTAGCACTATCTGCAGCCATGTATTTTTGCTACATTGGTAATTCAGTTTTTGAGGGATCCTACTTTACTCACACGGTATGTACGTCTGTCATAAATTCGGCCTACAATATTAAAATGTCATTTGTTAAAAATCCAAGTAACAGAAAGTGAAGAACAATCGATGAAAAAATATTTTTGAAAAAATGATTACCCTAAACAATGTGCTGAAAGCTGTGGAAGCGTTAAAGACAACGCAAGACTTAAATACAGTTTTGTCAGATTCAAGTACAAGGTACATAATCGAATTGTTTATTATGCTTAACAATTGACAATGTATTCGTAGAAACGCGACAGTCCAGATTTTGTTAAGACTACAGTAGAATTATGTTTTCTATATGCTTAGGTGTGTAATTAAAAGATGTGCATTCATTCATTCAATAGTCTGACAAAATGCAATAATGTAATATGTTTTTATTTGCAATGCCAGGAAGGATAAATTGGCATGTTGCATGACGATAGTCGAAGGTATATGTTCGCCAAATGTTAAATTGTCATCCAAGTTACTACCTCAGGTTCTTAGTCTCTCGATCGAAACATTGTTGACATTGTGCAACGATGATGAATCAGACGTGAGAATGGTAGCGGACGAATCTTTGAATAAGATTATAAGGGTACGACTTTGTTATGTATTATAAAATTATTTCACATTCAAATTTGAAACGAATAGATTACCACGAGAACACAAGAATTATGCATATTTCATGCTTTTGTTTGATTGTTCAGGCTATGGCTGATCAAAATATAGTTAAAGTTCAAATTGAGCTTTATAATGAAATAAAGAGAAATGGACCTGCTAGAACATTGAGGGCAGCTCTTTGGAGATTTGGACTTCTTAGTCACATGATTCGCCCTACAAGAGGGAAAGCGTATGTGTCTAATTTAATACCTTGCATTGTAATTATTGCGCACCGTTCTGAAGAAGCAGTACTAGAAACACTGTCACAATCGTTACCATTAATTACGAAAACATTGGGACCATTTATGACAGACAATGACGTTAAGGTAATTTGTAAGACCTACTACTCTCGTGTTTGCACCTAATGTAAATTTATGATTTCTTTTAGACTCTGTTAAAAGCATTTTTTGAAAGTATATCTTCAACGCAAGCAGCATTTCGTAGGGCAGCTGCAAACATGATATTAACGACATGCTTAAATTGTCGGAAGCCACAGTTCTTTTTAAATTATGTGTTAAAGCATCTTTTAGGTATGATACAAATTATATCCAACGTTACATGAACTGTATGGCGGTTTCTTAATTATACGTTGAATTGTCAGGTGTTATAGTACTTGCAAGCAACGGCGGAGAGCGTATAGCAACTATTATTGGTATATTTGGATGCATAAGAATGATTTTGTCACATCTATACAAACCTTTAGAATTTGAAGAGGACAGTACAGACCAAATAGATAGTTTGTTACAGATTTACGAACTGTGTTTACATTATACAAAATGGCACTCCGATCATAATGTTGTAAATGCTGCTTTAGAAACTTTGACGCAGCTCTTAAAGACACCTCCTAAAGCCTTAGTATGTGTATTACTTTCTAATCAAGGTATGACGCATAGTAGGATAGTATGGAATCAAAATGAGGCAATGTTGTCGTTAAGTCAAATAAGTACATCCAGTGCGGCCACTGTATGTGGAGAAAGTACAGAATCTACCTTAAATTTACTTGAGGCTGATATGCCAGATATAAATCCAAAAATAGAAAAGTGGATGTTAGATTCTGAAGCTGCGCTCCCGATCATTCCAAATTCCCAGGCTCAAAATGAGCGTACAAATGATATAGAAATGAAAGGAAAGATATCAGAAAATTACAGCAGTTTGAAAATAGGGGTTATTGATAGTAAGAAAATCTGTAACATGGAAGATACTTGTAATTAAAAAATTATGGTATATCATCGTTACGTCTATTTCAGGTGAATCTACCGAAGAAGGTAATGATGTTGGATGTGATATAGAACGATCGGAAAAACTTCATCCCTGTCTACAAAGTGAAACAAAAGAATTTGATCATCTTGAAGAAATTGGATCCTCTGTTTCTACTCCAAAAAAACTTTCCTTGGATTTCTCACTAAGGGAAATGGACGTTGGATCTTTCGTAGATCCTGATGTACCATTAAAATTTTGTTGTCGTTATTTGGTATCGTCTTTTCTCTTAACTGGCAATGTCGGTAACCTAATGCCAGACAAATACTTTCGTGTCAGCGTAAAATCTCTTGCTCTAAACTGCGTGGCTTATATTTTGAAACTCTGTCCAAATTTGTTTCTAATGCCCGTTGTCAAAGATCCAAGATCTAGCGAAAATGAACAAATGATTACAGATATCTTACTATTTGCGAATCATCCAGATCCTCAAATTAGGGGTAATATATCAATTATTATCGGTATATTTTTAAAATCAGTATATACACAGTATGGTGGATCCTTTAAAAATTTTGAAGCTGAAGTTGATAAACAAAAAATACATGGAAATGTATCATTGGAGGATATGATAAAATTACTTTTAAAGGTACGTGTATTTGGTTATCAGCCTCCACACACATTTGAAAACGAGTAGACTTCACAAAAAGTATATTTCCATAAATGTTTCAAAT
Source organism: Pemphredon lugubris (assembly GCA_933228935.1). Taxonomy (NCBI): domain Eukaryota; kingdom Metazoa; phylum Arthropoda; class Insecta; order Hymenoptera; family Crabronidae; genus Pemphredon; species Pemphredon lugubris. The sequence goes on along the minus strand of OW121817.1, from coordinate 54,298,760 downwards.
AGGGTTTAGAAGATGACTCCGCTACAACGTGTCGACAAACGCTAATAGCACTCAGTTTGTGCTTACCAGAGCTATTGGAGTCTGTTGATAACAAACATGGAATCACCATGTTAACTGCATTACCTCAACTTGTAAAGAATCCATATTTTCTTGTAAAAGTGAAATTAGTGGAGCTGTTGAGTGTGATATCATACGTTACGATAGAGCACATAACTGGCGGACCGTTATTTCAAGAACATTTTATCGACGTCATTATTACATTACTGGGTGATCAAGACCAAAGAATTAGACATGCGGCATCTAATGCTATTGTAAAGTAAGGATTATAAATTTATACGACGCTCGATAAAGATTATTATTTATCACTAACAAGCATCGTTTTTAGGAGTATACCTTTATTACATTTTCAACATCCACAAGACGATGTTATTACAAGGAAAGCAGCGCAATATACAGAACAATTCTTAAGCGCTGTGCTGTCAAGTACTTTGGAATTATCTTCTTGTCAGGAAAGACAAAAATTATTTGTTAACACAAGTGTACAACCATTTGTGTCTCTGAATTTGCATAATAGCACAAACTATCATCCGAATGTAGAATACTCTTTGTCTTTAATAGTCAATATGCTGGCAGAAATACTTGGAGTGCAGTCATCCAAATATATAGTATTTGGTTGCTGCGAAGCTCTTTTTCACCTAAGCGATGTCTATACTACTACAGTCTACGTTAGAGGATGGGACTGTGTTTTGCCAAAAACATTATTAAAAAAGTCTCACAAAAAGTTTAACAGCCGCACTGACATCAACGAACCAAATTTAATGGGTGACATAATGCCATCGCCTGTCAGCAACTGTCTGCTATCGTTGGCGCTGCCTTTGTTATCATCGTCTCCAATAAGTTTAGATTTATCCACGCATAGACATTTAATTCTGCTTGCTGGTAATCTTGCATCTGGCCTGTCCTCCTGTAATTTCAAACTTAACGACCCATCTAAAAATTGGAGTACATTCAAGGATTTGTATATAGAATTGCTTTTAATGCACGTTACAAGGGTTTTAAATATATTTGTGCACATTACCGAGGAGGTACAGCTGATACCAACAAGTACAAAAACTACGTTATCGTCTTTATCGTCTGCTCAGGCATTGTCCCCGAAGAAGAAATTAGTGCCTGAACACAAGTCGAAGGACAAGGGAGAGAAGGTGGGAAGTTTGAAATTTGGAAAGGAACAAATGGGCTCGTTCGTTACGATTCCACATTATATGAAAATGTATGATATTCTTAAAGCAGCCCATCTAAATTATTTGGTCACCCTTGAGCCCGACGCCAGTGAAATGTATTTATCTCTATTGAATGCAATTCTGGATGTGCTCTCGCAGATTCTTGAAATAATATCTATTAACGAAGCAGCGCAGATAGCTGAAGAAATTTTACACTATCTGCAGAGCACAGTCGTTCTATCGCCAACCGCGACGGTCCAGTGCGTACAGCAATTGCTGAAATGTTTATTTAGTACTAATGTGTGCGCGCAGTGGAGTGAACTGGATGCACAAAAGAATTCGGATAGAATAACAATATTAAGGGACGACATTAAAGGATTTTACAATCAATGTTTTCAAAATCCGGCCAGACAGATGGCGGACACAATCAAGGCTATGGGAAACAATTGTAGGGGCGAAAACGAACCAGATACTGGGTGAGTTTTTTCTACAGCCGAATAATTCTTCATGTATCTCTCATTATTTAGTGCAATGCTTTCCGTTTGTATTTCAGATGGGTGGGACTGTTACGTAGGAAAGGAGATAGAAAATTTTCTTCCGTTTTTAAAAATTTGGCGCGTTCAACGGATCAAAAAGCTTCTGTAGCTTCATTTATTCGTCTCTTCGAGCCGATGGTTATAAAATCTCTAAAACAATACACCGTAACTAGTAGCGTCCCGTTGCAGTGCCAAGTATTAATGTTACTCAGTCAGCTCGTACAATTGAGAGTCAATTATTGCTTACTGGATTCCGACAGAATATTTATTGGTTTTGTATTGAAACAATTCGAATTCATTGAGGAAGGCCACGTACAACAAACGGAGGATCTTCTGCCAAAAATTTTCAACTTTTTAGTGCACCTGTCTTACGAGAAGAATCATTCGAAAGCGATAATAGGTATTCCAAAGATAATTCAGTTGTGCGACGGTCTTATGGCGAGTGGCCAACCCGCAATTACGCATTGTATACCAGCACTCGCTCCTGTCGTAGAAGATATATTCCTCGTTCGCAATGGAAGTTCCAGTGCAATAGAACAAAGAGAATTGGAAACAACAAGAGAAGTACTTATCTCGATGCTTTTACGTCTTGTCGAGTATTATCAAGTCATCGAACTCTTAGCATTATGTTTAGCAGAGTCTAGGTTTAGTGGAGACGGTAACGGTGAAGAAAAATGGAGGAGGTGGTCCAGATTGACCATGGATACCGTGCTACCCAGCCTGGTAGCAGGGAAAGTTAGGATAGAATCGGAAAAGGCTCACGTTGCTATGGTGAAGCTATTCGCGGCTATTTCTCCTACAGTCTTCAGGCCAGTCGATCCTCTTTTAAAAGTGCTTTTTGCCGCGCCTGTATTTTTGGAAGCATCGAGTTTGAGGCTCAAACGATGGTTAGGAATGATTAACGTTATCTTGTTGTCATTAATCTCATGCGCAAAAGAGGAAGCAATGTTGGCTCGTCTGTCCGATCTCAGCGTATGCATGACGGATTTGTCGCAATCGTTGCTACTTCCGGACTCTAATTGTCGCACTACGGACCCCCTGAATGTGTTGGGTACTCAATCTCTCGAAGTACCGCCCGAACGAATATTGGCTAGGTTTATCTTTAAAGTTATCAGTCTCGTAGGCTCGAAAGTTTACAATCTCCTCGGATTGATTAATATTAAAGCTACGGATCCTTTGGTAGGATTTTCGGAATATATGGAAGGTGATCGCTACCTTGTACATCAATTTGCATTTTTTTTGCAACTGTGTATTCATATGTTCGAATCTGGTAGTCATTGTAAAGTCGCAAATGCCACTATGCAGATGATACAAGGTCGCAACGTTTTCGAAGAGGAGAAACTACCGATAGCTGATCTAAATTCTTTGATGCTAAACATTGGAAACTCATGTCCAACTTTAACGTGCCAATGGGCTTATTTAATGACTCTGCTAGGATACAATGAAATGTCTTTTTGGTCAAAAGTATTGGGCACTCATAGGTCGGAATATATCGTTCACTCTTGCCCCAGTGAAGAGAAAGCAGGCGATGGTCCCAGTAGTATGAGCACTCAGATCATAAAAAAAGGCGGTATTATACTTTTCTGCGATTACATTTGTGAGAATCTCAACGATGCGGAACCACTGACTTGGCTATTGGTGAATCATACGGAGGAAGCAGTAAATAATGCTATTGAATCTCCAGTTCGGGATCTGTTAACTGCTGCCATACACAGAAATCCAGCGGCCAGTGGATTGCTAGTGCAAGCAATAGCAACGAAATGTATGGACTTGTCACAACCCAGTTTTGTTAAACGACTTCTGCAATGCATCGAAGGAGCGCACCATTCGCAGAGCGGCGCAGTTATTATGACTTTAATACCAAGATTATTATCCACCAAGTATCTAGCTTTGTCTAGGATGGCAGCAAAAATTGCTAGTCGAAGAGTAGAGATTTTATTGACGACCACAGCGGCAGATGTGACGAAACAAATGTCGAAGGAGGACCTCGTGAAAATCATGGATACCTTGCAGTCGACTAAACTCGCAAAGAAACACGGCGGATTGGTCAGTTTATTAAACAAGTTAGGAGTACAATTCTATGATCTGTCACCGTTGGAACTCGACCAATGTAGACCTTTTAATCCATCCACCGTTAAAAGTATTCAGTTGGATCGTAACTGGTTTTTATCTCAAGTGAAACTGCGTTGCTGCAATCGTAACGTTAATCATAATCCTTTGGAAGCGGCTCAATTGTTGAAAGATTTGGACTTCGAGGATTGCCTCGGTATACTCACTTGTAAGGAATTCAATATCGCGATTTTAAAACTTTGTATAATGCTGGGTGTCAGAATGAGCATCGAAAAATGCCAAAAACTAGAATTCGGCGTAGCGCAGAATGAAAAAGATTTCAATTTCGAAGCTAGTCCTCTGTATAGCGCAGCAAAACAATGTTTACTGGAACATGTTCATTACGTGAACGAACTAATGCCAAAAATACATCAGATTTATAATCCGAAACGATTGAACGTCAATCCAAAAGAAATGAAATACGCGGCTCGCTTCGACGAGCTGCTAAACGACACTGTGTATTGGGATATTCTCTTCATGATAATTCCAGCCGTACATGTTTACATGAAGACTTTGCCAAAATTAGCGAAGTACAACCTAGCGAAGATAGACATGAAGTTCGAGGAAGACCTTGCCAAATTCTCGGTTCTCTGTTTGGAATTGACGCACTGGATAATACACTGCGATGAGAACAATACTAAAAAATTCAGACCCCGAGATGTGGAGCTCGCGTTGAGCTGCGCGTCAGAGATTTTAAAACATCCAGGCCCTAGTAAAGTTTTCGGGGACAGTAACCGATATTCGTGGGTTTGTTCCGCTGCAGTTTGTTTAACTAAAATTGCGGAGTATATGTTAACTACGATTGAGCCTTTGCCAGTAGTGGATACGTGTGCCCTGGAGCCAGCTCTTCAAGATGACGATACAAAAGATTACGCTCAAGCGTGTATTCGAATAGTAGCTTTAGTTGCTTGGTTAGAAAAATGCCAGAGAGAAAAATCTTTGGATAATATTCCGCTGTATCTGTTTAATACGGTCCGCGATCTCATCGTTAATATAAGTCGTCAACCCTTAGTCAATTCCTACATCTTGATACCTCCATTGGTCTGGAAACACGGGTGGCAAATGGTCGGCACAGGCCCTACTAAATGCTACTTTCCACTGTTACCTTCTGAATCGAATCTCTTGCAAGAAGTGGAAATTTTGGAACAGTTCATTTACAGAGTAAATATATTGGGTTGGGTCTCCCGGTTGCAATTCGAAGAAATATGGATGGCCCTCCTAGGCGTATTGAATTTATCGCAGAACGAGAATGTACTCTCCGAAGAGATCCCGTCGTTGATTCAAGCCAGCACTTTAGCCGTGCAAGCGATAACGAGATTATTACTGCAGACTTTGCTTCTCCCGTATCCCGGTAATCCAGTAGCTAGCACTCTGATTCATCATCCAAGAGATCCTCAGCTTTCGGTTCATAAAACCAGCTCACAGAAACTCTACGCGATTCAGGATTTGCTTTCGTGGAAATACGAGTACATGAGTAACTCCGAAAGTGTCAATGGCTTGAATCTGGATCATATATTTCATAGAGGAAACGTAGAGAGAGTAGCTAGTACAAATCAGTACACGTACAGTCAGCTTTCGGTTTCATACTTGTGGTCACTGTGCAATCTATACGAAGACAAGTTGAACGCCTCGGTTTTAAATCTGAAGAATAGAAGGAACGATGCGTTAATGTCCGCTTCCCTGGATTTGGATTCATGTCTTCGTTTTCTGGTCGAACTTTATACATCGTGGATGTCACCTCAGGCAAATACTCCGATACAATTGCTAACGGAAACGATTAAATCGATTCTTGCGATTTCCGAGCTTTTCGTTGAGAGGTCACAGTATCAATGGATGCTGGACGTTTGTTTGGAAATTTCGAAAATTCATCCCACGGAAAATGTTATTCTGCATCAGTATCTGGTAGTGGCTGTATGCAAAGCTGCGGCCGTGTTAACGCCATGGGTACGTGTGTTGTTTGCATTAACTTTCTTTTAAATGAATTTGGAGGGGGAAACTTACAACTAGAATTCAAATTTTCGGATGCTGCCGGCTTTACTAAAAACTGATTAAAGTACTGGAAAATTACGTTTATTATTTTGATTATATTTTCTGTGTTTTAAAGGATTTTGAAACACTGGACAAAGTGAAGCATTTGGTAGATATTAATCTTAAGTCAGGTTTCTTGCCGGCAAGAGTATCTGCTCTTCATGGATCGCTGTATTTATTACAAAGCGCTGTACTTGCGAACTGCGAGGAAACGATGAATATTATACATTCATTGGCTATCGAGTACATTCAGAAACACATCGATTCTCAAGATACAAATGGGTAAGCTAAATTTTGAATAATAAAGAACCATCCGTTACTTTTATCAAAGTTTTATTTGCTGTTTAGGCGTATTTATATTACCATTTTACAATTTTTGTTTTATTTTCTTTGAATTTCTGAACAATGCAAACCGTACTGAGGTCTTATTGAAAATAGATTACTGATAAATTTGTTTTTAAAATCAACTCTGTTTTGCGAATTTAGTGTGTTGAGTCAGAGCGAGGAGCATCAGGCTATAATGTGGGCTCTGGTATTTTTTTTGCTCGAGCACGCAGAAGATACGCCACCGGATGCGGAAGCTCCAGCTGTCTTAGAGTTGGTTCTTTCTTTACTCACGTCGCAGAACATTTCTTCGCGGTTACATCAAACACTTCTACAGGCCAGTTGAAATTTATGTTAACTACGTAACTTTGCCTCAATAATGTCGATTCGATTCGATTTAAATCTGCAAAAGGAACTGTTATGAAAGTGTCTATTGAATTCTCGTGCCAAGGCTTGAGTAATTATAAAATAATTATAAATTTCGTTGCAGGGTCTCGAGCGGCTTGTGGCTACGAAAAGTGTAATAGGAAAAGTAACAGAGCAAATCGTTAAGGTCGCGATAGAACGTTTGAAGCAACCTACTCCAATGTTGTCGTTACCCGCTCTGCAACTTCTGCTCACGTGTATGTACACAGAAGCTGCGGATAGATTGAATCAGCCAGAAGTGGAGGAACCATTGCCGGATGTGGAGCCAGAAGCATTGGTTCGGTCAATAGAATGTACCTCTGCGATATTCGATAAGATTCGAAGAGGGCATCCTATGGAAGTGGAATTGCTTTGCACTGTTCTCTCAGCCGTTCTCGGAGATTTTTTCCCACCCTCTGAGATCTTGACAAAAGTTATAGGAGAATTTTTGTCGCCGCAACAGCCGCATCCACGTTTACTGTCTGCCGTTGTTTTTAAAGTTGGTACCAATTATTTATTAAATAAATTAATGGGAATTAAACAAACAGTCAAGATATTGCAATGTAACATATGTCTTGTTGGACGGATGTGTTTGAAAAAAAAGTAATGGTAAACTCTTAATTTGGTGAATTGTGTAGAAATTAGTTAGGTTTCAATTATGATTATCAACGAGGAAGTTAAGATTCTATTGTTGTAGGTCTGCGAGAGAGCGTGCACCTGTGAACAAATGGGTCTCCTTCAAGACTGGGTTGTTTTTAGTTTGCCAAATTTTATTCAGAGTTTGCCAATGACCATGTCGACGTGGTGTCTATCTTGTTTTTTTATTAGTGCGTCTACGAATCACTGGCTGAGAGCGTTGTATCCTTTCACGATTTCAATCACTTTTAGTTTTAAAACAATACGAAGAAAGAAACAAATAAAAATCACTTAACTCGTATCGCGCACAGATTTCCATATGTTCAGTCCAGGATCGGAAAATACGAATACGAAGATAAAAGGATATTGTGCATCGCTGCTTCCGATTTCTACCACAAGGTATATCAGTCTTTCCCATTACCCGTATTAGTACGATAAATTCTGATGACCTGATTAAACTGTTACCATTTGTGAGCAGTCCAATTCCATGTAAAACTGAAATACTTGTTTAATTGTATAGCTGCCCAAAGAAACTCAAAAAAAGGCTTTTGTGGAAACTTTCGAGGTAGCGGCAAAGGAGCCGGGGACTCCGTTCAGTGACATTTTAGCGTCGTTTTAGCTGATTTTACTGTTCGTCTCGTTAATAGGAAATTGAATCCAAACGAGGTATTCATCGTAATGATATTCTTAACTCCCCCTGTAAATTGGTGTACAATCATCGTGCTTTTGCGATTCGTCGCGTGTACAGTTGTATGTAATGTGATGATATTTATTTTACATCGTGTCCTGTCGAACAGATGCAATTTGTTTGCAGTAAACAGTATTTTTAAAAAAATCTATTTCTATCATATTTTTAATTCCTTTTTATTCCTTCTCATTCCAAACTGTGGAGCCATTTTTGAAGTTCAACAGCAAAAACTTAAATGCAAACAATCCAACTATGTAGGTGCTAACGTTTTTAGGTAGGTACGCTCTTTTTTTTATTTCTCCCTCTAACGTGTTTTGCATAGACGCACAAACGTAGAGTGATATAATAGAATATTTCGACGAAAGATAGCACGCTCGCTCCCAAAAACAATCCTGCGGCACCTCCTACGGCGGCTGCGATCAAGTACACAAATTTAGTTGGAACCCTTAAATAAACTGCAACCTGTCAAGTATTGTAATTCAATATTTTACGTACTTAAATATTCACTGAGCCCGAACGACAGTGAACGGCAATAGATGATCTTTGGAATCTCTATCACCATATTGAAAACCGATAAGTTCGTTGGCGCCGTGTCTCTGAAGGAAGAAAGCCAGATGAACATTTTTACCTTTTTCGAGAGAAGCTTAGAACCGGTACCGGGGCAAATATGGACATTATTCGACTCGTTTCATATGGACTCGTTTCCCCGGGTTTGCGTTACAATACATTTTACCTATACACACTTACAACGCAGCTGAAGACGTTTCTGTCCAATAATAATTGACGGCGTCACAACTTTCAAGGCATCCGCAGCTCGGTGGTGGTGCTTCGTACAAAAAAAGCTTATTCTGTATAGCACCTATACAACGAAGCTGCGCCGCATTGCAGATCGGGATACCATCTATGACGAATATAATTTATCAAATGATTTATTAAGTATTTAACGAATAACGACTTATCGTCAACTAATTTTGTATAAAAAATTAACTGTTGCTTGGATAATAATTTAATAACGGAATAATTAAATATGTTGATCTTGTTGGATAATGAGAATTTAGAGAGCAAATTTTTGTTTAATAAGAGCGACTATGCTATACGTGTATACCACGACTACATTCAAATCAATAAATGTGCGTTTGAATCAATCTTTCGCATCTTTACAATAAATATTTTTCTAACTCACTTACGAATGGGCCTAGCAAAGTGCGGACGGCAATTACACATTTTCTCGATTATTCCCATTCGACACTCCATTACGCACATATATCGCGTGTAGACCGGCCAAGTCTTCAAACCACCGTCACTGGGTATTTTACATTTTCTTTGACTTATTGTTAGATATTCGTAAATCGCTGCATCGCTGGTCTTAATCATCGACATTTGTACATTCATACACCTCACTGTTCGTGGATACATGGTTTTCACCGGAGTCGTGTAGTCTATCATTTCGAAGGGACTCACAAAGGCGAACTTGTCAACAGAAGAGATGAATTACGTAAATGTAAAACGCGTATTACTTTATCTATATGTGATTTTACGAGAGGGAAATTAGTATAATTCGTACCGATATTTCGCCCTGCGAGTTAACGGCTATTTGCAGATTCTGGTCAGAAGGAGAATACTGGGGTATGTTATTTGGTGCGGGCAATATTGTCCAATTATCAGCCAACCAATACCTTTGACGTAGGACCGAGTTTAGTTTATGAATATGATTTTTGAAAATGAATATAAATATCAAATAAATTGAAGCATTACTGTCTACGTTGACAATTCATTACGAGCGAAATTAAATGTGTAATACCTATGTAAAACCGTAATACGAAAATTACGAATACCTACTCTAATGAAACATACTCCGCAAAGACGTTCCCTCTTGCCATACATATACCTATTTCGGTTATCATCCAATTTTCGGAAGCATCTGCCAGGTGTTTCGTGTTGAGAGCGGTTTGCTTTCGTGAATCATAAAGAATTTGCAACCATTTATTTGGTGGTACACCATCGAATTCTGGCGTTTCGTGCATCAGTTCATAATTAACTCCGGAAAGGAACTTGAAGAATTCTATCGTTTGTTGCGTGCGCTCCACTCCGTGCCTGTAAACGATACGGATATTAATAAAAAGGATTTATTTATATTTATATTAATTAATAATAATTATTTATATTTATATTTATGTTTATCTAAAATAATTCCAAATAATTCTAGTAATTCATTGTGTTTTTAATCGATAATTACTGTATTTATGATAGTATTTAATAATGCACTACCTTTCGAAAACTAAGGAGATATTATCCTTCTCGATATTGGGCAGTGAACAAGCGATGATGGCGGGTTGCGGTATTAGGAACGTTTCGCGATCAGTATCTAATTGCAAGGTAATAATAGTAGCGGAATTTTGATACCGATCCCAGAAGACGACGGAGAGCATAATTAAACATATCAGAGCTCCAATGATAAACAGCACTGCTAAGAACCTTTCGCGGAAAGTAATTTCTTTTGAAATTATAGGAATATTGTTGCTTACGTTATACTGGTCTTTCAATACTTAATAGATATGTTTGTACTATCTTATTCAATAGACCATTACGAAACTGCATCGTTAACGTTACGATTTAAATGTATTAATAATTAATAACTAATACTTTTCGACGGGGTGCCGATGCGGCGCTACCAAATGATTCAAGCCGTGTATACTCGAAGAACTGGCGAATTCTACAAAATATTTTCCCGGATGAGTAGTCGCATTAATTGCGTCCATGCCAACGTAATTTCGGGTGGTATCTGGTACTGCTTTCTTAGTTTTGTGTAGAGCCTTTAAGCGTGCTTGAAAATCGGACAAAATTTCGCTTGTGTGAAAGTGACTGTCTTCTTTCATTTGTAATATTCCTTTCCCTTTTGGCAAATTCGCCATTTTGTCGACTTCACACCAATCTTTTACAGACAGAAGTTATTTTTATTTCTAAAAAATAAAACATGGGAGTTGAATTAACTAAACAAGAAAGTGCGTAGTAGTCCTTTTCTTACTTATCGGGTCTGAAGCTTCTAGTTCGTCTGGAAACAGACTAAACCCTCGTTATTAAAGAACAACTTCCTCCTTTACTTCTTTGCAAACTCAATCGTTCATTGACATTCAAATTTTATTATTTGGAAATAACTTTTTTCGCGCACGAGTAACTAATTTAATTATGCGGGTACGCAAAGCACGAATGATATCCAAATATTAACTGAACGTTAAAGTGTTTCGTGTAATACGTTGGTGCAATATATTATACTGAGTTTGTAATCTATAGTTCTATGTATACCAAACATAACACGCAAATGGCATTGCAGAAAAAATTGCAATGCGCTGATGATAATATCAAAATGTAACAGATTTAGATCAATGTCGTTCCTAAAAATAATAAAACGTTAAAACGGTAATTGGATAAGCAAAGTTTTATTTCAGGTTTTGTTATCTACAAAAGAATCTACTGTTTTTCAAATGAATTTGCCCAAACACTTAGCAATTATAACTATCTAATTCTTACAATTTCTGTGAATTGCTTTTTTTATTTATGATGATAATTATGCTCGGTAATTGCAATTATCCTAGCTTCGTTTAATTGCGTAGGAAAACTTTAAGAAACGTTTTTACCGCTTAAGAACTTGTGAATAAGTGAATCAATAGCTACCAGGAATCTTTCATATTTATAAGCGCATGATGTTACGTATCACTTCTTTTTTTATCAAAACTGCATAGCCCATTTAAATCTCTGTTGGATTAAAATCGAGCGAAATCACGGCACGCAGATATTAATTATGAATTATTGTACTACAGGAGAAACCATAGTGACCACAAATGAAAACTTTACTTGGCACATTTAGGGCACATACAAGGCGTTACCACCCAAGAACCACTTCAGGAAACATTGTCATCATTGTCAAACACCAAATTGTCATCGGCTGTAAACAGGCCTTTTTTTTGTTCTTTGCGTATGAGACTTTCTCAAGGGTTTTTTTTACAACTCACATTCTGTATTCACTTCTCTTTTGGAAGAAATAAACTTTCGAATTTCAAGCGTAGAAATCAAAATTTGCTCAAGGACCGTTAAGCTGGAATCAATGGTATTTTTCCTGAAAACCAATAAAACAGATCTAAACCAGAGAAGCGGAACGGAAAGGGCAATAATCATAAAAGTGATGGCACGTTGGGCCCTCAAGTACCCGCTGACACATGAGTACCAGAGGACCGCGCGATGGTTTACCCTCTACCACCCCCAAGACCACTTCGTAGGGAAAATGGTAAACAAAGTCTTCGACTTTCCAATCCCCTGATTCGCCAAAATTATCCCCACCAATGGAAAATGGGAGGTCCCTTTCTGTTAAAAGAGGGCCTTTTTTCCAAAACTTTACTACTGTTACTCTGACTTTAGAACCGGCAACTCTGTTTAAAGTGGGTTTTAATCAGAATCTAATTTTCAACCGCTGCGAACAGTAAGCATAACTTGAAAAACTTTATATTTCCTATTTTTTTCTTTAAAATTTACTTCTCTTAAATATTCAAAGCTCAAATATCTGAAATTCGATTTAATTAATCCTTCCTTATTCTTTTATCTTAATCATCGCCCATGTCTCTTGACAACCTTAGTTGTCAATGAACAGCGTCAACTGAGTGGTTTTACTACTCTTGAGTCCCGAGCCGCTAAACACGAGACTTTTGCAATTTAGGCAACGCTTTACTCCTATTCTATTACCAATCGTAACCTCCTTCATTTTATCCCAAACTCTACCTTTATACAATAAAGATACTCTCGATAACGTTTACATGAATTCAGTTTCTTTTATCGTGTTTCTTGAGCTCCCACTTTCTTTTACTTATTTCCCAAAGACCTGTTCGTTCATTCAAATGTTTTTGAATTCATTCATAGTGGCAAAAAATCATCGAAGCGGATTAAAACGAAGGTATAGGAGATAGCTGAAAGAAGATCATGAGTGTGCCGTCGACTCCAGATTCGATCTAGAGTACTTCAAACAAAATTTCCCTGCACAACTGCAACCGCCGCCTATTACCTTAGGACCCAGGCTGAATTCCAGGATTTCATAGTCAAATTAGTCGAGAATATATTTAGTATAAAACAAGTCGCCGCTGCCACGTGACAGCTGGCATCCCCGGATTTGACCTATTTCGGGAGGCGCCCGGGATGCGTCCGGTTAATGATTCTACAGATAGCAGCCCTGCACACAGCTGATCACAGATAGGCGGTCACTTCGCACATTTTTAAGCTACTCCCGTTACTACGTTATTTAGTATTTCGTTTTATTAGTTTTTACGTATTGTTATACAGAAGTTGTATTTTGCACAATTATCATAATAAACAACCTATTAAAAATGAGCTACACTGTTACTTTTTATTTTTTTGCTTCTTACCGGACTTTTCCTTTCGGGCCACCTTCTTCGATATTATGTTCTCCTGATACAAAGTCTCAATTTCCGTAAAATTTCAGTAAATCTAAAAATTCGATTTTGTATCAGGAGAATATGATACGAAGGGAGGTATCGGGATTTTGTGCCACCTCTTTCGATATTATGTTCTCCTGATAGTCTTAATTTTTTCACAAACTCTCAAAAATTCCTCAATTTTTTCCCTCAGCTTAATTAATGATTCCTGAGCTTAAGTTAAAGAACTTAATGAAATAACGAGGTATTTGAGGAAGGTGGAGGGGTGAAAGAGAAGGAAAAAAACTATTGAAACTTTGTAGTAAATAAACAATTTATTTATTACATAATTAAAAATATTATTACAATGGTAATCTCAAATTAATATAAAATTGTTTACAGCGATTATAATAATTTAAATAATATTTTATGTTAGAGTTAAGTAGTAGACTAAATCGTAGTTAACATAAAAGTGAACTTAAAATCTTCATTTAACTTTCAAGTTAACTTTCAACTTAAATATGTACAAAATATTTTTCTATATACAAAAATAAATATACATATATTTAATATTATATATACATGTTATATATTCTACTCATTTTACTTATATTTAAAAATTAAAAGGATTCAACTAAAATGAAGATAAATAGAATTCTTTTGAATAAGATTGAAGAAATTACATAGAAATATTATATTACAACCTATTCTAGCCATATATAAATAATCAGTTATATACTAAACATATTATTACTATATACATAATTTTATGATGCGGATTTCGGAGCCTACTGTTTTTATAATAATATAATATAATATAATAATAATAATATATAATATAATATAATAATATAATATAATAAAAATGTGGTTGATGTTATATTACCAAAACGTAGTAGCATCTAGATCTCTTGCTTCGGTGTCTTTCAGGCTGATACAGAGCAGATTCGCAATTGATTCTAAGAAATTCAAAAAGACTGCTGTTATGAAAAGAACTATGACATAGTTACTATGCATAGTTACTATGCAATAACGATATAGTATCTTCATTTGAATCACTAAGCAACTCCGAAAGAATGGTCGATTTGAAAACAGGGTAACACATTTGTTGTGGGATAGAAAATATCCTATATTTGCCGTAATTCCGCCGCTCCAATAATCGTCTCTTCTTGTTGATCAATTGTTTCCTTGCTGAAAAAAATACAATAATCATTACTAACAATAAGTGGAAAGTTTTCGTTTTTTAAGGTCTTGTTTTTAAACCATATAACATTTTAACATTGGGACCTGGTAACAAAATGAAAAGGTCACAGCGTATGTGCGTTTTGCCACTTCGAAATTAATCATATACGTTAGTAGATTTGTTGACTTACGGTTAATTAAAGATCCCTCAAAACTTGATTCGTACAACTCCAACGTGATTTGGTCTGACAGGCTCACTCAAGTAATACGTCTAATCTTTAGGACGACTTCCAATGAACTGAGCCACGGAATCTCAAGCATGGAAGAACAAAAATGACAGATGGGTGGGGGAGGGGTCAAAATAGCAACAAACGAGTATGACCTTCCCATGTATTATCACAAGACCCCTGTGTCTGATTTCATTGTTTACATCTGGGATGGGAAACAGAATGAATCTAAACAAAGAAAGGGATCTGAGTTTCGACCCAGGTAAACAGTTCTTGCAAGGGTATTTACAATTTTCCGATCCCACCGCAGATCAGTCACGTAAAATCTTCAAAATTCTGGTTTCAAAATGTGTATGTCGTAGAAGGAATTGCGATAAACATTTTAGTTTTATTTTATATATTTCTTTATATATTAATACATTGACATTAAGGACGTAGTGATATATTAACTGGACATTAATTCTTGTCGAGTGATTATTCTCTACAAGAACAAAACATCAATACTGAATATTTACAAAAGTACAAAAGCTTACAAAACATCGATTACTATACAACGAACTTTTCTAATCATTTATCCGTCTTTCTCTTTCTCTTCCCCTCCCTGTTTTACTCTCGTTCTACACATCGAAACTAACATGAATTTTATCGATTTGGATGTTGGAGTACACTTAAATGATCCTATGCATTGTTTTTCCCTAAAATACAAAATCAGACTTGAAGTTTTTATTTTTCGGAGCACCAGTCATTCGTACCCCTAGGCCCTCATTTATTGTTATTAATAAAGCAAAAACGCTTCCAGTCTGTTAAATCAATTGTTCCAATGCAAATCACCGATGTAAGAACTGAAAAGTTCTTATATACGTAATATATTATTTTGCAAATTTTTCTTGGTCCAATTACTGCGAAATATCATTGTCCGTAGTTTTGTTCATGACTGTTCGCAGACATAGATGACATTATTGAACGGAAAATATATAAAGACTATATACAAAAAATAATATTTATCCCGTATGTTACCTTAGCCTGTTTCGTAACGCAGTCGTTCTTAATAATACACAATCTTACATTCGCTCACATTTTTATTTTTCCGAGATTCAAATGGATGCACCTATTAGCCAAAATTGAAGTATATCTCTGAGTACCAGACAAAATTAAGTTTGAAACTAAAAATTTCACTGCAAATCGAGGAAAGAAATTTCAAAAGTTATTCGTTGAACTGCGATTTGAAACGCCACGCCGTTCAATGTCAAATTGTACAATTTTCATGCTTAATAGATTTTTTTCGGGACTAATCCAAATCCAAAGCAGGCGATGCAGCAGCAGCATCTACAATTTATTATGACAAACCTTGGAATTGACGTAATTATATCACATTTATAATTGAAATTATATCGAGTAACCTGTATACTTATACACCAACGATATGATTTATTTCACCACACTATTATAATTTTGAAATTTATCCACAAAATCAACTTTCGAGTGACGAAGGGAAGACAGTTTTAAACTGATATAATGTAATACAAATAAGTTTACGGAATCTATGCGAAAACTTGCAAGAATGCAGATTCGACTGACTCGTTTTTAAATATATATTTACATCTCGTCTATATTTCGTAACTGCCGTCTCGAATTAATTTCCTGGCAACATCTTCAGAATTCCTATCGTCAGATGAAAATCATTTTTCATCAAACGGTATATTCTCTCGTTCTTTTTAACCATACATTTTCGAATTTGCGCCTCGCAAACGTGTCAAATCTATTACACATAAACGTTCTAAAATATTAGATCATTCGGTAAGTAATGTCGTTCTTTATCTTATTTAAATAAGGAAACCTACGTCGTGTTTTCGGAATTTGTATAGAAAATTCTCACTGTGTTTTGAAAAGTTTACGGACTTTGAGTGTGATAACAACATTACTTACGAAATGATTTGATCCAAATCAGCACGGTATAATGCCGCATTAATTATTAGATGTGGTAGAAAAAGTTTAGTGTCGTTCCCTGGAATCTTCTCTGTGGGCGCTATGTCTACGGGATTCTTGTCCACTCGGAGTGACCGGTCGACGCTTTGATCTTTTGAATTTTGCGATATCCTCGCCAAAAACGTCCCCAGTGCGGAGAGCGGATATCAGATCATCGAATTCTCCCTTATTGTCGTTTTGACCGTTGCTATTGGCTTCGTTCTTCTTGCTCAACGAGATACTGTTTAATATACCTTCGCGCGAGTTCTTTCTCTCCATTGTTCTCTTTCGGAGCTGCAAATTTAATTCAATTGAATAAATTACAGGAATTTTATTTGACAGAATAAAAAGAAGAAATAAGAATCGAATTGTTGAACTTACTTCTTGCTCTTGCTTCGCTCTACGTTCTTCCTCCTCTATTTTCTTCCTCATGTTTTCTACGTCCTGCCTAGCTTCGGCTAATGCTTGCAAGAAATTTTCGAAAATTCCAAAGAATTCATCCGGTTGCACACCCGCAGAATCCTCGCCGAAAAGTCTAACGGCGCGATCAAACTATACACCAAATAAATATTTCTCAATTTAATTCAATCAATACAGCAAGCACATTCGTATACCGCAAGTTTTCTCTTTAAACAAATTCTAGAAAATTTATTTGATACGTCTTTTAATGGACCTTTTAAAACTAACTAATGCATGGTCATAGTTTTAAATCAACTGCTTGAATTTTCTACCCACATTTGTGTATTTGTGAATGAATGTTTAAATTAAAAGTAGCTTACTCTAGTTTTCATATCTTGGAATAAATCCTCCGCTTCAGCTAATCTACACGTTGCTTGTGCTTGGAAATCCCTCATCGCCGGTAAAAACATATCACCTTGAAGTACCTGTGATTGTCCACGATGGAATTCTGCAAAAATACAAACATAGGTTGGATAACGATTAGGAAATCCAATAAACAAAACTTAAGTATTATTAATTGGATGGTGTACACGCGGGATGTAATTTACGCTCCAGTAGTCGAATATCGAAGCTAACAACTCGTCTCAAGAGAAGTATTAATAAATTATCAAAGTTAATTATAAAGTTAAGGTCAGCGTTATTCCAGTTTAAGATTGCTTAAACAATACTTTATAGGACCGGGACTTTGAAATCTTACCTATTTCTCTCTGAACATCTTGAAGACCATTCTTCAAGTTAGCTACTTCTTTCTGTAAATCAGCCATACTGACCCTAGCCGCAGTTCGAACATGAGGCATGTCTTCCTCGATTTCCAATACCTCTCTAAACCTAGATTCCAAAATCTGAACCAAATAGTGCAGCAGGGTGGTGCCTTTGGAGCAAGAGGACTTTGTGTCGACTAGACGGTTCAAAGAGGCAAGGCGAAAACCGCACGCGTTCCCGCGCGCGTTTCCACGATTCACGTAATTTCCTAATGCTAGAACCAATTCCAGAAGTTTCCTGAGCCTTCGAGATCTGGCTACTTGCCGACTAGCTTCGAGAACTGCACGCATTCTCGGTGTCAATTCCGCGATACTGGCTGCAAATTTCTTTTTGTAATGCAGAGAACGCAGCCTCTGCTCGTAATGCGGTACCCTGAAATAGAAGAATTAGTTTAACTATATATCTTATGTTTATTGGTAATCGATATATACATTTCTGCGGCTTATTTTTAGTAGACAGTTTATACGAATTTAAAAATAATAATTATAAACAGAAAAGCTGTGACACATGAATACTTTCTTTTATTTACGCGATATATAGTCAACAGCAATAATATTTTCATATGGAGACATAAACAATCGATGATTTAATTTGGCGACCGAGGATATTTTCGATTTAAGAGCATTCATATTATTATAGTCGCTTTCAAAGTAATGAAATCAAAAGAGTAATCAAAGGAAGCAAATATGTGGCATTAATTGAAAACGTACTTGGAAATTTGGTACAAGAAACAATCAGCTCTGCTCTGAAGTTCTTTTTGATGCATATCCAAAAGGGCGGCTTCCTCCGAGGAAGGAATATATTTTAATAATTGTTCGACCATGTCGATATGTAAGATGTTCTGTTGATCCATAGACAAGATGGTTCTGGTTATTTCATTGTCCGACATCTTCAGCTTCGACAACAATATCGTGCAATTCTGTGCTCGCCTCGAATCGATCACCGACATGGTTTTCTTATTCTTTCCCAGGGATCTCAAGTCCTCGATCGAACCCTCCGTCGATACGCCGTTCTTTTGATACGCACAAAAGATCTTGTCGATCGATTCTAAATCCATTACATTATAGAGCTTAGTATCGTCTAGTTCCGACCATATCGTACCCTGCAACTTTTGTTCGGGTATCTTTGACCAGTTGAACGATTTCAGAGGATTACTCGGCTGCGGAACGTTCTTGATTATTTCCATCTAAAATGAAAATTGTATAAAATACACGTCGAAGAAGAACAAAAATTTCGCATTTCCATATTAGACTAGCGCCTCGTGGAATATATTTCATCTATCTTATAGTTCAGTTGCAAGGTGAAAAATCGTTATAACATCAAACTCTATCATTGTCACTTATACACGCGAGAAGGTATTAACATTTAAATGATTAACAATCAAGGGGTATGGAAAATTAGATTGTACAATTTTTCGCGGCGTTATGAAATTCAAAATTGGCCGAGTGTTATACCTTCATAGGGGGAGGTGCTGCCGGCATTAAACAAGGTGGCGGTGGAGGTGCCAGAGGCGGAGGTGGCGGTGGGGGTGGCATTGGTTTAGCCTCAACTTTCTCGAGGACCTCGTCCTCGACGATCTTAATTGTGGCCTTTGCATCATCCGGCAGACTTCCGGAAGCGACCAATTGTTCCAAACGCTTTCTCTCCGACTTCTCATTATTTATTTGCCGAGACAGCGCCTCAAGGTTATCTTGTAATTCCGAAATCCTTTGTTTCGTTTCTATGTGCATCGACGTCTCTTTCTCCAGACGTTCCTTTACTCTTGCTAGACCGGCTTCCATGTCTTCCTATGAACGTAATTAATTCTAATTATACCTGACATTCTCATTATCTAGAAATAATCGAGAAATCAAATACATTCTCGATTAATTACTTATTATTAGTGAAATACCGAAACGATTATCATGCAACATTTATTGCTCGTTGATCAAAATATGTTCTTTATAATTTTCTTCGACGCAAGCCACTTTGTTTTGATTGAAGGAGAACGGAAATATTCATGCTTCAAATTACTTTTTCCTGTGTCCTCAAATCGAGCTCCTGTTCTTTTTTGGCTAATCTCGTGGACATGTCTGAATTCTCTCTCTCCAACTCTTCGGCTTTTTTTCTAGCTGCCACCAGTTCCTCCTCTTTTGCCAGCAAATGAACAATTTCCTTGACGTTTATCTCGATTGGCGCAACATCGGGATTCCTCGCTGCAGTGGTGTCATTCCCCTCGGACTGTAGGACAATTTGTTGCACGATGCGATCAAAGAGTAACCAATGCTGAGGATGCGAGCCGTAATCGACTGTAATCAAAAGCGGTAAATTTGATTGAGACCTAATTTAAACAATTAACTTCGCCTATTTTTAACGACGTACATAGATTTAAAACTTACGAGGTAACAATAGACAATGTTCGAGTAAACTCAGAAGATGAGGATAAGCAGCCGTGTGACTAAGTTTTCGCCTCAACAAGTCAAACATGGCAGTGGCACTCTTCGTGTCCACGTGTTCCTTCTCGAATTTCCTCGCGAGCTCCTTTTCATCTTCGTTCCTTACCATCTCGAAGAAGTCCAAATGCCTGTCCAACGTCTCGTTTTCATACTTCCTAAGTTTCTCGATAATCGGTTGTATTCCAAGCATCAGAAGTTCGTATCTGAGATGCAATCGAAACTCCAACGTGACTTGACCGGGCCCGTAATTCAACACGGCGTTGATAAAGGACATGATGGCCGTCTTCAGTGACAAGTTGTCCTTGTAAATACCGAAGTTCTTGTCGAGATCGTTTATGATACTTTGGAAGCGCGTTCTCTCGGAATGATATTGCTGGAAGTGCAGCATCGCTTCCAGGACCTTCCGGTGACCACCCGGAACCAGACATACCGCACCAAGAATCTCCAAAACGGAAATCTTTGTCTTTATGTTCTCAGTCGCCAGCGACTGTGATATCGTATTGATTGCCGTTGGATGCGCCAACACGTGTGCTCTTCCATTCTGTAATATAGACAGTCGTTTAAAACCTCAATAATACCGTGTAAAATATTCTACGCGCTCTATATATTTTATTTTGGCTAAAAAAAATATTTCATTCGCTCGTTTATTGGTACGCGTATTCGTTGACACATTCACCCTAGCGTAAGTCTCGAAAGTCTCATACCGAGTTGTTCATCAATGCTTTCAAACATCCTATCACGCTCGTATGGAGATTGCTATTGGCCGCTTCCGCATCCATAGTTCCGAGTACTTGTAACAATGCATTCAGGCCATCGAGTTCTATAAATCTGAGGACAAAACTGTGCGGCTGCGTCCTCAGTGCAGTCTTCAGGGCTTCGACCTGACGCATTTGGTTCGAGACTTCTTCACCCTCCTCCGGGAAAGGACTCTGTAAGCGGATAACGAGAAGGTTACAAACCGCAGAAAAATGACATTCCATGGAAGTTTCATTGAACGTCTAATGCGCGAGATCAATAATCGATTTGGAAATTTTTACAATCTTGCAATACGTACGAATTACTTATAACCGATACGCTATGACAATTCCGCTAAGCGATTAACATTGACGATCAATGATGAAATTACAAATCCCCAAAAATATCTTACGATCGCCAAATAAGAAACGAATAACGATAGCACTTGCACATCGCTTAGACATAATATTCCAAGAAGATTTTATACCAAACAATTGGCACTGACCATCGATAATTGATTTATAGATTCTCTCGAAAGATTATTAAATTTATCAAATGAGATTATTAAATTATATGTAACTTAATTAAAACGTAGAATTTCAATGGCAAGATTTTTCAATAACTTCCGATACTCACACTCGCTATCGTTCTCAGTCTATTAATGTAATCCTCAGGATCGCCGCTGAGGTCGGTGGTCCTGAGACCACCGTTCTCCAATGTGCCGTTGCCTTTTCTGGAGCAATATATCTGCCACTTTTTGTTCGCCGGAAGTGCCAGAACCGCCTGCCGATTGGGCTGGGTCAGGTCCAGCTCGTCGACCAATTCGAGGAACATCTTGTTCAGCTCCTCCTCGGCGGGCATCGGCAAGGTCGGCGTCATCGCTTGAAGCGTGAGCGTGCCCGTGTGCTCCACAACGCAATACGTGATTTCCGGCGGCTCGTCATCCTGCGAATGAAACCGGAAACGATGCTCTCAAAAGTTTGGTCTCAGACGGGATTCACGAACGGGCTCAACGAACGAAATCAAAAGGATTTCGGTTTCAATCGCAATCATTTTTGCTGTCTAAACGAAACTTGTTCTGCTCTTCCACTGCCCTTTTCTTTTGCTATTTAAGAGGGGGGGAGAACAAATTATTCGATGATTATAGATCGAAGTATCTTATCCGTACCGTTGATCCGGTACACGGGAATGATCTTGCTCTTAATTTCATTGATCAATCGCATTGATTGAAAACTCACGGGTAATTCCTATCGTTAATGAGCAAAAACTGAAGCGCTAGGCGCGGCACGAAGTAATCAGGATAGAATCGATTTTTGCAACGCGGGCAAGTGTCCGAACGAACAAAACGGATCCTGCGTCGGGCAAAATAGGCGCCGCGTTGCGTAAATGGTTTCCAAAGGGATTTGTAAAAGTATAGCGAAAAAATTTCTACGGTCGATAGATTCCGATAAGACAGTTAATCGCTGCGGCGAGCTATACGCGGTGAAGCAAACGCCACGCGTGTGCTTGCGTTCAGAATAAGTTACGTAGCAGCGTAAGCTGTTCGTAGAATAAGTGTACGCGGTATGTTTTGTCCAAATACCTTTTCAAAATCTGAACGATACGTATAAATATAATCGTAATACGAATTTTAAACGAAACAAATTACAGTGCGCGTTGTACGTACCTAGGATATTACGAATTATTATTAATAAATCTGTGATTCTCTTCTGCGTTTTAAACGACTGGCGAACCAATTCGAGTTTTGAATTCAGGAAATTCCTACAACGGAGCGAAACGAACTTTTTTTTTTAATTAAAGAGGTTCCAGTTACCGAGGTACGATTGTATTCGCGTTGTATTACCGGAAACCAATTACGCTACACGGCGCGTAAGATATCGTAACGATCCCTTCGCCCGTATCACCGATCAATGAAATTGCAGACGCGCGAATCCTGGTTTACGACACCAACTTACTGTACCGTAAACCGAAGTAATATAAGATAATGATTTTCCTGTCGTGATCTTGTTCTTTCTCGAGATGCCGCTGGTATCATTCGGTGAGCGTTCGAAAGGTGCTACGGTAATCGAGCGTGAACTAATAACGGGTATATTAAAGAGCAGTGAATTAGATACCACTGCTCCAATGCGCGTTTCTCGAATCATTAAATTAATCGCAAATACAAAAAGGATTCGCGTGTCCTCGAAGGACCGAGAACTCTATTTATTCGTACAGCTTACGCAAACATCGTATCCGTGATTTTTGTAGTTTATACGGCATATACGAATCATTGATAAATGCCCGACCGTGTTTAACGTAACGAAGCGCCGTGTATAAAATAATAACCATTACGCCGAACAAAATCGTTGGTAATAAATGTCAATCGTAAAAATATCTGGAAGCGGAGCCACGAATGAGGCCCGGCGAACCATAAATTACGAGACGCGAAGGAAACGTTTAGGTATAAACAGACCTGCGAGGAGAACGAAGAATACCTACATATATCGACGAGGTGCAATTTTGTAATTCTCGAACGAATCGTTACGTTCGAATTGTCAGATGAAAATTTGTTACGCGTACTTTAAAACCCATGAAAGCAGAAATTACGAATTTCTGGAACGCGAATAGCGTTGGGATCAATAGTTGCGGGAACATGCCGCTGTCAAAGGTTCGCTCGATGGAATTCGCTTTCAAGTCACAAATTTCGTAGGTTTTGAAAGCGACTCGCCGATGTCTCGTCAACGTGGTTACAGCATTCTTGAATTTCCGTGAAAACCGATCGGGGGTACGTAACCGGGTCTTGACCTTATTGAGTATGCGCGCGACAAACGACGCTAAATCGCAAAGCCGGTTGATCGTTAAGAGTACGGCGTCGTTGAACCGACCGCGGAAACGTAAAGTGATCTCGGGTAACGATATCGAATTGATACCTCTAAAGCAATGCCAATTATAAAGCTGTAGGTAGGCACTAATTGAAAAGAAATGTGTCTCTTATCGATTGAACCTGCCGGTAGACCGTATCGGAATGAAATTTCAAATACAAATTACGTCGGTATTTAAGCGGAATGCTTGCTTTTTAAAGAACTCGAATTTCGAAATTATCGAATAATGCAAATCTGAATCCTTCCTCGATAATGAATGTGGCCGTAAGTTTGATAGAATAAATTCGAAAGAGTAAGAATGCAGTTAAACAAAATTGTCTCTCATCTTACTTCACCATCAGCAATCGAAAAGCTCAAACGGAGTCTTAATAATTTACAGAACCGAAGTTAAAGTAATTGAGGCAAAAGGATTCCAAGAAAACCGGCTTAAAACAAAGAACGTATCGCGATCGAGTAGCCATAATGCAACAACGATATATACTTTAACCGTCTCGATCATTTTACTCGATTGCTACCGATCCTCACCGCTTCTCTCGCGCTCGACCCACTATCCACTTTACGCATTAACCTTCCCAAATTCTCCTAAAACGGATGTTACATTTTTAATACCCTGCGTAGTGCGTAGTAAATTTTTCAAATCCTACGCGTCCTACGTTTACGATTGTCGTAAATTATTAATGTTACTCGCTGTACCATCTCGTGCCTCTTTCGACCGACTCGGCCGAGCAGCCGAGAACCGGCAAAGGTCAGGGGACCGGCTTGGGCGCTGGATTCCTAAGGAACTTTCACACGTGACTAGGAAATTACCTATTCACGTACACCGGTACGTCGATTTATTCCTCGCAAACATCATCCTCGCCGACCGTTGCGCTTCGGATTCGTACGTGCGCGTACAAACAAACGTTTGTGTACGCGTACACGACGAGGGACAAAAAGAAAAGAAGAAACTTCGGACTACAAAGGATTGTTGGACTCCCTCGCGAACTACCGTATCTTATTTTTGAAACAGTAAAGCTACCCTCTATATTTTTCGGAGCTTTTCGTACGATAGCGCGACAAATATTTGGAACGTCATCTATTCTTCGCTTCAATGCGTTTCATTTATTTTATCGGAGCGAATTCTTTATTATTGAACTGATTCATCTATTCTTCGTTGTTCAGCGGCCTGTTCTTTAATCCGTATTTTCTCCTCTTTTCGTACCTTTATCATCGTTTCTTGAACTGCCTTTTCGTATCACTAACTTCGGGAACTACTATACCTCAACCCAGAATACAAGATTCTTTCTTTCTCCCTTAAATATTATTTCCATTTTATAATCATTTCTTAACAGCCAGAAATATCCCATGCGATTATGATCGCAATAATTCTCATAACAGACACAAGGGAGTAAATAATTTCTTACCGCCAAGAAATTAAACAAGCGATTCTATCCCTACCCTTAAATATTATTATTTCCTACTTCGTGATAATTTCTCATCGACCAAAAATAACCCAACGATAAACACGTTCGAACCAACGACGGCGTACACGCTCGGGCTGTCCAGCCATGCTTTTCTCCTTTTTTTCCGCCAACTTTTACAACAACCCACGGCCACCATCCTTCGTCGCATGTTCGGCGATATTGCTCGCCTCGCGCGTTCCCGCGTAAGAGCCGCGTGAACGCGAAACAGGAGGAAACTCGATAAAACGTGACACGCGACTGCATTCCCGTCGCGCACACGTGAGTCCGTAATAAAAACTGTTAAGGAGGTCAGCTACACCGCGCGGATGCTGCGCGAACCGGCACGTTTATAACGATGATGTATTCGTCGGCACGAGCGTTTGTCGGGAGGACGAAAGTCTATCGACGACGGACGCGTCGAATAAATAACGCGTCGATCTTGTGGGGGATAAATTCGGGAGATAACGCGCAGTGATTCTCAGTCGAACTCGATCGCGAATTTATCGATAATCCTCGAAGAACAGGTTACCTGAAATTCTTGCGGTTTCAGCGAATATCGAATGCTCTTGTATTCAGCGTTTGTATAAAATTCTTGTACTCTACCGTTAAAGCGAATAGATTTCTTTGTCCCGTGTCAGTAGAAACGTCGATGATCGAATCTCCCAAAGCGGAAACCTTGCGTGTCATCGCGGAAGAATATTGGTTACAAGACAAACTAAAATTCTTGACATCTACTAATAAAGAATATCGATTATAGGAACGCTGATGCACGAATTTCCCCTCCTATTCATCGTTTATGTTAAAATCTACTAATAAAGCGGATAAATTTCTCAGTCTCTTACCAGCAGGAGCTTTGTTGATCGAAGCCCGCAATTTTACGGGAACGCGTTACGGGAATCTCGCGTATCTTCGCGGAAAAAGATCATTACGGTTATCTTCCATTCGTACGCATCCTGAAGAGATTATGGAGGCTACGATGCGAGTAGAAGAGATGAACGACGAAGAACGTGCAGCGATCCCGAAGACAGCTTCCAGAGAAGTCGCGCAGATACCAATGTATATGTACGTTTCAGAGGTGTCTGCTGTGTAATGAACCAGGGTACCCGAAGACACTCGAAAGGCACGCGAGATGCACGCATAAACGTAATCGCGACGAATTACCCGGCGTATTAGCATAAGATTTCCTGCTTCGCGATAACCGAGCGCAAGGCATCGTAAAGATGCAAGTTTCTTGTCAAATTTCTATGCATTTTGCGAGACGTACACGGCAAAATTATTTCACCAGTCTATTCCGTCTGCTCTTCGCTTCCTTGACTTTGAAACGTGCCTCTCGGGACGAACGCGAATCGAATAAATAAAACTCTATTGTTTAACTCGTTTCTCGTTGCGTGACTTTTGGACGTAATTCTGGAATCGATGGGAAGGTTTAACAAATTTTTAGAAACGTTCGTCGTGATCGAGAATTGATATATTTATATGGTGGGTATTTTTTAAAACAAGGATTGAAGTATCGCGGAATTAATCGTGTCAAGAATTTCACTGAGTTTTATTCGCAAATGCTAAAGACAAACGATCGATACAATGCGTTTAAAAAACTAATTGGAAAACGTTTTAGAACGGCGAAACAGAGATCAACGACAGCAAAATATTCTACGTCGGTAATTTGGTAAAACGATGAAACAACGTGCGATTCGAGAGAAGTCTCAAAAAGTTTACGAGAACTATTAAAGAACACGTTTTTATTACGGTCTAAACTTCCGACAAAATAACAGCAACGCGTAAATTCCGCTATCAGCGGTAATTGAAAGCGTCGCCGCGAAATAAAAAGAAAGAAAGAAAGAAAAAAAAAGGAACGGCAGTGCCATGAGTCACGGCGACGCCGATCGTTTTTAAACTTTCCCCTCCGCACCGCTTTACCACCTTTTACGGTGCATTCCATCGGATCTCTCTCCTTCGACAGATTTCTCGGCAAAAAAGGACTACAGAATTCTTAAGGACGCTGGATATACGATTATGTTCGCCATAGAATATGTGGTCTTCCCTTTTCTCAGTGGGCACACCCTGCGGCGGTGAAGAAGCGTTAACCGGGGGTCGATCGGTATAATGGAATCTTCGGGTCACAGGATCGATCCAAGGACGACTAGGTAGAGATTATGGTTGGATCCTCGAGGAAACAACGAGTATTTTCTGATGTTTTGTCGGGACCGCGGGACATCCTACCCCTTTTGCTATGTCGCAAAATTGAAATGATATGCGACGAGGTGAATAAAAACAACGCTCGCGAACCACAATTTTTTTATTTTTTGAATTTTAATATCGCGCGCGACGACTCCCCGCGTAGATACATACGCTTCGAACGAATTTGAATAATAGCTGGTAATTTTTAATTATTACATTGGTATCTCATGATTGTTCGAAGATATGCAGGATTAGTAGGTCAACTCTGTTTTTTAACGCGAGCCTAAAGCATTCGTTTTTTTTATCATTGTCGCGTAAAAACAATGGAATATAAAACGAACGTTGTGGAGTACTTTTACTCCGGATCCTTTATATGTATATCGTTACCATAATAAGCTCTTGATTATTAGGATCTCAATTACTTAGGATATCGACTAAATGATTTTCTCTACTTCACCGTAGGAACAACTTCGCGTTTAAATTCCAGATTGAACATTCGGATAGTTGAACGGGTAGCATACAATAATTATTAATTTACCGAATCAAAATATCGCGATAAAAGCGTACTGAAAAAATTATATCGTGGCTCATCGACGAAACGATTGTTCTTATCGGATGAGTTTGATCGATTTCTCAACAACGATTAACATCATCGATCGAAGAGTCATTGTTACGAGATTAATTTGCCCGTTATTATTCGCGCAAGGATAATTAATAGTCGATGAAAACACTATCGAGAGGTAGTTCAACGTACTTCGTAGGATTTCCGTTCGGATCCATATTATAAATCATTCTAAACTATAACTCGGTGCACGCAAATCCTCCTTTCACGGGGGAGGGGGGGGGGGGGGGGGAAGCGTTTAAGCGGTTCCACGTTGCTCATCTATCTTCTATAGCCGTCATTTTATCTATCATCTCTCAACGAACGCCGTCGAAAGAAACTCGCATTGTCTCGTCCACGCTGCGAAAGTTCCCGGCAACGACGATCCTTTTTATCTAATCGAAAATTCACTGGAGGATTTTCATTCAATCTCTAGTTACTTCCCAGTAACCCGCAATTCTCTTCTTACTGTCGCAATTAAAATTTCGATCGACTCGAACGTTCGAAGTTTAGCTTCAAAGCTGCAGAACCTCTCAACGAAGGGTTTTGTTCTAATGCACTTTTGACACTGATAAGGTTTATAAACAAGGATGATGATTAAGATATTTACGGTAAAGATTAACGTTTTCGTGTAACTGTCACAAAATCACAGTACGACGTACGCTATGGTAAATTAAATCTTGATCGTTTATTTAACGGCCAAAAATGAATAAAGTACTACAAGATGAATTAAAAAATTCCAAATTCAATGCTTCTGGGGCACTTGGGGACTTAAATCTACTCACTACAAATGTTAAACACACGTAGTATCAATTTCTTAGCAGTTCCTGTCAATTATTTCATTTTGAAAATGCACACACGTTCGCTTTGCCCTGGTGTACGCGTTGGGAGTGAGTCAAAACGATTTCGAGATTCGCGACGTTTAAAATAATTGTTCCGCCACGCTACTACTGTGTTTGACAACGCAAAGGACAGGGTCATCGGTTGAAAAATAAGATAACGGATGGAACGACGTACCAGCGGCAAACGTACTACCAAAGGTACCGTGTAAATAATTCGTACGTACAACCGACTGTTCGATTCTTCCATCCTTCGTATTTTCGCATAATCGAAAGGCAGAGACAATCAACGGCATCTTATAAGCCTTCGTTTCAAAATCAGGACGCGGCGTACGAAGTGAATTTATCACCTGTCAGTTGCATAGAATCGTTCGTCTTTGTAACGCGTCAACGATCGCATTATTGCCAGCCGATGATCGTGACTGTGGTGTGGAAAGGATCTTTCGACAGCGTTTAACGGTGAAGCGTGAAAATTAAGCGAAGAAGATCGATGAATCCTGAAGCACACGTGCATTGTTCTAGACAGCTTGACTTTGAGAACAGTATCCGCATAATGGTAGTAGCGCTTCGCATTTGATCGGGTCTCTATTCCCGATACTATCGTTGCCAGCGTCGCGTTCGATTTAATCGCGCGCGATTACTTTGCTATTTTCAATCTGGAATGATACAAATTTTGCGCTCCGTTCTCGCAATAACGTACATTTTTTTTTATTATTAAGGAAATTCGATTAAATTTGTTAAGAAATTTCGAAATAATTTTTGGATATCGATAATATTCTCACATATGTATACTATTTATACATACATAGAGTAGAATAATCTATATAATTGTACTCTACATTAGATTAACATAACCATAAATATGCTTTGCGTATCTGTTGGAATCATTTTCATTTTAGCAAAAAATATCTTTTTCAATTCTATTAGCACGAAATTAACAGAGGTTAACTCAAGTTTTCCCAATATCCAACTGAAATAGTAATCGTAGTTACAACTTCATACTCCTCGAGTAAACGAAATCTTGATACGTTCTGACCAAGTTACCTTTAATTAGCTTTTCGAACGTACTCGAATTTCCCCGACTTTGCGGTCGCGGAGCCGGAGACCTCGGATACGCGAACGTGCATTCAGTACGAAGAAGATTATGTCGAGCCGTGACATTGCAAGGCCCCGTCGATGATATTTCGCGCACGCAGTGTCCCGTCTTTTTCTTTTCCTCGATGTCGGACGGTGGTACCTGAATTATTTATCGTTCGACGAGAATCGAACACCTTTGGCTGCGTTTTGTAATCGCGAAACGTGAGGTTACGTCGGCTGCAACGCGCTACCGCGAATCGTGACTCGAGTATTCAAAATAAATCTTTCGTCAACGTTCGACTTTAAATTACGAAGCGATAGAATCCATATTGTTTCCGCCCCCCTGCGAAACAAATTGATTCTCATGCAACGATATCGCGCCACGATCAATCGATCGAAGAGTTCTTCTCGCTAATCAAAGAAATTGCTACGACTCTAATGTAACGGTGGGATAATTTTCAGTAAGAAGTCATAATCGTTCGTAGACACCCAACGCGGGGAATACTCTTCTCCAATATTCCTACGGATAATTTAAAACTTAATCGATTGACTACGATCATAATAAAAATAACGAGATAAGATCGTTTAACACTTATAGTTTTAATAACTGGTTTGATAGGAATGAACATAAATGCAACAATGATACTACTCGCGAAGAATCTTCGCTTGGGTGCAATCAAGGTTCCACTGGTCATTAACTACCGTGCATGGCGCACCAAATGACCAAGATAACGTTAAAAAGCAAATAACATTATCGCCTACGGGAGCATGAGTAACTAACAACAAAAATATCCATGACGAAGATTTCAGTATTAATAAAACGTAAGTCCCACTTACGAGATGGTTCATAGAATTTTTAATATAATGATACACGCAAAGATCTGGCGCATGTAGTTGAATACGCAAATCTTATTGTACTCTAATTTCGAATCAGTTTGATCCGTGACAGTCGTGTACACGATACAAAGAAAACTCTTCCAATCTGAATATAATGGGACCACATGAGCATAACGTACGTAAATCCAAACGCGGATAAACTTTGAGCGTCTTTCATGAACCGGATTCATCGATTGCTCTCGATGAATAAAATTCATCGATTACCTGGCCAACTTACGATTTAACAATAAAGTAATTTTAACGAGAGTAAGAAATCGAAATCTCCACAAATGACTCGATCCTTCGTCTCCCCGACTCCAACATTCGGCATACCTCTCTCCGGCGTACCGATCTAACTATTGCAATTAAACTCTAGCCGGACCATCCCCAGTGAGATTCGAAAAAGCAATTCTCCGCGTAAGCCACGTTGACACAACGAATTCCACTTGGGAGTCCCCGCGTATAACTTTGCATCGCAGATGTCACTGGAGCCATCGCGTAACAAACGCAAGAATGCCTTGCATTTATGGGTGTGTACGGGGCGCAACGATTTAATGCATCGTCATCTCGTGGAAGGGAATGCGAGTGATCCTACCAGTCAGTCCATCTTGATGTAATGTTTCGGCTCGTTTCAACTCGAAACTACCTACTCCGTTCTCTTCTTATTCCCGTCTATTATGGCTCGTCAGATCGCGAGCATTTTGCATTCTAGTTATATAATGACTTCCTAACGACAATCAATTCCGTGGAAAGCAACGTAAATTGGAACACTCGTGGCAGCGTGGTTTGAAATTTAAATTCCGAATGCGACGCAGAGAGCAAATACCGTCGGTACGGGAAGGAGGAAAGATATGCCCGAGACGGAATTTTTCGGTATAAGGGATCTTCAATACATCGATAAATTATTATTATTGAATATATCAATAAAGTATGTATATCTACTTAGTTCAGGTTAAAATTGTAAGTCGTTTAAATAATTTTCCACGATCAATCGTAATTGGAAAGATAGAGCACACTCTGTACATTTCGAATGTATACAAGGCTACTACGATTTTA
Organism: Pemphredon lugubris; assembly: GCA_933228935.1. Classification (NCBI taxonomy): domain Eukaryota; kingdom Metazoa; phylum Arthropoda; class Insecta; order Hymenoptera; family Crabronidae; genus Pemphredon; species Pemphredon lugubris. The sequence continues at coordinate 54,266,702 of OW121817.1, read as the reverse complement.
GTAAAAACTAGTCACAAACGACAACATTACAACACGATATAATTTTTCAGTACAAGCGCGTGTAAAGAACAAAGCGGTATAAAAATGTTAAAAATTTAATCTATTATAATCCCAATGGATGGATTATACATAGAGAAATATCGTGACGTGCGGGTATTTTATTTGAAATCTGGTATTACCTCTACCTCGTAGCAACAACCGTAACTATAATAAATTACGTATGTATCTGTAGATCGTGTCAAGGCAAACGTACGAGTAGATATAAACTTGTCCTCTAAATTGTACCCGACGTAAGTAAATTTAAAAACCGTAATATTCGTATTCTCGATTGGAGTACACAGAAGGTTAAACAAACTCTCGAAATATATTTCCGCTGCTATTCTGCAAATAATTTGTATGCTTACCTGGAGGCAACCGCAGAAGGACTTTTTCACTCGCGATGGCATCGTCTGGCAGCGACCTACGAATTCCTTCAGAGGCTGTGGACTCTTCACGGGACAGCTCGGAATCCTCTGAAAAATAACAAGTATAAACATTATTCAAAACATTCTCGTTGTCCTCAACTTTTGTTCTACGCACGCGCAGAAACGAGCTAAAGCGGTTCGTTGTTTCACGCGACACACGAATTTTCCCCGAAGACGAGTTCGAATAATTTCACTAGAAACGTTAAAGCACGCCGAAGTAAGATCGACAATCGTAATTAGGGCAAAGCGTTTCAAGAGATTCCATAAGCTACTTAAACGACAGCCGGGTTACGCTTTATCGTAGAGGAAATATGCGTTTCCAACGAGAAAAACAGCAGTGGCTTTCACTCGGTTTTGTCGCGTATAAATTCTTACGTTAGGATCTCATTAAGAAACGGGGTAAAGGTACGCGTACATAGTAATCCGTTACGGAGACGCAAGTGTAACATCAATTTTACGAGTGTCATAATAATAGCTATCTTGCTGTCTATCGCACGAGAGTCAGTGACCTCGGTTAATGAATATCCTCACGCGTCCCTTAATTCGTAATTTCCTTGAAATTTTTCTTATTTGTTAACGTACACCCCGTGTTATCGATATCTCGATCAAAACTTAACGACGGTAATTAACGCGACAGGGATGTCCGCGTAGAGAATTCAAAATCAATTTTTTTTCAAATTGATTATACGAATTTCGAAGTAACATCACGCTGGAGCAAAGTGACAAACACGATTTGACAATTTGATGAAACAAATTTCGAATTAACTTCTCGTTGGATCGAGATAACGCGATACGCGATTGTCTCCGGAACACGAGGAATTATGTTAACGTTTCGCTACCGAACTAACGATAACGTATCTTAGTAATTTACACTTCTAATACCCAAATTGCAGATATTTCATATCAGAACAATAAACAATTTATGGTACAGATATTCCGGCGTCAACGTCACCGGAAAACGAGTGCGTCGACAGTCAGGATTCCCTTTGGCGAGCGTGCCAAATTTTTGCCCTAATTTTTCCATCAACCCTTCGCACCAGTGACATGTAATTCTATAAAATTGCGATTTTCACGGTTTGCTTCACGTACTCCGCACAACCATCGCGAATCCTCTTGTTCCGGGCAGGACACGATATCCTGCTCCTGGGCGTTCGAAGACATGAGATTCTTTATTTCTTGTATCCTTTTTTATTTTCGTCGCGAGACACTCGGTGAAAGAGTGGCCCGAGGCACCGGCACGATCTCGATCGTAATCGTCCTCACAATTAACCGCGAATTTCACTTTTGCACGTTCGGCGTACCGGCGAGACTGTCTCTCAGGTGAGAACCCGAAGAGGCTCGAGGCCTCGTCGAGCCGACAACGAGGTCGGCAGAGAGTCTCCTCTTATCGCCTCGTCGAATTTCTTATCGCGTGGAAAAAAAAGATATATATGTATATACATATAAAGAGCACAGGCAAGTTTTGCTTGCGAGTTATCGCGCCGTCTATGCTCATCGTCGCGACTCCGAGGTACGAGTACCTGGCTCGTGACAATTGATCCGTGTTTAATGAATATCAAATGTTGAGACTAATTTTCGTTTTTGCGGGTCCGGAGAACCGTGTCACGGAATTGAGTCGAGCGTAGAAACGTACGACGATCGGTTATTGTTTCGATTATTGAAATAATTTAAGGTAGAAACCTTTCACTCTTCGGGCGTTTATTAAATAAAAATTTATCTCGCGCGTATCGACGAATAATATATTTTCATTTGAATAAACGATTGATCGAATTAAATAATAATGCGTTCAACTTGTAGCGGATTTAAAATATAATAAACGACTTCATCCATTTTCTCAAAGGTGTCATAACTATAATTTGCAACAACTTATGATTATAATGATGAAGAACTGTAAAACTGTTCGAAGCCATGTCTAATTCATTAAAAGTTTAATACCATTATTAGTTAACTAATTACACAATGCATTATAATTTCACTCCCCACTGGTGTACAGATATCGGTACTTCGTGCGCACGATTTAAGGACTTTCACCCAATTAAAAAGCATAAACTTTTAGAACGCTTCGAGTACTCGCGTTCGATATAATTAACGCTAAAGCTTTTAAAAAATGAAATGATGGGCACTTCCGCGTAACTTGGATCACGGGGACAGCGATATTTCTTTATCCCATACAACGACTTTTGCCCGCGGGTAATTGTAACCTTCCAGAAGCCGTTAGTTGTGAGCCCTCGTGTAACGAGAATGTTTAACGCACACAAACGTTGTACCTGCGCGTATAATCGTTCGCGATACAAACAGGCTTGCATACTTCAATGCGTGCAACGTTAACGATGAGAACTGCCTCGCGTCGTTATTAACGACGATAGAGACGTTGAACCATCGTAAGGAATATATTCTGGAAACTATTTGAAATCAAATGTTTTCTATTTCGCTATTCGATTTTGTTACGATTCGATGTTACGGAATTTTGAATCGTAGATAGAACTGAATCGTTGGGTTCGATTACCGTTGTATTAGAATCATGTTGCTCTAATTCATCAAACTTTTAATACGAATTTACGCTGGTCCCGAGGAATTTGTGTTGATCGATACAAGGCGATCGATAAATCGAGAGTAGTAGAAGCTAAGGAAAATGGTTTTGAAAAAATTGAGTTCAATGTTGAGCATCGTCGTAAGATAATGTGTAAGATAATGCGCAATGCGTTTAACTCATTTTAAAAAGGTTATCGCTTATACCTCCTGGCTTTTAGCGTCACCATTATAGTCTAATTTAATTGATATGTAAATATGGTTCTTGCGGAAAAGTATATGCATTGGAAAATATTACACCCAGCACTTTCTTTTTAGGAATCGAATATTTTGTTATTTATTTCTCCTGCGGCTTAAACCACGAAGAAAATTTTAATCGCGATCCTGGGTATAAATACATCTATGACAAACAAAAAGATGAATTATTAAACAATTTTATCTCGCAACAGAGTTTTCATTACACCATTTCCTTCGATACCCGTCTATCACGTAATACCCGCCGTTTTAAAAAATAATCACGAACATACACGGCGATATTTGCATCGACGACGGCAAGAAAACGTAATGATATCCGTTCAGACATCCAACCCAATAATACGCCGAACACATAATCCCCGTAATCGCGACTCCCGTATAATAATCGGATTCCTATAAACGGGGATAATCGCCGTCGTTACGATCGATCGAAATCGTTCTCGCGCAAATAAATGTAGCCGGCAGTTGCACAAATAGTAACAGATCGGTAATCCTAACCTTCCGTACGTTTCGATCGGAGCGATACATAATTATTCGCAGTCCTCCGTTCGAATTCCTCTCCTTTCGAGAGGTACGTACCACGACGATTTGCGAGATACGCTTGTAAACAGACTTTCCAAGGCTTCACGGTCTAATCCACGCCTCCCTAAATTACTTCCTCGTGAAATATCGAGATACGCCGGTCTGTCACGCGTCGCGGAGTCGCGATTGTACGTTAGCGGGGCGGAGGGGAAACAAGAAATAGAGACAAACATTTGAAAGACTTTGAAAGTTACCGCGAACCGTGACGGGAAGCGTGGCACGCCAACGTTAATAAGAACGTTGGATGTCGTAGACCAGTGCAGTGGCGGGCAAACTTTTTTTTTACGACTGGTCCAAGAAACAAAAGGTAACGTTGGCGGGACAATATAGTTGTAATTATCATTTATATATGGGATTTAAATTGAATTGTACAGAAGTTGTATCGTGATAATAAAATGCTTTTCTCAAAAGTTTTCAAAGTTTCTTCGGTTTTCGATTCAATTAATCTCTCTCCTCCAAACGTTACGAAAATATCCGAGACCCGCGTCGTGTTATCAAAAATTTTCGCTCGAGATTTTACTTCCGTTAGTAAGTCACGTCGCATCGATATCAAACGGAAATTCCCACGAGCGTGGCTGTCAGTCTAATAAAGTTATAACCCGTCTAACTTGAAGCAATCATTCGATGACAACTAAGTTTTCGCGTCGACTCCCTTATCTGGCGGCGGAGTATCGTATCGACGAAATAATACCGCCAAATTGCTGCTGTTCACGCGACGATTTATTTGCATTCGTTCGACGTTAGGATGACATTTGAAAGCCGCGCGCCGGGATTAATTCTGCGCTTTATTAGTCCGTTGCGGAATCCCCGTGCCGTGTACCTTTCGAGACACGAGAAATCTCGACGGTGGGATCGTGAATATAAAAGCGGATTTTCTCCGCGTTTGTGATCACCATTCACGGTTGAGACCCGCCATGAGAGTGCCATGCGGGATTACTTCGAGGGACACGGGGTATAAGACGAGGCACCTGTACCGCGGGGCACGGGTGAACTTTCGAGTTTCGAGTTTGCGGCAACGCGGGGCACGTATAGTAACTCCGATGGGATTAAGAACGAAGGAATGAGAGCGATCGTATTTGAGCCCCCCCTCCCGCCCTCTGGTGCGACGGTCGATGACATTTTTGGGAATTTTTTTTTTTTAAACAAGATTAAGAGGGATATCGGTACATACCTCTGCGGGAATTATTAATTTGTTCACATTTGAGGGAGACGTGGAAATTTTTTTTTCTTGAAAATAATTATTCTGTTCAAAGTTGTAGCGTCTTCAGGGCGGTTAAACAAAAATTACTGTTTATTTGCGGACGAAAGTTCAACTGCTGAGAAGTACGAAGCAAAATTATCGAAAAAAGTTTTTGATATGTAATGGGGATTGATTATCGTTTGAATTGGAAAGAATGAGAGATATTGAAAAATAGCGAAATTGCAGCGATGCGTAAAGTATGGTAAACCTCCGATAATGCGGGACGATTCCAGAGTGTAGACATATTCAGTTTCTCTTTCTCGTAATATCCCACACAAGGAAAGACTGATCTTTAAAAATTCAGTTGCATAGTTTCACGATATTTTGCTCACGTCAGTCTCTGGATTCCCGAAAAAATGACTGACAAATCCACGTTATTACGCGAATTTTATATAAGCTCGTATCTAGAATCGATAAAAGAAACGTGTCTTGGACTATCGCCTCGAACGTTTCTTGCAGAGTAAAAGTACCTGTATTCTATCATTCCGAGTAATTCCTTTAACAAATTGTCCATGTCGATCGGGCCTACGATTTGATCTCACATTTCTACGGGCATTATTGCATTTACGCGCGTGCCGGTAAGAAACGCGAAACAAATTGTCAAGTTCCACTCCATTTCGCAATTCGCATTGCATTAATCGTGCGCACCGTAACTACTTAAACTTGCAATCCTAATTCTCGTTACTCTTTAAGTACCCACCGGGCGGTACGAAATTCCAATTTACACTTGACATAATTGCCCAAAGTGGGACAGTAATTTCTCGAACGTCACGCCGGTGTTTTCGCCTTCCTTTCCACCTTTCTTTCGTCCCGTTCGACGCCAAAAACTGCCGATACCTCCGGCGAAACGAATGCAATTTCGATCGGCGCTGCGATTCCAATCCAGTTTCGTCGTAAATCAAATCCGAGCCCCGCCGACGTAAAGACATTTCACCGAGAGTACCGCGTCGGAATTCGCGGTATTCGACGCGTCGTCGTCAACGAAGCAAAACCTTTCTCAGCGGTTCCGCTTCTCTCGCACGCGAGAAACAAGAACGAGTCGTATCGCGGCGCCTTTTCGGCGTTAATTGCGTTACGCCGCGATATTGATACATTAGAAATTCTTTCGCGCCGATTAAATCGAGAAACGATTCGCGGTGTCGACGAAAGCGATGACGGAAGTGTTCGCGATTGAAAGTAGCAATACCGTTTCGCGTGTTAGTATTAGATATCAAATTTAAGAGTAAGAATGGAGACATTCATTATTAGACCGCGGATCGTGTGAAAATGTAAGTCGTTTCCAGAAAACTCAATTCTAATTTCCTGTATTTTCTTTCGTCAATGGAGTGCTCGTAAAATGTATTATCGACACATTTCATTTTCTTTATCTGCACGAGATATATACAATTTTGCCTCCCGTAGGAATATTATTTCCATAAAATCCGCAGTTTATTTATTACAAATTGACCAAGTAACGTATCATTCCATTGCTATTCCCCGCCTTCGATTCTCATTTTCCTAATAATCTTTCGTTTTCTCGCGAACGCCATTGGTGTTTACGTTAAACTCGTTTCTATCGCTCTTATATTTTCCTCGGAAATTTTCTTTGTCTCCAGCGTATCATAAATATTTATGCGAATCTTACGCTCCGTAACACTCTCATTTCTCCTCTCCTTTTTTTTTACCGCATCTTGCGCATATCATTAAAGCTCGTGCCGAGCCCTTAACTTCGGTCCTGAACGCTGTACCGAGAGCGAGGACGTTGACCCTTTTCATTTCTCATTCCCCTCCGGAAAACTTGACGTTCGTTCCGAGTGGTTCTCAATAGATTCGCATCGTGTTTCGGCCGTAGGGGCTACGCGGAGGCGCGTGCTTCGTTGCGATTAATCCCAGAGTCCCGTGCGCGAAATTATCCGTCCCGTTAAGATGGATCTTCCGAAAGCAATTACTATCAATGACAACGCGATAACTCTTTGCCAGCGACGCGTCGTCGCTTTCGTACTGAAATTTTCCACAATTTTTCTTTAACCATTTTCTTTAACCAAGTACCATGAGAGTGTCGAAAATTTTTCGATGTCATTCAAATTCAGACTTAATAACGCTAACGTCTGTCTCGACTGTTTTCCTTGATCGCATCAATGATTTTTTAAAACCGTAATTCTCCAAAAATGTAAGCGTTCCAAAGATTCGTTTGAAAAGATCGATAAAAATATTATTTTTCCAAGTTACGTAAAGTATTCTTTGAGCAGTCCATTTTAACTCAGGACAAAGCATCGGTGTCAATTACGATAATTATGGCGCTCGTTTTTATAGTAGTTTTCGAAGGCATTTGTGGCGAGAAATATGGTAAAGATAGTAAAACAAATTCCAAGGTCAATAGATTTCGTAAAAAAGCAACAATATCCCAAAACCCGGTGTATGACATTGTTTTTCGAGCTACGTTGTAACTCACGATTGAGTATTCAAGAATGTCCGCTATGTTGTTTACTTTCGCAAATCTTCCACGATAGCTGTGATACCTTTATTATTTCTTATGCGCAAAATTTATTGACCTTGTAATTTGTCTATTTTTCCCACGTTCCTCGCTAAAAATACCTCCGGAAATCACTTTCAAATTACAGCGCAATAATTACCTTAATCGTGCCAGGCATCGTAATCCAGGGTTACAAACTGATCGATCGTGTCGCAAATTTCATCACAGATCTGTGACAACGTGCAATTAAAATTAAAGCGAAACCACCGACGCGATGCTAATTTCTCCGATAGCCGAGCGCTTTTCATACAAATCGTACTCCCTGTCTTCCAATAAGAAGATATCCGCGATAGATAACGCCGCGCGACCGGTACACGCATTACCAAACGGGCCCATACTATAAATGCTTATCTCGCAGGTGGTTGCGTAGCTCTCGATCATGCTTCCATCCTGCCCGCTAGTTTCGCCGCGCGTATTTGCAGCCTTAGAAAGCAGGCAATTAAGGCATGCCTTTCGATTATCCATCATGAATATCAATTATGACATTAACCTTACAAGGAAAACCCGTCGAGTCGAAAGATTCTAATTTCGATCGTGACCGACGGACACGCCGTACGTCGGTTGATTTATTTGTCGCTCGATACGACTCGCAAAACATTAAAATCTCGCACTCGATGGAGATCAACGAGGGCGGCTCACCTTCGCGAATATACAGTTACGCGAGGTTTCGCGAAACGTATTCGCGAGGCGAACGTACTTATGTACTTTTCTAACGGCATCCGTCGATAGCTTTATAGCGAGAACAAAAAGCTTTGCCATCCGTTTAACGAGAGTTTGTAACGCACGATCGGAGTCGTCACGCTGGAATACCAATAGCGTTCGTTCAATCGTTAATTAAAGGTTTCCTAATAATTCTATTAACCGTGGCAGGTGTTCGAGAAGGTTAGAAGGTATGGCGGTAACGTCAAATCTCGCGATACCGGTTATCCGCGGTAAGAAGCCATTCGTCACGATCCCTTCTGGACGTTAGAAACGCCGACGTTAAATACCCTCCCGTGATTTGTCATCGTGGACCACCTCGTGCATCATCGGTGGACGTTAATTACGAACGACGTCCAGCGATAAGCGAACGGCGATTATTCTCGTTGCGTGCGAAATATGCGCTTCGTAGGAGACGTTACTCCCGGTTCCAGGAAGAGAGGATTAGAGCTCAGCTATAGCTTCGTATTCCCGTTCGTATCAGTTTTTCTTTTTATCGCCGTCGTGCTTTCTCGCGGTATCGCGATTAACGCGATTAAAGGATAATTAAGGTCTCGTTAAATCGAAACGGCGGCACGTACGATAATTGTCGTTTCGTTAAGTAACAAACGGTGCGAACGTCTATAGTTATGCGAAGTCTAGTTATGTCATTTTCGTAATGCAAGAGTATAGTATAGTTTTCTTTGTCCGGATTACGATTAATGTTGTGAGCGTAGAATGAGGAAGCCAGTCGTAGCATTTTAGAGAGATAATAATCGGCGAGTGACTTGAATTAAATTTTATTAGTATACATGACACGTATAGATGGAAGATAGGAAACAGTACTGAGAAAAAGTTAAAGCATGTAAATCGACGCGGTTCTGTAAATTCTGGAAGTTTGAAATTACGGGCGAGAATCAAGGATTTATGAAAAATCCATCGAAACTTTTTTAAGTTTAAACTCTTTTCATCTTAAAATAATCTTAAACATTTGAAATACTTGAATAAATATTCCCTATGATTTAAGATAGACGGTAATTCCTTTTGCTAACTGTAAATATATCAATACAATTCTACAGTTCGAGCACATTTTTATACGCCGCGCATATATCATCGCGCCTCTCTAATTAATGCAGCGTTACGCGTTCTCTTGGAAAAAAAAGACAAACAGTTTACACGCATTAATTAAGACAGAAACAAAACAAAAATCGACTACCGAGCGCTCCGAGCCGTTAATCCGAGACGTCATATCGTTTAAAACCGATTCACGGGCGCACCTCCTTCAGCTGTCACGGTATCAGCCGTTATCGCTGTTCGGTAGCAATGTCCGTCTCTAGTTAACAACCGCAACACGGCCATAGGCGATGATCCATCTTATTGTTAAATCGATCGCGCCTCTCACGAGACGCTCCGTTGAATCGATCTCCCTCGTTCCTTCCGACCGTATCTGCCGTTCCTCTCCGCGAATACTTTTAGCGTGAATTCAGAAATCGCATACGAAACGCGCGGGCCCGACGATGAAAAACCGCGACCTCGTGGAAAATTCTGGCATCGCTTTCGAAAACCATCGACGGATAAGGTTTCGATGATTTACGAGCCGGTTAAAGGAGAACGGGACCAGCGTTGTTAAATTCCGCCATGCCATAAATGCCTCGGCGTTCGACGTATAGTTAGCGTAGATATTTCCGAAGCTTTCCATTTTACATCGCCACGGGCAATGCGCGCGCGATAACAATGATAATTTAAAGGATATTTTATTGCAGCTGAATATACCGCGTCGACTCGCATCGCCGACACGTTCCGAGATTTATAAGAAAATCACCGCGACATTATACAATGCGTTGACTCGCGAATAACTATGTCAATCGGACATAACGTGCGTGCGAGTACGGTCGAATTTTGGAAAGGACACGATACAAATTTGTCGAGGATCGATTCTCGCGTGGAAATGAAATCGTACACGCACGGATCGCAGCCGTCGGCGCGGTTCGAGATTGTAATTCTTATTCTGGAATTTATATCGATAATAAAATGAATAAGAAACGTGACTGCGTGTAATATGTACGTCGATGAAACCATAAAAATACCGCGATGCATAAAACATTTCAACGCGTATTTAGCATTGCGCACTTAACTATCATCGATGGAGGTAAAATTTATTGTGACAGCGTTATGCCTTACCCAGTACTTTCCATTTCCACTTACGAATTGCAGTTACTCGGTGCTCCGTTTTTGCGTTATAAATGGAAAACGAAAATAAACGAGCGGTCCCGCGGATGGCTATCACCAGCTCATAAATTCAACGGTGTTCGGAAAAATCGCGCACAGTTTAAAATGAAAAGTTGATTAACTGTGTCGCTTAACCGTTTTCCTTGAGCGCAAAATTTCTAAGCATTGCCGTACAACTTACGTGTAAAAAATAATAGAAGAACCAAGTTTTACTGTTCTCTGCTCGAGAAAGATAAATATTAATCGCCGGGGTTACTCAATTTTCAATTCCAGACTTACAATTAGCACGAGATTGATTCCACGGATCAATTAATTTCTCTCTTTACCTTTGCCTCGCGCACCGTCGCAAGGATCAAAGCAAAAAATCGAACCTGCCGCGCTACACACCCCGCGCAACTTCCGAATCAGCTTTGTTGAAGAATCGTGCGGTGAAAGTAACGGGCGAAGAATCTATTCTTCCGCCAATTAAACTCTCCGTTGCGATCAATCCGGAGATGGAACGCGCCGATCGATCGCGGGTCCGAGTATCGATAAGAGAAGGGCGGCCCGAAAAAGTTTCACTCTCCGAATACCTTCGGTGAGAGTTCACGCGAGAGAAAGAGATCGGGAGAGGCTGGATAGAGAGAGAGGCCCGATAATACAGCTAATTTTTTTTTTTCATAGGCCATTGTTAGGAGCGTTTCGCCATGGCCGATTTATTCGCGAACACCCCGTGCACGAGAATGTTTACGAAGACTTTCGACACTCCCCGTGCGAGCGATTCTTCGTGAATCTACGCACGATCATTATTCAAATGAATCGACCTAATTACGGAGGCAACACCGTCTCCCCGACGTTTGTTTGTTATCGAGCGAGCACATTTCGCTAATACGCTTCGCGCGCTAGTCAATGGGAAATAAAGTCGGTCGATTCGCGGGGAAGAACCGTTCGATGCGTCGGCGCGGTTCCGTATTTTTTCTCTCTCTCTCTTTTTTTTTACGTAAGTCGTAATTAGTCGCGGATGCGTGCGAAGGGGAATGCAGCTTGACGCAATTTTTTTGTCCCTCGCTGGAGGTATGCAAATCTCCGTTGTTTCTGCAGCTCGGGGGGAAAGATGATGAGTTAACTGGACGAAATTTGTTGCCGTGATTATTCGTAATTACGCGAAATTCGCGCGCCTTGATTATCTATAATTACGCGTGCCTTGGCAACGCGTTGCATTCTTCGGTAGTCGCAGTTAAGAGGAGCGTAAAGTAGCGACATGAGCGGATCGTTTGTACGAGTGTGACAGTTTGTAGCTCGCAAATCGCGAGGTTAGATTATTCGATGACGAGCTAACGAGTTAAAATTTATTGCCGTAATCAGGCGCAATTAGTGGAGCTCCGTGAACCATAATCCCCGGCGATTATTTCAATATTAAAGACGTACTTATACTGGGTGTCCCGTAATCCGTGGCAAGGCACTTTAGGTATGAATTTATAATTTAGAAATAGCAGAAGAAATTCGTACATACGCGTGGTATTTCAATTTTTTTATAAATTACAAGGACTTTAGCGTCTCGATAAAAACTCGACGACAAAACGTCACTAGACTGCCGATCGGATGTTAAAATATTAAACGCCCCTCGGAAAAGTCACTAAATACATTTCGATTAAAGACAAACTCCGAAAACTCGAAATAATAGGAAAATTAAAAAAATTATATTCGCGCGCTAGATCCATTCCGTAGCGATCCCCACGCGTTACGGGACACCCTGTAGATCACTGATTCGAGGTACTTGAACTTGACGCTATAAAACAAAAGCATTAAAGTGTTGCAGGAAGTGCGCTCAAATGATGAGCATCTAACTTTTTCGAACCGTGATGCAACGGTGAACCGAGCCAGAAATAATAAGGGGTAGAGATATTTGCCTAATTAAAACGTCACGGAAGCGAATAGCTTTCCACTAATGCGCCTCCGATCGATCGGGAAGGTCATCGTGATTCCGCAAGATCGAATTTGCAAATTGAGCGAGGAAAATAAATCCCTATCGTGCGGTGATCGGATATAATACCGTACTTCTTGTTCGAAAGCCCCCCCCCTGCTCAACTGCAGCCGCGGAAGCATTAATTTAAGCGATATCGAAACTCTTGCATGGAAATTATGCCAGCCGACAGCGGTGTATCGACCGGCAATTTTCGCGATAATAATTCATGCCAATTTACCTATTGCGGGCAGGTGTTTGACAGATTGCCCGGCGCTTAAGGAGCGTACACCGACGAATCGCTGCCGTCTTAAAGCTTCGTACCTGTGTAACTATGCGTCGCGTAGAGTGTACGTCGCGGTTAATTCCGCGGATGAGAAAAAAAAACTCGGGAATGGAATCGACCAGTTTAATGATAACGAGATAATCGTGTCGGTTACGACGGGGCCAGGAGCGAAAGGGTGTGAAAAAAATCGAAGCGGGGTTCGATAATCAGCGTGGAAAACCGTATATGTAAAATACTTGGTTTACTCTCAGCGCGGTTACAACCTGAAAGTGCTAATAAAGCGATTTTTGGATTCCCCAAGTTTACGCGTAAACCGACCATATACGCGCAAAGCGTTACCTAGGAGGTAGAAAGTCCGTGATTCGTTATATCACTAATTGTCCGATAGAAATCGATAAGTATATTTCTTGTCGCATGCCAGGGAGTACCGAACGTTATATAATTAATTAATATCGTCCTTCCTGAATTCGCCGGCGACTGCATTTGCGACGCAATAATTGCTAGGTGGATGTAATCCTTGTGTCGGAGAACCTCGAATAATTTCTGAATTTTTATCTATTTTCCAGAATCAATTTCGCGACGTGGATATCTTTTAAAGGAATTTTGATAAAACTTAATGAGAGCCTATGTGGATAACTGTACCACGGACTTTATACACAGGCGGAGAGCATCTTAATAACAAGACATATTAAAATGTGCTTAAAGTGCAATTTAAAAAATTGCCTAACGAAACAGTTTCCTGTTTCGATTCCACTTACTGTCAGCATTCCTTAAAAACATATACGTTTGCCTAACATTTGGATTTTATTAAATTTCCGTAAGCCGCGGCCAAAGTACAAACGCGTTATTATACTTCGACACGCGTCGCGCCTCTGTTTTTCTTACACAACCCCCGTGTGCTTTTCTTTTTGTTATCTACGATCGTAGCACGGATCGAAGAATAAAACGGAACGCTTAATAAGCGTGTCAACCATGCTCGCGTAACAATACGAAGGTCCAACTTTAATCGCAGCGTATTACCAAATTCAGCTTTCCCATTTTCTCCAGCACGGTGTCCATCCTGAGTCTCGATCTTTCCTCTTCGAAAACAAATGTTTGCACGACGAAATCGAGACGCTTCTCTCCTTCTCTCTCCCTCGTTCCCGACGATCACCGTTCTTCTTCTCGAAACTTCTTCAACGGGCGATGATTCAATATTTACCGACGCGCACTCGTGAATTATATGCTTGAGACGAGAACGATCGGGGTAAATGTACGCCTAACGAATGCTAATCAATTCTAATCGAGACACAACGCGCCGTAATGGTTTCACCGGGTTTCGATTTCGTTAAACTTTCGAGCCGAAACTTTGTTTGTTTTTTTTTTACCAATGAGGTTTACCCGCAAAGGCTTCCCCGATAACGATATATTAATTAAATTCACGTTCAAAGTTTCTCCCCGTCAATTGCGTGCGCTTAGATTCCTCTCATCGTGTTGGTGGTTCTTTCAAAAAAACCTCTCTTCTGGATCTTCTCATCGGAGTATCCTTTTCTCTTCCCAATCGATTTAATAATTCGAAAAACTTCTTCGCGAAGGCGAGAGATTCCGATCCTTCGACGAATCGAACAATTCTTTCTCTTTATGCGGGGCAAAATTTTAACTTTCGCGTAACATTCATTGCCCCTCGGCGATGTAAACGAAATTCAAATGAAAATTTCCGAAAAGTTATTCGTCCATCGAGTTACACGGTCCGTTTCGATCGACGTATACGCGAGATACGAGAGGATCGCGCCTGCGGAACCTTCTTGCTCGCGATTGTAGGTTGAACTGCCAGGTGAAAACACAACACCTCTCAACCTGCACAGGTGCACATAGGGGCCTCCCGGTTGGCCCCTGGAAAGAAGGGGGGCCTACTTGTACTCGAGGGACTCTTCGGCACGAATACTTTAATCTTCTCCCGTCCATCCGAGAAATATCATTTGCTCTTGGATATGAAATGAAAGTAAATAGAGTCGGTAATAGATATCAGTCCCAGCGATTAAACTAAATATTTTTCTACTCGAAGAGCTTAGAAATCACAGCGATGCGCGTCTACAAATATACAAAATTCAAGTCAAAAAGTATATTCTCGGAATGGAAAATTATAGTGTAATTCACTTTCTTAAATATTTTTCATATAGTGTAATATTGCAAAAGTGTGTATAGTGTAAAATTATAGTGTAATTCAAGTGTAAAATAAATTTACACTATCTGTAGTGTAAAATAAAATTAAGAATATATGGTTTAATTTGTATGCGTGATGTTAATCGCTGGATAACTCTTAAACATCAGGAAAAAAGTATTTACAGAAATACATGTGTATTTGCATATTTCTGTTATTTATTCGTAAGTCATGAGGTAGGTAAGTAATATATGTGCCTACTCGTACCACGCGTCATTTTTGATTACCGCAAATATTGAATCGTAATTTTACTATTGAAATTAACGCGATACCGATGACGTATATTATTCTCAATTCGGTGATTATTCGTACCGCTTTATGGTTACGATCAAATTTGAGGAATGCAATAAAGAAAAAAGACGATCGTAGTCCGCGGGCAGGGTGAGCAGCGTAACTCGATCACCTTCGATTATTTTCTTGTTAGCGGATTCATTGTAATTTTTTTGTGTCTCTCTATAAGGCCCTCAAGATAATTATAATATACTCTTTACGAGTTGGTCCCTTTTAAGTTCTCAAGAGCGCCTCGAGTTTTTTTTATAGACAAACCTATTACCTCGTAGCAGATACCGAGACGAGTTTGGTAAGTATCATAAAATATGATACTTTCCTATCTGGACCGAGAGAAACGGTAAAAAAAAGTATCCCGCGTAAAGGAGGGCGTTAGAAGATTACAGGTTTATGTATAAAAAAAAAACTGGTGGCGCGGTTTTGAACTTAACCTTTTCAGGGACGACTTATTAAAATGAGAAAAAATATTTAATTTTTTGGTGCTGTTTCTCCTTTTTATCGTCGAGTGATAAATCTTTCTACGTGGTTTAATTTATTTTTTGAGAATATTTTTAATTTACAAGAGACTCAACGTACACTCATGTATCAGTCTCCTTGAAGGGGTTAAAAAAAAGAACAACCGATCAAAAGTATATTACTACGAACGTTTTAACATCATCTTCGAATTATTATACAGAATGAAAACAAAAAAATCTACCGGTGCACTGAGAATAGTACGATTTAACGTGACCGCGTTGCGCGGTTCAGCCCGTATATCCGGTGCAACCATGCGTTGCAATATACTCTCCGCGCGCTGGATGGAAGCTGTAGAAAAATAATTTTCGTGACCTTCCTACCCCCGGCACATAAATCATCGCTAAGTAGCCGACGCCGCGCTCTCAGGTGCGGAAACGTCGTAAAACGAATGTGTAAGTCGTAAGGTAAATATGCACTGGATTGCCGTCGGTTGAATTTCCGCTTGGACTCGCATTTATTGCAACGCGTCGCGTACGAACTGATGGACCCGAGTTCGTGAAAAATTCATCGTTAATAAGTCGAACACGCGTTTCCACGTGAAAGATAAATGCGCGTCAAATTCTCTCGTTTGCTCGTCGAAGAATCGCGTCATTTTCCGATGACAAAATTAACCGCGTTTCCATAGTCAAGATTATAATCGATGCCTGTAGACAAAACGAACGTTTACTTTTCCAACGCGGATAAGATTCATTTTTCCGTCAGTACTTAGCGTAGAGCGAATATTTATACGAAGTTAGCGTAAGATAGTAATGTGCAATTTGTCGAAGGTAAATGCGCGGAATGAGATGCAAGCGGGAAATGCGTGGTACGAAGGAAAGAAAATATTCTACGAGCCATTAAACGTGCACGCCGAAATAATATCCGTGGCGTTAAAAATTTCACGTGCAACCAAACAGGAATAAGGATAACGTACAATTTTTCACGAATCTGCCAAAATTGTTGGAAAACACGTATTTTCTACAGCAGGTATTCCTCGATCACAAAGATAAATAAAATGCCCTCAAAATACATTCTTCGAGTTTCCTAATAACAAAAACAGACTTCCATCTCCGTTCCACTTCTTCGTCCACGTCTCGCAAAGAATTCGCATAAAATTCCACGAGTCACCGTCTATCCATCTGCGTCGCGACGAAAAACCTAGTCTTAAGGCGAAAATGAAAATTCGTCGATCGCGCGAAACCAGCCTCCCTTCCGCGGACTTTTCGTGAGCGCCTTTAAGGAAGCATTGCGCGTCGATTGTACTTAAATGGTCACCGATCGCAAACGGGAATAAGCAAAAAAAAAAAAGAAAAAGAAATGAAGAAAAAAAAAACAGAAACGAGCTGTTAAAACCAGTCGCACGGTCGCGCTCGCACGGGCGATGGGCACGCGCGTCACATACGCTCGAGCGATTCGGCCGCGACACGTACATCGTAATCGCGTCGACGTATACTTTCCTCGGACCGATATCACGGTAGACGGGATCGAGGAGATCTTCGGGGATCGAGAGAATTCTATTCCTCTCGGCTGAATTAATCGTCGAACGGAATGGTCCTTGTTTGCCTTGCGAACGCGACTCAGCCTTGCATCGGAATGCACACTTGTCTCTTCTCGATGGTGGACGACTGGTTTTTCAGGGGGGGAAAAATGAAGCGTACGACCGTCAGGATATTTTTTCCTCCGCCACCCTCTCCCCTTCTGCGTAGGGGGGTGGGGGAGGGGGGTTTATTGCCGTTCCTCTGGCGGTAGATTGTCGACCTTGAAGACGGTCTTCGTTGCGGTGGTCGAGAGGAGGCCTCCTGCTCGAGGATCGAGCCGACGACATTTCAATCGACTTAAATTATATCGAGCGCAAAGAGGTTCGGTCGAAACGCAATGGAAATCGTGCGTATGGCGAGATCGATGAGTTTCGAGATTATGATTGGACGACGTCGTCGGGGAGAATCGAGCGTTGGGTCTCCAGCGATGTTGGATAGGATCGACGCTAATACGAGGCGTTCAAAAAAGTTGTCGAGATCATAAAAAGCGTGTACGCCAAACACATTTGTGAATATTTAGGAACGTTGTTGTACGCTTGTCGTAGACGCGGCTTAAGGGTGATTTGGTACTCGTCAGCGGTAAATAGATCAAGATTTGTCTCGGAGTTGAAAGTTTTATTCGCGAGCTTGGCAGCGGTGTAACGGATTGCGCGGCAAACTTATATCAGACGCGAGACAAGTAATTTCTAGAAAAACGTTAATAACGGGAGATATTGAGGGAAGAACTCTGCTGAGGTCGTTATGGTAAAAGAACTCTGTCATATTTATATCTACTATGCTACGCGTACCCGGTACATCGTACGATTGCACGATGCTTTTTACTTTTCCAGAAAATTTTGTAGCCACGACGAGAAATATCGACGAGAAATATCGCGTCGCGGGAAAGAAGAATCAACCACTTTTGCGGCTAATCCCTGAATACGTTTAAACTGAACGATGTCTCGTACGATAACTTGGACTTCGCATCCCTATAAACGATAAATAATTCATTTACCATAAATCTGGTCGATCAAAAGGGCCGAGAGGCCACCGACGGCGCGTTAAAACTCGAGAGATTTGAATAAGCTCGATTATCAGCCATCCGTGAGACACGATTGTTAGCGGAAACGCAATGAAAGACCCGACTTGGAACCGCGGAAAGTTTCTCCGGCTCGTTTTCACCCGTAATGCCGGTAACATCGTGCGATTGCCGCCGTCGACCCGCACCTTTAAGGCCGCACGCGCATTCCAGCGATAACGCGGCTAAGCGAGTCGTGACCACGAGGAGGTGGGGAAAGGGGGGTGGGCGGAGGAAAGAGGGAAGGGAAGGAGGATCGATTAGCGCGAACGCTATTAGGCTGCTCTTTGCCGACTCCGCGTTAGCGTGCGCCGATCTTTTGGGGGGGGAAACGATGGAAAGAGGAAGACGGTGAAGAAATACGTGTCGGTGACGTTGGGACGTGGCACGTCGTGTTTTTAGTGTCTCCCATGTTCGTACGATCACGAAACCCTTTTAGATTCGATAAAAGAAAAAAAGAAAGAACAGAGACGTACAGTGGAAGCCCTAATAGAATCGTTACCCGCGGAGGTAAAAAGGAAGGGCCGATGGAACGGTGAAACTGATAACGCGAAAGAATGTCGAACGAGGTAAAGGAAAGGTTGGGTATTGTTTTGACGCGCGTGTTCGAAACAATCGTAAATTATGGCTGTGCGAGGTAGTATAAAAAATTGAACGCGCTGTCGGGTCGATACCGCGGATATTTGCGAAAAGTGAAAAAGAATCTTGGAAACGGCGGTTCCGTAGATCCGCGTAGGTAGTTTACGACGCGAAGCGCGCGAGTTATTTTTTTTGGAAGTTACAGAGAAAAGGGAATTAGAGTTGTTTACGACGATGATTTGATTAAATCAATCAGATGAATCTGATTAACTCTCGTGGCAGCTATTGAATATTTATGCGTCGGAACGAAAGCGGCGTGTCTCTGATTGAATGTTTAATTAAGTATGGGTAATTAAAGATTAGTGGCATAAGTTATGTCTTTAACTTACACACGCGGAAATATTTTCAGCGTGACACAAACGCTCGGCCATTGAGAAACTGATGTTGGCGTTACGAGTTTATTTTTTTCTTCCGTTTTTCATTTTGGTGAACGTTTCAAAACAAACTGATGACAAGTTAGGCAAAATTCAGATACTCATGGTTGGGGAAATCAATATCCCGAATTAAATATTAAACACGCGCTCCTGGTGTCTAAGAACATAACGGCGCGAGAAATCGATATAACTCGAAAGATAATGCAATCTCTACGCCTTCAAATTATGCAGAAGCAACATTTTGTCTGTTTAAAGAGACTGGGAAACATCATTATAAATCATTGCAAAACTATCATTCTAAATCTATTCCGAGCCAAGAAAAGATCGGTAACGAATATCCTCTGTCCCCAATAACTTCCACGCGAGCAAACCGAGAAGATACCGTCCAACGCGATAGATACTAACGACAGGAAAAAGAAAATGAAACCAAATAAAATCGCTCGTCTCGTCGGCGATTAATTCTCGATAAAGGACAGAGTTGCGCGTAAACGGGTAACTGCAGACTCGCCGCGACTGCAATTTCATCGAAAACTCATCCACGGAATTATGGTACCGCGACAATAATTTCTATCTTCTTTTCTTTCTTTTCTACTTATCAACAGGACCGCCGCGGAACGATAATTCAACGCGCTCGAACGTTCCTTCCGACGGCGATCGAAATTTACAACTCGCAAAACTGCTCATTACGCGTTTCTCGCGGCAGTTCGCGATTTTAACGATCGCATCGACGCGTTATTAGCGTACAACGTTGTGTCATCGCTCCTGAACGGGGCGTGCGTGTACGTACAAAACGATACGCACCACCTCGAGTAATCCCAAAAGGCCCGGCATTACGAGCCATAAAACCCAGTTTCAGGAGGGAGACGCGATAATCGTACGTCTCGTAAACCCAGCAGTGGCACTCACCTTCTCCCCCCTCCCCCCCGTGCGTCGGACGTAAAGGACCACCCACTACAAAAACGTATGGTACGATTTGAAAGCATAACTTTATAGCCGTGAGTATCCACGCGAGCGTTACGACCCACAAGTGTATTATACAGGGTGTAAATAACCTCCAGGTACAAACTGTGCGAGCCGAACGAGGTAATCGAAGGGAGCCGAGTGTATCGAGTACCTCCGAATACACGGGACGTGTACATATGTACATTGTGAATAAAGGATCTTTACAACCTGATTGATCGGGTGAAGTTTATTAAACGATCTTTCAGACCCGCCGACTATGATCAAGCGTATTATAAAATTTTCTTCTGCAAAAAATTGCATTATATATTAGCGAGCAGTGACTTGTGTTGTAAATTACCGTTTATTAAGTGTTGTAGCTGTTCATAGATATATTGTCATTTTTATAGACAAGCTCGTGAAAGTTTTCTTCTGGAAAATATTACAAATGCGCTACATCGATGCTTCCTTTAAAGCACGCTCGGTTCTATTATTATTATTATTATTATTATAGATTTTCTAAAAATTAATTTTCTACTACCAGTTGTAATTCTAAAGATTTTTATGCACACACCCTGTACTTTCCGAAACCGAATCTTTTTCAAATCTTCGTACCTGATCCCCTGCAACAGAACTTTAATTCACGCAAAACTCCGTAACGCGTTCGCTTCTAAGCGTGATTCAAGTCGAAAAATACGATTACCAAAAAATAGAATTCGATCTAATTACGAGCGATTCGCAAGGATTATATTCCTCATAACCCTTCGGTAACCGTGCGAACACAAAGATCCTTGAGACACGCATATATCTCAACGTCCTAATCGGTGTCAACTACTGCACGTATCGACCTACTGAGGAAGACCCGTTACGTATCTTCCTTTCTCTCTCTTCCTCTCGTACTCCCTTTCCCTGTCTGCCTTTTGGCTTTTAGAACGCCCGGCGACACATACTCAAGTAGACTGCATTATTATGCCGTTTAACCGGCGAGTTTGCCAGGTTCCACGGCACTTCGTGGAAGCTGTAGGCCTATATTTGTTGGTTGACTCCGTCCGCCGGGATCGCCGGTCTATTCAGCGTAGGCGTATAGACTCGTCGCGTAGGCTCATTCATGCTTTAATCCGCCATTCCGTTCTCGTACGTGCCGATTTTACGAACAGGTAAACTTTAGAGACCGAGACCTCGAAGGCCTTTTCCGGAGCGTTAGAGATTTTCTGCACGTTTCCGAGTTTTTGTCCGACATATCGATCCTACCTCGCGAACGGTGTTCTGGGAGTTTACGTATGTCGTACAGGTAGTGGGTTTTCAAACGGAGTTACTGTTAACAGTTTGGCACGTCGGTACAATGAGCGGAAAAATGAAAAATAAAAAATGAATAAATGCTCGCGTAGCGTAGATAGCCTGAATAAATAATTTTTGTTATTGATGATTTATTATCGTCTGGAGTAAACGTAAATTTCCTTTACGGTTTAACTTATTGCATATGAGATGCGATTAGATCAGGAAATTTATGCGAAATATATTTTTAGAACCCTCCAGTGAATAAACTAACTTCCATTTAAATTTAATTTCTCTGCCTATCTTCCGAACGAACGTAGATTTGCACAGAATTGTAATTATGACGTTTAAATATTTATTTATTGGCTTCGTACATGCATTAATGTTTCAGTTTAGTCAGATTAATGTAATGGCGTTCTCGCGTGTACCTGAAACAAACAACGATACCTATCCCCAATATGAAAAGGACAAACTATTAACGCTAACAGCCCCGAATATTAATCCAATAAACGTGACTTTGTTTACCTTCAAACGAGTCTTAACATATCTCAATTTCCTTCTCGCATTATCATTATCAGATCAAACACAGAATCAACGTGGATTCTGCCATCCTTTAACCCCGCGTGAGTGATAATAAAAATTTTGCGGCCAAACTCGATCGAACGCAAAATTCCTGACTTCACACCTGTGGGGAAGAACCATTGTTCTAGATTCTCTGCCCACTCAGAACATTCTGACCGACATATCGATCCCTCTGCTGAAGGCTGTACTTACGAAAGTTCACGAGCTCTGAAAAATGACGATAACTCGTACAAAATACGGACGGTACACCGCGATTCGTCAAATAACTATAGTTATCGAGAACTGTAACGTTACGGTACTATGGGAAACGCGATTAATACTCGTACGTAGCGTGTACAAACTGCTTGTAATTTAACGATATTCGGGTCGCAATCTCAAAGGCCGTTCTCGAGCATTAGACATTTCCTGCACGTTTCGAACTTTTTTTGTCCGACATGTATCGACGGTGGCTTTAAAAGAGCGAACCGATCTATTTATGTTCCATTAAGTTTCGGTACAGTTCAAAATCATAGATCTGTGGCGCTAAACGTGCTCTCTTCGTTAATCATTCGAACGATGTTACGATACGATCAAAGTAATAACAGCGAGTGGGTCGTAAATATAACAGGTTTAACCTCTAACCGTGGTGACGAATAAACAACTGTAATATGCCAATTGGAAAATACGTCGTCGACAACGTTCCGTTAAATAATTAGGAGCAGAATTAAATGAGACTGATCGTACTCGCTTCTCGACTTTTTCGATTTTATGCAACCAAGTGCCGTGTAATTGCAAGTCATAATAGATATACTGTTGAGCGATTCCCATTTCTAAGTGGAATCTAAGAAAGTGATACTGCTCTATATCGATCGAGTTATGACAAAAATTTGATCTCCGAATAAGATTAAATGATAGTGAAAATAAACAATACCTCTAGCACCATACCCATATTAAATATCAATACCTATGTTTAATTTAATTCATAGAATATATCAATGTATTTGAATAATTTAACTTATAAATACTCTCGATAATTACAAGTCAGGCTTGATACGTCCGTTTCTACCGTGAAATTTACTTTTCATGGAACTGCCTCTCGTGGAGCTGGTCAGTTTTATCGACATACCGGGGATACGCATATACATACGTTCGACACGCGGATAACGTTATTTTTCATTATGCAAGGATAAAGGTCAATATCAAGAAAAATATGAGATTCGCCGATCGTACACCTAATCGTTACGAACCTTAATTTACCGCGTGCATATTAAACGCGTCGATTAACATTTCGCATCTCTTCGATATAATAATGATCCATCTTGTGTCACGCGGAGGGGAGAAAAAAAAAGAACTATCGAGGAAAGTATCACCCGATCGTCTGTCGAGAAATCGACGCGACACGCGGTACACCTGTTGCTCGATAAAAATCGTGGCACACTGACCCGGGCTGCGTTTTAGAATAAATTTAGCGAGGCACCTCCGCCATTAACGGTGCTCGGTTCCGATATGGGAGGCACGTTTTAATTCGACGAACGTACGGAAAGGCTGACGTGGATCTACGTGTACGCGACGTTCATTGGCATTGTTTACGCGACATACGATCACCGATCCGTGAAGAGAGAGATCAATTAAGAGTTTACCCACGTAAGTGGCCGTACGCTCGTTGCATATGTTTCCGTTGGACGGTGCGTGCGTTCTGAAAAATCACCGGTGTCGAAAAATTTGCGACAACCGTTTCCGAGAACCCCGCAATTGTAACGCGTAAAAGACAATTGTCGGTCAGTTTTATTAATCGCACGAGTCGTCGTTGTCGTTAGATCTTCAACAAGACGTGTATTTGCATAAAATAATAAAATATTTGCAGTAACACGTTTGACAGCAAATTCTGCTCGTTCCATCAAATTGCAATTGATTTCCAAAACACAATAATAATAATAATAATAATAATAACTACAGAAATTTTATGATTAACTCAAAACGCTGGTTAATGGTGACAAAGCGTTCGGGTTGCCTGCAAACTTACATTAGAGTTTCCAAAAGGATGGCGTACAAAAAAAAAACCCTACCACACGAATACTCTCTTTGCCCACTGTAAATTATCAATAAACCGCTCACAAGATTAATCGAATCCTCAAAAAACAACTGAACCCGTCCAACCTCTCAAACTCATTAACGTAATACCATTTCGTGTATCGGTACATGTTTAACTACCCGCCGAGCAACTGCGGCATCGATAAACTCGACCGACGCGAGAAGAACCGTGGAATAGAAATCGGAACGACGACGCGACGTCGAGACGTTTTGTTTTACCAACGTCGATATTCCGGGTGCCGAGCTCGCCCTGTTACTCGATTATCATGAAGGATCGGGCGAACTGGGCGTTACACGACAACGAGACGCGATGTTAACGTATCTGAACCAGATACGGCTGCCTCGGCAGGAAAGTGTTCGGACAACCGAGAGATCATTGGGACGAGCGCGTGAATGGATTAATTGAACCGCGATCATGGGCAAAACGAGAGAGGGGACGTGAGGCGACTTGGATCGTGAAATAGGAACGATTTCGCGTTCACGACTCTTCGTCTTCTCTTATCTACGGTACTGGGTCAGTGTGCCGTGATTTTTGCTTAGCCCACCCGTGATACCAGGCTATCGCACCTGACCGATTTTTCCCCTCGTCTCCCCCGCTCCCCCCCTTATTGCATTCTACGATGCCCCGACGAGGGAAATTTCACGCACGAGGGGGCTCGCCGAAGAACGAGCGCTCCTGGCCTTTTTCCTCGGGTCGGTTCGGCGCGATGATAGGTTGCAGCGTGAGATTAGAGTGGTCGCTGATAAGCTCTCTCAGCTTCAAATTTACCGTAGTCATGCGAGCCGAACGTTATACCCTCGCTGCCCGGCGCACGATTTGCGCGTATGTGCGCGCGTGAGAATAAATGGCAAACGTTTGCTGTTCGCTTCGCGCTCGGCAATGTCGAGCGCGCTGCTGCTCGTGGAAACGGGAAATTGTACTTTCGGGGCCGCGTGAGATAAGATTTTCTTCTCGTCGCGATTCAGAGCGGATTTGTTTTCGACTTTTCGATTTGCGCGCCTCCCCGCGCGAATGAACTTAACAGACGCGAATCGCAAGTTCGTGGGAAAAATGGATTCGCGGGTCACGGATAGGTCGGAGTCAATTAACTGTTCAAGTGGTACGTTCGGTTTCACGGCCGCCGTTCGGTTTGACCTCCGTACGATCTGACTTTCCATCATTTCTACGGATCGACGTTTCTTGCGTTTAGCTGCCGTTTGTTTCTGGATAATGTTATAACTATAGGTAGAATCCGTTTAATATAAGAGTTTAAGAAAACGTATTAAAAATGGAGATTTATCTGATGGAATGCGTGATGATTTGCATTTTATAATTTAGATAAGTGATTATCAACCTTTTTGTACCCCCGGTACGGTGAAAATAGAAGAGATATTAGTAGAATTTTTCAGGAATAAAAACCATTATGTATTATAGTATTTCGTATTATGATTGTATTATTATAGCATCTCCCGTACCTATATTAACATCCAATATCATAAACCGAGAGTTTTATAAACCTTATAACTGCCGCAGGAAATTTCCACGAACCGGCGGTTGAAAACCACTGACTTAGATTCCCAACGATTCTCATAAACTTCAACGACAAGCTAAACGATCACGATTTCCGAAACACCCCGCATAAAAATTCACAGAACTCCTCGCAAGCGTCTCGCGCCGTGAAATAAACAATAAACAATTCTGAATCACCCGTGTCACGATGCCCCGCAAATTACTTTCGTCCCACCGTCTATCGTTCTCATCTTCGCGCGAATCTGCCGCCCGACGAAATTTCTCCCCGAATCTCCCCAAGGTCGTTGCCGATCAAGTTCCTAATTCGCGGCTTAACTTCTCGCATGAGTCACTCTTTACGTATAAATAGGGAGTCCCTGGTGTGCGCGGGTGGAGCACGAAACCCTCGTGCAATGAGACGAAATCAATAATAGCGGGACTCTGCGATAACCCGAACAATGGGGATGATTTGGTAGACCCTAAATACGAGAACGGGCTGATTTTCACCTACGTGAAATCCAAGTAAGTCGCCCTCCGGCGAGAGGGCGATTAAATCTTCGTTTAAGTTTCCCAACGACCACGCGCCCACTCTTATTCTCGATCGATCGTGGCCCCCTCCCCTCGCCCCTCCTAGCGAAGCTAAACACGACCGATGATTTAATTAAAGAAACTCGAATTACGGGGGCCAATGGGCGGTGTACGATTACTTCGTCCCCTATTACTGGATCGTTGCCAGTACGTCTGGACTCTATTCCGCGCTGGAATAAACTGCATCGGTGGGAACTATCGGACGGAGGCTTCCGCAGGATATTGTCCCCGGGTTCGAAAGAGGGGTCACGTGTATATTTCGAATTTCGAGCAACCGCGTTGACGGGGAAATTAGTTTGCGAGGAATTAACGAGGAGGTACGGAGGTTACACGATCGCGTGGTAGAAACTCGTTAGAGGGATAATAATTATAGTTCGGATGTTTGCGGAAATATGTGTTTTCGGAATTGTAGGTGTAGTTGGCGAAGGTGTGCGTAATATTAGTATTGCGATTGGAGAGTGTCAAACGTTTTGAAAGTGTCGAAGTAAAATAAAAAATTTGTTTCTTCGATTAGTAATTTATGTAAAAATCGTCAGGATAGAAAATACATTTCTATTTGACACTTAAAATCGTTTGACTAAATTACTTAAATTATTCTCTCGTTAATTACGCGATTATTTTGATTATTTATAGTACCTTGAAAATCGTACGGATGTTTTGACTCTTCTGTAATTAGTCGCAAGATAGTCACAAATAATGTTTAACCAAAGATTCACGGGAAACGTTTAAAATATCTCGATTTATCAAACGTAGGTTTATGCATAATCCACGCGAGACTGATTATACACCGTGCGCGTAATGCATTTCCTATCCACGAAGACCAATTACTTACGCACCGTGTGTGCGATGATCATGAAAAAAAAAGAAAATTCACTTCAAAGGATTGCCGTCAAAATTTATCTTCGTCTCGAATAGATTAAACAAACAAAGTACGACCACATAGAATATTTCGGTTTCTCGAATATTAATTGTTTACGACGTGTGCACAAAACCTTGATAAAAAAGTGTACTCCGATTGTACAATTCATAGAAGGTATTCGAATTCCGTTATTTCGGGCATTTCGGGGAACCTATCGGACAATCGTTATCCCGCTGGTTCTCCGCGCTTCTCGAAATTCTCTCGCGCACGACGACGAGTCTGCGAAGCAACGCCGAGAGATCTTGGCACCAGTTCAAGCATTCGTTATTCCTCGCACACTTTGCGAACGGGACCCCCCCCCTCCCCCCTCTCCCCCATCACCGTTCGTCTTGGTCACTTTTTCGCGACGCTGCACCTACCACGGTTTAGCGAGCAAGTGTCTTTCTCCCGATTATTCGCATTCGTGATTTTCAGCTATCGAGGTCGACGCGAATTGTTTCGGCGGACAGAAGTGAAAAGATTTGACCGGGTTTCTTCCCGGTTGCATCGTATATTTTCGCGCGATTTGCATTTCGCTAGCGGACCGAGCCGGGCGCGTTCAAATGGGCCACCGGCGACCCGAGGAACGGATTTTTCGTCGGTTTTAGCGGAAATTCGTGGCATTCCTGGGTAAAAAGTTTCGGTGACATTGAAATATTATCTGTCTCTCGGGGTGCGATAAATAACATCATTATTTGGATTCTTTGTAGTACCTTGAAAATCGTCCGAGTGTTTTATGTCTGCTGTAACTGTTCGTGAGATAGTGAAAAATTATATTTAGGCAAAGATTCGCACGAAACGTCCCGTTACAATGTTTTGAATTATTAAATTGCGGATTTTTATTGCGAAACGCGTGCTCCCCGCACTGATTCGTCATTAATTTCGCGAGTGCGCGATAGTATGTTCGCGTTGAAGCTATTTAAGCGAACTATCTAAGACAGATCGATAAGAGGTATTAACAAGAAAGGCATTTTTTAAATCTACTAACGAGAAAACAAGTTTAGGTTCGAGTCATACCCTACAGGAATACGAATTTGCATAAATTTTCGCAATCCGCTAATTATATCGTTGAACGCTTCATAATATCTCGATAGTCTATAATATTCAAACGAGCCGCGCGAATGAGTAATACGATATTCGCCGTACGTACGGTCAAGTTATTAATTAATCTCACGGCTATTATTTTTCAATCAAATTTCGAATTACCTCGCAAAATAATATCGCGGAACGAGAGTCTAACAAAGAACGAGACGCAAAGTCCGACCCTATTCCTTCTCTTGACAGCTGAAAAATTGTGAACGCATTTCTGCTTGCCGGCGTGCTTTGAAAAAAAAAGGAAAGAAAACGAACAAAATGCTTGTCGGCCACGTCGTTGCCTCGAAAAAGAATCGAAAAAAGGCGCCTCCGACGAGGCGATCATTAAGGCGATCGCTTATTACTCGTACGTACCTTTTTTTTTACAGCGTCGCATGTTTCACGAACGATTCTCGCGCGTTCTCCTTATGCGGACGGAGAAAAAAATATTTTACGGTACTTTCATCGGATAAGATAATGGCGTAATTTCCGAAACGCATGACTAAAAGCCCGATATACGCGTATACGCGTGGACGATGCATCACTGCGTTTACTGCCTTTGATATTTTCGATGTCCTTAATTAAGAAAGCGAAAAATAAACCGGCGCTAACATTGCGCGTCGCGACAAAAAAAAAAAACACCGGCGGACCAGTTAAAAATATGAAACACTAACTTTCTTACGATACGCGTATACGATCAAGAAAATCATGAGGATAAATGTTTTCGATAAGAATATAGCGCGTAAGGATTGTAAAAAATTAATTATCAAAATTACGTTTACTGCCTTTGATATTTTCGATGTTCTCAATTAAGGAAGGGAGAAATAATCCGGCGCTAACATTGCGCGTCGCGACAAAAAAAAAACGGTAGAGCTGTTAAAAATATGAAACACTAACTTTCTTACGATACGCGTATACATTCCATGAAATCACGAGGATAAATGTTCTCGATAAGAATTACTTGTACTTGGCCCGAGACAAGACCTTGTTTCTCGATAGTTTGTTAGGGTTGTGAAAATTATGCTCTTTGAAGTTAATTGGGTAATCGTGGTCGATTGTTTATCAATAATCGTTTATAAATTATTAACTGCATTATCCGGAGTTACGACATTCGCCTAATTACTAAAGAAAAAATATTCCATTTCTTCGGTTTATTAAAATTATGTAAAGTGTTGGTAAACTGTCATTCGATAACGCGTTAAACCCACAAAATGCTTCCTATTGTAGCAAACAGAGCAACGTCGATATTTGTCATTGACAGTTTCATTCTGTCTTTGAGAACAATTATCGGGTTAATGGCCTCATAAAATACCAACAACAATTACACGAACAATATCCCACGCATTTCGATGAATTCGTAATTTCTTTTAATCAATATTAATGTATTAACGACCACACTGCGAATTCCACGCAAATATACATACGTTCTTACGGAATGCAGACAAGGGAGCGGGACTGAAACTGAAATCCTGCTTTGTCATCGGAAAATTTCGAGAATGCCTTTCCAATACAATTTATATTTTGTTTTTGTCGCTGTACTCTCTCCCGGGTGTAAAAACACACGTATCCGCATAAAATCCACAGTCCCTTAATTACCTTGAATACTTTCTAGGACACGGCCTCTCTACTAATATCTCAAACCGTATCGATATGGTAATTTTCTAATCTTTTTCGATTACAATATCAGAAATGAGTTTCCCTCCAGCGAATCTGGATTGAGATCGAAACAAAATGACTTTAGATTTATGTCAGCCAGTTATGTGCCGCGAACGTACCAGCCTTTTACCAATTACCATATTTCATCGCTGTTAACTGACAATGAGACAACGATTTTGCGAATAACATACTCATTTCTCTCGTCGTACACCTAGGAAGAGAAACTCGTTCGTAATATGTACACGGTGTAGATTGCCTGTTTACCCTATTCCCGGAGAGTACTCGAGATTTCCGCCAACATTTCCCCCGGCACTTTCTATATTCTCGATAACCACGCTAGAACATCGACGAACGCGCGAAAGAAAACATCGACCTCGAAAAGTTCACCACGGACATCCCGAAGATTGGTGCAATTTTGCTTGAACTGGATTTTCAAGTTCAATGCTACGTTCGCGTGATCTTGCGATTAGTGACTCGATTGTTCCGGGAAGCACCGGTGCGCGTACCCGCGGCAGTTGAGTCGAACGTAAATCGAAGATTATGTCTCGCGAGAGAAAGTAAAGTATCTGGAAACCCAGCTATTATTTTGGATTTGTTCTTTCTTCCCGAGATTACGCGAAATTTATAATATCGTTTATCGCGCTCGACGAGCGCGTTTATATTATCCTTCGAGATATAATTACAAATAGATTTTGAATAACGTTTTACTCTCTTTTAGGACGCTGCTGATTTCCTCTCAAGAAGTAATTTCAAACTTTGTTACGCCCGCATATTTTAAACGAGATCGCGCGATATATTTCGAATCATCGTCGTGATTCAACCTTGTGACGCGTTTCAATAATTAGAGATCGAAAACGAAATTTCAGTGTTTCTACTCCGTCTTTGTTCGAAAATATTAGAAATCGTTTAGATTAATTATCCACCCACTTGGCGCGTACCTTGACACCGCGACGGTGAGAAAGTGGTTTTCCAACCGTGACGATCAATTGTTTTTTTGCGGTCAGTGTAAATCAAATACAATAATCCACGGGACAATACAAGATCGCCTGATCGTCCTGAAAATCACTTCCTAAAATCATTTATAGCCCTACACGCGACGATTTTTCACTTTGACCGCTCCAAGTGGGTCGGCGCCAACAACATCGGCGGGCCAACGGTTTGCTAATCGCTGGTTTAGACGATACGTAACTAATACTTTCCATACAACTCCCTGAAACAAGGACGCGGCCCTAATATGTAGATGAAGCCCTGAAGAAAGATGGCTTGTAATCATTAAGCACGGCGCGTAGAAAGCGGTGACCCCGTTGACACGAGTGATGGATTCGTACCCGAAGAAGATGTATGTACGCAAGATCGATCGACCACTCGAATAACGAGGAGGAGAGCAAAATGTTTCTTCTATCGCGTGCCGTTTTCCCGAGTTGCGTAACATTCGAGGAAGCGCGTGATACGTTCACTCTCGACGATTAATATTACCGTCGTTCGACTGAGATTCTCGTTACAACGATACGATAATCGCACCGTTTGCGAAAACTAAACGTTTTCGCGCTATTAAGGATGAAAATGGCAGGGACGAGAACCGTAATTTCGCACGCGGTTAGATCACGGTGAATTAATTTGTCACGATTAATCAATCGTGACGAGTCCTACCGAAAGCCGTCCTTTGCGCTTCAAGAAAAGGCGAATAAATTTCCAATATTTTAGATTGGTTCTCAGTTCCGTAGTTGAATAAGCAATCTTTTGGAAAAAGTATGCTGTGCGAGGGAAAATAAACAAGGCGTACGTCACGGAAAATTTTAAGGATTCAGGAATGATGTTTTTCAAGATATTAATCTTATTTGTATTTACATATTTCCAGCTCCACGGAAACCCTAGGGTAAGAATCACGAAGATAGACGATTTTCCATTGTTCCGCGTTTTGAATTAAAAATGTTGACTTTCCCTTTGACGAAAATATTTGTAAAAAACCAAAACTACTGTGCTTGTAATATTCTTATTGCACGGAGAATTTTACGCGGTGCGTACTTTGTACAGCAGGTAGAGAGTATTTTTAAAAAATATACAAGATATGTATATTCAAAGTACATTTTTAAAGCGCTTTAACGAATGAACAGATTTCAATTACGCGCCCTGCATTCCGCGGGAGCGCATATTTGCAAATCCGTGGTATAATTGTCAAGAGACAAGGCCTTGTCTCGGGCCAAGTGCAAGTACACGGGAATCGCAATATTAAAGAGTATCGTGAAAAACTGTATAAAGGGAAAGAGAAACCTATCGCACGTCGGAAGAAAGTAAAATGAGACGCGATGTCCCAGTGGGATTTGCGTAATCGTTTTAAAGGAAACCCGTGTAGCGGTTGTCCCGCGAGCTCGAAGTCGTTAAAAGAGGAATTAAAACGAGCGGGCAGTCATCCTGTCCGCTATCTCGCCCAGCGATCACCGACGTCCAACGATTGGCACTTCCTGCCAGTCGAATTCTATCGGTACTTTCATTTTCCTCCCGAATTGCCACAGTCCGAAGGGAACGACGGCTGGATCATCGATCGTTGCAACGTCACGCGTCGTCGTCATCTTCCTGCTTTCCAGCGTTACGTGCGCTCGGATCGGGAAACGGCTCGTAATACGCTATCCCGCACAACCACGGAATTCCGTTCGAAGCGCATCTCGGATGATCGTAAAAAAATATCGAGTGTGTAATGAGAAGAGCGTTCTCGGTAACGGAAGAGAGGATCCGTCGATGTTGGTAAGAATCTACCGGGTGACGCGTCGTGCAACGCATCGCGGAAGATCGTGCTAGTACTATGAGTCGATTCGATAGTCGTAATATCGATCAATATTAATTATTGGAAATATTAATCAAACGATATTGCGTATAATCTATCTAATCGCCGATTCGAACGAGTATTACGTCGACTCGGGATAAAAGCGTACGCGATTCAGTTTAATTTACATTTCGAATAATTCGTATTAATTTAATATTCTCTGCGTATACGGTGTCTTGTATCGAACGATCCATCGAAACGTGTTTGGGCGGCGATTTTGCGATTTCAAGGGATGAATCGTTTATCGTGTTTGTTTTGTTTCGCATGGAGGCTTTTCGAAGATTTTAAGGTCACCATTGAATTCGTTTCGCAGATACGTCGGTGGATCGTTCGAACTTACGAACGCTGTGTGCGCGCGCAGGGTGTTTACCAATGGATACGAGACTTCCGGGTATACGGACAAACCTTACTCGTATGTACAATATTATCGCACGTAGGGAAAAATGACGATCACCTCTATTACGACCGCTTCTCTAATCCGATGCGTCAAGAACGAGGATTACGGGATGATTAATCGATACCGACGACGAACAGATCATAATTCTTCCTAAGCGTCTTACGACTCGACGGAAAAATATTCCATACCTCCCGTGCACGAACCGACGAACGTAACGCGCATCGTTTAAACGCATCAGAGATAATGTACATCGTAAAACTACACCAGATCCCTCTTCCTGTGCGCGGCGCACGAAACAAAATAAAGACGTCATAATTTTTCATATCGTACCGATGAAAAAATGATTCATTTCCTCCCTGACAATTGCTACCAACTCGAGCGATAATTCGTCGACAGTAGAAAATAACCGGCGAAACGTTCTCACTTACAGGTTAGGTGTCAATTCGTGCTGCCCTTCGCGTATCCAACGGCATCGTAAACCCTCGTAACATCGGTGTCGGAAATTCGACGCATTCGACGCATCCGTCGATTCACAGAAATCACACAGGTTTAGGTTCAACGCCAGACACACTTCGAAAACACTTCAAACACGTTCGCGGCGAGTGGCATCCCTCTCTCTCCCTTTGGTTAATCTCAAACTGCAGCAGGGAGAAGTAACTAATCACATTTGCGGGTGTCACAAAGTTACAAACCGCGATCACTTCGATCCACGAACAAATAATAATCAACCACGAATTCTTCCGTTCGCGTCGGACAATTTTGACGAGACACTTCCGATTAGTCACGCGTCGCACGATCGCCGTCAACTAACCACGAGCGTCGATTACCCGATCGTCGCGCATCGATTTAACTCGTCGCAACTTAACTTCACACGCGAAACGAAGAAAAGCCCGTACTACAGGCGCATCGATAATCATCCAACGCGTTCCACGATGTGACGCGTGTTGATTTTATCATCGGAACGACGTTAGGCGCACAAATCCATCGCTCGTGTCTCCCTCTCTCTCTCTCTCTCTCTCATTTGAATTTCCTCGTCGACGATCTCGCTCGCGGGCATCTCGACGTACACCGAGTAACATCGAACACCTCCCCGAGCCCCGCTGGAATTGACGGAAGAAGAACCATCCTCTCGTATCGAGATGATTCACGAAAGAATGTCTCAAGTGGAATCGTGGGAGATTCCACCCGAGTGTTAAGAGAGCGAGAGAGATGCACGTATCTCGCACCTCGCAACACACTTACGGAGACTCGCGTCGCAAAGTCTTCGCCGCCCCGACAATCGGGAATGCGTGTCCACGTGGTGAACCGAGACTCGAGACGGCTCGAAGGAGTCTCTCCGGCGAATTCTGTCAGCCCTTGTGTACGTCGACGAGGCTGTGTACTATGCGTGCGCGTGTCCGTGGAAACGCGTGTTCCCCGTGTCACGTGGCCCTTAGGCTCGGCTCACAAGGGGGCAGAGAAGCACCACCGATATACTACTAGAGCCATTGTTGGCGTTTTCTGTGGTGCTAGCACGCGAGGCTGCGTTGGCTGCCTACACGGAAGGAGGATCGTACGGCGAAGGGTAGTTTATGGCACGGCACCCCATGGGGGACTGGAGCCCCCGTGCCATGGACCAAACATCTGCTCCGACGACCCTCCCCCCCACCACCATCGTCGACACTCGCCCCTACCGAATGCCGCATTTGGACCAGCCGTATTTTCGTCCGCTCTTTTTTCCTTTTCTCTCGTCTTTTTTCTTTTTTTTCGTTTTTTTTTCTTCGTTTCCGCGCTTCTGAGCGCTTAAACGTATGCTGGGGCCCAGCAGTTTTTCTGGGTGGAATTGGGCCTCCGGCAGTAAATAATGCGGTCGATGCGCGATGTTTGCATTAATTTTGTGTGGGATAAGTGAGATGGGTTCGGAGGGGCACGATATTAGGGGAAATTAGGGGAATATGTTGACTTTTTTTTTTTTTCTATCGTGAATCTTTGCTGAAATATGGTAAATTGTAAGGGCGTGCGCTTCGAGCACCTATTTAGGATTTTTTTTCGTCCTAGGTGCAAGCGCCTGTGTTTGCATTTATTGATGATACTAATAGTAAAAAAATTATAGCGAGCGAAGTATGGTTTTTATAGTGTCTAGAAATCGATATCTTGTATTCCCAACGTATAATTTTTATTTCTTCCTTGTCTTTGATCAGATACGCGTAATTAGAGAAAAAAAATTGTCACAAATAAACTGCTCCATCCCGATCAATGTTCATCGAACTGTTCAGAGTTCATTGAAATTAAAAATGTTTTTTAATGCTCTATTATGAATGCCATTGTAACGCAAATTCAAAGAGACCTTAAAAAACCGGAGTCTCGGCGTATAGCTCTCCGCTCGAGACGCTGGATTCGCGCCGGAAATGCAATGCTAATTTAATGCGTCACCACACCTTATGCCCCGCCGCCATTCATGTTCCATGGCAACGTTGTAATTAGAATTGTTTCACGGTTTATTAGGAACGGGTCAGCCACGCTTTGGGTGCGCCACGTCGTGCCGAGGGTGTACTCGTAGACAATACGCATCGGGGTGGTAATAACGACGCAAAATATTGCGAGAAAAAACGCGCGTCTGAGTTAACGCGTCTCACTACGATATCTCTCGGTTGAGCAAAAATTGACACGATTTGATAATTTACTTTTTTGAGATAACGTCCAGAACTTCCTTATGTTTTATATTAAATTCTTGGTTTTTGGTGAGCACAATTAAAAACTGACCGTCATTTTCCTCTATCGCGTACCATTTTTTGACAAACTAAATTTCAATCTTTATAGAATTTAGTATTTCAATAAATTGCTGCAAATTGGGGTGTAACTTTGTTATTTGAGTTTGATTTGTCGAACGTTTCGAAGCATTTCGATCAATATTTCGAAATCCCTCAATGCGCACTGCGTGACTAAGAAACTTCCGAAGAATTCCGATTAAAACTTTTCCACGACGTTCTAACAAACGCGCACGGAGAAAGGAAACCACGAAATTCAATTTCATGCGGAACCTTCGTCGGGAACAATCGCTCTAACGGGCTACGCATGCGAATAACAGTTAGGGTAATTATATGTACGCGAGTAGGCATACGCGCATGCAGAACAATTTTATGCCACGACCGACGATGGCTCGCGTTATAGCTGCAAATTGCAGCTGGTCGTGCAAGGGGAACGGGAGGAGGGTCAGCCAACAATTGACAGCAATTGACGGCAATTAGGGGCAGAAGCTGTGACGGTCGTGATTTCGCGTTGATCAACTGGCATGAGCACCGGCAACGACGATGAACGACGCCTTTGAATTTAAAATGAGCGATACCACCGTACTCGGCCTTGTTGACACTTTCACTTAACGAGGGTTTACGCAGTCTAATGAAAGGCGCAGCGAGAAATGGCGAACGGAAATTATAACGGAATTTTCATGCGACATTAATTTCACGTTCGCGTTGCCAGGAATTGATTTGAACGATAGACCGCATTTACGAGTCTCTACGAATGAACGTTGCTGCACGCACGTTTAAATATACGATACGTTTCGCTGGTGTACGATTGTAAATCTTAATTTATTATTAATCGACGATGAGGGGATAAGAGGGTAACCGAAAATACCGAGTTCGAGTATAGAAAGTATCTTAATATTTAGTGCTGTATTTATGATACTAATGTGTAGCATGTAAATAATTAGTATTATTTACGAGTACAGGGTTTTACGTAGCATAATTTCTATCGTTGTTCTAGCAATATCATAAACAGCAGCTAAAACTATCCCTATTACCTTCATCACCAAAAACTATTATCATCCCGTACGCACGGACATCCTTATCCGTTCAGTTATCCGAGGCACTGAATATTTAATGTTAATCGGCCGGATCCGCGATACTCCCCTACGATTCTCACGTTTCCAACAATTTTCACGAACGAAAGAAACTCTCGTCGGGCCCGCCGCACAAATATCTTCATTCGATCGTGCCGCGGCAGGAACATAATTTCGAACGAGGCTAAAGGAAGTAAAAGGCGAGACCACACCGGTGTCCTTGATGCCAGTTTCTCCTAACAAGGGTTGGCGGTTGGTCCCCTGAAGTGCCACCACCACCACCACCACCACCACCATTGCACACCGCGACCAAGTGAACATCCCATAAAGGGATCCGTTGAACCTTTCCGAGAAAGTCCAAGCGGGATTCCAAGGGAGGAAGAAATCCTCGGGGAAGCGGAACGTGCCGCGACGTACCGCGATGAAACAAAGGAGAGACAGTCTTCGAGGAAGAAGTCCGGCCACTTGGGAGTGTCTCCTCTTCTCTCTTTTTCATTATTTTTTTTTTTGTTTCAATTCGTAACAGACTTGGAATTACGTCGGATCGATCGCGAGAGGGAAAAAAAAAGACCTTCGCGAGTGATTCTCGCGACCGGACGACGATACATTATATTTTCGAAGTCGAAGTCAAGGATTTTCACGGGGATTTACGATACAGAAAATTCCAGAAATACTTGCATCGCCGCTTTGCCTCGCAATTGTCGCAATCACGACGAAGAATCCGTTAACTAGCGCCTAGAAATTTTAACAACCGTCTACAGCTATTGATTTCCCGACTACGAGGACCGTGAGTCATTGTTTCGTCTTACTAGACTTCCAGACACGTTTGTTTCGCGCCTCCGGGGAGTGTTTGCCAAAGAAATTAGCCGACGACGCCGTTAGTTTCTCTCTCTTATTTTTTGTTTTCGTCGCCGAGACGGAAATATGAGGCCGAGAGTACCAAAGAAGCTTACGAACGCGCAAAAAGGGTGTAGGATTTAACACGCTTTTATCGAAAACATCTGACGATGGAATAGAATAAACTTGAGTTTCATGACACCCGACAAACCCCAATTAAAACCGTGATATCCGAATCTTTATTATCAATGTGTCTAGGGATGAAAATATGCAGAAACTTGTTATTAACTGGAAGGATTAAGTTGCATAGAAAAAGATCTTGCGACCAAAACGATCGAATTGTTCGTTTGTGCAAAAAGATTCTCTTACTATCGCGAAAGTACTTATCACGAATCTTTTTCCAAATTTCTCACATTTCGAGCAGAGCAAAGAATAAAGCGTTTCTCGTCGACCGTGCATCGCTCGTTTCTCAACTACAAATACGGGCGTGTATTCTCTTAAAAAGTCTTATCATCGTGCAGCTGTCATTACCAGCCCCTAACTTTTAACGCTCTCTCGTTCCGAGCACTCGGGGACAAAAGTCAGGATTGTAATGGCCTTCGTCCGTGTCCCGCCTTTAAAACTCTCCTTATCGTTTCGTTTCGGTGAATGACGTCATTGTCTCGGCCTCTCGTATAACCTACGACACGCATTCGCCTGCACGAGTATAAGTACAATATTTTGGCAGACGTCGTCCGGGGCCCTCTGACTCATTCAAAAGGAGAACACTCGGGGCATTGTGCGACGGTCCATCCTGAGGGTGCGTCCACACGGGGGCGGGTGGCCGTCGTGTCGCGTAAAGGCGAGGCACGCGAGAGTCCGTCGGGATCGATAGCGAGCATGAATGAATCACGAGACCATTAAGTCGACCTTAACCTTTTCGTCCGACCACCAAGAGTAACCGGTGCGCGGCGAGAATCGCAGAAATTCTCATGCACGAGTGACCGCGATACTCTCGGTCGTGTCGTTTCGTTCAATAAATTAGAAAAGTTCGACTTGCGAAAATTTGAATTCACCGGTCGTTAACCGTATTTCGTTTTGCCTTCAAATTGTCGAGTCTTCGAAAACAATCGCCGAGTACAATATTCCCCTGAGAAACGTTATCGCGCGTATATAATATTCGTATTCCTTCGTCGATGAAATTCAGCGAAATCTTCGCGTACTTTTAATATATTTCTTACCGAAATTTTAGCAAATTGGTATCGCGAACCTTTCAAATATATCGTTAGTACCAATTAATTCTATCATATATCACATATAATATATCTCTTATATTTATACTTATATGTCCATGTAAAACTGCTGTAATAAAGAACCCCCGTAGTACTACCTGCGCGATACATCGACCCGAAGACATCGTACCACTACCGTGCGTTTAACGCAATTCTTCAGCGTAATGTAACGTTGCGAGGGAAGCCTAAAGCGCGCACGATGTACGGCGCACAGGGAGCTGACAGCTGTGTCCGATAGCCCACATGGCGCTCTTTGCTCTTGTCGGGATGCAGGCCTATCGATTTTATCGCGTCGTTTCGCTAACGAATGGAAGGACGGACGTTGATTAGAAGGCAGCCCTTTATCCTTCGATAGTTATTGACTCGTCCTGCTCCTTCACGGACAGGGGATAGAAGAAACCCCTCGGCGACGTTGTATCGCTATCGCGAATAGTCAAACAGCTTCGATCTCGACGCTTCGGCGACGGGAAACTAGAAGCCTCGGGTATATACATTCGCTGATATCGTAAACCGTATTACTCTTGTCATCGTATTTACCGGACGTGAGATATGTTGAGCGAAAGGTTAATTCGGATAAATATAAATACGAACGTAAATCGAGAGTAAACATTTGTTATCGTCTTCGCGTTTCAACTTCGTT
Organism: Pemphredon lugubris; assembly: GCA_933228935.1. Lineage (NCBI taxonomy): Eukaryota > Metazoa > Arthropoda > Insecta > Hymenoptera > Crabronidae > Pemphredon > Pemphredon lugubris. The sequence continues at coordinate 54,227,037 of OW121817.1, read as the reverse complement.
TTCGATTTTGAGCCCATATCGAGGAACATTTCGAAGATAAGAACTTTGCACCGTTCGATTCGACGTACGATTATTTATAAAGATATCTTTAAAAAACGCCTCTCCATAAGTTTTATCATAATTCATGATTTCCGGTAACGCCTACCGTACCGCGATCGTTACCGTTATCGATAAACGTAAAAGGCACTACCTGGTCAGCGTTGCCTTTCAAATTTCTTAACGCGTCTTAATCCCAGAGTCTTCAGGAATATCACTTTCCCTCCGTACCTTCGTTCGCTCTCCGCGGTATCGCTATTTAGGAAACCCTGTTCCATCCGACCACAATAATCCCCGAATGGAGAATCGGCATGACGCGCAACAGAGCGGAAAGCAACGATCCCGAGGCGAATGCTCAGCTCGAAAATCCTCTTAAAGCGGCCTTTAACGAGCGAACGACCGCGCGACGCCGCGCCGCGGAGGAGCTTTAATTGGAGCCGCGATGATGAATGGCGCTGTAGGCCGAGGCCCTCGAGCGGCAGCGTCTCCGACCTTAAACGAGGTATCATCCGGAAATTAGAATGAAACCAAGGCCTTACCGGGTCGCGAGGAAAAACCCTCCAGGGGCCCTTGAACGACGCGCGACAACCTTGGACGGCGAAAGAGTTACAACGTCGGCGAATACGAGTTTAAAATCTTTAACGCCTCTACCATTTCGCCGGCGCCTTTTCGCGCCGATTATTAACGACCGTGCGATCGTCTTAATTAGAGCGAGACGAATCGCCGATGATCGCGAAACGATACGCCGCGTATCTGCGAATGTTCGTTTAAAGTCTTGTTTATGGTTCCCGTCGTATCGTAATCAACGAGTTCGTTAATAATTGCGAGGAACAATTAAAGGATCGCGTTGTTTTTCTGTATATACGATTTTACTGTTATCGTTCCGCCAGTTTCCATTCTCCACGCGCGTATCACCGTTTGGTCAGGCGTTAGTGAGTTTATGGTGTGCGCTAGGTACGCGAGTTTTATAATACCGGCGGGATCGTAGTCTTTGATATTGTTCGAACGAAGAAAGTGCAGTGGGGAAGAGTATAAATAAGTCTGCTCAAACGAGTGTAACGAGTTATAATTAATTAAAGGTAAATAGGAATAAAGTAGACGCTTTATTCGATAATTACTCGATGAATGATTATATTGCGTGATATTTCACGATATCGTATCCGTTCGTGCTGAAAATGTGAAACTAGTTGAAAGTTTAGCATGAGCCAACGATGACACACGCGGCACGGAATGTGTTAAACGTACAGGGTGTTTCAACCATAGCGACACAGCGGCTGGGGGTGGTGATTCCTTATAAGAAGATAAGACGAAGGGGTGGAATAAATTTAGTACACGTCGGGTGGCCCGACGTCGAATAAGTCGGGTGGCCCGATGTCGAATACGTCGGGTTCTTGAAATATCATTGATCGAAAGTGGTGACTTCCGTTTTGGCGATGGGACATTCAAACTTTCACTGATCGGAGCGACCGTCGTCGCTTACCAACGATCGTTATCATTACACCGCGCCATTGTTGCGGGCAACAATTCCTAGAGTAATGTATTTATGCGTGCGCACAAACCATGACAATGGAGGGCGGCTTACGTGGGCGTGCGACAGCTATACGTATCTTGGAATGATCACGCGTGTACGTTATACGCGTCTTAATGAATGAGCGTAACTGCAAACTGCAGAGTTACGTTCTTAACTCCGCAAGTGGGAATCTTATTTTAATTGCGCATTCGTTACGAGAGATAACGACGATCTAGACTCGTCGTACGGTTTTAAAAAAGTCGAATCGATTGCTTCAGGTCGAATAATTATTAATTAAACGTATCTATCCCAATGGAAAACGTTAACCGTAGGTTTGTGCGTAAATCAACCAAAGGGAAAGCGCGCCACCGCAGAGGAGAAGTCCGAACGTTAAATTGAATACACAAACTTGCACTTCCGACGTCTGCTTCTCTAAAACATGGTGTGTGTCCGTCGTCGCGACGCCGGATTAATAATAAAGACTTTTTCAAAGCTGTCACATTTATGAGAGGAAACACGTGTTACCCCGCGGTCGTTCTAAATATTTGGAGAAGGGCTTTGCATAGGACGGGGTGTAGACGAATCGCCTAGCCACCACGTAAATGTATCTCTCCGACGAACATCGTTCTCGCTCACCGTATATAGGGATGAAAGTGAAAGTCAGAAGAAAGTAAGAATAATAATACCGTACGACATATATTTTGTTTTACTACGTGCCTGTGATCGATCTTGGTAGTTTTACTCTTTTGAACTCGAATGCGTAATTAGATTTATTCCGTTACATATTTGGTATGTTAAAAATCGAATTTACAATAAAGTGCGTTCGTTCAGAAACAGCTGTTGCAAAAGGTCCAAGAGAGTTAGAGTACTTTTTTTTATCCAAAGGAATAGAAGGGACTCTCGCATATAAAATAGCACACGTAGTTATTCTTAATTATTTCATCAAGTAATGTATATACAGAACTTGATTAATTGAATTAACACTATTCTACTGAAGACGCCAAAAGATAAAAAGATAGATTTTCAATTATCCTGTCAGGTATTTCGGTTAAGTATTTTGGGATATTTTACTATATTTTACCGACGATTTAACAGAACTGTTCTCAAAACCGATCGATCCTACCCCTATTTTTGCCCTCTCACCGTTTTCCCTTTGCTCGCTCTTATTTAATTTACCGGTAATTTCCCTTTCCCTCTGGCGGTCTATTTTCGGCGTCGTACGTGCCAATGTGTCGAGTTATCGCGTTTATACCGTCGTTTTATCGTCTGTCCTTAAACTTCAATTGGCTCCCCCGAAGTGACGTCAGTCCCATTGAAAACGGATATTAAACTCTCCGCGTCCTTGTTTGCGATATAACAATACTGCATCCCGGCAAGTTTTCCCGATTTAACTCTCGTCGAGCACTTCTCAAGTATCTCGGACGATATTCGAGCTGTACAATTAAATTCTCCGCGAAATGCATTTATCGCTTATCTCCGCATTGTCTCGACGCGAGTCCTTTCGCATTGATTTTACGTTCGTTACGCGCGTTCGAGCTTTAAGCTTTTTTATACGAGGTGAACCGCGTAATGAGATCACCTTAAATTATTCTATTGTTAGCTGACCGATTTTTTGTGCCGCACAGTACGACTCGAGGAGGCCCTTGAAATAATTATAGCACACCCTTTATCAATTGTTCTCTTCTCGAAGTTTTCGAGCTCACCTTCAGTCTTTTTGTAACCGGATATTGAGAGGAGTCCGGCAAGTATCATACAATTCTATTCTCTTTCCAATTGGGACTGAAAGAATAATAAAAGAAGTGTCCTAGCGTAAAGATGGGCGTAAAAACTTGATAGGTTTAACCATACGAATTGAAGGGGAGCTCGGAAACTTCGAAAAAAGGGTACTATAATCATCTTAAAGGTTTCGTCGAGGCACATAATGCGACGCAAAAAAAAATGTCGGTCGTTCCACTGTCGGAATAATTTAAGGTGATCGCGTTACTTGGTTCATCGTGTGTAAGCCCTAAAGACCTTATTGAAATACTAGTTTTGTATAAGATAAGATAGTAAATGCTGAAAATGATTATTAACAATTCGCTGAAACCATTTAATTCCCTCGCTATTCAATAAGATTGAAGGTGATATCGTTCCTTGGATCACCGTGTGTAAGCCCCAGGCACTTTATTTAAATACCACTTTTTTATATAATAATAGATGCTAAAAATAATTATTGACAATGATATTCATTGAAAATGTTTAATTCCCCGGTTATATAATAATTGAAGGTACTCGAGTTACTCGGTTCACTCTGTATAAGCCCGAAATAATAAATATAATAACAAATGCTGAAGATTAAGAATTATTGAGAATTCTTGACATTGATATTACGTTGAAAACATTTAATTCCCTCGCTCGCGAGTGGTTCAATGGCCTCAGCGATTACGAGTCGTCTCTCCGGAACGAATATGCGCTTCTACGAACAAGTTTCTCCGACAATATATATTTTTTCACCCAATTTCCGACTCCGAGAGATACGCTATCGTCCTTAATCGATATTCGCAATCTCGAAGATCAATAAACTCATCCGCGTACCGCTCCTACGCTCTCGCGTCGAGCAATTCTTTTTTTTTTTTACACGTGAATCATCTCCGTTCCGCCGCTCTTCCTTTAATTAAAACCATATTTTTCGTGTCGAGGTTACGCGTAACGTTCGTTCGTAGCACAAAAGACGCGAAAGATGAAGAAAGCAGGAATCTAACATGTACGTTACGCGCCAGGGACAAATGACTACCGTTCCGTAATTTCTTTATTTCGTTTTTTCTTCAACTCGAATACCTCGGATCGATCCTGATAACGATAACTATAATAAAGCACCGCGGGGTACGATCCGCATCTTACATATGCAAAGCGGAGTAACTTTTAACGTACGACGCGTGGTAAATAATTCGTTTTGCCGTTGCAATACACGCGCCTTCTGGATATTTCGAGGCAACGTTGTTGAACAGCAGATTAACGGAGAACGTTTCCATTGATTTATGCGACGAATCGTACCTTTGCTCAACGAGGCGGGTAGAACGCGATTACGAATATTTCCGCGATTACTAGCGCCATTTCGCGTAACGGAATTACTCGTCGAATTGAAAATTTTACGAAAATTATACGTGTACGTATATCGAATAGTTTACGACTAGGATCGACGGCGTTAAATTTATCGAACAACTTGGGACTAACGTACAGGTAAAATAAAGTAGAGAATGCATTAAAGCGTCAAATGGCGGTAGTCGGACGTTCGTGATTTCCGGATATAAGAATAAAAAGTATTAAGCTATGCTCTACCTTATTCTGCCTACGTCGTAACTGCGAGTTGCTTAATGAACTTCTTACGATCGATCGTGATTCTACGGGTCTTTCATGTCCGCGTTGTACTTCTCAATAATTAATATCTTATATTTCTTTCTCAGGAAGGGTAAAGGTGAAATAATATTATAGAAAATACAACGTCCAGCGTGGAAATATATTTCTAGTAAATGCTTCCAGAGAAATACCTTCTCGCTCGAACTCCAAAACGATCGAATTAATCACGGTTTGTAATAACGAATGCAAATTGGAGTTCAGAACTTCGTCGCGGTGCGACATTGAACTCACGGCGCTCGATAATACGCCACGCTATTGCAGTACGCGTGTGTCCAATTCGAAGTACAGTTAGGTATGCGTTTGATAGCACGTTCGACTGTGTGATCGTAAAGGCAAGCAAAAATCGTAATAAGCGCACCACCGAGCGTATATTTCTCCTGAGCATCGCCACCGTAATTCTCTCTCCGTCGACTACCGTGCATCGAAAGCAACGTTAATGTTAGTTCAGCCGCGCTGTCCTTCCGAGCTTTAAAGCGGAGATGGAAGGTAAGCGAGGCCGAGAATTTTAATTGAAGTACTTTTTTAATCTGCGTGGAATATTCGACAGCCGTACGCTTAGAGGAAAAAATGTACTGGTCTGCAATCATTTGTTCTTCTTACTTTACGTAATAACGCGTGACTTAACTTCTCCGTTGCTCGGGTCTCTGTTAACACACCTTTGGAGCCACGGATCAATCAAATTGATGAATTAAGAACAATCGAAACGTAAGGATTAAAATATTTCATTTGCAGGGGTCTTACAGGGAAATATCATGAAATGTACGTAATAAAAGTATATCGTCTTAAATTGGAATAACTCAAATATTAAAATAGACGAACGAAATAAATATTTCGTACCCGCGATTTTGAAATGTAAACTGACTATAAAACCTGGAAAGTAATATGAACGAAGATAGAGCGTGATCAAGTCATCGCCGAGTTGCGTTACGGTGAAAAGCTTGTTCATGGAAGTATTCGATATTTAAATCGATCGTAAAAAACTCTTTTCCCGTTCTCGATCTCGTGTAACAATACCCCAGTGTGTACGCGCCATTAGGACAATGATGTCTTTCTACCACCGTCGATGCCTCGTATCGATACAATGGCAACGGGCACGAGCCTACGTGTAGAACTTCGTGTAGGTAGTCACTGACATTTTCAAATGTCAGCGGGTCCTCTCGCAATGCGCCGTTTATCATCTAGGTTACAAAACGAATCTACGTTACGAGTATTTGTATTCGTACCTGGGGGGGAGAGGGGCAGAAAATTTCGCGGGGCGCCTTCGATAATGGAGATTCGTCCCTCGTTACTGACGAGGAAACGCGGGAAATACCCGACGTGGGTCCCGACACGAACTGGGAAAACGTCGATGGAAACTCCGGAGCGAGAAAAAGAACCACGACGAAAGGTTGCGAATTCTAATGCGAGAACGGTACACGTAATGGAATAAAATTGAATAGAATTGACTGTGTTTAAACTCTTCCTTGGTGGAGTAGCAGTGGATATTATCGCGTGCAATGCTTTTGTTATAATTTCGAAGAGGAGGATGGAATATTAAGTTAATTGGTACGAAATTTATTTTAGTTCCCGAGGTAGTTATGTAAGTTAACGACTAGACAGCGAATGGCGTTTATTCTGATGTTCAACCGATTGTGTACTAATAGTGGTGTTTCGTCGAAAACTATGGTCTCGGTAGGATTGTTTGATTGCAGATTTCGGTGAAATAAAAGGTCATGGCTCATTTATAATAAATATAATGGGTCACGACGGATCTGTAAAATATGTCCTGGCTTCGGCAGTTTTTGGGTCTCCGATTCCAGGAACATAATATTTACGGTGTGCGGCTATTGCCAGTGACAAAATAAAGGTACTTGAGCGTTGTACGCCGAGATCGCAGATTTAATTATTTCGGGAAAAAGGGAAAGTTTACCATCTACACACAAAGGTGTGACATACCAATAATTCGAGAGCTCTAGCCGACACAACCTATTGCGAGGAAATTGATGAGTGGTAGCTCAATTATAAATAAAAGGCTTGGTCAAGGATTGGTGATATCACCAAATTAAAAGACTTGATCAAGCAATGGTGTTATCGCCAATTTAAAGACTTGGTCAAGCATAAGAAGTTATCTTCCATTTTCAATGACATAACTTTAGTCGATTATTTAATTTTCATTGCCTACGGCGTATCTTGAGAGTTACTTACTACATTCGACATTACCATACTATTTTAATACCAAATAAAGAAAGTTTTGTTTTTATCCACCAACCATTGATTTTCCAAAATATTTAATTTATAAACAACAAGTGATTTATTTATTCTACGTATAGTATGTTACGTCTTTGGCAAGGAAAATTCCGCGATATTAAAACTTTTTAAGAACCACTCACAGATGTCTCGCTTTGATGGAAATTTTCATAAACGATTTGAAAAAGGATACTATCGGTTCCCCGATAATATATTACATTTCGAGTGTTCGTGATCGCAGTCTTATCAGCATTAAACAAACACACGCGATAGGGCCAATAATCCCAGCCATTAGCACTGTAATGAAGACGTAGATTCCCTTTCAAATTGAAAGTATGAAGGAACGGGGAAAGCGCTGACAGGAAACTCGCTTATCTGGCCCACCTACTCATCTGAGCGTTTAGAAATTCGCCTAATCACGGAGTTCGCGTTCAAATCGCTTCGCGTGTAATCCACGTTTAAGAAAGTGCCATTCGGTTCCGAGGAGAACGTTCCCACGAACGTGCGATAATCGCCGCGGTATAATATTGCGTAATTCGGTTAATAGCAAGTTACGAATAATTATAACCGAACGGGTGAAAAGACGCGTTATTCTCCATTGTTTGCGTCTAAACGATTTAAACATTCGTGCGAGTCGATTCTATAAAAACTAAACCCGCTGTCGAATACACACCGACGAACGATGCATCAACTATTTTTAACCTGGAAATACACTCTAAAGACTCCATCTCTCGAGTAGGTGTATCTTTTAAAAATAGCAAGGAACGTTGAGATTTAGGTAATCGTGTTAAGCGTTGCGTAACGCGAATCGGTTATTAAACGTTGCGTGTCAGTGGGCCATCGCGCGCACATGCACGCGTCGTTAAGTTCGACAGGAGTGATCGAACTTTCAAATCGCAAAGATGACAAGCGTTCGCGCGAACTCGCAGAGATTCTCCGATTTTCCAAGAGCCGAGGAAAACTGGGATTCAAAACTCCTTTACCGTCTTCCCTCGACAAAGAAGGAGTTAGTCTCTGCTCGAGGCTCTCGCATCGATTACTCGCGATCACATTTTTCAATGGTTGACCATTCGGAATTGCATCCATGGAAACGATTTCCCGCGGACTATTACGCGCGTGCACTTCTTGCTTCTGTTTCATCTCGCTTAACGCATTCCACTTTACGCGGCCAATTTTCCTGACGTACGGGGCGAGGCAGTTAAATCGATCAGCTTAAATAACCAGCAGAAAATGTATTCCATTGAAATATATTTTAAACGTAAGTTGAATGGTGTCAAGGGGTGTGTGCGTAACGCTTCAATCGCTTTTTGCTACCTAGCTCGATACCATTCGAATTTTTAAATACGCTTTAATAAAATAAACGCTTTACCAGTCATTCAATGGTATCCAGTTAGTCGCCGCGCCCCGTATACTAATTTATTTTCTACTCCATAATTGTCCGATGACGATTTACCTTCGTTTTATCTTTACTTCGTATGTACTTAGTTGATTGCATTCGATCTACACCCTTTTCTTTTTACGACGGCGCACGAACGATGTTCCTCGCGATTTGTAAAACAGCGACCATAAGCTCTTTCCAGTGCTCGGAATCCCGTTATTGATTCTTGCCCGCTTCGATCTTCGAGAGCAAACGACTCTAATCGATGTATTACTTTCGATACGTTTCCCCGATCGCTGTTGTCGTTGTATCGTTCGGTCGCTTATTAGCGATAAAGGATCTCGAACGCGAACTATATCGTGGCGATTCGATCGAGTAGATAATATATCTCTCCGATTGTTATTACGAAAATGGTCTATTTGTTGCCTGGCTTCGATTGGGAGAACCGTAATCGTAATTTCGATGTCGACCGTGGTCCACGTAAGCGTCGTTTAAATCACTCTGTTCTAGTCTTGCGTTGGGTTTGGTTCTAAATTTACGACTTTCTCCACGTAACCTGAACTGAAAGCAGTATTCAAATTTATATTCGCGGTGGTATTCAAATTCTAGAACGTACGTTTCTAAGTGCAACGAAGTTGCAAATGCAGAAAACATTACGTATACGCGAGGATTAATTTCCAGAGTTACGCATAGGTCTTATCAATTTCAGATTTTTCCTATTAATAATTTTTATTGGTACCGACGTAGAATATTTCAGTCGGTGGCGCCGTTTCACGATTTTGATATATGTATGTATAATTATATTCTAGTAATGTCATATATTACGACATCACGTTCCATTTAAACGTTGCCAAGAGTATGTGAAACACAAGGGTTGATTGATAAGTAAGCCTTCCGGTTTTCTAAAATTAGTGCCAGTCAAGATTAACAACGCTGTAATAAATTTATCTTGAAAATAAGCTTGCTGTTTTAAAGGTAAATAAATTTACTCGTGAAAAATTGAATGGAACGCTTGGAAAAATGTGTAACATTTAACTACGTGGAAAAATAAGGTCGTGATTTTGAAAGAAACTAAATTCATTTCGTTTTGGTATTAGTTCTATTATTTAAAATGTTCACAATTTAATTTTGGAGAATCGGAGAGCTTACTTAACGACCAACGCTCGTGTTAATTGCTCGCACGGCAATCAAATATCTATAAAGCGATAATTCTTTAATATCATTACTAGTTCAATAAGATTCTGGTGTTTATATCCGTCCAGTGCCATTCCACGATTACGATATGACGATGTATCAGCAAATCTCTCTGGCATGCGCTATATCCACAAATGCAAACGCATATCACGGTCTTATACGTCACCGTTGCCAATTCGTTTTCTTATAGTCGGCGGCATAGATTCCCTACTCTCTCTGCTCTACACTTTGTTAAATAATTAATGCATTATCGGCATGAAAATATTACATACGTTGCTTTAGAATTGCGAGAAAATTTTTGCGAAGCCCGACGGAAAATGTGCGACCCTCGTGACCGTGATTTTGAAACTTTACGATCGTCGATAAATCTCAAATTATATTACCAAATTGTACTGCATGGTTGTATGCATAGTTGCATTGGTGCAACTATGCATTTTCTAGATATCAATCTCCATTACGCATCTCTCTTTATCCAGTTTCTACCATCAATTATATGAAACTGACATTGCCAAGAGGCTAAGAGAAAATTCTTCGTATGACTGATTGCTTCTCAGTGTTGCTCGGTACTAGAATCGAACATATTTTCCGTTGCTTGTACGAATGAAAATGGTTGTTCGTACAGACTTTTAGATCGTTCAATCTATGATATTGTTAATACGTCTGTTCGAAGAAATCAATTTGAAATGTGTCGAGAAACGTGGAAAGGTTTCCATCGTTTTTGAAATGTCGTACTACCTGCGATTCGCATAATCTGTCAATATTGTCCTTTTTCGTTGATGACATCATTTCTATGAGTAACCGCGCGTGAGGAATAATTCAATTACAGGCGATAATCCTGAATAATAGTTCAAACTGCATTTTGCAATTAATTGTAAATTGCAATACAGTGTTTACTATAAAATCCGATAGAAATATGTATACTCATACCTACAAATATCCACATTCATTTATTTCGACAAATTTCAGTATATATAATATTAAAAATAAAGAAATAACCCTGACGTAATATTTCTAGTTACGCAAACGTTTCAACAGGCAATTTATACAATTCTCCCCAACCTCCCTTACATAATCCTGCCATTTTCACCGATCGAGCGATATTAATCGCGCATGTACATTTATTTCGACAAATATCAGTATACTCGATATCAAGAATAAAGTTAAACTAGGAAACGTCATCACAACGTTTCAACGTGCACTTTATAGAATCCCCTCAACCCCCATAACACAATTCTGCCATTCTCACCGTTCCCGTGACATTAATCGCGCATAATAAAAAGCAAAGAGTACTAAAGATAATCCAATCTTACCGGATCTCTGGTAAAGCTGCGATCCCGAAACGTCAGGATCGGCTGCTCGCGTCGGGACACGCCGATCAATAGAAGACGAAAAGGCACATGTCCCCCGGTAGCTTCTCACGCGGCGATGCTCTCAAGCTTGGCGGGCATCGTGTACACGCCAAGTGCCAACGATGACACCAACAACGACAATGTCGCCGTTATCAACAAATATATAATTATCTACCACGACCCTCTCAAACGTGTCGCGCCGAGTGTCACCGGCTCTCGAGTCTAGCTCTCCTAATTCCACATCACGCGCGCGGCCTTCCACACCGCCGATTGCATTAACGAGGATCAATAAACAAGCCGCGTATCGCGACGATAACAATGAGAATGACGAACGAGAAGAGGGGACCGGACCAGCGCGAACGTAGGCGTTGGTCAACCCCCGAGGATCCTTTTATCCGCGAGTAAATCGACCGGATCCTTCGAGGCGACTCTCTCACAGGTAGACAGAGATAAAGATAGAGGTAGACATGCCGGTACGAGTTTCTAGGATCAACGATCGCGTACGGGTGGTTTTGCGAGGGAAGAACGGCCGAGCGTTAATGATCGTACGACGGTCGGGAGAGTCGTCTCTCGAGCAGCGTCGAGAGCACCACCGAGCATGAACGATCTCAAACAGATCCGCCCGCCCGGTCGTCGATTAATCTGTGCGACGACTCTCGTTCGCCCCGGAGCCGTAACGACGATCGGTCGATGCTCGCGGGAGTTAATCGCGTCCGACGTCGGCGTCGGGACGGCGGCGTCGAACGGCACGAATGGAGCGCGAAAGCCGAGAAAAGTCGGGACACTGGCCCCTGCCGTCGGTCAGACCGACGACCCGGTGCGGCTACTCGCGAAGCGACGACGCACTGCGCCGACGTCGCGATGACGACGGCGACGACGACGGCGACGACGTCGTCGTCAAGGCGACGGGTTAGCCTCTCTCGCTCTCCTCCGTGCGGCATTCTCCCCCCGTTCTCTCGGGAGGGTGGATCGATCGATCGAAACGGAGAGTTGCGCGTGGTATCGCGATGCTGGAGGGGGAGGAGAGCGGAGATTGGACCGCGATCAGTTTTCGTTTCCGGAATTTCGAATATTCGACGAACGAACCGTAGGTTTCGAAGGAGAGCTCCGTAGGCCGGGTGTATCGAACGATTCTTTTTTCGACCGATTAAACTGCGGTGAAAAGGTTTTTTTTTTTATATTGTGGTTTCGTGATATATATATTTGTTTTACTTTGAAATACCAAGTAACGCTTGGAACGTCGTGACTTGTTTTAAAATCAAGTTTCGTGTTGTGTTAATATACAAAATAGCTTTAATTGTTTCTCAATTAATTTAATTTAAAATGTATAAGCTCGGTCTTGGATGCGGTATCTCAAAAAATTGGAAGGACCAATTTCACCCATGGTGATTAATTAATCGGCGCGTAACGTTTTAATGGTGATGGTATTATTCGATTTTGCGTTAATAGTATCTTTCACTATGACCATTTTGAATAAGGTTAAACGCAATCGTGAGTACGATTCGTCTGTCCGAGGTTCATTGCGAAACTGACGATAATCGATCGCTCGTTTTCTACTCGCAATCACGCATCGTACAATATTTACATTCCAGGATGAATAATTGAAAGGTTATACACGCGAAATGGTGAAAAGTGCTATTAAAGTTTACGCTAGAGTGAGGCCCGAGAAAAGCCGAAAAAACACAGCGGTACGCAAATATTATAAATCTTTAATCAAAGGGACGGAGCGCAATCAACTCCGGCGCTATTCCAGCAGGTTTCTTTTTACAGAAATATCAAATTCATCATCGGCCTAAAGAAAATATCGAGGAGGATTATTTTATTTTAGCCCCACTGCAAAAAGTCAAGGAATTCCTCGACCATCGTCCGGAATCGTGGAACTTTTCGTCAGACATCGTGATATACTTTTCTCGCGCAAAACATTCTTATTCGTGCGTCATGAAAGAACTTTGAAACTTTCAGTTTCTTGCGGATATTTGAGGAAAGCTCGACGCAGGAAGAGATATTTGAAAATGTCGCTCGACCGGTAGTGGAGAGGTAAACGAAACCGATGGAAATCGTCCCGTCAAACGACGGAATCCTCATCTACGATTCTTTTCTAGAACTTTAAATCCGTTTATTTTTTAAAGCGTCCTCGACGGCTACAACGGTACTATTTTCGCTTATGGTCAGGTAATGAGTTAGCGAGAAATGTGTTGTACCAGGCGAGAGTGCGAGTAACCCTCGAATAACGCGATTAATCGTTTTATTATTATTTAAATAAACTATTGTTATTATTATTATTATTCTTTACTTAAATAAACTCGGAAAAACAGCATGAATCCGTTACGTATTCCTAGTTTTATCAAAACCACATTAATCCAGGAGATAACGCGAGTGAAATAATTATTAAATTAAGAGTAATCGAACTTAAGAAATTTACAAAAATTAAAGATATCAACTACCTCGTTGTTCGAGGGTGTCACTCGTGGATTACCGGTAATTACAAAATACAACCATCTCAGACAGGCAGCGGCAAAACTTACACGATAACCGGTGATCAGAAAAAATACAATGCGCGCGGCATCATACCGAGAAGCTTGCAGTATCTTTTTGAGGTCATACGAAAGGTCAGATCTTATTTCTCATAAGAAAAAAAAAGAAAATAGAAAAAGGAGTACTTTTGTCAGATGAACGCGTGAATCGCAAAGGTTTGAAATTCCGCACAGCATCCGGAAAATATTTACTCCGTCGAAGTGGCTTATCTGGAGATATACAACGAGAACGGCTACGACTTGCTGGATCGAAAGCAACGCGGAGAGTTTGCAGTTACGAGATTGGAAGATTTACCGTAAGTTCGTGACGTAAATGGTACCCCTTTAGGCACCGTACATAGGCGGACGTGTGCGCTTTTCGTAAAAACTGCATTGCCGGTGCCCTATTAAGGGAGACAGGTGGTTAACACGATCAGCCGTGATTCCGAGTTCAAATATGGAGCAGCGAGAGCATGCTGCAACCGTGTCACCTTTACTCCTCTATTTCCTCGTGCAAATTCTCCGCGCTCCTTCAAATTTCGCGTTTTAATAAACTTCCTGATAGTCTTAAACAGCCTATATAATAAACTGCCTGTGCAGTTGATCAATGCACTCCTTGGCACGTTCGTTAAAATCTAAATCTTGTATTACGTATCGGAGTAATTGGATTTTAAAAATGATCTTCCTTCTGATCTTACGAGTGGACTGTGAATTTTGTGTACGTATTCTCCGCACCTGGCAGAGTATTACGACGAGAGATACAAAATGCATTCGATACGGCACATTTTTAGAACTTTCTAGCGACAAAACGGTTCCACTTCAGTGTTCGCATTCCGTACGAATGTACATTCGCGTGAAATCCGCGGTCTACTTGTGAACGACGATCGACTATCAATTCTTTTATATTATTATATTTTTTGTATTAGGATAACGTATCGTTTCCTGGTGTTGGTGGTTTTCAAAAATAGATTTCCAAAGGACTGCACAGCGATACGAATGTTGGAGATTGACCGTGACACGGTTGAAGATCAATTTTACAAATAATTATCGTAGAATACTCGCTACCATCCTTCGTAACGTACCTAATGATAAGTTATAGAAAAATTAATTGGATGGTGGAAGGCTCAATATCGTAAACGCGTTGCAGACGCGTCGTTATTCAAGAAGACGAGATTGGCAAGCTGCACTTGAAGAATCTGACCTTCCACTGTGTCGGGAACGAACAGGATGCTTTCGAGTTGCTGCTCGTGGGCGACAATAATCGGTAAAGCAATTAGCGATTCATCGTTCCATTGTTATTGAGAAAAGATCTGACATTACGCGTGGATGTTAAGGTGCACCCCGAGGAGGAGTGGACGCGAATGGTCGATTAAACTAATTAGCGTTAGAAGCGATTGCGCGTACGCGATTAAAATATGAAGGAAATGAATTATAGTGCGTTGGGATTCGTAAATAATAACTAGCCTCTCGTCGCACTTTGACGAATCTTTCATTCCGAAATTACATTACACCACAGTTTTCTCAGTTTTATTATTTGTTTAATTATTATCGGAATCATATCTTTGGTTATACAATTTCCGTGTAATTGTCTCGTGCTAAGTATTCCATACTCGAGATTTAAACGGAATCTCGAGGAACTCTGGTAACACTCGCGATAGCGCTCGTACGCGTAAGTACTTACGTTTATGGTACTTGGCTTTCATTATTTACAACAGAGAAAGCACTTGTAAACTTCGGGTAACCTTGATGTCCGTCACAGATTCTCCTGATTTCATATTCCGCCACGGCTTCGCGAAAACTCGAAATTCCTTAATTAACGTTGTACTTACCCGACCTACTTCTCTCGTTCGCGTATGACCTTTTTTTTTATTTCGCTCAAATACGAAATCCCTTTTCCCCCGAAGAACCGTTTCAACGGTTAAAGTGGATTTACCGGAATTACTTTCATAGAATTCCGTATGACTTTTATAGAATTTCGGTATATGGATTATTTAATTCATTCCTTTGAATTCGAACAATCTTAGTAGAAATAAAACCGTAACAGTCGAATTATAGGATGACCGCGGAGACGCCGATGAATCCTCAATCGTCGAGATCGCATTGCATCTTTACCATCGTGGTCTCCACGAAACAGTTCGGCGCTGATCACTACAGAAGAGCGAAAATCCATCTCGTTGATCTCGCTGGGTTTGTATCGCTTATTATCATTCCGTATCGACCGAAGATATCGTAGGACAGAAACTATATGCGTATAAAAAACAAGGAACACGCCCCTGACTGTAGACGACCCGTCGCAACGAACACTGTGCGCAAAACGGGAGTCAGGGGTAGAATTCTTGAATTCGATAAAATATGTCGCGCAAGATTTGCAACTAGATTTTTTTTTACGATTTTTTTCGAATCTATGGGAAACCCGTTGTAGTTGATCATTTCAGTATCGACCGAAAAAGTTGTATATGAAAAAATTAAAGATCTTTGAAATCTTGTAACTTTGTATGATCAAAAACTGTAGAGTATTTTGTCTAGGCTCATTTTAAAGAGCAAAGCTTCTACTTTTGTTTACCATGAGAAATTTTTCTCGTTGAATTTCTAATTTATTTTGAGACAGAGTTTTCTCGCGATGCGAATAGTAATGAGCCATCCCACGCGCAACGATATCTATCGGAGAATTAAACTATAAACTGTTACTACTTCTTTAACACGGTTATAAAGAACCGTTTGCACTCTTAACGGAGAGATTTTGAAAATATAACGTAACTTTAGAACGTAAAATTCCTGCAGATCCGAGCGTGTCTACAAGTGCGCGATAAGTGGCACCATTCTGACCGAGGCGAAGCACATTAACCTGAGCCTACATTACTTGGAACAAGTCATAGTGTGTCTGGGTCAGGAAAGCGCAGGTCACATTCCATACAGGTGCTAAATTGATTCAAAGACCAGTTACAACGCGCGCTACCTTTCAATTATATCGTTAACTATCGTTTCACTTTGTTACGTCCAGTAGCCGCACTCGCGTTGGATAATCAATCTGGATCTGTCATATCCGCACTGATAATTACTCTCTTACCTTGTGGCAAGTTTAAATAGCGCGTTCACACGCCGAGATTCTTTGATTAACCCTAGATTACGACAGTGTCGTAAAATTTACGATCTCATAATTCACACTTAATAATGCCAACATTTATCTCGGTTGTGGTTCTTAGTGGTGTTATTTATTTTTACAGCTTTAATTATATCCAAGTGTAGTGTCCTACAGATTTTTTTTCAAAAGATCGATAATATTATCATTTCTCGAAGTTAAACGAGGTTTTCTTTGAGTACTAAACTTCAACTCTCGGTAAAGTATCGTAATCTAGAGCCGTTAACGGAGAGTCGTTGAAAGAATTGATTAGTACGAAGGGATCGTGGTTTTTTTACGAATATACATACGTTCTTGTGAAAGAGAGGCAGTGAGACACGACTGATTGTGAGAAAAAAAGTTATCGCGTCATCGGAGAATTCCAAAAATTAATTTTGAGAACATGTAATACATGTAATCGCGAGGCACTCAATATTCCGTTATTTCAAATAAATTCTTGAAGCTGGGATTCATGAATGGTTGATCTGTGTTTTCAGAAACTCTTTCCTCACAGCGGTTTTGAGGGACAGTCTCGGCGGAAATTGTTTAACCACGATGTTGGCCACTTTAAACGTCTCAACGCCGAATTTACAGGTAGTAAGAATTTGCCAAAAATTGCAATATTTCCCGAGGATATGTTATTTGATTATTCGTGTTTTGTAATCGTTAGGAAACGATATCCACTTGTAGATTCGCGCAGAGAGTCGCTATGATAAAGAACGACGTGAACTTGATACTGGAGAAAGACGTTGAGAGCGAAAATGCGCTTTTGAGATTGGAAAACGAGAGGCTCAAGCAACAGATTCAAGCTTTCACCAACAAGAATGTATTTAAAAAATTTAATTTAATCCTGCATTAATTAACAATTTCTAATTATCTGTCACCGATTCCTTTGTTTTGTTTATTTATGTTCTAGACTTCCGGGGATCTCACGGCCGAGGAGAAACAAACCTTAGAGTCGCAAATCAGAAGATTTCTAGAATCCAACGCAACGATAAGTTGGGATCACGATCCCAGGAAAGTTCAATTTTGTTTCGAAACGTTTAAAACTAATTTTGCTCTTACCAAGGACACGAGTAGTTGCTTCAAGAAATTGGAATATTACAAGGACATGGTAGTTCAGAGAGACAAGGAAATTTGTATCCTTTCTCGTAACTTGCATTTCATGGCATAGCATTTATCATTTCTATTTTCAGTACCCTGTTTCTCTATACTATTTTCTTGATTTATTCGTAGCATTATTAATTGACATGCTAAAGAAAGAAAGGAGCAAGAGAGATTGCATCAATAAAGATGTTGGTAATGCGTTAAGTTATATTTCGTTCGCAATTATTATTTTTAGAAACTTAGATACACGAGCATCAAGTTCCAATTAACTGCTGACTCGTATTTGTTTTAGATGAAACAGGAAATAATATCGATAACAAACTTAAGTTATCCGAGGGCATTGCGAATAGTGAATTTATTGAAGCCAAATCGATAGCCGTATCTGGAGAGAATAATGTACACTGTAATAATAAATATTGTCGTTCGGATTATTTCAAATTTTTGTCGGAAAATTGATTGTGATACATATAATTTCAGTGGCAACACGATCGATAGGAAATTTGAGAAATCGAATCCAACCACGTTCGATTCGTCCCGATGATTCAACGAGCAGTGAAATCTTGTTAAAAGAAATTCCAGTACGCGACAAGGATCCTGTGACCGATATCGAAAGAACATTTTACGAGAAACAAATTTCACAGAAAATCGATACACTACCCACGGTCAAGCAAAAACGCAAATCTAAACAGACAAATAATCAGGCAAAAAATCTCTTAAATAAATTGCAAAGTGACGATACTTCTAATCAGGACAAAGACACAGAAAATGAAATTGAACTTAAGCGAACGATTAACGATACTAAGAGGACCGAAAGTAGAACTCGGTACAAAAAGTCTCATATTTATTCGGAAAAATCTGGGGAACAAGTTTCAACGAGTATTACAGATTCATTGAAATTGAATTTGGCGCCATGCAATATCGTTAATTTGACTTTACACGAGCCAAGTAAAAGTGACGTTAAAGCGACTAAAAGCTGGGAAGTAAATGATAATCCTGATCGATCGCGTCAGTGTTCCTTTCGAAAAATTGACAGAAAGCAACTGAAATGCGCGGAAGTTGATGTAAAATCAGTAGAGACGAAGATGGGCTATGATAATAAGCAGGTAGATAACGAACCACCTGATGCACAAACTAAAAATACGAAAATGCAGTTTGTAGCATCGAATACATCGATTAAAGAAAATTCCCCGAAAACTGTTGCGGGCGATTGTTCAACTGAAACTCCATTCTATTATCAACGATTTCTTAACTTTAATGTCCCCCAAAATTCATTAAAATCGACGAAAACAGATTACTCCGAAATGGGATTGAAAAATTTAAATACTACATTAATTGTCGAACCGCGAAACGATAATAGTAAAACGGACTGTTATCGTTTTGTGCGAGATGATAAACCTGAAACAAGCAACATCAATGCAACTCAACGCTCGATACAAAGCTGTCAAAATGATTGTACAATCATCAGTGATCCTATTGTAAATGATGTTCGGGGTAATAAGTACAATATCGAGCATGACGTTGATTTAGAAAAATATTGTAGCGATACAAAATTCTCCCGTAATAAAGAGAACGATTTAAACAAATGGACGAACAATGATCAAACACGAGATCATAATTTACATTCTACGGGTAATCAAAAGTTTTTGAAAACCAACGTACCGGTAATACTTGAGAACTATCAAAGATCGCTTATCAATGACGTGACGGAGCAACAAATTCCGATGGAAAAATTCCAGCGCGTAAACGCAAAACCATATTATTCCCCAGACAAACGTGATTCGAAAAAAGACGAAACATTTGACGATAAATATTTGATATCTAATTACCCGTATTCTCCGATTAATAAAACGAATGACCGTGACGGAGCAAAATTTGAAATTGATAACATAAATTTCCAAAGAAACAAAAGACCGTACAGTGGTACCAGGATTTTCGAACAACCGAAAGAAAATGTCGGCGAGCGTATCGGAGAAGAATATTGTTTAACCAAATCTGAAAGAGATAGTAGTCAAATTGGAAAACACGATAAAGAAATAGAAGTTCCCAACTTTTCGACGGAAAACCCGCGTAGACCTTATACTATCAGCGACGACGTGCAAATTGATAGAGAAACCGAAGATTCATTGAGCTTTGAGAAGTCATTACCTCTAACGGGTGATCCAGAAATCGACGAAGAGATCATTGCTTTTTACAAAGCCAAACGCTCGGGTAGTACTTATTAACTATGATCGTAATAGGTTCGTAAACAGTATTATATACAACGATAAATACATGCGATCATGTAAATTTATTTAACAATGCTCATAATAAATTACGCATTTAATAATAATCTATAAATAATACTCGCGTAATCTAACAGTCCCCAATTCGAAATTGGCATGCTTCGTAAAATATTTTTGTATTAATTAACTATGCTCGATTGAGCCGAATGGTATACATATTCAAATTTATAATATTTCCATAACAACTTATGACAAACTATAACAAAATAGACATAGAAAATTTTCGAGAATACCGTTCAACGTTATAATTAGTATCGGTACTACTAATTTTCTCTACATTTGCTACCGACTTGAGCACGACAACGATTCCATGTCTAATTTTTCGCCGTACATTTTCGCTTCTAAAATTGTTAACTGATTTCTGTGTATTACCGCGAGGCAGTGTTGTTTTGCAAAATTAGGATACCTTCTCAGATTAAAGCTAAACAATTTATCAACCTTCATTCTGATCGCATTTTTGTAAACAAAGCCATGGATACCTGGAACAGAAAATAGGAGTATTTCCCGAAATTGGAAGTAAAGGAATTTCAAATATAGTTTGTCAGGATTTTCTCTCAAAAGTACCTTGATACTCGTAAATTCGAAGGTTCTTCCCGTTTTCCACGAAAACGAGTAGCGTCTCCACCAATCCCTCAAAATTGATTATCGCAAATGATTCGGGTCTGTGCGCCTTTATAGTTTGCAGAATCTTTTTCTGTGATATATCGTTACTGCAAATCTGAATAAATAAAAGAATACGAGAGAACGTTAGGATTATCATTAGAATTATGTAGAAGCGTCTATTCCGTGTTACATAATAAATAAAATTCACTCACAAATATATAATCCTTGCTAACTTCCTCGTCGTAATAGAGAAAACGTTCCTCCTCGAATATTCCTACTTTGAAGCTTAGAATTTCCGGGCTTCCAAAATAATTTTCGAAACGCGTATTATTACGAACTTCCGCGTTATATTCGTAAATCGATTGTCTGCTAGTTAACAATATCCGATCACTGTTCGAGACAAACTTTAAATTTTCGTGATCCGCGTGAGAGAAAATCTCAGACAGCTTCGTATTTTTCTCCGCTCCTCCGATGGACTGCTTTACAACTTTATTATTGTTCATTAACGTTAGAAAAGCGTCGTTGTTTATCTTTCTACTGTCAGTTACATTGCCAAGATCCAAAATATGCTGAAAAAATTAAAAAAACCTGTGATCGTGGGACTTTACTACGAGAGAAAATAATTGTTCAACCTAAACTATTCAATAATTATTAACCGTAAATTTATCGTTCTCGAGTTTCCACAAATTTCCAGGACTTTTTCCGCAAGAATTCTTCCCTATAGTGAGGAAGTACAAAGTTTTGTCCACTTTAAATGTCGTCCATCGATCGATCGCTCCAAAATCGGGCACATTTGCGATTAACACAAATTCTGTTCCCGCAAACGCAAAAACGTTCATGCGACACGTATCGTAACTTATCAACAAATAATCCAGACCGTCTAATTCGAAATAATGAGCACCGATAATTTCTCTGTCGAATTTTAAAACCTGTAAATAATCGAACGCGCTGAACTGATAAATTTGATGTCTGGCGCGCTCCCTCAACATATTTAAATCCTCGCACGCGTGCTCCAAGTTCCTCTAAAAAACAAGAATAACGAATATATTTAATATTTCGTTAATACAACTTCGAGAGATGTTGATTAAAAAATTAGGAATATTCCATTTCTCTCACAGTCATTTCCGTCATTACAGCATCCATCTCCAAATTCGTTTTGGCTAGAGTACTTGACATCTCTGTGACATTAGTGCCATTTAGAATGTCGTTCCCGAGAATGTCATTTTTGAAATAAACATTGCCGTGCACCGTCCAATCTCCGTACACGATTTGCTTCAATTGAGAATTCGTTTTGATACCCACACCTTCCCATCGAGTGGGATCGATTTCATTCAATTTGCCCAAAACTCGAAGACTGCCGTTCAGAACGATTGGTTTCTTGAACACAAAATTGCCTGCGAAAAATAGAGCGATAATCGATAAGCAATACCATAAATAAATTCAGTGTAAATTCCTTACCAATTAGAGTATCTTTAGTATTAACGAGCACCATTTGCTTTGGATCTATGCCATTGATGAGAGACGCGTCGAAATTTTTACGAGCGTAAACGTTTCCATGAAAGTGTATGTGCCCCGTTATGTTTTGGTCACCGATTAGCTGAAAGAATTTAATTAATTAATCGATTGCCATGTAACGATTTTACTATACGCGCGTAAGCAAGGCGATATTGAAAAATGTTATACCATGAATGTATTTTGTTTAATCGCGTTCAAATCGTGGCCATTAATTCTTCCCTCAATTTGGATTTCTTTCGCCGTGACGTTGTGGCATTTAAGGACTTGAACGGGTATAGTTTGTTCCGTGTGTAGTGGTATCAGTAAGTCTAGGTTCAGATTATTAATCTTCTCGACTTTGATGTTAGATTGGAAATTCACGTTGGAGAAAGTCATTGGCTCTAATATGGATAAGACAAATAAATTTTTATCAGCTTTATTTTATGTCCAAAATCATATTGTTCTTAGCATCTTTTTATTAGCATCGGTGAGTTAGATTATTCGAGATCCAAACCCAGTCGTCCACCGTACGGCGAACGCTGTAGTTGAGATGGGTGTATAACGCTAGGCGTCACAGAATTTCAAAGTGTTGTTAAATTTTAATGTAGCTAATTCTCGTTCCTTTCAATGCGGAATAATTGACAATACTAAAATTAAATTTCTTTAAATATTTTTGTGTGATATAAGGGTGTTCTGTAATTAAGTATATTTCCGATTTACCTGGAATATACTCCGGCCTATTCAGGTAGATCACGCTATCTTGTAATTCGCTCAAATCAACACCCATCATAGTTTTTGCGTCAAAGTTCGAATTCACTATCAGATCTTTCTCGATGGTTATGTTCTCAACGAAACGAATTTTCGATTGGAGCGAGAAAGGTTTATCGATGTAGACAGCTTTTTCGTAAAATTTCTTCAAATCTAATCCATTCAACGTATCGCTTATCGTAACGGCCCCGTTAAACGTGACTGAATTTTCGAAAATTTTTGTACCAGAGATAGTGAGATTATTTTCATTTTTCAAAATCACTGTTTCCATGAAGCTATTAAATTCTATTCCTTGCACCGTTCCATTCGTGTAAAGATTCGCAATAGATACATCCTCGGGAAAATAGAAATTTCCACGAAGCTCGTATTTATCTTTCTCCACCAATTTAATCGCTTCCGTCAAATTACGAAAATACAAATCACCGATTTTTCCATTTCCATAGAAATTGTCCAAGACGGTTACGGAACCTTAAAATAATACAGAGCGCGTGAAAAATTAAATTAATCGTTGATACGAATCGTGATTCGTTAATTGAAAATTATTTACCATCTACGATCACTGGTCCAGTTAACACCTGTTCCTTGAATGGATCCAAAATATTTTCTACGGGGTGTCCATTCAAAGCCTTAGCTTCAAGATGGTTGCAAGTGATAACGTCGAATGTTTTATGCCCACTGATCACGATACTTCTGTCGGTTTTCAAAATGGCATCGGAAACGAATTCCGAAAAATTGAAACCGTTCGTTAAACCAAGGACTCTCAAGTTTTCAACGAAAATATCCTTCTGAAAGATCACCGTTCCCATTCGATCTTCCTTGTATTGATCTTTGAGGATCGCTTCGTTGATCGCCGGTGTGTCAATCATTCCTGTCACTCGGAGTGACCTTATCGATTTATTTCCATTGATAATTTCATCGTATAACGTTTGAAAACGATTTTTCAACAAATTCAACTCATCCAAGGACATTCCGTTAATAAATTTCGCGCGCAACGTTTCGATTTCCAGATTCTCGGTTTCGAAATCGTTTATAATTTCAGGAGTTGCAAAACGTTCCGTGAGATTTGCGAAATTAATTTTATTCACCGTTTTAGGTATGATCTCTTCCGCCAGCAATTTATTCACCGTCAAAGTGTCGAAGTGAACGGTGCGAAACGTCTCGTTCAATTTCCGATGAAAAACATCTGCCGAGACGTTGTTCCTCAAAGTGTCAAAAGACAACTCGCTCACAGTAATCGGAGATTTGAAGATAATAATTTTGTCCAAGCAACCGGTCGCCCCATTTTTGTTTTCGTCAATGAATTTTTCCAATTTCTGTACAGCTCCAAATGTTACGTTTCCGAAAGTGACGTCTGCCGATATTATCTCTAAATCTGGAAACGACAATTTTTTGCGTAAGAATACCGTGTACGATAATGTTTTAGAACAAGGGTGTCCAACCAATTCGCTCCCCAGGGCCGCATTCGAAGAACAAGAATTATCTCTAACCACGCATAAAATATACATCTAACGGTAGTTCCCAAACAAAAGTTAGTAAATACTGTACGATATATGGTGTCAATCCTAGTAAACAAGTGTTATGACACACAAAAAAATACCAAAAAATTTTGCGATTTTACGTTGGGCCGCTGGTTGGACATCCCTACGTTAGAACGTATCATTATTAACGTTATTACTCGGTAACTCTTGCTCGGTGTCCAGTGTTACGAATTCATCCATGTCATGCCCGTTCACGAATCCAGTTTCAATTACCATTTTGGAACGAATTTCAACGTCGCTTAAGAATGTTTTGAATCCAGTGATCTCGACGTTTTCATCGGTTTTTAATAAGATATCTCGAAAGCTTGACCAATCCTTACCCGCAATCGAGTCTTCCACAGTAATGTTTCCCAAAATTGACAGACTGGAAACAATAATGTTTGACGAAATTTCAAGAGTTTCGTTGAGCATTAAATTCGGACTCGCGTCTATTCCCACGATTTTCCCGTCTACCTACAGGTAAAAATAAATAAAATAACTGACGATTATAATTATTGTTATTACACAATCGATACGGTCGCGTTATTGTTGTTTGACATATTTCATAATTAATAGAGTACCTGAAGTTTCCCATCGATTGACAAATTTTCAAAAATAATTTCTTCGTTCAGAGTATTATCAATGTTTAGAATTACAAAATCTTCGGTACTTATACCGTTTATGCTATTGATGCCTAATACATTTGAAGTCGATAGAGTGTTAAATATTTTTTTTCCCGTTACGTTATCAGAAATGATACTATCGCTCAAAATAAAATCATCGGGATAACGAAAACCATTTATGTTATTAATATTCGCCTCGTCTGCGATTATCGCCTGAAAGCAATCACAAAAAAAATAAATCAAAGGGTCGATAACTGTACGATCAGTAATGTTTTGAATTTTGATAAAATTAAATAGTTTCAAGCCAGAGATGGTAATAAATTTAGTAACATTTTATCTAATTCATTATAGTTAAGGAAGTTGTGTAAGAAAATTTCTAATTAAATTTCTCACTACTGGCTCGAAACTGCATATTTCTCTTATCATTAATATTGAAAAAAATTTATTTACCCCTTCTACAGTAACACTCCCCGATATAAATGCGGACTTATCTTTCCAAATGACATTACGCATTACAGTTTCCCAATTATAACCGTTCAAAGTGGTAAAGGAAAGATGTCCGTCGATTTCCGCTCGGTGTATTTTCGATAAATGTATGTTACTGACATCAAACATCGTATCGCTGAAGTAAATGTCTTCGGTGGGAATGCCGTTAAAAGAAAGTATCGTGAGATTTTCCGCCTCGATGAAAGGGAATACCTTTTTGCCGCTTATGACATTCTCTTTGCGAGTATCAAAGCCGTTTAGTATATTAGCGTCGTTGATAACGTTCACTATCAAATTCTTGACGTTCAAAGTGCCGGTGATGTTCAGATTTCCGGATATATCGACATCCGATTCTAGATATACTTTCGTCGAGTTAGAATCTATCGATCCTCTCAGGTTCGAGGTAATTTTGCCGAGTTCTTCCTCCAAGTTGTTCAACATTTTTGCGTGAACGTCGATGTGTGTTCTCAGATCGTTTCTCGTTAGATTAGAGGAACCTATCGTGACGTAGCGATAAGTGACATTATCGCTTATAAAAGCGTTTGTCGTATTCACACTCGTGAGATTCCAAAAACCAGTGATCACAGGATTGTTCAAGTAACTGTTTTCGATTCGCTCTTCGATGTTGTCTAGAATCTTTTCTTGGTTTCCTAAAACAGCCTGAAAATGAATTTTTATAATCAAACATTTTTCATCTAATTAATTTTTAAATCGTTTAATTAAAACTGGAAATTAATAAGAAATCGTCGGTTGTAATATTTGAACAATTCATTGTCAAGCGGCAATGTACCACTTGTTATATACGTAAGTAATAATTACTCGTATTTCTCATAAAATAATTATCTCCATCTACCTCGAGCAATGCTTGAGTTCCCAGCATTCCTTCCGTCTCGTCCTGAATCGGACGACCGACATCTTTCAACGTTGTTTCAAATTTCACAAATCGATTGCCGAGTACAAACCCAAATTTCGGTATAACAGTGATTTTCGAGAGGTCGAATTGATCAAGAACATCACTCGGTAAATGTATTTTCTTGAAGCCCAATCCATGCCAGGCTAAAGCGATTACCGTCGAGTTTTTCAACTGAATCAACAATAATGATTCCTCCCTGTACGTATTTATTCGCACGTCTTTAATCCATGTAACCTCGCCGAATTCTGCAAGGATGTGTTAAATTTAATCGTTTCTCAAAACAGATTATTTACTTCTGCACCGAGTCATGTCTTCTGCACTTTCTGAAAGTACCCTTGTATAGTTTAATCAATTCTTACCAAAATTCGACTCAGATTCCGCGTTATGCCGAAATTCATTTTCCACGACGTTAAACAAACTAGCTTCCGGTCCGGAAATTGCTAAATATTGGACGTAGCCGCTCTCGAAGCAAACGAAATTTTTCAGATCGTGCGACTTGATCGATGGCAATTCTTGAAAGAGGTTTTCTATACTCGTACGATACTCATACACATAAACATTGTTTATACCTTGTAGAGCGAGCGAAACTGTTTCGTGTATCTGGCAAACTTGAATATCAAACGCTCTCGGCACGAGTGACTTTTGCCAAAACCTGTATAATTAATTAAACGTTTAACAAACAATGTACTAAATCATGTTCGTAGAGAAATTCGTATCGTCTAACATTTTCCGGTACGCTCTGAATTGTTAATTTCGATAATCTTGATATTTTCCATACATTACTTCAAATTGAAATTTACCGTGCTATTATTTATCCCTCGGACGCGATAAACATAAATTCGCGCTAACTGATGTAAATATTTTATACGTGGAAATATTTCGATATAATCACCAGAAGCTGTAATCCTTGCTCGGGAAATCGATGCGAAAACCGTAAACATCGATCACGGAGTGTTGCTTCCCAAATCGCACTTCATTGTTGTCCAGCAACAACAATTTGTTTTCACTTCCATGTTGAATGAACTCCAAGGTCTTTGCGTGTCTTTGAACGGGCCACGACCAAAAATATTCAAACGTATCGTCGAGGACCCGGAACCATTCTAACGAATTTCCCGTATTTGACTCGACGCACAAAACGGCCACGATGTCACTTTTAACGGGATTGACATTCTGTGCTCGTGGATTGCTCAAAGCGATGAGCTTAAAAGTTAATACGATTCCATCGAGTGTCCGTTTTATAGGATCGTCGCTCAAAATGTTATCGGAATTCAATTTATACAACGAGAGAACCGATTTTTCTGCGCCCGCCAGATAGACGGAGCCATCCACTTCCAAAAATTGCCAATTTATCCCGTTACCAGGTAAATCGGTATACTCTCGAACGGAGATATTCGTGACGACGAGCTCTAGAATTCAATATTGTTTCTTTAAAAAGTTGGAATGCGCTCGGTAAATCCGTGGAAATCTGATTAAAATTAATTATGTGATCGCAAATTTTGATTGATCCTGCGTTTTAGAGACTATTTTATCGAAATAAGTTCAGCGTCGGAAAAAGGGCACTTGATTTTTGTTTCGTCCGACATTTTCGTATTTACAAAACTATTTTGGAAAGATGTTAGCATACACAGATTGTATATGGGTAAGTATCCTATATAATAAATAATTGAACTGTAAAAAATAAATCCGCGTGTCGTTGAGTCTCCACAATTAACAAATTATTGACCCTTGTAGAAAGCTTCCACAGATCAAAATTTCATTCGTCGAACCCTTATGACTCGTAAACTTTGATGAGACAAAATCTTACGATCATACGATGATCGATTAAAATATATTCGTATATATAATAAATGATCGTAATTTTAATAAGAAAACCCTATCGATGCCATAAGCTCTCTAAACTATAATTAATAATTACCCTCTCGATTCCCAGCACCGGTGAAAAATTCATATTCTTGCCAAATTGCAGGAACGCTTTTCGAATCGCGCGAACGTCGCAAGGATTTAGCATCCTCGAGCATCTGATCCAATTCTCCGAAGGTTTCCTGGTTGCTCCGACATTTTATGACACTCAGAGAGAACAATAGCAATAATAAACAATTTGCAAAGCGATGATCAACGAACACGCACATTTCCACCGCGCGTGATGATCGAATGATTTGTGTAACGTATTTACGCTTTCGATCGTGGTCCTTCGAACGCACAATATTTTGAAACCTTTGTTTACCTGTCACCGTGGTTCCCAAATTGCGTTCGGGGCTTACGCTACTCGAATTTTAATTTCGAATTATCGTTTGATACGGAGACAGCTCTCGAAGGATGGTAAGCGTACTCCGCACTCATCTTAACCAATTCCTGGAACATCTTATTCTCCGCAGAAACAAAATTTTATTTTTCTAACAGGTAATATAAAAATAACCGTTAACAACGTGTATAAATAATTACGCACAGCGAGCGCAATTATATGATTATACGTATGCTTATGACGTAACACTTGTTCCCCACGTTTTTTTATATAAATGTACATGCGTGCATAAGAACATGTTTCAACGAATATAATCTTTACAACCTTAGCGTAATCACATAACACCTTGAACCACTTACGTGCGAAATGGGTCGCGTTAAACTAAAATTAAACATTCTCCGTACATTCTAAGATATTTTGGTTAGGTTATTTACAAATACGCGGCGTAACACCAAGCTACTTTGATTATCGATTTAAGATATATTTTTTTAACGAATCCTAACAGGTCGAGTACGGAATCAAAATTTTCTTATCATCGTGAGGATATTTTCTAACGATTTGTGTAAAATTTGAAAATAAATATAGACAATACTTGCGTCGCGAGAAAGAACAATTTCTGTTATATTCTAGCGATATCATAGCGATTTCCCTCTATTTATTTTAAATCTCTACCAAACCATTCGAAGAATATCCTCATCGTCATCGTATAACTATCCTAGAATCGATGCGTTTTTATTTGAACTCTACGGCACCGTCACAGGTAAGAATCTCGTTCTGTCACCCGCCTTCGGCTGAAACCTTAAATTAACCTTTCCCTGATCCTCCTCCCCGACTTCGAGGAAGGTGTTCCAATCCACCAAAAAGTAAAGTCCGCTCTTTCGTCTCGTGGGTAACACGGGATCTGGCTCGCGTGTGGTCCCGCCGAACGATTCTTCCAGAGCCAACAGATTCGTGGGCGCCGTCGACGTCGTCGTCGTGGCGGTCGTCGATTCCATCAGATCCGAGGCTGCTTTCGCGGAATCCGTCATCGTCGTGATCGCTGCCAAAGTCGTTTCTGCCGATTCTGTTGACAAGTGTCATCATGAATTCTTTTACGGATTTACTTTCATTTCAACCTTTCATCCGCTAATTCGTATCGAGTTCACGAAGGAGCTGAAATTTATAACCTTTATTACGTAACGTTATCTCTGTACGATCGACGTAGAGAATTTTTTTCGTTTCGTCAGGTTCATATTTTCTCCGCAATACCGTTGCGGAATTATTATTTGAGATAATTATTTGAAATTGATATCATTTGAGTATATACATATAGTTTATGTAAGATAATATTTCGGTTAAATCTTTCACACCGATAATTCGTGACGAAGAATTATTCACAGGCATTGCCGTCTATCTTAAACGCTAACTTTATTTGATTCCTAATTTAATTGCAGGCAAAATGTACAAATAGGTTTCACGAAACTTTGTCATGCACACGGTTTTTTAACGGGTGTCTCATTCGATCGATAAAATTCCATGCGAGAGTAATGAGAATAAGTTAGTTATATCAAAATGATGATTAACATGCGTATAACAATAACGATCGACGAGAAGAAAGCGCGATACGGAAAACATTATCCAGCGGAGAAGCATACACTTATCGTTTAAACAGGTACAAAGACAAATAACAAAACACGTATAATACTTAAATAACACGGTAGGCGCTTCTAACAGTATAATCGTAGTCCTAGCCATGCGATCATTTTCGCCATAGGGACCGTAGTTTCTCTCCAACATCGGCTACGAGTCGTTGGAGACCTTAAGAGAGGTACCGATCATCGGTGAGAAGTATTTCTCGTAATTACAAACGGACAAACATAGCGCGATTAGAAAGTAATAGATCTCAATCGCTATCGATCCAAACATTTCGCCCGTCTTCTCCAAACGACTATCCTTTCCGGTCAGAGCGTAGACTTTTCTCTCGCCATGAAAGTAAAACTACGCGAGAAAATTGATACGCGAAGAAGCGCCGATCGTTAGGAACAGTGCGTGAGTTGAAGTTCAACGAACGAAAGGTAAATGAGAAACACGATGGCGAGGAAGACCATCGAAGCGTTAAACCCAGCTTTAGCAAATTTACTCCAACAGACCCAACTCAAAAAACACAGTTTTTAATTTTCAGAGAATTCAGCGGCATCGTAGGAACCAGAACATCGTTAAACGCACAGAACAGAAGTATAGAGCGAACAAAACGTTCGTTCCGAATAACCCAGAATGCGTCGTTATTAAAAAATTCCAAAGAAAGTTCAACCGATCCCGCGTTGATAACGATAACGTTATCCCCGGCGTCTTATCGTTAGTAACGAAGGGTTAAATAATTAGTACACGAACAGGTATAGATCAGCCAGGCGCACGCGTGATCTTGTTATTAACATTCGTCAGCAGGGCCTTGATCCTCGCCAGGCCCTGCATCATCTTTCCAACCCAAAATTCCGAAGTGCCCAAAACGTTAGTCATGAATTTCTCAATACCAGTCATAGGCGCAGCAGCGGTGGTGGTATCTTGATCCTCGGCGCTAACAGTTGTCGTCTCTTCCTGTTGCCTCTTCACCTCGTTCTTGACGTCCTCGTTATAAATCCGAATGATCTCCTCGAGGCTCAACGGATCGGGTCCATCCTTCAAAGTCTTGGTCGCTCTCAGTAGATCGGTCGCCGCCTTCTTCACCTCCCTAATGTCACCTTTACCCTCCTGTACCATCCTGACCGTGTCGAGTAGCTCGTTGATCCTCGTCCTCTGATCCTCGTCCTTCAGATCGACCTCGTGTGGCTTGAACACGTGGTAGTTCGTCGTCTCCGTCGACTCCATGTCCCTATCCTCCTCCACGACGTTCGGTACCTTCCGTCGTCTCGAGATCAGACCAATGTTTTCCAAGATATTTTTCATGTTATCGGGCACCGATTCGATCAACGAGGGCCGCTTCGACGACGACTTCATAGCTTTCTGCCTCCTGTCGCCGAGTCCGAGGCCAAATTTCGCCAGGAACTCCTTCATTCCCTGATCCTTCACCCTCGAGGTCGGCAGAGGCTTGAAGTTCGTGTAGGAATTCAGATTTACGGTCGGTCTTTGCGTGGTGGAGGTTGTCGTGCGATCAGGATTCGACGTTTGAAGGCCGAATCTCTGAAACAGCAGTTGAACGTCGGGCGTGAGATTAGCGACGCCCTTGTCGATCTCCGATCCGGCACCATCGAAAGTGTTCTGATTGGCCATCGACACCGCATCCGGCCCAACCGAACTCAGACCGGACACCGTCGTATGGATCACGTTGTTCAAATTCTGAATCTGCGACTTTAACTCAAGATTCTCCTTGTTCTTCTTGTACACGTCCTCCACGTTGCTACTGTTATCCGGACTGAGGCCAATCGAGGCTAACAGGGTCATCACCTCTTCCCTCATCGGCTGCTGGGTCGTCGTCGTCGTCACGGTACGAAAACCACCGGAATTCAACGAATACGTCGAACTGTACTTCGATCTTACCGACGTTTCCGTTGACATGGGTGTCACGTATACCGTCGCCGGTTCATCAGTTTTCACGAACTCCTCGTCCATCGTTTCGACGTTCGACGATCTTATAACCGTGTCCGGCTGTCTCGTGGTGGATACCACGACACCGTCCTCGGGTCGTATCTTAATGGTTGTCGGCGATAATGACCCCTTGTCGTTATATTCGCTGACCTTGAACGGCTTAGGTGATTTCAGAGCTGTACTGGGAGGCGCGTTGTAACGCCACTGATTGGCCGATAACACGCTTTGCGGCTTCGACGTCGACGCAGACGATTTGGATTCCTCGAGATCAATGGCGATCACTTTGGTCGCCGTCTTCTTGGTTGGTTCGATCGTCGCGCTGGTGCTATAGATCACTTCCAGATTCCCGTCGCTCTTAATGTTACCGTTAGAGGTACTTTTGTATACCGGGTGTCTCGCCGCCGTTGTCCTTTCGGTGGTGAGCGCGTTTTTCCTCAGATCGTCCAGATCGAAGGTGAACTTGACGGGCGAGGAATCTAATCTCAGGGTCTCCTTCAGCGGTGCCTTGGTCTGCACGTCGGAATAAGTTTCCCTGTGATTCTTGTATCGATTCCTCAACGTCGTCGTTTGCGTGCCTCTCGTAGGTGACGCGTGGGATCCTCGCGTTGACACGAGATTCTCAATAGTCGATGGCACTGTTTGCCGATGTTTACCGATCGGTTCCTTCAGATCGACGACGATTTCATTTCTCTCCTTTTGCCCGCGCGTCACGTACTTATAGTTGCCCCCTTTTAGATCGTCCGGTATGATCTGCGTCATCGGGGGCTTTGTGTAGAGATCGTTCAGATCTACGGAAGAATCTTGAGCGTTGTAGGGAAGAACTACCATCAATGCTCTCTGATACATCGTTCTCGCTTTTTCCATTTTCTCTTTGTTTTGATAGAGATTCAGTTCGTTGCTCGTGATGTTGTAGAGGATGTCGACGATCTGTTGTCTCGTCAATCGTGGCAAACTTGGATCGTCCCGTACCTTTCGCTCGACCTCCTCGATCGTGCGATTGATCGAGCTCTCGATCTCGAATCCCGACGGAAGATCATTGTCCTGACAGCGACCTAGGCCAAGGACGACCAACAGGCAGAAAACCGCGATCTGCAGAAGTAATCGTTACATGGATTGAATTTCTAGAATGTAACTCCACATATATATATATATATATTAAATTACATTTTGCGCATGTATCGCTCGGCCAAGTTTAAGGTACTACTTTCTTTTGCTAGAATTTTTATGAAAACCAACTTGTTTCGGATCGCGAGAAAGACACAAGATTCTTGTTTCTCGCGATGCGAACTTTACCCGCGTTTATCTTCGTTTCTACGGACATTTTTGGAACAACAACGGTGGACGCGCGATAATTACTATGACAATCATCGTCGAATTTTATTATGGTAATTTAACCGCATAGCGGATTCGCAATGGCCCGAATATTCTCTGACCCGGAAGAGATATCCGCACAATTAGTGTACGAATTAGGCTGTCCCACATTCGCTAATTCGTTACGTCCTTCGTGCCATTACGTTGCTCTCTGTAACTCGCGTAAAGAGCACCTCGATTCTGAGATCTTAATTCTTCGTTATCTACATTGTCCAAGAAAATTCTTAAACTTGTACTTGACTCGATACAAGACCATCTCTCGTTTAAATTGAAATTCTATCCTTTCTTATCTCTTCAAGAGGAACATCAGGACACTCCGTATAATTCTACTAATATTTGCGCCAAACAACTTCAGTGCCGTTACAGTGGCCTCTCTGAATAATACTTAAATATCTCACACAAACTTAATAAAACCTCTGTCCACTTTAACGGTCACGCGCTCTCGCTAATTCAGGTATATTTATTCGCAAATTAGGTAAGATCGGTACGCACACCTGCAAGGATCGATATTTTCGCAACACCGATAAAGCTACCACGCGAACCATACTTACGCCGTGATTTGCCGACGTAGTTACGGGCGTAGAAACGAACGCAATCTCCTCGGGTCGCGTGTCAGTTTTGTTTCATATTCATAAACGACTCTCGCAAAAGATCCTTGAAGGAATCGACGGATCGAGAAAGTCCAACGAGTCGTTACGCGATGATTTTATTTATGCGCGTACTTGGACGCTCCCGATTCTCTTATTTTCCATTCTTTACCCCTCGACGGACGGCGTCGCCGTTGTTACCGGGTGTCACAGTTTAACGCACGGCTAATCGTCCTAGCAAAGAATCGCGCGGTTCGAAAAACGCTGGGGTTGCATTTGAATCTCTCTCCCGCCGTCGGGCTAACGTTTCGTTTAGCATAATTATCGCCGGTCGAACCGTGCAATTTCTTATTGTCTTTTTCGACGCGGTTCACGTAATAACGGTACGTTCCCAGTGAGATTTACGCGGATTTTTCGCGTCGTTACGTTCACACGATTTTGAAGACACGTCTAAGAGGTTGGAATATTTTTGCTCGTTACGATAACCGTGATTTCCTGTCACGCCAGTTTTACCGGCGCGATGTAATTATCAAAGGATATTACTGCAACGGAGATTGTATTTCTTTATTTACGCTTCGCTGGGTGCTGGAATTACACGACCCTTCCGATTCGTTCGAGATATATTCTTCGATCACGTTCTTTCGGTAGTCGGGTGACTTTGCGTCGTTTCCGGTTATCCGAAAAATGACACTTTAGTTTCTGGAGGGTCCGTACTTTTACTTCCGGCGATAACTGTGGTTTTCCGCCTGGCTTGAAGCGCAATTAGAAAAGCGAACGATAACCGGAAGTGCATTTCCATTCGTACCGGGGACTCCTATGCAATTTTGAATTATACCGGTGCTCAAAGTTATTAATCCGGAATGGGGATTTTATTTACGACGTTCGCTCGGGAGAAAATAGGAAAAAGATTATTTTTCCCGGTAGAGCGACTTTACAGCAGCGGCGAGCGCACTGTTATTTAGCATAACGAAAAGTGTTCGCGAGTGGTTAAGTTAATGTTTCGAGCAGAATTAGACACGGGGAATGATTCCTAGGATAATGATTTCTGAAAACGAAAGTCACTCTCGTCTTCGGGGACGTGACCTTTTTCACGCGTCACCATGAAACCAGTGATTCTGCAATTCGTGTGTGCGTGTGCCACTTTAATCGAAATGTGTCAGATCATTTCGCTCGATGTTTCTTATTAAAAACTGAAAGTAAAGCTATTCTTGAATTAATTGATCGCGGAAAAATGATTATCGAGGTTTCAAGAAGTAATGGAATTCAAGAAAGTCTGACATATTGTTTATGAATAAATCTTGGAATGTCCAAACATTCGTCGTGGTCATTATCGCAAATAATGTTTTTTGATTAATTCATAACATCCATGTCAAACTTGATATTCAATACAAGGGGATTATTTAAAAAACACTTTTAAAAATACGACAATTCTGTTACATATTTTCAATCTTACCTAAAAAACGTTGATCAAAGCGATAACGTAAATAAAAGAATTATCCAATTGAGAAAAGCAAACTCAACTAACCTAATAACAATTTACCAAATGATTGATCAAAGTCCAAATAAAATTGAATAAACCTCTACATTTACCACAGAAATACAAGCAAAGTTTCTTATCTACTATATCGAAAAACTACATTCGTTTTCTTTGAATGGAGAGAGAGTCTGTTCCGCTAAACATATCTGGATTCTGAGACCATGTTACTTTAATTTCGCGCAACACAACTGGCGCGTATTCGAGAATCGCCGCAATTTTTTACCGTGGTATTCGAGACTAGCGTGCCATTCGACTTACCTTGTTATCCGAGGGTCACCTGCACTTTCTCGCAAGTAGGTCAAACGGAAGAGACATAAAAACTATCGACAACTTAATTACATCGATCGCTAAAGTAATAATCAACGCGGCGCGTTTTTCCATCGGTCCGAAGTCACTTCTACCTCCATCGATCACTCGCAAAATTCGTAAAGTTATTTATCGCGATACCGAGGCCGAGAAGTTCAAAATACTTTGTACGTACTCGCGCGTCACGCGTGACAATCAAAATGGACAATGACCCCAAACAATACGTCGCTATGGTATTCCATTCACTCCTCGATTCAACTAACTTTCCTATTTCCTCATAAATAATTTCACTGATTACCGTTATTGGTTTCGCCGGTCACGTGGGTCGGCAACACAATTTCAATTTAACCATGGCTCGAGCGAATTTCAATGTCGCCAAAAAAATGCTATTGTATTTCGTACGACGGTGATTTGCGCGTAAAATCTCGCGAACGATGACACTGGGAGTCACTTTGAAACTTACCATTATGGCAACCGATCGTCTGGGAACGCAGTCGACTACTGACTGAGCGACTAAGGCCTACTTTCGAACTCTCTCTCTATCTTACCACCTATCTTCTCCTTGGCTGTCCTCTTGCGCACTGTCCACTTCACCTGTTCACCTCTCAGGTGCAGGAGATTCGAACGCGCCGCTTTTTCTCCCGCTCCCAGACGTCGCGAGGAAGATTCGAGGAAGATCTAGCGGTTAATGCTTCCCTTTATTTCTTTTCCTCGCTTCCCGACCGACGTCTGCGACGAGAGATCGCGAGACGCATGATTTTTCCGAGGCGAGAGGAAAAGGAAAGTTTTCAGCGAATCGGGTCAATTATTTCCGGCCCCACGTGTGCGCCGCTTAAATCTTTTGTCCGGGGTCGAATGCACGATACAGTTGTAATCTTTTCCCACACTTTCGTTAGATCGCAGGAAGATGTTTTCTCCCGATAGTTCTGAGCGTGAAATTGATTGTCGGTTTTTGTTTTACGGTGAGTTTGCGTTTCAGGGTTTGTGGAATGTTTGTTTTGCTGAACTTTTTCTCGAGATCGAGACAGAGAGAGAGAGAGAGAGAGAGAAGTATTTTGCGAATTCAGGATAAAGGAAAGTAGCCACCGAATCAGGTTAATTATTTCTGGTTCCGATATTCAAAGTCAGCATTGCAAATTTTATTATGGTTATCGAGAACGCTGGGTTGGAAGATTTTTAACGCTTAAATTAATTTTGATGTTTGCATTGGGCATAACTTGAATTGAGTATCGACAAAATATTCTATGCACTTTTTCCTTAGACTTTAGTTTTCAATAAAGTAATCTTTGCAATGAAATTATCACAATTAAGTTAAAAAGAAATAACAATCACTGGAAGAAAATGCGCGAACGAATTTTAAGTAGCGGTAAATTATAAGTAACTGAAAACTTTGATACAGAATATTTCCTTGATCGATGGTCGACAATTTGCACCGACAGCCAATTCTGTACGTTATAATTTCTACTTTTATTTGACGCATCGACTTTCTATAAATTCTGTGGAAATCTGTAATCATAATTTCAAATATCTCATGATTATATGATAATATTTTAAAACAATGCTTTATTATCTTTTCCAGCATGAAAGATAAATAAATCTCGTTCGTGACTCAATGGATACATATTCTGACGCATCAGTTATTGATAATTTACTTTATATAGCTATCCATATCAATTAGATACACCATATTATCTATAATGTTGCATAGAATTGTGTTGTTACAATTTTGCAATACCGCGATCATTAATTTTTAAACCCGAGAAGGCACAAATTTTACCGTAACCATCTTCCGATAATGTATCGGTAGTCAGTAAATGGATAATACGATCTGTAACATTTTTTTATCGTTGGAAGCATATAAATATTATTTTTTTACATAGAAAGAATAATTCAAGCACGGTCTGTGTTATTAAACTGATAATTGTAAATATTTCTCAGCAACGTGTCGGTAAAGTCGATCGCGCCATGAGCAAGGTAAGAAGGATCTTTGTGTTAGTTCTGTTGTCTCACAATCAATTACTTAGCTCTTTTCGAAACTTCGACTAAGAGAAGTTTAACAAACCAAATTCGACTCACGGATATCGCGTGCGGGATAGGTATGACAAGTATTATAATCTCATATGAATTTAATAATTTAATCATTTTTATAGGGAGTTAATTATTCGACTTGAAGTAACTTTACTTCTCGATTTGCATATGTTTCCCCGGCGGGACATGAAAGATATGACAAAAATTATAGTCTTATACAGATTTAATAATTTAATAATCAAATGATTCTTTTACAGAGTTAAGAATTCGACCTGAAGTAAATTTACGTTTAGATCAGGAAAAGTTTTTATCGTGGAGCGAGAAGAAACCGCAAAAATGGTAATCTTACAGAGGTTTTCGAAAACCAGAGGCTCAAATTAACGCGATTCAACTGTTACCGCATAAAATCCACAGTTTATTTACAAAAGAGCGACGCACGGGTAAACTGTCCAGTAGTTCGTCGACCAACAAATCGAAAACACCACGCGTAGCAAAATCGTCGATATCAATGATACGAAGAAACAAACTGACACGCATTGGAGGGAGGGATTCTTCGAGATACGAGATTACTCTCGCCAAGCTTCGACTTTTCTGCCGCGAACGACAAATCCGTTGCAACATCGTGATTTACCCGCGGTAAAAGTGGGGAACACACTCTCACTGTTCGCCGGCAAAAGGTGTCTCGCCTCTCCCGTCGACGAGAGCGCACGAGACCACGAGTTCGTTTCTTCGGTTTGCCGAACTTGTACGTATTGCCGGGGACCACGCGAGCGAACAAAAAAAAAAAAAGAAAATAAAACATCGACGAGCCGCTTCGAAGGTCTTCGCGGAGTCCCTTTGAAAATTGCACGAGAATCCGAGTAGCCGCGGCACGCGAGAACACAATATGGAGGAGGCTTTCGAGAATTTCGAGAATTCCTACATGAACCTTAGCTGCGACCACGACTACGTGCCCTCGGCGATCGAGCACATAGAAAGTGAGTTTGTCCAACGATAACGTGAGAAAAATCTCGAATTATCCTCGCGTCTGGGAATTCGATCGCTAATCTGTATGGGAATTCATATTTTTGTGGAGGATCGGCAAAGAACTGGGTCTTGAACATAATGTCTTTCTTTTTTTCTCTCTTTATTAGAGTGTTCCGCAAGTTTTTTTTATTTATACGGCGCGTATCGTATGTACAGTAGCGCGTACTTATCGCACTATCTGCGTTACGGAATCGATTCATCTTCGCTAGAGATTATAATGCTAATATTGTTTGCCGATTTCGTTGTTCCGCGATTGTATCTACTTTGCAAGTTGAAATGAAGACTAGCATAGAGTATCGGGAAGACACAATTTTATGAAAAATTATCGTTCGTTTTATTTCTCAGACGTGTACCTGTCGTCATCAACTCATGTTACGATTTTAATCGTTAATGTCTTCGAATAGTTTGCGCCGTGAGAAAGTGGTGAACGTAACACCGGTAACGGAGCCTATGTTTTTTCTTTATCAAAGGTTTCGTAAAACGTTTGATCAAATTGCGAAACACGTCGATTTCGATTTTTATCAACGGCTGTTCAAGGATGTTCTTTCTCCGTGGGGGTAAAACAAGTTTTACTTGAAACATAAATAAAACAACCGTACCATTGGGTTATTTTAATCCCGGTTCTCGCGTTTTACTGTTAGGTTAAACGTTTTGAGGAGGCGTAATGGGGTATTTTGAAGATACTATATTTTGTCTTTACGTTTTCATCGTTATTGCTTTCCTCGTGGAGTTCGTTAAAGTTCACGGATCGATAGTGATTTTGCTTTTACCGTTGTTACGCGTGTATCGCCATTACGTACGTCGTCGCTGTAGAAAGTAACGTACCACGCATTCTGGAGCACTAACCGCGGATGAGTATGCGTAACGCCATAGCATCGGTTGTTTTCGATTATTCGATAGGCAAACTTTAAAATTGTGCTGAATAATCGTATTTAGGCGTACACACGCGCGTATAAATTTATTTGTAATACAGGTGGTAAACGTTGAAGATACGAGTAAATGCGTAATCACGTTCAAAATACACACACCCAAAAAAAACAGGAATATCAAGTCTTTGTAGAAATGTTTCCTCAAATAGATAAAAAATCGGCACGGCATTTTTCCTCAAGCAATTCTTTTTACGAATTTCGACGTAATTCGGATAAACAAATTTAGGCGGTGACCATCCGTTAATTAGTTTAACGATATCGGTAATTTTATTTACATAAACTGTGTAGATATACCGAAAGCGCGTCGTAAAAATACTTCGGTGAAAGTTTTTCTTCCGGCTCGTACTTCTTTTTGCCGTTAACGAAAAGTACCTCCGGCGGCTACGTAACTCGAACACAACAACTGCGTTTTAGAAAATATAAACTTCCGTAAACAACGGATTTTTTTTCTCGGACGATTCGCCGATGGATCGCATTACGAATCGTGTTCATCATTGCGATGATTGTCATGTTCTCGAAATATCTTTTATTCGAGCAATAAAAATCGCGACTCCGAAATTTTGTACGTACTACGAGCACTAACCGCTCGCATATTAAATGCCAATGCGAACAGGTTGCCTACTACACGTACATACGCACGCATTAAGAATAGGCTCGGAACCGTATTCACGGAACTGGTGACTTTCACCACGATGTAAAATACAAAGTAACGTTACTATGGGGCGAAAAAAGGTGCCATCAGTTCCTCGTCGTCTCGGCTTTCGTTATTTTTCATTCAATTTGATAAAACGGTCTTGCGAGCGAACGTTAGAGATATGCAGTAACGAGGGAAATCGCTGATAACGACAAGTACATACATATGTATATTTCTTACATACATTCGCGAACTGTACGATATTGCGCAAGGTAATCTTCTTTCGTAATTAAAAGTGCGCAGCTTCGTGGTAATACGTGCAAATGTACACAACACTTGTATGTGCGTACTTACTTATATGGAATCGTTTACAAGGTTTCAGTCGTAAACCGACGATGTCACCTTTTTTCATTTTCATTTTCTTCAATACTGCTTACAATGAGATCTCAAATATAATGAATTTTCATATGCTGGATATATAGTTTAATAATGTTATTTTATTTCGTCACCCATGAGATTCCGATGAATCACTCGTTTATTTCAAGAAAAATCAGCGACCCGATTAAGAATCTTCCGTGTTTATAATATCAATCGTTCGCCTCGGATATTCGTAGACCGTTGGCCTCGCAGATCAAGCGAAAGTTGAACACTTCGGTAGGATTGTTGTTTTCTTGTTGTTGCAATCCCAAAGTCCCGTTCGACCATTTCCGTCGAAATAGACTGTATTACTATTTTAATCATCGGTGTTGTAAAAGAAACGAAGTTACGGTCAGTTGCATCGCGTTTTTCCAACGTGTTTCAAAACGACTGCGCTAACGGAGTCGACGAACTTTCGCGTTGCGTTCATCCTTGTTGAACTTTCGGTACATTCACCCGTATTATTTATTGTCGTAATTACAAAT
Organism: Pemphredon lugubris; assembly: GCA_933228935.1. Classification (NCBI taxonomy): domain Eukaryota; kingdom Metazoa; phylum Arthropoda; class Insecta; order Hymenoptera; family Crabronidae; genus Pemphredon; species Pemphredon lugubris. Next base: position 54,185,401 of record OW121817.1, on the reverse strand, counting down.
CGTCATCTTTTCCGAGACAATCGCGCAGCTTGATTTACCGTGCGACGCAATGCACGGAGATCGGCCTGATTTACCGAGCAAGAGTAATTGATGCGATAATCAAATTCAGATAACCAGCGATAACAGTTTTCTGCCGATTTTTGCAGACTCCGCGGAAGATTGCACTGGCAGTATTTCTTATCTAGCGCCAATTTGATGCGGAAGCATCAGAGGCAATGCAAACAAATAGCTTGTTGGTATTTTTGTTAAAGAACATCTGCGATACCGAGAAACACAAGATTCTCGTTTCATGCGGTTGATTATTATTTATATTATCTATTTATATATCTTACGTCAAGTATTATATATGATATAATATATAATACGCCTTGTATTTATTTGTCCAAACCGTATTTTTTTCAGCTCTGGGTGCATTTGGAGTAGGCTTGTTAACATCCGGTGCAGTACTCTCGACCTTGACTTTATATTTCGCCGTCGATGCTTGCTATAATGTCCTTTGCCAAAAGGATTCTAGGTTCTACAAAAGTAACAGTATTATGATCCTTACGGTGTATCCGATTGCCAGCGTTTGTTGCCTCACAGCTCTTGGAATACCCAGGTAAAATATCAATTAAGTGACGATATTTCTTTCATCGAGAGAATGCAAAGTCAATTATCGGTGAGAGGAAATCCATTTTATTCGTTGTCGCGAAGATTCGACGTACGTACAGTGGGATTCATTTATAAAACATAGACGAACGATGCTTTCGTTATCCAGGTAGTAACTTTAGAAACGACGTAAATTATTCTACGAGATTTTCACGAGAATGAGAGTAACGATCGTCTCGAATATCATCGACTCGAGAATCCACTCGAGAAAGACGAAAAACCGAGTCGAGATCAAGTGACAACCGAAACAAAAGGGCAGTCCTTTTGGGGACAAACATAAAACAGACGAAGGGACGAATAGCTTCCCGGGAAACTAATGATCCCGATCCTTCGGGACAGTTACAATTCTGTCGCTGTGTCCCATCTACGACGTCGTAATCTAAAATTCGATCGAATCTCCCGATAATCTTGAAAAGGATCGAAAAGGGTCCCGTAGTTTCCATTATCGTTACGCGGAAATTCGCAAGAATGTTTTCATTATTCCTTTCAACGTCGCGTAAGTTTATTCCCGAAGAAGATACCGAAGCGCAATTGCGTGTAATCGGATTGATAAAATTAGAATGTCATCGTTGCGCGTACAGTGCTTACGCGTGGAATTCATAAGACAATAAACAATACCTACAATGATCGTGAAAAGTGTCGGTAATGAAATTCCATTGAACCCCAGCGAAATTCATTCATAGTCCAAGGAGATTTTATCTAAACCCCGCTATGCGTATGTATAATGCTGTCCACCTAGGATTTCTTAGAACACAACGCCTCGGTAACCTAGATATTTATTACAGACCGGTGACTCGCGAAGATTCATTATCATATTGACATCCTTTTAATCATTTTCAGGACCCAGTTACTATCGGAGGCCGTGACTCAAATCTTTCTAACGATATCCTTCTATCGGCTCTATCTCCTGCTCGCTGATGTCGGACGCAGAAAGGTCACGAAACCGCCACCATTAATGCTAAAAGTCGGCCCTTGTTGCTGCTGGCCCTGTCTGCCCTTTCCGAGTCTCGAAATGACCGACGCCAATTTGTCCTGGCTCGGAATGTTAGTCCTGCAACTTCCTATTGTCCAGGTTATCTTCTCTTTTCTACTTTTCGCGTCTTTATCTTGAATGCATTGTTTCTCCGAAAAAGAATTGAATATTTGTTCAATGAATACCTCGAGTACGTTTCGAACAATTCGGGTTTAGTTAAGGTTTCTGAAAATGTCGATATTCTAGGATTTTAAGTGATTATAAATATTCCCAGCATCCAAGGAATTTGGGAGTATTTTTTTAAATCCGTAAGGTTCAACATTTTTCAGAATGTTCAATAATATTTTAACGTATTCTGAGTTTTGAAATTATTTGTTTGTAGTAATAATATTCATTGAATTAAATTCCATCCTATCACTAATCGCGCATGTGTTCAAAACTACAATAATGAAAAATATTATTCTTCTTTAAACGGTAGAAACAAAAATGCTATAATTCGAACCGACACAAATTTTTTCAGTTAGTTATTCATTTTCTAGAATAGCTCAATTCGACTCGTCATGAATTATTCGTGCTCCTGATTATTCGCGCACCACTAATACCTCCATTTATTTTTAGGGTTTGGTATATTGTATATCTCTCTTCATGTCTATCGAGGAACCAATCCTGGCGAGGCAATACGGGGTCTGGCTACAACCATTCGCAGTGACCAGCATACTTCTGGGAATGTACGGACTAACCATTACCATGAAGAGTCTGCACGAAGTCGCTCCAGGTAAAAATGGCGCATGCTTAATTAGAAGGAAGGATCTCCCTTCGTAATCTCTACCTGCTATCTTGCCTCCCCGGTCTTACGGAATAATTCAAACGTGCCAGAGCGCAAAACAATTTCCTGCATTGTGACATTTTCCCGGGATCTTATCTCCCTCTCCCTCGGGGCTCGTATATTTTCGTACTGTTTCGAGAAACATGGCTCCAATTGTTTGCGAAAAGCTTCATTGTTTTCCTTTGAATTTTGAGAGTATTGTTAGGGAAAATAGATTGACGTTCGCGGAGTTCAGAAATTCAGACCAAATTCGTCGTGTTAGAAGCTTTTTTAAAAATATATTTGTAAACGGAAATGTACGAGGATGAGCTTCGTATAGCGGTAAATATGAAGATATCTTTTTTCTTACGACCAAAAATTTGTGCTCGTATTTAGACAAAAATTGTTTATACACGATTGTCGGACGAACTTTAGATCTGTACCTACAGTCAGTAGAAAAACTATTTGTCCGCTTCCTTTATCTGAATAGAATAAGTATAATGAGTAGACTACGAAAGTTTGTGTAAAGCGCAAGCTTTCTCTGTATTCCTCTTGAACCAATCTTGCGAGACGAATATGCTAACGCGAGTATGCGCGACGTATGTAATATATTCGGGTTCGCGTAATTTAAAAACTCGTTTTTGAAACCCTGTAAAACCGAAACAAATTTTTGTTCAAGCTTCCGCATGTTTGCCGGTCGCATATGAAAACAGAAATTTGCATAAACTTTCGCAATCCAATAATAGGAGATAATATCTCTGTTAACAGAATTAGAAACATTATTATTACGCGTAAAGTTATTTCGGATGATAGAAGCGCTCAAAACACTTCTTTTGCTGACCGTATATTTGAAAAGATTTTTAAAAAAAGATAAAAGGGCGAACACAACGACTCCCAGCGTCCGATGGTAGCAATTATCCGGGGGTGGACCACACAAGTGACGCGCGACAGGAAACAATTTTTGAGATCCTGGAAAAACCCTATTGTCCCCTGGCCCCTGGTGTTAATGGATATAAATGTGTCTGACCTGCGGCCATTTTCACAGAGGCCAAGCTCCACCATAAGGCCGCGGTGTCACAGATGGTGTTGCTGTTTTCGAAGCTGCAGGCGTTCATCGTGAAAAGTTTGCCGCTCACTGGTCTCTTCCCATGCAATCCGCCAATTACGCCGCAAATCTATGCCAATGGTAACGATTTGTTTGTACAATGCATACTTCGTTTCCACGTTAAAAAATGAGTATAATGACGAACACTTTTTAAAATGCAATTGCAACCAGTTGCAAATGTATGATTAATTAAAATTAATAGGGCTAATCGTTGCGCCAGCTATTATGGTACAGCATAGACCGATGAACCGAAGGGAATAATAAGATAAATAATACAGCGGATCTACGATAGTTATGCGTTACAAAATTTCTACCAAATATTTATAAAACTCAAATACGTTCGCTGTGATAACTGAATTTAATACGTGCGATCAGGCTTGTTTTAAATTATTATTTTCAAATTCACTTGGCCCTAATTTTCAGCCTTGTAAAGTTTACAAATCTGTACGATTCTCAAGTTGCGTGATAAGCATGAATACTAAAAAGCGCTCCGTACTTTAAGAAATTGAACACGATTCCGATGGGCAGATTAAATTCGAAAACATCGCGACAATTGCACGGTGTTTCTGTATTCTCGGTCTTCCCGTATCATCGGTCTCTCCTTTATCATTGAATCGCGGGATACACGCGCGAACGCACCGGCCTCATTGCTTTTCTCTGCTCGATTTCAGTTACCTACAATGCCCTGATGTTAATCGAGATGCTGTTGCTCTGCTACGCCGCGAGGCACGTTTATTACGTTGACCTGGAAAGGGTGAAAGGGCCGTCGACGGAGGCGACAGATCGGTCGAGAGACAAGACCGAGCAGACGGACCTGACGAATAATAACGAGGGCAACGTCAGGCAGCAGGCACCGGTGACCGCGTGAGATTTTCGTCTCGTTTAGGTGACCGTACCGGGGAGGGTGCCTAATTTTACGTTGTTTCACGAGTATGGTTGCGTTACTGGGTTAGTCGTACTTGCCGGATCGTCGGAGAACCCGCGGCGAGAGTTCATCCTGGATGATTGCATTGGGGTAGAATAGGATGCTCGCGTGTCTCTCGAGTAGAGTGAACTTTTTCTGATCGTCGTCGAATAGAAAATTAGAATCTACACCTCGATTTTGTTTATGCACGAGCGCGTTGTTCACCGGCTGGTCGATTGACTTGTGATTCGCCGATTAAAGAATAATTGTCGTTGTCGTAATGATAAGGGGCGAGTGGCTCGAGGCTCTACTCCCGCGGTGGAATCTGTGCGATGAAATAATATTTATGTAGCTTTAAGAAAAACTCTTCGATTGTACGTTCGCAACGTTTGGTTTGGGATGTTAATTGTAGTCGAGATTAAACACGTTAAAGTTTGTACCAGTAGTTGATAGAAATAGGCTACGAAGTATTTTATACACACATTTAATTTTACCGTCATCAACGGTTGTACGAATTAATTAACATTTATGGTAGGGTAATTAGAGGAGGCGTTGAGTTTTCGAAAATTGTTGCAAAGTAGATGCAATGTATGGGCGATAACATAAGAATCGGTACGTTAAGGTAAAATTTAGATAAAATTAAGAGAAACGAATGACATTCGTTACGCGCTGATTTTATTTGTTACGACACGCGAGTTAGATTACGCAAATGCTACGACGATAATGAGCGGTTACCACTTTCTCGGAACCGGTTGAACTCAAACGAATGCTGATAACGTTCGGAGAAAGTTCCGGAGACGCGTTCTGATATAACAGGAATCAGAAATGGCTGAACGTGGATGATGCTCGGGAAAAACTTATCGGGACTAAAACTGAACTGAATTGATAAACTACGTCGCCTAATTTGTTCTTCTCGAGCAGAGAATTTGTTATACGAAACGTATTATTTTTCGTGTTGATAGTAGTGATAATCGAGCGACATTTTTCGATCGATTATCAATTCCAAACTTATACGTGACCGCTATCGATATTTTTTTCCAGTGCTACTTAAACGACGAAGTAAAAGTTTAGCAATATTATAAATACGTGAAAGTGTACGATACTTTTCTTCCACGTATCGGATAAAAATCGAAATGTTATAAACTCACAATTAAAATGTGTGTACGTATTATGGTTCGCATATTATTACTCTATACCACCTTGATCGCCGCGTCGCCCATATTTGGGTGACACTCGCGATTAACACGTTAACCGCCACGTTGGTCGCATGTGACCGCAGATTGTTTTGTCTATAACGCCACAGTGACCATCCGTAATCTGAGTTCCTGCAATGTTTTAATTTCGTGGCGCCATGAGCAAGACATCTGAATATGGCAGTCAACGTGTTAAATAAACTTAATATTAACATCAATAAAATTAATTTTCTGTAATCTTCATCAAAGTAAAGTTTTGTCGAGCAACGTAATATCGCAAATAAAATTACACGTATCGCTAACACGTAAATCGAATAGAACGTTGAAAGGATTTTTAAATTGGAGAGCTAAATGAAATCTACTACTTCACTATACAACCCGTGATGTAAAATCCTTCGTGACACGCGAACCGGAACTGTCGGTCAAAACTATGAAATGGACCATACGTTGCCACCGTAAACTCAACGGACGTCGCTACGCATTATCGCATCGCACGGCTGACTGACAAATCACAGTGAACGTCTGGCCAAATGACTTGCAGCTTGCATATACTTTTACGAAACATAATGGGGAAGTGGAAGGTACTTAAGTACATTTCGAGGAGAATGGTGAAGCTCGACGGTAATCTTGCATACTGTAGCACTCGGACGGAGAGCCCTTAAAAACGCGTAAGTCATCGTAATGTAACAAACAAGAGTATTCTAGTACACTCCGATGACCATTAAATTCGTGAGGGGTAAGATTATTGTAATTTTGTGATTCCATTAAAACATTCGACGGACTTCTTTTCGGCGTTGCGAAATTAATTTCCCGCAAACGGTCTTGCGGTTACGCGAGTCCTCGTTGCGGTTCGATCATCCTTTTACGATTAGTCGGGACTTTTCTTCTTTTCATTATCCGCGCTGAATTTCGGCTATCTTATATTCAGCAATCCCAACCGCGGGTAAGTAATCGGAATTTGAACGAGTATAGATCATTTTATTTTACTCCATGAAGCACAGGTTTGATCGCGATTAAATCGAAGGTTAATTCATTACGGGATCAATGAAATTACAGTGCGATGCTATTGTAATTACATTCGATAATTACAATAGCCATTAATTATAGAAACAATCAATGCCTGTAATTACGCTATTAATTAAATATAAGTATCAATTAAACGCGTAACGCGTTACAATTCTGCCGATCTCTAACGAAAACGATAGAATTTACAAAATATGCAATGTCACTCAGCGGACCGGTGCCTTTTTCTGTTTTAGAAAAACCTAATTCAAAACTAGTTTACGACAAACCAGCCTGGCCCACTACGTCTAGTATTTATTTGAGGGAACGAAGAATCGTTTACACTACTTAAATTCCCCTTAAACTGTGACCACTGGTGAACATGTGGTCTCGAATTGTATAACCGCGTGTCCACCGGTGGGCAAACTGTCCGATGAAAGTTAAAGTGTGATCCACCGGTAGGGCATACGAGGCTGAACGTGTTAATTAGAATACGCAATTAATTATATTCGACACATCTTCTTTCGGCAATGCGACAAACATTTCGAACGAATAGATGTTGCCGGCTCATTCGGTTTCGTTTCGATAAAATATTCCCCCCTTAACGGAATTTCTGTTCTTTTACATTTATTCCCGGTAGCATCGCCATTAAAGATCGTGAAAGGATGTTGACACACGCGCACCTGGATCAAATACCTTGTTAGGATGCAAAGAAGGGCCGGTAGTCGCGTAGGCACGTTGCGTTAAGTCAAAAAATCAACATTAAAACGGAGGACCGTGCGCACGGGTAGGACTCCCTAAAAAGCCCTTTAGACGGCCAATGAATTCTTTGACGCAGATGCCCGGATCTTCTAGGCCAACAGCCAACTCTAAAGAACAGAACGAGTTGCATGATTTCACCTTTTGATCGGTGGCAAAAAAAAACCGTGACACGGTTCTTTGAATTTCGGCTTCGATCGCTCCGGGCCATCCGATACGTGGAAAGTAGGCTGAAGTTCAGGGAGGTAGAATTTGTCGGATATATTTATCGGTACGGAAGAGACGCTTTCGTAGAATTTTATATTTGCCGATTCCCGTTTCGGGGAAACGTATTACGAATAATTTTTATTAAGGTTCTTCCGTTAGTATGGTCCTTTTCGTAATTTAAGAGTGATGCTGCGAAACGTAAAGTGGACGATTATTAAGATCGTTTGTAGTGATTTCTTTTCCACGCTTGACGCCCTCCCCTCACTATTCTCATTCAATGCACTGGATTTAGTAGAAAGATATGAAAATAATTCTTAAGAATCATAATAAAAATGTATCTTTATATTCTGTGTATAACAAACGTAATTAAATTAATATAAGCAACATAATATGGATTGAATATCGAATTCAATATTGACATGATTCACAAAAGATATAAAGCTTCGCTAGCGTACCAATACAGCAATTTTACGCGCAACATACGAATGATTAACATTTACCTCGCCAATAGCAATTATTCGCCACACAACTCTTTAATCAGTACCGCACTCCAAAACAAAATTAAGAACGATGCCAAGAAACACTCCGGACCGTTAAAAAACATGAAACAACAACGGGGGATAGAATCACGCGGCGAAAAAAAAAATGCAAAATATTCTCACAATCGTGGCAACAGAACCGCGAGCCACGTGAATTACGCAAGGCGTTACCCGAATATATGCGACCAATTAAAATATAAACCCACTGATTCAACATGCCTCTGGTTTCTACTAGCTCCCCACCTCCTCACCCCCTTCACGTGAATTGATATACTACCCAGCGTGAAACTTTAAATGCACCCACGTCAGGAAGAATTATCATCGCAAGCACCAGGAAGCGTCCCTTTACATTCAACCTGGCACGGTGATTTTTCACCTTTCATTTTTCCACCTCCCGCGATCGATTATCGCCGGGGTGTTCCTCGGTTTCGGCGCGGTAAGTGGAACGGCAAGACAAGGATGTTAATATTCTGATAACGCGTCCCGACGTATTAAGCGTCTTTGTTTTAGTGGCCACGCCGTGGAAGATGAACGCTCCCGAGATAAGAACTTCCACGAAGACTTCCCTCTTCGCTTTATTATTCCACCGAGTGTCTCCCCGCGCTGGCTTGTGCCGTGCAACGTCAACGCTTTACCTGACCTTGCATCTATTATTATAGGACGTGCCGAGTATTCACGATGCGCCCCGGCGCAACATACATAAGTAAAAATGGTCTTTCATTTCGCCGAGTGGGATCGTAGCACTCGCCGAGATCCGGGTGGCATTCGTCACAAATTTGAAAGAAATCCTCGTTCCCGTCGCGGACGGACGGCGAGACGTGTTTCCGAGAGGTTTTCGTAAAAAAATTCTCCCGCTATCCGTTCTTATCAACCGTCAAAGTGGACTGCACCGAATCCTCTTAAGGGTACGCTTTTCGTGTATTCTTCAAAATACGTCAATTTTAATCGGGATTAAAGAGAGGCTTAAAGCGTCCCGCGAAAGCGTGCTCGCGGCTATATTAGGATTATCTAAATTCGTTTAACACCTTTCAATGTTCTTAGAGATAAAACAGAGGGGTTATTGAGATTAACGTTACTTCGAGTTTATTACGGGAAGAAACTGGGGCGGATGCTACTTTCTTTCGTCTGGAATTTTCTATGAATTTTAATTAAAATTCATTTTAAATAAAAACTTTAGAAATTGAATAGCGGTTGCAGGTGGGGGATTTTATTTGAATGTTATAATACGAAACTCTTGTAAAAATTTATATGATAATTTAAAATGAATAAGTTCGACGGTACCGAAAAGTGGAATTATGTCTCTGTTGCGATAGAAAATTATTATACCTATTTTCAAAACCCGCGATAAATTTAAAATAAACTCTTACAATTATTACTACAAACTCAACAGAACTAAAACTCCCGATTACGAATATTTTAGATTTCATTCTAAACTTATCAATTCTCCGTTCTAACAGACAGCAATTTTAACAAAATATTCGGGAGCACCCCACTGCCGTAACAAAGACGACTCCTCTCTTCGACGTAACCGACAAAAAATCAAAGATAATGGAACGAAATCATCGTCGGATCGTTTGGACGAAACGCGGCCGCGGTTTCCATCCCCGGGTATAATCTTTTTCTTCCAACGTCATTCCACGCAACCGCGGAGCAAGAGGACAGCGTTGAAACGGTTATCTTGGATTATTCGAGTGTATACGTGCGCTCGCGCGCCCGAGACAGAGAGAAAGAGGACGTTATAGGACGATCCCGAAGTATACTCCGTGCCCCTTCATTTTTTTTGAGCGATTCGAGGGCCCAGTGCCTACCTGCAACCTGGCCCCACCGAAACTACAAAACACACTCTCCTCGTCTTCCTTTTTTTTTTATTCCTCTACGTCTCCGTCCCTCTCGCTCTCTCCCATTCCTCGCTCGCTTTCGTCCTTCCCCATTATTCTCTCTTCCTTTTCCTTTTCATCATGGACCTTTTTCTCTCGGGGCCGTGATCACGATCGAACTTTGCGCGTGTAATAGATTTAACAGTTTCCTTCGGGCCTCGCGGTTCCAGGATCGGTTTAAGGGGTGAACAATTTTTTTTCGACTCGGTTCGCGTCCCCGGTTCCACGAAAGCCGAGTATAGGGATCAATTTCGAAATAAGAAAGTATTGTATCTTCGGGGACCCTTGCATAGGCGCGTATATTTCTTTTTGCGTTTTTTTTGTGAAAAATTCCGAAAATTGTCAAGTTTTATTGTACCGTTTGTTCGATTTAGATTCCAATTTTTTTAGACACCCGGGGTCTTAGGGCGAAACGGTACAGCTAATTTCAGGATAACAATAATTTCGACTGGAATCGATAATAAATAAAAATAAAAGTATTCCACTAGAGACGCAACGTTCGTTTTTCTTTTATACAGAACTTATTTAGATGGATTTAGTAGCCCTGTAACAAATTTTGAAAAAAATTCTTTCAGTTTTGAAAGTTTACGGTGTCACCAACTTCCCTCTTACTTTTTCCTCTTGTCGTTATTGCAGTGTCCTTTATTTTTAAATGCGAAATGCGAAATTATTAAGGTAAATATGGTTCCGCGTATCAGCGCGTTAGAACTCTTTTTACTGGTTTCTTGTTTAAGTATCCGTGGAAGTTGGATGAATTATCTTTAAGTAGCGGACATCAGGGGGCAATTTAAGGATCAGGGAGTCGTAATTCCCAAATTGCTGATTAGTAATCTTCTGGTGGGGCTAATTAAGGCGCCCGACTCGAATTCGGCGTCCAAATTGTTTTCTATGTCGGTTTCCACTCTGTCCCGACTAGATAGCCTTGAAGGTTCTTTTTAGGAAGGAAGGGTAAAAAACAACGCCACGAGATATTTTGCGACCTAATGAGCTCGCCTAGCAGCTCTTAACATAATTACCTTTATGATTTATAATGAACGTTAACCCGCTGCACGGAATCTTTTTCCTCGTTGCAATTTCGGTCGATCGAAGCACCTGTCAAATTTTGCAGAGCCTAAAACTCGCAAATTCCTTTCGTATCACCCTTCCCATTTTATATTCAACGTTGAAAGTTATATTTCCTAGGGCGGAAGAAGTTAATTGCATTTTGCAGATTATAAAATTCACAAATTTCTTTCGCATTACCATTCCTGTTTTATATTTAACGTTGTAAGTTATAGTACCTTCGGAAACAAATTTAATTAACGGCCGTTTATAGTTCCGTTTTATACAGACTTTACGTCGTTAAATGTATAAGGAAACATTCCAAACAGAGAAAATAGAAACGAACAGTATTTAAGAATATTTTTGATCCTTCGCATTAATGAGTCTCCCCGTCGGATAGGGATATAAAAGCATAAAACTATCCATGGTCCATCCCGCAAATCTAATTTCAGGAATGTACAGGGGTTGTCGATTTTCGCCGAAAAGATCCAAAGGATACCGACTCGGGGAACGCAACGGAACGAAACATAGAAATAGGCAACAATAGAACAATATCCGCCGTGAAAAAAACGCGGCGAGAGGGAACCTCGAAATGATTTCAAAGAAAACCGTTTGTTTTCTTTCCAAATCTCTTCGACTTAGCACCTCCGGAAAGTTAGAGCTCTCATAAACACTTATAATAGAAAAGATCCCCCACGTGCGCCGAAGGCTCTTTGAATTCCAAAGGCGGTGTTTCGGCCCCGGAGGCGAAGCAATCGAAAGTCGTCTGGCGAGGGCAGATATCGCGAACTGTGACGCGATTGATTAGAATCGAGGGCAAAATGAAAATGTTGGAAGCTTCCGAGAGGTAAGGGGGGACAAAGTGCTGCGTCTTCAGATCTCACCGGCCCTTAATCGTCTTTAATGGGCCACGACTGACTCGTTACTCGAAGTCCCCGAAAAACTGTCGCGCTGTTCTCTCTCTCTCTGTCTCTCTCTCTCCGTATCTGAAGGACCTCTACCTCTCAATTACTCCTTTTCCACGTCCTACGTTCTCGAACCTCCAAGGGCCAGTCCACTCGAACGACGGCGATAAATTTTCCTATCGCACTGTTTCCCGGTTGTTGTTTCCGTGAAGCACGAAGGGTTTCGATGAGCGACGAGAGATTAGGATTTCGAGAGAATATTGGACTACAATTTTTTGTGAAGAAACGTAAATAGGAACTTTTCGTATTTCTACAAGAGAGATACTTATAGAAATGAGGATGGGACGAAAGAATTACAGATTCACTCGCGGGACAGAATTCCCTAAGTGGGTTAACAATTTATAGAATTTTATCTTTATCAAATTCAAGTTACGTTATTCAGACTTTATGGTGCTTCTAAAATTCTATCTATATCAAATTTATATCCCGTTACCTGATAATAATATTCATCATATTTATATCACATCGTTATCTTTGTCAAATTAATATTACACCACTCTACCTTTGGAATATTTATCAATTTCTAAGTCAATCAAATTTATACCACCTCAACCTATCTTTATAGTACTTCCAAAATTCTAACCCTCGAGTATTCGATCACGGACCATTTCAAAACCCGGTTCGAAATTCAACGTTTTTCCTGGCACAATCTTTCAACGGCAGACGCTATCTATGTTAATTTTCCCCGAAAAAACGTAGCCCAAATCGCGCACAGATATCCCGTCGCCTTCGTAAACCTCCCAATAATGAAGTATCGAAATGAAAATGGGAAACACTGTCGCAGTCGCATCCTTCGGAAGTGTATCAGCTGCGGGAAATAAGTAGCCGCGGGATACTCCGGAGGATTTCCAGATCCTCGAGGAGGATGCGTGGCCATCTGTCCCGGGCGCGAGAAATCGGAAAACGCATTTCTAGATCGTCGACATATGGCACGCGGGGCGAACTTATCTCGGGGAAAAAATACACGCTTTGGAGGCGCGGTCCTCCCGGGGCCGCGTCTGCCGAAAATGCTTGCGGAGGTGGAGAAGGTTGAAGAGGCGGGTGCCGTCTTGTCATGTCCCAAAGGGAGTGACGGGTTTGAGCGGCTTTTAAGCGTGAAAAGGGATGGCATATGATTCGCCCGAAAACAAACACGAATGGTAAGGAAAAATATGATTCGTAAATTTTAGTGGGTGGTAGAGTTAAAGTAGGCGATTCGAAAAGAAAGATTAAATCGTGATGAAGAAGCCTGGGATTGGAGCGATATGTTGGTTAAATCAGAAATTAACATTTGAGGCGTTATAAAAGCTATGCGCACGTTAGAAGTTACTTTGATAACGTGGCGTTTCAAAATTTGAAATAGGAGAATGAAAAATCGTTACTACTCAACACTCCTCCGTATGCTACTGTCCTCCGTACAAGAACTAGCGTAGAATGATTTAATGACTTCGTACCAACGTCAGAGAAATGTGAAAAAACACAGTGAAAGTTCATAAGTGCTTTCTCGTGTACTTTCCGAGTTCATAATTACAAAAGCAGCGCTCTAACTGCCGTGGCTCGTTTCTTTCTCACACCGTTCGAAAACGAACTACGCCCTACCGAGAAGCTTTTAGAAGTTTCTTGAAAATTTATTTACGCTGCCCCTCTCCGTTTCACGTTCGGTTGATTACGAAATTGTTCTCGTATATCAAAAAAAAAAAAAAAAGAAAACCATGTACGAAATTCTATGCCGTCCAAAGAATCTATCCATCACTCGCTGACGCGCTTCCAAAATGCCGATATGGATTATACGGATAGCCAATCGATCATGCAAAAGATGGATATTGGAAAATAAAGGTATGATTTATTCAAACTAGAGACCGGCCAGGAAATTTACATTTTAATTATCTTTGGTAAAGGAACGCATTAGCGTATTTTTTCTTTATCACAACGAGAACGATGGAAATGAATCGGCTCGGTTGGATTTTACCACATTCCAATGCGAGAATTTCGCGAGTGGCGAAGATTAAGACTTGACTCTCCAGATGTGAAACATATAGTTCGTAGTTTACCGACAACAAAAATTTACTACATTTGTCTAATAATAGATGGAATATGTCGTTTTGACGGTTCACGCGAATTCGATGATACAAGGTCCAATAATTACATCTAACGAAGCAAATTACCAATTACACCCGTAGACGCATACAGTTTTGAGTATGACGATTTGTAAACCTAACAATTTTTTTATCGTAAACTCCACGATTGAGATAAAAAAAATTTCAAACGTACCTGGTACTCCGTTTCTCCTTCATTCGAAAGTGTTTCCGAATCGAAACATCGCACGTCGATCTATCGCCCGGAAGAGAGCAGAACTGCCGGTATCTCGCGCAGGTCAAAGCGAACGTCAATTTTCGCCATTTCGACTCACTCTCCGTCTTCGTTTAGGACCATTTTACCGCGCGACCATATGGTCGCCGACGGCTCGGGCCATTATTTCCTACAGGATTTCGGGGCACAAAAATGGAAGGGGCGGAAGAGGGGGAAGGTTGGGGGGGGGGGAGAAGGGAAGAAGGTGGCCCACCACGAAATTACTCGAAAATTGGCTCGACGGGCCGTCTTTTCGTTTTTCTGTCGGTAATTTCATAATTCCGTATTTTTAATTTGAATTTCAATACAACGCTCTTCTCAGTCGGTGAACACCCTCTCTGTATTTCGCTATACTCTCTCTACCCCTCTCTTTCTCCCTCTTCCTCTCCTCTTCATTTCAGATTATCCACTCTCTCCCTTTCTCCCACCTATCTTTTTTTCGCTCTCGTCTATCCACGCGTTATCCCTCTTCACCTCGAGTCGTTTCTTACCTCCTCCGTATAAAATATGCTAAACGCCCGCGGTGCTTCGGCGCCCCCACAGAGTCCCCCCTCCCCCCCCAGAACGCTGTTATTTACGAATTACGAATGTTGTAAAACGGAGCGTAATGATCGCGATGAGAACCGACCAATTTTCGGCGCTTTAAGCACCGTGCTTTTAACGACGCTCGGCTTGATTTAGCCTAGGAATTTCTAGGATCGACGATCGTCCATGGGTGGACGGAACTTCCTTGTGTTACGCAAGGTTAAGAATTGTGAGTCCAGTAATTTCGGTGCACTGTCAATTTTTCCAAAGCGGATACGTAATTCGCTTTTTCAAATCGTGGGATCACGGTTGTTTAACTCGCACAGATGTTACATTGGATTAAAATTTTTAAGTTTTACAAGTTTCTTTGGAAGTGTACCCAAAAAACGGAGACAAAATTTTGTATGAAAATTTTGTATGAACGGACGATAGGTGCAAACGAAAAGGACATTAATTAGAATCCAACGAAAGAAGGAAACTATTCACAACTAATTATCATTTCATTGTATAATCGCAGTAATGTTGGAAACGCGTGTTCAAATTTGAATTAGGACGCTGCTTCTCTAACAACTAATGTCTTTTCATTCGACTACTCTATTACGGAGTTAAACGGAATTCTCGCGTAACCGAGGAACGTCACGGATAGAATAAGACGTCAGGAATACACGGAAACAAATACGCTCTCATCGTAAATCTCTCAACGCTGATAAACGCGTACGTACGTACGCCGTCCCAGTTATTAAGCCGCTCATCTCCGTGCCCATACTTTAGCCAATTCAGCAATTCAGTTTTTATAACGCTCTCGAAGACTTAATCATCGAGCCGTTACAATTTAAGCGCCCCATCGTTCCTCGACGCACTTTTCATAAATACTGCCTCCCCTTAATATCGTCGAAGCGTTCCTTGATTACGGAAAAAACAGTGGCCATAGCTTAATTTACCACGGCGGATGCCTCCCAGCCAATCCCGAATCGTGATCCGCGCGACGCCGTTTTTGCGGCATTCGCGTGCTTTTTACGAGTTGCGCCTTTTACCCGTGACTTTCCATTCGCCGGCAATTACGAGCTGCAACAAAACACACGCTTGCGGTTGTTTCGCTGCCACGCGAAGAAAAGGGTGTATGGTAGGGGGAGCTCATTGAGGAGAACGGACGACGATTTGCACACGCGGCGGTGGTGGCGGTTTAATACAGGGTGAACGAAAAGCTTGGAGTTAAATTTGGTAACGTAGCGGCGGCGAAGGGTTAACGAAATTACGGGAACGGTTCGGCGAATAGTTTTCGAGACGATTGGAAATCGTTCGTTTCGGCGTACAATTACCGAAATTGTAATAACGTTGGCGTCATTTCCGTTGAAGCGACACGACTGGACACGAGCAATTTTGCGGTAAATATATTTTATAGTATAGTTCTACTATACTAATTCTACTACACTACAATTGTAGTATAGTAGAATAATATAATATATTAGTCTTTAGCGTCGATTTATTATCGGTATCTCAAAAACGCTAATCTACGAATTCACTTTTTTATAATGATTTCATGCGTTTAAGAAATTTTCGTAAAAGGGGATGCAAACTCCGAATTTGCTTCACAAGAGAACGCATAAGCGCGTTACGGAAAGTGTTTAAATAAAAAAAATGATTAAATTTTGCGAGAATAATATATAACATTGCCAAAGATGATTAAAAACTCCAAAACGTACGATTTTCGGAGCCACGTATAGCAAGAGTATCATGATTCTTTTCACAAGTACGCACCGCGTGCGTTCGAAGTTTGCGTTACAAACCTTCACGCACACACTGTAGAAACCCGTGCGTACATCGGAACGCACGTGCACGCGAATATTGGCCCGATATGCCTCATTGTCCTTCATTGTCGAACGAACACTGATCACGGGAGCACAAAACACTGCCCGGGTCGTCGTGCAAAAAATTAATGGGTAAAGGTGAGCGCGTGGAACATTATTCCTTTGTGAATTCTAAATTCGCCAGAAGCCTCTCTCGCGATAGCGACGCATTATTTCGAAATATAGCACAACGACGCGTCACTCGACGTCGAGATTTAATGACTAGCCGAAAGTGAAAGCAGGCGGAGGTAAAAAAAAAAAAAAAAAATAGAGGAACACGTCGAGCGACGCGACGGAGAGAGTTTCTGGCTACCGAAATTCTGAAAAGACCCGGGGGTAATTCTCGAGGTAGGGGCAACAATGACCCTTCGCACAGGGTGAGACTGCAAGAGCCGACGCGGTCAGACCGCAGTTTTCATTTCGACCGAGAAGTCAGCCGCAGTTTAAAGTGGATAATTGCTACCGTCGAGCTGACGAGGAAAAGTCGGAAAATTTTCACCGCGTCCCGCGTCGTTTACCTTCGACCTACTGCCCGAAAGGGAAACCGGTAGTCCCGAAGAGGGTACAGATCGAAAGGCTTTGATTTACAATGTCGACAACTGGGTCGAGAAATCACCACGAGCGTCACTTTACGTCCCTCTCGTCTCGTGCAGTTTTACCAGCCCTAAATCAAGCCCCACGAAATTTCAATTGGTATTCCTTGCGTCGTAAAACTCGAAGAGCGAGCGACAGCCTCGATTTTTCGCGTGATTTACGAAGGTCGACGAAAGGGGGAAATGCTCGCTGGCGTTGCGTCGCGTCGAGGGCGTCTCGGGCCCTTTAATTGCTCAGATAACGCGTGCCAGGTTTTTCGGTGACTGATTCTCTAAAACGGAAGGGGAGGGCGGTGCCATTAATTCAGCCAGAGGGAGAGAGAGAGAGAGAGAGAGAGAATGAGAAATAGGCACGCGTATTGTCGGTGTCTCGATACGAACAGGATTATAAATCCTAAGAACAAATATGTGGAGGAAACTCTATCCCTACGTATACGGATACGTTAAATCGATTTGAGAAAACAGTGTGCGTAAATCATTTATATTCTTGCGTTCGCGTTCACATTATCTACATATATTCCCGTGGAAATCGACGCGATACTCGATCGAGTGTAAAAGAAAATTCACGTTACCCGAGAAGCACCTAAAATGTGATGTCCGAGGAAAATATCAACTCGCATTTTACGCCCATAGAAATATCAACCTTGACCCGACCTACGTCCCACTTACCGAAAGTTGAGGGTTATAAATTCCCATTTCCAGAATTTGTCACTGTAATATATCTGCGGATACCTAGTCTACCGAAGAGGTACCATGGATGTCTAAGTGCTCAATAGCGATTCGGGGGATCTTCTGGTTACCACCTGTCCTCCCGGGGGACTCGTTTCGTGAAATCTCTTCTTCTTCTTCTTCCTCTTATTCTGCCTCGCGGCACAAACCCACGCGAGGGGGAGCACCGGGACTAATGCCGGCGGGTAACAATGAAAATTTGTCGCCGGCAACATTTGACGCGAAAACTGGCTTTGAAAGTGCCTTCGGGCACACGGAAAAGATGGCCGCGGAGGGAGGAGGAAGGGGGAACCTGAATTTTCTGCTTTGTTAGGTACGTTAGCCGACGGAACGATTCCTGCGGGGCTCCTTGTGTCGCCGATGGGGTGGGTCGGGGAGGAAGGTGCGACGCGAGGTGTTTTTTCTAAGGTACCGTGGACAGATTAACGTGAGCTACGGTACGATTTCGCGGTACGCTTCGATGGAACTCGGTCGACGTTTGTCGCCTTCGAGGCGCGATAATTTCGGAGAGCTTAGGCACCGCGTTTTTTGTCGGGGATTACGACGTTTGATGATATCGAATGGAAATTTCTGTGACGGAAATAGGGGCTGATCGACTAACGAGCGAGCGTAACAATTCTACTCTGTCGATTTAGGGAAAAAGAACCGTGAAAAGAATCAAATATTCTATGTGCTATATATTTTATTACGACAAAAAATATTTGTGATACTCTATAATTGAATTTGAGAATACCAATCTTACTGAAATTATCGGTGTACAAATGATTATTACCGATGCATCTTGATGTCTTTTTTTGTCGCGAGAATATTAGCGATACTCCATATTTCAATTTAAGAATATACATTCTTTTGAAATTGTATAAATAATTCTTACCGATGTACCTTAGCTATGGTGTTTTTTTTTTTAAACGCGAGAGCACCGTGGGAATAAATTAATTGAGAAAAATTTCCAAAAGAATATAGGATAACGACGAACAGGAACAATATTGGCAAAAAGTATTCTCCGACGCGCACACGAGGGTTAAGATAAAGCTAAACAAAATAAGCGCAGTGTTATTTCAGGGTGGGTAATCCACCGTCAGAACTTCGCACGACGTTCCGACCGACGTTCGACAATCCGATCAGCAAACTTTTCTTGTGTACACGCACCACACTTTTGTTCGTAACAAACAGCCTCGCGTGTGAGAATCTCGCGCGCTGTTTAAATAAAACAGGATCGAAACGAAGCGGATGTAAACATTCTATTTTCTAAAATTGTAATTAGTTTCACGCGCGTTTGTATTGCGTTTCATCTGGTTCGAAAAATTGCGTCAAATTCGTGGTACTAAGAAATATTAGCAACTTTCGTGACACCGACGAGAATAAGAGCATTTGATCGTAAGAAAGTTCTTTAAACATTTCGTAGAAATTGCAATAAATATACATGAATTTACCGTCTTGGGGAAACAGTATCCTATATCTCTCTCTCTGGCGACGCGAATCTTATCAATATTCATTTTCAATTTTCACGAAAAAAAAAAAAAATTCTTCGAAACGATCCTCGTCGTCGCAAACACATGTTTATTTCCCTCGCAGTTTTCCCTCCGCAGTGCGATTCGTTATCCACCTACTTTCGGAATAAGCGTTCCATAAAACTCTCTTTTCCATATGCCAGCCGCGTTCCAGTTTCCGACGCGAGAAAAACCGCTCTTTTTCGTGAAACCCGACGACGGGGACTTGGAGGACCAGAAAATACGTGCCGCGGATAGAATCTAAAACCACGGAAAGAGCGATCGGCGATCACGAATGCGCGCCGGCGCTCGTGATTTCGATTCAAATTCTTATTTTCCACGAAGAAGAAACGTCGCCGACGGGTGTTACCCGAGGATCGAGGGAGACGAGCGCAATCTCACGGAAAATCGAGACACACGTAATCCTTCGCGTCCAGGATTATGGCCGATAAACAATGCTCACGACCACTCGTGAATACGAGAACGGATAGCGTGGGAGATGTTACACCGCGATAGTTCGTAGGCCAAGGCAGAAGGGAACAGGACAAGAGGGGAATGGGGAGGAGGGGGGTGAAGAGGTAGAAGGAACAAGAGGAGGGAAAGGAATGTCGGGACAAACGGTTACGGATTACAGGTCCTACGAAAACATCTCGCACCTATGGCGTCGAAGGAGATCTCCGAGGGATTTGGTTTTGGGACCGATGCGTTTTAAGCCCCGAATTCGGAATCGCCTCCAAACAAACGACGCGGACAATGCTGGGCCGCTAATGCGAAAATCGGAAAACTTCGGAAACTGCGTTTCCACGTTTTCGGTCAATAGGAAGCGTGAACGAAAGGTGTTTGGCGTTTAACGAAGCTTAAGATAGGGATTACCGAATATTAGGGCGGAGTATCCCAGTTGAGTTTGGGATACTAGGAAATTTTCACTAAACGCGCGATGCTAGAGGGTTTTTAAGAGTTTTTGTAGATACCAGAATCGCGTACTTGTAAGTACTTGGCCCGAGAAAAGACCTTGACTCTTGATAAACGTGTAAGAGCTTCGCGTCGAGAGAGAGGAGAATCTCGTGTACTTTCCGATGTCCCAGAAATTTAAACGGACGTTCAAAGAAGCAATTGGATGAAAAGCAAACTAGAAAATTCCATCACGAACGAAATGGAAAAATAGATACCTGATTTTGAGAAAATATGTAGCACTAAATGGCGATTACGTTGAAAAGGGAGTTTACCTCGTTCCTATACCAGTCTCCCCGCTTGTTCTCGTTTCGAATTCACATTCGTGTATTGCGAACCATATTTATCATAATATCAGATTCAAAAAAATAAATCCGTCAAAGTTTGATCATTCCCACACGGTCGAAGCTGTCGTCTCTTTATGCGTATATCATATTCGAGGGTTAAGTTTGCCAGTTGGCACGTATATCGATTCCAACGAACGGAAACGCGTATTGAATTTTCCTCGCTAGCGGGGAAAACCGGTGCACACTCATCCGGGACCGAAATTCCCTCGGGATAGTCCCCTGATCTCTTGCGGCGTCAAAGCTTTAAATGAGTTTCTGGAATCGCACGCGACGCGTGCCGGATGTATTTACCATAGATCACGGGACGTCGCACATCCGCCGATAACCGACGACAAATATTTGATACGAACGATGCGACCGGGGTGGACGCGATCGTATGGGAACCAAACGGATTAGATATTAATATTTTAATACCGTAAATCAAGTTCGTAAAGCCTTTACGTTCGTCGAATGAATTTATAGCCTGGCCCCATGTGCGCTCGAATCTTAATGAAGATATATTTAAGCATTAACGCGAAAGCTTTACCGCGTGATAAAATGTTCGAGATATTTCATGGCATAAAAATAAATGATCGCTATTTATATTAATTTTGGTCCATTGTATTAATTTAAAAGGAAAAACTTTCTTTCCCGTACGCGAGAGCACGCTAATCCTATCGTTACGCGTCGCACACTTTTTTCCAATTTATTCGAGATAACATTATTCTATGGCTTTGGAAAATAAAAAATGCCTAGGGAGGGGGGGGGGGGTGGAAGAACTCGTACTACGTACAAAAATGTGAATATCCGTGTTAGTAGTGGAAATGAAATAAAATCTGTTCTTTTAAACTTATTTCCGATATGACGTTAGTATCACGAGAGAATAGCTATTCGAGATAATATTTTCCTCCGGCTTCGGACAATAAAAGAATCCACATCGAAGCAAATTTAAATTACGAAATAACCCCGAAGAGTTCAAGAGCCGAAAAAATTTACTTCTCCTTAACCACGAGCGCGCTAATCGCACGCTCGTTTCCCCTCGATTCCCCACAAATGCTAACCGTATCGTTCGACGCGCGAAGCAAAAAAAGAAAGGAACCCCCCCAAGAAAAGCTACGCCGACGGGTAAAAACGCGTTAAAACTAATTTCACGGCCGACCGACGAATTTCCCTCGCACAACGACCACCACCGAGATCACCCTAAATACCTTGTTGCCGATCGTTGAAAAGCAAACTGTCCGAGCACCGAGCCGCGCAACGCATGCGCGCCGAGCCAAGTATATCGCCTAAGTCCAGGTGTGAGAAAAACCTCGTAGCACAATAAAATGTCACTCTCCATTGAAGGAAGCCCGATCCCCGTCGTTTTTGGAGCGCCACCCCTAAACGCTGCCTAGATGAATGGATCCTTCTATCCGCGTTCCTTTTTCTATTGCTGCCACCGGGCGCACGGACGTACACGTGCACACCCATCGCGAACCAACGGGGCCTCGCGTATAGGCGTATCGCCCGCGCGCGCGCAAGGGATGCAACTCGGCCCGTTTAACGTCACGTATATTTCACCCCACAATCAGGCTGCGAGACAAATACCCTTATTTGTACACATCCTGTGCATTGTGACGTATGACGGGGCACCCAGCGAGCGCGGACGACTTCCGGCGAATGCGTACCGCCTCTCTTTTCTTCGTCTCTACGCGTCTCTTTCTTCCCTTTGGCCGTATATACGAGTGAACTCCACCCCCAACCCTCCACGGCAGTTTCTCCTTTTCTCTCGCGCTCTACTTCTGCTTTTATTTCGTACGTAAGGTGAGCGGAGCCGGTGGGTGGGGTCGGAACGACGCGTACCTGCCGGATGGAACCCATATTATTGGATCGTGCTACGGCCCTTTGATAATGTACATCCTTCGGATTGCGATCATTCGATATGGATTCCTAGCTCTCTTCTTCCCTCTTCTTTTCTCTCCTTCTTTCTCGTCCTCCCCCGCCTCCTCCTTTCTCCCGATCGCCGTAAAACGGCATTTCCGTGATGTTTCTCCGAACGTTAGGTGGGCGGGATGACGGCTAATTGTACCCAAATTTTCGAAGACACCCTGCGGACGCCGAAAAGGGACAGGGTGGTCGTTTCTCGTCGTTACGGCGGACGATTATCCGCTTCCGCGGAGGAGCGGCTCGTTCTTTGCGGTTATCCGTGGGATTATCGATATCCGGAAGTCTATTATGATCGGAATACTTTTAGGGAGGTAGGAGGTTGAAGGGGAAATTGGGAGAGACTTGTTCTTTTGGTAGGATTTTCTTATTGCAGAAACAGATACCTGAGTTTATATCTGTTTGCATTTATGGAAACTAAAGTATTATTAATTCTGTTTTCTTTTTTAACAAAAGCGCTTTAGCGTCCAACAAGAATATTCTTAAATTCGCAGGATATACGGGTCGCTTATGAGTAAATTTAATAATATAAAATTTATTAATCACTCTGTATTATTAAAATTATGCACGTTGGGAAAAATTATTAATTTGTCTATGTTAAAACATTCCAGTTCACTCCGACGTACGGGAGTCCTGACCAGCAATTTGCGTGGCAATAAAAGTGAATTAAAACAAGCTTTATCTCTTAAGAAGAAAGGGTCCAGTGTTTAAAGTAGTAATTTCCATTCCTGGGAAAGAATTATAGCGCCATAGAACAGTCAGGATTTCTGATTCCGATTTCAGCGAACGCCAACTCTCGCTCCCTCAAAGCGAAAGGATAATTGAAATCTTATCGACGGTAAACGAAATTTCGACGATTTCGTTCGAGCTCGATGCCGAACACAAAGGAAACCTTTGATGAGAAACGATTACTCCGTACGACTCTCGGGTCATGACCTGCATTCGATTCTTCCATTTTCTCGCCGGAAATTACGGACAACAAACCCCCTCCGGACATAGCGCGGGCAGGCGAATGAAAAAAGAAAAAGAAATGAAAGAAGAAAAGAAAAATGAAAAAGTGTACATCCTCCGTTGCATCGCAAAGCAACGCGATTTCACGATCGAGGAGAGACGAAATTTAATTTGTCCCGCAAAGCAGTCAATTTCGGTCCACCCTCCGTTTGCCGAATGGTCGAACCGTGTTCTTCCCTTCCTCTTCTCGCTTCCCGTCGGAAAGGTGGTTTTGTTAGAAATAAGATGGCGTTCTGGACCATATGCCGACGACCATACGGCTCGCGGATAATTACAGCGAAACGCAACGTTGTTATGAGACGAGGGTGGTTTATCGTCGAGATAATATTTGAGACGACAGATTGTACGTAGAAGGCAAACCAAGACGGGGAAATTCTCCCCGATACGCGTTCTCGAATGTTTATGTTTTAATCCTCGTGCGATATAAATACTACGATCTTTTTATCGATTTTCATAGTTCTGCAAAATTGCAAGTGGCGCGCGTGGGGAGCGCCACGTTAATGGTGTTTTAGTATTTGTATCAGCCGCCGAGAAATTCCAGCGCGGGAGAAAATAGATATAATATCGAAGCTTGTCTTTGCTTTTCCGTTATCCAAAAGTCTCGAATGTAACAAAGGTAATAATACAAAGAGTCATGATTGAAATATTTTCAAAACCTAACAACCCCGTTTCTGCCAATTTCAGTAATGATTATTATCGAGTAGAAATTCTGGTGCGCGAATACGTCTTCAAACAAAAATCGCAACACTTTCCGCAATTTAGCCCAATTTTCCAACAAAGAAAAGATTCTCTCTCCAACACTTTTCGCTACAAATAATCCACAATGAATACGAATACAAAAGAATCGTGATTCGTGTATTCGAAACGTGTACCAAACTAATGTCCCTCAATTTGGGCAAAGATTGCCCTTAAACGGAAATTATGGTACGCGAATCCTTTTATTATCGACGTCACGCGAGGCATTAACCGGCGCAAGATCGTCGATCTTTCGTTCATCAAAGAAAAATCAGAACTCTTTCCACAGTTTGGCCTACATTTCCAGCAAAGAAACAATTCGGTGCAGAAGGACGTTGATGTAGCGTGTAGCCGACCATATGCCGAGGGACGGTTCCAGCCCACGGATAATTACAAGGGATGCTACGGCGGGCTTAGGGGGTAGGGGTACGCTAAAATCCAATGGTGGGGCGCGTGGCTACATAAGGAAGGTCCCGACCTCCGAAGGGTCGCAGTCGGCTCGAAATTTCGGAGGTACCGGAACTCGTCTCGTTCGCTCCTCTCGACGATCTATCGCGAGTTTACACGTTACACTATTTCACCTTCGGACTATTATCGCGTCAACGGAAGAAGATACTTTCCATCGATCGTTTTGATTTTGCCGAGAATTCAGTGATCAAGGGGAAAGACAATTGTGAAACGGCGTTTACGAACGCGGTGTTTGTGTGAGTGAACATATTCGTAATTCGAGAGGAACAATAAGTGCTTGAGATTTTCTGCGATAATGGAGATCGCGTGGATTCTTTCCTTGACGTGGTGCGCGAGCCTTGTCGCCGGTTTCGATCTCGGACCGATCGTCAGGATCGCTCAGTGTAGATCGCAATGCCTGAGGAAGCACACGGCCGATGGGATTTGTGATTGGTACTCTGGCAAGGAGCAGACTAGTTGTGGAATGGTAATTAGAAGTTTGATTAACGCTATATCGGATTATCTCGAGATCCTAAGGAAATTTGTTAGGTGTGTTTGCGCGATCTTCTTGAAAGCGTTTCGTGGCTGTCGATTCACGGTGCGAATGGAATTTCCTTAAACGTTGACCGAAAACTTTCGAAATTGCTCGCGTACGTTGATTAAGAGGTACTTGGAATTCGACGGTTACGGTAATATGAGGGAAAGAGACATTTTTGAGGTACAGTAAATTCGTATTAAATTGTAAACGTTAGTCTGTTCTCGTTCGTTTTAGGAGTTTTATATAAAGTATTTCCTTGCCTCAGAATTCTAAACAAGTTAGAGTACATATTTCCATTTGGAATATTCGACGCGGTGGCTCGTTCCACGGGTGAAATTTAATATTAATATAGTCAGCTTTATCATTATAAATATTTAAACGTCAGTTTGACATAGATTTCCGATACTCGCATGAATATTACACGCGAAGCTTCCGCTGTACTTTCGTCTAACGGTATACGGCGAAGAATAATAGTCCGCGGCTACCTTTTCACTTACCGTGAATACATACATACATACGCACGGACGCACTCGCGGGCTTGGCACGCATCTTCCACTTCTTAACGTCTCCTACCAAAGTCAACTATAAACCCACGTCTCGAACCTTCCCACCGTCACGTTTCGTGCAACAGTTCCGTTGAAAGATCAACAATTCCCCGTTTCCCTACTTTCTCGTTCTGAACATCAAAGCAAACAATAAAGAATGTTCGAAAAAAAAAATGGTTTGGAAACCGCTTCCGGAATTCCACGTCGAGGCACGTACCTACATACACGCCTCTCCGCGATAACGTACGATAGCTTGGAAATCGGATAGGACCCCGAAGCGACTTCGGGGGTGATAAATCTTTCCTGTCGGTTTTACGGGGCGCCGTGGAAAATCATGGTGGTCCCCCCGCTCCCTCCTCCACATCGCCCATGGAAACATCGACCATATCGTATCCCTCCTCGGAGAGACACGTTGCCGATGGACAGATGGGAATCACGATTAACTCACGCACAATGCACCGTAGTCGTAGGGTGTGCGTGCATTCGTGTGCAAGGGCGTTGCTCATTTGGTACCGCGTTGTAAGGGGGTGTGCATTAATTTTCGGGGAAATCGATGCCATCTCGCGTGTCTACACGGGGGTGACGCGTGGACGTAGAGTACGGGTACACGCGTGCACGCGCGCGACGGTATACAAACGTCGAAGGTGTACGCGTAAAACCGAAACGTAGAGTTTACGAGAGAAGGGAGCGACGATGATCCATTCAAATTTATGCCCGGTTCGAGATGGGTGGGAGAGAGAGAGAGAGATGTAAAATACACGAAGTCGCTTGTCCCCCGTATATTAGAATAACAATTTTCGAAGGAGGTGCGGAGGTGGTTTAACGAAGGTCGCGCTACGTAGAATCCCCCGAGAGAGAGAGAGATCGTTGAAGTTACGCCCCGATAATGACGATTATTTTCTGCTGGGTGTGGGATTTCTGCGCTCCGAGGGGTCACCCCCCGCTTGTTTATGCGCCACGCATAATTTTTTTAATTTCGCTGACGGTTCTTCGTTCGGGAGTAAAGCCAGGGACGTTAAGTAATCGCGTTACTTCGTTCGATGTAACGTTTAATTGTATTAAAAGCGATCTAGCATTGACGATCGCTCATGCTCTATTGTGTTCTTTTATTGGGATTATGGGAGCATTATTTAACGAGTCATGCGCGTATTTCTAATTCGCACGATCGACCAGTCATGCCCTTTAAATACATTATCGATGATTCAATTTTACTTTGCTGACTGCCCCGCGTATCGTAAAAGATTTTCGTACAAATTAAATGTCGCGCCGCTGAATGTGAAATACATAACAGAAAATTTACAAACACACTGTTCTTCTTACAATTAGAAGTATCGAGAGTTTGCTTCCTATAAAAATGTCAACTTTATTAGTTTTCCCCAATGATTCTTGTGCTGACAATTTTCAAAATACAAGTATAAGTAGATATACGATTTAAAAAAATTATGCGACGCATGTATATTGTGTGACGAAAATCTATTTACGAATAATATTTCCCCAAATCGAGATTTCGCACAATCGGGAGCTAAATCCTACACGATCGAACGAAAGACAGATCTTGAAATTAAGAATCACTCGCCATTCCCCCGATCAATCTCCTCGGTATCACTTTACGTCGCTGATTCAATTACCGAGACATTAACGTCGAGACTCATAGAGCTCCGTTTCCCCTCTATTTAACCGCGATCATCGCATCGTCCCCGTCGTACCGTCGATTATCATAATGACCCGATCTCGCGATCCCATCTCGATATCGACCATTAGACGCAGTGGCGGAACGAAAGTCCAGTGGCGTGTCTCGATCGAGTTCCCTCGAACTGACGCGGAGCGCGACGATGATCGTACCGTTATCGGATTACGATCGCGGAACTCGTAAAAACTACGCGTGTCCCCCTTCCCCCCCCCCCCCGTACTCTCAAATATCAATGACAGCTCTGTCTCCGACCCCCCAAAAACCTCTCGAGCGTCGTAAAATAGAAAAAGAAAAGAAGGTCCGTGACGGTAGACACCCGCGAAATCCGACAGTGGCGCGAAGAAACGTTTCCGTGCGTTCTAGTCCGATTTTTTGTTACCTCGCTTCTTTAATGCGCGATGGAATCAAAATCACTATAATAAAAAAAACGAAGAGACACGGTGCACGGCCCCGGAGGAAGCATCGCGAAGCTGTTACGAGAGTAGAGTATCGCGGTGCGCGTTGCCTTTTTGGAAGCGTCATTAGCGCGAATGAAGAGGGCGAATGAGTGGGGCCCCCAGAAGGGTGTGGGGGGGCCCTCAGCGTTTCTACGAAGGTACCGGACTTAGAAGGAAGACCGTGATGAAGGATAATCGGGAAGGAAAGGGGATAGGGGAGGAGGGAAAGGGGGGTTTCTAAGGGGAAGGGAAAAAAAGAATCTGGAAACAGGGCCCCACGAAGAGAGAGGGTACCCCAATAAATATGAAGACAACAACGACGGTGCCTGTTATGCCTGAAACAGGTTGGAGCTAATTCGGCTCTCCCCCTCCCCCTCACTCTCGCTCTCTTTCTCTCCTCTCGTCGACTCACCCTCCTCCTCTCTCAGCCCACCTCCTCCCCTCTCACCTCACCCCGTGAACGCTTAAATCGCTCGATTCAACGGTCCAGGGCCCGATGGTTCTTATTCTCCTTCCTCTCTCTCCTTTTCATTCGTTGGCTGTCTCTCTCCGCCTCTCTATCTCTATCTCTGTCTTCCTCTTCATCCCCCTCGTGCCATCCTCTCTTTACTCGTGCGTTTCGTGCGTGCAAGAGCTTTTTGTTCGAGTCTCCGAAACCCTCGATCCCCATCCTCCCCGCTTCCTCACCGCGCTTCTTTCTATTCTTAGTTTTTTTTCTCTTGTTACAGTGCTGGCAGTATTGCGAGGCCCTCGAGAACCGGTGGGAGAAGACGAGAACCATTTGCGAGGGCGACCAGTATCTACATGTAAGTAAATTTACAGACGTTGAGAGGGGTTTATTTTTTTTTGTCGGGAATTGGGGGAAAGGATCGTACAGGGAAAATCGTTTGGGGGAGTTTGAGGAAAATGGGAAGAGAGTATCCGTTGATAGGGAGTCTTTAAAAATGTTGAGATCGTTCTATTTCGGAGCGAGTAATTAATAACGATTCGTATAAACCGGGTATTTCGGAAATGTTTTTATAGACGATCGGGCAGTGAACGAAGGAACGAGGATTTCGTCTCTTGGTAAATTAATGCGTGATACGGTTACTGTGTCGATTTAGGAAATATAGAAATAGAGAACCACTCTGTCTAATGAAATTAAATACAGGTAACTCTTGGATTAATTGCTCTCGAGTAATTAACAAAATTTGATTCCACGCAAAATTGGACATTTCGTTTTGAGAGATTAACGAAGAAACAAGATAAATTAATTTTTAGTACTTCAAAATCATAACATACGGACACTGTTTTTTGATTCACCGATATTATTGAACTTAATAGTTTCCTCGATAACCGACGTCGTAATAAATCACGCGCACATAAAATTACGCCTATGCGTGAAATCCTCGAACCTGGCCCAGAAATGCAACAAAAATCCCCCTGAAATGCCGACCCTTTTCGACGGCCAGGTAAACCAAATTAACTTCCCTTCTCCCCGTGTCGCATCGCGCAAGCAGAAAATTCGAATCGATCAAGCGCGAAAAAAAAATCCCTTGCGCCCGTCAAGGTTAACTCCTGAAATTTCAAAGCAGAAAAGAGAAGGGAAAAGGGGGAGGGAAAGAATAGTCATTGAACGCGTCCTGTCGCATCTAGACGAGAGAAAAGACCGGACTCTTTGATAAAGGGAAGTCCGAGGGTAAAGGCCAGGTAGGAAAGTCTTTGGAGAGAACTACCTGTCGATTTTCACGGAAGGTCGGCAGGCTCCTTCGGTACGGACTTTAGAATTTCGATGTATCGACCCTACGAGATAGGGATCTTCGTCAAATATTTGGGGAAAAAAACACTGACTACTGGCTTACGTTGGATCTTTATGGCTAGGGGCACACGGACGTACTAAGTACGCGCGTAACAACTCACGTAAACATACGTATGTCGTATGGCACATACGGGGGAATGTCTATTTCGGGGCCTGATCTCGAATAGAGACAATTTTTACGGAGAACGTTCTTCGATGCTTCGTTCGATAAAGTTGAATCACGATTTGAGATCTGTATTCCAAGTCGCCGGACATTTGAAATGAGCTGATTTCTCGTTCACGAGCGAATAACTTTTGTAAGGAAATTCTTTGTCGAGGAAATGAATTGTAGCTAATCGCCCGACCGTCTTTTATCGGGAACGATAAGTAAATGAAATTATTAAAATCGGAGTAAGTAAAGTTCGATGTCCAGGGAAACGATTATTTCGTAAACCATTATCTTAAATTAACGTACACTGGAAATGGATGCTCTCTTCCCCTACTTCATTTTCATAGTCGAACGTCAAGCCCCTATAGTAAGAATGTATCATAAATTTTTTCTTTTCTTAATTACACGGTGGTCTACTAAAACTGAACACCGCCTTTAATAAATAGTCTCGATACATTTCCATCAGAAGATAAACCTTAACGATATTGGTAGTAATTCTTTAATATGCCAAAAACACTCTCAACATCGCTTTTCTCTTATCAATTACAGTGTCCAGCCTGCCAAACGGCCTGCGTCTATCGTAAAACCAGAGTGGAAGAGAAGTATCTGCCCTCG
Source organism: Pemphredon lugubris (assembly GCA_933228935.1). NCBI lineage: Eukaryota > Metazoa > Arthropoda > Insecta > Hymenoptera > Crabronidae > Pemphredon > Pemphredon lugubris. The sequence goes on along the minus strand of OW121817.1, from coordinate 54,154,707 downwards.
ATGCTGCCGGCGCCAAAGAACAGTCCGATCACATTGGACAGATTCGACGTTGCGGTGGTGATGCGCAAACAGTACAAACAATGGAGAGTGGCGGGATACTATCCGGGTGAACGCGCGCCAAATCTAAGACCCGACACCTGGATCATCGTCGTCGTTGAGAACGGGGTGAAACACTACAGCTGGCAAGAATGGGTGCCGACCCTGGAATCCCTGAAAGAGGGACCCCTCTTCGAAGCTACGGTATCCTGGAAGGACGTTCAGTCTCAATTACAAAAGCAACGAGCCCTGGAGCAAGTCAGATTCAACAACAGAGTTCGACAGTTCTTCCTTGAGAAGTACGGCGAGAAAGTGTTGCTGGAATGGAGGAGCCAAGAGGACTCTCAGATATCCGAAGAAATTTTCCGAAGATTCTTCTTCCGCAGGAAGGACGAACGCGCCGACGATTCGTTGGAAATCGATAACAGTCCGTCTACCGGTAACGCTTTCGGCGATAAGGACGATCAGGATCGCTCGGGGGATAAAGAATCTTACGTGGTGTCGTGGGAACCGGAAACCGGCGGTCTGATGGGAAATCAGGTGACCGATTCGAATTCAGCTCAGATCTCCTTGCTACCCGGCACCAAGTATCTCGTAAGGATAGCGTCGAACGAGGGTCCCGGCAGTTTTCCCATTGAAGTCGACACCAGGCCTGGTTCCGTTCAGGTTCAGAGGATAAAAAAAAGTTTGGTGGACGCTTATCACTGGGACATCTACGCGGCATGCGGTTGCGCTGTTCTCTTGATACTGGTCGTAGGTTTAGTCAAGGTGTGCAGGAGAACTAAGAACGTCGACGCGGAGGAGGTTTGAAGCTCCGAGTCTGGCCGGTTCGGAGATTCGATGAACGTTGAGAAAATCGTCGATCAATGACGACGACGCGCTCAGGGAATAGGTTTGCTTCGCTTCGAGCAAGCATTTCCTACGGATAAGTTAAATGAATTTAAGAACGAGCGGAGGGGGACGATGTTTCTTCGAGTCGAAATGCGCCATCGACGAACGCGATAGTCGTCGGTTAAATTTTGTTCTACGTTTTATTTTTGCGAATAGACGTAAAATTTAACCGGGCGCGTTTGAAACGACTGTCGAGGGTTGAGTGGAAGACTGTAAGATCGGAACGTTTAATAGACGCGTTCGACGTGCGGTGGAAAATATTATTTTTTGCGTCGTACGGTGAAAAATATTACTTTTGCGACGTACAGTGGAAAATATTACTTTTGCGACGTGTGTTGGATATATTTGCGCTGACTTTAATTGCAAGTCTGATTGACACAAAAATTATGATAACCGCGAGTGGATGGAAGGTTGGGAGAAAACTAACGTCGGACGAGAGAAATGTACAAAGCTCCCGCGAGAGATTATAATAAGCGTATCATTCTTTAACGCAAGAAATGTACAGATTCTTGAATGGTATTTTTGTACGTAATAGCTTATTAAATAACGAAAACGCTATTCTTGCTCAACGCGCAACGAACAGACTGTACAAGAGTTCCTATCACCGAGAAGAAAGAACGGCGCGTCTCGTGCGCCATGCTGTGTATTTATTTGTAAATAGCCGCACTAATACGTGTATATAATGTTTAAGTATAAATAAATGTCTATGAACGATACTCCTTGCTCTGTCACGCATTTCGCTCGTAGCGAACGATCGATTGACGATACAATGAAATATAAGTCTGCAAAGTATCAAATAAAATAGAATTTTACACCGTCTCTTCATTAGTTTAGTGATTTCTTTATTTCGTTTATAGTTTAATATTCAATATTCAATTCAAATATTTATAAAACAAACTTTGCAAAATTGTCATGACACGGAAAAGATATCCGCATGCTCGCCAGTGCATCGATAACGTTAAAACCTAGCGGTGCTCTTTGTACAAGAAATATAAAAGATGAAATATCGGAGGGACGCCCAGTAATGTAAAATTGTCGGATTTACAATTTTTTGAATATCGTTGATCATCGTTCAAATCGAGTTATTTATGCCCTCCTTTTAAGCGCCTTACCGCTAATCGCCTAACCCGACAGAATTTTAAATCCCCCTTTTGTCGATGAGGCACGTCCCTTTCCACGGATAAAAATCGGATGACGTGAGTTCCAAAGACACTTTACATTGAAATTTGAAAGGGTCGTCCCAAACTATAGCCCCGTATCAAATTGCCTTTATGTTCGGTTTTGAAATAAAAAGCTTCTCTTCAAAGAAATCTCGAAATAGCTGAAATCAATCTGTCGATAAATCATTCAAAGCTCTCTACACTGTTACCGGAACGAATAACGTTACCGTAGTCCATTTGAACTTTCATTACGCGAGTGGAATTTTGATATTTCGATCTCAATAAAACAACTTCTGGCCTTGATATATTTTTGATCGCTTACTCGAGAATATGCTAATCCGTTCGACGCCTCGAACATCCGCGAGAACACTGACTTACGGTGAGAGAATAAATAAAAAATACTATAGTTCGTGGAACAAACTTTGCGCTCGAGAGCCGGTAACTTTTCAATTTTAAACCCACCACGTTTTCCCCTGTGCGCCACCGAATTAGCCTAAACAGTAGTACACATACTACGACAAGCTTACCGTTGAAGTAACAAACTCACCATGGGTCGGGTAAACCATAATTCCAATTTTCACGAAACTTTCGCGCGACTTCGATACGATAATTATCATCGCAAATCCTCGCGAAGTAGTTTCTGGAGCTTTCATTTCCCCGGAGCACCGCTGCTCCAGGAGGAGCGCCGCTCTTATGGCGTAGAGTCCACGAAGTACGTTGAACTTTCCCGAACGAATAATAAACTCGTCGTGACTCGACGAAAAAGTCAACGGGGAGCCCTGGTTCTACCAGGCACACACGCGCTCTCACGCACACTCGCACACCGACGCCGATCCACGATGAAAAGTGTGCCGTGACCTCGAACAAGGTCCCGTTATCCACGGCGAAGCCTTGGACGTCTTCGTCCTCAGTCTTGACTCAGAAGTCAAGCAAAGATGATACCGCTCTTCGCTTGTCTCAGCCTCCTGATTGGACCTCGCGAATTTGGGTCCCTCAACAATGTGCCCACCGTCGGCCTGACAGCTGTTCTCGGGCTCGGTGTACTGCCCTTTGGATTTGCAGCTGGACCCAGGTAACGTGGACAATTATTAACGTTTCGTCTGTCGCGTTGGGTCATCTCGAAAGTTCCGGTTATCCACGGCTTTTGCCCCGTTTCGTTATTCTTTCGCGAAAGGACGCGCGCAATATCGGATTACCAAGGTTCCCATTCAAATTTCCGTGATTATCTGAATATATTCTAACGAATAGTTTTTTGTATCTCTGTGAGGTTTGATTTGAAGGGAGTTTCATTTCTTTTTTACTTCCGCGATCGATCGTGGGGAATTTATTAAACAATTTATAATTACGATAGGTAGAACAGGATGAAGCGTATTGTAAAATGTGATCTCAGGATATTAAAATGAAGGTATTAAAGTATTCTCTGTCTCGTTCTACCTGTAATAATTATACGGCGTTCCATAAACTCCCTAAGATCAGTCGCAGTTGTTTATCAAAATGCGTAACTAATTATAACAATTTAATACCGCTTGAAAAATGTCCAAGACGAGATAAAATAATAGTTCTCGGTGTTTCTTGCAAGATTTTCTGTTTTTAAGTTTATCGTTACGAACTTTGCAACAGTTAAGTAGAGTTGTGGTCAAGGATAACACGAAATTGGAATTACAGTTACCGTTAGTCGTACTTATAAAAAAATGGTCATTCTTTTACTTCGTGTCTACGATGCATCCGTTGAAATTCAACTACCGTAATTTAAATCGAATATCCTGCGATATACTATTTCCCGGTGCTAGCCAACCATACTTTCGTGTACGTAATCGACACCGCTACTCTAATTATCGGATCGCAGTCCGGAGCTTTCGTGAACGGTCTTTTCCTTCCACGATTTTTATCCTTCCTTCTACCAATCCCTATCTTCTAACAGCTGGGATCTAGCTGTATCTTTCTCGAACGGCGTTTTCCTTGACATAAGAGTCATAAAAATTTTTGGTGCAAGAAACGAGTTTCTTGAAACCCCGGTAAGATACGTTCCAGTTCCCGGTAACGATTGGTACCGGTTAATGCAGTTAACGGTTAATAATAAATTAAACAAACGTGAATAATAAATATGCGCGTGGGTATATATCGTTGACATCCAAGGTCGCCAAATTTAGGTCAACGTGCCCTAGCATTAGGCGTGGAGAGATTTTAACATGAAACTTTTCAACCTCACCTTTTGTCAATCACTATTTTCTCACCTAGCTTTCATCGTACGTGCGAGTATCGATGTCGATCAAAATTCATGATCGTTAATTCTGATTGCGTTACGCAAATTAAGAGATTTGTATTTTATTTAGGTACGTTCCGAAATGGAAGAAACAAGCGTGCGAAATACCAGCCTCTCAGCATCCAAATTCGCATTACATCTGCGACGAAGCTGGAGAAGTGAAGTGTTTACCAGGTAATTAGTTGTATACAAAAGAAATGCTTCACGACGAAGCATAAACAAGTAAAAAAAAGAATGCGATACCATCAATTGTACAGAATAACTTAATGATGGCATCAGTAATTTCGTAAGTAGAAACTTTTGTAAATTGACCCACTTTCATTTTTCCTTTTTTTTTTCCTTTGTTTTATCAGGATGGACCGGAGATTTATGCGACGTTCCGATCTGTCGCAAGGGATGCGACCCTCTTCAGGGCTACTGTCGCCGTCCCGGCGAATGTCGTTGCAAATTGGGATTCTACGGTGAGCTTTGCGACAAGTGCGTTGCTTTGCCAGGTTGTCAGCATGGAAGGTAATCTTTCTTTTTCGTTCATTAAAATTCTTTTTGTTCCTTTAGTCATTATCGGTTTTGTTAATTTTATACGTACGTGTATACCGTTAGCTTGATAGAACAGGGATACGATTAAGAAATTAGCATCTTTGTGGCGATGAGAAGAAGTCGGTCTTAAAGATCAACATAATGTTATAGTAACATTATGACATTATAATTGAAAGTATAAGAAAGCAAAGTTATTTATATACGGTGTCCCAAATAAAACCTTGTTCAAATTCAAATTTTCTAAGCTGCTACATTGCAAAATTGCTTATTTTAAATAGCGTCGCTTGCGTTTATTATCGAATCTGATTCGGTGAGATTCTAACGTGAGGAAACCAACATTTTTTAATCGTAGGTTTAAAATAAACAGAATTACGCTCCATCGCCTAGTAAAATAATATTACTTTTTTAGTAATATCATTGCGCGAAATATTTAAAAATCGAGCGACGACAAGTTTACGAGCATAATTCTGCGAATTCGTAGGCACGGTTAGTCACGCTAACGAGTTTCCGTGCACACGCCCACGCGAGGGTACGCTCCATCAAGTGCGTTTAATGAATAAGCGCAGCGTCGAATCCTGAATCGTACACCGAATAATCGTGCTCGCGATTAGTATGCTTTCACCTTGGCCACCGGGCGACCCTAATTCACCCGTAACACGATACTCGCGTTTCTTTCGCTCCCGTGACCGTCGATCGAGAAAGTAATCCCAACGAGCGATAGAAAATTAATAATACCGTTAATTTCACTTTCAGCTGTAACGTGAGCTTCGAGTGTTCCTGCGATCACGGCTGGAAGGGTATGTTCTGCTCCGAGCCGATTTGCGCTTCCGACTGCCTTCCCAATCAAGGATACTGCGAGAAACCTGGCGAGTGCAGGTAAATCTTGACGCATAACGAGAATATAATTGAGCGTTTCGATAAATAACGTCGGGTCGTTGCGCTATTCGCGATAAAGCCTCGATCCTAAATTATAATTAAGAAATGTGTTTTTCTTTCGTTTTGAATTTATGCATTCGTTCCCCCGTAGATGTCGATTAGGCTGGCAGGGACCAAGGTGCAAACAGTGCGCTGTCCTTCCAGGATGCGCTCATGGAACTTGCCAAGGTCCACTCGAATGCCGGTGCGAACCTGGATGGACGGGACTTCTCTGTCAAACTCGTGAGTCATTTTTCTGGCTTCAGAGTAGAGGGTTGGAAATTATTATTATAATTGAGAAATAATCATAATACGTACCACTTTCCACGTTTACCGTTATTAACTTATTATTATCATTCACAATTCACGTGTTTTTTCCCCCGTTAGCGCTTTGTTCGCAAGGATGCAGTCGTGAGCACGGCGGTTGCCGTCGACCTGGAACTTGCAGATGTCGCGTAGGATGGACAGGACCTAATTGCACCGAGTGCGTCCCATATCCCGGATGCGTTCACGGATCCTGCAAAAGACCTTGGGAATGTAGGTGCGAGCCGGGATGGGCAGGTGATCTGTGCAATGAAAAACTCACGTATTGCGACGAGCATCCAGGAATCTGTCGGAGCAACGCGACCTGCATAAGCATGACGAAGGAAGATGGCAATTACAGGTGAGATTTTGATCCGACGGTATATACAATCCGGATCGTAGGTATACGTAAAAGTAAATTCTGTTGATTTCTTTGGAACGCAAAACAAGAAACCGACATAATAATTCTCGTTCCAACGATTTTTATAGACCTCTAACATCGTTAATTAAATTTTGTTACATAAAATTGCGAGGACACAAGATATTTTCACGGCATTCCATTGCGTACAAATAATATGTTGGGTACATATTTTAGATCTCTCTTGTGCAAGAAGTTTACATTACAGAACTTTATAAAGAATTTTTATTAATTTAATATAATAAGACACAGATTTTACGTAAAAGATTTTTACAACCACAATCGATCATAGGAAAATTATTACTTACAAATATCATATAAGCGAAACGGGATAGAGTTTACTTTATAACTCACTCCGATAAAACGGATTTCCAATGATTGTCTCCGCTCATACAAGAGAAAAGCTAAACTTCGACTTTATCCTGCCTACATCGTAATTACAAGCTGTTTAACAAATTTCCTCGTTCAATAAACAATGCAAACCGTGTGAAATGAAACGGTTATACGATCCGAAGGGCTAAACCGCAATGAAGTCAAGACACAACGTACGGTATCGCAATCGACCTAATTACCCGTGAACGCTAATTAATTTTGATCGCAGATGCGTCTGTCCCCTCGGCTACATGGGTCGGCAGTGTCAAATCAAAACGATGGTCCCATCCACGGAACTGGAACCACCGATGATGGACGCGGTCGATACGGACGCGAAGCCACAGATGATTTTAATGAAGCCAGAAGTAGCCGAGGACGCTCAAACTCTCAACGACAAGCCTACGGAGGAAATACCCGACAAAGATAAAGATTCCACGAAGGAGGAAGAGCAGACGGTCGAACCGCTTGGACCGATCGTTATCACGGATCCACCGTCGACCGTCGAACCCTCTGCAACTGCGGGGAAATGGCCGACGGAAGCTCCGACGGTGCCACCGCTCATGGAAGGGGACGCGGAAAACGAAGCGTAACACGCAGAACTTGAAGAAGACTTCATTCTTTGACTGATATTTAATTTAATTTTTATTTATTACATTTATTTATTCAGATTACGTTCAACGAGAGCACGCGATTTATATTCTTGTACGCCGAATGCTATTTATGGACTCTGAAAGTATAAAATTACCTTGTCTTGTAATTTAAATCAGAAGTTCCATCGTTGGTTAATTTAAATCAAACTTGACGCGCAAATATTATTATTCTCTGGCAGCAACGTCGTGGTGTTTGACGATGAATACTATGTGTCATCGTGAATGTAACATTGCATAATTATATTTTTAATCAAAAGAATTGACAGAGATTATAATAAAATACGTTTCGTATAATGGTAATTCTCATTCACGTGACGAGTATGTCGACACCTGAAGTTTATTACAGATATAAGCGGATTGAATTATTAGTATTAATTGGTTCGAATTAACGTTAATATCTTTTCAACGTAATCGTACGGAATGATTTCAAAAACATCGGCGGCTTATGAAAAAAAATATATAAACGTCGTGGAAGGATTTTTGGAAAATCCTTATTCCGATGCAACGGCTGGACATTCGGTGAAAGGCAATCGACGAATAAAAATTTGGTAAGTGCAATCACTTTGCACGATTTCTAGGAAACTACGTAAATGCTTTTGCGCCCACGTACTGGCATAGTTTGCGAAAATTGAACGCCGCTCGACGAACACTTCCATCTAGAGTTTCGAACACCTGAACACCTTTGCAATTGAGTAGGCAAGATCTCAGGATCGTGTTTCGAGCCACGGGAGGAGTTTTCGAGAAAGCGACCGTCCGCAGCTATCTCGTAGCCAATTATTGCTTTCGGTGGCTAGGTACGGCGTAGAAGGTATGTGTCCGCGGAACCTCCGAGAGCTGTACCACCACAATACATGCACGGGGTGGTCAGATTTTTAGGTACCAAGATCGACGCGTAACGAATTGCGCGGATAAGATATTCGAGACACCGTGGATATTCCTGTGGTTTTAATGGTACATTTATTTGCATTCAAGGTGGATTAAAGTTTCAATCAGTCGTTGGAATTTTTTGTAACGTCCTCAAACAGTACATACCGTACGTGGAAGCACGTAACGCGCATATACTCGTACAGTGCTATAATATAATTTGATTTCTCAAATTATACTTGACTCGATTTAATTTAATTTCTCGAATTATAATTACACCGCGGATTATATCTCGGCTCAGAAACGCATATCCAAAGTACATTTAAAAAATTTTTTAACGACAAAACGTATTTCTGTCTCCGTCCCGTTTAACGCTCGCCTATCGCAAAAATGTAGCTACTTTGGAACCTATCAATTATGATAAATTGTCCCATGCGTGGTGCGAATGCAAATTCGATTACGTTCGCGATTATACTTTTATGCGTTAAACGAGTACACTTAAGCATTCGATTTCCATCGCTGCTAATCCTTCGTGCTAGAACTATCGAGTAAATCCGACGAAGAGGTCGATTTAAATAAATCACGCCCCTGTGGGCGCGACACTTTCGAAATCGTGCAAAAATTCCCCTCTTCCTTTTTCGTCGGGATTTTTAACCAGGATGATATCTCGAATCCGGGACTGCCCCGACGAAAATCAGGTCGTATGGTCACCCTATACGCGTACAAACATTCTCGTCCGAACGTTACGGCCGAGTGACCGCGTACTCGTTGTTAGCGCATACTGCACTACTCGCATATACGTCCCGTTGCACCGATACACTTACGTATTATACTCCGACTACCCACGTAATCGACCGTCGGAGTCTCGTGTCGCTTACGTAATCCACCCGGCACATTTTACCCTCGAAACGTGCGTCATTACGAAGAGAATGACCAATGAAATTTAGTATTGAAACCAGAGCGCTTTATCGAGCTCTGTCTATGAGTGATTTAGAAAGAATATCGCCACTCGATGAAGACTAGAGAATTCAAAAGCAGTCGAATGAAAATGAAGTTACGAGGATATTGGTTTCGTGTCATCAAGTACAATTGACGCGAAGCTTTTTTTGCATCCTGCACCATTTTCAGCAAATGTGAGGATGTGGTTCTCCTCTTTTTAAGATTGTCTTATCAGAAAGATGCATGTCCAATAAACTCCCGATAGTATTGAAGATCTCTTATCTGTTTACATTGGCGCGTGAACGTTTATTTACATTATTTTCACAGTGAAGTCTTATCAATTTAAATGTCAAAGAAAGTGTCGACGGATCTTCAAACTTGAGTAAAATCGTTCTACCGTTCCCATTTCCAAATATAAAATTGTCACCTTTTAGGGGAGGAGGTGGGTGGAGTCTCCAGGTAGAGAACCTCCGGTAAAAATTGAACAGAGCGAGGAATCTGACGTTTAAGAATTTGACAATAATGTGCCGAAAACGAGCCCCCCGTGTCGTAACTTTGATTGCGATCTCGTTACGGCGTTTCGGCTTATTTACATACTACCAATCACGCGTAAATGTCTCGTGTACGCACACGTAGGTTATGACCGGTTTCTGCGTTAAGTCGCTCTATCGATCACCAGGTAAAGTCGATCGTTCCACTTCCTCCTTCGACAAAGATCAATCGCCCTTCGGTTTAATCGGTCCTCGCGTTTGGTTCCGCATTTTTGCATCGACGTGTCTCGAATTCATAACTCTGATACAAAATGTATTCGGATCGCATTTATAAAAATTTCTAGTAATCATAAATACTTACGTTTCATTCCCACTGCACTGTTCGCGTTTCGCAAAAATGAATATTTGAATAAAATTTGCGCTCCGGTGAAATTATCGCAGCGATATAATAAATTTCAGAGAACCTTGCAAAGCGGTAAAATAAAAGTGAAAATGTGGAGTAAGTATAATGAAAAGTGGCGGGTTACGTTCTCCTTTTTTATGAGACACTCGTCCAACGTTTTCGAGCTGAAAAACTCGAATATCGTATTCCGCAATTTTTAAGTACGGACACCGTGTTTCTGACATATAAATAGGAATTAAGATGCCAATGAAGATTGGATTACGACCGCGCTTAATGGAGGTATCCCGAGAGCCGAAGGAAAGTTCCCTGTGACATAATTATCCATCGTGACCCGTCTTTGCGCGGTTATGTCTGTCACTCGCGACTATTGCCCTCGTTTCCGAAGTCTCAGCGTTACGACAATACCTACTTCAATTTGTTTTCGCGTCATGCTCGCTTAACAAAACACGACGGTCGGGTTTATTGAAAACGCGATTCATCAAACGCGGATTAAACTGGTCGCTGCATGAAACGGCGTAACGAAAGACGCGCGATATTGAATTGAATTTAATTTTTCGAATATTAATTGTGATATGAAGGGAAGTTGTGCAAAAATTAGAAACCCTGTTAGTCTCATTCAAAATCGATAGACTAATACTATTCTAGTTTCAATAATAAAATTTTAATATTTCCCTTCCCGTTTTAATTTCGTACGAAGTGTGATTTCACTTTTAATGCGTACAGAAAAGTAATATTCGTCTCGGAATCATAAATAACATTTGTTTTTCATTATTACCCTACTGCCTTCCTTTCTAAACTCTGTAAGCGTTGAAAAATGTCATTCGTGTTCGGCGAATTTTTTATCCAGCCGTGGCCAGCTTCGGGACAAAGTCAAATTCGAAAACACGGACTTTAAATAATTTATCGGTCCTCGCTCTGGAGCCGTTTAACAGGATGACAGGGGCAGTTTCAAAAATGACGTAAATCGGCGAATGATGACGACGCAGGCCGATATTCTCGGAAGGACGATTATCAGAGCATGCTAAAAGAAAGGTCGATCTGTCGACGCGCTTCATTAGCTACGATCAAAGAAGGATCGTACCTGCAATCCGACGATGGGTGAGTCAGTCGTAAAATTAGACGATGCTAACGAAGAGGAAGGTAACCCCGTAATAAAACTACCCGAAATTTCAATGCATGCGGTTTGATCCTGCAATCAAATCCCCGATTCTCTTTTATTCGGACCGCCGCACCAGAGATTATACGTGTGCGTTGTACGAAATTTAACGAGGGTGGGTTTTTTTCGCGACTCTAGCCACGGGAATGTTTTAAACGAAAGTACGGTGGGATGTTAATTGCACGTTGGTCGTTTGTCTTCCGTTTAACAAAGAAAGCATTGTTTTGTTTCGGTATAACTTCTACGGAGTTTACTTGAGGACATTTCTCACACTACTTTTCGAGATCAAGGTATAACGGGTGTAAGTGTAAATTGATATAGTCTCAGGTATCGATTGTTATCGGCTGCAACAGTATATACCGTGGCTAGCAAAAGTGTCTGGCCAAAAGACATTATATGTTTGTTCATTAAATGCAATTTTATCGGGTGTTAATATCATTTTCCTAAAGGTTTGGTGACTCTTAATTATCGTAATGATTTTCACTTCCCCCGTATAGATGCGTATAAAAATATAATGGTCCTAGTGCGTGAAGTATTTTTTATTACATTTACTCTTGGCCGAAGACCGAGTGTATCTCTAGTAAAAGCACTAATATGAATATTCAAAATCTGTTTCACTTCAGTTCCGTACTTTCGATAATCCATTTACCGCTTCTCACCTGTCACAGATTAAACGACCCGAGCGGGTGATCCTCAAAACACGCTTTCTACGATTAACTCGATCGGGTGTACAACGCTTTTGTTTGCTCGCGTACACTTTCATTTATCTAATTAGATCGCTCTGCACTTTCCATCTTCATCGGCGCGAATCAAACGTACCATCGAGATGGCAAATGCAAAAGTGCATCGGGTAAATCAATAACGTGGGTCGGTCGACTGCTTCTAGAGCGAAACGACCCAGATTCAGAACCGTACGTGTAACAAGTCGTTACGCGTTACATCAGAAACCGAGAACCGTATGCACGAGCGGTATAATCGATATGCAAATGTACGTGGAAAATGTTGTAGTGTAGTTTCTCGCCACGATATTATAGTGATGCGCGTTGTTATTAATACGGTGCACGTATGGTATTGATCCTACGGGAATGGAGACATTTGATTGAGTCGGATTTCGAGTTCAATTAATATCAAGAGATGATTGAATACTCAAAACTTTCAGGATTATGATGCAGCGGTAAAATAAATGATACCTGTTATTATATTAATAAGGTACTGGTTAAAATGTAATTTATTCGTTAACGTTGTATCTAAAGCGTAACCTTACCGCGGATACGGGAAGTAATTAATCAGAACATTAATTTATTACTTCATTAATTATAGAACAGTTCTTTATAGATCCTTGTAATGCGTCACAAATATAACTAAAACTTTCGTTAATAAATTTTGTTTAACTGCGTAACGCGTCAAGACTTGGATGAATTAATTTCGTCGTGTAACCGTATTATAAATTTGCTCAACGTTTTGTCTTACGTATCAAACGTTTTGTCTCGACGTATCAAAAAACATGCTTCATTTTTCAAAAACAGTCAACGAGTTCCTGTGCCTTGGAAAAATTGCAAAGTCGTCGACAACATTAATAAACGGAGAAAAACGTGCTCTCGGGAAACATTATTGCGAGCGACGCAATATCTTTTGTTCGCCACTGTTATGAAGCGACGTTCGCGGTAGAACGGAGAACAGGAAAAGCCGCAAGATCATTCGGGCGGAAGGGAGGGGCTCCCACGAGCGGTTTCCCTTTCAATCGGTTCGCCCTTCGCCGCTCTCGTGATCAGAAAATTCCAGATCCGCAATTGCACAAATGTTGCGCCTTGGCCGACGGGCCTGCACTCGAACGATTCACAGAATGAAAATCGGCTGGTTTGGAAGGAGCGCGTTCCACTCGACCGGAAGGGAAGGGGAGGCTCGCTTTTGGACATTCTGGGATAAATGTTTGAACGGTCTTGCAGATAAACGATAACCGGCGGAGCGAGATTAAATCGCGGCGTATGATTACGCGCTTCGAATCGCTTAGGGCAGGTGATTGTAGGGATAGGTGAAAGAATTTAATTCGTGGGTTTGCCAATTGGATAGACGCGTGTGTCGGAGGTGACTAGAGAGTACCTCGCGGTTCGGGATTTTATTGACAACGACATCGGTAAACGAAGATTGCGGGTTGTCCTCGCGAAAGACACGTTATTATTATTGTAGAGCGTGCCGGTATCCTACTTGGAATTACTAGCAATTACAATACTTTGTTCTAATAACTGGAGGTTTGATCAACCGGAACGTATAATGCCGCGCTGCTCGTGAAATTGAAACTTTTGAATATAAATTAATAATATATTTAAATATATTATAGACGCGTAATTCTTTTTATCTTACTGTTTTGAAGAATACAAAAATTGAAGATCGTTATCAAAGTAGAAGTACCGATATACTCCGTTTTGTATCGAAAGAAAAGTATCACTGCTTTACCTACTGGTCTCTACCTACTGGTTACGTTTCCCTCAAAAGTCATCGAATTAAATTCAAAACGTCTTCATCGGTTTCCTTCTTAAAAATTCATCGATTGACACAAATGTTCAAAGTTTCGATTCGTGGGAAGTCAAGTAGCGCTTTATGTTAATTATAGAAAATAAACGTGGCATAAATATAAGGTAAATATCGCACCCGATACGTTATCCGTCAAGCGAAACGTGGAATCGCAACGGAATCGTCAAACTTAACGAGCTCGGGTAGAAACGTGACGAGACTGCGCAATATCCTATGCAATAACGAGTAACTGATTTCCCTTTTGATTTATCGCCCTCTGGAACTTCGCGGGGCTACGGAATCATAATTATTACAACAAGGTTCAGCCACGTTGGAACCGACCTGAGGTTGTTCAAACACGCGTGACGTAACGCGTTACAATTCCCGTGGAAAGATAATTCGTAATTTCTTTATAGGCTAAGGGTTGAATTTTCAGTGCAGTTAATCCGTTAAGCTTATTTACTTTTTCCTTCTTGCGTACTAGTCTAGTTACGAGAAGAAATACAAATTAATTTATTTTCAAACAGCCTCCTATATTAATTATTTAATCCACTGACAAAATTGCAAGCTTCGCGCGTACATTGATCGCGGGATTGTTAATTACGTTTGCAATGACTAGGAGAAACGGTGAATACGAAAGTAATCGAATATGGCATTGAAATGAATTAGGGTTAAATGGTATTGATAATATAAATAAGATTGTAAGTTTCCTGCGTCTCGGAGGAACTTGCGAGGGTTGATTTAGAAATTCGCAATCTCTACTTTCGCACGAGCTCCCCCGATTTCCTAAATTAGATTCCGGAAATTTCTCATCGTACATGGAATTGCTCGCGGGGATTCGCGTTTACTCTCGAGTATTACCGCATTCTTGCGTCAACGTTACAACGTAATCAGGCGAAGAATGTGACCTTCGAGCTACATAATTTCGTCGTCTTTACCTTCATCTCCGTGACGTCTCATTTATCTCTCCCCCTTCGAGTCTCGCATTCGTTACGTTCGATTTCCACCTCGAACCCACCGATTGCGTCGAGATTTCGTTCTTAATCGAATAATCGAATCGTCTCGCAATTTCGCTGAGGAACGTCGGATCGTGATTTCCGCCGTTACACGCGATAACAACAATGACTCGTAATTAATTATACGGAATGTAAGGTAAAGTAATGTCAAAATTACAGCAACCTGCCTCTTGTGTAATTATCGTGTTATTGATTTTAATGGTAATCACCGTACGATTAAGCGTCGTTTCGCAAGAAGTTTGGATTTCGAGTTTCACCGAGAAATCGACGTAACGTTACGATTAACGCGATACGCATGTCTTCCACTTGGTACCGCGGGTACGACTGGAAAGTATGTGGATTCCTCGCCGAAGTGCGTAGTTTATGGCGTATACTCTATATTCTACGGGTATGTTACGATACATAAATTCTTGGTATGTATGTAATCGTCTACGTGCCAGTGCGTACGTTCGCACGCCTATGATCATTATTGTCATAATAACGCGCGACGAACCTACAATTATGCCGCAAATTGCAACACCGACGATACGCATACTTTTGTATTCGCATTAGCGAACGAGCGAAGATTGAATCGTTACACCCTCATCGATTAAATTAAATTTCGTCTGAATAGAAAAAAGTACGTATCGCGCAAATCTTTATAAACTAAACATCTCTCAATTATCTGCGATGGTATCAATTCATTGGTTAAGTAATTCGCATAAATATTCCGGTTAATTGTAAACTGACGATATTAGAATTTTTCCAAAAATAAGATAGAAAGAAATAGATCTTTCATTACGATAAGTTTACAATAAGATTCTTTCTTCTTACCGCATAACGCTTAACTTCATTAACTTTTATCGCCGCAAAAATGTGTAAAACGATTACGGTACAGTTTACCCAAGTTTCATTCGTTCTCGTCACCTTTCCCGTCGCTATTCACCTCACCTCCAACGATATTCGTCTACCAGGTATCTCACGTTGCGGATGCTTGGTCACACGGTAGTTTTGCACGTATGCCCCATTACGCGCCCGCACGTCGTTGTGTGCGTTACGAGCTCGTTGCAATGATTTAACGTGCACGGTCGCTTCTGTTCCTTAGCCGCTGGTGCATACCCTTCACCGGATTCCGATCGGATGCAGTTCGTGCGAGGTATCGTTCCACGAGATCACGATCGTTTCGTCGAGATATCGCCGCCAATAATGATCCCGAGAGGGAAAAGAATGTAATTGGCTTCCGTTAAATAAGGTGCCACGAAATCTCCATCCGTTGGTGTTAGGGGAGCGTGCTGGGCGAGAACTTTAACGAAAATCAAATCGCTTTTACATTTTAATTAGGTTTGCAATGACTGGGAAGAACGGTGAGTATAAACAATTTTTGTTGCAACGACGTAATTAAAGCATCGTCATTTCCGAGGTGAATGGAAACGTAACGAGCGTTTGTAATTATCTCTTTACCCGTACAACTACATTAGTGAACTTCCGAAAAGCACAGCGAGGGAGGAGTTATCGCAAGTCAAATAGGGGTTGTTTGTATTGTTCTACGAGGGGTGGCATTCGTGCCAGAAGGTCATTCGGAATTAATTATATAATTAAAACACTTATCGACCGATCGCTTGCAGCTACGATCGACGCGAGATATTACTTGTATCTTTAAACGATCTATAGATCTATAGATCTACGAGGACGCGTAGCGATCGTCGTTGCTCGCGGTAACTCAGAGTGCACTTCATCGACGATACGCTATTCTGATTTCAAATGTACAACCATCTATGAAGGTTATGCATATATTGCATAAAAGAGTCCTGAATCGAAAGGGTTTGTGCAAGAATCCAGGTACGGAACTTTGATCCGTGATTATGCTGGATATTCAGGTAACTATGTAATAATGTTCGACCTACATTCGACTTATCCGAGGTCAGGAACGCACGCATACAGGAGTGTTACTCTCCGATATAATTGTACAATGTCACTCTCTTTCCTTAGGGCGAACCGATTCGTTCGCAGCATCCAGACCCACGGACGAGGGTCATCAAGACAAACGTTTAAAAAAAAATTCATTTTTAATGCAGTTTGACCACCTCGAAAACCCTCGCTCGTTCTTTCCGGAAAAGACAGAGGGTCTAGTTGTCGAGTACTTGTACTTGACCCGAGATAAGACCTTCTATTGCTTACATTTACTTGTGAATATTAAAACAAAAAAAAAAATTTGTTATATTGTAGAATTCCAACGCGAAGAGTTCCATTGCTTATCGCATGTTCCGTACACTCGGACTGTAATAGGATTTATCAGGAAAATTCGGTATTAT
This sequence comes from Pemphredon lugubris, assembly GCA_933228935.1. NCBI lineage: Eukaryota > Metazoa > Arthropoda > Insecta > Hymenoptera > Crabronidae > Pemphredon > Pemphredon lugubris. Next base: position 54,137,491 of record OW121817.1, on the reverse strand, counting down.
AGATCTGTCTTCGAAACACGAGTAGTAGCCCCAAATTCAATATTACATGCCCTCGTCCGTGGCTATGAGATAAATATAATTTAAATTATAAGCTTAATTCAAATTTCGAAGATACTGTAGGCACGAAGGGAGATAAACCAGCAGACGCGCTCGTCGATCTCGTATTTGCGTAAACAGAACGATTCCGATGAATCATCGACACAGTTACATTTTAAATGATACGAGCGCTCGATAATAATAACCGTAACTATCGCCTTGACACATAGAATCCAATTTTCCGATAATAATGGCGTTCGTAACGCACGCGACGACGCTTAATGTTAATATAAATTTCATTCAAACAAGCCCTCGTATAGGTTCGAACCTACCAGTTTACATTACTAATTATACACGACCGCGTAATTTCGCGCACCAAGCGTATTCTTAACGATATTGACATTCCTCGTTTCCATCGACGCGACGTCTCGATGTTTGTCGAGGTAATCGATTGGAAGAATCGTTAGAAGTCGACGCAATTGTGCGAGTGGCACTTTATTGGACTGCATCGAATGCGATAGACCGCACCTCAAAGACCCTTTCAACTTCGCTCACAATCAGCGACACGAGGGACAAGGGAACCGTTACGTTTGAGAAGCACGAATGCACCGCGTATCGTCACGAGGTCGTTATCGTTAATTGCCAAAGTGAGAAGGAAAGGGGGTTTTGATGACGAACGCTGTACGATGGACACGAAGGAGTTTCGATTGTCATTCTACGTGTCGTTCAAAACAAATGAAACAGTGGGTGTACGGTAAATACAATTTTACAGGGAATTATCATTAAGGTATTATACATACGTATATGCCGGAAACCTGTGTAATCGAGAAATTATTATAATAATAATCAAATAAAGAAGGGAAAGGGACGAATGTACGTATCAGTCGTATTTTTTTTCGAAGGATCTTGCGAAGGATTTGCTATCGTCACCTTTTCAACTTATAATCGCAAATCGATCATGGGCTGGCACGAATAGATCGTTAGGCCGGGTAATGATTTTGATCTCGATATTGAGGCACGACCATACGAGCGTGACCGATTAACTTCCAAGCGTTGTATGTCGCTTTATATACCGGCAGTAATTAGTCGACGTTGAATATGTGCCACGGAAAATCTGCCGAGAACCGGTAACGCATAACTCTTGATAGCTCCTTCTCGAAAATCGAAGTAGATTAACCGGACGATTATATGTACTTATTGTTAATTCCTAAACATTTGTGTTTAGGTACCGCGCTAATATACATATGTAATAAAATAAATGGAAATTAACAAGAATGAAAGCATTAGTGGTGCACTTGTAACTGAATTTGCTTGTAATTTAATTTGAACATGGTTCATTTCTACGGATCACCCGGTATAACAAGATACGGGTCAATCAAATGACTGCTGTATGTACCTACGTTCAACTGGTCGCCGCGCAAGTTTAAAAATAAAACCCGCAAATTACACATGAGATTATCGTTTTCCCTATGATCTTATTGCGATAGATAATCATACACGGCTTGCTAATATTTTTAACTCAGCAGTTAGTTCATTTCACGCTAATAATTTTGACTGTTTTTGTAATTTTTTGAATCCGGTACTGAAATACATGAAGAGAAGAACGAAAGGTCGAGGATAAGACGCGTACGTTACGAAGCGTATTTATTATTGGGTACCAAGACAAGAGTGAGCATTTTGCGGCTCGTGAATTAAAATTTGCGAATTCTCGCTACAAATGCCTCGGGTAAGTACTGTCAAAATGCGGTGCAATGATTATCGTCATCGACCCGATAACTGCGACGCAACAAATAATAGAGGGTATAATACGCGTGACATTCACGTCGCGGGTCATTAACTTTTGAGTCGATGATAGTAACCAAATACAATAACGACTCAATTTTCGTTACTTTATTGTGAACGTTATTTGTGTTACGTCTGCACATTATTATGATAATAGACTTCCATTCATGCCAACTCCCAGGTATGATTAGCATTGATAGATAACAACAAAAAGTTTCCCGTAGAATTTAGTATTATTATCCGTGTCGTCGGTAGCATAAAATCAGGCATCGATTTAAAAGAGAAAAAAGAGCGTCTTCTTTAGCTATAAATTCCAGTAAATCGATGATCCTGAAAAAGTTAACAACCTGCCTTGACTTTTTGTCAGATCAGAGTAGCACGATCGATGCCACCAAATTCGTGAACTTACCTCATTTTAATTATATTTTGTAGATCTCTCGCTATAAAAACGGTTATTCGAATAAATCAGTGAGTTCTCTCCGATCGTAGCTCTACACGCCGGCACGAACGTAGCTGGATTTAATTATTTACTAACATTCGTAATCGAGAATGCATATATTTATTTGTTACCTCTTAAACTGAATTACATTATTATACACAATTACCGCGAAATGTTTACAACGGCGACACTTTACTTTAAAGAAATCCCGTTTCAACGAGATCCCGGAAGGTGAGTTCGCGCATTCCGAGAGTACACCAGCACCGACATTGATCTCGAACACGTTTTTCTAACGAGCCGGTGGTTTCCACCTATTTATCGTGGCTCTTTTTTTTCTACAGTTAAATCGTACCCGCCGGCGAGCCGAGATCATGTAACCCAGCAAAACGGGAATTAACGTGATCTCGAATTGCCTGCGGGGCCTCTTCGTGGCTCGTATAACTAATCTTCATGGTCTATGACCTACCGCAAGCAGTTCTCTGTCACGGCCGACATGAATTAACGCTTGCTACAATACAGTCGCAGGTGACCTTGCTATTGTTCCTGGTGCTACCGGTGACCCTCACCCGTGTACTCGTCGAGGCCGTTAACAGGTTCTAATTTATAACAGACTATCGGGACTGATAAAAGGCACTTACCGCTTGACCGATCAACCTTCGTGATTTTCTTACTTCTCTATTTGCGTCAAGAGACACTTTGATTTATATGGTGTCTGTCGGCGTTTAAAAGTAAACCCCCTTTCTTTGCAAACGCCGCTAAGACGATGATTTTCGAGCTACGTCATCGTTGCGAGGATACGGAGCTAGGAACAAAGCCAAACAACAATAGGAGTAGAAATATCGGTAAAATAGCTTAGGAACACTGTGGTAGTATAATATCATTTTATTATACAAACAAAAAAGTTTCAACCCTCAGAAACGTGAGGTCAAATTTTGATACGCATACGGTACTCACGTGTTTAGTTTGTTGATCAAAAGTTGTAGCTTAATTTTAAGAATAATATTGTTCAAGAACTATTTACATCCTTTAGTAGATCTATTAATATCGAACGATTGCAGTATGCGTACATAAAGTATTATCAACGTACATAAGAGTGTGTTCTTTGCTCCAGAACCGGTCGCGCGACCTAATCGAACTGTCACACGTACAGATTTTCCGTTCCGTCGGCGTGTATCTTGATCTTTGATCGCAGAACATTGCCCTTAATGTTTCTTACGGTCCGGCATGTTCAGCATGTGCTTTGTACAAAGGCTGGATTACACGAATCGGTAACAAGTGTGAACAAGGACTCGGTTACCGCGTTCATTTAAATCGCTCGAAGTTCGGAAAATACGCGTGTAGAATTTATTTACGCGCGCATTCATACGCACCGAACATTTAATTTACAGCTCAGTTTATTACAACGCAAGGCGTATTATGAAAAAATTTTAATACACGACAATACGCGTCAAGTCGTTAAAATCTGAAGAATTGTACCTAGATATATATCGAAGTTTTTCCATACGAGATTTATTAAACTATGCATTTACGCGGCAATGGGAAATCATTACGGTCATTGCTCGATGTTCATTCTCTGATAATATCCGTTTTATGTCTTTCATTATTGCTCTCAGTCGCGTTGTCCCTCTATACATATATGTAAGTACGATATCTACAAACGCTTACTGTATTGCGGATTTGTTTCGCACGAACTCCGCTGCCAGGATATAAACAGATATAAATACATAGAACGCCCGAATATATCGACAGCAGGGCGGCGTATTAAAATGGGTGTGTCCAGTGAAATTTCTCACGTATCACGTATCATGTACCATAGGCCTACCGTGGATAGTGACGTCAATTACGTGTACTACATATCCACTATCCGGCATGTGTGTATCGATGCGCGTTACGTGGTATTTTCACGAAACTAGAAAAGTCACCGCGGGTGTCGAAACGATTGTGTGGAATATTAGATACGCGTGGGTTTATGATTTATGCAATTTATTTATGTTAACAAATTATAATACGTTATTTAAGAACTGCTTTCGTAGATCGTCAATCGGGATCGATGGTTTACCACTACGCGTTCTACTTTATGAACGAATGTTATTTTTAACGCGAATTTGTATTGGTAAACGTAACGTCGTGTTTCCTGGAGTCTCTTAAATATTACCTTTGGACGTAAGTCTCGATTATGTCATTTATTTAGATTAAAAATCACGATTCGAGTCTCGATTATTTCTCTAAGATTTTTAAGATTGTTTTAATTAAACGCCGATTAAGGGAAAAGCGTTGTGGTTTTTAAGCGTCGCTTTACACCGAAAGAGAAACGTCGTAGAAAATATTCTTGTACGTTAAAGGGAGAAGCTACAGGGAGATCGTAAGTGGTTTCCGGTAGACAAATATCAAATTGACGAAACAATTATTACAAGTTAGTCACTGCCATTAATCGTACACAATTTTTTCTACTTTCACCGTTGGAACTTACCAAACCCACGACGCAGTTAGAACCAGTTCCGCGGAATTTTTCAAACTTGTGTCTGACTCAACAAACGTTGTTCCTATCGAAATAACTTGAGTATTGAGCGTGTCTTACTCGGTTGCATCGAGTTTTGTAGTAAACAAAGATACCTGTATCCTGTAAATATTTTGGTAGAACCCCGAACTGAAATAAAATTTGCGAAATCGTTCAACGTTGTTACGGAATTATATAACGAGGGAATTCATAATTGATACGTTATTCAGGTTCTCGAATAAACGTGATTTTCACTGCTAGTGTTAATTTACAATTACCAATCAAAGCTGTGTTGAAGTATGAAGTTAAATCACTCTTCATTTACCAAAGCGATTAAGTGTTTTTAACTGTATATTAAGGGAGCGACGAGTATCGGACCACACGTAGGTACATACTTACGAATAATTACTGCTACTCGTTGTTGAGTAATGTTGGACCGGTTAGCATCAATTAACGCTAATCCTACCGAGTTACGCTACCAACGTAGTCTATCTCGAATATCGATTAATAAAATACGTGTACGGTATACGGTGTACGTTGCTCGCGTATGTAATTTGTACACGCAAATGTCCGAATATTTTCGTGAATTACTGTACACACGCAAACTTTTATGTACGAAAGAAATTTAATTACGGTAGACTTTAAATACGATCGAAAACCACACCTCCGTAGGAATAGGGCTGAACGAATCGGTGTACCAATAACCACTATACGAGGGGCTGAGAAATTATTGAGGTGCAACTCAATTGCATATTTCTGACGAGAATGAATATCGCAGGACGGAGCTAAGAATCACAATGATGTATTTTGGCGTGAATACAAAATTGAGTTACATCGCTATAATTATTTATCAGCGGAAGTCTCTCGTATACAAAAGTATCTCCAAGCATAGTCATGCTTCAGCGAAATAATGGAAAGACTCGCACCGCAATTTACTAACCTAAATAAATGACACAATCGGCACTTACACACGTCCAATGGGTGATATCCAACAAACTCGACGAAACGCGAACGTTACGTTCGCGAATGCAAATTAGCGTCGTTAAAAATAGCATTCGTCGGATAACGTTTATAAAACTGACGAGCGTATTGGCAAACCACCGATCCCGATTCACGATCTTCGAAAGGAGTTCTTAAATAACCACCCCAGTTTCCCCGAATAATATCGCAAGGCCCCGGAGCCACGCCCAGCCTTACGCGAAGTCCTTGCGAGGAATGCGAGAGGAGTCGTTGATTCGGTTACATCACCGTGTGTCTGCGGAGAGGAGAACGTTCGTCCAGTACGAGAGAAGAAAGAGACGAGAAAGAATATAATGTGTATACCTATATATCGGGTGGACGGTAGAACGGGTAGGATAACACGGAACGGACCCGTCGGAAAGGAAGGAGAGGGGGGGGGGGGTTAAAAAGTATTATTTCGGTATCCCGGACGCACATACGCGTAATAAGCGGTCGAGAAGCCTCGATCCGGTCTTACCTCGCATGTTCTTACTTACCGCGGTCTTACGTAAGGCGGATCTTGATAGCAACCGCGGCACAGTTACAGTTTTCACCGGGCGAACCACCACCGGACAGAAAGTGAGAGCTGCTAAAGGATCGAGAGGAATTCATCCTTTTATTCGCCGTCTCTAGATCCCCCGTGTGCTTTGTCCCGGATCGGCTCGCCGCTACGTAATCTCCTTCCTCGTTCGTTCCCTCGTTACTTTGCCGTTGGATGTCGAGTGGGCGTGTGGATAACATTTTTGGCACTTTATCGGCGTATTGCGGATTTTAAGAGAATATTGGAACTGTCGTTGGGGAATGCGGAACGCGAAGTGAGAATGAAACAGATGTCAGTATTGGCGGTAAACATTTGTTACGATGTGTTTTGAATGCGTCGCGTATATTCGTTTTGCCGTTGTATTTTGAATACGTTCGTTCTTTTTGTCAATATTATTTGGTTGAAACAACAGTTTCTTCCTTGTTGAAGAATAATGGTTCTAAATTTTGGGGCGACTCGACGTTTCAGTTTTATTAATGTACACCAGTATGATTTACAGCCCCTGAAATATGGTCGTTCGGCGATGTTGGTTTCACGACCACGGTCACTGATGTAAACAAGACTGTCGAGGTAATAATTTAAGTACATAATAAGTTTTTATCAGAATTCCCTCGTTTCCTGGCGATTAGACTTTCAATGGTGGAGAAAGTATGTTAGTGTACTTATATGAGTTCTTTCCGTCACCTTGTTACCGCAACTATAAAAAGAATTGTACATACATACATACGTATTGTTTGCTAGGAAGCGTGTTAGGCTTGTGGTTAACGACATCGACTAATCGGAAGCAGAGATTGGTTTACTGTTTGCATAATAGTACTGTTCATACCTGAGAGCAATTTCTTCGGACGAACGGAAGAAAAAAGAAGAAATGGTTAACCATGATTTTTGGCATAGAGCTGAGTTGTAGAACGGGTCAAACAGTCGCTCGATAATACAACTGCAACACGCGCGGAAACTCATAGTGAGCAAGAAAACGTTGAGTAAGCGTAATTAAACAAGTGCGTGTGTTGCGTAGAATGGAAACTGCTCCGGATCATAGGTGACAGTAAAAGTAGATATTTTCATACTGGGTTAACGATATGTATACCGTAAATGCCCCCAAAGTATCGTACAAATGGCTGGGTAGAAAATTTGACCATGCAAAATATCGCTTGAGAAAGGAATTAACGATTCGAACGTACCATGTGTGAGAAATCATACATATGTAACGAGCCGCGTTGAGCGCAATAATTGCAAACTTAACGTCAATGCTTTCGATGGTATAGATAATTAAACCGAAAGGACCCGGGCAAGTGACATTTTGAAAATATACGAATGAATTTATTTTTTACCGGCGATATCGAGTCATCCGTATCGATGCCTTTCCAAGTGTTCGCGAATCAGGATAGTTTCAGTCTACCACCGCTTACATTTGTCAAGTTGCAGTTCGTTTGCATCATCCAGGTAATGCGCAACGTTTCTCACGGTTAGCGTATTCGCGCGGAGTTCGCACATGCGTGACCAGAAGTCCGTTTCAAGCTTCGCATCTAGTCGAAATTTCCAACGCGCTATCGATTGAGAAGAATTAGTACTGATGATGCGTTGATTGGCAGATTTTTTTTTATTTATTAGCAATCGAATGTTCGTACAAAAGATTCATTGATTACGATTTAACCAGTACACAAATTTAATTTAAACGTAATTCGAGTTACAAAGATATTTACCACATATTGAGAATGGAGAACTTCCGTCATTTTCGTTACGCAAATACGTCTCATGTTTCGATGTTTGTAATTTGTAGCGAAAACATAGCGACATCGCGGCACGTTACCATTCACACTTCTACGCGGGTCGGCATTAATATTAATAATAACGATCGGGTTATCCCAAAATTAAAATACATTGGGATCGTAAAATACGTCCCATGTTCAAATCTACTCGAGTAGCAAGTCATGATTATTCACCACGAAAAAAGTATTCAAAAGATACTAAAGATTAATTCGTGTCTGAATCGGTTTTACAAAACTGGTTTTTTCCTGGGAAAATTTATCCGTTCCGCTTATTTAATTTCAATACTGCCAACCTCTTGATAATAAATACAACAAAATACTCTTAGAAAATTTAATGTTGTATCATATTATTATAATAAACTCAAATAAATCGTTTAATTGTTCTAAGAACTGAATCTAAGAACACGGTAGATAAAAGAGTTAAATTAAATCTGAAACACCATCAATTACAACAATACTATATCGCTGTACATAACTTATTATTAACGAGAGGCACGCGTTAATATTACGTACAATGCCCGCTCACTTTACATTTGTCAAGCCGATGACGTTTAATCAACAAATATCGTGCGGATTGACGGTTAAGAATAATATGATAACGCAACGAGCGTTACGCGATAGATCAATCACAAAACGATGAATTATTATTACTTCTCCATGATATCCCGCGGAACGACTTCTGCGCGGTAGGTCTATCTTACGACGAGCTCAGGGGCCGTGACACGTGAAACGCCTAGGCGTGTCCTTTTCCATTTGTTGCAATTTGCACCTCGCGATCGCAATGCATGCTGCACGCGCATTGCACTTGACGGATGAGGAACACCGTTCCACTCGAATGGACCACCGCACCGATACGATCTTTCCCGATCGAAACAACGTGGTAGCAAGCTCGAAGGGACGCCAACGACGCTGACGCGGTGGATATTGAAATTGCAATACTCGTTTCTTCCAGCGAGTCGACTTAGCGATCGATGGCGGAACTGCGCGTTAGTGGGAAAACTGACGCGATGAACAGGAACGAGGATAGAAGGGTTGAAAGTGATAAATTTTGAAAAACAAAAAAATTAGTTAGGTAATCGGATAAAGTGTCTTCTTTATGACGAATCCTTGAAAAGAATTCCAATGTCACGAATCTCCTAAATCTAATACATTCAAACACACAGATTTGTAAGAAGCAAATTTATGATATATTCGGAAAATGCTTACCTATGTATATATTTACAGTAAATATTCAGTGTAAAGATAAAACGTACAATAATACTGCCGATTATACAGTGGCAAATTTAATTGAACGACGATGCTCGCGCAACGTATTTGACAGATGCAGTGGGTCGATACGCATTTTATATATTACTCATTATTATTACAACGGGCTGACGTTCTGCGATAAAGTTAAGATTTGCGGGCCGTCGAGCAGCTTGACGTCTCACTTATCACTCACAAATGAAATTACAATCGTCGCGCCGACAAAGGAACTAATTCTCCGATTCGCCGCGACCGTTGCCATGCATTTCAAAGCGATTGACTTTGCAAAGTAATAAACAACAGGAACGGTACTTGCCTATACGTAATCGACTACGTTAAGACAAGATGGAGGAGGATAAAGCTCTGCAAGGATAAGTACGTACGATACGTCCACGCATCGTGAAACGCGCCACGCGTGACGAGCGAAACGCGAACGTCACAGCGTGCTCGCTCAAGCCTCAAGAAGAATTCAACGCCGATAATTATGAGTCACACGCGAGCCTACCGCGCGGGGGATTTTGTAATAAAAGACACGCTTCTATCGCGATAGGCTGTAATGCTATCGAGAGTAACGTTCCCAAGGAATCGTTCGATGGAACTGTTGGAATCGCGGTTAAAGTCTGCATAATATGCGTGTAATTTCGTAAATTAATACCCCCCTTCGTAGAACTCACAGTTGCATTCCATCTTTTATCTTTCTGAAGTAAAATACTTCAGCCATTACCGTAGTTACCCTGCGTTCCACGAATTTAAAAATAATTTTTTTTTTCTATTCATACTCTTGCTAGGGAGATGGAAAAACTGATGAGGAAAATTGTGGTACACGATATTAGTTGTAAATCGTTTTTTTAATACTAAACATAGATGCTCGAAATATATATAGTGTGTTTGGAATAAAAAGATATTCGAAAGTCGTATGTCCAAAAAAAAAACAAGATTTTCTTCTTTTAGTTTATTATATATTCTGTATATTATATATTGTAGAATTAATTTGGAGAATGTTTCCGGTAATTAAGTATTCCTCGGTACACCCGATCCTACCTTACGCGATTATGCTCTGACGCGAATTAAAAACAGAAGTGACGTAAGCAAACTGTCGCGTAAGATTATTCCGGATCGCCGTACGAACAGCCTAATTGAATATAATTATTCCACTTTACACGATTGCGACTTATACAGCGATTACTATAAACCAATTAATCCAAGGTCCGAGCCTAATTAATTACGTGAAAAAAACCATGTAAAGGAACTTGTATCTTATCTTAACCGTCCGGATCGTTGGTGGGGGGTTAAACGAAATTAAGAGTACATACATACAACGAGACAGTGAATAATATTTTATTTCATCGAACTTATCTGCATTTTAAGTGGAAATTGGGAACACGCGATTCGACGGTGCGCGGAAAAATCGAGACGTCTGAAATTGAAAATTTGTCAACTCAAAATAGTATATTTTGCAAACTAAGTAGGTACTCGAGAAACCGAATTAATTTACAGTTATTTAATAAATTTTGAATTTTCAACTTAGCACGTTTTTTCGGAAAGCCATCGCAATTATTAAAATTACGAAGATAGAAATTTAATAAGCAAATTCATTAGAAGCAAATACAAGGTTTTGCAAGAACAACGTTACCCGATAAAAATACAAAAGCTTATGCGGTAGCAGCAATGCTATTTACGATATACGACGAAACGTACTACGACGAATATCGATACGCGTTTCATTCATACGAACGAAATCACCGTGAAACCGCGGTTCGTGAAATAGATCTGCAAGTTCGTTACCAATAATCCCCGGTATCATGATTAATCAAACGGACAGGTGTTCGATACATCACGTTGCGTCACGCTTCCTAAGCTTCGGGTCGCTAATAGCGGGGTTTTATTTTGTTTTTCCTATTACGAAACGGTTTCTCAATGCGCGAGTATAATTAAGGAACAATGACGAGCGTGTTGCCGCCAACAGACCCGATAAACGTCTAAATTGTACCTTTGCCGATAATACGGTTGTCAGGTTCCGAATAACGTTGTCGCCTCTGGATAAATCGAACAGAGTGATTTTGTCGAACGCGTAGCGTTCTGTTATTAGGAATCGTAGAAAGATACGAATTAATATAATACGTGGTTGTAAAGAGGAAAATTGTAGGATCGTAATATCAATTTCTTTAAGCGTTGTACATTCGCGTCTGTAGCAATTCGCTGATAATTGAGTAATGTGTGTCATTTAAAAAAATTTTAATTAATCTCGAATTATCGAAAAGTTCGAGATTCCGAGTTAATGGAATTTTATTGACATCCTCGCGAGTAGATTTAATTTTTAACGACTATTATCTTGATTTGTTCTGTCTTAAATAATGTGTCGGTATTAACGTTAGTGCAATACCGTTTATCTGCTATGTCAATATTAATCCAACGGACAGATCGTTTCTCGCGTGAATTTATACCTTTCTTTTCTATCGCACTCGATCTAATGGATTTGCAACGATAGTTTAATGACCAATTGCTCAGTATCCGACTGGAGCCATTCTTATTCCGTTAATTGCCAAGACTTACAATGTCGAGAGTATGATAGGCTGCACCGCGTATGATTAATAATCGTGCAACGTTATTTCTAATGTGCGACTCAAGGACAAGGAACCTGGAACGTTTCGCTCACAATCAGAAAAGAATCGTGGACATGATAAGCGTGCGAAATAGCCACTCGCTTTAATTACCAGACAAGGAGGTGTGCAAGAATAAATAAGCGAATTACCAATTAACGTCGCGTCAATACGAATTTTTAATTTTTACTCGCAATCCCGCATCGGTACTAATTAACCATTTCTATGCACGACGAATATATTTTTAGATAATGAAAGAGCTACGAGCATAAAACATTCGATTTCAATTAAACGCGGATATCGTTAATCAGTTTTATAAATAAATTTTTCGCGCCTCGATGCACACATTTCGTTTTGCTAAATATATCAATTATCGACACAAATGTTTTAATAAGTAAATCGCGATGGAACTTTTCACTACGAACGATAACATTTATTGGAAAAACAATTTCGAAAGTTCCGTGTCGTATCGTTTGAATTAATTCGTGATATCGAAATCGAAGCAGGAAACGTCCTTTCGATGATACATTGTCTCCGATATCGAAATAGTAAATTCCCTCGCTTTCATGCACCGACGTGTTTCACTCAAAATTTTATTCCCGCCCATTGCGTAATTTCGATGCAATTAGTTAAGAACACCTTTACGCATAACCTCTATCACGATCAGTTGTGAGGTAATCAATTTTTACGCGTGAAAATCGCACTTATACTTCCAAAACCTGTTGCGTCGAGTTCTAATTATCGTTTTGCTCTCCGCTCACATTAAATTCCTTTTTCGACGAGTTGTACAAGTTAATTGTGATTTATTTATTGCCATGAATTTACGTGTTCGTACGGGCCGAACGATACATTTTTTCCGCAATCTTTTTAAATTATCATCCCATTTATTGTTCTGCGCGTGTAAATGAAACTTGCGAACACAACTGTATCGTAGACACATACCTATTCGAGTATTAAAAAAAAAAGAAACTTCTCAAATGTACTCCATGCATTACGTCACGCGTACTCATTAAAAATCAAATTCACAGTTCACCTCGAGCAATATGAAGTGACAATAATGTTTCTGAATCACAATCTTTAATGAACGGTTTCATGAAAATATATGTATTCGACGTTGAGTACAGAGCCACCCGCGTCTGTGCATAGCAATACATACCTAAACAAGTAGCTGATGAAATACATCGAAATCTAATCAAACCGTTTCCTAAATCTAATTTTTAATTACAGTATCGTACGTACAACTACCGACAATCCGAGAAATCTCACAATTCGTGCACAATCGTCTCTATCAAGAACTCAATATCCGCGTTTTGAGAAAAAAAAAATTGGAAAGAAAGGGAAATCAAACAGGAACCGATCGTTCACCACGCGTACGAATAAACATATACGTCGCGGCGTGATCTCAAATCGAAAAACGTAATTTTCCGATTTACGCTGAAAATGGAATGTCCCGTAACGATGTCTGACGATCGACTCTCCCGTATCGGACAGATATCCCCGACTAGAAAATCTCGCGGATGGTAAATCGTACGGTTTAAAAATATGCGTGAGCGTGTATGCGTGCACGAGCGTAATGCACATGACGCGCGTACATGTATCTGCATAAAGCGACGGCGTTCTATTTACTAGCGCGGCCCGCCGCACGTTTAACGTGTTATACAACCTCTCGTGTACATTATGTATTATAATATACAACTGTGCGCACGTCTATCGTGGGTAAATAGTACGTATGGTAGGTGTGGCGATAGCGCACCGAACGGCCATTGGCTTCTCATTGGCGGGGTGGACGCGCGAAATGAAAGTGAATTTCCTATATAAAGGGTGGTTTTCCTTCAATGCGACAGAACCAATTTAATTTAGCAAACAAGACACAAGCCAAAGTATAAGACGGTCGACATGAAGACTCTGGTACGTTCAACTTAAGTTTCCTTCTCGGCGAGATCGAAGTAACATAATTTTCTTCGCGGATTCGAGATAATCGCGGGATTCGAGTGATCGGGTTGCCATACTTTCGGGGCAAATGGAGTAAAGTTGGTTTTTCAAATAAGTCATTTTTGTTACGTTGTATTTCATGTTTTTTGAATTGCTTATTTTAACTTCCTCGGCGCTAAGAGATCGTTTTCAGAAATATTCGAATCGTCGTCCGTTAGAATCAAAATAATATAATTTTTTTCTCGAATTCGAATGGTCATTGACACGAGTTGCAAAGTTAGCTTTAGGATTACGTCGATGTATTTACGCGTGAATTCTGATACACTGTACACAACTTTGATCGTTTCCTCGTGATTTCCCGTCGATTGTAATTTACCCGAGCGTGATCTACGGGAGACAATCGACGTTCGTCCGCGGAAATAAATTTTGCAAAAAATCGTTTCGAAGTAACATTACACACTCGTGAAAACGAAATAAAAATAAAATACACAATTATTATTATAATCACTCACGGAGTTTTAAGACGGAACCGTAATTTTCCAAACGCGTACAGGACAACGACGCTTCGCGATCTAAACCGCGTTCCACGCGATTACTTATAATCAAGAAATCTCATTCGCTTTGTTCTCGTCTTTCAGATATGTTTAATGCTGATCACTGTGGCGTTCGCCGCAGAAGATAAAAATGTGAAGAAACGAGGACTCTTCGGTTTCGGCTATGGTGGCTATGGAGGAGGTTACGAGGGTGGTTACGGGGGTGGCTATGGCGATTACGCCGGCGGCTATGGTGGTTATGGTGGTTATGGTGGTCACGGCGCGGTAGCAGTCGCCATTAAAGAGAAGCCGGTCGTCGTTCCAGTCGGTATTCCAAAGCCATACCCAGTTCCAGTTGACCGACCCTACCCCGTGAAGGTGAGATAACTACAGAAAATTTCTTTCATTTCATTCTTACGCGCCGTGATTAACGCTATCGTGTTTCTCGTTTCATTTTTCCCTACTCGTATCGTTTACGGTCATTACGAGATCACGGTATTAGTTATTTTGCCCGCGGGGCAAGCGTTACCTCTGTTAATCGTATCACAGTTCCTATAAAGCGTAGTAATTGATGTAACGCGAGTTTCTCGTAATCCACGTGTCGCGTATCGAACGTTATATTGATAAAACTAAAATCAACCGTGTAAACGTAGTACCTCGGTGCCTCAATGCGAAGTCACGACGAATTACTCGAAAACATTAGATACAGAAAAATGTGATTTCTCATTGTCCATACCCCCGCTAAGAGTTACGTGATTGTGCCAAAAATTTCCACATTTTTAACAAATCAATCAGCTAACCCAATTCTCGTCAGTCCAAACAGCGTTAAATGGGTAAGTTTCTCCGTTTCGTGGAGTCGTCGATTTAAGGAAATGGCGTTAAGCTCAGAATCAGTGAAAATCCGGAATTGAAAGAGCTTGTTTACTATAGGTTCCAGTCCCAGTTCCGCATGCGGTTCCAGTCGCTGTTCCGGTTCCCAAGCCATACCCAGTAGTCCAGACCAGGACGGTCGCGGTTCCCGTTGAGAAGCCATACCCCGTCACGGTTCCAGTTAAGGTGCCAGTGCCAGTGCCAGCCCCATACCCCGTAAAGGTGAGTCCAAACAATCGATACTTTCAGTTTCGTTTCTATCCTCGTTAATTAGCCGCTTTCCACGCTGATTCCGATCGCGATAACGTCTGCCGGTTCGTTCGCGACGCTATACGCGTCGCGGTGTGTCATTGTGCAATTGTTCCAACCATGCCGGTTTTGTTTCTAATATTAGTGTTCATAACGTTTGGTAGAATTTAGGCGCGTTGAATCAGTCATACTGTTTGATATTTAGTAATAATTATTCAATATTTCATAATAGCGTAATTAAATATTTAATAATTAGCACGTTGAGCGTAACGAGGTTTATATGTGGACCACATAGGAACATGTGGGTCGTATTACGTAAATTATGTAACACATCAATTGCATAACTTCTCAAGGTTTTCCGAATAAAATTAAAAATTCTGAAGGTATCATATAAATCGGAATGTGAAAGCGGTTATCAGTGTTACAATTACATAATTTCGGTTATAAATTGCAATCGACTCGCTCGATTATCCCGGTGTATATTTTCCAATTTGATGTTTATCCGTGGATCGGATCGGCAAAAATGTATGCTCCAAATTTCTCAAATTTCTAAACCGATTGCGCGTATTAGAAAACGCGCGGAGGATTTATGAACCAAAAAATTCGCGTTCGTATGATCACAATTCGTGGAATTGGCTGCAAATAAATCTTCGTTCGTGACTACAACCACGACAGAACGATATTGTACCGACGTCACGATTATCCTACACTTTCCTAGATTTTCCCCTCGATGTTAACGGTTAATTTTCGTTTCACCAGGTTGCCGTACCCCACGCAGTTCCCGTTGGCGTTCCACAGCCGTACCCAGTCGCGGTTCCACAACCCGTCTACGTTAAGGAATCGGTTCCCGTTTACGTTAAGGGAGGAGACTACGGAAGTTACGGTGGAAGCTATGGAGGTTACGGAGGAGGTTACGGTGCAGGTTACGCAGGAAGCTACGGAGGCTATGGACACTACTAGACGAATTTCACACACACCCTCCAACCACCTCCACCAATTCGCCACACCCACCTCACCAAACGACCCGTCAGCATTGCAGAAAAACATCTTGACGAGTCTCGAACCAAAACAATTTCTCTCTTTGTCGTAGCAAACTACAATTCATTAAATAAATTGATTTTATAAATGTTTTCTAAAGAAACGCCCGTCGTCTTCTTTACCCAGATCACACTCCCATTCTCAGCGACGACGCGGATTAGCCGACGCAAAGAGCGAACGCTAATTAAAGTCAAGGCTATCGCGCGTCGTTCACGTCGTGCATCGTGTCGCGATTTTTCGCAACACCGACCGCGGTGTGCTGCAACGTTTAGTTTTTTTGTTGTTTTATTTTAGCCGTTTGCCGCGATTCGCGATAATAATTTGTCGTACAAACGTCGGCGAATTGAGTTACGATACGATGGATCGGGAATACTCGAGATACTTCGAGGAGCTATGCCAACCGATCGTAAAAAGTTTATGGTTGCCGGGTAGCGAAATGAGTCTGCGAAACATCCAAAGCGGCGGTATTTCGAAAGTAACTAGTTCTAAGGCATTAATTATGCGCAAACGAAACGTTTCGACACTTCCTCGCGCGACAAGGGCGTTGTTATATCTCGTTACGAATACTATCTGATCTCTCATTGTGCGTCGGTATTGTGTAGAAACTTAGAAATTCCCTCGGCTGCCTAATATCCTCCGTACAAACCTTGACTGCGATTTCGTTGCGATGCGAGAACCTCCTTGAATCTAATTTCGAGCTCTCTCTCTCTCTCTCTCTTGGAGGCTGTGGAATGTTGAGTGTCTTGCAAAATGTTTTCTCATTATTTTTGGTAAGCGTATCTAGTCGTTCTTGAATTTGGACGAAATGCGTTAACACTCTGACGGTCGTACGTTTCAAACGAGAACTCTGAGGCCGGTGCTCCTCGCTTGCGTCGTTCACTGTTTAATTGAATCGTAAATTTCGGAAAGGGTTCATCTCTGAAAATAAAAATTTTTCAGGAGCCACCAAAAACTGATTTTGTGTTGACTTATTTAAACAATTTTGTTTTCCAAAATTACAAACCATTGTGTAACGTTATGACCAAGTAAAATAAAATCCTTTAAGGAAGAGTTAACGAAGAAGACGATCGTTAAATTTTGTCTGGATGAGTCTTTTACGAAATTTGCGATTCAATTATACTACTCTTTCTAGATGCAATTCTAAACAATTGAAAGACTCTAAACAGTGGAAAAGAGAAACCACTAAACAAACGAAACATATTAAAAGACGACGCTCAGTACACAGTTGGAATTATTTATCCGATAATAATAATAATCATTGGGTGAGCGAAGTCACGAGTGCACAACACCAGCCGACGAAGTGCTAATACAGAAAATTCTTTAGAAAAACTGTCAGGAAAATCGAATCGACTCGACTCTAAAGCGAAACTCCCATGACAACAATATTTTCGTATCTTCCTACAGTCCCAGTTAAAGCAGACGCGCCGTAGAACGAATACACCGCGTTACGTCGGAATAATTTAGAACGGCGATTGAATACGCGATGTGTATTAATTTCATTCATAAATCATAGTATAGCTAAATCAATGTATCTGGGCCGATCCTTCGTGCCGATTAACGGAATCGGAGATTCGCACTGGTTCATAGGAGCGCATAATTTTATCGCGCACCGTAAACTAATTCGAATGGCGAGGCGGGTATCGTAAACTACTAGCGGGCACGAAAGATATCACCGTGTCGCCGATATATCGTCTGGCTCTCTCTCCCTCTCTTTTTTTTTATTTTTATTTCGCTTCTCGATATGCATGGATCGCGGGACCTTCTTCTAACGTTCACGCAAGATTATTTTAAATCGCCGCCCGTGCATCAAATAACGTAATTAATTTTATTTCTCATATTTAGATGCACTTTCACCATCGAATCGTTAGAAAAATAAGTGATTCTCAGGATATTTTAATCATTATTTATACATTGTCCGAGCGTATAAAAAATCTTTCTTGAATTTTCAGTGTTTGTTTCCACGAAACATCGTAATTATTTAAGAATTACATAATCTGAAGACCCGGAGCTAGAAGTTTTCGAAGGATCCAAAGGAATTAAGCACGCCCCTGGTATCACTCAATTTGTGTGTTTATTTCCACAATTTAATGGAGGGAAGTATGTAACCTCTTATTTTGCATACGTTCCTATCGATGGTTCGTAAATTTACGTAATTAGGATGATGTTTCACTTCAAACGAGACATTCTTTTCGAAGATACTTTCTATACACTGAACTCGAAATGAATGACGGTAATGGCAGCGATTTGTTATTTGTTGCTCAATCGACGCGTTCATTTACATTCCATTCGTACGAGTTACCGCTTTTTCCTTTTTTATATTTTCCCACACACTGTAGAGAACACAGTCGAGCGAAGTTAATAGATTAGCGGTAATTGTCGATCGTCCCGATGCAATGCCGATTCGTTTGCGTCGGGACAATTGTTGTTTAAATGTTCCTTGCTGATGGTACGACGTTGTAAAGCGTTGAAAAACATTTTTATAAAACGCGGCAAACTCACAGACTCGGGCGTAAATTTGTGGACAGAATTACGAATTCAGTTTCGGTTTCTAATATCGAGATACTAGTTGCCAAAGTTTGGAAAGAAGCGAAGTATGACGAAATAGGAGTAATAATCTTTCGAACGAACGTCGGATAGAGACTTAATTAGAAGATACAGGTTTTTAGTATTTTTTGCACAATCAGTTCAAACATACGAAATCCAACGTTTACCTGGATTTGTGTGAGCGCTCGATAATTGACGAACGCCGTATCGTCGTGAATTAACTATAATATCAAATGTTAAACTTTCAAACTAAGAGAACCGTGATGAAATGGAAAGTGATAAATTTCAAAATAATGGCCAGATGGACATAAAAATAGAGGACATCGCTTTGATTCCGTTTTACGTAATCGGTCCAAGAATTAGAAAATCAAATGCCAAACTTTGCAATGGAGAGGACCCTGATGAAATGGAAAGTAATAAATTTCAAAATAATTGCGCATATAGGCATTATAACAGAGGACACCGTTTCGGATCCGTTTTGCACAATCTTCTTTACCGTTTACCTGTATTCGTTTATCCCTTACGTTACGTCGTACCGAACAATCGTCCCATCCGAATCGTCGTTAAATGGATTTTAATGCCTCGATCGTGAAAACGTAATAACGATCTTTATATCATTGAGTTCTCAAAATATTCTGACAAATTATGGATAAATATTTTACCCCGGACTTGACTCTAAGACTACAGCCTGAAATCTGTTGTCGAAACCCTCGTAATTGATCACGACGCGTAACCCCGAGGTCGTGGCTAATAAGAAACACTATTAATAGCGTGAAGAAGTTAATTAAATAATCGAAAATTAATTCTATGAGGAAAGTGCGCGAGACAACCGAATCTCGTTTCTTTCGCCTACCAAAAATCGCATACCCTCGGTCATGCACCATAGTATTCCGAAAGTTTATCACAGTTATTCAATCATTTAATCATTTTCGGGTAACCCGTCAAATATGACAAGGATGAAGCGGTATTAACGTAATACGACAGCTTCGTAAGTCGAAGCTGTAACGATTCGAGGTATCGACATCGGCGAGGAAACAAAGTCGACTTTCTTTTCGAGTAGCGCGTTGACAAGGTGAAACCGCGGCGCCATTCCGCCGTGTAACATCACTCCGATTATGCTCCTTCCCGCGACAATGCCGCTACCTGGGCGGCGTCGCGCATGGTCGACCATAACTCTTGTTACGCTTCCGAGTGAACTTAATTTGGTACAGAATTGAAGTTATTTAACGATCAATTTTGAGAAAACAAACGTAAGTTCGAAGTTAGAATCTCGCGAAAGGAAATTCTGATTATGTTTTATCTGAAATTTTTTAAATTTATTCGTAAGTATCGCATGAATCACGGTCGGCAATGTAGATCGTAAATTAGGTTCCATAGCAGTTTATCCAAATTTGGCGAGATAATGGTGAAACTGTTACGCCTTATTCCTATAATTTCCGAGTGCCGCGAGGTATATCGTTCGTCGTTTTTGAAGGACGAGCAATTTGTAACGCGCGAGTTGTTATTTTGGTTACGCGATGCAAGGAATCGGTTTCTCGTTTGCTCGAACGAGTGGCCGGCAACTGCAATTCTTCTCAGTTTCTTCATTTCGGTGTCTGACCGTTAACGAAAGCACGTTTCGAAAGAATAAACGATAAACTACCTATTACCATTGTTTATATTGGGATGACAATAGATCTGCAAACTCTAACTCAAACCCGTTGACAGTTAATTTGATTTTACTCTACGGTTATAACTAAAATTAGAGGAACAATTATCATCAAACGTAATAAACAACGTTAATACATTTCCAAATGTATAAAAAAATTCAGAAGCAATGATAAATTAAAATTAATATCTGGTACGTTCACTACCGGTCGCAAAAAACCCGAAAGACAATTTTTAATAATTATACCTGTAAAAGTACTGTTAATTAAGAAACGCTAAAGGCTATTTGCTAAATTTAGAATAATACATAAATCCGTGAGTAGACTCTTATCGTAAGACCGAATACCTGATAATCGCCTGTCAAGGCGATCTTACAATCAAACATAAAACCAGCGACCAATTATCCCAACGAGGGAGGATCGAGATTTCCGTCAACGGAGTTCGATCGATCGAGGATCGAGATAATTCGATCGTCGAGCCGTCGCGGGAGGTGTCATCCGCGACGACAGTGAAATTCAAACGTGAAATTTTAAAACGCGGTTAAGCGATTGCGCGATCGCAAAGAGCTCAACCCATCTTGTGGCAGCGCGTAACAAACGAACCGTGGAGGTTCCTCGTGTGTCGCGAAGAAGGGAAAAGGACAAAGCCAGTTTCCGGTTTCGAAATCGTTCTTGGGACGACGATTTATGCAACGCACGGCGACCGTGTTCACCTCACCGCTTACTCCCACCAGGAAATCAGGTTTCGTCTTTTCGATTTTCTTTTCGTTTCTTTTTCTTCGCCCGATCGAACAATGTAACGTTACCGAAAGGAGTTTCGTTGGGATTCGCCATGTCCGTGCAATTTGCAGCGCGGATAATAAACGTTAAAAATTAAATGAGTCCTTATAATAGTAACCTCGGAATGGAAAGTGCTTGACACTGGGTAAAAATAATTTACGGTGGATATTTGTAATAGAATTCCAATTTTAATCGATCATCGGTGCTTTCGTTAAATTACTCTACATAATTATTATAATCAATGAGCGATAGTCGTTCGTCGTTTTCCGCGTATGCATCGAATTTGCGCGGCATTACCATTGTACGATCAATACAGATTAATTGTGATACGTAAATTGATGATTCGCACGGATAATACCGACAGGCAATTAAGCATCGTGCAATTAACGTAGAGAAGATTCCGATTGATTCATCGTGACAAAAAAACAATGTATACAAAAGCGACGATCGTTGTTTTTTTCTCAACGATGCTTAATCGCTGTTCTATTTATCTGTTTACGAAATCACCGTCTTCGATTCGAGATACTTCGGTCGTTTTAAATGTCAAATACAAATTTGGGAACGGCAACGTCTTCCAGAAGAATTTCGTATCGCGACCCTGACGGATTCGCCTAAACTAGTTTACCGGTTATAGAAACGTAAATTAGGCTGATTTTCTGCATCATAGCAACGGTGTCCCTGCCGGGAGTCATAAAGTTCACGGAATTCCAAAACTATATCCTTGAATGACGTCAGCCTTTTGCATTTTTAAGTTTCTTGCTAATAACTTTGGAAATACCTTTTGTCGCCAAATAATCGCCATTCGCGATTACATTTTGAATGATTTGTCGAACATGGAAATTAAATCTTTGCCGCGTGATTGATTTACTAGTTTCGTATCGGCCTCCTAAATTTTTTTTTCCGACGGAGGCAAATTAATAATAAAATTGATACCCGATATATCGCGATAAAATAATATCCGAGTCACGATGCAGCGATATTTGCATATCACCGTCCATTTCTAATTTTAATTCGCGTTGAGCGATGCTCGTTTTTCGGAAACATCTGGATATCGTGTCGTTCCGAGAACGTGTTCACGGTTTTCGAAATTCGATCTATACGTTTTTCGAAGATCGCCACGTGAATTTCACTTTCAGATTTCCGTTATAACAATCAACAGGTTTTTGAAATCGCGAATCTGAATCACTCGTCGAAGAGTGTTGAACCATTTCGGTAGACGAGCCATTCTAAAAATAATAATAATTAGTATAATTATGCGGAATTATTGGCATACGCTGCCATCCGACAAGATCGTTAATTCCAATTGATTATGAATAATATAGCGTGCAATGTTCGGAACAATATTTTCTTTGACAACGACGATTCTTCGTTGGGCTGCAACGCGATTCTTTCTTGCATCGTCCTTTCCTCGAACAACCAGGATACTTCCAATGATTTCCACTCAAAAATAAGGATATTTTTCTCTGTTCAATTAAGGCGTGGAAAAACACCAATCAAAATTCTCTAAAGTGACTCAAGTATTTTTTTGCAATACCCTTCTTTATTATCCGACAATCTGAAATATAACCCATATATATATGATACTCCAGGTATACGACGAGACCGTTTATCTGTTAGTTTTCGCATTCCTGCGAAACGTAGATTTTTAAAATTGTTTTGGACGATTTTTACACGATTTATAGGTTTTTTGTCTCGTCGAATCTAAAATTAAACTCAGTTTTTCGTACTTTCCTCTCCCGTGTACCATATTCCCGTGATCTGCATTGGAATATTTACTATATTTGGTAAAGGATCGCCGGACATTTGTTTAACAATATTTTAATGCACCAGAACAAAAATATCATGCTAGGTAATAATTTAGCACGTTACGTAAAGAACGTGTAAATAAAAGATCAACTATTGATTTAATTTGGCATGCATCCAACAATTGTCATCGCAACGTGACATTGTTAATTAGGTCGCATGTCTATCTCTAAGGGCGTCAAAATAATTTAATGACCGCCTGACACGCAGTCCTTTTTCAGGAATTGGCCGGGGCAGGTGGCCAATTAACGAGGGAAATTACGTGAAACTGCTCAAAATTCGGCCACTTTCGGTAATACCGGGGTACCACCCTGGAAAAAAAAATGAAGTCTTTTCTTCAAAGCGCCGAGTCGTTCCACGAAGCTTATAAATAAATATACCTGCGATACACTAAAAGGAAACAAAGGGTCGAGCGTGAACGTCGTTGAATTGGTACCGCGGATCGTTATCCGTGAAAGGGAAAGGTGTTTACTGCTTTCGAGCCATGACTTTTGTATTTCTGTAAATTGTATCGTACGGGACGGACAAATAATGATTATACGTCACGGCTGACGCGAAACATTGGCCCTTCGGGTTCGAGAAATAAAAGCATAGATGGTGGTTCTCGTCATCCGTGACCGCGGTATTGATAAATTTATTACCATTCCGTGAATCTTTATCTTTACCGTACATTTTAGTTTCCTATTTTCATTAAATCCTCTCATTTTAATTTATAGCCGTCGAGAATCATTACGAAGCAAATTTACAAAGTCCAACGCAAACTACGCGGCGTTTCGAGCGAACATCGTAGATTCATGGTAAGATCGAAGGAGCTCGAATTAACGAACGCTTGGAAACGCATGCAAATATCCATTATCGATTTATGCAAA
This sequence comes from Pemphredon lugubris, assembly GCA_933228935.1. Classification (NCBI taxonomy): domain Eukaryota; kingdom Metazoa; phylum Arthropoda; class Insecta; order Hymenoptera; family Crabronidae; genus Pemphredon; species Pemphredon lugubris. The sequence goes on along the minus strand of OW121817.1, from coordinate 54,113,319 downwards.
ATCGATAGTTTCTATACCGATTTCGAATTGTTTCTCGCGATTCGAATGCATACGAGGATGTAATACATCCGTGTCCACGTCCTTTAATCGTAACGCAAAATGTGCGATACAAAAACACCCATACTTTTAAAATCCTCTTCCCGGCATATAGCTATGATTCTCCATAACCTTCCGCGGTCTTTTCATTAACTCGTCGATAGAGCGATACCTCCGAAAGTAATTCCCGCGACAAATTCGATCGATCGAAAACAAAACCGCGTGATTTTTGAATCGAGCCCTCGTTAATTTACCGTACGATCGATCGTACGAGCTCCAATTAACGGATCCCTGATTAACCAGGTACACGTATCACGTATACCACGGGCACACACGTAATCCGACGAATGTTTGTCGGCGGGCAGCGAGCTCGTGCTCGACTTGCGCAACGAGGAATGGAGGAGAGCTTTGAGTTCGGTTCCCGCGCTGCTCCTCCGCTTTTCGGGTATCCCTGCTCCCGCCCCACACACGCCCGATTTCTTTTCACCGTGTTTCGTGGGCCCACCACTGACCACCACCACCGATCTCCTTGAGGGTTCGTCGTCATCGTCTCACGTATAAAAGCAGAGGATCTTCATGGTATTCATCAGTCGCAAAACACGACGAACCAAGTCCAAGTGCACAGCATCATGAACGCTAAGGTGAGGTGACCCAGGGAGTACGGGTGGTCTGGTTGGATGGGAAGCACGAATCCGTTCGATCGGTAGTGCCCAGAAGTAGTGCGCACGAGTTTGTTCGGACCGATTTAGAGAGAGAGAGAGAAATTTTGTTTTCAAGTGACTTTCAATTTCATGATGTTTTTATCGTACTTTGCATTTTATATAGTTTCGGTACGAAAAATAGAGACGCGTATATCTTTGCGTATATCGAATTTGCGAGACGTTGTAACGTGAGCAGCGCGATGTTAGAAGATGAATTTTAATCGTTTCGAAACGAAATTTCTCTCTAAAGACTTCCAATCACATTTCGCGGCTTATGTCCGGTAGATCTACTGGAAAGTTCTATCCGTTTTTGAGTTAAACAGAAATAATGTATTTTCACTTCATTTATTAATATTTATCGTATAATATAAATTCCGTCGTTAGTAATACAATATAACGGTAAAAAGAGGCAGGCGTGTACATACGTTTCAAAAGAATACGTTCGTACGCGTTGAAACTCGAAATTACATTATCGGGACAAAACTTTCCGGCAGACCTAATATTCATTTATTTATTGGCAAATTTTGGAGAATACTCTTAAGAATTCGCCCGAAGTAGATAGAAGTCTTAATTTCTTACGTTTTCTTTTCTCAGGTCCTTATTTCCCTCGCCCTCGTGGCGATGGTTTTCGCGGAAGAGACGAAGACCGACAACGCCGCGTCAGTCGCGGAAACGAAGAAAGACAAACGCGGACTCGACGGTCTGGGTTACGGATATTCCGGTTGGAATCAGTATCCCAGCGGTGGTTATAGTTTCAATCATGGCATCTCGACGGTCCTGACCAAGGAAGTACCTGTAGCCGTACCGCATCCCGTTGCTGTACCGGTTGAGAAACACGTTCCATACCCGGTTAAGGTGACTATTAAATTCCGTTTAAGCTTAAAGAGAGAAAACACTGGTGAACTAGAGAAAATGCGTCTTAATTTGTCCCAATACCTGATCGTACCATTTGATGGGGCTCTCGGTATTTTAAAATTTTTCTGAAAATAAAAATTGACACTGGTAAACTAGAAAAAATGCGTCATAGCGTCGGATCGTTCAATTTCACGACGCTGTCGGTATTCTGAATTTGTTTCGCGAAAGACGAGACAGCGCGAATAACTCTACGCGCTTTGAATATCATATTCGGTGTTGTATTTAGAGCGTAAATTAGCGTATTTAAAGTTTGTTAACTTACTATGAGCTCGCCAAGCGTGCCACAACTCAGAACCATAATACATAATGCTCAATGTACACGAATCCCCAATCACGCTCTATTTATCGCACAATATCTGTATGCAGGATTGGTAATCTGTACCTTCATCGCTGAACGTTAATTAACGATTCAATGTAAGCGAGTAATAGGATTTCATAAGCCGGGAATGTTACGAATCCCACGTGTACTCTAGTTTACCGAGAAACCTTCATAAATTACGCGAAAAGCTTTACGGATCATGCTATCCGCATAAACTTCTGCTCCTTTTACATTAATGATTATTGTTACCATACAATTTTTTCTAAATCACTGTATAAATTTAACGTCAGCTTGTTCATAGAATTACAACGTGATAATCATCAATCGTATAAACAATCGACCTTAAATTGCTTTTCAATACGAGGTCAAGAACTAACTCGAATAAAGTACGCTCAACGGCAACAAATTTCAAATCGTCTCTCCCAGTAGCAGTTTCGCAATCGAATTCTAAAAAACTTATTCCACTTAGCCTTAACCTACAATCGCGATGCAATTGTACAACCCCACCTATCGGTTTCTATAAAATGCATTTCGCCGATCGTACGCGCCAAATCTCTCTCGCATCACCATCGAATCCCGCAAATGACGGGCACGCGATCGACGCGTTTACATAATCATCCGAACTTTTACTCTTCTTCAGGTACCGTACGCAGTCCCAGTCGACCGTCCGTACCCGGTTCACGTACCTAAACCCTACCCAGTGGAAGTGACCAAGCACGTTCCAGTCCCGGTCGACCGTCCGGTTGCCGTTCCAGTCAAGGTTCCAGTGCCGGCACCGTACGCCGTCAAGGTGCCCCAACCCTACCCCGTACCGATCGTGAAGCACGTCCCGGTTGCAGTCTCGCAGCCCCTCGTAATTGAGAAATACCACACCGGCTACAGCGGCTATCCCAGCTACAACGGCTACAACGGTTACAACGGATACAACGGATACAACGGCTACAACGGGTACAACGGCGGATACAACGGCGGTTACAACAGCTACTCCTCTTGGTAAACTGCAATTTCATCGCGGATCACGAGTAAGAGGCGCCCTTCGAAAGCAGTCGCAACCAAGAACCCGTCGCGCTGAACGTCGAGCGACCGTCTCGGATTTTATTCTCGACAATGGAAGTTCCTTAGGACGATCCTCCTCGCGAATCGAGGTTAACTCGACGAAGGAAGAGGATTTTGAAAAATTACAGAGACGAACCGTTTCGTCTCCGTTCCGACCATCGATTTGTGATAAAATGCATTTAAGACAATTTAAGTGATACTGAGCTTGATATTGAGCAGTGAAGGGCCGCTTGGTTCTCGGATCGAAACCCGGGAATCTCTTTGAGATTCGCCGTGAGATTCGATTTTGTTCCAAAAAGAGACGTTCATCGCGAGAAGGATAAACGGCGTCCAGTGTTTCGCTTCTGTGACGTTAGACATGTACGCGGTCTTTGTATTGCACGATCCCGCGTCGCAATTGTTTATATGACTCCGATGCACGTCGTGCGTCCCTGGCGTACTTGCATCATTTGAATAAAGCCCCTTCTTTTCGTTCGAATAAACACTGGTTCTTTATTCTATCCTTTGTTCTGTCACCGAGCGACGAACGTTTGTGCGTTCACAATAATGTAGAAAAAGGTATTACAGATCAGCAAGGAGAATATTTGTTTATTGAACAATTTTTGAATCTGTAATTTATTTCCGAGGTAGAATCTTCGCAGCGTACATTGCTGTTTAAATAATCAACGAGATACATTTTCAATAATCATTTAAACTCTTGTGGGTTAAGAATTAAGGAATAAATTCAGGAATTAATTGAGAATGAAGTTAATTAAGGAATAGGTACCTTAGGTCAGAAAAGACAATTTCATTATCGAAGTTGTAATCTATCGGTGAAATAGAATCCTTCCAGAGTACATTTTCATTCAAAATAATTAAGACGCTCGTAGAATACTCGAAGGCCCTGTCATCGATACGCACACAACATTTACCGACGTAATAGTTTAATAACATACAATTTATTAATTTAATACATGAAATTATATGGTTATCCTCGCATGGCACACACTGGAAAAGCATCGAAATTGTTCAATTTAAATATAATCCAAGAAAAGTACACCCGCGAACGATGACATAGTTAACTTAACGTGGCTCGTCCGAACAGGCATGAAAAATGAAGCTCGTTATTCAACCGGACGGTAAACAATTACGCACCTGCGAAAAAGGCACAAAAAAGCGTTTCAATTACGCGAGTGAGTTATGGTCGAATCTCGTCATTATTCGGCATATGAATTACAGTGTCGCCCGTACTACGTGATCGAAAGGAAATTAGGTAACACCGAGTTCCGAATTTCGTGACGAACGAAAGCGAAATTCAGCGGCTGGTATGTAAGCGCGGCATAAAAAGTGGTCCCCGCGATCCCATCGAAATGCTCATTAAGCGAAGGAACGAGAGCATTTTAAGAGGCGTGATTAACGAAATTTGCATTCGGCGCGTAACTTCCAAATTGACCACGCGTATGCATCCGGAATATAGCTGTCGAATTACGCGAGCGTTTTATTCCAATCACGAAATCATTCAAATTGAAACGAAAAGAAGAGAAAAGTCGCGGTACGTATCGGTGAACGATGCTTACGCGCGTCACGTGGTCAAAAATTTGCGAACGGAAGCGGAGAGAATACTCGTGAAACGCTTTACGCGACTTCGCGAAATCATCTTCCAATTTTCTGTCGGACCTATGGCGTAACAATTGACGTACGAATAACACGGTAATGATCATTTTGATTTTTTTCGTTATAAAATGTATGCTTTTCTGTGCGCGTCACAACGATGCGAAAGTTGATATCGTTTTCCGACGTGCAAAAACGTGGTGGCGCTTCGTGCCATCGCCTAGAGTTACACATGGGAGTGCTGTGGTCTAAGATGAGAACTATGAATAATGGAATAGATAGATATTCAAATCGACGGGTTTATATTTTCTCATGGTAACGTATATATCGCATAGATAAGTAAATAATACGACCTCGCGACTTTTATGTTTCTTATTTTTTTGGCGATGTTGGTGGGCGTACGTGGTATTCTAAAATACGTGGGTAATGATAATAAGAAAATTATATAAATATCACTGAATTTCTTATTTTATTGGTAGAATCATGTAAGTTGTAGTGCAACGAATGAATAAACATGGATGTCCGTTCAATATTTTGTATACTCGCGTGTAAATTTTAATAAAACGGGTCCGACGACTCGAACAATTATATCTTTAGGTTCAAAGATTTTGATTGCGATATAAACTGTCAAAAGGTTTGACGCATATGTTTAATTTTGTCAAACATCAATAATATTACCGTTATATTTCTATCTCGAAATAAAATGTGAAAGTTTGTTCGCGCTGTTTTACAAATTTGACAATCGCGTGAAAGTTTGATTATCGATTTCTACTAAAAGCATTGCGATATTTTGAATTTCTATCATCGGCAATTAAAATGTAAATCATTTCTGTGAATCGCGGTCCCCGCTAAATGGATTATTATCCGTTGCAATAATTAAGTGACATCCCAGAATGAATTTCGCGTATTTGTAAGTATAATTACACTTTACGCGCTATTCAAAATTTATTATTCAAATATATCTCGCGAACAATTCTCAATTTCAGATCATTTTTTTACTGACGATACTCGTATTCGTTTTACGAATAAATACGAAGTTAAAGAATGAGGAAATTATTTCATGGAAAACATAACCTTCGTCGTTAGCAAAAAATTGTGTGCATTTTCGAAGAATAAGGAACAGGAAATGAATGCTGTAACAGGACCAAGTACGTTATAGGTACCTGTTACCGGTATCTGTACGCGAAATCAACTTTCCTACCTTCTTTCCCTTTTGTCACACCTGAATGGTTACGAACATTCACTTTGAATTTCCTCGCCTAAAGTGGAGCAGAAATAAACTTCGTTTAAATATAGATCGGGCGGTATAGACAGTTACGTGAATTACTTTCCAAATTACTTGCGCGAATTACTTTCCACTTCAAATTTTCGAAACGTGAAAAACGACTGTTGGTACTTTCAAAATTCGAGTTGTACGAATATACGAACAATCGCAGACAAATCGAATTAAGAAAACATTTTTTTACCGCACCAGTGTATTTGGTAAATAATATTTTACGATGCTACCGGCCACTGTAAAAGTAAAAAAAAATTTATTTCATCTTTATCTACCGTCCTCCATTATCATTTAATACCGAAACCAGTATTATTTTTAATTTACGACCAGCTATTAACTTTCCAACGGGGAATGGAAGCTTAGTTAAAAATATCCTAAGATGTAATTATTAACGATTTAAAGAACAAAACTGGAATACTTCCGAGCACAGATGTATTGCCACAAATTGTTTGCATTCGCGCGCTTTGTCATCCCTTAAATTATCCTTTACTATTCTGGACTCGGATCGGCAATCTTGCGCAGGAAACGAGACGCAAATTTATTACAACTCGGAAACGACATTTACGCGATTATCGTAACAACCCCTCGCGTAAATAAATCACGCGTGATGTCACAGGAAATTCCGGCTCAGTCGCTGACAATAAATAAATAACAAACACCGAAAGCGGCACCGGCGACAAATCTATTCAAAAACACTCGAAGCCTCAAACCTGAATTCCAAGTTAAATAAATTCTCACTTCCAGTTTCTTTATCCTCTGAAAATCCCAAAGAACCTGGTTGCGTTTGCAATAAAATACGACGAACCACCAGAATGTATATAAACATAGATTTTTATTAAAAAAAAAACAAAACAACGGTACCAAAAACATCGTACGACGAAACTGTAACGGATTACACAGTAATTCATTACGAAACATAAACTTAACGTGTCTGGCCTGACGGTGTAAAAAAACAAAAGAAACTCTCGATCTAACGGACAGAAAATGAAGAGCGTTCCGTTAAACCGCAGTGTCCGTTAAATAGCACAGTTGGTAATCTTCACCTAAAAAAGTCTACCACTTAATAACAACGGCAATTAAAATAAAGTCACGGGTACTTTAGCAACAATTCTTGCGAAGTAACGACTAGCTACGCTCCATTCGTGCAACTTCGCTATTAACGAACTCCCTCCGTTATACGAGCAAGAATCCTCGTTTATGTAACTCCGAAATGAAGCATGTGTTTAGTAAATTTCGCTCCTTTAATCCGAACTTCGTTAAAACGAGGGTTGACTGCGTACACGGTGAACAAATGATGCATTCGTACACAATAATTTCTCACATTATGCGGATTCGAATAAATATTTCAAAGAAGCTCTCTGCGCATTTAAATAGGATTATTAATACGCGAGCAATGTAAAAACGATATCTCTCCCCATCAATACATAAGCGACACAATCCAAAACTCTATTTTTTTTAATAGACCGTCGCTCCAATGGAGAATTTTCAAATTTCTCATTTTTAATTCTGTCGCTTCCCTATACTTCAAATTAATTCATCGCAAGCTAGGTAGAAATTTGGAACGAAATCTGAATTACTACGGTAATAAATTTCAGTCAGGAAACTTCTATCATTCGATCACGACAAATCCATGAATTTGAAAAATCGGTTCTTCGGAAGAATTATGGTGTACGAATTTCTTACCCAACGCGCGTACAACGGATAAAGATGATAGATCATTCTAGTGTTCAGAGTTATAATCTGGCTGAGAGGGTTGGAATTGACCTTGATCCTCGGAATGTTGACCGTATCCACCGTGATCTTGCTGATTGACCGTGTAAGCGCTGTATTTCGCGTATTCATGGCCGCCGTCGTCTCCGTCATTGCTCTGCGAAATTCGCTCGTACCCACCGTGTCCCCCGTGGCCGCCGTCATCGGAATGACTCTCGGCCTGATAAGGAATCGGATGTGGCACCGGATAATAGACAGCCTTGTTGAGCGTAACTGGATGAGGTACAGGCACCGGATGCGGCACCGGTATCGGCTTGTGCACCAGAAGCGGTACCTGCTGATGAATCTCGACCGGGTAAGGCTTCGATATCTCGATCGGTACGTGTTCCGGCACTTTCACCACCTTCGGATATGGAACCGCGATGGGATGGTTTACCGGCACCGGTACCGGTATGTGATGGGGCACCTGGCGAAGAGAAAGGATTTCTGGATCAACGGACCGCGAATACCTGTGAATCGCTATCGGGGATCGACTCCTGTTCCGCGGTTTTCGAGAAACTGTAACGCGGATCGTGACGATTGACGGTAGTAGGAAGGATCGCGATATTGTTGATTGGTAGGCTGCGCGTGTACACGTATAAATCGTACTTTCTACACTGATTGGGAAGTATGTGATATATTCGGGTACACGTGGCTTAAGTACCATGTAAAATGTCTAATATAAGAATTTTTCAAACCCTCTAATCGTGAAAAAAGTTTCTGCTCCGCTGCGAGTTTTTTTTACCAATCTTCTAAAAAAAATATAAATTTGCAGAAACATTTGCGGTATACGGATTAGTTACGTGACTAGAAATCTCGATTAAAGACAGATTTTTTCAGATCGCAATTATGGTTTGAGTTCGTCGTATTTCCGCGTGGCAACGTATGGAAGGTGGTTATATAAAAAGTGAGAGAAAATTGTGGTACTCAGTTTTATGGTAATATTGTTTTCCATTAACGTCGCGTTCATGTTGTCAAAATTGACTTCGACATTTTTTAAGTATGAACGACGTATTTGGAACGCCTCGAACAAACTCAGATTTTATTTTATTGTCGCTAAATAATTTTACAAGTTGAATCATTCTTTCGGATATTAGCATTCCCGATTGGTAACGTAGCGAGGGTAGTTGGAAGAGTAGTTAATCAAAATTTTATCGCTTAATTTTTGAAATTACTTTCTACTAATGTTATTAGAAATTGTCTCGCCATCCGTGTCATTATTTAAAGTTGTATGGTTCTTTTCAGATAATTTAATGAATCCAATGAAAATTAAATAGTTTGACTATTTAAAGTTACATACCTCCTGATAATCCTGCGAATCCAATTAAAATTGAGATAGGTATGATATATAATGAGGATCTTGGCATCCGTTTGACTATTTAAATCTACGTGGCTTTATCCGAATAATCCAATTAAATAAATTAAAATCAAAATAGGCGTGGCTTATAATTATCTTTATCGCTCAATGTAATACCAATAAGTAACAGTACACTCGGCAAGAATAAATATTCCTTTCTACTATTCATTTTTAACAATTTTATTCTTAGGGAAGAAGAATTGCAAGGCTTACCTTCACAGGGTACGGAACCGGAACCTTGATGAGGTTGGTTTTCGTGACCTTGATGATCTTCGTCGGTATCTCCCGCAGATGTACCGATTGCGAGATGAGTTTTGGTTCACTGTGACCATGGCCTTCAAAAGAAGAGAAATACGAGGCCCTCGCGGCGACCACGGCCAAAGCGAATAAAAACTGTAAAGGCAGAAACGCGATGAAAGTTTAACGAACCCAATTACATCTACGATCAACGTATTGGAATCGAGTGTGGCTAATCGAAACGGCGAGATACGTAGAAATCATGTTTCCGAACTGTACGATACTTTTATTTTATAACATTGCGGCGATGCAGAACGTTTAATCCCGGTTATCTTTTTAAAAATATTTTATAAAAAGTACATTTGAAGTTACGATATGTTTTCCTCTAAGGCGGAAGCGGCAGTTTTCGTAACTACGAATCGGAAATATCTCTTAGCAATTACTATGGAAAATTGAAGCTTAATCTACCGTATAATCATATAAACTTTTACTCATTTATCAATGCTGAAACTTTTTCTGATTTCGCGTCACTTTAAACTTCGCGTCGAGCGCAATGCTGACCGACAGAAATAATACCGTTAAACCCCGTTTCACTCGACAATTCAAAATCCTTGATTACGTGTGCGGTGAGCTTGAAAAAAGATTGGTACTACCCAAGAGCGTCGAATTTTTAATTCTTACACGATTCAAGTGGGAAAGTGGAACATTTCGATTCACCGATAAAACTGAATAAAAAAAAAAAAAAACACCGGGTCTAGATCATTTTTGGTTTACGAGTTATTTGCATAAACACAAAATGAAATTCGAAAACCCTTCTCCCGTAAACTGAATTTTGTAAATTGTACCAATCTCTTTCCCCGCTGACGACATCCTGGACTCGAAAATTCACGAAAAATGTCACTGATACACCTTCGTCCGTCACAATATTATCTCAAAAAGGGCGATCCTCCGCGTAAGCATCGAAACTTCCGGGTTTCACGCCAAAAATTCTCAATTCGCATCGTTCGAATTGAATTCTAAACGTCGAACTTACTAATCGAAACATAGCCGTTCTCGTATGTCGATGTAAGTAGATTATGTAGATGCTCCTAGACGAACTACACTGACAATTGCACTGCCGAGAGTTCCTTATATACGAGGACCTTCACTCGTCGGTGATTCACGAAGAAAGCACTCTCTTTCCGACTAGCTTGCGTTCTCCGATCTCGTCTCCACTTCTCCGCTTCACCGCCTTTTTCTATCTTTCATTTTTTCTCGGTCCTCCCGCGGGTTCGGTGACCGACCGAACGTTCGATCTCGAGAGTAAAAGGTTCGACGCTCGCGCGATTTGAAGTTCAATTGATCACGGTCATGATCGGTTGCGACGTTAGGGACAGTTCACGCTGCCGGGTCACCTAACGATCTGTCACGGTCCGATTGAATGCTGTTAAATAGAAGCGACCGCCACTCGAACGCGATAGTTGGGTGCGTGCTTCTTCCGTTTAGGAAGGCATTGAATAATATTAGACCGGATCGTGACGCGATCTCAGATGTGAATGGTCCTTAATGCTTCTTAAATAGAAGCGTTCGCGCCGCGACCGTGACTCGTTCTGCGGCGTGCAATGTCCTTAACGCTGTGTAAATAAAAGCATTCGCGCCGTGACCGTGACTCTGACGCAGTCGTCAGTGCGCGCTTCCGTTTGGGAAGCGTTGAATAATGTTTGATCGGACCGTGACTCGATCAGAGGTGTGAATTGTCCTTAATGTTCTTTAAATACAAGTATCGGCACCGTGACTGTGACTCGTATGCTAACGCGTATGCTTCTGTGTAGAGAGCATTAAGCAGCAGTTGACCTCACCGTGATTCGAATCTGATCGGATCGTTGAGTCATCGACAGTGTAAAGTGTGCTTTAGTTTATCGAAGAGCAGCTATTTACGATTCCGTAACATCTTCCGTATTTTGATCTACGTTAGTTAGATTAGTAGTAGGTTGTAACTAACTTTCTCGTACCGGATAGCTGTATCTATTTTGTGCTAATATTTTAGAAATATTTTTATCTCGTGCATTTCATACGATTCCGTATTGTTCATTTGAGTCTTAAGATCGTCGCACGTTAAAACTTTGAGAATATTTATTTTAAATATTGCGGATAACGTTATTATTCAATTTTTTCTTAATATCATCCACTAACGTTAACCAGACGTCGTCGAACGATTCTTTAATATTAATTGAGGAACAGAGGGAAAGGACTTGACAAATTCTTCATTGGATAAATAGAAAGGCACCGATGAAATTCATTAACTTCGCTCATGCAAGGAATTGTTCGTCAGATTACCGGAAATATAACTTGCAAATGGTGTACCGATCGTAAACGGTACGCGTGAGTACGTGGTACGATCGTTTGTATTATGTAATTGGATGTCCATTCAATTCTTTATGGTAACGATTCGTCGTGAAAAATTGACGAAAGTAAAATACGAGAGGCATCATTAATCTTTAATGGCGCGCTTAAACAAATAAGATCAACGGTTGTTTTGTTTTCGAATGTTCTCAATGCAGAACGTAAGATCATATTTATCGTACTTTCACCTTCCCTTACTGCAAACTCGTTCAATTTATCAGGAAGTAAGATTACAATGTAACGATATCCCGCGTATTATGGTCTTGCTGCTATAACTAACGAGAATGTCGTGTAATTTCTTTACATCGGCTAATTATAGTCAAATGGTGCTGCGATAATCGTCTGGATTTTATCAAATTAATATTCTTTTTTCGCGTTACGAGATTGTTGTACTCCGTAGGCAGGCACAAATTCTTTTGTGTTAAAAAAAATACTTTATTATAGCTGACTCGCTATGAATCGCGTGTATGAAGTTCTGATACAGAATTCGATGTTGTCTGGTTGACGTACAAGGACTGTTCTCTCTTCCGGAGGCTCTGCGCGAAGGTTTTAAGAAAACCCTTATCTTAAAGAGAGGGTGATAATTTGGGAGGTGAAGGATGGAAATGTTTCTAGCGGTGGCAGGACGTTGGACTTCGGACGGTAGGGGAAGTAGCGAGGATGCGTCAGGAGTTAGTCAGGAGTCTCTGATGTTTTCGTCGATCGAAAATATTTGCTATGACTATTCTAAGTGTCTTATCTTAAAATACAAGATTTTCGTGTTTCTATACGCGGTATCTAACATCTCCCTCCTTTAGATTAATTTATAAGGAAAAAGTAGATTGTAAATTAATTAAATGATTAAAAGTACATGGAACTGTCAAACTTAAAACTTCAAACACAATATGTTAGATTAGTAATTAAAGTGTCCAAGGACATTATATCGTATTCTAGTAATTATGGTAATTATGACTAATATATATATATATATATGAAGTAAAATCTACATTAATTCATGTTAATGCTGGGTCCTAGTGAGCGTGATCTTTGGTTTCCCATGGCTCTCTTGGTTTGTGGTGGTGTACGGAGTGGTTGAGGACATGGTTGAATTTCCTCTTGACTTAGTAAGATTAAAATGAGCTAGTAAAGTAAATTTAGAACTTGATAATAATGCATTTCCTAAGTGATTATAATATAGACCGATGTGGTTATTCAAATAGGATATATTATAGTGTGGTTCATGTTTTGGTTCGTCGTATCCATGAATTTGTGGAATACTGAATAAGATTAGGAATAAGATTATGAGGGATATGAGTACTTTAAGTGTCTTCATTTCCTGGAATATGAGGTTTCAATAGGTTAGTGTGATACGTTATTAATTTTTTGCCTTTTTGAATTTGAATTGTGTTATTGGAATTGATTTTTATAATTTTATACGGTCCTTCATAATTCGCGGATAGTTTCTTACTTAATCCTGGTTTGCTTTGTTTACTTAAGATATACACTAAATCATTAACTTTATAGTTGTGAGTTTTCAATTTTTTATCGTAATAGGTTTTTGATTTCGTTTTTGCTTCGAGTATATTTTCTCTTGCAATTTTTTGTGTGAAATTTAATTTTTGTTTTAGATTTATTATATAATCGTCATATGAATAATTTAAACTAGGTTCTTGTAATATGCTATTAGGTAAATAGGGTTTATTTCCGAAAAGTGTTTCATACGGCGTATAGCCAGTCGATTTGTGTATGTGAGAATTATATGCGAACATTGCGAAATGTATAAATTCATCCCAGTCTGTCTGTTTGTTATTAATATAATGTTTCAGGTAGTCTTTTAGAGTTAAATGTGATCTTTCTAAAGCACCATTTGTTTGAGGATGATAGGGAGACGATAATATGTGTTTCGTGTTAAATAATTTAGTTAGATCTTTCAATAATTGTGATGTGAAATCAGTTCCCTGATCAGAAAGTATTGTTTTGGGAATACCGAACAATGTGATGAATTTACATAATTCTGTGGCAACAGTTTGAGCTTCATGATTCAGTATGGGAATAGCATAAGAAAACTTTGTCAAGTCATCTTGCATAGTGAGTATGAATCGATTATTGTTAATAGTTTGTGGTAAGGGTCCGACTATATCAATGGCAAGTCTTTCAAAGGGTTTAGTAGATGTTGATGTAATTTCCATTGGAGCTTTCGGAGGTTTGAAATTAGTTTTATTAATTTGGCACGATGAACATTGTTTAATGTATTTCTTTATATCTTTCTTCATTGTATCCCATTTATAAAATTCTTTTATTCGTTTGTATGTTCTGACAAATCCTGAATGACCAGCTAATTTTGAATCGTGATTTTCGCGGAGAATTTTTAAAATTTCATCTTGGGATTCTGGGATTTTCCTTTCTTTGTTCAAAATAATGGGCTGAATATTTGTATTTTGGAAAAGATAATAGATTATCTCAGAGAACATTTCTTTCTTTATATTTTTGTTGTTGATCGTTACATCATGAATGTAAATTTTTCCAATGTATTTATTATTTGTAAGATCGGTTCTTAAGTTGCGTAAGCAATAAAATATATCTTTATATTCTAATTTGTCAAAATGAAATTGTTTACATATGCAAATATATGTGCATTCGGAATTCTTAGATAACTTTATGATTGAATATAAATCTTCAGCTTCTTGAACATTGCTCATATCATAGGAATTTGTTATACTTTGAGAAAGTAAATTGTCTTCGTCTAAGTCTTTTGAGTAAAGTAATACATTAGGAAAGTACCTGAATTTATCGCATGGAATTGTTTCGATCTTGGGTATGTCGAGCGTTTTATAATGAAATTGAATAAAATTTTCAAACGAATCGGATTCTGAAGTTGTATTGAGGCATAAGGGACGAGATAGTGCGTCTGCATTTGAATTGATTTTTCCTGGTTTATAAACAATTTTATAATCGTATTCCTCTAATTTCAAGCGCCATCGTATTAATCTACTTCCTGGATCTTTGCAGTTAAATAACCAAGTTAAAGGTCTATGATCTGTTACAATTGTAAACTTTCGTCCGTAAAGGTAAGGTCTAAAGTGTTTTACACTCCAGATAATGGCTAGTAACTCCTTCTCGGTTGTACTATAATTTTGTTCGGAATTATTTAAAGTTCGCGAAGCATACGCGATTGGTAAATCTTTACCAATTGGTCCTTGACTTAAAACGGAACCTATCGCATGATTTGATGCATCGGTGGTTAATATAAATTCGCGATTAAAATCGGGATATTGTAATATGGGTTGACTGGTTAATATTTTTCTAAATGTGTCGAAAGATTTTTGTTGCTCATCGTTCCATGTAAATGGAACATCCTTTTTTAACAATGAAGTTAACGGCTTAGCTAATTTTGCAAAATGATTAATGAATTTCCGGTAGTATCCGACAAGACCTAAGAAAGTCTTAATGGATTTAGGACTCTTTGGAACTGAAAAATTAGCAATTGCGTTTACTTTGTCGGGATTAGGCTGTACTCCTTTATCAGATATGATATGACCTAGATATGCGATTTCTTGTCTCATAAACTCGCATTTGTCTGGTTGTAGTTTTAAATTGTTTTCTTTAAGACGATTAAAAACATTTTTTAATTTTAGAGTATGCTCATCGATTGACGATGCGTAAATAACAATATCATCAAGATATACGAAACATTGCAACCCTTGTAAACCCGTTAAGATCGTGTTCATTAATCTTTGGAACGTCGCAGGGGCGTTTTTTAGTCCAAAGGGCATTCTACAATATTCATAGTGTCCTAATGGTGTTGTAAATGCTGTTTTTTGTATATCACATTTTTTCATGGAGATCTGATGGAATCCAGATGCCAGATCTAACGTTGTAAAATATTTAGAGTGACCTAATTGATCTAAAATATCCTCTATGTTTGGCAATGGATATGCATCACCGACTGTTACATCGTTTAACTTTCGATAATCTATTACAACCCGCCACTTTCGTTCGCCGGAAGCATCTAATTTCTTTGGTACGACCCACAACGGGGATGACCATGGAGAGACTGAAGGTTGAATTATCCCTTGTTTAAGCATTTTCTCAATTTGATTATTGACTTCTTTTTTATGGACTTCGGGATATCTATAGGATTTGGTATAAATAGGAGTAGGATCTGTGACTTTGATTTCGTGATTGATTGCATCTGTGGTTGTTAAATTATCGTTTGGTAAAAAGAATATGTCATTGTACTTGAGACAAATATCTAGCACTGACTTTTGTTCGTCCGCATTTAAATGTTCTAATCTTAAATTTTCTTTCAAAAGCACGTAACGTCGAGAATTTGTAATTTGGCAATTATTCACATTAAAAATTGTAGAATTCCGTGGTAGAGGTTCTAGAGATAAAGTAATTGGCTCTATTTGCTGATTTATGATCCGTGTATTTAATACCGTAGCATAGGCCTTATTATTTTTATTAACTTTTGTAATTGCTTTCGATAGATAGACCCCTTTTTGTATTTCTAAATCGGGAATGATGCCTTCTGAAATTTCAGGATTTCGGACTTGAATTTCCACAAGTGTTTCCGTTCTGGCTTGCAGATTAATTGAATTCGATTTGGAATTTGATTTGTTTGAATTTAGATGGATTGGGATTTTGGTAGACTTAAGTGTCAAAGTTCTAGACTCATAGTCGATTTTTGCGGATTCTCTTTGTAAAAAGTCTTTTCCTATCAAGCCGTCATATGGGACGTTTGTAGCTTGATTCAGGATATGAAATTTTACATTGAATTTTTTATCACAAGTTTCTAAAGTAATTTGACAGCTTCCTATCGTTTGTACAGGATTATTAGGGCTGAGTCCGTGTAGTGTTAATTTTTCTTTTGAATCAAAAAACGTCTCGGGATCGAGTTTGCACGCTTTAATTAAGGAAACGTTCGCCCCAGTATCTAATAAAAATTTGAATTTACGATTACTGTGTTTGGAATTGGGGGAATTTATTTCAATGTAATCTAAATTATTTTCCGAAATTAAAATTTTTAGTTCTCGAACACCATGATTTGAGAAATTTGGTCCTCGAGTGTGGTGTTCATCACCGAAGACTCGTTGGAGTTTAAATGTACCGATTGTCGATTGTTTCCGTTAGACGGTTGATTAGAATTAGTGGGATTATCATTTCTTTTTCTATTATTATACTCCCTTTTACGACATTCTTCAATTAAATGACCGTGTTTTTTGCAATATCTGCAGACTTTTTCTGAATTTTGGTTTTGGGACCGATTTTGAATTGTTTGTACAAATTTAGTAGAATTATCTGTGGAACGAGATGATTTTACTCGACATTGTGAAGTGTTATGATTTGTTCGACCGCAATTCGTGCACGATGTTCGTTTGAACGATTTATTTATTCCTAGAGCACGTTCTTCGGAAAGAGCGGCAGTGTACGCTGAATTTAAATTATCAAATTCTTTCCATCTTAACATTTGTGAAATTGGAGGACATGAATGATAAGTGAACCTATTTAATGTAATTTCATGAATTGCTTTGATTTTTCCAGAAACGTCTGCCGGGTCTGATGTATATTGATGAATTGAACTTATTACTCTTGAATTTAATGTTTCTAGTCTTTGATAAAAATCGCTTATACTTTCCGATGAATTTTGTTTACAACTATTTAGTTCTTCCATTAATTGACAATAATGTTTTTTATCTTGATATAACATTTTTAATTTATCTTTTAATTCTATCCAATTATTAAATTGTTGTGAGGCAAGTTGCTCTTTAGCACGTCCAGAAATTTTTGACAGTATGAAAAAGAGTAATGGAGTTTTTTGTTTCTCTGACGCAAGTTGAACAGCATTATTACAATTGGCTATGAATTGCCCGAGTTCATATCTGTTTCCCGAAAATTCTTTTGGAATTAGTGAAGTTAGAAATTGGATGGGAAATTCAGATTGCGAATTGTTTGAAGGATTGTCAGAGGATTCTGCTTCAGGCATGGTGACAAAATATTGAGTGCGATTCAAGGCGTATCACGAAAGCACAAAACTCAAAAATCGTACCTTTTCGTCTACTAGCGAAAAAACCTTGAGGCCACGTCAGATGTTGACTTTTTCTTCACTGTGGTGGACTGGATCCGTAGACTTCGGAGTAGATTCTTCTTAACCGTCACAAGAAATTGAAATTCCCCAGTTGAAGAATACTTTATATAAAAAGTTTTGTTATTCTCGAACTGTTGACGGTCCTACCGACTGCGCCAAAATTTATGTTGTACTCCGTAGGCAGGCACAAATTCTTTTGTGTTAAAAAAAATACTTTATTATAGCTGACTCGCTATGAATCGCGTGTATGAAGTTCTGATACAGAATTCGATGTTGTCTGGTTGACGTACAAGGACTGTTCTCTCTTCCGGAGGCTCTGCGCGAAGGTTTTAAGAAAACCCTTATCTTAAAGAGAGGGTGATAATTTGGGAGGTGAAGGATGGAAATGTTTCTAGCGGTGGCAGGACGTTGGACTTCGGACGGTAGGGGAAGTAGCGAGGATGCGTCAGGAGTTAGTCAGGAGTCTCTGATGTTTTCGTCGATCGAAAATATTTGCTATGACTATTCTAAGTGTCTTATCTTAAAATACAAGATTTTCGTGTTTCTATACGCGGTATCTAACAAGATATACAACTTTCGATTTTTCGATTCGATTTGGACACATTTTTTGTTTACGTAGAGACTCCAAAAGTTTGACAAGCGAGGCTTCTATTCCTAACGTTGTACTGTATTCCTTATAATCGTAAAAGTAAATATTTATCTCGTGCTAGTTTTAGAAGTTTTCGATAAAAATGTATGATAAATAAAATATCACAATTGTTGAATGTTCGAGAAATTCGAGCACAAATTAATAATTAACATATTAAAATATTTGACCTTGATCTTACGATTTTCTTTAAAATAATAATAAAAAATAGTTTGGGTCAAACTCTTCCACGTAAGGTAGAATTCTAATTAAGAAACGGGTTACGGCAAATTATGTGTTTCCTCCTTAGATTATTTTCCATAGATCTGGTAAGGTAACCGCTGTAGGAAGTAACGCTTCCGATCTGTGTGCCTGCCTCTTATTTCCTCTAATTTCCTGCTGTAATATGGAGAGAGCAATCCACATTCTGAAAAGCGAAGCGTACGAGACGATTCACGGTGGGAAGAGCGAGAGAGAAAGAGAGAACGGTGAAAGGACTCTTGCCATGAATATGAAAGAACTTCAAAAGTAAAAGGACTAATCTGGATCATCTAGTTTCTTCCTACCTTTGTGGCGTTCCATGCATTTATACGTTCGAGCCCGATGAAATAGTGAAATGTCACTATCGATATACCAATCCGATGGAATTAGTTTGTTAAATATTCTTAAGCCGTTCTACAACCATTGCGGAAGCGATACGTATTATCGTATATTCAAGTGCGCGTGAACGTTTATACGGTGGAATAAATATATAAGCTGCATACGAAAGATCTTTACGACTACGATTTTGTATTAAACCATTTACAGTTATGAAGTAGGCTGAATAAGATATAGGCATAGTTTAAGTTTTTTGTCTGGTATACGGAAAACGCGGAAATTCAATATGAACGGTAATTACAACACGTTTTGACTAATTTTACCTATATCGTGGTTGAAAATCGTTTAGTACACTCTATACATTATATTCAAAACGCGACATCTTGTGAAAGTAGTTTTAAATACTGATTAATAATGGTAATTAAAATAAAATTATCTCTGTTTATTTTGACAGTATTTTTGACAGTCCCTCTCCGGATGTGAAATCTATTGAGAACTTTTAATTCTTCGTGGGTCGTTTATCAGAAAAAGAAATACAATGAAACCACAAAGGACGTGACCCCGCTATTCGGTTTTAAAAAATATATTGAAGTGGTACCTATGCATGATTACATACGATTATTCTTATAAGAATTGGTAGCTCATTTTTCTCGTACGATCGTACACCTTCTTCGACAATTTAAATGAAAGAACGTCCAAGAGACGCGAGTTAATCGTAATGCCGTACATTAACGAGAGAGCACTTGACATTCACCGTGGCAAAACCACCATTGTTAAATAAGAAAGTACCGTCCACGTTTTCTGCCATTCTAAAGAAGATTGATTCCTGCAAGGCGCGTTCACACAAAATCGCGGGCGTGTCTTTCGAGCGAGCGTGGTTCAACGTTCATCGATGGGAAAGCAAAAGTATTGGATTTAATCGGAGACGGTGCGAGGTCCTCGTAAGGGTGACAAAAACCGGTTCGGTACAAAAGCAAAAGTGAATTATTTGTCCAGTACTCTTTCGCCTCTCACTTTCGATGAAAGCCAGTAATTCCGACGCCCAAACATATTTCGATTAATCGTTTACGGTAAAATGACGAAGTTATTTTAGAAGCAGCATGTACCACCGGAACATGCACAGCCGAAACTGTTTCCATTGAAACTTTCGATCGAAACGATTATTGTTTCGTAAAAATGATTACTTTACGTTGGTCCTGGCTTCGAGTTTCGATCTTACATCTGCGAGATAAGTATAACAACTATCGTAAATTTCATTTTTGGGATTATAAACGAAAGTAATCAGCGAATACATATTATTATAGATTAAGTAAATATAATTTACTCAACATTCGGGTTCATAATCCCGAAACTGAACTCTGCGACTGTTATTATACTTTTCTCGGGGATTTACAAAATATGAGAGGCGATTTAATTATAACTGTCTGCTAAGAAAAAAGTTGCATGGAAAGTATTATCAAAGTTTTGTAATACAGGTATTACTGGTAATCTAATTGCAAAATGATATTCATTAATGGGAATCGTGCGTTTAAAAGAAAAATCAGGTTGAATAGTAATCCCAAACGTAGTTGCGTAAGTTACTTTAATTTCCCTTGAAACGGAGTTTAATGTTAATTTTGAATCCGAGTCTTTCCATGTATGACAAAGAACTGATGAGCGTGACGGTGAGATATCTGTGTTCTTATTCTTCCCAGACTCTCCGGAGAAAGGCTGAAAATTGCAAAAGGGGCAAATCAAGTAAACTGACTCGAAAGAGTGTGTAGTGAGAGTAAACGCCTTCGAGTATAACAATCCAGGAAGCGGTAGTATTAATGGATCGAAAAAGTGACGCATTTTTATCAACGTTTTTGTACGATCGCATTGTTAGTTCTCTCTCTTTTCGAAATCGTCAACGGAAATATTAATAGTACTTTATTAATCCGCGCCATGCCTCACGAATTTCTTATTTGAAATTGATATTTATATCAGTCGATTTTCTTACGTTAATCTGTAAAAAAAACAATTAGAAAAGCTGTCAAGTGGGTACTGTAAGTGGAACGTCGTAAGTAGAACGCAGGCATAATATCGGTTTGACAGCATGAAAGCTTCTCGAATATCCGATCTCATCCAGTTATTTAAAATTTTTATGACATTCTAGATAGCCGCAAAGAAAATTTAGGGCGATACGCATCACGTCGCGTACACGCAAATATAATTATCGACAACTTTCATCGATATTGTTCAAAATGTCCATTCGGGTTTTGTTAACTACGGCCTTTTCCCCAGAGCGCTAAAATCGTTGCTCGCATCATTTTCTGTTAAATTAAAAAATAGCTTTGATGTATTATAAAACTATTATATCGTAAATTACTAAGAAATCTAAGAAAACCAATCAGGAAATTCCGTTCGCCCGGTGTAATTTCCACGACGAAACTCCTGCCAATTTTGTAAAAGTTAATAAAGACTGTAATGAAATAACCGCGTGTCCTTTCCTTCCGCGACTCAGAGGAGATAGTTCATATATCTTATGCCCATAAATGGTAAACGTGTGGTGCGGTCTCGTTTAAAGGCTCAACCGTGTACTTGCTATAATATGGGCGTTGGCGAGATTGTATTTATCCGCTATGTATGTACATACTCACCGTGCAATTCCAAATTTTATTTTTTGTTATACAATGAGAGCTTTAATATAAAAAATACTACTTTATTTTATTCGATTTCCGATTTATTATTCGCGAAAATATAGATTACCATAAAAATAATGATCCTTGTTATTTAAAGTCTCTCTTCTTTTGCAAGATGCAATTTAATCGTGATACAAACAAAGCGTTCGCACGTGCCGATCTCGGGAGTAGTGCAATCTTACATTGCCCCTGTACGAAGGCAACATTTCAGCAAGCGCGTATCGGGTGAGATATATGCGCAGGGTGTCTTTCCGTTGGATCCAAGCGGCGCGTTGAATTCGACTCGTTATTAATAGATAGAGCCACGTATACCACGTCGAATCACGGAATTCCGATACTGGCGGTGGGATTGAAAGAACGATGAAAGAAAGCATCCCGATTAAAAGTAAAAAATTATTACGACATTTTTGTAGCTAGGAAGATTCCTGGGATATGACTGTACCGCGCTAACTTTAAATATGCAAAGAACTGGATTATTAATACAAAATTATTACACAGGCACAGGTAAGTAAGTGATATTAAAAACAATGTGCTTCGAATTTCATAATTACAGAAGATAATATGACTGGGGGTAAAGATACACGAAGGTTTAAACTTCGAAATATTTTTTGCTTCCAATAAAATCATATTTTGCTATTTACATATTTTATTACTTTACGATTATTCGTTATGTAATCAACGCGGGAGCGAGATTTTTGTAATCTCGAGGAACAGACTTCGTTCATTCGAAGCACGAATACCTGGCCGTGCATAGTCAAAATATCACAAGTTTCGGTCGAATCCGAGAGGAATTTATGGCGCCCAAGGTTAGGCACCTAATTAATAACCATTCGAGAAGAAACTAGAGAAACATCGTTAAATGTTAAGCAAGGATCCCCCGACACTTGCAATTTTATTGCATGACTTAACCTACGATTACTCCCTTGTTCCCAGTTCGACGTGAAAGTAATCGTTTCGAGGCAATTGATAAAAAATGTCCGATATGACGTGTAGTAATTAATCGATACATTGTTCGTTGACGAATTAATTTTTACTAAGAAAATATGTCGAGATTCTGGGAGTTTATTTATTAACAGTTATCGCTTCTGACCACCTTTGTTTACTTTCAATGTTTGTAACGCAGTTCTCGAATGCTCTGTATATGTTCACTCACAGTTACTATTATTACCGAAGAACCTATAATTATTTGATGATTTGATAATGCTTCTAGAGGCTAATATTACACGTAATGAATTGTGATAGATTGGCGAAATAAATTACGCATACGAAGTAGTTGATCGCGGTAATTTATGACTCCGTTTCAGGAGAGAAATTACGTTACGCGATGCAGTAACAATTATGATTGATTAATAACAGGTGTTGCTCATCGCGAAGAAATTTCATCTTTTATTCTTCAATTCTACTTGATTTTTAATCTTTCGGTTAGCCTTACGCGTCACATTGATTTGTATTTCGGTAAGGATCGTGAGTAATAGAATTATGATAAATGCAGGAACACGGAATTAACGTAGTGCTTCGTACGCGCTACATGATGTTGCAACATTTAAATTGGGCGCTGGAAAAAAATAAGTTGTAATTACATTGATTCTGTTTAAAAAAAACTATTGGGATTTAAATGGAATGCCATCGGCGAATAATTAAATTGCGGAAATCCGTTTCTTTCGCGTAGCGAACGTTTAGCATAACAAATATTTGTTCCTCTCCTGATTTCAAGATTGTTCCTGTTAATACTTTGGACACTTCATTATTATCTGCACACCATGTTCGTTAATGAGACAGGTGATACGATTGGAATAAGTATATTGTATACGAAAAGATAGTGTCTCAAATGCAAGAAGATGTGTTGGGCACATACGAAATGCATTTTGAGAACCTTCTACTGCCATAACAAATTTACCTCTTAGTTCCTTTTCTCCACTATATTTACATAAAAATCCACGATCTATCAATAATTTATATTCAAAATCATAATTTCACCACGGTTCATTATAAGTTTAGAATTATTGATATATTTAAGCGTATGCATAGATGTAAACACAATTAAATTATTTTCTTCGCTCAACAAGTGAGTGATGCATAAATGTCTCCAAATCTTTCCAAACAACGGCCGTGTTATTCACGGTAATCTATTTTCAGCGGAAAAGTATGCAGAGACTAGCTCGATTGTTCTCATTTTCAAGCGGCGAAACCGGAAATTTTCACGTGTCCTTACCGCCATATTTTGCTTCTGCGGTTCGCGTGTCTCACCCGGGTTCTCCCAAGAAAGGCACCAACTATAATTTATAAAATGTATTTCGGCAGATTATGTAAAGTGCTCTAAATTTACATGGAAAGAGAAATAATGACCGGGCATTCCGCAACTGAAATTCGCGTTACCTCTTCGTATCCAGGATCGTGCGCGGAGAATTTTCTGGCATCCGTTCCTACGCAAACTTCGCTACTTTATACCGTATGTAGATCGTTGCGGCTATTACGAAATTATTACCGCAGAAAGTTCGGAGTTATTAACAAAGTTGCATATTATTCCGAGTCATTAATTTCGGTAGAAACATCTGCGACGACACGAATGATCAGGGCGCTCTTACGTTCATTTAAATTGTTAATTTGCTTCTGAGTTATCTGGGAAGCTCGTTCGATGTTAATGTAATCGAAACGTGTGTTTTCACTGCAACGAAATATAATAATGCGATTAACATACTCGAAATGGGGTCATGGGATGAAACGTTTTATTAGGACGTTTACATTTAATACAAAACGTGCAAAGAATTTGAGCTATACGTCATTACAAGTAATTAGGGTAAATAATAATAATCAACGCGCGCTCGTCGGTTGATTTTTCACCCTTCAGTCGACTGACAAATGGTACGCGATGAACGCAACCGTGTTAATCAAACGGGTGAGCGAGAAGAGAATCACGTTAGCTCTAAAACAAAACCGTATTAATGATGAAAATAATTGTGCACATTTATCGTACTTGCGTCAGACGGGAGTTAATATTTCAAATACTTAGACGCCAAACTTCTGATAACAAACCTCCCAATCAACGAGACGCAAGGACCCGACAGATGTCTTCATCGCTAATATCTCTATATCAACGTCCGAAAGCAAACATCAGAAATCCATTTGAAAATCCTGTAACCTGTACGAAGAAATGAATCACGCCGAATCAAATAACCTGGTGCGCAACGATCCCCTCGGCAAAGTTCATAGCCGAAGACGCAACATTTCCACGCTCGCGAAGAATCGTTTCCAAATGTTTCGAAAGTTCGGGGCGTTGAAAATAAAAAAATAAATCAAGAAGCGGCCAATACAGCTAATGCAGAAATCAGCTCGATTTAATGCTCAGCCGAGGCACCCGCACTTAAATCATACAGATCTACCGATCCTCCCGACATCGATCCATTAAACCGTCCCCGGAAATACGTCGTTCGTTATCCCGATCCTTTTAAAAGCCTCTCCGTCCTCCTCTACTCTCATCGAACGACGATAACGACGGCGTTAGCGCGGTTCGATCGGGCGCGTGACGAAGAGGACACCGAAGGGACTCTAATAAGGGAAAGAGAAAAGTAGAGTGCCCCGGTGAAAAGAATCGGCTCTCGGCGATTTGCATAAATCATCCTCGTTTTCACGGATTTCGCAATGTGCCTGCGAGGTGTCATTGCGAGTGTTCCTCGCGTGCGAGGAAAGAGAGGTATATACGGTGGACCACCAATACCAGTGTACGCACGGTGTAACGTACAACGACGAGATTTGTTTGTATCGCACCGACGCGACGCACTCGGGTGTGCGTCTATTCAGGAAACATCTCGTTGTGGGCATACGGGGGCCTCTGGAAGGAGCAGGTCCCCGAGGAGGAGTCAATTAAAAAAATCTAGTTCTTCCAATGCCACCGGATTGCGAAATGAACTGGGGGGAGCATCGGCCGAGTATAAAAGGTCGAAATGTCTTTGGGCAGATGCTTAACTCCTCATCCAAACTCCATACGGCCAACATGAAGCTCTTCCTGCTCACCGTGGTAAGGATCCACTTTTATCCGTCCCACGTTCCGCGAACATATTGAGAAACGTTGATTTGATTTTTAGTCGGTCGAGCGTTAGACGGTTCGTGGGTCAACGTGTCAATTTGCGGTAGAATTTATGCGGAGGTGTATACAATTTTTTTTCGAAAATTAGTTTTCTTACTTGGACGTGTCGATTATGGATTAATTAGTTTAAACGAGTAATGTTGTGGTACAATTGTGCGGATGTATAATTTGTTTTAAATGTTATATCGCGAGTGATTAAGTATTATTGTACTACGAGGACACTTTTTAATACAAGTTTCTTACTTTTGTTTCTTCTTAAAGTACGGATGGAAAGTCGCGTCGCGTCGAATGTTATTTTGCCGATCGTGTGGTTCAATTTTATATTGACAGTTTTCATTTTTGAGCGCGGACACCGTAACCGATAGCAGTGGAAAAGTTACTTCGGTACAATAAAGAGATGTAAAATTTGTTCACTAATTTACATGGATGTTAAATTGATTTCGTAATTCCGCCCGTACGGTTTCGGGTTTCAAAATTGAGACAAGATGATAAATAAAAATGACGGCTACATACTCGCTGGACAAGGTCTATCTTCGTAATGTCGTTTTGCAAAATAAATTGCAGATATTACCGCTTCGTCGAAAATTTCGTTAACGTTTAATCTCCCGAACTCGAAATGTATGAAACACGGATCACTATTTCGCGGTGCATGTGGTACAAGTATTATTATCTAACGTGCGCTTTAACAATTTCAACGTATCTTTATAAAATCACAAATCTTCCCACGATGCCATCGGTTAACCCTTCGTATGCATTTTTTGATTATTATACCACAATTCAGTCTTCTCATAGAAAACCTTTCAAATGTCCACGTTATAATTTTAATATTATTAATCCATGCATCTGCGTACATTAGTGAACAATTAAAACCGTCGCTTCGGATCTAAACCAAGTAACATTATTACAGACTACAAACTGCGCGTTAGGAATAGAAAAAAAACAGCACCGATATTCGAGGACATAATCGATTACTGAAAAAAAAAATTCCGATTTCAGGTTTGCTTTGCCGCTGCTCTCGCATTGCCCGCCGAGAAACGAAAAAGGGACATTCTGCCGGGTGACCCGCGTTACGGAACCGACTATCACCACAAACATCACGAGCACCACGAGAATGAGGTAGAAGTCTCTCGTTCCGCTGGCGGTTACGTAGGATCTTACTCCGTTCCAGAAACGGAGGGCTTCAAGAAGTCGTATCAGGTAGAAAATACCTACGGACCACCCGATTATCAACCCGGTGTCCCGATCAGCACCGCACCCGTCAACAATGATTATTTGGCACCGGTCGTCGAAGAGAAGCAACCGATCGCTATTCCGACCTACGAAGCACCTACGAGCACCCACAGCACCGTTCACGTAATTACAATAATTAACATTCGTACGAAACACAATTGTCCGGCGGAAGACGAATCTATATCGATTTTACCTTATCCCGATTAGGTACCTAACAATAGATACTTGGAACCGGTTATCGAGAATGTGAAGAAGGGGCACAGTTTCACGCACTCCTACGGAGCTCCGGCCGAAAATGTTAACGTATGAATATTTCATTTTAACGTCGAATGCGTTGCCAGTGTTGATTTATGTCGCGCGAAAATTCGGAAGAGTTGATTTTGGTTGGTCGAATCGTTAATTCATGATTTAACATTTACAGGAACCTACCGTCCACGCACACACCATTGAGACCGAGCACAAGGTTCATGCCGTTGAAACTCCAATTACCTCTTATGGAACTCCAGTAGTCGATGATGTGAAGGTAATTACGTTGCGAGGTGTTGTAATGATTTTTGAATAACCTTTCTTAACCCGTAAGTACCTACGGACGAGAATCGAGATCAAGAACCACGCTGTTCGCTGATTGAGTTTCGCAATGGTTCCATCGTAGTATTTATGCTTTCCTTGATAAACATTTTCCATGTAATTGAATAACTTTTGAATCTTTCAATATACACGCAAAACGTTGCTCGCGGTTGTGAAATCTACATACATGACTCGAGGCGATGACCGTACTTAAAGGATCGATATTAATTGTAATGAAGTAATCTTTTAAATAGTTTTCATTAATCTTATAAAATTTTAGCCCCTTCGATCCTCGTTAAACCGACTATTTGTTATTAATTATTCCATCTCACAGACTGTCGTAGGAAGCGTGCACGAACACGGCATCGATTCCTCCCACGCGAACACGGTTCACAAAACCATTCAACACGAAGTTGTCGAGCACAAAGTAGTGGAGCATAAACCTGAGGTAAAGGTCGTGGAACACGCGCCTGTTGTTCAAGGTAAGGAATCATCGTCCGTGAATCCGACGGAAAACAATCGTAAACGACGCGGGCGGTCATAAAAGCCTGGGGAAATATTGTTAGCATAATTGCGCAATGCACGGACCTCGGAGTTTCGTGAAAATATTCCGGTACTCGGTTAAACTTCGACGGTACGATAAATACCGATGGTCCTTGTGTCTTGAATAATTTGGATATTAAAAATGGAATACATTATGAATCTTTCGAATTTTAGAAACACGCTAAAGACATACCTCAATACGATTAGTCAACGTCATTATCGTGCCTGTCGACTTTCATTCGTATTTTTCATCCTAAAGTTAAAAGTTTTAAATCAGTAATTTTTAGATAACGCGAATGTAAAATCTGCGAGTCGAAGCGTTGAGCCGCAAAGCATTAGAATCGAAGTACTCTGAATTTATGCTGCAGTTAGTCTCAGATTTTACCCAGGCATTGGTGATACGCGAAAACCGAAACAAGTTTTTTAAAGTATCTCAAAATATATTTCAAGTTTTCCTATTTTCCATGATTGAAAGTTTGGTAATACCATCGATATTACACGCTTTTCTCAAAACATTGCAGGAGTAACCAAGTACACGGAAGTCAAGAACGTCCACACCCCGGTTGTCCACGCCGTCCACAGTCAACCGCAGGTGTACGATGGCGCCGGATTTGGTAGTCACTTTGGCAGTTCGATTGACACCACTGGGCACTTCGGCTCCAGCTTCGGCAGTAGCGGACACTTCGATTCCGGTCTTGGCTCCTCCGTACGAGGATTCGGTGGATTCCCAAGCTTCGACTTCAACCAGCAATACTCTCAGCCGTCCTACGACCACAGCGCTTACACCGGATTCGGTGATTTCGGATCTCAGCAACACGGTTACGTCCATTCGAGTGCCCCGGTGAAGAGCGTAAATCACCAGGTCCACATTCATGTTCCCGAATCCCTACCTGTCCAGGTTACCAAACACGTGTCCTACCCAGTTCACACCCAGCAGAGCTACGAAGTTCCAAGGCCGTCCTACGTGCACGCCCAACAGCAAGCTCCGGTCCAGGTGAGCCACCCAGCGACCTACCACGTCCAACAGCAAGCTCCGGTGCAGGTGAGCCACCCAACGACCTACCACGTGCAACAGCAAGCTCCGGTCCAGGTGAGCCACCCAGCGACCTACCACGTCCAACAGCCAGCTCCGGTCCAGGTGAGCCACCCAGTGTCTTACCACGCCCAACCCGTCCAGCAATACGTGGAAACCAAAACACCTGTGGTTCATCAGCATACCAGCGTTCAGAAGACGTCCGGTCCGATCACCGATTTCTTCCAGAACTTCCAGTTGCCATCGTTGCCATCGTTACCCTCTTTCCCCTCCTTGCCCTTCAATGGCCCGACCACTCATGCCACGGTCGAGAAGGAACACAACAGTCATGTGGTCGGCCACGACTCCGTTGTCGTCGAGAATCCGCTGTTGAGGAACGAACACGTTCACGAGGTGTCCACGCACGCCACCCCCGTTAAGGAATACGTTCAACCCACGGCCTCCAACGGTGGATATGTTTACTAAACCGAATAACGAAAGTATAATCACGCTGAAATGCCGCGGGTTGGGTTGGAGGAGAAAAAAGAAAGAACGCGTTTTGTACAAATTGTATCTGTGAATTTTGGGAGATAAAGCGAGGAGAGGTGTTTTATACGAAATTTTACGTATACGATCGGGAATTTTATTATACGCTTTGAAGATTGCTGGTAATGAAACAGATCCGATGAAATTTATATAAAGAATTCTCTTCTCGTTGATTATCGTGACTATATGCAATAGCGAGATAGATAACGTTGGTTTTGTCTAGTTTATCGTTCTTCCGCATATTAATGTTTCAACGAACTATGATGTACTTCGTCGCAACTGTACCTTCCGTAGCGTATCTCCGTAAGTTTATCGCGGGATGCTACTTTATGATAATAGAAATGTATTTGGAGCAGACTTCGAGGAGCTCGATTCATTTTGTACGTAAATAAAATTCTTTTATTACAAACATTGGACCACTTCGTACAATCCTTCTTCTAACGATCCTCTATACTCGTTTAGAACGGTAGTGGAAATAATTTGTTGCACGCATGATAGTTAATAATGTTAGGACAATCCTGGAGCTCGCGTAAGAAACAATGAAATGTTATTCTGAAGTAAGAATAACAAAAATTTTAATTAATTGCGTAATAATTGTACCTTATTCCGTTAACATTTTGATCGTTACAGCATTTGATATTTCGATTCCACAAAATTCATGATTGTTTTAACCGTCGCAGGAAAATGAGAACCCAGCAATAATTGAAGTATGTTTATAATACCGTGAGAAAACAGCAAATTAAACAATTACCGTTCGTATCGTTTTCATACGGGAGCTCCGTGATTTTACGTATTCGATAAAAATGTCCTAATTACAAGTATTCTTGCACACAGTGATTATAAATATTCACGCCGCCGATGAAGTTACGCTATCATTACCACAGATGACACTTTTCCACGGGATTCATGTTCGATCCTACGGGACATTTCCAGGTTTCGCTGAATTCCTTGGAGTTCTTCAAAACTGCTTGGAGTCTCACGTGTCCAGGACAATGAGAGTCCAGGAGCATCCACTTTATGGATTCGGGTGTGTACGATTCGCACCACAACTAAAATCAATTGAAATTTATGTTTATAATGCAATAGTGTTATTTGATTATTCGTTATTAATTTACGACGACACGGGACGATTGGAACGAAAGGTACGCGTAAACAGTTCTCGACAACGGCAACGATATTACGCAAGTTAAATTGTTAATAAACCACGCGGCGATAGTTTATCAATGGTCGTCCGTTTCAATGATTAAGTTGCTCGTAAAGAGATGCTCAAAGACGATCGTCGACGTAGAAGGACGTTCGACGTTACTGACGTTATAAATATAACTTTCTAAATGCCAATCCAGCTCTCATCATCAGCTATTTATTCGGTGCAGTCGAAGGTAAGCTACTTAAAAAGCAGTCGATAAATAATCGACTGCACGCTCCCACGTCGTTATGTACCCCAACTTATTAATATTGCGTTCTATACATTTTCTAACGTCACAAAATTAAACCAGTTTTCCGTATTCCGTTCGTTGAAAACGCTGGGCTATTAAAATTCCAAATAAAGCAGGATACATTTCAAAAGTGAGGACTGGTTGTCTGTTGAAAACAAAAATTAGTTTACAAACTTTTTATTGCCATTAACCCCTTGACGTACAAACAAAAGGTACTTTGGTGTGTCAAACAAAGACTATTTAATTTTGCTGGAGTGAGTGAAATATTTCCATTGCTAAGTATTAATCCCTAAGGTAACTTTATTAACCCAAACATCAGAAATTTTAGTAAAGTACGAAATTTGTCAAAACACTGTTTACTGCAGTGGAATCAAATGTTTTGTACACTGCCAAGTTGTCTCGCTTCTTATATTTTTATTTGCGCACACATGGCATGTCTGCTGAATTTTGTTTTTTGTTTGTAGAAGGTATACGTTCAACAAGGATTCTTTCTTATTTTTAGTCAATATCTGAATGAAATATCAATATTCCAATATATATAAAAATCTTTTTCGCAATTGCCTGATCACTGCTACACCAAAGAATCGTCAGAATATTCTTCCCAACTTTGCTGGCTGGTCGATATATCATTGTTAGGGTTGATATGAAACAGTGGCAGAACATTTTATACAAAATAGAATCATCCTACGTATCACCAATGATCCAGGGCCTGTGTTGATAAGATATTATCGTTCTTATCCTGTCTCGTCAGTGACAGTTTTTGACGTCTCAGAGACGTCAAAGTCTACTATAGCACAGAAAACAAATAACGTCTCAGAGATGTCATTGCATGCTAAAGGGTGAAGAAGTATCTACGCGTCTACTGTATTTTCCTATGTACACCACGTTTTATCAAAAACCATTGCTACTGTGGCATCAGCTTTACTTTCGCAAACTATTAACTTTATGATAAAACAAATCTCAGCTTGTAGCGTTTGGTACTTGTTTTATTTGCAATATTATTTTGCACGCTTTGCACGGACTGGAATCCCAGAATAATTAATAAAACAAAAAAAAAGTAAAGTAAACACGAGGTGCTGCGTTTTTTCTGACAGGCAACAAACACTTTTTGCGTTCACACTCGAAACGCTTCACCTGCGTTCGGGCAATCAACTAATTTCCATTTCTACTTATCTACCTACTCGTTATACGAACTCAATTACGCAAGAACGTATTAGAATAAACGTGCGTGGTCACCCACGCTTATTTACATTGTTGCACGGCGAGCCCAGGTGAGCCACGACACGCGCGTATATAGACGCGATTGAGAAATCTTTTCGAGAAACACGCGGGATAGATTGGCATTCTTACGTGAGCGAAAGCGAGGAAAAAGAGTTGCTCGTGCGTGAGATGAGTGAATCCCGGAAGAAGAGGCTCTTGACCGTGCCTGGCCTTCCATCTTTCGTAAGCGATGACAGCTTCTCTAAGGCCCCCATTATCGGCTATGTTCTCGCCCAAGGTCAGTTCCCCGTCTATGTAATCGTCTACCTGTTGGAAGCATTTGCAATTAACTTTAGCCGGTATCCTCGTCAAATGACGTGAACGCGCCCGGTCGTTCAACCCGTGCTCCGTCAAGGTCGTTCTTCGATTACGTTCGATGAGGTAATCGGGATGAGCATCCTATACATAGAGACAATTGAATTTTGAATTTCGAATTTTTGCTCGTATTCATAGAAATATGCTCCATTGCGCGGGAGCTTTAATAGTGGTGCAATCATGGAAAATAAAATAATAGGCGTTCAATTGATATTCTTATTTACATTTCTCGGAGGAAGAAGTGGTAAGCGCTGGTAAGTTTTATTTACGAAGCTCACTGTGGCGTTAAGTACATAATGATGAAGTAATGCATGTTCGGTAATTATTCATCGTCGTGCCAACTGACCACACCGCTTCGCATTATTGGTTGGCGGCACAAATATCGATCATCTATCGCTGTCGATCGATACGGCCTGATTGCAGCGACAGAGGGCGCTCACCAAGGGGGCATTACCCAATCAAATTGTTACTCTTGCCTCAGGCCCTTTTTTCATATACTACACGGCCCTCGGGGAGCAGGGCGATTTTCCCATATTCCGTCCCTGTTCTTCACCGAACGCCATTATTGGTTTGTTTTCGTGAGCGCATAATGTACTCTTCAAATTGACATTCCAAATTCTATTCTGCAGCACATTTACATTGCTTGTACTCGGTGCACAGTGAAGTTTGTGTTCTTTGACGAGACTCATTAGTGATCAGTGTGTATCATTCGCAGCTGATAGATCATCGATGATCCTGCTACAAAAACCACCGCAATAGGTATTTTTAAATAAATCTATTGTTTTTGTTATTAACGCTGTTTCTCATTTGACTATCCAAATCCACCAGTTTTCCCGTTTCACGCTCACCAATCTAGTATAGTTTAATTTAGAAGTACATATATTGACATTCACGGAATAAATGCTAATTCTTAACGTACTGTGCATCTCGAGTGTACTCGTGCATTAAAAATAAACCATCCACAAAAAAAGCAAACTTATACTTGAAAGTAGTCGTTCAACGTAAAAGCATTAAAAACACGCCAAAAAATCCCTGAATCGAATATTTTTCGCTCATCGTCAGAAATTCGCGTTACGAGTAAGTGAGCTGCGTAAAAAAAATGATTGTCGTAGAGCATACGTGAATAAAGTACCGAGCAATCTTTCCGTACAGTATTGAAATATTTTTCTCAAATTATGAATTCAATGTTTTGAAATGTACACCGATGCCTCCATAAATTGTCCATCGGATCCGTAGCCTCGGTGACTTACGAAATATTTACGAAATCTATGAAATAATTATCAATACCCAACGTTCCACTTGCCTCGTCGACGTAATAACCATTATAATGTTTTATGAAGCACTCGGTTCTGTCGTTGTATTCGGAAATGGTCTGATTGCTCCACCACTGCCTCATATTCCCATCGCTGTCGTAGTGTCTCCCACTGTTATCGAAACCGTGCGTCAATTCGTGGCCGAGCACCGTGCCGATGGCACCGTAGTTCAAAGCCCTGTAGGCAAATTTATCTTGCAAGAACGAGAAAAGATATTCACCAATTTCGATTGAAAAGACGGCAGTAGTGAACGCACGAAACAAACAAATCCGAACCGGGTTACGTTAGATTACGATGGAAATATTCGTAACGGAGGTATATTTGCGTGACACGTTGCGCGTATAAATTGTAACATACGTTCACGTAGAGTGTAATAATTGAATCGTTAAGATCTTACTCGATTCCCAATTCGTAAAATGGAAATTGAAGTATTCCAGCCGGTATAGCTGCATGCGCGTTAAGAAGAATGTATATTTATATTTCATCGTAATATTTCTGTGTTGCAAAGTGTCGGTACTTTTGTCGTGATTTTATCCAAAGTTGTGACGGTCAGGGATAATTAAAATTTATTGTTATTAACCGCGAGATATCGCACTCCCGCGAGAAGAGTGATGAAGACGAAATTTTTTAAAATTTGTTCTACGTTTTGATTGCTTTTCGAATTCAAATGCTTGACGCGTGAGTTCGATAATGTCGCTTTGGTCAATTGACGTTGAATGTTTTATTTTTGAATCGCGTCACTTTTTCTCTGGGTGTGCGATGCGCAGTTCGATCAACTATCCTACGAATATATCTATCGACACATATGAATTATCATCGAGCAGTTTTTCCTATCATTATTGTTTTCACGTTAAAGAGACGATATTGAACGGAATGTTATTACTTACTTATCTGATTCACTTGGAAAGTGTGGAAAGCATTTACGTCCGTCGGGTCCGTCGCCCAGCTGGCGATAAATAAAAAAAATCGTTGCATAAACAAATTGAACGTTCACATCTTTCGCGCAGTATCGTACTTGCATAAAATTC
The DNA here is from genome assembly GCA_933228935.1 of Pemphredon lugubris. Taxonomy (NCBI): domain Eukaryota; kingdom Metazoa; phylum Arthropoda; class Insecta; order Hymenoptera; family Crabronidae; genus Pemphredon; species Pemphredon lugubris. Next base: position 54,078,415 of record OW121817.1, on the reverse strand, counting down.
GCAATTCACTCGCGATAACGATAACGATTGACATTTAACTTACTATGTTTCGTTGCTGTAATTAATATCGGAAACGCATTCCAGTTGCCAAAGAGTCATGCATTGAACAACCTTAACCATGTTGCCCAAGTATTCCGTTTCCGAGAGATCTATCTGAAAATAATGTATCCTATAATTCGTAACGAAAATATCGTTCGAGTTTAATGTCAAAATTCGACCCGTTACGTAATAATGTATCTCACGTCTCTGTAGTATTCATTGAGAATTTCTTCGTCGAAGAGCCATTTCGGAAAACCAATCTCTGATGCCATTTTCCTGTTCTTCTCCAGCGTCGCGATTTTTGTCCTTTTATCCATCCAGTCGGTTTTCGCTACTAACGACGCGAAAGCTTCTCGTATGTCTTCCAGCATTTCGAGCACGTTTTGACCTTTGTTTTCGTGAAAAGACGGATCAACGAATAACCAGGAAACCGCCATGCCTGTATCGTTAAAAATATGAACAGGGTTTTCTTTTATTACATCTACCCTTGGCCAAAGGTTTTTGTGGGCTACTATACAATTCTATGGTGCTCCGAAAAAAACTGTCACACGGAGAATTATTTCATTTCTAATTCGAGTTTAAAGTTAAATTTTTGTCTCCTTAAAAATTTTGGGCGTCACATATTTCCCGAGCATCATAGAATCATAATTGTTAACGTAATAGTTTAATATTCAAATATTATATTTTAATACACTTTGACAGTTAATAGTTCAACGGTTAAATAGTATAATAGTTGAGTATTGCTCCTTGTAGTTTAGCGTAATACACTGTGAAACCTACTGATTTTATTTTAATTGATACCTCTCGTAAAACTTACCCATTAGTTCATTAACGGCGGACGTGCAGTGGAGGGATTTCGGTTCACCAATTTCGACGTCTATCAATTGATCGATGTACTCCGCCCAAACTTTCCGTATGTTCTCCGACGAATGCGGTGCGGCCGTGTCGACTACCACCCACCAAATATAAGACTCTGAAATGGGGAAGCATTTATTTTTTAAATTCTCACAATTTTACAAACATCCAGTCGTGAGTTCGTCTGGAACACGAAGAAAAAAGAAAGTTGTCCGTCTTCACGAGAAAATAGAAATTGCGGAAATGAATGAAACCTTCACCTAAATCCTCCTCATCAATTTGAGATATTGTAAGGGCGACGTCTTTCAAATACTCCAAATCCCCGATTAACACTTTCTCCTTGCCATTCAGATCCAAAGTGGCAATATCTTTGAATAACAATTCAATGAATGGCCGCCAAAGCAGTTTCGGTGTTAATGTTGAGTTCGCTTCGGTAACGTATTCATCGGTTATTTTCTGAAGGTCGTCGAGTAACATGTAATCGCTGTCCACTATATCGTCTTCCACGCTGCTTCGATTACTTGCGCTATAAGTCAGCTGTGGATAATAGATAACGGTGGATCATGCAGGAAGTATCGATCGGTTGATAAGATGTACGATCGAAGGATTAGCATTATTGGGAATATGACACGAAACTGATATAATAAATAGGACTATTAATTAGCATAATGTTAATTAATATTTCGAGATTTGTATATTAGTATTTATTATAGTACGTTGAAATTGAAAATATGATACGGAAAGAAAGTAGAGTTATGCACGTTCGCTATCCCACTCAAAACGTGATTTATAAAATTGCTCTAACACAAAATTGCTGATTTTAAACTTTCAATTTCTACTAACGACGCACAGTGGATAAGAAAAGCACTGGTTGGCCATAGTTATCTTCTCCACAGCGATTCTTTATTAAAATCATAGTAACTCAATTTTCCATTCGTCTGGAATAAATTAATCAATCTTGATTATATCTTCAAATGTACGATACATTGCACCCGTTACATTCTCAATGAAAACTACTTGCAGAGAAAACCCCGTCGCGTGCGAATATTTTCTTACCCGCTGTACCTTTAAATTACAGTAAAGAACTTATTACGAGACACGTCGAATCGCTGAATTGAATTATTACCGGATTATACTTGAAACAAATTGAACCCGATCTAACGTAATTCATGTTAAACGGCGCAATAATGCAATAACTCTCATTATCATTTCTGAGTCGGTGAAGGTGTTATTAGCCTACCGTTTGCTTCACCCTAACATTACTATCGCTTCCTGCAAAATGATGAAGAAACGCCTTCGAAGCGAAACGTGCCTACCGCGAGGTTAAACACAGGCTCGGTTGCAGTTTATCGATTAAACGAACGTTAAGGGAATCGAACTGTGATCAATACTAATCGTGAGATTTATCGTGGGATCGAATCTTCGAGACGCGAAACGATTGAATTCTGTTTATCCACCATCGACAGTTTGCAATTATCCTGGTAAGATTTATGGCACTCCTCGGTTGAAAATTAAAACGAGGTAATTGATGAACGCTGTATCTTTCCCATTTTGCATTTCTAACGGGATGTGAATTATTTATAAATATAGGCACGCGTGACGTAAGTACGAATAAGGTATCATTTTACTAAATTTCAGTGTCAGATTTGAAAATTGATGTTGTGAAATTGATTTTGAGTAAGTGGACTTATAACGAAGTGATTTTTTTGAAAGTACATTTAATACTAGTTTTAAGTTGTATTACTTACGAAATAGACAGCGTTACTGATATTGTAAAGCGTAGCAACGACTTCTTTTAACTCCTTCTGGTAAGGAAACTGGGATTCCTGGTTTAACGAACACTCGTCAACCGTTCCGTTGCTAACGATCTGTTTAATGACCTCGGTCATGTAAGTCAGCTCTGCGTCCACGAGATCAGATTCGTCCTCGTCTTCCGTTTCATCATCCAATTTTCGTAAACGCGATCTAACCAACTGCAATCGCTTCTCCAATCTCTTGTCACTGTAGGCGGAATAGCAATATAATAAGCGTAAAACAATATTATAAGGTGTACAATTATCCTGAAAACTTTCAACCTCGCCATCGTGACGTGGACGATAAATAAAAAACGTTTACCGTAATAATTTATTTAACGCATCGACAAGGAGGATTCAACTGAATGATTCCTTTCAAGCTTATAGCAGAAAAACGAATTTTTCAAAGTGATTCTATATCTTTCGATTTTTCAATGGAGCATTTAAAGCAAAGTGAATTCTTAGGATAATTACTGGTGAAATCTCATTTCTCGAAGCCCCGGATATAGTGGAAAATATATCTTTCTATTTAATATACTATGCACGCGTGTACGTACTATATTATCCTAATCGGCGATTTACGTTCAGTTAGGAAATATATATGTTCATTACATCAAGGAAGTGATTTAAATTTACGCTTAGCTGGCTAGAGTTTGTCACTAATCTTGTCTCAATAGTAAGTCATTACATAAAAGAGTAACTTTAATTGATTCACTCGAGTGAATCACTAATGGCAAGAAATGATGGGAAAAGAGAAGAGTTATACTTTGGTAAAGGACTGCCCGTGTCTGGAACGTCGAGGTACATGACGTTCTTGCTCTTATTTCTGGGATCGATTATGACCTCCAAACTAAAAAAGACGTCCTTTCCCAGAATCCTTTTCACCCTGGCCAGCTGTTCGATATAATTGATCCTGTTCTTAGTAAACGCCGCAGGAATCGGAGGTAAACTGAGCTCTTCCAATAATTTGAATAACGGCGTCAGTCCGAGTTCGTCCATTCCGTCTGGGGAAACAAAATTAACCATCGGCACGCGCAGTTCTGAGTTTTAATGACTATACTTACAACGAATCACGATACTTATATTATTTGACGGTTGCTGTCATGTAATTGGATCATAATTGTCATATCGGTGATTAATTAAGTAAAAGTTTTAATACATTATGTATTCCAATACCTGTATGATATATGTATACATAGGTAAATTTGAATTGGAAACAATGAACTCATCGAGGAGAAACGCTAAACGGAATTCTTTAGAATAACAAAGAATATTAATTTCAAGCATCTAACTATAATTGATAATTTTTCATTCTCTTGAAGAACAATATTAGCGTCCGAGTTAAACAAAAAATATTTGAAAAGGAGGTACACGACATTGAAGGAGGTAAATACGTTTCAATCGTACGATGCGAAAGTGCATGCATGAAATATGATATTTTTTTAACCATGGCAACGAGACTAACAACGTCTCCGCTACAGACTGGTCAATCAATCTTCCTTGAAATTTCCGTCCCCCGTTAGAACGCTATAACTGCACTTTTAGCAACCAGACTATTATACAGGGTGAGCCTCTTTACCGGATCAATTTTCAAGAGAGATAGTACGTGTAAATTGAATAATATTTTCTAACATACTAGGGCGACAAATGGTACCATTTGAAACATATTTAACTCCGATTCTGTTCGTCATAGAAAACTGATTTCTTTTTAGTTAGACAGCAGTTTAACAACAATGATCCCGTGATTATTAATAGTTTATTTTGCCGTTCGAATTCCACTTCATTATCGATGTTGTATAAAGAATACGAATTCGGATCAACACCCGTAGTTTAATAATTAGTTGTGACATTAGATTTCTAGAAATTTTATTTGAGCTAACCGATCTGCCAAATTACCATCGATTAAAACGGGATTCGGTATGAAAATGCCAACGTACCCGCGTCCATGCAGCTGGTGTACAATATCTTAGCCTGTGCGACTGCCCTAGGTGCATTCTCATTCGTAATGTTTTTCCTCAACAGCTGCCTGATTGTTTTAGAAACGCGTTCCCTGCGTTCGTCGAACCAAGAATTTGTTAAGCTACTGTCAGGAATAGGATGCTCCTGCGGCCATTTACCGCAAGCATACCTGAAAGATTAGTTACGCGTAAACTATTTGTTAGGCGTAAACTGAAATACTAAAGAAAGTGAGTCGCATTTACACGCGAGGAGTACGCGATTAAAGGGAAAAAGTAATGCTAAAATTCGTGTAAAATTGTTTAAAATAATCATACTTCTATTTTAATGCATCCAAATTATTAGATTATATATTTTTCATCGAACGTTCACGCTTTCCGTCATCTTAATTAGTATTCGAGAAAAATCGGTATAAGCGAGACGGTGTTTGCACACCTCGTCAGAATTAAAACGGAGCAACGTTAGGCGATGAAACTGAATCTTAAGATAGGTAAAAATGAATTGGAAAGTATCCAGTTAGATTGAAATAAAATAGTATAATTTTATAATTAACGTATGATCCAAGAACGGAAACATTTCGAGAACGCGACAGGTTCCTTATGCAACGATATACGCTTCGTAAGTGCATTCAGTATTACTGCAACGTGCTATAGACAGATGACTTTACAACCGGCCTGTACTCACTTATAAAAATCGTCGCAAGGATCTACGGAAGTGTCCATAGATTCCTTCAAACTAGCAGCTAAGAGGAGAAAAGTTTCATGAAAATATCTAATCCACTTCTTGAAGTACTACGCTTACAACTATCTTTCGCTATGTCCAAACACATCGCAGGTATTAACACGATACTCACCTATGCGCACGCAATTCTCGGAATCGCAGATATTCAACTGTTTGGAAAGTGCATCTGTAAAAAAAAGAAGTAAAAGTACGTAAGACAAAACTAACTTTATTTTCATCGCAGAACAAACGATCGGGTGAAATCGAGAAATGTGAATTCGAATCGAATATATATCCACTGAGTTCATTCGCGTTTATACGTATAGCGATGCATCTTATTCCACGCCCACGCTTCGTTTCCCATCGTGGCGTCGATGTTCGTAACGAGCGTAGAAAAAGTACTTACACAGTATAGAGAGCACCAGGACTACCACGAACAAGGAAGATATCAGGCAAACCATGATAACCACCAGCAAGTTAGGAATCTGACTCCGCCTCTTGAAGCTAGAATAAGGATTAATCTAATTGGCGGAGGTGAATTAACGCCCTTACCCCCGTTCGCCGATGTTTGTTGTAAAGTGAGTTAACGAGCGAGTAACGAGTGATAACTGGCAGACGTCGATCTTAAGGAGCGTTCACTTACTAGGCGTGTCTGGATCTTATCGGTACCAAGTTCCTCTGGCTACCGATCGTGTAAACCGACGACGCTTCGTCCTCTGGGAAAGAGAGATAAAGAATTGGTACGTCGAGCGATACGGGCCCACAATGTAATTATAACAATGGATCGTGAAAATTGTAATGAAAAGAGTACTGTAAAGTGTGCCGCGGTTGAGAGGAATTAAACAAAAGTATCGAACGACGAGGATCTACGAGATGGTTAAAAGAATGCATCATTGTTCGAAAAAGAAACTAATCTGCGCATTAACTTGTATGGGAGTATTCTTACGTTCGGTACGCAATTTTTAATACGCACAGTGAGTCTGTGGACGAAACAAGTTTTAAGGGATGACAGGGGAGGGGGGAGAGGATACCAATAATTTTTAATAATCCGTGGTCGGGAATGCCCCAGTTAAGTGCTGAAAATAAATTACTTCGATCGCGGTTGATGACTAATTACCATTACAAAGAGTAGGAGAATTTCGATATTTTTTGTAAGTTCAACGGAATTCAAAGGTGTTTATAAAAAATTACACTTGTTCGCTGGTATCTAATATATCAATTTTGTACTTGTACTCAAATTCCGGGAAGCAAACTCTTCTTTCAATCTCGCTACATAAAGCTTATCCATATTTCTTTTAATTTGTGCAAAAATGTTGGTGCGGGCCTCTTAAAATTTTATTTCCCACCTCCTCCGCGTTCCTTCCTTATTAACGCAATTGAAACTACAATTGCTCCCGAAGAATTGAAATCGTACCAGGAAGGAAAGATCTCGCGTCGAGAAACCTTCCATCTTGGTTCGATTAATGCAAACCTCGTTAACGGTGCAACCGTAACAGGTATCAGGAAGTGCATATCAGACCTGAATAAAAAGTACCAATATACTCACTGCGCTCGTTGTTCATGCTGAATGGCCCACTGACCGGATCGAACTGACGACACTGAACAACCTCGAGGGACAACCGGGTGTCCATACGTTCACATTTTCCTGCGTTCTACCAGTGGTTCTCGTTGCTCCCGGGAACTCGTCAATTTTCACCTGCGTTACATTAACCCGACGCGTATGTACATACTTCTGGTTTCGTTGGAACAGACAATACGGAAGAAAGCCACGCCGGGTATAACGTCGTGAAGTTTTAATAAGGCTAGTCGCGGTGTAAATTTACCCTGCAATTTGCGGGTAACGCTGCGTAAATTCGCGCCAGGTAATTGTTCCCTTAACGTAACGGGCGGGAGCGCGATGGAAAAGAAAATACGATTTGAGTGCAGTTTTTTTTTTTTTTTGGAAAAGAATTATGCGAATGTATAATTACCATCGCCGTTTGGTTAATTTTCGTTTGTTTTTATGTTGCAAGTTCGTGGGGTAAGGGGTTTACGTTTTCACGGAAACTGTTGATTTTGATTTTTCTCGACGTCATTAGGTGGAAATGAATTCCTTCCTTAGATGATGCAGTAAAAAGAAAATGGAGATAATGAATCAAATAATTTACATGGGACTCGATTATAAATGCAATGTGTTTTAATGGTAAAATAGGTAGCTGTAAATAAATTAGTAACATCGGGGGTTGAGATTTATTACGCAAATGGTGCTTTTTTTTGGTTATACATTAAGAAATAAAAATTATACCATTTTAAGGAAGAAAGAAAACGATGATATCATTAAACGACCTTCGCGATAATTGGAATGTGCAAACTTTAACTAAAACATGTACTTCCTTGACAGCCATAATCGATATCACCATCGTTCGTGTTTTGAACAGTTTTCAAGGTTTGCACCCGATTGACTCACGATTTATATCATTACGTTCTAAATAAACGATTCGATTGATGAACAACTTCTGACATTCTTGACGAACACTTTCAGAGATATGTATCCGCGAAAAGTAACTTACGGGCGGTGAGTAACATTTCTGTTGGATTGAGAGTTTAAAAAATATTTAATTCAAGACGAACGGTTGTTTTTGCAAAAACTCGTTCGTCGCGAAAAAAAGTGATGCGCTTTTCAATGAATCCAACGAAACGTGGATAAATATAGCGAATGACGATATCCAGAATCGAATTATCCGTCGGTATTTAGCCAGAGGTATGCCAGAAACATTAAGAAATTTTTGTACGCAAATAAAGTAACGGTGGAAAAAATTGCAAAGCACGTAACTCAGATCGTACCCGTTGCGTTTGCGTAATCGCGGTTTCTTCTGAGATTAATACATTTCGCTCAACGATACGCGTATTGAAATAACAGAATCATAATTTATTTCTATCCGTACGAACGAGGATTATTGCAAAAACAGAACAAGAAAAACGACGAAACATCCGGAGCGCGATATTCAGAAATAAAAATAAAAAGGTGTGCGAAAGGTGTATGAAAAAAATAACGTAATAAATGTTTATTTGAAGATGAGAATATAAGAAGTATTACGTAAGGTATGTTTCATTTAATTGAATCAGGCGCTGATACGTCCGTATAAATTCATTAATGGGGTTTATTATAATAACGGTAACCGTTTAACGTTATATGAGAATTACAAGTTCCCACGAGTTCAACAGCATTGCATAATTAATAACATCGGCATAACTTTACTGCGAAACGAGTATATTCCTAAATTACTGTACATCCTTATTGCAAAATATACACACAGCGTGCATAAAAAAGTCTTTACAACTTCGGTCGATGGTAGGAAATTAATTAAACAACCTACAGTTATTCTAGAGACAAAACTAGATAAAGCAAAGTTTTAATTGAGCTCCGATCGAATGCGTATCGAACATTTGCGATTTCGGTATATAAAAATAAATACTTTAAAGTCAGCTCTATCTTATTTCAGTCGTAATTGTGAGTTCTTTAATAAATATCCCACGATCGATCGAAGTTATAAAGATATTTCATGTACGCCCTGTAATATAAAATTCTATAACTTTGCGTTCCATCAAAAGCAATGACACTCGATAAAACAATTTTCAATGACACAACATTGAAAGCTAATCGAAAACAATAAATTATCACGTCGATCAACGTCAAGCGATGCTATTATTGTTAACGCAATTGGCAACCAATGAATTGGCCGTGAGTTCAGTGCCGTCCACTTCCGCGTCGCGATGGAAGTTAGCAAATATACATTATCCGTCGATCAAAGTTATTTTTACCTAGCTCGCCGATAACGTCTACCTGAAAATCGAAATAGCGTGATCGATGGCACGAGGGAGGACATCGTTACGTCTGTCGTTCTATCGAACTTCACCGGAAACGATTACGTACGATGATACGCATTATTTACTTTCGTCAATTAGATCTGCAACGCTTATGAGATAAGCACTGCCCTAAATACTTTTATGTGTTATCGGTGATGCGACTAATACTTTGCCACCTGTAAAGCATACCCGGGTCGTGTTAACGCGATTAAAATTTATTTAACTAAAACGAAAATTAAATAGACGTCGTAGATTTTTGATCGGTAATAGGTAATTAATAAATAATATATTTTGACTCAGAAGAATACTCGGTGTATTGATAATAATCCCATTTCAGGTTTTAACTACTGATCAAGGGGAACTGTAAATGTACGTCGTTAAAATGGAGTTCAACCCTTCGTAATTATTGGCAGTCATTGTATCTTTGTGAATGTTTGCTTGGTATTCCAGGCCAAATCGTTAATTATCCGCCCTAACAAAGGGTAGGAGCAGAAAATGATACACGAGTAGCAGACCCTAAAAGCAAACACGGAGGTAAGAAAGGTGTACGATTGATGCGTAGGGGTATGCGGATACGGATGTACGCGTAACCGAGTCTATTTCTACGGGGTGCCCGTAAAGTCCGAACTTTACGGAAAGTGCGCGAATATAGACAGACATACGTGGGTATAAGTGTCTTTAATATACCAAACCAACGTCGGGACGTTAAACGACGACGTTAAATCATGTATTCGATGTATCGTCCTTCGTTGTGAAGGCAAAGTTCAACAAGTTGTGCCGCGCCACTGCGATCTCAATGACCAACCGGAAAGAAACTTAACTTTACGACGCGACGAGTAAATAATATTTGTATATTAAATTTTTTCGTCGAAACTTTACGACCGCCCTATATTTTTAACGTCAATGCCCTCACCGGCACACGTGTATCGTATCACCGGCAATAATTCCTTGTTGCGATCCGTGAAATATTCATTTCACGCGCACCTTTCGGATTTTCTAATAATATTTGTTTTTCATTTGCCTGCAAAAGAAACACGAAAAGAACATTGAAGTTAGCGCACTCGCGAGACGCGTGGGTAATTGCGGTAATGTGTATGTACGTTGAAAGGAATCGCCCGGAGCGATTAATTTAGAGGGAAATTCTCCGTAGTATTTCCCCTGCTAACTCGTATGCCACGTTGAACGTAACTGTTAATTATAATTTGCGTTTCAACGGAATGATACCTGAAGATTGCGATTTTGCGATTGCAGGTTGTCGGGAACAGCTCCCGTGCATCGCATTATCGTTACAGTTCATCGGGATTTGTGTCTGATGTCTGTGACACTCGACCACCTTCGCGACGCTTGTTTACCGTGCAAACGTCTTCTAAGATGACGGGTAGAAATAAAAATGTATCGTGACCGTGTAAAAGTCTTCGGCAAAGAGAAAATATAATAAGAAGTAACACGCGTGTCAGAACGGGTTATATAAGAAATAAAAATTGTTTGAAGCCGTTGAGCAGTCTGGAAACAATTTACTTCCGTCTCAAATTCGGCCTCAATTATTTAGTTTTAATGCGCGTAACGAAATAACTCTGTATTCGCAAAAACCACGAGAAATATTTTTATCATGCCCTATTAAGTATACGTATAAATAAGCTCCCCAAAGATTACTTAGGAAGGTGTAAGATTCTTCTAAGAATATGTCTTTTTTTTTAAATTAGCTGTATTTTAAAATACGAGGGGGCCGGGGTATAACATGAAAAATCTCATCCGTCTATACTTTCAATTTCTGTCACGCACGCGAATACGCGCACGATCCGTAAAAATGAACGCGTAAGAGGATAATGATCTACCGCGATAATTGTACGGCATACCTTTTTACTTGCTTCCCGCGTGTACTCACTCTCTCTCTCTCTCTCTCTCTCGCGTGAAAAATGCGCGCAAAAACTTTCGGCGTAATTTTTTATGCGCGATTAGGCTTGCTGGAATGATTATACAACTGTCTATCGGAATAGGTGAAACTGGGTGAAATGTGGGATAGAGTATAGCAATCGATAGACCGTTTATAATCGACGTACGCCACGAATGGAGTGTATCGTGTTACGATCGCCACGCGATTTGACCATTTTCCGGTTAGTTCGTACGGGTACGTTGCGAAGAATAGTTGCTCATCCTTTTCATGCCCACCCCTAACGTCGCGTAACGACCGACGCTAGCGTTACAGGGACATTAAATTGCGAACCGCGGGAGACGTTGAACTTAAGCTTAAACGCATGGCGTAAAATGTTTTTTTGATCATTGTTACGATTAAGGCTAGTCGATCCTGGTACAGGGATTTTGCCAAATTAATCGAATCGGCGAGAAGAAGAACGATACGCGAGTCGAAAAAAAATCATTTCGAGATATTTGAAGAAATTATTTTAAGCTCCGCGTATCATTCGTGACCTGAAATAACCTGAAACATGAATTCGATATACCTAAATTATGATGTTCCTCGCTTGAACACGGAGATCTACGCGTTTTACATGAAGTATTAGCGTTATTTAAAAATGGCAAATTCTGGATTTGTACTGTTCCCCCTTACATCGATTTAGTAATAATAATCTGAATTAAATCCAGAAAATGTAAAAAGTATTACGTTGCAGTATAGTCATTAATCGGAAAGCATTTGAAACTGTGTTACTAACAAACTGAATCGTCAGAGTTAAATTCCAGAGTATCAGAGTATCAATGAGACCTCGAAATTTCCTGGAAAAATTTATTAAGCCACCGAACGGCTAGTTTCGTATTTCCACGATCATTTCCCTCGTTTCTTTTTTTTTTCTTGCGCTAATAACGCCGGATTTCGCATTACGCCTATCCGTAATTGCCGCGGCGCACCATGACGCTTTCTCATTGCGCAATTCCCGCCGTACGGCGCCTTGGAGATTTTTCGAAATAAACTGCTACCGTAACAACGATCGTAAAAAAAGTGGTAGAAAAACTGCTAACGTCGAATTAGCGTTTAGTGGGGAATACGCGAATAATTCTCGGATATCGACATTTTTAACGATTACGGACCACCATTGAGCCCCGTTACGTCCCATTACCTTCGACGACGTCACGAATCATAAGACGCACATAATGTCGAAATAAGTAATAAAATGAAATTAATATCCCGTACTCGTAAATTACTAATTTTATATTTATAGCATCGCGATGGAAAAACTGTTAGACAGACTTTACCCTCTATAATAAAATAATTGTTTCTAATTCGCCACGAATATTTACTTTTCCCGTTAGACGCGTTACGAAATTTTTCTGAAAACTTACAATTAGACGTTAATTCAAAAACACACTGAGAGTAATAAACTTCGCAGAAATGAAATCATGGTAGGGCTCACTTCGTCGCGAATAGCGAGCCTCGATTTTGATCGGGACGATTAATCGAAATGATTGATTATGCAAACGAGGGGAGATCGACGAGAAAATAATTACGATACTTCCAATACGGCCTCCGTGCAATTCGATTGACGCGATGCCGCAATCAATTAGCAAATCGCATAGTTTCTTTTTTTACGATCGACGTTCACTGCGGAGTGTTGGACATTTTTTTTAACGATTCGAATTCATCGTGCCACTTCCATCCGTTACTGCCAAAAATGTTGCGTTCGTTTACTCTCGACGAGCGTCGAGGGCTTCGAGAATCTGAAAATTGTCAACCACCCGAGAGAACGTTTTACGAACCATCCGAATAAAAGAGAACCTCGCACCTGGTCCCGTCGCTCGCGTTACTCATCATTGTTTCGATCGTTACGCGATGATTTTCGAATGGTCGAAGCACCGAGATGCGAAACTCGTGGAATAGACGTAACTTAAGTCGAGCGAAAGATTCGTCATGGCGGGAAGGAAACGTTGCGAGTTGTCTCGTTCCCAACACTACGTACAGTGAAAACAACGGGTACATATCGGCTTTGACGTTTTCTGTTTTGACTATACGTCGCCCTGGCGACGGATTAAATTGATTTGCATCGGCCGTACGTTGAAGCTTCCCCAGTGGATTTCAAGTTTAAGTGCCGATTTGCGTCGATGGCAATCGCGGTAAGAAGCGATAAAATAAAAATTGCCAGCTGACGGCACGGTACGATGCTATCGATAATCGTTACGCCGACGATATTAACTCGTGACATTCGCGTACACTTTCTAATCACGACGATCATTTTCTACGAAGTCAATTATCCATCCGATTACCATCCGAAATTTCCTTTTCTACAAAAGTCGAAACTCGAAGAGTTACGAAGCCGGACGAATAATCGCGATAATCATTTTCCTATACCGTGTCGCAACATTTTGTAATCGAGAATGATTTCCAAATTCAATTATCCGCTACCAAGGAACTATTTTCCCTTTATCGCGCGAATCGTTATTCCCCGCCACACTACTTTCCATCTTTTCACCTTCGCAACGTACGTCCATCGATTACAAAGAAATGGGAGGTAAACAAACGAATACACAATGATACAAGATTTATCACAAGACGTAAAAATTAACTTTTATTAGAAAATAAATAAAAGTATTGCTGCAGAAGTATGGGGGGGCTGGGGGGAATAAAGGAAATATACAATGAAGTATCCGATGTTGTGATGTCTTCTTCAATATCACATGCCGCACAAGAATTTCGTGGTGTCGTAAGAAGGGGGGGGGGGCAAGGGGGAGTAGACGGGGGGGAGGTGAAATTGTAGAGAAATTGTTGCGCGTGTGTGTATACGTGTGTCGTGTGTAGCTGCTCTATGCAATAAAGAAAAATAGACTTTTTTTTTTTAAATGTTGGATGCCTGGTCTGAGGTCCGAGGGTGGTCCATAGATACTTCGCCGATTCCCGAGGGTGGCCGAATTTCTCCATTTTTTTGTCATTTCTCTCCTGATTCCTGTACGAAACGCCACGCCTTCGTATATCGGACAAACGTGATCCACGGATCACGTAGTATCCTCGTACGATAATACTGTTTAAATTCGCTCCTCCTTCATCTTCGATGAATATTTTGGCGAGAATCGTCCGACGGATTTCCGACGAGTTGGGAGAGCCCGTTGTACGTCCGTTCGGCGAAACGACGCCGTTCGCTTTCGCGAGTAACGTTGATCTATGAATTCCAAATTTTCACCGTTAATGACGCTGAGAAGATCCGTGATCCCCGGTGACGGCTCGCCAAGGATGGATCACCCCTGGACCAAGGGTGGGGGGTTTAGTTGGTATGTTCGAGAACTTTAATCCCAGGGATGGTGGGCTGCTGCCTTGACAACCTTGACCTCGGGCTCGGGTGCGTAGTGCTCGATTCCGACGAGGTGAGGGTGCTGGATCTTAACACCGTGGTACGGTATTCTGACGGATTGGGCATGGGGGATCTTGATGTTCAGGGGCTGGGGATGCACTGGCGGGATTGGCTGTTGCTGCGGAATGTTGATCACGTGATGCACTTCAGGAGCATGTACCTGGGGAAAGGGTGGAAAACGATTGTTAAACGATAAATGATACATGTACGGATCGACGCGGGAGAATAGATAAATGCAGTGTAAACTTCGATGTATTAGAAAAGTTGGAACTTTGAGAGCATCGATGGAAATGTTTTTCTAAGATTCTCGTAAATGTATAAATAAATAAATGTAGTGATTCGATGCGCGAAGAGTTATTCAAAAATCTTTTTTCTTTTGATTGTACACATTCGTTTTTAAAAAAGAACAGCATATCTACTTTTACATTTACACAAGGGTCTTTTGAGAATATTCTATCACGAATTAATCGTAAGTTTTTAATATCACGATGGATCTGAATTTTTATCGATAAAGGAAGCCAATTTGTAATTCAATAGCTATAAGTATTGCGCAAGTTAACGTCATTACCATCGACGTAACGTTACTCGTTTCTAGTGAATTCAACGGTAAAGGTATCACGAAAGTAGTTACCATCGTAATACCTTGAGTCTAGAAAAAGTTGAAACAGTAATCATCGACGAGCGATCGGGGCTCGAAGAATTAGAGTGACTCGTTACGGGGTACAATTGCAACGAGGAAAGTGCGCTTGCCACGGTTGCAATTGAAGCGCAGTTTCGTCAGAAGGTTCGTGGGTCCCCGGATTAACGGGGAATCGAATTATACGATTAGAGTTCGATTCCACCTCCCGAACTGCCCGGAAAGCAGCATTACGCGACGCGTAACCGGCGATATCGGCATTAGGCCGCAGCCGTCTATCGCGGAAGACGCGAAATTACCTACGACATAACAGTCGTTACAAAGAAAGAAATCATCGGTCATGTTAGCAAACGAGAAATTCTAACGATGGAATAAACTGTTCCAGCGTGAAGTGGTCAAAAATGAATTTAACGACGACGAGAAGCGTAGTGCATCTGGTGAAAGTGCACTGGTCGTGAACAAATCATAAACGTAATAGCAACGCGGAAATACGTTTTCCGACGACACGAATCAAATTGCGTGTGTACAAAATCGACGAACGATGGAGTTATCGAGAGATCGGTCAACGGAGAGTCGATAGGACGACGTGTAGTATCGATACGATGTGTCTGCATCTCGTTTACCTGATCTCAAGATAGCAATCACAATGGATCTTTTGGTTACCTGAGGTACCGCGACCTTGACGTACGTAGGAGATGGCCAAGCAGGCGCTGCTGGCCAGGCAGGCGCTGGCCAAGCTGGCGCCGATTGCCACGGTTGCGAAACCTGAGTGTGTCAAAAACGATCTTCATTTACGGCGAGATTCTCTCGATCATCGAGCTTTCGGTTACTTTTTTTGGGGTTACTTTCCGCCGAGTCGGTCCAATGTTACTCGGTCGATGAGAGAACGATGCCGTGAGAGAATTAAGAGACACAGAGTGTGGAAGTCGAGGTGATGAACGTTAGACGACGCCGAGGAACATCCTGAGTATGTCGTTTTTCTCGGATGTTATTATTTTTTTTTTTTGCTTCGTGCGCCTGGCACGCCAAGTTTCGTTGGGAAATACTTGGGTGCCGAGTAACGTGGTTACGATGGAATCACAGATGCTTAATGTGGAATTAAGAGAGACGTAACAGCGAGATGAATTTGATTAGGTACATCGATGAAATGATGGCCGTGCGATATGTAGGATAGATCGAGTTCCGAGTTACGGTAATTTGTTATACTCGGAATTACGATTACTAGAAATCGTTATCGCAACCTTCCGTTGAACCCGACTGAGCTTGACGCAAGGTCGTTTGAATTCAACGATAACGTTGCTACGACGCGCCACGCTTCGCCTTCGCTACTGTCTTGACAGCTTTGCTGCGATGGCAAACACTTAGAATCCCGTTGACGCATGTTATTCTTATTATTTTATCGTAAACAGTTCGAAAGTCACGCGATTGATTGATGGAAGTTAAGCGAAATTGAATGATCGACCGTAGGAAGCCCAAAGGAATATTATGCGTAACGTTTACTTACGTACGTGAAACGAGTTTCTTGGAAAATGATCGGTTATCGTACGAAACGTAAAGTGTGTTTTATGAGAATATTATAAAACGTTAATATAGAATATAGTTGAAACCAGAGAAAATGATTGCGTAAAGAATTGCGATTCGTGCGGTGATCGAATGTAATTCTTCGAACTAGTACATAGTCGAAGATGTAACGTTGCAATGGTGGTACAGTAGTATACTGTATTACGAGTATCGCGAGTACAGGTTGTTACGGTACCTGAGATTTTGATTAATTTTTCATCGATTACTTACCGGCGCGGCCCATGGAATGACTCCGGGGTAAGCACTGGCGGCAGCCACAACGGCGAACAAAACAATCTGTAATTGGGTAAGAACAACGATTTGTTACCGATACGTTTTTTCTTGTTGCAATCGTAAGGTACCACTGTGTAGATACGGTACCCCTTTACCGTTCAATTATGTAGTTCTCTCGTTACGAAACTAGTGGACGTGAATGTTTTTGTTGGTTCAACGTAAACTAAAAGTTACTTCAATTCAAACAACTCGGTTACCGTAGATACTTTAGATACAATATTTTTTTTTTATTTTAGCTTTTGGGGAATACCAGTTTCAATAGAAAGCAAACTATTTTTTGTTATTGTTAAACACCTTACGGATGTGATCCCCGTTTATATAAAAATAGATCCCATTTTTTCCACTACCAAATGATTTTCATGAAACACAGAATACGAACTAAATTCACGTTATATTAAAAAATATTCGAGTTTCCACTCAAGTTAATATAAGTAGAAAATTATTATACCTAGACCTCAGATTAAAAAAATAAAAATTTTCACCCAACATAACGTTACGAGACCCGACGTTAGAAATTCTAAACACCCAACTAACTTTTTGCAAAATATAACATAGCGTCGTTCTACAAGAATCAGAATTTTCAAATTAATACAATAAGGATCTAACGCGATACTACCGAGTCTAAGATTAAAAATTTTATATTGCGTGGATAATAGAATACGGACTCGAACCACATCCTTGCGAGAAGGATCAGAGTTTCCACCCGAGACGATATACCAGGCCCAGTAGTGATAATTGTAAACTTACAACGAACTTCATGGTGGACGGTTTTTCTTGTGCGGTACACGGGAAAATACTACGTATCTAAGGGGCGACGCGGTATGCTTTTATAGCGAGGCCCTGCCCAGGCCCAGGGAACCAGGATGAGGCGGGGGCACAACGATTGCATTGCATACGGACCCCTTTCACCAATGGCGTTCGACCCTTTCGGACCCCTTATTCGGCGCTCCGCCGACGGCGGAGCTCGCCAGCTTCCGGTATACACGGGGACACCCTCGACAAATTTTTCATCCAAAAGTTGGCCCGGGCGTACCGCGAGATGGGAGAATTTACGAGAAGTGTCTTTGTACGAGTGACCCGGTTTTACAGGTTGGAAAATCGAGTGACTTACAATAGTTCGCGCGAAGAAGTAGTCGACGATTTCACTAAGTTCCGCGTGGATAACGTGAGATGTGTTAATTATTACATTTGTTAATGACGAGTAGTTGGTTTTCGTGTAATTGAATCGTTTGACTTTGTATAAATCACAATTCTGTACGTATTCTCAAGCGGTACATTTTGCGAGATGTTTTTTTAACGTTGTCCCCATTTATTCACTATCAACAGGAGTTGATCGAATTGCAATTATTAAAATTCCCGAAGTTGCTCGAATGTAATTGATTTCAAGGAATTGGATAGTTGACTCTTTACGAATCACGATTTTATATGCGTTTTGAAACGGTGCATTTTTCGAGACTTTTTTTTAACGTTGCCCCTCATTTTTAAACGATCAATAAGAGTTAATCGAATGCCAGTTATTAAACGTCCCAAAGTCGTATGAATGTAACTGATTTCCAGTAATTGGATCGTTCACTCTCTACCAATCATAATTTTGCACAGGTTTTGAAGCCGTGCATTTTGCCAGACTTTTCCTTTACGTCGTCTCTCATTTGTAAACGATCAACGACAGGTGACTGAATATCAATTATTATATTTTTCGCCAAAACTTTATCTCCGACTTTCCAGTTGCCATTACGCGGTATACATAATATCCATACCTAGGAATGAACTACAAAAAAATATAGGCCGCACCAGTTGCAAATCATCGAAGCTATAATTTTATCTGAAAGAATTGTGTAACGAAAGATCGAACGTGACTTCCGTCTTGCCCGATGTAAAGCGAGTTACACCAGTTTCCCTCCGAATTTTTTTTGGTTTCCTATCGTCGCTAATAATTGAAATAATTTTTTCAAATCAATTCGCGCGCTTAGTTTAACATTTGACGGCACAATTATATCGCTACGATAAAACACTGCCGTCCTGTTCTTATTTCATATTTTGTATCGAACCGTGCACGATGAAACGTATCATTTCGCTGCAATGTTCGATTGTGCAATTTTTAATAAACCTACTTTATCTGAGCAAGAAACGATTACGCGCATACACCTGCCCGTATCACTGTGAAATTCTAAAAACCGCCGACGTACATAGCTATCTCTAATAACGTTTTACTATTTCCTATTTAAGGCGAGCATTGTACGGTGAAACCAGACGCGTTACGTTTTTTTTTATTATCGCCGCGCTAAACTTAATTTAGAAACAAAAGTCGGCTGCCGATTATTCTCCTGCCTACTGTGTAATAGTTGGATGTTACCATAATTTCGCGCTACGCGTACTTACGCATTTAATGAGGAGACGTGGCGCAAAAGCGTAATGGTGCAACGACGTCGGTGCGCGACCACGCGAAAAGCAAAAGAGAGGAATTGATTTTCCACTTTGATTGTACACGCACAAAAGGTACGCAGTATTATTCCGACATCGGTTGCGCTTCCGAAATAAATATTTCGCGAGAAAGAACTCCCAATTAAGGGGCCAGAGTATTTCAGAAGTTTAATTACCGGGGCACGCTCGTTTTCGGTAATTGCGTCTGCAACGTCGTTAGCCATTTCACCGTGTAACGAAATCAAATCGATCCGTTAGGCGTAAGTTTGACGCGGCGATTGGAGGATACATATATATATTTTTAATTTCCGAGACGTTGGGCAATAGAGAAAATCGCGAGCATATCCGGCCGAGAGAAGTGGCAGCGACGACGGCAAAATTCAGTTTCAATTTTCGCGTCTCCCGCCCGATTTACCCCAATTATCCCTCGCGTCGCTAATAGGCCAGGTTTTACGACTCGCCAATTTCGTAAGCGCAGTAAACGCTCGAACGGTGTAATTTTAACGAGGCGTCGCAGTGCAAGCAGAGTCGTAAACGCATCTAGTTCTGGGTCGTGCATTTATATTGTTAAGATAGCTCGCTCGCGAGCAGAGAATTTTCCGTTTTGCCGTTCAACGACGTACGTCAGAAATTTTCGGGTACCATCGATCTAAATTCTAAGTCGTGTAATACGCGACACGTATTTTCTACCTCGAGCAGAGAGTATCTCGATAAAGGGAGACCGTATCGAGTGTGTTTAAGATATATTTTTACAATTTTTTAACGACGAAACAGATTTTCATTTCGATCCCGCTTCGCTGTCCGTTCTCGGTAAGAACGTTTATTCGCATAAAATCCACAGTCATTAATATTAACAACGCAATTGAGTAACAAGTATATTGATTCGATGTTGGAAAAATGAGCGTTCTTGAAAGTAGTATCGAAATGCCGTGCATTTATTAACCCACCTAATGAGAGTCGTGTCGCTTGTTATTCACGGTATAGCAAGTGGAATTGGATTAATTAATATAACCATTCGATTCGCGTAATTCGCCCTAAGAAATGGGTGGTTCGTATACGTGATCTTCAGGTATCGAAGGTTGCAACGGTAGGCGAAGGTATCTACCTTGGCACGGTTTTACTAAAGCGGTTTTTCTTGCTACCTTTGGCCTGCGTGCTTTCCTTTTCAAGAAAACTCGCCACCCTTTACATGGGAGCGAACCAGGGAGTTGGCCAATTCTTCGTAACGCAGGAAAACGCATCGGCCCGTTGCTTTATGAAGATTCATGTAGAAATTGTGTGAACTCGAACAAAAGGTAATAAATTAGGAACAATCACTCGTACTTTCAGGCCTTTAATTGAAACTGGTGTTTTACAACGAAGAATTAGATCGGTGCGCGAATCTGGGATAGAGAATAAAAAAAACCTTGGTCGGTTAGGAACTTTCGTCGTGAAAGGAACGATTAATGTTAATTTATGACGAGACACGTAAGTATTGCGCAATTCGTGCAAAACTTTGAGAACAAAACGTTCGTATTGTTCGTATTTACCGTAAATGTCTAATGTACACCGAGACGCGGTATCTATCCGTGAAATTATGGTACAACGCATACACGCAGGAATGGAATATTTATCGTAAACAGAACAATCGATGTTTATAGCCAAAACTGTTTGAAATGCACGAAACTTCTGAATTTAGAAATGGTTTCCATTCCGCAGTTGCACGAGACCGTTGCGATAGAACGGTTACGAGATATCCTCCGATTACGAACAGATAATTTTGCATAATTCAATTACTAGCTTCCCCATTAAGGTAGCTATTCCGCTCAGATAATTTAAGATGCGTATTTTTGTAGGAAATACTTAGGTATACAAGCAGAGATTTATACAAAATTTCTTTCGTCAATAAAGTCTTTAGAGTATAAATGTATATTTTTGTCGAGTTGAATGGCATCAAATTTGATTTGAAATAAATGATTTTTGCGCGTCGTACGCAAATACGAGAGTTCCATTGAACGTATAAATAAAATTTTCCTAGAAACTCTCGATGTTTTGGGCCATTTCCACGGATGACAGACACCACCGCGTTTCCCCCAACGATCTCACTCAGCATTTTGTTTTCGACTGATTAGCTATTACCCAGGAACTCACCAGTCACCAGAGGGACCTTGCGCAATTGCAATTCATACGCCGTTACACTTCTTGTTTCTAGATCGTACGCGTTATATCCGACGGAGGGACAACCCCGAGCGTATGCACGCGGATGTTAATGCGTTCGCAGGAGTAGTTGCAAAACCTGGAAAGTTTAATGATTCCCATTATTTTGTAACGGCTCGGTTCTGCCTATATTAAAGATGAACGTTCCACGCCAAGTGCACCAACGTTCACGCTTGAAAATATTTCGAGCGGTTCGCCGATGCATACCAGATTCCGATTTCTCGTTGCAACCCGAGCGTTTTCAGTTTCCCCGAAAATACATGGTGCAGTAGAATCTCTGCAATTCGAAAATCTCCGTTAGACTCAAATTTTGCTGTGAAAATCTCTGATAATCGGAATTCAATTCATGTTGTATAGTTTTGATATTAGGGTCGCGTAATCTTGAAAATCATCGTGGAATTCGGGTTATAGTGATTTAATGTATGTTATGATAGGAAAAGTCACGTGAAATTCAAGTCGTAATCGATAACTGCGCAGCGATCGAATCATCAAACCGCGAACCGCGTGTGTGTCCGTGAAACGCGAGATTCGAGTAAACGCATTTGTTCGCGTAATAAATTTCGCGTTAAACGATGTGAAACATCATTCCTTTCAGCTAGTTCCGTGTACTCTCGGTTTCAATTCAATGGCTATTTAGATATCGACGGTAGTTTATGAAACACTCAACTAATTAACGAACGTTGAGTCCGAATTTGTTATTTAGGATGTTTAACTTTACTTCATATGTAATAGAATTAATGTAATACAGTTCATGTGTAAATTATGATACGTTCGTATGCTATGATTTTTTTCCATTTTTCCTCATTAGTATTTTCACCAATTATATTCCTTTAACAGAATATAACGGAAATGTACATAGAGTATTACCGGGACGTACACAATTGTAAAATCGTGTGTGAGTGCTATATTCGTTAAAGTAAAAACTACCACTGCCACGAGTTATCGTGATATTCATTGAACAAAGTTTCCAAGCGCCGCTGTACAAAAAAAAAACGAAATAGTTTTTTTTCAAAAAGATATTTGCACGACCGCGGCGAATACACGGTTCGTTGAACTAGCTGAAACTCGAAATAGGATTCTACTTCACGTGGCAAAGCACCGAGATCGTGGAAACTGATATTTATGCCTTGATATCGTTTAGCAACGCCAGTCATCGGTGCACGACGCGGCCACGAGGAAATGCAGCCGTCGAGGAAGCTCCACGCGCACGGGCGTCGGGGTTGAGTAATTCATTTGTACAGATAAGATCGCGCGCATAATACGTTATATGAGTCAGGAAATTAAAGCATGGCAAGGAGAGTATAGTCGTCCGGGTCAAATCGGAGAAAACAAAAGTGTACTTTATATCTTTCCTGCATATAATACAGAATAAATGTATAATATATATTATATATATTTTTAATATTATTACTTTAGATTACATTATGGCTGGCTACGTTACATATAGGCACATACAATAGAGTGCAATGGCAAAAAGCAATTGATTTATTCGATTAACACAAATCGAAATTGAAGTTAACAATACAAATATACGTAGGTTTTGATATACATGTAAATGAATTTTTTTATGGAGAACACGATACGATAGTTTTATATATCTTTGACTCTCATATAATTGTTCTCATATAAAAGTTCATGGAGTTTGAAAGAAGGAGTAAAAAGCGTTATGAATATTGCATCAATTATTCCCTATGATTAAGGTAAAAAAGAATCGAACTATTCGAATTCACAGTTGTTTTTCGATCCAGTTCCCCAAGTTTCATTTATTCCAGGTAACACGATAAATCAAGGTAGCAATCAAATATCCATTCCCGTAACCCGCGACTATATATTTACTAAATCCAATTAGATACTTTTCCGCGTACGGAATTTGATATCTTGGAAAAGCTTCGAGCTATTATCGGACAGTCGTTACGCTGTTGGAACGAGCACGGCTCAAAAAATTACGTTAAACATTCGTCTTATTAAACATACCCACTTATTAATGCGCTCCTGGCTAAACATAAATCGCTCCGCTGTCAAAACGGCGGGCAGTTTAATCGGAGGGATGAATTAAAATTCTCAAACGCGTCGGGCTGACCGAAGATTACTCTGCGATTATCCTGATCGGAAAATTGACAGGAAATCGATGATTTCTACGGTTGCGTAACAACCAAGTAATCTTTATAAAAATTAGGCTGCCCAAATGTATGGCGAAGGAACGTGAATCATACTTCGGTCACGGAATGCAATAGAAATCCGCGGAGTGTTTTCTCCTTGCTTCGGCACGTATAATATCAATTTGCACAGAACTTCTTGCCAAAGTGAATGTTCCTAAATTTTTCTAAGATAATTGCGAAATACTCGTGAAATTACGTAACGGGCGTTAACTAAACGGGACGTGAGCGTTCCAAATTATGGCTGTACTTTTGAAGATGAGGCGGGTTCAACGAGCATAGATAGAAAGAGCAGTAGTTTTAGATAGCGCTACACATGAACGCTTTGATTAACGCTAGTGTAAATTTGTTTACAAATTGACGTCAAACGATGAAGTTTTGTCGTACAACGATATTTCCGATTAAACTTCGCGATGACTCAGACACATCCCGTCTGGAACAGTTCCTGCAATTGGTGCCATGGCAAAATTGTCATTCGCAGATTTATAGCACGGCTCGTAACGTTAAACTTCATTTTTTCGCCACAGGTATAGTAATAAAAAAATGGTAAATCTACAATTGACCAATAACAGTAAAATTCCTGAAATTTATTGATCTGTTGAAATACTTTATAATTCCGTTGAGAAATACAACCTGAATCTGAAGAACATAAAAGAGCTAGTAATAATTTAAGAACCTAAATAATATTAAGTTATTATTACCAAGTATTCTCAAACTTCATTAATGTAATAATGTGACAAAAGTTCTTTAATCCCATAATAATAACGATGCAACGAATAAATCCGTTTCGGTATGATCGAAGGCCGATGAAACAAATTTTTATTTCAATGCATTACAAATCGACGATCGAAAGCTACGAATCGTTTCCCGGTACCTATATTCAAAAAGTGTGAAATATCTCAAAGGATCGTAAAACTGAAAGTCCGTCCGATCGTTTCTAATACATTCGTCGGATATTTTTCTCCTTGGCGAATTACTGAATTTTTCCCCGTGCACCTCGTTCTTATCCGATCGACGAATGGCAGAATGTGATTTCTTGTTCCCTGGTGATCGCGTTCCTCCACGTTTGCACTGGACATTGCCGAAGGGGTAACATACCGGGTGACGCGAGGCCCCCCGGTTACTTATTTTAACAATAATTTAAACAAGAGCAGTCGGAAAGTAATGGCAATTCAGCGAGTCTCCTTTAATTTTTAACACCGTCTATTGAAAATATTCCTTTGACGCTTCTATCATAGTTCAATAACAGATACCAAAAGTAGTAGATAGTTTATATTAGTTTACATTTTAGTAGATAGTTTATAATATATTTTGCATAGAACGTGAAATTAAATCCCGATACGTACTCCGAGACGAGTATAAACTCGATTCCCGAATTTTCTCAAACAAAATGATAAAAATCGTCGTTCGTCGATTGAAATCCTACGTTTACGCAACGAGAACGAGCGAGGCTAGAAAAAAAAACGGGCGAAGCATACCGCTAAATTAGCGAAACGCGTACCAACGCGAAATATAAATTAATGCACCGACAGCACGACAAAAAAAAAAAAGAGATCAAAAAAATATACCACCGTTACCGAACCACACGCAACGCAGTCCGTTTCGGGGAACAGCAAAATACGATTCCTTATTCCCTCGCATTCCGCGACATTTGCACTGCGAACAGTGCCCCGCGGGGAGCGCATACCGGGTGACGCGATAATCGACCCGGGGATACGTCTGAAAAAGGAGAGCACGCGCAGCGATACAAACTTGCCGTGCGAATCGTGGAAGGTGCGCGAAGAAATTGTTAATGATCCATGACCGTCTTGGTCGCTTAATCCCAAGATCGTCGGTGGTGCGTCGATACCGTGGAATGCCGATGACACCTCATCCGCAGAGAAATTAAAGCCCCGTAGCGCGTAGATCGGCGATCGGTCGTTTTCTATGCCCACCGCGGCAACGAGTGCTCCAGATTCGTAATCCCAAGGATGGCGATTGCAACAATCTCGGTGGCGCGATGCCCCCGGGGGCAACGCGGATTCCCATATCTGCGAGCACTCGGAGCACGCCAACCGTCGACCGGTGCTTAGAAAGTAAAGGTTCCATGCGCCGGGGCTACGCCTTCGGGTGCTGCCCGCTTAATTATTTAATTATACGGGCTGCTCGAGCGACGTCAAAGGAGCGAGAGGGGTGGGGGGGAGGGGGAGACGTTGCGGAAGAGAGTAACAAGTCGAACACCACCCTCTGTTCGATACGATTTGTTTCTACGACGAGCGTAAAAGGCAGAAGGTACATATATCCGAAAAACGCGGGAAAGCAGAGCCGATCGAACGTAAATCCGTGAAGTAGCGAAACGTCGATGGCGAAGAAATATCGGGGTATTATCAAATTCTTCGATTCTGGAGTATTCGGTGTTCGTTCGATTGTTTGAGAAAATGATTATGACGATTATTAAAATAACGGTCGAGTATTTAGTCGGACGAGAATAAAAAGGAAGTATTGTAACAGCACACGAATAGCGCCGTATAACTGTTCGAACAAAGTTTCGGAAATCGACGAAACTGTAATATCGAGAAACTGACGGAGAAATGGTTAAACTCAGCGATTCTCGAGTACAGATATATAGTATATAATGCCAACGATTTAACGAATAATGTTCCGCTTGTGCTCGAAGGGTAAGTCTCAATTTGACAAACCGCAACGGAGAATTACAGACGCCCGCGGAATGGCACTATTCGCAAGCGGACCGAGGTTGAATTAATCTCGTGAATCCTTACTCGTTGGGCGGCTCTTTATTAATTAAAGGAAACCGCGGCTCGTCCGAATGGACGGTGGGAGGGGGGAAGTGACGAGGGACATTGCCGAAGGAACTAGCGCAACATTATTTCATCTCGTTGTACCAGAGCCCCGGGCAATGACTTTGAGAACGACAAACTTGGAATTGACGCTTCTTGCGCGGAGATAACGCGCTTCTCCATACCTTGTCGCGATCTTGCGAACGTATCTGGCAATCGACCGAAGGGTACCTGACACCCTTCACTTCACCTCGGCATCGTTCATCGTAACTGCGGCGGCCACTGTCTGTGCCGTGCGCTTTCTATGTCTCCGTCATTGCCTTTCTTTCATTGTTAGTTCGATAGCAAAATTTCGAGGTGAAGTCAAAATGTTCGGAATGTTCCTACAGACTTTTCTCTATAAAATCATTTTTATTACGCTATACGATATTACGATATTTAGTCTTAATCGAGACAACAATGGATAATTATCTACGGAAAGAATTAAATTATATTCCGTGATACTTCCTTCGGTTCTATTATATTCTGTTGTACATTTGAAATTTCATATAATTGTGTTATATTATGTTATATATAATTATGTTATAATTCTGATTATGTTATAATCAGAATTTTCCTGACGATAAAAAAAAATACGCCCAACGGTTAGGGATACGATTCTAAAAAAAATCAAATATGAATAATTATTTACGAATGCGTAAACAACATTAAAGTATATCACGTTGAAGCGCAAAAGAAACAGTTTGTTCGTAATAATTATAGCCTTCGTGCGTATTTATTCGATGCTGCAGCCATTCTGACATAATCGTAAATTGAACCAGAAAAGATGAAGATACACACGCAATGGAGTAAACGGAAATACGCATGCGCGCGTGGTAGCGGCGTTCATCGGATAGCACAACTGCACGCGTCTAATTCGATTTTTTTACGGAAGTTTGGAATCACGCGATTTCGGTAAACGTATTTTTTAATGAAAACAATTGCTGTAACCCTAATAACCATGAAAGGTGATAATTGAATTTTCAACTCGAGCTTCATTTTTTCTGTTGTCAAATAAATTTACCAGCATTCAGTTTAATAGCTTAAAGTTCTCGCGGTTAATTGTCTGAGCGAACCTTCATTCATACTAAAACGGAACTGTTCGGGGAACACTCTTACACAAATCTACCGATCGTTCCAGCAAGACGCGCTTTACAACCGCACGCTGATCATTATTACAAACTGATGCCGCGTGCATGGACTTTCATCGCGAAAGCGTGGCAATAGATATAAAAGCGTATTACATCCCGGAAGAAAATACAAGCAGTTACCGCAACCGGGAATCGGTGCCTCGTAAAATCGTGTATTAAACAGTTCGTAACTAAATTGCATTGCTCCTTTCGAGTTTGTATCCGAAAGCACGCTGCCTACCGCACCACGTCGTTTCCTCTTTCTGGAACACGAATAGTGGGAAATCTTACAATTACGCAGTAGCATGCGCGGTTACGTTATTTTTACTAGGACTTTAACTCCACTCTTTTTTTGTACTTGATTTTCAATCGTTTATCGACCGTGCCTAGGGGTTTACGGAAAATTAATGTTGATATCGACAAACGAAGTAATATTAATGTAACGTGCTGTCATGTTAATGCGCGTTTCAGTGATCCAAATAAAATTGATTTCTCGCAAAATGATTATGCAATTCGGACTCGAATCGTACAGTAGATACTAGTCTGTATGACAATGGGTTTTTAGAACAGCAATAATTTTTAGAAAGGAGCTATAATACCCTGAACAACGACCCGCTGAAAAGTTTTATGCCACGGAATCCGGCAGCGATTTAAGACTGAAAGGAAACTGTTCGAATCGGTTAATGCTGGTCTTACGCATGATTTATTGGTGTTCCATGATCACTGGGATCAATTTTCGGAAAAAAAGTTTGCCAAGTAACACGAAGAAAATTTAATTGCTTCTGGGGCAACGTCACAGCTTCACTCTGAAACCACTATTTTTGTGAACAATATTTTGTTCAGGTTCCGAAAGAATCTGTATCAGAGTATCTAGATAACTATTATTAATGAAAACACTATATTCCGAGCAAAATTTTAACTACCGATTGTTTTACATATTACAGTGTATAATCATAATTGCTCAAAGTAGAACGATATTGTCTTATCAATGTCCAAACCACAATGAAAAATTATCTGCGTGAAAAGATTTAATTACGACCAGTAACGTTATAATAGATCGATAAATATTTAAACAGAATATGAAATATAAATGAACTTATTATTGGAGAAACGATTCACGTGTCGTGCAACAGATGGCGCCAAGAAAATTCTACAAATCGCAAATGGCTGCCACGTCGAGAAACACTATCGTGATCGCGGGAGAAAGAGTCGTATATTTCGAATTTTCTCGTGTCACTTCGGCTTTTTTACACGATCGAGAATAAACTTTTTGTGTTATGCTGTCCATTGATGAAATCTGCAATGGAATTCATCTCGACGAGGTACACGTAAAGCTCCACCTTTTAACCTTCCTAAAAAATGGTGAGACTTCAATTTTGAGGTTAAATTACGCCTCCCCGTTATCTGTCATTTTTGTAAACAAGAAATCTGCACATAAAACAATTTGGCATTTCACTCCATAATTCGTTGGGAAGAATTCATATGTTACTGATCACAATAAAGTTTTATGCGTGTTCGTGTCGCGATTGCGTTGTGTGAAATTTTGTTGTTGACAGTTATGTTTGGATGACATTACGATTCTTTTGTATTCCGGTTCACACCTTGCTGATGTCTGCCCTAAAAATACAATAGATTTCATTTTGGATAGATGTACCAAAAAAATGTCACTGTTATATTATTATAGGAAAGCACTAGCGAAAATGGTTCGGACAAATATCCAAGAATAAATATTTCCACAGATGGCCCAAAAGAATGGACTTACACGATGCGGAGACATATGCAGGTATATAATTAATAGATATTTATATTTAACATGTGTTTCTTCAATTAATAAGGAGAAATTGTTATCGTATCAGGAAGTGGTCCCTGGTTTATACCTTGGCCCTTACAGTGCGGCCAGTCGGTCTAAATTGCAGTCGTTGTTAGACCATGGCATAACTCACATAGTTTGCGTTCGACAAGACATCGAAGCAAATTTTATAAGGCCAAATTTCCCAGACAAATTCAAGTACGAAATGCCTAACTTATTTAATAACATTCCTTTTTTGCGATACGTGCTCATAATCAATATTATAGGTATCTCGTCCTGGATATTGCCGATACAGAGACAGAAAATATAATACAGCATTTTCAAAAGGTAAAGATGTTCGTTGACGACGGTTTAAATTCTGGTGGCCAAGTGCTGGTACATGGTAACGCCGGTATATCAAGATCGGCAGCATTAGTTTTAGCGTACGTGATGGAGACATATGGACTTTCGCAAATGTAAGTATTTGTTTCGTTAGTTTGGCCCGTATTTGATTACTTGGAGAAACATTAATAAACGGTCGATTTTTCAGGCATGCATACGCGATAGTGCAGCAGAGAAGGTTTTGTATAAATCCAAACGTAGGTTTTATGGTGCAATTGAGAGAATACGAACCTATATACCAAGCGCAAAAGACGATAAAAAATGAGCAAGAGAGTACGGAAAGACGGCGAAGCAAAAGGTCTATCCATCAAATGGATACCGAATGCCTAGAAGATAGAGCTGACGTGATGGACAGTTGATGATAATCGAATGAATACCAAAGTTACCAAAAGACTTACTCTAGACTAGATAAACTAAAATAAATCTAACGGAGGTACTATTACAATTCGATCATGTTCCCAACAATACTAATGTATGTAGGAACATTGTAAAATCATATGTTACAGTATTCAATAGTTAATCGAACAAATAAGTATGTAAAATTTATTGCAATTTGATCCTATAGATATTGTCAATATAAGTAAAGAAAATATGATAAGAGCTTTGAAGCACTGCCTAAATTTAGAGTATACGATGCCTAATCAATTATGCTACTGTCACGACAGGTATCATTTTTCTTTTGTTTCCGCTACTCCGTTTCGTCCATCCTCAAAGTGGGAATGTTCACGTTATTGGTTAACGTGGATGGACCTACTTAGCAAACTACGAGCGCTTTTT
Source organism: Pemphredon lugubris (assembly GCA_933228935.1). Taxonomy (NCBI): domain Eukaryota; kingdom Metazoa; phylum Arthropoda; class Insecta; order Hymenoptera; family Crabronidae; genus Pemphredon; species Pemphredon lugubris. The sequence continues at coordinate 54,047,737 of OW121817.1, read as the reverse complement.
AAAGCAGATGGTTTTAGTAATTTATAGGAAAAAAACTAAGTAATAAATACTCTATTTTTTATTTATTAAGCATTTAAGTTGTTTGTAGCTATTGTTACATGTAAAAAAATACAAGTATTTTTAAACTCTTAGCTATTTATTTTTCAGTGGAACGTAAGATTGTACATTACATTACCCGATTCAGATCAGTATTTTCATGTGTTTAAAGTGAACCTACTACTCGCTTAATGAACTGTTATTAAAATATAAAATACGTCGTTTCTTAAAAGTACCGTTGACGAAACTTATTTAATTTTTGCTGGGATCATGGTACAAATTATGACCTCGTTGTTTTCGTTGATAAGTTCCCACTTTACTTGGACGGACAACTGAAGTTTAAAAATTCAATATTTCATTAACGTCTTATTATAACATTTTTAATGAATTCTGTATATAAAGTCATTGATTTAAAATACCTTAGGATAAGCTTTCAGCACTTCCAACGTAGCCGCATAATGATATGGGCCGCCCTTACTGAGAGGACACGTGATACCTGAAGCGGGATTCTGGCAAGCATCTGCATTCGGTATTGGGAACGGTATAGGAATGTCCATTATTACACCGTGTACACGTGCGGTAACTGTGGAAACGTCCACCTCTGAAAAAAAAAAACAATTTGACAAAGGTCTCGATATAATGATTAGCACGAATTCTCAGAAATTGGAGATCATCGGTAAGCAGTGTGGCATTTCTCCGACTGCTTGACATCAGTCATCATTTATAATATACATCAAATAAACTATTTATACAATAATATTGTACTAACCCGTCGTAAAGTCCATAGATATCGTCGCATTGGTACCGCGTTCTAGCTCACACGTTGCTTGGCTTTCAGCGCATCCTGACACGGAAATGGACGTGAACTTCCCAATTTTCGAGCCTGGAAATTAATGAACATATGAAGTAATTATTAATCAATCGTATTAATCGTTTAAAATTAAAATCCGGATAATCCATTCTCGGTATACCTTAACAAGGAAAGTGAGGTAATAAAATTAAGTATAAATGTGTATATCTAATTCATGTAGCCTTGTATATAAAGCTTATTAATTTGAATTGCACAGCTTCAAGCGTAATTGCATATAAGAATCCGTATCGTGACGCATCGTACACCACATTAATCGGATAGTACCAAACATTTATAAAAATCAATAGCGGAAATATTGTTACTCAATTCATTTCACAATTCTCATAATCTGGCGCGTGATAATTTCGCACGCATCGACAATTTGAATTATCAATTTACCCGAAGCCGGTTGATATCGGAGCTGTGGCGAAACTGCTTCTCGAACACGTTGTTAATGTAAACAATAATAAGAACAGTTTTGACTCATCCTAACGTTCGTGCCGATAACCGAAATATAATTATATAACGTTTTACACGTCTTCCTATATTTATTTTCTGTAAAGCGCCATCTTATTCGCACAATAGAATCATAGTACCAGATTGAACGTAAATCACACTAATTACAGTGTGTTTTAATTAAAGGCCGTTTGCATTAAAAAGTGGTGTATGCAACTTTGGCAGTGGATTGACTACATCCGCGATAGAGACATAATCATCCGACAATCAGCGAAGGAGCAGCAAAATTTCAATCCTGCGGTTTACGTAAAAAGGTTTTTACGTCAGAACGACTATGTGTATGTACGTAGGAATTGCCGTGACCTTCAGTTACCCGAGAAAATATATAGGAATTATCTTCATTACTTGGAGATTCTCTATAATTTGCCCGATCCCTTGGATTGTACGTGTGCCTCGTGAATCACTTGAACGTTTAATTATATGAGATGCAACACGTTCATAGTTAGTGATATAATAATGGAAGTGGTAATGATATTGATAATGCAAATTACTATTCTGCAAGGAAGAATCCTCTATTCAGAGCGTAGTCATAATCAAATTACGTCCTGACGAATTATTTATCACATTTTATTTCGCGCGTTTATAATTATATGGATAATACAAAAAAATCTTGCGCTCTCGATGAAAGTCCGGAAAACATTATAATTATGTATATTTGGTTATAGATAGCGTAAAAATTTTCGTTCAAAAACACCGCTGAATTATCAAAATTTAACTCTTAATTTTTTGTTTAATTCACGATGATGTCTATCCCATTGTTTAATATCATAATTAATGAAGCTTTCGATAAATCGCTACGTCTACTACGAGTAATACCGTTTCCTCTAATGGGAGTAATAACAGACGTCTGGCAAAGGTCACGCAATTGAAGCAAGCGTGAGCTAAAAATGTTTTTTAGATTAAATCTTCGAACCAACTGGTCTCTCTTACTAGATAACGACTAGCGCATGGTAGGAATATGTCAATGACTTCCACGAAGTTACATCTGTTTGACATTTGATCTGTTACAGAGAGAGATACTCAATCGTAACATTTTGTAAAACGTAAACATAGCGAAATACGTTGTCGCGGCTTTTAGCTTCAAATTGATGACTATACTCGTGGGCGATTTTCCCAATTTACAAAACAAGAACATTTTTTCTTTCTCGTGTACCAGAGGGTGGATCGGGATAGAGGTTTGGCTCTGAATTCAAATCCGCGAGCATAACTGCGCTATCAAGCGCGGTTCTCGAAAAATTTCAATAAAAAAATAAAAATAAATTGTTGAGCCCCGAAAGAAAACAATTATTGTGAGGTGTCCAAGAGGGCTAGATTTCTCGCAGTCGTAAAACTCTATTAAGGTCACACCCAATGGTATGCAAGGAAGAAGAATACATACTGGGCAGCGTTATCGTTATCTCTTAAAGCTCGTTACGATAACCAAATTCTGTGCAAAGTTAAACAACCTCCATTCAGTTGTCATCTCCGTACTAACTGGTTAATATGTCATTTTGAAAAACTAACTAAAATATCGCGTGGGTCCCCGTAATTGTAAGAAACTAACAGCGAATATTCCGCTATCAAAGTGTGTCCTTCACGTTGCACGTTGAACATAATTTTTAAGGAAACACTTTTGCGATGAAAACGAAATAATGGGCAATCGATAAGTTGCCCATGTCAAATTGCTATTGAAATTTCAAGTCTATGGACAACATATTACACCGAAAAAATGATTTCGATGAAATTACAACACTTTTACTTCCCAATCAATTTTCAGGACGTTTCAACGCAAACGCTACTACGGAAACAAGGAAAATAAAAGATTCAACGGACATAAAAGTGCTAAACAATATCCAACCGCGAGATAACCATTACGTTCCTCGCGACGAACATTGTGTCACATGACTCATTCGTTTTGTCTCCTAGAGACGGATCCCCGTCTTCTCGCGCGCGGAAAGAAAAAAAGTATTTGGATCGGCCCAATAAAATCGCAATTCATTGTAAACGACGACCGTTATCACGCGTCCTACGCGAAACTCACCGCAATCGTTGAAGGTGGCCGCCTGGCATACAGCCGAGATGGCCAGGAAGCACAGCAAATGAACTCCGGAGGTAATTCGATACATCTTGTTCGGTCGGCGTCCGTGTGGCTATTAAACTTGTCCCACGAAGTTCTGCTCCGAAACAAACAACGGTCACCTAACTTGCGACTCGTTCTGCTGTCTCGGCAGTGCGCGTCACCGCCTCCGTGTCTGGACTACGTACTTTAACGCGTCGCGTGTCAGGACAAGTGGAAAAACATATTATGAGCAAGGGTATGGTTTTAGTGGTGGCAATTTTGCGCACACGAAAAACCGTAATTGGCGATACAGTTTTATTTTTGGTATTTCCGAGCGATGTTCGGAGAATATTATCGTGGAAGCGTTTTAAAGAGGCGATCCGCGCGAGGATGAGGTTTCGGCGAGATAGTTACGTTACGATAACTTTTATGCGTTGGATGAAATATTAAAAATAACTTGGTATATAGAGAGAAAGGAAAGAGCGAAATGGCGTTTCTGTGGTAAAGGTATTTTTTCGAGCTGCGAACTTATTATGTAATAAAAAAGATTATACCAAAGCATAAATTGAAGAGAAGAAAAATGATTTTTACTATTATCTAATGATGCGGCGTGAAAAATTGAAAACTAATTGATTCGACGATGTCTGAGTATTTGGAGATCGCCGTAGATGTAATTTTGAGAAGAACGCATTCAGAGTTTTAATTCCGATCTTTTTCGAAATAAAATGTAATCGTTTTAATTTACCCTTGATCAACGATTCTGACCATCGTGTACACCTTACGCGGAAGAAGCAGTTTCTTCTTCGTTTAATCGACTCTGGACCAGGTATAATCCCTTAACAAAACATTAATGCATTCTAGTTTTTGGGGTTTACTTGACGTTCACGTGAATCATGATATTTTTTATCCATCCTTAATATTTTTTAAGTCGCTATCCTTACTGCAGCGTACTGAGAAAGTCTACAGATCACTCGTAAACATTCAATAATAGTATCGTTAAGCTAGTATCATAAGATACGGCATTATGAGTCAGCCCAGTCATTATCGAATGTCTGTGTGAGGGGTCACTGAAGTCTTAATAGTGTGCATGAAAGCAGGAAAGAAGATTCGACAAAATTATTTCGCGGAAGTGGAGTATTGAATTGAAAGAAAGTCATTTAATTTGTACCTTGTAAATGGTGGGACAATCGTTCGTTTATGTCAGTGATAAATATCGTGCAAAAATTATACACAGCTGAACTTTATTCGATGAAATTAAAAATATTTTGTAGATCCATTAACAAAATCCATTTTTTAATCAACAGCACATATATGCAATTTATTTCAAAAATATCGTTCGATTTGATAAAACGTAAAAAATAAAAGTTAGCACGGCGATAATCATTTTAGGCGTGTTAATTTGGATTATACGCGTAATGGGAACAAAGTTATAATTCGTACAACGCATACGGGAGTCTACTGTATAGGAAAATGATTTTCGTTTAAATGAAATGCAAATACTGCTGGAATACACGTGGTACTTTTGATCGTGAACGCACGTTGCATTTAAATTAGATTAAACATTTTAACGCGATCGTTCCATTTACGTGTTCTACAAATAGGGAGAAGAAGAAAATATTTAGCGCCGAGTGAAATAGTTTACCAATAATGGCGATATAATGCTAACTCAGCTGTCTTTCAGCCTGACCCCATTTCAACGTTTAGATTTAGCGGGTTTATACAAAACGACTGCAAAACTGAGACGTAACTCCACAATTTCTTAATCCGTTGCGTGTCCCGTCGTATAATACAAGTATGAGTGATACTTGGGTTTCCAGTGGCGTCGCGTCGTTTATGTCTGAACTGCAATTAGATGTACCCTAAATTCTATTATAATCGAAAAAATGTTCTTCCGAATCACTAAGTTTCTAAAAAAAAGAGTTCATGGTTCTTTTATCAACGTTCACGATAATAATATAATAATGAATAATCGTTCACGATATCATGAGTTCACTTGGATTTTATTACATTTCTTATCTGGTAGTTTATTTGTGTTTGTATAAAAACAAACGCATCAATGGTACTACCTTTATTTAAAATACACCTGGATGATTTAGATAAGATAAAGGCAGAAGTCGAGAGGCACTCAACATTTAGATCGAATAATTAAATGATGATTCTGATAAATGTTCTGAATCTTTGCAGTCGTATGTTTAGATCAGAGGCTGAGAATCATAAAGGTCTGTTTCCACAGAAATAAATAAATAACTTACGCTGCTATAATTCTTGGTCCACCGGATTGTATGATCCTAGTTCGAAGAATCCTACTGCTTCTTACATATTCCGCATATTTGATTGTGAGGTTAATTGCGTTTCGTGAAAACTCTACATCGGATCTCAGAGTTTCGTTCATTGCCAAACGTCGATAAAGTAAAATACTATTCGAAACTTATATCGCGCCATCCGACGGCGCCACGTATAATCACTGTCGACATTTTGAAATCAGTCAAAAAGTAAAGACCGCGACAAGTGGCAGTTAAAAACGTGAAGTTCTTGTGGGTGCAATTATCATTATGTCCAATAATAATCAAAAAACTAAACCATGTGTTCGCATTTAATAAATAATACATAATCAAAATACAGAATGAGCGAGTTCCGCTCTGCCTTATCGATCCAAGAGATACTAAATCAGTGTAAACAATTTTTCTAACAAGACGGCAGCCCCAGGTAGCCTTCAAATTGATTTATACTTCGTAGCACGACCGATTATCCGGCCAATTCTTGATAGAAAACCGAGGACCCTGAACAGGTATGTCGCTGGATATTTTCTATCCTATCTGTATTCGATGTAAAAGCACGTTACGCTTCCTTGAATGACCGTGTTCAAAACGCAGAAGTCGCTCGCATCACTCTGTTTTAGCCGCATAATAATTTAACACGTGTTATACGAACTTGTGGCAACAATTTGACTGCGAAAAGCTTAAAAATTGAAATCGCGTATAGGTTCATTCTATATACACGCGTAGATATAAGCATAAGAAAGAAAGTAAGGTTAGGAGTCGCACCGGCGCGACGGGATAATTAGTATTGTACTTGCGCCTACCCCGGAACGGCATTACCAGTCTTATACCGTATAACACTTTCGTAACGAGCGATGCATAGTACAAAAGGTCGGAAAGGTGTCCGTCCCGCTTCCCGGAAAATCTCGATTTCGTTGGCGCCATAAACGAACAAAAGGTCCGGCCATTCAATTACCCCGACGAGACATACAATTTTTTCGCATTCGTCGTAAAACGTTCGGGAAACTTCGAGAGTATCGGAAATTTCGCATTGACCGATTACTGAAAATAAACGCCAGGTATTTCCCAGAATTGGAATAGGTTTTAGCTCTTGCAATATCCACGTTGGATTTATCGTAAATCGAAGTAATTGGTCCGCCGTGCAATTTCTCTCCCTGAATATCGTATCCAATAAAGTCGCAGGGAAAAGAATTCGGCGAGGTGCTTCGGTTTCGCGAACAAAGAGTAATACTGAGTATATAATATTATTATATGTATCAATTATAATATATATTAAATATGTTAAGTAAAATTATGAAAAATATATGAGCTTGTTGGGTGATTCAACGCGAATTATTGTAATAAATTGAAAAACAATCTTTTTCAACGTGAACTAAAATTCCTGCAAAATTACTATCGGCATAAATGTTTAGAGAACTAATATTGAAGGATATTTAATAACATATGTAATTTCGTAAATACAATAATAATACCTGAAACAATGTAACACCTAAAAGAAAATAATAAACGTTGGGGAAAGGTAAAGTAAGATTTGAAAAACGGTAAAATGAAACCTCGGCGCGGTTCAAACGATAGCCAAGAGTGAAAAACGGATATTTATAATAGCGCTTTAACGGTATATCCGTGGCTCGTTTCGTAGACCGAAGCTTCAAACGCTATTGCTCGAACAGTAATTTCGTTGCATCGATGGGACAGAGACAACGTCGGCAATAAATGCCAAGCCGATCGTAAATTCGTTGATCTATGCAGGTACGAGATTCTCGGAATCGCCGCTACTTCCTGTCGCCTTGCTCTTCAATGCAAACGGTATTAGCCTAACCGTGATTATCCGTAATGGATCGACCGGGGTTCCTTTGGTCCGTGTAGAGTACCTACATAAGCACCTAATCCACGATGGATTAAAATACACGCAACTACCTACGCTGTGCATTTTGCTTCGTATTTATAATATTTCAATATTATATATTTTTTATTATTTGAATAAGTGTCACTAATACACGGACATAGATCTGTGTATGAATAGTTTCAAATTCTTCTTCGTTATACGAAATACATAAACATTTATGTGCTATCAAAATTATTTTGAATGTTACGTAAATATTTAAAGCGAAAAATGGATAGCATGGAAATATTTTCAAAATAAATACGAACTTTCTTACCATCTTAATCAAGACGATATTAACGATAATGTTATCGATAAATGTGAGTTAGATTTATACGAATCATAAATATAGAATTATCGTGTTATTGTAAACACTCGACCGAATCTGTGTGAAAACTGTAGTTGTTATGTTTTGGATCAAGTTTGAAGAGCGGAGCGAGCCACACGTTTTGTTGTCGTGAGAAAAGTGGTGTTGCCTCTCCGACTTGAATTATACATATTCCGAGATCCGCGTTAGTATGTCACGTTGATCACCGGCGAAGAGATACTTATCGCGGTCGCGTTGTATCGAATGTGGTGAAGACCTTACTCGTTTTTTTTTTATAAACAGCGCTAAATGTAGTATTCGCAGTGTATATCGAAAAAATACAGTTTGTCCACGACTTACCGCTTTCGGTACATGATTTGTTTAAACTGGCAATTTTGTCAACGTTTCTAAAAATCACCAATCCTGACGGCCTGTGACTTTCGTTGTTCTTCAATATTTAGAGAAAACAAAAGAGGATCTTAAGAATTCGAAATATTACTCCAAAAAGTGACCGTTTTCTTTTGGGATGACCCCGATATCTTTTTCAGTGAGAACCATACAAATTTATGTGTTTTAAGTTACAGGTAGGTTATACAAATATACATAAATTGTGTATACGCTCAAATATACATAACAGGCATCGGAAATATGATATTAATATTATATTTACGCGCAGACGCGTGCTCATGATATTCATAAGATATTTACTTATTTAATTCGAGGGTGCGTCACTTAAAAGATACGCGTACGTATCTTGAATATTTAGAGAAATATTTCTTAAATATTTCGTGACATTGGGCGAAATAATTAGGGTAACGTTGAAAGTAAAGGGAAACCGTCCAACCGCATCGATTCCACCCTTCCAAGAAACAATGAAATCCCGGCGGGGTGACGCTGGCCGCCGGTCTACCGTTTACGGTAAATCACGGTAGGAGGGGTAGTTCTCCCCCTTTCCGAATATATTTAAGGAACGCGGAAGGTTAAATCGTCCATTTGTCGATCAACGTTGTAAGTGAAATAACCGTATGTCCGCGGAAGTGCCGATTTTTAAAAGTTTAACCAAACGAATTTTGCATGCGCGTGTTTATATGTCACAATATTAATTAAAGAAGAAAAATGACCGTGTCAGCGATCTGGATTAGAGACAACATGTTGTGCCCCTCCGATCAATGTGTAAGTACAAATTGTTTAAGTTAATCCGGTTTTTTAAGACTGTAAATACTTTTTTTTAACGAAACGAGACACGGGAGTAACTTAGTGATTTTTAACCCTAGAAAAGTAACGTTAAAACAGTGTCATCACATTTTGAATATTAGATTTGAATTAAGAACGAATTAAATAGGTTCCTTTTTCTCTACGTTTCCCTCGCTCGCAATCGTAAATTTTGCTAGCCGCGAACCGATATCTCGTAATCAAGAAATATTACCGTAAGTGAGACTTATGTAAACAACTGTGATTATTGAAAATAGGAAAGACAATTAACGGAAGCAGAACTGAAGGTGCAGAAATCCATCGAGAAGCTCTCCGTGCCCGATTGGTATCTGAACAAACGATCGAGCCCACCGAAGATAATACGCAATGTCGTTCCAATCGAATATCGTCCTCCATCGTGGAAAACTGTTGCTACAGTTGGTGGTGCTGCGAGAAGGAAGTCTATCGTCGGCTCGACCTTACCCTCGAAACATTCAGGTAAAACAAATCATGTATTTATGCGGAACTATATTCGCGGAACAATAATGCAAAAAACGATTGAAGAAACGAATAGTGACGGATTTATAGAAGTACGAATAGTGCGGAGAATTTCTGTTTGGTCAAGTTTTTTCTTTATTATTAAGCGATACATTCGCGAAATCGGGGTTTTCCAAAATTTCCGTGCAACACGTTTTTCTATAAATTATTTTATAAATCTGCGTTACGATTTATAAGCGGAATTGTTGATTTCAGTCGCATACACGATCCCACGAAATAACTGATATAACTCGCTACCACTGATAAAAATTAATCTATAAATCTGCGAATCGATCTATAAGTGTCATTGTTGATTTCAGTCACATACACGATCCCGCAAAACGAAGAGGATTCGTCCCTCGCGAACGAATCGGGAACGAACAAAGTGTCATCGCAACAACAACAACAACAGCCAAAATGCCCGCAAACGAAACTACGAAAACATTTGAATCATTGCTCGGACGAGGATGAGCAAGTTTTCGATACGAGTATCCCAACGGTCCAGATATCGAGGAACATCAGTCAAACTTTTCCGAAAGTTTCGCCGTCGAGGAAGATTCGAAACATCAACATTGTGTTACCACCGAAACCGGCAGTAAATATTTTGGGCTCCCTGGGAGTAGACGGCGACGACGGCGGGAACGCAGAATCGAGATACGCGACTTTCGTTTTGAACAAGCAACCGCGTCAATCGACGAAGGAGAAAACGAAAGAGGTGGAGAGGATCGTGGAATCGCCATCGAAGAGAGTGGAGAGGACTGGTAAGAGGGCAGAGGGTAGCATTGAAATGTTAATCGGCTCTTTCGCGACACCGAACGCGAAGAGTGATTTCAAAATGCCAGCTGCCTCAACGCCGAAATTCACACCCGCGAATTTATTCTCCTCGACCGTGATCGAGGACACGGCGGCCGCTAGCGAGGTGTCCCAGAGTTTCCTCGATAATTCTACAATTTTGGAGAGCACCAAGACGAACATTTCTTCCCCGAGTGTCTTCACAGCGTCGTCGTCCTCCATTCTTGACGAGAAGAAGAAGAGTTGTCAACGGAATATCTCTGAGTGCTTCTTGGACATGTCCTCCGTCGCGGGTAATACGAAGTCCAGCGTTTCACGGTGCACGCTGGGCACGAGTATTTCGGCGATCGGTACGCAAGAGAAATTCATCGAGGGGAAAAAGAAGACGAACGTGTTCCAGGAATGCAGTATCCGATCCATCGATCCTATTTTCTTTGAAAACGACAAAGACAGAGCTCTCTCGCTCGGATCGAGACCGTTCGTTTCGTCCGTTCGAGAAATAGTCAAGAAGATAGATTCCACGAATCCATCCTTCTCGCCGCGAGGTAAAGCTTCGAATCACGGTCGGAAAGAACGGGATCTCAACGACGCGGGAGATAAAAGGGGTAATCTCGATCCGAGAACGGGGCGGGTTAAAATGATCGATACCGGTAAGAAAGAGTCCAATCCATATCTCTCGCCCAGCACAAGATTCCTGCATTCTAAGAAAAAGTCCACGGAACTGGAGAACATCGTGAAGAGCAAGCAACCCCTCCGAGGTAAGGGCCACGTGCAAGAAATTATCGAGGAATTACAGGAGAAATGCAGATTCTCCACGATTACCAGGAAAACCCACCCGATCGCCGCGACGAGCAATCAAAACTTGGTAAAGGCTATCGTTACCGCTTTGGAAAACGGAGGGGATACGTTGGAGTCGAGGAAAATGAGAAGGAGAGCGGACGAGGGATGCGCAGATGGAAGAAGGAGAAACTCCACGGACGACGAATATTCAGAAAGCTGCAACGAATCGGACGTTAAAACCGTCGCTTCCTCCACAACCATCTCGTTGAAGGACACCGACAGTAGCAGCGATTACGAGCAACGATCGCCGAGTTTTAAGAGCGACGAGGAGAGCAGATTCGATTACGAGACCGTCGCCGGGGAAGAAACATCGCCGGAGGCTCATGGAAAAATTGATCGGCTCGACGAGGAGGAGGACTCGGTTTATTGGATACCGGTATCGTCCAGGCGCATATTACCCAGGACCAGTTCGCTTCTGAGCATCATATCGAAGTTGTCGAGGGCACAGTCTCCCTGCGTCAGTCCGATAAGAAGCGAGAGCGAGACGAGCGAGATGGATAATTACCCGAACGAAGCGTGGGGCGCAACGTTCAATAAGAAGAAGAGTGCCGTCACCGCCGGCATTAAGCCGAAGAAATTGTTTCGCATCGACGAGACCGTTGTCGTTGATTCAGGCTATTCGGATAAGTCGGACAGATGCAGCAATACCTCTGGATCGTCTACGGTGAACAGCACTTGCTCCGACGACGATCGGAATGAGTTCGAGTCGGAAGCCAGAACCTCGAGAGTGAAGAAATCTAGGCGCAAAGTGAACCTTGGTCAACGTCGTGGATCTTTGTGTAATATTGATAGTTAGAGTGAGCAAGAGGGAGAGGGGGGAGGGAGAGACAATGAGACTGAGAATGAGAATGAAATGAGATGAGAATGAGAACACGAATGAGAATGAGAATGGGAATACGAGAATTAGATGAGACATTTTGTGATATAAATACGTATTGTGTGGTATACTCTGCGCTAGTCTACCCGATATGCTTGCGACAAGACGGTACGTTTTTTTCCGTCGTCCGACATTTATTTTTTAGAATTTCTTTGTGACGTCCACGGTTTGCACCCGTGATACGACGCGAACTATAGCGAATTATAGTTTATCACAGAGTTTCTTTGGTCGCCAAGCAATGCTGTCTGTCTGCTATTTAGAAGTAAATAGTCACGATTAGAAGAAGCAAATATTGATGAAGGAATGGATTTAATTAAATTTTTGTTTACCTGTACATACGAAATCTGTTTCTGAATGTTTTTGTACGATAATATAAATAAAGTATATTGCATAACTCGAAACCGTTTTTGGAGAGACGTAACTACCCTCGATCCGCAACTCCGTATTGCAAAAGCGTTCTATGCACTCTTTTTATGTATTGAATTTAGAACTTCCACTTTACTCTAAAATAAATTTTTATATTATTAATCTTAATCGTAATCGATTTTATTGCTTATATCTTACTTCACCAGTCTGTGCATTATACTTTTCTATATTTTTATTTTAATTAAAAGCTTTTCGTGTTCTTGGATTACCCATTCCGGGATTACGAAGGTATAATTTATATTAGAAGATATCATTTATTGATAAGTTACCGATTGTTCAGTAAGTCTTAAGCAAAAACGAAAGAATATCGGGAATGCTTCTGCATTTTTTTATTCTGCGTCTTATTACACACTTTTGATAGAGGCGAAGTTTCGAATCGTGTAGAGCAGCAGTATCAATTTTTTTAAACAAAACAAAGCGTATTTTTCCTGTTTCAGTGATAACTTCGTCTCGGTGGATGGTAAACTCGTCGGATAAACAGGTATTTTCACCTTACGTACCTTTCGTTCGGTAGATGTCGCGATGTTACCAAAAGCGGACTTTGACGGATACTCAATGTGTTTAACGGATTGTCTAGTCGGATTTCTGTTTGGTAGTACGGCACGTTTTGCATAAAATTTCGTATAAACCGTTATTTCACAGATCGATTATCGTTGTACACGTTAAGTTATTTATTTTACATTTTCAAATTAAAATTAACCGATAACGTATTTGATAAAAGAGAGTATCGTTCTGGATTTTATTATATGTTCCTCAACTATAGGGATAGAAAAGTATTTCAAGAATTTCAATTTAGCGCGACGCAAATTCATATATTCGCAAACATTTCTCTCGATTTAGCGTCATACCCACTATGCCGTTAAACGCACCGAAACTCGAAATAAGGATAAAAATCTCGGATTAAATATTCGAATGTTTTATCAGAAAAATATTCGACAGGCGTTCGTTAAAACTTTCAAACGATCGGGAAGCGTTTTTATATCTTTTGTCCTAAATTAAAATTCCGCTCAAATTGATAAACTTTTAATTATTTTCTTTCGTCAAAGGATTTTTACATTCGGTACCATTACCATTTAAAGTAATCATTTAAACAAACTCAATACATCGAAGCCCGTAATACGCGTTTAAATGAGAATTATTATGAGAATTATTAAGCGCAATTCGGCACGAAAAATCCGAGAACGTCATTAGACACAGTACGTATAGTTAACGAAACGTAAAGTCACCCCACCTCGTCGATATCACAAAAAACAGACAATCGTCTTCGTATGGAATTTCGTTTTAACGAGAAATCGATTTACACAGAATTTTCATTATAAATTCAAGAGTGCTTTGCACTTGAGTCTGGCAGAATCTTTGATATTAGAATTTTTTGATAATTCTTTGCAAAATGCATATCACTAAAGGGAATCCCTTTAAAGTAGTGTTTTAATCTTCAAAGAAACCGAAAAGAAAAAATCGTTTTCGACTGCCTAAAATTTGTTGACTCTCATAGTAATAAGTAATATTATCGGTGTATCAAAATCGAATTAATAAATTTACGTTTTCTGTATAGTTTAAATCGCGGTGGACCCGTACGAACGCAAAGCTTTCGCTTTCTCACAAAATCTTACAAAACAATGAACCTCGACTCCGTAAGATTTTTCGAAATCCACGAACATTGTGGAACAGAAAACAAAATGATGGTAGAGAGGATAAACACAAACGAAATTGTAAAAACAATGCAACCTCATTTTGTTCAGAAACTTTATTTATTACGTACACTAGCCGACTACTATGCATGCGTTGGGGCATTCGGATACAGGGAGTTTGCTTGAGATCCGAAGCGCGTTGTTTTTTTAAAGTGTATTCTCACAACAACAGCGGTGTTTCGTTCGTTACGATTCGTTTCTTCTCTCCAGAGAGAATATGTGGTTTCTCACTCCCCCTTCCACACTCTCTCTCTCCCGCTCTCTCACTCTCTCTCTTTCCGTAATTGATTTATTTAAATTATAGTGCGTTACTGTTACGTGTATAGTCCGGTGGATCTAAGGCGAACGAAACCCTCTGCCGGGTCACAGCGTCACGATGATCGTCTGGCGGCACGCGCGCGGAAATTTTATTTCGTCCGTTCTAAAAATGTGCAAAAATCACACGTTCGTGAAACACGGTAAACAATTGCGAATACAAAGTCATCCGCCGTGCTAATGGCGTTAAACACAAAAGCTGCAAAGAGGCTCGTCCGACTTAGCGTGCCTCGTAACCACATATATCCATATTTATATTCATATATATATATATTTATATATATAGCTTTGTATTTATATATTTACATACAGTGGGCAGGAATAAGGTAACGGCGCCTGACCGGAGCGAACGTTTATGCGCGCAATTGGAATAATCGAAACTCGAAGGAAATAACGCAAACAAAAAATCGTCCGCGATCTCTCGAGTACTTAACGTCAGATACTCGTAGGCGTTGAAACGTTTTCTCTTTTTAATAATCATCGTGTAATGCCGTCCTTTTCTTTCCTTTTTTCCTCCCAAAACGTCCGTCGCGGCGCCATTACCCCCGTGGCCACCACGCATAGGTGAATCCCTTAATAAAGTATAATGTCTTACGCAGCTAAAACTTATGTCGATATATTGCACATTTGACAACAGTTACGTCTTCTTTAAGTACTTGGGTATAGGAAGTGTTCGCTAAGAAACATTTTCTGTTGCACTCTCTCCCTCTCTCTCTCTCTCTCTCTCTCTCATTCTCACTCTCTCGCTCACCGCGACTCATACTATCGCACTTTCGCTCGTAGACTCATGCTCGACGAAGAAATTAATTCTCGATACTTTACGTACACCACGGATTTCGTCGAGAATCCCCCGGTCCCCAAATAGACTACAAGGGTGTCACTTGGAGAGGTACTCTAAAGGGATCTTCGAGGTCGTGTTCGATGTCTCTGTATAATGCGTTATTTCGTTACTTACTTCAACCCCTCACGTTTGTCCCTACGATTACACAGTTCGTTCTTCGTTGCAAGTTTTTTCGGTGATGTTTTTAAAAGGCGAAATTTTCGTTTCACGGATCAATGCTCAACCGCTTCCAGTTCCTCCACTTCTACCCCCCCCCCCCCCCCACCGCTTTCTCTCTCTCTCTCTCATACATTTATTCGATCAGACTTCCTTTATTCGACACATACACACACGACACAACATCCACACGTCACGCGTCACACGTATTATATACTCGCACTATTAGAAGCGACTATAATTCCTAATTAGTTATTTGCATTCCACTTTGCGTCGATTTACCAGCTACTCGATCACGCGGATAACTGCCTGCCTCTCTCTCTCTCTCCCTCTCTTCTAAGTATCGTATTTCTCTCGTCCGTATTTGACAATTTACTTCTCACTCCCAGGTCTACCGACAGTTATCCGCGTGCCTCCATTCGCCGCGATCGTCGTCCGTGAGATCATTAGAACCGAGTTTTGAAAGATCGTCGCGGTCACGAGAAAGGATTTCGCGATCGACGGGCGTTAATTGAACTGTAATCCGCGATCGGCGATTCTCTTCATTGTTACCGGCCGTCCGTAGGCCACCGTTTCGTTGATGAGGATCAATCTTAAATAATTATCTCCCTCGTGCTCCCCACACGCCGTCGAGTTTGTCTTCGGCGTTAGCGTGCCCCGATTAGGCGCAACGTAGGAGGTAAAGACGAGGCGCGTCGTTCATTGTACGTGAAATCGTTGAGAGGAGACGCGTAAACGCTGGAGCGCGCTCCGTAGGCCCTGCCCTGCGATCGATAATCGATCGCTTCGATGAAACGCGTCGATCGCAACGATCGAACGCTCGAAGGATTAAACGATGTATTCGTTGCTCGTTGTGCGTAGAAACGCGTGTCCGTGCGCGCGGCAGCGGGCGCGCGCGCTTCTGGGTACGTATCTGCATTGCATTGCCGTCTGTACATGTTCCGGTAGTAAATTCCTCTAGACTGTTTACCCTGATTTGTCGAAATTAGTCTCGGTAATGTTATCGCGAGAGAGCTCCGAGCGTGCTCGAAGGGCTCGGGGAGAGATAAAGGACGATTCATTTTCCTGAAGACTCCGCGAGGGAGGCTGCGAGATCGTTTCAATGATCTCTCTCTTTCTCTCTCCCACTTTTCTCTCGCACTTCTCTTCCCACGGTTCTACGTCGCCGCCTTATTCTTTCGTTTTCTAAAGCTCTCGATCGTAACATCGATCGCAAGAACAAATCTGAAAATCTCGCGGAGTATCCCGTCTCGGCCTCTTTCCTCTCTCTCTCTCTCTCTCTCTCTCTCTGCTTTCGAGATTGCACTTTTCGGCGAATGGTTGCCAAGAATGAAGCTACGGACTTGAATTCCGGGATGGCCGAGGAAGCCGTCGATTCTTCCTCGAAAAGTCAGCCAGGATGGACGCTCACAGTTTTCCGCCTGGCCACGCTATTTTATGGGAAGAATCTCGAAATTCCGATTAAACGGAAGCGTGAAGTGTGCTCGATTGAGGACCCGCGGGATAGCTGGTGCTCGTCGGTGCTCCCGTGGGCTGCAAACTCAGCTGCAGCTGATGCTGCTGAGCTTTCGCCCTTAGGCAGGCGATACTCTCGTTCCTGAGCTGCTCCGTGTCCTGGACGATACCTGTTGACGTGAAACAAAGTTTAACACCTTTACAAGGCAATTCTAACGTGACTCGAATGATATCGATTCAGTTATCAGATTCGGTTAACTTTCAAAGTAATTGAAAAGTGCCTCGACGATAGATCTTTCAAACATATTTCTCAAGGAACATTTCGGAATTTCAATTTGCGAGGTTCATCTTGTTATCGAAATATTTGAATTAATGTCTTATCCATCGCTGTTCTTTAAATAAATAAATAAGAAAAGAGAAGGTATGATATAAAAATTTGATTAGATTTGATTAAATTAATTTCGATAAATACAAATGCGCTTCCGATCAAACAAAATCCAATTAGATCGCGCAGAAATTGCAACGGCAATTGATTACGCGAACCTTACTTCCAACGTGTACCGAATTGTATTCATCAATTTCAACGAATCAACGTTAAAAAATATTTCACGAACAGAAACAAATATTTTGCATTGTCAACCGATCATACCTGGAGGGAAACAAATCAAACGTTCGATCACGAAACTCGGATAAATGGAAACTTTACCTGTCGACGACGAAGGTCCCATTCCGTCTTGACTTTCCTGGCCGCTCTCGGAACTGGTCGGGCCACCTTGGTGATGATTGTGATGAGGGCTGCTTCCGCTTCCGTTATGGTCGTTTCCGCTGTCCTCCCCGCCGGACTTCAGGTGTTCTGCCGCTTCGATTGACTTCCGATGCATCCCTACGGGCCCACAGTCAATCAGTTCTTGATTATTTTCGATATCTTGATTAAAGCTGCTTGTCTTAGATGATTGTGCTGATAGAGACGAACAGAAAAAAAGATTCGAAATTTGTTGTGCAGTCGAGCCTTAACGCAGCACGTCTGCGGGGGTGGACGTTTAATTGACCGAAACAACTTTTCAAGAATTTGACGAATGGGATCTCGAGGGGCGAGCGACGCAAGAAAGTTCACTCGACTGTCATCGTTGTGATAAGCAAAACTCAAAGCGTTTAAATTGTCTGACAAAATCTGCGATTAGGGTAGGGAAATTCTGTTTATTCTTACCCAGCAGCCACGGTGCGACGGACTCATTCTCCTTGGCACTTTTTAGTATTGTTTCCGGTAGGGGTAAAGAATGTCGCACCATCGCCCCGTACAAGCCGTACTCTGCCATTATGGTACTTCTGCCCCAACACTTCTCGGTCTTACGCCATTTTGCTCTTCGGTTTTGGAACCACACCTGAAGCAGAATGTACCGAACACTGAATATTGTGAGTTCGTCGAGTGACCGGGTGATATCTTGCTTTCAAATATTTTATTACTTAAAATAACGCGCGTCGTTATACCGATTCTCGCTACGGAGGACGCACGATATTCTGATTGCTAACTTTTCATTCGTATTTAATTTAATTTAACGATAAATCTTTTCACTCCACCGCAACAAAATCGTAAAGCTTTCGTTAATAATACATTCTTCAACTTTTTATTCCCATTCAATTTAATAGCGAAGGTTTCTTTGGCAATAAATCTTCTTTCGATTCGGGTTCGACCGAATTGCGTAGCTTTCTGCGATTACACAGCAATGAATATCGAACTGTAAAAATCAAACAAACGATATCGGTAATACACGCGTTACTCCGTAAATCACGATTGATGTATTTCGTCACACCGACTGACGGAGCAAAACGTCACGCACCGCTCTCGCATTAGCAAACAAAACTGTGTTTAGTTCGCCATTATTATGCGTTAATTGGAAGACTATGAGCGTGCCGATCGGAGTCTCCGTACCATAAACGTGGTACGTGCAGTTCAGTGGTTCCTCATAGTTAACTATTACGCTTAAACGGTCATCCTGGGGGTCGTTATCCTATTTTTCGCGGGCGCAGCATCCCGTTAGGCTACTTGTTAACGATTCTGATGACCCGACCACCTAGGGTGGGGTCGCGTGCCAGTTCCTCGGGCCACGCTCGTGTCCCGGGACGAGTTTCGAGTTTAACGAGCTCGATTTCCAAGGAGTCTCGCGTATTATACTCGCGTGCGATGCGGGCTAACGCGAGTAAACTAATTGTATCGCGCAGGAATCGCTAATTGTAATGCGCTGTATTCCGCGCTCTTTCTCTCTCTCTTTCTCTCGTGAAATAACGTAGACAACCCGCAGTGTATTCGTCCAAGCGTATCGTGGACGAGATACAGTTCGAAAATCGCCATGACTCTGAGATCGAAACGAACGAACCTGTTTTTATTACTTATACAGGATGTATCGGGAATCGTGGTACAAGGAAGAGGTGAATCCTCGGGTAAATGTAAATCGTGTACGTCAAACGCGTGGAATATCTTTGTCTCTTACGAAGCTTCGTTAATCATTAATAGCCTTCAATTATATTCCTCTTTGCGCTGTGTAAAACACTTAAAAAAAAAAGAATTGATCGAGGAAGCCCGTGTCGGTAACCCCAAAGATTTAAATCACACGGAATCGTCTAAAAAATTGGATTTCCATTCGATGGATTCTACAAAAAAAAACGATGCGTTTCGCAAAATATTGTGCGAACGAAAGGGATATCGTTGTTCTTCCGTGCACCGCGTTAGCCCGTCAAAGGAGGTTCGTTCAAAACATTTTGACGCTCCCGTTCGACGAATCGAAGGGAATTTGGCCGAGGAATTTTTTGAAAGCCTTCCGAAAACTACTCCACATCGGCCGCGGCTAATCCGTCACGCGCATTCTTTTCCTTTTAACCACTCGTAACCGGAACGTGATCGTTCGAGGATGTTATTTAAAAAGCCCGGTGCGACGCATCATTTGCGAAACGCGTGTACGGGGCAGCGATGGCAGCGTGGTAGGGGGATTGCACGGGGGTAGGAAGGGGGAGGGGGGGGGGGGGGGCACGGCCAGAGGCTAGGGCGTGTACCAATTTGTAGCAACAATGCTAAAGTCACCAACAGAATTGGAACGTAATTCGAATGAATGGAAACGCGTTGCCCTGTCAATTTGCGCTGCCACCCCGAAATTATCTTTCGCTTAGATTTGAACGAGCTCTGCCGGCCTTTTTAGCTATTCATCTGGTTCGATGGAAAAATGCTGAATGCAAATGTTATTCCGTTTACGGGGAAAAGTATGTTGTTGCGTGTCCCGCGCGCGTGTACGAGAGAAGCGAATACGAAGATGGTGAGTTTGATTGAGCGCGAGTCATTTCTTTCGCTATTGGATACTCTTTCTTTTTTGTTTATCTTGATACGTGCGATGCGGAAAGAAACGCATTTTTTAACAGTATTTCATCCACGACCGGTCACATGACCGTTTCTTCAAATACCGTGTACATTACTTACGCGGTTTTTCAATTTGCGCGGGGACTCACTGGACACGAAGTGTGGATAGGAGTAGTGTTAAATGAAAATATCGTTGCGTAGAATATCGTTGGCTTTACCAACGTACGCGCGTAAGTATTTTCTATCAGTTTCGGGAATTACGCGAATGCGTACGGAGGTTTGCTATTCGAGACTTTGTTATCCACAAATTCGCGTCACTTTGTCCCCCGACTCGACTCGAGCATTCAAATTTGAGCAGAAGCAGTGTTCAATTCCAATATACCGACTGGAAAATATTTCAAGAATAAACGATAAGATACCATGTCGAAATTCGTTCGTCGCGAGCGTATACGATCGCCGACTCGAACGCCCGACTTTCCCAAAGTTTTTCATCTCGATGAAAGAGAAGTATTGCAAAGCCGCAAAAAGGATTGACTCAAGGCCGTGCGGGATACAGTGACCGACGAACTTTCGAGCTTGTAATATACCCCCGTGAAAACGAACTCGAGAAACGAACGGTGGAATACCATTGAGAGACTCCTTCCGACCAACTTCATAAAAGCACGGGGTCTGTCGCGAATGAGTCCTTTAGCTCCTCGGGATCGGAAATCGCGTACCGGGATTATCCTTCGGCATCCTGGAATACCTTACCTAAGAAGACGTAGACACGGCGAAGCAGCGAAGAATGGATATATATATATACATATATATATACGTACATATATATATATATATATACGTACACACTGAAGAGTACGGGGGGTAGGGGGGGGGGGGAGAGGTTGGAAGGGCGGGGAGGAGGGGAGAGTCGAGCGACGAGGAGTACCACGGGGATGGTGGTGGTAGTGGTGGTGGTGGTGGTGCACTGCAGAAGCAGCGATAGCAGCAACGCCAACGAGGAGGAAGAGGAAGATCCTTTATGGGTGCCGTTCGTCGACTCGAAGGAACGAGAGAACTCCGACGGCAAGCCTCCTCCTACTCCCTCATCCTTTCCCATTCTTCATCTCCGCCACCCCCTTTATTGGCACACCCGGTATAATAAGGAGCGAGTTTGTATTTAGTCGACCATGCGCAGTACTGCCTGTTGGCGTATCATCGATCAGACCGGCGACTGACTATTGGACCAAAACAAGAGGATGAGAATGGGAATGGGAATAAAGGAGAGGGACGGGCGATATAAAGTGCGACGGGGTGAGACGCGGAAAAGCGGGAAGGGGGGGAGAAGGAGATAGGTAAAGGGCGGGGGAGGGGAGAGAGGGATGGAGAGAGAGAGGGAGAGAGAAAGAGGCACACGATGGCAAAGAGAAAAGGATAGGGGTAGATGAAGACCGAAGGGAAAGAGCGGAGTAAACGCTGCCAGCGTCCAAGTTAGACGATGGTATTGGTGCTGATATACATACACGTACATATATATGTATGTGTCTGTATGTGTATATATTGTACATATAAGTATATACGGAGGGAAGTAAAGAGGGTGGCGTAGGACAGGGAAGGGGGGTAGGGATGGGGGAGAAACCGGAGTCTGCAGTAACTTCCTATGGATTACCAATACACCGATACAGGGCGTCGTAAAGTCAGGATGATAGCCCAGAGCCAACGATGCGACGAAAGAGTGTAACGGAGTGCAAGTTGGAGGTGAAGGTGGGGCAGAGACGTGCCGCGAGAACCTGAAGATCGACGGAGAAGATGATGTCGAAGGGAAACAGAGAGGAGGTTTGAGAACGAAGGATACGAAGGGTGGGGTATGGGGGGAGGGGGGGGGGAGCGAGTAACAGAGGGAGAAGCGAATAGAGAGAACAAGTCGATGGCACCCACCTGCCTGCTTCTTGCCGCAACACTCGAACCTCGATGCCAGGCACGATGTATTGAAACTGAGGCTGAAGAGTTACCGTCAGGTACTACCAGGACGAGGGTACTCGAAGGTCTACCTAACCGAAAGCTTTTTGATTCTCCGCCGCTCCGAGGAAAGAGGAACGTCCGGGTGGAGGGAGGAGAAGGACGAGGTGGGAAGACGAAGAGGGAAGAGCGAATAGAAGGGAATTGATGGCAAAGAACGACGATGGGCGAAATTGCCAACGAAGATACCTGACGACCACGACGACGACGCCGACGACGACGACGACGACAATGGGAAACGTTATTTTTCTCTCCCGTACTCGCCCGATTGTTTTTCGCAATTTGAGCGTTCCCGCCGGACTGGAGTAACTAAGAACCTCTCTTCGGGTGGCGGCTTCGAGGGACAACACTTTCTTTCCTTCGACGCCAAACACCGCGAAATACCAGTGTATACGCGTATATACGTATGGACGGATAGCTATCGCGACGCAAGGTGATACCGTTCCGAGGATAATTGGAGATCTCGTTACTCCCCACCGGTAACTTCAATTTGCGATCAACCGATAATGAGATATCGAGTTCTGGTTCCCTTTCTTCCGCTTTGCCTGCCCTCACCCTACGCCTCGTAATCTCTTCCGACTCCCTCTGTCTTTCTCGCGATCTCCCTCTCTCCCTCGCCCTCTTCTCTCCCTCGCTCACGTTCATCTTTCGCGTCGTCAAAGCAAGCGAGATATATTAGACGCCCGTTAGATACTTATTAAACGATCTTCTCGAGAGATGTTCTCGCTCTCCCTCTCTCTCTCCCCCTCTCTCTCCCCTCGTCTCTCGCTTTAACGCGGGGACATTATCCTATTTCGACTTACGAACGATCCTCGAGACAAGCATCTTTACTTGCGCGCGCAATATTGTTTTTCGCTTTATACCCACGCTGGGATTCGTAGCGATGATAATTACTATAAAGCGTAAGTATAGTGTACGTAGGTACAATGTAAATGTAAAATGTAATACGCTGACGAGATGCGTGGCGTGGTAAAGGTAAAATGTGAAGGACGGTAATGAAGTAAAATATCATAAGAAATCGTTACGTTGATAGAAAAGTGTTACGTCGGACAATTAGCAAGTTTTCAAAGATGAGGTATTTTTTAAATTCTGTATTGCAACAACTTTTCAGTCGGATGCGCGTAAATTCGTTTTATTTCCATATGTTATACATTCGATTCTAAAAAGTCATAAAGACGATATAATATTACACGTAATATTATATTATTATATTATAACGTATGCACGTATACGCTTCTGCTCCCTAGCGGTACATTGAGAGAACTACAAACATGTCGTTTTTAGCGTAGTCTTTAGAATCGATTTCCCGGGTATAACGCGATAAGCGTACGATTCACCCTTTACGCGTGTCAACGAACGCGGTGTAAGTAAACACGATAGAACGGTCAATTGCGGGAAAATAATCGCCGAGTGGAGTGACGTGTCACCGATTTTCCTATCATCTCGGAAATGCTAATTTTTTCCTCGCTAGATGTATACATATAACACTAACTCCATTCAAATCGAACGACATTGGAGTCGAACAAATACAGTAAATCACCCAACCGAAGACACGCGCGAACGAGATGCAATTCGGGAAAAGAAGAACGTCAATCTCACACCCCATATCACATCCACGCTCCCGGTGGTCGATCATGCCTCATCGAATATTAATACCAGATCATTTACCACGATGCACGCGCTCGCCGTAGCTGCGAATTAATACGGTTCTCACAGACTCGAACAGCCGCAAACCCCGTGGTCGGGGGGTTCCCGTCAGCCAATTAATCTCGTGCAACGAGTAACGCGTGCGGGGAACCTGCGAAGTCGCAACGATTCCCGTCCGAGAATGCGCCTGACTTATTTGCCGCATAATGCGCGTACAAGAGAGGAGCTTCGTTTGCACCCTGGTCATCTGGCTGGCAAATAGTTAAGTTGCCCGAGACCATGGGGTACCGGATACCCCACGCTGGGCACCGGCACGCGCCGGTCCATCATTAGGTGAGACACTTGCTACGCGAAGGATACCCGAAGAGGGTCGCGCACGTTAATCATGACTTAGCTTCGTACGAGTAGAAATAGTCTCGAGAGCAAAGTGGATCGATGTAAATCATATCCTAGTTGGCGACGAGTCGACGAATCGTTCGTCGAAGGGAGTACCGTTTCTACGCGTTTTATCAGCTTTTGGCACGGAACAATGGTGCACGGAAGCTTTTACTCGTAATTGAAATTATACTTGGTGCTCGCGTGATATTAATTATTCTTCGTCGAAACGATTGTTTTTACCAGCCTGGTTTTTCCTGTGCGAATTATAGCTGAAATTTTAATACGAGTTCCTGTATTAACCGCAGGGAACTACTAAACCAATAATTACGATTGGTTTTAAGGTTTCGTTTGAGTTTAACAGTTTTAGGTATGAGAAAAGTTTATTTCTAAGTGTGTATAAATGTGTATGATATCATGAATATATTTCTTAGCGATATATAAATTGAATAAATAGGAATGAAGATTTCTGTTCTCGCATAACGTATTTTATAAGATTTAATCTAACGCAAGAAATTGGAAGATGAAGCTAGTCAAAAGCGTAACAACGATTATTTCTTGCACCCACAGTACGATATACCTTCCGTACAAACATATACGTATACAATATTCCAAGTTACGTCATAATCGCTTAAACGACGAAGAAAGCGAGCGCACGACGTCCAGAGACTGCCACGCACATTTATCTTACCCCCACCTCCAACCACGCAAAATACGTGTCCCGATTTCGCCAAACGCTCGGGTTTAAGCGAGCCAAAATTTCGAAAAAGGACAAGATTAATTTTTCCCCACTATCGGTTTTCAACCCTCTCCCCCCGGCCCCCTGTCCCCACCCCGACCCCCTACCCCCAGTCGAACGACGTTCCCTCATTAATTAACGTCAAGACACCGCGCATCTTGATATTACAGTTTCTTTTTCTAGTCCATTTCGCCGACGCAGACGTGTTTCTCTCTTCCCCTGTCCCCGGGTTTTCACCACGCAGACTCGGTTTCGATAGCGTTTCATCGGCGGCGAGGGCGTGGCGAAACTTCGGCCCATGCTTCTAACTTAATTCGGTTAGTCGAGATTTATATCCGCCGCCAGCAGTATCCCCTTGTTCGAGTTTCAACCATCCACCTCCCACCCCCCTCCCACCCAGGCCTCCTCCACCTCCTCCGCGCCACCCCCGCCGCCTCAACCCCCCACCCCCCTTTACGCCACCCACAGATTTCTACCGTGGTACGATGGGGTTTATTAGAATTTATAAGCGGTCCCGCTGACAATCCTGCAACGCCCAAATTGCTGGATATTCCGCGAACCTGCGTCCAACCCCCCCAACCCCCCTTACCCCTCCCCACGACCCCCTTCGAGCGATTTCCGCGGAAGGGCGGAAGCTCCCTTATTTATTTGCCACCCGGTGGACCGACCCGACTCGGCCCCGTCGGAGGGACACTCGCGATGTGCATTATTGGTCAATTTTTGGGGTGGAACGCGCCCATCCGGAATTCATCGCTTTGTTTGTCGGCGGTTTTACGAGCGTCGCGCCGTTGCGACGACGAGCCTCCTTTTCGTTCCAGAAAATCACACTGACGTAAGAAACTGTCTCGCGTGTGTACGAGAGAGGCGGTGGGGCAGGGGCAGGCCGGTAAATTGTGGAACGAAGCGTGAATTGCGTGCGATTTATGGGATTCCGTTGCGAAGTTTATCAGGCTTTAGCGTGGAGTACGTTACGGGGGCGTTTTAAGGGACACGCTGATGACTCGCACTGATTTGTAGATTTAACGTGGAAACGGGCACGATGACGCGTGTTATCCTCTTTTAGGGTAAACGTTTAACGATATTGCACGAGTTTCCTTCCCGCTCGAAGGGTTCGTGTCGATCGATCCACGCGCGATTCTGGTTACCCTCGATTACGTCTGTTCTGTTTCTTATTATCGATAATAATTTGGCAATCTAGGTCGATCAGCGTGTCGTTACGACTATCGTGTTTTCCGAAAGTCACCTAAAATGATCGACGATCATTCCCATGCACGGTTGATCGCGATTAATAATCAACGCTCGATGGCGATAAATAATTAATATGAAAATCAATATTTCGCGAAGCGAAAATTGCGCATTAGCACGATTTTCAATTACATATTAAACTCGCTGTAAATCGAAAATATTTTAGAATGCCATGAGTTTCAACGTCACTCAGGCGCGAGAATTTCTTCTACCCCCTCTCCCCACCTCCTATCCCGGCGATTCGGGGTTGCTTATTAATATAAATAACCGGCGATCGTGCGACGGGGGTGGGTGCCACTTGTCAGTGTCCGTCTAGACGCGCAGAAGTCAAAAGGCCACCCTCCGCTCGTGAAGAATCATTTAATCATTCGACGACGAGCGATAGAAAATTCATGAGCTCGACGCCGGTACCGGCCACAACCCTATTACGAGGGTTGGAGCGAGTCCACGGACTATTGGACGCGAGGGTGGATGATGCACCATCGCCCTGCTTTTATGTGCGAACGATAGCTCCTTCCTTGCGACAGGATTATAGGTACTCCGTGTGGGAATTGTTGGGCGCTGAATCACACGTGAAAATGCTATAATTCGACTTTAATTTGATCCGCGAACGATTATAACGGCAACGTTGGAGGGGGTAGGGGGTTCGAGGCTGTTCGGAGAAATCGTACGACACGGATGCTAGTGATATCGTGATGCTAGTTAATGTTAAACAATCGTGCTCGCGTAAGACGGATACGAGTGGAATTCGAGTGGATTACGCGATCGAGTGGCACGAGGCAAAAATACATGATTCGTGGTTATCTGACGCTTTTGTTAATTAAAAAATTGTACGAGACGGGAAACGTCGACACGCGTGCGCGGAGTATCGCGATGCTGAATGATATTAAATAATAAACGTCGTTTAAGGCGGATACGTGTATAACCGCGCTGAATTTATGGTTCGCTGATCCGGTGTACAAAATGTATTACACAGTTACTCAACGCTCGTATCGTTCTGGAATTTAAAAAGCAGGCGTTCGAAATTACGCGTGCCAATGAATCTTGGAATTTTGTTTAACGATAATTCGCGATCATCGAGGCGCGCGAAATTACTTTTGAATGTACCGAAAATATTATTTTCGTTTCGCTTTAAATCTAGTTATCGTGCGTTTAAATAAATTGAAATCTTCACTCGCCCTCGTCAACAACGCACACCCGCGGTCTGCCAAGACGCTTCGGCGAAGAACAAATCGTTCCGTGTAACCCGAAACCTCTTACAATTAATTCGAGTTATCGATGCATACGAAATTCCTTTTGATCGTGCCGCGCACTATTTTTTTTCCCCCCGAAAAACTTATTTACCGATGTCACACGCGGGAGCAACGGAGCTCTCAATTCGCGAAGGGTGATCCGTTTTCAGAGAACCACGCGCGGTCGGCCGTGCAAAAGGAAAAAAAGAAAAAAGAGAGAGAGAGAGAGAGGGGGGTGGGGGGTGAGAGAGAAAAGGAAAAAAAAATACCGGCAGAGAGGAGAAAACAGAGAGAGAGAGTAGGAGCGTGTGGCTAAGAGAGCAGAACAGAGAGCAGAGAATATGAGGGAAAAAAGGGAAACGCGAGGAAAACAGAGAAAATCTCTTTGCGAGGTATTTTTGTGATATACACTCGTCGCTCGCCACAAAGGTCGTTCCTCGCTGCTCTCGTTGTCGGCGTCGTCAACGTCGTCGTCACCGTCACCGTCACCGTCGTCGTCGGCGTCGTCGTGGTTGATAACGCCCGGGCGGGTGGTGGAAGAGCGAAACGAAAAGGCGAGAAAGCTCGTTGGATTTTAGACGCAATCAATTTAGGTGCCGTCTTTGTGCCAAGCCTCCGTGTGCGTGAGTTTGCGAGTGTATCTACGGTACGTAAAGCTCATCCGAGGACACTGTGCTCTCGAGTATTTAATGCGTTCGTAGCTTTGTAACCCCTCGGTTTCGAACATACTATATACGCAAAGCCCTTCCCGCGCGCGTATACTTCTCTCCGTACGTGTGTCCCGTTGGGCGTGTGTGAGGGCGCGCGTATGCATCGCTTGCGTGTCGCGCTCGGGACCATCGAAAAGACAAAATCAATAATCGGGCAGTGACTAACGCCGAAAATTTTCTCTCCTCGATCCTGTTATGCGTAATCACGCGTCGATCCTAAATATCGCGTGAATACTCGCCGATGCCAGAGAATTCCTGCACGTCGACGTCGCGTAACATTGGTGATACTTTTAAGTCGAATTTATTATGACGTTTGACGATACAACATTTCTGTTCGAGACTCGCTCGAACGGGGGACGCTTGTGAATTCGACGCTGGTGATATTTTTTTCCAATATTCCCACTCATGGAAATTATTATAGAAGGCTGATGGTTTTGTAGTACGGTGGACGGGTCAAAGGACGCGTTAGCGAGTAAAGTGCGTGTCTCGTACGAAAATATTTTTTTAGAATCTTTGAACGCCGTGAGAAATGATTTTTCGCATTTTTCATAAAATGTAGAAAACGATTTATTCCGCTATTTAACGATAGGGAATGTTTTTCCGACGCTCGATTGGGTTAGAAGTATTTCCAACTAGACCGCTGGGCGTCCGTAATGGTTATCGGATATTTTTTCAAAAATTCTCACGTACAGTAATTAATTTGTAAAACTGAACTTCGTTGTACAGCGCGGGAATCAACGGAAGCGGTGCCAAATAAAATTCATATTTCACGCAGTCGACAGATACGATGCGCGCTAAACAAAATGTTTGCATCGTCCGCCAGCGATGCAATTAATTGAATTGCGCGCAATTTCGTTACGTTTTGTCGATACAACGCGATACAGGAATCATCGCGAACGGCCGTGATACTCGACTCACCGCTCGCCGGGCTGGCTTCGAAGATTTTCATAATCCCTTAACGATGGTCCGACGTGGAAATATTTATTTTACTCGACCAAGAGGAGCTAATTTGAGGGCCCAGCCCTGTTTACACAGCGTTAGCCCGGTCTTTAGAACGTGTTAACGTCTTCTGTAGGCACTCAAACCTGGAGTCTCTTCCTCGAGCCCTTATCCGGGATATCCACCTGTCACGCTTCGCCTCTAAGGGAGAATTTAATTTTTCAGAAAATACCGGTTACCGCCAAGACGGCTGATCATCGTTCCGTTCCGAACCGAAATAACAGGTTAGCCCTTCGCGCTACGGATAATTCCCTCGTGTCAGCTGGTAATTGTGAAAATAAATATGTTTGAATTTGAGTTGACCCTGCCACGGGAATCCCGGGATTGGAGTTTAACGACATTTTCTTTGGCGAGATCTATGTTTGAACGCGAGCGATATTGTCGTACGTCGAGTATGGTATTAACGGAATTGAAATTAAAAGCGAAGGTGAAAAATGTTGGTGCGTAGATTTAATATCGCTCTCCGTTTGTAATATTTTACGCTTTTGTCTGGTATCGGTAAATTACTTAAATGATACAATGCCAATACGCTAAAGATATAATATTAAAATTCCAAAGAAAGAAGCTTAGACGATTTAGTATCTTTCCCCAAAGACACTAAAAACTCTGACGGATCACGGTTCGATCATCGCAAAGCTGTCACGCGTTAAACATTCCGTTTCGGTAAATCGAGCAAACGGTCAACCGCATCGAGCTTCGATCTATCGAACTCCAAATCCGAAGAGAAATACGCTCAGGTCAGAAGGAGAGGCATACCCGTAAAGGAACCGAGCGGGATCGTTTCAGGAATGCACCACATGTTCAGGGATGATAGAGAGAGTTCCCGGCGTTCGAGTATGGAGTATTACCATAAATTCCCCGTGCAAATGGTAATATCGCGGCATAATTCTCCGCGACTTACGACGCTGGCTGCCTACTAAACATAAACACAAGTAGGAAGTCTCGTCTGCCCCCGTGGAAAATTCGCGGGTCATTTGAGCCGTTTCCGCGCCATTACCCTTTCTTAGCCGGGCTTCTTTGCGGGTGGTTTCCAGGAGGAACCCGGAGAACGGAGGCTCTGGAGATCGAAGTCGAGTGGAACGTGGGAGGGGGTTTCGAAGACCGTTGAGGCGGGATGGCCACGGGGTGGGGAGGGGGGAGGGAGACGGAGAAAATTGAGGGGCGGAAGAGGAACGTAACTCGATTCCTCGTTACTTTCTTCTTCGTAGATTATATCCTCGACAACGAGCCAAACTTCCACTTCTTTTTTTTTCTTTCTTTTGCCTCCTCGTCGGTCTAAACGACCGGTCCGCGGAACCTCGGATTCGCCGATTCATTTGGTCGCAACCGGCGCGAACGGTGCCACTGGCTGCGTTTCTCTCGGTGCAGTTAGTTATACGCGACGCACCGTTAACCGGGGACGTTATTGTCGCGGGGCCATTTTGGTAGCCGTGGAGAGAGAGAGAGGGAGAGAGAGAAAGAGGAGCGGGGCTACGGCTTCATTCTTGCCGTTGGTTAATGCGGCACTTTCCTGGCAAATTGTTCATCCCCGCTACGAGGGGTTGGACGCCGGAGGATAAAACTGAAAGTTCATAATGCCAGGGATAATGTTTCATTTAAGTTCTCGCCGACTACCGATTCTCTCGACAATCGTACCCGTCGGGATTCCTTTCTTTCGTTTTCCCCGCTTCCCGATTATTCTTTTATCGCGCGAGACGCTGGGCGTATGTCGATTTAACATTTAACGTATGCCTCGCGTTATTAGCGAATCGTCCGGTTTCGCGCGATTATGTTATTAAGATCGCGTTTAACGCTCTCCTTGCCAAGCTGCAATTGACTGAGCGTCATTACGCGGTATGTGTACCTCAAATGGTTGGACGCTACAAGGTTTAATATATCTGCGAAATTCGCCGATTTTTTCGTCCGTTTCGGTACCGTGTATTTATCTGTTGGTATTTTTAAACGTTTGATGAGAAAAACATCATTTGGCGTAGAAATGAGTTTCAGCGGGAACTCGTTCGGGTACGAATGATGAGAAACAATTTTGACGAGTTACTCGAAAGCACGATCGATTTGAAACGTTTCGCGTGGTACGCCAATCGACGTTTTACTCGCGGGTAGTTTATCGTAGCGCGGAAATTCTGCATTTGTTTGATTTAGAGGAAAACCTGTTAGATGGCGGCCAATTTAGGAGATTTAGGAAACGAAATAAATAATTTTTAAATTGAAATTAGCGCTAAATAAACAATCGTTTCACACGTGAAATATTTAACCATAGATCTATCGCAAAGTTCAAGATTCGATAGATACTTAATCTGCAGGCACGGACGCTCTCATCTTCCATTTCAAGTAAATTATCTAACGTCTCAATTTTTATTATTGTAAATTAATACCGAAGTTAATATTCAGAATATTTATTCCTAAATCCAGATCATGCGTGAAACCTTCATTCCTATTCCGTAACTTTCAATCTCAATATCTGCAGAAGAAAATTTGGTCTCTTTTTAAGATCCTAAATTCATATTTTAACTTTGACCGTTCAATCCGGGAGCACCGAGTGCAAAAATGGCTCTGGCGAAACTAGAATGTCCTTCACGAGTAGCACGGGAAAACTAGAAAATTCCCGTCTACGCTCAAATATTCGCCGTATCAATTTTCATCTTGATTTTGCATTCCGCGACGAACGGTTGTTAACCCATGCTGGCGGAAGGTGCACGCGGCGGAAGAACGGATCGCGTCTCGTACAGTCATGTCCCAATGTTGCACATAATTCAGTAGCCGCATGGACTCTCTGGAAAGCATCGGATCGAAAGCCATCGAAGAATCGAGGATCTTTGTTGAGCTGGATGGAATTCGAACGGGCCTTTTATCCGGTTTTACGAGCGATACTTTGCGCCAACGTTGGCTTTTCCTTCCGGAAGTCCTCGGTACGCTACGCCA
The DNA here is from genome assembly GCA_933228935.1 of Pemphredon lugubris. NCBI lineage: Eukaryota > Metazoa > Arthropoda > Insecta > Hymenoptera > Crabronidae > Pemphredon > Pemphredon lugubris. Next base: position 54,015,501 of record OW121817.1, on the reverse strand, counting down.
TTTTGTGGAATGTGCGCCGCGATGTTTTACCAGGATGATCGGCTCGACGTATGTACGAAGTATTAATGATTCGAGACACGTAAATCGGACAAACGTGGGTGAGGGATATTTGTTATCCCCTTTCAGACAGAATTTTAATAGCTCTTCTTTTCTCTTCCCCGTTAATTTCTTAGTAGCTCAGTTGTTAAATTTAAGTCCCATTGTAGATTATTCGCGCGTTATAAAATATCAATGATCATGAGAGTTATAACTGAGCCGAATATTTTAACAGTGACCTAAGCTCATTTTTGTTGTTGTTGACTGTAGTAACGTGTACAACTTCGGGTTTCCTGTCAACAAAATTTGTTTAAAATGAACTTAGGCCACTTTTGAAATGAATTATTTCTTTAAATATCTTTCGACTCGCAACGTACTTTTCCTCGTCGATTCCAATTATTACCTTATCTCTCCGCAAATCAAATCCAACGCGACGCGCGATCAACTAAATACAACTAAAACAATCTCGCGGCATAATCAAATCGTTAACGATAAACGAAAAACCGACGCCATTTCGACCCACCTAATATCACCTCGACGTGGCTCAACAAAATTAATTTTAAACCTCTCAATCTCTCCGTCACGTCAACGAACTATTTCCAAAATCGCTAACCACCGCGACGTTATTAAGACCGTGAACGACAAACACACGCGAATAATATCGGTACATCGCGAAACGCCCCGATTGCCCACCCGAACACGCCCCCCGCAAAATCAGTTTCCAATTTACACCCCCGACGAACTATATCGAGGTGCGTCTACGCGCAGCGATGATCGTGCACGATGAAAAGAAAATGTCGAACGTACTACTCGAAGGCGCGAACCGGGCTCGCGCCTTCCTACCTGGCCCAGACCGTTCTAACGAATCCTCAATGGCGCCCGCGGCTCGAACGGGGACTGACAATGGGGGGCCCTGTTGTCAGGAAGGGGGCTTCCTTCGGAGCGTTTCAGAGGAACCTTTGTCAGGGTAACGCAACGTGGAACCCCGGGTGAGAACCCTCGAGGTGCTCCGTGGATGACTTGCGTCTCGCAAGGCGTTCGTTGCTACTTGAAGTCAATTTCTTTCTCTCTCTCTTTCTTTCTTCCTTGCCTTCCTTTTCTCCTTCTTTTTCTTAACGCGGCTAGCACGGCGGCTTTCCATCCTCTTCGCTCGGGAGGAAAGGACGCGTAACGATTGTGTGAGCCACGTCAAAATTCTTCGCTAATGGGCCGCTTATGGCGAAACCCGCGTGGTATGCGTGTGTTGCGATGTCTACGCGAAGTTATTTTATTTATTTTTTTTATTTGTGGTAAGGAAGCCGTGAGAGTCGCGGATCTCGTTATTTAATACGTGCGGCGAGTTGGGAAACTCGTGTATTATTTGATGGTTATTGTAGTTGAGATACTTGAAGCGTGGGGATAAGTGACAAATTTTTGTGTAACGAGTTCCAGGTGGTCGGATGGTAGTGTCTTCTTTTTGGGGAGATATATATAAATGATTTCACCTGTACTGTTCTTTTTTCGAGATTGTATATTGCTTGCCATTTACGGCGACGCTCAACTTTGAATACTGGTGTCTCAATAGAATTTTTTTCGAAGGTTGTAGACGTTGGCTTCTGTCCTCGTTTGATATATATTTGTATATGTTTGGTAAGAGAAAAATATTTTCTTGGCTAACGAAGGGTCAGTAGATTACTGGCTGTACCCTGGTATTATAGGAGTTCATGATTCAATTCACGAAATCAGTTTTTAATTCGAGACGAGCGAGGTTATTATGTTCTCCCAATCTTCGCGGAGTATCTTCACTTACTTCAGTACCCCGAAGTGTCTATTATTCTCAGCATCAGAATCGACAATCTCGAATTTCGATTAAACATCAATCATTCTTTGGCCGTATGAAAATTTTCCACGGATATAACCACGGCGTAGCGTCTCTACGTTTAACCCGCGTAATACCGTGTCATTAGACCTCGCATCATGAAAATCAGCTCTTTCGCTCATCGATATCCTGGTTATCGAGTAATCGCATTATAATTATCCCATTCAAATTGCAACGATCCCCGCCGCAATCGGAACCAAATACGCGGTATAATTATTGTACACCCGAGGCGCAGTTAATCATTAATCGGATCCGCGGGGGGGAGCGTACCACGAAAAAACTCATTCGAAATCGCAAAGTATCGGGCACTCTTACGCGGGTCAGAGCGAGACGAGAACTCGATTGTCGATTCGCGGTATAGATTTGTCATAAACACTTCGCAAATTAGGACCCCGTCCTGCGTATCGATCTCGCCGAAAGGACGTGTGGCGAGGCAGGGTGTAATTTTCGCACCCCCTCCTCACCCAACCGTCCCCATAAGAAGCCATAACCCTCCGACCACCAAAATTACGTCCGTTTGTGTGCGATTCTACGCTCCAATCAGACGGAGCCTCATTGCCGGTATGAGAGCGATCGCGATAACGAGTAGTCAAGTCGATCGTTCTCTCCCATTTCGTATATAATAACTCCCGTAACAGGGAGTTTCGAAAACTAGTCCGTTCGGTGTTTTACAAACTTTATCTCCGAACGAGAATACTGCGAATTCGATGAAATACGTACGCTCGTGTTGATAAGCAAATACGCGTGTGTATCGCGAGAAACGTTTCAACGAGAAAAGTGGATTACAATAATTTTCAACGTGTGATATATAACGTTGTATAAAAGCAAAGCGTAATGGCTGGAAATCTAGGGTTAATTATCATTTTAACGGTTGACGACGTAAATAATAATTTTCGACTACCGATCAAACATAAAGTTTATGTTTATATAATAATGTATATCAGACGTAACGTTTTGGTAGTCGAAAGTTATTATTTATGTCATAAAGCGTTAAAATAATGACGAATTCTAGACTTTCTGTTTTATTGCTGTTCTGCTACACGTATAATATTGTTACGAGCGCTATACGTTGAATATTTCTATCGCGTTAATATTTCTCACGTATTTCGGTTTACAATTTTCGAAATTATTTTCCTCGCGTTCAGTTTTACGTTTAAGAAAATTCCTAAATTCCGCGATATTTTCGGTTGAGTCCCGTGGCTAAATTAAAATTCGGATTGTCGCTGCGGACAATTTAGGAGAACATTGAACTCTCATCGAGTAAACACTCGGAGTTTCTAACCTAACCGAATTGGACCGGCATGGCATGGTGCAGTTCCACGTGAAAGAAAAAAAAAGACTGTTACACCTCGATGTAACGACAACGAGGTCTGTCGAAGACATTTCGATTAACTTCACCGCGGGAGCATTGAGGACCGGCCTTTCTTTCTTGAAATCGTGGGCGGCGATCATAGAGCGTGTCGGGAAATTACACGGTACGTTATAACGTAACCTAGGGAGGGACGCGTTAAACGAAATTAAGGATAACCGCCCCCTTCCACAATTTCCTTTGCACAGCGAATAATTGTAACCTAACTGATAACGCATCGTGCGCGTAATCATTCGCACGCAACGGTTAAATAATTTGGTAATTGTAACCTTTCAGCGCCGAGTCAAAACAAGAGAAAGTAAAGCTGTTTGCATTACCAAGAATAGAGCGTTAATTTAATACTCCGCTGTCTCGGTATCGACGGAAAAATGTTGTTAGATCAACGATTGGTTTGTTCGATTAAGAAAGCTGATTTCTCGGCGCGAAGGAACAAGAGTATCGAATTAAATATGCGTCAGTTGCTCTTGTCAATCGTGCGAAGTATCGAATAAATATTCAGAGTTGTGTTTAAATTATTTTGGTGAATTGACAAGTCACTTTTTGCATCGATTTTAGAAATGCAAAATGTGATATCGAATTGGATGGGAAAATTAAATAAAGAAAGAGAACGGTATGGAGTTCCTCATAATTAAAATTTACTTTCAACGCGCAGGCGTGTTTCTAATAAATAATTAGCGACTAAGGTATGGTTGAAATGGCGGGCGGAAAAATTGTCTCTTACTTTTAGACACTCATGGGAACGGGGCGTCGCGTTTTCTTCTTATTATTTCAAGATACATTAACCGCGCGTCCTTAACTGAAGTATTATTACTTCGCAACGTTGAAAGCAATTATCCTGAATGATTTTAAAAGGACACGCACCGCGGTACTTCCTTGCACTTCAAAAATGTAGTACAATTTCCGTTAGCGTTAAACGTTTCTTACTCGCAACGGCCAGGAGAAGAGTTTGTTACTTCGCCAAAAGAGAAGCGTCAACTCGAAGAAACATTTTTTATTTCCCCGTAATTAACAGTCTTTAGTCGAATTATACGTCTGTTAGTAATTTTAACTCTCCCATGTCCCCTCGTTTTATGATTACAATTTACAATTTTGTTCGTTTAACAGAAGAATCTGAATATTTAAAAACAACTCGTACGACAATCGGATCGTCTTCAGAAAATAACGTTTCAGCGGGTACTAGAAAATTGCAAAGCCCGCGAAGCGATTTATCAAGTCTGAAAATGCCGTGAAAATTCCCATTGCAATTCTTACCAGGAAGAAACTTTGCGATATACAACGTACGATCGTCGAAAGTTAATTTAAACGAGTTTCGTATTCTATCTTAAATGGATTTGCGCAAATCGATGTGCACGGATGAGTTGTTATCGGCTAGTATTTCCTCCCGGTGCTGATATAGTTGCTTGCAGAGCTTAATGAGCATAACTAATTAATTTGTTCAGACTGCATCGACCTAACCAGACCCGTTAATTTAATCAAGTAATAACACTTCAGCGCACTCGGCCTGACAGGCAGCCTACTGTCAAATCGTCGACTGGACACGATAATTTCATTTCACGGCGGAAGCAGCCCCTTCCGGTTTCCTCTTTCAAATTTCGACGTTCACGCCTCCCATCGTTATTATTTCGAACGCCCAATTAACTCGTTTAAGAAATTAACCTTCGTCACATTCTAATCGTTAACGCGCCAATGCCCGTGCGCCACGAAAAGACGTTGGTATCTATTCGCTTTCAAAACGTTGTGAGCGCGATAACGAAACGAGCGGAACTGAAATTTCATTCAATCGACAGTGAAGAGTCGAAGCTCGTAGATTTATGAATTGGAATCCGTTCGCAAAGGAAGCGAGATTTACGCGAAGCAAAGTTTGCTTATGCGAAGTTTTTAACCCGCAAACGAAGAGCCGCGAATAAACACTTTTCCGGTGATAGTGTATATAACGTTCGTCGAAGTTGTTTGAAAACCCCTGAAGTACGAGACAGTAACATTGAAGTGTGCTACATCGTAGGAGAAACGCGGCAAAAGTTCGTGATGATACTTTCTCAAATATTTTCGGTGGATCGAGAGAATATACAAGATTCATTTTTCATCTAACATAAAGCTTCTTCGCGTAAGCCTTGATTTCTATATACATTCTGGAATTAGTCGAAATTGTTGAGTATCACGAAAGTAATCGAGTTTCCTCTAGATAAAGGTAAATGCAATTCCGAGTAATTTTATCCGCGATTACTTTCTAATCGACAAAAGTGATCGAACGGTACGATTAACATTAGTCGACCGATCTCTGCCATTATCTGCTTTCCAAGAATTGCAAATCACCCTCCTCCTCCTCCTCCTCCTCCTCCACCCCGTTACGCAACGATCACGCCCACGCGAGCTTCTAATTCATTATTAACAAAAAACCGCCATTCATCCTTTCTCATCAACCCCCTGGTTAGTCAGCCCCGTCGTCCTCACGAGTATACGTATGCACGCACCATCCCGCACTTTCTTGGCAGCGCGGAAAACAAAAAACCGGTTCGAACAAAAGCTAGAAAGGAGCTACAAAGAAATTAGGAGGAAAGAGCGAAGGAGGGAGAAAATATAAGGGGTCGACCGCGTAGGCCGCGCCGGACCGGCAGGGACAGAGCAAGAGACGAAGAAACGCGGGACGATGGGAGGAGGAGGAGGAGAGCGGGAAACGCGGGACGGAGAGAGGGACGATAAGGGAAAACGTGCCAGGGAAAAGTGGGAAAGGATCGAGATGGGGAGAGGGAGAACGGGTGGATGAAAAAAAAAAAAGAAAAGAGAAAAAGAGAGAATAAGATGGTAACAGCTACAAGGGGTGGAAGAACGGCGGCGGCGTGACAGGGTGGTGGAAGGACAGACAGAGGGAAGACGAGGAGAGACTGTGTACTCCCACACAAAAATATCACCGTTAACGATTACCAACCCCTCTTTCCGTCTCGCGCTCGTTATATTGTGTCCCCGCCGCGCGCGCAAATTTAGAAACAAAAGACGGGTGGAAGGCGCAGCCTGATTGGCCGACCGGTCCGCGGCTCGTCTCTCTGATTGGCCCGTGGGACCGCACCCATCCTGCAATGGCCGCTTTGTCGTTGTACGGCGGCGGAACTCGCTCTCTCTCTCTTTCTCTCTCTCTATCTCTCTCTCTCTCCCTTTCTCCCTCTCTCGCGCTCTCTGCTTCTCTCCCTCTCTGTGTACACGCTTGCACGCTTCAGGCACGAAGCTTCAACAACCCCGTGGAGCGCGACTCGACCGTGTGTTCCCCTTCGCTTTCTCTCTCTCTCTCTCTCTCTCTCTCTCTCCATCTCGCTCTCTCTCTCTCTTTCGCTCCGTCTCACCCACCCCCTTTCGTTTCTCCCACCTCCCACGTTCTCTTCCTCCTCCTCCTCCTCCTCCTTCTCCTTCTCCTTCTCCTTCTCCTCCTCCTACTCCTCCTCCTCCTCCTTCTTCCCCCTCCTTCTCCTCCTGTTACCGCGACTCCTCCACCACCTTTGCTTCGCGACCCACAACCCACCCTCTACCCTCTCGCTACTCTCGTCGGCAGCGACCACCCTTCGTTCCTCGAATTATATCAAAATATAATCACCACCCTGTATGTACACGGTACACGCGTATTCGTGTACGGACACGCATAGACGTTAACGCGCGTCGTCCACACCCACGTGCCACGGGGGTAACTCCGCGGCGCTCCACGCTCACGCGTCGCCCAAGCGGAGTGGAACATTTCGGTTCCTGGAGGACGAAAAGGTTTTTCTCCCCCCCCCCGTCTCTCTCTCTCTCTCTCTCCTCGCCCTATACTCGTTCCTCTATCTCTATCCATCCATCTCCGTTCCCGCCAACCCTTTCCCCTCATTTTCTCTCTTTCCCGCGGGGGCTCACCTCGCTCGCTCGCGGTTCTCACTCCGCGCGGCTTCGACGGGTTTTACGAGAGAGCGTTGCACGCGTGTATGCAGGCAGGTACATACGCGTCGTTCGACGTCGGAGTAGGGAGACAGAGGCACGTAGGACGAGGGAGAGAGAATGAGAGAAAGGACGAAACGCGTCGAGAGGAAGAGGGTTGTAAAGCAGGGGGGGGGGGTGGGGTGGGAGCGAGCGGGGGAGAGTGTGCGTTGCAAGAGGGAGAGAGAGGGAAGCTTGTTCCGGGTCCGCCATGCGGAAACCTATCTCAGCCTACTACTCCACGGGTCCGCGGTAACTAACCGTCAGCCCGGGAAAATTCTCCCTTTTATGGTCGCGCCTTTTGGTCCTGCACCACCACTCTCCTCCACCGCCGCCACCCACCCCCCCCCGCCCCCCCATCGAGGACGAAACCATTGCCGAACCAACCTCCCACCTCGCTCCGTTACGACCGTTCTTTTGCCGCTTTGTGCGCTCGTTGTCCGATAAATCCTCGGGATCATCGGGGAAACAATATGGCCGCGGAATCGAACTCGGTCGCTCGACGATTCGGCCCCCGCGAGGGGTGAATTTGATCCGTTTCGGTAAACTAGTATTATTCCGTGTCATCGGTTTGGTTGTGTCGGTGCTTTGGAGTGGGGAGGGGGGTGGAGGGTGGGGGGTGGGACGATTCGCGGGAATCGGTAGGTCGATGAGCGACGATCGCCGATGGATCATCCTTGAAGCGTAATCGCGAAATCGTTCTCGCCGATTTTTATAACTCGGTGCCGCGGAGAACGTTGATATTATACGCCGAGGAAGTGGTGGATTAATAAAATTAAATCATCCGTGGAGTACTACCCGTTGGATGATTACGATGGTTTATAGCCGATTCGCGAGAGTAATGGGATTGCACGGTGTATCGTAATAGCGTTTTACGCGTTATTGAATTACGGAAAGATAAAGTCTTGTTGTTGAATTGTAGTGGATTGGGGGTAGATCCGGTGCCCAGATAAATGATATCGAGTGCGCGTTAGCTGATCAAAATTCGGTCGACGGTATGGAGCGCGTGGAATATTTGGAGAAATCGTTCTCACGACAAGGACGGACGATGGAGAATCAGAAACAAGGAAAATTCGACGTTGCTGGGGAAAATTGAAGATTTGAAAGGATAAGAGGATTAAAGTTCGAAAAAAGAAAATTCTCCTTTATATTTGTATCTTGGTTTATACTTTACTTAATTTAACTCTAAACAACGATATTTCAATTCAAGTACGAATAATGAAATAATAATAATATCGTTGATAATAAGAAGTATTTACTTAACTTGATTTCGGTAACATACTATTTTTCATATTAATCGCGTGACTTCTCGTACAATCAAGTGACTCTCGAAAGTTTTATCAACATAGAACAATTTTCGTCAACTTTAGACTTGTCACGTTTCCCCTAAGCACCATCGAACATTCATTCTTTCAATAAAATTAATTTATCAATCTCTCACAGAAGTATTCGAATCGCATGGAAATAAAACATTCTCTCAAGGATCCGCAGTAAAACTTTGATAACGCGGAATATAATCTCGATACACTGGCTTTAAACATTGCATCTTTAAACGTCAATCCCAACGACTGTCATTTTAATATACATCAGCGTCACCGATACGAGACAGCCATTGTCGGGTACAGTGCGTTTCGGTAGCCCAAACGAGAATACGAGCGCTTCGTCGGATTAATCTAAAACCCCTGAATACTTCCACGGCAACAATGTCTCGTTTCGCGACGAACTAAAGAAACCTTCCGCGTAGAGCCAATAGCGGAGATGGAAAAGGGCATCCTTTAATCATAGTATTGGGGTAGGCGAAGAGAATCGATAAGCTCCGACAGAGAGAAACTCGATATCACTGAGTCGCGAATTTCATGGGTAGGAGAGGGGGGGTGAGGGGGGCCAGGGACGGTGGGGGGGCGGAGGGCACAGTAGTGGGGCAGGGGAAATCGTGATATCGGCGAACGGCACGATTCGTAGGTCGGAAAAGGTCGGATTTCATAGGTCTTTTGATTTTCGCTCACCTGTATCCTGTCTTCGGGTAGATCGGTCCTCAGGCTGAGCATCTCGCGAGCGTAGACGTCAGGATAATGGGCTTCCTTGAAGGCAGCCTCCAGCTCCTCCAGCTGCTGTGACGTGAAGATCGTCCTGGAGCAACAACCGTATGAACCTAGTTATATGCCATTACAGCTTTTCCCTTAAAGCTAGCCTACGCTTAGGGAGGGGGGGTGTGTCTGGCGTAAGAAATAATTCGTTTCGAGCATAGATTTGCGAGTACGCGTTACGTTGGCCAGCCTTCGCTAAGCGCGCGATACTCCGGAATTTCGGCTAATCTCGCGATTCAGGAATCCCTTGCGCGCGTGGCGGTTAAACTTTAACGCGAGATTTTCCTGTTACTTTTGCTTACATCGTTGAACGTCGTTGCGCGCGCGCGTCGTTCCGTAAAGATATAACGGGATAAGTTTGTCGACTGGTCGCTAGCTCGTTGCTTCGCTCTCTAATTACGTTACAATGGAGATTACGAGAAAATGCATGTGAATTAAATCGGGCGTATTCCATTTTCGTAACCAATGCGATCGATTCTACTTTGTTGCCGACGAGCTGCCGACGATAGCGAGCGTGTACTGTGTGCGCGGTTAGCAACGTAACGGAGGGACGAAAGCGAATTTGACTTCAAGATGTCCAATTAATCTCGGGACAAATTGTAAGTTACGCGGAGAAGAGATCTGACATTTGCCTTCGCGGACCGATTGCGCGCTGGGAAATTGAAAGTCATTTCCCCGGATAATCATCGTCTCGTTAAATCGACGCGATGCGAAAATCTTCGATATGCCAGCGCCGCACGCGTGTACCCGCGCGGAACGCGACATGCAATTTGCGTGTTTTCTTTTTCTTTTCTTTTTTTTTTGCTCTTACTCTACAAGACGTTGGATTTCCGATTCAGCATTCTGTCGATAATTGGACGTAAGGGTGGTTACCGAGAATAATTCCTGCCTCGCCGTTACGCGTATTTCAGACTTTGCGTTTCAGATTCCGACGATTTTGAAAGTAAGTCGAATTCGGTAGAACTGGTGCCGAGTATTACGATCGAGATATTTCAATTGCAAAAGTTCTAATTTACTTGACTTTCACGAGTTTATCTTGACCTCTCTATTGTTTTACTTGATATTTCTTATTTGTATTTGACGTATTCCTATTTTAATTGTTCCGTGGAGAATGCATAAAATATTTACTGTAAAACTAGTCAACGATTAGGTTACTCGTGATTCGTAATATTCTCGACGATTCTTTTAATTCGACAAGCGCTATATTTTTTGCCGCGATATTCCAGTAGTCGTCAATGTTTCGATTCATCGGTAACCGAGCGGTTTTTCCGGTGGCTCCGTTCGCGAAGGAACGAGCCGTGTAACGCGGTCTCCATTTTGTAATGCCGGCAATATACAATCCGCGATGCTTTATATTCTAAATTTATAATCGGTATCTCCGCGGTATCGAGTTTTGCGCGATAATTATATTTTTGACGAGCAATTTGAACCTCGTCCCGCCAATTTCATGTGCAATTACTGGCGAACGGTGATTGCACTCAGAGTTTCTGTCATTTCAAATTAAATCACCGCAAGCCCGCCAAAGAACTTTGTTGATTACACGTAACGCGGTGAAAAATCTTAAATGGAACATCCTCTCGCGATGAATGTTCCATTTTCCTCCAAAATGAGTCCATTTAAAATCGGGTCGCCTCCGTGCATTTTTTCACCTTCGAACAACGTTATCGAGAAACGCCGAAACGAATAGTATTTAATATTTGCGCACGACGGGATATTAACTTTCCAACGCACACGTCCGTAGACGAGATACCGACTTTGGTATTATGATATTAATCGCTGCCGTAAGGGCTGATAATCGTGGTACGAATACAACGTTTCTCGTTCGCCCTTAACGTCGCGAGGGATGCGTTTTAACGGAAGTAGTATCTAAAATTCATGGTTGAAGTATATGTAAGATACTCACCTATGACGACGTTTCTTTTTCTTCTTTTTACTGAAGCCGGAGAGACCATCGACCGTGAAGTCTTTTCCTGACTCTATATTATGCCCCACGCCTGCGACAAAAAGTATTCGTATACGTTAAGATCGTAAACAAACACGGGTAAATAAAATCTGAATATTATGAATACGAATAATGACATAAGTAAATTATTCCACGGTCATATCATTTCGTACCGTGTCTAATTTCAATTTACGGACAGTATTTCATTTTATTCTTTATTTCAAATACTTCGGTCGGGAGTGATAATTACTACTGAATAACGAGAGATACAATTAATTAGGCACGACTCGTTTTATCATGCGAAGAATAATCGCTGAGTATAATCGAAATTCCATGTTCCTCGGGTCACATAATAATGACGAGTACGTTCATCCAAATTTATATAACTAATTTGTTATACTCTGTGCACGTGTACTTATCATTTTTTAATTTCTATTGCAGCTTTTTGTCCATTCTCCAAGAAGAATCTTTAAAAAGATGAGCTTCAAATTGCCAGGATCAATTGTAGCATTTTCCAACCACGAAAATACGTAAGTAACTCGCATTAATAAATTGAATATCCGAATCGGAGACTCGTTATTTCATACCTCTGCATTTAATTGATAATTGTACATTTCGCTCTGTTGGTACCGAGCATGTACGGCGCGTATCAAATTACCTGTTATCGCGCAACTTGCCAATGTATTGAGACCACGTTACATCCGTGAATAATTTCCCCATTGTTTCGACGTTCCATACATTCGCAACCGTGTAATTTTATTTGTTAATGCTTCTTCTCTAGCGGGATACGGGCGTTCGCTAAACCCTCTTAACTGCCGTAAAAAGTCAAGAGCTTTTGAATTAATTGATTATGTTCATAGAGGGCCTCGAGAGAATATATAATTGAGAGCTTATTTTCTCGTTTCTGACTTCTTTTTTTTGCCCCGTATTTTTGGAACGAGGTTTCAACGTTTATTCTTCCGCCCGGAGAAAAGAACTTTTAAACGCGTACGAGTTAACCGAAGAATACCGAACGCACGGGGGAGAATTTTTGAATATACGCGCGAAATGGTGAAATAATGATTTGTATGAGACCGCTCGCGTATGGAATAATTAGTAAAGTAATTAGTAAAATTTGTGACAAGTTCCATATTGAAGCACAACGTTCCGTGACTATTTTATAAGTACTTACACGCACTTCATATAATTCGGCAAGATATACAAAATCGTTAAGGTAAACAATAATAATTCGATCTTCTATGCGCAAATTTGTATCACATTATTCCATCCTTTAAATATTAATATTACGTACATCATCTATTTATCATATCCGTATGATTGAACGCAAACCAATTACCTTCCGCGCAATAAATCGAAATCAGCGTAAAACGCAGTCCATTCCAGATTATACCCACGAGAAATATCTCCAAAATCCTTTCTCATTTCTTTAACCACCGGTTCGTCAAAAACGCTCACAATTACTCGACACGTTCAAAGAGCAAATAATTATCGAATCTTGCGTTCTTTTATCCAAAAAAATTCCATCTCCAAAAAATGATAACACAACTCGACACCCAGTCGAGAATCGACTAACGTAACGGAATCTTGACACTCGATATTACGGCAAAATACCTGGAAAATTTGTTACCGATAACAGAATTTCGACTGGCTCGATGCAGCCGCTGTCAGCGGAGCGAACAAACTCGGCGTGGAAGGAGGGGGGGGGGGGGGAAGGGAAATCGTGATAAAAAAAAGATGGGGGGGAAAAAAAAAGTCACGGAGCTCCGGGGCCGCTGTCCATCCGGTCATGCGCGGATTTTCATCTGAAAAATCCAGTTTCCCCCAATTAGGGAGCAGCCAACACCCCGCTATCGCGTGTGCCAGCGAAAAAAAACTCTCTCTCTCTCTCCCTCCCCCCCCCTCACCATTTTTTTCAAACACACCGCACGCGCGTCTGCCGCGCTTGTGTACGGTTCGCGCGTGTGCCCGGGTAAATGGTAATTTTCCGTGGTTACGAGAGAGGCATGAAATTATACGGTTTCGCGTGGGGCCGGGCAGGCGGACAGGATCCGTGGCCCGAAAATAATTATCAATTATAAATTAATTTCAAATTAACGAGCGAAAACCTCGTCTCTCCGCGGCGCATGCTGTTTCACAATGAAGCCCTTTCCCCGGGGCTAACTCTCTCGTTACTACAGTTGTTGCTGCTACCGCTGCTGCTGGTGCCGCTACTACCGGCAGCTAATTAACTATTAATTAAGAGCTTAATTCCAATTATACGCGTCCTTCGACTAATTGGACTCCGAAACATTCCTGACGTCACACGGTAGTGCGTAGGAGTATTCTCTCTCGTTCGTCCTACTTCTTCCTCGGAATTATTTTCAACCGAATCGGAGCTCTCGAGATTATAATAGCGAATGCATTCGATACGATTCGCGTGGACTCGAAGGTGAAGCACCGTAGGGCGAAGTAGTATCCAGTGTTTTCGAGTTGATTACCATTATCGGCGTAATAATTCAAGTCGAATTATTACCTGTTTTGGTATTGCATTCGTGTAAGATTTAGGGTTTGCACGTTGTCGTGTGTTTTTGAGAAATTTCAGTCGCAAGCACTTCTTGGAGAGTATTTTTGATAATTTCCTGAGTGGCGTTGTTATCTTTGGCGCGATGAATATTAATTAATAATGTTTGATATGTTTCATAGCTGATCGTTCTGTTTGTAACCGTGGTGGATTAGTAAAATTGACTCACGATTCGTCGAGTCTTTATCTCACGAGGTTTGCGATTATCTCACGTCCTCTCATTCTCACGTCCCGTGTACGGGACACAAAACACATGGCACGGGAAAATAGCGAAGGCTGGTTTTAAGATTTGTGGTCCATTTTGTTTTGCTCCTTCCACATCCCCCGTTTCGTCCATTCCTTTTTTTTAGTTTAGCAAAACAACCTTTTTAATACGCATGCAAATTATACATAGTTTCATCTCAAGCGTAATTAATTTACGATGTAGTATAACATCAATCACGTTAACCAAGCTAGGGAATATTTAATTGCTTAATACTCATTTAATTGTTAATTGTTTAATACTCATCGAATTGAATTAACAATCACACATCCGTAGTTACCTGCGTTAGAGGTAGACCGGAATAGAAGCTCATTTTACTAATCACTTTTTCTCCCGCAAAACCGTGCAGTAAGAGAAAAATAACTTCGCTGAACGAACATTGCCTTTTTAACGATCCAAACTTGACGCACCTAATATTTCAATAACCCGAGCGTGTAAATGCTACGCAAAACGAAAACACTTTGCCTACGAGATGTTTTAACAAAAATTGCAGGCTAACGCTGCTTCACCTTTTGGCGTTTACCGGTGCCAGTGTACAGTCGAAAAGGAAAGCGTCTGTTTCCCCGGCCCACAAAGCGAAGATGAAGAACTTAACGAGAAAGCGTCGTTTACATTCAGTCGAATCGAGGGAAATTTCTAGCGTGCCATCGAAAATTTTATCCAACGTTTCTTTGCCCCACGGCGTCGCGCCGGCGTATCTCTTTTTTTCTTTACCACGTCTCTGTCACGATAGCTCTTTCCGACACGCGTGAAATGTACTATTTCTACGTTCTATTTACGCTCCGGCTTTATCGATCTGTGTTTAAAAAGATGTCAACGATAAATGCGGTTAGCGACGTTAACCCCTTAGCGCCGTGAATGCCCTTATAGAGCGCTCGGAATGAGCATTATTCTTTTTCTTTTTTCACGGAATATCTTTCGAGTCCGTTTCTCGCGCAGGAAAAGCGCGGAAACCCTTTCCCTCCTGAGCACCGTTACGGGTGTACACACGTGGGTTAGCTATTGTACGTAAGGGTAACAGGGTAACGGTGTAACGGGGGTGGGGAGAAAAAAAAAATTAATATTTCCAGCTCGAATGCGCAGCCCTCAAGACGAAGGTCGCGCCACTCCGAACGCATTGTTTTCGAAATTCTAAAGACACCTCTTTACGATTCTCAGGGTCATCGTTGATTTTTCGCTTTCGAATTTGAAATCTGCTCCTACAGGTTACATAAAACCGTTATTATTCCTTACACACTCCTTGTTCAACGTTTCCACTTCTTTTCACGCGCGAGGAGAAAACAAAGTTCATCTCATTCGAATTTATGAAACATTAAACGGTCAATGTTCCACATCGTCGATATTATCTATCGCCATTCGCGCAAACATTGTTAAAGAATTTACGATGAAACTCCAAACGACTGGTTCGCAATGATATTACCCTCGACCGACGATATACGTACACTCCGTGCTCCCGATTGAAATCGAATTCAGTGTTTTCCAGGAGCGGAACGACTCGCATAATCCCCGGATAGGAGAATACCAATGAGCGATCGAAAAACATCGTAATTCATCTCGAGTTGTTTTCGTTGCTATGGCGAATACTCCCATCCGTGAGAGTGATCGATATTAAGCGCGCTAGGAAGCATGACGATGGCTAAGTAGGAGCCTGTAACCGAATCGATTAATCAAATCCAGTTAGCTATTACGGGACCAGCGGGAACCTGGTCCCCTCCCCCCCCCCTCTCACACCCCTCTCCGTCTCTTTCTCTCTCTCTCTCTCCTTCGGTGTAGAGGGTGTTAGGTGGAACGTCGCTCGTCTAATTTGTCCCGAATCTAATCCGTTCGTAGTGCCCTCGAATATCGTGGGACGTGGCGACCTCCCTTGAGAATTTCGCAAGGGAGAGACTGTATTTGTGCATGGAGGTACTTCAGAAGCAATTGTTTTAATCTTCTCTAAGCGCGGACACGAGATTACGAGTGTTTAAGCGGTGTCGCACTTTAGCAATGATGTCATTGGATGCGCGTAAAACCTATCACGGGAGGGGGGGGGGGAGTATATTAAATGATACTTTAACCGTAAGGGTTGTCGTTATCGTGGATTTTTATCAGCTCATTGTGGATACTTCGGGTGTTGTACGGATTAAGGGATATTCAGCTTCTGTTGCGAATAATTTTGGTTGCGCGATCAGGAACGTCGGGTCAGAATTGTTTTATCCAGCATAATTGTGCTGTTATGATTCGATTTGTGTAGTATTATTACAACGTTGCTGGTTGTTACGGCAATTACGCTATAAGCAACGCGCGCTGTTCATACTATCGCGTAGGAATTTCTGCGTGGAAAGAGTTTCGAGTCGTTGATTATTATTAAGACAGTTTGCAGGAGTTCGCTACAGTTGTCGGTGTTCGATGATTTGTCGCGTGGTTTGCGTTGGAATACCTGGCAGAATTTAAATCAACAGAATAAACGAGTAGCATGTATAGTTGATGATGATTAGTATCACAATTTCTCATGTTCAATTGATCTATGGTATCTAATGATTTATGCGAGCCTCAATTTTTATAATAATAGTCTCCAGTAAGTATAAGAGAACCAACGCGTGATCCATGATATTTTTATTTCGATTTCTCTGATCATAAATGGCGCATGACGAGACCGGAGTATAAAAAATTCTAAATATTTGTTCGTAATATACGACAAGAGTAATCGATCCTAATTCTTCTGTTCGCGCGAATAAATCCAGTCCGACATTTTCACGGATTTCACGGGGTTTTTTGATACTGGGAACAGGAATAAAAAAAAATTATTGACAGGCCTGCTTTTACATCCGACGGAAGTACGTCGGCATATCACCGAATCGTTCAATCTCAAGAATAACGAGTATCGTGATCCAACGATAGGACCCCTCGGTAATAGTTCGATACGAGCGATAAACAATCGGTAAATAATGAAGAAGTAGCTTCGAATTATTAATCCGCGTTGCAACTAAAAATATTATCGTTCCAAAGAAACGTCACTGCCAAAAAAAACCCCGGAACTGGACAAGCTCCAAGGTATATACCCACACTCTCGTCTCCCTCTGCACGCTTCGGTTGCGATCGCACAGAATATCATCCCCCGAAATGGCACACCCACTCCCCGTCCCCAAGAAACACTAATAAAGAAGGAAAGGAAAAATGCAGAACCTTCAGAGAAAAGTTTGCGGGTGTACTCATCGAGGAACAGACTTTACTCGCACAGAACCAGTCGAGAGAGAGAGAGAGCGAGCGAGAGAGAGAGCGAGAGAGACTCGCGCTCTCGAAACACCCTCTCGCAGGAAAACAGTGGTAGTTTCGTCGTTAAATGTATTCACCGAACTCACACGCGTGTCTACGCGCGCACACCCTCAAAAGGTTACAGTGTTTCTCGCGTGTACGGGAGCGTACGTCGCGCACCCTCACGTTTTCACGAAGATTCCACCGCACGTCCCTACGCGTAGAAAGAGTTTCCCGTGCGGCGAGGGTGTTCGGTTTCGTGGGCGCGTGTGAGTGCACCGGAGAGCCAGAGAGACCGAGAAAACGGAACGCGATTCCGATGGTCATGCGTGTGCGTGCGTGCGCTCGTAGGAGCGCGCGTGTGCGTGAAAAAGCTTCGCGGAGAGGGTTTGCGAGGAATGGTGGTGGGTGACGGTGATGACGATGGTGGTGGTGGTGGTGGTGGTGGTGGTGGTCGCGGGTTGCCGTACCTAAGCGAGGGTGTGCGCGTTCGTCGGCTGGTTCGAGGGTGGTGTTTTGAGGGTGGTTGCCATCGGATGGCGCGTGCGAGTGTGTGTTGGTGGCAGGCCGGTTACCAGGCAACCGGCAATAAAGGAGCGTGGATAGCCAATGGCGGCCCTCAAAATACCCCTTCGTCTAACACGGCTTGTTTTCCGTGCTTAAGAGCGAGACAGAAGGAGCTTTTGCTTTAGTAGCTGTTAAGGCCTTACACCCGTGGCCTTGCTTGCCCGCTCTAGCCTTGCCAGCTACCGCGACAGACTGGTCTGTACGCCGGTATACACCTAACGCCGGGCCTTAGAACCCGCTGCCCCGGCGTTTGTTGGATAATTGATATTCTTGTACCCGAGGATAGAGTTGCGGACACGTACACCGCTCGGTTGTCACCGAAATTGAGCTCAAAGGTTGTACGCGGAAAGATCGCTACTTTTATCGTCGTGGTACGTTGGATTTCGAGGGAACGATCGCTTAACGGACGGGTCGGAGCGCGAGGGACTTACTTCGTTTGGATAGGAAACGAGATAAGAGAAGAGAGAGAGAGAGAGAGAGAGAGAGAGAGAGAGAGAGAGAGAGAGAGAGAGCGTTTGAGCGTCGAACGAATGATTTATTCGAGACTCATGTTTTGCTGGGAAACGATAGTTGGGAAAGTGTTTCCCCTCGATTATCCTTTAAATTAAACGAAGCGCGCGATGATTCTCGTAGATTCATTTTCTTCGGTATACGTGAGAGTTCCTATTTGCGCGGTTAGGGGGAAGAGAAGATAATGAATACTTCAGAGGCATCTTAAGACCGTGTTCCAAGTACGTAGAAGACGCTTTGAATTAAGTCGAGAACCTAGCTCATTAGGTGGGTAGAACCACCTGCATTCTAAGAATCCCAGTTTTATCGTATTCATGAATTTTGTTTCGAGTCTATTCGCCGACGACGATGACCCAGCGATGATTCAATTTGAAAGGATTTGGCGAGTTAATTCTGTCAATACCCTTTATCCCTAAACGCTTGCTTTTACCGTCCCCGTTGCGCGTTGCGCTGAAGCACGGACGCGTTAATTTTTTAAAACCCATCCCCTCCGCGTGACAAATTACTGTTACGTACCAACGTCACTCGAATCGTCCGTGCCTCGACC
This sequence comes from Pemphredon lugubris, assembly GCA_933228935.1. Lineage (NCBI taxonomy): Eukaryota > Metazoa > Arthropoda > Insecta > Hymenoptera > Crabronidae > Pemphredon > Pemphredon lugubris. The sequence goes on along the minus strand of OW121817.1, from coordinate 53,996,593 downwards.
GTTGGATTCGAATAAAAAGACAACAAAAAATATATATATTTCGTCGATTCCCGATTACGTCCAGACGCAAGACACGCGGCGAATACTCGACAAATTTCACGAACCAGCGGACAATTAAATATACGAAAAGTTTCTCGATTCTCGTCGGTTCCCCCCCTTTTCCCGCCACCGCGCACATCTGCCACCGACCGCGAAGAGCCTCCGATACACACGAATTGCGTTCAGGCCGGACAGTGGGCAAGGGACGAGCACCCCGTAGTAAACGGGAAGAACCGCTTTCGGATAAAGGGACCGGTCGACACGACCAGTTTACATCGAGCAAATGGAAACGCGTTACGAGGTGGGGTGGGCGAGACGTCGCCACGTCGTTACATAGTGGCCCGTGCGTACGGTGCTCCCAAGGGGAGGGCGAAGGTAGCGCGTAGCACGCCCCTGGGACGTCTTCTGCCGTCACTTGTCCGTATTAAACCAGGGTACTAATCCCGAAATTTAATTTGAAAATCTTTTCACGGTGTACCGTCGCACTGCGCTCTTCTCTCTTTTCACCATTTCCATCTCTCTCTGTTTCTCTCTTTCTCTCTCTCTCTCCGTATCTCTTTTACCCTCTCCGTTCAGCCCTCGAAAGCTTGCCCCGGGTATGCAGCGACGAAGACGTTTTAAACTGGGAATTACCCGGGCTTTTGTACGTCGTAATTGAAAATTCGTTTCCGCTTTCCCCCTTCTGCCCTCTCTCTCTCTCCCTCCCCACTCTCTGTCTATCTCTCTCGCGTGCCCCGGGAGGGGATAAATGCCCTTTCGTTGGATTCATCGAGAAATTACCTCGTCGTAAGGTGAATGAGACGACTCGGCGCGGCCTCGACGGAGTTGTAGCTTTTTCGTTCTGGTACGCCCGTCCCCGTTTTATAAAGAAAACTAAATGCGACGTTGGTTTTGCGAGGGACGCCGGATGATTAACGGGGCGAATGCTAGTTTCGAGGATCCGGGGAATTTGTGTTTCTAGGACGTTTTATGCGTTCGCGCGGGCAACGTGAATGTAGCGTCGCGTGGAGGAGTTGGCATTGATATAATTACGCGACGAGGAATTCGTCGAGTCTTTCGCCAATTGGAGAACGTATTATTGAAATAACTTGATAAATGCCAGATTTGAGGGAGGTCGCGGATGAGCGCGTCGGATTCGGTGAATTTTGCGCGTCGAGAGAAAGGTTGTGCGAGAGCGAATGATAATTTGATAAGCGCCAATCGATTCTCGCTGCTTCGGTTAATATTTGCTCGACGCGAGGTTTGTTAATATTTTTTCGCAGGCCTTATAGGTCACCCGACGCTCGTTTATGAGAAATTGCGATGCCTCGCGTCCCCCTTTCCGCGTCAAAATGACATTACGCGTCGATTTGATACGCTAGCTCCGACTTTAGACACGGCTCTCTCCCTCTATCTTCTTTTATTTGCGAATCAACGCGTGCGAGGTGAGAATATCGAGTCCAGTTTGACTTTAGGCCATCTCACGTGTATGGTTTATTTTTTAGAAAAACAAAGATCTCGAATTGTGATGTCGAAGATGAAAGAAATACAATCCAGAGTGCGAGAATGTTGTAAGCTCGAATATTATTTTCAATATTCCGATAAACATTAAAATATTCCTACAGTCTACAAGTTAATTTTATTCCCTCGAAATCAGAAAATTATAGCGATACGATAATTAAAAGAAAATAATAATCATCGCAAAGAAAAAAGATAATAAACGCAAAATAATCCGAGAGAAATATCATCGTATAAACGCGTCGTCGACCGGCTGTGCGTCGTTGTTTAAATAAAAATTACGCCCACCCACGTTCGGCGGTCTGGTTTCCCGAAAAAATTTCCATTCCCATCGCGTCAACCGAACGCGTTACATTACATTTCCGGTGAACGATTGCTTTTAACTTTCGCAGCATCGCGCCGCGGAATAAAATGCCCGCTCGCCGTAGCGTATTTTAAAAATGCATCATGCCGAGAATTATTTATCGAGTGCACGAAACGTATAACGCGGTCGTTTACATAGTCGAAAGGGCGAATGGAGCGTATCCGAGTGCAGTCGATGCCTGGATACATCCCAAGGGATGTTTCGGTAGATTAGGGACCCTCAACCCCGGTAGTTTTGCTGCACCATGTAACACGGTGTAAAACACTTGTAACAGACCGACAGCAGCTTAGGGTAAGCTGCTAATGCTTCCACGATGTTTTTGGGGTCGAATTAATTTGGTCGATTCGATCATTTGCCCTCTGGAGGGTCATCCGATTCACTTGGCGCGTTTTACGTTTGCCGCGCGTATATATATTTTTCCGTTTCTTTTTTTTACGTGTTCCCTGCAAACTCGATCGATGGAACTCGCGCGTATCTGAAACGAGAATTTGTATATCGCTTCTCCTCAACGTTCAGTTTTTTTAGAATGAGATTACTTCGAGCGCGCTGAATATTTCCGTGCACGCGCGCGACAGCGTTATCGCGATTTCGATACGGTATCACGACAATCTGTGATGGGCGATTTATACATAATTACGCGTTAATGCGAGTTTGAAGTAATAGGCATAACTTAGGTCGTCGCAACTTTATCCGCGCGTACGTCGATCGAACGTTACGCGGCGTTTAGCGAGCCATTCGTCATCTTCCTCGTAACTCGTTCACGATTAATTCGTCGCACGCGATTCGAATAATATTTCACGAAAACACGGGCGTTTAATAGCGACCCACCGAACCGCTCGCCATCGATAGGAATCTCACAATTCGTGTTCTGGGTTCACCTTGAATGGCGATGTAATTGATGAATAGGACGAGGCCCCAAAAGGAATAACGAATTGTGGGCGTATTTCTCGGAAGTACTTCGACTCTCTTACCCACGTTCCTCCTTCTTTATTTATTTTTTTTTATCCTTCCACGAGCTTCACACCTCGTGGTCAGGAACGTGTTTTCACGGGAGCCTCGAACCATTCTCCGTGCCGCCGGTGGCCATGCTCGAAATTCGACCCTCTACGAACGGTGTGAATATTATGATGGCCACGCATTCAGGTGCCATGTAAGAACAAAGGGCGAAGTGTTGATTGCCCGAAAACAAGGCGTTTTTTTTACCTTTGCCACCGTACTTTGTCCCAGGGTACACGCCAAGTAAGTAGTCCCGAACGCAGGATGTTCAAGGACTTCTCGCGGTTGTCCACCGGCTATATCAATGTTCCCTTCGCAAAGATTTCATTGATCGCGCGATGGTTTTCGAAGCTTACGCGCGCGGGGAATGAATATGCGAGAGGGAACGCGAATGCTCGTTCGCGTAATTAGTCCTTGTACGCGCTATGATTTGTTATTTTCTTATTTCCTGTTTAGGAATATCGCGAATGGAGAGAGGATTGAAGAAATACGAAGACTCATTACTCGTTACCCACAACCCATTGGATAGCCATTATTTTTAGAGAGCACTGCGGAATCAAAGGCTCAATGTTGGAAGAGTGACTTTTTTATTTCGATCGTTTGACGTTCGACGGAAGGTTGTAAATAAACTTCCATCTGCAGTGGTTCTCGTTAAGATTTTAATTAGATCTCTTCGGCAGTACTAATCTTAGATGGAGAAACCGTTATCAGAGCCACGTGTTTCCACGTTACGGGTCAAAGTTGAACGATTTTTCACGAATATCGCCGGAAAAGGAATCGAGTCGTCGTTTCCTACTTAACCGAAACGTCGAGAATAACCGTCATCGTACCACCGGTAGCGTCCGATTAATACAAAACGGTAATTGCCGAGCGTCGGGCACTTCTGTTCTTATTAAAATGCACACCTTTCGCCGGCAGTTCAGTCCGAGCCGACGCAGAAAATTCTGAAAAGCAGCGGAGCACTCGCAAACAAGAGAGGTGACTCACGCAATTTCCGCGGAAGGATCCTCCAACGTTACCGCGTATTCGTCTTCCCTGTACGCTCGTCCTGCCGTTACTAAATTACATTAAATACTTAACGGGCGCGACCTTCCGTTACGAGCCGACGCGCGAAACGCATAATTACGAGTCCTCCCAGGAAATTCAAGAGGGTTAGGAGAAGTAAGGCACAAGCCGGAGGCAGGACGTGGTTTTTAGCGAATCGTATCGCGAGAAACGAGGGAACCGTGTGCCACGGCAATTCCCGAAATAAATTCACTTCCACCACGTGCACGATGCAGGACCCAACGTACGGCAACCCTTATGTAATATACGGAGAGAGCGAGAGATGGGGTGAGGGGAGGGGGGGGGGGGCGGGGGGAGGTACGGGTGAAGGACGCGCGTATGGAGATAGACATTTGACTAAAAGCGAGCGGACTGAAACAGAGACAGAGAAAAGGGGATTCTACGAGAGAGCGAGATGGCGGGGGTGGAGTTGGGAGGGAGAGAGTGAGAGCGAATAGTACTGTAGGGTTAAAGAAGAGAGGAGAGGAGACGGGCGAAGGGGAGAGGAAAAGAGAGAGAGAGAGAGAGGGGGGGTGAGAGAGAGAGCACCCCCGTAGCCAAGAGCTACCCCTTTCGACTGGGCAGTGCCGGCATAAGTCAGGAATTCCTGGCACGCGGTATATTGCGCGGGGGTGGAGGCCCGGCGGTTATAAGCTATAGTCCCCGGCGTGGCATGGCATGCACAGCCATTTACTTCATTATGTCATTAAGCTTAATGGCTCTGGCCCTAACACGGCTCTAGGCTATAGCCACTTCTACGGTTCGTCCCCATTAACTCTTCTCTCCTCTCCTCCCTTCCTCCCTCCCTCCCACCCCCTCCTCCCTCCCCCTCTCGCTCTATCTCTTCTCCCGGCCCTCTCCCACTACTACCGTGCCATCCACCTCCGTCTCTACCCGCCGGTGTCCTCCTTCCATCGGCACCCTCCTGTCCACCCACCCGGGGGTTATACTGTCGGGTACCATCCTCGTAGAGGCAAGGCTGCCTTACAATGAGCATCGACTTTACGCCGATGACCGGGGGAAATTGCCGACGGCATCGTGGAAAATTTACGGCACTCGCGGGAAGAGACGCCGAGCGTCGATATTTAAACGATAGTTGATCGTGGTTTCGCGCGCGCGCGCGCCTGCGTCGATGAGCGGGGTGACAGCATTTAATTTCGTCGCTGCCCCGTGTCGTTGCTCGTATTTGCGGTTTCGATCGTCGTAACTCGCTAGCCTCTACTCGAATCGTTCGTTTTCCTCGATGCGGATTATTCTTGTCGTCGGATCAGTCGCGCTTACCTTGAATATATTTGACGTTATGGTTTCGATAATTACCGGTGCTATTCGTAATCCGATCGTCGAGTAAAAAGCAGCATTCCTCGGATTGATATTCGCGTACCGTCAAGTTTCACTTCCATCGCATAATGGTGTTCGCAGTTACTCTGGGTAATTAACACTAACGCCGGCACCCCGACGCGACCGAATAATTAATTGCGCGATGTCTGAACGATAGTTCTTACCACGCAATTCCAGTAGTTCATTCACCGAGATTTAAATTGCGAAAGAATCGGCGAAATAGGCTAAGAATAATAGATTGTCGAGGTATCTCATGTGTGCGTGCCGTTGAATTAAACTCACCCACGGAGACGATATTAACGCCGTCGCGCGGCGGCCAGAGTGTTTGCGATGAATCGAACGTACGCTCCGGCTCCTAATTAAAGAATCGCGAAAGTGCCTCGGCGCGAACATCGCGCGTGAAAGGCGAGCACAAAACTAAGTGGCTGAAATGACTAAGTAACGGTTCGTTTGAAAAAGCAGGAAAAAAGAAAAAGAAAAAGAAAGGTGGTAAAACAAAATGTATAAACTCTCGCGCGTTTCTGTCATTTTCGCTGAAGGAGCTGCAATTATATTCAATCTACCACCACCACTCTCAAACCACTTCTATCCTTCCTCCGTGCGAGTTAGGCTCTCTTTCGTTCTCCGTTTCTCCACGAGCTCCCTCGTTGTCCCTGCGGCTCCGTGCGCGAAATTCGAGTCCGCGACACGCAAACGAGAATAGATTTTATGCTGATGACCGGCGAAATTGTCGGCAACGTCGCGCAAAATTTACGGTATTCGTAAGGGTGGTACGATCGCCTACACCAGGCGCCCAGCGAGCGAGGTTTTCAGCACCCCTTCGAAATCCGCGCTTGATGGAGACGCGAGGGTCGCAAACTTGTTACAGCACTGCTTGGGGTTGTAATAATTGGGGAGGACGAAGCTACTGTTCCGTGACTTTTGGGAAAGAAAAGAAATATTCCGACTTATCGGAAACCGATATACCTTTTCGTTTGGCCGTTAACGGCGCCGCGACGTTTAGCGTCAAGAATCAAGACTTCGATGAAACTTATTCGAGAGCGTTGTTAAACAATTTCGCGGTAGGAGAGCGAAATGCAGGATATTAATATATATTTTTGGGAAGAACGTTGAGAATCCGTTACTCGAGATCAGGTAATTCGAGTTGCTAAACGAACGAGTAAGGATTTCATTTATCAGTACTCGAATGAAATAACATAGTCGCTAATTATAATATAATTAATATATTTTATCGATTATAGTTGATATCGCAATAATTATAACGTGTATAAGTATGTACCATACATATTAGATTGCATTGACACTACTTTATCGATTCTGCAAAAAAGTAAGGAAATCCCGTCCCGCCGATTGAAATTAAATACAAAATATCCTACGCGGTATGCGTTTTATTCCGCTAAAAAAATGTCCGATTCGTTTATTCATCGTTACGCGCCACTCCTCTCGGACGATAACAAACGAGAAATAATAATTCTTCATCGACGTACGATAACGTAATTACGCGAGGCGTGGGTAAACGTAACTCGTAACACGTCCCATCCGCTCTATTACTTTCGCGTTAATAATTTGTATAATTTTATGTTTAGAGGGAGGAGCGAAATTATCATTCAAATTGATTCAGTGACGCGAATTAACAATGCCGCCCAAGCACCCTTTGAAAATAGAGCGACTAAACATCGGAAATTAAATGAAACGCGGAGCTACGGATTGAAATTGTTCTCCGAGTGGATGATTTCATAATTATTCTCAGAGTACCCGACTATACTCAATTCAATAATACTGGCAATACAATTCGTTCAATGGCACGATTAATCGTCCCGTTGCCGCGAGACTTCACGTGTCTCTTACTCCTCGCACATTTTCATTACCCACGTTTTGCATTAGCTGGACGAAGAAAAAAAAAAGATCCCTGCGCCAACATTTTCCTCTGGGATCGATAATCACGAGAATCGTGATAAATTCGTATTCAAATATATTATTCCACCTTCGTTAACCCTGTTAGTGCCGACCGAAAAAGTTGTACCTAAATGAAAAACATCGAGGCAAGTTCACGTACGCTACTCAACAAAATTAAAGATCCTTGGGATCTTGTAGCTTTATGATAAAAAGTTTTCGCTGTAGCTACTCGTATCTTCGTTTAGGGGGGTAGCGATAATTACAAAATTACACGGATACTTTTCTCGCTCGCTGTAAAAGTATCTTGTATCCTCTCGCGATAAGCGTCGTCTCTTATCTCGACGAATCGCGAAGATCGTATTAATAAACTCTAATAATACGTTCCGTATCCTATTGGCATTTTCGTGAAATGTTTCCCCAAGTAACTTCCCTCGATGCAGTGTCGCGACGATAAGTCACGAAAGACACATGTAACGCTTCACGGAAAGTGTTGACTGCCGGCTGTTTTCGGTGTAACCTAATATTTCGGCAGTCGAACTACATATTTTGTTCCTTGGCGCCAGACAAAGTTACGTTCACACATGTCGACCTAAATATAGTCCGAGAACTACTCAACATCGTCTGGACGGGTACCACGGAACTTTTGTTACGAATTCGGTTTCACCGTAGCTGTAAATCTAACACGCCTAAGGGACGTTATTCGCGCTCGACGAGTGTCGGTATCGATCAAAACTTTCCCCTTCCCCCGACTTCGAAATAATTTGCGAACATCGGGGCGTGTTTGCGGATTTCGCGGATCGACGGAGAAACGATTCGCGAAGTACGGAGACCCATTACTCATTATTCATAACCCATTAGGTACTTTTTATTTTTAAAACTCATCGCGTAATCTAAGACTCAAAGTTGAAAGAGGATATTCGACGAGGACGATTTTTGGAAAAAGATATTAAACGCGCAGGTCGTCGTATTCAATCGTACAATTAAAGCAACGACTTCACGCGTGGTAATTAAACGTTGTAATCGCACAGTGGACATTGATGCAAATTCAAATTTCCACTGAAGATCGGTAAAGAAATCAAATTCGAACGGAAATTTCTTTCGTTATTAGAGCGTTTTAAAAAAAAATTTCTCGCCATTGCGAGATTGATTGATTCGCAATATTGCACGCTCAGAATTTGACATACGTATCATATGGTTCTCTTAAAATGACACGTACGCGAATACGTTACGCACTACGCGCACGTCGACCATGTTCTACTCGCAAAATCAACTTGAACTCGGTACGTTTATGGATTCTGCATAAACATCCGCGGTCCAGAGACGATCGTGCTTTTGGATCGAGGAAATTAAAACTAATTTGCGAGACGCGTCGTAACGCGACCGGTGAAATTTCGAGCACTCTGACGCGGCGAACTTCGGATTGGTAAATGGATGCTTTATTCGAGGCATGGAGAAGTTCTCTAATCTCGACAAAGGACGTCGATGAAGGAAGGGACGAGGTAACTTAACGATCGGTCGGACAAACTCCTCAACGTCTCGTTGACTCCCCTCAAGGTCGACGAGAAGAGTCTAATTGTCCCTTCCAGAAGAGAGACTTGGCAAGCTTTCAAATTTCTTTCCTTACAAATTCATGAGGCCTGGGAGAAATATACCTCCTTAGGAGAGATCCGAGGAAATTAGTACAATTAGCGGATTCGGGGGGGACTCGCGGGAGAAAAACACAGCCCGTTAATAATAACTCGCGCTTACGGTTCGTATCTGAAATTGATACGGACGATAGTACCCGCACGCGCCTTTGGAATGTTTTCCTCTCGCGTTGAACGTTGTTACGTGATTCTCGAGGATCTCGATTCGCGGCGTCGTTACGCTCGAGATATAATTGAGAAGTTAGGCGCAATAAGGTGATCGTTCGAAACGGGGAATATCGAAATTTACCTCGTCACGATTTAACGCAGGACGAATATTTTTTACGAATGATGTTGATTTTCAAGGATATAACTGTTATCCGCGTTATTTATATAATTATATTTAATGTTTATACACGGAGTAGGTTTTTAACGCCGAGCTTCGAAGGAGCGGAGTTAAATCAACTCCGTTTATCGACTCGCCGATGACTCGTGTTTCATTGATAGATAATCAGAGAGTGGAAAGTCGAATTTCAGGCAACTATATCAAATCGTCCAATTGCAATTCGTTTGCTCGCATTCGCTCAGAACTCTCAATTTATATTTTATAAACCCGAACACCGAACGCAACAGCGCAAATAACAATGCACAAAATAGAGATTTCCTAGTTTCCTTTAAACCCATCACGCAAAAACGGAGTAGAGCAGTATGTTTTTTTTCTTCACCCGCCGTACGCGCGATTGCGCGCATCGATCGGAGTCCGTTTATTTCAAATTCGCGCGTCATCGTAAACTCCAAAAACACTAGGCGAACGGAGAAATCCGTGCACGGATTCCGCCGCTTTCGTGTTTCTACCCCCAAGTTCTTATCTCCCCGCATCACTCTCTCTCTCTCTCTCTCTCTCTCTCTCTCTCTCTCTCTCTCTCTCTCTCTCTCTCTCTCTCTCTCGCGCGCCCCTTTCTCTCGTTCTCTGATTCCTCATCCGACTGCCTCCCCGCACCCCCGTGTTCGGGGTCGCCCTCTTCCGCTCAATGAAACGCGCGCCCATCGTGGAAAATCGCACCGGTGAAAAGGTGTGAATCTCCGGCCGTCAAAAAGGGACGACAAAGCCCATGGTGGCGTCGCACAATAAGCCTCTAAACCCACAATGTAGGCACTGTATCTGCGCGAACGGCAGTGAGAGGGCCTCTCCTCCCTTCCTCTACCTCCCTCTCCCCCCCTCTCTCTCTCTATCACTTTCTACAACTACCCCCTTCTTCCCCTTTCTTCGGTTACAATTCTGGCGCAAGGAGTCGAGGATGCCTGGATGTGCTCGAAAGCACATTTTTCAGGCGCATGATATTTATTCGTCCGCGGGTTGTATCGCTTTAAAGCGCCACCCAGTGAAACCGAAAACCGCTGAGCGCACACGCGCGCGCGCGCGCGCTCACGCACACAAAGAGACGCTGACAAAAAAAAGGAAATTTCTCTGATGGTGTCGGAGCAACGGTAATGTTGCCGTAACCACCACCACCACTACCACGCCCATTCGTGTCAAAATATTTCCTGAGAAAGGAATCAACCCCCTGTTTTTCTGCTCTCTCCCTCTCTCTCTCTCTCTCTCTCTCTTTCTAGTTTTCACCGTTCTCTCAGATGCGTCTTTTTTCCCCACGCATAGGTACGCGCCAGCAGCCACCAACGTTCCGCTGCCGATCCAAAGGGTTCGAACTTTCTGCGTACTCACACACACGAGCGTTTGCGTTCTAACGCTCGAACGTTGGATACGCGTGTGCGTCGAGAGTATTCCCGCACAGGATCATTGTTCATTGTGTTACGTGGCACGCAGGACATGGCGTCCTACCATTCGAAGCTGCTTTTTGTCGGGACCAGCTGAGGCAAAATGGCCACCGCGGTATGACGTCACGATATCACGCGAACCACACGCAATAGGCATACACATCGATCCCGGTGGACATGGCGCGGGCCAATGGGCTCACCGAAAGGATAATGAGGGCGAGAGCGCCGAACGGCTGGAAGTCCTTGCAGTCGGTCCTCTTCTCTCCTCTCTTCAGTGCCACGCTGGGCCCCCTCTTTGATTTGAGGAAAATTCGATCCTGACAACGTCCAATCCAAAGTCGCGGATGGGGGGTAAGCGCGTTTTCTTTTTTTTTTGCATTATCGATAATCAATTTGCTCGAGGATCCGAAGGAAACTTGGAACGTCGTTTAGAAGGGTGGAGGGAAATGCCGATCTTAGTTTCTGGGACCGAATCGATTAAACATATTTTTAACGTTCGAGGATGAAGGAACCGCGGTTGCACCGGAAGTACGATCGAACAATTTAAATTAACGCTAAATTAAATTTTCGATTGTTTGTCGTTTAAACGTACTGCCAAAAAATTACTTAATCGCCGGAACATCGATAGGCTAGGAAATAACTTTGTACGAAATCACCGCATCTTGTCCTCTCCCCCTATTCAAACAATTCTTCATCGTATCATCGCACTTCCGACGTTTCACTTTGCGCAGCTGTCTCACGCCTTTAATTAATTACCTCGCTAACGGGATTGTCGAGCGATACTAGCGAATATCTTTCGACATTTCACGACTGCCAATCCTCGCTTCGACACAACGATGTTCTTATCGGTCGCTCCTTACGTCCGACTCGCTCGTAATACGGAAATCTGATTTCATCCAATTAAACGATAATAATGACGTTTTCCGGCGAACGTCGAGGCGAGAGTACGTATTCGGAGCGTACCGACAGAACTTTCGAGGCACAACTTTTTTTTTTTTTTTTTTTATCTTGTACGAATTAATATGTTATCCAGCGGCATGTTTTCGATTACAATTCATTCCCCATGTTTAACCTGCACCCAGCGTTACACGTTCGCGCAGACAAACCGCTGCTCCAGGCACTGACTGTTACTAATTAAGGGCGGTTTCAGTACGCGTGTTAATTCTTAATTAATATCTTTGTTACCTCCTCCGACGTGGCAGCCCTCGGTACCTATTTCTCCCTCGCTCACCCTCTTCTCGCTCCTACCCCCCTCGCCGTTTCTCTCTCCCTCTCTTCTCTCTTCCCTCTCGCTCCTTTCCACGGACTCATAGATTTTTCTCTCCTTTTCTTCGTCCCTTCGCTCTCACCCCCCTCTCTGTCCCTCTCGCCACCAGCGTCCCTTACCTCTCTCGCTCCCCTCCCCCGCCCCACCCGGTTCGCACTTTCAACCGTCAACCCTCCCTCTCCCCTCGCCCCCTCTTGAAAAACACCCCAGCGGAGCCTCATCCACCCACTTCTCACTCCTGGAGTCTCTCGAATGAAAGGAGATGTATGGGGACACACGCGCATCTCGAGTCACTATGATAGGTACAATCGGTCACGAGTGACGAAGGAAGGAGCAAGAAAGGAACGGTGGGCGAGGAAATGTACCGGGGAAGCCCAGAAACTGTTACATGCCGTAACCCCACCGCGTTTCTCCGATCTCGCACGCATGAGTGCTCGTCGAGTTCGCTCGGGTCTCCGTGATCAACTTTTTTTTCAAGCTCCACTTTGCGCAGACAGTGCCACGCCACGGTACGACGTTCTCCGTGACGTTCGCTAGATAAGTGGGACGTTTCCTTTGCTTTCTAATTAACTGGCTTGCCTTTAGGTTCGATTCGCTTGATTCAAGGTTCCGGATAACGTTGAGTCTGTTTCCTCGAAACTAGGTTTACGGGGATTCGTTATATGCCTGTCTCTACGGATATGTTTCAATTTCGGCACATGCGGAATACTATGTAGAGAATTTGGAAATTAGAAAGCTTTGAAGAAAATGAATTTTGATATATCTGTCTCGTTAAATGGATAAAAGTCAGTACAAGTGGTAGAAGAAAAATGTAAAAGGTTTTTGTAATTTTCCTCATGAAATTCGAATGTGCATCAAAATGACGTGTCCCCAAAATCTGGTGTTAAAAAATAGTTAACTGTCTACCGTTATCGCCAGACCGATTAAAATGAGTAATTTTACCTTCTACGGACATCGACCGTCTTCTTTTTCCCATTTATCGATGTACGAGTTTATTGATTCGAATTTGACATTTCGTGCTCAATTTCGCAAAAATGAGTTCCCTCTGCGAAACGAATGATTTCATAGCAAAATTGTTATCCCCCGAAGAACCGATAGAATCATCCTTTCGAAAGAAGCTCGAATAAAATTTCAAAGCCAAACATTCGTTCCTCCTCACCGGCCGGGTATAACAAATTAGTCACTTACATTAGTCGTTGCAAGGGACGTACGTTTTCCCCACCAATTTAAGAATTCCCCCGTAATTGGATAGAAGCGAAGAAAGACGGAAAGCTTACCGTGTGTACGTACAAGAGCAGCAGCGCCGGTCGGGCAAAAGTAGTAACCGAGTTACGTTACTCTTTTCCCGCGAGCCCTTTTTCCCTGTCGCGTGTCGCGCTGCCGCGTTACCGCCGTTTGATCCGGGCGCGCGTGAAAATTCCCCCCCCCCCATTCCCTTTCGAACGCCGTGGTATTGCCACCGAATACTCTTCAATCTTAACAGCCGCGGGGTTCTCGAAATCTCAAACGAGCCACGCACGTACTATTTCGCGAATGGTCCGACCGCGCTCGGGCCGACATTGAGCGGGACGCCCTTTGAAATAGAGCCCTTTACGACAAAAATGTCTGTAAAGCTCCCAACTCGAGCGGCTCTATTAATCAAGCGCAGGTGCCTTCATGGCTGAATGCACTTAATTTTTCATGGAAGAAAAATACTCTCTGCCCCCTCCCCCCCCCCCATCGTCCCTGGCTTCCCCTAGCTGCTCCCCACCCCACCCTGACCCCCCTACCATCATTTCCCAACTTCGATTTCCATCGTCCCTGCCGTGACTTCTTTTTCCTTCATTCTCATTTGCGTTGTCCTTCTCTCTTTTCTCTCTTCGCGTTCCCCTCTCCCCGTCTCCTTTCTCCTCAAGGTTTGCGTTCTCTCCCTCGCCGCTGTCCTTCTCCTCCTCTCTCCTCACCCGGTTTTCCCGGGACACGGATCCTCCCTTTCGAATTCGCAAGGAACCGTGAACCGATTTGAACCGTTTATAGAGAGCGCGCTTTCTTCCTTCTCTCCTTTCGTCCTCTTCGCGGGTTCTAGCCTCGTCTCTCTCATTTTCTCGGCTCCTTGAATTTCGTAATCCCTCCTTTTCCTGCTCTCCGGGAGAGCCGCTCGATCTCTCTCCCTCTCTCTCTCCTACTCGTCTCGTCGTCGGGCGGTTGTCTCGGGCGTTTCTTTTCATCGAGGAAATTTTCAACGGGCGGTGAAACCGATGCGAGGAAGGAAATGAGATGATTGGATTGGACACCGGGGATACACCTCCGTTACGGCTGAAAGATTCGCGCCGATGCGAGTTTACGAAAATGTCGGGCGACGTTGGTTTTATCCGCGCGAGGGAGTTACGGGATATTCATCCCGGAAGCGTAATCGATTGCCCCTGTAATGGACGTATTTCCGTAAGACGAAGTCCTACGTTCGGGCCTTTCGATTGTCTTGAATTAATTTCGCACCTTGGGCGTCAATTATGGGAAACACGTAAATATACATAATATAATAATTCAATGATTGAATTAAATTAAAAGCAAACGTTCCGTTGCCTAGCATTTGAAAACAATGTATGTACAGAAGAGTCAATGGACATTGAAAGTGATCTATTTCAAAACTTTCTGAAGATTAATTAAACAAATTTTTTTTTTAATAATTGTCCCTGCTCGATAGACGGTTGATTTCACGTAAGAAGAAACGTAAGTATTTTACGATCAGTTTCGATCATTAAAAAAGATAATGGCAGTTGATATAATGCGAAACGGAAGTATCGGAATAGCGTGTAAAAGAAAATGATGGTGGAAATTTCGAATTTCCGCGTAATACCATTTTGAAAGTATTATCTCACCGGATTAACCCAATTATATTACGGAAATTGATTAATGCAATTATGTTGCGAGCCTGATTATCCGCTTCGTCATGCCAAATAATTTGGCAAACAGCGATTCGTTGATACGCGTTCGTTATCATTCATCGAAGGGAACGTTATTATTAACGAGTCGTACAAATTGATTGAATCCCCTAAAGTGTATTGCGTTAATTGATTAAACTGTACGCGAGAGGAGAGGAATATCTTTTACGCGTTACGTTTCTTTAATCGATCACCGCTAATTAGAATCCACGTTGCTAAGATACTTCGTGCCATTAATTTAACTGTGAAATTGACCCGAAGTCGAAAACTCGGATAACAGCTGAGATTTACTTCGTTTAAACCGATTGCATTGATTAATCGATTTTTATCGATTAGTGACTATTATACTTTACGTCGTTTACCCAATTAAATCTTCTCGCGTTGTCGCTGACGATTAAATTTAATGTGATATTGAAATCAAATTAATTAGAATTTAATAATTAAAACAGGTAAATTTATCAACTTCCGGACAAAGCGATATTTTCCAATATTTTTGAATCGTGAGATTCGTACATTTCATTCGGTAAACGCGTGATTATTTTCTTATCGATCAAACTGCGGATATATAATCGGAGAAGAATACAAAATGTTATCTTCAAATGTTCAAAACACTTATTTAGAACTACAACGACGTACCTATCACAAAAATAAAAAATATCACACCCCAGCATTTGTCCGATTCCAAACATTAAAATTCAAAACTATTCATGAATCGTATAATCTATTTCTATAAACCTTTTGTGTTTTCGTGCGCAAGTTTTCCATTTCTTTCCACGCAAAAGCGAGAACCTGAAAATGCGCTTCGATATTTTAATTACGTAGTCTTCCATACTTGCCCATGACCCATTGACAAATTTTACTTCGAATTACACGATCCAATCGCTCCACGCAATCCCTGCAAACTGCCAATATCTCGACACTCTCATTACCGTCTGACAACTAAGTTACGCGAACTACTCCATCCCCAAAATGTCGCTCGAATTAATTTTCGCGGAACTACCGAAATAAGCATATTCGTCCCGCGCAACGCGGAAATCCATTCTGAACGTGAGAAAATTTCCCCCCCTCCAGCCTTCCTCACCCGTCGCGATGCGACAAATTTTCCCCCCTTTGCCGCCAGTTTTTATGACACCACCATATATAATTGACACAACGTCAGACCGTAAACCGAAGCTGAACGAAAGTAGGTACTCTCCCCGCGTCGTAGAAAACAGGTCTTCAGCTCGAAGGCTCCCTTACTTCGTGTTTCGCCACGTCTCCAATTTTCCAACCAGCTTTTCCCTGAGCGACGCCAGTACCACCCCCGGGGGCTATGCCAGTCTCTCCTCTCTCCTTTTGCTCCCAGAATCCTCCGGTATTTTCCTTTGCCGGCAAATTGGACTATTACGGTAGCGGCTCGTACCTCAGGAGCGTGTCCTCGCGAAAACCGCGTATTTTCTCTCTCTTCCTTCTCTAACCAACCCCTCCCTCCCCCTTCCACGGCAAGCCCGCCCCATTTCAGATCCTTCATACCCTTTTCCACGTCCCTCAAACCTACGGGGCTCTTACCTACGGCCTCAAAGTGCCGCGCAGTTGTTAAAACAACCAATTCTGTCGGAAAGCTGCTCGTTACGGACGTTTCCCCCTCCACCCCCCTCGCTCTCTCTTCCTCTTCTCTCTCTTTCCCTCCCTCGCTCTCTCTCTCTCTCTCTCCCTTTCGTCCTTGCAGAATATCCTTCGTAATCTCGATGGCAAAACGTTCGTTTCCACGCGCGCTTCGTCCCGACGAAAGCGCGGAAGGGGCAATAAAATCGTGCATCTTTTGTATATTCCCCGCGAGAGGATTTTAATCGACGATTTTCCTGGAAATTGGAGAAACTGTTTCCACCTGATCGATCGCATTGTTACTTCTCGCGCGATTGATGTTGCGCAACACGGAGTTTGGTTCGGCGGAGAGTATTCGGTTTTGAAATTGTTAAGGATAAAGGTTGTCGGAGGCGAATTTGTTTCGAACGTTTCGTCCGATCGCGGATTATTCGACGAATGTGGTCCGCGTACGAATAAATAATACGAGGAATTAATCGATTCGAATCCAAGCTCGACTATTCGACGAAAAGAAGTTGAAGCATTTAATATCGAGCCACGATCTTTTCATTGTTTCTATGCATCGCATAAGAAAGGTTTCGTGTGTCAAAAATCATTAGATTCGAAAACGCGGATGACAGTACTAGGAAATCTAAAACGCACATGTCCACTGTAGTTTTTGTAAAATAATTATATCCTAAGCATATTAGTTTCTCGTGTTTCGATAGAAATCGGAAGGAAGATGATTATTCAAAAGTGATATTCAAAAACGTGTACCGGACACAGTGGAATTAATAGACGATAAATCGAATGCATAGCATTTGTCCTTCCCAACTAAACATACAAGTCACCTCCCCCCCTATCAGTCGATACTGCATTGAGATACGATACGTCATTAGGATCGGAATATTCGCTGCACCATTACGGATCGGTGTATCCGATGATTCGTTAACATCGGAATACCCGGATTCGTAATTTCAGAATCGAGACTGCGTTTCAGCGAGTATTTCGAATACATCGATACCCGAATTTTACATTCTTCGAGAAGAATATTCTCGCGCAAACGCATTGACAACCATCGGGATTGCGGTACGAGGTATCGAATGTACGCGTGAAATATAAATCGAAATTGAATATTCAGACATTTTTTTATATACCTAATTTCTAAACGAATCTATGGATAAGGCGGACAATACTGACTTAGATAAACCGAGACAAGAGTTGTCGGAAGTGATATTCATTCTAAAGAACAACAATTTAGAATTATAGTGGCGGGCGTGGAAGTGGACTCGGATTTCGAGAGAAGAAAGTCTCCCGTTACCGATTAGCGTTAGAATGCGAGGGGGTGTGTCCGGCACCCTCGATTTCTCGAAATATTTTGACAAGAAATTTAATACCGCCGCGCGAGACGCTCGGAGGCTCGAGACCACGTGGGATATCGAATGATGGGAATGAACGAGCGAATTTTCCACGACTCGCGTCTCTTCTTCCGCTCGTTCGAGGAAACCCGACCAATTTTCTTCGTCCGTCACAAACATTGTGTACGGCGCCTATTCCAGAAACGTTTCCCTACCACATTTTCGAACGTTACGAGTTACGCCAACGAGTAGGATTTTATTTTTGTTCCTCCCTTCGCGAAAGTATTCGGATAATAGGAGTATTAACTTCGGACAGCTATGCAGCTGCGACTCGTCTCTACCGTCACACGTTTGTATTCTTGTTTCCTTGTTAACGCCGCCTTTCGAAATCTTTTCCGCGTGTCTCGTATCCGTGTCTTAAATAAGAATGGAATCGATGAAAGCGGGACCCTTGGTAAACTCGCAGTTGGTAGAGCGAATAAAAAAAAGAGAATACACACGTCGCGTAACAAAGTACAGGCACAAACCCATTAGACAGGAAGGTCATCGGCGGTAATCATTTTCAACCTGTCGTCCCTTGTTTCGAACGACATCGCTTTGCGGGCCAAGCGAACCGAGCTTAATGGCTCGGAAAAATCGGAATCATCGCGGGTATGAATACGTAATCAGTTTTTCCTCTCATCCTTCGTCGCGTGACGTCATCGCGGGACGAGTGATGCGGTAAGTCTCATCGTCGCGCAGATGCGCAATGATAATTGCAATTATGGTCCATTGCGCGTCTCGCGACGATGGTTATGCGAATACCTGCAAATGTGATAATATTGATGACGTGCAAATTGGCGTTACTGTTAGTTTCTTTGATCGAATAAAGTGTGATAGGTATCAAAAAGAGAGACAGATGATTTTTCGTACGAGCGATAAATGATTAAATAATTACACGTGCGAGTGAGAGTCGAAAGTGAAGAACGCAAATTTTTCGTACTTCTACGTGAAAATCGATTTTGATACAGAATTAAACTGAGTTTCTGTGTGACGAAATTCACCCGGTTTTCGTAAACATTTTTTATAATGCTCTTACGGTTCAGAAAATTTATCAAGTTCGACTAGTTCCAATATTTTTGGCGACAGATAGTGCCGTAGGAAATTAAATGGCACGGACATAAAATATTTGTGACGCAAAGCGAGACATATCTGGGAACCGAAAAATGTTTTACGGCAAATCGAGTATCTTTTCGCGGTTGGCAACGAACCTGTTAAGAATCGCCTCGCTAAAACTGAGAACAGACTTTGTCGAAGAATTCAAGCGTAAACTATCGCGACCTGTGTACGGTCGTTTGCTTGCCTTTATGGTTTTGCCCCGTAAAACCCTAAAAAGTCATCTTTCCTTTTCTCGGAAATGGGCGGAACTGAATTTTTCCGTCCTTCGTGAGCTACCGAAACTACTTTGTTACTGCAAATGGAAACGTTATTCGAGACGTTACTGCCGTAGACTTCGCTGATCGTTGAAAAAGATGATCCTGAGGGAATACGCTATTCGATCGGATGAAATTCGAGGGGATACTTGCAGCTCAATGGTTTTGATACTCGTTTTTATATCAGAATAGCGATCTGTCCGCATAGATTTTTAGCTTGAACGTGAATTAAAACTTTTCTGTTTCAATTGAAATTCGCGTACGAGAGATTTATTCCCGCAAACTTGTTATGTGTACGAAAGTGAAGAGAAAATTGTTAATTTCACTCGAGATACATGTACGAGAGCATTCTTCGTGTAAATATGTATCTTGAACGTGAAATAAAGTTTTTCATTTCACTCAAAATACGCGTAGATCTTTAACTGGAGCGTGAAATAAAATTTCCTATTTCACTTGAGTGGCACGTGCACAAAATTCTTTGCGTAAATTCGTATCGCAAACGTGAATTAAAATTTTCCATTTCACCCGAAGATCCTGTCTCGGGACAAGTACGAGTACACGAGAATTAGTTATCTTTCCATCGTAAAAATCTTACCTGGACTCGAGTTTGAAAATGAACCCTTCGATTGAGAGAATCCTGAAACAAAAATTAGAGAATTCAATTATTAAGCGAATCGGCGTTCTGTGCCGTTTTTGCGAATTTTATTTATTCTCAGTGATATTTGATAACTCTAACGGACTAACGGGCATTCGAGTTAGCCTTAAGAAAATACATAAATATATTTCTTTGCCGCTGTCGATGGACCGATACGAAGGAAAACTCGGCGAAAATTATAACGAACAGCGAAATAAAATTTTGTTGGAAAATTAACTAGAATTCCGTGCATGAAACACGTTCCGGAGGGGTAGTACGCGCACGTTCCCTCGGGGCTCGACCCTGATTAACGACTCTGCAAAATTAACTCGACAATTATTTCATTAGCGCCCAGTAAGACATTTCTTATCCAGTCTCGGTGGCTTTGGGCACTAGATATGTACATTACGTGTACAAGTATATGCGTATATGCGAATAAAACTCGAATGCGCTAACCCTTAATGACTCGACGAGAATTAACCGTAATTTAATTAATTAAAATCTTATAAAAAAAAAAAGCGGCCTCTTCCGCGTGGGACCAGACGTGACCTAGGTCACGTCGTTAAAATGATTATCAGAAGACTCGGCGATTTTTCTCTTTAACCGCAAATTAATTGAAATCAAATTGCCTCCTCTCCTCGCCTCTATTTTCGGCGCGGAATCAAAATTAAAGTCAAAGCGCAGGATCGTCTTCGCAGTTTCCGACCAATCTGGTAAAGAGTACATGAATCTCGAATAGGATTATCTTTTTTGAGAAGGGGATTTGCACTAGTTGACGTTGAGATTCCGGCACACTTGATATATTATTCGAAACGTAATTTGGATCATAACAAGGTAAAAAATTAACAAAGTCTTGTCTCGAGCAAAGTACATATTAGTGTCGAAATTACGCGGATATAATATTCGAAATATTTGAAATCACATTTTCCGTAACATTGAAAATTTCCTCGCAACGCTATGGAACACGGGTTAGGGGAGTGCGTGTACACCTAATACGCCAAGGGCGACTATTAAAAAATCAAGCGGGCGATCTTAATTATTGCATTTTCATAATTTCCGTTAACGAGTGACAAGCCGGGTCCCGTTGAAGTCGCGACCAACTGGCGATATTCGTAATTAACAGTAATTTCGAAAAACGGCGCGATCCTTGTAGCGAGCGCAGTTTTTCGTTGTATAAAGTTTCACTCGTTAGTTCCGTCGTTCGTACATTTAATTGCCTAACGCGTGGCAGAACAAATCCTGGGCTTTAATCGTACATTCTGAATTACTTTGTCGCGGCCGGCTTCCCGCTGACTGTGTTTCCGTATACGCTTTTCCGTTTCTTAATAGCTCTCTCTCTCTCCTCTCTTCCTCCTCTGTCTCTCTCTCCCCCTCCCTCTCCCTCTCCCTCTTCCTCTTCCCTCGCTCAGAAAAGCTCTAACTAGATGCCCGGTTCTTTCATGCCAGTTGCCACAAGAAAGAGCACACGCTCGTGGAACGAAAATAAGTCTCCGCGGCGCGTGTATTAAGACGTTTCAGCACGGCCATTTTCTAATAAAGTCGTCCCCGCGCCGCTGACGTAGACCTCCGGGGGGTTGAAAAACAGGGGTTGAAAAAGATTCCTTCGCTTCTAAGAAGGTTAGGGCTCGTTGCTGCGGCTCGGAGCGATAAAGAGGAGGAGGAGAGAGGAACGAAAGCAAAGTTCGCGTTTCAGCGGTAGGGACGTGTTAGTGCGCGAGGCTCCGTATACCGACGCGTACTTCGGCGGCCGTGCAAGCGCGTTCGTGTGCGTCGGTGGCCGTAGTTACGTTGCCAGCGGGAACGGGGGCGGCGGAACTCCACCCTCAAACGACTTTAACGAGCCGGCGTCTTAAAATGGGGATGCCGAGCTTGTGCCGAGTTTGCGCGTTTGTTTGATAAATTAACCCAGAAAAGTATGCTCCGCCGTCGGCAGACTTAACAAGCCTAAGTTCCCCCCCGCCCCGCGAAACCGTGAAAAATGTGGAGCAGGGATTTTCGTCATTCCGACCCGACGCTAATTAATATTTATCGGAATTTTAGGTAAACACAATTACAACGCGGGTTAAGGTAATTACGCAGCCATGGAATCTTGAAAGTAATAATAGTGTAGGTATGTTAGTAACTTTGTTTCGCAGGAAAACAGTCTTCGGTTTTATCTCAATCTCCGATCTTCAACGCAATCTTCATTTTTCTTCCAATTTCCAAATTTTCAAGATTTCCCAAGCTTGCAAACTAATCTCAACTTTTCCCTCGTAAACGTGTTTCACTCCTTACACCGTCGAATGAAACACCGCGATGGAAAAATAAAACTGTCATCCGACTTACGACCGGAATACTCTCATCGCGCGATAAAAGATTACTCCCGGACTAGCCCGACGATCATGGGATAAGTAAAAATGCTACCACTCGACTGGCTGACCCATCGATATTCTCTCCCTCTCTCCCCCACCCTCTCTCTTCCTCCTCTTTTTTCCACAAATCCCCTTAAAAGGAAACGCATTTTCGGTCTGTATACGCGCATTTACGGTCGAGCGCGGAGCTGTTCACTTGGAATTCGAATAGCGCGCGTGTCACGGTGATCCGGCATTATTTTCGCTTTTCCTACAACCGCCGGTTGCCTTTCACGAAATCGTCCTCTACCGCGCAGTGAAACTTAAACCCCAATCGCGGGACACGGGTGGAAGGTTTCAGATTTTTTGAAAACCCTACAATGCGGCTCACCTCGCCACGGCGATGGCGTACCGGTACGGTGGCGACAAGACAGGGGCCCCCATTGAGAAGAATCCACTTCCTAGGTCTCGTGTTACCCGGCCGTATTTTGACAAGATCTCATTGTCGTCGCGCGGCTAAACCCTATTGACTCTATTATGGGCCTATTAGTATTATACTAGGATTTGTGGTTACTCCTTGAAAGGAGCCTCCGCTCCTCCCCTCTCCTACCCTCTCGCACGGCTCGCCATCCACCGCCGTCAGCCTCTTTTCTCGAAAACGAATGTACTGCGCGCGGGACACGTCGGCCCATTCAGGATCCACGGTTAGAGACGTGTCCCCGCGTCGCTCGATGTGCAATTTCCCTCGACATGGATTCCAGTCGGAAGCGATTACACGCTCGTTTTCGCCTTTTGTCGCGCCCCGTTATGGCCGATAAAACCAAGTGTATTAACGCGGTAATTCCATTGAGTAATTTGTCGATTTTGTTCGGAGTTAAAGCCGGTTAATCGATCATTCCGGGATCCAGCGTCCCTTTCCCAACAAAATTCCGGAGAATCGAGAACAAACGTACTCGGGCAGTTCGGGAGTTACTCTCGTTTCTGTCAAGAGACGAGGTGTTGTCTCTGTCCAGGTACAATTGCGCGATATGCTTTGGAAGTTTTCAGGAAAAAACGAACGGGGATTTCTGAGGTAGACGACATAAATTTTTTTTTTTTAATATAATAGACTTCGGAATGGTCGCGCCAGGAATTTAAGTATAAATTGTGGGAAAGATTCTGGTAATTGACCGACGTAGCGCACTTGCGATTCGATACTTCTTGGAAAAAATGTGTCGAATTTAAAACTAAAAATTGATAAACTGCTCGCGTTGCTTAATTCGTTACTCTCGAACGGTAGGTACACGGCTAGAAGAATCTACGTAAATCACCCAACGATCATATCTACCGCTGTGCAACTACGAAAACCAGTGGGTTTCGTAAAACTAATTGTATAATCGAGAAGAACGATGCGACGGAAGTCGGTCAATGTTCAATCTTGCACTTGTTAATTTCCCCGACTTCAATACACCCGACGCCGACTCCCGTAACACCTTCGCGCATTCACGGTTTCAATTCTAACGTCGTGTCACCGCGAAAATTAGATCCAATCCGAGGGAGCAAATAAGCTTGCGCTCAACGTCCTTCACGCGCGATTCTTAATTAATTCTCGATAATCCCCGTAACGAGCACTTCATAATCGGCGGGTGAATTCAACGACAAATAATTACCAGCGTAAATAGCAAAAAAAAAGGAAGAGTTTCGCGGTCGGTCGTGAAAAGACTCGTAGGGGAGGGGGGTGGGGGGTGCTGGAGACGGTGGTGGGTTAAAAAATAAACTCTATCTCGTCGTCCGGGAGGGGTGGGAGTGGGGAGGGTGGTTCGTGCGAAGACACTCACACAGATCCGTGTCACACGGGTGCCTCGCGACACGACGCGACGCCGCGAACGGCGACGGCGGACGACGCGCGTTGAAACGCACGACACGCTCGCCCTGTCGTGGCCGACGGTGAGCGTCGGGGGGGGGGGGGGGGGGGGGGGGGATGCAGGAGAGCGCGAGTGCACGAGAAGCTACCTTCGTTTTCCAAGTCGCGGGAGCAGGCATCGCGGAATGAGCTGCTACTTAGAGAACGGGTGGAAACGCATTCAACGGCACGCAATCAAGGCTCCTCGTGGTTGGCGGGTTGAGCGTGTGTGCGCCGTACAAGCGCGCGTGGCGAAACGCGTGCGTGTGCGTCGACACGCCGGTGCAAGAGCGAGAGAGTGGGAAAGAGCGAGGGAGAGAGACGCGTATGCCTGCGCGCGACTTTTCGAGCGCGAGCGAAAGAGAGGAGAAAAGATTCGGGATGACGGTGGGTAAGAGCGGGGAGAAGGAGCGAGGAGGGAGAGAAAAAGGGAAGAGACGATGCGTGCGAGAGAGAGAGAGAGAGAGAGAGAGAGCGAGAGAGGGAAGGAGGGAGATTGAGAGCGAGAGAGAATACGGGAGGACTACAGGCGCGCGTGTGTTTGAGGCGTGAATTCATGTATGCTCGCGAAGCACTCTTCACAGGGGACAATCGAGGTGTTGGACTGGAAATCCATACCAATTTGAGCGACTTACGGTCGTTCGCTTGAAAGCCCGGTATGGTGACGTGCGTGCTAGTACGTACACGATGGTACGCGCATCCGTGTATACGCGTTTACGCGCGTACCGGGCTTAAGTGCGCGAAAACGAGACGATACGCGAGCAGGGTGAAGACCTTATATGGGATCGTACGGGGGTAGTCGAAGAATCGTTATTCTGACCTCGTCGGCGGGCGCTCGTCATCGGATTTTTCGAAAACTGCGGGAACGTTAAACGTCGTCGTCCAGGTATACCTGATTCGAAGAAACGACGGTTTAATTCGCGTCAGGTAAGGAGAGACCGAGTTCGTTCAGGATGTTACCGACGTTCCGATGTGTTGTTGCAATAACGATCATGACGCGTGTATCGAACTCAATAGAACGGGGTACGATCGGAAAAGTTAATTTTTTGAGGGGAAAAAACGAGGTCACCGTTTTTCGTACAATTGTTTCTATCGTCTTCCCGAGCAAGGGGAGAGTTTTACTGGTCGTTTAAATTGAGATCTCTATAATTGCTCGTTAATCGTCGAATCCGGCGATTCGCGCGTGTCTTGGTTCTCAACGGATTTCGAGAGGATTGTTTTGTTTTCGCTGCCACGTATTTATTAGCGCATCGTCTTGCTTTTGTGCTCGATGTAAGGGTAGGAGTCAAAGAGTTACAGAGAACCGACGTGACGGTGCGAGATTTACAGTGGAATTCCTGAAGGGATCTCTGAAGGGACAAAAGAGGCTCGTTGAGAAGCGTTACATTCACCACCTACTTTCTTTCTAGAGTGTAAAATTAGTTGCGTGTTTGAAAGAGACGTTACGTGGTACGGATTAAATTTACGTAGGTTGCTCGAATGTCGGGGGCGACTTAATGTTACGTAGGTCATTTTCAACTGCTCGCGGAAAATTTCGTAAACTTGCAAACATTTGGTTTCGTAACGTTGATACTTTAGAAGAATAGTTGGGTAAACTGTTTTTCAAGTTAGATTTGCTTCCCCCGTTGAACGTTACGATATGGAGCCTATTCAAAGGGATGAATTCTTCTCAAATGAAAAATTCTAATACAATCGAGAAATTTATTTGTCTGATAAATGATCTATTATCTCCTATAGATGTGCAAACTTTTACTATCTTTTACAGACTCGTCATAAAACGGGGCCATTTTGACCACCACCTTTAAAAGCAACCGAACACGGTTTATTAAAACGCAGGCTCGCTAAACTCGGAAACAAGGCCATACGTTTGAGTCAACCTTAATTCTTCGCGTACTCTAAATCCACTCCTAAAGCGGTACCCAGGACTTTACGAGACGCCCCGTATTTTCCAATTCGAATAAAAACACCTCGGACTTGCCGCGAAACGGAAACGTAGAACGTCGTTAATTAAACAAACGACCCTTCCGCCAAATTCACTCGCCCATTCCATCGCGTTCAAAATTCTCACCGTTTCGACGTCCGTCTAACCACGAACTCCGTCGACGATCAACCGCGTCTTCCCATATAGATTTCCATATAATTGGCAGAACCGGTGTTCCGGAAATCCCCGGAATATCGGCGTCGAAACTTTCCCCGGGTACTGTACATTCGCGCACCACGGTAATGGACATAGTTTGCTGGTAATGTCCGAGACTAATTCCCGTGTTATTTCATTAACGTCCCGCAGGTTCCCGAGGGGTTAGGCAGCCACGTCGGCCGCCCACCATTGCCTTTAACGGTGCACCACCACGAGTCGGCTTCGAACGTAGGCAACATTACCCCCGCAGCCCCCCCCCCCCTCCGCTTCGGGGGTTGGCGAGAGTCGGGGTGGTGAGGGAGGGAAAGAGGGGGGGGGGTGTGCAGGGGGGGGCTTGTATTAGGCGCGTGTCAAAGGGTGAAAATTTACGAGGTGAGTGCCCCGCGCGAAAAGGCCGATTGATAGTCGCCGTACATAGAGCGTAGATACGCGAGGACGGGTACGTGCGTGAGTGCGTGCGCGCGTAGGTGCGTGCGTGCGTGCCGCCTTGAAATAATGCCGGCAAGTTTACGGTATGGTGAAACACGGTTACCCGCCCCCGTTAGCGCGCATGACTTTACCGGGGGTAGATCGATACCCGTTTGTCTGTCGATAATCGTGCCCGTCGACGGATTTTCCATTGAGGCCGACGCGACGAGACCGGAGGCGGTGCACCGCCGTGCGAAATTAAATAATTGAGTAACCATTATGCCTATGCCCGCCGGAGACCGAGGTTGGCCGTGCCATTTGCATTGCCAAACGATAACGCCGATGGACGCGTCGGTTGACGTTCCTCGTAACGTCGATCGCGCCGGGGGTACCGGGGGCAGGGGTTAGGCACGGCATTGTCGTGGAATTAACCGTGGCTTTCGGTGTATGCGTGTATCGGCGACGGTCTTTTTGTACCGGTGATTGGTAATATTGCGCGGCGGTATTAAACGCGAATGAACGAGGTTTACGTTCGGGTAACACGGAATTTCCTATTAGTCTCGATGTGGATAGAGGAACGGATGGAAGTGCCGAAGTGGATAACGCAGGTGCGGTTTCAGTCGGATTCGTGTGTATGACGAAGTTATTAGTTTAGCCTAAATTTGGGTGAAAGGGGGGAAAGAACGTGATCTTACGTTGTAATAAAATCGACGGGGGGGGGGGGGGGGCGGGGGCTAAGAGTGGAAGTTGAGAAATGACGTTTTGAGATACTCGAACGCTACTTTGGTTATAATTTTCTTTGTCTCAATGCGTAGATCTACGTGTTTTACGCGAAGTATTCTAAACAAAAATGATTTCTTTTTTAAATATAGCAAAGATATTTTTGTTTCGAATGCATGGTAAACGCATTTACTACAATTTCAACGACCCCTGGTTACGGAGAAAAATTGTGATGTAGGAATGCATTTTAATTCGCTGTACATGTTAGTTGAAGATAGGGCAAAATGTAGTCTCGTGGGACGTTCAATGTCGAGACAAATATTCCCACCCTCTCCAAATACGAAAAACATACTTCGCCATTCCACGGGAGAGTATTATTTTTATAATCATAGCGAACCGAAATTTTGTGTTTCACCGTGCGATACGGTCACCGGGCAGGGGCTCAGTAGATATTGGGATCGTATTCCCGGATTGGTTTGTTGGAGCGGATTACACGATTAGGCGATTAGACGAGAGACTGCGGCGACGAGGGTCAAATGATTGACACCGCGACCAGAGCGTAATGAGAGGAAATCATTTCTAACTGAACCGGGAAATTCGGGATCGACCGACCGGTGGGAAAATTGCGATTTTCTCTTTCCCGCAGAGGCAGAAATAGATAAAATAATGCGAGAAACCCGGATTTGCATAATCGGCCGCGGAGCACGTAAACGGTTCGCCGTGGTCGCGATCGATAATCCACCAATTTAATTCTTCCGGATTTCCTATCGCCGGATAGAGCTAATATCCTCGCCGTTCAACGTCACGATCGCGAATTTCACGCGCTCTCGGTGCTTCAACGTTTCCGTCAAAAATGATCGTCCCGGTGAAATCAATACAGCGAATCGATCGACGATGATCTATCGCTTCGAAGACTAGCCGAATCGTGCCAGGAAACTATCGAGAGAAGAAACATTGATCCATCAATGTTTCTTCTCGAGCAATCCGAAATCATGCTTAGCGTCAGCTCCAAGTCGGAGGTATTTTAATCTCGACTTCACGAGTTCGCTAAATTCTTTTTTAATTGGCATTCCGTAAGGGAAAAACGTACCCTCCGCGGTCGTGAAATGAAATAAGCCTGCAGTCGTTGCAAACGATGTTAAGGCGCGGACGAGTGACATTCAGACAATATTGCTGCAAGCGGGCACCGTGAATCGTGACACGTTTAAAAAAAAGAAGTGAGAAGAAAAAAGAAAAGAGAGAGAGAGAGAGAGGAGAGACGTGTCTGGGCTGCGAGACTGAATTTTCCTACTTCTGACGGCGAGTGCGCCCCGGCAGTGTTATCCAATTATTCTAAGTTGTTAAGGCGAGTTAGGGCGCTTAAGGGACTAAATTAAGACATTCCGCGCGACAAATCTCCCAAGAATGTCAATTAACTTCTCCCGGGGGGGTGTGCCGGTACTTTAATTAACTGTTTAATTTCGTTTAATTTGCATTCGCAATTGCACGAGCTACCGAGTCAGGTACCCGCCGGCAGTCCTGCCTTTTTCTTTCGGGAACAAATCAATTAACTCCCTGATATGCATATTTCGAGGTGAAACGCTCGGAAGTACGACTTCGCGCGGACACGGAAAACTCGGGAAATCCTCGCCGGCATTTAAATGCATATTAACGGGAATATTATTCGTCCGCTGGTCTTTGTTCTTAAGCGTTCCGACGCGGGAGTGACAATGGAAAACTGCTTTTCAGGCGCGAGGTTATCGTTACGCTAACTTATCGCGAATTCCGGCAATGTTTGTTTTAACTAATGTCCAATGATGGGGACAATTCAACGTATATGAGAGAGAGGGTCGGTTTGTCGTATTAAGAAGGTCGACGATGATCTCCGGTGCTGGGAATTTTTACAAAACATAGAAAGCGAAATAAATATAGATATTCTTTATTTGACATAAAAATTTAGAGTCTCTCGTGTGAAAGGAAGTTCAGGATGAATTAACCGATGAACGATGGAATAACCACTTCAACCGTCAAAAAATAAACGCGTAACACGGTTTTTAGTACAAAATGAAATGAAATGTCATTCCAAAAGAAATTAAACACAAAGTACTCTGCGCGCTATATATTTTATCCCGCCTAATCGTCGTTTTTCTTCTCTACAATCACTCTATTCGCATCTAGCTTATGTACCTAGAAACATTTCGCAAAGAGAGTTCTACCCCCGCGTAATTAGCCAGTTTCTCCAAGTGCGAACCTCGCCGAGCGCACCTTCCCGACAACGCGACCGAAGTAAAAAAAAAAAAGAAGGTACGACAATGAAATTTTCAGTCGTCGTTCGGAATTTTGCCACGGATGATCCCTCGATGCCATCGAGGAACATTATTCTGTCATTTCGAGACAGGGTTCTCGTTCGCGACGAATATCCCCGGGCACTCGGCTCGACAGCGCGGTATCGGTTTTCACCGTAGTAGGCTAATTTGAATTGCAAGCCTCTTACGCACACGTGATCGTGCAAAATCGTGGTGGCACGTACACCTATGCGCGAACGCGCATATACGGCCAGAGAGAGAGAGAGAGAGAGAGAACGATATCCCGCGTGTTAAAGCGCATAGAAATACACGCGTAACAGAGGGCCGGCTACGTGTTTGTGTCGCCAGTCTCTCTCTCTTATATGCGTCTGCAGGCACTTTTCCCGGAAACAAAGCGGAGCGAATTCATAATCCGCTAATTTGTTCAAGATTTTTTGCTCGAGTGCCGGCGCTTGCTTTGTCGCAAATCCACGGTGGAAGCCGAGCGCGCGTGGGGGGCTCGCCGTTGAAGCCGCTTTGAAGTACTAATCAGTATCGACCTGCGCCTACAGGCCGCACCCCTTATCCGTACTTCCACCCCCTACAACCCACCCACCCTCCTAGCGCGGGGGTGAGCGCGGAATTTCACGCTTTTTTCCTGTCGTTCCTCGGCTTTCCGGCAGAAACCATTCCGCCAGGGGCGTGACTGCGCGCGGGAGATCGAGACGGCAAGACGAGAGGCCCAAATGTCGTTTCTATCGGATGCGCCGACGTGTAATGATACGAAAAAGAAAAAATAAATAACACGAGGATATGTAAAAAAAAAGGAACGGCCGAAGGCATCGGATTGGTATCGGTAGGTTTAGCGCGAGAGACGCGAGTTATAATGACACGCTGCCACTTCCGATGATTAGGATCCCGGGTCTGTCTCGTGTTTTTTTTTTTTTTTTGTTCGCGATGAGAATGCGTAAAGAATAGCCGAAGGAACGAGTAAAAAAGACGATTGAGCGGTAAGTTGCTGTGGCGTTAGTGTTATGCCGTCGGTAATTTTGGGATAGTTATGATATTGAATTGATATGTCGTTAATTATGTTCGAATTAGGGGAAACTCGGGTAATCTTGCGGTACTCGAAAATCTAAAGACGCTGAATATTTTTTAGAGGGGTCATTGTAAAAGTTAAAAGTAACTTTACCGCCACGCGTATCTTCGCATACGAGAATGGTAAGAATATATCAATCGATTGCGCGTACCGTTACGATCTTACGGTAAACTAATTCGCCATCAGCTGTTCTCCGTCGTAGGGAATTGAATCCGTGTGAATCGGAACGATTCAAACTCAAGATTAGATACTTTCTGATAACGCGAATATAAGATACGTAGATCCACGCATTCTTACATAGAGTACTACGATCGAGGTACTCCGTCTTCGCGTTTCAGGTAAATCGCTGGCACTGACTATACGCGGAATGTGAAACTATTTCTTAAAATTTTCTAATTAATATTCCCGAACTCTTAAATTCGAAACACATTATCGTCACGTTACGTAAGCCCAAGTGCTATCACGGTGTCTGCGATGAGTGTAGACTGTGGGTATGCGCGATACACGTGCCGTGCCGTTAGTGTGTTCCGATACATTTGAATACATATAAAATACACTTTCAACACTTTTTTCCCGTACACGTGAGATGCCGCGATGTCACGTGAGATGCCGCGATGTCACGTGAGCTCACGTGACGCGACCACGTCCCTTTACCGTCCCTCGTCTCGCCAATAAAATTCTATTAACGATACGATCGTTCCCCGATCTTCTCAACATCGTGCGCGCGCGCCCGCGCGCGTCGGAACACTCTCCAAAAATCGCGTACACGTATACCTTGCCGTGAAACACGCGAAGAAAGGGCGCGGAGGGGTACGCAGAAACAATGGTAGGCCGATTGCGTAGCGTTTTGCGGAATCGTTCACAGAGATGTGTTACCGGGACGATAACCACGGAGAGAAAGAAGTGGTGAGGAAAAAAAACGGTGGGGGATCGAAGGGGGGGCGGGGCGGCGGGGGTGTGCAGCGTACGAGATCGGTAGAGAGAGAGAGAAAGAGAGAGAGGGGGGAAGAGAGGGGTGAGAGAGGGAGAGAGAGGCGACTACGCGACGGGGATGAAACGAACGAGGTACGACCGACGCGTAGGCTTTGCGCGCGAGAGAGGGTGTAATAGAGAAAGAGGAGCGTGGGTAAGAAAAGGAATCGCGGTACGCGAGAGTGCGAGGAAACTCTCCGCAGGCGTTGATAGGCAATCTAGTTGATTGCCAACTTCAAACGAACCGAAAAAAGCAGAGCGAGACGCGCGGTCCTACGCGAGTCGTCGGAATGGCAAAGGACTGCCTGAGAGTATCTCGATTCTTTTTCTTCTTCTTCTTTTTTTTTTTTTGGACAATACGACGGTCGCCTCCGCGTTTAGACCTTCCATTTTGTCTTCCGTGTACGATGGTTACGATAGGTTCGCGAGGACCGTACGATACTCCATTATCGTCCGCGATTGTTCGCCTCGAACGATTTGGTTTTGCATTCAATCGAAGTTGGAGAATATTGTTTGGATCTGGAATTGCCGAATGGTACGGTGATCTCGTAATACCTTTGTCGTATTAAGGAAATAAGGATAGGAAATTGATAACAAAAAAAATGTCGAATAATCCCAATTAATTGCAATTATTTGCAATGCTTTCCGAAACGTTGGTGCGTACGACAATGGATAAGAAACAAGATCCGCGTTACGAGAAATTATGTAGAAGCCTCTTTTTATATTTATATACACGTTCGCGTTGTTCGTAATGGGTTAACGACGAATGCGAGCGAGGGAATAAATGTACGCGTTAATTAGACGGCCCCGTAGATCGAAAGTTGTGCCTCGCTCGAAGTTTATAAACAAGTTCCTTCTTATTAGTTCGGATTTCACTACGTAGGGGTCTATTATGCTCGAGGAACAAAAGATGTTTAATCGGTAAGCGACGCTGGCAACCTTGAACCTTCGTTTCGGACGGGGTTAAACCTACCCCGGGTCGAGAAATTTTCGAAGTTACGTAGCGGGAAATCGATCCCACGGCGATCGATATAATTATTATTGGGAACGAATCGAGCAGTTGGCTCGTCTGTACTCTCGTCTTTAAGTCTGCCCAAGATTTAAGACAAAAAGGAACGAATGAAGTGCGCCAAATAAATGCTTTACCGTAAGACGAGGTGCTAGAGTGACGTTTGAATGGAAGGGCAGATCCTTTGTGCTGCACCGGGAACCCGACACCCGAAAATCGTTCTCAAAATTCGTTATAGAGGACAAAATCCACTCTGGCTTCGCGATACTTAACTGCGATATTAGTGCCACTTTGGAAAATTGATTCGCCTTTTTCCGCGTCGCTTAAAAATTTACATATAATCGTCTGTCGAAAGGGAAATTCACGACTCTAATTTTGCAATTCGAAATACCAAATAATTATCGACGGATGATCGACAAAAGGAATCGTGATAGATCGGTGAAAATTGTTTAGATATTTCCCATGCAGTTTTTTAGATATATATAATTT
This sequence comes from Pemphredon lugubris, assembly GCA_933228935.1. Taxonomy (NCBI): domain Eukaryota; kingdom Metazoa; phylum Arthropoda; class Insecta; order Hymenoptera; family Crabronidae; genus Pemphredon; species Pemphredon lugubris. The sequence goes on along the minus strand of OW121817.1, from coordinate 53,963,553 downwards.
CAAAGAAAAATCGATTGGCATGAGCTGTTCATAACAACATACGTGCTGTATTTCATTTGTATTTCGTTTTTAAAACATTGCTGCACGAGAAACTTTTTTGTCTTGTCAAAACATCGTACATGTCTGAAATATAAATTAGAACAGTTCATAATTCTGTAATTAACGTATAATCCGTGTAATCCTATAACGCTATAAATATCCCACAAAAATTTTTCGTTGCGCGAAATTTCGTTGGAATGATAAGAAAGAAATTTGACAAATATCAAGCGAAACTTTGTCAAAATTATTTCTGAATTATTTACGGTTAATGGCAGGTCAATTAGATTCTCACGATAACGAGATTGAGAATTAGTACGCGTAGGTTGAGAACAGTTGGCCAGCGTGCGGCCATTTTTACGTTTTGTCGAGGCTCTTTGTGTTTTGGTGAGACATTGCAGGTCTGCCCAACACTCAACTCATTATACCACTAATTATTCATAACGTTGGGGATTATTCTGACAAAAATATTCAATTCCCACAGTGCACTCACCCCTCGGCTACCCTCTTTCTTTCTCTCCTTTATCATCTAACGTATCTGACGCCAATACCTCGAAAGCGACCAGCAATTTTCCATTCTCGGTTAAAGTTTTCGTCTTTTCTCGTTATTCCTAACGAAACTTGCTATTTTAAAATTCGATGCTTACGTTCTACGTTTCCCTCGGACGAAGTTAGAATCTTTTGTTGCACTTGGTCGTTTTGTCAGCTTATTGATTTTGACCGTCAAAAAAGTTCTCAATTATTCTCAATTATTTTTAATTATCGAAACTTGTCGACCATGATTCTATTATTCGATCTACCTTATCAGATACGTTACCTTATTACCGTACGCTCTATATTTACCTCGTTAGCTTGCCTATTCTCCTAATTATACTCACCGAAAAGAAACGAGCACTGTACGGTAACTTTATACAGAACTTTTTTTTTTAATCGTGTTTGCTCCAGCGTCCGATGCGGACTTAATTCAGTTAGATATTATTTTCAGAAATAATTGGAGATTATTGATGATGTATTTTCTATTTTGTTTATATATTTCAGAATTTTAACGGGTTTCAAGATTTGATTGATTTCGTTGTGACTTAACTGTGAAGGTCATTCTTATCTACGTACTACTGTACGTTAGCGTTTAGATGCACGCCGTTTCACGTTCGATCAGCGACTGCTAACAAGTATATTCAAATGTAACGCTCGAACGACTGTGTTTACCACAAACTTAGGGCAGCTGGCGTTGCCACACGGTTTTCCCAAAAATTCCCCCAAACCTCGGGTCGCTACAATGGCGTTTGCACGCGAACGCGCAACAAAGGTGTGCATCGATTTTCGGTAACACGATCTTGAGTGGCTCTTTGTTAAGTGATAGCTGTAAGTGGCACGTTAAGTGCTCGTTTCACGCCGGGATGACGATACGCCTATTAATTTACTTCAACGTTCCTGACGCCGAGGGTCGTAGAGTTCAGCCTCATCTAAGATTGTAACGCAATCCCGATGATTGCCGATCAATGCGTTATCACGGAGTATCGGCACTCCGATAGATGAAATCGTCGACTCGACGAATCTTCAATTATTCTCTCGGTTAACGAGGAAGCTGAACGGTGTAAGTTTCTCGCGTACTTTCCCGGCGTGCCCCGCGAACCACGCGAGGTGGAAAAATTGCAAAGACACGCGAATTGACATAGCGGAAGTCGGGTTGGAAATATATTGGTGATTAAGTATTCGCTTCTCTCGAACCACGCGTTATTTTGATGAGAAATGTTATTTCCATACGCGAATGACTAACGGCTCGCTACGTTTCACCGTTTTCGTTTCTTTGCGAAAGGTATTCGCGCGGTGTTTGTTCGACCAAGACGATACGCGAGTCTCAACGAAGGTTTAAGATCGAAGTGTTTACGCGCCGCTGACGACGATGCAAGAGCGTTTGCGTAAAATTAATTACGAATTCACCGCCGACCTTTACGCGATATATTCTGAATTGCTGTTTAAAATATAAAATGCACGGTCATAATTGTAGGCGCACAATGGGAACGTTTAAAATTCGCGCGAAAATTCACGTCAATTCTTATCCGCGAACGAAATGAAGAGGGTATTAACGCAGAAAATAAGTGATTCGCGTTCCGTGTACTGCCGGTATTGCAAAAAACTTGTGTCCTAATTTGCGCAGGAATTTGCCAGGCTGCGCATGGGTGAGCGCGGTTAAGTTTATGAATCGAAGAAGTTTTGGTGAATCCCGTAAGATTAAAACCTTGCTCTACAAATTTTGATCGAAGTAAAAACAAATGCGGGTAGACTTAACGCCTCGAGAAGGGCACATCCAGCGCCTTCCCCGCGACGTATAAAGCTCACGTACTTTTATTGATCATTCCCTTTACATCACAAAATTGACCTATATTTACTTCCAACTTGCAAGATAATAATAAAAAAAAAATCTTTACTACCAAAGCTTGAGCCGCATTCTAAACTCAATCGAGCTTCCCCTAGAGCTATGACTAAGCGTAAGCAAATGCTCGGACACTCAACCGCGGGGACTCAATCAAGCGAGTCTTCCACAAACTACCGTATCGATAGCGATCGACTAACTTCGAACAAGAGACAACGTACGTACATTACAGAAACATAAAAGATCTTGATCTTACCGTGAGGCGGCGTGTGTTGAGTCGGGCTGTGCTGATGATGATTCGCGGTGACAGCGGTGCCCGGAAGTACGTGCTGCGCGTGTGCAGCCGGATGCACGTTGACACCGGCCGGCGAGGCCGGAAGTTGGCCCGGTTGATGTACCTGATGATGCGGTACATGGTGGGCCGGGTGGGGATGAGGGGGCGGCAGAAAAGCCGCCGCGACGGCCGCCTGCGCGTTCAGGTAGGCCATCCTGGAGGCCGTCAGGTTACCCAGATTCCCAAGATTGCCCAGGTTGCCGAGATGATTGGTGAGACTCGGCATGTAGTCCCATAATTTGTGATGGGGCGCGGTGGGCGCGTAGGACACTGCGGAAACACCGGCTGGCGGCGAACCGTGGGGTGAGCCGCGATCGGTACCGCTGCCATTTCCGGTACCGTTAAGGCCCAGCAGCTCCTGAATCGCGAACGGCGATCGCTGCGGCATCTTCGTGTCTCTCGGTATCGTGGCCGCTTCAAAGACACGACATCGTACCTCGCGTCAACGGTTGTCGGTGGTGTTTAACGAGTTGGTAGGGACGGGTGGTAGCGCGGAAGAGGTCCAATCCTCCAGGGAGGGAATTGTCACCCGGGTCGTTGAACGAATAGGCATTCACGAATAAAAGAGGGGGGTGGGAGGGGGGGTTGCCTAGTTCGCCGTTCTCCTATTGGATTCTTCGGTCGGCGTGACGATCGTGGTCGTCGTAAAAGGTTTGGTCGTTGCTCGGTTGTGTCGAGATGTTATCTCTATCTCGACGCTTAGGAACTTTGTTCTCGATTCGATTGAACTCGGGGGATGAACGTTCACCCCAAAAACGTAGTCCGCGCGACGATTGCCTTTATCAGATCTGAGAGGCTTCCGACATTCGCTGATCAAGGTTCGATCGTTGGAGAGCTACGATCGATGTAAAGAACGATAAGATCGGGCGTGAGAATCGAAAGGAACAGAGCGATTATAGTTTTCTCGCTAGGCCCTGACATAACGCTCCCTCGGCATCCGACGGTTTGCGTCGAGACGCTGCATAGCTTCCGTTATTTCGAGTGACGCGACGATTTCGATTTCTCTTATTGATCCCGTAAAGATCGATCGTTAGTCCTGCGGTACGTTTACTTTTCAAGCTACTTGCGTTTGATTTCTTATAACAATTGTTAACTACCGTCCTAGACCTTCCCGCGGCTTCTAAGTGTTTTCATAAATCTCCATAATTGAACGTATCGTGAAAATGAATCTCTATCGGGTTATCGAGGTTTCTCAAACAACTTAAAGTAGTTTGTTTTTGACTTATCTTCGTTGTAACGGTAGAAGTCCGTAGTCTCGCTAGAGAACGTTCTTCGTGCGGCGTTCGGCGAGCGACGGCGGCAGCCCGATGCGCCGAGTCCGCTAAATAAATTGATTTCTTCCCTCGATGTCACCGGAATCCCCGCTTTGCTTCGCACTTTGACACTTCTAACGTCGATCGACCGTGCGTACGATCACCGGCAGAGCGTGTACGTCCCGCGTAGTCTCTTTGTTTGACACCGAGGTCTTCGTTGTGATCAGGTACAGGTACGGATATTATTCGATTTACGAGAACTCGTAACTCAATGGAATGATTTCGTTCCAACGATTCCCTCCGAGCACGATCTCAATGAACTCTTAATGGAAATTAGAACCTTATCTGTCCGACGGTTCTATTTAAATTCCCAATGGCACGTGATGGGTTCATTCACAGTTCCGGCCCACGAAAAAAAAAACTCCTCGGGCCTCGGCAACGTGCATGGCAATTCGTGGAACCACCTTCTTTTATTCTTTCGGCGCGAGGGATCGAATTTCAGGGATAACGACCGAGGTCTTCCCTACTACCTCTTCTGCCTCGCCGTTCGTCAAACCAGAAAAACACTCGTTCACTGAAACTGTCGTCCCCCGTCGGTGCCCACGAACGTTCCAAACAGGCGTAGAGATCGGCGGACAAGACGGAGCTCCTCGCAAACTTCCCTAAACGAATTTCATCGGCCGGCCTCTGGGCAACGTCAATCGGATGACCATCCTCTCGCCAAATATCACTATAATTCTCTGTCCGTTCCCCTCGCCTCGCATGTCCAATGTACGGGGGGATCCTTCTTCTCCTCCTCCCTCGTGACGATCCAAAATAACGTTGCACACCAAACAAGTTCTCCCTATTCTACGATACCCGTCGGAACCGCGAGTACCACGATAGTCTCTTGTCCCCCAAAATTAGAAAAAACAAGAAAGGAAAACGACCGACAGACAGCAAAACTTTCCGTGGGATCTTCACACCACTTCCCTCTATATCCCCCTCGCGTTTGTCCCTCTGTCGCGCGTAAGCGTCTACGGCCGTCGGGGTCAACTCGAGACAGCCGAGATTAGACGGAGGAAGGAAAACAACGTCTCGGAAGAGAGCGAAAAAGTGAGAGGCGTGCGTGTTTTTTTTTTCTCGGGGGGTAGCCTGTCCCGGTGTATCGCGGTGTGTCGTCGTGGCGCAACCGTGTCGTCGTCGCGGCGATGGGCAACTGAGCTGCCGAGCGGCACACGGGGTTGCTCGACTGCGCGACGGGCAACGACGAAGAAGGGAAACCCCCGGGGGCGGTTATGCGGACACACACGCACCCACACACGTAACCTCCCCTGAGGGAGGGTGGTGGCGCGTTTACCCGACCCACGCGTCGTTCCCCCCTCCCCCCGCCGTCCCCCCGCCCCCCACTCGTCGTCCTCCATCCGTGAGCGTTCGGTGCTCTTGCACCCACCCCTCTCCCCGCCTTTCGGTCCCTTCCCTCTCCCGTCGTACAGCCAGCCTCTCTCCCTTTGCCGTGAACGCTGCTGCTCCCGCTTCGCGTACACCACCACCACCACCACCAACGACGTCGCCACCACTACCACCATCGCCACTACCACCACCACCACCCCGCTACTCTCTGCCCTTCTTTTCTCTACCCGTCGCGACCCCTCGCGCGCACAGTGCCCTCCGCAACAAAGGCGCCTCCGCTACTTTACGCGCCAACAGTGGCCGTCTCGCATCGCGGATTGGTCGGTTTTTTGAGACGGCCAGCCGGGCAGACATAGCCCTAGTTACCAACGGGAAGGTGGGATCTACCGTTGTCGACGCCTCGACGGGGTACGCCTACGACAGAGCGGTTCACCACGGGGAAAAAGAACGCGAGCGCGGGTCTGACGGAGATTCGGATTTTGTTTTCTTTTTCGACGTTGCGCGATCGAGGATACGCGAATGATCTTCCCGGTGGAGGCTCGAGCGAGTCCGTTGGAGGATCGATGAAAATGACGTTTTTGAGATTTGAGTTCTCGTATTTTGGAAGGTGCCTATTTAAGGTGGACACGGTTCATTAAGGATTATATTGCTTTAAGTGTTATTAATACGTGACAGCGATTCGTATTATTTTAGCACGAACATACTGGGATCAATGATTTTTAATAGGGAAACCGTATGTTTTGATTAATATTAATTAGATTAGATTAATATTAGAAAGTTAGATTAATATTTAAATACCATTGAAATCTCGCGATTGAGCATTCTTTTCGAATGCGATATATCGTTTTCGAATTATCATAGTGACGTGGAGTGTTTCGTACGAAATATTCCAGACAGTTTACATGATCTCTCATCAAAGCCTGTTATTTACGATTATTCGCGTCAAGTTTACGAACGTACGTCCGCGCGTCCATCGATCGGATTAAAATAAATTCAAACGTATCGCGAACCAACTCATCTCATAAAAAAAAAAACAAACATAAGTCGTCGTCGCCGGCAGAAGTAAAACGCGCGATCGAAGCGGGAAAAATTGCGGCAGAGTGAAACCGGCTTTCGCTCCGTGCCTTTATTACCGAAGTGGGAGTGGCCTGCGCGCGGGCCAATCAGAAAGCGCCACTTTCAACCCTCATTGGCCGGAACGTAAATCGATTTATCACTCACCCCGTCCGCGGCCGACAGGGGAAACACGCCTTTAAGGCCGTCCGGCTTAAGGTCGACTCTCCCCGGATGCCTCCAGCGACGTCCAACACCGCCAATTCCACTTGAGGAGGGTAGCGACGTTGACGGTGGTGGCGGCGCGGACCGTTGGCGGGGGTACCTCGGAAGACAGAGGGGGTGTGGAAACTCCTGATCTCCGGCGACGAGTCTCCCGACAGTGTCGGGGAGAATTTTTTCGAAAGCCTTCCAGAGCCTCGCGGTCGCCACCGCACTCGAAATTGAGCCATTTTTCGGAAACGAAGCTTTTCCTTCGCCCCCCCCCCCCTCACCCCCACCCACCCTTCCTCATCTCTCTCTCTCTCTTTTCCTCCTATTCTTTCGGTACTCATCCATCTATCATCCTGTCTCTTCCTTTCTTCCCAAAGTTGGTAGTTTTCTTCATTCTCGTGGATCCCTCTTCCTCGCTTTTGCTCTCGTCTTTGAAATCGCAAAACCTCTCGATTTTATCGCATTTTATATTATAAAGTGGGTTTCACTCCCTCCCCCTTCGCTCCTCCTGTATAGCTTTTGGTAGATTTGGACCGCAGGGGGGGCACGAAGAAGAATCTTGGGAAGAGACCGAAGTTTCGTTCCTCAACTCTTATTAATTATCGATATGATCAGTGAGGTCGTCGTTGAGTTCACGATTAATGTTTGAAATCGAACGACTGGCAGAAGTTTGAGGCCTAATTTTAGTACGGGACTCGGATAGAACGTTCATAAACTTTGTGGCCGTTTTTTTGCGACAGTACCGATCGATATACGATCTTGATATCAATATTAACACCATACGCGATATCGGGGTTAACGAATTTTTAATCCACGGTGCAGAAGTTATAAATATTTCTCGAAAGAATAACAATTTAGTCCGATCAAGTATGGTTTTATGTTTTCAGGTGGCAAGTGGTACCGTGTAAGTTACAAAAAATAACTCTAAAGAAGCGTAATACCGAAGTTGAAATATTCTCTCAATCGTGGAAAATCTCGCACGCCTTTTTATTTTCCGAGAGAGACGCACAGAGTCATAGCTCGAGAGGGGGAGGATGGGGGGAAGGGGGTTGAAAGCGGGAGAGAGGTTTTACACCTCGAGCTTTGTTTTACTGAAAAATGTCGGAGCCGTTCCGTTCATCTTCTCAAGCGAGGAAAAAAGTATAAGAGCAACCCCTTCATTTTCAACCCTCCTTTGTTTGCTACTTGTATCAAAAGATTATTGTACATTTTGAGGTAGGTACACATTGTTCAAAAACAAATTTACAAACGTTAAAAGAAATATCATACCCACTGATGGTGAGAGCGAACGAATGAAAAATATTTAACAAAAGGTCGGGGGGACCGGAGTAATCGCGGTAAAATTAATTTGAGTTTTCGAAGATCTATTAATTGATAGAAACGTGCTCGACATCGGTTTCCATTATCAATCTTAGACTTGCAAATTCATTTTGCTCACCGTTGCGAAATACCTAATTCAATTCTAACGCCTGGTATGATAATTAACGGAGTACACGGTGATATTAATGATTACGTTCGTAAATACGTATCTACGTTACCAGATTTCCTAATTTTCAAACCACTTAAGAACTGCGAAATCTTGTTAATTTATCGTGTCAAACGTAGCAACAAATTATGTCATTAGTAATACATTTCGTTGACTTTCGGAATATTTCAATATTCCCTTCGCCGCCTTACGTTCCATTAAAGAATCGTGTTTAACGTCTTCGAATTATTACAGTGCATTAAAGAAAACGAATTACAATATCCTCAAAGCCAACGAATTATAATATCTTAGATCGTTGGTTAGATTCCAACGCGTTACGAAGTTCTCTCGCTGACGAAAGAAGTTCGTCCCGCGTCGTATCACGCGTACAGGCGGGCACGTAGAAATCCCTCGGATTGCAATTACCAGCCTCGTCGTAGGGCCTTTTTAAAGTATTCGAAAATTAATCTTAAACTTATCATCTCTCGGTACGCGGAGAAACGCGTGAGAGGGTGCAAAAAGACCGAAGCCCCAGCGTTTCGAGTTCGGCGTCGCGGCGGACTTACGTCCCTTCCTTAGTACTTTAACTTAACGGATTATCGTGCATCGAAATTCAGCGCATTGTGCTGCTGTCACTTCGTCCGAAGTGAGCGCGTATGTGCCCCGCATAAAAGGGCAGATATCTTCGTCGAGGCAGATTGCACTCTTTAAAAGTTTAAGCCTCCTTCAGTGGGATTCCGGGCGTCGAGCTGCGATGCCGGGAATGGCTTTACATCATTCCAAGTTTTTTGCTACCGCGGGATATATTTTCGCCACGGCGGTTCGTTCGTTTCGCGGCGCGACAACTTGGGGAAACTTACTTCGGCGGGAAAGGTTCGTCGTGGATCGAGGAATCGGTCTCCAAGCGTTCCCCCCCCCCCCCAACTCCTCCATCGAGAGCGTAATGTCGAGTTAATTGCGGTCGCGGAGATTTTTTTACGATGGCCTGATTCGCCCGACTTAACGCGGAATATATTTATTTTACAGGCAAAAAATTTCCCGTCGTATCGGTCTGTGACGTAGACGGGGAGATCGCTCCGACTGTCCCTCGAGTTTTCGAACGGGACTTGGATCGATCGTAAACAGGCCCCGGATAACGGGTTGAAAAATTATATGACGTTTCGACGTTTATTTTAACGTTTATTAATCGTCACGCCAATTGTACAATTGTGATCGTTAATAGCTCGACAACAAGGCCTAAGTAGATCTCGATTTCTTGGTACGTTGTTCGGTGTATTTTTACACGTCGGTTGGTCCAACTGATGTTCGAAGAGTCAAAATCATCACGTAATGTTCCCCTGGTAAGATTTTATTCGAATGACATTATTACCTAGGGAATTTTATACAGTTCGATATACCTCGATAGCGTAAATACGGGCGGAATGGTTTTTAACTGGAACGAACGGAAATGGAAGGTAAGAGGATTAAGCGAATTTTTTGATATTTATAACTCGGATGAAATATGTTACTAACGACTGTTGAAAGAATATAGAAAAAATTGCTTAGACGTGCGAACGAATGGTATCGGTGGTAAGAAAGACAGATGGAACATCGGTACAAACGGTTGTGTAATTACTCGATGGATCCGTAACCCGTTCTTTGCTGTTATTAATTATCCTCGCGAGCGAAGGACATTTCTGGCTTGGACTAGGATCGACTATCGATCCGCAATTTCCTGGATAATCCGACGTTAATGCCATTCTTCGAATCGCTAACGAATATTCCGCGGTGCGCGTTATTTACGATTAGTTCATAAACTATGCAACGATCCTAGTTCCAGTTAACTAGACCTCAAACTACTCCCGTTGGTATACGCGCGCGCGCGCGTAGGTGTATGCGTGTATTTCCTGCGAACAGGGTGCCTCGACTCACGGTCTGTTAATTTATCTAATTACGATGGTAGTCAAGATCAATTACCCCGCGCGGGAACAAATTTGAGACGAGCGTTGCCGGGAAATATGAAATTAGTCGCAATACTTCAGCAACCTTGTATTTTCGTAATATTACATTGTGACTGTCGCGTTAATGCTCGTATTTTAAACGTTCTGTTACGCGAAATAAGAAAATTACGAGGAACTATGTTTTACGGGTCAACGGTAGTAAAAGTTCAGCGTGTTTCTAAGGATTGCGAGAATTTCATTCGTTTGTACTATGGAAATTCCTTTTCTTAATTGTACATTACAATATTTCGGAAAAATCGATTAGGAAATTCAACGTTGAACTAATGAAAGAATTTTAACGTTTTTATTGACAAATTTCCCTTTTATCGATGAAACTCAACGTTGAAGTTGTGAAAGAATTTTGACGTTCTAATTCTTGTAACGATAAATAATCCATTTAAAATTATTATCCGTACGAAATTACCGCCATTATTAAAATCCCATGTGCCGATATGGAATTTCGAAACATCAACTCGATCTTACTCCAAAAAATAAAGTGGATTTTCTAGCAACCCAATTCAACGCGACGACGATCGTTTCTAGAAACGTTACACTGCAAAAACTTAATTACAAGTAACTTTCGCCTTAGACCGTCATCCTTCCACGAATTTTTTCAAACTTTTTTTCCGGAATTAAATATACGCGATCTCAGGAAAATTTCCGCGCGACAAATCTTATCTTAGCATAGTTTCCATAGTTTCTACAGAAATCATTCAGAGAGACACTAGCATCCGTTTCTCTCTGCACTCTGAAAAATAATTTTATGATATCAACCAAACGTTAACACCGAGGGATTACGTTAAAAATATCGAATCTTTTGGGTGAGACGACAAATGTACCTACGTACATTGGTACTGTCGGTGTTCGTAAAAAATATTAATAACCAAAGTTAGTAATCGACCGTATCAATCAAGAAATTAATAAAATTACTTGGAGTTATTATCTGATCGTGTGAAAAATCGCGTGATCACATAGTTCGCTCGCCTAAATGTTTTCTCTTTTTCACTTAAATCAACAAACTTTATCATATTTTATTACAACGCTTTTCCTTCTGTAAATAAAGAGACTTCTTTCACTCTTTACTCGAAAAGCATAACGTTCGAGCGAACTCGGGTTTCGGTACTCGAGAAACGCGAAGCTCCGTTGTATTTGCCGCATCCGCTGCATAATACCCGTAAATTAATTCCTCAAGCCTGATTTTATCGGAGAGGCACACTTCTAACATCGATAAACGGTCGACTATGCCATTCGGTAGTGTACGTACCCACCTACCTATAACTCGAACGAAAAGGATCTCGTTGCCCTGCCAATCCTCTTTTCGAGAACATTTTCGCCGAGTCTTGCAAAATTGTTAATCCGAAGCTTTTCCAATTACACGGCCGTCCTCGCTCTCCTTCGGCCTCGCCTCCTCTCCGTCTCTCTTTCGGCTCTTTGTAAGCGAAAATACTCAATTCGGACGTTAAATTAAATTACAGCATTCCTGATTAATCCTAAGTATCCTTTCGCCGAAGGAAGGACGACTCCTCTATCTCTCCTTCTACGGGCTCCTTCGAACGAGCCGGATCTCTTTCGGGCTTAGATCGTCCTTGAGTCGAATAACTGTTGCGAAGGATGTGACGCCATTAAAATTTGCTGATCCCGATCCTGCTGCTATGGACGTCGAAACGTACGGCGCGGCGGGTTATTATTGCTCGAGATTGAAATTCGCTTCGAGGCGCGGAATATTAACGATAAGAATATTCTGCTATTACTAATTATCATTTATTTCGAATAGATTCATAAATTCATCGTAACGCGCGTCGCGTCATTTTTATGCTGATGGTTTAGATTGTTCAAAAACTGGAAACAATGGTTTATGGATCTGGGATTGTACATATATTTTGATCAATGTTAAATTAATGATAACTCCTATCACTACTTTATACGATATCAAAACGAATGTGGCGATAGATTAATTCGACACATTCCCAACGACACGCCATTATTGAAAATTCCAATCAGCGTCGCGTTTCGTGAATCTTCGAAATTTCTCCGCGTTCCTACTCGATCGGTCGATTTCGAATAATCGATACATCAACAACGTTAATTAACGTTAAAAAATGTCGCGTAAACCGACAATTGTTCCGAGTAATTTACGTTGTTTCTACTTCTCGTTCGAGATAGAGCACACGTTTCCTCGCGATATTACGAGAGTACCTTTTGTACTCCATTCTGTGGTATAGGTCATTGTTAGGTATTGGAACGTGAAAAAAAACAAGGCGAACACACGCAGAGACGATCTTTTCCTCGCCGTTTAATGCCCTGCCGCATATAGAAATTAAACGAATTCCGGAATTCTACGGAATTTAAAACCGTTCTTTGCTTTCCCGATGAATGAAGCTCCGTCCTTTATGAAATCACGCCGATTCTTCTATTTTGATTCTAGCCTCAATTTTCCAGGTCAGAAAATCAGTGATGTCGATTTTGTAAGAACGCGTCTACGTACGTTAGTTCTCAGTAAGAACTTCTTACGGAACGCGGAAGGAATTTTTACATCGTGTAATAGGATAACGAAGTAATACAACAACAACTGTTTAAATATTCTTTAGGTCTAAAATTAATTCAACGATTTGTCGAAGATTTCTAAAGTATATCTCTGGAGTCTCCTTCTGCAAATTTATGAAAAAAAAGTTAACTGTTAATTTAGAAGAAACAAAAATTTACTTGGATTTAAATAAACTTTGTTAGCGTAAAAATGTATTCAAAGATCAGCGGAATTAAAGGAAACGGGAATATAAATGATCGAATCGGTATTAGACGTAATACGCAAATGTTGAAATATAATATAACATTGAGGCTTGAATCTAATCTTGGAATAGGTAAAACGCGACGCGTTTAAAACGCAGTATCATAAATCGCAACTCGACGCTTGCACAAAGTTCCAATTGTTACAGTGGCTTCTCGTTAGCATAGTACGATAACACAGTAGTAATAGCGTTGTTAGCATACTTGCCGTACAGTAGCAAAAACGTTAGCCAAGTTTATGTAAATTCGTACCTACGTGGAAGATCGGTCGAACAAAGATAAACGAATAATATTGACAATATTTCTTTTAAAAATTATTAATTCCTATTCCGCAACTTTCAGAGTCAATATTTTCTCAACGAACTTTTTGCTAGCGTACTTTCAAAAGAAAACACGTTCTTGTCTCGCCTTCTTAGACTCATACCTCGAGTTTGACCATTTAATCCGTAAACACCCTGTACACAAAAGAACGGCGAGTATCGTTTACTTTAATCCTCGACACCATCCATTCGCATTAAATTTTGCAATGTCGTTAATTGCGCCGCGTCGATTTCTTTTTCCTCGCGCTCGGCCCTTTTTAAATAATTTGTTAACGATTTATTAACGAAGAACACGGACCACCCAGGGCTCGTCAGAACGACGACAAGATAATTTCTGCCTCTCAAAAAAAGTCAGCCAGTCATCGCCTCTAACTGGTAGTCCTTCTCTTAATCTTCGCTCCATGAGCCCCCAAAGTATTCACGGCCACTCGAGATTTTCACAATGCCTTAGCCGGCGCCATGGTATCTCATTCTAGTTTCTGATAGATGCGTTGCGAAGCCCGCAACATTAAACGCGTCTTAAATGACGCGCGGAAGTGCATTCTCTTCTGTGAATCCGAAGGAAAGGAAAAAAAAAAAAAGAAGGATGATCCGAGTTGGGGCGTGCGAAGGGACGTCGAGATATAATGCACCGGCTTATCCGGATGTAACGTTTCAACGATGCGCTGAAAAATATTTTTTAATTCCTCGGGACAGTCGTTTTTCGCCCCGGTTATCCACGTAAGCGTTTATCAGCGAACGCGGATGATGATTCGCGGGGAACGTTCGATTATACGCCTCTCGAATTCGTGATACGCTCGAAGTAAAAGATCCGTACGTACTTGCTCGACGTGCATTTTGAAACGCGTACGATTAGTTGAGGATATTTATGCATTGCACTTTTTTTCTTAAATTCAATTTTTAATGAGCCGTGTCCACCTCAAAATTCACCTTTTATTCTTTCCTAATGAGATACAAGGTTTAGTACTCGCGTACTTGTACTTGGCTCGTGACAACCCCACGACCCTTTATTTTGAATTAGAAACATAATCTTGAGGTGTATAGCGTTTCGCGTGGTGTAATAAGTTGTATTCTTACGCCCGATAGGTTTCGATTAATCTTTTTTCTGCGATGCATTGTGGTTAATGAATATTATCTGGCGAATTTACGTTGATTATGTATTTGTGAATTTAGATAAAAGAAGCATTATAGAACTGTAGGGTCTCGAAGTTCTTACGTTTACGAGGTGAGTAGATTTTTGCGAATTTGATAAATTCGGGGATCGATTGATCAGTCGAGTTTTCGATTCTGAGTTTGATGCAGGATTAAATAATGAAAGTCTTATCGGGGCGAAGTAAATCTGTTTCTTCTCAAAACTTCAAGTTTATTTTTAAAAACGTTCCATCCACTTTTTATTCCATCCACCAAGAAATACGGAAACAGCGCGGAGATTTTACAGTTGTTGCATACCCTCCCAATTCTTTTCGGCACCACCGAAACTCTGGTTTTTACCGAAATTGAGACAGGCGTCGAAGGGTTAAGATTTTTCATCCGACACCGAATTTCAAGTTGCCGAGTGCAATTTGATCAAAATCAAACCAGAAAGCTTTTTCATTGACCGAGGGAAAGAGTGAATGAAAACGTTTAGAAAAATGCTTAACTCTAAATTGCGACTATGTTTAAAGCGAACGTGGAATTTTTAAAGGGGAGCAAATTCACTTCATTCCGATACAAGTTTTATTATTTCATCCCATCTTAAATTTATTTTAGGCGATCGGGGACCTGACTTATCAATGAATATTTTTGTTCAACGATAGATTAATTTTGATATCATTCCGCGAATTATATTTTTATTTATTAGATAAATACATGTAGTAATGAGCGCTGTTACTAAAAATATTTACTTTAATCGAGGTTCTAAGACGAACGAGAATGTCTTGATTGGAATTTAAGTGGCGAGAATGTAACGGGAAACTAACAAAGTCGAAATGCCGCGCCTCAAATTCTCAGGCTCTCGTTCCCTGGCGTCCATTTTCGTTCGAAAAATCTATTCTTTTGCCAAAATTTTGGATAAGTTCCGAGCTTCTCGGAAAATCCAATAGATGGCAGCATACGTCTCGTCGGTAATTCTGAACGTGCTGCCGTCTGCGCGCCGAATATAGAACTGAATTTCGGTCAATTCTTTTTCCATTCGGACGAAATAACGTTCCCTCGGTTACTGAAAACTGCAATTTTTGCAAATGCTCTCTCTCTCTCTCTTCCAAGAGACTGACCGTGCGTCATTGGAGATTTACAATACCGTTAAACTGCTGGCACGCCCTTTGTATTACAAATATTCCGAGGGACGTGAGGGAACGTTTCCCTTCCCGCCGGAGGAAAAACATTTTCGCAAACAAAATCGCAATTTGCATCCCTTCGATGTTCGATAAATTGAACATTTTACCTAGCGATAAGAGACGATTCTGTCTGCCCTCGTTACGTCTAGGTTCGCGTGCACCCGAAGGCGATTTTTGTAACATAAAAAGGGCCGTCATTTGTTAATTATACTTGACGCAAGGACAATAAATATTTTATCCCTCGCTTTTCGCGGAAATAAATCTGAAATTATTTTTATGATCCGCTTTTAACGTTTTCACGGATATCGCTCCGCGCCGAATGTTTTTACACGGTTTTCGATTTTGCAAGTACGGTAGGTTTAAAAATACGCGAAACGCGTAGAAATGATTATACTGGAAAAATTCGTTTGGTATTGATTATAAGCACGTCGGGGATTTTTATGCAAAACGAATGTTTCTCATGCCGACTTCGAAATGACTTTGTCAGGCAAATATGTTAAGTATGTAGTACCTTCTTCTACGTTTAAATAGACGATGAGCGTGTACAATACAAATCGTACAATATTTATAACAACAAAAAGTTCCACTTATTTTAAAGCAATTAATATTGATCTCCGAGTTCTAAAAAATTGTTCTTCCCTATACTATCGGAACAAATTTCGAAATATAAATCCCCGTTCGGTTTTTACATTTTTCTGAAATAAAATCCGCTACAATTTCCCCGTGTTTCACCGGAGCATGAATTTTACCTCTTTTCATGGATATTTTTCAAGTAACGAAGGTCATACCGATACAGTACGTTCACGGAACGTACATTATTTACAGCGTGCACGCGTATGCACTTTTGGCACGTAGAAAATCGCGATAGATATTCTATCGTGCGTATTTATTCAATTTCACGAGTACTCGTCTCGTTAAAAAGTATTTCCCCATGCGTGTAAACGCATCGACAGCCAAACACAGATTCAAACTGTTCTTTACGAAACACCGTAACGCCGACAACGCGACGATCGTCAAAAATATCGCGACGGAATTTCCCAATCCCTTTCATCTCGAAAGCCACACCAAATTCCGAAGGATCTACCCGCATTGCTTTACGCAATTTCCACGAATCAACGCTTCCTCGATACTTTACATCAGCCGCAGCTCCGCGACCTCGATTCGTTACAACGTTTACACGTCGAGCCGTTCAGAATCGCCCGACAAACTACGATCGGATTCCTCGACTAGCATTTCCGCGCATTTTTCCCGCGTGAAAAGTTTCACTGACGCTTTGACGATGCTTCCGGTTCTCGAGCGCAATAAAATCTCACTCGTGTCTCCCACCCCCACCCCCCCTCCCCCGTTATCGCCCCGTCGAATTGTACGCGAGAGTATTGAAAAAATATGGCAGAAATCGCGGCACTGGCAGGACTCAAACCGAGTTATCCCTTTGATCCCCGTGCAGTCCCGTGAACGTGGCTTAAGACTCGCTCCGCTGTGAAAAAAGCTGCCGCGTTAGACACGGCCCCGTTAATACGATCCTCGGCTAAGATGAATATTCTGAAATTTATCAAAGTTCGAAGAGATCGCGGCCGCCCTTAATGGTGCACTGGATACGGCTTCAAAAGGAATTACGTAATACGACTTTTTCACGGACTGATCGCTCGTAGGCGACCGATGACGACGACGACGACGACGTCGACGACGACGACGACGGCGACGATGGCGATCGCGGCGAAAGGAGAGAGTGAGCCCTCGTTAAATATTAAACTTTAAGGATCGCTTTTCCACGACAGGGCTCTGCTGACTGTATACATTCGTATAGACACTGTACAGACACCGTTTACGCGCGCACACGTATAGACGCGTAACACGCACACGTCTTCCCTTCTCGTTTCTCTCGTAACGACGCCGTGCGATCGTTGGAAACGAGACATTTGAGAGATTATGCCAATCCAGCGTGTAAACCGCCCAAGGAGGAAATACTTATGAGTTTCCACTTCTGGAAAGGTCTTCTTCTTCTTCTTCCTCCTCCCTTTTTTTTTGTTTCTACCCTTCGCCGGAACTGCTTTCTCGAGAGGCGTAGCCGTTTAACCACGGAATTAAGATAGATTCGAGCGATACCGCGGAAGGGTCGCCGCAAATGAAAGCGAACGGTTTCGGGATTGTTTTTTTTTTGTTGTTTTCTTTTGTTCGGATGAATCGTGATGTTACGGAAACGTGGGCGCGAATTCGCGAGAATCGATGTAACCAAAACCTTATCGGTGATTGGATGAAAACTTGTTAACCGATCGAAATCGTGTTTTTTCAGTGGCTAAATAATATCGGAATCTCTCTCTGCGCGAGGTTGACAGTGTATAAGAGAACAGAGAGGCGCTGATATTGAAAATTTGTGATATCCACGAGAGGGTACGCGCAAGTATTAGTTTTTCGCTGTAATCGTAATTTGTTTCGAAGCGGTTCGTCTTCGCTAGTTATTCTATGAACAACGGCGTTGTAACTGCATTGTGGAAGTTTATGTAAATTCATATTCTTTACAGATTCGCGAAGCGAGGCTCGAACAGAGGTCTGTTTCGCCGTTAGAGGATTTTAAAAGTGTGTCTCTTCTTGTATACCCTGCGTTCTGTATTATGGGGACATATCAGACATTCTACT
This sequence comes from Pemphredon lugubris, assembly GCA_933228935.1. NCBI lineage: Eukaryota > Metazoa > Arthropoda > Insecta > Hymenoptera > Crabronidae > Pemphredon > Pemphredon lugubris. The sequence continues at coordinate 53,945,398 of OW121817.1, read as the reverse complement.
TAACTACATGTACGCGAATACATTACACGCTTCGAGCGTACCGAGAATATTAATTTCGCGAAATCAGTCCAAAGTGTATAGAGAAAACGCGCGTTTTTCATAAACATCTGCAGTACAGTTACGCAAACTCGTTACTTTTGCACAGTTTTACACAGTTTTACACAGTTTTACACAGTTTTACACAGTTTTACAGTTTTGCACAAGTTTACAGTTGGACGAATGGTCCAACCGACAGAACATTAATTCATCTCGACATTAATCGAACGTTAATCGTAACGAAACTCGACGTAAGTTCAAATCGTTGGACCGAAACGAGAATACGAGGACGATAACATCCCCGAAAGATACCTCCCTCGGCTCTGTCTCGCGAATATTTCGCGAACATTCGCGCGGGGACAAAATATCTCGGGGGTCGGATCTCGATATTGGCTTGATTTGCCTTTCCTGTCAAATCTCGGTCTAAGCACGTCCGGTATTGGCCGGGGGTCGGCACGTCATTCGCTCATTATACGATCCAATTAAGGGTCGACTGCGATACGGCAACAGTCACAGTCCTTCTGTCCGGACGATTAGCCATATTCGGAGACAACGCGTTCCCATGGGCGCCTCCGGGCTCGAAATCCCCGGAAATCATTCGATTCCTCGCCGGTCACGATTCCTCATTTATTAAAGCGTGTCTACCGTTTATGCGCGAATCAGCTCCGTTATCATGACCCTCCCCCTTCCCTTCCCACCCCGATTATACTCGTTGCTCGGATATAACGTCGCGCCAGATTCGAACGAGGATTTTCGAATGTCGGATGACGCTGTGCCGACTTGTGGGAAGCGCGTACTTTTGTTGCGACGAGTTAGCTTCGGGAGGGGTGGTTGGTCAACGGGGGTAGGTTCTAGGGAAATCATGGGACGTACGAAAATAATCTTAAGAACTACGAGCGGTCATACGAAATTTGGAAAATTACTTCGTCTATCTCTCAAAGTGCGAAAAAAAAATTCGAAAAATCATTTCGTGCGCGAATTAGTAGGTCTCGGTGCGCGTCAAAAAAATGCGTTCCACGAAACGAAGTCTAAAATTATCCAAATACTTTGTCGAATGCCATCTTATTTGCGAGACGTTCCCCCCGGGCCGCAAATTTCTCGCATTACCTGCAAATGGACGGAAAACGGAATACATTTGCGCGTTCGTTTTACCATTTCGCGCGCTACTCATCGCGCGCGAACGAATCACACGGACTGTACACGACGTTATTCTTATTCCGCCCAGTAGGATGCGCGTGTACGGCGCCGTAGGTGCGGAAAGGAGCGGCCATAATGATTCGCGTAACGATTTCGGTTTATTTTCCATCGGATACACATCGAAATATCTAATGGGCGACGCATGCACACCAACCCCGAGGGAGAGAAGGAAAAAAGAAAAAAGAAAAAGAACGCTCACTCATTACCGCATCTCGTTTCCTTTTTCTTCGGCATTTTAATTGCAGCAATGGGCTGTGCACCACCGCTAAGAAATAATTATGCTCGCCCGTCGCGGTCACCAATACGCGCGCGCCAAATCGACGTACCGGCACAACATACCGACGCAAAAATCACCGCTCTGTCGCTTAGACCTTCCTTCTTCAGGGGTAGAGAACCCCCGAAGAGAATCCGCATTACTTGTTTGTACCGACCCCCATCGGGTGCGATGGTATCACACGTGCCACGCCCCCTTAACGACGAAATTACAGCAGCCATGTTTGTGATCCAACATCAAAGTCCAGGGGGCCAGGTGCGAACGTACTTCTCGTTTGGGGAACTGCTTAAAAAAAAAAAAAACAGAGAGAGCGAGAGAGAGAAAAAAAAAAGACGCCCGAATGCATAGACGAGATCCTCTTTCCACCTTCGATCTCTCTGCCCCCCCCCCCTCTCTCCACCTACCCTCTTCACCTTTTCTCCTTTATTGTGCACAGATCAGATATTTCGGAACCGCGTTGTTTAACCTGGCCCCAGGTGGCTTTGTAGTGGTCGTAGATGTCATTGTTACGAAGCGTTGTCAGTCGTTGACGGAAGAAATGGGGGAAACTTGGATACGTTAGCGATGCTAATCGGAAGAAATTCTTAATAATTCCGTGGTATTGGGAAGTTTTCGGAAAATCGTTGTACAAATGAGAATCAAGATATATTTGTCTCGTGTCGGAAGAAGAAAATAGTATTCTTCGTATTCCGCGTGACGTATAGATATTAAATTGAAAGTATCGTTTTGAGATATTCGAAAAAATATTAAGCACATAATTCGCGTAATTTCGAGGTATAGAAACTCATCGAAAATTGAACCCTGTTTTTTGCTTATCTAATTTTTTTCGTTTTCACGAATGCCGTTGATTCGTCTGAAAGTAACTGGAATGGGTAGAGTACACTTCAATTTTAATGTTCTTTGCTACGACGCGTAGATCTAGGCAGTTTATACATAGAATTCGTGTTACCTAAAAGTCGCTAATTTTGGACTCGTACAATTTTTATTCTCAGCTATTCTATCAAAGGTCTCAGAATCAGAGATGACCAGTCGGTATCGAACAAATTTATTTATCCCTCGGAGTCATCTCCAAATCGGAATAATCGAATTCCGTTAATTTGTCTTTCCCGCACGGTCCAAATGGCAGAGATAAAAATGCACGTTCAAGAGAAATGGAAGATTCATCTCTCATCTCGCAGAAAGTTTACCCGCGTTTACCTTCAATTTTACAACGCCTCGTTAAAAAGATTCCAACGTTCCGGAACTCGCCGTAAATCCCGACTACCATGGATCTAACCGAGTTTCTCTTACACTCGCGAGAAACGAATTAAGAATTTCGATTCTGACAGCCCACCATTGTCGGTGATTCTTCGTGGAATTAATTTAGCATTCGTACTAAGAATACGACTCGATCGTGAGACGTAATTACGGCTACTTGATTAGTCATTAGGAGGCGATCGAGAGTGTCTGGTTAGGATGATGCGTTCTTCCTGTATCTCATTTTTAGACTGGGTTCTTCTTTTTTTTAAGACACGATTAGAAAGTGGAAACCCGCTTGAATGCCTCTCGATCATGGCCACGGGAGAGAAACTTACGTTGGCACGATGCGAGGATGATACAGCTTTCCTGTTACTTTTGTCAGTAAGCGAAAGTGCGGTCTGTTTCGGTTTGCGCGATAGAATTTTCGTGGTGTGATATTAAACTGTCATGCCGATGATTGGTTTGGAATTCATTTGGCTCATGCCGCTGTTTCTTCATCGTTTAATTGTTTTTTTTTGTTCTTTCAGTCATGCGCGCGGCGAATTTTAAATTCGAAGACTTTCCGGCAGTGTTGAGTATTTATTTATCATGATACAGGTTATACGTGTGTATAGTATTATATTATATATGATATTGAAGGATATAAGATATAATATAATATAATATAAAATAAGAAGATATTTATGCATATATGTATAAGAAGTATACTTTCTTCGATAAATTCATAAAAATTCGCGACACCTTTGGTATCGTACCAAATCACGCATGAAGCTATTAATCGTATTTGAATTATAAACTGATACTAATTATCGCGACAACGAATTTCTAATAATTAAAAGCATTCCAAGTTCCGAACCGTTTCTCGAATAAAATTTTTCGTAAAAAAACGCTCGCTTATCCAACTATCCTAACACGGTACCCACTCTTCCCATTACCCGAGCATTTGGTAAATGCCAATTTAGATATACACCGTGCCTAATTGCGTTCGCCGCAAAACTCGGCGGAGGGGAAAAACCGCGTTTCACCGCGAAGAGCGACACTTTTCCGTTACCGTATCGCGGGGATTAGAATCTCGGACGATGCGCACCTCGAGTGTGTCCCGAGAGGGAAGAAGTAGTGGCTTAGCAGTTCTCTCGCTTTTGGCACACTCGCCGGCATTTTCTTTCCCCTCGCGAGAACCACCTTTCCACGGATTTTTCACCGTGGCCGGAGGCTAGCAAAGATGCAACAGGCCTCTACTAACAAACCCGGAGAATCTTCTGGCACTTCTGCTCTAGTGGCCTCGACGCGTGTAGTGTCATACATGGAAGAACGCTAGTTAGGCTAGTAACTCCGCTCTCGCCCCCTCGCCCCTCTCGCCCAACGGGCGAAGAAGTGTCTGCCGATGTGAAGAATGCAAAGTCGGGAGAGAAGTTTACGCGAATACCGGAGTTTCGAAGTTTCGCGCGATCGTTGACGATTAAGAATGTTACCTATCAAAGAATTCGATTCGAGTACTCCTTCGATCGGGGGGGTCCTTTGATACGCTTACCCGCGAGTCGAGGGGGATAAGGGGTGTTATCGTATTTTGGGGTGAGTTCCGGGGAATACGGGAATTGCAAACTTACGGCGATTTATTGGTAAACAGAAGTTCTTTCGTTCGCTGAATAAATTTAATTTGAGTATGTTTTTGATAAGGGTTTGTTTACTCGGTTTATACGCGCCCGTTGAGTGCTGTTATCGTGTTTCGGGGTGCTAATGGTTTCTTTGGGATGTAATTGTGTCGAGATCATTAACGCGAAGGTGGAATAAAAGAGTTTTAAGTGCACTCCCCACACCCTTTGCATTGACTCGAGGTTACCAACCACAAAACACTTTCTCTCTCGTAAAGTTGAATAATACTTGTACTTGGCCCCGAGACAAGATCGATCAATCTTTAGACTTCTAAAGTTAACATTGGCGTGGTCGAATAAAGGATAATGGAAAACTTGACTGTAGAATACTTCTGAATAAGTTGAACAAAGTGGCGGAATTTTGAATACATAAACAAAGTGGTCGCACATTAAGCAAAGTTGTTCGCGAAAATATTCCAATGCAAGTAGTTCGAAATAAAATTTCTCCCGCGACAACGTTCGAATCATTTCAAAAAGTGTATGTACCTTAAAATTTGCTCAAAATACTGTGTCAAGCAACGTTGGGGGCGCAATTTCTTACCGCGAAAACACGAAATTCACCGATCTTCCCTGCGCATCTCAAGAGAGCATCCCCTGGATAACAAGTGTTATCGAAGAATATCACCGCGCAACCGACTCTCGACTTATCAATTCAATTATATGCAATTTCACCCTCGAATCACGACACGTTTAATCCAAACATCGTCGAAGGACACGATCCTGCGTGTCTTCGAAGGTCCTCAAGATTCTTCCTCCCACGGTCTCCCCCATTTTATTTTGATTTTTTTGACAGAGCAGCGATTTTCACCCGATGTATTCCGAGGGGTGGACGTTCGTAGAAAGACGATCACCATCGATATTACCGAAAAAAATGTTCAAACTACATTCGCACCGCGACAATCGTACGTAGATGGTTTAATGGGGGTTGTCGTAAAGATAGAACAGTAGAGGCGATGGCTGAGGGGGTTCGCGTGGGTGGAGGAGCCGATCGGTTGGCGACAGGGGGGCTCAGGGCCGTATGAATATTAATGTGCTGAAACAGCTAAACGCGAGGATCGAGAGGGCCCTTCGTCAGCCGCTATCTATTAATTCTCAGCTTGCAATCTGCATCGAGCGACGAGGCCACGTGGTCCGCGGTTACAACGGTGGTTATCCGGAATGAGATTACATCGACGCCGGCGATTGGTGAAAAAGAAAAAGGAAGAAAGAAAAAGGTGGAGACTGGACGAGGTAAGAAATTTATTACGACATTACGTCGTTCCCTGGTCGAGTGCTCGATCGAAGTTTATAGGTTTGTTAGAAGGGGTCGATTAATCGTTATTCGCATTTCTTTCATCGTTGGACTCCGCAGGTTACCAATCTATCGTGGATAATTTTTTAACGTTTTCTTTCTCCCTTGTCTTTGTCGTATAGAAGAAAATCGGGCTTTTCTGTCGATTCAGTTACACGGAAAAAACTGTTCGCAGAAATTTGTTTAAACGAAAAGGCAAATAACAGATACGATTCTATACGATTATCGTATCGCGCGAGACGTCGTTAAAACTAAATATAAAAAAGCTATTAATAATCATGCCATCTCATATCCACTTAAGATTGACGTACAAACCTCGAAAGTCCAAACAAATTATTACCCTCAAACAAGATTTCCAAATTAACGACCAAAACCCGATAATCGAAATTTCGTTCGTGCAAAAACGATAATCACGAAAAAAAAATACGAAACCACGGGAACTCGAATCGCGCCCGTCTGCATGGTCGTCTGCGAGAACTGACCCCCGGGGAGACTCGGGTAAGTCACGTGTGCGGGTCTGACTGTGTACCCGGGTAAGGACCCCGCGCGTACCTTCGCAAGGGTGCAATGGAAAAATATTTTTCCATTTTCCCTCTCGCGGGGAAACGCGCGGAGAGCGTAGAGGAGGAGGAGGAGGAGGAGGAGGGGTGGGCTCCCACTCTTTTCTTCATCTATTATGCGCCTTACACTCGAGGCAGAGGGAGAGAGCGCGTAGATTGCACTTACGCGTATTTTATGTATTCGAACGGATACAGCCCGCCGTGCAACGGGGTGCAAGGGACGGGAGGGGGCGGAGGGGTGGGGGGGGGCGATGGTGGAAGAGGGACCTGGACACGGGCGAGAAGGGCAAAGGGGGGGATGATGGTTGATGTCGGATATAGTCACCGGAAGAGGGGGGGAGAGGAGAGAGGGGCAGGGAGAAGGTTGGGGGATGGGGGAGTAAGGGGGGGTTTCGGGGAGGGGGGCACCAGCTGGAGCTATCAAGAGGCTACATATAAAATCATAAGGCACGTCGGCCACGCCTACCACCCCGCGGGCTCGCCAATCGGCGCGTACTGCATTTAAATCGCAACCCCTCGGTGCATTGTCGACTTTCTTCTCTTTTTTTTTTTTTTTACCGCGGGCGGGGTGACTCTCGCCCGCCGCCCGCCGCCCCCCCCCCCCTCCCCCCGCCCTCCTACACCCCTGAATATATATCCCGCAGGCTGTGCCAACACCAGGAATATTCATATTCCTATTCCTGGGTGCGAGCCATCGCACACACGTCGGCGATATTCACAACCACCTCCCCTTTTCCTTTCCTCTTATCCTCTACCGTCTCCCCCTCCCCCCCTCCCCTTCTTCTTCCACCCCGCCTCGTTGCAGTACCTACCCTCTCCGCCTCCCCGCCTCTCCCCTCTCATACCCCCTTTCGACGAGAGAGAGTTCTCTCGCCGGTTCGTCTCCATGTTACCGTGGTCTCTTGCCTCATCCCCCACCCCCCCCCCAACCCCACTCTCCACCACCTTCTTCCCTCCCGTACCCTCTACCATCGTGCCGCATAAAACCCACCCCTTTTTCGCCCTTACACACGTGTGTCGTTTACGCGCGCTTATCCACCTGTGTGTACGGAACGGAGCGTCGAGGAACCCATGCGTCGCACACGCTTCCACACGCCGGATCGACTATTCCCATTCTCATTTTCCTCTCATGGTAGCTCGTAACTCGCGTGGATAGGGACGAAGGTAGAGTAGGAGGTGGCAAGATAACGGGCGGAGTAGGGTGGGTGGGGGGGGGGGGGGGCTGGAGGATCGGGGTGGTATCCTCTTCCTGGAGATTCCCCGATACCGTCGAGGATCGTAGATGCACAGGATACGCGATGGAGAGGCGCCAGGATGGAACCAGCGACGCGCGGCGCCGCGCCGTCGACGCCGCCGCTGCCACACCATTGGGGGATTGGAGCGAGGGAAAGCGTGCTTCCCGATAATGGATTAGGAAGGTATTTTATCGGGGGGTTATTGATTTACCGTGGATCGGTGACGGATATTTAATTGATCGGCCGTCTGGCGGATTTTCCCGACGCGATTGTCCTGGATTATCGAAGCAGAGATTCCGGGTGGGGGGGATCGATTTATTTATTCGCGTGATTAGGAAATTTTATGCATCGCGAAGAATTGTGACGGGGGTGTCTTCCGCCTCCTCTTTTTTTTCTTTTATCGCAGCGAACGGATATTCCATCGGGCGATTTGCTCTTCGATTTATTAATGCGGTACGCGCAACGTTTTTGGATTGATAGGAGAATTTGAGTTGCAGAAGATTTTTAGTAAGTTATAAGCAGTGGGTAATGTCTACTTTTGCGCGTCGAAAGATGGACGTTATTTGGAGTGAAAAATGATTATGCGTGCGACGCAAAACCGTGTTACGCCATGAACAAATTTTATAAAGATCGAATTGGGCAAATGTTACTAGAATAATAGACCACGAATGAGTAAGTTCTTAAAATATTTACTGCTCGACATTGCAGATATACGAGTAATTCGATCGCGATGGAAATTCGATCTCAATGATAAGCTATAAAATCCACATCGGAGATGTCACGATAAATTCCACAGTATTCTAATCCGTTCCTCTAACTCATCCGCTTTGGAAACGAGCCAAGCGAGTAATTGTGCAAGAAATTGCCCATTACATCGAACAACGTGCTTTCACTTTTCACCAAAAAAAAAATCGACAAAAAGTTGTAACGGCAAAAGTTTCGCGATTCTAGCTCGGTGTTAAGACAAACAGAGAATTGCACCCCCTCTACGATGGTCGATTAAAATGACGGTCGCTATAAACGAAGGAAAACTTTCTCCAAACTACGAATTACCCGAAGTTCGTTAACGAGACTTAAACGGAAATAAATGAGAGACTCCTTAACTTCGGCGTGCCGATACCGAATTATATCGAACGTGCTTGCGTGACATTCTTGTTCAAGATAGTTTGGAGTAGCTTATTCGTAAGTTAGACGAGAGTGCCTCGGTTGGATAATTGTTTGCGTTACTACTGCTTTCGCGCGAAAAGGAGAAGCCTCGGAGCGTATTCCAGAATTGAATTAAATTAATCGAGTCAATTAACGTGTGGCGCAATCGTTGCTCCATTACCATACAACCGCCCAATGTTTAAAACTATATTAATAATGGATTACTTACGTTCGTATTGAATTATAGAAAGCGCAAATTTCCTATCAGCGACAATACCTTGGTAAGCTGAACAATCCTACATAACCCGTATTAATTTAACGGTTAGGAATAATCAGGCAATATTAATTAGGACTCGTCGAACAACTGGGACGACTGCGGCTTTTGGTCGAGGGACTCACGACGATTTCGATTAGCGAAGCGATTCGCTAATACCGATCAGGCACTGATTATTCAGTGACGTTTGTTAAGACAAATTAACCCTTTGTTTATACACATCGTCGGCCAACCTTCAAAATGCACGTAGGCGTGAATTTGGTTAAGAATCACTTTGCTTTGGTGGTATAATGTTGATAAGCACCGTTATAAGAGTTAGAAATGGATTAGATTAAAACGCTTCGTTGAAAGATTCTAGAATGTGTGAAACGACGCTGGTGCGAATTCGCACGTGCGTTGTAGCGAAGGATTGACACGCTCGTTAACAAATACAGAATTCTACGGTAGGCAGCGAGTGTCGGAGGTAGAATTTAACGCACAACGCGATCCACGATATTTTCCGAACACGGTTGAACGATTAACAATCAGGAATATAAGATAATAATAATAAAATAGCAATTAAACTTACGTAAACGCGGACAACCGAGTTTTTAAAGTTTCCGCGTGGATTGAGAGATAGTATTTGTCGTGACAATATATTGTTCAACGTGCAATCGACATTTCTGAATGTGCATTTATCGTTTGGAATTTACAAATTGGAGTCTTTCATAAAATGTTTAAAATGCTCGTTAATTATACGGTAGATTTTACGAAAATAAATTGTAAATCGCATGTCCTCTGACCATGACAAATGTGAATTATATTATTACATGTACTAAATGTATCCTGATTATCAATAATTAGGAATTACTTATTTCCTTCCTGTTAACCGTTACAAATAATTACACGCTCACGTAATGATTCGCCTATCGCTAAAATTTGATTGTACCACTCTTTCAGGGCTGGCACTCGTCTTAAATCCGCTTAAATTATATTCCTCTAACGACGAATTATCTTCGTTCTTATCACGCTCAAATATAACGTCAACTCTCCCCTTCTCTCGTGAATCCAAGACGCGATGATGGATCGAGAAATCACCCTTCCGGATAAAAATTCCTCTCGCTTCGAGCGATGCGCGTAGAACGAATCGCATTGAATAAAAAAGAAGGAGCAAACGCGAGAGCAAAAAAAAAATGGGTGACACATTCTCTAAAATTATTGGAAGGGTGCCATAAAAGTGCCAAGAGAGACCCTTATCCCTTCCTTGGGTTCCTATCTTTTAGTACATCGCCCCAACACCCCCTTCGAAACCCCCTCGGGTTCCATCGTTCGCTCATTTGATTTCTTCTTCGTGCGGAAATGGCTGAGCAGCCATTCGCGCGAGACTTCCGGTTGACTGGAGATAGAAATGGAGTCCCCGAAAAAGGGTGGGAATCACCGCCGAATAACCCGCCGATGCTGCATAACGGCGAGGGAAATTGCCGTTCGCCGAAAATTGATAATAAATTCGATAATGGCACCGACGGGCGCGCGATATAATCGAATAAGATAAACTACCGGGATATCTTATTGATATAGTAGTGTATATATATAAGCATATATATATATATATATATACATATATCTATACATGTATTGGAGAATCTGCGGAACGTCTTTTCCGCTTTTCGCTCTGTTTGGCAGTTCCCGCTGGCACTGTCCAATTTATTAACAATCTACGACCGAGTTCTGAAATTCGAGAATTATCCGTCAATGGGATGTCATTGGTAACGAATCAAACTAATTTTCATCGTGCCTCGGTTTATCCTTGTACGAGCAAACAATTGGGGAAACTCGGCGAATCTTTATTCGTTTAACCGGACGATTGGTGGATTGGGTAATTATATCCATTGTTGTTTACACGTCATTGATTCCACGGAGTGATAATTCACAACCGAATATTTTAACTTTAAGCTTACGTTGAGAGATTACAAAATTATGAACGTAGTCCAGTGGTGTTCCAAACCCTTCAATTAATTTACAATTAAATTACCGAATAGTCGTGCGTAATTTAAATGCATTTGCCGTAGTCAAATTTCACGCGGCTTTTGGGAAAATTTCTATAAATTAAGTGTTTCGCGGTAACATAATTTATTATTCGATCCTTGAATTTTCCCGCTGACTGCGCTTATGGTACTTATATAAAACAATTCTGATTTAAATATATCAGCCTTCACATTCGTACGTTTATAATATAATATGCAATTCGGGCATCGATACGATTATTCCAAATAAATTATACCGACACGTCGTACGGTCAGTGAAAAAAAACTTTTGCGCACAACGATATTTCGTTATGCGCAGCATTGCACGAAAATACAAAAACGGAGTGAATAGCACGCACGTTTCAGTTGCATTAGAATCCTTGGATTTTTCCTTGGCGTACGCTTTCCTGCGACTATTAGAAAATAAAATCGATAGATCCGTCGGGGCATGAAACGCAAAGTTCTTCTTTGCTCGTAGCAATTATAAAAGTTACATGACGCTCATAATATTTCGTCATTGTCATGCCACGATCCTCGCCAAGGGCATTTTCGTGCGGGCGCCATTTTACCACCCTTAATTTCTGGATCCAATCAAAATGACTCACGCGACTTTGTAAGGCAACTCGACCCCCCTCGGGGCACAGCAGTTACGAGTGATGCAATTACGCTTAAACGCTAACGAGCTAACTCTCGATAGAAAATGGCTGTATGCTCCGTTAGCTGCAAACAGTAAAGCTATTACCGTTCCTCTCGCTCCCTCTCTCTCCCCCCTTTCTTATCAATTTTTTTCTTTAACGTTGCATAAAACGATCGACGGGAAACGAAAACTCGTCGCCATTGCAGGAGAAACGGAGAACCGTGGCAGTATGTATCAGGAATGATAAAGATATTAAACAAACAATGCTGTCGGGATGTGGCATCGTAGTGGAATAGAATTTTCAACTTTCTTTTTTGATGTACGTAATTTTGATCCCGAGCCCGTCGAATTTCTGGTATCTAACAGTGTATATTAATATATGGGGTTAATAATAATGCATGCAGGATATTATTGTTTTATGAAATAATACCGCCGGATTCTTATAAACTTTTTCTTCAACGATGAATTAACTGAGCGGCAGATATCGGATTGCTGTCGCAACAAAGTAAATTTATTTCTCATAAAAATTCCACTTTCAGTTGTCAACTTGGCCGTAAGTATTTTTGCGAACGTTCCTTTTCATCCTGTCCATGAAAAAAAAGGAAATAACCAGAAGCCTCAGTTTGACAACTGTTGCCCACTCTCCGTGTAGTCCCGATTTGGCAGAATCGGATTTCTGGTTATTTCCGAAATCGAGAGAGACATTGAAATGTCAATACTTTTCATCCGATACCGAAGTTGAAGTTACTACGCGTAGTTGGATCAAACACAAACCGCAAACTTTTGTCGTGCACGGAATGGAAAAGTCTGGTGACTATGTTCAAGAATAGAGTATTAAGTTTGAGAGAAAATAACATTTATTTCGTACTGATACCAGTTTCATTGTTTACACTTCTGTTTAAATTACATAAGAAAATTGTAGGTCTTACGTAACATTAAGGAACCATTGTTCGCAATGTTATCGCGATGCTGTAATAAGAAATGGCGAATGTGTGGAGGCATTTTATATGAACGCTACCAAACAGTACAATATCAAACGTAAACCGCGGAACGATACCATGGAATTTCAATAGGAATCAAATAATAAATGCAATTTATTTATCTCTCGAAGACAGCGCCGATTTATCAGTCCTCCGCGCGTATACAAAATACGATCCTCGTCCATTTTAATTGACCGCTCAATTTCTCAACAAAAAAGGAGTCATTTGTGAAATTGCTCAAATTTCTATCAGCAATTTCGCGAGCGAGTTCTACGGTAGGAATAAAAGGACGATGGGAAGGGAGAGTATAGGGCGTTCAAAAAGAGACGTAACCCAAGTTCCACGTCGCTTCGTTCGAAACGTAGACCGCGAGGCAGATCTGAACTTTTCAAGAGTGAAAAGTTATCCCACGGTTCTCGTAACAATTTTTAAACGACCATTTTGGAATATTTCGGTAATCAATGTGATTCCAAAATCCATCCATCCGGCAACGTATACAAGATTCTACCAAGCAACAATATTTCCCCTTGACAAATACTTTGTCGAAATTGTACTAAATAGTTATACAATATACGCGATGTTACTTTTTTTCTGAATGTTCACAAAAATAATTATTCTATGGTAGATCGAATCGTAGTTCGAACTATTTCAAACTACGTTGTTTACAAACTTGTAGCGCAAACTGGAGCATTCTTGTCCATATCTGTAATGCTAAAAATTGTTTATATCTATGTAATCTACGATCCCCTAACATTTCTTATCCTCCTCAAAATAATATTTAAATAATACCGTTCATCTCGATCAACCTGCTTCGACTGAATGCAAACTCCTTTCACGAATCTCCATGGAAAATAATATTAAAAAAAAGTCATTGTGTGCGAAGGTTTTTCCGCTAACCGTACGTCCTCGATTTTCTCGTATCGCGTTTCTTTTTCAACTCCCTGTAGAGTCGAGAGAAGAACAGGCGACGCGATATACTTACAGGCTCGCCTTGTCAAAGGTCTGATACGGGAAAGTCGTTTCGTTCCTGGCCATTGTCAAGTGCCCTCGTCCGAGAAACCTAAGGGCGCTACCGGCGTCCACGGTGTCCCGGACCCGACGTCCCTTAGCTTCCGCAAGAATTTCCGTCCCGCAAGGAGGGTTTCCACTGAATGCTTGTCAGAACCAGACGACATCTTTTGTAGCGAGCTAGTGGTTCGGAGAAAATTGTATGTTGTACTCTTCGATATCCCGCGAATGAAGACGTCCTCCACCTCCGCCGTCGTTGTCCTTCCTGCTCTCTGCGAGACGCTCGTCCGTACCAAGGATTCGACCTGGACCAGTGGTTCTTAACCTTTTGTGTCCCAGGGACCACCGTTAAAATACGTTTCGAACTCTCGGACCCCTCCGAGTTCATTAATCTACCATGATCCACATACCGTGATTACGTATCTTGGCGTTAGGGGTTTTAAGGGCAAGGAAGAGCGAAACGTATGGCGGTAAAAAGTTTCATCGAGTTTTTAATCGATTTCGCCCGAAAAGTTTGAAATGTTGAGATATACTATGCAAAATCGTATGGTGGAGAAAATCTTCGGGGAAGCCAGGTGGTCCGCGAATCACAGGTGAAGAGCCACTAACTTGGACAATTCGTTGATTTAATGATGACACGAAATTTTCAGGAAACTGCTTACATGAATTTTTTAAAAATCTTTCTCTCGACCGACAGTATTGCGCGTACGAATTTTTTGCAAAGCGGCCGGCATTGGGTTGTAGATGTAATTGTGAAAAATTAATAATTATGTTGCGATTGAAACATCATTAAATGCGATACGAGCGGAAGAAATATGTAATTACGATGACGTTTTTATAGCGTTACGTATCACGGGGAACACGAATGCGACTTCGCAGATACTGTTTACTCTTAAATATAATTCTAGGATCACCAATTTGTTACTTTTCGAAAGAAGTCGATCGTATCAAGGCGCAATTTGTTACACGGTATTGCTATAGATATATCTATACCGTGATGTGCAAAACGCATTGAAAAAGTTTAAAAATGAATCTCATTTTATCGTATAATAAAGAACTATAGCGAAAACTGAAGAATAACACACTCGGCTCACTAATAACCGTGGAATATCACAATTACCTTTCGCATTAATTCTACCATACAAGTTTTACTTAAAACAAGAATTTTCCAACACGTAGAACCTCGTTCCTCGAATAAAATTCTTTGTACGCGCGAAACAGTACAGCGTCTAAATAATAAAAAAATTATTCGTCGATGTTCTCCCGCGCGCACGCACATTTTCCACCCCTATCGTCCGCCCTGCACCCCACAATATCGCGCATTATCGCTAAAACAGAAGCAGCTACGAACGAAACCGCCATCGCTGGCGATATATATATATATATTTTTTTTTCTTCTTCTCCACCCGCTTCCCGATCATTAACGTTTATATGCAGCATTGGGAAAAGAATGGAATGGCGGGCTAAAAACGACAAGGGTGGCAAGAGGGGTGTGGATACAACGCGCTCGCGTTGATAATAGCTACGATTAGAGTTTCGACGGCATATGGATGGCGCCGTTTTTTAATGCGCTTCTCAGATTCCGCGAAGGCTCCATATGTACGGCGGGGATAGGGTCCGAGATAAAAATGTCGGCCGTGAGCCGACGTCTCTCACAAAGGACGTGAATTTTAATAATGGATTTATGCGCATATGTTAAGTACGCGTCGTTATTATTTCTGCGGGGTGTGGGGCGTACTGTATAGGTGGGAGAAGCTGAACGCGAGCGAAGGATAATGGTGTCCGCAACAATTGCATGCGCTCGTGACGACGAGACACGATTTTTCTCTTCCTTTCCTCCTTCGTTTTTCTTTCGTTCAATTTTTCATTCGGCATATCGCGCGATACCGAACACCCCCTTATTGCTGCATTCGATTATTTCCTGTTTTTGGCCCCCGATATCGATGCGTTTTATCCAGGAGGGGCTGGTGAGTCGCCATCTTGGGAGCGAGTGCGACTTTCGGCGCAGCAGGATCATGATTTATGCATACTACGTGCGCGTCCGTTGCGTTTGTTATGTGAACGAGAATATTTTTCGTTTAAGTGGAGGCTCGAGTGTCTCGCTCGGGCAAAAACTGCGTGGGTGTCGATGTTAAACAGATTCGTAATGGAATTCTAAAAAACCGAGACCTGAAATTGCGAGTACGCGTCTCGCTTTTCTTATTTTGCGATGGATGAATTTATACCCTTAATTCAAGGTAAACTGCCGATTAATAATATACGTACGATTGAGAATCAATATTTAATTCGATCTTCGACAACAAAAATTATATTGATCTAATATTAATATTAAAAACACCCTTTCCAGAGACTGGACTAAAATTGTACCTCATCGATCACGAAATCGAAACAGGGGAAAGAGCTGTGATCGGTACAAAAAGAATTTTGAAAGAACTTTTAATTTACAAAATATCGCCAGCATCCGAACGAGACACGGGGATAATGTTTCGTTAATATTCTCCAACAGATCTTCCTCGCATCTTCATCCCGATATCGAAGGGAATCAGTGTTTGTCGTTTTTGAGTTTAGCGAGTTTGTCTATTAACAGATTCTATCTGCTTACTTTTGCAAGAAGCGTACAACCCCCTCGCGTCTAAACGGAAGTTTGTAGATGTCTTATCAACCTCGATCGTACTCTCCTCGTCTACCCAAATATTGCCTGAATTTTCTATAATATTTGTTCAAATTTCACCCAAGTATCTCGACCCTGTCAATGATCGTTCTACGCGTAATTACTGCGACAGACAACTCCCCGCAACTCGAACAAGACAAAGTCGAACGGAACGTTAAGTTTCTACGAACTCGTTTCCACTATTTTCAAATTCTAGACCCCTACCTTCAGCGATTCCCATTTTTTCGAAGCCATGGTAAAATCGCGCCGCCACGACGTCGCGGTTGCGGGGTTCACCTCGAGCGTTCTCCCGACTGTCGCCATTTTGTCATTAAACTTTCAATCGGAACACGTAAGTCGTTTATAACCCCTGCCGTCCCGCGGCAGCCCTAAAGGATTTATGCTGGTGGCACTTGAAATGGTCCCTTAGAAAATATTTTTCTACTAATGGCTCCGGTCTACCAACCCTCGACGCAACCTCCTTCCTTCGAATTCTTCCGCCCCTTCCCTTTCTCAATCTCAAGCGTGCACCCCTTGAGTAATTGAACATGGTCACGTGAAAACAACCTCCCCCTACCCCCCCTTCCCCCATCCCGCCCCCCCTCCTCACCGTGATACGTAACGGCAAATGCAAAGACGGGGGTTGCGTTGTACGGTGAACATGTTCTCCTCCGGATGGAAAGAAAGATGGAGGACGGCGGAACGCCTCCCAAAGGGAGACATGGTTCTCGTGTAAGCGCATTGTCGTCCTCCTCGCGGCTATTGCAAAAACAATTTTGCAAATGCTTCGGCTATTTCAAGGTATTCGCAATTATCCAGGTGGAACTGCAATTGTTTGCCGGGGAGGCTCTCGTTAATTTTCACGTTTTTTAATATTCGCTATCGCCCCTGTAACGCGGAAGGGGGATGAAAGTGGATGCAGCGTCAACGTCTCGGGGGTGCTATGGTATTTTCAGTCATAGTGTTTCGGGTGTAATTATTATCGTGTAGCTGTGGTTCCAGCGTTTCCTGGTGTGTTATGTTATTTAACGGTAGCCGATCGTTTTTTTTTAACAGATTTAAAAGTATTAAAAGATAATGGTCGGGTTGACATTATTGGAGTCGAATGACTGGGAGTTGACGTAATAGTTGAGCAGTTATTACATCGAAACCAGTTCAAAGAGATAGTGCAATTTTTAATTTTATCTGTTTCAACGTTATTGCGGACGTTACAATTAATACTGTGTTGGACTGCAAATACATACTTTCCGGGATTTGGTAAATGAATAATTTTTGCCTGAGTAAAGGTACCATTGGAAACTATTAAACATTTTTTAAGAAAGTCTGTAAGCTGGTCCCGGTAATGTCGTTAATACCAACTAATTGTACATAACTTATTAGAATTAAATATTCAAAAATTTTATTTAAAAAAAATCTGAGATATTCAGATTTAAGTAAAACAATTTTTGTTATAAATATTTTATCATTTCGGTGATTGCGACTGATCGGGATTAAGAAAATTGTTCGGGACACGTTTTGCGATATACTTTCTCATTAAAATACGTTTAGTAATACGATAAAAATAAGATAAAATTTGGATATTCGTTTCGTATTAAACGCGACTAACGGCGAATTTAATAAGTTGGATAAGCGAATCAAGAATCGAGATATTACTATTACTTCTGACAGTTCTTTTTACCCAAATTTCCAGACTTCTCGAAGGAAAATTTTGACAAACCGTCCCATACTAGGCAACGACAAATTGGACAATGCGGCCATATGTTACGCATTATCATTTTACCTAACTTAGCAATTCTTAGAAATTTCAGAAAAAATACCTCACAATATCAAAAAAACCTGTACATTTAGAATAAAAAAAAACACGTATTATCCATTCGTCTCCCAAAATCCTACCAACGTAGCCAGCAAACACTTTATTTTACTCCCCAGGGAGAACGTCGGTGCTCCGACTAGCGCGTACCAAAAAATTTGTCGTTAAAATATAATTTGCAAAACTCCCACCCCCGCCCCCCGTGACGAGCGCAAGATTTCGTTGTCCATATTTGCGAGAAAGCCCCATGCAAATTCCCGGCGTCGCGACGCCCCCGCGTCACCGAAGTCGCCGTTCTCCGGTAACGAAGAAGAGTTCCCTCGTAAGTCGGCTCGTTAGCTCGTTATTTAGGAAGGATTTGCTACCCGCGAGTCCTCCCGCACCTAGTTTTCGGTAAAGCGCGTTACATAGCGATCGCGACCCGCGCGCGATTTGACATTTAAATCTGATAATCGGGTTTTCGCGGCAGGGTCGAGAGAGGGCGAGGAAAAACGAAAGGAGAGGGCGAGAGAGAGAGAGAGAGACAGAGAGCGCCGGCTTAGAGCCGCCATCTCTGCGTCCTCCCTCTCTGCCATGTTGATTTTTGCGCGGGTGTAAGGGGTACCTTCGTGCGAAGGGACGCCGAGGCGTCGATCTGGAATTAATCAACGAAACGCGTCGCGACGGATCATTGATCTTCGGCAAATCAACGATCGTCCGATATATAACGTATTCGCGTCGGAAACGAGTGAGATACCCTTAAAAACTATTCCCGCGAAACGGGGGTGTCTCTGAATCCGCAGAGACTCTACCCGGAGTTATTACGAATCTCCCCTCCCTCCTGTTTGGATATCCCCACCCGTTGTAACACTCCCGAAGGGCTGGTGCACACAAAGCACACATCTACCCCATTACGGTACAGTCGGCGACAAAAAGTGTGGCCCTTTCAAGCGGTGGGATTATTATCGGGCGTTTAGACGTCGCTCGGCGCCGTTGACGAGAGCGTCGCCGTCCCCGTCGTCGGGGGCGGGAAGGGGGCTGGGGGGGGGGGTGGTGAGGTCGGGGCACGGGTTATACGCGGGCACGTCGAAGGGTTCGAGATAGTCGAACGATATTTTCGACATTATTCGCAAAACCAAGTCGGTGCTCGGTGGGCGGAAAAATAAAAAAAAAAAAAGAAACCCGAGAGAAGTATCAGAAATCGGGAGGCGCCGTACTCGCGGAATCCCGACTCCCTTGCCGGTACTACCCTTCCCTTCCCTTCCCTTCCCACTCTCTCTCTCTCTCTCGCTCGCTCGCTCCGTCCCTCCCCTCTCCCTTTCTCTCACTCTCCGTGCCCCTTTACCCCTCGCGCTTTTTTTGCATTAATTAAAAGCTCCTGCCTCCGGGCCGCCAGTAGTACGGCCATCTTGGCTCGAGGCACGCCCCCTCTCCTTTGTTTTCGGATTTTTTTAATGATTTCTCCTTTGCAGATGCGTGTCCTTCTCCCTCGTTCTCCCTCCCCCTATTCTCTCTCTCCCTTTATACTTCTCCGCACGGTTCAGCCTTTGCAACCTCCCAAACTCAACCCCTCCTCCTCTCCGCCACCTCCTTCTCCGCCGAGCTACTACCCCGCACCTCCCTCCCCACCCCTCCGCGTTCCTCGTCCCGTCTCTCTCCCACCGTTTCTGTCGAAATTTACTTCGCCGCCACCTCTCTCCCGTGCATTAGCGCCCGCCGCTGCTAGAGCGCCTCTCACATCTGTATCGATGCATACGCAAGCCTACGCAAACGCACTCAGGCTCGCGCTTATACACTCGAGGATTCAACGTACGTACGAGGAGGGGGGGGGGGGGGCCGTGCGCGCGCGCTCCTCCACGAGGGTTGCGAGTATCGAGTGCAAATGTGCAGTGCACGTAAATGTACGCATGAATCGCATTGCATCTCTCCCGTTTCCGAAGGGGCGGAGGGGTGGTGGTGGATACGCACCATAATACCAATTCGCCCGAGGAGAGAAAGAGAAATGACGAGGCGGAGGAAGGTGACAGGGGGTTTCGCGGGAGAGCGAGTGAGACTGAGCGAGGTATTTGGCAGAGAGAGAGAGAGAGAGAGAGAGAGAGAGAGTGAGTAAGTGAGAGGGGGGGGGGGTGAGGGAGAGAGTGACCGGTATACAGAGGCTATGGTTTTCGAAATAGTTCACGATCGCTCCGTCACGAACCGGGCCCCCGTCCTTTTCTGCGTTTAGTTTTTTGCCACCAGCGCGTGGCGTCAGGTTACGCAGTTTACACGCCGGATTCGCTTTTTTTTCCTCTCTCTGTCTCTCTCTCTCTCTCTCTCTCCCTCGTTCTCCCGATCGCCTCGATTCCTCCTCTCACACTCCTTTTATCTCTTTTCTTTCCACGGGGATGAGGCGAACGGGGTGGGAGAGGGGAGGGACGGGGTGGGGGAGGTAAAGGGGAGATACGCCAATCGACGCCAGGTACGAGGATCCTTACATCGGTATGTCTTTCGCTCTTTTCTGTTGTTGTTTTTTTTTGGAGTTTTCATTCTTGATTGCTTCTTTTTTTTGTGGTAGAAGGTAATGTGTATTCTATTGTGATTCTTTGGTAATACGGATTTGGGATTGGAGAACTTTTTTGGGTCCTGGTTGATGGTAGGTTGGATCGCGTTGGTGAAGGTAGAGAAGGGTTTCTTAGTAGGCGTTTGTTTGGATTCCCGCGAATTCGCGAGGTAAGACAAAATATTTATACGTGTACCGAGAGTGATACACGAGCTACTCTGATCACTCGCAGGTTGTTGATTCTTATTTTGGCGCAATCCATGACAGAGGACAATGAATTACGTATTACTGTGATCGATCTCTTATTTGAGAAAACAATAGCGTTCGTGTACGGTAGACAAGAGCAGATGTACGGAGCTCGGTGATAAAACCGATTTGACGGAATCGATCTAATTAACCACCGGCGCAATCTCGACGTCGACGTACACCGTTTGTTTAACGCAATTCACAACGGGAACGGTGAATATCGAGTCCACGTCCGCCTCTCGACGTGAAATATCTCGCGAGTCCGATTCGCTCGTACAATTTCCCCGGGCGGGGTAAAATATTTTTCGGGACATTTCAAAAAGTTTCGGCATAACGCGAGCGCGTCCTGAATAGAGGCGTTCTTGTTGTAAAAAGGCGAGCAGGACATCTGCGCTCGACAATGTTTGGACACATCGACGACGACGACGACGACACACAACTTTTGTCCACCGGGATTTCAATGCGGACACGACTCCGCTCGAACTCTTCGAGAACATAATGGAATACGTTGTAAATATGAAAATTTGAAATACTCGTCGGCCGAGGGGGACGAGGGTGGCGGGGTGGAAGGCTGCCGTCGAAAATGGGCAAATCGAGACATTCGGAATAAACTTGGGAAATCAGTCGATTCGCACTGGAATCGAGTTAAGAGCAGTTCTCGCGGAGACGTTGGAGTATTGAGGCAAGTTTCACGAGTTCGTTCGTTTTTTTAACGCGAGCAATTGTTATCGCAATTGCGATACTTCAATTGTCGTTCATAATTCAATTTTTCGTATTCGTCGGACGATATTGTTGTAACGCGACGAGAACTGTGGAAGAACTAACGCGAGTTTACGTTAGCAGCAATAATTTTGATTTACTTGAAATTTGCATTACTCTGTAAAGAGTTTCTATTCCTAGGTTCGTGCTTTACGTATAGATCGTTAGATCGGTAGAAGAAATAACTAAATCTGTAATTCCATCCGTATGCGGAGTCGTGAACAATTGTAATGCTAAAACTACCGAAACTCGAGTTAAAGATGCAGCCGGTATTGTTACTAAAACAATGTTATAAATATTTGCGCTAATTTTGCAAAATGAATGCATACGTGCAACAATATTATCGACGATATTATACCAACACAAACTTTCTATCGTTTATAATGTAGACAATTATCATACAATTTTGAGGAAATGATATTAACGCAATGGAAAAATCTTTGCAACATTCTTGCGCGTGTTTGTTAATAAAATTCATCACGATTGGAAATGCCACGAAAGCTGTACCTCTGTTTCCTTGAATCGAAGAGCGAGGAATAAAAATTCGCGGATTAAACGCTCACTGCGCGACGGGAGTCGCGATCCGTCGGCACCTAAGCCTATCCGTCCATTCTCCGCTAAATTAAATAGGATCAGCAAAATGTCTGAAACATCTCTACACGCTTTCACGTTGTAATAAATTTCATCCTTTGCATTGATCTAAATACAAAGTTGCACGTTTACTCTTACGATGGGACAATTACAGATTTATTTCTCTGACAAACTCAACTTTTTCTATCGTTCGGCCATACCACGCGAACTCCATAACTCCCAAAATCCAAAAACTTTATGTCGAACAAAATTCATAACGATACCATCGCGCTCGATTGACTCGCGTGAAGATTTCAACCACCGTCTCCCGATTAGTCGAATTAGAAACGTATTTAGCGGGACCTCTGATCTCGAGCGGACGAACGTAAAATTTTTGGGGGGAATACGAGAAACATTATTTCGAGGAAAATTATTCCCTCGTCGCTCGAAGATGTAAATTATTTGTAGTCAGGTATGAATGAAGTGTTCATTAGCAGCACTTGTACGTCTTTGTCGTAATTACTGATGTACGCTTACCACGTTTCCCGGGAACACGTAAGTTCGGGGGAAGAAGTCCGCGTAACGTTGTAATTAAATTGTTGCGCGTCGCTGCCTTCATTATTTATATGCTTATTTGCATCGTATAATGCGTATAAGAGTAACGGAATTGTACACAGTCGCATAGCGTCTGGTGGCATAGAAATTAATTAAAAGTGATAGACCACGGAGGGGTGAAGGACGGGGGTGGTAAGGGGGCGGGGAGGGGAGCACGAAAAATCCTTCGTTACACGTTTGCAAGGTAAATTAATTAAAAATACCGCGCGCTAAATTAATTACGAACAATCGTGGCCTTGGTACGAAATTCTGAAGGTATTTAAATTACGGGCGGTGTCATTAGTATGCTGATTACGTTGCAGACGTAAATTTTGTATAGAATTCCATCGCGGTACCCGCGATCTTTGGAAATTAAAAAGAGGACGCTGCGGCACAATCGTTAACGGGAATCCCGGTGATTCCTCTGGTCGAATTATTTCTCCAATCGTAGTTATTTGTATCGCTCCAAAAATACTCGAAAGCGATTGGAGTCGTTCAACCAGCGTACCAGCTTGAATCTTCGAATTTGCACGAAATTTGATTTTCTCGCGTTACCGGATATTCGGATATTACGGCTGGCAATTGCGCGCGACGCGTACGTAGACGGCGGCACGATAAGGAAAATTTCTAACCTCGAACGAATTCACGGAGAGGATGGCACGGGGAGAGTTGATAAATCAGATAAAGAGGCCCGACCTCTTTTCATAAGATTTTCAAAGTAGCCCCGGTATCCTTCGTGCGACGTTCGCACGTCGAAATCCAATTTTTCAATTTCCTCATTGACGCGTGACGTCGACACGATGTGACGCCCGCCACCTCGAATTTATTTTGCCCACATCGTTCGACGCTCTCAATCAATGCTGATAAAGATACAAGTAGATCCTGCCGAGCGCACTATACGCAGAGCGTTTTGTTCTAGACATTTATCCGTCGTCGGGGAAGCACACATTTTTACGTCGAGGAATCTCTCTTTGTTTTCGAACAGAGTGATCTTCTATCTCGGGGAAATTGAGACGAGTTCAACGTAGTTCGTGAAACGGAGAGTTTTTGAATGATTCTCGGAGACTAGAATCTTCGTCAAAAGGAATCGCACGACATTTTCTGCGACGCAAAGCTTGTTTGCAAAGACGTTGAACTTTTCTTTCTGATAACCTTGGGCTTGCGCTTATTTTGATTTGCACAAGAATTTTTGATAAATATCCTAGTATCTCAAGGAGTGGACGGAATTATTGAATACCGCTAACTTAAGCAAGGTTCACCTAACTTTAGGTTCACCCGTGACGTTACATCGATAATTTAATGAAAAATTGCAACGGAATTTTCTACCTTCTACACATAACATACGTTGTAACGTATAAATTTCCAAATATCCTCGAGTGACAATATCTTGTCACTAGCCAAATGAGCCACACAATAAAAAGCAAATTCTGCGCATAATATGGAATCAACAACCACTCTCGCAGTTTTTATTATTCCACCAGCAATGGAAACCACCGATATCATCTCTCGCTCGTCAATAGCTCATTCTAAACTTATTACGCTCCCTATTCCCGCGATACTTATCATCGACGCCTTCAACTATATTTTCTCGTTGGAACAACGTTACTTCGACTCATCCTAAAAATCCATCACGATCCACGCATCCAGCGAGGAATCGCGTGAAATCGACGAACCGCTTTATTCCCACGAATGAATAGCATTACCGCGAAACACCTTCGAAGATACAGTCCCTCAGGTAAAGACCTAAAGATACTCTTCTCCTTCCTGCGTTCAAACAAACTTCGCTCTCGAATTCGCTCCCCCCTCATCGAAAGCCTAAAAACGCACTCGTGTCCCACGGGTTGCAAATAATCGAATTGAAAACGGGTCCGTCAGGGTCCCCGTCAGCCACCTCCTCAATGTCCGAGCTAATTTGTCGAAGAATCGAGTTTTGAAATTTGAGAGGAACCGGAGAGCCCCCGCCACGTACCCATGCGCCTCTCTAGGACTCGGTTCGTGGCGCCTTTTCACGTTCCCTTCAATCTCCCCGTCTCTACCGGGCCCCCTCCCCCACCGTTATGCCTTCGCTCATTGTGGACCAACGTTGACCCATCGAGTTTGTAGGGATATTTTGAAAATCGAAATTGTCTCCTGCCCCGATACCCTAAGTCGAGGGTGGGACGCTACTTGTTTTTTCACGCGGTTCTCTCGCGGGTATCCGAGAATGACGAGCGCATTGACGCCCGGCGTCGATAGACCGCACTTTTCATCGTCGCCCGTTCAACAATTGCATGGCCGCTTTGCGTATACAAAAGCGCTAGATCCCGTCGTGGATTTCCGGTTTCGTGTTCCGAGTTATCAATCGTTTGCATCGTTTGCATTGTGCCCGCTTAAACGGCGATCGTGAAGGACGATGGTAGGAAGGGATGGGAGGAATAAAAGCTGTTATGGCACTGACGGACAATCTTTCTCGATAAGTCGCGCACCGAGTTGTGCCGTGGATCGTAATCGCGCGTGTTTAGGCGAACACGTGACGCGACTGGTGAAAGAAACCATTCGATTCACGGGTGTCTCAAATCTACGATCACGAACCGTCTAACTCGAATTCTCGTGGCAAGAATAATTATACTCGCTTTAAGTATCGTGGAGAAGTATTTTACGTTCGTTTCCATTGTATCTTGTATCAAAATATTCCACTCCCCTGTAATCCTCGGCGACGAATACCACGCGCGAATCACGAACATCGAAACGCGGCTGTACTATTCGCGAACGATCTCCATAGAAATCATATTAAACTCGATCAATTTAACGTAACGAGCCACGAGGAATCTCCTCTAACCAGCGTCGCGCCACGAAAAGAGAAACAATCTCGGGACCGTCTTTGCGTTTCCACCGAAAGGGGTAAAGGGGGGGGTGGTGTAAAACCTCCACCGCGCGTTTCCAACGCAAAAGGGGAACATTTGGGCATTCTTCGAGCACAATGTGCTCAGACTGCTCGTACGCGAGGAACGACGAAAATTGCCCGTACGCGAGTTTCCGTGGTACGCGGAATGTAGGCGCATCCATTGCGAACTACTCGCCTAAGTGCCGGGGAACACAATGGACCGTGCTTGCGCTGTTAGGCCTTAAAAATTGCTATTATCGCGGTAGGCATTGTCCACTCTCTCTCTCTCTCCCCCCCCCTCTCCCTCGCACTTTTTTTTCTTTTCCCTCATATATCTTCTTTTTTTTTCTTTCCTCGCCCGCTTCTCGCTGCGACTCGCACGATGTTTTTCATGGTCCTTCACTGGTAAAGTTCTCCTTCGCACCCACGTTCTTTACTCGAGCGTCTAGAGCGGGGTGCGAGTGAGAGAGAGAGAGAGCGGGAGAGAGAAAGATCGCGGGAGGAGGAAAACAACGACGCCGTTGTTGCACTTCGTTTACTCACTGACGGTGTTTACCTCGTTGCTACTCGAGGGGAATATTGGGAGTGCGAGGTGAGTCGCAAACAAGACGGGGAAGAAACATTATTATCCGAAAAGAACGACCGGGCTTTTTAACCGCGGAGGGCGTAATAGTTTCGTGGTATTATCATACGTCGTATTTACCCGCGAGCCCCGTATTGTTTCGGCGAGACGAGTTATATTTGCTTTTCACCGGAGGTCTGCTCGTATTCCGGTTTGCGGATCTTAAGCTTCAATGATCGCTCGTCCTGGTTTTTTCATTATCCGAGATCCTAATAATTGGACACGTTAGAAATATCTGCGCGATTTTGTCCGAGGGAATAAATTGTCATAGAGATGAGAGATTCGGTTTTAATGTCGTTATTATTAACGCGGTAACGATATCGAATGGTTCATTATATCTGGTTTGTTACCCTGAGACAATTGAACGTAGAAAAACTGCAAATCGGAAAGAAATTACACGACTCCGTTACTATCGCTCCAAGCAGATATGTTTAGTTTATATTTCCGATTCTGATCTCCCATCCTTGCTCGCAAATACGTGAAATATATTCGTGAAAGTATTTTTTTGAACGAACGATATGCCAGCTTGGATTATCATTGTCCTCTCGGTAGTATCGTATTAACACTTTCGCCCCGTCAGCCACGCGAGGAGGTATAACACCGTCGTCGGGTTTTTGTTGTGCTTAGTTTATTCGTTTACGCTGTTTACCTAGTTGCTACCTGCAACGAGCGGCGGAAGTTCAAAGCAAATTGCGAACGCGGAATGAAAACTTCTGTGTCCGCTCAGCGGAATTTCCGTTACCTCTTTCATTCGGCGTATCAGTGTAATGCCGTCTGGCGTTAACTTCTCGGCATAATTTTCGGTATTCTCGAATGGCCGAGAGTCGACCGAGACTTGAAAATATCGTAAGCACGCTTTTTAACATTTTTTTCTCATTATCGAATTTCAATACTTTGACCAGCATCGTCGATATTAATAATGTTATCCGAACAGTATCGAACACACGAACGTAGGCACTCTCAAAGCTGGAAGAATACGATAAATCATAATCGGTTGTTAAACATCCGCGTAAGTATCCAATTATCGCTAAACTAATAATCGCATTGTCCAACGGTATTGTTCGCGTTTTGGTGATTACATTAACGTTCTCACGAGGGCTACAAGTACCCCGAACTAATAATTAATTTCAGGTCGTATCGCAAATGTCTTAGCCGGGATATAAACACGCCGCGGTTTCTATAGAATTTCTCTTCACGCGTCGTTCATCGCGCTTCACCCTTGGCTCTTTGCATTTTCCATTCATCGGCGGGTGCGTTTCAGAGCTTTTCACGTCCTTGCCCACTTTTCAACTTTCGTCGGTTGGATGTCAACTACGACGGCAAGCGGCTTCGTTAGAGTGTCCCTCTTTCGTGTAATTTCCATCAAGAACTACGCGAGAGCTCGTCGCCCTCCTGGTCGTCGAAAGATCAGATCGATTCGGCTACGGTCGTCAAGTTTATTGCATCGCCGTTAGGCACCTTCCGGGATTCGATTTCCGGGGATGGATTACACTCGATCAATGCGGACGAGCGACGTCTCTCTGTTCGTATTTTCCACTTTACTCCGTTCGCACCTCCGTCCTTTTTTCCCCGCGTTCCTAATTTCCCCCATGTCCTTCTTCCGCATCTTAACTTATCATCGTTAGTCGTGCATCTTCTTTTAATAAATATTCCCGGTTTAGTTAGTCCTCTGGAAATCTTATAACGACTCTCTGGGATCGTTAAGTTTTCCTGAAACTATAGCCAACCTCTCGTGTCGCGTAAACTACTTCTAACGGGATTGCCGTTATTACCCTTTCTTTACAATTTAGAGTTACGTTTTCCCTAAAATTATAATCAACCCGCTACGCTCCGCGTGACGAGTAACTTACGTTAAACCATTCCTAACGACATCAAAATCGTCAGCTTTGTTCACAAATCATCCACGCGTATTGATCGCACTTTTGATTGCAAACTATGGTAAAGAAAACATTGGCGATTTCATAGATCATCGCTCACTCTCGTCGGTTCGCTTCAGTCGTCCTGGACCTACGCGTCGATTCCTTTCCGACGTCTTCATTCTCTCCGCCGTCTTTACCGAGCGTCGTCGGTTCGTCCCGTCAGACTCGGCACCGATCGACGCCTGGCCCAACAGTCTCCGAATACCGCGCGACGCTCGTCGCTCTTAATAAAACTTTGACGATCTTAATCCTAAAACTAGTAATCTCGCGCGATCAAACCGTTAAGCTCCACAAAACGAATGAACCGTCGTATCGTCGACACGTTTCTAAGCCCTGAGCATTCCATTTCCGCCAATCTCCAGCTCTCACGATTGTCTCGTCTAAATCGCGCTAAAGAGTACCTACCTCCCCACCCCCCCCAAACCCCCCCCCCTGCCCCGCATAACCGTCTATCTTCTATCTTGTCTATTCACCTTCCCCCCCACCCGTCCCACTCCTCTCCTCGTAGTCACCGTCGCTCTCACGCGCATCGCGTTGTCCTCCGTTTCTCTCTCCTGTGGCGTGGTGCTACGAGTATCAACAATCAACACCCTCGAGGATAGCGTTGTGACGGACGCGGAGGAAGCGCGGGGGGTGGGGTGGGGAGTGTGGGAAGGGTAGGCGGGGGGAGAGGAGGGTTTCGGGGGGTGGGGTGGCGAGGAGACGAAAGGAGGCGCTTGCCTTATCCGCCAACCTTTCCGCGGAGTGTGGGCGATGATGGTGAGGATGGATACTGGGAAAAATGTGTGTGCCGGGGCTATTCCGGCACAGCTCGTGGGAGAGCTCGTTCGATTCTCAGTGTCTGGAAATAATTAGAGGCCGAGGTGGCCCGGGTGTTGCCACGGCAACCGCCAATCAGAGGGCAAAGAAAAATTTTTTCCTTTTATATCGCGCATTTTTCTGTGAGCTCGCCTGTGCATGGGCGCCCCCGCGAAAGGGGGAGAGCTTGCGGCGTGGAGAGAGTACGCGGGTGTTGCAGGGAAAGGGAGAGAAGGAAAGAGATAGAGAGAGAGTGAGAGAGTGTGAGGAGCGGGAGAGGGGGGAGGGGGGTGGGAAGGGATGGTTTTGCCTGTGAGGATGACTGCCGAGGGGGTTGGAGCGGGGCTCTTTTTCGTGTGACGGAGTAGCGGGAGAGAGGGAAGATAATGTATGCGGAGACACGTCGGAACGTATGGATCGTACGTGTGCTCACACATCCGCGCGCGATGGAGCGCGCGCGCGCGCGCGCGCATACGTGCACGTTGGTACGCGTATATCGATACTCTTCGTGTACGTTGTACAATGTACGTGCACGGTACACGCGAGATACCCAGGAATCTCGATTGCACGTTACACTCCGCACGCTCTTGTCTTTACGCTTCGCTGTCAATGCGATGACGACGTCGACGATGCAGCTACGACGGCGGCGACGACGACGACGTCGCCGCGCTAAGAGCTCCCGCGAATTTTCTTCACCGACGGACACCGGTTTACGTCCCCGTTATTCTTGTATCGTCTATTTGCCCCCGCGACAGTGTTTTCCTGTTGCTTTCGGGATGATTATTGTAACGCGGTCTTTCGGCGGATGAAGATCTGGGAAGGGGGGGTGGGGCGGAAGGGGGTGAAAGGGGATGATAGACACTCGGCGTATTATGTCGAGTAAGTCTCCCAACGGTGTCCGAAATTACTGGAGGACCGGTTAGTTTTGATTAGGGATAATGCTTTTTCGGAGAGAGATTGTTGACGTTTGGAGCGTTATCAGTACTGTAGTTAGTTTCTTCTAACTGGTCAGGTAGTATTATACATACGTAATAAAATGAGAACGGAGTTGGAGGCTTTATTATATTTATATTTTAACAAATACTTTTATATTATATTTGAAATACATTTTACTAAACACGCGTTGTTACACTGAAATTTTTCGTACAAGGTGTTCCGAGCCTAGTATTGCAATTTAAACGAATAATTAGTGGTAATTGAATCAAACTTTATACAGGGTGTCCCATTTATTCCCGAGTTTCAATCATTCCTTACGAACACAAGTCGAAGGTGCAAAATAAAATCTTTGCATACCAGGCTTTGTTTTGGAGTAAAATGTTTTGACAAACTCGTCCACAGTCATTTTGTTTATGCAACGACAGCTCTGTACGTAGCAAGACGGCCGACAATAAGAACAAATATCGTGGTAGTAAAATAAATCTCAAACAATAATCCTCGTTTATAAAACGATTCTAATATAATACAGAATGAAGAAGACTGCTGTCAAATCCGACAAGAAATAATATCGTGAGCTTCTTTTCTCATAAGAAACCACCCTTCCCTCGGGTTATACAACGGTAAGTGGGACACCACGTATATCATCCTGCAACAAACATTACAGCATTGTCAGTAAAAAATAATCATTAATCGTAACGACGCACGAAACTTACTCCTTTATTTCATCGTTCGTTGTAATATACTCTCGGCATATCGAACGCGTCGCGGCAGCTACAATAAAGATATATATATATATTTTTTGAAAAACTTTTGCCACATAAGAGACACAATTACCCCCTTCAAAAATCAAAACAACAAACTCGCCACGAATTTCGCACTGCCCCGCGACTCGTTCAAGGTACACGCGAAACAGTCTCGCCGAACCAGCAATTGTCAGGAAAGACTTTTAATTTGCATATTTCCCTTCCCATTTCGTGATCACTGGATCCAAGTTCTGAGGCACGCTTTCAATATAGGAAACATGTCTCTTCTGGCACACGCACGCCATTTTTGAAAGCGAGGTGTGAAGTGTTCCATGGGGTGTCGGCTTAAGACACTCCTTTTTGCATTAATTGAAAAAGCCGATGTCACGAGACGTGGTGGGACATCAAAGAGATGTTTTCGACGCGCGAAGTCATCGTGCAAACGAAATAATAAACAACATCTCGTTCCCGTTTCTAATGGGATGGCTGGTTGCCCCGAGATACGTGCCATCAAAGATCCCATCGGACCGAAAAAGTTCCTTTTCCGAGTCGCGACTATCGCGACGAACAATACGGTCGAATGCGTCTGCAGAAATAAGTTCGAGGCGAAATAAATTCGACGTTGAAAACCAATCCCGGGGAACAACTGACTCGAGAACAAGGTCCCTGCGAAAATCGTTAAGTTGATATTAATTTCAGTATTATGTAATTAAAAATGAGGATCTGGATTTCTCGTGGTGGGTATCGACTGTCCAAATCGACAAAGCGTATCGAGAAAAATTGACGTTGATTTTTAATTTACCCTAGATAATTTAGAAACTTAAAATCCACGGATCTATTTCCTGTCATCTCGAATAAAAACATAATAATGGAATCAATGGAATTTGATCGGACGTTCCATTGTATTCCGCACGCAACGCACAAAACTTTGCCTCGATAATTTGACATCATTTTCTTCCGCAAGATGGTGCTCGAAACACCGCTGTAACCATTATTCATTATTAAACAATTTTGCTACTATAAACTACAACGAAGATTACTACTCCTATCCTAATCGGTATCAATATTAAAAAAATTTTCGAAATGAAAATTTGAATACTCTTATTCAAACGAATACGCAGTATCTACAAATATAAATAAATACTTGAGTACGCGTACGTACGAGATAAACATTACCAACGAAGATCGCGTTAAAAATCGTCGAAGAGAAAAAAAAAAAACCTTGCGCGCGTCAAGTTCGATGATTGTATACCCCAAGATGTACTCGTAGAAAAATAATAAATGTCGACGCGTACTGACAAAAAGAGGCTCTTTTTCGCACAAACGAAGTGTGGGTGTCACGGAGCAGCACCGCGGCGTGAATGGTTCTTATTTTGGTTCGGTTTGACAGTGAGCGCCTTTGTTTTGGGGCCAAACTGAAAGCCGTACCTGTTCTAATTAACTTATTCAAACGATACCTGGCCGGATATGTAATGTCACGACGGCGGACATGTGAGGACGTTTAAATGGACCTCCTCGGATACATGGCATCGCATGACCATCCGAGAATATATTAAAATACGCTAAATATGGCTGCCCGTTGGATTGGCCGGGCTTATAATCTCGTCGATGAATCCTCGCGATACCAGGGACACGCGGGGAACAATATTTATCATCGCGTAAGCGTAATTGGAAAACTAAATAAACTTCGACGAAGAGTCTCAGATAGAATATGTTGTTTCGCGGTAATAACTAGAAAATAAAATTTCGCAAGAGATATATTCACCGTAATTTTATTCAATTCAGAACGGAGTCTTTTCATTTGTCACGATGAACAATCGTATGGTAACTTCCGGCCTGTAATCCCGATAGACGTACGATGATACGTTTTCCATCGAGGAGTACGCGTCGTTTAATTTCCGTGGTAACGCGATCGGCGTATAAACTGCGAACTAATAAAAGTATCGTGCTCCCACCGGCGGACCAGAAAGCTGCAATCGCGATTCAATTCATCCCGTATTTACCCTCGGCCGTCTACCTTGATCGACGATGACACGGATCCTAATGAAAATCCGTGGATCGAGGATAGATCCATCCATCCGAAGTTTCGGGTTTCTGCCGGTCAAAATTTCTACGAGTAGTCGCGGATCACGGAGCAGAGAATGCCGGGTAACACGACACGTATATCCCTTCTTGGCAAGCAGCACGTGGGAAGAAACCGCCTCTTAAATACGCTCATAGAAATCGAGAAACGGGCACCGATGAAAGGGGTGTGTTTCAAAACATGTCACCTTCAATATCGGCGGTGGCCATCGATCCGATACGGGAAAGAAAACGACCCGGTGTTCCGTTTCTGGGGTAGGGGGGAGGCGGGGGCGAGAGGGGGGTGGTTGGATCACTCGCGGCCATCGGGGACGTCGTCGCCGATTTCGTGAGTCCTCCGTCGTTTACCTCCGACTGGTTTCGTTTTTTGGTTTTCGTCTCTCTTTCGTTTTCTCTTTTGTCTCCCGCGTGGTAGGGGGGAGGAGAGGAAGCGTGAAAAGAGCCGATCAATCAACATAGCTTCGGTTTTGATCGAATTCAGTTTCACTCGGTTGTACTCGGATGTCGACGGACGGTCCCGTTGTTGCTTCGATCTTCCGGTTTTGGGTGTTTCATCACCGTCGATGGGTGGAAGAGAATGCAACGTGAAAGGGGGTAAGATCGATTCCATTGGCTTTACTCGATTCCGGGGGTTGATTATACGAACTTTTCGAGATCCTCGTGTCGTTCACCGAGCTTCCGGTACGGATCTCGTTTTGGGATCCGTGGATCCTTAGTTCGATGGGTAACTTATCTTCCGGTACGCCATTGGGGATTCGAGATTTTAGAATAGCTGATCGATAGAATTGGATCAGCGATTTGTAAGGTACGTTTGAATCTTGGACAAAGTTCGTAATAGCGGAAATTCTGGGTATTTCCGTGATACTAATTTTTATACCAACGGAAATAAATATGGAGAAGTTTTATGACACAAAATTGTCACAAGATTTTACTTTGTCGCGACATACCTTTAGTCCTACGATAATTTCTGGAAAAAATTCTAATGATACGGAACCAGTCGAATTTCCTTTATTTTATCTCCACATTTTCCGTCTTTGCTTCATAATTACACGTTGCAACAGACTATAAAGAAATAGCGAGAAACAGCTGAAATCTTTTAGCGGCCTCACCTCTCTTTCCAGTCGTTTACCGCGTCGTTAATTAAATTTTAATGAAGCGTAAAGAAATTCTTGTTATCGCGCGTTAATCCGTCACATTGATCTACATCGAATCCAAAATTAATTCTTGTAACCCAATCCTTCGTCTTCCTGGCCTCGACAGGTGTGTGGTTAATATGGTCAGTGATCAATTACGCGCTGACCAATTAATGTTCCCGGTTTGATCCACGGTTCCATTAATGGGATACCATTTACGCGTCACGTGCAAACACATACCCGTGTACGTACATGTTCGTCTATGTACACACGCGCACTCTGTTGAGTGTACACACGAAATACCCGCTCAATCTCTCTGGTACATTTAGATATGGTACAAAACAGTGTACAGTTATTTTTATTGCGTTACGATTGCTCATCTACAATTCGTGACTCCGAACATCAAACGTTCTAATATTGGACGACAACGGAAGACAGTAATCCACAAAGCATCATATTGAAATTGACTTATTAATACAATTTCTGGAAAGTAAATTTCTTTTAATACGGAATTCATACGTGGCTCGTAATAACACGACGCTCCTTTTATAGAAAATTCGCGTAATTCGAATCGAGTAACTTCGGGGTAGACCAGTCTCGAAATTCTGTATTGCAACAACGTTTTAATTACAGTCATGAATGTGCATAATTGTATGTTCCTTGCGCGTTATATTTTCGATTATAATATGTTACATTACCCTTTAGGATGTTTCGTATGTCTCTAGGATCGTTGGTAATATCTCAAAAACACTTTTCACGCTTACACTTTTCCCTCAACGGAGCGACGTGTACGCGAAGTCATTTTCTACGTTACATAATCGAACCGACTGAGACAAACAGAATTTTCAATCCTCGCGAAACATTCACCGTTCTAACTACAATTACTGCTACTTTAACGCGCTATTAACTGCACGTTAACCAATTCCCCCTTCAATTTGTGTTGTACGCGAATAATAGGATGTTACAAACGTGACACATGCATATTCATGCGAGTTTCCAGAGCAACGGAGAACTGTTCGTACGTTTCCTGGAGGATTGTTCCAACTAACCTCGACCTCAAAAGTTTTCCAAATTACATCGTTCGATGCGAACGAATTTGACGATTGAACGCAAAGACACGAATTGATCTATCTTTGTCATTACGCGCTATTTTCTTTTATTAATTGCGTGGTCTCCAAAGTATCTGTCTTTCCTCTTAGTCTGATTTATTGAATCGGTAATCAATTAAACGTGCAGTTTTGTTACGCATCTTCGGTCGTCGTCGTATTCGATCATTTGAATATCTAATATTCGGAACGGATACGCACACGATGGATAAAAAAAGTATTTGCGCACTCGATTTTGCTGAAACAGCTTTAACCACGGAAGTAAAATTTCTACATTGCGCACGATTATTCCGTTCCCCTAAAATTTTTTTGTGTCCATCGTATTGTCCGTTTCTCATCCGGTTAAATTAACGCTAACCAAAGCGTACGATTTGAATTTTCATGATTCTCCCAACCACAAGCGTGCGTAATTATCTATAGACACTGGCAAACCTTATTTAATGGTGCTGAAATTTAATCTGGCGCGGGATTAACCGCAATTATCGGATTACGCGTATATCCTGGACTTTCGGAAAACGTGAAAATCAGTCGCCGCAATTGTTTTCACCCCCGTACACGGACGTACTTACCCAACGTATCTCCTAGTAGAAAAACGTTGTCTGTAAATAAATGTCAGTATCATCCAGGAAACTCATAATCCTAGTTTGCTATCTCGTTCGACCAATGGCAGACCGCGCTAATAACTTTGTTCATTTAATAGAATCAAAATTTATACCCTCGACGAATAACTCAAAATTACCATATCACATTATCAGAATAGATTTTCCGAAAAACAAGAAAATCTGTAACCAGCTTTGTCCCAACCCTCCCTTCTGCTGGCCACGCACCACGCGCATCTTTATCCTGCATAACATTTTATTCAGCTAAAAAAGAAACAGCCGAGAAAATGAATTTTGGTCTCATCGACGAGATTAATATTCCCAGTTTACTTTTATTTCTTTCACGTTCGATTAATGGAAGGCCACGCTTCTGATACGAATTTGCATTGCAACGAACCGTATCCTCGTACACGCGCGCGCGCACTCGCGCTCGCGCACGCACACACCTTTCATCGGCTGGAGGTAGTAAGAACTTACACGTGACTGCACTCATATTTCTCTCACTCGCACGCCCCCGCGCGCGGGCGCGGGCGCGCGCCCGTGCCCGTCCATGTGTGCCAAAAGATTATATACGTCTGGCTCGAGTGTGGGTGAGTGGGGGACCCCCCACCCCCCCTTCTGTCTCTCGCTTTTAAACAGTAAATACATTTTAGCGGTGTAGTGGGTAATGTGTAATATTTTTAATTGGATCTCTCCCCGTCTCTCTCTCGCCCGCGTAACTCGCGCCTCTTCTCCTTCCCTTCGGCTGTTTCCTCCTGCGGGAAGAAAACTGCTCGAAACTCGCCCGTTTCTCTTCCACTCGTACCCTCTGTCTTTCTCCTTTTATCGCGCACACACGCACACCACCATGTCTCTCGCGCCCCCGCGAGAGATCCCTCCTCGCCGTCGCTCTCTCCCTCTCTCCTTCGTTCGGCCGTCGGTGACGGAACTTGCAATTATTTTCCCGCACCTTGTGGATTGTCGCGCTGCAAAATTTCTTCGCCTCCTCCTTTCTCCCCCAGCTTCATTGCGCGCTCGCTCGCTCGCGCGCACTATCCATCGGTGTGTCACGCCGGTGAACACCCACACGCGCGGCTTATCCTCGCCCTGAGAGTCTCGTACGTAGTTTCCTTCGTTTCCCTCTCGCGTTCCTCTCTCCCCCCCCTCCCCCCTCCTCGCAAACCCCAACCCCCCTTCCGCTTTTTCCTCCTCTTTCCTCGGTTGCGTATAATATCCTGGGCTTTGCAAGGCTGCGTAGAAGAGCCGCGTCGTAGCCTCCAGGTGGCATTAGATCCCTGCACAACCGGGAGAGAAAAGAACATTGAGGAATTAGTGACAGTGTGGCGGACTCTCTGGTTTCTCTCGACGGGAGGAACGGGAGTTGAATGGGGATTGGGGACGGAGGGGGAGGGGGAGGGGGAGGGGGGGGGCTTGGGGTGGGTGGCCGCGCATTAGGGGTTGAAAATTGAAAAGCAAAATGGCGCTTAAAGGCTAGACCGACCCCCGGGAAACGATGATACGGTACTAATGGCCTTTCCCCGTGGTCCCGCGGTCTTCCTACCGTACCGCGGGAGGATCGTGACTATGAGTTTCTCTCAAGAATGATGATATTCTTTTGGAGTGCCCATGGTTCATTGTCGTGCCCATCCGCACCTGACGATTATACTTCCCGCGCTCGGTCATGGTCTCGATGAACGGCGAGGAGTTTATCGCGTTATAATGGGTCTCGCCACGGATGGATTATTGACCGTTAATCTGCGGCCGGAAAGGCAACACCTCAGTCGGGATAACCCGTTTTCGGATAATTGGGAGGAATACGTTGTTTGCTTTAGAGCGATAGATTGATCGTGTACGATTTAAATTGGATCGGTATCGTTATTACAATTTTTTTAGGCGCTTGGTTCTGAGTATGGGCTAGGTGAAATGGCAATTTTGATTGTTGCGTATTGTTAATGGAATTATTGGATTTAAAATCGATTGGTATCGTTATTTCGATTTTTGTTGCTTGAATCTTGGTAAGATTTAAGTGAGATAACAATTGTTATACTGCGGATCGGGTCGTTAGGCTAGCTTGACGTATCCGGTGGAACATTGACGGGTTTGGGATAATTGGGATTAGAATCTTCTTTTCGTTTGAGTAGCAGATGATTCTATTTTATTTGATATACGAGTTTTTTTTTGTAGCTACGGAAGATCGCTGGAGTTAATAGATCAGTGTTTGCGTCGTACGTATGTATTGGGTCAGTTTAGATCCAACCTAATTGATTATTGTAAATTGATGTTCGTTACCTTGTTGCTTGTTGCTGCACATTTTTTAATATTCCGTACGCATTTCATTCTTGCGTTCTACTCGCCTCGAGAAACGTGCGTCGGTAAATATTTATTTTGCGAAGCAAGTTCCAGTGATACTTTGGAATCAAATGAAACGATATTTGCAATTTACTGGGAAGGTCAATACAAATTTTTTATTGATCTTTAGTAGAGATAATATTTATTTGAAACTTGATCATTTGGAAATGTTTTAATTCAAATGACAATTGTTTCAAAGAATTGCATCGGGTATCGACAACCGACACGATTAAAAAATTACAATTCTTGATAAAATAACGGGAATTCGACTTCAAAGAATTACATATAATAATATATTTTATTATTATAATGCGTTATAATTGAAAGTATAACACGGAAAGGAAGCAATGTCATTCATATCACTACCTAAATTAAAACGTTAAAATAGCTGCACCGAAAAATGTCTAATTTTGGAATGTGTGGTTTTTCTACTAACCGAGTAATTTGTCTTTAGTTACTCTTTCGTTAAATTTGCATATTTGTTATTAAAAGCAAATTTATTCTTCGAGATACGAAGATTTTTGCGGTGATACAAACTTTTCTACGTCCCAATCGTATCAACGTTTCATCTAAAAAACAAAATATTAACCCTTTAGCTTTCTACGTTGCAATTGCATCGGCGTTGCATCTAACGAATAATATTAACCCTTTAGCTTTGTCTCCTTCTCTCTCGTGGACAGTGGTTAAAATTTCAAGGGCTACGATGCCTGATTGACTTGTCTATTAACGTATCATTAAGTCGTGGTAAGTTCGTAAACGTCGCCCGAACGTCGACCCCGCCGTTATCCAATGAGAATCAAACTACGAGTCAAACAAGGGATGTAGATTGAAATCCCGATTGTCGTTTGTATGAGAACCAGACATCTGTTACCAGGTGCCCGATCGTAGATTTCGGATAAACATCTTCACCGGATGATGAGGAATTGCATTATTATCCGGAACCTTGAAAAGTGCCGTTAATGATAATAACCGTTACGCGTGGATGGCAATGGTACAAAGTTACATACCCGATAAATGACTAGCGCAGTATTTTTAATTAATTACGAAAATACGCGAAACAAACGAATGTTTATTTGATAAAGTAGAATATTCACCGATGAGAAATTCAGGTCTGATTAATATAAATCAAATATAATAATTAAGAGAGACGCACGCTCGTTCGTTAACAATCCTCGTAATGTTTTAATTTTATTTACCTTGTAATGTATTTTGTATGTATTAACGAAACGTACGTTTCATTACATCGCGTCAAACGTTTAGGCGCGAAAATTTTTATATTCGTCACACTTCGACGATACGTAGGTATGAAAAAGACCATTAAATTACATTTTCCGTTCTTTTCAACTTAGTATATATTGAATTGCTTTTGTGTGTTGGATAAAGGTAGACTCGCATAGAATAGTTAATTTACGAATTTAAATGTTTCCACTATAAAGAACGATAATATCCGTACGCTTGATTTGAAATAAATAAATTAGAAAGTAATCGGGGAATTACATTAAGTATTATTTGCAATTAACATTTCGATAGTTATGAAAAACACTTGCCGTCGCGATGGCGTACTTCCGCGGCACTTTTAGGCCTTCGAGTAGGCTTTTGTGGTTTCGTAAGAAACAAATTTGCTAGATTTTGATTAATTTTATTTCACGCACGCACGCTAGAGCGCGAAAAACATTCGCCAAGAGCAATTGTTTATCTAACTGTTTATCTGAATACGATTTTATTAGCTGTCAACAATGATTTTATATTCTGTCGTACAATTTTTCACTAACGCGGCGATATTCGCGTCGCATATGTTAATATATAAATAAATATAGTCATCCCAATATCGGTACGGTTTTTTACTTATATTTATTTTTGTCCAAAGGCTTTTGCAAGCTAGTACATACGTAAAGCTATTAGACAACGATCGTAAAGAAAGTATTCGGTATTTTATAACATTACTAGGAGTATTTTGGAATTATATAGTACTAGGTTACAATAATAGTAAATCTATTGCAATATTAATATAAATAAAACGTTGCGTTCCACGTCATAAAACGTGAATATTTCGTATTTAACATTTGTATTTTTCTTTCGCGTATTTCACTCGAAGTCGAAACGAGTGATGAAAAAAAAAAATCAAACCGTGCTCCGTAGGAAGTGGTCTACAAATTTGTAAGTGGATTTCATCGTATCGAACAATATTGCTACATGTTGTGCCCGGCAGAAAAATTGTTGGTCCAAATGAAGCGATACATAAAATGAATGAACTTGTTACAAACTGTTCCACGAGTTGTTTCACAGGGATTTTAACGATGAGGTAACTCCTTTACTTCTATTTTCCAATATATAAAATTCCTATAGCGTTTATCGACGCTGACAAACAAATGTCGAACGCAAATGCTTCGGAATTATACTTCTATTCACCAATACGGGACGCGCACATTTTCTAAAACGACATATTGTAAAACGTAAAGAGTACGCGTTTTCCACAAAACATAAGATTGATCACGTTTTTCTACAAAATTAAACGTAATCGTCTTCGCGTGTCAAATGTAAGAAAATTTTCATCGAAAAAAAAGAACGAAATTAAAGAAGAAACGAAAACCTGTTCTTATGTTAACCAACTCCACCATGGAAAATAAACATTATGTTGGGAATTGAGAAAATAATTGAACCCATTCGCGTTAATCGTATGGACACGATGTTTTTTGTCAGTAATATTCTATAATCCATTAGCTGAGCGAATTCGGTTCGCCAAAAACCTGCGCGCAATTGCAATTGTATCCCACCGACGTCGATTCTCTAACTAATAATAATCCGTCGGCGGAGTTAGGTTACAATCGAATGTTGGCGTAAAAGATTGGGGCTCGCTCGAACGTCGGCCCTTTTGTACTTTCCTCTTTTTTTTTTTTTGATCGAGCAAGCACATCCAACGTCCACCATTTTGAGCCGCGCGGACGTTGGCCCAATTTTTAGGGGTTGGTCTTTTGTAGATTGACTGCCCTGCCCCGGGCATACCCTCCTCGCTTGACATTTATTTAACAAGCTAACGACGTTACTGTGTTAGGTCAGATTAGGGGATCCCCCAGCGTGAATTCAAGGGTCTAACGACCAATAGAATTTATTGTACGGGGCAATGTACGTGATTTTCGGCTGTTACGTTTTCTCATGATGAGCGCGCAACGGATTTCTTTCGGTTAAGCGTTACTCTATCGAGAGGTGTTTCTTCTTTTTTTTTTATACTTACACCACGAGAGACTTTTCGGTTAACCATTGGCGCGAGTTAAGTGAATGGGGAGAGGGAAGTGCACTACTTGTTTCGAGGAGAGATTCGTTATATTTATCGGGGTCTTCAGCGATGATTAGGTTAATGCGCTTGAATTTGTAACTGGTTAATAAGTTTATCGGAGCGTTATTATCTCGCAATACGTTATTTTTTTATCATTAATTCTCCTAATCGTGTGCTTTATTTCTTTCTGTATTATGAAGCTACGATCATTGTTTATTTTTAAAATTTTTCGTATATATGTAACTCATATCGATCGTAAGGTAAAGCGTGGTTTCAAAGAATGTGAATAGTCAGACCATTGTTTAGTTTCTATTGTATTACGAGCATAGTGCTTTTTGTTAAAAGATATGAAACTTTGTTTTTTTCAAATTATTTATATTTCAAACCACGTTACGACTCGTGTGATCAACGTCGCGAACAATGTTTCGATGCGATGGCAAATTGAGGATATCTACGCGACTACTGTCGGCCATGTTCGACGATTCCTTGGAATGTTATGCTGACGCTTTCAGACTCCCTCTCGTATGAAAAATTCCGTTAAAATTAAAAGTAACGAATGGAGCGAAACAAGTTTTAACCATCTTCGCGTTATTACATCGTACAACTACCTCGCATCGCAAAACTAACGCTCATTCTCCGAACTTCCAGATACAGAATCTCAAAAATTCCATCCCCACCTCGATGCCGTTTTCAACGCGAACAACTAAACGAATAAAACCGATATCTACATCCACGCGCGATGAACGTATCCACAAAATACGCGCACGGTGTTTCAGCCATTTCAAGAACCCACGCGCGACGAGTGACTATGTATACCGAAAGAAACAAAAAAAAAACGCTCTCGCTCGACGAAAACCTATCAATTAACGATCCAGCATGGTATCATCGCCGATGGTACCCGAGTTTTCGAAATCGTTGATTAAATCATGATTCGAGTCGAGTACACTGAAGGAAAATAACAAGTCGAGCGCCATTAGCTCGCGCGCTCGGCCATCGAGGCACCTCTAACGATTTATTTAGCTCGAAAAAAAAAAAACAAGTGGAAAGTCGGTACCAACCCCCCATGTAATGCGGGGATCTGCGATTCCGGTTAACGAGGATTTTCGCGGAACAAAAAAAAAAAAGAAAGCGAGCGGTGAGCAAAAGGGGCGAGAGACGAAGAAAGAGAAAGAGAGGGCACGCCGATTTGTATGTCTGTGTGCGCGAGAGAGAGTGAGAGAGGGACGGGGAAAAGAGGCGAGAAGAAGGAAAATAAATGTTCCCCGTTCGAGGCCGCAAGTATTTCGCGTGGCGTCGGCGTAGGATATCATTATCATTTAATTTTCGCATTCGTCGAAACGGATCCCCGGGGTCCTACGGTCGTTAACGTTAACGCCGTTATTCGGTACTTCTGGTTTATTTCTATAGAGCGTGAAATTTAAATGTCCCAATCGGTGCCCGATCTCCGATCATTATTTCCACCGTTGATATAAACGCGATCGGTATTTCCGCGTAAGTGGCACCGGGGACCCGAAAGGAAACATCGAAGAACGGACTTTCATAGTCAGACGCGCGGCGATGCTTCGTCCGATGTTTGGCGAATTCGTCGATGTCAGATTCGGCGGTAATGATTGCTTGCGTTCGATAATATCATTGTAGATTATTTCGATAATGTGGAAACGTTGTATTCGTTAGGATTGTTCGTTATACCATTATTACCGCGTAACGAGTCTCCTTATTTCGGTTCAACGATTCATGCGAATGGAAATAATACAGTTTTGTGGACTACCCTGGTTTTATAATGTCGTTAGAATTTTTGTCGAGTAATATATGCGAACAGAATGGAGTTATTTTTTTGTTTGTACTATATCACCCGACTGGCGTATTTATTATTTACATTTAATTATGCCGTTTTACGATATCTTGTTGACGAACAAAGGTAGTCATCGTAACGATTGCTTTGTTAGATACTTATTATTATAATATTACGACGGGTTACTTTATTTTACTAAAATAGTTCATGTCGATAGAATCGAAGCAGTTTTGCGCGCTGGTTAGCATTACCATGATTCGCGTTTAATAATCCGACTGCATAATATTTCGACAACGAACAAATCTGGTAATCGATGTCGTCGTTCGCGATATTATTATGATCGTGGAACGGGTTTTCTTATTTTAATAATACAGTTTGCACGAATAAAAACGATTGCAGCTTTTTTAGAGTGTCGGAGCGATTCCGATAATACGTCCGCGGAAATGAAATTCTAACGAAATTCCTCGCGTTAAAAATAAATCTTTCAAACCAATTTTCCCAAGTAGCGAAGAGATGTTTAGTGGCTCAAAGAGTTGGGCTGTTTTCAATTTCCGGAATTTAAATAAATCGCCGTCTACTCCGTGGAAGTGCGGTCTCCATTTTACTGCTGAACAGTCTCCATTTTTAATCATACGCCGGGATTTTTTGGTCCGGGAAAATTGTGTGAAGTGATTCAATTTTTTTTTCGTTCTATCGCGCTGCATAGATGTGTTAATTGCAATGATCGATCGTTTTGCGCGGTAAAATATTAACGTTGCTTTCGATAGACAAACATTGTACTTATAGCCGTTCCGGGTTTACCATAGAATTTTATATCTGTATTTTGTAAATCGCAATTAAACGCAATCTCTCAATATTTTAAGTAAAACGATACTACTTTGACAACTTTGTTTCTTAAAGATTTCACATAATTTTTGGTTTGGTATTGGAATAATTGTTTGTTTCGTTTATTTCGACATTGGATCATTACAAATTTTTTTTAATGATTATAATGGTAACGAACAA
Source organism: Pemphredon lugubris (assembly GCA_933228935.1). Taxonomy (NCBI): domain Eukaryota; kingdom Metazoa; phylum Arthropoda; class Insecta; order Hymenoptera; family Crabronidae; genus Pemphredon; species Pemphredon lugubris. Next base: position 53,901,519 of record OW121817.1, on the reverse strand, counting down.
GTTAAATAAAACTATCCAAGATTTTTCATTGTGAACGTAAGTCGACTTGTTTTAATGGCAAGCGAAGTAACGAATATCATTTATCAATTTAAAAGGAATTGGTAAATCTTTCTGTTTTTACGTCGATAGAAAGAGGTATAAATAAACTGTATAAATTAAAATTTTATGACAAGATGAATTGAAAATACGGTTCTGTTCGCGGGCGTAAAAGATTATTTTATTATGATTTTAATACCGAATGAAACCTTCAAAACGCCAGCTAAACGATTTGTCCCGGAATGATAAATTGTAATTATAATCTATATCAAAAATATATCGGATATCGTACAATATTTTACAAACATCTACATTAACAAATTATTCCAAAATTAATTGTTCGCATTCACGTTTTCGTTGCAAGTTCTTCACTTGAACGAACACGGATAAATGAATATTATGTAAATAGCGTTCTGTAATGCAGTAACGTCTACTCACGGCATTTCCTGAACATTCAAGCATATTCGCGAAGTAAACGGTAAATTTTATTCCAAAAACTTAATTATGCGCCGCAGTAATTTAGAGACTCTGCACGGTTGGTAATGAAATAATTTAACACGAGTTTTTCAGTAATTTGTTGCAGATCCAATTAACTTTCAGTGATTTCAAGCACATTCTAGCGCCATCTGCACTTAGAGATCAGAAATGTGATGGTCATTATGATGTCGCACAAATGGATAAAGTAGACTGGTGCAATTGCCGAAAAAAAATCAATATTTTTTATAACAATACACTATGCTTGACTAGAATAATCTAAAGACAGGTATTACTTGACACTAATTTCACATTCTGAAATAATAGAATGCGTCAAATTTATATGATTTCTGTGGCACAATATTTCCGTAAATTGAACAATTTATTATCGATCGACAACTCTTCCGTATTTTTTTATTTTTGTACAAACAAATGTCTGGAACCGCAATTTCAATAAATTACAATTTTATGTGTTTGCGTAACTATACTTTTCTTTGCTATTCGAAAAATCTCTCGATTCCGTTGCGCTTTAAAAATCTTCGTTACATCGTCGGTAAAAATCAGACGTTACACTGTACTGTACTGTATTAATACGAATGGCGCTGCATTCACTTTTTTTTCTGCGCTTACTCTCAACCGATACTCACTTTATAATCATCTACCCTACCGACACAATCTCCCTATACCGCTTGCCAAACAAATCCTAGACATTACGTGCCGACAGACGTGAAGCAGTAGTAATCGATAATGCAGGGAATGAGAATCGACTTCCCGCCTTCCCTCTTAACCATCAAACACTGTAACCCACGGTTGTACACAATAATATTCATTCAATTGCCAATGTCCGAACTCTTCATTAATAAAAATCATCTTTCGTAATTTCCACGTGCTAAAACGTATATCCTAGTCCACCTACCATTTAATCAATTTCAATTCTGAACCGATCAAGTGCAATTATACATACCAACATATCCACAACGCTGGTATACGCAATATTACAAACTTCACTATATTCCTCTATTCCTCGTATATAAATCCAAGCGCTCCCTCGCGGCTCCTTGACGATCTGTTAAAGATAACGAAAACGAACAAAATCCAAAATTTGCCGTCGGTCTTTACCAATTGTTTACCTTCTCACTTTCCTAGTTCGACTTATCCACGCCAGGGGCGCTGCGAGCGCCCTCGAATAAGCCCCGTCCCACCACCGCCTACGTTCAAGTTGAATTTCAACATTGACCGTCGTCGGACGGGTTTCGCGCGGTGCAAAACTCGCGCACGGTACGTCGGGACGATATGGAAAAATGACGGGCAGTGGCATCGGTAAAGTTCTTCGACTGCCGTGATAAATCCGTGTGGTACGACGTCGCGACGCGCGTTATGTGAACGTCCCCCGTGGAGCCGAGGGCTCGCATTAGCATGAGCATCTCTCAGGACGGCGCTGCCACGATCGTGTGCAGGGAGGTCTTTGACGAGACGTCACATCCATCGAACGAAGGTACGTGATGAATTTTCTTGTTTTTCTTTTCCGAAAGAGACCCGAACACGGCCGTCGGTTTCGGCGAGCTTGGCAGAAAAATCGGTTATATTTTCGTTTTTTTTCCCCCATCGTCCGACGACGATCGATGAAGCTCTGCTCTGGTTTTGTTCGGGCGATGGGTGGGCACGTACTCTCGGGGTAGTGTTTTTTCTTTTTTCTCCCTCTCGTGTTTACCCTCGTTTCCATTATCGCCGATGAGGTGTTCGCGGACTCTCCTAGGTCGTGCCCTTGACCAACGTTTTCGGCCTGACGCTGCCGCGACAGTTACGTCGTTGTAACGTAACTCCTTGTTGTGGTCGCCCGTTTCGGCCCCTGCACGCGGCTCAAAGCGCGAGATAGCTAATTGGTGTCACGGTGCGAATCGAAAGGAGAGAGGGACGAAGGGTTTTTTAATCGAATCGTACGCAAGTTTCGATAAACAGAGTTGCCCGTGCCGCCGTTAAACCCGTTTCAACGGCAATGAAATTTTCTCGAACGAGTTTATCCACTCGCTACATCGTTCTTATTTTCAGCGACGCGGAAGTTACTGTCCCGAGCGTTTTCTCTCATACTCGGTAATTTCATTCTCGCCTGAATTTCCATGAAAATTGCATTCGCGCGAGGTATTATCCACCCAGCGATAAAAATTTGCGTAGCTAGAGGTAATATTTCATACGCGTAACGACGCGATAACGCGTAATTCCCGTTGCCACCCAATGGCGGATATTCGAGGCGCTATAAATAAAGAATCGCCCCTCCCGCGCCATCGTATACAGTTTTTCCACAAATTCCTCGTGAAACGGCGGAGGAAAGTCAAAAATCGTGAGCGTCAGTCGCGGAGGGTACGCGCGACGGTTCCTATCGGCTGGTGGAGAGTTTCCTTGTTTATTTACACCGCGGCCAGGCGGGTGCAGTGAGCCCGTTCCCCAGCCCCGAGGAAAATCAATAGGGACCGCACTGCGGCGAAAGTTTTGTCATAGCTGTCAAGAGCCACCCCATTCCTGGATCGTGCCAAGAACCAGATTACGCAGGACGAAAGTTACCAAATCTACTACCGGGGACTCGGAACCAGGACCCGACCGGCAGAGAGGGGGGAAAGGGACAACGAGGGGTGGAGATCGGCCGAATGTCTTGAAAAAAATCGCGATTCACTTGGAACGACGATGGCCAGGAAATTTTATCCGCTCCGTTGGGGGAGACAGATGTTTTACGTGCATTCACCCCCATGCGTCGAGCCACCTGTCAAAGCCCTTCCATGATGGAATTTTTAATCGTGCCCTTTTAAACCGCCGTCTCAGGATTTGCGTTCTTACCGATGAACGGCGGGCGGGCTTGGGGGTACGGAGCGAGATTTCTGTTGACGTTCCGCCCAGCATTGCTTCCTTTATCTTTTGTTTTGTCGCGGAAATTCGGTAGTCTTGGATTAATTATTTTTTGGGACGTTAATGCAACCATTGCGACTTGATTTTATCTTTCTTGCGATTGAAGTCCAATGTCGATCTGATAAGTGGTTCGTGATTGGTAAGATTTTAATCATTAATTTATTATTATTATAATTGCATCTATATATATAATCATATATGATTGTAGCTATTTGGATAGTATATTAATTTAACAATAAGATTAAAATACTGTTTTCATACCTGCAATTACGCTCTACTTTCCTTTCTTAATTATAATTAATAACTTGTACGAGAAAATATAATAACATTTACGGTGAAACGAGTACGTCATGATTCTGATATTAAAAAAAATGTACCGTTGGTTTTTATTTCACCCTGATTCATCGACAGTGAAAAATATGTTTGGTTCGCCGTCCGTGGATTAACGGAGGACAGCGGAATGAACGGTATCACAAAAAAAAGCCATAGTTTGACCTAGAGCCGGAGGCGTTACGTTTGGTTAGCTCTTTTGATTCCGTTGTTAATTACTCTTTGTGGAAGAAAGTCGGCTATGCCGTAAATTCGGAGTACGTTAATCCGCCGGGAGCAGTTGAAACCGATACCGGTAATCTTCCCTTTTTATCATTGAAACAGGATGAATGAAAATCAATCGATCCTTTCCAATGCAAGATGAATAGTTAACATTGACGAAAAAAGATACGGACCGAATGTATTTACGAAAACAAATTAATATCGCAATACTATATCCATGTTTTTTTATCATCTATCAAAACTTATCTTTTGGGACTCGAAATTTTTCGATTTTGCAATTAATGCGTAACGCTACGGCAATCGTGAGTAACAAACATGAGTCATCAGAAGAGCAACCGAGTATATAAAATTAACGTGACAACGCGTAATGGTTAAACTATACAGATAAACTATGGCAAACATTTTAATGCTTGCCATCATAAATTATGGCAATCATTGTAACGCTTTAACGCGAATGAATTGATAATCGTGAATATTTCATAGCCTGCGCAGAACCCACCGACGACACATTAATCGAATTAATCAATCTACGCTCCATTCAGTGGTTTATATCGATAAACGTTCTCGTTGAAAAACTGAATTTCAATTTTCCCTTTACCCGCCCCCTGACATATTTCCTTTAATATCGGCAATGATAATAGCTCGCGTTACCCATGAAGACACTTTATCGCCCCCCTTTTTTCCGGAAGGACAGTTCCGTGGTGCCCACGTGTGCCGCACCGTTCCACCTGGTGTGATCAATGAACGTCGTTACATTTTCCATACACCCGACCTAAGAGGACGTCGAATGGACGTCCTACGTAGCAGTATTAATATCACCTTTTGTTATTTGCAATAATAATGGAAACACTTATTGAGAGTTTTATCGCTCGAAGCTGCAACGTTTTTAACGCGTACCGGGTATTCCTTTGACATTATGTTATCGTTTAAAGTACACGAATGGGGCAGATTAAGTTTATGATATGAACAGAATATTTTTAAAATAACAATTAACGTTTGATACTGGAAGTTGTTCCGCGGTACTATCATATTTCCAAAGATTTTCAGTAGGCGCGATGGTAAAGGTCGATAAACTTTGTCGGAAAAAATACAAGATTATTAGACAAGAATATAACTTATTCATATTTATTTTTCATACTGCAAAAAATTTCACAAACACTTTTGTACCCCATCTTAAGCGAGTTTCGTCTATTTTTATACAGAGTGTCCCGTAACACGTGCAACCGCTTTAAGGATGGATTTAGCACGCGAAAAAAAATTAAAAAAACAGTTTATACAAACCTGAGTCGCCCTTCGTTACGATACGGGCAAGAGTAACTTTTCGAGCATAACTCATTTAAACTTTGAGATTAATTTCTGACATTCGCATTGGTACCAACCAGAGAGGGAAGGAAACACTTTCCCTTCATTTCAAATCACTAATTAAAATTTTCAATATCTACGCGAATTTTCATGTACTCTAACGCGACTAATTTCGTTGGAAAGAGACCGGGGGTTTAGAGCCGTAAAACCTGGGTAACACTGAAAATCGATTTTTGACCCACGAGCTTACTTTCTCGGAAGCAGGTCACATCTGTCCTATTTATTCTTGTTTTCGAATTTAACGAGTTTCCTTTTCAACAAATTGTACCCGCTTTCTTTTACGCGAGATGTTGAGACATTTACCATTTCCTTACCCTCGTATGTCCAGACATATTTCTCTATTTGTGTGTAACCTGCTACAATTGTCTCGCCAAGTATTTCAAAATTGTCAACGGCAGTTCCGTACGTAATTATTACGTCAGGAATCTCATTGCGACTCGAGGACAATGTCGAGTAAAGTGCGAGCCTGCGCGTATATTTTTTTGTCAAATTTTTAATCTCTAAAACCATACCTAAACTAATTTCCCTTTCCTTTTGGCCCATCATCCTGCCTCTCGCGTTCTCGGGTATATCACTTTGACTACATGTTCTTCAGAGGACTAAACTGATTCCCACGCGTCACGGGCCACCCTGTACACGCGTACGTAAACATTACCGGCCAAACCTCGCTAAATATACGTTCTTACACAAATGAATTTTTACACGCCACGAAGAAGTTCACGGTCCGCTGGCCGCTTTGTAATTAACTAATGGAGCACGGCTCGTTTTTTCAGAGGTGCTTGATTACGCGAGGCGCTTGGGAATTGACCCCGATGCCGAACCACACCTTTTGGATTTGGCCCGCGAGGGCCTTATGGCGGCCCTGCCGAAGGGCTGGATACCGTGCTTCCACGAGGGCAGCGGTGCCTGGTATTATTATCATGCTGCCACCGGCACCACCACCTGGGAACATCCCCTGGACTCCTATTACAAGGAGTTAGTGGAGCAGGCCAGGACCGGGAACAACAGGCAAATGAGCGTCGGTACGGATTGCCTCATCATTAGGGCGGAATGGAAAATATAGGATTAACCCTTTGCACGTTGGGCGATATTTCTCGCTCGACACTAGATAGGAAATCTGATTAAAATGAACTGGGGCTGGCGATAATTGATTTACGAACAGTCGATTCGCCGATCGCTTCTCGACGCTCTCCGTTCAAAGCCGGCGACCGCGGGGTCGAAATTCATTTTCGCGCGGCTCAATTCGATTTCCGATCGTTAACGATGAAAATTTTGCTACGGTGAGACCGGTAGAATACTTTTCTTTCACGACGGTAGACGCTTCGTAAGCAATCGAGCAACTTCGATTGAAAGAGCCATGTATCTGAAATTTCAGAAAGATTTTTTGAATGCAAACGAAGCACGTTTCGAATCTCAAATTTCACGTAATTAGTAATCGATGGTAATCGGACGATCGATATGTCGACTATCGTTAAAGATCGATGAAATTTGCCAGTCCTGAGAGAAGCAATGACTCACCGCACTCACGTTTTCTTGCCTCTCGACGAGGCAATACCACGATATAGATTGAAACGAATAATCTTGTTAGCGAGAATATAGTAATGCACAATACATATATACATATGCTTGACGCTGCACGCTATGCGAATACTTCCAAACATCGTCTATACGGGACACGTGATACGTAGATTTGTTTGTAGAATGTAGATACGAATGTACATAGATCTGAGATTGAGACGCGATATTAGAAACTAATTAAGCGGTAAATAGCTATTAGGATGTAATTATAGATTCCTAATATTTTTTAACCATCAATGATATACATATATATATATATTTTTTTTAGCGACACTGATCTATTCATGCGAAGCTTCCTTCGCGACTCATACATGTACACAGATATATATATTATATATATAATGTATAAATAAAATGTAAAATGAGAATTATCGACTGGTAACCGCATGATTATTTTTCTTTTTGTGTTTTGCCACGCACGAGCAGAACGTTAAATATCGTTGACGATGCAATGGAAATGTATGTGCAAAGGGTTAAAACTTGCACGCAATCATCTTCATAGTAATGCTGATATTATCGTAGCACGGCATTCCAATGTACACGATCACGCTGCTTTATTTCTTTTTTTACTTCATCACACGCTATTGAGTTGATTAGCAAGTGCATCAATGGGACGCATTAGAATGAACGCAATATCTTTTATTCATCGTTAAGTACGTTTTGCGATGCAATTTAAACGCTCGTACATTGTATCTCGTCGAAATACCAGAAACGTGCGATTGTCGTTTAAGACGTATCGTTTTCCTTTTCTCAACTTGTTTTTTTCAGATACGCTATCACGCATTCGGTACGCTTCTAAAATCGCTGTATCATTGCTAATTTGCAGATAATAACTGTGTAAACGATCTGTGCTGGTGTTTCAAGCGACGGATCAATATAAAAAATACTAAATAAGATAAGATAATCGTATCTTCTCGAAAATCGGGCGCTATTATTAGATTCAAATTGTATCTTACAATTTGTAACTGGTCGTAGATATCATCCTCGCGATAACGATCGTCGTTACTGCTATCAACTTATTGCTCGACGATAGACAAGTATACCCCGTTTTACGCGATTGACAATTGAATCTTAGAAATATCTAAGCTTAATAATTCAATCGATCGATTAAATAAGCTAACGGTGTCGCTCGTAATCTTATTTGCGAAGCGATTGTTTTTCAGGTAAAGCCATTCATCCCATTAGTTATTCAAACCCTAACTAGTCAATAAATTGTTTACCTATGCTTCGTCCAGAGAGTACATCACCTTGAAGAGGTGAAAAATAAGTAAACCGTAGCTTCTTCCTAATCTATATGCATACATATTACACGAAATGTCTATATTTTTTCAGTAGATCCTCCCGTACAATTTTTACTTTACTTTCAAAATATTCACTTTCACTCGAACTTCGAAATGTGCAATCGCTATGATATTCTATCAGCATGGTACACACCCTCAAACAAAATGCGTTACTTCGCGTGCCGCGCGAAAAGATACTCCTGTGACTTTAAATCCATTAAAAATACTCGTTTCCGCTCGCGCACCGCTACGCGTATAACGTCGAGCCTGCCAAAATCTCGCACGTCAATTATCACGTACCACGCTAATACTTCATCTTATTAACATGCTTTACCAGGCTCTCCGTCCAGGCTCCAAGAACTCGCGGGACTTGGCAATCAAGTCCCAAAAGTTGGCCGCCCGTCAAGTCGCGAAATAATTTTAGATTTTTCTAACAAAACTTTGGCTACCGTTTACGACCGTCCACCTGACGCCGCGCTTCTCGCTGTTTTCCACAAGTTTTTCCTCGTTCGCTTTTCATGGCAGAATATGTGCCCGGTCAAACGTTTCGACCTCGAACTATCTCGACTGTCGGCATGCATATTGCACACACAATTCATAACTGTTACGTAAAAGCGAAACAATTTCGCGTCCTTGGGACGTTCAGTCCGTAGAATTACGGGCCTCCTCATTTTTTTCAATGATCGTAAAAGGCTAGACCGTCAAAGAAGGCTCTACTTATTGGCTAGATTTTTACGTAACGCAATTGGAAAACGCGATGCAGCCGTCTCGTACTTTTCCTCGATCCACCGGGTTCGTATTTTCCGCTCGAACGAGGCGCATTAATGAAATCATTTTCTATACAACGTTCAATTTGGCAAATTTGTTTTTTTTTGTACCGTGCACAACCTGACTCTAACGTTAACATCCATATTCAGTTAATCTTTCAAATCGCTCTCGATGAACTTTTTTGATTTCCAAAATAACACACAGGGTGTAGATAAATAATAGGTACGAACTTTACGCGTTGAATTTCAAACGAACGTCAATCATTTTAACTACACACCAGCTACGAACAATGATAAGAACCTAATTAATGTTCGGTGAAATATCTCCCCCGTTCCAGTGATCTCCATCATCCCGCGAACTTAGTACCCACGCTTTATTTACACCCTGCGCACAGGATCATTAATTCAAGCAAATGGTAATAAAAGAACAGAAATGATTGCTAGATAGATAGGCTGCTCTACGTGGACGCGTCTCTGTACTCGTCGGAGAGCTCTTCAAGTTCTTTCGGGACGCTCACGACCGTCCGACGCGTTCGTTAAGTCACACGGCGGATCGGTACGCTTGTTCGCGAAAGTACGTAATCGTCGCTTGAATTATAGATCCATCCAATTAACGCGACGTCCTATCGGGGGCGATTCGTCTCACTCGGAACGACGCTGCTCGTCGTTAATCGCGCTTCCCCGCGTCCCCGTTATACTTTAAACACGATCGCCGAGGAGAACAATGGAAAAGAGATGATGATTCTGAGGGCGATTTAATCGGCCCGATCGTTTGCGACTTTGAGCCTCGCGTTTCCTAACGCGCATGCCAATTCCTGCTGGCAATTCGTACTTAGCCGTGCCCGCGGTACTATTCTAAATGCGATCGAAAGATCAGAGAGTAAATACATCGGAATCGCGGGACGATTCGTTAGCCGTGAAACCTCGTGAAGCGTATTTCCAACTTCGCTGCTCGATGTATGAGTATTGGAAATTTGGCCGTGTCCGCGATGCGCAGGGACTTTGATTAATCGTGTCATAACTCAATATTTTCCACGAATGCTCGTAGAAATGGGAGGGAATGTTATAAAACGTACCGTGTTACGACGAGAGCGAAGAATCTCGGGACCATTCTTACGACGCCAAGTTTGTTGTATATTTCTTACCTTTTGTGCGAATCTTTTGGAAAAGATTCTAGTATAACGGAATTACGCTGAATTCTTGAGAATCGCGGGTACATTCGAGTTTTCCTTACAATTTTGATTTTCAAACGTAACTCGTAACATTGGCACGGTATTGTAAATAATATAAAAACGTTGCCGTGTCGACGAGAGTGAAAGAATCTCGGGACCGTTCTTACGACGCGGAGCTTACGTATGCTTGTTACCTTTTGTAGAAATTTTTAAAAAAGATGCGCATTCATTCGAGTTTTCTTTAAAATGCTGATTTTGAAACGCAATTCGTAACGCTGGCCCGTTATCGTTTAACGGTGATATCTTGCAAATATTCGTGCAACGCGAGCGGTATTATTTGTCACGGCAATATTAGCGTTATCCAACGGCACGGGACAAACAAGAGCTGAAAGCATTTCCTGCAGTCGCGTTAAAGCGTTCGTGCCTTGTCATTATACCGTCACGTCGGGACCAAATTGCACGAGTGTGAAAAGTCAATATTTGTTGGCAGTTCCCGTCCCGCGGAAATTCACGTTTTCACGCTGGCGATGCGGGAAGATTAAAGGCTCGGGGAAAATCCAGGGGAAAAAGTTTTTTTCAATTTCTTCTCGCGAACGGTTCTGCCGAATAGCGCGAACTAAGGCTTTTCGCAATATCGCGAATATTGTTAAACGCGATGCACTAATGTATTTATATATTATTTCACTGGCGAATATATATTTTCGTTGGGCGCTACGACAAAAAGAAACTTTTTGCGAATTGTATTAAAAAAATCATCGTTGCTATTAACGTATCGAACACGGAAGTAGGTTATTTTTATCGTACGCTTTAAAACCAAAAAAAAATGTATCGCCAGAACGTTTTGTTGGAAGATAAATTTAGATGGTAACGGCTATGGAAGTATTGTGTGGAAATGTAGGTCGCGATATTGGACACGATGAATAATTACCATTGATACGAGTCCATTGTTGCATATTTCAACGATTTTATTGAAATAATGGCTCTATTAAGCCCGAATACGCCGATTCACCGCTTACAAAAATATTTCGATATGACTGAGTAAAATTCAAAAAGGTTTTTAGTAATGGAATAATAGAATAGTACGGGAAATCCAGCTACTTTTCCCAGATACAAATTATTTTTTAATCGATTACCGGCATGCTACTGCCTCTTTACACTCAATCCTGAATGTCACGCTTTTGGATCAAAAGTAACACGAACATTAATAGTTGCAAGAGAACGTACCGAGATAGCGTAAAGCTGCGGATAAGAATACTTTTCAGTGTTACGATGTTAAGCACTTTCGCACGAGCTTTTTAGACGCATTCTCTCACCCATTTCACCGCTTCCATCGTTATCTGTACAAAACGCAAAAAAAAGCATAGAGGGCGAGGGAGAGAGAGAGAGAGAGAGGGAGAGAGAGAGAAAAACATCGTTGCCTACCACTCGAGGGAACGTTGACACTGTCGCATTCGCCTCTTTTCATCCCCAAGAGGCGGATCGTCGACGACAGAACAAAAATGCTCCACGCAGATTCTTTGTGATCCCTCGAGAGAGCATCAACTTTTTCTCTCTTACAAAAGAATAGCAAAAAAAAGAATGAAAGGATCAACATCAGAATTCCGCATAATCCATCCACCTCCCCCCCTTTGACTAGCAGAGGAGGACTCGAAGACAACCGCGAAGGATCTCGAGTCCCACGAGGAGGCGACTCTGCCGAAAGAGGCGGGTTCCTCGAAAGAGGTGGAGAGAAGCACCAGCAGCAAGCCTAACCAACCGCCGCCTACGAGAATCCCCACGAAATTGGCACCCCTGAAGAAATTGGAGAGAAATGACGGGACTCGAAAGAGAGACGGCTCCTCCTTGGAGAGGCTCCACTTTAGACGAGACGGTGACTCGAAGTCGGACAGCTTGACGGCTCTGTCGGCCGACAGAGCTTCCAGGGACTACACTAACCTCAGGTTTCAGGATCCAAAATTCTACGAATGCCCGAAACTCCTGGACGTCGTTACGCCGCCGACGACGACGGCGGCGGCTGTGGCGGCGGTGGCGGCGGCGTCGGCAGCGGCGGTAACAACGACGCCCGGCCCATCGTCGAAGAAAGAGCTCGATCTGAAGGAGGTGCTCAAGAGATCCGAGTCGATGAGCCCGCGACACGAGAAGGATTGGGAGCAGCTGTCGAGCAAGTTCAGCTCCGAGGAAAACATCATTGACATCGATAAGCTTAGTATCAGCGCGTTGGCCAGATCGGAGAAGTCCGAGAGATTCGACAAGGAGAAGCATCCGTGTCAGTTTGGACAACCCAAGGAGCTGACCCTCAGCGGCGGTGGTACTATGTTCTTGAAGAGCAACAGGAGTCGCGATAATACCCCTAGTCAGGATGGGACTAAACTCGAAGACTTTCGTGCTTTCACGATTTCCGACGAGGCTGCCAACGTCGCCGGGGACAGGCTTAAGTCGATTCTCAGGGAAAAGCAATCGGAAGATGGTGAGTACGGTAGAACGGAAACCTATTGCGTTGTTAATTAGTCGTCGACGCGCTTCGTGGATTTTATTCTCGTGGAGGCTCTGAAATGTTATGATAGTTTCTTGAATGATAAGAGTTAACTGATCTTTAATAACGTTTCGTTTGTCCTGTAAATATATCGGAGAGGCGTTGAAAGAATAATAATATAATTGTATTCCGAAATCTATTCGAGTTATTAACCCTTCGTTTCACGATATTGATACATTTTTTAAAATAATTATGCTCGAGAATACTCTCGATATTTTCAATCACAGTTTGTATCCTTTTGTTCATTTCGAGATGGGACTTTGATGATCCTTCAGATATTAGAACCTTTTTCAAAAAAACTTGGTAAAACTTGTAAATAGATACGCTTTGCCGTGAGGGAACAAGACGGGTAAAAAGACTCTTATTTGTTTCAACGCAAAGCTTTGCCGTATGCACGTATTTATTTTTAATTTCTCTTTATCGAAACAATATTTTGAAAAAAAATTAATCTGATGTGGAATTTCTTGAAATGTTTGAACATCCCGAACATAGCCGAGTCTCACCTAATGTATCGATTTTCAAAACTCCCATTCTGTACATACATTAACACACGTTAAAATTCTAATACCATCTTTCGCTGAGACCAATGAATTTCGGTAAAAAGATATTCATCCTGATACGATACCAAACAAAACGACACGTCCAAGCAAAGTTTCACAACAATTTACAATCAATGACTCGGAGTGGTTAACCGTACGAATATTGATCGAGTTTCATCGACTGATAATAGACGACAGGCCGGTGGACGAGGAGCGCAAAAGCGTGCGCTTCGACTTGGAAAAGGAAGTCGACATCAAATTCACGTACTCGGGATCGGAGGACGAATGGGAGTCAGAGTCCGAGGAGCATAATGTCCAGATATCGGCGACGGTCACAAACAAGGTCACCGGCACGATTCTCTCGTCGCAGAGGTCGAGCTCGCAGTCCCTCGAGGACGAGAACAAGGAAGACTCCGAGGGTCTTGCCGAAGAGGACGTCCCGAGGAGCTCACCGTTGGACAAGATCGACGGCGGTGCTAAGAAAAATTCAAAGGTGGTCGCCAAGAGATTCGTCGTTCGAAACGTCACCGAGAACGAGCATCTCAGTCAGATGGCGAGGGACAGCTTGTCGAGGGAAAGTAGCCTCGAATACGTTCCTACTAATAAATTCGAGAAGGTGAAGAACATCGACTTGGTCTCGAAGAGCGAGACTGAGAGCAGCGCGGCGAAGAGCAGCGAGACCGACGAGTTCCGTAAGAGCAAGCCGAGAGCGGAGAAGACGAGGAAAGACGCGATAAGGTTTCCGAAGGATCGACAAACCGACGACGACGACACCTCCGATTTATCGAAGTTCAATCGCGACGCCGAGACGGGAGTCGAGGAGGGCAGCAGCACCAACTCCAAGCTCGACCTTTCGAAGAGTTCCGAAGACGCGAAACTGAACCTGAGTAGGGAGTATCAGAGGGGCGTCGAGGAGCTGAAGAAAGAGTTCGACGATAAGTTGGAGAGGACCAGGAAAGAATTGGAGGCGGATTTCGCTGAACAGAAGGCGTTGCTTCAAAAGGATTTAAATGATAGATTAGAGGCAATGAAACGAGAGATGGCTGAAAAGGTATTCGTCAATGTTAGATTTTATATGTTAAGTTAGCTTGTCCAGTACCGTCGATTAAATTTCGAAATATATTTTGCTCCGAATCAGTTTTCATACGTTTTGGTATGTATGTGAAAATACAGCGGGTAAAATCTTTTGTGTATTAGAGCTTTTTCTGCGCGATCAATTTTTCCGGAAGTAGCAGCGGATTAATTCGATTCACGTTTTGAATGTATTAATATTATTATTGATCACAATAATATTTACTAGGGAAACTTGTATTTCGTTTACTCGCTGTAGTTTACAGAATTGTTTGCTATTTCTCTAAATACTTTCCCATGATCAACGCTGATCGACCGAACAACTTTATTTATATGTATATTCCGTGGCATTAATCGTACTTATGAATTACTTTAAAGGAAGAGCAAGAGATACAGAAAGTAATCGTCGAGATGGACGAAGCGAGGCTTGAGAATCTGAAAACGGTCAAAGCGGAATTAGAAGTATGCTACGAGAAAGAGCGACAGGAGATTCTGACTAACTTGAAAACGGAGCTCGACGACAGAAAGAGAGAACTATTGGAATTGAGAAATCAGGAAATGGGAAAATTGGAGAACGAGCACGAGCGAGATTTGGGTGAGGAGAAGCTTGCGAAGCTGAACGAATTCGAGTTGAACAAGCAACACAACGAGAAGATAGAGGCGTTGAAGAAAGAGCTCGAGAAAGAATTCGATGATCTGCGAACCGAATTGCGGATCCAACAAAGGGAGAAGGTCACGAAGATTACCGAAGATCACGAGAAGTGTCTAGCCGAGATTTCACGGGATTTTAGAATTGACGTGAGTACCTGACGATGTGTATTACTCTAAAAACCATTCGGTACTCTATGATTGTCGCACGTGGGACGATGCGATATTATTACACGAGAATCAATTTCCCTTACCCCCGTAAAGGATTCCCTTTCAACCCGTTTGGTATTCAAGAAGCGAACGCTAAAAGGTTTAACCTCGATATAAACGTTACAAACTATTCAAATGTTATCGCGAGCCTAAAGTCTATCGCTGTTAAAAAAAAAGAACGATCACATATATATACATATATATATATATATATAATATAAATATCAAATGAGTTAGTTAAACGCTCAAAACGCTTTATTAAAACTGTTGTGTACATAATATATATTTAATCAGCAATAAATTATTTATTACACATTATGCGAACGTATATGATCCACCAATATGTTTATACACTTCCCCGAATCACGAACCTTGATATTTAACATCCCGCTAGCTCACAATTATTTTAGCCCACTTCTCCACCCTTTACCGATCGACTCGCCCAGGTGGTATCATCCAGGTGTGACGTCAACGACTTCAGCAAAATCTCGTCGCGGCACCGAGCGTCGACTACGAGGGGCACCCGTTTCTCACGTCGCGTTTGAGCTTAATTAGATATCGACCCGAATGGAGGATTCCATCGAACGCGATCGAGGATCCGTTGTTTCAAGAGAATCTTATTCGCTGCGGTTTCAGGAGGGTGTCGCTCGAAAGATGTACACGCAACGCCTCGAAGACATCAGGTCAACCATATCGCGCGACGCGGAGAAGGAAGCGAGGAAGCAGAGCGGCCGCGCGATTCAGCAAGAGAGCATCGACTTCGAGAAGATGCGCTGCGAGAAGCGACTCCTGCAGGAGAAGTACACGGCGCTGAAGGAGAAGTACCTGAAGCTGAAGAACGACGTACGTTTGGCGGTCGAGAGGAGGAGCAAGAAGAAGGCGGGTTACACCACGGCCTCGGAGACCGAAAGGTCGACCTCCACGAGGACGAGGACTGACAGGACTGAGTCGTCGGAACAAAAGTGAGTTCCATTCGTATTCTTGATCCGTCGACGGCATTGAATCTCTCTGCTCTCGTGCTTGACGCCGGCTATTGTGTTTCCGTTCACGTCGATACGCTCCGAATTTAGAGCACCCTCTTTCTCACTCGTTCGGACAGTCCTTGATCGTTAATCGAAACAGTGCACGGATCGTTTTGCTATTATCACTAACGAAGCACCCGCAAATTAATTTTCTCGATAACTCGATCCTCTCGCCAGACTTTCATTAACTTCGCCAAATGCATTCTAGAGAATAACATTTTCACGGTAGAATGTAGTTTGCCCTCGATGCGCAAGAAACTCGGTTAAGCTCGTAATACTAGAATCTTTCCCGAAATTTGTCTGGAAAGGAAAATAATATATACAAGTCCGAGCGATTCCTTTCTTCCGACGCGAATCTTTTTCAAATTCATTTTCACGGTGAAATTTGGAAATGAATCTGATATTACGAGCCTCGCCGATGTTCCCCGTTAATTATAAGCTGCTATAAAGTTTAGCTACGAAGATCGATAACACAAATAGGACAGATCCGAGTAATAAAAATAATCACGTTTGGATTATGACGAGAGGTTCATGCACCGGCGATACAAACATGCCAAAAAATATCGCCGAGAAGTTACTCGATCCGTCCAATTTCTGTCTCGATAGTTTCCACTTGCACATCCATTCTCCTCGTCACAACCTCAGTACCTTCACAGTCAGTGTCGCACTTACCATCGCGTACGAGCAATGCGCGAGCGAGCACGCGGAATGTGTCTTACCCTCGACTCTTAACCCCCCCAACGATAGTAGATATAACGTTACGGCGGCGATAAACTGTGAAGGTACTCTCTCACATTCATGCCATTCGTCCTAATGTCTGGCTATAGGCCTTAAATCGTGCTCGCAGTACCCCGCTGAGGAACACGCGCTCCAGCTCGGCAACGAATGCCAAACCGCTCGAGGGTCAGGGTACGAACGAGCAAGAGCAAGAGCAAGGGCAAAACGAGCAGGAGGACTCGAGGAGCCAGAAGTCTACCCCGGGGTTTCCAAAGAGCGCCGTCCCGGACGCCTCGAAGGGCGCCGGGAAGTTTGAGTCCGACGACACGACCACCACCGCCAGCGAGACGAACGCGAACATGATGAAGAAGCGGAAGAACTTCAGCAAGAAGGCGACGAGCGGCGCCCGTGCGAGCGCCGCCACCAATCCTCCTAACAACAACAACAATCTCGAGAATCCGGTGGAGAACATTAGGAAGCAGCTGGAGAAACTGGAGGATCTCGGCGATCAGCTGCCGAGCAACGAAACGGCCTACACTCTCCGATATCCATTCCAAGATAAAGGTGAATTTATACGGAGGTCGCGTCGCGATCTTGGATCGTATTGTTTAATTGTGTCCAAAGGGTTAGGCCGTATGAGGGAGGAGATCGAACAATTGGAATTTTACCTAAAGCTGTTGTTTTATTTTTTATAATGCTGCCGTATCGTTACGGTCGTATTGTTTAATAGAGTGAAAGGGTTATACCGAGTATTCTGTCTGCGACGGTATTCCACCCCTCAATTTAGATTACGATACCTTTACTTTGAGGTAAAATTTACTACCCCAAGAGAATATTTTGCAATATGATGAAATATTATTTGAATTGATCTCTTCGAACAAATCTTTGGAAGAACTACGGTTTAAACAATAATTGGTACGATTAAGGAGGACTGCCAAAAGAAACGTTAATATTATTAAATTGTGTTTATGAAATTGCAAATTTGATGACATTGTCGTAATCTAGGGTGTACGAAGATCAAATTTGATCCAAATAGATTTTGATCGATACCCATCCGATATCAATGGTAATCTTATTCGTCAGGTTTCGAGTTACGTGTATATTCTTTAAAAATGTTGTTTATCAACGAGACGCTCGAAATTCTAAGAACTACGTACTTCAATTAATTAATTAATTATCAAATGTTTCATATCGATCCTTTTGCGCAGTAGTACACTTTGCTCGAGCTTGATTATTTTAATTAAAGCGACTCAAGAATATTTCTCGCTTCGTTCGATCGTTTGTGTTATCCGTGCTCCTCTCTCGCGCGGATTCTCGTCAGCATTCTCGTTTTCTTTATTGACTACTCTGAAGACGTTTTATTATTTCATCCTTAGGCCCGTATCAACTTTACTTTTGCTAACGGCTTGCACTCTTCAACTCGCTCGTAAGTGCACCACCTGGATTTTCTTTTACTTTTACATCACGCTAAATCTATGCGTTCTTTTTCACTTTCCTGGTATGCCGCTTTCACGACTTTGCTCTGTATTTGACTACTCGTTTCGGAATTGTTGCGCAATCACTCCCGTCCGAAAGGCGGCGCTTTTGATTTAATAAAAAAAGAAAAAAATGTATCATCGCCAAAGTTTACGCGCATTACCGTTGGCGAGTCGGATCTGCCGACTTATAGTACGACATAAAAAGAATATTACAACCCGAAACGAGTACTTAAAAGTTGAGGAGCAACCAGCACCAAATGACACCGTAAAAAAGGGTTCCGCTCGCTTTTTTAGCACCGGCGAATGCCTCTTCGGAGCTCGAATTCTTCCGGCACCGAATTCACGTCGAGAGAGATTCCGTGAGAAGGGTTCGCGAAGTACTGAGACATCAAAGAAACGTCTTCCAAGGCCGACAACGCGCTTGGAAGCAACGGAGCGCGAGAGCCACTCTGGAACAATTGGTTCAGGTACGATTACCTATCATTGCTAGGAACTCTGTTACCCAAATCCAGGTAACCCTCGAAATACGCAATACTCGAATTCTAACAATAGGTCAAGAATTACACGATTTCCAGTCATTCCGAATCGATTAATCACGTTGATCGAAGGTTACCTGTAATGAAAATTTCCTCGTTACTTGTACCTAAACAATTTGAGCGTAAATGAGTCTATTCAGGTGCGAGGATAGTTACGAAGAATTAATTAAAATCGATAGGAAGATTATACGATTTTTAAACCGTTGCGGTTCGTTAGTTTCAATAATTGTTCATTTATCACGGTCTATACGGTTTTAGGAAGAACGAGAACTCTCCGATATGGAAGTCAGTTTACATCGCACTAGAAGTCTCTTAGGTGAGAAAGTGATTCATCTCAGGCACCTCGAGCAGTCTTTGGAGAGAGTGGCGAACGCGAAGAGAAACGAAAATGAACCGAGTTCCACGAAAAACGATGAGTTAACATTGAGCGACATGTCCAGCGCTAGTAGTGGTTTCAGCTCAACCGATCTGGGGACAGATACGTTTATAGGTGAGGCTTAAGAAATTTAATTTACTTTGTTCGATTATCACGGAGAGACAGTTCATTTCAAATTCAATGAAAACCGATTCCTTTAATAATTGCGCGTTACCAATCTCATGCTTCGTTATCGAAAATCGAAACTGCGTTTTAAGTTATTAAAATCATACCCCCGTGTCTAAGTTTGCACTTCGTTTTATTTTCCTTTGATTTTTAAGCTCTAGAATTTATTTTCGATTTTGTATTATGATCTCCCGAATTCAGACAAATCGGATCACTACCAGGAGTCCACGGAAATCATCGCCAGTTTGGAAAACCTAAATTCGGAGATACGTGAGATCTGGGGCGTCCTTAATAAAAGGCAGGACAGTAATATACCACCGCCGCCGACTCTAATGTATTCTTACTTACGATGGCTACGTTTCCACCATCTGACAACGCAGCCAACTAACGCGCAAGGTTAGTGAGAATCTCATCGCTCGCGAGATAGAAGTCGACATTTCGTTCATTTACAGTCAGGTTTACTTATCACATCTTGTTAAACTACCAACCTCAAATTATTTATGTAGGAGAACAAGACATCTTTTTATACGTTTCATTTTACAGACTTAAACGTTCAATGAAATCACACGGCAAGACTAAACGTAAAAAAAAATCTGATATTATTCATCAGTCACGGTGCCGTTATTATTCTTCGACGCGCAATCAGTTCGGAATTCCAAACAGTTTTGATTCGCATCTCGCTAACCTGATTACCTTCGAAAAACAATTACGTTTCACGATGAACGATATTTAAGGACAGAGTAATATGTGAATATGGCGTGGCGGTCAACGTGTTAATACCCAATTCTTCTTTTCAGGAACCTTCGGCACTCCGAACATCCAGTCGAACATATTGTCACAGTTAACAGCTGCACAACCGCCGGCAACCACGACGCAAAATATTATCGCCCAATATGGTCCTAACAGCGGCTTCACGACTAGCGTCGGGACCGTCGAGAAGAGTACTTCGAACCTGATGGAGAGGACTTGGAGTCTCAGGGATTGGTTACGGCAAGCTCGCGTCGAAACCACCGACCTGGTTGGTCCGGGTCAAGCGACCCTCTAAATGAAATGAAAACAAATGCTATCTAGCGAATAATCCGTTTTCGAATTTCCCTCGCTCGCTTAGCAGCGTGTCTCGAGAAAGATCGCCTCGGATCGTACCCGCAGCGAAGCTCACGATTAACGGAAGAATGTTTTTTCGTTTGTTCGACGGGACGTTGGAAACTTTGTTGTAATTGCTTCCCCTTGTACAGTACGGTTGTCGTCTTTCCGTTTTTATCGTGGAGCGATCGCGATACCGTTAGGGGCTTACCGATCGTTTCTTTTCGACGATCGTTAGGCCCCGGTTCAGCCGCGTTTCGCTTGGCAAACGAGTTTCTTTCGCTTCTCACGGTCGATGAATTATTCGAGAGTACTGAAAAGCGCGTAACGTCGACCTTGGCTGAACGAACCCATTGTACTGGTTTCTCGATCTTTGCCTCCGCTTGTTCCTATGAGTTCAGTTCGCCTTTTCGCTGAATCACCAATTAAGACTGCAATGAAGTATGTATCAGGGTGCGCTGTAGGCTCGTAAAGTCTGATAAAAAAAATGGACAACGTCGGTTGTCCGTTAGTGGAGAAATAAGTGGAAATCTAAGATGGCTTAGATGACTGTGATCTATGTAATTGCAAGAAACTTCCAATGCTCGGTCGCATCGGCGTCGCTTAAAGTTTCAGCACTCTCCCGATACTGAACAATATCTCACATTTCTCTACCTTCAGTGTCCGCGTCTGCACAGTTACGTATTATCATTTTCACGTATCATCGGCGTTCCTTACGATAATTCGGATTGAAAAGAAAATTTTTTTATATCTTCCGTCTCGTAATTACCCAGCAGTTTCAGAGGAACGATGCGCGTCTCGAATCTAGAAAGGGATCGGCAATGATACGCTAACGATAATACCTACCTGTAAATTTGTGCGAATAGAGGATTAACGAAAATTGTTGATACCAAAAGGGGCTAAAGTTGAAACCCGATCAATTATTATTATACGAAAAATGTTTGTGCGTGGGATTAAGTTTCGTCGACGTATTTTAAGAGACACTGTTGCACTGGAGCAACCTATTGTTTTTTAACAATATTCTTTGGGTACCAAATCGGTCGATGACCACCTTCGCGTCTAAAGTCATCGATTTCACAGAACGGAGGATTACACGTTTCGAATCCCGAAGGAACGTACTTCGCGTTACACGGTATATAAATGTTTTTGTAAATGCGTATGGAAACGCGCCATTAGCGCGCGTTCGTGTTAATTGTAAGGAACCCGTTCGCGTAATAGTTTTCGTGTAAATAAGAATTTCGGGGCTGACCGTGCGGCTCGGTACGGTCCATTGGTTCCTTTCCGATAGTCTGTTGATCCTTTATATATATTTTCGAGAACAATTTTTCCGTTAGTGTAATAATGTATAATATACGTACGTATCTCTATATTATATACTTCAGATTATTAATGAACTCTTAATTGCGTTTGAGAACGAAATACGATATACGATACAACTTGTGTCAATCACGGTCGCGAACGATATTTGACGTTCGAGGAGTGGCGAAACTAAATGTAATTCATTTCTCTACTATACTCCGAAGGGTGAATGTGATATTTCAATCAAAATTGTTATTAGGAATATTTGATACGACGTTACGTAGTTATCGCGTCGATAATTGTACGTAAACGAATATTACGTCAGCTTTACGGGCGTGCGGTATGACAATGCGCAGCGTACAAAAGAAAAGATAATTATTCGCGTACGATTTACACAAGCAAGGGTTAAGTACACGCAGAGGGAGTTATAAACCATATTTTTACACCATCGTTTTTCTCTAGAACGAATCTACGCTGAGATCGTAGGAAATTCTATTGACATTAATTTTCGTGTACATCGACACTGTCGTTACTCCCATTTTACGTACGACGACCAGATTTTTTTACCGTACACAGCGCAACGCGTACGTTCGTTACGTGAGTTTTTTGCCATTACACCGATCATTGAATCTCGAACGCGACCGTAGATACATTTTACTGTACTTAACACGATATTTCTCAAAAGCCAAAGTTTCATAAACAATTAACTTTATTAACTATACCATGCATATTACGATATTTACAGGGAGAGAGTAGAAGCGGTGTATGCCAAAGACGTTTCTCGGTCGATCGGATTTCTAACGACGACCAATCCAACGTACCGATTAGGATTCATTTTTAGAGATTTGATCAGGAAACCCATCGCCCCCCATCCCTAACCCTACCCCCTAACCCCATCTCCCGCCCCTCCCCAGATATGTAGCTCGCATTGCAATAATCCTGATCTCATTAGACGTATGGTGTAGAATAATCAAAGATTCTACACTTTGGAATGCGAGCATCGTGTATTAGCTAGATGTCTGAGACGTAGTTAAAGTCACGCCTCGTGACCTAGAGAACTTACTTGTCGTTAACGAACACACGCGTACACACTTTACCGACGAACTTTGCTCATTAGCGATTATCACTCGAACGATATCTTCGTTACGTTACGAGAAGGGTTAATGATATTTATTTTGTTTCACTCATTAATTCCTCATAGTTGTAAGCGACGTTCGTACATTATTCAAAGGAATAAAATAAAACGGTATAACAGAACAAACGTAGCGGACAGTTTTATATCGATATAAAAGAAAGATTAATATATAGTTAGACTGTTGAATCGACTCGGAGTCGTAGAATCGATAAAAATGGATTTAAATGAAACGAAATACGTATTAAGGTAATGAACGCACTCGATAATCGTCGTGGAGGTTCCAAAGTGTAGTGATTTAACGTTAGCACCGTCCTTACGAATCGTACAAGTATCTTCCTCGTAAACAGATGTATTAGCGATACTTATCACTCGAAAGATTTCATCGATTGACGATATTACGTCCGACAGTCCTGCGTTACGATTACTTTAAATAATTATTTTTCATGGTGCTTCTTACGCCCGCAGTGCAATAGTTCGCAGAAATATGTTTTATCATCGTCGGCTAACCTTCAGCCTTCTCGTCCTGTCGAGTAATACAATTTCGCGCTTTCCGCACAACGGGGTAACATTTAATTGATACGATACACGCAAACATTAACGGCGAGAACCGTGTCGATGTACATACTGTGTGTACACCGTTAAGAAAAATCGAGCGGATAGTGTGGCCGACCTTATTCGGTGAGTTTCGATTCGTTCGACGAAAATGTTTCACACACTTATTATTATTATTATTATAAATACATTATTACGAAATTTCGTTATGTAATATACCAAAGGAGAGTAATATGTTG
The DNA here is from genome assembly GCA_933228935.1 of Pemphredon lugubris. NCBI lineage: Eukaryota > Metazoa > Arthropoda > Insecta > Hymenoptera > Crabronidae > Pemphredon > Pemphredon lugubris. The sequence goes on along the minus strand of OW121817.1, from coordinate 53,877,797 downwards.
TTTGTAAAGACGACCTGGTGTAATATAAATTTTATTTAAAAGACTATTATACTGCCATCCTGTGGATGGAGGGTAATATAAAGGGTATTTCCAAAATTAATTCACGGAATTTATTTATCCAAAAGAGGACGGAGTATTTTACCCGAATTCACGTTTCTCTTATTTTTAACGCATAAGCAGTTGGCAGCGGGAACAAAAGGAAGGTGCCGAGAGTTTCGGCGAACTAATTTTGGAGTACCTTGTATATTCCGCGATATATATTTGTACGATCACAAATATATGTGGATATATATAGTGTATATATCCTTTACGTACCTACAAAATATTCTTATTTCCCGAAAATCCTCCGAAATTTAATACGTAACGGTTTATACCTTTATTTGTTATTTCGTGTCGCCGTGTGCGAGCTTGACGATTACGATTCTGGAAATAAACTGCAATCGGTGTGCGCGTCTTCGCAACGATCGCTATTCGCCTCAAATTCGTCTTTGCTGGGAAGCCACGAAGTCATTCGGTCAGATTTTCTCTCCTTAGTCTCGTTACCGAGAGAACTTTGCGCAGCCCTAATTATCGGGCTGGTTTTGCATATAAGTAACCTGATACACGCCGAGTCGAAGCTGTCCACCCTCTCGATCAATTGATTAGGCAGCTCGCGATCCTTCGCTTGTTTTATCAAGTTTTGTATCTTTGAACGAGAAGTTTATTTATTACTCGATATTCGTATAGCTGGTATAAAAATATTTCATTATTTGAAAGTGAGACATTTTTAAGTTTTTATTATTGATTCTAAATTCGTTGTTTCGGAGAACTATTATGGACGTATCGAAGAGGATGAGAATTAACTGTACTACTTAATTTCAGTTTATCAAATGGACCCCCACCCAATTCCAACCGTTACAAATTTCGAAGCACGCCTCTGCACTTTGAACCGTTCCCATTGAAAATTACTGAAACTTCCACCGACAATAATAATAATAATAATAACTCACCCTCTCATTTTTGCTTTCCAAAATAAATTCTGCAGGATTCCAAGGCGATTCAATATCATCGTCCTCCAGATTTCGAGCGATATTCTCTTTCGGGGGTTGCAATTCAAAGAGCGAACTGATCTGCGAGACAGGCGTTCGAACGTTCACGTCAATTTGTTCGTTAAAACTTTAATAAACAGCTGGTTTTACCTAGGACGAGCATACTGTACCATTTGTGCGAGAAATATTACGCTGTTCACGGCGATTGCCGTGACTTTTTGCGAATCCAAACCAAGCAAACGGAAGAACGCAGAAACAACGTTGGAGGGTCCAAATGTCTCTCCTGGCTTTTCGTTACTATCGTCACCACGTTTTTCCTTCTGTTTGTGTCCCAAGCTTTTCGACACCAAATCAGCAATATCCTTTGCAGTCTCTAAATAATTCGTCGCGTACTGCAATCCGGCCTTTATCTTATTGAGAACGCCTGAAAAGTTTTTAATGCAATTTAGTAAATCGCTATTGACCGTCCGATGAAACATCTCTGAACCGACCGTCGTTTGCTTCAGGCATCGCCGAGACAATTCCTGCAAAACCGATAATCACGAAGAAGAGATGCTCGAACTTCGGCATCGTAACGCGATAAAGTGTCGCCAAGCACTGAATATCGTACGAAACGCGACGCGTACTGGATAACGGGTGTTACCGGCGCAATTAGCTCATTTGTTTCCACCCTGCTGACTCTTAACGTTTCTGTTCCTACTTTACACGCGATGACCAGAGGACGATTAGTATCGTTCCGCTTTGTCGACCAAGCAGGAGTAACGTGATCTTTGTAATTCAGGAGACAGTTGAATCTTGTTCCTGGTCGAAACTGGTACAAAAACTTACAAAGGTGCCGCGAATAGGCGACAGAGTGACGTTCCGTTCGTTCGAGTAATCGTGAAAATTGTATAAACTTCGGCGTAACTTTTTTTCTTTCTTAATTGAATTTGCGTATTTATCTTAGATGATTTATTACTCGTTAAATCATAGTTTTCAGAGTGATCGGTGAATTCTCTTTGTGGAATTTGCAAAGGAGTCGCCGTTATTTTAAAAAAACATTCCTGAGCGTCGTATGTATTTTATTATAAATAGTATCGCAAGTTCGGAGATCGCGAAAACGATATTTGCGAATCAGTTCCAGGATTCTGGATTTCGGAAGATACGGTACTTAAGATTTCAGAAGCAGCTCGCAACATGTATACCGCGTTTTTTATTTCCCTGGGATTTAGTTACTTAACAGTAACGTCTGGAAACCAGACGTCCGTATACTCGAACGAGATTCGAAGTTTAAGCGAGCTGCCGATGGACAAATTGATACAAATAAAAACCACTCTTGCAGATGAGAGAGGTAATCACGCGAACGCTGTAATCGAAACACGCTTAGAATCACGAAAAGTGGCAGAATTGCAAATTTTCCTTCTATCGCTTAGACGCCGAGATGGAGATGGAAGACGACGTCGAAATGTCCAGTAGGAAGCTGTCGTTGACGTTACCAGTCGCCCTACCGCTGAGGAGAAACAATAAAAAGCCCACGAGACGATACGAGGATCACTACGAGGAGAAAGGGAAGGACACGAAAATTTCGAAAATATTCCAGCTGGCAGTCACGTCGCTCTCGTTTTTAGCTTTCGGTGGTTATTTGCTTACGCTCATAATAACAGCTATTCGGCGAAATTCAGCCAACCAGGGCCAAGGGAATGTCATCGTCTTGTCGGTAAATTATTGGCCGTTTCGTAAAACTATTGATAATTTTATTGTATATCTATATCTTGATGGCTGAACGTTCTATTAATACGTCTACGAACTTTGGTACCTTGTTTTCAATTATACTCATCGTTTCTACGAAACACCTGCTAAACGATGGAATGAAAATGAATTTAATAGGTAATGAAACCGTATTTCAGAATCTACAGACGTTGCAGAAGTATAAACGACCAAAGAGAAATGTCGTTCTTCTGGATCCAATGGAAAATGACTACCGAATGGAAAGACTCTACGAAGGAATGATCATGCTTTCGCGAACGTACGCGTTGTACAATTAATGATTACCACGAATATTAAACACATCCCGTTTGAAATAAGCCTAGGTACTCGCCGATGTACATACACACATTATATACTTATAAATCATTATTATTATATTCTCATAGATCTTAGTTATATTCCTTACGATTATTTATTTTCTTAAGTAGCAAGACGTTCAACAATTGACTGGAAACTTAAACAATATTATTATTTCTATATAATATATGAAATTAAAATAAACAGTGCGTTGTTTGTTTCTTTGTTAAAACTGATATCGTCCTCCATCTAATTCAGGAAAACGTCGTTATTAAACTTTTCTACAATTCCATCATGGCGCTCGGTCGAAACGTGGCAAGTATATCTACGTCGCAGTGCGGTCTGTACATTCGTAGCGATAAAAAAAAAACTATTCGAATCGATCATACACACTTAATTAGAGGTCCGATTATCGCGATACGGCGGACTCACGAAAATCCTAAAACCTAATAAAATCGAATAGAGGACCACGATGTGTACATATCCCGAAGAATATTCTTAGCGTGTGGGTAGAGGCTGCTTCAAACATGGCTCTTCAAATAAACACCTAAGTGACTGTATACTCCGAAAGTCTGCATGCAAAGATAACCATATGGCTTCCAGAGATATCATCGAGTTTACGTCTCTATGCTATTACTTTACCGATATCTATAGATTTCGTAGGATTTTCAAAAATTGCATTTTACACTTATTAAATCGGTTCTCTCGTTTTGAAGTTTCAAATTTGAGGATAACGTGTTCCAGAGTTCCGTGCGCGAAAATGAAATGTTTCGATATATTCTGTGGGGCGATGAAAGAAATCTATCGAACGGGGAGTATTTGACAAACGCATGTTTTTGTTTTCAATGATCTTTTATGAGATTGAATCTAGTGGTCATTGCGAAATACATCGGCTGAAGGAATGATCGAGAGGTCTATTGATAAGTTAAAAATAAATTTAAATAACGAGGAAAACGGGATAATTAGTCATTGCAATGTATCGGACGATAGTTTCTCGTAGGGAGTATTCACACGAATACTCGCGTCTCTGGCATTAGGCTCTCATCCATCGGAGACCAATCTTCTGAAGGCCACGCCTACAGCATCTCGATGGACCAATCCGACAGCGGAAATTGAAGCAAGCTCCGACGATTTTTGAAGGAAAAATCTGCTGGCAATATGGCAGAGAAGATACGTTCACTCATTCATTCTTATGCACTTCCGCGAACCTCGCGCGCAGCGATTCGATCTCAACTTCTATTCTCCTGCGTTGATCATTTTTAATCGTAATCGAAACGATCGCAATTTCGCGCGAGTGAAAAGTTAGATCGTTATGGGTCTTAACGTGTTCCACAAATTTCTATATAATCAACGGTTCGCGAGATGACACACATCGCGTGGCTACGTTAAACTGGGTTTACGAGGAGGATTAGTTTAATTTACCTCGCGATCATAGCGGAAAACTGGTTAGCGTCGCGACGAACAATGTGTGCCGATAAAAGAAATGTGTGATTAGCGTGTAAAGGAAGCTGGTACAGTGAAACCTAATCTACGATTTCAAAGTTCTTGGAAGTGGTTTCAACAGGAGTTACAAAGATGAACGACGTTAACACGCGTATCATCGATAGTTCGAATTGTTCTAAGCAGTTGAAGTTTGGCATGGAACGTATACTGTCGGACGAAATTACCTCGAAGAAAGCAGGTGAGAATATTTAGCATTGCATTCCGATGTATCGCGATTCGTTAATTATTTAAACACGAGGGAAATCTTATTGCGCAGAAAAATTATATCTTTGATTTACAAGAAATTTTGTCTTGGAATAGATCTATGACATCTAAATTAATTATTGATTCGATGAAACATCGAAACAGATTGGAATGCATTTAAATCGAACGATATCAGAGTTTCAAAGACAAGTTTATATTCGATGCTTTTATTGTTTTCGATTGTTTGCCGTAGGAATGGGGGGGGGGGGGGGGGGTGAGATAAAATTAAGCGTTCCATTAACGTTCCCATTTACGAGCGTATCATCCGGTGATTCAGGCAACGTTTAAATAAATTTCTATGTTTAACAAGATGTGCTCAGGCCACTACCCATACAATTTTCCACCGTGCGGTGTCCTTGCCCTGGAAGCTGCATCAGGTGCGAGGCCCTGCGAGCTTGCACCACATTTCCATATTCGCAAAGCACAGTTCCCGGTGGCCACGCTGCCACGAATTATCCTGGAATAATAGAAAATTTTGGAAATTTATATCGACCGGCTCCATTGCGACCTGTACCACGAGGTGAGTGCAACAACAGTGACTAAGAATTGCTCACGAATCTAATATATATTTTTTCTACAAATAATTAAAAGTCTATTGCAAGCGTAAGTTAAATAAACGTCGATTACTTGAAACTGTTAAATCTAATTAAACGTCATTACGGGATTCCGAATGTTTAGGCAAAATGCATTATTTTATTTTATTTTACACGCAAAAAATATACATATATTTCACGCATACTTATTACATTTCTTTCACAAGGTCCGTTTAAAGTCAGTATGAAAATTATGCATTTCGCATAAACATTCGTAGTTCGGTTATTACGCTCGGACAAAACAATTCGTTAAACGTAGAGATCGCGTTTATCGACGAATATAATTATGCCGATCGAGTTAAAAATGACTATGACATCCGACGTTACGATTGCCGCGAAAGAAATCACTGGAAAAAGAAAGTCAACTCATAAAACGAAGATTGCGTCATTAACAAATGTTACCATATGGGCTACTGTCTTGTCTCTCTAATACCCAGCAGCAAGTAGGGCAAAATATTTACGCCCCAGTGTATTCTCGTGTTTCCTGTCCGTGTTTAAACGACATCTTAAGTGCCACCGTGCGTTTACGCGCGATGTAAACAGCGGTTTCGTCGTGCCTCTCCTCGGTTAGTTAAAGTTAAAAGTCTGAAACATCGGCGTTCCTTTTCTTTCGTTCGTCGATCACTATGGTGCCACGTAACATTAAATAGCAACGCCGTTTGTCGATGAGTTTACAATGTGACACACGCTGTCGGGCGTTGTTCGAGAATTACCTGTATTTCTATTCTACAAACACTACAATAGTATCACAAAACTACCAATATTTAAATTAACGGATTAAAAATATCTCAAGTAAACAACTTTCTCAGTACCATCCACTTAAGTCTTTATTCCACTCAAACTTACGTTTCCACGTGTCACCTTGATCGCCCCGTTAGCGCTCGACCGTCTATGCCGTAAGTCGATATCAAACGATCTTGCGTTAAGTGACTGGCGAGAGAATTCATCAATCGAATCTGCACCTCAAAGAGCATAGAGATCCAGAAATAACTATGATCTTACGGGTAAACCGTTGGTGGTTCGATTCATTTGGAAGATCGAGCGGAAAGAACCGCACTGTTTAAATTCGTACACATGTTGTATACTTTCGTACGGTTGTAAATCAGCCAGAAGTACCCAATCTTGGGGGCTTCTTTGGGATAAGATCTGTTGAAACAGACACCCATCCAGCTAAGACTACCGTTTACCTCGCGTGACGTTTTCAACTAATTTGTGATCCTCGTCTCTGCACGACCGAGCACCGCGTAGAGTCCCACGCGTTCTGTTTATAAAGCGGGGCCACCCCTGATTCCCTTAGAAATATTTTTGATCGTACCTCCGGCACATAGGTTTCTTCGTTTTCCTGTGGCAGCGGTAATTTTGACGATATGTTTTCTACTTTTAATTCAAATTGGGTTTTTGCAAAAAAAATCATCCTTGCGTATTATGCGTATCGTTTAACTTGATTTTAGAATTTCAAATCTAATTTTTTTACGTCAACATTCTTAGGCCAAGCAATTTATAATTTTTTGTTTAAATTCTGTATTATACGAAGTAATTTTCTAGATAATAAAAAAGGATATTCTAGTAATTAATTAATTCGCTCAATCAAGTCATTGTGCGAATTATTAGCATTTTGTTACGTCGATATCACGAGCGAGATAATTTTGCGATTCAATAATTACATTCGGCGATTTATAATCCACAGTTGCGATATCCTCAACTTCAACTTCCACGAGTCCACCGGAACCAAACGCGCGAAGAAAAAGATCGTGGTCCAGGGCTGTGTTTAGTTCTTTGCAACGGAAGGGCTTGGAGAGAAGATTTTCTTTACAAAAGTACATAACAAAACCCGATAGGCGGCAGCTGGCGGCAACGTTGGGACTCACGGACGCGCAGGTCTAATGATCTTCAAATAATCACTTCCACTCAGCGAAAAGAAAAGAGATATAAAACATAAGCAAGATAAGAGGGGAGTTTTATGGTTTTTTTACTTACCGAACACCCGGTTTTTATTTTCAGGTCAAAGTTTGGTTCCAGAATCGACGAATGAAGTGGCGACACACGAAAGAAACCGAGAGCGTTTCTTTGGCCGAATCTGATTCCGCCCAAAAGGAATCCTGCAGAAAATTATTAAAAGTTAGCGCGAAGGATATTACGGGCAAAACGATAGCTTCTGAAGACGACGAAGACGTGGAGATCGAAGTCGACGTTTGAAACTTTCGTACATGTATAACGTTGAGAATGCGTAGAACATAGCGCGCGTGATCTGTATTTAGTAGTATGTACGTTAACGTAACAAATGAAATTTATGTATAAAAAAACCACGTCGAGAGGAGTTTAATTTATCATAAATTATCGGTATTACATTGAAAATAGTAAAACACAATTTTGTCGAATATAGCTCCAAACGCGTATTCAGAACGATACCCGAGAAATAAAATTATGATTTTTATCTGATATGTATATACCACGGTATGATAATAAAAAAAATTATTTTCACCGGATATACGTATGCTTTAAAACAAGTTACTGTATATACTTTAGCGAGCCATGAATCCACGTATGGCGACGTTCAAATTTATTCCTTAGCTACCGGGGCAACTGCCTTGTTACTTTTTCTCCTGTCAGTTTGTGGAACCACGGATCGAGAGGAATCGAAACGAAAAACTTTGGCCTACAGTTTTATTAATCATCAAATCGCATCGGTAAGTGATAAAACAACATTGGCACTTAACGCGCTCGCGTATAAATACATAATGCCTAACGTGACTGTTAAACAACGATCTGGTAAATATTTTCTATCCGTAATTGTAACTATTAATTGCAGCAAGAATGCATCGTTTGTACCAATTCGTATCATTCTCCCGAAAATGTTCGGTGATGAAAGTTACGAAACCTTTGACGGCAAACGAGGGACAGAAATGTTTGGAATTGAACGCGAGCGATATAATCAGTGAGTACGCGTATACGGTCGATTAAAATTGTTCATAAACCGAAATTTAATACGTTTAATAAACGAAATACGTTTTAGGTGCCTCAATGGCCCAACCGCAGACAGCCTCCATCGTCAACGAAGCTTTGGAGCACAACGACCCGATACCTTTGTTGGAACACGCGGGTGCGGAATTGTCGTCGTCGACTTTCGAGGTGTCGACGCCGGGAATCGAGCCTCAGATCATCGTTGATAAGACACCGTTGCCTTTCGAAGAGATCCCGGGACCCGCGGTGTTGAAAATTTGGGAGAAATATTGGAAATACGTGCCGCTCCTCGGTACGCAACTGTTTTGCAGTCTGCTAATCAACAGATTCACCCAGGGTACGATCTGTTGAAGTTCGTTAGTTCGTAACCCGAAGAGCTCTGTCAAAACGGAAGGGTTGTAATAATAATCGCAATCGCGGAACTCTATCGGATATTCTTGCCGTAATATAAAATTACTGTCGCGCGAGAAATTCGTTATTTAATGAAACCATGAAAGTTGTAAATGATCATTCACGCGTTAGAAAGAAAAATTCAAATTTTTCTGAAAATATTGAATTTCGCTGGTACTTCGGGTTTCGAGCTACGCGTTACCTGGTACGCGTAAATATATTCGGATGAAAGTTATTGTTGCACGATTCACCATAAACGTTTCGGGTATTAATCCGATAAAAAATGAGAAAAAATAACTCAAGCGATATTAAGAATATTTGTTTCCATTTGGGGAGTACACTTTACAAGTTCAATGATGCGTTTTCCGTGATTAATGTTTAAAATAAAATCGTTTCAGGACGATTAACGTGGAATCGTAATGTCACGCCTATCAAGTACCTTTTCAATGAATACGGTTGCATCGTGAGAATAAATGGTCCCCTCGTGGGAGATATCGTTATGATCCACAGGTAAAACATTTTAATAATTAGAGGCTTCGTAATGTAAGATGAATCGATCATTGACGAGGTCGTTGATTCAGGCCGGAGCATATAGCGGAAGTCTTCAAACAGGAAGGTGACACGCCAATTCGCAGTGGCATCGATATTCTTCAACATTATCGGCTGCATTATCGCAAGTATCGACTCGCGGGTCCATTTTCATTGTTAGTAAATCCTTGATTTGCGATTAAGAAATAATCTAAATTATCTAGACGAATGATTTAACGCACGAACAAATTATGTTGGAACATTTAGGCAGGGTTCGGAGTGGTTGGAATTGAGGGAGAGAGTCGACGAACATTTTAGCCATGTAGCTTCCGGTTTCGTTAATAAAATTGACATGATCTCCGATGAACTGATCAACAGGATACGTAAAACGCGTAACAGGCAAGACGAAGTACGTATGCGTAACAATTGGTTAACGAAGAGTGGCAAACAATTATTTTCTGATGAATTTTCCATAGCATAAATATATCGATGTATCGATATAGTAATTATCTACTTACCAGGTGTCCGCGAATTTTAATCAAGATCTCACGCGTTGGGGAATGGAATGTTTTTGCTCTATCATGTTGAACAAACATCTTGGTTTCCTCGAGTCCGCAGGCTTTAATTCCACTTCCGAGCCAGCGAGAATCATTAACGCCTTAATCACAGCGCACACGTACATGAATCGTTGTGAGACTGGTTTCCAGGTGTGGCGATTCTTCGAAACACCATTCGCCAAGAATCTTTTCGCGGCTTGCGACGTTCTCGAGGGGTGAGTTAATAATGTAAAAGATAATTTTACATTTTAATATTATGAAAACCATTATATTGAGATTAATTGTTACGGGTCTGTCGAAGTTCGAGCATACAAGCTCGGTATAAAATCCGAAAGTAAATAAAAGTCTCACTTTATCTGTCCAAATCTATTATGTTTTATTCTAATTTCTTTAGCTATTTAAATAAGAAACGAGTGCCTTGTTAAAAATTTTGATGGTCCGGGGCACTTGCCGTAAAATTCGGTTATGCGTTTCACCTCGGTAAACTGGGCTCACACTTGAATAGACCTGAATTAATAGATTGTTATTTAAATATACAATTTCAGGATGATAGGAAAGTATATACGTCAAGCTCAATGTAAACTACAAGATAAATCGACGCACATGGGTAGAGAGAGATTTATGAACATCGAAGACGGTTCGCCGGTGCTCGAAAAATTCCTTCTGAGCGAACGTATCCATCCCGACGACATTTGCACGTTGCTGCTGGACATGATCATGCTGGGCGTACAGGCTGTAATGAGTAACACGATGAACGATAGCCCGCCCATAACTGAATTAATTATTTTTTCTTTTCAGACCGCCAATTGCGAGGCGTTCCTTTTGTACTTTCTGGCGAAAAATCCACGAGTGCAGAAAAAAGTTTATGATGAAATTGTCTCCGTTTTACCAAACAGGGCATCGTCTTTTACGGAAAAGAATTTAAAGAATATGCCATACCTGAAAGCTTGCCTGCAAGAGAGTTTAAGGTAATCATATTAAATCCTTGGATATACAGAAACCATTCGTAACCTTCTAGGAGTTCACGTTTTTTATCGTGACGTCAATCTTTGGGTAATTATGCATAATTAAATGGAATTTTACTTCGTTAAAAGGTTGAGACCAGCATTCCCGTACATTACAAGATTGCTGCCAAAAGCAATATCACTTCACGGATACACGATACCAAAAGGAGTAGGTGAAATAATTCGAATTCAGCGTTATATTAATATTACAGCATCATTAATCTTATATTCATTTTTATGTATTCCTATCTCCCCATTTAACGTTGAATTTAATATAAAATTTATATAATGAACGAGAGCAAAGTACAAAAACAATTTTTGCGAGGTAAAGAATACAGTTTAATATTATATTAAATTTAATATCATATACAGCGTTACGTGAAAAGACAGAAATATATAAAAATTAAGTGAAAAATATATTCCCATGTTTTACACGTTTATTTTTCCAGACGTTCGTCATAATGGCGAATCAAATAACGTCGCAGCGAGAGGAAAACTTCGAGGACGCCGATAAATTTCGACCAGAGAGATGGTTGAAAAGTTACGAGCCCGAAGGAGAATACGCAGAATACAGCTGTTTACCCTTCGGTCATGGTATGCGTTCCTGCTTAGGAAAAAGTATGGCCGAGACGCAAATGATGTTGCTGACCGCAAAGGTAGATCGTTTGTTTAAAAAGTTTTCATTTGATACTGACTCCTTTTTTTAAATCGTTTGCTTGTCAATACAATCTTTGTATTATTTTACCGTAGCTCCTTCGGCAATTTAGAATTGAATACGACTATGCCGATATTCGGAGTAAATTTAGGATGGTGAATGTACCCAACAAGCCGCTCCGTTTTCGATTTGTCGATAGGGATTAGAAATTAAATTATAGCAGTGGTCGGAGTAACGATAATTACTTTATTGACTAAGAAGAGGAACGAGTACTACAGCTTTGACAAATGGCTGGTATAAATGCAAGTTTAGCCTAATTTTGTTCTCGATGTTACCTATTGCGTTACTAACAATAAGTTAGTGTATAGCAGACAGTGAAAAAGTACCGAATTATTATTATATTATAAGAAACCGTAGTCCAACGTATGCAGGTATATTTATTATTAATCGTTAATGAATTAAATATATTACAGTATGTTTTGTATTTATCAGTTATTTACGATATTATCGTACGGAAGTAAATAAAATTATATTAGTGGGAACTCTCGCAGCTTTGCTTCGTTTTTTTGATATACATATAAGCGATCGTTTATCGAGAATCGTAATTGGGGATAATTCACAAATGCAATATAGCACGCATCGTTGCAAAAAATGAAACTGTCTTGTACATGGTCTGCGTGAAAGGAATAACTCTATGAATGAGATATTGTTAGCCGAAACAAGTGACTTGACTTACCGAACCAAAGAATTCTACAGACAAAGCGGGCCCAATGTCACTCGCACGAATAATGGTAGCTTTATGACATCTTTGAAAAATTATCAACATGGTTTTACAAACTTTTGAGGTCGCGTCGTTCCATGGTAAGTCATAGATCCTCCAAGAGACATTGTATGCCTATTATAAATAAAGTATGCCTCGTAGTTACTTCCAGATTAATAAACGGACTGTACATTCATTATTATGATAAAAAATGGCAAAGGAAGGAATTTACCGTTTCGGTCATTATTCCGGCAGACCAACTGCTGACAAAAATTCTCAGAATGGAAAAGAGAGTGACTACGAAAAACTGCGTTAATTCGAGAAAAGGTACATTCTAGAAACAGAACATACATATCAGGTATATCATAAATATAGAACGCACAAAGGTTTTTTTCGAATCGCGCGTGTACTCACGTATGCAATTAAAAGGCTACAGAAAATAGTGTAAGCTACCGCACATGCTGTTGTCTTGACGACAATCGGGGTGATAATGCGCTCGATTTCTTTGGCGTAGCTAACCGACGAATACAAAGTACAGAAACAAATTTTTACGAGATCCGGGATATACTTGAATATAGTGTAAATAAGATTTACCTAATGGAATCTTGATGCATTCTCACGAATTCTCGCAATTGCTTTTGGGTGATACGGTTAATCGTGACTCCTACCAATTCGAACTTATAACTGGCATGCAAGAGTATGCTGAGTACGATTAAGTCGACTATAACCGTTACAGATATTTGTGCAATTGCAAACAAGTTGAGCGCGTAAACAATGCACCAACCCCAATATTTTTCTGTCGGTATTGCAAAATACACAGTGTTCAATGGTGTGACTCTTTGAAACCTGATTAATGGCGATAAAATGAATAACGCGGCACCGATGATAAACGCTGATGATAGGACGGTGATTATTATCCTCGCGCGATTTAAGTACATTTGCTTCAACATTTTTTCCTGCCTCGTGGAAACTCTGTCGAATTTCTCGATCTCTGATATTACGCTCTGAAAGAATATTTGTTGAAAAATCGTCATGAGAACATCGTAAGTAAACCTTAGAAAAAATGACAAATCATAAGATATCACTTCCTACGATTACGAACTTTTCATATATTTAAATAATTCATTAGTAAAAATTTGATTTACCTGAAACTCCAATTTCTTTAGTCGCCAATATATTAAATCGAATAATGCTTCCAGCATATACGTCCCCTCTACTAACGACCCCATTAATTCCTTTAGGCTCGTGTAACAACAGCGAATACCTATAACGATAGCTGACAGCATGAGAATAGCATTTAAAAAATATATCCACCACAGAATTTGGTGAGACAATAGCTGTAATTTTCCCGCACTCGAATCCAACGGCCAAATTGCGAGGAATTTGCCGGTTATCTTCAAAATATTCAATAAGTTATTATTACGCAAAAAATTATTCATATTAGTGGGATGATAATCGCGTAAGGTCATTAACATGAATTTAAACGGTTTGGTGATAAGGTTTCGGTTGTTTGGTCGTCAAATTTTTGTTAAATGTAATTACAGCGTTTATCTAGTCAGTTTTCGCCACTTAGCACCGCTTACTTCGAAGACTCTTTCAACTGTGGCGATAATAATGGAGGATGTCATTAAGAAAGAAATTGATTGGTACAATAAAACATAGATGAAGCGAAATGTTAACTGCCACGATCATAATCATAACTAGCGCCGAAGCACTTTTACGATAGTGCTCCGGTGATTAAGGATAGACTTCAAAATTAACGAACAACGATTATCGCTTTATCCATCTGCATTTATTAATTCCACAACTGAACTCATTAGGGAGCTGTTGCTATCTAGTACTAATCGGTAGTAACGTACTTAACGATACGTATCCTTTACATATTTTCAAAAGAATTCATAATATCGACAAGACGATATCGTCAACTTACAACATAACTCTTAGAGCAGCAAAAGCGGTGTAAGCGTTCGAAAGATACTGAAACGTAACAAACCTCGTTATTAAGCAAGTAATATTTATAGCAAATATCAATTGAAAATCGTGTTCTAATTTAAATGAGGACGAACTTAACGTTACACTTATATCAATAATAATCTTCGTACCGTGCAATAATAGTTCAAAGAGAGAGTTGGCATTAGAAAAATGACCGAGACTGTTACAGGTTTTTTTGGTAGCAGTACAAACAGTATATCTTTCTTTATCTCCGATGTTCTCTCGTACCATATGGATTTGTATGCGCCTTGAATAACGTCCATGCTCTGGTAATAACAAATGTCGATTAAGTGTTTGGGAAACTCCGATTACATCGCTAGACTACATGAAATTTGAAAGAAAAGTATCTAACCATATTCTTCAAGTGATCAGCTGGCCACGCGCACATGAAGACCTCCAATAGTGCAGTGGCCGACAGAAGCAAGAATTGCACTTTTATCGGTAGCTGTTGTTTCTGTTCGTAAAAATAGTCTCCGTTAAAAAAAAAAGAAACAAGAACAAACGGACCCAGAGAGAGAAAACTAGATAGACAGTTGTTGCTACTCGCGATACCACCTAACCGGGTAAAGGCAATCTTGTTCGATTCTCTATACATAAATTTAATAACTCTTGTGTGTTTCCAAAAATATACATCCGCGTTTCTTTGGATAAATTTGATCACGATAGCTCAGCGGTAACGATTCACGGCAAACACAACCGTCGAGAACGCATCTGACAGTGACGCGTATCACAGGCTGTGACAAATAGCGCGGTGGTGGGGGTTTCGCGTAACCTAGAGTGTCGCGACGCTGTCGTCGGTTCGTAGGTCAGTCTCGCAGTGACATTCGTCGCCATCGGTTCGTGTCTGTCGCCTCTCGTATTTCCGGCACTATCTCACCCCACGCTTATGTATATTCGTTCGCTACGATAAAAATCGGCCGTTCATATATGAATGTTGAATAGTTTCCTTATCAAACCTAATTCATTTTTTACTAGAATCAACCTTCTCCAATGCACTGACAAACTATTATTATAAAAATGATAAAATTCAACGTTTCGGTTGACTATGCATCGCCAGTGTCTATCGCGGAACTGTGACCATTCTCGAAGTGACCATGAGCGTATATTCATCGAAACTTGAAGTAGGGAAAAGGGGT
Source organism: Pemphredon lugubris (assembly GCA_933228935.1). Lineage (NCBI taxonomy): Eukaryota > Metazoa > Arthropoda > Insecta > Hymenoptera > Crabronidae > Pemphredon > Pemphredon lugubris. The sequence goes on along the minus strand of OW121817.1, from coordinate 53,862,404 downwards.
GGGGGTGCTAATATTTTTCATACTAAAAAGAGTCGTGTGTAGACTATCTCTCCCTCCCCCTAAAATTATCACCTATGTTCATCAGTGACCGTCGTTGATCGGGACCACCCTCGAGGTAAATAACATTCTAACATATTGTTTTTTTAGGGATGATATTTCCCGGAAAAACGCGATATCAAAAATACCCTTGCTCTCTTGCAAGAAAACTGAGACGTCGCTGAAAATTATTCGTACATTCTCGGGAAAACAAGAACGGTAAAGAGGAACAAATTGTTCTCTTACTCGTACTCACCCCAAGGAAGGTAATGCTGGCACATATTAATGCGGCGGCACTCAGTCCTATTGTTATTAGAATTAAATAGCGAACAGCAACGGTCGTTTCCGTGGCGTATCTGAAAAAGAAACGTCGATCTTTCAACTGGATGACACAATTTTACGAAATTACAGTCCCTCGAGGGAAACTCGCTCAAGGTCCCGATAGAGAGAATTCCCAGGTAATTCCCATGATTCCTTCTAAACTGGAATAGAGAGCAATATTGCTGAATTCGCGGAAATCTGTGAGGGTGGCGAACTTATTCCGAGTTTCCCCATTATTTCGTATTACATGGGCTACGAGCGATACGCGTAATGAACAATATAGAATTAAACATCGCGCGCACGTTAACGACACATTTCGCAATGAACTTTGTCATACCTCTTTGCCTGGTGATATCTTTGTACGCACGTTATCAATTTGTGTATATCGGTAATCGATTCCAATTCCATCGATAAAATATCGAAGCGAGCGGCTGCGAACCAAAGCAGGAGGGCGATAAAAGCATTTACGCATATCTGCGCCGCACACTGCACGCCGACCACTGATTGGTGTAAATAAATAATAGTTTTCATCGGCTGATAGGTTACGGCGAACGGATATTCCGCTTCCGTTGGAAATTGTTGCGACGTCAACAGGGTTCCAGCGATGAAAGCCGCAGCGCTCGAATAAAACCATAATATGCATCCCCCGTAAAATGTGCTGCAGTTGTCAACGTATTGCTGAAGAATATCTCTTTCGTACTTCTCCGCTCGTTTGCAGTAATCCTCCATTTCGGCGATTAATCGCTGCAACGCATCGCTAATACTGTACGTTTCCGAATCTTGTATAAAAATTGTTCAAATATATCGTCAGCGTCGCGTTAGTATCGCGGGACGAGTATACATTCGATGCTAAATAAGAACGTGATTCGTTTTCGGAGACTTATAACAATGTACTCTATGAGACTCATAAAAATTCACGTTCTCATCTGGTATCGAGTATAAAATCATCATTTGACAGTTCGAAGAAAATAATAAGAAAACAGAGCTGTTCAAAATAATGTTTCCCTTCAAAATTGCAACTGAATTTAAACATTGCGTGAAATTTCCAATTTTAAACTAATTCCGAGAACTTAACAATTTGTTCATAGACTCGGTTTGAACAAAATTATCATGACAGACTGGCAATAATTAGAGACAAATATTTCTCGTATTGCAAGCAAAATACTACATCTTTATCTCTTCTAACATAAAATTCGTCTATATTGATTTTCGTTTGTAAGAAAATAAATACTTTTGAATAAAATTCTAGAATCACGACATTATCGTGGACTCATCCGGTTTCAGTTTCGCAAACATTTCTTTGTCATCTTACGTTCGAAAAACAATCCTTACTCGCAATCGCTCGTATTGAGATGTGGCAAACGGTGTCTGCGTAATCAATTGCGCGACTGCGATCAGTAGACAGGACGATCTAACGACAATGCCTATGTCATCCAAATGCAGGTACAATGCGTACAGTAACCCGCAGAATAGTATCGTGGCATTCAAAATGCATCCTATGTACTGTGCTTTAAAACGGATAACTTGAATCTTGGAAGCGGTCGCCGGCAGTGGCCAGCAACAGGACAAATAAACGCTCAGTCGAACGTAATCGATAATCTTCTCTGGCGTTGTTCCCGACAGCATGACAAGGTTAATTATTAAATCGGCGTCCAATGAAAGCACAATTCTCTATCCTTCTTCGCGCGATTGAAGTCACGATAGCTTCTTCTGCACCGTAAGTTGAACTTACTACTCTCGGGCAACGCGAAAAACAATCCACTTTACTAACGATCGTCCGTACTCAGTTTATGATACTTCGAGGGCGTAAAAAGTGAATGTTACTCCTCGAACGTCAACGTTAACGTCGTTCCGAGTTGTGCCGGGGCGGGTGTCGAAGGGCCGACGATTTTATCGATAGACACAAACGAATGAATAAACAATGCTGGCGATAATGTGATATTCCATCTGAGTTTTTGTTTCCCGCGTATAACAGAGGTAATTCTTCTCTTCCTTCGCGTGAATAATTGCCATCCGCATTAGTTAGCACCGTGAGAAGTTTTTCGCAGTTAACAGTCCGCCGGTAGGTGGGTGTTGGTGGAGCGAGTGTTGAATAACGGTACTTACTTTGTGCCACTGGTGTAATTGCGTACGTTACAATGGAAATGTATAGTACCGACGCGAATAAGGTATTGCGGCAAAGTATCAATCACTTTTCAAAGGATTTATGTCAGTAATCGTAAGAGAGCGTATGCGTGAATACTTGGTAGTCAATTTTACCCTTCGATTACCGGAAATCTTTCACGGTAGATGTAAGATAAATTCGAGCGAGTTTCCTTGCTGTAAATTTTCAAAACGGAGTATTTAACGTAATAGTCATCTGGACGGATCCGTACACCTGCCGCAAGGGTCGTTCTTCGGTGAATGTGACACGAACGAAGAAAATTGATAAATTTTCGACTCACTGATTTTCTGGTAACAATATTTTTCTAATGACTATAGCGCAGTCATTGTTTATTCACCGGTAAACATTGCGCGACATTTTAGTACAAGTCATATAAAGTTCGCAATGGTTCACAGATCGGAATCATATATTTGATCTCAAGATCATCTTTGATATTTTATATCCGTAATCTTAGCTGTCGTTGACGACCATAATCCGTAAAGCGGTGAAGTAGGAGAACGCCGACGATATATACTGGAAAGAAACGTAATTAGTTAAAATAAACATACGATATAATGTAAATTATACGATTATACATACGATATAATTTACATTATATCGTATAAGATTTTCAATTGCCAAAATATTAATTGTATATTTAATAGCGGATTTGATACGATTCGATGATTTTTAGAAGCGTAAATTTTGGTAAACAATCAATGAATTGATTCTCTTACCGTCGCCAAATAGTTTAGCGACATTGGTGGCAAGATGCCTCCGACGGACACGACAATTGGCTTCCGACATCTCATTATAGTGCAGATCATAGTCTTCTGTACGTCCACTGACGATTCGTACCATTTTGAATTGTAAATAGCATTCCCAATTCCGGAGCTCTGGTAAACGATACGATACGATGTAGGAATGATTTTCCTTTTAACGATACCGATAACGTACAGCATTCATCAAATGGTCCGCTGGCCAAGATATCATGAGTACTTCCAGAATCGCGATGGTATTCATAACTGTAAATTGAACTTTAGCTTCCGGTGGTGTCGGCTGAAAAAAGATCGAAGTAAGACGACATTTGGTACGTTCGATATATCTTCATTAGGAAATCGCTATTATAATTAATAGAAATATACTCACAACGAGCAAAATAAGACCATCGAATATTAACGAAATAAAGCTTACGATCACTGCGATCAGCGATATAAATCGAACCGAACGTATTACTTTGTCCGTGTATCTGGGAAATATATTTTCGTATAAAATTGTGCTATAAAATATATTTACGTGTCAAATTTAATTACATTTCAATGGTGTAAGTGCAGTAAAACCTCGTGCAACGCGCATTTTGGGATCCATTGAAATTGTTTCTTTTTCATTTTATTGTATAAAATTGCTAACAAACCGCATCAAAGTCGCATTTTCAAAATTAAAAATTCAAGATCGCACAAAATTGTTTTTGGATTATACGGTATTTCGAATAAACCTAATCAAATCCGTAATATAAATTTCAAAGTCGTACAAATTCGCGTCGACTTTGCGCACGTCTGTGCACGTTTGATAAATAAATTCGCCTTACCTTAGCAAAGATTGATGTGCTTTGATGCACGTGTGCATATCGGAGATGTTACGGACACGTTGCATTTCTATCGACAAGATTTCGAACCTTGCCGCTGTGAACCAAAGAAAAAGAGCAACAAAACCGTTCATGGAAACGTGCCCCCCGATTTGCAGAATCACCATCGACTGATGGGCGTAAAGGATCATTTTCAGCGGCGTCGTGTCTACTGAAAATGGATACTCGGCATCTGTCGGAAATTTTTGATTAGGCAAGAAAAGGGGTCCTGCAATGACGGACAAGGCGTTTAAATAAAACCAAATCATAAATACACCATAAATTCTTGCATATTTATTGGTGTATTGCTGCAGCACTTGTTTCTTCCATGGTGAGGCCACTCTGACGTATTCTTCTATCTCGAAAGTCAACGACTGCAACGTAGTGAGATTTTCGTTAAATGAATTGGTTTCGGTCTAATAACTGATTGGTCGAGAAATAATATAACGGACTCGCGATAGAACAGGTATGCTCTGTTCCAGTTAAGAAGGAGTCTCGGCCACGCGCAGCGGGATAATTTTCCCACCACTTAGAATTAGCAAGGGAATACGACCGTCCTTCTTATCTGGAACAGAGTATATGTATAAAAATTAGGTTCAATGATATTATTTTCATTCTAAACACTTTATTTTCGAACATAACACTAGCTTAGTACAAACATAAAAAAAAATAAAAGAAAATATTTTATGCGCAAAAATCACTCGATTGGCATTCAAGTTCTATTTGTGACATTAACTTATGAACAATTAAAAAAATATTTTTCCTTCAATTTCAGCAATCTCTCCTCGTTGGAATAAATTTCTCGCAAGCAAAATTGACACTGCACTGTACCAATACAATCAAATTTTGCAATAATCAAAGAGATCTTGTCAGTACGGGCCTTACTTGGAGTTCTTTGAAATTGGCGGCGCACACGAGTGTTTGCACGATTATTTGTACAGAAGCGCTGGTAAGTCCAACGACTTTAACCAATATCAGCGGATTGAAGTTGCGCATGTTTCTACAAATCGCGTACGACATAGGCAGAAATTGTAGGAACGCGGAAAACATGAAAAACGCGCGCAATGCCTTGAATCGAATTATCTTCGTTCGACTAGCCGTTATTGGCGGTGGCCAACAATACGTTATTTTTAACATAACTTTTATGATGGCTATGGCTCTTTGGGGTGTCAGTTGGCTCGCCATTACGCGATGAGCGATGATCGAGGAAACGATAAAAAGTAATCGAACGTATCGCCGAAGAATTTCTTAGAACGATAATACTTTTTTTTTTCACTCGCAGAATATCGTATAATTTCAAGAGTTTGTAGGTTTAAAAAATTCATATCCTGATGCCGGAAGATCCTCGTGCTCACAAATGGTAGCACTGGAAAGAATTATGGTAATATTGTCTTCGGTAAGATTGCTGGTCGGAAGAGATGGATTAATAAATAACGATAGTGATGTATCAAGAATTGATTCAACGTTCTATCGCATTGTCAGACGTAATAATAACGCGATCGGGTATTGTGAGAATTGGTGTTAGAGGTGAAGAAGTAGGTTCGGTCACGTATTGAAATTTTGTACCGCGCATCTACAGTCGTCGCAACGCAGGCGATCGGTTTACGCGACGAGGATACGGTATGTAATTGTAATAGTATGATCGTGCGTTTAATGGTAAATTTATTGCCAATATATGTATTTCCGCTTTTTTTGAAGATTAGAGACAATAATAACATTAACAACCCAAATTTGTTCATGAATCATGTGTATTATATGATCCGGGTAGTATTTTTTTTTTAATTACGTTTCAGGAATAAGTGATTTTGCATACATATATCCCGTACGAGACGCGTTTGAAAAATATTCCATGGATCGCGTGTACGGTTTTATCGGTCACTTTACTCTTACCTACGAGTGAATAAATAAATTATAAGTACGCTTAGCGGGCGGAGAAGGTGCGATGCCTCCGTACCCTGTTAGAATGCGACTTATTGCCATCTCGTGTTCGTAATTGCAGCTTAAGCTATAGAATTGCGAAACATGTGTTTCCGGACAGGGGGAACTTGTATGTACTTCAAACAGCTGTCAGAAAATAACACTAAGAATTCTTTTTATGGTAGGTACGGTGATAGTTTTTTTACATAATAAAAGTTGTTACTTTTATTCAATATTATGTTTGGCGCAGTACCTTGATATTCTATTTAAAATGTTGAAGTTTATTATAATAAATACGTGCCTGTTTTTACCGGGTAATTTAACTGGAATACACTTCATATGATGTATACAGTTTTTATTGTCAAATTATATGAACGCATCGCGCGTGCTATGTCTGTGCAATATATTCAGATTTCGGTGATCTATACATAGAAACATCATTTGAATGATGATAACGTGCTGCATTTAACTTGGTTTTCACTCATCGTCCGCGATCAGAATTCGTAATGTGGTAAAATACGAGAAGGCACCTGAGATAAACTAAAATGCTATTGTTATTAAAAAATAACGTTCGTGTTTGTTGTTACAACGTAAAAAAAAAATAAGCGTGATCCTGAATAGCGTGTACTTTGGAACTGCTAATTTTTCACCGAAACTTCTTTCGTACGTGCGAACTTAGAATTGAAGATACAAAATTAACAGTCTTACCGATGCAAAGTAGTTCAGAGACATCGGCGGTAAGATGCACGGGACAGTAACTACAACCGGTTTCTGTGATCTCATAATGATACAAATCATAGTCTTCTGGGTATACAATGATTCATACCACTTTGAGGCATAAATACCATCGGCTATTCCGGTACTCTGGTTACAAAAAAAACTGCAGTTACTCGAGTAATCAATCTCTAAGAATTGATTATTGGGATTGTTAATTTTTTAAGCTAACAGATTCTACGCATTGATACCTTTCTAAGGACACTTACGCGAGACATTACGATTTGATCAAACACCGTCGTCAAATTTATTCAATAAAAAGTATAAGCAGCGATGCAATCAAGGAATGTGTACGAATTGCTTGGCGTTATTATCTGGTTTCAAATTTCAAACAACTAGATCATAAGGCCAAGTAATTCATACACATTTCTTGATTGTACTGGTACGGTCGATTTCTAACTTTATTTATTAATAAGTAAAGGTACGGAGGATCTTACTGTTTTTAACAAATGTTCAGCGGGCCATGTTAGCATAAAAACTTCCATAATTGCTGTGAGGTTCAAAATTGCAAACTGAAGTTTTGCTTCAGGTGGTGTCGGCTGAAAATATTAACGTCTTAAGGCTACGCAAAATAATCGATGCAAAATTAGTGCATAGGTTTGTCGTAACTGTAAAACACCAAGTACGGGATTCTTTCTAAAATAATTGTACTCACAACGAGCAAAGTAAGACCATTAAATATTAATGATACAAAGCACACCATGAGGGAGGTTACTGATAGTAATCGAACAGGACCTATAACTTTTTTGGTATACCTAGGAGAATATATACATAGGTATATATATTTCGTTACACAGTGTTCTATATCACAATTTTATAAAGTGCGTAATCTCGGCAAACGTGCGAGGAACAATAATAATTTATATGCAGGATGTCCCATAAATGATGGTGCCCCCATAAATCTATCGTTAACTAAGGCGCTTCGGATATTTTCAACAAGGAAAACCCCATTTAAAATTAACCTCAGGTATCGAGCATTCAACAAGGCACCACCATTTATAAACACCCAGTATAGTATCGTTTTGCAAGGTCCAGTAAATAAAATTGAGAGCGTCGAAAGTCAACGAAGAATACAATCATGAAAAAAACAAAGTGCAGCGATAAAACGTTAACACGTTCCCTGCATTTCTATGCCAAATAATATTTTTTTCGTGAAATATTAAAAAATACCAAAGTATAAGTTTACATACACATAGCGTCGTAATGACACATACTTATGTTGGTCAAGTACAATGACCAACAAGGATGCCTTACCGGTCGTAAAAAGTACCACGTTGCGCGTAATGGTGGTAGTATTTACGACCGAGAAGGCATCCTTGTGGGTCATTGTACAGCTTGGCAGGGAACGCATTAAATGGGATTTTCTATATTCTCCCGTTTTCATACCTCAACAGCGACTGATGATTCTGTACGCATGCGTACATTTCAGACAGCGTGGTGACACTCCGAAATTCTGTTGCTAAAATGTCAAATCTCGCTGCCGAGAACCACATGAACAGAGCCATGAACGCGTCCAAACATACTTGCGCCGAACATTGTACGAGCGCCAACGATTGTTGAGCGTATATGAGAGTTTTGAGTGGTAAGGATTCTATTGGAAATGGATATTCGGCGAATGTCGGAAATGTTTGATCTTGCAATACGATGGGCTCTAATACGATGAAAATACTGTTGAAGTAGAACCAGATCATAATCCCCGCGTAAGTTTTTGAACATTTGTCGGTGTAGCGTTGCAGAACTTCTTTCTTCCATGGCGCGGCAGTTCTAATATATTCGGTTAATTCGAGAATTATCGACTGCAAATGTGTAGCAATTTTTATTAATAATTTTCGTTTTCTTGTAACCGCTATGACGTAACGCTACAGGGTGTACATGATAGATCTTTACGAGTACGATTAAACAACTTTATTAAACAAACATTCAACGTATGCTCCATTGGAGCACGCTGGAAAGTATAATTAACCTTATTCCTGCTCTGCCATAATTGTAAGTTGTTCAATAAATTTCGTATGGTCAATCGTGGTTCTAAGGATCTATTATGTACCTCATGTATTATCTTCGAAATTACATAACTGGAATCATAAAAAAGAAGTATTGAAGTACCATAATATATTTAAAGTTTAAATGTGAACGAAAATCACGTCAAGAATAATATAAATTTTCGTGCGAAACATTTTCCTGCTCGGAAGACCTGATATGAATGGTAATGCGAGGAACATTGTTCGCGAATATTAATATCAATCAATTATTCTAGATTTTATCAGAATCCAATTAACACGATTTACTAACGGTGGATCTTACTTGCAGCGGTTCGTAGTTGATGGCACACATAATCGTTTTCACGACTATCTGCCATGTAGCGGCGGTAAGACAAACTAATTGTACTACAATCACTGGATCGTTATAATATTTGTAAATTGAGGTAGCCAAGGGTAAACACAGCGATGCTGCATTTAACACCAAGAACGCTCTTAAAATTTTGTAGGTAATTTTCTGTGCCCGCGTCGCCGTTTCCGACAATGGCCAGCAAAACGTTAATTTCGTCATAATTCTTGTAAATTGTATGGCCCTCTCCGGTGTTATCTTTCCTCTCATACTGGAATTCATAACGATCACGTTCAAACGCGTAACGCAATCCAACACTCTCTCGGTTTGACTGACCTACCGTTATTCCAGTCGATTTCGTGAGAGGGAAATCATTTCCACTTTTCACGATTAATATTAAATAAAAGGGGAAGATGTAGTGCTCTGTCTGCGCTTATCAAATAATGTATGGACTCGCACGGATAAAACACCATTTTCTGCCATTCGAGGAGCGAGTTCGTTTTAAGAATTCATACTCCGTTATCGAAAGATCCGTACGTTCAATGATAGGGAGATAGGAAGCAAAAGTAGTGTTTTAATAAATAATGATGACAATGTGTGTAACGGTGTATAACTAAAATACGTTCTTTTCTCGGCGCGATAATAACGTCACAGGGTATCGCAAACTCAAGAACGTTTTAATTTATGTAGAGTGATGGTTCGGTATACTTCCAGTTTTATAATGACCGCTTAACCTACATATCTATGTCAATCGTGGAAATAGGAACTTTAATGCTCGTTCTTGAGGTATGGTTAAATTATTTGTTTACAAATTTACTACACCGGAATTATTGCGTGGATAATCCTGAATTTAATACTAAAATCCTGTTAATTAAATTGAATTATTTGTTCGATGTTACGTGTTTCCACAGTTTCTCCACTTCAAGTGTCTGGATTAATATATTTTCCTAACGGTGCATGAAGTGGGTACTGAAGTGGTTTAGGTCGGAAAAATGAGGGAATTAATAAGTTATATGCCTTATAGGAAGGCAAGAATGTACGATATTTCTTCACCTAACGCAATGTTCCTTTTTTTCCTTTCCGTATTGATAACTCCAATTTCCCATAAATAAATCGAATAATGTTTCTATCTTGAGACTTTTCTCTTCTCGGAAAGCCAACAGGCAATATTTTCTTTATACCTAGCGAACTTGTGCGATTTAGTCTTGTCGCGGTAACCAACGCGAGCAAAATTCTGTAACGGGCATGATTCGGACTAGTGGGTGTATTAGTTGAAAAAATTGTAAAAAGAATTTTCACAGTTTTTCAGTTTTTAAATTCATGGATGTCACTATACACGGTGACGCGAATGGGATGAGATCACAGCTTCGTGAAATTTATAACTTTCATATTCACAGTTTCGGGATAACGTTCGTAGTCGTTTATTCGGAATTGAAATATATGGTATTGCACGCGTAACGCCGTCTACAAAATGTGTCAAAGTGATTGAACGAACAAAATTTTTACTTTGATTCATTCTTTTATTTACATATATGTAAGCGAATGCTAATGCATCATTTTCTTAGCAACAACGCCGTATTTATTTGAAATAATAATGTGAAAATACCTTGAGAATATTTGGAATTTTATCCCAAATTTTGACATCGAACGCTGCTGCCACGAAAATTATTACGCTACGTCGGTATTGTCGTACAGTTTTAATTCTGGTTTCCTCCAATCATAATTCGCAGTGTAGTGAAGTAGGACAACGATGTGTACAAGTACTGAAATTAGATTGAAATGAAGTACGATCAATTTCATGACTTGGAAATAATGATGTCGTAAATTTAATAATATGCGGTGTGGACCCGCTCACGGTGATATGTGTTAACATGGCTTTTGTGACAGATAAGGTGATATTAAAAGAAACGAAATCGTGTACCTCAGTTCATTGATTACCTTATAAGTTTAGTATGTTCCTTCATAATGGCATCGAGCTCGGGCTCGGACGTGACGTCACGCAACTTCATTTTCAGAAGTTCGAACCTGGCTGCAGTATACCAGGTAAAAAGGGCAATTTGGCAATCGATGGTCACACCTGATGACGCTTGAAAACCAACGAACGATTGATGTAGGTATACGATACTTTTCAGTGGTTACGATTGTACAGAAAATATGTATTTCGCGTGCGCCGGGAGCGATTGCGGTAAATATAAGGGGCCGCTTATGACGAACGCTGATGTGTAGTAAACCCACAGTGTGTAAATTACATGAATATATTTGTATCGGTCGACGTAACGTTGAAGTACAATTCTCTCATTGATATTGGCGTGTTTGCAGAAATGTTCCATCTCAAATATCAATGCCTATAAATATTATTTTTACTGATGTAATAACTGTATATTTAAACTAAAGAAATTGATTTAAAATTAAGTAACGAATTTCTGTAGATTCTTTAAAATTAGCTAAAGAATTCAACAAAAAAACCAATTTAGGATCATTTGGATGAAAACAACGCAAAACAATGATATCAAAATACAATACAAATAATTAATCAAAACACAAACATAGAGTACTGAAGTTTTATTTAAAAGAAAATAGTTTATTTTAAAGAGAATAACATAAATAGTATCGGAATGTTCTCATACACGTTTATATCTTAATCGTATCTATACTTATATCTATGTATATTCCGTTCCAGTTAAGAAGGAACCTCTGCGGCGATCGGTTTTCACCTGCAACTATTTTCCCACTAATTTGACGGGGCAATTCCTTGGCTGTGCTGTGATGCCACGGCTGAGTCTCAAGAATGAGTGCTTGCAGCCCACTAGGTATGAATCCAAAATCTATTTTCGGATTTCCACAGTTTTTGAGACTCTAACCCCGTGATTGCCATCGTGTGACACACGCCCCCACAGGTGGACAATTCGATAATGAGTCATTGAAAGTTAATCCACGTCAATAGGAGTTTACTTTTTGAATAATAAGGATCATAAATCACATAAAGATTTTAAGGATCTTTAGATTGAACCAAAAACAGTATGTGAACCACTGCTCCGAACGCTCTGTCCACTTAATAAAATTAATCTCTTTTTGTAAAATTATGAAAAAATGTAAAAACTCGTAATTGGACATAAAAAACCTTTTACTTCTCTTAAGCAGATATCGACAAGCACGTACAAAATGTATCTCAAACTTGAAACACGTTTTTCTCGAAAATTTGTTATTGCCCGGGGCCGTCCTTTTTTTGGAGCAAGTCGCATATACCTGTTGACATTCCGATTCATTATAAACCGGTAAGACCACTCATTGCATCTACAATTATTTATATGGGTCATTCGTGTCACAAATTATTGAAGACGTTACCTCGCGCTTAAAATTTCTTCACAATCCTCATGTCCAAAGACTCGTACTACTTCGTAGCTCACTCTACTATTTCGATACTACTACACAGCTCAAGTATGGTTTGCGTCGATCATAATCCGTAACGCAGTGAAGTAGGAGAACGATGTATACAAATACTGAAATTAAACGAGACTACCAAATTATAAATATACATTCGAATATATTAGATACATTAAATTAGAATCTCAATTCTAATATAAATATCGTGATGCGTGAATGCAAGAGTACACCAGTCGGAGGTGTCGAGCGAAAATATTAAGTAGTTGATAGATAGCTAAAAGAATTACCGACGCATAAAATGACAATGAAAGCTTCGGCAGAATGCTACTGATCCTAATAGACTCCGGTTTCTGGAATTTCCGTATCACAAACAGAATTTTTCTTCGCACGCGAATGTCCATCTCGATCCAACGCGAAGTGTAGGCACCCAAAGAACTATTTACGCTCTGTAACAAATAAGATCACTAAATTAACATTGATTCAATTGAATTTGACATTCTTTACGTACGTCTATCAATCTTTACTAAATAAAAAATCAGGTTACCGTGTGTATTAAACTATCAGCTGGAAATGCGCACATGAAGAGCTGTACTCCCGCATTGAACACGACAACCGCGTAAAGAGCTTTCAACGGTATCGGTTGATCCTGCTCTCCGAGATAACATCAGAATTCGTTAATATTAAAATTTCGTATTGCGCTGCAGGAAATAGTTGGAAAAAGCAATGGGATAGGTAAGCACTAACAGTGATAAAGTTTAAACTACCAAAGATAACAGCTACGGTCGTGACCATCACTGTCGTTAGAATTAACATTCTCCCCGCTCGATTAATCTCTTTGGTATATCTGAAAATCAGTAATATTTATCGGGCATCATGTTTACAAATAAAATAATTAACATACGAATGACGTAAAAGTGACGATTATTTTTGCCGTAAAACAAATTACATAAACGAACGAATTCACTCGTAAACTTAACGCGCATTTATTACTTATGTAATATTAAAAATCTTAACTGATCACCTTAAAATATTATTGTGTTCCTTTATGCACGCATCGAGCTCGTATTCGCACATATCGTTGCGCAATCGACTGCCGAGAAGCTCGAACCTAGCCGCAGCGAACCATATGAAAAATGCAATTTGATAGTCGACGGTCATACCCGAGGAATTTTGAAAACCAACCAACGACTGATGCAAGAACACGATACTCTTGATCGGTTGAGCTTCCACCGGAAACGGATAACTCGCGTGCGTCGGAAAGCTTTGCGGTAAATACAACGGGCCGCTTATCACGAAAAACGACGTGAGGTAACACCAGAAGGTAAAAAATGTATGTGTATATTTGTATTTGTCCACGTAACGCTGAAGTACGGTTCTTTCCGAGATATCGGCTTCTCTGCAGAAACTTTCAATTTCGAAAATCAACGCCTAGGAAATCGTTACTTGGAATTATTGATAATAGAAACTATCGGCTCAGTCTTTCTCATGTTTCTCGCTACATGTGCCCCCGGAAATCACTTTCAAATCCGGCGCCATAATTTTCGTACTCGACCCATGGCAAGGAGGTTGGAAGAAAATTCGGAACAAATCTAGATCATGCACATCTCCGAATCTCCGGATCTCCATACTATTTCTGAAGCAAGCAAACACATGTGATTCTTTGTGAAATAATTTTCAGTAGAATAGAAATTTTATAATTATTTCGTGATCAGCGACCCGAAATACACTTGATAAAGTAAAAAAAGTTTGGAGATCTGAAGATCCAGAGATGTGCATGATCTATATGTGCTATAGAATTGCGAAACATGTGTTTCCGGACAGAAGAACTTGTATGTACTTCAAACAGCTGTCAGAAAATAACACTAAGAATTCTTATTATGGTAGGTACGGTGATAGTTTTTTTACATAATAAAAGTTGTTACTTTTATTCGATATTATGTTTGGCGCAGTACCTTGATATTCTATTTAAAATGTTGAAGTTTATTATAATAAAAAATACGTGCCTGTTTTTACCGGGGAATTTAACTGGAATACACTTCATATGATGTATACAGTTTTTATTATCAAATTATATGAACGCATCGCGCGTACTATGTCTGTGCAATATATTCAGATTTCGTTGATCTATACATAGAAACATCATTTGAATGATGATAACGTGCTGCATTTAACTTGGTTTTCACTCATCGTCCGCGATCAGAATTCGTAATGTGGTAAAATACGAGAAGGCACCTGAGATAAACTAAAATGCTATTGTTAGTAAAAAATAACGTTCGTGTTTGTTGTTACAAAGTAAAAAAAAAATAAGCGTGATCCTTAATAGCGTGTACTTTGGAACTGCTAATTTTACGCCGAACCTTCTGTCGTACGTGCGAACATAGAATTGAAGATATAAAATTGACAGTCTTACCGATGCAAAGTAGTTCAGAGACATCGGCGGGAAGATGCACGGGACAGTAACTACGACCGGTTTCTGTGATCTCATAATGATACAAACCATAGTCTTCTGGATATACAATGATGATTCGTACCACTTTGAGGCATAAATACCATCGGCTATTCCGGTACTCTGGTTACAAAAAAAAATTTGCAGTCACTCGAGTAATCAATCTCTACGAATTAATTATTGGGATTGTTAATTTTTTAAACTAACAGATTCTACGCATTGATACCATCCTAAGGACACTCACGCGAGATATTACGATTTGATCAAATACCGCCGTCAAATGTATTCAATAAAAAGTATAAGCGATGCAATCGAGAAATGTGTATGAACTGCTTGGCGTTATTATCTGGTCGTTTCAAATTTCAAACAACTAGATCATGAGGTCAAGTAATTCATATACATTTCTTGATTGTACTGGTACGGTCGATTTCTAACTTTATTTATTAATAAGTAAAGATACGGAGGATCTTACTGCTTTTAACAAATGTTCTGCGGGCCATGTTAGCATAAAAACTTCCATAATTGCGGTGAGGTTCAAAATTGCAAACTGAAGTTTTGCTTCAGGTGGTGTCGGCTGAAAATATTAACGTCTTAAGGCTACGCAAAATAATCGATGCAAAATTAGTGCATAGGTTTGTCGTAACTGTAAAACATCAAGTACGGGATTCTTTCTAAAATAATTGTACTCACAACGAGCAAAGTGAGACCATTAAATATTAATGATACAAAGCACACTATCAGGGAGGTTACTGATAGTAATCGAACAGGACCTATAACTTTTTTGGTATACCTAGGAGAATATATACGTAGGTATATATATTTCGTTACACAGTGTTCTATATCACAATTTTATAAAGTGCGTAATCTCGGTAAACGTGCGCGGAACAATAATAATTTATATGCAGGATATCCCATAAATGATGGTGCCCCCATAAAACTATCGTTAACTAAGGCCCTTCGGATATTTTCGACGAGGAAAACCCCATTTAAAATTAACCTCAGGTATCGAGCATTCAACAAGGCACCACCATTTATAAACACCCAGTATAGTATCGTTTTGCAAGGTCCAGTAAATAAAATTGAGAGCGTCGAAAGTCAACGAAGAATACAATCATGAAAAAAACAAAGTGCAGCGATAAAACGTTAACACGTTCCCTGCATTTCTATGCCAAATAATATTTTTCTCATGAAATATTAAAAAATACCAAAGTATAAGTTTACATACACATAGCGTCGTAATGACACATACTTATGTTGGTCAAGTACAGCTTGGCAGGGAACGCATTAAATGGGATTTTCTATATTCTCCCGTTTTCATACCTCAACAGCGACTGATGATTCTGTACGCATGCGTACATTTCAGACAGCGTGGTGACACTCCGAAATTCTGTTGCTAAAATGTCAAATCTCGCTGCCGAGAACCACATGAACAGAGCCATGAACGCGTCCAAACATACTTGCGCCGAACATTGTACGAGCGCCAACGATTGTTGAGCGTATATGAGAGTTTTGAGTGGTAAGGATTCTATTGGAAATGGATATTCGGCGAATGTCGGAAATGTTTGATCGTGCAATACGATGGGCTCTAATGCGATGAAAATACTGTTGAAGTAGAACCAGATCATAATCCCGGCGTAAGTTTTTGCACATTTGTCGGTGTAGCGTTGCAGAACCTCTCTCTTCCATGGCGCGGCAGTTCTAATATATTCGGTTAATTCCAGAAATGTCGACTGCAAATGCGTAGCAATTTTTATTAATAATTTCCGTTTTCTTGTAACCGCTATGACGTAACGCTACAGGGTGTACATGATAGATCTTTACGAGTACGATTAAACAACTTTATTAAACAAACATTCAACGTATGCTCCATTGGAGCACACTGGAAAGTATAATTAACCTTATTCCTGTTGTGTCATAATTGTAAGTTGTTCAATAAATTTCGTATGGTCAATCGTAGTTCTAAGGATCTATTATGTACCTCATGTATTATCTTCGAAATTATATAACTGGAAACATAAAAAAGAAGTATTGAAGTACCATAATATATTTAAAGTTTGAATGTGAACAAAAATCACGTCAAGAATAATATAAATTTTCGTGGAGAATCATTTTCCTGCTCGGAAGACCTGATATGAATGGTAATGCGAGGAACATTGTTCGCGAATATTAATATCAATCAATTATTCTAGATTTTATCAGAATCCAATTAACACGATTTACTAACGGTGGATCTTACTTGCAGCGGTTCGTAGTTGATGGCACACATAATCGTTTGCACGACTATCTGCCATGTAGCGGCGGTAAGACAAACTAATTGTACTACAATCACTGGATCGTTATAAAATTTGTAAATTGAGGTAGCCAAGGGTAAACACAGCGATGCTGCATTTAACACCAAGAACGCTCTTAAAATTTTGTAGGTAATTTTCTGTGCCCGCGTCGCCGTTTTCGACAATGGCCAGCAATACGTTAATTTCGTCATAATTCTTGTAAATTGTATGGCCCTCTCCGGTGTTATCTTTCCTCTCATACTGGAATTCATAACGATCACGTTCAAACGCGTAACGCAATCCAACACTCTCTCGGTTTGACTGACCTACCGTTATTCCAGTCGATTTCGTGAGAGGGAAATCATTTCCACTTTTCACGATTAATATTAAATAAAAGGGGAAGATGTAGTGCTCTGTCTGCGCTTATCAAATAATGTATGGACTCGCACGGATAAAACACCATTTTCTGCCATTCGAGGAGCGAGTTCGTTTTAAGAATTCATACTCCGTTATCGAAAGATCCGTACGTTCAATGATAGGGAGATAGGAAGCAAAAGTAGTGTTTTAATAAATAATGATGACAATGTGTGTAACGGTGTATAACTAAAATACGTTCTTTTCTCGGCGCGATAATAACGTCACAGGGTATCGCAAACTCAAGAACGTTTTAATTTATGTAGAGTGATGGTTCGGTATACTTCCAGTTTTATAATGACCGCTTAACCTACATATCTATGTCAATCGTGGAAATAGGAACTTTAATGCTCGTTCTTGAGGTATGGTTAAATTATTTGTTTACAAATTTACTACACCGGAATTATTGCGTGGATAATCCTGAATTTAATACTAAAATCCTGTTAATTAAATTGAATTATTTGTTCGATGTTACGTGTTTCCACAGTTTCTCCACTTCAAGTGTCTGGATTAATATATTTTCCTAACGGTGCATGAAGTGGGTACTGAAGTGGTTTAGGTCGGAAAAATGAGGGAATTAATAAGTTATATGCCTTATAGGAAGGCAAGAATGTACGATATTTCTTCACCTAACGCAATGTTCCTTTTTTTCCTTTCCGTATTGATAACTCCAATTTCCCATAAATAAATCGAATAATGTTTCTATCTTGAGACTTTTCTCTTCTCGGAAAGCCAACAGGCAATATTTTCTTTATACCTAGCGAACTTGTGCGATTTAGTCTTGTCGCGGTAACCAACGCGAGCAAAATTCTGTAACGGGCATGATTCGGACTAGTGGGTGTATTAGTTGAAAAAATTGTAAAAAGAATTTTCACAGTTTTTCAGTTTTTAAATTCATGGATGTCACTATACACGGTGACGCGAATGGGATGAGATCACAGCTTCGTGAAATTTATAACTTTCATATTCACAGTTTCGGGATAACGGTCGTAGTCGTTTATTTGGAATTGAAATATATGGTATTGAACGCGTAACGCCGTCTACAAAATGTGTTAAAGTGATTGAACGAACAAAATTTTTTATTTGATTCATTCTTTTATTTACATATATGTAAGCGAATGCTAATGCATCATTTTCGTAGCAACAACGCCGTATTTATTTGAAATAATAATGTGAAAATACCTTGAGAATATTTGGAATTTTGTCCCAAATTTTGACATCGAACGATGCTGCCACGAAAATTATTACGCTACGTCGGTATTGTCGTACAGTTTTAATTCTGGTTTCCTCCAATCATAATTCGCAGTGCAGTGAAGTAGGACAACGATGTGTACAAGTACTGAAATTAGATTGAAATGAAGTACGATTAATTTCATGATTTGGAAATAATGATGTCGTAGATTTAATAATATGCGGTGTGGACCCGCTCACGGTGATATGTGTTAACATGGCTTTTGTGACAGATAAGGTGATATTAAAAGAAACGAAATTACCGACGCGTAAAACGATAGCGAGAGAGTTGGCAGAATACTGCTAACCGTAATAGACTCCGCTTTCTGCAATCGTAAAACCAAAAGGAGAATTTTCTTTTGCATACCAACGTTCCTCTCGTACCAATTCGAACTGTACACGCCCAGGGAACAATCGGTGCTCTGCAGCGAATAAATTGTTAGATTAAAAACAAGTTCGCTTTCGACAATCCACTTGGAACTTTCTTTTTTTCTGAAACTGCATTACCATGTGCATCAAACTGTCCGCTGGCAAAGCACACATGAAGAGTTCGACGCTCGCCGTTACAACCACCGCAACGAAAAGAGTTTTCAAAACTAGTGGTTGGTCCTGTTTTCCAAATTTAAAATTAAACTCACTAAACTTCTCCTTCAAAGTCCAACCTGGGAAGATACTTTATAGAAAATTCAGTGAACACTAACGGTAACAAAGTTTAAACTACCAAAGAGAAGACCTACGGCCGTTGTCATTATTGTAGTCACAATTAATAATTTCACTGCCCGATTAATTTCTCTCGTATACCTGAAAGGAATTCAAAAAATCATTGCAAATCAATAGATATTTATAATTTTTCGTTTTTACATTTTTCCTCTGATTTTCTCCGTCTCTGAACGTTCTTTTAACTATGCTCTATTCCAACTAAGAAAGAACTTCAATCGCGTTCGCCGGCGGCGTTGTGGGCGTGGCTATCTGCTCAGACGGATCGCGTATTGGCTCACCGACTGACTTAGGCGTGGCCTGATCGGTACACCGGATGAATTTCAATAGCACTTTCTTACTGTTAAAAGTTCACAAATACAATTGCATCTTACTCACAATGATATCTGACCTTCGTTGCCGAAAACCGTCTGCAGTTGAGGTACCTTATTAACTGGAATAGACTATACGTAAACTTGGGATTGTAAGAAAATCGTATACCTCAGTTCATTGATTACCTTATAAGTTTAGTATGTTCCTTTATAATGTCATCGAGCTCGGGCTCGGACGTGACGTCACGCAACTTCATTTTCAGAAGTTCGAACCTGGCTGCAGTGTACCAGGTAAAAAGGGCAATTTGGCAATCGATGGTCATACCTGATGACGCTTGAAAACCAACGAACGATTGATGTAGGTATACAATACTTTTCAGTGGTTGCGATTCTACAGAAAATATGTATTTTGCGTGCGCCGGGAGCGATTGCGGTAAATATAAGGGGCCGCTTATGACGAACGCTGATGTGAAGTAAACCCACAGTGTGTAAATTACATGAATATATTTGTATCGATCGACGTAACGTTGAAGTACAATTCTCTCATTGATATTGGCGTGTTTGCAGAAATGTTCCATCTCAAATATCAATGCCTATAAAGATTATTTTTACTGATGTAATAACTGTACATTGAAACTAAAGAAATTGATTTAAAATTAAGTAACGAATTTCTGTAGATTCTTTAAAATTAGCTAAAGAATTCAACAAAAAACCTATTTTCGGATCAATTGGATGAAAACAACGCAAAACAATGATATAAAAATAGAATACAATTAATGAATGAAAACACAAACATAGACTACTGAAGTTTTATTTAAAAGAAAATATGTCAAACGTTCATTCGAAGCGTTTCTTACGCGCAATCAAACATCATGTAATGCAAGATGGCTAGAAAAAAAAACGATTCGAATTGATTCACGTTATACGCGTAATCGAGTACCTTCAATATTTGAATCTCACTCACTTGAAACCGTTTGTGTTGTGCATGACACATCAGCATCTTCATCGTTATCTGAATAGCGGCACAGAGGAGACACACGGTTTTTCCTAGGATCACGGGATCCGATCGATATTCGAGCACAGCGTGCATTAGAGGTACAACAAGACAAATCGAGCTCACGAAGCAGAAACACCAAAAAATCTTAAAGAGCAGAACTTGATTCTTCGTTGCCGACGTCGAAGGTGGCCAAGCGCACATTAAAGCGACGCTGAGCCGCGTGAATGTTATTGCTCTCTCCGGCGACGCGCGCAATTTCATGGTTTTTGCAATAAGACTCTTCGTACCGTCTATTTCCCCTGGTAGAATCAATTTTAATGTAGCGCGGGAAGGCAATAAGCTGGTAACCAGAAGTAAGGGTTTTCAATCGTGTAACTCCGAGGGATATTTCGATCGACGTACAGTTCGTATCACAATTAAATCTTCGTGACTTAAGGAATCAAACTGACTGCCGAAGAAGATTTGTCAAAATGCTTACGACCCCGTGTCGCCGATGATTTTCAACACCCACTAATTATCTTTCAAAGTTCACGAAATCATGGTTTTAATCGGCGAAGAGTCGTCACAGGGATGACTTTGAAATCGCACTGTAGCAACAGCCACATGCATGATTGAACGACTCATTGTATCGCAAAGTCACTATGGTTGGCGTGCGCGCTGTATAATCACGATATACCGAATGCAGTAATTATTTGAATTCATCGTGAGAATGAAACATACCGTTCGAGTACATGAAATCGTTATGAGTACGAATACGAGTACGGGGAAAGAGTTATTGATATTACGTTGCGCGTGCAGCGAGAAAAGAACGACCCATAAATAGTATCGGAATGTTCTCATTACGATTAAAAAAGTGAACGTAGAAAGTAATTATACATGGCAGTATTACGAATCGTGGTCTTTCGTCAATACACGTTTATATCTTAATCGTATCTATACTTATATCTATGTATATTCCGTTCCAGTTAAGAAGGAACCTCTGCGGCGATCGGTTTTCACCTGCGACTATTTTCCCACTAATTTGACGGGGCAATTCCTTGGCTGCGCTGTGATGCCACGGCTGAGTCTCAAGAATGAGTGCTTGCAGCCCACTAGGTATGAATCCAAAATCTATTTTCGGATTTCCACAGTTTTTGAGACTCTAACCCCGTGATTCCCAACGTGAGACACACGCCCTCACAGGTGGACAATTCGATAATGAGTCATTGAAAGTTAATCCACGTCAATAGGAGTTTACTTTTTGAATAATAAGGATCATAAATCACATAAAGATTTTAAGGATCTTTGGATTGAACCAAAAACAGTATGTGAACCACTGCTCCGAACGCTCTGTCCATTTAACAAAATTGATCTCTTTTTGTAAAATTATGAAAAAATGTAAAAACTCGTAATTGGACATGAAAAACCTTTTACTTCTCTTAAGCAGATATCGACAAGCACGTACAAAATGTATCTCAGACTTGAAACACGTTTTTCTCGAAAATTTGTTAACGCCCGGGGACGTCCTTTTTTGGAGCAGGTCGCATATACCTGTTGACATTCCGATTCATTATAATCCGGTAAGACCACTCATTGCATCTATAATTAAATCTCTAATTAAAATGAAGACGTTACCTCGCGTTTAAAATTTCTTCACAATCCTCATATCCAAAGACTCGTACTACTTCGTAGCTCACTCTACTATTTCGATACTACTACACAGCTCAAGTATGGTTTGCGTCGATCATAATCCGTAACGCAGTGAAGTAGGAGAACGATGTATACAAATACTGAAATTAGACGAGACTACCTAATTATAAATATACATTCGAATAAATTAGATACATTGCGTGAATGCAAGAGTACACTATTCGAAGGTATCGAGCGAAAATATTAAGTAGTTGATAGATAGCTAAAACAATTACCGACGCATAAAATGACAATGAAAGCTTCGGCAGAATGCTACTGATCCTAATAGACTCCGGTTTCTGGGATATCAGTATCACAAACAGAATTTTTCTTCGCACGCGAATGTCCATCTCGATCCAACGCGAAGTGTAGGCACCCAAAGAACTATTTACGCTCTGTAACAAATAAGATCACTAAATTAACATTGATTCAATTGAATTTGACATTCTTTACGTACGTCTATCAATCTTTACTAAATAAAAAATCAGGTTACCGTGTGTATTAAACTATCAGCTGGAAATGCGCACATGAAGAGCTGTACTCCCGCACTGAACACGACAACCGCGTAAAGAGCTTTCAACGGTATCGGTTGATCCTGCTCCCCGAGATAACATCAGAATTCGTTAATATTCAAATTCCGTATTGCACTGCAGGAAATGGTTGAAAAAGCAATGGGATAGGTAAGCACTAACAGCGATAAAGTTTAAACTACCAAAGATAACAGCTACGGTCGTGGCTATCACTGTCGTTAGAATTAACATTCTCACCGCTCGATTAATCTCTTTGGTATATCTGAAAATCAGTAATATTTCTCGTGCATCATGTTTACAAATAAAATAATTAACATACGAATGACGTAAAAGTGACAATTATTTTTGCCGTAAAACCAATAACATAAACGTTCGAATTCACTCGTAAACTTAACGCACGTTTATTATATAATATTTAAATCTTAACTGATCACCTTAAAATATTATTGTGTTCCTTTATGCACGCATCGAGCTCGCGTTCGCACGTAACGTTGCGCAATCGACTGCCGAGAAGCTCGAACCTAGCCGCAGCGAACCATATGAAAAGGGCAATTTGACAGTCGACGGTCATACCCGAGGAAGCTTGAAAACCAACCAACGACTGATGCAAGAACACGATACTCTTGATCGGTTGAGCTTCCACCGGAAACGGATAACTCGCGTGTGTCGGAAAGCTTTGCGGTAAATACAACGGGCCGCTTATCACGAACAACGACGTGAGGTAACACCAGAAGGTAAAAAATATATGTGTATATTTGTATTTGTCCACGTAACGCTGAAGTACGGTTCTTTCCGAGATATCGGCTTCTCTGCAGAAACTTTCAATTTCGAAAATCAACGCCTAGGAAATCGTTACTTGGAATTATTGATAATAGAAACTATCGGCTCAGTCTTTCTCATGTTTCTCGCTACATGTGCCCCCGGAAATCACTTTCAAATCCGGCGCCATAATTTTCGTACTCGACCCATGGCAAGGAGGTTGGAAGAAAATTCAGAACAAATCTAGATCATGCACATCTCCGAATCTCCGGATCTCCATACTATTTCTGAAGCAAGCAAACACATGTGATTCTTTGTGAAATAATTTTCAGTAGAATAGAAATTTTATAATTATTTCGTGATCAGCGACCCGAAATACACTTGATAAAGTAAAAAAGTTTGGAGATCTGAAGATCCAGAGATGTGCATGATCTAGATTTAAGTCGAAAATTCTATACACGGATCGTATTGCGATAAAACTTTATAATCTCTTGCGTTAGAATTGTATCCGTAAATCTGACGCGTTTCGCTTACCTGAAATCGCTTGCGTTGAGCGTAACACATCAACATCTTCATCACGCACTGAAGTACCGCGCAGAGGAGACTCATGTTTTTTCCCAGGATAATGGGATCGGTCCGATCCTGGTACACCGCGTGCAACAGCGGCAAAAGAAGGCACACCGAACTGAGAAAAGCCACGCACCACGAAACGTTGTAAAGTAACACTCGCGTCTTCGTGGCCGACGTCGACGGCGGCCAGGAACGCAATAAACCGACGCTGAGCCTCGTGAAGGAAATTGCCGTCTCTGGGGTTGCCTTGAATCTCATGTTCGTTCGATTCGGAATATCGTCGATATTCTGCTTTACGATGAAATTCCTGATATCTCGTATCTCCTCTACGCTAATCAAAACGAAACGAGGGTGGAAATCTAAAAGAGTACAGGAA
This sequence comes from Pemphredon lugubris, assembly GCA_933228935.1. NCBI lineage: Eukaryota > Metazoa > Arthropoda > Insecta > Hymenoptera > Crabronidae > Pemphredon > Pemphredon lugubris. Next base: position 53,837,592 of record OW121817.1, on the reverse strand, counting down.
AACGTAATACTCGTGTCTATCGTGTAACGCGAAGGGACGCGCCGATCGACGTACAGCTCGTATCATAATAAAACTTCCATGGAAATCCTGGATAAAATTGATATTAGTAGAAAATTTGTTCGAAGGTTTACGGCGTCATCGGTTTCGATAACGTTCAACGCTTCTTTGCTATCCCGTGGAATATGTGTTGCATTTATTAAAGCATAGATTACGTTAACCGTTAATCCGTTACGAATCGTAGACGCGGTCACTTTGAAGTCGCGCTGTACTTGAAACCATGGACTTAAGCGAACGCGTGATTGTATTAATAAGTTACCGCTAACGTGCATACTGTATAATCATAGACGTATCGTTGGTTATGATTATTTCACTGCTTCGTGAGAATAAAACAGAGTGCTCGAATACGTGGAGTCTACGTAGCGTCATTCGCAATTGTGATATAGTTTTTTTTTTTATCGCGTGGTGGTTATTGACATTGTATCGTACGGTGGAAATAGCGAGCATCAAAAAATTGAATTTGGAATATAAATTTAAAATAAAAATTTGAAATTAAATGTTAATAATACCCGCGTGGATTGTTTTGTTTGAAGAGAATGCCAATTTTTATAGCGGTGGACAATGGCAAAGAATGGGCAGGAGCAAGTGCGATCGCAATTCCAAAATTTCTAACCTACGGCAATGGAAATTAATTTATTAATTAAGGTAAGGGATGAATGTGAAAAAAAGAAAATAATTGTCAACAATGGGCAGTTTGTGGGAAAATACGAAATAAACAAAACTAGTTATTTGGCCAAATTTATTTTCTTACATTCGTAAAGTTGTTGCCAAAATTTTAACTTTCATCTATTAAACAATTTTCATGTTTAATATTTTCTCCCATATTCTTGAGTTCTTAGGCCACTGTGAAACGAGATAAACAAATTAAAGTTTGCAAGTGATATATTTCTGCCACGTTATAACGATCGGAACGTATTAAATAATAATATTATCGTTACTTGGGACTTATTTTATTGTTTCACCACATACAATGTTGAGCGCAGAGAAATGTTTATATTGTTAACCATTGTTTGCCCCAACCATTATTCGTACCACAGTGAAATACGACACTGACGAGTACAAATACTGCAAATTAAACAAATAAATATAAATATATACACTTCGTATTTCTTGAATCCGTTAAATTTTTTTACGAAAATTTCAGGGACCGAACAGTGATTGCCATATTTTGCGAAATGCAATTACAATGAATAATTACCGATGCGTAATAAGGTAAAGAGAGGACTGGGAGAATACCACTGATTCGAATAGTTTCCGGTTTCTGGGATCTTAATATTAAGTACAGAATTTTCTTTTGCAATCTAACGTTCTGCTCACTCCAATTCGAATTATATGCTCCGAATGACGTAGCTACACTCTGTAGGAAAATAGATACAAAAGATAAACTTATTTTTATCAAAATTTCTAGTGAAAATACAAAAAAATATCGTTCGCCAATTAATTTCGTTTCGCTAGCAATTCTGAGCAGAATTGGCGTTTATTAAAATTGCGAGTGAAAGAAAATGAATTATCATTCGTTAATTAATTTTCTCTCACTTGCAATCTTGATAATCAAACGAATATCGAACTAAGATACAAGACACTGATGAACTGAACAATGGAGTATGTACTGAAATACCGTATTACCATATTCATCAGACTATCGGCGGGCCAAGCGCACATGAATAGTTCGACACTAGCGTTGAACACCACGACGGAGTAAAGAACTTTCAAGATTATTGGCTGATTCTGTTTTGTAAAAGAAACATTGAATATTATTAACCGCTGAAGCGTCGTTTACGAAAGACGAAGCGAATACTCACGGTAACTAAGATTAAACTACCAAAAATTACGCACACGATTGACGTCGTTATCGTCGTGTACACTAAGAAGTTCACTGAACGATTTACTTCCTTCGTGTACCTATAAAGAAATAACATAACAATGAGCATATGATCCATGATAAATTAGGGCATTGTCATTGAATTTCGGAATACCTGTGATCTACTCGTCAACCCATGAATATACTTATTCTTGTTTCGTGTAATATAAACGTTCAAAAATGACGTATAATACCGATCACTACTCTTCTAGATTATTTAATACTACGTTACCTCAAGACTTCGGCGTGTTCCCTTATGCAGTCGTTAATGTCACGCTCACAAGTGACGTCACGCAATTTCATTGTTAAAATCTCGAACCTGGCAGCAGTGTACCACAGCAGAAGTGCAATTTGGCAATCGACGACTATGCCTGCCGACGCTTGAAATCCCACTATCGATTGGTGCAAATAAATGATACTCTTTACCGGCTGGTTCTCCACCGAAAACGGATATGACGCGTACGTAGGAAACGGTTGAGGCGAATAAAACGGTGCGGTCACAACGACGGCTGTTGTGAAGTAACACCAGAACGTGTAGAGAGCGTGGACGTATTTACGCCCGTCAACGTAACGCTGAAGCACAGTCCGCTGAGTACCTTTGGCATTTTTACAAAATTCTTCCATATCGCAGAGTAGCACCTGTAATCATTACTTCGTAGACAGCGACGTACGTTCTGTACTTTTTGGATCGATAGAAATTTCGTTTTTGCGCGAACACAAGGCAGTATTAATATGAAACACCAGGCTTACATTATAATCAGATTATATACTATTCTTTTAAAAATCTTTGAGTCGTATCCGATTTAATGACAAGTGTAACGTACACGACAAGACGACAGACGGAAGATCAAAAATAATTTAAGCAGTGAAGAACAATAAACTTATAATATTCGCGCACACTTAACTTACCTGTAACCGTTTGCGTTGTATGCGGCACAGTATCATTTTAATCGTTATCTGAATAGCGGCGGCCAATAGACACACGGTTTTACCAAGAATGATCGACTGCGCGCGATACTCGTAAGTGGCCATTATCAGAGGCAAAACGAGCAAAATGGAGCTCAGAAGAGACACCCACCAGAAAACTTCAAAAATCAAAACTTCGTTTTTCGTTGCCGCGAGAGATGGTGGCCAAGAGAATATCAAAGACACGCTGAACTTGGTAAACGATATTGCTTCCTCCGGCGTTACACTGAATTTCATACCGTTTAGATTCATAATATCGTTATCGCGTTTTCCTGCAATCGAACGCTTCCTGTCTTCGTATATTCTCTATCGTAATAACAATTACTCGAGAGTGGGAATTCAAGAAACTACGGCAAAGTCTCGCGGGTGTATCTACCGCGTAACGCGAAGGGATGTTCCGATTCGTGTACAGCGCGAATCATAATAAAATATCCATGATTTTACGACAATAGCGATATATGGTCAGGAACGTGAAATCTTTAATATCTCATTGATTCAACGCATGGAATAGTGGATTATATTTTTCGCGGTAGAAGAGTGATCTGTTAAATCGTAGTTTCCATTGATCGAAAACAGTGTTCCTTATGATCACTTTGAAATAGCACTGTAGTCTCAACCATCGACTTCGTTGAACGAGTCGTTAAATTAATAAGTTACGACTGGCTCGTGCACTGTGTAATCATAATGCAGCGTTAGTTTGCAATTATTCCACACTTCCGTGAGAATAAAGCATACCGTTTGAATGCGTAGAATCTACGGAAGCGTTATTTGGAATTAGCGTGTCTACGATGTGGGAGGTGCGTGTCATTGGACTTATGGTGAATACGCGGTAACTCTGAAATACTATTAAGAGTTCTTTCGGAAATAACAAGAATTCTTTTATAAAAGAATTTGTCTGATCGTTCAATTAAATGGGTCATAGGTGCAAGGAGTGATAATAAATAACAGCAGTTGGTATGCAAAAGTAATAGTGCACTTTGGACTGTGCCATAATTTATCAATGAACGTAACGACGACTTTTTGCCAAAAAGAAACTGTTAGTTGGCGCGTTTGAGTGAATTTTCGTAATTCTGACTAATCTTGCAAAGTGTACCCTTGTCACATTTTGCCTGCCGTCGCGAAATAAAAATCTGAAAGATCCGTTTCTGTAGATCGTAGAGTTGTGCCCACGCTGCAAAATTTATTTGATTTTTTTTTCACCCGCTACACATACATGAATATTAAATTAACTGGTAGATGGATAAATTAAATAGATAACAAAAACCACAAAAATTTTAAGTTTAAAAAAATTAATTTATCAGATTGTTAAATTATACGTGCCAAAATTACAATATGTGAACAAAAATATCTATACGAATGGCAATGACGTGAACTAGAATTCCTATTCTGTGGGCGCATATAGATTAGGGTTTTCTCAATAGGTAAAATTAATATAACGTTTGCGACGGAAACCAGCGGTTGGTAAAGATGGTCGATACCGTGAGGGTTGAAAAACAGGGTGCAACGTATCCTTCAACCAAGAATACTATTTAACCAAACAATGATACATAGGAATATACCATTTTTCTGATCAGTACACAACCGATAGTATGAAATTAGTTTCTTTGCAATCCAGTTTGCTTAAAATATACTAACACACATTAGAAGCGTTTCGAACGTACTAATTGCAGAATGGATTATCTTGACTACGGCAAAATATGATTTTCCAATGGTTACACTCCGATCATAGTTCTTATCCCCATGAAGTACGACGATATGGTTTTTAAGAACTGCAAATCAAAGAACGCAATGATCGTTGTCCAAGTGCAAACAGAAATTGAGAGCAAGATCTTACAGATGCGTAGTATTCGAAGGAAGGTGGTGGAAGAAGAGTAATAGAAAGAACCAGAGCTTCCTGACTTCGAAGTATTACAAATCCCACGTTCGAGAGCATACTCTTTGACTTTCCAATCCACGGTATGCTGTAAACCGAGATGGCCAGCTCTTTGCTCTAAAACGTAAAAAGCCTCTGACACAAAATTCTAGGTGCATGTCAAACAAATGCAATTTTGTTTGCTACTCACAATTTCTTTCAAGTCGTCCGCTGGCCAGGATATGATAAATAATCTTTGCAAACTGGCAATCACAATGGTTAAAAATTGCGAGGTCACGGTGAGTGGTTGTTTCTAGATTTCAAAAAGTTTGCTTTTTAGGAAACTGTTTAATCACGTGGAATACGTTCGCGCGATTACAACGCGCCAAGGCATTAATTTTACACTTATTGTTAGTACTCACCAGCAGAAGCGGTACGGTCCCACAAATAACTGTCACCGACATCGTAACGTTAGATTTGAACACAAGATGTCCAACAGCATCTTCCGTATCTCTCACAAATCTAATGTAACGTTCAAATAATATACGCTCACAGATATTTAATGGAGAAATTAGTTTCTCAATAATTCTTACTCACTGAATTATTTCTTGATGTTTCCTGATGCAGCTCTTTAACTGATGCTCCTCTCTGACATTTTGCAGTTCCGATATCAGCATCTCTGTTCTTGCAGCCGAGTACCAGAGGAACGTTGCTATCGTTATGTCTACGCAGAGACAACCCACGATCACGTAGACTGCGATAATTTGCATCGAGTAGAGTATACCCCTCACGAGCACCGCGTCCGTGGAAAAGGGATATACCGTATCCCCAGGAAAATTAGTGTGCAAAAATATCGGGGAAAGGATGAACGCTATTGCGCAGAAGACGAATGACGACGCGATGATCTGACACATCGCCGAGTAACGGTCAATGTATTTCTGTAGAATTTCAATTTCGCTAGGATTGGCGGTTTTCACGAAGGTCTTCATCCTTGTTACGAGTTTCTGAATAAATTTACAAGCTTGTTGGTACTCAAGGAATGAAAAGTATGTAATAAAATGTAAATGTTTCTTCCATTGGGGGAACTAAGGTGGGCGGGGGTTCCAAAAGCTAAACCCCACTGAAAATTTGTTAATCTCTTGGATAATTATTTAAAATTTTGTCACTATTGGTGCTCCCCGCTGATATCAGATTTATTCATGATTATATTTTCGTTAACGAGGTTAGTGTGAAAAGTATTAGCCCCCGCGACCCACGACAAATATTTTTGACAATTTGCGAATATGGTCCTACCTGTAATCGAACGTTGTTATACTTGTTTAGGAGAATATCCAATATCGTTTCTATGCAGACATTAATTTGCGACAAACACTTCATCAGAAGTATCGAATCGTGCCGAAAGTAGTACGCGCATAATCCTATCGGCATTATCAGAAATACCAGATTGAGAACCATCGTGTAAGCGTAAAGATTTTGAAGGAAAAGTTTGATCCCACCAGTTTCCGGATTAAGGGGCCACGTGCAAGACATGGTTCCAGCAGTTTCGAGTATCTGAAGTACTCGATGAATGTCTAACCGTAAGAATCTCATTCTTGAACTCTCGTAACGAACATTAGCTTCCTGTTTTCTATTCGGCACAATTATTCTTGAAGCGTACAGAGCATCGAGCTAAACTAGAATCTTTTCCTTCGACGATTAAACGCGGAAATGAGAGATGAACTCTTCGGAAATAATGAGACTCATTAATCATTCGCCACGAAAAAAACGATACTTAATACAATGTTTCGCCAGACGCAAGGTGGAAATGTTTCACACATTCTCGCACACACGCGCGGTTGTGGTAGTCCACTTGTGTCGATCGCAATCATTGGAAATTATGTCCAGTACTCCGCGTTCGTAGAGTGGTTTAATAGCTTTGCTCGAGTTTCTTTCTCTACAACCTTTTAATTTAATTATCCCCTACCTGATAGTAGAGTGAAGAGCGAAATATCGCTCGATCCCTTTCCCGCATTCAGTTAACATCGACTAATTGAGAACAGTATCAAGATTATTTTCTTGGTGCGCGGATCGTACGGCAAGAACGTTAAGCTGACATCGGGTTAAGTATTCCGACACAATTCTGTTCTTAACACTCTACTGTCCTTAATCGATGGAAACGAAACCTAAAGTATAGAAAGAAGAGTACACATTTGTATTCTCGTGAAATGCCGTGAAGTGTGATTCTTTGATGAATTTAATTGTAAAGGTTAAACTGTTCAAACTTAGTCATTTTCAAGTCTGAAGTAAAAGTCAATTTCCGATTAATGTATTGTCATTGATTAAACCAACAAACAGCACTTATAGTATTGAATTCTTTGGTTAAATAAACAGGGACGAAATTATTAAAATTAAAAACAAAAAATGCATTAATATTCAACGCGTATTAAACAGCGTACTAATATCCCAATTTATGTTTGTAATAAAAACGCTGGAAATTCTAAACAATATTTAGGGGACGATTTCGGTATTAGTATTTCGGATAGATAATTTTCATTTCGGTATACTTTTTACATTACTTACAATTCCGGGTGAATCGTCTGCCGACCACGCTGTAAGATATAATCCCGCGCATTAAAAATTGCCAGCGATGTGTTTTCTATTGTTCGTACTGTCACGATTTATTTGTACTTCGCGTCGATTCTAAACACTTTTCTCAAATTTATGGTAACCGCTTCCCGTTTGGTTTAATATGTACCGGATGACGGACAAAGTCGTGATACCATCTAGAAGAATATTTTTTTCTTCCTCTTAACATTTCTTCGGTATGTATTGATTAAGAAAATTGAATTTGTTAATACTGACGCGCTATCGGCTTACCTGTAATCCGATGTTATTAGACTTACAGCGGCTCCCTGTACGGTAATTGTCAACAACATTTGTCAAAATTGGAAAAAGCCAAATGGAACTCACGAAACACGCCAACTATAAAACTTCAGAATTTCGTTATTCGTTGCGGTGGTCGATGGTGGCCGAGAAAAAATTCGTAAACGATGCTTCGGAAACATAAAATACGCAAAATAGGGTAAGTCCCATAAAAATTCAAACTAAAATTCTTTAAAAGACTGAACTTGTAAAATATAAAATTATATGTGTCGAAAGTGCAATAAGTGATAACGCATAACTATACGAATGACAATAACGTGAATTAGAATTCTTAATTAACGTATTTAAAATATTAATGTGCAAGTTAGGTGTAGCACGTAGATTACCTACTGATAGCTGCAAGTACCTTCTAGTAAATACCCAACGAAGGTCATATTATCATGGTAAATATCTATGGAGGAGCTTCATCATAGGTAGGAAATAAAATGGAGTATATCGTGTGTAGCAGCAGTTGGTACGGAGGGTTGATAGTATCAGGGTTGAAAACCAGGAGGCAACACCTCCTTAGACTCAAAATAATGTTAAACCAATAATAATAAATAGGAATATACCATCTTTCTAATCAGTACATAAGCGATACTATGAAATTAATTTATTTCGCAATCTGGTTTGCATAAAATATACTAATACTTATTAGAAGTGTTTCGTACTAATTGCAGAATCGATTATCTTGACTACGGCAAAACACAATTTTCCAATTATTACACTCCGATCATAGTCCTTATCCCCATGAAGTACGACGATGTAGTTTTTAAGAACTGAAAACAAAGATACGCGACGCTGATTCACGCGCAATGAGAAAATAAAAGAAGGATCTTACGGTTGCATAGTATTCGAAGGAAGGTGGTGGAAGAAGAATAATAGACAGAACCAGAGCTTCCTGACTCCTAAGCATTACAATTCCTACGTTTGTGAGCATGCTCTTTGACTTTCCCATCCACGGTATACTGTATACCGAGAAGGCTAACTTTTTGCTCTGAAACGTAAAAAGCTTCTTTGGGACAAAATTCTAGGTGTTTGTCAAACAAACTCTATTTGCAACTCACAATTTCTTTCAAGTCGTCCGCTGGCCAGGATATGATAAATAATCTTTGCAAGCTGGCAATCACAATGGCTAAAAATTGCGATGTCACGGTCAGAGGTTGTTTCTAGATGTCAAATAGGTTGCTTTTTACGAAACTGTTTAATCGCGCAGATACGTTAGCGCGACAAGAACGCGACAAGACATGAATTTGTCACTTAGCACTCACCAGAAGAAGAGGTATACAGCCACAAATAATTGTCACCGACATAGTAACGTTAGATTTGAATAATAGATATCCAACAGCAATTTCCGTATCTTTCACAAACCTAATGCAATTTTTAAATAACATTGTAATATTGTACAATAATATCCACAGATATTTAATGGAGAAATAATTGTCTACGCAATTCTTACTAACTGAATTATTTCTTGATGTTTCCTGATGCAGATTTTTAATTGATGCTCCTCTCTGACACTTTCCAGCTCAAATATCAACATGTCTATTCTCGCTGCCGAGTACCACAGAAACGTAGCTATCGTAACGTCTACGCAGAGGCAACCCATCATCACGTAGATCGCTATAACTTGCGTCAAGTAAAGTGAACTCCACACGGGCAAGGCGTCCGTGGAAAACGGATAGACTGTATCCCCGGGAAAATCGGTGTGCAAAAATATCGGCGAAAGGGTGAACACTATTGCGCAAAAGGCGAAAGACGTAGCGATGATCTGACACGTCGCCGAGTAACGGTCAATGTATTTCTGTAGAATTACCATTTCGCTAGGATCGGCGGTTTTCACGAAACTCTTCATCCTTGCCACTAGTTTCTGAATAAATTTACAACCATTTTGGTACTCCAGGAATGAAAAGTATTGTATATTATAAAATGTAAATGTTCCTTCCATTGGCGGAAATTGGGGGGCAGGGGTTTTTGGATGATTGTTTCGATATCTGTCAGTGTTGGTGCACCCCGCTTAAGTCCGATTTTTTCGTGATTACATTTTTGTTAAAGAGAGTGGTGTGAAAAATGTTAGACCGCCCTAAACCGCTCTACAAATTTCAATGAAAGCCGACTACTCTTTCTCTACAATATTCCATTTTTTCATTACGTTGAGCAATGTAATGATAGACCAGGGTTAGGTATACGTACGATGGAATGTTACAGAAAAACACAACTGTATCAGGATCGATTACACTACTGACGTAGATATTAATGAACTTAGGTGAATCGACGAAAATAAATTATGTGAATGCCGAAATGAACGAAACATTTTGCCAAATTTCCGAAATATTGTCGTACCTGTAATCGAACGTTGTTATGCCTGTTGAGAAGAATATCCAATATCGTTTCTATACAGACGTTAATTTGCGACAAACACTTCATCAGCAGTATCACGTCGTGTCGATAGTAGTACGCGCATAATCCTATCGGCATTATCACCAATACCAGATTAAGAAGCATCAAATACGCATAAAGATTTTGAAGAAAAAGTTTTGTCCCACGAGTTTCCGGATTAAGGGGCCAGGTGCAAGTCATAGTACCAAATGTTTCGAGTATCCAAAATACCCGATGAATGTCTAAACGGATAAATCCCATTTTGCAACACTCGCAGCGAACATTAGCTTCCTGATTTCTATTTGGTCCGAATATTCCTCGAACGCACAGAATATCGAGCGACACTGGAATCCTTTCCTTCGACGATTAAACGTGGATATGGGAGGAGAACTCTTCGGAAACAGTGAAACTCATTAACCATTCGCCATGAAAAAGACGATCCTTGAGAATCACCTTCTGGCAGGCACAAGGTAGAAATGTTTCAGTCGCAATTGCACGCAAACGCCACTGCGGTAGTCTACTTGTGTCGAGGGCAATCATTGGAAATTATGTTCAGTTCCTCGCGTTTGTAAAGTACTTTAATTGCTTCGCTCGATTTTGCTATCTACATCTACACCCCCTTCCTCTAATTAGAATATCGCTCGAACCGTTCCTACGGTGAACACCGACAGATCGAGGACAGTATGAAGATTATTTTCCTAGTACGCGAATCGCACGGCTAGGACGTTAAGCTGCCATCGAGTTAAGTATTCTGACACAATTAACCATGTTCCTATCTACCTGCTCTACTGTTTTCAATCGATAGAAACGAAACCTAATGTACGGAAATGTACAAATTTGTATTCTCGCGAAATGTATAAAATGTGATTTCTTCGATGAGTTTAATTCTACAGGTTAAGTTAATCAAACTTCGAAATTGTCCAGTGAAGAGTGAAAGTCAGTTTTCCACAAGCGTATTGCCTGTGGTTAAACCGAAAAATAACGCTTTTCGGGTAGTTACAGTATTGAATTCTTTGGTTGAATAAACAGAGACGAAATTTGCAATGGTGTTTACTTACGAACCAAATTATTTTTCGATGTATGAAAAATTTTATATATTTAAGTATAGTAATACATTTCGATCATCGTACACTATAAACGAAATATAGGTATACACAATCTTGTGAACGTCAAATTGAAAGTCTTAATTATCAATTACAGCTCTCATCGTCGTGAAGTAAGATGCAATGGTCTTCAAAAACTGAAAAGAAAACAATGTATGGTTTCATCCTTTTTTAAATTGATCGCAGGTGTCAATTAACGTATCAATTTCATTAAAAGTATGAGTGCCATTACACGTTGCGATTCTAAAACATCAAAATCGTGAAACAATTGTTCGGCCTGTTGCGACGTGACTATGATAATTGCTCGGTTAGATGGACTCACACGCGTGATAATTTGGCTAAAATAATGTCATTCAAAAATATACATTACGTGTGAGTAATATGACAGCGACAGGGTGGGGAAAAAAATACCCATACGTATAACGAGTGGTTTTTGGCTTCTTTGAATTAGGAAATATACTAGACTGCTGGACACGGATGATGATTTCCTTATGAATCTTGCATTATACGTTGCCATTCCAATATTTTGACTCTATTGACAACAAAAAATTGCATTAATATTTAATACGTATAAAACAGGGTCCAAATGTCCCAATTAACTGGGGTAATCAAAACGCTGGATCAAGAGACAAGGTCTTGTCTAGGGTCAAGTACAAGTACGCGAGACTAGACCTTGCATCTTTGTCGGAAAGAACGAACGGGATTTTCGAGGTGGTCAAATTGCATTAAAAAATGAATTTTTTTTTAAACTGCAATTTCCGTCGGAAAGACTATGTCGAGATGAGTAATTTGAGTACGATTTGATTAAATTTCATGCTATTCTAAGCAATTTCGCGGAGACGATTTCGGTATTGGCATGCATTTTACATTACTTACAATTTCGCGTAAATCGTCTGCTGGCCACGCTGTAATGTATAATCTCTCGCAGCCAGCCACCACCATGCAAGTAAATTGGGCCATTACAGCGAAGGGTTGATTCTGAATAAGTTGAAGAAATTTGAATTGGTATACCGATAAATTAGCGAATATCAGCGTTAAATGATAAGTTAATCGAGCACAAGTCTCATTTAGCGTGATAATGGTACTCGTTTATATTAGATAGTTAAGTACGAAATTTGTAGCGAGTCGTATTATTATTATTGTTATTCTACAAATTTCATACCAGACGGCCTGATATCTCCCATTGAAATTTATTACAAAAGCATGATATTGAGAAGGAAATAAATACATACGTAAACAAGGGGAATTCCTCCACAAATCACGCTACACGCCATTGTAATATTCGTTTTGCAAATCAAATATGAAACGGCGCCTTGGGTGCCGTCGACAAACCTAATCATTAAATAATATCTTCTATTCTAACCTTAACCATGTAAATTTCAAGGTTTAATATTTTCACCGAATACAAAAATGAAATTTTCTTGCAACGCGTTACTGTATTATACAATGTTTTTGGAATTTTTCAAATACTTTTGAAATGAGTCGCAAGCTAGAGAGTAATTTTTTATATCAATTTTCCGAGTTTACTGGAACTCTTTAATCGCTACGCGTATGTTAATAAAATAATTCAACGAACTTACCCAATTATTTCTTGATGCTTTCTTATACACAATTTCATCTCAACGTCATTTTTTACATTTTCCAGCTCCAGGCACAACATTTCAATCCTGGCAGTCGAGTAAGAAAATAGCACAGCTATCATCAAATCTACCGTTAGACCGAGCGCTGTTTGTAAAATAGCAAAGACCTGCAAGACGTAAATGATGAATTTCCTGATCGGTGGCTCGATGGAAAATGGATACCAAGCTTCCGCTGGGAGTTGCGTTGGCATTAAAAGGGGACCGCAGGAAAAGGCGATGGCAGCTGACATGTATGATATCGATACGAACGCCGAGAATCCCGAATAACGATTGACGTATTTTCCAAGGATCGTTTTTTCTTGTTCATTGGCCGATTCCAGGAAGTCCTCGATTTTTGCTATGAGTTTCTAGACAGATTTACCGATAGAACATTAAAACTTTACAACTAGCCTAATATATGGAATAAAAAAAAATTGGTTAAGTCATTCATCAGATTAGCAAACGTCGGTACATACAAAATAGCGCACAGTTTAATATTCTGAATCGAATCACACACGGACAAGAATAACATCACAGGCAAGACGGATCAATTTTCTTTTTGTGTAAATACCGTCAAACCAAATTTCAGTTAATACATATCGAAATTGTACATTAATGTCTCTAATAACTTCTCCGCGCAGAACATCTCTTATTGTACTTTGCTTTGTGAACCTGCAATTTTGTTTTTCCCATTTTGCATAGGAGCAAGTTGAAGAACACCTCCGTCAGAGCAGTGAGCTCGGACAGCGTCTTCATTAAGTTAATAATTCCATTCTCGTAATAATACACGTTCAGAGCGAGAGGTATCAAAGTTCCCAGCGTGTTCAACACGGCGATGCTCCACATTAACTCCCTCAACAATAGTTTACGACTTCCCGCTTTTGGATCCGGTGGCCACGTGCTGCTGATGCCCCCGAATATCCGAAGAATTCGCAACGCGCGCGGCATATCCAGACGAAGAATCTTCATTTTCCTCGAAACACTCGAGAAACTCTCACCGATCGGTTCTTGAGCAAGGCACAGTTCCTTTTGTCTAAATGCTGACGTGTAAAGTGCGGCAGGATGCAAATCGATAACTCATTAATCATTCGCATAGAAATGAACAGAAGACGATTAACATTTCCCGAGCGATCGTGGGAAATACCCACGCTACATTCCCCGAACATGTACAATTATTCGAACAAATTGCCAGCGATAGGTTTTCTATGGCTCGTACTGTTACGATTTATTTCTGCTACGCTTCCATTCTAAAGACTTTTCTCGAATTCATGGTAATCGCTTCCCGTTTAGTTTCATATGTACGGAATGACGGAAAAAATTGTGATACCATCTAGGAGAATATTTTTTTCTCTCACTTAGTATTTCTTCAGTGTGTATTGACTAAGAAAATTGAATTTGTAGCGTAGACGCGCTATAGACTTACCTGTGATCCGACCTCATCTGACTTGCGGCGAGCGAGAGACACACGGTTGAATGATCGTCCCTGCACGGGACTCGAGAGCAACATTAAATTTGTTAAAGACGAAAGAAGTCAAATGGAACTTACAAATCCCGCCAATTATAAAACTTGAGATTCTCGTTATTTCTTGTGGTGATCCAGGGTGCCTAAGAAAGTATTGGTGGACGATGCTTAGCTAACACATAATACGCCAAGTAGGGTAAGTCCCATAAAAATTGATACTGAAGTTCTTTAAAAGACTGAACATGTAAATTATAATATGATATGTGTCAAAAATGCAATCGGTGACAACGGATAACTATTCGAATAGGAATAACGTGAATTAGAATTCTTAATTAATCTATTCCAAATATTGATGTGCAAGTTACATAGTACTGGCAGAATAACTACTGAGAACTGCAAGTACCTTCTAGTAAGTACTCAACGCGGGTCATGATATGGTAAATACCCACGGAGGATAGTTTCATCATGGGGAAGACATAAAATGCGGTATACCGTGTGTAATAGAAACCAGCGGTTGGTACAGAGGGCTGATAGTGGGAGGGTTGAAAAACAGGGTGCAACACGACCTTAGACCCAGAGTAATATTAAATCAATAACGATGTACAATTTTCAAATTAGTACACGAAAGATACTATGAAAATAGTTTATTTTCCATTCCATTTTGTGTAACATATACCAACAAGTGTTTCAAACAAGCTAACAACAGAATCGTTTATCTTCACTACGATAAAATACGATTTTCCATTGATTATACTCCAATCATAGTTCGTATGCCCATAAAGTACGACGATATAGTTTTTAAGAACTGAAAAGAAAGGAACGTGGTAGTCATATTCCACGCACGAGAAGAAAATGTAGGCGATAGCTTACGGTTGCGTAGTATTCGAAGGAAGGCGGAGGAAGAAGCGTAATAGACAGAACGAGAGCTTTCTGACTTCTGAGTATTATCATCCACACATTTGAGACCATACTCTTTGACTTTCCAATCCACGGTATACTGTATACCGAGAAGGCTAACTCTTTGCTCTAAAACGTGAAAAGCTTCCTTGAGACAAAATTCTGGGTGTTTGCGAACTAAATGCAAATTTTGTTTGCAACTCACAATTTCTTTCAAGTCGTTCGCTGGCCAGGAAACGATAAATAATCTTTGCAAACTGGCAACCACAATGGTTAAAAATTGCGACGTCACGGTGAGGGGTTGTTTCTGGATTTTAAACAGTTTGATTTTTACGAGACTTTTCAATCGCACGGAATACGTTCGCGCGTTAATACTTGATATACACAGTTGTTTAATAACGTAAAGAGACATTTATTTAACACTTCGCACTTACTAGAAGAAGAGGTACGCTCCCGCAAATTACTGTCACGGACATCGTAACGTTAGATTTCAACACTAGATATCCAACAGCAGTTCCCGTATCTCTCACAAATCTAATCGAATTTTCAAACGACACACCCTCATAGATATTCAATGGAGAAATTATTATCCACGTAATTCTTACTCACTGAATTATTTCTTGATGTTTCCTGATGCAGATTTTTAACTGATGATCCTCTGTCACATCTTTCAGCTCCAACATCAACATCTCCAATCTAGCTGTCGAGTACCACAGAAACGTAGCTATCGTAACGTCTACGCAGAGGCAACACACGATCACGTAGATCGCTATGACTTGCATCAAGTAAAGTAGACTCTTCAGGAACCATGTATCTGTTGCGAACGGATACACCACGTCGCAAGGATAATCCGTGTGCAGGAATAACGGGGAAAGGATGAACGCGGTTCCGCAGAAGACAAAACACGAAGCGATCACCTGACACATCTTCGCGTAACGGTCAATGTATTTCTGTAGAACAATCATTTCCCGAGGATTCGCGGTTTTTACGAAACTCCTCATCTTTGTCACGAGTTTCTGGATAAATTTAGAACCTTGTTAATATTGGAACACTGAAGAGTGGAATCTGAGGTAAACGTTGCTTCTTGAATTTATCGATACGTAAGGATAGTCCAGTTATGAATTTAACTATTGTAGTTCTTTGAAACGACAAACAAACAACTTGGGTAAAATGTACGGGTGTAGCTGTCGTCCGTAACCAGAATGAATTTAGAACATGTAGACATGACAGTGTTTGTGACAAAATTTCGTTCTTTCGAAAAAAATTGCATTTTGGAATTTTGAAAAACTGAATTTCTGGAAACGATCACACTAGCTTGGGAATACAATCGTACCTGTAATTGAAGGTTGTTACGCTTGTTGAGCAGAATATCCAACAACGTTTCTATAGAAACGTTCATTTGCGTGAAGCACTTCATCATAAGTATTGAGTCGTGTCGAAAGTAGTACGCGCATAATCCTAGCGGCACTATCAGTGCTATCAGATTAAAAACGATAAAGTACCAGTAAAGATTCCGAAGGAAAAGTTTTAATCCACGCGTTGCCGGATTAACTGGCCACGTGCAATTCGTTGTTCCCGCAATTTCGAGGATCTGAAATACCTGGTGAATGTTTAAATCAAGAGCTCTCATGTTGCGACGATCGCGGCAAATATTAGCTTCCCGATTTCTGTTCGTTCAAGAATATTCTTGAATCGTGCTAAATATCGAGCAATACTCGCAACTTTTCTTACTTCGAATAAACGCGGAAATGAGACAGGTACTCTTCGGAACGAACGATACTCATCAATCATTTCCCGCGAAGAAAATGATTCTTCGCACTCGCCTTTCGCCAGGCGAAAGGTAGAAATGTTTCAGACACAATTGCACGCAAACGCGGTTGCGGTAGGCTACTTGCGCCGAGCGCAATTATTGGAAATTATGTTTAGTACCCCGCGTTTGTAGAGCACTTTAATAGCATTGCTCGAATTTTCTATGCATACCTCTTTATTCTAATTATCTCGTGCTCGATAAAAACGTGAAAAAAGATATCACTCGATCCGTACACGTGGTCCGTTAACATCGACGAATCGAGGACAGTTTCGAAATTATTTTCATAACGCGCGCAACGTACGGTGAGCGCGTTAAGCTGGCAAAGAGTTAAGTGTTCTAACATAATCAACCCTGATCTGTTACATTACTGTTTTCAATCCATAGAAATTAATGAAACCTAAAGTTCAAGAATGTGTTAAATTTATTCTTCCAAAATGTATCCGCGCGTCCATTTCTCCTTGGGTCTCCAGTCGCAGCAACCTACGCGTGGTGAGCCTTAACCCGATAAGGTTTCTGCATAATAATTAGCTACTTCATTACGACATATATTATTTTTTTATTCTCGATTAATTGTGCGTGGGTTCAACGAAATTGCTACAAATAAACTCATCTTCCAATAATTCTATCATACCATTATTATAGTAAATAATAATGGCATTATTATGATAAATACCAAGCCAGGATAGCATGATCATTAGTAGGTACAGAGGGTCTTTACAGAGGGAGGAAACCAACGGCTGGTATAAAGGGTAGATACCGTAGGGGTTGAAAAACAGGGTGCGAAAAACGCGTCCTTTGATCAAGAATAATATGAAACCAAACAATGATAAATAGAAATATAGTATTTTTCAGATCAGTACATTAACGATACTATGAAACTAATTTATTTTGCAATCTACCTTGCATAAAATATACTAACACGTATTAGAAGCGTTTCGAACGTACTAATTGCAGAATCGATTATCTTGACTACGGTAGAACACGATTTTCCAATGATTACACTCCGATCACAGTTCTTATCCCCATGAAGTACGATGATACGGTTTTTAAGAACTGAAAACAGAGGAACGCGATGATTGTCATCCACACGCAAAGAGAAAATCCAGAAAATATCTTACGGCTGCGTAGTATTCGAAGGAAGGAGGTGGAAGAAGAGCAATAGACAGAACCAGAGCTTCCTGACTCCTAAGCATTACAACTCCCACGTTCGTGAGCATACTTTTTGACTTTCCAACCCATGGTATACTATAAACCGAGATGGCTAACTCTTTGCTCTGAAACGGAAAAAACTTCTTTGAAACAAAATTTGAGGCGTTAGCGATGTAAATGCAATTCTGCTTCTCACTCACAATTTCTTTCAAGTCGTCCGCTGGCCATGAAATGATAAATAATCTTTGCAAACTAGCCATCACTATGGCTAAAAATTGAGATGTCACGGTGATAGGTTGTTTCTAGATTTCAAGCAGTTTGATTTTTACGAAACTTTTTAATCGCGTCGAATACGTTCGTGCGATAACATTTAACATACAGAGACATTTATTTAATATATCGTACTTACTAAAAGAAGAGGTATACAGCCACAAATAACTGCCACCGACAACGTAACGTTAGATTTGAATACTACATATCCAACAGCAACTTCCGCATCTCTCACAAACCTAATGCAATTTTCGAATAAGATATTTAATGGAGACATAATGTTCTATGCAATTATTACTCACTGAATTATCTCTTGATGTTTCCTGATGCAGTTGTTTAACTGATGCTCCTCCGTCACATTTTGCAACTCCAATATCAACAGGTCTATTCTCGCTGCCGAGAACCACAGAAACATGGCTACCATAAAGTCTACGCAGAGGCAACCCGTAATCATGTAGATCGCTATAACTTGCGTCATGTAAAGTGGAACCCTCGCGAGCAACGCGTCGGTGGGAAAAGGATACACCGAATCCGCAGGAAAATCGGCGTGCGAAAATATCGGGGCAATAACGAACACTGTTCCGCAGAAGAGGAAACACGACGCACTGATCTGACAGATCGCCGAGTAACGGTCAATGTATTTCTGGATAATTATCATATCGGTAGAATTGGTGGTTTTCACGAAACTCCTCATCCTTCCCACCAGTTTCTGAATAAATTTGCAACCTTGTTGGTACTCGAGGGATGAAAAGTATATAGTAAAATGTAAATATTCTTTCCATTAACGGAAATTGAGGGGCAGGTGTTTGCAGTGGTTAAAGCACACCGAAAAGTATTCGTGTTTTTGGATAATTGTTTCGAATTCTGGCAATATTGGCGCATTCAGCTGAAGCGCGATTTTTTCACGATTACACTTTTGTTAACGAGAGTAGTGTAAAAAATTTTGGTCCCCCGAAACAATTGTCACTGCCCAAATGGTCAATGATTTCCGACTACTCGTTCTATATGTGTTTTAATTATTTAATTACTTTAAACAATGTAATGAGTATGCACGTTTGAAAATACGTACGATGGAATGTTATAGAAAATAATAACAATTACTTGCATCGCGATCGATGGCAGTAGCAGCGCAGTTATTTAAAATCGTAAATTATATGTGTGACGGAACAATCGAACTATATTGTAAAATTTCCGAATATACACGTACCTGCAACCGAACGTTGTTATACCTGTTGAGAATAATATCCAACACCGTTTCTACACTGACGATCATTTGTGACAAACATTTCATCAGGACTATCGAATCGTGTCGAAAGTGATACGCACATAATCCTATTGGCATTATCAGCAACAGCATATTAAGAACAATCCAGTACGTATAAAGATTATGAAGGAAAAGTTTCGTCCCACGAGTTTCCGGATGAAGGGGCCAGGTGCAAGTCACCGTTCCAACTGTTTCGAGGATCCGAAATATCCGATGAATGTCTAAACGGATAAATCTCATTTTGCGACCGTCGCAAGGAGCATGCGTTTCTTGATTTTTATTTGGTACGAATATTCTTTAAGCGTACAGAATAGCGATCGACACTGGAATATTTTCCATCGACGATTCAACGTGAATATGAGAGAAAAATTCTTCGGAGAGAACGAAACTCATTAATCATTCGCCATGTAAGAAGGCGATCCTTAGAAATCACCTTCCGCCACGCACAATGTAGAATGTTCCGGATGCGATTGCACGCAAAGACGGTTGTGGTAGCCTGCTTGTGCCGAGAGCAATTATTGAAAATTGTCTTCCCTGCCCCGCGTTCGTGGAGTACTTTAATAGCTTCGCTCGAGTTTCCTATCTATACCCCATTAGTCTAATTATCTGCTGCCCGATGAAAAAGTGAAAAATACAATATCTCTCGATTCGTGCTCGCGATCAGTTAATATCGACAAATCCGGAACAGTTTCGAGATTATTTTCCTAGTGCACGGATCGTACGGCAAGAACGTGATACTGGCATCGAGTTAAGTATCCTGACACAATTAATCGTAACCCTATCCGTGCCGCGTTACTATTTTCAATCGATAGAAATGAAACCTGAAGTGTACGAATATAGTAACTTTATTCTCGTAAAATATACCTGGGCGTCTATTTCCCTTTGAGTCTCCAGTCGCAGTAATCTCCGCGGGTTGAGAGCTAACCCGATGATGTTTTTAAAGAACAAGAATAATGTGGAACCAAAGGATGGTAAATAGGAATATAGCATTTTTCAGGTCAGTACATAAGGGATACTATGAAACTAATTTATTTTGCAATCCGGCTTGCATAAAATATACTAACACGTATTAGAAGTATTTCGAACGTACTAGATGCAGAATCGATTGTCTTGACTACGGCAAAATACGATTTTCCAATGATTACACTCCGATCATAGTTCTTATCCCCATGAAGTACGACGATATGGTTTTCAAGAACTGAAAAGAAAAGAACAGGATAATCGTCGTCCTACGCGCAAAGAGAAAATACGGGAATGATCTTACGGCTGCGTAGTATTCGAAGGAAGGAGCTGGAAGAAGAGTAATAGACAGCACCAGAGCTTCCTGACTCCTAAGCATTACAAATCCCACGTTCGAGATCATACTCTTTGACTTTCCAATCCACGGCATACTATAAACCGAGAAGGCTAATTCTTTGCTCTAAAACAAAATAAACGTCTTTGAGACAAAATTTTAGTGGTTTGTCAAATAAATGCAATTCTGTTTCTCACTCACAATTTCTTTCAAGTCGTCCGCTGGCCATGAAACGATAAATAATCTTTGCAAACTGGCCATCACTATGGCTAAAAATTGCGATTTCACGGTGATAGGTTGTTTCTAGATATCAAGGAGTTTGATTTTTACGAAACTTATGCACCATGACATTAATGTGACTCTTACAATTAGTACTCACCAGAAGAAGGGGTATACAGGCAGAGATAACTGCCACCGACAACGTAACGTTAGATTTGAATACTAGATATGCAACGGCAGCTTCCGTATCTTTCACGAATCTATCGCATTTTCAAATAATATATTTATAGTTATTAAATGGAAAAATAATTGTCTACGCAATCTTTACTCACTGAATTATTTCTTGATGCTTCCTGATGCAAATTTTGAACTGAAGGTCATCTCTCACATTTTGCAGCTCCGACATCAACAGGTCTATTCGCACTGCCGAGTACCAGAGAAACATGGCTACCATAAAGTCTACGCAGAGGCAACCCGTAATCATGTAGACCCCTACAACTTGCGTCAAGTAAAGTGGACCCTTCACGAGCAAAGCTTCGGTGGGAAACGGATACACCGAATCCACAGGAAATTCATTGTCCATAAATGTTGGGGCAATAACGAACGCTGTTCCGCAGAAGAGGAAACACGACGCGATGATCTGACATACATCCGAGTAACGGTCAACGTATTTCTGTAGCATTAGCATTTCGCTAGGATCGGCATTTTTCACGAAACTCTTCATTCTTGCCACGAGATTCTAAATAAATTTACAAGGGGTTTTTGGATGATTGTGTTGAATTCTGTCAGTATTGGTGCACCGCGCTGAAACTCGATTTTTACATGATTAAATTTTTGTTAACGAGAGTAATGTGACAAATGTTAATCCCCTTAGCCTCTCCAACAATTTCACTGATTTTGAAATATCCTCTCTATATATGATTTAATTATTTCATTACGTTGAACAAGGTAACGATAATCCAGCATTAGGTATACGTACGATGGAATGTTACAGAAAATGTGCTTTGAAAATAATACAACAATTATGTGCGTCACAATCGAAGCCAGTAGTAACGCAGATATTAATAAACGTAAATTATATGTGCGTAAAAACAATCGAAACGTGTTGCACAATTTCCGAATATAGTCGTACCTGTAATCGAACGTTGTTATACCTGTTGAGAAGGATATCCAACACCGTTTCTACACTGACGATACCTTGCGCAAAACATTTCATCATAAGTACCGAATCGTGTCGAAAGTAGTACGCGCATAATCCTACCGGCATTATCAGCAATATCATATTAAGAATAATCCAGTACGTGTAAAGATTTTGAAGGAAAAGTTTTCTCCCACGAGTTTCGGGATTAAGCGGCCACGTGCAAGTCACAGTACCAACTGTTTCGAGAATCCGAAATACCCGATGAATGTCTAAACGGATCAATCTCATTTCGCAACACTCGCAGCGAACATTAGCTTCCTGATTTCTATTTGCTACCAATATTCTTCGAGCGTGCAGAATATCGAGCGACACTCGAATCTTTTCCTTCGACGATTAAACGCGGATATGAGAGAAAAACTCTTCGGAAAGAACGAAACTCATTAATCATTAGCCATAAGAAAGACGATTATTCGGAATCACCTTTCGCCCGACACAGCGTAGAATTGTTTCAGACGCAATTCTAGGCAAACGCGGTTGTGGTAGTCTGCTTGTGTTGAACGCATTCATTAGAAATTATGTTCAGTACACCCCGCATTCGTAGAACAGTGTAATAGCTCCGCTCGACTTTTCTATCTATACCCCTTTACTATAATTATCTCCTGCCCGATAAAAACGTGAAAAATACCATACCTCTCGATTCGTACGCGTGGTCAGTTAACATTGTAAAATCCGGAACAGTTTCAAGATTGTTTTGCTAGTGCACGGATCGTACGGCCAGGATGTTGAGGTGCCCTCGAGTTAAGTATTCTGACACAATTAATCATACTCCTATCCACCTGCTCTACTGTTTTCAATCGATAGAAATGAAACTTAGAGTACAGAAGTGTACATACTTTTATTCTTGAGCAACGCATAAAATGTGATTTTTAGATTTATTCGATTCCGAAGGTTAAGTTAATCGAACTTCAAAATTGTTCAGTGTGAAGCAAAGCTTGGTTTCCGATAAACTTATCGTCACTGATTAAACCAAAAGATAATTCTTATAATATTGAATTCTTCGGGTGATTAAAAATGGACACAATTTTCAATGGTGTCTACTTGCCAATCAAATCATTTTACCATGTATCAAAGATTTTCAAAGAGTGCCATTAAATGTTACAATTGAAAGGAACATGATCGTAGAATAATCGTTCACTAATTGATTCACATGCGTGATAATATTTTTAAATTCTTGTCAATCAGAAATATATATTACATGATTATACATAGCAAATACCGACAGACGATAGCATCATCATGTGTAGGAAATAAAATGGGGTATATCCTGTGTAGCAGCGGTTGGTACTAGGGATTGATAGTGTCATGGTTGAAAAATAGGGTGCATCGCGTCCTTAAACCCAAAATAATATTAAACCAATAACGATAAATAGGGATATACAATTTTTCAAATTAGCACACCAAAGTTACTATGAAATTAATTTATTTTCCATTCCATTTTGTGTAAAATATACCAACAAGTGTTTCAAACGAACTAACAGCAGGATCGTTTATCTCCACTACGGTAAAATGCGATTTTTCAATGATTATACTCCAATCATAGTTCTTATCCCCATAAAGTACGACGAAATAGTTTTTAAGAACTGAAAACAAAGGAACGTGGTAATCGTTATTTCATGTTCGAAAAGAAAACACGAGGCAGAGAGTGTGAGATCTTACGATTGCGTAGTATTCGAAGGAAGGCGGAGGAAGAAGCGTAATAGACAGAACGAGAGCTTTCTGACTTCTGAGTATTATCATACCCACACTCGAGACCATACTTTTCGACTTTCCAATCCACGGTATACTGTAAACCGAGAAGGCTAACTCTTTGCTCTAAAACGAAAAAATCTTCCATGAGACAAAATTCTAGATGTTTGACAAATAAATGCAATTTTGTTTGCCACTCACAATCTCTTTCAAGTCGTCCGCTGGCCAGGATATGATAAACAATCTTTGCAAACTGGCAACCACAATCGTCAAAAATTGTGATGCCACGGTGAGGGGTTGTTTCTAAATTTCACATAGTTTAATTTTTTGTAAACTTTTTAATCGCGTCGAATACGTTCGCGCGATTAAGATAATTAATTTGACACTTAGTACTCACCAGAAGAAGAGGTATACAGCCACAAATAACTGTCACCGACATCGTGACGTTAGATTTGAATATCAGATACCCAACAGCAATTTCCGTATCTCTCACAAACCTAATACAATTTTCATATAATATACTCTCAGTGATATTTAATGGAGAAATTATTTTCTACGTAATTCTTACTCACTGAATTATTTCTTGATGTTTCCTAATGCAGATATTTAACTGATGCTCCTCTCTGACATCTTGCAGGTCCAATATCAACATCTCTATTCTCGCTGCCGAGTACAAGAGAAACGTAGCTATTGTAACGTCTACGCAGAGGCAACACACGACTCCGTAGATCGCTATAACTTGCAACAAGTAAACTGGACACCTCACGAGCAACGCATCTGTGGGAAACGGATACACCGAATCCCCAGGAAAATCAGTGTGCAGAAATATCGGGGATAGGATGAACGCGGTGCCGCAGAAGACGAAACACGAAGCGATGATCTGGCACAACTTGGAATAACGGTCAATATATTTCTGCAAAATATCCATTTCACGAGGACTGGCGGTTTTCACAAAACTCCTCATCTTTGTCACGAGATTCTGAATAAATGTACAACCTTGTTAATATTTTAACACTGAAGAGTAGAATCGGAGGAAAATGTTTTTACTTGAATTTGTTTAATACGTAAGGACAACCCTGTCGCGAAATTAACTATTGTATTTCTTTGAAACGACAAACAAAAAACTTGGGTAATATGTACGAATGTAGCTGTCGCCGCAACCGGAATGAATTTAGAAAATGAAGAAATAACAGTGCTCGTGACAAAATTTCGGTCTTTCGAAAAAAAATTGCATTTTGGAATTTGAAAAACTGGATTTTTGGAAACGGTCACTGGGCAGAGCCTAAAAATCCGTCTTAAAGCTTGGGAATGCAATCGTACCTGTAATTGAAGGCTGTTGCGCTTGTTCAGTAGAATATCCAACAACGTTTCTATACAAACGTTCAGTTGTGACAAGCACTTCATCAGATGTATAGAATCGTGACGAAAGTAATACGCGCATAATCCTACCGGCATGATCAGTGCTATCAGATTAAAAACGGTAAAGTACCAGTACAGGTTCCAAAAGAAAAGTTTGGTCCCACGCGTTGACGGATTTACCGGCCACGTGCAATTCGTTGTTCCCGCGGTTTCGAGGATTCGAAACAATTGATGAATGTTTAAACTAAGAAAACTCATATCGCAACGTTCGCGGCGGATATTAGCTTCCTGATTTCTATTGGTACAAGAATATTCTTGTATCGTGCGAAATATCGAGTGATACTCGAAACTTTTCTTTCTTCGAATAAACGCGGAAATGATACAAGGCACTCTTCGGAATGAACTGTACTCATTAATCATTCCCCGCGAAGAAAATGATTCCTCCGGAATCACCCTTTTGCCAGGTGCAAGGTAGAAATGTTTCAGACACAATTACACGCAAACGCGGTTGTGGTAGTCTACTTGTGTCGAGCGCAATTATTGGAAATTATGTTCACTACACCCCGCGTTCGTAGAGCACTTTAATAGCTTCGCTCGAGTTTTCTATCTATACCCCTTTATTCTAATTATCCCCTGTCCGATAAAAACGTGAAAAATACAATATCACTCGATCCGTACTCGTGGTCAGTTATCCTCGGCGAATCAAGAACAGTTTCGAAATTATTTTTCTCATGCGCGCCACGTACGGTAAGCAGGTTAAGCGGGCAACGAGTTAAGTGTTCTGATATAATTAGCCTTGATCCTATCGTGCCGTGTTACTGTTTTCGATCGATAGAAATGAAACCTAAAGTACAAGAATGTAGTAACTTTATTCTTCCAAAATTCTCGTAAAATATATCTGCACATCTATTTCTATAATAATTAGTTAGTTTATTATACGAAATGACTATCCGGTAAATTGCTTGCAAATCTATTCATTTTTGTTGTTCTATAACTTCATATAATTATCGTAGCATTTATCCGACGTCTTTAAATTCACATAATCTTTATATTTTATGTTTAGAGACACCGCAACGCTTCCGCTTCAACTTAAAGTTTTCCAAATTTGGAGATATTGTTTCATCAACGTGTTCCCCATCGATATCTTTCGGTCGCTATGTACAACTCGCAAGGCGTACGTATTCAATTGTAATACTGGAGAGTTACTATATCAAATTAATTTATTCGGTTCGTGTAACAATATAATAACAGGTGTTTCCCACCTTGATCGTGAGAGTTGAAATATCGTACTACGTTTTATCTTAAACAACTATACACTCTTTTCTTTAAAGCGACTATTAAAGCGGAGTTACTTATGGTGACTCGAATACGCAACCCGAGGCCTCAGTGATTAATCTGGATCATTCTCCAATGATAGTTCGTATTCCCATAAAGTAAGAGGATATCGTTTTTAAAAACTGAAAACAAACGGTATACGCAAAGGTGTTTTCAAATAACTACGAAAGATAAGGGAGAGATCTTACGGCTGCATAATAAGTGAAGGAAGGAGAGGGAAGTAACATAATAGATAGAACGAGAGCATTGTGGCTTCTACCAATCACCATGCACAGATTTTGTCCCATAGATTTTGATTTTCCAACCCACGATGCACTGTAAGCCCAGAAGGCCACTTGTTCGCTCTAAAAGATTGTTTATAATATATCATTAATCGTCATTCCTCTATTAATTGTTAGTTATCTATCGGATACGTACTAGACCTAAAATCAACCAAGAAACTGCAAATTTAGAGGGTGTACAAAGAAGAATTTTCAAACTTTTATACCTACAAGTATAATACTAATACTAATACTTCAATGTTTACGTTATCTTATGCTGCCCACGTTACAACTGTAAGTTACACGTTAAACCACCTATAGTTAATTTA
Organism: Pemphredon lugubris; assembly: GCA_933228935.1. NCBI lineage: Eukaryota > Metazoa > Arthropoda > Insecta > Hymenoptera > Crabronidae > Pemphredon > Pemphredon lugubris. Next base: position 53,810,319 of record OW121817.1, on the reverse strand, counting down.
AGATGCATAGATGTCTTATGTGAATCCAGTCTAACGATATATTATATTTAAAATATTTGATTCGCGAACTCGCTAGCGCGCTTCTATTTTCAGGAACTTCCACGGGCGATAAGAGTTGCCTCCCAGAAAACTTTTTACGCGCAGACGTGTATACATGTAGATGAGCGTAAAACAAATACAATTTTTCTACGTCACTCACGACTGCTCTCAAGTCGTCCGCTGGCCAGGAAATAATGTACAGCCTTGTTAAAGCGCCAATAACCATAGGTACAAATTGGGCTACCACGCCGAACGATTGCTTCTAAATATTAATGGCATGTTTACAAATGCTTATTTAAAACGAAGTTGCAATGCAACTAAATACCGAAATTACAAAATTGTATTCTCGAAAAAATTACTTACGCGAAGTAGTGGTATAGCTGCAGCAATTACCGTCAACGCCATCGTGAGGTTAGTCTTGAAGATTAAGACTTGAACGGCATATTCTGTTTCTCTCGTGAACCTAGAAATTCCAGAATGCGGGAAATATAATTTTTGAATTGGTAATTATTTTAATATTTTGTTTTTAAATATTGGTTCACCAACGAAGGGGCCGTTCGTATATCTAATTCTCTGCATAAAGTAGTCTAACAAAAATTATGTGACATTATTCGCACGGTCAACGCTGCAACGAGCCATAGAAAATGTAGAACGCTGCCACTTAAGAGATATAAAATCAAAATTACGTGTACGCGTTTTAGGGGAATTGTCTCGCGCGTGATTTCGTACTTAGGGCCACCACGCAGTGGGCGATTCCCTGTCGCGTGTCGCCGCGGTTTTTCTCGGAAAGCACCATTCTGACAATGGATTTCCAAGTAAAACGTGTCGCGGCGACGCGCGACAGCGAATCGCTAGTGCGTGGTCTCTCATATACGCCTGTGGAACTCGACTGCCGCGACACGCGACCAATGCCTGATCGCCCTTACCGTATCAACTCTTGATGCTGTTTGATGCAAGGTATTAATTGATTCTCCTCCGTTACATTTTTCAGCTCGAGTATCAACATGTCTAATCTTGCCGCAACGTACCAGAGAAACATGGCAGTCGTGAGGTCCACCGTAACATTACTAACGACATGGCAAATGCCGATAATTTCCACCACGTATAGCACACATTTGACGAACAGCGAATCCGTTGGGAACGGAAACACTGCGTCCAGGGGATAATCTGTGTGCAAAAATAAAGGTGAGATGGCAAAGGCTGCACCGCACATTACAAAACACGCGACTATCAACTCGTAGACAACTGTGTAACGGTCTATGTATTTTTGTAGAACGATCTTCTCGTGAGTCTTCGCGGTACTCACGAATTTCTTTAACTTTGACACGGGAACCTGAAAAAATTCGAGAACAGTACTTACTGTTAAAAAAAAAAATTATGATTAGAAACAGACGCGGATCGAATGCAATTTCGTACCTTACGTTCGCAATTACAAGAAAATATTGCCATACCTGTAAGCGACTGTCAAAATGCCTACAGAGAATGAAATTCATTGATGCTTCCACGAAAGTGGTCACCGTGGAAAGGGATTTCATCGCCGGTACAATATTGTCGAGATTGTAGTACACAAATAATCCTTGGGCCACTGCGAGTACGATCATAATGACAAAAGTGAAGGCCCGGTAGAGATTTCTGAGAAACAATTTAAAGCCTCGAGTGTTTCCATCGGTAGGCCAGGTGCAGGTAAAAACTCCCACCGTCTCGAGTATCGTAAGTACCCGGTAAATATCCAAATGGGAAGTTACCATTTCGCGATATTCCTTAATAACGATTCTTTTCGTACGGATTTTATTTGCCTCACGAGAATTCTCTACCGCGCGCTACGTCATTCTCCTATACTCGCGAGAAACATTCTCATATCGATTATATCTTCCGAACAATATTCCTCTATCGCGTGGCTATATGAGTCAGAATTTGAAATGCTTTCTCTATACAGAAATATGGAAATAAAAGGAGATACGCGTGGGGATCAACGGTACTCATTAATCATTCGCTACGAGGAAAACGATCCTTCGGTACAATCAGCTTTTCCAAGACGCCAGGTGCCAGTTCTTTTGCCAAGACGTACACACAATTCCGCTGGCGTACTACCACAATTATTGCAATTGCTATTGATCACGGCGTATTATTCGCAAGCTGGCATGTTTACCTCGATCTTTATTCTGTAAGATTGTATACTATTATCTAGAATATGTATGCTACATGAATGTGTGCTATATGTATGTATGCTATTATCTAGAAACTTCAATGCGTGAAAATGAAACCTCCGATCAATTCTTGCGGTCGGTCGCTGTTATCCTTCAGTTCTAGTTTATCCGCCACGTTCGTCGAGGAGGTTTCGGGATGAAAGTATAACGCGCAGTACCACTGAAATCGTAATATCTCGAGAAACGATTAATTCTTAGTTCGCGAAGTTTCATTATTGATCGCGATTCAACGGATTTACAAATTTTGCAAAGCTGTCGAGAAGTGTTAATTTCGCGAATGAAATCGGACTATGTCGAGCGCGGGAAATACTAGAAATTTAAAAAGCTGTAATTAATTATACTCCACTTTCAATAAATAAACCGAATTTTTGGGGCAAAGGAATCGACGAGGTTTTTGTCACAGTCGTGTTAAACAGTTTATGTAAAATAAATAAAACAAATTTAAATTGTAAATTTAGAAAGCGTAATTTAAAATCAAACTGCAAAAGTTATCACGAGATTAGTTTATTTTGCGTTTCAGCTAGTGTCATAATGTAAATTTTTGTTTCAATTGCAGGAATTAGAATGATGATTCATTCACAGTATATTGTCGTGACTGCTGTACGATACAAAATCGATCGTTACTCTTCGATTATAGTTCTGATCGCCATAAAGTACGATGATATCAATTTCAAAAACTGAAAGCAAAACGGTATAAACGATTACATGGAAAAAATGTGTAACGGAAACGAAGAACAGATCTTACGGCAGCGAAAGATTCGAAGGAGGGCGCAGGAAACAAAGTAATGGAAAGAGTTAGAGCTTTCTGGCTTCTAAGTACCATCATGCCGACGTGTATGCCCATGCTCTTTGATTTTCCCATCCATGGTACGCCATAAACCGACGAGGCAACCTTTAGACCCTATAAATTATTTAGAAATTAATAACGACAGTGGGAACGATCTAAAAGTTAGATTAGCAAATATTTTTTTAAAAAGAAACAAGATTTTTTTACCGCAATGTACTAGGCAAAAAATTCACTACGGTATTATATCGACGAATTTAATCATAGACGAGTATTTTTTCTCGACGAGTTCCTGTAAATCTTTTCAAAGACTCTTGTTGCTTTTAGATATTTATTTACGATATTAAACAAGGTGACTGTAGTTAAAACAGTATTGTATGGAACTGTAAAATAATTCCAAATCTTTGTATCACTTACAATTTCTTTTAAATCCTCTGCGGGCCAGACGACGATATATAATTTTTGTAAACCAGCGATCAGCATAGACACAAATTGAGATGTAACTACGGGTGGTTGTTTCTGAATTTGTAAACATTTAAAATTGAGAATATCCTACACGGATAAACTCGAATGAAAGAAGGGATGAAGACAAAAATTGTCACTTACGTGAAGAAGTGGTATGGCCCCAGTAATTACGGTCAACGACATCGTTATGTTTGTCTTGAAGAATATATATCGTACAGCTTTTTCTGTTTCCTTTACGAATCTGTAAATTACACGTTACAAACTCGTATAGAATTTCGTATTAAAAAAATATGTGCACTCAAGAGTACATTACAAAAGATTACGCAACGTTGATTTGTTGAAATTATTTTACACTCATACTCCACTCACTGTATTATTTCTTGATGTTTCTTGATGCAAGTTATCAACTGATAATCCTCCGTTATATTTTGCAGCTCCAATAACAACATGTCTATTCTTGCCGAGGAGTACCACAGAAAGGCAGCTGTCGTGTAATCCACGCAGTAGCACGTTACGATTATCATAATGCCGATAGCTTGCGATAAATAAATCAAGCGTTTCACGAGCAACACGTCCGTCGGAAAAGGAAAGATCGTGTCAACGGGAAAATCCGTGTCCAAAAAGAAAGGGGTCAGGATAAATGCCGTTCCACTCGTGACCCCGCACACCGTGATGATCATGAACAGTGGTAAGTAACGGTCTATGTACTTTTGTATAATAACCTGTTCGTGTTTCTCCGCTGTCTCCGCGAATCTTTTCATCTTTGTCACGAGATTCTGCGAGAAGATTGAATAAGAGTAGGACTGGACGTAAATGTTTCACGATATTGCAAAATTAAAGTTATACTTTACGATGTTTTATACAGGGACGGAAAAAAGAACCGAACGTAACCGAAACCGAACCCGAACCAGCCAGGTTAGGAACGGAACGTATGCCGCTCGCGAGATTGTTCCGTTCCGAAGAACGTAACGAAACTGGACACTACGAGTTGTCGTGACAACTGGGCCCGGAACGTTCCGCTTGGTTCCTTCTTCGGAACGGAACAATCTCTCGAGCGGCATACGTTCCGTTCTTCGGAACAGAACGACTTCTCGAACGGCTCACGTTCCGTTTTTCGGAACAGAACAACTTCTTGAACGGCTCACGTTCCGTTTTTCAGAACCATTCTTTTCCCGAATTAAACTTGGCTCAAATTTTCTTTGCAAAATTGTGTAAGTTGCCACGTCCGTTGAATTTGTGTACGTTGACAGAGGATATTAACAAATACACTTAACGAAAGATAATAATAAGCAATTAAATTAAATTGATCGTGTGTCCACGATTGTAAACTAATGCGCAGTAATAAATTCAACTGCGATAATTAGCAAAATGAAAAATATCTCATTATTTCAAATATCTTTCGGTGTGTTTCTCTGTTAAAACACGTGGCGCATCTTTCAAGAACTTGGTTGTTCATATAATGTTTATATTTGTTGTTGAAACCTGGCAGAACGCCTTCGAAGATAGTTTATAACTACCAGTTCGCCGAGATCGTTGTGCTTCCCTTGCACTCTCTTTCTTTTCATTCATTTCTGTCTCATCGTCAGCTTCGGCACAGCGTGTCAATGCCGATTTACAGGTAGACCTCCGTTCCCAGGTAAACGTCTCTCTCTTTTCCTCCTTCGCTCGCTCGCGCTAGCACTTTGATCGAGAAGCAGCTTTCCTATCCTCGCAGATGTTCAACCGCGACGGAGCGAGGAAGAAAGAGAGAAAGTCTTACAGACCTGAAGGTGCAAAAAGGTCGCTATTGTTCCGAGGGGCATCGGAAGACCTTAAGAAAATGTGCTAGTTTTCGGCTATGTTTCGTTTGCGCAGATTGCGGATGAAGAAGCGGAAGAACAAATAGTGAAGATATGAAAAAAAAAAATGATTTTATTTCCAATTTTTTTTTTAATTACCCGACAGTATGTATGTATATATATTACCGTAAACGATGTGTGTATATGGATGTATATATTGTAACATCGACATTATACATATATATCAAACAACAATATGGAAATCAGCAAATCCACGAATTTTATGAACGTAAAAAAGGAAAAATATCGTCACCAAAAAATCAACGAATTTCCTTACGCTGACGGATGTGTTCATGTATTTATTTTTTTTCATATTTTTACTATTTAGTAGAAAGTGGTAATTGTAATTTCTAATTTCCACCCCGTGGATGACGAAGAGAGTTGCAGAGGGTGGTGGACTGTGTACCTGGGGTACCGAACTTTACCTTGCGCCCGAATTCCGCGAACCCGAGTGAGTCTAGCGACCAGATGTTTTATTGCCTATACCAACGCTACAGAAACGTTGCTTCAAGGGGCATTGGAAGGCTTTAAGAAAATGCGCTCGTTTTTGGCGCCGATACTCTCTTTCCCTCGTCCGTCGCCTCTCACGTTTGCACTTGACCGAGAAGGGACGAGAGTCGGCACGGCGCGTGTTCACCCTGCCCAATTTTCGCTGTATGGGTCCCTCTGCCGAATGCCACATTTTTTTATGTTTTATTTCTACATTCCAGGAGTTTGAGACATTGAAAAATTGGGACACTTTTTCTTCAAAAATTACCAGCCGCGGCCTCGTTTATCGTAGTAAATTTGCTTTCTAAGTTGAACATTTTTAAGTTAAAGTTGTTAAGTTCGAGTCGGAAAAGACTGTGGTTTGACGAGAATTTTCAACCTTGTTCAAAAAGTTTGTTCCTCAACGCATAATTCATAAAAATAAAAAAGAATCGTTAATTTGACTGTCAGAGCATAAATGTTGTCTTTACCTCCCTCGCTCCCCCTCGCTCGCACTTGGCCGTGAAGAAGGGACGAGAGTCGGTAAGGCGCGTCCCCACCCTGCCGCATTTTCGCCTTGTGGGTCCCTCCCTTTCCTACCCGCGCTTCGAGCGTGGGAGAGAGAGAGAAGGTCTTATGCCGTGGCAACCGGGAGTCGACACCTTAGACAATGAACGTGGACTCCAGATCTAAATTTTGTTTCTGTTTACATCCCTCGTTCCCCCTCGGCCGAGGAGAAGGGGCGAGAGTAGGCAATACGCGTGTTCACTCTGTCATCAATTTCGACCGAATCGGTAACCCCAATGTCGTAGCGTCCCCTTGTAAAAAGGTGTTAAAAAATAATTAAAATAGGTTCATAGCTTCCGGTCGTGCATGTGCACTAAAGTTTGCTGAAATTATGTAAAATTCTCATTTTAACGATAGTTTTTAACGGACTTCGGCAAACTTTAAAGCATATACGCAACCGGAAGATATGAACCGCTTTTATTTATTTAAAACAAATAAAAAAAACGTCGAAACCGATTAAGCCGTTGTAGGGTAACACAATTTTGACGAGGAAAAGGCAGCTTGGAACCGTTATGCGGTGGCTCGTTTCGAAGAAATTGAGGCACAGGTCCTGGAATTTGCCCGCTCAGACTCACCCGGTAGGCCCAAAATGACCGCGCCCGAATGCGCTGACCCGAGTTTTATGGTTCAATAGCATTACAATAACACGGTCATCATGCCACATAATGAGAGGGTTTTGACTAAAATTCAGGAACGTTCATCGCTGGCATAAAAGGACATAGAGAAAATAATAAAAGTCCGCCGAAAGTAAATGTAAAAGCTAGTCTACCTGTGTAGAATAATGGATGTACCGTGTATAAATCAAAGACCATTGCAAACAAAATAAATCTTTCAGTAATATTGCGTACAAATTTTGACTTTGAAAATCACGTTTCGAGAAAAACGCATTTGAAGTTTGATAAGGCATTTTAGAGGATTACAGATATGAAACAAATTGGTCTATAATTTCTGCAACAGTAGGTACTTTGGTAATAATTTGCCCAATACATTCTTAACATTATAAACTATCTGAAAATGCAACCAAAAAATCGATTTTTTGAACATTTTACTGTCGTGTACCCCCTTAAGGACTTAACTTTCCTTACTACAGTGAATAATGGAATGTAACAATGGAATTTTCTAACTAAAGTTTCTAATTAAATGTTTCTATCCCATATGGAATCATTACGTTTTTTGTACGTTAGATTTATAAGTATCCAATTATCCGCAGTACTTCGTTATTGGTGGAATTTATTACTGCGCATTAGTTTACAATCGTGGACACACGATCAATTTCACTTACTTGCTTACTATTATCTTTTGTTAAGTGTATTTGTTAATTTCATCTGTCAACGTACACAAATTCAACGAGCGTGGCAACTTACACAATTTTGCAAAGAAAATTTGAGCCAAGTTTAATTCGGGAAAAGAACGGTTCCGAAAAACGGAACGTGAGCCGTTCAAGAAATTGTTCTGTTCCGAAGAACGGAACGTATGCCGCCCGAGAGATTGTTCCGTTCCGAAGATGGAACCAAGCGGAACGTTCCGGGCCCAGTTGTCACGACAACTCGAGGTGTCCAGTTTCGTTACGTTCTTCGGAACGGAACAATCTCTCGGGCGGCATACGTTCCGTTCCTTACCTGGATGGTTCGGTTCGGTTTCGGTTTCGTTTTCCGTCCCTGGTTTTATATCGTAATAGAATTATGATGCACGGACCGTAAAATACAACAAATATTAAATATTTTAGTATTTAGAATAGCATTCAGAGAATTTTTTTCTGGACGAAAAAAAGGGTCGTATTGAAAATTTACATTTGTTTATTTTAATTTAAATTTAAACAATAAATGGGGATGGAAAAGTTTTGCTCGCGCACCGCTACCGTTTTCTCAAAAAAGTTCAAACGTCCGACGACTGACAGATGGTAGCGCGCGTATATCAATATTCGTACACGGCAACGCGTACGAGGATAACATTAAAATATTGTCAAATCGAAACACGGTCAATGCGTTACCAAAAATATTGCGCATAAAAGCGCGTTACTATGGAATATCAACGCACCTGCAATCGGAGGTTCACGTGTCTGCAAAGAAGTAGATTTACAAATGTTTCTATACACGCATTCATCTGAGAAATACTCTTCATTAGGTATACCATATCATTTCGAACATGGTAAGCGTACAATATTTGCGGCGCGATCAATATCCCCAGATTGATGACGCTAAAGCCCCACCAGAGATTTCTAACGAAGGATTTAATACTTTGATCTTTCGGATCCGTCGGCCACGTGGAGGTGAAAGTTCCAACTGTTTCCAACAAACTAAGAACACCATGAATGTCTAAGTGCAAGTGCTTCATTTTCTACTATTTGCAACGATGTTGCGTGCCGATTTATCTTGGAGAGTATATTTTTTCCTCGTACACAATATCGAGTGATACACGAAACGTTACTTTGACTGAATAAACGGAGAAATAGAAGAAGAAAACCTGGGGAGCAACTGTGCTCATTAATCATTCGGTACGAGGAAAACGATTCTTAAGTGCAATTCGCTGGACGCCAGGGAGAAAATGTTTCTGTCATAAATATATGTTGCAGGTTGGGTTGTTTCTGTACGCGTAGAGGTATGCCATACCGCGTAGCAAGTTCCTACCCCAATTATAGAAAGTAGCATAGATCACCATATGTCGGTGGGGTAGTTCTTTTTAGAATGCTTACTTGTCAGTTCTGCGACTCTGTTCAGCAACCGCGTACGGTTACGCGAAACAATGTTGAACAGAAAAGACATCATAGAATTCATCCTCCATCGGTCGTGAGTTTTTTGACGATTTTAACATCTCTGATAATACTTATTCGTGTGTTTTCTACGGATATATTCAGCAATGAAATTCCAACGCGAAGCATTAATTAAACTGTGAATTTTAGTTAAGTTAAAATAAACTAAACCAAATATACGTATAGTGGCACGCTTCGTAAGTACCGTGATACTTTTAACATCTCACAGAGATCAAATTATTGTTTTTTAATGAGACTTATTTTTGTAATGGGTCACTTTCTCGAAATTCTACTTGACACCCTTCAAAGATAAAAATTGTATTTACTTATACCATACAGAAACCGGCCGGGTACCATGACGATTGAGGGACCACCGCTCTCCCTTTATTCATTTTAACATGTTAGGATAGACCTCGGCTCAATTCAATTTATGAGGAGGACCCAAATATGAGTCGAAACGTAAAATTTGTGGTTCTGAGTGGGTGTATCCTGCTAACATGTAATTTGTAAAACAGTTTCTCGTAATTTTTTGTAGTATTTTTTCATCCTAATAAAAACGACTAGAAAATAAGCCAACAAATAAACGTTGAATATTGTAAAGAACACGGTCGATCGTAAATGTATACATATAGATACTACATAGAAACTACAAAGGCTATTACAAAATTAGTTTATTCTGCAATTCAGTTGGTGTAATAATATAAACGTTTCGTTTCGATCGCGGGAAATCGAATGGTGATCCATTTGCAGTATATCGTTGTCACTATATACAATAAGAAGCCAATGGTTAATTTTCGATCATGGTTCTGATCCCCATAAAGTAAGACGACATCGCTTTCAGAAACTGAAAGTAAAACGGTATAAACAATTACGTTGAAAAAACGTTCAATGAAAAAACGTAAAACGTATCTTACGGCAGCGAAAGATTCGAAGGAAGGAGTAGGGAAAAAAGTGATAGACAGAACGAGGGCTTTTTGACTTCTAAGTATCATCATGCCGACGTGTGTGCCCATGCTTTTTGATTTTCCAATCCACGGTACGCCGTAGACCGACGGGGCAACCTTTAGGCTCTAAAAAATTATTTGTATATCAATAACGATCGCCGAAACGGTTTGAACCGTAGATTTGAAAGTATCTCAAAGTGGAGGACTTTTTACAGCAATGTCTTCAAGCAAAAAAGTGCATAAACAATTGCATTGGTATATATATAATATGATCGAGATGAAATATTTCTTTCCACAAATTCCATTAAACATTTCCTTGCATTTAAATTATCTTTCGAGAATTTATGTTACGTGGTCAGGAATTACACGATATAAAATGGAAAGTAATTATAGTTTTTATATCACTCACAATTTCTCTCAAGTCCTCTGCCGGCCAGACAACAATATACAATTTCTGTAAACCAGCGATCACCATTGACACGAATCGGGCTGTCACCGCAATAGGTTGTTTCTACATTTAAAAACACTTGGAATTGAGGATACAATCCATGAATGCATTTGCTTAAGAGAAGAAACACCGACGGGATTTTGGTAAAATAGAAACTCACGTGAAGAAGCGGTATAGCTCCTGTAATTACGGTCAACGACATCGTTATGTTAGTCTTAAAGAATAAATATCGAACAGCCTGTTCCGTCTCTTTCACGAATCTGATAATTGCACGTTATAAACGATATGTCTTTATCTTTATAACTGCATATAGTAATTTGCGAAACGTACTTGCCTAACTATGCGACAAGACAAGATACGCGTATAAAAATAAGTTAGAAATGAAGTTAGAATACGTATTTAGAATAAATAAGTTAGAATACGTAGAGCAAAATTATAAAACAATTTCTAGTAACTTAACACTAATTTTACAGGCACAGTCGAAATTTCATTAACTCACTGTATTATCTCCGTATGTTTCTTGATGCAAATTACCAACTGATCGTCTTCCGTTACATTTTCCAGCTCCAATATCAACATGTCGAGTCTTGCGGAAGAGTACAACAGAAACGTAGCTATCGTGAAGTCCACGCAGTAGCAACTTACGACTTCCATGATGCAGATGATATGTAGCAGATAAATCAGGTGTCTCACGACTAGCGCATCCGTTGGAAAGGGATATATCGTGTCGACAGGGAAATCCGTGTCCAAAAATAAGGGGGACACGATGAATGCCGTTCCACATATGGCAGCGGACGCCTGGATGATCTCAAAGACCGTCAAGTAACGATCTACGTACTTCTGCAGAATAATCTGTTCGTGTTTCTCTGCATTCATCACGAATCTTTTCATCTTTATCACGAGATTCTGGAGAGAGACAAGAATCATCTTCATATTAAGGTTGAAAGGTAGAACCGATCGTAAATGTTTTGCGAGATTGTATTCTTAGAAACGATGACGTATTCATCAATCGTCGCGGATGCACCATTATCGAGACGCGACCGTTTCTAAAACCTTCTAATCGGTGGAACGTTTTCGTCCTCAAGCTTTCTCGAAAACGTTCGTTGACAGACGAACAGCAATGTTGGTATATCAACATTTGCACATAAATACTCATAAGCGCGATGAAATTAAGTTCTCCTCAAATCGAGACACTGTCCACATTTTGCAAAAAAAATTTCACTCGCGTATCAACTACCATAGAAAGCTAACGCACCTGCAATCGAAGATTCAAATGCCTGGAAAGAAGTAGATTTACAAGCGCTTCTATACAGGCATTTGCTTGAGAAAGACTCTTCATTACGAGTATCGTTTCGTTTCGAAAATGGTATACGTATAATACTTGCGACGCGATCAATATCGCCAGGTTGATAACGATGAAGCACCAAAAGAGATTTCGAATAAACGTTCTGAGGCCCAGATCTTTTGGATCTATCGGCCACGTGCAGGTCAAAATCCCGACTGTTTCAAGCACTCCGAGTACTCCATGAATGTCCAATTGCAAACACCCCATTTTCTACTATGTGCAACCGATGTTTACGTGTCGATTTATTGTGGCGAGTATATTTTTCCCTCGTACACAGTATTGAGCTATACTCGAACCGTTACTTTCTGTGAATAAACGGAGAAGTAAAAGAGGAACACCTGGCGAGCAAGCTAGCTTATTAATCATTCGGTAGCAAAAAAATGATTCTTAAGTGTTAGTTCGCTGGACGTCAGGGATGAAATGTATCTGTGATAAGTATACGTTGCGCACCGGGTTGTTTCTGTACTCTTTGGTACGCTATACCGCGTAGCAACCCCAATTATCGAAACTACCGTAGATCACCATATGTTGATCCGATAGGTTTTTTTATAATGGTTACTTGCCGGTTCTGTGCCCTTGTATAGCAACCGCGTCCGGTTTCGCAAAACAATGTTGAATAGGAAGTTCATCATGGAATTCATTCTCCTTCGATCGTGAGTTGTTGACGATTTTAAGGTCTCTGATAATACTTATGTATTTTCTACGGAAAAAATCAGCTACGAAATTCCAATGCGTGAACTGTGGTTGAGTTAAAATAAACTAAACTAAATTTGCGCACGTGACTTGAATCGCGAAAGTCCCGTGACCCTCTTAATATCTCACGAGGATCAAATCATTGTTTTTTAATCGGATACTTTCATAAATTTATCCGCGCTCAAAGTACTGTTTCTAAATGTTTTCCTTTTTTTATTGGGATAATTTCTGAAAAGTATGCGGGAACAAATCATTGATTTTTAATGTGGTTCTTTTTGTTAGTGGGACACATTCTCTACATTCTCTCTGACACCTTCAAAAAATAAAAATCGTGTTTAATTATGCTATACAAAAACAACACAAGCTATTACGAAATTAGTTTATTTTGCAATCAAGCTAGTGTATTAATATAATTGTCCCGTTTCTCGTGACTGTTTTACGAGACGAAGCCAGTCGTTACTCTTCGATCATGGTTCTGATCCCCATAAAGTAAGACGACATCGCTTTCAGAAACTGAAAGTAAAACGGTATAAACGATTACATGGAAGAAAACGTATAAAGAAAGCGAGGAACAAGATCTTACAGCAGCGAAAGACTCGAAGGATGGGGCAGGAAAAAAAGTGATAGACAGAACGAGGGCTTTTTGACTTCTAAGTATCATCATGCCGACGTGTGTGCCCATGCTTTTTGATTTTCCAATCCACGGTACACCGTAAACCGACGGGGCAACCTTTAGACTCTAAAAAATTATTCTTAAATCAATTAAAATCGTCGAAACGGTCTGAAACGTAGTTTCGAGAGTATCTTAAAGTGGAAGACTTTTTATAATAATGTCTCGAAACAAAAAAGCACATAAACAATTGTATTGGTATATTGGATCGAGGAGAAATATTTCTTTCCATAAATTCCTTTAAACGTTTCCTTAGAAACGTTAGACGGTTATAAATCACACGATCTAAAATGGAAAGTAATTACAGTTCTCTTTATCACTCACAATTTCTCTCAAGTCCTCTGCCGGCCAGACAATAATATATAATTTCTGTAAACCAGCGATCACCATTGACACGAATCTGGATGTCACCGCGAGTGGTTGTTTCTAAATTTTAAAACACTTGGAATTGAGTATAGAATTCACGCATGGATTTGTATAAGAGTAGAAATATACCTTTAGGATTTTGGTAAAACAGAAACTCACGTGAAGAAGCGGTATAGCCCCCGTAATTACGGTCAACGACATCGTTATGTTAGTCTTAAAGAATAAATATCGAATAGCTTGTTCCGTCTCTTTCACGAATCTGATAATTACACGTTATAAACGATACTTCCTAATCGTTATAATTTCATATAGTAATTTGAGAAACGTACGAAAATATCAGTACGGAACTCGCCTAACTTCGCGATAAAAAACATGAGTGTGAAAAAGTACATTAGTTAACCCTTTGACTGCGGCTGAGTTTGGAACGCGCTGGCCGCACTAGACGGTAGGAATTCACCCGCGACCCTCTTTGGAAACGACGCAACTTTTCGTTGCAATTCTGTGAAAATTTATTTGAAATAATCAACACACTGAATTCCACGACATTAAACCAATATTATTTATTTATTCTTATTCTGCATTGTTAGTGCACGTACTAAAAATTTAACGTTAACTGTAATCTTTTTTTTATCATTGTTATCATTTTTACCATTGTCATGATCGATAAAATATGTATTCTGAGCGAATATATGCGCCTACCGTACCAAACGAGCAACCTTTCCGAGCGCCTTTAAGCGCAAACCGCAGTCAAAGAGCTAACACTATTTTGATAAGCACAGTTGAAAGTTCATTAACTTACTGTATTATCTCCTGATGTTTCTTGATGCAAATTACCAACTGATCGTCTTCCGTTACATTTTCCAGCTCCAATATCAGCATGTCGATTCTCGCGGAACAGTACGACAGAAAGGTAGCTATCGTGAAGTCCACGCAGTAACAACATACGATCTCCATGATGCAGATCACTTGCAATAGATAAATCAGGTTCTTCACGAATATCGAATCTGTTGGAAAGGGATATATCGTATCGGCAGGGAAATCCGTGTCCAAAAATAAAGGGGACAGGATGAATGCCGTTCCACATATGACGGCGGACGCCATGATGATCTCGAAGACCGTCAAGTAACGATCTACGTACTTCTGCAGAATAATCTGTTCGTGTTTCTCCGCGGTCAACACGAATTTTTTCAACTTTATCACGAGATTCTGGAGAGAAGCAAAAATCATTTTAATATTAAGGTTGAAACGTAGAAACAATTGTCAATATTTTGCGAGATTCAATCCACGATAAAATCAAATTCTTCTTAAATCGAGACATTGTTCACATTTTGCAAATAACTTTTCACTCGCGTGCCAATTACCACGGAAACTTTACGCACCTGCAACCGAAGATTCAAATGCCTGGAAAGAAGTAGATTTACAAACGCCTCTATACAGGCATTTATTTGAGAAAGACTCTTCATCACGTGTATCGTTTCGTTTCGAAAATGGTACACGAATAATACTTGCGGCGCGATCAATATCACGAGGTTGACAACGATGAAGCACCAGAAGAGATTTCGAAGAAACGTCCTGAGGCCTCGATCTTTCGGATCTATCGGCCACGTGCAGGTCAAAATCCCGACTGTTTCAAGAACCGCGAGCACTTCGCGAATGTCCAAGTGCAAGTGCCACATTTTCTACTGTTTGCAACCGATGTTTGCGTGCCGATTTATCGTGGCGAGTAATATGTTTCCCTCGTACGGAATATCGGGCGATCCTCGAAACATTACTTTCCGTGAATAAACGGAGAAGCAAAAGAGGAACACCTGGCGAGCAACCGGGCTCATTAATCATTCGGTAGGAGGAAAATGATTCTTAAGTGTAATCACTATTGGCTGGACGCTAGGGAGAAAACGTTTCCGCCATAAACATATGTTATGCGTCAATTTGCGTCTGTGAACGGTATACTCCGTATCGGCCCTGATTGCTCGAATTTATGCAGATCACCCTTTGCTCGAGCAGTAGTCTTTTTACCCAGGTGAACTACCCTTTTTACATCTTTGTATCGCAAGCGGGTAGGGATGCGCGAATGAAACGTTGAATTGGAAACGCACCTTTCGATCCATTCGTCACAACGGTTCCCGGATAACTGTCGTCACTCGTGTTTTCATTGAAAATATTTCGTCGGAAAATTACGACGCGCGGTGTTAGGTAAACTGTGAAATTTAGCTAACGATAAACTCAACTAAATGTCCGGTTACAGGGAAAAGTCCCGTGGCGCGTTTGATATTTTACCTGAAAGTTACTGTTTTTTAATGTAATTTTTTTCCAGTGTTCTGGAATAATTAAAAAAAAAATCTCTTCCACACCTATCAAAAGTAAAAGTTGGATTTAATTGTATTACTTTTTGTTTAAACATTCACTGGAATATTTTCTACGAGGCGAGTATTTCAACATTTTCAAAACGTTTATTTAATTTTCATTAAACCACGGATTAATACATTATAGGAAGTTGTACTATTGATCTTTTCAAAACTTTTAGTTGCAAAACGAATTAGTTTTATGTTGTAAAAGAATATATGTAGGTACACGCTGAACTCCGATTAAAATCGAAGAGTACGCCACTTTGTTATCCTCAAAACGATCATCTTAATTATCAATTATAGCTCTCATCGTCATGAAGTAAGACGAAATTGTCCTCATGAACTGAAAAAACGTCGTATACATATTTTTACAATTTTCTTAATCACAAACGTACAATAACGTAATAAGCAGATTAGCAGTGTGAGCTTCTTTAAACATATGATATTGAAGCAACATTATTATAATAAAATTTGTAACACCATCGTGCCGTTATCGTAGCATTACCTCAATTAAAGGAACCCCCACGCGTAACGATATTGTTAAGATAATAAAACTGAGAAATATATATTACGTTTCCATAATATTCCAACGAAAGATTGGGGAAAAGACTACCCATACGAATGACAAGAGGCTTTTGGCTTCTTTGTATCAGAAAGAGTAGATTGCTGGACATGGACGATGATTTCCTTAGCAGGCTCGCATTGTACGCTACGATCGCAATATTTTGACTCTATCGTCAAACAAGGTTGAGCATAGCCACCGTGAAAAGATACAAAAAATGTATTTTACGTAATGTATTTATTATGCAATTTAACTGCAAGCCAAATATTGAGAAAACGCGTTTAAGATAAAAAGATTGTCAAACGAATCTGCTTCTTAGGTTACTCACGATCTCGCGTAAATCATCTGCTGGCCACGCGGTAACGTATAACCTCTGACATCCACCTATCACCATGCAAGTAAATTGAGCCATTACGGTCGCTGGTTGGTGCTAAACAAGTTGAAGAAGTTCGAAATCACATATTAATTAGTTAGTAAAGATTAGCGTTAAAAGGTAAAATAATCAAGGGAGAAACTAGTTTAATGCGGTAATAGTAGTCGGTCATATATTCCAATGTAATTAATTAGGAAGCACGTTAACAAGAATAAAATAGATACATACGTAAACAAGTGGTATTCCTCCACAAATTACAGCACACGCCATTGTGATATTCGATTTGCAAATCAAATATAAGACAGCGTCTTGGGTGTCCTCGACGAACCTAATTATCAAAACAATAATTTACATTCCAGCCTTAAACGTGCCAGTTTTGGAATGAAATGTTTTTACTAAAAACTAACATGCAATTTTGAACCAACGTAGTAATATGATATATGTTTTTAGAATTTCTTAAATATTTTCGGGACTAATTTTAAGCGGGTGGTTCCAAAATTGTTTTTTTTTTTAATTCTCTAAATTCGCTTAAACCGTTCAATCAACACGCAAGTACATTAATCAAAAAATTCAATGAACTCACCTAATTATTTCTTGATGCTTCCTTAAACATAATCTCATCTGAAAGTCGCTTTTGACATTTTCCAGGTCTAGGCAAAGCATTTCGATTCTGGCTGTCGAGTAAAACACTAGCAAAGAGATCATATGATCTACCGTTAGCCCGAATGCAGTTTGCAAAATGGCAAAGACTTGGAGAGCGTAAATGATGGATTTCCTGATCGGTGGTTCGATGGAAAATGGATACCAAGCTTCCGCTGGTAGATGCGTTGACATTAAAAGAGGACCGCAGGAAAACGTGATCGCAGCTGACATGTACGATATCAACACGAACGCCGAGAATCCTGAATAGCGATCGACGTATTTCTCCAGGATCGTTTTCTCTCGTTCGTTAGCCGATTCCAAGAAGTTCTCGATTTTTGCTATGAGTTTCTGGACAGATTAATGGAATTGCTATTTCTGGATAGATAGTGTACGATAAAAATGGAGTACGTCTGTAGAGTACTGGAAATCGTCTGGTGAAAATGTAAGTCGAAAATGGAACATGAAATTTGATCGTACGACGCTTGATTGTCTAGAAAATTAATTTTGTAAATCCGTTGAGTACACGCAACTTAATTGACAACGAGATTTCATTCCGCGCCGCTCATTTCAGATATGAGAGGTAAAGAGAATTATGGTGAAAACGACATTCGTGACATTCTCCGATTTTCACCATAATTCCTGCCTCTAGATTCTTCCATTTATACGAAAGGGATCGTTAGTTCTTTTCTTTTATCGCGCTTTGATTCTTGACCTGCAATTTCGATCTTTCCATTTTACAAAGGACCAAGTTGAAGAACACCTCCGTCAGAGCAGTGAGCTCGGACAACGTCATCATTAAATTAATAATGCCTTTCTCGTAATGAAACACGTTCAGAGCGAGCGGTATCAACGTTCCCAGCGTGTTCAGTACGGCGATGCTCCACATTAACTCCCGCAACAATAGTTCTCGACTTCCGGCTTTCGGATCCGGCGGCCACGTGCTGCTGAGAGTCCCGAGTATCCGAAGAATGCTCAACACGCGAGGCATATCGAGGCGAAGAATGTTCATTTTCCTCGAAGCACTTGAGAAACTCGCGCCGATCGTTGTTCTTGAGCAGAGCCCAATTTCTGTTGCCTGTAAGCTGGCGTACGAAGTGTGACAGGATACTAACCGATCACTTCTTAATCATTCGCACTGTATTAGCAAATGTATGCATGTACAGAAGGCGATTAAATTTTCCCCGGTGATCGTGGGAAATATCCATGCTACGTTCCCGGAAAGCGTACAATTATTTTGTCATAAATAAATTTTTGAAATATGTTCAAATGAAATATTTCACAGTTTGGCCGAAACTGAGATTACAAATATGCGCGATAAATGAAAACTGAACTGTTTGTTCGAATCGTATAATTAAATCGGCATTAACGCGAGTTAATAATTGAGTTGATTAGTATTTGGAACAACTTCGATGAACGGATACTATTAGGGAAAAGGCAATTATTCCGAGGTCAAAAAGAGATAATAATTGAATGGTTGAATATTTAGAATAATTTTTAAACACTCTGTTACAGGCTATCAAACGCGGGTTAGCTTTCGCCTCTATCCGCACTGTCAACAACGCCGCGTGGTAAGGAACCTTAGTTATCAATCAACCCTCGTATTTTTATATTTATTGCATATATTGTAAGGAATTATAATAAACGTACAGTGATATAAGAAGGCAAGGGGAAACTAAATCTGAGCAGGGCGCGGATTAGCTCGGTTGGCTAAACTAGAAAAGTCCCGGATTCGAGTTCTGGTCCAGGAGTCCCACAACGCCTCTTCACCCGTTTATTTTCCCGATTTCTACATATCCCAAGAAGTGCGAATATACGGTGCTCACGATTGCCATTTGTATATTATTGGTTACGCATCCTTGTGTTTTGACATTTCTACGAGTTATCGATGATTGTCCTTACCGCCATGAAATACGACCCAATCATTTTCACAAACTGTAACACCAAATGCATCGGCTCTAAGAATTAATTATCAGCATTAGGGAGGATTCTCGCTATAGCTGACGCAACGATTGGATCTCACGGTGGAGTGACGGGTACGATAAGACCGAAGTACAGTATATTGTATAATATTTGACAATATCGTTGCGTGACCTGTAGTAGGAATCAATCCCATCTTCAAGGGTCCAAGAGTGATTAGGTAATATATATTACGTTTGCGAAGTATTCGAGATTTAGCGGAGGTAATAAAGCACCGCAACGTATCGTTAATGGTTTCTGACTACGTTGCATTACAACAAGAATGTAAGGAGTCAATTCTTTTCTCCTTCCGAGCCATTTCACGTTGTACACTGTCGACGCAAGCACCATGCTCTGGTATTAAAACAAAGTGCAAATAAATTAATACAGAAAGTTTCACGTTGTACACTGTCGACGCAAGCACCATGCTCTGGTATTAAAACAAAGTGCAAATAAATTAATACAGAAAGTTAATTCTAATGGCCAATCATCGCTTTCTTTACTTATGAGGTTTCCGACGTATCTTAACGCACTGAAATCACTCTCTGAGCCATGACCACACACATATGCGGTGCAGTGCATAAAGCAGAAAACTGTCGTCCTTGCGGAAGATATACCGGAGGCGAGTATTTCTTTTCACTTCTTCTGTATACATTATTATGTGCTACGTTATATTCATATTTCTATTCCTCACCGTGCCGTGCAAATCTTCCGCTGGCCAAGCAATGACGAACATTTTCTGACAACCAGCAACCACCATACCAAGGAATTGGCAGGTCACTATGAAGGATTGTTTCTATACATAGCGGAACATGCGTAAGTATTAAAATCATTTTAGATGGAAATTCTATTTATACATATAAATTTATCTGACAGATATTGCAGACGAAACTTTGTATTCAACGATACGCAGTGCAAACGGAAACTCACATAAACAAGTGGGAATGCTCCACAGCCGGAAATTAATGCTATCATAATACTGGTTTTCAATATTACAATTCCAACAGAGTTTTCAACTGCTTCGATAAATCTATTTAAATAAATATCCTTTAAATGTTTTGCTATCGGCAAAAAGGTTGGGAAATGCTACCGTTGATCGAGCCAATCGAGTAAAATCAGTATAAAGACGCGTGATACATACCTTATTAATTCTTGATGTTTCCTAATGCACATCTTCGTACCATACTCGTTTTGAGCGTCATCCATATCCAACGCGAGCATATCGAATCTGGCCGCGGAAAACCAAAACAGCATTGCGATCAGGAAGTCCACCGAGAAGCACAATATACACTGAAGGATAGTGCAAATATGCAAGCAGTATATTATAACTTTCGTAAAAATCGGATCCGTCGAAAATGGATACACCGTTTGGATTGGAACATCAATCGGCATAAATAAAGGACCACAAGCGAAAGCAATTCCGCTCAAGATCATCGACGATGCCATTAAGAGAAAAAATCCTATATAACGATCGATGCGTTTCTGCAGGACATCTTTCTCCCGATCGTTGGTCGATTGTATAAAACTTTTAATCTGTTCCATAACATTCTGCATAAAGGGAAAAAACCAATGAAATACAGTTAATCGTTCGGTCTCGCGTATACGCGGACGATTATCAATCTTAAACAAATGCTTCTCAATTAAGTTCCATCGATAAATAAAATGTTCGATCTACAACCTTGATCCGTTTAAGATTAGTATGTATTCAAACCTGCAAGTCCTTCTGCTTGATTCTGAACAGGATAAAGTTCAGAAGTACATCGAACTGTATGTTCGTTTCCGATAGCGCGCTCATGAGATTACCGATATCGTGTTCGTCAAAACTGAAGTAATAAACGTAGGCAGACGTCGGAAGCAGCGTTGCTACCGTGATAATCATAGATACGACAAGGAAAACTTCTCGTAGTATCAATGACCGTTTTTCACTATTCGCTGGCGGTGGCCATATGGCGGCGAGTGTTCCCACCAATTCGAGGATACTGAACGTTCGATCAATATCGAAACGTAATATGTCCATTTCGTTTCGTTCGACACGTGAAAAGATATTGAAACACGCACGAAAGCAATGCGACGTCCGGTATTTACCGTAACGAGTACGCACCGTGCATATTTACGGGTGGACGGAGCGGTGGGAGGGGAGTTAGGACGTAATAAAGCGAATCGTTAGGGCATTAGCGATTCCAAACAAATTACGCTTTTCTTTCGAAACAACTGGGATCCAACTGCTGTTCGGGCAAACGGCACTTCCGACCATAGATAATCGTGTAATAAAAAAATTAAAAGGGATAATCGTGGGAAGCCCTAAGATTAAGTGCAGTCATTCAAACGACAACGAATAATTAACATATAATTACTGTCGTTGGAACTGACGATTCCCCCGATAGCCCGTAGCGAAAAATAGTCTAACGGAACGGTATTATAGCCTTGACAAATCGCGTTTTCCATCGAGTTCGGGAGGAAATTAAATCTGGCTCGAAGAAACACAGATTTTTTATTTTATTTCATTCGGCGGAATGACATTTCAGTTCTTTTCGACTAAATCGATATACTAGTAATTAATCCATAATTAGCACCTACTGTATTAATTCTTATTTAATGGTTCACCGGTCGATTCGACCTGGTTTGAATCTGCTCAAAAGTGTTTTTGATTTTTGTTCACTCGCTATCAAAACGTTCGCGTTAATTTATATAAATATATCGATCATTCTCTCCCTTCTCGAAAGCAAGAAAGTAATTACTCGTGATTATCGTTAAACCTTGCCCCTCATTCCTCCCCCCACCCTTCCTGACAGTGATGAGTAATAAACAAGCATGGAGCCTTAGTCTAGGGTGTGCATCGAAGGAACGTGGATCAACTTTCATCGATTCGGTAAGCGTAAAACTTTTTCGCGAAAACGTATTGACCATACGCGCGGTGTTTCCGCTTGCCCACAGGTTTAATAGCCTATTATTATTAAAAATGTTTTCCGTCCTATCGGCATCGAATATTAAAAATTATTACAACGCGATATCAAAAGCTCTCCTTCCTAGGACCGAATACGAGATCTAGGTAATTTCGTGTGCGATTAAAAATAATGTGTTGTAAGTGGTTTATTTTTATTTAACATCTATTTAATATCTATTAAGCAATGTACATGTTAGTTATGCGTTATGCGTACGTTACTTTCACCTTCGATATTTGTAACCATACTACTTTCACATTTCGAGTATCTGGATTTTATCTGCACATAAAATCAGCCGCGTCAACTTTGGGATATCTCAGTTACCGATTACAGTTCTCATTGTCATAAAGTAAGAAGACACCGTCGTCAGGAACTACAGAAATATTATCCTTATTCTTTAATGTCTTCGAAGGTTCAACAAATTGGGAAGAAGCCCATCGAACTTACGCTTGCGAAGTACTCCAAAGAAAGATGTGGAAGCAAACCGCCCATCGAAATCAAAATTGGTTTCTGGCTCCTTTGAATCATGATAAGAATGCTGCTCATGATTTCTGGCGATTTACCTACCCACTGGCAGTTGTAAACTGAGATTGCAAATTGTTTACTCTGAAAATCAATATGGATCATCGTACAGACGCGTGCGGTGAGTTAAACTATTTTTGTAAATCATAATTCTCCACTGCAACCATCCTTCCGATGTAGCGCGGAAATTGTATATAAAAGGTTTGACGGATAGGCAAGATTCCCGATTCTCTAAAATAAATTTGAGAGTAGACCAAATAATACGGGGGAGCGTCGGAACGTAGTGAATTTGTTTCTCTTTAAAATTACCGCTTTGTTTTTCAACGTAATCAGCGGTTAGCGCTACTCCTTTTTTTTCAAACAATACGAAGACAGTTTCTGGTTCACTGTTGAGACGTCATTTCCATATTTACATAAATATGCATGTTCGAACATGAGCTATAATGCCCAGAATTGTTCACCCTCCCATTTCGAAGAACACACGACATAATTTGTCGTGGGACCGTTGTTTACGCAAATTCCTTCGCGATAAGGGAACACCCAGACTCCATTTTTAAGAACACATGACGTCATGAGCTGGGCCACACACGTGAGAGAAAGGGAGAGAGATAGGAGAAGGTGAATAAGGGTGAAGGAGAGGGGGAAGTAGCGGCGCTGCGACACGAGCGCCACTAACGGCGAAAATAGGAATTTATTTACAAACTCGTTTACTTACGTACTGAGTAGCGCTAACCAATGACTATGTTGGAGAGCGAACCTGCAATTTTGGAGAGAAATGAATTTACTTAAATCCAGAACTAGTTACATCACTTAATCTTGTCTCGAATTTGCTTTTGGAGAGTGGAAGACCGTCGTTATCAATTAAACCTCGTACATACGTAATGCCCCATCGAGATTAGTCGTCAAAGTAATGAAAGACAGCTTACGCTTTCTCTTAAATCGTCTGCAGGCCAAGCGATGACGTACAATCTCCCGCAAGCACAAATCACGAGTGAAACAAATTGAGACATTACGGTAAACGGTTGATTCTGAATTTAACGAGAGAACAATGATAACAAAAATGAAAGGAACAACAAGAAATATCGACGATTATCGGAGCTTCGAGATAATTACCTATTTCCGAAAAATAAAGTACGATCGTTTTCAAAATCGTAAGATTAAAATTTCAAAGATAAAGAGCCCTCGCACGCGTGAGGGATGCCGAGGTGTATAACGCGACACTCGGAAATGCAAACAGTATTATAAAGTACCGAAAAGCTTGCCGAAATAGATACGTATCTGGAATCGAACACGCGCAAACTATTACCAAACTTACGTTAATTAATGGGAAAGCTCCGCACATTACAGCGATTCCCATTGTGACATTCGCTTTGAATATCAGATTCTCAACGGTCATTTGGGTCTGCTCTACAAATCTAATCATGATGAACTGTCAATCTAATGCCTTAACGCGTAGCGCGTACGATGTCGGTACAATGCTTACGCGTGTACTTATACCGTGCGCTATGACGTTCAATGGAAAATGTATCGTTTGAGAAACTGTTTCGTATTTTATGTAAAACGGAAAACCGCGAATTTCACTAACATATTAACGAACGCGTTATATGTTAATTGTTTCGATAAAAGTATTTTCCGATAAATAACTATAATATATATGGTATATCTTAAATACTATAATATACATGATATATAGTATAACAAATCCGCTCTCTGATTTGACAACGTAAACGAAGATTTGAATACATTTTCCAAGAATTTTCCTGCGATAACCTGAATTTGCATTAGAATTTTACAGCTACAAAGGCAGGCGTAATTTACCCTATTATTTCCTGATGCTCCTTAATGCACGTTCTGATCTCTTCCTGGTTGCTCGCTTTATGCAATTTCAATCCCAACAAATCCAATCTTGCCGCGGAAATGCTAAACAACACTGCGAGCGTAAAATCCACGCCGATGCAGAACGCTGTTTGCAAAACGCTGTAAACTTGTATCGAGTAAAGTAAACAATACGTGCCTGGCGGATCAACGGGAAACGGATACCATCCTTCGCCGGGAAGATTTTGCGCTAGGAACAGTGGTCCCAGAGAAAATGCAAATCCCGCCAAAATATATGACAATACGACCACCGAGAAAAACGGCATGTAACGATCGATGTATCGTTGAATCATTTGGCAATCTTGCTCCTCGTTTTCTTCCACGAATGCTTTGACTTTTCCTAACAAATCCTAAAATCGGATGGACGGTAATTAATATTTATTTTCGCCTCTGAATTCTCTGTCTCGTTAACACTTTCGCTCGGATTATGAGACGCGTGGCCCGTCTATACGAGTAAGCTTACTTCATCGACAGAGTGGCCCTTTACGTTTTCCCTAACGGTTGCGGAGGTGTAAGCTCCGCCTACCATTTCCCAACATCCTCCCATCGAAACCTGTCGAGGAAATGGGGAGAGTTCTCCCTATGGTTCTCCCATAGATCGGTATAGATCGGTATTGCACGGTACAGTTCAGCTTTTACTCAATATTTAAACATTTTCAGTAGTACAAATGTTACCGGAAATACTCTAGCAATTTTGCATCGTAAGTCTTTCAAAATTAACCCCTCAAACATTTTTAACTTGATGATGTTCTGTTCGATGTAGCAGACACCTGTGATGTAATTATTGTTTGCTTGGGAAAATGTTTACGCGTTCTTCTACCATCGATAAACAAGACAAGCAAAATTGCAATTTGATTTGTTTTGATTCACTTTAATCATATTGCAATTTGATTTAATTTAATAAAATCCCATAAGAAGAAACTTTTCAAAATGTTTTAGCCTGATATTTTTATGGAAATTTTCCATGCTCGCCCCGGTATCTTGAAACCCGACGGAGCCAACGTTCGTTTAAAGTTTCGAACTCAGTAAAAGTGATTATTGTGAAAATTGAATTTAAAGTTAAGTAAAATTACTCGGGTGTTTTGCTGTAATTAATTAGTGTTTATTTTGTCCTTTCGTACCAGTCAAATATTTATTAATAATTTTGGCATCACGATTAACTTCACTTCAAACGTAAAACAATTTCATCATTAAATTTTTGTCTCGTTCCCTTGTAAAATTGTTGTTGCATATATTATCGAGATACTTTGAATATATTACTCACAAGGAGAAGTCGCGAACTGCCCCCCTCCGATTTGGATGAGCTTTGGACACCTTGTAGTAGAGGGAAAGTTATGCATATATCCAGAAGTGTAGCCGCAGATACTCAACCCTTTTTGAGAAATTCGAGGTGAAAGTTTGGATTTTGGGGGCGAAGATCCCCGGTTCGAACCCCGATGTGAACTTTTTTTCCGAACTTTTTCCAACTTTGTTCAACATTTTTGTTTGCACTTAACAATGTAAAAATAATCTTATGACATATATTGATATAATTAACATTGTTTCCAATGTATTTATATAATTTATTTAAATTTCCGAGCACAGCATAAGCTTTGGATGAAACAATTTATCCATAGCAACAAATGGTCCGGGGCTATTGTACCAGCGTAGAATGTCGAGCATCCCGTGATCCAATCTTCGATGTAGGTTCTCTTTTTTATCCATAATTTTTTTCACATGCTTTTCACGTTCTGTCTATTTTGCAATGTATAAATGATCTTTCGACATGTACCAATATAATGAATTCTTTCTACAGTAAAATGTGAGGGGATTCAGAATAAAAAAACCCACTCGTAAACTGTTAATACAAAAAACTATATTTTCTAAGGAAATAGGCATATACACTTAAAAAAAGTAAAAAGCATGTGAAAAAAATTATGGATAAAAAAGAGAACCTACATCGAAGATTCGATCTCGGGATACTCGAAATTGTACGCTGGTACAATAGCCTCGGACCATTTGTTGCTATGGATAAATTGTTTCATCCAAAGCTTATGCTGTGCTCGGAAATTTAAATAAATTATATAAATACATTGGAAACAATGTTAATTATATCAATATATGTCATAAGATTATTTTTACATTGTTAAGTGCAAACAAAAATGTTGAAAAAAGTTGGAAAAAGTTCGGAAAAAAAGTTCACATCGGGGTTCGAACCGGGGATCTTCGCCCCCAAAATCCAAACTTTCACCTCGAATTTCTCAAAAAGGGTTGAGTATCTGCGGCTACACTTCTGGATATATGCATAACTTTCCCTCTACTACAAGGTGTCCAAAGCTCATCCAAATCGGAGGGGGGCAGTTCGCGACTTCTCCTTGTCAGTCCGAATACAATCGAAGCATTAACTAATTATTCCTTTAAATTGTTGTTTTCACTAATTATTAATTTTATTGATACGCATAGACCCACGAAGGATTAATATCAAATATTTAAAAAATAATTTTTTGCAAAATTCTTATCTTCAAAACTCGTATCGGTGTTCTGTATACCCCCCACCCCATGGTGCTAGCTGAGCGCGTTTCTCGAAATGTACAAAAACGTTAACTCGTTTATTCGAATAATTCCAGCGTGAAATTTACCTGCAGCTGCTGTTTCTCCACTCTGCACAAGATCAAATCGAAGAAGACTTCCATGAGAGCCGTAAGCTCGGAAATAGTCTTCATCAGAACGATGATGTCGTCCCGACGATAGTGAACGGCCAGCGATAATGGTATCAGCACCAGAATCACGTTCAGCATAGAGATACACCAGCCAATATTATTGAGAAGAATTGCAAGCTTCCCAGCATTTTTGTCGAGCGGCCAAGTACACGTAAACGTTCCGCAACATTTCAGTACGTAAAGTATCCGATGGATGTCAATTTTCACCATGGCAATCGCTCTCCGCTAACAATCGTTCAGATGTTCTCGCGAGAGTACGACAATAATACGAGTTTGCATCCGAAAGGGAAGTCCCGCGCGATGGTCGAAGCGTCGATGAAAGGAACAGCGACGCTGATCGATATGTTCCGTTGTCATTAATCATTGATCGTTTGTTGTAAAAGTTGGTGATCCGACCGTGGGAATCGTCGAAGAGAAAGCGTCGAGTTTTCCAACCCCTTTTAATTACAGTACGTGGTAGAAGTGGAATCGAGGCGCGCGATGCTATTAAATCGTTCGCCCGGAAATCGCGAACGTCTTTCGTTGACTTGCACCTGGAGTGTCATACGTTAATTAACGGAAGTCGATGAAATTTGCGTGGGGCAAACGTTCGAGAACCACCGAGTGGACGATATCGATTCTTTGGTCAGTTATTCTACGATTTCTTCTTTTTTTATAGTAATTTCCTGTTTTATATATATGTCGAGTGATTTTCGATAATCGATTATTGAATTTTATCAAAATTAATTATCGATGGTTTAATTGCAGGACAGAACAAGACCAAGGTGGAAAATAAAAAAATTGCGATTTTTTTTACTTTCTTGAAACAAGTTACAAGAAAGTGAAAATATCGTAAATTAATCGCCAGACACCTTAACCTTCAACAGATTTTTGGATTCGTGATACCAAACGAATTAACCTTTAGAATCGCGATGATGGAAGAATACGTGGAAGAGAAAAGAGTAAATGCGAGGAGAGATACCTGAGAACTCGATTCGTACAACTTCAATGTGATTTGGACAGACAGGAATACACGAGCAGCACATCTAACCTGTAGGACGACCTCCAGTGAACTGCGCAACAGATTGTTTTCGCGCCACAATGTCAAGTATGGAAAACAAAAATGGCGGGGTGCGGCGGGAAGTCAAAATAGTAACCCATGAGCATGGCCTCCCCGCTTATTATCACAAAGAGGCCCTTTGGTGCCCTTGGGTCTCGTATTCATTGTTTACATCTGGGATCAGAAGCAGAATGAAATTAAACAAACAGAAGGACCCGAGTTTCGATTGCAGGTATACAGTTCTTCCAAGCGTATTTCCAATTTTTCGTTTACGTAAAGGCGGCCGCACACTGGAGACTTTTTGCCGCGCAACTATTTCGTCTTTTCCACAAAGTTTGTACAGTCATATGTAAAAGTTGCGTCGCTCTGTGTGCAAACCTACATATGACTGTACAGACTTTGTAGAAAAGACAGAAATACTTGTGCGACAAAAAATCTCCCGTGTGCACCCGCCCTAAAATCGTCAAAATTCTGGTTTCAAGATATTTACGTCGCAGAAGGAATTGCGATAAACTACCTGCATTTTTGTAAGATTCTTCATATCCGCTCGAGTGACAGTCAATTAATTTAATCTTCACTTTTCGTTTTGTTTCTCACCATGCCGATCGCCATAGTGAGGACGCGTCTTTACTACATCACGTCTCCCTCATTCCTTTGCACGTCCCGTCTCACTCGCGGTGCACACGGGTGCACACACGTACGCTACTTTTAAGAAAGATAAGTTGCTAATACGTAATTTTAACGTCTTTAATTGAACGTGTTACTGTGCACCTCACGAAAACATGCGAGAAACGGAAGGTTAATACAACATTTGATGGTGAATAACAGGAGTAACGGAAAAATGACAGCTAATTGGTAAGTGTGGGCCAATCATTTTTTGACCAAAATAAATACGTAGTCGCGATAAGATTGAAAATTACTGAAAAATTCGAAACGAATTGAAGTTTTAAAGTCTCTTGCGAACAACCAATTAAATTCTTTTTAATTTAATTATTCAGAGATGCGCGAATCGCAAGGTTATTAAAATTAAATGGCGCAAGAACGGAAATTCCTGTAACCATGTCGTGAATCATTCGACGTTCGATGGTACCAACTTTTTTAAAACTTCGAGTTAGTGTGTAACCGATAATTGATACCGTGTTGATAACTACTCTAACTCAGATATCTGTCCCGATCGAGGATAACTTCTATGTTATCTCTCGCTGGTAATGCAGTGATCTGTCGGTAACATCTGATGATAAGTAGCATCCTTCAGAAACAGCAGCCTTCAATGTTTAAAAGAATATGATTTGGCGTAACAAACGATTGCCCCTTATCACCAATGCAATATACAAAAGCTATTAATATTTCGAGGTTGTTAATTACAATTCTACTAAATCAATAACGCGTCTTGCACAAAACGAAAAAAACCTGAGTATATACAGCATGCTATACCGTTAAACATTTCAGCCGTATCGGTACGCCATTTAAAATGTTAAATAATTAATGTGATCGGTATTGCATCTTCCGAGTGACGACAAAGTTTCGAAAGCACATATATATCGAATTCGCCGAGGGACTGCCGCGAAAAGTCTAAAGTAAGCTCTTTCGCGCAACGTAAAAGTCGTCGTCCTCATGCTTTAAAGAAACATTTGAAATTTGCAATGCGACGAGAGAGCGGGACACTACGGCAACGCCAGGCAGTCCCGATCATAATCCGTGAAAAGTTTGAGTCGGTATTAAACTTTATATTACCATTCACGGTGGAAAGAGTTTTATATATGCGGTTTATACCATCGTGCGTCCGCGCTGCACCATAAGAATTTACGAGTAACATTTCGTTACGCTCAGTCACGCTAAATTTTTTTTTCCTTCCCCCCCCCCCCCGCCCCCTCCCCTCGCTCGTTTCGTCAGCGCCAACCGGACAAAGATGCACCCTCTCGCGACCCCTTTTTGTCAAATTATTATCCGACGTGAGAGTTTGAAAGATCCAACCACGCGTACGGGTATTATTTCATCGTGCTCGCGTCCTCGAAGAGGACAAGAATCGATGTCGGTGGAATTTAATACGGAATCGATTTATCGAATTTTTCTCGTGAATCGCATTTTTCAAATATTGCCGTGTAACATGATACGCAGCCTGTTTGTTTTAATTGGAAACGCATGGGTATCTGCTAGCTGTCCCCTGATATGAAAAAATTGTTATTACAAGAGTCGTTTGATACGGTAGGGTACGCCGCGCGTAAATATTTTCTGTTTTACCAAGATATTTTACCAAGTGATTTTGATACGTAATATTTTGGAAAATTATAATATATGCATTAATACGGGTCAAATGTATTCTGTAAATCGTCACGTACGTTTCCTAAAAGTTACAAAAAAAAATACGCGTCCTTCTACAGGGTCAACGAGGAATCGCAATTCTACTCCTCGTTACCCTTATTCCGCCAAACCTCTCGAACCCGTTCAAGCCGATAATCATTTTCGTAGAGTATTTAATTCACCGGTTACACGCATGGCGTTCCATGATCGAAATCGATAAAACATTTTATCGGCAATCTCGTATCTACGAGGGCGTCACCGGGTACGGCAAACAAATCGGGAAACGTCGCATTTTCCCAATGTCCCGTAATAACATGATAAATTCGGCCGATCAATTTGTTCATCTATACGGATATTCCATTTAACGAAACGCCACGCTTTCGTGTAAATAAATGCAGGCGGTCGGGGAACGACGTGGAATGACGTTTTTATTCGCATTCGATTTGTCCGGCGCGCGGACCTCAAATTATTATTCCGTAGTCGCGTTAACAAACATAGTGCTCGCTGCAGTTATCCAAACCGACGTACTCCATTTCCACGAAATTATCGGCTCGGTAGAACGAGAAGGCGCCATACACGGGCGCTATAATCCCGTTATCGTTTGGCGTTTGGGAAATACACGAAGTTGAAATGGCAACGGCCGATACTTTTTGAAAGTTCGCTTTGCTTTCGTTAATCCGCGAAAGAATAACGAGATCCGGTCGGATTAACCACTTTTGTACTTGTATCCTTGTTTGTTTCGTTTACGCGTTACAATTATTGTCCTCGTGGCTACCCGCAACGTGGGATATATCATACTAGATATTTTTTATTAAGATTAATTGTATGAAATATATTAAACAACTTACGATTACAACGTAACCGGAATAAGGTGAATCGTATTTGGAGAGCATGTTGAACATTTATAATTTTTATGTAACAGAAAAAAAGGAATTAAATAATGGTCTATATCGTAAAAATATATTTTTATTTTACAATAATTAAATTACTAAAATTGATGTTCCATTCCGCAGTTTCCATGCCGATCGTCTTTAATAAATACTGTTTCGTTCCTTTCTCTGGATATATTGCCTGCGAAAGAAAGAAAGGACAGTAAATTGTATACGCCATTGTGTGTTTTAAATTCCATTTAGAGCCAATTCCGTTTTGCTTTATCCAATTATGAATTTAATTGTAACTTTTGTGAACATATCAAATACAAATTTTCAATTGGCCGATTTTCGTTGTTGGAATTCAGTAAGAAATATTGAACAGTGAAAAATTTAGTCTCTTCTTTTGATTTTTGATCGCAATATCGCGAGTACGTATTAACTCTAAAAAGCAATTAATGAATCTGTAATCAAAGACAAAGCGCTATCGCTTCAACGAGATATTCTTTACGCAAGCTTCCACATTTGCCGCCAGATAAGTAATCGATAGATACGGCGGATCCCGATAACACGAGAGCTGGAGGCTATTTAATTGTAAATATATTTTGAATTTCTATGGAACAACAATGCATCGGTAATAAACTATCGATCTAATTACACGCGTGCTCAAAAATAATGGGATTCAGAATTATTAAATAATCGATAAATAATTACTTTATATTCTCACGCAAAGTACTTACTGATAAACCACTGTAGGTACGAGCACAATGGCTACACATGATAGAGCGGAAAATGATATTACAGCAAGGATGGCCGATTGACTCCACGTTGTTTTTATTTCGTTAAACACGGTGGTAATTTCCTGCAATGAGACACGTTGTTATACAGATATAGGTAAGTAGCAGTAAAAATATATCAATGTATAGATATTCGTAAATGAAATTGAACGGGTGTAATTCAGTGTTGTCGCTTGTTACGCCCTATATCGCGGAACGTTACGAATTAATAAAATTTATGGAAAATAATCTGAAATACAAATTTAAAATATCTGCATCAATCAACGCATTCGATTGTTACGGCGCGTTATAAAATTCATCTGGACTTAAAATATAATATAAAATTCACCGGACACACGGACAAAAGGTTTTCTGTTTCGGAAAACGTTGTAAACCAATGCGGATTTCCGATTTTTACTCCTTTAATTCCTGTTAAGCGTTATTTATAGCGCGCGAACAAACGGGGATACGCGGAATACTTGATCGATCTTCTCGTTCCCCGATAATTCAAAACATTATTTGCTCTCTCATCGACGTGTTTAATTTTCAACGAATTAGTTCGGTTTTTCACCGCACCGTGTGTTTTTTTTTTTCTTTAACGTTTCACCGCCGAAAGGAAAATTCATCGGGTTCGATGTTATCCGACATAATATACGTTATCCCGTCGATTCGCGTAAACCTCGTTATTATTTGAAACTGTCTGCAACGAGAGTATCGGAGTCGCGCGATCACCGATACACCTCGATCCACGTGTTTCCCCGTCGCTCCCAGTGTATCCCGTTAGTCCGTAAACTCAAACTCGATTGAGTTTTCGGAAAGTAACACGACTGATTAGAATTCCCGGCGCGCGTCGCGCAAGAAGGCGTTAATCCCTTAAGCAGTGATAACACAACGAAACTTTATAATCCAGTTTTCGACGCGCGTACTCTCGAGCGCATCGTCGGTCGTTTCCTTTTCCTCATTTCCCGGCACTGGTACACGGTACTTCCCTTTGTTCGGTTTAACCGAATGCAGAGAACCCGACGCGACGAGACAAACAAAATCCCTCGTGTCTCTCCGTACCCCCCGCGTACCCCGAGTAATCGGATAGGGATTAATTAAACAAAAGAAAAACTTAAATGAGTCTCTTCCGTGTGCGTCGGAGCGACGGTTTCGTTAGTCGAATCTTTTACCGATTGCCATTGCCGTTGGCGGACGAGGAGGTTTTAATTGCATTTGATCGTCGCTGTTCTAGGAATACCAGACGATTTCTTCTGCTTCGCAATTCCCGGCAATAGAGTCAAGGTAGTGCGCTATTATGACGTAAAGACGGCACTCCGGTGACGAATGAGAGGAGTGGGGCAAGAGCTGCTCAAAGTGAACGATGAATTTGTAGAATCGACGGTCCGTTGATACCGCTGAGGAGAAACGTGGAATTTTATTTTGCGGCGGAAAGCAGAATAAATAATTCGAGACTTCGCGAGAAGTGAAAGATACGGTACAACGACAAAAGGTATAATTTTTTATTAATGCCACGCACGCGTGCTTGTTAACCTCTAAGTGGTAGGCCAACAACGATATTTTACTTTAAGCCGTTTTAATAAAAAAATATAATCTGTATAACGTAACCCATACAATATAATGAAAATTTCAAAATTTTCAAAACACTTTAACCACGAAAGAAATTTCTACACGAGTCCCTCCTCTCTCGCCACGATAATACGATTTTGGAACAAATCTAGATCATGCACATCTTCGAATCTCCGGATCTCTAAACTATTTCTAAAGCAAGCAAACACATGTGATTCCTTGCAAAATATTTTTCAGTAGAATAGAAAGTCTATAATTATTTCGCGATCGGCGACCCGAAATACATTTGATAGACCAACAAATGTTTGGAAATCCGAAGATCCAGAGATGCGCATGATCTAGATTTATGCCACGATTTTGACCAAACTTCCGCGATTTGTTGGTCATAATAAAATATTATGCTTTCAAGGATACGGATTTAAACGAAAAGCCAAATGTATATTACAACCCCCCCTCCCACGGACGTAACTCTGAAGATCGAGCCCCGCGATTTTCTGGGCGTGGCGAAGGGACTCGGGCTTGTCCTTCGATTCTCATTAAAAGTTTCGCCCCGACAGGCTCGTTCTTCCGAAGCAGCGCCTTATTGTTTAACTTGGCTCGTTAGCATCATTCGACCCGAAAACGCAATATCGGCCACATAAACAGCTTAATCGCGCGACAATCCGGCGGACTTTCGACGCCGTCGCGGAAAACGCTCGCTTGTCGCATAGCGCAAAACTTTACGAGTTCCGCGCTCGCTAAGGGATAGTTATACAGTCGACGAAAATGAGAGAACTTCCGCCTTAAAGTTCAACGGTGCCCCCGGAGTCGAATGCCTACCCACGGCCTACGGAACTACGTTACGAGTTTAACATCGATTGCGAGAGGACTGCTGCCGGGGACATTTAATTCTCGAACCTGATTTCGCCCAAGAAGGTTTACGTTCTCTCTCTCTCTCCCTCGTTACTTTAGTTACGTATGCGTGTATATCGCGCACGGACGGATACGAATTTCCTGCGCTTGACGCTAAAGTTCTCCTCCGGTTCAACGGGAAACCTTCGCGTCGTTCCGATTGTGGATATTGGGTTTTTGGATATTTTGCCCGCGCACGCTCTCGGTTACGCGACTCGCGAGGAAGTAAGTAAGTACGTACCGTGATCCCGCCTGTAACGCGATTAATTCGTACCCGTGTTACATGGAAATCGCGTTATAAGGAACTCGGAATTACCGAGCATCGTCGTCGAGCTGCCAGCGGCAACGCAGCGATGTTGCATATTTTTGCATTTACGAGGGATTTTCCTGATAACTAAGATTGAAAAATGGTGATGCACGTGCGCAAAAAAAGAAAGGGTGGCAGACCATTAATTTAAACCCGTAACGGTGTAACGGAGAAATTTATGCTATAGGGAGACTGCTTAAGCTAATTGAGTTGTTATATGTATAGAAAAATATCGTTATTTATAATTTTACGGCGTTATTCTCGTCATAGGAGAGTTCACCGTATTTAGATATTACGTGCGTTTGAAAGAGGTGATGCTAATCGATGCGCGTGGATAATGAAATTGCGGTAATGGGAATTTTGTGGAATTACAAATTTAAAAGCATTACTTTCGATATTGAATACGACCGCAATCGTTCGAGAATCTCGAAAGAACCTACGTAATATTTCTCGTACACTCATTGATACCAAGGTAGTTGTAGTGATGAGAGGTTAAAGTTATAAATTATCAACGTTGAATAGAATCTATAACACACGAGCAACACCGTGACGAGCGAAAGATTACGCGTGACCACTTCCACGTCGACGAAGCGTTACAATTTTCTCAGACTTCAACTTCGATGGCGAGTCTAAAATCGAAAATTAATCACTTCACTTTCTTCGTTCTGTCGAGCACAAAATATACGAATAAACCAAACTAAGCTATGCACGCACACTCATCGTTATACGAGTCTGAAAAATACTGCTTATCGCGAAATAAATTGTCTGCCCGCGGAAAGCGACTTAAGCGACGTAGTTGATCGATTTTCAATTACAGAATCGACAATATTTCTCCCGAGCACCATCGAAATGTCACTAATTCGAAACGCATAGAGATCTTGGTTTGTTCACCGTCAACGAGTCTGTCAGATCAATTTCGGCAAACGCCTACGATATTCACCTTCTTGTTTAATAAGGAATTTCAATTTCCCGAGTAACGTCTCCCTTATCTCGCGAGGGTATTCACCGTCGACGCGCGATATTCGGCGAAATAAACGTTTGAATTTGCATCCACGTACCTCGGTTTGTTGGGCCCAGCATAGACTGTGAAGGACGCAGAAAAGCAGAAGTGCCAGCATACCACGGCGCGGAAACATTTTGCTTGTCAACGCGACGAATGACGAACGACTGCGGAATGTTTCTACCTGTCCGACGGTATTATCTTCCCCGGACGTGTTTCACGGCGACGATAACGGGGAACGATTGACGGATCGTCGTTCCATACACGTCGGACTCTATCGGCTTTAATAGAATATGGAAAGGGTATCTTATCTGTCGCAGCGAGCATCGTTTATGTATATGACGACGACGTGCGTCCGGTACGCAGGTGCTGTTTCCTGCGAACCTATGCAAAATCTACGAATAGCGGCAGCTGCGAAAAGAGGACCGAGTTTTGAGTTTGTCCTCCCGCGTACACGGGGCGTGAATAATCCAGAGTATCGACCCGATACAGAACTTTTCTATTTAGTTTAACTCTGAATCGAGACGGAGCGCCGAGGACGTATTTTAGTTTCCCTCCGGATAGAATGTAGTTCGCTAATCCTCTCGAGTTTACGTATCGTAGGGCGAAGCAGGCTCATGAGCGTTCGAAGACTTCGTTGAACTTGTTGCTTTTTCAAATAACGACGTGTAAGCGTTTCGCTGTAGATTCGATGCGTTACGTCTGTAATATCGAGAGGGTCGATGGGTAGCGCGTTCGTCAAAGAATTTCAAAAGGGGATCACTGGTTTGTCGTTTCGCGAAATGGCTCGAAATTGAAAATATCGTGCGCAATAAAATGGCGCATCGCTTGTATAACCCCGGGAATGCATCGTTTTTAAACGATTAAATTCATACCTTTCTCCAGCCTCCTATCTCTTTCAACTTCGTAGGTACAGACGAACGATTTTGTGCCACGAAATGAAAAAAAAGAAGGGGGTGGCGGGGGAGCGAGCGCAGAGGAAAGCGATGAAAAACAAGAACTAGAGGGGGTAGTACACCTGTTTCCGGCACTTTTTGCTTCTCATTTCGCCGCTGGGTGCTCAAAGGACACCATCGGAAATTCCATACACGGTCTGACCGTCGACATCAGCCCCCCTTCCACCCCTGATCGATTTCGTCTTTTTTTTTTCACCTCCAATTTACATTGCACCCCGAGCACAGGACCCGCTTCGTTACCGCTCACTGACCAAAGTTAATGAAATAACCGTTCAATCGGTCAACTCGATTTTTTCCTCACCGGTCACCTTTGTCGGAGAACGCATTTATTCACGCGTACTTTTAAATGCGCGCACTTTGCGGTTATCGTTAAGAACTGCCAAGGGATTGGAAGATAAAATACAATAGCATCGTGTCGTTACATATTAAAACATCGCTGATGGAAAAGTTACGCAATTAAGAATCGGCCACTTTTCTGTAGAGAAATTCTCAATTTCTGTATTGGAACAATGTTTTAATTAGGCTGATGAATGTACACCTAAGTAGCCCCTGCAAGGGGATAGCTGAAATAATTCCAAGTAAGTTTTTCTTATAAAAAATGCTATCCGTGTACAGTGATGACGGGCGAAATGGAAGCTGCAGATTATATTAACCTAACCTAATATTTGGCATGCTTTAGAATAATTAAGACCTTTTCCCTCTTTTTCTTTCCGACGATCAAACAAAGAAGAAAACAATCTACTCGCATGGAATGCGGGCCCAATCTTCACGGATGAATACATAATACGCAATCTCATTCCCCGGGAACAAGTCTTTGAGCTTGATGTAGGAAACAAATATATTCTTTCACGGGCGATACGTTTAAAAGTAATTGAAATGTACCGGCGCTTTGTACGCGCCGTTCCTGCTATCGTCTCTGATTCTTCGTATCTTTTTTCTAGCGTTGCTTCAATTATTTACGTAATACCGCATCACGGATGTTCCCTAATTACGTTATAAGAATACACGGGATTAACATAAAAGATCCGAACGACTGCTATTGTCAAAGGGAATTTATTCAACAATTCCCAATTATGATATAACAGAATAATATACAGCACGCTTTAAAGTATGCTCTATCTTATTATTCCAATATCACGATTGTAAGTCGTTTAATTAATTTACTAGGATCAATGGTAGTTGCAAAGACTATGTACGTTGACTCTGTAACTCTGTACATACCCGCGTAACGCAAGTTCGTAATGTACGTTGATTCCAAAATTTACCGCGTCTTTGAATACTGCTGACACTGGTTCGAAACTAATTCTTGATGTCGGTGGTGTTTCCAACGCAACAGTCGTTTCAGAGTGTACATTGACTGTGTCGCTGGCTGAAGATCAACCGTTGTAACGTTAGCGGTGTACGCGTTTGCGCGAAAGGTGTGGGAAATAACTAATTACATCGCTCGCGAACTGAAAATGATGGAAATTCAGTTTCCCTTTAAATCCGCGAGTGGTTACTTCAGCTCCGGTACGAGGCGCTATTTGTAACGATGAAAAGGTCGGTACATTCGGAGCGGTCGCTGAAATACGAGGGTTATCCAAAAAATAAGTTCCCTATTTTTTTTCCCGGATTGGGGAAAAGCTTGGGGGACGCCCTTTTGGGAGAAATTTGGCGGTGATGTTGTGGCAACACTGAATTTTTTCAGTCCTCCCAACTGTCTCATTCGTCAGCAACGCGACAGACAAAGATGGCGTCCCTTCCGTACACCGCGTCGAATATTGAGTTACGCGCGATAATCCGTTTTTAATATACGCGTTGATATTTGCCGTACACATTTTTGAGTATCAAAACTCTACTCGCGCTTGTGTATCGCCAGTTATTCTCGCGACGGTATCTATTATATTGAGAGAACCAAACGATGTCGATAAAATGGAGGCGCTGCGGGCGGCATAAAAGAAATATAGCAAGGAAAACCGCCGGGAAGTATTTCCCCGTGGATTATGCGGCTACAGGTATTCGCGGGAGTGTAAATTAAATTAAGATGCGAAGCGAATCCCACGGCAAGCGCGAGCAATTTTTTTTTTCCCTTCCTTTGCCCTTCTCCTCTCATACCCTTTCCTCGGCGCTCGCTTTTAGATGGATTGCGACAGAGCGTGGAAAAATATTATTCTACCTGTGGAAACTCGTAAAAAGCGCTCACGCGCATCCTTTCGGCGGGAGATAAAAACGCAATAACGCGAATATTTCTTTCGACGCATCGAAGCGTCGTTTGCGCGTCGTTATGCCATATTTGATATTTCCCATCGACTCGTGATTTACCTTTCGCGGCGATGACTACCTCGTCGGAAGTTCGGCGATCATCGTTCGACGAGTTTTTCTTCTCGTCGATATCTTCGTATTTTTTTGTTCTTGCCCACAAACTTCTTTTCGTTATCATCGCCGAACGTATATATTCGCCGAGCTTTGCCCTCGCATCCACCGCATTGAATTTTTAGTTACGGTAAAGTTAAAGCGGTCGTTGTTAACGAAATAATTAAATAGTTCTTGCGGAGGTTCTTTTCTCCTGGAGCCTCATCAGGAACGATATCTGCATTCCTTGGCTTTTCTGCGCCATTGTTCATGCATATTCATTCGCGGGCAAACTAGATTTTGTTGGCATCTCGGAACTTCCTTGCAAAACGGGACGAAAGTTTTTTCCTTGATGAAAGAACGCTCATCGCCTTTATTACGCCCTGATGCAAGACCCATGTACGCAATTTCTCTCCCGCTGGATTCGAAACTTCCGTTACCTGCCTCGCTGCGCGTTTTGCGTGTACATTTCTCCATATTTCCCCTCGTATTTCCATCCGTGTCGACGATCAACATTTTTTTGTCAACGCGTTGCTCCGAATGGCGTCCCCGATATGTCCAGATCGTACGTCGAAAACGAAGGACACATTCGGTTATGAGTAATTGGCGAAATTATTGTTTTCGCGTCACCCGGAAACCGCGGGGAACCTAACAAAATATGAGATTGACTCGTTAGTTATTATTTTTACGAATACAAATTTTTACCGCGACTGTAAAGGAATAAATAATAAGTACGCTTTGCAGCGTAAGCTTGGAAGGATAGTAAAGAATGTATATTATTGCAACTGAAAATTCAGCTAACGTCAAATTCCGTGATAGCATTTGCGTGTCTTGTACGTTAGAGAGAGGACGGTTATCAATTTCGTTTAATCCCGTATTTCCTCCGCGTTTGTCGTGGTCTATACTTTGGAGATTGTTTCTTTGAATCTCATGGGAAACCAGGTCCAATACAGAGAAATGCTCGGGCTTTCCATTCCATAAAATTTGATAAAGTAAGACGCCGGTACTGGGAGCTAAGGGAATTCGATGAGGAGCAATACGTGGAAACAGTGAATCAAACGGTTCGCAAGTTTAATCGATATTGACTACGATGAACGCGCAGAAGGGCATGGGTATTGCAGTTAAAGCCGAATTGTTAATACTTCCTTGGTCGATGTTACGGTTAATTGCAATGCGATCGGTCATATCCTTTCGTCAGATTTGCAGTAACACGTAGGAGGAAAAACTTTTTTCCACATTTCGTATTTACTTCTAATTTCTGTTTTCTTGAAATTGTCGGTTACAGCACTGCTTAATTTGTGGTTAATTTGCGCGACTATTATGAATTCAAGACGAAACCATTCATACGCGTGTATCTGTCGTATTTATACAAAGTGCATCGGAACACGTGATAAAAATCGAAAATGCCGAATGCAATTTTTCCGGCCACAGTTTTCGAGAAGATCGATCTTGATGTCCGTCGAGTATTCGTGACAGAATTTTACATATTTGAGTTATATTTTCCTTTCAGCTTATATCGATGCGCCCCGTACGCTAATTAATTTGTAATTAATTATATTCTAATTAACGCCCTCTTTGCAAAAGCCGCGAAAATTCAGGTTGCTCGCATTCATATTACTTAACGTTATATTTGCTAATGTAATTACGATAGTTAATTAAATAAAATTTGATAGTAAACGTCGTGCGCATTGTCAAAGCTTATGCAAAATAAACTTTTCGGTGGTATAGAAGTTCTGACACTTACGGAATTCGATTAATCCGAGGTTCGATAAGGCGATGCTTGGCATTAAATTACACTTGCATTGAATCGCGGTAACGGAGAACGACATTACAACCGGCAATGCGTACTCGCTCGTTCAATCGTTAATTACAGCCTTCGAATTCCACTTCCGTTAGTATTCGTTCCGCTGACAACATCGTTAAAGGGAGAATTGCGAACTCTGAAATTCATGACTTCTTTGTGGATAAAATATCCCTTTGAATTAATAAGCTCTATTATAATCATGTAACGTCTACCAAACAACTAATTAACGCAGAGGATGCTTATAAAATCAGGAAATTCAGATTCCTCTGACTTGGGATTAAAAAATAATATACCTTTGGACTGAATTAGCAAGAAATTCAAACGCGATTACACCATGGATTCACATAAAAGTGTGTTTCTCAAAGAATTCTGAAAATTTAATTACATTCGCAATTACCCTCTATCACCGTTCCTATTGAACAAATGGTATTAAATTCTTTTTTGAAACGCTCCAAATAAAATGTTTCCGGCTTCTAGGAAGAAAAACGTATGCCGCCGCACTTTGCGCAGTTTTATCAAAAAACGTTGCGTGCAAAGAGTTTCCGGGGAAATTGATTCCGTAAAAAGTTTCACGCGCCGGGTTACCGATCGGGATACAAGAATTATCCGAAACGTTGTTCGAACACCGGTGGAGACTAATGGATAAAATAAAGTTCGTTCCGGAATAGAATTAATGAACTTTCGATTTACGCGCACCTGCCTCTGTTTACTATTGAAAGTATTTAAATGTCGAATTTAGTTCACCCGTCGCGCGAACGAATGAAATTCGGAAACGGGAGTCCCAGTTGAACGCTATCGTTCGCACGATATTTTAATATAACGCTTTTCGGGTGACGGGTGTTATTGAATCGAACTTCATCGTATGCACGTATCATTATATTTAATCCGTGCGTAATTCGTTAATCAATTAAGCGGAATACGCGTGATCCCTTTTTGAGTACGCGAGCGCATTTTTAATCCCGGAATTCGGGTCCCTTACGTTTTATTTATAGATTCCGACGAACGAAACGGGATCGCATAGATACCATCGAAATATTTGTCAAAAATCATTCTTCCCGTGCAGGTATACTCGAAACTTTCCACGCATTCAGCGACCCTTCACAATCAGGTTTTAATTGGAAAACGCATCGGATTGACGTGGCCAATATCCTCTGTACGCGATACATAGTACATTTTCTACGAAGTTTCAAAACTAGTTATTAGTCTTACAGGGATAATAAGAAAAGCGAGATAACTGTTGTTGACGCATAGACGGGTGGAGGCGCTTTGAAAACAAAACAAACTCATTTTTATACCTTATTTCAATAGAGTCAATAATTCAAACGTTATTTTTTGGCGTCGCTAAAAACAACGGGTATGTTTCGATTTAAATGTCCCACCTTGTACAGGCTTTGGGAAAAGTTTCACGAGTTCCTTCCATCGGTATCCCAGTATTTATCCGTAAAGTACATTAACGTTTTCGAACGAATTAAAATACGGACGTTTCGGTTATCGTTTACCACGTCGAATGATAAATGATAAATCCCCCTGGATTCGGTGAATTTCGAAACGACACGGAGGGGAATGGTTAAATTTGAGTAGATTCGCGTCGAACGACATTTGCTACCCCTCGAACCACGATTCTCCTTCTCGGAATCTGGTTTCCGGCGCGCCGGGGCGTTTTTCTTTCTTTTTTCTCTCCAATCTCCGTGGGAAAATGAGCGACGGGTATCCCACCTTCCTGTTCGATCCAACGAAACTTTTCCATTCTTTCTCGTTGATCAGTGATCACGATTCGTGGACCACTCAGTCGCAGGATATTAAAAGTAGATTAAGATCTTGCAGTTTTTGGGTCATCTTTATCACGTTGGGACACATTATCCTCCGTTATCGACGACGCGTATGTTTCGCGACGTGAGAAATTATCCTCGACTTTTAAAAGAAGGATGACAGGGGTTGTTTGATGCTCGTGTTAGCGCATTAACGTACCGCCATTGTTTCGACGAGAAGTTCCTCCAGTATTACTTACCGGATGAAATTAGACATAACCAAATATGAAAAGTTGAAAACGTAATTATGAAAAATTTTAGCTGAAAAGAGAGAATACAACTTTAAATATGTGACGAAATGACTATTAAGCGTTATCGGCACTCACAAACATGTGTACGCGGTACACGTAATGTGTTAGTATCTTAATGTCCTGACCATGTGTAATCGTAAATCGTTGCTCTTATTAACTCTGGATTACGCTACTTGTGAGTACAAATTCACTACTTGGGGAAATAATATTTTTATCGATCTTTTGAAACAAATCTTTGGAACGCTTATACTTTGGGCGAACTACGGTTTAAAAAATAATTGACAGGATTAAGGAGCACAGCCAAGACAAACGGTAGCATTATTAAATTAGAATTCGGAGACCGTAAATTGTACACTGTCGTCATCTAGGGTTAACGCGTTTAACTGTCTGGTAAATCATTGTTTAAAAAAAAAGAGCGAATACTTTGAAAGATAGAGAGCGTTATCGGTCTATACACGCTTGTATACGTGCGCAATCTTTCTATTTGTATGCATACACATACTTTTAACTATCACGCAAGCAAATATATGGCCTACATTTTTCTATATTCTCTACAAAACCACTGACCGTGGCGGTAGCTGAAAAGCTACGCGGAATAAAATACTAATTGACGGGCTGAGAATCATATTGGCCGATAAAGATAAAAAAAATAAAATATCAAACAAAAGCTGAAATAGTTATTTCCCGGTACTAGATACAATTTGCAGCGAAAATCAAAAAATGCAAAAAACGCCGAGTTTTTTGTAACGTTGACTCTCAAAAACGCGAGCTTGACAAGATGCGTTGTATCCGACCTACATCGCCATGATACTAAGCCCCTTGATTGTAAGAGGAAAAACTGTAATTTCAGTTGTTACTAAGATTCAAATGATTTTGTAATATTTTCCGATAAACACCGAACTTATTAATTAAACGATGAATCGGCAACGACGAAAAGATTTCGTATTTCGTACGGTGCGAGTGCATTTTTGTGCTTTGCTCTTGCAAAAAAATCTACAAAAAATACATGCTCGTTAATGTAATATTAACACTTCGAGACAATATAAATCTCAAATACGAGCCAGTACCGACGACGGTATTACGCTGCGATCGAGCGAGACAATTATAAAACGAGCGAGTAAGCGATT
Organism: Pemphredon lugubris; assembly: GCA_933228935.1. Lineage (NCBI taxonomy): Eukaryota > Metazoa > Arthropoda > Insecta > Hymenoptera > Crabronidae > Pemphredon > Pemphredon lugubris. Next base: position 53,765,791 of record OW121817.1, on the reverse strand, counting down.
GGCAGAAAAAAAAGGAAAATTGACGAAAGACGTCGTCAAAAAGAGTACCGCCATCGAATTCCCGATAAATCGCTGTAACGAGCCACAGGGACGCGTATAACGTTTTCAACGGACGATAATGCGAGCTTTCGTTTCGCACAAAAGCCCAGTTCGCGGTAAAATGCAAATCTCGAGCGTGTGGGCAAAACGTCGGCGGCGCGTAACATAAATAATTTTAATCGTCGTTTTTATACGTCGATGCTTTTTACTACGTGCTCTCGACGCGTACGTGTGCCGCGCGTACAGACGAAATTAAACTTCGCGGAATTACAAACATTTCAAACGGTATCCCGCACTTCACAGTGTTTTCAAAACAACCGACGTTCGTTCGATTTGTACGCTCGAACGTAGAAAGTACTCGTAAACTCTGAAACTGACGGGAATTAAAACGAATACGTGAAAACCATTAAATGCAATAATGAATAAATGATAACTATCTTTCGTTCACCGGAGCATCGTTGAATTCAGTACAGTATATAGAACGACACTATTTTATTACAGCACAGAAAAATGTTAAAATTATTTTCAAAAATTATGAAACTTTTTAATAACACGTCATTTCGTCCGGCAGCTGTTCAACTTCAAATTCAACGCAAATTCGGTTTTCCTGTCTCCGCGATTCTTCAAACTAAAGACATGTAAAAAAGTTCTGTTGTCCCTTTTCTACCATCGCTCGAAACCAAATATCCAATTTTCAATGAACCCCGGGACTCGAGTTGTACGGTTTTCACTGTCACGGAACGTCATCTCCAAAATTGCATAAAATCGAAGTCTCGGGTAACGGGGTTTCTCAATAATACGGAACCAATTAATCTCGTTGCTCGAGATTTACCTCTACGCAAAACATTACTCACGTGTATCACGTGTATCACGTGTACGAATACTTTTCACGCTCGTAGATTCCGGGGCGTGGGTTTCCATCGATCGACGAGGCATATAAATTTGTGGTCCGAGGCTGGTTGGGTAGTACCACTGCGGATCCCCGTAACTACCGTAGAAACGGCAGTTGTGTAATAATTACGCGAGAGTCAGGCTAATTATAGGCCGCGCTACCTGACGTTCATCTATTGACCCTTTGTACCTCATTGTTTAGCTGGCTAATGTATACTCCTTAACGAGATTCAATTTTTGGATGGTAACGTAATTCGTCCGTAGGGGAGGGGGGTATACGTACGGAAACGATCGAAAGATTTCGAGTCGCAAAAAGGCAGTCTCGAGGAAATTCGTACCTAACTCGTTTTATTCCGGCGAACTTTAATTCAATGTTCAGCATTTACGGTTTTTGTCCACCGCTGCGGGAGCGAGGTTCGAAGTTTTAATTGCCTTTCGAAGGTTTTTGTTGCGGCAACTGTCGGGAAACATAAGTTAAATTGTTTCATAATCAGGTTTTCGATGTTAACGGATTCTGATATCCCTTCGGGCGGTACGCGGTATTGTCGTAGGTGCATCGACGTATCGGTCCATTCCTCTCGTTCGTAGGTCTGTTTTTAGCGAAAACTATAACGACGGAGTTTTCATGATTATTCTCGCGCGCGAAAGAAGTATTTCTGCTCGAGGGAAATACAGCGAACGGATGTGAACCGAGGGGTAAAGGAATAGTGGCCTCGAGTTAAAAAAAAAAAAACATAAAATTCACCGAACGGCAGGTTCCTTTCACGGTTAGAATTAGGGGGGGAAAAAATCAACGGCCATGTTGGCAGGCCGAGTCTCCTTCACGGCAATTTGTTTCACTTTGCGGGCGGACTTCCACCCTCGTTCCACTTCCGACTCCCTTTCGATGCTCGTTTAATCTTTGCGACCCAACTTGGATCCCACCATTAGTTCGCGTAGAACCTTCGCCGTTCTTTTTCGAATCGTGTTCCTCGTAATCCGATACAGACTTTCGAAAGATCTTGGAACTTAGCCGAACGTATCGCGGAAAACTAACAATAAGGGATTCTTCTCGCTGGCGCTCAATCTTTTTGTATATGTTTCCAATGGATTACAGGAATATGTTTCAGGATTTCCCTTTTCAATTATATACAATTTATTCTCCATTATCGTTACTATTATTCTCCCTCTGTAAGTATTTCTGAAAGATGTTTTTAACATCCCGGGAACGGTCTTATCGCTCCCTTGGTCGAGTTTCTCCGCTAATTTAACGCGAGGTATATAACGAGATTAAAGAAGGGAGTATTATCGCGTAGTTTAAAATCTAATAGAGTATAACGCTCCGCCGAGTATCGGAGCTGTCAAATAAAAGCACGAATTGTGCAACTTGGATCACTAGTATTGCATTTCTCGGATATTATTAGATACGAGGATCGTAGATTTTACTATAAACACTAATGCCACGATACTTCGACTTTCCGACAAATAACGTATCCCAGGTGGTCTCGGTGAACGTGTATTTGCGTAGACGATACGGTTCTGGGGAAAGAAGAACGGAGATCTAACGTGAACGTATCGGTGTTCCGTTGGTGAACGATTCTCATGATCTACGAGTAATTTCCCAACGTGGACTTCCCCAGTCCATCCGCCATGACTGTTTCGAACAAATGTTAGGAGGCTACGATCAGTCTAATAGTATTGAGAATATGTAAAGCGAGAACGAAGGAGTATTTACAAAAATCGTGAATGCACGATCATTTTACGTTGCACAACGTGAAGAAATAATATTTTTAGTGATCTTTTGGAATAATTCTTTGGAGTGCTTGCACTTTGAAAGAAGTATGTTTAAAAAATATTTGATACGATTAAGGAGAACAGGCAAGACAAACGCCAACATAATTAAATTTGAATTATGAGACTGTTAATTTTACTACGTTGTCGTAATCTAGGGTTAATGATATACAGAAGCGAAAAATTCAATCGAACGTGTGCAATAACGCGTTTAGAGAACGTTGTGCACGCACACATACAGATTTCTTATTTTCAGAAGGTCGCGTTTCAATGGAAATCATTTAATATCGTTCCCGCGAGAAATTGCTAAACCCGATTACGCGGTTCACCAAAAGTTTTCTTAAGAACACGACTAGAATTTACGATTACCATACGGAATCCGATGTTACGCTTTCCCGCCAACTGCTGAAACTTTGTTTCCCCCGGTTTTGAATATTTCCTGAATTCTCGCTTACAAATACGATAATTATAGAATTCATGCCAGATACCAGAAATTCTGAGAACATGTCACAGGACTCTATGGTGTTAATTAGTGAAAATACATTTGGGAATGTAGCTAAAACGCATTCTAAATTTTCATTCGCCAAATCATTTTCGCGAGTACGATTGAATCTAATCGTAACAAATTGTTATTAGACGGGCATTTGGTATAATATATGAAAGGAGTAGCGGTAATTCGAACTCATACACCGCCGACGTTATTCTCGTTGAATGTACTTTACGTCATATTACGTTTAGCCGTCACTCGCAAGAACAGTGTACATAAAGAAATTTTCAACGCATTCGCTTTATGGTTCTCGCTGCGTAAACATTTATTTCTTGCCACCCAAGCTATGAATCGAATTCCCGACGCGTTACCTTTGGAGTGTAGAGTAATTTTGGAGAGAGAAAAGCTGCACGTATATCGGGTTCGGAAAAACCAGTACACTTTCATCTATTATTTCCCCCAACGTCGCGAGACATTCAACTGAGAAACACCGCCCAGAACACATTTCTAAAATTCATGCAACCACGACCTAAGAGCGAAAAAAAAGTGGAGCGAAAGCTTTACGGATGATTACGCGTAGGTTTTCCCAGTGGCGGAAAAAAATTGTAACTTTTTACCTTTAACGAATTAAAAATTTACTTATAAAATTCCATGAGTTCTTTCGATTAATTACGATCCTAACCGTGGACCGTAAGTACAATCGTGACGCATTTCACCTCGCAATTACGTTTGCAATGAATTACGGTAAAAAATTAAATCCTAACGCACCAAATAATTTCCCACCAACACTTTTTTTACGTTGCAATGAATCACGATTGTAATTCTGGGTTTTAATTACAATCGTAACTGGTCGAAGGTATAATTAAAATTCATAATTATGTTTGCATTTAATTATACGTTCGATCCACTATTAATTAATCGCGAAGTGCGGTTACTTTGAAATTAATTACGGCCTATCGCCGAGTGTTTGTTTACATCGTCTATCCGCAATGAAAGGCATGTCTCGGACCAGCGAACAAAACATTATTTGCACCTGACTGTCTTTCACTCGACAACAAAAATACCGTCGCATTTCGACATGCACGAGATGTTGCCATGTCGAATATCGACGCCACGAAAAAGTGCCCACGAGATGAAAGTCAGGGATAAATATTTCGTAACGATCTCTTCCCGATCGATCGCGGAATCGAAAGAGATTTTGTTGGTCCGAGGTCTTGAATATAATCGTATCCGTGAAATATGAAAACTATACGTTTTAACTCGATGCAAATCTAAACGTACAAATCCGGGAAATAGAACAATGTTGGTTCGGTACTGTTATTTGAAAATCGGTGAAAGCAGATATTAAAGCAGTAAATTAAATTAACAATTTTTATTTTAAGATTGATGAAGGGAAGATTATTCGATTACCAAGGTAACTGTTAACGATTCGATCATTGGAAAATGATATAAATATTAACAAAAAAACGTTTTGTCCTTTTACATCCTGCTAATTTAAATTGCATTCACCCCTCTCCCCCACCCCCCTTATTATCAGTTCTATATACCGCTTATCCCATCAGTTATATCCCCGTGCGACTATCGCATAAAAAGCACCATTTATAGCTCAGTTATCCGGATTCGACAAAATTATCCGCATCCAACGCTAATTGGAAATTCCTGTTTTTGACCGTCGAAAGCCAATCCCGATCACGCTGACGGATTTGAACAATAATTGTTAATCAGAGCCTGTCGTTAATATTAGATGGCCAGGAGTCCGCCAGTGTAATCGCGACGCGAGCTTATAAACAAAACGAGGGGAGTTTCGCATTTTCGATGCTGCGTGGCGTGGAAAAACTTCTTTCCAGTTTCGCCGCGGAGTTTTTCCATTGTGATTAATCTACGCTGTACAACGGTGTTATTTCATTCGAAGCGAACGATAAAGCGCCCCATACGCGATTCGTTTTGACCGTGCACGAGCAAATGTATCTTCGGTTCCGAGCTTTCCGCTACGTTGCTGTCACTTTGATATTTTCTGTGCTAAATTTCGACCATTTAGGAGGTATGCTCTGTTACTCGCGTTTTTTTTTAATATCTCGTCGATAGCTATTGAAATTGAGATATCCATATTATCACGCGATATCGTTTACGAACGGGAGCGGGTTCGGAAAATCGAGCAGTCTTGCACGAAGGTGTTGGATTATGTTATTTATAAGATTGATAATCAACTGTGTTTTGCGCGTTTGATTCCGATTTTCTTGGTCCGAAGTCTGCGCCAACAACGAGGACGGGCACGCTGAGAGGGATGGTGGATGGCTTAAAAAAAATTGGTCATTCAATCTTGTAACGATAATTAAGAAGCGTGTGACAGGTTAGTGATCGCCGGGTGTGATTAGAAGCAAGGTGGGGTTGATAATATAGAAGGGCCGTACGGCCCTTATAAGAACCGTTTTACTTGTGGTTCTTGAACCGGATATACGCCGCGAGATAAGAGATAAGTACAATTACAAAAAACCACTAATTGATACTGCTCCATTACTGCCGTGTAGAATACATACAAATACATAACTCAAGTAAAGGATATCAACCTTCCGTTGGTAACACAATTCTGACACCAATTTTTTTTGTATGAAATTATTTTTGGTTGCAAGTGAAAGTTGAGAAACTGAAGATGGGTGGAAAAATCCACCCCCTTTCGATGATAAAAAAAAAAAATGTCCATGTGGGGTTACTCATTAGGTCTGTTATTAACGAAAAGGTTAACTTTAAAAAATCCACAGGTGTTAATGTCTCGCGAACAAATCGCTTTCGTAGTCTCGGCGATAATAATGTTAATAATAAAATGAGAAAATGATAGAAGGAAATGGAAAGTTAAAAAAAAACAAGATTGAAAAGAATACGGGGTAAAGTCGCAATTTCCGAAATTGCTGCGGCATTAAAGGGATACGTATTGCACGAGGTGCGAAGTACGTTTGAAGGTTGCTAGCATACCCTTGGGAGTGATTTTTTTTACAAGGTGTTACGGAACGTACTCACGCACGGGCACGATGGGAGTAGATGTAAACGAGAGTTTTAAAAAGTAACAAAAACGTGTAGAAAGTGCGCAATTGAATATTTCGTTCTTTTTCGTTCTTTTATAAATTGAATTTAACCAAGTTCCAACTCAAAGGTGGCTGGAGTTTCTAAAATTGAAAGAATTCAGTTATTTCACTGCACTCTTCGGGTTTCGTGAAATCGAACGATACGAGTAAAAAAGCTTTAACGACTGTACGAATTTGTTATCTTTGATTTGAAGTACATCAACATCGCTGTACGCTCGGTAATTTAAACGCTATGCCATAGTTTCTGAAAACAGCTCGGAGCGTCCGTTACTTTGTTTACGTTAAGGAAATTGAACACTGCGTCTTTAACGTAAACCCCGGGAGCCTACGGTTCTTGAAGAAACACGTAATGTTATCTTTTGGTTTTTTCATCGTAAGATCGCGTGACGCCTCCCTCAACGGATTCCCGCGAAAGATTTCAAAATCCAACAGATACGTCAAATTTCATTCGCTTCGCGCTAGACACTTTGATAAACACATTTGCATTTATTTTCATCCCCTCCACCCAAAGGAAACATTGCCATTCGATTTTTGATAAATCTGTTTACGCGCAGAGATTACTCGCGGAATTCTTTCAGGCGAACATAAAATTATCCCCTCTTGACGCGATAAATGTTTACGCTGGAAACTCTTCGACGCGAGCGTTATCCTTAGTCGAATTTGATGCGAAAAGTTTGCGGACTTAAATATACCGGTATAACCGAAGTTATAGAATAAGAATGATATTGGCTCAACGTGCTGTGAGAGAAATCAGTTTCTACCCGATATTCAATTTTAATGGCTTATAAGATCGCAATGAGAGGCAATCATTTTCCATCGTTTTCTCTTACTTTCCGTCTCATTGGGTCTCTACCTTGCCGGGAGAACCGTACTAAATATTCTTTGATAACTTTCCGGAATATTCGTAAGGAAAACTCCGCGAGCGAATACACTCGATGAAACAAAGGACAAGGGAACAATGCTAACTAATTTCCACGGGCCATTAAATAGGAACGAAGACGATTAATTATTCGACGGGAATTGTTTATTAAACTATTCCTCGGTAATGAACGAGAGGAGAGGGATGGCTTGGGAATTACGTTATTCCCGCAATTGACGTGAATTGGCGTGAATCCATTTTAGCGCCTTATTACGGAGATTACAATTTTTGTATATTCAAATAGGTTTGTAATCTACCACCGGAGCACGATTACTATACGATTTACGATACCGTAGCTACGACTCTACCGATTGAAATATAGCAGCAAAGTGGATTTAGTACTTTTATCCAAAGATCGATGCGAATAAAGAATGTAGAGTGGCGCTATATGAAAGGAAAAGTAGAGCACAGAGTACCGCTATACAAAAAGAAAAAGATTAGAGTGAATATTCAAAATGGCCAATCCATTTCTCGTAAATCCTCAACTTTATATCTGTAACTTTTGAATCGCTGAGACGTCCAAGTAATCGTTCCGCCGATTAATTATTACCGTGATTGATATTCTCCGTATCGCTTTTTGTCCCACTTCGAATGAGTTTGTATCATAAGTAAGGTAATAGTCTTTAAAGGCTTGACTAATGATCTTCCTTGTGGTATACCGGTCGAGTAGTTCAAAGCTGCCTGCATGAACGTCTGTTTAGCAGCTCGTAAAGAGATCATTAATCTGCTCGCGCTTCTGTCCCCGTCCATTCTCTTTTCCTCGTTTAGTCTAGTATTGTTAAAACGATGCATTCTGAATCTTCAGCGTTTCGCCTGTGTTTCCGCTTCGTCTTCCATCTCTGTGCCGCCAACGTTATTTTCTCGTGCGTGATACGATGGTTAACGAAGTCGTGTAATGCCTCTCCGTTATGCAGTTTTTCACTGCTTCCACTGAGATATTTTCCGTGCGATTCAAAAGTAATGCTACGTGGCGAGTAAATTAGCAGGTTTAATTCGTTAAATTGAGACATCCCCCTTGTACAATTACCTGTCCCATCTCTGACGAGGGATTATCGTTGTACAGGGTGTCTCGCATAAAACAAGCGGCCTAATTATCTTTTGAAAAATATGCCGAATTTCTAATTTAAATAGTTTTACGCGGAAAGACTTTCATAATTTTTTTTTCGACACACCTTTTCTTATTGACAAAGATTTTTGTATCGACGACGCATAATTTTAGCATAAATCGCGCGCTTGATAAAGATCTGTACGTTAAACTAGGTAAAGTTAATTTCTCGAAAACGTTGTCGGTCCGCGAAACGGAGAATTATTGCGTTTGAGGCATCACAGTACAACGCGGTATAGTGAACTTCAATTATGTTCGGCAGGTAGTTGCATCGAACAAACATGCTTGGAACTAATCTCTATCAACTATCTCCGCGATGCAACATAATTACAATGCTTCGGTGTTTGATAACATTATTTAACAGCAATATCTCATTAGTTCGTAGCCGACAATCGCACACGGCGAAAGTTTTTCCTTTCCCGTTTGTTCAAATAAGCAGATTTCAAAATACCAGTAAAACAGGGAGTATATATTCCTTGAACCGCCATTGTTTATCTCGATGTTTATACTGGCAAATAAGCTGCTTTTCAGCGCACCCATAAAAGATGCGTTTGTTCCTCTGACAGCCATTGTCCTCGGTATCTCTATTTTTCGCTCCTGTACTTTTTTCCTACCAGAAAAAAAAAACGCGAAGCTCAGACGATGCGCGTTGTTAAATATTTTTTCCCGTCGATCCCCCTCCACCCCCCCTAAACCCTTACAACGTAATCGCGTTACTTTACTCGAATTACGCGTTAATTCGTGACGAGCTGCGCGCGAGCAAAAACTTACATTTCCAAACAAGCCGGCCTTCCAACCATCCATAAAAAAAGTGCGGTTACTTATACGACAGCCATTGTCTTCGATATCTCCATTTGCCGCCCGTATCCCGTTCGGACGGAAAAATCTTGAGGGAGGAAAATGTTGCGCGGAAAGGCAGGAAGTCAGAAATACGCATCGTCTACGCTTTGTAAGGGATATGCCGTTGTTGAAAGTTATACGGCGCCGTGGAACGTCGGATGTGTCGACAAAACGCGTTCGATACCGAGCTTCAGGCAGCTCTTTTGTGATGCATTTTATCCTAGCAGTATGGAGGACGAGGGGTACACAATGCATTTTCCAGGAACGAAATTAGTGCGCCGCCGCTGACAACATGAATGCACACGTGTACAGGACGTATTGTCGGCACAAGGTATTGTGTCCAAACGCAATTAAGTGCGTTTCATTCAGCTGTTTATGGATCGATTTGCGACTCTTTAGCTTTACCTGTCATCGACGGATGCTCTCTTATTAACGAGATTCTCTTTTTCTTCGTGCCGGTGCATAGTTCGGATACTTTCGAAATAATCGGTTTTCGATGACTATCACGTTCAGCGTGCATGCTATTTATTGACATTTTAATAAGTGATCGTTGGACAGGGTGGTTTCCTGCGGTAGCAATAAGGAATTTAATTTCGTTTAAGAGGTTGGGGAGGGTGTCGGTAGAATTGATGTTTGACCAGACCGTGATCGGACCGTGACCCACAGTGTGAATCCAGCACCCTAAAAGCATCGAACCGTAAGGTTGCGTAGGCTTAATCCTCGTATCGTTTAAACGGGACGTTTTTCGTCACGGATATGGTACGAAAAAATTGAGTTTGTCGATGCTTTCGAGAATCCTTTAAATTGTTAACCATTACCCCGGAAACACCCTGTATCGATGAAATATAAAGTACGAATTTTTTTTTGTTTGCAACGTAGAGCCTCGCGTTTACGCGGTAAATTTGTTTGAGTGGTCGTCGAGATTACTTATTGATTTTGGTCTGTCTTCCCATTTTTTAAATATTTTCTATTTCGATCAATCATGGACCGACGGTCGTAACGATATTCGCTGAATTGCAATCTCCCCAACTATGTTCTGAAAATTACTTAGGGATCGCGAACATAAACGGAATCCTCGATCAATTCGAGAAGAAATTGAATTCTATTCGAGAAATTGGAAAAACTTGGAGCGTTTCCACGTTACAAATTTAGAGATAATAATTGTACGTTTATGGTCAATTTAAATAGCGCTAGAATGCGTTCAATGATTTTGCAATATCTGTTTCTTTTTTTCCAAAGACTGATGCGCCATTCTAATTTCGATTTCTAATCTTGCATTACAAATAATACAATGAAACGAGAGCAAAACTACTCATATTTTACGTTCCGCTATTAAACAGTTTACGAGGCGGTATTTACCGATATATTAAACTTTTAATTACGATCCCGTATTGTTCAATTAAGAGATCGGCCGATAAAAAACTTATCTCGGAAGAAGCGGAATCAGCAATTTACAAAAGTGCTTTATCGGCTCACCCGTAAAACTAAATCATGCTCCGCTGTTATATCCGTTAAGCTTGGATTCGTAATCACGGGAAAAATCCATACGTCCGCGGCGATCGGATTGTCAATCGGTAAACGTCACTTCCGGCAAAAACATCGGTCGGCCTGTAATTGCGTTACTATTTACTAGTTCAACGTTAGCTCTCGATTCGAGCTGGGAATCACTGCGATCGCGTCACGTAGGGGATAAAAATGAAAATAATTTGGAAAGGTTAATATCTGGTGGCCATGTTTCGAGCAACGAATTGAATATCCCGAGTGGCTTTTGTTTTTAACAAAACAGTAATAATATTGTGTTTCGTTTTTGTTTGTGTCGCGCAGCCTCGACGATTTTACCATTTTATTATATTTGTTTATTATAGAATCGAATTGAATCATGAACGGGGACTGTTGCGTGTGAAATTTTATTTTATTTTCGCAATATACTTGCTCGAAACGTTGTAATTTACTCGGCTGGTTATAGAATTAATTTCCACCATTCGGATTTTACTCTTAAAAACACTCGCGATATTTATAAACGCAACGTGTTATGTAAATTTTGAGTATTCGTGTATTTACGCACCTCCCGCGATTAACCAACCGTCTCATCAATTACCATAAAACAAATATATTACCGCGTGGTACGAATAAACAATTTTTATTCGATACGGCAATCTATACGATGAATACTTGAAAATAATATTGGTTTACGGTAAACCAACTCGTTATTATTTTTCTTATGTTTTAAATACCGAATACCTTAGGTATTCAATACCACACAAAAGATCTACAATCTCAAGAGTAAAGATAAACATTGTTCCGTGTGGGGGCCACTTAACGATAACCTTCCAGTGTAAAATGGTAACCGGAACTCGTTTTAAAAACAGAGGCAATTTAGCGTTTGCCTTAATAATAACCGTAACGTCGTTATTGAGCAACCATTTCATTTCCAATAACGTTACGGGTAACCGAGATACTACGGTTACAATTATTTTGCAACTATTGTTACGAAACTGATCGTAAAATTCAGCGTCCTTGGGTAAAGAGTGACAATCATTATTAAACTGCTAATCGATCCTTTATTGGGTACAACAAAAACGAAACGTCAAAGATTACGTAACGAGAGTAACGGTGAAGTAACAACGAAGTGAAGTGTCTTTGGTAAACGTGAGAAACGAAGTGTCTGTATTCTTCTTTTTTTTTTTCTACCGACGATGATGTTCTCCGTCGTGATCGTTTCCATTACTATTGTAGACGTTGGCGAAAAATCCATCTTTTCCGGCACGGTACTTCACGGTCCTGACATTACCGCCGGGTTCCTTTACCGTGTATTCGCCGACGACTTCCTTCCCTGCGGAAAGTCAATACAGCAATCATTAGTTTCGTTCTATCGCTGAGACGGGGGTTGTGTCGAAAGAAAACTTCGAGGCGCGCCTCGCGTGATTTTTTTTTTTTTTTTGGACATTGATTGAAATTTATGTAGCGAGTCGGGACAGAAACTTTTCGACTCTGTCACCAGACGAGAGTGAAATATGTACACGCGAAACCGCTAGGAGTTGAGTTCGTAGGTAAATGAGTTCGAACTTCGAACTTCGAAGTCCCCGTCGCGGGCGAACGTCGTTTTTGAGAGGTTACTTTGTTGCAACGCGATGGGTTGTTAATTGTATCGGAGTAATGACGGTATTACCGGAAGGCGATTGTTCCGAAGGTAGAAATGTTATTTAAGTTAGTGCAACTTTCTGATTCGAAATTACTATTTATGCCTGTAATGTTCGTGAATGGAAGTATTATGGTTTTTGTTTTTCAATTTTAACAGCGGAAATGTAAACGAATTCTGACTATTGCTTTTTAAACACGATTGTCGGTTTAAATTTCGGCGCTGTTTCTCCATTCCGTGTTTGACGGAATAATGTAAACATTTTCAACGCAGAATTAATGGAGGGGTAAAATATATCGCGATAATATTTACGAGAGTGTTATTGGCATATACATTTTTTAAATAGTTGCAAACAAGTGAGAGTCACGTTAAGTTTTGTTTAATTCAACGTCGATTCCGCGAGAGAAAGCAGTGACATAACTTTTCATTCCTAGTAATGGGTTGCTTTTCGTGTTTTATATTCCCATTTCTCCCGTCACTTATAAAATAGAGAGAAACATACTTGTCATGCATATCTTTCTTCAAGTGCCATTGACATTAATGACAAGCAATTTCAAGTTTGATTTATTTTTCTCGCTTATATTTAGATAAATCAAATAAAAGGAGAATTGCTTGGAGTTTACTTCTCTGCGAAACCAGCCGAGGCCCGAGGCACGATTCATGCTTTTTGAAGGAGCAAATTGAGATTCGTGTTGACGCAGCAAAAAGAAAACGTTTTGCAAGTTATAACGGATCAATAGAGAGCGCGATGTTTAAATGAAAAATCTCGTCGTGAAAATTGCGAGTACTCGGCTTCGTGCTTTAATTCCTCTCAACGTTTCATTGCTATTGAAAGATATTCCCTCAGTTCCTTAGGAATAATGAAATTAAATTACTGCACTTTATTTAATGGCAGTATGGCATTTAAAATAATTGAAATACAAATGTGACTTTGCTAGATTTAATTAAATTTTCGTATCTCTAGTGTCAATACTAGGGTAGCTACTGTATACTCAAAAAAACGCGGGTACTTTTTCTAATTCACGATTTATACAGTTGCGCGACTGTCTCCTTAAAATATCAATACAAATAATAATAGTCTCTCACACCGTTATAGGTATCGATAATTTGCACGGTACCCAGTCAAACTTTTATTACATTTAACGTCATTCAATTTTACTTCCGTTCATCGGATTTCTCAAACCGGCGGAAGATGTAATCAACTACAGCGAAATTAACGCGTTACTTCTGAAACCGAGATCCATAGCGAACGTAATTACTTCTCTCGCGTAATGTTACGTTCCCGCTAAATCTATTTGCGAGCGGGGGGAAATCCAGGCACACGACCCTAAAGGACAGAAGGTTTAAAGTTGATCTACCCGAACGGCAAACCGTAAGAGATGTTCGCGTTCGCCCCGAATTTCCCTACCTTTTTAGAAAGTAATTTTTCTTAACGCTCTCCGACGCTCCATTGAATTAAAACTTTCCCGAGATTATTCTGTACCGAGTACACTACCAAATTATTCGTCGTATCCTTTCTCCATTAGTCCCCTTCGAGGTATCCTTTTTACATTAACACCGAGTGCCGGAAGTGTACCAGGTGCGCGATTTTCCAGAACTGAATTATGAATCTTAAGGGGGAATGTTACTTCTGAGAGGGTACAAATAACTTAGTTTTTAAGAATTTTTTCGAAGAGTGCTACGATGTTTATTCGTTCCAGATCCCTGACACTCCAAAATACGTAATGTTTGGGAAGATTTCATAATTTCTTTCATTAATAAAGAAATACGAGACAGTTTGCGGTTCCGAGCAAAACAAAATAGATTCGTCCGGCGTATTACCGAATCTAGTACTCAGGGTACCGATGACAACAATAAAACCACGTTCAAAGTTTTGTTTTACGTGCAAACCAATAAAGTTCGAATTATTTAAAACGCTACGTCTTTGTCGACCCTGAGTATATTAATTAAACTTCAACCGAACACCACTAAAAAATTGAACTCGATGAAAATGCAAAAATGGAATTTTTGGACTTTCTTCGGGATACATCCCCCTGGGGCGAATGAATTCAAGATGGCCTCGCGCTCTCGGAATTAACGTTTGCCGAAAGATACGTTTATGGAGGCGCTCGAGATGAAATTGAGTTTTCTTAACGCGCTTCCGTGTTATTACGGACAATCGCGAAACAATACGACCGTTGACTGTCGCCATCCGATTGCGTCGCGCGAATACTCGCGGGACAAAACGTCATCGAGTTTTAATTAGGTCGAACAATTCCGTTAACGGCGAGTACGAGGACGGGGGGGGGAGGGGCGAAAAATTGCGAGTGATAAAAGCACGGCGCCGGGAAATATGCGCCCGGATTCCCTCGCTTCAAAGAGAGCACCGGCGAAGGAGGCACTCCCTGAAATAACTTGATATTATAATAGCGCGAAGCGTAAGCAGACACTATTGACGAAACGTTCCGTGTACGGAGATCCATTCGAGCTAGTAAAACTACTCCCATTCGCGATAGAAATATTATTTGCAGTCGGACAAGATAATGACGAGGGAGCTGGTTATTTGATGTGGGCGCCGACAGCATTGGAATGATGCAAATACATGCTTCTCAGGGTAAAATATTGTCGTCGGGGTTAGTGCCCTTGCGAAAAGCATTAGCGCAAATTGAAAAGAAATACAGTTGAGTTATGTCACGAGTGAGATACGAGTTTATCCTTTGTTCGCCACATCAAGCTTATTTTCTTTCTACTTACGTTTGTGCCAGGATGTTTGCAGAAAACTCGTTATTTCGCGAAATTAACTGAAATATCGAAGTATCGCTTTTCGATTAAATTAAAGTCGGATGAATAATTAAAATAATAAAATCGTGCCTTCGTACGTAGTTCGTCGATCTCGTAAACGACGATAATCGTATCAAAGTTTTTCCTCTGCACGCGTGGGGCATACCGATAGAGCAAATAATAATCTCAGATCGCGAGAAAAGGATCGAGAAGGTAACGAATGATTGACCGCGTTCCATCGAGTATTCAAACCGCGATATTACGGGAGACCCTCCCCCTAACCGAAGGTCACGTTGCCAGTTTTATTCCCGCTATCCCGCCTACCCCTCGCTCCGAGTTGCTAACATTTGTCAGCTCTTTCTTTCCCCGCGTTTCGCAATCGTGATTCCGCGGCCGTAAGTGGGTTATTCTTATTCCAGCCGCTCGCGGTACGCACGACGAGACAAGGGATATCCCTCGCGAGGAAAAGAGATTAATTTCCCTTCAGATTACGGCAGGACTCACCGTCCCTGTGCTCCTTCTGCCCGTGATAGTCGCCCGTGTGATGATCCTCGACTCCGTATGCGAAATCGTAATGCGGATGAGCCACGTAATCGTGATGATGGTGTCCGTGCTTGTCTTTCCAAGTGACTTCCTTATCGTCGCCTATCACGGGACCGTGGAAGTGTTGGAAGGAGTGCGCGTGTCCGTCGGCATCGACGCCGGCATTGAATATTGCCAAAAGTGCCACCAGAGGTATCAACTGTTGACACGAGGTGTAAATGGTTTTACGTCACTGCTAACTTGCCGTCATTGATTTCCGGATAATCGAGCGTTAAGGCACGACGCGGAGTAAATTTTGAAAAAAAAAACAAAAAGAATACGCGAGTGTTCGTTGGATTTAATTTGATTATTAAACATTGTCAAGGGCGTCGGTTGAAGACTTTACGAGTGGATTTGTTCGTTTACGATCGGACGATTCTAATTTTCCGTAACGACTCGATTCAACGTTCCGTCATTAATTTCGAGACAATTAAACGGTCGCGTTGAACCATCGGAGATAAAGTTAATGAGCAAGAAGAGAGTTGGTTTTATTCGGTTCGTGGGGAGAAGATTTATTTTATCGCGCTGGAATAGTGTTATTACGAGTGATATATTTCAATTAAAAGGAGATTTAAGTGGAGCCTAACTGAAAAAATGAAACGCTTCACCGTGACCGGGGAGAATTAATGGCTAGACGCCCGGTTATGTTTTAACGAATTACAATTTAAAACTTTGATAAAGGCGGAACGGTATTATTAGCGCGACGTCCGAAAACACGACTGACGAAAAACACGAATAATCGAGAGCGATTCCAGTGACGAACGAAGTGGCCGTTAATTCCCGAGGATCCCATTCGTTAATCGAACGGCATACACTCGACTATCGATCATGGTCGCCGTTTGCCTATGTAGCTGCACCGGCACACGAACAATCCCGCGTTTAGGTATCGTAGGTGGATTAAAAAAAAAGAAAAAAAAGGGAAGAAACAAAATGCTATTAGTCAATCACGGGACGCACACTCACTTTGAAAGCCATACCGTCCCAAGTAAGCGATCGCCGTTAGTCCGAAAGATCGATAGATCGCGCCGCGAGTCTCGCGATCGTTTCCCAAAAACTGAGCTACCGTACCGAACGCAATGTACCTTTTATACGTCCACTTTAAAGTTTCCCTCCGCTTAATTCTTCTTTGGATCCATGCCCGGAACTTCGGCTCTGCAGACGTTGCAAAACACAATTATTCAACCGGGGCCCGCCGGTGGCAAAAAGAAAAAAAAAAAAAACGTCGCGCGGTGCTCGCTCAAGCGCACATTAGCCAATCCCGGGCTAATGGACTCGGTCCGTTGAGAAAGAGAGCGAAAAAAAATGTTTAACGTAGAAAATGTCCGTTTCTTCTTCGATGCGACATACGCGTATCGATCACGGTATCGATTCTCCGTTACGCACGATATACCCTGGCAGATTGTGTTACGAGTCCGAACTTTCTTCACGCGCGCGCGCGCGAGCGATAGAGAGAGAGAAATGGAGAGAGCGAGATGGAGAAACAAAGTCCTCTCTCCCGATCACACGCTCCATTTCGTGAGAAATTTCGTATGAAATTCGAGGTTGTTTAGAAACGTCATTATCGCTCAATTTAACATACACGAGCGGGTCCCTTAATCTTGACTTCGTTCCGCATCGGTTAGCCACTTGATTCGAAACGTCGGAGAAAATGTAACCGTTTCGTTTCCTTTTGTGTCGCGGCTCTGCTCCGTTACGCAATAGAGCGACGCTGGATGACATTGAGCGCGATACGGAGGAATAATTAGTACACCGTACGGTTTGGGACGCGTCAAAAGAAATCTCGGCGTAACGACGAAAGGTTTATGGACTCTGTCGCGACGTGCGAACGTCGTAAAAGAAACGTATACTTAGTCGACTTCCGGCAGAGCGTAGTAACAGTTCTTCCAGGGTGGGTATGCCAAGAAACTTTAATCCGGCGCATTACTGTCCTAGGGAAATAAGATCCGTAGGAGAGAGCCTTTAGAGAATTTTTGATTCTTCAAAGTGGTCTTTGCGTTATTAACAAAAACTGCGAGATTCCATTTGCTCCCTTACGTCGGAGGAGCGAAATTTGTGGTGCACGGTGGAACAAGGGAGAGAGAGATGGAGAGAGAGAGAGAGGGAGTAGGAAAGTGGGAGGGATGGAGGAGAGTGAGAGACGAGAAGAGGATGGATTCTGGCACACGATGTGCTGGAGCGGCGGAAGTGCTCGAAGAGGCGCTCGGGTTTTGAGTTATGACACTTTTTGAGTCGAGGAGTCGCATTGTGAATGGCGCATCCGGGTCCAGCGTAATATCCTACCCCGATCTCAGGGCTGGGGCGACGATAAATCTGCCTTAAATAAGATTTGCCGGCGACACTCTAGCGAAATAAAAGGAACGGAACGGTTCGAGAAAATGGGGGCGGGGAGGGGGCAGGTTTACCTCCTTCGATTTTATCTCGTCGATGCGTTCGCCTCAAATTTCCCGGGGTTGATTGGTAATTTGCAAGTCTTAATGTTCCTGGAAATTTTCCTTGTAAATGTACGAACGAGATGAGACCAGGGGTGCTCTTAACAAATTCTGTTTTTTTTTTGTCCCCACCTTTAATAACGAGGTTAGATCTCTCAATCTATTTCGCGTCGGATTTGCTCTTCGTACACAGCGCTTCGTACTTTTATATCGTCCTTTATATAAATCTTCGGATATTACAAAGCTAATAATGCGCGTTGCAACGATAATAAAACTGTGGGATGAATTATTTCAGCTGGACTGACGGAACGTACTTAAAATCCACTTTGTTTACGCGTACCGCGTGATTCATTGCGCGTGCTAATCGGTATTTCGCGAGAATTTATGAATACTTTCTATTAGCGGTGACTTTGCATAGATCTAAAGATGACTGAGATTTTCCTTTTTTTAAACCCTCGAATCGTACACTTCTCTCGCGTACGTTTATTTCGAATACCCACGTCTACCGCGGACCATTGTTTTCTCTCTCCTAAGGCTACCACTATCTACAAAAGGTATACGATTTCACTTTGAAAAATCCCGAGGTCCTTGAAAAACCCCGTAACGCCTCAGGCCATAAAAACCTCGCATACATACGTTGCGCCACGTCCTCCTCGAATCCCCTCAACTTTTCGTCCAAAACATTTTTCCTAGTATCATGAATAAATTCGATTTTTCCGATTATCCGCGCGTACGCAGACCGCATGTCGGAAAATATAATGAGATGAAATTTTTGTTCCCAGGGCTTGACATCGTTATAAAAACGAGATCGTGTCAAGCTCTGAAAAACTACGTTCCCACTCCACCATCGAAATTAAAGTCGTTACTTCGAACGCCACGTGGCGTTCTACGATCGTTCTCGCGACGCGTCACGAGAACAAAGAAATCGTATTTACGCTCGATACAAAATTGACGCGTATCATTATACGTAGGGCGTATATCGTTTCGTGACAAAATTGACAAGATACGCGCGCAATTACCGCGCGTGTGCGGTAACGTAATATAGGGATGCCAAACTGACGAACACGTTCCCATTTTTATTCCCATTGATTACATTGCGCGTATACCCGCGAGTTTCAACACGGGCAATTTCAAATTACTGCGGTGATTTCGAAACGCCTCGAATATAGGCTGAAATGAAAATCGTGTTTACGTTTGCACGCCACGGGACAAGCTCTCAGAACGTAGCTTTATTCGCGCTTGCAAACGGGACAAATTGCAGCATGTTAGATAATAAATCAGGATATTCCATTTCGGTCTGTGCGCTTCTATGCGCACGTTATATGTATGCATACCGTTGGATATCCCTTGCGCCGTTGCATGTTCGCTTTTCTCTTCATCGCCATTCCCATATCTCCCTCTCACTCTCTTCGCGTGTGCGTGTACAACGTGTACGCGGAGTATCTAGTTCCGTACAACGAAATCCAGTGGAATACCAAAGAATAACTCCGACGCTCCCCGAACGTCTCGACGACGCTAAGCTCTCTCGCTCGCACTAATCGTTACTGTTATTTCGTTGTTGACAACGCTTACTGCTACCTCGGGATTCAAAACTGTTATTATTTTTTTTGTGGAGTATTCCACGGCAAGATGTTTGTATTTCCGTTCGAGTCTCCCTTCTTTATCGATCTGATGTAAAAGCACGAATTTGCCTGAATTCTCCTAATCTAATAATTACGCGTCGGTGAGGTATTAAAATTACGTGATTTAATACAGCATAATTGTAATATTAAGATTTCGAGTGTCTCAAACCTCATTTTCCTTTTAGGTCGTCGAGTTAATTCTTCGGGGTACACATTAATTGAATTATCAAACGCAACTCCATCTCGTTTATTCGTTACATACCTCGTCGTCTTCGTTAATGGTACCCTCGAAGCATCCCGATGACAAGAGTTAAATAAATATTCCTGACACGAGAGACGAAGAGTATTCCATATTTGCTCCATCCTCCCCCGTTTCCCTGCGACATCGTTGAATTTCAAACTTATTATCGGCCCCGCGAGCGCGCCACGCAATAACGCTACAACGCAAAGACACGCGTATCGCGGATCCGACGATGATGAAAAAAAAAAGAAGGAAGAAAAGGGAAAAAAGGAGACGGAAGCGCCACGCGTGCTCCTCGGCACGGTGCGGAGAAGCAAAAACTTTCTCATACCGCGGCGTACACGCCAATGATTCCCAGGTAATATCGCGATACGAGCAGATATGGAAGAGAGAAAGATCAAGTCCCGGGGGATAAATCCAAAGATTAGCCTCGTACCGTTGTCTACGTAACGCGGCGGTGCATTCCCCCTTTCATCCACGATCGACGCACACACATCCACGCGCGCGTTCCCGCACACACAACCCGCGCAAACGGGAAGGGAAACCATTGTGACTACTTGTCTGGTACATCGCGATGACTATACTCGGGGAGTATCCCCGGGATAAACTCCAAGGAAATGATTCCACGGAGATACAGACGAATAGTTCTGTTTGTCCGCGAATTTCAAGGTGCACTCATCTCCTTTCGGGCTACCATTTTGCCTCCGCTTCGCCGTATTTCTCTCTCTTCGACTCTACTGTTTCTCTCTCCCTCTCTCTCTCTCTCTCCCGCTCTTCCTGCCTCTCTCGTTCTCGTTCTCGTTCCCCTTAGCACGACCCGGGAACGCGGCATCCCCCGTTACCATCCCACTTCGTGCGCTATTCGTTTATGGGTCACGATCCACCTTCGACTTCAGGGATGGAGAGCGACGACACGGTACCCAGGATACCTCCTTGACCTCCATTTGCGGCTCGGAATTCCAAAACAACCGAGGCATCCTCGCGGCACGTACAGCCGTGGAAGCCCGAAGACGTTCCTTCAACCCCCCCCCCCCCCCCCTTCCCGACTTTTTGATGCAGGGATTGCGAAATACTGACGTACGGTGGGTTAGCGCGTAAGCGGTTGGGGGTGGGGAGGATGTTTGATTTTGGGGGTGATTTTATGGACGGTCGGGTATCCGAGGAGAGTTGATGGTAGACTGACGACGCGAGTCCCCGTAATACTTTTCGGTATACCGGGTGGGGGATTTAACACTATTCCTACCACTACCGGCCAAATATGTCAAAATCGACTGTTTCTTGAACTACGTTAAGAACAATGGTTCCCAAATTGTGGTACGCGTAAGATACACATATGATTGCACGGAACATAAATTTAATGTTTCTAACAGATCTAATATTATTTTATATTGAATTTGATGTTTTCTGCAAATTATTATTTATCATCTTTTTTATAGATTGTTATTGTTATTCCGGTTACGGACAATTTGTGTAATTTTGTTCTTTCATTAATAAACAAATCAGATACTTTAAAAACTCATATTGTAATTTTTTACTGCCTTTATCATTTTTATATAAATGTACTGGAATTTTGAATAGTTCTAATATTTGGAGCATTCTTTCAGGCAAAGTGAAAGGTTAAATTTAATCGAAACAATTTCTTTCGCAGGTCCGCGAATAATCGCTGAAGTTAACGTTCAAACGTCCCACGATGTAGATCGCATTGTTTATGACGAAAGCTCGGCTAAATTTGCGATACGAAAATAAACGTGCATCAGCGTTGCGCCGCAAATGGGAGAAAATCTTTGATCAGCAGAATTCTATAAACTGCCAGGAATACCTGTCCGCCGCAATGTTAATTGGATTGTCCCGCGTGCCGGCGACTCGAATTCATTTTGAATCAAGCGAATAATTAACAAGCGGTCGTTATATTTCGGAAACTTCGCGCCAACCTGCGAGTAATACACTCATTAGTAATCGCGTCGAGCTTCCCCGCTTCGAGGAATAAAATGTAATTATGGCTTCTACTCGTAGGCGAACTTTCTTCCATGAAAATTATAAAATACTGTTCGACTCAACGGTAATTGCAAAGCTGGATGATCTCCAGCGGACGATTTGCGCAAAATCTTGGCTACCGGATACGGTTTAGAGATTTCCACCCTCCCACTTCCACCCTCCCCCCCCCCCCCCTCGTATCGCTCCCCGGCTAACGAGCCGAAGCATTTTCCGGGTTCACGCTAATTTTCCAAGTGTCTCGATTACGGTCCGATAGCCCGGTACCTACGGGGTCACGGAGATCCCGTCGGGTTAATTGGTTTTCATGGGCGGCGCTGAAGTTACCGATATCCATCTTGGATTATCGTCCGTTGTAAACAGTGCGCGCACAGTTGTCATCCGGCGCGGAAAGGTCGAGGGCTGACCCAGCTTTCGTTTCGCCGGAAATACCTGCGTTCGGTTCATCGGCGTCGTCCGGATTACGTCGTTAAGCCTTAATTGCCTCTCATTTGCCGTTCGTCGAATCAAACGTTTCGGTGGTACGTAGAATTCAAAAGATCCGGACGGAATGGAATGCCGAGACGTACAGGAATTTGCGAACCGAAAACTGTAATGCAGGGGTGCGCAACCCTGTCGTCTGATCGGCCCGAAGTGGCGAATTTGAGTCTGTCAGCTACCGCCGGTAAAATTAATTAACCTCTCCCTAATAACGTTTGCTGGATGTAACTTAATAATTCCTGCTTATCGTTGGAACGAGTCATCGACCGAACATTATCGTGTAATATCCCTTATCCGCTTTGGCACGAGTCTGGGTTAATTGTATTAATAGCAATGGGTAATGTCGTTGCTAGGAATCGTAGGAAACACGTGAAATCAATGTTTCGACTTACAAAGTCGATGGCTTGCAACGAAGAGTTGGTATAAAAAGTAGCTGAAACATGTTTTCGACAATGTTACTCCACCCCTTGAAATTTTACTAACCGATGAAGTTCAGTAGACAGGGAGGAATGGAACGAAATTTATTACTTCTGTAAAAGTGGTTCAACCGTCTTATTACTAGAGAAAGTAATGGATTATCTCAATTAAGTAGAATATAAATTGTGGCTACATTAAAAAAATAGGTTGCACACCTCTGCTGTTAAAAATGCAGATAACAATACAATCTACGTCCGGAGACTTAATGATTCTACAATTATAATGTAACCCGCGTACAATGGATTTCTATTTTTAACCAAACAAAAGCCTCGCGGAGCCTTTGTTGGGACGAACTTATTCGAATTCGCCATATCGAGAAATGAATTCTACAAATATTTATACAAACGAGAATGAATATCGAGAAGAAAACGCTAGATTGTCGTTGCTCGCCGCAAAACTTACTCGTATTTATTTTCATTTCTACAAAAATGCTCGAAATAATATCCGATATCGCTGGAGAAAGCGTGCTTTCGAAACTGCAGAACTCGTTTACCCGGATACCCAATAAAAATACGCGTGATCGTGGAATCCTTATCCATCTCGCAAACAAATCGCCTGGAAAACGTGTTTAAAGTTTCTAACCCAGATTAACCGTGCGCAACGCGAAAACGCGTTCCTGCCTCGTGACGGAAGGAAGACGAGAGCATAAAATCCGAATCCCGAATGCGGTAAGACGAGAATCCCCGTGTCGCAATAATCGCTGTCAGGATTTCCCGGATATTACGGAACCATCCTGGAATAATGAACGATAAAGTTCTCTCCGCGTATAACGCCGGTAAGAGTCTCTCCCGAGGAGCGCATGTATCGTGTATTTAACGCGCGCGTCGTGACTCCCGCAACTCAGGCGGCTGACGAAAAGTATGTACATATGCATGAAGGAGCTTAGGCGTACCCTCGGGCAGTCATATATTTACCCCTTGACCCCGCCCCGACCGAAGGGACGCTAAAGCCGACGCGTACCTCTCAAGAATCCCTGAAGTTTGCTTCGGTCAAGGTGACCGCTTTACGGAAAAGTCACCGCGACGGAGAGCGTCGGTTGTTGTTCGATTAACCTTCCGTTATTAACGGAGGTGGGGGAGTAACTCCACTCGATAATGTTGTTTTCCGTCATCATCGAAAGGAGGTGTGTACTCATTGCTTCAACAGTTCATTTTTCGTCCCATTTTCAGTTTCTCTGTTTTCACTTTTATCCGATAATAGTCGAATACCAATAAAAATGTTATAATAACAAGAAGGATTCGTGTCAGAATTGAGTTACCAACGGAAGGTTAAGAATAACACTTTATATTTTACTTTGAAAGAATTTGCACGGTTTAAGGCGCAGTTGGTTCAAAGTTACTCGCGTAGTTTGCATCGAGTGGTACGCCCTGTACGCGTCGTGCAATATTTGCCACCACCTTCGACCAGTACCTTTAATTATTTTCAAACCCATTCCCGTTGAGCTTCCCAGCTACCAGGGTAAATTAATACGCGTGCGTCGCGGCGATTAATCTATTGCGGCCGTCCATCCTTTGGTCTCCCAGGAGTTCCGTCTCCGTCGTAGCTGTAATTGCTTCTCCTTTAAGGACATTCCAAACACCTAGCTCCTCGTGTAGCACAAATTAATCGTACCATCCGTCCACGATACTCGCAATACCCCGACGTACAGGCTGCTCCAAGAAATCACGATCCAAAGAGAAGCGTGACGCGTGTCTTTCCATGCACCGAAATGCAATTTCAGTTTGAACCCTTCGTTCCTCCGTTTCCATCTATGGGCGGAAACAGGGATACCCGCGCGCACATTCGTACAATCGGATACACCGCGAGCGAGAGCGAGAGAGAGAGAGAGAGAGAGAGAGAGAGAGAAGTAACATGGGCACGAAGATGTAGCGAGGCGTCGACTGAATTGTAATTGCGCCTTAATTAACCGCGCGTAATTTAAGGACGCCGACGACGCTGGACCCACCCCCTCCCCCCCCCCCCCAGGGTAGCAAGAGTGGCGAACAAACAAGCGTCGGTGGCAACCGAGGAAGCGAGTACCTATCCAACCGACGACGTCGTCGGGGTAATTC
Organism: Pemphredon lugubris; assembly: GCA_933228935.1. NCBI lineage: Eukaryota > Metazoa > Arthropoda > Insecta > Hymenoptera > Crabronidae > Pemphredon > Pemphredon lugubris. The sequence continues at coordinate 53,740,887 of OW121817.1, read as the reverse complement.
GAACTATCCAGTGGGCGACCGTTAACCACCTGGTCGAAGCGCACACCCACCTTCCTCGCCCTCGTGGCTGCGAGATGGTTAGAGGAGACGACGATGTAGGCAGCGGGGGGGGGAGGGGGGGGTGACTGTGGCGGCGATCGTGGTGGTGGTGGTGGCGACGGCGGTAGAGGTGCCGTCCTGGAGGTGCCGACCTACGCGGGGGGCCGGGGACTTGCCCAATTCATATGTAAATGCAAAAGCGCCCTACCTCCGGGCATTGTTCGCCCCTCCGGTGAGTTCCAGTGTCCCCGGGCTTGACTTACTACGCGAATTTCCGGAAAACTCTAACGGGAGGCACCCCGTGTAATTGATACTCAGCTCCCCCGCCCCTTCTCCACCCTCTGTCTAGCCTCGTGGCTGTTCGAGGTCAACGCGGTTCCGTCGGTCTTCTCGTACCTCTCGACGCCCACATCCTCTTCCTGGCTCGCGGAAGTTCAGACTAAAAAATATAGAAAGGATCGCGAGAAGAGAAGAAGGTAAGACGGTACCGGGGGGGATACCCACGAAGAAGACGAAGAACGGTGGAGGTGATGGTGCACCCGTCGCCTTTGTCGCCTCGCCACCGCCATTGTCGCTCCCTTGCATCGTTTAATGGTCCTGCAGCTTCCCTTTGAACGTGTCTCGCGGAGGTCCTTGTCGGGGTTAGGATGGAAGGTGGGGAGTCGCCGAGGGGGTCGAGGATTTGTCGATACGAGATGACGACATGGCCGCGCGGAGGTGGCGGTGGCGATGCAGATACGGTTTTGGTCGGGCGTATTCCTGAAGTTCTGATCTCGGTCGTGGTATTGGACAGGGTTGGTTCTGATGGAAGATTTTAAAGGCACTTGCGACGGGCCTCTGGGATCTTTGAGGCCTCCTAATAATTGCTATTTGTTCTTAATGCGAATACCTTGGATCCCAACGAACCTAAAAGGCTCGGTTGGAGAGATCGCGCTCCTAGCGCTCATTGCAGTGTCACGTCGGAGAATATATAGATTATTAAGTTTTGTGTACTTAGTTAATGTGGAGTACCGAGTCTATTGTCATCTTTGAAATTGTTGTGTACTCTACAGGTTTCTTGTTTTAGTTAGACGTATCGGTTTGGAGTTTAGAAATAGTGAAAGGTGCTGGATTCAATTTTATGTTACTATCATTGCTTATTAATGTAATGCTGGGGCAAAAAAATCGGTTGGATATTTATTTCCCAGCTATTTATATTTAACGGAATTAAATGCTACGATCTATTTCGAAGAACATGATCAACGTAAAATTATTTTGAATGTCTATGATTACGGTATACGAAACGCCTGTGTATTTCTATAATTATTAATATTTTCAGCCACTCGATTCAATTGTACGATTCCGTATGAAAACGAAGCAATTTACAAAATACGCCAAAGATATCCGGTACATTTTAATTCTCAGGGAAGGCAAATATAATTTAACTCGGTATTTTGCGCCTCTGTTTGTACGAACCTCGTTATTTCTGATTGTGTTCCAATAGGAAAAGAAGCTTAATGGAGCCTCTATATTGAACGTTCAAACGAACGCTTGCATACTTTTTATATCCTCGTGTAAATGCCACAATTTAATGTATTTCATTGAAACTTTCCTTCGTTTTTTTCGAACATTTAAATCCAACTTCGAGAGTTAGATTTATCTTTGTATTACTTGAAATTGTATTTGTTTGAATGGTAAGTATGCAGCTTCTCCAGTTTGATTCTAGAAACGATACATAATTCTTGTTACGTCAACTCGACGCTTATCAACTGACGTTTTAAACTTAGCCTCGGGTTAGAATGTCACTACTAAATTACTACAAAGCGCGGAGCTTTAATCAATGTTTGGAAGTTCAGCGTAATATCGCTTGAAAGGCGAATAGTTTCATCAAAGATTCCTCGGAGGTTGCGTACCAAATTTGCAAGAACATCTCTACAACGATAATACAAGGCTTCTTATTTTCGCGCCTCGATTAATTTCCACGTTAAGAGTAACACGGAAATTGCAGTCATCTCGCATACGCGATGAATAATAAAAAAAAAAGAATCGAGAATACCTTTCCGCAACGTTAACGAATGCATTTCGTCCTCGCAAAATGCACGCTGCGGTAGTTCCGCCTAATTCTTGACAATTCAGATCTGGGTTAATGCGGCTGCCCATTTAGTTCTTTCTGCCACGTTTACAGTGACGATTGAAAATTCGTCATTGTTCTATTAACACGTGAATTTAAAGCGTTACCGTTACATAGGCTGCACAAAACAATGTTAGCACACGCGTGGTCACAATATCTGATTTTACAGGAATAAAATTATCGTTAGCAACTCGCGAGGTGTATTGAATTCTCACTCGCTGCAAAATCGATCCCCCTTTTCCCAAACACCTAAATAGATAATGATTATTATGTTACATCGTTACAACAAATAACCAAACGATGGGAATGTTGCACGAGATAAAATCGCCGCAGGAAGTTTGACCATACCGCAAATCTCGTACGGTCGAATTCAATAAAAAAAAAAACTGTACAATAATTAAATCCTGTTTAAGCAAACGCGATATTATACAGGGCGTTGAAAAACGTTGCGATCAAACACCATCCACGGAAAGATTTATGTAGAAAAGAGCGTTTCCAAGTGACGCGTATAGTTTACAATAAATTACCCGGCGAAATTAACTCGCGACTCTGTCAATATCCTGTCAATAATATAGATTTTGGCATTGGCCTCTTTATCAACGAGGACAGCTCGTTTATCTTGATGCGCTGCCCCGTCGGACATAACGTTGGCGTGGCAACGCTACAAAACATCTACGGAAATCGGAGAACGGGGCAAACATTTGACAATGGCGCATAATTGATGATATTGTAATTTTGCAAGTATTTAATACAATGAGCCACCCGCGTAGCCAGCAATTACGCCTGTGTACGATCGGCTAGCTACCGGGGATTATCCACCTATACTCGAACGTGGGAAATGTACGCGGGAAACCAAACATGGCTAATTAATGTAACCAGATCTCTTTACACCACGTATTAGCGAAGAAGCCGTACACGGACGATGGGGAAGGACGCGGCAAGCTTTAACAATGTTAAGTAGCGTGAGTCGCCTATCACGGTATTCGAGGATATTACGTGAAGCGCGAAATGTTTTTGAACAAAATAACTCGACGGAATAGAATTCCATACTTGTGCGCGTAAAGTCGCGTTGATTTCCAATCAACCGGAATTATTTATAAAATCCAAATTTCGCGTATCGTCAGTTCCGTGTCCTATTTTCTCCCCAAATTGGTTGAAATTGAAATATTGACTCGGCTATCAAAATACTATGGAATTGTTTGTGTAGAGGGTGCGGATAAAAATGTCTCTGGAATTATACGAGAACAAATTGAAATTCAATAACAGGCGTCGAAGGTTGGAGTTTCTGTTTCCGGGTATAATATAATTACACTTTGAAAACAACGGCGCAATAAAGGAACAAACTTCCATGTTGGAATTCTATAATAAAAACGGCGGTTATCGCGTTGTCACTCTTTGGCCGGCAACGCGGCGCGCGATATATAATGTAAGTTTGATCGAAAAAGTTCCTCGGTGGTTTTTTTATGAGCGGTGGTACCCAGGGAGAATATTGCGCCGACGAAAAGAGAAATGTGGCATCGCCATACGCGCGATATGGTAACGAATCGGAGCGAGATAGATATTTTTTTTTTTTTTGGATTTCGATGTTTAATTACGTTAGGCGTTTAATGGACATCGGTGTTACGTCGACTTCACGTGGACCGTGCTTACGCGCGGCACTGTTTTACGGGAGTCTTTTGCAAGTGTGAACTCTATGCGTGATACCATTTTTTGTCAAATCACGAGGAAATAACAAATGCAATTTATTTCAGATCGTTGCGCTCGCGTAATATTATTCCAGAATGTGGATTATCATTCGAATAACGTTACTGCAGTTTTATTCGAATACGTATCTTCCGAAGGAGACAGGGATGTACCTGAAACAAAAAGGCATGTTTTATACGTATTCAAAATTACATTTTTGGAAAGTAAAAATTGCGTGTGGTTATTATACGTAAAATCTAAATGAAGAGCATAAATCAAGACAGATGGTCTTGCCTCGGGCCAAGTACAAGTACGCGAGACTAGGTTTTTGCTCGAATAAAATCGCTCGTTAAATAAACCCATTGTTACCGCGTTAATTTCACGAAATACCACAAGTCTTAGGTCGCAAAACTTTCTACGTTCTCGCGAATGAAATTTAATTACAATTTTACGTCCAACATCGAGTGACGCGTCTCGCTCGTCCCTCCCTCGGTTACGCCGACGCCGTATAATAAACTGCGATAAAGGCAACTCGCGATGCCACCCTTAAATTGTTCGTTCAGAACCCCAGATAACGGAGCAATCGCGAAAAGTCTTTGTAACGCCAGTACTCGGAAGGACCCGACTCGACGCAATCAGTGTCGAATTAACCTCGCGAGAACGACCGAGTTTTATCAGCGGCGAAGTTATTTCTCTGGGTATGCCGTGCCGGTAATAGCTTCATCATCTCCGAGGTAATTGCATCGCGACGGTGTATAATTGCAGCGTATTCCATATTTGGGGACGTGCCCCCCCCCCCCCGCAATGGCGCGCCTCTCTCGCAGCGAGAGGGTTTCAAACGTCTCGGTTGCAATCTGCCGCGGACTCTTCGTCGTACCCGTAAATTCCGTTAATTGTGTAACGGAGGGGTCGTTGCCAACAATAACGCTCGGACGTGGTTGACTTGGAATATTAGCGGTGAGATGGGTTTTATTAGGACGAAGGGACGTACGATTCCTGGGGGATTAACGAATCGCGCACCGACGAATACAGATTTCGCGATTCAATTGTAACGCCGATTATGCTGGTTCCGTACATCTCGAGTATCTCGAACAGAGCGAACGTATTAAATGTATTTAAAATACATATATTTTCAAATCCTCTAGCGACTTAATAAATTATTATTTGAATCTCGTGCCTGTAGTTCTCTTCCTCTGAAGTGTAAATTAGCATAAAATTCACAGTCCACCGATGATACTTTATTAATTACGCCTCGTAATTTACTAGAACAGAACTAAGTAAGTGTTTCCCAAGTAATAGTTTTCGAATAAGTATACAGTAGACTCTCGTATAACGCGAGTTCCTGTAACGCGGTAGATACCTTGCAAATACTGGTTTCAGATAACACGATTCCTCATTCCTTCTACAACGCGTCAATTAATAAAACGCAGAAATTGAATTTTATTCGACGAGTCGAACAAGATTTTTTTTACGTGCAGTAGTGATACGCATTTTTCAACCAAAGCATATATATATACCATTTATATTGAAAATACCATCCCATTTGGTAAAACGTAGAAGATAAAAAGTTAGCACGCCAATAATCGTTCCAAATTCGTTACTTTAAAATTCTACTCGTTATGCAAAACGAATTCGATTTCCGATAACGCCAATTCATACAATGCGTAACATATTAACCGGGTCACACCGTAGTCTACTTATTCCGAAACACACGTTTCGCGCGGAAATAGCGAACGAAACGTAAGAAACAATTCGTAAACGATTCGTTCTATTCCCAAGTTCTTCACTTTAACTGCACCGAAATTGTCCCGAAATGGGATAAAAGAAGTGGCGTCACTCGCAAGCTCGTGTCAAACCGCCGAAAACACCGGGTGTTATTTACCCGACTCGGGAACTCCCCCCAGACGAGGGAAATATCGTAAGTTTGTTCTTTGCCTCGAGGGGACACTCGACTGATTTGACGCTCCGATTTTATCCACCTCGACGTGTCGAAGATTCTCCTACGATCAAAGGGAGACTATAAACTTCTCGGAAATATCCTTTTAAACTTCCATTCTTTCTCGCTCCTCTTATACAGTGAGTAACAGTAATATTCGGACATCGGTGAAAAAAAAAGAATTCATGTCTATAACATGGTTAGAAATACTTTATTGATATCGATTTTTTTATAATAATATAAAGCGCACCTTCACGAAGATATAGGTAAATATCAAAAAGACAAAAACTTTACAACAACGTTAAGAGAGTCAAACAAAAAGAAAAACTGCACTTTCGAAGGCAACATTAATATTCGGACAATGTTACGAATACACGCTGGTGGTGTTCCCCGAGCTGCGGGTTTTCGTTTTCGAGATACATCAAAAACAAAAAGCGACGTATCATTTCATCACACTGCATCCCTACTATTCACAACTACCCCAACTTATACCGTGAACGTTCTAATTAGGTGTGAATAACAGTGAATGTGAATGAGAGCGAAGAAATGATACCGCGTAAGGGACGAAACGCGTCAGATGAGCAGCGTCAATTGGTAATTTTTAACAATGCCAAAGGGTTTTCAGGAGATGAAATATCAGAGATACTGAAAATACCAAGAAGCACCGTATATGGTATTCTTCGCCGATTTAAGAACGAAGACAGGATCGATTCCATCTCGCAAAAAGGGCAACCCAGAAAACTATCAATTTACGATAAACGGTTTATCATACGGGAGGTTGAGAAAAATCCTAAAACAAGCGCACCAAAATTAGTCACAGCAGTATACGAAAGAACGGGCATAGAAATTTCTGCGCTAACTGTTCGTAGAGTTATGCAAAATATGGGTTACAAGTCGCGAACCGCGAGAAGCAAATCGTTCATAAATGTAACTAACCAAAAGAAGCGCCTAGAGTTTGCTAAAAAATATTAGTTTTTCAACGAAACTTTCTGGAATAATGTCATTTTTGCCGACGAATCAAAATTTAAAGTTTCGTTCAAAAACTGATATTTTTTAGAAAGATCTAGGCGCTTCTTTTGGTTAGTTACGTTTATGAACGGTTTCCTCGTCACGGTTCGCGACTTGTAACCCATATTTTGTATAACTCTACGAACAGTTAGCGCAGAAATTTCTATGCCCGTTCTTTCGTATACTGCTGTGACTAATTTTGGTGCGCTTGTTTTAGGATTTTTCTCAACCTCCCGTATGATAAACCGTTTATCGTAAATTGATAGTTTTCTGGGTTGCCCTTTTTGCGAGATGGAATCGATCCTGTCTTCGTTCTTAAATCGGCGAAGAATACCATATACGGTGCTTCTTGGTATTTTCAGTATCTCTGATATTTCATCTCCTGAAAACCCTTTGGCATTGTTAAAAATTACCAATTGACGCTGCTCATCTGACGCGTTTCGTCCCTTACGCGGTATCATTTCTTCGCTCTCATTCACATTCACTGTTATTCACACCTAATTAGAACGTTCACGGTATAAGTTGGGGTAGTTGTGAATAGTAGGGATGCAGTGTGATGAAATGATACGTCGCTTTTTGTTTTTGATGTATCTCGAAAACGAAAACCCGCAGCTCGGGGAACCCCACCAGCGTGGATTCGTAACATTGTCCGAATATTAATGTTGCCTTCGAAAGTGCAGTTTTTTTTTTTTGTTTGACTCTCTTAACGTTGTTGTAAAGTTTTTGTCTTTTTGGTATTTACCTATATCTTCGTGAAGGTGCGCTTTATATTATTAAAAAAAAATCGATATCAATAAAGTATTTCTAACCATGTTGTAGAGATGAATTCCTTTTTTTTCACCGATGTCCGAATATTACTGTTACTCACTGTACCTCGACGCATCGAGGACCCTATTGGTTGCGGCGATTCTTTGTAACATTACGGTTCGTTAGATTACGTCCTCAATCTCTGCGAAACATTTTATCGCAGTGATATGGGAGTAATTTTAACCCCTTCGGGGCTATCAGGTGTTAACTTTTAACGATCTATTCGCGCGTTATTTTTCATTCCCATGAAGATGAAATAGGTTTGTTAAATAAATAAACAAGGATAATGCAATGAAGTTAATACATCGTCGACTTGATTTTCTTCATTTTGCCAGCGTTTGAGATTACTTAAATCCTGGTGTGATTGGAAAATCTGTGAATCTTCGCAGTTGCGACAAATCCCGCGCAGTCAACGGTGCCAAGTATCTTCGAAAGCCCCAAATCGCGGAAAGTTTTCCGTTCGAAACTAGCTACGTGACCGCTCGTTTAATTCCTGTTACCACCGTGACGACTGGTCATTCGCAAACATTTCGCGAGAGGCTTGTCCGAGAAAGGGTTGAAGAGTGGACGGATACACGCTCGTCAAATAGAATTTTAATATCAGTCCTTTATCACATTCTTTTCTTCGTTCTTTCTTTTAAACTTAACAAATTTCGGCGATCGTTGTATGCACCGGTGCGCGAATCGTAACTGCGCGTTTCCATGCTAACGAAACAATTGAACCACCTTCAAATGTTGCCCCCAGCATTGTCTTCCTCGTTTCTGACGTCACGCGTAGGTACAGTCCGCGTAAAGACACGAGCATTACGGATTTCCGCTTAATAAAAATCACTGCGTAGGTTATCGGGAAAATATACGAATCTTCTTACTATCCACTTACGCGACTGTATATCTCAACGATACTCGTACTTCTATACGACTGCCGATCCCCTGAAACATCGTCGCGCATTTATTCGCGTCGAAAGAAATTTAATAAACCAGACCCGTCTTACGTGCACTTCTACGAGCGAACGGCTGTAAGACCGCGCGCGCTAGTGATATATTCGCCCTCAACCACCTCGGATCGAAAGAACTTCGGAAAAACTCCGCAGGGACATTTGAAATACAGAGTTGAAATCTATCTTCGCCCTTATAAAGTTCCCGACGAACTCCCGTAATTTCATTCCCGTGCGCCACGGATAAATTGAGGGAAGAAGAAGAAAAAAAAGAGAAAAAAAGAGGAAAGAAAAAGGAAAAGACCGGTGAGCGTAACCACCCCTTATTTTTCCTCGAGCCGTCACCGCTCAGATCTCCGTGCTTCGTTCGGACGGACGAGAAAAAAGAGAAGACTGTTGCCGGCCATTTTTCTCCGGAGTTACCCTTACCCCTTCTACACCGATTCCAGTTTGACTCCGGACAAAAACCGCCGAGCGTCATTGTTCATCGGTTCGCCATCGGGAATTGCCAGGAATCATACGCGTGCACACACAGTACGATGTTGGGCAGGGTGTTTCGTCCGGAGGCGGGGGGAGGGGGGGGGGGGACACGTTGTGTCGGTGGTGGTGTAAACAAGGGGGGGCGGGGTGGGGTGGATGGGTGGAGGGGGGAGGTGCATTTGCATAAGGCGAGCTTAAAACGACGGCATAAGGATGGAGGAAGGAAGGAAATGCCGATCGATCTCCCGCAGCGACGTTATTTTCGCGGGCCGGCTCCCTGAATATTCATAAAACAATGATTTGTGGTTTATTGCCGCGCCGCTGCTCGCGTTTCCCCGTCCGATTCATTTTCTCTTTCGGTTCGGTTTTTTACACGCATCCACGCAATATTTGCGCCGGGATCGATATTGCTCTCGCGACCCTGCACGGCGGGATTATTATTTGTCAGCGGCGCGAGATGATTTCGAGGACGATTGTCGCGTACACTGTGAATCGGTGGAAGAATTTTTTCTTCGATTTTCACGCCGATGGGTGACTTGCGCTTGTTTTCATTTAAGCAGCCGCCGTTCGCTCGTGATATTTATTTGGACGCGGATCGCCGCTATCCGTCGTCGCGAGTAATCCTGTTTCACGCGATTTCATTGAAACGTCATATTTATGCGAAACAGCTTTGATAAATATTTTATCGACCTACTCTCGTTTCAACGAAGAGCGATCGTGCTCGCGGGATTTGGCGAAATCGTCGATCATCGTCATTATATTAAATGACACTGTCGGTTTGTTCTTGCGGATGTGGATTAAATCGATCAGTACCACGTCCTCCACGTCCCTTATTGCATCTGAGGGATATTTCGTCCTCGTCGCTCGAAAGGCTTGTCGGACTGGCAAAAATGATCAAATCACTGCCTTTGTTGTTCTTTTTGCATTTTTTGTTTCCATCGGCCCGTAAATATCTGTACGCGCAAATGCCCGGTCACGGAGGACCATCGGACTTGCGAGCGAGGCGTGTAATTGCGCCAAATCAGCGGATGACACTCGTTCCAGAGATGTTTTTTTAATACAGTGAGTCCTCGACTTACGCGATTAATTCGTTCGAGTGTTTCCGGGCACGTTAAAAACCGCGTAAGTCGAATATACAGTGTCCCCTAACTAAATCCACATTCCGGACAAGTTTTTGCTCGACCAAAATGTTGTCGCGCCTTAACCGCTCGCGGGCAACGGTTTTTTTGACGTCGCATTCGAAACTTGCTAAGTAAGCAGCGCAGCAACACCGTGCAGTGGTCGGAAATGCAACTTTAGGCGGACAAACTTATCTTTTTTGATATTGTAGTTTTTTAAGTTTTCGAGGACAATGATTTGTATAATGTAACGTAATGCCAATTCGCTTCTGAGAACCTAAGAATAATATAAGTCATCGTTGACGCTGTCCGATCTTGAACTCACGCTAATAACCGTGCGCTAAGTTATCACTTATCGTTTCTGGCAGACGTACACCAAGCTTAACTGTGTTCTAGCAGTTTGAGACTTCGGGAGTACGTACTCTGCCAGTACGTATTAGGATATTGCAGTCAGTCAAAGCGTGTAACGAAGTCGGCGAAAGTTTTAAGGATTAGAAAGTTCTAGGTTCTACCGACTTCGCTTAATCTCGTCGAAATGTGTTGCGATGAGCGAGATCGGGTAAAGACGCTCATGTCGTTTCATCGTTATTTTAACAAACGATAACTTCGTACGGAGCCACGCTGATCACGTTCAGGTGATACGAAGTCAATCATTTATTCCCGTCTTACCACTCGATTGCGGACTCATTTCGTCGAAGATTTAATTTCACCCTTGAATGCATGGATTTTCGCGGAATAACGTGTTCTGAACTAATAAATTTGGTATGTTCTCAAATGACAACTCTATGCATTTAAGGATTAATTAAAAGTGGAATTTTCTTTCTTTTTTTATGTTTAAGTATTTGGTGGCAAACACTTCTCTAATTCCTAGAACCGTTTTTATTACCATATTAATTTTTTTGTTTAAATAAATATGTGGCGGTTCTGCAACCATATGTATTTAAGCGTTAATAGAGTACACAGACGTACTCGCTTACAGACGTACAAGTGTTTTGAATAGGTAAATGTCAATCGTTTAACTTATTGATCATTCTATTCTGTACTTCGACTTGGTCTCACCTTAAATAGTACTTGACACGGTTTGATTTTATTCACCGAAGTAGAAACGACGACGACAGCGTAACAAGAAATTCGTGCCTGTCTCGTTCTTCCCTCGTTCCGATTTGTTTAAATATGAAAGAAAGACACGAATGCCGTGAATAGAACCGTGAAGTTTTCCTACTTGTTTCATTGGTTTTGCATCCGACCTGTCTACCTATACGATCCACTTAATATTTCACGCTTGAGATTCTGCCAAGACAGAAATCTGGTCAACCGGCTTTACCGGCTTTACCGGCTTTATAAATTTTAGAATCTCAATATCATCACGAATTAACTTGTAAACGATGTTTATGCGCGAATCATAAATTGGCAGCTGCGTAAACGTCAGTTATATCCGATCGATACGAGCAACGGTGGGCGAACTTACGTTTTACCGATGATTTTCAATATCCTGTTTCCTACTTTTATTTCTGATCATTACAGACGGATTTGAACATTAGGGGGAATGTTTCTGTTTCAATAGAAGGAGGAGCACAATAGAGATACACACAAAGAGACATACACTCATGGGATAACAGAATGTTCCAGCGATAGGAAATTCTGATACGAGGAGTTCGGATAAAGAGCCTCCGTTATAGCAACTCCGTATATTTCTCTCCGCAGATCGCACGGATAACAATTTCTCTGTAATTGGATAGGTATGTTCTCTTCGCGGCCGAACAAATTAAAGAGACACGTTTACCACGAAAACATGCGATCGTTCGAGATTTTAATGCGATCTTTGATCGATAAAGTCGATATATCGATGTCTATATCTCCGATCAATGACCATAATCGATTACAACACCCTGATTATCAGCGATACGAAGCTCGACGAGCGCGCAAGGTCGCCGGTTAAAATCAAACGTCCGTTTGTTTTACGGTGAGGTTTCCGATCGATTTGCCGATACGCGACGGCGACAGAGGCGCAGAAAACGATTTTTCCAACATCAGCATTCGTTACTTTAAAGTCCACGAAATACGGTAAAGCTGGTTTAGCGCTCTTCCAACCGCGGGACTGGCCGAAACAAACGGAAATTTACGCATCTCCGGTAAAAACTTTCGTTCTCTCCAAAATTTCCAGTAAAACTCTCAACCTTTCCCATTCACTGATTTTTGAATGATTTTCAAGCAGCCCGAATCGCCGGCTTGATCGTCGAGGCTCCTTTCGTTTTATTCTCGAGAGGTCTTATCTACGGTCGAGTCGTTTACGAATTCAAGAGTCAAGATGGTACTCCGGCCCGATATATTCCGGCTGCATTTAAATCTCATTCTTTAAGCCCTCCCCGTTCCAACGCTGCATTTAATATCGCATGTTTGCGCGCACCAAATATTAATAACACGGATAACATTGTCTCTGGACGTTTATTACCCCCCCGCTTATTAATACGCGATACTTTTGTACACGAAATTTATTGTTGCTTCGCGTACCGAGCGGAACTTTAACCTTCCGTTGGTAACACGATTCTAACGTCAATTCTTCTTATTATTATATCAACATTTTTACATATATTAAACTATTCTTACACGCACGCATACATACAACAGACATTCATTATACGAGTGGGCGGCACTGATTCACTCTATAAAAACATTATCTCGTCTCGCTTTTTCTCACTAAACAATCCCAAATGATTCGATCACAGCAGATCTTCCGTTTATGCTTTTTTTTCCCCGACGCCATTAGAGGAAGCGCGAATACGGGTCAGTCGCATCGCACGCTAGTTGACGAGGAAATCGACTACGGCGATACGTTACGTAGTTTGATCCAAATAAATCCGACTATCCATCGATCTATACCCCGCGACTTAATGCCCGCAAATAATTCGACGTTCTCGCGTTTAGCAATGAATTCTAAATTCTAATCACACTTACCATCCGTACGCCGATGTCATTTACGTCTATTTCCGGTGTTAGTTTGCCGTTGTACGTGGTACGCGTCAGTTTCAACCGATTTATATTCCATGGGGAGGTATCAGCGGACACAAAGTTACCAGGAGATATCCGTAAACGTTTGTTGGTAATGATCGGTTGTAATTTGTAATCGGTGAATTTGCGGCAAGGCCTTATCTTCCTATACGTTGCTTATGGAAGTGGGGTATTACACCGACGCGGTATCAACGCAAATGCATTTATACTCTATCCCGCAAGATCCCTCATTATATCTTCAACGCGCCGGTGCCAACAATGTGACAATAATTGTAATTTACGTACGGTTGGTCAACCGGTCACGCAATGCGAATAAACGTGGGTAGATACGGGCGTGCGTGTATTAGAATAGAGATTCCGAGTGACGGTGTGTCGTCGGTGGTACACACGTTTCACTGACAATCTTGTAAATTATGCACGATTCATTCCTCGTTTTTAATAATCTTTTGCTTTGAATCGATCTACGTCTAACTATCGTCGAGCCTGCTCGCAACGAATGAATGTCGAATATCGTCTCGTTACTATGGGAACGGTCATTGATTCGAGGCCGCATTTATAGAATACCTTTTGAATAACCTTTTGATTTTGTTTGTTCGTGCTTTAATCTGTCAGTCGTTTTTAAAGGGGGAGTGGTTATTGAAACTGGGACGCAATTTATAAGAAACAACGAAGCCAACGAACAGTATTCCTTTTGTTGAAATACCTTTTGACAGGTCGAACAAAATATTTTTATCCTCGTTTCCCATCGTTTCCTTTTCATGCTATCTTACGCGTTCCGCGTGCACGTATTCCGAGTAATTGATAGAAAAAAAAGTAGCTAGGTACTCGCTTTCGTTTAACCTTTATCCGCTCACTGGGACGGCAGATTGGCCGTTTTTGTTTTCATTTTCGGTTATATTTCTGTCTAAAGCGTCGAGGGAGTGGCGGGACGGGAATGTATTCTCTAGTTACTCTTTTTTTAACTTCTGTATTTTCAAGATTTCTGTGATTATTGAAATGAATTTAAATGAAACAAAAATGTGCTTGCAATGATATGTCAGATTTTGGTAGTCTTAATTATTACAAAACATGGATAAATGTTAACCTTCCGTTAGTAACACAATTCTGACATCAATATTTCTTATTATTATTTCGACATTTTGATCTGTATTAAACTATATTTGGATACAAGTGAAAACTGAAGATGAGAAGAAAAGTCGGTACGCACCTCCTCTCGATGATCAAAGAAAAAGAAATTCCTAACGGAAGGTTAAACGTGAAATCCGACCGTGTTATCCGCAAGGAACGTCGTTCGCGTTCGCAAGAACCGACGGGGTACGTATAATAGCGCGTACGAGAAAAATCTGTTTTGCGAGCCCCGGATTCTTGTTATTTCAATATTTCCATGATATTCGAGTAAGTCCGTGAAGAGTGAATCGCGCATAGCACAGGGGGGGGGGGAGAGAGGGGCTGTTCAACTGATCCGTACAACGGCTCGACCCGACTTCGGCGTCGCGACGTTTTCCTTTGGATAGCATCTCGACGGTGCTCAGGAACGTACGTAAAGGTGAAAGTGGATGGATGTAGCTGAAAAGCCGAAGGGCCTCCGAGAAGAACCACTCGAAATTGAGTTTCCGGTGCCGTCACTGGCAAATGCCGAGGTCAAGATACCTACTCGTCGAGGGATTCACCGTTGCGCAGGGGCTAGATACAAACCTACCTCGTAGTCGGGGGGGGATCAGCTTTTCGCGCATCGCATCGCCGCACGGCCGAATTTCCGTCCGGCGTATGAAATCTCTGTACTCTCCTACTCTATGTATATTTCACCCTCCGTACAACGAATGAAAACCACCGCCGATCCGCGTTACCGTAAGAGCGCAGAGGAGCCGGGGGAAAACGATCCGTCGGGTACGTCGGGTGGGCTGGTAAAATTTTAAAGGGTTGCACACACACGCGGGAAACTATAATTTATGATTTGATCAAGTTAGTTTATAAGTTTACACATATAGTTCATCGAACTCTCGTATTTTTGCTGGGTTTGTTTTACCCAGTGACTACTGTAAGCTAAGTTTCCATTACGTTGAACGTTACGTTATACAGGTTGTCACAAACATGTTGCAGTTCCTTTTAAAGAGTGATTTCTGAGATAATTTCCAGCTAGTTGTTTCTTATCGAAAATGTTGTTCCTAGGTTAATTAACGAGATGTTGACCGAGAACGATAATCAATCGGAGACGAGGGCAGGAATCGGCAATGCCCGATATTGGTTGTCGGTTAGATTATAGCTATCGCAGCCGGTTACAGTGTTCTTCTCCGTTTGACTATCGTTCTTGATTAATATCTCGTTAACCTAGTCTCACACAACATTTTCAACAAGGTCAACCTGCTTGCAATTATCATAGGAATTACTCCTCAAGTGGAGATACAACATTTTTGAAACACCCTCTATATGTTATTGAATTATTCTATGAGTATCAATCGTATTGGCATCAGAGTTCGCGATATTGAACGCGCAGTGAAAAATAACCAGGATAATAATTATCAGAGAGGATGATGTGCATCATCCTTTTCAAACATTTTATTAACATCCGACGCAGTAGGTAAAATCCTAAAATTCGATGGAGGGATAGGTAGTAAAGTATCCATTAGGACCAGGAAATATATGCAAATAGCGCACCGCCCGGAGAAATGAGAGTGCAATCCGATTTTTGATCAAAGAGTAGCATCGGTGAAGTTCTTTTTACTTAAAAAAAAAAAAAAAAAAAAAAAAAAAATCGCGCGGCTTCTCGTCACCGATCACGGTGAATGAACGCATCAAAAGATCATATCGGTTTATGCGGTCATAGATTGGTTTTATTTTCTATGTGAAACGCCAATAACTCACCCCCGGCATTCACCCCTTCGGTTTATTTGCACAGAAAGAAAAAGAACCGAGACGAACCTTTACGTCGCTTCGCTTCAAAGCCGCTCAACGCGTGTTTTTCGTCGCGTCTCGTCGTTAACGCGCGCAACCGTGTAAATTTACAAACGGCATGACAAATTACGTAATGCTATTTGCGACTGATAATAAGCTGTACCTTCACTTTTACCCGAATCGCCGGCGTAACGATACGTTCGTCCCGTCACATTAATCACGGAATTTTGTAGAACAAAATTCTACCGTAGATGCCGAATTGATAAAATCATAATGAATTCGTGAAATGATAGATTGCTGCAACTTAAATTGTAAAGCGGTAATGCTATTTACGTTCGTCGTCCGGGTAAGAATTTTGAACGTTAAATAGAATTTATGGCGCTTGTTTGCTACAACAACGGCGTAACTCAACGCTCGTCTCCTTTTTCTTTTAGGTGCTTGCATAACAAAAAAAAAAAACAACAACGAGCCTTTGTAGTTCTTTTTACTGGGAGAACAACATAAATGAGCTTCTAAAACTCGCAGGACGAGAGCACTCGTGCGATTATTCCTTCGTAGCCCGGAAGCAGGATGGTTTGATTCAACGATGTCTCATCTCGGTTATTACTTAGCAGATCTAGTGGAACGATCGTTTCGTTTGGATGAAAAATGTCGTATCCGTTACTACGATCCTTCTGCAGAAGTAAGGATACTTTGTTAGTTTCATTCATCGTTATAATTTCATGCAAAGAGAAATTTGCATCGAGAGTGCCAGGAGTCGGAAAAATTATATTTTTCGTATAAAAATTTCAATCGAGGAAAACATTCGAAAGCGCTTTCTAGAAAATGACAATTTTTGAGTTACGTCATTGCATCAACATTATTAAAGTATTACAGTTACAAAGCCGATGCAAATCCTAGCGCAGCTCGTCCCATGAGAAAGCATACTCGGGGGTCTACCACGTAACAAGAAGCTTATTTACATTGAACGTCATTGTTACTAAAAAAAAAGTTCGGCGGTGATTTTATTATCACAAAATTGTCCGAGTTTCCCCAACGTCGCGTGAAATGGATTAAAATCGGCGCCGTTTCGCCGAACGTAAACGAAAATCTATCATCGGGCCAAAGATTAAACTAATAAATTTGTTAGTTCGCGGGCGCAGCTGAAGTTATTAATAATGCCTTATCGGAAATCCACGGATTTCGGTTGAATCCCCGCGATCCTTGCTCGGCGATCACGGGGAAAACCGGTTTTACCGGGACAAAAGAAACACGAGCCCGTGATATATTCTCGAAGATTTGATACGGACTTTGCGAACTTGGACGTTCGGTCTTTGCTTATACCTTTAACTCCGAAAAGTTTCGAGCGATAACGCGGCGGCTTTAACGGCCGCGACGGTGAAGTATGCACTGTCGGGTACGGACGAACGAGGACCAAGGAGACACTCAACGAAATTGCACATTTTAATCCCTCGTTTTTTCTCGCCCCAGTAAACCCGCGGCTACCGGTATCTCTGAAGAGGAACCGATAAATCCGCGTCGGGACCTATCAAAGGCTACGGAGAGGAACGAGTGTAGCGCGGTGTCCGTTTTGCGAAAGGGCTATCTTGACGAATAAGGTACCGCCGATCCAAAGGAACGGTGAAAGGACGTGGCGGGGCTGGAGAGATGGGACGGGGGGCGATCTCTGTCTCGTGATAAAGATCCATGTGAAGACGAATATGTGGTATTCATCTTGAATGGTGGGAAATGGCGTTGCATGGGATTCTGAGTTCCAAGGGAGAGAGAGAGAGAGAGAGGAGGGGGGGGGGGGGGAGATGTATTGAAGTATTGTCGGAAAAATGGTTTCGGAGATGTTGCGCGAGAATATGATTTGGTGGAATTATGGGTCTGAACGAGTCGGTTTGATAATGTAATTTATTTATTAATTTTAAACTGGCTTGTAATTTTAATTCGTTGAAGACTATCCACCGAGCGATAAATTGTCTGATCAAAAATTGCACTTTCTTGCATTATAATGATTGTAAATCTATAATTTATTATGGAATTCAAAAGTTTGTTAATCGCTAAGCCGACCGGTTTTAAGCATCGAACCGATGGTCAATACCAAATTATACAGGTAAAACACTGATCGTTAAAAAAGAAGGTGAAATGTGCGAATAACTAACCTAGAACTTCGGATATTGGAGAAACGCTATTAAATAATGTTACGGGAAAGTAGAAATTCCAACGGTGCGAAATATTTCTTCGTCATAATAAACATGATTACGGTGATAAATAATATGCATTTCCAGCAACATCGTAAATACCTCTGCTCGTTTAAAAAAATCCGAACTGCATACAGCGGGGCAGTTAAGTGACTAAATAAGAGCGAAAGGTGAATGAAAAAAAAAGAGGCACGATAGAGTCTAGTATAACAGTAGTAACTGACGTATGGGAAAGTCCAAACGCGATCCCCTTTATTTCCGTCGCTTCTTTTTTTTTTTATGATGTACCGATATTTCAATTTTAATGGCCTATCCGACGCGCGTATATGACATGCGTGCGCGAAACGTTCTGGCACCGATAAAAATTTCCTACTCAATGAGGTTCGATCGGAAAGAAAGAGGAAAAAACCTCTCGCCGTAACTGAAAATGGCGATATCGCGGTTGTATAACCGCGTTATGAATACATGAATACTCAATACGCTCGGTAGAATATTAATCAGAGCCATGTTTGACGTCCCTTATTTATTCAATGATTAATGACGCTTACAAACATTTGTGTGGGTGCATGGGTGGTAAATGAAAGTACATATACCAACCAAAAATGACCCCGATTTACGTTAAATACTCGTTTACGGACACCGGGTACAAACTATTAGCGAACGCGACCAAAATCACTTTTACAAAATGGCAGAAAAGTAATCGCCTTTAACACTTTCTATCGTTTTCTTTCATTTCAATTGTTCCCTGACAATTCTCCCTTCCCTCGGATCGACTGTCGCGCTAATCTTGCAAAATTATTTTTGCCAGAATCTCGATATTAAACTAGACGCTTCGGTTTGCCTTCCGCGCTCCGGATACGTTTAGAAATTACCATGGAAAATTTAATTAACTCGCTCGTCTCGCCGAGATTCACTTGCGGACGATTGCTTTGAATACCCTTACCCCTCTGGATGTGATATCAAAGAACTTGAGAGATAGCTTCCTACAGTGTTCAAACATCGTAATTTACTGGTTGGCCTGGCCGCTGCCAGCTTCGTTTCGTAACAGTGAAAGGAGGGCTAACAATGATTTCCTGCAGGCTCGCTCTTGTTGCCGCGATTATTAAACAAACATCTGCCCAGTCGTTAATTCAAAACTTACACCCGTGCACGCCCGTTAATGAATATTAATCACGGAAAAGCATGCTAATTTACACACGGATGATTCACCGAACCGTAAAATTCTCGCGAAAACGCAGGATATTATCATTCTCGCTATTGAATATATCATCCCGATGATTAAGGTGAAATTATTTCTGTCGGATTATCGTGCCAGGTATTGAGAATCGAATTCGCCAGCGGGAAACTATTTAGCCTTGTAAGTGCAGGTGCATTAACGAATAGAAATAATGCAAAGGTAATGCTCGTTTACAGCCCGCTACGCGGTAAACAGATCCGATGAGCAAGAGCTGTCTGATCAAAACTTACCTATTTCACTAATAAACGCATTCATCCGGATGTCTATGAAGTTGTTCAGTAACGACAAATATTTCTGGTACAAATTAAACAATTAAAGTATCAAATACCGCAATGGTGGAACAAAGTTAGGATTTCGAAACTTTCATACAAATTTCAATAATTATATCGCGCGTCGCATTACGCTGCCGCGACGACGAAAAAGAAACAGGGACGTTCAGTCTAAGATTAAATCAAAACTAATTTTTTCAAACTAATAATTACTTCATGTAACATGTCTGACAGCATTCTTTTAGCGCGTACACGATATAATACGATCGGATAACGAAGGATCGATAATGAAACCACGCCTGGCTGGAAGATTAGTTCCGCTTTTCTCGTCTCGCTACATTCATCCCCGTCCGACATCGATTTATAAAGAGCAACAAGGCCCCATTAGCCGATAAAACAGTTCCTTGTATTCTCGGATATTGACGAAGTAAGGGATGACAAGGACGAGAAGTGTATCCGGCATAAACTGGGAGTCGAGTTAAATGGCCTGTGAGGGAACGCGAATAGAAAAGGAAGCCGAAGGACTTTGGCGTGGGGGGGTCGGTGGGGATGGTATACGTTCAGATTTTGGACGGAGGCAACTTGGAAAAACGACTGCGAGAGGCGTCGCGTTAAGTGATTAAGATGAATTAAGGACACTTTCGAGGCCGTTCCTTATTTCGATGTCTTTCATGATGGATCCCCTTCGTCCTTGGAAGCAAACGATAATGACCGAGCAAGCAAGCCTGGAAACAATGTCGTGAACCATTGTCCGGGTTTTCACTGAGTAATATGCCTTTTACGCGAAACAATTTGGCATTTTGCACGGCGAACGACGTCTACTTTGTTTACGTTTAGTAAACGCTGCCACTTACCGAGCTTTTCAGATTAATTTTTGCGAGGGCCATTACTCACGGTGCCGTCGTCGCGGTTCGAGATAATACGGTGGATCAGGCGGTGCCATTTTCGCGGGTTTATATCCCCTTCTACCGGATATTTTGTGTGGCGAACGTGTGATTTGAGTGGGTGATTAAAAACGTTACGGTACAACTGGCACAATCGTGACGGTTAACACATTTTATTTTATTCAAATACGTCTCACGGGATACGAGTCCTTGAGAACATTGAAAACGAATATATTTTTTTTACACGAGTTCGCGTTCAGAATTCTTCAGGATTCGTGTCCCGTTGAGACGTATTTGTATAAAATCAAATACCGCGTTAATAATAATGATCGTTCTTGAAACTAGGATTATACGAGTGGAGTTGCGTAATCACTCCATTAGGAGTCCATTGGCAATTGGCGAATTTACGTCCACACGTTTCTTTCCCACCGTGGTAGACGGTACTCTGGGCGAAAAATTTGAAACAACATCGAGTTCGTTATTCGCGCGTGCGGTTAATTAATTTTCCACTTTGGCCATCCATGGCGCTCGACGAGTAAAGCGAAATATACATATACCGTGCTCAGCAATAATAATTATTGTAAGCGTATTTATAACCGTCGCACGTGAAACGTCACATGGGAAATCTGGCCGCTGAAACTGGTGTCCCATTATTAATTTATTTATCCGTAGGTACAGGTTTTGCATAGGCTTCATGGCGACGCAACACGATCTATAGTCGTGTACATACATAGTTCGTTGGTCATACGTTTAATTACATATTTGAGGCGGGATAACTTGCGATTTGTTTTGTGAGTGAAAGTAACTTCACTTTTAATCCTAATCAAGGGACAAGGTCTTATCTCCGGCTAAGCAGATGTACGCGAAATAATTATTTTCTAATCGAAAATATTCATAACCGTGGTCATGATCCTAGGACGAATATTATTTGAATCCCTTCGTTAGCATGATTTATCGCCGTTCGTATTATACCACTACGGTTTAATTAAATTTGACAGAACTTGTTATATTTCTGCCAAAATTTTGTATACACTTTCCTGTTTCCGTTCTGTATACACTGCAAATTCTAAGCAAAAATACGTTCTTGTATAGAACAGATAGAGGATAGGAATTAAAGGTACTTTATATTTTAAATACGTTTGTTCCTTCGTTCGAGATACTCCCCACGCCTTCCGCAGAAAATAAATATTTCCATAAAATCGATATGCTAGTAACGAAACCATCGAGCTTTCGCTTTACCATTCCATACGTACCCACTCCGGGTTCGAGTACCAATTTCGGTGTATACCAGGAAACCCCAGACTAAATGCATTTGTCTCGTGTCTTCCGGACAACGATACTCTTTACGATCAGTAATTGTTATCATTCGTCGTGCCGTTGTCCTACCGTGTCTCGGTACATTCATCCCACGAGGATAACTAATCTCGCCCCATCCCTCTTCGACCCGCCCCACCGCCCGTTCACCTCTTTCGCGATCGATCTACCCACCCTCGCCAAGTCGGGAAGCCAAGAACGATTATAAGTTAGATTCGGAACTGGTTTTAATCGCCAGTCGCCATTGCGGGAGGTGGAATAAATACTATGCTTCTGGAAAGGGGGCGGGAGAATGGTACGGGGGTTTAAAAGGGGAGACGGTCGCCCTTCTGCTAGTAACAGATAATAACTTTGAATTTCCACCCCCTCTGTTCCGAACCGTCGGACTATCTTCCACGAAACTTCTAGAGAACTTTCGTCCCCCGGATCCTTCCACCGACTACGCCGTGGTACGTACAGACCGGAAGTCGGTGGAGGGTATGAACCCTGGGTGAAAGGACGAATCGAGTGTCCGGGGGGATGGGAGGGGGGGTGGGTGAGGGTGGAAAGAGTCACTTCAACGTCCTTTGTTGCCGGCAGTTGTCCAGAATCTTTTTTTTCTCGTCCAGTTTTTTTCTTAGTGGCTTAACCGTTTCAAGTGGAGTCTTGTAATCACTGCGAGGGATTTAATCGCGATTTTCCTTTCTCGATACGTTCAATGGTTCCCAGTGGACTCTCGGTTTAAGATAAAGTTATAAGAGGATTCCCGTCTGCTAACGTCACGCAATAAATATTCAATTTTCCATCGATTAAACGGAGACAAATCAGATCTTATCTTTACGATGTTACTGTATCAACTTCGTTATTCTATCGCGCGTTGGCATTCCCGTCGATTTAAATCCTTGATATTGATTCAATCGCCGAGCGAAACGAATGGAAGATCTAGCAGCCCGTACGCGATAGCTTTAGTCGGCACAGCTGGGATTCAGATTGAAATCAAACTAAAATTCTCACTGATACGCCGCGTAATATTGTGCACCGTTTCAAGGAAAATATAGCATCCGTTCATTAATTATTTCCCTCCGCCGATGAGATTTTCACGTTTCACGCTAATCCGTTGTAATCGCGTAGTTTTCATCGTCCTTCGTTTAATTATAATCGTGTTTATCGCTGCATCCGCGATTGGCTTTCTTCTTCGGCCAGTCGTCGTCGTTGTCATTTTGTATATAAGTCCACAATGTGTTTGCCCCGGCGAAGTGGAACGTTCGATCGATCGATCGCTGTCGAGTTTAGTTTTTCTTCGTGGCGGTTGTTCCCCCGTATCAGAATGTATCGAAATTCTTCGCGTTGACCCAGTCCCGCCGTAACTTAAAGACTTTTAGTGGAAACACGTTAGCGCGAGGTCAAAGGCAATACCTTCTCGAAACTCGAGCGAGGAGTCGGGACGGTATCGTGGAAAGTGGATCTCCCGTCTCGCGGTGCGCATCGTTCCATTCGTGGTTTCCTTACGATCTAGCATGACGCAGAAGACGCAAATGTACGATCCGGAGACTTATCTTTGGACTCGAACTTTTGCGATTAAACTGGATTCACTTTTCACCGGCGAGCATGCTGGGAATATCGTTGGACTCTTTTCGTTACATTTTCATTGTCGTTTTTAGATGAAACTGGGGGAAATATTAAGGTAAGTTAAGATAATTGGAAATATGGAAATATGAAACGTTTATCAGTTTACTCGTGATGAGACAACGTGGTTGATATTACGAAGGTATCGAGTGTTTCTAATTTTAAATAGTTTTAACGTTACACCGCTTTATATTAAATAATGTTCTTCGTGCGTTATTCAGAAGCCAATAGTGGTTCGCGCATATTATCGGAGAGTCACTAAAGTTTACATAATACAAGTATACGAGTTTGTACTTTATTGTGTAGTGTAAAAAGAACAGGATTTATTATTTAGTAAAAGTAATATTTAGTCGGTTGTGGGTGTTTACGCGTAAACATCGATGAATGCGTTCCGCGCTGCGCCGTTTTCGCGTGACTTTTCAACCGGCCGCGTTTACCACCGATGGTCCATGTTGGTGCCATTATTATACACGCCAACAACGTATACGTATATTACGATACTACCTCCATTCAAAGGCTTATTATTATCGAAATAGAGAAGTAACGTTCAAAACTCACTGCAGGAGAAAAGAACAAATGGTCCGAACGGACAAACTTGACGATCAATGGCCCCTCGGTAATAACTACCAAATAATCTTTATCCTCGTGCCTCGGTACTCCACAATTCGGTTTTGAACGATAAATATCGGCGTTACTTTTATTTCCTTGCCATAAAAATGGCATAGTTAATACGACAGTAGAGGCAAACGAGTTACGTTAGGTTGTCGTCGTACCGACGCTACATGACATTTAACGATTTAAAAAAAAGTCGTTCGCCAATTAATGGACGTTTAACGCGATACAATAGACAGTTTACGGTCGCGCGCCGCTGTAAAGCGTTGGGTCAATATAATAAACTTTGTTTGTCGGATGAAAAACAAGGTGACGTACGAACGCGTGTTTCCAAAATGGCGTTTTGAAAAACTCGAGTGTTCCGTGAAATTAAATCACAGTTCGCTTAGAGAGTTTTTCATATTAACTCAACCAAATTTAAGGATAAAGAATTCACAAAATATTCCGAATGGAAATTAATGCATCTCAGTTTTCGCAATTTCGTTTGCACTCGCTTTAAAACTGACTATGGTCCGATTCACGAGATAAAATAATTTTCGTTTCGTATTTTATTTCACCGCTTTTAAATTATTCCCCTCACTTTCTTTTTTAACTTTTACGTATGCCCCACAATTTCGCGAGGAATTCTACAAAGTTCCCCGGCGTAATTAAATCGAGAAGCGACGAATCTATCGCAGATTTGAATTCGACGGATAACAAAAGTCATTCGCGAAGTACCTTCCGAAATCAAGGAACTACCTCGTCACGTAACACCGAACGACGATTGTCGTCGTTGCGTTCGACAATCCCTTACCACCCCCGAAGCGACTTTATTCGGCCGGCCGAACTTTTTGCCACTTTTTGGCAGGTCGCCAATTTCAATGGAGAAATTAGTGCCAGATTTACGAGGTGTTACGCGAATAGGATTTACGTATTTGTTAAAACGCCATCGCCGTCCCGTTCCGAACATTTGGCGCGATGTTTCGGTCGACGATTGATGAGGCTATTACGATTCCAGGATTCTAGCGAATTCCGAAACGACCAAGAAAAAAAAGGGGCCCCGAATCGTTAACTCGAGATGCTGTCTCGTGTGTAAATAATACGTCACGCGCGATGGGAGTACGTATACATATTTTCGCGCGCGGTTATTTTTCACCGTTGCATCGTCCTGAAATAGCATCCATAGTACTTCGATAATATTCTTTTATCGGAACGAAATTGAATCTTGTAACGGAGACTTTAGCCCGTGAACTATATTTTTTTCACACTTTTTTTTTATAATACCCGTCAGCTCTGATAATTACGCTTCGAACGCGAGTGACGTTAATTTGCAGCCTGTATTATAGCTTGCATGAGTACGCGGTTTTAGTATAGTGATTTAAAAAAGATCAATGAATCGTTAATCGAGCACGATCGATCGTCGCTATATAAGCAATTTGTTTCGCAGGACATGGCTACCGGCGGGTTAGAAGTTAGTAGATTTATCGTACGAGTTTACTGTTGTCAGTTCGTTATCTTGCGTTTACCTCTGATATTACAGGCCTTGAGGGAGATCGTGTGAGTTTCTCGTACTTAATCGTAATACATGTGCAGGATAGCGCATTAAACAGAATCAAATGTATTGCTCCCCAGAGCTACGTAGTAATATCCGGGATTAAACCGTTTAAGGGGAGTTAATATTGATATTGGATTTATAAATAAAAATCTGCGTTTCATCGGATAGCGACCAGTGCAAGTTTCGGTGTCACATAAATCCATGAATACATGATGAATGCGCGGTGATATTAAGTCGGTAGCTTATTAATTGTCCGCTCAATATTGTGTTACGTCGCTATCAAAGGGGATGACGTTACAGTGTTCAAATTGAGGCTACGTATGTATGCGCGGGCGACGGAAACACTGATATCCTTGGAATATCACTGTGACGCACGGTTACGTATTATTCTTTATTTATTCGTACCGTTGAGTTTGTTAAAATAATTTTGTGCACTTAAGTAATTTGCATACGAGGTCATTCCGATACAAGAATGTCGTATACATTATTGTACGTTACAAATGCGGAATTTCAAATAACGTTATACATAAATAAACGTAAAGTAGTGTACCGCAACTCGATGTTCATTGAAGACTCTCGTTACCTGACGTAACAGAAAACGAGTAACTTTGATATTTCTGACCATGATTATGAAAGTGGTTTGTCATATTCTTTTTCTGTTTCTTTTTGTAAATCACATTGCACAATTCGAATAATGTGACGCCAGATAACTGATAAAGCCATTTTAAACATTTTTTGACAGACCATTTTCATAATCATCGCGACATTTGTCAAATTGATCTACATATTATCGCGATACTATATAACTTATCGCGTTGACCGAGTTTTTCAGCTGTCGACAAGTGTGTGTGTTTTTTTCCAGTCGCCGTAATCCATTACGTTTCTTTCGATAGAGGGGCCGAGGGAAGTTTTTCGCGCGCAATTATCAATATTTTTCAGTGCTGGTTGCTCTTTCGAGCCATCAATGCGGGCAAACGATCGTACACGGTCGTCCCAGTGAACCGAAAGTACACGCGTGTCTGTGCGTGACCATCGATTTCACCCCGTGCGCGCAACACACACAGGCACATTCGCCGCGTAATTTTGTCCGTGATTCACTGTGCCTTCGATGGAAATTTCGCTAATGCATTATGAAAATGATGCAAATTATGGAGATGCAGGACGGTTTCGCGGTTAGGTTGGTAATACGTTGGCAAACCAATAATCAGGATATCACCAACGTTTGATAATCCTTTCTTCCGATCGAATCGTAAACATTTTTCGGTGCCGGGTTTTAATCTAAAATAGTACTAAATTGTCTTACGGCTGTATTCCATTTACAAGCTCGTTTATTGTAACTTGTAATACTACGATCACTTTTCAAAGTAAATATAAATGTATCGATATGAAATATAACAGAAAAATATGATTTTCGAGTATTTCTAGAGATACTTTCCTTTCGCGCATCATCCCTGAGGGGGAAAATACCGGAAACTACTCGAGCCACTTCGAGCGTTGGAATAAAATTTCAACGTTCCACGGTTGTAACATTAACTTTTCTAAATATAGCTGGTTTATCTTCCCACGATCGATTCAACAACCTCTGTTAATACGCCATATTTGTTTGATCGTGCATAATTACTGCGAACGGACCGTTGCATAGATTATTCCGTCTAATAAACGTTGCCTCTGTAAATTGCATCCCGCGGGAGATATGGGAACCTCGTCTACAATCGCGTTAGGTCCGCGTTTCCTGTTAAGCGGTAATAAAATTTCATCGTGCGTTCCAGCCCCGCTTCCCTCGAACGGCGCGACGGGGGCAACGTGATTCGCGTTCGTCTCCGCTCCCGCGAAATCTTATTTTACCGGCAGAGTCGGGGAAGGTTAGATAAATAAAAACGCGTGGACTCATAACGGGGACTTGCATGTCCCGATTTCTCCACGGCGGCGAAGAATGGCCTGTTAGCCCTTATCGACAGTCGAGCCATGAAAGACCTTTATCTTCTTTCTCGTTATCTCCCACCCGAACTCTAGGCGCTGACTCCGTGCACGAGAAAGGCGAAGGCGAATTCAGGTCGTTCTCAACGAGCTGAAACCCGAATCGAAATGCCTGATATTCGCATGCCCTCCGAGGCGGTTCCGTATCCGGTAAATCTCCGAGAACGTAGAATCGACCGTAATGAATTCCTGAATAGGCGGAATATATACGCGGAAGTAAGTCCAATTCGTGTGTACGTACGGCACACAGAGGCTCCCAACGTCGGATATTAGACCAGAATACAGCCTGTTGACAGTCCGAATAAACAGCATCTCGGCGATCAACAACGTCTCGTCGAACTGATTCATCGCCAACCCCGAGCAAATAGGAAGGGAATAAATATTTCTACGATCCCGGTATCTTATCATTCCCCTCCCCCCTGACATTCGTAAATATCTGAGAAATGGTACCGTTCGATCGCTCCTTCGCGCGGACGAACAGGCATCGCGATGTTTCGGCTCTTCGATTTTGTTTCTTTTTTCTGGTTTTTGATCGCGTTATCCATTACGGCGCGAAAATCGGCAAATTGTCCATGAGAAATTTATTCACCGTTACGCGAGTTTACTAACAGCTCGCGAAATTAAATGGCACGGTACCGTGATAAACCGTTCCCTCGTTTCCGCACGAGAATATTTCATCGTCTTTTCATTAGAAATTGTCTTGCTCTTTCTTTGCGCATAAATTTACTACTCCAATTAAGGTGCGTTTAATAAAGACTCGAGGGAGGTTATATAACATCGCTTGTTATGATTAACTACGACGGCTTTTGGTACGGTTAACTACTGTCACTGCTTTAAGAGACTCTTGTCAAAATACAGGTATGTCGTGCGTGCTCTAATTGAATGCCGCTATAATTAAATCCCCAAAGGAGACGCGGCCGCGGCACGCACTTTATTGGGACAATAGGCATTCAGGGACCACTTCACCGTCAGCTAAATTGACCTCATTCAGGATGATCCGGAGTCGTAGAATATACTTCGGCATTGATATATTCCATCCTCCCCTGCATGCTGGCGCACATATTGCCGGAATTCTAAGATCTCCGTGCATTACGAAATACCAGTTTCCGAATTCACTTCGGATTCAAAATTCGTTTTTTGGATATTTCGAGTGTCCGATCCGCGAGGATGACGTTCCATGGAATTTCTCATGGAAGGGGTGTCGGGTAAACGAGAATTTATAACTTATAACCAATGCATTTTCATTGTTTTTCAGATACAATGAGACAAAGAAGTAAACGATTTTCGGATAGCGTTGTCAATTAAACTATACATTGAAACATCGAAGTTAATACTTCAAGTATCAACACGAATGTTTCTCTTTCTTCCAATTACGTTTCGAGTACTTAACAGAAATTCAAAGTTTTATTAATTCCCGAGAGGTTTCTGTCAATGAGGATACGCAAGATGTTAATTTTCTTTCAAATTAATTTCGTTACGTAGAATTTTAATTAACGGCAGACGCTTCTATACACGCGAGAGGTGTTAAGGAATTAAAAATAGAAAAATTGCAGACACTAGAAATACGGATGGTAGAAATTGTACGAGATAACGTATTCCAAATAGAAATGTAAATTCTCCGAACATTTGTAACTCCCGAGAACTCTCAGTTGCGGGTGTACGTACTTGTTCTCGAACGCAATAAATTACGCGGAAATGTCAGAATAAGTGTAACAACGCGTTGCGCGTAACTTGGCGTAGTCCCGTGTGATCCAACGTATATACACGCGTGACACACACATACGGACATAATAATCGGCGGACGAAACTGTCGCATTACATTTAGATCGACGCACCTGTTCCGCAACTAATATTATCACCGTCGTTCTTTTACTTTTCTTTCCCACCCTTCTGCCACGTTACTCGATTAGTTTCCCTCTCGTTCCACTTTTGTTTTACCCTCCTCACACTTGTTATTATTATTATTATTATTATGGGGTAAAAGAAACGCGTTTCACATCCCTAAGTTAAATCTCTTTCGTCCAACATTTCTTAACGATCGATTCATCTTGATGAAACGTTTCTTGAAAGATTCGCGCATTTACACCAACGTTGGTGTAAAATTTGGTGCGAGAAATTCATCGCAGACAGGGATAAAAAAAACAAAAGCAAAAATCATTCGCAAAGCGAGCTACGCTTACTTTCATCGTTTGTGAAATAGCAATCATGTCTTTTTTAACCTTTAAAAAAGTGTTAACGTTTCAATCGTGAACGATCTCGAGCTGTGAGCCTGATTACGTAGAAACCATACAGATTCGCACCGTTTTTCGTACGGCAATCGGATGACATATTTAAATTATAGTACCGCAGCCTATTTTTTTAAATAAATTCTAAAGCGCGCAATCGATGGTTCCTAAAGATATGCAATAATTTTACGTTTCAGGTGGATCTAAATTTCTTATTCGAAATGTCTAGAACGAAAAGAAAATACTGGCCTTTCTTTATATTCTATACAACGAAGCTTCGAAATTTGTTTGACGTTCGATAAGTACACCGGAAACTAATATAGGCGTCATATCGCAGTCGCAAATTGTCTCGGCGTTTGAAGTTAGGACACGCGAACGTGTTATAGCGATCATTGTTCATGGTCATTGAGGACATTAAAGTTCGTAGGTGCCAGTAACGCGGCTAATTAATAATTGTTATTCTATAATTACCCCATGCTTCGCACGATTTCGAGAGCAATCGACATAATACATATCACACGCCGGTGTTACGCCCCATTTATATTCATTTACCATACTTGCGCGTTTACTCAAACATACATATCGTTTACAACGTAATTTTCGGCCGTAAATCCATCGCGGTTTCGAGACCGCCATGGTTCCTTGATTCGCTGATGCAAAACAGTTTAACCTCTCCCACTGGCAGGCGTCACCTCGACATTTTTTCTTCCATAACTCGTAACCCCAAAACGATATTTTACTTGAATAGAAAATGACATAAATAAAGTTACGATATCTTTGCGTTCCCGTAACAAATGCCTGAGTTTCTATTCATGCTTACCACGACGTATACTTTTTACGTCACGGTAATCAATTTGTCAACTCCATACAAATACCTGCGTCACGTCAATCCTAAGTGTCAACGAATCGTCGCGAAGACTCAATCTCGATAATTAAATCACGACAGAAATCAATTTCAACCGACGACGACTCGTTTAAGTCGGAGTAAATTTGCGTCTGAAAAGTTCGCAGCGTCAGAGTTCAAGATACAAGCAGGGTCACGATGAAACTTTAATTACTACCTCATGCCATAGCGGCTACCCACACCCCGAAGACGCCTACACACGCGGAATTTTCAATGGCTGCGGAAGATTCCCTCGAGACGGCGACCACTTCTGGCCACCTTCGACCTTCGATAAGTACAACGCTGAAGAACACCCGGAACGTCCCCTCGGCTACAACTTATGCTTGGTATGCACGAGCATAAACGTCGAGGGTTTCGATCGCCGATAATCGATTCCCTGTAGGGTCTCAGGGTAACTAACCGAGCACCTCCCCCCCCCTCCCCCCCCCCCTCCCCGGACCCTAGCCCTTAACAAAGAGACACGCGATAGAAGTTCGAATTGCTCGGTCGGTTTACAGCGCAATAGCGGAGAACGCGGTAAAAATCTTGATGGGCACTCTCGCGTCCGAAGTCCTTTATAGTCGCCCGGATTCTGAAACTACTGCCAGTCGGAGGATTTTTAAGGGTGGCACCGGGAAATCCCTTGATACACGCGAAGGTTTTCGGGGTACATTGGTTCGCGAGAGATACGGTCTTTGGAGTGGAGCTTCGCCTCGACTGAAACGGGTAATCAACGTGGATTTCTATCTACCCTTTGATGCTGAAAGTAAATTTAGTTATGACTAGCGCCGTATAGTTTATAACCCCTTGGTACGGGATTCTACGAACTGCAGCAAATTTTATTTTGGTAGATGACGGCCAGGTAAGACCCGAGCGCGTCTTTTGTATCGCTGGGTTTTGAAAATATCACGTGACCGCACGTAATTCGTATTTTTTCTGCGTTGGACGCTCGTGGTATTCACGTTAACACGTTTTTTTGAACATTCGAACGATTTATCGCTATGTACCGGTGAGTTTGACAACAAAAGCTTTACACATTTCGATTCAGCGAGTCACAACCTGTGTAATTCCACAAAAAAAACCTTTGCGGAAATTGTCACATCCAACGTCGTTCCAGCATCAATTCAATTAATAAATTCATTTGCCTGGCTAAAACCGAACCCGAAAGACTCAGCTCGTATACAACAGCACTGTCGGAGTCTCGTGTGATAGTAACGCGCGTGTCTTTCGTCGCATTTGGATTTCAATTGTAAATTCCTAGAGTCTTCAGAAATTCGTTTGGAGAGAATATCGATTTTAAGTGACAGATTTACGCGAGTACCCATAAACCAAGGGAAACGGTTTTCGCGATCGCGAGTCAGCAGCGATGATAAAGACCGTCCCCGAGTTTCTAAGGAAGAAAATTGAGAAATCAAAGCGGGGCCCTTGCTATCGTACTCCTCGCGTGACCGTAGCGAGCGCGTGACGTGGAAAAACAACGTAATGGAAACGCGAGCCGGAAGATCGTTCCTCGGTACCTCTATAGATCCTGAAAATGTCGGAAAACGGTAGAACTTAGCGCGACAGATATCGAGTTTCTCAAACTCAAGGTAACCTTTGGTTGCCGATACGAGTAGAAAGAGGAATCGGATAAGTACATATTTGAAGTAACAATAGCTTCTCTCCGAAGTATCTTTGAGTCCGTCGTGGTGTTTTTGTCCACCCGATGACAATTCTATCGGGCTTTAAACGAGGTTACCAGTTCAAAAAATCTACGAAAGAATCACACCGACCCTGAAAGAAATTGCCAATGATCGGGATATCTGATTTGGACTCCCTTTTTCATCACCTCTATTGGATGTCCGATAAATCTATCGAATTTCAGTTGTTCGTGTTTCTCTATTCGATTTCGAGGTGTCCGGAAGGTGCGTCGTATCGTTTTGGGCGTCCATATGAAATTCCTCGAGAAAGTCTCAGGCTATTTGCGAACTTTGATGAGAACTGTATTAAAAGTTGCCAACTCCCCTCCTCGGCGTACAAACTGTTCCAATTATTCGACTGGCGGTGATACGCGATACAAGTTTGATCGCGTGGATCGCCTTATGATTAGTTTTATTTATACACAAAATTTGTACCCATAATTCTTTTTATCGTGAAAATAACCGTAAGCGTGTTTATTTTATTGGTCGCGATATCGATGAGAAGAGACACCGAACTTCAAACGTCTCTTATTCTCGTAAGCTTACTTATGCGAAACTAATTACCCGGTAAACCGATAGCACATAAATTACCCCGTACTTCGTCACCGTTCAAAGCTATTGTTTTCTCGGGGGAAGAAAAAAGAAACGCCACTAGATATTCGCTGTTATCGATACCGAGGACACTCGAGACCCGAAGGGTCGTCTCTGGAATCAGTTCGTAGTCACTATAGTCACCGCAGGACCGTGATACCCTATCCGCCGTAGACTAGTATCGTTATCGTGGGTGAGAACACTGTACAGGGTGTTACAAGTTGCGCGGTCGAGAGATCTTAACCGCGCCAGCAAATTGACTCGCGATTACGTAGCTCATCAGACGAAAATTACGAATCAAAAGACGAATTGTTGTCTCGGGTCAAGTAGAAGTACGCGAAAACTAGATCTTAAAGAACGAACGGGGTTTTCGAGGTGGTGAACCGCATTCAAAATTGTTATTTACTCACAGTATTTTGGTTTTATATATTCGTCGAGAGTTATCAATAGAAAAGGTCTTCTCTCGGGGCAAGTACAAGTACGCGAGACTAGAACTTGTATCTTTTCCGGAAAGAACGAACAGGGGTTTTTGAGTCGTATGTTACATAAAGCATTCCCGTTACGGGTCACGTGAGATAACTTGATTACGTGTTTTTAGTTTACCCAACGATCGACCATGACATCGCGACGATCGGTATCTCGTCTCGCAGGAATTCAAGGATGCTTGTCGTTAATGTAATTATCCAGCTTCCACTTTTATGCTCGGAAAACCCAAGAAAATTGACGGCCGATAGGAGACGACTAAAACGACCCCGACATCGGGAACGGCGGTCGAGGCTATTTTCTTTTTTTTTTCCCCTCAACCTGGGCGTCGTTAAGGTCGATAAAAATCCCGTTTGATTGAAGGTACGTTCGGTTCTCGTTTTTCTCTCTTTCACATCTATTCCACGCTGTCGCCCACTCCAGCGCGCCCTGCCATTAAATTCTCTTCGAATCGACATTCCTCGGCAGGTATATACGAGCCCATGGCAGCTGCCAAAATGTTTAATCGATTAAATTCAATTACGAGACGAGACGTAAGAGTACCGACGGTGTATCGATGAAGTTACCCCGATAACGAGCCATCGACGAATTAACGGAATGGAGATGCAAATAAAACTTGTTCCGTCCGGTTAACGTATTCGATCACTCCATTTCGCAAATTTAAACGTCCAATTTGCTCGCCGGTGAATTACGTTGCGCGTTCGCAGAGAGCGTTACATCTAATTTAATTAAAGCCACGTATAACGAGTGACGTAAAGTACGCCAACGTCATCTTGAAAATTTCACCTAATTAGATACGAAGAGGAGAAGTAGAAGTAGGGGGGAGGAATCGTGGAACGGCTTTGGCAACTTCGACTTCCGTAAAACTTTCCTCCGGCAGGCAAACTGATTCGATTACTCATTTGTCGTTCACGAGGGTGGTGGCTCCACCCGCCCTACCCCCCCGAAAGGGATAGATTTTATTCCGACGCGGTGTTCGCTCGGAAAGAAAGATATCTGCGCCAGGATAAATGGATAGTGGTAAACGAGGACAATAGAGATGCAAAAAAGGGCGAAACTTCGAGTCTTACCGAACAGACAGGAAAATCCACTCGGCAAAGTTTATCGGAATCGGCGTTTCAGTTAAATGTAGTTTGCGGGTAGACGATGAAAGTTTCGCCGAACTAACGGTCTTTTGTTGACTGTACCAACAAAACTGGCCGGGCGTCCCTGAATTTCATAAACATTTTGTCGCGCGAAAGCCCGACGATTAGTATGGAAGTCTGGTTAAAAACAAAAACGACAATGTATAAGCTTCTGCGCGTACAACGTTTACTCAAAACTTTAGTTTGAACGCGATAGCTCTCGACATATAGATTTTGTGGTTAAAGATTTAGTTAAGCGAATTTTCCCAACGTATAGTATACTCTTCGAATTTATAATAATTCTCGATTGGGAAGATCGAACGAAGGCTACCGTCGACGCCTCATCCAAGCTTAATGATGAACTTCGCCGAATGGAGTGCACCTGCGCGAATATCAGATAAAAACGAAGTAATTAGATCGCAAACGACTCATAGCATTTTGACAGACGATCGAGCGTTATTTTTACCGCTAACCGTACCAAGCCCGGTCGAATGAGCAATTTATGTTATGATCCGTTATATTTATGTCCTGTTTACGGTACATATAAAAATGAAATGATACGATCGTTTGTTTTATTAATATTTAAAAGTTATATCGTGGAACATTTCATACAATATATTGACATTTCCTTTCGAAAAAAAAAACATATATTTCAAAACCCGTAATTTCTGACCGGTACGGTTAATGTTAAATCGTCCAGAGTTAACGGCGATATTTCGAGTAGCAAATCCCCGTATCCGGTAACGACACGGGGTTTCCGTTTCTCCGATGAAAATCATAACGATCACCCCATTTAGAGGGGTGGGGGGTGGCTCTGACGGTCGATGCGGCCGGCGGCGACGAACGTTCCATTTCATTAGCACTTCGTTAATTGTTAATGGATTATAATGCGGCGCTTGCGTTAAGCGCGTTTACACGTGTACAGAGTTTGACCGCGTACCGTTCGGATGCCCAGACACGCTCATTAATTGTTTCACATTGCGGTGCACAAAAGTGTCCACGACCCCGTGTGATTCGATTTGATGCTGAAATTTTATCATGCGAGCGCGCGGAAACCTTTAGGAAGACGGTTTATTATGGTAAGCGCTCATTTGTGGATACGACAGCGATATCTTTTATAGATCTCGTTTAGCGATGCTCGGGTTCTAGTCCACGATCGTTGCACGTACTGTTATACGAGTCTGTTACGATACCGTTATTTGGACTCGTAAACTCAGGCAAATATTTATTGATATCATTCGAATCGGAGATAAGAGGCCCTGAGATATAATCTTGAGATATTCCTGGAGGTAGTTTTAATTTGTTCGTATCCACAACGAGGGGACGAATATCCGAAATTACCTGTGTAATGTGCCGACCCCATCTCTATTAATTCTCTAGTGATAAGGTGAGTCATAAGTTAGTATAGCAAATATTTTCTACATCGCTGAAATCGCGTTAAATAACAATGGATGCCTAAAAATTCGTAAAATTCGTAGATCTACGCGTCGAAACTAAAAACTTTAGAACAAGGGGTTCGATTTGGAAACTCTCGAACTAATCAAAATACGACGAATTGTTTCCTCGAATTTTGGCTCGTTCATTAGAACGTCCCGTGCAATTGGTATTCTTCCTCGTGTCCCAATTATCGGCCCGTAAAAACTCGATTGCAAGTATGCGAGTAATCCGGTTTTATTGGCGGAACTGGTCAATGAAATTATCGAACTACCGTCCCGTTAGCCTAATTTCGACATACCGGAGGTCGTCAGTGGCAGACTAACGTCGGGGCCGCGTCTACCCGATCGGTCTTCGCCAGCGAAGAGGGACAAGATTCGGCGGAAAATAAAACGTGAGCGGGGGAGGAGACACACCGCAGACTGCCTCGGCAGGTGTATTGGATTTCAATTACCTCGTGTACCGTAGAGGTGTCTCCGATCGTGTATGAGGAACTTTCCGAGTTACACGTAGGGTGGAACGAAAGAATTTAAAGCTTTTCCTCGGTACTCGCGAGATTCTTATTCGCGTAGCGCGTGGTTCGTAACAACGGACATTTATTATCTCAATTTCTTGGACATACAAGCGTGTGAAAGCTACGTTCTTCAATGAGCGGAAACGGTAGAAATTTAGCGGAAAAACTTACGTAGGACATCTTATGCGCGAGTAACGCAGGAAAATGGCGTGTGAATAATAAAGAGAAAGGAAAAGAAGAGGAGTGGGGGCTGGGGGAGGGGGGAGTGGCGATGAGGAAAAAGAAAGAGATCCGGACAATGACAGATAGATCGAAAGAGAAGTAGAATATCCCTTTTACTACACCCAGTTTTTCTCTGGTCGCTCGATATCGATATTACCATAACTTTACATTCATAATTGGTTGGCATATCGCCAGCGTGACTTATCCGATCGGTTATCTCCGTCGTTCCCCGTTCTT
This sequence comes from Pemphredon lugubris, assembly GCA_933228935.1. Lineage (NCBI taxonomy): Eukaryota > Metazoa > Arthropoda > Insecta > Hymenoptera > Crabronidae > Pemphredon > Pemphredon lugubris. The sequence continues at coordinate 53,703,860 of OW121817.1, read as the reverse complement.
TCTTTCTCCTTCCTCTTTTTTTTTCATTCCCTCTACCCCGTGGGATCGTCGATTTTTCTTTCTTTCTCGCAATTCCTACCTTTTTCCTCCGATTCTTACCTTATCTTATCTCTCAATTGCGGATGAACGGCAATCCTATTTCTATTAATGAATTTAAACCACCGAATGATTTAGCACCGCGTCGTATCGTTATACAAGATTATTCTACCTACCGTTCGTTTGGCAACAAAGTTCGACACGATTCCTCATTTTTACCTGTATAAGTTCCCGTATATCTTTACGACTTTTCCCTCGTTAGGAAGGATATATTCGGAATCGATATCGCCAACGCGGGAATATTATTAACGCAACCAATGCAATTATTATCAATGTTTATCAACGACATATTTGTTACCGGCGAACCCCCTCGTTGCCATGGACACCAGGTTCCCTGAAAACCTTTCGAGTGACAAGCAAATTCTCCCGATACACGTACCTCCGGTATCTCCCTATTATTTCACTTCACCCTTACCGTCTTGAGCCAACCCTTTTTTTTTATTTCGTTTATACCCCTTCCGCACTCCCTCGATTCTCGTCTTTGTTCGTAGGCAGGGGTATTGTTGGGCGAACAATCGTCGCGTCCGGCTTTAGGTGTCCAATGACGATCGGCGACCGGTGTGATACGTGAGACAAATGCTCGAGTGCTACCCGCTTCCACTGCATGGAACGCGTATGAGGAGCCGTCGAGAGACAGAGAGAGAGAGAGAGAGAGAGAGAGGGGGAGAGAGAGAGAGGCAGAGCATAAAGAAGGAGAGAGCGTTAAAAGGAGCACCGTCTCCCCCGCGAGGATGATCCTCGGAGGGTCCTCACGTTTCTCCCAAGAATAACGATCTTTTTCTTCGCGAGTAGAGGGCAGAAAGTGCTTCGCACCGAGTACCTCGACCCCTCTCTCCAAGATAGACTCTCTCGATAAATACTCGAACGGTTAACTTTCACGGCTGTCATTGTAACGAGTCTCGTGTACTTTCCGTCGTGTACCAGAAGATTACGTGTACGAGTTATCGGCCCGTAAATCGACGACGTTTTCAACCGTTTCGATGTATCGTTTATTCGGAGTTTAATTGGATTTCTGACACGATTACGACACCGTATTGGCCGTTAGTATAATGCGATGTTTTTTCTTCTTCGAGATTAATTATTAAAATTGAGAAACTGAGATAAAGTTCCAATGTTCATTGTCGGAGATACCCAACGATAATGTACGGTATTTGGATTATCGTTGCGCGGACGAGGAAACGTGAAAATTTCACGTAGCTTAATAGCGAAACAGCAAACAACATTAAATTGTTGGGAGCAATAATAAGCTGCTGTTTATCTAGCGCCGTTTCGATGGCTAATGTTAGCGAAGCATGACTCGATTTAAACGGTCCGACGCTACGGTCGAAACAGACGTAAACATGAAAGTTAAATATAGTTCCTGTAAACGGTACCTAACTTCTAATGGTCACCAGAGACCAATTAAGTAATTTCCTCTTGCCGTCTGATTAAACGGAACGCGTTTTGCCGGGACGGAAAGAACGCTTAGTATCGCGCATTTGATCCCAGACGTTACATTAACTTTTCGATAAATTCCAATGTTTCCTTTTTCAAGCTTTCCGCGCTACTTTAAATTTCATTAGACCGCAACGGATCCCGATTCAGATCGAAACCGCAACCGCGGCGTTCGCGGTGTATTTCAGAATTACTCGCCACGCCACGAATGTCATTTTCCACGCGGCACGTTTGATTAATTAATCATAAATAAATCATGACGGTAGCGGAGTATCTACGACTAAAATACGTTCTACGCAGTCCGGCCTCTTCCATGTCCTGACGCAGCATTGTTACAAAATTTATTTTCATCCCCCACCCCCCTCGAAATCCAACACGCATCCCGTTAATGACCCCTACACGCGAATACAGCGTATCAACCTCCCGTCACCTTCGCCCTCCTCCCCTCCACCGCCCCTGCTGTCTTCTCGCATTCGCAATCAAGCGTATTAACCGCCCCACTCGATAACAATCGTCGTTACCTCTCGTTATTTCCATTTACAAGGAGCACGGAATCACGGAAGACTCTAGCGATAACTCGACGTTCTCCTCTAATACGCGAGCCCTCGGGGTTTGCGCGTGTGCGTAAGAGACGTGTAAACGACGGCGACAAACGTGACGCCCGGCATTTGACAAATCGTCCTGTTCAGTTTCGTTGAACAAGGAGGACTCCCGCGGAAGGCCTTTCAAAATGGTGCCGGTTTACCGTGGCGGGGGTGTGGGAATCGACTCCGGAACCGTGTAATCTCGCGCCCCTTTCCACCCCCCCTCCCCCCCCCAATCTCGCGCACGTTTCGCCTCCTCGATGCGTAGAAACGCGGGAACGTAGGCGCGCGCGCGAGAAAACAGTAACGGAGGGACTAAGATGGATGAGTGGCATCGGGAGAGGGCGTTGGGACAATTTTATCGGGACTGCTTCGCCGCGCTGGAGAGCCGAGGAAAAAGAGGGTCTCGATGAGCCTGCACTGTTTTTCGGTTGAGCCTCCTGATCCTCTTTGTTTGCGATCTCCGCGGGAATCTCTGTTGACTGATAAACGGAGCTTCGCGCAGCCGATGACTTTTTGCCGGTGCAGTTGAGCGTGACAGTTTAGTACGGCAGTTGATACCGGCTAATCGGTGATATCAGTTTACGTCGCACTTCACACCGAGTACGTATATCGCGTTCCATCGGGTCGATTAGCGTGCGTATCGTCGACGTGGACGAAATCTCGGTATTATTTTTATTCGATTGCGGGTGAAATTAAAGGTTTTGTTAATTGAAGATGAAAGTGGCTAGCGGGGATGTATGGTAACACGTGTCGCTCTGTATCTTGAATTAAGCATAACGTTGTACAGCTGATTTTTTTTACGATTCTACGAACTTTTCGCGTTAGAACGCCCTTAGTTGCACCGTGATAGCTTGAAAATGATAGAAGTTACCATTTTGTAAAACTAACAGGTTGCCGCAGATGCAATCGTAGAAACTGCATCGGTGTGTATATCCATTTGCAGATGAGTCAATAATCCCCTATTATTTAATTCTAAATTAATTGTTTAATACAGTTTGACCACCTCGAAAACCCTTGTTCGTTCTTTCCGGAAAAGGTACAGGGTCTAGTCTCGCGTACTTATACTTGGCCCGAGACAAGACCTTTTCTCTTGATTTGTATCATTATTCCATGACATGCATTCAGCCTTCGACAGCGTATTACCGAACGAGGTAGTATCCCACCCAACCTTACCCGAGTTCCAGCAGCGGTAAACAACGGAACGAGGCAAGTCCAACCACTCGGTCCTTAGTTTTTCAACATTGCCATGGGGGAAATCATTTTTCAACACCTACATCGGTCGCTTAACGTCTACATCCGGGATTGTTTTACTTTCCACGGGATCCATTTAGCGATTCCCGGCAGTTCCGTAATGACGCGTCAATAACCTCGCCCACTTAACGGAATTGCCGCGAAAGAATGCCGGGAATCGTGTGCGCGGGCGATGCTGTTTATCTTCTATTGCGGACCAACATCCCTCTCCCGCGGGATCTTTCCTTTATATCTCCCCGCTCGAGGTCAGAGTGAATCGCGAACAGAGAAACGGCGAGATGTTTTATTTCGCGTACCTCCGGGCTCTGTACTTGCTCCTGTCATCTCGGAGACGAGTCCACTCGTCTTCTTCCTCCTCTCTTCTTCCCAGGTTGCCGGTCTCTCGTGGCTCGTGCCAGCCCCTCTTTTACTTTCAACTTTTCCACCATCAAAGATGGATAACGAGCGCGCGCGCGGGGCTAGAATGCATCTATATAGGATTGGCGTCCTCGGGTTACCGAATGCCGAAGCGTATTCCTGGCATCGGTATTTGAAAAGTTGGCAACTATCGTTGGGAGTGCGCGAAGGGCGTAGGGCGTAGCGAGAGGGGGAACACCGGGAGAAGCGAGTCGATGAGGGGGGAGTGGGGGAGGGAGAAAAAAAAAAGAGGAGAGAAAAAAAAGAAGAAGAAGGAAGAGTGTCAATCGATATCCTTCTACCGCCCCTCATCTAAAACACACATCGCTAGAGTCGTCTACGAATCGTTCTTGCATCCGTGGTTTCCACCGACCTCACGCTTTGCTGACATAGCACTCGAGAGCTGCTATTGGTGGGCTCGTGCTCCGGTATCGTAACCCGGTTCGTCCCTCTTGCTCGTCCCCGGATCGGTTTCGGTGCGAGCCAACCGATAGATTTGTTACCGATACGGCAAATTCATACACCGAGGCCACTTAATTTCGACGTCGGAATTCGATTCCTGTGTTACGTCGTGCAAAATGACATAACGTACCTTGAACAGGATTAATACTCGTATCAAAGTACTCATGGACTCTCGATAATTATTTCATTACGAATCTTTATCGAGATTGTGGCAAATTACTCTCGTGTACAGGGTGTTCCAAAAATTATTAAATTTCTTTAAGGAAAATATCGACTGCAGATCGGTTGGCAAGATATTACGCGAAAATGATAGCCAATCGGAGAGTGCACGCTCACTGCGGCGGCCAATCACGAAGACGAACCAATGGCGATGAAAATTTTGAAAAATTTTCTTAAATTCGCACTTGGCGATTTCGGACAGTCAGTACTATGTTTTGCACGCAACAGTAGCAACAGTTTCGGCGTATTCCTCGCCCGTGGTATGCCGGACGTAATCTCTACATCACGCTGTGATGCTTGCCGTGAGAACCGGGCATAGTCATGGAATCCTTCGCTATTGTTAAAGCAAACGTCGCACGGAACGCGACTATATCAGAATATTAGTAATAAACCTGGCAGAGCGTATATGTCAAATAAATATGCGTGCAATACTGTGTCCTTGCACTAGAATTTTGTCATAAATATTTAGAACGAACGCTTATTCTTTCCATTAAATATGCGCCTTGACGATCCGTGTCAGGATGACAAACGTAAAACACAAAACAACCTGTACCAATTTCGCAAGGATGAACCCGTTTTACGTCATTAAGCTAAGTCCATTTGTAGAATTGCATCCACTCTTTCCCCGTCATCTCAAACGCGGGATATCTTTAAATCCACGTTGCTGTTAAACAAATGAGCTGTAGAGCTATCGAGATTATCTGGAGCATGTATTAGATTGATGGCTGCTACTCACGGGGATGTGTGTTACAAAGTACGAGAGGGTGACGACATCGTGAAACGAATACTAAGCTCCTTTAATGTATTGGATCGAAGAAGATACTAGGAAAGCAGGGGTTGACAATGAAAACCGTTCAACCGTGTATCTGGCAACAGCATTTCATTACCTTCTCATCGAAATTAACGATATCAATCGAGCGGTATGACCGTGATGTAACGATGACTCTACTTATCGTTAATAAATTCTGCCTGTGACCTCTTCTTTGCCGATGGGGATAGTCTTTGTTGTCACGCTTAACCTAAAATCGCAACACGATTGTCCGGTTCAATCCAGTATTAATTATTTGTGTCACTAGTTCCGCCAGAGACGAATTAACTTATCGGAACTTGGGAACAAAGGACGCGTCAAAGGATACCCCGGGGGTTTTTGAAACACCCCGTAGGCTATACCCCAAGGCCGAGCCGCAAGCTTCGATTCATTTCCAGTATGGTCAATCGTCGGGGGGGCAGCGGAGTCTCGGAGAATTGGTGCGCTCACCGGGCTGGACCTATTACCAAATTAGGTAACCCAACCTTAATCCAGTTTACCGGTCTGTACACATTGGCCGGGCTTCAATCCGTACATTCGGGAGAGCATTATGTTCAATGATTCATGAAAACGGTGGCGCCCCCCTCCACCCCCCTCCCCTTCTCTTGACGTGGGTGTAGAGGATACCGGGGCGCGCACAATCCCACGTGCTACGCTTTATCATCAAAATAGAATGAGGGACGACATCCCGAAGTGGATAAAATGTTTTCCGAAGGTATATCCGCTGACGGGGAACTTATGTGTACGAGAGTAAGGTAAGACCGGTAACCCCGAGGCTGGGCGGTAGAGGAGAGGTTGGTTCGTTGGTTTGTGCCCTGAAATTCAAATATCTTCCACGGTTGCACTTGGCAAACGTTGTACGTAGTCTCTTCGTAGCCCGAGGCTCATCCACCAATCACGGCGAACCTCGCTACAACCTCCTTTTTTTCTCCGTCCCTCTCTCTCTCTCTCTGTACCTCTATCTCTCTCTGTCTTTCCTCTATCCCTCTCTCATCTTTCTATACACGCGAACGGCGCGCCCACGCACGCGTACGGCCGGAGGATACGTGTAACCATCGGTTTTTCGCTTTCCACTGTATAAGTGCATCACTTCCTAGCCGTATCTCCGTTGAAGTTGCAAGTTCCGCAGTTTGTTTTTTTTCCCTTCGTTCTCATTACTCTCTCGCGGAACCGAAGGGGAGGATACGGGCGGAGGGGGGAAAAAAAAACGAGTTTGCATTCGTGTTTAGCTAAAATTAGCGGACGGGGCCGGGGTGAAGATCAGCGTGAATGCGCGCTCGCGCGCGCAGCGTTCTTTTCCCGACGGGAATTAGTTCAACCTGCCTCGAGTTCGGAGGCTGAAGTTTCATTCCCACGCTTTGGCCCCGCAGTTAGAAATTGGTTCCATCCACTGTTTAAAATACGCTTCGAATTTCTTTTTTTTTCTTGTTTCAGTCGCCCGCAGGGTGATACGTTTCCCGGGGAATTTATTATTCGGTATCGCCGTTTAAATCTGATTGGCGTGCATCGATTCGTTTCATTGATCCGTCCCGTTGTCCAGCGATCCGGAAAAAAATGTCAGTCGAACTCGCCCGTTGGAATCGAGAGTAATCGTGCGTTCTTTACCCAGTGATTTAATTCGCATTCTACGCACTGTTTCACACAACTGAAATTATTCAGGAAGAAATTTCGTCGATGATACGAAGAATCTGTACACGGAAGTCGCATCGTCCAATTTTAACAACATATCCTGCGAGGTAACTTCCCAAAACGTTGACACCGGCGTGTACCACCGGTGGCACACCCTAGGATGTTCGTGTACCACCAAATATGTAATTCGTTCGCAAAAAAAGTTCCCATTTAGTTCAGAATTAGAATTAGAAGAATTGAAGGTACATTTGTTGAAATAAAGTAGGATTTACTTAATTTCGATTTAACAATTATACGTCTACCTTACGGATAATTAAATGGTAATTCTTGTTTGTATCAAATCCGCTCGATGGCGAGAAACACGAAATGCAGCGACGGCGTTAACGTGTTAAACCAACACGAAACTCTTCCGATGATGCTCGTCTATTTTCGATTACTCGCTCCTCGTTCTACGCGTGGTTTCGCCGAGCTAAAATCGTTCTACAAACAAATCTCGTTCATTTCCACGCGGCGCCTGCATTGCCAAACTTTAATACCATCCCCTCGGAGTATCCTCGCCAACCGACGCAAAACCCTTAGCGCGTTATTTAATCGGCAATATTTATGCGAATAAACGGGACAACCGACTGCTTTAAGATACTCCCGGTGGTCTACGGGGAGGCAGTTAACCGTGTCTAATCTGACAAAAGGAGGCCCGGAAACCGCCTCGTCTCTCCACGACCCTACCCAACCGCCCTTCGAACTTTATAAAATCTACACAACGATTTTCAAGGGAGTACATAGCTCACATATCCTACCGGTATTTACGCACCGCGATCCCTTAAGCAATTTTCATTAAGATACCTCAAGAGTTCTGTTTACGAGATCAACGTTAGTGCTTTCGCAACTATTCCTAGGATGCACACGCGAATGAAATCCCCTCGGAGAATAGAGAGACTCGGTTCTTTCGAGTTGCAGCGTATACGCGACGGATAACGATGCGCAGGGCTGGCCGTAGTGTTTTCGCGGTGCCGGGTGCAAGACAGTGATTTCCGCCAACGACTTGCAATCGCGAAAGACGCTAACGTTTCTAATTAGCGTGTAACAGAAATTCGCGCGGAATTGAGAGTGCCTTGGAAATACAGTCTTATCTACGGGTTAGGTTGGGAAGGCTGATATGAATAAAAACCGATGAATATGCAAACGTGGTATTAATATTAATTAAGCTACTCGGCGTCTCGTATTAGGAACGCGGACCAATCTCTTCCACGCGCAATAAAAGATAAACAACGATCGGTACAATGTTTCATTGATTAACATCTTGATGCAAGACTGCGAATCCTTGTTCGGTGCTACGAAAGATAAGCAGCGATCGTTACAACATTTAATCAATCAAGATACTTACGTCTCGTATTAACTACAAAGAGAAGTATTTGCCTCGTACGACAAAAGAACAACACCGATCGTTACAATATTTCTTTACGTCGACGCGGTCTCTCTCCAGGTCGTTAGGAAGAAAAATACTTCGTCGTAAGGACCAAAATTCGTTTTCCCGGCATGCATGGCGCGACGCAGAGCGTCGTGGCACGCGTTAAAAGCAACTCGAGAACGGCCCTGCCACCGAGGAGGGTGTCGACGCCCGAATACCAGAAGGTTGCATCAAGTCGGTCTCTTCGCCGGTTACCTACACGTAGTCGTGTCTCTCGTGGGAGAAGGAACGTTAGGGGTTGGCAGGGGGGGGGGGGGGCCGTGTGTGGGGTGGCGGGGGAGGTTGGATAAGCATATAAGCATGGCCGTTAAGGTAATTAATAGCCAGGTTCGCCGAAGTTATTGCCCGGCTTTATATCCCGCCGTCCAAAGTAAGGGGCAGAGAGTAACGGTGGATATTTATTAAAGGAATTACGGTACGTTAAAACAAATATTATACTATTTCAGTCCTGGCGTGCGCTTCTGCGTCTCGCGCGCGGTTCCCGTCCATCGACGAACGGTATGTATGTTCCTTATAAGTTGTTGTTACAGAGGTCTGCCCGGTAACGCCTAACAAAGCGTGAGAGAGTCTCGAAATTCCGGCGATCCACAGTAGAATAGGTTGTATCAGGTATATTCGTAAGGGGATGATTGTTAAATGTTAATGTAATTCTTTATTTAATAGAAAAGAATGTGTTTCCTTACGTATGTGGTTGCAAGTTTAAACGTTACGCGCGCTCGACTTCATCCGCCCTGATGGTTATACCGATCTGCGGGCGATACTCGCGAGTATTTATACTTTCCGCTCATTACCACGCGTTCACGCATAGTAATTGTAAGCACACATATTCCACAGGGCCTGGAGCCCTAGATTTCGGGGAACAGACTATTTAAGCATTCCGATAGTCAGCAAGCCGAGGTCGCCGCTATTTTCCTATCCTATACAATTAATATACAAGGTGTCCCATAAATGGTGGTTTTCGGTTAAAGGTGTTATACATACCTGGGATTATTGAAAGCGGGTCTTTCCTTACCGAAAATGTTGCTTGCGCTTCGGTTAACGAGATATTAATCGGAAACGACAAACCACGTCCTTTCACGTTTCTTCGAAATTAATACGTAGCCAAAGCGTTACGTGGCCAACCCCCATCTCCCGTACACTTTACAAGAGGGATATTCGTTTTATCGATTAACGCGTTCGCGCGGTTACCTCGTTTCCGTGCTACTTGTTGTTCGGTTTTATTGGCTGGAACCGAGGCGATTCTTCCGTACGTGGGGCGATTATTTCGACGTCATTCGTATTGGAATACAACTCGCCAGGGATGCGCCACGAGTGGGACCCTCGGCGCGTTGCGCGGGTATGTGTGTTAAGGTACTTGACTCCGAACTCGGTCATATCGGAGTCCGGTAATAACGCAACGTTGCGAATTTCAAGTCGAAGTTGTTACGAAAGCGTGTCGCGAGACTGTACGTTGGCTTTTGTACTTATTGTTGGTGTTTCGGCGTATAGAGGGCATTGAGATTTATCGGCGGGATAGCTTTGTAATAGACGACTCTTCTCGTGAGTTATTATACGAAAATCTTTTTCTTTTCGTCGAGCGGGACGTTATAAATTCTGCGTACTCCGCGGATCGTTGACGCGAATTGCGGACTACGAAATGCTTCGGGGTGGAAAGTTGCGAGTCACGAATTCTTCGGGACTCTCGCCGAGGGTTTGACGTAGGTTTTAGAATTGGCTTCGCTACTATTTTTTTTTTTTTTTTGACAGGTTTGAATCAGTGTTTCTCAATCGGGGGGTAGTCGAACCGTCGCGACTGTGACGTTGACAAAGGGGTTGTTTCGGTCGACGGGACGAGCACGTTTCTTTGTAAGTAGGGAAGTCAAAAAAATAAAACAGAAATTCGGAGCGGTTCTGTTCTTAAGTCCTCCCAACGTGGCTGAGAACGCGTATCGATGCTTTTGCCAATTTTTAGCGTGAAACATGTTTCACGGAAATCAAGGTTACGTTACGACAAATAATTTTGATTTTTTTCGTGTTTCTGTTTCACTTCCCAATTATCGGCGCGTGCGCGTACACATACGCATCCCAGAGACCCTAGGTTAATGTATTTATACATTATCTGTGCAAAATAATAAAAAAAAAAATTGGTAATATTTTCGTTTACCACGCTAAATAATATTCGAATATTCCCTTTTGTCGTAATACTGGTAGCGGATCGAGCGCGAAGTAGCGAATCATATTTGCGCACGCGAATATGAACTCGGTTATAAAAAAAAAACCTCGTAACGTGTTTGCTGAGCCACAATTTTTTAAGTGCGTGCCACGAGTGAATGGGCCCCTCCATTGGTTATCGTATATCGGACATACGTTTTATCGATCGTAACGATACGCGCTATGAACGCCTAACCAATATCAAATATCTATTTTGTACTAATAGGAACGGGCACCAAACTAGAAAGAAGTCGATAGAATTAATCGGCGGTCAAGTTTTTCCTTCTACGCTATCTACGGACAGGGTAAATCGAGAGAGAAGGGATTATTGGGGACGATACACCCTTAACGCTTTGCGGCATGGTGATTAGCTATGTTGACCACCATTTTCTTTAATTTATTACATGTTGATTAGTCGAGCTATCCACCAGAGAATGTATGCTTATGTTTTTCATTAATAGTGGCAAGCAAGGATAATCATTTTGAATTTATTAAAATGCAACGACTAGTTGTCGCGAGACACTTCCTAAATCAGTTAGCCCGCGCACTCTTTGCTCTTGCCGCAAAGAGTTACATGATCTCGAACGAACGCATTTGATTCGGGAAGTATCGAGCGGCTTCGAGTCTTTCGGGTGGCGAGACACCCTGTACACCGTTAATGTTCAACGGGAGGATCGTTACGTTCTTCTCCTTGTTTTCTCCTTATTGCCGGGCGCTAAGTTTCAATGGCAGTTTCTCGGAGTTGAAACGATCATGCAACGTCTGGTCCTGAAACTAGAGAGGGGCCGCGACAGTCGAGAGAGAGAAAGAGAGAGAGATTGCGGATGGAGTTGCGCGAACGATGAAAGAGTTGAGAGGACGAGTACAGGGGTTGAGAAAAGTATACGTCAGTAGCACGCGGATTATACAAGGAGGCGCGAGGAGCGAGGTACACGGAATATTGTAAGCCCATTGGAATTGTATTTCGAGACGGCGAAAGCGAAACAGCCTTAATTTGCAGTCATCGTTGACTTTACTTCGCGCTGTAAATCTGCTCGGGGGAGAATAATTAAACGAGTTGGTAATGCGACGACGTTACTCTTTGTTTATGGGTTTTCCTATTCATCCGTTTCCCCGTTTCGTTGTGTACCGCGGTATTCCACGAACAGCAATTAAGAATGTTATGTTTGAGCAGAAGAATTATAAAAAAAAAAAGAAAGAAAGAAACGACGAGTCGGTAGCGCGCGGATAAACGAGTGTTGGGAAACGTGTAAGGGCGGGATACGAGTCCTTTCGGATTGTGTTCGAGATAAAAAAAATGCAACAAACGCCCTTAATTCGCGATCACCCTCGAGACTACTTGGAGAACTGAATATGCTTAGGAGAAAGATGGCTTGAATTCACAGCGAGACGATACTCGTCGTTTCTTTTATTCCGTTATTCCGCGTTAACGCTTCGCTGAATAGTTGACCGTAATTAAAAATTGTAATCGAGTAATTTGTTAACTATACTCGACTGTAATTACTCGACATTGGTTTTTACCCGAGAACCGCCAGAAACGACGAATCGTCAACGATCGTTCAGCTCACCGTTCGAAATAGGAATTAGAATCCAAGACACGATTTCGAGATCTTATTTTCCAGTTTGTACTTTCGTATTCAGATTCGCACTGTTCGGGGATGAAAGTAAATATCTGGAAGCGAACTCTACGCTTCGTCATTTGCATTTATGTTACTGGAAAGACTACAAACTTCTGTTTTATACCGTAAAATTCGAACAGCGGAAATGTGGAAAGTTCGACGTTGACGTTTCGTATTCCCTTTTTTTTTTTTCTTCCACGATGTTCGTGATGTAAGAAAAAGAAAGCGTGCCGTCGTTCAACAGTGACGCCGATCTCGCATTCTCTTTTCCTTTTCTTCCCATCTACTCTTTCATTCGAGTCGCGAGCGCATCGAGTTTCCGCGTGTTTGAGTCTGTACATCGACGGTCCTTCTTTCTCCTCGAAACGAGCTTAATAGCGGATGAAAACTTTTATTCTCCGCCCCCATCTTCTCGATCATTTCTCTTCGGGGCTCCGTTACATTTTTCTGGTCCCGCTTTGAATACGACGAAGTCTTTCGGCTCGATTTGAATTCCCCATCCGTTATTTCTCTGTGTCCCGTTAAATACAAGCGATACTTTATATCCCGGCTCCGGCAAAAGTTTCCCTATCCTAAACGTTCGCGTTACTACTTATTTCTCGGCGCAGATAAACAGAATGAAATGTACTATTACGATACCAGAAGCATTCTAAAATAATGTGTTATTCGAGGAACGCGCGAAACAATTGGTGGCTTTGCGCGTTCGCGCGGAAACAATGAAACGTAATTCTTCGACGAGAAACAAATAGTGTGGGATTTTCGAATGGACAAAGTGCAACAATATGCTCTACCTCTGTTACGCGTCAATCTCCATTTTTCGCTACGTCAAGTATATAAAACTTTTTTCGTACCGGAGTATTTATTACAAATGCCGCATGGTTGTTTCAGCAGACCAAACATTTCATTTGGTTTTATATCGCGGTATCTGAAATTGCCATTTTTCAACTTATTAAGTCATACCGCCTAACCCTCGCCTAACTTTTCATTTTTTTTCAGGAAAAACAACGAACGGGGTTATCGTTGTCGTCAAATCGCATTAAAAAACGATTTTTTTTTAATTGCAAGTGCATTTGGAAACGCGAGATAAGTAATTGGAGTATGATTTTGCTTTCTCACCAAATTCATCGAGACTTGGATTTCTTTGGCTATTTCTCCCGTGTTCCTCGCTAAAAATTCATCCGGAAACCACTCTCAAAATACGGCGCCGTAATTATCGTAATCGTGGCCCAATTTCGTACGCATTGAGCTCCAGCGATGCCTCACGGCATTTTGCACTTGCACCGATTGTCACGGGCACGATTGAAATCGGTTTTGCGGGATCAGGTTCGGCACGCCTTCAGACTTCGTTTTTCTCCGCGCACGTTAAATTTCGCTTGATCGCGTCCGTCGGCAGTATTCTGTCCCCTTACTGCCAAGTTTCCAGCTTTCGTTTTACTAGCGGATGGTCCACATCGAGCGGCCTCACGGTAACTCAATGTCCGCGTACCATTTCGTGCTGTTCCAATTCTTTTTTTTTTTTGCTCCCCTCCTTTTTTTTTTGTTCCCTCGGTAACCCGAATGACTACGTAATACGCGAACAAATTTAATGTAACTGCACGGCGTAGGAAAGAACTCTATGAATAATTTCGTAACTGTTGCAAATGTAGTATTGCAAAATGTACGAAATGCGATGCGATACGCGTGAATAATCTGGCGATTCGTGGAATTTATGTGTTCTGGTAAATTTCGGGGAGACGAGGTAATAAGTTTTATACGAAAATGTATGCTCCTCGAGTTTGGTGTGTGGCTCTGTTTATAATATTGTCTCCAACTACTTGATCCTCGCGTTTGACGGGTTAACAATTATGTTCACGTTTCGTATAAAGTTATCGTTGTCATCTGAAGCGGAATGACAGCTTGATATCTGAAAAAAAAATTCAAGTAGCTCCCGATAGTCGATAGCGGAAAATGTAATATGTGAATTAACGTCGCAAGGATATTATTCTTTGTGCATTATCGTAATATTGCTCCAACTACTTGATCTTCGCGTTTGACGCGTTAACAATTACGTTCACGGTCCATCAAAAATTTTCGTTTTCGTTCGAAGCAGCAGTTTGGTTTCTGGAAAAATTGTTAAAAAGCTCTTTGATGTTTTTAACGGAAATTTAATTTATGAATTAACGTCAGAAGGATATTTTTACTTCTCGGATCTACTTTTTAACAGTCTAGTTACGGATTCAAAGTCCATTAACTTCATCCCAGTGACCGAAATTCCCCTTTCGACTTACAGTCTCGAAATTAAATGATGATTATAACTTTTCAAGGGGAGTACCGACGATGCGTTAGCGAGCGAGAAAAAAAATTTAATTCCGCTGGGACATAAAAACTGCCGCTCTTTCAAAGGCCGTTTGGATCGTACGAGAATATATCGGTATCTACAATACACTGACCGAAACTTTCCCTCGGGGGGGAGCGAATTTTTCTCGACTTTCGAGCGTCAAAGCTTTTTGCTGACCCATCTTCGGTCGCCGCTGACCTTAAGTCAGAAATTTTTCATATAAACCACCTTTGCGTTATGAGACACTTTTTTTTCGTTGACGGTACCAAGATTCTTCTTTTACAATCTACGCTCGCGTATTCAGCTCACCTTCAGATATTACTTCGGCAATTCATGCGCCTTACCTTCCGTCCGGTACAGTTTCGGGAGAGGGGAAAGCGTCGCGATAAACGAAAGCCTCTTTACATTTTCTGTGATATTCATTTTGAATTCAAAGTTAAATTCTAATTGAAGTCTCATTCGATGTTACCCGATTTATTTATTTATGTGGGTATCGAGCCACCGAGCATAGGTGAGTGGATAAATCAGTTTGTTTAACTATTTATTTGACTGCTTTCGACTTACTCGGAATAGCGTTTTGCCGAGCGGTGGCGGAAAAAAAACGCAAACAAAAGAACTCTGACAATGAGACGTAACCGCCGCGCCGTGCGGTTTCTCCGGGTTATCGCGGCGAAACCATGCGCGTACATAAATACTCTCACAGGCGATTCGTAAAAATTTCCTACATTTGTATTAGTCGCAACCGAAAATAGGGACAAACGTTTAACGTATTAAAATATTGCAGATGCACTCTGCTCGAGAGCTTAACACACCCGGCTGTAAAGTAATATACGAATTTTGTTTACGAAACTGTTACGAAGCGGCTGTATTTTTCTAGACGCGATACAGGTGTCTCTTGAATATCTATCGCGTTGAGTATACTTTATCGCATCAGGGAATCCTGTAGCTACATTTGCGGCGCAAATTTACAGCGAATATGACGCACCCTCTCCATATTTTCTGGAAATGCACTAGGCGCGTGTACGCGGGGGTAATATTAGATAAAAGCTCGCAAAATTGCATTTTCGGCCGCCCTTGTTCTCGGGTACCTGCTGGAGTAAATCGGATTTTCGGATTTGCTAGATGCATGCACTCAAAGAGTTCAGTCAAATCATAGTTAAACTAGAAAGGGGTCGTGCCGGTTACTGCATACTTAATACAGATTTTCAAATTTACGTATGCGCGCACGTAACGCAGAGATATTAATTACTCTGTAAAATATATTTCTAAGTAGAACTATATTTATAATTTATTTACACGCACTGTGTTAATTGTAATACGTACGACCTACATGTTCTTCTAATAACACTTCTCCCCGATTACCACGACTCACGCCACATTCGAATCAAACTTTTCTCGAGATAAATAAATTTATATACACAGGATGGTCCATAATAATTAGACTCCGGATGTTTATATAAAAGCCATTGTTTTTATACTGACATTAAATGGATTATGTGAAACAAATGCGATAATATTACGGAAAGTATACGTATAATATATTATATTATAGTATATTATAGTATATGTATAATATATTATAATGGCCAGTCAGCTCTCGTTCAAAATAATGCATTTTGCATAAACACCCGGAGTCTACTAACAATTATTATCCTGCGATCGTGTATTCGCAAACTCTTTTTTCCTTCCACGGCAAACGAAAATGACGCGTATCACCCTGTACATCTCGCCGATACTCAACTCTGATAAATAGCTGCGATTACACCGGCTGAAAAGTTTTGCTGCGCGTGTTTTAATAGTTTCACGAGATCAAATTCTATTATGGGTAAGGAAGTTTGTGCTCGAAACAAAGCTGAAATTATAAGTTTTGAAATTAACCATCCCAGCGGTTGATACTTTGAGATACGTATGGAAACTTCGACGTACCCGAATCTCGCGTAGCTCAATGCCGAAACGAACTTTTCCATCGCAATCTGAAATTTTGATACGTCTTCTTACGCTTGCCGGATTTTACGCCAAGTAAATGCTTTGTACCTGTGCAGCTCGCGTCCCCGTCTAAGTTTTATCTCTGGAATTTTTCCTCGATATACCCGGATTGAAGGAAAAAGAGAATGTCGGCCCTCGCGGCACGCTCGTTGACTTTTCTCTCCATACCGTTCCACGAGTTACCATTGTTGACTCTCTAACGGGGACAAATTAAAATGTTTTGCGCGCAATCCGTGAAGGGAGGAACTTTGGATCGAGGGCAAATAAAAGCTTCCCCTCCCCTCCACCCTTCCCTCTTCCAAAGAAGCACTGTGGGAACTTTAAGTACTTCTCCACGATATAATCGATTTTTACGAGATAGTACACAGGTACAAAAAGCTTTCGGGCTACTCGTCCGACTCCAAGTATTCTCCCAAATCCGATATTCCCCCTCGTTCCCCCTTTCACTGGTGAATGTGTAGGGAAATTGTGTCACTTTCGGATCGATTTTTTTTCCCTTTCCATTCTCAGCACACGTCCGTCGAACGAAAGTCATTCGATACAATCACGATATCGATACCCGGTTCGTTACTTTAACGTCCAAACGGAACAAAAGTACCCGCCAACGTAATCCACCCAGGACAAACAGTTTTCTTGACCCGATTTACCAGAACCATAAAAGAACGAAACGAATCCTGATCGTAATATTCGTTCTGCGTCAAAGATAGTCAGAAACACACAAATACGATCACCCATTAATCACGATAACCTGACGCGCGGGGGGGGGGGGGGGGTAATTAATCCCCGCGCAAAGATTATCCATTACTCGCAATTAGATACGCTGGAGCAAACAATTCGTCCCGTGGCATCCCTACGTCGTATAATCTCGAAAAGAAAATGAAGATGGACGTCCACGGGCCGCAGCCCTCCGTCCCAACCGCCGACCCTCACCCTACCTCGTCGGGTCAGACCCAACAAACCTTCGTTTATTCGACCGCGATTTCAATCCGAGGCGCAAAAGTGTACAGCGGTGTGCAACCGCTGGAGTGATCAGCGAAACGAGATGAAGGCGGTCGATTCATAATGCAGCCGGCTCCTATGAAAATGGTATGCGCGTATTTTCCGAGCTTTACAGAGTACGAAAGTGCTTCTGTGTCCATTCCATAGCGAGGCTGAAAAGCAGATAGGAAGCTGCACTCTCGAGTTCATTTCCGCTTCACTCGTCCTCTGACCCCCTTCCCATCTCCCTCGCGCCCGTACTGTCGCATCAAAAAACATCATAAAGTCGCTGGTACGCCCCCCACCTTCCCGACCCCTCCCCCACCCCCCAACCCCGCCGCCACTCATCACCAGATCCTCCACCCATCGCTCCTGGTCGAGATTTCCAACAACTGCTGGCACCCGGACCACCGCCCCCTTAGTTAACGTAAATCTTCCTTCCACCCCTACCTTTTTTCTATCTCTCTCTCTCTTTTAGTATCCACCCGTGGCTACGCTCCTGATCCTTTTGAAGCGCGTTTCTCACGCACCTTTTCAAGGGACCTGGAAGAGGACGCGCATCGGCGCGATCTACTGATTACGAGGTCAGCCTCCGTTGATTACGTTTGTCGACGATCAACGATGGTTCGGTGATCCGCGTTCGGGGTTGCTTTCATGCTTTGAGAGGGAAACGTTGGGGAGGACGGTTCGCTCGGTGGAATCTTACGGTGGGGTAAGCTTGTTTGCGAGCGTTTGGACTCTTTTACCGTTTATACGCGATATTAGGGATCTCGGGAAAGTCGTTTGGAGATGTAGATTTCGGAGTTCAATGGACTGCTGGATGAAGAAGTTTGGTGATAATGGATTACAGAAAATTTCTACCCGATTCTATCCCACTCCGAGGGATTATTGTGAGCTGCTTACGTAAGGAATTCGATGTGCCTTCGTTTCGGTAAATCGTGATGGTGAAATGGAAGGCGAGTAAAAAAAAAAAGTTCCGTTTAATTCGATACTCGAATTACTTTCGAGCAAGAGAAAAAAAAAGGTATTAACGGTACCGAGTGTAATTAAAAATATTCACAATAGAAATTTTGAGTTTAAACGAATTTTCTTCCCCCGCGGCACGCATCGTTGAAAGCGTTTTTGTTTCCACCGCTTGAAAAATTGAAATTTATTAAATTCTACATTTTCAGGAATACGCGTGTGAAAAAAGGAAAGAGTACACCGTCGTAAAATAGTTGCCTCTTAGCAGCGCGCGTACGCGTTTCACGTTCAACCTCAACCAAGAACGATGAACTTCAACGAGACGAGTTAAAAATTCTTCTTCGCTATTGAATACTTAATCGTAGCATGATATTTTAAATAACCCAAAGAAACAAACTTGCAAAAATATTAAAGCAGATCCGGGCGCTTTTGTTAAGTCCAACTCCCGCGCGGTCCAACGATGATTCCGATTCGCCGGATAAAAAATTAGGTGCTGCAAGTTACGCGTCGCATCAAATGACACGACCACGCATAATTTCATATCGTTCGCGTCCGTCCAAATGAAAAAGCATGAATTTCAGCTAGAAACTTGCGAGGATAACGATTCCATGGAAACGAGATGGTATGTGGAAACGCGAGTGTAAAAAATTGCACATAATCCCGTGTATTGAAACTAATCACCGTCGCGACACAAATGGGATTTGGTAGCTTATTCTTCGTTATTATATCGTCGACCCGAAACGAGATAAAAATTTCCCTAAGAGAGATATTCTACGCTAATCCGAGTTGCCGACGTTATACGTTGTTTTTTTTTTTTGCACCGCTTCGTATTTGTCATTTTCCGCGCGTACCTTCAAATTGCGAGTCATCGTTCGCGCAACGGGACACGGTTGTACGTATTCCCGCGGATTACGTCTGCCATTATTCGTATTCTCATTTATTATGATCTCTGGATCCGTTTGAATTCCTGTCTCATTAATCTCGTTTGTAATATTCCGATGGAAGCATCTACGCTTCCCTTTCAAAGGATCCGAACCACTAGCGCCGCGGACATTGGGCTCAAATTGAATTCTGAAGGGAACCTATTTGGGTGGTTCTCGGAAATTTCAATACAATCTGTACACTAACCGTCCGCACCGACGAATTCGTCCCAGTCAGATGGACCGTCGATTAAAACCATGAATTTGGTGTAGAAAAAATTCAAGGAATTAGTGAAATTAGTTAGGATGAATATAATATTTATTTGATACGCGATACAAGTATGTGAAGGCGTAGGGAAAATTGATCGGAATTTTTCTCGATTGAAAATGGGACGTCAAGAAACATTTTAATTTTTCAACAGCAAATCAAATCAGTTACGTGCCGTGGGTGCGGGCAAAAGAATTATGACTAATAAATTCATTGCGCTCGTATCGTAAGAATTTTCCATCGATGGAATGCTTCGACGTTTCTACTCGTTTTGTTTCTGAACGACGTGCTTCGCTAACAGAAATAGCAAAACATATTATCCTTGGAAATTATTCTACGTTCGGACGTTAAATGGAAATAAACACATCGGGGATACACCCTCTAAACTGTAATCTCTCGTAATCCACATTCCTATTTGTAATCCACTTAAGCTTTTTAATACTGTTTATGTAGAGCGAATGGGCACTCAACGCGACCTTCTCAAAGAATTTTCGACGCGGTTAATTGGTGGTTTTCAGAAAATTTTCTTTTTTGATTTTTGATGTTTCCTCTCGCGTTCACTTCTCTTTAATTATACAACGTTGTTCAGTTTCCGATCATTCGACTCGATTTACCTTTTGACGAACAGCCTGGAATTTTAATATCGCCCGGGCACGAATTACAAAATTGTAATTTATATTACCTGGTTCCTTTGTGGAACTTCCTTTGCTTCAAAGTTTGAAATTCAAACGGCCTCCATAACAAACACTATAATGAACGATGAATGTTCTATCGTTTATTTATCCATAAATGTGTCAAAATCAATTAGAGAATTGCTCTTCCGATGAGGATACGATACAAGAACTTATATGTTAAGAGAATTCAATATTTTTTAATAAAAATATTGTACTTTTTCCGTTTAACCTTTAAATCCATGGACTTTTTTTTTAAGTGTTTGGTGGCAAACAAACATAAATAAAAGAAAATATAAAATATGTTGCAGTTCGGCAACCATATGCAATTAAGGGTTAACCAAATTGTTGATTGTGACCAGAAGAAACGCCGTTACTAATAATATTTAACACTCGAACACCGAAATGTTTAGGAATACCTCGCAATGAATGACACAGCGCGTCGGCGTAATGGCACCTAATGGAATTGTAATTTCGCTATTGTTTCTCCACTGGCCGCAGTATTTTTCACTTCGCGCCCCTAATAGCTTTCGTTGTTAATCGAAGTACGTAATTTCGAACGTAACGTTTTACTACGCGAACCCCGGCAAATTGTAATAGCTTTTTGCCCATTTGCATTGCATATACATACGCGAGGTCGCTTTTGGATTTTATATAAGCCCAATCGTCAGCTTTTGATGCGCGTATCTACGGGTCCATTCAAAAGCTGTGCGGATCACGGCGAGAATATGAACGAATTTCAAATCCAATAGAACGACCCGGTTCCATGAAAATCAGTCATTACAGGACATCGAGACCCCTTGACCCCCTTTCGAAATTTTACGGTCCGACGAGCGTGTCAACATTCTGGCAGATTTTACGTACCCGCGTCGTTTCGAATTTTGCGAACATTTCTCGAGCACCGTTTTAAGAGTTTTAAACTATTCGCATAGCTAGACCTCGCCGGTTACTACGTTTGTACTCGTTCCTTCGCGTATTCCAGTTACATTTTTTAATGTGCTTTCGTCGCGAGAAACTGTTATGTACGACTGCCCTCCGCAATTCTGTTGGAATTGCGACATAAAAATACTGCGATGTCTATTGTCATATTTCGGTCAGCTGTCTTTCTCAGTTTTCAAATAACTCGGCCGAATATTCTTTTAGGAACAAATATCCAGTTTTCTCGCTGAAACCATTTGGAACGGTCAAACGGAATCGTGTTTGACAGAAAGCTACGAAAAATATTCTGTGATCAGCGCAGATTATCGATTTTTTTCTCCGGGTTCGTTTATTAGTAAACACGTCAGCACCGCGACTCGCGTGTATGGGCTTCGAGAGTGACAAATCAACGCGTACGACAATTACGACAAGTTTCTTTCGTCGAAACATAAATAAATCCAATGGTTTCTTTCTGATAAATAAATTCACCGTATTTCTGTATCACACCTCGTACATCTGTCGTAAGATGAGGACGGGTGGTAAGAAATTCTGTAAAGGTCGCAGATCCACGTAACTAACCGGCAGATACGTGCTCAAAATATCGCCGAGCTTGAAAAGAAGTCCAAGAGAGTGTACGATGAATTTTTGACTAACCTCGATACTCCTAACCGTTGGACAGTGACTTAGCGCGGAGAAAACCTGATTCGCGAATGATTTGACCTAATTTCGAAAGCAAAAACGACCAACGTAAAAATCTGCGCTGATCACAGAATATTTTTCGTAGTATCCTGTCAAACACGAACGTATAAGAAGTGACCCGTTTTACGTATTCAGGTAAAACGAATTTTCATTAGTCGCTCATTAGTCACGAGGTTTCATCAGTCGTGCTCAATGATAATTATCGCTTAGACGAATTATGTGTTTTAAACTAATAATTATCTATACATATAAAAATCTATTAATAATCAACGTCTTCTTTAATATTCATTACGTTATTACAGCTTCCGCTTTAAATGTTGCGAACGAATATCGTTCGTACGAATGGCGTCGTTTTACTTTGGCAAACTTTTGAAGAAAAGCTGTCGTAAAAGTTTGATACTTTGCCCATTTTAGTGTTAATCGTATAAAGCTTTCAAATATTTTTCCTCCTCGCGTTAATAACGTTGTACCGTTTAAACTACTTTTCCTCGGGTTGGAATTCCAACTGTGAAACTTTCCTTTTAATACTGTCGGGGTTTCGAAACACTTATCTACGTTACCCGAGTGTATAATCTGGATAACCTCGTGCATTCTTTCTACGTACGTTTTCACGTACGTGGCGCGCGTCTTTTGACGGGGGCTGGCGCCGTTTCCCGGACGATTTAAATCGAGAGAAACGTCGGGGTCCGCTCGCGACGTTTTTCAAATAAGGAGGAGAGCGTAAATGAAACGTATCGCCCGGTTCTTGTATGTACACGACTGTAATGCTGATAAAGCGATATGACTGAGCATGGAAATAAATAGGGTCATAAAAGTCCGCGGGGTGTGTTTCAATTTAACGAATTTCGAATCGATATGATAATTCCTAACGTTATTATACCGCTGGCTGAATATTATCTTGGTTTGCGCACGTAACGTACTTTCGCGGATTACGAAGCTGTTCGATGAAATTCATTCGTGTTTCGGTTATTTTTGAACCTTCGTATAATTAAAGGAATGAACACTCCGGTGCCTAAATGCAATCGAGGTTTTAATGAGGTGCTCTCGGCATTTTTAAATGTTTGCACGAATTACCATATCGCGCGGCATTTGCATCGCATTTACATTTTATGGTTCATGCAGGCAGGTATCACGATTACACCGTACGCTAGAAAGTTATTACTGAATTTTGAGACCGTAAAACCAAGGACGCTCATCTTTCGGGGCGTGCGTCAGCTTAGATTTTATGTATTTAGCGTATCGGGTAATCGAGACCTTTCTATTCCCGATTCTAAAAAAAGAAGGAAAATGCGCAACGTATCGTTCGGTGGGTATATGTATCGTGAATCGACTCCCGCGAATCTCGTTTACGTATTTATGGAAATTTATAATAAAAACCGCAACGGTACGTATCCCCCCTAGTTATCCAGTTACAAGAGAAATTTCCATGGGTGAAAAAAAATCGCGCGGGTCACGCAGAATTGTGTCAAACGGAGAGCGATTTAACCAGAGGAACATATTTGGTCGAAATTTCGACCGCCCCGTAGCTTCCAATAAACCTCTTACATTATTTCGCCAGCGATCCTCCAAGAATACTCCGCGAGCGTGCAAATACGAATTTACGTAAATATCCATACAAAATGATCTTTGTACGCCACTGCTACGTGACAACGAGTCGGATATCCGGATATCCGATGTTGAGTAGCGCGATTTGTAGAGAGCTCGGTTACCTCCGATAGCTCTTTCACGCATAACAGGGTGTATCTAAGAATTTTGTGGAAACGGCCACTCTTTGGTATATGACGTAATGCCAGGGTAACAGTTTATTCGCGTTTTAACATTTCTCAAGATGGAATTTTATACGGCTGTTACTCGGAATATTTTCGTATTTTCCTTACGACGCAATGTATTTCCAGCGGTACAGACGGATTCGAGGTTTAGTTCTAAACTTTTATAAATATAAACGTACTTTTATATAATCATTCATATGACATATATGTTACGGGCAATATAAATAATTGGGCATTATTCATAATGCCCGTAACATAGTTACGGGCAATGTAATAAACAACACGATCATTGCTTGAATATCCTTTTAGGCACCTTCTAAATTGACCGGGCATTAAAAATAATGCCCAATTATTTACATTGCCCGTAACATATATAGATATAAATTTACACCGATGTACATAACGGAGCGAAAAGGAACAACTTACATCAAAGTAGCTCAGCATACGCGTCGAGAAGTAAATTCAACTCTCGCCGAGGCGTTATCTGTTGACACAACCAGCACACTGAAAATGGACTCGCGATTCCTTCGCCGCGTAATAAATTTTGAATCGGACGATTTGACCCGCGGCTAAGTTCCATTGCGCGCCGAAGCACTCTCCGTCTCCCTCGCTCTCTCTCTCTCTCTCTCACCGCCTATCTATCTATCCGCGTCGGTACGCTCATACACATGGAAGCGCGGTTAGTTACGTATAGGCAATACAGGATGGTGAATGTTAGACATCTCCCGAGGTCTCCATTAGCATACATCCGTAACACCAGTGCTCACCCCTGACTTCCCACACCACCCTGCGACCCCCGGGATGGCCGGGGGGGAGGGGGGGGGGGCGGGGTTGAATTAACCCTCTCTCCACTGGCGTCTAACAGGGGATACACGTGTCCCTGTTCCGCTCAGACGGTAAACCGTGCCAACTTGGTTTAGGAATTCTGGCTCAAAGTGACGACGCAGCCGCACGTCCGTACCGTTAAATCGGCCCGTGGATGCCCAGAAACTGATTCGCGGCTCTCGTACGCGCGTATAATACCGATAATTGGCTAGATCGTTTCTGCTACCGGATCATCGTGGCCACGCTCGAAAATCCCTCCTCAGTTTCGACCTTGCTCTTAAGCGTACCCAAATGGATCGCTTAGAAGTGGGCTTAAAGGGACGAAACAATTTGATCCGGAGCTAGATAACGTTAGAGTTATGCACGGAGATAAGCTTCTTGTCGTAGTGAGGGAAATCATTTGCCGGAATCTCTTATCCGTTTTGATCCTGACCGCCTAACTGTAGGACGCTCGGCTAACTTCCTCGCGCTACGCAACTTCGGCTGATTTTCTAAAAAAAAAAAAAGATTTCAATCTGGGAGACAAGACGACGGGAGCACCGTGACGCGAGAAAGCAAAATCTACGTCCCGTGTTTCGCGCAAGGTCCACTTAAAAAAAAAAACTGTACCGCCGCTGAAAGATGTATACCTCGTTATTGCGTTTCGCGCAGACCCTGGAAGCCAAGGGACACGACGAGAGCGCGAGGAAAATGATGACGAGGAAATTGAGTTGAAAGTTGAGCGTCGCTGTAGATTGCGAGAGAGAAAGCGTTACGTTTTTCCCGGAGAAAGGAGCGTGGAACGAGCGATTATTCTCGATACATTTAGAATCGAAGAGAAGGCACTGCTGTCCGTCTTTTCATGCGCTTATCTCTTTTCCTTTTTTTCATTTCTTTCGATCCGTCAGTGACTTACGAACTCGTAAAACGTCTCGCGACGCATCGACCGTCACTGTTCGTTGGAATTTCGAAACAGTTTGATGGTTCGCTTCCCCCCTCTGGCATATTCAATTAAAATATCGTTCTATACGATTAACGATGCACACGCGCGAAATACGGGAACGCTATTAACGATACGCGGGATATTTAATCTATTCGAGATACAGGTTAAATGACCATCCCGTTTAGAGAATGGACAACGGTTAATGACGAGGATACCGTAACGCTCAACCAACGTCATTCTACCGGCCATCCTCTACCGGCCCGGCTTTACAGGCCTCAAAATCAGCTTGGCCCGTTTAATTACTTTATATCAATAAACTCCGGTCGCGTTGTTCCACTCCATCGTTGCCGGCATTATTATTAACTATAGCCGCGGCCCCCTCGCGATCGAATTTGAGTCAGTGGATGTACGCCCCGGTTATCTCTCGAACGAAATTGGATCACGTATTTCTTTGCGCCGTGACGGTGAAAGGTTGGCGAGGTAGGGATGGGCGTGGGGGGCGGGGTCGGTGGTGGTGGTGGATATTAAACTCCGGGGTAATGCAATAAAGTCGTCCACCGTCCGTCTCTGCCCACCTTGTCACGAGGAGAGTGCCGCTGCTGTTCGGCGGCGGTACCGTGATAGGGGTGCGATCACCCCTTGAAAGAAACTGCGGCTTTATGGCTCTTCGCGCGCTAGACATAATGGCTAATGTATGACGGTGGCCTCGTGCAAAGGAAAATGGGGAAAATCCGCGCTCGAGGGACAGAGAGAGAGAGAGAGAGAGAGAGGGGTTTTTCCGGGAAAGGCGGGAAGAGGTCGTGGAACCGTGAAAGAGGCGAGAGGAACGAGACACAGTATCAACGACTACCGGGCGCGACGCGGGCTAAAGGGGGAGACAGACGCTAAACGCTGGATTTAAGGGGACGGGAGTCGGGTAGCCGAATGGGTGGGAGAGGAGAGCCGAAACGAGAAGTCTAGGCGTCGCCACCCTTTTCACCCTTTACCTATACGGTGGCAGCCGGTAATGGAATTGCAAATCCGAGGACATTACATGCCTCTTGGCAACTTGTGATTTCGCGCCCGGTCCTGCGCCAGCACACGCCCCCTTTGCTCTTCTCTCGTCTCTCTGTTTCTTCGTCTCTCCACACCGCTCTTGCTCCCTATCCATCTCTATCTCTCTCTCTCTCCCTCACGCTCTGCCTCTTGGCAAACCCCTACTCGTCTTCACCGCCGTGGCAGCCCCGGCGTCCCCCGGCCCCTGGAACAAATCACGAGGACTCGAATTAACTGTTCCTCAGTCCCGGAGTGGAAGCCCCGGCGTGGATGTGACGCGAGGACCGTAGGACGACGAGGAGAGGGGGGAGGAGGAGGAAGTCTTCGGGACGTTTACCCACATCCTGCCAGAACCCATCGAGGGTCTACGTTCTTGCCCGTAAATGGCCTTTTGTCATGGACCCTCGGTGCCGAGGCGCGCCGGGAATTTCTGGAATCGGCGAGGGTTACGCCGCCGCCGCGCCCTCGGGTAACATTGGCCACGTAGGTGCCAGGGAAGTTACTTCGGCAGTGCACACTTGGGAGGCCTCTTTGCCGATTTAGCCGAGTTATCGCGAGGGATTGTTTCAATGTCCTTTCTCGCCTTGTTATTTGGACGGACAGATAGTTACCCGTTCGGCGCGGATAACAGAATATCGAGAGTTAAGAGGAACTTGGGGTAAAAGTTTGGTCGCTTGATCGTTGAAATGTCGGAATTTATCGACGCCCGTTGCTCGGTGGAAGTATAATGCGAGTGTATAGCGAGCGAGAGATATAAAAGATAATTTATTTTTTATCGTGGTTCGACCACCTCGAAAACCTCCGTTCGTTCTTTCTTGAAAAGTTGCACGGTCTAGTACTCTTTGTCTAGATGATATTATTCTTTATTTCAATAAAAAGGAATATATTTCAATGCAGTTACGCTCGCTCGTCTTCGTTCACACCGACTGTCACTTTTAACAATCGTCGTTGATCAATTCACACTGCTCGCGAACTTCGCGAGTTTTTATACTTTCCGCTTATTATTACACATTCCCGCATTCCACATAAGCTTGCCACGTGTCACCTTTGAAACACACATCGGCCCTTTTATGAATCATTGTTTTAAGGTGCACGTCTCAATCACACTCCTATCGACATACTTGTAGACATTCACATCCGCATACCGCACCCTCGTCATCCTGGAGCCCTAGATTTCGGGGAACAGACTGTTTAGGCATTCCGATAGTCGCAAGCTGTCCGTGCCGCTATTTTCCTGTCCCATACTTGGTATAATTACGTTCACATAAATTACACAAAATTATTAAATATAATATAATGTAAGTGGACAGTGAGCGAGGAAAAGATCCGCGCGCAATAGCGTTATATCATTATAACGACGATCACCGATGCGGCTCGTCCCCACGTATATCGATCGCACGGAGAAGTAGATAAATGCCGCGTTGGTCAGACACTGCTATTGTCCAGCGTGCAGTAACGATGGCGCCTCGGTACAGCATAATCCTACTCGAAAGTTGGTTGTGTTTTTTCCGTTAAAATTGTTGTCACTGCTTCCTTGGAAAAAAAGAGGGCGATCCGAAAAATGTCACCGTCGTTTACGCTACAATATAATTGATAAGGGCATCGTTAAACTCAATTTCCTCGTCGTTCTTTTCACGTTTAATCAAACTCTAATAGGCGCTAGCCTGCAACAGAGAAAAATCGTTATACTACCATTATAACAAAAATAGAAAACTGTTTCCTGCATTCCTCGTACGCGAAACTATTATAATAGTATTAACGCGCGAACATTGTCCGTGCAATCACGATTCTGACAAAAGCGATCGAGCTAAAGTAACGTTACACCGTTAATTAGCGTCTCCCTGGATTAGATTCTATCTTGTCGCTAATAAAGGTATCGTTAAGCTCAATTTCCCCATCTCTCTTTTTACGTTTAATCAAACTACAATGGGCGTCAGTCAGCAAAACAGAAGAAATTAGTCAATCTACCATTGAAAAACAAAAAAACCTGTCTCCTAAATCGTTCGTACTTGATACTTTTAATACCTCGACGTATATAATAATACCGCGCTGACACCGCTCCTCCAATCGCGATTCCGACAAGAGCGGTCGAGCGAAAGTAACGTTACACCGTTAATTACCAACCCCGCCCGATCAGATTCTATCTTCCCGCTAATTACATCGACGCAGAGTACACTGGCTGTCCGTTCCACGGTTCCACGCCTAATTGCTCGATGCGTGGAGAACGATCACGCGCGTTCGGTGGCGTGACACGCGGGTTCAAGACAAATTGAAATATCTCGCTAATGCGGGCGTTTCCAGCGAGACGCTTCCTAGGCCGTTACGTTTCGTTTCGTCTACGTCGTTCCCGTTTGCTTCGTCCTTCGGTGCCGCGGGATTAATTTTCCGCGACAATCTCGTCGTAACTGCTTCCTGGAACTAATTGTGCGAGCTGCCCTGTTATGCTTTCCCGGCGCCCTGAAAGCGTTCTCTTCCCAACTTTGAATCGTAATAAACTTAATGCCTCGCGAGAAGTTGATGGGATTTTTCCCAACGAATGAATGGAAAACGGATAAAACGTCCGTTGCGACTCGCGCAACAGGCGATAATAGATAAGTCGTAATGTCTCTATTGAATAATGCCCGGTGGCATGAATTCGGTTGGAATTTAAATCATTCGTTGGTGAGAGGGGGGGGGGGGGGGGGGGTGTAGGAGGGTGGATTGTAAATCTTACCGGGTTCCGGTGGCCAGATTTATAGTAACCCTAGTAATCCGCCTGGTCCTCGGCACATTTGTTGTAAACTGGTATTATTAAGCGTACAGATATCGCGATTAATTTGTTCCTTCGGTTTCATAAAAATTGGAGCGACAGAAACGAGCGTGATTTTTAACGAGATATGATCCGACGATCGGTTCGTTACATGGAAGTTCGTGTTGTTCGAGTTATTAGGCAAATCTGTTGGTTTTCTTATCGAATAATGGTATCGCAAATATATTTTTCGCAACCAAATCGAGAAATTTATATCGGAAGTGTATCATGGTTTGGAGAACTTTAGTCCGGAGTAGTCGAGATAAACTAATGGTCCTGTTTTGCCGTACTCGGGAGAAAAAGTAGAAGAATGGGAAGAAGGTTTCTAACGCGTCGTATTCGGTTGAAATAAATCTTCTCCGCGTCAGGTATCAAACGTGACCCTTTTTATCGTATTTCGTGATAGGGTGCGGCAGAAGTAATTCTTAAATCGCGGTATTGCGCAGAGATCGAGTGACCGGATAAATCGATAATTCCTATCGTATCGACGACAAAAATCGCGCTGCTTTGATTGACGATGAAGCACCGGACGTCAAAGAATATCCGTTTCAGCGTTACAGAATTTTCTTTTAATTAGAGACGAGAGGGGTGCGTGTAGCTCAATAGCGCGAGCTTAATCCGCAGCTTTAACCGACGGCAACGGAGACGAATTCGATGACCTCCGCGAACTCGAGGGTTGACCCCGCTTTTGAACTCAGAAAAGGTGAAAAGGTTCGCGAGAGGAGAGGTAGAGAGAAAGGCTGTAATCCCAGAATCGACAGTGACACGAGACAGGCTCTTCTTTTTTTTCACCTCTTTCCCTCCTTCTCTCTCACTCTCTCGTTTTCTTCCTGCTCTTCTCCCACCACTTGAAATGTACTCACACTTAACTACCGTGCCTTTTCATTTTCTTTTCACTTTGCGAGAATCCACGTGCATTACAATATTTTACTTTTGTAACTTTCCACGGACGGCTCGTTCGCACAGGAAAAGAGGTATTCGGGATGAACGAAACTCGTGTAATTTTCAACTAACTTCAAAATCTATTTCAGGAACTGCACCACTGATTTTCATACAGCATTATAACTTTTTAGTAGCTTAAGGGCACTTTTTATTCGTCGTTGCAATTTCGCTCGTTCGAGAACGCGCGGTAAAATATTGCAATTATTCGCGATGTGTGGGGAAAAAGAGAAGCGCGCGTGAAAGAAATAAGTCCAGTGTCTCTTTACTCGAAAGTAGTCTATAAAGAACAACCACACTTTTTCTAAACAAAATATCCATTCGAGTTTCTTAAACGACCCGCGATAATCAATTTGAACGAACGAACAATTTATGTATAAACATCTCTCTGACGCAGCGATGATCGACAAATCATGCTTGAAAAAAACGAAACAATCAAGCGACACTACAAAAATACGATGAACAAGAGTTCATCCTCGTTCTCCGTAACAATTACACCGTCGAGTCTAATCCTTTATTTCTCGTTCGTTATTCATTTTCGCTCGAATCCTTCCCTCTGTACTGCTAATATTTATTTCCGTCCCAAACTGTACTTCCCTCTCTCCGACCTAGTCGATGCGAGAAAATCGAACCAAATTCAAACGAAAGCGTAAAGTTAAAACGATGATATTTACGTTTCCAATTAGTTTAGGATTTCGTGGGAGCCACGTCGCGAAACTTATTCGCCGATGCGAATACTCGTGTAACCGAAGTTGTCCGCGGAAACTCCGCTTTACGGGCGTCCCTCTCTGGAATTCAACTCTTGTCCCTATAATCACAATTGGAAACGTTTATTGCTACGTTTCGTATGGACGATGCCCTGGAGGCTCGTTAGTAACGTGCCGTGGCATCTCTATATTAAAGTGGCTTGTTAGTCCGTTAAACCCATTGCGACTCGCCGGTTGAGCTCGATCGGACTTCCATATCACTGACCGGTGACAATACAAATACGCTTCCTACGGATATTGTAACGAATAGTCGCTCCCTAATGGACATCAAACGTATGGGCCGCTCAATCGAAGGGTAGCGCCGCGCATCTGTTATCTCGTCAAATCGCGAGGCGTATATTCATTTTCGAATGGCGTTTGACGTTTGGCTTTTCAGAAAATCTCAGACATGGGGAAAAGAGCCTCGTTGACGATGTTATATTCCTTTGCCGACGATTCTACAGGAGAGGCGTATAATAATCCACGTCGCTTTCGTCTCATTATCGTGTGACGTAATTAGTTTCTCTTTGATACGAATATGTGCCCGGAGCTGACTGGGTTCGGTTCGTGATACTCGGAAATCCTAGCTAATTCCACGATAGTGGAATATTTCCCACTACACACACAAAGAATTTTTGTTGCGATGAAAATAAATGTAGTCGAGCTTTGTGTTAAAAGAAAGGCACAGGATTATTTTCGCCTAGAAGATCATCCGTCTCCACTCTCGTCGTTGGGAAATATAGTTTTATTTCAGGAGGAAGGATTCCTCTTTGCGAGGAATCAGACGAAATTTGAGAATATCGTGAAATTGGCTCAACTTATCGCCGCGCCGGTTTAATCGTGGAACGTGGTTGCCGTAAGCGTATTATATTTATGTTAAAACGAGGTAACAATGCCAATCAATTAACCGGAAGATACCGATTCATATTTCTGTCTTCGAGACGCTGAATAATCTAATAAAAAGAGCAGTGAAATTGATCCCGATAACGTGGTACGATTCTCATGAAAATAATACTCTTTGCCCTGCAGCGAACTGGCATTTAACAACGGAAGATCGGATACTGTTCGGAAGACGATAATCGCGATGCGAATATTTATGCAAGTATGGCTCTTCAATATTTATAACCGCTTTTACGGACGTTTAACTTTTAATTATTTTCCCCTAACGTATTTAAATACGACGGGATAAGT
This sequence comes from Pemphredon lugubris, assembly GCA_933228935.1. Lineage (NCBI taxonomy): Eukaryota > Metazoa > Arthropoda > Insecta > Hymenoptera > Crabronidae > Pemphredon > Pemphredon lugubris. The sequence continues at coordinate 53,671,766 of OW121817.1, read as the reverse complement.
TTTCTACTTCGATCCCGCATCTTAACGCTTCTTGTACAAAAATATGAATTTGCATAAATATCAGCGGTCTAACGATAATAATCGCGAGTTTAGACAGAGCGCCCCGTCGAGCAGGTTTTTTTTTGTAACAGGTTTCATAAATAAAGTAGAGATTAAATATTCGCTGAGGTATTCCGGTATCGCTGAGCTTCCTTCGCGGTTTTCTCATTTAAATTCGGCAGGTACTTATTTAACTAATGCACAGGAATCTACATAATGTAGTAACGTGTATTTAGTTCTTGAGAGAGATCAGTGGCCGTAACAAAGAGTCAAGACAAGTTAAGTTATGCAAACAAGGTCAATCTCGGGAAGTTTCTTAGGGAATTACATTTGGCCGGAGAATTCTCCATAGTCGTCATTATAACTATCCACATACCATTAAGAATAATTTTAATGCGAATCGCTCCAAGAATCTCGCTTTTGCGAGATAACCGGTAGTCGGTTAATAGTATTCGTCGTACGAGGCACTAGAAAAATTATCTTTTTTCCGCGTGACAGTCAACCGCATTAAAAAATTATTGACGTTAGCGACAAACGTCTGAAACATTTCTTGAAATAATTTATTCTCACCGATTCTCGTAAATTTTAGAACGGACCATCCTTCCAACCATTCTTCGTTTTATGTTATCTAAAAGTAACACGTTTCCATGTCGCTGAAATTCATTTATACTCGGATGAATTTTTTCTGGCGATTCTTTTCTCGTGAGCTAGAAAGCGTTGTTATTAAAAATATGTCCGATCGATTATTAAAATATTGATCAGCTCCGAAGCTAATAAGATTGTGATATCGAATAAAAAGTTTCGTTAATCAATAACTTCGCGTGTTCGAATTCGAACTATTTTATCTTAGATTATAATAGATTATATAGATTATGATATCAGTAGATTATAATTATATTAGGTTACATGGTGTTGATTAAACGAAACACCCTGTATAATGCGAAGCGGATAAACGGGATACTAGCGAAATTTAGCTCGCGATGAGTGCTTTCAACGATCGATGTACGAGCGAGACGAGGTGGAAGTAAAACATTGTAATTTGGTATCGAATTTCTTTCGATAAATCGTTATGGACTGGCAACTGGCAGAACTGGTTGGAAAGCTCGCAGGTGATATTAACCGTTTCCTTGGCGGCGTAAAAAGATAATCTTCCCTTATCTCGGGGGTAGCGCTACGTGCACAGCTTCCCTAAGCCCCTGCCGAGGAAACGGAAGATAAACGAACGACAAAAATAGCTCGAGCTACGGGGGATTCGAGAGTACATAGTCGACGTTAACGAAACCTTTCTTTGTTTTTGTCCGCGGCAAGTAGCTCGTGGTACTCGCGGAAGGGATGGGAAAGGAGCGGGGAAAAAAAAGGATCGATTCGTCGTGTTACCGGCGAGCTCGACCGCGATCGATCTTCATAATTAAATCGTTTCGTATTCGTGAATTACAAGAGCACTCTGCGAAGAGCGATAGATTCAGGTGGAAGCGGACGATTAAAGGTTTTACGATTCCCATTAAGCATTGCAACCCTGGGGTCGTATCCGATTTTCACGATTTATCACTTTTTACGCTCGTCGCGATCGTGTTGCCGCAACGAGTCGTCCGGTAAATTCGAACCGGTAAGGAGGGGAACGAGATATCCGTATAAAATTATTAATTTTGGACGGTCGAAGAATAAATTCTAGTTTTCTTTAATCTGGAGTGTCGCGAAGGATCATAGCGTCGGATAGTCAACCGAATGTTTAAGACGCTCCAATCGAGGGAAAAAATATTTTATACCCGAAGATAAGAAGAAGCGACGAAAAGCAATTTTTATCTTTCTTGAATCACGAAACGTTTCCGGCGTGACTTCGTTCCTCGTTTCCACGAAAATTTTGAAAAAAACATTCACGGTGCCGTAATGGCATTGTAAGCGGATAAGACGAGCGCAACGTAAACCGGTGATTCGTATTTCCGGATGTAACGTCACGTCCCGTCTATCCATTTATTTCGTCCTGAACGCCGTGAGCCAACGTTAAATGGATTTGACGTGTCGTAGTAATTTGCAAGCTCGAAACGTCACTAAATGCTCGTTCACGCGTATTTATCGCGCGGGCTGTTTGCCATCGTGTCACTATTCGAGTATTAGCTTATCAATCCAATAATTTCAACGAAACAAAACATCGATGCCTATCGACGCTGCCGTATTCCACCATTTATAAAGGATTCGCGGATCTTTCGCGCGCGACGAGCGTTATCACGATATTTTACCTGCATTACGTTGATAACGTCGATTCGTCTTCCTCGCCATGCGTTGCCCGTTACAGTTTAGACATCGGTTCTTGGTCATTTTTTTAACGGTTTAATTTACATATTAACGACGCGTTCGACGATACGATAAAGCAAAATTCCAGACTTCGAGCAAGGAGATTGTTCTCGCGTTAAATGACGATTCCTCGAACGAGTTTCGCAGCGAGAAATTTTGTAAATGACATCGTTAATTTGTTGTTTGGGGGGGGGGGGATGGAATTTCTACGATACAGTAAAATACTTTCGATTATTGTAAAATTGTATACAGAGGCAGGATTGGAGTAATGATAATTTTGTCCGTAATCTCAGCCGTTATTTCGGAGTTTGAATATTTCCGAATTTTTCTGAAAATCTGCATGTATACGTATTATTTACGGGTGTAAGAAAATTTCAACATCTTAGCTCGTCTAGAAAAGAGATAGAAATTTTTATGGGGCATACGGGAGGGAGGAAGAGCGAAGAAAAAGGAAAGACATTGCTCCCACTACCAGAGATCCTAGCAAAGTTCATGTCTAATAGCCCCTCGAAAGAGATCCTTGTCATTCGTTATAAAATAAACTTTGAAAGTGGTTTCTATCGATACTTCGTTATCGAATCACACGATATTCGATCTCGCCCAATAGGATTATATCTAACAATAAGTTCGTTACGAAACACGGATGATGTAAATCTCTCGGTTAATTAATTTCAAAGATATTAAATTACCGCGGCAAGTTAATAATCTATTCGTTAATGAGGTGCGGTCTAACCGATCGAGTGTCACGCGGCGTCGCTCGCTATTATAATAGTAATAATAATAACAATGTACCCGTTCGACGCAGATTCGGGTTATAATACACACCGTCCTGGGAAACTCATTTCGTGACATATTTACGACGACACGAGGGTTGGTGAGGTGGAGCGTGGGTGGCGAAACGGTAACAAGTCCCCGGGAACGTAACACAATTCCCCTTTACGTCTCGCGCCACGTCGTCTACGAGGGTATCCGGATATGAATTTCTATGCGTCGAAACGATGATTTCGTACGCTATCGACGCACAGCCGTCAACGGGGCCAACAATATTCTCTCTTGGAGGAAATTTTACGCGCTCCTCCATTTCGACTCGGCGAAACAAATAGAATCAATATATGGGCGCGCTCTCCATGTTTTTAGTTTTACTGCTCGAGAGTATCTCCCCCCCCCCCCCCTCCACCCACACACACACACACACACACTTCGCTATCTCTCGCCCTCTAGCGCCATCCATGAACTCGTCACACGAGATCCACTCGGAACGAAATTACCCGATCTATTCCCGTCTCTTTTTCCCTTTTACCGTATCCCCTATCCCTCTCGTTCTCTCTCTCTCTCTCTCTCTCTCTCTCTCTCTCTCTCTCTCTCTCTCCTCCCTCCCTCTTTCTCTCCCACACCTGGAACCCACTCGCTCTTTCTTCCCGTCTCCCTCGCTCCCACGCGTACGTGTGTGGCTTCCCAGCACGAGAGGGCCAATTCGATGCCAGGCTATCGAAACATCAAACAAAACTTTTCTTCCCCGTAAAAGCCAATCTGTCGGTGGACCACCGCACGCGATTCACCGCACCGCACTTACTAGTCGAGACGCGGAGGGATTCGAGCATTTTACTCCCCCCCTCGCGGCTCGCTAATCGCTTCGCGCTTTGTAATTTAAATCCTGCTCCAGTTTTCTGGGCGCCGCCGCCGCCGCCTTTCGCAAATATACGATACCGCCGGCTGGATGCAGTTTTAACGCCTACGCGAAGTTTCGGGTGTCGAAGCCGATACGCCTGGAAATAATTGGTATCGATCGCCGATCGAGTAAACGGCCGACGATTATTTATTCGTCGCGTATGTTTCGTTGGGAGTACGGGCGAGAGATGTCGATCGATTATGGATGGATACTTTTAGCGAGAGGTGGGGCACGAGTAGAGCTCCCATACAGTGACCCACGAACGTCGCTTTAAAATAAAACTTTAAGTTTAAATTTAGGCTTAAACTTAGCATATTAAGTACGAGAAGGGTATTAATATCTTTTTCTCCGACTGTTGGTAGAATATGGAAAGGGTATTTTTTACCGATTCTGCAGTCTGGTGGTTATTCGGAGGTAAGGTGGCATTACTTGCAATTTTTTGTTAAATATTTCATGTTAATCTTGTAATGAAGAAGTGTATCACTCCGAACACTTTCTATTGCTCGTTGTACGCTGGTAAAGTGGCACGCTGAACACCCGTATTTGATGTGTTAAGTAGCTTCGCTTATCCCAACTTAGCCGTGTCTTCGTAGGTTTAATGTGGCGCTTGTACCTAAGTCTTACCAGATCGGTTCGCCGAAGTTATACGAAATTTTCGAGTGTTAGAAATTATGCCGAAGCACACGATTTTATTTTTCTACAGCCCTTTGCGGAAATATTAGGATAATACGAATATTAACTTTATACGAGGATGCAGCTGCGCTTTGTACGTACTGTTACAGATTTACATTTTTATTCCCTCGTTACCGGCGTCTTTGAAAATCTTTTCCATATTTTATATCCGTGTTTTCCAGTTTTCGTATACCGTCTTCGTCCTGCAATTACTTTAGCTGTGTATCCGTTTCAGGTTTAACGTTTCATTGCTCCTCGCGCGTAGCCTTGGTTCAAATTCTGTTTACCACGATCGCGTTTTTATTGTCCACCGTTTTCATACGACGCGTGGAATAAAAATTGGTCTAAAGAGTTTTGGTGACACATAGTATCCCTAAAACTACGTAATCGGTCAAAGTAAGGTCTAAGAAAATACGTTGATACACTCAAAGCAAAATATTTTCAATTCCCTCGTTTACAGACGTTACGTAAAACCCTTTTCCTACTTTTGTTAATAATTTACATAAATCTGCATTATTTCGCTCCAAACCTAACAGACCCGAACATCATCGTCGAATGTCGCTCAACGAAATCAATCTACTTGATTTAATACTCAGTAAATGGGACTTTAGCTCAGCCGGTACAACGTATACGCATATTCCCCATCAACGGTGAACCGTTCGATGATTCGGTTAGCGGAAAACAATCGCGGTGACGTTTATCGTCGATAAAATTAACCATTATTCGTATAAATGTACGATGTAATTATCGCGATGGACTGGAAATTACTGTTATCGTTGACATTAGCGATTTAAAACAACATTCCGATATCATTGTTCGTTAAAATAACTTTCATCGATTTCCGGTCAAATGTATGCCTTTGCGAGTACCAGGAATTACGCGAACTAACTGCACCTTTATTTCTACGCGTATTATTAAAAAACTTTCCCATCGTACGGCCAACATGTATGGTATTAATTTTTAGTTCCATTATTTGCAAGGCGATGGCCATTGAATATTCTTTTATTTATAACCCCCGGATTTGCATAACAAATTCGGGGCGCACTTTTTTTGTAGATATTTCTCCCGAATGTACGATCCCTACAACGGAATAATAATTCAACGCCATGATTTTATAATGAATTCGCCGTGCGTCCCAATACAACTGATTATCGGCTGCAGCATTTATCGTTGTCGATAACTCTTTGAGGGTGTACGCCCGGGCTCGGATAACATTTATTACAGTTTCTATCGACCGTTCGTAGAATTGTAATACAGTGTGTAATTAAATGGAATCGCCGATTAATTATCGCCCCGGCGAGTCGATATCTATTTGTTCGCATCTGCTTTATTGCCTGTTTAACAAATCGCGTTAATCTCGGATAGCGTGAATTGCGAAGATGCCGATAAGCGAGAGGTTTTAGAACGGTATTAGAATGCGTCGTGCCGTCACGTTCACTCCCTTTATTTTGGGGGCTTTAATTATCCACGGTATTCAGTTATCATTCGCTCAAATTAATTGCTTTTCGGCGGGCTCCCGCGCAAAGGTATTGTAGCGAATGACCGTAGCGAAAATACGTACGCGGCCGCAGAGTCGAGAATTAATTATCATTGCGAGTAGAGTTAATGCGTTAATAAGCCTATTAATGATGTCGCGCTCCACGAAACGCGTGACCATTGTCCTCGCGTGTTTAAAGTTTTAAAGAGTGATCATTGGGAAGGCCCACAAAGTCGGTACGAAAGTTGACGAATAATAATAGGGCTATACGTTAATAATTGCTTCCAGTTTCTTTGCCGGAGCGGAGGACGATGTATTATACATTTAAATCTCTGATAAAATAATCCAGAACCGCGTTCTCTCATTAATCATGAATATTCATTACATTCTAATTGAAAGCCCACTCGAGTGATAAAGGTGTTATCAACTTCACTTGCAATTTGTTCCTTTGAAAATACGTTTTCGAGGAAAGTTTCTTTAATGCAAAAATCTTCGAGCTACTTTACGAACGGTATCGCTTCCATTTCGCGTACTTTAAACTCACGCCCGTTATAAATTATAATATTCCTCCGGATGTTCGTTACGAGATTAATAATTATCGTCTACTTAAAACGAAATATTCTACAACGACGATCGGTAATGGTAATAACGGTAAACGCAAATCTGCCGTTTAAATTCCAACGAAGAATTCCCCGGGAGGAATGAATTTTTTTTTCCATTCGCCCCCATCGAAATAAAATTCCACCCTCATCCCCCACCCCTCTCGCAATTAGTTGTACAACGGGAGAGTAATTTCGAATACAATTAATCGAATGAAACTGGGGTCGGGCGATCGCTGGGATCCTGTATTTCATGCCCAGGTAAAATGTGAGTGAAGCTTAATTAGGAAGTTCCGAGGCCCGGGACATAAATTAATTACGTCGGCGCAGGAAACATTGAGAAATATTAACGCTCTAAAACTGGCTGGTATGGTTGCCGCCATAATGGTAACGGGTGTTTCTCTTTTTTTTTTACGAGCATAACTCTTCGGTTTTTACCTCTCCACCGCTTTTTCTCTCCTTCCCTCTTGCTCTCTCTCTCTCTCTCTGTACTCCCCCCACCCCCTCTCTCCTCTCTCACCCCTCGATTTCTCTCTCTGTCTCATTCCCGCGTCCTTTCCCCGTTGCCATTCCCATCGGAGTTCTCCTGTCGCACGGTTAAACGAATATTTCAATTATACACGTATCGCAGCTCTTAATACAGCTTTCTCCATCCGCCCGTACTTTCTTTCCTCCTTACTCCCGTTTTGCATCCCTCGTACAATTATTCCAAGCGCAATTCTCATTGCTAACGCCATGGCGTAGGATCCTGCATTCCTTTCGGCCCTCCTCTAATAGTATTACATTAGAGCCACTGCGCTATTGTCCATACGTTTCGGACTGGTATTTACGTCGGTGTATTTGCTCGGGAGCTGAAGTCCCGCGAATGGGATATTTATATGTATACGAGAATTATTGCCGGCAAGTTTAATTATCTTAATCACCATAAATCCCATTTAAAATTATCAGCCACGGTGTTTTGATAAAATATATTGTCGGCGTTGCGATGTACCGAGGCGGAGGGCAATGCACCGTCCACTGTTATGCTATTTAGCAAGTTCGCGCAAAGGTGCTGAATTTAATTAATTAACCGTGGGACCGATTTAAGCAGCGCTGCGAAATTTACGAGTGGCAAACTTGTTACTCGTTTCCCGCTTTTTCTACGTCAGGGCGCGCGACCCATTGTCCTGCGAGAGAAAGGGTTGCCGATAAATTAACATATCACCGGGCGTTGCGCGAAAACAAAAATTCGTGTACACGGTTGCGTTACGCGTCATAAATATCTCTCCGTCGCGAAATTGGTGATTTTAGAGCCTGTCCGCGGGTAATCAGGAAAAATCAGGAAAATTCGAGGGACCCGTGCGGTCTACAATTTTGTAATTACTTCGATGGGATTTAATTGTGCGAATGATCATGAAACCGGACTGCCATATTTTTTTTAATCACATTATTTGATTTTAAAGAAAGTGACGCAAAATAAATGACACTCATTTTTTTTTTTTACTTAGACCACTTTCATAATCATGAGCACAATTATTTCTGTGGATTAATTGTTATTAGTTATTATTAATCCACAGAAATTAAAAAAAAAAAACGAAAAACAACGTATCGTATCTGGAGCGAAGTATGTGCATCGTTATAGAAATTGCCGGTCGTTTCTGCATCTTCTGCGACAGTTCGTCGATGCTACGCGGGAACATTTTCACGAGCGACATCGTCGATATTAACACGAGAATAGTGCATCTCCGCGAGGAAAGCTTAAGTAATTAAAACGTTACTTTTGGAAAATCGATTCGTTACAACGGTGGCGTGGAACGCGATACGTTGTAGGCTTCTCGCTTCTGAAAAGAAAGTTATTTTTAAAGGAAGCCAGAGAAGACGTCGTATTGGTCAGACCCGAGCGTAAAATTAATCTTACGTTGCTTGGAGAATTCGCAAAGGAGGAAAATTGCACGGATGATCTTTAATACCGAGCGCGGTATCTTAATGCGTTTAATCAGCCGGCTATGCTTGAGAATGCTCGTAGGTATAATCATATTGGGTTGTCAAAAGTCAGTAATTTGTAGTGGGTCATATTTGACGCACTACAAATTCCATACTTGAGTCAAATATGACCCACTACAAATTGCATACTTGACAAGCCAACGCTTCACGTCCGATCGTTTAAGTTCCTCCCTTATTCAAATGTTATCAGTAAAATCTAATCTCTAAATGAAATTAAGTCGCTCCTCATCGATTTACGCCTAGGATAAGTACTGAGTTAACGTTGTCGTGTTTCGGTGAGTTCAACGCGATATTTACATTTGATCGTTTCGATTATTTCGATTGTCGTCGACGGCGCTTGTATTATCTAACATTTATGAACCGACACCGCGTTATTTCGACGGCAATCCCGCGGCGCGCACATAAATACAAATTTTGCGGCGCAACCCGGCAATAACGCACTATTAATTTATCGCCCATCAGCGTGTATCGATGGTTCGCAAAGTGCTGTCATCGACGATGAACGATCTTCCTTTGAATACGTTACTGGCCGACCCGTAAATTTCCTTCGAGAATTGGTTTTGGAACGCTTCCACGGGTAAAGTACATTCGCAAAAACTCTCGACACCGGCAACGTAATTGGCTGTCGAATAGCTTTAACGAGGGCTCGAAGATTTATGCGTACTTTTTTATTCAGAGTCGATCGTGTTTCCGGTAGTCAGGATGGGAGTCCGACGATTAAACGCGAATCCCGTGAATGAAAATTGTTATGGTAATTGACTTACGATGTATGCGGATTAAAGACCGGTTAATGGCAATCGACTAAGCGATATTTTTCGATTACGGGTACTTGTAAATGAGGGGGTTTGGGTGTAAAGCAACTCTAATGAAAAATCCGAGATCGGGGTCGATTAAGATAATTTCGGGGTCGCATTTTGACGGTGAAAACTCTTATATTCAGTTGTGTTGTCAATTAACGTGGAAACTAATGAAAAAGAAGCCGAGGATCGTACGAGAGTTTAAATCCGCGCGGATAAATATTTTCCATCCTCTCGATGCCATTCGATTGGAGAAAAAGACCGGGGATAGATGTCAAGGTGGGGACACATCGCGCTCAGGTACGTTTTCAATTAGTGCCATTATTACTGGGAGTTACTTTCACCCTCGTTCTCGCTCACTCGTGCAACGGGGAAGTTCTTTTTCCTTTCATCGATCGGACCGCGATTCGCTGCCGTTGGGACAAAAGATTTTTTATTTTCGAGACGTTGAATGAAGAAAATAGAGATGTGAGCATCTCTATTTCCACACACACGCCACGGTCATTTTGATAAATTAAAACTCGTAGCGACCCGCGAATTTTTATACGACCGAACCTCCGACTATCTTACCGAAATATTTTTCTAATCGCGATATCGCGAATTCGCCGATGACTTGCGCGAATTGTTCGACTCGCAAAATGAGTTTACTAATCGTGCCCCGATTCCGCCTATCTTCAAAATAACTCTCTTCACCGGCGACCCGCACGAGTAGAGGTATCTCGAATACCGTCCCACCGAAATCGCGACGAGGGACAACAAAAAACCTTCGCTCCTTTATTGTCGCGCAAAGAATCTCGGGGCAACTTCGGGCGGAATCTGCCATTCGTCTCTAACGACTTCTCGTAATATGCTGCGCGGCAATTAAGAGTTTTTTTGTTCGGCCAAAGTGTATTCACCCTGGAGAGCCGGGAAAGCCGAGGGTGGATATATGGGAGGCACCGAGATGAAGAGGTGAGATCGGAGAATGGGAGAGGGTTCCTGAAGAACGGATTGTGGTACGGACGAAGGGCCGCAAAGGAAGCGATCGAGAACAAAGGGGATGGCCAGACAAAAGGGTCTCCCCCGTTTGCACTCTTGATTTTGCGATCGCCCGAAACGAGGGAAGTAACGATACGATGTTTTCGATATAAAGAATTCCATTTGTCCGGTGGACGGCGATAGAGCGCAATCGGGCGATTTAAAGGGAGTTAATGGGCAACGTAGAAGTGGAGGCATTGCACTTCTCGGTTAATTGGTATCACCGTCGAATACGCGACGGGCCGTAAAGCGAGTGCGAATTTCCACGGGGAATTTTGTAAGCGTCGGTCGTCGGTGTTGTTCGCAGCGGCACGGATATCCGACGGTGATATATAATTCTATAATAATATAACGTCATTGTGCGATTTATTGCATCCCTCGTAATACGAAAGTGCGATTACCTCGGTGGCATTGACGTCAGCGATACGCGACCGCGGTATCTGTACGCGCAATCGCTTCCGAGAGGGATTAGATTAATGTTACGAGGGATGTCATCCATTTGCAAAAGGTATTATGCTATGCACAGCCGAGGTATGCCAGAGTTCGATTGGAATTCGCGATGCATTTACTAAATTTCAATGATGCATTTTTTTTTTTTCTACGTTTGATGGTATGAACGAGATACGGCAGTAGGTTGATCTGTTTATTTGATATCTTCTTTTTTTTATGTGTTCAGCGTTGGGTCTGAATTATGCGAAGCACCGTAGAGCAGATGTAACTTTACTTTTTGGAACGAAGGCACGATGTCGGTTTGGTACTTTTATCCGGAGACCGATGATTAGAGATCACAATTTGAATTACCTAAAGAAGGATTTCGAAAATAAAGGATATACCGATGTACGCGAGAAGAAGTACATTAAAATTGTCCGTTTGTCTCAGATCAATTATTCTTATAATTTCGAAGAATTTCTTTCGATCGTCGATTTCAACTAAAGTTCAGAAGATATAAAATTATAAAGACCCACTGTTATTTCTAATAACCCTTATCCGATACCAAAATCGCAAATCGAGAATAAAATTCTAACCGCGACATCGGCGAACTCCTCTCTCTGTCAATTACAAAACGTCGATTTGCTGAGTTTTGTAGCAGAGACAAAAGGATAACAGAAATAGATCACCGAATGATTTCGTCAGGTTCACAGTTATTTATCGACGCGGCCTTTCGCGCCATCGATTTATCTTTTGACAATCTAGTTGGCCATAAATGCCGGGTCGCGTTTTCAACGGCGCGCAGAGCCGAGTGACGAGAGCAGAGTGTCACGCTGATTGGAACAATGAAAACCAAGAATAGCGTATTAAACGGTCGAAGAGAAATAGTGGAATCGAACATAAATTCAGCGGTGTTACATGTCGCACACGGGACGCGGCACTTGTTTGTTTCCCTTCCCCCCCCCCCCTCCCCGCGAAACGGATATATCGTTGCGTTTGCCCGTACGGTCGTTTTGCACTGCAATCGATTCGCTGCAATTGAAATGCGATGTTTGCCCTCTATTCGAGCTGTCTAATCTTTTTTGTTCGCGACACATGTCGAGCGTTCGCGCGGTATGAGTCGCTTCGGAGAAAAAGGTGTGCACGCGCGCCGATTCGCGTATTTTGCGGAACTATTTGCACGTCCGTGCGATGGTACGGGAGTTTCGCGACATTCGCGGATACTAGCGTCGGGCTGTAACAAATGGGTCAAAAGTTGTCGGGAAATTAATTACGTACGATGCGCGGTGTTCTTTCTTGTCACCGTAGGTGAGGATTTCATTTCTTCTTTATTTTTAATATAAATTATTGTAACGTCCTGTACATTTTTCCGATATTATAATTCATAGAATCACATCCGGTCCCACGGCGCTTATCGCCTATAAGAGGTCACTCATTCCTCGAATGCTGACGCCAGGACTTTTAGACAAAGACCTGCAGCGAGGCCCACCGCTGCGCGGCCCCGCTGCAGATCTCTCGAGACACTCTCGTCACAACCATCGTAACGCACAGTCGCCTCTCGCTCCACATTTATATCTTGTCCTCATCTAAATAAATCTAAATTCAGTGTTCAACAATATATATATTCTTTCCGCCGACCACGACAACCAAAACAAAATCCCATCACATTATGTTGTATTACGATGGTCTATTCGTTGGGTACCAATATGATTGATGCTTCGCTGAAGATGACAAATGTTTATGAAGATTGTTTAAATGATACTATAGATAAGGGCTGTAGTCTATGTAAACGAATAAGAAGGGAAGGAACGACTGTCAACAAATCAGTCGTTACCAGATAACAAAAACGAGGAATTATAAACGCGAAGAGTAGCAAGAAACTGCTTTTCTTAAACTCTTGCTCCGTGAAAAATATTCTAATAAAAGAATTCCGGTTAATTTGGTGATAGAAGAATTTGTCTCGACAAGTTTGTACACGGACAAAAGTAAATATAGATAAACGTTGTGTCACGTTTATAGCCCGGGGCTCCGATTTCTTTCAACGGTAAAGGTCGCGTACATTTATTCTAATTTGGGCAGAAACTTTTTGAAAAGACTCAACTATCCCGGAATTTATCGGAATCCCCTATATCGACCGAAGTACAATGTTTCCTTGATCCGTTGTATCGGGTCTAGCGCTGTATAAAACTCGGAGAGAAATGGTAGCCGCCCCACGACACATTCGGAGTCTCCGCATAGAAATATTTTATATATCGCGATAAAGTAACGATCCACTTTCGAAGCTTTTCAACCAAGACTAACGAAGTTCTCCGACAGTCTGGAAAATCGGACCGCTTTTCCTTCGTCTTTCATCGACCTAAATTCGCGTAGTCGAACTCAGGGTTAAAAAGGGAACACTGTTGAGTGGAGTAAAAAGAGCCCGGACGTCTCTGCGAGTAATGATTTTTAGCGCGCACTTTCAATTAGTTTCGCCATCTAAATTCAATTGACAATGAAACACGATCGCCCTACTTCTATTTTCGGCGTTGCCAAGTCGGCTTGCGTGCCCATCGATTTTATCTTTCGAATCGCATCCCCGTGTTTCGCGAAACATTCTTTCGTAACGAACGCAATCCTGTCGCTTAAAAGTTTTCTGTACTCCTTCGATATTTCTTTACCCCCGTCGCGACAAGTTTCTAGCGAATGTGTAATGTATCCCGGAGACCTCGTCGATCTAAATAGAATCGAACAGCGAGGACAAGTAAGTACGTAGTAATCAAGTAAGAAGCTCCAGCCCTTCGTGTATGTTTATAATTGAAATTTACGAACGTCGACCCAATTACTCGTCTCAATTACGAAGTAATCGTCCCCCACGAAGGTAAACCTCGGCTAAGTTCGTGATACAGCTAATATCCGCGAAACGGAGTATCAGTTCGGAAAGTTTTCTGAAACGTTCGACCATTAAAATCGCTCGCGTGCTATGGGCACACGTTGAAACGAAGCGGGTGCCGACACGGTGGTTATTCGGGCGCGCTTCGCTAATGGACTGTCGTCTATGACATTAATTATAATTTTTGAAATGACCCGAGAGGATTAAGTGATACATGTGCCGCGTATACGGCAATGACGAAAAGGCTTCGCCATCGTTAATGCATTCCTGACACGTGCTTCGCGTTGGGAGAACGAAATTAAATAACACGCGTGTCCGTTGGTCGTTGAGAAAGCATAATTCAAATGAAACTTAATGCAGCGCGCAACCGTGGGACGAGTATGTTCGTCGAATTCATTCTAACCGACCGCTTCGCGAGTACCGGATTTCCCGTACCACTTAACGGACACGGGTGTACCGCGGAAGGAGAAATCGCAGTTTCTACCAAACCGAGTTTCTCCGAAACTTTTGAGTCGATAGGTCGAGGTGAATCGCGACTTGAGAAGGTTATCGACCGCTTGGTATCTGTAGTTGGATTCGTCGAGTGGAGAATATTCGATTATCGTTTATTCGTACTCTTTATTCGGTTAAAATTTTATATCGCCCAACAGACTTATCTTTTTTCTTGTGAGAATTCAGTCTTTGTCGGTTGCATCGCAATCGCCGGGACACCTTGTATGTATATAAAGACAATTGAAACAAATACTCAAAATTATGTAGATCATAATGTTATCGCTATTAACTTAGGTAATCAATTTTGACTGGTAGTAATTTCAAGTTACCAACGCAACGGTCTAGAACTGGTACGCATTGAAAATGATTCATTAGATGTTAGGGGTTAATCGAAGTATGATTCCACCTGCAACGTAGTCGTAAATAACTACACGCGTGTATCTCCGTTACACTCGATCTCCGCTACTTCAGATATATCACCTTGGCATGATTTTTAATCAGGTAGAACGTGACGGATACGATGATTCTCACAGAGAATTTGTACATTTCCAACGGCTATTTCACTTTCAAAGAAAAATTCGTTTTTTTAATGCAGTTTGAACATCTCGAAAAGTCCTGTTCGTTCTTTCCTGAAAAGATACAATGTCCAGTTCTCGCGTACTTGTACTTGGCCGGAGATAAGACCTTGTCCCGTGATTCGGTAGAATAACTTTGCGCTCGACGTAGAGACGAGTATTCGCGAAATACCATCTCGGGACGTTGCGACGCCGCCGAAGCTGCAAATGTATATAGGTATCATCGAAAAACACTGCGATAGGACAACGTTTTCGCGGAGTTTAATGGAAGCTAGTATGGATTTTGCCGTTTGCATAGATGTCTGTCGTAGAGGCTACGGGCTTTGACATAAACTGAAATTCGTATGCGGTCGCCGTGAGCGTTTCCCGTGACGTCGATATACGTACGTTTCCCAGCTTCAGATTTTCCGCTCGCCGCTGGAAAAGGTGAATCCCATTTTCGAGGTCCGGCGCTCACCCTTCGTTCTTGCCGGAGAACTTTGCCCTCGTTTTCGAGTACATTTCGCGAAATTCGAAAAATGTACGCGAAGCCGGAGGCCAAGCCGAAGGCACCGCAACGTCGATTTGGGGGTTTGCAGAAAACAAAATAGTTTTCCCGAGCGACGCGTCAACATACACGTACATATTTATACATCTCGGTCCTTTAATCATGAAACAATTAAAGTTTCGATCGATGCTTTTATACGATCGACGATTTCATCGAATCGAACGATCTATTACGAAGATCCTTTTGAACAATCTTGTCTCAAGTGTTTCTTAATTAATTTAACGCGAAATTGGAAGGAACGCGAACATTTTTTTTAATCATCGAGTTCGAGTATTTGGAGTTCCATCGCGAAAGTCGCCGAACGTACTCTCGGTCCCTGTATCTCGATTCAAAACATTGAATAAGTGTTTCATTACTCCTGGCTAATTTAGATAACGCGCCCCACTTCCCGACGGTCCCGCGAATGCACCGGCTCGAGAGTAATTAATCAAAAAATGCTTCGGGTGGAAACGTTGGTGCGGGCGCGGATGATGGATTCAACGGGGACGGGCGAGGATGAGCATGAACCCGATTTAATTTAAGTCGCGGTATTGGTCTATCTCGCCGTGACCCGATTAACCCGGCTATTTTAATTTTGTTCGCGGTGTAATTCTTCCGGGTAATTCGTTCGAGGGGTCAAACCCCTTTTGGATCAATAGCGGGATGGCGTCGAATGCACTCGAGTCCGAGTGATACGAAGACATTAACAGGTGCATTGCACTGTTTGCACGTACCGTTTATATTATAGCATTAATATCCTCCAAACGCGGTATACAACTCGGCCGAATCTGCGGTAATAACAGTTTTTGATAATTCCACGGTACGATGAATCTTTTTCATAAATTACTTGCAAACAAAATAGAATTCATTTCGCCAACTGGCACACAAATGTCGTTGGAATAATTAATTATTATAATTACTGCTGACTCAATCGTTTAATTGATCTGTTAGGATAGATTCGCGCGACTTATAATGACAAGGTAATATAAGGTGTATATATACACCTGCATATATGATATAAAATAAATAAAAAATAATATGTGATAATACGAAGTTTCTTTTCCGTTTCATTCCCGAATTTTGTCAGTTTAACCTGGATGAGAACACACCTTTCGCGTATGTACTATTAACGACGATGTCTTGACCTAAATAAGGAAAATTAGTCGTAACTTGATTCATTGAAATCAGAGAAACGTCGTTCCGGAGAAATACGTTTCGAAGATCTGACGTACGAATTCATTTCTCTACATGCGTGTTCGTAGGGGCTACGAGATGGTTAATTTGAAATTTATCTATCAATCCAAGTTTCCGTGAGCCCCGTCACTCCCAGAAATTGCAATTTACCCTAACAGCAATGATGCAGATCGAAAATTACCACGGGCGCTTTCATTCTCTACCCAGAGGCAGAACTCTCTCTCTACCAACCTCGTTTCTAATTATTTCAATTACTCGGATTAGATGAAAAATCTTCGATGCGACTTAGACGACAGGATTTTCGAAGGTTATAAAGGAGAATAAATAAAGGGTTTGGCATTAATCGCGAAGTAGAATTCTATTTCGCGAATTGACGCGCGAATAAAACGTCTTTGGAATAATTACTTCACGCTTTGTAATTACTTCTGATTCAATCGTTCAATTAATGGATAAATTCCCGCGGCTTATAGACTTTCGACGGAATTATGTGAATTTAAATTACGATTTCATTCATTGCCGATTACACCATTAACGTCGCGTTAATTGTTTCTCGTTGCAATAGAATTCGCCGAGGAGACTCGATGGTCGCCCCGAAGAGAGTTCTCAGTTAAATCGAAAGCAATTTTATTAAAGTAAGGGTCGCCACAGACGGGATTGTTGGCCGTTTCAGGAGGGTCTTGATGTTCCTATAAAATGATAAATGCATCTTTTGTAACCATTGTACGCGTTATGGATATTCCCAGTCAATAATTGCAGTTTCGTCCACAAAATATTTATGATAATACGAATCCCTTTTTTTAATACCCTTCGCGTATTTCATCGTAATTTTCCTAAATTACGATCAAACGCGTCAACTAGAAAAATGTTTAAACCATGCTCGCACACAATTTCACCGACACTGGTGCGATTAACGATCAAATTTAAAACGGTCGAATATTCATTTGATCCATCGCAAATATCGAGATACAGTAATATTTCGATAAACGATGCAATTCTGATATTGGAGAAACTAAACGTACACTCCTCCCCATTAATATTACAATGTAATTACAATACCTATTTTGTAATACAGTGTACAGTCAATTCAATATAACTATATAAATCATTATTATCAATTACGAAAATAAACATAACAATCTATACCCAGTAAATTCAACTACCGTATATTATTCAGTTCCAAAAAAAAACGTATTACATCCAATCGAGCGTTATCGCGAGCATGATATCCGAATATTCTTTCAAGCGTGAGATTAACCACCTCGTGACGCCTTGATTATCCATTTCGCGTTGATCGTTTCACGCGTTATCATTAGTATTGACGAGAAAAAAATTGCGATGATCGAATGACGGCGGAATGGCGAGGCGGGGCAACGGATTCCCGTCACCGTTGACCGGTCGTTAACGTTAACTCGTTACGGCGAAACGGAATCGTGAATCGGCCCCCGTATGATCAGCGAGGCGAACTCGGTACTTCAAACGAATCCCACGGTTTGCATTTACCCGAGATACGTCCACGCGAAAGGCGCAATACGGTTTCTCTGTCTCCGGCTCGGTTCTATTAAGGCCGATGCAAACGCTGCCTTCTGCCGGAGTTAAGGACGAAATTGGATTTCCTGTCCCTGGTCGGTGATTGCGGTCGCTTCCCGCGCGTATCCGACGTGCGACTCTTACCGCTTGAACATGCCCTTCTTTTTAGTTCTTTTTTTTTCCTCTCTCTCTCTCTCTCTCTCTCTCTCTACACTTTTCCATCCCCTTCGCCGTACCACCGTTGGGAAAAAGACTCTCTTCGCGCGGAGTGTTTGCGTGCGCGACGGGATTCGACTATTTCGCCGGAATAGGCTGGGGAAAGTGGTGTACTCGAGTTTATTGGATTTTAAATGACACGGGTAATCCAATGAATGTATTTAGCGGTAGAACGAATGTCGGATATTCGTTTTCCTTAATACAGTGTTTAATGTTGTTCGCGATATAAGTGCAAGGGAAACTCGATTGGAGGGGTTGTATCGGCCAGAAGGTTTTTAGAAGACGATTTTATGAATTACTTATAATATAATTTTAAGTGAAATCCGTACGTTGGTTAGGTACGTGGAGTTTTAAATTGGCGATTCTTACACGATCGGGCTTGTCGTTAACGACATTAACGACGGGCTTTTTAAACGGATATTTCAATAAAACGAGGATTCTCGTCTCCCGTCGGTAATGTGTTAAGTACATTTGAAAAATACAGTTCAATCCTCGAGAAATATTGTTCGGAAGCGATAGAAACTCGAGCTTTCGTATCGAGGATTCGCCCACAGCGCGGGATGATTATTTAAACGAGAGTGCTTCCAAATATTACGGAGCGACGTAAGAGATTGTTAGTAGAGCTTTCGAGTTAAAAGCTCCCCCTCTTCGAGGTTCGCTACGGTTGTCCTTTCTCGCCCCCTCGAGTGCATCTTGCGCCCCTACAATTAGATCGCAATCGTGTTAAGCGTCGCGAGCACTTTCTCCAGCTGAATTCCCACTATTTCCGTGTCCCTCGTCAGAAGCTGTAGTCGAGTCAAAATTAAAAGATCGTCAACTGATTCATCCTCGTACATCCTGGATTACGATTGCCCGTCCCGAAGTTCCGTTCGATCGGAGCGATTACTGCCTGGCTCGAACTAGAAACTTTCCGTGCTTTAGGAAAGCTTAATCTTCCCGTGACGTACCCGCCCTTGGTGCGCGGAACTTACCTGAATCTCGAGGGTGCGCTGACATCTTTTGCCCTGCCAGCAAAGAGCGACCGAGGAGAGTACACACCTCCTCCGCCCTCGTCGAACCATTCTCCCGGGTGGTATTGTTCGAAACACCCTTCGGACTCATAAACCATTCGAGCAGATTTCAACGGTGCAACTTTTCGACGAAGTGCTCTAAACGTGCTACTTTCCGGGAGTATTTGTTTTAGACGTTTGTCTTTAACGGGTACCGCGCAAGTCCCTCGGATTCGACTTCCGCGATCGAATGGATATCGATCTAAATCTGTAATTGATTTCTATACGCGATGTATAATGCTATGTATTTAAAAACAAGGAGCTCTTGCGCCATATATTGATTTTCTTGAATAACAAATCTTCATTGAAATTAAGAGAGAGGACGGAAAGTTGAAAGAAAGTAATAAGTTACTCGTTTAATTTCGGGGAAAATAATTTTAAATCTTTGGGCGCGTCAGTGAAACGTAAAAACGAGAGGAAAAACGAGAAACGAGTAATTTGCAATTTTTCAGGCTGCTGATCATCAGTTGATCAAAATTATGTCTCGTGTCGTGTTTGGTTTAACGATTACTAATAACTCATTTAATAATTAATACTTCAATACAAAACATTTTATTATAGTTAACGCGCCACGTTTCGAGGCCATCGTATTGACATTGGCTAAGCAAACTCTAGAGAAAATAAATTAGTATCAACCAATAAAGGGATCCGAGTCCACATCCGTCCCTTTTTCCCCGATCCCGATCTGTTTTCCGTGCACTCCTCTTTACACGCGTCCAAGCAGCATGTCGCGATAGAGGATTGTGCTGCAACCGAGGAAAAAAAAAACTCGACGAATTAAACGAGGAAAAGCTCGCAATAACGTCCTGGAGTGTCCTTTTCGAAGCGCCCGCGTGTTATTGGGGATCGTGTCTGGGTTCAATAGAAACCGAAAGAATGTATCTGTAAGTGTACCCGCGCGCACGTACACGGGATCGTAGTTTGTGTGTCAAAAAATACCGAGAGAAAATCCGTACGTCTCTAGGATCGAGAAAGAAATGGGTCGTTAATCTCTGTTCTACCTACAGACCATCGACGTTTGATCTTCGTGTCGTTTCTCTTTAATACGTGTTGAAAAATACAATACGATTCCTCTTCAATTAAACGTATGATTCACAAGAGCAAAATAAATTGCATAAAATCGTTTACGCTTCTGTATTTCGTTTCCACTGGCTTTCGTAAGGCGCAAAGCGAATAAAAGTTGAAACAATGTTTATCGATACTGTACACGAGAAACGACCAATTACCGACAACACGACGAGATCTTAATGAGGGACGAAAAACGAGACGAATCCAAACCTGCATAGGTCAGGAACCGAACGTAACTCGGATTGCAGTTTGAATCCGTTCCTGGAACCGAATACAACTCGGACTGCAGTTTGAATCTGTTCCTGGAACCGAACGTAACTCGGACGGTAGTTTAGATCCGTTCCAAGAAACCGAACGTAAGTTGTGCCGAGAAAATTGTCTGGTTCCACGGAAAGGATCCAAACTACAATCCGAGTTACGTTCGATTCCTGACCTGGGTAAACACGGATTCGGATCCCTTTCGTTTTCCGTTCCTGATCTTAATACATCTCGCGGGGTATGATTTTTTTAAATTGGAACGTGCCGACCATACCCAGCCGCGACACTGCCGCCCCGCAACGACAAAAGTCACGAGCTGGCGCGAGTATTAAATTCATAAATTATGTCCGCGGTGGCAGGGAGGGGGGATCTGGAGATAGTGCACGCCGGTGGCAGGGGGGGGGGGGGGCTAAAGGTTCGGTATACCGCCGAATGGAGCCCAAATAAGAAAATAAGGGAGTGGATAACATTCCGCGAAGTTTTCGCGCTCGTACGTTATCCGCCGGTTTGCTCTGTCCGATTGCCTACCATCTACCAGCGCATGGCCAGCCGCGGCTGACTTTCTTTCAGACGATAACTTCGGTACTTCTGAGGATATCCGCAGTCGTAGTTCCGTGGCATGTTTGTTGCTCCGCGCGTTACCATTTTACCACTACCCGCGTAAAGCTTCTCCATTCGAAACCTTGCATTTTCGATCTCCCGAGAGATGAGCCGAGTATCGAACCGAGCATCGACACGGCTCAACGATTTTGCGGGGATTTAGGTTGGAAGTTCGTAGTATTTAAAGACTTGCACCAAAATTGAAATTGACGGTTGGCCATTATTCTTATTACGCGTTTTATTTTTTTAGTTTCACTAATGGCGATGAGGATAACGTTCTGCGCTTTATATTAATACTTACGGTACTGCTTCTTGCTCGTTAAGATATTATTATTGTTATCGTTGCACTGGTGTTGTTATTATTTATGGAATCTTTAACTTCGGCGCATGTTCCTTGCTACCGGAAATTCGTATGTATTGAAAATAAGCCTCCCTGTCGATAGTACGCGACGATGCTATCTTGAAATTATATTATAAATATTTCCCTTCTTGCGAACGTATCTTATCGCGTCATCCACGAGTGCCTGGAAAAATGTTTAAATTTGCATAAAGCGGCGCCCACCGCGTAACGGTACGTGTTTTATTAGCATCCATTTTTCAGCCATTGTTTTTTTTACCCCTCTCTACGTAATTATAAATCACACTCAACCTCGATGAAATCAAAACTTCGTTACGTAGACGCAACTTTTGTCCGCGATAGTTAAGAAGAACCGAGCCAACTCGCAACAAAAAAAAATAGAGAAAGGGGGAGAATGAAACACGCGTAAGATAGAATGGAATTTGCAAAGTTCCCTCCTTACGACCCACTTTCTTAGTTTAAACTTTCTAACCGGGCATCTCGGTACCCACGGTGGCGCGACAAGCTTTCGGTGCGCGGAGGATATTTTTCTCCCCGTGATTCCCGGAGAAATTATTACTGGCTCACCCCGGTGGCCCTATATATCGGCTTCCCCAAAAAGTAATTTATGGATTCGGAACAATGGCGTGCCATCCAATGAAATGTATAGCGGAGTCGTGTCCGCGGACCTCCGTAAAATTCGGTACATCGTTAAAGCTGCTGCCGCTATCTTATCCTGAAAAACAATTCGTTCGCGTCGTCCTTTAAACTCCCGACACGGCCTGAGATACAAGCGATTACTTCAATACCAGCTTGAATTACGACGGCAGCGTGGAACTTCCTGGATATTACAGGCCATTCTTTTACAATTTCATTGCTGACGATGGCTACTATCGGAATTACGACCGTTCGAGCATTTCTACGCGTTCTCGAGTGTCTTGATTTTCATGTACTCGAGTACCGTTGCCATTTTCGTCGGACGATTAACGTGAAGTTTTAATTAGTCCGATTCAAAAATTAAATTCTTTATAATATTATAGGCGAGAAATGCATTATTCAAAAATTAACTTCTGCTTGATCATTTTTAATTAGTTCGGTTAAAAATAAATTCTTTGTAATATCAGAAGCAAGAAATATATTGTTCAAAACTGAACTTCTATCCGAATAGTTCTATTAAAAATTATTATTCCCTATAACATTAATAACGAGATAATGTATTATTCGGGAATTAACTTTCCCTCGATTATTTTTAATTTGTGTGATTATACGTTCGTTGCTTCAAAAGTTTTTCGTAAGCCTCTCCAAAGGGGGTTGTTCATTACAAACAACATTCCTTCAAATACACGTCGGCAATTTTGCGGCATTTTATTTTTGTGCTAGGACGGTTCGCCACCTATACGATCTGTCCGATTGGCTGTCGATTTTCATTAATATCTCGTTAACTAAGGCGATTTGGACATTCACGACACGAGAAAGCTGCACGGGATTATCTCTGGCATTGCATCTCGAATTGACCCACGCTGCATACGGAGCACCCGGTATATTCGCAAATACGTCGCGAGACAATTTGAATATCTGTCACCGCGCATTCGGATGGGAATATTTATCCAGACATTATGATAGATTAACAATATCCATCATCGCGATCCTATCATTTTCCTCCATTTCGCTCACTATAAATATCTTTAAAATCTGCGTCATCGCTCTTCTACAATTCGAACACAAATTGTCCATTATACACGCGTCCCGACGGATAACGTCATGAATTTAATATCAACAGAATCTTCGGATCACCTCGATCCTCGGAATCATATCACTTTTGTATACACCATTTCCCGCGTAACGAAAAATCGATGAGTGCTCGGGAGCAAACGCGAAGAGTCTGAAATTTGCGAAAATTGGTTTACGCTACACCCAGATTCAGAAAGTTCACCCGATTATACGAGATAAAAAGAATTCGATGATAAATCATTGATTTTTTTAACAGGATCTACCGACACGCAAAAAAGTCCGGTATAACGTGTCGAAAGGTTCGTCCTGATTTTTAAAAACAATCACGATTGAACTTAACAATTGAGCAACGTTAATCATTCAGTTCGTTGTTCCTCGATATTAATATTTCAATTAAATTATTCTTCCTCACAGTTCACGAAGAATTCCAAAAAAGAAGGAAAGAATGCTAGGATATCTAATTCCAGCGTAAACTTTAAATTTATTCATCCTTCAAACTTTTCAATCTTACACTTAGCACGTTATTCCCGGGCACCATGGGATCTCTCCGCAGCTTTATTCCACCACTGTAATTAAAGCACGGTGTAACATTCGCAGTTTTCGCGTTT
Organism: Pemphredon lugubris; assembly: GCA_933228935.1. Classification (NCBI taxonomy): domain Eukaryota; kingdom Metazoa; phylum Arthropoda; class Insecta; order Hymenoptera; family Crabronidae; genus Pemphredon; species Pemphredon lugubris. The sequence goes on along the minus strand of OW121817.1, from coordinate 53,647,742 downwards.
ACCAGTTGCCGCCGCAGTTCGTAACGATAAAAGCAAGGTCGTATCGTTCATTACTCGGACTGCAGGATACAGGGAAGTTCCATTTACTCAAGAGATACGGGGCGATTCGCGTGACAGAGTTTTTCGACGCAATAATACGGGGGGTACGTCGAATGGAGTTTGGCTGATTGCGCCCGAAGAAATTCAATTTTCCCGGATGCCGAGCATCGAACACCGTGGACACTGGCAACGCGTATACGTAGAGCGTACAGAGAGCGGTAGCAGCGAAGTCACAGCTGATCGGGTGCCGTGTACGATCAAACTACTGTATATCCCCATGATTTTTCAAATGATAACGGCATACAATATCTGGATATCGAGCAGTATCCTCCCCCCTCCTCACAAACCGATTCCCTAAAAAAAAAAAAAAATAAAACAGGGTGAAAGAAAAGCAAAATGCGATATAAAATAGAATTGCACGGCGAAGAGAGAAAAGCGCGCATCTGCGTCGGTTATATCCCGATGGAAATCCTAGCGGAGATGGGGGCAGGACGAAATAAAATTCACTCGTAATTAAATCGATCTCCTCCGCGATAAACGTAAATTTGCATATAGAGTGCGGGGGTCGAGTGATTACCACGGTATTATGGATGGCGGGAACACGGACATTGAGGGTATTTCATAATCAGTGGTATTTGAATGAATTGAAACGATATGTAGATCGATCGGAGACTGATCCTACGAATGAAAATACGGGTGGTGATTTCCGCGGTTCGATTGATTCTTTGAATTTAGAAATCACCGCGCGTAATGGGTATGGACGAAAAAGGCAATTCGGGGATTAAAGCGAGTAAGCTCGAACGTTCGACGTATCGCGTAGTCGTGATTGTAATGTAATCAATGGTATTGTACGAGTTGAAAGGATATCTAACGAAGATCGATCGTACGCCGAAGATTTTGCCGATGAAGAGACACGAGTGCTTTTTGTTAAACGATCTTCTTTGATTCCACGATACAAGATTCTCGGCAGATTGGTCGCGCGAAGTACGGTAAAACCATCCGAACAGCAGGGGAGACGTGACGTCAGTTCGGAAAAGGACTGACGCGAGTAAAACGAAGTCCATTCTTTTTTTTTCAGAGGAAGGATTTCAAAATTTCAATTTGGTGACCGTACAAATAACTCGTGGACCAAAAGAGATAGAAATCTGGTGGAACTTTATTGCTACCCCGGTGACATCGTTACCCATAAAAATCTCGAAAATGGTAATTTTCTTGGGACGTGCCAATCTTTTTTCAGGCTGACTATAAACGCTCGAATCAGCGATTTTCGAAACGTGGACGAATCAATTTCCCGCGATCCGTTTCGCGCACTTGCTTTCGAGAAAATACATACAATCGCGCAAAACCCGAGATCGTACAAAAGTTCATTCTTTTATCATTGAACACCATCGAGCGTTCTTGATCGATAGATACAGTCCACGGATTTACCCGTTCAGGTAATTTGTGATACCTCTTTGCCGATTCGTAATATCCGTAATGGTTGTATTGCCGATTGAAACTTTGTTCACCTAAATTACTCTTTTGCCGTTTGCCAAGCAGCTTTTCGTATCTCCATTCGTATTACATTTTCGACGAGGGACATTTACCCAAAGTTACGTTCCATCGTGCGAGCGGAATTTCACGTATAGTTGAGTAAGAAGCCTTCGGCCGCCATTCGGCGTTCTCTTATTTTTCCGATTCATCGTCATTGGAAACGATACGTCGCGACAGGCGTACGTCTCTCGTGATTTCGGTCGCTCGATTAAACGTTAAGCCAACCGTTTAAACGGGGATCGCGTAAAACGATACGCGGAATATAACTTGTGGTTTAATTAAAGGTAGACGCGAAGCAATCTCGTGTGTACGTCAGGTTACTAGTTTGATTACCATGAAAATATTCGTGGGAACGTACGCGTATTATGGAACATATTAAATTTAAAGGGTATAGACGGGAGCGCGTGTCGCGTGGTTGCGATTGCGTATCGTAACGTCGTTGCGAAAATTACGTTCTCGCAAACTAAATCATCGGCATTCTCTCGAAACGGTTTAATACGTGGTAGTCGCATAACGTTTTATACGTCATTAACAGTTTAATATAGATATAAGACTATACCGGGAGATTTGTGATGCGTTATCTGGCTATTGCAATATTTGCAATGACGCTTGACTTTAATTTACTTATCGGTGACTCACGTTGCAGTTTCCTACTCTGTACATGGATGCGACGATGGATAGTTCGTTGGTCTTGCGTGACACAGTTTTTTTTTGCATCGGTTAGAAAATTAATTATAGTCACAGTAGTGAAGTTGTCCGAGCGTAATCTTATCGCAAAAGAAAACTGAAATTACTCGTGATATATTATTATTGCAAATTGCAGCGAACGCTTACGAAATGCAAATTCAAATGTTTCACCCTAATGACATGGCTATTCATTATTTCCCCGCTCAACCGTGCCCCACGCTTTTATTGGAGTAATTTCTGTATAATCTTCTTAAATGTATGATTCGTTTGAGCACGAACAAAATTAATTTTGAAAAATCATGAATACCCTTGTCGATGTTACAAACTAAAATATTCTTTTTCTATATGCAAGGGCACGACAACGTTCGGTAAGCGCAGAAAAAGTTTTGATCGAATTATAAGGGAATTGCTGCAAAAATTATTATTATTTCTGCAGGATCGAGTCGATTATCATTCTCCGCGGTATCCCCGTCGTTTATCATAAATTTTCGGGCACGGACAGGATTTGTTAAAATTCCAAGGCTGTCTTTCCGGATTCTGGGAAGCGCTAGTCGCGGTCAAAAATTTATGGACGATCGCGAGGTTATAGAGAAAGGGTGGAAGTAGCTTCGCGAAAGAGGAAAAATTTTCTGCCAGAAAGATACATACACACCTGAGTGTTTCCTGATAACATAAAGCTATCCGGGATGTACGAGATCCTACAAAAGAATAGTTCGTGCAACGAATAGATGTATGTATGTGCCGATACTATGGACAGGTTTCACTTTTCCCCGATATATTTTTATGAAGATTCACGATAAATTGTTTACAACGTAACGCGTAAAACGTAAGAGTAACGGTAACACCTGTAAGATACGTATTTCGTTTTTTTATTATACTATATCAATGGATGACGTTGGTAGCGCTTTACGTCTCGAATTCCAATTTGGAGGCGGAATTGCTATGGTATCCTTGAATTTTGAAATATTGAATTTTTTTTGAACGCATGCCGCGGCAAAAATACATCAGCCCCGAGGTATATAAGGTAGTGAAATTTTTCCTTCTCGTCATAAAAAATAAGGACTCTTAAATGTAGAAAAATAAATTGTTACTACATTTTGCCCACTTCGATAAAGAATCGATTTTTCAACAATATTTTCATACGAAAGCACCACCCTGAAAATGTATTTCCCAAAATTTCTATTAAAGGATTCGCAAAAATATCGGAGTTACAGCCTCTAGCGAGCGACCGATCGAATAACGACACAAAGCCTCCCTTTAAAACGCTTCATTAATCGCGGTTACACGAAGTATTAAACCGGTCTCATTTTTTCCTCTAAATTTCCACGAAGACACTCGTATCGTGGGAACGCTCGCATAAATTATCATGGGAAACCAATTCGCGCGTCGGTCGAAAGTCATGTGCATCCAATTACGCGATTAACAGCCCGAAAACGAAATTACTCTCGTGAGGGCAACCGCCGCGAGCGGAATTCGGTGGATGGCGTCGCGTCCAAAATTCGTCCGGATCACACGCCGTGCATTCCGCGCTGTGCATTGATATCGTTATCGGTGGCCATTCCGTGGAAAAATTATTTGCATACCGGGGGGATCGCGTTAAATCGCACATTGACAAATGCTAAGTTTATGCCCGGAATACGTTACGGGAGATTATACGCGCACGCATGCCATCCCGGAACGCCATTCGCTCTTTATACGAGCGATAAATCCGGATATCCGATTTATTGATATTTATTTAAATTTAAATCTAGATTTAAATTACACCCGAGTAAATATCCGCCGAAATGGACAGGGCGCGGACGTAAATCAAGAAATTATAAACGAAATACAGTTTCCAAACGGTGGCGCGATATTACTCGCGAAATTCCCGACGATTACTGGTCGGAAAGCGGAAGGCGGTAGAACTTTCTTTCTTTCCCGGAAGTACCTTCCGCGAGAGACAATCGCGAACATCGTTTCGAGCGTCCAGGTAAACCGTGTCGCCGTCAGAATCGTCGCGAGAGCAACTCCGCGCGCCCATGCGCGACACCCTCGGTCCTTTCGTGAAAACTTCCGATCGTTTCGTTCGCGGCCCTCTCGTTGCCGACGGAACGAACGCGAGTGACGGTGGAAAAGGAATTTAAAATGGATTGTCGGCGGGCGGTGGATGGGGAAGAGTGTTAAGTCGCTCGTACGCCGATGGATCCAGAAATACCTCGGCAGCGAGTGAGCTAGAGCCCCATAAATCTGAAACCCGTACGATAAAACGCGCTGACACGGCAGCGACTGTAATTGCACCGAGTGCCTCGTAAACTGCGCATTTACATGGAGCGCGTATATACCCTGTAAACACCGTATGCGATGGAATGTCGCCTAGTGTTCCCACTCGGTGAACAAACTTTTCTGCTAAAATCGTCTGGGTACGTGTACATTGGGGCTCACCCACTACCCTCGCCCCTACACCCACTCCCATCCTGCAGCGCCATTTCCCATCGAAGTACCCTTTCGTCACCAATGGCGACCACTTTTGCGTACCATCGAAAATACCATCGTGTTTACGGTTTAAAACATCTGGTCGTTGTATCACCCGATATGGGTTTTTACTATCGGATGTACGGTCGAACGGTGCGGTGCGTTTGGCGCAATTCTTCCTTTGGCCTCGTTCAATTCCCATTTCTGTTAAAAGTGGGAATCCACGAGTCTGTGAACGAATATATACAGAGTCCGTCAAAAGTTCGGCAACGGTGAAATATACGTACATATATAAAAAAAAAACAGAGGTGTTCTAAAAAAATATGGGCTTGCGTTAAAAAGTATTACGGTGACCTTGAAATGAACTTCACTTCTCAGCACGAGGTCAGCTAGCTATATGCGTTTAATAGATCTTTTAAAAACTGCACAACTTTTGTCTGAAACCTTTTTTTTCAAAACAGCTTTCTTTTTCACATGTTTCACCGTTGCCGACCTTTTGGCGAACCCTGTATCCAAATTTGTATCGAGTGAAATTATGTACATTGGGTTCGTGTCACGGGTGTTACCGCTACAGGCTCCTACGCGAGACAGGTGCGTCGGTCATCGTACGCAAACTAGAAACGATGGACGCTCGTACGCCCCACGCGCAGGATCGCAGGTAGAAACAGCGTCTCGGCGGTACGTCGACGTAGAAAAAAATATCCTCGCGAGGGACTCCGCGCCACGGGCTTCCAATCTCGTAAAACGTCTCGTTTTGGGCAAAGCCTTCCCAGCGTTACTTTCGAGCCTCTTAACAATTACGGAGGCGTCACCTCAGAAACGTCAGCGTAAAAGAAGCGCGGCCACCCCGACAATGCGACAATTACGCCGTGTCAAGCTGCCGTTGGTACAAGCTCGCATGTTCGGGCTGTACGTGGAGAGGCGTGTACAGGGGGGGGTGTTTGCACGCGACATCGTAGAATTACGGGGCTGGTGGTGTAAGCAGTGCCAGTCGGCAAGTTTCGAATCGTAGCCGGCTCAACGGCCGACTGTCAAAACAATGCCATTCCTCACGCCGTTATGCGCGGCCCATTTAAGAGCCCGCACCACCGACGCGACGCGACGCGCGTTCGACTCTGTGCTCCACTTCGCTCCGCTTCGCTTCGTCTCTTCGCACCTCGCTTCATTTCACTCACCGGCAGCCTTTATCTCGCGATTCGCCCAAGCACCCTCCTCCGCCCCCATCGCTAACGTGCCGATCCAATAAAATCGTTCGAACACCCCCACCCCATTTGTACCCTTGATATTAGGTAACGCTCTGTTATTGAATTATCAACAATGCTCGCGTTTCCGTTGCGCCGCGCCTCGCTTCCACCGTTGAATCGACGGTGACGGAAGTGGGAAGCAACGATATCGTTGATCAATGAAACTCCGAAATACATTCGAGAGGAGCTACGGGAACAATGATCGAAAACTAACCAGAAATCAATGAAATTAGTTGATCTGCGTTTTCTCTCTACGCTTTTACCGGGCGGAATTTGTCGCGTACAGGAAAACACGTTTATCGCGATAAACAGGAACGTTTGATACACTTCTAGTTTTAATTGCAAGGGGTAAATATGGTCTACGTTTCGTTTAAAAAAATGGTCACGTGACTTTACTCGATCCCGGGCGTGGATCAATCGACTTTTCTGCGCGCAATCGCGTATATTTGTATGCCTTGTGGACACAAGGAATATCATTCGCATACAACGTTATACGTTATTCGATACGTATCGACGAATAAGCATCCTTCTGCGCTAAATTAAAATTGGTTATGAGATACTCGTTTGCGTTTGAAACGTCCCTCCGTTTCACTCAACGAAATATATTATGCGATATGATTATTCGAATGCGAGCTTTTACTTTAAAAGGTCGAGCATGCGTGACGTTAATTTACGCGCGAATAAATATGGGAATATATTAAAATTTTGATACGGCGAAAACGTTAGGCGATAAAGGAGTTTAGCGCGGTAACGTCGCTCGAGCATAATTTTCTTTGGGACCTTTACCTCAAACGAAATGACGTAATTTAAAAAAATTACATAATAATTATCGTAATTACTGTAAATAGGTTCGTCTTCGATGCTAACGTTTAAGTATGATTTCTACGGCGAACTTCAAACTTTCAAATTGAATATTCGGCCGACGTTGCATTTAATATCAATGTTCGGTCAAATCTGGTTTGAAAACAATTTATTGGATTTTCGCTCGAAGCGCTTACGAAGATTTATTGGGCCAATCAAAAAACAATTACGGAATCATCAAGAGCTGACGACGTTTTTAACCGGAGATAACGTTCCCGTTCGAACCAGTATTCTCGTCCTCAAATATATTTCCGACTATCTATCAAAATTATTATGCGGAATATTTTCTTTTTTCTTTCCCCGGGATCGAAAATTGATGCCCGGTCTACGAAATACCATTCCTTTTTTTTAGAAATTAATTACGCCAATTGCGTTCCGTTTTTAAAACCACCGAGAGGAATTATTCGACCGGTAAATTTCATTACGTCGGTAATAAATCCTACATCCATTGTTGTGTCAATGAATTTTTCATTTTTCCCAAAGACTTGCCCGCTCACGGCAATAAAAACCGCACGGACGGTTTCATTGTTCCTGGAATGGACGCCCATACGGTAATTACGAATCTATTAGCGCAAGAAGCATTATCCGATTTAACGTTTAATAAGCGGGAATACTCTAAATCTAAACGTTAATGCATACTTTTAGCATAGACCATCGAATATCCTTCAACGCGTGAAAATAAAAGAAGTCCGCTTATGCATATTATTCCGCGAACGAACCGTTCGTGATTCAACGAATTGTCATAGCGGAGCTGCGCCCTACGTTAATTCATTGTTTAAAATGCAGATATTCAGAAATGCTTAGGGGAATAATCCACCAAAGAAGTTATCCGTCATTCGGAGGAAGTTGTGTTCTCGAGGATGGGGGGTGGGCGCATCGCAGTCGTCGGTAAAGTTCGAAACGAATAAATTCTCGTGCCGCGTACACGGCGTTAAGTCCTCATTCAAACTTAATCCGTAATTTAAATTCCGCGGAATGAGCGTGTATCGATTTCAAGGAGTAACGGGTTCAAAGTGTGGCTCACTTTTTCAAATGGTACGCGTTGTACGTTTTTCCGGAAATTGCCATTTCGGTATATCCCACGCCACTGACTTTTACGAACCGCCGTTCTTTAATAACTTAAAGAACTTCCTCGGCCTATCGAAATAACATCTACCACTGAATCATACTCTATTCCAGTTAAGAATGAACCAAATTGGTGAAGAGAACAGTTCATGCGGCTAGCCACGCCTACCGTGCCTCTGACGCGCGACCACAGCGCCGCGTGCGTATGCGAGCAAGGTCCCTTCTTAACTGGAATACAGTATAAGTCATTGCTCCAGACATTTTTGAAAAGTTTCGCTTTAAAGTCTGATTTCTAATCGCGTAGAATCCTGCAGACATTATTGTCACGTAAATTTGGCGATCTTCAACGTTTCACCCGGTAACTTCAACGAGGAGTTCTACGTTACGCGATCGTAAAAAAAATTCGTTTTCCAACGGTATCTATCGCGACGAAAAAATGTACGCCACGTTTCAGATACGCTCCACGTATAACTCCGTGCTATCGGGCCACGCTTTAACGACGGAACATTAACGAACCAATTTTGCGCGAACAAACAGTCCCCTTCGCCGCCCTGGCGAATGCCTTTCCCTTCTTTCCCTGCGTAGGGGAGGGTCGGGGGGGGGGGGGGGGCGTCTAGGCATGCAAATTCCAACCCCGGGCCAATTTCTCACGGTTGATTTGAATCGTTAATTGGAAGTGCTTATCGTCGTTGCAGCACGTCGCCTACCCACCGCCTCTCGCGCAGTGTGCTCGTGTAAACGGTACGTGTACGTGTACAACTTAATCGCGAAACCCTCTCTGGCGACCTCCTATCACCCAACAACCCTTGCCGTGTGGCTACCTCTCGTCTGGTATCATCCACGGTTAATTACTGTCCGCATAATTATCACCTTCCTGGAAATAGCTTCGCCGATTAGTCTGATATTCCTGCACGCGAATCAACTCGGTCGGGTTACAACGGAATAACCTGACTTCGCGGTTTCAATTCTTTTTCTTTTTTTTCTTCCTTCGTACGAGATCCTTCGGAATAGACGAAGTTGAAATTATGATTATCGGAGGAGGCGCGTTTCCCGCGTTTCGTAAATACAGTCGCGCGTGACGCCGATGGTTCGGTATCGAGACATTTTTTTTTTCTTACGATATTACGAGGTGATGGGAAACCGAATTAAAAGCGATGCAAACCCATTCGTGTGTATCCAACTAAACGCATTGAGCATCGGACTATAAAGCGAGTTCGAAAATAATTATATGATCGTTTCGTCGATAAACGATGATCCAGTACTGCACATTGTTTGATAGTCACAACACAATTTACTGTGAAGCAGCGCCCGTAATTAATATAATAATGGTATCAAAGGCAAGCGCATTTCTCGTTGCGATACATACTGTATTAAATGACGAGCAGTATGCTCATTATTCTATATCAACATACCATCGTCGAAAGCATAATGCAATGGCTTGTAATCAAATTTCGTAGGTTTCGGATTCCAGTTACGGCCAAATCGTTTAATGCGACAGCAAGCTTTATATCGGTAAATCCAATAACGCAAATTTCATAAGTGGAGAAATTTGGCGTACATCGATCGCGCGACTCACTCTCGAATGTGTAATTTAACGTTAATCAAAGGTAATACGAGCATGAGTGGAAGCGTTGTTCGACGTTTTCAGTAGTATTACGTGGCAGTTTGATTTGTAATCGAACACGCGAAACGCATTACCCGTTTGTTCGCGAATTCCACAGACGGAATAACGATCGAGGATCCCAGAATCGCAGGTACAGCAGCGCGAGGAAAATTATTTGAGAATTATGGAAAAATCCAGTTCAAAGTTAAGCGCCGTTGTAAATTTGAAAAAAAAAAGAGACTTGCTTTCGACGAACGATTTAACTGTCTATTGAAATTGGATCAATTTACGGTCGTCTATTACAAACAATTTTTTTTTTAATCCCATCCCTCAGCTCATCCTTCGAAACTTTGTCCACTATACTCCCTCGATTTCTGTGATCCTCAAAGATCCTCGCTCGTCCTTGCAAAATCTAGGGTATCGAGAGAAACAATGGCGAGTCGTGGCCAAAGACGCTAAAGCGGAATCCTAGGGCGCAATAGTCACCTACATTTTACCCCGATCCAATATTGCCAAACTGACACGCGAACAAATTTGCGTCGACGAGGAGTTTATCAATCGCGAAGCTACCCCCTTTCGCGTGTGTAAGTTAACCCCCCCACCCGCCCCCCGGGACGCCGTCCAAGAAAGTATACACCCCGACCTGCTTTCCCCCGCGGATCGATGCCTCGCAAAACTTGTCGTCAGCTCGTCCATGGATGTGCATCGACTCGTTTATCCTTGCCAAGGACACGCGCACATCCATTTCCGCCTGTCGACGCATCAGCGATGCGCCCGGGATATCTGCGCGCCTCCAAGTTTCAATATTGGGAATTCGGACGAATGGTTATTAGATTCTGATGACCTCCGCATCCAGGACTCGTTACGAGCGAGCTTAAGGGGGCTTAGGCGACCCGTCGAAACAAAGTTCCGCTATGAACCTCGATAGACGGGGGCCGATCGTCCTCCTCTCACCCGTACGTCACCGGGGAGGGGTAGAGCTTCCAGGAACCTTCGAGGATAATTGGAGTTTCCAAACGGGGACGATCAGGAGCGAAAGGATGATTTATCGGGAATGCGGGCTGAGCCGGGACGATGTTGTTCGAGCAATAAGCGATTCGTCATTAGTGGGATCTTCGTGGATGTGCTTTATCATCGATTAAGATCTCGTACTTGCGCGTTAGGAGGCGACGGGAGGATTATTTATTGGCCGCGGATCCTTGCGATTTGCATTAGACTGTCTCTATCGGAATTGGATCAATTTACGAACGACGAATAACGAATTAGGGGCGAATGCTTCGTCAGAGTGCGTGGTGTACCACTCGATTCGAGCGAGGTATCACTTTTGTCATACGAATAAATCTATTGCGATATTGGGAAGAGACGCGGGTGAGCGTAAAATTTACTCGAATCGCTTTGCGTCTTATGAAATGTCGATACGTCGATGCGTCGTATCTAACCTAGTTGAATAACATCCTCCGGTTGAGCTGAGAATGGTATAAAAGTGATTTCGGGAATACCTCTCGCGATCGCTTAGCAGAGACGTAAATGACGATGTTCCGTGTCCAGGTTAATTCGCCGAACGTCTTGGAAACTAAAGTTCTTTCGTTAACGATCCAATAATCCTCCACCGAACGCATTCCGTGGAATATCTTCTCTCCTCACGATCCGCCATCGCACGGACCAATTTGAATTTCCCCGTGATAAAGACACTCAGCCGCGAATCGATAACGATCGTGATTTCGTATTTCCATATCGAGTATTCCCTTCCATCGTGCCCACCGCGATATCCTATCGTTCGATCCGTGGAACCTGTTAACTCGAACGAGAGAAAACTTAAACGAAGCTACTGGGCGAAGTGACGCTCGGGGGCAAACCGCTCGGCTGAACGTTATCAAATTCGTCGCTGGCAGGAACGTACAGCGATTTTATTTCGCAACGAGTCCAACAACATAATAAATTTCCCCGAGCATCGGATAAAGCCGTAGGTCACGATCCGGGATCCCGAAGACGCGTCTATCCCGGAATGAATCTCTGACTATCCGTGACCATGACTCTTCGCGGGAACACTAGATCCGTCGGTGTCAAGAAGGGGTTAATGGAAAAAGCGTATCTGTAACGTGTCTACCACCTCCTTCCTCCCCCCCCCCCGGCCACCAGACCTCCCACCGGTGGGGTGGTTCCACCACCATACTTTTTATTTCCCTTCCACGTTCTGGACCATCTAGCCGAGGCTATAAAACGCTGCCCGTTTCACCTCTTCTTTATCTTCTCTCTCCTTCTACGCTATTCTTTCTTTCCCTTCTCTCTCTCTCTCTTTCTCTCGATCTCTGTCTTTCCCTTTTCCGCTATCATTCTCCATCTATCCCCTTTAAACGCGCATCCAACACAAGCATGCGGTTTTACGGCAACGTTAGCTCCTTCAGGTCTCTCTCTCTCTCTCTCTCTCTCTCTCTCTCTCTCTGTTCGTGTCCTCACATTCCCTGCCCTCTGAACCCCGTTCTCTTTGGCGGTTTCTTTACCCTTCACCGCCTCCCACGGGAGCCGTAAAGTCCAAAGCGAAAGTAGTGAGATATTCGAGGTATGTTGAGTGGCGGGATACTGTCACCGAACTAAAATTTGTAGTTAACCTCGAAACTGAAACCCGTCCACTCGGCGGCTCTCCCGTAATAACCGGCAGACCGGCAAAACTATAAAAGTTAGGGGAATAAAAAGATTCCGTCGTCGGACGTCGACGACTCGAATGCGTATTGTTGTACCGCGTTCAAACGCCCGGACGCGGTACACGCCTCGCTCATTCTTCGGAAATTAAAAAATTCTTTCCCTCAGTTTCTCCGAGAGCCCCGTTACTCGTGCAGCCGTCGAGCGACGAATAGGAGAATAAATTCATTCGAAGAAGGTACGCCGCAAGTGGAATCCTAAAACAACCCTTTTGTTTTCGTTCGCGCGAACCACGGTTACCTATAGATCGCCGAATTAACGGTTATTATTTCCCTCCGCGCAAACTTCCCGTAACTTTGCTCTCGTGTATTTTCTTTCGACCGACCATCGATTTCTCGCGAAGTAATAGACTCCATTAATTCCCACCGTCGGCGTATAAATTATGAGGAGTTTACGCGCGTTCCTCCTAAGAATTCAGAGGGAAAAGACGAACGTGGCCGTCGTACCTCAAATTTGTACAGTAAAATAAACCTCAGTTCGCGAGTCATCCATTGAATATCAAGTTTTGAAAGAAGGAATAGCTAAAAATATTATAATCAGTTTCTCCAAAGAATCGAGAAGGAGAAGCCAATCGGGGTTGTCGAATCGAAAATTGTTACAGTAAAATAAACTGGGGTTCACAATTCATCCATTGAATTGTTTTTAACGAAACAATAGCTAAAAATTGTTGAATCAGCACAGGAAGTAAATTTCAAACAATTTAAACTAATGGAATGTTTAGTCGACAGATATAAACCGCGTAATTACGAACCAGCATTTCCCAGCCAGAAAAGCAGTGTCCCAGCGATACAACGTACTGACAAGGGAAAACTCGAGGGACATTCTTACGCGGAAAAGGCGTACCGTGTGCGTCGCACGGAAATGGAAGTATCCATTCTTGATAGCTTGGTCAGGAAGAAAAATCAGTGCCGGAACTTTTCACACCGTACCGCGTACGTACGCTCCGAAGTATCGTATCGTGTTCCACTTACCTTTGTTTCCGACGACGCCACTGCGATACTTGAACCCCCCCCCAGCAGTCGCTGTCCCGGGGTCGGGGGTGGTTTACCCCGCCCACCCTCTTTCCGCACCATAATGCTGACTTGGTGAGCGGACGCGCAATGCTCTTCGTGGCAGTACCTCGTGTTAAACCTACCTTGGGAATTCTCTACGTGTCGTAACTGTGCCCTCTTTGCGTGTCGGCTTCCAGCAACGGTCAATGCATGCACGATGTTGTTGGACTCAGCTCACTCCCACGGTAGCCGTTTTTCCGCCGTTGCACTTCTCGGGTAGGAAAGAAATTGCTGTGTCGTTGGCTGTTTCGAATTGTCGGTGCGCACAGTGAAAATGAGAATGTTTGCTAGTGCTGGGAATAAATTCTATTCGGAGTTAATCCATTCGCTGCGAGGCAAATTTTTAGCGTCTGGCCCAACGCTGCCGAGATCAATAGCAAAACGATTTAGACGTGCTTACTCTGAATTTGCTAAAGAAGGGAGATCATTCCGATGGAATTGTTTCATTCGAGAAACTCTTACGGTTGTTAAACGATCTTACAATGTAAACGTATTACGGGATGTCTCGCAGTTGGCAGTGAATGGGTTAATTCGGTGGATGGACGATATCTGTGGGGTCTCGATCAATTAAGATGGAACACCGATATTTTTGTTAGTGGTAAGAATAATATCCACTAAATACGTGATGTTGTTTCTTTAACAAACACTTTGTCAAAACTGTATATATTTACAAGAGCTTACACAGTAAAGAAAATAACGGAGTGTTTAAAATGTACCGAGGTTGTTCCTCGTTTGGAGTCAGAGAGAGTTCTGAGTTTAGGAAAAAACGTACGCTCCTCCATAGGTACCCTTTCCCGAAAATAGAAGTTTTCACGAAGGTGGAGACTGTAGAAAATATGTATTGTGATGGGTATGCTAATTTTGAGTCTCCACCCAGAGGGTGACCATTAGAAGGTAGTCGGACGTGTACCTGAGGGGTACCGAGGGTTCCGTTGCAAAATAAATTTGGAGACTCCTGAATTTCGTGGAACCGAGCGAGTCTGGTGGCCAAATGTTTTATTACCCTTGCCAATCGAGCATTGCGACAGGGTCGGTATTGTACTACGGTCATTGGACGGCCTTATGAAAAGGTGTCCGTTTTTCGGAATTAAATAAAATAATGAAGTATGCCTTCCAATGCCGATATGTGAGCGCGTTAGGGCAATAAAAACATTTGGCACGTAGGAGTGCCTGATGATTCCAATTACTTGGAAGACAAGAAAAATTACCGGTGTTTTACAGACGGAACAATATCTAAATCGGATGAAAAAGATCCGTACGATTCGTATCTATCCAAGTACGATTGAAATTCGCTGGAAATTCGACGATTCCCCGTAATCCTACTAAAACGTGGGAAAAAAAACTACTAAGGGAAGAAAAAGAAACGTACGGTTCGCGCGCGTTACACTCGCTTTATTTTTATCTACGACCGTTCGGTCGGATTTGTCTTTCCTTTTTGTTCGCCAAAAAGTCCCGTTTCCTCGCATACACCGAAAACTGTAGTTTGATGTTTAGCGCGTCGCATGACCGCAGTACTTAGCGTTTTCTCCCTTTTCTTTCCGAATAAAAGAGTGCGCCGCGAGTGGTAAATTTTCAGCCTGACGAAAACTTGGAAAAAGATGTCCCGCCCGTGGCCAGTTAGCCTTAATTTGGAACACGGCCAGTACGCGATTATTAAGAACCGACGAACCGTACCTCGGTAGTTAAAGTTTCAATTTCCATAATCTTATACGCTCGCGCCGTGTCCGAGCTCGGATGTGGCTGAATATTATTCCGCGCGAATGCGAAAAGATTTTGTAATCGTCATTCGTTAATACGAGATCCATCGTGCTGCGAATCAATTATTATTGAATAATTGGTACCAAGAAATCAGGAAAATTTGGTTTAATTCCTGATTCGCAGAAATTTAGTCTGATTCCATGGGCTACGAGAGAAATGTAACAAGTACAAAATTGCAAATTAACCAAGTGTGTCGCTCGATTCGTTTTTCCTGTTAATTTCCGTGAAAATGAGAATATAAGTGTGTGCCGCGGTATATTATACAAAAATAGCAAGAGATTCTTTTCCTTTCCGAGCAGATGTAAAATTCCTCCACGATAGTTTGAACAGTTAATCTTGACGATAGCATTGTCCACGTAACGAAAGCTAGCGAACAATTTTTCAGTCCCACGGGACGCGAGCAAATACTTTTTAAACGTAACGAAATCAAACGCTTGAAGTTATTCAAATATGTGAAATTACGAGTTGAGGCGAAAGAGTACGAGGAATTTATATATCAGAATAAAAGAAACGAATGGATTTTTTTGTGTTTCAACGAACCGGAGATAAAAGGGGAGATAATTTGCCGAAATAGTACGTACGTGTCTTTTTTTCTGTTAAATAAATTCATCGTACTCTTTCCGTCACACCTCCGTACATCCGCGTACTTGCTTGCCGTTGTCGGATGCAATTGCGTGGCGCTGCGAAAATAAAATATTTACCTCGTTTCGACGTTTGTTTGAACCCATTTCGTTTTGATCACAGGCCCCCCTCCCCCCCTTGGCCGGAGTGTGCACAGAGCGTCGACGTGGTAGTAACGCATCGTGAAAAGGTGTCACCGGTGCCGACGCGCAGCCTTTGAAGCTCGTTAGTTACTTATCACCGGCAAAAGGAGCATCCGCGATAAAGGACCGTAGACTGTTCGGCTCGGAATAAAGAGCGCCGCAGCTTGAAAAAGCTACAGAGGGCCTTCCGGAATCCGCGCGTTTCGCAAGAGCGTCGCGAGGGTGACCTCAAAAATGGAGATTGCAACAAAGTAAGAGAAGGAGCCGGCTCCAGAGAACTGGGTTTCGTAAATTTAAAAGGGCGGGATATGGAATCATCTTCCAACGTGGTTTCATGAATAAAAAAAGGGAGAAAAAAAGCAGGAGGAACAGGGCAAAGTCGTTTCACCTCCTTTCAACGTTTTTATTTAGTAAACATCGTAATATTATAGTATGTACAATAATATACCTATCTATTCTAACGATATCACTGCGATTACGGATTTTTCTGCGTTCTCTTTCTCTCTCGCTCTCGTTCTGTCTCTCTCTCTCTCCCTCTCTCTCATTCCTCTCTCCGTCTCTGTTGTGTTACGCTCGCACTTAGTTAGTCTCATTCGATTAAAATCTACGGGCTGTCGAGTGTGTCCGCGACGCGCCGCTTCACCACCGTCGCGTCGGGCGGACGAGTCTCACTTTAAACTGCGACAGTTTAGTTTTGCTTAGTTCCTAAACTTCTGTCGTCGACGCGACAAGAAACAACGCGCATCCCTGTCGCGGTACACAATGCGCATTGTGCGTTTGCGGCGCTCGCGTTACGCCGGGCCGAGTCGAAAAAGGAAGAGAAAGGGGTGCCGAGGCGCTTCTCTCTCTCGTGGATATTCCGCCGACATCACCTGCCGTCGGCGCGTCTGTCGTGTCTCCCGAACGGTATTTCCCCGGTTGCCGAACTCCGCAGTCGCTTTTCCGCACCGCGCTACCGAATTCCGGGGGGGCGAAACAAAAATGCCGCCCGACAGTGAATTCCGCGACAAAATGCTCGGACGAAACGACCCGTGCGCGAAGTCGTTTACAAAGTTAGGAGATGAGACCGAGCTCCGTGGACAGTTCTCAACGGATCGTAGGAAGAACGGACGTCGAATTGAATTCAATTCCTGCGGTCGAAAGTAATTCGCGACGCGGTCGAAACGAGATTCGAGTTTGTCCCGCAACCCACCCTCGGTTTATATCCGAGGGCGTTACACCGCGAACGTGCTGCGTTTACCGCGGTTTCGTGTTTTATAAACCGTGCACGGTGAACGATATTTGGTTGCGGTACGCGCCGGTAAGTGTCCCGAAACTTCGACTTACCGAAGTTCGTTCGTAGTTTCTTCGAGCGTTGGTTACATCGCTCGATACGCGAGTGTCGTTCGATGTCGACGATAACGGTAGACAAAATCTTCCGTTTAACAACGATGTATTTCACGCCGTTAATTCGTGTCATATTTTTTCCCGCGAAAATCTGTGAGAAGTAACGAGATATTTTTTTACAAACTTATTTCAACGTGTTCGGAATTTTTCTTGATGCTCGGAGCCGTCGTCGCTGTTTTCTTTTTCCGTTTGTTCATACGCCCGAAGGGTTTACTTTGTGCCAGGTGTACGAATTATCAAGCGTTTTACCTTCCGCTGCCATGGATACGAGCTATTTCTAAGGTGTAAATAATTACTGTTAATAAACGACTTTTTGCCCTAATTTCTGTTGGTACGCCGAACGGTCGTTACTTCTAATACACTTTGCGCGCGGGTTACAGCAGTAGAAAACTACGATGCGAGAACTCAATTACACTTCAGAGATTACGATTCGGTGAACAAAATGTCGCGTTGCGCGTGTCACCTCGCTTGGTGCAAATGTCATCGACCGTACTTGTACTTTAACAAATAGAACACGATAGGATAAAAAAAACCATACTTCCTCCCTAAAATGGTATTAACGTATCAAACATCCGTGTTATCTTAACCTATGAAGTGTTAGTACAAAAAATGTAAAACCATACTAAAGAATTCGAACGACGTACACGAAACGAATACAATTCCTTCGGGTTATTATTCGAGCATTTCAACCAACCGCGCAAAAACCGCCATTTTAACCGTTTGAGCGCCACGGGTCTTTCTTGTTTCTAAATCGACAATTGAATTGATGACTGGAACAACGTTACGGTGTGACTATTTTGGCAAAGTTTCGACAAAGGACAGAAGAAGCGCGATCGCGCCGCTTGGCACCCAAACTATAAAGACGCACTGGATCGAAGAACGACACAATTTGCTTTGCGGTACTCTTAACTCTGCTAAGATCGCGCGGATTACTATTGTAATCGAAAATGAGTTCGCGACGAAACTTCGAGACATAACATCGTCCCAATCCGTCTTCTACCCACATATTTTGAATTTTATTTAAAATATTTTGTTTAAACCATTTTGTTTTATCAGGTGTACTGAATATTTTGTTTTCTTAGTTTCAATGATCTAATTCGACTCAACACCAGTTACGAGTAAAAAATATAATTTGGATCACTATTGTAATCCGCCCGACCACTGACGCGAAATTTAAGAACGCGACCAATGCAGGGTTAACGCGCGAAGTATACTAACAAAGTCGTAACGTAAAAAAAGAAAGTTACTCTCCCCGAACCGAAGAACTTCATATACATATGCATATATCATTTGGGATATCGATGAAGACTCTACTCTTAACCCGTTACAAAACACAATCGTGGAATTCCGAATAGAAAAATGTTGCGCCCCGAAGACGATCGGCAAGGCGCCGGTTCGGAGCAACGAATAAGTTGACGTGGCGCCCATTACGAAATCGGATCTACGCTTTTGGTTAATGGCCCGCATCCTATCTCCTTACACCTAGTTTCCGTTGAAAAGGAAGAAAAATATCTCGAAACTTCTGTACCGCATCCCCTACCACCGTCCGAGTAATTATTCTCTCAAGTTTTCGCTCTCTGCCTCTCGGGGCAATGTTTCGTTTCGTCGACCGCACGTGTATCGACTTTATCCTCCATTTCACCCTCGAAAACTTCCGGAATGTTGCCTTTCCGTAGCCTCGAGGGTTAACCCGTCGCGCTACCCTTCTCTCTTTCTCGCACTCTCGCCCGTCTCTCCCCCATCCGCGCTCCCTACACTTCTCGCGCACGTAATTCAACTCCGAGGAAGAGCCATCCGATCTGCAGAGGATACGGCGTTCCCCGAAGAGGACGGGCGAGGGTCAGCCCCGCGAGTCTATCTTTTTTTTTATTCTCCAGTAGCCAACGTCGCAGGTACGCGAGAGTAAAGCTGTCAACACACTATCGTCGCGTCACGTGAGCTCGTGTTCTATAACGGTATCTCACGTCACGCGAAAAAAGTATAGTGTGTATATTATTAACGCATTTAAATGTATCAGAACCGCTACCGTCGCGTCACGTCACGCTTACAACACAGACACTCTACACTCATCACAGATACCGTGATAGTACATGAGCTCGCGTCACGCGACAATAGTGCGTTTTCACCTTACCCTCGGGCGGCGAACGTTACGGAGGATAGGTTTTTATTCTTTGCGAGTCAGGAAACAAACTCGCTCGGAGCCACTCCGCGGATAAACGTGATTTTCGAGCGATAATAGCTGGCGATCGGTAATGCCGCCGAGTCGATAGCGGACGAAGATGGACGCCTCGCGTCGCATCGAGTAGCCAATACCACACGGTGGCACACGAGCGCATCGTCGGCGTAACTATCGCCGTAACCCCCGATCGACGATTTATGATACAGATACTATGTACAGGTTTCGCGTTCGTACGTCGACGCTAATACCGCGGCATTTGCGATCCGCTGTGCGCGCGCGCTTATTAAACGACAAACGGACCGATCTGACGCGTAACGACGTTTGTCGCATCGCTAATTAGGGACATTAGGCTTAATTCATATGTCGTGGTACGTCCTCGCGTTGTCGTACGTGCTCGTTGCGCGTCGGTGTGTTTGCTCGTCGCACGGGGCCCGGAGACGGAGGTTCAACGTGTGTCGCCTGAGCGCATTAACACGCGTGTCGTACATGTGTGCATAACGCGATGGAGAGAGAGAGAGAGGGAGATAGAGACTCTACTCCTATCACCCTCTCCCTTTCCCTCGATCTCTTCCGCGTTATCCGTTCGTTCACTCTTACTTAACAAGATGATTTCGTAGTGTCTGACGCGACGAAGTGCACTCGACTATCGATCAATCGTTTATAGTTTCTTAGGGGTTTGCTCGTATAGACGTGGCGAATCGTGAGTCGATGTTGATACGACTCTTGGAACGTTTGCTTTCGTGTCTGATCAGTCCACCGGATTGCCTCCGCGTTATTATTCCCGTTGGAACGCTTTCCCGCGAATTTATAGTTGCCTTTTCATCGATAGAAAAGTATCGGCATCTTAACCGTTTGATATTCTTGGAGTTATGGCTTCCTTTCGGCACGTACGGTTGCTTTTATTAATTACAGAACCGTTTATTTACAAGCGTTACAATTTACCTTTGTTCGCTGAAATATCATGAATTAAAATGAATAGGTGATCGAATAAAACGTATTCCGTGGGAAATATTAGATATATTTACCGGCCGTTTGTCCTTCCGGTGAAAATACGATAAATTTTATGAAAAAAAGCCGTATGTACAGTGACTCACAAAATTATGTATACACCTACCAATTTTTGTTTTCCTCGCTCGTACTGCAGTGATAAGTAACGGAAAAAAAATTTGAAAAAATATTATTTAAAGAACAGAACATGCACAACATAGAAAGTACAACTTTAATCATTGTAGATAGAGAACTTTTAACAAAACAGTCAACTTTGCGAAAACATCGAAAGAAAAGAGCTCACAAAATTATGTATACACTGTTCAAAAACAAAAAGAAACACTGCGAATACTGTACATAAAGTAAAAATGAAAGGGTAAAAACAAGAATTAATATTTCGTAGGCCCTCCCTGTAGGTCGATCACGGCTTGCAGACGTCTTGGCATGCTTGCGACAAGTTTGTGGATATATTCGGGGCGAAGTTTGGTCCATTCCTGTTTGAGCCGATCTCTTAATTGTGATATGGACGAAATTGGGGTCTCATGCACGCGAACATCCAATTCTGCCCATAAATTTTCTATAGGGTTCAAATCTGGCGATTGCGCCGGGGGTTGCATGCATTTGGGGACGTTGTACAGAAGCCATTCCTGGACCAATCTTGATTTGTGTTTCGGGTCGTTGTCCTGGTAAAACTTGAAGGTTCTTGGTATACCCATTTTGTCGGCACTTTGGACGAGATTTTCTTTTAAAATCTTCAAATATGCCTCCTTATTCATATTTCCCTCAATAAATACTAAATTTCCCACACCAGACGCCGAAAAGCAACCCCAGACCATCACGCTTCCACCGCCGTGTTTCACCGTTCCTCGTAAATTAGACTTCTTGAGTTCTTCATTTTTTTTCCGCCATACCATACTCCTGCCATCTGAGCCGAACACATTGTATTTGCTTTCGTCGCAAAATATTACATTATTCCACCAAGTTTCATCCTTTAAATAATTATCACGAGCGAATTGTAAACGTATTTTTCTATTCCGTTCATTTACAAACGGTTTCTTACGAGCTACCCGGCCATTATATCCCTCTCGTCTAAGAATCCTGCGAATTGTTTCGGGGTTCACATGTTTATTGCACTCCGCCGCAATCTCGGTGGTAATCTTCGGGGCACTCAACTTCGGATTGATCTTCGTTTTTCGGATTACCAGTCGTTCTTCACGCCCACTCAATTTTCGCGGGCGGCCTGCATTCGCATTTTGGTAGTCAATCCGGTCCTGATTTTTGAACCGTTGTACGACTTTTTGAACCGTCGATCGTTTCACATTCAATAGTTCACTGATCTCCGTATAGGACTTACCTTTTGCCTCGTGATACACTATCAATTGGCGAATGTCAAAACTTAAATTTTTACCTCGTGGAGCCATTATAATGCTGCGTCAAACACGTCTAATTTTGCACGTTCACCATAGAATTTCTCGTGACTACCGCGTAACAACGGTTACCTAGCAACGCGTAGATCTTCGATTTTTTCGAATACGAGAAAAACCCATTCTGGAGAATAAGTACTAGCTTTTATCGCTGCAGTATGCGTTATATTCGCAAGTGTATACATAATTTTGTGAGCTCTTTTTCTTCGATGTTTTCGCAAAGTTGACTGTTGTGTTAAAAGTTCTCTATCTACAATGACCAAAGTTGTACTTTCTATGTTGTGTATGTTCTGTTCTTCAAATAAAATTTTTCCAAAATTTTTCCCGTTATTTATCACTGCAGTACGAGCGAGAAAAACAAAAATTGGTAGGTGTATACATAATTTTGTGAGTCACTGTACATAGTGGAGAGGTGAATTTCTAAAAAATGTAATTTCAACTCAGGCCTGTATCGTTCGAAACTACCTTTTGTGCCAGAAAAGAAACGCTCAGCTCCATTCTTTATCAGCGTTGAATAACGAAAGTATAACGAAGACTCGTAACGACGGATAAAATGTACCCTCACAGTTCGGCGATAAATAATGCGTGCGATAAAGTCCGATTAATAGTCCATTTGGACGATTTTCCAAACCAACGGACGAATTCAACTTCAACGAGAAAAAATTTAGGGCGCGTTCGCGCGTCGCGTGGATTATTTATGCCGAATGCGCAATTATCGCAGTCCAATGTTACAATTAAACGCCTCGTTGGCGAAAACGCGTACCGAACCAATTACTCATTTATGTCGTGCCCATTTATTCGCGAATATAAGATTAACTTGTACGCGCTTGACACGTTCCATGTTTGTTATTGCTCATTCTCGCTGATTGGTCTTCGCTGTGTACACCCCTGCGCAAACGCGTTTATTATTAAATTTCTTTACCGGAAGGCTGATACAAACCAATCGATTTATGTACTTTCTGGGCTCGAGAACAAAGGAATCGACTGAATTTATATATTTCCCTGTGACAGAATAAAAGTAAATCACGGCTTTCAGCTCGGCCGATGCAATAATAGAACAGATTTCACGTTTAAAAGGGCGAAACAATCGTGACTGACATAATATTAATGCGCGTGACCATAATTCATAAAAGGAAAATGCATTTATGCTGACATTCTCTGCGCTCATAACGCGGAGATTACTTCGAATGGATTCGCGATAATCATTTCGCTTTATCGTTTCCAATACCGTTACGTTCGAATTTGCGATCGTCGATTGGCCGAAGGAACGTGACTGAGGATGATAATTATAATATTTCTTTGTTCAATGCGTAAGTCAATTTGGTAGCTTTCATACGATTCGCTCGATTGTCAGATATCCATCATGCGCGCGTTATTCGTACCGCGTAGCAACACTTTTCGCTCAAATTTCTGGATTTACATTTGTTTGGAACGATTAAAATACAAGAGGTGGTTTTTAAATCATACTCTTGAATACATGCAATTTAGCTCGCAAATAATATTAACGTTTCGGTGGTGCCAGGATTTTAAATAATTTCCCGAATACTCGAATAATTATTCATACAACGCGCACACCTAGAAAATAAACACTGAGACATTTATTAATTTTCCCCGGGTTGTTCGCCACTTCCGAAAAGTGAATTTGTGATTGCTCCACGAAATGAGAAAAAAGAATAATAAAAAAAAAAGAAATTCAAGTTACACGAAACATTCCGTGCCTTCAAAAAATATAACGAACATTTTTTGGCGTACCTTCGTCGTACTCGCACATTTTCAAGATCCGCGAACGAGAAAAATTAACTCGACGAATGTAGCAAATTAAATTGGCAGTTATGTAAAATCGTAACAGGTTCTTTATAAATTTATGTCGTACAGGTGAGGTTAACATGTACGAGCGCGATAACGATGAAACGCGGGGAAAATCATTTGCCCCGGTACATTTATCATGCATTACAGCGACTATCCGAGACTCGCAGGATCTAGCTCTCGGGTCACGTTTTATTTTCCATTGGATCCCATTCACGTAGCCTGCATCCTTAAGATTCGACCGCTCATAAAACGTGCCGTGGGGCAATCGTTCCACGCTTTTACGCTTCCCGTAAATCGGTTTCTCTCAATGCGGATTATCTAGATTATCAAACCCTCCTCGCTATTCTCCGCTCCTTCGTTGCGCGACAAAAAAGAGAGAGAGGAAAAAAAAGCCAACGTAGCGAGGCAGACAGTTACACGGGATTTGTCCCGTCCGCGTTTCCCAGTATTAGCATCGACGTTTCTCTTAACTACACACTTTTTCATTCGACGAACGACTCGGGGGTCGTTAAGAAAATGGTCGTCTATAGCTCGCGTATATTCGGTACTCTCGAATCGCGGCGACTCGAGACGCGTGGTCCGTTCAAGAATTCTTGCTATCTATCTTTTTAATTGCCGGTCAACGGTGCGACGATGGAAATTAATAAATCGTAACAGCGAACGGAAGGTAATCCGTTCGTGATCACGATTACCCAAAGCTGCCCAATCGCGTGTCGTCGCGACGCTCCGTTGACCGGCAATTTCAAAAGTTTATAAATTTCGTCGACGGACCTCGTATCTCGTCGGCGATGCATTTTTCTCTTCCTCTGCATTTTCTTCTTCCTCTTGCGTTCGTTTCGAGACCCAGCATAGATTAATAGGATAGAGAAGGCGAACGTTCTATCCATTCGAAGAAGAACTTGAAGGATGCGGGTGGAGAGTTTGTACGTTGCGGAGATACTCACGGGAGAAACTTAACCCTTTGCATTTGCAGGTGCAGAGAGAGAGAGAGTGGTTCGATCGTTGATTGGTAGTTTTACCGCTCAGGAGTGATGAAAGAACGGAAAGAAACGTCTCGGTGTAATTTTGCAAACACGTTTATTTCCCTCGGTCACAACGAGGATAGAAATTTGATTCGCAACTTTAATTACCGTACAACGCTCACGACGAGTCCTTAAGAAATAAACTTGCCCGTCGACAATAAAATCGCGCGGACGAAACTTATCGGATAAGTACAAAAATCATCGCGCAACGTATAGCCTAACGGGTATCGAGGAAACGCGAGTACACGTCGACGCTTACGATCGCGAGATAACAATAGATCAAAGTATTCAACGGTATCGCGATCAAATCAATTATCGAGTGCAAAGAGTTAACTTTCCGTTTCGAGGACGACACGACACACAAAAGGAAAAGAATAAAACCATCATGCTGATTGGCATTGAGCTCCGACGTTGAATTACATTCGAAATAGTTGCAAAAAATGGTATCGTGATACTACTGATTCCTTATCCTATCAATCTCGATAAACGATAGCGTGCACTTAACGAGAACGTACCCCGACAAGATTTCGGACTCGGCCTAAGCAGCGTCGCGGCGACGCTTCGTTAGTGTTTAGTTAATGTTTGTTTACACCGACGATATGTACAAAATGATCAGAGACACCAAAAGACAGCTCGAGGATATAATGGGTCCCGCCGTTCCGGTTTGCATCGCCTCCGGTCGTTCGCCTGGAACACAGAAACACAGATCCGCTTGTCTTCACAATCGCCGTCTTTGGTACAAATTTTCCCCGTTTGTCGAGAGGGAGGGAGAGCGAACGAAAAAGAATTTAATTTGCGAAGTTGCGACCGTCCCGACGTCCAAATAGCTCGACACTCCTGTCTCCGTCTTTTTCGTTCTTTCGTCGACGGGTCTGACCGACGTTCTCTACATCTACTTCGGGTGTGATTGACATTCGAACGAACTAAAAACGCCCTCCCCCCCCTTCTAACACACTAACACGCGGGAAACGTTTTGCCTTCCATTTTGCTCGAACAGTTCGAAGCTCTCAGGTAAGCTCTACCGTTAACGAGCAAAAACTGAAGGGCTGATCGGTTCTAGGCGTGGCACCGAGGGATCAAGATAGGATTGATTTTTCGTACGAGTGTGACAACCCGGTTGCTGGACGAATGGCGCGTTTGATCAATTCTGTGCTGAATTTGATACACGCGAATCAACGGTGGCATTGCGCTTCGCCGGAAAGCATTTAGTATCTTTCGTTGACTCACTCAAATTTGTTGAATATACACTCACCTATTTTTTTTTTAAGTTACACGGATTTTAAGTTACACGGTACAAGAAAAGTCTTCCCTTTTTGACAAATTTATTATAATTTATTCTAATTATGTACGCCGCGAGTGGTGTAATACTAGACCGTAGTCTAGACTAGTACTTGTAATGCGTCAAATAAATTAAGGTTTTTACCACAGTTAAAAAATTACGCAGCACTGCACGCTGCTATAATGTGGTAGTTACTGAGAAATCTCAGTAGCTTTATTTTATATGAATTTCTGAGGAACGTATTTACCGTGTAAAAAGAAATTGGATGCATTTTATATTTATTCGCCCGTTAGAAAGAATATTTATTCTGCCAGACATAAACCTTGAGAATATTATCTCGCATCCTTTGTTTTCATGTAAGTAATGCGCGTAATTGAAGGAATACCATACGGGATATAAATATATGATTTGGCGTCTAACTACCTACCGAGCACACGGCAGACAAATCAGAACCTCTCTTTGTCTGTTGCAAGCCGTGTCAAACACATTGAATATCTTTATCAATGATTTAATATTCAACTACGTAACATTATTGCCGCTAATAGATAATTGATTATTAACGCCGACAATTAACGAAGTAACGCGCAACTCTGTTTCTTTGCATTTGCGTATTAATGTAAATTGGATTGACGTAAACTCTGCGATGCTTTCATTGCGAAACAAATCACGACCGTTTAATAATTCTGCTGACATTATTCAAAAATGGAGTTTACCGAGAAATGAGGTGCGCGTACGAATACGTTCTACGTTCGCCGAGTCTTTGTTCTCGTTAGTTTCCCCTCGTTAGTGATATTTATTCTGATATAAAAACAAGTATTCCACGGCGAGAAAGTTTCTTCGGTTCCGTTTTTAAGACCCGGGAGAATTGTTGGAAGCTGAAAGTTCGCGACAATTCTTTACGTTTGCCCGAGACTAAACGTTCCATCGTTCGCATAATTGCGGAAATTAACCGAAGCTCAAAATTTTTCTTCGGTTCAACTTAATGGGGACGGTTTCGAGAAGTTTTTAATATCTACAGCGTCGTCGCGTACGCTCCGTTGACTCGGAGAAATTGCTCTGGTTTTCGGGGGTCGGGCACGGAAGAATGTGTTTTTGACAAAAGATTTAGTATCTCGGGAAGGGAATCCGCGAGAATGTTTTGGAGCGTTGTCGGAATACACGTATGGCGTACGGTATCTTGTTAAACGTGTACGTTCGAACAAACTTTTCTCGGCCAAATGTCGGTTGTTTGTATTAGTCAACTTTGCGCAGACACGAAGCACAATTTCCGTCCCGTCCGAGTTGTACTCTCGACGCTCGAAGAATATTTGCCAGTTTTCTACGGTAAATTTAAAGTTTCTTATCACCGCGAAGACATCGCCCCCTCGTTTTATGATTATTTCGGGGGAGTTTGATCGAACGGTGGAGAATTTTTAAAAATTTACGGTTCCACTTCGAGAAATATGTACGGAGGCTGTTCCAGAATGTATGTTACGAACTTTGAAGGTAAATAAGGGTGGGTAGAAGAAATAACTTTTATTCCCAAACCCACGTTCGGTAGAGACCCAGTTTTGCTCGACAAATCTTTAAAAATTATCCCGAACGTCTTTTAACATCGCGCGAAGACAATTGATATCTGTCAAATAACTCATCTTCCCGCGAGCGTCTTCACCTTAGATTACGAGTATCGTAAAAGTGTCGATCTCATAATGCAAATTTAATACTGTTAACGTATACCTTTCCTGTGCTTCTTAATCATATTAATTATTTTTTAAACCGTAGTTCTGCAATGTATAAGCCTTCCGAAGATTTATTCCAAAAGATCGATGAAAATATGATTTCTCGCAAGTTACGCGAGATTCACCTCGAGTAATCAATTTTAACTCACGGATAAAGTATCGTAATCTAGGTTTAATACCGACGAGTAAAGATTCCCGATAAAAAGGAAACTGATACTTCGAAGCTCCATATTCTCTCCCAATGATTTTCAACGATCCATTATCAAATACTCGCGAACCATAATTCGCTACGAAGCATATTCTACCGACGGAGAGGCGAGAAATCATCAGCCGGCCTCCCGAGAGGATTTCATTCGCCTACGGGCAGGGGTCGACGCAACGAGCTCATTACTCTCGAAAAAGAATGCGTACCTCGTGCAAACACTCACCATTTAGGACATGAACTCTGATGGATGTCGTATTGGCATTGCTGGGTTTGCATCTGTACTCCCCAGAGTCCGTGGGTTGCGCCGTCTGGATAAGGAGCCAAGAGGTGGTGACGTCGCCACCCTTTTCGGTTATCACCGAGACGCCGCCCCTGGGACTGTCATAGCTCAGGACGTGCTCATTGTAGTACCAAAAGATGTAGGCTGGTGGCTCCGAGCTGAAGTGTATGGCACACGTCAGGTTTATCGTGCTCCCCGCACCGACGTACAGTTCAGGCCCGCCCAGTATCGTCGCTGTGGGTACTACGATAAAGAAGGATTTCACATTTTTCGTTTTCACCTCTCATTCTTTCTTCGTTTCCTTCCGCGACCCCCCCCCCCCCCCATCGCCCCTCTTTATTCCCCGCGAAACGTACAATGAGCGTAGAAAGTAATCGTACTGGTGACAATCGAGTTTTCGAGCGTACGTTCGATGAGCGAATCTCTCGATTTAACTTTTACGCGTTCGAGTCAAGAACTTTCTTATTTGGGCGACAAAGCAAGCGCGCAAAGATACGATGAATGTATTATCCATTTAATAGGTAGTTTGCAAATGAAGTGAAAAATTGAGGCGGTCGAAACCTTTTACGCGCCACTGTATTAACGCTTTGAGAGTCAAAGAGACAGATATAAAGTAACGAAGTCGTTTCTACTTGAATAAAATAAAAGGGGCCACTGCGGAAGCTTGCGCGTCGCATAGATACCCGTGACACTCGGCGTTAAGTTGATTAATGAATTCTTGTAGAAAACGAAGTAAAAGAATATCCTTCGCTGATGTACGTTTGTTAAAATGAAAACAGCAAGAGATCGCAGGATACATGTTAACATTAGAACATTCGCCGATTTTTTGTATGATTTAGTTATAGAATAAATATAATAAATAGAACAGAAATCACTGTAATATTATCATATTTGTGTACATTTTATACTATAATTGTCGATTCGAGGAATGGTTTAAAAAAGGTGTAAAAGTAAGATTAGCGTTCTGGTAATGCAAGATGGATAACGCGTTTATTGCGAAATCGAGTGAACGAATACTTTTTAAACTCACTGTACATACCCACTGTCGTCTTGTTCGTCATCCCCTTGGATAAATCCGGAGATTCGTGCGTCGCGAGAGCTCTTCGCGCGAAAAGCCTCTTGGGAATGATACTTAGCGAGCAGAGAGGAATGAGGAATTTTTAAATCTACCTTCAAGTAATCCGTGTAAACTAACGAGCCGGTACTTGTTATCGCGCGCGAAGCTCCTAATAATTGAAATAATGAGACCGATCTCGTCGACGTTACTCCAATTGAAAATTATATTCGGAAATCTCATCGCGACGTAATCATTAGCGTGTTACTGACCGAACGTAAAAAGAGGACTGGGTAAATTAATTCATGGCGGGAGCTTCTCCATATTGTAATAAGAACGGTGAGAGTCGCGAACACGCGTCGCGAATCTTAACCCCTACACTGTCGAACAATGATACATCGATGTTAGCGACATTCGCGAAAAGTGCCAACTACGATATATCGTTGCGCGTGCGATGGCACCTCTCGTATCGCGGGATACAAAATAGGTGTATTAGACGTAATCTCAAAATAAATTGAAAGTTCGCGGGGAAAAATGGCTCACGGTGAGCGGAAGTAAAAGCTTCGCGCTTATAAAATTAGTCGAAACCTAATGCTCTGAAACTTTTTATCATTTAAAGTTACAGTAGAATCTCGTTAACTCGGACTTGATGGAACCAGACCCCGTCCGGATCACCGAAAGTCCGGATTAAACCAAATAAATCGTAAAACCTCTGCAGAACAAGCTTTAGATAAGTAAAACTGTTAAAATCAATGTTTTTACCATGAAAATAAACCTTTCAGTGTCAATACTACAACACAGACCTACTTTTTAAATCTACGAATTGATTTAGGATAAAAAAACAAAACATCTTATTGATCGACATTTTTTTTAGATCTGCATACCGCTGCACAAGATCTCAAAAATCTTTCATTTTGTCTAGTACCGTACGTCAACTTTGGCCCGGTATTTTCCGCTTAGGTACAAAGTTTTCAATCGGCACTAAAAGGGGTTACGTACGCCAAGCGTGGGGGCAAGCTCGTTATCAAATATTCGAGATAAGTTCATGAGACTGTTCGCGCGCTCGCGATGACGGCAGTGAAAAGATGGCGAACGATTATGGAGCTTACCAACGACGTTTAAGTGAAACTGATACGATTTCACTGGTATGGTGGAGATCTGACATTCGTAGAGTCCCTGGTCTCTTGCCTGCGCGAACTTTATGCACAGCGTCCACTCCGACCACTCGCTGTTTTGACCCGTGTTCGGATTGCGGAGTGCTTGAAATCGCTGGTCGCTCGTGTAGGTGTACGCCCCCGCCGTTAAGATGTGTATGTCTCTGTGCCTCACCCAGGAAACCTTCGAAAATTCAAGTTGAAATGGAGATCAACGATTGCGCGGAACGTGGGGCCAGTTTGCTCGTACGACGCGACGGTTCTTCCTACGAGGTGATATCTCGTATGGAATTTCCGAGCCGATGAAGGTTTTGGTTCGAAACTCACCGATTCACTCGATCGAGAGCTGAGGCGATAGATTCGCGAGACTATAAAACATTTCTTTAAACACAGCTTCGCCCGATTCCGCGTACTGCGGGGAAACGAGAGGGAAACGACTGTCGAAATTTTCTCACTCTCGTCTCTCGTTCGCCCCCAGACTCGGATACTTTGTACCGGAAGTTTCGAGCCCCGGAACTCTCGGGAATTATTTCAAATCCCGAGACCCACCACCGCGAGGTAACGAGTAATAAGCATGACACGCGCAAATTTCGTTTCACGATTCGCTCCCGCTAAACGTTGCGGCGAACGCACCGGGGAGATAAGAACCCGGTAACGCGATCAGTACCACCGATACCCGACAAACATCGCGGGGGCGCGCGTAATACGTAATTTGTTTCGACGATGAAGGAGACATTTAAACTTTGTCCCAGGGAACTTTGACATCGCCGGGGACGACGGTAATTTCATCAGCCATACACGCGCTCCCGGTTCCTCGGCTCTTACCGGCAACGAGAAAGTAATCTAGTAAACTCTTGGCAAGTCTGCCCCGGCAAAGTAGCTTCCACCGTACTCGGCGCAAGTTTACCCGAGATCCCCGGGAACGGAAAGACCGAACGCGGGGGGATTCGTCTATTTCCGCGTTTACGGAAAAGCCGAAATCCAGCGATCCGTGCAGCCGGGCGGGGGAAAAAAGTTGCGGAGGAATACAGAAAACTTTTCCAGGAGTCTTTCAGGACTGTCGTCTCGCGGAAAAGGGATCTTTCGAGAAAAACTGTGACGCCGTAACGGTAAGTGGCACTACGATTTTTTTTTCCCCCCGACTCGCGTTCGAAAGAGAAAAATTGAATAATTTTACCCCCGCGTTACGTATCTCTCGCCGGTGTAACGTAAGTAATCATACTTTCGAAATACCGTACGTACGCGAGTAACTAGTTCGAAGTATGGTGTTTATAATTTATAAGCGCATCTCGAGGATACAGTTTGTTGTTCGCCGATGCAAAATGCAACGCGTTCGCGCGTTTTTACGATCGAACTCGATCGGATGATCGGGTCGTTCAGAAAAATAACCTTAATCCGCTGTAATATTGCGTGACTTTCAAGTACAATTTCAACGATCATATTTAATCGAGCGTTAATAACGATTCCTCCGATTCTTCGGCTTCTTTGTACGAAGGTAATGCGAAAATCGATGCGTCTACGGTGAAAAGAATAAAATTCCTCCGACAATGTTCGATATAAAAGGAGTTCGGCCTCGCTCTGAAGTCGCGCTTCGAGATAATTCTCTTTTCTCTTTTCAACGTTGGGTTAATCGTATCCTTTATGCTTTACGCTTGGAAACTTTACCGGTAACTTTGCATCTTTCGGATGTAATTCCCATGATCCGTTATTGCTACCGGTGCAATTAAATATTATGATCGCATTATTTAATATATTAAATGCTAATAGTTGGAGGTTGTTACGCGCTGCCTAGTGCACCAGAAGATGGTCAGCATGAGAGTGATAATCTTTTGTTTCTAAATAACCGTGAGATTTAGGGAATCCTCGCACGGAGTATGACGGGAAAGTATCACTTCTCTATGCGTGGATACGTGTGTGCTTTAACGATTATGAACTTTACGTGTACCTACTTACGAACCGCTAGAGTGTTTGGCTAGAAACCCGAAGTATCCTGCCATAACCTTCGATAACATATGTGCCCATGGTTACGAAAGTGGTCTGTCATAATTTTGTTCTGTTCTTGTTTATAATCGCACTGTTTGATTTTAAAGAACGTGACGCGAAATAACTGGTAAACTCTTTCCTTTTTATTTGTCGACTTATATCACTTTCATAATCATGGGCACATACATCATTATCCTATAAAATAAACAGATCAAACCCACCTTTTTCATTTCCCAAACCTACTATAAACATTACAATCTCAAAATTTTAACTAAACATATTGCTTCGTCGTCTCTCGAAGCCTCGCTCATCTTACATGCGAATCGCGTTCAAACTTCCGCCATAGCTATCCGGTCGTTATATCCCCGAGTAGCCAGGATTCGCGACTCGCGGAACACGGTTAATACGTGTCCCAGTTTGCGAACGGCTAACTTTTCACAAAAACGCCCAAATATCTGTCACAGTAGAATAAGCGACGAATATTAATGATCAGCCGCGGGAAACGCTGGCTGCGCGGACCGCGCCATCAGCGCTGAGAATGTCGAAGGAAGCTTATGAATCTCCGTTCATCGTCAATATCTCCTCTCGTAACTCATCGCTCCCCCGTCCCGTCACACCAACCCCCCCCCCCCTCCCAACTACCCCCGACCACCCCTAAGCCGGAAAAGACAGCCGTCCGCGCTCTGCCTACGTCGATTTGAGGGATGTAGTCTAACGCCAGCTGTACATATGTACCTCCCCCGTTGGCACCACTTAGAGTATTTACTCGGCGAAGTTTGCGCCTCGTAGCGTCTGGCGAGAGCCGCTGCTGCTACACGACCCAGGAACAGAAACAGTTTAGCGCTTCCTAAGTTATCCATCGGGGCGTGGGCGAGGGGAAGGGGGGGGGAGTCGCCGGGATGCGAAGGGAAGCGAAACTACGGGAAGACGTCCGGAATGATAAATGCCGAATGTTAAGCAAAACTGGCGCGGACATAACGGGGACGGTAGCAAATGCTCTCTCATATTGTCCGCTACCCGAGGCTGTACGGGGGAGTTCGAGAAAGGGGGTTGAAGAATTTTGGAGGGGTGGAAGGAGTGGAAGACACTTGGAAACTTCTCGAATCTCGAGGATGGCGATGTTGATGAAATTTGTGGGAATCGTGGGGGAGGGGGTCAATGTAAACGTTTTCGTAATGCGGGAGAAGGTATCGTTAGTCCTCATATTTTGCAATGTTAGATATATACGTGGATAAAGGTACGGTTTCGATGTGGCGTCGAGACGCTAACGCCGGTGGCCCGGTTTCGCGAACAGCGCCTGAACGCCGTTGATTTCGTTGTTTGATCTCATTCTTGATTTAATTTCGAACAAAATTGTATCGTAACTACAGTTATCGTGGTTCATTCCACGCGTGTTTTCTTATTTTTTTAAAATAGATGAAAAATTCTTTTCAACGTGACAATGCGGTACTGCAGTGTCGGAAAACATTTTTTTCTTATCGCAAATAATTTCTAACGCTCCGGAAGCGTGTCGTTATAAAACAAATAGAAATTTAAATGAGAGAAATTAATTATCGAGCAATCAACGTAGCGTTTATCAAAGCTTCGAAACACGGTTCAATGAAATTCGATCGCCGTTTGGAAACCGTTTGAGCAATGAGTTTTCGTATTGCTGGCTGGCTGGAATCAGTTTAATTAACGCCAATACTACTTTAGGGCAAAAGAACGTACGCAAACGTTCGAGTTACGGTGGACCAACCGAGGTACGAGGTAAACGGCGGAAACGTTGCATAAGTTCGACACGCTCAAAGGGTTAATACCTGTAAAGCATTAACATCGGGGAGACACTAGCACAAAGGGCGTTGCGGCAAAGCTAGATGATCTATGCTGCGGAAAGTATTTTTTGCGGATGAAAACCGTGTGTCGGTGAAAAATGAAACAAATATCCAAACTAAAAGGAGAGGAATTACGACTTAAATCATATAGCACAGCGGTGGCGCTGGCATATAGGTCATTTGAATGGGGAAAAAAATTTAATTCACAAAATGTAGCGAAAGGGAGAGAAAGTTCTTTTTTTGGGAAACTGCATATACGTGAAAATGCGAAACACATGTTTTAACTGAAAGGACGGGTAATGTTGATGAAAGAAATTATACATTCCCAAATTGCGGTGCTTAAACTATTTACCTTTACCACTCGCGGAGTGTATATCGTATTGAAATACCGTTTATAATTATAATTTCATTTTCATGTTTATTATTCCGTATGAACGTAGAGATGTTCTTCCGAACGAAACGCAAAGACTATCGGGGTGACAGCGTTGCGAGGTGGCATGTAGTTGTTGAATAAATCCACGGTGATCTAGCAATACGAACATTTACTAAATGTAATTTCACGGTCTGCACGGGAACAGGGAACGAAATTACGGTAGGACGACTCCAGCTCGTATAATGAATTTACTTGATACAGTTTACATACTCCGAAATGTCGAAATTCAAATGCCTCGCGTCTACGTTACGCGGAATATTTCGTCCTCTATCGGTAGCTAGAATCTCTTTTGTTCCGTCTGCGACCTTTGCTGCGCTTTTTCCTCCCCCCACCCCCCCTCGCTCAACGTGTAATCCCATTTATACCTCCGCTTAAACTTACCAACGAGCTTTTTGCAGCCACGAGACTCGAGTCAGTGCCAGTCAAGCGTATCGGCGATCGGAGGAAGAAAATAATGTCATTCCCCTGGTTGCGAAATGAAAATTACATCGCCAGACTATCTCCTTCATCGCGGGGGATTAATGCTGATCAGTGGTGCGAGTCACGCGAGAATCGATTTTTCGACGATAATAAATTCATGCCTGAGATGTTTGAATTAAAATCAAAATAGGGTGAAATTGTTTTGGATGGAGTTAAGTGTTCGAGTAACTCGGAGTAAGAGAGAACAACTTTCTTTTACACTTTGCGATACAGGCGGGCGAGTGAAAATTACCCCTTCGTTGCACAGGTTAGCTATTTACTTTAACACCGTCTGGAACATGATTGACTTTTTAGGGTCAATTATGCCTCCCGATACAATAGACCGACACGCGAACTGTTGAATCATATAATCGTGCATTTCACATCCTCGGAATTCGAACTAATAAACTAATAACTTTATAAGAGCTTTAAATTTCGCAAATACTGACCATGTCGGGGAATATATTAATACGAGCGAGAGAACAGTTTAATCCATTAAACTACTCGTGTCGCGGCGATATATAATTTATACGATTTGAACTTTACGCCGTTGCACCGTAACAAGAAGCTCTTATCCGCGAATAATCTGTTATAGTTTATTGCGCGCGATAACAGAATTTGTTCGGCGGTCCCGCGCGGGCGTTCCGCGCGGAATACGCGTGCAATATCGTCGAGCGAGCATCCGTGAAAGGAATCCCATAGACTCCATGCCGAGCAGTCACCGCCAATTAATTGAAACGTAAATCGGCTTCCTCGTGACATACCTGGACCGGTGGAATACGAATAATGAAATTGCTTCGCGGGAGGAAAATGGTGGACGAGGGAAAAATATTTAATCGCATTGCCGATTCATTTAGCGGGCGGAGGGTGGATTCAATGTAATTCGGTCATCAGCTTCGGGCACAATCAATAATTTTATCCTAGTTGTGTGTAATCACGTGAGCATACTATGGAAGAACTACAATTACATATCATCGTGGAAATCTATCGTTTCATTCCCTCATTAGGTTATCTTTCTATTAGGTTGTAATAGGAAATATGAAAGTGCCGGGGAAAATATTTAATATTTAAAGATTTAAAAATCCGGTTGTTTTTGTTTTTGTTTTTTTTTTTTTTTTTAAGAAAACTGATGCTTCGGTGATAAATTTTTTACGCGCGGGGTTGAAAATGAAAAGATTTTGAGTTATCATGATTTTGAGTTAGCGTATCAAAACTGAGGGACTGAGAATCATAGTGGCGTAGCGTTGTGAAATGTAGAAATAGAGAGAATACGAGTAAAGTTGAGTATGATTTCCTCGAGACGTCGCGCACCTGACATACACAAATGTTATTGTCAAACCATTGCACGTACGTTTAAACTTATATACAAATGTTCAGAACATTTGTTATGTCGTGCAAACTCTGTCACCTTTGCGTGGCATGAAAAATCCAAAGAAACAGGAAAAGAATAATCGTAATATCGTGATATCCGAACGAA
Organism: Pemphredon lugubris; assembly: GCA_933228935.1. Taxonomy (NCBI): domain Eukaryota; kingdom Metazoa; phylum Arthropoda; class Insecta; order Hymenoptera; family Crabronidae; genus Pemphredon; species Pemphredon lugubris. Next base: position 53,611,322 of record OW121817.1, on the reverse strand, counting down.
TCAATAATGGAGAACGGTGCAGGTATCGCAGGGTCGTAATTTTGCGTTACGTCGTACTTCCTAAATATTTATGGGGATAGATAATGCTCGTTACCGGAAGTTCAGATATTCCTGATGTAATTGCGAAAGTTCCAGTATCCAATCATGATGTATATAGAAGCACCGTAATCGAAGCCATAATCGCAAAGTAATATTTCGAGTATCGCATGCACGTTAACGTTACTTTCGATCGGCCGGTAGCCGTAACGGTAGTAGCGCGACCTGCGATAAAATTGAGTTTCCAGTTGCCTTGAAGGTCGATTAACGTCCAATCGACCTCGAGCAACTCGATTATTTCCTGCAAATCGCTTCTCCTAAGGTCTTTACGAAGAACGGATTTCCTCCCTTGCTCGCTCAAATGTACGGTGCTCTTTGCGATAATTACCTTCCTGCTAAAAATTTATCGGAACTTACGCGTCGACGTAAATAACGCACGAGCGTCTCTCGAAATCGTTGAGCAGCGTTGCTTAATTTCCCTTTCGCTGTATCTCATTTTCCTGCGTTAAGAGAAGAGCTCGGTAAATTTCACGATATCGGACTGTTTTTCAAAAAATTTGCGTGCACGCGAAAATAAATATGGATACGCTTTACGCGTTTTGGCTACACTTACGTTATCCATATTTAGTTTCCGACTGTATCTTCTGAATATTTTAAATTTATCATACAGGGTTTTCGGGGGTGTGCATTACAAAGTTTGTGGATATACATATGTATAGGGGTGGTATAGGGAAATCATTTTTGTTAATAAACCGCTGTTCGGGAATGACCCAGTTTTGAGTCGTAAGTCGTTAAAAATTATCTCTTCGAACATTTTTAACTACGGTTGTATTCCCTGTAGAACGATTATCTTGTTTGTTTGGATAGATGAAAAGGGCCCTTTGCGAATAAAAATTGCGAAATTAATCATCGTAGAAACGGCGTAAAACTATGAAAAAAATACGTACCTACACTGTGCTTCAACGCACAACGGTTTGCAAAAAAAAAAAAAAGCAACACGCCGGACGTACAATTAATTTCCGAGTAATCTACGAAAATGCAGCGGCGAATCAAAAAGTCTGTTTCTAAAGGTGGAATTTCGCGCTGAATTTTTATTCATTACTCGGGGAAATAATCATACCTACCGACGAGGAGCTCTTTTTCCAAATTTTTCGAGTCAAACCACGTCACAAGTGCGCGCAAAAAAGAAATAATTTTATGTCACTCCTTTGATGATTAATATAAGGATTTTCATTCAAGAAAAAGCTCGTCTCGCGAATGAATAGTTGAAAAATAATCTTTTTAAACTTCGCGTTAAATTACCTTTCTCTGTCGGAGTAAAAGTAAAAAACAAAAAGGAAATTGTTCGACGGTGAAAACAACTCCGGCTAAAAATGTTTCAAGGGATTATTTCCAACGAATTATATCACAAACCTCTGCCACTTCCGAACACAAGTTGCTTAATAAAAGTCATTCTTTCTAACCACCCCTGCGAACCCCTCGAACTTGGTAAAACACCCCGCTATAAGTATACTTTCAATTGGCAAAACTTTTTAGAGAAGATTCTAGAGCATCGCGAAATTATTCGTATCTCCCCTCTATCTCAACTTTCGAGCCAAAATCTCAGACTCTGGAGAAGAAGAGAATATTTCTCCGAGATATCCTGAAATTCATCCAAAGATTCTTAATCAACGCGATATTTGCGTTCGCTCGTGCGACTATCAGCTTCCCAACGTACGCTTCTCGGAGCTTGGGTTCAGTTGCGAACTTAGACCTTGTCGACGTTACGCGCGCATGCAACTGCGAACACGGTTGTTCGTTAGGGGAGAATTGTACGGTAAACGTGGACGCGTGTCGACGACGCGGAAATCGTCGTATAACTCGATACAAGATTGAAGCAGGAAATCTTACAGTTTTGTCGCCCAGATTGCGCACTCTACACGTCAGGTAAGCGGATTCTCCAATCAGGGCTGTGACGTTGTTATTCTGTGAGTAGTCGAACGACGGCTCCGCCTTCGGCTTCAAACCGGCAGAATGATCCAGCAACTGATGCCGTGGTCTGCTTTGAGTGGCGTGTCTATCCATGTTATCTATCGTGCGGTCCCCTAAGCTCAGTGTGTCTGTAACAGTAAAAAAAAAGCAGGTTTTATTTTTTTTTGAATCGATATTTCAGATTTAGGGTGATGAAATTAAATCGGGGGAGAGTAGTAGTAGTTTTGAAATACTAACGTTGTACAGGTCGGGCAGTTGGACGACTAACCGTAATGTATAATAATACCATGATAGTATAAGAATAAGTATGATAAGTGGAATAATTAAATAATTTAGAAAATACAAGGATCTTTATCTCGCTTATACACCTCCGTTGCTAACAGCACATGCGCGTTGAGTCTAAATCCGCATTTACGATGTACAAAACTCACGTTTAAATATTAACAATTTCCGTTTCTAACGTATCGAAAACCTCCAAGTTAAAAAAAATATTTTTCTGGTATTCTTGCGCGTCGATTGGTCCGAGTTTCGTTCGAAAACTCGGTGGAAACTCGAAGTGCCGCTCTCGTTGGTTGTATTAAAATAATTGAAAAATTGCGCGACGTATTTTATTTGGAAATACTCATAGATAAAAATTGCATTTCAATTTGGCCGTTGCAAGTATTCGTTAACTACTTTTGTTGTGTAATGTATGCTTCTCCGTTGCATGATATACGTACTTTGAATACCAATACCAAAATCAAACGAGACAATCCGATTACCAAGGAACACCTGCTAGCGCGCTTACGGTTTACCGAGATATGTCCGCGATTTTGTATCCGCCACGAAAGAGCGGCCTCGTAGATTGGTCCAGGTGTACAATCAGATAACAGGATATCAATTTTAATGAGAGCCGGTCGGGAATACCGAAAACTCGATACCACAACGAGTGCGATTCAAGATCTCGTCTGAACGAGACCGCGTTTTCTCTTCAAAAGATCTATATGCATATGTATATTGTTTTCAGGGAATAACGAAAAAGCAAACATACCTACAGAACAATGAGCATAAAAGAAAAAAAAAAATCCGACGCAGCCCGTATCGCGTTCCTGTTTGTTTTCCAGGTATCAAGTGAAATTGTCCAACTTTATTCTTGTTTTATCCGCGAACGAGTAATCAGATCTGTCCCGTTACCTATTTCCCTAAATCGGGCCATTTATTGTGAACGCACGACCACCCGCAGATAGTAGCGTATCAATTCTTGTTTGTCTTTTTTTTTTTTTTGGCTATCGTATGTACACAGCGCGAAACATTGTTCTTGTAGAACGATAACGAATTTCCACGTATGCTCGACATGGACGGTGTGGAGAAGCCTCGCTGCGCGAGATTGTCCTCGGGTACCTTTGTGTGGCCCGTTTGGTTTGTCGTTGCTTGGGTTTCTGTATACTCGGCCTTCGGACGATGATGAAATGGAATTGCTATACACGCCGCCGAGACCCATTGTCTGTCTATGGTTGTAACCATCTATCTACCTGCCGTTCTATCTTTGTTACTCTCAATTTACCTTACCCCCACGTGGCATTCTCTCCCTCTCCCTGTTTCTCTGGTTTATCAGTTTATCCGAATACCAATGCGGAGGGCGTGTAAAAAGTATTTGTACGCGTCACGAAATTTCGCGATAAACACACCTCTCTGATTTATCGTTGGGGAAATTGGGGGTAAATTAGAGGTACGAAAGTGTACGTAAAAAATTGCGTAGAAAATCGAAATAAATAAATGTCATCATAAATTACAAGAAATTCTACGAATGTCTGTCAGCTTCGCGAATCATTTTTCACAATTTCTGACGGATTTCCTTTTTCAGTTGTGTCGCTTTAAACGCACGCGCAATACACGTATGCATATATGTATTTGATATGCAATTAAGAGAGCTTTTCGATACACGAAATTATAAAAGCAACACACGAATTCTCGTCAATTCGTTACGCGCGTATATTCAGAAAGAGAGCAGAATGAGTCTTTTAATAGAGACCATTGGGAAATTGGGACGAATCGAAGAGTAATTTCCGGTCGGCGAAATCGTAATCTGAAATACGTCGGAATCGACGAGCACTGATTTCAGCGTTTTGGCCTCGAAATTTTGATAGGTCGAAAACCTTCCGTTTGCCGAGCGGTAAAGGATAATCCATGCATTTCCTATAAGCGTTGGCCGAACAATTGCTTTCAAACGCACGGTAAAGCATTCGAAGCGTACAATTATTACCATCGATTTTTAATTTTTAACCGTCGTAAATCTCGGTTTACATAGGCATTCGAAGCACCGAGATATTGGAAAAGCGATTTTGTTGTAGAATTTAAAGTCAAGCACTGCCGTGCACAAAAGTTTGGAAGAATCGAATCGTTTTCGACGCAATCGCATGATTCTTTTACTGCGGACGACTCTATCGGCTAATATATTTTTTGTTGACATTTCGTTCTTTTCATAAATTCGCGGTGTTACGTACCCGTGAGTTTGACGACATCCGTTAAACCAGATAACAAATTATTGCTATGTAGAGATTTTCTCGATAGTCGCAACAACTGCTTTGGCCGTAGCTGGTTAATGTATTTAGCTCCGACCATTCAATGACCTACTAATTAATGTCTCGTGCCACGTACAGTGACGCACAGGTTTACTCGGGCAAATTCAAGCCAAATAAACGTCGGTTTCAAAGCGAAAGCGTTTTTACGTTTACGACACTCAGGAATAATTTATCTAATCAAATATAAAGTTTTGTTAGTTAATTAGCGTATGAAAAATTCGTCACAACTTATGATCTCATAAATTTTACACATTTCAACTTAAAATCCATCCTTAAATTATGTTACTTATTAGGAAGGCCGAGAAATGAGACGATTGCGGAAGGTTTTTCAAACGCTTTAAAATCGTGTTACTCGGACAACAAAACTAAGAAACTGCGCAACAAAAATCGATTATATTAAACCGCCTCGCTAGGAGGGACCCTCGAGGATCAGTCTTCTTGTTCGCAGACCCGTGAGTCACCGTATATGTGCAACGTAATAAATGTCAAAATCGATGAATGCGCGGCTGTATTGAAAATCACTGGACCAAAGTAGATTTGCGAAAGCACGAACGTCATTACTACATAAATTCCAGTGAAAGCCCAAATAACGTTGAAATTACAAGGATCGCGTCACGGATCGATATCGGCAGTAATATTAATACCCGTTTCTTTATCTCGCTATATCCTGGTAATTGTTATTACAGCCATTCTCTATGTTAAACGCTTTGCATTAGTTTAGCCGATAATACCGATAGCGCATAAAAATATAGAGAGAGCTTAATATAATCTCGCGATATCTTCACCGGATGGCATCGTTAATGAAAACATTCATTTTTCCGCTTGATTCATTTCGCCGAAACGGGAACAAACGTCCCGCGTTTCGAACGCAAAATTACGATAACGAGAGGAAGAAAATTCTAGTGTTTCAGAAACGAATGGGATTACGATTTTCCTTTTTAGGTCAAAGTCACGTCGATCCGTATCTCTCGACGAGGAACACATTTACGTACCCTTCGTTTCACGAAAAATACGATAAAAAGTATTTCCTAGCTAAACGAGCGTAGTTCGTTCGTTATCGTTTCGTCGCCGAAATCATCGCTCTGCTAATTTCCACTTCAACTCGCGCTATCCGCGCAAGATTTTGTTTCTTTTTTCGAGAACGTTTTTTTCAGCCTTTCTCGAATTAAGATCTCAGCGGATAGTGTCGTTATTCTCGGTCGTTACGGAGGGAAACGTTGAATCGCGAGCCGACCTGCCGCGCGAGCGAGAAAGAGAATACTTAAAGAAATCGATACGCGAAAAAGGAGGCACCTTTTTAAACGCATTGAGCTAAATAAGTTCTTGGGGCGTGCGCGGATAAGAATAGACTGTACTTTCAATAGGAAAGTGCATACAAAGTGTCTATAGCTCAGTCCTCGGAGAACCATAATAGCCGTGGGATGTACCTATAGCCAGAAGGAGATTGGATGGAATTAGATTAGATCAGAGCTCATTACACTTTGGCTTAAGAGTGAATTAGGTAGAGAATGGGTTCTACGGGAGAAAGGCATCCCCCCAACCCCCCTCCTGCCCTTGGTTAAAAGGGATACATCGTCGTTCGCTATTTTTCTTGCGATCCATCATGCGGAAAGAAATTCTGGCACGGCCGTTCGGTCATTTGCGATACGTATGCGCACGCGTACGTTATTAATATACATGAGAGTGGTACGACCCTCGAATAGCTATTCTGAATATGGTAATTTTTATGAATGTATTCCCGTATAAATGCCTCCTTCGGTAATGTTCAACTGACAAGATGATCTTTATACCGAGCCCATTGAGCAGAGTACGTGTATCAATGGCAAACGCGGATTAATATTTGTGAATTTAAATTACATTTTCGATAATGCTGAAGTGGCGGGAGAATGATTCCATCGTGGACGTTGCAAAATGTTTTTGTGCAAAGCGAAAAGTGATTTTTCCATCGGGAGTGCGGCAAATTGAAAAGAGTACTTAGCTTTTAGCGATTCATTTTTGTAGCAGGAGGTGAGAATTCGGTAAACTGCGCGAACAAATAACGATACTTTTATTCCGCCACTGTCTGTCATTACTCGTAGTGTTTAAACTCGTTTTCTGAAAAATGTTAATATTTCAATTAAGCAGTTGCGTCGACTTCGTAGATCTCGCGGCTTAATTAATTTTCCCTCGACGTAAGTTATTTATAGAATACAATTTGTATTTGCTCGCCGCCGTAGCATCGATGTTTCCACTTTGCAAATTTCTATCGTACATATTCTCGTCCCAGGCCCTGCCTTTCCCCTCTTCGCGTAATTTTAACGTCCGGGCGGATTGCCTTTAAAGTACCAAACTTAAATAACGGCTAACGGTGACGCGATAAATCTCTCTCGCTTAGAATAAAAGGACATTTCTGGATATTTTATACGATTTACCGTGTGCTGGCTTTAATTAATTCTGTAGCGACAACTAAGCCCGAAGAGCTTATAACGAGCTTTCCCGTGCACCCTTGGGACTCCTCTTTGGCTTTCCCAGAATTCACGCTTACATACCCTGTCTTCGTGCATCGACTTTAACCGAAATGGTAATGTGTATGTACCGGACAGCGCACACATGCTCGCATTGTCGGTACGTGTAAAATTGTCCGTGTGCATTCGATCCGCGCTGGATCATCCCTTAAATTTTCATGCTTCCTCGAACGGATAGATTTACTCCACGGATTTGTTGGTTGACTCGTACGCGGAGTCGTGAATCTTGCCGCAAACTTGTGACCAAACGCGTCGAGTGATAAATCATCTCGCGAATCGCGAAAGCCGGGATCCTTAGCGAGTTTGGCGATGTAAGCGTTTTCGCGTGGTAGCCCAGAATCTTGATAATTTATAAACGCAAATTTGTGATTCGTAAGCACGAATAAAACGTGTGCATAGATATCGCTGTGGCCGATAGGAAAGTTACGCGATTAAAAAATGAGCATTTTTTTAGACAGTTAGTAACTCGAATCCGGAAAACTAATATACATGTATGTATAAGCTCGTGTTATTATAATATATTGCAACTGAAAGTTGAACATTGAAAGAAAGCGAAATTATTGATGGCCGTTATCCTGATTAGAACCTGATTAGAATCCTGATTAATTTAGAGATGATCGACAGGAAGTCAATTAGAAATTTACGAAAATAATATCTATAAATTTTGCATGCATAGAATTCCAATTCATACTGATTATTTATATTGATGTTATTCTATTATGCTTAAAATATATTTTTTTCTACAATACGTTAAACGTTAATGCGATTCATTCGGGCGAAACGTGGACAACCCATCGCGTTTGAACAGCAGCATAACACTTTAGCATTCTAATACGTGTACTTTATTATGTAGCGTAAGTCTTCCCTTAAGTCCATACATAATTTCCTTACGATGGCCTGGGTTATCCAGAGATACACGTATTACCAGTCTTTACTCTAGAACCTCATCAATATTTATAGACATGTAATAGCTATACAACGTTGTACGCTATCTAAGTGCACATACCCATAAAATAGATGGATTGACGTCGTTAACGAATTTTCTTTCGTTTTATGCCGCAAATTATACGTTATGCCTATGTACGGTAAATAGACGCTCCTAATATGCGCAAACTGTGTCGTAGACATTCGTCATAATTACGTCAACGTAGTCCGTTCGATATTGCTATTGATGGTACTAATTTATTATTAATTTCGACCTACGTTATTTGTCAACGAATCGGTGATTAGAACTCCTTTCCTTCGCGGTTACTTCCAACGCAATTTACCAGCAATCTTTTTCACCGAAATTTTCCTCGCGAGTTCCTAAATATATTACGATAATTTCGAATGACTTACGGCGCAATACCTGTTCCATCCGACAAATTGCCGGCAATTCATTTTCGGCCAGGTGAGAAAAAGCCGGATTTCTCCGACCGGGGTCATACCACGGCTTTTCTTTTACGGTGACTTCTGGTAATTGGACCTTCCGTCATCCGGTGCCATTTCGAGTGGATGGTAACTCGCGTCGTGACGACGAACTCTCGGGTCACCGGTCACGAGGAGTATACATATACAGGGTGAGTCGTTCGACCTGTCGAGCTCACGAGGACCATCCAGTGCGACGCGACGGTCGAAAAACGAGACGATTTTTCAGAATTCTTTTAAACAAAACTAACGAACCTACCAATTTTGAAACTTCGCGAGCATTGTTAATACGCGTTCGAGGAAGGGGCAACGAAACTGTTATGCAAAGATAAGTATTCGACGCTAAGTTACAGCGTTTTTATTATACCTCACCGTTTCAACATTTTTCTCAAGCGACGAAGTATTTCGCGATTTATTTGAGGTCGTCGGGTTAGACGACTCACCCCGTATACACGAGTAATTGCCTCTCCCGCACCGCCCACCTAAACAACCGTGCAAAAAGCGCGCAGACTTTCATGGTTGACGCTAAACTCTCCAGGAATTTAGGTACTTTAATTAGTCAAAAAACCGGAGTGCCGGAGTGCCTCGGTTGCCCGAGTAATAACCGTCTACCCGGAAATACGCATTCCATGTTATTTATCACGACGGAAAACGGTCGGTATCGCGTAACCGGTCGAAAAGAAAGTCATTTAACGCGAAGGAACTGTCGATACGTACGCTCGGCGATATACATTGTAACAGCTGCGGTTATTGCGATATCATAAAATATACGGGGACAGGGGGTATGAATATAACCGAGTGCTTTACGGGGATACGGGTGAGCGTAAAAGGTATTCGTACACCCGTAAAGTGGTTGAAACTAAAATGATGATATCGCTCGTTTACTGCGACAACGTATACATACCCCGGAGAATGTAATTTCGTTGTTTTGAATCATAAATATGAATATGCGAGAGGCTCGCGGTACTATTCTTATTCGTTTCTTTTCGTCGGGTTTATCCATTGGGATTCGAGAGCGAACAGAACTCTGCCTTTCGGTGCCACGAAACTGATTTTTCCGTGAGTATAAGAGGATACAAGGTCTAATAGTCTCGCGTACTTGTACTTGGCCCGAGACAAGACCTTGTCTCTTAATATCCCCCGGACAACATGTATATTTCGACACGTATTCGGTCTACCCGAAAGTTTTGTCCGATAGTGTGATCTCAAATTTTACCACCTACGGATGTACTTGTTTGAAACATATAAAAAAAACACATATTTGTATCCATAAGACCGCCGGTTTCAGTTTTATATCTAATTTTATTTTAAACGCCCTCCTCCGAATACAATCCCCCTGAAACAATTTCTCAATTCAAGTAATATTTAAAAAAAAAAAATCCATTACTATTTTAAAATGGGACACCCGGTACATTACAGTCACGTTATTAAGCAAGAAGGTTATCTTGACACAGCCAGTCTTTCAAACGGTAAACCATAATGATAAATGTGAATATTATATGAAGATACCAAAAGATATATGTACATGCATGCATCACAACAGTACCAACAAACAACCTGCGCGCGAACACGTATGTACATATCTTGAGCGGTCGCACAGCCAACGATCCTGGTTAGAATAATCTTCGTGGCTTGCGCGAACCTGGGCGCGTGTCGAAGGTCGAAATTACTTTCCGCTCGCAATCCCCCCGATTCGGCGACGTTATTGCCGCACCTTGGCCCGGAGGATTTGCACGCGAATCACATTGGCGATTTCGGGATTAAGGTATTTAAGGGACTCCGGTGTCGTCGTGCTCGACGCCTCCCTTTCCCGTCTCGTGGCGAGCTCTAGACGGAAAGTGCCGAAGGTGGAGAAGAGGATTCTGTACTCTCGACGCCGTCGGGCTGATCTGAATATTTAGATCGCGCCCCAACGGGGGAGGGTGGAGGGCCTGCAGCGAATGACCTTTAGCGAGGCGAGGAAAGATCGTTTTCCGCGTCGCTGGAGAGATGGACGCCAAGAGTTATGATCTTATTTCGAGTGCTTTCGCAACGTCCCCGCTTCCCGGTAGCTGGATAATTCCGCGACGAATTAAATGGCTCGGTGGAAATGTATAGCGAGAAATTTTCGTAAACGTAAATGGACTCCGGGGGATGGCTTCGCGGAGTTATCAGCGCTGACGTTGTTTCGAGTAAACGTTAACGCGCCGCGGCGCTGATGGGAAAGCGACGTGATTAAAGAATTATCGTTTTTAATATGGAATTGATGTTACAGTCTCGCTAATCCGAACTTGATAGGGTCGGACCCCGTCCGGATCGCCGAAAGTCCGGATTAAACGGAATCCGCTTTACAACGCGTGTAAAACAAGTTTTTAGATAGGTAAAAGTATTAAAATCTATGCTTTTACCATAAATATCGATTTTCTCCTACGTGTCCTCGTAAAGTCCTAAAATAATTTATTAACCTACGAAACGATTTAGGATAAAAAACAAAGCATCTAATCGATTGCTATTTTTGTTAAGATCCGTCCGGATGAACCGGACGTCCAGACTAACGAGACTACTGTAATATTGAATTAAATATAATATTGATTGGTTTTAATATTAATATTCATATCAATATTTATATCATATTACATTAATATTATAATCCGCTGTAATTGAAAGAATAATTTTGAAAGAAAGTGAAGTTATGCGTATTCGATATTCTATTAAAAAAAAAAGTGGCTTCGATATCAGAGAATCAAAATCAGTATGAAAATCACCGTGCACGGTATTACGACCGGTGAAACGAGTGCAATTTACGTCAGACTAATCGTAAGCCGTACAACGAACAAGACTGCATTTTTCGTAACGAACATGCGCAAGATACATAAAATGCGCGGACTATAAGAACCAACCCCCCCCCCCCCACAGTTCTATAGTACGCAAGCATGCTTTCTTCGCCGTGCGGATGGTAAAAAGGTAATGCTGTTCTTTTACAGGTAGTCGTTAATAACGTCGACTGGTTACGTGCATATTTAGTGTAAATCACAGAACTAAATAGTCGGCGATGGAGGCGCGGAGAAAACTGGTAAGTAAGCGCCCCGGTATTTTCAAAGGGCGCCGTAAAGCTTGCCGTTTCGATAAATAAGTTAGATAGGGCACTCCTTATCTTTTAAATAGGCAATGTAATTTAATCACCACGGAGGCCCTCGCGTGACTCCGCTTCGGAGATTTGTCTTTCCGAGTTGCGTTAGCCGATGCTATGTGTGCGCGCGCCGTGTTATTTTTTTTTCTCTTTTCTCATTGCCGCAGATTGCGCTGAATAAATTCGCCTCGCGTACGTGTACACAGCGGTATGTGTACGAGCATAACTTTCGAGCGTAATAACGCTCGACAGAAATGATTTGTTGGCCGGTGCCGCAAGATCGAAATAACGCGGCGAACAATGTTGATATATTCGGAAAGCGATAATTGTTGTTTATTCATTTTATTCGGGCATTAGCGGGCGTGAGAGAAAGCGCGAACTAGAAACTACGCGCACAGGTGGAATAGTGCGAACAAATCGATTACGGGTAGAAACGTCGACTAAAACGAGTATAAAACGAGTTTCAAAGACAGGAGTACGGGATAACGTTTCAACCATAAAATACTGACGCAGGAAAAAAAAGTGCAGTCCGGTTGCAGGGGTTTAAATTGAATAAAACTTTCTTTCCTTTAGTGGCACCTTTTCGCGAATACTGAACCGTTTATCTCTTATCTTCGCAGCGGTACACCGTGTAGCGAAGTGAGTCTTTGTTTACGTTGAACTTTGGATAAAGATACTAAATCCAACTCCGTTTCTTTCTTTCTAAATCTTTGAATTACATGTTTCGGCGTTACGTCGAACTTGTCATTTCAACGCTTCGCTAATAACGTGACGTATTTCGGAAATACTGTGCTCGATGAAAGGAAACGATCTGACGCCGTTGCGTAATTATCGAGGAACGATAACGTTCTTCGGCGGTATTTACAAATACGTGTTCGAGCAATCGTGAAGTTACAACGATTATCCTGTTTAGCTAACTTTTACGGTCGGGATTAAAATAAATAGTTATGTACGTTGTAACTGCGATACGTACGGAGCGAAATCTCAAGGGAATCTGATAAAAGCAATAGTAAAATGAGGATAACGCGTTTCCAGTGGGAAAAGGTGGGATAATGGCAGTCGGACTTATCATAACTAGTCTCTGCTTACATTGCTAAAATGGTTATGCGTTCAATGAAAGTCAACGAGGTATGCTTACGTTAAATGGCGCAATTGTAATATGACCAAAGTTACGCGGCGTAAATGACGAGTCGCGTCTATCGGAAGTCTATATTAGGTAAATATTATTTTTCTTGCAATTCCATTAAAGAAGCTTTCCCGGAAATAGAAAAGCAATCGCGAGGGTCTCTTTTTTTTCGACTCGCACACGTTTCAACCGTATTATCGTTTTTGCTGTTCGCGCTGCAGCACGTTTGCGATTCTTTCTTTTAAATTGTTCGGCGTGGGCCACCAGGATTCGATATACGCGGTCTGTCGCGCATTTCGAAGAAAAATAACACGACGCGATATCGGATCCTGATATCCAGCTGTGATATCGAACCACCGACGATCGAAGTTCGATTTTGTTTCGATCAACCACTTTGGAAATATGTGGGACTAGCGACAACTTATTTAGCGTTACGTGCGAATCGGTGAACAACAATACACCCGAGTGAATTTTATAGTTCTTCGTAGGAATTTAACGTCCGTGGAATCGTTCGATAGAAAAACTGAAAATCGTAATGAAATATTTTTGTTGGGAATTAGTGTTTTTGCGTGGGCTCTTACATCGTCGTCGCGAAATACTCGTTCAAACGTGAATAACTGCTCGTTTGGATGACGGAAAAGAGTTTTTAACCGCTTCATTAATTTCTATTTCAAAAGTGAAGTTGAAAGGTTAATCCGCGCGCTCCGTATACCGCGTTCCGTATTTTTTTTTCATGAGCGTGAAAAGGAGAACCGTGGAAACATATTTTGTAGAAGGAGGCTGTTATCACAGCTTGGTGCTTATAAATTCGCGAAGTATCGTTTATACCGGTACGACGTGTCTCCAATGGGATGAAGATCGGTGGAAGACCGTGAAAAAGCGTGACGGATGAAAAGGGTGAAATTGAGATTCACGAGCGCAGCATAATATCGTAGGGTTTCAGGCTACGCAAATTACGTTTGGGCGTTAATAAGAATGCAAAATTCGCAGGGAACGCGAATTAAATTCGTTAGCTGACAAAGTGTAAAATCAACCTTTGGAAAATTTAAATAACGATAACACGGCTCTTTTACGGTACAGTCGAACGAACTGTCGATACGCGGAATTTTCAGTGGTGTTATTCGTTCCGCGGTTCTTGAACTTCGCGATGCTGAGAAATAATAAGAGCGGGATAAACATCGTCCTTTCACTTTGACACGATGAATCCTCGATTCAATGGACCGACCTTGCAAAAGGATAACGTAATAACCGGCTGGGATAATATAGAGCAAATTCTTCCTTATCGAAACCGCTCGTTTCGGCTCAGTTAACGAGATATCAATGAAAAACGATAACCGGTCGGAGAAGAACCCGGCAGCCCTCGGCGATAGTTATTGGCGCGTACTTAGGCCAGTCTAACGGACGTCCAATCACCGGCGCTACATATTATCGCGTTTCTCTCCGATTGGCTATCGGTTTTACCTAATATCTCGTTAACCAATCCGAAACGAATATTATCGATAATGAAGAACCTGCTTGAAATTATCCCACGTATCGCCCCTTAAAGGAAAACACGACGTTTATCTACCATTACCACCGAACGTTACGATCTTACCAAATGTTTTAGTTAAAATTCACGGGACAAAACTAAAACGTGATGTGTCCGGTGTTAATTAATAATATTAGCGATACGATAAACGCTAACCTGGAATCGATTAAGTTAACTTAACTCGGGATTAACGACAGAGTGCCAACATCAATCGCAATGCCAACGGTACGCTTCGACCTCTCCCCAACGCCCGAAAAAAAAAAAAAAAGATTGCTTCTAAAAAGCCCTTGGAACGATAAATTGCCTTATCGCGCCGTAAGTACCACAAAACGTCAGAGAGCGTCCCGACACACGTTCGTGCAATTTATCGGCGCATAAGCTGCACCGTATCGCCCCTATTAGACCCGTTAACGATCTCGGATCAGATTTCATTGCTTCGTTCCCTCGGATCGTGGTGCATCCTCCTCTCGGTCGACTCGTGTGACAAGGAGAAGGAATTGGAGAGAGTGCGGTTCGAGAGACCAGCGGGAGATAAAAGCAATTAATTAACGTTTCAAGCCTCTCTCCCCCCCCCCCACTCCCCCTCTTCGCCTTCGCCCTTTCTTTCTTTCTTTCTTTCTTTCTTTCTTTCACCACTTCCCTTTCCTCTCCCCGTCGACGTCTCATCCGACAATCCCCCAGGTCCCTTCGTCGCGTAAATCCAGCGCGCAAAGGTCGATCCTCCCATCTGCTCGGAAAACGAGCCGACGACACGACGTATCCATTATGGGACAAGTGGGCCACGTCGCGAAATAATGGAACGGCCACGATTTTGTGAGTTTATCGTCACTCGTCACGTGACACGGAAATGCAGGAGGAGAGAGAGAGAGAGAGAGTGAGAGAGAGAGGGTGCAGGGCTCTCTCCCCGCGTTTTAAGCAGGTCGAGGGTACTCGCGCTTAGGCTCGTAATTAAAACACGGACGGAACTTAATGTTTCCTACTCTACGAGAGCTTTGAAGTAACAAGGCCCGCTGTGGCGTGCACGTGTCTCTTGTATGTACGGATATTTCTAGGATGGGGGTCGGGGAGCGTTGAAACGCCGAGGCGATAGGCGACGAGTTGATTTGCGATTGCTCGTCTACCGTGGGGGCGAGGACGTCTTGTCGTGGATCTCGCTTTTCCGTCGTCGATGGGTTAGATTCAAATATAATTGAGGATGTAACTGGAGTACAGAATCGTTTCAGAACATGTATCCGGAAGTCGTTCGTTCTTTTTTTAAGCGTCGTATACTACGGTTATCTACCGGACAAACATAGAAATGACACGGATAGACGTAAAGTGTAAAACGACTGGTACAATTTAAAACTAAAACAAAGAATCAAAGTTGATTCAACAGCGTTATCTAGAGCAATCAAATTCCCACTTATCGTTGGACAACCTATCATTCGCAAGATTTATTGGCTCTACATTCCACGACGCAGTCTATAAAAAGACCGCGTCTATATCTACGTCCTCGGAAAGAAAAACTTGTCTGGCAATGTTACTAAGAATCTTTCCCCCCGCCAACTTCGGTAGATTCTCACCTAATTTCTCTATAACACGTTCGATCAGAGTGTCCCGCACCACATAAACACCTATCCATACAAAGTGGGTTTACCTCGAAACTCATTAAATCCCTGTTATTCCGAGATCGTAGTTAACGTCGCGACGCCCGATTGAGAAGCTTTCCAAGATACGTTGGGGTTGCAGAAAAAGACCCGTGTCTTATTCTTTCTTTTTTTTATCGAATTCCAGGAAAGATAACGCCGGAGTTATTCAAGCATTCATGCCCGGTACGGCGAAAACGATTTCGGGGACACGAAAAACCTTTAAATCTGGAACGGTCCTTAAAAGATTCGCTTCCACCCCCATCCGCCGCGAAACGGGTCTATAGGATCTTATCGAGAGACTCGAAATTTCGCGAGGCGTGAAAATAATTACCGGGCACTTTATTCTTCCACGCCCTTCTCTCTTACCCGGGGAGTATACATATATTATGCGCATGTACAATGTACACGGAGCCCGAAAAGAGATCCAGGGGAATAACGAAGCGCCCGGGGTAACGAGAGGAACTCGGGATTCAACAAACTCGCCCAGGAAGCATCGGTTTATTATTGCGAAAAGTTATTTCAAGGTTCGTCATACTTTTCGAGATTTCGTGGCGGGGAGATAAAACGATTCCAAAGATGAAGTTTCCCAGTGAACTTTCCGGATTGACGGAGCACCTGCCAGGCCGGCTACTGGAAAGTTTATTTTAAAATAATGTGGTTTTTGATCTAGCGAGCGCGGAAACTTTTCATCGAATCGACGGGAATATCAAATTAGCGCGATAATGGAAAGTGCCTTGCGCGCCAGTCCGAAGTAGATTTTCGAATAAAACTTTTTTTTTCGACGGTCATGCGACATTATTCGCATAATCGAGTAGTTTCGCTAAGCGAGCTTTCGCCGTCGCTGGACGATTCGAACTTTGGGAATCATTTCTGGCGTGATCGTAGCATTGAAATTCACGGTTATATCGGTGGATCGGACGAAGAAGATCAAAATCGGGAGAATCGGTGGATAACTGTATTCATCGTCGTGGTATTCACCCGTTACGAATTTCTCGAACACCCTTTATCTCTGGATTCTTTCAGCCAATACGCGTGTTTCTAGTAATTCCGCATTGGAATTGTCATTCTCGTATTCAGTTGCTACGATCTACTCGCACACCTTTTATATCTCTGCGATCGTCCAATCGATACGCAATTTTCTTGTAATTTCGTGCTGAAATTGTCATTGTCGTATTCACACGCAGAAAGTCGTTGCACACCATTTTATCTCTGGAACAGAAGTTCCCAAACTTCTTTTTTTCGCGTACCACTCATGTTCATTACATATCAGTTATGCACCACTAATGACCAAAAAATTAGAATTCTTCAAAATTTCAATCCATTCATATCAAAATGATAAGGCAGTAAAAAATATCAATATAAGGTTAAAGTATCTGATTTGTTTATCAAAAAAAGAATCAAATTACAACAATTTTCCGTGATTCGGGATAACAATATTAACGTATAAAAATGATAATAAATAATGATTAACGCAAAATATAAAATTCAATATAAAATAATATTAAATCTGCTACAAACATTAATACATAAAAAAACATTAAATTAATTATCCGGGCTATCACGTGGCCTTCCGCGTACCACAGTTTAGGAACCACTGCTCTAGAACCTTCCAGCGCATAGGCATTTTTCTAGTAATTTCACGCTGGAATTGTCATTGCTCTATTCACACGCTGCAAAGTTCTCACGCACCTATTGTTTCGCTAATCTTCCGGCCCATACGCATTTTTCTAGTAATTTCGCGCTGGAATTGTCATTGTTCCATTCACACGCTACAAACTTCTCGCGTTCCTGTTATATCGCTAATCTTCCAGACTATGCGCATTTTTTTTTTTTTTTACTAATTCTCCGCGGCTAAAATTAAATTCCTCTTTATCGCGCGTTCTCCCGTTTCGGAAAAAGTACTGTGCGAGCGCGGTAACCGAGACAAATCTTCCAGGATCTTAAACAAGAATATAATTTGCAAACGCGTCGGACACCGTAATTACGCACGGTTTCACGAGTCATTTCTTCCCACCTTGCTTCCCATCGATCACGAAAAAGCGCTAATTAGAACTCCTTCATATTCTTTCATATTCATTTTCGGTATTCGTTCGTCTACTTAACGTGAAATATTACAAGGTAATTTCCTACCTAATTCCGAATACAACGCTCCTACGTACGTACCGATTTAATACAAGATAAGTAATACAGCTCTACGCATCGAGAAGAAAATAACATGGATGCTCCATAGTATGTTTATCAAACGACCCACGTAAACAAAGACCTAATCCACTACAAAGGGTATCACTATCGCGACAACAAATACCAGTTCCGGCTTTACAAAAAAAAATACCCAGCGAAACAGTTCGTTTTGTCCCAAATCACGGTACTTGAAATTGCAGTAGTCTCGACTTACATTAGTACCCAGCTTCCATTCAATCCCTCGAGCTATCGCGGGGACTGCCTTAAAGTCAACTACCACTCGTGCTCAAAGACACGAGACAATGCCAAAGAAAGTAGAAATCCCCGATCGCCTTGCAGCGGGGATAAGCGGAAACAGGATATTTCAATCTCTCGCCAAGATAAAAGGATGGAAACGGCCTTCCGAATCGACCGACTTCCGCGGGAGTCTATCCAAACCCGACGGTTCGTCGTCGTCGTCGTCTTCGTCGGATAAGATTTCCCAAAAGTTCGGCGCCTCTCTTAGCGAATCAGGTTCGAAGGCAGCAGAAACGATGACTACCGAAAACCATACGTAGACGCGTAACGGTACCCGAGGGACTATAATAATCATTCTCCAGCGAGAACGATTTCGCATAGGTAGAACCACGTTACCAACGGTGCGCTACGCGTTCTCGGTGGAAGGAAGTAGTTTCGCAGTGGATACGGGTGCACACCATCGCGAGGATACTCCGCATAATTTTATGGAAAGATGTATGCCGCGCCGGCGAGAGTTATGTCCGGGAAATTTTTCACGTCCGTACGTTCGTTTTATTTTTACGCCCGAGGTATGATAAAACACGAAGCGTGTATGCCTAACTCTCGGTATACGAATAGCCTGGAGTCAAATCGGAATCGGGCATCTTAAGCCCGTTCTACACGCGAGAACTTCGCGTTGGTTTTACTTCGCGCGAACAGGAGGGTTGCGCGCGGACAGCGAAACTACGGAATTTTTTTTTCGACTGAGCAAAGATACGAAGATTGAGACGAAAGCCCCGAGAGTATTGTTTCCCGGGAACTGCGCACACAAGTCGTTACGCGGCGACGCTTTGGTCCCCGTCTTATGTACAGTTTAGTTGTCTTCCTTTGATACTTGGTAGGTAAACGGTGTTAGGCAATATAAAAGAATCGTGTTTCGTGCGTTAAAATTGTCTGATACGGGGTGAAAGGCGTTGAGACTGAACCCGACGACAAGTCAGTGAGCGTACGTTCGGTCGATCATGACGTTAATCACGCTTGACAATCAAGATTGGTCGTGCATGATAATGATGGTCGATCGTTTGACATGATTTTCGCGAAACACAATCGCGACGGACAATCTCGATGATCGATAATCAAGATTGATCGCGAGTAGGTCGTTTCGCTCTCCGGACACTCCTGGTATGTAACGTCTTGACAAGCAGTTACGCGTGGACCAGGCTTTACTCGCATGCCAGGCCGTTCGATAGATGCGTTTTACAAAGAATAAAAGCTTGATCGTTGACCGGCGTTCAACCATCTTATCTCCGTCACGATTGCGCAACGATCATACCGCAGAGAAATTAAATACTTTACGCAGTAATTATAATCGAACGGAGTAAATATTACCGATATATTTTTTTCGCGTTCGTTTACTTTCGTTTGGTATAAATCGGACTCATTCTATGAAGATAAAAAGGATTTAGAAGTACACAGTAGCGTTATGGAAACGTGTAGCGACGCCTCCAATTTTTTTACGGAAAAACGAAATTAAATGCGGCGGCTCATTTGAAACTCGTCGACAAAAAGAACTCCACCATTGGTCACGGTCAACCAGGCATTCATCTTCCACGACGTTGCTAAAGGCATCCGCTATCCGAAACGTTAACGATGTATAAAATATATCTACCTGATACCCGCTTAATTTTCGCGAAATATTAATACAGTGACATCGACGCTATAACGCGGGTAACGAGAATAACACAGTTGTACCGAGGCACTGATAAAGGCTTCCTCTTACGTTGCTCGTTACTGGCATTTGAACGTTACGCAATTTCAGTAAATTTGCGGGTTGCGTTCCGGAAGACTGAAGTTTACCTCGCGACAATATTTATGTTAAAATAGATCATGGAGTTGGTCATTGCACGCTCTGCTATATTCAATTATCTGCAATGTCTGGAAACAAGAAATCGCGTCTCTCTCAGCATAGGATGCGCGGGCAGCTCGCTCTCAATTAAATATTCCAAGCATGAATCGTTATCGTTTGCTCTCTACGCTTCATTTCATTAGCGCAAATCCCGGGGCATATAATCTTTGTGATACGTTATTACGAAACCTCGCGGATGAATAACAGCCGTATTGCTTAGAATTAGTATAAGGGTGGCGGTGTTTATGAATCGTGCCGGATTTTACAACCAATATTAGCATAAACTTTATTATGGCATCGTCGTAGCCATTCCTGATAGCCGATATAAAATTGCACGGTCACCTCCACGATAACCCAACGATGTAACGGCTGACTTTAACGTTAAACGCGTCCTCGTTACGTCGTGGGCAATGCAAGGGCCGGTATACGTACGTCGGTGACGTTTGGAATTGATTTGATATTTTAATTTCAGATTTGGTTTGATAGAATTTTGATGAACACTGGTTACAGAAACTTTATGCTATTTGAATTCTATATTTTTCTATCGAAGAACTCCAAAATCTGTGCCTCATGACGAATTCCATTCTCTGTATTATACACGACGTAGTGCTAATTAGTAATTAGTAATTTTAATATATGCTACAGATTTGATAAATACTCTTATGGAAATTGTAAACTTTTTCAATTCTAAGTTTCCTTTGGTGAACTCAAAAATCGGTGCCTAATAATGTATTCCACCCTCCACGTTGCACCGTGAAACAGTTCTAATTAGTAATCAGTAATTTGAATTGAACACAATTTTGATAAATACTGGCTATACAATCTTTGTGGCATATAAATTCTTTTGTTGCTCATTATCTATATAAATATACAGTGTCTCTCACGGTATTCAGAACGCTACGAACGTTCAAATCCGTTTAACGTGACTAAATGTCAATCGAAGTCACGACGTATAATATGTATACGACCATCGATATCAATACGAACGCCGTCTATTCCAGAAACGAGAAACGACTTTTCTCGGTCGCGAACACCTTTCTCGCGTCGCTCGAAGCACCCTGCCTCATCTTTCCCGCGATAATGGTGCCCGCGTCTGGTGTCCCATGGACCCGCACGAATTTCCGCACACCTCGCAACCGAACATTACGCGGCTCGCTAGCGCGGACGGAGACAAGCGTTTAATTTACCTGGGCAAACTTTAGGGGGCACGAACAAAGTCTCTCCTCCGAGCGTGTAGCGCCGAATGAAATTGCTAAAGTTGTTCGTCTAGAACGAGAATGGCGTAAACGAGGTGTAAAGCGGAGGGCATGAAGTATCGCGCCGTAATAACGAATTCACCGACTTTCGTGGCGCCAACCCTCCATATCACGACCCGACGCGACGCTAATTATTTACGAGAGGTCGATGTTGCGACGCGATCATCGCGCGTCGGACGAGGAATCCCTACTTTCCAACACGTAGGGAGTAACCTCCGTTGGATACCTAGTGCAACCGTTATCTTATTTTCGAGCGAGCGCTGTATTTCTCCTGTCTTTCTGCCTAGCAAATATTTTGTACACCTAAACTCACGACCCTCCTGATTCACTCCTGACGCATCTTCACTGATTCGCGATCTTTAGAATTATTAATATTATTGGCTATTGGTAAATTTTAAGTGAGAAGTAACTTCGCGTTTTATAGTTAATCAAGTTAATAAGTTTTGTTAACACCGAAGAATTTCTCCTTTATACCAAGAATCCAACAACTGGCGAAACGAAGGAATTTCAGCTGATTCCGTGATACCGGGATCTTTTCCGGAAATTATTTTAAAAGGCTCTCCGGCACGAGGAAGACTAAATGTGCTGCGTCTTTCGTTCGTAGGGATGGAAAAGAAATACTAAATATGCCTCGCGTAACACGTTGGACAGAGGCTCTTCTTTTCTCGTAACAGAAAAACTTATCCGTTCGCGTCGATTACTACAAAATTATTCCCAAACGAGTTACAGCATCGGAACAGCGAGGTTCTCCGATTTGGCCTACATTACAACGCGACGCGGCGCTAATTAATTGCGAGAGATCGATATCACAAAGGACGTCCCGAAATCATCGATCATCGCGCAACGACGAGGTCGCAAAACACTTTTCTATCCGCGCATCGGTGCGTGGATAACGAATTCCACCCCTCCGACGTTCTATCGCGCCGCTGTGCCAATTAGTTACGAGTGATCGATATTACAAAACACGCGGCGTCCTTTGATCGTCGATCGAGCGATAAGAAAGTAACTCGTTCTCCCGACAGACACGTCCCGTATCGTTGTGCAATAATAACAACGAATTCGCTCGCACGCCGAGGCGCCGGTTGCGTAGAACCATAAACCGACGGCGTTTCCAATTACTTACGAGATGATCGATACCACGCGACACACGCGCGTCCTCGATCATCGATCGTCCCGACACGAAAGTAACCCTTTTCCTCCCGCGCATCGGTGTATCGTTTTCCCAGCCGCGAGCGAACACCAACGGGACGCATGAATAATGCATACTATAAATTCGCGTCGCACGCACGCATGCACGCTGGTAATTCCATTAGCCGTACCATTTTATCGCTCGATGGGCTACTACGTTTTCAATTGAATAACCTGCGCCAACTGTTATGAAGGGGGGGGGGGAAGGGGTGTAGCGTTCGGTCATTTGCCTCGCGGAGCGAATTAGCCGATATCGCGACATTACTCTCGTCGTACCCTCCCCGAGGCGTCGTCGTTGCAAAAGCAAGTTTCAGCGTAACGCGGGCTTCGGCGTGCAGTTTTGAAAAAGCGCCGCGAAGAATAGTAATCGAATTACCTTCCGTGCACATGAAGAGTATGGCAGCAATGGACAGCCTCGCTTGCCATCTCAAAGCCATGTCCGCGACTGTTTGAAGGCGCTTCCACTTTGATACTAAAACGATTCACATCCTCCCCGCGATATTTCACCGTCCACTCACTATACCGCACCAGAGGGGACTCTTATCTCGATCGCATTCTCGAACCTCGACGTCATTAAGAGCGACGTTCGCGGACGTACGATCGCGAGAAGCGTAAATAAACGTGATCCGACGATTAACACCCGATTAGTGTAATTTCAATTCGCCCGCGCGCCGCTACGATTGGCTTATTATTGTTAGAGGCCGAATTATCTCGATACTCCTGCCGACGTACGTGATTTCCCCGTAAGAGAACGGACGTCCGTTGACGGCGTACACAGTTCGCGAATATAAGCACACTGACGGGCCACGAGTTTCCACAAACGCGCACAACCACACTCGCTAGCAGAGCGTTCTCCAAGTTTCAAGGATCCCACCTTTATACCGCCGACGGAGGAGATAACGCGCGTCGAAATGGTTATACGGAAACTTTCGGCATAACCGTGCCGAGGGAAAGTTTCCGTCCGATTGTCGCGGTGGTCGGGAGCGTTTAAATAGATCGCGGCTGAGATCTCTCGGTGCACTTCCCGATCGACCTTCGCCGTTCGACTCGGCGATCTATCGATGCCGCTAAACCTGAGACTTAGCGCTCCCCGGTTACCCTCGTTCGCTCCGATCCCTTCGTATTCTTTTCTCGGCCGATCTCGTTGCGTAATTCGTGATATCGATCCCGAGACTCGTCTCTTTGAGGAAGGCTCGAGGTTCAATTACGCGGAATCAGGGGGTATGGTTATCGTGTCCGGGGATAGGGGGGGTTCCCGGACGTCGCAAACTACCCTGACATAGATTATTGTTATTATCGCGTGGAATCCGGTTGGTCGAGATTACGTCGTCAAGTTCCTTACTAACGGTCGTTAGGATCGCTCTGGGCCTGAAAGTGGATTCACGTTGCTCCGAACGAAACGCGAAACGCGCTACCTGTGGGCTTCGAAAGTATCGGGAACCCGCCGCGCGAGCGACACGCCTCGTCGATTTTCCTATCTCTCCGCGGGGACACTGCGGAATCGTGTTTCCGATACATTCCAAAGTTCGTTATTGACTACTCCGTCGTCGACGATCCTCGATTCGAACGGTAGTACGGTTCCCGCGAGCAGGCCCACCTCGAGGCCCGTGTAAAATCCTCGGTTCGGGAAACTCTTCCCTCGCATGCCTGCTTCGCGCTATCGATGTCTTCTCTCCGTTCGCACAACTGATGTCATTCAAATTCCTCGCACCCGCGCACGTCCCTCGTTCGCGTACACACCTCCCCCGCCCCCCGCCCCCCTCGCCTATATTATTTTTGTTTTCGATAATCCTCCGGTTACGTTTCTCCGAATCTACCCGTCTCACTCCCCCCGCGAACTTCCCTCATTTCCAAGGTAAACTTAATTCCCGACGATCGGTGAGGAGTTTATCGGTGGTTGTCTTTTTCTTCTTTTTTCTTTCTCTCTCTCTCGCGCTATATCTCTCTCTCTCTCTCTCTCCCCAACCTCAAACGAGGCCCGCAACGAGCGTTCGTATACGCGACATGGTATATAGAACAACGCGACACGCACCCACGTCTTGATTCGGTGGCAGATTTACCCTGACTGGGGAGATTCTCGGCCGTGGGAGCATGCGCGTTTCCGATCCACCTCCTGGTGACGGTCGGAGGCGCGCAAGAGAGGGTCCACGAACAGTTTCGCGCACACGTAAAATCCTCTCTCTCCCACTCGCTCTCCGGATAGCAGTCGGATAGTGGCACACCTACGACGGAGCACCCATGGCGGTAGAGGGTTTACACACGCGCGTAGTACGCTTCGGGCCGTGTGTATGCGAGTCCTCGGGGGGGAGGGTGCCCTCCACCCTCGACCACCCGCCACGTCCCCCCCGGCCGACCGCGACGTATACGGTTGCTGTGTGTCACGGGGCAAAAACTGTGGCAGGGCGTGCAAGGAGTACCGAATCGAGGTACGAAATCTACGATACTCTTTAGAGCCGCACGATGAGCTTCAAGATTTACTCGCGTCTCCGTTTCACCCGTCAATCCGATCGCGGATACCGGCCGGCGATCCCGACTGACCCGCGGGAGATTCGATGATAGCGGGATACAAGTCTTCGTCCGGTAACTTTCATGCCTGTCGGATGGTACAAAATTTGTTTGGCGCTGCACTTGAAAATTGTCTCCGTTGCGCTCGTAGTTAAATGGTGAAATAAACATTTTCGTTGCTATCGGTTATTTGAGATGTTTTAACGGACCATTGTTGATCACTCGACAGACCAATTTTTTACGTGCAGGATGACCCAAAATTGGATATTTGATATTTTTTGTATTGTATAGCCGCACGCGTGAACGAGTGGAGATAAATTGAGGTCATCGCATCGCACGGGCGTATCTCGTGGAAGCGAGAATCGAAGAATTCAAAAGGACACGTGCCCGAGTGACGCTCGGGATAAACTGTTGTAAATCGAATGCGGAGTTTTTAAAAGTCAATCGGAAAGCATGGCGCGACAAAAAAGTCATAATTATTGCGCGAAGCGCTTCAGAAATTCCAAATAATAACCTATTAAACGCAGGGATATCGATCTAGCGATGCACTCGATATCCTATCCCATACATTATTAAAACTCGAGTCAAAACTCGAGTCGAGGTACGAAATACTCTTTAGAGCCGCACGATGAGCTTCAAGATTTACTCGCGTCCGTTTCACTCGTCAATCCGATCGCGGATACCGACTAGCGATCGCGACTAACGCGGGAGATTCAGCGAAATCGGGATACGGGTTTTCGCTCGTAACTTCCACGCGTGCCGGGGGTGGAACGTACGTGCGCGAGTATTCACGGTGGTTATACGGTGAACGCGCGTATGCGTGTATAACGTAATATGCTAATGCGCTTTATATATGATAATACCACAATAATAAGGAACCCTGACGTAATTGCGGGCTCGCTCGTTATCGGAATACGTTAACAACTCCAGCGTCACAGCGCGTTCTTCCTCTTTTCTTTTTCTTTGCAATTTTCTGCGGCGGAAAATTGGGAGGAAAATGGTGGCTGGGAAGAACGTCATTCGCGTCGTGCAGTTTTTCGATGCTGGAACGACAGGGGCAATCTTCGGTTTTGATTTCGGGGGCTGGTGAAGTTTCTGTGGACACCGTCCCTCCCGTGGGGCGAAGCTATACGCATTGAAAAGTTTCTAAAGTGAAACAATACGTTAAGATAATTGTTATTCGTTGGTATAAAATTTGAGTTTATATTCTTGAACTTTTTTGAGTAATTTGATTGGTGGACCGGGAGAAGATATTGATTTGCTTATTTAATTAAAGGATACTCTGTGGACGGTTTAATGCGTCAAACGCGTAATTATAACTTTTATATTCGTCACGATCGATCGAAATGTTAACTTCGTTTTAGGGATTTGTCGGAAGTACCGGGCATATTTTTATTAGATAAATGCGATGAAAATGGAGTAAACAAGTGCACTCTGTGTTTTCTCCACTTTTTTTTTTTTATTTCCAGCAGTGAAAAATCTGGGAACTTCAGAACCGAGGGAGTATACATTCCGAAGTTTTCGTGATATAATGCAGCGGCGGTTAATTAAACTTTCACGTTTTATCGTCGTTATAAATAAATCGCGTAACCGTCCGGGGTAAGAAGTCATTTTGCATAATCGGTTAAGAAATGTCCCATTTCCGCTTCCACTCGTGCAAATCTACCGACGATTATCGGATATTCTACGAGTGCGTTTTATTACGCGAACAAGATACAAGCGAAGTACGGAAATCCAACTCTCCGTCCGATTGCTTTCTGTGGAAAATCTGTTGAAACGCGAGTCGAGAGAGTATCGGCTTAAATTGATCGATATCCGCGAAATTATTTTCCGAAAGCCAATTGACATCTCCGCTCGCGTCGACTTTTGCGGACGGGATAGCAGCTCGAGCTACGCGACTCAGATCGCATAATTAATTAAAAGACGTTGCTCGAGGAACGATGTATACGACGATATTATACACCACGGAAGTGCAATTCCATTTGTACCTTCCCTCGTGGAAATCTGTTGATGATCGTCGAGTATGCTATAAACGCGCGTTATTAAATGATCCCGGATGAAAATGGAGTAGACACGCGAGTGTAACGCTCACGCGATAGGCACACTACCATTAACGATTAGGTCAGCCGTTAGGCATCGTGGGGGACGGGACAGGTATGCTTATAATTATCCAGCCTCCGCGATAGACTTATCGATGTATCGCCCTTTTCATTTCGTCTGTCGATCCGAGGGCGGGTCGTTCCTCGTCGAGTATCGCTATAACATCGGGGTATATCGAACCGCGCCAACGTAACGGCATTCGCTGTGCCGATGTACTGTTGGAAACACACCGGAATACCATCGACTCGAGGAGTATGCAAAACACGCTTGCCGCGTGATATCATCGCGTTGATAGAAAAATGACACGATTACCACTTCGGGGGTTAACGCGGAAAGTAGGCTCTAAAGATAAGTGTAACATAATATGGATACCGTGATACGATATAATTAAAAGTATAACACGAAACGAAGGTAGAGCTGCGCATATGGACTAACATATTTAAAATATTGTTCGAATATGTATAGGAAATTGGGTTTTTGCTTGTATCGCAAAGTTCATCTAAATTTATTTTATTCTATACCGAAGAGTGTATTTGTTATCTTCTATCTGTTTATTTATACTGAATACATTGGTTGTAAATATATATGTATATATTTACATTATATTGTAATATATTATATTGTAATATGTATTTAAATTGGAAAAGTTTGCCGTATAAATCTAATCGAACGGATAAAAATCCAGGAGCCTACATCGAGCATCGTAATCGCGCTAATCGACTCTCTTAATCTGAATCACGGAAGTTTCTAATTTCATTCACCTGCCCTCGTTGTCAGCGTCCGCCGTGACGTTACAAGAATATTCCAAACCCGTAACCGTTTGCGCTTACTTCCCAAATTAACCCATTTAATCGAGCTTATACCTCCCGCAATCCACGCTCACGTGCACGCAGTATTCTGGAAACGTTCTCCCGTATACCTCGGGTTTGAATTTCAGTTTCGCGAATGCAAGCCAAACGTTTGCCCACCGCGCGAGCGGCTCTGGATAATTCGCAGCGGCACGGTGAACAAAACGCGTGGCGCGTTAAAATCCAAAACCGGAACTGCCCTTTCGTTTCGCTTCGGGATCGCTGAGGTGTGATCATTTAACCGGCGCCGGCGTCGCGAGGCGTTCATTCAAAAAGCCGTCGCGCCCAGCGACGTATATGTATATTGTACAGAGCGCGTCATAACGAGTGGGTCCCATTCCCGGGAGTGGGGGCAGGATTCACAGGTGATAAAACGAGATTCGTGTGAACGTATGTTCTGCGAACACGTGGACCGTGTTGCGCCAATTATTCGCTTGTCTTCAAAGAAACTACTCAAAATGGCCACCCATGGAATAATGTTTTACAATAAAATCGCATACTCCGCCTACCCTTCGAAACACTTTATACAGAGCGTAATTGTCGTCGTAGATTCGCGTACCTGGAAATTAGCGATATCTCGCTTCGAATGAATCAACCCAGCGATTATCAGTGTAATCGAAACTGACGGTTTCGTTTTGCCCGAATACGAGCTTCGGAGAATCTCGTCGTACACCTACTCGGCAGTTTAACCCACTAAATTCCAAACTCGTATCATGCAAACTACTCAAGGTGCCAATTCGATATTTATTACAAACTTTACCGCCTTCGCTATGCAGATGCATATGGTACTTGTATTGCGAATTGGTTAATTACAATTACGGAACGATCGTAACGTCAGACAACTACGAATGACGCGGCCCCGCAGAAACGTAAGTGTCATTCACATCCGTACGCTACTGCTCGCGTAATGGTTTGAGAATTCGATACGTGAGATGTCAAACGTTATTTCTAAACGATTGAATAGAATCGATTGTACTAACTCAGATTACTAAAATCATCGCAGTATCAACATTGAAACGAGTACAACACAGAAACATGGTCCAACGATACGTACTTTCATAGAAACTTATTCTCTTTTTTTTTTTTTACTCCTACCGTAGCTATCGCCGAAACTGATTCCACGTATTATGATACACCCTGTACGTACAAGCTTTCGAGCCGAAGTTATAAATAACGTTTCGCGTGACGACGAGCGTGCCTTCGCAAACGCGGGACCATTCATCAGGTTCGCCTCGCACGTGAACGTGCCGATAACGACGCCCGGCGTCGACGGGTAGACTTGCGATCGTTTACTAGAAAGGCGTACTGTCGAACTATCCGCCAATCAGCACGGTCCTTTCTCATTGCGATCTCATATGCACTCGTTGCCATATAGGGGCGTTGTAGGCTGATAGAGGTATGATCGTTAATTAGGGTGTGGCATTACGGAGATAGAATTACGAATGACGGGACGTCATAACGATCGTTATTTTTCCGTTGGATTCCCGAGGATTTTTTATTTTTATAAAAAGCGATAGTCTATCGGCTGCCTCAGGATGACGGCACGTTATCAGAAATTTTTGCTAGGAATTTCCGGACGGAAATTTTTGGATTAGGATACCGACGAGACGTAGGACGAAAATTTTATCCGGAATTTAAACTCCGTGTTATAGTTATAATGTTCACCCTAATGTTCCTTATGATTTTTCAAAGCAGAATCAACAGTTTGTTTCGATTAAAACAGATTTTTTTGTTACGATACAAAGTTGTTGATGCTTTCTTTGTAGAGGAATGTACATGTGTTGATTTTTCAGGTACCGAGAAATTATTGTTGTTTATCCGGCGCAGTGGCCATTGTGACTTTTGCGGAACGCACTTTTCCACTCGAACCTTTTCCAAATAAAGTTACAAAATTCGTTTAGCGCGACTCTTGAGAATTTCCTCCGTTGCGCTCGCAGTTAAATGTTAAAATAAACTATTTCATTATTACCAGTTATTCGAGATGTTTTAACGAACCACTGTTAAGTTATAAAACGAGCTCGTGGTTGTCAAAAGTCGATCGGACGGAGAGTCGAAAGTTGCAGTAAGGAATGATTATGCGAAGCACTTCAGAAATTCCGAACAATAACCTTTTAAACGCAGAGATATCGATCGCTCGATGCACTCGATATCGTACCCCGTACAGCATTTAAAACTCGAGATTTTCCATGAAACCCGTCAAACATTTTCCAACCAGGGTGCCGAATTTTCTTCGCCAAACGGTTTCGTCAGAAGTTCACCGGACCTTTCGTACTAACTTAATTACCGCGTCAACCCAATAAGCCTACCGATGCTTCAAATCCATTTTAATTTGCCTTTCATTTGCCAATCAGTAAATTATCGCGAAATTTACGCGTTCCGTCAGCAAACGAGCGAAACCTCGCCGAAAACGTACCTTTAACGAAGCCGTTAGTTTCGGTCACGCTGGTAATGTTGGCTTGATTCATTCGAAGCGAGTACCCGCTAATTTTCAGGTGCGCGAATCTACGACGACAATTACACCCTGTATAAAGCGCTTCGCAAGAGAAAGGGGGACGGGGGGGGGTGGGGGGGAAGCATAAAATTTTACCGTAGAACTTTACACCCCCGAGATAAACTCGACGATAGTTATGTCGGGACGTATACATACGTACACGTATAACCTCGCCAGTTCGTAGGTGAAACTCGAAGGAGGAAAATGGTCGGCGGTATGCTCGCGGGCGGATAGGGGTTGCCGGGTACGTACACGAGGGTGGTAAACGTTTGTCCCGGCGCATAAACCGTCGGCCTTCTTTTTCCATACGACCCGACACGGGGGGAGCATGACTGGAGCGCGGCAAGATTTCTCGATATTTCGAAATTGATGCCGATAACAAGGTTTCGCTCGTGCCCGGTTCCTTGTTTCCGCGTCGTTTTATCTCCGCGACGCACGAAACGTTTCAGCGCGAAATTGAAAAACTCTTCGACCGGTGGTTTACACGTGAGGGAGGGTGGGTGGGCGGTGGATGAAAGGGGTGGCGATGCGGTAGCGATGTGGGAGAGAACACGTGAACCGACGTATCCCTTGTTTGGTCGACGGCTTACGGATAAGTTCCTCCTGTTTATTTCCCTGAGTAAATTCCAAATTGAAATGTGTCCGAGAGCCGCTTGCCGCTTTTAGGCTATTTTCCTAAAGTTTCGCGCAGCCACTTACGTCAAGCTACATGTAAGCCAAACAACTAAGTTGTTGAGATTATGTCCAAAACGAAGTAGCCGTAAGCTACTTGAGAGTTCGGAATTCTACGGGGATTCCGGGTGAACTGAACATTTTCGCTGCCGTTCGGGGATGCTAGGGTGGGGGGTGGGTGATATGGGAGAAATTTGGGCTCTGACGGGGATAAAAGTAAACGGTACCTGTCCGCGCTGTTGTAACGGCAAAGCTCGATACGAATGCGAGATTAATGAGCAGGGACGGAAAACGAAACCGAAACCGAACCGAACCATCCAGGTAAGGAACGGAACGTATGCCGCCCGAGAGATTGTTCCGTTCCGAAGAACGTAACGAAACTGGACACCTCGAGTTGTCGTGACAACTGGGCCCGGAACGTTCCGCTTGGTTCCATCTTCGGAACGGAACAATCTCTCGGGCGGCATACGTTCCGTTCTTCGGAACAGAACGATTTCTCGAACGGCTCACGTTCCGTTTTTCGGAACCGTTCTTTTCCCGAATTAAACTTGGCTCAAATTTTCTTTGCAAAATTGTGTAAGTTGCCACGCTCGTTGAATTTGTGTACGTTGACAGATGAAATTAACAAATACACTTAACAAAAGATAATAGTAAGCAAGTAAATGAAATTGATCGTGTGTCCACGATTGTAAACTAATGCGCAGTAATAAATTCCACCAATAACGAAGTACTGCGGATAATTGGATACTTATAAATCTAACGTACAAAAAACGTAATGATTCCATATGGGATAGAAACATTTAATTAGAAACTTTAGTTAGAAAATTCCATTGTTACATTCCATTATTCACTGTAGTAAGGAAAGTTAAGTCCTTAAGGGGGTACACGACAGTAAAATGTTCAAAAAATCGATATTTTGGTTGCATTTTCAGATAGTTTATAATGTTAAGAATGTATTGGGCAAATTATTACCAAAGTACCTACTGTTGCAGAAATTATAGACCAATTTGTTTCATATCTGTAATCCTCTAAAATGCCTTATCAAACTTCAAATGCGTTTTTCTCGAAACGTGATTTTCAAAGTCAAAATTTGTACACAATATTACTGAAAGATTTATTTTGTTTGCAATGGTCTTTGATTTATACACGGTACATCCATTATTCTACACAGGTAGACTAGCTTTTACATTTTTACATACTTTTGGCGGACTTTTATTATTTTCTCTATGTCCTTTTATGCCAGCGATGAACGTTCCTGAATTTTAGTCAAAACCCTCTCATTATGTGGCATGATGACCGTGTTATTGTAATGCTATTGAACCATAAAACTCGGGTCAGCGCATTCGGGCGCGGTCATTTTGGGCCTACCGGGTGAGTCTGAGCGGGCAAATTCCAGGATCTGTGCCTCAATTTCTTCGAAACGAGCCACCGCATAACGGTTCCAAGCTGCCTTTTCCTCGTCAAAATTGTGTTACCCTACAACGGCTTAATCGGTTCCGACGTTTTTTTATTTGTTTTAAATAAATAAAAGCGGTTCATATCTTCCGGTTGCGTATATGCTTTAAAGTTTGCCGAAGTCCGTTAAAAACTATCGTTAAAATGAGAATTTTACATAATTTCAGCAAACTTTAATGCACATGCACGACCGGAAGCTATGAACCTATTTTAATTATTTTTTAACACCTTTTTACAAGGGGACGCTACCGATTCGGTCGAAATTGATGACAGAGTGAACACGCGTATTGCCTACTCTCGCCCCTTCTCCTCGGCCGAGGGGGAACGAGGGATGTAAACAGAAACAAAATTTAGATCTGGAGTCCACGTTCATTGTCTAAGGTGTCGACTCCCGGTTGCCACGGCATAAGACCTTCTCTCTCTCTCCCACGCTCGAAGCGCGGGTAGGAAAGGGAGGGACCCACAAGGCGAAAATGCGGCAGGGTGGGGACGCGCCTTACCGACTCTCGTCCCTTCTTCTCGGCCAAGTGCGAGCGAGGGGGAGCGAGGGAGATAAAGACAGACAACATTAATGCTCTGACAGTCAAATTAACGATTCTTTTTTATTTTTATGAATTATGCGTTGAGGAACAAACTTTTTGAACAAGGTTGAAAATTCTCGTCAAACCACAGTCTTTTCCGACTCGAACTTAACAACTTTAACTTAAAAATGTTCAACTTAGAAAGCAAATTTACTACGATAAACGAGTCCGCGGCTGGTAATTTTTGAAGAAAAAGTGTCCCAATTTTTCAATGTCTCAAACTCCTGGAATGTAGAAATAAAACATAAAAAAATATGGCATTCGGCAGAGGGACCCATACAGCGAAAATTGGGCAGGGTGAACACGCGCCGTGCCGACTCTCGTCCCTTCTCGGTCAAGTGCAAACGTAAGAGGCGACGGACGAGGGAAAGAGAGTATCGGCGCCAAAAACGAGCGCATTTTCTTAAAGCCTTCCAATGCCCCTTGAAGCAACGTTTCTGCAGCGTTGGTATAGGCAATAAAACATCTGGTCGCCAGACTCACTCGGGTTCGCGGAATTCGGGCGCAAGGTAAAGTTCGGTACCCCAGGTACACAGTCCACCACCCTCTGCAACTCTCTTCGTCATCCACGGGGTGGAAATTAGAAATTACAATTACCACTTTCTACTAAATAGTAAAAATATGAAAAAAAATAAATACATGAACACATCCGTCAGCGTAAGGAAATTCGATGATTTTTTGATGACGATATTTTTCCTTTTTTACGTTCATAAAATTCGTGGATTTGCTGATTTCCATATTGTTGTTTGATATATATGTATAATGTCGATGTTACAATATATACATCCATATACACACATCGTTTACGATAATATATATACATACATACTGTCGGGTAATTAAAAAAAAAATTGGAAATAAAATCATTTTTTTTTCATATCTTCACTATTTGTTCTTCCGCTTCTTCATCCGCAATCTGCGCAAAGGAAACATAGCCGAAAACTAGCACATTTTCTTAAGGTCTTCCGATGCCCCTCGGAACAATAGCGACCTTTTTGCACCTTCAGGTCTGTAAGACTTTCTCTCTTTCTTCCTCGCTCCGTCGCGGTTGAACATCTGCGAGGATAGGAAAGCTGCTTCTCGATCAAAGTGCTAGCGCGAGCGAGCGAAGGAGGAAAAGAGAGAGACGTTTACCTGGGAACGGAGGTCTACCTGTAAATCGTCATTGACACGCTGTGCCGAAGCTGACGATGAGACAGAAATGAATGAAAAGAAAGAGAGTGCAAGGGCAGCACAACGATCTCGGCGAACTGGTAGTTATAAACTATCTTCGAAGGCGTTCTGCCAGGTTTCAACAACAAATATAAACATTATATGAACAACCAAGTTCTTGAAAGATGCGCCACGTGTTTTAACAGAGGAAACACACCGAAAGATATTTGAAATAATGAGATATTTTTCATTTTGCTAATTATCGCAGTTGAATTTATTACTGCGCATTAGTTTACAATCGTGGACACACGATCAATTTCATTTAATTGCTTATTATTATCTTTCGTTAAGTGTATTTGTTAATATCCTCTGTCAACGTACACAAATTCAACGGGCGTGGCAACTTACACAATTTTGCAAAGAAAATTTGAGCCAAGTTTAATTCGGGAAAAGAACGGTTCTGAAAAACGGAACGTGAGCCGTTCAAGAAGTTGTTCTGTTCTGAAAAACGGAACGTGAGCCGTTCGAGAAGTCGTTCTGTTCCGAAGAACGGAACGTATGCCGCCCGAGAGATTGTTCCGTTCCGAAGAAGGAACCAAGCGGAACGTTCCGGGCCCAGTTGTCACGACAACTCGAGGTGTCCAGTTTCGTTACGTTCTTCGGAACGGAACAATCTCGCGAGCGGCATACGTTCCGTTCCTAACCTGGCTGGTTCGGGTTCGGTTTCGGTTACGTTCGGTTCTTTTTTCCGTCCCTGTTAATGAGTCCGGTTTCGCGTGAATTTTGAAGAGACGATGAAAGGTTAAACTTGCAACCGTGGTTTTATGTTATTTTATTCATAGAAATGCATGATGGGGACTGTAGACTTAGGATTTTTATGGTCGCGAGTCAGACTCGAGTGAGTAAATTGTTCTCGTGGCTTCCATGGTTTGTAATCCATACGTTAGGTAATTAATAGATTTCGAATGTTTAAGCAAAATGCATTATTTTTATATTGAGTTTAAAGGGATTTTAATTACAAATTACGCTTGTTATTACAAACGTCCAATGTACACCCGTGGCTGTTATCCGGAACCCTTGAGATTTCTATGGGCCTACTTCTTATCAGATCAGAGGACGGTCCTGACGAAAGTGAATTTTAAATTATTTCTTTGGCTCTGGATCAGGGCAATTTGCTTTTGTTAATCCTGAATTAAATGTCACCGAATTATGCTCGGTAGTGTCCGAGTCGCGTCACCGATCATCAACAACGCGGACACCGAACACGACTGCCCGTGGCTCTAACGGTTTTCTGTTGTTATCAAAGTTACCTAACGATAGATTTGTTCCTATGCATGTCCACCTATTAACGCTTTTGCAAAACGTAACTTTCCATACGTCCCTCCGTCAAAGGACCGCGGCAATATCAGAGAAGTTGAATCCAGTGAGTTTCGGAGCTCCGATTTGAAGCCCGACTCTCTCCTCTCTTCGCCGGATGACGGTCCAAAATGTTACGTGGGTATTCAGCTTGTTAACCAATCAGGGAACTCCGCGAGTAGTTTGCCCTGCTTTCTGCGTACATTCTGCTCTTTAGGAGGAATCACATGGCTATCGATTTACCTCCCTTTGTCCGTCGATATTGCGGCCCTGTAGCGGGGGTACAAATGCGCGGAAATTTATTATCGCTTTTTTTTCGGACTTGTTCCATATTAATATAGCGATTCAGGGCGTGATGGTCTCTGTGTCATGCAAAATAAGGCTCTCGGGTTTAACGAATTTTCTATACGATCACCCCGTTGTTTGAAGTAACAATGAATTTGTTTTCACTCCGAATATCCTTTCGTTTCGACGTACTTTAATTCGAGACATGCTTGGCGATAAAGCGTGCCTCGAATATTCAACGAACCGTTGCTTCTAGATTCGTTAATTCCGTGATCTGGAAATTATCCGTGGCACAAAGTCGTATCGAGTTAAATCGATGCATAAGATCGACTCTGCGCGGAGTTACGGCGAATACAAAGGACGCGTTATCGTCGCGATTACTCCCTTCGTCGACTGTACGCGCACTATTCATAATTTCTTTGAGGCACGAGGCAGACGCGGGCTAGTTTACGGGAATAAAATCAGAATTTTAATAACCGCCCCTTTCGCGCTCACTGCCGGCCTTACGAGTTATCATCGTTTTTTTATATTTATGCTCCCTTAAACATAATGTAGTTACCTTCCGGCGTGGCATAAGCTCAGGCTTAACAACCTTGGGGCCGTTGTTCCCGTACGATGGTACTTCGCCCTTAAAAGGGCTCGTTTGCCGAGAACCCCCAACACCGCAAGTTGCGAGCTAACTGAAAATTAACGTGCAACCGAAACCCTTATAACCGTCGAGAATTTACATCGGCGGACGTCCCCGCGCATATATTTCTCGCTGTACCGTTTGAGGGGTTGGGGGGGGGGGGGAGGGAAGCCGTTGGGGGTTCCCCGACCAATTACGAGATAGGGCTCAAAATGGAAGCTTATCTAGATCTCGCGAAACCGGAGATCCTCTAATTCAAACGTCCTCGCGTAATACTTCCCTCGTGAAATTCCATTTGCCTTACTTCCCGTCGGATAACTTCGCCTCCAAGTTTTCCGCGGCGAGACAGAACCGCGGCGCAATATTGTCGAGACCTCTCGATTCGAATCGCGCCCGAAGAATAATCGACGAGAAAAAGAGCCATCGACGCGAACGTCGAGATTACGAGAGCGATAATTGTGGAAAAGAGAGAGTATCCACTCGCGGTACGCTTTCGATATAGCGATTCTTCCTTTTTATCGCTCCGTTTCATTTTTTTTTTTTTTTTTTTGGAACAGCTACGAAACGATCTCCGAGCGAAAAAAAGCTAATTAGGAGAGAGCTCATCGTTTCAGCGAAAAACGTAAGGAGACTTGGAATTCTGAAAAACCACCGCCGATATTTCGTACCTGCATATAAATAGAAGTAAATGTAAATGTTGGCAAGAGGAGCGAGATGGAAAACCGCACATGGGGAAATAAAAACTGAGGCCGGGGCAACGAGGACAGGAAAATATTTCTCCCCGGGAATACAATTTCAAGAACGATGCAAACGATGCCGTTAAAATATTTCATTCTGTCGGCGCCGCGCGCTCCTTGAGTCTTTTTTAATTTAGTTACGCGAAACGACAAACCGAAGAGGCCGGGACGTTACGGTCGGCACAAACTTAAATGCGCGCACATTTGTCGTACCGAGGAAATGATAGCTGTGCCCAACGGTAATCGGGCAAATCGTGTTGGCACGTTTTTAACGTTAACCGCGTTGTCGATAGTCGTGGCTCGCGACGAAACTTCCTTCCTTTCCCCTGATTCTGTAATTAATAACTTTATATTAACGTTTAACGTATGCACGGTGGAACCGCGCGCTATACAGGCGATAAATTATATAATTGATACGGGTCAGTGAACCGTTCATTGAAATGAATTTGCGCTATCAACGTTAATGCGAACATTTCGCGCGGAAAATTAATGTTAATTAATAAGTTATTAATTATCCTGAGCGTCTACGTACGGTACGTTGAACATTAACGAACCTGCGAGTGAGATATTAATTTAAATGACTCTCCACATACGTTTGGACTATGGAGTTATCGCAATACGCCAGCTACCGCGGAGGTGGGAGTATAATAGTTATACGTTCGAAGCGAACGATTTCTTTCGAATAATTATAAATGATTATTGGAAACTTTGTTGCCCAGTTACGATATTGTGCGAATTAATGTGAATACAGATAATTTTTAATAAAACTTGTGTAAAGTGCATGTACAAGGTTTCCTTACTTCTATTTAATATGAAACATGTCCCCCCTTAGATTTAAGGACTGCCTGAACTCTTCTCGGTATAGAATCAGTTAGATTTTTGCAATTACCTTTGATTGTCTTGTCGCAAGATCACACCCTGAATTACTGCTTCCACTATTTTGATTTTCGCGGTTCGGTCCATTTTATTTACAGCGCCCAAATTCACACGAAATTCCTTTCCAATGACTTTCTGCGTCATTGGTATATGCCCACTAACATAAGCGTGATCATCGTTTTTCCTCAGTTTGATATACATAACATCAGGCAATCGCAACCAACTCAAGAATTTTCGCCATTAGTTCAAAACAGCATTAACTCGCAAAAATTACGAAAGGTATACCGCGAGGCACGTGTTTTTAATAACTTGCATTAAAAAAACCGCGAGGCACGTGCATTAATAAAACTGTCAGCATTGACACGACGGTGTCCCTATCATCAGAAAACTGATTTTCATTCTGTGCTCCACATTAATTCGCACAATACTGTACCGTGCAGAATTTCAATTCTACGCGCACGCGTTTTCAACGCCGCTCCCAGACCAATTCGAGAATCAATCACTAACATCGTGCGTTGTTTGTCCGTGCCAGTCACGCTATATTCCTAACCGATCCTAGGGAAGTAAACTCGACGAGCTGGAGTCATCGCGGACGCTTCGTTTTCTCTTCGAACAAATCGAATCAGGTACGCGACGGGGGGGTCCGTCGTTCTCGTTCGGCTCGTACCGCTCTATCGGCCGGTATCCGATTCCACGAGGAAATCGAACTTTGGTCAAGCTTCGATCGACTCTCGGTCGACCCGACGTGGCGCGCGTTCCTATTTCACCGCGAATCTCGCTCGTTGCTTATCGCGCGCGTACCACCGGGCGACCGCGTACCGACGCATTTCGCATTCAGCATCGTGGATGGCAAAACTTTTCCCGTTTAACTTTCTCCCGCACCGGTGGTCATAAATGAAAATTGGAAACGTCCGCGCGAACGTTAACGACGTACTAATGTCCGGAGAACAACGCGGCTCGCGGTGCTCCCTTTTCTTCTTTCGCCTTAATTCTCCTCATTTGTCCCTTCCTCGCCGCTCTCTTCTTCTTTTTCGTTTTCTTCTTCCTCCCACGTTGTTCGTTGTAGCTCGAGTAAGGCCGCCGCGCCGGTGGGGTTGGCCTTTTCACGGGGCTCTACTCACCTTTGTTTCCGATTTTCTTCCTCGAGTCGAAGCGTTATTGACTTACTAATTTTTCGAGTCCGCCTCCTCCGCATTCGCGATTTAGACGTGCGATTTAATTGGAAAGAATTACGATTTGTTAGAATCGACTTGGTTACGAAGAATCTTTTTTCACGGCCACGTAGCATTCAACGTTTTTTGGAAAATATCTTGTGTCTAGTTGTATCTAGTTTGAATAATTGAGCCGCTTATTTCAAAAGTGACCAAATTCAATTTTTTTTATTGGTCGCCGTAACGTGTACAACTTGAAGTTTCCTGTCATAACAAAATTTTTATAAAAAAAATCGACGTGGATCACTTTCAGAATAAACGGCTCAATCGTGCGCGAAGAAATTGCTGTAACGGCGCGTTTAAGTAGTTAGCACTTACCATTAGTCAGACGCGTTACGAGAGAGCGAACGGGGGTTTGACGTTTATAAAATGCAGCGTCGAACAATTAACTGCTCCGCGACACTTTCCTCATTCAGGAAATATACTTTTGCATCTCCCCGGACATCCATTGCGAAACGCGAGTTTTAAATACGTCATTTTATAGAATAACGCCATATCGGTAATTAAGAAATGTTAATTCGAATAATACACCGGCTAGTGTCATTTTCATTCCGTCTTTTCGCAGACGCAGCACATATTCGACCGTCTCTTTGAAACTGTAAAAGTCTCCTGGTTATAAGGAAGCTATGCGACATTCGTTTCGTCGTTTCCCTAAACTCGCGCATTCCACGATTATTTTCCCGCGGTACGCTAAAAATCCACGGAGACACGACAAACGTATCCGCCGTGCTGCCGCGTTCGCAGCCATTTCCGGGGCCGCATTTTTCTTGCAGTCCTCACTTTCCGGCTGCTCTTTGGTCCACTCAAATTTCTCATGAATTTATCATTTCACGAACATATCGTTGACCCCGTTCCCTTTTTAATCTCGAATTCCGTATCAACTCTCTTTCTCCTCTATTTTCCCCGAAAAAGGTATTATAAAAGTATTCCCGAAACAAGAACGAACGCGTGGCCAATGAAAAATCTTGTTTTCGCCTCTCGAGTCTCGCATCGATCGCTGTATCTTCCACGTCCGAGTTTTCAGACGTTATTACGTAACGGTGTTTCGGTGTACGACAAACTTATCTGCCGATCGATCTCTAATCCACCCTTCCTCCGCTCTCATCCCCTTCATTCTCGAACGCTTCTTCGTTCTTCCCGCCACCCTTTCAACCACTCGTCCAGTTCTGTTTCGTCGAGGGCTATTTATCGCGATTCTACACAGCGATAGCCATTTCTCGCTGGTGTTGCGTCCACCAGAAACTGTTTATCCGCTCGGTCGCCATCCGCTCTGACGTTTCTCGGACTTCTCTTTCCTACGGATCTCTCTACCCCCTTCTTACCTTTCATCTCTACCCGCCCGTTCGGTTTCATCTTCCCGAGGTTCGTTGCTAGCGTCCAAATTGTTTTCCGATCCGACAACCGCAGAACTTATGGCAACCACTAATCTGTTTTACATGGTGTTACTGTACGTACGCATTTCCGAATACGCGCAGTAAGTGGTAACTGGACTCCGGATTTTTATACAACATGCATTATCTAATGCATTATGTCTAACGAGCCGACGGCCGATAATAATTCATTACACGTATAATAATATACATATTGTAAGGACAATATGATGTTAAGAATATGTATACTTCACGCATTTGTTTCCCAAAATCGGTTTAAACTCAGTAGCAAAATAATGCATTTTGCGTAAACATCCGGAGTCTGGTGATAACAATCCACTCGTGGTAGCGTTTAACAATTATACCCGTGACCTCGAGCTTGAATGCCCTCTAATGTCACGAAGTAGGCCACGATCGTAGATGTTCGGGGCAGTTACATTTAAAGGAGTCGAAGTGACTCGTCGTATCTTTTTGGCGTCTCCATTTAGAAAAACAAAAACACAATGTGACAAAAATACGACCCCCTCGAAACTCCCCCAAGTTCCTATAAAACTTCTTTTCGTATCATCAATAATTTTGGGGATAATCCACGGGATTGATTAAAACGGGTCATCCTCCACGAGAGTACCATATTTAATTTACGAGCTCGCCAGAAATTGCCTATAAATTAACAAATGAACATCTCGCGTACGAGATTAATTGCGCGAATTACCGTAATATCGAGGCCTCGCGTTTGCGCGTTAAAAAAAAAAGAAGAGAAAAGAAGGGTGGATTCCCCTAACGCGAGTAGATGACAACGGATCAAAATTACAGACGTCGCGGGATGTAATCAATTAAATTCGCATCAGCGGAATTACAAGCGTTCGCCCCCCATCTCGTACTTTATGTAACGACCGTCCGTGTTTCTCTGTCGTTCGGCAAGCACGGTTCAAAATTGCGGGCCATTCATCAGGTGCCATCGGAGAAGCTACACCCGCCCTCTCCCTGTGCCGGTATTAATAATTAGAGCGGATAAAGGGACGTAATTGAATCAGTGCCTTAATTAAAAATCGCAATTAGTGTCTTCGCCAGGACCCCCGGGCTGTCTACCTTACGTAAGCAAAATTGAATTAATACGCCGTCTGGGCCGGAGACGGCACTCAACGCCATTACTTAATACTAGAATTACGAGACAGAAAGGAGAGCAAAACGGCGGAGTAAAAGCGAGAGGGGGGAGGGGGAAGGGGGTGGGAGAGAGGAAAACAAAGGAAAGTAGGAGATCGGGCGACTCGAGGACGATTCCAAAGTCCCCTCCTCGCGGCAGCGCGAAAAGAAATGAAACCTAGCCGTAGAAAATTCTCCTCCGCCGTGGCAAACACGCAAATTGCACGATTCGCGCGCTCCCGGAATAATACGACTCGCGCTCGAGTGGTCGCCGTTACCGCTAATTCGACTGCCACTCCCGTGAGTTCTCGCGATAATTA
Organism: Pemphredon lugubris; assembly: GCA_933228935.1. Taxonomy (NCBI): domain Eukaryota; kingdom Metazoa; phylum Arthropoda; class Insecta; order Hymenoptera; family Crabronidae; genus Pemphredon; species Pemphredon lugubris. The sequence goes on along the minus strand of OW121817.1, from coordinate 53,568,975 downwards.
TACGTATACAGAGTGACAAGACAATAACACTTTGCGAAAGTTGAGATTTCCGAACCCACCAGTCGCACGGACGTTTCGTTGTCTCTGGATTTATTTCGTTACGATTATCGTCTGTTTAATATTTTTTCGGTGTAAGTCGTAACCCGATACTTCGAAGCGTTCACTGGAAGACGAAATCTAGCCGTGTTAAGTTCGGGGAACGCGTTGGATAAGAACACAGCGATAAGGATTTGTGATTGCGAAATTCTGTTTGTATTTGTTTGTAAGTTTTGTATTTCTTTCTTTTAAAACATTTATCGTTTGTTCTCTTTCAGTTTTCTTCTAATTCTCTGGAACAATTTCAATTATCCCGATATTTGCGTATCCGGACCATCCTTGGCATTAATTACTCCGGTTAATCGGAGTTCTACTGTGTTTCGCGATCTTCGGTGATCTCGAGTGACACTTGGTAGAGCTCGCTGAAATTACCTGGATAGCGTATATCGTACCGCGAAATAAATGCAGCGGTACGGATGAAAAATTGGGGATGATATTGGAGGAATTAAAAGTATGTGTCGTTCGTGGTATAACGAGGTTACCGCTATGGCAAACTTTGTTGGTTACACGGATACTTCTCAGATTCGCCGTGGAACTCTAAGGGGACGACAACAGGGAACGGGGAATGAAATTAGATACGCGGTGCGCTTCTTCGGTTACGAGACTTGGTTAGGACAAGAGTGCTGGTGAATAATGAAGATAATACTTACGTCTGATACAAATATTTCATGATATTATCGTCGTCCCATGGGCGTTTTAAATGACCCGCTTTTAAAAAACGTTATAATGCGAGAATGCACTTTGCTTTATTATACGTCGCGTGCACGGATCTCCTTTCCGTTTCAAGTTTGTCGGATGCAATTTTTATATTTCACAACCGCGGAACACGGCCGAGAAGCAAGATGTTAACGATAGAATGCACCGTTGTATATTATTCTTCCCCACGAGTATTCCTCGTTGGAAGTTTTCGAAATGGAATTGATAAAAAGCTACCTGGTCGAATATGTACATATATTTCTATTCAGCGACAAATAAATACTTCCTTGCCCAATTTCGTTCATTTCAAATTTACCCTGAAAAAATCAATAATTCCGGTCAAAGGTCAACGATCGTTCAAAAAAGATTCCGTTGTCTCTCACTCATAAAAAGTTGAGAGACAGTCATAAAAACCACCGTTCCTCGGTAATTTTAGTCTTCAATTTGCTTTCATGCAATTCGGGTCAATCCGAAATTAATCCGCGAATTTAATCCAACAAACAATGTAGCGGATAAAACTGACGTTTCGGTTTTAATTATACTTCGCCTCGTTGTACCGTTTCGCGAATTTGTATACCTAAACCAAAGCTATGATGGAAGGATGCTTTGGGCGAAGTTTACTCGTAGCAAGCCTAATCGGTAATTGTTCTCTTAACGCGGAGGTAATCATCCGGCGATGCGTTCGCGCGGGATGTTCGAAACGCCGAAAATGCAATTACATCGCGGCAAGCAATTACGAAGCTAGGCTCCAAAGTAACTGCGGATTACCGCGCTATTGCGCCATACGTTAATTTCACGACGCGGCGATACAGCACTGTCAATTAGCGAGGACGAGGTCCGGCGTGCACGTTTCGAGGAGACGCCGTTGGTCGGTTACGTTCGGCGCGAGACGATTATAGGATTATTCCGTGACTACGGTGAGGCGAGTAATGCCGGACGATCATCATCGTTGTTATAAAAGAAAAACGCGAGAGAACGTTCATTTTGGGGACAACTAGCGGCACCCCTATTGGCGTAACTAGGCACGTGGGTTAGATTTACAGGAGTCGTAGGTTGAAATGGGTGTAAGAATCCGAGTCACGCGAGGATTATATCCGTCGCTATACGAACACGATGGAGAGCGCGTTAATTAAATTACGATAATTATCTTTTGCTTTGAATGCTGTTATTAATGTTTCGTCATTCGTATTTTAATTAATTAGTTACGTTTTTAAAGTTTATGGAAATTCCGTATAAATTAGGATTTCAAAGGGAGAATTTTTCATTCGTATTTTAATTAATTTGTTATGTTTTTATGTCTACGGAGATTGTACATAAAATAGTGTCTAAAGATTTGTTATTTGTACTCTAATTAATTTGTTATGCTTTCAAGTATATGGAGATTCTATGTATAAAATAGAGAATCTAAACATTCGTAATTAGCGGTTGAACCAATTGCATTGATTAGAATGATCGATTTGAACTAATTAATTAGTGTATTCTTTTGGCCCCATCGTCGAAACATTTTGCCCGAATACCATCGAATTCAATCGCGTGCCTCCTCTAATCAAATTTCCGCTCACCCTCTGTCGTTTCGCCGTTACCTCACTCGTGTTCGCCCCATTACCTTTTGCGTACACGGAGTACGAAGTTTTTTTTCCCCGAGTGCTTTAACGATGCTTTTAATTCGCGTGTAACGTATTACCTCGCGAATCTTCGCGTACCTATACTCCCCGTACCGTAATTCCCGGGTATTAAAGCGAGATTTTTACCGTGTAATTTTATCACCCGTGCGCTGGCATTCGATGCACGAACGGGAGACCCGAACGGAGAAAAGAGGATCGCTGCAATATGTTTGAAAGGATGCGAAAGGGTTGTGCGTAAACTCACCGTAATGTATGCTGAGCATTTTCATTCTTCGTATCTATCCTGGCTGCGTGCTCGTTTTCGAAAAGAAGTTCTTCCGTATTCTCTCCCTTTGTTCGGTGGAATATTACGATTCTTTTGCCCTGTGTTCTCGAGTGCACGGCCATTTCACCCCATTTTTTTTCTCATTTCTTTTTTTTTTATACTCGTCATAACCGATGATTTCATAAGTACACGCCGGTTTCACAAAACATTTCACTGCACTTGGATTAAGGGATCACTTGAAAGATTCGTAACGCGACGCGATGAAATTCATATTCCGAGTTTACGTACGCGAAGAGAGATTATTTTCACTCAAAACCGGATCAATTAGCGCGATTAAACGATTAGCTGCTTACTGGCGGGAATACGGAACCAAGGTTGAATTCTGTCGAAAGGGGGGCTCGTTAAGCCAGAACTCAAATCATTCGAATCCATTGATCGAGATACGTCGCATCGCGCACAGGGCCCCTCCATTACTCGAATAGTTTCCGAGCATTTCAATCGTACATTCGCGAGATGAGATCGATCCTGCATTCCGCGTCGCGTTTAAATATCGCAATCATTAGTCTCCGCGAGATTAGTTTCCAGCGAAAACTGTTCTGCTAATTCGCGATCTCTACTCGTCGAAACCGTTGCCAGGAAATCGGAATACGTATCACCTGTGTCAAGAGGTTACGTTCGACGCTCACGCGCGAGAGCAAGGACAATCTGCTCCCCGCTCATTGGTTGGCAGCTCGACGACTAATATCGATTATGTATCGCCGGCGATCGATAACCGCCAACGGCAGCGACAGAGGGTGCATACCGCACAACAACCAATGAAACGACTCCTTTTGCCTCGGGCCCCGTTTCTCGTATACCCCCGGCCCTGGAACCGCAGGTTCGCTTTCCAACTCCGTCGTAAGTCAAAGCATATACAACAGTGTACAAAGTGTATACACGCAAGTTTTTACTTGTCGTTGGTTCCAAGCATTCCAGCATTCGACTGTAACTCGACTCGTAACTATCCAGTTCATCAGATTCTTGTCCAGTCCATCAGATCCTCATGACGATTCATCAATGCGGTATGATGTAATTTAGACATCTTACCATTTAATTATCATTACAGTTCCGAGTAGCACAAATGTTTACAAGATATTTTCAGCACATAACCTCGAAGTAACTAACTCGTAACTAACTCGAAGTTACTTACATATTGTTGCGTATCGAGCTGCACGTGACGCGCCAATACGACAAGCTTTATTTACGTATCATTCGCTAGATTTACGTACGGTGTATAATTTCGAACGCTACGCGCTAAAAAGAAAACAAACTTCGCTCGACGCGTTCAACGTTTCCCACGAATTCACGATAATTGTCTCGCTACGCGACGCGATATTCAATTTCCAGCGCGTCACGGCGAAAGACGTTCCGATTCCCGCAAACCGGGGAGTCTCGCATTTCACAATTAAAGGAACAAATGGAACTACGACCACGTAGACCTAGAAACGAAGAAAAGCATTCGACATTACGCACACGCGTAACGTAAACGCGCAGTGCGAGATGAGTACGGGAAACCCCTTTGACGCCTCCGTGCGTGTCGCAATTACACGGAACAAACAGCGGGACGCGTCTTTCTCCACCTCTCTTTTTATCTCCTCCTCCTTCCATCTCCCTCCTCCGTGCGCATCGGCCTCCTATCACCGTCCACCCCACCTGCCCCCTTTACGCCGCTCAGCCCCCCCTAGCAGACAAAACAGTTCGAAATTTGCGCGCACAAGAACCTTTGAGAGGCATCGAATTCCCGCCGTTAGTTTTACCTTCAAAGGGAAATTGTGCGGCCGAAATTTCGACGAACGTACATACGTGTACGGCGAGCACGCTCAAGCTACTGTAATTGTTCGATGGTTTCGGCAAACCGCGGCTTACGTGTTTGTGCGTTGATACCACCGTCGCGCGTTATTTCGCTGCACGCGCGCGTGCTCGTTCGCATAAAAAGATTGCGTTTCGTTATCCCGTCAAATTGATTTTGTCCTTCCCCAGCCCGCCTACTCGTTGTTTTTTTTCCTATGGTGAAAAAACAACCGTTACCCGCGATAAGGTGGAATTCGCTCGTTTTAACGGTAACGGATACACGATCATGCGTTACGTCGTTTGGAAGAGCGTGTTCCTTTCGCTTCTTTTTTTTTGCAAGATCGTTGATTCGAACGAAATTAAAGGATTTCTGGGTACTTTATGGTGTAGGGAGAGGTTTACTCATAAGGATATTAATCATGGCTATCCCAAGTTTATTAGTGAATTAAAAACGTATAGCTTCGGACGAATGCTCGAATACGATTGTCCGTGTGGCGTCGAATTCCAACGCTCGACGCTAAAGAGAAACAAACGGTAAAATCAACAAACTTTTATCGCAGTGAACGACTCGAGTAAAATAATCATATGAACTTTATTTACTGGGAGATTGCGCGCGGTCCAGCCTTTGCTGTTAGGATTAGGAAACCCAGAAAACCTAATCAGACCATCTCAAATAATAAATATATATATAAACACTCGTGGTAACTGGAATATGTCGATACTATGACGACTGCGATACGAGTCAACGCTATGACAACTCGAATACAAATCCACTCTATAACGTCTGTCATCTGACTGTTCACTATAACGTCTATATTGCGAATCCGCTATGACGTCTATAACACGAATCCGCTCAGAAGCCTGTAACACTAATCAACCCTCCTAAAAGGTGGTTAAAAGTCTTAAGCAGTTTTGGGTCCTAATGACCCTTCAATAAGATGACTTGAAAAAGGATCCTTCGTTGTCGGTCGCCAGGGACGAAGAACGGAAATTCTTACAGCACCCTTCTTCGATCGGCAGTTTCACTCGCATCCTTCTCGGAACTTACTTTAAGAAATACAAGTAGCCTACAGATTTTTATATTTTAGTCGCTGACGGTTGGTGTTCGGTTATGTGGGACGGTTGTCGGTACACCGATAATGCGATCAATCGCGGTGGAGATTAATGGTAGAGGGAGTTTAGAAGTTTAATTGTGACGCAATAGCCGACGGCAACATTCTATTGTGGTTAACGGATGAACGGAAGCCACGTTGCTGGATTATGCTTTACGCTTAGTCGATAAACGAAGGTTTATTAACTGTTACACGTAGTTCGGGCGACTATTAGGTACTTCAATGTCATGCGCTCGCTGGACTATTCCAACGCGATTAATAATTAAATTTGAACCATGAGTCTCGTTACGCGAACTATTCCGCGAGTTGACGTTGCTATCTGCCCTGCAAGGACACAACTCGGTGTTGTTATATGTAGAGCTTATTAAATATTTAGGAATTCCCACCACGATTCAGGGGAAACGAAATTCTTCTCCCGTTGGTTACAGGCGAAAGTCAAAATGACTCTGCGGTATTCATCGTTGGGATTTTGTAACGGTCGTCCTTTCTCCGCTTTCGCATAATTGAGCTTATCATTCTTACGCTTCCCTCTAATCACCTTTTCAACCTAATTAAATAACTTCGCGAACTTCGTAACTATCTCAACGTACACGACGGGACCGCACAAAGCGTTAATCCGTTACGCGGTGATTCAAAAGTTCGCCGGGCACAATACGCGGAATGCGAAATTCTCAACGCGCGAGGAAGTTGTATCCCTTAAGTCGATAATTTGCTCTAGCTCCTATCTCTCCTTCCCTTTCCCTCAGCCCTCGACATCCCGACGTACATCCCCGGGAAACATAATATCTCTTCGTTCTTTTTGTTTTCGAATCTTCCCCTCCCTGAAAACCAAAGTCTGAGCGTTATAGCCACGAGGAGTTATACCGTCGTCCCTCGACCGCCTATATTTTCACCCGTCGGATCCCCAGCGAGAAATCCAATAATGGTATCGCCTTCTGAGAACGTTCCGTCCAGAATTCCAAAAGTGAGGGAGAAAACAGTCCGGCGTGTGGCGGCGGGAGGGGAGGAGGAGTAATACGACATACATATAGACAGAGAGAGTGCGCGAGAGCGAGGGGCCGGTCTGTCTCGGTAAATCGAGAAACTGTACGGTACAGCCGAGTACCGATAGCTTAACTAGTCTACACTTCTGGCCAATTTCACCCAGCATTCACGAGCTTCGATTCGAATCTTGCCAATGCGCGAATTAAACCACGGCCACTCGAACTCGATGCAAACCAGCGTAAACTCTTGCTTCGCCGAGGCCTGCGAGCTCCCGCATCGGATCTGGATTAAATCGTGACTCGTCTTCTGCCCGTAATCGGTGTCAGCGAAATCGAGTATCGAACACTTCACCACCACCAATCCGCGTGCCCCCTCCCCCTTTACCGTACCGGACGCTCGGAAATGTAAACCGTTTCCAACTTTGAGATACATGCGCGGACTCTCGCGCGGAGGTTGTATCGTCCCTCCCATTATGGGGAAATTCGATCGGCTCTCGAGGATTACGCGCGTTCTTCCTTCCGTTCGTTTTGAAATTTACAGCGGGCCGGAAAAAGGGCTTTCGCGAATTTATCGTAGCCCCGAGTGGTACTAGTAATAAGGTCCGAGGTCATTTTTTCGCAAATATTGAAACGCGTAAAAACATTTCCATCCGCTGGATTCCTAGGTAAATGATCAAAAATTGTATATATTCGTAGTATTATTAATGGGTACGAATGATTAACATCCGAATCGTATCGAACGGACACGAGAATGTGACCTTTAATTTGATCCGTCGCGACGATACCATATCCCCGAGTAATAACAATCACGGTAATGAAAAGTAAAGTAATAACAATAAATACGTAACATACCGGAATTCGAGTGGAAGCACGTGCACTAATCGACGATCATTTTTTTTCTGCCTATGGATCAAGTTTTATGCCGCGTTTACGATTATTCCCGGCGACTCTGTACGTCGCGCATCGAACCGACCCAGCGGGACATGTTTTTGTAAATTGTCCGCTTCGAAGCGCCGTAGTGCGCTTTGCAGTATTAAGTTCTTTGCGTGGGCACGTAAACGAACGGTGAGGGGGGTGGGACTCGCTTTGTAGTTTCCACGCTTGGAATAAACTTTACGGGATAAATAATTTTACGTTCGCCGGTGCGCGGTCGAAGTTTGAAATATTAAAGGAACTTTGGCGTTAGGTGCATCGGGGTTCCTTTTCCCCGTCGCAACGTGCCATTTCGCGTTTACAGTCATTCGCATTCGGGAAACAAATTAACTCGCTCGGCCGCGGCGGCACGCGATATCGTTTTCACGAGAGTCCGTCGAAGTTGAAGTAGTGCTATCCCCCGAGCAAAGCCACGGAACGGTTTTAGGTAGTTGATACCTGGAGCAATTGATGGCACAGAAACTCGACGCTTCGAACAAAGAGAAAGGAGCGGGGAGAGGGTGTGGGGCGTCGAGAGAGAGAGAGAGAGAGACGGAGGCACGACGAATAGACACACTCGAAATAAAGTGATGTCGACGTTAAAAGAGGAGAGGCGGGGAGTGTGCCATCAAGCTGGGGGTATACGAAACTTCGAAAACGTTAGAAACGGAAAAATATCGTTTAGGTGCCTCTGTCGAAAACAGTTTCGGCCGGTGACTCTTCTTGGCGTGTCGCCAAACGAATCCGCCCCCCCCCCTCCCTCTATTCTCTCTGTCTCCCTTTTTCTCTTTCCCCCGTTCACCCGCGGTTTGTCGCCGAAGACAGCACCGAAGCACCAAAGCGAATCGAGGGATGGAAAAGGGCGCAGAAGCGTGCGCTGTGACGCCGACGCGGGGAAGCGGAAGCGGCTAGGGGAGGAGGATGGGCCGACGGGAGGGATAAAATAAAATGAAGGGGTTGCCGGGACTCCCGAGAAAATAGAAAGTTGCCATGGAAGCGCGTAAACATATAAATCTCGTTGACCGAGAGTGAGGGAGGGTGAGGGCGATAGAGAGAGAGAGAGAGAGAGAGATGTAGAACGGGGCTCTAGGTTAGCTGCAGTTGGAAGTTAACGCTCGTTCCGCTTCCCTTTACTCTTCCTATTCCCGTTCTTTTACCGCGTTTTATCCCCGGCCTCCGCCACCCCCCCTGCCACACACAGGTCCGCCTATATTCTCCTTTCTTTGTGACGCCGTACTCACCAACCGCTCTGTCCACGCGCACACCGAGAGTACTCCTGTCGTTAGAAACGTTCAAGTCCGTCGGTGGGAGAGAGTCGGCGAAACGACGATGCAGATACGTGGACCGACTTGAATTTTCTGGGCGCAATCTCTGGACCGTTTAGAGCCGACGAAAAGCGCGAGGAACCGGGTGAAGAACATTGCGTCTCGTCGCCTCGAGCGCTATACGGGAGGGAGTTCCGTTTTCCGCGGTATAATCGTCTACGCCGGTATTTGCTAATGGAGTCAGTGGAAATCCTTGATGGAAGCATTCAGAGTACGAGGCGTTAAACCGTGTCGCGTGCATATCGCTCGGTTTAGGAGAAAAGTGACGCGACTCGAGAAGTAGCGTTTTCGAGATAACGACGGTACATCGATCTTGAAGAATAATATATCTTTGTTCAAAAAGGACGGGTTTTGTGGGTCGTCCGGTCTACCGCTGGGAAGCAAAAGCGTGTAGGCACATACGTTGAAACGGATAATGCATTATAATAGTTAGAATGTATTATAATAATATTATATTATTATTTATTATCGTCATAGATTCTAATTGAAGGTATAACGTGGAGAGAAAGCGTATTCTCTGCGTGCTCATTGTTCCAATTAAAACATCTTTATTTGCAGGTTTTCTAAATTCCTCTATCGGCAAATCGATGATTTTAAAGTGTCACTTTTCTATCGACCAACCCACTTATATCCACGATCCGTGTATGTACGCGTGCAATCCGTTCACCGTCGCATACATCAAACTTAAAACTACACGTACCGGTATACTCGGGCGCGATATAGCCCGATTCTAATATCACACTCTACCGCTTTATTGGCTATAATCTATTCTTCGAGCAATAAGAAAATAGAGAACACACCAGGGGGAGAATTTCGACGGCGGGGATCGGCATTTTCTTCCGTCGTCGTACGGTCTACTCTAGAATCTCTTTCGGTATAAAGAATTCCAGGAGCGTCACAACCTCGATTATCGGTTGATTTTCGATCGAGCGGCAACCGGCTGAATAAAATGCCAGCGCAATATAGAGATGCCATTGCATTCTGCGGGGTTCGGGCTGTAAACGACGAAGAAAGATAGCGACGGATGGCATAAATGTGCCGCCGCCGCCGTCGCTTTCTCGGAACGGCAACGCGATCGCTATAGACGAGCATTATCTTCGCGGACCGTTTAAAGCTGCTGTATAAAATACGTATTCATATTTCTTCCCGCGGGAAAGCGACCGCCACGCGAAATACGAAACTCTATATAAATTCGCATAAACGGTTTTACAGCCAGAAGTTAGAGGACTGCCAGGCACAGACGATCGTAATGTCGCGCTTGTAAAACATTCGTAGCCCTTTCGTGTCAATTCTACGCTTCCACGAGACTCGTCGAATTCACCCGTTGATTCTATCCTCCATTCGCAATCGAATCGGAACGATTTACGAAGATTTTCAAGCTTGACGTTGTCCTTGGATTCGTCGAGTTTAAAATTCTGCGTAACGTTTAAACAAATTTCGTCGCGACGTCCTACCATTTCGTATTATTCCAGCGAAATCCTCAATTCTCCCGGCGCGGTAGATCGAAATTTCGGTTTGTGACAAGATTTCAAAGGGTCCCTCTCATTCGTGGGAATGACGTGATTTCATGAAAAAAAACGGCAACTCCGAAGGATATGTCCCGAGTTATTACGCATAGGATACTCTCGTCTCCTCGGCGAGGTTACACGGGTCTCCCGGTAAACGAAAGGAAAATATTGGATAAATTTAGGGAATTTTTGAGGGTTCAATTCTCGTGTACGGTATGAAATCGCGTGGGTAGTACGTGGGTAATATTTTTGACTGTAACACTTACGGATCTCCTTGGGAAAGTTGAGTTAGGACGTGGAATATTATTTTTTTTTCTTACGATACGCTGCGTTTCGCAATTGCAAGGAGGACGCTCTTCTCTCTTCGAATTTACTTCTTACTCTTTAAAATCCGATTCTAGGTCGAGTGGCACGCGATTCGTCGCGAAACTCGAACAAATTGGCTCTCTGTATCATTTATTGTAGAAAAACAAATATTTTTGATGACATACTATCTGTCGTCTTACTTGGAAGAGCAAGAAGATTATCCGGAAGAATAGACTCCTATAAATATATTATGCGGTCTATTTAAATTTGAATATTAAATCCATCGAATAGCGAAGGATCGTTTACCTCCAGAAAATAATAGAAACTCTACGTTTAAGAACTGATTGTACTTTTAATCGATAGCACGCACGTAAACTGATCGCGTAGATCATGAAACCGGACGGTCTGCAAAGCAAAACTGAAAGAAACGGAATCGATGGTAAACGAATGCCGATCCCGAAGAAGTTTGGTCAATTTGCCGGTAAGTTACGGCATTGCTCCTCGCGTTACGGGCGCTTCGACAATTCTGAGCGAGTTCACGTCGCCCCTTATAACGCTTTACTGTTTTCTCTGACGGACTCGAATGCCAGAGTCTTATCTCGTCGATCCGTCGCCGTAAAATCTTTATCACCGTTTAATCCCTTTACTACTCGTCTCTTTTTTTTTTTTTTTTTTCTAACCGCGTGCTCGCATTAAAGTATCCACAGATATATGGCCCCGTCGAATATCCGGTGTCATTCGCGAACGTTGACGATCATAAGGGGAATAAAATTTTACTCGATGGACGCGGATAGAGCGACGGGCTATTAGCTTTTGATCGCACTTCGATATTCGAGGGCATATCCGTAAAGCGTCCAACATCTTTCCGTAACGGAACGTTAGAAATTGTTGGTAACCTTGTTGACTTTGCGTGACTTTCGAACGCACGTAGTACGCGGCGCTTGTTTCCCATAAACCTTTTTCCGATAGCTTCAAACTAAAGTCACACTTCCGCTCGCTACAACCAAATTCGACCGTCCATGATTTTTTATTATTTCCACGAATTTTATTCTTTATTGTTTGGAAATAAATAGGACCATAGAATTCTGACACAGCATTGCAGGCACAATTTTTGGCAAAAAATTGTTGTTTAAAGAATCATAGAAATTTTTGAAATACGGGTTTAAAAAAAAAATAAAAAAAAGTAGGGAATACATGCCCCTCGCATCACCTCCCCAGCACTCTAGAGAGAAATATACCCGAAAATTCAAAATGACGGCCAATTTGCCGTTTCAGCAAGAGGATAAAGGTTGGGAGAATGAAATTCGATCGTTCCCTTTGACTGCGAATCGAATGATTTTTATTATCCTCGTATCGAAGAGCAGAGCTTCTTTGCGCTATCAAAAGCAAGCGCGAAGCACACGTATCTTCAGAGAACCGAGCCCTCCGGTTATTTGAGGGTAAAGGTAAGAGCTCGAAGCACGCTTTCCTGTTGCGCGACCAAAACTCTAATAAGAGCGATTTATTTATCGCGTACCGATTTTAGTTTCTGTCTTAGTAAATATTTGATTAATTTAATTGGTTAATTAATTAATTTCTTCCAACTCTTTTAAGTCTTATATTTTCAATTGCAATTTCAGAAATCTTTCATCGGCGAGATATTATTAATTTTCAGTTTAACCTACGATAGCCGAGTGAGCATATTGAAATTAAGTATTTTATTCGCTGCGTAACCGGTAACGGAGAGTTCAAGAATTATGAAAAAAAACCGCACATTCTCATAATATACTCAAAAACAATGAATACCGGGTCATAATTAATAATAAAACCGCGAATACTCGGTTACCTTTTGTTCGCACGCCGCGTATCGTAACAATATGCAATTAAAATTAACTGCGTCGAACAAACAAAGAACACCGATCATGGATATTTATCATTACATTCTCGTTATCTCATTTAGTCGCGACTAATGGAACCGCGTCTGTGTAATGATATCACTCCACTCGTTTCGGTTATACATACATACATATATTCAAAGGCTCGTATTTTTGACCTCCGTTGTTATCCGCAAAATTATTAATTAATACCAAGGCATCGCGGCATTACGCCACGAACGCGTAATCATTGTTCCCGTGCTCGTCGACAACGACAGACCGAGCGCAAATCCTCGTTAACGTTCGTCAGGATCGTAATTTATGTGTTTGCCGATGCCGTGCCATAGTCGCGGCTATTATTAACGAGAGTCAGCCTAATGCCGCGGCTGGCGACGCTCAACGAAAGTAGAGTTTCGGCCGTGAATGAATTCGACGAATTATTACTCCTCCAACGGTCACTTATCCAAATTGCGATCACGAATCGAACATTCCGCCGGGGATCTTAGCGAATTGCTTGTCTCTCGACGATCACTTATTCAGCTTTGCAAACGAATTACGATAAAATTGTATTCCCGATAGTTAGTTCGAGTAAACTTGAACGCGCGTAAGAACAACAGGTACGCGAGCGTCGTGGCTCGTTTAATCACCCCTCCCCTCCCCTCACTCTCAAGTTAATCTTAATACAATGAAATATATATTTGTAGATCTTTCTGGTCGAGTTATGCGTCAGCACGGTCAACTCGATATCCCACTTTCGTATCCCAGAATAAAGTTTCACGACAACATTATAACAATTATCGCGAATGCGAAGTTCACGAGTATCCACCGCCGACAAACTTCGCTTGACAGACGTTATCCCGAAACTTTTTCATCGCGAGTACGCGTCGGACGTACGTTTACGCGGAACTTCGAAACAATTTCGTTAATTTCCGCGTCTTCTTGAACGACGTCCAAAGTAAACGATGCTCGGGCAAACTATAATTAAAGCATTCGGAGAGCGTGCAGTGGGGAAATGTAGCGAAAACAACAGAAAGGAGCATTTTGCCGCAGGGGGAAACTTTTTAACCCCGGATGCATAACGAAAGTTAAACAGAGATGATGCTACCAAAAGATCGGAAAATGAGAGAGCCGACTATATATTTATCCGCGAAGCACGGAGAAAACTGCATATTGCCCTCGAACTGTTTTTGGAAGTTACCACCGCGAGTTGTGGGGGGTTGGGGGGGGGGTTTGGGGGAGGGGGTGGAAGGAGGTTGGCGAGAGAGGGGGATGGGTTGGCAAACAGAGGCTAAAAGGTTTGAGAGGAGTACGTTGAAAAGGAGTGGTTGCAGCTAACGGTTAAACCGAGAAATATATCCAGAGTTGCGCAAGGAAACGGTAATTTACGCGGCGTCTATACTTTTGTTCCGAACCTTCCATCCGTTTCGCAGTCGGCTGATCATCTTTTAATAAAGATGAGAATATACGGGGCGCGTCGATAATTACAGCGTTACGGCCCGCTTATCACGGAAAGTATGAATTCTATGCGAATATGGCGTATTTAAATTCTTTCGATTGTGATTACGCTGACAATCAGTTCGACGCTAACGCGATGGCCCTCTCATAAAGTAAAATAAAGTTCAAAAAATTTGTGGAATCTTTTAACGCGGCAAAGTGCGCGTTGAACCTGAAAATTGAGAGAATAAAAAAAATGAGGGGATATGGTACCAACGATGGTACACAGCTACGAGGCTCGTGTGTAGACGGACAGAAGTTCGAGAACAATCAGAAATGGAAGGGTACGTTAATATTCGCGCGTGGGTAACTAATTTTTAAAAATCTCTAGAGCTTTTTCGAAAACCGTACACCACGCCTCATCGTAACGACGCGTTTCCACGAAGAAATTCACTCCGACTTATTGTTAGCGCGATTTTTCTCGTAGCCCCGATACAGAGCCAGGGCTCGTTCAAGAAAAATGTTACAACCCATTATCGCAAAAAAGGAATTACCGCGATAATTCCGTGCGTGAAAGTTTGCACTCGCCACGCTTAAGCGAGCATTAATTCCATTCACGTTCCGCTTAAGCACCCGTTAATCAACGCCCATTACAGCTACTAACCGCGATAACGTTATTAAAAGATCAGATGGGACCACGCTCTCTCAACGTTCGAGTCGGATCTACGGCGCACCGTACTGTATATTTCGCGTAAGAAGGAAAAGGATTCATTTTTTAATATAGTTTGACCAGCGCAAAAAACCCCCGTTCGTTCTTTCCTGAACAGCCACTAGGTCTAGTCTTCGTCGGGCATTTCTCCACGAGTTTATCACTGTGCGTGGCAATTTGGCCAATGGCGAAAGTGCGTTTACCCCGCCCCTATGATCGCGTTGGAATAGGTAGGACCCAAACTCTTCAACCAATCAGGCCGCATTTTTCTCAGGTTACTCCTTCCTGATCAGCGTACAGTACTTGGCCGGCGGTGAAGACCTTCTCTCTTGATCCGTCCAGCATTCTCGTCGTAAGTTTCCGAATCAGCCCGACTTCCAGTTTGGAGATCCATTTTTATTTCCCTCACGTCCCCCCCGAAGGACACCGGCGCTCATTCACCGTGAAACTCTATTGTACTCGCAGCTGTACCCGGAGAACGCGTTCAACGGTTCGAGACACCGTTGTATCTACCTGGGGGATGAGTCGGTAGGGTAGCGGGTGACGTTGAAACTGCGGCAGTTTCATCGTCGAGACTCCGACGTTGCGTCTATACGCGGGGGTACGCGTCGTATGCATGAGCGAATAGCGTGCCAGAGAAAGGAAATTCGATCGTTGATCAACGGAGCGTCGGAGCATCTGTGAAAACTGCTGATTAGCTGTCGCACGGTGCACGGTGTACGTTATGTAGGTAAACGTTCGCCCGGCGCATTCCTTGCGATAGTGTTTCGGCATAAATTAAACGGGACTGCTGCCGCGAAACACCCGGGGCCGAAGAAAACCAATACCGGTTCTGAATATCAATAAACAGGGAGATTCGTATACGGACTAAAGACGTCGGGAGATTTATTTTGCGGGAAATGTACGAGAATAGGAGAGGAAAGTGGGTTACCATTGTTTTGAATTTAAAGGCTCGTACGGGGTTGAGCGTAACGTAACGAGCGATGGCTAAAATGCACGCGCGTTCGTCGAATCGGTGAAACAGAAAAATCGGACGCAAACATTCTTGAAAATAGACGCTGAAATAGTTCCATTCCAAGTGCTCGTCGATTTTTTTTTCCTTTTTTACGGGTCTGTTATATACTGTTTGGCCTTTCTCGTAGTCCACCGAATCGTCGAAATTTAATTTGACATTCGATTTAAGTTAATATTTCACTGTTATATTATTGTAGCGTGGAGTGATTGAAAAAAGCGCTAAATCAATTTGTCCGCCGCGCCACGATTTTATCCTAGATCATTCTAATTTCCTCGCCCTTATCGCTATCGATGACAGGGAAACGTGTAATAAAACGCCGGATGGGCGCAGATGGTAGATACTATCTTCTGGGTGATACTACCGACGATACTATACTTTTCTTACTACTTCTCCGATGGTTGAATCAAGAAAATAATTTATAAGCTCCATAGTCGAAATCGTAAAGCGCAGTTTATAGACCGAGCAGTCATTCCTGCCGGTCGGCATTAACTTTATGGCAGGGATACGACTCCCTTTATGAAATTACATGCGGATAGATGAGTTTTCTTTATCATCGACGTCGGACGTCCGATAGACGGAGATGGAAATAGAAAAAAACGTGCAATTCTTACCGCGGAAAATTATAGCTTCAAGATAATGCCTTCGCACGCTTCAGTAGTGTTACGCACGGTGCTTTTTATTTGATTGTGGCGCGTGAATGTTCGCGCAATTTTAAGTAGTCTAATAAACATGTTTCTTATTAACTCCGTGGCCGTTACTCGTCGAACTGGATTAAAACGATACATTTTTAAACTGACTAAACAGGGGTTTTCGGGGGGGTGAAACCGAATTGAAAAATTAATTTTTTATATTTCACGAAAATTCTTATTTTACATTTCATTTCGCTGGAGTTACGTACCCGAGTAACTTGACTCTTGTAGCTGTGTAAGAACAATCTCCGCAGGTGAACATCGACACCTTTTCTTTCAGACTCCAAGCCTGATAAACGCAACGTTACCTTTTGGCATAGCCGTTTACCAGGTAGATAAACGAGACAAAGGGACGCGCCGCTCGATTGTCGCTGAAACGAAGGTATCTTTACGAATTACCTTCGAACACACGGCGTCGAAAATCGATTTCCAATTGCGCTGCGACGATCTATACTGTTGATTCGACATGAACCAGATGAGATGAGACAGGTGCAACGCAAAAGAAATACAGGAAAGAAGATACGGGGATTTTCCGGGTCGAAGAGTAGAAAATGGACGAACTGGGCTCAGTGTCGAGGATAGCCCGTGACGGTGAATATACCTGAAACCTACGCGCAGGAAGAAACTTGCAAGTTTCTGGTAGACGATCGGTGCAAAACTTGAACCCAAACAGAAATTTTCTTCGTTATTCGAGAGTGTTAAAAATTATTCTTTTTATATCGTTAATTTTCGAGTTTCTTAAAATAGTTCGGAGTCAGCATAGAACGCAGACGTTTTGCATAAACATTCGCAATTTAGACAGGATGATTATGGAAAACCTTAGGGAGGATACATACTGTAGTTAACACAAACGATTTGCTCAAGATGGAATCACGTTTCGTTCAGATGCTTTCAAATAGAAAAATATTACGGCATACTGAGTATTTAGAAAAGCATTGAATCATAGTTGATAGAACCATTATCGAACAGCTGTTTATAGCGTGAATCGGCATACCTTTAACGTGAATGTGCATTATGTGGTTATTCGGCAGATCATGAGCACATGAACAGAATTTTCGCAGACCATGGAATAGAAAATGACTGAAAGTGTCGAGTAAAACACTTTCCTTGCAAGTACTCTAAGTTTCTTCCAAGTAAAGTCCAATATCGTTTATCTTCCGTCGAGGCACGTTATCGTCGTATCCGCGTATAGAGTAAAGTTTTCACGTAATTATACTTAGTTTAATAATAGCATTTATTACAAACTCCAAGCCCATTACCCCTCGAACCGGGTATAAATAATAAATTTACAAACTGATTTTTCGTAATTAGAAATTCGTGGCGACGATGAACGCAATGCGCCGACAAGATCGATTACGTGACAAAGAATACAAAGAATAACTTGCATTTTAGTTTCTGAACGCAACGATAAACGAAACGAGTGGCGGCTACCTATCCCAGATTTACGTATCGAAAGACTCGATTGCGTGGCGAGGATTTCTTTCATCTACTTTGGAATCCACTTCGATTTCGAGAAGGCCAGACCGTAGATTCGAGAAGAAGCAGATAAGATGGGCGAGGGAAAAGAAATGCGGCGAGTAAAAGAAATAGGAAGCTTTGCCGACTCGCAAAATGGAAAATGGACGAAGTGACTTTACAGCCGGGGAAGCTAACAAAAGTGGATCGTTGGGGATCCGTCAAAGAAACGGAAGTTTCAATTTTTCTAATGGATCAACGACTCATTTGAATTCTAACTGCTATTTCCTAAGAACAATTGTGTTAGAAACATTCTTAAACTCCGAAATTGGAGGAGGAAGGGGATCTCTTTGGAAGTTTCGAGGGTCGCGAATGACCGACTTGTATATTCTTGACATTGATATACCGCGATGGGTAAATATATCCCACCCTCTTGACAAAAATCGCACGAATAAAATGTTCTCGATTTTTGGATTTATCGTGGCACGAGTATAAAAAAAGTATTTTGATAAATCGCGTGTATTGGATTCCCAACGAATTTTCATTTTTTTAAATTGTGTCGGTTTTGTCAATGAGGTGCGATATGTCTATCGCTTTTATTTTTTTACTTTCCTTGGGAATTAATATAATTGACAAAAGTTTGACTTATACGCAACGGTGTTATTTATACACATCGTCTGTTGCCGTTTTGAATTCTTCACATTGGATCAACAAAATCGTGACTCGGACAGATTAGGAGATACATATTTAAAATGACAAAATTGCGCGTTAAAGTCGAAAATCCGTGGAATCGGAAAAAAGAAATTCGAACGTCACGGTATTATGGTCTCTCCGTTTGCTATATGGTTGAGGGGAATCTTTCGTAACGCAAAAGAATTTTAAATTATCCGAAAACGATTCGCGTCGAGAGTATTGTAAATAAAATGAAGCTCAAAAAGTAAAAGGGACGACGGGCTCGGCCAACTCGCAAAGAACAGAACGGGCTAGCGGCTTTGAAGTAACCGAAATCGATTAAAGTAAATATTTGAAGCCTTTGGAGGGAAAAAGATTTTTCATTTTTCTAAATGCTGTTACGAGTTCGGGAGAATAATTATACGCGCGATGGAACGATACGCTTAACGTGCTTTTACAGACGTAAAATTAGCGAATCCAAGCCGATTCAAAGATCGACCGATGTTTTCATTTTAAAACCAAAGAAAAAGAAAAGTTCGGCGCGTAATTATACTTAAAAGCTTCTCCGTATCCTGGACCAAAGACTAACCGAATCTTGGTTGCGAATTAAACTAACTAAAGCATACCATCGAGAATCTTTAAAGCCGATCGATACTCGATGCTCGACGTAAAAATATTTATCTCCCGTCTGTATTTAAATCTTCGAGTAGTCACCTGTAGCGGTCAACGCGAGCCAATGGAAACCCTAAAGTCGTTTCGCAAATCGGGTTTCGGTGAAATAGAAAGCAAAATCCGCAAACGTCCGAGCGAACTCGACAATACCGATGCAAAATATCGAGAGGGATAATCTAGTTGCGAGGATTCTCATAAATCCCGTGCGACGATGATTCCAACGGATTCAAAAGCGGCTCGACGAACGATATTTTTGCGACGACGAGGCTTCGTTCGTGCGCCGGGGATTCCTACCGAATACCTTGACTAATCAAATAAACGGCAGAAATGGACGGCTATTTGTCGGCGGGTAGAGCCGTGCGGAGAATCGATTACCAGCCGGTCGCTGCTTCGATCTAACGCGTCCTGACTTCGTCTAGGTCAGGATCCACTTTGGCGCTGCGAAAACTAGAACGTAGATTCAACATTGACCAGATCGTGAGGGAGAGAGAGAAGAGAGAGAGAAAGTTGGATGAACGAAGAACGAGGAGAAAGCGAAGGTAGAGAGGGTAAAGGGTTGTGGAGAGCACAGGAACACGCGAAAGAGGATAGGAAGCCCTTCCTATTCGCAAAGTGGAAAATGGACTAGGTATATCTTCGAGGTTAAGAAAACCATAGAGGAAAATAGTAGATCGACGGGAGAGTCCACTGAAGGGGCAGAATGTCAATTTTCCTCGGGATTTGGAACTTGCATACATAGCAATTTTCAAACACGGCGGAGCCCTCTCCTTAACAAGATTCTCGACGGCACGAAATAACATTTTGGTGGGATTAGCGCGAAAATGCCGAGGAGAAATCCTTCGGGAAGGATCCAATTTCAAATATTGTGACGCACGTCTTAAAATATGTGTTCTAGAGATTGGCGGGTAAGACCGGGTACGCGAATGCCGTTACCCTTCGCGTACCATTTCGACGAGCTATACGAATATTATGAGAACGAAATTAAAAATTAATATGTACGGTCTCGAGTACGTTAGACCTCTTCGGTGTGTCCCGCGAGACTCTTTAATTTAATAGCACACATTCGTATCGTCCGTCGACTATGGCACCGAGTTGATTTACTGCCATTTTCTTTGGTCGCCTTTTCTAATCGGTCCACGTTACGGTCAATTATAAGTGGGTCATTGAAATTATACCATTAAATAAAACGGAAGAGAATTGTATAATTTGAAAGAATAAAAGTGAAGTGAGTGTCGTTAGAAATTCGTGCACGAAGAAATTTTATTAGCTTTTTCCGTCCACGTCCTATATTTGCGAATAAAACTGCTGACATATCTCCTTACATCGAAAACATTCTTGGAAACATTAGAATTAGATCAACGTCACGGGAATAAAACTAGAAATTCGTATCGGTTCGACACCATCCGTAACGATTATTCGAAGCAGTTAACATTAACTGTCGCGGTCATTGTAAGCGTGCGTACCCGCATTCGTTGCACGGTGAAATCCCGTGACGCGGAAACTATGCGACTATTAAAATTGACAGCCAGCACTTGTGTGAATCACGATTATGTCGCCAATAATATAGGGACACAGTGGATATTAATAGCGACAAGTGGCATCGTGCAGCGTCTCGCAATGGCTTCGATAGATCGATGTTGTCGACTAATAATAAGTTGGATGTATTTCGAATGAGATTAAATTCCGCCAGGACAGTACCGGTACTAAAACTTAACAGAGTTCTCGTTCGATCATTCATTCCTATTCTCGTACGACGAATTATCGTGATCCGGATTATCCACGCGCATTCGTCATACTGTCTCCACTCGTTCTCGAGGATAAGGTCTGTCAAAAATTTTGAGAATTCTAGACTTTTGCCATTTCCAAATTCAATATTGAGAAATCAAACTTTATACGTTTCCGTCGACGGGAACGGCGATCGAGCTTGCGACGTTAAAAATTTTCGTCAAGTTTCACCATGCCAGAATATCAGAATCATCCCGAACGAATTTGTCAAAAAACTATGATACAAAAAGTCTACAAAAATTGTCGCGCGATGAAAGCAAACGTAAACAAGCTCGCGTACCACGCCCACGCTTAGTCCATTTATCCACTTTTATAACAACCTAAAAAAAAAAAAAAACCAACAGAAACAGCATCACGGAATCGTCCTAAATTTCAGTGTACCATAATCTCACCCCGAGTTTCCCCCTAAACTCCGTGAAAAAAAAAATGATACGTCGCGAGCCCTTCGCTTTGAATTCCTGGGCAATCCAGGATCTTGGAATTAATGGAACCATCGTTCCGAGAATCTACCCAGGCTGCCACGGTCTCCCCTCGCCAGGGAAGCTACTAAACATTATTAATTATGGTCATTGTCGAGGTCTTCGTCGTACCCCCCTCCTCACCCCCAGTCCCCCACCTCCTCCACCCACCAAACCCGTTACATCCGACACCTGGAATACTTCGTATTCGGATTGTACCACCGGAGGATTTCGCAAACCGCCCCATTGGCGCTGTCAGTGAAGCATGCTGCTGACCCACGTATCGACCACCGGAGGCTTCCCCGAACCCCGCCTCGTTCAACGGGGGGTGGTAGGGGGTAGGGGGTAGATTTCTGCACAAGACACGGTTCCGTGCACACGCTCCACCCTGCTCGATTCTCGACACCGATATTCCTGCGTCCTCGCTCATCCTTCGCCTGTTTACACCGTCCTCCTCCGGGATACGTAGACACTATACGTATCTGTCTACGCGAACATAAACTACGAATTCATTCCAGCCCCCTCCCCCTCCCCCCACCACCCTCCTCCGACCCCCGTCCGCCCACCCACTCGCACCCCCGACCTCTATCATTCCCCACCTCTCCGTTTCACTCGCGCATCCCCTTCCATTCGTTTGCCTCTTTTGCTGAATTATCCCCGAGCTATTTTCCCCTATTCTACTTTCACGTCACTACGGTGCGAGCATTTTCGCGGGGGATCGATGAAAATACCGGAGCACTTCCGGTCGGTAAATAAGGAGCAGTCAGTGAATTTGCATCCCCTTTCGGTTGTTTGTGCAGCGGGAATCTGAGTGAGTTTAATCTAATAAGTACCGACGTCTCGGCGTTAAAGATACATCGCCGCGGTCCCGCGAGACGCGGCGAATCGATGACGCTGTTTTGTTTGCGACCGTCATTGTTTTACAGCGTGGCGAGGTTCTACGTTGGCCGGCAGGTTGTTAGATTGAATCTCCACGATCGCGGTGACACGCCGGAAAACAGGGATAAGTAATAATCCTTTTCAATTTCGTTTCTCTCCTGTAACGCGTTCGTCGCTGTTCTTATTCAGCTGTATTATTTTCGCCGTAGATACGCGCAAAGTCAGGGATCTTTATTCGATTTCTCAAACGTTGGTAGTCGCGCCGAATAAAAATAGAGAGTGTTAAATAACGAAAGATCTGAATGTCTGAGCATCGAGTTAGTAGTCGGGCTATTAACCGAGAGAGTATTGGAATTATTGGTTTGATTAACATAAACACGCGTCCTATAATAGCTCTATTTATTTACAACGGGACCGTCAAATAACATTCGAGAGAATCGTAATAATAAATGCCCTTGGAAACTTTCATCCCGTAAATTTGATATCGTCACCGCCGCTTAAATCCTCCGTTTGTTCTTCCCATTTGCGGTCCATCTCGGTAAAATTTCAGAAAGGAATGTCGGCTCGGAAAACCACGGGCGACTGCTTTCCATACTGGGACTCTCGTACCGGAATGCAATTTGATGGATTGGAAAGGAGACCGTGCCTCTAAGAGAGTACCCACGTTGAATGTTTATGTTTTATGTCCCCCGGGGTGATTGCCGAGCGAGGCAGTCGCCGCCACTTCAGGAAATTGTCAATATAGGAATTTTTAATATAACGAACGGTTGCTGGGAAGTGCATATATTCAACGAGACATTGCACGTCGTCCTGCGTAAAATAACGCCTAAAGGGAGTCGGCGCTCATTGTTCAGAATTTCGTTTGTAAACGCGTTTTACGATGACCGTTGTGTTTTATTATTAATTTTCACCACCGCCATTGTTGGCCAAACGTGCCGACCGGTCGATTAATTACTAAAACAATGAAATTTGTGGCCTCGTCCTTCCAATCGGGTATAATCATTTTGATTGATTTTCGTTAATCGAGCGGACACGAATCGGTTTTGCCAACATTTTTCACTTTACGCGCCGAAGAAATTGCATTCGCGTTGCATTTAGTTTCGAATCTATTTCAATTAGGGAGTACGAAAATTAGGGGAAATAAGGATGACGTTGTTCGAATTCATGAGACTTCGCGCTGTACGGCGGATAATTTGTACTTTGTAAAAGTTATTCCTCCGCGTGTAAGGTGTCGAGACCGTTTCAAAAGTTTCTCCCCGCGGTTTAACTTCTCCAGGCAACCCCTCTAACCTTTTTACGAGGGTCGAAGGTATTCACCTCGATACTCGAACGAATTACACCTGAGTTGTATAGCCAAGCTGGGACTACGCTTTCGTTTCAATTGTCGAAGGGTTGTCAATCGAGGGGCGCCAAATGCCAATTTTTCACCCGTAACTTGCAGATACGGTTATCGCGAATGTTTCGATACGTTCGTCTTAAAACGAGAAATCACTGTACCGATCGAAAAAAAATCACGTGTTTTTATTAATCAATTGTACGAGAACAGCTTCGATTAAACTTCACAAGTGTCAATTGTCCATAAAGTTTGACTTAATAAATATAATTTGAACGCTTTGAAGAGAAGTTGTACATCAGGAAAATTTTTGCAATCCTTTGCAAAATAAGAAAATAGCCTTTCCTCGCTCCCGTTATTTAGCCATGTTCGTGCTACAATTAATTCCACGATATCAAAGATCTTACCCAAAAATGTATTGCACGTTTAAATTTACTAAACCCGTTTGCATTTAAACAAATAATTTTCACTCGGAACGAGTTTGATTGCGTTAAGCGAGTAGCATTTATATTCAGTTAAAATATATTCATTAATTAAGTGAACCAAGTACAGCGACAATGCATTCCATAAATTTCGCGTAGCGTAAATTTCGCGCGGTAAATCCGTTCAATCGTATTTCATTAGTCACGCATAAAACTTATTCATTTGCTCAAGTACCGCCGGTAATCACTTAACACATACCTACTCGCAATTCCGTGCAATTTACCGGGCGAGCAAGGAAACGCGGCCCGTTCGTGCTTATCGCGCAAAGAATCAAAGTTAAGTACATACGCGCACCCGCGTGGGCTCGCGAAAATAAAGGAGGAAAAAAGAAAAGGACACGTCGCCAAGGAAGAGTACTCGGCGAAATTATATTCGCGTACGCTCATTACTTAACGTAACGTTTATTACCGGTCGCCACCCCCCTCCCCCCCTCACTCGCGCTCGCGTTTCCTTAAATTTTGTAAATTCGACCGTACGGTCCCGAACGAGCGTTGCTCGGGTTCTCAAGGAAATACCCTCGTGATTAAAGTTTAAATTGAGATTTACCGACCGAAATCTCGCGTTTTCTTTTCCTTTACCCCGTCGGTCCCCCATCGCCGGCAAGCATTCTCTTTCCCACTCGTGTTTTCCTTCCAAGAGAACGCATCCTCGCGACGAAGATATACAACGGAAGTATCCCGCGGAAGTAAATTTACGAGGACTTTCCTGTCCCGGCGTAAGCAAACACGAGAGACGCGCAACCCCCGTTGGTTTCCCATCGCGTGCAAACCCGCCCTTGTCTTAACTCCCGTCCCCCGACTACAGCCGCCGTGAGAACGCTTTACATCGCGATGGAAAAGTACACGAATCCGTTCTCCATCTTTCCCGATGGTCAATCCCCCCCCCCCCCCCCCACACTGCCCCTTCGCGGGAGTGTAGTAAACGCGACGGGATTACCCGAGGTAATGCCCAGTTGCCTGCAATGAGGTTGAATGAGGATCGAAGGGGGAAAAAGATTGGGGGGGTTAGAGGGGGGAATGGGGGGGGGGAAATGCTTCAGGAGAGCGTAGCTACTCCAGACGGTTAGCAAGAAATTAATTCCCGTTTAATGCAGTCCCTGGTTAGCATTGCAAATCTCCGTCGGGGCAGGAGCTCTCGCGGCTTTTCCCCCGCTTTTCCCTCGAGAGAGAGGTTTTCTCGTGGAGGTTCGACCCCCCCTCCTCCCCCGTCCTCTCTTTCCCTTCCCGCCCTAGACAGCCTGTCTATCCGTATGTCCGTCGGTACCGCCACCTTTCGTACAACTACTTCTCCTTCTTTCCGCGTATTAGGGAAATTTCTCTTCCAATGCTCGTCTGTCTTTCTACGATTTTCCCCTCTTCTTCGGGGATTACCATTTTCCTCTTTTTCGCTACCGCGTTACGGGTACGTTTGGAGAAGTCACTCGGATTGTTTAGACTTCCGTTGAATCGTAATCGTTTGCTGTATTCGAAGGGATCGAAGATAAACGGTATAAGATCGACGATATTGGTTCTCTCGTTTGGGGTTGCCTTTGCGACGAGAATTTTTCCAGTACATCTATGATTCCGACGATAAAAAGATTTAATTTGACCGAAAAAGCGACAAAAAGAAAGGCGCATTTAGAATTTTCCTAATATTGAGAAATATTAATGGCCTTTCGGTCGATCCGGGTTAATTAAAATTTTCAATTCAGATTTTAATTAACGCACGTTATTCATATTTCCGAAACCCGGAAAAATATTCTACACGCGTTTGTATTTCCAGCTTTTCCAATTATGGACGTTCGAGGGTTTATCTGCGACCGAAGAAATTACTCGAATGGCCCAGAGACTTCTGTCAAATAGTTTCTTCGCTCTCCTTGGGATAATGGAATATAAACGATATGAGAAGGGACGCGGGTTTTTACATTCCGTTGGCGTTCGCACAGATAACGCTTAAGCTACGCAATTTAAATAACGGATGACGACTAACCAAGCGACATTAGTATTTCTATATCCCGGGGAACACGTAGAATGCATTAGGGCTGAGGGGTTTAAAGGGAATCTTGGTTATTATCGCAGATCATGCTTGTTCCGTTTAAACTAATTCTACTTGTCGTTTAAAGTACGATGAAAATTTGTACGTCGGCGCGAGGGCTTTGGAAGAATAAAAAAACTTTAATTAAACGCGATACATTCGTTGAATGCCCTTTGTAAATTACTTCTACAACGACGACGGTCACATTTTTATGCGACGACGAAAGAAAAGCGGAGAATTTATAATTTGTCAGTCTGCTTTCGCAGTCACGGTGCAAATTGTTTCGTTAACCGATCTCAAATATCTTTTGTGCAATATTATTGGAAGTTAAACAATAGCAAATTCACGTTGAATTAGATCATTACATTTTACGCAGGCTTGTACGAATTATGTTGTTTTTAATGCTTATTCCGGATCGACCGCGAACGTAACGCCAGAGGATAATTCTTTCTTCTGTTTTTTTGTCGAGGTTCTGAATTGATATTTTAATCTCAAAGGACCAAACGCGTGTCCCTGACGGATTTTCTGTCGCGTTAAACCCAGCGCTATTTCTCGCGTCTCGTATTTCCATTCATCTATTACCCCTCGAGTACCTTCTATCCATTTTATCGTACCGATTGTCATTCCTTTTGGCAATCAGCACTTCGCGCAAATTGCATGGCTGGTATCGATTCTCATCGTGTACACACGCGTAAACGCGCCGGTGTTGCAAATTTTCAACGTGAAACAGTGCCGTTATGTGAATCGCGCGTTGTATTTTCGAAAAATGGGCCAATTGTTTCGCTCCCGACAGGATCAATTTTACAAGCGAACGGCGATAGAATACGAAGCGGGACGAACGTGCAACGATCATCGAACGTAATTGTTAGAAATCTTGATGTATCGCTCGATCGACGCCGATGATCCCGAAAACACGTAAACCAATCGTTCCAGGGATTTAATTATTTTATTCGGATCTCGATATCCGAGCTACATATGTTTTCGCAAACCGTTCGCGTTTAGAGCCCCCCTCCCCCCTCGTCGAAGCGCGTTACAGCCGATCGGAAAAGATGTCGGTAGTTTGATTTCTGCTTTTCTGCTATTCTCTCATCTCCCATCGATAATTGTTTCTATCGGCGAATCGTTAGTCGGGCAAATTAAAACGTCGATGAAACGCTGTCGGCGCGTCGTTCGGATACCCATAAAAGCCCGACGAATTTGAAGCGATGGACGCGAAAACCGTACGAAAAGGCGAAATAGAGATTACGCATGACGATCGTCGGAATTGTCGCGGCTCTGTGGAATTCTGGCGCGCACTAAACACGCAACGCGAAACTATTTATTCGCCCGCCGACTGCCAATTTAGGGTTGACGTGCACCTATTTATGCGGTTAGCCGCGAAAATAATATGTAGTTGCCATTTGAGCGGCGTTCGCGGCGCACCTGTATTTGTGTACGGGCGCGTCTGACCGATTTTGTCATTTGTGCGGTACAATGGAATACACGTACGTATTTATACGTCGCGATCAGTGAGATAAATTCAACAGGGTCTCGATTTGAACCCGAAATTGTGTTGATAAACAATAAATTGATTACGCGTTACTGGCAAATTAAGCGATATGTATGTTTATTGACGAACATTTCACGATTCGATGATTTTCAAGAGACAAGGTCTTGTCACGTTTATGTTTATTAATAAATATTTCGTGATGGGAGTATTTTAAATTTTTCACGCTAAATCGATGAACACGTATCTGCTTTTTTAAAAATAAAAGGTATACGCTAATTACGATTTATAATTTTCTCGACGATCCCTTATTCTATTTTGCTGTTACACTTAAGTCGATAAAGAATATTTTTAATCGTTTTGGATGATACGTAATTGGGTTAAATAACGATCCGAGTACAATTTACAAGTGTTCGCGTGTCCTTTATTTTATTATCACGTCTCGCATTGGAATCCTCGAAGAAATTAAATTTTTAGTCAGCTTCCATTAAATGCCGGCCGGACAAGCAAAAGAAATTTAATTATCATGTCGTTTGACGATTTCGAAATGAACGTATACCTCTCCGTATCTTCGTTAGTTCATTAAAGCAGAGCGTGTCGAATATTTTGACGGTATGCGCGCGTGTGACGTAGAATAAATATTCATACGGCGCGGAACGTTACTCCAAAATGGAATATAGCGCAGCGCCCTTATTTTTAATCGTACAGAGCCCGAACGACTAACTTTGTTTGCTCGTTATTTATTAGAAGGCGCACAGCATATAGATCATGAACCTTAATCGCCCCACGGCATGTTGTTTGTACGCGATTAAAAAGGTAAAACGGGGCACGCGCGAATTTTTCCCCCGTATCCCAAAGTGCATGTAACTGTACAATATAATTAGCGTAATTTAAATAGAACCGGTGGCACAGAAAACCGTAGGAATGCATTTGCGGAGACCAATTAATTTTTGGTAAATTAATGCTACATCGCAAATGAGTTTGATATTCGTATAAAAGCGCATGACACTCGCGTTACGCATAATATTCGCATGAAATGCAGACCGAATAAATCGTCACGCTATACCAGATTTAATATAACGGTTTACAGGTGCAACGAAGTTTCCTCTTTGCCAATTTCCTTGTTTCTCTGATATACTTTAATCGACGTGTTCTTCGTCTCCGCCGCGACTCGCTGATAATTGATAGTAGGAAATTAACGACGGATTTTCAAAACCGTTTTTCTCGGAACCGAAACCTCGCGTGCAAAGACAGTCTTCGGTACTTTCGATTTGTTTTTTTTTTTTCTAAGACACCAGGTGCGCGTCTATTATCACCCGTACGGAGTACCGCGATTGAGGAATTGAAGCGAGATAAGTTTCAAGCTCGCTCGAGTCGAACCATTTAAAGACCGCGATATAATTAATAGTACATCGCAATTATCACGTTTCACCGACTAATTTCGTTTTGGCTTCACGGTAGAGTGCACCGAGTGCATACAGTTCTCTGTGCACGAGGAGCGAGTGAGAGACGTGTAGGGAGGAGGGGAGCAGTTACTCCGTATGGCATATAGGTGACCAACCACGTAACGGTAAGTGGCATCTGGTCAGTGCATCGAATTGATACACTCCTGGCCTGAAGTGGCCCACCTGTACGTGTACAGTACTGTACACGTGCGCGCAGAGGGTTTGCACACGTAAACGATGAAACGTCACGTACGTGTGCTCCCCTAAACGGCACTAGAATATGCACGAGTATAATGAATATGTTGCAAAAATAAACACGCGTGGTACGACGGAACGTTTCGTACACTGTCTAACGGTTTACACCGTTGAATTACTAACGGTACGATTAATACAAATACGTTCGATTGGCTTTAATAAATTTCAATTTATCATGCTGAATATTGCACCGATCAAATCAGTAATCGTATACGTTATATAGTTACAAAAATTGCGATTGCCGAGAGCTTCGTATTCACGATTCTTGGCAGTGCTATACTATGTTTACAGAATTTTTTTTAGTGATTCCATGTCGCGTTAGCTTCGAAATCTATTGTCCCTTAAATTGAAATGACTTAAGGGCTATAAGATTGGGTACAAGATGCCGGAGACTTTAGATTCATCTCTCCCGTGACGCGAAGCTTATTAATTTCGATTTCTAATACAGCTAGTATCGTGAAATTAAATGGAATGTCCGAGTGTCGCGAAATCAAGCGAGCCTTTCCTCATTAGCGAGATTAACGGGCAAGCCGAGGGGTGCGCTAATTTTCAACGATACTTCGCTAGTAGCCGTCCATCGCGAGCAGCGCCGCTCCAGTTTCTTTTACAACCGCCGTTTCGCGAAATGGCAAAGTCACACCAGCGCACGGCTCTAATTTCGACCGCGAGACTAACCAAAAATAATGCGATGCGAAATCTGATTAAGTGAAACGCCACCGTCCGACGATATTTGCATGTCGGGTGGGGGTTTCGCAGCGTACACGGGGCACGGAAAACGCCTCCGGTGCCGCGGAAAACAACGGCGATCGTGGTAGACGCGGAGGACATTTTTACATTGCAGATTCCCGCGGAGAGCAGGGACAAGCAGGTAACACGGCTTCATCGCGTGTTAACGCGCGGCACGTGCATGGGGCTTACGAGGTATTTATAAATTGCACGGGTACGAGGAAAGAATCGATAGAACAAAGGAACTGTGCACGCCCGCGCTTACTTTTATACACTCGGCAGCGTCGTATCGCGCCGGGAATATTTTTACCTGGGTGTAATTATAGACGTAATTTCCTTCTACCTCCTAATAACGATGATGAATAGAAACCGCGGCAAAGGTCGTGCTTTGCGTGAGTTTTAAATAACCGTGATAAGTCCTGATTCAATGCTGGGTAACGAACGACGTTTCGTAATCATGAAGGAGTTTAGGATGCAATCCTGTATTGTATATCGATTCGATGTACATAGATATGATGGAACGTTCATTTATTTGAAACGTAATATTGAATTTTGTTTCTCAATTACGAGAGCAACGAAATTTTCCTGTAAAAATATATCCGTCATCGATCTAACGAACGAAAACGACGTTTGCTGTAACCGCAATTCAAAATCCTGCGGGTCGTTTTAATTTACAGAAAGACTGCTTCCATGAAAATTCAGGTTAATGTTGAAATAAAAGTTCCCCCCGATACGGGATCGGGAGCATTATTCTCGCCACGTGACGCGTGATTCACAGTCGCACGATTCGCGTGAAATTACCGGAATTTTTCTCCACGAGGCGTACGTACTTCAATGCTGGGGACTAATGCAAATCATAATAAAAAGAAAAGAGTAACAGAATTCCGCTGATACGTTGCAACGATTGCGGAGTGCAAGAAAATGGGACGCGGACGGTGTCCCGGTCGTTGCTCGATGTCCTCCGTGGGCGTAAACCGAACGTTAACGGCTTGTCGTCAAACGATCAGTATCTCGATTTCGATCATGCGTTGGATTCGTAATCGCGGGAGTTAGACGAGACATTCCATTTACGGTGCGGGTTGTGTCCCTACAGGCGTCTCGTCTTCGCCGATAACCAGATTAATTCATTAGCGATAGACGCTGATTACGTCGTCGCACGTAATACCCATTGTGTGTCGTCGTGTTATCGAATCCTTGTACCTCCGATATTCGCGCCTAGAATCGATGTTCTGATTGACACGCGCCGGCACGAAGAATGTGCGGAACGATATGTACGTGCAATATCTACCGAGAATGGAAGCCGAAAACTTTTACTACTACCAGTACGTTTGTCTGTTGGTGTGATCTAGCTGTCCTCTATTTTCTTACTCTCGTTTCTCTTTCATTGTCAGTCATGACGTCGCGGTATAGGTTCCTCTCTTTTCTTCGAACGGTCCATCCGGTTCGCACCATCGCATCGCCGCGAAATGATCATTTCATTCATGTATATTTCGTAGCATACATAATGTTTCATCAGGGATCTATTCTGATTTCGTGCCACCTCATCCAATATCCGTTCTTCTGATATAAAATCCCACTTTTTTTCAAACATCTTCTGGAACCGCAGTAAATTGATTTTGTGATTTTTTGTGAAAGTGGTTATACACATAATTATTATCGCTGAATAATTTTTCAAAGTATTATAGATAGAGCCCTCGCCCGTGGCCAAGAGATAATTGTGAGATTTGTCTAAGGGGGTAGTTTGAATCGTGAGATACAAGAACACAAGAAAGAGTACATTTAAACGAATACAATGACACTTAGTCGCAACCTCGTAATAGGCTGAAGGTTCGTAAACTAAAATCACTCGGCGACCCCGCATAAATATAATTTAAATTAGAAACTTATGTCAAGCTCCGAAGAAACAAGTAAGAATAGATTCGCAGCTATTCGCCCGATAATACTTATGTATAGTAAACGAAAATATTATCGACCCAGGTCTCACCACGTGGAGGTTGCTGCTACTCGAGACCCGAAGAGAGATAGACGCACCAGGCGTACCTCGATCTCCCTTGTACAATGATTTCTTATTCATAACTTTAGGTAATACTTAAGCGACAAACAGACGATGAGACGCGATGCGAAAATAATTGGGGAGAATTTAAAGTCCGAAAGCATTACTTACCCGCGACTTTCGCATGCCCCGGCCAGAGAGCAGAGGAGGTCTCCATTGGTCTGCATCCAACATGAGCTAAGTGGAGGACTCGGATGACCAAGACCCAGGGGCCTCTACGAGCACCGGCCTAACTGCGATGGAGCAGACTTACGCCCCCTCCAGGACTTCTAACCCGGGGCCGATTGAAATTCATGGATATCTAAGACAAGTGCGCGCTACTGCTCACGCACTCCTCTCAGACCGAATCGTTACGTGCAAGTAATAACAATCGGACGAGAGGTAGACGAAAAACACAAAGCGACAATAGAAAATTGTCGCAGAGAGCTACGATTGAAAGTGCCGCAATCGTCTGTTTATCGCCCAGTCATTCAAACACACGCGACGAGTTACAAATACCTTACAAATAATCATGACACACATGCAGACGCATATCGATCACTCTTGTACAATGATTTCTTATTAATAACTTAACTAAAATTATCAACGCTTGAACGATAAGCAATCGAGAAAAGTTGTTCTTAGAAGTTATTGATGTTAAAATTATCGATAAATTAAACTTGCTCGCGGTAGATTTTAAGGGAGAATGTAATATTGAAAGAGTAAGAAATATATGCTTATCGCCAAACATTGCAAATATATACTAAGTACGTATAGTAAGGCTTGTAAGTAATACTTGAGCAACGAACAGACGATGAGACGCGACGTGAAAATAGTTACGTGCAAGTAATAACAATCCGACGAGAGGGAGACGAAAAACACAAAGCGACAATAGAAAATTGTCGCAGAGAACTACGATTGAAAGTACCGGAATCGTCTGTTTATCGCCCACTCATTCAAACACACGCGACGAGTTACAAATACCTTACAAATAATCATGACACACATGCAGACGCATATCGATCACTCTTGTACAATGATTTCTTATTAATAACTTAACTAAAATTATCAACGCTTGAACGATAAGCAATCGAGAAAAGTTGTTCTTAGAAGTTATTGATGTTAAAATTATCGATAAATTAATCTTGCTCGCGGCAGATTTTAAGGGAGAATGTAAAATTGAAAGAATAAGAAATATATGCTTATCGCCAAACATTGCAAATATATACTAAGTACGTACAGTAAGGCTTGTGAGTAATACTTGAGCAACGAACAGACGATGAGACGCGATGCGAAAATAATTGGGGAGAATTTAAAGTCCGAAAGCATTACTTACCCGCGACTTTCGCATGCCCCGGCCAGAGAGCAGAGGAGGTCTCCATTGGTCTGCATCCAACATGAGCTAAGTGGAGGACTCGGATGACCAAGACCCAGGGGCCTCTACGAGCACCGGCCTAACTGCGATGGAGCAGACTTACGCCCCCTCCAGGACTTCTAACCCGGGGCCGATCCAAATTCATGGATATCCAAGACAAGTGCGCGCTACTGCTCACGCACTCCTCTCAGACCGAATCGTTACGTGCAAGTAATAACAATCGGACGAGAGGTAGACGAAAAACACAAAGCGACAATAGAAAATTGTCGCAGAGAGCTACGATTGAAAGTACCGGAATCGTCTGTTTATCGCCCAGTCATTCAAACACACGCGACGAGTTACAATTACCTTACAAATAATCATGACACACATGCAGACGCATATCGATCACTCTTGTACAATGATTTCTTATTAATAACTTAACTAAAATTATCAACGCTTGAACGATAAGCAATCGAGAAAAGTTGTTCTTAAAAGTGTATTGATATTAAAATTATCGATAAATTAAACTTGCTCGCGGCAGATTTTAAGGGAGAATGTAAAATTGAAAGAATAAGAAATATATGCTTATCGCCAAACATTGCAAATATATACTAAGTACGTACAGTAAGGCTTGTAAGTAATACTTGAGCAACGAACAGACGATGAGACGTTACGCGAAAATAGTTACGTGCAACTAATAACAATCCGACGAGAGGGAGACGAAAAACACAAAGCGACAATAGAAAATTGTCGCAGAGAACTACGATTGAAAGTACCGGAATCGTCTGTTTATCGCCCAGTCATTCAAACACACGCGACGAGTTACAAATACCTTACAAATAATCATGACACACATGCAGACGCATATCGATCACTCTTGTACAATGATTTGTTATTAATAACTTAACTAAAATTATCAACGCTTGAACGATAAGCAATCGAGAAAAGTTGTTCTTAGAAGTTATTGATGTTAAAATTATCGATAAATTAATCTTGCTCGCGGCAGATTTTAAGGGAGAATGTAAAATTGAAAGAATAAGAAATATATGCTTATCGCCAAACATTGCAAATGTATACTAAGTACGTACAGTAAGGCTTGTGAGTAATACTTGAGCAACGAACAGACGATGAGACGCGATGCGAAAATAATTGGGGAGAATTTAAAGTCCGAAAGCATTACTTACCCGCGACTTTCGCATGCCCCGGCCAGAGAGCAGAGGAGGTCTCCATTGGTCTGCATCCAACATGAGCTAAGTGGAGGACTCGGATGACCAAGACCCAGGGGCCTCTACGAGCACCGGCCTAACTGCGATGGAGCAGACTTACGCCCCCTCCAGGACTTCTAACCCGGGGCCGATCCAAATTCATGGATATCCAAGACAAGTGCGCGCTACTGCTCACTCACTCCTCTCAGACCGAATCGTTACGTGCAAGTAATAACAATCGGACGAGAGGGAGACGAAAAACACAAAGCGACAATACAAGATTGTCACAAAAAATTAAAATAAAAAGTATCGAAAATCGTCTGTTTATTGCTAAGTAATTCACACCCACGCGACAAGTTACAAATACTTAGAAATAATCGTGACATACATGCAGACTCACATCGATCTGTCTTGTACAATGGTTTTTTAGAATGATTTTTGTTTGGAATGAGAATAGTACTTAGAATGAGCTTTCTTCCTTCATTCTGCTTTCTTCAGTCTGAAAATTTTAAGACATTAACGCCTAGACATAACATTCAATTAGTTATTTAAATTTCAAATCAATCAATAATAACTATCACGCAACAAGAAAAATTAAGAGGTACAAATGTGGAACCAATAACCAAGCGAAGATGCTGATATGAGATATTCGAATCTCAGAGCCAACGATGAGATGATAATAAACCTGAAAAGTAGGACATCAGAGGCGCGAAAGCTAGAAACCGTTCCGCGAAAAAAATGTCGAACCGATAACCAAACAAAGATGCTGAAATGGGATATTCGAATCCCAGGACCCAACGATGAGATGAGAAAAAATCTGAAAAATGGGACATCAGAGGCGCGAAAACTGGTAAGGGACCGTTACGCAAAAAATCCGCGACCGCTTGACCATGGATGACCAGTGGTTAAGCGGTCACTTACCAGTGGTCACCCATCCTCCATGAAGATCCAGCGCTGGAGCTGGCGATCCGACCCCTTCGAGTGTCGCGGCCAGAATGAGCTCCTTGGCGCGGCGACACTCCTTGTCTAGAAATCAAAGGTGAACCAAAGGTCGTCAAACTAGTCGTCAGAAGCGCGAAAACTGGTGAGGGACCGTTACGCGAAAAATCCGCGACCGCTTGACCACTGGTCATCCGTGGTCAAGCGGTCACTGACCAACGGTCAAGTGGTCACTGACCACCGGTTAAGTGATCACTTACCAGTGGTCACCCATCCTCCATGAAGATCCAGAGCTGGAGCTGGTGATCCGACCCCTCCGAGCGTCGCGGCCAGAATGAGCTCGTTGCCGCCGCGTCCCTCCGTATACAGAAACCAAAGGTGAACCAAAGGTGTTCGAACTGTCTTTTTCAAATATTTTTGACAGTGTATCTTACCTTTGCCAGTTCGGTAGATCAATCCATTATTTGGAACGTGAGCTTTTCATTGACCGTTGTCCACTCTTGACCATTTAAATATTTGTATGTCTTCTCAAGGCGTCTGCGTATTCTGAAACTCTGGTGCGAGCAATTCTGTATTCTTGTCTGGAATGCGATAGTACGCGCACAAACGAAATTCCAACAGTCTTATTATTAGGCGCGAAGATACCAAATATAAGCTGTAACATGCCTCTTCGGCAAAAATTTTGGGGATTCATTGCCGTGAAAAATTGTTGAAACATACAGCTCCGTACCAGCTTTACCAATTACTTCCTTTTCACGTTTCCGCTTAATCCTCTTCTTACGTTTCTATCAAACCTAGCGTAACATCCATATCGCTATTTCTACCTGGTCTACTTGCCGTGACTCGGCGACACGCTCACGATACACGTCTATCCAGGTAAACCGTCGTAACGTAGTTGGTATTACAGCGTCGTTCACCGTTGAAAATCAGCTTTGATTCGTTACCGTTGAGCGACCCATTAACATAGAAACTCGATTATCCGTCGAGCGGCGGCTGTCAAAACGGCGTACTTTCGACAAACGCACCGCGCACGAAACGTACCTACGATACCGCCATAACGTCCACGCGTGATTCACGCGTTAAGGGCAATTTCCAACCTTTCACCTACACTCGCGTATGACACGGGGTCTCGATTCACACCTACACGCTTGCCGATACGCGCAATAGGGCTATCCGACGCGACCGTGGTTTCAGCTTCCTGACCTCCGTTCCCGTGCTAACGCGATATTAAATTGTTACCACTTTCCGACGATAGCTGATCGCAGTTCATTACACGGGCTTCTCCACTGGGCTTGGGGCGAATCGTTAGGGTGATCCAGTGACGCATCGGCGAACTTTGAGGAGTAATAGAGGGAATAGATACGCACAGTTTTTCTTTTTTACAATATACCTGTGTTCGGAAATGTTTCGATTCGATTCTACGAATCGCCAAAGAGTAACTCAATTTAAATCTTTGCAATCCGAATTATACTGGGGGTACCGGAAAGAAAACTATTATTATTTTATACAGTAGCCTTTGAGCTCCGTTTGTGGCCGGACGCGGTGATGTAACCATCTTTGTAAGTTTTTATGAAAATGTTATAAAAGACTTAGAAAAACGTTGGGACACAGTTGTAAAGGGTGCAGGGAATTACATTTTACAATATTCTGTACCAAAAATTAAAAAAGTATTTATTTCAATTTTCTTCCCAGAAACTCTGCATTATTTTATCCCTTTTAGAGAAAACTAGATTTACAAATACCACATAATTTTTTGTTTATTCATACATTTGGTTTACAAGAAATACATGTAGAGCGTTGTAATTAACCGAAATTAGTTTCTTGCCAAGCCAATATATATAAATCGTCCCAAGTTGGCAATTTTAAAACGTCGAGTGCAACGCAGATTGCTGAAAGGAAAATTAATGTCGAGTCACACTCAACATAGCACATCAAAGGGTTGAGGCACCGTCTACCGAGCGCACCTGAAGAATCCCGTAACTGTTCGAAACTCGTGTCAACGACCTCGGTATGTACAGCGACAAGCAGTTTCGCTCGAGACACCCAGTAGAAAGCTATACTAACTCGGTGCACCTTCAATTTTATCCACGCGAACGCTTTAAACCCACGAGCATTGTTGGATCAACGAAGCAGGAATTGCACGAAGCAGTTTCATTCGTAATTAATAAATCTATTTATATTGCATTACGCGAAGTAATAATGGGATGCGTGCGACGAAAACTTAACGTTTGCTTTGTACTTGCGTTCCACGACGTGGCGCTAAAACGTATCGTGTACAATGTAGCAACGTGATATTAGGTCAGCCTTTATCGTATACACTCTACCCTTATCTCGCACCTCGAACCTGGCGGAAAATTTCATTAGAAGAGGCAGAATTAAACAAAACTTTACTTAACGCAAACACAACTATTTATTTCGCAATTTTCTGTCCGTTCTACGACAGTTGAAACAACGCTTCGTCCTTATTCTTCGATAATAATCCAAGAATTACTTGGAGAATAATCTTCCAAGCTCTCCTCTTGGTCTCAAGATTTTCATCGCTCACTTCGCCGCCTCTTATCTCCCTTCGTTGCGACGTATTATCGTAAAGACGTACGTCCCTCCAACGCTGTCATCCCCGTGTAATTGGTTCTACCCTCCCACGGCTCTGCCACAAACAATTGCGCTACCTGTACCGAGCAACACCTGCGAGCCGGGCAAGATACGCGCGTCGAACTCTGCACCGATAACAAATGGATACAGGAATTTTCGATCGTGAATTCGTGGATGTATGTGCCAGTCGGTGAGACGATAACCGAGGCTTTCAGGTATTTGCGTCCGCCACGGTCAAACGGACTATTTACGATTATAACCTCGGGAGCGAATTTCGGTTTAATAGTCGCGTCTGCGACCGGTACGGCATGACGAACGATCTCTCAACGGGCTATAAATGAGATTTGATCATTTCTCGTTGTTCCCGCGGAGCATCGTCAATCAAGAAAATAGCGTGTCATGTCTGCCGGTTTGGATGTTATAACAATTATATGTTTTGGGTGATTGATAGAATCATTACGGCGAAGGAGGTCGGGCATTAATAAATTTTTGCGGGGGCGAATTGTCGAGCGAAACATTTTGACTTGTCTGACCTGCAGGCTTTAATTGCGAACGGAATGAAAAAGTAGCTCGCGTTTCAGATATGGGTGAACGTGGGGTGTTGAGCAGCGGGTTTACTTTTTTTTTTTTATTGATCTCTTACATTCGGGGAAAAGTTGCGCGCAATTCACGTTTTGCCAAGGTTATGAGAAAATTATATTTTACGGTACGATACTGTAATTTTCTAGCGTTCCACTTGTTTTTCATTCGAAGCGTGTTGGCTAAAAAGTTTTATGATAAATCAGTTTTATTGACGTAGTAATTCATGATCAATTATGCGTTAATTTGTAAATTAACCAACTTAGACATTTTTTAATGCTAAAACTACTCCTTGGGAAGGTTGAGTCAGGATCGAAGGGACGACTTGGATCGTACCTCGCGTAGGAATCCAGAAACAATATATTAAAACGTTCGCGGAATTATAAGATACAAGGTTCTTCAATTAAAATTCTCCAGCAGACAATAATAGCGATAGAAATATTTTAATATAAAAGTCTCTCGTGGAATACGTTGATATAGAATCGAAGGTACGACATCGATTATGCCTCGCGCGGGAATGCAGGAACAATATATCAAAAGGTTCGCGAAACCCCTCAATTACGAGGTACGATAGTTGAAATTATCCGACGGGCAATAACAAAAGAGAAAGGTCCGTGCCAAGCACGCGCGCCACGCGTTTCCGAGGTAAGCCAAAAACTTAATTGCGCTTACTTTCTACCGCGGACTCTCGCGAGGGGTTAAAACCCTTGCGGTAAAGGGTAAGGGTTAGGCACGAAAGGACGCGAAGATAAAAGCCTGCTATTTATTTTTAGTAGTTACAGTAATCCAGCTACTTGAGAAGGCGTTGCCGTGGCCATTATTAAGCCGAATTGCGGTCATCTATCAAACGCAGCGGCGAGGCACTATAATTTGCGAGTAGCCGTGATATACTGCCGTGAGGTATCAGCGCGTTGTTACGTCTTTTCCGGGAAGAGTGACTCTTTTTTTTTCTCTTTCCTCTCCACCACGGCGGCGCGCGGCGCGCGAGAAGAAATTTTTCTCCCCCATTGATTCATAAATTTCGCCGGTGTACCCTCGCGTGCAGTTTATATCGGGTAATAACAAACCCCTCCCGGTGTACACGGGAATCCTTTTCGTGCGCGATGATCGCGCACGTCGATATTCCTCCCGGGATACGGTCTTCGCGGCGATAATTCAATTAACGCGAGATTCCAAGGATCGCCGACGCGTATCTGTCGGCGAATTTACGCACCGGCCGCTCGCCGCCGCGATCGGGAAAGTTATTG
This sequence comes from Pemphredon lugubris, assembly GCA_933228935.1. Lineage (NCBI taxonomy): Eukaryota > Metazoa > Arthropoda > Insecta > Hymenoptera > Crabronidae > Pemphredon > Pemphredon lugubris. The sequence goes on along the minus strand of OW121817.1, from coordinate 53,529,004 downwards.
CCTCGCGGAAAATACCGATCGATCGGCATTAATGGGAATTTAATGGCCGCGCGAAATTCGCCAAATACACAGCCCCTATCTCCATCGTTTTTGGTGTCCCGATGCTCGATATAACGTTCCTCGTACCGTTTCCGCGTCTCGTCACTTGGCCCGTGCCCGCCGTTCATTTATTTAGCATTTACGAAGCCTATACTCAACCTTAATTGGACGCCAGGGATCGTGGGTGAAACGCGGCGTAATCAAACGGTAGTTTTAAATCATTTATCGAGGCAAAAAAGCCGTGTATAATTATGTATACGCTCGTTACCGTCGCACCGTGAATATGTCGTCCAAACGGCCCTCTACCTTCTCTCTCTCTCTCTCTTTTTTTTTTTTACAGTATTTTTTCCCCCGCGAAGTTCTTTCACTTAGGACGATGCCGTAACAAGGTTGCGCGAGATAAAATTAAAACACGCGCGACACGAGGTAAACGGGTGTAAACGCGCCGCGCCGGTGGGATAAAGCAACGAGGGGTTCGAGATAATCGGTGGTATAAATAGATCCGACTGAATTAAATCTATACGTTATACTCGCGCTCTCTCGATTCGGCGAGTTGGAGCCCCGCGACGGAAATCCTGATCTTCCAGTCGCGCGAAATACTCTCTGGATTACGCGCACTTACCTGCATTTGGAGAAAGACGAAAACTTCGAGGCATCCGTGCGCGCTAGGTGCACTCTCCGGATCAGAAATCACGCGAGTCAATAAATCCTCCTCTCCCTCTAAACCCCCCCCCCCCCCCAATCCACCACCCCCTCGTCCTCGAAGTTACTCGAGTATCGGCCGCATTTTCTTCCGAGGCATTATAATTGAGACTTGATCTCCGGGGAAAGTTTGTCATCCTCTTCGCGTCGGGATTATCGATTCATCGAGAAAAGTTGCGGGAGCGTATATTTGCAGCGCGCGGTATCCGCGGAGTGCAAAGTTCTGTTGCAGCGCGGGACGGGCGCCGGACAAAGAACTTCTTCTCGTGACAGAGAAGTCGATCGGCGAGTGGGTCAAATGGAAGCGACGAAATTATAGAAACACCGATGTCGCTGTTTAGGCGACGAAGCGACGACACAGACGGAGATGAATTCCGGTTGCGAGGGACGATGGGCGGGAGGGGGGGGGACTGAAAAAATACGGTGGTGGAAAGTGATAAAGTTTCCTCGGCGGAGGGACTGTTTTTCTCTACCGTCTCGTTTTCTTTTTTTACACTTGGGAGGGGGGCGACGTCCGGCGTCGAGAGGACCCTCCGTAATTTTTATTTATGAGACTTCATTATCACCGACTACCAATCTCCTTCGCCTCGAGGACACCGCCGGAGGAGACTGGGGCAAGTAGATCGGCATAAGTAGAGAAAATGGGCGGGTCAAGCCGCGGGCGTGATACCAGAACTAACTCTCTCCTCTTCTATACGAGACACCGAGGCAAGTTAAACCGACCCGTTTCCACGAGTATTTGGAATGTAGGATCGTACGAACGGTACGATACGATAGGATATAACTATAAGAAATATCGCGAGTAAAATATCGATACTGAAAGTCTTTCAAATCCACGTTGAATATTCTCCAAACGATGATTTCGAGAATCCGCGAAGTCTCTCCGCGAAAGTTATAACTTTCAGAATTTTTGGAATACTTCGTCGCGCATCGAGGAACGTTTCGAAACCGAATATTCTCAAAGTTATTAACACTAGGTTTACGGGACCCGTCAACTTGACGGATTTCAAATTTTCAAATGAAATATCCCAAAAACCATAGCATTAATTTGAACCATAATTTTGCATCGTAAATTAATTCAGACTTAAATTCAATAAATCGATTACTTAAAGAAAATACGTATTTTCGTTTACCGGTCAATTTGACGGTTGCTCGTAGAAATGCTCGCAAAAACGCCCGTAAACCTAGTGTTAAAGACGAGTGACGTTAGGCGACGGTCAACGAAAATTTCACGCGAACGATGTACAAAATTTTACGCGCGCACGCCGTTCTCGAAGAGAGACGCGACGAGTCCGGTAATTAATTACCACCTCCTCTCGCGATAATTCAACGCGCCGAGAGCCGCGGCAGGTAATAAAAAGCGATTCGAAAAAAACCATCGAACCGGAAGAGCCCGTCGACGATATCCGCGGCATTTCGCCAACAACTTGTCGTCCCCTCTATTTGCACGCGGTCAGACCGATCCCGCCTTTTTCCAGCTCACGTATCGCGCGCAAATGCGTAGATACTGCGCACACACGCGCGCGCTTACCGTGAACGGCGCTGCCTCGTCGTCGAAAACGGTCGGTCGAGCTCGTCGTCCCGTCGACGATCTTCTTGCGTCTCTCGCGAGAAAAGCTCACCCCCCGAGCGTAACTGCAAATTCAGCAAAGGGCAATCCACGCGAGCGAACATCATCCCTTGGAAAGAGACGAACCCTTTCTCTCGACTCTGAGCGGGATTGCGTCGGATACGTTTTTCACAGTGCTTACCATTTCTCCTGTTTTTCTCTCTCTCTCTCTCTCTCTCTCCTCTACACCCTATACGGTCCCCGCGATACAACGCGGAAACGATCCGTGTAATTTTCAGGTAACTTACCGGAAAGCGCTGTCGACGACCGACAACCGGTGATTTATACGTATTCGGCGACCAATGACGCGAAAAGATTACACGGTCCGCCGGGCGATGCAGAGCGCAACGTAACCGCCGATTAGGAAACGCGTTCGGACGCGCGCGCCCTGCACGCGCAGCGCAATTTTCTCCGTTACCTAATGGCCCATAACCTTTGATTGGGCTATGTTTACGCGGCGCTTTAAACGCCCTTCTCCCGTCGCCGCTGCCCATCCCTGTGCAGCCCTTCCCCGCACGTTCATCCGGTACGTTTTACCGTGCTAACGAGGCGTTGGCGGCCGAACGATCTCGAGGGGGTAAACGAAGCGAACGCAACACTCGTCGACGCGAAGCGACGCGACGGCGAGAGAGACAATTGCGCGACCATAAATCGCGAGCAGGGGGGGGGGGACGCGGGAGATTCTAGGAAGTTTCGTGGAACGAAAGTTTCCACTGATTCGAATGCCGAGGATTTTTGTGGAACGAGTGATTACGAGGTGGTTGTGCGGGATCGCGGTCGCTTTGCGTCGGGAAATGGTAAAGGCGAGGGTGACGTGAATTGAGGCGTTGGGCGAAATATGGGGATGAATTTAGAAATAGATAACGTACATACACTTTAACCCTTTCGACGCTGAGTTATTTGAAAAGTGTGTGCTGTGGACTGGACACTGCTCACGACAACGCGTATGCTGGACTGGGGGTAACTTTAAAATTTCATTGCAAAACATGATTCTCCCCATGTTGATTGTAATTGAAAGAATTTCAGCAGTGACTGCAAAAACCTTAATAGAACTATTTATTTCAGTAACTAATAATAACATAAACATCGTACAAATAGTAATAAGAATATAAGAACTTGTAAGGAGGATGTGTGAGGTTGTGCGAGAAGTTCTCACTGGGAACGCATATATGCGGTCATAGCCGAAATTGAATGGTTATGTGCTGACGCATATATGCGTTCATAGCGCTGAAAGGGTTAACATTTAGCCGGCCAACATTTCAGTTCAGTGGCGGTGGAATAAAGCTGTATGTAGGAAATTCTAAACGAAAGTTAAGAAACGTTCATTTCACCGGTGGTAGCGGGAATAGTGTTAAAAGTCAACTTTCTACTTTTATCTCTTCGCATTCGCTGCGAAGCGAATGCACGCGATACGGATCAGTCGTACGTCCGAAAGAAGTTTGGGAGAAACAAACCTGATTCGTGTTTTCACGAAAGAAGAGATACAATTTCGGTGCGTTGAATCATTACCCTGGAACGCTTCTTTTACGCAAGTAAAGTAACAGCGCCATAATTTTTCTGCGAACGTTTCCCAAACTTTCGTGCGCCTCCGCGTTATCTTTCGTACTACGAGGTTTACTCGGACCAGACCCGTATATCAACTTTACCGCCGTGCAATACGGCCACCGTCCATTTTACCGAAAGATCCGTAGTTACGTGTTGCTGCTACGCTCTTCTTCTCTCTCCGCGAGTACTCCACGAGGGAGCGATTAAAGGTAATGATTTATACCCTTTGTTTGTCCGTTAGAACCGTAAAAGGGGTAGCGAAGTTAATAGTATTAGCCGCGGAATGTCACGGAAGCAACGTTACTCAGGTGGATACACGATGAGCGTGAGAAACATCATTTTTCGTTGTCGACGATCTTGGAAAAATATGGTAAAAATTTTTACCGTACAGCGTGTAAGGAGTAACGTCGGTTTGAAGGAAAATCGATGTCGTTCGAATATTGTTTACCCAACCGATGTGTTTGGAGAAGTATCGATAGAAATTGTAGCGAAAAGCAGATACGAACCAAAACGGATTTCTGTTTTCGATCGAAAGTTGAATTTCGTTCTGGAAAGAATACGAGGTACGTATTCTTAAGAATAAGAGTACGAGGTGCCGAAGAAGAATGCGGTGAAACTTGTGTATCGAATAAACAATCTGGAAATAGGCAGGGGTGATAGTTCTGCCTTGATCGTAGGAAGAAATAGTATTTTCCATCGCACTGATCGATTTAGTCGATCGATCGATATTCTAATTATCTTACATGGTTTCGCGAGACGTATTGCTGTATTTATGAATATTGGAAAGCGCCAAGCTGGTGGACATCGAAACGATTTTAACAAAAACCTTCGTAGAAGTATGTAGATTTTTCAAAAGTTCCATTTAAAGAAAAAATCGCTGGAAGTATCTTCTCTCTTCATCGAATTGTAATTAAGTACGTTCGTCGTTCAGTATCCGATATTCCACGTTCGAAATTTCCCGATCGTTTGACGTTTTCAAGAGTGAGATCCTTCCGATCCGCGGTGGAGCGCGAAGTGTGCTCGAGCTTCAGATACGCCTGACGATGGTGTACAATGTAAGAAAATGGCGGCCGGAGAGGTCTTGCGCGCGGAACTGTGGGTTTTGAGGGTGAGGCTGTGGTGTTCTCTCAACCACGCCGGTATGAACCTCTTTGTTCCTATTTGCGCCGTTGCATTCCGAGTTAATAAACTATTTGTACTCGGTTTACTCGCGTATCTCGTTGAAAGGTTACGCTCACTCGTGGCATGAATAATTCTTTTCTGCTTGGTAAGGAGCGCGTTGGGGAAATTCGAATCCATTAGGATACCGCCTGTTTGCAAAAAGATGTATTCCGTTTGTGAGGTACAAATACGGATGATCGTGTTGTAGCGAGAGGAGGGACTCCTCGGCATGTATTTTATTTTAACGAAGGCATTTTTCCTTGCAACTTTCTCATATGCTTACGCCTTACCGTCTCTGTGTACCTGTACGTATATACATCCCTCCGTTCTCCCACTTTCCTTCGTTCCTCTCGCTTAACTTGAAAAAAGTTCAAAATTGATTGTGTAGCGATCGAGTAGCATCTTGTGCTATTTTTAAGAAGCGAAAGAAGAAGATAGTTTTGATTTTGTCGATTTTCTACAGCGCAACGGTAGTACTGTAAGTTCAATCGCAGATACAGTCCTATTTTCTCGTCGTTACCAATGTATCTCGGTGAAAACTAAAATTCTTTGGCAATCCTTTTACCTCAAATTCTTTCACCAATACAAAATTAATCGAGTAGCGATGTCCGCATTTTGTGGTATTTTTAAGAATCGGAAGAGCAGGATAATTTTGAGATTGTCGATTTTCTTCAGCGAAACGGTAGTACAGTAAGTTTAATCGCAGACACAGTTCTACTTTCTCGTCGTTACGAATGCAATCCGGCGAAAACCAAAATTCTTTAGCAATGCTTTTACGTAACAACGAGAGCTCCGCTAAACTTTGAAATACCAACGCGTCGCTACCAGGAAAGTCAGGCGATTCGAGGTCAATCGGGAAACGTTTTTCAATAACACCCCAGCGTATCCGGTAATTCATATTCGAGGTCAGACCGGCCGCATCTTATTCCCTAATCTCCTATCCTCCAATCTTAGTAATGCTCCCCGTTTCCCAATCCGTGGACCGATGAAAACAATGCTTTTAACGCGTTCCGGTTTCGCGAGAGCGATACCGTTTTTAGATATCCGCAATTTTCCGGCTAAACTCGCGCCGCTACTTTGCTCTTACCCTTTCGCGCTCTTAAAGAGGATCCTCGTTTTATCATTCGAGACGCTAGAGCAAAACCGGTGCAATAAATCACGGCGGGGAATACGCCCTGACCATCGCGTAATCTCAAACACGAACGCGGCTGTAGATATACGTGCGCGCTTTGAGCGCACGTATAATTTTCAATCGAATTATTTAACGGATCGAAAAGGATTGTTCTCTCCGATGTTAACGCCAACACAGCGCATCGTTACGTGTTACAAACGAAAAAATTATCGGACCTACGTTGAATTTGAAAAAAAAGTTCAAAATTGATCAAGTTACAACGATGCCCGTACTTTGAAGTTACTTTCAGTGCAATTTGAATTTGGCAATTTCCATCAGCGAAGTGCAGGGAACCGTTAGTTTAATCGTAGATACGGTTACACTTTAACAATTATACTTTATATCCCGCGGAGACCAGGGAGACTTAAGAATTCCAATCGTTTAATTCATTGCCCCCACGAGAACCAGAATATCGCGTCCACGACAACGAGCGTGTAGAACCGATTGCGGCCGACAGTTACGGTCGCAAAGGGCACTCGTCGTTCGCGATTAATCAGCGCGGACATTTCGTAACGACGTAGCGACACAACATCTGCCGTGTGTCGTGCCACTAGACGTCAGGCCAAAGCTGCGGCTAACAAAAGCGCCACCCGTTATGCGCGAGTGCAGCGCACGGATACACACAACCCCACCCTTCCATCCTCCACCCTCCCCCGTCCCTCTATCGTTCTCTTGAATGACGTCAGTCGAGTGGGTCTGTGGCTGTGGGGGGTGGGGGGGTCAAGATGATCGAGGGGAAGTGTGAAAAAGAACCACCGAGCGACGCCGGGATGTCTGATCGTCGAGACGGTTTCGGCTACTCGAGGAGATCTTGTATCTCTCGAGAGAGAACGAGCAGAGGGGGAATGCACGGTTTATATAAGAGAAATAAGACGGAAGAGGGGGGTGGAGGTGGAAGATTTAATTGATTTTCTGTTTCCCGACAAACTGCATTACGTTTTTCCTTCGTACAAGTGGATATGATGAACGGTGGTTTTCTTGTCGAGCGTTACACCGAGCGAAACGCGCTGGTTACCGGACCGTGAATTCGGTATGTTTGATAATACGAGGCGTGCGTTGGTACCGTGCGGTGATATTAACGAGACGTAACGTTAGCTAGGTTGCCCGAGGTTTCATTCTTTTTTTTTAGTTCATCGGTGTAGGTATTAAGGTGTTGAGTACGCGATGGATGGATAGTTAGATTTGGTAGAGTTGACCCGCTTCGATGAACGGCGATGAAAAAAATGACATAAACGAGAGAACTCTGAAACGTAACCGCCGTTTCGTTACGCATGCAAATACATGCGCGTACACGCAATTCGTTAGACTTCGTGCATCAGTTTGCTTTTTTTAATGGGGAATTTTCAGCAGAAAAGTAAAGTACTGGAACAAATTTTCTGTGTAATTGTAAGCCCATTTTCTTTTTCGTTTTTGTAACAAGATGTATGATCAGCTCAACGGTAAACGACCGAATAATAATTCGGGAAGTTATGATAAAATTTGTTTGAGATCGGAACGTAGTTTGCGTTACGGGCGGAATCTGGTTATGTTCCAGCAGAGTTGAAAATACCATAAATGTACTTACTGCAACAATGTCTACGTACAGATGCGGATACGGATACTAAGAATATTGCACGTATATTTATTACCGCGCGGTATTGTTAGATCGGTGTAAACGTATATTGTTCCACGACACCCGGGGATTGAGAAATTTCGGTCGGGCGACACGGTAGCACAATTTTGCGTAATACCATTTCCGTTTAAATTTCATCATATACGCGCGTGTGCTGCCAGACAAACACAAAGTGCACGTACGTATGTATAGAATAATTAAACTCAGAATTCTCTCTCCATATAAATCGCTCCGCCTCCCATCCGGCTTTAATTTCGAATACATCGCGTCCTCGTAAAAGCAATAGCATTTCTTTTCTTTTCTCTCTCTCTCTCTCTTTCTCTTTTTTTTTCATCGCTCGCTCGCGAGCGCAGCGTGCACTCTTATTTGCGAAAATATATACTTTTATAATCCAATTACATTATAGGAGAGAAAAATGATGCTCGCGAAATGTCGCGTTACACGGGGCTCCGGGGTTTGCGCTCTCGAGAGGCGGACGAGGGGGCAATGAAATAAAACAGGGACGTTCCCTTTTCGTTCGTCGGCGCCTTGTATATCGCCGTCGGGACGAGAGAGCTCAACGAATTTTACTTCGTTCCGTCTGCTAATACCGCGTTACGGTATCGAACGGCGAAGGGCTCGTAAAACGAGAGCCTTGTTTCGCGGGGAGACGAAAAATTTCATGTTTTTAGAACTCATCGCCGCCGTCGTCGTCGTCGTCGGGTTTAGGGAAAAAACTGTTCCACGTTACCGACCCGACGCGCCCTTACGCTCTTCGCTCTTTGACCTAAACACCGCCGCGGGGTGTTTCCTCGCGTTAAAAAATGCAGGTGAAACCTGCAATTAGCCGCGTGAAGCTAAAACTACGTTCGTGCGTTCTACGTGCGGAGAAGCTGCGCGAGTTTCTTGTTAACTGCAGGCTTCACCGGGGTAGAGAAAGAAAGTATTTAAACGTTGCAATAATATTTTCAACGCGCCGTGCCGTCGACACGACGTCTGTAAAGGGGAACTTCGTAACGTAACAAATTTCGCGGAGCGTTTAAGGGCGTATCTTTTTACGCGGCGCGAACATTCTTCATTCTATCGCAAAATATTATTCGGAAGTTCGATATTGGGGAATACGAGGATAAAATAAAATTACGACACTACGGATGAGTCTACAATTTTTCGGTAAATCTTCATGGATGGTTCGCGTATTATGGAAAACTATCTAACACTGATTAACGATGAAAATACGAACGTCACAATTGATATGTTAGTTCGAAGCTAACTCGGAAACTGAAACAACAAAAATAAGAATTACATCGTCGACGTTTCATTTACGGTGTATCGTTCTCGAGAATTTTCCTTATTGCCGGAACTTCGAGTACGCTCGATGGAAGTGAAGTATACCTAACTGGAAAGTTCTGTATCTTATCGGGGAAAAACACAAGTTTCCTTTTTGCCGTTAGACTCTTCTTCCATTTCGGTGGAAATGTGTTTTTTTTAAGAGCCTCGCGTGCCTGCACGCACGTAACGTCATTGGTGGATTCCTCGTATATTTAGCGGAGCAACGAGGCATGCGTATTTTTTAAAAGCATTTACCAATAAAGTACGAGGGATGTTCGGTAAGTAAAGATACAAAGTTCTTAAAATATTGAAACGATATTTTACTTTGAGATTGACCCGTGTTACTTACAGAACGAGTCTTTGTTTATTGTTCAACGTAGTTCATAGTTTTAAGTAGACCCCGGATGTCTATATAAAATACATTATACAAGGTCTAGTCTCGCGTACTTGTACTTGGCCCGAGACAATACCTTGTCTCTTGATTTTTAACAAGCTGACGGGCGATGAGAATATATTATATCTATAATAGTGTACTATACGGACGACATAATAATATTATACGTATACTTCACGCATATTTATCGCATTTGTTTCACAAAATCCGTTTAAAGTCAGTATAAAAATAATAGATTTTACATAAACATCGGTAGTCTAGTTATAAGTAATAGATATAGTTAGACACTTCGAACCTAAATGCATTTGACGAGCTTGGAAATGAGTTTCTTCATACCGACGTCATAAAACTCTGTTTCGCTCTCGTAATCGCGTCATCGGCGCGTCGTTGAACTCGTCTTCAGTTATCAAATACCTTCTCGCCAATCTGTTCCTTCGAATACGCGAAGAAGCGATAACAGATCGGTAAGAGATCAGGGCCGTGCGATCGTTGGGCCAATACTCGAAGGATCGCAACGATTTCACGCAAAGCGACGACGTGGTTGCGAGAGCAGACCGAAGTCTTTTATGACGTGGGAATCAAGAAACTGGTTTCCACGGCTCGGCAAATCTATCGCAGGCCGCGTCAACGATTTCGAGAACTAAATGCAGATACGTTCCTAAGGTATTGCGAGTCAATTTCCAAGTAAAATGCTTTCGAAATATTTTCTGGATTTTGTCTCTTTGCTTTCCGAATATCTTCGCGTCCTCGGATTTTACATACACGTACTTTGCATACGCGCGAAGCTTTTCGAAGTAACGTGTAAGCTCGGCATTTTGCGGTGAGTCGCGTAGGGGGGAGGTGGGAGGTGTTGCGAGAAATAAATTATACATTAGGGGAAGTATTCAGTTAAACTTCGGGATTAAACTAATCCGCGCCGTACGAGGTCGAGTTGCATCTAATTACTGTTGTTCGAAGGATTACCTATTACGTATCCGCGTGTGCCTTCGCTCGTTAAAGCAGGCGTCGCGTTAACTTATAAGGGAATCGCTATTCTCGCGGAAACTAATACCATTATGTTCGCGCGATCGTAAGGGATTACGAAATTCGAAGTGGGAGAAGAAAAAGGCGAAATGGTCGGGAGTAAATTACGATTTCTTTCAGGTAAAATACCTGTCCGGTAATGAAACCGGCGTTTCCACGAATACGCGTAATATCCTCGCGGATTACGAAGTCCATCGTTAAATTCATTTTTAACGCCATACACGTTCGCCAAATCCCCGGATTATGCTAACGCGTTATCAAGTTTTAAACGTCATGCGGGGAAAAATGAAATTTCGTTGAAATTAAATGCGACGCAAGATTTTGAAATCCCGAGACAAGATCGCGTCTCGGGCCGGGTATATTATAATGTATTAAAAATACACTACAAGAATTATAGTCGCGACGAAGGGGAAAAATTGTACGTTCTATACAAGGTGCGATGAAAATCCTGATTCGATCGGAGAGTGGTTCAGAATCCCGGCTTATCTTTTAAATCGAATCACCCCGTTCCGGATTTTACCATGATTTCCGCTTAGATTGTACCTGTTATACAATTATTGTTCGCTCTAAAATTTAATACTCTAATTATTTAATATCGCGTGCATTAATTATATCGCATACCATCAATGATAAATTGGTATGAATTACTTCATTCGGCGTACGCGTACAATGAAAACGTATTTCGAGGTATCTCGGTAGTTTGATATTTTTAAAATATTTCTGTAATCGATCCGTTCTCAACTTCCGTCCGTAGTGAACAAAGGTACGAATACTTTTCTGACCCGCTGGAAGTCTGTCCGCGAATTTTCATGGCGAACGACGCGGATAATCGAAACGAACCGAAGTTTACGATTACATTAATTTCGCTAGGCAGCACCGTCTGGCTTCTAACCGATGGTCTATTTCGTTTCTGGTGGAAGGTGGCTTGAGAAAAGATTCGGCGACACGTGACAGAAATTACTGGCTGGAATGAAAATACCCTGGAACGTCACGAAACGAAGCGTGGCCGGAACGATTAGATTTCTCGACTTTCGCGTTATTGTTGGGCGAGACAGCGGTCCCCTCTTTATTCTGCGACGAGATGCGTTCGTCTACGTACGACAAGCTTTAACGCGAAATGTCATTCGTTACCATGAAAAACAATGCTTCGGTATTTTCAAGATTACGGGATCGTATTGTCTCGTCGACATTTACGCTCGGAGTCGCCCCTCTTGCACGTAATAATCCCTAGCGCTACGCGTAGTTTCTATTTAATTCCGTAGCGTAGCAGTTTCTGAAGAAAAATTAAAAAATCGATAGTGTATAGAATGAAGTAATTCGTTTGAGAAAACTCAATTCGAGATTCGAGGCTGAAATCTGTATTGGACGAACTCAAATCTTTAGGAAAATTCTGGAAAGTTACTATTTTAGAATAAGGTACTCCTACGAAGATGGCGGATGGCAATCTCGAAGAAAAGCTACAAATGTGTAAAAACATTCTTTTTTTTGTCGACTTGATCCCTTCCTTCGCGTGTCCCTTCGATTACCGTCAAACGCGCTGACGTGAAATAATCTCGAGCGAGGATTGCAAGGAAATTTGCGATAGGGTATTTTTTAATTAACGCGGATCACTCGTCCCTACTAACCGTGGATGACATTACCCGAGGGAATTGCGTCTTTCGTCGTCTCCTAAAAATCTCTATTGGCGTTCGACAAACGGGAAGAAAAACAGAGTCGATTAAGTCCCGACGCCGGAACGAATCTCTCGAGGACGTATTGCCCCGCGTGACGTTAATTATACTTCCCCTCGAAGCTTATTCCTGTCCTTTCATAGGAGGAAAAATAATCACTCTCCACGCTTCAGTTCTTTATTGGATTTGTCCGCAATTACGGGGATGTAGCTGTTGCGCGCAATTAATTGCAACCCTTGCGGCTTCCCTTTATCCGGTCGATCCCCAAAGTCAATCTTGAAGAAAGAACCAGTCTCGGAGAAATCGCATGGTATTCAAGATCCGAAAGTTTCGCGAAACATTTCGCGAGCCTGTAATCGTCACTTGGAATTCTTGACTTTGTTGCGAGAGCGTGGTGACGGTTTAAAAAGTTCGCAAACGAATACGATCGTTGGTAGAAATGTAAAATTTCCCAACTCGTCGCTCGTGCGAATGCAAATTTCAAAAAAACTTAAAACCTTAGTCTCCGGGAATATACGAGGCGAATTAAAATTCAAATTTTTTTTTCCAAAACGGAGACCGCTCGTATAATTCTGGGCCAACTGCGTGGAAAAGCGAGAGGACTGTATTGAAATCCCCATCTTCCTTCTCGTACTTTTAATAAGCACACCGAGGCCGATAAATAATTAACCCACCCCCGTTAAATCGAGCTCAAAGAAGTCCTTTCTTCTCGGACTTTTAATAAATACACCGAGACTGATAAATAATTAACTCATCCCCGTAAAGTAAGGAAATCTCCGAATCTCAATCACCCGCGACTCGACGTCACGTAAATCCTAATCTCTCGAACCCAAAAATCGAGACTCATCCCATTTGCTCGGCCGGTAGCGAGTACTCTTCGCGAGAGTACGTCGAAAAACGATGAAATGGAAACTCCTAATGATAGAGGGAGAGTAAAAACGTCGAAGTACAGTCTCATACGATTTCTTCTCCCTTCCTTTACGCTCGCACACGAACGTTACAGCACGATAGCGTAATGGTCGGCTTCCTGGTTCCCTAATGGCTGGACGTACCGGGGAGTCCAGGGGCCCTCGCGCCAGGTACAATATCCTATACGCGATAATCGAGCTGATTTAAAGCCGCGTGCTTCCGACCATGCAGGAAAACACTTGGATGTTAGGCACACCTGCCAGGTGCAATGCCGTATATACCCCGTTTTACCCCGGGACTTGGCGTGTTCCTAGGTAATATTGGGTAATTTCGCGTAATTTCGTGCTTCCTCCCCTAAGTCGCGGCATTTCATCCCCTCCCTCCGCCCCCTTACCCCCGATCCGCGTTTGTCATACGTCTCGCGTGACGTTTTAGTTCGCCGTTGATAAACGACTGTTCTCTACGTCATCATTCTCGACCGTCTGCCACCTGTCGACGGTTATCATTGTATCCGAAGGCTCCCTCCCCCCAAGAACTTTCGGGGGAACGTTACCGTGCTTCGTGCCTCGGGGGGGTATTGATTCGGCTCGTCTCCGTTATGGATATAAATGATTACCATAATGGATATCGTTGCATTGCCGAGAGGATATTGTTCCCGTTTCGCCCGTTGAGCTGCCGGAATTTTATGTACCACCCCAGGTTTTCCAATCGTTTGACGCTCCCAATCGATTTTCCCACTAGGCGCGCGTAATTCCCTTCTGATTCTATCGCGAGCGACAAATTTGTTATCGTCAGACCCGTGTGTCATATTTGTTCCGCTCAGTATTTATATTCCAATGTAGCCACGCGACTGGACTTGTGGAATTATTACACGTCAAGCGAACGAAACGGAAGAAAAGTCACGTGTCTTGCGAATTGCAGTTTATCTATAATTATTTTTACTTCTATCCCAAATTTTACCAGATAGTTATTAATATCGCGATGTCCAACTTTTTTATTCCAGAGAATTTTTGAAATATATCCAACGACACAGATCATATTTGTTCAAAGCGTACAAAAGCGATGGAACTCAGTGAGAATAAAAACAGCAACGTGTTCCTCCGCTAAAGGTAATTACAGGAAATCTTGAACGACAAGAATTTCGCGGGTTGATCGAAGCTGATCTTTCGGGGGTTCAACGTTTTGTTAGTAAGTTGACCGTTTTCTCATTTCTGCCGAGGACGTGACTCCGGGGTGAGAGTTAAGGCGAAGGTGGTTGGAAGTGGATTTAATCCACTCATAATCCGATTTGCGGTAGAAACGGAAAACCCTAGCGCCGCGAGAGTCTTTAGGTGAACGTTGAAATCTGCGGTAAGCTCACGGTATTCGCGCTATGAATTATGAAACTGGCTATCGTTAAATTACTCAAATTAATATAGAATTACCCCGGTTGCAATAGCGAACGATTCTGAGAGAAATATCCAAACACCTTGTAAATCCCGTTACTCGTACACGTTTCACCGGCGATTACTGACGTAATTCTCTTACTAATTATTCATCCATGTGTTTTACCATTAACCGTTAGCTATTGAGGTGGAACGTACCGAATCGATAACTCAAGTAGAATAATTTCGAGACTCGCGGATACTCGGGTCGAATCAACACTTTAAGGGATAACATCTTTTTGAAGCCTGAAAAAAACGTCTATTCTTTGGATATTTTTTTTTGCTAAACTAAAAACGCAATCCAAAAATACTTTTGGATATCTATTAATGACACTTTCAAGTACACAACATTTTTTAAACATTTTTATTTAACAACAAAATGGCGGCTGCAGGCGCTGCGATTCGGGTCATCCTTTTTTTTATATGCTTCTGCGGCAGGCAGTACAAGTGCCGTCCATCTTGATTTAGAGGAATACCAAAAATTTTGTCATTATCTATATGAGTTTTGCTAGTGAAGTACACACGATTATTAAAAAATATTGATTTTTGAAATTTTGGCACTGTTTTGAAAAATGCGTTCCGTTATGACCAAACAGTTCGACCTTAATTTGTTTATAAAAATGGTAATTGTTAAGCAATCATGAAAATCGTGTGTACTTCGGTGGATAATTTGTCTAAGAAGCCGCACTTAAAATTTCAAGTCAATCGGTTGAAAATTGTTTGAGATTTACTGCCTGCCGATTTTGAAAGCATAATTTCGAGATAATCGCGTTTAAAGTATCAAAACTACTTATCAACAAGAAATAAAAATTTTTCGTGTGTGCTTGAAAGTATTATTATCAGATACCCAAACGTATTTCTTGATTGCTTTTTTAGTTTAGTCAAAAAAAAATCGAAAAAATAAAAAGTTTTTTCCAGATTTCAAACAGATGTTGTTCCTCAAACGAAACTGTTTACCACTCAAAATAAATGTTAGATATTATCGCTCGGATAGGCCGTAACGAGTCAGCTTTATCTAAATAAAAGTCACAATTTAATCGATCGTCGATTATCACAAATAACAAGTATGAGCATTTTTTAAATATTCCGATAACTTCTCCGCACGAGTAAATCGAACGAAATTAAAATCGAGACGCAAGGTCTTGTTTCGGATCAAGTACAAGTAAGTACACGAGAATCCCTATATCCAAAAAATTGCTAAACGCGATTTCTTCATAAACACTGCACACCCTCCTCACGGAAGTAACGTATCGAGGCGCAAGCGTGATTATAGGCTGCGTATACGCGGCGAGTAAACGTTAAAAGCGAAATTGCGTCGTCACGTTCGCCATACGTACAGCGTACGGTCAAGCATTTCGTCTTTATATCTCGTTCCGGGATGCTACCGTCATTACGCGTACACGCCTCGCAGGTACGCCGCGCCACGTAATAACTCTGCGATCGATACTCCGTCCGATGTAGATGCGAGATAGCAAAAATTGTAGGCGCCTCATCGAATTTTTATGCGCCGCACCAGCAAGAAACGCGGTTGCAACGGACGCGCGTGATCCGGCAGCCGTTATAAATTCAAACTGTGCGCTGATTTCGCACCGATGTCAAATCGAGGGTAAACTTTATTGGACGTCATGGAGATTTATAATTAAAATAATTCACGAAATCAATTTCACGGCTGAGCGAGAGGCGAGATTGTTTTTTAATCGCGGCGCAACCGTCCGCCGTCGATTCGATCTGCTCGGCGTAAATTTATTTATATCAATTTCCCTAATTCCTCGTCAATCGGACGCGCGCGGATCGCTTTGATTCCTCGTAAATCGTCGGGTAATGGAATATTTCCCGCGCATCGTTCGTAATTATACAATTTTCTTAATGGAAGACGGGACCGTTCCTAGCCTCCTTTCCGATATCCGACTTATCAATAGGCTATTATCCGTTATCTGAAATTGTGTCCAACGCGAAACGTCAAAGTACGACGAGGGTCAAGCGAGCACAAAAGTAATCTCGGCAATCATCCCTTCTCCCCTTTTCGTATCGCTCTTCCAATGGAACGGGAGATGACCCTTGACCTTAATCATTGCCTTCCGTTAGTAATTACGGTATTTGCGTGTTTGCCGATTCGTTGATTCAACTTTTATCGGAACGAAGGCTGCACCGCGACTCACTCGTCCCCTTTATTGGATGCGAAATACTTTTTGCCTCTCGCCGGTCCGCGATTCAACTTTTGAATAACGCATCGCTCTTATCCAAAATGAACGTCCGGCGGGAGTTATGCGTTATAACTATGAGCGACAACCCCTAGCTCGAAGTTACTATCTTTCTTCGAGCGTAACTCGCCCACATTGCTTTTGTGCTATCCATCGCGTGTGTTATGGTACGGATAAAATTTAGGGTAGAATATAATCAAGGAACAAAGTCCCGTTTCGGGCAATTGTACTTTTCAGACAATAATAGCGGGACGAGTAAACTGCTTTGTAAACTTCTGCTCGTGGTACTTAAAAATTCTTCAAGCTTGCAAATCACATTCCCGATCTGAACTGACTATTTTAATATTTGACATCAACTTAATTTAGTATCTTCATACGTGGCAGTATTATTCGGACAATTTTAATTTACTACATATAATCTCTCAGACTTGCAACCGCCGCGTCAGCCGTATTTAGATGCTATTCCTGACGTATTAATAAATTCAACATTAATATTAAGAAAATTCGTATTCCTTAATAATAGTACGGAAATTCACGAGTAGTGTGACTATAGCTGCCGTGTCAAAGCGTTAACAGAGGTTCTACCGCGTCAGGCACAATCTACCCTTAATATCGCCCATTCCGTCGACAATTTCATCGCTAAACAACGCATTATCTTTATCCGAGAGTTTATCCACGGTTTCTCGCGGCTCTACGCGCATGTTCAAGAGGAACGACCCTTAACCGCAGGGAGTTCGCTCGCAATCATAAATAACTCGGTGCGCACGTAATCCGGTGGTCCTTTCCCGCGGCGAGATAGGCCCCTGGAAGATATTAAGTGGCATCGTAATGCGGTTCAAGTTCTCCCCCGCCCTTCCCGCCCTCGCGGCTAGGAATGGCCCGAGTTAACGGGGTTACGTTCGTCCTTTCAACGGCAGACGTGCGAGCTCGCCTTAAAGGACCGTCTCCAACACGCGCGAGCGCTTGCCGCGCCGACGAGAAGCGTCGCGTACACGCGAATCAGGCGACAATAGGCACGTTGGGAAATTGAGTCGGAACTGATTAAACGTTACGGACGCGCCGTAATGAAATTAAATTAGAAGTAAACAGACGTTACGGGATGATAACGGGGAGCGTGGACGCGGAAACGGGAGGGATTCTGGGAATGTTACGCAATTGACGCTGAATGGATGTAATATACGCGCAATTTAAGTAGAAAGGGGAAAGGCGCGGGGCGCGCAACGAGTTTTGCGTAAGAGGGAAATTGCACTAACAACGAGTATTGCTATGGGACCGAATGGTACGCGTTGGCCGATCAAATTATGCGAAATGAAGCGTTGTGATAAACACGATGTACCGGCGGATTTATTTAGTCAATTTGGAGGTTCTTTAGGACCAATACGTATCGCAATCCGAATTTCGTGGAGGACATGTCGGATTAATATCTGGTGTCCAATTCGATGGTCGAGTTATCTGACATCGGTAGACATCCTGTGGATATCAGAAATCCTTGGAGAATACGGACACGTGGGTCTTTTTTTTTGAAGCTGCCAGTCAGTTTTAAAGCTGATCCAGTACTCGCGATCGGGCGTCCCGCTTTCACTTATTTTCAATTAAAAAATGTTATTCGTGTCTCGCGTCGATGAATATAATTTCAATTTTCAATTTATATACCTCGCTCTTTTCAAAGAGTGCCTTCGGCATCACGCGATACGCGTGTATTCAAGATTCGAGTGGAAATCTATTAAAAAGAATAACTATCATTGGCAAATAATTTTGTTTACCCGAAACATGAATTTCCGCTTAAAGTAATATAAAAACGAATATTGGTTTAACCTCGGTCGCAATGTTTGTATCGGTACTCCCACGTACGACAACTAGCTTCAACGCGTAGAGCTCTCGACGAGCTGTTCCGTTGATAGAATAGTGACACAATTCGAAACGATCAATTTTGCGGTAGAGCAATTCGAAAATTCTTTATCGAAAAAACGTTCTGATCGGCACAGCGAGCATTTGGAACTTCGCTTCTCTTCAACGTTAGCATTCGACTATAACTCATTACGATACTACCATAATATTACATTAATACTCAGGTTCGATTTCCACTTGATATCTCAGAGATGCTAATTTTTGAATTTTTACTCTTCCATCAATAGAGCGACATGTTCAAGAATTCGAAACATCCAACCTTCACCGTTACCATTCCATCGTAACTCATTACGATACCAACCTAATATTCCATTAATCCTCAGAATCGATTTTCACACGCTATCTCAGTGATGTTAATTTTTGAATCGTCACCCTACCATCAACGGAGCGACATGTTCAAGAATTCGAAACATCCAAGAAACCCTCCCGCACGAGCGTAACAGTCCCAAGGAATGCGGATACCGGGCTTAAGTTCGCATGGCCACAACTTTACGCATTCCCCGAGTCCGTCAACGAGTACAGAATGGGGAAAGGACCTCCCGGCAGCCGTTGCGCAAGCTCGCCCTAAAGAGCCGCTCGCACACGCGAGCGTCGCGCGAGGTGTAACTACACGCACGCATACAGAGGGCAATGAGACGCGCCTGGAATCGGGTGACAATAGACGCGCCGGGAAATTGAGTTGGCACTGATTAGACATTGCGGGCGTGCCGTCATGCCGCGATGGTTCGTCGGAATCCACCCCCGGCATACTCCGGGGAGTCCAATTCCGACCCGAAGAGATCGGCCGATATTACACCGTGACTTTAAATCAAGCCAACGAAAACCACGAAACTGCTGAACCGACGTAGACGGAGGGACCGGTGCTCCAATTGTCCCGGTATTAAGGGGCCGGCACTCGCGTGTAATTAACCTGTCACGGAACCGTCAAACGTTGGGACACTTCTACGGGGGGCAAAGTTGCGAGACGTTAACTGCACGCCTGGATGCAGCGCGAGCGAGTGGTGGGACGAAATATCGAATAGTTGTGTCTGTTTGGATATTTGCCGCGTTTTGCTAAAAAACAAAGTAACGTTGAAGGGTAGAATTGAGAAGTTTGATTTATATGGTAGATTGATTTATGTCATAGCATTTGATTATATTTGATCGTGGATGACGTTGTAAGAGATACGTACGCGTAAATAATATTTCTCCAAATCATTATTTATGATCGTTGCGTCTGAGAGGGGTTCGATCTTAATGAACCCTTAATTCTGTCTCGGACGCGTCATACTTTGGGAACTTATTTTGATCGAAGTCATGAGTAGTAATCTTGAAGATAATGGAAATGGTATCGTTGACTAACTAGAATCTGCCTTGTTTCACGGAACTCGACAGCTGTTTTATTAAAGGAGTAAAATTGCAGGGTGAGCTGAGAATTTAATTACAAGCTTCCAGGCGTATTTATATTACGCAATCGGGTTTGATGACAGTAACGGGGAAAATTGTATGGGAGGTCCGCGTATAAGCAATGGCATAGGACTCGATCCCATTTGTTCGTTAATAATAATAGACGCAACGTGTACGCCCACGATAATTGGAAAAGTGCAAATAAGAATGGACGTGGAGGAATATTACACCCTCCTTATAACGAGAGATGCGATTTCATTTATGTCCGACTAGAGGAAATTCTCAGTTTTGCGAGAAACATTACCGGGAACGACGTATATCCGATATTTTCATTAATCCCCCCGTAAGTATCTGCAGAGTATTAAATCCATATCCCGATTTATCCTAGTCTAGTAATACTACGGTAATCCATTAATTACGATTACCGTCGATTATTTCCAGGTGATTTACAAAGATTTTTTTTATCGAAACAAAATCATCGCGTCTGGCACGCCGACAAATAATATACGCGAGTATTTCGCGAAATCTTGATAACTTTCGCAAAATTCAATCTCCGAACTAGTATATTTTCAAAAGGAACTTGTGTATTTTCGAATTTCTCTCGATCCACTATCCCAGCGACATTCTTTCTCGTCGATTACTCGCAATCTTCCGTGCGTTAGAAAAGTGCTCGCAATTCACGCGATATGGAGGCGCAAGATTCGAAAGCACCGGTAAGCTCGTGTACGATAACCTTGCAGGTCGGACTCTCGAGCGTTATGCCGATAACGAAAATCCGTTTCCGTAAAACGGTGTTCTCCCCGAACCCTTCGGCTGTAGGTACATAAACTATTTCAACCCTTACGAGGATTACGCGGATTTTCCTCTGCCCTTTCCACGAAACTGTTTTCTGCTTCCATGCGTTTATATTTATGTGCGTATACGTTTGAGGGGGAGGGGGACGTATTAAATTTTCCTTCCGTTCAGTTTGCACGGTGATTTAAGCTTTCGCCATCCTGGCACACGGGGACTTTCAATTGAGATTACGTTTGTCGTTGAATTTCTTACCCCCCCCCCGAAATTTGAAATTGTTTCGATCTCGGATATATCTGATTACGCTCAAACTATTTTTCCTCGGATTGGCAAAAGGAAATCCGCTACGGTAATTTCTTTCGGTGACCAAAACTCTTGACACATTGTCGCCACATATTTTCTTTTTTTAACGCCGAGCAAACTCCCGCACCACATTCTCCAATGCGAAATACTAAAGGTAGTTGTGAATCACGTTTTGACATTCTACAAGGAGATTTACGACGAACACCTTGCAACTGCAAAGAATCGCGCAAGTTTTCTCGTGTCACCGTTCGAAGTCGGAGGAATTGCTACGCTTACGAGCAACTTCTTCTGTTTTTTTTTTTACGTTCAGTGCTGAAACAAGTTTGACATACGCGCGGACTTCTGCATGCGAATAACGCGATTCTACTGCAAATTCTTTTTTCACCGTGGAATGCTAGACACGCTGTTCGGTATCCGTTAGCAAAATGAAATATATTCTTGGAATTCGCGAAGACCCGTAACGGTTAAGATTTGTTTTCTCAGAAAATTGAGATGAATCGGGAAAAACGCTTTGCCTAGTTTTGTTTCTAGTTTTGTCGATAACCTACTTTCTTTCGTCAACAGTACCGAGTCTATTTATGTGCCCCGTTCTTCTTAGTCAAACGAGACAAGTAACTCGAATTAGATAAATATGAGTACAAATTAACGGTAAAAATTAAATACGAAAAAACTCTGAACGCAGATTGTACGATATCCAATACGACCATACTTATTGGAAATTGTCAAATTTATTATACTGCAGAGGTATTTTACCCGTTAGGCGTTCCTTTTAATATAATATAAAACAAAATTCCTCCGAAATCTATATCCCGGAAGGAGGCAAATTCCACCCGTCGGCGAATTCCGATAACTACGATGGAAGTATTTCTTTCCGCGTTGTTCTATCAAAGAAAGAATTTCGCCCTTAACTGGACAGGGTGTCGCGGTGTAGTAACACATCAGCAGAAGCATGATATCTTCGGATAAAATAAGTATCTGAAAATAATAATTTTCTAAACTCCGGATGTTTAAACGAAACACATTATTTTATGGATTTAATGCATTATTTTATTTTATTAATTTGCTAATTATGATTATAACCGTAGTTAAAAATCGGTGGAAAAATCAAGCATAGTAACAAGTGGACCGGGGTAAATCATAATAAAAACCACTGTACAGCCTTGTCAAAGATTCATTGCTCATCGATGCTACAAAGCAAGAAGAACATCCGATCTGCCAAAAGTCGATCTTTGAAAAAATTAATAATAGAACTGTGAAACGTGATCTAGTACCACTTTGTATTCGAATAAACTGTCACCGCGCTTTACATTTTTAACCTCCTCAGTCTCTATGCACAGTGCATTGCACATAAGCATTTTATTTGTAAAGCCTTTTATCGAAGCCATTTTCGATTTATTCACACCAGGACCTTTTTGTACATCGCAGTGTGCACTGTATTATTTCGTTCATTTTTGTCAGTCTAGCGCGCAACGCAATGTTACATATATAAAAAAAAATACATAACACTGAACGGATAAGTGAGAAAAATTTGTTTCATGTATTTTGCCTTGGATGCGCCAAACATCGGGTGCTATACATCGACATTTTACTTATGGCAGTCGATGTTTTAAATGTCGACGTGTCGAAACATTGACCATCGATGTTGACAAAATTTCGCCCATCTCTGGAAAACTGTGCCCGGTGCGCAAAAACTTTATCCCCGTTCTTTCGACTTATATTTTCATAAAGGATGAGCCGTGCACGGTTTGTACCACCACGCCCAGGACACACACTGTACGTAGAACTCCCGATCCCGTTTGTCTTTATTTGATCGGACGAGTCGAACGATTCGGGGATTTTCAAGAAGGAAAATCGGAGAACAAAAATCACTCCTGGCAGCCTCCAGTGCGAAAAGCGTGCTCCCCGTAGTTGCGGTGAATAGCTGCACCCGACTCCTCGCTACGAATTTCTCGTATGTTTGGCGACCGTATTTTTTCCACGATGACAGTACGGGCCGGCTAACAGAATCCCGAACTTTGGTACCGCGCCAAATTATTATCGTCCAGTGTGCTTTACATTGTGCCCGAGCGGATAGCTCAAAACGACGCAACGATCGCGGTGTAACCCGGTTTTCGGCAATAAAGCTCGGGCGGAAAAAAAAGGGTTACGTAAACTTTCGAAATCGATGGAATCTCGTACTTACTTGGAAAAGGTCACAGCTACGTCAAAATCTACCGTGGAACGATGACGCGCGGTGTAATCGATTTTTTTTTTTATTTCGCGTCCGAGGAATAAAGAGTGAGCACGCGCAATGCTCGTGATATAAAAAAAAAAACACATTGAAGTGATCGGGTGAGAGGGTTATATTCAGGTCTTTTCGTATATGTAGCTACTTTCTGAAGTAACGTAAGGTGCGGCATTGAGGTTACAATTATCCGAGATGTACTCGACATTTTCTCAATTACGATTCTGCGACGCGTAGAAGGCGGCAAGGAAGGGATAAAAAAAATGTAGAACACGTCGGCGGATGTAGAATATACGTAGCTGCGAGTGATTTGCAAATAACACCGAGGTTAGAAAAATTGAAGGAAACTCGCGAACGTGGTCATAATTATCGTTAATTGGGGTTTGTTGCAAATCAATTCGGTCGAAGCGTAACTCGCAACGCTCGTGCGTACGTGCAACGTATGAAAAATGTAGATTGGGTGCGACCACGGTTTTGTTATTTGCCGTTCCTATTGGCATCGACAATCGCTGAGGTAATACTGACATACGTTCGTTAATCAGTGGCAAATTGTTGTTAACATTACGCGTTAAACGGATACAATCGGATTTGCCTCCAGTGCATTGATAGTGAATGTAACCTGATTTTCACCATGGATGCTGCTGCAGAGGACGTTACGTAAACATCTGAAGCGATTGAAATCCGCGCAATTCCAGTGAAAAATGCATACAGCCGATTGTACATTCGTACGTTAACGTTGTTTGCGCAAGGTGAAAGCTTGTATGCCGAACCGAGAGGTAATATTGATTAAACATGAATCATTTTGCCGTAGGTACGATTATTGCTCCAACGAATTTATATTTTCCTCCTCTGTGTTTGAATTTCATTCGAAATTAATTCGTGTTTATCGCGAAACGGGGACCGTCTGCGTTATTCTATTCCCTACAATGGTTTCGCGATATTTCGCGAAAGGGAGAACAAGCTGCGGGATTATTGCTTCGTAAACGCATTTCGAAGAAAAAAAGATTATAATCCGATTTTCAGGCGTATACACTTAAAGCTTGAAAGCGATTTCGAGATCACCGTATTGATACAGTTTTATTGCAATGGGATAACATAACGGTATATCGTATCATTTATTTATTTCAACTCTTTGAAATGCACCGGTGAGTCTCCAATTACAAATTCTGCTAATGACAATGAATCTTTCAATTTTTAAACGACCCCGGATTATTAACAGCCCCGACAAGTACGACAAACTTTCAATCGAATCGATTTCACGGAAAACAGTGATATCAGGTAGATCAACGGGATTGACGAAATATACGAACTAAAACAAATTTTTCATTATATCAACATAACATTCCTCGAAATTACGTGTACATTGAAACCGATTTAATCACATTCTCGTACGCCAGCTTTAACGAACAACCCTTTGATAAGTAAACGTAAACATCAAATAATTACAGCGTATGATAAAAACACACCCGAACAAACATTCTGGTATAGCAAAACGACCTAAAATATCCGGATCCCACGAACTTGACCAACTTCCACCCTTCGCGTCGCGCCCACATTAATTATAACCGAAGCTCCGTTTGCCCAGTAATGTACATACGCGCGAAACGTGTCCGCGAAAACTGTAACACGATAATCGATCGAATGATACGAACAACCTCATCGGCGGGACCGTTGAAGAATACGCGTCCCTCGACGATACCTTATTGCCATCCGCCTGCGCTACTTTCGAAAGTTTCTTAGACGACGCGGACAATTAATCAGCAATTCCGTGAGTCCGCGCAACAAAGTGTTCCTTCGACTGAGCAAAGCGAGGAGAGGGGGGGGGGGGCGAGGCTGAAAGCTGAAAGTAAATTCGACGAACAGAAGCGACAGGGCGCTAATGAATAGCTCTGATGGCATAGTTTACGAAGCCGGCGGGAGTCTCCATAAATGCCGGACGTGAATCGTGAATGAAATTAGCCCAGTTTACCCCGATGCCCCAGCGACGGAGCCGGAATCATCCGAAGTTTCCACCAAACTGTTACATTTTCGTATTGTACTCTTCCACGTCGGCGGTCCCGAAAGTTTTTCAGATCGCGCATCCCCTCGCCGGAAAGTTATCCCGAAGGATCCCGAAAGACCCTGATTAAGAGTCGCTCGCGAGTCGCGGCAGGACGAGTGACGTAATCGATCGAATCGATCGCGGAATTATTTATCCCCCGCGTGGTAGAAAAAAGAAATAGAATAGTAAACATCAACGCGACATTCGTTGCGGGAGTCGATAACGAAAAGGATCCTAAAGGCACTGATCAAGTGTCGCTGGCGAGTCACGGCAGGACCTGCGACGAATCAATCGAATTGAACGCGGAATTATTTATCCCCCCCGTGGTGGAGAAAAAAATATAATAAACGTCAATGCGACATTTGTCCGAGGGTGGTTAATTAAAAGTTCCCATCGAACGCGTAACGACGTACGTTAATTAACCCCGCACCCGCCTTTGCGTGTACTTTTAAGGGGGCCGCGGACCCCAACTTTAAGAACTCCCGTTGTACGGAGAAAATCGTGGAAGGGAGAGCGATAAAGGTAGTCGTTGGTACCGCAACCAGAGCTTCCTCATCTTCCTTCCATTTCAACCCCTTTCGCTCCCGTCCTTTCTCTCGCGCCCTGTTTCCCTTGTAAACCAGTTCATCTCGCGTATTTATACACCTCTCCCTCTTCAGACCCACCTCTTCATCCCTCCCCCCCCCCTCCCTCCCTCCTCCCACCGGAGCAACGAACCCCCCCTCGCGCTACCTCTCTCGCCGCGTTCCCTTTCCGTCGAAATTGGCTTCGTTATGCCGTCGGGGTTTCAATTCCCAATACGGAACAGGCCAATTTGTATCCGTCGGTGCCCTCGACGCGCATCTCCACTTCAAACCCCCCCCCCCCCCCCCCCCCGCCCGCTGCGCGATGTGGATGTCTCCTAATGATCGAATCCGCCGGGTGGATCGCTCATACTACCGTCAACCGTATCCGCGAGCTCGTTACGGGATTAGAAACTCCGCGAATCTCATCCCCCCACTCCCCCACCCCAACCCCCCTCCCGTATAAGCGTCGGATTTACGTGCCAAGGGGTGCGAGAGCAACGACGCGACGCGCGTACACGACGCGGTTACGCGCGTCGGTTTGCACGTGTGCGGAAACTGTGCGCGCCGAGGCCTTCATCCTCCCCGATTCCGACGCGTTTCCTCGTCGGGACGAGACGGAGATTCGCACGCTTCGAGAAAACCAATATGCGCCCGATACTCGCATAGGGGATTCGCGATATCGGATCGCGGAGGCTTGTCTACGAGACGTCGAGTTACTCTATCTTCCACCGATATCCGTGCCTTCCACGGATTTGCGTTCGCGTTTCCCGCGGATCGGGGGCGTGGTGAGGGAGGGGTGGGACGGTTGGTTCCTGAAGAGTTACAGGTAACGTGGAACCCTCCGTTCGTAAATTATATCGACGAACGTCTCGGCTGGTGAATCGGTTCGGGAGGAGAATAACGTTTAACTTCTTCGCGGAGACTGACACGTATCGTTGCTGCGCAGGAATAGCGACGCGACTCGAAAATTGCCATTTTCGTGGTTATTGTGAAAATGTATAGCAAAATCCGCATATTTTCGGGTGGAAGAACGAGATATTCCTGCTTCTAAAAATGACGGATGGAAAGTGGTTGCGTCGTTCCATTTGGTACTAGAAAATCTATTGTTTTGAGCTGTGTCATTATCCTTGAGCACCAACGGTATGTTCAGTATTTTATAAATTAACATTATTCTCAGTGAAAAAATTAATGAAACCACGAGGAAAGATTAAAATCTGGCGGAGAATTAATTCACTGCAGAATCATTTGACAATGGAAAGCAGAAACTTGACGTGTGGCAGCAAAAAGATTAGATCTTTTATCTCATTGTAGTAATTCGCCCCTGAAGAGATTAAAGCACATCTTCTCGTCGGATTAGAGACGAGTCGTGCAATTTTATTACGCGAACTATAAGGACCTCTGCGGTTTAAAAAACCCATGCGAAGGAATCTAATTTGTATTCGGGAGTGATTCGGAAGAAGGTTTCTATCGCTTGCATCCTGTTCCGCGAATCGAAGGTAGACGAGGTAAAGACGAGGTAAAAAAATGTTGTTTTCACTCTGTACCTTTTTTTTTAAATGGATCTTGGTCTACGTTGAACCTTGGACGAGGGCACTAAATCTACTCCAAATCTTTTGTCACGAATTCTAAAGCTCCATTTATCTTTTATGACATTGTGCGATCTGTGTATTTCAATACATCGATAACAATAGATTATACCGAGAATTCAATCTTTGGAGAGAATAGGTATGTTTTTAGTACAGTGAATGACGCTTATTTTGATCACTATGGGACGTATAATTTTCGATAACAATAACCGACTGAAAATGTTAAGCAGGAGATAAAAAAACCATATTATTGAACAGAAATTATTATAAAATAATACAACCTATTTATATTTATCCAAAACCACATATTTCAAACGTGCATAATTATCAGAATTGATAACAATACCCAAAGTTTGATTATAATAAGCAGATTACACGAAATAATTGTGGTATACGATGTGATTAAAGGACCAACCGATTGTGATAACAATAAGCGATTAATATTCGTATTATCCGTGACAATAATATCCGGTTTCCACTGCATTCGACAAACGGTGAAATCGCGTTCCAAGGTTCACGGTTTGCGAATACACCCGAAAGCTTGGTCGTGAAAAAATAATTTCAACCGACGAGTATGAATATTCTTGGTTTACTCGAGTTGAAGTACGGGAGGAATCTCCGCGATACGAATATATCACTGAGATTCGCCGTCTTCGTACCGCACTCCGTGGTGCAAATGGAATGCTAACGCGTAGAGTTATTATCTCAGCGGGTGCAGCGTTTCATTTATAAATGGAGAGCTAAACGCGGGAATACTTTCGATGCGCGCATTCCCGCAACCTTCGAAGTGCGAGTGATTATTGAAAAACGATTAAGTAAATTCCGTTTCCATTAATTTAAGTGGGATCGCGACGCGCAACGACAAATGTTATACCTCCGATTAATTTCACCCGCTTTGTACACAGGTTTATAAATTTATGAAATTTAGTTAATCGGACGGCGGAATTCGAATTTACCTCCGATCGAGCGTGCATATTCACGAATAACGATTCGGTATTTGACTATCAGCGATGCGAGTCAATTCGACATTTCCAGGAAGGCACGGTTCATTTGCGGAGGAAATCGGAGCGTCGCGACGACTATCGTCGATCGTGCTCGATCGACAGTTAAAGCTATTCTTGCCTCATCTCTTTTAACAGTAGAAAATTGAATGTAAATAATGCATTGTGTTGTTACTAGTAAATTTTGTTATTATCAATTTTGTTGTTCCTGATTTTATTACCAGAAAATCTGTCTGCGAAAAAAGATGAGAACTTAACCTCCTGAATTGAAAATTCAATGTACTCCGCCGAGGATGCACACGCCGCGAAATACGTAAATTAACAACGAGATGAGTTAGTCATCCGTTGACCACGCGTTAGGAAGTTTATAATTTATTTACACCAAACTTCGCGTACGATCGCATGCCCGAAGAAAAGTTTGTAGCGCGAAAGTGCGGGAATAAGCCAGCGATGCGAGGTATTCCTGAAGTACGGTACTTCGAGTAGATTTTCGAAAAGCGCGACACACTTTTGGAAATACAGTAGTCACGATACTACTTCGTCCGAGTTTCATACAGGCAAGATAAAATAACGTTTTCGTAACGCCCGAGATATCCTCGATTTGCATGGAAATATTGAAACAATTCATATAATTAACGATAATGTAATTCATCGATCCAATCTACCTCACCGCGCGGAATAAAACTTTTCGCAAATTCGTAATAACGTTTCCCCACGTATTGAAAATTTCAGAAACCTTGCGTACGCAAATTATGGCTTCCGATGTAATTGGCAAATAAATTGATCGATACCCCCTGCGACGTGCGATAATATAAATGACCAATAAAATGAATCCGGCGTCGGTAATTAAAAGTTACGGTACACACGGTACGCCCAGAAGGGTATACAGCGGACTGAAATCAGGCCAGTCCAGAAAATATTTTTGTTATACTTTAACCAAATACCGCGTGGCTCAACCCAATTTTTGACTCGCGTCACACGCGTGAGCAGTTTTGTTTTCTGTTTATACAACATTGCACCGCGTTACATTAAAAATTCTCACGCGAATCGCAGCGAAACGTTGCAACGATGACTAAAAAAAAAATTCAATCCTGCTGTGCAAAAAACGCGACGAGTTTAACATTAATAACACGAAAGGATACAAGAATGAATGATCGAATGAAAATTAAAAATCGTACCGTTCCATTTCTATTCGCACCGTATCACCCGACTTATCCGAGTTTCCTCCGTGCTGGGAATAATAATCGTATCCTCGCTCTGGAAGAAATCAAGGCGAACGGAGAAAAGGGGGAACGTCTGTTGTAAACGTCACGCGTACAAGACATATGACACTTCCATAAGACGTCTTTCATCCGGCGTAAGTTCGAGAATCATTCGATATTTTTTGCCGTCCGTTTCTCGCTCGGCAGATATAAAAATTCAATTGCCTCTGGAAAAAGGAGGATACCCACCTACCTCACCTATCGAGGGGCCGGGGGTGGAAGTTGGCCGATTTCCAACCCGAGAGACGAATACTCCGTGTGCCACGGATTCGGTTTCCCCCAGCTTTGCAACCGTGTTTTCTTTTTTTTCGCGGACTACGCTCAAATCTGTGAACGGAGATGCGACGCTCGTTCACCGAGCCGCTGCAACACCGGCGATCCTGAATTTTTTTTTTCTTTTTTTTCTGTGAACGCGTACGTGTTTGCGTGGGTATCTTGCGGCATCGGGTGTTTTCCGGACTATACATTTCTTTTTTCCTTGTCGCAATTGTCTATAAACAATGAGAACGCTCGAAAGCGATTATCGAGGTATCCAGTCGTGTTTTGAACGTTACATCGCTGTCACGATACGTATAACTGCGCGGCTGTTATACGCTTTGTTTCCATTTGAATGTGTCGGGAATTAGTCGGTCGTTATTTTGAAAGCAAACGTCACAATTTTTGCACACGAGCTTCGAAATTGTTCGACTTACGTACATACGCCGTTGTTGAACAAAACTCGACGATGCAAATGCCAAACATTACGGACAATCGCTGTCTTCAATACTTTTTTTCTGCCATAACCGCGTAAACAAATCTGATAATTATCGGAAGATGAGTGGTCTAGCTAATAAAATAAAATAAATATTAACGAAACTATCGCTCTCCACTCTACCCGATGTTTATTGCGGATCGACGTTCGTGATATCTCGTGAAACGTATTTTCCACGAATGGTAAAATACACTTTCATTCAGGGACATGCCGCGCGTGACATTTTCGTTCTAGGCTTGACGCTTCCGCGGGAACTAAACAATATATACTGAAATTCTTCAGAACGCTTTTCCCGATAATCGGCAGGTGTTTGACGCCGCATACACTGTCGTGTTCTCTTCGCGCTTTATTGTTGTCTGTTCGTTGAAACGTACGAAATGTCGATTGAATACAGTATCGAGGTTCGATCGATTATCAATATGAGAATATATGTCGTTCTGCCGAAACGGATTACTGACACAACGCCTCAAATCTTTGATTAAAATTAGTCGGAGAGTTACCCGTAACGTATCACGCGTGGAAGCACTGATCTATATTCTTCTCTTTCTGCAAAACAACCCAGTTCGACAGTTTTATTGCATTCCACAGAAACTTATCTTATATTATATTATCATTAACTTATTTCCAAGAAAAGAACTTATGCCAGCTCCGCAGTGCTCAACGGAAGCAGTGAAAAGTCTAATAATTAAAATCTCCCGCGTAAGGTATACCGGTACCAAGGGTTTCGACGAAACGCGGGGGAAACGGGTGGCAAATAAATACTTCGCTCTCTAATAATCATGACTACGAACGAACGGGGACGAATGTAGTGAACGAACGTGACAAATCTCCGTAAAATTCCCAACGGGTTCCACCAAATTCCAATATCGTTGCTCGAGAGATCCTTCCCGCGCGAGTGAAAAGGGCTTCCCAGTGAAATATATTCCAGGGTCGAGTCGCAAGCGTCCCCTCCAAAATTCTTCGCACTTCGGCGTAGGGGCCCGGCGGTGGGGGCGGGAGGAAAGGGAGCGAATTCTGAAGCGGCTCCGAATAACGCAACCGAGAGAGCGCCGATGGAAATGGCGAAAGAACGAGACAAGAGGACGGATAGAGAGTAAAGGGATATCGACGGGAAACAAGAGGGTTAGCCGATGAATATGCGTTGTCACGTGCTGCGTTTAGAGACGCCCAACTCGAGATCCTCGAAGGGGCTCGTAAGGGACTGATACTCGAAGACGAGTACTCCGCTGAATGTCTTGCCCCCAGCGTACTTATACTTAACCCTCCGTTTCGTGCGGTCACTATTCTCCTACGTAGGGAGGTAAAGTGAAAGAAGGTCGAAACACTGATGCAATACTCTTAGCTAATCCTTACGATAAATCAAAAATACGAAGTGGTATTTTAAGCAATCCAAGATTGCCATATCGCGACACGCGTTTTGAAAGTGAACCTGTTGCTCGTATTCGAAAGGAAATCGTGGAAAGTTTTGACGATTTTTGAAGGTAGAATTTCTAGTTTGCAAATAATAAATCGCGTTTGTGCGATTCTGACTCGATGGAAACGCATTATTGCAAGGGGTTTCGCGCGAAATGAAGGATTCGAATTGAGTACGCTTCGATACGTACGCGAACGAGACGCGTGAGTTTGCTCGATCAAGATTATTGAAAAGCGCGCAATAAGCGCAATGCAATACGCTCCTATTGCCACGTGAAGGTTCCTACGTTGCCTATGGAAATTTTCCCTCGTAAATTCTCACCTTCCTCTTTTCTGCTCGAGAAGATTGCGGAAAAACCATTTATCTTACGTCACGTCCTCTTTTTCCGAGCGCGTGTCATAGCTGTCATTGCGGGATGAATTGCGTCAGTTTTCTAACACTCGTATTATCCATCAGTGGGAGAAAGGCAATTTCTTGGGACAAAAATTTCGCTCGAAATCAACGCGACGTTGTTGGTCAGGCAATTTCAAATTATTATGACGGACGTGAAATATTCGACGGCACGTTTTATTCGTGGACGGTAAATTTGAGTCGTGGATAAGTCATCTCGAGATATTGAAATAGACAACCCTGGTTTCCACGTGTCACCGATGTCGCGTTTCCACCTGAAACTACCTGACGCTGACTTGGAGCGCTGAAATTACAATATTCTCCAGCTCAACGTGGAAATGTAGGCGTTTCGCGTTAAGTATTTCCGTTAACCTAAAAATGGTTGATTTTGGATGTAATTCCTCTCCGCGCGTTCCGCTTACCGCTTGAAGTTCCACGGAACACTCTGCGCTCACTTATTCCGAAAAACTTAAAAATTATTTATTCGAAATACCATTAAAAATTAGTACAAACCAGTGTTTCTTGGCGCACAGCAGTCTGACAATTTTCTTCCTGTTCACGTAACTATCCTTATAACCCCATTTTGGAGTTTTGAACGATTTCCAAGATGTCAGGCTGAGTGACAACTACGGGAGCCCAGTGTGAGTGCGCGCGTTCCCGTAACAAATGCGCATTACGGAGCCAAAAAGCGTAAGTGTACCGCACTGCTTCCTAAAACCCTGTCCAATTATGCAAAACAATTCGTCGGTGGAATACAATGCAAATTGCGCGACGGAAAGCATTTAAAGAATTGTAACGTTCGTTTAAGAACACAAACCCGCAACTGTCTCTGGAAATTTAGCAAAATGTTGGAAATATTAGCCGCGAAACATATTTGGAAAATATTTTTCGTTTTTAATATTTGCAATATTTCGTTATTCGTATTTGAATGACACTGTTATTTTTATCATTTTATGGAACGGAACGATAATCAACGGCATAAATAAAACGGAGTATTTTTGTGTTTGTAATCTGTGTTTGAACTTTTGTATCCATGAAAATTGTTAATTTTAGCCTGGGCACGCTTCCTCCGGGCGCAATCCAATTATTCGTTAAATTGACTCAACGGAAAATTCTAGTATCAGAAAATATGGTTTATCGATTTTTCCCTAAAGTAAATTTCGGTTTTTTATAAAACGCGGCAAAAAGTTCACCTGCATCCGCTAAACGCGTAGAACCTGATTAAAAAAAAAAAGGTTTTTGACAAATCGAGTTAACCAGGGAACAAAGGTTACCGGTGCAAATATAATGGAATATTTTTTGCATAGACACGAGAGGAAGTTACTTTCACGTTACCGAACATTTCGACCGCGGCACTCGTTAACGACGAGCATAAACGGTACTCAGCCTACTTCCACGCAAACTTTTTCTATTTAATTCGCTACGCGTGACGTGGTTAGTGGTACAACTATCGCAAAGTGGTTGAGTGGTTCAATCGTTGTATGACACGGATACTGCGCGACAAACTGATTCCTCGTTTAATCGGGATGAAAATCTTCGCGCTAACCGTTCGAGATCGAAAACGGAAATTCAACGATATTATATCAAAATGAAGGTACCGACCCTTCCTCTTTAATCCTACCTTGATCGCAATTTAGAAATTGTACACTACCCCTCGTAATATATTTGACAGGCATTTACGGTTCTTGCTGGGATATCGTATAACTATTCTTTATTTAACAAGCAAGGACTGTATTTTTCATTTAACTAGTAATTAAATTACGCGATGACGCGTATTTACTACCCAAGTAGCGACCACCGCGTGTTTGACTCTTCCTCCGATCAAGGATCCGCGCCGATCGCGCGGAAGCGAAACCGAAACGACAGAAAGTTCAATATACCGATGGGAATGGTTTCTTTTTTTACGTAAATTCGATCGAGAACGAAATGAAGGATACGGCGAGTAATCGGGAAGAGGTGAAAGAATTGAAATGAAATGAAACGGAGGCTGTGTTTAAGAGCGAACTGAATCAATAGCTCAGTCTACCCTGCGACCCGTAGGCCAAATGTAGGTCATACCGTTGTCCCTTCCTTTCTCTCTTTCTATTTTTCTCCGTACTTCTCCCTCTTCTCACCCCATTCTCAGTCTGCCTCCCCACTCACTCTCTCTCTCTTTCTTGCTCTTCCCCCCCCCTCTCTCTCAGTGTTTCTTCCACTACGTTCGTTCTCCGGCAGTAGGTTTATGCTATATTATTGCATCGGCAACCCCCCCGGTCCCCCCTCGCGTACTCGTTGCTGGTTTATACATTTTTCATAAATAAATTCCACGGACGTTTCGAACTTCAGCCTTATCGTTCACGACCGAACGTATATACGCCCGCGGAATTACATATTTGACTTCAGAACTCTACCGATGCTACGGTACACGAGTACCCAACCCCTCGCACACTCTACCCCTCTCCCTCGTATATTCCATCTCTGTCCCGTTATTCGACGTTCCTATCGCTCTTTCTCGCGCCTCAATCGCAATTGGTCCACATGTCCGGCATTTTCACGAATTCCGAGTACACTGCGAACGATTTCAGTGAAATACCACGTACCGACGTATTCAAATGTTAAGCCTCGCGTAGTTGGAGCTACTTGGTATTTGCCTTTTATCATTGTACTCTCGTTAACTGTCTGGCCTGGAAAGACCATTGACGCCTCGCGGATCGCGGGAGGAAAACATGAATTTTACGCACTGCAAAAGCATCGCATAACGCTAGAACTACCGACTCACATCTCGGGGATGCAGATATACTACGCACAATTCTACAACAAAGGGTCAACAAAACAGAAGAAGTGCTTTACGGAATTAATTATTTACATATTTTAGAAAAGATCGTACAGAATTTTCGAAAACAAAATGTACAAAAAATAAGTAATAATTATACGAAATGCCAAACGAATCAATTTGACCCCCTTGGTAGATCTAGTGTCAATATCCTCTCCGTGGACGGGGTCAAATTTAACGATTAGCCGGGCCACTTTGTCCCGTTTATTGTTTCTTCGCGACCCCGACGAACTTTCGTCGTTAATTATTTTTCTCTTTGCGAGCAAAAGAATGGGCGGAACGTCCGGCAGCTTCGGTGTTTCTCCACTCGGAAGGCAACGTCCATCTTTTCTTGCTTCTTCGTTCCATTGTCTCTGCCATTTTGTTTACTTTAATTTCATTCCGTAGAACGCTTCGTGGAAATGGAACGTTTCTTCGCCGCCGCGGTCGGTCAACAGAGAATCGAAAGCATTCTCCGTAAACAGCGTGAGAATGTAAATACCACTGCAATCGTTGTTCCGCGTTACAATTTATTTTCTTTGCGATTGATTTATCGATTTAACCGTCGCGTCGGGACGATGAGTTCGACGAACGGTGCGGTGGAAAACTCGGTTAACTTAGAAACTCCCGGTAATATCGAGATTTTGAAATCTTTCCCAAGTAATGAAGAAACGAGAATAAATGTTTGGCGTGTACGGAAGTCAAATGAATCCCGTATCATCCTTGCGACAAGTTTTTCCGTATTCCTCTTATCGTTAGTTAAATAAAAAAATGTGAGAAATAAATTCTCAAGCGCAGAATTATCTGGAATTTCCGCGTTGCGCAAAAGGGCGCGTTGAGCGCATTACACGGGGTGTGCCATTTAAAATAGGCCATCTTCTCTGCGTGCAATATAAAACTAAAAAATAAATAGTTTTGGAAATAAATTTTCCTCCCAACGCCCTGCGAAACCATTCAGACTCCATACCGAACCTTCACCGTATCATCTAAATTAGATAATCCGTTTCAGGGTGGGACACCCCGTACACATAATTACCGAACACCGAATACGTCGGATTTATAATTAAACCGAACTCCCACTGCTTCCTCCTATCAACGTTTCACCATACCCCCTTTGAAAAATGGCTCCCTTTGACGCGAGCATTAAATTGGCACTCGTAACAAATGAAACGATTCCTATATTTTCGATCTCTGTCGAACGCCCTACCCCCTCCCCTCACCTTTCTATATCTCTTTAACAGGAAACACGATTTATGTACAAACGAATCCAGTTGTAACGCCGACCGTATTAACTCCGAACGCGCTTTCCTGCTAAATTCTGAAACTAAATACGACGAGTCGTGTAATATCGAGAGGATCAATGCACCCGGCTCCACGTTCCCGTAATGTTCGCGCGCTAGGTACGGTAAACCTGCACCGGGAAATGGTAAATTCGAGCAAACAGTTCTCGGATGAACCGTTCGGAAATACAATAAATGGGCTTAATCGATGCAACGGTGATACCGCGTCGAATAACAAAGACCGATTATCGAACGGAACGTGGAATTTTTTTTGTTTTTCCTTCTCTCTTTTTTTTTTTTTGCTCGTAACTGCCCTGCCCCAAACGATCCCGCGGGGCCTCTCCGCGTATATATCGGCCGTACGCCCGTCAAAATGCGATTGAACACGGTTTGTCCGTATTAGCAGTTAACAAATTAACGGCTGGACGATGTGAGCGCAATGCCGGGCGCGTGCGAAACGCGAAATTGTTTGCGGGGGGTCATAGTTTCCTAGTATTTCCTGCCAATTGAAATACGAGGTTAGCACGTCGCGCATCGGCCATTGGCTACTTCCAATGGGGAACCTATTGATTATCCGCTCGCATTCCTGTCGCGCTGTCCATTTGCAGCCTGATTCATTATAATTGCAGCACCGGAATGGTCACGTACGATGACGTATACGCCATTTTATGCGCAGCAAATTCGAATATACGTCTTGTCACTTAGGGTGGCGCGCGGTATGGTTCCCGGCGTGTTCGTTGATTATTAGTTCGAGAAGTTTCGGTCGACGCGAATATTTGATCGCTGGACTGTCGAGCAGCAAATGTAAAACCGCCCGTGTAAACGTTGGGATCCGCGATGTTCGATCGAATTTAATTTTATCCAATTCTTCCGCCGAACGTAATGTACTTTATTAACGACGAAGTACGCTCGAATAATTACTATTTCTAGGTCATCGATTATTTGGTAGTTTTATTACGTTAATTCTTGGAAGGCAGCGCGAAGTTTTTAGCAGACCCTCGCGAAATTTCGAAGATTGGGACTTAATGAATTTTCAAATTATGAGGTTCAGTCTGGGGTGAGAGGGGTAGGGAGTTAACTTCTCCACGGAATATATTAATTTAAGAAACTATGTGTGTTCTCAACCTCTTCCATGCAAATGGGTCGATGAAGCTCCAATAGTTTCATAAAATTCTTATATTCTTAAGGAAGTTTCTAATATCGACAGATTTGAAACATGTTTATTCATCGTTTATTTATTTATGCAAGTCTCGCGGTTACGATAATCATTCGACAATTTTAATCGTAGGAGAAACCCGTACCGTTAACAATTGTTCGCCATCATTCCACGCGTGGAAAATCGCGATTTTCATACGAGTACGCATTGCTCCGGTCATACGCGTTGCCCCCTAGCTACTCGAATATTCAATTAAAAATTTTACTTGCGCGCTAAACCATTAACTGCAAATATTCGCAATCTCGACAAAACAAAGAGCAATTTGGGAATGTCAAAAACCAATTCATCGACGAACGACACTGTTTAAACGAACCGAAGAATTAGCGTCACCCTCAGTCGGTTCGAATTGATTACCGTGAAAAAGCGGAAGCAACAATAGCCATTGTACGATTCATATTGTACCGCGTGTATTGTTACTCGTTGACGGTTATCATTACTCCCGCGTTCGGCTTCCGTAAACATTAATTATTATAATGTATCGAATAAAACCTTTTGCAATTGCGACGTTGATCGAAGTAACCGAGCGTGTAAATCAGGTCAATGAGTAATTTGTTTATACGATTTTTCACTTCCCTCGTATGGGAATCGCTTTAACCCGACGTTGACCCACATATCTCTGATTAAACACGGCACGGAATATTGTCAAATTTATTAGGGGTACGCGCGATGGCTGTGTTTTGCTTCGTCGAATATTTACAGCGAATATCGAGATCGTTGTTATTCAAATGTGACGCTGCGTCGAGCGTAAGCAACGCGGGGAAATAAAATTCTATGGCCCCGGTACGTAATTGCGCGGCAGGGAATGTAAAATCAGCAAACTTCTCGCGAAATTCTCGTCGGACGATTATATTTGGGGACAAAATTTTCTTCCGGCTTACCGTGTACGTAACTAAACGAATTCCACGGCGAAAGTAACTGAAATTCGGCAAACGCGAAGGTTGAGTTACGTGACCGGGGTACATAATTATTAATTAACCTCGCCGCAAATTTTACCCCTCCCGTAAAACCCAGAATCGAATAATTAACTTCGTCGGTGAAGATTTCACCGTGCATGGCTCTAAATTAGGAAGCTTCGGCGCTAATGGAGTTACCGAGATTTGTTCCGCGGTACTTGGAAAAATTATCAAGATCCAAAACGAAAAGTTTCGACATTCTCGACGAGCGAATTGCGCCGAAAGTTGTGCACGAAAACAACAGACATGCCGCGGCGATCAGATCTCTCTCCCTCGCATTTTATGAAATTTTCGTCGGAAAATGTATCCCGAGATAATCAGCGGCCATTGAGAGGAAAACTGAGAGCGTCTATTTCCGACTAGAAATCATAACGGGGATCTTTGCGTTTGGTCGACTCTTCTTTCAAAGTTAACAAAGCCGACCCGATTTAATAATAAAAAATTTCTATCTGGAATAACAGACGGTGATCTTGATTTCTTGGAATTACTTATACCCTCCGTTGGTCGAGAATTTGCCTCAAACCGAGATCCATCTTGGTGATTATGATGCAATATTTACTATCTCATAAGAACCTAGATAGGTACTCTTGAAAACGTACTTTAATTAAAAAAAAGTTATGTCTCTCAAAAATTTCTGACATTACGAACTTTTATTAAATTTTAATAAAACCCGCGATGAGAAAAGTTTAAACAGATTTAAATAATTACGAGATTTGGATTAACCTTACGAATTCCCCCGTGGTTAATTAAAATCACCTGTACATCCCTTAAACGGAAACCGAAGCAGGAATAAAAAAAATAGCGGCTAATTTATCGCTTCAATTTCGATCCTAACGACATATCGATTAGCGCTCGTGTCACCGCGAAGCTCCTATATATTAAAAATTCAAATCATTTTTATCGTCGCGTTTAACGTTTACGACATTTCAAGCGGAATGCCGTACTTTCAACCCCGACGCCCAGACGAGACGCCACTTAACATCGAGTAGCTCCCGCACACGTCGCTACTTGATTAGCCGCATCAGCGCCGTGGCACGCGAGCGTCTCGCCCATAATTTGTTAACGCGTTGCAACATTAAAGGGAAGGCATTCCGTGTCGAAAAGCGATCCCGCGCAGTCCCGAATCTCGCGTCGCGACGCCGAACGGTAACGCTCGATCACCGACGATTTGTCGAGCGTGCTAGACCGTCGACTGGAATAATCAGCGCGATGCTGCCGAGGGTAATTAGTAGCTCCTACGATCTGCCGGAAATTACCGCGAAGCGAACGTCGTTCGGGGGAAGCACGGGAACGTGCAACACACCCATCGAATATCCGTACAGTCATTGTTGCGATCGTTACGCCGAGATTTCACCGTAACGGCGATATCGATAGGTCGATCGACGCGTTGCGCCGTACGTTAGGTGCTCCCTCCCCTCCCCCTCGGATCTCGAAAGACCCTGGAGGTGTTGGATTCCCGGTTATTGGAGAAATGCTTCGGAGTTAACAAACTTATTAACTCGATGAACTGTTAAAACACGAAGTTATTCCTCTCTTAAAGTATACGGTAACGAAATAATAACTTTAAGAAATCCGAACGAGTCTGGATTCGCGCGTAGTATTGAGCGTTTGCAGAAAATTGAGTAGCGATGTTTCGGAGTTTGGAAATATTCTGAAAAAGTCTTACGGGTCTAGGTTTGGAGGAGACTATTGTCTATACTCTATACGATAAAGGTATGGAAGGGACGACGAGTGAGTAACTCGTAGGGAGCGGAAAAGTGGCGGTTGGAAAAACGTTGGATGCTGGAAAATAAAAGACTCGGTGTGGATCTATACAAGTGAATCAGGGAGATCGAGAGGTTTTTGTGTACGAAATATTTGATATAGTTGGAAGATAGAAAAGATACGGCGCTTTTCCGAAACCATGATAACCGGATACCATGGGTATCCAAGGGCGTGTCTACTCGTGTTTCCACGTGAGGATTCATTCCGAACTTAAAGTTACCTCGGCACTTCCGTTTCGAAGGGTTAACATTTAATCCACCAATAACGTAGATGGAGGTTCAAGGGACAATATAAATGCAGAACAAGAATGTAGGTTCATTTGAGAAATAATTCCGAGACGAGAAAAGTGTTCCATGGAGAAAAGTTTCTTCGAGAGTGATCTACCCGTGAACGACAAGCAACGCTGCATGTCCACGCGCTAGGAAACTAGGTTCTTGAGTTCGCTTAGTTCGACATTCTTGGGCGATAAGGATCGGGAGAACAATCCGCGACTGTTCTTAGAACTCTCGAAAATTCTACTAGCCTTTAAACACCCTCTCACGATTGCGTAAGAGAATCGCATCCGCTACAGGTGCAGCTACTAGTCTACCCGGTACAAGGTGCCTCGAATAACCGTGAGCGCGCAACGTCGAATCGCGTATTACGCCCACCTAAGCTCAGTGTCTATTTATCGCTCCGTTTGACCGACTTTCGTCATTCCTCAAAACTCTCGCGAATTACGGGGGGATGGTACTACTTAGATACGAGGGGTTGCGTCAGCCTGATTGTTACCGATTTAATGATGTAACGCGCGCGCGCGATTTCGAGTCCGCGGGGGCGGTTGAGGCTGGTCCGCCTCTTACCGACTCTTACCGCCATCCCCTCCACGCTCTTTCATCCCCTTTGTCCTTTTTGTTTCGCTCCACTCTCTTCTCCCTTCTCTCTCGCTCTCCTCTTTCCCTTTCTCTCCACCATCGACATGCACCAGAGGCATTGTTAGCGCGACGACGAGTTTCGTCGATTCCTTTTATCTTCCCCCAGTTATTCGCTTTCGTTCCTATCGTCCTCGCCCCCCCCCCCCCCCTCCGCCGTTCCGCTTTTCTTTCTGTTTTTTATCTTCCCTCTTTACCCACTCGCGATAACGACGATCCGTCGGCATCAAATTGATCAGAGGAGACGCGCCTTAACGACGTGTCCCTGCGTGTGACTGTGCCGGGTGTGGCCAAAACCTCGTTTTCATTGATGATCGACCTCCTTTCGCGACGCCGCGTTGGCCTTCGGCCGATTACTCGCAATTACGGCGCCGTGCTTTTAATGCTGTAGGGTGTGTATGTATAGTATATTGAGTACGGCCTGGGGTTGGTGCTTTACGGGGGTTCAGGTACGGGGTCCTCCGGTATTGATATGCATATCGGGAGCAATAATTTTCCGCTAAAAGGACTCATCGTTATCGTGGAATAATTGCGTCAACGGTTGCGGTTCGATCAATAGCATTATGGGAACGCATTTCATTTAGCTGTGTATCGCGTTATTTACATTAACGTCGGGATATATGGTGCCGCGAATGGGGATACAGGTAACAATTAATAATCATTTTGGAATGGGAGAGACCTGAGAACGTTCTCAGTGGTGAGAAATTCTGGTTGATTGTGCGAGGCTAGGATGTTTCGCAGACATATTTGTGAAAACTGAAATCAATATTAGAAGCTAAGTGACAAGATACGGAAGCGATATTCTTCTTTCGCGCGATATAAAACACGTACATTGTTATTTTAATTTCTGCGCAAGTGCTTGAACGAGGTTCTAGTGTCGCGATATTTAAACGAAACCCGTTATGGTTCGATGAGTTTCTCCTGTTTTACTATTCCCTGCGTAAATATATCTGCAGCCCCAAAACGGACTTTGGATAAGAAGATTTTATTAACAAACTATTAACATCGCTTGTCGTTAAAAAGAAACATAGGAATGATCGATGACACAGCGTGTCATTGCACTGAGGTTAAAGAAATTCAAATAAACTTTTATCCACTCCAGTGGTAATATTTTATTCAAAAATATAATCTATATTTACAACGATACATAATACGCGGTGATGTCCAGGATTATCCGAACAGGAAATTCGCAACGCACAGAAAAAAAACATTTGTATCTTCGCCTACATCGCGTTACTAATTGATCGATGATCATCGTTTTCTGCATTTCCTCGGTTTTTGATACGCAAAATCGAGTGACGACAGTGATTTTGGCGATTATCTACCGTAAATGATGGAAACGCGTGAATTTAAAACTGAACCACCGTTCGTATGAAGAAAACGGGGGAAGAAGGGGGTGTATGTACAGAATTTCATTAGCGACGAAAGTACGTCAGTACGACTCCTCGTGTCCGGCGTACGACGTCTCGTAATCGTGGGCATCGGGTTCCTGTTGCGTCGCACCCTCGTGACCGTAAACCTGGACGTGACCTTGACCACCGTAGACGCCGGTGGAGTGGTCGTTCTTGCCGGAAGTATGCACCTCGGCGTGAAATCCATCCTTGTCAGCGCGATAGCTGACAACCCGTATGCTGCCGCCCGGTTCCTTAACGCTGTATTGCCCGGTAACGCTGCTCCCTGCGACAAGGAACGGTTTTTATTCCTCTCGCCGAGAGACACGAAGCTCCCGACGACGAAGAAGGACAATTCGTCGTGTCGTAATTGGAACGTTGTTAAACGCTCGGCGAATTTCTGCCTCGAGATGTCGTTACCATAATAATGCGAGGCAAGTAACTCCGTAGGCGGTAGATGACGAGATAAAGAGAATTGCGAGTTTTGATTCGAAAATACGTTGAGGAAATGTAAGGTGTTGCGTAAACGATGTTTTTTGTTAACGATTAGGACCGATCGTGGAAGATTTATTAGACAGGGTGTGCAATTATGATATAGGTAACGCGAGGCACGGCGTTCTTTAAAGTATTTTCTCTTGTACGCGCGCGGATCATGAGCACGCAAAACGGCGCGCCAACGTTGGTTGAAACTTTCCGAATACCACTTTTAAATGACACCTGCCCGGAAGTTCTGGGAGGTACAGTTAAATTCTTATTAACGCGTAAAGTTGCAAAGATCTTTTATGTGCGTCCCGTACGCGTTTCTCGTGTCTCGGTCTAGTTACCTGATTACCCTGGCGCGGGCGTACCACCAGGGCAAAAGGTCTTTACGGCTTTATACGTTAATAAGAGTTTAACTGCACGTCGCGAATGCTTCGGGCAGGTTTCATTTAAAAGAAGGTACTCAAAAGGTTTCATCGTACGCAACGCGCGTTGAACGCTCGTAATTTCTATACGCGAAAAGAAGTCTGCAAGGTATGTAATTGGACCGTAGGATTATTGCGATTACTCACTCTCGTTAATTCGATACGAGATTCGAATCTCGAAACCTCCTCAACGAGACGCGACATTATAATCCAGAATTTATTCTCTCGAAGCATGCTTCAACGTTTGCGTGTCGGGGGCGTTAAAAATTCTTACTCGATTTATTATTTAAGGGGATAAAAGCCATAAAGGCCCGAGTTTACTTTTATTTTTACTTTTGCGCAGACCGCCATAGAGGGGTCACTCCAAAAGGTTAGAAATCCTCCGAGGAGCCGAGAATCATATTGACGCGCGTCAACAAAAATAAAAAAACACCCGCACCGCTATAAATCCTCCTCTCCCCCAACATTTGTTAGGTGAAATATTTATCTAACGAACACTCACCGTCCCTGGACTCCTTCTGACCGTGAAAATCACCGGTGTGATGATCCTCGACGCCGTAGGAAAATTCGTATTTGGGATGCGCTACGTAGTCAACCGTGTAACCGTGCTCCTCCTGGTGATCTTGATCGTGCAAATGATTG
This sequence comes from Pemphredon lugubris, assembly GCA_933228935.1. Lineage (NCBI taxonomy): Eukaryota > Metazoa > Arthropoda > Insecta > Hymenoptera > Crabronidae > Pemphredon > Pemphredon lugubris. The sequence continues at coordinate 53,484,759 of OW121817.1, read as the reverse complement.
TAGTCGCCGTGATTCACGACGTACGGCACTTTCACCTCGTACTCGGGGCCCTCGACCGGACCGTGGAAGTGCATAAAAGAACTGGCGAGCGGTGCATGGTGTTCCGAATGAGCGTCGCTTTCCAGGGAGATCACGCCGGCGAGTGATCGATGAGCGAAGACCAGGACGACGGTCAAGGCAATGCTGACCTGTGGTAGAAAAAAGAAATCGCGTTTCCGAGATGAATCGTTATTCGTCGTGGTTCACGTTGAGCGTTTCTTGCTGTTAAATTAATTATATATTAATTATAATGTATATTGATTATATATAATTTATCATTAAGATTGTGATATAATTTGTATCAATGATAAGAAATTGACTCTGTTATCGATGCGAGGACGGATCGACAGTTTCGAGAGTCGCTTAGGTTGGAATCGTTCGATTACCGAATTGGATACGCGTAACCGCACGCGTAGTCGGTTACTTGATGTGTGTAATTGAGAGAACGTCTATTACGAGGGTTATCGGATATCTTTGAAGCGGCGATATTAAATGCCGTATCGCTTGATCGAGATATACGAACGATACTACCCCGTTTCCCCGCGTTATCGATAATTATATTTTTTTCACGATAGAGTGTCTCGTTAGGCCACTCGCCGTTTACACACCCGATATAATCCGACGCGTTACATTTCTTTTAATTATTCGTTTCAAAAGGAATATCGACGTACGTACAACTCGACAGTTTGCGAACAATCGTGATACCCGTGACGTTTCGTATAAAAAGCAGTCACCGTTGAATTGACACGCGGCATCGGGCAAAGACCGGTAGCGTGTGTCGATTAATCGAAATTGCAAATCCGGTTACAGAAACTCAATATCGTAGCGTGTACGGAGAACGTGCTCCCTTAGTTATGATTGCATATGTATACCGAATCACGTTAAACTGCGATGAAAGCAACGGAATACGCGATGCACTAATTTCGAGCGATCGAATCCTGGGACAGGTGCACCAGGGGACATTTCGAGAGTGAGAGAGAGAGAGAGAGAAACAGAGAGACATTGCATTTCGACGGCGCATCTAGGTTTAATTACTTAATAGAATAAGACTGTTCGTTGGAAAAGATAGTAAAATAAATACTCGCCGCGCATTGCAATTCGCTCTCGCGTATTAATTATTTCATTCGACTCACCATTAATTTGTTTCGACGTTACAAAGTTAACGCGATTACCAAAAGCATCCGCGGAACGAAGTAACAAACTCGAGCAATTAAACGTGTCGCGCCGTTTCGAGCGACAAACGCTGCGCTGGGTAAGCAAAATCAATTCGTTTACTTTCATCGGGCGATAAGTGAAAACCGACGGTACAACGCGTTCAATATTTATCGATACATCGAACGTGACCGTGGAGGTTCGCCGGGAAACGGGCTGCCCAGTTCGATTTTAATTACGCGGCACGATCACCGGAATAACAAACGGGCTATCGGGGCAAGGTCCTCCGCGATTCGCGACACGGTCTCGGTACTTTCCGAAACCGCATCACGCTATTTTAACGTCGTCGTCGTCCCGTCTTCCGGGAATTATTTATCTCGTTCCACGTTCGTGCGCGTCGTTTCTTAACGAGGCCGAGGCTAACGCGGCGTTGGACGGGTACCGCTCATCCGTCCGGGCTAATTATATTTTCGCAAATTACTATCAATTAGAGTGCCACCTAGGCGAGCGGCCCGTCTTTCTCTCTATTTTTTTTTTTTTTTTTTTATTTCTCGAGTTCTCCTCCTTCGTCGCCTCCCGTCCCTTTATCCTCTGTGCGCTTCCTCCCCTTCTCCTTCGGTACCGCCCACTCCCGGGAAAGAGTAGACTGTTCGTTAACGAGCACTTTCTCCCCGCTCTCTTCTTCTCTTCCATCTCTTTCTCCGCTTATCCCGGTCCCCTAGCTCCTTACGCTCTTCGCTTTGTTTATCGCTCTTTACCTTGTCCTCCACCCTCCCCCGCCCCCCCCCTTGCCCCCACCCCTCCCCTCCTCTCGTCACTCTTCCTTAAACTTCGACACTCTACCTTGAAACTCATCTCTTCCATCGCGGTATTTAAGGCGGCCAGGTGAGAACTGCAACTTTCCAACGTGTTTTCTAGGCTTTTATACGAAAGCCGCGCCACATGCAGCGCGTACACGCATGTCCGAACACACGTGAATCTGCCTGTTACGTTTCCCCGTGTGCCTCTCGTTCGAGCACGTGCATACGCATCCGCGAATTTCGCTCGACCATAATTGTCCCCCTTACCCCGGCCCCTCTCTCGCTTCGCGGCACCTCTTGTCCGCAGAGTTTCACAGTTTCACGTTGAGAGCATCTCGACGATGTAAACCGATCGAGCTTGAGTACAGAATATACGATTGCTGCTCCGCGCGTCGAGTACCGCAACTCCGATTGAATAACATACGTTTATTACGAAGCATTAACGTTTTTCGATTACGCTTCGATGTGGTGAGATTACGACGTAGTGGCGCCTCTTCCTGAAAACGATAAACTGTACGGCAAAATAATGTTGGCTCTTTTAATTGAGATATAACAGGAAACCGAGGATCGTACGAGTTGGCGAGATGAACTGTACATACGAGTTTAAAATTATAATATTTAAATGTTTCAATATGCTTTTCTAGCTTACATCGATGTTTATGAAAATTTATATTTTTATAGGAGGCAGGTACGAAAGTCGAACGGAAATTTATTTCGTTGATAGGGAGTTTTGAAAATACATTTTTCATATTCCATACTTTATTTTGCAGTGTCGGATTATATTATCATATTTCCATAGATTTTGTACGCGCACCCTGCGTCAGATGCTACGAACGTACTTGACGCATTCGCCTCGCAAAATCGGAACGGATTGCATGCGTTTTCCATTAACGCGCAGAGTCAACTTATAACGCAAACATTTACGGGGTTAACCTAAATGAGCTAATCGCCGTACGGTTTACTCCGAGCGTTAATAGAGGCGACGCTCGATTGCGCATTTCGAAACGATCGGCGAATCTCTCGCGCAAGGTGGCTTCCTTCCTTTTAGGACGGGTGACCGTGAATGGCTTCCTTCCTTTTCAGAAGCACGTTGGTCGTCGCGACGCTGGGGGCCGAGCGCTGGGAATAATCCGCTTACCACGCTACGAGCAGGATTTATTCGGATTCTTTAACCCCTAGAGCGACGGCGCTTTGAATCGAAGCAAGTAGGATCTAGTTTAAACGCTCGATCTCCGGGTAGTATTTCCCCCCCCTTTTTTTTATTTGCTTTAACTCGAAGTGGCACCCACTTCGTTCATTTAATAGTCGAGGATTAATTCCTTTATCAGGGTTATTTGTACAGTCTCCGGTATCGGTCCGATAAACGCTAGTTATACCGATCGGTTATTCGTGCTTTCAGTAGAATCGCAGTTTTACGGTCAGACGTTATTATTACGAAGTTACCTTCAACGTTTCCAGAAGTTTTCACATAAAAACAAAGCGAGCCGGTGACGTCAAATCCGCGTTAACCGTGCGATAATAAAACTGAAAATAAAAATTTGCTGGACAAGCGCGTATTCGGACGCGCGAGCGGAATCGAGTAACGTTTAAATGTGCGCCGGAACAATGTCTTTTGTAACGTAGAATAAACGACGTGTAAAAAAAAATGTGAATGCTGTTTAAAAATCTGTCGAAGCGAAGTTTAAGTCGATGCCAAGCAGCTGGCACGGCGAATGCTCTTTCTTTGAGGTAGCGTGTATCAGGAGACGTTGCTTTCACGAAGGAGAGCCAACCGGAAGTTGGCTGGCGTTCGAATGAAATTTTCTCTCCACATTTTTATCACCGATGACAAAAACCATTCTATTGTAAATTGTAACCCGAGTGTATTAACGGCGGGTTACAATAAAATGTGCGGTACAGTACCATTACCACTTCGGTCATTGTTATTTGTATTTTGGAAACTAATATTTGAATGAAGCAGGTTCTTTTGTTGTGATTAATATTTCAACGGGGTAGGTCTTTTGTTACGATTAATATTTGAAAGGGACGCACCTGTTATAACGATTTGGTTGTCGTGGGCATAAATGCTACGATAATATTCGAACGAAGGTTAAATTAACTCTAGTCACCAAAGTTCGAACTTTATAAAATAACCTACGTCGCGGACAAGATAATAATTTTTCGGTTGCCTCGCTTTACTTTTAATTTTCCTTCGTTTGAAAATTATATGAGGAACATTCGTTCGCGGATCAATGGTGCCTATCATTATGGCGAATGTGTAATATCCGTAAGCCGTAATTCGACGAAAGATAATAGCTCTATCGAATAAGGCATCGGAGAGTGGTCGAAGAGAGGAGAGAGTGCCGATAAAATGGACTGCATTTAACGACCCAATTAATAGCTGCGACTACGGCAAAGAACAAAAGAGATACACATTCGTGGCTCGTCATCATTCGGCGCTAATTAGATTTCCTTTGTGAAGAGTACGGCGAGCTCGTTTTTAAAAGCATTATTACGTGTCAAATATATGTATTTGGGTCACGAGAATGTAGTAACGCACTCGGGGAGTACGTGTAAATATTACAATATATATCGTTGTAATGTAAATATTGCAATATATATCGTAGAAAGTGTCACCACTGGTGACGTTCGTGGTCAGTGGTCAAGAAGTCACGGATTTTTATCTAACGACTCACGGTTTCTAGTTATTATTTATTTCAATTTTAATATCATTTGAATTTTCCAATTACCTCCGCTTCTTGGACTTATCTCAACGTTGGCCGTGGGATTCGAACATCCTTCTCCATTTTTTCTGTTTGGTTTTGTCGTTTGGTCATTCGTTCGATATTTAATTCGGCATGGTACAGGCCGGTACCTCCTAATTTTTATTTCTATTTTAACTGTACTACTGTCAGACAAGTTGTTTCCCGTTTCTAGGTTCTGAATTCATATTTTACTTATATCCGTTTAATCCAATGTCGCTCCGCAGTATAATACAGCCAAGATAATACAATTTACAGTCAAGATGCCACATTGACATTCATTCCAGGGTATGCCGGGTACAGCATAAGTTATTCTCCCTTTTTGAAGCGGAAACGCTTCATCCTCGGTATAATAATTACAATATTCCACCGAGAATTAATTGTTTACTCTCCAGACAACTCTGACGTGCCGCGGGTCATTATACAGGTAACTCGTAGTAAATACAAAAGACGTTAATTGGGGTGGACCCGTGTGTTTCGTTCTCGGAAAGCCAAAGAGGGCGCGGTTTAAAGGTAGAACGTGCTTTCCCAATGATACCTACCTTATTCAGATTTCTCGAGACGTTTAAACGAGTTTAATATCGTTGTTCTGGAAATTGTTCGTGCAATCTCTACCGTTCACGCGTTCGTTCGTTATTGTACGTTGTTGTATTCGAAGCTCGAGTTCTCTCTTTCATTATTGAATTTTTGGTCGTAATGAATATTCATTGTCCGATGGGCCATTGTGTACGTGATATTTGCGTTGAACGCTTGAAAGTTATCGCGATGGAACGTCACATTTTTTTTTGTTACGGTAAGACAATGTTGCGGTAGGTTACGAATTATATTCATTGTTGTTATTATAAAGTAAATTCGTTGCATTTAACGAAATAGACTCTTCGGGTACGAGAGTTTTACTGTCCGGGGTAAGCGATTTGGTCGCGTAATACTCGAAGAGTGACTTTGCACCTCGATATATCGATCACTTTTTGTTCCCTTTCTTACGAAAACTAAAAATGACGTGATGTATGCTGGTCGAGTTGCCGATACACGTACGTGTACTACTTTATGCAGACGCTAAAAGCGTGATCCTTCCGTCTGATCTTTTATGGACGGCGATATAACGCACGGTTGGGATAAAATAATAAAAGTTCTCCCAAGTTTCACGGTAAAATTCGGAGGAAGATTGAAGGAATAGTGCGAAATATAAAAATAATATCGCGAAACGTCATTATATTTTGCGAATTACGATTTTAGTTCGCGTGTAGAATTTACCTGTACAGGATAGTTGATTAATAAAAAGTAATTTCGCCATATTGTAAAATGGTACATGATAGTTTGTGCTTATTTATCAAAGTTAATTCCCGACAAAATCAATTTCATCGTAAAAAGATATACACTGCCTAGAAACAAGAAGATCGTTGAGCGAAACGATGAATCAAATTCCTGTAACACGACGATCACAATTCGTTTCGCGCGAACCATCGTTAGGCCAAAAGAAGAGTTTTTCGCTTCTTGGAAGTTAAATACTCGATCTATATTCAAATTTCTGTTTGACCACGGCACCTCTGTACGTTATACAAAATAAATAATTCGAACGACCTTGCAAATGGAACGTTTTGCATTATACTTCAATCTCTCCGAGGGAACGTAAAAAAAAAACGAAATAATCGAACGGTCTATTTCACGTATCCTTAAATCTTCCGATGCTTTGCTATATAGAAAAAACATAGGTCAATAAAAACGATAATCCAGTTACTTCGATCCGGGATAAAATATAATTGAAGCTAAATTTTTCAAAAGTTCGATTACCCCGCTCGAATCGTCCTGGGATTTTACGCGATCGAAAATCAACGATATAAAAATTCCATCCATTCGGCCAACCACGAACCGGTGAACTTGCAATTTATACACAGCAAAATTTCCAGCCGCAACCATCGCCTCGCATTCTTCATTTATGCACCTCTTTCTCCGGTTCCGTGCCGCTGGAAGCTTCGGTAAACCGCATCAAGTGCAAATTGCAGCAGACGCTCCATCTGGGTCAAGTCGATGTGCGAGTCGACCGATATTGTCGAGTGCCTCGCGATTAAACGAATACAAGAAAGACGGAAGAAGAGGAGGCGGGTTACACCACGGTTACGATGTTTCTTAGTTTTCGTTCGACGTCGCGGCTTCCCGGCAGAATCATTATCCCTGATTCAACTTGGAAACGGGGATGCGTAAATCATAAGATTTCCTCCTTAACGTACGGATGGAATAGATTTATTTACTCGAGGAGAATTTTATCGTTGAGCTTATACTGTCTCGAAAAACCGTGTCTCTCGTTTGTCAGTATTATTGCCTCGGTATTATAGTCGGTTCAATATTGTTGGAAAGAACAAAAATAAGGTCTTGAAAGCTGACGAATGTGGCGAGATCTTTGAAATTCTTCTCACGTCGGGGATCAAGGTTTTTTCCTTGTAACGTCTGCGAAACAAGTGCCCGCGTCATCCGTCACCGACGATTCGTGGTAGGTATTTCGTCTGAGTATTGTCGTGTGTGTTCTTTCTGACGCACGATAGGTTTTAATGGGACAAAGTCTGCGAATTAATAGAAAGTTGAGTAATTGGTAAAGTTTAATGAATATGTGAGTAATAATAGAATGGTCGATACTGTCTGTACAAAATGTACAAGGGTGATCTTTACGATTACGACTATGGGATTTTTATGAAACAACTTACAATTATGACGTACGATAGATAGAATAAGATACGGTATGATTTATAAAGTGCACTGAAATATTCTCAAATTATTTTTATGTAATTTTAAATTTTTTAATATGTTTCCGATGATCGATCGTAATTGCAAAGATTTGTTACGTACAACGTGCTTTTATATATTCCGTGTTCATGCTATAGTCACACAGTCCCATTTATATTTTAATTTAATCCTTCGAGTTTCGAGCACCGAGGCATACTCCCCCAGTGTCGCGTGAATACTACCAATTTAAACTGATTCGGAGGAAAAAAATATAACTGGCCAACCCCCTGAGGTGTTTAGTAAACTGATCGCCGAGCCCTTCGGCTTTATGTAAATTTGATTAAAATCTCAGTATTATTACTCTCCTTGGCTTTGCCTTCATTAAAAAACTTCTCCCAGCTGTTTACATATCAGCTCAAAGGATTAATCTCCACGAATTTCTTGAATTTTCTCTCCGCTGTATATTCGTAAAAAATATCGAAGTCCTTTTCGGTGTTTGACATTCCATTTCGAGTTCTTTTTTGAAACACGAAATGCTACCAAAAAGTGCAATGCGTTTAACCACAGAGAGGAAATTAATTACCGCATACGTTCCGTTTTAACCGCTTGGCTGTGTTAGATGAATTCTACTTTCTCACCAAGAGTGTGTTGAAAAAAAAGTTCATTGGATTAGTATCAAACTTGGTATCTAGGAGATCGTCTCGCTGAATCATAATATGATATTAAAATTCCAAAATTCAAAATGGCGGACCGAAATTACAAATTTCGTCAGAGTATTCTAAAACTTGGTATTTTGAAGTTTTTTGGGTCTCTGAATCCAAATATGATATCAGAATTCCAAAATTTATATTGTTTGTAATTTCGATTTGCCATTTTGAATTTTGGAATTTTGATAATGACATTCGGATTCAGCGATACAAAAAAACTTTAGGGTACTGAATTTCAGAAGAATCAGAAACGTGTGAGTTCATTTTTTTAGCTTGCGCACGTATGCGCGCTACCACAATCTTTGTCACATGTTTTGACGCATACGTGCGCTACACAGTCAAGTGGTTAAAGCACGATTTCAAAAAAGTGCAGATAACGTCTGGATGCAACGTCGAAATATTATTCCTTCAACGTCAGACGGCATTATCGTGCAAACGTATGACAACGCATTGCATGAGTTAGCGGTGTTTTAATCCCCCTGATAACATTTTATTTCCGTCATAACCGAGGAACGAAAGCACGAAAAGTACCTGGCTTTAACCGGCTCGGCGTTCGTTCCTCGAGAGTTGTCAGGAGTTCAATTAAAATTCTCCCTGAAATTTCTCATTTGCCCGAAACACTTACTCCTGCAAGCGACCATGCACGACATTGCGGAATTCGGCCGAACTATTTTTCGCCCGGCAGAATTATTTCAGGACGTTCCGGTTTACTTGAAACCAGTTACCGAGGTTAACGGCTAACAATAAGGAAACGTAATTTCGTTCATCTCTCTCGCGTTATTGCGGTTACGTCAGACGCTTTCGGAGCGTGACCCGTGGCATACGGGAAGGCAGTCAAATGGGGAAAAAATGCGAACCATTAAAAACTCTGTGCACCGAGACACGCGGCGAATATAAAAATTATTCGTGTACCTCAAACAATGGCAGAATTGAACGGAATTCTATGTAGATCGTAGAGTCGTAGGGAAATTGGTAAACGATATGCGTCAAAGATTCGTGGCAATTTCTAATTGTCGGGCTGTACTTTTCACCCGATTGGAAAATATTAGAAAATACGATTGGCATAAATTCGTCTTGTACGGCAATTTGTATATAAAAAAAGCAGAAACAGTATTAAACAAAATTCTACTCTTTTACGCTCACTGTAACTTTATTGGCGTGTAACTCTATTTGCATTTCGCCGTATTATCGAATTACCCGAACGTTGCTGCATTTTCCCTCAATAAATTTTCAATCGAACTTTCGAGAGATCAACAAAGATAAAAGCAGATGTCTGCCTGCTCATAAGAAGTAAATTCCTTCCAGCTGACTCATGCTACGTAAAATCGAGCATCGTTTCCGGAAGAATATCCGCTTTCGGCAATGAAGACAGCAACCGTTTGGTTGTTTTTATTGTTTCATCGATCTATTGTTAATGTCTTTGCTACAACCTGGAACGACCCCGAGGTCCTGCAAAAACACGAACAGGGGAAGGGAAGCTTTGGATAAGCGCACGATACAAAAGCGATGAGATCTTAACGAGGCCGAGCATGTAGTTAATCAATCTTCATTCTCCGGTACTTAATTACTCACGCATCGCACGAAAAGGCGGATCAGGTATTGTTTCTATTATGTTGGCCGGGCTAACAAACAACCGGCAATTAAGATAAAAGTGATTGCCGATATAAAGTGCTTTCGTTGAACCCCGTGATAAGTAAAGTTTGAGTTTTCGAATAAACTAATCGTTGATCTTGAAAGAGAAACGATTACGCGTTACGCTCCACTTTTCTCGTTGAAAGAAATGAATTCCCGTTGAAATCGAGTATTCCCCAAACACAGTTACATACATTTTAAAGCGTCGCGTAGGAAGGCATTATTAAGGTTTAAGCGGTAAAGCAATCCCGCGCAATAAACTTTAACGATATTTTATGGTTTAACGCGATATATTTTTATTTCCGTGTGAAAAGATACCTTTCGCTCACATTCCGGATTTTTACGAATTTTTCAAATGTAGTGTAAGTGGAAAAAAAACCTTGGTGGTCGGAAATTTTCAAATGGTGTGGTCTGAAAAATGTTGTAACGTTTGGTACATCACGTACCAAAAGTTCCTGAACTACAAAATATAACCGCAAAATATTTGTTAATCTATAATATAACTAGTGACAGTTATTTTCCCAATTGGCGTGATTATGCGAGCGACAACAATTATAACAATTCGCACTGGCGTTCCAGAAACTTTTTGACACTACCTCAGACTTTCGTCCCGATCAAGATCCATTCAAAGGTCAAACAAATACAACCAGTTAATAGATTTTCCAAAGCCTACTATTTTTGCTGCAAAACTTTTCCAATAAGTCAACACCTTCTGAAATAATACTCCGTTCCGAAACTCTTGCTCCGTACTGTACACCTATTGTACTTAGTGCCTGGATATAACCGCGATGGTATTAATAATAAATCATTTCCTTTCCCCCGATTAAGCTACTCGTAGACCTAGTTCGCTACGATTAAAACGTAAAATGTCCAACGCTATTATCTGTCGGCAGACTGTCAATACGTTGCGCGGGACAAATATTTGGCTCCGTAATTAGAGATCGGTATGCACGCAACTTGTCAACGAGGCTGCGAGAGTTGCGGCGTCGATAAGTAAATCAAACTTTCGATCCCAATTTAGTAGCACTTGTCAAGCTTGCTCGATCATGCGCAAGACTTTCCCTCTGCGCCACGATCTTAAGACCTGTTGATCAAGTACAATCGAGTTTCTCGTCACCGAACAATGTCGTACACATGCCACGGCAAGGTACACACGGGCAAACACACGTATGTCAATTTGCTGCCGCCTAAGTAATCCTTGTGTCCTGGCAGCAGGTGGACAAGTACGGGGCGCGTCTTACACGGTAAATTGTGTTTGGAGAAATCAATCTTACATGTACGCGTAATACTGTTAAGATCGTTGTCACGTTGAGATTTTTGGAGGTTGACGGAACGAGGGTATAGCCGGAGTATTGCGAGAAGATAATTTAGTAACTTTTTTCGAGTATACTTTGCTCGAAAGAACTTTAAATTAGTGACAAAGACAGAGCGGAGTATTCGACATTATGTATTGTCACGTTACGGTTATCCCTCCGTAGAAAATCCAAATTAAACAATTTTATACGGATATATAAATAGTTATTTATACAAATTATTTAGAAATTTGATAAATACGTACGAAGTTGACTTTGCACGCGCTTTTATCCATAGGTCGGTGTAAGCGTAGACCTGTTCCACTGGGAAGATAACGAATGATAGAGTGATCTTAGAAAAGAAGTATTTTTTAATTTTCTTCGTGATCAATTTAATTGCTCTGTTTATTAAATTTATTAGGGTTATTATAAACTTCCTGTCGAGCTATATTTCATTAGATAATACGTAACTTTCTCATAAACTTTGTGTCAATAATAAATTATAATTTCTATATTAAGCGCTATTTAAATATAAATTTTCTTTAGCGTTATAGATATTTTATATCCGAGGTAATTTTTCTTTCGCGATGCTGCTCTCGACGATCTTTTCTTGCCTGAAGCAACTCAATAGGGGTCTATGACAATTCTACACCGAGACATTTCTGCCCCGAGACGTTTCTACCTCGGGACATTTCTATGCCGGGATCGGATAAAGTTATTTGACGGTGAGATAAATACAATTGTATACCCTATCCACGTTCTTCTTGAATTATACGATAGAGAACAATAGGTATGTCCTACATAAACGAATAGAAATATAAATTCTTAAGTTTAGTAATTACAGCAAATTTGAAAGGTGCTTCCGCTTGGACCGATGTCGTTCGATATTACTATTTAAATAATCTACGATAAATGTATTCGTTGTTCACAGCTTTGATATTTCAGAACTTTTTAATTCCGGGCGACGCTTAAAAAAGTATTAGTAAATCGTGCAAAAAACTATAAACGTCGTCTACACTAATTGTAAGATAAATGAATTCGTTCCTCCCAACTCTGATATTCTACAAGAATTTATTTGTGTCAGCCGACGTTTAAAATATTGATATATATTATTTATATATACATATATATACATATCTATATTTATATATATAAATTAATATATATATATAATAAATATATATGTATATATATACATGACTTTAAGATGGAATACCCGGCGCGTAAATCACGGGGTGGTAATTTCGGCGTACAAATGTCCCGGCGTACATACAAATGGGTCGGCGTAGAAATGTCCCGGCGTAGAAATGGACCCGGCGTAGAAATGCCCCGGCGTACAATTGTCCCATTCCAACCCAATAGCGGTCTGATTATGGCACTTGTGGCAAACCTAGTAGCGGTAGTACCACTTTGCGGAAAGTCAAGGATCAAACGCCTTTGTAATACTATAGAGCATACCGTGAAAGCGATCCGCTTCGAGCGTGTCTCTTGCGGCGATTTATGTACCCTTAAGTACTCACTCGTGTTTGCATTACTACCCTTTGTAGCGTCCTTTTCTCCTAAATAGACGAAAATGACGTTAACGAATAGTTGATCCGCGTTAAATTACGCTAACCCTTTACGCGAGGAATGCTCCTTCCTTCGAGTTATTGCGCCATACGGAGCGTCGATTGTGTTCCGATCAAAGATGCAGTCTGTAACGTTACCTGACATTTAATGCTTGACGTGATCAAAGGACGGAAATTTGACCCTCTTTTTTTTTATTAACACGACCTTTGACATTTTGATGTTAGCAAATTATACGTACGGAGTGAAAATTATTACGTTTATTTTTAATCGTAATTGGAATTCATGACTGGGATCCGTTGGAGGGAAAAGTGAGATCAAAAAAATATTAAAAACGATATCAAATTCTCTAACGAAGCCATGATGGTACGTGGAAAAGGAACGAGAGGTATCCGGCGTATCTTGGAAAGACGGCCTCTTCTGCTTACATTTCGCTTGTCTTTAATTAAAAGTACTCGGATTCCGTAACGCATACATCATTGCATTGTCCTACTTCGCTTTCACCAGGCATAGAGATGAAAAAAAACGAATCCCCAAGTATGCGCAGTGAAAAGAGCAACACGTTCCTCCACTGTCCGTTATATAACGCGTATTAATTTTATCACTGGGTAAAAAGTTTGCAATTGCGCTCGCAATTAGCGAGACACCGCTTCCTCTGCGACGCGACGAGACATTTTACGACTTATGCGAAATATGATCTTTCCAATTATTTACCGCAATTCAATCGTTAAGCCGCGTAAACGCGCCAAGCGGCATTCGATTGTACAGTGTGAGCGTGGCTTTAACTTTGGAAATTTAATTCCGAATACTTTTTGAGATATAAAATTACCTCGATCGTTCTATTCCGTAACCATGGCTGCCGCTTAAACCAACCGACGAAATTCACTATTTTCGCTTAAACGACATCAATGAATATTATATTCATTAAATCATTAATATCCTGTGTAGATTTTATGGCAAACTCAGAATCTAGCCTCTTCAAAACTGACGTACATTATCTCTGGTAGAACGTCTTCAAAATGAGTTCATCGTACTATATTGCCATAGTTGAGAAGTATTAATATTAAGATAGTTGGTCAACCGAACCATAGTTCCATTAGCATACGCGCCATTCGTTAACTTTCTTATCCAGCCGTTAATTTATACGAAAGTAAGTTTCATATCTGGACCCGTACAATTAATTCTCGTTATCTATGTTGGTAATAGTAAGAAAATGATTTTGGCGCCACACGGTGTTACAAACGATTTATCTTTGCCGTTTCCTCGATAGCTGCTGTAACTGGCTGTCTTCGTTCGTTACGCGAAGTCTTAAAGCAACATTAATCAGAAAATTTACTCCGCGTTCCTTCGAGCAATTACTTCACCGCGTTGCGTATACAGGACGATTCATTTAACGTTTTCCCTTCAAGTACGTACGTTTACGCTACATTTTGACCGACGTTTCGTCAAATGTGGAAGAAGATCGTCACACTCCAACGATATTCGATTCTGAATTGGAGCAAATTAAAATTGAAATGAAAAAGTATCGGTGACCAGAAAATTTAATCTCTGACATTTTTAACCGGAACACGATTCACGGTTATTCCGTTTTTTCCGTGCTAAGATAACGATAGCCAATAATATCTCGCAACGTACAGAATTCTTCTGCCTGTTATATGTTCCCTACGAACGTTACACGATACAATAACAAGGATTACAAGTAGATCACCCGCAATATCTCTCGTTTTTGGAATAACGTCCATCTGTTGTAAACGAATCGTGACGTACACGCAACCCGCTGAAATTATGGGCAAAGCGAGTCACGTGTAACCTCGGATTACGCTGAGTTGTAATACTACATGGCCGTAGAGTACCAAGACTTGCCGTACAGAGTGTCCATGACGTGGGAACGACTTTGGGGGGAGAAGGGCTTTGTACGGAATCAGAACTTGAGAACAGTTAAAAAGTTCATGTAACGAACGTATGTCCTATTTGAGTTTGGTTTCCAGTTACAGCGAGTTTCGCGTTACGATAATTGCTCGTAGGACGCCTATTGACGGTGTCGAAATACTTTTCAAGGGAATCGAACAAAGTTTACAACTATAAACCGTCCACGGATTTACATTGAAGCCCAAAGAGGCTATTTTGAACACGTCTGGTGAAATTAAGCGGATAAGTTTACTAAAAGACAAACTCACTTAACTGGAAAACAGGGACGAATAAGACAGACGATACCAACTCTAAAAAAAAAGGAGTTTCAAGTTGAAAACTAATTTTCTGGTTTTTACGACTTCAAACTCTCCGCTTTCGAATAAAATTGATCGCATGTAAAAAAAAGGAGCTTTCGATAAAAAACTAATTTTTAGGTTTTCGCGGCTGTACACTCTTCGCTTTCGAATAAAATCCATCGCATTTAAAGAAAGAAGCTTTCGAATCGAAAATTGATATTCGGATTTTCCCGGCTCTACACCGTCCGCTTTGGAATAAAACGCGTCGCAATTAAAAAACCCGTGCAAATTTTCCTAAAATCATAGACAATGAGAAACAGGACATGTATACGTATTTATAGAAACTTTTAATATTTCTCTCACACGCTAAATCCAACCGTTTCGCGGTGAAACAGTTCCACCGTGTTACTGGACACCCTGTATACGTGTATGTACTACTCGCCCTCTTACCCGCAAAGTCACGTGATGTATCGTCGGGAGGGTCTTTCGGAGTGCCCAGTTTGATTAAATCTTTGATCAGTGACGATATCCATTTTACGCAGCGTAATGACCATAAGCGATCGGTTCACGCCTATAGAGGCTTAGTGCTTTTCGAAAATAATGCCGACGGTAGCGAGAAATCGGACAAGAGACATTCGGGGGATTCTGATTAAATCTTTAACGTGGGTGGGACCCACTTGAGGTCGATTTGATTAAATCTTTGATTGCTGGTAGTCACGCCGACACACGGGGACGACCGATATCGGTAGCACGGGATACATATTGTACAATCTCACTCGTGCTCTCACTTAATACTGCTTCGCGTGATGCGGAATCACGTACAATCTGGAAAAAGTGAGAAAGGATAAAATTATATTTCGTATAACAATACTCACATCACAATATTATCGAGAATGTTTTCTCTGTATAATTTTAATTTTCCGCGTTAAAACAATTTTTCATCATCGTTTCGTTTATTCGGCAGAAATTTAGAAACAAAACGTTTTTATTATTAAGATAAAGATGTCTCCTTTTCACCCTTGGTTAAACGAAAATGCTGAGGTTTGATTATTTGGTACTTCGCCAGCATCGAATTTCCACCAAATTTGATGCATACGTGGCTCACGTGCCGGTGAAATTTTTCGTTACGCGTAATCGCGGCACGATATGCAAATAGCGGCAGTAACGAGCCGCGCTGACTTATCGCGCAGAAATGTTACACCAATGTGTAACGCGCGTTATTAAACTCAGAATTCCTTATCAAGATTTAATCTTTCGCATCAACGTCCTTCCGAAATAACGCATTGCCTCGTCCGTTTTAATAAGCACGAAAATCAACTACCATTAATCGAGCGTTCACTTAAACGCATAATTACGAATCCGCGTCGAGTACCGGCGATGCGTGAAAAAGAATGTAATTAATTTCGCGATCGCATAGCAGCTGGATCGCGCTGCAAGTCGGCCATGACCCGATATGAATTGGGTTTCAGACTCTAATTAAACTTCAAATAGGCTCGCTCGCCTCGGCGCGATATAACGAAGCGAGAAGACGATGGGGTTACCGCGGATCATTAATTCGTTACAGGATCGTAGGAATTGAAACTCTTTTTTTCCCGCGGATTAAAAATTTTGGCGAATAATTAATCCCGCCCAGCAATCGGCACACGTGCCGGACCGTCTCAAATATTGCTTTTAAATTATCATGACTCCAAAATAACTCGATATTCCTCCCTGCCCATTGTGACAGCGAACTTCATTAACGTCCTTACCCTCGGTTTGATTTTAATTATCGCGGGACACGTTTATTTCACTTGCCAACGGTGGAACGGGTTACTCGCGAGCGAGGTTTTAATCAATCTAGGCGATAATTGATACGTTGATACACACGCCGGTGCGCTATCAACGTCTCGTTATTAACCCTGCGAATTTCTTTCACCGATATCGATAAAGAGGCTCTATTCGCACGGCGTCGATATCATTATTTGTCAGACGAATCTCTTTCGGCGGCGAGTGAATAATAACCGAGGATATATCGATTGCCCTCGTTGAGATACGAGTTTTGTTTTAAGCGTAGGTGGGGCGCAGTAGGTTGGCGGAATAAAATGGGAAAAGACAGACGGGTGAAATCATTCTCACGCATTCTTCTCCCTTTACTCGCTCTCACCGCGAGAAACGTAATATCCCTGTGGATTTTTCGACATTGTACCCATAAAAGGTTTTGATGTTCCGATCAATCACCCCATCTGACTGATATTGGACGGAGCTTGGCAGGCGCGAGCATCGATCTTTGATTATCCATCCCTCGCTGCTTTCGTAATCTTACTTATCCGCGCTTTTCTTTATTTGCTTACTTCTACCCGTCGGCGGGGTTTACGAGGTAGACGTGGCTGCGAGGTGAGATAGTTGAGAAGAGGCGCTCGATTATTATCTACATCAACGCTCTAAGGTCGAGGTATTACATTCGTGGCAGCTGAATCCTCTAGGATTACACTTTCGTGCGTACAATCAAAATTGAGACGTATTCATTTATACGTATAACGAAGATTGTCAAACGTTGGCGTCACGTCAGAGCAAAACTTTTTATTTCGTTATCAAGGATATTTTATTCAGTGTTTGTGTTTAGAACGTAAAGAAACGAAATACCAGGAATCGCGTGCGATTCGAAAAATATTGAATTCGTATTGTTATCATTATTATGCGGAACGTGAATTCCTATGCGGGTCGTGGAAATAGTCGTCATCATAGTTCGGGTAACCTTTATCCCAATTATCATATCCATGGGGGACGTCGAATCGAATGTGTTCGCGACGATGGTGATAGTTATCGGCACCTTCGTTGCGACCATAACCATGAATCGATTATTGTTCACTGAATCATTATTGTTGTTAATACTCACCATTTTCGTTCCCATCGATTCTCAGTAATGAAATTCGAATCGGTCATCGTAACGATCCCACGGGTAGTCATCGTTTTTCGTTAGGTGGGTTATACTATCGTGATCGTGTTTAACGTAGACGCCGTAATGGCCATGATCGTCATCGTACCCGCCGCCAGGCTCTTTTCCATCGTGATGACGATGGCGATGCTGGTAATTATGTTTGCGATAATAGCCGTGTTTGTACTCGAGACTATAACCATTCCCATTATCACCGTCCTTGTAGCCACCGTAGTGCTGAGCATTTCCGTCACGATTGTGGTGCCCACCTTGATAATTACCGTGATCGTTTATTTCGTTTATATCGTTATCGAATGTATCGTGCCCGCTAATAATGGATCCACCTAAAATATCATTGTTACAATGGATTTTCTCTCTCTCTCTCTACTTTTTACCCACAGTAGAAAAAACTCGGCTGAGTTTTGAATATGGTTCATTTTCTGATTTTTAAAATATCTGGCAAGAAAGCTTTCGTACCAAGGAAGCTTTGCGTTACGAGAGCGAAAATTAGAATTAAACGCGCGCCATTTAAATAATTCTAAGCGGCTGCGGTGCGGGATATTTTATATGTAGTTAATAATCGTGATATCCGAGAGAATACGACTGTTACCAGCTCCATAGTCCTTGTGAGGGTGACCATCTTCATTATGATAATCCTCGGTGTTAAAAGTGGTTAGATATCCTGGATTAACCTTGTAATCCTCATTTTCGTTAGTACTTTTATCCTCCTCGAGACCTTTGATTGGTTTATCTTTGAAATGAGCAAGACCGCGTCCGAACGTGAAAGTATTCTCTGCCATTCCAAAAAATGTCGCGATTATAACACTCAGACATATTACCTAGGAACGATAAGTAAGAAACAACGGTATAGAAAATTAGATGGTCGCGTCTAGTGGAATTGTATCTAATCTTCGATCTGCTTTGATTTCGTTTTATTGAAATTGTATAATTATTTAGGGTAATTAAAAGGGACTCGGTTAATCTTTCTCGATAATATCTCTCTACTGGGTCTACAGGGTGTCGCGTAATCTTCGCCTTTCCCTTTGAGGGGTGATATCGGAGATAATGCATATCGAGTATTCCCTTATAAAAAATATTCATTTATCTCCTTTAGCAGGATATTAACGAAAAACGATAGCCAATCAGAGAAGAGCGCGCTAACCTCCGGTGCTAGTTATTTTCCTGTGTTATATCTAGTCCAACCGAAAACCAATAATCGCTCACTCCTCTTCGATCGGCTATTGTTTTTCATTAATTTCTCATTAACCAACGATAATCCAAAACGAACAGTTCCGAGAAGGAAAAATCTGTTTGAAATTATACCAGGTATCGCCTCTCAGAGAGAACCCCCCCCTTCCATTTTTTAAACATTCTGTATAATTCTCAATAATTTACACTTTTTTTTAATTATTAACGTTAAATACCTTCCTAGCCGATGCGTTACATACCTTGGAATACATCATGGGCGAAATTGATTCATTCTTAATCCATTCGCCTAACGATACGACTGACGGAACGCGAAACACTAGATCGGGCTTTTATACGAAAATGTTCGCCCAGGAAATTATGTCATACTTTCTTTCCAGAGAACGAACAATGCCTACCGCTGTCGCGTTATTTAATCGCGATTTGTGTCGGTCGCACCAAACTGCACGATTTTTCAACATCCCGATTCGCTGCGATTCTTCGTTGTGTCTCAACCGGGGAATAAACGGCGCGGTTATACGAATCACATTTTTGCCGACATAAACGGTGTGTAACTGTCTTTTCGATTACTGGGTCAGCGGAGTTCTTATCGATCACCAATTCAATCAACCAGCGCAAGACCTCCTTATTTCTTTTCCTTCGATCATACGACAAGTATGTTACCGTGACACGGTATTCGTCATTCCACGAACGCCGCGGATTTCTAATTTCCTTAAGAAATGGTTTACCGCGCCGTAAGTCCAATATCTTTTGCAACTCTTTTTATCGCGTCTACGCAGACCGAAGTAATGTCCCTCGTAAAACATTTCTATTTTAATGAGAATACCGTTTCTCATCTGGAAATTTGTCGTTTTAATGAATGCTCTTTCAAAATAATAATTAGCCGCTGGTGTCCCCTTGTTTCGAATAATGGATATGAGAAACAAAGGAGGATTGAAACGGTCGAATACGATAAGAGAATATAACCCAAATTAAGGTTTTTTATTTAGCAACAAAAGTTGCATGCCACGAATTCGTGTTAATTGACTATAACTGACAAAATTCACTATTTAATATCTTTCGCCGGTTTTGTGGTAGACTGAGATCGAGTCTTCTCAAAATTAATTTATATCACCGGAGAAAAAGTTTGCAATTGCGCTCGGCAATTAGCGAACATCTTTTCCTTTGCGACGCGGCTAGATATCCCACATCTGCGCGAAAAGATACTTTCGAATATTTACCGTAATTCAAAACTATAAAAATATTAATATAACGATAATTGGTCAACCAACCCTTAATTCTATTATCATATCCGCCATTCGTTAACTTTCTTATCCGGCCTTAGTTTACACGAAACTTAGTATCGTTCAAGCTACGATCGTTTTCGACTTTGCGAAACGATTTTCAAACGATCGGGAGACGCGTAGACGTGTCTCGTTCGAATCTATTTATCCGCCACGCGTGACCTGTCGCGTGACGGGGCTTTTTAAATCAAATCTCTGAGTCGAATCTTTCTACGATGTCAGATGCAACGACACGATAAAGCCTGGCTCACGGCGATCGTCCCCCTTTCTTCTCGGCTTTGCGATAAATTTTCAAACGGAGCACCAAACTCACGACGCCCATCGAGAATGCCGCGTATTTTCAACGGACCGTCGTCGTTGCTGTAAAAAAAATATTACCCCCGAGCCTCCGTGTCTTCCGTATGACAGAGATTCCACGATGATAATAAGTTTTCCTAATAGCCTCCTTCACTTTTTCCGCACAGCGGGGGAGAGATTTCCGGGGAAAGTTCTTTTTTTGATAGCGATCAAATGAGAAGTTGTCGGATGCGAAGATGGTATACAGGGTGTACCGTTAAGATGCGATACTTGGGTTAATTCCAAGCAGGATATTCTTATTAAAATTTCCGGATAGCGTCAGTTAACGTACGTTCGACGGTGAATTACGTTTCTGCTGTTTAATTGTTTTATTGTTACGAGTTAGCGTGTCAGTGCCAGTGACCGTGCAACGAAATGTACGTTCGGTACGGTGACTCTTGACTCTTGGTTGACACTTGCGACCAGCTGTACGCTACGGGCTATTCTGTCAGAAATAATTTACTTCTTCGATATCCAGGCCTCGGTGACGTAGCGACACGCACGTTCGAGCGACAGGTGAATTTTTTAGGCGAACGAGTGAGTTCTAATTTAATTTATCGGTGAATGTCTACTATACCCGTTCCCCCGAACGACTTCTGATTTTTTAAATATCTCGTTAACCGAGACGATTCGGCGATTTTAATACTTTTTAAGATATCACGATATTAATAGACTTATTCATATATTGAAATATGCGATAGCGTGAAACCTGCTTGGAATTATCCCAGGTTTTGCACCTTGAACGTGTGACAAGTTTTTAGCAGACACCCCGTATTTGTAATTTTCATTGTACCGTCACGCGTACGTACAATTTGATAAAATCAAATTAATCCTATTTCACGGTCATGCAAGGTATAGGCGGGGAGAGCAAGGGAGAAATTAAAATAATTCGTGCTTCGTGGAAAGTTGTGCGTAGAGTTACGTTAACCGACGGCGAACGAAACTCGTATTCAACGGTGAAATTGCGTTTGCGATATCTCGCTGTTCTTTATTCATCGATACGCGCCCGAACCGTTCCGTTTGGTTGAATTAAAAGTCCACAATGGCTATGCTTTATTCAACCATTTTTAATCGCGATAAAGAGTATACGCGCCGGTCAACGATACTTTTGCGGAGATCGGGGGCGCAATTTTTTAATCCGCCGGAAAGCTCGGTCAACCTCGCGGTTTGCGATTGTAACGTTTGAGTTAATCTCTAAAATACCGATACGAGCCGCGGATACATCACCGTATCAACGATCGTACGGTAACATTCGATATAACAGCTGGTTGGATATTAAAATAAACCGCTTCATTCGGCGAATAAAAGTTGATTGGAGCCACGGAAAGTAGGACAGATAATATTTAACTATAATACTCGCCGAATGCAAACACTATTTTTACAAATCCAAATTGCGAGATAAAGCGTATCGGGATGGAAAGCTTCGCGCGCTCTTTCGAACTGGAACAAAGACCATTTGGTTTAGAACAGTGGTTCTCAACCGATCATCCTGTCGATCTAGGAAAACGTTATCAACTTAAATAACCGTGGAATTTTAGTTACTAAACATTAAATTTAAAAACTAACGTGCAAAGTGCTATTTTAAACTAAGGTATCAGTAATTCGAAAAATATTGTTTAATTTTCATCGGTTCGCGATTCGTTTTATTAAGAGTGCAAATAAAGCGAATGAAATTACCCGTCGATCCGTTAATATAAATTATCTCAAGTAATAATAGTCGCCCGTTGCATAACGGGAAACAATGAACGAACTTTCGATTGCAATAAAAATATGTCTGGTTCATAACTGTTCGTAAGGAACGCAATTTCTATTCTCGAAGCCGTCGAGATTGGGGTGGAAGTATCTTCAAACGGAAACAAATTATCTGTAATCGATGGTCAATCGTTCTGTCTGCAATTCAAACTTTACAATTCGACGATTCGAGGAAGGAGTTCCGTCGCTAGGAAATTATAGCCAGGCTCGGATCCACGCGCACTACTTAGAAGGAGATTACTCTCCCGCTGAATGCTACAAAAAGTTTCTCAATTCCCTGCAGTTACCTCCGTTACTGGCAAATTTATAACGCGCCTAGCGCACACGTACGGTAAAACATTATCGTAAATCGAGTACGTAGCTTGCGCGCAGTGCGTTACCCTTATCGTTCCCTTATTTTCGAATATTGAAACGGAAAGTTTTCGACACCGTCGCTATGATTTTTTTTAAACGATTCATCTAGGCCCGTTAAACTTTTGTTAGTCGATTTTTGTTTGTCAAATTTTCTATCCATCGTTGCTAGTTTTCTTAATCGTACGAATAAGAGGTAATACTGATAACTGGATTCACAATTTTTTCTTTTTAGTCTGCTTAGCATTTGTTGTAATTTCTGTCTTGCGCAAAACGTATCGGGACTCGATTGTTCTGATAATATATGTATACTATTATAAAAGAAAATCATTTGATTTCAGACACTTTTACCATAAACATCGTTATCGCGTCTGGGTTTGTTAAGAGATAATTCGGGCTAGCGTGGAATTAGTTTCGTTAAAGTTCGAAGAACGCGAACGAGTACGGGATTTATTCGAATTGAACTTTGGTAATCGATCGCCGGAAAGTATTTGAGTTGACTCGGGGAGGATGCCGTTTGAATTGACGTCACGGATCGTAGCCATTACGTAGGAAGATTTTTCTTGACGATTATTATCCTACGAACCGCGAATTAAATTTTATCCTAACGTTTTCCGCGCACTCTCATCTTATTCGGTCCTTGTTTTCTCTCCTCGGCAATAAAGCTACCGTTCATGGCGACTGTTTCGGATAACTTTTCAAGATTTCACGGAATTGTTTCTTTCTTGCTTCATCCCCAATCCGAATGACAAGCTTCGGTAAAAGTTTTGAACGAACGAAGGGGACGCATTAGACGGGAGTATCATGAATATCTATAAAAAAATTTCCCTCTTTCGCGGAGGACCATATACTTTCACCCACGATCTTAGGTAAAAAAAAACTTTTTCAGAAATTTATTTAGACTGCGGGAAAACGTGTAATCCCGGATAAAGTTTCTTAATATGGGTATGTAGATTCCGTTACGACTTAACTTTTCACGCTAGGGTGAGTTAATAATTATCCGCGACGTATTTGCAAAATTTATCTCAACGATCGAGATGTTTTTCAACGCGGTCCCCTTGCTCCTCGATGCGAGGGAGCATAAATAAGGGCGGTGAGATACAAAAGAGGCAATGCTGGAAAATGATACCCAAGCGAGACGTGTATCGTGTTAAAATAAAAATTCGACCTCCGAATTCAAAAGTCCGCGATTTACACGAGTCGTACTTTGGTAACTTCTTGAAATTTGTTAAAACGCTTCCAGATAATTAACGAGTCGTTACAACGCGTTTCGTAATTTTGCTCGACACTAGGTACGAATACCAGTGGATTATAATAATGAACGCCGGTGTGGACCGACTTAGGATAACGAGCAATCTAGGAAAATAGAATCCTAGAACTAGCCAGCTCGTCAAGCGGATCCCGCGGTATTACTAATTTGTCACGATGATGTATTGTGATGGCGTAATTAGAAGTTGTCGCCTCATGAATTACAGCGGTGTGCGAGCAATTCTTGGCTTACCACACGATCCACACACTCTTGTACATTCCTGAGAATGTGACACAATTGGGCTATTACGGCCATTCATTATAGCGTAATTGTATTCAGCTTAATTTCACGTTACGTTTTCACAGTTGGAAACAATAGTGTCCCCTGACGTTACTGCATTGTCATTACCGTGCAATGCGGGTCGGTGGGATCCAGTTGTATTCTCGGCCAGTGACTGTATCATTAAGCGGTTTTGTAAATGCAACGCGATCGGTAAAATCATATTCTTTGTCTTTGAGCTTATTATCGGGATACCCGAAAGCACAGATCCCGCCATGGAATTATAAATTCGATTATTATATTCGAGACAACGATATTTTTTTTTATAAAAACTTAATACGATTGATCGATTCATTCGGATTTAACGCGCGGTTATACATATATGGGGAATACCGATTGTACGCAATGCACAGTCAAATTATTTATCAGAGAAAATTTGCAATATTTAATGTTTGAAAAGTTTAAAGAGCGTATTTAAACGATAACGTCGAATAGCGATCTATCTAAAGAGAAACGTGATTTCTGAGTTTACGTCAAAATTGAAGTCCGGAAAATAAGCACGTGGAGTATTCTCCCAAGCGCAAATTTGCAAAACATCCGTCAGAGAGTATTAGCGTCGTTATTCAAAAATCCAAAGTTTGACACCCCGTTTCGAGCAAAAAAAAAGGGACAATCTTATCTGTTACCATCTAGCCGATGCTAACGTCGCATTTCATTTCTTTATAATAATACTTTTCCAACCAAAAGATATGAGCCCTATCGAGTTTAAAAACCGT
The DNA here is from genome assembly GCA_933228935.1 of Pemphredon lugubris. NCBI lineage: Eukaryota > Metazoa > Arthropoda > Insecta > Hymenoptera > Crabronidae > Pemphredon > Pemphredon lugubris. Next base: position 53,459,759 of record OW121817.1, on the reverse strand, counting down.
CCCCTCGAAATATCAAGTTTTCGAGTTACGTTCGCTATCGTATCCGTGATCAGCTGGCGATCCCGGAACTGGTCCGCGCTCAAGGCGCTCAAGGATGATCAAATGACCCAGATACCGGTGACACTGCCGCGCGGATACAGATCCGTTCAGACGGCAGGGAACACATACGTCGGTAATTGACGAGCGAAATGACGCAACGCTTTTATGTCTCAACGAAACCTCGATTCATCCGCCATGGGCCATCGGGTCTTTACGATCGATGGCTGTCCGTGATGCATCCCTCAAGGATAGGCTTGGGTCCCCCCCCGACAAACGCGAGGAATCATCCTCGAGATTAAAGGCGTATCGCTGGCATACGGAGGTCGAGCAACGACACACTCCCCCTCCCCCGGGTAACCCCCCCTCGTGTTCTATAAATCACGATTGTATCGCGCGGTCCTACGCTGGTACCGAAGAGAACCAACCTGGTGACAACGTCGGGGACTGGGTAATCATATTCGTCACGAACAGCCGGCTTCCAGCGTAGATTTACGAGGGTGAGTTTACGATTTCGCCGCCGATCGTAACCTCAAGCTGCGCTCCGGCAGAACCGCAAGGAGCTCGCTACTTATACATTCTCCCATGTACGGATTCGGAATCTCACCAATTACTCGGGATCTCGGCGTCGTAAACATCGAGGGTAATTAACATTACGATATTAAACTGGGAGGGAAATTGTGCTCTGTTTATATTATCCCCGTGTCCGTTGTCTGTTAACGAAATTGACGGTGATGCGGTAATATTCGTGTTGCCAAACGCGGATGTATAGCGCGGACGCGTTCGTAAATCATTTTTCGATACCATCGAATTATTCATTTTTAAAAGAAACCTGAAAGATAGACGAAGGTGTTTTATAATCGATACAATCAAAGTTTCGAAGACTCGGAAGTAAAATGATACTACGAGAAATTTGGGGTAAAAATTGTTTGCATAAATTTTGTATTGTACATTAACTTTTAATTCGAAAATATTCTGAAACGGTGAATTATTAATACCGATTTTGGTTCCTATCAGAATTCCATGAATCCAAAGGTTCCTTCGATGATTCCTAGAACTCCAACCGCAACGTCGCGCCAGCGCGAACGAATCGAAATCATTAAATAGAAAACGAATTATGCTTAAACGTCGATGAAGAAAAGCGTAACGTGCAGCCGAAACCCGCGTAATAACGGCGCGAAGTCTTTCTCCTCCCTCGGTCCATTATTTTTCAAGGAACAATTATTCAGCTTTAAAACTTCATCGATTACCGTACAGTCCCATTCACCATTGTCGCCAACAATCGTTAACGATTCGTTTAGTTTTAACGATCCTCTAATTGTTCCTTGTCGCAAAACCTGGCAACGGCGTGCGGAGGGGGAAGGGCAGGGGGGGGGCGAGGGAACCGATCCAGGGCCGCAATGGAATTGCAGTCGGCGAAAATGAGTCAGCATGTCGGGAAGAAACTATCGCGCATTCTAACTCGTTTAATCTTATTTTACTTGGACGATTGCCGATTGAAAATCCGTGGCTCGCAAGGAACGTCGTGGCGACCGAACGGGATGCGGTGAAACGCTCCTTCATCCTCGTTTACCGTTCCAGCTGATGCTCGTTTGCGTTTCAATCGTATCCTTCCTACGTTTCTGCAACGATAGAAAGTTCAAGGAAACAGGAAAGCAGTTTTCAGCCGACGACGTGATGAGCGTAACGATTGGAAATCTTCGTTGCGGAGTAGTAGAAGCCAATCGGTGCTCGGGCGCCCTCGTAACCCGACCAATAAAGCAAGAGGCAAAGCTTCGAGTCTCTGGCATTCAAATTGAGATTTCTTGTTCGAATTCGTCGTGATTCGTATTCCGTTTTTTTTTTTTTTTTTTTTTTATTACATCGCGTATGTAATTAAGGAGAGTACCGCACGGATCACTGTAATCCAAGTCTACGAGTCGATCGTATTCAAATGTATTCTCGTTATCGATTTACTTCCAACGATTCTTACGCCTATGCGAGAATTTGGAAAATATCGTCGGATACGAATTTACAGGTTCGTAGTTCGGTTAAAACCCAATCTCTGCCGGTACAAAGGTTTTCTAGGCCTGACAGTTTTCGGATACCCCGAAACGTGGCGTACAACGATCTTACACGAAAAAAAAACGAGAAAATACTGTCCCTGTAATTTCATTTCTAAAGTAACACGGGGGTAAATCCTTTTTTACGGTTCGTTTTATGAAGGTGTCGAGTCAAGTGCCTTCTACATCCATTTATCTTACCGAGGGTTAGGAAATTCATACGAAGGGTCGAAGGGTTGCTTTGGTTTCATACGCGTGTCGAAGGTCCCTCGGCAACGAAGCTAAGAATAGTGCCTGAAAATATTTTACGAGACTGCTCCCTTCAAATTCACGTGGGCATTTCTATCCTCCCTTTTCGCACTGCAAGCAACGGAGCAACGTCACTTTCCGGATACACAAATTAAATCTCAATCGATTTCGCGACGTTGCGTGTTCCGCGCCGTCAGAAACGAGGGGACGCTTAATCCCGTCGGATGCGATAAATCTCCGATCGAACGAGACATTTCCGAGAGACGAGTGGCTTAAAAGATTCGAGCGTGCAAAATCATATTTTAAACAATTCATTTTTTAATGCCGCTTGACCGTCTTGAAAATCCCCGTTCGTTTTTTCCTGAAAAGATGCAAGGTCTGTTTTATAAAGAATTTTAATGTTATCAAAATTTTATAAATTTCCTTGTAGCTTAACCGAGTTCTTACTTTACGTACTATATATGCAAAAGATAGTTCTCGGGTACTTGTACCTGACTGGAAACAAGGTTCTTAATCCCCGAACAATCCTGTCGAATAATTAATTTTGAATTATGTCTTATTCGCGTACGATGTACGATGTACCTGACGTCCGGAGCTAATACACGAAAAGACATTAAAACCTTCGCGCAATTAATTATACAGTCCATACGTTACACAGTCGATTATCGTACATTAGAGGAAGGCAGATCTTTGTCTATTTCCGATGTTCCATTTCTCTCGCTCGAACGCAGCGGGTCAGTGTATGTACGTGCAGTCGTCGTTCACGAATGTATCTTCGCCCGTTACGTACCGGCAGGCTGGATTGTGACATTGGCGTTTACATACGCGTATGTACATACCTGCCGTATCAGTAAATACAGGGGATTGCTACCTTAGGTTAACGCGTGTATCCGTCGCACGTGCATCGTTACGTCGGCATTTACTCTCGTACATAATGCGTCGGCGCTCAGCGTTCGATTATTCGTTTAGATCTTGTGAAAGATAATAACTCGGCGATAAAGGTTTTTAATCAACGTCGTTGACAGATTGGAAAAATTAAACGAATGTTTGTCTTAACCCGTCTACAGATTTTGAGACACTTAAATCGATAATAATAATCGCCCCACCTCGCACAACGTGTACGCAATTTATTTCAAAATTGCTTTAAAATACGTAACGGTAAATGCCAATAATCGTTAAATGGTGGAAGCATTAACATAATTTCAATTGTTCGGGTGTGATAAATAAAACGACGATAACCGTTTCCATCGCCGTTTAACCCGGCCGGAGTATTAAATCAATTTTCTTTTTAAATGGTAATTTTAAGCTACCCGACAGAGCGCAGAGTACAATTACAGATTTAGTTGTACGAATTATCCTCGAATTACTCGTCCCGCTACGTTTCCCCTACCCGCCGTTGGTAGGTGAGGAGGAAACGTTAATTCACCTCCCACCATTTTTGTTTACCCGAACCCGTTAAATTATTAGGTTCGCAATCCGAGGGCGTCGAATGAAAATAAAGCTCGCTAACTATTCATTTATCTCTGCCGACTGGTTCTATTGAAATATTCATGCGAATCCAGCCTGCTTCCAACAATAAACTGGCGCGATGTATCCTGCGGGTACCTTCGCAAAATGCACCGGGAATCGATTGCCCCGGGGAAAAGGCATCGTCACGCCAACGTCAGACGACGTTTCGACAAAATACGACAGGATATTAAGAATTCCTTCCTCCGTTAGTCATTCCGCCGTTAGTTCCTACTAGCACGTAACGCGAGGTAGGATGGTACTATAGCGGTATGCGCTCTACGGAGATGACTCCATACCAGTGTGCGTTATACGTACAGGGTGCTCGAGAATGTATGTAACAAACTACGAGAATAAATAGAGGTGATCGCGAGAAATAACTTTAGGTGATAAATTCATGTCGGGTAGTATCTGAGTTTCGCGACACCAGATGTTAAAAATTATTATGTTCGGACATACTTTAATCATCGTTGTGTCAGCCTCAGAAGAATTTTCTTTTTTTAGTCAGGTTTGATAGGATTGTTGGGAAAGATTACTTTTCGACAATACGTTCGTAAACAGAGAATCATTAGGTTTTATAACCGGGCGAACGATATAAGTTATGAAAAAATATGTATATATTATTATATCGCGATTGTACGTAAAAAATTTGTGAAGAAGAACGGATCGGAGGTACAATTAGTTTTCGAGTAATTGAGGATAATGCAGTTCGTGTTCTACCGTCGTCCCTGAATGCACCTCCGCCGAGTATATGCGAACAGTCTTCCGTTCTAAGTTCTAACGATGCCTCGCATCGGGTTCACGTGGCTCGCCAAACCACTCGCGTTTGGCGTGCACGATTTCGTTTGGAATTGCACTGATTCAGGGAACACTGCCAAAATATTTCGCCGATATTACGGGGACAACTCGCAAATAGGTAGCTTCAATTAGATCGCACGTGTTTGTTTCATGGTCTCGGGGTTTGCAAATGAATTTTGCTACTCTGCAAACAGCGCAAGCATCTACGTTCTCCAATTTTACAATTAGCCCTTTTCGTTGATTATTCGTTTCTCCGAAGTAACGATCAAGAATGACTTGCAATAATGTGTAATATATCGCGATAATTAAACGCTGTAATTACTACTACGGTTTATTTTTTTTTCGTCGCGAGGAGGCTCGGTAATGAAACCGGAACGTGCAAAGGGAAAATAAAAGTCTGGGAAATAACTCCGAGTCATTAAATATTTTATTATTCCTGGTAACTCGTGATTTAGAAATGTTGTAGCAAATGGCGTGCAATTCTTTCGTAACTACAACGATGGCAAATTGTATTTGCGATGTTTGGGTTAAATTTTAATACGAAACAACGTACCTCACTCGCGTATATAATTACCGCGACCGACAAGCGTGATAACGACATTTCGAGATCCTTACAGACCTTGTAACGATCGAAGTCTCCTCTGCATCACGGACACGAAAATTTGCGTGCCCAAACGCGATCACCTTTCCGTTACGTCGCAACGACGTTCGCGATTGCCGAGAAGTCTCTTTCCATCAAAGTTTCGATCACCGCAGTTTTCCGGGGTTAGAATGTTAGCGGCGAGGGTTCTCGGGAAAGGTGAGTTCCGGGAAAAGCAGATGGCGAATATTCCGCGCGGAAGGTGGTTCGCTAAGATCGGAGAAGGAATTGGCTCATTGCGCGAAAGCCCATCAGAGTAAATCGATTCTGCCCGCGTTGTCTCGGCTACAAGAAAATTTCTCGCGTCTCCGGCGAAACGATGCGACGGTATCCAAGAAAATCGAGAAAACTTGACGCGGACCACGTTTGATCTCGCAATCGCATCGACTTTTGGTTCGGTTTGTTTTTCCATTCGCGAGAAGGGATTGGTACGATGATCACGATCGCGTTGGACCAGTGTCCCTAACTTTATCCGCGGCGAATGAAAAACAAGTACTCGTGCATCGTAATTTTGTTAACAAGTGGTGTCGGATGAAAATAATGTGATAAAGTTTTATGACTAATTTGTCTCTGGTTACCGATATAGAAAATTGAGTCGTGTTCGAGAAATGAAATCGATCTTCATTCGAGAATCATTCCCCTCGGGAGAAAAAGAGTTGTACGCAATGATTTGTATGAAATATAATGGAGTTGTCGTTATCGTGTTTCCTCTTTGTCCTATATACTACCTGTATGTATATGTATGTGTGACAGCATATGTATTTAAACTATATGTATAGAATAATCATTAAATAATGAATTACAAACATTCGTAACGTATTACTTACACAAAATACCGATCAAGTAGAAGATATGCTCTCTAATATTTCTGATAGACGAAATATGACTCCTGTCATAAGATCTTGCCACCACTGTTATATAACGCACGATTATACAATGAAACTGAATTTGAAATTATAAATATCAAGATATTCGTTACGCACGTCAAACTAATTTTCTCACAATTCCTGTAGACACACTTTGCGCGAGAAGAAGTAATAACAGCCGTATACATTTTTCTACCAACTATACGTTCCAATCTATGAACTCCGGACGTCTTATCGCATCGTAATTATATACCAAGACGTGACGAATTCGCTGCGATTAACTCACTGCAATTCCGCAACGGTAGGATTAGACCCCCGTAACCCTCCGGGCGTCTAGTTTATGCCGATAACAGGAAGATAACTGAGCAAGCAACTTGAATCCGGAGAAACGATGAAGATCATAAACTTATCCAGTCCGCCAGAGTCTCGGAAATCTCTTGGACACTTTGTACTTCGGGAACATGTATCCCTCTCTTAGTGGGATTCCTTGGATCTAGTTTACGCGCCCGTCAGGCTTTAAAGTCCTTTCGAAATTCCCCCTTCGTTATTCTTTTCACGACAGCGAACGAGTAGGATTTCCGAAGGATAATTTCCAGAGTGATTTTTACGACTAGACGAAAGAGGAGTGGAGAGTAAAGAGTAGACGTAGACTGGTTAGCCAGAAGTTACCGATTACACGAGTCATTTTATTTTTTAATCGTTGCAATTAAAAACACGACGGTTGAGACGAAGGTTTACAAACAAACCCCCGGAACCAAAGATGGCGACTTTGAAGGAATTTTGGGATTCTGTAGAGAGGGTACAAGGTATAAATTTTGATATTTTCGTAATTCGTGGTAAGTCAGTTCGAAGGAGTGGTAATATGCAAAATTTTCAACTACGCTATCTAACCGAATATTAAAAGCATTGAAAGATTTAATATCCCTTATAATTTACGAGATAATTACGAAAATCTGATAACCCTCTATTTGAAGGGGTAATTTTCACCCCTTCGAACCAACTCACCGAACAAACTTTACTCATCATTGTTAACCCTAGCCAAATAATATTTATAATAATTCAAAAATATTACCATAATTGTAATTACATAGGACGTATTTCAGTATCGATAAAAAACGTAATTGACGTAAACACGTGAGTTCGAAGGCGGAGACTCATCGGGCTAGTTACGGGCATCGAGACAATTTCGCGAATATTAAAACGAGCATTAACGCGAATCCATCGGAAGTTTCGAGGTTAATTTAACACCCGACGGATGCCGTAGCCATTCGTTTGGTCGAATCCGACGGAAAAAGCCCGGAGACCCGGAGTTGTAGGTAATTTCTCGTTATGATTCCCAGCAGCGCAGGATAGGACAGAAAAAGGGATGACCCCACGCAATTTCGTGAAATCTTCACTCCCCCTCCCCCCCTTCCCCCGCTGATTCCCCTTTCCCGTCTCTTTGATTCGTACCTTCGTGGAATTCTTAAGTAGCCACTACTGGGTGGATTCGCGCAACGATCCGAAAAATCGTGAATTCTCGCGTTGCGTGGGACTTAACTCGACGAAGAATTGAACCTCGGTAATCCCTCGTGTACCCGCCGCTAATGTTAACTCGTTTCATACGAAAACTGCGGTTATCTCGCGGTTATCGTTTCTGACGCGAAAAATGAAAAGAGCTTGTCGGGATGAATCGTCAAAATGATACAAATTTGACTACACCCATGCATCAAGGGATAAGGTCCAGGCTCCGATTAAGTGCAAGCATGCGAGAACTAGACTTCGTATCTAATCAGGAGAAACCGAACAAAGATTTTCGAAGTTGTCAGACCGCGTTAAAAATTAATTATATTAAATTATATATCCAGGAATATATCACGGATTATACGTTAAGATACAAGGTCTAGTTCTCGAGTACCTGTACTCGATCCGCGACAAGGCCTCGTCTCTTCACTCCTTCCACTCTTGAACGACGTGATAAAATTGTAATCTCCTAACATCGCGTATCTACCCACAAATTCGAGGATTCGGATCAATATCAGCCGAAAGAGCCTCCCCACGCGTAAAAGTGATACATCCCTATCCCCCGGGGAGTATCCCTTAATAACCAAAAATTAACCACCCACCTTGCTTTCCCTTATCCCCCCCCCCCCCCACGATAGCCAGATCCCTACCCCTGATTACGTCGCGCTAATAACCACTCGCCAATTATTATCGCGACCGGCGGCCCACGTTGCTCCCATTGTTTCGTGCACGGGAAAAAGATCGTCGAAAGACCCAATCGGGGCACGTAGGAATCACGGGGATTCGTCCGGCGTGGTATTTCAAAGTAAAGCCTCTCCCAACGGACCCGGATGATGTTACCAACGAGCAGGGATAGTCGGAGACCGTGCGTTGTACTGGGAACTCTCGAAACACACCGTGGTCTGCTAGGAGCGTACGTACCTTCCAAGTACTTCTATAAACGTACGATACACGCCGAAAGCCTTGTCCTCTGCTCCGTCAGTGTTCCTGGAACAAACTGGTAGGAAAGCTCGAAAGCTCTCTCTCCCTCTCTCTCTCCCCTCTCTCTCTCTCTCTCTCTATTTCTCACTCTTTCTCTCCACACCGTTGATGTAAACACCGAGCGCGTGTACGTGGGTATACACGGATTCGCTACACACGTTTTGAGATACGCGGACGTCCGTATTTGTACAGTCATGCCTGTCATTTCAATTCGGTGAGTCGTTTAACAATAGGATCACCCACCTCGGTTGGTTTTACCGCGTATCAGTTTTACTTATTCCGGGGTGTCGCCCGGTGTTTATGCGAAAAGGTGTTGTTCGTCGTCGAAATATGGGTGATAGTAAACTCGACTCGGTCCACTCCGGACGGCTTTTCCGGTGTTTTCCGTGGACGGAAAGATACGGTAGGCGGTTGATTGAATTTTAGTTTTGACGCCGAAACCCAGAGGTAGAGACAGATTTTTTTTTTTTATTTATCGCGAGTAGCGTTGACGACCTCGACATTTATTAGCTACTTGTGGAACGTGAAAATATACGTGTATCTAACTTTATGATAATTAATGTTTACGTCAGGATTTATGATACTAATTTTTATCGATTATCTCAGAATTTGTAGGCAATATTTTAATGGATGTGTCATTTTTCTAGCGTTTGTAGGTAAATCGCATTTTTTTCACAGCGCAGTGAAACGCGTCCCACGGTTACCTTTGTATCGCAGCTTCGGCGCGATTGTTTTATCGTTTATGAAACTATTCACTGTTCCGATATATGCGAGAAGTATCCGAATATGAGAGGCAGAGAGACGACGATGAAACTTTGGCGCGAAAAGCGTTTACTCGGTACTGTTTCGAAAATCGTATGCATCTTCGTTTCAATCAATCTAAAGGCAAAGATAACTTTATTCGCTCTTAGCGTTTCTACGATCGACACGCCGCGCGCAAGTTCGTATTACGGGATGTACTCTACTCAAATCAAAACGTATTTCACGCTCGATATATCTCCCCCAGCTCCTCTCTCTCTCTCTCATCTGTACTAAAATATCTCTTTCCATTCAATTTCGAGTAGCTCTAGCTAAAATACCGTGCAAAATCTCTAAATGTACCTTGCTATACAGATTTATTCGATCGAACGAATCATTCTCTCGATCCGAAATTCGTTTAATTAGAAAGACCGAGCCGTGAAAACAGCTCGCTTCGAGCTTTCCTCGATAACGGAATCGATCCTGTGGAAAATTTTAAAACCGGATCGAGCTCCCTATGACGCGTCCGCGCGCCCCACTGCGTATTAATCCACTCGTGGCTTTTCGGGCAATGTAAATATCTCCATCTGTTGGAACCAGAGTGGCTCTACGAACGAAATTCAATTTAAATCGAATACCCCGGTTCCTCCGTCGCAGAACAGATACGCGGAGATACCTCGTCCGAAACTTTACCCCCAATTTTCGACTTACTTCGCTACGCGAAGTCCAGGGGATGTACGTGTGTACGTTTGTTTACCGACAGCTGTGTATACGCGTACTTGTACAGCGTACGTCGAAAGTATTCGTGTACGTGAAAAGTGACCTGCGGCAACGCTTCGAGGCGTTAATAAATAATAGTTACCCGTGGATGGCCAGTCGATGCTTTGTTAACAAGAATTTTATTTGTTTCCTCGTCTTTAACTCTCCACGAGATACTCCCGCATTTTCCAGTCAAAAGAAACACACTGCACGTACGTCCGTTCGATGCGTTTAAGCGGACAAATGGAACGTATCTTTCGCTTCGAATTCGCCGGGAACCACTCGACGAATACGAAAAACGTTTTTTTCCCCCCTCGATAACTCGAGCTACGCGAGATATAAAATCGAGTGCTCGTTGAAATTCAATTTAATCGCCGTCAAAACAGAGTCTCGTCCGATAGATCCTTTTGTACGCGATGGGGGTCATCGGTGACACGATGCACTTTGTTACGACAAACGCTCCTTGTCTTTGACTCCCCCGTATCCGCCAAGCTCGCGTTCGATCGCTAGAGGAAATATCTCGATACGACGCCGGCCGTCCCGTTAAGCCGTCGCGTATTCGCCGCGAATGCCCTCGCGTAACGCTGCCGGCAATGTAAATATCTTTGTCGGTTCGAACCGAAATGGCCCTCTCGTCGGAACTCGATTTAAACGGAATAATTGGCTTACTCTCCGAAACGGTATCCCCCCGGATACTCGACTCTACGCGTCCGGTCCTCGGTTTCCGAACAACGCGTTTGTCGTTTTTTTTTTTTTTCGGTATTCCCAAGCACACCTCGCGTTCGCGAAATTTACACTAACGCCGCGCCGAAAAAGAACAAAAGACAAGGAATGCGCGAACGCCAAATGGACCGTTGCACGCGGAAAGGTACCATTAACGCCTGTAACTGGCGATGACGAGGCACGGGGTTTGGTACTCGACCCCTGAAAAAGGGAAGCACGGATGTTAATGTTCAACGTCGCCATTTTGAAGAAACTTTTCGTTATCCAGCCTGAAGGACCGTTGGCGATAACGATCACGGCGACGACGACGACGACAACGAGCCACCATGACTTCGAGGCACGAATAGGGGATATTTTCCAGTTTTTCTTTTTCTTTCCTTTCCTCTACTTTATTCCTTCCCTTCAGTTTCCCGTCTCTATTTATCCCGGCCCCTGTCCGTTCACCTTTTCTTCCGTCGTTCCCGTAGGCGAGCTGCTAATTCACCACGTATACCCCGGTAGACGCACATTTTTACGATGCAACTTTGCATCGGAGAAATTTTCCATCCCTACGCGCACCTGCACCTTGTTGTTCGTACACAGGTGAACGTACGGGGTGTGTTTCTGATAAGAATTTAGACGAGCGTTCGGTGCTTCGATGCGAACGACGACACAAGTTCAAACGAACAGAGATAAATGCAGTGTTTTTTGTACGAGCTGCATTTTCCAAAATTTCAGTGATTATACTTCATGTTAAAAAGGACGAACCGAGCTGCGATCGTTTTTACATTAACAACGCTACGCGTGGGATGTCGAGACATCGACTCAAAAAATATTAAAAAGTAAATAATCGCAATTAAAGCGAATACTACGTACAATTATATTATTTTCCATTTAGAATCTAAAATATGAAATCTATCGAGATATCTGACGCACGGAAATGCGAAACGAGTGGCGCTTTCCTACGCACTCGATTCCTCAATTTCAAATCCTGACTCCTTCAAGAAAGCAACTTCCATGCGATATTAAGACACCCTGTACATCTTCGAGTACATGCCCAACACTTACACGGGCGTTATAGCGATGCGCAAAGTCCGCGTCAACTAGTCGTCCAATGTGTACCGGTAGACGTGCACCGACAAGAAGTTAGGCGTCGTGTTTGTCGCGCGTTATGGCTGTGACACACATCACGTAACTTTCTACGCTTTTTATCCGCGCACCTCGTCGCAACGGAGAACTTCTGCTACGGTGAAAACGGCTGATTTCCAGTAGTCACTCTCGAGGGGGGGGGGGGGGGGGAGGGGATATTTATTGTCCCGGACGAAAGTAACGGGGAAACTACGGCGCGGCGGGACTAAACTTTGCGCACCGTCACACGCGTCGACTCTGTTTAGTCAAATTTCCGCCAGTACATTTTTTACCCTCCCCCTCCCGTTACCGGTTTTTTGTTGTTGCCGTTGTTTGTTGTACCGCGCGACTACGATATTCGGTACTTCTTGCGCGAAGCATAGCTGCCAGGCGGGCAATTGTCTTATTTCTCTTTTTTGCGTCCCGCGGGATTTTCGTCAGTTCCGACAAAAATGTACCGTAATGATCTGCCGAAAGTAGAGTACGACGATGGGAGCGCGTTTACCGTAAGTAGAAAAAGGCTGGTATCCATTATGCGTTGTTAACGGTAAAATGCACTTCCGGTTGTGGGATTTTTCCGAAATAAACAGGTATAAACGGATGGCGCTGTAATAACGTGCAGACGTTGATTGTACGTACGTTTTATGCAAAGTAGAAAAGAATCGTTATTTTAACCGTCGGTTAGCGCATAGAAAATTATGAGAGAAATGTGTTCGCGTAGCGCTCTTCCGCGCGAACGATTTGCAAAAGAAGAACCCACTTTTGTCACTCATGATTTTCTGCGTTTCAGCCGATAGCTGACATAAAGTTTCTTTCATATTTTATTGTGATTTAACGCTTAAAAAGTTACATTTTTCAGCGAGACCTGCAATTACCGTTAAATTGTCATATTTCACGAATCTGAACGAAAGGAAAAATCGTTCTACGATGAATGGGGTCCAGAGTTAAAAACGCTTGTAGGTATAATGTTGGTAGAAACCGTTCGTATTAACACTCTCTACCATCTCTGAAACTTACTCAGGTAATCACAGTACCACCCTGCATAAAGTTACTTCAGTTTGTAATATTCAACAGACATTTACTCTCGCGCATATAAATATTCTATCCCGTATCAGTACAACTCTCAAGAAATTCACGAGCACTTACATACGATTTACCAAAATGCAGCGCGCCACAACAACGTCCTCGTGTTTCTCGCTAATCGCTCCATTTATATTTTTTCCGCTCCCGAGGATCGAAAAGCGAGAGCCGATGCGGACGTAATTAAACGGATCCCCGATATCGGGGCGTAAACGCATTCCACTTTCCAATAACCCGTATAATAAATAAATCGTCGAATCGCAATGACGTCCCGACGGACATTAAAAGTGCTCGCTCTCGCGAATAAGAGATGCTTTCCCTGGCATTCGTACACGTAACTGTGCATTTCGTACTGGATTCGAGGAAACACGATGTACGGACGTTTCTTCTTTCGACGCGGAACGTTTGCGTTACTACGTTCGCGACGTTGTCGGAGTTTGTGCGACACCATATTTGTGGAGCATGCTGGATACGTGTACCATCGAAAATGCCAGGCAAGGCGCCCGGGTTTCTACACGCGTGGGAGTTTGCGCACCGTAATATTGTTTCAGTTATAAATTTAATCGATGTTCGCCAACCGTGATCTTCGTGGCGTGGTACGGTACATGGGTATACGGAAATTATGCATGCCGACTATAAGCAATTGAATTGTACGAATACCGAAATTGTATAACGCGTGGAGCAGGGTTTCTCGAAGTGACCGCGAAACGTACCCTATTATTTTATTAATATTGATAGATCGATTAAAAGTTTAATTTGGCGCGCTTCAAGAAATTACGCGTATACTTTGTCAATATACGATATACTGGAAAGTCCGTGTAGAGTCGGAAAATATTTGAACTGATTCCCGGATGAGAACATGTTGAAAACTCGCGTAAATAGGACAGAAATTATTTCAACGGATTATTTAAAATGTACGATTTATTAAATATCGAATTTGATTCAAAAATCAATTTCCGTTGAAATTAAATATTAGGAAAAATACTGTCGGGTTAAAATTCTCCTGCCGTCACAAAATAATTAGACGTAATCGCCGAAAAGCGACAGATTTTGAGAGATATAATTTTTTAATCGCGTATGGCACAAACAGGTTCTTCGCTAAAAAAATAAACGAAGCTAGAAGAAAATTCAAGAGCGCTGTTTATTAGTTTATTTCAACGTGCGACGAAAATGAACAGGTGCAAGACGCGCGACACGCGTGAAAATGAAAACGGTTCGCTCGAACTTTCTAATTAACGCGACTGCCATGTAACGGAACTGCGTATAGCGCACCACAATGCGATTTAAATAGCGTACGCGTAATACGTCACGGAATGCTCCCTCTCTCTCTCTCTCTCTCGCTCTCTACAAGTGAAAATCCTCTTCGATCGCGACAATATAGGACGTTTAATATCCAAACTGCATCGGCGTACTACGGTGGAAAGTCGAACGGCTCTTCTTATTTTCGACGACGTAGTCGCTCCTGTGGTACGTTACCGAGAGATTTGCTTACATTGGTTTTGCATTACCTCTTTCCAATACCCCGCCACGGCGGGATATATTACGCGAATATAAATCGCGTGTAACGCGATGCGCGCCAAGTGTTTATATTTAGCAAAGAACTTTCAGTTACGCGTCCCATTAACCCGTTAACGCGGGGATTGTTTTCCTATAAAAGAAAAAAAATAGGACATTATATTTTCGCGCGGGTTTGCGCTCGCGATATGTTTGTGTTTAGCAAAGGGCATTTCATCGCGGAAGTTTATTAATCTACCGGATCTCAAATGGTTTTTGATTCGAAGGAGTATGAAAGATCGAACTCGCGGCAATTTGATCTTGATTCGAAGAAAATTCGAAAAGTGAACCAGCGCGCACTTTGATTTTGAGGAAAGTTGCAACCGATTCGCGTATTTTGCACGAGTCCGTGGATCGTTGGCAAATTATACGAAATTATTCCTTTTGATCCGCTTTAACGTGGAGAATGTCAAGTCCCGACGGGTCGCTTATATTAAATTGGGAATTGCTGCCGTATTGCTTGCGCAGCGGAGCAACGCAAAAGTTTATCGCGGGGACATTTCAAACACGAGGATTCACAGTTTATAACCGAAATTGCAGGCGCAGAGTTTTTATTGCCCAACTTTGAAACAGCGCTCGCGAGCATATATTTAATGTTTCATTTATAGAGATTTCTCGTTTTATATATCAAAAGTTGTTTGGAATGCCGCATTACGTGATTTTCGATGCGTATATTTGCAGAATTATTATCAACGCCAGTTCTGGTCGACCCTGTAAAAATTACGGCAATATTTGGATCGTCTAAATTCCCTGAAACTCTCGATTAAATATTTAATTTAATAAATAAATCATTCAAATAAATAATTTAACACGTTCGCAGGAGGATCGCCGTTACCACCGTTGAAACGAAAACAAAATTTAATCAAGGTAGTTCAACCGCGAAGGCTTACCCTTCGACAAACATTTCAGTTTCAGCGTATCCATTTTCTTTTTCGACTTGCCCCAATTTCTCATTTCCCACACACGTTCTCTCGGCGAACGCGTTAATGATATCGAAAAACGCGTATAACTCCCGAAAGATTAAACCCCCCCCCAAAAGAAAATAGAAAATGAGAGCGCAGGTTTTACGACGCACGCGGTATTCGAGTACAGCGCAAACTCCGCGCAAAATATTTGCGAAGTAAACGAGCATCGGTCACCACCGTCGAAGGAGAAATTCATACTTTCACGATGCCATGCCGCCGCCGTGCCAAGCGAATATTCCGCGTAAAACATTCTCGTCGCATCGACTTTCGATTCTTGCAAGTCGAGCAACTTCTCCCGTCCTCGCATCCGACGTCAGGATAATCCGGGACTCGGGGAATATCGCTGATATCGTCGAACCCCGTTAATACCTCCCCTCCCCCCGGCCCCGGCCCGGGAGTAGGGGAGGAGGGCCATCGGTGACATTAATTAAGGCGAATTCATTATCTCGGTACGACGGGAATCGATGCTCGTTATACCGGAAGCGTTACGTGCACGCAAGCAACGCCGGTTTCGGCGGTTTCGGTGGTTCCAAAAGTAGCCTAGACGTAGCGAAGCCGATACCGGACTAAAGCCGGATTTGAGCTTAACCGCGTGGCTCTGCTCCGATAAAGTTTTCGTTACGCTTTGTGGGTTCATGCTAGAAGTCGATTTTTCGTTACCGCTATCCGCGAACGTCCCTCTCTCTCTCTCCCCCACCCCCTCCCTCTCAATCCCGACCTCCCTTTCTCACCCTCTCCCCCTCCCTCGGCGACCCCTCGCCTATCTCTCTCTCGCGCTCCCGTAGCCACTCGAAAAGCACGGGGAGATGCGCTAGCGTACGATGCAACGTGCTGCAATAGTGGCTTATAAGTACACTCATGAATAATGCAGAGACGCAAACAAAAGTGGGGAGCGAGCCACCGCCTTGCCATATAATACTTGTGTATTTTACAAACACCGGCGCGCACACCGGTTACAACCGCGTCCGGCTTGGTTATACCCCCCTCCCCGAGCTCCCTGTGCCCGCGTGTGCGCTCGTCTCGTACCGTAAATTCGTTTGCGCCTGTACGGGGGGGGGGGGGGGCGATTTAAATAATGCTTATCATTTTTATTTCGCGGCGTTAAAGCCTCGCCCATAAATTACCATTAACGATTCCAGGGGCCCGTACTTCACGCACGTCGCTCGGTTAATCCTGTTGTCCGCTTACGTTGTCTCCCGCGGAAAGAACCAAAAAAAGGAAAGATAAAGAGGGGGAGGGGGAAAAAAACAAGGAAAGGGACGCACGTGATATTTGACGATTCTCGCCGCTTTCGCTTCCGTCGTCGAGCTAGCTCAATGAGCTGACGGGTTGAAATGGAGCACGTCCGGGATTATTTCCGCTTTATGCTCCTCTTTCGCGGATTTTTTTCCGCAACCCACCTCTCGTCCGCGGTACTGGTATTAATGCGCGGCAGAAGAACTCGCTGTGGCCTCGCAGCTCTCGTTCCCTTGATAGCAAATTGGGTTTCGAATATTGATACAATATTTTGAACGAACGTTAAACGAAATACACTTTGGCGAATTGATTCGTTGGAATGGAAACGCGCGGTCAGCCGCGAGAGTGGCTATTTAATGATTCAATGTATATATGTGTACATATATATTTTTTTAATATTCATCGGGAGCTCTAAATGGTTTGTTAAATCACAAAATCCTTTTACGATTCACCGTTCTTTCCGTGGATACTCGAATTGGACTCCCTATCGGTAAGATTATTTGTCCTCTCTGCTTTTTCCTTTAACGTCGAAATCCGCAACTCCTATCTCAGCGTTCGTCTTTATCAAGATTCAGTAATTTCGTTAAAACGAGTGTCGTTTCTCGGCGAATCCGAGGAAGGGCATAAATCGTAATGTAGTTACGCGAGAAAGTAAAAGTCCGTGTAATCCGAGTCCTCGCCGCAATTAGGTTGACAAGTTTCCTGAGATCGGTGCGCAACGATCGATCCATTTACTTTTCTCCCCGCGTTACGTAAATTTGCCGTCGAATCGAAACCAAGAACAGTCGCGTTCTTTTTCTTCCTTCTGCGAAACCATATATATATATATATTTTTTTAATTGTTCTTCGAATGATCAGGGTCGCGCGTCAGACTCGGGGCGACCAATCCCGCAAAATGTTTTCAACCCGCCGGCACCGCGACATTTTTATATTTTCGATCTCGGCGCGCTTCGTTAATCTTCGACGATTCGCGTACGATCGATCAGCGCGAAACGTTGTTCGCGAAAAATCAGGATTTCGTATCGTGCGCCGCGACATTTCCGCACCTATAAATCTTCCTCTGTCATAGCGATCGCATCTTCCCGAACGACCGAGTATTTTCCAGGGCCGATATTGCGAATCGTCGATAAGAAGAAATATTCTATCGCTCGGAAACTGGCGCATAGCGCATAAACGGGGATGGGAAATCAAGTCGGGTAATGCATCGGTCATGCTGCGTCGACGACTGTATCATTCTCTCTCTCCCTCTCTCTCTCTCACTCACTCATTCGCTTTTTTTCCATCTGACGCACGAGTTCTCATGAAAAAAAAGTGGTTAAGTATCAACTTAATTTATCCCCATGTGTAACGCGTTGCACCTCGAGATTTCTACCTCTTATCATCTGGGCCACGGTAAAATTTTCATTAGGTTTCCGCAAAAAGTTAAGTCGCAAAATTCAGAAGAAAAAAGGGGCAGGCGTGCGAGGCAGGGAATATTTTTTAATAATTACTACAAAATGAAACATGCAAGTATTAGCGGTAAGGGAGTTGGTAAAAATTGAAGTAAACAAGTAACACCGTTCCGTAACGTCCGAGTAGTGTTTTAATCAAATCTAATTGTAATATTTCATTTACGCGTTTAGATTAAAGCCTCGTGGGACAGTTGAACGTAAAGTGAACGCAAAACGAACAGATTGATCGAACAAAATTAAGAAATAATTATCAAACGCAAAATATTAAATACGTCGACCCTCATTTTCGAAAATATAAGCGTTCTCAGTTTATTCCGTCTCTCGTTGGTAAAAACGTGGAAATTATTGTCACGGTTTTACATAAAAACTTCTCACATACGCAGGATTAGTCTTACTCATGCGTACCGCATACATATTTACATTTATTATGTATAATGCACGCCGGAGAAACTCATTTTACCACCGAGAAAATAAGGTTTCCTCGCGCTCTACGTTTTCCCGCTCCCTGTAAATTCACTCGTCCGCAGACGTTTCATCTCGTCATGCTTTTGTATTTCGACCTAAGTATTTTTCACGATCCTTATTTTCATTTTGAAATGAATTTAGCCGTTCCTCGGATATTCCATTAAGTCTGAAATATGCGCCCCCAACAAAATATTCTCCTCGATTTAGCAGGGACCAGGAAATAGTTTTTGCGCGAAAGAATTCGCGATGCGAAATTGAAAACCATGAAATTTCTACGTAACACGGGATACATTGATACTACTGTAATCTCGTCGCATCGTTTTCGGATTCTCAGGTAGACTGAATTTCAGTTATAAATCTTCGCAGAGTGATTCCGGCGGTAGAGAATTTCAACGCGAGCAAATAAATTAATGAGCAGGAAGCGAATGGGTGATCCGTTAATTACAGTGAATTGGTGACAGTGATTAATACACACAGATTATGTTACCGATTCTATAATGGGAGAGAAGTAAGAAACGAATGAGAAAAGTAAAGTCGTAAGACTTGTTAATTAGGGGCCATAGATTTTGGCACAATCTTTTCGACGATAGGTACCTGCCTTTCGGGTTAATAGAAAATTTTCGTAATTGGAAGATTTCCATCGTAATGGACACGAATCGTATGATCTACTTGAAACCATTTCTCTAAGAGCGTTAAAAGTTTTGTACTCGGGAGAGAAGCTTGCGAATAATCACACGCGTTGTTATTGTTTTACAGTTAGCAACATTTCAATTGTCAGTTTCAGATCTCTAAAATCGATGACCCAGTCTCCTTCATCAAATCCTGTGACAATGAGCATTCGGTCGAGGTCAGTTATTTTACCATTTCAAAGAGCGTTTGACGCCTGTCATCGCGCAAGCTGTTGTACAGCAATGTTTACACAGTTTCCCGCGTAAAGCGCGACAGTACCACTTACGCAATATCGATATACCGTGCTACCTTCGTAAAAACTTCTTCGTTTTTTTCCACGCTTCGCTCTCCAAATATAATTTGGATAACGATAATGACCAACAGCGTCAATTAACGACTTAACTTAATAAATAACTATATACTTACTAAATTTTATTACTTCGCGATTATACGCGTCGTTTACTGCATTTGAAAGAAAACTTGAAGTAGCGATAGTCGGAGAATAAATATCGCAAGTTAAATAAGGGTTGTTTGTTTTCGATGGGGGGTTGGTTCTTTTTCAGCATGATGTAAAGCAAACACTATATTCCCAACGGCAATATCGATTCCCTTCCCCGTCGTTGCGTTGTAAACGAAAAGTAAATTAAATCTTGCCCCAAGATTGTAAGGTTCCGCTCGCTTTCCTGTAAAACGCCAAGTCTCTCAGTTCCGTAATTCCTCTCGCAAACGAACGGTGTAACGAGCGGCAGGTAAACTTCCATACTTCGTGACATCGATCGCCCTTAATATACGAGCTTGCTCCACGAAAATGTACGAGATCTAAAGCGTCACGGCGCGGTGCGGCGCGGCGCCCCAAATTCTCGATCTTCCCAAGAAAAACGTAACGTAAAGCGAGTCCCGGGATCGGAACATTTCTCTCCGTTAAGCATCGCTACACAAGGTAAGTAACGATTTCCAGCCGAGCCAAACCGCATGAGTAATTACTCCCGAAGAAACGAAGAAATCCATTCCGTCCGTGGCGCGGGGGGCTTTTATTGGGCCTTTCAACGCCTTTAAATCTACCCCCCCAACCCCCCTCTCCCTACCCCCCCGCCGCCCGGTAGAGATCCCATCTTCACGAGGGACCAAGTATTTCCAGAGTCGCTATTGCGACTTGTCGATAAGAAGAAATATTCTCTCGCAACGGCGTGCACGAACGAGCGAGAAGAATCGAGCCTCGCGAGACGGTTTGAATCGTGGAGGCAGTGGATGAGGAAGATGATACGTGGAAACCACCCACGTACGATCGTATCCTTCCCCCGGATCTTCTCCACCTCCACGGGCGTTATATATTCCAATTCGATAGACACGCTTTTCCGATGTCTGATAGGAAAATGGCCGACTCTATCTCCACCACGGTTTTGGATTACCCGCTCGCCGGAGTAACGATGGGAAGAAGGGAGGATAAACTTGAGAATGAAGCGTCTCGGCGGGGTGGGGTTGGAGGGGCGTCTTAGAGATCCGATTTCGAAATGATGATTTAAGTAGTCCTTGTACGTCCTCCTGGTTTTAAGGGGTTGTAGCTGAACGTCAAAATTTATTTAATCGAGATACCATCGATGATATTACTACGATCTGGTAATTTGCCGGGAATAAATCGCCAGCGATGAACGCTGGGGCTGGATAGCCTCGGGGAAATCGATTTTCGCGAAAAGTTGTCGAAACCGGGAGGAATTGGCGGCGAACCGAAATCACTCGGTAAATATTTGAAGAAGGCAGATTACCGTCCTCGAAGACCTTGGAAATCATCTCTTTGTCGCATTGCACCAACACGTGCGCGAATTTTCTTCCTCGTCGTAACGAAGTCGTTCTACTTAAACTCGATTCTAATTCTAAATTCTCCTTAAAACGCTAACCTTGCACTTGGATCATCGCGTACCAGTTTGTATCGCGATTGACATCGCGGACCACTTTTTAGTGTTTCCACCGACCACAGGTTGAGAACCACTGATGCACAGTCCGTATATTTATGTGACCGAATACACCATCCAGTCGCGACTCAATTTGCCATTTGCGTTAGAACACTGCGCAACTCACTTCGTGACCTACAATATGTTTTGGTTTACCGAAATGGAAATAAATAACCGCGTATTTAAAAAATCGGCGCATAAGGATATCACGTATAGGTATGTACGCTTACCAGGGTGTCTCAAATTTTCTTATTTTATATCACAATTTCTTCTCCTCATACGGTTTAAGAATCGCTGAGGTAATATTTTTGTACAGCTGCTCCAGTAAACAAAAAAGAGAAAATTAAATCATTATCCCTTTTCTATCGTCAATCTGCTACGGACATTCAAGGTCGAAAGAAGTAAGTCGATTAGTTTTACGTGGACAATCTTGAGTGTCACGAGGGAATACGCAACCATCCACAAATACTCGGCGAATAAGCTGTTTGGAATGATATTTTCTCCCCTATCTTGCTCTCGCACGTATTCAACGAATTTATACAGCATACATACGAGCGTATCGCCAGCGTGTATAGTGCAGTGGTTACACTGTTTTTTCTCCCCAATGAATTTCAATGAAACTCCACACACGGCCCGTGCTCTCCGCGAGTCGTTTCAAGCTATGCAGTTTCGAGCTGACCGCAGGAGTCAGCCATCGGTATGCAGTTTGTGGTCACTGTAAATTCGTCACTCGTTTCTAACGACCGCAAACGAGTATGATTCAGAACCATCCGGTATAACGCTTGGACAGATTTCCACCTTGCTCTCTCTCTCTCTCTCTATCTCTCTCCCTCCCTCCCTCTTTTCATTTTGTCCCGTCCTCCCGGTTTCTTTCCTCCGTCGTTTAGCAACGTCCGGAGTCTGGCCAAATACGAGATTCTCATTCGTGTAAATATTTTTGAGGATGATCGTAAATTTAGTCAATGGCCATTTTAAAAAGAAAATAGTACAGAGGATGTACCATTATTCTTCTTTCTCCCTATCCACTGATCTTCTAAATTGAAACCCGCGTCATTTGAATGTGCATCGTTAAGGTGGTTCAACATTTTATTTTATTTCAACGAGTACGAACGCGGTCAAATATAATTGCGCCAAATTTGAGATAGGAAAATAAATGTCTTGGAGGTTGCATAACGGTTCCAGAATTTAATATACCAGTTGCTCATAAAAACACACGTCAAAGTTCGCATTACTTTAATAGACATTAGAAAATCGTATTCATCTTAATTACCGAATACGTGCAATTTCGTTATTCGGTTATTAATCGCTACGTTAGATACATCCTTTTCGATCTGAAATTTTGAACCAATAACTTTTTTAATACGCGCAACAAAAAGATACCCGACGCTTTAAAATACCGAAAAAATATCAATTTTTTTAACCGCCCTATATTGCACGTACCAACTCACGCCTACGCGAGAGGAGCGCGTTCGTTTCGCACGTTTCACGGTCAGCTTTTTGCGGATATCGCAGTTATCCGGCGTAAATACGCGATCCTCACGGGGCTCGGAATATCCGGGCCACGATGCGAAATCATCGAAGGGTACTTCGGAGACCTTCCGGTGCGTAGCCCGCCGGACAGGCTTTTGCAGTTTTGTATTTTTCGAAGACAGGAAATCGATGGGCACGTAGCCTCCGGGTTGCTTCGTAAATAACACGGGATATAGCCGACTCTCCTGCGAACGATTCTTAAGGCCGGCGCACACGTCCAACCGTAGAGATCGGCTTTCAGCTATCCTCTCCTTGCCATTTGACTCCATTTCCTGCAGGATAAAACTCAAGGTCCTTCTGTCCGACAACTTTATCCACTGCCTCGGGCTATCACGCGATAACCTACGCCATTTACTTACAGTCCCTTGAATCGATACTCTTTTGCAATCGATCGAATGCTATTTTCTTAGCAGCGATAAAGAAATATTATTTGACCATTTAAATCTTTACCTTTACCGTCGTCCAACGCGTATTTGTGAACATCGGTCATATTCGACGTACACGATTTTCCTCGTGTGCTTTCAATTGAGTTCGAAATCGGTACTCCCGAAATTCGTAAAGCATTACTACCCTCCATCTCGTAATAACCGAGCGACTTTATTACATCTGCATAGATTTAACTTTTGAAATAGGATAATCTTAAATTTGGAGATTGGTATTATTAGCATAGCGATTACAATATTGTTGTAGCGACAATCGTTCGTTTGAAAGAACACTTCTTCGGAGTTCGATAGGTACAAAATTGAGACACGCGAAACGCTTGTATCCCGATTCGCGCGTGGACACACCGCCGATACGTCAAGTATGTGCAAACGTTTCGCGTTGAGTGCATTACGACAGTGATACACAACTTTCCTATCTACGCGGCCGTGTACGTGCCGAGACATTCTCCGTAAGTACTTTTATGTTGTTTTCGCGAGCAATTTCCTTCGGGAACCGCCAACGCACGCCGAAGGAAGAGACGAGTTTCATAGGCGCCGCAAAGTGACAGATACGAATGACGTTTTCATTCATAACGATGCGTCATTGATAACAAACAGGTGTTTTTAGAAAACAAATAAAAGCGGCAACTCACCGATGCAAAATGTATCAAGCTTTCGTCGTGAAGGATGAACTATCACTTGCCGTTTTTTCGACGATATATTTTGCACCTTTTAGTAATATTTCAGGCCGTAAAAGAGAACGAAGTGACATCTTTGTATCGTCGCGTGATGTATGACTTCGCCGTCAAACTGAAATATTGAAATGTTATGCAGTCTCTGTATTCATAAATCCTACGCCGGGCGATTAGCCGGGAAATTAAAATGATCTTAAATTGCATCCTTTTTACAGTCATGCTTTACAGGTACAAACGACTTTAATGCATCTCGTAAGTTCTTCTTCTACGCCCTTTAAATAATCCCGTTTAGGCGATTTTAAATACGTTCGCGGACTGACGTTCGCGAAGAGAAAAGGAAAGCCGAACAAAAGCGTATCGTTCATCAAATAATAGCTCGTACACCGTTGTTTCCACCGAATGCAAGAATGTCACAGCTTCATTAAAAGTAAAGTGGACTGCAGAATATTTTAAAGCGGCCCCTATTGTTCTAGTATTACGAACGCTGCATTTGCGAATACAGTCCTTTATGATCTGTAACAAAGAAACCGTTTACAACCAAAATTCTACAACGCAAAGGATAACAGCGTCTGTTCGTAATTTCTTCGGTACATATTTTCATGCTCGAGTAGGTATTCGCGATTAAGATCGCGGCAGAAGAGTTTTCGACGAGGATTTCGGTGATGTAATTATTCGCCTTAAGAAATTGATTAGAATCTATCGTTCAGGGCTATTCGGTGCTTTATTGCGATTAAAAATTTGCACGAGGTACTATCGTTTTTAGGAACGTGTTCGTGAATCGAGGCGTTGCGAAAAAGCAATTAACGCGCGTGAAATGAGCTACGATTTAACAGACAAATCGTGTATCCGTGCTGTAAAATCTAGTTTCTTATCTTCGCTTCAGCGGGCAGTATTTTTATATTCGATGGTATTTTCCCTATCTCCTCGTAAACGATGCCGCCTTCTTAAACGCGAAACAAGATAAACAAGAAGCTTTGCGTTCGCGAACGAAATATTCGTGGAGAGCGATCCCATTACCGCGCTCTTATGCGCCCCGATAGCCTTATCACCGTAGTTCTTCTTGTATTGTACATTGATATTACCGAGTTTCACGCAAACTTTTACATTGAAATCGCAACCCCCGCCGAAATCAAGTGACGGCGGACGGTTTGGTCCAGACATCGCTGTTGTAGAACACGTGGTTGTGTACGCATCGTATCGAGGAACTTGCCGATGCAGAAATTACTTTCCCGTTAACCGTTTGCTGCACGATCTCCTACCTTTGTTTTCGTTCATTTTGCAATTACTTTAACGAATTTTTTGACGTACACGGTTTCTCGTTCTCGTGGAATTTCTGGTATGCGAACGAGTTTAAAAATAGCAGGCAATCGTAAAGTTTTATTTGCGTTATTACTGCAAATAAAAGGAGCGATCAAAACTCGTACTTTTTGTACAAAAAATTCAGTGTCCACTGAACTGTTATACATATCAATAGAGGAATTTAAACACTTACTTAGATTAAATTTTCGTTATATTTGTAGGATTTATTTCAAGACTATGAATTGTATATGGATTACAATATAATAATGAATGCTTAATCGCGTTCGTTCAACGGCGTTCGTTTCTACTATGAATCTATCGATTGATTTTTAACAATGGACTGCATTTCGACGCGCCTCCTTTTATTTCGTAGCACCTATAAATTAATAATCTTTGAGAAACATGGAAATCAATATCTACTACCGTACATCCGAATAAACACTATAAATTAAAAGATCCTGACGTCAGATTCGTAATCGGCAACTCCAAATATCCACGGATATGAAGTTCAAAAAAAGATCCAACTGATAGAAAAATTTGCGACGCAAAGAAGGATAAAATTGCTTTTATCGGTAAAACTGTCGCACGGACAAATTACATTTTAACACGCAACTTTTGAGTTTCGTACGCCGAGGCACGAAGTTTTCCTCGAAGACGAAGTACCTACCGTATTTACGCGACGGTGAAAAACAAAAAAAAAAAGGAAAACATCTCTCCACCAGGCAGCAGCGAACCCGTGGGCTATATTAAAATCGTATACACATCCTCCTTTTTTCTCGGGGTAATTCGAGGGGCGGATTCGAAAATCCAAGGTACACCCTGACTCGGCACCGTAAAAGTTCTCAGCGCAATCCGCGTTCGGATTCGCTTTAATGTTGCCTCTCGTACCCGCTACCACCCCCGCGTCCGCCTAACCCCCTGACCCGACGTCGACCCATCACGGGTGGTTGAATTTCCGCGAACGACTCTTCTGGCTCGTGCTCACGAGAGTCCAGAAAATTTTTCAACGTTGCCCGACAGGTAAGCCTCGCACGGCAGATTCGTCGTTACGCGAATCCGCGTACAAGGTTCGTTCGCAAACGATCTCTATTATAAACCGACACACGAAAAAAGAAAACTGCTGGTCACCCAATACTCGTGTTTTCATTTTCAGTGAAAACTTTTCACTACTGTTTCCTGACACGCTTCGTCTTGTCCACCATGGTCCGTAGCAATCTCTCGTTCCGTGGGACGCGTCGTTGTTGATATTTTTCTATCATAAAATTGTATCCACGATTTGTCGCAACGGGCAAAACACTTTGGTGAATTTACTGCGACGTCCTCGCGCTAGTGTTAATTTGTTTAAATAAAGGAACATCCGATCCGAGGTGTAATAAGATTGGTGATATCCGCCAAACCCGGGTAGAATCTGATTTTTACGGAATTCCGTTAGAATCGTGGAATTGGTAAAGCGTATCGATCAACGGGCACGAATTTCCGTCTGGGGTTCGGACAATATCGGAAGCGTCGCGACGCCTCGATACGCGTAAAACCGGAACGCTTGAAAATGGAATGGGAACGGAGGTCGGTACCTGTCGCGGACAGATTGCTCATATTAATTCGTTTGACCAGTGATTCACTATTTTCGGAATGGTTTATAGTGTGACTGTATAAAGGGTGTCCCGAAATTATTGGCTGTTTGTTTAAGGGGTTGATAGCGCGGTTAACCGGCGACGCTCAGACCAGTCTACCCGACGACCGTGTTCTTCTTCGATAACCGTGCCGTGCTATCAATATTTTCGATCAGGTGGAACGTGCTTGACATTATCCCAGGTATCGCGACTCGAGCGCGTTACCAAGAATTTCTGAACGCCCCGTGTAACGCGTACGGGACGTGAGCGGCAAGGATCTCGATACAAAGAAATTCCTGCTGAATTTATGATAATAATATTTTTCTGCATTTCGTATCAACAGCTTGCGCATATTTACTCTCGTCTCTGCGAAAAGTTCAGAAAAAGATTCTCGTAACGCGGAATTAACCTGCATTCGCACGTATCGCAAACTTAGCTTAAAGAACCTTAAATATTGTGTAAACAGTGGATTGCGTGTATTTATTCGTTCTTCTTCAGCTCGTTTGCTTATCCCATCTCGTTATACCATTGTAGACACATTCGTACAGTTCGAGATCGTGCGTGCATAAGTTTTGCAGCTGCCGCGTAAACATGGTTACCAGAGGATGCAGATACATGTATGTATGTAGTTAAATTCCAGCATCCAAGGGAAAAAGAAAATATCCATTCAAAATGCCGTTCAATATCTTCTCTTCTAATATGATATCCAACGCGTAGCTCCAATACATTATTGTTGTAACCCTCCACCTCTCCCTCTCGAGGAATCGACAGTGCGGTGCGGCCGCAGCCTTCCGATTCCGTAGCTCTAATACCGAGTCGCGTAACACACCGTATATATATCTCGAAAACCATAAGTCTTCTTGGAGTACGAGCGAGTAATTAATGCCCCTTAATTATCTGGTCCGGTCGTTCGTTCGTTGAAAAGGGCCATTCGAAAGCGATTACACCCACTGGAACGTTTGCCTCGATGATGTCGTCCCGGAGTACTAATCATTATTTCCGTAGCTGTCACGTAACAGCCGTACGATCCCTTATGACATTATTTGTTACATCGTACGGCGGTAAACACGTTTGCCGTGTTTGCGGCACGAATTCGAAGATACCGAGATCGATCAACGCGACAGCGTCACGATACCGAGCTGTTTGCGACTGGTCAACATCGATTACTCGCGGAATAATACATGGAGTCTATTGCTGGTGTTCCACGGATACTAATTGTAAGGCCAGTAATGTGTCTCAGCAACCGAGACGTCGTCGTAAATGAAATTCCAAGAAAAAGCGTAAGATAATGTTGCGCATCGATATTCGTCGTGCCAATTCTCGTTGTTAGTTAAACAAACGAGACGAATCTTCAAATTTAATTTTCTCGCGAACGACATTTTACATTTTCCCTTGGAACCACCGCATTTTCACAGCGTTCACGCACTTAACGCAGCCCCACACATTTATTTCGTATTATAAGATCAGTCATGTGTTTTTCCCGCTCGTCCTCAGGACCTTGCTTTTGGAAGCTTGTATTTTCACCGACGCCCTCATATTTCACAGAGCTTAATCATATTTTATCCACCGTCGAATTTGGACCGATCCACCCCCTCGGATTACGAGCTTAAAGGCATCCTCTTACCTTGCCGTCCCTAGCCGCCCGTTAACCCACGACCATCAACCGTTCCGCACTGTGGTTTAAGTCAATGTTTACCTTGGAATTCGTATATCACGCGTGCAGTGATTTATCTATCGTTTTTTTTTATCTCAACGGATAGCCGCCGTTAAAACCGTGTGCAAAAACTCGAAAAATAAAAGGACGATCAAAAACATGATCGCGAGAAGCTTTCGAACGTTCCATCGCGACGATACTCTCCCCCTCCTACCAGACTCCGGAGAAGTTCAATTGATTAAACTTCCTAAAATAATCCCCAGGGTTCTTATCCCTCTTTTACACGGGTCAATGCCTGACAGTTTGCCGCACCCCAATCCCTCGTTTGTCTCTTCGGGGTGATACATCGCTAACGTTCATTAATTATTTACCACCGAATTTGTGTACGTACATACAACCCGTACAGTGATTTATCCGTCTTTATATCCGCGCAACAACCTCGTATCGAGAGTTAAAATTCCATAAACAAAAGGTTCGCGAGGACCGTGTTTGCAAACGATCGTTTCATCGCGAGAACGATAATGAGGGATGCGTTTGAGAAGAATGTTCAAACGTCTCGGTGCTGTAATTGCGTGGCGAGGATGCGTACAAATAATGAGACCACGGGAAATAATCCTGCGCTACACTCGAAGATCTCAACTACCGACGTTTATTAATTCTTTGCCAGTGCCAGGAGAGACAAATGGCCAAAACTTGAGTGGCGATCCCTCTTTGCCGGTGAAACTTACCCGGTGCGTGAGGAATACACGCTCAACACGGCCGGGTGTGCTAACGTTAAGCTAAGAAATCTCAGAGAAGTTAGGGTCCTTATTATGCAAATTTCGTCTCGAACCGCCTTAAAGAGGAATCGTCGCCGGTCGCCTACATTCCCTTTAATCGCGACGGTGTCCTTAATTGCCTGCGTACACCAGGCGAGGAAACAAAAATACATACATTGTTTGCGAAACTATGAGCCGAGGTAGGCGTGTTAAACGGTGTAATCCGCTCTTTAATGCCCAATTACCATACATTATCTCGGTACGCGCCCCGCGCTGGGGCGCATCTCACGTACAAAGGGGGGAAAATTATTATTAAAGCCATCCCTGGGTCTTCGCGCATTCTAAAGGGTTACCCGATATTATCGAGTACTTATCGAGTGATATTATGCTCTCAGCGGTTAATAATTAGGACGGCGAAGATAAATATGGGTCGTTCATTTTGAAAGTGACCTAAGGACAATTTTTTCTGTTGAGTATAATAACGCGTACAACTTCAGGCTTCTTGTAATAAAAAAATATTTTAAATATTTTTCAATGGACTTGGGTCACTTTCAAAGTAAACGGCTCATATATAATTTTTCAAGGTTACGATTCGATCTATACGATAACACCTTCGCTCGTAATACACGTATAACATAACGTTCCGTTTAATAAATATTGGGACTTTAGTTCGTTCGTTTCTTTCCCGCGTTGCTAGACGATTTAGATTTGATGAAACAATCGTTTCATTCGAATACCATTCGAAACAGCTATTACTCGTCGTTGTTTCAAAACGCTTAACACACCTACGGAGTATCCACAAAGACGAGATGCGCAAACACCCGAGGGTACCTTTCAACGGGAGCTAATTACTTTTACCAACTATCAGTACGGCAAATTGTAGTTAAATTAAAGCTACAATATTCGTAGTATCAAAGGTTAATTGAAACGGCACAGCATTGCGGGTACACTTTGATGATTCCAAATAGTTTTCGTAAAATTTAAATCACTGGCAGCTTCACGAACGCCACTTTGACTTTATAAATTAAAACTAAATGTTAAGTTAATATTAAAATCATCCAAAAGATTTGTAGAATTGACGCAAGATTCTTCCCTCAAAATTTATTTAGGTACGTAAACGAAACGTTGAGAAATATTCTCGTGCGAAAAAAATTTGCAGAGACTTCTCGCTATCACGAATTTGATCTAATTTTTTTCGCATCCAAGGCAATGGCGGCGCTTCCCTTAGAAATAGCAGTTTTTCTTCTTCCGCGAAATGGAAATCTATGATCGTAATTGCAGCGCTCGTGGAACCTCGCGATCTAATTATCGGTACAATACGACAATGCGTTTCACGAGAGATTGTCGTTCCTTCTGCTCTAGTCGTGAAAGGGGGGGAATCGGTTTATACCCCGTAAAGATATTATCCCGAATACCCGAACGAGAACGGAATTTCTTTCTCAACGTTAATAACCCTCTTTAAAATATATATATGTAATAAAACCGGTGAGTGGCAGTGCGGGGCTCGCGTCATCTACTTCAGTTACTTTCGTTCGTTCGACGTGTCGTTCATTCAGGGAACACCGTTCCCGTCCGCATCTTCGCGTTAAGTGGCAGTTCGGAGATCACCCGAGGATCGTCGTAAATCCCAATCGGATCAAAAACGCTAAGGTGGAGAGACAGCCACGTGAAATGGATCGCCGTCCTCTTTATCGTTCTTTCTTCCGTGACTACGGTTATGGAATTATTCAAATATGTCGATGCTGAACCGCCTTTCGGATCCGAATACCCCCGTTCGCGTAATTTCGTATTCCGAATCGGGAGTATGATTTGTTTAAAAGTAATTGTACACGCTATCCGCGTATGTAGTTTCGTAACAGTTGTTGTAGATCGTTGGTTAAGTTTTCTTGTCAATCGAACAGTTGGAACGAAACATTCGCATATACATATACAGATTCAAAACATGTGTCCATGATTATGAAAGTGGTCTGTCATATTTTTGCATCGCATTATTTGAGTTTAAACAATGTGCCGCAAGATAACTGATAAACTCATTTTTTTTTGTTGACTTAATCATGGCATAAATAACAAATGAGCGCTTCCTGAAAATTGAAGAATAGCGTTGCAGTTTTATGAAGTTCGAGGGTGAAGATGTCATCTTGTTAATACAGTGATCTAAGCATTATGTAACGTGTACTGGGAGATAACAAACATCAAACAGGTATGTCACAGTACCGCCTGGGCGCAATATGGATGCGTACATGTGTGAGAGATGGGCGATTAAATTTTCCGGACAAAGGATCGTCGAAGACGGCGAGCTCGTAACCGACGGTAGTAATCACCAGACTCCTGTCGTGATCAGTTGTTGCCGAGCGATCATTGATCGCAAACAAACCGTTACTAACGCTACTCGTACGCTTAACGAATATATTGTACTCGTATTTGTATTGTATATCATATAAGGATATTCTCACCAGGTGTTTAACAATTATTCATTTGTTATTTCAAACTCCCGAAATTACAATTCTGATTCCACGATAATGTAAAAAAATGATCAGGTAAATTTACCAAGAAAAAAATGCAGGTTCGATAAGATTCCTCTCCTTCACGGCGAATACGTATACACGTGTGTACGTACAAGAGTACTGGCAACCCTAGTAACGACCCACCATCCTAGACCCCCAATGTAGAACCGAGTTGCTGCGAGCCTTTAAATTGAATTTCGGTCGAAGGAAATTGAAAGGCGAAATCTCGAAGACTGGGATGACCCGGGAACGCTGCGGAAAATTGCTGGGAAGGACTGCAACTAGGTGGTCGACGGAACGACAGGAAAACGAGTCTTTGCCCTTTATTGCGTTATAATCTTACCTTCGTCATGGGGGAGAAAACCGTGGCACAGGTATTATCCAATCTGGCGTGCGGTAGGTCGATAGTCAGCGGGCCCTCCCTCACGTGCTTCGTACTGCAGAATTTAATGACTCGTAGTCCTGTATCGGGTAATATTTCTTATCTTGTTTCCACATTGCCCGCCGCTCGTAATCTTTCCCAGCTGCGCGTAAGGCGGGGGCCGGTCACTATTGCCAGGTGAGTTAAAAACTAGAGGTGTGTCGGCGTGAAAGATACGCGAGACTAAGGAGAATATATCATGCTTTGCACCAGCGTTTCTCAAATTTCCGTGAAATAAGGATGCTTTGTAATTTACCTGGCGCGATGGTTATTGGCAGGTGAATTAAAAGTAGAAATCGACGGTCGGGTCGAAGGTGGGCAAAAGTAAAGAGAATGTATTTATACCAGTGCTTCTCAAACATCAATCAAATAAACCTACTTTGTAGATGTGTATCAAAACGATCGCTTTTGTTAAGTGTAATTAAACTTCTTTTCGATACGATTATAAGTAATTGGAAAATACTCGCGCGGGTGAAAGATACGCGCCCTATCCCTATTAAATCTAAATTATTCTAAACCTATTACCTATTAAATCTAAATTATTCTAAATCATCCATATCTCTGGATCTTCAGATCTCCAAACTTTTTTTTTTAACCTATCAAGTGTATTTCGTGTCACTGATCACGAAATAATTATAGAATTTCTATTCTACTTAACATTATTTCACAAGGAATCACATGTGTTTGCTTGCTTTAGAAATAGTTTGGAGATCCGAAGATTCGGAGATGTGCTTGATATAGATTTGTTCCGATACGCGAAACACATTCTGTCTGTCAGTGTTTCTCAATGTTTTGACAACCTTTGTATTCCAAATTCATTATATCTCGATTTAAGTTTTCACAGCCACGTATTTCGAGCTACATCACGAAAGAAAACCGTCAATCATATTCAAAACACCTGACTCCGCGGTCGATGTCCCGTTTATTTCGATTTTTGGCAGCGCACCGCACGTAAGCGCCAGCAATTAATCGTCGTGGCGTAATATCCTGCTTCGGAGTCACGCCTACGTGTATTTATCCGATAATTGCCCAATTAACGCCCGAAGAAGTAACTCTACTCCTTGTACACGCTTAACAGGCGCACAGGTCGGAGCAGATGCGCAAAGTTCGTTGAACTTGTTTCGCGTAAGATTACGGTAGACGCGTATTGTTTTCAAAGTTGGACCAGCGATTGCTGGAAACCGCCTTTTGCACGCCTTCTAATCATTTAACATGTTGAATGCCATGGGGGTCACCGGTGACCGGCACTTAATTTAGCGGTAGCGCCATGGGGCCAGCGGTGACCGGCCCACCAAGATTAGTAGAAATTTATAATTATAATAAATGTCAATGTTTATCAATTTTTCAATACTACCATCGTCACAACAATGATGCGAAGAAGATACTGCATTGTAAAACATATAAAAATAGCTTTATCTATACAGAAAAAATACGCCTGTTATAAAAGTACAATGCGATGTGTCGTATTTATGTTGGGGCACCATAGGCAATCCATGTAAAAATAGCGTGGCATTCAACCTGTGCGACATTAAATTTGCTCGAGCACTATAAATAATTAAAATATTATAAAGTTGTACTTCCGCTCGACTTTGTACGTGGGTCGGTAAAAGCGATATTAGTTTTAACCTCTCGGCCGCTTAGGTACGGGCTTTTATCGGAATAGATTATTTCAAAATACTAAAATGCAAAAAGAATAGAAAGTAACACCGAGCGATTAAAACGGTCGAACAGCGTAGATTGTACTCACATTTTTTCGTTTGAATTTTGTTTGAAGCTTTGAATATTATTTTTAAACGCGAGAAGAACATCTTACCGAGTGCGAACCCTGTACCGAGTAATTAATATTTAAAAGTTTAAGCGAGGTCGGAGTTTAGAGAAGATCCGTCACGAAAGTACCGAGTTCAAAGTAAACACCGTCAGAATATTTTCTTTTTCGTCTGCAGGGTAATTAAGAGATGACTCATTTCCGTGAAGAACAGCGGAACGCATTGTGTAGGTATCTTATCGCTGTGTATTAATTAAGCAAATAAATGTACCAGTAATTATAAGAGCAGCGTGGATAAAAGAATAATGGGGCGTGTTCAAATTCTGAATTTTGAGTTCCGTATCGCGAGGTAAATTAACGTAATGAATAAACCGCGGATTTTATGCACAGCTACATTTTTAAAGAAAACTGGAAAAGAATCGTAAAATTTGTTTGCTTTGAGAGGGTTCTAAGAATTTATTCCGAAATATTTTAATAAATTTTCTTTCTTCTGAGCTCTCTCCGTCACTTGCGACAAAATACGTAATCGTATAATTATTTAATAAATAACATGACGCGCAGGCACTGTGCATTCTCCGTATTCATCTTACTTACCGTTCCGTCGTAAAGAAAATTTTTCGTCTCCTTTATTAATCAGTTAAAGAAATTCTATTACATTCATCGCGAGAATTCGTTATAAGGAGATCCGACAGTTTAACGGAGAATACGGCTTCAATTATTCGAACGCCTATTAACCCGACGAACTTTCGATTATCGGAACGCTTGAAACTTAGTAAGATGATAACGATGATGAAATCTAGCAAAGTAATCTGCATTACGATGAGAATATCGATTTGCTTATCTATAACGCTACATACGTGCATCCCGGGAGCATAACGGGACACGTTGAGGAATAATGCAGGAAATCTTGTTTGAATTACGGAGAATATTAGATAGACCAGACACGGGGAAGAGTAAATGTTAAACTATCGCCAAATAAGTGGGTGGTATCGCGATTATGGCATTGGGATACGAAAATAATATCTCAGAATCGATGTACGATGTCGCTTAATGAATCGATCGGTTATCTAACTTTCCATGTACCTAATTATTCCAAGTTATTTTTAATTCCATCGTACGATAAGCATAATAATGTTTCGCGTTCGCTCATAGTTTTTTTGTACAATGCATTATTATTAAGCACAGCTTTTTAAAAAAAATATTTCCACGCCAACGAAATATTGTATAATACATCCAGGCTGGTATTATCTCTCCGAGTTCTAGAAAACATCTTATCTTCTATGTAATTTTAAAGTATTTATAAAAAAAACCCCTTTCAACGTTATGTGGGTCAACCGCCAAGCTGGAGGCATTCCGAACAAGTCAGTCTTATAAGATATGCATCTCCCAAGTGCTGATGGGAAGAAAACGATTCAAAGCTTTTCCAATCTATGACAGAAAACTTCGAAGAACTTGGCCCCATTGGAAGCTATTTAAATGAAAGCCATGAAATTGCTATCGACGCGACCGACTTAAATACTTATCGATAATTAAGGATGCAAAGCGTTCCGGGAACCTTAGAAAAATCTCTACGTTAATTTCAAGACGCCAAAAACTATTTCTGTGGAGGCGTTGCGACATTATTGTAGAGTAATTTTTAACGCGACGAAAACTACGAACTTTGCACGCGTATCTCTGGAACGAGAAACGTCGACGTGCCAATGAAACGTATTTTATGTTTACGATCGCTTTGTAACCGACGTCGCGACGCGCGGTGACGCAGGTGTCCGTCCGAGTGGCGCAAATGCACCTTGTGGGTTCGCCGAGGGTTTTGTGGGTGGGCAAGAGCTATTTCGAAACTTGAGCACGGATTCAAGGAACGCGTCATTTAACTTCGGTAACTTGTTTTCGGCCGTAAGCAGTATTTATTACGAGACTCGATTGAAAAGGTACACTGCACTCCTCTTTACGTTACACTTTCATCAGTTAGTTTGTTACGTTCTTTATATTTTTAGTATCCTACCGTCGGCATCTTAATAATAATAACGAACGAATGACGATTCTTCAATGATCGCAAGAATGGATTTCTCTCCGCGAATTTCTTGTAATATTCAATTTACATTTCTTTCGTTTAATCAAACACGCTGCAACGAGTACGCGGTAGCTGAATTTATATTACGCGGTACGCGTAGTTCCCTGCAATTTACCGTTTCCAACTTTTGAAAAATACGCTGTTCTCGAGGAAATACGTCCAAGTTGTTTAATTACCGGGGAATAAAAAATTTTAGTTTAACCACCGCACGCTGACGCGTTAAACCGACGATGAGCGAGATACGCCACGTGTTTATATATCAATTATCATCCCTACGTTAGCGTATTTTATTGTAAGGATTCCGCAAAATAATTCGCAGTCTTTCCCCGAAACTTCTACCCCGTGGACAAAATTTTTCGGCAGATCAAAGATAACGAACTTCTTTCGCGATGCTGACGCACCGAATATACCTACCTTATCAACTACTTAACCGTCGAGTATTAAAAAAAAAAATCGTTTTCTATGCATATGAACGAACTCTTAAACTCGAGGCTCCTCATAAAACTTGACAAGATAAGATACGTATCACACGGGAAGAAGCATCACAATTTTCACCCTACCTTCTCTTACTTCCTGCAGAGTTGTGAAATAAATTCCTCCGCCTAAGTGAAAGATATACTAAAACTCGTCTAAGGTAATCCACGGGAATATTAAATCGATGGAGCGCTCTTAAATGCTACTTTCATACTGAGGATTACGCGTTACTTGTATTTAAACGAATCGTTGAATTTGAAGTCATGAAAATTCACTATAGTCCAACTATAGTATAGTCCAACTTTATATCGGCGATAAATTTCAGTAGGTCTTCGAGTTCAGTGTCACCCGTTAAATTAGTTTCTCCTGTCGTTGGTAGTCGTTAAATTCAAATATTACTTGCTGCTGAGTTATATTTGCAATTTTCCTTAAACAATTTCCTTTATTTAAACATATCGGAGGTGGTTTATCATATTTTGGCGAATGTTGCAGCTGAGAAAATAAACAATCTCTATTACCATTAAAGTTTGTTTATGTTTAATTCCACTTTCTACTCCAGATAGACGCTTGCAACGTCGTTAGTAAAAAAATCCTTCAAACGTCGAACAATTCCACAGTGTACGGCGCTAATTGTAATAATTCGTAAGCCCATTTCTCATTATTTTCTGCGAGGTATTCCGAAACAATCACGGGCATTCTCCGCGCTGCGAAATATGCTCGCAACGCTATTAAAAAATCAATCAACACGGGGATAGTTAGCCGTTGAGCGGTGGCCGCGAAAAAGTGGGATCGTCGCGGCGCTCGCTGTCACCGTGTCGCGAATTTTACGAGCTATTATTTCACACTCTCCGGCTACTCTGAATCATTCAGAGGGCCGGGTGTTTTATGGGTGTTCTCGCAGGTAATTGGTAATTACACACTGCTCCTGGGGAGCGTGCCGCGGCGTTGCCGCTGTTGAAATTGTCCTCTCCTCTCCCACTCTTTATATATATATATATATATATATTTTTTTTTTACAACACCTTCAACGGCGATGTCCCACGAGAATCCACGTCACCGGAGAATTTGCCGCGCGTTGGAAAATTACACTCCGCCGTTACTCCCACTCGTTCTCGCTCTCCTAACGTCTGTTTCGTTCCCTTCCCCTCGCGTCACTTCTTTTTATCCAACCGCCTAGATTT
Source organism: Pemphredon lugubris (assembly GCA_933228935.1). NCBI lineage: Eukaryota > Metazoa > Arthropoda > Insecta > Hymenoptera > Crabronidae > Pemphredon > Pemphredon lugubris. Next base: position 53,422,058 of record OW121817.1, on the reverse strand, counting down.
TTCTGTCCAACCCCGCGCGCTCATTTCATCGTGCGAGGTTTTTTTTTGCCCCCTTGGAATTCGTCGGAGCGGCCTCGTATTCTCGTGGATACTGATTATTCGGTGCAATTGCACCGAACGAAGGAACGGAAGGTTTGCCGTTGTTCGCAATTAAAGTACGAAGTCCTCTGTCATCACGCTTGTTCGGCTGAATATCTCAAGTGGATTGCTACTCCGGTCGATCGGTTCGTTTCGTTTTTGTGATCGCGATTATTTCGGGACTGCTGGAAAGATGATTATGGCGTTTCGTCTTTAGCGATGAGTCGAACGGTCTGAGCGAGGGTAATCGAAGAACGATGCGAAACAGGTATAAAAAAATTTCTGTTTAAATCTTCTTACGACATTCCCGTGTACTTGCGTGTCCTCGAATTTTTCATGCGGCGGCGCGGCGTCTGTTCCGTCGATCTCATTTGTCACTCTTTAATCCGTCCAAGTGTGTCCCATTTGTTCCATTTGCTTCCATCCCCTCGCATAATTCCTCGGGATCCAGTTCGCGAAATCGCACGGTGGTGACACGCGGAAGAAAGTGGTGCGACGCGGGCAGAAATAAATGGAGTCTGCGTGGGTTAGAGAGAGAGAGAGGGGGGGGGGGAGCGATATGGGGGGGAGGTAGTGAGGGAGAAGGGGATATCCGGAGAAACGGATAGCAAACGGTAGATGGGATGTAGTAATAATTGAGAGAATGAAAAACAGGGCTGGGAGGTATAAGAGCGAAAGAAAGGAAGAGACGTACACAAAGAGAGAGAGAGAGAGAGAGAGAGAGAGAGACAGAGCGCGGGGCAGGCCGAAGGAAAACGAGAAAGAAAAATCTATCGAGGGTAGTTTAATTCGAAATTGGTTTCCTCTTGGCGCGTCCGCATCGAGCCTTTTATTTTCTCGCAATCTCTAATCTTTCCGATCGATTTAAACTCAATCACGCCTCTTCGCCGAACTACCGTTTCTTCCTTCCTCGCCTCTTTCCACTTTTCAGCTCTCTTATAAATACGCTTTCTCCCTGTCTTTCTCCCTCGCGTCTTTAGCCCTTTACCGCTTCGCCCCTCCTCTTCGTCGATTCCCGTATCGCTGCTCCGCGAACCGTGATCTGCTGTTCGCGAAATATCTGCACGTTCTCCGTACCTCTCCTCTTCTTTGACGTTACAGTCGTGGCAGATATTACGATTGACGCGTACGCCGCTTCACGGTAAACAGAACCCGAGCGACGACCGTGTCTCCTTTCTTTTTTTTTTTTGCACCGTCATTTTCCTCCTTTCGATTTTATTTCCGCCCGATTTCTAGGGGCTCGGAATAGAGCAGCGTCGCTCGCAAGCGGTATAAAGTGATTAGCTCGATAATGGGTGGTAACGGGCTGAAACCACGCTCACTTTTAAAATTCACCCTCGATTCCGCGAGGGTTGGGTATCTCGTGATCATGAGCAACGCGGAAACTCCCTTCCCGGGACCCTTGGGGAGGTTGAATAGCCCGCGTTATGAGAACGACTGTTGGCAAGAGTTCGACGTCACGTGGCCCCACCGATCGCCTAGTATCGCCGATTATGAGGGGAAAGCATCGATTTACACTCCGCATCCGCGGAACGGGCATGAAACGCGCGCGAACATCGAAATGAGCGTAAATAGAAATGTAACGTTTAAAGGAAATATGTAGTTATCGAGAGGATCCGATAAAATTATTTCGCAACGCATATCCGATAAAGCAGTACCATTTGTAAGTCAAATATTGGAATAACTTTTATTGCAATTCGCGGAAATAGTGATTCGCATCTAACATTCCTTTCCTCTTTTTTTTGGTTCTATTTCTTTCCCATGATTCGCAATGTACATACATACGTACCGAAGTATCACTACCCCGTTATTCGGCTTGATGAAATGCAAATTTCCCGAAAACAATGGTCTTCCGCCTCGTTTATTTAAGAAATACTGCAAAATCCGTTGTAACATTTATAACTGTAACTGTAATTGTAAATCCAACGAAATATATACTCCAGAATTATTTTCGTACCTGCTAATGTTTTGGCACACGGTACTTTACTTTTCTGAAGACTCTTCTTACAATTGAATTTATTCTTCCTTAATTTATTTGGCCATGATACCAAAAAATTAATAGAAAAGATTTTAACGAAGATTCTAATGGGAAACTGCGCATTTCACGAAATCGCCTAGAACACTAGATATCCTACGAACAGGAATGCCAAGCGTGTATGGCAACGAGTGAAAAAAAAAACAAGGAATTCTTTTTATAAGATGCACATCGCACACGTGACCGGAGTACTCGGACTCTCTCCATCTTTCTCTCTCTCCAACACGCGCAAAGAGCTCCGCTCGTGCCAAAGGTAATAATGCGACGAGAGGAGGAAAAACTTTATGCACTGGTTCGCGTGTATCTCTTGCATGCTAAACGTTGTCATGCTTTTGTCGCACGGGACAATAAAGGAAATTCGATGGAGATCGTAGGAACGGTAGATGCGAATAAAAAATAAGTTTATTAATCTCATCGCGTCGAGCGGCTGCTAAATATATGCCAAACGAATAACATTTTCAGAAAATACTGGAGAACTGTAAGGCTTTCATAGTCCAATCGTAATACCCTTCTTAAATCATGCCACGCGCGTACGATCGAAAGAATGATCTTTTTTTTGCGACATATTTAGAATTCATCTCAACGCCTTAATAGGGGTTACACCACCCCCGAAAGTCTTTTGCCCTTAATGGTTGAACCTGTCAACGCTGGAAAATAATAATCTCAGTATTTTCTTGAAAATAATCCGCCAGCGGTTCTCTTTTAAAGCGCGATCGATGCGAGCCGGTAAAGTCTTAGGGGAATAATGCCTTAATAAATGGCAGGTAATAGATGAAAAGAAGGGGGGAGAGGGGTGGTACAGGGCGACTCGAGATATTAAGTTGTTATTAAATCTTCGTTGTCCCGTGGAACCGGTACGGAAATTTCGGCAGTAAAAATGAGGGGGTGGTTCGCTCGGCGTTATAACTTACGAACGTTTTCATACCTGGCGACGTTCCGACGCAATTTTATTCGAGGCGAAGGATGGAAATATTTTATGCGTGCCCACCGTTAAATTTAGAGACACGTCGTATTGGCTTAAGTATCGAAACTCCTCGGGAAAGAAAATTGACGTACACCCCCGGAAACAATGACCTCCTTTTCCCAATAGTAACGAAGAAAGTAAAATACAATTTGCCAATTTCTTCCCTCTCGAGTGAAAATTCTAGTTTTGAATAACCTGTTCATTTTTAACATTGAAATTTCGATTAATGGCACTGGCGGCTGAATTGGAACGTTTCAAACTGAAAGGTAATAGATTTAAGATTAATACTTCACCACCAAAATACGTTCGTACGGATGCGTTGGAGTTAAACGAATCTCTCGATTACGCGATGTACGTTAATAACGCTTAACTCTGATAAATAACGAATCGAAAAGGGACGTCGCACGACTTTTATTTCATCGTTGACTGAATTAAACGGTCGCGCTTAAAATGGTTACGAGAAAGCAGAGGGCTCGTCATGCATATTTCTGTAATTGAACAACAAGAATGTCACGGTTGCCAAGACTACGTCAAGCTGCTCGCAGTAAAGAGAAAAAGGAACGGAGTTAAAATAAAAACGATTTCCGGGTATGTTTAACCGTGGACCATTTTTCCCGTTGCAAATGTCACGTACGTGGGCACGTGTGTGCGCATGGACTTTGCAGATTTTTTAACTGTGTCTCGGCGTACAATTTTATTTGCGACAGAGCCGCGCTATTATACCGCGAGTGGTCACATTCTGAAATTCTGAAATACGCGGGATGAATGAAATTGTAAAGGCAAAACGAAAAATCCCGTTGCACTTAATGCAATAACTATACGAGCTTTGCGTCAGGATACGATTACTCGTTGGTTGGTTTTCGTAAGTTGCCTGGGTGGTTGCGTTTTCTCAGTGCTACGTGGGGTACAGTGTTACGAGAATTTTTAGATAACGAACTTAATAAATTAACTCAACAGCATTATACAACTGAATTTCGTATTTTTCAATTACTCTTAACGCGTTAAATCGCGAGGGCAGTTACCGTAATAATTTGAGTAAAAAGGATCTGATATAATGACATTTTAAATCATTTTTAAACAACGCGTGCGACAATGCAATTGCATCGCGTTGCGATTACTTTCCTTTCATATTTCGCGTTACCATTACGATCAACCCGCTTTGAAATACCAATAATTATAGTGTTTTTATTCAAAGAAAATCCCGCCCATTCGCTTTGTACCGATTATATTGATCCAACGCATTGTTCTATGTTTAATTCAAAACTGATGCATCCGTGTACGCTCCGTACGATACCGTACATAGGATTCGCCGAATGACGCAATTTAAAACCACAACAGTTACCTCTTCCAGCTCATAGGTTGACGATAACGGCCATTTTAGTATTTAGGTCAGCATCCAAAATCCGTAAAACAGGAATGGACGTTCGTTTCCTCTTTGTACAGCCAGTCCCTACGTACACCTCGTTGTACAACGCTCGCAGAGAATTACCTGGTGAACAGCATTGTTTTCGCGAACAATACGGACAATACGAACAACCCTCTGAGGTTCGTCGTACAAGCACCCTCCTGCAGTGGTGCTCAAATTCTGTTTAACGTTCGGCAGGAGCTCTGCCAAACCGATTCTGTATTATCCCCTGTAAGATCGAGGATACCCGGCAAAGTGGAAACTATCGTATTTCCTCTGGTTCATTTGATACCTTCGAGCAATTGTAAATAAGACTCGTACGGTGCACGTAAGGAAGTGCACGAACAGTACGCTAGGAGTCTTAAGCGAAAGGTGAAAATTGAACGTGTAATCTCATTAAGCTCTCTGATCTTCGGCGAGCCGAACGAAACACGACTCTTTGTAAGAGCAAACTTTTCTATTTATATAAATATCCAACTGCGCTTTTTGTGGATAATTTTATTTGATTAGCAATTTCTAGGTAGTTCTTCGTCTAACAATGTAATCCTTCGCGGATCTAGTGTACACTTTCTTCCGTGAAATTTTATCCAACGTCATCGTTATTGTATTCCGCTCGTACTCTAAAAAAAAAATCGGATCAGTTAAGTTTTAGAAATCGATAGGCATGTGTACTTTAAATGCACGCACGGCCCCACACGCCTGTAGCTCACGTAACCATCCGTTCCTTCTATCGATCGTAAAAGATTTCTAAATAAGATATCCTCGTACCTCCTTATCGAGTAAACGATTCGCTGGGCCAAAGCAAAGCTTTTTTTACGTCGCTCGTATCTCACCGACTTTATTCAAACGCGTAACGTCACGCGTACGGATGCGTTTCAAAGCGTACTTTTGTTTTATGCGACGATAGTCGTTTGGATCGCTGAAATAGAGACGTTAAGTATAATGGAACGCTCGGTAAGACGTTTCTCTCAGGAAAGAAAGTCTCCCTCACGGTGCACTTAAATTTCTCTTATCGACATGGGAGAAGCAAAGCGCATGTATATTCCCGTGCCACGACTCCGCGGCTTGTTTATACAGAAATGACGTAAATTCATGCTAATAAGAGAGAAGTATGCAAACGGGAACAGGCATCGGGGATACCTGGCCGCGCCGCCGAAAGTCAATACGGTGCTACTTCGTAATTAAATTGCGCCGCTCGCTACTAAAAATATCCCTTCCCGATGGAAAATGGAGAGTCATAAAGTACGTATTTTCATGCAAACCAACAATTTCGAGGTGGAATGAAGTAAAGTCGCTCGTAGAAAATAACGGCAGGGATATAAATTTGAAAATGAATCACCGAGAAATTTCTGCCGTAATAAAACAGCCGCGTAGCTTCCGAATAATTATTTTAATACGGAAACATTGCAAACGGAACGTACTTTTGTTTTTCATTTATCGTGCAGTTTCAAATTAGTTTGATGGGCGAACGATGTAAAAAAAAACAACATTTGTGGCGATTGTCTTCGCGTTGAGTGGGGTAGAATTGTAGGTGTTCGAAAATGGACAATTCTGTGTAAATAAAGTAGAGTGGCTCTTCGTATTTCTTCGACGCCTTCATTTACAAAAAGAACGAGGTAATAAAAAGGCGTCCCACTCCAAAACGTTCCACTTCCATCCGAAATATTTTCCAGTGTTAATAATATTAGGTTGTCAAGCATAAAATTTGTAGTGAGCCGAAGTTGACAACGATTCACTACAAATTTCATACTTGACAACCCAATAATTTCAAAAAAATCGAAAAGAAATGGGACGCCCTGTGTCTTTCGAGATCGTAGGAAACGCAAAACTCGACTGATTTTAATACGTTCCCATTCACATCAACGATCGATGGAGATATTTATTTCTATCTCTATTTACTTTCGCTATCGTCGCCGTTGTCGGCGTCTGGCCAACAGCGTGCGCACCTACTTCGCGGTCTGTCCTACAACGGTCAACACCATTTAATAGCGTTTCGATTATACTTTCGCGCACAATAAAATAATACAAGCGTATACCGTCGCCCCACCATGCGTGATGCGTCAAAACTTTCCGTTGACACGCGCTTACATCGATACGCAAATACTACTCGCGCCGTCGCGTGCACGCGAAACGTGCCACCGAATATCGAAACGTATGAAAGTACAATCAGATGGGAACGATATCAGAACGAGACGATCGTACGTGAAAAAAGCAATTATTCGTGCCAACGTGGCTCCCCGACGGAGACTAAAATGTACGCGTCGAATTCTGCCGCAAAGTTAACGAAATTTCTTCCCGACCCAATACGCTATAAATGCCTTTTAATTATCGGTACGGCTAAGAGAATCGCGGGTAAAGCGACGCGTCAGCCGATATATTCGGAATCGGAGCGAGATGAAACGAAATCAGATGGCCGCGCGACAAAAAGCTCGGGAGCGTCATCTCACGTTCGATTAAACATTTTTAATTGCTTTCCTCCGATTAGCGGGTCGAGTCGAAACGAGCGCCAGGCGCAGCATCTCTCCTGAATTCGTTTCAGGCTGCTAACGGCTGAAAACCATCTGTCTATCTATCGGACCTTCATCCTTGATTCGATATCGCTCTCTCTCTCTCTCTCTCTTTCTCTCTCTATCTCTGTCCCTCTCTCTATCGGTCCCGCGGATTATTCGGCTGAATCCACTGCCACCCCCACCCCCATCAGCCTCCCTCTCCCGCCGACAGCCCCCGTCGATCGCCACCGATCTCTGATTGACTTTTCGACCTCTCGCCTCTTGCTGATTTCCTCGCGCACCTTCCGACCCGATTTTCCGTACCCTGGCCCGGCGTTCAACATCGTAAAACTGGACGACTATCGGCGATAATGAAATAGGAAATCGGCCGTGTCCACTTCGACGGTAATTAATAGCAATTACATGGTTCGTTCGCGCGCAAAGTAATAGCGCGTGGTACACGTCGTCAACGGCGCCTGGTATCTCTCGAAAAAACCTGGGCGCGGGGCGAAAATTTCATCGAAATGTCCCGAAAATTGTGTTACTCTCTTAAACAAGCACGCTCCGTAGTCATTTGATCGGATTAACGCCGCGCGCTATATCTGCCACTTTTCCGATACGGTTTCGGGAAAATTGCGAAACCGGAGATTGGCTGTTTTTGCGTCTGCTTTTACCGAATCATTGTGATTGGATTGCCGACAGCCTGCTTCGCCGAGGCGGTGAAATTTCAACAATTTGATTCGAATCGTTCTCCTGATTACAATTACGATTAACGTTCGCTCGAACGTGATTTACTGCAATGCGTAGTGTGCCGCAAAACTCTGACGGGCGTAATTAATCGTTATTTTTATACGAACCCGTACCTCTGCGAGGGATAATTAACACTATTAATTACATTCGAAATTAGTCGAGCCACCTTAGAATTATTTCTTCGAACCTGAGGTTACGGTAAGCCCGTGACCCTTCCCGCTCCGTTGACAGTCAAGTCCCTCGTTATGGAACATCGTTTGCTAGCAATTAGTTACTCTTCTCCCGAATTTATTTGTAAATATAACGGCACCGGTCGAATATCAAAACGTTTGCTCGGATGTGTCAACCCGATAACGAATTTGCTACTCGTCATATTTAAACGCACGAACGTACAACTGTGACTAGCAACCTGTCACGCTTACCCCGAACGCGGAATTTGTCATAGAATTATTTCACCCGCGCAAGGACTAGCGCTCCGATTTCAATCTAAATCGTGTTACAGATTTACGTGCCGGCTCCGTTGATTAGAATCTAACCGCACCGAACAACAGGCCGAAGCTAATAATACGAAACGCAAACACGTAGTTTGCGGTTAGTAAAAATGCTATTGCCGCCTTATCGATTGCAACGATGTTTTCGAACGAAATGGAAACGCGTCCTGAAAACACTTTGGAGCACATTTGGTATTTCAAATAATATTTCTAGCATAACAAGAGTATTAATCCGCCGTCGGCATCGCCGTGGACGGTTTTCTAAAGTTATTACTATTTTTACGTTTGACTAACGTTTAACGCCTTAATATAGATCGCAGGCGTCGTTAGACAATTTTTCAAATAATTATTTATATAATCGTCAAGTTCCGTAATTGCTGGCTCGTAACGAAGCTCGTTGACAACGATGACGTCGTGTCATGGAAAATAAACATCAGGATCGTGATAATCTGACTGAATTATCCCTCCGCGTACACGAGGAACACGCTTTATTGCTTCTTAAGCTTGCCCCCAAATCCCAAGGCTACCATTACATCCACGCGTGGCTTTCTGCGTTTGGAGTTGCCTCGTGGAATTAGGGAGCTCCGGTTAAATAAACCCCGTTGTATCTTCAAACATTAAACAACTCGTGAACACATACCGCCGAGTTTATTTCGCTGATAGCAACTTTGTTATTCTATTTGCGTTAGCTTTGAGAGATTATTAAATTACTAAAAGATTAAGGGGGCTCACGCTGATGGCAATCAACCAAGGAATTTTGGGAAATTATTTTCCGCTGATCTAAGACGAAGCGTGGATGGAACATGGCGATGAGACGATCTTTTATGTTGACTCTTTGAGTCACGTATCTTTTAACAAGATTAAAACTATGTAATAAAGTTACGTAGATGTTTAAAAGTTTTATTTAAGTAAGTAATTTTCTTCATAATAATATACGCTAAAATAAATATAATTAAGTTAAATATGTATATAATTAAACAGCAAAATATCACGGATAAATATTAATGAATACTTCTAACATAAAACCTGATATCCAAAATCATAAATCCTGAATCTCAAATAACATGATCCTCATTATCGGACTGCCAATTAATCGTGTTATTCGAGGATCAGCTGGAACAAATTTTGCAATCGAACCGTTCGCTGCTCGACTAACTAACCGCTGTTAAACGAATGCTCGTACTAACCCGAATGTCGTTAGAAAAGTAGGAAGTTCGATACGTAGAGTAAAGTATACCAATTCGGTGTTCCCACGGGCTGCAATCTTTGCATTCTAATAAAGGCGAACTGTAAAAGTACCGCTTTACGAGGTGCCTTAAAACCACGAAACTGCCGCAAAGCATATTCTTATATTAACCAGAGACTCGGCATAAAGAACCGCGATATTTTTCGCAAGGAATAAGTGTACTGACTTTAATAACTCTCCTCGTATTTTCAGCTGTGAGTAAAAACAACGAGGGGCCCTGGTTGGGTTTATGGTCACACGCGTACACTTTCAAACGAACTGCAGAAAAATCCTTTTAAAAATTTTCCTGCGATAATCCAAGGTACGCCCGTACGAACGTACGTACCAGAAGTGGCAGTCACATACGTATACATATGTATATACACGTATAACGTGCATAGAGACGTTTGCGTACGCGAAAAGTTTACTTTGTGAAATTTGCATAATCGTAAAACTTGACGTACCGTGACCCTGCGATCTACGCGAGAGTAAACATGGTTCCAAACAAATTTGATTACCAGACCTGGGATTGTGTATGAGTGATAAGTGAAATTTTGACAAATTTTCTCGCCGGGGCATGGAATTTTGTTTTAAAGTTCCCGAGACTTTAAAGCAGTCGTTCCCAACCTTATTTATCTCCCTTACCCCTTCAGTAGGCTTTCCATTGGCAAGTACCCCCATTTCTTAACCCCTCCTTTGCCCACCATACGCATACCACCTATACTGCGTACTATAATTTTTAAATATTGATTTTTGCCATTATCGATATTTCTTTGCGTATCCCTAGGTACACGCGTACTACAGTTTGTGAACCACTGCTTTAAAGGGAACACTTTTAAAAACATGAATGAGTCTGGAGATACGAAGCGTACTTTAAAAAAGCGTCAAATTGAAATTCTTGTTTTCGAAATTATAGTCCCATAGTTGAATTGAGTCGATGAGAAGAAAAACGTTACGAGTCAAATTACTGTCGTTTTACGGATAACACGACTGCGTACGTTGCACGACGTATATTTTTCCGCGACGTTATGGCGTGTCTGTTACATACACGCGAGACCCTTTCCGCGAACGAGTATTTCTGGCGACGTGACAGTCAATTTCGTACGCGATCACTCGTTTTATTCCGCTTATTTACTCTTCCTCTGTGGACATTGGAATCGTACGCAATCGCGTTATACCCATTTCACGACCGTTTAATTCTTCACTCCTCCCGATCGATCACCGTACCGATACCTCTTTGCGGAACGTACCATCGGTAGCCTAGTCACGCAATGCATTAAACTTGAGCTATTCCCGATTCGGTTGGTGCACAGTCGCAGCCACGGCGTGTTCGAATAAAAGGAGGGGAAAAAACGAAGTGGTGGGAGGGGGGAGACCGGGCTTAACCCAAACACCGAAGAGGAGAATACGAAATACACTGGGAGTAGAATAAACGTAAAGAACGCCGTGCATCCGAGTTGCATCTGTCTCCCTCGCATTTGTATAGCGCACCCTCTACCCCTTTCGTGCATAGTTTAGTTGTTTCAATCAACGACTTCTTAAAATATACACGACTCAACGAGTAATTCTCGGGGAATCGTAGTCTGGAAACACGAAAGCTGGAATTGCTGCAGTCGCTCGACAACAATGGCGTGCATTAACACCGAGTCGACAGGTGTCCCCGGGCAAAGGGGAGAGATAAGAAAAGTTGAGGTCACGGGATGCATGGTACCCTGAGAACAGAGAAACTGCCCCATCGGATGGTACTTCGCGAGTTTCGTTTGATAGCGAATTGTCGAGTCGGTGCAACGTTAATCCGATTCCTTTTTTACAACGGCACAAGCATCCTTTGCGTAAGAAAGCGTAATAACGTTAAAGAGAACGAAAGAAGCGACACGGTGGGAAGAAAAAATATTTACAACCTAAAAGAAATAGCTGTGTACGTCCCGTGTACAGGATACCTCGCGAAAGTCGTATTTTCCTTTAAGGAGGATAATACCCGGGGTAATTTTAAGCAGATCTTTTTGTCCCCTTTCGTGTATAGTTGTTTTGTCAGTTACAATGCGAACTTCCCTTCCATTGTTATCCGGAAATTATAATCCATGATATAGACAAGGTAACTTTTCAAATTCTACTTAACGATGACACGACACACTAACAACGGATCCTAATAGTATCCTACACAGATGAAACTCCAAGAAGTAAAGTAGCATGACTATAATCCCAGTATGGGACGGAACCGAGTGAGAATTTTGGACGTTTAATATATTCTGATGATGAAGAGGAAGAGTAACAGATCAACTTAAAGTCTCCTAGCATCACGTTTCATTACTTAGAATAAAATAACTTTATTGCTCCATATATCGAGATAGTTATAAATCGAGAAACTTTCAAATCGAACCCACCCAGGCTCGTGTTACTCAATCTTTAATTCCCAACCATTAAACGAATCACCCGGCGTCAACTGTAATCCTTCCTCCTCGTTATAAAAAAAAAATGTAACGCATCTAAATCCTTCAAACGCCTCCAACCCCGCCACGCACTACGAGAACAAAACCAAAATACCCGGTACACGAGAGAAACGGCGCGAGACCCTTTTCACGTGCCGCAAGATCATTTTCCAGGCTCGTCCAACTTCCGCAAAATGAAGATTTCGAGGGCCATTCGTGCAACAGTCAACAGTCTTCTCCCCCCTCGCCTCCTGTCCTACTCGACAGGTGTCTCGTACGAGTAAGAAGGGCGGCATAAAAGACGACTCGCGAAGCGAACGGCGGCGCGGCGTCAAAAAAGAAACGGCGCGACGGGGCAGAACAAACGCGTAGCCGCCAACAAGGTCGCCGGGACGGCGAGCAGTCGAGGATAAACCCCCCGATGCACGTTGCGCCCGGCAACGTCCGCGCCCGTCCGTCGTTGCTCCGACGTTGCGCGTTGCCGTTGCTCGCTCGGTGAGTTTAGTTGGCCCCGCTGCTCACGGCTCATTCACGAAGAGCGCGAGCGCGTCCGCAACCCGCACACAGCTTTAACGCGCTAGGCTTTTCATTACGGTGCGTGATTGATGAGGGCCCATCGTCCCACGATATTATTTTGAGTAGGTGTGCGGCTAGGCCAGCAGCACAGCCAGGCGCAAGCCCCATTATCTCTCGGTCCTTTTGCCCTCCGACCTACCCTACCAACCGCCTCCCAACCACCCCCCACCCTAACCCCTCATCTTTCTCAGCCACCATCATCCCCGGTTTCAGTGCCCTTTCCCCCGGGCCGCGCGCGCGCGCGCCCGCTTGCCTTTCGTACTCAAACCCTTTTGTTCGCATGGGCTGTCGACGCTAATGGAAAGCACTTTTAACCGATGCTAATGGAAACGCGGGGGGCACTGGGTTACTTCTACGTCCCGGCGGCGGCGCGGACCTTTGGCCCAGAATCAGCCGCGAAAAATGATCTTGTCGACGGTACATCTCCGTGTGCGTGCGAATAGTGCCGTAGCGAGGGGAAAAGGATAGTTTCGAGGGACGAAGGGATTGGAGGTAGCGCCCGCGGGATTGAGTTTCGAGATTGATGAGAGGGATTCGCGGGATTAACTCTTTCACGTCGGCCGCGAAAGCGACGGATTAATTGTGGTGCCAATTACGCGTTGCCCGGCATTGTTTTCGTTATACGATATTAATTAATCCGTTTAGCGAGGTCAAACCTCGGTCGGGTCGAGATTTCAACGAAATAGTTTGAGAGCGGGGTGTCTAATTAAAATTTGTACGAGTGCCGGGGCAAACTGTTTAATTTCGCCGTCGCGTTCACGGGACAGCACCTGGTGAACGCGCGAAGGTACATTATCCCGACGAATGCAGTTCTGCGCGGCGATAGACGTATTCCTTGGATGCGCCCGTCGTAACTCACATTGATTAATCGCGCGATGGAGGCTGATGGATAGACCGTGACTGCAAGTTCAATTTTCGCTTTTTGCGGGTACAATAGACCGTCATTGTTCGGTCTATTTTCTGCCCCCAACCCCCCACCCCACCCCTCGCTCCTACCCCTGTCTTTGTGCAATTTTACGCTCGCATTGTTCTCCGTGTCTCTGGAACAACATTGCCTGTCAAACGCACCGGAGAATAATTGCGCGGGGATTAAGTAGGTTCGCCTCTCCTTTTTCTTTTGTCGCGTACAAATCGAATTCCTCGCCGCGGAGGCATTAGTAAAGGTTTCCTAACGAGAGAGTCGATGCAAGTCAGTCCTTTGCGCCACATCGATCTTGGTCCCGACGAATTTTCGCGTCGTTTTAGCTCGTCCCCTCGTTCCACTCTCCTCGCCCATCGTATCAGCCCCCTTCCCCCCACCTCCGCCCCTCCCACACCCACCTTTTTTTCCTTTGAGAATTTGTCTTGGCCTTATCTGGGCGTCGCGCTGAAACCATCCGCTGCAAGTAGAACGGAGCGAGCGAGCGAGCGTGCACGCTACCATAAATTCCCATCATGTTCAAAGACAAACAGAGTGGAATTGATCCATTTTCTTGCCGTCGAAGAGGAGAAACAAAAACGACCAGGGCTTTGCTCCCTTTCAGCCATCGACAAATGCGTAACATCGTTTTCCGTGAAAACAATTTTTGATTTCATCGGTGTTTTTCCTCTCATCGTTATTACCGCAGCGTGTATTTGTACGCGCGTTCGCGCACGGTACTGCACGCGTGAAAGTGTCGGTACGGTCGTCGCATTTCACGGTAGATGCATTTCTCTGTCGAGCGTATATTTACGCGGAGACAGAGTTTTCTGAATACCTTCCGATCGAAATTGGACATGTGTTCGTTTGCTTTTGACTGACGTTCCAACGGAACAGCGGTTAACTCTTTGAGGCACTCGATTTTAAAGAAAAGAACAAAAAAACGAAGTTGCACAGAACTCAGTACACCGCGCATTTCGCCAATCTTAATTGGGAACAATATCAACGACGCGCTCATGCGTTTTGACTAATTTTTGTTTTCACGTATTTACGCAATTACCGTTGTTTATGAGTTGGAGAGATAGAAGAATTCCGAACGCCGGAGATAACCTAATCCAAGATAAGAACCCCCTAAATTCGCAGCAGCGAAAAGTACAGAACGTGGATATCCTTATCAAAGTTGATTCTCCGTGGGTAATCGAGTGCATGATTTATCGCAGCCAAAGGGTACGCTTTCATTTCCGGGTACCGTCTATAAGCCTCGCGAATCGTTCTGCAGCTCGATTGAATCCTCCTACATGAGTTAGCACGCTCAACAATCCGTTTGAAGACTGCATTTACGTAATACACCTTGCAAATTTTCTCACTTTTTTTCTCAAATGCGCCTTATCTACCATCCCACTTGACTCTACGGCGCAATTCTTGTTTTCTATTTGCCTCGATCAAAACTAACAACGTGGGACTAAAAAAACATTCTCTCTCCGTTTCCACGCGTGCCAATGCCTTTATTTTCGAAGCGTAATTATTTTGCACAAATCGAAATCCAGTATCGGCGTTCGCCGACGTTTCAAAGTGTTTTCGTGAGAGGCGCACTTTTTATATGTCGAAGCGCCGTTCAATTACTTTCGCTTTAGATAAAATCCGGAAGCATCGGCGGGCTAAAGTTTTTCGAAACTCCAACGCCCGGTGCCTCGCCACCGTGAAACAAGTACGGATTGTAAATCCAGCGTGAGTTATCGTCCTGTTTCGATCAAAACTGTGAAACTGCAGTTTCAGGGAAAGCACGTTAAATTTTTCACGGCAAGTTCTTCCGGCTACATCGGTTCGCGTTTCGTGAAAAATAGTTCCATTTTGCGCTATCTCCTGGATGTCCCACGGCGTGAGTACATTTTTTAGTAGATTTTACTCGTAAATTCTTTCCGCTAATCACGACGGCATTTAACATCGTTTTGTGCTTTTAATACACTCTCCGTCGAATAACAAATGAACGGCGCGAATAAATTATTCGACGGAACCATGGCAACGATTCAAAAAATATACTCTCAGACCCAACGCGTCGCTTTGTACGAAATCGTAAAATCGTTACTGCTGCGCGCGGCCAACGAACAATCAAATAATTTTCAGCGAAATAACGTGAAACGCTCCGTATTTAGTTTCGTTTCGAGGGAGTGCCGTTCCATCTCCTTTTCAGCTGAATAAAAACAGTTTGGTAGTTATCGAGAGATAAAGTCTCTCCCTCCTTGACAAGTACAAGAGTAGCGGAATAAACTTTGTCCCTTTTTCAGAGACGAGCGAGGTTCGCCGAGATAGTAACTGCATTGAAAACCGAAGTTTTTTTTTTCTTTACGATCGGTAACTACATCACGCGTTCGTTTACCGGCCGATAAAATCCTCGTTCGTTCGTTCACCGGTCGATTCGGCTCGGCCGGTGGTCCGTCGGGGGACGATCGACGGAAACCGATCTTCCTAAAAGTCAGGCACGATCGAGCGTAATATTTCTCCGAGATATTCATGACAGCGGTGTGTCAGCGGAAGATATGGTCGGCGACAATGGGGTATACTCTCGATATGGGTTCGCCGATAATCTCGCAGTCGATTTTTCACGCCCCCCCGACACGGGCAGAAGTTGGTGCTTTTAACGCGTCCACGTGGAAGTCGAAATGTCCAGTGGGTCTTGAAAACCCTCGAGGCAGTCTCCGAGTGTCCGTTGGGAAGTACTAGATTCGAGATTCTTAACGGTGCCGCGATTCACGAGTTTCCGTGGAAAACTGAAGTTAACGCCGTTTCTCGTAAAATTCTGCGATTCTCGGGGTTGCCGGCATTTTTGCCTTCGTTGTATTCGAAATAATATATTTTATATATGTATATTCTAGCCGTACGCTTTTGCCTCCATCGCAATCGCGACCCACATCGAATGGAGTTGCGAGTATCTGTATTATTTTGCGCGTCGGGGAAACTCTGTCAGAGCGCGTGATATACTGAAAATACTGGGTAATTCTGTGATATTAGAATTTTATTCGAAAAATTGTTACGTCGGGGAAAACAAGCGGAACGGGATTCGTGGCTGAGGGAAGATAAATTTGATCCGCGAACTCTTTGTTACGCTCGCGGGATTCGTAAATCTTCTGGATAATTCCATTATGTCATCTAAAATCTTGAGAAATTCATTCTTTTTTTTTTGTATACATTAATGTAAATGCGTATTTTGCGTCGCGAAATATTTATTATCTACGTTTATACCCGAATTGGGATTTTATTTCCAGTAGAATCAATCACGGGCGAGTTTAAATGTGGAAAAAAAGGCTGAAATTTATTTCGCCACTGGTCATCACGATCGAGAACGGTCAAATCCGTGGTCCTATCAAGTTTAAACCACTCGAGTGGTCGCATCGTACAAAGTATTAATATCTTCCCAACACGCGAATAGCTTTGAATTTTGCGTCGTTGCGTCCGTACACGATAAAAAAATCCGTCGAGTTTTCGCGAGCCGTGCGCTCGATAACGTCGATATGGAAAGTACATCGATAATACCGGACTACCGTCGGCTTCAAATGGAATGGAAGATTAGAGTAATGGAAGAGACCATGTTACTCACCGGGAGAGTAACCGAAGTGGGAAACGATACTGTCGGTGAACAAGGGTTGTTCTGTGGGATATCGATCAGAAGAGGAATGTTCATTTCGATTGAATGATCAATATCCACCTACTCTCGCGCGAAGGCGACCTATTTGCGCGACATCTCCTACATACATTTGTTAATGACGTAGTTGACTCGGGAATATATAGATATGAATAAAAGATTAGTAATATTAGTATGGAGTAATTTCTACGCAAGCATTCCGAAAGTTATTTATCTTTTTAAAAAAATTCATTCTGTATAGCGGTTTGACCACCTCGAAAACCTAGTCCAGCCTCGCGTACTTGTACTTGAACCTAGACAAGACCTTGTCTTTTGATTAGTAACGATCAGGGTGTTTCCACAAAACAGAGGTACGGATTAATATACTGCTGACCGATTAATAATCTTGATGTTGATATTGATTTGAAAATATTGATAATGTTTACATTCTATATATTGATACTTTGAGCGGAGAAAAATATCGTTATCTCAAAAACAAATTCGCTAATTGCAAGCATGCGTAAAGCACATAATATATTCGTAATCAGGTCTTTTAACCGAATTACACGATACGTATATATAAAGCAAAGTTTAACGAAACGAATTTATATTCGAGTCCTATTATGTTTACCGAACCATACAAAATATGAAATTGGACAAACATCAGCAATTTAACGAAAAAACACCAGTTGTATTTACCGTATCAACGATATCGTTCTAATATCTAATTACAGCTATAAATATAATTTGTTTAAATCATCGGCAGAGTAGCGTAAATCCCCGCGCGTAATAACCCAACGACATCAAAGTGAATGCACGATTTTAAGTCGACGGAGAGAAGAATGTAGTGACGCGTAACAAAAAAAGATTGCCTTTAAACCGCGATCGTCTCTGCGGCTACCTGTTGGAACTAAATGCCGTTTTCTCGTCCTCGTACCCCGATTTCTTCTTCTTCTTAGGCTCCGACCTCGAGCTAGATCGGTTCCACATCCTCGAGAAACCTATTTCACCAGCTGTCTCTACGTTGACTTCGCACTCCGATTTCTATGTATCTTGTTTCGTTATTATTAGACGCTCGACGTGGATTCGTTTCTACTCGCGACGACACTTTTCTCCCGAGTCTGCTACGACCTCTATGTGTCATCGGGTAAAATTCTTCTCATTTCTACCAGATTTAATATGCAACTCTACGTATACGTGCGTGTAATTGTGCATTCGCTACATTGTTCGTCCGTGTCGATAAAACAATTACCAAGGATAATTCGAGAAAATTACGTTTCTATACAAAGCACACTGCTACAGTCCCGACAGTTTAATAACACTACATGAACATACATACAAAAATCATGACTTTTCTTCCCGAATACAATATCAAATACAAATATCCTCCTTTTCTCAAAAGAGTGTACGCGTAATACATACCGATGCAGGCTTCGCCGATACTCCTATTCCCAACTCCGGCTCTCTCCATCCTGCCCAGAAACCCTTTCCGAATCAACGCACGCGCGCGCGGGTGGTCGTCGCTTTTTGGCATTGCACTGGCAGAGACACTGGCGGTATCCAAAAATGCTTAAAAGCCACGGTTGCCAAGTTTTAAGGTATAACGCCGCTCTGAGATCCGTCGCCACGCGACTACCATCGCAACGGCTATCAGCATTTACTCGTTGGTAAGTCTCCAATGTTTAAACTTTTTCCGAATCGCGTGCCCGAGCAAAGTATATTCGAGTACGCTTACACCCTGCGCGTAAGCGTGTACGTGTATCAACCATAATATACCCTCCCCCCTCCCGCGTGCGTCGTCAGCGTACTCGCGGTTACGCGTCTAGAAGCCCACCGAAGACGACGGTACGTCATTAGAGAAGAAAAGCCGAGTGCGGCAGCCAGTGCTTTTAATCTGCTAAAATCCACCCTTTACTCCTCCGTGCGTCAATTTTGGTTTATCACTTCTTTCGGGGACGAGGGTAAATCGTAATAAAGAGCCGTGCGTTGGTGGTAGCGTAAAGAAAATATTCTTCTTACGGTGTTCCTCCTTTGATCAGACCTCCTTTTGTTAGAAATAACACGGTGCTCGGTCTCGAAAGCACCTTCTAGTACGATAACATTCATGCGGAACAATAAAATACATCTTGACACGAATTTCCATTGCTTGTTAGCAGAATCGAGCTCCCGCGGAAGCGTTGCACCGTACAACGTTGTTACGTATAATGCGCTGGTAGATTACGACCAACGGAACTTGAAATACGCGCGAATATAAATATTATGCGAACGTTCCCTCTAACGTGACGTACACGGAGGTTCAATAACTGCGTAATGAGGGTACAATTTTCTGTTCGTCGCTTTCTTTTTACCAAATAATCGATCTATTATTATTACATACGATACGATATTATTATTCGCTACATCGGTAACGATATTTCCTTTGGCGAAATTAAGCACTTGCGAGCATCGCTCCGAACAGTACAGTTGTACGGGGTTGTCGAGAAATTGGTGGTAGACGATCAACGCGTTGATAGCCACGTCACCCAGATTTGAGTGACGCTTGAGTTACAGTTCTATAGAGCTGCGGAACGTGTCGCTCAGCCGTGGTTGACGAGGCGATCAACGCGTCAAGGTGCGATACCTGTGATACTTCGAGTCGGTTTTATCTTAATCGAAAACATTGGTCGCGTCACGATGAAACGGGACGTTAATCCATAACGATTGCCAATCGAAAGAGAAACGGGCGTACGCTCCGGTATAAATAAAATGCGCATAAACAAAATTATTTCGACGATTTACACGTCGACGCTGTAGAACGTCTGCGCCTCCCATTAAACTCGAGTCGTTCGCTCGATCCGTATCGAACGTGCACGCGTACGAAGCAAAACACGCGCCTTCCTACGTCACGCATAGGCGCACCCAAATGGGGGTAGCGCGAATTCGATATGGCCCCGGTATCTTGCCAGCGAACTACCCGGATTTCTGAGTTAAATTCCAGTGGGAGAACTTCCGTTATTGGAAGATACCCCGAGCCGGATTTAATCCCGATATTCAATTCGAGCAATCTGCATGAATCTAGTTACGAGGATATCCACGAGCCAACGTTCACCCTGGCGTTGATCGAAGGAGCTCTCAGCGTTAACGTCGTGCGCGCCGTTTGTATCGTACGCCCCTCGACTTCGCGGTACGACCCGGTGAATTCCACCGGAAATCCCTTCAACGAGTACCCCGCGGTAGAATTGAAAACATTGTCGGGAATTTATCCGAGCGGTAAGACTCGGCTCGTATCTCGCTGCTCGGCCGTGTACATAAATCGGGTGCTTTCTGTCCGCAGGGTTTCCTCTAGATCGTGATCTCGCTTAACGCAGAAATGTTACGCGCGTCGGCCATACGTTTTTGAACGAGGCTTTTATGGCAACGGTGGAAGCCTCGACGTTGGATTCGAGGAACCGATGCGAATCTTGGAAACGCTGTTGTGCAACGAAAGTGCATGGATAATAGTGGTTGGAAAAGTCGATTTGCCAAGAGGAAGATCGGTATGAAAACCATGGTCAGTAGTTTTCTGATGACACTGATAGTTTGCGTAACGTGAAAAGATTTACGCGTTGAGACGATGGACTTGGTTGTCGAAGTTCTCCGTGCTCGTCTCTCGGATAAGACGATAAAACCCGAAAACTGAAATCGTTTCCTAAAATATATCAAAAGAATATTCTCTATATCTTTACTGCTTTTTCCATAGATTCAATCCCCGATCAAAAGTGCGGTGAAATAGTAAATAATATAGAGTCCCTTCGTATCGGTAAGAAAATAGTGAGTGGAGAGTTCGGCTTGAATGTCATGAATGCTAGTGCCAAAGGGTTTTAGGAAATAGGATTTCAGAAAACAGGATTTCCAGGGATTTGGCAGAAGGAAGTCTCGGGGACGGTAAGTGACTGATCGAGAGCGAAAAGGTTGCAACTGGAAAACAGGATTTTGAACCTTCGGATTAGGTGATTCGGTGTTTATAGATAAGTAAATAAGTCCGGATGGTTTGGTATTTTTAGAAATACTGATTATACGCTACGATGAATTTCAGAAACGCAGGCAATACAATCCATGGTCCTCCGATAATACTATCAAATACTCGCAATCTCTTTATTCATATTCGCTGATTCGAAGTAGAACAAGTCTACAACGCCCGACTGCGAGTCGCGAATTCACGGTAAGAGAACAATCAAGTAAACAATCGCTTTTCATTGTCGCTCACCACTCATCTCTTAAATATCCCAAGATCGACTATAGCGTACGGCCTTGCTTTTCGCTCCCGATTGTCGTCGCGACGGTCGCGACGAGGTCATTAGCCTCGCATAAAGGTTAAGCGATACATTCCACCTCGTCGACGGAAATTACACCGGTCAGTAGACGTCGGTCCAATTACTACGACTGGGAACCGGTAATTGAGGTGGGGAAAGGGCCGTAATCGGATTACACTTTGAGAGTGCAGTAATCCGAAGTCTCGAACAATTAAATTTCTCTCGTAACCCGTATGTCTCTGGCAGTCCTCCAAGGTACAGAAGGCTCCCCGGTTAGACGGAAACGGCACTCCGCGTAAGAATGTCGGGAACGCGAGTGATGCTTCATCGGAGAATGTTACCGTTTACGGATAAGCTTCGGGTACACGGTACGTCGTTTCCCTTTCATCGATTCCGTGTCATTTGATTTTCCCTCCCATCGGAGTTGTCGGTCTTCCAATAACGGTGGAGGCTAAAGAGAACTCGAGGTTACAAGAGTAATGGAATTTCAATAATCCTTGGGTGGTACGAAGGTGCGTTTACTTTAAATATGTAGCTTTTAATGCATGCGTGTACTTTATTACCTTATCGATTATGCGGTGCTCCAGTTTATACGTGTTTATTAAAATAGATCTTAACGATTGGAGAAACCGTGTCCTGTTATATTATATAATTCGACATTCTTAATCACCAGGTCCGGCTCAAGGTACGATGCAAGTGATACACAATATCAAGTCCCCGGCAGGGGGCGCCTGACGAGATTATTTTTAAAACAAAAAATGTATGCTGTTTTAAAAATTTGTAAATGTCAAAATGAATTTCATTTCAAATACTTTAAATAAGTTCGTATGAAAATATATTTAAAACACATGCGGGTATGAATGCGGCTTCCATTCGCTAAATTGCAGAGGGGGGCGGGGGGCGCTATAGAAGAACTTCGCAGCAGAGCACCGCCTACCCTAGGACCGGCCCTGTATGACCATCCTTTTTCTTCAAATCGCGCGTAATTAGCGTAAGTTAAAACGTGTCTCGTAATTACATACGTCCGTAATTGCCGCATGAAACCGATCGTCCGACGTACTTTCTCCGCGAACGACTGGGAAAAGTGAGAACGTAATTAGATCTCCGTAACGTGAAAATATTTGGCGGTGATTTTGTTTGTTCACCCTCGTACGTGAAATCCAGTGCCGCTAAATGCCTCTAGATTCGTGCGTGGCGTGTAAAATTCGGCGAGTGTATCAATGCTGGCGCGAAAATCGTTGACACAGCGCATTGGTCGCCGTGGAACGAGGTCCATTAGAGCCGATCAGTAATCGCATCGTGCTCTCCGCCCCGTTTTTCGAGTGTTCTCCATCGATTGGTCATTCGCGAATCACCGTTGCCGTTTTGTGGAATTGTGCGTCCGCGGCCGGATAGCTTTGCCCTCTATCAACTTTCATCCGAAAGCACCCCTTCCGCTTTCCCGTATCGCTCGTGAGTTCTAACCAAAATCCCGGTACCGCGAGAATACGCTTCGTTTCGGAGATTGTTGTAATTTTTTAATGTTTCCAAAAATCACGATAGGCGAATTAGTTCGACCGTCGAGCGTACGCGGCGACCTTCCGGTAAAACGTATCGATGAACGATTTTGAAACAAATTTATTTTTAGCCGCTACGTAAAAGCGAGAAGGACAGACGGTTCCTCTCTTCAGGGAAATAAATATAATGCCCATCGATTTCCGTGGTATGAAATTTTTACAAAGATATTCTAAAATCGCGGAAATAATTGCAACGTTTGGATTTCACGGATTTAACGGAGTTTATCGCATTTACCGCTTCTCTTCTCACTCATCGTTGAAAGTATTATAAGTTCAAGATCATCCGAGTACCCCAACTCGCTTTACGCATAATTTCTCAAATATTTAATTCGATGTATCCATACAAATACCGAAAACTAAAAGAATTAACATCGTATTAAAAATTAAAACAACGTTCCCGAGCAGTCAACCCCGAAAAGGATATACTACTCAACGACGAGATCTTTTCCCCCATCGTGCATCGTCAAATCGCGAATCCCGCCATAAATCGTTATCATCGATTCCATTAGAAACGATCATCGCTCGTATCGCGTTCCGCGTCTCGTTTTCAACCGTCGAAACCCGTGGAGAGCAACCCGGCGTACAAAGCTGTACATTGTTTCACGTAGCTGCGTGTCGTCGACGCGAACGCGTTACGCTCCACCAGCTTTCATCCGAAAGTCCACCAGTTTCTCCACGCTCCCACCCACCCGCCCACCGCACCCCTTAGCATCCCTCATTCGAACGAGCCTCGTCATACGGCAACCCTCGACCGGAGGTGTTTTGGCCCGTGCACGGATTTGCATGATATGGTAATTTTTCTCGATACACGAGCGAACGACGCGGTAGCGGGCGTGTACACGGGTACACGCGCGTATCGCGACCGCATACAAGCGAATTGTTCGCGCACAACGAGTGACGCCGACGTTGGTAACGGTACGTTATTAAAGTACGGTGACCGGCTGAATCACGTGCCGCTAGTCACTTTACGGGATACTCTCGTCAGATATAAATCGAGATATTGCCAGCTGCAACGCTAATTACGTCATTCCGCCCGGTGTATCTCTGGCACGTCTGTCATTTCTTTTCTTGGCTGGAACGGTTGTTCGGCAATATCGCTGTCGAGAGGTGGACGATTATGTAGGGATATCGGGGTGATAAGTACGGCGCGGATGTGAAACGCGTCAAAAATAGAATTCTCGTACCTTGATACATACATTAATACACGCATTTTATAATATGTACACTCTACGGTGTATTCGTCCTACGATTATTTGCCTCATTGTACCTGTATCAGGGCGAGTTTTTAAACAGAAGGATAGCTGCTGACGAGAAGATAATGCGTAAACGGAGGATATTCCGGAAAATATCACACCCTCGCACTCCTGATCTAAGGTGATCGAGTTAAGCGGTTCACCCTATATAATAACGCTTTAACATTAATTTACCGTTAAATACCGCTTAACTCGATCACCTTCAATCAAAAGTGCGCGGATGAACGAAAAATATTATCTAGAATATTCATACAGTTCATACAATCTCCTCGTCAGGGATGCCATTGTAATTAAGAAGTGACGGACACACGTACGACGCGGAAAATAATCGACCATCGATCGACGTTGCACTTAACGCATAGTCGCGTTCCAAAAACCATCGCTCTCGGCCACCGAACGCCTACTTGTCCCGAAGTACCTTCCGCGCGAGAAAATAAAATGTTTACTCGCGAGCGTGAAAAACGAAAAAGGTCTATCCGCGAGTTTACGTCGCCCGACTACTACGCGACGCGGAAGCGTACTTTAGTCGCGCTTTAACGCGCTCGCGATTTCCTCGTGCCACCGGTGAGAGAGCTCAATCTTACGTTGCAGAGTAGCGAACGCATCTCGTTACACTGTCATCAACTTCGTGTACAACGAACAAACAGACGCTTCGCGAGAGACCTCGTTAATCTTACGACAACAAAGCCATACGAGGATCCTGACGTCGAGAGGGGAGACGGAAGTCATCCCTATACGTTAAGGCCGACCGCGTTACCGGGAAACGAAACACAAAGATTGCTTCGCCCGGATACTGCGCGACGGTGTAATAAAATAAAGAGGGGGCGAAAAAAAAAAGAACTCGCCGCCGTGGCGCGGAAAGTTTCATTTGAACTCTTCGTAAGACTCGCGAGTGAAAAACAAACGTGGTGAAATAACGTCACCGTCTCTACGTTTCCCTCCGTATCGCTTGGAAGGAATGCTACCGCTAATGAAGAAATTGCGATTAAGGCCCGGTACACACGCGCGTTATTTTGACGCCCGCTGGTGCAGGTGTCAACCTGTTTTCACCGACAAATCACTCGGCCGACAATATTTTCATCCACACGATTTCAGCGGTGTTAAATTGAAAATCTTGTTGAAATCGGTCATTTCAATCTGCCGGTGAATCAATATTGTCGGTGAAATCGTGTCGATGAAAATATTGTCGGTCAAAGGATTCGTCGGTGAAAACAGTGTAACTCGTGCCGCAACGATATCGTAAATACGATTTGTTTTGCCCGTACACTAATTGACCGATACGCGCGTGTCTCCGTCACCGTGCGTCAACGTGCGAGCTCACACGGTTGGGAAAATATATGTTATTATAATATGGTCACTAACGGCGGTAACGCTGCGGCATCGCACGTCAGAAAGAAGCACGCGTGAATCGGGCCTAACATCGCGCATCGATGTGCCTAGTAGTACAATCTCCCGCGTTTAGTTATCTGCGGAGACATTCTCGTAAACGCGTTTATAACAATCGTACGTTGAATTGGAGCGGTAAATGAATATGTTGCTTCGTTTTAAACCGCCGCGAATAGAACTGAAGTTCTTCGATTAATTTTTTTGTCTAGCCTCACAATTCGGTTAAGGGCATCCCTTTGTTGATAACGAACGACGTCACGGAAAGCTTCTAATTGGTTTTCAGCGTCGAACCAATGGAATTTAATAGAATTCACAAACGACCTGGCACGCATCAATCATCGAGTATCCGCGAACATTTCATCGCGTCAGACGATCCTTCGGCTCCCATAATTCGAAGATTCATGGCAGCTCGGGGCGTCACTGTTTGCGCAAGGATCAAGTCTACTCGACGGAAATAATTTGACGTCGGCGTTCAAATCGTATTTAAATTTCGCACGAGCATCGAACGCTCCCGGAACGGCGTTGACACTCCCTCGGGGGGGAAAGTCGAGCATCGACCGGAAAAGCAGGGATAGGGTATGTCGATCAATTTTCGCGCAAATATATGTAGGTGTATAAAAAAATTGAAATTCTAACGCGATGCGAATATCTACCGTACGGACGGAATGTTGATATAAAAACGAGCTAGACTTTTCGTTCGACGCTTTTATTTATAATGGAAATCATGAAATAATGTTATTGGATCCGCGATAAGAGGGAGAGTATGCGCAAAGTGTTTTCGTATTGCACGGTGGAAGTACAAAAGTGTGCTTTTAACGGTACAACCTTATTCCGTCTCGTAAATTCTGTGTCTACGTGCGTACTGAAATATTTACTAGCGCCTTGCAATCCAGGAGTTAGGTTGTTCCTTCTCACCTCATCAATTTCACGTGAAATTATACGCTACCTCGATTCGACTCTCGAAGAGGGGGAAGCCCAAACGGGTTGATAAAAACAATAGAAACTCTTATCATATTCTCGCAATTATACATTCTTGCCTCTTATTATCAAAGCTTTCAAAAGAAACGAAGAAACGCAATTCTGGCTCGGCCATCGCGGGAAGAGTATTTTTGCAATCTCTTCCAAAACCAATTAAGTCGAGCGAGATTGCTTTCGTCTCAAATTACCGATTCGAGTAATACGCAGGGGGAAAATTTCATCTTCCCGTTTACCGTAAAAAGTGATATCGCCGTTATCTAATTCGATAAAAAGGGCATTGAGATAAATGCTTCTTTATATCCCTGGCATACTTCTCGCGTAGGCTTGCGGTTCCGTCACCCACACGTTATTCGTGGAAACGGGGGCGGAACGAACCGGTGGATAAATCGAAGGCGATAATGCGTGGAAATCTACCTTAATGCTGTGGGACGTCCTCTGTATAGCCCTTGATAAAGGAGCTTTTCGCGTACGACTCCACGTTTGCATTGTGACCGTGGTAATTCGAGTGCCAAGATCCATTTCGAGCACCAACTAGTGCCAGCTCTCTTTAAAGAGCATGAAAAGCTTCCCGTACGTTCGACGCGATATTTCGGCGAGGACCTCCTCTAAATTCACCCCCCCTTTTTTTACGCCCCTTTTCAAATCGACCAACGAAATTGCTCGTGCGATCTCGTTTTGTCGGTGTCGGCGGTAGAATGGGGCGAGGATAACTTTCGATAGATCGACGATTCTTCGTGCCGTCATCGTTATTTTGTGACACGTCGCGTACTCCGGGAGAAGAAACGAAATCGGTATTCGCGGGAATATCGCGGGATGGAAGGGAGGCGTGCGAATCATCCGATGCGTATAATAGTGATCCTTGAAATATCACTAAAAATGTGCGAGGAGATAGTAACGCTGTTAACTATATTTTTTTAAACGAACGTGTTTTGGATTTCGTTGCTACGCTAGAAGATACTGTGTTGTAACTGTAATTACTGCTAGTAATTATACTAGGTACTGTTGTAATAATTATGTAGAGGAGGGTGGGGTTAATCGTTATCCTGATAAATTCTTACCAATTTAATTTGAAAATGACCGTAATTGATTATGTAAACGATACGATAATACAATACGTGCGCGTAGGTTCGACGATCGGTCTTCGTTGTTGGATCATTCGAAGGTGTTTAAATATTTAATGAAAAATGTGTTATGGGTTATAAATAAAGATTAAATCTGGCATAACGACTAGCGCTACTCTACCCTACGTTTCGCATATCTTCGAATCAATCGACGACGCGACTCGGTGTTCTTCGAACGTTAATTATACGCTAATAAAAGCTGCCCTATTAATAAAAATGCCTCGCGTATTTTACGTATCAAACGTGCCGCGGTAGGAAACCTAACAAAGTCGAGTTCCCAGCGACAAAACGTTAGTACGTCGGCAAATATGCAAATAGATAAATCTCAATAAAGGCATTTCCCGTAATCGTAAATGCAAAGTTACAACCGGATTTTATTGCAAATGAAAATGTAAATGGCCATTAGAGTAACACCCAGTCGCGATTCAAACCATTGTGCTTCCAAAGGAGAAACGTTTCGCGCGTAAATGGAGTTCCGCTAAAGAAGAACGAGCAGTGGAAGCCGAGAACCGGTTGAGAAATTTGAACTATCCCCGTTCGAATAAACTCAATGAAAACTCGTTGGCTTCCGGGGTACGTAGGATGTTCTATATACAAAGTTTGGTTGGACGAGAGAATTTGATAGACACGTACGAAACGACAACGTCGCGATCGTGGGAGGAGTACAAAAGAATACCGTGGATCGTTGGGATGGAGATTGTTTTGGCATTTTCCCTTCGGAGATACATCACGTATTTTGAAAGGAAACGAAAGCAACGACGGCGCGAGAGGAAAAAGCGAGATACGCATCAAAGTATGTATGTAAATCGTATGAATACGTAGCTGCGCGGATTGCGAATGAAGAGTTTCCTGGTTCGGCTATGCACGGGGTGTAACGATATTCTCGAATTTTCAACATCGTCGTATTCGGCGTTTTAATTCCAACTTTTGCAGCGAGAGTGGATCACTGGGGCGATAATCGAGTGCGTCGATATACCATCTCTTGCGCACTAAAAAAGAAACTATTAAATTAGTAAATTATTATTCATCATTTTGTATTGCGATTGACCTCTCCGTTTGGTTGGGAATCATTGAGCAATGTCGTTTCTGTTACCAGTCCTACTGAACACTGAATTACAAGAATGTCCGTACACTCTGTATATCTTCATGATTCTCAACTACGATATACAGTATGTAAGTTGAGTTTCCCGGTACAGAGATAAGCCGATGATTGAAAGAGTCGGAATTGTCCGTACCATAAATTCATCGGAATATCATCATCGTAGATCTTAATGTACCAGCGTTTTTCAGAAACGAAATCAACACGGAAAAGTATTTGTTACTTTCTTGGATAATTGAATGTAATGTCAAGTACAGAATCGAAAAGGATGGCGGATCTAGGAAAATGTATTCCTTTCAATTTAAATTGAGTAGCAGGTGCCGTTACACCTGCCCGTTAATGGCGGATCGAACACATCGCGGAAATATTGTATATTTACGTTGGGTCGTGTACAGGACATTCGCGGTATCTTAGAAACTTAGAACGCACCGCGCGTCTCTTTGTTATTTCGCACTTTGTGCGTCTGCGAAATTACTCATGCCATTCTCAATCCTTAGGAACCCTCGTCATCCTTATTTACGATCCTCGAACGTCTGCCATAGTCCCATCTGTCGTTAGTCATACCGTCGTGGGGAGGGAAAGAAGGATACGAATCCTTCGCACAAAAACTTGACGCGCGTCAAAATTGAAATGAATCGTACATGACGCGGAATAAACCGCGGTGATGAATAATTATAGTAACCGGGAAAGAATATTGCGTTTGTCGAGACGTTATTACATTCCGAGAGATGATAAATCCAACGAACAACGAAATCCGACGAAGAGATCGATCGATAACAAAATCATGCGAACCTCCGCTGAGAATCATACCTTCTCACCCGTATAAATCAACGTTTGTCGTTTAGTACATTTAAATATATCTCGTCACGCTCTACTCTCGATTTACATTGAAATTACGTAATTTCCATTGGCGCGTTCCGTCAACGAGTCGCTAATCGTTTGGATCAAGATAAACACCGCATCGCGGATCCACTGCTTTCCAAATTACTCCCCCGCAACGTAAATCGATTACTCGCCAACGAGGAACTACCCTTCGTTCTCTTTGCCACGGTAATTTGCTAGTGACATCGAGCTCGCTTAAATGCAACCGCCGGCAAGATTAATAACATCCTTCCTTTCGATTTCTTACGATCGTCTTGGGGGGAGGGGGAGGAGAGGGTGGCTTAGACGTATAGCCGGTTGATTACGATAAGGAATTTCAGCCTGTAAATCTGCGGAAATCCCGGAACGGTCCCGGCGGGTCGAGGAGAGTCGACAGGAGTCGGTTACCCTCCCGCGGGTATGTTTATCTACCGGGTGTGCCGGCTGAATCCAACCGCGAGCAGTAGGTGAGGCCTTATCTTCTATCGGAGATTCCTCGAGTTAGGGTTGGCCAGCGGCCAAAATGGTAATGCGAGCCTCATCCTCCCCCCTCCCTCCTCCCATTCGCCCTCCCCCCCTCCCCCTCCCTCTCGCGAGGAACCTACCACGGGGCTGAGCTTCGCGAATCACATTTTCCCAGTATTCACTTTTCGCTCTTCCGCTCAGCTTTTTCCTTCGGCGCTCTGGCATCTGGAATGAGAGTGGAAAGTCGAAGGGAGGATGGTGAACGAGAATTGGAGACGCGGCGAGAGAAAGGGTAGAGGGGGAGGGGACACGATGAGAGGGAGGCATCGAGGGGGTGAAAAGAAGGATAAAAAGGCACGAACACATTCAGGAAGTTCGTTCATTCGGTTCATAGGTTGGCAAAAAGCGTCGTTTTCATCACGTTAATCATACCGAAGAGCGTGATGTCTCGTGAGATTGCGTGGAGGGAATTGCGGTGAATTTGCCCGGGACTACATTAGCGTAATCGATTCGTCCAGCTAGTTTCTTTAGTAGTCGAAATTATTTGCGTTAGAGGCGCGCGTACCGGATTACATTGAAAATACTATCTAAAGTTATATTCGTATAATAACAAATATTTGGTTGTTCAAAAGTTCTTGGCGGCGCTTATGGAATATAGGAACGCGAATTCGCCGACGACTTATCCGTTCGGGTAGTAGATCAATGAACCGATATAGAGTGATGATAAGCAAAGAGCGAGAAGAAGGCTCGGATATTTCGGATAGAAACTAAATTCCGTGGGGAATTGATCGGAGTGAAACTAACGGGAGCAAGAAACTGGTGTGAACCGAAACTGATTTTTGTTCCGGATGTTCTCCCGGAACGGAAACTAAATTTCCATGTACATTTTAGTTTCTTTCAGGATATAAATATAATTTTGATTCAAATTCAGTTTTTTAGTTTTATAAGTTAATATAACTTTTGTTCCGGAAAAATAACACGAGTTGAGGTACATGCTATGACAATTATCTGGAGTTATAAACAAAACAAATAAGAACGGGTTTTCGGACGATACGTTCCGTAATAACGAAATTAATAATTATTTAATAAAATATATTATCGACGCAGATCACATCCGCGACTGGACACTCAGAGAGGGATGTTCGCGTAGATGCAAATACCCCGCCAGATAAAAAGATGCATATTCATTGGCCGTAAAAATAATGTACGGCTAAACCACCCTCTGAAGCGACAAATTTTTCAATTTTCCGAAAAAAATCTGACGGGAATAGTGAAAATAACCGGTGCGCTTTGTAAATTCATAGCCAGATTTATTCCACCGCTGACTTTAGAATTCGGCAGCATCCGGGGCGAATTTTCATTTTCGATCGAAGGAACGGCAAAAAAGATTTACAATGCCGTGCCGGCATTTAAAGCGCGAAAATGGAAGATGTGGGGAAAATAGAACTTCATTATACCGTGAAAATCAGAGTCACTTTAAATCGCGAGATCGCGGGAGTATGTAGGCTGGTGCCGCGGCGGTACAATAGCAAAATCGTCACAGAGTAAGCACATTGAAAATGCGCCACTCAAGCTCGCGTATGCACCGAGCGTATCGATTAGACTTGATTCGCCTCTCGTTTCAACACCGAGAAAATTTTTGCGCTTACGCGAACAGATTCCTTATAACGACCGACGGAATTTGCCCTCCTTTGCAAACTGGAATCTAAAAAAAAAAACCCGCTTTAAAATAATTCCCAATTCCACTTTTATTTGATATTGTGTACGGACTCCCGACGAAGGTTCAGATCGTACCATTTTTTACTTTCTACGAGAAATCTTTAATTCTCCACAGAATTTAAGATACTTTAACGATTTTTTCAAACATTCATTTACTCGGCACACTTTACAAGAAACTCGTTGCTATTCGAGTATCATTATTTTTCTATCGCGACTAAAAACATCCACTCGCGCTTCCGCGGAGATACAATGGCGAATTCTTTAAAATATTGATAACTCCCTGGCTTATACGTATCCTTCTACCCACCAAAAAAAAAAAGCACCTCTGAAAATTCGTTTCGCTTCTCATACATACGAATCTATCGTACGTGTCTTACGTACATTTTCTTTCTCACAATTTCTCCAGACCGACAGACAGGTACGTACCTATCTTCCCATCCAACGAGCCCTGCAAAACAACTCCGCCACGATGCCGTACGTATCGTTTCGAGAACGCTCGTCCGGCGAAACAAGCGGGAAAATTTAATTTCGACTACTCGTATCCGCGGAAACCCAGTCCCGGACTGGACGTCGTAAATAACGCGACGTTTTTCACGGCGCGTCCTCGTGAAAGGGCGTGCACCACGGCGGAAATCGAGCTCGAATGGACCGACAATCGATTCCGTCGCGCGTGCAAACCGAACGGGTTTGTGTGGCGTCGTGTACGTGCGTGCCACGCGAGCGACGGGAAAGAAGAGGAAAATATTTTTCGTGTGCGCGCAGGGGGTTGGGGTGGGGGAGGGATGGGGGGAAGGCGGGTGTGGAAAAAGAAAGATCGCCGACGGTGGTTTTGGTTTCGAAGGGTGAGAACGATCGGTGACGGTGGACGTGGTGTGGTAGTGGTCCTTCGCGCGTTACACACGTAACCGTGAACCGTGTACGGATACGTGGGGACGGTGAGTGCTGGCAGATGTATCTTGGCACGGTACCAAAGCTCTAATGTTATCCGGCAACATGGAGAAGCGGTTGTAGACGAACGACGAGCTGGGTATCGCGAAATTATCGTTACTCAAGAATTTACTGGTTACCACGAGGGTGCCAAGCACCCTAGCTGGTGTCAAGCGAGAAAGAATCCCTCCTCTACTCCGTTTCCTTTAACCTTTTCTCTCTTCTCGCTCTTCTATCTCCGTCCCTCGTCCCGTTTCTTCCACGGAGATTCTCGGTGGAACTCGAACGGGTCTTGTTACTCTCACGAGCTGCCGGAGCGTGTCTTTTAACGAACTTAACGCCCTCGTCGCGTTGTCGGTGGTATTCAAAATTCAAATGGGATCGTTGATAGAGGATTTTCGTTTTAACGGATTCGTTGACGATCGTTGTTTGAATAGGTGTTTCGACGAGGGGGGTGTGTTGAATTTTATGAAATTTACGCGAACGCGTAAATACAATTCGTTGCTCGTTGTAGCGATTGAAGGACCAAGCGATTGACACGCCCGTCTTCTAATTTGATGTATGCTAATGGATGTTGATCAACTGCTCTTTCGATCGTTACGGCGGGCAATGAATTGTTTTTACGCGGACGCGTAAGTTTTATAAAATGTAACGTACGTCGTTCGTCCGGGCAGCCATTCTTTACCGTTAACGTACGATGCGGTAGGATGTTTGTTAGAATTATTTTCAAAGAGAAGACGCGTACAACGAAGGACTGAGCGAAGAGCACTCAAAGTTATCGCGAGATAAAATAGAATAGTGTTTTTTTTTTTATTTTTTTTATTTGGCACCTTTCTTGAAAGATCGAACCGTCATCTTTGCCGCGGTATCCGAGTGTTTGTTAAAATTCTTTTCAACGAGAAGGCGAGTGGGTCGAAGGGCCGAGTCGACGAAAAGCAATGTAAGTTATTGCGAAGCCACATCAAATTTTCTACGTGATACCATTTTCTAAAGGTACCTTTCTCGAAACCGTTATCTTGTTCGTAATAAGAAGGACCTAACGCTAATTCGAACTTCGAATCAATATTTTTAACAAATTTTAATTCGTTCGATTCCTTCGATGTCGAATCGTGGAATTATTTTTGTGCTATACCGAATTCTATAATTTGAATATCTCACCAATAGACGACCGCGGGTGACCATTTCAAACGTATGATCCCCGGAAAATGGTAATAACAATAAATATTTCATTTCAACCCTTTGTTATAGAAATAAAGAATATGAAGTACGATATTTTATGAGAATAATAATCAAACGTTGATTATCTAATTCTCCAAAATTACCCTCAACCTCTCGGCCATTCTGATTAAAAATGTTAAAAGATCGGAGGTCGGAATGATTTTTCCAAATTCTTGGTCGAGATCAATTTTTCTTCTACCTGGACGACGCGACGCGCCGTTCCATTATTTTATTGTCTTTCCCCCTGTCTCTTTATCGGAGTCGCTTCGAAAGTTTTACCATACCAGACTCCACGCCGTGCAGCGAGAATCGACCATTTCTCTTTCGCAGGAGCAACAGAGAATAGAGGAAACTGTCACAAACGATCTCTGGGTGTAGGATAAGCGGGACAGACCATTTTCTGAAAAATGCCGAGTGGTCCTTTATCGCGGTCGAGGGAACAGATTCGTCAGCGACAAGTTCATCGTACCACCGCGTATCCTCGACTCGAATATTTCCTCGGACCGTTTTTATTCCGATCTTGTGGTAAGAACGATATCCGTGCTATCTACCAAACGCTTTATCCCGACAAGATCAATCGTTTTAGAGAATTGTGCGAATTTGTGGAGACCGTAGATATAAATCTTATCTTCGGGGAGGACGTTGAAGAAAATAATACGTTGTACGAAAAAGGTACGAGGACGTTCTTATATTTTTTTGCTAAAATGTAACAGGCGACACCATAATTTCGTTTTAATGGTTTCGTTAACGTTCCTTTACGCTAGTTGAAAATGTTGGCTGTCGGGGTAAAACTATTGCGAGCGGGAATGAAGAATTTACGTTAAACGAGGCAGATACTCGCGGAGATTTTTTAAAGAAGAATTTGCTGCTGGAATAAATTTCTGAATTATAAATATGAAATTAAACGCTGGATATAAGAGGATGAGCACCACAAATTGTAAAAGAATTTTGGTAGCTCGCAGAATTATATAGGTTTTCGAAAATCTTCTTGGTTCTTGGTCTAAAGCAACTCTGCAGTCTTATAATCCTATATCTTATGGCTGGAAAGCTTATAGTAACCCCACAAAGTTCTGCGGAATAGCGGATTGCTGCACAGTTTTTATAAAAATAAATAAGCTCCGAAGCGTTGTAATTTTATTTGAATTTTATTTGATAAATGACTATAGTTACGGTCACTGCGTCATTGCTAATTTTTTTGCAGTTTTCATTTTTATTTTCAATATTCCAATTTTCAAAAAGAATAATTAAATCGTGAACGAAAAATACGGTACCTTGTTATTCCCATTGCTTCAATTTTTATTGAGTTTAATGCGCAATCGAATTTCCATGGTTTCGAGTTTTGTGCGAGAAACTTTTTCTTGTTTTTTAGTTTCCGATAACAGTGGTGAACGTCGATACGCGTATCAACCACGCAAAACATATTATTTTCTCAATAGAAAAACGTTTTCTATGCAAATTCCCCCAACAAAAACTTTGCTTACTTCGATTAAGGAGGAAATTTTGGAAACAGGTCAACTACAATTTTTGCGAATATTTACTTTTTGGCAAATTGTTTATTTTTCGGACGTCGACACATCTGTTACATATGAAAACCGACGGTATCCCACTCTATTGAGTTAGCTTCTCTACTTTTCTAAAACAATTTTCTTTTTACGATGAAGCATGTAGATTATTAATTTTCTACCATTCTACTTTTCGCTTTCAATTTTTCTCTATTTCTTCGACTACGCGAACGCCGAAAAAATCTTTTGTAATCGTTTTACAAGAACGCGTAAATGTCTATGCAAACCACGTTCGTGTTGAAAACGGGTCATCTACGCGACATAAAAGTGCTGATGGGCATTCTGTAAAACGAAAATCGCATTTTTGTTTTAGTTTTCCATTCATTTTTACGTTCCGCTGGCGCACCAAAGGGTTCCTTAATTACGTTTTGATAAAAAAAAATCCAAACAATCGCTAACCTACCTCTGTTATAAAATTGATGAAACCAGGGATGAATAACTTTTCGAAATGACCGATTCGGTTTGAAGTTACAAATTCAATTACACGGTCGATTAAGAAAACTTCCATGTAACGCGGCTAACAACTTTGCCGGTATCAAATTATTTCGGCGGATTGGCTGCGAAAATTTGTCCATTTAATTCCTCGTGGTACGGTAAACAATTCGATTATGGCCTTCGTCGCTCGATTATCCTACCAAAGCGGAGACTCCTAAACTTATTATTCCCGCGAAGCTATTAAGTCTAACGACTAATCGCGAGCAGCGGCGTTAGAAGAAAATGGAATCGAAATCAGTTACGCTCGATGAAAAGTTACGGGGACGCTTGGAAAGCTCGCGAGACACACCTTCGACGGTTATACGACTTTTGCGAAAGTTAAATGAGAACGAGTTAGGCTGGCAACAGGCGATAAGCCAAAGTCTTGGCTGGTTCCTGAAGCGTGTCGATAATGACGCGCCATTGTGTCCGATGCCCTCGACGGGAGAACGTTATAAAACGTGCTGTAAAAAGCTGTTCTACGAGAACTTTACGTTCTCTCCCCCCAAATGAAAAGAAGAATTTATTGCGGGGGTACGTATAGCATAGTTGTATGGGCCGGGTCGTCGGCAGCGAT
This sequence comes from Pemphredon lugubris, assembly GCA_933228935.1. Taxonomy (NCBI): domain Eukaryota; kingdom Metazoa; phylum Arthropoda; class Insecta; order Hymenoptera; family Crabronidae; genus Pemphredon; species Pemphredon lugubris. The sequence goes on along the minus strand of OW121817.1, from coordinate 53,385,632 downwards.
ATTAAAAGGGCGTTAAAAGAAACACGCGAACGTTAACCGTGTGGTTAAACCTCGATAATTGCGACGTGTCATCGATGAATTATATTATTATCAAACTGTGGATTTTATGCAAGTGCACATGCGTCCACGCGGTAGATAGATATGGAGAACCGGGATTGAAAGAGAAATTTGCGCGCGTAATTACGTATGTCGACTTTATGGTATCGGTATTTATTCAGAAATTGTTATGCGTTGGAAACATTCAGACGCGATTATTGGTTAATACCGAAACATTAAATTTTACGTATGGCGCACGCAGACTCGTTAAAAAGAGAGTTCCAAATTACTTAATAATTGTTAAAATGTATTCTCACTGTACATATTGTTTTTTATTTTTGGTACTCTCCGTCTCCCGTAGAAAACACGTATTCGCATAATACCAGCTGTCGGCTATTATTCACGACTCTGCCAATATTTTTCAAAGGCTAACTTAACGAGAAAGAAATAATGAGAAAATTGTGGATCTATCACAGTTTCGCGTAAGTTCGTTGTAAATTTATCTTTTGGTAAAGCTCTCGGCGCCGGCAATTTAACTTCATTAAAATAACAATCACCGCCCGGAACCATCTGCGTTTCTTTAGCGGTTATTCGAAGATGTATTTAATCATTTCAAGCTTGATTAGGGTGGGGAAACTAGTTACGCGAAGGGGAGCCAAACTTAAACCTCGTCTTAACGAAACTCTTTACGAGCTACGAACTTTCTAATTGTAAATCCGACGCGTCATCGCGACGGGAAGCGTACCGAAACTTTTCGGTGTTTCGTATAAATATGTACACGAGATAAAAACATTTTTGGAGTCGCCGGGCTAAAATAGCTTTCGCGATGGCAATTTTACTTGGTCTCGGACGAAGCTGACATTGCTCGGAGCGCATCCTGATCGTATAGAAGTTCCGGACTAGTTCGTTGCAAATTTTTCACGACGCAGAATGGTCCGCTTAGCGAAACGGTGTACAGCCCCTCTACGATAGAATTTGCCACTGAAACTGTGACAAGTGTGTTGAAGGAATAACAAGCAGACGTTCTGGCAGTTCTCCCACAAGTTAGGTAAGTATCGAGAATGCGCGAAGATAGGAAGTTTTATATAGACCCAGGAAATAAGAGCATATTTAAACAGTTTGCAAAGTAGGTAGTACTTATCCGTTATCGGTATATTAATTAACGGAAAATATACTAGTGAGTTTCGAGGGTTCTTGCGTTAGTGGTTCCAATGCCGGATTCGGCAAAGAGCAGTTGTTGCGAAACAAATTACGTTAAGAGCTTCTTCATTTGTCTCGGCGTAAGACGGTAAATTGATGGGAAGTTAAAGTAATTCCGAGATGCCTGAGATTCTTCCCCCGTTAGCACTATCCGGTCCAAATTCGTGGAACACAGATTTTATAGAAAATCGCTCTCTCTCTCTCTCTTTTTAAGAATCTCCCGTCAAGCAAACGCAATTTCAATTTCGTCGGAATCATTGTTCTCGCGCGACAAATTTCCAGCTACAACACGATCCAACTATCTGTTAATTACGATTTTACGACGGGAAGTAAATGACGTAAAAAGTTTCGATGATTCATGGCGAACGGTCCGATCCAGCACCTCTGTTATTTGTCTCGCCCATAACTTGGTTTTTATTTCCAATTTGAAATATCGACCGTCGAAAAAAGCCATTACAGGGAACGGCACCACTTGGATTGATGTACGTCACGTAACGGCTATTTTACATTGTCAGAGACAATACGCACGTTTATATCCTACATTCGTGATTGTGGTTTTAATCGGGGCGAAGCACAGTAAACGCATTTCAAGTCGTTATTCGTGTCATTGTGTTTCGAGGGGCTCGCTTAGCTAAACGAATAGAAATGCATAGAGATTTGCGTAGAGTTTCGCATTTTATGTTGCACGGGCAATTATCTGCCGAATTATTTATTGTTCGGAAGTATGTTTCAAGCGGAACATATACAGTCTTTTGTGAGGGACGTTTTGCGATAGGTAGGAAAATTGTTTAAATTGTTCTGAAGGATAATTGCACGTTAAATAAAAAATAATAATAATTAATAGTAATAGTGATAATATAAAATAGTTCACCCTGTATTATCTGTCACGTCGATGTAAGATTCCCCAAAGGTGGACACGAAATCATAATTATAAACGCGTGCAAAGCTTCGATTGGATCTTTTAGATATAAGATTCAATCGATAGATTTAGTCTTCTATCAAACCCAACGTCGTAAATACATTACATTCGGTACGAAAAAATACGTGCGACACTCCTGGATCGATAATCACAAGGTATTTGGCATGTCGCAATATTTATCTATCCTCTGGGGCTTGGCGCTCCGCGTTAGATCCTAAGTAACGCCAAATGGAATCCTGAATTAAGTAAGAAGCGATAAAGCAGTTGTCAAAAATTAAAGTGCCGCGAGCAGAACTCGATTCGAATTCCACGGTAACGTTCAATTTTCATGAATCGTTCGATCCACTTGAATCGACTTACTCTACAAATACCCCCTTAAACCGTTTGTATCTATAATGGAAACCCTTAAATTGAATACGTGGTCCCTGATAAAATGTAACATTTTCAAAAATATTCTTTGAGCATTAGATAATACGATTTTCCAAATGGGGCAACGCTGCTGCAGAACGCATTCCTTAAAATATGCAAAACACAATTAGTACTTCCACACGTGTGCGGGTACTCTTACCCTTTTATCGTCGAAATTGTTTCGCGCTGTTCATACTGGGAAAGAGTCCGTAAATCATCGTACATCGATGCATCATTTTTCTGAATTTATCCGTCAATCTCCATTGCTTTTTAACTTTTTAATCACGATAATAATCTTCTTTCGTCCGTAAAATATCTTATTTAGCCCAATTCATCGAGCATCGGGTTAATCGTCGAAATAAAACCACTAAAAATATAATCCCCTCGATAATTTTCTAAGTAGCGTCGTCGCGTCGCGCGAATTTCAAGACTTCCCTTATTTTCCATACGACTCGCCGGTACGAATTGGATTCCTACCGGCGGGGGAACTAGGCTGGAGAATAAAAAACGAAGAAGAAGAAGAAGAAGAAGGAAAAAAAAAAGAAGCGAGGCGAGTATAAAAGCGAGCCAGAGGGGGTTAAAAGTAGGGGTTGCAGTAGATTCGAGGCGACCGCCGCCTCGAATCGAATAACGAAGCTACCCCGGGAGTGCTGCCTTCTCGCCGGAATAATAAGGACTCCATTCTCTCGAGATCGAGAAAATCGATCGCACCCTATCACGTCCATCTCGCATTATTGCTGCCGCCTGTTTCCGACAACGCGTCCCCACCCCCTCCAGCGGAGGCCTGATTGTGGCCACGCTTGACAGGGTTGGTCGGTAGGGGGTGGGGGTTCTTACCAGGGAGCCGCCGCTACTACTGTCGTTGACGGTGGTGTGTCGGTGCCTTCCGGTTAACCTCTGACACGGACGCCAGAAAGGGAGCGGAGGAGAAACACGGGAAAGGAAGCGTCGACGATGCTGACCGGAATCACGCGTACCGATAAAATTAACCTCTTTCGCTGGTGGCTGAAGCTAGGAACGGTGTCGAAATTGTCTTACTCAGCGGCGGTGATGATCGTACGATTTAATTTGCCGGCCCTACGCCGAGGGTGGCGGAACGAAACGCGAGATGTTGATTTCTAATTGCGTTTCGAAGCGTGGAGACGTTGCGTGTATTCGTTGATTGGCGAGAAGGGTGGAGCGCGATGGTGGGCGGTATATTATCGGTGGTATTAGCAGTACCGTGGAAATAACATTCCACGGGGGAATACGTTATCGCGATGCGGAGTCTTATTTCTCCGAGCAGATTTGTTAGTCTCATTAGCGGGCGGATAAGTCTGGTCGTTATTGCGTTGACGATACGTTTCTCTCGTGAGTATTCCGCGGGGTCGATAAATAATAAATTCCTTTTGCACTCGCCTCCTTCACCCGCCCGACTCTCTTGCGAATGTTACTTCGCTGAATTTACAAGTGCACGAGTAAAGGACTTAATTTTTTTTTCACGAGGAATCGCTATTTGTTCCGGTTGAACCGGAAACGCTATGTATTATAAATAACTTTAACGAAACGGAAGGTGGATCATGATAGAAGATACTCGGCGAGTGCCTTGAAAATTTAATACGTAATTTAGCGACGGGAAGAGATTAAAAGACGTTTACGGCTTCTACCTCGCTATTCCAATTTCATCTTTGAGAGGGGACACCATGCCCCGGCAGATCGGACAAGCTAAATACCTCTGCGAACTCAAAAGTTGACGACTTAATTACATCGCCTTACTCGGAACTTTCAGCGATCGAGTAAACCTACATACCCGACGCTATTTGCTAAAGGTACAAATATTTATTCGCGCCGTAACTTAACGCACTTATTAATCGCTCCATTTTGAACTTTTAAAAATTTTAACTTCAGGTATTACTTGCCCTAACTTAAACGCGGATAAGTAATTATCATGGACGTTTCTGCAAAATTAAATTTCATCGAGGGAATTGAAGTAGATAACAAACGATAAAAAGTTTCAGTATTATTCAATACCGGTGGCTGGAGCGATATCAATAAAATTGTCAGCACGACAGTCGAGTACTTTTTAGGGAGTATTGTTTCAATTATTAATGATAGTTTAAAGTTGACGGAAATCTCGTTTCCGAAGATTCACTATTTCGTGCAACAGTGCAGAGTGGGGTTAGTCGTTATTACTAGATTTCGAAAGTTATTCAAGACTCACTTTTGAATAAACATTTCTGAAAATTTAATTGCGAGTGCGGAACGTAACTACTGCAAACACCGTTCGAAAATTAATAGTTTAAATTGTAATCGACAAATCTTAATATTATAGCAGCAGCCCTCGGATTGCTTTTAAAATTTCCTATTTGATTTTTAAAAAACTTCTGATTAGCGTAACACCTTAAGTATTTGTCTTTGCAATTGTATCCAACGCGTATTATATCCCCCATAAATTTCACCCCGATTCCCATTAAATTCCAAACGAAAAAAAAAAATATTTAAAAGCTAAACTCGAGTAACGAATAAAACGTTGACAAACGATATTCGAAAATAGCATCCTAACGAAAAATTATACGTCAGCCAATATCTCACTCGCCAGCGAATGAAAATCAATTTGTGTTGCCCCGTACGGTAGATATGGATCGTTGTACTCGAATACGTGACCCAATATGTCGAACCAGGCTTAGAACGTCCCTCTCTTTCATTAAGTTGACCCTATATGCACGCAATACCTCCATTTATTTATCCTGCGTGCCCGAGCGCCTGTTGTTCCCGCTATAAGTAATTGTGTTGTTCCGCGACTGAGAGCGAAGTTATATTAACGATAATGGCGGCGAGCTTCGAAAGTTGCGCATCCAAGACACGATTCTATAATTACGAAACAAGGAAGTTTAACTTGGGATCCGTGTAGTATTAGTATGCCGTCGAGCGTACCGAAGATGCATAATAATCGGCGAACGATTAACGTGTTTTCCGATATACGTCAAAGTTGCACTACATTCCGGGGAAAAAAGTTAAGAAAAAAAAATTCATACATGTACGCGGTACATTATTGTAGAACTGTCCAATTTTGTTGAATTTCCGTCTCAATTTTTGGGGTAGAGCAAAAAACATTTGTCGCGTTATTCCGTATGTCAAAACACAAATTTTCTATCGAAATTAAGAACATTATTTATTTATTAAACGAGATATAGTGAAATTTCTAATTTTTTCGCAAATTGCACTCGATGGTTCCTTTTTTTTTATATTGCACTTTTGTTAGTGATTATCGACTGTTGACTAACGGTTAAAAATATATTGCGTATTAAATGAGAAACGATGCTCTTGACTTTGATTTCGTACGGAGAAATATATTTTCCCTTAACGTACAAAATATTTGTATTGATTATCGATAACGCCACGTTGGGAAGGATTTACATAAAACGCACGACCGAAAATTTGCGAGGAACTTATAAAATTCGTATTTGCGAACGCGCGTGGCCGATAAAAATATCGCGCCACCCGTACTCTTCTGCGGCAGGTAACTTTATCGCTGCGATACCGTGATTGTTACGATATTCATATTTTCACAGATATGCCGCGAAAAACATGCCGTACCTGTGGATTCGGCGTTCGGTTCCCCGAATGCCATTGGTCGTAAACAAAAAAAAAAAGAAAACCAAGTGGCATCGTTTCTGAAATAAATTGGTAAGGGAAAAAAAACATGGAAAAGAAACTCTGTAGGTATGATACGGTATATTCAACACTTACAATAACGACGAAGATAAATCATGAGTAACAATATAAAGTGCGATCAGTAGTTCGTTGCTTAAATGAGAGAATTACGTAACTCGATAATTCCAAATTGTACAAGAGAGACGAAAGACGTTGAGTGGTACGTAAGTTCGTGATTTTCACGACTCATTGTATAAATTGCACGGTGATAATGCGCCTCGACAACCTCTCGTTGACGCAGAAACGCGCGTGCCATTATTCTCCACCGTCGTGCGGATTTTCGTCGTTCGAAATAAAACTGTGGTTACGTATTTTTCTGATTTAAGCACGGACTCGTATGTTTCTTTGGTCTAAACGTAATGTCGGGTATTGAGTAATTATAACGAGAATAATCATGATATAACAAGGCTGCGAGTCGTAGTCATAGTGATAGCTTCGTTTCAATTCTTTTCGCGAACTGGTACTTATTAATAGTGCCCGTGCCCATGACCACCGCCGCCATGGTGTCCGTGGCCACCGCCGCCGCCGCCGCCGCCGCCGTGGTGTCCGTGACCACCATAAGTGCCACCCTCGTGATTGTTACCATTGGAATTGTGCACGTGAGCGAAGAATCCTCCGTGAGGATCGGCGTGGTACTTCACGGATCTTACGTTGCCGCCTGGTTCCTTGATAGTGTACTCTCCAACGACGTTCTTACCTGTTGGGGAAATTTGAATACATAAACTTGCGTGTTTTACGGTGCAGTTTTTGATCGGAATGTTGGAGCAGAAGAAACATGATAGGAAAATTCTGAATAAGCAAATTATATATTCGAAATATCCTGAAACCTTGCACGTTGTGGGATATAATTTTTGCTCGAAAATGTTTGGGCAGAAGAAACGTGATCGGCAGATTGTAAATTGTCAAATTGGAAATTCAGAATACTTTGAAAACATGCGTGTTGTGGAGTACAATTTTTGTTCAAGATGTTCGTGTAGACAAAATATGATCAGAAAATTCTAAATTACCCAATTATAAACTTGGTAGGTAAGCAAATTATAAATTTGTATACTTCGAAAATATGCGTGTTGTACGATATGATTTTTGTTCAAGATGTTCGAGTAAAAGAAACACGATCGATAAATTAAAAATTACTGAACTATAAATTTACTACCCTTTGAAAGTTGGACGAATTGCGTGACACGAGAATTTCTTTCAAAAACATTGATAAAGATTAAACTAAATATACAATTTAATGTCTTCCTTGACGCAAATTTTCGGAAGTGATCGAAGCATCATGAAAATAACATATACACGTTCTCGTACCAAGAACGTAGCCAAGTTTGCCCTGATCTAAAAAAGCAATACAAATTTCTCGTGTAGCGTATCAACGCAAAAACACGATAACCCCCCCAAACCTGAAGTTTAAGCGAAACATGGCAACTCTACCTGTTGAACAAAATTTATCGATGTCTATGATTTATTTCCTCGCGCCACGTCTTGTTTTTGGAAAGTGACGATTAGCATCGCAGTTTATAACGGACGACATTGACGTCGAGTACCGAGTGATCCTTATTTAAAATCATCAGGAATAAGAGAGAATACGATCGATTCGACTCACCATCTCTGTGTTCCTTCTGGCCATGATAGTCTCCGGTATGATGATCCTCGACTCCGTAAGAAAACGCGTATTTTGGATGAGCTACGTAGTCGATGTGCTTGTGTCCGTGCTTGTCGTGATAGACGACTTCTTCACCGGGTCCTTCCACGGGTCCGTGGAAGTGTGCGAAGCTGTGCGCGTGTCCCGCCAAGCTGCTTTGAACCGCGACCAGGGCCAGCACGGCTGACGCTAAAACGTACTGGCAACAAAACGTAATTCAATCTAGAGTTCACGTAAATTGTCAACGATGCGCGTCGGACAACAGCGAGATAACGTAAATACAGAGTTCGATTATAATGAAATGACTGAAAAAAATATTGTTTCAAAATAAAATATCATATCTATAATACCAAACATTATCAAATAATATTCACAGATTGCGATAAAATTATATTAGAACGCTTCGTGAAAAAAAATGTTCTAGTCGGGAGACTCAAGAAAATGCCGTTTCACCGAGCGATCTAAATTTCATAATTTACAACAGAAATATTTATTGTTGGTATTAAAATCCGAAATAATTATTACGAGAATGTAAATAATACGAATTATAAGCGTAAGATGAGAGAGTCTCGATGTAATGACGGTATCAATTTATGATTGCCAATTTAAGTAGTATTAAGATTATCGTTTAACCGTAATCCAGAGATACAATTGCGATGCGAACCTTGATTACCATGTTACCGGCGCTTACAGATTCGTGATCGAAAGTGATACCTCTGTTCACATTCGTAAGAGCTTATATACCGTAAAACTGTCACCGTTTTTGGTCCGAGGAATTTCGCCACTGCGTTATTTACCGCTCAGTACCAGCGCGACACACAATGGACATTGCGCTGACGCTGAAAAAAGCGAAGGATACGAGCCAATCGGTTTTCTATGCATAATGTGTAACGTTTCTTTGATAGTTTGACATAACGGCAAGCCTTCACGCACGTGGATGCTCGAGCGGCATTTCACCAAAACGATAATTAATTCCGCTCTATTGATCCTGACACGGAAGAGTTTTTGCGCGCTACCTGCTCGTTATGTACCAACCTGTAAAAAGAGCACCAAAGTGATCTGGGTGATGAACCGCGATCGCAAACGAAAATGTTCGATTACACCGATTCATCTGTACGCGTACCTCGGTCCAGAAAAATAAATATTGCAGTTTTCGCAATTTACGAGTTGCCTTAATTTCAGTAAGCCTTTGAAAGTTAGAGATTCGCGGAATCGTTAGATATACAGTGGTTTTTATTTATGAAAAAACAATGTATTGTTTTTTGACAAGGTTACCTCGTCAAAATAAATTGCAAATTTTAGAATTCTCGCGATATTGTATTTTAATAGTGTAACGTAACGAATGAAGAAAGAGGCCAAACGCGGAGATGAGGATTTGGTTGAGATTTGAAGGATTTGAGGAGGGATACGAGGTATTAATTTAGTTATTTTCATAATATGCGATAAGCCGGCTTAAAGGGGTGCAATCATCCTTCGAAATGGGGAGATAAAATCGTATTATCATAAATATCGGGTGAGTTATAAGAGATATTAAAAAAATGCCAATGTGACGTTTTAATAATTTTCCATGCTCCATAAGCGCCAGAAGCACGGATAAAAATGTTGTATACTCATTTATTTATAAAAGAAACTCGGAAAAAATCCTCAACATCGAGGGTTCATTTCGCCCCCTTCGAAACGACCTACCGCGCATTATGTAAATGACAAAATTCATACCTCGTATCCCTCTGCAAATCCTGCAAAGATTTCATCAAGATCACCATTATCGAGTTCGAGAAGTTTGTTTTTAAGCGTATTTTGATCCTGAAGGTACAGAATTTTACGAAAAAGAAAAGCACGGATACTCGTCTGCGCGAGACGTATGCTCAATTTTTGTTCGTAAATGTTTGCAGGTAGAAATTTTGTCTCGGCAACTTTCAAAGTCGTTTGTACATTTACTCCTCGCGATGGACTCGCGTAAACGGCGCTCTTTGGCTTTTTGTGTAAGATTGCCAGCGAAATCTTAAAGGACTTCGAAATTTCACAAGGGAGTTTCAAGTGCTTACGCTTTTCAAGTAAGTCCCTCGAGTTACTTCAACCCGGAGAAAGTTTAAATCAAACGTTTAATCGAGTCTTAAATTGTCAAACTGGGATAAAAGTTATATCCATCGGAGCTACCATTTATGCGACCTCCGACGTTAGTAAGTTTCATTTAAAAGCTCGCACGGTACACGGTTGTAACTGACGCGTGGAAAATCGAGAATGACACCAACGTGCAATCTCGTAAAAATTCTATCGAACAAACGGGGTAGCTTTGTCGTTCCGCTGATCTAACTTAAAAATGATATCTTCTCCGTTTAATAAAAACCGATGGCGCTGTGGGACGTACCGCTTGCAATTACAACCGTACTCCCGTCAACGTATTCTCGTAATCTCCCCAAAAATAATTGTTTATCCTGAAATACAGAAAAATTCCCAACGCGACGTCGATCGTGCCGTAATCCCCTTATTACAGTTCGCGTTATTCTAATTTTAAAAATACGCAAACTTCGGCATCGGATAAGCGCACGAGTACGCGTACGTGTGGACGCGTAATGTGCATAAATGCAGGCGCGCCAGTGGACGCGGAAAAGGACGAAAGGCTAAACGCCCTACGAAAATTAGGGTTGAGTAGGTCAAGATCTCCGGCGCTCTCGACACGTTTCTCACGTACGGAAAAGTTATTTCGTACAGTCTACACGTAATCCGACCGTTTGCCACAGTAACGAGCGTATCGATTTCTGCTTGCGCGGTGCAACGCGCACTCGTACGAGAAACGGTTACGCGTCGTGTGTGCGTAAACGCTGAGGGTGTAACGACGATAAGTCGTTGAGGGTATACGGTAATTACAACAGGGGGAACTTCATACTTTTGGGGATAATCGATTTATTCGACTATTATCGCTGTGACGTAATCTTTTCTCGGTTAAACAAGACATTCGTTTGAATGCCCTTTGGATTATATCTTCAAATTTATGGCAGGCATTGAAATTCATACCGTGGAAACTGGGAACACCTTTTACTATGCTAATCGAGTTTAACGCCTTTCTCGCAAACCTTAATGCGTAACGAGGAAAAAGCATGCGAAGTTGTAAACAGGGGGAGAAGAAATATTGTTTCGCAATACTTTCACCGAACTGTCAGATTTTCTTTCGCGAGCTACTAGACATTTGCAAAGATTCGAGTGACGTCGGTGTTTGATTAGCCTAGTAACGACTGTTTAAAACTATAAATTACATAATAAGGTTCGAACAAAAAGCAATCGCACGAAGTACAAACGGGAGTCGTCGTAGCTTGAATTTTGAAACAAGGGGTATTAACGGAACAACGAACAATCTAGGAACGTCGCTCTTTCTGGAACAACGTAACGCAATCTTATATTTACGTATACACACGAGCGTGACTTCATAACGCTGGCAGTAAAGTATTAATTTTCTGGGATTGAGGTGTGCGTATGGATGATTGAGTGCGCGGAATAGATGCAGGGGCGTAGGCCATTGAGCGTAATCGTGAAGTTCGTTCTTAAGGAATTTAATCAATATCTGATTGAAAGTGTGAATATTGAAAAGAAACACGAGAGTCGTTAGCGATAATTGAGAAATAACGGATCGGCGTATTAACACTAGATCTACCATGGGGGTGAACATTTCTTATAATCATTACACATTTTCAATACATTTTATTTCCGAAAATGTAATATAACTTTTTCTAAAATATGTGAATAATTAATCCTGCAAAGCACTTCTTTTGTTTCGTTAATCCTTTGTTGTAAAATTGTATGTAGTGTATCTACATACATATACGTTCGTCGGTAGCTCTATTGTTCATTAGCCATTGTTCATATTAATGAATATTATCACATTAATTTGAAGATATTCCCTCCCCGCTTCCCGCAGTTTTGTACCAGTGAATAAGAAGCCGAAGGAATTACTCAAACAAAACGGTGGCGCGTCGACGCTTACACCGTCACGACTCCCAACCCCTCGTACGTGTCGTTCTCGCGAAGCAGCGTTCGTTGAACGAATCGCGAGTAGCTCGATTCGAATCACACCCTACCGAATTATTCGCGCGAGGGTGCGAAAGATTCTGAGCCTCAACGGTCCTCGCGACGGTGAACAAACGTCATTCTCCCCGAGATTCTACTTGTTCCAGCACGTCTGACGAGCGGGTCTCGATCAAAGTTGAAATAATTCCGCAGGAGCACCGGCACTGAAATCAGGAGTGCGGGCAATTACTTTAACGAGCTTCTAGTGCCACCCGATTGTAGCGCGAATCGTTGACGCGAGAGCGACGCGACGCAGCCGGTCTGACGGAAGCGCGGAGGTGTTGCGACGCTTCCGGGCGTCGTCGTCGCGGAAATAAGTGGATCGCGCGTAATCGAGTACACGTCCAACGAGCGTAGATTGTTTTAAAAAAGTCAAGAATACAGAAACCCAGCCCGTTTGTATTCGTGGCGCGGCTCCTTCTTCTTTTCATTTTTTTTTGTTTTTTCTTTTTATTTTCATTTCGTTCTAGTACTCCGGTTTCTGAAAACGTACCCGCATGTAATTATTTCGTGTTTCTATTTGTATTCCGTACTGGCAGCGCTCTTCGGCTCGCGATAAAATTTGTCGGAGGGCAGCCGGGCGTTCCGTTTTAATTTTATTATCTCGCCCCGCGTTACTCCCTTGGTCGCGTCTTTTGGCGAAATTTCATTGTTCCGGAATCACGGGGTACGCGTAAATTTAAATTGCGTATTAAGCGTTGCCGTGCTCCGCCGTGCTCCAACGTTTTCATATTTGAATATCGCGCCCACGACGTATCTTCGCACGTGTTCACACTTCGAGGGATTTTCCTCGCGATCGGTGATTAAAAATAAGATTCAATTTTGATAACGCTCTGCTCGCTAACGAGCGAAGAGATTTCACGCGCGAGGAATGTTACTGTTTTCCGAGAAGTTGATTGTACTTCGAGAGAGTATCGTGCCTATTGGATCCTAGAGGCCACAGTAGAAATTGTCGAGGCGTGTGCGCAATGCAATTACTGGCGATGGAAATTAGGAGCGGAATTGGCAGGTCTAGATCGGTAACCAAACGATCTGACGATATCTTCGTGTCGCGAAGTGATCTCGCAATTGTGCCGACACCCGTGACGAGGTTGCGACAATTAGATGTTGCATTTCAATGTTTCTTATATAATCGGGTGATTCTTGCGGCAACGATTCGTTAGCGAAGAAATGAAGTCGACGTTTCTTGACCACCGTTCGAACGAACATTCCGCGCTGCAGAGAATTTTTCGATGAAAACACTTTATCCGAACTGAAACGCAGTTACGCGACTCGCGTATGCCATTAGGTTTTTACAAGTTTAACGTTTACAGGGGTCGTAAGAAACGCGGACAGGATGTACAACGTTTAAAGGGAATTTATTATCAGTTTCTGAGGAATACACTTTAAGTACGCCATCTCTTAAAGCAACGAAACGTCGGTCTCTGTTTCGCGTGTTTTATTCTTATTCCTTTCTAACAACGAGAACAAATTGTGTTCTTAATACCCAATAGGATCCCTCGATGACAAAATTAAATTATTTTTAATACATCGTACGAATGAGCGTATAAATAAGAGCGTAAAGTTTTCCTTAATGCTTGTGCCCGCCATAAGTGCCGCCAGAATGATCATTACCGCCGGAATTATGCACGTGAGCGAAGAATCCTCCATGATGATCCGAGTGATACGTGACGGTCCTTACGTTGCCGCCCGGCTCGTGAATGTGATATACTCCCTCGACTTCCTTTCCTGCGATCCAAAATAAATAAAGATGATATCGCCGATACCAGTAACGTCTACCTACCGTTCACGAAAGTGATAACATTATGCTCACTTCCGATAACGGAAAATTGTCGGAAATATAAAAGCGTAGCGTTATATCGCGCTATAAAAATTTGCACCACGAGGACACTTTCGCGTACTATAAATTTACTACTCGCGTTATCATAATTACTGTAGTCTGCGAAATACGGAAGCACCGATGTTACCAAGAGATCCATCGATACCGGAAGGAATATTTGTTTGAAAAACCAATTTCTAACGCGGACCAAAGGAAATCTTGAATTCCGAAAAATAATCTTCCCTGCGATAAAGGTACTTGGAAATGAAATTTTCTTGAAACTCGCAGAAACGAACGATCGATCGAGCCCTTGAACAATGTACCCGCGAAGTGCTCAAAGAATCCACGCGGATAGCTTCGGGTTAAGTACGTAAAGTTGCAAAAAGTTTCCGCAGGGGTACGGTAAAAATGTTGGTCGGCATGCCGGAAGCCCGACGGTAGACAAAGTTGCTCCTAGTTCTAATTAAGAGCAAGGCCAGGCGTCCAATTAGTTCGAGATTCTAATTAAGAGCAGGGAGATCGAGTCCCGCTGCACTTTCTTGCAGATCCTCGATCAACGTTCCGCGCTCTGCGTACCGTCGCGATGCTCCTTCTGTCCGTGATGGTCCTTGGTGTGATGATCGTCGACGCCGTAAGCGAACTTGTACTTCGGATGAGCCCTGTAATCGTGATCGTGATGCCCGTGCTTGTCCTTCCATGTTATTTCCTCGTGAGGCCCCTCCACCGGGCCCAAGAAATGCTGAAAGGAATGCGCGTGCCCGTGACCCCCACCGTGGCCCCCGCCGTGGCCCCCACCGTGGCCGCTTCTCTCTTCGTGGTGTCCACTTTCCGCGGCCTTCTCGTCATCTAAAATCGTTTACGACGAATTACTCGATCGGTAATCGAATGGTACCGCGCGTAGGATCGATAATCGTTGATCGCGACGATAAATCCTCGCGAAGGATTCGGCCACGGTTGAATTGTCTCGATTCGATCGATTATTACTCCGTTTAACCTTCATTCGCTGGCTTGGACGTCAGATTGGCGGTCTTTTTAAATTCTAAAGCACCGAGAGAGTGGAGTGAGGTACATTTGTTCTCCACTTACACTCCCCTCTGCTGGATTTTTAACTTTTTTTGTTTTACCTTTGTGTTTTAGAGATTTCTGTGATTATTTGAATGAAGGTTTTTGTCCAAAAATGTACTTGCAATTTTTTGTCGTAGTTCAATGACTGTAATTATTTCGAAACATACGCGTTAAATGAAGAAGCACTCACGTAAATGATAAAAAATCATGGACGGCCAAATTATTGTCGTAGCGAGAGAAAGTTTCACGTTTGAAGTTTGAGAAGGTTAAATAAAACGAAAATACAAAGTGAGTATAAGGAGTGCTGTTTCGTTACTGTGAAATAAATGCAAAGAAACTTGAAGTGGCAACACGGATGAGAGACTTTAATTTCTCAGTTAAATGCTTTCTTCGTTTAGCCGTTCTTCGGTCGACCGACGTCCAATAAACAGCGTTGCCTACCCCCGAATCGAATCATGCGCGAACGATATCTTGCGCGAACGTTTAAGGATAATATATGGAGCAGAATTAATTACGGTACCTTCGTGATGAGCTCGTGGGTAAGCATTAGCGATCACGACCGAGAGCAAGGCAAAAGCGATCAGTCTCTGCAGAATACACAAATACAAAACATGTATAGAATATCAAACGCGCAAGTAAAACGATGTCTGATAACGTAACACGGATATGGTTAAAGTGGGGAATAACGTAAACCTCTAATTCAATTTAGATCTTACAATCGAATCTGCGAGACGAGTAAGAGGGCGAGTCTACAAAGTATTTGAAAATTATAGATGGTATTAATATGCTCGCGCATATTTATCTGGGTACACTTCAAATTCAATTAATCTTTCAAATTAATCTAATTAATCTAATTAAAAAAATGTTAATCAATGACTGCGTCGCGACGTATACACAGAATACGAATCCACAAAAAGGAATTTTGTATTTGTTGATACTCGGAAAGTTTCATTAAATCGCTTTCCAATCGTGAAAACGATACGTCACGAATTATCCTCGTCTCGCGTCGCGCGATTAAGTTCGCTCCGATAAATATAATGGAAACTCATTTTAATCACTCCGAGCGATACTACGTAGGAGAAAAATGCAAAGGAAAAGACCATTATTCTTTCCCGGGGAATATGTGCGCTAGGCGGGACTAGCGGAGACACTTTTCCCGCCCACATAAAGACCTCTGGAACACACTGTGCCCGTGCTTTACGGTCACGACTTCGTGATACTTTGTTCAGCGCCGCGGTCCTCGTGATTCGTTTTACAGAAAAGGTGACCCGCCTCTTCATCGGCGGGATCGGCGAAACTTGAAATTGGAACAATCGATCGCATTAAGCTAGAGCTCTCCGGTCTTTTGCTCTTTTCGCAATGTGGAAATTTTCGAGCTCCCTGCGTCTCGTAGCATCCCGCTTCCGTTAGCAGTCGACGGATGGAGATTATTACTGTCTATCGAATCTCGATGAATCAAAGGACGTAGGTTCGGGCACGTCAAACATATCAATTCTCTCGCGAATATTTTTCTGATTATCCCACCGGGGCAAAGATTTGCTTGAAATTAAATTTTATACATTCGATTGCTTAAAGATTTATTAAATCATCGCCGATATCGCGCAACGTCAATCTTACGATTGATCACAAATTGCACGAATCTTTTCTTTTTGCCAAATTTCGGGGATAACAGAGGAAACGCTTGTAAATTAAATACCAAAATATTTTCTCCAGGTTCTTATAAAAATTAAGCTAAATACAAATAAAGTCTGTATTGCGAGAAAGCTCAGGATTCTCCTTTCGTGCGACGCAAAGATTATCCGTGTTTATTGTAATCATTAAACGACTAATTTACGAATTATGAATATCAATTTACAGTTCCTGAATACATCGTTTGGTAGAATATGATCAATTATAAAACTCAATGCACCAATTATTCGAATTCTTGCACGAATTCAAAGTGTCTATCATAGTATACCTTTTCCAGGGCCATGGTTCGTCCTCGAAGAGTGTCACCGATAAACTGTTTCCTCCATCGCGAAAACCGTCTCGTTTTATACGAACGGTCATCCCGAATACAAAAGAACAGTTCTAATAAAGCATCGATTCGTTTCTCATACTTCGTGGTTGATACCGTCGGCTGGCAGTGAGAGGTAGGGCCGGTCGTACTTGTCACACAAATGATAATAATTTCTGGAAAACCAACGTTACGGCCTCGGTTTTCGCCATAGCCAGACACGAACTGGTATTAATGCTTTTCGCCAAGGGAATTATGGAATAAGATTAGTTATAAAATATCTCTTTCATCGGGACGAGGTAAAGGTGGATTTAAGAGATGAGATAAGAAGATCAAGATCGCGTGGTTGAAGATTGTACCATCGTATTCCTTCGTTTTAATTGGATCAGTGAACCAAAATTAACCTTTTTTAGATAACACGAATAATTAATGTAAAATGCGCGTATCTACGCGGTGAAACGAAAAACTTTCTAAACGAAGCGCTCCGGGCTCGATCGACGATGCACGTAAAGTGAAACTATGTTTCTTTAAACATTTCAAAATTATAGTTTTTTTTTTGTC
This sequence comes from Pemphredon lugubris, assembly GCA_933228935.1. Taxonomy (NCBI): domain Eukaryota; kingdom Metazoa; phylum Arthropoda; class Insecta; order Hymenoptera; family Crabronidae; genus Pemphredon; species Pemphredon lugubris. The sequence goes on along the minus strand of OW121817.1, from coordinate 53,368,234 downwards.
TCATCGGTCAAATTAGTTTAAACGTTTCGAGGGAGAAGGTGCGCGTTTATCCCAGAGTATAAACACATATTTAGAGGCAAATATTTGTATTCATTTTAAAATGTCATTCAACTTGTCGATAAAACTTGAGAATGATCGTTAGCAAATTTTTAATGTCCGCTCGTATTTATTGTTCCGGATAACCAAGTACACGGTTATTCGTTATTACTCCTTCAGAAGTTTATAATTCAGTTCGGGAGTGCCTGATAATTCCCGAATTATAGAACTACTATTATTCCCGCGTTGGCCCCACTCAATTCCACGAAAGAAAACATCCTGTCGTATATTCGTTCGGTGGAAACGTAAATTGGACTGTCCGGATTAATGAGCAATAAATTGGCCGTTTCCGACGATGGAGCGAACGAGTGTCAATATGTCGGCCGAACGGCCGCATTCCCGTCCGGCGATACAGTTTATTGTTGAATTTATTACATCTCCGGGCGGCGCGGATTCGCATGATACATTCGTATCTGCCCGAATTATAATCTATCGATCCGACGTAAAGTCAAATATTCTCTCCGATTTAATGATTATCAGCGATACTCCTTGTCAGCGAGAGTGACGAAGTATATCTGATGAATTGATGCACCTTCGTAATCACATCGCCCTTTTATCCTGCGATCGATCAAACGCCGAAAGCCTCGATACGAATCAGTAGTAAATTATTCCAACGAATATTCCGAGCGCTAATAAATATTTAATTTATTCCATTTATGCATTGTTGCGAATTCGCGCGATGTATCCGTAACTCGATGAGTCGTCATGCGCGGCCACGATAAAACGTCAAATATTCTCTGTGATTTCGTAGTTGCAAACGATGATCCAACTTGTCGGCCCGTTGTAAAATATTTCTGGCAAATCCACGATAAATCAATAAGTCCGTTGGGTAATTTTGAATCGAGTGGATCGCGTTCGTTACGAATGCATACGATTAACTGTATTTCAAAAATGCCACCTTTTTTTTCTATTCACGCGATTCGCGTTTTTGGCTCTCGTACTCCGCGGTAGCTAGTCAATCATGCTATAAATACATGTTGCGAAACGATTATGCACGGTCTAATGATTAATTAGAATGCAATTTCATAGGACGAAAACGCTCTCGCGGTTCGGGGAATATTGCGAATTAACGCTCGCACAGGCACAACATTCGTAAATCGACGCTCGTCGGCTTTACATAGTGTGGGAATAATTTACGTTTTACGGTTCTTACATTTCACGGTCCAGCGATGCCTCGTGAAATTATTGCTCATTATAAGTAACGTCGCGACGGTCGGTTTAACATTTTTACACCTTTTGTCGTTAAAGTGACGTAACCGCCGTTGCGTGGTGACTATCCTTTTTCTTGTTACAACAACAGAGAAAGTGCTCCAGTTTTTGTATGCCGATGTATAAGACTAAAGTCAATCCGGGTTAATCATTTTGGCGATGAGGCTCGGACTACGAGCTAGGAGAACTGCGGTCCATCTCGCGAAAGGGTGAGTCTGTGATCATCGGATTAATTTTCAGGGGTGACGGAGGTGGTTATTGTCAACAATTGTTACTAATATACTTGTGGCCTTAGGAGTCCCAGTTTTGCACCATAAATTAATTAACGTGACCCCCTCAAAGATTCATAATCTCGCATCAGTCCTGTTCGTCGTAGACTAAATTGTATTTTGTTTTCAACAACTTTCAGCAGTAAGTCGCCCCACAAAATTAAGAAAGAATCGTTATTTTTCGTATGTGTATAGCCACAAAAATTATGACAAAATATAAAATATTGCTGATAATAATTTATTTTATTGTCTTTAATAACAGTTGAAATACTGTGTGTCAATTATATTGAGCATACAGATCGAGGTTATCGTCCATCTCTATGCTCTGCCCAGGGCCCTGAGTTCCTTCGATCCGCTGCTGCTTCGCAGTATTCAAATCCGTGAACGTCATTAACCAATTTGTAAATAATCAATGCTGAACGCAACTGAAGGATGTAAATTTGACTCGCTCAGCGCAAACAAAGTGGCACATTTGTTATTAATTCGAGCTGTGAGTGATATATCGTGCGATGTGCACAGGGTTCTGTACAAATTCACTGTTTTGAATTATCCACGAACTCATGATAGAAACTACTTCCATTGCAAATACTAGAACTACGATATTATATCCTGGTTCTAATTATCAGAGGTTCCATAACAGGGATAAAATAATTACGCGACAGATGCAAATCGCAGCGTGAATCACGAGTCGTAAAGTTCTAAAATTTGTATACATATCGTCTACGGGATATTACTCCGTTAATTATTAAAGTACACGTGCGGGAAAAATCCTGATGAAAAACAGAAGTACGTTTCTTTTACCACTCTGTCTATCTTAACGAAATTCAGGGGAATAAAGTTTACATTTTAAATATTACATACGTTTAATATCACGTTAATTACAAATCTGTACATGTTTTTCGCCGCGTTACCGCGTAATCTAGAATTAATCGAACTCCTCGAATGTTTATAATTCTTACAAAAATATACTGGCTGCATCGTTGCTCAACGCTTTATCGTGTCTCGCGCGTAATAATACATTTCCTTCTTCGATTCCATCTAATTGGGATCGCTCTTTCATCGGCAAAAAACTCTCGTTTTGGCGGCCATGGTGTAAGTGCTCATGGGGCAGGGTGACGTAAGTGCAGGAATCAGAGAATTCTGAATGGCGTGCGTCGACACGGGGGCAGTCCAAGTTCCTTCCAAAGATGTTATCCCTGATTCCACGTCCGTTCTGCGAATATTTCACTCAGTTTAGACATACGTATTTTTAGTTGACGTAAAAGCTGTTAAGTACATTCAAACGTACACGACGTCACGTCTCGCGGTTTTCAAATTTCGTTCTTTTTTTAATATACCAGCGAGCAGCGTGCGTTTTGTCACTGAAATCGTTATCTCGGATACTCCGCGAGTGTAAAAAATATTCGTGTCTACCAGAATGAAAGTTTCAAGGTTTCTTAAGTTAGGTATATTCGCGCATTGACTTGTATATATTCGTGTTGTGGGTATCTACTAACTGTATTATTTTATTATACGTACGTGTGTAACTTGAGGCAGAAAATGTTTTTAAATATAAATAATATAGATATAAATGTTTATGTATTAAATTATATATGGATTATATCTAAAATTAACAAAAAAAAAATATAAAAACATATATAATATAAAGTTAAACAACGCACGAGTACGTTTTACACTCGCGGTACCATTTTCACTCCCATCTCGTTGAATCTGAAGTTTTTTCGCCGCTCGATCCACCGGTTCTCCGTGTCCGTGAAAAATGACACGCGATAAGCGAAATTTCGAGAGAGAACAGCACTTAAATGCACCTCAATAGCGTTTAATGAGGTGGTAGTTGTTTCTATGAGCGTGTAAAGCGACCGTAAACGAACTACTTGAAATATCTTACGCCTTGAGAATGGGTGAACTATAAAGAACAAGGGGATTCACAGTCGGTGGTTTAAGAAGTACGACGTCTACTCCGGACGACTGTAATTCGCTTTTTAACGCCTCGGCAGCACCTTCCACAGCTTTTCGCGAGGCGCTGAACGCAACCAATCCCGCGCCGGCTTTGGTGCCGTAGCTCGTCTCGGAATCACCCAGGAGAACGATGCGACCTTTCACATAAATATCCTTTATGAGTCATAACGTTAAAGAATCCGATGTTAGTTTTATTTTAATCATCTACGTGCAACGACGTGGTTATTGCCCGCCGAGAAAACGCGTTTCGCGAACACCGAATGTAGCGTCAATTACCGTATAACGGTATCCCAATTACCACGTACGATAGCGCGTTACTACATAAAGTGTGGAAAGATATAATTAATTCAGAATTCAACTATATTCGACAACGTTGGAAACTCGGAGAGTTTCATCTAAAAATATTTTACGCTTAAAAACAGTGACGATAAATCAAAATCAAGGATATCGTATATTTTGTGCCTTAGCCCCAACCCCTAAACTGATGACCGTACTACGTTACAATCCTCCCCGTACAAGATATCCTATTTCGTGGCAATTTTCCATGAAAACTGGTACGCGGAAAATAGATAATGCTAATGCACGAACCTCTTTTCATGCGTAACAGAGGAATGAACACTCTGGCCGTTCTGAGCGGCGCTACCAAGTTGTGTCGCAACATAGATTCCCACGCCGAACTCTCTTGCCTCTCTATGACGCCAGGTAGAGCCAAGCCACCAGTGTGCACGACTGCCCAAAGACCTGTAATTAAGTAAAGTTCAAACTTTAGTGTACTTAAAGTGGTCGCTTTGGAGGGAGGGTAGCGCCGAATACGGCCAAGATGGAACTTTGCCTGATAGAACTTGCGACTTTGACGAGCGTCAAACGAGTTCGGGGGAAAACATTGAACGAGAACCAAGCTTCGGTGAGAGGTAGAACTTGTGTGTACGGAGCGTCTCTTAAGTTCTCGTATTTCCATTCGTGGGGCGTTACTTGGAACAATTTCAACTGGTTTCTTACGCATCGATAATTTTCGTTTACGGTTAGTTGACGAGATATTAACGGAAAACGATAGCTCGGTCGGAAATGGACGCGGTAACGGGGAACGACGGTGATTGGAGGTCGGCCGGACTAGTTTAAGCACGCGCCAATACCTAGCTTCGTCGTTTGCCGCGCTTTTATCCGATTGGCTATCAGTTTTGAAACGTGTTTAGAACACAGAAAATAATTTTTATTATATCCACGTTTATCGAGACTTTGTTTGCTTTGAGAAATACTATGCGTTCCAAAAGTTTGGCTGTAATTTTCATCGGCACGATCTACGTAGGCGATGCACCGTGCATGCAACTGTAACTTGGTAATTTAAATAATACTAGAAACCTAATAACGATAAACATTGGCGAGTACTAAAAATAATTAAGCTTCCATTTCAAATTATTATACACTGCTGGTATCAGGGAGTATTAACGCGAAATTCATCGTTCCCGAAGCGGAATAATTCGTTTCAATCGAACAATTGTTACGAATCGACATATATTTTACATTTGCGAATCTTCGCCGGAGCTACGGCACGAAATTCCATGCGGCGCTCCCGGGTTTTCTTTTATTCTTAATCTGCTTTCTCACGTTCTATATATAGGTAGCGGACCGATAAAACCCAGAAGGCATTATATTGAATCGAACGACTCGGTGAAATCATTGCGAAAACAATTATCGGTTTCGTATCTGCATTATCGTCTGCATTCAGGACACGATTTTAGTTCGCGACTCCGAGTCCGACTTTTCTACCAACTGGAATCGCTCATTGAAAACCTTTCGACGCGTAATTAGGGATGGAAATAACGCAACGACGACCGGAAATCAAAATGAACCGCTGCACAATAGAGTCCGGGAATAAAGCGAGTTGTTTTACGGTCGATGAAAAGTTCCGATTCGTACTTAATAAAGTATGTAATAAAGTACGATAATATGTGTTCGTCCCATATTTCCGTACTGCCGTTGATTAAATAACTCCACAGTTTGATACTTCCTTCCCAATATTAACTTACTGTCAAATTATTTCATAATATAAGCAGAACGAAGAACGGAAATCGCAAAGAGAAAGGAATCACGTATCGCGCAGCACGCAACACGATGCACCAATAGACTATTTTTATGAAATACCTATATGGATATATTATTTTATCAAACACGCGCAATTAAACGTAACGTTAAACATCCGACAAACGCATAACAAATCGCATATTTCCTTCCTCGTCCAATCTTTTAGACATTCGTAACGTTTCGTAATTCTTGTTTGTAAAAATTTAATCGAATCGTTTTCACTTCTCGTAACGATAAATAGATATTAGAAAAATGAATCAAACCAATGACGAGACTATTTAAATCAAGTTGACGTCGTAAATGTCAAGTAGAGTATTCGTGAGATAGAATGCAAAGCAATATTCGCGAAGCTTTCCCGGTCCCCCTACTTTTCGCTACGATGAACGATCAAATCAAGAATCGCTTGCCATCTTCTCCCGCTGGAAGTTTAGCCCTAACCGCGTCCAAACAAGCGCGTAAACTGTCCTCCCTCGTTGGGTCCAGTTCCAATGGCACGATTTGTCCACGAGCACGTATTTCCGTGTCCTGGGGATTGCCTTCGATCCCGTCAGCAGGATCGTCCTCGTCCTCCCTCCGTTGCTCGATCGCTCTCAGGATCTTGATCGATGGCGAGTTACCAGCTGGATCCAGCAAACCGGCGAACACCTGTCAGAAACGTCACAACGTTACGATACTAATTTCAAACCTCCCTTGTACCACGCTCCAATCCCTTTCGTCCTCGAATTGCCACTGACAATCGATTTCATAATAGCGTGCCATAATCCACGTAGCCGTAGAATCTACGGTATTCCGCAATTATACATATAGTTCCGGAGTCCGGAATCTTCGTCTAGGAAGATGCAACGTGGAATCGTCGTTTGCGAATAGAGGAGCGGTCCGGAACCCACGAAACAACGATTCTCGTATTCCAATCGTATTCTATCGAGCTTTCCGAATATAGAATATCGTACCATTGAAAGTTATTGAGATATCAAGGGCTACGCGGACGTTCACGAGAATTCGTTCGAAGGCAATTCCCACGAATCGGTCTGATCGAGGAATCGTTACATTAATTGATATTTAACGCAAAGAATGGATATTAGAAAATCGTGATCACTTTACTGAGGTTTGAGAAAGAGCAGTTTTATTCAAAGGAATCAGTGACCCGTGCCCAATTTGTTCGATTTCGATGTTTAAGGAGTCCTTTCTCGATATCCACTTTAAAACGACGCTTGACCCCGATGAAGAGAGAGAGAGAGAGAGAGAGAGAGAGAGAAAGAAAGAGAGAGCATTGACTTCCTTTGAAATTTTTGATTTTCTTGGATACCATTTTGAACTTTGGACACAAAAATATCCATTTACGCGGAGGAAGAATGAAAGTTCGATTACTCTTAATAACTTCGGTAATAAAGGAACGTATCGTCAATGGGCGAGGTGCAAGTGAACTCGCCAAGGAACTACCGACACGTCTGATTTAAGGTTTTAACTTTTAACAACGATGTTCTATTCCCTCGATGCGAAGGAAACTAATTTGGAGTTGGGATCCAACAATTTGAAATATGTTGCGGGCTTCAAAGGATAATGGGGATCTTGATGTAAGGAACTCGGGTATTAGTTTCTGTTTGATGAGAGCAGTTCGATTCTTTCTGTCCGGGTTTCATTAAATGATTCGGCAAATCATCCGAAATAAAATAACGCGCAATTGTCCCGAATAACGTTCAAAACTCGTTTACGTTCGATTACGGGTAACTGCGTGTATTGAATGATTGAAAAAACTCAATCGCGTTTACGTGGAAATTAATTAAGGAGTTAATTAAACGATACCTGCGAATTCCAAATAATTCCAAATAATTCCAAAACGGTACAATATTCCTAGAAAATGTTTGCGATAACGAGAATTATGCACTCAAGCTTTATGCCATAAGAAAGATACCGGACTCTACTCTCTGGTGACAAAATGCAAGATTCTCCTTTCTTCTTACAAGAGATACACGATTAATTTTTTCCCACGACATTTATTTTTATCTCTGCAACAATTTTGAAAGGTCACTTCACTGTTTCGCTGTTAACTCGAATTTCAAAATCTTGCAAACTTACAAATTTCCAACTCACGATTTGTTAATCGATCAGTTGCCAATAGTTATTTCTAATCCCTCGTACAGACCATAGAAGTCATGGTTTTAATTTAAAACATACGCTTGATATGACGCACGGCAAAACGAACGTCGGGGATAAGCATGCGCGAAGTTTAGATTCCAAGTAACTCACGATGAACGCACAGGTAGGCGCGGCTATTATTACCTTGTAACCGACTTCGTAGAGGGCAAGGGCAATCTGCAAGCCCACGCATGTATCGCAGCTGGTAACGAGTACGTGGCGTTTGTTACGAGACTCGTACTCGTCGGTGGCATTCCTGGATTGGCGCATTAGATAGGCCAACAGAGCGGCGACTATCGAGCAGAGCGCCAATATTTGTAGGGCCAGAACGGCCCCCGTTTCAGCGTCCATCGTGCCGAGTAATATTCAATCTGCAAAGCAGAAGGTACATTTCAATTATACCGCAATTCATGATGGGTCGTACAAACCCTTCCGCTTAAGCGTTACGTTTCGGCAGTTTGACGCAGTAAATTTCGTACGGGGAATTTAACGCGGCCGCGCATTTACGCCGTCTGTTCGCAATTTGTAATCCGTAAAGAATTATACCGTTCGTTGTGGAGATACCTACATATACCGGACGTATGGGTCTGGAATTATTTGATTCGATAAAATTTCATTTTTTTTCTCGATCAAGGATTCACGGTCCTCCGAAAGAGAAAATGATGCTCGATCGTTGAAACGCTGAGAACCACTGGTTCGAAGTTTACGCGATTTAACGGCATGGAATTTAATATCTCTGGTACAGATGCGAAAATAACGCGTAACGACGATAGCTTGAATTCGAACAATTTGACGTATTTAATGGACGCGTAATACAATGACTAGTATCGATCGCTTAATTTTTCCATTTCGAGCTGAAAGCACTCGATTATATTGAAGTTCGTGTCGCGTAGCAATGACAAAGAAACGTGCCCACGATGTTACGTCGGGAAAACTGAAAAATCTTTAGAAAGTTCAATCGAAGTGATTTTGTATTTCTAAATTACGTTTTTCGCTCGGTAACGCGTTTCGGCGAATGGTTACGCGCGTTTGCAACACTCGAGAACTCTAGGATTAGATACGATTTTTACGGACAAACGATCGTACGCCGTTTCCGCGTTACGTAGTTACTCGAAATACTCGTACGTACGTAGTCGTTTATTCCGTGTACTACTATTATTTCTACCAATGTTTTCGATGGCTGCACGCAAACCGTATAAATCTACCGGCAAACATAATTCCGTGCACGAATGCCATTGACAGCTGATCAATCAATAATGACGGCATAAGGCATAGTACATTTAATACGACCCGAAATGGCGAAATTGCTGTGAAATAGTCAGCTGACGTATATCGATAAAACAAATCACAATACTTTTTCGCGCTTTGTCACTGATTGTGGGTCATGGCATATTATTTCGTATCATAATAAATTACAGTCTCTCTCGTATAATAATAAATCATAATCTCTGTCGTATATCGATTATCTCTTGACCGATAACAGACAAAAAAAAATAGGAAATCCAAAGGCTGAGTGGTTTGGCGAGTTTCACTTTCGTGAGCCCTTACTTTTTTTTTTAGATGCAACGGTGCAACCTAAGTGCAATTGCTCGTTGAACCGTCCCACTTTTTCTCTATTTTTTTTATCTTACAATACTTTTTCTGGCTTCGCTACAATATGGGAACGTAATACCTCTAGATTTTTATTCAACGTCGTACGATTCCATAAAACTTGCTCTCCAATTTTCAATACGCTCGAAACGGTAACTACGACGCCGACCCGCCTAAATTTATTTCATCTCGTAGTTCATCGAGACTCACCCCTCTTCTCCCGACTCTTTATTACTCACGCAACAGCTCGATACATCGAATTTCAATTATTCGACTCGGAGTACTCGCAACGTACTTCGCTCGGTCGCGGAGAAACACATCGTGGAATCGGTTTTCCCGTGAAAAGTGAAGGGCGTTGGAAACGTTCTTTTCTCTCTCTCCCCCTCGATGGAATCACTCGCCTTTCTAAACTGAATCTAAGGCTCAGCGAGGCGTGGCCCTAAAACCGCTCCTGTTTCTCCACGGTCGTCCATCACTCATCGTCGTTACGAATTCTACGTGGATTTGCAAAATCGAACGATCCCGATCCCGGACGTATTCCGTCGACGGTGAAAATCGCGCGTTCTACGCGACCGATTTAATAGCCCGGATCACGTTTCCGTTAATGTGCTGAATTGATTAGCCAGATGGAGGGTACTTCGGTCTCGCATAAAAAGACATTTTCCGCCGATGGAATATTTCCTTTTGAATCGTTGGGCGCTCGGGAATGCGAAAAAAAAATCGCCGGAAAATATCGAGCCCTCGTTATTGCGTTCGGTTCACGCACAAAAAGGGAATTTCATCGGGTATCAAGTTATCCTACGGCTAGCGTTCGTTGCTCGTTTTTTTTTCTTCCCGTGCCTCGCGGTACAAAGTAATCGTGTTCAATTCGCGTTTTAATAAAGTTGTGCTTTCCGTCGCGATATAACAGTGAGTATTCTCTGTTTGCACGAAGGCATTTTAATCTTCACCTTTGTAAAATTCCAGCGAATCCGATGCAAAAATTACGGAGATGAAATGCTTGACATGGCTCGCGTTTTGAATGTACTTTAACGAAAATACTTTACTACGATAAACGAAACTAGAATACGACTTTAGCTTCAGAAGTTTGCGTCACGTAAAAATACTTTCTGAAATAGTTGCACGTTAATTGAAACTTTTTCAAAAATATCTGCAAAGGTGGCGATAAATACAGTTAGCGTTGCGCTAAAAGAAAGAATAGTAAAAAAAACTGGTCAATATTTATCTTCATTATCAAAATTTTTCCCAACGATTCTACCGCAAAATTGGTCGAAATTATTGGGCGTCACAAATTTTACGAAAATACGAATGCTTCCATTCTTTCAAAATAAAATATACCTCTTTGGAAAGGTATCCGTATTTCAGTGATTTTATGTAAACAATAATTTTCAAATCCTCACCCTCGGACCGAAATAACAATCCTCCATTGTCACTGTTAAATGAACATCGTCACGCGCAAGCTAGTGACGGGAAAGTCTCTTTCCCGGATTATCGAGCTCGTGAAAATCTCTCGAGTTTCCGGTGCATCGTGAGTGCACGCGTGTACCCGTGTACCCGCGGAACGGTCGTGGAAAACGGTTTGAACCGGACTGCCGGAAGTGAGAGTTAGCCGGTACTCGTTGTACCCTGGGATGCTGTTTCCGATAATGGGGTTGGGTTTCAAATGGAATACGAGATTTTTCGCGGTCAGGACGAATTATCCGGCGGGGGGTCGATCCGTCGGAGGTTCCGCGCGACAAATAACGTTTTTGTTATTCGAGAGGCCGACACGAGTGCCGCGTTACCGAAATTAATACATTTCAGCGTTACCGCCCGTGGGCGTCGCCGTTCAAGCCTTTACACCTACGCGCGTAATGCACCTGCGACTACCTGCGAATTACAGCGCGAATTATACGTTCAACGTAAGCGCATACACGCTCGAGCGGGAAACGAGTGTGTGCGTCCGGTTGCGTGCCAACCCATCACGGCTAACTTTCTCTGGAATGCAGAGACGGAAAGAAACCCAGGTGAAAGACAGGTATCGCGAAATTATGAGCACTTATCGGGTATCTTGATTAAACGCTGCCACGTAGAAACTTTACGGAGGATTTTCATCGGACGATGTTTACGCCATAAAGCAGAGATTTTCCTCGGATACGAAGAAATCGGATGAATTTTCGATCGGGTTCAATTATCGAGCTCTCCATTTAATATTCGAGAAAACGCGCTTTCTTTATTCGCGCATCTTTAAGCGCAAACTGAGCGCGTCAAAAGGGAAGGATAAACGCGAATGAGCGAAATTCAAACAGAATACGCGTTTAAACGAGGTTATCATTAAAGTTTCCTCGCGATTTCGTTGGCGATGAAGCGGAGCGAAACGCCGAGTATCACCGGCACACATTTGCAAACAGGTTCGCGTTCGTAAATCCATAAAATACTTTCCCTGGGAATCGAGTTTCCCGGTAAAATTAACGCTCGATTTCTAAAAACGAAATCATTACGCGAAACGATAGGTGCATAACGGGGCAAGAAAACGCGCTCGATTGTCGTAAGAAATGTTGCACGCGTTCAAATAAATATCGACGAGCTTTGCACGAGGCGAAACAAATATCACACTCGTCATTCCTACTGCATGACCCTGTTCAACGTTTATTCTCAATTTCCATGCAACTCGTTGGAAGGATTCTGAGTGTCGCAAAATTAATGGTACGACGAACTTAGCCCGCGTCACGCCCCCTATTGCGAATATTATTTAACGCAATGTCGATAACAATGGGTTACGTGAAAAAACTGTGATGGGGAATATACGTTTCTTACCCACGACAGAAAAATTGCCGTAACATCTACCAGCTATATTGCATTTTAATCGCCAGGAATTTAATCCCCGATGGAACAAGGGGTCCGAAGGAGGATACCGAGCCCCGCCGTCTCCTTTATCAGACAGCGACCACAATTGCGATACCATGCTAATAAGCAGCTATGTCATCTCTATTAATCGCCAGTACCGTGCAGCCGTGAGGCGTCCACCGGCTGGTATGCTGGAAGTTATACGGTATGTATATACGTATACCGTACCTACGTGTGTGTGTGCGTGCACGGAATATCCGTTCCTAAGCGACAATGTGCAACTATCGGCGGTCAGGATGAGTCTGCTCCTTTCGCGTCCACGGTATGTACGAACGAGTCACGTTTCGCGGTCGTATTATCAGATTGCGAGAGTTTATTCGCTCGTACCAATTTTCGAAGGGAATGCGCAAGTATCGATTAGTCGCGGACCGTCTAACTGCTCATTACGACGGGTCTCTTGAAATTTTTACCGACCGTTTCCGTCGTGTACGGAAAACCGCGGGTTACTCGTCAAAAGAACTCGTTGGTTGTAAACAGGGATTTGTAATAATTAGCTGTGTTAATAGCTTCGTAATTGTATCCGCTTTTCGTCCGATTCAAGGATAAATGGAGATCAAATGGGGAATGACGTTTGTGACATTTCGTTTCTGAATAAATGATCTGTAAAGATGTTTGCTCTCGGTACTTTCGATGGGTGTGCGCGAATATCGATTAGGGCATGAATGGAGAAGGTTTCGCGGAATTTTAACGTAAATTTGCCAGTTAACGATGCTTATCGAAATGATTTGATAATCGTAAAGATGATCGTAGACGTTTTTCTAGAAAAATGTTTTTTCCTGGTTTAACAACCGCGTCCGTCTTCGGTCAATTATGTGGTTTTGAGGGAAGTCGAAATGAAGTAATTACGCGGCTACTCGTGAACCGACATTCGCGTAGTAATTTCAGTTCTTAATAAACGGCTGAAAAACATATTCGTTGCCGAGTGAAATATTTTTGGTAGCATACGCGAGATCGCGTGAAATCGTATTCGAATGCCGAATTATCCCGCTACTTTCAAGTGGGCGATCATATTCCGCTATAAAATGAACGGACTCCTTTTTCAAATGACTCAAGGGAAAAAAAGAGCCGGAAATACACCGTGCGGCTTAACGGAATTCGGTGAGCAACCACGCGTCCCTTTTCTCTGTAATCGTAAGAATTATTAACCAGAGGCCTAGCGTTTACAAGCGGGGAACGTACATACGTTAGATTGCGTATACAACGTGTAATCCACTGATACCAGTACTACGTAGATACCTGGAAGCCCAGGCAAACATGCAACGGTACTCGCAGTTGACCGCGAGTGACCGTGTGTAAAAGGTAAACAGTAGCAATCCGTGTGTGTCTTTTAATATTTGCGTAACGATTTTCAACATTATTTAACTGCGGTTCTTACACCGAGCTCCCGTGAAAGGAAGCTAAACGTGACTTTGGAGCGATATAATTAACGATTAGGTCACGAGGATTGCAATTAAACTTCAAGCGCCAGCGCAAAATCACGGATCGTGAGGAAACCGAATTAATTTTTCAAAACACAACTGTTACCGTGCGCTCATCGAAAATTAATCAAACGAACACCGACCGAGTATAAATGACAGTGGTCGCGCGAATTATCGAATCTCGGTATATTAAAAAATGTGTATATCGATTATACCGCGAAATGGATTGCAAATGAATACGCTTGTTACATTGAAGAAATGACATAAAATTAATTGTTTCATACAGTTTGACCACCTCAAAAACCCCTGTTCGTTCTTTCCGGAAAAGATACAAGGTCTAGTCTCGTGTACTTGTACTTGGCCCGAGACAAGACCTTACCTCTTGATCTGAAAAACAATTCCAATCGTATTTAATAAATATACCAACGATGACTTCATGCTTACCTATTATTATAAAATTCCCTAACGCGTTCGCGTTTCCCCAAAAATTTCTCCAAGCTTGTTCCTTCCCACTGCTATATAAAACAAATACTTTTAACTGATTCCAAAAAAGAAATCTCAACGCGAACTGAAAACCTCAATCTACCAATAACGAATCCGATAACGCTGATAAAGAACCGATGGAATTACCATTACCTTCGCGACCAGGCGTGCACGACAAGCAAACCATCGTTTTTGTACTAATTATGTTTAATAATTACGCAACGTTAGCGCTACTCGCCCGAGGCACGGTTTTGCGCGTTTACACCCCAACACACGTATCCCTGTTTATTTCATCGCGCACGCCCAACATGGACTGGCGATACGGGCTCAACGTGAAACGCTTAGAAAGTTTAAGCTAAGCACTTTTCCTGCCGCGAGCTAGAAGGCTGAGAACGTCGTGCTCGTCCGAAAATGCGAATCGCAAAGAATTTACTGCCATTGTAGTTTCTCCGTAGTCAATAAAACCTTTCGCGGATCACGATCGAACGACTCGCTTTCCTGCGCGATGCAACGGATACGAGTATTTAGCGGTCTCGAGTCGATTGTTTATCGGATACACACTCGAGTCGAGTCGTCCGGTTCTCGTCGGGAATCCTGGAAATTCGCCTAGGGAAAGGGGGGGGGGGGAAGAATATCTCGCTATATCCATTTGCATGAACGATTCCTTTGTCCCGATTAGATGTTGAGCGAGGTTCGCCGTTTCCGCTTTGAAACCTTCGATTATCGCTGCTGGCGAACCGTGTCAATGCGAACGAAACTGTTACATGGGGATTCGCGATCGATGCCACCTTTCGCGAACGCTACCGCGTTCTCGAGAATATCAATTGTCTTCCTGGAATTTCTGGACTGCGTTACGGTGAATAAAATAGCCGAGGGATTGGGCGCAATGGCGAGCGTAAGAAAGGGGGAAAAGTTTTTCTTGGAGTAAGGTCGCTCGACATTCTTCTTACCGCGAATTCGGAATTAAATTTGCGCGTTACGGGATATTCTATTGAACGTATTGTCGAAAGGTTCGTGAAGTTTTTAAGTGGCTGGAATGAAAAGTGCATACGACGCGCCAGTGTATACAAATATTTGCTTCCCATTTATTTTGTCCATCGTTCGGAAAAGTGAGATTCCGTTTATCGTGGTTTAAAATCAAACAATGCAATCGTCGTTTATCCGCGATTTGTATTTTTATTGAAAATTTGACACATATTTGTCGCGAAGGTAAACCGAATCCACTTTCGTGATGTACTCCCCAACGTCACACCGGCCATGTTGTTATTAACGATAAATAAAGTGTTATGCAAATTGTCGAAATAAAACTATACGCGGTAGCGATCGATTTGTTTTAATCGCAGTGCATCATCGTGCTACCGTCCCGTGCACCGCGTGGGTCTTCGCCTTTCGATTCGTGCTCCACTTAACGGATTATTCATTCTTCGCTCCATTGCAGTTGCGAAGTTGACGAGCGTTTATCGCGATAAGTGATTGAGAATCTTTCATTAAGAGTGATACGTCCACAACATTCGCGACTCGCGATACAACGTTGGTATACGTTAAACACGGTTATTAATACGATCGCGCTGATCATTTTCTTTACTGTCGATAATAGTTAACGTTGATAGAGGCAAACTTCCTGCGCTGGAGAAATTAATTTTGCGATAGGATAACACGCCCGAGCACGCAATAGCGGTCTCGTAATGGGACGCATAGCGCGCGATGTTCCCTCGAGAAACTTTTTAACTACGTCAAATTGCAAAATCATTTACATATCCGTCTCTCGTGTAATTCGCGTACAGTGAAACCACGTTTGTTTGGACAGCCCGGGGACATCTTGTCCCGGCAACTCGAGAATTGTATATCCGTTCGATTAGCACAACAGATTATTCGGAATGTACACTTCCAAGCTGTTTGCATTTTGACGTACAAGAATTTCCTAATGATTATCAGGATAATTGTTTGTCAAATTCGCCAATTCTCACAAAGAATGGCCGAAAACGTCGTGATAAAACTTTACATTCCTTCGAATTACGGTCGTGAAGTTTAAAAGATTGTTAGAATTCTCTCCAGACCAATGAAATAAATTCCCCCGTTCCAAAACGAAATCATTATCCATAAAGGGAAAAAAACTCGTCGGGGCAAAATGTAAATTCTTAGAATGCCATCGTAACCATCTTTCGATATTCGAGAACATTTCCCACGTAAGGACAATCGTTTCGAAGGTCGAACGGCGAGAGGTTGATGAAGCTTACCGAAATTTCACCGTAGGGTCGTCTCGAGTACGTGGGGAGAGGTCAGCACCACTTGACACTCGCGTATTTTCGTCGGTAGTTTCACTCCGAATGGAAATTCGGCGTATTTGAAAGCGGCGCGAGCGAAATAACGAGAAAAGGATGGTTTTTTTTTTACGAGCGCACGAAAGTACCGGCGAGCGGCAGGCCGCGACGCGTGTTTCTACTGCACAACTGGCTTTCGAGAATTCCCGCTCGGAATGCCCACGAGAAGGAACGGTATAAGATGCTTCGACTGTGCCCACCTCGACGAATGGAAAAGGCACGGTCGAAGCATCTTCGTGGCTCTGCCGCGCCTACTCGTCACGTGTCTAACGTTACTCTTGCAATTAGACGCACGGGGATTGATTTGCGAGAGTTAATTGCGACCTCCGAGGTATACCGATTTTTTTCTTTCCTTACGAAATTATGAATGCAAATGCAGCGAAGCGATGGAATGCATATCGAACAGAGACGTTGTGCAACGGAGTCTAGTCTGATTTTGAAACTTCGCGATCAAGGAGTAGAAAAGAATGATTGATGAATCAGGCGTAAAGCGGATTATTAATTGGACAGCGTTGGTTATCATAATTTCATTTCAATTGATCGCTCTTAACGATCCTGTTAATTCGCAAGTTTCACAAACATTGATTTGAGTTTAATCAGAAACGATATGCACTAATGTAACTGGAGCAAAACAGGAAGGGGGCGGTGATTGCGTAATGGAGTAGGTTTGATACGATTTTAAAAGTAATGATGAAGCGTGAAGTAAGGTGTTGGGCAAAATCGTGTTGTGGAATGTTAATTATTTGTGAGAAAAGGAGGAGAAAGTGGTGGCGTACAGTAATTTACTGAGAATATTTAGTAAATGTGAATTATAGTTGATTGTATTAATTTTAACAACATCGGGATCGTTAATTATAGCCACCGATCATCATTACTCAACTACTTATTTTATATCCTGGTACTTATGTACACTTGAAGCATTGATAGTCATTAACCGACGAACTCGCTAACTGACAGTTAGTTTTAATTAACTAGCGCAAGAGACTTTTTTCTGATTAGACGAAATAAGTATATTTGTGATACGTATTCTAAGCCTGCAGCAGTTTTTTTACGGCGCGCGGCTAAAGTTAATCTTAATTTGCTTCAAGCTACGCTGTTGAGATTTTTTCCTACGTACGCTGTACATACATATATTCATATACGTCGAGGCGTACCGCGTTGCTCCTGTTTTAAACAAATTTTTTCCCTTCGAAAACAGAATTCAAAGTGGTTCACGTACAGCATTAATGGTAATAAATATAACCATGAATTTTTCCATAGCCTCGAAGAAAATTATTTTATCACTCTATAGTTCCTTTAACAACAGAACAGTGAACAAAATATATTGAATTGTTTATCAAAAGGGCCGTTCCGTCTTTTCGAACCAATTTCCAATTTTTTGTATGTCACCGAGAAAATATAATCATTTATTTGCGAGTGCCTATATATTTCTAGATTTTTGGGTATAAATGTTATCGCTTAATTACTACAACGATGGCACAGCTGGAAAAACGCAAAATTCCGGAAACTAATTCGAATGCTTTGCATTTTTTTAATTTTGTAACTTGCATCAAATAAGCGTTATAATTCGATATCATCGCAAAATATCCGTAGAATAGAGAATCAATTATTTTTAGACTATAGAAATCTCGTGATGAAATCGAATGCGGCGAATGCGTTATTTGAAGAAGCACTAACGAGTGCGGGTTGTGAAACGTGTTTTTCATTTCATTCGGTTAATCTATGCCCATACCTTTCGTCAAGTTCTCGACAAAATTGTGGTCTGCAATGACCTACATACCACTTGATCAATTAATTTTCTTTCCAACCTTATTCTATTTGCGAGTTATTGGATCTACGTAAAACGAAATTAAAAGTACGTTACATGCGCGCATAAAATTATCATAATCGATTGAGAATTATAAGAGAAAGTACCACAATTTCAACAAGAAGTACTGAAGTTTTTTAACCATAGCACAAACGTAATGAAATAAAAAAATTAATGGAAACGTATTAGCCTGCCGCATCATTCCCAAAAAATATATATAAAATGTGTTGAATGAAAACAAAAATACTCCATAATTTGTCGTACATTCAAACATTTGTCGACACTCGCAGTTTATAAATTCCGTAAATGATGCCCAATTGACGATGCAAACTTAATATTAACCTCATGCGCTGAAGTATATCCCTCTCTCGCACGCGGACATTATTAATTTTTTAATTATTAAATTACACCAACGAAGCAAGTAGCAATGTCATCGATTAAATTTCAGTCACGATTAACCCCCTTCGATACTGTGTCATTGTGTGCCAATGCTAACCGCAGGCAGAAAATATTTGTTCCGAACGGGCTCTGCATATTAATCTAAGGATCAAGCTCGCGCGTGGAATTCATACTGACAATACTTACTATCTTCTACCGATAAAATGTACCCATAAAGATGAAAATTGATTTGAAACGTGTGCAGAAGAAAATACTGCAACACATGCATTCGATAGATTTTACTTCGTTATTCTATAATCCAATAGAATAGAGAGAGCTCCACTGAATTTACTATACTTAGAAAGTTCAATCAATTTCGTGATACCAGATTTTTTTGCAAACACTTTTCATTGACATGACAGTATTCATTAAATAATATACTGTAAACTGCAACAAATGTAACCGCATTTTTCCTTTATCTCGTCTCTGTTTTACGCAGACCACATTATCTTATACTTAAATACTAAATACATTCAAAATATACAGAACCCGACAACTTTAAATAATCCTCTCTTACAATTTGTCAAGAATCTTTAAAACGGTACTTTTATGCCAAGTTCAAATTTCCCGGACAAAAGTCTATCGCGTAGCAGCCATGATATTACTAGACTGCGAAAGGCGCCATGGTGGTCACTATACGTACTAAACGAGCGTCCACCGGCGTCCATGCTTCTACGTATGCGTGTCTCGTTCATTTCCTTTTGGGAGTTGAAGGTGAGAGGTTGTGTTCTTGGATAGTCCATAACTTCGTCCATAGAATCCCGGTCACATAAATGTTCAACTTAATTACCGTAAGAGAGACTAGTAGTTCGAAAGGAACTCCATTAACGTTAACGTTATTCTACAATTCGCAAAGTTTTAACGACGAATTACGGGGTAATGGCTGAATCGATAGAGACTAGCAACGAACGCGCGGGCCACGTGGCGAAGCTTTTAACTCCGGAAGAAATCGAGAAGATGCGTTTGCAAAACTCTCGTTTGGTATCCGAATTTCGGGCGAATCAACTCGAGAGGGACGCGAAGAAGCACTGGGATTTGTTTTACAAACGGAACGACACTAGATTCTTTAAAGATAGACATTGGACTACCAGGGAATTCAATGAATTGGTGGGTTTAACTACCGACGGGCGTGAAACAGTTCTTTTCGAAGTCGGCTGCGGGGTTGGAAATTTCGTATATCCCTTGCTCGAAGACGGATTGAAATTTCGAAAGATCTTTGCTTGCGATCTCTCATCTAAAGCAGTCGAATTAACGAAGGTATAGATATTTATTTCCTATCGTACGATCCGTTGATTTTCGCCATCACAATTGTGCACGTGTATAAGTTGTAATATCAATTTACAGAGTCACGCGTTATACGATCCGGAAAGAATGAACATTTTTCAAGCGAACATTACTACGGAGAATTGTTTGGGAGAGATAGATTGCTTGGTCGATGTAGCGACGCTAATTTTTGTTTTGTCGGCTATTCATCCGGAAAAGTTTCGGAAGTGAGTAATCTCGTACTTCCGGACACAGTTGTAACATGCTATATTACGAGAAACGTGCTTTGCAATTTATCGCTAATCGTTTATGTTTTGCAGCGTTGTACAAAATCTTTACAACGTTCTCGGTAAAGGAGGAATCGTTCTTTTGAGGGATTACGGTTTATATGATATGGCTCAGTTGAGGTTTAAACCGGGGCACAAAATCAGTGAAAATTTTTACATGAGACAAGACGGGACTAGGTAAATTGCTTTTCTTTTCGTCGTTTTTTATTCGTTAATATATATCGTGATGAGTACATAGTTCAACTGACCTATGGTGTAGACAAACGCATATTATAGTCTTTTGCTCCTATCTGAAAATTTCATTTTATAAAATATTACTTGTATCGTTCGTTTGACTAGAATCTAACGTAGATGTCATCGTTATTTTTCAGGACGTACTACTTCTCTATAGAAGAAATATCAGAGCTATTTCGATCCGTTGGTTTTAAAATCTTGGCTTGCGATTACGTGCAAAGGCGTACCGTAAATTTAAAAGAGAATATAGACGTGCCTAGGATCTTTGTTCAAGGGAAATTTCAGAAGATTTAAGAAACCCGATATCATGGTGAGCATCTTTTTATAATGTACTAAACTCTTATATTTAAGCAAACATATTTATACGTGATGAGCCCATAGTTCAACTGATTTACTGTGAAGAACAAGCGTTTATAGTCTTTCGCTCCTATCTGATTACAACATTAAATCCAATATTCATTATGGTGTATTCAGAGATAAGTGTTTTAATTGATTTTACTTATACTTTACAGTACGAATCTTTGTCCAAGGAAGGTTCGGAGTGTCTGAATACCACTGATACGATGGTTAGTACAATCTTATAAGGAATACTCGTTTACACAAAATTTATATGCTGGCATTATAAATGAAAGTATTTATTAATTTACAGTACTGTATTCCTGACCGTTGAAAGTGCATTTGTTATGTACACGTACCGAGTGAACCAAATGAATTTCCTAACTAAACTACAATTCCCGAGGAAATTGAATTTAAAAAGTTGTGGTTTATCAAGAGACAAGTTCTTGTCTCGGGCCAAGTACATTTAAACTTTCTTGCAACTTATGGATGGCCTCTCTATAAAGAGACAAGCTCTTCACTGGCCAAGTACATGCACATGAGAATATATATGTTCCCATGGAAGTTTTGAATACACTTGGAAACATATTTGTGGTAAGTTGAACGCTTCTCTTTAAATTGAAATATTTACTATTGCAAACATTCAAATGATGATCGCATAGTTCACCTGAATTCTACTGACGACAATAAACAAGCATTTCATATCTGACATTTCCATGTCATTCATTGTATCTTCTATTATATTCTACATGTATTACACACGTCTCTTCTTTATTCCAGATTCTGTATCGAGGAGTGCAAGATATACAAGATGCATTGGTGAGCAGATTATTTATATTGTTTGAACGCAGTAACTTTCACGGTTTTATTTTTCAATGATGCATAATTGCAGATATGCTTGAGATTATAACAATGATACAGTACATATTACATTTCGTCACTACCTCTGAGAAAAATGTGTAACTTTGAAAAATAGCTGTTTGAAATTAGAATAAGAAGTAAGGAATGCATTGTTACAGAACTAAAGGAAAACTCGGAACTTTGCTGAAAGCCATGACAGTCTACAACAAGTTTACGATGATCGAAGGTAAGAGCGAATCTAGCGCAAAATAATATCTAATTTGTAGACTTATATGATGAAAAACAACATTATTTAATGATTAAAATGATTTATCGTTTATTAGCTCTATCTGACATGTTACTTTCTCTTTATTATCTGACAAATAATCTAGGATTCCGCTAAACGAAACATTGTTTTTTCCAGGTCTTGCCGGTTGGAAAGCTGTAACAAGATCTGACACATGAAGGAGCAATAATTAATTATACAATTTCGTTATATTACAATAAATAAAATGTTACTAACGACACGAGTGTATTTCCACTTAATGCTTCCTGATCCTCCGAAAGAAGTAGGAGATTTTCATTCTTGACCCGTTACATTTGTTTCGCCACGCAATGCTGAAGTATTAATAAGATTAATAACAATAAATAATAAGCAAAGAGGCGCGGTGATCGTGTACCTTGTCGCTGGGCGCGTTTTCTTAAATAAATCCATCTAATCGGGCATCTTTTACAAAATACGCAAAGTATGCATATAAGTATAGTTAATACGACAACAACTACGATCAAACCCAAGGCTCGATGTAAAGCAGATCTAAATTATCGATAAATTGTACGTTAGTGTAAATAGAGCGATATATCATAAACGAATCATTAGGCTAACGTAAGACATACTCTGTCCGAAATTGGGGATGCGGGCAACAGTAGTAGTACTCCAAATCATGATTCCAACAACATTGCCACCGGTGCCGCGATACTCTTGGATGAACGCATACATATTTACCGTCCGATTTTTCTTCGCATTTAATTTCCAAAGAATTTACTGTGACTGTTTTTAAAGTAAGACAATATAGAAAAACGTTGTGTTGCATTACTAACGAAATAACGACTAAAAGGTAATTCGTCCATTGCGTTCGTGTCACAATCGTGAAATATCTCGTTTTTCATGATCCACGGGACGTATAAAAGCGAATTAAAATTGATTATAACTTTATGGTTACTCACAAGGATATGTTAATAAATAAAGGACACATCCGATGTACGAGCGAAAGCGATCTATCATTTGCAACGTGACTGTTCCACTGAAGAAACTTTATCAAATAACGAGAACAGTTTTCGTAACTGACTTCGTTGCATTGCGATCGTTACAATTTGCAAAACAATGTGTCGCATACTCATTGTCCCAAAGGATTTGAAAGCGAAGCCGCCGAAACTATTCAGGCGTGCAAATTGCATTTGGATTATTAATTAGCTAAAAAGATGCCACGTTCCCGTTTACTTTCGATCGCGAAATAAGACCACGGAGAGACGTTAATGAGACCGTACGAATCGTGCAATTGTTAATTAACCCATTGACGCAATAATTAAAAATGAACTGTATCAAAAGCAGAAAGGGAGGAATTTGTAATTTCGTTTAACAAAGAAGATTCTTTTTACTTATATACCTGACATATCCTTTTCCAGGTATTTGTGTAATTTTAAACAAACTCGATCCCAACTCGTTTATCCTGGTATGTCGTCTACGTTGTTTTATGAAACCCTAATCTATTTAAAAGTTCGAAAATATCCCAAAACCCAGACGCTATTTGGAGTCCATTCCACTCGAAATTTTTTCGACTGAATATAAATGAGCAATTTAGAACCGAAAAACACGGTGCGAGATGGAATGGTCGTTAACGCCGGTGTTATTTATTTATAAGAATAACGCAGGTTGTCGAAGAACCGGATCCATGATTTTTGGAAAACGAAACGCGTTGCTGACCCGCATGCTAATGAACGGTCTTGAACTTCCACATTATACCAAAACGAATAATATGTCTCAGGAGCCGATGGACAATGTCAAAATAAACTCGGACTTAACTCCAGACCCGAAGAAGGCGTATGGGCCGTACGCGCCATTAGACAATGACCGGGTTTTCCCCTAGAATGTCGCATTCGAATCAGCAAGGGCGTGCCCTTCGATCGTGACGCGACTTTGAAATTTTGCGTTCCTATATGGAGATAATGGACGGACAAACAAATGAACTGCAAGCGTTACGATATCCCGTGAGTTTGGTGTGACATAAAATTAATAAGTGGCGAGTGACGCTGCAAAACTCTGGAAGATATTATTAAGAACAAAAAATACAAGGTGTAGCCGCTGCGACGCAATTTTTTTTATAACGAAACATGATTTACTGTATTCATTCTATTTGTTACTTGGAGGCAATATGATGCAACATGGAGATAACTTATTGTGGGTGGAGAATATACCAGTGACCTAAGAGTCAAATATGATAATGTAACTGTAAGTATTTTAGCATTTGTACACAAAGATCGAGGTAAACACGAATATTTTCAGCTACATTAAATACTACTACTCACTACCTACCGAATATCTGTTTTAATTCACATTGTTAAGAACTGATTGCTCATTTCGATTTTCAACTCGAGAAACAAATTAATATCTAAATAATTAAAATTTTAATCTCATAAAAAATTGATTTTTATAGTACTATGATTTGTACAATAAAATTTTGTTTGAAAGTGTATTAGTTGTATTTTTCCTTAGTCCTTCATTCCGTCTATCTTGGCCAGTACTTTTTTCCTTTCATCCAACGATCTTGATCTTGTTATGCGCAGTTTAACACTTTGGGGAAAAGTGATACAAGGAGATGCGTGTCCTTTGCGAAATCGACTATCACATTAAGTACTGTCGCTTTCGTGTTTTTATTCTCGAATAAATGTAATCTGCGAGATCGGTAAATGTCCGGTTAACGAAGCCGACTCATCGTCCAAGGAATGTCCAGGGGACGTAAAAACTTGACACGCAGCAAGGTGCCGTAAATTAGTTTTATATGCACCAATTTGGTTGCGATCGGGGTGTTTGAGCTATGGCTATCTACGATCGTTCCAGCCAATCTTCTTTTTATTTTCTTTAAGTAATTCAGTATATGACCCTGGAATGGTGACGTTACCGGATCTATATCGAATATTAAATTTCTTTTTTTGGACAATGATTTCTGCCTTCGCAAATGAATAATAATTTATTATGTTTTGAAAAATCGAGGGCGAGAAGGAAGCACCATTAATATTGAAATCAAGAAACAGCGTGACTTACAAAATATTGGGAATGAATACGAAATTTGGGGTGAATGCATCACTTGGTTTCTATTTGTCAGATCTCCACACAACGGCAGCGTGATCGTTGAACAAAGAGGCGATTTCGGGGAATTTTGTTAACCAAATTAATAAACGTGTACATTTAAAGCTTTAATGAATTTATTCAATAACGTGTTTAAACATGGATTTATGTATCAGCGCGTAAGATAATCCGCGAAAGAAGTTTCAATTTTTTGGAAACCTACCAGGGGGACACCTTAATAAAATGAAAAATATTTTGTAATTTGATACGAGTAGATCGCGCAGCGCGATCAAGGTAATAAATGAGTCGAATAATTGCGTCGTTAGCCCGCTTGTATTTAATTAAATCAACTCATCTAAATATTAATATTAAATTTTATATTACACACCTGAAACGTCATAATATTCAAATATTCTACATACTTCACCAAATTGAACGTTTTCTATAGGAAGTACGCGTCGAAATGTGCAATTCAAAGCAAAATGCCTCAGGACGTTGTCATTCTGACCAAGTGTTTACGAAATGGACGTCTTTGTTCCAAATTAAAAATTTTTATGGACAGACCATATTTTGTCCTAACGAAGAATCGCATAGTTTTTCTTAACGAAAACATCGGCGATAAATTTCATCGGCGTAAATCTGTATTACCATGAGAATACGTCTCGGTGTTTACGGTTTCTCCACCCAATGAGTATTATTTGCGTCTTCAATAATAAAAAAATTTCCGCGATCCATATCTTTCCTCCCGTAACGTAAATTACGCCTCTTTCGTATTACAAGCGAGATACCCGGGGCTCCCTCTCGTCGAAAAATATTTTCCTTCATACCGTGGATATAAGTGGTTTAACGTGTTTCCCTAATATTTTTTTTTCTGCCCACAATATTTTTCGACCAGTATTTCCGTAAGGTAAAAAATATTTTCAGGTAACCCCATCGGACCCGTTCGGTCCAAGTCCCGAAGAATGTTATTCTCGTCGCTTAAAGTACAATAGAATCACAATAAATTCTATAATTTTCGGATTTCGATCGTCCGAATGCTCGCGCAAGTAAAACCTTGCATCCCGCGAGGGGAAGTGCTTCGCGCACGATTTTCTATTAGACGAAGAAACTTGCCGGCAAAGTTGTCGTGCCGATCGGCATTGCACCCGTATCTCTGGGACTAAAGTTCAGAGAACTCGTTACAATTTTCTCATACAATGTACCGACCGGTATTACGTCGCACGTTGTAAAACACTTTCCTCCGTATTTGGCCGATTGCCAAGGTCCCTTGCTTCACCCGCGTGCCGTGCATCGTAGGATATACTTATGTAGACGGGCCTGCCGTGGAATACGTGAACGAGATTCCTTAGTAGACCTCGTCATCCACGAAGACGACGACGGCACGCGTATGCGGATTACGCATAACAGACCGGTAAACAATAGGACGTGTAACAACCCCGTGCAACATCCACCGGCTCACGCACACCAGGAGAGTCGGTGTCCTCGTGCATTGATCAATCGGCGAATGACGCGTATAGGACGATCTGACCGCTGGGTATATAAAGCTATCCTCCAAAAAGCAAGAGCATCATTCAGTCCCCTGATCATCTCAGAAGCTGATCTCGAAAGATATACCAATCTCAACAAACATGAAGTGCTTTGTCGTGAGTATAACGAACATCGTTACAATTGGAATAAAGCTGCGACTATTTACCGTCAATTACCTCGATCGTTAGCAATTAAACGATAATTACTTGTTCTTGCGATCTTTAAATTCGATTTGTCGGTGATTCGATTTGAGAAGATTTTACCAATGAGCACTAGCGTTATATTAATTATGTATATGTAAATTCAACGAGTCATTGCAAAGACATTTATAAAATTCTATTACGGTCGTTATTTAGCTCTTTGCTTGACACTGTCATAATTGAAACGTGCATTATCCATTGCAATGATTATTTAACACTAACCGTGCCGCTCAAGAAATACCGGTTACGAATTAAATGTTTTCTCGAGAGGAATTATCAATTTATTATATGAAATATTGCAGAACATAACTGTTAAATAACAATAAAATAATGAAAATGTTCAGTTTTAAACATAACATACACCGGTCACTCGGTCGAACTTGGAACGGTTAATGTTAACAAATTACTTTGCAACTCAAATAGTAATCCAGAGAACTAACTATACAAACCTTTATAAATTCAATTAGAGACATTCCGTTGATTCTTCTCAACAGTACTTTAAACGAATAGACACAGCTCGCAAAATCAAACTCAAGTAACACGAATTTCACCGGTATATCCCGTGGAAACTTCGATTAGAAGACAGAGTTAATCGATCATGCGTCCGCCCTTTACTCGCTTCATACCCAAAGTCTCAAACTCCGAAATCGACAAACCATTGTTCCATATTTTCAGGCAATCGTCCTCGTAGCTATGTTCGCCGTGGCCTATGGCCTGCCCAGCGCGAAACCGGCGGAACCTGAGAACATCGAGCCGAGCGAGGAGGAGAAATATCCGGCGGTACCGGTAGCCGAAGACCCGGCGAGGGACAAGCGCGGCATATTCTAC
This sequence comes from Pemphredon lugubris, assembly GCA_933228935.1. NCBI lineage: Eukaryota > Metazoa > Arthropoda > Insecta > Hymenoptera > Crabronidae > Pemphredon > Pemphredon lugubris. The sequence goes on along the minus strand of OW121817.1, from coordinate 53,340,682 downwards.
ACGGCGCCACTCGCGTACTCAGCGTATTCCGCACTGCCGACGTACAACCTCCCTTATACTTACACGTACCGCGCGTACCCGTATCACTATGGCCACTACTACGGTTAAACGGAGATGACCGGAATCGCTGTCAAGGAATATCCCAAGATCTACGCTCAGGACCGATTATGGAAACCCCGTGAAAACAGCATCCATCTGTACAACCCAACTTTTTAGGATTTACCAAGGACACCGGTCAACTGTCGGTGAACGACGATTCGTCAAAGATCGTTTTCTTTCCTCTCGAATGCAAATCTCTTACCGTTGACGTCAATTTCGATACAGATGTGTGTAATTATGCTTAATATGATATAAAGTGATTACTTTGAACATTTTTGCTCAATTTATGATACCTCTTCCACGCTATTTTCCTGATCAGCTCTCCCCCCCTCAAGCCCGTTTGTTTGTCACGATACGACGACCGAAGATGAGAATAAAACGATTTCTCTGTTTCGCATTAATTATTCGAGATCACTCTCGATTTATTGCGGGAAAATAAGTAATATTCTGATGGAACAAGATAATTACCAGGAAGGTTCATAAATTTGAATGATCATCAGCGAGAATCGAGAGTCCGGTGCAATCGTAAGCGAAGCGCGATCCATGCAAATATAGATCGTATCTGTATCCGGTACAAACGCAACTTTCGTATCTCGCGATCAGCCGCAAGTTCATCGAGCATTCATCTGCGGCTTCATCTTTAACGTCGGGACGCCGCGTACAGCGTCGGCTCATTGTCAGTGGCGAAGACTTCCCGTCGCGAAGGACGACGATGGGGCTCGCAAAGCGGAAGTCGGGTGACATCATTAAATGCAGCACGGATCTGCAAGTGTAACGGCACAAAATCGGTTACCGTATGATATCGCGCGAGAAGAAACGACGCGGAAGATAATGGCACCGATAAATTTCGCCCTGCCCATTAGCGCGAAATATCCGCTCGAATAAAGAATGCCAGCAACGCGATACCGCGAGTAATCGATATTACGCGAAATGATAGAAAAACGCGCGACGATGAATTTTAAAGGCGAATCGTAACGTTTTACGAGCCAAACGTAACTATGGATCCGTGATGGGTGTACGTTTATAGGAGTAAAAGCCGCGTTATCTAATCGAATTCGTTTTACGCGTGTCTCGTCGCGGCGTTCGCGTAATGCCACTGCGGTGTCTGGAATATTTGAAGAAACACGAGCTCGCGGTAGGCCTGATTCGCGCGTAATCGCGAATTACACAATAGGAATATATAACTATAAACGAGCGACTTATTCCGTATTCCTCGAGACCCGACAGGCTTTAAGTACTTTCACTGAGAGACGTCGGAGTGTACGCGCGTGACGAGAATGACACGAGTGTCATTCCACGCGACTGCGGAATGTCCTCTACGACCCCGTCGGAAGTTGAACTGACATTCGTTTCCTCTCGTCCCGCATTTCTCTATCGGGAACGTAATTTATCGAGATGAGAGAGGACGAAGATAAATTAACCTTCCATGTCTTCGCAGCGATCCTCGGTTTAACGTATCCGAACAGTTTGCGAGGAAATTTATGTGCTTCCCTTCATAATTGTAAAACACACCGGCCGACTGGAGGTCGCGACGAAACTTTACGTGGAATCAAAAGTTTTGATATTAATTACCGTCTCGGCGCCGCTGGGCAGAGTCCCGTTTTGTTAAGAAAAATTCTGTGGTCTGTTATTATTCTATTAAATCTTTCAGCAATTTTGGGTGTCCGAAATTGTCGCTACCGATGAGTAAAAAATTTCTTCTTCGTTAAATGAGGACAAACTTTAGTATCTCGTTCTTATCGTCGGTACTTCGGTCCGCGCGAGCTATCCAAGTATTCCTCAGAATACTTAAAATACGAGGGCGGCGAACCAAACGAAGTACAATTTCGAGTTTGATCGGGGCGCCCACGAGGCGACGATACTCTACATCGATATGTGTAACATCACGAATCCGTAACAGCATTGCTTAAGTTGCGATCGATGAAAGCCAGCAAGAAAGTCTATTGTAATTCGTGGATGGTCGCGACCCGACTGTATTTATACATGTGCAGGTATGGCCGTGGTCTTAGTCGGTGCGAGTCTGCCCATCCTTGAACGAATTAGTTTTTTTTCGGCTCGGGTGCTCTGACTAAATGTCCAGAGCTCTTGGAAGTAACGTAGATCGATCACGGAGAATTTTAGCGGTTGATTTTCGGTGTAGTGACAAGTGAACACTGGATTACGAACATGCGCGTCCTTCTGGTTGGTATTATTTCAAGTAACTCGACGTACACGTTCGTGACGCGAGGTCTATAATTTATTTCTACATTCAATATAAGAATGCTGTTCGATGATAGCGCGGCGCCTTGAATCACATAACTTTAACTCGTATTGGTTTCTTTCGAGAGTACTTGGGACTTTACGTGACGTTATTTCGTTTGCAGATAACAGGGCTTTTAGTTATGGGACTTTACTGTGTCAATGCGGATCTTCAGGCTGAATCCGAGAAGCCAGAGGTTACAAAGTTGGAGGTAGTTGATCTGGCGGAGGGGGGAAGCGATGCCGAAGCCAAAGACTCGGAAGTTCAAAGAAAGAGAGATTCGGGATATTCGTACAAAAGACCGGATCGCTTTACGTTAGCGACGAGAGCTCGTTTCCAAGTTGGTCAATCCGGTCATAAAGGGCGTATCGTCAACAGGCATCCCGGTCAAATAAACAGACCGGTGACCAAATACGGGCCGCCGGGTTACACGAGCTCACCTTTAACGAAACCTGCCCATCATAACCAACAGCATCGCGACAAATTTCAACAGCATGGCCATTACGATCAGCAACATTCCGACAACTTCGACGGACGTCCGAACGCCCTGGCGCAGCAAGAAGTGCCAAGTCCAATTAGACACTACGAATTCGTCGAACCGAATCCGATAGCCAGCCAGAACAACGAGCCGTTTGCTTCTAACGCGGCGAATTACTTGCCACCGCAAAATCAGAAATTACCCGGTTACGTGGCGTCGCAACTTTTCTCCCAAGATCACGTTCGGCAGAACGCTCAGGGTAACGGTCAAGATCAATCGACGAACTTCCAGAGTCAGGATCTCGTTCAGTCTCAGGAGCAACAGATATCAGACGCCGCTCTCTTTCTCTCCCAAAACGCTCAGGCCATACAACAACTCTACGCCGCACCCGCGATCGACCAAGACTTCGCTCCCAGTGGCGAGCAGTTCCCGGGCGACGCTAATCAAGTTCAAAACCCGAACGTTCAGTTTCAAAACTTTGAGACCAGCTCGCCGAGTTCGCAGGGTTACTCGGGCGCGATACCGTCGTACGCCTCGGGAACGCTGACCGCGCAGGAGACCCTGGAGCAAATTCAGTCACTGGAGAAGGACAGATTGATCGAGCAATTGCAACGCGCGCTCGCCACGCAGACACAGGCCCAAAACGTCGAGGCGGCTGGAAGGTACGCTCAGAATCAGGCGAGCTTCGTTCAGAATCAACAGCTCCTGGCTTCCCTCGGACAGCAAATGAAAATTCATGGTCTAAATGCGCAACAGAATACTGTAAACTTTGGCGCTGGAGGTACGGCTCTCAATCAATCACCTTTTTTGCCAGGCACGACGATCAGGCCGCAAGGATTTCCGCTTAGTTACGGTATAACGACGACCACGCAGACGCCTGCAGTAACCACGCCAACGTCGACGACGACGGGAGTGACCACCGTGCAACCTCATCGTGGTACCACGACGGTCACCGGTCAAGGTACCACGCAACTCGACTCCAATCTGCCGACGCCGAGTCGACCCTCGTCCCCCGTCACACCGCCTACGCAGGGATTCCCCGTTTACGGTGGATTCGTACCAACCTTGATCACCGGCGGGAGTTTCGTACCCGCTTACGGTACCAACTTCTTCGCACCTGGCACCGTGACGTCGGTTCAATCCTCGGGATCCTCGCCCACCCACTTCGGTCTGCCCATACCCACGGATCACGGGCAAAAACCATCGTCGGGATCGTCACCCTCGACACCCTCCGCGACACCGTCAAACACTCCGTCCGCCGGTCGACCGAACGGCCCTCTTCCCGCGAGTCCGTTACATCCCGTCGGGACACCTCTTCATCCTGTCGCCGCCCCTGTTCTTCCAGTGACGCCTCTGCACCCTCTCCCGGGAAACCCAACACACGCGCATCCCGGACAAACTCCGCAGACGGTAGCGACCGTCCATCCGACGTACGGTGTTCAAACGCCGATTATCAATCCGTCGTTCCTCTACAAACCGGTGAAACCGATCTACCCTTTGTACTATTATCCGAACGTGGCTTATCAGCTGCAGAAACCCGCGTTACCGACATATCCATGGAGTTACGCGCCCTCCTACGCCCAAACGAAACCGGCTCAAATATGGAAATGAGGTGATCCCGTTTCTCGCGAACGAATCGCAACTCGCTTCCCCGTATCGAGACTGACTTTGTTTACCCGCGCGGAAAAGAGAGAGGGAGAGATTGAAGAAGAAAGTGTACGTCCACCGCAGTCACGGAGAGAGCGAGGGAGAGAGAGAGAGAGAGAGAGAGAGAGAGAGAGAGGGAGAGGGAAAGAGAAAGAAGGAACGACATCGGCGTCGTAATAATGAAGCTTAAAAACGATAAGGAGAATCGCGACGTCGCTCCTCCTTTGTCGTGGCCATTGTTTTAATATGCGACGCTCGATGCACGTTTAACGGTATTTGATGTTCCGACTGTTATGACGCGCGATACCGATTTGTGTTATCATTCGGACGAAATCGCGTTACGTTTCGCGAACGGTAACGGCTAATGGTTACTTTGGCTGTGCGACGGTAGAGACGGAGAGATATATATGTTGTCCCATTTTATTTTTAACTCTGTATGTACCTCGATTGCCGTTGTTTCGTGGTTTCTACTTTTTGTATTTTGGCGTTTAGTGGGAAACCCGTGATTTTATTTCGCGAGAGCGAAATGTACTTTTATATCCATGCACGCTATTTTACTTTCAGCTTTTCGTTTACGCAAACGTTTTTGATCGCTCTGCTTGGGGACTGGTATGAATGTAATTCCATGTTTTTTTTTATTTTGCTAATAACTGCGCTTCGTATGTATTTATATAGATCATTGCGATTTAATGGTTTTAAGTAGGTTATCGTAAAAGGTACTCTTTAGTGAATACAGATATGCTTTCGTGCGCCGTTTCTCGTGCAACGTGCGAGCTCGTTTACCGCCACCTAGTATACCTACGCTGAATCCTCCTCTACCGAGTTATGTAAATAGTTCAGTGTTATTTATTGTACTAAATAAAATATTTTTTTATTCTCGAACTAACTGCGTATCCAATCGACGAGTATCCATCCCAATAAGTAAGGAACTAATGATACGTTCGTCCAAGTGAATCGGGTATGAAGCTTACTTGGTTTGAATCATTGATGAATTAGCGAATTAACTTTCTCTTTAATCCAATAAACCAACTATGGCGGCGAAGCGGAGATATCGGATTGCCAATATCGAAATTGACAACGTCGGTACTTAAGGATTCGCAATAACGAGATTGACAACGCCTACTTAAGGATTCGCAATAATCGAGATTAACGACGGACACGTACATCGGCGGATATACAATGTCAATGATTGACTATAAATATTCACGATCCGGAAGAACGCCCTCGCGAATATCGCGAACGTCGAAATCACGATTTACGCTGCGGAATTTAGGAGGGCCGAGGAAAGTTGTGGGTCTGGTTCCACTTCCGGCACCGAAAATCCATATCGGTAAAGTGTCAGCGAAATCGTGATCGGCGCACGACCTATCTCTCCCATTACCACTGTTCTCGATCCCGACCTCGAAAGTCGTTTGGCCATTCTAACCACGGTCAACGCAGTCAGGTTACTCGAGTAATCCTAAGCATACATAATACGCCGTTGTCAGCAGGTGTACGCCTTCCCATCGATTTCGTAATCTTTGGGCGCGTTCCTTTAACCAGCGAATACGGGGGGTGGGGGAGGGGGGAAGACGCGTCGAGCACGTAGCCTCGCAGTTACGACGATCCATGGATCGCTAGACGCAGCATCTTTAATCGATCGGGGATTCGAGAAGCTGGGGGGATAGAGCACGCGCTCTATTAGCAATTTCCTCGTGGCTCTGCAGCGATAACGTGGGTCGTTATCGCTTCTCGCGCGGACACCGGCTGCAACAGCTTTCCGCGGGAGTTTGAGCATAATTCATTAGGATCGCAATCAAGTTCTTCGCCCCGTGTCACTTTGTAGCAAACACGTTCTTTGTGTCTTATTGGTTGCGCGACTTAGTTGTGTGTAATGCACAACGAGGTGGTTGTGCAATAACTGGATTTCGGAGGTTTAACGAACGAAATTTAATGGTCTTTATTCCAAATCACCGGTATAAAGTAACTATGATACTTGTGAGGTTTTAGATATACGTTTAGATTTAAGACTTGGAGATGTCAATGCTTTAAGACTCGAGGATATTCTGCTTAGGAGTTTGTAATGTTCTCTTGAGATGTAAAATGAATTCTGAAGAAGGAGAGGATCGGTAGGCTTAAGGAAAACTATTATTCCGGAAAAGATACGAGGTCTAGTCTCGCGTACTTGTACTTGGCCCGAGACAAGACTTTGTCTCTTGATCTATCTCAAAAAGAATGTGGAAGGGATGATGACTACGATGTTTTGGTGGAAAGTAGAAGAGGAGAAGGAATAGGAGTTTGAATGTTGGACTCGGTGATGAGGAGGCGTGAGCGAGAAAGTCGAGATTCATGGTCTAAGGGCGATTCTAGCGATGTACAAAATATTGACTACACTAATCGTATGACTAACTTATGATTAGAAAAGGAGGAGAGCGGGTCGGTACATTACAAGTGATAGACGTAATAATCGCATTGCATTGGACTTCGTATGTTCCGTAAGGCTTTGTCCCCTTTAGCGATGTCTTACTGGTGAAATTAATGGACGCGTAAAATGAAGAATCTTCAAGGAACGCGTCATTTATAATCGATACCTATATTCGCCCGCGCTAGAAGATTTACCATCGCGTAGATTTCTCATTGATGAAAACGTGTCTATCTCTAGCCCAATAATTTATTAACTTCGTCCTATAATTATGGCGAAGAGTTACAGCGATGCAACCTTTCCTTTACTATCTCATTACGATAAGGTGTATATTCGTATAAGGCGCGGCTAACGAAGCAATAATTCGTGTTACGTTGCAAAACGTAACAATCGAATACGGACTATCGTGACCGTGTTAAGAAAGTAAAGTAATGGATTTACGTTACACTCTTATACCGCTAAACGCGCTAGATTTCTACGAATACTCGCTAAACAGGTATAATTGCTTCTAAGGCAGACGAGCGTTTTATTGTTTCGTTTAACGATATAGCTTTAAGGGGGGAAAAAAAAGCAACGGTCGAGAATAAACTGCTTAGGGTCGTTGCTGCTGCTTCTTCTTCATGGTTCACATATGAAACCTGTCGTCAACTCACTTTCCGCGAGTGACCCAAATCTCACCCTAGTTTTCGTTTTACCGCGTCCGTGCACTTTTACCGCTTTACTTTGGACTCGTTCGGTTGGGATTTCTTCTTGAAGAAACCGCTTAGATCTTGAGAAATCTACGAACTGGAGGGGTCGTCAGGATAAACAAGACCAATTTCTCATTCCTAGCCCCCGTCGGATAATAAAGATCGAGCGCGTGCTATTAATTAACAGCAATGGCGTCGCTCTTCTTTTGTTTTCTTTTTTTTTTTAATATTCGTCATTATTTACCCGAGCGAACTTTTCCCGGCAGTGTCGTAAACCTTTCGCCTTTTAAGCAGATCCTCGTGTTTTGTTCCTGCCCCGTACAAATTATAACGTAAGAAACGCGAGACGTCGCGAGCGTAACCGCTTCCGACGAAAAAATTCACGTCATTAAATTAAGACGCGTAGAAGAGAAGGTGAGTCGAGTCTTTTGACTCTTTGCGGATATGAGTCTTCTTATGTCGTGTCACGCGGAAATGCTCTCGCGATGTGAGTAATACGCCCATGAGAGGAACATTAAAATAATAAGTCTACCGTTGTAATATCATATTCAAAGCGTTTCCACGTTTCGTTAACATTAACCCATCGATAATACACTACGATTTTCATTCACGAAAATCGGTACCACGCGAAAACGATGTCCAAAGCTAAACACGTTTGTGATCCGATAAAAATTACAAAGAAAAAGCGTAGCGATCCATTTTTTACGACGGTAGTTTGCAGAGAGCGCTTCATAATAAACATTTCACTTTTCAACTGCAACTATACACTCCGGAATTTCATATTTCGCTTGAACCGTGACTCGAGCAAAAAGTTAATGTTGGTATTAATTTTTTGTCGTGTATTCCTCGGTAATTAACTGTACAGAAAAAAAAAGAACGGCAGGTAATTACTTCGCACGGCATTCCACGGTCCGCGAAGAATTCGGAACTTTTTGGTCAGCGGTACGTTTTCAGGCCTGAAAGTCACCCACGGGGCACTTCCTTTATCCCACGAGTGAAAGTAAAACGAAATCAATCGGGGGTTTTCAGCTGTTACGGATCGCAGAGGAGAGAGACGGGAGAAGAAGCCTGACTAACATTCGCCGTTTCGTGGCGTGTCATTCGTTACTAGTTGCTCGACGATACGTTTTTGCGACACGTCTATTAACACCATCTACTCGACACGGCTATCGGGTACAAAAACGAAAGCATAAAAACCCCCCGAAGCTTTTTTTGTTCCACGGTCGTACATTTCACTTTCCCGAATCGAGACTACATTGAGCGTACGCTCGACGTAGATTGTGTTTAACGCGTAAACCACACCTTCGTTGATCCTTTTCTATAGAGGGGTACCGTGTATTTAATTTCTATAAGGTCATTGTTCTTGCGATGGAATAACGTCGTAAATACTGTTCTCGGAAACATTCTTTAATCGTCGTCATCGCGAATCATGTAGTTGTACAAAGCATTCGATGTGATTCGTTATAAACGGTTTCGTTAACCTAAAAGAAATCTATAAACCTGTGGAAAATTGTAAAAATGAAGCGTTGGAAACTATCACCACTCGGCTTTATCGCGTTAAATGATTTTTCATCTCGTAACGCGAAGGTACACAATTTTATTGCAACAAGTGCTCGCGATGTAAACACAAAAAGTTTTGTTGTGATAAACACGTACACCGATAGTAATCTGAAGTATCACGACCATAGAAAATTAATTCGCAGCTATGCTTTGCTAGAGAAATCTCTCGGCCGTTTACTGTACGCGTTCGTCCGCGGTCTCTTTTTCGTTAAATAAAATCAATCTGTCCGTAAAAGAAAGGAGTAGCATGCGTTCAAGAAAGTGTCGCAACTTTCGATACATTTTATCAGCCGCAGAAATGTCTCTTGCCGGATCATGGGAGAATTTCAGTGATATCGAATTCTTCTTAATCTCAGCTAATTACGCGACAAGAAAATAGTTTTAAATTACAAAGAATCTAGCCTGTCAGCGTAAAATTTTCTCGCGATGAAAAGCTGCTAACGAGGACCGTGACGTATTTCGCGACACGGCACGCTTTCCGTGAGCATTGTACCAACATAAACTCGAAATCGTTAAACACAAATTCGTGTACAACCCCCTCTTACAATCACGGATACTCTGATAGTTCGGTGAACGATGAAATTTAATACACAGATCGTTTGACCACCGTGTAATAACGCGTCGCAATTACATTCCGCCTCGCGAGGAAGCGGTTTTCGCAAATGTGCTAGAGCTTACGAGAGATTCACGAATGCCGAATCGTATTATCCTAAAGATCAAAGTAACGCAGTTGAGAATGGCGAGTGGAAGATCATTAAAAATTACCTCCGAGTCGTTCCGCATTCTCTCTAAAAGAATCTCGCATATTCAAAAAGATTTCGATGGGATTATTATTAGACTTTCGTCTGGCACGATGAAAAGAAAGAAACAGAATGTTTTCCGCTCCTAATTCGAGTACCGATAAATATGTATGATCGTAATAATTAAGCACAGTTTACGGTCCGATGTTTTGAAACTGAAATTTAATATCAATGCTTCCGAAGCGTACACTTTCTCGAATTAACGCGACCGAAAATAAAGATCGTTAAACGCTGTTTTGCGCTCCTCCCGCTCACGGTAATATAAGTATTCAAAATCGAAAAATTTTACAATCATCGCGTCCACCGTTTAACCGACGCAGCGTTTAAATCGCGGAAGTATCTTTTCATTCTGTTTCGTCTCAGGGCATTGACTTCGTTCGAACGGATACGTTCTCGTTCGCGAACGTATTAAACAATAGTGAGCGAAGATCGAATCGGTCGCTTTTACCTCGCAGAATACTCTCATTTGCAAACCGTGCATCTCCCGATACGTTTTACTACGATCTTTCCGAGCGCGGTTTCTTCGCAGGTGGTGGTGTGCACAGTATCAACGCGGGGAGACTTACCTTCACCTAGACCTTTCTTTCACCGTGTGAGAGGGGATCCAGATATAAAAGGTCTCTTCTGGTTAGCAATGGCATCAGAAACCACAATTTCACTTACATACTCGGTAGTCAGTTGACAAGGAGAAGTATCCGACGAGATAACCCAGATTAGAGGCGACATGCGGTCATTAGTAAGTGTTTCGTCAAATTAAATCGTTAGTAGATTAATTAAATAAGCGTTTCGGAATTTCGGTGTTAATTTATTTAAGCGCGTGAATTATATGGTTCCTCGAGTGTAACGTATCTAACAGTTCGAAATAAACTGATCGTCTCGTCAATTTAATCTAAAGTGACGGAATTTTTAAATCAAACTTTCAATCGGACCCACCAACGACGCCCGTGGCACGCTTATAATATTTATTCTCTCTACACAGGTATTATTGGGCGTTATAGCCCTCGTCTTTTCGAGCGTCTCCTCCAGGGAGACGAGAGGCGAGAAACAATCGCGACCGCTGAGACAACCGGTAAAGGGAAAGCGTGGTACCAACGATTACTCTCTGGGCTACTCGTCCGGTGGATCCTCTTACAATTCTCCACTTCAATCGAGCTTCAATTCCGGCCACGGACTAGGCGGATCCCTCGGTAGCTACTCGTTGGGACACTCCGGTATCCAGGGTCTTCAAAGTTTCGGCGGCTCCTCGGGTCACGGACTCGGGTACTCGTTGGGATCCTCCGGTGGCTTCGGTCTTGGATCAGGAGGAGGCTACGGGTACAACTTGGGCTCCGGATTGAATCATGGAATGGGTCTTCAGGGTCTGTCGTTAGGCGGACACGTGGGCCAAGCGTCGTACTCGTCACCCAGCGTGACCAGCCTAAATCTCGCTGGCGGCGGTGGCGGAGGAAGCATCGGACTGTTCAGCCCCTCGAGCAAAAATGGACCGGTGACGTTTGGAGTTCACGGTGGTAGTGGCATCTCGGGAGGCAGCTCCAGTTCCGGTTCGAGCAGTTACACGCCAACTTACGCAACGGGGGTTCAGGGGTTATCGGCTTACAGCAGTGGTGGTTCGTCGGGCGGTATCAGCCTTCCAGTGATGTTGGGATCATCACACGGTTCCTCCTACGGTCTGCCAGCCTCGTCTTTGAGTTCTCTGGGCGGTTCCTCGAGTTACAGTCTTCCGGTTCAATCTCTCGGCTCGAGTCCCTCTCACTCCGGTGGAAGTCTAATACTATCTTCGTCGGGATCGCACGGTGGAGGCTCCTCCAGTTACAGTCTCCCAGTCTCTTCCGGATCCTCTCATGGACTTTCCTCCCTCAGCGGTCTAACGTCAGGCTCGCACGGCGGTTCCAATAGCTTCGGTCTTCCGATCACTTCCGGCTCCCACGGTATCTCCAGTTTGTCCTCCAATTCCGGTGGATCCGCCAGTTACTCACTGCCGGTGTCCTCGGGATCGCATGGCTCGTCAGGTGGCCATGTTGGCCTCTCGAGCGGATCATCAGACAGTTCCAGTTATACTCTTCCGATCTCTTCTGGATCCGGATCGTCCGGTTCTGGCGGATATTCCAATTACATTCCTTCCTCCGACTCGTCCTCGTACTCCTCGGGTGGTAGTTCCAGCTACGCCAGTCCCTCTTCCGGTTATTCTGGTTCTAGCTCCAGTTACTCGAGCCCTAGTTCCAGTTACTCGAGCCCTAGTTCCAGTTACTCGAGCCCCAGTTCCAGCTACTCGAGCCCTAGCTCCAGTTACTCCAGCCCCAGTACCAGTTACTCCAGCCCTAGTTCCAATTACGCTAGTCCTAGTTCCAGTTACTCCAGCCCGACTGTGACCTATTCGGGCCCGAGCAGCAGCTACTCGGGTTCTTCCGGTGGTTACTCCCAAAGCTACTCGGCACCCTCCACGTCGTACGGCACCCCCGTAGAATCACAAGGCTCGTACTCGAATCTCAGTCCTAGGTACATTGGCTACTCAGCCGCTAAAGCATACGAGAGCTTAGACTCTGCGAGCAACAAGTACGACACGATATCGTATTCCAGTCCAAATGGAAAATATTGAGCTTTCTAAATTCTAAGTGTATCTTACCGTGATCTGGCTGAACCGTAATACCGTCTCTCCCAATGCGATGGGGTAACCTCGGGCAAATCGATTACCGATATCGATTAGAAAGTGGCGAACCGAAGGCATCGAAGGATCCCGAGTTATTTATAACTATGTTGATAAAGTAATATTTAAGACACTGTTGCCTATTTATGATACTGTTACTTGCTTCCGACAACCGTTGTACGCGATCCGTAACATCGATATTGTCATCCTTGTTGCGTAATTTTATACTGTGTTTGTAATAAAACGATACTTTTTTCATAAACACCCGACGTCCCGTTTTAGATTTTCGCGCATTAGCATAGAGATCTCGGCGCGATCGAGTTTGTAGCGCTTAATGCGCTTAAGCTTTCGCCTCGACGCGCTTTACGGCGCTAATTAGCCTAAGTGATTAAGGTCGAGAATAACCGATGGTAGAATTTATGAAACGAACATTCAGTTTTGCGCTTCAACCGCGTTATTAGAGGAAAAAGTAAAACCGCAACGAGTGCCCGTACGTTTTACAAAGAAGACTCCACGTCCCACTTTATGCTCTTTTAACTAAATAACGTCTAGTATCAACGAGGTCCCGCGAATGCTGCGCGAACATTAATTCACCTCTCGATCAACCTGTCAAGGTAAATGTAGACCCGTTCGATTTTAACGCGTCGATACTTGCGCACTTGAATTATCGCATATTCATACAAACTACCCACTCTACCATCGAATTATCGTTATTCACCGCAATTGTTGTCGATGCTCGTGAACGAGGTACGATCGAACACTTTTTTTTTTTTTCTTCAAATTATCAACATTCACTTGTCGACGTGAAAGTTATTGGGTGCAGAAGCGAAATGTAACGGTAGCCGTACGGACGATATAACAATAATGATAACGGCAAAAAATGCCCCCGAAGCATAAAAAGAAGATCACTTTTACTTCAAGGCCGGGATCGTTGGGATGGGCCGATTCCTTTCTAAAGTTTTGTTCTTTTTGGGAAAGTACTCGTCCGCTTATATCTCCGGCAAACCGGTCGCACGCGGGACCGGTTTCGCGTGATTCATAAGGGAAAAGTCTTTCTTTTTTATTCGCCCTTATTCTTGCGTTGCCAAAGCTAACGGGACGCGCAACGTGCATGGGACATTGTTTCGACATCGCTGAAAATTTCAGTTTCGACGAATTGTATTCAGTTTCGTGGAGACGTTTTACGTTGACGCTTAACGAATTACGTTCCTCGTTTTAATTAACAACTTTTTTCCAATTAAACTTTTAACGCCCGCCTCGAAAGTGTTTTAAAACGCTCAAGTTAATTGGCAAATTTTATACTTAAACTACTTTTCTGCGAAGAGAGTAAACTGCTTCGAAAGTAATTTTTTTTATTAATCGATCGGTTAGTAATTTCGCGACGGATATGAATTCTAGTAATTCAATCTCGCGGTATTTCAACTTCGTTTATGTCCCACCTTCTTTCTATCTCGAATCATTTGTATTACATTTCACGAAGTAACAATATTTATGCACGAGAGAGTGCGCGATGCAACGGATACGTCGATGCAGCATCCTACGCGCTTTGTTTCTCGTACGCACCTGACCCACTTCGCGTGGACCGTACGTGTACGCGCGTACGCAAACGCGCGACTGCTCGCGGAATAACGTTGACACGAGAATCAGATCGCTCCGATACGCAGGTGGAAACTCGTAAATTCTAAATTGAGTTAACCATCATCCTCTCTGCCGACTGTTTAGAGTTTCAGACGTAGAAACGGTGAGCGCCATCTTATCTCTAGAAAAGACACATTTCACTATTTTCCGACTGGTTCTGCGAGCGACACACTTGCGCTTCACTCTCGTGCCCGTTCGCGTCGGTGTGCCACGAGCGAAAACAGGGAAAATTCTGCTCTTACTCTTCGCGGATGCCGTTCTCCGTTACGAGCGCGATGGACATCGTACGTCACGTTGTTTCGAGTTAAAAATAAATAGAAAGTTACAAACAAAACTTTTGCGCGACGAACAAAAACGAGTAAGCGGATGTACTTTGCTTCCTGAAAACTCTTAGTAATAATTATGTACCCGCGTAACGGAAGGAAACGAATATAGATGACCTTCTCGTTCCAGCATTTTGAAAAACGTGTAACGATCGTGGCTATCTTGTAACTTCCCGTACTCGATCTCCGTATCTCCTCCATCTCGCCTGATAATCGCTATTTACAATTTACTTGAAAAGCATATTAATCAAATTTGGCGCGGTTTCGGTACTTTTGTAAAACCCACGTCAGCGGAGAAAAATACCTGAGCTATGAATCTTGTCTCGGAGTTGTAATAATTCATCCTACGGTAGTGTACGAGAAGAACCCGTAACTTGAGAAGTGTCACAACTTTTTATTGTCAGCTATCTTTTGTGAAACTCGACGGTACAGATGTGCGTGAATACCTGTGCGTGACGCACACACATATTACGTTTAACATAGCGATCTTACGGCACGTCAGACAATCCTGATAAATTTGTCTTTCAACCAGTTTCTTTCAACCTGTACTGGAACTCGCCACTTTCTCGGCCGGCCAGCGTACGTACAATGAGAATCGTCGAAAATCTATGGAATACAAATTGCAGCCCACGGGGCGACGATCGCAACGATCGACCGTTTTCCCTCAAAAATGTCTCCCGTTCGTCGCGCGTAGGCAGAATCGATATCGGATCGTTGTTCGTAGGCGTGGTACCGCGTCAGGGATCTCCGCGAGGCATCTTTACGCGTGCGGGCAAAACGTGGCAGCGGTGAAAGTAAAGCGGATCGAACGATTTGACGCAAAACGAGCGTGCGCGATGGCCTGAAAGAGTTGCCGCGGCGCTTCGAAAGGCAACGCACGACCGGAACTGGTAAAAGATTCCTCTCTCGCGGGCGCCGTTGAATCCACTTCCGTGACTGGCCGCCGCGTTCTTCCCGTTGTCTCGAACAAAACACGGTCTCGCTTTTCCTTTTCTTTTTTCCCTCCCCGTTCATTTTTTTCCTCTCTTCTTTTGCATTCGCGCTCGAGGCAAAGGGGGACCGTCCTCCCGTACCACGCCAATTGTCTTTCCAGGATCGCGTGCCAACTAAGAGGCTACTCTCAATTTCTTCGAGACAGTATCGCTCTACCATTCTCCCTCTCCTTTTGTCAATGCAATCTCGCTCGCGAAACGGCACGATCAAACGATAATTATTCCCGTTAGAGTCGACCTGAGCACTCTCGTCCCGTCCGACACGCAGAAGGGCTTTCACGTTTCAGTTCGTTCTTCGCGAATATTCCAATAAATGCCTGACCAGACGGGACTTATTCCATCCCCTCCCCCCCTCCCTATCCCGTTGGGGAGATCCCAGACCAGTTTGTCGTCCCGGTGCTGTCGGCACGCAAGAACGAGAGGTGTTCTAAGCATTTTCACTGGTAGAACCGGGCGTATACCGGTGGACGCACCATATATCTACATGCAAGAACGGAGAAATGTTAAACTAGTTTTCGCGATTTTTCAAGCGATCGGGTATAAAGGAGAAATTCAATGTCGGCGAATACATCATTAGACATCGGACCATCGCGTCGGTTCGATCAGTTTTAATCACGGGTGGGGTCGGTAAACGGCGATCAGTGACGGTGAAGAGAGCGAACGGATGAGATAGCAGGGCAGACACGAATATCAAGAAAGAAAGAGAGAGAGAGAGATATATACATATACATATATCTGAGTCACGCTAATTATCGATAGGCGGGAGTGACGCGTGACAGACATGGAGCTGCTGGTTGGTATATATTTTGTTTAATTGATAAGCATTTAATTGTTAAGTACCGGGGGAATGAAAATTGAATTTGGTCGTAGGATTCGAGTGGACGCGGAAGAACTTTGATCGGGGGATAATTAAATTCGCGTGCTTTCGTTCTACATGGAATTCCAATTTAGTTTGGTCGATCGACCTCTCGGCTGAAAGCCTATGCGTTTCAATTTTTATCTGGAATTCAATTTGGATTATTATCGCCTCCGGAATAATTGCGTAAAGGAATGAGTGAGAAAAATGATTGTGCTATCGTCGTAGAAATGAGAGTAAATTGACAAGCTTGACGTTACGACGATCAACGCGAGGTCCTAAATTCGCACGCAATCGTCGGATTCGATTGAAATTGCACAGAGTTAGCGCTTAGCTAAGTCTTCCCTTCGCCACGTATGCACCGAATAAACGTGTTTTTTGCAGATATTGTTGCTGCTGTCACCGGCGGTCCTGGCACAGCTGTATCGAAAGAGCAACGATCCAAACGACGAGCCCTTTCTGCCCATACACCCGGTATATCCTTACAGTCCCAAATTAATCAAGAGGGGTGCCGACAGGGAAGCGGTCACGCAGCTGACGGCCGAACTTTACGCGCCCAAAGTAGACGCCAGAGATTCGTATAGCGCTAGTTACAGCGCTAATTATCCGCGGGATCCTTATTATCCTAATTACAATCCCTATCCCAAAGTTTCCACGGCATCTACTTACTCCTCCCCGTCCGCATACACCTCGCCGTCCTCTTACACCACCCCACCACCTTACTCGACGCCATCAACTTACTCCTCGTATTACAACTCGCTTCCGTACTCGCAGTCGAACGCACCCTACAGCGTGCACAATGGATACACGCCGTCCTACACCATGGCACCGTCCCCCTATTCGCCCGTCCCATACTCCGCGTCTTATCCCAGCTACTATTATCAACCTTACTACCAGCCTAATTATTACAACCAGCCGTTGTATCCTCCGCCGCCACCACCGCCCCACGCCGGTTATTCGGAATCGGCTGACACGTACTCCGACTCAGAGTCGACCGAGAGGAGCAAGGACAAGAAAACCAGCGGTAATCAGAAGCAGAAGGACAACGACAGGAGTCAAGATTACGGATATCAGTTCTCCGGCGATGGCAATTACCTCAATGGGAATACCAAGGACTTGGACGGTCAGTCGAGCTCTTACAAAGTGAGCAGTCCTCAAAATCAATTGGAGCAGGTCAACGACCTGCAGCTGAGGAACCTACCGATACCGCTGCCAAAGACGACATACAAAGTGATCAGCGTCGCTGGGCAACCGGTCGGTCCCGATTATCCCTTGCCGGCGTCTTACATGAAGGCCCAACAATTGGAGGATATCATGAGTCAAACCTTGGCCAAGCTGATTGCTCAGAATTCCCAGCAACAGGGTACTCAGGAGCCTCAACAGGAGGCACCCAAGAGTCCGGTCAGGACCAACGACGATGCATACCAGAATCAGAACGATTACAACAAGGATCGTCAGCGTTACGTCTCCCTCCCCAACGCGTTCGCCAAGACTGGACTGACTTACGTTCTTAATCCTAATATACTTGGAAAAGTGAATATGGGGCAATCGAATAGCCAGGTCTATCAAGCCCCAACGACGCTGACTAAGAGTACCAAGTATGATTCTTTGACGAGAGGTCAATCGGAGCAGTCTCATGGATACGCCTCACCCGATAAGTCGGAGAAGGTCCAAGGATCGTCCGGTTCCAACGATTACGACAGTTACGATAATCCATCGGCACAAAATTCGCAGAGCTACGACAACGCGGTAAGACAACGTTAATTATTACAAAGCCGATCGGGATCTGTATGCGTTCTGTTACAAAACAATGTTTTCTCACCCCACAGACTCCTTTGACGTACAATTACCAAGACGCCAATTACAATCCATCTCAAGCTCAACAACAACTGCAGCAGCTATACAAGACTAATCTCGAGGACGTCAACTTTGGCTCCAAGCAGACGAATAAAGTATAATTCGTTGTGATTTCAACGCGAAGGTACGTTTTAGCGCGAGACGAGAACGCGGTGCTAAGTCGAAGGTGCTATCTCCTCGACTCTGATCAATATAAACAACTCGGTGCTCGATAATAATCTGTTTAAGCAAAGAATTCGCTAGAATCGCTTTCATGTTAGATTCTGATAGAAAAAACTTTAACCCTAGCGTACCGTTAACGTTATCGAGTACACGGAGTGTCGTTTCGGAGACGGGAGAGCGAATTTTTCCAGTTATTTTATTATATTTATAATTCTTCTTGTTGGTCTCCGTTAATGCTTTCATCCGTGCAACGTATGTCGCGGGGTATTCTGTCAGGACAAAGGTGACCGTGCGCGGCGAACGTAAATCCGCGGTACGAAAGGACTTTGGCGCGAAAAGTACCGGCAGTCTAAAGCCATCGCGCGTTTGTCCTGGCAGAATACAAGGTGCAGGACATCTTTTAGTATAAGACTCGCCGATTCTCAATAACACCATTGGTAACGGGAATCGCATGTACCATTTCTCGCTTCTACTTCTTGTTTCGAATCGAAAGGACTTCGGTTACGTTGTTCACCTTTAACCTACTACGAGAATATCTCTATTTATGAGCCTTAAGCATCCTACGTGTATGTAAATTTTGTACCAGTTTTGTAGTTACTAGTAATAAACGATCGTTACTGTTATATTCGATACTCTTTCACTCTTGTATCCTTTGCCTTAATGTCCTCTTTCTCTCACCTATGACAGATTTTATAGTTTACGTCCTATTGGTTATTTGTATCAAGACGATCTATCGAGCAACGCGTTGCAATTTTCAGAACATCGTATTTCCTGCCAGATTAACGCGCGGATGGCGTGTCATTTTTGACATCCGTGCAAAAGATTTGATATCCAGAGATCTGTACGCCGAACGTTCTAAATGTCAAAATTAAAATTGACGATACGGATACATCGAAATATTGAGTTCAGTTGACCGAAGGGACAATTCAATTTCGACGGAAGTCGTGTATTTCGATAACACAATCCTCGATACGCGATGGCCTGTGAATTTTCCAAACTACACCCAACGTCTTCAACCCTTTACACCCGGGGCCATTCCGGATTGACTTAAAATATCCCTCGCACAGGACACACGTATGCAAAGGGTTAAAATACGATCGAAGCGTTGTACACAAGGACGTTTCGAAACTGCCAAACGGAGTAGCGACGCTACCACGCGTATCGGTAAGAGATCATCAAGGAAATCCCAATTTCCCCGAAACTCGACGGTCGTTTCGGGCCTAACGCGGAAAGGCGGCGCCGCGATGGCGGAATGAAAGGAAGAGATCCAGATCGTGGCAACGTCCGGTAGATCGTTCTGCCGGAGCGATGGAAAGGGGAAGTGAGACTGCGATTCACCAGAAACGCTCGAATGTACAGGAACATCGGTGCGGCAGGTGAGAGAGAGCGCTCCGGGTCCCGACGTTTTGCTTTATTTTTCGCATTCCCGACGAGCGTGTGTCGGTGGTCTAAAATAAAATCGGACGAACCAAGCCTCTTACTTTCTCGCGGCTCCGGCCGGGCTTGATCTCGATCCTCGATGTACACGGTGACCTGAAAGCTCAACGGCCAATACGTTTCTGTCCGAGCGGCTCGCGCCGATACACGAGGAAAGGAATTTCGTCCAAGTTTTCGCGAAACTTCGACCGTCGCACCGAGGAAAGTTTAAACTGCTTTTACGGGAATGTCCTTGTGAGATTCGTCCGGGACGATTCTTGTTGAAAATGAAACGCCTCCTCGTCCGAGGTGCCGTTGGGGCGATCGTATCGGTAAAATTACCGGAAACTAATGAATTAATTAATCACATTTCTCTTTCGTTTCCGAAGGAATTTGCAATTGATAGGTCGACGGCGTTAACGACGTTATGTTAAACGGCACGAATTGTTAAGAGCGTCTCGAATGACCACTTCGCCATTCGATGAATTTAATCTGCGTGAAATTTCGAAGGTATTTCAGTAATTTTCTAATCGAACGGTTGCGCGGAAAGTCCGTACAACTCTGCCGTGAAAGCGATTGACCCCGGGGGGTCAGACTTCGACCGGATTCTTTTTTTTTTTTATTTCTTTTTTATTCCAACGCTATCCCGTCGAAATTGTGATCTTCGAACCTGAAATCGTCGGGCGGGCCGATCTCGTGCAGGTCGCTTTTATTTTTTTTTCTTCCTCTCTCTCTCTCTCTCTCTTTCTCCTACATTCCGTCAGCGCTGCATGGTCGTGAAAGTTCCTTGACTTTAATTGGACTTAATTCATTTCGAGTACGAGGGCGTCGCTCATCGTTTAATAGAACAGCCCGTTCGACGTATAAGGCTATTTCCACGGTTAGAAAGTCCTTTTTTTCCTCTCTTCTTCTTTGATAGACGTACGCCGTGAAAAATGCTGGAAGTGGAGGTTCGCGGAAACGCCTTCGTCCAGTTCAACGGGCGAATCGCTCGGCGCAAAGGAGAGGGGGGCTCAACAAAGAGATCGATGGGCATCGCGAGAGATCTCCTTCCCTTCGCCCACCCCTTTCCTTTCGTTAGCGAGAAACAAATTTTACGGATCCCTTTCGTCGCGTGATGGGGGCCAATAGGTTTTTTTTCCTACCGTCATTACAGTCGAGATTATGCGAACAAAAAAATCAAGTGGGAACTAATTGCGTCTCGTTGCGAACTTCTTGCGGATATAGCTGCGCTTTGCATTCATTTCCGTGGAAATGCATAAACGTAAAATCGATTCGCTACAAATTGGTCGACTTTTCTTTCGGATAGGTGAAAATCGTGGGAAAATGCTAGAACATTGACGTACATTATTATAGAAACGAAATTAATTAAATATATATCTGCAAGAGACCTCCGGAAATCGAAACTCACTTTAAATCTGATTATTTCTGTCACGTGCTTGCGATGCAAAGAAAAATGACAGATTTTTTACTAATACATGTATAAATCTCGAATTCCCATTTATTTATTTCTTTGTATTATTATTAATTAATAGTTGACCCCTAGTGAATCAACGTCTTCCTTCGAGCTCCTATAATCTGAAAAACGTTAACCCCTCTACGACGCTCGCATTAATTTGTACACAACTTTCTGGTAGAAAGAGTTGACCGCTAAGTTAACTCCAATTCCTTTGCATCGCGAACACGATCCAGGCTGTCGCCAATGACATAATGTCATATAACGATTAAGGTTGTGACCGGTGCGTATTCTTATTTCAGTCATTTTGAATAATTCGTATCGGTACATCAAGCGTATTAATCATTGCCCTGCAATTTTCTCTCCCGAATGATATACGCCAAAGAGAAACATGCTATTATTTCTGGTTGACGTGTCATTACTACGTCCGATGATTGTTACGTCTCCGTCTTGAATACATTGATGCTTTCCTTCTATTGTCCGACGGTAATACGCGGTTCCCTTCTTCGCCGTTTCTTGATATTCCATTCCCCAAGAATGAAACTCGTGAAACAATTGAATTTTAATTAAAACTTCGCGTATTCGGCCCATAAGACACATTGTGTTTCCCAGAGTACGTACAAACGAGTACTATACAAAAATCTTTTCTTTTTTTAAACGCCTGAATTTCACCGCTCAACGAATCGTCGATAGTGGCGCTGAATAATTGGAAATACGTTACTCATCGATACTCGCAAAAGTTGTCGAACGCAGCATGGAAACGAGTTCGTAGAATTAGCAAATTAATGAGCTGAAGAGCTGGTCAGAATAATTAGCACAACTTAGAAATAGGAGAAAAGTTAGAAATGATGTATACGGAGATTACCCGTTCCATTGGCACCGCGACTGACGTTTAACGCAGCTTTTTTGCTGCACGTGCATATACAGTACAGAGATTACTCCGCGTCGCTTATAAAAACGGTCCGTAATGATTAGATACTAAACTCCGCGACATAGATTTCCCGCCGTTTTTTTTTTTAATTATTTCCATTAAATAGCTTTCACGGGAGATCTGTTAATGACACCTATTTTCTTCGATTTGTCATTCAGAATGAGTAACGTAATCGCTACCGTTCGACAAGTCACACTTAATCACCGTAGCATCCATAATTGATATCGACCGACGGATTCCAGATTTTATGCAAATACTTATTTTGTTGGAGAAGACAGAGAAAGTATCTCGAGCAAAGAAAATGTGCTAAATGTATTCAAGATACGTTTTTAGAGCCCTGTAGTGAATAAAAAAATGTTTAATTCTATCTCCCTGCTCCCTTTCTCTCTTCCATAAGAACGTATACTTTCGTAAATCTTTCTACAAATCTGTCCTTGATGCTCTTCTTTCACTGTTAGATACAATCACGGCTTCGCGTCTCTTTCTTCGTACTCCGTTCCCCAAGATTGAAAAGCGTGGTACAATCAAATTTCAATTAACGCTAGAACCCCCGAGAATTAATGTGTACTTATTTCTATCAGGCCAGTCGGAACGACTGACTATTTATAAAATCAAGAGACAAGGTCTTGTCTCGGGCCAAGTACAATGCGTTATTCGAGAATAAAGGACCTTTCCTCATATTCTTTTCAATTTTTATATCGTTAAGAGATACATATGCAATATTACACATAATTGTACTACTTAGAAATACAATTTTGTCGTACTTGAACATGGTAAATTTAAACGACCAATTTTCTTGATATTCCATTCCACATTGGACGTGAAAGAACGGATAACGGTATCGATCCTTAATGAGAAAGAAGAAAACAAAATTTTCTTTATAACTTCGCGAGAAACTTAGCTTCGCACGATGAAAGGAGACGCTGTACGAGCGCATGCAGGGTCGATGCATACGTTTAAGTATAATGTGTTATATTATTGACGTTAAAAATGATCCGTTATTATCCTTTCGTGACATACGATCCTCTCTATTCCTATGAAACGCGACAGAGTTTATACGGTATTTAAGCATGAAAGGGATAGTAGGTTCGACCCCTTCACTTTTACCAGAACCGCACTGGTATTCTTTAGCACGTGGGCCACGATCCACATGGACTATTATACGCACCGTAATTCATAAGTGAAGTGTAGATGGTCAGGGGATGCAGTTGGTAGGGGTAAAGGCTATATAAGAGAAGGTACGACTACATTGGTTTTATAGTAGAGCTAGGAACTTTGTGCCGCGACCGTTCTTTTTGACATTTTCACAATATGGTAAGTCGATCCCCGATTATTCCCACTCTCACAAAAAAAAAAAAGAAAAAAATACTCGGGCTTCCTACATTCGCGGCGAATAGGAAAAAAAAATCGGTGAAAGTCGAATTCGCGAGACGTGCCGATATGAGAAGAAAAAGAAACATTACTTTTGCCACAGAACGTTTAGCAAAACGGCAGTTTTATCTAATTAATGGTAATTTAATTATCGGATGGAAATTACGTGAATTTTAATGGACACAATTTTAATCCGAAGGAACAACTGCTTTCACGACCATAAATTTGACGTTATAGCGTCCAAGCAAAAATATTTTTCGATTTAAACAACGCAACGTGAACCACGAGAATTGAAATTACCGAAGTCGTATTTTCCGTGCTAATATTGAACTTTCCGGGTTATTCGACGGTGCGGTTCTACGTTGCACAGAAAATCATTTGGGGTCAAAGAAAAGAAACTTTTACTTTTTTATTGGTGAAGCGATACACTTGTCCCCGGGAGTGGTCCTCCCCGATTGGGTCGATGCGGCGCAGTCTATAAAAGAGTGGTCCATGCCGGATGTTTGACCCAGAACTTCGCGAGCAGTGAAAGTGTACTTGGTGCAAGTTCATTTTTTGCCAGTCAACACAATGGTGAAGCGAACGAATAAATAAAAGATAGAAATTATGTACTCGTCATTGCGATAGTTTTCATGTCTAATATCGTTGCGTCCGTGCGGATCAGAATTACCATTATTTATTTATATTAAAATTTGCATATTCTACGTATCGTAAATATATCGTGTATATATGTAATATATATTTTACATATCAACCGGTGAACAACTAGTAATAAACGAAAAGTGCAGATGCAAAGATCCGGACTGATAATATTCGATTATATCTGAGATTTGTACCGAAAAAGTGGAAAACGTGAAATTGATATTTATAATGTTTCTTTTTTTTTTTTTTACTTTTGCAGAATGTGTTTCTAATACTTGGTCTGCTGCTCGCCGGTACGTATGCCGAGAAGAAAATTAATTTAGAGGACATAGAGAGAGATAACCTGAGATCGGAGAGCTCGTCGAAGATTCAGAACACACGCGGAGAGGAGCAAAAGTATCTGATAAAACCAGAGATTAATCAGCAGCACTATCAAATTCCGCAAGAATACAGCGGATCGAATAACTCGCCGGACTTATACGCAACACCT
Organism: Pemphredon lugubris; assembly: GCA_933228935.1. Classification (NCBI taxonomy): domain Eukaryota; kingdom Metazoa; phylum Arthropoda; class Insecta; order Hymenoptera; family Crabronidae; genus Pemphredon; species Pemphredon lugubris. Next base: position 53,315,991 of record OW121817.1, on the reverse strand, counting down.
CCGCCAATTCAACAAGTAAAATAGAGTTTTGGATAACTTTAAAAGTAGCTCGTCACTCTTTCTACATTACTTCTTAATGTAGTTAATATACATAAATATTATAATATTCACTAATGTCTTAATATTGCAAATCTTTTGTACGGTGAAAAACTCTTTGTTTTTTTTTTAACAGGGCCCACCGGAAACGTACGCTCAACCAAATAATTACGACGTGAAAGAGCCAAGCTTTTCGCAACAAAATGTTGTTTTACCTGAGCAAAATGCAGCGCCGGTGTATTACACCCGATATCGTCAAGAGCCATTACCCGCGAAAGGAATTTCACCGAACGTATATCAACCCCAACAATTATTTTACCAACCAGAAGTGACCGTTGGGAATCAATACCAAGCCGTTCAACAAAAAAGCGTCTCGGAGAAATATGCAAAGAACAAAGGTATAAAAACTGCAAAGTAGAATAGTTATCGGCTTTAATTAAAAAAACAAAACAAGTATTAGGTACAGTTACAAAAGTTTTACCGCATCGCGTCGCGTGTGAATTGCAACAACTTAATTATTATTATTTCTTTTGTACAAAGATACGGTGCAAAACGCATTTTAAGAAATTAACAAAATACGATGCAGAATGATTCACTTAAATTCTTGCAAAGAGCCGGCATCGCGAAGCAGTGAAAGTTTTACCGAGAACAATTTTTCGGGAATGCAAATCGAAGCTATAGACCCATGGTTCTCAATCCATGGTCCGTGAGAAAAATCAAGTACATAATTAAAAAATTGTGGCAAACGAAAAATCAATGCAACGTTCAATAATTTTTGTACGGGATTTCATAAAGATTAGCCATCCCTGTTGGCGTCAATCTTACGTAGTGTTATAAGTGTTTCGCGTGAAAAAATGTCAAAGTTTAGAGTTCTAAAGAATTGAGAACCACGGCTCTAGAACCTCATGGCAGGCGTGTAGATATATTAATTACCTACGCCTCACGTCAATTTTTCTCACGCCCTTCTAGAACTCGTGTACGTTGACATACCGATGGCACAGCTGCTGTCGTATTACCCGAACTTGAACGCTAATTCCGGCAGAAGCAACGGACTATTGCAGCATCCGCAGTTACATCACCTATCGGCGGCATCTACGGACCATATATCCATTCCCGTGTACACACCTGCGCTGAGCCAAAAACCCGTTGTTCCCCTGAAACCCTCTTATCAGGTTCAATACGCTCAGAAATACAACACGGCAGTACCAGCGACTTTTACGACCAAGGTACACGAGCGAGATTTAGCGCGCATAAAACAAGGGGAACCGATATTAACGGAATAACAGTAAACTGTATAGTAAACGGGAAACAGTGTTTCGATATTGCGCATTTGCGGAGAACTGGTGTTTAAATTTTACTTCGAGCTTTAAATGTTCAATTTCAAATAACGCGGGATGGGTATCCTTTTTTTCCATATAATCGATTAATCAGGTTTACAATAATATTCCCAGATATTGAAAAAGACTGATCAAGCTAAAACAATTGTTTATTTACGATCGACGGGGTGAAAATCGTAACGGTGAACATCGAGAAAGATAAAAGAATGAGTTGATTTATTTATTAAATTATAGTTAGTTCATACACGATTAATACGGTTTAACTAACATTTACGAGTCAAAAATAAACTCTCTACCAAACGTCAAATGAATAACAATAAACGAGCTGTGATCACGAGTAATGTTCCCACATCGTGTATTTCCACATAGTAAGTGTTCGGATCCTGCTCACCGATTTTTATTTATTTTAGATTTCGAAGGGTACGAGTTACACCACTCCCGTAACGTCGAAGAAATTCGCCACGTCCCCGTTGTACGTTCCATCGGACCAATCGTATGCTCAGGGAAAGCAATTCCTGTACACGCAAGCTTATATATCGCAGCCGCAAGCACAATACGTTCCTCGGTTCGTTTATAGCCAGCCGGCAACGGTTTACATGCACCCCGGGCCGGTTTACACCGATCTTTACAATCGTGCGCACACGTACGTGCAGGACAACTCTTTGCACGGTAACGGGAAGCAGTACAACGCGCCGTCCGAACAATTGTACACTCAGCCGGAGGTTACCGAGGAATTGCCAAAGGAAGTCTTGCGGCAAGAGGTTAGCCAGAGCGTGTCCCAAAATTACGTAAAGGTTGGTATTGATCGCGGGAATAAAACGATCGGAAAGTGAGACTAGTTTTTGTCGAAGAACGATGCGATAATTAAGACTGCCGTTATGAAATGCAATTTCTGGCTGATCCCGATTTATCAAAATGATAATTCGGCGGAGATCGAAACGAGGATTATGGGAGTATTTACAAGAGACTTTTCATAGTACGGGGATATTAAATAATTATTGTTAAAAAGTGAGATACAACTCGGAATCTTCTCTCTCGATTTTAATAGAAACAAAAATGAACGAGAGTAATTCGGTTTTGAAATATAGATTAAATATCATCCTTACTCGCGTACATATCGATTTCTCCAAAAATATTTTGCAAAAGTTCTAGCATCGTAGAATTATGCGTAATTTTTATACTATCACGAATTTATATTTAGCTGAATTTCTTCGAGAGAAAACTGATACATCTCTTATAGAATAATACTCTTCGTATATAATGGATACGTCGTGCGTTGAAATTCTAATTTGCGATAGGTGAGATCGTTGACAGGAACGCTAGAAGAAGCCTGTCTAATAATATGATTTTGATTAACAGGTGCCCGAAGAGCCGCACGGACACTTCGCGCCGCCACAATTACCGGCGCAGGATTTCAAATCTGGCATCACGCAATTAATAGCTATCCCCCATCATGAGGACGAATCTCTGCCGCAGCAAAATCACGTGGGCCAGTCCGAACCAAGATCTCTTTTAGAATCGTACGTTCCAAGCAAATTGATCGCTGCTCAAGATTCCGCCAGGTGAGCGCTCGATCGTCGCGAATTCCATCGATTCTCGCTTCACGATCAATTAATCGTATCTCTAATAACGTTTCCAGATATCGGGAAAGGCCGATTCAACTGGAAGGTGGCTTTCTTCCGTCGAAAGAGAATTTCTTGTACAAGAAACGCAAATCCGAATAACAGGGGACTTTGTTAAATGACGATTGACGAGTGTCAAATGTGTAATGGTCAGTAGAGCGTCCAACTCCTCTAACGGGAATTCTAACGATTTAAGCATTCATTGACGACCTTGAAACTATGCCGAAACGGAGGTATCATCGCATCTAGTCTTTCATCGAAGATCGCGGCAAGCGTGAATGTCGTATTGCGCCTTTCTCTATTATTTTTATAGAAATGTGGGTGTACTTTTTTTTTATACGATTTATAAATAAAGTTTTAAACGAAAGCGATGTCGTTATCTCTGTCTAACCGTAACAGTTAGATCTCGTTCGTTAATCGAACTCCTCGAGGCTTATTAATCCCTCGTTAAATCTGTTACGCGAGTAACTAATAAAAACACGAGACATTGATATCAAAGTAATTCCAGCTTAGACAACGACGCGAATTTTACCGCCATTGATTAATACGTTTCAATGGTCGCATTTGTATTCCGTGCACGGTATTACATTTGCGTCGCGTAAAGTACGTTTACCATAATTCATCCAGCTGATGCGGCAGTCAGCACCGATGAACTCGCGCGATACGAGAACGGTGGAAATGTTTAACGCGCTGGTGATCGTTATCTATTAAACGTGCGACGACCGGCGATGCGTTTTGCTCCTTTTACGCAATAAAGAATACGTATCGTGAAATATAACGCGCGTACAATTTTCACTTTCGGCGCCTCTTAATTAAAATTCCTTTCTCCTCCAAACCCGACAAAAATTGGTCCGACGTTCACTCCGGTACTAATACGATCGGTAATTTCGACGATTCCTGAATTAAATCGAAATTAACGGGTCCAACGAAAAAAAAACTGACATCCGTTTATTATATACGTTACGTGTATCGAAAAGGAGCTGTTGACATTAGCGTTTACGCGGCCTCAAATATTTATGCACGAATCGACGGTGAGCCGAAACGTGAAAGCGGATGCTGCAGAGAAGAGCCAATGGTGTAGGCTTGTGAAATTACGCCGCGAAAACGTCAGTGTGTCAGAAACGTCGATTTTGTCCCGATGAATTTTATGGAAACGTTTAAAACTATCGAACTACGCGAGTAACGAGTGGTCGATTAAAAATAGATCATCAGAAAACGGAATATTCCCCGAACGTAATTACCGTTGAACCGTTAAAACAATTACGATAACATTGCGACATTAACACGTTAAAATCTGAGAGATATTTCCCAGCGAAATATATGCGCGTCAGCGCGAAACGCGACGTAAATAAATTACCCAAAAATTCTTGAATCGCCACGCCATCGTTTCCACACGCGTTCACGCAACCCAGACGAATTACCTAACATTAGACTAGATTTCGCGGTTAATATAAGAGAAAAAAAGAAAAAAAAATGAACCGTGCCACTTTCGATCCTCGCTAATTGCTGAGGCAGGCAAAGTTGGGCCTCAAATGGCGTCACTTTCCCCCGCTCGTCGAAACATCTCTCGAGCATCTTTCGAAGACGAGCGTACGCGTCCCGTTCGCTATCACTACGCTACTGGCAGGTGTCTTCCCGTACGTATCGAATACGTATACCCAGCGTGTCTTTGCGGTGGTGAAACTATATTGTCGGCGTCCTTCTCGCACTTGGAGCGAGGGCATATAAGGTGGGATGCTGTGGCCTCAGCTTCATCAGTACCAAACACACACGACGAGTCCGCCAAGCCAGCAGGTTTAAGGTCGATCGTCATGAAGCACGCCAGGATACACGTAAGTACCATTCGTCCGTATTGCTTTACGGTCCGACCGTGTTTGAGGCCGGAGCTGTCGATAGAAATTTTATGCTTTACGATCCGTAAAGCCGATCGGGGTCCTTTCTTATCTGTCCTAAACGACGCGTGGCCACCGAACCGTGCCGGAAGACCGGAAACCGCGCTGTCCCCGTCGTACCTGCAATCAACTTCCTCTCTCGATGGTACTTACAATTAGACGCGCCGCGTTTATGGCTTTTATTGTCCGGATAATGCGCGTGTGCTTCGTTTTGTGCGTCGACTCGTGACGATACGTTAAGTGTCCAATGAGCGTTTTCATTGGCGCGAGGTAACGTCGGGACGCGTTGCAATTCGAAATAATGTTGGTTCGATTTTCGCCATTTCTTTATCGGTTATAGGGTACTATCGTTTATTTTCGTTTCGTACGTTGCAAGTTTATACGGGGATCTCGTGTTATTCGAATTCTGTGGAGCTATAAATTTACGAACGAAGATAGCCGAGAAAGTCATTTTATTCTACATTTTTTGCGATCTTATATTTTAGAATCTTTTCCGAAGCGATACGGGAGTGGATTCGTAAACGTTTATGAACAATAATTCGTATTACGTCTTAATAAAGATCATCGTAAAAATGGGGGGACCCCGTATCAATTTTTTAAATTTCTCCGATGAATCCATCCATTGTACGTGCCATCCCGTTAATTGTACCAACACTATAATTAATTTTTTACGATTACTAATGCTTTAATTGAAATTACTTGAATTCCCATTATATTCAGTTTCTCTTATATTAACAGTTCGCAATCGTTGGTACGATTACTCTCACGTTCATCGCGTGCTATTTAATAACTTTATGAATGGTTAAAAAACGGCCCAGGAAATATTAATTAATCACGTAACGTTAACTTAAATTTAACGATTAACTGGAGAAAAAAGTCGAATGAAATCAGTACAGAAAGGTCGGACCGGTGTGGTTAAATAGCATAGCGTGCAATTTAATAACATTATCAATCAAACGAAAAACGACCCCAACAAACATTAACAAAATAATTAATCGCGTAACGTTAATGTTAAATTTGACAATAAATTGACTGGAGAACACACACGACGACTGGAATTAAATCACCGTAGAAACATCGGACCGAGATAATTATCATGGAAATAGCATAGGGCATGTCTATTGTCCTTGTCGGAGGTAAAATAAATTGGCGCTGTTGTTATTTTTTTTTTCGACGGGACAATCGTTTCCCTGAATTGGAAGAACGTAATTACGGAGAAAGTGTTTCTGATTTTCTTTCGTCCACGGTCGCGCCGATCCGACAGAGATACGACAGCGAAATAGCCGTGGCAGATGCTCTTGAGCAAGTCAGTGAAAGTCCTTGAAGATATTCGAGGAACTGCGACTCTCCAGTCGCCGTGAAGTCCGTCAGTCTCGTTCTGTATTAGGTAATGCTTCGCGTTGCGCGGAAGAACGAATTTAGTACGAAAACAAGGGATATTTTTCACCTTCGATTACAACATTCCTGTCCATTACGAAAGTCAATCCATATTAACCAGTTAGTCGTTATCGACAAGTATACTCGTCACGAAATAATGGCAATATTTTATGTTACAACGAGTATACTCGTAATGCGGGAAAGTAGTTACCATTTGCTATTTAAATTGAAATTTGAGTGAAAACAAAATATCGTCTTAAATTTTGCGGGGATACTTTTATAGAGAGAACGCGAAAGTGGTTTCTGCATTTTTTCTTTACTAATCCGACCCAGGAACTATTAAAATATGTTCAATAAATATCTTAATCTTTGCGACACAATCTAAGTGCGCAATATTGAAAGAGACCGCAACAACTAACTGGTTAATTGCCGGAGAACGTTAACCGATACGACAGGAGGGATTTTAATAGAATCACCCGTTTATCCGTGTGATTCCGGGTACAGAAAGAATACAGCGACGAGACGGTGTAATACTTTCCCACAATAATTTCCCATGTCTCGTTTAACAATTAACCTGGGTAAGCTTAGAGATAATTGCTAATAAACATTCTTTCATTAATATTTCTATATTACGACGCAGTCATTTAAAATGAAAAATGGTTTCGCGATACCATCTTATTACTCGTGCACCGTATAAATTTTTCATAAGAACGTCGCGCAATCGTTACCAATTAACCAACCGACGATACACCAGTTTAGTACGAATCGCTCCAAACATTCGGTAATCCTCAACGTTGGACACATCAACGCGAACCGTCGACGCGACGAGCAAAAGTATCCCCCAGACTCCGTACGTTAAAGAAAGCGGAGAAAATCGCAATTGCGCCGCGTATGAAACCAGTTCCCCCGGAGTCGAAGTGCCGTACTCACGTTTCAGCGCTGACCTTGTAGAGATTCGTACTCTTTCTCCCCAAGGTCGACCTTTGTAATACCACTGCCGGGGAATATCCGAGATTTCCCTCGTACGTTTATCGTCATGTTTCGCGCGGTATCTTTCGCAAACGGAAATCGCGCATATCACGAGGGGGGGAGGGAAGTGAAAGTAAGATTATCCTTACTAGAGCATTAAGCTATAAGATCGATAACCGACGCGTTTGTTACGCGCGTAGTTTTTAACGGGAGGCACCGATTTCTTACGCGTGATCGTAACTTTCAGATCTTCACGATTCTACTGATAATCGGACTCAGCGGGGCCGATACTTCCGGGACCGCATCATCCGACGCCGGCGACGTCAGGCAGGAGGAATCCAAGCACGACGAATTCTTACGCCTGATCGACGTCGACGATCCCAAATCGAATGTGGAGGACGAATCGGGGGACGACCTGCCGGTCCTGCCGCCGATAATTCTTCTGGACTTTGGTAATGGTACCGCCGATGAAAATGCTACTTTCGAAGAGAAATCTAAACGTACGGTGAACAACGGCATCGGTTATGGGATCGAGAAAAATACGTTGCAGCCGAGAAGGTATAATTATTACTTTCCCGGCGGGAAAACGGGAACCACCGTGAGTATCGAGGAGTCGATCAGCCCTTTCATGCCGAAAACCATAATCGAGAAGATTCAGCCTGACGATCGGAGAAACGGAGCGAACAGGCCATACGGAACGTATCAGAATCTATTCGATACGGCGGCGTCGTTGGGTCAGAGTCAAACTCATTTGAATTTTCAGTACGTCAATAATCCCCAGTCGTCGTCGAAAACCGAATCAGTTTTCGGACTGCGAACCAAATTACAGAAAACACCGGCTGGCTTTGCTTTCGAGACGTATAGAAACCACTTGTCGACGCCCAAACCGTCCGGTTTCTATGGACTTCAGAACTCGGGATACGGGGGCAACGGGTTCTCGACCACGACGCCATCGTCTTTATCCTTCGGCTCCACGGAGTCGGTAAGATACACGACGCCCAGTCCATTGAGTTACGTGACATCGCAAGGAAACTCGTTCAACTATCCCACGCAGAGTCCCTTCTCCCACCAACCAGCCAGCCCAAACGTGCCAACTTACTCCGGACAGAGACAGAACCTTCGAACCAACGCCAATCCACCGAGCTACAGCTATCGCTATCAAAACGTCGAGTCGTCCACCGCCCGACCACTTGACCACAGTTCCCAATTCTCCGGCTCCGGCTCGGGTCTACTACCGAACACGCCCAGATACACAACGGAGAATGGGGTGCGATACGAGAATAAAATTTTCTGGAAGTATCCCGACGGCAGGGTCTCCGACGTGCCCCCCGCTACGTACGTGGAGACTTACTCCGAATACCCCGATAACACTCCGATAACGGAAGAGGCGAAATCCCCGAGTCCTCTCTCGATTTACGAAACTGGCGGTGAAAACGGTGTATACTCTCAAGGCCCGGTGAAGTTTCCCACGGCGCCGGAGTCGAGCGGACGCGAGCCAAATCCATTTGTCTCCTCGGACTCGGTGTCGTCGAGCTTACCGCAGCAACAAGTGTACAGGCTGAGTTATCAGAATTTGGTAACCCAGAAGCACAATCCAAATCTAGCTCAACCAGGGAATCCCAACGGCGACGCGACCAGCTCGTATTCATCCCCGTCGCCGTCCGCTTCCGGTCTGACGTCGACCGGTTCGAGATCGAAATCCGCCAATCAGAAGATTCGTTACGGCACGTCTTACCTGCCGCAACGGAAACCGTCGAAGTACATGGTGAACAGCCCGAATCCGGAATACAACGACGATCGTTCTACGGGGACAACGGCGAAGAGCACGCCGATGGACACTAGCTTTTTCACACCGTCAGGTGAGCTCTCTTCTCGCATTACGTCGAAATACACTCCAAAGGTGCAGCATTATCTGAGAAAGGTGTTTCCAGCTGGCGGGAATTCGAAGAAGGAGGATACGAGTGATCAACGCGCGAGCAGCTATCCCAATCTTCGATACTCGGATCTGCTGAATTACAATCCATCGATATCGCAGTACGTCAGGGATCCATCGTCGATTCTGAACGTTCAGCCAACATTCGTGCAAGCCGGAAACTCCTTGATACCCGTAATCATACTGCGAGTAGACGGAGCGTCGCCGGTTCAGCCTAAAGTCACGCCGAACGTCAATCTGAAAGCTCTTCTTCAACAGTATCTCATTCAGTACGCCAAAGGTATTCAGGATATGCGACGACCATCGAGTTACGCCCTCGGCACGGAATCGATCGTCAAACCTCAAAATTCGGATCCCAATGGCAGCCCATTGTTGGATTTCCTTCGATTCACGCAAACCGACTCTCGCGAGGAACCCTCTTACATCGCGAACTCGTACAACGGAAGATCGAGTTACGAGTCTAGCGATTTGGACGAGACGAAGAGTTTCGTTAACGGTCAATATGGCGAACGTACAACTGGTCGGAAGAAAGTGAAGAACGTTCAGATCCTTGAGGATCCGAGATTCGCCAGTTACAAGGCGAAAAACTGGCAGGCTTAAAAGTTTATACTAACAATTAGCGCGTAAACCAAAACGATTGACTGACACTGGTTTACGAACGCGATTATTATGATAATTCGAATTGTATGATTACAAACGACATTTTCTTCTTCTTCTTCTTCTTTGTGTTTTTAAAGAAAGACGACGATACACGAGATTTCTTGGCGCGTCGTTATTTTACTTTCGCGCCATTGTCGTTGTATAAATGATAGGATCAACCATCGGTTGTCCGAGGATAGTCATTTTAATAGTATTTATGGGAATGTGCAATATATCTCAATGTTAATGAATGCTATATGTACCTGCGCGCTTATTTCTCGAGATTATAAGATTTCGCAAGAAAAAGCAGCCGCTCTCGGGGCACGTCCGGTGCCTTGAAATTCTAAACTAACCAAATTTTTTCACTTCAGAAAGGTACCTTATAAAACTTAGTTGTTAAGAATTTTGTACGAGATACTCAATATCTGTTTCCTACATTCTCGTAAGCGAATAAAGAAGTGAATTACAATGTTTTCTCTCGTTAATTAATCGAATCTTATGCATTCCTCGCGTTCGGAAAATAGCTTCCTTTACCATCCGCAAGCGTGCGCGTAATCAAACTTCGAAGCCTTCGTCTCGCGAAGTGAATGTTATCTTAATTAGCGGCATCTCATCGCTCTAGCCAGCGGCTAAGGAATTCGAGAAAAGCGTTAACTCGAAAGGAAACTCTAGTTCCAAGTTTTCTCCAAATCTCGACGATCCGACTGCGCGCAGACGTGGAAAATTTAAATACAGTGGTAACTCGGTATTACATCCTCTTTAGAATAAGTCCTGTTTGGGCGCGAAAAATTTCGTTTGTTATACGACTCAAGTGTGTCAAATGGTACGCTCGATTTTGGAGAGGGGGTAAGATTTTTGGAAAGATCCCTTTCCTATTGTCTATTTCCTATTGTCTATTGCTGTTCTCTCATATGTGTTGTGACATTAAGGAGCAGTATTAAAACAATAAATTATTATTTATACGTCATTTTCTTTTCGACCAGAAAATAACGCCAATTAACTTTCGTATTATCTGTTCTATATATGGGCCGCGGCCCACTTGTGGATTAATTAATATTAATATTCATTAATATTTATCAATATAAATATTATGTTTTACTAATTACTGATATACATGTGCACGTAACGTGCACATATACATATATTTAAATACGTCATAGGTGCACATGTGTCTCTTTCTGTTTGTCTGTGTTTATATTTTTTACTTGTATATTTAGTTAGTAAGCCCCAGAGCCTTTTTTACAAATTAGGTAATACGCACAACCCAAAAGATCGGGAAAAGCTGATCCATAGATATATAACGGTCGATTATTCAATTCAAATTATTATGTTTGGTATAAGTCCGATGGATCTGGATCGGATTCAGCAAGCATACCGATGTACCGCTGTACCGACGATCGCTCCTCGACACGCGTCTCGCGAAAAAACCCGTCGCGAAATTCTGTCACGGCGTCCACGACGATCATCGCTGAAATTAAGTTTAAGGACTTAATAAAACAAAACTACGTTCACGGTGCGCGTCGAGAGAGATATAAATCAATGTCCCCGTGGTGTGCCGGGAGCAATTAACATTAATTGGCCGACAAGCGTAGATGAAAGAGCTCGACCCACGATAATCCTAGGGCGAAGTTAATTCCACGTTTTCACAAGGAGAGGCAACGATGATATCTCCGCATATCTTGAAGCGCACGGCAATTAGACACAAGGCATTAAACTGTGGCGATCGCGAATCCGCTCTTACACAGCCTAACCCGCCTCTGGTGTATCGTCGTCGTCATACCGCACCGACGCCGACCGTCGTTTCTATGGTGTGAGACGGGCTGCGTCGGGAGGAGTAAGCGCGCTGTGCATAATGCGTGTGTTCTAGAGCGCATAAAACTGCAGCCGAACATAAATTGACCATCTCGGATGAATCCTCTTGTGGTTTCTGCAACTTCGAATCGCGAATTCCTGATTTCATGGGCGCGATGACACGTTAAATTATAATGAAGATCGTTGATCTGGGGCTTTGTTTGATCGTTCCTCCTATACGGATCAACGAGATCTCGATTAACAGTGACAAGAGAAATATATAAAATTATTCAACGATGTTGGTGACTCGAGGATGACCGATGCACGCGGGTCTGATGTCAAGGACATGTAAGCTTGAGCTTCGATCGCTTTGGCGCGCTTTTTGCGCTTTTCGCAGTGCACTACCGTTGCTCGAGTTCCATCGTAATGATGGGTGGTCGCATCCTGTAGTCCGGCGGACAAGAGTTTCCCAACGATGGTCGCGTGTCGCGAATGAAAGTATCCTCCGGCTGGTGGGCTCTAAGGTAATATTTAGAACGATATTTTTCACTTGGCTACCAGAGTGTATAAAGAAAATCGCGTATCTACTATGTGGCTCAGTTCTCCCGTGGAAGTTCACCTCGCAAGGTCTTTTGGATTATAGAAACCGAGAAGAGGATCGCCGGCGGAGCTCAATGTGCACGCGAAATTTCCAATTAGTGACAGTCGGTTCATTATTGTGATTCTCTCTGTTCATAGAGGAAGATCGGTGGGCCTGCTCGAACGGGGAAAATGATTTTTCATCTTGTAAGTACGCGATCCGAGGCCCATTGAAACGAGTGCGAGTATGGTCCAGTGTAGAGTGTAATGTGATCGGGAGTAATTTATTTTGCATAGTCGATAAGAGAAACTCGAGAGTAAACATCGTGAACGTAAGTCGAATTTGGAAGATCAATTGGGAATCGATTCGTACGAAGTTCAGGGGACATTTGGAAATTTACATTGACCTGGAGCTTCTTATATTTGTGCGAACACTGTGAACGCAAAATTGAATCAAACGATAATTGCTAAAAAAAACTTTCGGTAGAAAAGTTAAGTTACACAATATTTTTCAAAGTATTTATTTAAAAATTAATTTTTTAATACAGTTTCAATACCTGAAAAAGCCCTGTTCGTTCTTTCCGGAAAAGATACATGGTCTAGACTCGCGTACTTGTACTTGGCCCGAGACAAGACCTTGTCTCTTGATAATTAATTTTATTATGTTGAAAAATATATTCATATTTTTCAATTAACTTTGTTTGAGTAAAATTATAAAATTATACGACAGCGTGTATATTATCGAATGAAGTGCGTTTCTTTCCGCTTAAAAAACTAATTCCTACCGAGTCCAATAATTTCAAAGTCGGCCCGAATCTTTGATTCTCTCTAAGCGCACAAATTTCACGCATCGTCCTATTTCGAGGAATTTGAAAGTGGATCGAGATTCATTGTTCGCAATTCCGAAAAATTTAATAAGTTACGCCGGCAACCGAACGTGTACGCCTTCAAAGAGGAACGAGTTTCACCGCGCGGAGAGCGAGTCATTATTAGCGATGCTTATTTAATTTTACATCCTTAATTGTTCTTTTTATAACGCTCGCCGAGAATTATCCGACTGTGGCCGTTTCTCTGAATGTACCGCGCACACCGACACTCCCGTGATGACCGAGTAAACCATTCCACGGTACCCCGTCGGAAAGTTATCTAACGACGTATTTGCAATTTCGATAACGTTTCTCGGGTAGTAATCGTTAAATTGGCAGTTACGCCGGGTACGGAGTCTCATTACTGTCAAACGCGATCCTGGCCTCTGCGAATCAGTGGGAAAGTCCACGAAGGATCTGCTTCCTTGCACATTCAGTCCTTGTCCGCGCTACACGCATTGGCTCCTCGCATTTTACTTTTCTAGTCTGCTTTTCTTTTCTAGGTCAGCCCCTTGACTGCTAGTTATTTTCACCGATCGTTTCGTTTACCTATTACTTTAACTTCGCAACAACCGGAACGCTTTCTTTTTTTCGTACTTTGACATCACAGGTTTCCTACGCTCATTGCGCGTTTTATTAACAGGATCGATGGATTCGCTTGCCCCTACAACTTGGAAATGGGAAGATAAATATTTCGCGAAACTCGTATTAACCCGTATTACGATTACCCGTCGATGTAAATGCGCGAATTAAATTCTCGTTAGTACGCGCGAGATACTTCGAGATCTCTCTTTGGCGATATTAACATCATTAAAGTAATTTACGAACAGCAAAGATCGTGGGGAGTTAAGAAGAATTTAGATAAATCATTGACGGACCATTACTTTCACATCGATGCAATTTCGATATCGGAATTATTGCTAATCGTGATAAATGGCTCTACATTCCTATCACTTTCCGTTTTACCTAAACTTGACTTGGATCTTCTCTTTTCTTTTTCTTCCGCGCAGGTCGTTCTCTTATCATTGAGCTGGTCGCACGCATTGGGGACGGAAAAGGCGGATCTCCACGATGAGGAAGCTTTCGATCAAGTCGCAACCGCGTCGGAGAACGTGGCGCGAAACGCGGAGAAATCTGACAGGGAGCAAAAAGACTTTCGAGATCAGTTGATACCGTCGTTAATAGATACCACGATTCATTATGAAAATTCCAATGGTTTCGTGCCGATGGTTGCCTCATCATCGCCGAGGTCCCGTGGTCCGTTTCCACGAGCGAGCGATTCAACGTCGACGGCGCCCCAGACGAATGCCACGATTTGGATGAAATATACCGACGATCGAAACGATACGGCGACATCGATCGAGTATTCGCCGAAAGTCGATGACACCGGAGCGGAGAACATCGAGGACGATCCTGTTTATTCCACTGAGGCAAGAATCTTCTTGAATCTACCCCAGTTCGGCACGAATCGGAGATCCTTCGATATCCAGGACACGCAGAACGAGTTTGAATTATTGAAAGTCACGAACGAGACGCCCGCGGTAGCGAATTATCCGGACTTTTACGACGATAACCGTAGCTTGGTGTACGGTAACGATCAGAAAGCGACGTTCGTCGGTTCTACGCGTAACGGCAAAGAGAGGGAGAAGAGGATCGAGGATTACGTGAGTAACTACGGGACCTATACCACCCAGAGTAACGAGCATAACGCTCAGAATCATCGTTACACCTACGATTCGACGAGGGATAAGAAAAAGTCGTCTCACGAGCCGGAGAAAGTGGCGAGTAATTATCATCGTCAAGATGCCGCGATGTACGGCGGTCACGGGCAGAGCGCGAGCGGGCAGAAGGGGCAAACGACGTCGTCCTTACCAAGGACGAACGGTGAGGTGAACGAACCGACGAGAAGCGGATACAACAATCGCGACGAGGGTTACGATAACGTATCGGCGGCGTCGTCGTCGTCGTCGTCGTCGGCCAACTCGAAGATTCGTCAGACATTCTTGCGACCTGTGGTCGTTGCCGAACAAAACGATCGCGGGACGGACGGCAAGGTTCAAGGGCAGCCAACGAGAATCGTGGAACCGAACTCTCAGGATTATCAGACCTCGAGGTTGATCGATTCCATGAGCGCCGAAACGTCGAATCGTTTTACCATATACAACAGGGACGGTCGATTTCGTAATTACGAGGATTCGAGGGATACGTCGGACGATAGCTCGGATTACGGGGATTACACGGAGAGGCCGAGGAGATTGCCGAAGAGCAGGAGACGACCGCACGTCGTGGAGAATTTGAAGAGGCTACCGAAGGAACATCGGGGAACGATGGACGAGAGTTTGGAATACGAGGGTCAGGGTAATCGGAACAATTATCCGAGGATAAAGCAAAATCGACCGAGGGTGAAGGCAAATCCTTGGAACGAGGACGACAGGAGGCATCAGGAGGCGAGTTACGAGGAATCGAGGTACGAGGGTCAATTGGTGGGCACGGAGACGAGGAACGCGGGACCGAAGCAAAATTCCAAATTTAAGACCGGCAACGCTTGGAATCAGGTGTCGCCGAACATCGAGATCTCGCATTCGAGCGGTTACGAGATCGATCATCGCGACAAGCACAAGTATCTCGTGCCCGTTAAAGTGAATCTTGTACCGGTGGCGAATTTCGATCACGCCACGGCGCTCGACAGCAGTCAAGGATTCGACGTGTCGAACGCGGTGTTGCAGAATCTGGTGACAGCCTCGCCGTCCAGCACAGCCGCGCCGATGCTCAGTACAACGGCGACCATGAACATGTTGTCGAACGAACAAAAGAATTTACCGAATTTCGCCGGAACCGTGCCGGATATCATAATCGGTCAGAACACCTTTCAGAATCCGATGCACGCGGTGTATCCGCAGTCGAACGAGCAGAACAAGTATCAGACGAATCTCAGATCGCATTACGTGTCCAGTACCGTGGCACCGTTGTTCGCCGTCACGCCGAGCTTGAATACGAATTTACAGAGTATACCTGTGCAAGACGTCCAAGGTGCCGTCACGCAACGGACAACTTACCTGGCCACCTCGAGCCCAACTTCCAACGTTCAACAATTATCGGGTAATCAGATGCAGTCGAACGTACAGCACTTGCTGGTACCACAGCCTACTCTTCAAACTCTTTCGAACTACGTACCGGTTCAGTCAAACACGGATTACAAGATTCAGGTGAATCACCACGGTTTGCACGGGCAGAATCTGATGGATCATGGAAATTTACAGGTACAGAACATACCGACGGCTACCACCGTGACGCAGTCTCCTCAGTCCCTACCGGTCACGAAGATCAATCTAATGACGGCTGAATCGCAGAATCGAAAGAACCTATTCTCCGGTTCGAACGCAAACTTTTTGGCTTCGGCGAGTCTGGCGGTTGGCAGCGGCGAGCAACAACAACAGCAATCGAACGGTAACTCTTATTATTTGCATAATCAGAATGGCCAGCAGCTCGTCAAGTCTCCGATTCAAGACGGGCTGTACCAAGTCCTGAAGAACGTTAACTTCGCGCCAAAGGGGAAGACATTCTTGGTACCTGCTGTATTGCAATCGGTGCCGACTCTCACGACCATCACGGCGAACGCGCCCCAATTACTGTCGCAACAGCAGAACGGACAGAATGGAAATTTCGCTTATCAGCCGCGCGATCAGGCCCAGTACGTGAATATACAGAACAACGGACTCGACAATTCCATGCAAAACCTGCAGTTCCAGTTGCAGCGCGATCAATTGATAAAGAACATGAAACTCTCCGGTCTGGGATACCAAACGATCGATAACGTGGGTAGTCAGAGCAGCGGTAGCGGTAACGTACACGCCTCGTTGTCCGGTGCAGCTCATCTGCCGAACGTGGGCACCAAGAACGTGGAGATCTTGAATCCGAACATCAAACCCAGTCCGATCGACACGACGTCTCTAAATTCCTACAACGCGATTCACTATCCTACCGCTGTCTTGACCACGCCGATTCCGATCTTCAGTACCACGAGTTTCGTCACTGCCCGACCGGCGTCGGTATCGACGTCGACGGCGGAGAGCGTCAGTCTTCAGAATTTCGTGGACTCGCTGACCGAGATGGGCGGAAAGGGCAATAATCAAGGGATCGGTGCCGATCGGCCTTTGTTCAATCCGATCAATTTCGTACCGAATCTCGATCTCGTCAAGAGTCAGAACGCTCTTAACGGTAAGTTACAAGGGAACGATCAGATGCCCCAGAACTTGAATCTCGTACCCCTGATACCCGGCGGGAGTTTCTTCAAGCCCTCGTTCGTCGCGCAGAGCGACCTCACCCTCAAACCGAAGCTGAACAACGATCTAGAGAAGTACGCCGAGCAAATGTTCAAAGAGTCCCTGAAGACGATATACAATTCGCACAAATGGAACAACGATCGGAAGCCCTGGCAGAATATCACCGATTCCGGTGATTTGGCGAAACTGAGGAACGAGCTGCAACGACTGCAAGCATCCTTGGCGAACTCGCAACGGGACAAAGATCCTTTCGAGGCGCATCACAGCGAGACCAAAGTGAGAACGGCCGAGGTTCACGATAAGAAGCAGAACGAATTGCTGTCCGCGCTGGAGCAAATGTTGAAGAGTCATTCGACGGAGGGTTCGCAGGGTCATCGCGGGAATGGCAGACCGAATCGCAACAGGGATAAGGACAAATTTAATTTCAGCTCGATCAGCGATTTCAGGGACACGAAGAACGTCAGGGACTTTCTGACACCGCCCAACAAACATCACTCGCATCGCTCGAAGGGCTCGTTTCACGATAAACCGGGAAAGAAGAGGCCGAGATCAGGACCAAGGTTCAACGGCAAAGGTCATTTCAATGGACCGAGATCCCACTCGAGGCCAAATAACTTCTCCCCGAAGTCCGCGAACCTCGAAGCTTCAGCGAGCAACGTGGACGGAATTCGCGGCGATGATTTTCGATTCGACAACGCTCCGCGCGATCTGAGGCATCGTCATCATTCGGATTATAGGAAGGAGTCGCGCGATTACTTGCCGTCTATCACGACGGCAACGCCCGAGGACAAAGGTTTTCATCCGAATGGCTACAAGGCTTCGAACGGTAAGGAATACGACATCAATCATCCAAGGATGCATAATCTTCTTGGATTGTTAATGAAGAACAAACAGCTGCCCTCGGGTAACAATCAGAGTTACTTTCGGGACAAGGGACAGCTGAATCAGTACTTCGAGGAGGACAAAAGACGGCAGCATCAACAGTTTTACGACGGTACACTGAGGGAATATTTATCGCAGACATCCGACGGCGGTCGAAGGACCTCTTCGGGGAAGGGTACGGTTTGAACTTCGAAACCAACAAAAAACCAAGCGTGTCTACGTAGAGTCAAATTATTTACAAAGTAATGTTCGATTAGAAATCTCGTTTTTATAATGATAAGGGGACCGTGGATTTTACGCGATTACGCGTTTTTCGGAAGACAGGTGGATAAGTGGGATCGAAAGAGAAATTTTGTTTGTTCGATAGAGAATTTTGAAAATGTACTTTGAATATTTTTGACTGTTTTTTTTCTTTTTCTTTTTTTTAGATACTCTTTGAAACCTGCAGATAACACGCGTTCGCTTAAAATTCGCGGTGCAACGATAAGAAATAGGTGCTAAGTATTATGTTTTATTCGACTAGCGCGTGACCATTGTTTGTATTTAAAATGAGTAGTATGTACCTAAAATACGAAGTATAGTCTAAAAGTTCTCGGACTAGCATTACGAGGTAATTATGTTTCTAATATATTTCCAATTAATTAGCGGTCGTCTCACGATCAACGCTTGATGCAACGTTTACTGATTTTCCCAAACTCTTGCGAAATTCGATGCTCGCACGCGATCCAGTTTTCGACATTACTCGGAAATGCCAAGTGTACCGATGCAACAAATAACACGAATAACGACCAAAACCTAATTCCCCGCTGATCGTTACGTCGTGCGTTTAACTTTACCGAGCGATAATCGTACAGTAATATTAATCCGGGAACATTTCGACACGGACTACGTATACGTTTTGTAACAAAAACCAAAGTTAAAAAAAAAAAAATTGGAACATCGCTGTACAAATTAAGTGCGTGCATTTAAATATCCACGATAAAGCGGGAGTTATAAATTGTTGGTTTCCGGCGCGCTAGCGATTATTGTACATATTAATTGTTAAACGAAAATATATTCGTCTTGTAATTTATTCGTACCGGAAGGTCGACGCAACGATGTTTTCTCTCTCAGTCTCTCATCTCTCCCCAGTATGCCGTACCGTTTTCTCCCTTACCGTTCCCCCGCGAAACAAGGAAAAGCGTAGGAAGTACGACTGAAAACCAGATGATTGTGTAAAGCGCCTTGTTTGCACTAACGAGAGGTTTTCTCCGCGATCGATAGCCGAGAGGGGTAAAGAACAGCAACGTTTTCAGTATTCTCATCGCTCGTCGACGGTATTTAGCGTCTTTGTTACGATACGTTTAATGAAAGGAGCTAAAGCGGAAGCAGGATTTAAGCTGAATAAATTGAACAAAAATGAATACTACGTTAATCCCATTGTAGACTGGATTTAAACCTACCGTAAATAAGAGACAAATCGGGAGAAACGGTAAGGTCGTTAGCCCGTATTATCGTTCAGAAATGAAATATGAGATCCTCTGGCAAACATTATATAACGTAACTAAACTCACCGTGACAAATATGTACAATCGTTTTTCAGTGTTATGATTTATATACTTATATAAGATGGAAGTTGTGTCCACGCGATATACCGCTTTCACCGATGAAGCAGTGAACTAGAATTGTATTATAACAATGACTTGTGGTCATCAAACCCTTCTAATGCGCGCGCAACCTGCGACGATAGATTTCGTTTTTAATCAAATTTCATGAAATTTCTTCTTATCGATTCGTAGCGGTTGTACCGCTGGCGAATTATCAACTCGTCGCTGGTACGATGATCCACGGGGATAACGAGACAGGGATCTATGTTTTGTCAAGTTCCAGGAACCAATTAGTTCGTTGTAAAAAAAATATAAAAAGATACAGGAAAGTGTGTGCGTGCGTTTTTCTTTCTGAGGATAACAGAGGTACGATTTCGTAAGTTTAAAAATTCTGTGGATTTCACGTATAATTTTCCGGTTGACAAACGGAACATAATGCGGTCGGTGGAAAAAGCAAACAGGAATTACGTGACATTAGTCTTGGCTGTGGTAGAACGAATCGGTGAGCGTTAAAAACGAATTCGCAGTGCCTGAACGCCATGTATCCTTTCGACTCATTGCCAAGCTAATTGCGTTCTTAATCGTTATGCGTGCGAATGAATATCCGATTCGATAATAAGAACAAAGCGTCAAGAGTCTTCAATTCGTGCCCACATGCGCGCTGCAAGAAACAATTCAAACTTTCACCAGAAATGATAGTTCAAAAGCTGTTAGAAACTAATTTGTCACGGTATCTCAATTTACAGAGTCCTTGGACATAATATGCTCGAATAAATTCCCAAGAACAACGGTGTAAGAGTAATTGCTTGGAAATTATTCTTGCGGTAAACTCAGTAATTGTCATATAATTTGAATCATTCGTAAAGTTTGATACACGGTAATTACGGACGCGACATTAACTTTCGAATACGATTACGCGTGTGTTATATTAAATTATTGTACGCAACTTTTTAATTATCAAGTACTCACTCTTGTGAAGTAAAATATGAATTTTATATTAGTCGCCGTTGCGAGTTTTGCTAATTTTCATATCAGACATTTATTGTTGATAAAAGAATACGAGATCTCAGTTACGAGAGGAAACCTCGATTATGTCGTTATTGAAATTTCATGAATTCCTGCAGAAAATTTTTATCAACGAGATCGAAATTGTCACAGGAGCGTCACAATCGTTACCATCGCAATTGTCGTAGAGAAATGAAAAGAATTCAAATTAACGGCAAGAAGGTAGGTCGTTGACGTACCGCTTTAACGTCGGCGATCAGGGAGAGTCGTAGAGATTTGACTCGGTTTTTCTCGACACGCTTTTTGTCAATTATAGAAAAGCCTAACCCATTCCGCTGTTTCGCATCGCTAATCGTCGAATATAAAAGATCACGGAGTCTCGGTCGCAGCCAGTTAAGAGGGAACTTTGGTGTCTGTCTGTGCCGGTTAAATAGGTACCATGTTGGTACGTCAATTTTACAACAATTACTCTAATATCGGAACGAACAATGCGATCGTCCTGCATCTAAAAATTATTCTGTTTGTCACGCGTACGTTAAATTTGCGAATAGTACATACCTCGTAACGGTCGTTCTTCGTAAACGGATCAATTGATTCAGGCGAAATAAGTTTAAAAATTGCGATCCCAACAATCGCGAGTTAACACGTTGGCGTCCGGTGCATCGCGTGTTGCTCGCCTTCAGGCGGCTCCGTTACAAATCAAAATTACCGTTTAATTAATCATGAGTTGTATTAATCATTATGGAATCGTAGTTAAATAAATCATACTTTATTTCAATAACATTCACTTATCCAAATTCTTGTTCTCAACTATATGGGAATGTTTTCTACGAACGAACTACTTATTTGGTGATCCACGCCGTCCGATGGGACATCCGAGCTTGAGCCACCGGTGGTACACGCCGACATAAACGCGATAAAAGAAAACTGTACTACCCTAACACATTTTCTCAAACACGACGATTCTCACTTGCTATCCTTGTGTAACACTCGAACTGTACATAGAGAATCGGGTATTCGTTCACATCGATTTCTAGTTCAAGGGTTTCGAATCAACCTGTTACACTTTGCCTACAACCAGGATCAAAGTGCATTCGAATCACGACAAGGTTAAATGTACTTTAGCATTCCTTCTGAACTTTACAGATTCTATATGCCGCATTCTTCATACCGGTGTTGAGCACGACTCTGTGTTCCGACCAGCCATCCACGACAGATGCTTTGACCGTGACTGTCGTGAAATCGAAACGCGGAATCGTCGAATCTGACCGTGACATTGGTCAAAATTCTAAATTCCGTCGATCGGGAGGATCGGACCAGAACATCCCGAACGTACAATCGTTCCAAATCGACAACTCCAATCCCGCGTCTGGTTACAAGAACGTCAAGCCCGATACCCAAAGAGATTCGTCGATCGGTCAGAGTCATCAATCGCATCGCCAGAAGCCATCCAATCAATACGACGACGTTTTCGTGCAATCGGTATTGCCCGGGGGTTTACCCTCAGCAGTTCGTCAGCATGAATCCCGGGAAAGTAACGAACACTCGGGACCGTATGTTCCAAATCCCTTCGGTGTGACAGGTGATTACAAAGCCGCGAACAATGCCAAGCCAGTGAAACAAATTAACAGCGGCGGCAGACAACCGATACAACGATACGAATCGTTTAACTTCTCACCAGATCAGAATTCGTATAAACGCGACGCAGCGATAGGTGAGTGATCGAATTTTAGTTGGATTATAGTTCTTATTCAGCGGTATATCTGTACATTAATCGAATGGAACGGGTTGACACGAAACGTTATTTAATTACGCCTTGCGAATTGAGTTTGAATCTCTTCCATAAGACTCCAATGCGTTATTACTTGAAAATAAACAGCGTATTCGATGCAACTTCTTTCATTAACGCGATCTTAACTCTCTCATCTCTTTATTTGTGCTATTTCATGTCCACCCATTTGGTTCAGAGTTAATCAAACTTTTTCCAGGTATCCGCAACGAAGCAC
This sequence comes from Pemphredon lugubris, assembly GCA_933228935.1. NCBI lineage: Eukaryota > Metazoa > Arthropoda > Insecta > Hymenoptera > Crabronidae > Pemphredon > Pemphredon lugubris. The sequence goes on along the minus strand of OW121817.1, from coordinate 53,293,188 downwards.
GACCCCTGAATGCTCACGTGCCAGTGTACAAGACCAGTTATCCCGCCCAGAGACTCGCAGATTATTCGCAATTGTATGGATCCAATCTCCAAGCCGCATCACCCTTCGCTCCGTCCTTCGAATCTTTGGGCGGATTCAACAGCAATGGCGTGTACGTTGCCGGTACTAATGCAAATAAAGTTTCGCTGCCGGTTATCCAGTTGCAGAACAATCAACGCGTCCCATCGTATTTGCATACGCCGCAAAGTCAACCGTTGGTACTGAGTCCCGTTTTGGATAATCGAAAGACACCGATCATGGAATACAATTTCGGCACTGGCGCGGGAAAATCAAACATCGTACAGGCAAACACACCCTTCCTGTCGCCTTTCTCGAGTATTCAAGGACAAGTGGTCCCTATTCAGGCTCACGGCAGTAGCCCGCAATTCCCGCAATACAAGGGTGCGAGTCTGCAAGTTTATCCAACCGGCGTGTTCCCCCATGCCCCGGTTACTTACCAGTCACCTCAGCCACAACCACTTTTGCACTTTGGAAATGTTCCACGTATTCAGCCCGTTAACCCTCAAAATACCTATCGGCAGTTTACACCAGCGCAGGAAATTCGTACTGACGTTGAGATCATTGATAAGAAGAAGCCTACCACGCCACCACCTAGCAAGGATGACGACGACGACGATACCGACGATGTGGAATACGGTTTGTACAAATATATAAGCGAATTTTTGTAACTTCCTAGAATTTCGATTAATTCTGCCTGCGGAAAAGAAATGACGTGTTTTGATATAACGATTTTAAATTGACCAATGTCTAACCGCAGGACACAGATCCACGGACAAGGGGCATGATTCAAATTCCCACGGAGGCGACGACCATGAATATCGTTCGGGAAAACGTTTCCAGGAAGCCCCGGTGGAAGGTGATTTTAAGCCCTCCAAGTCTTTCCCGTCCAAACAATACGACGAAATATTCGGCAAGTATACAAAGCAGAAGCACAGCGAAGAAAGCGAGGAGAAGCCGTTGACCAATTATCGTGATTACTTTCCAACGAATAACGACGACGACACCGACGAAATATCGTCGAACTACCGCTCGGAGGACGCTTCGTCCGGACAATCGTACGACAGGTACGAGGATGAGAACGAAGAGGAGGATAGTAGTCGGAAGTACGAAAGGCTACGCAAACCTGAGGGAAGTTCCGATTACGGGCGTAAATCTAAGTCGTATAGATATTATGATAAGGATTCGTAGGAAGATATAGCTTTTTTTTGTTCGATAAGAACGAAAGTCTGTTTAGTGTTTCTTTTTTTTATAACTCTTAGAATACGTTCTAATGTAAACTGTCAACGTCTCCGCGAAGGCAAAAGGGTGGTGACAGATTTCGCGTTACCGATGGCGAATTAAAAGAACCTACGGGTCAAGGTTTATCAATGCAACAGTTGATAAAGTTGTCAATTTCAAGACTTCGATTAAAACGGCACCCAAAGTGGCGTAAGAGGAAACTGTACAAGACTTTCAATAAACCGAATAATTTTAAATACGCAAATAGCGGTGATAGCGAAATATTCGGTTATAAAAAAAATAGTACAGCGATTGTTGTAAGCATAATAAGAGAAATATCGATGGGCTTGTGCAACACAAAGCAGGATGTGACTGGACGGAAAAAATTTCAAAACGTTTCAGTTTGCGTGTGAAAGAATTAATTAATCGTGATGAATCTGTTAATTTTCTAAACCAAATTATTGTTTATTATATTATGTTACACAAACCAAAATTTATCTTGATAAATATTTTTATTTAAATTATTTTCGTCGTTGGTGCACGATTTAATTATTACACGTCTTATAGAAATTTGTTCACGCGTCGTGCAATATTTTCCAAGTTCGTTGGAGCAAATTATGTTAATTATGTTAATTACGTTAAGCGCCCAGTCGCCGTGTCAACGGTCAAGCAACGAAGAGCCTCGCTTCGACCTAGAAGAAATGTTTTGCGCCGGTAAAAGACTGAAGGATGTTATTTGTAATAGACGGAAATAAAGTGACTTTTCACTGCAGAAAATATCGCTTACCGGAAGTACGGACGAAAGAGTTATTCCACTGTGATTTCCTGAGTTCAAAAGATAAGATAATCATCTTGATCCATCAATTTCCAGGTAGTAAGTGGTCCTCCGTCGAGTGATTGTACGGGAATACCTACGCGGCAAATCGTCATTAGACAATAAAGACCTGTAATTCTGTACGCGGTATGTCGATTTTTACGCAGCCTTAATAGTTTTAATTAATTTTGTCATTACGCCGACGTCAGCAGAGGCATTCCCTTTCATATCATAATCTGTATATATACCCGTCCTTCGACTAGGAGAATTCAGTATCATCGATATCAGCATCAGTATTTCCAACAACATGAAGACCATCTACGTGGTAACGATTACCCTCGTTCGAAAAGAGATTTTTTAAACTTAGACTTTTCATTTTCACCCTTATACGGATGAAGCTTATACGCAAATAGAAGATCGTTTCTCGATTCATTTTCCTAGATTTCCCACGTTGATGAAATTGGGAGAAAAACGGGAGGGTAAAAGAGGAGACGGGAAGAAGACTCAGCAAATTGAGATCGAATAGCATATAGTTTTTTTTCTATATTAACATCAATATTTATTTATTTACAATATACACAGAGATCTATATTTTATCGATTTACAATATAAATTGAGAATCGCATGTTCCCTTTTTTTTTTAATTTTTATTTGCAAGTGAGTCCTTTCTGGGTTCATGAGCCTCATCTGGGCTCCGCGATCAAGCCCCCTCTGGGCTAGGATGTGAACAACCAGCCATTCCCGAATCTCCTATCTGGAGGACGTAGGGGAGTTTTGAACCGGGTACCGATGACGAGAGAAATGGGTACCAGAAGTTTGCGGCATCACTGCAAATCCTGGTACCCCGATAAGGGATCGAGTAGGGCTAAAAAATTAACTTTCCAAAATTAACTTATATCTTCCATAAACGATATATCGTAGACCAGCTGAAGTTTCAGACGTTCAACAAAAAAAAATCGAAAGAATTTGGTAAAATTTGCGAATTCTTTGCAGATCGTTCTTGCGGCAGCTTTGGCTTCGGCTGCAGAGCTGAAATCGGAGTCGAGGAAAGAAAAACGTGGAGTGGCGTTTGGACCATCTGGTTACGACTTCTTTGGTGGATCGCCGAGCTTTGGACCCGCCCCATGGGCACCGAGTGGATTCGCATCTTTCTCATGGGCACCCTCCGGTGCCCCTGATATTCCTCTTACGCAAATTCAAGTTCAAGCTACGCACAACGTGGCTCTTCAGGTATACGAGATTACTTAATCGAGCCGGTAATTTGATAACAAAAAATCCGAAATGCCGAGAGTCGAAAAATCCAAAATGTCGAGAGTCGAAAAATCCAAAATGTCGAAGAGACAAAGAATCGCGCATGATTTCGAAGAGATCTTTCCATCGTTTTGATCGTAAATTCTGCGATTTGATCAAGGGACAAGGTCTTGCCTCGGGCCGAGTACAAGTACGCGATTTCATCTAAGAAATCTGTGTTCGCAAAAATTATGTTTTTATTTGCCGTAGGCGTTGAAGGATCCGGCTCCCGGTACCCCAAGCATCGCCTACACACCGGAAGTCACGAGAGCCATACAGCAAGCAAAAGAAGCAAACCATTACGTTAGCGTGGCTCAACACAGAGTAGCAGAGGCAAAACAGGCTGCTCTTATTCAACAAAAACTTGCACTGGCAAAGGAAGCGGCCGCAAGAGAAGCTGCGGCGAGGTAGGAAATGCACTCGCGCTATGTGTTACATACAAAAAAACATGTAAAACTGGTATGGGAAATATTGACAATCGACAATTAACATTTCTAATCTTCGACCGTACTTTTTAGTCTCCTGAAAAATTGTACTTTTGACATTAATCTCTGTTTTCTCATAACCCTGCGTGTATATTGTTCTTGTATATTTTAATTTAAAAAATGTTTCAAATTTGTAATTGATATTAATCTCTGAATTCTGACAAACCTGCGTGCATATTGCTCTTCAGTTTAATCAAACAATTTTTAAAAACGATATCACAACATCCGCCGTAAGTACACGTTATTCCTACGTTTACGCAACGACATAGGTGACGCTTTCCAAAGATTGTGACGGTATTACCGAAAACGGTGAAATAAAGAATATTCTCCTAGTAATTTTTCTGCAACAATGCTAGCTCGAAGTTATACATGTCAATATTTTGTTGCTCAGATCCCAAGAAATTACATCGAACGCCGAGGCTGACGCGAGAGGAAGCGCGAAGCAATTAGTGGCACTTCAACAGCGATTAGCGACCCTGAAAGATGCTGTCGCAGCTGCTCAAAGGGTAGCTGCGGCGAGGGAAGCAGCCGCAGCTGCAGCTATACAGAGAAACGCCGCTGAAACTGCTGCCGAGTTGCAAAAACAGGACGTCGACAAACAAATTAGTCAAAGCGAACAGGAAGCAAAGGTATCATTAGCGAACATCCAGAGAACTTCAATTAACCCCGAAGCGTTAGTCAGTTTTCCGGGTTCGGCAAATATTGAACCCCGTAGCGCTTGCGATGGCCGCATTGATTTTCTCCTGTCGGTAGAAAAAGTTACCCCTCTCATTCTTCGATATACCTGTATAAAATTGAATGCTTTTGCAGGAAAAGGACATAATCGCCGCTAAAGAAAATGCAATCGCCAATGCCGTTCAAAATGCCGCCGCACAGAAGTCGTCGCATCACCCTTGGGGTCGATAAATAAAAAGATAACGTTGTAACGGGTGATTCCAAACGAGCATTACGAAATTTACTCACGTTATCTGTATACCGAATTCGAGAAAAATGTCTGAGAAAAAATATATCTGGAAGCTGTTTCTCAAACTCGAGGTGTGGAATACACATCTGAATTTGATGACGCTCGTTTAGAATCGTCTTGTATAGTCACGTAAGAACCTCGCATAGTCCGTTGTAGTTACGGTGATGGTGTATTTATGGGTATCCAAAGTTTCTTTGATTTTATATACTTGTTGCAAATAAACATTGTTTTGGAAATACTAGTACTCATTTCACCCGCTTTGTAGAACGTATTCCACTTTCACCCATTTCACTGCATTGCATGGAATAATGAAGTACGATGGTACAGTCTTGCTCCTTGAACGACTTCTGTCCTCGATGATTACAGTTCGTAATGTCCATTAACTCGAAACAAGAGCAATAAACTCTTCCCCTATCGCGAACCACGCGGTTCGACGAGTCACGCTCATCTACCAAACATTACCTAACATCGCGATCGTGACATACTTTTCAACTGATCGTTATGACAATTCTGTCGTTAAATTGCCGTTACGTTCAAGTGCTTCTCTATTTCCTTTCGCGGTCTCCGCCTCGATAACGCTAAGGGAAAAAGTAGAAACCGCACCCCCGAAATTACGATTAAGAACACGCGTTTGTTCTTTCCTGAAAAGTCATTCCCTCTTGATCCGGATCTCAGTGATCCGCCGAGATTCTTTGAACGTACGATATCGCACCAACGATTCTGAAACAATCGCGTAAGCCGAACATCTTGTTCCTCTGGACTCGCGTCTGACAACCGTAACTTTGACTACTTAAAATGGCTAAAGGCCTCTATACACGATCAAGCCGTCAACAAACTGCTTGCGCAAACAGGATATTTGCTCAAATGGCTTGATCGTGTATGGGGCCTTAAACCGAACGCAACCTATTGAAAACAATAGCACAATCGAAATTGTGCAAATCGGTCGATGGCCGCCACTGCGGCTAGTCGCAGCTTGAAAAACAAAAACGTGCCTTTAGTAATACAAATACAACATACGAAACTATAATTGCGATGTTTCGATAATCCTCAGGCAAATGTAATTACAACATTTTGAAGAAATTTCAATTTTAATTAAATTATAAAGGAATTAAAAGAAAGCACGACTCCCAACGTACCAAAGTCAATAATAAAAATCAGATCCAGCAAAACGAGTAACTTTTATTGATTCATTGCTTTCGCAAAAACATAGTGGGACGATATCCACATCCGCGCTCTCATTGGAATCTTTTTGACATCTTTCATGAAACGCGCTTCGTTCAAACAAACCCATCGCTCGAGATACCGAAACGCTGGTCGAACGTTAAACGCCTGACGTCGTTCCACATACTCGTAAGAATGGAACGGCACCTTTATTTTACTTTAACGGGAAACGGTAGTGAAAGTGACTTTGAACATATCGCGATCGGTTCCGCAAGGAGGCACGTATCGACGGCCAAAGAACGTAAGATCGGTGCGCGGTTACGTGCAACATGACGCCCCGAACAAAGTACGTGCACCGGGGGAACGAACCCGATCCGTTGGATAAACTCTCCGCGTCGAATCTGCAATGTTCCTTCATCGACGGGATACCTTTCACTCGCCTCTTTCCCCGACCATCCACAATACCCTCTTTCTCCCGCGCGAGGGATGGGAGGGTTGGACGGCGGGGGGGGGAGCAATCCTTTCGGATCGCTCGAGTTCCACGAATCAGGGCCAATTACGTCGGAAGAAAGTCGTTCGATCAAAGTCACTCTTTCTTGGCCCCGTGACTTCCATCCTTCCCTGACCATTTAATCCGAACAATGGTCCTTTCTGCCGTGATTCCTGGCCGGACGAGAGAACGAAGCGTCCTCGGGGTTTCGGCCGATTAAGAGAACGTTTAGCCGGCGTTATCGAGAAAGGCGGAATGAGAATGAAATTTCGGCTTCGCCCGGAGGAACGCGCTTAACGAGAAATTGGCGGGCACGAAAGTACGTTAACGGGACGAAGTCAAAATTGATATTCCTGCTCCGTGCTGGTCGAATCGAATGAAACTGTAGGCGTAGGGGAAAGTTCGACGAGTGCGCGATACTAAAGAATTTCAGCTAATTCGAGGATACCAGATTATCTTCTAAATATCATTGCGGAGATGGAAACGCTTTACTTTCGCGCAACGTGAATTTTTAATTACTCCGATTTCCCATAATGATCCGGGTCGAAGAGATTCCAGCGTCTGCGGATATTAGAGAAATTTCTCGGCGTCGCGAGCTAAATCGCATTCCTGGGACGTTATTGCGAGATTGATACGTTTCGAGCAGCTCGCACGTTCTATTTTCTTCCACGCCGCTACATATTTTATCGGTACTTCCTGTAACGGGAGATCCATTAGGAAATAAGACGTTTCTCGCTAAGGGACATAGACGCCGATGACTCGCAACGTGACTTCGACACGTAAGCAGAATTCAGCGCGGTTATTGAACCGTCTTACTCCACGACAGCGAATCCGGTAATGTAGCCTTGCACCTGACTCGACCTTAACTGCAAGCGCACGGTCCGGTCCGTTTCATTCAATACGGTCATGGCGAACGCCGTTACGGTAGACAGCGGCTGTTAAAACTACGGTCGAGCTCCACCTTTCACACCGAACCGGATAATACTTTCATCGATGCTGCTTTTTTGATTCCCTTTACTTTTTTCCACCTCCGTCCTTATCCACTTTTATTTGCTTTCCTTTCTTATTGCGCGAAACTCCGCACCACTCTCACTGGCAATAGCCGTAACCTAATTTTGCTTTTTATTCGCGCGGCTCGTCACTAACCTGTCGAACGCTACGCAAATCTCCATAGAGACGCACTGCATTCCTAGAAATAATTCCGATAAGTAGATCGCGCGACGAGGGTAAGAAAATTACGTTCTTCGCGTAAAAAGTATCAGTGCAACGCGTATACCTATAATCGTCGCGCGTTTACCTTACGCCCACTTCCGCTGGTCGTAATTTAATAACGTTACGATTACGCGACTCGACGAATCCGACGTATCGTGTCAGATATATTACGACATTAGAAGTCGAGGTGCACGCAAAGACTTCGTAGATTCCGACCGGATATACCTCGAAGGTGGGCAGCGGCCGGTTTTCACCTCGGGAGTTAGCAGTCGTGAGATCGCAAAATAGGGCAAAACGGAAGAAAGAGATGCCGGAGTCAAAAAGGAAATCACTTTCATCTCTCTAGCTCGACCATGAAGAACGGCGATCGGATCGTATGGGCGTTTACCACATTCACCGTCCGTTCGTTACTAAAAGACTTTGACGGTGCATTCTCAGTATTTCTCGAACATCCACGGAGAATCGGTTTCCACTCCTATGAATTTTAAATCGGTACGCCTGAGAGACATTTCTGTCGCGCGCGTAATCGCTCGAAAGGGTCTTGAAGTATACCGGAATCTCAGAGAATAATATCACGAATCGAGAGTCGACTTCGGTGTCCCAATTATACGTACAATAACGCGGAATCTATGATTATTCGAGAATCTTATGATAATAATTCCATTCGCGTTGCGACGAACGCGTTCGCGAGGATGTCCACTGATTTCGATCTCGTTCGATCGAGAATATTCACCCTCGCAAAATTGCGATCGTCGGTAACGGTAAACCTGTGTCATCGAAACTCCATCCTCGTCGAGAACGCGTACGTTACGAACGAGCGTATCGAAAGATCATGCGAAAATAATCCCGTTTACTCGCGAACGCGAGCGTTAACGTTCAGCGAATTGACGGCTCCTTTCGTCGATTTGATCCTCCCGAGAATGTATGTACACCCCTCGCGTCGGTACTGTCCGTGACCGGTAAAACTGTGTCACTGAAAGTCCATGCGCATCTAGGATGACCAGAAGTACGGGTGTCGAGTTTCGTCATGTGCCTCGCATAGGTGTATTTCCGTCATGGGCGAATTGGATATAGGTGCTAGCATGCAAGTCCGGTTTTCATGAGAGAGATCATCCGCGTGCTCGGGAAGGGGAGAGGGAGAAAGCGTCTCGTATAAAAAGGAACGGTCCATCGGCGACTAACTGCAGTACCCCATCCGAGCTTTCGACCACTGTCTCAGTATTTGATAATAATGCTTCTGTTACCCCCCGTAAGTAAACACATAAAGGAACAAAGCGAGGATGGGATTCGAGGGGGAGATTGCGTAACGACGCGTTCGCGGTAGAGAACCGGAAGCAGTGAAACGCGGATAAAAATTAGCTCGTTCCTCGTGTGGTTCCGGTAACGCCGGGAACAATGCCGGGTGGAAAGTGACTGTCGATATTTGCATACTTTCTTCGATAAGTAGCGATACGTATACGCGTCGGCTAGCAATGCCGCCGATATTACAACTTCCGTTCGTTCGATATTTCATGTTCCTACGGGGGCAGAGGAAGTTACGACTGTTGTACGGCGTGGCTGATAATAAATCGTCGTACACGAGTGATTTAGTAATACTCCCCCCCCCCGCCCTCGAGTTTAGAAACGTTTCTCGCGCGAAAGAAATTCTCGAACGAATTTCGAATATAAAGAACGATGAAAGTATTTCATTTATTATATTATTAGTATTATACGTTATATTATTACAATTATACGACGCTGTTGCTTTTTTTTCTTATTTGTACGAGAATTCACTGTTTTAGGTACTCCTATTATGTCTCATCGCGAAATCTGCATTAGCGAGTTACGGTGATGGTAATCTAGGAAGTTGGCAAGGGTAAGGAACTATTCGAGCGTAACTTTGCCTCGCGCATATACAACATCAATTTGGGGTGCGTGGATTAATTTCATTTTGAACAGCATATCCGGAAGCAGTGGATACGGATCGGGTCACGGTGTCGAATCGTCGATTGGACATTTATCTAATTACGGAAATTATCACGGTGAAATAGCCAATTATGGTTCTCACGGATATGGGGGCGGCGGCGGTGACCTTCACGGCGGATTTGACCATGGGATACACGGTGGTCATGTGCAGCATCATTACGCGCAAGCTATACCAGTGAGCGAACACGTTGAAATCACGAAACCGATACCGGTACCGGTGATAAAGAATGTCGGTAAGATTGTTATAAATAATTGGTAATTAATATGTTGACGAAATGTTGATCTTACGCTTTGGCACAAAAAAAACATTATGAAATTTATCTCGCTCCCGGGATATCCGAAAACTCCCTCATAATTGTCTGTACTTCTTAATCTTTTCAATGGTCCTTTGTCAAAATTAATGAGGTAAATTCATTTCAACGTGTTTCTAAATACTCTTGCGATTTTTAAAACGTAAGAAACATGTTTATTCGAAAGTATATTAACTTGTTCAAGTCGATCAACGCCCGAAGTTTATACGCGTCACTATTCAGATTTATCCTTGCTGTATAATCACGGAACTAATGACAAACATGCGAACTCCGCAATGCTACGTCGCGTCGTTAAAATAACGAAAATCAATGTTAACGATCATCGTTGACTCTTATAATCGACTTGACCGTTACCTTCGTAAATATTATCCCTCGCCTAGCGATTCCTTTTTTAGAAATCCTCCAGCGCGTCGGGAGCACACTTTCCCGGGACAATAATTAACTCCCCGATCGAACACCCATTATAATAATTAAGTAAAACCGTGTTAACGTTTACCGATGAACCGTGAACCAGGTGTACCCGTGGCTCATCCAGTGGCGATACCAGTTCCACATCCGGTCGCAGTTGGCGTTCCACAGCCATACCCCGTTCACGTGCCAGTCCCACATCCGGTGGCGATTCCGGTGGTCAAAACTGTCGCGGTTCCAGTGGAGAAGAGGGTTCCCTATCCCGTGGAAAAGATAATACCCGTGCCCGTGGAAAAGCCCGTACCGATAACGGTGGAAAAGCACATACCGGTACCGGTCGAGAAACCATATCCGATCCACGTGCCGGTCTACAAGCACATTTTCCATCGAGCAAAGAGTCACGGTCACGGATGGAGTCGTTAAACGTTGCGTCAGGGTGATGCGAATATGTACATTTATACAGTGAGTCCTCGCGATAATATATCTCGTCGCGGATGATAATATAGGAAACAAGTTTCGCGCGGAAGGAAACGTATGCTAATCTCACGGTGGCAAATTTGTACGTAAAGTGAAAAGTTTCGTTTCGCTGGGAAATAAAAAATTTTGTCTCTCTATCTAGCGATGTATGGCGGGTGAAATAGTATTTTCGACTCTTAATCAATTTTCGCCAAATGTTACCAAAGTGGAATTAGTGAAGTTAATTTATTTGAAGTCCCGGCGAAAGTAACTTATAACGACTTTGGTATAGCTCGGTTGTAGAAAGCAAAACTGTGGTTTACGAATATTATTTTTTTATTCATCGTAGGTGACTCGCCGGAGGACGGATGTAATTGTTGAGGATAAAGTATGCGAGGGCTCGATTTCGCTCTCGTTGGAAGAACGCAATAGTAATTGTACCGCAAAGGGGCATTGCTACGTGTGCGAAAGAAAAATAATCTTTCGTGGATAAAATGTCTCTGTTGACAAGGGACAAAGAATAATTCTGATATCGTTCTGTTTGCATTGTTGGAGAGTATTTATACCTGTTTGTTCTTACCCTGTTACTAAATAAAACATTTATTTAAAAAAACCTTTCTCGCTTCATTCCTCTCATTCTTATATTACCTAACGCTAATCACTATGAAAGAAACAATAATTTGCAGCATCGTTAACCGTTTCTTGATCTCAACACAATGTTTATCGAGTGCGTTAGAGACGCTTCAAAAGATCGAAGGGATTTATAATAAACTATTAAAACGTGCGATAACGAGTAACGTAATTATTTTAATCTTTGAAAGCGAATTAGCGTTAATTAGAAGCCGATTCGTGACGTTATTCGCCAAAACACGAATAATTCACCCGGCATAAGACCTGTAATTAAAAATAGCGAATAACAATAATTGCTCCATATATTGCTTCTGATGCGTGAGAAATTGGATTCATGTTGGAACGTTAGCTAATCTCGATAATAGGAAACTATTAACATTGACTGCATACCAACGACCGCATTAATGATTTAATTTCCATACCATACATACATATCCATGTCATGATTGAACACGTCAATTAGATCTAAGTCAATGGATGGTGTTTTTTGTATTACAAAGACATCGCGACGCCCATTACACTTTCGATATTGCAGAAGGCTACTTTATAACTTCCTGAACCTCGTAATCTCACAAAGACACATCCGTCACGATTTGCGTCAAGAAATAATGTGAATATATACCCAGCTCCTAACTACCATAATTTTCTGAATGCTAATCAAAAGATAGCGCCGTTTGCGCTTAGATGGTCTTGAGAGGCTTTCGTTATGCTCTCTCCACATGCTCGGTTAAGAGCAAGCGTGCGTGCGTGAGTTTGCTGTACATGCCCGATATCGCTGTCCGTGATCGTGAAGTTGCAGTTTGTCGCATGAGACCTATGTACAGGTTTTTTTTCTCATTGTGCAAGTTGACGGGTTCGATCGTTGTAAAGAAATGTCGCGTGTGAAACTTTCGCCGGCTAAAGTAATTCATTTATAACTGTAAATTTGAAAGAAAATAGGTCTGATTTGACAGCATCAAATTTTTCTTTTTATTCTTTCAGAGTGAAATATTTTAACCACGAGCATACTAAAATTTTCATGCAATTTTCAACCATTTTCATCGCTTTTCACCGACGTATCTGAGAGGAACTGTATTTTGCAGTAAATTCAGCTTACCTCCATGAGTTATCTATGTTGTAAAGTTTGATTTAATACCGCTATCGCCGAAATATTTTACTCCGAAATGATAAAAGAGAAGTTGCGATGTTCCAACAGGGATCGGATAATAATCCGTATGAGGGAAGCTTAAAATTTTCACACCAGAGAGGAAAATAAATCGCCTCATTATTATATGTAATAATACCTATACCATATTTCTGTAAAATATTTTATGAAAAAGTGTCTTTAGTATTTCTTCCGATAGTGCACAAATTTTCGTAAAACTCCATCGATAACATAAAAAATGATTAAGCGCCTTTCGTTTCCTTTGCAACAAAGGAAGCACAAATAAGATTTACATTTTCCGGCAAAACAATACATAATTAAGCAAATTTAACGATATTCGTAATAAACCAAAGACCTTACCTGTAATTTCGTAAAAGTCGCATTGCGTCGAAATAATGCGTACCGAAATTGCGAATACCGGAAACGTATCGCAAGTACAAATTTTCACGGAGACATTTGTAACAATACCCACTGTATCAAATCGAAGATGAAAACTGAGAATGTCCGCGCGCATACCTTCGAGTACGGTAGAAAATGTACGATTCACGCGGTGGTAGCAAATTCACCAAAGTGGCCAATACTTACAGCGTGTGCACCGAACCGATGTCAGAGAAAGAATTGCGGTGCCCAAGTGCAATTTGCTTCTATGTAAGCCGAGACTAAATTACTTCGTCGACAGTGAAAGGCTCCATGCTATATTAAGACGGGAAATGGGCAAAGATGTATCAGTCCCCGAAGAAACTTCTTGTGCAACCAACAGCGGCGTTCAGCCCGGAACATATGAGTCTAACCATGAATAAGATCGTAAGTAAAGTTGAACCACGTCAAAGTACACCCAAGTCGCAAAGGCACGGAACAAAGTATAGAAACTTCCTATCGCAAGAAATTAATAATTCAATATTAATAATTAATTGAACGAACGATCATTGTCCGCTATTATACTATTATAGTCGTTCTAACGAAATTTCTAAATACAGTGTAAGTATCTAAAACTACACGGATTATTATTGAATAATTATTGAACAATTTTAATAGAGCCGCACCATAAATATGCCAAGAATAATATATGAATTCTTAAAGTAATCGTGTAAATATAATTGAACGATTCGAGTGGAATCATAGATTGAGCGTTTTAATAAATCATTATACCCACTGCAGAAGAGTACTGAAATCGAGTTGTTTAATTATTGCGAAAACCGAGCGGAATTATTGTAATATCACACCCAACGGGCACAGGCAATCTACTTTCTTAACATTCGAATGGACATTTTCCTTCCGCTTATGCGAACTTCACCTTCGCTGCAGGTATTACTTTCTCTGGTGTCCTTGGCCGCGGCGAAGCCAGTGATTGTACGCCAGGATGACGGGCAGCATTATATGCAATTCTACACGGGCTTCCATCCGATAGAAAGATCCGATCAAGACAGCGTCGGCACTTCCGGCAGCGGGGGTAGCTACGGGGGCGGCGGCGGCAGCTACGGAGGCGGGGGTAGCTACGGGGGGGGCGGTGGTGACTACGCTAGTAGCTACAGCGGGGGTGATCAGAGCAGTGGGTACAGCGGTGGTTACGGCGGTGATTACGGCGGTGGGCACGGCGGTGGATACGGGGGTGACTATGGAGGTGGACAGAGCGGTGGTTACGGGGGTGACTACGGAGGTGGACATGGCGGAGGTTTCGAAGGAAGTTCCGGTGGTCATCTGGAAGTGTCCGGCGGCCATTCGGGCGGTGGCGGAGATTATTCCTCTTACGGAGGCGGATTCGACGAGGGTCATGGCGGTGGCGACGGTGGTCATGGTATCTCCCTCGACGGCGGTCACAACCATGTACAGAGCATCCCCTTGTCCGAACACGTCGAGGTTACCAGGCCCGTTCCGGTTAAGGTCGTGAAGAATATTGGTGAGTTTCTGGTTTATACTTTAATTTCGAGATTAGAAGGTGATGCCAGTTTAACTCCGATTTCTAAGATCCCGAATCTTGAGATAATATCCTCTTTCTTATAATGCGAACCTCATCTGTATTAACAGTGAGCTTTCGCTGAAATTGTTGTAAAAGTTTCACCTTCGATCCCGTGTTTCATTAACCAAGCGAGACTTTTGTTTAACTCGATTTATCGATCATCAAAATTGTTGACTGTTCTAAATACGATCTTCCGCAGGTGTACCGGTTCCACACGGAGTCAAGATAGGTATACCTCATCCGGTGGCAGTAGGCATTCCCCAACCGTATCCCGTAGCTTATCCAGTCTCGAAGCCGGTGCCAATACAAATCGTGAGGACCGTCGCCGTACCAGTGGAGAAGAAGGTCCCGTATCCCGTGGAGAAACACATTCCGGTGCCCGTGGAGAAGCCAGTTCCGATCACGATTGAGAAACACGTGCCTGTGCCGGTCATCAAACCATATCCCGTCAAGATTCCCGTCTACAAAACCATCTATCATCACGCGAAGAAGGGTCACTAAAATTTAGCGACGCTTCAGTGAACGGTCAGCGTGAGCTGATTCTAGACCAACGGCAGAGTCGTTCGCCGCTTTTACCTGAGATCCACGTTCGCTAGGCGATCGCACAGAACTCGGCCGAGTACCCGGTGAAAGTGAGCGAAAAACGATGCCTCGTTTTGTTTTTGTATTATATGTTAAACCCACGTCGTTGTATCACCTCATTTTAAGCCTTGTTATACTTGTTTTTCAATAAAACTCTTGAAGAAATACTTAAGCGTACCGTTATTGTGCGGAGAAAGTTGGCTGCTGGGTAACTTTTCCAGATGCTGATCTCCGCACCTATCCTTTTTTCGTAGTTTACAGATAAAGCTCGAAAATGTGTGGCTCTTCGTAGAAATTCATTAAGTACATTAAATGTTGCTGATATCATGTTCTATCTCACGTAGATTTTGTATGTTCTTGAAGAATACGTACGAATCGCGAGAGCGAAATTAAAACGCGATAAACTTTCCACGCGCGATTAGCAAGATTTAATTATCTTTTTATACGGCAATAAATTGGATACATGAGCCTCGATGCTTACACGCGCATCTACATTAATAAGTACGTGATCATTATCAGAACTTTCACTGGTATCTTCGATAAATCGGTCCGAGATTCCGTGGAAAGTGAACGTTTGGTTGAGTTGGACTAGACCGATGTACAGGAAATGTGATCGTTGTACTCACG
The DNA here is from genome assembly GCA_933228935.1 of Pemphredon lugubris. NCBI lineage: Eukaryota > Metazoa > Arthropoda > Insecta > Hymenoptera > Crabronidae > Pemphredon > Pemphredon lugubris. The sequence continues at coordinate 53,277,414 of OW121817.1, read as the reverse complement.
GTCCGTTACAAACGAGGCACATCTATAGCAGAAGTTCGGCCTCCGAAATTATGAATAAACCACTAATGAAAAGCATTACATAGATTCTGTACGATGAACGTAATTTGTGCTTTCCTTCATGTCCGAAACGCTAGGACAGTAATCGTGGAAAAGAAGTGAATGAAATGAGCATTGCGTGAATTTGAAAACATTTGTGTTGGTTTATTGATACATAGAGAGAGGGTCGCCGACGTAGCGATGTACCTCGAAGAACCGTAATACTACATAAAAGAATAAGTCAAAAGTGTAGATTGACATATCTTTGTACGAAGATTCATTTCCGAATAAATCGATATTAATAACTCGTTGCGCTCAACTATACAATATTACAAAATAATTATATTTCTGTACAATTTATGATTCATGTACAATAAATTTACAATGAAACCCACCCTGACATGATTTTGACGTGCAAGTCCTTATCTCTATAGCAGATTTTCCTAATTGTTGACACAATTTAATATTCACGCGGTGTTTAGTTTTTCTTGTTTGTTAGAAGCAAAACAGAAGTAACCTGCAATAAGAAGTGCACCGATTCTGGATGAATACCTAATTTCATCGAGATCATTCTGCAACCCTGCTACTGGCTTGCTAATTTAACTTTGCGATAACACACAATAGTAGTGTCTTTACAAACTGATAATCGCATTGTAATATGAACCTGATTTTTTCACTCTACTATGTAGACAAATAATTCATCTTCTTCGATACTGATTGCACGATTGCAATTCACCAGTCGTGATAGAATCTAAAACCCACGATTCTTTCAAACCTTTCCTACCGATAATAATTTTCGCTGCTTCTACATTTTCGGTAATGCGACCTCCCGCAGTTTTAATAAGATCTTTCAAAAGGTCACACCGTGGTGTTGTGCCGGTCTCAACGTGTATGTATCCACACGCAGCAAACAGTTCCGGAACATAAGATGGACCAAATAATTGTCTGTCTTTACGATTCTCCTAATCAAATTATAAGTCACATATAAATAAATATATAAATATAGCCCGTCAGCTCTAGTAAAAACCATGTGTTTTGCATAAAAAGCCAGTCTCCATTGCATTATTTGGTGCATATTGCAAGAGATGATAACAATTTGCTCACCAGTACTGCTTTTGAAAAATGTGTCATTTCATACTCCTCCGGATTTAGCCATTCGTTGGTTTCTAAAGACTTGAGAACCCATTCTAGTGTAACGAGCCAACAACCTCGTATAATTCCGTGCAGCAAATTTATTGTACGTACACCCGTGCTTACAACGTGTGTTGTCCGCCGTGTAACATTTAATTCGATTCTTGCGTTGCCGAGACCTTTGACAACGCTTCTGACTAGACTTTTATCCCTGTCAAGAAAAAAATGTGTGGACGTGCGGCAATATTATTTTAAGGAGGGTGGGACGAATTGTTACAGTAATTAAATATCTCTTACCCTTTAGATAAACCCGTGGTCACAATGATTATTTTCACAGATCTGTTTCTCTGCGATTGTAGGGACATTCTCTTTGTGGCTTGAAAATCATTTAACGAGTTCCTACTTGCAACGCAGGAACTGGACACCGTTTCATTGGACTCTGCCCTACTGTTCTGTAATTTTCTGAAGAGATCTTCGTCAACAATTTTCTTCACAACTATTTTCTTGCTATTAAATTTTCTAGGTTTCACTGTTTTCTTCTTTTTAACTTCTGATGTATTATGATCATTCTCCAATGCTAATCGGTCGTTAATGTTTCTTTCATCGTGACTGTTATCACTCGCATCCTTCCTTTTAATAGATTTGTTCTTTGTACACGTTTTCTTTGCTTTCTTTCTTCTCTTTATAATTGTTGGCTGTGTAGCCGCTGAACGTTCTTCTTGCACTGGCGTAAACGATGCAAGCTGCGAATTTTCGCGAAGGGGAAGTAATTTCTTTTTAGCTCTTTTTGTTGAAAGAATAGATTTGTCTTTCGAAACAGCTAGTACATTTTGATCATTTTCTAAGTCAACTTCGTCAGTTGAATCTTGTATAATTACTGTTGCTCGTTGTGCAGTGGAAAGCAATTGTGGGGGTGGAGACTCACTCACAATAATTCTATCATGCACAATCTGATTTTCCTGATGAGTTGCATTTACTTTTTTTGCTGTTATGCTCGGTTCACTGAAAAATATCGATAATTTGATTATAACAACTACAAATCTGTGTATTTTACTCAATTACAAGCGATACTTACAGATAACGTGACTTCCCTGTCAAGCAATTAGTTCCACTATTCCTTAATTCACAATTATCATTATTCAACTTACAACCAACAGACAAGTATGCGTGTGGGTTCTTCTTTGCAGTTAAATTCTGTACCACCATGTTCTGTTTTAGCTGGGATATTAATAAGACTGATCTACTTGTTGGATACGGAGTAGCTTCAATATAACTTTGGCCATTAACGCTCCTCCTATTTTGATTTTCAGTTGTATTATCGATTTTACTTGTAGTAGTTTCACTATTACTATTGGAATTTCTATTACATGGTAATGAAATATTTCTGAGTCGCTCAATTAAACTGACATTTTCCATAGAATGAACGTTATCTGTGTTCGGAACAGCTGAATCAGATGCTTCCCCGCTTTCTGTACTTTTACAAATTGATATCCTGTTGCTACTGTTACTTCTCTGTAGACTTAATCTATGTAAGGTATCCAAGGAAGTATTCATTTGTAACGAGGTGTGAGTAGTATCTATGCTTTCCTTTTCTCTTCCCAAAACAGGTAATTGCATAATACGTTCTTTTCCAACCTCGGCACTCGGTACACATTCTTTATCCGTACAGACACCCTGTCCAGTGTTTTCATTAGCCTGTTTATTTTTGTAAACTCCATCGATAGATGTATTCACGTTTAATGATGTTCGTGTTGTTCTAATGCTATCGCCAGACTCCAATTGTACACAATTGTCATTTCCATGAAATGTAGTACGTTTGTTAATTGCTTCTGCAGAATTCTGTCCCAGCAGAATAGTGTTTGCTCCTTGAACAGCAGTCAATTCCATTGGTATAGGATGAACTTCAATTTTTGTTGTATCTTTCTTACCGTCATCAACGGTATTGTTAGACAAAGTACTGCGATTAGACAATTTGTTATCTGTGGTCAATGACTTATCAGTACATATACTTGTTTGTACAGATTTTCCTGACGAACTAATAAACTCAGAATTACATTCCGGCATGTTCTTCCCTTGAGAAATAGTTTTAAATATTTCATTACTACTGACATCTTGTACAGGATGCTCTGCATCGTTTAATAGAAAACCTCCACGGGTGTCTGTGATTTCCATAGACCGTATAGCTTTTCTCGTATGCACGCCTGCTGGTTTGCAAGAATTATCATCTGTTGCTTTATAATGTTCATTTTCTGAATCCTGTACTTCGTCCTCGAGCATCGTCGAAAAACCGATTGGTACAGCAGAAAAGACAGCATCATCCTCGGAAATACTAGAAATCGATGAGGTTGATCTAGCACGACAAATTAGAAATTGGCTATTTATATTGTTTTCTGATCTGTTTTGTACATCTAATATGCGTGAAATTTTGATAGAATGTCCCCTGGTATTAACTCTCTTAGTGGATCCACTTAATATTGGGCTTGTATGACCATCGTCAGATCGTGGGACTGACAATATTGTCAAACTATCATTGGAACTGACATTATCGTGATTTGTACATGTACGATTTATATATTTCTTCTGTGTGAACAACCGTGTCTTCTTTACTCTGGACTTATCTTTAGACTCGTCACTAAGTTTAGCCTTAATTCTGTTCTTAGGTGTACTGTCTATATGTAAATTATTTTCACCCTCTTCACGATGCTTTCCAGGAATTTTATTCGCAATTTTCGGTGTTACAGGCACTTTACCTTGTGTGATACCACGTACAGAATTGTTGGCCGTTACCATTGTGTCCATATCATTCGGAGCACCAACATTCTGAGTATTCGAATCTCCCAATATCATAACTGTTTTTACAGAGACCTCATTGCGCGTATCAAATAATTGTTTAGTTTTACTCAAAATAGCATCTTTCAGAGTCTGGGAATTTCTATTAAGAGAGTCCTCGTGAACATTCATTCTCTCCAAAACCACACTCACATCTTTTAAACGAACACCGTTGCCCGAACTATGTGCGTCATTAATATTCGTTTCTTTTTTCTTACACGATTTGCCGCCCGATTTATTCCGCGCTGCTGCATTCTCCGATGATGTTCTATTAATTGTTGTCGTTTCAGCAGTTGTATTATTACACTCATTTTCGGTTCGTTTAAGCGATCCGTTACCAGAATCCGTCAAGTTTGAAACGTAACTCAAATTAACTTGTAACGAGCTACGTCGATGCTTGAAACTGTTGTCTATTTTAAAGGCACTGCCGGCAATTATTTTCCTTTTGTTCGGACTCATTGTCCACTTACATTATGATTGTTACATTAACGTCATTCGGTACCGCGTAAATCTTACATATAATTGTATTTACAATTCACGAATGTACGATACAGTTATTGGATAACACTGTATCCAGAAGAAATAACATTTTATAAAAAATATATATTTCATCGTATTCATGAAACTATATAAGATGAAGGGAATATTTTTCACAGAACACTTATCGTCAATCAGCATTCTAGACCACAACAAACTGGGGTTCAATCAGCGTCAGTAAACGTGTTTGAACAAGTTCAGATGTCTCTTGAGATGTCACGGGATTGGACAGGATCGCACATGCGTCCTTGATAAGTTTTTCAAGCGTATTATCCGCAGAAAACTTCAGAAGCCTCTTCTCGAAATCGTAAATATTTGTCACTAGATTTCGGAATGATTTGGCCGTGTTTTGTAATAATCGTGCGGCGTTGGATGTGCTATGCAATGCTATGTGCTTTTCAGATACATTCGGACATTAAATATTGCATGCTTCCGACAAATTCGACAAATTTCACTCGAAAATCTAGTGACAAAACGCAAATCTTGCATGCGATAATATCTCACCAATTTGAAGAATTAGGGTTCAGAGTTGTAGATATGCCATTGAAAGGACCGTACCGGTAATTCAAAGCACGGTGATTAGGGATAGATAAGCACAGTCTAAAATAAATGATACACATAATTTCTCATACTAAGAATGTTATAAAAACATTATCATTTCTGATCCTAAATCAATCTGTTTCGGACATAACAAAAGCAAATGGCAACAGAAACTGAATTTCGCGTATATAAAATGTAACTATCTGTTAATTTTACCAGTCCCATTTTTACATCAATGTCGCGATATTTCTCTCAACATATAACACATATAATTTTTACCTTTTATTTCCGATGGGAAGTTGCATGTAATTCGGTCATTTTTAAAAATGCATAATTAGTATTCCGGATGTTACATATTGGCAGACTTATGCACCGAAGTTAGCTGCATCTCGGCGTACCTGCGTTCCCTTCCGGTACACTCTTTCGGAGTGACTGTGTCTTATTTAGTTTTAGCTGTAATTAAATCTTTCTCCATCTTCCACAATGAGGATCTACAAGGATATTTTCACCGGTGAGTAAGCCAAGAATAAACTTAAGTAGCACGAGAAATAAATATTTTTTTGTTATTATTAAAAACTAATGAATAAAACGATGGGTTTTCGCGAGTGTCCGATTCATTGTGACGTTTCTATCACGAGGGCCGTTTTTCAGGCATTGATGACTGTAAACTGTTCAAACATGATTATTTTAATAATGGAATCAAATTCGAGTAACTTGTTACATATTTCCAATGTGACGTGATGATAGGCAGCCGGTCAGTTCCGTAAATTTTTAACATACATATTTATAACCTCCCCATATGTTCCAAATGACTCATTGCGTCTAAAGAATCCTCCCCGGTAGCAATCCTCGCTAACTAGCGTTTGATTCTCATTCGGCAAACTGGAACTGATACCGCACGCATTAGATTTTCTCTTGAATGAACTTTGGAACTTCAAAATCAGACTTGAGAATGATCGAATGATTTCTATAAGTACAGTCCAAACAAAAGTGATCTTAAATCAATTTTTCTGTTACAGGTGATGAGATGTTCTCAGACACCTACAAAATGAAGCTGATCGACGACGTTTTGTACGAAGTATACGGCAAGGTCAGTACAATGTGAAATATTGATAAGGTGTGACGTCTTATTGCTATAATCATAAAACCATTTCAATATTGTATTTAGCTAGTGACACGTAAAGCAGGTGAAATAGATATTGCTGGTTTTAACCCATCCGCGGAAGAAGCTGACGAAGGTACGGATGTAGCTGTCGAAAGTGGAGTCGACGTGGTTTTGAATCACCGTCTTCAAGAAACTTATGCCTTTAACGATAAAAAATCGTACACCCTGTATCTCAAGGATTATATGAAAAAGTAAGTACTTTTACTGTAGCACGATTAAAGTTCTGTTGTTCAGTACATCGTGTTTTATCACCACTTTTATCGTTTACCAGATTAGTAGCAAAATTGGAAGAGAAATCCCCTGACCAAGTGGATGTATTCAAATCCAACATGAACAAAGTTATGAAAGATATATTGAGTCGCTTCAAGGAATTACAATTCTTCACTGGTGAATCAATGGACATAGACGGGCTTGTTGCTCTAATGGAATATCGTGACATCGATGGTCAATCTGTGCCTGTACTCATGTTTTTCAAACATGGTCTCGACGAGGAGAAATTCTAAATAATTCTAGATATTCAACAAATTATGGAAAAAAGCATTGTGAGTCCCACCTTTTTGTCATAATACTTAATACATCTCGTGCCATCATTCATATATTCAGGCTTCAGTAATGTTACCGAATACATACATGGAAATATTCATGCCTTGTACTTTTGTTGTGCATATTTGGCATTGCATGAACATGTTAGATAAACTTGGTGATCAGATTCCCGCTGTGACAAGTTTCATTTGTGCAGCGTCTATTTCAGCCACACATTATCATCAATTATCGAACTTGCAAGGTTGTTAATTACATGGCGAAGGTCATACTAATTTCTGTACACTTTTCAGATTAACTCGAAACAAGACTGCGCACGGTACACAGCTGTGACTTTTAGTTAAAACAAAAGAACAATTCAACTTCCAACCTCATTTTACAATGCAGCGATCCAATTTTTTTTAAGCAAAGTACATTAACGACAGTTTCCGGGAAAATAATTGTACATACTATGCGATTAGGTAAAAGATTATAAAAGACAACTCATCATACTAACCTTCACGTCCGATTTACTGTAACGTTTGTAATATTACTTTCTGTAATTTTTTTATTCAACACTACTGAGAAGTCTTATTTATAACTATCAAATGGAAGATGGGGAAAGAACATGCAGCGATGGAAGTATCAAAACTAAAATATAATATCTACAATTATTGTTAACATCAGCAATGTCAATGAGTAACGATCATATTTGGAACATACTCTGTATAATGTCCATCACGAATAAAAAAATGTTTTCGTAAGGATTGCTTTTTTAATTACCTAACCTGATGCGTATGAACGTTAATTCTGTGATCCCGCACGTTATACAAATTTGTAAATACATGCGTTAGTTTCCGTGCAACATCAATAATGCATAAAACATAATCGTGCCTATCACGCGGGATAGAGTTAGTTTTGGGATGAAGTGGGTTACCTTTGTTCACGATGAATTTCAGAGTTTCGTTTACAGAGGAGAGGTTTACGGGGCATAGTAAATAACGCAATAAACTCGTCGCTTCATAAAAATATTATATTTAGATAAGTCAGAATAAATGATTTATCTCTTGGCGCAAGACCGTACATCGTATTTCTTTACTCAGGGATTCTTACTAGCCATACTGTTTTACAAATACATTCATAATATCACTCTTCGTCACATTCTTGCCAATACAATCTCTCTCTCTCACACTCTTCCTCACGCCTGTGGTTATATAACTTATATACCCTCATCATTACGCTCCCTTTTGTGAATATATTACTCTTATTCTTTAAAACAGTCACCGACCCAGTGTAAAGTTCTCTGCATTTCGAACATTATACTTTACATTATGTTTTTTTTTCCATGCCGTTATCTGAAAAAGTGTTGTCCTGACACTTACAAAAGCGTATCTTAATAGTTTTAGTATTAATAGTATTATTTTTATATATATATATCCATATATATATTTGTATATATGTATATACACATATATGTATATACACATTTATTAATTTATATAGGTGTGTAAACAGACTTTTTAAATCTACAACGGATACGCGAATTAATTATCCCATTAATAAGTCATGAAACAATAGTTACAGCTTAATGATAGTAAGAGATGGACTCGAGGTGTATACATATACATGTTCGCATATATATGTATATATAACTACAGAGCACAACCATACATAGTGTCAATGGTTTACTAAGCCAGTGAGAAGAATTAATATCAATCCGAAACTTCGTCGTACTACGCAATGTTCTCAATTTGAATAATAGGAAAACGTGGATATTAGCGTAGTACTCTTCGTAGAATGAAATGGATTAGCAATATATGATGAAGTGAAACTAAACTCGTATCTCCACGGAGATCTTCAAGCTGTGAAATGTAATTATTCGTAGGATGGAATATCATGTTAGAGAGCTGCCCACCCATTTACGATTATGTTGTCCGCGAATACATATTCAATGTTCTTTCGACTGCAGCCTTAGGCGTTACAAGTCTTGCGCAATCGTAATTCGTTGATTTACAATGAAATTATAAAAAAAAGGGGGAAATATAATGAACGAAACCGTTACAATTTCATAAGAGTTTTCTTTCCGACGCAAGGGAAGAAAGATCAATGTCGAGCCGTGCTGATGTTTCAAAAAAAAATAGTTAATCGTAATGGCAGTCACGTGAGTTAATTTGTTGTTAATAATAGCGATCATCGTTACGTAAATTGTACGACATTTATACACATAGAAAGATGTAGTATTCTGGCTTTTAGCTTAGTTTCTTGAAGGTACAATATTTAGTAGGACACCTGCTACTGTTTATTAAGTGGGATACACCTCACGCGCTTGGTAAGGTCCAATTACTTTTATCGTTATTACTATTAATATTTAAACTTATTTGTACTGATCTATGCAGAACGGGTGCGTGAAAGGTTTTCGGTGCAAAAAGAACATTCTCTGTTACGTTCGTGTCAATCATGACGTTATGCGTTCATCGTAATTCCTCCGTCGTTGATTTGAACAATTATAATCACTTTGAATCCAACAGATGAAGAATAATAAAGACATTAAAAACATAATACAGTACGTGTTAGTGGCGCGTTACCAAAAATCCAAATACTTAAACGACATGCAGGAGACAATTCAAAGGGTTGTGTAAGTACAAAGTGAAAGTTAAGAATACAATTAATATTAAGTGAACTAACTTTCGAAGTTAGTTACTTAGTCTGTACAGAATGTTTACAGCGCAACCCATTCTTCGGTTCTAGGAGACTGTTACTAGGTAAAACATCACTACATACAATTTGAGCATCGTACCATCTCTATGATAGTTCAAAGAAGTATGGCAAAAGCATTAGGATTACATCAACGATAATCATACACAATTCATTGTTTGTGAGTAATGCTTCGCGTCGAGAAGCATGCCGGTTGTGTATTTAATAGATTTCAATGCATTCTCAGAATCCACTCCAGTAAACCTTCTTACCTTAGTTAATGTCTGATAATAATTCTTAATTCTGCCATTATCTTTGTTACTCTACTGACCACTACTGAGGTTCTCATTATTATTTGTGAAAGAGTTCAGCTTATATATTCATATATTATATGTATGTATAGATATCATCGTTTTAACATTTATATATTTATATGAAACTTCATTCACAGGTAGCAAGCATTCGCGCCCTCCAATCCGAAAGGTCTTTCACTGCAATATGTTGTTGTTTTTTTTTTTTTTAATATCTTGAAGAATTTGAAGAGGTGGTCGCACAATGCGTTGAGAGGTAATTTTGGTCATGATGTTTTCCTTATAATGAGCGAAGAGAAAGAAAAAGAATAGACAGCGAAAAAGATGAGGTACGGTGCGAAGGGTCGATAGTTTTCCTCTTATTTTGCGCTCTTGATAAGATACGTAAATTATATTATATTCGGCTTAGATTGATAATGTATTATTTGTAAATCGTGATAATCAGATCAAGCCATTTCCAACGTTTATCTTGCACACACATCCTAATAGATTGCTACAAATGAGTTGTCACTTGAGAATACTCAAAAATACCACAGCAGGCGCCCGAAAAGTACAGCAACACCGGTGTTTATTACGAAAAGAAATCGGGAATTTAATATTGTGTTTGTTTTCATGGTACGCATAACATTAAAAACTCTCATCAAATAGATAACAATAACCAACAACTAACAATCGTAGGCATTCACGCAAAAATAGAAATATGTTTAATAATATTTAATATTACCATAATTTATATTATCGAAGTAAGTATGATCATTCGTTATGACTTCTATGGTACTAGGGTAATTTATGTTAATGACTAGAACTGAAGGACATCGAGAGCATACGGTGGTATTGCAAATTCTCAAAGAATCGTTTCAGAAATATTCTTGTTAACAATGTATCGATATATAATCTATAATGTACGTAAGCTATATTGCAACAAAAAGTCGGGGTAAATACATTTATATCAACCCGCAGAGTCCTAATGGGTCATAAAAAGAAGTATAACATATTGTTTCAGAACAATTTGTTACTACAAAGTCCGAAACTAAAATATAAACATGTTAAACAACATTCTTGCAGCTTCGGTTTACCAGCTGTCGAATGAAAAACTTAATTAGAATGTCGATAAATGGCAATGTTTGTCACATTCAAATATAAAACAACAGGGAGTGGAGGTGCATTGATTTGTGGAATTACCACTGCCCTTCATCCTTCAGTTCGAATCATAGAGAATTCTGTAAAGTGCTAACAACGAGGGTAAGGTTCTATCTTAGTTCTGTCCTTGATCAGTTAATTCCTACGCTTCTAGGTTTAAGGGATAATCATACGTTTCGCAAGCGTCTCTTTTGAAGTTTCAAGAGTCCTTACATTCCTTCGCGCAATTAAACATTATCAAGAGGGAACAAAATGTTTTCGCCGAACGGTAAAATATAAAAACAAAGAAAGGATCTTCGTACAACATTTGCCATTGCGTCGTAGGCTCGTACACAATTGTACCAAAGACAGAAAACAGAGACGCGGTACCAATAAATACGTTTCCAATACAAATTTCCGTACAATTCATCCTGCCGAGAATCAAGCTCACTCCTGATGAAAATATTTTCATGTTTATATCGAGAGTGCATATTATCAAGAATCCCTAACACCTTGAAGCAGATACTTCATTCACCATTTTTTTTTTCAACGGCACGTTATAGTTTCAATATTTCGTCACAGACATAAGCTGTATAAAACAAAAGAACTATAAGGTATTTCGTTAATAATGAATTAGTAAGTTTATCTCTCTCTATACTCTAAAATACAAAACAATAAATTATCGTAATACACACGTACAAAACGCGTCCATTTATGCAAGTATGTATATCTATATGCAATCGTGGCTCTTCGAAGTAACGATCCGAATCGAGGCAGAGTTGGAATGTAAAAATATCCGAGAACTTACATGTGGATTGCACCCACGTCGAGCACCGTTTAAAGTGATCGCAGGTCGAGCCGCAAAACCGTTTTGAAAGACACGAAAAGAGTGGTTATACTTGTCGGGGGATAACAAAGTGTAAAAATAAAAAATAATAATGATAGTCTAGGAACTTCCAAGGCTGCACAGAATGCAGTTCGACGTAAGCGCAATCGAAAGCCCGTGCAAACCAAAGATCAATAGCCAGCACGAAAAATCGTATGTACGGGAACCGTGCTCGGATGATGGCACGACACATGTCACAGACTAAAGAGGCAGAGGTCGTTCAACAAACGACGAGCAGCTTCCGTTCGGACTCGAGAGTGAAACACGTTAAAAACACGGGAGAGAAGCTGCACACCACCAACGTTTTTGTTTTCTGCGGGCGCATCGTCGCGGCTTCCTACACGCACTCGATACGAATCGACCAAGACCGCCTCCTTACGCCGGACACAAGAGTCGCTATGCGCTAGCAAAGACATAAATAAGAAGGTGAGAAAAAGTAAGTAATTCCATCTCGCTCGACGTGAGAATACCTTGCGGAGGCGTCAGTATGGATGAATATTATTACATCTCGAATGCTTTCTTTATATATGTATATATGTATATATATATATACTCTTGTTCATTCAGAGATCGGTGTGCCCCAGGACGCGGCACACCTTCTGTTCCTAGGGGTCGGATCGTGACTCCAGCATTCCCACGAGGAAATCGTCGATCGGCACGTCGCCGATCATCTTGAAGAAAAATAGATGCTCCAAGCATTTCAGTCCGATCGAACGGATCGCTGGCAAGCGAAGCAACAGCTTGGCGAACCTGCCCGAATCCTCCGGCCAGGATACGCGACAATATTCTTCCAGGCATGCGTAGATCTTCTCGCGAAGTAGACTGACCTCCTGAATGGACTTCAGACCTCGCACTTCGGGATTGAAAAGGATGATTGTCCTGCGCATATACAATGTCCGATTCGATTATTAAAGGTTCGACGCTATCGATAAATATAAACGCGGCCGATGGCGCGCGACATGAAACAAATTCTACGCGAAGGCACCGAGGGTGCGGAAAGAAACGATGTAACTATTACCTACCTGAGACAACCAAGTTCTGTCCTGTCCATCTTCATCTCGCGCATTTTCGACACAAGTTCCGAGAGTACTCGGTCGAATATCGTGCCGACGCCGGCCTGCTGCGCCGAGTTTCGGTGAACTGTGATACCTGTCGCCAACACGATACCGTCCTTCACGTCGATGGAACGGTGGGAAAAGGATGCTATCAGTAACTCGTTCCACCCAGCCCTGAGCAGAAGTACCTGATCTTCCAGCGGTAATGACGTAAAATGTGGGATGTGCTTCGCCCATGCTACCAACTGGAACAGCTGTTTGTTCGTCGCGTTGCAAATGTGCGACACTGCATTCTGTGCATTACAAGAGACCACGAATTAATTGGAGGAGCGTTTCGGGGAAAAAGTTGAGCGCAGCATTCCACGAACAACCGCGGTGTTCGTATGCCGACAAAAGCATTCGATCGAGTAACACTGAGTCGTAGAATATTGCGTTCGTTTAGGGGATTAGTAATATAATAATTTATCTTTTAACTACGCATATCGGTAAACAACTACGAGCGATAATACAAAACTTATGAGACAATCATTTTGTTGTTGGAAGTTGTTACGCGAGTTATGGAATGGTATAATAGTGAGATACGAAAATGTATCTTTTTTCTAGCTCCCTAATTAATTCTTTACGCCGTTCTGCAGGTTTTATTCGATTAGATTATCCCATCAGATTTCCATCCACAGCGTTTGGAAGGAGTGTGATTCAATCATATGGCATTCGACTCCATTCAATGTCAAATAAATTGATTTAGTTTGTTACAGCTGGGTATACCGTGCGACATTATCGTTTCCATGACACAAACGCGATACGTACGTCACAGCGAATGACATAAACTGGACGAAAATGATTTCACGAAATTCTCGACTTGACCATTTCCTCTTTTAGCGTGACAAAAGACAATAGACTCTATGCCTGATAATAGACAATGGAGGTATTTAAAATTAAATATTTGATATCTTTGAAACTATCATTGACACCAAACGTCTTTCGTTCGAACCATATCTTTCCGTTTCCAAAGATGTGGATTTGGTCTTAATTGAGTGATCTATTTTAAAAGCCCCATACACTCGATTAAAATCAAATGGATTTGCATACATTTCAAGGTGTCCCTTATCACATTTCTGGAAATTACTGGAACAAGCGACTAAAATCGTTGTAATCTTATCGTGATATTTTTATCGTGCGATGAAAGTAATGTGTGTTGGCCTGATCTGGCCTGGTCCGCTCTGGACCTAATCGTAATTCTAATCGTTTATTACTCTTTCGTTTACCCAGGGCGCGAAAACAAACTCTTCCGGAATATTTACCTCGTAATTTCCTTGCTGCTCCATTTTGCACTCTACTCGTTTCTCAGCTTCGAGGATGCGTTCGATCGGCATATCCGAATGCAAACTGCTCGTGCTCTCCACTTCGCTCTGATCCCTTTCCTTGGTACGCTGGCGTTCCTCTTGAACCGCTTCCCTCTTCATGCCCATGGCCAGGCATTTCTGGTATCTACAATACTGACATCGATTTCTCTGTCGTTTATCGATGATGCAGGACTTCTCCTCGCGACACGCGTACGACAGATCCTTGCGAACAGTCCTCTTGAAGAATCCTTTGCAACCCTCGCAGCTGGAAAGTAACGAATGAGCTTCAATTCATCTCGAGAATCAACGAGTTTACCGCTTATTACATTGTTTCGTCGTCTCGTGATTTATCATTCGTGGTTTTTTAAATGTATTTCTTTGTTTCGGTTGGGTAATGAATCTGCGGTTCTATGTCACGGCGAGGTACAACACATTCGCACTTACACAAAAACGAGACTAACATTCACCCTTTGAACTCGACGATCAATTTTCTTTCTGGTTACATTTTCAAAGTACCAAACTAAATACATAGAGAAATGAGTGAAGAAAAACCTGGGATAAAATTAACTTCTTAACCAAATATTCTGAAATTCGATAAAAATAAAACGCATAAAATAACGTGGTGTTACTAAAAAGAAAACTGAAAAATAATTTCGAGCGCAAAGGGTTAAATCCATCGAGAGGTTGCAAAAGATAAATTCTCGTTGTACGTGTAAATGTTAATCTGTCACGCGACATGAATATGTACGATATATGAATAATTGAGATCGCGCAATATTCATACTAGAGGGTATCTATTAATACTTATCAAAAATACATTATGCATTCCGGCCGTATAATATTATTGTATTACGACTCTTCGGCTTCATCGAATTAAATCTGTTTCACGAGACAATATAACGTTTATTAGAGACTCGCGTCGCGTTGGTGTTCGTCGTCTTGCAAAAACAGAAAATGACAGATTTCCGTTACGGGCGACGCTACATTCCTCAGGAATTCTCGGAAGCTGACAGTGGATCGCGGTTCTCGCGCAAAAGTTTGCACGCGATAAGGACAAAGTTCTCGCGGAGAGTATTCCGATCCAGCATTTTAGCAGACACGAAAAGTGAATCACGCGGACTAGACAGGAGCTCGTATTTCGCCGAGGCGACGACTCGAGTCCACTGAACGATTTGTTGGCACGTTTCAGCGTCGTCGTCCTCTCTTTCCATTTCTTTCGTTTTTCGCGTTGTCTCGCCCTGACTAATCCAAGGTTTCATTCGGATAAAGTACCTTCGGTTTACGATATCGCTCGCGTAATCCGCGAGACGCTTCGAAAACACTTCCACCGGGAGAAATTGAGAGATATCCTCTTATAATTCTACCCGACGAAACTAACGGGACAGCTTGTAATTCTGAGTATCGCGAGGGCGCGAGTAGAGAATTACGATGGACCAATTTTCCTCGGTGACACGGGACGAATAAGTTTCCGTGGGAAAATGGTGATTTGGTACGACTGAATTTTAATACGACGTTTCCATCCTTGGAATTTGAATTCCTCGATCGAAATACATTGAAATTTCACGGATCTCGTATCCGAACCTTTCGTACAGGTCTCGCCTGCTGTCGTGCAAACAGATTCCCCCCAATTCTTTTCGATCATCGTGGAAGTTATACACCCAGTTGCAGTATTAAGTCAATCTACTTTCCAAACACCACGAATAATTTCCCCGTCGACCCTTTAAACCCTCTGTTGTCGTTCCGCTCGCGAACGTCTACGTTTCTAACTCAGGCGCGGCCAGGGTCGTCGTTTTTAAAATTGGAACCTCTCCAAAAATCTCGCGTGAGCCAGAAAAGCAGCGACATTCCGCGAAGAATTTATTTTCGTTGCAGCTTCGCGCGTATTTCTGAGACAACTTAGAGGACAACAATTTCATATCCCTTTCACCCCTTTCTCCGCGATGACAACAAGCGGAATCGCTGAACATTACTGCATACTCGAGCCTCGCGTTTCACGAGGATGAAAAATAGAATTGGGAGAAGAGGAGGAGGACCCGGCGAGAGACGCGCGAAACGAAAACACGAGAGAGAGAGAGAGAGAGAGAGAGAGAGAGAGAGAGAGAGAGAGAGAGAGAGAGAGAAAGGGAGATGGAAGGCCGGTGAAGAGGCAGAAGAGAAAGAGAAAAAGCTTACCCGAGAATTGGAAAGAAAGAGGCGGGCGCGCACCGTAAGTACGTAATCATTCCGACGCTAACGAAACGATTTAACGCGTCCATAAAGCATTAAAGATAAATAAAGCCGCATCGTGCATCGTTTAGCTCGGTACACGGCATCGCTTTGTTTTATCAGCAACATCCGCCCTCGGTGTGGCACAAAGAGAAACGATACGATACGGTAATCTCGTGGATTTCGCCGAAAATCAAAATACCCGGCAGACTTCGCGGATCGCGAAAACGTACAATGCAAGTTTATCAGCGGACTCGCAACGAGTGTTGCCTTTTCATCGGTAATTCGCCGCGATATAACTTCGCGATATTAACGGCACCGATCTATGCGTTCACATCTACGCGTTCACGAGACAACTTGAATTAAACAGATTTTTTTTTAATAACCACGCGTAATAGCTTATTCTTAGATATGTAAAACGCAAACGATTATGATTACGTTTATGCCTGTAGGCGGTACAATAAATGATCCGTTCATTTTGAAAGTGATCTAACAATAAGACCATGTTTTTTGTTGACTGTAGTGGCGTGTACAATTTGAAGTTTACTGTCATAAAAAATTTCTTTAAATGGACTTAGGTCAGTTTCAAAATGAACGGCTCAAATAATGGGTCACAAAAATTAAATTTGTCTCTATTTGAAATTTCACAATGCGATAAATATAAACTTGTAAAAAGCCTCTATAAGTCGAATTTTTGTTCGTTGAACCTCTCTGAATCGAAAACTTGGATAAGATGAAAGTTACCAGAAGATTTTAGCTCTTCCCATGAGATTCGATCTTCCGAGACTCGATCGTACCGAGCGTTCCGGACGATACTTTTGCAACAACCATAAATAACGGAATGTTTATCGACCCTGACTATTATTAGCAACATTTTTTCGAATATCAAAGTTAAAGTAACCTCGCATAGCTTCTTTCCGTTTAAATCAGTGTTAACTAGTTTACCGTTGGATGGAGTAAAAATCAAAATTGCAATTAAACGTTCAAACGGGACTCCCAGCCGCTTCACGGAACGCACGCACACCGGCCCCTAACGCGGAACGTTCGAGCAAAGCTTCGAACGCGTGATGCAATTTCTGGACCACCGTGTCAGCCGTTTGATCTTCCCGAGTTTATGCGAAAGACAAATATGTGCATGACGCGCGACACATGTACGGAATCTCATTTTTTTCGGCCACATTAGGATCGACATACGGACCAACTTCTTCTGTATGACGGTTTACGAGTGATATCGTTATCACTCGAAATTGCTTCAATACCAAAATAGTTTGGACGTATTTATATGACTACGCGGGTATTGGGGTTTGCGTTGAAAGTGCAGTGACATACGATGCGTGTCAGCGCGACGCACATTGCCTTCGCGATAGTGGCTCGCTTAATTCTCCAAGAATTATATGTTCGCCGCATGCGAAGGGAAACGAACGAAAAGATAAATACACGCCGAGATGGTACATATTTGCGTTCTTCTTTTGCGCGCATTGTCACTGCTATTTACCGCGAAATAACGATATCGGTGTTTTGCTCCGCACGGTCTACGTTCGTGCGACGTCGCGCGGAAAATTGCGTTTTGCCCAACGGATGGAAACGCGTAATAAGGGGGCATCGATTACACGAAAAGGAAATTATGGGGCTTACGGCGCGACGACGGTACGAATCAGATTCTCACGGCGTACGTATATGCTAATTTGCCGAGAGTCGTGTTTACTTGGTTTTAAGATCGAGAACGCGCCGATTATGCCCTTAGCGTACGATTTCGTAGTCGTATTCCGAAACGGAGCAAGAAACTCACGCTAAGGTTCTAATTTCAAAGTAAGTAGAAACGAAGGTAATCCACGAGCGTAATTGGCATCAACATTATTGCTACGGGCATTAAATCATCGTTACGTCGAAGGTTCCATTCGTTATTTGATTTTTAAAAACGAACGCAATTCCCATCCATCACTCCCGATAACGATCGATCGTAATTACAAAACTAACGGCAAATCATGATGCCATTTGATCGCAAAAAAAGGGGGGGGGGCATAAAAACAGCGAGAAAGATAAGTTAGCTATTTCGAGAATGATATCGGCATAGAACGATAGGGACCGTCAAAAGTTTCACAACGAATAGACAATAAATATAAATAAATTTAGCTTGGCGTTACTCTGAACGGAGTTGTTCTCGACCCACCGCTAGTTAAATGAAAATTTAAAAGTCGTTCCAGGGTGCAAGAAAAAACTTGCAAGCCGGCGCTACGAGTTCTCGAAAGATACTATTCCTAGACCAACAGTGCCGACAAAAATTATGCATCAAAATTCGTCCTAATACGCAATGTCAGATCGGCTGAATCTACCGATCGAAAATCAACAGGAAATCAACACTTTTCCGATTACCGATTCTCGCGGCATCGTAAGCAGGCGGCTAACGAGCCAAGAGGTTCGTCCTCTCATTCGCAGAGAGGGAACACACCGACCATCCTCCTCGTTTGATCGCGAAACGAAAAATGTCGCCTCTCGCCTCGCCGTTATTGCCACTCGCGATACACGCGAGACGACGGACACGGCGCGCGAGTACGAGCCCTGATAATGGCCGTGATTGCTTAATTAGCTGCCGTTGGAGTTGGAGCAAAGTGCTTGTACGACGAAGACGCGCCTCGTCCCTCTCTCCCTTCTCCCGTAGGAACTACGGCTGGGTAATCGTCCTAACCTCGTGAGCTGCAACTCGCTGCAAGTCCAAGGTTGTCCGGGGGCTCTGATGCAACGCCGAGCATCGTCGTAGGTTCTTTGGTACGCGGTGGGGAATGGCTACGCGAGGTTGAGGGGGGATGGTGGGTGGAGGGGTGGGGGGATGCATGTGCGAATAGTGGGGCATCGAGATGCAATTCCAGCGGATCGCGCTGCGTTGCGGTTGGGATTCGTCCGTGGATTGCCGGCAAACGAATGATAGAAGAATGCGTCGATCGTTGGGAATAACGCCGCGTGACGGGTAATTTGATTTGGATGCCGCGTAGTAGTGGACGTAGGGTGAGAATAATTTTGTATATCCCGAAGGGGGCTTAGAAATCCCTTTTCCCATTTTCTTGAACCAGGTAAACCTTCGCCCTCGTTTCGTCGCGTGATTTATTACGGAGTACGGGATTTGCGTGAAATTGGAAAGACGACGTAAGTTTTAATTGGAAACATCTGGTCCTTTGAGGACGAGACAAACTCTTGGGGATTGAGACATTTCCCGAGGAGACGGATAATGTTCGTGATTTTGATCAAATTGAGAAGTACGAACTACGGTACGAGTTTTATATTTTTACGAGTACCTTGAAAATTCTTTTTTTTTTTGTTACGGCTCATCCGTAACTGTCGTGTCTACGTGCCGTGACAAATGAATATTTATGTATACAAACTGTCAAATGGTGTTCTCAGATTAATGTATCCAGATATTGTTCTCAGCGTCACGGAAGATTGAACGAGAACGGTGAAGCTTTCTCTCGGCGACGCGTTAATCCTTCGGGGTTTCCCCGCTCAAAAACAATATTTTGACGCTCTCGTATGGAAAACAGAGCGAGAACGAAGCGTGTCGGGAGACCCGTGGTTCAGGCTTAAAAATGTCAGAATTCACGGTTTGCGGGGCATAAAACATTTATGTATTCGGCAAGTAGTTTACGTAGCACGCTTTTTACGCCGATCGATACAACGTCATGTCCACGTAGACACGGTCACCGTCGACTATCAAGCGCGTCGATCATTTCCTTCGAGACTTTAGACGCGTTACGTGCGTTACTACTATCTTAGCCTTAATCGATTCCTAGTTTCTTACCAAGTGATATTACCGCGCGACTAGCATCGCCGATCGATTGGAAAATTGGATGTATTCGCGTGCAGGACTATCCATTATAGTCATTGGAAATTTACTCAAAAGCAAAAAGATAAGGCGACGCGTTGTCGGAGTCAAAATTCTCCGTAGAAATATTATTTAGAGGTGACATCAATGGTATAAAAGTTACTAATGCAAGGTGGTATTCCGTAAAAAGAATAGTGAAAACGTTAAATGCAACATTCGGCAAGAATCGCATTATATTCCACATTTCTTCCTATCCACGAATCATTATCATTCTAAATACTCGTCAAGATTCGCGTTAGAAATTATATGCATTATTTTGAGCCGACAAATGATAAGATAAAAATTACCGATGCTGGGTAGTCCGTGACAAAAATAATAAAAACGCTCGATGCCAATTTCCTCAAAGAATCGCATTAATCTCCTAAATTTCCCCGTATTCACGAATAATGGACATTCTAAATACTCGGGGACAAATACTGTCAAGTATATCCGTGCACGTAACACCCGGCGATCTTCCGTCTTCGCGAACACGCAACGCTACGTTGCAATTAGACCCGCCGCAGCTGGATCCGCGATACAAAAGAGAGCGCGCGATAGGATGACGTTCGTGACAACGAGAAGCGCAAAATGCACGATTCTAACATTGAGTTTCCTTGAGATACGTTCGCGTCGATTGTTACGCCGCCACGGTTGGTTCGTCGACATTTTTATTATTCCACGAGACGGTTCGACGCACCGCGATTATGCAAACGCGGTCGTCGCATTTGCACGTTCCTCCTTTTTTTTTTCGTATGCACGTGACAAACGTATGCGTTATGAAGTTATTGCCACATTTGGTAGCGCGAGTAAGTCAGAGTTCAGTGTCACCGGCGAGAGAATTTACGACTAGCTTCGCGAGTCGACATAGCGCGTCGTAAAGAAAAAGAAAATGTTAATTCCGCGAGATACCCCGCAGTTATCTGCCGTTTCTTCAAATGGATCGTGTAATCAATTTGACGTTTGGCGAGAGTGTACGCGGATCGAGAGACGGAGAACGTCGTTAAATTCCACGGGAGTTTATTTCCCGAGCGTATTCCACGTCCGTTGCTATTAGCGCTTCCGATCGATCTATATTTAATCAATTTCACGATCATTCGTCGCGCAGCGTATCGCGAGTTACGTGCCGTGCAACGAGTTTCCACGAAATTTTCCCTTCGCATTTCCATTTTTTTTTCTTTTTTTTTTCATTCGCCCGTTCGAACGGGATCTGACCCTTAACGCGCTCGAGCGATACGAAATGAAAGAAACGGAAGGTCAGAGGTAACGATAATTTAAGAAAAATAAAGACATTATCGTTTCACCGCAGATCGGGGGCGCGGTTGCATATTGTAGGTAAACCGATTCCCGTTTCCCCGATTACCGCAGGTCATTAATACGTTCTAAAATTACTGGTATTATTCATCGTCGTTCATTAACGAGGGTACGGATTATCAGGCAAATTCTGAGACCTTGAACTGTTCGTCGAAGCGATGCGTAAGCCGTTTGGATTATCGCGAATAGAACCGATTTGTATTCGTGAGCCGAGCATCGGGAAATACGTTCGTTCGTACGAAAGAAAGGAACGTACCCTAACCTTAAATACATTTTTTTACCAAATTAACATTATTTCTACCACAGTTTTCGTGTATACCTATCTCGGCCAAAACGTATTTTGGATCCAGAAAGAGACCGGAGAAAAAGATACCACATGATTAATTTAACAACCAT
The DNA here is from genome assembly GCA_933228935.1 of Pemphredon lugubris. Lineage (NCBI taxonomy): Eukaryota > Metazoa > Arthropoda > Insecta > Hymenoptera > Crabronidae > Pemphredon > Pemphredon lugubris. The sequence goes on along the minus strand of OW121817.1, from coordinate 53,255,484 downwards.
TATAGGAAAAGTCAACAATTTAATTGAGGAAAAACGATTAAACTAATAATAATGATTGTAAGCGAAAATTTTTAAAAGATGTCTCTCGACACCTTTGCAAGAAATAGTGTTAATCTTTGCACGTCCCTGATCGTTATCTCTAACACGGTGAGATAATTCGTCTTTATAACTCGAAGACGCGCCCCGATGGTTCCATGCGAATAACGAGGTTTTTACAAACGTTAATCGTAAATTAGCGAGTGATTCGACACGTACCTGTAAACTCCGTAGTGTTTGCCACTGGCGCGGTCACCGCAAATCGAACACAGGTGCTTACTTCCGGAAAGGGGATGGTTGGGTGGGTACGGTGCGACCGATTTGTTCTGACCACTCGGCGACGTACTCAGGAGATTGCTGTGACAACCAGCGTTGAAGGATCTAACGTGTAAAGAGGAGAACAACAAAGATTCGTTAGAAGTAATTAAACTATGATCGTTCCAGAAACTATTTTTTTTTTCTTTTAATACAAGACCATTTTCCTACGGCAAACGCAAGCGCGATTAAAAATTTTTACCGGCACGTAGCACAAAATTGGGTCACTTACGAACATGGGTTCGTTAATAAAAGTTATATCCTCCTCACCACACCCGTGTATGCTTAAAGTTTGTAACGTGTATTCCCGAACACATTTTGCGCATACACGAAATGTACGAGACACAATTAAAAATCGCGTCTTTACGTCAGAAAGGCGTCAGAATTATTTATACCACGTTTTTCAATAGTCTGACTATAAGTAAAGAATTTTTAAAAAATGAGTTTATCAGTTATTTTGCGTCATGTGACGCAAAAAATCTTTAAAATAAGATAATGTGATTCCAAAAATATATATATACATAGTGAACAGATCAGTTTCATAATCAAGGGCATGTATGTCAAATAATTGTTTAACCCCGAAGAATATTTTTAAATGCTTGATACATCAGGGTACTATTTTTTTTTTACTAACCCGTTTTAATTGATACTCCACGTTACCCGTGATCTATACATATACATACATTGTACTCGGCGTCCCACGCCATTTTCAAAGAATCTTTTATCCAACGATTACTTACCCCGGACTGTTTGGACCAGAGGGGCTAAAGTTTCCTGGGTTGATGAGACTGGCCGTGTCAGGCTTCATGTCGAGTGGACTCTGTGGGCCTACCGAGGACATGGACATGTTACTGTTGTCCAGACTCAGCCCTGAAACACAAAATTTCTAACGTTAGACGAGACGATCTCGTTATTTCTCTCCGTCAGAAGCGCGTATCTCGAAAAAGCAGAAGACAATCGCTAAAAGACGAAATATATGTATAATTATCCACCGTCGCGCGTCGTCACAATTGCAACGACGTCGTTAATCGTTCTTAAAGTATCGTCGACTTACAGTTACGGTAAGTCATAGGAAACATGTGCGGCGAAACGTGAGTAGTCGGATAGTAGCCACGTGCCGGCATCGTTGAAGACGCCATGCTCGTAACGAAGGGCGATTTTCGTGCGTCGGCGTCGGCGTTGGCGTCGCCGTAGGCGAGGATAAGCAAACTCGGAGGAAATTATAGGAAACTCGAGGGATCGATGGTCGATTGAAACGTGGGATCACAGAGCCACGAGCCGATGATGCCTACCGATGCAAGCTGATCGCCGCAGGTGAATACTTACGGGCCAGGTTGTCGGTAAAAGGAGGGGATATTTAAGCTTTCGTACGATTTGAATGGGGAAACGGGTGTATCGTTAACTCTCGATCTCTTGTCGTTCCTCGTTTATTCCGGATGTGGGCTCGTTTTGCGGGAGTGGATAATCGCCAGGGTATACCGAGTCACTTGGAAATATTTTTTCGAATGATCACCCCGTATTTCTTTTTTCTCGACTCGGTTAACCGATCGGCATCGCACTCGCCCGGGCACCATAATCGATCAAGAGTCTTTTCACGAATTATTAGTACAGATCCATGTTTGTATACAAAACTATTTGATTTTGGAAAAATTTCGCAAAAATTTTGATTTTGCAGATCGAACCGTATTGATACGCGAATGATTTGAAGTATGCGTTCAAAAACTGTAGGATCCAAACGTAAGTACAAACGAATTCTATCAATGACAAGGTGAAATCGTTGTTAACAAAGGCTACAATTTCGTGTTTTTAGTTTCTTTTAATTTCTGATTTTTGCAGAAGGGTTGACATTTTAATACGAAAGGCCCCGCTCTTTATTTTCCTCTCACGCTATATTCCGAGCCTCGGGTATTTGTAGGAAGAAATTCGACATTGGACCGTGCGACCGCACCTCGGATCGACAACGGCAGTCTTTTCTAGAGAGACGCGAACGAATGACGACGAGCAAGATAAATGACATTTTAATCGCTTTCGGACAGACGTCGTCGCCGATGGACACGCTCCCGCCAATGGACGAAAAAGGGGGGTGACGAGCGGTGACATGGAAGATGGCAGAGGAAAGACGAGTCTGATCGTTCGGATGATCCGTGCCGTCGGGGACGCGTCAAGTGTATCGGTAATTGCAGGTCTGACGTCACTGTCTCTCCGCCTCCCTTTCTCACTCTCTCGCTCTCTCTCTCCTTCTTTCGTTCCTTTTCTGTCTATCGCATCTCTCCCTCTCCGTCTCTCGCTCTATCTCCACTGTTCGTCTCTCCCTCGCGCTCAACGTGATCGCGCAGAGAAACGCATCACTGGCCGACAAATGCGCAGCAGACACATTAGGATTTATGGCAGGGGCTCGCTCGTTGCAGCCGGTGTCGTCGAATCTAGCGATTATTTTGAGGCCGAAGCAATATAGTAGCATCGTCGGATTATCGTACCGCGATTCCTAATGCGATGCCGTTGATAAGGATTTATTGAATCAAGGTCAACGCTACCTACTCTCGCGCGTTAATTACGCGGATCAATGTAACTTCTCTTTATCTCAATCCGAACGGTTTAAAAATACCAAGTGACTTTCCAAATACTTAATCTCGTTTCTCTTTATCTCCCCATTTTGTGAGTCAAGTTCGAGGGGTTCGCTCCATCGCGCGTAAAGATTGTATTTGTCGAAAGCTGCGTGGGTTACTCGTCCCGTGTGAATTCCCGGTAAAACGGTATACATGAAATCTACCAAGTACGAATCAAGGATAAACGACGGAGCCTTAACGTAGGCGTCAATCGAGTCGTCGAGCGTAGAAAAACGAATGAAAAATCGCGATAAGAAAAAATGGGTTCGCGACGAAGGTTAACGGTTTTAATGGATCTCGATTGAGAATCCAGCAACGGGCGGGCGGCGTTCGTCGGACGCGCCTTTTCGCGGAAAATACTTCTATCGAGGTCGTAGCTCTCGCGACATCTATTTCGAGTCTTGGGTCGCTGATTGCGTGCCTCTCATCACTGTCGTTTATTAAAGCGCCGCTTGCTTTAATTACGCAACGCGAGCGCGCGAAGCGTACCGAAGGTCGTCGACAGCCGGCGAGACACCGTGGCGAGAGCCGCGAACGAAAACTCCTTGCGCGTACACGCGTACGCGCGCGACAAATGCGACAGCGCCGAACCGACGTGCATCTTGAATAAACATCCTCGTCCGACGACGGAGCTAAAAGACGGTCAGCGAAGCGCGCGAATTAACGGCGGTACAATCGTATCGGTGAAACGAACGACGCGACGGTAGGTACGAGTCATTTTTAGATAACGCGAATCCTCGAGCGATCTTAGAGCGATGGTAACGCGAATGAGATATTTCGAAATTTTTATCGGCAAGACCTGCGACGATATCGATCCGAAGCTCTCGCGAGATCGGTTCGTCCGCGTTCGAAGAATACGAGTCAATTTTTCTCGCGATGAAACAACAGTTCTATTCAAAGTTACAACGATTCGGTAGAGCCGGGAGAAAAAAATACGGCGATCGTAGGCATAAGATCGACCGTTGTAATTCTCCGAAACACAAAGCCAAACAAAACCTGGAAAGATTCTATCGGTCGTACCTCGATAAATGAAATTTATCGACAAAAGAAAGATCGAAACGAGGATCGAAACGTATTCTCCAATCACCATTACACCCTCGCCAACGTATCGACGCTTCTCCGTAACTTCAAGTTCATCCATCATTTGTCTACCTACTTGCTCGCGCGCGCGCGAGAGAGTGAGAGGGGGGCGGTGGGAGGGGGAGGGAGGGAGTAACGAGTTAAATTTGCAACGAGGACTGCAGTTAAGAGAGACGATCGAGTCATAAACGCGGCTTTAACCGTATCGGGAGAGGGCGGGAGTAGGATGGGACGAGGACGCGAGAGTGGCTGCAAGGCCAAGCTCGGTGACGGTGTATTATACTTATAAACCGGCAGTGTCGGGCACCTTGACCAGGCGCAAATACACGCCGGTGCAACGTTCCGAAGTGGTGTGCAGATACGTGCGTGTAACAGGACGCGGCGTACGTGTTTGTAAACGCAAAAACACGCGACGGCGGCGACGCCGCGAATTTCGTATGCGACCGATAGAGGGGCAAAAGGAGAATCGGCAGCGGGAGGTGTCGATGGGGAACGGGGGTAGTGGTGGGGGATCGGAGGAAGGGAGAGAGAAGAGAGAAGTACGAGAACGAAAGAAAAGAGAAAAAAAAGAAAAGAACAGGACGACCTACACCAACGACGAATCAAGTGCGCGTTGGGATTTTTCTTGAATATTTCAGATATTCACCTTTAAAGGTGAATCGACCGAATCGGTGCGAATCGAATATTCGAGCGCGCCACTCGCAGACTCCGACGACCGATTACCAAGGACGGAGAAGACCTGCTTGAAATTGGGAATGGTCATGTATCGCGTCGCGTATCGATCGCGTTATCGTGACAGGAAATATCCAGCCACCGGATCCGGCCAGGTTATACGTGAATAATTTCGTGGATGAGACTTTTTTATGGATGAGGAGCTTGAGTATGTTTGCTCTTTACCTCCCCAAACTGGAGCGGATAATGTTGGGATCTGCGATGAACGTTTAAGCGCGTTATACCTCGTTAATAATTCATTGTTAACCGAGCACGGCGATTTAAGTATGCGCAGGGGTAGTACATGTCGGTTGAAAGTTTAAAACGTTTCATTGTATTTCTAGTTTTTTGAAGAGCGATTGATAGGAGATTATCGCGAGAATGATGAAATGTAAATAGCTCACCAAGGTCTAGGAAGAAAGCGTCGAGGCGTCGCGGATACTTGGATTCGAGAGTGAGAGGCGTAGCGCGGGTTGAATACGAACTATTTTCATGTATATAAATCAATTATATCGCGTTGTGCGCAGAAGCGTACCAGCGTGGGTCATTTATTTTTTTAAGAAATACAAATTCCAGAAAAGATCTGAAGTGGTTATTTGAGACCGTTGACTCTCCCTTCCCCCTTTCCAACATCATCCAAAGTGACGTTTCGCGTATCGGATCCTTTTGTTAATACTCCCACGTATACGGTAAGTCCTTTTTAAAGCACCCAAGTATTAGAGATGCGTCAGCGACGTAAGGGGATCTGTTTTTGGCGAATTTACCGGGAATGAAACACGAGACCAAAAAGAATAGGCGACACCAGGAAAATGAGACGGCAGCAGAGCAGACAACAAGGTCGGCAAAGATAAGGGGAGTGATGAACGACTGACAAAAGGAAAACGTAATGGACATTTTATAACGGCTCTGAGTCATTAATAAACATTGCGCGGAATATGTTGATCGGGGCGTAATGGAGAAAAAAAATTAACCTTTCGTAATATCGACCAGATAACATTGTCTTCGACGTTTAAACGTTTTCACTTCTATGAGATTAATTTTTTAACGGACCTACTGTAATCTTCGATACGGTATATGAATACTTATTGATTTAAGTGGATCGTTACCGGAGTGCCCGTTACAATAATCGCGGGGACAAAGAACGAAAATGTTTGATACGTCAAGTTTCGTCGGAGTAATACAAAACATATAAAGTATGAAATTGTGCTGGTCGTAAACGCGTTACCGGAGTGGCTATAATTCAAGCTTCTCGAACGTGACTCGAAATATTGAAAAAAAAATCGGATAAAGCGAGACACCTACCCTCCTCCGTTCCTACAACGCCCACGGAAAAATGTAATTCAATCGCGTTAAGACCATTTCGACGGTCGTAGTTTCACGCGGTCGCGTTGAAATGCGACAATACTTTAATAGTTTTTTCAAGAACTTTTATTCTTTCGTTACTCTTACTTGCAAATTTACCGAGAACCCTCCGTCTCACTGTTGCACCATTGTTTTACAAATATTCGAATCGTTATTAAAATAATGGAATGATTACCGATTTATTTGACCTGTCGCGAGGGGTTTCACCTCCACACCCTCTTCATTTTTACCTCAAGAACTTCGCAGAATAAAGCAAAATTGTTACCTCGGTACATTATAATAGCCATTATGTATCGAAATAAAATCTAAGTTCAAATTCTCGCATTTTTTGTGAGGTGGACGTCGATGACTGAGCTCACGACCTCAATTCGCGTCTATCGCGATGCGTCTTAAAAGCAATCGCTAAAATTTCGCGAATACGAAACGGCGTTACGTATTACCGCCAGTCGTACATCACCGTGCAATAATTATTAGCACTGGTACGTCAGGCGATATTGCGATATTGCGAAACTATCCTCCGACCATAGGAAGAAGATGAATATTTATGTTCCAAGAAGCGTCGAGAACCTTGAAAACGGCAATAAACCGTTTCATTGCACCGTTTCGTTGCATTCCGCGCGCCGGCGAGATGGAAACCCGAGGAAAACTCGGGAACGCGGTGAATTATGGTACGGCGGTATATCGAGCCGTAAATACACGGCGTCAACGTTTCATTAAAACTTAAGCTGCCACAGTATGTTAGAAAAGACCAACGCGCGCAAACGAGCGCGGATGCGCGTTGCCAACGTTTTCGAGAGAATTCTTAACGCGCCATCTCAAATGTTTGCATTCGTATCATCGTTTCTGTACGAACGATGAAATTCCGTTGTACCGCTCTCGCTGACAAACCATATCGTATGACCGAGCACGGACGCGTAATTACGATCGGATCGGTCAGATTTTATCTTCAAAGAGTAAATGAAATCGTACCTCATTTGTAATTGTAAATTCATCTCGGCAATTGCGCACTTTTCCCAACCATTTCCAATTAATTAATGCCCGAAATATAAAAGATTGAAGCTTTTTAGCATACCTCTCGCTCCCCGTGGAACTGATGTACCAAGCACGTCAACCTTATCGAGTATCCACGTTATTGCGTACTCAAAGCAACACGCGTAACTATTGTGCCGCGACACGTGTAACGACATAAAGTAACAAAAGTCTGCGCAAACAATGCCGTGACACGTGCCGCCGTAAAATTGCGGAATAAATTTGTCGCAGCGTACAAATTATTGCGCATTGTTCGTAAACCTACCGATTGATTTGTCCTTAACGCGTACCAAAAGTACTTTCGAAGTACCACATAGGTTGGGACACCCGGTGCAACGCGAGCCTCTCGAATCCGTGCAATTAACAAACGATCGAGGCACCGGCCTTCTTTTTAGCAGGCACACACAGCCATAAATATAATCTCCCTCGTAACCGGAGAATCTGCCGATTCATTGGCGCGGGCTTCGATGCATCTCTACGATGACATTGAGCTCGCGCGCAGCGGCCTCAAACGAGCAATGCGAAATGCAAAAAAGCCTCAGAGCTGTAACGCATATCATTCTTCAGTCGCCGCTAACTTTAGATCCGTGTAAACGAGCGTATAAGCGCTGAATTAAGCAAATAACCGGCGCACACGGTGTACGTTACATATATCAGTCGAGCCGCGCAGTTATTTTCCTTTTTCGAGTTACACGCTAAATTACCGGCACAGAGATCCCCACCGGGCTACGGATCCAAGGAGAATCATCATTCTCTTACCGCCGGTAATCCGTTGTTCCGATAACGACGGAGACGCCGCGACGTCTCGTTTTCTTTTGCGGTGTCTTTTTTAACGATTGGTACGAGTCGATGTCTCGTTGCAATGAAGGTATTAACTATTATTTTTTACGGGGTTGTGTTAACATGTAACATACATGGTTAACGAAGGTAAGGATTATACGCGGGATCCGTACTCGAAAGATTTGACTATTCTTCGGAATCATTGCTGTTTGGGACGTTGAACGCGAGTTCGAGAACCCGGAAACTGATATATTACGAATGTTAAGGTCACGGCGTATATCGTTTCCCTTTCAACGCTGTGCAATCGAATAAATTTAAAGACGCGTTAAATACTGCCAAATCTACGATTTGGCATAACTCGATTCCATTACGTAGTATCTTATAGCAACCTCTTTCCAACAGGCGACATTCGGACGATATTCAACGCGTTACTCCACGTTTGAACTTTTAATTCTTAATACTGTTACGAATCGCATTGTCTCCCTGACGTCCGGCACACCACCGACGGGCTGCAGTGTGTTTGCCGGGCGCTGACGTTTCATGTCGTTAAGTTTGTTAACGCAGAAGTTGTACTCGTGCTCTCGATACGAGCGGTTGCATTCAAATTCAATATACGTTCTTCTTTCTATAAAAGACCTAAGCTTCGTTCGCGCTCGCGTAACCACCCGTAACAATACCTTTCAGCGGCGTTACGAAACGTCCAGTGGTAAACCATTGAATTATCGATTGTACGTAACGCGCAATTTATAGAATGTACGCGCGATTTCCGAGAGCTCGGCACCAAATTCCGGAACCCCCGGGCAAAGTTGGTACACCGGACACGTACACGACCCGTAGCTTTCAGGAGCGTAATTCTCGACGCGACCGCCGCCGTACCGTGACCCGTGACGTATCGATCCTAACGAAAGAATAACACGGACGGCCGATAATGATCGGCCTCGCGATATTCGTCCGACGGTCGAACGATTTTTCAGTCATTATTGTACGGTGGTCCGAGGCGTTTATGACGGTGACGTCACCGTCTGACAATTTGTACGCTCTTCCGAAACTGAAAACCAGTTTCCCGCGCAGCCCGACCTCTTGCAAAGCGCCTTAGGCGCATGGGTGAACGCTGCACCGTGCGCTTCGCAACGTGCTACACACGGACCGACGAGATCGTAAATTTACTATAAATTCTCCTCTTTGTTGGACAACCCGATCGTAAATTGTCGAATGCGCGCGATAAATATGACGAGGCATCGCGATAAAAGACTACGGGAATCGCGGATGCCGAGTAAACGCAATCGATATATTCTCGCGCCGAATAGAAATATACGCCTGTCAGTGGTAATCAACGATTTTGACCCAAATTATTTTCATCTCTGCGCGGTCGACCGCGAACGCCCGTCACTGGACAGCGGCTTTAAATCTTAGGGTGATTCGAGATTCGCGTGTCCGCCAGAAATATCTTCCGGCGATACTCTCGATACGCGAAAACTAAAACAATCTCTTCGAGTGTCTCGGAACGGCAAATTTTTTTTTATTTTCCATCTCTCCTTTTCTCGCAGATTCGATTCAATATCACGTCGATATATTATCGATATTGTTGTGAGCCATGTATTTTCAATGTTGATCAAAGTTGATACATGTGATATTTTGATTTGGCTAGATCGCTAGAGGCAAGGACGTCGTCCATTCTTCGAAGATTCGAAGATTCCAGACCGATTATTTAAATTTCGTGCAATTTAATTAATAATGGCACATTATCGAGCGTGTTTACATCGACTGTCGGAAGTGTCGCAACGCCCCTGAACGATGTACGTGCAATATACATATTTAACGCTCGTCGATAGAGACTCGGGGCAAAGACGAGATTACGATTCCACGCGAGAGTCTCCGTTGATTCTCGTCAAGAAACGGAGTAAGCCCGTGCTTTCACTTTTTATACCTCGCCGATTACTATCAAAAGCGAAAACCGAAGTAGGGGGAAAAATCGTACGATTAATGATTTCCGCGCACGCCAATGCGACCGCGGCGTGAAAAGTTCTCGTCCGCGTGTAACAAAAAAAAAATAAAAAAAAATAAGAAATAAAAAAAAAGCAACGTTTTTTGACGCGCACAGTCGAGTTTTTAACAGTTTCCTGCACGCAGCTGCGACCGGATGCCGCTCCCACACCAGGATAGCGTTATGACGTTGCACATGCAACCCACGCAAATTGTACATGTGCACGAATGTACGAAAATAGTGCTGCCCCTGGCGTTAGTCCTTGAACCCGTGAAAAAACTCGTTGGATTAATGACTCCTCCGAGGCTGATTTATTTCGCAGAAGAAACCAGCCGCGAATCTCAACGACGGCAACCTGCGAATTTATATCCGCGATCGAAGCTCGAAATGCCAACCTGAGCCGATCGATGAGTGCCAAAGGTGAATCCATATCAGACTAATTCTTTATCATAAAGATATGTTAATCCGTGGAACGCCAATCGAAAAAAATTTCGCTGATTTACATATTGCATCATGGGTCGTTGCGATTTATTCGCACCGGGTTGCAACGAACCGCGGTTCGCATTTTCTTTCTCTTGACTTTTTCAACATGAAATCAATCTGTATATAATAATTGTTTTCCGGTCGTTCTCAAAATGGGGTTAACATCCGCGAAGTCAAAGGTTCAGATAATAAAAACGATTATATGAAAAGTTGTGCATTAAATACCCGAATGTTGCACTGATTTAATCCCATTTCAAAATAACTCGAAAACAACGCCAATTATGATGTATCCATCGATTTAATTGAAATGCTCGGTCAATTAGTTAACCTCATTTTACTACTTTATCAAAACGTTAGGAGAAAATTCGAGGCAACGTCTACCGAAAGTCGATCGTCGATGTTAACACAAAGCTGGTTCTGTACTAACTATTTGGGGCTGCGAGACGCGCCGTAATATTTGAATCTCGGGTGCAAACGTTGGAGATAACAGGTACGATCTCCCTCTATCTCGTAAGACCTTCGCCAGAATTTTTTACGTGGATGCACATAAAACGCAGCCGTGGAAAGGAATACAAAACCGGTGTTTCTGGAATTATTCACGGCCTATTTCTATTACTTACGCGAGACACGGTAAATTTCGTGGAAGAGCGAAGGCGTTCCACGGAAACGATAGTTCGAAACATGAAAAAATGTGAAAAGGTCGAAGTAAGTTTAAATAAAAAATTACGACAAGTAATTGCTTATTATATGTATGATACTCGCGCTTACGAGAAGCGCGTTATGTTTACGCATCAAAGGACGATCGTAGGTTTACGTAAAAACGCGTTAGTTAACCCTTCACTGCATTGACTCTTTAAAAAAAACAATTCTTTTTACTATACCTATTGAATACCGCGTATACATAGAAAATAAATTTGAAAATCATATTCAACTTTTTAGTACAAAACTGAACTGTGTTTTATACTTACAAAGTAGCATATATAAATTTATAACGTAGGTATGTTTGTCACAATATAAATGACCTACCAATGGTTTTTAAAAGTCCTCTGTTGTGATAGTAGCGTATTGTAACTGTTGTAGCAGATATGTTACATATGCGATGAAGGCGACGAACGAAGATTTCTCCTCTTACTCTCGATTTACGTAAACAAATTTGTTTTTTTATACTCGATTCCTTGGGCGGGAAAACCCCATCCGCGTATATCGAGAATCGAAGAAACGCATGGATCTGCACCGCTGCGTTCCGATACCAATGAAAGTCAAAGTCTCATGCATCTGGAGCGACTGAATACGAAGCAGACTGCACGTGAACGCACCGCATACTCATGCATACATCTTGCTTACGTTAAAACATCTCGCAACGTCGATTCCTTGATGGAGGACACGAATGTCGGTCAGAAAATCGAATAATTCATCTCATCGTAATTTCTTATTACCCGATCGTATACCATTGGCACGCAACCGTTCGTCATTCGAAAGATCGATCTCGATAATAATTATTCACATTTTCAAGAAAAATAATCTTTTAGAAAATAATTTATACAAATGCATACGACGGCGCTCGGGAAAAACGTACCAAGCGTAAGATTGAATTGTTTTTCTCGAGCGCAAAATGTACGCGTGGATAAAATAATCGAAGTCAGCGGTTCTCAAACTTTTGTACCGTCCGGATCCTTGGTGTAAGAAGTTTGGAAGCAGCGAGTCCTCCACGAGCTCGTTAATTTGGAATTATCAAAATAGGATTAAAAAATTTGTTACCTTGGATGCGTGGAGATTACAACCACGGTAACATAGCCGCAAATAAAGAGTGACACGGGGTGGACTTTGTCAAAGAAAATTCACAGTTTCCACCTTTTCTCCAAATCCAAGGATGAACACAAAAATTTTATATTAACAAAGGATAACGATTATAATGTACCGAGATACATAAATTTTGTTATTCCACAAACTCTTCGAGGTAATATTTGTCGCTAACAAGTCCCCCGCGAGGGTGTGAGAGAAGAATCCGTCACTCCTCCCTCCAAGCGGGAAATTGAGATTACGCTTGTGCGCGATAATCAAGTTCGAGCGAGAACGCAACGAATGGAAAAAGTGGATGAAAGAAATGTCGCTCGGCCGGCCATGCGGAATATGGTAGACCACGCGCAGTCGAGAGCTTCGTCGCGATCGATGAGATACGTACACACTGTGGCGTGCCCGTCGCATCGTACGGCCCTGAAAGTGCAGAGGAGACCGATCTATATGCAGCTATACTTTATATAGCACGGCGTGCCACGTGCAGGGCAACTCGGTACCTGGGTCACCGGGAGAAGGTCACGGGGTCGAGATTTCAACCTAGGTGGACGGACTCCGCGAGTCTCGTGGGCGTGCAACTGCGCTCGCTGCGCTGCAGGTGCATAGAAACATGCCCGGCGAATGATCGTCGATAACAGTGCGAGAGATCCTTCTATCTCGTTTAGCTTTCCCGATTTATTAAATTCAAAAATATATCGAATAAATTTCATAACCTCGAATAATTTAAACATAAACATTCGTCTCACTTACTGAATTGAAATTGAAATTACGATGTAAACAAAATAAAAATAGGTCGTTCCAATATTCCATCGCAGTGTCGATGTAAAAAAATTAACGTAAATACGCTGCGCGCATATATCAATACAGGGGGTAATTACTAATCGAATCGTTTAACAATTGCGTTGTTGTTTACGCGCAACGAGGCCGCTGAACGCCCTCGTATGGACTCGAAACATTTCTAAAGCGGTAATTAAACTGAATCGTGCGCGAACGAAAAGATATTGTTCGTCGATCAACAGTTGGATGCCGATCCAAAGGGAGACGCGATAAATCATCGCGGGACAGTGCTCGGAGTAAAAGTAAATTACGCCGAGGAGTTACCAGTGAGCAATTAATCTTCCAAGCGAATCTGACTCGCGCGCGGGCACGGTTTGGCGCGGTGCGGCCCTGATTGAAAATATCAAACTACTTGCATGTATATCAGCGAATACGCGAGTGGTTAAATTGGCCTTGCGCGTGAATATCATGGCGAAGGTCAGAGGTTCGTGATATCAACCAGGTGAGGTAGCGTATAACCACCCACGCGCAACTCGTCCAGGCCGCGTATATAAGCCTCGTTGTGGCACAGGTGCAACGGAGCGTGTCGTTTCTCCACGACACGCGTGCTCCCGCTACTGCCACGGCGTACATTCGTGGCAAAGAGATATTCCTTAGCGGATGGAAGTTATAATAAACAATGTCGTTAAAACACGAGTGCGCCAGTAGATCCGGAGTGGTGCATAAATTGCATGAATATGGACGTCCTCGAAATATTTAACGCGAAAAATAAATACCGGATATACGTCTCGAAAGAAATATAATTTTCGTAATATCGCGTAGGGAGTTGATTGTTTGGAAACTTTGCCAGACACCTCGCTAGACACTTTATAATAGCGAAATTTAATTTTGTCGCCTACGCACGTACCGTACGAGCGAAGTGTACGACACTTGAATAGTAATTACGGTGGACATTATTGAAATTATTTGATATACCTAAAACGTTTATGTTTGGATATCCATTCGTTTCGAAGTATAGCTCGTAATACGGATGAGAAATATTTTTAAAACGTTTCGCACCATTTCGAATGTTAATCAGGATTGATACAATTATGGTAATCGCGGGCAGGTATAGCCAATGAAGGTAACGAGGCTTCTCGTAGAATTTGATGTCACGATTTTTCCTGATCGCGGCACTCGTTAATTTTAATCTCACGTATAACGTCACTCTTGACCGAGACGCCACGATTCTGTCCATGAAAACGCCATTCGATCCGCGAATTCCAGAGTATTACGATATTATATTAACTCCCGACTCACAGGGTCGCGGCTCTCCCAACGCGGTCCGTTCGTTACCGCTTTTTCGTCACGCCGCGAATCGCGAGTACCGTCAGGTTCGGCTACGATTCGAGATAAAATCGAATCGTAAAAATACACCGGAACGAATGTCAGTCTCAAGGTTCCCACCGACCGGGATCCCTCGTCGTCATTGAGAAATAGAGGAAGGGAAAGAGAAACGATCTCTTCGTTCCTTCCTTTTGCTCTTTCCCTCTGCTCTCTCGTCTCTCCCTTCCCCGTCCACACGGCCGTGTCCCTCTCCTCCCGTCCAATCCCTAACGCTAACGAAGTTAGTCAACGAGCGTCAACGAACTTACGTAACGCCAATGGACGCTCCTCGACGCGAAGGTAAGAAGGTCGTTAGTTACGAGGCGGACGATTCGTGCCGACCTTTTGCCGGTAGGATGGTTAAGGACGCGGATTTCAATTGTTTCCTCCGTATTCCGAGGGATACGGTGAATCCGCCCCCCTCCGACGGAGAAAGGGAATTCCGTTGAACCAAGTATCGAGAAACACGCAAAACGCGAATTAAATGTTTCGGTGTCGAGGAACGCAATCGCAGAAATGGGATGGGCGTTTTCGCGCTCCTGGTTTCTCTGAGGTCGGAAAATATGTTGGGCGTAATTCGCAACGGAACGTTTATGTCGCAATTTAGAAAAAATTCACTCTCTTGCCTCGACAGCCATCGTCGAAGGTTTTGACTTTTAATTTCGAGTTTCTAAACGACATGATTATGACAGAGATACTTCGATCGTGCTGGCGTGAAGGATTTTGATTAAATTTGCATTGGTCGCGTTATTCAATCGCACGTTAGTGGTCGCGTGGATTACAACGGTAATCTAAATTGTATTTTTTCCTTTTAACTGGTTTTGAGTCGAATTGGAACATTGAAACTAAGAAAACAAAATATCCAGTACACTTTATAAAACAAAATGGTTTAAACAAAAATATTTTAATTGAAATTCAATGTAAACCGCGCGATCTGTGCAGGGTTAATCGCGTTGCACTCGCGTCGCGTGATTTTGAAAAAAGTCTCCGACGAAGGTAATTAATTACGTTTGTTACGTTCTTGTGTTCTTACGTATAATCTTGTGAATAATAAACGAAAGTTTCGAAACCATTCATTCGAAATTGTGGAGGCATCAAAGCTTCCCATGCAGAGTTGTCCTTTCATTCGGTTTAACCTGTCGAGTTAGTTGAACTTCTGCAACGTTCCTGGAAGGACAGCATTATCCTTGTAAATAGCGTTGTAATTACTTGTCGTCGCACTTGTCGTTCGTTAACGTAACTATCCGTCGTCCTATAATGCAATGAATGTAACTTACAGGGTTTACCCAACCCGTCCCTTCGCCGTTCCCACTTACGCCACCCGAATTTGTGCCCGTGTTATTTTTTGTAACCAAAACTCACCCAACGCCGTGGCAAGCGAGGGGAAACTTCCACTCAATGTTCCCGCCACGGCCATCGATCTTCGTTCTGCTAGAACACTCGCTACAACGAAGCGGAACTAAAGCGAATCTGGATAGTTAACGATAGCAACAACGATCCGCAATTAATGCTACCCCGCGTCTCTCTCGAATCGGGGAATTTGCGAAATTTGCCTTCGGTGAAACCCGCGAGATTTGTCGGTTTCTCTCGATACACGAAAGGTCGCTCACGGACTGGAGGATTTAACGTCAGATAAGAGACACGGGTAACCGGATGTCTGCGAGATACGAAGATAAATCTCCGTACGCGGATAAACGCAGCCAAATGGAGCTATCCGCGTCGCTATATCTTTGCGCGCCGCGAACGATATCTCGATCGAATAACGGGAAGTAATTGTTTTAAGCGAAATCAATTGAATCGACGAGCGAAAGATGTTTTGCAAACATCAGTTGTTTTCGCCAAATGCATGTATCGCACGGCTAGATAAAAACTGTAACAACTCAAAGAGTAAGATTTTTTAGTTAATCGAAGCTGCATAAAACAATAAAACAGATTTATCACTATCATCTTGACTACTCTTCAGAAGATGACGCTTTAAGTTCTTTTTGTTGAATGTATGAGCCCATATGTTCGTACCACGAAGAAATCCCATTTTAAACTTACTTAGGTCATTCGTATGAAATGTTACAATCTGAACTTTAACATGCATTGTCGATTTATAAAAAAAAAGCAATAAACTCCTATCACGTATAGTGACATGACACTAAGATTTCCGACACTCCTGAAAAAAGTGCTCTTGTTGATACGATACATGTTCATGGGTCAGATTAATGATTGTACGCAGAACGCATATATGCGACGGTAGTCCGCAAAGGGTTAATCCGACTCTACGATTCTTGCAATGTCTACGACGAATTGCGAAACGCTACACGACGAATAGCAATGAAAAGTGCATCGGTAGGGCCTCCCGCTACCCGTGGGTTCTCGTACGGGAATTTTCTGCACGTGTCACGGTGCAAAACGTGATCTTACCCGAGGCACGCCCAACAAACGGGTATCGTAAACAAACGTGTACACCCGGCGCACATGGGTGGCGCGGTGCACGCGCGTTGCCGATCCAAGATCAACGAAGTGCGTCTCGATCGATTTGCGATCGTGCCCCTGGATGCCCGAACCAATTTCTGCCAACGCAACGCGAGGAAACTCACGCTTATCTTCTCTTTATTTTTTAATTAGCCGGCTCGGATACTCGACTCACTTATTTTTCCCCGGGAAGATAATTTACCGTGAGCATATCGCACGCTCGTCGCGTGTTTTATCGAGTGTTATAAGATACGTTAAAAGTTATAAATAGAGCGACATTATGAGATTGAACTTCCGGCTGTCAAGCGTGGGCTAATCGCGCATCGCGGAAGATGTTCGTCCGAGGGAAATGAGGCCTCGAACTCGAAACGCACAATGGATACTCGGAACGAAGGAGTTTTACCAAAATTGCGAATAAAACGAGAGGGAAACTTCGCTAGGTTTACTATGATAGAATCTATATCGACAATTGGTATGGAAAAAGAAGTAAATATACGTAGACAATCGTTACATCTCGAGAAAGGAGAATCTTGCGAATCTGTATCGCAACGTATACCGTACCCACAACTCTACAGGATGAGTTCGTTAAAAAAGAGTTGAAAAATAAGGAATAATGTTTATCGATTTACGAGAGCCACGGAATTCCCGGTGTCTTGCTTTATGAAAATAAATTCGTTAAAAAACGTTTACCACCTTTATTATCCCATATTTCCTCGTTTCGCCGACGACGCGTTTCCGCGATAACTTTGACCGAACTTTTACCGCAGGCATTTAGAAACAACTCCAAACATCTCGCCCCACCCCCAGCCCACGAACGGCACGCGTAACCATAAATCGATCGAAATAGTCTCGATTTCCTGCACGCACCTATACCTCGACGAGACAATGCAAAGGCCGCGAAGTAAACTGTCGCAGCGAAACCCGGTGGCGACACGAGACCCGCACGTTTCGTATGACGCGAGTACGTGCGGGAAACACTTATTAGCGCGACCGATCGTCGTCCAGGTTGAAATATGTGCGCCTATGCGTGTCCACGTAATAGATACATCTAATCGGTCACTAGCCACGTCGCGAAGCCTGCCAACGTGACTATAATAAACGATCGCTTCCTGCTCGACGACAACGACGACGGCGACGGCGACGGCGACGACGACGACGACGCCTTCGTGTCTTGTCCCCCTCGCTTATTCGCGGGTTCCGTGTGACGCGTTTGTCGAGCTTCGGTGATTCAGGGTGTCGGGCGAACCTACCTTCCTCGGGAAGCAACTAGTAACCTTTCCGGGAAACGAGGAGCGACGCGCGGTTACGGCTCTACGAAGGAATTGCGGGGGGACCGCTTCGCTGACGCTCGATTCATCCGTTAATTCTTCGAGGCACGCAATTTTGAAGAGAATAAAAACCCCAGTGACGCAAGAATTGCTTTTTTTCTTTAATATGAAACAATGGAAGAAACGTTTATGTCAAGTATTTAATATGAAATATTACTCAAGATGAGAAAAAATCATTTTTCTTATTTGATCGTGCACATAAAGTTTAAAGGCCGCCCTTAATGCCGTCCAACTCGATTTACAGTAGGGGATTTGAATTTATGCTTAAAAGGTTAAATATGTTAATTCTTTCTGACGAGACAGTACAAGGTGCGATTCTCCAAACTTACAAAAGAGGAAATTAAATTTGCAGGATTCGTAGCGGTATGAATTTCGGCAATTTCACGATGTGGGGGTAAAGCACTTGAAGACAATTCTCGGAGAATCATTATACATATAAGAAATTATAATATTTTCAACTACGCTATATTACGGTCCATGGAAAACCATTATAACGGTTCATAGGCCAAATTGAAATATCTCTTGTAATTTACGAGCTATTTGCGAAAATATGATTTCAACCCTCCATATCTAAGGGTCATTTCAACCCTTCAAAACCACCCTACCGTGCACCACGAAAATGCCTAAATCCATACCTGGGATCCCTCTATAAATCCTACAAATTTCATTGAAATCGCAATCTTCAGCTTCGAGACGTTTCCCTGCGAGCGAAAATTAATAATAATCCTTACCATACGCATTCGAAAAATATGACCACTTCTATGAACCCTCGGTACAGGAATGATGAATTTCAATTGCAAAATTGAGCGCGAGCGGGATACGCCCAGGTGAAATTACGATGATTCGCGCTTGATTATTCATCGCGGTCAATTAAGTTATTCGCGTACGGCCAATTAAGAGACACAATTTATTTGATTAAATCCGCGTCGTTCGGTTCGAGCTGCTATCTGAAATCTTAAAATCGAGCCCAGATGAGAAATTACTTTGGTATCCGTTCTAAGAATGCAATATCATGCCGATCTCTGTTCATTCATTCGATTTATATTCAACGTTGCGCGAGTATGCGTGCAAATGAAAGTAACCCCAAGCGTAATCGTGGTGATACGTATACGAGGAATAAATAACTCTGTCCCGGTGGGAATCTATTCCAAACGATTCAATTAGTTCCCCCCATATTTATTATCCTCTCGAAGTCCAATCGAATACTTCTACGTCCGCAATCGCGAATTTAAAAAAAGGATAGAAAAGTGCCGGAGTATTATATGCACGCTATTACAGATACGTGATATAATTTAATACCTCTGATACGTGTAATATACTACGCGATACAATATTATTAAACTATAACGGTCTATAATATCTCTGCGATATATACACATGTCATTCTAATTCTCACTACTGATACGAGACGCGTATCACCCGAAACCTCGTTCGCACCTACCCCGCGTTGACGCAAAACCTGAGAAAAAAAAAGGAATTCTAAACCGGGAATCCAAACCGCAAATCCTGAGAAAAAAAAAGGAATTCCAAACCAGGAATCGAGGAGAGAAATAATCCCACGCGGTGAATTCAATACGTCTCTGCGGAAACGTGGCAACTGGGTGAACGCGCGTGCCGCGCGCGTTGCGCAAAAACGTCCGCAAACGACACCCACGCAACGGTGGAAGGTGCATAAACCTAATCTAATACGAGGTACGATTCGCACACGTGCAGAAACGCACACGACGATACGAGCTGCACTTCACAGCTCGTTCGCATCGGTGCCAAGGTTGCGCCTCGCACTCGCGTACGGATTAGTCGAAACACCAATACGCAGGGGAATACGGGGAGAAGTATGTGTGTACGCGCTCGCGTGATGCTCATGCCCTGGCTCTTATCGCATCGGATAGGAGCGCGAGTACGCGTGTGCGCGGAATAATGTGGAAGTGCGAGTACAATTCAGTCGGGGGTCTAGGCTAAGCAAATAAGAGCCGTGGAAATTCCGAGTGGTAGAAAGGATGAACGCAACTTCCTACGAGTCCCCCGCTTACCTTATACACCTCCGTTTTACTACCAGAGCCCGTTGCGTTGCGTAAACGCCAATACCATTCACGCCGTTCGCACGTACCGCCGGTTACATATTTGCGCCGGTTTACCGTAAAATACACACGTTTCGTGGATTTCGCTCGGGTGCAAAGCGATTTTTATTTCACCTGGAGAGACTCGAGACGCTCGAACGGAATCCCGTGGGTCCCGTTTAACGTTAAAACTTTCCGTCGAAAGGATTTCGCGCGTATGCAGGACGATGGATTTATCGGGGGAAATCGACGAAACTTACGAAGGGGTGAATTCAATGGTTTATTCATTATCGTGTGGACTGAATGCGTAGAGTGGGGAAATATTGCACTAATCGCATGGCAGTAGGGATGCGATCAGCATTTATGTCGCGCTTCAATTAATACTCCGTGGGTTACGGGAATTTCCTTTGAGAGTGATTCAACCTTCGGGAGCGTACAATTAACACACGGTGTCGATAATTTTCATCAGCGATCATTGAATTCGAGGAGTGCCCGGCTATCGAGCGAGTCGCGAAATTTGTGCCACTAAAGCTCATTTTCACGATTGAGAACTTGGAAACCTCTATCAAACCCCGCGGTGCCATTGATATTTTACGAGTTCTCGAGTGATATCTCGCTTTTGCATCGAATTATTATTAGCTCTGCCCTGTCGTTAACCCGACATTTTTCAGAAATCAAATCAAATTTAATTATCTAACATCTTTCAGCCTCTTAGGATGAAAGACATTTAATAACATTTATACCCGAAAACATTCCCACGCGGCAGATGCAACTTGGTCTTCCAGTTTAGATAAAACACGCGTAACTACTAACAAAAAAAAATGGAGGAAGAAAGGAAAACCGAGGGGTCCGTAAAGCTGCAAAATGCGTCATGGCGCGTGTTGCGCGGCAATAGGGGCACGAGATAAGGCTCGAAAAGGCTCATAAATCGTACAAGAGGCGTAGATAACGAAGCGCATTAGCGTGACCTTCTCGCGCGTACCGCTTGCGGGTCGCTTTTAAAGCCGCGACTGATAACGGGAGCCCGCGGGTGCCTCGCGCTCGCGTTGCATCATTCGCGTTTCGATAATCAACCTTCACCCTACGCGTTTACCATCGGCGATACGTTTAATGTTTTATAACGCGCGTGCGCGCGCATACCGCGGAGCGATGGTGGCACACGCATCGAGAGATATCGGAATTCATCGAAATGAAGAAAAGATTTTCAAGACGATTCACGAGAGCGTAAATCTTTCTTTTGTTCGCGATTATCGCGCGCACGGTGCGTAATCAATCTCGAATGGTTTAACACGTTCGCGCCGGCGGTGTAATTCGAATTTCTCGCTGTCAGCCGGTGCTCTTATTCACGTTTCATTTGACTCGACGGCGCTGATTTTAAGATATTCGCGTGTCACTTGTTCAAACCTTGTGCTTATTTTGTTAACATAAAACAAGGGTAAGTAATTGTTTTTCCTAGTAATACGCTTTCTATTGTTCTCCCTTTCTTGTTTTTTTGCACCGGTTCTATAAGTGTACCACTGGCGGTACATGCCAGCGGGAACGTGATAAGCAAACTCTATAATATTTCTTTCTCGATTTTAAAACTTCAAACGCCGGACCCGCTTTGCGTTTTTACATGTTTGCACGGAAAAAAGAATGTACCTCTCAATCATCAAGTGGCACAATGTTTATAACACTGAGAATCATCTCTGTTCCTGTAAAAACTACTGTGTAAAAGAATTTGTAATACCGCTGGTTTTTCTTTACAAATTCTGCAGCAAAATAATTATTCTATCCGCAAATTCTTGTTAGTTAGAGTCTTTATCAAGATCTTGCAAAAATTTCGAATGCAAACCGTGTTCTACAAGAGTTACTTTATTTTACTGGCGAAAACGTACGTATCTACAAAACTTATAAATATTCCAATGGCAATATAATATAAACTTTCCAACAAAATAGCTGACGCTTTGAGCGTTAAATTTCGACCCGATAATCTTTTCAACGAGCGTGAACGAAACGAGCCCATATATTTTTTTTTCACCGTCCTGATACTCACGTTAGCGGAATTACTCGCTCCCGTCGAAGAGGAATTTACGTCACGACGTTGAGCGGTGGTCACGATTTTTTTTTCATGGGTACACGGGAATAAAATAATATTAGCTTCTGGTCTTAAATAGATAACAGAGAACCTTGGGAATGACGCTAATCGGGTGTCTAGCACCGCTGTGTTAATTATCAAAGTAATTCACACGTTGCGATAGTCAGAGTCACTCGAGTACCTTCGGGAGGCCTAATTCGAGCTCGAGATACTCGAAGTGGTGCTCACGGAAGCGTTAATTAGTGCGGGTACAATCGCTCGAGGACAAGATTATCATCCTCCGGGCAATTAATATCATTTTATCGCGACGCACTTACGATTAGAAGCGTGCCACGTACAACCTTGTAAAATTGCTCGATCTATCGCAGAATTTTGGTACACGGGAAACCCAGCGATAATTTGTAATTCGAGTTACGTAAATAAAGATTCGAAATATTACGCTCGCGATAGATGTCGAACGAACGATCGAACGCTGGTAACTTTTTATCCATATCGGTTATGTAAAAATGTCTAAGAGAATGGCATTTGCGAATCTAGTTTTTCTAGAATAACTCTGAACGAAAGAAAAACAGAAAAATTATTTCTTCGCGCAAAGTTATTCCAGCGATACAGGATGTACAAACATTTCTTTGACCCACTGTCGCTACCGAGAAGCGTCCACGACGAATAAAAGAACTCGATACACGGCAATTCGATGCCCCCCCCCCCTCCTCCTCCTAAAAATGCCATAAGCGTCTAATGTAACGACCGTACAGGATAGTCGATCTAACGTTACCACCCGGAATACTTTTTTATACGACTTCGGAGAGGAAGTTCCCTGGCCAGAAATTTTATAGTTTTCGGAGGTACGAAAGGAAAAAAAAAAATCACGCATCGTCATACGGGCCTCCCAAAACCATAAAACTCCCGGTCACGAAAGAAACTTTCTCGCGGAAAATCTGCGAAAAAAATTTTCCACGCTGGTAAAGTTGATCATATCATCTCAGTGTATTCGATCGAACAACGTTAAACGGTCAGAGAGATGTGTCACCGTAACGGGAGCACCGGTCGCGTGATTTGCATCTGAAAATAATGTCAAAATACGTACAGGTGTTGCTACGGGACCAGTGCTGAGCTTGGGTCCCTTGAATGATGGCCGTCACCGACATCATCGGTTTCTCCTTTTTCATCATCTTGCTCGGCTTGCTCTTTCTACTTTCACTCGTCACTTTGACTATTTCCAAACTCTCGCCGGAAGATAATTTTCAAGCGAGACTCGCGCGACACTCGCGCCGCGACATTTCGAAAAAGACTGTCCCCGCCCGATTCTTTCCTTCCTTTAAGTCGAGCCTCCTTCCTCCTTTTGGTATCGATTTGGTTTGGTTCACTGCACTCTTTACTTCTTTGGTTGATTCGTTATTAATCGCGACCGGTCGTTCAATTAACTCTAACAATCAAAGGAAGAAGAGCGAGTTTAGAAATGGTGGGGGTAATTGAGCCAAAGTTTTAACGTACATCTCTCCCTCTTATTTTATCTGCGCCGGGCGAAATTCGTTGGAGGCCAGAGAGGAATATTTTTTTCCCGTCCACGGGCGTCCGCGAAGCGTGCGAAAATTTAAGCATACACGCGCGGTGCGTGTAGCGATCGGCGTTACTTTCATCGAGATAAGCGAGGCTTATTTTGTAATTAACCGAGACGATTCGTACGAGTTGAAGGTACGATAAAAGCAGTATTCAGGTGTATCTGGGAACGTCGCTCGAGTGTGCCGAGCGCGATGCGTGTCTAATTAGTCACGGGTCTAAACAGTGTTTCAGTTTTCATCGTGGCCCGCATTGCGAAACACAATCGGCGGACATTCGCGTGCGTATCCTTTCACCGCTTTTTATCCGGCTAATTTTCCCGGCCAAAACTTTACCGCCGAACGAAAAAATAAAGAAAGAGGATGCCAACCGAGGAGATAAATCGAGCGGTGGTTTAAGCGGCGCCAAATTGAATTCCCGCTATCCCAGCGTGTTCCTCAGCGTTTCAAACGATCCCGCGATAAATTTCGCCTCGCATAAAGCGAATGGTAGTTGAACTTGACGAACCTGACTCCGCGATCACGGTAATTACAACGCTGCCGCGACGGAGAATAAATTTGCACGGGTATCGCGGTACGATCTATGTCGACGTTGGGAAAAATAGATCGGCCGATAAGAAATTTGAAGAAAAGCAAAAGCTCGGGACGTTTTGCAGAAGAGTTGTTGCGCGTACGAGGGAACGACGTAACACGGCGAGATCAAAAGAATCTTCACGACT
The DNA here is from genome assembly GCA_933228935.1 of Pemphredon lugubris. Taxonomy (NCBI): domain Eukaryota; kingdom Metazoa; phylum Arthropoda; class Insecta; order Hymenoptera; family Crabronidae; genus Pemphredon; species Pemphredon lugubris. The sequence goes on along the minus strand of OW121817.1, from coordinate 53,230,959 downwards.
GACTGTCGCGGACCGCAATATTTTACGCTTTTTACGCGTTTCAGACCGGCGAAGAAAGCACCGCCGAGTTTATCTGCGCGGGGCCGCCAGTCAAGCTGCTAAAAATTCGTGGGAGGAAACGGGAGGATGGCCCCATGGGAATCGCGAAGTTATCGGGACCAGACTGTGGAAGATGAATGTCCTAGCCTTGCCCCCGCTAGCAGCACCGAAAGTGCTCCCCGAACGAATCTACAAAAAGCTCGGCGTGTAGTTGGCTTCGAGTATTTTTTTCGACGTCGCCGAAACTAAGCGCGACGAACTGGCCGCACCGATCCATCCACACCAAGAGGACAAACAACGACAAAAAAAGAACATTGTCCTTTTGTGCGCGACAAAAAAAATTCTGTCCTCGGAGACCCAATTAAACGCCGATGTTAATTGGGTAGGCGAGAGGTGGACTCGATTTTTGGGCATCGTTTCACGGGAAGCAAAACAAAAAGGAATTGGTAGCTTGGAATCTTATTAACGACGACGGTTGCCGAGCGAAGTTTTTTTTTTTTTCACCAGAAGTTGAGACGTGACGTAATTGATTTACACGAGATAATCTTGCCACGCGTGCTTTTGAATGTTTTTTTTGTTTATTTATTTGATTACACAGGGTGAGTTCGTTCGCGTCGCTCGCCCACGTTAACCTTTTTTCCAGACACTCGATGAAAATCGTTAGGGGGAGAAGTTGTTTTAAGGGAACTCCGTACGATTATGAGAGCTCCCTTAAAACATAACTTTTTCCCCTAACAATTTTCGTGGGCACAGTCTAGGAAAAGTTAGTACGAGCAAACGCCTCGGGTGACTCACCCCTCGTATCGTTAAAAATAAAAAAACGTCTGATTCCCCGATAGTGCCTTTGTTACTCTGCGACGGTTTCATAAATATCTTACACATCTTACCATCATTTTAATGGAATTCCCCTCGATTAGAATCCACGTTCCCCCCAGACTCCGAAGCTGTTGACGTGACACCGCGCCTGTATTTCTAAAACGCGCGATACCCAAAAAACGTGATCCTCGAGTTACCATCGCGAACATGCTAGATAAACGTGATTCCATCGATCATCAAAGGTGAACCAACGAATCGCTTCAAACCGAGATAACGCCAACGCGTAACACCTCAATAATTCCAAGAATCGTTTGGCAGAAACTATTTGGTCCTTTCCAAGAATATAAATTTAGCTTCTGAGAGTACATTCTTTTTTCCCCGACATAATTCGTAAATCGTTTTCGCAAATAGTTTCTCGCCTTTCCCAACGAACCCGCTCTTTCGAGTTGCGTCACTTTAGAGACGCGCGCTGCGACGCTCTAGAATCCCGCAACAACGACACGCGATGTACTCTCCACGACTCGCGAGGCAATCTAGAGCACGCGGTAAATCGCGGATCAACATCTTTTCGCAATTTCTGTTCAAGGAACTCTTCGAGCGGCTAGAATTCCTACGGCAGTCGTACGATGTTACGGGTGCCGACCTTGACCACGGTATGTAGGCAGAAAATCCGATTGTCTTGCCTTACCAGTGACAATCGCCGCGAGGAGAAACAATGCTTACGTAACGCGACGAACAATTATGCGAAATGCGAGTCCACGTGCGCGCCTAACAGTCCTCCCGCATCTCCTATTCCTCTAACGTCGCGCGCGTATCCGCCTCTGACGACGGACGCTCGCAACGGACGCGCAATAATACCCGGCGAACCGTACCCCGAACTGACTGAGCGCCGTTACGCGAACCTCGCACACCGGCTGGAAGAATCCGTACGACGCGCGACGTCTCGGCCGTTATCGTTATCGCGTTCTTGAACCCGATCGATTTCGGCCACGACCATCGATCATCGGCGGGCGATCGTAGGTGAACGGAGGGAGACAGGGCCCCTCTCGCATGGCTATCGTCGGCGTCGAGGTTGAAGTTCAAGGTCAATGCCAAAGACGCTACACGTCGGACCCTGCTTACCGTGGAAGACGAATCGATACGTGCCGGGTGGTGTCCCGCCAATCCCGGCCGAGGAATTAACATGGAGAATTTTGGAAAATTAGCTGAATCGACGGAGTCAACGAAGGATGGGGGATTGTGAAATAAGTTTCGATATTTCGAACGACTCGAACCGGGCCGCGAGGAAAATCGTAATATAAAATAATATGGAGCAATTTACCTATAATCGTAAGTTACGGGCTTTAATAAATCTTTTGTAATTATTGCAACTTTAATTGCGTTCTTGACCGTAGGGCATGGGGTTGGTCCGCGACGTACTCAAATTTGACCTTCGCGATCCGAGGTTTTCTAAATGTTAGGGACCACTAATTTGAAATTTTAAAAGATACTCGGAGGTAAGGATCTTGGGATTGTTTGAAAAAAAAATAGCAACGTCTCGGAATCTGAAGAAAATCAGTATTCGTGGTACAATTATGTGTAAGTGGCCCAAGATAATTGGTTTCATTTTTTTGTTTAATTTTGTCATGACCCGAGGGGGATGGGTTGATAATGACGGATGCTACGCGTATCAGCCACCATTTATTTCATGCGTCAGATGTTACGAGGTATTCTCCCCTGACCCGACAGAACTGCGCAGAAATGACGCGGACTGAATTTGGCAAGCCATTAGCAATCTATATAGAACCGCGATTTACTCCGGGGTAAAGGCAAACGGGTCTACCATTAATCACGATTCTTCATTAATCATAATTCCGAATGACTATTCGATTGAAACTGTTTCGCGTATTATCTCGATCACGGTGTCCTTCGCTAATTCATTTGTTATTCCGAAAGTACAGATTTCCAAATGTATACCTGGTCAAATATTTCAAGCTTCCGTCCCGTGACTCGATTTTTTTACTAGCAGAAACCCATCTGAGATTTAAACTGAAATCAAAATCAACGCTGCTCGTTAAACAGTTTGAATCTCCAATGCGTGGTTTTATTTTTTGCACGTAGTATTACGCGCCAAGATTTTAGCCAAGACTATTCAAAAGGTAAGAGTCGTGACGCGTTCATTGCGGATATACGAAACAGAATGAAAATGTTTACTACCGTCAGATTCTAAACAACGATACAGTTTATTCCATATTCGTAGTCCGTTGCTTCGAAGCCAATGTCCCGCAACGGAAGCCCATAAAAATATACAAACGTATTAGAATCCAAATAACGAAAAATCGAAATCGCGCATCGAATTAAAAAAAAAAAAACCACAGCCGAGTAACTACTTTTATAGACGAATAACGAATCGAATTGGAGGAGAGTATAAATGCGTGCAAAAATGGGCCAAAAAGAACCGTCGCGATGGCAACGTAATGGCGCGGTATTCGTCGAGGATGGGGCAGGATCGAACTACTGCGTACAAGATTCAAGAGAGAAGGGTGGACTCGCAAACTGCGCACTTTCGCAGTTAGAGGACGATGATTCACGAACTTATACCGATGCACGCGCAACGTAACCAGGGAGCAAGAAGACGCACGATTCCCCGGGCTAACACGCCGTGCGTTTTGACGAAAGCAAAAAGCAAAAGAAAAAAAAAAGCAGAACGCGTTCCATAAAACATCAACGTTGCCGAGAGAACGCATCGCCGGGCGTTCGAAGCAAAACCCAGACGTTCCGTATCGTCATTTTGTAACGCGACTTTTAACAATGACGACAAATTCCTGCTATTCGAAGAATTCAAAGGAAAGGCTACCGAGAGAGCAGTTGCGCGCCTCGTTGCTAAAAATATGCGTGCCCGAAGATGACATAATTCAGCGCGATTATACTGTACGGATAATCGATGACATCGACGGGGAGCGAGAGAATAAGGGATGGTAACACCCTCCGAACCAATTAATCAACACACCGGTAATAGTACGGGGATCCGAAATAAATTAAACCAAAAATACATCGCGGTCGATCTATTCTACGATCCCAGAAAGCCTTACCGCGTTCGCGATGGCAAATTTGAAATCAAATATCGCCACTTTCGCGCTCGAGCACGGAAAACTAATTTTGCGCGCGAGTCGCGTTATACGTTCTATCGTTACGTTCGTTTTTCACGTAGGGTCGTTAAGATTTGTGGAATTTCAAACAATCGAGGACACAAAAATCGTGGCGCGCGCGTGATTTCGAACGCATAACAATCGTTACAGAAGTCGTCTGCGCTATGCAGGTCGTTACATGAATTTGATTACGGCACGCGACGATACTTGTGCGATTGGATTATTCGTAGCGTTGAGCGACATTTTTATCTCCATACCCTCGACATTTTCGGCGCCGAAAAAGGATGTGACGTTTATTTGGGTCGTTTCAGATTCTTCAATGCATAAACGTAACACTTTAAATAACAATTACAGAATCTCTGAATATTCGTTTTCTGACAGATTTAACCCGTTGTGAATCGCGTGATGAGAGATTCTTTGATCACGATATTATTTTTGTTACCACTGTCCAGTACATATATCGGTTTATTAAGATAAATATTCAAACACGTGTATTTTATAAGTATTCAATTAATACAAATTTCATAATTAATGTGTCTTGGTAGTACAAAACTGGTAGTATAATATTCCATACAAAAAAAAGAGTGAAAGAATTCCTCACCACGCGACCAACGACGGGTTAAGCGATCCTGGTATTTTTTCTGTATTTCGTATATCTAAAGCTAAGTACGCGATGATCCATCGTAACGAAACCGCACGGCGAACGCGTAACGCTTTGGTGTTACGCCCGGAGTTCGGTTCGCGGCGCGCAATGACGCATCGTTTGTCTGCTTTTCAGCGTTAGATCAAAGAAACGTCGCTGTACGGAGATGCAACGAACGTAGAAGCGGTATCGCGTTAAATCTGAGTCACTCTTTGTTTCGAATTTTACGGTGTGCTCGACGCGAGTGACACTTTATTTGGTTGTTTCGTAGAAAAATACAGGAATATTCAGAGAGAAATAAATACGGAGATACGAAACGTCCCGCGTGTTTGAATAAAAATAAAAAAAAAAAACAATACACGGGATGAACTTGGAAAAAATCGAGAACGGAGGGAAAAATGTAATACCGAGAAATGAAATAGGAACGTACTCGCGTTTGCGGGGAGGATTACTGTACCCCATTCGCTACGCGTTGAATTTTATCGCGGAAGCTCAAACGTATCGTAATCGCCCGTCGTTACGCGGTTACGTTACGACGTTCAATAACCCAATTACACTTTGCCAAACACGGTTAAGGACCAGCGATCGAAATCGTTTAGGCGAACGCGATCACGCGCGACCGTGGACGTACCTCGGCAAGAATGCGACTCGATCTAGGATATTCTAGAACAATTGCGCACACGAAGCGCGGTAAATCACGTACATCGTAGAACGTACTCTTTTTTTTTGTCGAGCCCACGAAGGTCGCGTTCTATTGTCGCGCAAATGTGGCGGACGCAACGAAGCGCAATAAACGCGTTCCACGACGGTACATTACCTGTACATTGCGCTCGAAAAAAGAAACAAAAGAAATTATCGAAACTACTCTGAAACTCACGGTACACGCAGGATTACGACAAACGATCCTGCGTGCCTCGTGTACCGATCTCGGACGCTTTACCGTTTTTCACGCCGAACGCCAAACGTTCTGCGTGCGCTTTAGACGAATAAAAAAAAAAAAAAGGATCCAGGAACGTGCAAGCGTCGAGAGTAAGGATTTCCTGTCAGACAAATAAGTGGCGAAAACTTCTACCCCTCGCACGCACTACGCACGAACGACACGCCGAGCCTTCCATTGCAAAAGGAAACACAAGTAACCCGTCGTCCTCGGCGTTTTAAATTTCAAACGCATTTACGCTCTACACGTGGATCGAATGTATCACGAAAACGTTCGTCGCACTGCTCTCTCGACGAAAAACAAAACGTAATTACACTTTCGTAGAACGAGGCTCTCGGCCGTCCCAGCATCGTATCCACCATCCGTCAACACTGATCACCAACTACAATCGTGTACGACTCTCCGCCTCGATACCAACGCGCGCGAACACCGCGAAACAACGAAATTCAGCTTTATCCAACCCGAAAAGTTCCTCTGCCATCGGTACGAACGCCGGTGACCAAGGAGCCAACGTAACGCACGCGACGGTATCTCGACGTGCGTCGCACGCGCGCCACCGATGAAAAGGTAAACGCATCGCACGCGCCCGGCACACTCGTATAAAGGCGAATGACTCTCGGCGCAAATAAATCCTAACGGAAGAAGTCAGAGATAGACGTTAAAAAAGAAAGGGGGTGAGGGGGGGCCGGAGGGGATGAAACGCGAAGCTGCGTTTTAGAGCGTTTAAGAAACAAAAGAAAAAGAAAGAAAATATTTTAAAAGAGTGGGGTGGGACTATGAGAAACGAGGAGGTGAAAGTAAAGTAGTCTCGCAGAGGCGATACCTCACGCGTGCACAGCCGACCCGACTCTCACCGACTGACTGACTCAATGACTGACTGACTGAGTGACTGACTGACTGACTAACTCGGAGATGCACGGCGCTAAAGGCGACTGACTGAGTGCCAGCCGGCCGGCCTGGCTCGTTGCATGTGAGCGTGCAAGCCGGCTGGGAAGCACGGTGGGAGGAGAGAGGGAGCGAGGAGGGAGACCCCGTGGTGGTACGAGAGGGGGCAAGGGGCCGAGGGGAGAGGGGCGGAGAGAGAGAGAGGAGGAGGGTGGAAGAGGCGATAGAGAACCACCGGGTGGAGCAGGAGGAGGAGGAGGAGGAGGTGAAGGACTAGAAGGTGGAGGATAACCGGGGCGAGGGAGGAGAGGAGAGAAAACTCGGATAGGAAGGAGAGCGCAACCGGGTACCGGCCGACGTAGTAAACGCCTCCGTCACCACTTGCACTTTTCTTCTACTCTCGCGCGAGAGGGAATTTTCTCCGCGAGATTCGGGGGTCTGTTTTCCTCCTCATCGGAATGGAAAGCGACGCGGTTTGAGAAAAAAAATCGGTTTCGCCCCAACGAGAGGATCGTGCCGATTCGCGTCGATGGTAAGTACCGCGGTTAAAAATGAATCGCGCAAACCAGTTTGCGGTGCAATTCTTCTTTCTCTCTTTTTCGTTCTTTGCAATCGCATCGCGGTCGCGACTCGTTTCACCGCGAGAATGGCCTATCGAAGTCGCTATGGTATTATCCGAGGCGCCGCCGTACAAATCTTTTCGCGTGCATCTTCGATCGTTCGTATCGATGGCCGTGAAATGTAGGCCAACGATTAGTCGTCTGGCGAGGACAGAGACGGGAAACGGAAACCTCGTGAGACACAGAGCGGAATTTCCATCGGTTCGATCGACGCTATTGGAAATAGATAGATCGCGGGGGTGTTCGCGGAGCAGTCGTTGCAACTCGGTCCCGCGATCGATAAAAAAGACGGGTGACGGGTGACATCGGGGGATAGTAACGTAACCTTACCGGTCGAGGTCTCGAGGACGCGCGTTTCGTGTAACGCGATCGTTGACGGGGAAGGTGCGCGAGGGGGGGGGGGGGAGAGGGTAAAATGGAGATTGTCGAGGTGGAAAGAGGGAGAGGGAGAGAGAGACAACGAGAAGAGGGCCGATAGAGCTTGCGCCGTCACTGTCGGAGCTTAGGAGTCAAGTTCTAGTGCACGGCCGAAACGGGAGGATCAACCTCCCCTCCGCTGATTTGTCCAATCGCGCGGGAGTGAGGGAAACGGACGGAGGGTAGGGAGGACGCGCTTCGCAATGTCGAGCGTGCGCGGGGAACCTTGCACGAGGATTTCTACCAGGTGTGCCCGAAATGTACACCTCTAGGATTAGGCGTCCGACTAACGACGAATTTAACGAAGGGAGATGCGTGCTCCTCTCTCCGACGAGCTTTAACTCTACGTTGGTCGCGTTCTTTAATTTGACGTCTGTGGCCGCATGGATTACAATAGTAATCCAAATTATATATCTTGTTAAACTGGTTTTGGATAGAAGTAGAACATTGAAATTAAGAGGATAAAATATTCAGTACGTTTTATAAAATAAAACGGTTTAAAGACAAGATTTTAATCAAAATTGAAAATATGCGGGGAAAGGGCAGGATGGGACGATGTTGCGTCTCAAAGTTTCCTCCCGGGGGACTTTAGATTACAATAGTAATCCGCGCGAACCATGCAGGGTTAACGAATTTCGCATCGGCTACCCGTCGAGAATGTCGTTCGAAGTTTTCGGTAACGAAATCGTCGGCGGGGGAGGATGAAGATCGTTGGCGTAGGGATGTGTTTCGAGCTGGTAAATAGGTCGCTCGTAGTAGTATTGCGACGAGCGCAAACTTCCAAATTGTGTGATTAGAATAGACGATGCCGAGGAATTTGAACGGAGTAGGCTGGCGAAGTTGAGAGTACCGACAAACGAGATTAAGTAACCAAGTCATTTTCGTAAAGACGCAGCTAAGAGGCTGTTGAGAAAAAAAAGTTTCTTTCGCCTCACCTGCGAGGTAACGGGCTCCGTATCACGGTATCGTTGGTACGACATACGCGGTTGAGAATTTTTTGCCAAATTATAGTACGACGATACGCGTAATATAAGAGTAGGGAAATACGCGAATACGGATAAAAGATTTTTACGGTAGACAAAAAATGTCTCCTCGTTAAAAATATTCAATCCTGATATAGAAAATTATATGTTACGTTACAACGCTGTTCACGCGACCCGATTAACTCGCATAATTAAGTTTGACCTAGTTTAAAGAAGAATGATCTATTACGAATCGCTTTATGATCTAAGTACCAAAATGATTGATCGGTGTTTCAGGTATCACGATAAAACAAACAAACAAAAAAGCAATACAAACCTTTAAAAACGGGTGAAAAAAATGTCTTCGTGTATGCTTAAAAAAAAAAAACTTTTCCGTGACTGGTTGACGATAACCGAGCTGAATACAAAAAGGCACTTGAAACGCAACGCGGGACAATGGTCACGGCAGATAAAACGAGCGCTAGGTACGGACAGTCCTTTGAGGTAGAAAAAAAAACCGATTTGATATTTAGAACACGCGCGAGCCGTGGCCACTGGGTACGTAGTACGCGAGAACGCAAAAAAAGGAAGAAAAATCGAATTTTTACTCCTCCGGCTTTCAAAATGACAAATTCGCTCTTGAGTTATTTCACAAAATTATCAAACGATGTACATCCGATCGAGAGTGGAAGCGCAGCAACGTCTAAAGAGATCGCTGGCAAAGATAACGAGGGTCGCGAACGATCGTTTCCCTTTGTATACCGCACGGCGATAAGCCTAGCTGTGTTTGCGCTGCGCCGATACGTATCCCGTGCAATTGCGCAAATACGTGACCGGCGTCGCAAACAATTCAATGCCATTAACGCGAGAGAGGTCCTAAGATCCAATTGACCGTTCGTCGGGGTATCGCGTAACCCTTTTTTTTGTTACCATCGCTGAACTTATTGCACCCACCGCCCCGTCCTTTGTTACGCTCCTCGAAAAGCTTCCTCGCAACGGTGATTCGTGGAACGGTTGGATACGCGAGTAAAAGAAGGCCTGCCGCACCTGTTTCCGATACCTTCGATTCACTCTCGCCACGGAGAAGGCATCCTAGATAGGCCCGTTGCCCTCGCTTCTCGAGCAGGATTTTAACCGTCGCGCTGTATTACTTGACGAAAATTCGCGTGGACGTTACGCGTGGATCAATTTTCACTCGTGGCAAAGATCATTTTTCAATGGTCTTCTCTATTTCTTTTTTATTCAAAAATCAGACGCTTCCTGGAGCGTCGAATTTGTCGCGTATCGTAGTACCGCGTAAACCACGAAATTTCGCCGTCAATGATTTATCGGTAACCGTTATGAGATTAATTCGATGCGCGTGTTTTTATTCGTTGGAACGTAAGGTTAAAATATTAATATCGATAATTCAAAGCTATGTAAAATGAAATACCTCCGAATTCTGGTTCTCGATCACGGGATCAATTTTTATCGATTGACCTTATTTTTGTACCGACCAAAAAAGTTCTACCTAAGCGAAAAATAACAACGAAATTCCGTCCACGCAGATTTTAAAGCGCGAAGCTTCTAGTTTCTAATATCGCGAGCGAATTTTTTCCTACAAATCTCCAATTTGTTGTGAAACAGATTTCTCTCTCGATGCGAATAATAAAACGCCGTCACACGCGCAACGATATATCATCGTTGGCATTTCTCGCAAGTATTGGTAACAACGGTATACCGTTGTTCGACCCTACAAGGGTTCAAATACGCATCAAATAGATCAGTGCCAGGTAATACCAGGAAACTTATCGCGGGGCAGCTGAATTTTCACGGAAATGGATTATTACGAACTCAAAGGATCTCGTTGATTTTCGTATCCCGCTCTACCCTCGCGACTCGTCCGTTTCGCCGTTTGGCCCATATGCCAGCGAACCGACGGTCTATATACGGGAATCTCTCAATAAAGATCACTCGCACGATCAGAAACGTACACGCGGATATACACGCGCGCGTCGCGAGCTCTAACGTGGTCGAGTACGTTGCGGGTCTTGCATACGAAGTCGGTACGCGCGCCGTGTGCGTTTGTCGGTGAGCGCGGGCGCTCTTGTGGTCGTGTAAGTGGTCGTCAAGGTTAGCCACCTACTCGCAATCGTGTGGGCCCGTGCACTCTCCCGATGCATTTCAGTCGTCTTGCCAGCTTTAAAGTTTATTACGCGCTCGCGGAGAATCGAGGAAACGAATCGCCGTCTCGTGGACGGTGCTCGTGTCGGAGAATTCTCAGGCGTGGCTTTTTCAGACTTCGCGTTAATACTTTAGCGCGCGTATACTCGGGACGCGGTATACTTATGCTTCAACAGAGGCGCGAAGAGACGAAAATATTTACAGAGACTCGCTTTGATTTATCGTGATACTCGACCGTGCGAGTTATTGAAATCGCGTGGCACGGCAGAAGCCACCGAAATGGTATAATTGATTATTAGACGGCGGATGTTTGCTCGAAGCGGGCACTTTTTATACCGATTCTGTCTCACGAGTATGAGGAATACGCGCGAAGTATGTAATATATATATGTTAATATAATATAAATATATAACTATATTAGATGGCTTTCAGAAATATGTCTCTTTTTTCTGTATCATACATTTTGCATTGCACGTACTTATTATGTTTCATTAAAATTACGCGTAGATATATATTACATTTATTATGATATAATATATTTTTAACGTCAAATGTATGATATAAAAAAAAAACATGTTTTTCTCTCACAGTCTCACTTTTTAAATTCTTTGCCAATCTCCTATGAAAATACGAATCTGCCTGCTTGTTTTTAATTGTATCGCTGATCTTAGTTATAATGCTGGACATCTCTCGTCACGCAAAAAACATTAACAAACGTCCGAACGCTGATAACGCGTTATTTGAACAGTGCGAGTATGGAGCAGAACGCCGTACCCCTGCAAGTTTTTGCGAACGCGCGAGTAGGACGAGAAGAGGTTAACAGGACTCGGCGATATTCCGTTTACATTCTTTGTCAGAACTGGTTTCTCCCTCGTTCGTTCGTCAGGGATGTTGTATGGTCCTTCGGACCCTAAGAAGATTGCGAAACGTGCCAGAAAAGTCAACGAAATTAAAATTCACGAGGTTCTCCGAGCTACTCCTGCCCGATTCCACCATTAATTTAATAGTCAAATACTTGGTTTATTTTCAATATATATTTCGCTATTCGCGCGTCGTTATCGATTAAAATCTCGTTTCTCCTCGGAGCGAACCTCGGCTATTACGGGCACATTTTTTTCGCTGAAGTTTACACACCGTTATCGTAGATCGTATTAACGAAGGTAAAGCGAAGAGCGAGAGAGATGTGCGAAAGTCGTTCCCGGACAAGATACACGAGAAACCATTATAATCGCATCGATCGTGACATAAATTGAGCAAGTCGTATAAATCACGAATGAAATACGAGGCACGGTGTAACTTTCGTAGGACCAAAACGTAAATGCTACTCCCGTTGTAATAATAATGATCGACGCGTGTGGGAAGCATGCATTCTACGCCGATAAGGTCATTTTTATTGCCATTGCTCCTAACGTGGTATCTCGCGCACGAGTCTCGTTATTGTTTGTAATCGCTCAAGCCCACGCAGAACTGGCACAAAATATTCTGACACTTCGCTCCGGCGAATATAAATTAACGAGACGCGCTCCGCGCGTAACGTAACAAAAAAAAAACAAAATGAAAGCACGCAAGAATTAATCGTTTATCCGCGGTGATCTTTTCCCGCACGATCGACGTCGCGAGAGAGACGTAAGAATAATATCCAAGCCGATCGAGATACGCCGGGAATGTTACTCGAGCGAAAAGGAAGCGGAGGTGACGAAGAAAAAAATCTTCAGTAGCGAAGACAAAAAAGCATCGGCGCAGCTGCCTCGACTGGTCGGACTGCACAATGCAAAATTCGGGTTCTAATTCTAAAGCGGGTACCAATCAGGACCGCCATTGTTCACCCATGAAGGCGCGCAATTTTTCGGGGTTAATCGTTCCTCGAAACCTAATAAGCGACGAACGAACCAATACACGCTCGCCGCTGGATGTCGTTCTCGCTACGGGAAAGGAAGCCCGAAGACTGGACGCGTCCCAAAAGAGCGAGGCTAAAAGAACTCGGTCCGACCCGATCGAACGTTTGAGGCTGCGTATGCCAGAGAAAAGAAACCGAGTTAAATTCATAGCAGTAATTGCGTATTGTGCACCGTGTATCGTTTGCCGCGGGACGCGTCGCACGGCGAGACAGAAACGATAAAAATAGTCGACTGAGGAATGGCGAAACGCTATTCGCATTACCGAGGATGTAAAATACAGTTTATGCAACGATAAATGGTGTTTGATTGAGCCTTCTGCGTAATTCAGGGATCGCGTTGAATATCATACTAAAATCTACCCCCCAAAGCGGTTCAAACGTTCCCCGTTAAGTGTCTGTGATAAACAATAAAAAAAATCTTCTATCGTTGCTTTTAAAATCGCAGCTCGTTCGTTTAGAAAATTTTCACATGGCGCGACTTTCGACTTTCGACTTTTAACGGTGGCCTCCTCGCAGTACCCAAGTTCTGGATAATAATGAGAAACGTATTTTTATTGACAGCGTCGTGTACGTTGTTCGGCAAATCGATTTCCCACGGTCGATAATCGAAGGTCGACTTTTTATTTCCCGCCTCTTTTCTATCCGTTTGCCTATTGTTCGACGATCGAGTAGTCGCCTCTCGAGAACGATAGACGAAATTTTGCCATTTAAGCCGAAGGCCTAGCTATACCTACGGCCCCCGTCCGACAATTCGCCGATTCTCAAGGCGAAAATGCAACGCGAATCGTCGAAAGTGAAACATCGAAATCACCGGCCGGTCGAAACCGGGTGCGTGATAGGTCGCATTAAAATCGATGGCGCATAGACGCGTCGCACTATAAATAATGCTCGTTCATGAGGAACTGGAGGAAGCATGATCAATCAGGTGCCGTAGGGGAGGGGGCATCGAAAAGGAGGGAGGAGGAGAGAGAGAGAGAGAGAGAGAGAGAGAGAGAGAGAGAACCGTCAAGGACAACGTACGTGACCACCGCATTGCGACGGAAGATTCTGTTGCGGTCCTGAAATTCTCTGCTCGCGAAACGACGCCGTGGTGTTATAGGCGAGGTATAAATAGTTCGTTCACCCGATCGTTCTGCGATCTCTACGGAATTCGCGTACACGCGTGTCAAATGCGTTTTCGGCGGAGAAGAAACGAGACGGGGACTCGTGCCGCTGAGGTGAAAGTAATTTTTCGAGTTACACAGACACATGTATATCTCGAAACCGTGCGTGACGCGATTCGTGCGGACGGGTCGTTTCGGCATCGCGACGTGCAATTTTTGATGAAAGGTTTTCAGGCTTATTCCGAGTGCGTCACGTTGGGGGAAAAAAGAACGGTGCGTGTCGAAAGTCAGATATTTTTCGAGAACACGAGTATTCTCGCGTACTTCTTGTATTTATACTTGTACTCTTGATTTAATGTAAAGTATGTAGATTTGCAGGTTGGGGTAGCGAGCGTTAGGGTCGAAGTGTTGTAAGCATCGCGTGGATAGTTTTAGATAGTTTTAAGCGAATCGACGGCATCGATGACGCGTTATAACTTAAACTGTTTCTTGGAATATCAAATACTTCTCAAAATGATATTCGTACAGCTGGACCATTCTTCTTCTCGTCGATGTGATCGTATCTACTCTCTGACATCAAGGTTTCAAGCTTTTGAAACTTGATGTATGCTTTTTTTAATTCGAAAGCTGTGAGACTGTAAGTCGCAGATTATTTTTGTTTTCTATTTCTCTCCAGAAGATCGTAGTTTCTAATGAAGAAAGTGCAGATACGACAAATATTCATATTTGTTGTACGTCAAATTATATCACGTTTATTTAAAAAAAATGCACATCCTGTATGTAATGTTTAAAACCACGAAACGACAATCTCCATAGTCGTATCGTTAACCACATTTCTGCTGATCGCCTATTAAATTATAATTACGAACGTACTTGTTCCAGAAACACTGTCGTAAGGGAATATAGTTTCAAGAGTCGCGCCGTAAAATGCACGAACGAGGATAACGTTAAATATTCTCTTTAAAACAGTAACTCGAAGAAACTCGCTTCCTTTTTTTATTTTATATCCCCCGTGCGCTCCCCGTGGACCATGAGAAAACCCTTGACCGAGTTAAGGATAACCGCGTTAAGGTACCACTCTCACGTAAGCCAATCAACCGAAGAAAGTGCTTAACGGAAAACAAATTACATTCTGTTTTTACGTTAAACAAGTGTAAAATAATAAGTCGGGCAAGTTCGATCTATCGGGGGCATAAAAATATAAAGCGCGTCGCGGCAACGTCGTCGCGCGTATACATGATTTTTTAACGCGCGCTTAGGCGCAAATATCTATAAGATAAAATTTTGTTTACATCGTTAAAATCATAATTACACAGATACGTGTCGTACTTAATTAAAATAATATTCTCCTTCCGGACGCGTTGTTATTCCGAACAAATACGCTATGCATTCTCGTTAAAAAAAAAAA
Source organism: Pemphredon lugubris (assembly GCA_933228935.1). Classification (NCBI taxonomy): domain Eukaryota; kingdom Metazoa; phylum Arthropoda; class Insecta; order Hymenoptera; family Crabronidae; genus Pemphredon; species Pemphredon lugubris. The sequence goes on along the minus strand of OW121817.1, from coordinate 53,215,941 downwards.
CCTTCCAGCAATGCCGACAAGTATACAAAATTGTACGTCAAAGGATAAGTACGTTCGAGTAAGACACGTTATGAGTACTTACGCGATAAATGAGCGTAACGTTAACGACGTTAGCAGGAGGAGTAACCGTTGAATCGTTGAATATAGTTATCGTGCAACTCACCTGTAACAGAGGATAAGAGAAATTCATTCCAATTATGATCGCATCGTTAACGCGTTTCTTCTATGCGCGCCGACGATCCTCGCGATATCAACGAGCGAACGTAGTTTCGCGTTCCTGGCAATAGGAAACGACACGAAACTACTTATACGATTCTCTTTACGCGAGCGCGTTTAACCGCAAACGCTACGAGCGAATTCGGACAGTGACGGACGGGTTGAAAGACAGTCCTTTCGCGGTAGACGCGATCGGTGCAATTCTGCACGCGAAAGACGAGATTTTACTTGGTAAACTTTTTCGGACAAAAAGGAGAACCTGTAATTTCGCTCAAGGCTATGATTACGACGATAAATTATCGTGGCATGTTCGATAAGAGTTAACCGCCTCGCAATCTATTCCCAAAATACGTAACGACCGTTCGAGTGGAATAAATTTAGCAAAAGGCGAAACGTAAATAGGGTTCACCGGCATCGATAACGTCAGACTCCGATGCGTCTCTTGTAATTATAAAAACGCAAAAGGAAAGCGTTCCTCGCGCTAGAGACGATATGGGAGGCTTCTCGCAAAATGAATTTCCACGCCCGTGACCCCTTTTTTTCGCCCGGAATACGATTACGACGGGGTCTCGATATTCGTCCTTTTTTTCGCGTCGCGATAACGGTCTACGTATTTCTTCGGGAAATCCGCACCTGACCTAGTTTCGTGTACATAGGAAACTCCCTCCCCTCCGCTACCCCCCTACCCTTCCCCCAATTTTTCATCGAGCGACAAGGTTCCTCGCGCGAATCGCAACTGAGTATAAAATTGCGTCGGCAACCTTGACATTCCCACGAGATCGGTAAACGTAACCTCGTCCCTCTCCCTCGAGTGGTTTCGTAACAGGAAAACGTTTTCAAACCAGCGAACTTTAGCGACTGGTTAAATCTATATTTTCTTTGTTACTCGGCGAACACGGATTGTCGAGCAAAAACACGCACGACGAATCAGGATTTCAACGGAGTTTTTATTTTTCGAAATGTCGAACAATTACGGTCGAACGATTCGATGCAAAAACCTATTTGCAATTCTGGGCGTGAATAAAAAAAAGTATCGGAGAATGTGATACGAGGTACTTAGCGCGAAAAAGTAGTATCGCCGGGAGAATCTGTCGTATGACGCACAAGAGAAATATGGGTCAAGCGACGAGGGATTAGGAACGTCACTTTTGGCATCTCGAGTAGTTGAATATTGCTTTCTTAAGATCTCAAAGTGGGCCCCGACGAATGCACGAGCGCGGCGAAATTAGGTGGACCGTTAATTATTTTTGTAATCGCAATGTTTATCGGAGCATTTCGAACGCGCACCTCAAACAATACGCTGCGCGCGACATTGGAATATAGGTCAACCGAGCGAACCAGGATCACCAAGGACGCCGACGAGTGCGACACGTGTAACGGAAATTTTCCGCCATCGAGAATATTCGGTAATGGGAGTCGCGGAATGAAAATTGTGGGTCAAAACGGGAGGGAGGATATGGTAGAGTGGTCAGTTTGGGCGAATCTTTGATACACACGATAAATAATAAACGCATTTGACGCGCAGAATTATTACCCGCGTTAAACCGACAGGAAAGAACCAATAAAAAATAATATCCGCTAACGAGAAACTGTTGGATGACGCGGAGAGAGAGAGGAGGGGGTGGGGGGAGAGAAACAATTCATTTCGTTCGGTTAAGTGTCTCCTGTAATCCAATACGCGCAAATTGACAAATAATTTGTTGAAATTTAACCGTCGTAATTACGTTCACTGGGTTGTGTGTGCTCCTACGTTTGGAAATAATAAGAAGGAAAAATTAAGACGTTATAACAATGATGGAGAGAAGATTACAAAACCAACCGCGTCGCGTGTCTCCTCGACACTTTCGTATTCCAGGAAACACGCAGGAATACAAGACAACTGTATGTATCCCGCAAACGACTTTCCTGTTAATAATAGTGCCGGTCATTAAAAATTCTCGTTCGCGGAATTGGAGTCATTAGAATAAGAATGTAATAAGCGGTTCTCGCGTGTCCCTCGATAGAAGGATCTCAAAGAATACCGCCTACCATTCAAATCAGGATCGAACGATCAGGAAAAACAACTTGAGAGACGTGCACCTCGGCGATTGAAGGGGGGGGGGGGGGGGAGGAGGAGGAAGAAAAGAAAAACAGATTCTCCGTTAATGCACGGTGTCTGGTTTGCATACGCCATTGGGCATCTCAGTCAGCTATTTTGATTCGGCAATCGCGTAACGTTGCACGATAACGCAACGTCGAAAGATAAACCTGTTGGCTGATACGGAGCACGAAAATGGGTCACGGGAGAATTACGATCGACGCCGCCATTATTCCTGCAACCGTACGCTTCCCGGGATATACCGCGAATCGCTGCTGGGGTCGTCGCAGATAATTCTTTCCTAATCGCTGTAAAATCAATTCGAAGGTCATCGCTTCACTCGTTACATTGTAACTGGGGGTGGCGAAACTTTTAGACGTTGGGGGCTGTGCCGCGGGCGACTATAGATGGGATCGAAAATTGTGAAATATTTTCGAAATTTAAAATTTTATAAAGCGATAAATATAATTCAAAAAAAGATAATTTATTGTTCATAAGTTGCGGGTGACTTTCAGGTACCTCGCGGTCGACGTTTTGCCCATAACAATGGAAATAACATAGAACTAAAAATGCAATTAAAGAAATATAAATTACGAGACAACGCGATTATCGAGCAATGAAAACCCCACGGGGTCTCCTAAACCCTAGCGTACATTTGCAGGATTAAAGCTAAATAAAGTAGATCAAAAGACACGGAGTCTCTGAACCCACGTGGGTCGTCTTACACCCCAGGGTGCAATCGTACAGTCAAACTCGTAACGATAGCGACGCAACGAAAGGGGACAAGTACGAGCGAAATTAAAACCACTCATCGTTTCGGCGATCCCGACTGAAGAAACGCATGATCCATCTTCCGGGTGCTTCCGAAAACGTTGCGAGCTCAGGACGCACCTGCCCGAATGCCCGGCATTACGAACGGGAAGCTAGTAGAGATGGCCAGGGTACGCGGAAAGGAGGAGGTAAGTGGGTCAGTAGGTGAGTCGTGCTAAACAGTGCACGGGAGTGTCCCGACATTGACCTATATGTCTACTTTGTGTGTGCACTTGCCTTCCCCTTCCGTGACCCCACTCTTCGCACTCTCTCGCTCCGCGCCTCTCTCTCCCTCACTTTCCACGAGCATCCCCCTCCAGCCATGCACTTTCCAACCAATTGCATATAGGGTCTGCTTGCACTTGGAGTGCACTTTCCCCACCACCTCGGCACCACCCCGGCGCCGGACCGTCCCGCCACCCTGCACGTACCCAGACACGATCGATGCCCTACCGGCCCGCGAGACGAGTACCACAGATTCATGATCGCATTTTTGACATCTCAATCGGGCTCTCCTTTCTTTTTCTCTTTTTCTTGCGTTATGTACATGCATACGGCTATGATTGTCTCTAACGTGGATTGAAACCATATTTGCAGCGTTTACGGGGGGGGGGGGGGGGGGGCGTGACGGCAATACGAATGTCGGGATGAGTGGGTACGTGGATTTGCGTGGAGTCTGTAAACCTAACGAATTTTATGTTTCGCGATTGGGATTAGTTTTATCATTTGTCTCCGACAAGTATTTATCGATAGTAATATCACTTAAATATTACGAATTTTACTTTTTTACAACAGAGTCGTCGTCTATTGTTTCCAAATATCTAGTTTTACGTTAACGTTGCTGTAGATATCGAATCCCAGGTTGCGATCGTAACGGTGCAAGGTTTTCCAGAATTTAAATAGTCGCTATTGATGATTATTTCTCGGTCTGAATTGTCTCGCAAGTACGGTACGGAATTTCCCCCCTACGCATCGTCGCGTGGAACAAAAGAAAACTCGTGCATCTAACGAGAGCACCGCCATCCGATCTCACCTGTTTACATCTGCTTTAACGAGAGCTTACGAGAAATGTATCGCAGCCACCTCATCGGTGGCCTTGGCGAGGACACAACGATAATAAATCGTTTCGTAATGCAATCTGCGTACGCACACGCGCATGCCCGAGTGCGTGCGTGTCGCGCGGGGCGTTGCGTGCAACCTTGCGGAAATATAAATAGAGATCGGGAGGAAGGAGCGCGATACCGAGAGAAAAAGAACGAAACCTCCACGAGTCAGTCACACTCCACGTGGTTTTCTCACGCCCCGTGCTGACTCGTAGAAAACGCCAACGACTGCTACGAAGCTTTTGCACGACGACAAACTCTTCCTCCTCCTCCTCCACCTCCTCGCCGCGATCCTGGTCTAGTAGGCGTTACGTAAAACTCTCGCACTGTGGGAAGCGTGGTTCTCCTTCTATTCGCGAAACGGTGGCAACGCGACGCTGACTTTACAAATTAATTCGAACGGACGTGATATCCGCGTCGAATCGCAAAGACTGATCGCGCGGTGCGGTCATTTTTATTAGTCATCGAGATTGCATGGAATTTCGCATCGTGCACGGGTAATACGCGGTTAGCGGGATTAGTTGGTTCCTCGTTATCGAGGACCGTGTTAGTCGATGCTTCGAGTTCTTTCGTGGAGGATGGGTATGGATTAAATACAACCCGATACACGAGTTTTGTAACAGCGCCGACAGTACTGAGGGTTTTTAGTAAGGAAACAAATTTTGTTTGTTTGCTTTGGTGAAAATGATTTTGTTTATTCAAACTTCGCAAGTCCAGTACCGTGTTACTCGAGGGGCTCTCATTTTTTACCCTGCTATTCCAGATTCAGTGTTCACCGGTGATTTAAACGACGCAAGTTTCACCATGACAGTGATTCCTTTATGATTTAGCGGTGGAAAAATTCATCAACGACAAGAATTCGTGGACTGAGAAATTCAACCGCGAGTCTCGGACTGAGTTTTGATTTTTCCCATCGACGAATCATCGGCAGTGAATTTTCCGCATACAAAATTTCGAATGTAAATGTTGCATACATTTATCGTTTTGGGTATCCAGTTTATCTCGCGTATCGGCTTCGACACGAGTTCCCTAAAACATGCTCGAACTCTACATGGCGTTACGGGTTGCAACTCCGTTATTGAATATTCCACTTGTCCGCCACGTTATGTGCACAACATTCGATTACCATGTTCCGAGGGAAAATCACGCGACTCGCATAGACATCGGGTCTGAATTGGAATTTCTGCCTTCCACGGTTTGCCGAGCAGAAGCGCGAGGAGATAAAAAAATTTCCGCTGAAAACAATGGTGTACCTACGCGCGACGTTAACTGACAATGAGGATCCGAGTGTAATTCAAGTATTGGCATGGCGCATTATCGCGGAACGGACTGTACCGTGAGCGTTTATCACGATTCGGGTATCCTTCAAATTTCTTTATACCGCACGTATCAACGTATTGCGCTGGTCATGAGCGCACGTTTGCGATATTTGCTACGTGTCCAAAATTTCGACAAAAGTCACGAACGCGCGTCATCCTGCAAGCGATATTTACGATTAACGCTACGCGAAAAAATCAAATATGCAAATTTGATTGCGAATGTCAGCACGGTAATCGAATATTCCCGTATTCCTATCGATACGTGTTTACAATACGGGAGTGGATCGAGGAATACTTGGCGTTACGTTAAAACATAATGGAATTGTTTCGCGTAATGAATGTTTGACAGCGAAGAGAAGATGTATTTTTTAAAAGAAAGGTGATAGATCCAACCGGCAGAACTCCTACATTGATATCAGCTGTTTCGCCTTTACGAATTGAAAGTAATTTTAAACCGGTCTCTACTCCTCTCCTATTATCATTAAATTGAAAATTTAAGTCATGTTTTATGGATAATAATTTATTGTTTTGAGTTTTTTCATTACTCCTCTCTGTGGCAGGCTGATCTTCTACACACGTTTATTCTAACTAAAAGGTGTACAGGTAAAAAATATCCCTCCCCTCCCAAAAACAGATTACAATACATTTCCATCTAACAGCTAAAGGTAACAATTTGCCACGCGAATCATCAAACCGATATCACCTGGTATTACGTACAAATGTTTAAACCGTAGATTTTCCTCAAACCTGCAACCATTGCAACGAAAAGTCAAATTTAATCTAATTTGTGATAGAAATCTTACGATCCCTTTCAATTTCAGATCAATTGACACGTAATGGTACTCCAAAGCCACGTATGTACGTAAGCCATATCGGATTCCTCGCAAATACATTGGACAAACCTCGAACGTGGTAGTAAAATGGCTGTTCGCACAGCCACTAACTATCTTAATCGCCGGTACGCCAGCGTTCGTTGATTCGACAGTACCGTGGTATCCGAGACGTAGGTAAAGTAATTATCGGTACGACTTTAATTGAATGGGACGGGGTTGCAAAGCACCCAGGCTTACATCCTTCGGAATCGATATAGAAATTCGAAGACGAACATAATTCCTCCAATCTCGGGACGTTATTGCTCGTTAATTACTTTAACCGCCAAGCAACAATTACGCGCGATCCTCGTTCGAACGTTTCGATAACGCTAAACGGACGAGCACCGCAAATTATAGTTTTATTGGCCGAGATATCGGGACCTCGTAAACGCTTTATTCGCCTCGACTAATGTATTTATTATAGACGTATAATTAGTTCGTTCGTATCTTAGTATTATCGTTGATCGGTGCAGGTAAAATAATGTGGTCATAATCGAAGCATCGGTACTTTCGTAAATAGAATCTCTCGCGTCGATAACTACCGACAAATTATAACCGCACCGCGGATAACATTCCAGATCAGCCCCAATGCGAATAAGTCGTGCGCAGACGTTCGTCCGACGAGACCGGTTGCAATATTGTAACGTAACAATTGCGTGGCACTTGCGTAAATATATGTACTTCGGCTGCGTGGCCTTGAATACCATGCATGGACGATCAATAAACTCTTTGCGAGAAGCACCCGTCTGCGTTACGAGAATGTGTCGTCCGTATCATGCGCATGTATATTTATCTGCAACTTAAAGCCTCGTACACACCGTCGACGTAATGAAATAACGCAAAGCTCACTCGAATTTTGACGGGCAACTCGTAAAGCTGACGCGTCGTACACTCTTCCGCGTTCCCTCGCACGCGTTAGGTTTAACGAGGCTCAACGCGAACGGATTCAAATATCTCTAATCTAGTTCGCGCATCTAACGCTACATGTTATCAGCCTTGAATCTATTAAACCTAAGAAAGAGTGCGTTAGACGTTAGAAGGACTACGCGTATCGTTATTTGTGCATTCCGTTTAGAGAATAATCTTATCTGTTCTATCGCGAAAACAAATAAGTCGAGTCGAAATTGTTTTCGTACCGCGCGACACGCACGTTTACGCATCCGTCGTTTGGCGAGCCAGGACATTTATAAACGCAGGACGTTCCGACAGATACCACAACTTGAATATATATCTAAATCGCGAGTGTGCACGTCCCACGCCCACGCTTGGAAACTCTCTCGTTAATTGGCACGAAATACGAGAATAGTTAGACCTCCTCGATTTACGTTTTATCGAATTAGTAGCAATTAAGTGCGTCGAGCTTAGGGGCTGCTAAAAATGATCGGTCCTCGATATCGGAAAGAGAACTTGTCCCCTCGGGAGCTATTTGCGTGATTTTCTTTCACCTCTCGCGACCCCAATTCGCGCCACGTTTTTCTCCACAGTTTTTGTTATCCTACTTTGAATTTATTTTCTGTTACCCGTTTTGGGATTGGTTATCGACACCTTTTCTTTGCAAATAAAGATTGAATTTGACGGTAATTTTCTATTTGAAGAATGAGACGAAAATTTTTAACATCGTAGACCGCTTTTTAGAATACGCGGGCATACGCTTTTATATAAATATATGTATAATCTGTAACTATATTGGTAATAAGACAAATGGCCGAACATAATGTTTTTACGTGGCTTCCCCGTTAAATAATCGCGAGTATCGTTTCTTTCGGACACCCCATAGAGGAACTTACCTACATACGGGTTGGCAGTTTTCGAGCAAAACAAAATGATGCCAGCAGATGTTAGGCCAGCTTGCTAATTGACTCATTCGACGAAGTTTAGATACAAGAATTAGATGGTCAGGAGGGAAAAAATGGCACAACGATGTAACCAAGGACGGTGGGGATAGATACGCTGTATTTTTACTCGATAGACAACCTGTTATTTTGCCCACCGATATTTCTAATACCTCGTGTACATTTTAGCACGGAAAGATAACTGCCGTTCGATGCGGTGGAATGGGAACGAAACTCTAACGCATCATCGACGGAAAACTTTTGCGAAACAGTTTATACGAAGCAGTTTCATCTTTCGCTCTACTTTCATTAATCAAAATCTCTAATTTGAAACGATTGGCACGAATTACAGTCGAGCTTGCAGTCAGTAATCTTTTTAAATATTTGATCGCTTATCTGGTGTAGCAATTACGTGCGCTCAAACTACCTTGAGATGGACACGAAACAATTGAAAATTCACGATTAAAGCAATTCCACGATTGACTTACCACGCAACGAAACAAATGAATGAAACTCCGCAAACGGAAACTGTGTTCTTGTCTAGTAAAGAACGGTGTACCATTTTATTGAAAATAATGACAAGCAATGGTTGTTTCTTTGTTGAGCTTCTCAGCACGCGTTTGTAATCAAAAATAAAATAATCGAATGACAATACCGATTATCGAAATGTTGGGAAGAACGAACAAAAAAAATTCGCCCACGCAATTGTTCATTTTTCCAGTTTCGGCTCTTCAATCAAATTAAATTGAAATGCACTTCTAATGGATTTAAATCATCGCGTAATACGGTAGATTAATGACAATAAGGATGGATGCGTATATGCATAATTTCGTTCTCTGTGCGAGAGTATACGATATCGTATGAACGTAATCCCAGACGGGGCCATCGATTCTCCCTATCTCCAGTTTACGCGCAACGTGCAATACCAATCGATACCGATAAACCAATACGCGCTAATTACAGTAAATGCACGAGCGCTACTCGAATTGTAATGAAACCCAATAAGCGTAACGATCATTAACGGTGCAGTAGCATTTGCAATTTCTACCATTCTAAAGCGCCATCGACACTTCAAATTTCATCTCGCTCGACTGTTATTAATGCTTTCGCCGTGGCCTGACCTAGTATTAATTTTAACTTTCGTCGTTAGTTTCGCGGCCCAAGTTATCTGGAATTTTCGAAGTGTCTGACTAAAACGTGCGCGATAAATTTTGTACGAGCGACGTTAAGAAAGAACAACGATCCATTCATTTGTATCATACTCCCCGATATGTTGAGAACGGGGGAGAAAAAAGTGTACCGAGGAGGATAATCGGAGCGGAGAACATCGTACCGGTGTATCCGTGGATGAGCCAACATAATGGAGTAATAGCGAGGTAGAGTCTACCTCGTGGAGAATGGATAAAAATAGACACTAGAAAGAATGAAAGACGCGGTGCGGAGACTGGGTAGGGACGAAGAGAAAATATACAGAACAGACGGAGAGGAAGAGACAATATTGAGGGACGCGGAAGAAGAAAAGGGAAAGAGCGAAAGAAACGGCAACGGCGAACAGAGAGAGAGAGAGAGAGAGAGAAACGGAGCAAAAACACGGGGCAGGGGGGTTGGGTAAGGGGAGAAGGAAACGGGGCGACGGAGGGGAAGGGGGAGGGACAGATGGAAGGGGGAGGGGATAATAGAGAGGGAGAGTGCAGCCGCGCAGTTCGTCCTTGGACTTATACAACGAGGAAGAGGCTAACAGGGAAAGAAGAGTAGGATTGAAGCGGAGTACAAAATACGAGGGTGGAGAAGGGTGGATTAAAGATGAAGGATTAAAAAAAAAGCACCGGCGAAAGCGTGAATCTTGGTCATTAGTGGACAAATCCATTCGAGGTATGTATTCTCATACGTTCGAGGAGAGACGCGTTGGAGGTGAATCACGTTGAATATGGGTAGGAACTTTATCCAAAGCGTGCGAACGATAAGGATATTGTCATTCCCTGATTCTTGCTGGAAATTCGCTGGTGATCTTATGGAATTTAATCAAACGTATACGTGCTAGAGTAAAGCTCTCGTGACTGTGCGCAGAGGGTTTTGTAATATTTAAAGAAGTTGATGCAGAAGAGTAATGTTGCGTAAACTTGCAATAACTGAAGGACTCGACCGAACAACGAGACAAGCGCCACTGCGCGCATTTTAGAGGAGAGGTGTTTAAAGTCCACGTGCCGTTTTCTGTACGTTTTGGGTTGAACTTCGCACGTAACGCATTGTTCCACCCGTCTCCTCGTAATCAATTTACCTTATAGATGATAGAACTGACACGTGTCACGTTGTTCCACGAATTAAAGCTATATTTAATTTTCCTAAAACGAGTCCCATCCTATTTTGAAGTGAAATTTCAATGCAATAGTCATCAAATACGTTAAATTGTACCCGTGTCTACGTATTTCAGCAAAAAAAAAACAATTTTCCGAAATTGGCGCTCGTCTCGTTGTTGGCCCAACCCCTCGATTCCACGTTTCGATGATATCGTTAAGACTCTGAGATTAAAAAGTATTAATCCTTTCGTTACGCGAGGATAACATCGCGGGACAATTATTAATGGTGTAACGGAGTCTGTAATTCGATTTTAAAGTTGTTTGAAGAGAGATGAGTGAAATTAAAACGCGCGGCGTAAGTGAGACGAGAAAAAAAAGGGAAAAGTGAACCATGGCCGATCGCTGAAAGCAGGATCGGGTGATTAATCGTGTAGGCGGAGTCACAGTCCGAACATCCTGCGCTTCGAAAACAGCATGCGTAAACCGGTAAAAAGTGGAGGTATGCAAAAATGGGCGAGCGAGAAAAAGGGAAGAAAGCGAGGCCGCGGCCATGATCTCGCAGACCGGAATGAATGCACAAAGGTCGCAGTTGGGTCACGCGACACGCAGTATATGGAATTTAACGATCTTCTCGCAGAACGAATATCCTTCGTCTACGATATTGTCGGAAGTCGGCAACGACGCTTAACGTTTTTCGCATTTGACTATCCTCTAAATATCTGTAAAACATCCCTCAACGTAATTCTTATTTGTCCCCAAAAATGCTTCGGGCAAGTAAATGCTACTTTATTAATTACTTAAAAACAACGGAGAGCCATGTATCATTAAATCGTAGTATCGCTATCGTTTCCGTGCCTCGTATTAATAGAATACTTAATTTTCATTAACCCAAGCTGGCACTAGAAATTTGATAAGTTTGATGGATTTCGATCAAACGTACACACTTCCCTGATCGAATTTTTCTATTAGTTAACCCGCGACGTGGTAGCCCTTGCAAGTTCAAGAATCATTCAAATTAAAACGAAATAACTTCGTTGTACCTTTACTACGTCGTTTCGCACGGTGCGCGCGACGACTAGGGGGTTGAACGGCGTCACGAAGGGAGGGTTAATTCGCACCGGCTTGAGGTAGGACGTGCACAAACGGTCGGCAGGTGTCGCCACATTGCAACACACGCCGGACTCGGTCAAGCGATAATAATTCTCACGTGTAACTGTCAAGCGGCACCGTGGGTTTGATTCACCGTACGTGAGAGACTATCTAGGTTAGAGACACGCCGTTATACGGTTGCGTAATGCAGTACGTAGAGCTGTCCAGCTAAATGGCTTTCTTCGCTGACTCGCAGTTTAAACGTCAAAGAGAAAAATTATGCTCGCGTTAGATCGTTGCTCCTATGGAGCGAGCCGCTGTTTACAATGACATCGAAACGAAAACATTAGCAGCGTTTGTTCGAGGGAAAATCGTCGAATTTACGAGCATATATGTACCCCTTTTTTCATTCTATCGTTGCCTGGCTTTACATATGTATACGAGGCACGCGTAGGGATTGAGCCAAGAGAGGAGGGTACAGTCGAGATCAAAAGTGAGATGCGTGACATAGATTTGGCCGAGAGACCGATTTTCGCTAGGTGGCCATATCAGAGAAGAATGCCGCGATCACAGGAAACGACACGAGGGCAAGGGGATAGATGCGAAAAGAAATTCCTCCCTAATATTGCGGTCGAATACCGCGAATGCGGTCACTGAACTAGTTCCGTTTCGACCCTGACACTGCCATTGCCCTCAGGCCGCGATTTGTGTCAGAGGCTCAATATTGCCGCGATTTTACTTGCATGGAGATTTACTCACCCCTCTCGCTGGACTCCATCGCGTAAAGAGTTCTGTCACCGTGCTGGACGTACGACACGCGACACGAGTAACGAGCAGGTACACGTGGAAATTCACTCGTAGATTTCGGTCCGCTGGCTCAAAATTCACCACGATATAAACATGGCCGGTCGCTCTCTTGTCACAATTACCGTGGGGTCGTTGAACCTTTCCGAAATCGAGAGACGACCCCGCGGAACACTATGACTGTATCTTCTTTTTTTCGGTGCACGCGAAAAATGGTCAAGTGCCGCAGCTCGGTGGGTGCCACCTAAAAATAGATTGTGAATTCGGCGATTGTTTTGACTAACACTGTGGTTCGCAACCTAGTCAGAGATGGCATTACTCGCCGGCCATAACCCCCTCCCTCTGACGGCCCTGCTACGCACGACTACCCCCACTTCTCTTCCTATAGCTTTCATCGGGAAAGTTCAAATGTCTTCTTGATTTACCGAAAATTGCGAATCTTGGGCGTATTACACGAATTTGATTATTTTCTGATGAATGCGGACAGAATGACGAATAGATTTTGTATAGTCTTAACAATTGACAGACAAGACAGAAAAACTTTAACGTTTGAAATTTATCACGCGTATTTTAAATTACGCGAATTTAGGTACGGCATACCGAAACAGCGTCCAAGGTTTATAGATCTTTTAAAATCAAATCAGATTCGTTAAAAGTTTGAAAATGAATAGAAAGCGAATTATTGATTTTGCACGGTTGAAAATATATGTTAACTTTTGTTTAACCTCTTAGATTTGCATATGCGGGTGATATAATGTAATAATTATAATTAATAATCAGACACAAATGCGTATGCCTCTATCGAAGGAAAATTGATTGAACAAGAAAGCACCAATGAATATGTTGCATCGATTAACCATTTTGTATGCGCATCTACTGTTCATGAAAACCCGCAATAACATTTTTGCTGATCTTCCCCGCTTCGCCGAAGTGTCATTCGAAAATTAAACAATCTTTCTCGGATGTACGTATTTAGACAAATATATATGTATTAATGGCTGGGAATGACATAAAACAGACGTTAAGAAAATTAGATTTTCCATATTGCGCCAGGGAAGCTTTATGCAAGATCGGTAAGAAATGCATAATCCATAAATAGGTTAACCGTGCACAATTTAAAAAAACACATCTGAGCAACTCTATACATAACTTTTTAAGAGGTCCTGTGTAGCAGACCTGGCAAACAGATGGATCTCCAAATGGATTTAATATCGGAATTTGTTTTCGGAGAAATTGAAAGGAGAAAAAAGCGCAATATGACTATGGCGATACAAGAATTACAATTGATCGAAGTTCTGAGTGATTTCTTTCAAAGCCCGGGTGGGAGTCCCGCCGTAAGAAACGCAGTATTCTTATCCTTATTTCCTGCTGACAGCTCCAGATACAAAGTGTTGGGAAATTTAGTATCGTTAGCAATTGCCACGCAAAATAAGGCAATTCTAAATGCTACTGGAATTTGGATGCAACAATTAGGTTCTACCTCCCCGCAAAGCGTGGGACTAGCAAGGCACGTACTTAATGACTATTTTGTCCTTACTCCAAAATCTATTGACAAGTTGAAGCAGCTTCCTGTACTTGCACCGCATTTCACTGCCAACTTACTAACGGCGATAGGTGAAGTTTACGAAGATAAAGATCCACCTACAGAACTGCTGAGGTTAGTAGGGGAGTGGATCGACGAAAACCCAAGTCTTCTTCTGACTCCTTTAATGGATAACCCTGCTCTACCCATTGGTGGCATTCCAATGACACCAATAACACCCATAGCAGGTTTCTTCAGGTAATTTGGATAAGGAATGTTATCGCGTGGAAAGATATAAGTTGGAAGTATATGAACATTTAATTTTTTGTTAGATGGTGCATTTTAAGTCCTTTGAGGGCAAATGTCAATGAAAGTACAGAACAAGTTGAAGAACAGCGTAAACTTTATTCTAAAATTCAGCAATTATTAATGGACTCTGTATTGCGGTTGAAAAATAGTGGCAGTAACAAACATGCGATATCGGCGCAACATTTGGCAGCAACCACTCGCACGTTAACATCTAACGTTCAAAGTCGAACGAACATAAATACAGTTTCACGCGACTTGGCAATGGAACGACTTGCACAAGCTGTCAGTGCAGCAATGTCTGCTAATTGCATTTATGGAAATAAGCGTAGGTGCCATTGGTTTAATTTCATCATTCCTCGTTTGTATTGCAGGCTATAAATTAATTTTGATACGCGTTACAGAGGAATTACTGGCGCTGTTGCAACCATTGGCGTATCAACATTTCCTAATCGAATGGACACTACAGACTTATGCATCCAAAGCTGCTTGATCACTGCATCTTCTTGATTTCAGTTTTTTTCTTCGAAACATTGTATATAAATTCATGTAAAACACATTTTTTATGACAATAATAAATGTCTATCTTATGTTGAAAATACCAAGCTACGTTAGGTTCCCTTGTGTTGATTTGCACATTTTATTAGTCGTAATATTTACAAATACAATTCGTATGCAAAATTAAAATGGTTTGAATGTTCTTTTCACTTTTAAATCCTGCAGTCTTTTCTTATCTAATTCGAATTTCTTCCTTAATTCTGCCAGATCTGTAAAATAAGATTTAACACGTTTTTCGCTGCATTCCTTTATATTAATAACAGAACGTCTAACGGAAAAGTATAAAACTTACTCTGCTTCTTGCTCTCTCGAATTTGGAAAGAGTAAAAGTTGAGGAGCTGCTTTTTCTTAGATTTTTCCTCCTCTTTATGTTGTACTCTATTAATAGTAGACTCTTTCCTCGAGAGGGCAAATTGACCTCTCTTCTTTTGTCCTGTCACAGTTACCCAACCATCATTTCCTTGCGCATTGTCTTCCATTGCCTTTTCGTTTGCTATACGATCAGCGATACGTTTGTCATAGTCCTGCATGTATTCTTCGATCTCTTTCTTCATTTTCTCTTCGTCGCAAATCGAGTTGTTGTATTCTTTGCACCATTCTGTTAACATTACTCGAACTTATAACACTATATGACACACAAAGCAAAGCGACATTAAATTAAAAAAACTCACTCGACAATCCTGTACGTAGTTTATTATCACTGGTATTCAATGTTATTACGCATTCTGAAGGTAGTTCCAAAGCATCTTCTAGACTAGATTCTTTCTCAAAAACTATATATGCTGTTTTAAACCCCTCCGGCGACGCAAAGAAAACTTTGTCAACATTACCGCAAAGATTGCTAAATACTTTTTGTAAGGCTACAGTTGTAACGTATGGTGGTATATTTAATGCAAATAATGTTTTTCCTCTTGGGTGATCAGATTCCTGATTTCTGATGGAATGCTCTTTAATAAATAGTTGATGTTTATCCACGGTTTCTTCATCGAAGCGGATCCACAATGCTAAAAATAAAATATATAAATGAAAAAGGACTTGGAAATTTAATATGTCAAATATTTTCTAAAAAGTGATCAACATTTACTTTTGAAACCCTTGATGGTGTGTTTATAACTTTTCATGACCATTTTATAACCTTTTTCGGAATAATTGGCAAACTTCGATAATGCGGATCATGCGAAATCCACGAGTTTTGGACAAAATTAAGGCTGATTGATTAATATCGTCTAATCGTACAGTAAAAATTGAACACGTGATAGTCGTTCTACTTTACAGGTTCTACGTACATACAACAGTCGAATTTCTATTTTTCAATGTTTACAAGATGCATCAGCGACATCACAGGAAGTGCCTGCTAACCGGTACTACTACTACCGTTGCTTCATTTTAGGTTACAGGAATTACTTATCTAATGTGTCAGCTAAGATTTTTTTTTATTTAGCTTTCCGGACCGAAAATTTCAATATAGGACTCAATTATAAAGAAATGAAAAATAATCCAGATGTACGCCTTTACAACCCTCCGATACAGTCGATCAAAATTCAAGTTTTACGGAAACAATTTATAATTCGTTATTTTTTAACAAATGCGCATTTTTGTCTATGAGTTCTAAATAAAGTAATAAATAAAAGACAATACTATAAATCATTTACTCGGCAACCAATGAGCATTAGTGTAACACGTAAATTAAAGAGACGGTCGATAATGCGTTAGTACTGTCATACTACTATAAGTAAATGTCAGGGTCATGTAATCGCACTAACACAACGAATTTTTTCGGCTCCTCGAAATCACGAATTGAAATGCAATACAACTAAACACTGTATTCAAACGAAAAAATTGACGTAAGTATCTGACGTTTGCCGGAGTCAATTATAAATACAATTTTTATTGTATGTTCAGCCAATCTATAGAATAAAACAGGAAACTCCAATAGCCACGGAAATATTGATCATGAACAAACTAGAAGGTAACGCGTAGGTAACAGTTACGTAGATATTCCAGTTACATGCGGAGAAATTACTGTGCGGTCATTGTAAAGTGGTGAATATGTTTAATCCATTATTGTTGTTTTGTTTACCAACGTTATTGCCCTACTCGGACTCCAAAATTCTTCAAGGGCACCTAATAACACGTGAAGTATTACGAATGATTTTTGCGAATTTCTCTAACATTATAAAATTAACGAATTGTAATTCTCAGTTGCAAATCCCATAAATTAAACAACGTAGCTACGCATACATCATTCAAATTTTTTAACTTCTTATGTGCCTGGTGGCAATTATCTTAATCTTACCGGCAATTTCATCGTTGTATTTCTCAACCAAACAAATTTGAGTTCCAAAATTTTGTACCCATAAAACTTATCTTGAATATCTGAATACAAAATTAAATTGATACATTAAAAGCTGTTGCAAATAAGCTATTTTTCAAGCACAATTAATACCGCTGGAATAAACGGGCGAACGTGAAAATTTCGTTTCAAAACAATATACATATCCATACTTTTATCTGACTTATCGACCGTAAATGTCGCCCGCATTTATCATAGAGATAGCTATCAATCGCGGAACACTATAATTATCTCAGATTACGACCATGAAGGAATAGTTGTGTTTAACATAACAGTAAGATATTCCATTCATACAGATGCATCAAAATATTTTTATATTATACAGTAATACTCTCACAAATACAATATTACCAATATACAAATATGGTACCTTTTATAAATTGATCAACAAATGTAATCACGTGTTCTATAGACAGGATAAAACGTATTTTCGCAGAATTGGGCATTTCTGGCGAGATTTTGTTTCCTGACAGAACAAGGCACGTTTCAGTATGAATTCAAATTAGGAGGACAGGAAAGTGATTTAAAAATACTGTTATACTATGATGCACCCCATCAGTGGCCGAGTATTTATCCTTCGAACAAATCCTGTACCGAAAAAGAAGCTATACTCGATCATGGAATCGGCCAAATAGTACCACTGTCGCTATCGATGCCATTACAATCAGGATGCGTCGACGAAAACGAGGTGACTCGATGCAGCAGCTACAGAAGATTTCGATCATCACGCCCGAGATGGTGGTTCATTGCTTTGGCAGACTGCTCCTCAAACAATGGATTAAACGTCACATATTGGATATCGCTAACGAACGCACGATCCGGCAGTTTTTGGAAAGAACATTTCTCAGCGGATGAATTTTGTAATCAATTTTTCCCAAACTCTCATCTGCGACGACTGAACGTTTTATTTAATTGAGCACATTTTTATCGTAGGTATACTGCCAGAATTAATAGCAGCCGCTTGTATATATGTGGTACTTGTAGCATTAAGTTTTTATGTTGCATTTCAACTGCGTGCAAGAAGGCTATTGCATGTATCCTACAAGTTGTTCATGGCCTCTTTAGTCTGTCAATTGATTGGACTAATGTTTGAAGCATACGGGTATATAAACCTTGGTTTTAAAGGTGTACTAGCTGCAAGCGCTTCCCTGATGGGTCAACTCTTAGAAGCATGTTCAGATACTTTGTATACTGTACTTATGTTACTACTTGCCCTCGGTTTTACCGTAACCAAGAGTGTGTTGACAGCAACGCAAGCCCGGTGGCTCATATGTTATACCAGTCTCAGTGCAATCTGCCAATTCTCACTATATATCTACCAATCCGAAGTATTCGATCCTGGGTTGGTGTTATACCTTTATGAATCACCACCAGGTTATGGATTAATAATACTGAAATTAATTGCGTGGATCGTGTTCACGCTACGTTGTTTCAAGACAGTGAGAAAAATGTCTACGAAACTTCACTTTTATGCTTCATTGTTCTCTTTGGGATCAGCATGGTTTCTCTGTCATCCTTTCACGGTATTTGATAACCATGGACTTCATTGTGCATGCAAAAGTATAAAACATTGCGTAACAAAATAGTATTTCAAATCGCAAAAATATTGTAACTAAGTTTTGTGCCACCATAACACACAAAGGAGTATATTTCATCCTATAGGTACTCTGCATCACTTTATTAGTAGACGAATGGGTGAGAGAAAGCGTTGTTAAAGGATGTTCCTTGTGGATAGTATTCATGGGACACGTAATATTTCTGTACATCACCAGACCGTCTATGGCTAACACACGTTTTCCATTTCACATTAGAACATGCCAAGTTGTACCGATTGGTGGTGATGGGCAAGATCATAGCTATGAACCTCGTTCTAGAATGGCAACTTCCGCGTTTACTATATCCCATTTAACTTCACCTGGTATACAATCATGATAGTAGGTATATGTTGTTATTTTCTAATATCTGTGGGCCAGTGAGTATATTGAAATGCTGTCCCATATGCAAAATGTTGAAATTTAAAGTGGAAATGACTCATAAAGGATCAAATGCATGTCATAATATACCAATATCTGACCATTTATGATGGTACAACTCTGACTACTCTTTTCATGTTATACACAGCTATTTACATGAATCAATCTACATAATATTTCTTTATCACATATAGGTTTCTTTTAATAGATAACAATTATTGATGATTATTAATCACCGTCATTAATCGCACGAGCCGTCAAGCCAACCATCTTTCCATCTTTGGTCAACAAGTTTACAATCGAATTCTGGTTTTCCAACTTTTTTGTTTACTTCGTTATGTACGCCACAAAGCCATTGGCTTAATATTTTCTGTGATTCTGTCTGTGGCGGTGAATGCTTAAACTGTTTCTGCAAATCTTCAGCACATGTGTGACAAGGATAAAATTTAGAGAAAACGTAGAAAAACTTTTTCATGTCTGACTTCTGTTCATTGCTGGGACGCTCGGGGTAATATGCTGCCATGGTATGTAAAAATGCCCATGTTTTTGAGCCTAGTTCATCTTTGTCTAAAGGGCAATTAACACGGTTGGCATTATTATCTACAGATGTACTCTTTTCCTGTTTCTTCTCAGATTCCTGTTGCGAAAAATACAGAAGATATAATAGGAACTGTATAATAGGAACTATTGACAAGGATGTATTTAAAAACATCCCTTTCTTCAGAAAAATGCTACAAGTATTCTACATGTACAAACACTTCCTAATAGTACAGAAAATACTTTATGTGATGCAACCTTTGCAATTCTTTTTTCACTGGTATTGCATCATTAGTATTACCATACAAAGTTATTATAAGAGTGAAACTTCAATATCAATACTTTGTACATGAAAAACCAAGCATAAAAATTAAATTTTCATTTACAACAAAGCTAATATATTTTTTCCTAGAACTTACAAGAACTTAATAGTTAAATCCTCACATTAATATGATATATTCATCTATTAAACTAATAATATGTTTTCGTCCTACATTTTACATCAGAATAATAATTAAATACCAAATAAAATAAGGATGAGTTTCCACAAAGTATACAAGATTACACGCACCTTTTCGGAATCAAACGTTTGTTTTTGAATTTTCGCCCAGGACTTAAAGTCCATACAAGTTCGACATGGTTTCTCTTGGGACATTTTATTAAAACCGCAGTAATCATCCGTAAAAAGGTTTAAAAGCGATTGCAGTTAGCAGAAAAACTCTCACGTGGAGGTTAACCTTTTTCACCAAATCGTAGCTAACTCATGCACCTGTTACACGGAAGTCAATGTAAGATTTTATGGTACTTGCTCATTTTCATTCGGTTGGCACGCCGATATCAATCGCTTACAGATAAATAGGCGACATAAAACTCATTTCATGTAATTCACCATTCCCGATATATCAAAGAGTAAAAATTGTACGCGAGGTAAAGCAAAGAGGCTCACGCATCTTTCCACGCTACACGCGGCTACACGCTTGAGAGCGAGAGCAACAGTGAATGATACTGAATGATGATGAGTGAAGGTTGTAAAGATAACGAGAGGTAGGAAAGGGGGAAATGACTAACCTGACCTTAGCTTTGCGAAGTAAACAGGAAACAAACGTCAAGTGTACAACCCAAATAATACCTTCAAGTGTTACCATTGCACCCTCTGGTCATGGATCCAAAAGTTTATGAGCGCCCTGAAATATATGTACATTCTTGCAAAGGTTAAAAAAAATTGTTTTCCATCTACCGATTTATGCATGAAACGAATTGAGACACTCGAAACGAAATGGGATAGGTCAATCGTGAAATGATGTTCAAATACGTTATGTGTATGCACGATACGATGTTGCAGATTAGATATTGTTCGTCTCTTCTTCGCCGACGTAAATGATAGATGGGTAACAACTTTTTACATCCGCACCTAATACACCAAACTTCATAGCGTTCAGGTAGTTTTAAATCCGTGTCACATATCAGTGTATATCATACAAATTCTGTATATATTCTACCTGCTCCATAGGAAACATTAAATACACTAGAAACATCACTTCTTATTTTTAATCGAACTTTGTTTTAGTCAGTTTCGATAACCTCAAAATGCCCATTAAAGTACGTCGGTCTCACGCTTTATTCGAAAATGGTCAAAATGGCAGCGACGTCATTCTTCCGCCAATCAAAAATGAGCGACCGTTGCGCCATCAGACTTATGTCGCGCGAACAATACTAACAAGAATGTCACAGAAAAAGGGTAGGAGTGCCTACCCCTGCCAACCCCCTGATGATGGCGAATCGTAAAGAAAGTTACGAATCGTCTCGATTTGGACCGAAGAACACAAGGCGTCATGCTGTGGACGCAATGTTTTTGTCATCATCGTCGTCTGAGGAAGAGGTAACGACAGGATGTCGTAGTTGCAAATATTCATCGAAAGAGCACTTCGATAGAAGTCGAGTTGAGAAGAATCAACAAACAGGTTAGGCTTAAATCTATACAGATACTTATAGTATATACATGGAATTTCAGTAATACATAACAGTGCAGTACCGATTCTATTCTCTTTTCTTCCGACAGGGCTAGATCCCACACGACGCGAGGACGATCCGTTTAGCTTCAAACATTTTTTGGAAAGTTCTGCGCCAATGAACTATCATAATACAGGAGCACGTCCAAAAGTTTATTCCACTACGTCCAACCCAAATAGCATGGAAAAGGATTCCACAGTTTATTCTCGTAATCCAACTGAATTACCAGACTTTGTGCAGGATCATCTGGTCATAGAGCAATGCTATTTGAATCGGGACTCCAATCAACAGGCGATTCCTGATATAGATAATCTCCCTGATTTTGCATTGAACAGTGTAGAACAGAGACAAACGCGACTTAGGAATGAATCAAAGAAAGTAGAATCTAGTGGTTTAGGCAATCTCCCATTTGATTTAACTGGAAGTTTAGACAAAGGGTTACCTCATCGAGATCATCCTTCTCCAAATTCTACGGGTTCGTCTCATTTGAATTTATCTACCTTTGATAGGCCCACTGTAGAAACCATTGAACATCCAGAATCATCAGGTACACGCTCAAAACATCCATGCAATGTATTCATAAATATAGACATCATACATTTTCTATTCATAATATCTTGTTGTGTAGGATTTCCATTAGACCTTCCAATAGCTCCAACCGAATCTGATCCCAGTTCACACATTGTCACACGAGATTGCTCTGTGACAACCGAAGCGAGCGTTCCAAAATCTTTACCAGATTTTTTAAACGATGGACCTATTCATAACAGGACAGCTTTGTCTACAGATCCTGGATGTAGTTCAAACACTGCAGAATCTATGGAAAGAAGGGTATGATCGTAAAAAAAAGTTTGTGTGCAATCATTTGAAGGAGATGCGCGGAGATTAACAATGCTGCATTCCAATTGTGTTACGTTTGGATTATGTATACAACAGCACAAACTTGAAGTACAATTAATATAATGTAATAGGGCTTGTCATTATTCTCAAACAGCTACAACATTGAATGCACATGGACTTTCTGTTTGATGCACCTGCATTATTTTTAGAATTCTTCCACCCAACCTTTATATTTTATTAAAAAGGTGTTTCTTTTCATAGTTATTATTAGAAAATGAGAGATTACGTCAGGAATTAGAATTAGCTCGGACACAAGTCAATGACAAGTCGAAAAGGTACTTACAAAAGTTTTCTATGTTTCTCACTTTTTATTGTACTATATATTGTTTGTTATTAATTATAGGATAAATTTACTGGAGTCAGAATTGGAGTCTAGAAAGGAAGTGGAACACGAAGAGACAGCACACCTTGAAGTAGCTATGGAAGAAGTCGAGGGTAATCTAAAACGTAGCTGGGTAAATATATAGATGTAAATATTTTTATTATTTTAGCGGACACCTATAATCATTTTTTCGTTTGCAGAGTAGAGCAGTTAGTGCAGAAAGCACTGTATCGACGCTAAGAAAAGAAATTAAAAGTCTAATGGTTAGTATCAGCGTTATAGTTTCACACAACTTGTAAAGATACTTAGTACATAAATAAAATAATTACCTCAATCCAGACAGAGATATCGTTGCTACGATTGGAAAATAGAGAGCTCAGGGCTGTGATATTAGAAGGTGGAAACGAACGTAGTTCATTAAATGTAGACAGAAGAATAAGAAGGTTAGCTACTGATTTGAGAACCGCTGCTTCCACTGCAGAAGTGTCACTTAGGTAAGCATACTATGACCTTTTGAAACTTTTTATAGAGGAACACATATTTAAACAACGGTGTATCGATAATCATTACAGACAGCTTATGTCTGGTGTGGAGAATTTAAGAGTGCTAGCTTCTACACTCGAGAATGTGGACAGGATAGAAGATCGGACCAAAGATTTTGTACCGAATTTTGACGAAGATAACGCTGCTGGTTCTGCACTTTAATACACCTTTACGTACCCCTATTTCTGCATACTATCCCGTATTACCCCTTTTATGAGACTATCCCAGCCTCTGTTAACAATAAGTTCCTTGCGCTCACACGAAAGTGTGAAGTACTATTTTTGGAGTCGGTTGATGATAGGGATCCTATTGGAGGTGTCCAATATTTGTAACATGTTTGGTGTACAATTATATATGCTGATTAATTATTAGGATCATTCGATCTTGATCGAGCAGATATGGATATATATGTACACAATCATTTAATAGCTTAATTATCTCCCTACTTCAGGAAGCAAACCTCAGGGTGTTCCTTTAATCGATTGCGACAAACTTAAAGAAAGACGATTTGTCTATCATAATACGACTCCAAACGAAGAACTAAAGATTATAACTTTTGTATGTAGTTTTTGCAACTGAAGCCGTTAATGCACAGCATTGGTTGGGATTCAAACGCTATCAAGAAAATTGTTGAATCACGGTACTTTAATGGTTATTGCGATAATGTTATACATGTACAGTTTCAAATCACGTGACTCATTTCTATGTAAATGTTGATGAAATTAACAGCTAAGTATTTAATTTTTAAGGCAGACAGGATCATGCATATATTTTTCTATTTAAGGGGGTACATGGCTCTTGTAATCATAAATACGGGAATCAATGCCCAAATCCGGCACTCTAAACAATATTGTTGCAGAAATGTTACTTAAGAAGTTTTTTAAATTATTTTTCATGTGTAAATTCGATCGTAGATCCCCGGGCGAAATGGATAAGTAACTGGAAACTTGAAAAACAAAGAAGTTATAATAAAAGATTTTATATGTTGGTAATAGACTTGATATGAACATCCTGTAAGTTCCAAATCTATATTTGAAAGAGAGAATTTTGATTGTCCTGTGTACAATCATTTCAAACTTCCTTTGATCGATCAAATTAAACAGTGTATACAAGTATCATTATGATGAATGAAAGACATAAAAATTACAAGGCTTATTTGCTCCCTTAAAGTTTAAACTGGAAATTAATAAGATTTTTGATTCAGTAGTTTTCAATTAATAGATTTATTAATAAGTTACATGTAACAGAATTACATTGCCTGCAATGTGTATTTTTTTATTCTGGCAACATATGTATAAACTATATTTTAAAACTATGGCAGTGAATACTGTGCGGAACACAGTAAATTAGCATATTATTTTCTGTAAGAAAATGCAATTTCTGATCGATGCACGTACTGTTCCAACAACAAATTGCGCATACACAAAAATTGAAATAATTAGTTTGTAATAAAGTATTTAAAATACCAAAGGACGAAATCACGAAATGTAGAAAAAATATTCTTAATCCGTAATACCAATTGCGATCTATTACTATTACTACACAGCTTCAATCCATTTTCAAACTATATACACCTCGGATAACATTTCTGATATTACCGCAAAGTAGTTCCTACAGAAAATCGAGATACCTTATTATTGAAGACCTTCGAACATACTAAGCAGATCAGTTTGTGTTTCAGTATGACTAGTTTGAGTACTTAACCAGGAACGACAGGCTCCCATTGAAATGTTACAGCCAGTTTCACATATCAACGATTTTGTTTGAGTTTCAGCTGAAACTGTGGTATCTTCGAGTTGCGTCCAAGCTGTCTGTGTTTGAATGTTAGATAATGCTAAATCAGGTGGTAATATTTCACTACAAGTTTGCGTACACGTATTACTATACAATAGTTGTTCCATATTGTCAAGATTATTCGTAGTTTGTGTTTCAATGTTAGAACTCAGTGCAAATGATCTGGTTAGGGTATCGGAATCAAAAAATGATTGCGAGTAAGCTTGTTCTGTCTGTGTCTCTATACTACTAAATCTATCATCGAACGTTTTATCCGTAAGCATTGGATCCGATCTCGATATACTGTCAGAGGATGCAAAGGAATACCCTTCGACGGCTGTCGACGTATCTTCGGTGTATGGTAGCGTCATCAGAGCAACCGTACTCTTCGGAACGCATTGTATTAATGGATTTGTACTATGGTCATAAAACGTTTCGAATTCTGTTTGGGTAACATTATCGTTCAGAGCTTCAAACATGTCTTTTTCAGGTATCGTCTGTGTACCCGACGTACTCTTTTCTTCCCAGAAATCTTGCAAGCCAACATCGTGCCGAAGTGGTAAAGGACTGCTTGGAAATAAATTGGTGGATGTAAAGTTTCCTAGACTGAGGTCTTCCTTGAGCAACGTATAATCAGATTTCTTGGATGCTCCACAACTTTTACGACGTTTCTGAATCTTCAATGAGTTTTTAACTATTTGCGAACCAAGTATGGTCTGTGTTTCCATAGATATTAGATTTTGCTTGATTTCTTGCGTAACACCAGTCTGCGTTTGTTTGGATATACCATATTTGCCATTACGGCAATGCCCATTGTTACTATTTTTCAGTGAAGCTGGTATTCTCTTATTTTTTCTGTATTCATCTGTTTGTACTCCAATGTCTGTCGTAGATCTCGGAGTAGAGTCGCCATTGCAATTAGATCTTCTGTTGATATTTTGATTTGTCGGCAGAATTGTAACTGGTTTATTTACATTTGTCTGACTAGTTGGAAAAACCACTCGTACTGCCTTTGCGTTTGTTCGTCTACAAAAGTATTAAAATTGCTATATCAGTTGGCAATGATGTTTAATGTAAAAGCAGTATAAAATTCTATTTTGTGCAGTATTTATTTTCCATGGGAGACTTACCTGAGAGAACTTTTGTATTTATCGTTCACACTGTGTAACGATCGTTTTGCGTGTGTAAGTAATGCTTCGTAGGTGGTGTAGGTTTTCGAACAGGAGCACGTGAATTCAATGCCGCAGATTCTCATATGACCTTCCTTAGCAGCTTCCGTGGAAAAGCTTTTACAGCAGCGAGTACACGCATACATCTTTTTCGCATGCACTTTAAGATAATGCTAGGACGTACATTTCAATGTTATCTTTAAAGTCTGAAGTTAAAAAGCTCCTGTGCTACATCAATTTTCCATGTACCTACTAACCTGCTTAAGATATTTCATACTACTAAAATGTCTTTCGGCTTTCGGCGCGTATACACAAGATTCCACCGGACAGTGGTATTGTACATTTTCCTTCGTCGTTTTGTCTAATTTTTTGTGTTGATGAACTTTGAGATCATGGAGACGGTAACACGGTTCGTTATTAAACACGAGCCCGCACTTCTCGCATTTAACATTGTTAGCTATCACACTGAGCTCCTCCGGCGATGGACAAATTGTTTTCGGACAGTTCGATACATCCTTTGCCGGTTTTATCTCTGCCATCGGAGGTTATCTCCACGCGAAACTCGATTCGAAACACAATACTTATATACATATAATGTATGTATGCACCTACCAGTCAAGCGGTCAAAACGAGACTGTTTCGACATGTAATACCATATTCAACCGTATTATAGCGCCACTGAGATGTATTTAAAGTTTTAAAGCCAACTTTACATATGTGGTGTTCGTGAAATGTCGAACAAAAAGTATTTAACATTCGCCGAATATCTAACAATGCGGTATGCAAAATTTGACCGCTGCTTTGTTTACCTTGGGACAATCGATTTTGTTTAGTTAAGTTCACGTAAAGATGGCAGTTTATCAAGAATTTTTAAGCTTTCTGAAAACGTATAAACCGCCGTTTGTTGTTTCCTGAAAAGATACAAGGTCTACTTTCCGCGTTTGTACTTGTATTTACCCCGGGAGAAACCATTTTGCTTGATTTTTCAACTCTCATTATTAAAAAAGGAAATCGCTGTTTTAACTATCAGGGAAATGTCGTGAAATTATTTTTTTTGTCTTGCAACGCAGTACAATACAAATTGATTCCAGAGAAGAAGAGGAGGGAAGCATGAATAGTTTCCGAGTAATCGATTAAACATATTGCAAAGTTGGAATAACCGATTATATTAACGCAAACGTTGTATCGAAGGTAGAAGGTCTAGATCCATTACCACCTAGCATGGTAGTCTATCTTCTTCCCGGACGTGGTTTTGAACTAACCCAATGAAATACCCATTTGTTTTGCTAGAACGCACGAAGAAAATTGTTTGAAATTTAAAAAAATGCACATGTTATTACGTATTACTCAGAACTGTCGTTGAACAAGACTTTGTGTAAACGGAAATGCGACACCTTGATAAGATTGCTGTATGTAGTTCTCACGAACCGTATACGATCATTATAAAACGCAATAATGGGATGCGTATAATGATGAAAACGTATTAATAGAATGCATGCGATGCGAATAATCGTTTTGCATTTTATAGTTGGAAGATCAAAACCCATTCGACTAAGTACTGACCATACGACTGGTACCGACTGGTACTGACTATTCATCCGATTCGTCCCATCCCACTGAATGTTACCGAGTTTAGAATAAAATATTTCTCTGTTTGTAATCGTGAAATCTTATTGACAAGGGGTCTTCTTTGTATTCACGATATTAGTTATTCATCGTGATTAATATGAACGGCACAGTATTGTCATGGATTTATTAGGTATAATAACTATTATGGAAGAACGTAATTAATTCAAGTTGCACAATTTTTAGAAGATTCGGATGCATTTAATTGAAGTCATATTGCTGATTCAGATAATTATCAGACTCATCAGCGTTGACACGTTCAACCAATTTAAATGATTAAAACATGTGCTTTACCGACGCAAATACATGACTGGACTTGAGCGTTTACGTGACAAACTTGCTCAAATACATCCGCACTGTTTACAAGAAATTTGGTAAAAAATGTATTTTTTATTATCTCTCATAATGGGTTGCGATGAATTATCGCAAATAGCGATGCATCGGTATCGCACGCGAGACCGATAGTAAAGCTATCACAGGCTCGTTACCACATATCACTTATCTACCAGCAGCCTATAAATCGCCTAATTTTGAACCTGTTCTGAATAAGATGATTGTCAGTGTTCGTCTGCGTCATCAGCGGCGATTAGTGGTGTTAATAAAAAAAACAATTGATTTCGTTACTGTCGCCGGTACAGCATCGATTTTTTTTTATTTAATTGGCAAATAGTAACCGATAGATATATGTACATATCCTTTAATGAATTTAATAACGGACCGTAAGTAATGGTCTCGTACAATTGTCGTTGAACGTACGTTTTCATCCGCATGGTTCGCTGTAAGATCGACAAGTAACTCGTTACGCCAATTACGACTTAAATACATGCTTACAGTCTTACGAACGTTGCGAGCGATGCTTAATACTTACGACTTCGCAACTCGAATATTTTTTATTTTATCGTTGTGGATAGGATGGGTTTGCAAATAAGGCTTACTACGTGACGTATTCAAGAATTCGTATTGGACTTGAGAAAATCGCATTGTTCATTTTGGTAATAATTTTTAAGTTTTCCTAGGTCTCAAGGATTTGAGATATTTGTCACCAGCGAAATAAATTACCGAAAGATCATAAAAATCCGAACTCCATAATTACTTCAAACGCTTAAAAAAGTGAAATACGTTGGCGAATAATAACTGTGAAGAAAAAGTTAAGATAATTTGGTAATAAACCTTGGATTTCTTTGCACGTTGTATAACAAGGTCTCTTTATTTGTAAAATAGATGTATTCGAAGGCCGCTCGAAGAACGGCTCTCCCTCGGGTTAAAAAGAAAACGTCCTTAGGACGCTACACGGTGGGGTCAATGAACTTTAATATCGTTCCATTAAACCCGCTATACAAACCAAGCGGGAAAATTGAATAGCCAATGATTTCAGGCTCTCCGCTACTCGTACCTTTATCTTTTTACTCTTACCAGCGTACACCATCTGCATATCGCGACGCATTTCGAATATTGCAGAACGCTAAATCAATACGAGCACATAATAGACAAATCAACGCGGTTAATTATTTCCGTCGTTGAAAATATTACTTAAACACTTAAAATGTATCACTACTTGAAATGCATAACGTTCCGGTGCATGCGGCATGAGTACAAAGGAGGTTACCGAATCGACCGAATATCTCAATTAAATCAAGAATTTAATCTTTTTGGTGGCAATAGAATTTGAAAATGTATCGCTCACGTCGCGTTAAATTAATACAAAAATATAGTTTAATTAATTTAAGTTTGCTCAAAAGGAATTGTTGCGAGTGTACCGTCGTGCAATATTAACCACGACCAATGAAACAGTAGGAATTGTTTATTCTTCCGTGTAACAAACTCTTAATGTAACCCGCAATTTTGAATAAACTACTACAAAGACTCGTTAGTTTCTATGCTTCGCACAAAACGATCGCGCTTAAAAAGAATGTAGTTCACCTCCCTAGGCCCGCATGTTGGAAATATCAAAGACGTAATTTGTGTCAAGTGTATGACAATAATAATGCATTACTCAGAACCGTCACAAATCTTCTCACGTATGTTAAATAGGTTAGTTTGCTTAAAACTTCCATTTCTAATGAGTGGTACAATAGAACATTACCTCGTTACTATCGCGATATTATCAGATTTCGGCTGTGGCCGGGAAAGACACCTTGCGCGAATTTGGAAATGCAGCAGCTTAAGGTCGTCGTACGCTGGATCGACACAGTCTGCTCCACTTCCAACACAAAAAAAAGAGGTGCATGCACACACGTGGTATATATTCACCTACATATGTAGCTGCTCCCCCAGATCACTACCTCGGTATACCAGCGGTGACCAGCGGCGCTGCTCTCTACGAGGCCCGCCGCCGCTTGTCACTCGGTAGTTACGCGTCGACCGAGGATCACGTTTACTACGTTATTTACATGGATGGCAGCACGATTTCCCTACGCGGACAGAACTAAAACCTAATCGCTTACAAAACGTGCCGCCGGAAGAAATATAATTTTACGGAAGTCAAGATTTTGCGAAAACTCGGTGTCCTGTGGGCTCTCGTGCGGCCGTACGTCGTGGAACTCGCTCCTCGGACGTGCCTCGGATATTAGCAGGGTCGAACGTCTCTGAAGGGTAGGATATTTTCATCGCAGATCGCATTGTACCTTCTTTCGTCATTGTTTCTATTTGAAAAAGAGATGATTCGCGTACGCTTGGGTGAATCGGACAAAGAAACCTCGCTATCGATTTCTAGAAACGGGCACCACGTAGATTGTGTGTACGTTCGATTACGAATTGTGTCACTAACGTACATATGCACTTGTCTTCTAGTAACGTGGTCCGCGAATTTTGTATTTTTGGCACGCACAGTATGAAGTTGAAACTATAGGAATTGGTAGTCGCTTGACTAGTATTTTGCATCTCCGTTTATCGGGAACAGTACAATAGTGTATTTGCTTACACTATTCCGATTAAGTAACGTGGGAAATTCGAGTACACATATTTTTTATCCACTCCCTTTCTGCTATGCAAATATTACACGACCTACGACATCTTTTAACGCGAACGTAGAATCTTTTGAAAACTGCTTTTTACTGTGCATTCAAATCGATACATAAATCAATTTTATTTTGCCTGGACAATAAGTTTTTCAATTACTTTTGCATCCGTCTTTTGATGACATATACTACTTTCGACATTCAGAAATAACGGCAATTATAATACTTGTGATTTTTCGCTAATACGCGTGTTTTTTACGTCGAAATAATTCGTTGTAGATAAGTTTATCGTTAGGCAGTTCGAAAAAAATAGTCTTTCGATTTTATCTATAAACGTGCTGTCTTTTTTACGTGACTTGTCTTATCGAGGCCCTGTAGTATTTCATACATTTTTTCTCTAAAAAAGTCATAGGCGACTAGCCAATACTCTATGTCTTTCTTGACTTTTATTGTCATCGCGACATGAAATGGCGAAATGTAAAAAATTCGCCTAGCGCCAAGTACGCAGAACATTCCAGTAAACTGACTAAAATGATCATTGCTCATTCATGAAGACAACTTCTATTCCCATAGTGAATCAGAAATTTATTTCGTTTGACCTTCGCGTGACTGGAAATCAACAGAACACTTAACACACGAACGGTGTAACATACACTGAACACTGTCGTTCATGTCTTGACAGAAGGAAATTCAACGACGGGCCTTCTCGAATCGTCAGGATCACGGACCATGAGCTGTCTGTTTCGTCTTTTTGAGATCGTAGAACCGGACTGACAATCGATAATACATTTTTTATCCGTACCGCGGAAAGAAATTCGGAAGCATCGGATTGTGGAGCCGTGCATCGGTGTGTTGAAACGCCGAGGAAAAATACACGAGAAAAGAGTTCGATTGTGATAGTAGTCGTGTTCGCCTGAAATAAACCGAAGGAAACCGAATATCTACGGCGGAAGAGATGAAAGACACCGCCGGTAAAAAATATGAGAAACTCTTCGATGACACCGGGCTCGACATCGTCACCGACAAGGAACACTGCGAGGAGAATGCAGCGTTAGAAGAGGTAAGAACGATGATCTACCGCATGAATGGATCATCGAATATACAAATTACTTGATGGGGGTCTCTAAAACTTTGCTTGACTAACAAACAATGTCCGCATGGCGCGTGTCGCGGTCAAATTGCGTACGACCAAAATTTTAAATGCTTTTCTGGAACCTAATCAAATACGTATACTTGTATTCATTGTAGAAAAAGAGAAGTTCTGTGGTGATAGTGTATATTACAAATACGCAAACTCGATACTATATTTTGAGATTAATAGAGAGAAATTGATGGCAGAAACATGGGGGGATTACAACGACCTGGGGTCGTGAACTCCGCGTGAAAAATCTGAGGAAATTCAATTTCATTTTCAAAGAGTTATAGCTCATCCTGACTGTAGCGTGTCTTCAAATGTTTCGCTATCGATCGAACACTTGACCTGCCAGCAGCACCTGCCGGGGCCGTTCTATTACCTGCGTTCGTACGCGAACATAAGATAAAATTAATCAATTACCGCACAACAGTCATTTTTTAACAACGCACGCTTTGCGTCAAATAATGAGAATTTAATGTAATAGCAGGTATACCCCCTAACAAAATAATTGCGATATTTCCAAAATACCTTTCGCATGTTTTAAAATTATTTTGCCATATAAAAAAGTAGATATAAACTAGAACTCATTTAACAGTATCCGGTAGTATTGTGGAATTCTTTTACAACATAAACAACGACGAACAGTTTTCTCGAGGCAATACATAAGTATGACAACGTGGCCTTGCCTGTTCTAAAAAAAAAACGGATCGATAATCACCGGAATGGAAAATCAATTATTCGTAAATTACAAACTGTTTCAAAAGACATATGTAAAGAGATAAACTGACGCTGGAAGTTGTATACTTTCAATGAAGATAGAAAAGATGTGTGCAACAGAATTCGGGGCTGTTACGTGTGATTGGTTTTATATCGGAATTTTTCCGGTTTCCTGATTAAATAACGGCCAATCGACACAGACGGCAACATAGATCAAACGTCCACTACGGACGTTGCGATGTCGCGTAGACGTTCGAATATTCCGTGGAGATTATCGAGGGACATCTCATCCGCGGTGCGAGGAACGTTTGTAGGATTTTAGGAATGGGAAGATGACGAATAAATTAATTCTTTCGTTTATGTTGAAAATGCGTCGATATATTACAGTAAACAGAAGTACACAAGGAATACAGTTACAATAGTACCTTATTGTACCATTGTTTTAACTATTATATATTTTGTGGTAACGACAATTTTTTCATTTGCCACCGTTCATGATTGGATTTAGGATAATTAGACATAAGAAAAGAATAGAAGTCCTAGCAAAATGTATCTGAACATAATGTAAAATATTTCTCTATCATTTTACAATGATGGGTTTAACAATAATAAATGCGTCATTAGAGCTTCCAAATCGTACTTTCCATCGGGCAATGACAGTGCTTCTCTTGTTCTGATCTTTAATAATTTTGCATTGCTACTAATCAATTAATCTGCGTATCGTTTTAAGCAATAATATTAATGAATTTAATGTTATATAATACTAACAATCTGATTCATAGATTTAATTGAACGAATTGAAAGAACTAAAAACTCATTCAGTTTCATTATATCTTCGACATAAACAAAGTCAGTTGAATGTACCCCAGGTCTTGGACATTATTTAAACAGTGTCATCAGGCAAACGAAATAGGGTAAACTCTGCCAAATGTCTTGAACATGTCATTTGATCTGATTCTTCTCAGGACGATCTGACTTGACATGTACATTACGCAGGCATCAATGTTCATATGGAAAGTTTCATTGAAAGTATTAATCATTGTTTCAGACATGAACTCTGCGACACTGATTTCACTTTGACCACAGAATAACATACATGTTTTTTATCCCAATGATAATTGCAGTACGAGCATTAAGAATGTGACGCATCGTAAAGCAAGAACAGTATAATTAAAAAATCACCTATATCAACTTCACTGATCGCTAACACCTAACATCCCTTACGCCCCTTTTTTTATTTACTCGGTCAACTATTTTTAATCTCAGCTCAAGAGAAAAACTTTTGTTACGGAGTAAAGAAAGATATTTACTTACTCCCATATGTTCACTTGTTCGTTAAATTTTCTTTCTTCCAGGTTAGAATTCACTATAACTTTGTTTTCCAATATCTCACGTTTGTACGATAAAATGATTTATATGCGACGGAAAGCATTGGTCACGATTTATCTTTAACTTTTAGTAGTTACGGGGTAAATTCCTGATTGCTCCCGATCGTTATTGCGGAAATATTACATTCGTTCTATAAGTGCCTTGATGTTGCATATGTTCGTCCACGTTGCACATATCGATCCAAAATACGCGGGATTACTTGTACTTTTATATTGGTAGAACAATTTGTGTTTTAAATTAATACAGTGAACGAATTAACGAGTTTAGTTGAAAATATAATTACCATAATTATTCAGTTGTACAAATAGATAAAGCCACCTAACACGGGACAAACAAAACATCTCTCGTGAAAAGAGCTTATAAAGTTTTGTGGAACGTTTGACGGATGTCAAGAAGAGGCGGTAAATTTCTAATCAACCACAATGACCATGTAACCGTAGTTTCCTAATATTTGTTACTAAAGATACATTATAAATTCAGATTTTTCGCAAAAAGTGCTTTGTTGAATATAATGAAACCCAATGAGTTTTATTTTAATGTGGAGGAAAGTCGGGGATGAAGGTTAGAAAATAATCGTTATACGACACGTGCTTTCCTCTGATAAGTAATTCACATAAGTAATTGAGTAGACATACATTTGAAATACTATGTATTGTTTAAGGGTAAAGACCAAGACGCAGAAATGTGGTTAACAACAGCTGAGGCGGGCAGTCTGGGTGCCGAAGGGGTGGCGGCGAGATTACATGTCGACGTAAGAACAGGATTGTGGTGGCAAGAAGCTGATCACCGAAGACAATTGATTGGGTATAATGAATTTAGCGTAAAGGAACAAGAACCAACGTGGAAGAAATATGTTGAACAGGTACATAGTATGTTGCTTTCATATCCATTAGAATCGTGTATCTGTATTTAATATTTAGCCGCATAATGTAGATCTAAACACAAAAGGAATAACATTAAAAAAGTGTAACTCTTTTTTTAGTTCAAGAATCCTTTGATTCTTCTACTTCTTGGTTCTGCTTTTGTTAGTATATGTATGAGGCAGTTCGACGATGCAGTCAGTATTACAGTGGTAAGTGTTAGGAATTACCTTTGCGGTGTTTAAACTTTGGAGAATATCTTATATGAGTTGCGTTCATTGTAGGCTATCATAATAGTGGTGACAGTTGCATTTGTACAAGAATACCGATCTGAGAAATCATTACAAGAGTTAAACAAACTGGTACCACCAACTTGCCACTGGTAAATACATTTATACTGTTTTTAGATGCTTCATTAACAAGTGTTTTTTGTGTGGTAAGGAGCAATACTTAAAGGTTGTAGTAGCATTTATTTAAACTAACATTTCCTTTAGAAGTATGGTCCTTGGAGGATATGTTAACCCTTTGTATGGAGCATTCCTTTGCCTTGTTAGAGAAGAAGATATAATATCCAATTCCAAACAATAAATCCAAGAAGGTGAAATTTACATTTCTGTAACATCCATTGTATTGTCCACCTTTTACCCAAAATTCTTTTATACTGTGGTACATTGCGTTACCTTAGATGCCTGAAAATTTCCATTGCATTTTGGAAACAAACTGTTTATAACCATGAGTTATAAAAATGTTGCAGTGCTAATAATTTTCTAGTATATTTATCTTATTTCTAGTATGCTTAACGTTTGTACGCCAATCTGTTTTGTCATTCTTTCCAGCTTAAGAGAAGGCCGTTTAGAGACGTTTCTCGCCCGTAATTTAGTTCCTGGTGATGTAGTTTATTTAAATATTGGAGATAGAGTACCTGCGGATATCAGGATATTTGAAGCAATAGATTTGGCGATCGATGAGAGCAGTTTTACAGGAGAAACTGAGCCGGCACAAAAATCAACAGCCCCATTACTTAAATCTAATGGACTAACATCAAAGAAAAATATTGCCTTCATGGGTACGTTGGTACGCTGTGGAAATGGCAAGGTGAGTTTATTTTTAATAAATTCAGTCGTATCGACGAACAATACATTTGTATGTATTCAAATTATATTTTGTAGGGAATTGTGGTTAGTACAGGAGAAAAGAGCGAATTTGGAGAAGTGTTCGCAATGATGCAAGCGGAAGAAGCACCAAAGACACCGCTTCAGAGAAGCATGGATATTTTGGGTACACAGTTATCCTTTTACTCATTTTGTATCATTGGTATCATTATGCTACTTGGCTGGATCCAAGGCAAAGCTATTCTCGAGATGTTTACCATCAGCGTGAGTTTGGCAGTGGCAGCTATACCAGAGGGATTGCCTATTGTTGTAACAGTAACTTTAGCGCTGGGTGTCATGAGAATGGCCAAAAGGAAAGCTATTGTGAAGAAGTTGCCGACAGTCGAAACTCTCGGTAATTTATGCGTGATGAATTCACGTGTTTACAAAACGGAACTTTAACCAGACGTGCAAGGATATAAAAATAATCTATTTATAATGCGTAGGTTGTGTGAATGTGATATGCTCTGATAAAACTGGTACTATTACAAAGAACGAGATGACAGCAACGATTCTTGTAACATCGGAAGGATATATAGCGGATGTTACTGGGGCTGGTTATAACGATAACGGGGAAGTGCGAGTACGGAAATGTGACAATTTCGACCTTGCGCGCTCCGCAATCACAAATCTGTTAGAAGTAGGTTGTATCTGTAACAATGCCATAATACAGAATGACACTTTGCTTGGTCAGCCAACGGAAGGTGCGCTCTTGGCAGTGGCCATGAAGTACGGGATGTATGGGATTGCTGATAAATATTTGCGGCTACAGGAATATCCATTTTCGTCGGAACAAAAAATGATGGCTGTGAAATGTACACCGAAATATGGGGAGGTAAAGCCACGTTTCACCGAATGTATACACATTATTTGTTAAGGTGGTTTGGAATTGTTTTTAAGTAATGATAATTCAAGATATACATTTCCACATAAAAAGCCCCTGATAAATGTTGCAGGACAGGGAAGAAGTGTATTTTGTAAAAGGTGCTTTAGAAAAGATCTTACCTCAATGTACTAAGTATTCCGCAAACGGTCAAGTATATTCTCTCAATCAAAAGAAAGATCAAGAATTTCTGACTGAGGCTTATGAAATTGGGCAACAAGGATTGAGAGGTATCGTCTAAAATTCTGCGAGAACACATATGGTTCATGCTTCACTTACATTCCCACAAGATTACTTATATTTTTAAAAATATATGTTTGCAGTGATTGGATTGGCACGAGG
This sequence comes from Pemphredon lugubris, assembly GCA_933228935.1. NCBI lineage: Eukaryota > Metazoa > Arthropoda > Insecta > Hymenoptera > Crabronidae > Pemphredon > Pemphredon lugubris. The sequence goes on along the minus strand of OW121817.1, from coordinate 53,178,496 downwards.
TACGTCGCTACAAGATCTTGTTTATGTAGGTCTTGTGGGTATATGTGATCCACCTCGACCACATGTACGCGAATCAATTTCTACTCTTATGAACAGTGGTGTCAAAATTAAGATGGTTACTGGCGATGCCAAAGAAACCGCTACTGCAATAGGTACAACCACATAACTCGTATATTGTTTGGCGGTATTAATATTGACTTTTTGAAGGTTAACAAATATTTATGTTTCAATGTGTTTATTGTAGCAAGTATGATCGGATTAGACATATTACATTCACGATTAATATCCGGGGATGAAATCGACTCAATGTCTGAACATCAATTACAACAGTGCATTAGTAATGTTAGCGTATTTTATCGAGTTACGCCCAAACACAAATTGTGCATCGTGAAGGCATTGCAAAGAGAAGGAAATATTGTGGGCATGACTGGTGATGGTGTAAATGATGGAGTTGCTTTGAAAAAAGCAGATATTGGCATAGCAATGGGTAAAAATGGTACCGACGTATGCAAAGAGGCAGCAGATATGATTTTAGTGGACGACGACTTTGCAACTATTATGTGTGTACCTTTTTGGCCTGTATCTTTTAGCGCTAGTCAGTTCTATTTCGAATAATACGATCCAATGTTTCTGATCTTAGTGCGGCAATTGAGGAGGGCAAAGGAATTTTTCATAACATTCGTAATTTCGTAAGATTTCAATTAAGCACTAGTATAGCTGCTCTATCTTTGATTGCTCTTGCCACTTTGATGAGCATTCCGAATCCTTTAAACGCAATGCAAATCCTGTGGATTAACATTATTATGGATGGACCACCTGCTCAGAGGTATGATGCTAAAAACGTATAAACTAAATATCATGAAATTGAAAATATATCGTAATTATTGATTATTATACACAATATTTGTGGTAGTCTTGGAGTGGAACCAGTCGATAAAGATGTTTTAAAACAAAAACCGAGGAATACAAAAGAGCCAATGATTACGCGACACCTTATAGTTAACGTGCTATTGTCATCCACAATTATTATTCTTGGCACTTTGTGGGTTTATAATCGGGAGGTAAGTAGTCTTTTGCTATCGGTGAAGTGTTCGTCCGAGTGATAATTTAATTTTTTTTCTATTAGATGACCTCTGATGGCCATACTGCAAGAGACACAACCATGACATTTACTTGCTTCGTTTTCTTCGACATGTTTAACGCACTAAGTTGTAGATCACAGGTAAAATATTGTGAATAACTTTTTGTACATAGCTATGAGTTATATAATGAACTATGTTGGTTCTGCGCATGATAAACTGATGAGATGGACTTTATGCAAAGTGGATATATGTTTTTAGACAAAGTCTATATTTACTATTGGTTTATGGAGTAACAAAATGTTCCTGGTAGCTGTGACATTATCGGTGATAGGACAGATGTTGGTGATTTACTTTCCACCATTACAAAGAGTCTTTCAGACTGAGGCTCTTACAGCAAAAGGTATGTGTTTGAAACGAAATCATCAGTTAAGGGGGGGGGGAATGTTGTCAAGTGGTAACCCTAATAAAATATTTCCCTTGGTTGTTTTTAGATATTTTATTCCTTGTTGCATTGACATCGAGCGTTTTTGTGATCAGTGAGATTAAAAAACTAGTGGAGAGGCAACTTCACAAACGACGAGCCGGCACCCAATATTACAACAAATCTGAAATGGATTTCGTATGACAGTTACAGTCTGCCGAAGATAAGGCGGACAAGGATCATGTGGAATGAATACTCAAACATCGTTACGGATAGTAGTCGTTCGTTCGTCTGTCAACATTATCTCGCTATACACTCGACTATGCTTGCACACTTGTAACTTGTGCACCTGTCACAGAACGAACGTCTCCGAGCAATCTCCGTATGAGTCGCGACTTACAATGACTGCGTTTTTTACCATTTACAAATTTTCCGATTCTATTTCGGGAGTCGTGCACGTAGATAAAAGAAAATTCCATCGGAATGCGATTGTGGATCTTAGGTGTTAGAACTAGACTATTTCACTCCGCGTTTCCGCGATTATTGGATATAGATTATAGCAACGCTATGCACATTCCACGCACTTTTGATAGAAATGAATTTAACGACACTATTTCGAGACACGATGTATTGTACTAATGTTTACACCGAGGGATCGTGGTCGATATATCTAAACACATTTTCAAAGCATCAATTCGTGAGGATCGTTCAATTAGCGAAGCATCGACTTGTCTATTTGTGACGCATCTATTCATTCACTTTCGTTCATCTTTTTAGGCACATGATATTGTACAATGTACACTTATAACATTATGAAATATACAAATTGTTTCCATTTACGAATAGATTTAATGATAATTGGAAAAATAAACAATCTTGCAATGTCCCTTAATTCCACAACAATTTCCGTTTCCTTTAGCAAGTGAGGAAACTTCAATACGCGCGCTACATAAATAATTTGAAATTTCAATAAACAAACCGGCAACCGTAGTCTTAATTCATTTGCAGGCACTGAGTGTTGGGACAAATTGTGAGTGCCTATGCTCAGTGTATTCCTTCGAGGGCACTGTAAGTTTTATATTGGTACAGGTCTGGTCCTCCATATCCATACAGCAGCTTTCCTCGGCCATTCTCATCGTAGTATGGATAACGGTACTTTGGTCTAAAATAGGTAACGAGTAACGTCACACAGCAACTTGTGTATAATTAGTAGTATAACATGATGGAATCGATTATTTGTTACACGGTCGAACTACTTTTTATCTTTCGAGCCAATTACTTTTTCTTTAACATTATTTCTACCGATGGTAACAAGGCACCTTTTTGAAATTTTCGCTTAGAATTATTATCATTAGTTTAATCGTTTTTTCTAAATTAAAATTTTGACTTTTCGTATAATGGTTGTTAAATTAATTATGCGGTATTTTTTCCTCCAATCTCGTCCTGGATCTACAATACGGTTTGGTCGAAATAGGTATACACAAAACTGTAGTAGAAATAGTGTTAATGATAATAATATTATTAGCATACATACACTATGTTAGTGCACACGTTTGAGCACACGTTCGTATAATTCAAACAAAAATGCTTTGAGTTGCCTTACCGTTCGAAGTATTGGAAATTGGGTGCCTTTGGTTGTGCTATCGTCGCCGAACTGTTAGTAACTAATCCCAGAAGAATGGCGACAAGAATCGTTACAACGATCGTTATAGTCCACTGTAAATAATAGGTCAGTTGTTAGTATAAAACCTTAATTAGGTTTTAAGAAACCTAATTTTATGACTTTTTTAAGACCGGTCAGATCCAACATGTTTTAATGCGGATTTAAGCCCCTTTTACCTCCTTTTCGTACAGCCCTGCGTTAAAATTACAAGGATAAACATACACGTGCAGCCGCGCGTACACGATGTGCATACATTCTGGTAGTAGGTTCGTCTTGTTAAATGTTTCATAATAAATATGTATATATGATGCAAAAAATAAAGGATGTTGAGTGTATGTTCATATTATGCTATCATTCAGCGTAAGTAGGCCAGCTAGCCACATTTCGAAATACAGGCTTCACCTGACTTGCGCAATTCATCATCGTGACAAAATCAAGTGTAAATCAAAATGGAGTGACACATTATTATCATATATTTTTGAATATTTATTTTGATTTTCCCTAGAATACCCAGTGATTTGACAAAAATTTGCAAAATTGTATGTGCTTAATTTGAGCATACTCTTGTATGCATGATATTCAATAAATTACTCTCTAATTTTGTATTCGTTCTTAACTTTTCACAAATTTAGTATGTCATTTGTATACTGTAAGTTTCATATTAAACTACTTACTGAAGTATGTGTTGCCATCGTTGTGATTTCCAAGTGAGGAACTTTCGATTTATTGATGAAAGTTTCGAAAGTTCTCGCGATGCACTGCGCAAACGTGAACACACAAATATTTTCCTCGAACGTAAAGATACTTTTTTATACCAAAGTGATCCTTATTCAAACTACAATTTATGAATTACGAAATGTATACAAGTAGAGATTTGTATCGACTAATATCTATTAATATTTTAATATAATCAAAGAGATCCGTGCGACAGCTCTGTTTCGATTTCTCTGATTTCACCTAAGGCCTCTGCGCTCATAAGTAGCCTGTCAAGTACTGGCAAGTCAAAATGTTTTCTTCTCTATTCACAGACGGCGACACTTTAGTCCCCGTAACCAATTAAATCATCCCATTTTAAATTTAAATTGGTGGCTTACGAACCCCAGCCGCCGTGATAAATTGTGAAAGTAATGATTTTTAAGGGCCCTTTATGTTTAGAGAAAACATTTGTAAAGCAATAAAAATATCGTAAACCTTCTTATTTTATTATTATTGGAACGCAGTTTGTTTAAAAAAAATATTCCCTTCACAAAATTTTGCGCGTTAAAGAATTACAGAATTGTGGAGAAATATAAGTTTTTATCCCATTCCATATGTGATCCGGGTAGATGCAGGTAGATGTCTCGTAATTGGCTGAAATTCTGCCTCCTCGGTTTTTAAGATGGTGTACTCTACTTTACCGATGCCTATTTTACATAAAGAAAAGTGCGTAGAGTGCACACCGGGTGGCCTTTTGTGGAGGATTCAGCTAATGCAAGATGAATCATCGTAAAATGCGCGCGCATCTTACTGCTGCTTACTATTTTCTACACGTTATATCGCTTCTTCCATTTACCCGTGTTGCATGAATTGAAATGTTGACAGACAGTTTAAAAAAGAGACAAGTTTAAATGACTCTTGTTGGAAGTTGAGTTCATAACATTCTATGCATGCCAAGCAGGACGAATTATCTAAGGAAGATTACGGCATTCTTCGATTTAGTTTTGGTGAGTTTTTCTATAAATAGAAAACATTTCAAGAAAATGGGGGAGGGGGGTCAGATTAGTTGGCGATATTCTGCAGATATTTGGAAGTGCATTTCAATTGCGTCTATCATTACAATATGTAGAGTCTGATATGTGTACGGTGCACGCGTGTAATTATAATCTAGCAAGAATCTAACAAGAAACTGCGATCAACTATACCTTTCACTTTATTGTCTGTTCAAAACCGTAAAAACGAGACTGGATCAGGTATGTATATAAGTTGTACGCGATACTGCGTGATACGTGTATTTCGAAATGTAGAAGAGTGACAAGTTAGAAGGTGAATGAGAGGGACAGAGAGTGAACGACAAATGGTTTCGGATCGCGGTCAGTCGCGGTTATACGCAGAATCAGAATACATAAGCGTCGGGAGCATTCGGGTGGTCTGGCGAAAAAAGATTGAAGCTAAGGGGTCTAAGGGGTTAGGTGGGAGAAAGTGGGGAGGCCGAAAGAGATAGAGTGAGAAAGAGTGACTCAATGAGAGGGCTTGAAATACATGGGAACGAACGGGGAAGGACTTTGAGCACATATCCTTCGGGGAGGGAATTATTTTTAGCTGATCTTAAACTTTCGTTCCTTCTCTCAGATTAGCCGACCCTTTTGGCAGGCTACGTATTCCCAAAATCGTTAGAACGTTTTTGGACTTGGTTTCGCGCGGGTTTTTCTAAAGTCCCTACTTTTAAAGCGTTTGTCATTAATAGGAAAATGGAGAGTGAACAGCGTCATTATGAACTGCGAAGTGGAAGCAGATCACGCTCCCAAACTCCTTCTGTGCAAACTCGTGCGCAAGCAGAATTCGAAAGCGCAGAGTGCCAATATGATTTGAGAAATCGCAGCAGGGAACGCTCTCATACCCCTGGAGAAGTGAACAGTGGTAAACGATCCAGTTCTAGGTCTCTGTAAGTTTTCAATGTATATGATATTTAAAACATGTCATGCAATAGTGTGCTAAAAACAAAGTTTAACGCTACACGAATACCTTGCTTTAGACCAAGTGCTATTAAAACACGGGATCACAGTATGGAAACGATAGCGGAAAAGAAGGAGGATATTGTAGTAGAAACCACAATTGAAAACCAAAGCAAAACTGAAAGGACAATACCTGTTAACGTGCGGAAGACGGAACGTCGATCCGAGCGACAAAAGGCTAAGAGACAAATATTTGCAAATGGACAAACAGAGGCTAAAGAAGATACATCTGGTCAAAAGCGTGGACAAAAACATGGAAATGTTTCGTCACATAGAATACTCACTAGCGATTATTCATCGGAGGAAGGGGAACGTGATGATCTACCCAGTAGGCCAGGCTCGGCGTATGAAATTTATAAGCAGGCTGGGGAATGGTGGAAGTATGTACCTTCATGTATTACTGGTGAACTTATACGATACAGGAAATGAATGTCCCCAACTGTGTCAGAAAGCATTGTTTACAAACAGTACATTATTCGTATTGCCCTCTACAGTGCATGTCCTTAAACGCTCCTGCTTTTGTGAGAACTAGCTTTCATGCTGTACATCATGTATTTTTGGCCTTTGTTTCAGTGTTTTTCCAAAAACGGATTATACTTATTCTAAAAAATCTCAATGTCGTTATGAGATAGCACCGGGTGTTTTGGCAATGCCAAACATGTCACGGCATTCTGTACACTCGGATGGTCACAGCACAGTTGGAAGCATAGTTGGTAATAGTGTACAGAACATTAGTCAATCTTCTCAAGAAACAGCTGAAAGTGGTTTGGGCGATACTGCATATTCCTCAGATACTGGAGAATCAAAAGAAATGGACGCACAAAATCACACCGTAAGTATTCCTGCTCGACGCCTTTCTTAGCACGGTTTATCTTTTTTTATTTGTTTTGTTTCCTAACATAGGCATCACACGAATCACTGTCAAAGTCACGTACCAGGAACTCTGAAACAGGAATGAGACTTGAATACTCAAAAGACATGCATGCAGAACAATATCTTTCGCATAGAGAAATCATATACACAGTACCCGAGAGTTCGCCGAATTTACGGCAGAGGTTCGTAGCCCCTCTAGAAAAGCAGACGTAAGGAGTTCATTATTCGAAACTGTTGTAACCTAAGCAAATAACTTATGGTTATCGTAGATTATTATCTTCCGTCAGCACTGCACCGAATCGTTTTGACTTTCGAAAATGCAACGTTAGAACTGAAACAGATTCAGATGTTGAATTGGACGAGGCGGTATCGATGAAAAAAATAAACAAAAGATGGAGGGTTACAGAATGGTTTGTTAGTTTGACAACAATCATTACACTTTGGTTCAACAAGCTGCTGGAATTCTTGAAGCTTCGAACTGTTCGGAGAAGAGGATATCGTGCTACTTACGAGTATCCCAGATACAATGGTAACGTTTCTTAATCGATTTATCCAGGCTAGGGGTTGCATCAAACTTTATCAGGCACATCGGTTTTCGAATTACCCAACAATTAGTAGTTTTGTGTTTGTTATTGGGATGCAGCTTCTATCATGTGCAATTTAGATTCAGTTTATAATGGATTACAGTAAACATGAAGTTTTTCGAATTACAGAATCGAAATGGTGGTATAAAGCATGGTGGTATGTTAGCCATTTCCCACAGTACGTGTACCTCTTCCTGGTTCAAATATTTTTTTGCGATACTTGGCTTTTGAGCCAATTTTCCAGTATTAAAAGACGGATACAAGAAAGAAGGGTTCTCAGGGTTCTTTGGATTGCCCTGCTACCATTGCTCCTTCTAACTGGTAAATTTAAGAAATATTTGCATTTCTTTGAAATGAAAAGCAGCACAGCACATCTTCCGAGCTTGTTGGTCAATCTCTTCCAGCAAATAGAGCCTGCGATAGCAAATATTTCGTCATAGTTCCGGAAAGTCCGCCGGTACAACCTATTCGGGGCTTCGTTTTTTTTGTTTCAGGAAGTTACGTCGTGCAAAAGCAGTCCTTTATCCACCTGGATTCTCTGCACAATGTTCCCTACGGTTTCACCGAGACTACCTATCGTATCTTTAACGATATTACCAACTTAACGTCTCTCGAATACGATTTACTCATCAAATACATAACGAATTTAAAAAATTCGTCGCTAGATTTTCTACCCAGTGTGAACGTGTCTTTGCCCGAGATGCCTAACATTGGTTGGAATATAAAATGGTGATCGGTGCTGTAGACTGGAAGGGCGCAATTTGCAATCTTTCCTTTCTTCTTAATGCTTTTTTTTTTCTCACTAACGTTCGCTTACTTCTTTCTTTCTTAACTTACTATGTTATACATCGTGACAAGACTACTCTGTACAGTTATCCCCTTTTTCTCACGGTCGCTGACAATTCCTTTTTCATTCCTCTTATTTGGTATTTAAAAATATGAACTGTATCAATGATTAAGATCTTATATCTTATACAAGCAATTTCCGTAACCGCGTCTAATGCCGTCTTTCTCGCTGGTCTTTGTCACGTAATTTGAATGAACTAATCTATACATATATTGCGAAGAAAGTCATAATACGTGTATCAGCTAGTCTTTGGATGGCCGAGAAATCGTCAATAATGATATATGCAACTATTTATATATTTAATTTGAAAGTACTAAATCGTGTTACACGTCTAACATATATTTTATGTTTACTGCGCATTGCGTTTCTTTGATTTTTATTTACTCTTATTTATACTAAACACCGATAAGCAAGGTATCACAGGTATTCAGTAAGAGTAATTCCTATTATTACGGTATCTGTAAAAGCACGTTCATACTCAATAAAAAGTATATTTTCACGCTAATAACATCCCGTTCAGAAATGAGACGTACATTAACTAATGGTAGCTAATGGTTTCACGAAAGTGAGAAGTAACTTAAAAGACGGGAGAAGGATAGAGGGGGGAGATTTGTTTAGTTCGAGTAAATGTACTCGATTGGTGATAGAAAGTTGGAATACTTGCGCTTCACGAGGAACGTGGACATGATCGATGTCAGCGGAATGGTGAGTTCCTTCGTCTATCCTTCTCTCGATTACCGTTTCGGAATTGCCAATTCAATCCCGATTAAAAAACGCTACGCCTTTACGTTTCAGGTTACTGCCTCTTGACTGTTCCTTTGACGTCCTTTCTCTCTACCGGCCTAAAGACGGAAGGAACTAGCGACAAATTTTCCGTTTATAAACCCGCGAGCTGGGTCGAACAAAGCATCGAAGAAAACCAGGTTGCCGAGACATTACATGAAACAATCGATCAATTGAATGATCGGAACAACGAAGAGACGGTGAGAGTTTCCAGCTTTCTTTAATCACTGTCTGCGAGGTTTCGTTTTAATCCACTTATAATTCGTGTTTATACGTGTATGTATGTTTACAGGAACGCGTTGCAAACATCACCCGTGCGCTCGAACCGTTAAACGAGAATGATCTTCATGATTGGTCCAAGTCTAACGTAAGTCCACGAAGAACGTGTATAAAGGAATTCAACAATATAATCGAAAACGAAATCCAAAATGAAACACTCTACCTCTTTCAGCATAAAGTATTGGTTTTGATGAAGAGTTTAGAGGAACGCAAGTGGAGCGATGCAAACGCTCACGAAATCAAAGCAATTCAACTAGAGTTGAAATCTATAAAAGAACATTACTCACAATTAAAAACATGCTGCGATACCCATTGTGAAGCCGTCACGAATCGAGATCTAGAAGAGCGTGTGGGAAGAATATTAGCAGGATACTTTGGTGACGGTGTATCGAAGACAGATTTTGCTGCGCTTATCCGAAATTTACTAGTCACAGCCGACCAAAGTGATTCAAAGACATGTAAACTATAGTTTCTTATTAGATAAATAATTATCTGTCGAGTTATATGGCAAGCCGGAAGGTACATTAAAAACTACACATTATTAAAGCTAATCTCGTTGCAGTTGGAAATAATGAAGGCGTAACGGAAGAACATGTGCGCAAAATCGTAAACGAAGCTTTAAAAGTATATGACGCAGATAAAACAGGAAGAGTGGATTACGCTTTGGAATCTGCCGGTAAACTCTAGACTCTTATTCTTAATTAGAAAGTTTGTGCTCCGAATTTTATTGTAATCAAGTGATCCGTTTCTCCGCAGGTGGTCAAATTATCAGCACGCGTTGCACTCAAAGATACGACATAAGCACCAGAACATATAAATTGCTAGGGTTCACTCTGTATCACGAAAATAATAATCCTCGCACCGTGATCCAGGGAAATCCTATTCAACCGGGCGTGTGTTGGGCTTTTCAAGGTTTACCAGGATATCTGTTAATTCAGTTACGCAGTATGATCCACGTTACTGGGTTTACAGTCGAGCATGCACCCAAATCAATTTTGCCAAACGGAGAGATGAAAAGCGCACCTCGAAAGTTTAATGTTTGGGTACGTAAATGATAAAGGCAATTCTGCTTACATCCATTACCGTTAGTTTGATACACATTCAAATTTGTTCCTTTTCCAGGGTTTCTCCGGGGAAAATGATCCCGAGCCCGTAATGCTGGGCGATTACGAATTTGTAGCTTCAGATGACAGCTTGCAGTATTTCCCGGTACAAGTAAGTTTTAATCAATTATTCTACTGTTACTTTCTTTTTAGAATTTCGTTTCTATAATGGAATATTTATTTGATCCAGAATACGGATGCCAGACCGTACGAGTACATCGAATTGAGAGTAAACAGCAATCACGGGCAGCTGGAATATACCTGCCTCTATAGATTTCGCGTTCACGGGAGACCAGTTTAAACCGGTTTTGGTCTTAGACCGAAACTGCGATTGGAATTGTTGGATCAAAAGATTACGCGCTCAAGATTGAAAAAACGGCGTTTCATCGTTTGTCAAGGAAAAGCTATCGCGGACCGATATGTGCCTTTGATAATCCCTCTCTACTTACGACGTTAGGTTGGACGTCACGATTGTTACTTTCGTACGCGTTATGACGCACGAATAAATAAAGCAAAGGAGAGCCGTCGTTACGGTAGACTTACGATGAACGGCAGCAACGATAGTTTGAGAGCAAAATATCGGGAGTGAACTCATTCTTTTTCTTTTTCTTATGTCACGATCATATCATGTTGGAGTGATCACGGACTTACACAAGACAGCGAATGTCTCGCTCTATACCTAATGTAAAAGATGACCAGTAACTATTACCACCATAAGTATCTCCGAAATTGTAGGAGTCGAAGACAAATTTATTTCATGAGAGTTGCGTAGTATCGGAGGGGCCATTTTACGGCTATAACAATTTGCTTCTATGTGATATTCGTTACTGGCCACCTTGTATATAGCTCTCTCGATCTTTGACAGAAGTGTGAGTATACTTTTTTACGTTGAACAGTTTCATTATCGTACTTTTGTTTTACAATCAAAAAAACGGCCTACCCTCGTAGGCACCGGAATGCAAGATCGTCTTGAAGTTTCTTCGGCGTTAGATCGCAGTTCCAGGAGTCATCCAAAGTCACGCATACTTATCATTCAAATCGTAATATCGTAACGACGATAATACAACAGTACAAATTGTAAAAACTCTACTATTGTTAGTTTAAGTACCTTTGCAGTGGTTTTACTGCGAACATTACTACGATGATACCGTGCTTTTGTAAAACTTTAATGTAGCATATGCATAATATATTTGGACTGCGTGCCTCTGTGCGTACGTGTACACACATCCTTTTGAAGTATGTATCACTTTAGTTTTATAACAAATTTTAACGAATCTCTAAGCAGATCCCACATTTTTTTCACTCCCCCCCCCACCCTCCGCAATTTATTTTTTAAATAATTTATATTTATACATATTTTCTTAGAAACGCGGTTTGCTGTAACCACTTTTGCTAGTATTACTTTTTCATTCAAATGGGGTTCCTTTTGATTCACGGTTGAACCTTCTAGTTTTCTTCCTTTTACTATTTCGGATATTTCTGTAAATAATTAGAACTTTACTGTATGTCTTCAATTTTGCCTATGTAGAATTTATACTTTGACCTTTGTATCGCCGTTCATTCGTTTAACGTATGGACAGTACTTGGTCGTCCGTCGCCGTAACTTTAGATCGTTACGACTATCGCACTTCCGTTTTCTCTCGTTTTCTTTAGTAGAATTTTCGCGAGTGGAGTAAACTGGACGTGCACCGCCACCTATAAATCTTCACAACCGTCGTTCTTGATCCGACATCTGTAGAAATTGAATTGCAAAGATATAATTCAGGGACATACTTCGCTCTTCCTGTGGTCACCTCGGATAATGGATGTTCGACGATTGAGGAAATAAACGGAGGAAAGGTATAGTCGGTGTGCATCGGTATCAAATTCACAGTTGAGTACTAAGCGCAGTGTAATTGGCGCTGCTGTCTCTTAAAACTTCTACACGATCTAGCGCCAAATCTTTAGCTATTCAAAAAAATTGATTGTAACCACCAAAAGAAAATTTCGTATACGAAATACTGAACACTTACCCGATATACTTTGGTCGGCAGATCGGTACGCCAAAAGCTGCATGACTGTACGTACGTCGCAGAAGAAACCTCCATTATCGGCAGAATTGGCTACACGAGGTAAGCCCGCGTCGTTTACTACTTTCCTCGTGAATCGGATTTTGCACGTCGAGAATTGCGGTCACGCAAACAGCTGTTCATTCCGAGCATTAGTTTCTGTCGGAAGTTTGTTTTCTTAGGGAAAATGGATATGTAGTGTGAAATACATAAAGCGATTTTGGATTCACCCTGATTTTTATTCACGCAAAACAAGAATAGACTTGGATATCCCTGTCAATAATCATGCGTGTACTTTCGCACACACTTTTCGATATACATACATCAGACGCGTATACGCATTTTTAAATATATACACGTCCATTTATACGGTACATTGTATATGTATATTTATTATGTATACTTTTATATTTATGTATATATATATATATATATATATATTTATATATATGTATCTATAGAATTGTACATGAATCGAATGGAATACGCTTCCTAGGCCGTTTCTCTCTTCGTTCCTACCCGCGCGTGCGTATACTTGTCAAGACTCGGTATAAATAAATAAAAGGGCATCTCGAAGGAAGAAATATATTTTCTGCCAATGTGAAGCGAAGAAAGGAAAAGCGCGGAAATGGTTTATTCCGAAAGGAGAATCAGGAATTATAGCAGGGAAGGATAATATTATCCGCCAGCAAGCCCTGTTGCAAACTCGTCAAAATAATAATAAAAAATATTCTGTTCGTGTCTTTTAAGACGCACAACCCAACGAATAAAAAAAAACTACAGTCCCATGAGAACGAATCTTTCGGAAAGAGGTGCGTTCGATCGCAAATAATTAGGAGACTAATTTCATTGGATATTCGATCACATTTCATCCTAGAAAAGATAATACTGAATACTAACGTTTTTTACGCAAAAAGGCTGATGGACTAGAAGAGGAAGAAGAGGAGGGGAAGGGGGGCGGGGGTGAAACGGAACGCAGAACGCAGGAGAAACGAGGTAATAGTTCGGAACGATCGCGAAGACGGAATGGTTTAAATACTGATTTTGGAATGGTTCGTAAGATCTCCTCTCTCGACTGTAAATGCGTTGGGGCCTCCCTTGCAAAGGTACGAGGCCTACGAGTTACGAGATAGTCAGACTCGGAGATCATGTATTCGAGCGTAAATGTACGTAGATACGAGGAATCGTGGTCGTTCCAGGCAGAGAACGGCATCGAACATTCGCACGGTTTTAGGAAGCGATCGTCGCCGCTTCTTAACGAGCAGCCGGCGGAGAGATCCACGCGCTCTCTATACGGCTGCTTTGTAATCGCCTTGCAATCGCTTTCCAATCGCTTTGCAATCGCTTGCTTCGAAACTTAAGAACGTGAAAAAAATAAATAAATACTACGCGTCTACGCACCGACGTCTCCGGCCAGGTGAGTCGCCGAGCCTGCGAGCCTACCCGGGATAACTCGCGTGCTACGTTTCTACCACCGCAAATTCATCTCTCACCACCCTTTACCGTTCGCGCCTGGCAGAAATTGACCGCAAGGTCGGAGACGTCGTAGTAATATTGTAGCGATCGTAACAACAATAATTATACTCTAAACTAAACAATTAATAATAATAATAATAATAATATCAATATTATAAAAACAGCAATAATAAAGATAGTATTAATATTAAGATCGATATTACTAATAATAAGGTCGATGGAGCCAACCTTCGATTTTTCAATGCCCTCTCTGTTTGCCGATCGATACGCAGGCGCCACTTCGTAAAGATAAAGCCTGCCTACCTCTTTGAAAAGTTTGTCAGAATCTGATTAGTGATTAGTGTCGTAGACTCTTCTGCGGAAACTTCCCTGTCTTGAATCGAAATTTTGAGAAAACCAAAAGGACATCCCTACCTTCCACTCCACCCCTCCTCCGAAGAAACGAACGCGCAAAACGAGTAACGCGCGATCGTCAGGCTTCGTTAACGAATTACGTTGATAATAATACAAATAACAAGTTATTATCGTTGGTGCTTATATAATGACGAACGACGACGATTAACGTTAATAATTAATGATTAACCGAATAAAAACGTGGCGCAGGGCGCGAGCGCAGATATTTTGTCGACTAGATTCGTATGGGTTTACTGTATGTATGGCTCGATCGTACCGTTTCGTTTCTGTTGTCTCGATATTTAATTTGATCGCTCCTCGCTCTTTCGCGAAGGGACGACGACGACGATCGCGACGGGCACGCACGACAATGACGGCAACGACGACGGCGACGACGACGATGATGAATCGCTATTCCTTCTTTGGTCGAAGGAAACTCGACGAGACAAGACCATGGATAAGAATGTCGTTGTGTGCCTTATTGTCGTCCTCTTTGCCAGCATTGTCGATCCTTCGAAACAATCACCGACGCAGCGCACTCGCGATCGTCAAAATTCGTCGTGCCGTTGATTTTTCGATAATTCGGAAAATCTGTCCAACAATGTCGACCAGGGACGACGACAGTGACGATCGGTTAACTTGCCAGCATGATGTTCAAAGGCAAGAAATTCGCAGCTCCGTCCGTTTTCGCTTTCTATCCATCTTCTCCCGGTATGATTTTCTCGACCTTCGGGATATCGTCGTTGGCCCTTCGCGATGAAGACGGGGCTCGGCTGTCTTGCTCTTTCCCTCTTATTTCTTGCGACCTAGGTAGTCGGCCATCTCCTGGAGCTTTTCCTTCTCGTCCTCGAGCAGCAGCGCTTGAATACAGCTTGTAAAGTATTGCGTGCTGAAGCAGTCTTGCCTGCAGGAAAGAAATTCACGTCCAAGATTAGATTTCGCGAGATGCGCGCGATACGGTCCCGATTCATTCCGATATCTCGGTCCAGAATCGTTTTACAGGATTCATTCGTTATCGGTCGAAACGCGATACGAATCTCAAAAATACAAAAATAACATTCGTTTGGCGACGAACGTATCCCATTGTTAATAGCGGTAGCCTGTTAATGTGAAAATGGGGATAAAGATCTCTGTTCGTTCCACTTGTGTAAAAAAGAACAAGAGGAACGCAGGACGAGACGTCGCATAAAATAAAAAAAACATTGCGACGACCACGTCTCACGACCTGTAAAAAAGATTTCAAAATTTTCGTTCTCCTCGCATCCTCCGACTCCCAGGTTCATTTTTCTCTGAAAAATGCTTTTTTAACGAGAAAATTGCGGTTCAAAATTAAAACGTGCCGGCGCGATCTTTTGCATAAACGCTCGAATTAAAAATGCATCAAAAATCAATTGCATCGGTCCAAATTTGTTGGGCCAAGTAGTAAAAAAAAGTTGTGCAGAAAACGGAGGATACAAAAAATGGATAAAAAGTTGCGGATATCCAAAAGGGATGCACGATAGGTCGAATAAGAATGCTATAATCTCAACGACAAAAAGTGCTCGCGCGAAAGGATCTATCGACGGTAACAAGAACAGGGACAACATACCGCGAGAGGGAATACACGATAGTTTCTACTCTCGTAGTAAGTAGCACTACTTTTTACTGCGAAATTAAGAGAAATTACCTAACGCCGCGGTACACTTGCAGCAGAGTTTCAGAAAATCTTGATCCGAGAGGAACTTTTCCGAAATTAACGAAATTTGAACCGGCGAAGCTGGGCATATAGTAGATCGACGATTTCGTTCTAGGAGCAAACGAAAGGGGCAACTCGCAACGAAATCAAGAAAAATGAATACGAACGAAAAACGTGGTACGATGCGCCGGAAGGTACGGGGAGGGAAATCGGATTGGAACGACGACGAGGAAGCGACGGAAGAGAGTAGAAGAAGGACCCTGCCGATTAATTCGTTATACGTAGAAAGCGAAGGAAAGAAAAGCGGATCGAAAAGGAAATCATAAACGTAAAAAAAGAAGCTACCTAAACCCCGGGCTCCGCTCCGTGAAGTTGCTTGATCCACGTTTGGATCTTCTCCACCTCATCCTGCAGAAGCAGCACGTCTAGGCATCCCTTGAAGTAGTCCGACGTGAAGCAGTTTTTCCTGAAAACATTTCAGAGAAAATCAAGACGATCCGCTCGCGCTCCGTCCCAGATGCACCCACTGAAAACATTTCAACGTTGATAAGGTCCGCGTCTCATTCGGCGAAACCATCGTTCGTTTCGTACGAACATTCGGAGATCCATACATGTGGATCTTCTATAGCGCGATCACGATCAAGAAGAGGATGAAAGAGAAGAATAGTTGGCAAAGGAACTCCTCCTTTTACTTTTATTATACACGAATGCTGATTCAATGAATTCGACTGGAGTTAGGCTCATCCCGCGCGCCTCGACTCGTGATCGCAAAGGCCGATCTGCCAGGATCGGATCGTTTTCTTCGCGTTGAGAGACGAAAAACGAAGAGCGAGACCTTTTCGGGTTCGTTTTCTCGCTGTAATCGGTGATCTCTGTTACTTCGTTACGGTCTAATAATTTATTCGTCTATTCGCGCAACTGCGATCCAACGTCGAGAAGAAAGATCCGCGATGTCCCCCGAACACGGTGAGGACAGAGAATTGACAGTCAAGGTGGCGTCGAGGAAACACCGAGTGAGTTTCGATCCGATCCTGAGCTGTAACGCGACTCAGCAGAAAACGGCAGGTAATAACGGATGTGCGGTGGCATTCGCACTCGCGCGCTTGCTATAAATAGAAGAGAAATCTCATTCCGTTTCGATACGCGTGCCGCGCACCGCCACACAGAGTGGAGTGGAGTGGCGTGGCGTGGCGTGGCGTGGCCTCCACCGTGCCCCGTGGTGGCGTCGTAGCCCAATGTCTGCATAGAAACCCACCGATGGGGGAGCAGCATATACCGAAAGGAACTTTTAGTCCTTACGACTTCCCGAAATTCTTTCGATCTCTCGTTCTTTAGCGCACCCGCGCACCGGACGAGAGGAACTCGAGCCTCTCTCGATATTAAGTAGATAAGCGTATTCGCCAGCCAACGGACGATTACCTGCAAAGTTGGTGCAGCTGAGGTTCTCGGAAGAGGTTGTAGCAGTCCTCGCAGATACGATCCAGCCGGGCAAAGATGCTTTTGTCGTATATACCCTTACATTGGATATCGATGAAGGATCTTTTACCCAGAGGATGCCCGTTCAGGATTCCGGCATCTGCCAAGCCCATGCACGACGAGATCAGTAATAGCGTCATCGACCATGCCACTACGGAGAGTAACCTCGGACACGGTATCGAAGATTTCGATCCTGAGACAAGCGCCGACACCCTGGATCCCGTCGTTGATTCCATTGGGAACGAGGACAGCCTCGAGCACCAGGAACGATGCGCGCTCCAAGGATACGCCGTAAAGGACGAGCTCGACGCCGACCAGGACGGAGACCACAGCGTTGCCGAGGATGACGGCGACCACGACATTGGCGACGACGTTGACGATGGCAACGGCGAGGACGACGACGGCGACGTTAACGACGACAACGGTGACGGCAACGGTGACGGCGATGACGCCGACGTTGACGACGACAGGGTCGATGTTGGCGACGGGCGGAGCCTCTGTTGTCGATGCATCGTCTGGAAGGAGAAAAAAAAAAGAAACGTTTGACGCGGGGAAGCAATGTATCGTGCACGGAACACGAATTCGTCATGGATTCGATAATTAATCCCACTCGAGTGGAACGCGACGCGTTAAGTGAAATAAATGAGGGACGATCGATCGATCGGACTGTCGATCGGTGGAAGCTCGTATCGTGGGGCGCGGGAACGAGTGACCGCGCGTCACACGGGATATAGGCTGGCCCCAAACCCCGGCGGTGGGTAGTGGCAGCGACCGCTGGTCGGTCCCACCGTTGGGTCAGTCAAAGCCGTAGAGGCTTCGCAGATTCGAAGCGGTTCGGGAGGCAAGGGTAGAGATGTAAAGCAACTCCTAACCAGTCCCGCGGCAGTTGCTGTGAATGGACCACACGCAGGTAGGCCCCACCTGTAAACGTCCTGAACCGACAACTTCATTAAGCGAAGCCGAAGCGCGGACCGCCGAAGGGGGTGCAGGGACGACGCCAGGCAACGCGGGATTCTCCAGCACACGAAAGTCCCCCTTCCTCCCAGCCCCTCCCCCCCCACCCTCTCTCTCTCTCACCCTCCCCTTCCCCCTCATCCTTATCCCCCGTCCCACCGCCGCGGCGGCACCTGCACACGCGGAGGGAGAGCGTTTCGCCCGGTTCTCTTTTTTCGGAACATAATCACCGCTCCCGGGTGGGATCTTATTTTTAGCCACGACCGATTCTCGGAACTCTCGAGAGCCGCTCCTCTCTATATCGGTGCCCCCACCTGGTAATTGCCTCCAGCCCGATAATTTGCCCCCAAAGTCGCCCGAGTAGTCCCGGTCGTTAAAGGCCTTTCTACGGATTTCCGAAAGCAAGCGCGATCACCGTCACGATCGCCACCAACATTCCCCTCGACCTCTATTCGATACTAGCCACTGTCCCCGAAAACCTTTAATCGATTCTCCCTCGTCGATACGAATATCGCACGGACACGAACGCCAAATTGATCTTTGGACGAAGGATATAATCGCGACGGCTCCCCTCGAGACCAAACGTGTTTTGAAAATTTCGTAGAATCACGTCTGAAGGAGCGAAACGAGGAATACGCATGGACGGGCCAAGCTGATCGACCAGAATCGAATTGGCTTACGTAAAGTCGAGGCCACTCTTTGCCCGTCGAGCGACAAAAAAAGGACACAACATTCGTCCGACGAGAATCGCGATTGCTCGCGCGTCACGAGCACGGTGAGCACGGCGAGCAAGACGTGCACGAAATTGCGTTTGCGGAAAAAAGTTGGACCGTAGCTTTCGCGTAAGACCGTCGCGTCGGTTCGTTTTCTACACACCGATCCCGAACAGGTTTCCCCGCGATCGCCGTTCGACGAGGAGACCTGCCCGTTGATCGATTTCGCGACACTATTGTTCGGCGAGTAATCGCGCCGCGTCGCTTCGCGGGATTACAACGATGCGCAACGGGGGTGCGTAGCGGGGATAAGTTTCCACGCGTTCGTTGCTCCTATCGGCTCGCACGCTTATGCACGATTATTCGTTACCACCAGAAGCGCAGCTAGGAACGCATTACCGGCCTCCAAGAACTCTCCCGAGGAGCAGAAAATCACGTACACGACCGTGCATTCGATTGCCCCGACCAGGGATATTTGTAGCCATACTCTATCGAGGTTTGCTCGCGCCTATCGGCACCTATCGGCACCTGCAGCCGGAAAGCGGGAGAGGGTGGAGGGAGGTAAGGAGAGAAAGCTATGTTCCGCGGAGGGTGCCGCGGGGTGGTCGCGAGGCAATCACGGGGCCAGCGGGAGGGAAACGCAAGAGAGTAAAAAGGAAGAGGGGGCAGGGGGAGGGGGAGGAGAGTGCGGGGCGAGCGTACGTAAAGGAAGAAAAAGTCAATGGAGACCGGTTGCTCGACAGGTGAGGTCTTTCCTCGGCCGAGCGACGCACAGGTGTGCAATCTGCAAATCCCCTTTGGCAAAAAGCCACACGCTCTTGGTTACCGCTCCGCGTCCCAATGCAAGCTACGCCGTGCTACTCGCGCTCGATCCCGAACGTAGCCGTGCGGAAAATCGTGGGTCCGCTTCGCGGCCAGAAAATCTAGTACGGTTTCCTCGAATCTACGCGCGCTGCTCGGAATATTGCGAAACGTCGTCGTCCGTTGTGCGAAATTACACGAAGATCCTGGAGCGAACGGTGACTTTCCGGAATCCGAAGCTAATAATTCTCAGAGACCCCCCAGTCGGAATTCGAATAATCGGTGAAATGTTAAGGGCAACGGGCCCCGTC
Organism: Pemphredon lugubris; assembly: GCA_933228935.1. Lineage (NCBI taxonomy): Eukaryota > Metazoa > Arthropoda > Insecta > Hymenoptera > Crabronidae > Pemphredon > Pemphredon lugubris. Next base: position 53,158,303 of record OW121817.1, on the reverse strand, counting down.
CTATTCTGCGTAATGTGTAGCTTTATCAATTGCTAAATATACGAATTTGTTCTAACAATACGGCAGGGTATCGACGATCAAAGATTCAAAGATTCAAAAGTTCAAAGTTTCATTAGTTTCGCGCGTCATTACTCGGGATGTGATTGAATTCGAAAATGTTGCGTTGCAGCACGCCGAATGAGACCGCTATAAGAGAAAGGGGATAAGAAGAACAAAGACCCCTGAGAAATCTCGTATAAACGAAATTTGAGTAGCCACTCGCGCAGGGAGACTCGCGGAAATGCAGTCGAATCGTAATGCCCGGGCTCGTTAGCATTCGTTACGAGAGGACGGGTAAGAAGAAAAGAAGAGATGTCGGGGTCGCACACTTGCGAGAACGAAATCCGGCTCGCGAGCGAGGAGTTTAAACTTTAAAGAATCACCTTTTCCCGAGGGCGTTCCGCAAATAAGTACCGCGGTAAAAAGATAAGAAGCGGTGAAACGCGTGCAATTACCAAAACGTTCGAGCGAAAAGTGACCGCAGCAAGATTGGTCGAGAGAGAGAGAGAGAGAGAGCGAGAGAGAGAGAGACGAGCCGAATCGAGCCGAGTCGTCCCGATGCGAGGCGACTCGAGTCGAAGGGGGACAAGACGGAGCGAAGCCACGAGGGCGAAGCGGTTTGTATCGTTAGATACATCGGCCGGCTCTCCTCACCAGGTGGTCCTTTTCCCGTGCCGGATGACTCAATCGTGAGAAGGAGTTGCTCGACGAGCTCGAGAGGGGCGAGCGTCCGAGCGCGCCTCCGTCTTTACGTTCCGTTGTGTTTGCCTGTATTCGTCCGCCTCCTTGTAAGTTAGTATGCGGCACTCCTCCTCCTCCTCCACCTCCTCCCTCCACCCCCCGCCCTTCCCCACCTCCTGCTTCTTCGGCTCCTCGCGATCCTTGCAAAAGAGAGACCCTGATATCGTTGCGATGGTGTGCGCTCGTACGTGAGTCCACGCGAGCCTCTCCGGAATAGGACTCTGCTTTATATGCGCATGTGGGTACTCTGGGAAAAGACCCGAGAGGAGCGCGGGGGAGGGGAGGGGGGCAGGAGGGGGGAGGGGAGACGGATCGACAGAAAGAAAGAGCGTACGAAAGAAAGACGCGGACGATGGGTACAAAGTGGGGGGAAGAAGAACGACGTACGGATAGAGGGAGGAGAGAGGGAGAGCGCGAGAAGCAAAGCTGGAGAAGAGATTGGAAGGAGGGACCCTCTAATTAGGCGGTCGACCGCCACCGATATATCGTGTACCATACATAACGCAAGCCATGCGATACGCGCGCTATACACTATATACCGTACGCTCAGCTGGACAGGGAGGTAGGGGGGGAGAGGGGGTAGACAGTGAGTCAAGGGGTCCAGAAAAAAGACGAGAATCGTAAATCAAGCGGCAACGAGGCAACAGGGCCCCCCTCAAAGGCCCCTCGAGGGCCACGCCGAGACCTCGTCGGGGCCCCGCAAAGACCGCCGATCTTCGACATCCGCGCCGCGTCTACCGGGTCTACCTACCGCGTCACGTACGCACACACCACCCCATATCTTTCTCCCGTGGCGCATGGACTCTCGTGGGAAATTATCGACGACGATTTTCCTTCGGAAGGAAAGGGTTTTCGTTATCGGAATCTCGAGTGTCCCGTCCCGCGACGGTGCGGATCCCAAGGACTGGCCCGGAATCGTCGTTACCGCGGAAAGCGAGAAAACAGAAAGAAGCGATAAGTTAGCTCGGTAAGAATAGTAGTCAGCGCGATAAAGGAAGTATCGCGCATCGAAGAACCGTCGTCGAGGATCTATCGATCGTGGGACGTTCAAGAATCATCCGGCGGACTGGTACGTACGTACAACGAGTGCTTTCAAAGTATCGCGAAAGCGCCTGGCATATCTGAACACGATCGAACATCCAAGAGGCAAGAAGACGGAAGGGGGAGTTCGGGGAGGGAGAGAGAAAGAAAGGAGTAAGGGTTGGATGCGAGAGAGATGGCGTGTAAGAGAGAAAGAGGAAGAGCGATGTACGAGGAGAAGGACGCAGAGAAGCCGGAGCAAAAGTACCCGAGGAGAGGGAGAGACAGGCGGGTTGAACGGACGACGGAGGATCGAGGCGTCCTCGATCGCGGGATCTGGCGGGATCGCGGAGCAAAACTAACGATCCCCCGCTCGAGTCCAAGATCAACACGACGATAATTTAATACACGAGATCGCCACCCAGGTGTGCTCTGACGTATACAAATGCCGTTGGTAACCTCGGCAAGAAGGGAAAGGCCGAGAGTCCGGGAGGAGCGGGAGTTTGAGTCTGGCGCAACGCTTTCGTTTTGTCTCCTTCTTCCTCTCTTTCGCGATGTTGACGATTCCGTTTCGTTGAGCCGCGAACGATACTCGCACGGGGTCGTGCAAAGGTTTTTCTCGTCGTATCTCCCTCGGACATACGTAATATCCCTCGATACTTTACTCGCGAAGCACTGTCTCTAACGCTTTAGTAACTGATTGATACGAACCTGCACGTTCGATCCCGATCATCCGATCCGGTGAAAAAGGTAAAGACTCGCGGACTACCGCCCGCTGAGGTCGAACTACATAAATATAGAAGAGTCAATGACGTCAATCGCTCGCGATAATTATATAAAGACGGTCCTATTGACCTATGCCGGCGAGCAACGATTAAATGCTAAGTGATTCCGATCGACTCGGCCCAGTCAGACTACAAGCTCCGTTCCAGGCGTCAGACGCGCACTCGTAATCAAATAGACATTTTTCTCGTTTTCGAGGACCTTTAAGTGCCGGCGCGAAGATGCGACCCGAGGGCGAGAGCGTCATTAACGAGCACGGCTGCGTTCGCGCGCGTAAGTACGTATGTAACCCACGTAGCCGAAGGAATGCTCAACAGGTGTGCCGCTCATTCGGCTTTACGCGTGCGCTCACACGCCCGCCCTTCCTTCCGTCTCTTCGACGATACGACGCGTAGGGATCGGGGATCGACCGCGAATACCGAGTAGGGAAATGTCGCTGTACCGTGCGGCGCGACAGAAGTCGAAAGGAGAGACGTTGATTAATTCGTTCGACCAATTTTTGATCGCGCGCCGCAAACGCGATCGACCAGGCGGACGAGGTCGTTCTCACATCCCGTATAGAGAGGATTTCGCGTCAAGGGAAAATTCGTTCGGTGCCCTCGCCGCGCGATCTGGCGCGCTTTGAGTGGAAGAGCAGCGTCGCGATGATGATGACGGTGACGATCGGACGCGATAACGAAGCCGTGAGGAGGAAGAGAGACAGAGAGACGACTGTTTTGCTAAGCGCACGCCTCGGCAGTATGCCTGGCACGGTGCTTTGGCTAACGACGCGACGGGCAGGAGGGTACGGCAGGGCAAGGGACGACGAGTACCGCGTGCGATTTATTTACACGATCCGGATGCCCGGAGATGGCTGGAGATGGCCGAGCCGCTGGTTAGACTCGAGCGCAAGAGCATACGTACTATCGTACTATGTAGGACAGTACCGGCACTGTCTTGGTCTTGCCTCTGCCCCGCCAGTCCCGATTCTCCCCTACCCCCGCGAGTTATCGTACCACCGTCCGCTGTGTGCATTTTACTCGGCGTACACGCCGCACAACCACCGGGGTACCGAGTACTTGCTGCCTCGCACCGCTCTGCTACCACCAACATCGTTATGGTCGGACCACCGTGAATAATTCTGTCGGTAGCAATAGTAGTGGTAGTAATGGCGGTAGTAGCAGTGGCAGCAGCAATACCACCAGCGGCCGGAATAGTATGAGCAAAAGAAGCGGAGCCAGCTACTCGACGTGCAGCAATAACGCTTTAGCATGCTGGTGTTATCGTCGTCGTCGTCGTCGTCGTCGTGTCGTCATTGTCGTCGTCGTCGCACCAGCAGCAGAAGCAACATCAGTGCCGAGCACGGAATAGTGGTGGGGCAAAGCGTTCCGGCAGACAGCTTGGCGTCCTACGGTTCGCATTACGAGAAACCGTAGCCTTTCTCCGTCTTTCGTTTCTCTCGCCTCTCTCGTCCCTCTTGCCCCTCGCATCCCCTCTCGCATCATCAACCGACCGCGGCGAGTCGTGTCGCACTGCATTCTACTTCGCTCTCCTTCGTCCTGCTCAGGCGGCAGCTCTGGCCTACTCTGCCCTGCTTGCCCGTCGACGCTTTGCGAACATGCCTTGCATAAGGAGGAGCGCGGAGAGGGGGGGGGGGATTTTTAATCATTTTATCGAAAAGAAGAATGAAACCTCTCTGGATCCACCGATCGGGCGATATAAAAAAGACATGGGCGATCGCGTTAAACATATGGAACAGAATTTCAGAGCCGGGACCAGACCGAGAATTTGGGTATTCCACGAGGAAACAAAATGTGATGAAATCGCGCGATGCGACGGAGTTCGGAGAGGAGGGAACAAAACGATTCGAGGAAACGAATTAGCGCGATTCGAGTTCCTGGAAACGGGAAGTGACAATAACAGCAACCGGCGATTTAAACCAGAACGTACTGGAATACGTCACGACTACGATTCAAAATCCGAAACACGGTTTTGCCGACGGAACAAGTAACTTGTTGCAGATCGAACGCGGTACTCTAGGATTTCGACGAGACATTTTTACCCAAGAAGCGAAAGAGTCGGGATTACTCGGGACTTCCCGAGTCTTCGTAAGTAGCATCTCGATGTAACGCGATTCGCGGCTGTTCTCGCTGGGCACGTAAAGCGAACCGTTGTAAAACGCCTGCAGTGGTAAATGCATTCCGTTCTCTTTAAATAGCTTCGGGCGAGCGTATACACTCGATGCTCTAAGAAAAGATCGACGCGATATTTGCGCATTCGCGGAAAGCGTTTGTAGTATCGCTTCCCACCACGGAAATGACTATAACCTTTCATCTTTTTGCGCACGTTTTAAAACCGCGGTCAGATTTTCAGATGGACACCTGGAAAAATGTCCATTTGACGCGATGCATTAAAAGTTAGCGGAACATTTTGGAAATACTGATCGCTCGGCTTCAACTCGACCCGATTCTTTTCAGAATCAAGATTTTCCCAGAAGAGCACGGGCTAAGAGTGCCGTTGCACTTCTCGGAACTAGCGCTCTCGACTTGCAGCCGTCGGGCGTCGATTGCAGTCGGTCTCAGGCTCTATTTTCGAATCGATCGTTCGTCGAACTAATTGCGAATTACGCGTTTGCTCAACGGCACACCCATCGCACTTCCGAGGGGGGTTCGTTACCCTTCCATGTTCGTCGGGTGTTGGAAAGCTCTAATTATAGGCCTTTTAGGATGCACTCGCTCGGTGGTTGCGAGAAAACGCGCAAGCCCAATGAGGGAGAGAAGTCAGAAGGCGTGTCAACGCCGAGCTACAGGTGGCCGTTTGCCTTGTTCCTTGTTCTCCCAACGATCCCCTCCCTCTTCTTTCTCCCCCATTTTCCCACGAAACGAGATCGATTCCTAACGCAATTACTACCGATCATTACGCCGCCTCTTCCTGGAACGTGGCAGCGGCGTGTCGCAACTTTCTGTTCGGCCGCTACGCAAATACAACGAAACGCGATAAACCTCGACGCGAACTCGCATCCATACCTGTTAAAGCGTAACTTTAGATGGTACCGGCTGCATCGTCTTCCCTTTCCCTTCCTTTCCTTTCTCCACCACTTTGCCCGATTCGAGTCGTATCTACGCGAGAGAACGATACTCCTCCGTTGAAGTAACGCGCCTGAATCTCTCTCGCTCTCCGCTTTCACACTCTCTTTCTCTGTTTCTCCGTGCGTGAGTCAGACCGCGTTTGGCCCTCGCTTGGCCCTGGGCAAAAGATTCCCTGAATGAACTCTAAAGATAGAGATCCCCCCCTGCACCCTTCTATCGTCGACAACCCCCTCGCGTCTTTCCCTCTATCACGCGTAAATTATCTTTCTCTCCTCGATCTCTTCTCTCCAGCCTTTCTTTCGAGTCTCTCTTCTTGGTGTTTCTCCTTAAACTTCTAGAGACCGCAAATCAATTCGCTTCCACTGAACGATTTTTGACCACATACGAGATCTCGAATAGCATGCTTTTTTTTATCTATCGCGATGGGCGAAGAATATAGACGAAAGTAGATTTGCTGAAATCGGTGGAAAATGTCGTAACAGTTTGTACGGGCAAACGCGAACAGAGAGTCGCGAAAAATAAAGTTATCGCTCTACTGTATCCTATTAAAGACCGTTGCCCTATCGCTCGGTCAACAATACCTTTTTGACACGAAGCACCTACGTTTTTTGGCTATCGAGTTCCAGCGAAATTGATAGATGCTCCTTTCGTTGCTCCGGCAACCGCTTCTTTCTCCTCTCGGCTCGCTTCCGCTTTAGTACCGTGTCACAATCTCGTCGAAGTGAAAATTTATCGAGAAACGGACAGGAGTAGGATAACTCGACCACCTGTTTATCTCCCACTGATCGACACGTAACCACGCGGCAGCTCGTTTGGAATTTCAATACGAACTTTTCAAGCTTCACCGCGATGCACAACGAGAATACTTTCGCGGTGGGCAAACGAACATGCGCGCGCGGAAAACGAAACTCGAAGTGTTTCTTTTACAGAGTACAATACAATAAGACTTACATTGTAGCAGCACTCTTTCTCGCTTCTTCCCTTTCTCCCCCTCACTTCTCGCCTTTCGACCCGCCCTCTCACTCTCTTTTCTCCTCTTTCGTGCTTCTTTTTTGTTTCTCCTTCGCGCTTTTTAGCTTTCTCTCTCGTCCTCCTTTGCTCGCCTCTTTCTCTCTGTTTCTTCCTCTCGTCCTTTTCTGTTTTCGCTTGACCGTATGTCTCTCGCGCTTTCTTTCTCTCGATTTCCCTCCCTCTTTCTTTTTATCTCTCTCTCTCTTCTTTTCGTAGAACGACTTTGCCGCGTTCTTCGTTGGATCCCGAGTTAGCGAGAGAATTGGATCCTCGTTGACTCGTGAGGAAAGGTTGCGAGTCGTGGCCTCGCGTGTCCAATGCTTCGGTTCCGTGTCCTCTGTACCTCGGTATCGTTTCGCCCCTTCCTTCAACCGGTGCTAAAACAATGCTCTCTCTCCCTTACTCTCTCTAGCTCTCTCTCTCTTCTTCTTCTTCTCGCACTTGGACAAAAACACACTTCCTTGCTCGAATTCGTTTCCTCGAGCGCCGTGGGAAGAACACGCGAGACAAGTACTACGGCGGAACTGTAGTATCGCGATCTCGAGAAAGGCGCGCGCGGCACACCGCTCTCCCGCTTACCCGTTCTCCCTCTCACCCGCTTAACCGTTCCCAAGCTTCGAACCGTCGAGACCGTCGGGAACGTCGGAACCGTCGAGAGACCGAAGAGGCCGAACAACGCGATATATATCGAAGGACAACCGTTCTCCGGTGCGATCCGGCGTGCACAGGTGGACCGTGCGTGACAATCCGAGGGACCGATCGGATTGGCCTTTAAAACCACGGGCGAGATTCCTTTCTCGCTTGTGCTGCTCTTGCGCGCTCTCTTGCTCCCCTGCTCTCTTTCTCTCCCTCTATCTCCGTCCCTCGCTTTCTCACTCCGTCTCTCACCCGTACCCTTTCCCCCTCCACATCCCCTCTGGGCCCCACCAAGATTGGTACTAGTTGCGCTTCAGCGCGAGATAGTGGTAGAAAGAGAGACGCGCCTCTCGTGGAGGTTCGGGCTAACGTTAACTAGCGTGGACTGCGCTCGCTTTATAATATGGCCGAGGCGCAAACCAATAGGAATCCCGCGTTCCCTTCAGTTCCTCCCTCCCTCTTATCTCGCATCTACCACCACCTTCGCCACCTCCACCACCTTCGCCACCTCCTCCGCTTCGGCCACGCAGCCCCGTCTTCCGTCGAGGTAAGAGAGCCAAGACCCCCCGCGTCTTGTCCTCGACCATCGATTATCTTTTTTCCTTCCCATTCCATCCTTCCTTCCTTCCTGTTCGTCCGCTAATCTTCCTTGACCCGGCTGCCGCCGCCTCCTCCGTTCGTTTGTCATTGGAAAAAGAAGCCGGGGGTTGCGCGAGCGGAAATGCGGGCAAAGAGACAGGGGTGAGTGGGAGGCTCGGCAGGTGAAACGATGGCAACGGCGATGATGACGATGATGATGATGAAGCAAAGACGTCGCTCGCGAACGTCGCCGACGGGGGTTAATTGGCGCGACGGATGATGAGTGGTAGAATGGAAACGTTGATCGCGATGATCAATATTTTCTAGGTACTTCCACGCATTCCAGGCTTTTCCCAAATACGTGGAAAACGTCGCGTGTTAACCGTTTCTAGAGTGAAACGGCCCTGAAACACGGAGAGTTGAGAGCGCGTTCGGACGTTGGGCTTCCTGCAAACTCGGTTCACGGTTGCATCAACCGACGATAGCGCAATGTTGAACCTCCGTTGCATCGTTTCACCTACTTCGCGCTTACGCGCAACGAGTTTAACGGCAAACCTGAGTTTCTACGACAATAGTGACTCGGCGATTCTCTGGCGTCTCTCTTGTCTTTACCAACGAACGAGCGTCATAACGATACACAGAAAGCCCTAAGGGAAACGATCGATCGACTTCCATGGAATATCGGAATCTCCAATTCAAATCGATTAATGGAAAGAAACTTGAACGTTAACAAACGCAGTTTTCCGCGTAACAATCTTGGCTTCTATCGGCCGGAAAGATTTCCGTTGGGCCGCGGGCAAAGCCGACGTCATTCGACTTCTTTTCCACTCGTTTTTCTCTGCAGCAGAGTGGAACAATCTGTTGCATAATACTTCCGTCTTCTCTCCCACGAACATCATACCGAGAGTTGTTTTTTTTTACTTAGAAAATGATTCACTCGGACAACGAGATAAAATTAATTGCTTCGCGTCGGATCGTCTCACGTAACGCTAAACCGAGAATCGTTTAGAATAATTATGTTGTGTCCCGACATTTTTCTCTCCCTCACCCATCCATTTAACGCGCGACGATAATAGAAAAAAAAACCGACAACGATTATAGTCCATTAGATCGAAATCTTGGAATTATAGAATCGTACGATCGATAGAAAAAAAAAGTGAATGGCTGAAGGAGCGTAAGCGCGTGCTACAGTTCCGTGAGGTTACCGCGGAGAAGGAGTATAAAAGCGGATCTGAGGTTTCGAAATTCCTGAAACGGGTGAATTGCTATGCAAGTTTGTGCGCGGAAGGGACCGTTCGAGGCCTCGGTGATGAACCTTAAGGGGTCATGGAACAAAGGAGACTCGCGGCGAGGCACGTGGGGGGAAACCGATTCGAATTCCGGCATCCCCGCGTCCCCCTCTCGGCCATTATCGAGTGCCGCTGTCACGTTTCTTTCACTTTTCCACGAACGACTCGAGATCGGTTTCTCGCGTTCGACTTCACGGCGATTCTCACTCTCGAAACTCACGTAGCGGATCCTCGGCTCGATTCTGCTTCTCGCAACGCGTCGACGGTCGTCGTCCACCATGGTCAGTGCTAGTATGCGCCGGCAGCAGCAACAGCGACGGTGACAGAGACGTTGACAACCACAGCTTCATCTCCCACGGGGGACTTTGGGCTTTTGCTCCTCTCGCTCGTTAGCACACCATCGTCGCCCCGCGACACCTCCCTATTACAAACCGGGCGAAAAATCTTGGATCTTCCTCAGTGAAAATTCTACCGCACGCCGATTCACCGTCTAGTCTGTTCCTTCGTCCTTTCGATGGTATGTTATCGTCGTTGGCGCGACAAAACTTTGCGGTATTGGGGATCGTCGACGGCGAGGAGAGCTGATGGGTTTAATGTCTGTATCCGTGCCAGTCGGCGCGTACGCTCCAACCAATTTTCTCACGCGCTCGAGCTGTCCATCGGTTGCCCGAGCCTCCTCTTCGTACCGGCCTCCGCCGCGAGATCCTCTCTCCCTCTCACTCCCTCTTCCTCTTTCCTCTTCCCCCCCTCTCACTATCAAACCCTCCTTTCTTTCTTTCTCTCTTTCCAGACCTTCTTTTCCCCGCTTCTTTTTTCCTCTCCTTGCGCCCGCCGACTTTGGTCGTCAATCTCAAAACGTTGCGCGTCGCGCCGTTAGGACGATGCGGGCGAGATACGTCACAACACCACCTTCCGTTGGGCGCCGACGTTGATCGTCTTTGAGAGTGATTTTGATTGACGATCACGTGGCAAGGTAAAAATACCTCAATCTCGCTTTAAATTTCGCTTTCTCTTCACTTTATCATTCATCGATTCCGCCGTTCGCGGAATCAGAGCACAGGGGGCCGAGATTCGCGTGCACGCGCTGCCAGGACCGTGGACGGCTACGGGAGGACGCGGCAAGGTCACGGTAGGCGCCTCCGAATGCTCCCTCCCCCCCCTGCTCTATCTTTCTCTCTTTCTTTGTTTCCCACACACACGCTCCTCCGGGCCGACGTTCGTGACGACGACGAAGCCGCTCGTACGACGTGGCGAGGCGAAACGATCGCACGCAGCGCAAGAAAGATAGGCCGATCGGAACTCAGGAGTCGAAGAGCCGACGGCAGACTGGGCAGCCACGACGAAGACTGACGGGTTCGGACGTCGCGTAGGGCCGCGCGAGCACAAACTCGCATACTCCGCCGCGTCCTTCTCTACCGTGGATGGGCCCCTCTGTAGGTACGAGCCACTTAACGCGAATGGACGTTTAAAAGACCCTCCTGCGCGTAGTCTGTCGGCCAGTCCAGTCGACTACCACGGGTCTAGGTTCCTCTCTCCTCGTCTCCTCATCCCGATGCGTTGCTCTGCGTTGAGCCTCGAACTTACGATTAGTCGAGAGGATCTCGAAACTTTTGGGGTACTCGGAGGGCCGGATCCGTCCCACGACACGCGAGAAGCGATCGCGACTAGAAATCCGAGGCGCATTTCCGTGTCGGGAAATCAAGGTATCGCGGAGCGATTGGAAAAGTTTCGACTCTCGATCAGTCTCCTCGTCTCGAGGACGCTTCGTCGCGAGCGTTCTCAGCGAAGCCAGGGGGAAGCTGGAAGCGTAAGGGTTAATCGCCGGCCACGAGGACGGTGAATAGGAATAAAGAAGACGGGTCGGTAGGACGTCGCGTCGAAGGGAGGGCAGAGATTCCGCGATCGAATGAGCACGAGAGAGAAGGAAAGGGGGAGAAGTAGGAAAGAGGAGAGTATCCTTTTGCGATGAACGTATCGCGGTGGGACGCTATAAATAACCCGGCAACCTCCCTGAGAACGGAAAGTAGCTCGCCTTCGAGTTCCGTAACGAATTCCCGGGATTGCTTTCTGGATCGATGCTCGCCCAACTGCTCGCTCGGCTGCTCGATCGCATAGATCGATAGCGAGATAGTTTCGAACGTATGTACTCCCAGTTTAGACTTTATCGGATCTCGGCGGGGCACGAGAGATTCGTCGAATCGACGCGAAGCTGGGAACAAGGATCTCGAGAAAGATCGTCGGGGGGCAGGTGAGGCAAGAATACGCTTGAACGCGTTTCGTATCGTCGGCGCGGTACATGGGGCAAACGAAACGAAAAAAGAAGGAAAACGAAAGAAAAAAACTAACACCACCTCCCTGCCGTGGGGCACGCTCTCTTTCGCTGGGCGATAGGTCACCGGCTGCACTCTCGCACGCGCGCGCGCGCGCGTGCATGCACGGGATCCACTCGCGGTCGTATTACGCGCGAACCTCGTCATCGTCGTTAACGTCGAGCATCGTCATCGGGTCAAGATCACCGAGCATCCCACAACCGGTTCGAGGAAACGCAACGACGCGAGGCGAGCGCCGATATTTCGTAGCGGCGCGAGAAATTAAAAAGTGCGACTCATTTCCCGGGCCCGCGCTAGGACCGACCGTGATTTCTGTCGCAAAGTTTTCCGACTCCGAGGGGGGGCGAAACAAAAACAAAAAACGCGTGGTGACGTGAAGACGGAGCAAAGAGCCAATAGCCTCTACTCGGTGTCACGGGTTGCAAGTTGGTTTGACGCGAGTGGCAAACGGAGCGCACGGGCAATTTACTTGGAAGCTCGCGTCAAGAGTCTTTCGTTGGTAGTGGTCGTGATATCATTCTCGCGCGACCGTGCCAAGGAGCAATTGAGGCGAATTAAAGGGACGATTGGAGGAAGCGAGAGATTCCACCGCCACTCCACCCTCTCCTACCAGACAGCTGAACGCGCGCTCGTTTTTCAAACGGTCATCCTTTCGTCGCCTGACTCCCCCACCACCCCCCTCGTCGAAGAATAGGGAAGGGAGACGCGAGTGGAGAACCGCGCAATTTCATTTTCTTCTTGGGTCGCGTCGCCGCGCGACTCGTTTGCTTCCCGAGGAAGCGCCTCTTCGACTCCGTCAATTTCTCGCGATCCCATTATTCTCAATTCTGATTGTTTAAGAGGGGATAGAGCTTAAATCTTCCAAGCGATGTCATTGAATTGATTTTCTTGTTTGCTACCCGAGGAGGCACATCTCTTCGAGGTTCGCCAATTCTTCGGGATCGAAATATTTTCGATTTCGATAGTTTCCACAAATTTTGATTGAAATTGAATTCGTTAAATTAAAAACTAATGGGAACTAAATGGGAAACGTAGGAACGACCGTATCGCGACGATGGCGCGTCGACGACACTATGTTGACAGTGTACGAGACGCGAATGAGACTGGTAAGTGTAATGGGTCGAATCGAGGTTACCGTTGACGAGAATCACATGACGGGCCTCTTAGCTTCGGCAAGCAACGCGCGGGACGAATTCGAGTCGCGGCGTATCGTATAAGTATCTACGTTTTTCCTCGTTCAACGAAATAACTTGCCACGTTCGGCGGTTCGAGTTTTCTCGTTCTCGCGTTTGGCGAAATGCACTCTGCAACGACTGGATTCGGGCTCTCCTCCACGCCTCACCTCTAACGCGGCCCGATTTACCTGAACACGGTCGGTCCGGTTTTCTCGTTCGATCCCGCAGCCGCGACACGCGACACTCGACACTCGACACACGACACTCGACACTCGACACTGGACACCGAGGACGAATGAGACGCGCCGGTGTGCTACGCTACGAAGTCACCGATGACCGTCGCTTCGCCAAAATTTTGCCCGACGGTCGTCGAAGTGAGCGATACTATTTCGAAGTCTGGAGGGAAAACGTACCTCGATTTTATATCCTCTCGTCGGTGAACGTAGCGATTAGCGATGTGACAGTTAGCGGCAGAGGCACCAGTTTACAACAGCACCAGTAGCAGCAGCACCACCAGTACCACGAGCGACGTCCTTCTGATCCGGGCGTCGCGGCGTTCCGCGTCTAATATACACCTCTCGGCGGGTGTCCGACGCGCGCGTCCTTCTCTCCTCGCGGGCGAACCCCTTTCTTCGCTACCCCCGTCGGAGCGCGTTATCGCTGCCCTCCCCCGGCCTCTCCGCCTCCAGCTGCCTCCCTCAGAACCATCAGCTGCCCGCCTAATTGCGAACCGGCAGAAATAGAGTCTGCAATCTCCTTCCTCGCGAGTAATGAGTAGTCGACGTCTTCTTCTTCTTCTTCTTCTTGTTCTTCTTCTGCTTCTTCTTCTTCTCCACCTCCCCCTCTCCCTCCCCCCCCACCTCCTACTCCTCCTCCTCCACTTTCCACTTCTCCGCCTTCTTCGAGACCCTCTCGCAGCCCACCACCCGCTCTTTTTTCCTTTTCCTTCGTCTTTCCTCTTCTCGTTCCTACCACCTCTCCCTCCTACGTTAGGGGACCGAGAATCGAGAGTCGAGAGGGAGGCGAAGGATACGTAGGCGTCGAAGCGACGACAGAAGGGTGGCTGATCAGCTACAATTTTAGGGCACACGTGGAGCGCGGGACGTTGAGGAAATTGGCTGGGGCGCACGTGTCGTTGATTCGCGTTAGCGCCGGGGGCGCCGAGGGTGGCACAGCACCGCGTCTACCTGCGCCACTAGTCACGCCCACCACCACTCCACGTTAGACCAAAAGGGAACATACTCGATGGAACCTACTAGAAAGATGGGTAACGAACGTCCGGGATAAAATACAGAGAGAGCGTGCACGATGGTGGGCGGACAAAGTGCCCCCCGACGATAGATGTATCGGTTAAAAATACTGTACCACTGTGGTATCGTCAACCGCTAGGTAGTCGCATCGTTTCCCTCGAACGCACGCACTCTCTCTCTCTCTCTCTCTCTCTCTCTCTTTCTCTCGCTCTCGTTATTCAACCGTTTGTCTCAAAGACGTGTTCGGCCGACCTCTGATTTCTCTAACCAGGGGTAGGAGTCTTGGGAATCGACCTCGTTAAGTTAGCGGTCAATTTCTGAAAAGCTTCTACTCGTGATCTCCGGCGAGTGCAGATGGTTCGAGAGATTCTCGAGGTCGGTGGTCTCGGTTAGCGTTCGCGAGAGCAAGCGCGAGCGCGAGAGCGACATTGACAGTAACCGGTCACTGGGAGGCACTGTACCGCGCGCCTACGTGCATGCGCGTACGCGAGTCGGCTCTCCTTTTATTTCGATTCCGGCGCTGCTGCCACGCTGTCTAGGCGACTAGCTCGACCACCTACCTTCCTCTCCTCTCTTCTCCTCCCCTTTCAATCCCGCCCCCCTCCCTTCGCCCCGACTGTTCCCCTGGCCACCGCGCTTACTCACTTTCTGCATCTTCCTCATCCTCGCCCGTATCGCCATCTCCCTTTTCATTCGCGCCGGCTCCCCTTTCGATCTGCCACCGACCGTCGACGGATCGGCGATCGATCGGTCGTTGATCGATTCTCGGGAACGACGGAACCTCCCCGGGGACTCGGCATTGGGAAAAATGCGGGGAACGTTTTATTTTCGTCTGCGTTCTTGCTCGTCGGTTGACGCGCTTTTCTTAGCGCGCGGCCTTAACCTTCCGCTTCGCCGTAATGCGCGTCGAGGAGGACGAGGAGGCGAAAGGAGAGGCGGAGGGAAGGCAAAGATCCTTGATACCCCGATCGAAATCGGGATCTACTTTGAAATCGGTAATGATCGATGAAATTCGATCCGCCCGATTCCGCCCGACGGACGTCTCTTTTTCCCTCAGTTTTACTCGAACGCGCACCCCGAGCAACGCGCTCCTTCTTCTTCGTTCATTCTTTTTGTCTGTTCATTTTCCACCGCGAGAAGCATATCTCGGGATACCAACACGGACCCCATCTCGGACCACGCCTCGGGCAAACGAGCACCGGCTCGTTCGTTTTCCGTCCCCTCGCGTCCTCTTCCGTTCCTCTTTACTTAGCCGCCACTCTCTTCCCGTTCGCCGTTCGTTAAGATGCCACCGCGAGCGAGGACGATTTCTTGGTAAGATAAGCCTACGTTTCCACCTCCTCCTCCTCTTCCTCCTTCACGCTCCTCGTACCTGCGATTCGCCTTCTAGGCTACGGTAATGGGCTATCGGACCGTCACACAGTTCGCGGCCGCGTCTGTAGTTCCTGAACGTTGATTCAACCCCCTCCCCCCCCCCCCTTCTCCGAAGATCGTTATATGCGCGTTTTCCCTAATAACGTTGCATCGCGCGGTTTGTTCGGTTCTCTATTCCACGGTTACGCGTCTGAAATCTGATAGAGTCTCCTTTTACCTCGCGCGATATCGATAACTATGAAGAATGACAGTACACCGGGGAACTAAGGAGAAACAAGGTGCGCGAGTGCGAGGCCGAGATAAGGCGTAGACGCGTAGACGGAGCGGTGCCAAGCGGTCTGTCCGTGGAAGACTCGAACGAAAACTAGTTTGGCTCGCAGCTAGACACGCTTCGCCGAGTTCTCGCTTCTTTCGTACGTCCGCTCGGAGAGCATCCGAGTCGAGCCAAGCGCAAAACTGTCGGAGGATCGGTAGGCGGTAAACTTTCTTTCTTTTCGCAGAGATCGCGGTGCAACGGAAAGAGAGCGAGCTCGATATTCGAGGACGAAGAAACGCGATGGACGTTCCAACCAGCGTTCTTATATCTTTATCGGCACTGGCCGAAAATCCGGTAAACTCTCCGCACGGCTACTCGGGTATCGCGATCACGGGAGACTTGGTGGTCACTCATGGGTCTCTATTGGCACCGATCTTGGCGCGGTCTCATCAACTTTCCGACTTTATCTCGACTTTGACTCCAGGAAAATTAACCCCGGTTCGATTACCCGCAAAGTGGCTCGAGGACTCGGCTTTACTCGTGTATCGCAACGTCGCGGTACCGGGATCGAGTCAAGTGGCAGGCTCGCGAACGGAGAAGACCGCGGGAAAGCTCGCGGCGATCTGGAAATGTTCCCTTCTGAAGGAAACACTCGAGACCTCTTTCGGGAATTGGAGTTTTAATAATTCCGAGAAAATCCATCGCCTACTTTTTCCCGTCTTTCTGGCGATCGAGTGCGAGTCGTACTCGCCGGTCAAAGGAGAAGGAATAGAGGGAAAAGGAGAGGAAGTTGAAGCGCGGCTACAGCGGGCTCTGTCGCTCCTCGCGGAACAAACAGCTAGGTGCAACCTTATGAAAGGTACGCCGGTGGAGATTGTCGCGACTCCCTTCGGGAATCCTGTCTTCGTCGACTCGGTAGCACGCGGGGTCGTGGGAAATCTATTTGGGACGGATGGATGCCTGATCCTGATGGATGCAAACGTTTTGCCGGGATGCGAGGGTGGTCCCGTATACGTAATCGTCGATCGGTAAAGGCGCTAGTCTCACTTTCCTCTTTTCTTTCTCTCTATCTATCTTCCAGGGAAGCAGATCACTGGATATCGATCTCATTACAGCGATCGTAGAACGATCTGCGGCATGGTGATAGCATCGTTGAGCTGGTGTCGCCTGGAATGGGTGGATTACACTTTTGCCGTAAATTTCTTGCCTTCGCTGAAGCGAATCCTTCGAATGCAGAACGATCCTAGTCGACTTTCTCCGCGGCAGGTCGATGTCGACGCAGTCGGTACGTACTACGATCGACGGATGAACCCGGTAATTCCCCGATCGAACGATCTTTATCGGAAAATTCTTTGGCAGCGATGCTCGAGGAAAGCATCTTGGTGGTCAGATGTGGGGCGAATTGGGGCACAGCTATTTTCATCGACGAGCGAACCGGAATTTTCCTCACCTGCGCGCATGTCGTTGCGGGGGTAAATTATTGTGTCCTTCTCTCATCTCGAGCAATCGACATCCTCTTCCCACATGAATGAAATTTCTTCGTTACACAGGCGCCAGAAATGGACATCGAGCTTATTGCGCGTACAGGTACATCCGAATGGTCGAGTCAGGCGAGATTGGTCTACAAAACTCCCGAAAGCATACCTTACGATGTCGCTGTGCTGAAGCTCGATCCGGGGAGAAGGTTACCTTCATTGAAACCTATCAAGTTAGCTGACGAACCTGCTCGTAAAGGTAATAGAAAAAATCGCTCGGATTTTCACACCTTCGTAAGCTCAGACAGCGAATTTGATCGGTATACCTATATGTATAGCTACGCGTGCAATGAAAATGGAAGAAAATGAACAGGGGAAAACGAGAAAGAGAGAAAGTGGTGGGAGATCCTTTGGCGTATCGGGAAGCATCGTTTCGTACGTTCGGGTTAACTGTTATGCGTCCGGTTATATCGAGTCTCCCTCGTAACGCTACTACGCTGCTGGAGATTATCCTCGTTGGTTAACGGTAATGAGAATAAGAATTAAGAGTATAGTGATCGTCGCGTATCGGGCGCCGTTACGGCGCCAAATGCCGCGAGGGACAACACTGACCTTCTTCCATCAACGGTGAAATAACAGGGTCTAAATTGGGCCAATTGATCGTTAGGGGCGGAATCGACGTTTCATCACCGGTGAATGTCGCACGAATGTCGCGTGCCTCTGTCTCTTTCGTGTTCGAGCCTAATGAGACTCTATTATTAGGAGCTACAAATCAGGTAGAAAAATAGTAGCCTGGGACCACGACGACGTATTTACTTTCGTACGTTTGACGCATGATCGGGTAGTCGACGCGGCTAGATATATGTATCGGGAATCGAGACGGCGGTTTCGATCTTACCGTCCGTTTTTTAGGGTGGAATAAACCAGTGAAATGGAAATTAAATTTTGTCGCAGGAGAACAAGTCTTGTCGATGGGATTTCCTTTTTCCTCGAGGAGCAATGCCACTCTTAGCAGCGGAGTCGTATCGAAAAGTTTGAGCTGCATGCTTCAAACGAGTTGTTGCGCTCAAAGCGGTGCTAGCGGTGGTCCAATCGTCCGACGCGGTAATCACGAAATGTTGGGAATGTTAGTCTGTAACGCGGTTTCCCCGTGCGGATCGATCTTGTATCCCAGGCTGAGCATGGCTGTACCTGTCACAGTTCTTAAAGGACCTTTGAGCAGCTACATACGGACCACTGGTAGACGCACCGGTTTTTTTTTTTATAACTAGACTCCAGACGTTTATGCAAAATGCGTTATTTTCTGTTGATTCTAAACGAATTTTATACAACAAAGGGATAAGTATGGCTGAAGTATACGTATATAATAAAATAAAGTAATGCATTTTGTTTACACATCCGTATGCTACTTATAACGTAACGCAACTCATCGTATAGCTATGTAGGAAGGACTAATGATAACTAAACATTCTCGATTCGATTTTAGATCCGACGACACTGGAGCTCCTCACTGTAAACGATGCAGCCGTAAAAAAGATTTGGGAGCTTCGTTCCTCTCTTCCATCGAATATGTGATATCAAACGAAAATAAAACAGAAAACAAGAACGCGAAGCGTAGCCTTTTTAAAGAAACTAAGTAAAGATTTAAAAAATTTTCACAGATTAGTTTGAAGTTCTTATTTCTATCTTGTTTTGAAAACTCACTAATGCCTATTATCCTGCGAGAAGAATGCTCATTGTTGGGTACACGAACCTAATGCACGACACGTAGACAGAAATGACGTGAATCAAAACGATTAACGTTATCAACATTTATTTTTTTAGTAAACCTTTTGCGAAAATGACATGGAACGTTTGATGGTCCAATCAGGTCGATCTCACTGTTTAATTTTGTTTACGAAACAGTTCTGATTACAAAATAATTTGCATGAGTCACAGAAAAAAGTGAAAAAATTTTCAATTGGAAGCATCACCTAAATAGCGATTGTAAGAAACTTGTTCTATCTGGCGCAACGTTGCTTTCTTCTTTCCTACTTCTTATCTCAGCATCTGTATCTCTTTGCTTTACCGTTGGTAAAACAAAAGAACCGGTTTGTTCCGATTCCTCTGTACGATGTTCCATTCGACGCAATTTCTTACTTCTATCTACGTTGTACGAGAAGAAATTAGATTCTCGTTTAGCTTGAGCGATTTCAGTGGCAAGTCTTTGCTTGCGAACAGCACGCTCGTATGCCAAACGCTCGCTGAGGTGAGTCCATTTGAACCTAATAATGAAACACAAAAGAAATTCAAAAATATAATCTTTGACGAACAACTTGATCATGGTTAGTAAAACCAATCATAATTCTTTACCGTGGTAAATATTTTATATTCCAAATAATGTCGTAGAATCTACTTTTCTTCCTGGTCGATACTTGTGTGTTATTTAACGTAGCAGCAACAAATTTCGCTATTTTTTTACTTTCAAATTCGACCCATCCCTCGGTAAAAGCCTTTGCGCACATTTTCCTTCGTTTCTTTGTTTTTCCATCGCGTTGCATTTCTAGAAAGAGTAGGAAGCTATGATGCTATGATCGCACTATCGCATTGCCATTACGAGGTGCGTATGGCGAATACCCGTGGTTGACTAGAGGTTAGTTTGGATAACCTTTTTCTCGATTAAGTAACGACTAACCATTCTCCTCCAATTGTAAATATATTCTCCCGACTTTACCATAGGCGGAAAATAATTCGCGTAATTTCGTGACATTCATAAATTTAGGTATCGTGGAGAGATAAATAATGCCTCTCTTCTTCTTCTTTGATTCTGAAGTCTCTATTCTCTTATCGTCGTTATCCATTTGCTCGAGCTTGTAAAAATGGTGTTACGTTTGTTACGGAGCAATGTGAAGCCTTTCGTCTTATTTGCCTTCCTGTCACCGGTTGAACGTTCGCACGGTCTTTTTCAGAGCCACGTGATGGATCCGATGTTGTTGATCCGAATTAACCTGCTCCATGCTCGACATTACTAACTTAGCACTCAACATGGCACGACACTTGTCGACCCATGCCGACACTTGCCGATTGTTTCTGACATGTCTGCCTGACGCGGCAAAAGTCTTTTTTCTTCGTAAGTTTCGGACTCACACCGTCAGACTCCGTCGGTAATAGATGATAAAGTAATCGTCCCGGATACGGGATGCTCATTGGTAAAAAGGGGAAGAAATAAACCGGGGATGATAATATTTATACATAAGTGTTCGCTTATCGAAATTCTATCCTGTCCAATAGCTCTAGAAACTGAGAAGGGAAGAACAGAAGAAATAACAGAAAAGTAATGCGAGTAAACACTTCGTCAACTCTGATAGGCGCTAGGCGCCGCTGAAACCGCTGTAGCCGCCACGGCGCACTGCTCTTCCCGCTGTTGCGCAACAAGAAGCGCGCAGCGTCTCTGTGTGTGCACAAAGTCACAAGTACATCCGTAACATAATGTATCGCTAAAAAAACCTCGGGTTTTCGCGAGGTACGGTGTTTTTACGAAGATTCTGCGGAAGAAGGTCCCGGACGACGAGCCCCCGCTCCTATTATTTTCTAACGACGAAACGACGGCGGGTGAGCTAAACTTTCGTGGAACGTTACTGCGCTATCTAACGACTCAAACAAAATGGCGATCCTTCTCTTCTTGGCGGTACTGTTTATCTCATCGTGAATATTATGTTTGACGAACGTGAATCGGTCAGTTCGAACGGTGGTGTGTATTCAACTTTTCTATCACTGATCAGTAATCTGCATCGGTCGTGTTAACTATATCAAACGCGTCAAACGCGCACCCTCTTACAATTGACGCGCGCAATCCGTGCAAATAGAAAATACGAAATTTCTGGACGAACGCATTGTTCGCTGCTTTTGCGTTACTATCGCCATACGGATTTTCGTTATTTTCGGCCGTGTTATGTCTTGCTGAAAACTTCAACGTTTTCGCAAGTTTCGTGAAAGCAAGAGTGTTGGCGCGTTACTGCTTTAGCGCGGTAAAAGGACTAAGATTAGATTTTACGAAACTGTGACGAGGAGCGCACCTCATTCATCAGGATTTTGACCTAGCCCCCGGTGTATTCTCGATGCCCCTTCGAACGTCGCTTTTCCCTTCCAAGGGCATTCATAACCTTTCTCTCTTCCGGACACGTACGACTAGGGACACGGGTACGCCACGATAGTTACTTGTGACGCAAAGACTTAATTTGACTAAACACCTCTTTCCTCCTCCTCCTCTTATTTAGGTTAAGAAAAATGTCCAGCTCGTACGTCGTGGAGCCACAGGACAGTGGATCTGAAAAGAAAGACGATACATTGATTATTGTTGTGAATGACGATGGTACAATATCCGTTGACCAAGAAACCTTGCAAAGTTTAATCAGTAAGTACCGCTTCTCGGTTGTCCAAAGTGGTCAACATCGAGCGGGCCGTTAAATCACATCCAATCGCAGTGAACCAAGCCAACGCAAACGTCAGTGTGGTAAGGGTAGGACAAGCAGAAACGGATGCCGAAAACGGAGATATTACATTGACAGTAGATCCCCCCCCATTCACACCTACAACAGTAAACTCCAGTGGTGGAACTACCGATGCTGCCGGACTGGTCGATCCCTTTATGGAAATGGATCCTGAGCAGCTGGAAAGATTAGAAACTGCGCTACAGAGCGAGGAGGCAAAACAAATTCTCGGGGAGAATGTTACAGCAATGCTGGGTAGTCTAATACTACTTTTTTTATAAGCAAGTAAATTAGTGTTTGACTTGATTATTAAGACAGTATCAATTTTTTTTTAGACATGCTGACCGTTGAAGAGCAACAGAATTCCATAAGATACAGCGTGGAATTGGATCATTGCTACACGAGTAGATTATCCCCTTCGGATCCGAAACCTCGAGATCCATTGCCCGTGACTGATTCTCCCATTGCCGGAGAGAATGTCCAATATGCACGTCAAATCTCCCCTTCTAGGGGAGTGTCAGGTCTATCGTCAAGTAGTGGTGATTACGAAAATACAAATGCGACGAAGCCAAAGATACTTGGAAAAACTGTGAGTACCTATTAGATGGAAGAAATGGTCTAACAGTTATATTGGCAGGTGTGTTGTACCGTATTCCATGTTTTAGGTTAAACAGGTTGGTCGACCACGTAAAAGTCTGCCATCGACGTCCATAGGTATGTGTGGAAATTCACGATCGGCCATAAATATAACTGGCACTCCAAAATTAGGTGGACACCCTATGCCGAGAAACGTAACAAGTGCAATACAGCATGGAATCGCAAAGTGTAATTACATTTTACTGTTACAGTTATCAGAATAGGGAGGTGGTAGTCCATGTGTTGGTATTGGAAGAATGCAATTAATAGTATAACAATAATTAGACCCTGATATTTGTCACAGCTCAAGGAAGATCTCATGAAGAAGAAGAAGACGAACCAACATCCTCCTCTAGCGAGTCTTCCGAGTCCGAACCACCTTCTGACAATGATTTGGACTTTGGTCCTCGAGGGCCAAGAAGGGGTGGCAGTAGTGTTCGCGCCAGAGGTGGAAGAAAAGGTCTGACTACCAGAGGAGGGAGTATGGCGGCTGCTCGTAGAAGAGGTACAAATAAACACATGGACATGGAACAAGTACGTCGTTTAGACATGGAAATGGCTGCAGCTGTCAATGCAATGAAGAGTCCTGAAAAGGACGACAAGTCTGGTGAGAAAATGTTCTACTGCCTCAAACGTACGAATACCATGGATTACTTAGACTTTCGTGCATGATTCTTTTTCTTCTTCCTCAGGAGGATTCAGCCCTGTTAAAGGTAAGCGGCAGTTCAAAACTGCCGTTGGTAGGAAGAAAGAAGAACCCCCGCGCATTGAACCGTCGTCAATAGTGAACGAGGATACTTCGGCAATTGTGTATGAGAAACCATTACAAACAACGAATCAAGTTAAGGCAAATCTGATCAATGCCAATATGATCAAAGGAGATATGATATTAACAAAACCTGGACAAGGAAAAGTCAATCAGAAGGTAACTTTTGTGCAGAAACAAGTGCTCATGAAACCAAACGAATTGAAAAGTATTGGTATAAAGAAGCAGCTGGTGCTTCCCAAGGGGAAGTTCTTGACGCAAGGAGGAACAAAGTTCTTTGCAACAAAAGATGGAAAATTGCTTCAAATGCCGATGACTACTAAAACAGTTACTTCCAGTGTACCAGTTACACAAATCAAGGCATCATTACCGCCATCCTCTCCGGTACAACAGCAACAACAGCAGCCATCTTTCATTCAGAACTCGACGACACAACCCCAACAACAGCAACAAGTAACGAAGGTTACTTCTCCAACAACACCATCAAAAGCAAAATTATGCGAGCCGAAAAAGGAGAAAAGAAAGAGTGACGGAGGTTTGGAGTTGCAAGTAAAAACTGAAGTTGATCCGGGGAAAATAGCGGAAGCTAAACTTTTAGAGGGTATGCTTAATTTGTATATATTCAATGTCTTTATGACAGTCTTCTTATTAGACGTAGCTAACTGACCTAATTTTTTCCCAGGTGCCAAAAAACATCCGAAAAAGGAGAATCGCAAACCTCCGGCATACGTGGTGGATACTTTGGGTCCCGCTCTCTTTTCCACTCCAGATATCATTCGTCGAGTCGGATCTAACGGCGATTCAAAAACGGAGAACACTGTTACATCTCCGAATTCCGCAACACCGTCTACGAGTACTGCTGGTTCTTCTGCTCCATCATCGCAACCTACTACGCCACCGCCTTCGACACGCTGTGCACCGAATTTGCTTGGGGTTACTGCTTCCGTTACTTCACCGACTGCCGCCCTTTCAGACACGGCCCAATGCTCTTTGGCGAATACCGCGATAAAGGGCATAATTGCTGCACCGACGTCAACCGATCAACCTGCATCCCTGGAGTCTCGATTGGCCGGCGATGTTCAAGAAAGCGATACTTCCATTGTGTCGGGAAACGAGGAAGAACAGAAGCTGAGTACTAAGCCGAATTTACCGGAAGAGTTACAACCGTCATTAGATTCCGGTAAGTATCCTACATCGTAGGGAACATTCGAGTTTCTTTCCGCTATTTTCCACGCATACCAATCTCGTACTCTTAAGTAAAGACGCTCAAAGCCTTCTTTTTTTTAAAGCTAGTATAGAAGGGGAAGAGCACTTACTCGCCACGTTGGAGATGGAAGCCAGTAAGCACGAAGAGGAACTTCTTGCTGAGGCACTGCTTTTACAAGAAGAACTCGGGGTCGACCTGGCCGATCACGTATGTTATTCTTTTTTTAGCTGTCTTGTGAATAAGGAAATATATTTTTTCTATCTCACTTTTAATTGTCTTTAGCCGGCGCTGGTCGAACAAGGGGGAGGCGTTCCTTCGGAAACACTCACCACTGCAGCTAATATGCTGATTCCAACTTTGATCACATCTGAACAGGCTGAAATGAAACCATCTGATGCCGTCACAACACATGCGCCGATTGCAGTGGCAAACATCTCGGCACCTGTAACGGATATCGCAGCTGCAATATCATCATCGGTGACAGCGGTAACGCCCGCAACATTGGCGACGATATCAACATTAGCGTCGGCTGCATCGTCTACGGTGACAATGGCATCGGTAGCGAACGTCATGCGTGAACTGGCTAAAAAAGCTACGAAAGACGATAAGGAACCCATTCAAATCGTTCGCGGTGGTCGGGTAATCACTTTACCGCCTATCGAGGCACCGGCCACTAGGAGCAAAAGATTGCAGGCGAAAGTAGATCTTCCGCAAAAAATACTGGAGCCTGTAAAACGAACGGAGAAGTTCACGTGAGTACTGATTTTATTTGTTTTTTATTTATCGAAGAAACGAATCTGAAGATTTCGGGGAACATGTTTAATGATTATCGATGTTCGCTTTAGTATACAAACAATACCGCAGAAGTCACATCTGACCAAGGCCGAAGTTCATTTTGAAATCAACGCGGAGGAAGAAGAGGAAGAGGAAGAGGACGAGGAAGAGGAGGATCAAGAAGATGAAGAGGAGGAGGATGACGATGAGGAAGATAATTCCGACTCTGAAGACGATCCTGATAGACTGTGGTGTATTTGTAAGCGGCCACACAATAATCGATTCATGATCTGTTGTGACGTATGCGAAGATTGGTTCCATGGGAAATGTGTGCATGTTAGCAAAGCCATGGGTCAACAGATGGAAGAAAAGGGAATAGAGTGGGTTTGTCCGAATTGCGCAAAGAAGAAAAGTGAAGAGGCAAAAATGAAGGTGACCGTACAAGCAACGCCAGGGAAGCAACGGACCATTCAATTAGAACATGCTGACGAGGACACGCTAACTCTAAAGAATCTTCCTTCTTCCTGCGACACTGCGTCTTTAGCCGATGTAGAAGAAACCCCGCCTTCGATTCCGCCCTCTTCGGATTACGGAAACGTTCAATATTCCGGCACCATGCAGTGTGTAGTTTGTAAAAAGGAGGCGCGAAATTCCAGCATTTATTGTTCGGACGCATGCATTCTCGCGCATGCACAAGAAACTTTGACCAAGGACAAGCCGTCTCCTGGACCGGCGGTGAGTCCAAAAACACCTAGATCAATGCCGTTTGAAGTGGTGTCTAAGGCCAAGCCCGAAGCACGAGTGATCGTCTTCGAGAGAAAAACTGGAAGAGTTTTAACTGGTAAGTAAACATTATTTCGCCAATTAATTTCGTATCAAGAAATGTAAAATGCGCGGACAGCAATAAATAAATGGTTTGCCCGATGCACTTTCAGGTGCTGACGCTCCGACAAGATCGAATTTGAAGACATGGTTGAAGGAAAACCCAACGTTTGAGGTGGTCGGGGCAACTAACCTCAATTCTCCACAAATAGGAAAACCGATTACGACTGTGCAGTCGCAAGTACCAGGAAAAATTGTACGTGAGAAATTTGTATGCATTTTCTTTGAATTTCTACTTTATTTTATGATCGCCGTACAGGTAATAACTAGACGTAAAAATTTCGACTTTATCGAGTGTTATATTTTTAGGGAAAATTTTCGGCATTGTCTCCTGGAAAACCTCAAACGCTTTCAAAGATGGTGTATACGAAAGTTCCTGGTTCAAAGCAGATGATTCTAACGTCCGGGAACAGGAAGTACACTGTAATCTCTAGTGGGCAACACCAGCAGCAACAACAGAACCAAGGATCAAATGCAAAAACAATACAACTGAAGCAAACGCTACTCACTCATCCGGGCAAAAGCCCATTCATCCTGAAGACTAGTACAGGAAAGTCTGTCATACAAATCCAACCAAAAGTACAAAATGTGGTGTTACCAAAACAGCAGTCGAACAATAAGAAGCAAGAGATCAAGCAACCTGTTTCAGTACCGAAGGTACAAGTTAAGCCAAGTCCGGCAAAGAAACCGGAACCGGAGCCTATAAGATTGAACATACGCAAGACTCTGACGGAATTGCTATCGAGTCGAATCAAAGAAACGGAAGACCTTAAACTGTCCGACGAGGAAATCAGCGATTTAGCTTTCAATATCGAGCTCGAGATGTACAAGTATTTCAAGGATACCGGGGCCAAGTACAAAGCAAAATACAGAAGTCTCGTGTTCAATATAAAAGACACCAAAAACCTGACGTTGTTTCGGAAAATTGCCGATAGATCGTTAACGCCGGACGCAGTGGTACGACTAAGTCCTGATGAAATGGCAAGTCAAGAACTCGCTGAATGGCGAGAAAAAGAGACGAAACATCAGCTCGAGATGATTAAGAAAAACGAGTTGGACTTGATGGCACAGGCAAAGTCGATCGTCGTCAAGACGCACAAAGGTGAGCAAATTATCGAGAACGACGGAGGTATCGATCACGTTGATCCCAAGACACCAGTGCAAGATATCGTGACAGCCTTAAATAGCGGTGATGGCATAACCTCGACGATCGATGAGACTGAAAAGGAGATAGAGAGAGAAAGGATCAATGAGGAGGACAGAGGGAAATTAAAAGGTGATACCAAAAAGATGAAGAATCTCGACGAAAAGAGACGGAAAGACAAGGAAAAGGATAAGGAGCGTGACAGAGAAAGGGAGAAGGAGAGAGGCAGAGAGAAGGAGAGCGGCGGCAGGTCAAAAGGAAGGCATGACAGAAGTACCAGCAGAGGAAGGCATCGGCACGGTAGAGATGATCGGGAGCACAGCAAGACTCGAGAAAAAAGTAGAGAGAGGAAGTCTGCGAGAAACAAAGAGAGCAGGCGAGAAAAAGAAAAAGAGCGGGAAAGGGAGCGAGAGCGGACCAAGGATCGTGATAGATCCAAAATTCGGGAAAAAGGAAACAAAGAGAAGACTAGACAGAAGGAGAAAGACAGGGAGAGACACAGAGGGGGCGAGAATGGTTCACGAAACCGAGGTAGTTTTGTCCACGGAGATTCAAAAGAAACAGAAAAGAGAGATGAGGAACGCAAGAGGGATACGGACAAAAAAGATGACCAGGGTGGCTCGGCAGGCAGTTCAGCGACAGAAAAACCGATCGAGGATCGTCTCTGGAGACATATCGAGGACGAAGCGACAACTAACACCATAGACGGCAATGACTCCGACGTGTCTGACAGAGAGCCAACTTCGACCGTTACGATCAAAACGCCAGATATCAACGAGGAAATTGAAAAGGATAGACAACAGGAGCCAGTGGTAGACAGGGAAACGCCTAAAGGAGGATGGCAAAATGTCTGGCGAGGTTTCGTTAGCATGATCGACGTTGCTAAATTTTTCATTACCGCCCAAGAAGTTAGCGGACAAGCGAAGGATCTTATGGAGGACCTGCCAGATACGATTGATGTCGTTGGCAGGATAAGCCATGAAACCGTATGGGACTACATCTCCAAGATGAAGAAGACTGGATCGAAGGAGATCTTAGTGATCAGGTTCACTGCCGCGAACGACGAGGAAAAGATTCCTTACATCACCCTTTACAGCTACTTGAACAGTAGAAGTCGACTGGGTGTCGTCGGTGCCGTCTCGAAGAATATAAAAGACTTTTATATAATGCCATTTTCGAGCCAAAGCAAACTACCGCCAGTTCTTTTACCTCTGAATGGTCCTGACTTCGAGGAACATAGGCAGCATCTGCTTTTAGGGATAATAGTTCGTAATAAGCGAAAGCGGCTCGCTGGCGTATCCTCTTCGGCGATACCAAGCAAACTATCGAAAAAGGATGCCGATCGGAGCTACACTCCCCCCTTGCTCGCAGTTCCGAAGGATAAATCGATCACCGCAAGCTCGGTGGCCGCTGCTGCAGCAACGCCAACAACCACGACCACGGGCTCGTCTTCCCCTGCTCTGTCGGCAAAACCAGGGAGCATGTTGGGCCTTGGTTCAACCGATTCAACCAAGGATAAGCATCATTCGGTTACGCAAATTACTCTCGAGAGTTTGAACAAAGCGCACATTGGAATGTCGAGAAGTAGCATGCTAGATACCGCAGCTATATGTAAAATTGTTCCAGAATTGTCCTCGAAGCTCGACCTTACGTCCTCCCCCAGCAAACCGCCCCTCCTCGATGACGACGGTGACGAACCATACAGTCCGGGTGGAATGGATGATGACGACGAAGTCAATCTTGATTTACATACTTCCTTGGCATCCTCAACAGCAATGTCGATGTCGATGTCGATGTCGATGTCCACAGGTATTGATGGTTCTACAGGTATCTCTTCTAGCAAAAATTCTTCTGAACTACAGCGGAAGATGGAGGAGCTCAATAGACAAATCGAAGAGCAGAAGCAACAAATACAAAGCATTAGTTCATCGTTCCTTGGTGAATCAACGTCTACTTTGCCGGTGAGAATTTTGACAACACTTCATTTTTATAAGGTCGACTGTTATTGTTTCCCTTATTGCCCTGATGTAAATAAAAACGATTTCGATCTACCCATGGCATCCTATTCCTCTTCACGAGCTGCTTAGATTCTTACTTCTCACGTCTGATTTGCATTTTTTGGGTACGTAACTTCTTACAGAGTATCGAATTGCTCAGTCTTTACCGATTGCACGCCTGTCGTCGGGACACCAAAGAAATAGACAAGAGTTCAAATTTGTTGCTTTTTTAATCAAATTATGAATTCGACGAAGTAGAAGTCTGTTTAGTAGCTCTATTCCTTTCCGTTTTTCTTGAGCCCTTCTTTTCATTGGTGTACACGTGGGCGGGGGATGAAACGTAGGAGGAGGAGGTTAGTGCAGCGGCGACGATCGACAGCGCCAAATCGATGACCACCGCAAACGCACAGTAACTTCCCTCGCATACAGAGCGCTGCCGAATTAATTCCATTTGAAACCATCTTCCCCCCTCCCCCTTTTAATTGCATCAAGAGTGTTGAATGAAGAATAAAAACTGAAATGAGAAATTGCGCACTTTTTGATATGTTGTAGGTATGTCATCCTGACGGTTTATCACTTAATTCTGCATGTTGATTTCAGGGCTTGGGGCTGGACCCACCGACAGGTGACGAATGCGAAGAAGCGTACAGTCCAACAGACTCGAGATCATTCACGCCCCCACCGCCCCCGGGTATTTCAAAATTCACGCAGCCAATTCTTGAGAAAGTTTCAAACATTACGATACCGCCTAACTTGCAAGAGATATTGGCAAATGTGAAGCGACAGGAAAGTTCCAAAGTAGATCCCTATCTACCATCCAAACCTAGCGCGACATTTTTGACTACCGTCAACTCCTCCATTTATCAAAATTCGGAAAAGTATACTCCGATGTCACTCTCGAAATCTAATGAATCGCGTGTATCGAGTGTATCGAGCGGATCCAGTAGGTCGAGTCCCGACATAACATCGTTAGAGTCAACGCAACAGGCTGAGACATCGACTCCGAAGGAGAGCAAGAGTACTTTGAGCACATTAAGCGACCTGGATCTGATTAGGAAGGCAGAAGAGGAATTGGCCGCGGTAGCGGCAGCGTCAACAGTCGTACCCCCGGCAGCGGAAAGTCCGAGTATCTCGACGGCACAACCTGCCATCAGTTTGCCTGTTCTGAGTTCGGCGCCTAGCTCCTCCAAGGTTATTGAGTCTCCACACCTGGAGAGCCCCTCGGCGTACAAAAATACTTTTTCAGATTCATTTAAGAGAAACTTTGCCTCAGAGCAACCAAAGCCTCCAGGCCTTGAGGACGAAGAATTTCCACCATTCCCGTCCACACCACCCAGTATGCAAAATATCGGTTCAAACGCAATGTCACCCCGTTCCAAGTTCGTTCCAAAAAGTGGGATCATCCTAAGCGTAAAGCGGAAGGCTGGTGAAGAATCTGAAAGCAGTAGCCCATCTACTCCAACAAAAACTCAGAGAATAAAATCGCGTTGGGGTCAAGGACCCTCAGATTCTGTTGACTAATTTTCACGCGAAAGCGGGTCAATTTTTGCCCGAGGATCAATCAACGTTTTGCGTGGCGCACGCACCGGGGGTACCGGCACCACTTTAATCCTCGACGTACTACTTCCAATCGTACGCTTTTCTTCGATCTGAGAAATTTGCAAACAAAGATCTCGAGTGAGGATTAAAAGGATCGATTGACCTATCAGAACGGTAGGATACCAGCTGCCGATTCGAGTACCCTAGCGACATTTTGTCGATTCGCGAGGTAACTCGTCGTACTCGGTTGCGAGCAGTTTTCCTACCGTGAAGTATCTGAAGCCTCCGCGCAACTTTCTAGCCGCGATAGACCACTTGTAAATACCAAAGCGACAAGAACGACCGCTCGTGCTCGTGGACGACGACTGTACATAGCCCTACCGAAAGTTCTGTAATATATTGTTTAAACTCAGTCGATGGACTAAGTAACTGTGTAATACTAAACCACGCGCGGCACTCTCCGACCGTGGTGAGATATGTATATAAGATAAGTAAGAACCGCGGCCGACCAATGTCTATTAGATTATGGTTGTACTCGTATGCCTGTACCTCTGTATGGTGATTCCTGCACCCCTTAGCCGTTTACCCGATGCTTCGGATCGTCACGATCAGCGCATCCTCTCCCAATTCACAAGTGTAACGCGATAGCCCTAGATTTGTATTTCCTCATTCGCGGAAATTAAAACGATCATCAACGGCGTAAGCGTCGTTGTTTCCTTGTTTCATGCCGATTCCATTCGCTTAACCTACTACTACAGGAACATCGGGTGTAACCTCGACCCTCTCGTAACTCCCTTACGGTTTAATTTTGTTACCATATTGATATTTTCAGCTCATGCTTTGTTTTTTTAGTTCCAACCACAAGTAACTACGACTGTGCAAATGACAAATTAACCATTCCACTAATACGTCCGCCGCTAATCCAGAATACGAATGAATTTAGGTTTTACATGTATTTTGACCACTCTGGCGCTTCGAGCTCGCGCATCCTTTGCATTGTGTCGTGTCCCATTTTTAAGGTATGTTTTTATAAAGGGTGGTGAGACCCGAAGCGACATCCGTGTCCGCGCCTCCTTCGTCAGTACTCCAGCGTCCAACTAATGTCTTTCGAAAAGACTCTACGCAAAGTAACCGTACAATTCTCTTCTCCCGATATCCGAAAACAATAACCGGATACCTGTCCGCGCTTCTATATACGACTTTCATCGCAAAACTGTCACCGAACCAGAAATTGCGAATGATATGTGCATTGTCCGTTCCTCATAGGATAAACCTCTGTTCTTCGCATAACTTTTACGAATAGATTACACTGCGTTCATCGATGTGCTGTACCTTTAAGATTTATTTTATAAGGATCAGTCATTTTTACTTTTAATTTTTTTACATCTTCGGGTGATGCGAAATAATAGTAGTTCATTGCGTACTGTTCTTATACTATTATCATTATCATTACATATTATTATCCCACTGCTATTGTTACTATTACTATTACCGCTACTACTATTATTATTCTTATTATTAATTCTAATCATAAAGGGATCATACGCGAACAGTGGTTCTCATTTATTTACTTTTTCCCCCTTGTACCACGATGCTTGCAATTGCCGATAGCGCGCTCTATTGAAATCGAGCCGACATCATTCGTATTTCACGTGACACAATCTTCGTTAGGAGTTTTGGAAATTCGAACTAAACTAATGGATTCTTTTCTTAATTATACAATATTGATAGAAAAGTCGAAAAACTAAAGAATACATTGAATATTTGTTTGAGTTTAACGACCGGTTATTGTTCAATTGGTTATACTACTCCACTTCCGGTTGAAAGGAAGACCGCGAACGCCACGTGCGCGCGTTTCATTCCTCGAGCACTTTCGTGCTGCCAGCTACTTCCGGAATAAAGAATCGTTCATTTTTCCGAACACGCGCAATGGGTGAAGAGGGTGAAGAGCCATTTTGTTCGGGAGACCAACGTGGCAGCCGGCGTGCCGGGTATTCTCGTTATCATGAAAACTGGTGAGTATCTTTTCTTTCAATACGTTTTTTGTGCTCAATTCGTTTCCGCTTGTTCTTCACTGTGAAATTCGTTTGCCGTTGTCCGTTACGTGTATCCATCCTACCAGATAGCCCTTCGTTCGACTCCTAGGGCTTTGCCACGCACGCAATCCATTTCTTTTCAACGCCGAAGAATTCAGAATATTATGTTTCGAAGCTGTTCTCGCTCGGCTTACGGGTTACGATACGATAAAACTCATCTGCTTTTGTATAAATCGGCAAATATTGGTTGGAGCGATTCCGTGGGAACGTGGATGATTCAGAGAACTTTTCTTTTCAGCCGTGTTATTGCTAGTCGCTATAGCACATGTAGGCATTACTCTTTCCGCTCCAGAAGTATCTCAGTCGATCAATTCTTATTTAACGGCGGCTGATAAAGCTCATGCCAAGAGAATTCTTCAGTCAGGTTTTGAGTTAAAGGATATTTCTGCTGTGCATTATGCAGTTCTTGGATACTCTTTCATTGGCGAAGCAGTTCCAAGGAAGCAGGTAAATATTGACTAGCAATCTATCTGTTTGTTTGTTTGTACGAATAGAAATTATGTGATGAGCGAAAACATCGATTGAAATAGAATGATTTTTCGATTAGTCTTGCTGATAAACACGATCTATAATATATAATTGTTATTGCAAATTATGATATTCTAATCAACCTTCCACATTTTCAGGAAATTTGTAATTACTTGGTAAAGATTATAAAAGATGGTGACAATATAACAGCTGAAAAAGCTTTCCAAATCGCGTCAATGTGGAACGCTATTGGAAGTTGCCAGGATGCTTCAATATCTGTTATTAGCGAGGTGAGATATTGACTTTCAATGGTGTGTAATGGATAAAACTCAAATACGTCAAACTTAATATACTCTTATTAAGCGAGAAATATAATGATGTTTCAAAACTTTCGTTCTACTGCATTGTAACGGTGAAGAGAACTTTACTTTCTGAATTAAAACTTTATGGAAATGAAAAATCAGTAGTTAGGTTATATAAAACTGACATTAGATCTATTTGTTAACAGCTCCTTACGAACGTGATACAAAAGGATTCGTGCCCGCTTTCAGAGCTATATTACGCAGTCAGCGGATTGACCAGTTTGTCGGTAACATTAACTCCCGATAAAATCACCAAAATAACAAAGATGGTAGAGCGTGTTCTATGGAAAGATGACAATCTATGGAAGTACGGTCTATTTTAAACGACAGCTATCAAAGGAAAACATCTTCACAGTTTTCACCGTTTGTCCTTTCTTTTTTATTCGATGACCGACGTGTAGCTTGGGCTATACTTTCCATATTGCATCGGATCTAGGAACCGCCGGTGCATTCGCTTTCGATCGAATCCAGGATGCAGTTATTCAAGCGGACGAAGTTAATGGACAGTATTTGCAATTTGAAGGTGGACTCTCCGTGACTAGTGAGTAAGATGTTCCCTTCAAATTGCCTGGTCTCTCGAAAACATAAGTAAACTTTCCCTGCCTTTTAGGTTTCTTAGTGAACGGTATCTTGAAATTATCCAGTACGCTGAAGAAGAAACCACCTTTGACGCCTCAGCAAGTGGTCAAGTTTGGCAACTATGTTCTTTCTCGACGATCCGTCCAAACACCGAAAGGTGTTACGAGTTTCCTCTCTGCGCTGACCACTTTGGCGAATCGTAATTTCGAAAATGAACATTTCGAGAAGCCAATCTGCGTGACACTGGCTGATGAAGGGATAAGTATTTCTAAAGAGCAGCCATTGGTCACGGTGAAAGTTTGCGACATCCTCGGAAACCCGCTTCCCACCGTGCCTAAAGTTATCGCAAATTCTGCGTCGAGAGTTGGAGATGATACCGCTGTACTAACTAAAGAAATTTTAAAAGCTTCACAGACTGACAGGTGAGTGCACGCTAATGAGTTATCCGAGCCTGTAATTTCCAACAATCCCAAAACTTTACCGAATTAATAGTAAATATTAATCTCGGCTATACATTGGGGTATATAAATTGAATTTGTCGTTGTATCAACCCTTTAACCTTTGGCCATGGTTGGGATAAAGGTTAAGAAACTCAACGAACACATTTCTCTTTTTTAACGATTTCGAGGAGAGAACAGTCTTGCATTTCTACGTTGGTGTTTCAGGACTTTGTTTACTATGAACTTCATGGGAATTAAACCCGAGCGTGGATTTTACAAGATATCCGTCACTGCGGGATCAGTGACTAATACAGTTACCGTGAAAGTTCTCTGCGAAGTAACTGTTGATCATCTGGAAATCGGTACAGGCGATGCCGATCAAACTACTCAGCCGAAACTCACGCGGTAATTTTTCTATTCCTCCATCTGTTGATTTGGCAGTATCTCTTTTCCTTCAACATTACCTCATCGTCGTTGTTCACTCCGCAGGGTAGCTTATCCGCAGAAATTCGCTCAAAAGATAGAGGCAGATTCCCAGCAAAAACTAGTCATGCGATTCTTGCTCACGGATTCTGCGACCAAAAAGCCTATGCGCACGCATCAAGCTTTTGTGCGGCTCTCCCCTGTGACTGCGTCGACACCGGGCAAACGTGGTCATGAAATCATTTTTGTCGCTGAACCGGATGCTTCGTTTCTTTACAAGTTCGATATGGTAATTTCTTATTTATTATGTATTTATTCAAACTTCCTTCCAGCCTCGATGAACTTAGTTTTTCGAATGATTCGGTTGTTTTGAAACATTTCAGCCGGTAGGACCAGCAGCCGTGAATTTTGGTCATCATAGCGGTGATTATAATGTGGAGTTGATCGTCGGTGACGCAGTATTGAATAACCCATTCCAGTGGACTGTCGCAACAGTCAGTTTGAAATTCCCCGAGCCTTCCGCAATCGACCGTACGGACAAGAGCGCTCCTTTTGCGCAGAGATCCAATCTGTACACGACTAAACCTGAGATAAAGGTACACAAGCTGTCTTTTATCAAATATGGCTAGACACTAGCAGCTAACGTCAACCAATGCTCGTTGGAGACAGCGATTATTTCAATATTCTGTCACCTCCAAAACATTGGGAAAGTAATATTATATTCGTCGGACGTATATAAAACTGTTACAAATTTACCGTATAATTTGGAACTTCTCATCTATCTTTCGACGGACAATTTTCATGCAACATTCTGAATACTTTTTTCAACTCTGGATTAAAAAAGGACTTTGCACAATGATTAATATTCGATTTCTGTTTTGTATTCCAGCACATGTTCCGAGAGCCCGAAAAAAGACCTCCGGCCTTCGTCTCCAATCTGTTTACCGGCCTTTGTCTGGCACCGGTACTGTTACTGCTTCTTTTATGGGCAAAACTGGGCGTAAATATTTCAAACTTTCCTCTTTCGATTAGCGCTGTCGCATTTCACCTTGGACTCGGCGGTAAGCATTCGTTCACTTTACCGTATAATTGAGTGATCAGATTTCATGATACACTTTGCATGCCCGATGCTTGACAAATTATGATTTCCAGTTAATTTGTTTTCTATTGGGCGTACACCAAAGGTGATCTTTTCGCAAATGTAATTGTTACTAATATTACATTTGTAGCCCGATATTCACAACATAATTTTGTTAAGTTCAGTAGGTTTAGCGTTTTTTGAAACACTTTATCTTTTAATTATTTAGAATTAAGATTAATTTCTTATTGCTCGACGACTTCTTCATCATTGACAACCGTTAATAGATACTTTAACCGTTTTATTATTATTTCCTTTCAGGTATTTTCGTATTATTCGGTATATTTTGGTTGAAACTTAATATGTTCGTCACTCTCCGATATCTTCTGGGTCTCGGTGTCGTTACGTTCCTCGCGGGTAACAAAATGTTATCCCACATAGCGCATAAGCACAAGTCACGCTAGAACTCGATCGCCGATCACCCTGGAGATCTCAAACTAGCGAGCGAAGAGCGCTATAAAAAGGAACTCAAGACTGTAAGAGAGCTGCAAGCCTCGCGTAAAGGGACGACACGAGAATTTTTTTTAAGGTGTCACAATTTTTTTTATCACGACTCATTAATAAACGAAATCGATTTCTGGTTCATATCATTAACACGTTGACTACCACGCCATATTCACATGTTTTGCTAGGGCGCCACGTGTTTCAACGTGTTAATCGATACAAGCATACGCGTAATATTATTTTTAAAAATCTCGAAATCGTTCAAGAATGAGCACGATAAGCGGACGAAGTTTCATGTAACATGTTTAAAGAATAAAATTAATTCAATTTCGATATAAAAAAATCAGTTTTATCGTACGATAACTTGCCGCATATTAAAACTACACGAAAGGAAGGAGATATCTGCTGCGATAATGTCATTATCCTTGTCAACGATGTTAATGATTGTCTGCACATACATAAGTACATTCCACCTATGAAACGTGTTTTTATATGTATACCAGTCTCGCTGCGAACGCGGCTCGTCCTGCCTCTTCCTGTATTCTCTGTCCGATTCGTTATCCTTCGGACTATATGTATTTCAAACTGCTTTGGAGAATGAATATAACGAGCCAATTCCACCGGTTTTTTTTCTGGGAAAAATACAAGAGTAGCGGTCGGAATTTTTATGATTTTTAAATGAAAACTACGTCAGCACATGTCTGTGAGTTGGCCCGGATGCGATGCATTCAAAAGAGTGCTTTTTAAGAGTTCCCGTAGATGATCCGATTTTGAAAGTAGCTCTTCTCTCTCCGTGCGTAATTCCAAAGCGATCACTTCCGCACCTCCTAATCGACGCCAGAAGTTAAACGTTGTCGAAAAGTCTTCGGAGATCTGGAATTATCAATACGATACGAATGATCAATATGAGCTTCCAGTTTCAAGAGACCAATGTAAACAGGAGAGAATTATTTAAATCCAGAAGTCCTAACCTGATCGAGGCAGAGGGTATCCGTCTTCGAAGTGGATCGCGTTAATTGAGTTGGAAACGTAGCTTGGTTAACGACTGGTGGAAGTATCTTTTCGTCTTGCGTCTCGTACTTGCGACATATCTGCACGAATGTGAGAATACGCTCGGCCTTGCTCGTTAGCACTTTCAAGCGTTTCATGCTATTATTATATTCGATGGACATGAGTGCCACGCGATTCTGATCCTTCCTCCGGTCTAAAAAATATTTCCGTTCTCCGTTACTCTTAATATACCCGGAGTACGCGTCGCTACCATTGATAATTCTCAAGGTTTACCGGAGATGAAAGATTGATTGGCCTCTCGATAGGCCTCGCGAAAAAGGTGGGATTCCCGAGTAACGTCGCGCAACTCTTTGTTAGCTTGGGTCTCGTAGGATGCAATTTTCTCTCGAAGTTGTTCAATCTCCTCGATTAGATTTCCGATACGCTGATACTGTCGCGTTATCATTCGTCGGTCGACTTCGTCCCTTTCTTCGAGCACCTCGTACAACTTTCGCCTGCCTTCGGTATCTATCGGAGGGGCAAGTTCGTCTTGTAGATTAGCACCTTCACTCTCATCCTTTCCCAATCGACATACGCGCACCTCGTCGATAATCCGCGAGAATACCCCGAAGTTCTTGCCAGAGATTTTGAAGTCGGTTTTCGAGCAGACTAACAGCTACTCTTCTCTCATTCTTCCCATCCTCCGCGAAAGCATCGACCTTACCTTAGCAGGCGACAAGTTGCTTCTCCATCGTTATA
The DNA here is from genome assembly GCA_933228935.1 of Pemphredon lugubris. Taxonomy (NCBI): domain Eukaryota; kingdom Metazoa; phylum Arthropoda; class Insecta; order Hymenoptera; family Crabronidae; genus Pemphredon; species Pemphredon lugubris. The sequence goes on along the minus strand of OW121817.1, from coordinate 53,120,164 downwards.
TTTATTGCTCGGCGAGGACAATAATAAGGTAAGCTTACTTATCGCGGCGCTTCGCGCGTTGATCAACGCTTCCTCGAGATTACGATTCGCGAGCAATGCGATTTTCCGTAAGAGAGTTTCGGATTCGGTTCTCTGCTTTGCAATTTTCTCGTATTCGCAGGCTCTGTCAGCGGTGGTCCTTTCGAGATTCCAATGGAAAAGCGTATCGGCGCTTTGCAGTCGGCCCTCGTGGATTTTGAGCAATCGATCGATCGCTTCCGCCTGAGATCGTTCGTTTCGGCGGCACTGATCCTCTGCCTCGTCCAGGGCGTCCATCAGAAAACCGATGCTGACGAAATTTGTAAATTTAAAATCGTAAATCAAGGAAACCCCTCCACCTTACACCTATAAGTACCTACCTAAAGTCTTTGAGATCGATAGCGCGCTCGAAAGTGTGCCAAGCTATCTCGGTGTTTTTCCGAATATCTGGCATTTTCGCGCGCATCAATGCTTCCCGCCAGACTCTTCGGTAACGTTCCGTGTTGAGAGCACCGAGTTCGACTTCGCGCATTAATTCTTTTCTCTTGGCCTCTCGTAATCGCTCCTCGCGACTCAATCCAGGACCTCCCATCTTGCGCCTCCGCTTACCTTTTCCGGTCTTCCTGAGCATCCTGCGATAGCCTCCGTTGAACAACGTTTACGACGAAGTCAAAATTTTTGATTCCAATATTTCTCGAGTCCTCAATTCTTCGGCTACACCTCCGACTCGGCTCTTAACGATGTTCGTTGAATCGATGTTCCTCATTGACAGCGTGATTCGTTTCTGTCTCTGTATGATTCTCACCGATTCTCACCGAGAAACATACTCGCCAACGCGCGTTGCTCGTCTAGGAGGCGTTGCCAAATTTTCGTGGCTTTTAGTTTCACAACGGTTTCCTAGTATGTACTTAGTAGATACTTGTAATCAGTATATACTATTCCGTTTTTGTCATCAGTTTCTATTAGCGTACCACGGTACGAAAGAGCGTTGTGATACGCGCAATACCTTATTTTTAGTTTTTCTTTGGAAGCGAGCAATCGATCGCGGAAACGGAATGGCGCGAAATTTATGGATATCGCGCGTGACACGGAAAATTACGAAAAGAGGAAAATTTCGTATTTCAATTACCCTACGCACGTGCGCCAACTTTAAAAAGGCACTACCGATTCTTTTTAGTCTTGAATTACTCTTCTTTCTCGTGACGCGTATTATTTCGTTTACTGTATTGCGCGTCGTATCGATAATTCGTCTCTCGAAAGCGATAAACGGTCCGAGAAAAAGATAATGGTACGCAGACAACAAAATCTTGCATTTAGCACCGAGAATAGGAAAAATTCGTATTCCCCTCAAGATGTTATGTTAATTAGCGTCTACCGGAGCGCATTATCGTGCGTCTCCTAAGGTCAATCCTCTGCGAGACGCGTGGCATCGTCAAGGTCGCTTAACCGGACATTTCGTAAAATTGATTTGTCGCGAGGTGAAAGTTTACCATATTTTTCCGTGAACTGTCCGTGAATAGCCATTGATCGACGTGCGGTAACGTCACAGGAAGTACAAAAAATATCTCGAGTCCGAGGACGAAGTGGTTTGACGGTAGGAGATGTAGGCACCAATACGCGATTCTTTCTCTGAAGCCAAGGAAGAGTAGGAGAGAGAACCGATGCTGATCAAAATTCTAATGAGCAGACCAAGAATAACCTGGTAGCGTCCTGGAGGTACACGCGATGGGTGAATCCCGACAAATTTTTGCCGAGTCACTTGGATGAGTTCAATGCCGTTTTCAGAGGAGATCTTGAGTAGGGAGAGAGAGAGAGGGAGAGAGAGAAAGACAGAGAGACGAGAGAAGGAGGATAGGCCTAAGTAAATGCTACAAAGAAGCTGCGGGGAAGGAGTTTCGTGAATACTGTTCTCGGAATTGGGATCCAGTTTCCCGGGGAAGGGGTAGATGCTGCTTTCCTTGTATAAAAGTCTTTCGTTCTGTCGCGTTCGGAGAAGCTCCAGTCGTCCGGAACCCACCATCCCAACGATCTCAAGGTTCGTATCACCTACCTCCGTTCGCATCGATTTTGCGTCGCAAATTTCTACGCGGTCACTTCGCACGCACGCCGCTGGAATTCTATTCCAGCTTCAAACATCTTCCCAATCAATTAGTGTCTCGCGTTTGTCCGTTTCACCGCCTATATTTCTCGTCACTTCGATTTCGTCGCGCCATCGCGTTCGCCGGCAGCATCTCCGGGGCAGAGGATCGAAACCCGTGATTCTTGCGTTGCAGATGACGTCCAGGTATTTTCTGCTGCTCGCTGCGCTTTTCTTCGTCGCGCATATATGCGACGTGAACACGGCACCTGCCACCTTGGAGGATACTCCGATCGACTTGGTTGCTCCGGATGCCCCGACCGATTTGGCTGTATCCGCTGACGGGGATGACGCCGTCGATACCGTGACTCGCGATAAGAGAGCTCCCTTCAAAAAACTCGCTTTACTCGGCGGAGCCGCTCTTCTTGGTAAGAAGGCGCTCGTCGTCGGTGGTGCCGCCCTTGGCGCCAAGGCCCTCCTGGGGGCTGGATTGTACAAATCCAAATAGTGAGTATTATTCGAGAAAGACGTCGATCTTCTCGTTTTCTCGTTCTACGATTCACCGGCTTGACATTGCGAATTTTTTGTTTTACCTCGTTAGCTACGGAGGTGGCTACGGAGGCGGTTACGGTGGTGGCTATTACGGAGGTGGACATTACGGAGGTGGTTACGGTGGTGGACATTACGGGGGTGGTCACGGTGGTGGATATTACGGAGGTGGTTATCCGACGCATCACCATTATCATCAGTACTCGGCACCCTCTTACGTCGAGTACTATCATCAGCCATCAGGTTGGGGACACTCGGGTGGTGGTTGGTCAAGTGGATCTGGGTAAGTACGGATTACGCGCGAGGAATTATTCTAAGTACACGAATTCTAACTATTATTCTCTCTTCTCGTATAGTTGGTACTGATGAACGAGCATTAGCGATCAAAGGACAGAAGCGTAAACGGAAGAATCGTCTCCGTGACTCATTTCATTATCCGTTTCGCCATGGAAGTAACCAATTCCCATCTAGTTCAACTACGTCAGCGCTCTCTCATTTTTAAACTATTAGTTTTTGCACTTATTTACTTCTACGGGCGATATCCACCAGTTCTTCGTCGGGACTCCAATTGCTGCTCGAACGAGGCTCTGTAAAAATGTTTAAAGCCGCGTCTCGGGGGAAGCGAAGAATCGGGAGGGACCCGAAGATTGAACGAAATCACAAACAAATACAGAATCGAGCAAAGAGACATCGCTACAGTATTCATGGTACAAGCTATCGTTAGCGAACGTGTCTCGCTCGACAGTTTATAAGTTTACCCGCCGTTTCTACGAAATTTCAATAAAACTAACGAGGAAAACAGACGCGTGTCGTTTCATTTTACCTACGCAAACGAATTAGCCTAACGCGTTCGCTGAATTTTTAAAAGGTACTTCGCTGGAGATGGAAAATACCCGGAATAACGAATTAAAAAAAGAAGTGCAACTTATCCCTCGTTTTCGAGAATTTAAGAATTTACATCGTGCCGTCGTCAACTTTACTCGCTAATATCTCAAAAAACAAGGCCAACGGATCGCTTAATTCTTTAATACGTTATCAAGAAAATGTCACGCGACGATTAATCCAACTTTAATTAAAAAACTCGGTGGACGCTTGCAGCGTTCTCCTCGCGAGTTTCTGTCGACGGTAAACGACGACGGGGAAAGGTTAATGATCCTGATTCCTCTCTGCATCGAGAAGATCAAGAGTACCGCCTAGATCATAAACCGGTACGTGATTCCTCGTCGAGACGATCGAAGCCGAGTGACCGGTACCCGTCAATTTATTCGATTGCCCCGAAAAAGTAATGAGCAGCCCCGATTACGCAATACCTTCGTTGGAAGGTGAGGCACGCCGGCAAAAATGTTGCGAGATGGATTTCCATCATTGAATACGCAATGCGTCGAAGGAATGGTACGACAACGTCGTGACGGCAAAACTCGAACATGTTTCGTGCACCGAAGGTTCACTTACGAAAACTCGAGGCCGTAACAAGCCACTTTCTACATTTACAATTTCTCTTCTCTAATTGTTCCCCGTGTATTCCTTCGCTTCCCATTTATTCCGCATTCGTTCGTTCGAATATCTCCCTTTCTCTTCTTTTCTGTATTTCAGTCACATCTGTCCACGCGATTCTTCGTAGATCCTAGAGGAGCAAATCGATACGTGGAGTAGCGAGTGATCGTAACGCGATACGCGTACGATTTCCTTTCGATCGACAGTTTCTATTTCTCCAATTGTCCCTTTCTTTTCTTCTTTCATCAAACCCTTTGTTCATTACCCTGGCGCGATGCTTTATTGATCCTAGAACAGCTGTTCGATTCGTAGATCAGGAAGTAGTTGTAATGTGAGCGAGCGAACGAACATTGCGCATTGCGGGCCGGCGCTTCATTATAATTCGGCGTTCGTCGATCGGATTCGCGGTACACGCGATTGCATGCACCGGATTACGTGCGGCAAAGGTAACGATTCGGAACAACGCGAACGTAACGCGGACGTAATGCGAATCGATGTCGATCACGTCGGCGCCCTGACCGCCGATACGCCGAAAATCTCGATTAAGCCGACTTTCGTAATCCCTCGGGACTCTTACGGTAGTACAGCTCGTACGGGCAGGTGGGTGGCAGGTGGATAAGTATAAAATCAAACTTGCCACCGAGGAAACGACACACAGGATCGAAGACTAGCACCTCTGTCTACTCGCTCCACGTCTTTTTTGCAAACGTTCGACCGTCGTAAACGTCTCAGAACAATCGAAAGGTGAGTATCCGTGTGAACGCGACTGGTGAAAAGTATCTCGGTGGGTCAACGGCAAACAATTTGTGAACGAAGCCCTTCGCGGTTATGGGATTACCGCGAAGCATCAATTTTCCGTTTCTAAATGAGTGAATTTTATATCAATTCGATAACCTAATGAATTACCTATCCGTTAATCGGTTAGCAAAATAATTTGCTATATTTGTGATTTTTAAATGTATTGTGCGAGCCGACGAATAATATCGCATCAATAATACAAGTGAAGTTTTCGATTCGATGCAAACCTTGTGATGAATTCCGACGCAATTAAAAATAACAAAAAGAAGGGTTTGACCAACAGCTGTGTGCTATCGACAGAGGTACATTTTAAATAAATCTATCAATGCATAACGTAACATTGATATTCTCGCGACAGATGCAGCTCGTTACCTTTGCAATCTTCGCCCTGATTTGCGGTTGCTACGCGTTGCAAGAATCGACGCATAATGTGGAACGTCCAACGAATTTGGAGAGCTCCGCCGATGAACTGATCGACGGGGAAAATGGCCCGGCGCACATCAGAGAAAAGAGAACGCTTTTCTTGAAAAAGAAACTCCTCGGTGCTGGTCTCTTGGGATTCGGATTGGGAATCGCGAAAGGGTGAGAAGATCGTTTTTATCATTGTTCCACTGTTTCCCCGCACGTCGACTAATTGGTTAATACATTCCCAACAGATACAAAGCTGGTTACATTTCTTCCCCGGAGGTTCACCACGTCTACCTGTCTCCTCCCCCGGCGCCGGTGAAGTACGTCGAGTACATCGAGAAACCAGTTTTCGTTGAGAGAATTGTCGAGAGACCCGCTCCCATTTTCAGAGAATCGCAAAAAGATTACTCTCCTTACGGGTAAGCGCGATTCCCGATTTTTTGTTTGCATCGGTCCCTACTCCGCGTCCGTTTACTAACACGCTTCTCTTTCTGCTTGCAGCTCCTGGTAATCATGACGAACATCGACCGTACGAATAAGCGCGTTCCGCGGCCAAAGTTCATATCCGTCAATCACACCCGAACCAGCGAACCTATCTCGTTGAAAAGATCTCATCGCACCGGTCGGTTAATTCGCCGATCGACGTCTCTCGGTGCAACGAGTAACTCATGAGCCACCAAAGACAAAGCCTGTAAATACACGTACAGAAACGCAATCGGCAGATGTTTATTCATTTCTTCTCCGAAATCCATTTATTCTCCCTATCCTCGTTAGCGCGCGCGCGCGTAAGGCACGCGCGACAAACGCGACAGCGACAAAGTCATTTATATTCGCCGAGTGGCATTAATCTTTGTTTTATTCATTTATCAAATACGTCGGTGCGAATAGAAATCTCGTCGTAGTGAGCGCGTTAGTTTGCGCGTAGAATAAACCACTCGTATTATACTTACTTCGTAGAAGGTATTATCTGACAGATTTATATGCGATCGTACGATTAATTTTATTGCCCAAAAACATTGTCGGAAATAACGATCACGTTATTTTCACGAGATACATTCTCACTCGTTCTCTCCCTCGATCGGAGGAAAGTAGCTTTCACCGATCTTTTCGCAAGGTAGACGTAGGAAGATGTCGGACGTATTCATTCCAAGAATTAAGAATCAGTCGCGCAATTACGGATAAAGTACCTACGGACACGTAATCGGTCGTTTTGAACGAGCGAACGAAACGATATTTGACGCGGAGTACGCTCGACACACATAATAATTAGATTGTACTATCGATCGCGATTCGATCTCTCTTTCCCGCGTTCGCGCGGACGTCGCTGAAAAAAAAACTCGTGTACGTCGACGTAAACGCGGTCCGGTGAAATCGTTGAAACGTTCTGCCTCCTCCCCCTTCGTCTGCTTTTCTCGCGACAGCGACGCTCGGGGAGGAGAGAAAACGGAGCGAATAAGAGAGGGAACAGCGGGGTAATGGTGGAGGGATTCGGGTTCGGTACGATCGGGTGTAACAGCCGAAATTGCTGAGCACCCGCGAGGATCCGCCTACGTGTCGCAACGTATGTACACTTATGACACATCTAACACATCGATTATTGCGTAATCACATTAAACACGTATCGCTCGTACGCGCCTTCCTTCGGTTAATCGCGTGCGCGTGCACGTTGAACGCGATCGCGTTGGAATTTTCTAATTGCTCGGTGGCAATCGGACAATTCGTCTCTCGTTGTACCCCCCGTTAACGTCAAAGCGTTCGAAAATATCGAGCACCGACGTTCCGTCGCTACTCCCGGGTCTTAGGAATCGCACGGGCCGAGGGTGGAGTTTCGCGGAAAAACAAAAGGTTTCCGTCTTGCGATGACACGCGCGCGCGTCTTACCGCTGAGAAGGACGAGATTATTCGTAAGAGCCAACACTGACGATGAGAGCGTCGACATCGAGGAAAGAAAGAAGCGACAAGGGGCCACGTCTGGGACCTATTTTACCGAGGCTCAATTTCGCAATTGTGACTCGCAATTATCGTCGCGGGGACTCTTTAGCGTAGAAACAGCGACGCTTTTCGGTGATCGGATTTGCCTCGCTCTCACGACGAATCATGAATCTTCGTTCGATCGGCAATATTTAGGGAAACGCTCGATGAATGAGTAGGAACGAATTCATTTATACTTGCATCAGTCATTGTATATTATTATTGTTTTTCCTCGCCATCCCGTAGATCGCGTTGTACTTTGCTGTATTAAAATAGCTTAAAAATTTCCCCGAGTTCCCGACGTCTCGGATTATACGTGACTCTGTCAATTAAGAAAATGAGCGAAAATAGGCCTCCAGGCGTAGCCGCGGGGCAATGGATTGTCATCCGCGATAAAGGGTGGAGGGTGGGGGGGGGGGGGATATACTTTGCCGCATTCTTCGCGAATCGTCGTTTAGGCACTAATTATTTCGTACCGCGACTCGCGTGTCGTCGGTAACGGCGATTGGATGACTCCGAAATAATTAGGCCCGAGCAACCGTCAATAGAGAGATAGAAAATCGTATTTACGTTATTTAATTTACTTTTGACGAAACAACCGTCCGATACGTATACCGTAGTACGGATTGCGACGCACCTAAGAATCTACGACCCTTCTTGTTTCCCGATTGTCGTCGATTTCCGTCGGGGTCAATCTGATCGCCACCGACCGAGGGTCCCGCTGCCCTCCCCGCCAGACGCGTCTCAGTGAAGCGACAGGGATTCCACGGAGAGGGAAACCGATGCCGCGTGTCGATAATTTTGTAACGTAGGACCGGGAGTAGTGGGAACCTCCTCGATGCGCTCCAAATCGTTCGCGGCGCCCGCGCTGTTCTGTTTGTAAAGTCTAGGCGTTGTTCTCAGATTTTGTTGTTGCTGCTGCTGCTGCTGGTGCGACTGCTCCTGTTGCTGTTGCTGATGATGACGATTATGCAACGACTCCGGGAACGTAATGGGAACGGGCTCGTCCGGGCACTCGAGACTGAATTGTCTCCTCAGGAACCGATTGCCCGCGCTTCTCCCTGAAACGTTAAAATCGAATTACAAGGTAAGGAATATCGTCGGGGAGGGAGGGAGGAACGGAAGGAGAATTCGATGAGAATGCACTTGCCGAAGTGTTGATTGGGTGAGAGACACCTGTAGTGATTGTACGCCGAGCTGAGATCGTTCTCGTCAATGTATCCGGCGAGCCTTCGGTGCCGCGTCGGCGCCGGTCTGTAGGGAAGCGTCGCGGCGCTGGATATCGAGCTGAGGGAGCTGGTGGAGGCGCCGAAAGCACTGCCGACACCGGTGCCGACGTTGACTCCGACACCGATGCCGATGCCGAGATTCGAAATTGTCGCTTCGACGGCGGACGTCGAGGAAGCACCACCGCCCGACGTCTGTGTATCGGCGGACGTGCTCTTGGTGACGCCCGTCGCGGACGCGTTGTTGCGTTCGGTGATCGACTTCGGCGAGTGACCGACATTCTCGTCGTGCACCGACACGACGATCTTTTGCCCGCTCGTGCTGTCCTCCGTCGTCTCGTCAGCGTCGAGATTCACGTCTATCCTGACGCTGGCCTCGACGTCGACCTTGGGCAACCTTTCGTTCTCCCTCGACGCCTGGTCAGTCGCTAGACGCGCCGTCTCGTCGATTCTGTCGCTCCTCGGCGGTGATCTCGGTGTCGTTTTCTCCGGCGACGTAGCTGTCCACGTCGACGGGAGTTCAGCGTCCTCGACCGCGAAGCTCTCCACGATCAGTGTCTCGTTCAATCTGCGGCGGTTGGTTTCGATTGGGAGAGAATCGTACACGATCGCGACGATTCATTGGGAATTGCGATTTAGCTAGCCGAAAGTGGAGAACAACGCGATCGTTCTAAGCGTTACGTATACATTCTCGCTACGATATTAGCTTCCCACTAATTAATTGCTTTTTAGTTTTGCCAATTTCCTTGGTCAACTTACCCATGGCACTCCCTGAAGATGGCGGCAGTATGGCAACAGATAAAAGCATTAAAAATCTGAAAAGCAAACAGCTCGAATGAAGATCTACCAGACCGGGGGGATGCGCGCGATCGCAACGGATGTTTCACCCCGTTCATCCCAGTTTTTTTGCGGGAGAAAGGAACGGTTGGAGGGGGGGAAGGGCATTTAGGCGCGTACGTACGATGATCGCGAGCAAAGAAGCTAGATAGCTTGCCGGGGGAGGGAACGATAGCGAGGTAGGCGAGCGAGAGGGAGCTTACCCGAGCGATGGCGGTGTCGGAAGTTCCTTGTCGAAGCCCTGTTTCCCCAGCAGCCAATAGGTCGGCATCTTCCCTTTGCCCTTCACTTCCGTTCGGCCGCGATATTGAATCTCGTATCCGCCGACCTGATTCAATCGATCTCGCGTGGCTTGACTGAGATGTATTCGCCAGGGAGCACCGGTGGATTCCATTCTCGACGCGGTGTTAACGGTGTCGCCGAACAAACAGTACCGCGGCATCGTTAACCCGACGACACCGGCGCAACATGGCCCTGAGGAACGGAGAAGAAACTGATAGTCCCGCGAAATTACCGTTTCTATTAAGTACCGTCGAAAGCTTGCGCGTATTGATATCTATTTTCCGAAATCATTTAGCGATGCTTTTCATAAATTTTGGTATCGTCCGAAAGATATCTCGTCTTTCTTTAAATACACTGAAAAACCGGATCGATCTTCCCAAATATTATGCGAGACGTTTAATACATTTTCTATCTTTCCAAGGCTATTCCGTCTTTTATTTAAACACATCGAAGAAACAGATTATGCTCGCGACATAGATCGACGAGCCAAGCTTTGGTATATTATCGACTTGCCCAAGTGTTTCGAAACTGCTCGACCTTCTTTCCTGGTACTTAATATTTATTATCAGTCTGTCTTCAGAGAAATACCGATATCGTTGCTTTACCGGTGTGAAGGCCGATTCGAAGTCTGAGCGGAGTTTTCGGTAGATGCCTTAGCTCGAACTTGCCGCTTTGGTGTAGCAGGTCGAGGGCCATCGTTGCTATTTGCGACGCGTGATCGGGGATTCTTACCGGGCAACCGCCTACGACCATGTAGGCGTCCCCGATCGTTTCTACCTGCGACATTTCAAAGAGACGCTCTCGAGAAACCAGTCGTCGCTCCTCGACATTGCTTCGGACCGGAAGGAAAGAAAGAAATGAGGGAAGATAGGGGGAGAGATTGCCACGATCTAATTGCGCTTTGCCGACTACCTTGTATACCGTGTACGCGTTGATGGTGGCGTCGAAGCACGTGTACAGGTCGTTCAGAAGATCTACCACTTGAAAAGGTGTCGAGTTCGCCGAGATCGTCGTGAAACCAACGATGTCCGAGAAGTAGATCGTCACCTCGCGAAACTCTTCTGGATCCACTGGCATGCCGAGCTTCAATTTATCGGCGACCGAGCTGAAAGGTCGTTCGCTCGTATGTATTCGAGTTCCAATCACGCGACTGGTGTATAACGTTGATCCCTTAACGCAGAAACCTAAGCATTACCTGGGCAACATTCTGTTCAGCAATTGCTCCGTTTTCTTCTTCTCCATGTCCAATTGTTCCGTTCGCTCGCGTATCAATTCCTCCAGATTATTCGAGTACTTTTCTAGCATTTGGAACATCGTGTCGACGAAATTGACTTTCCTGTAACATTCACCCTCGTATTCGTATACAATTGTATTCGGATTTTTATTCGAACGAGGAGAGGGCACAGTTTTTCTGTAGCTTACCTTCCGTGATTGAGCTTCTTAAAGAGATCGTGAACGTCGTTGAAATCGGGCCTCATATCCGCGGCCTCCGCCCAGCACTGACGCATAATGTTTATCGCTTCCGGGGGTGCGGCGCCCTTACTGACGGAAGGTCTGATCAGCGGAGGCGGCTTCATCACCTTCTCGATTATATCTGCGACACAATGGTATCGCGTTGAGGCGAAAAATTCTTAACCTTCCCACTAGGACGCGCGACCCTGTAATCGTCGCTCGAAATACGTATCCCTTACCTTCCGGCGAAAGGGCGAGCATGCAAAATGGCTCCCCTCGAACGACCACTTCTTGCATAATGATGCCGAAGCTATAAACATCGCCCGGTTGCGTTCCTGTTTTCCGGAGATTTGGCTGCCTCAGCAATTCCGGCGCCGTCCACAATAGATCTACGCAATGAGATATAAAAGAGGTCTGAAAGGGTCTCCCTAGCGTCAGGCTTCTAAGGGATCGAATTTTCTTTCGCATTTTCTTACAGCCGATCCTAAAGCGTTGTATAGGCGAATCTTTTTTCCCCACTCCGGCCGGCCGGCTATTACTTTGGACAAAACTCGTTACTTTCGGTCGATCAAGTTTCTCAATGTTTTTCAAGCACGAGTGCGTAGGTTTTAGATTGATGTATTTATTCGAGCTGTCTAAATAAATGTCGCGAGAATTGGCTCCTCCGTCGGATATCGTACAAGCATGACCGTTTAAAAGTCCCCACGAACCAATCAAATGGTTTTGTTTAATATGATTATTTTACATATTATATAAATTCGTTATTTCTCAATGCTTATACACGTGGAGAATATATCAAGAAATAATTAACGCGTTACGCGTGCGCGCATCAACGTTATCCTTGTCGCCAGTGACGGAACTACAAATATTTAGTTTCGTTTCTTCGAAATTCTAAATTGTACTGTGTTGTCAGGTGCATTGCACTGCGAAACGTGTCATCTACATCAAGACTCATCAATAGTTCGCGCAAATCATCGGACAGCAGATATTCATTAATTCATTCAACCCACCAGTTTGCCACGTGATCATAGCACTTATCTGCCGTTCACTCACGTTCAGCAACAGGTATTTACAATAAAGCTATCTCGTTATTAATTCTGTGTTTCAGTACCGACTATCCCTGCCACTAGATTCCTCACTATACTCCACCACGTGACATAATTATACAAACACTGACATCTATCAAGCCGGTTACATTACGCCGAACGCCTGGATTTGTAATAAACGAAGGGTGCGTACCTCGAGCCGTTTTTGTGGGCGGTAAGACGCTCTGCGCTTCGTAAAACGCCGGTAGACCGTAATCGGTGACCTTAAGGACCCATCGAGCATCGATGACGCAGTTCCGCGATGTGAGGTAACCGTGAACCCGGATGGGTGTGCCGTGAATGTATCTCATGGCCTATGAAAAAACATCGAAGAGAATAATCGTGTGATAATTCTCATTAGAATGTTAAAAATCTTATTTTTCCGCTTACCCGCACGAGATCGGTAAGTAAGGACAATCGAAAGGACCAGTCGAGTTTAATTTCATCTTGAACCAACACGTCTTCCAAAGATCCTCTCGAGCAGTACTCGTACACCAGACAAGGCCTCGTTGGCTCGTTCAAGCAACCGATCAGAGGATTTAAATTTTCGTGGCGCAACCCGTGGATCTACTTACGAACCAAAGTAGAATGAAATAACGCGCGCAGTAGGCAAAAGAATAAATACTACGAGTTAAGGGTAATCGATACGGCTCACGGCTTTTTCTTTCTCGCGTCTTGCGTCGCGAATGGGGTTAATCCACAACAAAATAATATAAAAGGGGGATCGGGTTTGACTCGCTCTAACAAAAAATTGACTTTACCGTCACCAACACGTCCATGGCCTTGCCCTTCAGCTCGAACGTGCCCTGACACGACAATTCCTTCAATTGCACCAAGTCACCCTGAACAACAAATTGAAATCGTCGGTCGCGTACGTTTGATTAACGTTATTAATTAGTGTATTAAACAAGATACATTTAATTAATTAATGAATATATAATTAAATATCGTTAAGTATTAATATGTAATTTAATATTAATTATTAATATTTAATTGAGTATTATATTAAATATATTATTGACGGGTAGTTCGGCGCAACGTAGACTTCATTTTTCTACTCACGTTATACCTAGCTCGCGGATCCCTGATGAAAGTGTGTCGCGCAAGGTTAACCGTGCTCGATTGCAAATACGGCCTCAGTGAGCTGACGCTACCCAGCTGAAGTAAATCGGGTTTCTCAACTTCCGGGCCACCGAATTCCTGAAGCTGTTGCAGCCAGCAGCACAGCATCGTCTCGATACCCTCGTCTACGGTCTAACAATTTACCGTGGACCGCAACCGGTCTCTATTTACCACAGCACGCGTACTCGAAATCGATCGCTATCGAAAATCGAACCTGTCGAACTCACCCTTCTAGACTCTAATTGAGGCACTTGAGGGAAAACAAAGTCCGACGTGGTCAGGATGATCTTGTACGGACCTTTCGATATTCTCTTCTTGAGCAGCCGTTTCCTACGATCGAATGCATCGATGCGAAATTTATCCGGAAATCTAGGCGGAAAGTAAACGACTGGCACAACTAGCGAATTCGCGCGGAAAGGGGGGGGGGCGGGGGGGGGGGGACGCATACGCCGGGAATTGAAATGCAAAGTCGGCAATTGCCTCCTTACATGGTGGATCACTCAACGGGCATTTTGAAGCAGCTAACGGCAATAACGATCAACGATTATTAAAGAATGGATTACCGTATGAGTACCGCGAGTAGTATCGCGAGCACGGTTAGTAGCAGCGATCCTAGGACGATAGCCACGATATGTGTAATGCGGAAGGACGATTCCTCGGAAGCGTTCGCTGGAAAAGACGATTCGGGTAGGGAGGTATTCTTAACGGTACCCAGAGGCTTGTCCCAAAGTTAACGATCGATCCCGGATATCAGTTTTAAGTAATTAGCCGTAACTCTGTCGTACGCTTACCCGTACAAGCGTCGCCGACGCCAACGTCGCATTCCGCATAGTCCAGCGGTCCGGTACTGCGAAACGCGCGAGCCGTCGGTGAGATCCTTTTAACGAACAGATCGATCGTCTCCCTCCTCGATCCCTCCGCGATCGGCGATTCATCTCGTCCCTCGACGGCGATCACTATCGGCTTCCACTCGTCTACCCGCCAATCCAGCAAAGCGTACGTATACGTCTTGTCGTTAAGCTCGTTCGCGCTTCCGTTGTAATGCACCAGGATGCTCAAGCTCTCGTTCAAACGATCGTACAACGTCGGCGTCACGTATTCCTCCCTGCCGTCGTAGATGCTCTCCGCGTCGTATCTGCAACGACGGTCTTTTAACAACTTTACTTCTTATCTCTCTTCACTCACGCACGGCATCTCCCCATCGTTTCGAGTTACCTTTGATCGAGCGGCGTTATTGCCAGCAGACTGTCGAGAGTGACGCTACTGAGATTCTCAGGCGGATAGAAACGTCGCGACGGGTACATTTCCCTCTGAATTTCTTCGCTCGTCTCCCCCTCCGTCGTCGCCTCCTCCACCTCCTCTTCCCTCATCGCTGCCTCCTCCTTTTCGAGGTTTCGAAGAGTAACCGTCGAACGAGCTTCGTGAGATACATTTAAAGTAGAAAAATTGGAAGACGTCGAACTCGTAAGCGGAACGAAGATCGATGAGTCGAGAGGAGTCGTGGAAGAGTTGCTTCTTGGGAGAAAGAGATCGTCGTCGTCCGTATGGATCATCACGATCATCGAAGACGACGAGGAGTTCGGCACTTGTCGAGCGACGTCCAGCTCCTCCAAAACGCGACTCGTTAATTCGTCGTCGTTGCTCGTCGGCAGAGAGAGCACGGTAACTGGTGGAAAATTGAGAGTTACGCTTTCCCGACGAATCCTCGCTGCCTATTCGTTGCTATTGAGTGATTCTCGGTATAAAAAAAAAGACCTGAAAACCTTGGAAGTTTACGAGACCAGCAGGAATCTTGATTTCAAATTCTCTTTCTAGGCGGAAGAAGCTGTTCGTCGTCTTTAGTTAGTTAATTAATTTACAGATGCTGGATAAAAATTAAGTTATACGTTTGTTCTTAGTTCGCGCGAGAACTGACTAGAAGTTAATAATTTTTAAATATCCACTCTCCACCCAAAGTAAATTTCATATTGGATTATAACTTGAATCGCATTTTTCTTCAACTTCAAATTTTCGACTCTCCATTTGGATTTTCTTTCACCCATCGAGAAGATTCGAGTTTAACCCCGCATTGGTCGCGTTTTTCAATTTCACGTCAATGGTCGCTGACCGACTTTGAATCGCAACAGTAATCCCCGCGAGATATGGAAGTTTAGGCGAACTTCACGAGCAAATCGTACGAGCATAAACTTATAATTAATCGCTTACCTCTGCGAAAAACAGCGTACGCAGGCTGCAGGAGTTTACGAATGTCGTTGAGGGAAGCACCGTACGGCAATATCACGCGATACCTTAAAACGATCCCGATATTCCGAAGCGCGTTGACCAACGCTCTATCGAGGCTCGACCATGGCTCGCGATCTGGGGAAACGAGAACGCGACACAGCTTGATCACGTCGCTCATTGAAAAATCCAAACGTCGTTTCAACGAACCCCCTTACCTGTGCCTATCAGGACCGCGGTCTTCCATTGCAAGTGTACGAAAATCTGCGCGAGTGCTCTAGCGATCGCCGGTATCGAGGGCGAGAGTCTAACGATCGACGGGAGTTCCATCTCTTTCAGGTCTCTCTGCAAGCAGCGTCGTTACGACGTCCCGTTAAGAACGATAAAAAGAAAAAAAAAACAAATCCCCCGGGAACGCTTTTAAAGCGCATAAATGCACAGGAAATATGACCGTTTACCACAGGGCAGGTCCAAGTGATCAGCGGTACGTTCCAGAGATGCGCGAGCTTGATCGCGATATCGCACATCGGAGGATCCAGGGCGGCAACGACGGCTCTCGTTCTTCTTTCCCCGAGGATGCGTAGCAAGGGATCGAGACCCCAGGTCTGCGTTTCGCATGTCACTGGGAAGTTACACGAGATCCGGTTAATCCCCCCACTGTTCTAAGATTCGATAGGATCGACGTCTCGACCACGGGACAGCTAATCCGTTTCAATACCGACCATAATTCTCGCTCGGTATCGGACAAATACTCACGTGACATGGGCGTCACGGTGATCCGCATGTCGAAGGTGGATCGATCGAAGTAGTCTTGTACCTCGGTGACATTGACCTCCGTCTCGCATCGTTCCCTCAAGAAGATCGTTACTTCGGTCTCGGATCGATAATAATAGTCGTCCTCGGCGACGTCCGTTAGGTAGGGTGTGCAGGGAGTTTGCTCGGCATTCGGGAGGATAAAACATCCGGACAGGATCGCGATCGAGATCCACGACCAGAGGATGCGAAGTGAGTTCCCGGCCATGGGCTTCGACCCTGCCGGTTTGCTCGCCCGCCCGTTCTTGTCCACCCAATTGCCACTCGACTGCCACCCAACTGCCCCTTACCGTTCCCCCGTTATCACTCTTTCCTTCGATACGGCCGCTGAACGCTCAGAATTATGGGAATCGCCGTACATTTCCGTTTCCGTTGGGCGAGACTGGGATCGGGAATGGTAATTCATGCGCTCGTCCTTGGTACCCTTCTGTTTCCGATGGCCGAGCACGAGATCTCCGCGGGAAGCACGTCCGGATTATACCGGCCCACTTTTAGCGACATTTTCCGCAACATTTCCCGTGATAAGGTAGAATCGTCTCTCGGGTTACTCTCGGATTACACGTCCCGCGTCTCGATTCGCGTCAAAAGTCATTGTCCTGAATAGTCTTGATCGACGTTGCGCCGCGATTAGTCGCGTCCGCTTCGACGTTACTCGTTTCGTTTATCCTTCGATCGGTGACGTTCGAGGCTTTTTGAGAGAAAACGGGGGACCGCTTAGTTAGAGAGGTAGGGAGAAGTATCAGGTGGAAGAATACCTGAATGAAGTACGTTCGGGGGGGAAGAAAAAATGGTATTTCGATTAACGGGTTCGCTTTATTTATGGGAAATTAATTTAATACGCACGTTTATAGAGCGGTGCGCGAGTGGCAATAAACAGAGCGTACACGATCTTTTCGTACAAAAAAGGTGCTCGATATTTAGTCACGGTAGGCTAATCTGCTGTAAACATTTTCCAGCACGTTTATCATCCACAGTGTCCGCCGACACTATAAATATCTCCGAGCAAACTTTCGGTCCAGCTCTCTTGTACTCTGTGTAATCAGTATAAAAAGGACGTATCGTGCGATACGCCGACTATATGTCGCTTAGAAAATTCTTGCGATACGTATCAAAGAAAAATTCGACGAAACTTCGGATCATTCTAAGCGAAAGATCAACGCGGCAATCGAACGAGTTAATACGGTTCGTTAATTGTGTCAATTTAAATTGATTAATTATATCGATGAACGATGACATTTATAGATTATTCTATCGGGTTTACCGAACAACGATAACGGGAAGACCTCGGGACACCGAAAGAGCTTCGTAAATAACTAAGGATCATCTCCGGAAGCAGGGTATAAATCGCGCGCCCGAAGCGAGCCTAATTATTCTAAGTAAGAGCGAAACTTTTTCAATCCAATTGTAGGCGGCAAAGTAAACATCTTCCTATCCTCCGGGGGATATTCCGCTGAAAACGTAACGTCAGGATAATATCGATCCTCTTTGGGACGTGCGTAAACACGTATTGCGTGGATGTATCCAATTCTAATCAAAGATTGCCATGAAACGGATCTACTGGGATCTCTGTAAATACGTGCCAATAGAAACGGGTGGCTCGATGACAATGACGAAGCGGCTTAGCCCTCATTCGTGTCGTATATCAGGTGTCCTCGAGTAACGGGACACAGCGAATCTGCGTTCTATTGAAAAATAATGTATATGTACGTACGAATTTCGAAGAATCGTCGTAAAACGTTCGAGGGGGTCCTCGAGGAGCGATTCCATTTTCCGATATTAACCTCGAAACGATTTTCCCGTCCGACCCGCTGGCCCAGCGACCCACTCACCGACTCACCCACTCACCCACTCAATCCCGCCGGGTCTATTAGCTCCGATAAGTAATACTAATAAAGTAACGTCTGACGTTCGTACGTACCACTCGATCGATCCCCATTCGAAACTGACGCGAGCACGATTTATCGATGTCAAAAAATTATATCTTCCCGGCTTTTCTCTTCGCAAAGAGGAGCAATAACAGGACCGTCCCCTCGCGCGTTTCCTTTCGTGTGGACGAGAAACGGTTACGCGATCTCGCTGATATTTTCGAAATACGCATCTCGCGGTGAGCCGGCCGACGATGAAATTTATCGTTGTCGACGAGTCGATGATGAGGTTTCGCGAATACGATGAAAATTCCCGCAGCCGAATATGCGTGGCGCGAGACGATCGCGGAGGAACGGCGAAGCGGAAGTTATCGGACACTAGAAAAACCCAGCCGAACGCGTCGCCGTTCGCCGCCGTCCGGTATCGAACTAAAGCTCGCAACCTCCCTTCTACACATGCCCCGACGTGACGTTATCGCCACAAACGAGCGCCTTCGCCCCGGGAACCGAAACCAGCTACCCGCTACTGCCTCCACCACCTCCACCGCCGCTCCTTTCCCAGCATCCTGCGTGCCGCGTCCTCCCTCCCGCGTCACCCGCCCCCCCCCCGTCCTGCCCCCGCGAAACTCCACTTTCCCTTCGAACTCCCGTTCGGGCACCCTCGGCCACGCAATTTACCCTCTCTCGTAGAAACGATCCGCTTGCCACGGGATGAATACACTTTCCACGGACTCTCGCTTTATCCGTTTTGAATAACTAACGACCATGAATAAAACGACAGAACGGAGAAGTGGAATCGCGTAGGATACGCCTGTTAATCGATGTTGCCTCGCCGGGGGTTGCTAGAAAGGGCACATTGATATTTTCACTCCGAACGCCGAAGAGCATTTATAATTTACGATTAAATAACCGGAACGTGGACGGAACACGATGGTGCATCAACCAAAGTTTTTTCGTCAACTTGACCGCAAAAGTTATATTTGTCGGGAATAAGGGTCGTCCGTGTGCTCTATTTATACCGAGACAGCGCGATTCATTGTGTTTATAATAAGGTTGGGATAGTGATTCTATTCTGTTCCGCCTTTCAAATTTTTCTCTCACGCCGTACTTGGATCTTCGAACTAGGATTTAGGTATTTTATCAAGATTGATACGGATGAAGAGTTTTCATAGCGCGGATCGTATTCGCAAACGTGGGAATATAAAATTAATCTTGATAAAGGGTACCATAGTCTTTTCAGTATTGACGGGAACCACTCGTTAGTCTGGACGCGAACCGCTTTTTAGCCCGGACACAAACTTTTCTTTTTTACTATGAACGTAAACGATCTTTTCTCCCGGACACCTACCTCTTTAGCATTGACACGAACCGATGACGATGTGGATGCGGATCGATCTCCTCTATCGCTTTGGAAAATTTAACTCGCAACATTTCTGTGAAAAGGAGCAGTGCGAAAGAACGACAACAACCAAATTTCTTATTTAATTAAGACGTTCCTACTTTCTCGGCGTTCCGTTCGTGCCAACAATCGGTACATGGTCGACTAATTCCGAAGTTCTCGTTTCCTGCGACGGAGTACCACCTGCTTTTTCTCACGGATCGCCTTCGCGCAGGTATAATAGGTTTTCATTTAAACTATAGATAGCATGGCACGCGGGGAACGTCGAATGTTTTGCACGCGTATGCTAATGTAAATTTAAATTCACACAATATAAATTAAAGAATAATCCAGAAAAAAATAATTTGGGTCTTAAAAAATGATAAAAAGCTATGTCGAGAAAGCAACCGTTTGACTAACCTTTCGATATTATTCGCGGTCAGATATCCGATATTATGCTCGAAGGGTTAACCGTAGCCTCGTCTACTTACTAGTTGGCGTATAAAATAATTTCAACGAACCCGATAGTTAATAATAATCCTTGGTAATCATAATTATTAATGTAACTGTAAATTAATTCGAACAGAAATTATTTAGAGATCCAAAGGAACCGTAGCATTTCAGGGTTAAGATCATTGCGTTTGGTATTGCATCGTTTCCGCAGTCTCCTCTTCTCGCACGCTCGCCAGCTCGCTCGCCGAAGAAAACAATAAACAATTAGTACGGAGAGATCGTTAAAAGAGCTCGAGACGTCGAGTACGAAACTATGCAGGAACTGTACGCGTATACATGGTACGCCGTATGAAAGAATACCAAGGAACGTGCTAGAAGCGTATAGCTCGCCTAACACACTCACGAATAAATCGTTCGACGCCGACGATCGTGTTATACTGACGCGCGTCGTACTTTTAAACAGACGTCACGGGGATTGCGATCAAAGCCACCTGCTAATATAGTTTCAACGAATTTTAAAAGTTAAACGAATCACGCTAATCGTCGACTGTAATTAGTATAATTTTAATTAAGGGCTTGCGATATATTATTTGTTGCGTGAGGTTTGCGAAATGGTTGAAAGTTAAATTCAAAACTAAAAGAATAGATGTATTCACGATGCACTAAACTGAATAAAAAACAGACGTTTTAAATTATGTGTTCGGGAGCTCTTCGAAGGATTTCTTTAAGATGTCTTTAATCTAAAGATGAGACTGATTTCTTTTTTTTACATTTTTGATTTATTTTCAATTTCTAAACATTTTCTAATCTTCGGAATCTTAATTTTACAAATACGGAGATTAGTAAAAAAGAAGCAAGAGATCTCAGTGGCAGCTATTTTTAACTTGAAAATTCAAGTTCGTAATAGTTGGCACTGTTCGCGGTGCGTTGTTGGTAGCATTGCAAAGCGTTTTTCCATTTTTATTGACGTTTATTGGCTACCTGGTGGAGGCCAGCCAGCGACCGCGACCAAAGTAATGCACTTTATTCGTATTTACGATTCCTTACATATACATACGCGCATGCCTACGATTTCATGTACAGGGTGACCACCGATAGAAGGATCGTAAGTTGATGTTACGCGAATAAACGTGGCAGCGGTAGCGTTGATTTGATTTCCACTCGCATATGCCACATTAATATTTTTTTCATTGCTTTTTGTATGCGCAAATTGAGATTCAAGTTACTGCAATAATTACTACCTCGATTTGCGTAGGCTTTTAAGTTTTTGACAGGCCCCTAGGATCTTAAAGGTCCGAAAAAAATAAATTTTGCAGTGCATTCTGACGCGCAAGTTAATTTAGCATATACGTGAGTGTGGTCGCTAAAACCGTAATTTTGGACATGTCAACTCTTCGAGCTAAAGTGCGAATTCGATAATTCTACGGTACAAACGTGCGTGCGATCGTACGCGCTACAGTATTCTCTATTTCTCTCTGGTTTTCTCTCATCCGAAATAGGCACAGCGCCTACGCGATCTAGGTGATTTGAACGCGGAGAATGCGCGCAGAACCACCGGTTTACAAAAGTGCAACGCGCTCGTCGAATTGCGATCGAGTTACGATCGAATCGCCTAATCTCCGTGAAATTTCAAATAGGCCAGCTCTGGATCACGCTTCCGCGACAATATACACGGCGGGACGAAGGAGGTGCGATCGCGACGGGAAATATTTTAAAGCGCGCCGACAATCGAATCGTTTCGAGACAATTTCGAGAATAGAAAACACTCCCGACGTCGACGTGAATTTGTTTCTCTCGCCCACTCGTAGTTTACTATTCGACGTCATTAAGTTTTAGTTATTCGCAATGTGCATTCGTTCGCGCGGTACCTTGCGAGTCAGTCTAATTCGTTCCGAGTGTTTTGATTCGGGGTTAGCCACGCTCGCGATGGATCGTATTCGAGCAGGGAGGATCGGGTGACACGAGCGATCGAAGGATGAATGAATGCGCGATCGATCGTGTGCACGAGTCGATGAATGAATGAACAGACTCGTCCTTGAGAGAGCCGATGTCTTCCGTAATCTCACCGTTTACCCTTGGCCTTGACGAACGATCGATAAAAGTTTGTCTACGCGCTGGAGCACGCGGTATCGATCTATCTTTTCAGATACATTGGATCACTTCGTAATTCGCGTTATATCGATATTTACTTTGAAATTAATATCTCAATCCGAGGAATCGGTACATTAGCGTCTTAAGATCCCATTGTACCGACACGAGTATTCGTTTCGGTTAGCTGGCAGTCACCTAGCCAAATACAAGTCAAGATAAATCAAAACGAGTAAGTTGTCATTCACGGACTTGTTTTGATACGAGCGTTAATTTTTGTTTCGTAAACGATAACAAATATCACGTAGACGTTTATAATTGTCGACTCGGTGAAAGGGAATATTATAATCTTACTCGAACCCAAAAGGGCTAATAAAATTGTATACCCGTACAGTCGTGCTCCTTACCGACAGACGCGTCGAAAAAAAACAACTTACTTAGCTGTAAATCAGAACTGGAAAAATAGAACGATTACTGGGAGGGGTTTAACAGTCCTCGATGTGCCTCACTGCCTGGCAGAAGGTAGCGTTCTATTTTTGGATTTCAATGAAAATTGTTTTCTTACCGTAATGGTAGTACCGCGTCAACCTATTTATTATTACCTCACTTTGCGTTGGCTCCTTTGGGAATAAGGGATCAGTCATCGAGACACCGGAACGAAGGTGAATCATCCTGGATTTCGTCAATAATCTAGCGAGGTTTGACAAACTTAATCTGTCCTGTCTATTGTTCGCGCGTCCTACTCTTCGTCCGCCGTCAACCGCTCCGACGACCCTTCTCCTTGTTTTCGAAGTCGCAGGTAATTTGTTTACGCTCGGCGTAGGCGTCGTACGAAAACAACGGCGCGTGACTCATTTCGAGGATTCATCGATGAAGGAGCCGAGATAGTTTTACGACGCTTGGAGGATAAAAACTGTTTCGTCACGGGAAT
Source organism: Pemphredon lugubris (assembly GCA_933228935.1). NCBI lineage: Eukaryota > Metazoa > Arthropoda > Insecta > Hymenoptera > Crabronidae > Pemphredon > Pemphredon lugubris. The sequence continues at coordinate 53,097,097 of OW121817.1, read as the reverse complement.
TATTTTTTGCGCGTGGACCGAAGCAACGTTACTTCCCGACGAAGATCCTCAATCGATAAAATAAACAGAGGATAATCAGAATATCATGTTCTATTAATTTCGTTATCGTTTAAATATGAAAAATAAAACGAAATTCGTGGCTCCAGAAGAAAATTTTCAAAATCTTCTGTCGAGGACATTCCTGTAGAAAGTTCCATGATAAATCGAATGATACAGTGTACATAATACATTTCCGTAGAAATCTGAAAGACGATATATTTCCGACGACGGGTCACGTTTACAGCCCGTGTGCGTACAGGTGCAGACAATGAACAATTTACGATCGATGACACCTCGAAAAGGCATCAAACGTTGGCGCGCGAAATTGGCGCTCTACGAATTATAATTCGTTTTCGAGGAGCGAGAAGGAACGGAGTTAAGAGGAACGCAGAGGCGTGCGAGGGAAGCGCGAGAGAACGCGAAGCAGAGCGGAGAGACGGAGAGGGAGAGCAAGCGAACGGGAAGAAGGAGAATCGGGGAAGAAGGTAGGGGTAGCTGGCTGATAAGGAAAAGCGCGCCGATAAAAATTGGAAGAGGCGCATGCGCGTGGAAGCACGAGCGAAGAATTGGTGCACACCTACGTTGAAATGAAGACGCGCACACCAACGCGCGATAATAAAAGTCGAAAGGAACGGAGGTTTACGGTGTAGGTAGTTTTCCTCCGGCGCGATTCGCGGTGCCCCCACCGTGTCTCTCCCACCCCTCGATTCGGCAGGCCGTACGCGTGACGTGCCCTCCGTGGAAGGCCCGCGGTTTCTCCTTCCCCGCCCCCACCCCCCCCCCCCCCCTAATCATCGTCCACGGCATCGAGTAGCTCGTCCTCTATCTCCCTCTCGCTTCCTCCCCCGGTCGCGGCGTTGGGACTCGGTCCGACCCGACTCGGGTTGGGTCGATTCGGGTCGACTCGACCACCCGGAGAATCGCGATCGTTCCTCATTTCTCTCCGTCTTTGTCACTCCCTGACCTCTCTTTCCCTCCCTCTCTATCTCTCTCTCTCTCTCTCTCTCTCTCTCTCTCTCTCTCTCTCCGTTGCTTTCGGTCCGTTCTCCGGTGCTACTCTATGGTACATAATATACACGCGCCTCGCTCCCGATCATAGAGTAGCGGCCAACGCGAACTCTCCTCTAGCCGGCAACAACGGCGAACCGACTTTTATTTTCATTCGGTCGTCCAGTCGTTCGGTCGTTCGGTCTCTCTAGTCGTCTAGTGACCATTCGTCGGGGTAGGCTGATTCGCGTCTATCGAGCGCGCGTTATTACCACCGACTCTCATCATTCGTACCCTGGCGTTAGGGATTTCGGGAGAAGAAAAGTGCTTCGAGTGGTTTGTTTGGTGGCGAAGCGAAGTGGCGATAGGAGAGCTGAGGAGAGAGAGGAAGGAAGTTCACCGTCGGCCAGCTGGCAACGGAAGTGAGCGCGAGAGTCCAACGGTCGGCAGGATGAAGAGGAGGAGAAGCAAGGACGAGGCTCGGGAGGAGATCTCCAAGTATCGACATCGCGAATTCAGTGAGTATTTACTTTGTTTTCTCGCACGATCGTCTCGCCGGCCACGGCCACGGGGGAGAAATTCGTCGAATGCCGCTCAGCTGGGCCGGTGGTCCGCGAGTCACTGGAGACCAGGGGCCGCACGTGGGGGATGTATATACGTCGGATATCAGAGTGATAACGACGCCCCTGCGCGCGATAACCCCTCTGAAACGCGGCGTTGGAGCTTGCCGTTTGGTACAGCGAGAGCCGGCACGCTCGCATCCGTAACTCGGAATGCTTCCGATCTATTGTTTTCGAGAGGACCGTCAAACAAACACGATGGAAAAGAGGAAACTGGAATCGCGGGAAATCAATCGCGTCGATTGTCCGTACGGAGGACGCGCGGGGGTGTTCGAAAGAAATTAACGACACTCGCGGGAAAAACAATGGGCACGCGAACGGAGGATCGAGAATTTTACTGTATAAAATAAACCATTGTTCGAGGGATTTTCTTCGACGTCGGAGTTCATCCCGTGGGATTGGTAACGCCACTCTTCAACTTCTTTCGCCTTTTGTTTTTGCGTCGTATCGTTGCGTCGCGTTGCTAACGATTTTTTTTTCAGACAAATTGCAAAGTTATCGATAGTTGACAGTTGTCCCCCGCCGAGCATTGTTTTCCCCCGAGTAAATACGTATATTTCGTTTCTTCTGTACCTGGAATTGCAGGAAAGGGGAAAATTTACTCAACTTGAGACAGAAATTTATTTCCATTCCCGTTTTTATTGCGCACCTTTCTTACTCCCTCGAACAGTTGAATTTTATCGGCTCGAGCGATCGTCAGGGTCGCCATTATTTCTATTTAAACATTTGCCGGCTGCATCACGTGTCTCCTGAGTCATTCGAACGCCTGTCCATTCGACGTGTTCGAAGAGCAGGCGAACGTTTTCGTTTCATCGCTTCCCTACGATTTAATGATTCCCCCGAACCGAATTGTTGCGCGCTCTTCATTCTCGTCTCGACTCGCGATTCGCCAAACGAACATTTCGAGCCCTTCCATTTCTCGTTACAATTCTAATACGTTTCCGCGTTGTTCGGCGAGTACCGCGGAAACATAAAAGATCCTAGCCTCTTAATAAAAAAAGCAAATTTTCATATACGTCGTTTCTTAATTTATCCAGAGAAATTTCTCATTACAAGTCGACGATTCGTTAAGCATCGCACGCGTTAAAAGTAACGCAACGAGCGAACGCCAAAGCATCGCACGCGTCACTGTAAAAATGCGCGGGGATCACGTTACGCATTATGCACGTCTCTTTACGATACGAGGCTTGCATCAAAGAGAATTCTAACGAAACGCGCATTGGCATTTCTCTGTTCCTTTTTTTGTAATTTGTTAGGAGACGTTGCACGATGATTCTCGGAACGTATGGTAATCAAAATGAAATCGATACGGTTCGCGTGGAAGGAACGACTGAATGAAAGATCGCGGCGCGTTGATTTGACGTCGTTATGATTCACACCTCATCGTATAAATCAAACCCCGAGCGATTTGCTTTTGGTAGCACGGCATAACAAAAACAAATCGTGCTCGTAGTTCCGGCGTAGCTGACAAAACTGTCATCGCTTCGTCCTTTTTTTATTCCATCGCGTTTAACGTATACACTAGCGACGTTCGTCGTCGGCTCGTAAGAACCGTCGATCGAGCGTAACGAAGAATTACCTCACTACCACGAATTCACGTTCAATTTTCGCGCCGCGACGTCGGCTCACCAAGGTCCTGTTTAGCGTTACCTCGAAATCAATTCGTATTTACGAATACGTCATCCTCGCGGACACGTACAGCAGCGCGTTAGAATATATATTCGAAAGAACAAACATAATGTTTACGTAAAAAGTCGAGAAGCTCGAAAGCCGTTATCGTGTCGAGTCAGGGGCTTTCGTGTGTCTTGTGTCGTAATAATCTTTATGTAAATAAGAGCCGCGAGTCACGATGTCGGATCGTTTGTAAGCGTTTTTAAACTCGGATTCGTCCAATAGATATTCCATAATTCTTTTTCGGCTCCGGAAAATTTCAATTTTTTCTCGCTCGAGAGAAAAACGATATTGACGTATTCGCGAATACGGATTCATTTCGAATTTGAAATTAAGAGCGATGGGATCTTGCGAACTGGCGTCGCGACGCGAAAATTGAACTTGATTTCCCGAGTATGACGTCATTTTTCGTTACGCTCGACCGACTTTTTTTTTGCGTTATAGACGATAAAAGAAAACTTGTAAATCATTTCTGAACAAAGCCTTTATAATGCTGACTATGGTTCCCTATGGTTACGATTGAATAGTCCACGACGCGAATCTTTCGTGCGAACGCCATCTAAATTTTGTACACTATACCGCGATTCATCGAGACGAAGCTCGAAAATCCTTTCCCACACCTGCGATCGTTAGTAATTTCTTCAAGAGCATCGATGTAATACGCGTGACGTGCTTTTACTCGCAGCAAAGAGAAACTCTGAGGATTGAAGTCATCTTCGAGACGGGGTCATGGCACGGCTCAAGAGTCAGGGTTCACGCGAGCCGACGCAGAGGACATGAAATCAACGCTCATTTTGGTCGCGAGTTATGCTTCGTATTTTCTGGGTCGATTCGTAGAGATACGTCCGTTGACGCGCGTTCCTTTTATTCGCGGATGCAGCGTAGACCACATCCGTCTATGCGCGCGTACACGGTATATGTAGACCGAAATCCTCGATGTGCAACGATCGCTAGATTTCGCGAGCAAACGGTTTGATGTAATCGTTAATCTGGCAAGTGTTTACGTACGTCTCGTTATCGCGCTGAAAGGACTATAAAAATAATTGGCAAATGTACGTTATGTCGAGCGTCTGGATGGTTAGGAGTATGAGTTCATTTCTTTGCGTTTCAATTGGACGCTACTTGACCTTCGTGGACGTAGAAAACCACGCGAAAATTTCTGACTATGGTAAGGAATAAATAAAAACACATTTGCCACTTTGTTCGGAGCGCGTATAAACAAATGGGAAAACGGACAGTGTTTCTGATACGAAAGAGACAGTTTTGGAGTTCCTTGGAGTAGGTCTAAATATTTTTTGCAAATACTAAGTGACTAATACCACGAAACGTTTTATTAAATATATTTAGTTTCTCCACGCCAACGTGGGTTCGCGATATTAGCAATTTTCCAAGTCTCGCTCCCACCTCTCCCTCCATCGCGCTATTACCGAATAGTATCTCGAGTTATCTTTGCTATTCTTAATCGTCCGGTTGATTAACCGCAACACCGATTTAATCTAATAATAATCCCGTTTAGATTTTCCTTCGCCGCAACATGATTCACGGAACAGCTATCGACGATCGGTCTACTCTGTTTTCTCGTTTCCTCCCGCAATGCGCAAACGAATCTTCGATCGCGGTAAAATTCGCGTGTACTTGCGAACGGTGCGTAATTGGTAATTATTCTTTTGCCCGCAAGATGAACGCGAGGGTGATAAGGTTTCAGACTCGTCACTCGGGGTTCTCCGCTACTTTTCCTCGCTCGATCTCTCGAAAGTTTGATTCAGAGTAAATCTAGTTCGTGTTCCGTGTGCGCGTCCGCGGGAACGAAGTTAGCCGAGGTTCCAAGTCCATCGGTTATCGGAGTTTTTTCTACCATCGGGCGAACTTACGTCGCCGCGGGTCACCGCGCGTAACAATAGCCGGCGAATAGCATGGTTTTCGTGGAAATTTCAGAACCCTCCTGCGACGACGGCGTATCAATAGTTCTTCTCGATCACCCACGCTTCTCGATGATCTGTCGAAAAATACGCAGTGCATTTCCTTTCGTTACTCCAATTAGAGAATAATTGCACGATTAATTATTCGGTTTCATTGCATCTTGCTTTATGGATAGCGTAACGCCCGATGCTCGATGGATAATACGGGAAAGTTTCAACTCGAATCGTAGTAAATAGAAGGGGACGCGAATTTTCTGAAGCATACTCGCGATTTGGCAGAAATTCTTGGAGCAGCGTTTCTCAAAACTGTGGGTCGCGACACACTGGTGGGTCCTGAGTCAATTTTTGCCAAGTTTTTTTAATTATATAGATTCTAAGAAATTTATGTTGTTCAAACTATAAACTATAAAGTATTTTAAATCCCGAAAATTACCCGGAAATCGTCATACGATTCCTATTAATATTGTAGTAATAAACAAATGAATTAACAAGTACTTTCGTTTTTTTAGAATTACTTTTTTATCATGTGAACGTAAAACCATGTAGGTCGCGATAGAGTTTCGTGGGAGAATTTGGGTCGCGGTCCTAAAAAGATTGAGAACCACTGTCCTAGAGTACTATTCGCACAGGTACGCGCGGAAAGGTCCACGTTGGAGCGATTAAGCTTGGACAAGGTTTAATCGCGACACAGCAAAAATGGAGCGAGTCTATTAACGCTGGCGCGAGGTCGCGTAATCAACCGCGAATTTTGTAGTTTTCGTAACGTTCGGTGTTCCCGCGGTACACGGATCGCGGACAATGGAAAGGTAAAGGGTAGGAGGACGAAACGTTATGGATGCTCCAAAATGGCCGCGACGCTGGCAGGCGAATGGCCCGTTACGATGAATCGAGCTCTTCCTCCGAGGTCGCTCCGCCTTTCGGTTAAATTCGTCCTAACAGTTCTCCGAACCGCGCTCTCCGACGTCTACCTCTGTTCACACCACCGCGACTCGTTGAAAGCGATTTTGGAAGAGATTCGAGTACCTTGAAACGCGATCGAGAAACGTGAACGTATTTTTATTACGATCGAGTAATTGGGCCCGTAACCAGCGTCCAGTTATTTTTATCCATTTTTCTGCGAACAGCAACGCCAAATAATTTATTAACGTAACATAAATTGTAATGGTTGCGCCGAGGATTTTATGCAAATGCATATTTTTACTGGAAGGCAGAGAGTACCTGAAACAAGACACATGTTATGTATTTAACGTATTCAGAATGTATTTTTAGAAGTCCAACGACGTAGCAACTTGCTGTTTTTGTTCTCCATCTTCTGCTTGTCTTCTAAAAGAATCATGTCTGATACAAAAGGAGCTATGCTAAAAAACCTGAAACTAATTTATATACATACATACGCAAAAACTATGCAATTACAATAACGAGACGAATAAGTGGTGAGAATGGAATTTGAATATTATTTTATATTTAATACGCACGGAATAAAGTAATTATCGCGATATTTGATCATTAGATCGTGGGTGATACAAATAATGTCAGTATCGGTGAAATGTTTCGTCCAGGCGAGGGTTGAGTCTTGTACGAGCGTGGAGAGTTAGGTGCAAAGAGCATGAGTAAATCGGCGATAACCTAGTTTTCGAGTTGAGACGTTCATAGTCTATCGAGTGGTCTGCGTCGTAGGACGTGGAACCTATTTCTATGCAGACCAGAAGTGATAATTGCTTAAAGGGTGGTGCTTAAAAATTCTACTTGCAAAAAAAATTAGTCTCTCCTTTACGGAGCACGATCATGCGTAATAAATATACAGCGAAAATTCTTGCAAATAAATTTACAGTTTTTCGAGAGATCTCCAAAAGAATTTACTCAAACGGAAATTCCTGTCGATGTCGGAGGGTTTTAGAAAAGTGTTCCTTTTTGTATTATGCAGTTTGCATTATACGAGTATCCATATTATATATCTCGTTTAAATCATGCGTACGCGAGTGCAATACGCACAAAATCAGTTTAAGATTTATATAGAAAGTATGTTACATATAACCCGATTATATTATAACCCGATTATAACTCAATTACCTTCACGATTAATCCGTACTCAATAATTTCAACCGAAATAGTATAATAAAAAAGTTCGCGCTACAGGGAGACTGCTCGGGCTAATCGAATTGTTATACAGAGAAGTATAGAAAAATAATGTTACGCGTGAGCATACCCGCGTTATACGAAAATCACATTTCAGGAGTGTTTACCGTAATTAAATCGCTAAACCGAAGAGGCTCGCGTACGGTTACGTTTTCAGAGCCTCCGTCTCGGAATTCCTCCAAGTCGAAATATTTTGGGTGGTCCTGTCACCGACCTGCCATTGGCTTGCCACCGGTGCGCCACGCATTTCGAGCTTCTCCGCGGCTTATCTCGTAGCCGTGAATTATGCTCGCTTCGCCGTGGCTTCCCCCGCGATAATGTGCGTTAAACCTAGGAAATGACTCGGGAGTCGTGGAGTCGCAATAATCGCGCAAAGAAGTAGCGCGTAACGTCGAAACGGCGGCTAAGTGAGCGCGGAGAGAAGTTATTTAGATAGCTGACGCGTAATTCAGGGAACCGCGAGGAAAATGCCCGATCGTCCTTGGTTCGATAATCGATACGTGCCCCCTTAAATAAATTATAGCGAGACGGCGGAGGTACTAACGAAAGCTTTGTTCGACGGTACTTTTGCCGAGTCGTCGACGGTTAGCTGATATTTAGTTCAAGGAATCGAGTTTCCATATGTAAATTCCGTCGGACGAGTCTCGTTACGTAAGCTCTCACTTTACGGCATTAGTTCGTGCATTTGACTTAATTAGTTCATTATTTTTTTTCTTTTTTCAATTTCCACACTCATCGGTGGGAGACGAAAAAAGTTCGCGAGCGAAAGACCGATCGCCTCGTGGAACAAACTCGTGGTAGGATGGAAAAAATTAAACGATTCTGTCGTACACAAACTTTGTAATCGTAGCGAAAAAATGTATTCACGAATTCTCGTTCGGTTCGCAATATTTCAGGAAGTCGGTTTAAAGTCACATCAAGCTGAATATCGCGATGCCAAAATTTCCTAATCCCGATCTTACGTTCAAAGAATGAAAAAAAGCAGCTATAGACACGTGTAAAAAGAACTATTCGGTTACATTAAATTTTCATCAAACGGCGTTCGCGCAGCCTCGAATTTTTTTTATTTGAAAGTCGACGACTCTGCCGCGCGCAAATTGTACAGGTGGTGTTGGTACTCGACGGTAAGTCGAGCCGCAGAACCGTCGACTTTTAGCTACCTCGTTTCTCGCCGGCAGGTATAACGCTTAACCGTTACGTCACTTCGTGCAACGGCCTACCATTTGTTTTCGTCTTTCTTCCAACGAGAAACTACTCCCGCGACGACGCGCGCGCTAGAAAACATCCTGGGTCATTGCATCGGCATAAATGCGCCCTTGCCGTTTCTCTACAGCGTGTCCCTTTTGTCCCGGCGTCGTTCGCGGGAGAGTCGTATTACTTGGAATCTCCATTGAAACGAGCAAACGAGGCGACGCGCGACCGACGGAAGCCGGATCGTGAAATCGATCGTACTCGGATCGAGGATGAATAAGCCCGTTTGTTCCTTCGGGAGAGGTAGCGAGAGGCGTGGGAGGAGGTGACGGAGGCGGAGGAAGACGTTTCGCGGTAAAAAGACAGACCTCGTGCCACGCGATCTATAACCGCGACGCGTTTTATTCAAGGTTACATCGAATCGACGTACGGATATTTAACGACCTGAGCCTTCATACGCGTAATTATTTCGCATACGTTTACCGCCAGATGGGGCGGGGGGGGGGAAGTCGGGGATCGCGAACGATGGATCAACGATCGAGGGGCGGGGGGGAACCTCGATCCCCGGGGTAATTCCAGGAAATCGTTCGTTAGTTTCACTCGCACGCTAACGCGAAACGCGACCGATCGACGCTAACGAGAATCCCGAGGAAGCTCCATAATGAGGTTTACTGTCTCGCGCCTTTCGATCCTCGGATCGCCCGCGGCCCTTTCTGTTCGCGCAAGCGATTTCACTCTCCCGTTGATCGACGCGACGATTAAAATTCACTCTACGGACAAAATTTGTCCTCGCCGAGGGACGCAAAGTTCGAGACGCGAATTTTTTTCGTTTCGACGAATCCGCGCACTCGCTGTCACGCCCCGACGCTTTATTGGCGACAAACTTCTCGTTGTACTCGAGTGTCGCGGCTCCGTTTATACGAAACCCGATCGTCTCGGCGCTCGTTCATCGATTCCCTACGGTCTTCCTTCCAGATCCAGGGTTACGGAGACGTCGCGTCGTTCCCTCGGCGAGGGCCACGGGTAGACGAGAAAAATGTTGTTGTTTTCTACCGGGGGTTGTAGCGGTGTGGCACGGGACGTCGGCGTCGACCGAGTCGGAGGCAGCTCTCGCGACGACTGATTTCACGAAATACCGAGTGATAATGCACACCAACACCGTCGGCACGATATGCACGATATATCAGACACACTCACTGGGTTCTATCTTGGCAGCGTGCAGCGCGAAATGGTGGGTGGTTCTATCGGCCGGTGTACCAGCCGGAGCGATACGAGTTATCTCGAGATACATACGCACCGGTGCTTCGCGAAAACTTTAACTTTTTCCGCTACAATTTTGCTTTTCCTTGGACCCCCGTCCGTCGAACGGGAGGGAGGGATTGGATTCGATTCGTGGTTCGCGTCGCTAGGGCGATCGATGTTTGCCAATATTTACATATCAATTTCATGCAAGGTTTATCAAATACGAGCGATTAATAGCAAATCACTCTCATTATCACGCGTTTTATTTTTAATCAATCACTCGTTTCCTCTAAGCCGACGCGTTCGAGAAAGCGTTCCACGCGTTCTGGTTGGTTAATCTCGTATCGGTGACGCCGTTGTAGCGTGAAAAGGGCCTAACGCGTTTTTCGAAGGGAATCGGCTTTATTGCGATCAAATGTATATTATCGTGAAACGTATAACGTTATCGCGTTACGAGGAGCGCTCCTAATGAAACGCGCGCGGGGTAGATGTCACTGTGCGATCGTTTAGATAAGAATCTTCGAGTTCCGACACCCAATCCGAATTCTCCCTCCTCCCCCCCCCCCTTCTGATCCCGCGATCCCGTACCAACGATTTAATCTTATTTACACCTACGCAATACCGCGCTCTAAATACCTCGCCGCGGTGGGGAGGGGGTTTATGCGAGTTCCACGAATCTGACGTAACGAACGCGAGTAGCGTCTCGACGGAGGATCCGTTCGATCGGGACGCGCATTCGAGCATAATCTCGGACTCGAGTCTCTCTGTCGCTGCCGATTCCAGGGTGTCGTCCTTCCCACGAATAGGATTTCGTATTGAGAAAAATGTTGTCGAAGCGAGGTAGTTGGGAGCCACTGTCGGCGTGCAACTACTCCAGATAAGGTATCGCTTGTCGCTTGGGCCGCGATAGCGCTTCGCAGCATGACCCAACGTAAAACGCGTCGCCCCGCATCGCCCCGCATAGCGAAGCGACACGACGACGCGCGTCTCGCGTTCGAGGTTGCTCCTTACCTTAGGACCGTTCGGGGGGCGTTTGTCTACATTATTTACTTGCGTGAGGAATCCAGACGAAACGACGACCACGGTGTGGTCCCGTTTGATTTTCGCGAAAGATTCTTAATCCGTCGTTGGTAGCTTGGTGAGAGGTTATTGTATATTGATATTTAAATATATGTATTTTATAAGTGTTCGTGAGTAATACAAATTGCGTAATTAAAGTGTTTTGGTATAGTTTAAAACTGATGGCATTGTATATTGAAAAGGCTGAGAGAATTTCTCATCACGCGACCACAGAAATACAAGAAATGAATTAACGTGGAAGAATTTGTATCGAGAGTCGAAGTAATGACTAGAAGAGTACGTATTTTGTTGTTGATGATTGAGATTACCGCGGATAAAGGAAATAGAGGAATTGTATTTGAGATATATTTTTGTCTTCTGGGAAAACGTATATTCACAGAAGTTTGTGATGAAATGATAACTGTTTGAGAAACAGCTTTACGAATTGCAGTTACTGACAAATGTTAAATATAATGTATTTCTTTATTGTTTTTTGGAGCGGTAGGGCCGACGGAGCGAAATCTCGGCTGCGATCGGAATACTTAGAAGCTCCAGATCATTTCTAGCTATTGGAGTCTGTATTTGTTACCATTTCTCCAACCATGCTTTGATACTCCAAACCATGTCGAGTTTGACTTATTTTACTAACGCTCAATTTTGCAATTCCATCTCACAATTCCTCCCTCCATCGATACTCCGAATGTAAATATAATGACATTTTTTGGTCTCCGTAACGACACACTTATTTGCCCTTCAAATTACTTTATTCACTTAATTAATTGCTAAAAATATACCTAGTACAGCGCCGTTTAAAACTCACGTTTTCTCAGCCATTTACCGTATCAGTAAAACACAGCCCCGCGTGGATCCCGTGTCTATCCGCCAAACCAGTCGATCGCTGTACGACGGCGCTATTACTGGCAAGACTCGCGAAAAGCTAGAAAAGAATGGAGCAAGGGAGAGACAGAGAAAGAGAGAGGGAGAGAGTGCGTTGTCTCCGAGAACGAGCAGGAGAATCCCCGTGGCGATAGTGGCGATAGAAGCGATAGAGCGCGCGTACGCCGCTGCATGTACGCTCGAGTAGCGTAGCGTAACTCACGGTGATAGGGTAATCTTTCGCGGGCAGAGATTAGCCAAGGACGCGGAGATAAACTTCGGCATTGTTAACACCCCTCCTCCACCTTCGCGCACAGGCTCGTTCGTTCGCTTAGTTCGCTCGCTCGCTCGCTCGCTCGCTCCTTTCCTCCTCGTTGTCCTCCGATTCTCCCGCTTTTTCTGGTCTATCGGGGGTCGCGTAAACTACCCCCCACCCTCACCCCCGGGTGATCGGGGTTATATAAAGGGACGCCATGTTTGCCACTGCACTCGTAATTTGGGGTTTGAAAGAAATTTTTGTTCCTCTGCGCGCTAAACGTGAAAGGTGGCGACATCGAGTTTCGAGAAACGATTTTATATTTTTGTTGTAATTGTCGTTGGTTTGTACCGAGATTTGAGATGATAATATTTTATATGCACTCAATTCTTTTTTTTTACACGGTAGATACGTTCCTCGGGCATTCGTGTAAAAAAAGCTTAATGGGATTCCCCAGTAATTACTGCATTATAGCAATGAAGTGTGGTAAAAACGTGAATTTAGTTGACACATTGGTACCAAAGACTGCAATTTGCACTAGAGCGCCCATGGTCACGTGCATAATTATAATAATTATAATAAATTTTTCAAAGAAGGAAAACTTTTTTTAACCGTGTAACTTGAAATTCGTGTAAAAAGCAAGCCGTGTCTAGTTGAACTTGTATATTCTTATAGTACATGCGGTTAATGTCTCAATTACCTAGACTCTCTCGCGAGTAAGAATCGTTCAATTAATCCTCGCACGAATATCACAAAGCTATGCAAAATGGCGGAGATACTCACAGAAATCGATATTAACAAAATCTCCGATTTTTCAAAATTCCACCGCGATCGGTGGATTCCACTCAAAAACTCGCGTTAAAATTGAAACCGCGCACCTTCCGGATCTACCGTACTCGCGCGTCTCCCGCGAACTAGAGCGAAATCACCAAGGCCAGAATGATTTTCGCGTCCCGCCGCCGTCGCCGTAGTGTTTTTCGCGGCCAACGGTGGATCGATTAGTCCCGCAGGTCGAAGCGTTCCGCGCGATATTCTAACGAGGCCGGAGAAGGAGAGGTTTCTTCTTCCCGCAGCTAGGCGTGCCCACCTGCGGGAGGTTTATGGGGGTGCGCCTAAGTCCTCACCAAACCTCGCTTCTTTTACCCTGCGTCAAGGGGGGGGGGGGAGGGGAGGGGAGAGAAGACAGCTGAGCAATCCGCGCGCGTAACCGCCCGTTTGTCCCGTTTCCCGCTCGTACGCGCGACGTACGTGCACGTAGCCCCGGGGGTCTCTCTCCGTGGCCGGTGATAAGAGAAGAAAAAAAAAAAAAGAAAAAAAGGCCGGTTAGTTTCCCATGCGAGTTGGAGCGGAAACGGCGCCCGGGCCCCCGAGTTGGGGCCGAGGTCGGCTCGTACCGTTTGCCGGTGGCGTTGCAGGCACCGCACCGCACCGCCTCGTCCGGTACATGCGGGTCTTATCGCCTACGAAGGAGGGGCGGCTCCTTCTGGTAGGAACAACCGTGAACAACGAGTCGACGGGATGTACTCTTTCGACGTTTTCAGGGATCCCGTCGATACGCGTGTCGTCGAAATTTCGCGCGGCGGGGACCGCGGATGGATGAATGCCAGTTCGAAGTTAGTACGATATATGTCCGGATGTGGTCTCGCAGCGTTTCTTTCGAACTCTTCCTGGTCTTTTCTGTGGGAGGGGGTTACGGCGGGTCCCTCAGGAGCCGAAACCGCCCCGAAAACGCCCCCGATACTCGAGCTCGTTATCTCTGCGCGCCAGACGCGGATGGTCCGCCGTCTGTCAAAACACGGCCGACGTTGCACGGATCCTCCTCCTCCTCCTCCTTCTTCTTCTGTACTCGAGGATTTTAATTTATCGCTCGTTAGGATCGGTGCCATTGATCGCTATCGACGTCGGGATTGCTTCGTCCTGTCCTTTGTGTCCCTTTTGGGCCCCACGTGACTCCGATTTTTCGGTTCCTCGCGTAGTTCGGTCATTGTAATACAAATTCACGTAGATTGATTGGAAATTACTTTCACGTGTACCACGTACATATATTCTAATTCGCGTTAATTTTATTGGAAGTGGAAAGAAATTATTCACGACGAAACATCGTGGGTCATGTCGGGTCCCATCGCGTGGGGTTCGTGGGACGTCGCGGGACGTCGCGGGAAGTATACGTATCCGGACGTTTAAATATCGCTAATGAACACGGTAACCGATGCCAAGTCTGGAAATTGTTCCGAGCGCGATATGTAATACCCGCGACCAATCGGCGGGGAAAGAAAATTAGCGCGGGAAACGGACCGACGCTCACCTGCAGAACCAGCGAGTACGCGAGTCGCGAGTAGCGCGATAACTTAACGCCCCGCGAACTAATGCCATCTGTGACTCGCTCCACGAATGACTTCAGCTAACGGGAATCGAGTTCAACGAATCAAAGTTGTTTTTTTTTAAATTCTTTCTTAATCGGAAGTGATCGCTTGGTACGGAATTCTCGTTTCAGTGGTCGAATCTCGAGTCTCGTTAGAACTGTCGAGGCGTCATTCCGGAAATCGGAATTCAAAGAATTATAATTAATTACAACTCGCCTACTTGTACTTGGCCCGAGACAAAACTTTATCTCTTGATTACGGTCAAAAGTATAATCAAGATGTATGCGCGATCTTCCCTCACGCGAAATGGGTTAATAGTAATAATCGTTAACTCTGCTGTCTTCAACCGAGTACCCGGGTACCCACCACATTATTTTCATTGATTTATGTACATATTATTGCATTTCCGTTTAAATGTGAACGATATAGATGTCTGTAAATCTGTCCAAGGTATGCTTGTTTTATTTATTATAGTATATTATTGTGGACGATTTTTACAATCTTGTATAAAATTAAAATGAGTACCCGGTTGTTGACAGTAGGGTTAATATAACTGGAGTAAATTACATCCCACGCGTATACTTACATCGAAACAAAATTTTGCACTTTGTTAGAGCTATCGAGGACTGTCCCGGTAAACAATTTCCAAAGAATTATAATTAACCGTAATTAGGATCTACGGGCGAAACGCGTTAATAATAACAATCGTTAATATCACTGTAGTGACTTCCATCCATGCATATATTTACGTAAAAACAAACAATCGCATTAATCAAACGATATACATAGTTTATCTTGCAAATCGTCCTGTTGTAATCCGTCTGTTCTACTGGTACCAATTACATCTATCGTCCGCCCACCGCTCGGTGGTAGCTCAGATTTTTCGCAAATTTTTCCTCGGCGACGGTCCGAAAAGGATGAGAAGGCCGAGAGATGGGTGGGCCATAAACGGGTAATCCATCGCAACAAAAGGACCATCGTAAAATAATAACGAGGCAAATATTTGCCGTCGCCCTCTCGAGACGGCTGGGAAAGTTCTGCGTGGCAGCCGCGCGGATTCTCGTCGGTGCAGACATTCCTCCGCAAGGAAAAAGAATGAATGGCCTCTAGGAATGACAAAAGGGGAGGAGGAGGAGGAGGGGGGGGGGCGGCAGGACTGTACAGGACTGTACAGGAGAGGGGCATCCTTCTTTGGGCTAATCCCGACGGGATTCCCCCCCGGTCGAATCCAAAGAGGCGTACTTACCATACCTTACCTTACCACGAACACCTATGCGCGTGCCACCACCAATTTCGTCGTTGACCGTCTCGATAGATATGGGAAGAAGGTGATATTCCATCGGTGTGATCTACCGGAAGATGTAGTTTTATATTATTATTTGATTTATTTATTCGTATGGGATACATACGTTTATTGGAAAGTTTTCCTTTTTGGGTGTAGCCAAATCGAGCTAACTAACACTCACGGGCCCTTAGCGACATTTCTCCGGGCCTGGTGTAGGTGACGTGATTCGATATATATATATAAGAGTTCAATGGAGTCTCTAAAGATAAGCTGTAGGTATTATTATATTGAGTATATAACTAGGTCACATAATTATTAAGTTGCGCATGATTAAACGATTAAATAATTAAATAATCAATGATGATTCATAATCAATCAACGATTCAATAATCAATCAATGATTAAATAATCAGTTCCTTTTAACCAAAGACTTTCCGCGGAACAGTGAATATCTAATGAAAAATTACAAACTGCTGTTTTCGTATCGAGTCTCTTCAGCGTCTAGAATCGACCGTCGATGGAATTGGAATTCTACTTCTGAATTTTTGGAAGCTCTCGCGGGATAGAGATAAGAGTTTCACGTATATGTACATTGCCACAGAATACGAGGCTTCGTCGCTGCTCAGTGAGTAAGGGGTCAAAGGTGGTGTTTTCATGATCCTCGTACTCCTCCGGTTGATCCGAGTTGTCTTTGACTAACCGTAGATAAAGATTGCAAGAATAGAAAAGATAGAGACCGAGTCGACAGAATTAATACTCCATGGTAAATTTACGTACTTCCAACTTAGGATTCGTCACGAACGATCCGTAAGACGAACGACGGTAAGAGAATAGTTTCCGAATAATCAACGATAGTACAAAGCCAGAGCGTTCTATGACCTTCTGTCTTTTCCCCTCTTCTACGAGCTTTAAGCTCTCCCGCGAATGAAATTTACCAGTGTACGGATAATTAACTAGCGGTTAATGTTTAGCGGTGTGTCCGTGCTAGCTGATTTCCACGAGGAAGAGAGCGTTATCGAGGGTTTCGTCGCGGAAGGCACGTCCGTGTGTCCCGGCTGGGACAACGATACCGAGCCGAACCGATAACGCCGGCCACCTTGATCGTTATGCTTTCGACGTGCACGAGGTGGCCAGAAAACGCGAGTAAATAATGCGAAGGGAGTCCGAGACCCAGGTGGTTAGACCCGTTTTACCAGAACGACGGAACGGACGCTCGGGTCGAGCGTGCTCGATAAATAAATGCGTCGCGATTTCCGGTCGCGTTTCTACCGCTTGTAACGTCGCTCGTCACTTTTGTTCCACGTTGCGCACCGTAGAAATGTCGTTTAAATATCGATCGTCGTGGGTTCGATTATCATTAACGAGCGTTCGAGTAGCGTAGGGCTCCAGAAACGATCGGGTCGGGGTGAAAGGATAGAAGAGTGCTCTACTCTCTCTCTCTCCGTTTCGCTTTTATTCCTTTTTTTTGTAACAAACGTAGATTTTGTTATCGCCCCGAGCCAGGAGTCCGGCAGTGAAACCGGATGTCCGCCCGCGCAGGATGTGACGTCAGAGCTGCTGGCAGCCCGGCAAGTACCGTAAACCTGCATCGCGTTCGCTCGGTTGCTTGCGAGCGAGCCTGCTAGCTTGCCCGCAATGCAAACATTTTCAGGATACCTAGAGCCGAGAGAGAGATTTCCTACGGGAATTTTTCAACGTCTGGACATAGTTTTCTTTTTTCTTCTTTTTTTTTTTTGAAAAGGGATCTCTTGAAATTTTATCTTGTCGGGTAAACCGTCATTGCTGATGCGTGTTCGGTAATTCTTTTGTAAGTTTCTATTTTTATTTTCCAAATCGCTGCTGTTGGTATTTACGTATCGTCCTTTATATTATATCTTTAAATTTCTCCGATCTTCCCCCGCGAATCTTGGAATATTTGCCGAGGTTCGTGTCCGTCTTTCATTTATCCCTCTCGACGTACCATGGATTTTCTCTCAAATTATCGTTGCTGGTTCCCCCAGGATCTCGGAAGTAGATTAACGGACCCCCGTCGCCCTTAACCCTTTAACGCGGCGACAAACACGAAATCGCGTGTTTGTAGGAAAACAATGGAGGTTTGCCGAGGTCGATCCTCTGCTCCGATTTTTCGGGATTCTGGGCCAGGAAAGCCGTGTATTTGTTTACATTGACGGGTGTCGGGTCGTGACGATCCGCCACGAGACCCGTGTCGAAAAGCCGCAGAAATAACACTCGAGCGGCGAAGAGCTGTAGCGAGGGAACGGCCCTTGGAACAGTTGGGGCAAAAGTCAATCCGCTTGCACGGTTATGCAAAGAGAGGGGGAAGCAAAGATTGACGGAGAGAGAGAGAGAGAGAGAAAGGGAGCAGTAATTTATTAAATGCTCTAAGATTCCATCCAGCGAGAGTAGCGAGCGTGCAACGCAATTAAAGATTGAAAAACAGGCGCATAGGATTCTTCCTTGTCCCTGTGAGTCTTGATACGCGCGCACGAAAGCTGATAAATAAAAAATAAATAATCGGGCAGAGGGCATAAGAAAGATGTCGCACTCCAAGAACAGTGACATAACTAATAAATGCAGTATTTGAGAAATATGAGATAAAAGAAAACTGTCAAATTTATATCGAAATAGTATAAGCTTCTTTGAAATTTCAGGTAAGTATATTTAGCGGGAAGATGGAGATAGAGAAAATTAGAGAAGTTATTTATCACTGACATTACCTCAAAATGAGCATTACTTGAGTGCCATCACTGTTCTCGTCGGCGTACGGTACATTCGAAAAGCGCGAAGAGTAATAACAGCCAGAATCATGTCACGTAGCTTCGATCACACGACTGCCAAGGAGTTTGCGAGAGAAACGGAATAAAAGAGAAACGGGGGTGAACTCGTTCGTTACGCGTTATCGCGTTTACGGTCGTTGGACGGTGGTAATTACCTATCGGGGAACCGCGCGTTGTCGTCGATGCTCGCTCGAGGGTACCGTAATTACCGTTTTCTTCCACGATATCGGGTGCACCGGGGTGACCGTCCACGAATCCTTTTTCTCGGCCCGGATGATCTACGAGAGAAAGGCGACGTGAAATAATATATATTTCGGCCGAACTAATAAGGGTCTCCCCACCCAGCTGCGATCCTCGAGTAGAAATCTCGAAAATCTCCCCGTCTTAATACCCCATTACGCCCTGAATGTGAATACGCGTACCGGGGCACCGCTCGCGACCTTCGACCTTTCGACGACTGATTTACCGCTTCTTTTTCTCTCTTTCTCTCTCCCTCCCCCGTGCCCTCTGCGACCCGCCGCTTTCCCGAAGTTTGCCTGACGAATGGCCGGACCAGTAAACGAAGTTACGCACGACTTGGAAAGTATCGGTAAATGGATCTCCCCGGAGGTCGATAATTCTTTGGGTGAAGAGAAAAAAACAAAATTATCGAGTTAGAAAAGCTCGAGAGAGCGATCGGCTTCGGCGATTTCTCGTGCCATGAAATTAGTCCGCTCTCTACCGTAGAGAGAGAGAGAGAGAGAGACGAGGTGGCTTTCCGTAAAAAAAACAAAAAAAAATCTGGAGGCATCGGGTGCTCGAGATTATCGATTGTTATTCGCCCGCGTAAGAGGGACGATAACGCGAAATGGTCGATGCGCCATTAGAAGCGTTAATAACTTGTAGAGAGCACTCGACGTTTCGTCACCCTCTTCAAAACCGGCAGATAAGCCACCTCTGTCTTGCTTGGAAACCTTTTTTCGAGAACCGCCAAAAAGTACTCCCGTGGAATTTTTGGAATTGTGAGTTTGCTCTGCTCGAGCCTCTTTTCTGTTCTGCTGTTATAGTTAAAATATTAATCCCGTTGTCTTCTGAGCGTTTGATAGCAAAAGAACACTTGTCAAACAGTTTCATATCGATTCGTGAAACCCATTCGCTTAATCCTAGGACACTCCAATCCGGCTGTCTATCGAATAAAACATAAATAGTGCTGTAAGCGGTAAGTTTAATTAAATTTAATGCAATTAGAAGCGATTAAGTTAAGAAAAGCTTCAAATTAGATTAAAGTTGAATTATCGAATTATCAAATTCCAATAGAACGCGCAGTTTTTTAAATACGGTAAAAATGGTTAGTAGCTCGCGAACTCGTCTATGAGAGCGACGAAGGAAAGAATCATCGACTCGGAAAATGATGGCATTACGATCCTCCCAGGGGGGCGTTTTCGGGGATGGCGCTTAACCGTGTCTGGAATCCGAGACGAAAAAGCGTGTTGAGGGTGAGGGACACCGGGAGAGAGAGTAAGAGAGAGAGAGAGAGGAGCGGGCCGAGAAGACGCGAGGCTGGGCGATTAGCTCCCTTCTCGAGTTACGCCACGCAGTCTGCGTTTCGTTGTTTCGCGGCTCGTGACGGCTGCCACTCCTCACACGAACCGCGGAAAGCAACCTGTTTCGCTCGTGAGACGGGCCTTAAACCCACTCGAAAACTCACAGCGGGGCTTCTAGGGAAACTGTATTCGAAACTGGATCATCCGTTGAGGCGACGTGCTGCTCGTGTCCCAGCGCTGTCCAATACTTCGCGTCTCGATACTTGCCGCTTTTCTCACCGGAGTTTTTTTTGTTTCCACCCCCGACGCGTGAAACGTTGAGAGAGTGTTACAGCGTTTTCGTTATATCGATGGTGCGCGGGGGGAACGCGAATAGTCTCAAGTTAAATGTTTTAAGGATCGCGACGATTAAATTTCTAACTCTAGTTAAGAAACTATAAATTTTTCCCTTTAACTCGTAACTTGAATTATACGTCCTTCCCCGTTAATTGTAAAAAGAAACAATTGAATTACAATACATATGGGTATTGATACTAGGGGTACCGCATATAAATCTATTATTTTGTAAAACAATATGAATCTGTATTTTTTCTCATTTTTTGTTACAGGGTATTATAAAATGTATTTTCTTTTATACCCTTTTCACATTAAACTTACAAAGATGGTTACACACACCGCACAAACTGAGCTCAAATGCTACAGGTATTAGGTACAATATAAACCAATTTTTGCACATCTTTCGATTATTGTTAGCGCGTTCGTCTCGAGAATCGTCGATACGTCCGTGTACTTCGTCACGATTATCGATAATTGGCTCGATAATTTGCGGCTCGGGAAATTCATGGCCCGCTTTTTTTCTCTCGACGCGGTCTCGGACTTTGGGGAAGTTAATGGGCCCAGACGAATCGGAGCTAGGGTGGAGCGAGGCTCGTTGGTTTTCATAAAAAAACACCATGGAAACCCGATATTCTCGTAACTATTCCCGAAAATGCGAGTTTAAGGGCTCGAACCGTAGAATCGATTGAAAATCCTAATTCCGCATTTCGATGCTCGTACTTATTTTTTGCTTTTGTACTTACGTATACATCAGACAATTGCGTCTCCGAAAACAAGAGGAAAAAAAAGACGTCGAGTGCGGGGAAATGGTAAATACTGCTGGTTTTAGGCAACCCGCTTCCGGTGTGGTTTATGACATACCTTCACCCTCTCCCTCCCTCTCTCTCTCTCTCTTTCTCACTCTCTCCCCCCCTCACTTTCATTCTTCCTCCTCACCTGCTCGGCATTGTTTCTTTCTTCGAGGCGTCGCTAATGATTCAACCGCGCTGCGTCTTTTTTTTCCCTCTAAGCATGCCGCTTTTAATATTTGCTTTCCCTCCTTCGTCGGAATGTCCTGGCCTGGGTGGTGCCTGGCACGTATCCCTAAACTAGTGCCATATTAAACACGGCTTGAATAGACCTTCGTTGTGCAACGACCACGGGAAATCCTGCGGGGCGGGGGGGGGGGGGAGGGTAGGTTTGTACCGAGGAAACGGAGAGCATTGATTTGCTGTTCCTTATCGAAAACGTAACAAAGTACGCGAATTTCGTAAATTCGAACTAAATCCTACATCGGATAAATGTCGGATCGATGGGAGTTTAAATAGAAATCTTTCTTCGTACATTAATTACATGTAAATTAGATATTCGTTACCGAAGCTCAAGATGTTCTATCTACAAAATTTCGGTACGTGAATTAACCCTTAAATGCATGGATTTTCGAGAAATAACGTGTTCTAAATTAATAAATTTGGTACGTTGCTAAATGGCAACACTGTGCATTTAAAGGTTAATTAAGAGTGGAATTTTTAAATTTTTTCTGTTTAAGTATTTGGTGGCAAACACTTATCTAGTTCCTAGAATCATTTTTATAAAGGGAAAATGAATATATTGCACTTCTGCAACCATATGCATTTAAGAGTAGCGGTAGAATTCAATTTTTTATCCGCATTTCGTCCCTGTAAAATCTCAGAGATCTTCCCAGATACTGACAATCTTATCGACGTACGCGAACAGAAATATGAAATTCAGTTTACACCTCTACGATTGCTCGGCCCGTCGATCGCAAGATCGAGCGTTCGTAAGATAATCCCTCGGATCCCGGGGGGATCATCGCGCGTATCCTAAATCCAGCGAGAAGCATATCGTCGTAAATCATCGTCTCGTAGGTTTGTTTAGAATAATGCCGAAAGATAAAGGAGCGTGGAGACCGCGAGATAAATAGGGGTTAGTGACCCCCCCTCCCGTCCTTCCCTCGCGACGCTTTTCCTCGGCTCTTCTCTTGCTCGCGCGGAAGACCCATTTCCTGGGACTCGCTCGTAAAGTCTCGATTCCGAGCGGTAAGCATCTGCTGATCGATATATCGCTTCGCTCGCCCCGATACGCCTTTTTCTCCCGTCTCTCTATTTATTCCACGCGGGATCGGCGTAAACCACTTCGTCATCCTTGACAGCGATTAATCTTCCAAATGGATGCACACTCGAGAAACTCGCGTACTCGAACGAGTCTAATATTTCCATCTCGAGGACCAGGTTTTTTTTTTCGGACTCGCACGACCTTCCGGTCTCGTCTCAGAATTTTTCTAGCGCCCCGCGTTAATCGCCTGTTATCAAACTGCGTTATCGCGACGGAAAATTCGATAGAAATGGTATCGAGCTTCGTGGCAATAATTTCCAGGTGACTCGATTCGCGTTTCGATAACAGATGACTCGCTGAAGGAGACGTCAGTGTCGTTGAGAACGACGGATGAATTTCGGTGAAACGAAGACGAGACGCGCGACTCTTCCATCCCCTGTCCGCTGATCCTCCGCAGCCGTGTTCGAACTTTTACGAGCTCTTCACTTTACTACCCATTAACTTCAAAATGAAACGTGATTTAGAACCGTCTACGAGCTTGGGACTCGTCCTGCCGGAGTTCACGAAGATATAAATTTGGAGGTACAAAGTTCACGGGGTACGCAACTCGGGAGACACCGAGTCACGCGCAATGTTTAAACGTCGTTCCATTCTCTCGTTGCATCATCGCCTTTTTTATCGTTAACTCGAGATACTTCTATTAGGCGAGTCCTATGGAACGTTTTGAGACGTTAACATCGATTAAAATTCCTCAAATACCAATTCGTTATTTCTATATCGCTTGTACTTCAGTCGTCATCTCGATCACAGTTGCGGTTCGATTGTTCGATACGCGATAGCAATTGCGTGGAACAATACGTTCGCGAAAACGATCATGCAATAGACAGATCGAAAATGTTAAGACCAATTTATTTCTGGCTCGGCAGTCTCTCTCGGCAAATTATTCCTCACGCTCGTGTTTACCGTCTCCGTTTAGTACGACGCTGTAATTTATTTATTCCACGGCCGATCGAAGTATCCACCGAGATTTGCAAACGTGGGTTGCCGCCGTCGCCGCGTAAACAATATTGCGATTTGAGTTCGACGAGAAGGAATCGCGAGCGCTTGACTCCGGAAACACGATCGATCCGTGAAATCGGCAACGATATTTATTCGACGCCGGTTATCGGCATAGACGTGCTGAGGGAAAAGCGGGAAAAGTAAAGGCAAAAGTTCATAGGTCGTCGGTGGGTCGGGTATCGTCGCGGCGCGTATTCGTTCGAGATCTTCTTCTTTTCTCCTCGTTGTTTCTTCCACGGCCTTCGAAACTGCTCGACGCAGCGAAATTTCCACTGGGGACTTCTTTTCCTTTTGTTCGCGTCGCTCGTTCTCCTCTTCTTTGTTCGTTCGATTCATTAACGTCAACGAATGCAACAGCTTTGCGCGATAAACGATGCTTCACTGTTTACAAGATAGATACGTGTTAATTGGGTTGACTCGATTTTTCGTACTCTTTTCTTCTCTTCTCTTCCCTTCTCTTCTCTTCAACGGCGAAGTTATTATCGTCGAGTCTGTTTTTTTTTTCACGGCGTTACCGATCAACGCGTCACGTAGTATCGAGTGAAGTTTGTTGGACGGATAGTCCACGCGAAGTCACGACCCGCTTTGATTTCGCTTAATATTGTATTTATATCCGTTTTTTGCCTCTTCCGAGACCACAACAACGCAGTTTACGACGGTACCGCGTATACTAAAATTAATTCATCAAAATTCAAAATAATTTATAACTTCCGATACCATAACAGATGTACTTCATCAATGTACCGCGTACATTGATATGGATTGATCAAAATTCAGAATGTGCATAATTCAGTAATTTATTTCGACGTAAAATACGAGTACGATATCTCGAAAAACATAAAAATAACATTCATAAATGTATAAATATGTAATTCAATTTACTGCAAAGAATAATTAGAAATATGTACGCAATCAAAATGTTTATTTTTACCAGTTTTTTAAAAATCCGTTATTACAAAATCGTCTAAATAAACTAACCTGTTAATCGAGAGGTAGGTGTAATTTACCTAAACGTCCGTACCTTTCGATCTATATTCGCAAAAAAAAAAACATTGCCGATTCGTCGTGTCGATCGCGTACCAGTCGTGTGACATTTTCGGTCGTGTATCATCGAAGAATCGAACGAAACGAGTAGAGGAGGAAATCGTATATCGTGGTCGCGTGCCAGCTCGGTAGCTAAACTATGCTCTTATCGACGTTGTCACCTTCTATCGGAGCAACTTAGCTCTGCCCTCCTCCCCTCTCTCCTCCTCGAGATACCGGGAGAAGAAACGGCGACGAAACCAAAGTCCTCGCTCTCTCTGCTCGCCTCTCGAATTCCTTTCAAAACTGGAAACCCCGAGCAGCATGTTTCCCCACGAGAGGACCTCTTCAAAGAGGTAGAATATAGCTGTTTGCGTGTTTTATGACACAGCGGAGGGTCCCGTTGAGACGAGCGATCATTGCGCTGGTGTTCTTCGTCTCAAAAGGGAATGCTTCGTGAACGTTGAGTCCGCTCGACTGGCAATAAGTAAAATTTCGTTTAACCCATTCACTGCCAACTACGAGATATATCTTAGTAAACGTACTGACCAAGACTGTCGATTACAAGGTACCCCGTAGTTTGCCCTAGAAGTAACGCGTAAGTAATTAATTGTAATTGGTCACAAGAATTTTATTCGGTGGCATCGGCTACGAGATATCCCGCAGTGGTTTTTCCTTTTCAAATTATTGCAAATGCCATTTTAGTGCTATGTTTGCAACTGGATATTATTAAATTTTGTAAAATTTTATGTTTTCATTGAAATAAAATCTTGGCACCCAGGACCAGACCCTCTAAATTCGCTTGGTAGTGAATGGGTTAACTTTTTCAGAGTACTGTACACTCGCTCGCGCCCCACGTGTCGTTAATATAAAAGAAACAAAGTAACCGTAACTCCCACAACTTTTAAACCATTTTAATCCGTCGAGCGCATTTCGTAGCCAAACACCAGCGCGATTATATAAAAAAATGATAAGAGTATTGTTTCAACGATAACGCGTAACCGTGCAGCTATATATGGAAGTTGAAGATGAAATAAAAAAAAAAGAAATCAGATTTCGCTCGTCAGCGACGTTTGATCGGCCAAACGCAATCGACATATTTACCATCTCGATTCGTAGACGATTTCGCAGCGACGCTGCTCGCGATCAGTGCTTATCGGCCAGACATCGAGATTCCCGGGAATCCAGATAAGCTGGAGACCGTGTATCGGCGACCGTCTATCTCGATAACCGACGGGGAACTCGGTCGGACGAATCGTTGGAACCCGGTCGTCGGGCGACGTCCGACGAGGTGAGGAGAACGCAGGAGAACGCGACGTCGAAACGTTCTCGTTGCCCGATAAAAGGGTAAACGGAAAGAAAGAGGAGGCGCGCTAAACGGTGGCACGATTATCCTATCGTTCGGATGAATGGTCGAGTCGCGATCGCGCTCGCTTCTATTTCTACTCGATCCCAATGACTCGAGGAGACAGAGAGAGAGAGAGAGAGAGAGAGGGATAGATAGAGGTGTACGTAATAGCGCTCGTAGTACGCGGAGTGGCGTACTCGACGCGATTACGGGCTTTCTATCGGCTTCTAAGAGCGGGCACCGTGGCCTAATCATTCGCTGGACGAGCGCAGTTCTCGTTAACGCCGACACCGCGACGGTACTTCATAAATGCACCGAGCACACCAACGGTACGACGATCAACGTCCGTCGCTCCATGGGTATACATATTCTTACCAATCGAAGGCTATAGTTTAATCCGTGCACGCGTTCAACGGTGTTTCGCGCGTGAAAATCATCGACGCGTCGTTCAACGTCGAATCGCTCAACGTACAAGGATTATTCGCGTCG
This sequence comes from Pemphredon lugubris, assembly GCA_933228935.1. NCBI lineage: Eukaryota > Metazoa > Arthropoda > Insecta > Hymenoptera > Crabronidae > Pemphredon > Pemphredon lugubris. Next base: position 53,070,843 of record OW121817.1, on the reverse strand, counting down.
CCGTCGACGATGAGATCCGGCGGGAAACGAGTCTTTGTCTCCATTTCTCTTCGCCTCTTTCTCGTCGGTGGAACATCGAAGGGAACACCTGGTCCCCCGGTTATCAAAGAGAGTACCTCGGAGCGCGAGGCAGACCCGGGGCAACTTCTTACCTATCCAACGACCACCTTAACTTCCCACAATGGCCCTGCTGTTTGGGCGACAACTGTTTTCGACGCTTCGCCTACCGGCGCTCTCTAAAGGCGAACGAATTTTGTCGTCGATCGTTGTAGGATCGTCGGACGAGGATGCAGCGGGTAACGTTGAATTTTCCGCGAAGGAAACCCGCCGTCGTCGTTGAAAATTCGATGGAACGCCCGGGGAATGTAAAATGATTCCGATCGTGAATCCAATGTACCCGTAGTTACTCGGAATCGTTGATGGTCTCGAAACGGTAGACGATAGGGGGGGCCGCGCGGGGGTGAGGGAGGGAGGAGCTAAGACGGAGTCGAGAGGTCGAGATAAAGAGGCTATTCAATCTCTGAAAATCTCGTCGTAAACCGCATCGATATACGCCGCCTCTCCGGTCGCTTCTATTGCGGATAACAGAGAACGTTTTTATGGGGCCGGGGAGATAAGCGGCAACCTCTGCCCCCTGATGTACAAAACCTCTTCCGCTCGTCCACTGACTCCGAAAGTTTCTCTCGTCTTCTCGCTACCGTTCGTTCGCCACTTCACCGCGGCTCGCGCTCGGAATTACGGCCGCTCTTATCGTTCGAACGATAAACACGATTGGGCACCCGGATCGATCGAGATGCGCGGAGGCGTTTCTCCCTCGCACCTGTCCGTCACCGCGCAGGGGTTTTTTTATTCGATTTCTCTCAAGGTCCTCGTCGCTCGAATACGGTATCTCCTTCGTTTTGCGTTGCTCGAGAACTTTTACTCGGTTTTATAAATTGAGAATCTGGGTATTCGCCTATTCGGCGAATGAGAAGTCAGGGGGATCTCAGGCTGACTCGACTTCGAAGTATTTTAATTGAATCGTTTTATAAGTATCATACGCGAAGTTAGTAACCGACCGGTTTATCGATTACTAATACATCCATCTTTTTTTACCAAGCTTTTTTTTAGGACGAATTTGAAGTTACACGGTTCAAAAATGTCCTGGTTTTTTGCAAAATTTGTTATAATTATTATAATCATGCACGTGACCATGAGCTTTTAAGAGTTTGCGAAATTGAGCAGTACCGATCACTTCATCCAGAATTCGAACGTAGCGTCGAGATTGCGAAATTAAATGGTAATAAAATAGGTCTCGGATCCTCGCGTGTCTTTAACGCAAATAAGAAACTCGGCGCGTGCTCGGGTTTGCGCATACCGATCGCATGTTTTGTCTATATTCTTGCGCAAGTCATACGCTCTCGTCTATCCCCCCCGTCCTTTGTTGAGCCGACGCGAACTTTCTTCATTTTCGGTCAAACCATGCAAAAGCTATCACTTTTTGGAGCCGCATCTCGAATTTAATGAAAGTCTTCAAAGCTTAAATAGTTTTAAAAAATGAGGAATATTCAGGAAAAATAAATATTTCCCCTACGATTCACTGTCTCTGCAATACGATTTTCAAGAAACTGACGGTTTATTGAACTTTTCATAAAACGATCAACTTCGAGCGGTTACAATTTTACCGATTTTTAACATCATTAAAAAAAACCAAAATGGATCGTTTATGTGACGCTTCGTAGACTTACGACATGCGTGATTTTCAAACCGTTCGTTTTCCTGTTAAACGACCTCTCGAACGTTCGACAACGCTCCGACGTTTCACGCGTCAAAGTTCAGGCCGCTCGGTCGCCGCGTTTAGACCGATCGAATCTCCCCGTGGGCCGACGAGAGTGCAACGATTAATTACGTTTCTCTCTCTTCTTTTTTTATCTCACGCGTAATTAAAGCACGCCGCTTAGAGGAAAAAGTAAAAAAGAAACACGATTCGGTGCGATAACGATTTCGCGGCAGCCCAAGACGCGACGCGCGTTGCGTAAATATCTCGGCCTCCCTTTTCGAAAGGCGAGGAGGATCTCGGATAAGGAGGATTTATTATTTCGGATCTTTCGCGCGTTCGAGAGTCGCGACACGTCGAGTCGGCCGCTCTCGGGAGCGGGATCGCGACCCCGAGGAACTCGTCGGTAGCGTAATCTCACGAACGATGTCGGTCCGCGTCGATAAATTACGATCGATATAAATCTCGATAAATCATGGGTTTTCGCTGCTTCGGGGAAGGACCGATACCGCGGGGTTACGAACAGGGCCGTCCTAAGATATTTGGCGCCCGTGGGTTATTACCGACGCGGGAGGGGTAGCTGTAACGCGTTGGCTAATGAAATTTTACAGAAGTTTCGTATTATATCATTAAAACATCTGTACGTCGAAATTGAGAAATACCAGACTAGAAGAATAGTTTAAAGTTCTCTCGGAGCGCTCTTGTTCGCCAATTCAAATCGTTTGGAGTACAAGGAAAATTGCCGGTCCGATTGGAGTACAAGGAAAATTGCAAGGAAAGCCTGACGCCCCGAGGCTATAGTACGATTTAGCCCTAATTGAGGAAGCGGGAAAGTAAAACTCGATTGTTTCGTAGAAATCGAAAATTCTGTTTATTCGACGCTCGACGAGAGTGATCCCGCTCCGAGCGAGCGGATATTTTCTCCGTACGCAGAGTGATTAATCGGGGTCGCGGCATCGAAGCTCTCCGACGGTCTCCTCACCGATTCGATGGAAATGGAAACTTTAATGGTGCATCGTCGCCACGATAACTAGCCACGGGGAGGATCGGATACGTTTCCCTCGCGCAAGTCTCTCCCGCTCGACTCCCTCGGATCGATATTTGGCACTCGTGTGCGTTAGCCGGTTAGCCCCGGGGGCACTCTCGTTCGTGTGCGCTACCCAGCAGTTTACGTGTGTCGCGCGGTGACCGGCGAAGTTGTACTTGGACCCCTCGCGCAAAAATATGTTTTTTAATATAATTCGCCGCGAAACGAACCGGCCAGATAATCCAACGAGCCTGACCTCTCCAATTCGATTAGGTAACGTCAATAAGGTCGATTCAATGTTAAACGGTCGATATACCGTCTTCGGGGGAGGAGATACCGCCTCTTCGGCGTCAATGAAAGTCGCCACGAGTGCCGCGGAGATTTCGCCGACGAGGAACGATTTCCTTCTTTTCTTTTTTTTCTCTCGCGCCGAGAGAATCGTCGACGGTGCGATAATTGCAATTCCGTGTCACGGCACTCGCGTGTTTCGCTCTCGCCGTTGATATCATTGAGATTTTCTACCTTCGCGCGCGATATGCCCCCGCGATCGGGTCTACGTAAAACGCGTCGGTGCCGATTTCGCCGGGATCTTTCCGCGAACGCTCGGCGAGGATCGTCCAGTTGGGAGGGAAAGAAATAGGGGGCGGATAATCGAAGACTAGGATCGACGGCGGCCTATGCTCGGTTGCTCCTGCCACCGGCTGACCCTCGTTGATTAAAAAGAATATTTTTATCTGCGAGCGAGAGGACGGCCCTCTCTCTCCTTTTCTCTCGTTCGTCACACACACACACGCACGCACTCTCTCTCTCTCTCTCTCCATTCGACCCGCTGCCCGCGCTCCACGCGCATCGTTCCCGCACACATTGGTACGATCGACAGCGAGCGCGCGAGCGCGTGAATACGTGCCACCACTAACGAGCGGACAGAGATAAGGGCACCGCGGTTATTTTTGTAACGCACTGGCTAGCAACAGTGTGTTTGCGTGTCATCGGCTCGTACCATACGATGATCGATCGCGTTCCCTCGAATCGTTACGCTTACCTATCGATTATTGCCGAAAGAGATCCGACGGAATCCTCGGTCCTCCGGCGAGTCGTGGATTTTACGATTCGCGGCCGGACGAAACGTGAGTTCGTCCGATCGGGACGAGTTGCCACTCGCACGCTCGTGCCGTGAATACTTTCGTCGGTACTTTGGTACTTTCGAAAACTGGGGTTGCCGTTTAGATATTATGGCGCGCGTCGGCACGCAAAGATTACGCGTGTTCGTTTATCTGTATTTTGTTTTTATGTACTTATTAAAGCAGCTCCGTCGCGAAACTTGAAAGAGAAATTCGCGCGGGTCGATGTTGATTTTATCTAACGCACTTCGTACAATAATCTGATATTACAGAAGATTTGCGTGTACAAGTACTTTTAAAAAAAATGTAATGTTTCGATTATACGGGCGAAAAGTGTCATTTCTGATGACAGTGAATCGCGAATGATGGAGACTAGGATACAAGGAGTTGTCCCGGGTCATATTAAATTAGAAAATAATTAACGTACAAAAGCACGCGGTTGAAAAATTTTACGTTTCAGTTATAAGCGCGGAAAATATTATTTTTGATCACGGTTAATCGCGGCTGATAGAAAACGAGATTTTTTAAAAGATCCGTGTCAAACGACCGTCGACCGTCGATTTAACGTTATTCGCTTAGCGATAACTTACATAATTCGAACATAGAGCTCGACGTTACGGATAATAATTGGTATCGTTCGAATGTTCTCAGTGCTGATCGAGTATGTCGAAGCAGCGACGGAGCAAACATCGGAGAACGATCGTGAACCCGTCGCGGAATCCGTCGTCGATGGAGACAACGGTGAAGCGGGACGATCGATGCAAACCGAGGATCCGCCGCTGTTCGATTTGGTCCAGCAACAGCAACGACAACAGCAGCAGCAACGATCGCAGCAGCTCGCGTACGGCATTAGCGAGGAAAGTGGGGACGACGTGGGCGTGTTGGAGGCGGGACAGCAAGAAGTTGAAAATGGCGCGATCGTAGAGCCGAGCGTCGCCGAGGCAGTGGCTATTACCGTTTCTAACGATCACGAAAACGACACGAGCACCAGTTACACCCTTCACCAGCTCGGATATCACGCCAAGCATCACGTCCTTGACGATAGGTAAGCATCGCGACGTCACGTTTGTTGCTCGTTATTCCGAACGTCTGTTAGAAAAGAAAATTCCTTTTCGAAATTTCCCCGTAAACGTCGACGAGTCGACAATGTAATTAGTTTCGGTCGAAGGAACACGCGGGGGTGAAAAATCGTGTTGGTAAAAGAAATCTTTTAGAATTGCCATTAATAAATTTACGCCTAAAGTGTACTCGAATAACTTGAAATCGATTATTTAGTTCGTTAGAATCAAACGATATTTAAGGGTGAATTGGTAACGCGATAATAATGTAAAAAGAACTGCGTACATCGCGAAGACATGTCGATAATGATCTATACATAGTATTTAACTAATAATATTTACGCTTTAACAAAATAAAAATATACACAAATATGCAGCGATTAAAACAAATAAATTAGAGAATAGACGAGTCCGAAGGTATAAAAAGACCATTAGCGTAAATGCTTTTCTCCAGAAAAGAAACAAAACGCGCACGTGTATTATCGTACGGCTAAACGGACATTCGTTCGAGGGGGGGGGGTAATTCTCTCCCGAGTCCTTATTAACGATCGTTCGCGGGGCAACCCTCTCTCAGGGGATTCCTCGAGGAGGACACGGCGCGTTACAGGGGCGGCGATCCCACGGAGGAGGAGCAGCAACAGCAACAGCAACAGGTCGGCCAGCCCCACCACCGAGCTCACGAACGGCAGCAGCAGCATCCACACCACGAACGCCACCACCACCACCACCATCACCAGCCGCAGTACGTTCAGCTTGGGGCGAGAGAGCTCCCGGTTCCCGAGGGAGGGGATAACCGGCAGTCGAACGAGGCCTCCGTCCCGTCGGAGGGAAATCGGCTCGACAGTCACATGCCTCGCTCCACGATGCATCGGTACGGCACGGAGACGCTCTCACCGACTACCACCGACCACCGTCATCATCATCATCATCACCAGCAGCAACAACAACACCATTTACACACGGAGGTGCATCAATCCACCGGTCTGCCCAGTCATCGTCACCTAGAAGAGGAGCAGCAGCAGCAGCAGCAACAACAGCAGCAGCAACAACAACACCATCAGCACCAGGATAACGACGAGGACGTGGAAAGAGTTAGCGGAATCGCCGCTGCCATGAGGGGTGCGCGAGGAGACTTTAACTTCGGGGTATTATTCCCGAACGTCGGTTCTACCGGTGGCACAGCGTCCGGTAACGCTGCCGGCGGCAACGATCATCATCATCAGCACCATCATTCCCATCATCTGGAGGAGGTTCTCCCGGAGGATCCCTATCTTCAGCATCAGATACGCGGAGTAGGAGGGGCGAGCGGCAGTGGCGGTGGCGGCGGTTCACCGGCAATCAGGACCGGTAGCTCGCCGGGATCGAGCCGTAGTCCCCACGACGATCAAGGCTTATCGCCTCATCGTCAAGGACAGCAGGACGGAGGATACAGTCCCACCGATCAGGGTAGGCAGTCCTACGCTCACCTGACCGCTATGCAGCCACCGCCGTCGGTGCAAACCAATCACGCGCTAGCTCAGGAAGCGGAGCGCGTACCGGAACAGCTTTACATGGACTCGATTTACGCTCATCATACCGCCGGCACTCCGCATCATCATCATCAGGATCACGATCAGGGATCGCCGACGCCTCACTCTCCCAGCGGGCAACTCACCAGGTTAGTGTCGGAGATTTTTCTTTTTTTTTTCTTCGTCGAAGGATAACGAGAATATAGTACTGGTTTTCCTCGATTAACGTTTCGTCGCGTCGAGACGAGTAAAGTGGGCGATCGTTCGGTGGTCGCGTGGTGGTTTGGATCGATCATCGTTAGACTCGAGAATCGTACTGGCGCGAGTTATCGATATGAGATTGAAAGTGAAAATCGGGGAAACGGGAGGGTGTTAAGAAACGGGGATCGAACGAGAAGAATATACGTTGTTTGGATAGAAAAACAGTTACCCATTGATTATCACGAGATTCGTGTATAGTAAGCTACTTTGCTGTCTCAGTTTCCGCGAAACTGAAAATCCGGGGAAACGGGGGTGGAGCAAAGCGATCGTGGTCGTCGGTGTACGAGTGATAAAATAATTCATCGATAGATCATCGTGGAAGTAGTTGCGATATTTATCATAAAATTCACGAACCGTATGTATCGATGAAATTTGAAAATTGGAAATTGTACGCGAAATGAGGTTCGAGTGAGACGTCGGGTACATAATCGGTAAGCGCATGGATGTAAAGGCCCGCGTCACGCGTGGTTTACCGTGCGCAAAAATATTTGCTCGATGGGTTTAGGGGCTGTTCCGTGTCCCGAAGGTTGTATACGTAGGCGATACAAAACCGAGAAAACAAAACTAAACCGACGATGGAAAACTATGACGCTCTCTTTGGCCCTATGCTAACAATCTCGTGAAAGCGAAGACAGTCCCCCCTCCTTCCCCCTTCTCGTGTTTGCCGATTCATTCGGGGCACGAGCCGTTCGTCCTTTGGATTTTCGCTATCGATCTTTCTCGTGGTCGAGTATATATTTTTTTTTTGGGCGCCCTCGCCTATCTTCGTTTCTCGAGCAAGAAACGATATCGTTTTATTTCGTTGTTTTTGTTTTCATACGCGGCGAGCTCCGCGTGACGTTTTCTTTCTCTTTCTGCCCCTTTCTCTTATTCTATGTTTGCTTTTATTTCATTACCGATCGTTACTAATTTATGTACTTTCGCGAATACTTTTCTTTTTTTTTCGTCGATTATATTGTACGCTTGTCGCGTCAATCGTATTAAATCCGAGGATGCGTACGATGAATTATTGCTCCCTTTCTCTCTCTCTCTCTCTCGTTATTTCAATTCGATCGTGTCCGATGATCGATTCACGTGGATCAGCAGCGCTAGCGCGAGATAAGAGTTTACTGACCGATAGAAACGATGCCCCTCTCGCTCGGATTCGCGTTGATTTAACTCGCCGCGAGAATGATCGGCATCCGAGAAACGCGTGCAAGCTTTTGCCTACAATTAGCCGCTTGCTCTCGGTATACCTCGAGACGCGAGCTTTTCGTACAATTTCACGTCGAAACGACTCACGCGAGGTACACGTGCACGGGCCACGACCTTCGAAATTAGATATCCAAAGTTCGAGTGCAGAGAATTGACTTTTCTTTCTCTTTTTATGGGTAAACCAGGCCGCGCGTATCGCATTTTGAACTCGCAACACACGAGATATCGTCGCTCGGTGGCGCAACGTACTTTTGCATAGCACTTTACGTCGAATCCATCCTTCATTCTTTTTTTTTTCGATCGCTATCCATTTCGGTTTGGAGGAAACCGTTCTCGAGACATTTTTAAATTTACATCCTCGGGGCGACTCTCGACGCCATCGGTGGCGTTTCGTTCTCTGCGTTTTGTTTGTCAGATGCAGGACGAAACCCGAGCGGCGCACAATACTACACCACGATCGTTGATCTTCGACGCCGAGGCTCTGTTGTGAATCATCCGAGGGTTTAGAGTCCGTGAGAGTCGTGTATATGCATCATGTTCGGAGAAAAAGCTTGGTATTTCTGATATCGCATGACTTGTCGCTCGGGTCTACGGATCGTTCCTCATTGTCAGCAGCACTACATTTATCAACGGGGCGAAAGGGAAAATTAAAGAGACTCTAAGAATTTGGGCGTACTTAGCGAGAACTTTTGTCACGCCTTATGTTCGGCGAATTACGCGACACTTTGCTAAAGCGAACGTTCGATATTACGAGCAAATTCGAATATCGGCGCACTCTTTCTTGCTCGAGCGACTCTGTCGTCAACATTCATGATTTTCTTCGGACGAGCGAATTGCTTCGGAAAATCTATCAGAGTCCAAAGGTTTACCGAATAAACGCGCCGTTTTTCTAAATACTTCAAACGGCATTCCAAAATTGTTTTGTTACCACACGTGGGAACGAGTGATTCAAAGCTACTCGTGGGAAGACAATCTCTAATACGTACTCGTACACGATTCAACGATCATTCGGATAGGCTTACTAATTAGGCTTGCAATTACAATTATTCGAACCGCGCACGCTCGTTTATCAAAGTTCGCGAGGTTGGCATCTAACGTCTCAGTTTTCGACGCTGCTTTCGCTCATGTTCAATCCTATCTCCGATTACGTCTAAATTCCCCGGATAAGGTTCTTCTCTCGAGCAGCGATACAACGAAAAAGGTGTTGGCCGTTTCCCGTGATCGTCTTTTGGCACGAGCGCGCTGGGCGGAAGCGACACGTGTAGGATTTCGGTGCAAGGAACTTTGGACACGTGTTCGGCTAATTTATTCCTACTACCGTATCTCCCGACCATAGTCTATCGCCTCTTTTATAGTTATTCTGTTAGCTGTACCCTCCCCCCTGTCCCCCCCCCCTTCCGCCCGCCCCGTGCACATCCCAAGAGGGAGAGCAAATTTTCGAAATAAATTTTCAACACTCGACCGGGCCATACGGGACGAGCTTTCCGTTTTCTCTCGACTACACTCGTTCGTCATCGCGATACCGCGAGCACGCGACTCGCCCCGGAGGGGTCACCGTTACTCATGCGTGACTGATAATCTAATTATAGGTCGAACGAACGTCTCTGGCTATATTCGCGCATTTTACACGTAAGTCCAGAGATTTTTATATTATATATATCCAGCGGCAACGAAATCCTAATCACTCCAAATGCTTGCTCTCTCAATAATGAAAATATTCCGCTATCTTATCTCCGGGGAGGGTAGAAGTAAGGCAAAAATCAAATCAGAATTTATACCGTAATTCCCGTAAATTCGTCGGACGGAGGAGCCCGCGAATTTGGTATAGTCAACGTCGGAAACGCGTACCACGGAGTTTTACCGCACGTTTACCGCGCGGTTTCGCTCCGTCCGAGTCCCCTCCTGGTGGTGGGGTGGCGCGGACGGGCGTTAGTTTCATGCTCGGCGAAGGGTGGGGACGGTACGGTCGTGAAAGGGGCCACGGAGGAAACGTGGGGACGAGGAGAGGGAAATATCCGCGGAAGGGGAAATCCTGAGCACGTTCGAAGTCCTCCAACGCCATTTGGTTCGACGTTTCGTGCACTCTGCCAGATTACATTCCGTTCAGTCCTTGCCTGCCCGGTGCCAGATACGAGACAGTTTCCGTACCTTCCTTTTCTTTTCCTTTTTTTACTTTGTATTGTTCTCCCGTCCGCTATCTCTTCGTTTCGCTCTGCGATCGATTCGTATCTTCGCCGACGTTTGTTGAGAGACATCGAACGGAGAAATAATTGATAGAGAGAAAGAGGGGGTGACCGAGGAGGAGGAACGCGGAGCGGAGGAGAGGAATTCATGACAATATTGGCTCTTGCGGATGGAATAATGCAGTAAGTTTTTTTTTAAATTAAAAATAGCCAATGTTTGGTTTCACTTGAAGTTTCGCTTCGATTCGCGCGACAAACCCTTGAGGATCGCGAATAATTCGTTTTTACCGCAATGCATTTCATTTTCTTCGTTTCGCTCGACGCTTCGACTTCCCATGAACATGCTCGACGTTGAACGTGACATAACTCCGATACGAACGATAAGCACGAGGGCGGATAACGCGGTCGTATCTGTTCGTTTTCACCTAGAATCGTTGGCGATCGGAATTCCGGTGACAATCCGGACGCTCGATATAACACCCCCGAAACGATCTACGATCGTTACGTCTTCGCTGGATCGTTTTGTGCTTTGATAAAGGCAAAAATTATACATAGATAAATATCCCTGCAGAGTAATTTATTGGTTTTCTTCGGCTTTATACGTATTTGCGTATCACTTGTCCGTGTCAGCTATTCTGTTTTCGGAATCCGCCGATCGAAGTCTCCCAGCTCCCCCTCCCCCCAAGAACGTTCATATTTATCAGCTGCTCATTATAAGCGAAAACAAAGTAAATGGGAAGACGATAACAATTGCGACCTACGGGGATCGTAAATAAACAGTCTGATCGACGTAGGTGCAGCTCCCGAGAGCGCAGCGTGGAAAGCACAGCAAAAATGATTTACGATCTATCGAATTGCGCGCGTTGCTCGTCGTACGCTCGGAAATACGTGTTTGCTCGAGCGATAGGCGTCGGCGATAGGTGGTGGATACGTGTGCCCTTAAAGAAATTAGGTTGTCCGCGTAAGGAAAAAAAAGAAGAAGAAAATATCGAAAACTCCTCTTGAAAGTTCGGGGATCGTCTTTGGTGCTCCCTCGCTCGCGATTATCATATTTATTTCAGTCGAGTCTCTGCCTCTCCGCAAACTTTAACCGCACGACAGAGCAAAGAGACGAGCGATATCTTCTGCCCGGTCGTGATGCGACTAAGCAAATAGGGAACGGTGCCCTTCTTATCTTTCGTCACAAAACCGACGTCTGACGCGATTCAGGTATTCGCATCATCGATCGCTCTTACGTCGTTCCCCGAAGATGTCCCCGTTCGCTCAGTACTCTTTTTCCCCTGTACGATTGCACGAAGGGGTAGATAAATTCAGAACGGAGAAATTTGTCCGATTTATCTACGGAGCGATGCTTTTCGCCGGTGAATTTTGGAACCGACGGAACCCCAGGAAATTTGGTCGCTAATAATTTCTTGGTTATCGTTATCAAATCGATTCGATACGCCTCGTTTTATTCGTTCAAATACAACCAGGAAGATATTATGGGTCAAAGTTATATTTATTCGATTTAACAACGTCCGCTGGCTTGAGCGTCGTGTATTACATTCGTGTAGCTCGAACCAGAGACTCTCGGGTATTATATACGATACGAGGATAAAATATTTTCGCATATTTTGTTCGGTGGAATATTATACTGGGGTTTACCAGATCCCATTTGGTCTTTACGCCATAGATTTCTCTGTAATTAATATTTCGTACTCTAACAAACTTATTAACCCTTCTGACGAGGAGAAGCGGGCGGGACCACGTTTTCATTCGCTTCGATCTCAGTCCACGTGACATCGCAGCGATCAGATCGTTTATCCCTCGATGTTGCGATAAATCACAGCAAATTCGCGGTTCTTATTCGCGACAAAATTTTGTATCCCACCCCCCGCCCGGTTTCTTAGCTTCGGCGAGCTATCGTGAGAAGCTTCTTATCGGCATGCGGTGGATTCAGATAGAAGAAAGATAGCGAGGGGCTATAACCCCGTTGCCATTGAATACCGTTAGATTGAATTTCGCGAAATCTGCATTCCTCGCGTACCGTCAGGAATCATCTCGCGTCTCTTCTCTCCTCTTCCCTCGTCGAGTGCATCGTCTCGCCGTTGTTTCCAAAACTCTGAAACGAACGATCGCCCGGGGCCGCCGCGACGCAAGAAATTCCTATACCCGCGATAATATTTCGTTGTCGGTTCATCGCGATGTGTTTAGCGTTCGGACGGGAAAGGTGGTCGCCGAATAAAAACAATGGTCGACGCGGATCGAGATTACGAGAGGCGACGATCGAGAGGCGGAAAGATTCTTAGAAGGAACTCGAGCCTCCCCCCTATTGAGCTTCCCGAGCGTACGAGCGCGCGCGCTAGAAGTTTGTGTATGTACACGCACGAGCGGTATTCTAACCTACGCATACTCGTTCTCGATTTCCGTCGCCATTGCGTCACTGGCTGGTTATTTTATTCACGGTGGTTCGCTTCCTCGAACGTTAAGTCGTGATCAAAGCTTCTGAATTGGATTGCAAGCTCTTTCGTGGCGGTACTGATCCCGCCTAAAATTCAATTTTACGCGACGGCGCGTAAAGCAATTTTTCAAGTACTATGCGGGTCAAAGGGATTTCGAAGCAATTCGTAGAACCGAAGCGAAGGTGTGTTCGACGGTAAGGATGGTAGCTCGCGTGGAACGGCTTAAGAAGCGCGCGTGTCAAGCGAGAGCGAAGGGGTCGTTTACATCGAAAAATGCATTAGCGGGATGGCTCGCGCTCGCATCGTTGCACTCGTGGAAATTGCGGGCACGGAGCGCGTGCTACTCCTGGCAACCGCTTCCTCCTTCGTTTCGATACTTTACAAAGCGGCCAGTCGCACCTGGTTGCACCGGGTTAACCATCCATCGGCGGTTACATCGAGAACCAGTTCCTCGTAGAACCCGGTCACCCCTGAAAGTATATGGTCGCCGATTTCGCTCGACGTTCCGGCGCAATTACGCGCGATGCACTTAACGCGAATCCCGCTGTTCATTCAGCTCACTTATACATATACCGCACATCCGAGAACAATCGAAACCGTTAGACATGACTCTCTCTCATTCACCGTCCGTTCAGCGTCGCTGTCGATCGACACGGAATACCTTTGCTCTTCCCAACGACGGAAGGAAAGAGGAAGCGGAAGTAGCGTTTCTACGAGGATCGCGGAAACTATTCGTACGGCAAACAACCCTTTTGATTGTGAATAGCGCTTTTAGGCGCCTGATTTGATATCGTCGTCTATAGCGATATTTTTCTTTCAGATTAACCGCCAATAATAATCCGCACTATCCGATCAATCTTCACGGTCTGGTATCATAGGCTTGTTATTTAGAATTTCTTCTCCAAAAAATAAAATATAATTCCTATAAATTAAGCCTCCATCATGGACAAATATTGGTCGCGCACCGATCCGCCACTGCCGCGGCTATTGTAGCTAAAGCGGGCTACACGCATTCAGTTAAACCTAAGCGATTTGACTGCGTGCGTAGTTTCCAGTTTCGCTGCATCGTAGTTGGAGTCAACTTTAGAACTGTATCGTTCCGACTGTACAGTCAAACCGCTCAGTTTTCACCGAAGGTGTGTGGCACGCATTCAAAAGGGTTAACGCAACGATTCGCTTACGCGGCGATTATACCACGGATCCCCCTTTGAGTACGTGTTTCTGTAAACATAACTCGTTCGATCGAGTTTGAAAATTGCTGACTTCGGTTCTACCGACCTACCGCAACGTTGACCGCAAATAAGTCCGATTCGCAGCCGTGCAGATTTCGCGACAACGATATCCCCGTTAGATCGTCGTGTTCGCTCTTTTTTTCTTCGTCCCCTTCCCCCCTCAAAACCCCCCGTGGATCGATGACGCGCGCGGTACGCGCGTTCGCTCGAATCACACTTCCGGATTCAGCGGTAAGTCGGCATTTTTCGAATAATGAATTCCGTGTCATCGGCGCGTGTCCCGTTCTCGTCGCATGTTCGCGTCATCGGCGACTGCGACGTTCTCGAACGTCCTTCGGCGAGTAGAGAAACGTTGTACGTCGGATCCGAGCACGGCTGGCGCGCAACCACGCGATTATCGATGTTTCTTTTTCGTCGAAAGCCGCTTCCCGAGGTTTCCGCGGGACGGGGAAATCGTTCCGCCAGAAGAAAACCATTCGCGCGAATAGTCGCTTGGACACGTACCGATGGAACGAAACGTGTCCGGGTTGTCGCGAGAAGCGTCAAGGTCGCGCGCACGTTGCTTTCGTTTGTTTTACACGCGCGCTTCTGAGCGCGTCCCGAGATAAAGACGCTCGCGAATTTGCGCGGTTACGCGCGTCCCTCGTTGAGCGTCGCGTCTTTACCGATGAATTTGAGTTTGCTTTTAAACGGTGGAAACGTACGTATGGTGCGCGTGACAGTTTTTGTAATCATAAACGGGAGGCATGGATTGCTTTTTTTTTTTTTAACACGGGATTCCTCTTAATTGCCCGTTTAGGTGGACGGAGGACGGATCGTGACGTTCGGTGACGCGTGTCGACGCTTCTCGTAATTCGATTTATCCGCAGATCGCGTTCCGCCCACACGTGGATCAATAACGTGGATCAATTAATAGATTTTACTGTTCAGCGATCGGTCCCTTTACCTGCCGCGATAACCTTATTAATCGGGAAAAATTGATTCGCCGATTGGCAGCTGGTAAATGAAAAGTCGATAATCCCTAATCGCGATGTAAAATCTGCTTTGTAGAATTCTTCGATTCAACCAGAACGCCAAAAGCACGCTTTTTCGCAGCGTACCTGTGCGCGTCAAACGTCGCAGGTAACCTCGTTCCGGAACAGATTACCGAAAATTCTCGGTGACTCAAAAACATTCCCGAATGACTGTTCTCCGTACTCGTTAAATTCGAATTTTTCCGCTTCCCCCGGAGGCACACCGTATTCTCTTTCCTTTTTCTCGCATTTCTTGCATTTCTGGCCGTCCAGCAGATAAGCCCTGTTGTTTTGAGCGACGCTCTCGGGCATGAGACCACCCGACGCCGTATCGAAGGGACGACGTCGCCACGTAGCCTCGGGGCTCTTTTCTCGGTCAGCTAGCAATCGTATACTCGTTCGAACTAGGTATAGAACTGTAATGTTAATGGAGTAGTTGTGTCCGACCCCGTCAGCTCCACCGATTCACGCCGCTTACTCAACCGAGGGGAACGGGGAAGAAACCTTTTGGCACGCGCCCGCATCTACGAGTCGAGTAGAACCGCTTTGACATCCGGTCTCCCGCGAGGGTTACTTCCGGCGGTACCCATTCGCGCACGTGCCTATCCCGCTCACGAGTGCGGAAAATTGGTCTGCTTTGTTTTACCGAGTTGTACGATCGTGACGTACATAGTAGTTTGGCAAGAAGAGAAACGATGGAAAAGTTGCGTTGAAACTTTGAATCCGAGGTTTCCTCACCGATCTCGAATACGAAGTTAGAAATTTTTAATTCGAAATAACCGTCCAAGTATTAATTAATATTATTAATTTATCATAAAAAATGTAACGTAGCGATCTACCGCGGCGTTTGGGTTTAAGATGAATTCGTACCTGAGCGATCGACGATCGAAATTTGAAACTCATCTCGACGCTGGCGTTCCATCGGAACGATTAATAAATTTCAATTTTCTGCCCACTGGAACGATTAAGTTGAAAACGCCACATTATCTGCGCCTTTGAACGACGTAAATTGCATTCGGCGCAGCTACTCGGATATGAATAAAAAATCGCTCGTTTAATTGAAAGAAAAAAAAAAAATACTGTTCGCCAGAAACTCTGCTCAGACCTCTTTGGCAGATTTTATTGGCAAGCAGATGGCCGGTGCTCCAAGTCCCATGGGCAGGGGCGTACGAGCGTCGAGCCGCAAGAATACTCTTCGGAATGCATGGAAACGGAAGGCAATTTCATTCATTTTTTTTTTGTCATTTCAGTTCGTCGTTGTATCGCACGTCGACCGGTGGCGTTGGAACCATGACCACAGGATCAACTGGTAGCGGGGGCACGTACGCGATTCCATATATGACGAGCAACCCAACGGAATTGTCGACTTCGCAGCTCTGGACAGGTAATTATCTCGCATCTTTGCTTGTACGCGGACGAAAGTTGGTTGCAATCAACTAAAGCTGGCTGCAAATCTAAAAGCTTCGATACCGAAGGAAGAATTCTTCCTCTCCTTGGGACTTAAAGCGCAGTTAGAATTGCTACAGAAAGTTATAGGAATAATAACGATATCGCCAATTTATTATTGTTACCATTAGCAGAGGTTAGATATCGTCTCATTTTCTCCCACGCTGTACTCGCCACACGTAATACGATAAAATACAAATTTAGCATAACGCCGAGACGTTGCAATCTTTTTAAGAAGATTGTTGGAACGTAAATAAACGTAGATAAAATTTGCCCGATTCCAACGCAGAATTCCGTCTCCGTCGCGATACAAAATTAAATTATAACGAATCTGCACAACGATAGATATAAAAGCATGCACATTTTTGTATGGAAAATCTCTTACCACCTATCTCCTATCGCAATTATTCAAACATCGCAAACCGGCCCGATTTTCTTTGCGCTATTCAAAATTCGATTTCGGCCAAAGTTCTCCGTTTAATCCCCGTCGTGTGTTCGAACGATCTCAGGTTTTAGCGCCACACTTCCAGCTCTCGCGGAAGATTACAATAGCACCAAGTCCTCCGGCACGGTGACACATCAGACCTTACCCGCTTTCTCGCAACCGTACAACGGCAGCAGACCGAGTTTTCGAGGATACAGCAGCCCCTCTTATCAAGCACAACAGCCGCCTACGGGGACCACCGCCGTCGGCGGTACCGCCGACGCCGCTTCCTGGAGCTACGCCGTACCGTCGAACGATCACGTCGGGACGCCATACGCTAGGCCGTCGAGACGGCAGACCGTCAACCCTTCGACGATGTCCGCGCAGCATCAGCTCAGCGCCGCTGCCAGTCTTACTGCCAGTGAGTACTTTTACGATTATCGCTTTAGACCTCCCCCGTCCCCTCCCTCGGCCCATTATCCTTCCTAGACATTACCACGTTTCTCGTTGCGACGAGATTATCCACGAGCAGCCGGATATCGCGAGAAAACGTCGTCGTGAACATGTTTTCCTCTGTTAACGAGAGAATTCGATGAGGGACCTGTCCATCGATCTAGCGTTAGATCAGATTGTATTGGTTCGCGGATCGTTTGTAATCGTTCGAACCTTTCGTTAGCCGATGGCTTCCAAATGATCGGTATAACCGATCTGTAGTGACGATTATTACGAACAACCGATACTCAATCTTAATCTTTTTCTTTTAATCTCGCGTGTTTCTTATTATAAGCAACCTATACTCAATTTTTATCTTTTTTCAATCTCGCGTGTTGATAATTATAAGTAACCTACACTCAATTTTAATCATTTTCTAATCTCGCGTGTCGATTATTTACAAACAACCCGGTACTTAATTTTAATATTTTCTTTATTTTCGCGCGTTGATTATTATGAGCAAAACCTATACTCAATTTTAATCTTTTCTTTGTAAATCTCGTTTGTTGATTATTACGAGCAACCTATACGCAATTTTAATCTTTTTCTGAATCTAGCGTGCCGATTGTCACGAGCAACCTATATTCAATTATAATATTTTTCACTCGTCAAAATCATCACGCCTCTCAAGGCCAAAAGTGATTTCTAATCAGGCGATAAAGCGAGGGAAACGAACGAATTCGAAGTATATCGATCGTTCGAAGGTGACTTTATTTTGACCAAACGCGGTTGGGAAGCGCGGGAGGTCCTCGTTGAAAGAGGAAACTCCGTTCGGGGATCCTCGAGGAGGATGATGGGGCAGCAGCAGGGTACCGTTCGCGCGTCGTCTCTCGTCTCGAAGTAGGCGCGGCGGTTTTCTTTGACGAATACCACTCGCTCGCTGTTCGTTTCGAGAGCATGTGCGCGTCTGGTAAGCGCGGCATCGGCGAAAATAAAGCGTCGGCGAGCGCCGGCGCCTCGGGGGTTGGGTGGACGGTAGGGGGTGAATTTTGTGGAAGATTTCAGGGGCGGGAAGGAGTGTTGCGCGCATCTTACGAAGTACGTATGGTAACGCTCGGTTGGGTGGTTATCGTCAAACGCGATCGGTGGGCGTTACGATTCTGCGCTCGTCACGCTTCTTTGCAACGCATCGACCGCGAGACGCTGGCAACGTTACTTCGACGTTTCGCTGTACGGTCAATTGTCGTTACAATAGTAGTGGAAAAACATTTAGGGCGACGAAACGTCGAGTCGTCTGTTCTCCGAAAGACGCGTCCGCGGGGAGACGAAACGATTAAAATTTAACACCGCGTCACTTTACCTCAGTTAAGGGGCGATTTGTAGAGTTCTCGTCTCGCTCCCTCGGGAGGGAATGATTTAGCCCTCCTCTCTCGAGGAACGATAAATCGAGGGAAACTCGGGGTAGCGCGAACTCGGACGTTGGATCGTGTTGCAGGGATCGTAAATAACGAGAAAAGGATTCGATCGGACGGGCCCTTTCCCTCTTGGGCTGAGATCCTTCGGGTACCCCGAGGGGTGGCACCGATAGTCACATAGTTGTGACTAATTTTTGTGTCTGGTGGCCCAAATTGAGCCGAGGCCCGACGAAAAAAAAAACATCCGAGTGTCGCGTTACAGTTTCTCCTTCGGTCGTTCTCTCCGGTCTCGGAAAATAGTCCTCCCCGGTGGTTTTCGGTAAATTTTCTCATGACGCGCCAATTATTTCTCGAACGTCGCACGGGACTGACACTTTTCAATAGCGATTCTTCGACTAAATTTATCATATTCGTATCGCTGTAACGTTTTACCGATTTCCTAGCGATATTTCTACTATCGTGTAATAGTAGTATTGAAAAGTATCGTTCGCATCGAATCGCTCGGTCATCGCAACGTTAAAACCGTTTCGACTTTCGAGGCGTCCCTTCTCACCGCGAATAGAAGTACCATGAAAGTCGATGGGAATCGATGAAAAAAAAAAAAAGAAGAGAAGACGAATCGTTTAAACAGTCTAACGAGACGCTCGGCCCGTATAGTCGTTATCGTTGGTAAAATACGAGTGGAAACGTACTCGGAGTTCGAACGATCGATAGGATAGGTGAAGCTTATTATACGAATTTCCATCGTTATCGCGACAAGTCGAGAATTTATCTACTGCACGGGTCGCCGACGATTGACCGGCAACGCTTTCGCTTTGTGTAAACGAGGATCCGCGCTTTCGTTGTGTCTGCGATGCCCGGCTATCCTCGTTACTCGATTAATCGATAAATACAAAGGCGAGACTCGTTAGGGGACCCAGTCATAGATTGCATTCTTCCTCCAGATGCGCGATTTGTTGTTGTCTTTTCCCTTTTTCTTTCCTTTTCTTTTTTTCTCTTTTTTTTTCGTTCTTTCGATTTATCGTACTCGAGATAGGGAGGCGCGACGCATCGTGATGGCGCGACGAGGGCAGCGTTTAAAGAAGTACGTTACCGTCGCTTTTTAGATTACCGGTTGCACTTCTCGTCGTACTCATCGGTCGTGGAGGCGTTATCGATATTTCTGGACGCGCGCGCGCCATTGCCGCGCGACGGGTTACCCGTCGTGACGGCAACGTCCTCGCCCCGTTTATTATCGGGCGTGTGCACGAGTATCGGGCACGAGAATCGGCGAAACGAAAATTGTCGGCGAAAGGCGAAGAATCGTGGGAAAACAAACGTCGTCGACGACGCGGGCCTCGAAGGAGGCATTGATACGACCCTGACCTAGGAAATTCCTGGTCCTAATCTAGTTGTGTCTACGCGCGATACAGAGGTAACGATAGGGACTGTATCTAGCTGGCTGGCGGCCGCAAATTTAACCGATAATTTCGATGTATCTTTGCGGCGGCGTAACACCTAAGTATCTAATCGAATACGAGCGGCTGGTCGATGATGTGGCCGACGATGACGACAATGACGACGACGACGACGACGACGACGCACGGGTGAGCTGACGTAGCCGCATCGACGACGCCAACTGCCCCCGTCCCGACGACGGTATCTGCCGGTTTTTCTTCTCGCTTCCGATTGCAAGTCATTTCTATCGCAACTTGGACAGATAGAAATTGCTGTCGTGCGCGAGGGAGTTTACAAACTCTCGACGGCCACGCTGCTTTTGTAAAGTGTGGCGGCGTGTCGAACGGACGAATGAAATTTTTTAAGGATCTCTCGAATATGGATTCAATGCGTACGACGGCGTATTTATGAAACTCGAATGATCGTTTTTTAATTTATCGCGACGCGGATAGCTCGTCAGAATCGATTGTTTGTGGTAACGAAGAATATACGTGCGGTGTGAATGATTTTAGCTCGCTAGCTCCCGTAGCGGATATTTTTATCCAGAGGTTTTTGGCGAAGGTCGTCGAGAGGAAAGTTAATGAATTTGTAAAGAGTTACGAGACGATGGAATCTTAATTAAAGTAATTTCCAATAACAGCCTTGGGTGAGTGGTCGGGTTCGCGACCGACGATGATACCGGGGTTCTCGAGTCGTGTGAAGTTTAACTTCACAATACGTTTTGCCTTATTTTCGCGATAACGAAAGTTCTCCCGTCGCGTCGCGACGTATAACCCGTTCAGTTTCGGCGTGCGCGCGCGTTGCTCTTATTCGGGGATAATAATAATAACGCCAATAATTGGCGCGCTCCGAGTGGACCGAAGGACTCGGAGTTCGCGAAAGGTCGACCAGGCATCGCGTACTTAATTCTTTTATCTCCGGCTCGGCGTCGCCGATTTGTCGGAGCGGTAGCACGAAAAATACGTACGCTCGAGCGTCGTCTTTTGCATGGGAATCGAGAAATTCTCTGCTTTACAATCTTCCGCGTTCCTCTCGTGACCCCTTCGAGTGGCCCAGCTCCCTTTTCTCGCTCTTTTCTTCTTTTTTTTTTCGTCCAATCCGCCGCTCGGCGGGTCTTATTTTTGTCTTTAAGTACATCTCTACGTGCAATCGAGGATTTTTATTTTATCCCTCCGTGTGCCTACCCGTTCAATCTCGTCCATTTTCGCACAGTTGTTTCGAATTCTCGTTAATACTCTGAATATGAATCTCACGGCAATTCAACTCTCGTGACAAAACAATATACATCTTTTATCTCCCAAACCGTTTCAGCGAAATCCGTCGTTTCTAATAACTCTCGAAAACTTCTCTGATAACAAATTAAATTCTGTTCCCATCCGTCCCGCGTAAGAACATACATACACGCGTAAACTCCACAATTCGGTTATTATTACTTACCGATTATCTTCGTCGCGCGCTACATTACTCGATGACCTTCTCTCGTTACGAAACCGTGCGTCGTTTAACCCCGCGACGAGGACGTTTGAGGGGGTTGAGGGGGGGGGGGGAGAAGGGTAGGTGCGGGAAAACGAGCAGGAGATTTTAAAGGCCTTAAGTGGTCGTTGGGGTGAGCGGAGTCTGCGGTTTCCACATGTCGCTTTATCCAAGGTTCATTCCCGCGGCCAACTAAGGGGGATGGGATGCGCCTTTTAACATACCGCGATCTCGAGTACCTTCTGCGTCGAGAGTCCACCGCGCGAGCTCGATTTAAGTTTAACCGCGCCAGACGTCCCCGTCTAGGAACTCCGCTCCTGCACCGCCATCAACCCCACCCTGGAACGAGAATCTCTGCCGTGCATCATTCCGAGAGTGAGTCTGCACGTGGCCAAAAACCCTAAATTAATCCAAACTCGTTGGACTATACGCGTCTCCTCGAAGAGGATCGAGAGGGAAAGCGACCGACGAGAAAGTCGAGTCAAAGAGTACCGACGGTTTTGTTTACGATTACACCTATCCACTCGATTTACGCTGAAGATCGTTTGCTTGGAAAATAACTAAGATGGGTATGATACAGATATTTATTTCAACGTAACATAAAAGTGAGATACCTCTTGACACATAATAACTGTTTATTCGTTAAATGACGAATATATAAGGGTATGAATATCTATGTAGTTTGTTTTACATATAGAAAGGAAAAACATAAGATCCTTGCAAAATGTAACTAAAAGTGTAATTACTGAAAAAATGACGAAATATGTATGTTGCCAAGATGGTCATTTTTATCTTTATCAGTCCTTTTTCAAATCCGTTATTTTAAACATTGTGTGAATATAAATCGAGGGATAGGTGTATTTCTCGCTGGGATTCTTCGAAATTTGGTTCAATCCGATCCGTTCTCGATTACGAGCGTCATGTTTTTGCTGGCTCACCGATTAAGTTGAATTTTTATATCTGTCACAATTTGTCCCGGCGTTATCATTACAGAAGTGGATTTAAGGAATTCGCAAATATTAACGTGTCGGATTTTGTTTAGTACATACATAGTTGCGTAAAGCGGTAATAAAGTAGAACATATCGATTATTCGAAAAAAATGTATCACCGTTAGTAACGCATCGATTATCATAATTAACGATTTAATTATCGTCTTGCCTTAGTATACTAACTGTAACCTAGTTCGTTACATATTACAGATGAAATATTTCTTAATAATTCTATCGAAATGAGGGAGCTTCGCGATGTGATCTCACTGTACACGTTCGATAGCGATAAAATCCGCGTTAATGGTAATCAGAGCAGGTTGTCACACGCGTTACTTCTTACAAAAAATCAGCACCGACAATTTTTGTTATCGAAAAAAGCGCTCTAACGCTATAGTCTCAAAACTTACAAAAATCAAAAGACAGGCTTCCTAACAACCTGCCCCGGTCCTCCCCTACGTTATACATTGTGCACGCGGCTTAACGTTCGATCATCCATCTCCAATGCGGTTAACGTAACCACTGGAAGTATCGCCGAGCTAACGAACATGCGTCAAAGTGGGAATCGTGTCTCGAGGCTAGTCCCACTCGCTGGGTACGTTGCTCGAAGGAAACACACGGGATCGTCTCTCGTTCCTGAAAATCCCCGTCGGCGACGCGTAGGCGCTAACCTGCAACACGAACCATCGCCTCGCTCTCCGGTATTCCTCTCCGAAGGAGGAGAGAGCCCATCGAGTCAGCATCTTCTTCCTTACATAATATCCGATTGCTTCTGAGTCCGATTCGTTCCCTATCTCTCGAAGGGGAAGCCTCTTTTCTGTCCTCTGACCTCTTCGTCCTCGTCTCGACTCGACTCCTCTCGCGTCCGTCCCCGTTTCGGTTCTCGTAACTCGATTCTATTATTCTCGTTCCGCGTTACTTCATCGCCTTAGCCTTGGACTTCTTCTTTGTCCATCGTCATTGCCGTCGTCGTTGGCAGATATTCGATGACAAACAATCCGGTGTCTCACAGTTCTGATCGCGGACGCGCGAAGGGTTGCCCCTTTGGTAGAAGTTGAGCACTCTTCATATTTCAGTCGTTCGATAGAAATATCTATTCCGTTATCGCGTTAGCCCTAAGTAGACGCGAGAACTCGTGATCGTATTTCATTACAATTGTCGAAAATTCGATTTCCTTTAGGAGCGCGGACGGTTGTTTATGGTTTATTCAATTTACATTCACTTTTCACCGTACGACTGATCAATCGATTCGCTTATTCGCGACAAAAACAATCGGAGTAATAACCTAACAGGGATCGGAAAATAGTAGCGAGGTCGGTTGTAACATACCTCGATTGATCTCGACGGTGTACAAAGAAACGAGTGTGCGTCCCGCGGGATAAAATGGAATAAATATAATCTATCGGATCGATAAAACAAAGAGCGAGAGCTATATAGATACTCGCAGATCGCAACAGCTTTTCATTTGATCCTCGATACGTCGTCGATAAAATTGATCCCCACGTAGTAATCGGGCGGTGGCCAATGTGGCGTCTCTAAACGCGTTTGCTGGAACGCAACTGGACGCGGGCGTCTCTGGCCAGCAGGCGTATTCGTCAAGGTGCGCGCGTCGTTCGAGTAGAGTTCGTAGGACTCGCAAACGTCAGCGAGACGTTGCTTACCTATATGCGATATCCAATTGCTTCCCAGTCCCATTTCTGCCGGATGTGCTGCTGCAGTCCGCTGACCTCCCCGTTCTCTCTTTTTCGTCGTTGTAACGCGAGACGAATTTTTATTTCCCCCTCGTCGTCGAGTGACACAACGACCACCGTCGTTGCGGCTCTAACGGGAGGAAATAATTTCATCCCGTTGAATTGTCGATCTTTTTTAAATCTTCCGTCAGGAAAAATCGCACTGAATTTTTGTTTCCCCCTCCACCCTCCCGACGCGACGACCGCCATCGTAGTTACATTGAGAAGAAGTAATTTGATCGCGCGGACTTGTCAATTTAAAAAAGAAAACAGCGTTTTGCAATTGTTGTTTCGAATTTGTCTTTACCTCGTTCTCCGGTAAATTAAATAAATCAACGAATTGAAAGAAAACGAAAAGGAGGGATTAAAATCATGCTCTTCCGGTATGTAAATTTTTAAAAAATTGAATTTAGAGAACGACTCGATATCTCGTTTTCGCTCCGAATAATCGTTGTTATCGTTAAAAATACGCGTCCAATCGGGAGTAGGAAGAATTGATCGTCGATGCGAGAAGTCCGCGATGATGGTGGCGGTGGCGGTAGCCCTGGTTATTATTATCAGTAAACGCCGGAAATTCTGATAACGCCGTGTCCGTCTACATCCTTTCTCCTTCGCCATTGTGTTTCCTGTATCGTTCCTTTTCTTTCTCGCGCGTACTCTCTCTTTCTCTCGCTTCTCGCTTTGACTCGCCAGCGATATTTTGCGAAGCTTCGCTCTTCGCGAAAATTCTACTATACACTCGTGCCTCGCGAAACGATAATTCTTACAAGAGCGTCGCGCTACTCGGTACTTACCCGTGGCCACGTAAACATCATGGCCGCAGCTAATTTCGCGGAATTTTTCCCGATACACATCGGACGGTGCGTAACTTCAACGATTGTCGGAGGGTCGCGCTAATGGCCCCCGGCTCGAAAACGTTAGAGTCATTAAGAACGGACAGGTAGAAGCCATTTGCCTCGAGGCGAGAGACTCGAAACGAGGGGAAAATACGGAAAATCGTGTGCGAGCGCACGACTTAGTCATCGTTGTCGTCTTTAAAAATATCTTCGTCCTAGAACACGGCCCGAGGTCCACCCCCCCCCCTCCCCCGCCCCACCGGGGGGCCCCACCATCCAACGATAAACGTTTCTCGATTAACGGAGGATAAACGGTGCTGCGAAGTTCTCGAGGTCGTGCGCATTTCGAACTTTCGCTCCCTTTTCAATTTTACCCGCGTCACACGCCGGCGTGTAAAGTTCGCCCCGTGGAATAACGCGCATTCGTAGTCACGAGTCTACGAGCGAAGGAAAAAACGGCTACGGCCCCGCGGACAATTGTTTGTCGAGCAAGCCGGCTGAAAAGAGGCCAATGTAGATATCGTTCCGTTCTGCTCGAAACACGTGCCGGGTGTTTCTGCGTCACGACGCGAAAAACCATCGCTTTGTTGGCTCATCGCGTTTTCCGGCCCCGTCGGCAACGACGTCTCTAACGGTCGAAAACTATTATTCGCATTACCGACTCATTTTCCAGGGAAACTTTATAACGAAACCAAGTAGAAAGTTGGCGTGTTCGCTGTCGAGGTTTCGAAATCGTAAATATACCGTATTCCTCGCACGACGATTTATATGATTCTACGCGATGCTCGTTTGCTCGCTTCGACGTCGATTTCGTCAGAGATATTTGAATTTCATGATTTTGCTCGTTACACCACGAGTTTGAGGGGAAAATTCAATGTTTCGATAGAAATGTAAATGGAGTAACCACTCTACAGTTTTTCATGGAAAAAGTTTTTCCTGTTTTCAAGTTCATGGCAAACTTAATTTGCGTTTAAATAAATATTCTCCCTTAAACCATAACGCACAAAATTTCACTCCGTATCCGGCTGCGTCGTATCCCACGATCCGCCCTCTTTTTTCACAAGATTTACGAACAAAAATTAATTTTTCTGGAAAAACATAAATGTGATCGAAATTTATTCCAAGACTCCCCACTCTTCCCCTCCTTTTCCTCGATTTTAATGAAACGCTTTAATGGTCGACGATTTCGCGCGATGTTCGGCTGCTTATCACGATTGTCTCACGAGTTTCTCGAAAAACTCGGCCCCCTCCCGCAAGGTTATAAATACGGTCAAACCCTATACCGTGTAACGTCCCACCCCCTTCCACATTCCGTTCTCCACCGTTTCTCCCGTAAAGATATAAATATGGTCGAAAGAGACACTTAGCTAAGTGACCCCCAAGCAAAGAGCTCAGGGCAGAACCCATTTGAAAACGTACGAAACGCAGTGCACAACATCGAGGCGGAATACTTTACCGAGGGTCGTGAGTGCGTGAACTGCGGGGCAATTTCCACCCCGTTATGGCGACGGGACGGTACCGGACATTACCTCTGCAACGCATGCGGTCTCTACCACAAGATGAACGGAATGAATCGACCTCTGGTCAAGCAACCACGTCGTCTGGTAAGAATGGACCCGCGATGACGATCAACGCGTCGCCGTTTGCGGTACGCAACGAACGGTTTGGCCATTTCATTTTTGCTCTCCCCCCGCTCGACGTCGAGTCGCGGCCAGAATGAATGGATACGATCGAGTTCAGAATCGAATCGATATCTTTTTTTCGACAGTTTTTAACGATACGCAACCGATCGTATCTCGAGTCAAGTATTCGGAGTCCTCGAGTAGCTTTTCAAACCGTTCGTTCGCCGAGGCGCGTCTACCGCGAGAGGTAGACGGATCATTGCGAAGAGAGAGAGACAGAGAGAAAGAGAGAAAGGGGTTGTCCATCGATCGGAGAACAAATAAAGAAAGGTCTTCGTGTCCAGGAGCCTATGTGGAAATTCGCCCATGGCGTTTTTTGCGCCTTACGCGAGTCCGGGACTCGACGACGGTCTCGGCGAGCGAAAGAACGAAAGAACGATAGGGCGACAAAACAAAAAAAATATATATATATATATAAATAAAGAAAGAACGATACGACGCTACGATAACTTTGTCATTTTTCCATTCCGCAGACACGATTCGCGATTCGCGAGATCTCGCGGTGCACCTGCGTATCGTTGATTTTGTATTGTTTTGAAAGAAAGCGATGAGATATTACTCACGAGGACCGTCACGCGCGCAGGAAAGATAGAAAGAAAAGTACAACCCTAACGTTTGGCCTCCTGTCTGTTTCAGTGGCGGACCAGGGCGATTTCTACAAAGGCTTCTGTGGGTATAGTGGCGCCCGTCGCGCCTACGAGGAGAAATCGAGCCGCCGTTTGGTAGGTGTCATCCCCCCAGCTCAGCATTCTCTCTCTCTCTCTCTCTCTCTCTCTCACATACACTCTCACTCTCTCTCTTTCATCCTAATTAGATTACTGTAGCACCTTTTCTATCTCAAGCTTTCTCTCCGGTTCCTACGTTTCCTCTCCCCTCTCCTTATTCTTCGCGGTTTTTCCCTCCAACGAGCACAAAGCTCCATCTATCGTCGCCCCCTCCATCCATGGTTGAAGTAACAAATTCGCACTCCTCGTTCTCTCGACGGTGGTCGTCCTCTGGCCTCGGCCAGAAAGATTACCACCGCGAGGACGAAAACAGATCCTCCTCGTTTCGATCTGTCGTTAACCGTAACTCCACCGTAGCAGCAAAACTCCTCTGGTAGAAAATCTCTCGTAGCTTTGAGGTGCCACTATACCCATGGTACAACCACTCTCCCTCCCGAAATCAGCCGTGGCCAGGAAAGAAATAAAAATTTCGCGAACGCTCTCTCCTCCTTCCGGGAGTTTTTCAGGCCCGCGTGATTTCGGGATGTCGGGACCGGGGGTAACTGGACAATAGGGTGTTTTGAATGGAAAACACTTTCTTTCGAAACACCCTACTGAACACACACGCTATCTTGCATAGATACTTTGTCGAGGATTTAGGGTCCGCTTGGAGTTCAATAATTCTGCCACGCGAATTAATAAAATTAATCGAATCAAACGTCAATGTTTCGAGAATAGACGGACTCGTCTATTTCGCTTCTTTATTGTCGATCAACGCGATATCGGAGTGGTGTACGTTGCGATGTTTTTTCCCTGAAAATCGGGTAGAAATAATCTCGTATTATTCGAAAGCGACGATCGACACTCAAGATTGAGAGTAACTCTTTTGTCGGTTGAAACCAAAATGTTCGCGAATGTATCGACGAGCGAGAGAGAAAAAAACAAAACTGTGCAAGCTAGCTGCCGGGGCTGAACCATCGTAGTTTTAGACAGACACTACTCGTAGTAAATCGAAAATTGCGGTACACGCTATAACCTACTTCGTGTTTCTGCAGTCTGCCTCGAGGCGCGTAGGTACCTCTTGCAGCAATTGCGAAACAACGATGACGTCGTTGTGGCGTCGCAACGCCATGGGTGAGCCGGTCTGCAATGCCTGCGGGCTTTACTTCAAGTTGCACGGAGTGAAGAGGCCCCACTCCATGAAGAAGGAGAGCATTCAGACGCGCAAACGAAAACCGAAGGGCGGTATGAAGTCCACCGACACGCCGATCGCCGGTACGGTCGCCCCTTGCAACAACAACAACAACAACAATAACAACAATAACAACAACAGCTTGAAATTGGAGCCAGGTAAGCTGAATCGAAGTTATCTCACAGATTTGCTCGGTTAACGTTCAATTTCTCGATCTACACCAGTGATATGGGGAACCTTCTTGAGAAGTGGGCCAAATTTCGTTAATTATTCTTTTTTTTAATAGTAGCCCGTAGATCACTAAGTCAGTAGCGTCACTTAGACGGAGAGGGGTGGGGTTCAATATTTTCGACTGCCCATTCTCATTTTTTCTAATAGAAAAAATAAGTTTCTACAAATCAACGCGTGGGTACATTTAAAAAGCCTTCGCGGTTCATAGTCTCGTCATCGCTACTCTATGTATATGTACGAACGGGACGCCGTCGTGAGATTGATAATAAATTTCGAACTGTATCTCCCGCAGACACCTACGCCGACCTGAGAATGGCTCACACCGGTGTACCGCAGGTACCGTACGCCAACACCCTCTACGGTAGCCCGCAGTCCACCAACCGATTGGTCTCCTACCAATCGACGCCTGGCATTTACTACGACATGATCGCCTCCCAGCAGCAACAACAGCAGCAGCAACAGCATCAGCTTATAGATACACATTCGCCGAAAATGGAGTGCCCGTCGCCGCCATGCCAGAATCGATCACCCGGATTGATATCGGCTGGCCATTCGCCGGATCATCACCAACTCGCCTCCCCTCACATCGTCACCCTCGGCAATTCCTCCCCCAGTCCAGCAGGAACCACAAAGATCATTCTTGATAACAGTCATCTGGAGAGGCCCACGGTCGTCTCGATATCCTCCTGAATTCCCAATGTTCTCGATATTCCTTAACATTCTTCCCGTAAGACGGTCTCACTCTCTCGATGATCGAACGACCCGCCATAGAGGGTTTGCGACTCTCGGAGAATATTTTTGTAAGCGCTCCGTGGACCGACGCCAGGATCTCGTCGAAAATGCGTAGAGGCGCTCTTTGCGGCTTTTTCATGTGCATTCATTAGTTTAACGACGATTACGTCCGATCGTCGAAGTCCGAGGATTTCTCACCTCGTAAACGGCGAGAATAAACGAGACGATCGTTCGTGGAAAGTTTCTTTCCTTCTCTCGCGTATTCGAATCGTTGAATATTGTTTCAATTTGGGGAACCACAGCTCTCGGGGGTGGAGAAGAGAGTAAGAAGAAAGGAGGGATCGAGGTCATTGGGAGTTGTTTAGCTGCGTTTACGATTATACGAACGAGCGTTTCTTTTTTTTTTTTTATAATCCAGATAGAACACGTCCTTCGCGAATGATCCTAGGACGTGGGTCGATTTTATCGCTGCGTGTATCTATATCGAAAGTGTACATAAAATGGTTCCATGAGCTCACGGCTAGTTTTGTAAATAACATTAGCGCGAATGTAGAGCCAGGAGAACTACATTCCATTAGATTTGATTTTTGTAAGCTCGCGTTAAGGCAGTGATGATACGTCGTTGCGATTAAAGAGGGTAGAAGCTAGCGGCGTTTCATTTCAATTGTTTTAAACGTTCGACGATCGACTGTACTGGCAAAAAGTTGTAATGCCAGGACGGACGAAAAAGTTTCGCTCGATAGGAATCTTTCCACGTAGAGTTTTATCTTGTATCTCGAACGATCGTTGAATTTTTAAAAGTAACGTGGATTCGATTGAACCCAACGTCTCCAATCAGAATCGAACGTTCGTAGAATGAACCTCTCTCGATCGGGACTCGTGGTTATCGCGATACATTTTTCATTCGTCATTGACGCGTCTCTTCGTGCCCTTTAATGTAATCTACGCCGACGTATTAAACTATTTTTCAATCGATCCAAATCGACCGACGTACCGCCGTCGAGCGTTCGAGTTTTCCCGCCGCAACCCACGAGGACACGCGACGCGTTGTAAATAACTTCGTCGCGTTAACGTGCGCGCGCGCGCGCGCGTGAAAATTCATAGGAGCGACTGTACAAACTCTTTTTTTTTTGTTTACCATTATATTTACACCCATTCGTTTATTCCCAATTTGTTAACCAAAGATGGCGTGATTATCGGCTCCTACGCGACACTATAACGAGACGTTTTAGTCGAGCAATTCAATGATAATCGTTATTCCTTGTAAATAGACAATAACAACCGTTGACGTTAAGTGCCTTACTAATTGTAAGTTTAATTTAGGGATACTTCGATACGAAGAATAGCCATTTGTCTCGCGCATGACACCGTCGATCTTGGGGGAATAAGAAGTCGTGCCAACCTGGACACGCCTTAGAATAGTTGTACATGTTCGTTTTATCAAAGCGCACCAGATTTAGAATTGATCGTAGCAATAATGACGTTGATGATAATAAGATCGAAACTGATTGTAGAAACGATAGCAACGAAACACGAGCGTTTACGCGACCGCGACAAGCGATCACGGCACGCGACTGGGTTCGTCCGATTCACATATTTTCAGAGTGTTGTACCGAGTCAGTTATTTTTAAATAAAAAGGGTTATTTAAGATAGATCCCGTAGTCGAGGAATTTTTTTTCTTACAATCACGACCGACGAATTTGTTCCGCGTAAACACGCTTGAGAGCCATTGTAGTTTATAAAGGGATTAGGGGATTTTACCGGAAGACGATAATAAGTCGATATTTAAATAATTGTCATTCGTCGGATTCATGATGAAACTTTTACATTTTTCTTTTTTTTAATTACTTGTTTAATACAGTTTGATCACCTCGAAAACCCCTGTTCGTTCTTTCCGGAAAAGATACGAGGTCTAGTCTCGCGTACTTGTATTTGGCCCGAGACAAGATCTTGTCTCTTGATTTCGGTCTCCGTAAAGATCTTCGTAATTTTATGAAATCACTCGTATCCCCTTAATGAAATTCCAGAACTTTGCGGAGAACGATAAAAGTACCGTTCAGTTTGTAGATAATTAGAAACTTTTTAACCCTGTATTGGTCGCGTTCCTTAATTTCACGTCCAGTGATCGCACGAATTACAATAGTAATTCAAATCGTCTATTTTTCTTTTTACTGGTTTCATTAAAATTCAAAATTCATGGGAAAAGGCAGAATGAGACGAAGTTACCTGTCGAACTTTCGTCGCGAACTGACTTTGGATTACAATGGTAATCTGTATGATTAATGCAGGTTTAACAGGCGTTCAGGGCACTCTGCGACAACACGATCGATCCTAACACGCCGATCGAAGCTTTAAAATGAAATAAATACTTTTACCGTTTACGATACATCGCGCAGGGGACCGCATTGTAACGTTGCGTGAAACTTCCTTACTCATTGGCGCTCAAACGATTATCGCGTGTACCTGGATAAACCGTAGAGTTACGGTTGCAGGCACCGAAACCGAAACGATTCTGCCCCCAGCTGGTGGTGTCAGTGAACGCGCAGGAAAGTTCATCCCTGTGTATTTTCGGCGATAACGCGATATCTCGCCTAATCTCTCTACGAGTCACGCTCGGCTGTCCTCCGTAATCCTCCACGCGTATGCAGGCCCGTACCGAGCGGTTTTCCCTCCAAAAAAAATAAATACTGCAGCACGATCGTCACCGAAATGAACCGCGAATCAAAATAAAACAGCGAAACGACTGGCGCAGGCAGCGAACGAAAATCTCTCTCTCTCTCAGCAAGGACATCGGTCAATTTATCTGCCGTCACTGTCACGAACGCACGTCCGCACGGGGGATGTAACAACGTTCGCCGGTTCGCGCGCTTCGCCCGATGGTGTCTCACCTGACCAGCTTATCAGCAGGATTCCGTGTGTGCTTTGTAACCATGACGACACCCTCCTCACCTCCCCCGCCGCTTTGCGACGATAAGGACAAGATTTCGTGTTGGGTCGCGCGTTATATGCCTACGGGAATATCTCGACCGCCTCGGTGAAAGGTAAACGGAACCCTGCGCCGCGAGATGATGTCGAGAACGTCAACCGTGGAACGGTACAATAAATTCTGATGCAACTCCCCTTCGGGGAGGAACGCCTCTCGTCGAGGGGTCGTGAGAGATAGGAGCGACTCGCCGCTGGCAAGTGTCACGTGCAAGTTACCAAGCGACGACCAGTGGGAAGATTAAGGGTGCGATTCCAGGGGCGTCGAGGAGGGGGGCGTGGGGAGGGGGGAGGGGGGTGATCGGGGAGGAAAACAAGGGTCCGCGATCGGGCCAATTAGATCTCGAGCGGCGACGTGAAACGGAGGGGAGGTCCGCAGGCTCGCCGGTCGAGCGTGTCGAGAAAAGAGATAGAAAAAGGCAATCGCGGGTACCAAGATGGCGGACGAAGAAGGGGAAGATCGGCGTCCGGGGTTCCGTCCGAAGAGCTAATCGTCGTCAGTCAATATTTGACGGGCTCTCGGATCAAACCGAAGCTTCGGTGCCACGCTACCAGACGGCAGCCCGGTTGATTCGACCCACCTTGGGAGCGCACCTGTGTCAAGCCGCGGCGAGCTGCGCGGTGCCGCGCCGAGCGTGTAGAAGAGCGCGTAGAAACCTCGCCGCGCGAGTCTAAACGCAGCCCGGAGCCTATCGGCCGATTATATTCTCCACGAAAATATCGGGCAGCAGTCGGCCGTTGAAGCGGAACTTGGTTCTACGACGAACACACGCACCCCCCCAACGGTAAGTTCGTTCTTTGAGATTTTCCGTCCCCCGTGCCCGCCGCCTCGCGCGACCGCGAACGCTCTTAACGGACTACCCGCCATCCGCGGGGATTGCCACTAATATTTTCCGTATCACTTTTTTCCTCTCTCTCTCTCTCTCCCCCTTTTCCTCCCGCGAGAGTCGATAAGAACACGCGGCGCGAAGGAAAAAGGAAAGAGCGGAAGGGATGAGGGAGCGGTAGCCTGAAGAAGAAAAGAAGGGAGAGCTCTCGGGAGCCCCCCGAGGTATGTATCTCTCGCGTGCACGTGCCGATTTTTATCCGAGCGATATTCTGCCTTTTTATTTTCCTTCTTTCGTCCGATTGTTTTCTTTCGCTGTCTTCCGCGTGCGAGGGAGAGAGAGAGAGAGAGAGAGATATGTAGAGAGCGACAGCGACGCGACGGTCGGTGAGAGAGAGAGAGTGAGAGAGAGAGAGTGAGAGAGAGAGAGGGAGAGCGGGTATGGGTAACGAGAGAAAAGAAGAAGCGAGAACGGAGCGACGGAGAGACTGTCGCGCGTGGTTCATCCCGCACTCAAAGAACACTTGTGTTTTATGTACGGCGTTCGTCGACACTTGCGTGTTTCCTCGTTTCCGAAATCCAGAGACGCGTGCTCTCTCGTGCGTCGTGACGCTTCTACTCCACGGTATTTTCCTTATTCCCTCTTCTGCTCGCCGAAGGTCGCCCGCGCAAAAGGTGTTTGCCGCTGTCCTCGAGGTCGTGTTTTAAATTTCTTCTCGTCACTTTTTCAACTCCCGGCCAACGCGTGTTCATACCACCGCTTATGTGGAGCGTTAATAATCGACGAATCCGGGGCCAATCGTCGCGTCTGCTCATTCCACGGTTCTCGCTCGTTTTCGCCTTGAGTTTTTCGACCTCTTCGTCGCCGTAATTTACGAACCGTTTGCTCGTCGCACTCACGCGCGACGAGCGATCGTACTCTCGTCGTTAATTCACTCGCGAGCGTTAAGTTCGGCCGGCGGATACTCGGCCGTCGCTCGAATCGAATCGCCGTCGGGACGACGAGAAACGACGAACGCGTTTTCGAGACGGATACGACGCGCACGTTACACGCGCGCGCGGGAATTACGCAACGCGGGTCACCGTATCTTCGTTCGTGGCTTCAACGATTCCTGCGCGGAATCATGAAACACGAAATATCGCCGGAGACGAGTTTTCTCGCACGCGCGCGTCTCGCCGAAGCTGAATCGGCGTTCCTCGCGGCGTCTGGCACGAAACTATCGGATGCCGAGAAGAGAGATACCCCCGAGCGCAGATAATATTTT
Source organism: Pemphredon lugubris (assembly GCA_933228935.1). Taxonomy (NCBI): domain Eukaryota; kingdom Metazoa; phylum Arthropoda; class Insecta; order Hymenoptera; family Crabronidae; genus Pemphredon; species Pemphredon lugubris. The sequence continues at coordinate 53,036,254 of OW121817.1, read as the reverse complement.
ATTAATCATTAAGCACATAGCCGCGGTACGTGGAAGATAATGGGAATAATATCAGGCAATGACGATAATACTGTTTGTCGTGTGCGTTAATTATTGGTCCTCGCGTACTCCCTGTACTCGCTCAAGTCGCGCGCCGTCGCTCGACGCCCCTCGACGCGATCCGACGTCCCCGGATACCCGTCCGTTTGCCATTCCCGTTTGACCCACCTTTCGCGCGAATCGTTTCCGTTCCGTCGGATTCGATGGGGTATTTTGGGGGGCGGGAGGTCACGTGGTTTGATTCCCCCTCTCGAAGTTTTTTTTTTTTGTTGTACTACCTCGTTAGAGCTTTTCCAACGTCCAAGTACAATCGTGCAGTGATAAGAGAGAGAGCGATATTTTCAGAACGTTATAACGTTGTGGTATTAATCGCGGGACTATACAGAACGAGTGCTCATTCCCTTCATCCATAAAAAATACTTAAATACGTCTTTGGTCGAAAATTTTTTTTTTTGTTTGCCTGTGAGGTCTTGTTAGGACCGATTTTGATGAAATTTCGCACGAGTTCTATGGAATTCACTTAATTTTTTACCGGTGCGTCTGGAACGTGATTAATTTCTCGTTCGATTCATGTTTTTGCATTGGCAATTGTTTTAGACCCGAGAATAATCCTTGCATAAGAGGCCTTATTCTTGCTTCGTAATCGTCAGATTTCTATTTGATCACCGATCGAAGAAAGGCATCTCCCGTTATCTTTTTATTGTACGCTTCCAGCTTCGATATTTACTGTCGAGATTTATGCTAAGGCTGCCATATTACCCATTCGTTTCGTTTTTGCGAACGACGAATTAACGCGAAGTAAGGTAGTCTTAATGTAAATTTCAACCGCGAGTACCACCGTATAATTATAGCCTGGCAATCCGCAAAATGATGTTAAAAGATTATTATATTACGGAAGAAAATACGAATTTGTGTATTTTAAACGTCACAATAAACGTTAGTAAAATTGAACTTTTTTCCGTATAATCGAAAATTTCGGATAATAATTTCTTATAACAATTCATTTATTATAACGAATTTTGGCAAAAAAAAACCCTGTCGAATCTTTTTTAATGCTTTTGTAAGTATACGACCCTTAAAATTTTGAACCGGGAGCCACGCCTGATTCTGATACTGGTAAGAATACGAAACGCGACGCAGTTACCGCTGCATTTCGAATTTACTTTTGCGACACCGGATACCTTCTCCTCTCTTTACCGAATCACTCTGTTTACGGCGAAAACAACGAAGAAGATAATTGTTTGCACGACGTACCGCGCGACGTTAATCGCGTCAACGTTCGAGCCGAGGCAGTTCTCTCGTTGTAAATTACAGTAATTGCGCTGTAAAGTTCTCTCGCCCGCGCTAGCAAGTATTCGTCGCGAGACGTTTATTAACCGCGACGGCGGATTGGACCATAAAGAGCTTTCATTGTCGCCATTTTGGACGCCGAAAGGACCGTCATTGGTAAGAGGTAATTTTACCGTAAATCGTTAGTCTCCGTCGACTCGCGTTTCTCGGGAGAAAATCGTGCCCCCCTTTTTTGGCGCGAAAAAAGTGTCTTCGACGATTATTCGTCGTCGACGAAAGTGACGACAAAATTCCGTCGCTGTTGGTTTCCGACGATCGCGAAGAAACTCGATCGAAGCCGTGTGATCGATAATCGAAATTGTATCAACGGCGTTTCGTAAGCCGATTCTCCAGGCCTTCGGTGAGTTTCTTTTTTTTTCGACGATGGAAAATTACGAACACACCAGTTCCAGGAATAGTTGCGTAACGCGTCGAGCGTAAAGGTCTATTTACACATTTCCGTATCGTCACGGCTCCGTATCCGTCGCCGTCAAGGTCCGGCCGAAATTTTCGAGCGGAGGATTTACACCTCATCCGTAACGTCACCCTCCGTAATGCCGTCGCCCATAGTCCTCTGTGCAATTTGAACGGCGCTGTCCGTACTCGTCCGTCGCATGACCACGTCGGCGCATCCTTCTCCGTAAACTTCACCGTAGCATAATTTTCACAGTTTTTGCCGGAATGACCATAGTAGCCAGATGTTTTATTGCCTATCCCGCCGAGCGGTGCAAAAAGGTCGCTATTGTGTCGAGGACCCTCGGAAGGATTTAAGAAAATGTGCATGTTTTCGGCTGGGTGAAGAACAAACAGCGAAGAAATGAAAGAAAGAAAGAAATTTGTTGAAAATAGTTTTTTAAAAATTAACCAAAAATTTCAAAACTGAAACATATACATTACCATATATATTGTTACGAATGTTTATGTATTTCATTGCCTTCTTGGCGTCCGGCATTGCCGATAGGCAATTGTTAGTTGCCGGGCGCCGAGATTCCAATTATAAATATGAGTTGTTGTATTCGAGTTCTCAGAAGGAACGGTTGTGCTTCCTGTATTTTAGCAATAAACATTATCTTTTTTAAATATACCTATTTTGCGGTCGCGTTCGCGCTCGATTCGTAACAATATGTTATATGTCATATATATTATTATATATATATATATATATATATATATATATATATATATCGTTTTATGTCTGCTATATATATATATATATATATATAGATATACATTATCTCTAACGTATATGTATATAATATAATATCCATATTATGGTCTGCAAATGACCATAAATATAAATAAAAACAACAGTATGAAACTCAGCAAATCCACGAATTTGACGGACGTACAAAGTGAAAATATCATTGGGAAGAAATCAGAGGATTTTCTGACGGAGACACGATGGTGACGGACGTGCCGGTACGGACACACGCTGGACAAAGTGGAAACAGCACCATTGAAATCGTACACAGGCATATTCTTTTACGATACCACCGGCCAAAAGTACGGTTACGGTGACGGCTATGTGGGAATGACTTCCGACGTTTTGTGACGGGTGTGCCGGTACGGACGCATGCTGGACAAGTTGGAACAGCACCATTTAAACCCAACAGAGGAATATCTTTTACGATCCTCCCGGCCTTACGGAGTCGGGACGGTACGGAAATGTGTAAATAGACCTTAACACGTCACCCCTCGGACTCTCCTCGTCGCGACGCTCGTCGAGGGAGAAAAAAACATAAAAATTTCATTTTCACTTTGATCGAATGATACCGCTTCGCACGTACGCGCTCACACACGTAACTCCCACGCACACCGATCACCGGGATTTTCATCTACGACGATAAGGATTTCCTACTCGACTGATAAAGAAAATGGCCTCGTCGTGTTCGCGATTCGAGGAATGACGCAAACCCACCTCACGGTTGTGTCTTTTGTCTCGACGATCACGACAATAATTACTTCGCACATGAATCGGATCGAAAAAAAAGATCGATCGGGACGCGTCGAGGAATACGAAATTCGGCATTTAACGTTCGCGTCGTTCTTGCCATTCGCGTCGACGAAAACCTTTTTATCGTTTTCACGACGAAAGACCGACACACTTATTCCTTCGCATTCGATGAAACTCGCACGATTCAACCCGCACAAAACGTCTCGAAGAGAACGATCGAGAGAGCAGTTCCCCTGATTTCTCGTGGTATCCATCGATCGTCGATCTCGTGTCCTCCGAACTCGAAAGGGTGGCGGTTCGAAATTCCAAGAGGACGATCGGTATCCAGCGTTACTTGAAACAAAAAAAAACGGCGAAACGAGCGAATCACTGCGCGTCCCGGAGTTCACCGAAAGCGGCGCGTATGAAAGATTTGGCCGACTGACTCCGTTACGGAAGAAGAGGAGCGGCCCTACGCGCTCCTGGCGGACCCGACGACTGAAATTATCATTTTAGCTGATATACTAGCTAATGTAAGGATGCAGTTTTATCTCTTATTATCATGGGAAACGAGATAAATCGCGATAGTGCCGTTTATTTTGACAGCGTGCGGCTCTCACCGTTTCTCGCTCAGATCCGTTCGCGATATATCGCGAGATATCGCGAGACTGGCCCTCGCGGATCGATGACGTTACACCGCGAATGCCCTTAAACCGGAAATCACCGGGTGTCCTCGCATATTCGCGAGTATCGTCATATTTGATCAAACTCTCCTCGCGTTCGTGGGAACGAACCAAGGAAGGATCAAAGGGAACGAGAGGAGATTGGCGCGCGCGACAGAAAAATCGACGATATTTTTATCGGAACGACGAATGGGATCGTATACGAGAGTGATAATAAACAATAATGTTGACTCGAAAGGATCGCAACCTTCGATCACTGAGTTTTCTCAATCGTTCTCGGTGGTCGAACAAACGAACTCCGATCGCGTTATCGCTCGTTATCGCGGCGCGGATGCTAGCTCGTAATTAGTTTCTTCATTTTCCGATAAATATTCCATTTTTTCGAATCGATCTCAGATAGGCTGCGGAATCACGTTCGAAAATCAGTTTTGGATCGATCCATTCGCACCGATTGCTTTTCGAGTTCGCTCGTCTGTTCTCGCGAAATACTTTGATTCTGCAATATGTGCGGTTATCAAAAAATGCGAGAGCGACGGCGAATGATTCGAAGAAGTTGAATGTAGTTCGAGGGAATCGAAATAGCTTGGAATTAGGGACGCGCATTTCTCGCGTGGCTGTGTGCACGGGGTTTAGCGAATTAACGTCTTTACGAGCACGTCGACGACGCGCGAGGATTTGCGAAATTAAGGCACCTTGAGACGTTGTTTCCGCGAGCCACGAAAGGTGGGGCGTTGTTGTACGATTCACGCTCGATTCCGCGCTTTGTCAGAAAGTTTTACGAGTTTATATTTTTAGTGGGTGAAATTTTAATTCCCCTTACCACGATTATTTATTACGTTTATCCTAGTGACGCAAAGAATTTGTGTGCACGCTTATGAGCAGGGATGATGAAATTTTACTAGAACGTGGAATATTCGCGATGCTCGTTTAACGGCGCGAAACGGATCATTTTAGCTGATACAATAAAAAGCTGAAGGAAATAAAACAAGATGTCTGCTAAAGATTTCGCGTTACGAGGATCGTATCTCGTCGAAATTCGATTCCAAATCTAAATTAACGCTGGGAACGATGAGTTTAATCGTTTACAGTGTTCAATTTGATGTATTTAAGAGACTGGTTTTTCATGAATGACTCGGATTCGTACTAAAATATATTTGACGTTTCCGATCACCAATTTGATCTATTTAAAAGATCGATTTTCACGAAAGACTCTAAATCGTACTCAAACACATTCGAGGATACAGAAACTGTATAAATCAAAAGACAAGGTCTTGTCTCGTGCCAAGTACAAGTACGCGAGAGTAGACCTTGTTTTAATTTCCACGGACACCCGGTTTTCGAAGTGCGTAAAATATAAAATTGAAAACAGTCGGGACGACGGTGGTGCTTCTACCATTACTATACATATACGATTCGCATACTAACAACATACTTTTCATGGTCGAGCGTTCTTATCGCCGCGAGAATATTGGCTACCGAACGAATACGAAGTGACGGTGATCTCTATCGGTCGATATCTCGCGATCGAGAGTAAAAATAATCGTTACTGTCACGTACGCCTCGAGCCGATCGCATCTGATCGACCAAAGGTTGTTCCCTCCGAAAAATATCAGGCCCCTTCTCGATCCGTCGCCATCGATGGCTGTCGATCGAGCGGCCAGAGTCTCGCGAAGGATTTACAAATTTATTTCTTCTTCGCTACCTGAGTTCGCGTTTCGAAGTTTACTCTTCGCGCGTCATTCGAAAAATCGTCAAAGTTTCGCCCATCGATGACGCTTTATTTGTGCGCGTGAATCAGTACGCGACGATGACGTAACGAACGATCATTATCTACGAACCAAGCCGCGTGAATAACCCATTTTGGGAAATCAAGAAACAAGCGATCGTAACTGCGCGCCGCACGGTTCGCTCTAAATCCTCCGATAAAAGAGTTTTCCGCTTCCCGTATTACCAATCTCTCGCTTTCCGCCGTAACGAACGTAGTTCCATAATGCCATCGACGTCCCATCGCCAATGACAAAGAGATCCTTTGCGAAATTCTCGGTGTTCCCGACAAACGTTATTTTGACGAATTAGGGACGTTAATTACGGACTACGCGTCGATCGTAAATGTTCGTCCGCGTAAGGGGTTTCAATGTTCTGGCAAAAAAAAAAAAAACGTAATGCGGTGCGCACCCTTTCAGCGTTGCCTCTCCCGGGGAGGCGGTTTCTAAGCAGGTCGATACGAGACGGGGAATGAATCATCATCCCCTCGTTGGTCAAGCCACGGTTGTTAGAAAATGGCGTTGGCAACGATGGTGTATGGACAACCCGCGATCCCCTCGCCTCTCCGTCTCTCGCGCCGTTATCTCGTTCGTAGCCAGCGAACGGCAGCGTTATCGACGAACAAACAAACGGACCCCTCCGCGGTCTTTTCTCCACTCGATCACCAGGGATTCTCGACGCCTCCCTTCCCTCTCCCGTTCGCTTTTCCGTTGAAAGAAAAAAACGAGAACTCAAATCGACGCGTTCGGTGTTCATCGATGGCGGTGGCTCTCTCGGGGAAAATTTCTCGCTGAAGTTTTCACGGTGACAGAGTTCCTTTTTCTTTCCAAACGCGGTCCGCTTGGGAAGGAGGAAAAAAGTGAGCTTCGTCGGATAGTTTCGGTGTTCGTCTCTGGTAAATTGTCACGGTAAACTCAAAGAATCGCGCGTGTGTCCATCTCTGCTCTTTATCGAGAGTCAACGATATATTTGTCAACGTATATCGTCCGTATTGTCTATAAAACGATACATTTCCAGAAAAAGAAACAGACTCCGCTACACCCATCGATCCCCCGTTATTACCGTAGAACTCAATTCCAAGCGATCGTAAAGTACGATACGGGTGAGGACTCGTGAGAATTTTTCGCGATACGCGAAAAATTGAAAACAAACAATCGCGAGATCGACGCCGCCGCCGGCGTGGAACGAGGAAGGAAGCGAAACGAATCGAAACGAGAGGACTGACCAATGAGGTAGAAGGTGTCCGGCCAATCGAACGGCTGCACTACTCTCTCCTTCGCCGTACATCGGCTCTCGGGCTTCCCGGACGAGAGAGCGGATTCTACGCGCGTTCTTTCGCGACCCTCTAGCGATCCGCTTTCGACTCGGGAGCAAGCTGCCGAGAAAGCGCTCCTCCGCCACCTCCCGTGTTTCCACTTTCCACCTTCCAGCGATCTCCGCGATTCCGTCTAGCTCTCTCGGTAGGGCACCTCTCCTGCCTCTCGTAAACCTGCTCAGTTCGTAGCCGCGTCTCGACGGCGGTGCGTCGTCGGCCGTACACTCGAGGAGCCGCTTCGACGACTCTCGCCTACTTTATTTCGTTGCATCGCGAACGCGCCGGTGATACGAGTGGATCGAGCGTGATCGATGGTGAAGGATTGCTGGAGCGAGCGGAGCACTGTTCGAATCGCTGGAACGGAGAACCGGTGGGAAAGGAAGAGATCGAGGGACCCTAATCGCGGACAAATGCGGCACGTAGCGAACGAGGTAATTCGGTAGGATCGCGGACGAGGTTTCTTTCGATTGTACCGCGTGTCCGGTGCTCTTTGAACGTTCGCGATGTTCGACGAGACGCAGTTTCTTCTCGATGACAGTTCTCTTGGAGTTTGATCAGTGAAACTAGTAATCGATCGTTTTTGTCAATTGAATTGTAACGTATAAAATCATTCGGCTTTATTATCTGATCGTGATAAATCATTGCGGCCATCACGGTCAAATAATAACGCCAAATGATTTTATGCAATGCTGTTACGGACGGTACGCGAATGAGACCGCAAAATAGGCATATTTAAGAAATAATGCTTATTGCCAGAATATAAAAAGCACAACCGTTCCTTCTGGGAACTCGAATGTAACAACTCATATTTATAATTTGAATCTCGGCGCCCGGCAAACTAACAACTGCCTAACGGCAATGCCGGACGCCAAGAAGGCAATGAAATACATAGACGTTCGTAACAATACTATTTAACAGTTCCCTTAAGTTTAGTTTATCTCGGTGGTTCTCTAACAAGATTCGAGCGACGGTGGGAAAGTAAGTTACGATGACTGGCGTATCTTTCGTCTAATCGAGAGATCGTCGCCGTAACACTGCCCCTCCGTACCCCGTGGAGTAATTTGTCGAAAATTTTCTATCGAGGATCATCGTCGCTCGGCCGTCGACGAACGTCCGACGTGATTCCATCGATCGTCTACGATAGCGCATATTTTTCTAATCGACCTACCTATTTTCAAACTACCGCGCTTCTTTTCGTTCACCCGTGCCGAGATACCGCGCAGATAATGCGTCAATTCTCCAACCGCTGAAAAAGGAAGCGAAGGAAAACTGGGAAGACCAGGTTGTTGTTTCACGAGCGAGCCGATCTTCGCCGGAAGTAGCGCGAGGTCCCCGGCCGACGAAACGAGCCGAGAACCGTCGCGTGCTCGCTCCGGAAGTCGAAACTTGACATTGCCGAAGGGAAGTGTGACGCGTCCAGGGCAAACACTGCCTCGCGCATTTTTTCTCTAGACGGACGAGGTGTGCCGTCGGCCCCCGCCTCCCCCCCCCCCTCCCCACCCCCCTCCCCCATCTGGCCCCACCCCCCACCTCTTCCCGAGCCGACAGGTTATTTCTTCTCGCGCGTAGTCGGCTGGAAACGTGTCGCGTGCCTCGAGGATCCCCCTTCGAGATGATGACTAATGCCCCCTTTGTCTTTGCCTTTCGTCGTTTTGCTCGGAAAGTCGGCGTATCGAAGGCGTTTGCCAATAACGAGCGCGAGCTCGTTTCAAGGAGATTCTTGGAATACGAATCTGCGTCGTTGATCGCGTCCATCAAAGTTGACGATTACTCGTCTCGCTGGACACCCCGGTGTTCTCGAGGATGACTAACGTCCGTCGACGGGACCGGGGATCGGGGAGCGATGAAAACTGGGGCGAAAGCAAAAGTTTCCGGGCAAACGATACGACCTAGACACCGATTTGCTCTCGTATCGTATCCTGACGAGATTACCCGAGCCGGTCGCGTGTCTCCTCGCCGCGATGGTGTTTGGTTATCGTGCAACGATATCGCGAAGGAGGCCTTTTGGTCCTGGTTTGCCGGTGGTGTTTCTATTTGTCTCCCTAATCTCTCCGATCGGCTCTTAACGTTCGAAATTCGGTTGGATCGGTCCCGCCGTTTGTGCCGTTTAAGATGACTACCTCTGTTTGGCCTCTCGTTCGCGCAAACACATTGGGTTTTCGTATCTTACCGGTAGTCAGCTTGAGAGGAAGGGACGAGCATAGTCGCCGATGACTATAGGCGCGAACGTTTGTGTTCCCTCAGGACGCGATGAAGGAGACACTGGTGAAGCAGGAGATCAAGATGGAGTGGGAGAACAATCAGCCGGGGGAAGGGTCACCGCAGGTGTCCGCGGCCGAGGAACATTCCGCGGGCAGTCCTCAGAGCGTCATCACCGCTAGGAGACACGTCAGGACGATTACGACCGCCGGTCACATAACCGAGAGCGTCGCCGAGCCTGATCCAGGATCCCCCGACGCGAACGTAGCGTCCGGTAATCATCAGATTCAGCAGCAACAGCAGCATCAGCAATCCGATCAGAATCATCAGAGTCAGCAACGCGGTTACCAGGAGGAGCAACATCATCAGCGTTACGTGCAAATCTCTCACGGTGTCCCGGAAGCGGGGACGATTCAGCAACATCGCGCCAACGAACAGCGTGTGGTCTACGTCACAGCCAACGGCCAGGAAGTCCAGGTGGAAGTCTCGGAAACGGACGCGAACACGCTAACCGTCAAAGAACCGCCCAGGTAAGATGTCGCAAATATCGCGGAATAGGGACGAACCGTACCCGATTACCCTCTCCTTTCGTAATCCTGAATTCTTTTCGAGAAGGTACGAGACCCCTGCCCCGGAGAGAACGGAAGTCGAGCGGATCTACGCCTATTCCGACGGCCAGCAGGTTCGAAGGGAAAATCACGTGATCGCGGTACAGGTGCAGGACAGGCGGGTTCACCAGGCCCCTCATCAGAGGTACAGTCCCCAGGAGAGCGGTCAACCGGGAAATCAGAGTGGTGCGGGTTCGAGGTATCAGGGTTCGCCGGTCCTGAACTCGAATGAGGAATACGAAAATTCGCCGATGGTCTCGCAGCCAGGAACGACTATCCAGCTGGCCTCCCCCGCTCCACCTTATTCACCGCCGGTCGGCGATGGCGTTCGAGGGAATCAGCAGTCCCAGCCGCAGCAGCAGCATCATCAGCATCATCCCCATCATCACCTGGTCGGTGGTTATCCCGACGGTTCCGGCGGTGGTATGAAGTACGACGCCGATACGGCGGCCGCTGCCGCGGAGAACATCAAGGTGTCCAGCACGTATACCACTCTCGAGACGGTAGCGATTCCTCCGTCCCCTACGGTGCAGTACGCGCAGTACATACCTGGCACTGAATCCTTCCAGCCAGGACCGACCTACAGTTACAGCAAACCCGGAGATCAAGTGATCCTGACTTATCCATCACCGGCCCAATTGGGATCTCGTAGCGTAGAGGTAAGCGTCTTTCTTCTTCTCCTTCTTCTCTTCCACCCGCGTGGGCATCGACGCGTACTCTGTATTTCTCAAATTTCAAATGTTCCCCCGAGAGCCCTCGAAGCAATCGGCTCTTACCGGGCAGCGTTAATCACAAATGGAAGGTAAAATAATTTGTTGCACAGCGGTTAACTGTTCGGCAGGTCGAGAGCCCCGGTAGCGCCTACATCAAGGGCGATCCAACACTAGCTTCATCCCTGGCTAATTCTCGCGGCGTCTCGCTCCACTACGAACAACCGGGCTCCCCTGGCTCCCAAGTGACACTCTACGGCGGTGGTAGCGGCTCCTATCAGTACGTGAAGCCACCCCCCGGTGACTATTGGTCCACGGCCGGTACGCCATCACCACCCACCTTGGAATACGTTCAGGGCTACTCCGGTGTCACGGCGATCTCCGTCAGCGACGCCGCGAACATGCAACTCTACTCCGGTGGTGGTTACAGCGTCTCGAGTGCCGGCGGCGGTGGTCCATCGTCGTGGGCCACTCTGCCACTTCCCGGAGCGGAAGAGAATTTCGACGGCGCCATAATGTCCGCGGATCCGAAGGAGTGCGCCAACTGCGCCTCGAACATGACGCCGCTGTGGAGAAGGGACGGTACGGGACACTACCTCTGTAACGCTTGTGGCCTATACAACAAGATGAACGGCGTCAACAGGCCACCCATGAGACTCGGAAAACCGAAGCAGCCTGTCACACCGGTAAACGCTGTGCCTATTTTCTTTTTTTCACGAACGATCGATTTCCGTGGATTTTCTCTCATTCTCGGTTACGCGTGGCGTTTTTTTGGGTCGCAGTTATTTTTTTCCACGATTCTCTATCCCTCGAGACTTTGCTAGACGCCCCCCTCTTCCCGCCGACGAAAAAGCTTGACCGTCCGCGAAACGAGGTCAGCGATGTTTGCGCTGATAACTCCCTTGTCCGGGGATCGCTTCGTCGTTTATTGTACACGAGTTCGATATTAAGTAATGTTTGTGCCCTCTCTTTCTCCTCCTCCCTCGTGCCCCTTCCACCCCCCGCCACCACCGTTCTCTTCCTCCCGCGTAGCGCGTGAAAGATCGGGAGAAGAGGCACGTTATCTGCCGGAGAACAAATAATCACTCCGGGACTCACGGCGTTCGTTGTTTGCTCTAGTTTTCTCGCACCGAGCACTCCCATTTTCGTGCTCTCGTTCCCCTCCACCCTCACCCCCCCCCCCCCGTGCCCCACCCCTCTGACATTAATACTCGAGGGATCGTCTCGACGGAAATTCGTAGGATGCGTCGCGACGCGCGCGGGTATTGCAAATTGATTTCGCGAGTGTTACGTAAAAATGTGCTAGGTTTTTATCATGTGGAGAGAAATCTCTTGGACAGAACATTGTTCTTCTTTCGTTTACAGACCGGTGTTAGGAGAACGGGGGTACAGTGCGCGAATTGTCGAACCAGCAACACGACCCTTTGGCGGCGAAACAATAACGGGGAGCCGGTCTGCAACGCCTGCGGTCTCTACTTCAAGCTGCATCAGGTGAGCCGAATGAATTTTCTATTCTCAAACTCGTTACTTCCGAATGATATTTATTCTCCCGGCGCGCCATAAATCTCGGCGCGTAATCAGCGTCGCTCGTGCGCGGGAATTGGCGCGTGGAGGATAAAACTGTGACCGATTGTCGTACGACGACGCGTCGCCTCTTCGAGGTACGGCGAAATTCTCGTAATCGCGAAGTCGAAACCTGCGGTACGACGAAGTTTCTCCCCGAATATCGCGTTCCACTCGCGCGTTTCGAAATGTCGCGTGAGAAATAAAAATACCACCGATCGCTCGATACCTCGAGGAAACACTCCTCAATTTAGGTAACGCGCGAGACGCGCGGATAAACGACGCTTCGTAATTGCGAAATTTTAATTCGCAACCGGTTCAACGGATCCTCCCGAATTTCTTGTTTTCTCTAGCACCGTTTAGTCGAGGTGATCTCTGTTTGCACAACTGTCAGCCGATCGAGAGCATTTCTTCGCGCATAATTATTTATTCTCGCCCAATGTACGAAAGAGAAAGGAAGTAGAGAGCCAAAGATTCCGATATCTCGAGATTCCGTAATAGTTAACCGTAGATAACTTTTGGCTCCAAACCGTCTGCTAACGGCGACTTTGTTCGATAGTAAAGATAGCGGACACGATAGTTTTCATTGTTAACCGATAATTGTTTAGCCCCTACAGTTGTACGCGGGGGCGCTTTAGATTTTTCGAACTCAGCGTCCGTTCTTTAATTCCATATTTCACGGCTTCAAATTCATGAGAAATAATATTTGCAAATATCTTTTTCTGCGTTATCTTCGAATGAACGCAACGATACATTTTGAATTCAACTGATTGCGATTAACCAGAAATTTTTGGCAATGAAATTCTGCCGAGTTCGCTGGACCGTGTACTGCAAGCCGCCATAAGATTCAAAGGAGAAGAAAGCGATCTGTTACGTAGGATCTATTCTAACACGTTTAAAATCCTCTAGATCGCTTACTCCAATATTTTCTATAATGTTCGCTCTTACGAATACGACGTTGGCACAACGATACGCGTGATTTTTCTTCTCTCTCTCTCTCTCTCTCTCTCTCTCTCTCTCCCTCTCTCCACCTTTGTAATCACAATTGTCGCAATGGAACAAAAGCGACGAGACGAATCTTTCGTTCGCCGGGTTTCGTTTCTAAAAGTCTCCACTGTACGCAATTCCTCTCGGGCGAGTAGGCAAGCGCGCGCGCGGAGCAAAGCGACGTCGTCGAAGGAACAATAAAGGACGCGGGTTAAAACAAATGCAGTAAAGGCGGCAAATAAAGGCGGTCGTGACTCGCGCGACAGTTATATGGTACCGTGCGTTCCGAGAAGGTTTCAACGTTTCACCTTCTTCTCTCTTATTCCCGCTTATTCTCGCTGGCGTGGGTTGACAGACAACCAGCTCGCTGCCTGGAGAACAAACAACGAACCTCCGGTTTCCGCTCCGCGAGTCCTTCGGGACGCACGTAACCTCCGACGTTGAACGAGATCCAAAGGAATCTTTTTCTTTTTTTAAGATTCCTGTCGAGTCATCGTCGTAAAATTCCTCTCGTCTTTAATCACCTCTCTCGTGTTTGATCGTCGTAGCGATCTTGGGTTTACAAGTTTCACGTGATATAATTCGTGATCGTTGAAACTACCGGAGCAGTCTCTCGATCGCGATGCCTCCGTTACGACACCGCGAGAAATTTGTCCATCGAAACCGTAGATTTTGGGATACACGGACAATCTTATCGGTTTCGATAAAGAGAAGTTGAGGCACCTACGGTTCGTCTCCCGCGCATCATCGATAAAGCTTCGGCGAAGCTAACGAAATAATTCGAATCTATTATGTTTGCGCGCGATTGTTGTACAGATACGAGGAATTGAGAATCGTACTGGTGTCGCTTGATTTTTTAATATTTTCTTTTATACTCATCACCGTGATTTTCAGATTGTCGGTGCCGCGTGAATCGATATTAATTAATAGTATCGATTCGTGCGCAGCCGGCGAGTCGCGTTATCGGTAATTTGTTCCCGATCGGAAAGGGCGATAAAAGTGGCAGGAGAATTGTTTTTATTCGAGATGGACGTCCCGCAATAGAGCCGCGTTATCGCGAGATCTCTTCGTGCGATCGCAACAACTTTAATTAAATTCGTGCTCGAGCGCAACGATCGAGGCGCGGAAATTTCTTCGAAATATTAGCTCGAAAACTTTATTACCTCTGCTCGATTATCGAATATTGAAATTATTGATTCTTATCGAGACGGTCACGTTATTTCTTTTTCTATTTCACTTCGAACAGGTAAACAGGCCACTGAGCATGAAGAAGGAAGGTATACAGACGAGGAAGAGGAAACCGAAGAATCACTCGGGGATATCCGGAAATCTTCCTGGACCGAGTGGCATCCACAAGACCGAGATTAAGTCCAGCTTACTCGGTGAGTCTTCGGTGAGCAAGTTCATTATTCAGTTGTCTTTATATTCGCCGACGCGACGCGTGCCCTTCCTACATTTCTGTACAACCTTCTTCCGTTATTCGTTCGTAATGATTGCAATCTTCTTAACGGTATCGGTGTACCTACAGGTAGGAAATTTACCGATCGGTCGATTCACCGCAAAACCGGAAATAGTTTCATTATCTATAACATATTTGAGATAATATCTATAGAATCTCGAGGTATATCGAATTGATACAAAAAGGTCGTTCTATCTGGAGCGCTTTTCGTCGCAAAGGCTATCATTGTTAAATAATAATTAATCAACACGACTCTCAGCGCGCAATATCACCTAACTTTATTCTTGGATATTTCAACCAGCTATTTATTTAATTACTCTCCTTTACTCTCCTTCGTTCCAAGTTATCGCGTCGTAATCAGCTCGATTGAAAATTCAGCGCGGCGAAATCTGGCAAGGGTTAATCAATATAGAATTGAAGCGTGAAAGCAACGAGCAAAAACGAGAATCACGATGGCTGACTAAACTTGACGCATGATCGAACGTGGACACGAGTCGCCCGGCAACGGGGAAGGGGGGTAGATTCGATGAGAGCACACGGTGGCTGGGGATTGGTCAGAGGCCGGGATGCGTTCCGATAACGATGAGTACTTTTCCTCGATGGGGATTAACGCGAAAGAGGGACGCGGAGTGGCGAGGGGGGGGGCAAGCTTCACGGTAGAAGAGCAAATGCCGCGACGAGAGGCCTTCGAGCAGCAATTCTTCCCTCGTGTCATTTTTCGGATGAACGGTAGAAACCGAAACAAGAATGTAATTGTAACTTTAACTTCGATCTTGCCCCGTCATTTCGTTTCGGCCAAGCGTCGCGCAAATGTGCCACCGTATCGTCAACAAAATATTTCGACGAATCGATGCGCAATATCACCTTGATCGCCAGAATTTCCCCGAAACGATCGATCCTGCTGACTGTATCGATCATATCAGCGCAGTGATCTCGAAAACTTGTCACCTCGTCCTTGAAAGTTTCGCGCAAAGTATATCCACGACCCGGGAACAAAGTCCGACGAAGGCAAAGCGCAAATAAAACCCGACGATCCACTCGCGTTAGATCCTCGATCCAGATAAGGATTTACGATGGTCTTCGAATCGCCGCAAGGACACGTGCCAGACTCGTTCGATCGCTTTAATAATCGATTCTAAGGGGGGAGGCGGTTTTCGCGATGATCGTTATCGCGCTCCGTTTCGACGCGAGGACGATCGAGGAATCGTGAAAACGGATAAAGAAAAGTATTCTCTCTTGTTCGGTTACAGTGGACTCGTTGCAGCTGAACGTGTACGCCGGTGGGAACGGTAGCGGGGGCGGGGATGGGTCTGGGGGAGTGGGAGGGACCGGAGGGGTAGAAGAGCATTGTCTTCCTGTAGGTACGCCGACCACGGTGCATTTAGGCCACGCACACTCGCCCCTCGCATTACCTACCGCCGCCGCCTTAAACCGTCAGACTACCCTTACGTAAGTTTCATATATTGTTCTTCGGCGAGAGAGGTGCGTGGAACGCGCGTGCGGAATTAACAAATAATTAGTTTGCCTCGTATTTAAGTGGATAATTGATTATCCCAGACGAGGATGTTCTTAACACGTTTCGTGCCACGTTGCGCCATCCGTAAAGCTGACGCTTTTCGTGTCTTTTGTTTTGCTCTACGATGCGTTTTCTCTTTTATAATAATACTGCTTTCGCTGTGACGAGCGTTCTAAAACACGTTAGTAGCTGCACGGAACGCGTTAACGCAATTATCGCCACGACGATGATAATTCGTTAGTCGTTAATTTAGTAACCCTCGATTTAATATGTTTTATAGCGTACCACCACTGGAGCCAATCACTAATCAATCCAGCGGTGACTTAACTTCGGTTATAACTTCCACGACGGCCGTCCATGCCGAGAGAACGTAAGGATTGCCCCCTCGTGAAAGGAAGAAACGAGAATGGAGTTTACCGATCGTAGTTTTAGCAGAGCGAGCAGCTTTATCGATCGCGAGTAAGAGAGTAATTTGTTGCCGACCGAGTTCCGTTCGAGCAGATCGCTTCTTTATCGACAATGTACAGAATCGAGGAACGATTCCATCTTCGTTGGCGATCGGGTTTCGCGACCTTCTCTCGTCGCCTCGAGAAAAGCGGACTGCCGTCGAAAGGAGAGGAGTGTCGACGACGGTGTTCGATGGATACGCGATTGCGAAAGTTTGCCTAGGAAAGGATTATTAGCATTTGTTCCTACCATCTATTTATATTTATTTTAAACTTTAGAAATCAATCGCGAGAGAATGGTTCACGGTGTCTGGAGTGATTCCGTCATTACCGGTCGCTCTCTGCCGTATCGACGGTGATGTCGATACAGAAACGAGCGTTCGCCGTATTCTTTCGCCCTCTGTGAGAGGAGAAGGGAAACGATGTTCTCGTCGGCCCGTTTGGCGATCGGCATCTTCATTTTTCTTTGTTTTCTTTCTTAATTAGGATATATTAAAGCACGTATTTTTATCTCGCGCCCGTTCGAGGGCGCCTTGTAAATATACGCATTCGCTATGTCGTCCAAAGATACATAGATACGAGCCGCGGCTATTAAACAACGAGATTACGTAGTTCCACGAAAGTGTTTTAATAATGAAATTCGTAGATCTTTCATTGTCTCTTCGACAAATGAATTTTAATTAGTCGCTTCGCGCCCTCTTCCTTAAGAAATTCTGTCGACTTTCCACGCGTGTCTCCCCTTCGGTGAAAATGAATTGTCGCGAGTGTAAAGCAAAAGCCCTTTAAAAAAAAAAAAATCTTTCTTACTCGATTGCACTTGAACGTAACGGAGCGTTACTTAATAGCCACGCCTCGAATGTACATTTAAGTATAGCGTATCGACTTCCCCCAAAGAGTAATATATGCATATACGAGGATCGTTTTGCGAGTACGCGACTCGAGAATCCTTGGGAGGAAGTTTCTTCTCCCGTGGAGTATCCTTTGTCCTGAGCGCGCAGCCATATTCCCAGAGAAACTATTTATTGCAATCGCTGAGAAAAGAATCTTGATTGGTTCTTCGGCAACGTTGCGCACGGTAATACAGTTTTCGTGTACCCCGATTTATCCTACTTCCCTTTTTGTTCAGAACAACGAATTCGTTTGGCAATTGCCAAGAACAATCGCAGATCCGGAAGAATGTACGCGCTTAATAAAAGATAGGTATTTTGTAAGACGTTCCTTTTGAATAAAACGAATCGATTATGTTCGTCCTCCTGTCGAGAATTTCATTAAAAACAGGAAGCTTGAAAAACCAACGCGCGTATCTGTTCGTGTTTCCTCGTGGAGTCTCTGACAGTTCAGCCGTCGGATAAAGGATTACGGAAAACAAAGTGGTGGATACGCAAACGCATGTTGTGCTAATCTTTTTTGTTACGTACGCGTAGGCACGACGCACGATCTACAATGGTGAGGATTCTAAATAAATCCAACGTACTTTCCTGTCACGCGGAGATTTCCACTCGTACAACAAACATTTGCTCCGTTCACAACTTAAAACAGAAAATTTCGTTCTCTCAACAATTTAAATCTTACCATTGTTCCCCGAATTTGCACGATCGCAAAATTTGTCCCTTGGAAGATTTCCATTTCACTAGAAACCATCCATCGTTTTCTCCTACCAAAAAGGGAAATTCTGTACCCGAGGAAGTTTACGATCGCACGAAATCACGAACAAAAGACGACGTATCGATCCCGCGAAAACGCTCGAATCTTCGAATGTCGACAACGAATAGCGGCCCAAAAGAAACGCAAAACAAATGAAAAATCAGGAATAAGGTGGAGGGTACTACCGATGGAACTAGAAAGGAGCAAGAAAAGCGGCGGTAAGGATCGTCGATCGACGGGGCAGAGGGACAAAGAGGGCAGCCATGAGAGGAGAAGGAGAGGAAGAGGTGAAGAGGGAGAGAGAAGGAGAGAGAGAGGCCGAGGGGGCCGTGAGTCCATCAGCCTAAAGAGTGGCTATCGTGCCGGCTAAGGGCTATTCCATGTTAGCCGCTCTCGCCGAGCTCCTTTTTTTTCTTGCTCCGTATTCCCCTCCAGGACTTTTTGTACGGCGCAACCGTGGCGCCGCCCTCGGGATCCCTTCTCGAAGAGGGAGAGACTCCGTGAGCCCCGCCGTCCAGCCACCGCAGTCTTTTACCTCTCTCTCTCTCTCTCTCTCTTTCTCTCCTCACCAATTTACTCGTTCCCTCTCCCCCCCCCCCGCCCTTCTCCGTCCATTCGAGTTCTTTATTTCCATTTTTGTTCCTCGCTTTTCGATTTTAGTGCTACACCGTTCCCTCCCCCTCTCTCTCTCTCTCCACCTTTCAGCTAAACTGTCATTCCGTTTGTTCTACCTCTATCCCCGCACTTTTTCTTCCTTTAGGGCTACCAGTGTTGGTGGTATTGGTATCACTGTTATTGTCGATCTTACCGTGTCCACCTTTATTCTGTCTACCAATTTTGTATCTCCCTCTCCCTTTCTCTCTCGAAACATTCTTTCTTTTTTGCCGTTCTTGTCCCGCGCTTTTTGATTCTCTCGCTACTCAATTCCTCTCCCTGCCGTCCTCTTTGGTATCTATCCGTCTCTCCTCGCGACCAAACTGTTACTCCGTTTCGCTTCTACCTTCGTCCCTCCACTCTTTCTTTCTCGTAGCCGGACCAACGTTGGTATTTCTATGCCCGTCATTGTCGATCCTCGCGTCGTCTCCGTTTCTCTTTTCGATTCGACGGACGCTCTATCGCGATTCCCTCGGTATCTACGACCGTCGCTACTTTTCTGTCATTTCTCCGTCAGCGGAAGGTAGAGCGCGCGGGTCAATCGCGTGCTTCGTCGTCTCAGAGGTGGGCCCGAGGTGTTATTGTCGCGAGTCGGCCGAAATATCGGGGATCGGAGCCGAAAAGTCGGGCATGATAACGACGAGAAACGGCTCTGCTCTAGGCGTCATTATCCGAGAGAAGGTTTTCAGCGGCATTAGGAGAACGACATTAGAAGCGAGTTAACAGCTACCCGGAGGTCGGCCGGACACCGAAAGTGGTAATTCCTGATCCTGATCCTGCGGACAGCCGGCGACCGCATTCTTCGCTTATCGCTCGCTCTCGGTGCCCGCACTGATTTTCACAGATTCGTCTTTCGTCCCCAGCCCCCCCCCCCCCCCACTCTTTTTCGTTTCTAAACGATCCACTTAACTTCCTAGTTAATTTGCAATCATTCTCATCGATCCCCATCGCACGCGCAATAAACCGAAAAGATTCGTGCAAACGAAATTTACAACGATAACACAACCGTGGTAATTTATTAATTCTCGCATACGCGACGCTGGAGGTACTCGAATTGCCGTCGCAACGTTATTTTGCACGGATACCAGCGTCGTTAACGGTCAATCCCTCGTTGCGAAACTGAGCCCCTGCGCTATAAAAATATTCAGATAAATTCCTGTAACTTTATGGAATTAAACCGAGAATGAATAATTCGTCACGGAAGCGTTCTTAAAAAAACGAGACACGTCAAATGTCTATCAGGAATAAAACATGAGGGAAAACTTTTTCTCAAGTTCCTTCTCTCGTATTGTATTTTGGAAATCGAAGACCCTCGGTGATCTTCGTCCGAGCGATTGTAAAATGGTAATTGACGAGGGTAATGATAACGTCGACTAATTCGACGTTTTATTACCTCGCCGCGTGTGTCCGTGGTTGTATTGTAGATTCCTCGGTGTTTGAGGCCCCGGCGCCAACATTTCGACTCCGAAGAGGCATCTTGTAGTTGGGTGGTACTCTACGATGTCCGATCGTGGTTTGGCCGTGGACACGTTGTTCGCGAAACCGGCCCGAGTATTCGTGCGTGCACCCACGGGGCGCACACTCCTCTCTCGCCGTTCCGATCCACCGAAATAAAATTGCAGGTATGCGGAGACGGCAGCTCCCTTCGTTGCCGAATTATTCGAGCGTTCGATGCCGAGCGTCTCGCTTTGGAGAGTCTCTGTCGCGAGTTTTTGGACTCGCGACGATTGCCCGCGGAAATGCGACAACGTTTAGAATCTTTTGAAATAGAGGACTTCGATTAACTATAAGTTTGCGTTACTAACGATAGTCAAAACTCGCCTTCTAGTGATGCATGGACGCTGACAACCATCGCGATTGTTGTGGCGCGCGTTGCAATCGCGTTTCGCGAATACAATGTAACACGATTGACAATCGTTCCCACATACGAAACTATTTACTCGACGCTTACGAGATTTGTCGTTAATAACGCGAGACGAAGCTGGTCTAATATCGATTATCGCTTTTATAGTAATTTTCCAACAAGACTCCATTTCACTTTATCCCTCTAGCGTTCTTCTTTGATAACGCGAGGCAGTGCTCGTCCAATATCGGTTCTCACTTCTATATGTGAGGTCTAGTTGTCAGGAAATAACTAAATACCCTCTTTAGTAGTCAAAAGTGAAAAGGTTTTAATTTAAGCGCTTCGACGTATGAGTCTCGACTCGCACTCCTCCGTCGTCGTCTCCCCTGGCGATTCATCCCGAAGGTTCGCGACTTGACCCGATCGATCTTTAGATCGAAACATGCATGTATACTTACATGTCTTCTCTTACATCTACAAATGTTTTAACAACGCTCCATTATCACGTGTTTAGCCGAGTTTTCAACATTTTCGAACTGCTCGGCAAGCTCTGTTCGTCGTTATCGATTTCTGAACGAAATAAGTTACTTAACGCTAGTAAAGTGACTCTCGTACCTCGTCGATCGGTAACCACTTTGACCGTTCTTACGCTACGCTCGGAATTTAAGGGTGTCTGGCGTTTCTCCACAGTCGTGGCGCCAAGTGGAGAACCTTATCGCGTACGGAGCACCGTTACGTGGACCCCTTCTACCTTCTTTCAAAATTCCTTCTATTCGACCCGAATATCGGATCCCGTCCCTTTAGCCGCTCCCTTTGATTTCGACTCGGTCGCCGGATCATCGTTCGGCAACGGCTTCATCCTTGTACGCCTTCCAACTCGCTACGAGACTTTACACTTTTACCGAGAGAGAGAGAGAGACAGTCTGGTCTGTGGGAAATAGAATCATTTTCGATTCGGTCGTTCAAAATTTCCTGCAAAATTAATAACGCGGTATTGTTCTCGATCTATCTCTTTGCATCAGTTCATATGGAAACAATTATATGAACGCATCGGAACAAACGAGCAAAAAAATATTACTTTTAACACCGTCTATATTAAAAATTGACGCAGAACTGTGTATTATAATGCTTCACGAAATTATTGAAATTCAACTTTATTAGTTTACACCGTGACAATTATTTTACCGGTTGTACGTCGTAAAACCCTTATTAATTCGTTATTAGACGTGTCCAGACCAGGATGATAAAAACGGAGGCGTTATCGATGAATAATAACAACGCGTAGGTACTCGCCGCTGCTTTCTCGCTTCCTTTCATTTATTCGTAACGATTTGAAGCAGTGATTAGCGCGTTATCGCTTATCAGCCTACCGGAGTACGAGGACACGCAGTCTACGTTTCAAGAGCGGCAGTCCCTTTTTTTTTTTTAATTTCCAAGCGAACTTTTGTTTCGGAATAGATAGGTACGGCAAATTGTCCCGACGACCATTTTGCCAGCACAAGGGCAACGAGATATCTTCATCTTCGGCTTCGTGTTTCCCGTGCGTTAACTCCATACACTTTCGTGCGGCATTACCGTCGCGATAAAAATCTCGCACGGGTTACGAAACTAAAGCGAAATTTACCGACGGTGCCCCGTCGCGCGGCGTAATTATAGAAACAAAGTGCACCGACAACGTCGGCTGCTTTGTCCGGGGAGAAGAAAAATTAAATCAAGATTTTCATCGCGTTGGAATTTTTTTGAAATTGCGATATTCTCGTTGTAGCCTCTCTCGCTTTCACCGATCGTTCTCCAAAATGGCCATCGGTAGAACGCGGCGCAGTTTCGGATCGAATCGTTTGGACAAACTCTTCTCATCCACGTCTCGTACCTTTGCTTCCTGATTAAGAAGAACTTCGGGAAAGTGGAAACGATGCTCGCCGAAGTAACGATTTCTTCTTAACGAGGATATCGTATGCGCGATGTGATCCCCGCCAATCGACCGAACGCACGAATTTTAATAAACGAGGGAAATTAGCGCGCTAATTAATGTACGTAACGTCGAATCGCTAACGAATTTTTAATGACGTCGAAACCGTTCGTGCCGCCGCGACGTCATCGAGCAGTACGTTTATCGCTAAGTCAGCGTACCGTACTCGTAGTAAATTAACCACTCCCGCAATTTTATACCTGCATTCCGCGATAAAGTCGATGATACATTCATTAAGATCGAACGAGCGGCGCTCCAGCTTCGTGATAAGCTCCATGTCACCGAGCGGGAGTGATAATAATACCTCGTAAAGGCGCTCGGGGGAAATCGCAATTCAAAAATTAGCGCTTCCTCGTGATCGCTCGTTTCGCGAGACAATCGGTAAGATAACGTCTGGCAAATAGTCTTTGCTCGTGGTTCAGGAACTCCAGTTTTAGGTATCCCGAAGTGCCGATTATCCCGCGGGATATGGCTTCATTTCGCCGAGACATCGGGACGCCTTTACACCTCTTCCCTTTCGATTCGATACCTCCTCGTGTTATCTTCATTTTCTCGGCAGAATCGTCATACCTTAGCCTCGAGACTGGAAACCGATGAATAACGGATTCGATAAGCGCGTTGTCTGACCACAGGCAAGAAATTTCACTGTGTACGAAACATTGAGTGACGCGTTGGCGAAGAGTTTCTCCCCGACGCTCGTCGGAACCCAACGCCTTCGGGAATTACTCTGTTTTTTTGTTAACCCCTTGCGTTACGATATTTCAGTGTTGCCTGTTGGCGGAACAATAAATCTGTTATCAGCGTTCATGTTTGGCATCGCTCGATTGGAGTGACTCGCGTAAGATCTTGGCTGTTCTGGGTACCGCGGATGTTACGTTATTAATATTCTATTGGTAGCGCGGTTTTTTTCGAGTATACATTTTTCTTTTCAACTATTTCTATTTATACATAATATTATTAAAACTATTTTATGTATATTTAAATTGTGTTAATACAAAATAATAAGTAGGTATGTTATCTTGGGACATTTGTAATGACGTGTATATTTAACCTGAGAGATTATTTACCCCGCGCGACCGATAGAAGGTTAAATAATCCTTCGTTCGTTGCAAAACTTCTCATAATTGAATCGAAGCCCAACGGGGTCAATTGATCGCAACGGAAAAAGAAAGAACTCGGCAATCTCCTCCATATCGGTGTATACGTCTCAATTTCCATCGAGCGCCGAAACGCCTTTGCCCCGCCGATTCTTTTCTGGACTCGATACCCAGGCCGAGCTATCTCTATTCCGGGACGCGACGAGGGCATCGTTCCCGCCTATCGATACCGATGAAAAACACTCGGGAATAAAGCGCGCGTCCGGGGCCCCGGAGTCGAGCGATTTCACGTAGGTGCGAAATATTGAGCGACACGCTCGAGAGGGAGCTACGCTAGGACCGGGACACTCGCGACGGGAGTAAAGGCGGCGAAGGAGGCGCGTAAGTCTCGCGGTCCCCCATAAATAAGCTCAAAGCGCAACAAATTAGATCGCGCGATCCAGCGCGGAACATCGCTTAGCCTCGTCGCTGTGTTCGCGATATTTCACGAGCGAGGCACGGGGTGTAAGTTAAAGTCGGCGAGGGCCCCCGAGACACAACGGTGGAGAGTGTGGGCCCACTTCTTCGCGGTTGCCTCACCAACCGCTCTACCTTCATTCTCCTCCCCATATTTTCTCCTTCCACCCGACGATTCCCTCTTTCCCTCTCCACCCCCCCCTCCCGCCGATCTTTTCCATCCTCTTTCTTTTTCTTCCTCCCGCCCTCCTCCCCCCAGCCGCCTCTCTGTCTTCTCCTCGCCCATAAAGCCTCCGTCCGCTAAATAAATTCTGCCGTGCCTACTATTTTGGCACGACGAGAGAGAAATGTTTCGGAGCGCGCTACGTACCCACCGGAGGGCGGCGGGTTCATAATTTCCGACGAAGCACCGTGGATTTTCGGGAATATCGGATTTATCGGGCGATTATTTGGCATCTTTCTCTCCACCTCCCTCGTGCCTTTTCTTTAAATCTCGTTGGGCGAAATTACGCCGACGATTCGTTGGCGCAACGTTTCGCGGAGAACGATCTCCTCGCTTCGCTTTATTTCGCGTTTTATTCTCTCTCTCTCTCTCTCTCTCTCTCTCTCTCCTTCTCCCCCTCTGTTTCTCCGTCTCTCCCTATCTCCTTTCGCCCGTTTCGCCGTTCCTCTCTTGGTCCTTCCTCGATATCCCTGTACAGGCCACCGCTCGAGCAGGCCGCTAACGTCGCTTCGTCTCGGATTTTCTTCTTTTTCGACGGCACGACTCGTTCGCCCACAGGGCTATTACAGGACCTACGGCCGATCCTGAGCACCCACGAGCGCGTACGTGTACGTGTACACATGTACCTACACGCATGGAAACAGCCGCGTACCGACGACCGACCTGGGTTTCCAGGAAGAGAGCGAGAGGATCGCAGCCGCGGTGACGATTAGATTAGAGAGGAGGAACTCTACCAATTCGAGAGTGGATCCTCGGGGAGTCGCGCGAAAGGATCCTCGGATCCTTCGGACGGGGAACGACGCGAGAGAGGAACCTTCGCGCCGTTTGAACCTTGGAGAGCTTTTGCCCTCTAGCTTTTT
This sequence comes from Pemphredon lugubris, assembly GCA_933228935.1. Lineage (NCBI taxonomy): Eukaryota > Metazoa > Arthropoda > Insecta > Hymenoptera > Crabronidae > Pemphredon > Pemphredon lugubris. The sequence continues at coordinate 53,010,957 of OW121817.1, read as the reverse complement.
TTACCGCTTCGCTTTCGAGCGTTCAAAGACTACGGCGATTAACCTACGGGAACCCGACGATCGGACGGGGGAGCCATCGTCAACAAAACCATTTCCTCGGTTTATTGGGAACAATCCGCGGTGAAATTAACATACAGTGACGCACGAGTCGTTCCGACACTGTCCTCAAAGCGAATTCGTTAACTCGTTAAACGGTTTGATTTAAATCACGAAAGATAAATCGTTCGCCCGTTAGAGTCGTAAATCTGAAAATGGTTTCGCTTAAAGACCGAGATACATTTATCTTACGTTCCGCCAAGAAACACGTTCGTCAACGAATCTCTACCGACCCATGGGAACCAAGCGGGAGCAGATCATTTTGACCAATAACGCGAATACTGTTAACGAAGAACAAATATTTTGCATTGTTCGTAGCGCTGTAACTTAATCGGTGTCCTTGAGTCGTGGGCGACACAGTAGTATTAACACCATCCTGCATTTTCAAAAAAAAAAAATATCGTCTTTACTCGCGCACGGAAAACCGGGATGTCCGCGGTAAACGCGTTTTTCTCGCACGTTTCGTTAATTTTCACAATATTCGTTCTCGAGAAAATGCCTTCGCGAAATATCGACCTCGTTGCCCGCCATTATCGAGGTACTCGCGAAGGAAATTTCCGCGCGACGCCGCGCTACTCCGCGGAACGAGGTGTAAATTGTAGGATGCATTATTTTCAAATCGGCCGTGATTTAGTGCGGCACGCCGCGCCGGTGGGACGTCGATATGTAAATGTGTTAATGCTTAATGCATGTCGGTTGATTTATTGTCATGCGATCGCGGTTGCGCGAGTGAAAGGCACGCTCTCAAAGGCTAGTGCTTCGCTGCAACTCGAGAAATATGAATCGCCGGGAGCATTTACGAAACATGCGTATTTTCAAACGAGAGAGGCACCCCCCCAACCCAACCACCCACCAACAATGCGCTAGTACGCGTATCTGCGATCGTACCTAATCAGAGATCGTTACGATGAAATGCCACGGAACCCCAAGGATTTTTACGATAAAACCAAGTTCGCGAGTGGTTCGTCTCGCGGTGAAGCGAAGGAGAACGCAAAGCCGCGTACAGACGTGTAACATACGCGCGTATCACGCAACACGATTCGCGACAATGTCACTACTATGCACCAATTAGCTAGTTAGGACTGTGTCTCCCAGCATGCGTTATTAACACATTTGCGACGGAGTTGCAACATAGTGTTTGTTACGCGCGTTCGTTAAACGTCTGTACGCAACTTTTCACGTCCAGACGCGTAATCGTTGAATCGAATCGGTACGTAACGTCAATACCCCTAATCGCGTTAGCGCTGAGTCGAGTGAGAACGTGACGTCGTTATTAGGTAGAATCGTCAAAGAGGATCGTCAAAACACTCCCCGTGCGATCATCGAATCTCTCTGTACGCGCGCACAAGCGGAAGTTGCGTGTCCGACATAACCGGGTACACGCCTACCTCGTTAACCGTCGCGCTACGCTCTACGCTCCGCGTATTAAGCGCTCGACCCGATGACGATGTTTCGAGGCGCAACACGTTCTCGATGATGTCAATGCGTTCTCGTTAACACCGAGCAGTACGGGCCGATACGCCTACCTTCCACGAAGGCGGACTCCCGGTTGTCGAGTTGGAGGGCAGGAGAGCGCGTCGTCTACTAAATCTCGATTAAATCCGTAGCGTTTATTTCGCGGCCGCGGTCTTTGCGGTGTAATGGAGGCGTCGAGGGAATTCGTTCGTCGCTGTGGAACGGAAACGTGGGAGAGACGCTCGAGTCCTTACTCACCAAACTTAGTTTTATCGATCACCAGGGGGATAGTTATCAGATTTATTAATGGCTCGTTAACTGGGGATGGCGGCCGAGAGGTAATGAAATTAAGAGATACCAAACTAAAGCTACTTCTACACGCTCAGTCTTCGCGTCAGTCTTGCTTGACATCTTGCATGACTAACGAAATTTGCGCGGCTATGCCCGTTTGCAAGTCGGCCGACTTACGGTCCAAGCGATCAATCCTGTCTGGCAGTCTTGCATGATGGTGCCGGATTTGACAGACAAGACTGAGCGTGTAGACGCAGCTTTAGGCAGGGACGCGAGTTTGAAATGTAACTAAAGGGAACTATAAAGGTAAGGAACGTAAATAAACTCGGGCTGCTGTTTAGTTGGTTCCGAGTAACGTTCAAGCGTCGATCGAATGCAACGGATTATTACGTAACGTCGAGTGACACTCTTGGCTATCGATTCGCATCGACGGAAGTTCTATGTGCAAACCATTAATATCCTTTCTTTTAAATTATTTTAATATCTTTTTTAATTTCGCGATCGTGCTAACGAGGATTCCTGTTAGAAGCTGAAACGTGGACCATTGAATAAAAATTGTAGAGTGAACTGTCTACCTACCTCTAAAAGTTTAATAGAGCAGACGATGTTTGTAACAAAATTTTCAATCGATAGGCTGGTAGTGTTAATAATTAATTACCTATCCTTACCGTGGTATTTCAGTCTTATCACTTTCCTCGAGCATCGCGTACTCCTTCGAGCATGCTCTCCGGTCTTCCGAAAATTCACGATGGTAGACGATCAATTCCAAATTCCACGACTCTTCTAAGAGGCAAGTAACTAGAGCACAGTGCAACGAATTCGTGTAAAAGAGAGTCGGGGCGCGTGTCGAAGTCAGAGGGAGACGAAAGGGCGGTCACCCTCGTCGAGCTGCACCCTTCAATTCTCTGATCGGCGCCACGCCTATCTCTGACGTTGCTTAACGACGAGCTTCGCCGACCATACTTTATCAGAATTCTCCAACGAGACGATCGGGGCATTACGGCGCTGTCGGTGAAGCGATTCGATCTAATTAACGCGGGTACCGTGAACCAACGTCACTGTTCGACAATTGCAAATCATACGAACGCTTCAAGCTTATATTCGCGACATCGTCTTTTAACCCTTTGTGTTTAACCCTTTCTCCAAACGAAGAAAGGAGAGAATGTTATTTATAAAACATAAGAAGCGAGGTAACTAAAAAATCCCAGCGAAACACGCTGAAAATAGTTTCTCCAATTAAAATTAAATAACCCGCGCAAATATCGATCGGAGTTAACGCGTATCAAAGTAATTCGTACAATGTTTAAAGACCACGTTTCGTGGTATCTAAATTCGCACCATGGTATTCGAGGATCGTCACCAATTTTTCCCCTCGCAATTCACGTATCGCGTCACTCCAGAGTTACCTGTACGCGCCCGTATCTTTTCAAGCCGTGTCGCACACAAATATTCCCCCCTTCCTCCCCTCGGAAATCTTCCAGGAAAACAAAACGGCAAACAAAGGCTTCGATCGATTTCTCCCCCACCCATCCCCTAGATTCCTAGATCGCGCATTACGAAAACTTTCCGCTCGTGGTCCTCGCTAAAAGGCCTCTCGGAGCGATCATAAATTTTCGCCCTATCGTTTAGATACAAGTCGCACTTTACGTATGTATGTACGACTTCGAAGAGTTATACCGAGGCTACGCGTAGTCCGCGCCGTATCCGCATACCCTTCGCGAAAACGTAATGTACGCCACCATTCGCGAACGGTCGTACCGTCGCTGCATTTCCGACGGTAGGAGAATACTCGATGAAAATACTCGACGCATCCAACGTTACGCCAAAAGACGAAATATTTTGGGGGGATGGACAAGCGCCTTTTCGCCCGCCACCCTGATCGCGAATTCGCGGAATCGTCGACAGCTTCGGAGAGTGGAGTCCGCGAGACAATGATCGTCTCGGATTGAGATGAGGCGAAAGGAGTCAAGGAACGTAGGTTAATTGGCGCCGACAATCCGGTGGCCACCAACGGGGGCGGGGGGGGGGGGAGGAGGGAGGTAGCGAGAAAGAGGAGGGATGGCAAAAGTCAGAGGGAATAAAACCTGGAAAAACAAAACCGGACTGACGACGCTAATGCGTGCTACGGGGTGACCAACACAACGATCGCCTTTTCCTGGAAGCGGTTGCCCGCTCCACGCCGAGAAGATAATTTTCGTCCTGCCGGGAAGGACTCCTCCGATGCAGGAGGGGACTGGCGTCCTCGAGAGTCCACCTCTTTTAACGCCTCCTTCGTCCTCTGCCTCGACGGCGCTCTTTTCCCTCTTCCCCCGTTTACCTCTTTCTTCCTCTCCTTCGACTTCGTTTTGATCACGATCCTCGGCAGTTCTCCTCCCCCCCCCCCCCCGCCCTCGTTCGGTTTCTGAGTGTTTCCGATGATCTTTACCTCCGTTCCGAGTTCCCTCTGTGCGCGATTTTAACATACGCACCCAGGTAACATTGTTCGAAATTCTCTTTCGATACCAAAAACGAAACGACTCCCACTCCTTCCCCGTTATACCCGGTCCTCGAGTCACGTTTCTTCGTTTTCCTTCTGTTCGTTCCCTCGTTTGCCTCGCGGTACTTCATCCTCGGGTTCCTCGTTCCCCGTTCTTCTTCTCCTCCTCCTCCTCCTCCTCCTCCTTCTCCTTCTCGTTCAACCTCGAGAATCGCATTCCACGTCGAGGCCGCTAATGGACGACGAATGGTCCAAGGGGTGTGAGTGCACGGAAAGTGCACTCTCGCCCTCTCTCTTTCTTTCTCTCTCTCTCTCTCCCGTTCCCTCCAAACCCCCTTGCTCTCTTCGTCGCGGTGAAAAAAGTCGACGAGGGGGGATCCTGGCGAACACCCTGTCGCGTCTTCCCGCGTACCTGGCTGTACCTTTGATGGAGTCGCCATGATGGAACCCTCTCGTCGAGTCCCCCGGTAATTTAGAAATATTTTTCTCTCTCGTAAAAAATGAGAGCCGAATCGAGGGTCGTCGTGGAGCGTCGAGTGCTGCGGACGACGGGATGGGAAAATTTGTATTAAAAAATTAACCTTCCCCGCGGGCGAAACGTTCCGACGGCACTCGAACCCCGTGTGTCTAATAATATTAAATTGCTATAAACAAATTGTAGGACGCGTGGCGATTAAAACGAGCCACCCAGGGTTCCTAGAATAAACAATACCCCAAACGGCAGATTTTCAGTACCGGACGTCGGGTTTTTGTTCAATTCAATCACCTTTACGTGCATCCTTTTTATAATTCTGAAGCTAACTACTATCTCTCGGTTTGAACTATTTTCTAACCATCGCGCGAACGATAAAGTACTCCAAGAAACGTGTATTCCGATTGTAATTACGTCCAAAGATTATAAATATAAGATGAGCGATTATAAATATAATATCCGCGTTTACGGAGTCAACGATAAGCTTACAGCACCGATCGAAATGTACGACGTGGAACGATTGCCTCGCGTGGGTTATAGCGATTAGAAATTAGCGATGACTTTGCGGGAATAACGCCAGAGAATTTAACGCTTAACGCTGCGCATCGTACTCTTCCAAGAGAAAGGGTGAGGAAGTGAGGAGGCGGGGGGTGACGTTTATTCAAAGTCCATTTGCCGAGCTTGTTACCAAAGCGAGATTATAAAGTGCTTATTATTTCTCGCGAGGTAAATGAACACCGCACTTTCGTCGATCGTCGTACCTCCGTAATTACGCGGATTAAGATTCTTCGTGAATTAAGGAGTCGTTGGAAATTACGCGAATGATAATTGCTCGATCATCGGTGGTTCGATGTTTCGCGGAAATGAAAGGTGCTCTAGAATATGCGGCCTCTCAATTACCGCCTACGCAATATTGCTCCAAAATCGCATGAAACTTTTGTCCTCTCTCCAACGAGAGGTACTTAGGGAGAAGTATCCACGTTGCCGCTTCCTATTTTCGTACAGATCGTATCGCAATGGCGGTTAGTAGTCTAGATCTCGTGTCGCGATAAAACGACAGAAATCCTCGCGTAGCTGGAAAACAGCCATTAACCGTTGTTTCGGTCCTCGTTAAGAGTAGCGACGCGATTTTGATCGCGTCGTCTCGATTTATATCTTCGTTTTGATATCGAGAGATTTAAAAACAATGAGGGGCAGTCAGGGCCGTCTTAGGATATCTGGCGCCCATGAGCCACTAACAACGCCAGAGGGGTAGCGAGGGCGTGGTCACCGGTGAAGTTTTGCGGAAGTTTCATATTATATCGTTACATAGTATTTTTGCATTAAGTGTACAGGAAGCTTCCAGTTTCGTGCATAGAAACTAACGTGTCTGTGTCTCGCGTTTAATAAATAATAGTTCTACAGTTTGTATTTAATCATAACATCGCGTTGCGCGACGCGCAGCATGTCGCGCAACGATATTATTAAAACATCGGTATGCCGAAATTGAGAAATACCAGACTAGAAGAATACAGTGAATTTCTCTTGAAGCTCGCTCTTTGAGCAAGCGTTCGTCAGTTCAAAAGTGACTTGAGTACAAGCAAAATTTCCATCCCAAAAGGCTGGCGCTCGGGGGTTATAATTCATTTAGCCCTGTGGTTAGGATAGCCTTGGGGGGGAGTTTCAACGCACTGAGCGCTACGGAACGCCAGAAATCGAAAAGGAAAATATCGTGCGGATCGGGAAGAGGTATAAACTCACTGAGAAAAATAATTCTTTGTTTATCCCACCTCCATCCCTCATCAGGGTACCGGGATTTGCAGTGATGCCGCTGACTTCTGGTACCCTGCCGGTTTCTATTCTCACCGGTGCCCGGTTTGAAACTCTCCTACGTCCGCCATATCGGAGGTTCGGGAATGCCGGGTTCTTCGCAACCTAGCCCAGAAGGGACTGACTTGCAAATCAAATCTGGAAAAAAGAGATTTGAACTCTGGTATAAATAAAGATATAAAAAGTGTACAATATAGATCTCAGAATGATTGTATATAAAATGCGATTCTCAATTTATATTGGAAATAAATCAAATATAGATCCTTGTGTATATTGGAAACAAATATGCTACTGTAAATATATGCAGCTCGATCTTAATTTATCCAGTCTTTTTTCCACCTCCTCTTCCACCCATCTCCTCACCACTTTTCGCCTCTCTTTTCTCTCCCTGTTTCAGGTATAAATTCACTAGCAACGTTTAGCGTCGCTCATTGATTCACGGGTCGATCGGTACCGCGCCCTCGCCGGAGACGTGAACGCACCTCCCAGGGAGGTGGTAGATGCTATCGACGCGATAATTAGTAGTCGAGATCGTGTTCGGATAGAGCAGAAATCTCTATGGTCGCGGAAAACGGCTCCATTACGTCCTTACCCAGTTGTTCTTTCTCGGAGGGAAAAAAAACAACGCCGCGCGGAAGATAAAGTAAACGCGATTAGAGAACTCGCTAACGTCTCGCGTCGTATCCGTGGGTGATAATGACACGATCGATAAGTACGTTCGTATTTTTCACGAAATTTGGACTTCGAGAGCAGGTCGCGTTTTTCTGATTTTCTGATTGTTCCGAGATGGTGTACGACCCTCGATTCGCGTACCGCGAATATACGTATTACGTATTATGCCCCGAGAAAGTAGCCGTTTATTCGCGTGAAAGAAATATAACTGTTATAGGTATCTTATCGAAGTGTTATCGATATTTGCAAAGTCATAGATACGTTAATGTGCCCAATGTGAGCTGGGTATTTTTTCCTCGATGCGTAGTAACGGTGATAATAAATGTGACGCGATCAATTTCATGTATATGGAGTTTAAAACGTTTAAACGATATAATATTACAGCTAGTAGATACGCCAGTGTATACTTATTATTTTGAATTCATAAATGGTCGATCATTACAATTTTATGGTCATTCGTAGTCTCGCGTACTTGTACTTGGCCCGAGCACAAGACCTTGATACTGTGTCGAAAATAACCGATAACGACAATTTAGATTCATTTTTCATAAGAACGAATCAATGTTATGGGCCAGATTAAATGATTTATTTATTAGGACCAGTGGATACGCAAATTTAATGTTATTCCATTGAGCTGAAACATTCTACCTGATTATTGTTATGTGTCGCGGGCATAACTCGTAACGGCTATAGTCTTTCATATAAAATATATGAACTTCAACTATCTAACTATAACTTCGCGATACGTCCGTTTCGAAACAACTCCCGCAACGAGACATAACGACGTCCGTCAAACGGACGACACCGGTACGAAAATCGTTATTCAATCTCATTCGATTGAACTTAAACGATCTAACAGATTACTACTATGCGAACTATCTAACTATCGTCGCGATACATCCATTCCATACAACTCCCGTAACGAGGGACAGTAACGCTCGGACAGAATTCGCTCGTCAAACGCACGATGCGGTACGACAAATCGTCGAAAATTCCTAACGATAGCGACAGTGGTGCGTCGACCGAAGCAACTGGTGTACCAATCACGCTCGAGGACCTCCCGGAAACTAGTCATATCGACGCGATAGTCGGTAGCCAAGATCGTGTCCGGATAAAGAACGAATCTCGAACGATACTCGCGAGACTCGCGACTAGAGGAATTAGCCGGGTATTAGGGGGGGGGAGAGGGATCGTGTGCCACGAACACGTCGATGGAAACGAGGGTAGACGAGAGACGGGGCGAGGTGAGACGAGTCGAAGCGTAATCTGGAAGCTACCTCGACCTCGATCCGTGAATACTCGACGGTCGGGTATCCCCGCCGGGAAACTCGGGGGGGGGGGGGGGGGGGGGAACTGAAAGCAAGTTTTCCTTCTTACTCGCCGTGCCCATCGTGCTCGTCTTGCGCGAGTATTGAACGTAATCCGTTGTTTCCTTTCAGAATGCGTTTGAAGCTCGAACGATCAAGAGACAAGGTCTTGTCTCGGGCCAAGTACAAGTATGCGAGAACTAGACCTTGTATCATTTCAGGAAAGAACGAACGGGGGTTTTCATTCTTTTCTCGATTTTTAACGTATGAACATGATCTGGCATGGAACATGATCTGCCGTTGAGTTTGTAGTAAAGAGCGGAGTTGGAATCGAACTGATGATAAAGTGATTATTGATAAAGGATAGAAATCACCGCTTTCTTTGTATCAAATCCAAAATAATAATAACCTGGTAACACTGTTCTAGTACAAATTCTTCTTATTTTTATTTCAACATTTTTATTTGTATTAAACTAGGTTTGGATACAAGTAAAAACTAAGAAATTGCAAATGGGAGGAAAAATCAGTTACCGAGGCAATTGGTACACATTACCTTTCGATGATTACAGAAAAGAAATTTCCGAGTGGTGTTACTCATCACCCCCGTTACGAACGTAACGTTAAGAATACGCTCTGTATAATATCCGTTTGATAAGACGCGAGCGTTGAAAAGAGCGCGCACGAAATACGTTCGTTTAACGAAAACGTTAGATCTCAATGGCGATAGGTTTGAAAGATCGTCCGGATGAAGCGAGTCGTTTAGGTAGAGGTACGCGCCTACTATAAAAAGCACTTTGGTACATTTTCGGAATGGAAAACGCCGGTATTTCGAGCGGAAAAGGCGCGTAAGAAGAAGCGGGAGAGAAATAGAGGTAGAGCGGGAGGGAACGATGGCGGGGGTGGGTGGGAGGGGAAAAAAAAAAAGAACGAAGGGTCAGTCCCCGGCTGGATAGAAGCTTCCGGTGTTACGATAACTATCGGCTCGCAGGGGTTCTTACCTGGCACGCTACGTCCGGTTTTCCACTAGGGGAATCGTTGACTGCTGAAAAATATGCGCGTACTTCGCCACCTCACGCTCGCTCCGAACGTGTTCTTTCGTTTCTTCTTTCTCCCTTTCTCCCAGATGACGCGTGCACGGGGTTGCACTTTCTGTCGCGGTTCCATTAGGGCATCGGTCACAGAGCTTTCCGAGTACTTACCGACCCTCCGTTCCAGATATCTCTATCCACTTAGGATCTTTTCCGTTCGAGCCCGTAATAGGTTGATAATAGGGCCGCAATAGCGTCGGGGCTAATCAGTCCGACGGTCACGCCATTCATCTTCTCGCCCTTTTGGAAAAATCGATATATCGAGGGGGCGAGGGTGAGTGGACGGGAAAATTGGGAAATTCGTTGAAAAGGAGAATCGCGATTGAAATAACGTAAAGTCTGCGCGTCGTAAATTTTTATCGCTTCGCGCTTTCCATTATGGTGTATTTAGCAATAAATTTCATCTATTGAATAAAGAAACCGCGTACCGTTGATATATCGAGCGTGTTCGATAGATAAAAACGTAATTGGCATGCCTTCATTTTTTATACAATCCGACAGTGCCTATTTCATAATTTTTTTATATTAACCTAGATAAGACCAGCGCGATAATTTTTTGAATGCTTCGTATTACGGGATAAATATTGGAGTAGTTTTCATCGATAACCTTATATTATATTTCCTTTATCGACAATTCGGTCTTCCCGCGGGCACTTCTCGAGGCTGGGTCGTACTATTTCATTAGACAATGATCCCATTAACGTTCGAATAGAAACATAATGCGTTGTATCGGATATAACTGATACGCGTATCCCTCCGCTCGGGGCGAAAAGTCAACGAAGGGAGAATAATACGAGGAGGGAATCTTCTACCACCGATCCTTGAGCTTCCAAAGTCGATAGTCGTATCGCTATTGATGGGAAGAGAAGTGATAATTAGTATCCATTTATAATCGATAGCGTCTCGCTTACTAATTTTACATCATTTACCTGGATGGGTTACGAGGTATATGCTATTAATGTTATTCGAATCGTGATCGACAAAATAGGAATGAAAATAGCATCGCGTGGAGCTCAAAGAGTCAAGCTTAATTGGCTGGGAATAATAATGATTGAAATCAACGTGAATTCTAGCTTATGCGCATCGAGTGCCGTGCTATCCATAATTGCATAAAGCCTCGGCCGCTCTCGGTTGATTAATGCGGGGCCCTGATAGTAGAAACCAGAATTCGAAGTGGAAATATAACTTCGGCAGCGAAGTTCTCGCTGTTATCGCAGCTTTCCGAGTTTCATTCGTAATGGCGATAGGGGGTATTTTGGTATCATTGATTTTTGGTAAATACTTTTCCCTCCGATTCAATTGTATCCACGATGGTAAATATTGGGACACCGACTTTCGTGCAACGTAAAACGTTATTGTTGTTACAATGTAAGATATATCGTATGACGAAAAATATATATCGGGCACATGTGATGGGTATGTATTGGAGCACTTGCATTCGATATTGATATAATTCACATACCTATCTGTTACGCTTGATTACTTGTTTAATAAAAAGGTTGTTTACCAACAACCTTGAACCAAATGTATTTTCGTTAAATGTAATTGGTTGGATTTTTATTATAACATCGAATACACGAGTTTCTTATCGTCCGACGTAACAAGCAGGATACTGATTAAACAGCGACAATCCCCTAACGATTTAACTTCATTTTCCGAAGTCTCCAAATACTTTTGAGCATGAGTGTAGGTACGTTTAATTACGAGGGAACGCAGTCGCTTAATTATCTCTCGATCAAAACACTTTTCGTCGCACGTTACCATTCTCGCTCCGAAACGCATTCTTTTCCATCGGAGTTTTTCCGCGACCGCGAGAGATAAAAGGTCTGCCAAAACGGTCGTAACCGAGAAACGCGTCCCGTGTAATCCAACGTGTTATCAACGGGCAAACGACTGATTTATTATAACGAACGAAGACAAACGCGCGTAATCGTCGACTAATCGAGGAGCAATTAACCGGGAGTTTCCAATTAACGCGGTAAGCAACGAACCTGCTGGTTTTTTTTAATTTCTTTTTTTACGCGAACGGTAGGGATATCGGAAAGTCCGCCACGAAAAAATCGGGATGCAAATATCCTACCGCGGTGCTTCGTCCTCGAAGAAAAAAAAGAAAGAAAGAAAGAAAGCGTCGAAGCGGACGACGCGTTGCATCGAAACTGAGATACAGTTTCGTAATTGCCAGATAACTTTTCTCGGATAACCGTACGATGTTTTGACTCGGTCACGCGTCTTATTTTACGAAGGTTTCCCCCCCCCCCCCCCCCCGTTTATCTCTACCCTCGTGTCTCGATGATAATTAATCGAGAATGGACTTCGCGCGAAGACGTCGCCGAGGGTACGAGACGTTAAGAACTTCGGGGCAATTCGAAATTGATAATTGATCGATCCCGACGACTTCGCGATTTATCGCATCGACGTAACATCCGTTCGAGTTTGCTACCGTTTGCGAGAGGATTCCCCCGACGTGCCAATTTCGATTACAAAATGTAAATATAGAAAAGAAAGAAAATATAGAAGAGAAACGATTCCGTTGACTGCGTTTTCCAACGATCCTCCTTCCGTCGGATTATCTCGCAGCGATCGGTTCGCGAGGTTTATTATCTATTTTCAAGGAATATCGATAAGAAGCGTACCCCGAAGAACGATGCGCGTCTTGCCGTCACAAAAAAGAAATACAATCATCCTCGAAACGTCAAGAGACCGACTAGCACGAGGCGTTTTCCAAGTCAAATTCGCCCGTGAAAACGCGTCGCTCGAAGGGCGAAAAACGAAGCGGCATACGAGAAATGGAGGGAGAGAATTGTTTAATATACGTTTCCTATGACGTGTCTGTTGCTGTTTCATTGCTGTTTGCAATGAGTAAACGTGGAGTATTAGCATATCGAGGAAGACGAAGTTTCATTGGAACAATAAATAGACAAAGGGAATGCAAACGAGCGTCGTTTGTTTAGATTGATGTAAACTACATTCACATTAATTACATTTGTTTGCATTGATTTGAATTACATTACCTTGCTGTAATTGATGTAATGCCTTGAGTCCGAATGAGGGATTTTATGCGACGCTAATTAATCAGCGTGTTGGATAACGGGCATATACATGACGTTCACTATTATCGTTGCTCATTCCTTCGTTCTGATTTCGTCCGCGAAACGAGGATCTTCTTAGAAACAAAACGTGGGGAAAATAAAAACAATAAAATGAGTAACGGTTTGTTCATATCGTACTGACGAGCCGCGCCGGCAAAAAATGGGTTTACCAGGTTAAATATCGCTCATTTTAATTACATCCTAAACTTGATAGACAAAGATGTCATGAAGGATTCTTGTCCGGCCTGTTAATTTTTGGCAACGGACGCGTTAAACATATTTAACACGTTGATTGCCACGTCTGTCATATTTGAGTGACATGCACATTTCAGTACCATAGTTACGGAATATCGATTTCATTAATATCGATACCAGTTATTGACGTGTCACGCGTGTCGCCCAAATGTGAGTGACGTGGCCATCAACGTGTTAAGGGAACATAACCGTATAACCTTTACCCGCTCGCGCCTTCTAAACTTCGAAATCTAAAGTCACACTTCCCGCTCACTACAACGGCAATTTTCCCGCCCATAATTTATGTTATCATTTTCGTGAGTTCATCCTAATCTAAGGTGCATACTTCAAAACAATTAACACCATTTAACTCCGACACAACATTGCAAGCACACCTTAACCCAAAAATCTTGATTCAAACAATCACAGAAATTCCCAAAATATAAAAGTTAAAAAAAAAAGAGCAGAAAATTCAGCGGAGGGGAGTGTATCCGTAACTAGAGATTACACGCCCCTCCCGGCACTCCCTCGTACGCTCCACAGAGAAACGTGTCCGAAAATTGAAAAAGACGTCCAATCTGCCGTCCCGGCGAGCGGATAAAGGTTAAATATCATTGTAGCGGTAGGACCGCGGCAGCCGCATGCGTCCGACGCGTCAACGCGGGAAACGCACATTACCTTTAGCGCGAGAGGGTAAGAGGATAAAAGTCAGTACGCAAGATAGTCTCGCGAGGCGGCGCGGATCCCCGAAGATATATCCCTGAGGAACGATCCTGGCCGACGCGGCTTATCGGCGTCCGATCTGGTCGGACATTATAGGTCCGACAAGGTGGTGGGGAGAGGGTAGGGGTCGGGTAGAGCCGAGTACGGGCGAGTAAAAAAGATTTGATTGAAAATTGTCCGGCAGAGGCGTCTCTGCCTCCCCGTCCACCGGGGTCCTTCGCCGGCCGTGGGCGTCGAGGCCCCGCCTACCGGGCTTCCAACGACGCTCCGTCGTCACCGCCTCCGTCTGTCCTCTCCATCGATCCCGTCTACCCGCGAATCCCACCTTCCCTCGCTCCGTCCTCGTTCGACCAACCTCCGCCGCCACCTCCCGCCCGCCCCTCCCACCCCCCTCCCCACCCCGTCGACCTTCTCTCGGCCGGCTCACCCTCTCCCGGCGCCCTCGTCCTTTTCTCCCGCGCCCGCCGCTTACCACCGCCCCCTCCGCCGCCGCCGCCGCCAAACCCGCCTCTCCCGCCTCCGCCGCTGCGAGTCCCGCGCCGCTCGCTCCTTGCCACGGCTCGGCTCGGCTCGGCTTGGATCGGCCCGCCGCTCTCTCCTCGTCCCGAGCCCCCGGATCGTGAGAGGTGACTGTCCAGGACAGTGTCAGAGACGCAGTCACCGGCTGCACCACGTCCTTTCCTCGCCAACTACTCCTGTCTGCCCCGGACCACTAACCGCAGCGATCTAACCGCCGCCGCCGCCGTCACCGTCCTCACCGTCACCGTCATCACCTGCCGTTGATCGACTAATGTGCGCGAGTCCTCCTCACCTCTCGTCCTGCCGATTCGCGTGCAAAAACTCGCGAACGCTCGCTCGGGATTACGCGATAACGAGTGGTTGCGAGGGGGGTGGGGGGAAATTGATACCGATCGTTTCGCCGACGAGTAAGATCGGTATCGAGGAACGAGTTGTGCGTCGAACGAGGTCGCGGTTCCTCCGATTGTCTACGGTGGAGATCCTTTGGTGAGACTAGTGTGCGTTTTTATGCTCGATCGATAAGAGTCGTCGAACTCGGGTGGGGAAAAGTGCCGATCGCGTAGGAGAGTGTGTCGGGGTTCGTTCGAGGCGAATCTCCGTGGTAGCCACCCGTAAACGTCACCGGTGACATCAACGAGGTCGATTTAGTCGTCACGTTCGCAGCTCGGTGATAAGCCGTACGGACAATCCCTCGGTCGGTGTTGACGTTTCCGAGAAGCGAGGCGGGGGGGAGCAAAGGAAGAGAAGAAATAAATAAAAGAGGAAACAGGACGTCGGGGCGCTCCTTGGAGGTGGTTCGAGTACGACGAACCCGCGCGTACGCGCTCGACTAAGTAATTACGTCAGGCGAAGTCGCGGTTCAATTAATTATTCAAATAACCCGATCGCTGAGGCGGCGACGGTGAGAGCAAGGACCAAGATAGAGAGAGAGAGAGAGAGAAAAAGGAGAGAAACGATCACGGCCCGTGGGAGATCGAGTCAACTCGGTGTCGAAGAGGAGAGCAGCACGGCATTGATCTCGATCGTGGGACTACGCACTCGAATATCGCTACAGGGGACCAAGATGCCGATCTTCGACTGATTACGCGTGAGTACTCGTTTCTTTGTTACCTTAACTTTGGGGCTGGAAAATCGTGACGTCGAGCTGCCCAGTAAAGATTCCCGCACGGGAAAATCGACCGCGAGAATAAATTAAAAAATCGAGAAAAGGATCGAAGCTGGGAGAGACTCGGCGACTCGCGATACCGATAGGAATAAATGCCTACGAAAGGACTTCTTGAAATAGATTAATCATACGTATGAAAAGTGACATTTAATAGTTGTTGCGTTTTAAACAGAAAATGAGATCTATTTTTATGCGTAGCATAACTTAAATGTTTATGTAAAGCTATTGCGCCTTATGAATTCTCACGTGGTGCGGTTGGAGAAAAAAGTTTTGTTGAAAACAACGACAGAGAACTTGAATTTTTTCTCATTACATAATCAGAATTTTCACAACATTTTTCCACCGATCTTTGATAAACAACCCCCCTCTGAATTAATCCCCGGGATTTTACCAGTAACCCGAACGAGCGTAACGAGGATCTTGAAAAACGCGACGCAGGAAAGAAAAGTTCGCTGTCATTGTTTGAAAGTTGTCAGCTTGATAGCGCTTCAGCGATAACGAGCGCAACGCGGTTAACTCGTTATCGGTACACACGTTGCCCGGCGATCGTCAAGTACTTTTCCCCGAGCATACGGGCTTTTCTTATCTTTCTTCGGAAGCATCGTAGTTAATTAGCGATAATGATTATAGGGGTGTCTCGCGTGAAACTCGCGGGGAGCCTCTCGGGCCGTATATTTACAGTTACCGCCAACATCGAGCGATTGTTGGAAATTGAACTAAATCAGTCGGAGTAATTAGCATTCTTGATTTTCCGTGTATCGCTAGACGTACCGCGGTGCGAGAAAAATTACCGCGGTATATGCGCTCTCGCGCGTCCATTAATACGTATTCGAGTGTCGTGCAGTCCGATAAATTTTGCATAGTACAACAACCGTATTTACCTTTACCGCTTTACCGAACCGATGTCGTATCGGACGTATTGTTATGCTACGTGTAGCGATCGATCGAGCATCTCGCGCGATCGGTATAGACATTAGTTTTGACCAAAAACTTTACCCTCGCCCTGTACGTTTGTTTGCGCTTCGTTAAACGATTCATTGCCATCGATTACTCGTTACTGGTTCTCGCAACGACACAATTCTTTTTTCGGCGCTCGTCGCAGTGTCAAAAGTATAATCTATGAATACGCGAAGCGAATTTCAATTCAACGCGAGAAGATATAAATACGGTACCTTCGGTGTTTATCTTGTCCTCCGTTATTGTTAACTCGACGGGGAAATTAATGATGGACGAATCGTCTGCATGGAAAAACGTCCATATCTTTATGAGGAACTTTGAATCATTTTTCACAGCTATATATTTTCGTACCAAACACGTATCAAATTTACATAAAATATTAATCCTACCAATTTGAGAGTCGCGTCGTTCGTTTTAATTTATTTTATATACTGTTGATCGCGTGATACGATCGAACGTACGCCGCTTATTTACGCGCGACATTCTATTTCGTAATGAAGAAATTCGAAAGTAAATGTAAAACGATATTATCGCGAAGCAGACAGATCTTTTTTCGATCGTACATTTTTGCGACGCGTACATTTTCCGAATTGCCATCCCTGGTCTACGATAACTTCATGAATACTTATCGCGCGGCAACATGCCGGCACCGCTATTCTTTCTCCGGGAGTGTTTTTTATCCGAATATCCATTTCCCGTCGAGACCACGGTGAGATAACAGCGACACACCGTACCTCTGAAAACAGTAATCGTGCTTTCGTTTACCAATTACCTGTATCTGTCTCGGTGCAACGTCAACTGTGACGTACGGGCGTATTATCGTCGCGGGAGTTATAATTTTTCTCCGATCGATGACCGCTCGACTGTAAAAATTCTTGGTAAACTTCATTTTTCAACGTGGCTCGATACAATCGAAACGCCGATAGCTTCGACAAAATCTACATATGTACGAATAAAATTCGTATTATCAACGGTACAATGATCGAAGAAGTTTGAAAGACATCCAAATGTAATAAGCGATACTAACTCCAATTCAAGGCCGAAGTAAAATACAAACGCGAGATCGTGAAAAATCCGTGAAAAACTCAATCTTCCATGACGTGTAATTACACCATTAAACGAACGACGCGTGGATCATACTTTCACCAGCCGCGCCAAGTATTTCGTATCAAGAAATGTATTATTATTTATAATTTTATATCCAGACATTTCGCGTTATCTAGCGTACCACGTAACTCCCTTCGATGTTAAATCTCTTCTAAACAATAACTTCGCACACTCCCCGTCGTTCTCTTCCTCTCTTCGCTCGACTCCACCGAGGACATGACGATTCCTACCGTTAAAAGTAGAATATTCGTAGAAGCCTGGTGGACCGACGAGAGGCTAGACGCGAGAGACGATAGTTGTTTCGATGTCCCGAGTGAACGTAGAACCCTCGGTGGGGTCATAAAGCAACGTAGGTGCTGGTATACGTTCTCGCAAAACGGAACAATGCCTGTCCCGCGTCGCGATACGGACGAGGGAGTTCGAGTTCGCTTTTGGTATCGAGTTCGCCTTTATCGCTGAACGATGCCACGTTCCATCCGCGCCACGACGCGTTTCACCTCCTCCCTCCACCCCCCCCCCCTTCCCTCCGCTCCGCCGCCTTCATCCTCCGCCACCTCCTACGGGACACAACAAGTGTCGTCGTCGCGACATGCGGGCGGAGTTCCACTTTTAAGACTCGTCGAGCCACTCTCCGAAAACTAACTCGTAATACCCTCGACTCCGTACTCCCCGACCCCGAAAACACGCACGCTTTGTACCGAGATCGGAGTTCTCTCGATTTCCCCCCCCCACCGTCGCACGGTGCTCCGAAATGCAACTTTGGACGGACAAAATTGAATCGACGATACTCGTTTTATATTGTACGCTATGAATCACCGCCATTACGCGGTATGAGCCGATACCGTCGAAAAAAGGTCGATTCTTATCACGTCAATACGTAGCAACACGCGCACGTATGTTACGCGTGTTATAAAAGAATTCTGTTCAAATTTGAGATGAAAGAATGTTTAGAGGCTTCTCAACCGCTGCATAGCTCAATACGATCTTTGTTAATATTTATAAGAGGAAAGATCGAGATACTCGTTATTGCGTGGATCTTAGAAAAAATGTTATTCATTTTAATGAACATTGTCGTGTGTCGGATAATCGAAACCGATGCTGGAATCGACGCAACGTAAACACGAACGTGTCCGGCGTAGAAATAAGTCCCGCCGCGACGCGTCGCGTCGGAAAGAAGTTAAAGCCAGCGATTACGAACGGACGAATAGTTGAGGCGGATGTGAAGTAATCGGTGAAGAGCGCCCGGTAGTACGATAACGTATCGTCAAGTGCCCGATAGGAATATGTCCTGGTCTTCCGTGACAAGGTTCTGCCCCGGGCAACTTTCAACCGACGTTATTTGCAAGCTAAACCGCGTCTATTTTTTTTTCTCTTTTTTTTTTACGGTATTTATTACGGCGCATCTCATCCCGGCCGATACATTCGCGGACACCGATCGACGATAAGAGCGACGGCGACGCGTCTCGCGCACCGACGCGACGGCGGTAATAATTATGGGGGAGGATTGTAATATTATTGTTACGCGAGTGAAGAAACGATAAAAAACAGACTATCGTTTGCGTCACGTGAGCTCATGTGCTATCACGGTGTCTGTGATGAATATTGTACTGTGTGCGTGTGATAAGCGTCACGTGACGTTTGTATGGTTCTGATACATTTAAATATTAGGGGTCCCGGAAAGAACTCTGTTATTTTACGTAGTAGCGTTCGAACGGACTTTACACTTATACACCGGACGCGGTGGTGTAAGCATCGCAAATTTTTATGAATGGGACACAAAACTTAGATTCCCTTAGAAGAACTTTGGACACAGTTGCCAAGAATTAAGGAAATTACATTTTATAATACTCTGTAACAAAGATTAAGAAAAAGAACAGTTTTATATGTTTCTACAAAATAATAGATTTCTTTCCGGAATCCCTAATACATGGGTCGGCAATAGGCGGCCCGCATCCGGTCCCGGACCGCGGGGAGTAAATAAATGGACCGCCAAAAACATTTGTCTCTAATCCTGGTTTTTCTTCATTATTTGTCTGTGTGTGCCCAGAATAACTTGATAACAATCTGCACGTAATTGATGTTTGATCTGTTTTTAGGATATATTTGCTGATTACGGTTGCATTTATTGTTTACAGCTGTTTATAATAACAGTTTATATTCTCTGGCCCCCGAACTTTTTTTTTCAAATAACCCGGACACCTTTAAAAACTGATTGCCAACCCCTGACCTAATACATGAAAAATACACACTCTCCACTTTGTTGCCGTGACGTGGGATACCGTGATAACACACGAGCTCACGTGTCGTGACGATAATGTATTTCCAGCTTAACGATTTGAAGATGCCGCGGCGACTATAATAACGCGCGGTATTTTTGCGTTTCGCCGTTTCAACGGACGAAACGCGAGGACGACGCAACGGACAGATAACGTACGCATCGTTCGGCTAGGCTATATTTTTTCGCGACCTCGTAATTTTCGTGCCTTATCGCATCGTCGCGTTTTGAGTACCTAGCGCAGCGTCGCCGAAGGACGCCGCGTTTCGTACAACGTTTCGTGAGAAACACGCTCGGATCGGGGGTGGGGGCACCCGGGGGCCGTGACGGCGTTTCACGTAAAGGGAATCGAGAACGAGTGCTCGTAGAGCGGATGATTTCAAGTGGGTCCAGATCTCTCGTAAGTCCCGATCTCGAGATCATTTGCGTGCACCTTGGACAGTAGTTCTCACTCTCCCGGCGCTCGGTGTTGCGTGCTTCGAAATTGCGTCGAGTAATTTCCGAAAAGAAAAAAGAAAAAATGTTTTTTAAATGAAACACGAGGCGGAACGAATCGGATGGGAGATCTCGTGTCCCTTATTTACATAGACCTTTCGGAAGATAATACTTTTTATGCGAGGTTGAAACGCAAAACGACGTTTAACTCGAGCCGGTAATTAACTCGCGGTTAATTAGAGTAATAGGATACGCGGGTTTAAAAGGGTTCGTATGAAGAGGAAACTATGATTAGTTTTATTATTATGATTAACCACTGTGTCGCGGGCAATTCCGATGGGCGATCGATTCGACGGAACGGGGATCGATAACGGTAATAATAGTAATTTCACTGCGTCCAGTGCGTATATTACTTTAAACCGTGAGAAAAGCGTGGGTTTCAGAAATGTTTGCGAACCACTGACTATAGATGTACGCACCGAAAGTTGAGGGTGACGGGGGGGGCCAAGCTACGAGGACACTCGTCCGGGTTTTAGGCCTAATTAGTTGTCGCCCGGCGCCTAGTCTCGCTCGTCGAGAAAGAAAACTTCTCCCGGTTACGATGTCGTTCTTCTCGATACTTTGGAACCCTTCCGTCCCTTTTCTCTCCCCCCCTCCATTTTCTCGACGCTCGACCCACCGACGGGCCTTTTGCCGTCTGTCACCTGCACCAAAAGAATCTACGGATAATTTTGAAATCGATATTTATAAGACACTATCGAATGTAATGAACAGCGGGGGTTGTTCAGAATGGACTTTCGAGAGTCTAAATTTTCAAAGTTTATTTGATAATAGTCAACAATTTCGATTTTGATTCGACTCTGACTGCGCGAGTTTTAGATTTGGACAGTGTATGGTTTCTGAAGATATTCACTGTTGGTACTTTGGGGATCATTTCTGGGTGGTGTTGTGACGGTAGGTTCAAGGAAAATTATAATCATAAGAGAAAATATGTAGAAGAGATAATGAGTATCTTATTTTCAAGTACAAATTCATGTGGAAAAGACTAGGATTATGGATTCGGCAGCCTACAAAGTACGTAATATACTAGTTTATGACTAGCTTAAAATTCGAGAAGTACGAGAGCAGGGTTGGGACATTACACGAATATCAATTTGTAACGTTATAAGTTACAACTGTATACCGTACACTACGGTATAATTAGAAAACGGGTATCGGCATGAACTGATATCGTCGAGAAAAGTGTTCGATTCGTATCACGACAGTACGTAGTTGAATATGTATGGTATACACGCATGTTATCCGTATTATCAAAAGAATTGGGTAAAATTATAAGATAGAAAAGTTTTTAAAGTTTTCTCCACCTCTGCTCCACTCGTTGGTATCGAAAAGTTAGTTCAAAAAGGGTTAACGCGTAACCCTTCAGGATCTTAAGTTCGATGATTGTTTCCAACGTTGTCGCCGACAATAATTACCAAACGTTTCGGAAAAATTTGTCGCCGACAAAGTCGCGTTTCTGGCCGAGCGGCGGTAATCTTCAAAGGACGTTTCGAAACATTGTTACCGATTACATGTACGACACGTCCACATAATTTATGCTCCGTCGAAAAACATTTAGACGACTATCTCGCAGCTGGTCTCTTTTAAAATTTATTTAAATGTTTTTACATAACACGGTGTAAAAGAATTACATTGGAAAGTGCAACGACGGCGTCCTTCCCGCTCCACAGCTCGTCGCAAAATTGTTAGAAAGAAAGTCAGAGACAAAGAATCAATGTTATCGGACACAAACTTTCCTCGGTCTGTTTCGTTAACGCTCAATTCCTCAATTGAGAAATCCTGATCCCCAAACAGCAGAAAACTCAGATAAAATAAATGTTGAGAACCTTAAGGGAGTCGCTTTGAAGACATTTACAATTCAAACAATATTCATGGTCCTTTATTAAAAAAGGACAACTCCAACTATGTATCCTGAGAATATAATTATTCCCAGACGAAGTTTCTCGATAAACGAGTTACCGAACGATCATAAAACGCACCTGTGTACCCGACGTAAGATTTTCCGACGTCTCGCACGCGCGCCAGTGGCAACGACGCCCTTGTCATAACACTACGATCACAATAATTATCCTCATATCCTCGAAGAATACTTTTCTCTTTTCAGCGCATCGCCGCGATAAATATCGTCGGGGCAAAAAGAAACTGCGGGATACCGAGAACGGCGGTAAAATTAGGGCGAACCGGCCGCGCGGAAACGTCGCGGTTCACTCCCCCCCCCCCCCCCCCCGAAAGATTATTAAGAGGTAAATTCGGGTATGAGCGTTTACCGTAAACCGTGTCGGAGGGAAACGCGTGCTAGCCAAAGACGCGCAGGTTCGCCCACGTCGACTGGCCCAGATACGATCTGGATTATATTATCCGGTTCTCCCGTCTCCTCTCCCTCGAGTATTCTCGCGAAAAGCAATACGGTAGCGGAAGGAGTTATCGGCGGATCGAGCGGCGATCATTTTCGTGTAGGAGGATTCACCGGCCGATGATCTTTTCGCCAGGTTATTATCTCGCGTCACGTTCCTCCTCGAATCTCCTAGGACATGGGGTCACCAAATGGCGGCCCACGGACGAACTTTATCCGATTTGCAGCGAGAAAACGATCGGTGAGAAAAAAAAAAATTTTTCGTTACATACTCGCCGCGGCACTTAAAGCGGTTAGTTGAGAACAAGTGTAGTCATTTTTCTCATTGAAGGATTTCTTGTGGTTTTAAAAATTTTGTATCGTTGCACGTATTTAGTGCTTTTATTATTTTTTATTAAGTGAGGTGTTCATTAAATTTCATTATTGTTTTTTTATTTTAGCTTTGTTGTCTTTAGTTAAATGCGTACATTGCATTTTGATGACCCGCGAAAACTTCCCGAATTCTTAGCGTGGCTCCACAAAAATATTAATTGGTGACCCCTGACCTCGGAGATTTTACTTTGAACTCCGTCGCAGATTCCCTCGCGAAACGCCAATCAATCGTGATGAAAGAACGTGTGTTTGTTGCGATGGGTTGCGAAAGTGTAAACATTCATTACATGTTTTTCCAGGAACGTTAAAGAAGTTCGCCAACGAGATGGAAAGTATAAAATATTTTACCAAAACACCTTCATTTTTCTTCGCGATCCTCCTCGAAGCGAATGCTCTCGTAATGCGAGGTTACGCCGGTTTTTAAAAAATATTTTTTTATTCGTACACTTTGTTTCGGAGTCGTTCGACGTATACGGGTCCATTTCGTTTGGAAATTATCGAACGGCGCGAGGAAATCGTGGAGCGAAATTCTGCCGCGAGTCGGCCGAAGGAGGATGAAAGAAAAAGTCGGTGATAAACGAAGAAAGGAATAATTTACTCGTCGAGCAAAGTGTGCGCAAAGTGTGCGCAAAGTGGATACACTGGAACGCGAAACGCGCTTAATTTACCGTAATATAAATCGCGCGTATCGGATAGATATTTTTATTGACGTTTACTTTCGGTACGATACGCGTTTATCGAATGTCACGTTTATTGGCTATCGTAAAACGATCGTTAATGGTTTTATGAATCGATAACGATCGCCCGCGAGCACTCGTAATAATGACGTTGCCACGCTGTCTGCCCGTCGGATCGATAAGATCGGGAAGGATCGTTCTGCCCGTTCGAGATCACGAATAGAAGATCTACCGTAAAATATCGCGTACATTTTTGGGACGATCGGCGAGGCGCTTTCGTTGGTGGATCGATGCGAGTTAGAGAAAGAGAGAGGGAGGGAGGGAGAGAGAGAACCTCCCGAATTCTCGTTTCTTCGTACAAACCTGCTTCGAATCGACATCTTTGCAACTTTTAAGTATGCGCGTATATTTTTAATCCTGACGATATTTTATTAGCTCGGCTTTGGGACTGGACATCGATTCCTCTGTCGAGACTTTGCGTGGGGATAGAAATATTTTTGGATTTGTGATTCAAGGTCGGATCAATTTGAATTGAGAACCCCAGAAACTAAAAGGTCTAGAGACAAATTTTCCAAAAATGAATCAAGGGCACCGGTGGTCAGAAAAAAGAGCCTTCTTTTTTGCGATAAAGGTACAAAAAGACGAGCTTGCTCATCCGAAAAATAACTTAAGTTTCCCATATTGTTGAGTCCTGTACGCGTAATTACCCTTCTTTCCCGGAGTACTTTCCAATTACGCCCAAAGCCACGATCGAACCGAGGGAATGCAATACCGGGTTATTGTTATTTTCTGAAAAATTGCATTCAACTTTATACAAAATTAGACAACTGAAGTTTTATATAAAATCAGGCTTGACGCACTTTTCCACCGACCCCCTCAAACGAAATAGAATATTTTGAGAAACATCTCGTCCCATTATTAATACAAACCAAGCGATATTTAGATACTCAATTAACGTATGAAACTCGATCCCAATCCGTGGCAACGACGAGACCACCGTACCTCCGCCTTTCCTTCACCCTCTGCCGTCCCTTTCGCTCTAACGCCTTGACGTCTAATTAGTCGAGGATGTAATTTTTTCGAAGCTGTCCGTTAATTCTCCCCCTTCCCTCATTTCTCTCTCTCTCTCTCTCTCTCTCTCTCTCTCTCTCTCTCGTTCTCTCTCACGCGCATCTATCCACTTATTTTTCTCTCGGCACCGTGTCCGGCTGCTCCCTTTGATCCGGTCCGAGGGACGCTTTCCGGGATCGTGTCGAGCGTTCTCGACATCCGATGTCCCTGCTTTCGAGCGCTCGAAAACGCCGACAAACTGGTTTCTTTCCGTATGTCCCGTATTAGCGGCTGAAAAATCGAGTGGGATCGATATCGAGCCAGTGACCGTCCGCTCGATGGACTCGTTCCACGCGAGTTCCCGAGTATAGCGAACCTAATAGAATATTATACTGACTCCCTTCGAGCGTGCTCGCCGGTATATGTATATACATATATCCGCGTTCATTATTCGTAGCGACGACTACCGCTTTCTTCAAATTAACGCGCTTTTCGCGATCGTAACCGTCGCTTCGATCGCTCAGCGACTCGACCGACGATCGTTAGTCAGTGTTCGAACATCGCGACGAGCGTAGATTTCTTTTTCTCTTCCTTTCAGATCATTTTTAGATTGAATTTGCATAGCGGTATTGCGGTAATGTGTCACGCTTTTCCTTGGGTCGATGGTAGTTAGAAAAAATTATTTACGGTTGCCCTACCTGTAATTGCTTCGATCCCGTTAGCGATCGTTGTGAAATCTTAATTTATCCAACTTTTTTACACACAGAAATACCGAAGTGCGCGTTTCACGTTTAACGATTTTCCCCGTTGCGGGGAAAATCGACGATCCTGCGTCAAGGATAACGCGAAATCGTGCAGTTGGACAAAACGAGGATAAAAAGTATAGCCAGATTATGTTCACCGGCGAAAGGGTTAACGCCGGTGTCCGAAGAAAGGTATACTCGGAATTGTTGAATCGTTCCAGCGTCAATTACCGTGTCCCTTATTTTCCTTTTACGCGCTCCACCGATAATATTCCGCCTCCTCGCTTTCTCTCTCTCTCTCTCTCTCCCTCGCTCGCTCGTCGAAGGTGCGCGAACGGCAGAAACATAATTCGCCGCGAAGAGTGTCCTCGCGTAGAAGAACGCGAAAAGTAAAACGTTATGATCCGGGTATCGGCGGGATAGGCGGTTGACGTTGAAAAGATATATCGTATAGCACGTCGAAAATTATACGCATAGTAGCCTTTCGGCGCAAAACTGCCGGGGAACAGTTGGCGGGACGTACTTACATACACCGACTGTTATAACGCGGCGAGCCATTTGCGAGATCGTTTAGACGCGCCTCCTTAAATAACGATCATAGCCTCGTAACTAACGTGCTCGCGAACCAGACGAGCGGTGGGAGAGACAGAGAGGAGAGGAGAAAGCGGCCGAGCAATAATCGTCGCAATCCATTCGCGATGGAGAGAAGAGCATTCGCGGGAATGGCCGATCGTTGCCGCGATCGCGCGAGACGGTTAAAAAGGAAACGTAAAAAAAAAAAGAAGTAAAGAGTCGTGCCGGAGGTAGTAAAATCAAAATATGGACAGTGGCGATTTCGGGAATAGTCGATTTAATCGATGAAATTACTCGTGGAACGAATTAACGGGTTCGATGGTACGGAGACGCGCGGATATTTATATATTCGATAATGATACGTTGAATGGACTTTCGTCGATCGAATCGACAATTGGAAATCGAGGAAACGCTTACTTTAGATCTTATTAATTATTAATTGCCAGACGCATAATAATACTACTTACAATTAGGTTTATGGATGGAGATATATTATAAATAATTGATCTCTAAATCTGAAATTTGTCTGCACTCCAGTCTCTATAATTCTGAAGATATTCATTATTTGTAAATTAAATATTGATATGACGGAACCTTCCACGACTCGAAGCTTTTACCTCTTCCCCTCGAAATTCTAGTTATCGGTTTCAAGAGACGAGGTCTTGCCACGGACCAACTACAAGTGCGCGAGCCTATACCTTGTACCTTGTTTCAGGAAAGAACGAACTAAGATTTTGACGTGGTTGAACTGTATTAAAAAATGAATTTCTTTAAAAAGTACAATAGCCGTCGGAAATACCTCGCCGAATTAAGTAATTTGAGTACGATTCGATCAAAATTGATCCAGTCAATCACGAGACATGGATTCGAGCGTATTATAAAAAATGTCTAATCTCGATCATTTTCCGCGTACCACAGTTCGGAAAACGCCGCTGTATACCCGATTCAAGTTCTTCGATTCCATACCAACAATACGAGATTCCCATCTTTCCAATCGGCATTCGCATACGCTTCGGGCAACCTTTCGACATAAAGTTCGCGCGCCGTGGCGCCGACGCGATTCGCTATAACAGGTAACGCGATTTTCCATAAGCATGGGAATACCGATCGTTCGTCGAGGCGAGGGATCGTAAGCTCGTCGGCCAGGAAACGGTACGTACCGTTAAATCGAGCTCAAAGTTGCGAGTCGGGTTCACTCACGCCCTCGCCGCCTCGACGGAGTCGGAAGATTCAAATAAGTCCGACGTCGGGAGAAGAAAATCTCGCTTTAAATATTCTCGATGGTTACGAGAGGCAACACTCGCAACACGATGTCCCACGACCGCGGAGGATTCCGAAGGGTATACTCGCCGCGACGGGTCTCGATAAAGGAATCAAAGGCCTCGACGATGACTTCGTGCATTCGTAAAAAATATAATCAAAGTAAACGGATATCGTCGGTAAAGTATTTGCCGCGTCGTAGGCAACGTAGCGCAATTTGAGTACACGGGGATTAATAAACAACGCTAGCCATCCAGGCAATTCGAGGGGGAAATTTTCCGAAATTTAGAATCCTCGTAAAATCGGCGCGAATAATCCTTCGGGCGGGAATTATACGCAGAAGTTTAACGAGGCTACGCGAGCAGTAATACGCGGTCCGAGTTAACGTCCGGGACTAATTATTACTTCTGCGTACGCGACGTACCGGAATATATACGCTTCCAGGGTGGCCCCTGGGTTTTCTCTATTCTATCGATGTCGTTAATGCGCGGATACTCGTAATTAAGCGTCTCGACATCGTGGAGCTTTGAGATTCATCGGGACCCAGGTTCGCGCGCGCGCTTACATACAACTCGTCGGTGAATTCCCTTGACTTTCCCGGAATCTCCTCTCCCGAGAGAGCCAGTGAGAGAGAGAGAGAGAGGTGTCCCTCGATAGTTGTCTGACGTAAGGAATAACAGTAATCACGTCGGGCTGACATCTGAAATTAATTGCCGTTCTAACGAATAGCGCGGATCGAGAGAGTCGAGAGGGTACCAGCATCGACTCTCTCGATCCGCGGTTGCGAACGTCAACGTTGCCTCGACGAAGAAACGGAGAGCGTATCGCGACGCTTCGGAGTCATTTGTCCGAGCGGCCAGTATTTCTTCGCGCTGTGTACGTACGTACCTGGCATAATCGTAAATTATAACAACACCTTCGGAGCCGGCAATACGAGTGGAAGCCGAGATGCGCCCACGTACTTGCTTCTCGGTTCCGTAAATGTGATAGAGGGAGAGAGAGAGAGAGAGAGAGAGAGAAAGAGAGAGGTGGATACATACATATATAGAAAAGACCATGAGGGTAGAAGGAGTAAAAAGGAATAGTGATACGTCGGGCTGCATCTCGAGGAAACCGATGAAAATGAAAACCGTCGATAGAAAACATTTGCCTCGAGGATTCAGGAATATTTCAGATTAGGCGGGAAACGTCGCGAGGGTATACCACCTGCGAGAGAAAGTGCGAGAAACAGTTATCCCGCGTGCGTGAGTCGCCCGAGAACGAGAAGGAGGGATCGATAATGCTCGCTTCGGAGATCGATAATGCGATCGAAACGCTTCCACCTCGGTATCGAAACGATACCCGATAGGCGGTAGAAAAATCACGGAACGCCTCGAAGGTTTCGTCTTTTACAGCTAAACGCGGGTATTCGTATAACTATTGCGCGCGGCGGGTATCGCGTAATGTATAATAATAAAAGGAATCGCGAACGGACACCCGACGCGTTTGCCGGACGATCGGCGGTGAAACGAGTTTACGCGCGGTAAAAGGCCGCTCGTAAACGCTACTTACCGGAATGAGTACGCACGGCGAGAACGATCGAGGTATTGCCAATTAGTCGCGCGGATCATCTTTGTGCCCGAATACCGGGGAGAGATTTCCGCCGCAGGGGATACGTCGGGCGAAATATTTACTTCGATCCAGTAAATTAATCGTCGCCCCTTGTCGTCGGTGTCTCCCAACGGCTCTGCTTACCCGCGTTCCCGATCGGCGTCGGATGTACACGCGATGTACGACGCTATCGAGATGAAAACTTCATCGTCCCGACGTCGAGCGATAATCGGTGCGTTCACGATGCACAAAAACCGTCCGCTCTACGGATAATCGCTGCTAACGTAGGATGTATTGTAGAATGGAATGAACCGTGGTATGTGTGCGTTAATGCACGTATCGAGGTATCTGAGAAGCGATCGCGTTTTGTTTGCTGCGCGGAGTATGTGCATCTGTGTGGATGCGAAGAGCATCGTCGGTCGTCTGCAGCGTACCAGAGAGAGAGAGGGAATCTTTTTAGAATAAATCCTCGTTATTTTTGCGTACGTCAGATCGGCATCCTTAATTACAACCTAATAAACCCGGCGCTAATAAACAGAGATTTGTTCCTCTCGTAAACTCGTCGGGGCTACCCGTACGCTATTCAAATCGAACGTCACGCGGATCCCTATCAGCCGCGACTTTAACTTCCGTTCGACGCGAATCCCGCGGGCAAATCAATCCGTCACGTTACGCGCGCCTCTAAAACCGCTTCACGGTGGATAAGGGCGTAAACGCGAGTCGCCCGCTCCTCGCTCGCTCCTCAGGTTTTACGCTCGATTATCGGAGGGTAGGGATCCGTCGGTATATCGTACCCGTGGCGCAACTGTAAACTCACAATAAAATCGGATAAAATCGTATCGAACGGGCGAGCCGGGTGAGTTCGCGCGGCCGCGCGTACGGCCGAAGACCCGTTACGTCGGGAGGACGAGGTAATTAATTTAACCTGCGAACGCCACGGCACTAGGCCAATGCAAACACCTTCCACGCCGTGGCTTATAACACTCTCGCACGCCACGCTCTCGGTACGTACGCGCTTATACGCGTTTCTTACACGGCTCCCGGGACGCGATCCCTCGTTCCCCTCCAACCCCCCGCCCCCCTAGCCCCGCCGCCCCCTCGCTCCTTCTGCCTCCCCCGCAGCCCGCTTCTTCGTCGCGTCTCATTCCATAAATCCACGGGAGTCGCGTGTACGAATGGTTTTGATCCTATGCCAGGATATAACTGTACTGCCAGTCGCGACTTTCAGACTGGCTGGTCTAGACTGGCAGGTCGGGAACTCGCGGTGAAAAAAAAGAAAAAAAGGGAGAGAGAGAGAGAGACGGCAGAACGGGAAAAACGTGCCGTTTCGCGCGTTCGTTTCGATCGGACCTATTCTCGCATGGGTCAACGAGTCGGATCATTGATAGTTTTGCGGTGTGAAGTATTTTAACTCTTTACAGTTGCGACGTTAATCCGGTGATAGTTAAAATAAAACGTGTTGGTAGTACTGTGTGTCTTGGTTGGATAGCTCGTGATGATCATCGGGGGACGGGTAATCGGAAAACGAGAAGTATTAAAAAACTTTTTTATTAATATGCTCATTGGCAAAAAAATTCACCAGGGCAAATCAAATTCCCAGTATAAAACACTGCTGGTACATGTATGTCCCACTTGTTTTTTTAGTAAAATAATAGAAAAAAGAATTCTCTTGCTTTGGTACCCTAATTAGCGTTTTCTTTCACATCATTACATAAATAGCCCATAATCTTTAAAAAAAATCCTAATAAAACAAAATCCAGAGTGGAAGGATTATGTCAGCGAGCCTACGTGGCCCTCAGGAGCGCGCAGTTCGCTAAGAGACTCGAGAGTATTAAGAGTATTAAGAGCATTAAGTGCATTTGGGTAGCAGTTCTTCAATCCTTGCTCGCAATACCAAATACAAAACTCTTTAATATACCAACGGCGTCGATACACCAAAATCAAAAACCACCTCTAGCCCAACGTCACTGCGTAACAGTACGACCACCGTCCTCTCGATGAAACGCATCGGTGGAAAATGGATTAGCGATACCACTGAACCGACGCTCGTAGAGACTAACGTGCAAAAGGGGCTGGAAAGGCGAAAACGCGTTAAAACGATACCGGTTTGCCGACGCAGATGACGCGGCGCGTTCGCCGGGAATTCGTCAGGAGATTCCAGAGAGGGATATTCGAGCGTTGGACGGTGGTACAGCGAGACAGTTTTAAGAGTCCAGGAGTCGAGTGGCGCGATTTAACGAACTAACCGATGGCATATCGCGACGTTAATTACTACCGAGAGACTTCCAGCTGACCGGCTAAAGGGTGTCTATCTCGCGAGAGACCCGGTTCTCCGGGCCCGCGAATGCATTAATCGAATCCACTAATTGCACCGACCGTTTCCCGGATATTCGCGAGCCAAACAAAGACGCTGTTTCGTATTCTTTTTTTTTAGAGGGGCGGGGGGGAGAAGGGGGCAGCTCCGGTAGTTTGGTACGATGCGTATCGAACGCGAAATTACGAAGCAACCGAACGATATTGTTGAATGGGAGCTTCTTCGTTGCGTGGCAGATAAGAGAGGTGGATAATCGAACTCGTACTTTCTACATCGACGGAATTGATTTGCGTGGTAAATAAAACGTGGTTTATAACTTTCAACGGCGAGTAACCTATTAAAAGCGCGCTCTGTGCGCGTCGCGAGATATCCATTATCCGCCAATGTCATGTCGACGGTAAATAAACGATCTATCGCGTTTAAATCTACATGCTCCACTTTCGAAGTTTTACGACGCGTTAACTCGTCATACGCGGTTAAGGGGTTGACGGATTCACACTCCGAATCCACCGTAAAATGCAGATGTAGAGATCTAATCAATTAATCGACCTTGATTGGTATCATTTCAAATATCAATTAATCCCACGGTTATCGTTTACATTAGAACAATCGAAACTTTACTTAGAAGTCAAAATTCGCGAGCGTATCGCATCCCGTGAAATATAAGGGACATACATAATGACATTATTTCAAAATTTGCATTTTTTGAGTTGCGTCACTGTTCTCGCCGTGCTGCAATATTTTCGATCCACGTACCCTTCATTACCCGGTACCGTGAAAAGAAAAACCAGTGATCGGTTCAGTATTCGCGTGCGTCGTTACTCTCTCGCGTGGAACAAAGTCGCTCGGCGCGGTAACGCGCACGAAAGAAATTGAGGGACGAATCTCCCGGCATTCGCGATGGCGGAACGGTGAGACAGATTAAAAATCCAGGAGCCGAGCAGCCCTGGTTTAACGAACTAACCGGCGACGTATCGCGGCGTTAATTACTGCCGGGGGTCTGCCGCTAAATGGAAGACGCCGCACCGGCCAGATGGAAGAAGGGAGAGAGAGAGAGAGAGTGAGAGAGGGAGGGAACGTCCCTTGCCTATCTCTGAGGCCTGCGAAGCGGGCCGAGACCTCGTCGGCGCAGATGCATTAATTGAATCCGCTTAAATTATTGCCAGCCGCTAATTGCGCTCTTTTTTTCCCCCGAGCCGTCCGGGAACGATACGCTTAGGAAGCTGCGCGATTAAGAGAACGCGTCGAATTGCGCTTACCGCGGCCCTTCCGCGAATACCTCTCCTCGTATCGTCGCGATCTGTCATGTTTCTTTTGTTTCTTTTCTTTTCTTTTTTTTTTTTTTAATAACTCAGAGATAAAGCAGAGGCGGTACCACGGTGATTCTCGTAGAATCGACGAGACGTTAATTCGTTTTGGATTTTACTCACGCACTGTTTACCGTCCTTTAAGGGACGACTATGCTCCGTCTCGACGTAGGACGTAGAATTTTCCGCGACGCGCAACAAAAAAATGTCCGTAGGTTGCACGGGTAATCCTTACGACCGAACGCGGCAGCGATACGCCTAAACTCATTTATTTACGAGCGATAAACGCCATCATTGTAATACCCGAAGTCGTGTAAAGCGTCCGTATTTATTGGCGAGGGAAGAGATGGCAGATGGGAATAACTACGCGAAAAGAAACTTCTTGCATTGCAGGTTGGAATACCGTTGCGGCGTTTCGAAAATAAAAGAATAGCACCAAATGTGACTTACCGTGGCGAGAAGAAAATGTGAAAGCGTTCAAACATGATTTATACGAATACTGACGAGAGTTTATAAATATTTCTTATCAAGAAGATTGTCAAAAACCTCCGATTATACGTGTATGCAAGTTTTTAAAATAATTCTCTCGATAATTGTATATTAATTTCCTGATAACATTTTTGTATTGTCAGAGAGAAATACATACTTATACGATTCTCGTGGTAAAATAAGTTACCGATTCAAAAACTCCGAGCGCTCCAAAATACAACGAAGGACGTAATATTTTGTCAACCTTCGCGAAAGCCTAATTTTCGAGCTCGCAAATTTCGTAAGTTCGCGATCGTTAAAATGTTCGAGTTCCTCGAACTGTGTCACTGGATCAAGTCCGCGGTTATAATCAGTCTACTCGTTCGTTGGTGGAATAACCAGGAAACGACGGGAACCAATAAAAAAAAAACAAAAAAAAAGCGCAAAGGAGCAGAATGCACAGAGCAAAGAAAGAGATTGCGATTCGCGGCTTCGTCTTAACGCTGGCAGTAGTTAAAAGTTTAAACCGGCCGATAGGAATTACGATACGATAAGCTACGTATCAGCCGGCATGCCGAGGCTATCGCGTGCACGCAGATGAGAGCAATGCGCGCTTGCCGGTAAAGCCGACGTTTATATTTATATCGTCGACGTGGACTGCGCGATCCATCGAGGCTTCGATCATGTCGCTTCCACGGATCGTGAAAGTCGAGCCACAAAACTACGGGGGCGCGAACGTTTATCGTCGCGTACCGTGCTTCGGTCGTTCCGAATCGTCGACGTTCATGACCATCGCGATGAAATTGCGCGCGTTCGAGGTAATCGCGATTTCGGGATGAAACGAACCGCGAACGTGATCGCGAGAAAGAATTTTCTAGTAATGGCGGGCGAGGATGAAAATTGAAATGATTGTTAGACATGGAGGGAGAGATCGATTGATTAAATTGTCCGGAGAGATCAAGGTAATTTAAAAATCTCGATAGTTAAAGAAGTTCTGTGGTTAGAAGAGAATTGGCGCGCTTGGAAGCAACATATAATTATATTCTGCCATATCCTGCAGACGGTTTCGTACCTACGGATATTCTTGGAAAACTTGAGAATCGTGTAAAAAAATTCATTCTTGGAGAAGAAAATATCCGAGCGTCTGTGAACGTAAATTTACTCGTTCCTCGTACCACGGTATCTAACCAATCTTGCGGATGCAAGCGAGTAATGTATAAACGTAATTAATAATTCATATTCGTCTGAACACAGTTTCGGTTCGCATCGGACACCCTTGAGTGTTACGCTTGGCAAGAAGTACGAACGCGATGACGAACGCACTCGACGTGCAATTAAAATGGGATAATCCTCGATCGCGATGATATTTTGAGCTTTAACGGAAATATCAACGCTACTCCAGGAATCCGGCAAACGCTCGGCATTTACATTTACACGAATTATCGTTATTCGTATCGACGTGCCCGCTGACATTTATGTCGACTCCGTTACGTGAACGTCGGCTACTCTGAGTTATCCTAATGCCACATTAGCGGGACGTACGATAACGTAGACGTCGAGTTTTCGATAGCGCAGCGATATTACGATTGCTAATTTCGACGAGGGCCGAGAAAAATTGGAAAACGACGCTGGACGTCGCGAAGTGAAAACCCAAGAAATGACGGTGGAGATAAGTTGAGCGTGCAATTCGATGAATGTGAAATTCGATCGAATGTATGAAATTCGTTACGACAACGTAGCGCATTGTGGATTCAAAAAGGTGTCTAGAGCTATTTATTATTCCAACGCTCTATTGATTTTCCATTTTTTCACCCCGCTTCTCATTATTCCATTTAACTATTATTTCCATTATTCCTACGATGCGCTAATCGCTCCACGGGAGACGATAATTTCCTATAAAACGTTACCACGGAATATTTTATCATAAACATTCGCATTTAAATATTGATATTAGCGCGAAAATTGATTCCGTCGAGTAGTAATTCACCAATGCCTCCTCGATTTCACGCAACGTTTGAATATTTCATACTAATCCCAACGGACTGATAATTGACTCGTTAGGATCGAATTATTCACTCTGGCGCGCATACGCATATATGCATCGCGATCGATAAAGGATATATAATATCTCGAGTCTGGCTTTATTCTCAACGGTCCAGCGAGAGATCCCCTAGATCATTCCGTAACGGCGCGTAGATGTCAAACACGATGATCGCCGGTTTCAACTAGATAGTTAAATCGCGAGAATTGCGAGACCGCCCCAATCGAGCCGACAGTTTTGCCCTCGCGGCAGAATTTCTCGCGGTGCCGCGAGAGCCCAGGTAACTAATCGGCAGACGCAATAAATTCGCACGCATGAATAAGTACGTTCCAGGGGAACTCGATAACTCCATTAAGTCTCAATAAAAGTCCGAGTTGGATTCTTCCAGTCGGAGGCCGTGGAACGTCCGCCGCGAGGAATGTCGCGGCTCTTGCCTCGAGCGGGGAGTTAAATTATACTCGATCCACGATTCCAGAATCCGGGGATCTCTTCGCAGGAGCGTTCGAAACAAAGGGATCGCGAGGCGATCCTGAGATCTACGCGCGGACGCTCGTTTCTGCGCTCGGTCGTGAGGAAAATCCACGCGTTCCACGTATTTTCGTTTTCGCGATATCGTCGTTTGATATGAAGCGGGTTACAGTTCTTCTCGTTAGGCTTTGGTAAAAATAGGTGTTTAACAAACGCCGTATTGCAACTCCGTTGTAAATGGGGTAGTAACGTATGTGAGAATCTTAACTAGTCTGTTGGCGCATCGTGTTGCGTGTTGCGCGATGCGCGCGTATATTTCATGTCTGCATCCGGCCGTACATTTTCCTTTAACGTACATACGTAATTTGTTTTCGCGCGTTTTCTTTGCGATAAACGTGCTCATGATTATGAAAGCGGTCTAATTGTAAGTCAGAAAATTAAAAAAAAGAATGAGTTCGCCAGTTATCTTGCGTATATTCTTTAAAATCAAATAATGTGATAGAAAGAAAAACAGAATAAAAATAAGACAGACCACTTTCATAATCGTGGGCACTAACACGCAAATCCTATAATTCCGGGGCACTGAGGGAAACCACCGCGTACCGGAACTTAACAAAGAATGAATTTACGCATTAACCAAGCTGTAGACTGCAAGATTAATGGATTCGTAAGAAAATAAGTACGATAAAACTTTTGAATGTTAACAGAAAATCATGCAATTTTGTCGTGGTCCGTTAAGAAGAAATAGCGTTTGGAACCAGAAACGGCGATATAACGAGAGCGAAGATACGTGTTACTTTTTATAACCGCACGATTAAAAGCGTATGCTCAATTTGTTTGAAATTGTGACACTCGACGTTCTCCTCTCAGCCTGCAGACGTATTCGCCTATCAGAAAGCGAGTTCGAAATAATGTCTGATCCGATGGAACGAATTATTTCGCGCGACGATAAAACGTATTATTACAAACGCAATATAAAATACCACAACGAGTGCCAGTGGACGCAAAAGCAGAATCGTGAAACGGAGCGCGTAGGTCGTTCCAAGAACTTCGTTTTTCAACCGATGGTCATACCCATGCCGCGCTATTTCACATCGAATTATTTTAATAAGCCGTGCCGCGCGCGCGTTCTAACGCGTAGGTCGCTACCGTAACGTTTCGCCGAGAAATAATGATCATTAAAAACAGTAGCGCCGATAAACTATCCCGCTACTTAGCATAACTTCCGACAAGGATTCCGCGGGATTTTCTATCTCTCATAAGCGGAAAATGCGATCGGCCAACGAGCCTCGCATACGCACCGGAGGTTTCAGAAGAATTCTAATCGTACACGCGGGACGATTCGAGTTCTCTCGGTGCCCCGCGTCTCACGGCTCCTCGGATACTATAACGTCCGCCGTGGCGTTTGCGTGGCGCGCGGCACGCGTGTTGCGTGCCCGGCTTCGATATATCGCGATTGCGTAAGCCGATTAACGGTAAAATCGGTCGGAGTGGGAGCGTGGAATGGGGGGCGGGGGACCCGCGAAGCTGGATTTGGTAAAAATTGACACGCGAGCTGGCGACGCGACGCTCCCGTGGAGCGCGGCTATAACGAGTTTTCGTGATCCGCGAGGAAAAGGGGATTAATGTCTCTCGCGAGACAGTCCCCGAGGGCGTTTAAGCGTTAGGTAAACACAATGGTGGGTAATTACGGCGTCGCGACGGTGCAACTTAATCGCTTCGTCTTTTTACGATCGTCGATACTCGAGCCGGTAGTGGAACGGCGCGAGGTGTCCTCGATGAGGGTAACGAAGCGATCTCGGAGTACAAAAGAGTAAAACAGTGAGGTGGAGTAAAGAGAGTGAGAGAGAAAGGGGAGGGGGGGGGAAAGGGTTTATCGAAGTCGCGGATCGAACGATTTAACTAGCGTGGCAGATTAGCTCCGCGAATATCGTAGGAGAGCGATAAAATCGCGGTCGTATCTAGCCCGCACGATAATCATAATGTCTCGGCCCGGCAGTGGTAATCGTCCGGCTCGAATAAACGTAATGGAGCCTTATCGTTAATTGGATGATAAAGGTAAAAGTATCGTCGCGCCGTCCGCGGATCTTCTTACTTGCGCTGTACGCGCGATTTATCCCATTCCACCCCTCCCCCCCCCCCGCCCCCCTCCTATCCCTCCTCTCGCCCCGGGGAAGGATCGGTATACCGATCCGGTGCTTGACCGGTTTAGGATCTAGATTCAGGGCTCGAAAAATCCTCGTTATCGCGCGCCGCAGCGTACTTTGCGAAAATATAAATACCGGGAGTAACGAGTCCATTGGCGCGCGGATAGAAAAAACAAGGGGGAGCGAGGGTGAAGGGGGGGGGGTAGGATTTAAATCTCGGTGCGCGTATCGGTATCGATAATTGTCCGACGATCGGAAGAGAGCCCGTGGCGGGGGGGGGGGGGAGGGAGACGTGGGAATTTACGGATGGAGAGATAAGAGAGGTAGCTCGTCGGGGGAGGCGCACCCTTAAGATCGAGATCGTGTGTCTAAAACGGGTAGTAAAAATGTGTAAAAATTTTCGTTAGGCGATTCTCTTTTTCTCCTTTTTTCTTTTTTTTACCGGTCCCGTTGTTTGGCGCGGTCCGAGGACATTCCCGCGGCCATTAAACGGCGGGGGGAATGTACGAGTAAGGAGGGTGCAGCTGCTCGTACGAAAAGTTTCTTCCACGAGAGCGTGGGTACGCGTAAACACCGAGCGTACTCTTTACCGAAACGAAAACGAGGCGCGACACGTCGATTCGCTATATTATTCTCTTAATCCCGGGTAGTATCTTAATTATTGAATTTATTAAGCGGCGATATAATCCTACCGGCGACCTGAAATTATAATCCTGAGAAACTCGCTGTAATGTGGTCACGCCCGAGCGAGCGAGCGAGCGAGCGAGCGAGGCCGTGCAAGAGAGGCGCGTTCTCAAAGTTAATTAGAAAACAAACAGAAAATTAACACGAACCCGGCAGCGAATCTCTCTCCGGCCGGCCGTTACTCACGATTTATCGTAACTCGTTCGAGGCCGGTCGGTGACCGGTTTATATTCGAGATCGGCCGTTGATGCCTGGCTTGATCGACGATCGAAAATCTCCGATCCGCGCGGATCCGCTTCTCTACGCTCTTCCAGCAGGAAGCTGCTCTTTTTCCGCGCGCTCAACGAAACCAGTTTACCGTGCGACCGACAAAAATCGCGAATACGTTTAACCCGTTAACGTATCGGCGTTAATCGATCATTTTGTTTTGCTCCCAACCCCACCCTCTCTCTCTCTCTCTCTCTCGCGTCGCTCTCGCTTTATTTTCTTCCCCGCTATATGCAACGCGCCAAATACGAGTTTGAGCGCGAACGCGAGCCGATGCAGTTATTCGGCTCTGAAAAAAATCGAGACTTACGACCAACCGGACAGCGAAAATCTTCTCGACCGTTAATCTTGATTTATGATCGCTGCGACCACGATCTCGCGAAACGAGCCAGCGCTATAATTGGATCGCGCGCACGTCCCGTACGACACTCGCGTGTGCCCGCGAGGGACGCGCCTCGATCTTTTGTTTTTTACCGATCCAGCACTATTCTTAAAAGAGGAATCCTCTTCCGCCCGTCATTCCCAATCTGCGTCATTTTCCTCCTGGTGTCGTTTACTTTTGTTTACGATTACCTTAAATCGCGTCGCACGGCCACGCGTCCGCTCCTGTATTTCTGTTTTCTTTTTTTCGTTAGCTTAATCCTACTTCATCGATTTTGTAATCGCAAATCGACATTTCGGTAGCGCGTGTTAATAGTTTGCATTTCCGAGGCGATATCCCACGATTTTACGGGTTATTTTTGTTATGGGATACAAAGGAGGCTTCCGAATCGGTATTCCGGAATTATGGGGGTGAAATTGAAGTGGCTAATATTTTTCACGAATGTACGATTAACGCTAGTAATGTACGGTAAACCAGTGGTAATACCGATCGTACCGGATACATTATACAATTTGTACGATCGTTTAGGAACGAAACGAATCGCCGCGATCTCACGCTGGGACCTTGAAGTTCCATTAATAAACAGCTCAACACTCTAACGATTAACGGACACGATCTCTTTAATTGATCTTCAGGAGCGCGCGTGATCTACCAATCGAAACGATTATTTTACCCTCCGACGGGTTTTCCGTCGATTACGCGTCAAGTAACTCGCGGTTCGTTAAACGACGCGATTATTTATGCTTAAATACCAGGGAAATCTTAATTAGGTGCGAGAGACGTTCGCTCGTGAAATAGGAAAATCAAAAAGTGCGAAATAACCCGTTGGCCGGACGCCAGGTATCCGCGGGTAGCGCGTAATCTACGCGCGTACCACGCGCCGGTATCGGCGCGTATGACGAGTAGGAGGGAGACCGGTCCGGGAAGGACGACGATCGAAAATCTACACGCGAGCGTTTATTCGCGCCTGGCGGAAAGAAATACATAAAAAAAAAAAGAAAAAGGAAGAGGAGAAGAGAAGAGAAGGAAAGGAAAGAAAAGAAGTACCCTCGGAAAAATGCTCGCGCAAAAGTTCTTCCTGACAGGTTGACAACTGGTCGCGCGACGTAAAGCCGCCGATCGAATGGCCGCGACGATCGTCGCGGACGGTACGCCCGACCGGTTGCGCGACTATTCGCAATATTCTCCTCTGTCCCCCGGAGATGGGAAATACGTGGCACGCGTGCCAATATCGTGCCACGGACACGGGATCTCATTGACACGCGGAGAGATGAAAATAAGCGATTAATTCGCCGCGTCCCGATACGACGCGACGTACATATCTGCCCCTTTCTCTCGGAATCGATCACCGATCGACGATCCGAGTGCGTAACTCGAGCGAAGGAAATCGCTCGACAGGATTATTATTTTCACTTAATCCGACACGCGAGTCGAAATTTATTATCCGTTAAGCACCGTTATACGCTTTTGCCATGCACCGATCGACGAGAGTCTACGTCAAACCTCGCCCCGGACACGCTCGAATGGCAGAACCGGTCCGTGGTGCGTGCCGACGAAATAATCGGCTCGGGTTAATTAGCGCGATCGATTCCTCTACGGATGGCACCACGGAATTTCTGCGCAAACGAGATATTCGAGAGAGAGACAGAGAGAGAAAGAGAGAGAGAGACAGAGAGAGAAAGAGAGAGAGAGAGAGAGAGGCGAAACGGTTCGCACGGACGACGCCCCCGCGATTTTACAGTTAAAGAGTGGTACCACTCTGCGCCCGGCTAACATAAGCGTCGAATTTTCCATTATCCAACGTCGTATCGTTATCTCATGTTTTTTTTTTTTAATATTTATCGTACGAACGACGCGTTCGAAAGCGCGTGCCGCTCGTTACGGTTACCGCGATGTACGCGAAGGAATTCGTATAATTTTTGTTGTCGTTGACGTCATCGACGCCTCTCTCTCCCTCTCTCTTCGTAGCGAGGCGGATTTTCGCGAACAGATATTCTAACGCAAAGATACGTTCACGTACGATAGGAACGGTTCAATGACTCTTACCGTTCCCTCGCTTAACACGTTACGATTACTTCACTCGTACGAGGGCATTTTAAAACACAAACCATTAGCGAACGAAACGATTTCGGATCACTGGTAAAGTTGTAGGATTCTCATCGGAACCACGGTTATGAGAAAAACTCGATTTTGGATCAAACGTAAGGAAGTTTTCGTCAATGACGACGAAACAAATTATCGCACGGAAAGGTTTATAATTCCTAAACTTTGAACCTACAATCCCCTCAAGCAGATACCTTTAACCCTGTTTAGATGCTCGCACTTCCGTTCAGAAATTATCCAAGAAAATCGAACCGCGGTCCCAGTCTACCCTTACCGCGCGAAGGGCCCGTGACGACCGGCCAGCCGATAGAATCGTCAACGAGAACTTCCAACCAACCCCGGCGAGATTAATCGTCCCTGCCCTCGGCATTTACGCCTATGGCAGGCTTGATCGAGTAGATCGTTCGTAGGGCACGGGAGAAAAGGGAGTCCGCTGACCGCTCTCGCGGCAAGTGGGCCCTAATGAGTGAGACGTCGTCCGGCAGATAATTCGACGGAGTCGAGTGAATTTTTTACGAGGACGGGATCCCTCGATCGATCTCGCGACGATCCTTTTTTTCACACGCAGGCGCGCGCGTGCACGCGTGTACCATACATAGGTATCCCTCCACCTGCGAGGGACGCGCAGGAGCGCGCCTCTATACGCGATTCGCCCCCCCCCCCCCTCCTTACACCCTCTTCTTTTTTTCTTCCTTTTCTCTTCCACCCCGTTTCTCTTTCCCATATACGCGTACGCGTATGCGTATACTCGCGGTAGGCATGCGACCAATATACCACCGGACCGACGATATTTCAGACCGACCGACGAACAAGATTCGCGACGGCGGCAAAGCGGCGGAAAAAATGGTTACCCGTCCGACGGCGGTCCAGCGACACTTTAGTCACTTTTCGGCTAACACTCGTGCCGCGCGTATTATGGCGCATGTGTTTTGTGTGTGCCCGTTCGCCTGTGCTGCCTCGCCTGCGTTACCTGCCTTACCTTGCCTGCCCGCTTGTTCTTGCCTGGCGCGCTCGTCCTCCGCTCCTCCGTGTCGGTGAGCGAGCGTGTGTTGATCCGTCGGTGCGTATGGGTGCTGATCGAGCGCCCTCGAGAAGTATAGAGACAACGGCCTGCCGATACGCTCCCCGCGGTTCTCAATCGAACCTCCCGCCTCCTTACTTCACGGATCTTCGGCTCTCCCGTTGGCTATGCAATTACGTATCGGGAAGCTAATTAACGGGATACCCTCGCGACTCGAATTTAACACGTTTCCGATTAACCGGGCGTTTGTCGCGCTATGGTCGAAACGACCGTGCGTAATTAATAAGTCTTGCCAGCATTGCGATGAACGTGTTAAAGATTCTTCGGATTGTGAGGAATATTGATGCAAGTTTAAGACACGTTATATTATTTATAATATGTAAATTTAAAGAAAGCTCGTAAATTTCTTAGTGCGAGTAGTTCGTTAGTTGACGAGTCGCACGAGTGGAATCCGATTTTAACGCGTCGCTGATAGCGTGGTGAGAAATTCTCTCTTTACCTCTCGTTACCACTGCACATTATACCGGTTCGCTAAGATAAATATTAAAATACATGTCTTTCATATAAGTCTTCGTAATGAATACAAATTGCATAATAAACGCGTTTTCGTAGTTTAAAACATATAATATTACACATAAAAAAAAGAGTGAGAGGATTAAATAATATTGGGAGAATCTGTCAGCGCGCAATGAACGACGGGCCCAAAAATCGCGATTCAGTGACGCTTGACGACGGGGGGACAATATTGTAATTTCATGGATGACAAGGAAAAGAGGAAGGGTGGCAATAGACGCCGTGGCAGCGGGAAGTTGAGAGTCGCTGGCGGGCGGCGAGCAGAAACCTTGTTCCCGAAGGAAGTGGACAGGGAAAGGAATCGCGGAGAGACACAGGAGGCGACAAGGTGCGGCGAGTTTTATATTATAATTACGCCTATTCCCGATTCACGACAGTGACGCTCAGCTTAGCCGGCGGGAACGCGTTTATCGTCGAACTTATCTACCACCAAATTTGTCAGGGATTTTATTGGCGCCGCGGTATTCCGCGCGGGATACCGAGCTCGCCTGAGAATACGTGGAGAGCGCGATCTCGCGCGAATCGCGAGACACGGAACAATTAATTGCCGCGGGGTTTCCACTGACCGCGAGAGAGTCTAATCGATACGTAATGAGGCGGGACGATACGAGTTTCGTTCCTCGGTTAAGAAGGAAACGGCCGGCTGGAATATTCTTTCGAAGGGTAATTAATACGTTCCCGGCAATCGAGATCGTGGCTCGCGTGCACGCCTACCGATCTCTCGTGACCGGAAAAGAGGCACAGGTGTCGCGCCGGGACCTGCGAACAACGAAACGGTGAGCGAGTAACGAAACGAGCATGGAGAACGGCTCTCGATACTCCATTCCGTTCGTCGATGTTGCCGGCGTGGCTAGTGAAGAGTAAAGAACGCTTACGATTAAGAAGGAAAACAAAATATCGCTACTCGAGATCGTGCGAACTTTTTGTATTAGCCGTGGCGCTATTGTCTCGAGAGTTCCGTGTAATTACGCAAATTCGATTGATTACGTCACGGTGAGTTAGGTATTAAAATCATGTGCTCGTACGCGCTTGCCATCGTATACCGTGTAATAATCCTCGTTGCAAATAATTGCAATTGCGCCGATTATTCGAGTAGGCGAATGAGAGACCGAAAGTTTTACCGTCAATCGTATAAACGTTACGCCCGATTTTGTAACACTGGTAATATTAAAAAAATAAGATTTACTTGAAACTCTTTGGACGATCCATCGTTAAATCCAGGTACGCGTGTCGTTGTTACTTTGCGTAACGAGAGGGATCCGTCCTCGAAATGACAAAGAGGTACAGAGGGAGAGAGAGAGGGGGGAGTGGGGGAGGGAGGGAGGAAGGGGGAGAAAATTGAAAAGCGATCGTTCTATTCTCATTAAGTAAAGGGAAAGCAAGGTATATTGCAGGAAGGATAACATTGATGGCGTTGAAAGGCCATAAACGGAGGACTCCCTGCTATCGACGCGACGGAACCCACGTTGATGGGGGAACTAATGACAGGTCGGCCCACTATAATGGGCAGTTACAGCCGGTTGCTCCGTCATAATAGATTCGGGGATGAAACGGGGGAACGCGATGGTGGGTCGTGGTAAAATGGCGCTCGAGAAGCTTCGTCCACGCGCGCGCGCGTCGTTAACGCGACGCTCCCACGTTTAATAATCTTAGTGCCGATCGAAAAATACCGAGCCAAGTTGACGTACGGTACTCGACAAAATTAAAAATCTTTTACATTTGGAATTTTATGTGATACTTGAGAGAATTCTGTCTAGGTTTGTT
Organism: Pemphredon lugubris; assembly: GCA_933228935.1. Taxonomy (NCBI): domain Eukaryota; kingdom Metazoa; phylum Arthropoda; class Insecta; order Hymenoptera; family Crabronidae; genus Pemphredon; species Pemphredon lugubris. The sequence goes on along the minus strand of OW121817.1, from coordinate 52,966,570 downwards.
TTAAAGGGCGAAGCTTCTACTTTTGTTTATCGCAAAACATTGTTCCCTACGAATTTTCAATTTGGAGAAGAATAAAAATTAACGAGCGAAATTCTGCATCCATCGCAGTTTTTCTTTTAATTCTCCGCAGGTTTGGACAAGGATAATTAAAAGGATTTTTGGAAACATTACTTTACTATCTTCCATTGCATATCCCTCATACGTGTTTCAGCATTAAGCAGTCTTTAAATCATTTTACACAACCTCGTCAATGTATAATAAACCGATAACAATAGGACTTTTTTCCATGGGAACGGATTGATCATTTCCCCTTTCTTTCGTACGGAAAAAATTCGTTTGGCAGAAGTCCAAGAATCGACGACGTATTAAGAAAGTACACCGAGGTTACGACCGTGTACATTTCATTATTCCGTTTGTCGCGTCGATACTTTCATTAATCTCTCGCGTGATAGACGGTGCATAATATCCTGTCGCCCTCGGCATATGGCGACGCGCTAATTACGGTAGGTCGACAGCGATATACTCCCTCATCCCCCTATTTAAATCCCCGTCTCGGTTACGAGAGTCCACCGACGTGCGCCCGTCCCCGTCGTAGATCCCCATCGGGGCCACCTAAACGCGTGGAGGACGACGAGGGGAAGAGATATCGCGCGGAGATAAGCTCGCAGGGCGCGTCGGCAGCGTGAAGTGGCCGTCCGTAGCGTCGCTCGTACCTGGATTCGACGCTTGGCGACGTCTCGGTTGGTACGGGACAGAAAGGAGCGGAACGCAGATGCCGGACAGTCGGCAGCCGTCAGCCGGCGACGACGACCTTATTGGAAAGTCGTGTTCCAGGTTAAAACCGGAAGTAGGAGCGGGAGAGACCGTTCCACTCACGGAGGATCCAACCGCGACCACCTTTACGACGCGCCGTGACGCTAAATTCAGTCGGAAGGCGCGTTGATTTATTGCACCCGAGGTAGGACGAAAATTTCGACGCTGTGGCCGCCGCCGGTTCGCGCGCGCCGCGGCGCTTTCGAATGTCCCGCGTGAAAGTTGTCCGGATCCGGGAGCCGGGGGAAGACAAAAAGTAAAAAGGGGGGGGGGGCGGGGGGGAAAGGAAGGAAAGAGAAAAATATGATTCCGGATGCGTTTCGCGATCGCGAGTGCCGTAAAAGGACGAGAAACGAAGGCGGCGTTTGGTTTCTGCCCTCCCCCCCCCCCCGCGCGTGACGCGGAGCGATAAGCGCGTAGGCGATGTCTCAGCGATCGACAAAAAAGCACGCGTCGCGGAAAAGATAGATGCGTTTTCCACGGTGGCCGTGAGCCACCGGTACGCCAGTTTCCGCGTACGTTCCGTTACGCGCCTCGGTATCCTGTTTTAATTCGCGATTTTTCCATCGGCGAGGACATACCCGTTACACGACGCGAGGAGATCTCGCGCGGTTAAAGCGGTTTTGAATGGTTATTAGATTTCTATTACCGCGGACTCGTACACACCTCCGCCGCGAATCGCGCGGGATACTCGTGCGTGTATCCGCGAGCTTTTCTCTTGGCGCTCTCGCGGCTGGATACATAAATCTCCTTTAGACCCCAGTTGAATAGCAAGGGTACAGGAGAAGTTACTCGCTTCCTGGTTCAGAGTCGTCGGCAAAAATACGCGAATCTACAAGGCGAGTCACTCTATAATTCATAAATATTTAAAGAACACGCTAAAGAACCGCTCGTGCTCTATCAAGGTACCCACATAGCTCGGTCGAATAGTGTGTTTCGCGTTGTTTCCCGCCTCTTATCGCGTGATACGCGTTCCGCAATCGCGCGGCACACGATTTTTATATACTCCCTCATTTTCTCTCGCTCGAGGGAGAGTTTCTTGCTCGAAAATACCCGGGAAATGACGTTGTTGGGTAAAGGGGAAAGATTTACGGAGAACGGGGTCGAAATTAATTAATATAACTCGATTGTCATGCGTTTACTCAGCGTCGTCGTATAGAACTCATTATTATTTCATTTATTCTTACTTCGCGCGACTCAGCTTCCCCCTTGCTCGAGGGTTGGTTCGTTATTTTATCGTGCTATTCGAGAACCCTTTGCGCTTCTAGTACTACGTTATTTAATGGTCACCTTTAATTTAAAAAAAAGTATGTTTTCCCCCAAATACCCACCTCCGTGTCTCTCTATTCTGAAAATTCTTGATTAAATTTTACTAAGAACCTATCTAGTGCTAATTGCGGTGATCGGGATTTTGAAACCGCGTTTGTAACGGTACCTTGCGTCAATTTCGAAAACGTTTGCACCGCAAAATCGGGCGAAACGAAACGTTGCCGCGGTATCGTGCAATTCCAGTCACTAGGCGAGGTTGCAAATCAACCGTTTCATTAGGCCGCGATCCGCCCGAGTTAGCTTTGTATGTTTTACATGTCGCTTTACTAATACTCCGTTGGTATTACCGTGAGTTATGAGCCTTGGAATAGAGAGAAAGAGGAGAGAGAGAGAGAGAGAGAGAGAGAGAGAGAGAGCGACATCGGGGTGATACCGGGACCACCGATTACCCGCGAACGGCGGAATTCTTTGCTCGATCGACAGATCGATCCGTTGTTGCACGCTTGCATTTTACACGGCACTTTATTATCGTCGCGCAGATAATGCCGTGTGTATCGTTCCGTTCACGTGTCTCGTACACTGGCATTAAACTTGAACGGCTTTTTCCGCGATTTTTCCCGTCGTCGTGGGGCGAGAGACAAAGGGGAATTACAAAAGCGCGTACCAGTTTCACGAAATTCGGCGGGTGGTCGGCGGATAATTTATGGAGCAACGATTACGTCATTTCCCATGTTTGCGCGCGGGAGGGAGAGAGAGAGAGAGAGAGAGAGAGAGAGAGAGAGAAAAAATGTTCGTCTCGCCGCCGGTGACCGTTATACCTGGGCACGCTGGGTCGCGATATCGAAACGTGCAGGCGCCCGTTCCCATAGCAGCTCGGATTTTCTCGCGTATCGGCTCTTTTCAGCGTCGCTCGATATTCACGAGTGCTATCCGCCGTTCCTTTCGTTCAAAGTAGGCGTAAGTAGGCAAACCGGGTGTCGCGGATCACCGTGAGGTTTCAGCCCGGAGTCATCGCCTTTTATTTCTTCCCCTATTTTTTCCATCTGCTTCTCTCGTCCCGATCGACGAGTCGTTTGAATTTTTCCTCCCCCCCCCTTTCTCTCTCTCTCTCTTATTTGGTTTCCGTTCGAAAGCAAAGGCAACGCGGAGGCGACTCGACTCGACTCGACTCGACTCGAGACGGGGGCCTCCGAGAGGAACAGGATCGGGCGGCAAGGAAGCGATTCGCGCACGAATAGTGGAAGGAAGAAAATAATTGCAACGAGTCCGCAGCGTGAGAACGGAGGGAATCGACGAGGGAGCGTCGGCGCGAAGGGGGTGAAAGAGAGGGAGAGACGTACCCTAAGCGCTAAACGGAAAGAGACGCGATCGTCGCGCATGTACACGCACGCGCGTAACGTACGTATACACGCGTGCGACACGGTACGTACGTACGTAGGTACGCGGTCGTCGGTTGCGATACTTACGAGCTCGCGTCGTTATTCCGTATGCGCGATTGAGATCTCGTTTATTCCGGACGCGCGAAAAACCCCGAGGCGTAACTAACTCCCGTAAGCGGAGAAGATCCTCGCGGGCGCGCGAGCCGCGGAGGAATTTTTGCGACGCGGACTGGTTTAAAGTTTACACGACGGTAGTGTACCTACCGAAGCCCGAGAATCGTGGTACCATTGAATAATAATTGGGCAATAAGATCTCGTAGCATGTGCCCACGGGGAAGGTCCGGGATGCAGGTCTGCGAATGAGCGCCGCGACCTCTTTTCTTTCTGCGGGTTCGTAAAGTAATACGCCTCGCGCACTCGCTCGCTACCTAACGATATCTCTTCTTTTAATCTCGCGGGGGGGGGGGGGGGGGTTGGAGCAGCTCGTTTTAGTTACTCTTCCCGCGCCCCGGTTATTTTCTAGCGCCCCTCCTGCGATCTAATTTCTACGCTTTCGCTGATAAGCTTGTGCCTTCGATGCGAGCCGGGGTTAAAGGGGAAGGCGTCCGCTTCGCGGGACCGAGAGAACTGATTTTTTTAAATATATTGTTGGTGGATGAACTCAAAGATTGTCAATTTTAAAGTTGTGGCGAAAATGTATAGCGAAACGTGCATATTTCTATGTGGAAGAACGACGTATTGGTAGTTTCAACCATTTGGACTGGACTACGCATGCGGAAGATGAGTCATTACCGAATGAGGCGAAACAAACGCGAAATTAGTAATAGCCGTTTTTTCGACGTAAGAGACGTGAAAATAGCGGGTCCAACGAGCACCCCTATTTTCCTATCGCCATTATTTTTAAACCATGCAGTTTCTTTGCCTCGATCTAGATAATTCTCCTCGTCCTAAATATAAATCTTGCTTTGCTAAAAAAAACCTTCCCGTCTTCTATTGTCCAACGCGCACAATCAAAATCATCGACGCAGTTTTGTTCCAAAATTGTGGTAAAACGACTCAATCGTCGGTGTTCTTTGAGCACCGTTCCTCGTGAGTCAAGAGGCAGAAACTATTCGTGGAATTTCCTATGGGTGCGCGTATCCGTTTTTTTTTTCTCTCCGCCCGGGCTCACCGACTCATTCACGCGGAGGAAGAGAAACGGACATTGTTTTCGCCTTCCATTCATGAAACGCGATGGTGGGTGGTAAAGGAATTGTCGTACTTTCGGGGGAAACCTTTTAGGTAGAAGGGCCCGTGTCGTGTTAACTGCGGAATTACCTAAGGTAACCCCGAGTCCCTTTCGGCGCCAATTTCTGGTCGCGCTGCGTCTCGATCGCTACGCTCAATAGACACGGCGTCCGACGTTTTTACGACGACCGACGCAATGCACTGATCGCATCTGTTTGGCAGATAACTCGGGCTACGGGAGGTTTTAATTATTCGAGTGCGCGGGTAATGCGTACACTCGATACCTTGAAGAATAAAAGGAAACGCGCTTATCTAAATAATTGTTTTTGTTAAGTTCGATTATTGTGTAGCGAGGATAGCGGGGAATTTATCGAATCGTACGTAGAATTAAATGCGAATGATCAAGTTCTGTTATCAGGATAACGCGATTCTTTTAAAAGTTTTGGAGATACAGTAGGTGCTTTTGAAATATTGTACGTTTCAATATTAACAGTGATTTGGAATATTATACTAATGATTAAAATGAATTATACAACTTTATATCGTCGAGTTTTATAATCGTTTATTACAAACTATCGAGATCATACAATTTAGGTTTTCGCCGTTCCGCTATCAATTCTCGCTGTTCGATTTCTTTATACTTTTATCAACTAACCTCGTTTATATTGGCCGATTATAATTAAATTGACAAAGTACGATTTAGGAGATCGCCACGGCAGAGGCAACTGTCCCTCGAACGTCGCGGCGGTATGACGTCGACGACGACTGAAAAAAGAAAAATGAACGCGGCGCATAAGTTTTACGAAGGACTCGCGATAAAGAATGGGTCGACATGAGTTTTTACGGTTTCGTTTAATGGCACACAGTTACGATCGTGCCGGATGCACTTATATCTGTCTTTCGCAGGCCCGTACGCGCCGTTTCTCATTGGCGTATTTCAGATTTACTGCTAGATTCGTCCGGTGCCGTACCGACGCGACGCGTCGTCTCGGATAATAAAACTAACGATAAAAAAAAAATATGATCGTTATTAACAACGCAACGGTTTGATAAGACCGACGGCCACATGGGTAACGATAAATCAACGTACCTCGCTCGAGAGTTTAGACGACGCGACGGTTGATCGTCGTAGCGAAGGTAGCTCGTCTCTTCATAAACGATCCTGATCAATACTCACTGTACCAGTACCAATAATAGTTCGTTTGCCGGATAATCGGTATCTTGAATAATTTCTTTCTTCGTTAAACCGCGTTCCACGGATTTTTAAAAAGATTCGTTACATTAACGCACTCTTCGCATTAGTTGAAAGTGCCGGCACTTGCGACGCGACTACATCCATCAAAATCGTGGTTCGATGAGGGACCGCGTGATTTCGCATCGATGAATGGGATCGATCGTCGCAACAGCGGTCAGGATCGAGACTCGATCCTGGTAAACGCGGTAATATAAGGTAATTCCACGTGGCAGCTGTAGGATCCGAGTAGCAGAAATTCTCGCCGTGCGGGTACGAGTTCGTCCTCCTTTCCCTGTGTCGTCTTCTTTTGCTCCGTCTCTCTCTCTCTTTCTCTTCCCTCTCCCCCATCTTCATTCCGGCGTCACGCTCGCCGCGGCATAAGCGCGAATAAATTTAATTCGCCAAGATTTATGCTAACGACGAGAGCATCGCGCCGAGGCATTTAAGTCGGATGAACATTGACATTAGGCTACGAGCGAGCGCAGTTTCAGGATCTACCTACGGAGGTGTTCGCAGTTATTGGGCCGAACGAACGTGCTAATCGAAGACGGAGTGGCATGGCTTATCGGGATAAATATGCGTTTCTTTTAGAATTACCATCGTTCGATTCTACCTGTCCCGGGCGGTTTCGTTCGACTCCGAAAATCGCGGAGAGTTCTAACCCTTGTATAGCGGAGGAAGTAATAATGTCCATTTTTGAACTTAGTTTTGGTCATAATTCTATTCTTCCAAGGTTACATTTAAAATTCTGTCACCGTGTGACAGAATCTTTCATCCTTAGAGATACTTGTTTTATCTCAAAACGCTCGGTGCAACGAACGCATTTTTACGCCCCGCAATTGTTTTGCCTATCGATATAGCACACCCGCGTTATTCAAACGTGCACTTTTGTTTTACGATATTAATAATGATTCGTGCGATCCACACGATCATCAAATTTGATCTGATTTGTACGATCAATCGATGCTCGATTACAGTCGAGCGATCGAATAACGTGGTCCAAGAGCACTTTCCTACGAACGATCGATATCTCGAGATATCGATACCCTTTTAGCATTACTACCGCGTTCCGTCGGCAAACTAATTACCTCGCGAGTACACGGAGAGAGGGTTCGAGAGTAAAAGCTAGGCGTTCTGTCGGAGAAAAGGCAGGTAGGCTCGCGCCCAGGCGGAAGAAGCGGAAAGAGGCGAACGAGAGGCGCGTGCCGAAACTGGACCGACGCAATCCCCGAGGAATCTTATCTCTTGTTTGCATCTACGGCGTCGGGTTACCGAAAGGTGCGTCCGCACCGGAATCCCCCATCGATTCGTTAAACCGAGGATCATCGGCACGTTTCGCTCGCGATCGTTGCGCTCAATTTTTGTAACACCCGACAGACGGAATTACGACGAACGGAGTGAAAATAATTAATGTCAGCAATTAAGGGACGTTGGGAGCTACGACTCTGACCTCTCCCACCTACGGGGTCATGACCCGAAACTCGTCGCGAGGTCAAAACATATTTATTGCCCGGCGAAGTTATAGAGGCCCGTCACGCGATTTCTACGACATCCTATGTCGTGCGAGATAACGCAAGAAATGTATACGTACCGGCAGGCATATAAATAGTACGCTTAAACAGCTGTTACGCTTCCACCCGGTCTCGTAAGCGCGCTAAAAGGGATACGATTCCACCTCGGTGCGAGCACCGAGGATTGGAAAAGATCATCGCCTCGAGACAATGTCGGGAACTCGCAATTTCCATTTAGCAATACGGGCGCGAGAAAAACGCTGACGTTTCGCCAGGGACGAATCGAGAGCCTCGGAGGCTCTTGGTGGTTAAGAGATTTCCGTGCCCCCATGTGTGTTTCGTTCAAGATATAAATAATAATAATAGACATTAAAATGAAATTTTATTTTTCTACATACTTTTCGTAACGAAACAAAACGCACGTTAAAAGAATGAGGATTTTTCGTGATAAGGAATTGGATCATTCCTCGTAATTGAACAAAACTTTCGATAAAGAAATAGGAAATTGATTAGATCTAGTTCTTGGTCAATTCTCCAAATTAAACAAAACTTTCTATAAGGAAATAGAAATTGTCGTTTTCCGAGTCTGCGTCACTTTCCATAACAACACAAACCTTCAGCTAACGAAATCTGAAATTTCTATGGTTCACCCTTCCCTCGATGCCCCAAATACTCCCTTATCCCGCTCAACGGTTAATAATAAACCACGCGTTTAACAACGATAAATCCACTGGCCTCCAAACAAACCGAATCGATCGACACTCTGGTTGCTACAGGGTCGACCGAAACTCGAAAGTACCTTACGTCGGTCGATACCCGTGGAAAGACGACGAAGGAGGAGGAGAATGAGGGGAAGCGTTAATTTGATCCATAAAAAGTTCGATGGGCGAATGATCTCGTCGAGGATCGAAGCCCCGGAGGAGCGGCCGAGAGAGCTCGGGGGTCCGAAGAATCAAGTTGCTGGACGCGCAGGAACGCGCGCGCGCGCGCGCGCTGTTTCGTGTCCGTGGGGCGCGGGTGTGTGGGACCTACAAGGAAACCCTTCTACGCGGTCGGCGCCGTGGCGCCTCGACATCGAGCCACCAGGCCATCGGGCCAACGTCGGAATACTTCCCCTCGCCTAATCGTTCGAAAGCTTTCGAGAGACTTTACTCTTCCACGAATGCCGCCGCGTTAGCGTCGATCCGATTCTTTCGTGGAACCTCTCGGGATACGCGATGAATCCCGCCTTTTTGCTTTTAGTTGGCGCGATTCGACCGTTTTGCGTTTCGGAGTCGCGGGCTACGGTGACGTGACGCGTAACCCACGGCGCGCGCGGGCGTTTGCGATCGAGGGACGCAAGAGACGTCCGTCGCGCCTTTTAAATTATATTTTGCGGTATTATTTGTATATTTGTATATTTTATAGAAGTTTTTTGTAACAGTTTTTATGGATAACGATAGAAAAGTTACTGAAACGAAATTAGACATTCGTACGGTGTCTCCCTTTTCTCGATGCTCCAAGTGCTCGCTTATTCTGCTTAACGGTTGATAATAAACCTCGCGTCGAACAGCGATAAATTCACTCGCGTTCAAACAAATTAAATTGTTGATTCGACACTTGGTTCGATTTACTTCGTTGAAAGTTCTATTGAAATCGCGAAAGTGGTGAGACGTGGGGTGATACCGTAGAATCGTTCTCAATCCTTCACTCGCGTATTGTTGTATTGATCGGGAAAAATGAACGATACACGGATAAACCATCGTCTCAACTACAAAACCGTTTCCCCGTCTCCTTTTGCAGTAGACTAAAAAAAAATGAAGGAAAGAAAGTATAACAATAAAGGGCGTACACACAAAAATGACTTCGCCTCATTCGATTTCAATCACAGCACTATACATCAAAACGACACGTTCTCGGAAACAACGTTTAAACGTTCGACGCTCGTTGAATTGCGCGTTTCAAAGACCCCGAGCAACGATTACCGTCGACGCGTCCGATAATTTAAATTGAATGGAAATCCTTGCGAATCGTGAGGCAACGCCCGAACGAACTGAAATCGTTCACTTTGCCGGCGACGAAACCCGCGAAAAGGATTAAACGAAAGTCCCCAACCTGTTTCGTGGAAACGATCGTCGCTTTTAATTTCGCCCTCGGTACCCGTGCGGTTACATTTGTATAGTTTTAACGTCGTCGCAATTTTTTTTTATCCCTCCATAAAAGCTCGGCCGGGAACTTTTAAGGGGCCGTCGGCGGCGCTACGTAGAAACTTTTTACGATCGGCCCCGGGATTCTTCGATACACGTAGCACGCGAAAATCATAACGAAAAGCACGTCGTAAAGATCCGAGAGGACACGTTCCGCGGGGACCACTCTGAAATATAACTGGGCAGTCGTTCGACGCTATTAATTACGCTCGTATAATCGGTACTCCCCCCCATCCCCCCCCGTCCTCCTTTACTCCCGTTTCATTTCTCCGCCGTGAACGAGTAAACGAGTACCGACGGATTAGTCGCTCGTCCGTCGAATCCGGGGGACAAAAAACACGAAAAGGGACGGTGGAAGTTATTTCCATTAGCGTCGTCTATCGGGAAGAGAGGTACCTGCGCGACGCCGGGGGTTACTTTCGCCTCCCCCTCCGACAGCCCCCCCCCCCCCACCCCCCACCCCCGCTGTCGCGACGTATCGATAAAGCCGATCGTCCTATCTGGACGTCCATTACGTGTCCGCGCCGTCGACGTTCCTGTTCCGACGTCCTACACAGTTTCACGTGAAACAGCCCTCTCGGTATTATCCGAGGAAACGCTTTATCACCGATCATAGACACCGGTATCGGCTTAATTACTTATCGAACGGGATACTCGACTTTGATCGTGAGTGGGGCTCCCATCCGTCCGGATTTGCCCTGATTTATTCTAGCTTGATGGGCATCCGGGCGGGTTTTTCTATGCAGCCCGGATATTAATACTTTAGAAACAAATTGGATAAAGATGCAAATTGGATGTTGCAAACCGGGTACGGTGTGTACGTGTAGTGTAACGTAATAATAATAAGGCCCTCGTCTCGCACTTTGTTCACCCGTCGACCCGACCGACATAATTTGAAGTTATGTAATTAAAAGTAAGAGGAAATCTTTTATGCGTATCCCGCATAAGAGATTTTATCGAATAGACTAGTGGCGATGAGGATTGCATTATGCTGCGGCGGTAAAATTCCGTATTCGTAAAAATTTTGTTCACGTATACGAGTGTAATTTACCGAATCGTGATGCAGTCGCGCTTACGTGTACATTATTGTATTGTATCGTTCGCACGACAAACTTTTCCCTCGACCTCGGTTTAGTAGTCGGTAGCTGTGAACAAAATCGAATCGAATAGTCGTCGTGTGAACGAGGGCTGACGCGTCAACATCCGTCGAACGGAGATTAGTTACCGATTCCCTCGAATCGGTGACGTTCAATTTTATTGAAGTACCTACTGTCTTTCTCTTTTACGCTTTCATTCTCCCTCTTTCTATTCCGTCTCGTTAATCTATAAAACAAATAGACCTCTCGATCTCGATTTCGATACGAGGAAGCGTTCTGTTTAACTTCAAATCAAGTGGAACTTTAATCGTCCGTCAAACCGAGGGACGATTCCAATCTCGATACAGAATTCTTCCAATTCACACTGTTTTCCATCGGATATATTTCACTTGACCAAGAATCGTTCCTCTAGTTAAAAAAATCGACTAGCGTCACGTTCACGAGAACCCTAGCGTATTCTTTATCGCTGACCGATAAACGACACGTAGGACGCACGCGTCCATTGCCATTGATCCGACAAAGTTCCCATCGGGATCTAGCGTGATCGCGACTAAAGAGGGGCGGAGGGGCGGGGGGGGGGAGGAGAAGGGAGGGTAGTCCCGAACATGCCGAAGATCCAGCCGGCGCCAAGAAAGCCAGAAGAATTCAGAAACACTCCCGACGTGGCTGGCGCCGCTCCTAACACCGAAACCCGATTACTTTTCTAACCGGTTCCTATTAAAGGCCCCTCCCTTCGAGTCCACCCCGTGTTCTTACCCTACCCGATCGAGAGGACACGGGGGAGCGCGGGATCAATCGTAAGTTTCTCTGTTTTGACGGAAAGCAACGTTGGGTTGGAAGCTTTGACCGTGCGATTGCGAATAGAAAAAAAAATAAAATCATAAACATAATAAAACGTCATGAAAAGAAAATATTGTGGTCATGCTTCTGCCATTTTTTTTTTACCGTTTCTGTCGCAAACAAATACTCGGATTACAATATAAATTTTATTATCGCCTGACGTACGTTTAACAAATAATCGCGGTAACAGTGATTATTTTGATTGGTCGTATCGGTGCCAGGCCACTATTACTAATTCCGAACTTTGAATTCTATATAGTTGATTGTTTCTAAAAGTTCCTAGATTCTGCAGTGTTTACAAAATTATTGAATTGTCCATTGATTCTCCAAATGGTACAAATCTTAATGCAGATTATTGTACTCGAACTGCAGGCTACAATCGTCATCGTACGTCGTAACGTTAGAAATTATAAATCGTATACTTATTGGCCGATGCTCGTAAATGTTTAGAGTCAGCGATTCTTAGTGCCGAAGAAAAGAAATTAATTTACTCGGTACCGTTCGAGCGTTCGAGTAACAGAAGCTACGCGACCGTTCTCACGTTAATAGAAATTTATAACCCGTCTATAAATCGTCTTGCCGCAACCGCGAAATGTCACACTCGCCGTGAGCAAAGAGCATGACAAAAAAAAAAAAGAAAAACAGAAAAGAAGCAGAACATTTCCGACCACGAAGAGCGCCCTTGCATTGCGCGATTTTATACGCCGACAGTGACAACCGGACGTATAATGTAAAAGCCATAAACGACGAGCAAATGTATCGATATCGCGACGTAAACATGTAATTTACGTTAATGAAACCACCTGTGGTATTTATCATGATCTCGATAAACCCCTGGGCACTCGGGTGTTTGGTAACTTTTAACCGCGCCGTAAATCATACGTCGGCGATGAAACGTAATTTGTAACCGGCGAGCCGGATTATTACTCATTGAATTAATGCTGATCCGCCGCCGTAAATCATAATCGCCTTAATAATAATAGCCGCTATTCCGTGGATGTAATTACCTCGCCATTAGCGGCGTAATAAACGCGCTTTGAGCACCGCGAGTGTAATCGTATCCGGTGCACCGAGATCCGAACGAATCTATTAACGCGGATGCTCGGGGAGTCGTTATTACGCGACCAGGCGCGTCACGGTACGTTAACGACGAACAGATTTCGATATTCGCCAGTTCGCAAAAACCCGTGGAACGCGAAGACGGGGGGTTTTGGAATAGCGTCCTTATCTTTGGCTAGGCGGCCCGATTACGAGCTAGCGATCGCTCGTATAGTATCGATCTTCGCGGATGACTCTTCGATTGTAATTACTCGAGTGGAGATATCCTATGGGAAAGTGCTTGGAGTAATTTTACTGTGGTCATCATTTTTTCGTAGGAACGATAAAGTTTGCAACTTTTGATTTAGGGGGTCGTCTAGTTTTTAGGCACGCAAAGAAAGCGTTTATTGAGAATTTTATTTTAGCTAAAGTACAGGCGGGAATCAATCGAAACTTTTTGACGATAATCCTGAGATCTAGGCGGACGTGAAAAAACTTTTTATCGTCGGGATATAAAATTACTATATTATATATTCTGCACACCTAATCCTTTCGGAGTACGTAAAAAGATCGATTTCTTTGATCCAACAAACTATACTATCCCCTTAATCCTACAGCGTTCGAGCGTAACTTTATAAAGTAACGAGCGTCGGATATTTAAGCGTCTCGAGCGCTAATTACTCGCTAAATTTTGTACCAACGCCGCTGCTTTTCGCCGGCAAACAACTTTTTAATCGTTCGTATAAACTTCATTCGCGAGGCGAACATAAAACTCACGCTTTGGCAACGTTGGGAATTTTAATTCCCAATAACAATTTCGAACGCGTAATAATAACCAACCGCGAAATTGCACCGAAAATCTGTCTCTCGCGTTTCTTCCCCTATAAATTGTCACCGCCAAAATATTCCACGTAGCGTATACGATTTCCTTTATTCCGCGTTTACTACGGGTGTCGGAGCGGCAAGATATCCGCGCGGATTATGAATTAGCTGTTACCTTATCTCGCGACGGACGTTATCTCCGAGCAACGTCGACGGTGATATTTGTCATTGGCGGTGATAGAATTCTATTCGGCGGAACGTTTCGCTATGCGTGGCTGACGCGTATCGCTGGCCGATCGCGATGTTAACGTCCGGTAGCGATACAACGAGTACGGAAAGATACTAAATTATATTCGCTTTATTGTTGCCGTATTATACTGGACGAGCGGCATTTTTGCGTTCTCGGCGGGAGATAAGTTTTACGCGAAAACGAGCCTCGCGGATCGGCGCGTAAGTCATTGGTAATTGTTGGGTTCGAGGCGAAACGCTGCCGATTAGCGAAAGAATTATACGTATGGTAGGGGCGCGCGATACGAGTTTGCGGTAAAACGCTGGAATGCCGAGCATTAGCGAGCATTCTTCTTCGTTCATGTTTTGCACCGCTTTGCATTCGTTCGCATCGCTTATTCGTTGACCGATGGCGCGAATCGAGCGCGTTAAACGTTCAGTCCATTTCTGTGGATTCGAAAACAATGCATTTTCCATCAGTTTCTCTGAAATCGAAAGCAATGAATTTTCTGTCAAGTTTGTCTTGAATCAAGGACGATTAATTTTCTGTCAATTTTTCTGAAATTGAACGCGATGACTTTCCGGTCAGTTTTGTCTGGAATCCAACGCGATGATTTTGATAATTTCGACTCGAGAAATATTTGCGTAAGATCGATGTGCTTCGTCCGAGACAAGACCTTGTCTAAACGAGGATCAAGAGCTTGATCCTAATCACTTCAATCGTGAAATTTACGATTACGTTCCCACATTCAAAAACTAATTCCCATCTCTTCGCATCTTTCTATCTCTCGCAGAAGTTCCTCCCAACGGCTCGTCGATACAGAATTCCCCGGGTGGCAAATAAAAGACGCAACGATGATCGGTGCGCGCACTCACGCTCACGGTATTATCTAATCAGCGCCGACGGTATTAGAAGCACTACCGGTACGGTCGCGCGCCGAGGAGCTCGTACCTATCCATTCGTTTCGTTTTTTCCTCGACCTCAACTACCATCTCGCGTCCCGTTGCAATTGCTAGAGTAACCGCGGGAGCAGCAATCGCCGCGGTTGCGGTCCCGCTTAATGGCTGACCAAACGATATTTAATTTATGACGGCAATTAAGCAACCGTGTAGGCTGATCCGATACGCGGCGGGTACCGCTCCGCGCACTCGACTGGTTTTCCTTTTATCACCGCTGGTAATAATATCGCGTAATAACACAGAGAGGGGAAGGGGGGGAGTCGGCGAAGTTGTGTTAGTTAAACGGAGGTCTGGTCGTCAGACGTTCCGAAACTTTTTCGACGAGTGATCTAGATCGCTATATACCCGACTTACCTTCGAGAAAATACCTGTTACGCGGAATAGAAAAATGCGTTCCGTCGACCGAATAATCCCCCGTAAATTACGTTTCAGAGCGCGAGCAGTGGTTAGTAGACTTTATGCGTCCGGGGAATTCGTTTTCGCGCAGCTTCCAAGAAATTGGAGTGCCGAATGTAACGGGAGTTCTATCGTTTTAAATGGTACAAATTCTCTACGTACGCGCGTTTAATCGGACGATCGACCGTGGTAACGATAAATAATTAATGGAACCCCTGAATCTTATAGTTTTAGCGTTTTAAGCGGTACAGGTACAAAACACCTTTGTATCTATGTATATGCGTTCTTAAGGTCTATTTACACAACTCCGTACCGTCCCGGCTCCGTAAGGCCGGAAGGATCGTAAAAGATATTCCTCTGTTGGGTTTAAACGGTGCTGTTCCTACTTGTCCGGCATGCGTCCGTACCGGCACACCCGTCACAAAACGTCGGAAGTCATTTCCACATAGCCGTCAACGTAACCGTACTTTTGGCCGGTTGTATCGTAAAAGAATATTCCTCTGTATGATTTGAATGGCGCTGTTCCCAGTTTGTCCAGCGTGCGTCCGTACCGGCACGTCCGTCACCATCGTGTCTCCGTAAGAAAATCCTCTGATTTCTTCCCAAAGATATTTTCACTTTGTACGTCCGTCAAATTCGTGGATTTGCTGAGTTTCATACTGTTGTTTTTCTTTATATTTATGGTCATTTGCAGACCATAATATGGATATTATATTATATACATATACGTTAGAGATAATGTATATCTATGTATATATATATAATAATATATATGACATATAACATATTGTTACGAATCGAGCGCGAACGCGACCGCAAAATAGGTATATTTAAAAAAGATAATGTTTATTGCTAAAATACAGGAAGCACAACCGTTCCTTCTGAGAACTCGAATACAACAACTCGTATTTATAATTTGAATCTCGGCGCCCGGCAACTAACAATTGCCTATCGGCAATGCCGGACGCCAAGAAGGCAATGAAATACATAAACATTCGTAACAATATATATGGTAATGTATATGTTTCAGTTTTGAAATTTTTGGTTAATTTTTAAAAAACTATTTTCAACAAATTTCTTTCATTTCTTCTTCCACTTTGTCCAGCGTGTGTCCGTACCGGCACGTCCGTCACCATCGTGTCTCCGTAAGAAAATCCTCTGATTTCTTCCCAACGATATTTTCACTTTGTACGTCCGTCAAATTCGTGGATTTGCTGAGTTTCAATACTGTTATTTAGTACATATTACAGTTACACACACATTGTTACATGCACATACCAAACAACAAAGTGACAACGATATTTTTAAATATACATATATTGTTACGAATAGTGTTAGTAATATCGTTGCGTCCTTAGCGTCCGACATCGCCGACAGGGTGTTGTTAGTTGCCGGGCGCCGATATTCAAATTGTAAATAGTTGTTTGTATTCGAGCTTTGATAACGAACGGTTATATTCTCTACGTTCTGGCAATAAACGTTACTTTTATAAATATGTCTATTTCACGTTCGCGTTTGCCTACCGTCCGTAACAGCATATACGAAAAATATATATCGAAAAATCGATATATATTTTTTCGATATATTATATATATATATAAAATATATTTATATATATATAAAAAATATATATATATATATATATATATATATTATTATTATTATTGAACAATTTCATTTACGTTCGATTTTTAAATGTCACCATGCACTTCTGCGTACAAGATGTTTTATTGCTGCAAGGCCCTTATACGAATGGGCATTGGAAAAAATATTTTATCACTCGTTGTGCGATGCCGGAAACGAGCACATTTTCTCCGCCGTCTCAACCATTCAACGGTACTGTCACTTCACACCCGGGTTTGTATATACTTAAGTTTCCACCAATCAAATAGGTAGTAGGAGTGAGGTGACAAAAGCTCCTCCTTCTGCAAGGAGATTTCCACGAGGAACGAATAGTGCAAGGCGATGACTCGATTCGCGGTAATGAGGGCGAGGTTCGTGGAATGGACCGGCTAAGGACCCCCCGGGGGGCCCAACATTTACCACACCCGAACGAGCTGACCCGTGTTTCATGGTTTAATGGCGGTACACGGTCGCGAGAAAAATGAAGAACAGTTAATACCCGGCATAAAAGAATATAGAGAAAATATTGAAAGGAAAGCGAAAGTAAAGTAACAGGAAGATTATCGCTTTTAAATTATGTATCAGACGCATTTTTTTATACGGAAGAAGAAGTGCCCTTTCTTTATATTATATTATATATATAAGTTGATTTTCTCCAGGAGACCCAAAATGATATTTCCAGACACGCTTTGATGAATACAACGGTTTTTTAGGAGTTTCCGTAAGATACATATTAAAATGTAAATAAATTTTAATATGAAATTATTAGATCTGGAAAAGGAAGTGAAAATAATGAACAAAATAATCGTGATTCAGTTTATATTAATTAACACAACCAATGGAGGGGGGGGGGGTGAAAATGTTCAGAATGGTGTCAAAGCGGGTAGATTTCATAAATTCGAGAAGGGGTACCTCACGGTGAAAGAGGTGACGGTACTCCAGCGTTGGTACGTTACCTGGGCCTTCCAGGAAAGACAGGACAATGTCGTTTGTCTGAACGCACTTTATGGCGTTCAAATGGTTAAATTGTAATAAACGGCTCGGAGGATATATTATGCGCGGATTAAAGGTTGAATATCATGAAAGAAGGTGAAAGTGAAAACAGCTAGAGGGACTTAAGCAGCTGTTGGCAATGCATCTATAAAAACATACAATTTATAATGTACTGATTATTAGCAAGTAAACAGACATTGACTTTCTAAAGTATAGACAACAGTCAATGGTAATACCACGAATCCCGAAATTTTTGGGAACTCGTCTCGATCCCGAAAAAATTCTCATCTCAACCCCACACCATATTTTCGGGTGCTGTACCAGGTACATGGATACACAAAAGACTATTTTTACGCGCGCCAGGGGACATACATATATTACATACATGTATGATCGAATCCACATCAAATCGCACCCTTACATTCTCCAATATTCTGATTGGCCCGAGACAAGACCTTGTCACTTGATTTTGAGATATGTTATAGAGTGAGGTGAGATACGCCATCCATATACACGGTGAGGCACCAACTGTTGCCATCGACAATTTCATTATTTGATCCTCAGGTACCATTCGATTTTAAAATTTCATCGCGCACTTCTGCGTGCCAGATGTTTTATTACTATACGGCGCTTGTACAAATCGGTATTGGAAGAAACATTTTGGAGAAATATTTTCTTTAAGTCTTCCAATGCCTCTTGAAACAATTGCAAACTTTTGCAGGTATAGGTAATAAAACATCTGGTAGCCAGACTCGCTCGGTCTCGAAGTTCGATACCCTATGTGAACGGTGTACCACCCTCTATTGGTCATCCAGGAGATGGGAATCCCAAATTGTAATTACCACTCTTTACTTTTTGCCAAAAGGCACCAGGAGTGGGGCGTATAGTTTAAATGTATCGGTTTTTCCTGACAACGTTTTAGTCACAAGTCAAACTTGAAGCGTGCAGCATAGTGTTTTGGTTTGTAAAGAGAGAAGTTTCGCCGAAAAGTTCCAGTTATGAACGACGAACACCTGATCGAGTGCGTTCGGAAATATCCGGTGCTATATGATTTGTCAGACAGACAATATATGAACATGGAGCTGAAGAATCTGACGTGGATGAAAGTAGGAGAAGAGCTCGAAATAACCGGTAAGAAAAATATTATTTATTATTACATTCTGGTATTGTATGCAAGGTGAAGGCAACAGTGACTGATCAATTAAGACAAATTTTTGTTGTCCAACAAAATTTTTTGTTGAAAAGTGAAAAGTGAAAAAAAATCAAATTAATTTTTTCAATGTTTATAAACATTATCTGACAATCAAGTATTTTTTTATTAACAGTTTAATCTTTTACGAATGCAGCCGAATTTGTCGGAATGCGATATTGTTAATAGTTCGGGAGATATGAATTTTTAAATATAACCTTACCTAAAAGTTTGAGCGGCTGTAACTCAAAAAGTTTTCAAAAATTCAAAAAATTTTTTTTTTTACCAAAATTTTTTTCTCCGCGAACACCACATGGTCACAAAAATTCATCAAAATTCTCGACCATGTGTGTAAAAAACAGTTTTTTGACGCGGAATGACCCATATGTCAAACAGAGATACGAATTTGTAATTGAACTTAAATATGTTATGTCAGTGATTGACCAGACCAATCAACTTCTAGTCGAAGGTAATTACCTATCTGTTTTCGGAGAAAAATGATAAAATTGCATTTATTTGGCAAAATTGATGTTTTGCGGTTATTTAATCGCACTTGTCAAACGGTTCAAGGTACGATAAAATTTTTATAAACAAAATAATTTAGAATTTAACATCCAGAAAAATATGGTTATCCAATTTATTGGTTATAATAATTAGATATATTATTAATTGCAGTTTACAGGAAACAAATGTATTTTATATTTTTTTCATTTTGCTTAATTTTCTTTTTTACGAAAAAAATTAAACCTTTATTGCTTGCTTTGAGTAACTTGGATAAGTATTTCTGGCTTTTCTTATGACCTAAGGAATAATAGAATAAATCGAGGAATATTAGGATAAAATAAAGGAATATTAGAATAAATAGAAACAACTTAAACTTTTTCATTTAGGCACTGCAAAACAGTTTTCTTCACAGTTCCATAATAAATTTTTCAAGTATGTACATAAAATGTGCTATGTGCACAGGCCGGGTTACCACATTCTGTCATAAAGATTTACGTCAATTCACACAATTCGCGCATGTACAATGTAAGTTAAGCGTATTAACACCTAATATTTCGCTATAAAAAAAAACATGAAATGCATTTTAAAACTATGTACATAAGTATTTACAGTATAACACGATTGAATATTCGCAATAGTTCGTATCAACCGGGATTTATCATTTACGCGTGTCTCTACCAAGGGACACGCCCAACATCGGAATTGAAGTATTCTGTGAATATTTCCCTCACCCTGAAGGCCGCTGCCGTTGCGTTTCCGCCTTGCGGACGTAAATTATTCATTCCTTGTTCATTACTGCTCGTACTTGCATTGACTTCCCCGGTGGCGTAATTGTAGGTATTGCAATCATGTTTTTTAATAAAATTATGTATCAGGCAGGTGGCACTTATTATATGGTCTACATGTTTTGGCGATGCCTGAATCCGTCTATTAAATATACGGAAACGTTGTGTGAGAATGCCGAAAGCGTTTTCGGAAGTTCTTCGGGCGCGGCTCAAACGATAATTAAATGTCCGTTTCTCATCGCTCAAATTATCACCCGGATACGGTCGCATTAAATAAGTTTTAAGGGGGAATGCCTCGTCCGCTACTAATACATGTGGCACCTCGATGTCTGTATTAAGAATTCGGGAATTGCCCGGGACATGTAAGTTGCCACCTTCGAGTGCCCTTCCCAGCGTGGAGTTAGCAAAAACCCCCCCATCACTACTTTTACCATATGCCCCCACGTTGATGGCAATGAAATTGCAATGGGCGTCCACCAGTGCCAATAAAACGACAGAAAATGCTTTTTTGTAGTTATAAAACATTGAACCTGTGTTCGGAGGAGCCTGAATGGTAACGTGTTTGCCATCCATAGCACCTATGCAGTATGGAAAATTCCATAGCCGCTCAAAATCTTCTGCAATTGATTTCCACATTGCCTCTGTGGGGGTGGGCATGTATTCCTCCATCAGGGTCCTGGTTATTATTTCGCACGTTTCGCGAACTATTTTGAAAACCGTGCTATGTCCCAGACGATAGCTAAAGGAAATGGTTTTTAACGAATCTCCTGTAGCCAAATACCTGAAAAAAACATGGAAATTAATTGTTTGTTTGTGTTTCAGGATCTACATGCAAAAGTAGATGGAACA
This sequence comes from Pemphredon lugubris, assembly GCA_933228935.1. NCBI lineage: Eukaryota > Metazoa > Arthropoda > Insecta > Hymenoptera > Crabronidae > Pemphredon > Pemphredon lugubris. Next base: position 52,945,627 of record OW121817.1, on the reverse strand, counting down.
ACATTAGGGACAACTACAAAAGAGCGTTGCGAAAGAGTAAAACAAGGAGCGGCCAAAAAGCACAGGCAACGAAGCCGTACAAATACGCCCAACAATTGGGTTTTTTAAATAAATATTTTGTGGAGAGGGAAACTCTGTCCAACGTAACCACCGAGGCGATTGAGGAAGACGTCGCGGTGCCACGTGCGGAAATCTTGCTCGACGACGGGGCACCGGAGGAAGACAGTTTCCTGTTACATCGACAAGCGTCGACGAATATTAGACCGCCATGTCGTCTGTCGTCGGACAACATAACGCCATTGTTGAAGAGGCGAAAAGTAGCTGCCGCAGCGCGTGTCCCGTCGACAACGGTTGCTGGGACAGTGATGGATTATTTAGTTCAAAAAGAGAACAATTCCACACCGGCACACCCCGTCGATACTTTTTTGGCGGGGATAGCGTCGGTGTTAAAGCTAATGACACCGGAACAATTTTTCCATGCCAAGGGCGATATATTTGAGACTGTACGTAGGCACGAAAGAAAATTATACTGTGACCAACAACCACACGCGCACGAACAAAATAATATTTACTCAACATCTTCGTGTTCTGACGACCCGGAACAGTCATTTAGTATGTAATTAGTATGTAATTAGTATGTATTTAGTATAATTAGTATATATTTATTATAATTAGTATATGTAAACCAAATTGTTATTTTATTACTATGTTATGTTATCTATTATCAATGTATACTGTATAATATCTGTATTGACTCTGTATTAATATCTCTAGTAAGAAGAAAAAAGAAGAAGAAAAAGTGTCCCAATTTATCAGAATCCCATAACTCCGCGAAAGTCGAGATGACAAATCCGAAAAATATTCGGCTGGTGTATCTCATCTCTCTCTATAACGTATCTCAAAATTTGAATTCCGAAGAATTTCAGTGCGCGATTTGAGGTGGAATGAACCATATAGTATAAAATTTTGATATTAGAGCAAGGCACCAAAGATCACTTATAAACCTCTTCAAAGTAATTTGAGAAATTGATTAGCAGAATAATAGCCAGTTAATTTTTTTTATTCATTCTGAATCATACTTTGAAGCTAGAGGCATCAGGTGCCATGAAACATGCTTCTTTATGTGCCATAGCAATGCACAAAATTTCATTAAGTTAAACAATCATAATAATTTTTTTGTCATAAGACAACTGTTCAAACTACAAGTATAGCAGGTGACAATATTTTTCCAGAATGTTTTTCTATTTGAAGAAAAAAAATCATTATTATAACTAAGAAGTCCATGTTCTTTGAGTGAAAAAATTGAAATGACTATTGGTACCCATTAATATTAAAATAAAGAAGTCAAAGAGGTCTAAAAATTCTTGTCTCCACGAGTGGAACGAGTTTCAATTTTTAAGGAAACACTTTTCATTAAACTGGCAGTCTATTATAACACTTACCGCAAACAAACGACGAGCCGTTCTCGAGGTCCAACAGCTTTACGCCACCGCGTGTCCTGTTTTCGGAGATGGACCTCCAATTTGCTCAGAAGTAGGTTGAATGAGCTTTCCGACATTCGGAGATATTCGAAAAATTTCCTTCCATCGTCTACTAATTCCTTGTAGAGAGTGGCATATTCTCCCTCGGTATGGCGTTTCGTCCATGCCGGGTGGACCCACACTCGCTTCTGCCTTTCCTTCAGTTCTTCCTCTTCTTCTTCACCCAATATCAGAGCAAGCGCCAGCAGTTCGTCCTCCGAAAAGTTTGCCATCTCAACCACTTAAGTGCACTGTCACTTCACACCCCGGTTTGTATATATATAGCAACGAGTTTTCTTAGGTTGCCACCAATCAAATAGCTTGTAGGTTTAAGAGATGACAGAAGCACCTCCCTCTGCAAGGTGTTTTCTACGAGGAACGAATAGCGCAAGGCGGTGACCCATTTCACGGTAATGAGTGTCAGGTTCGTGGAATGGACCGGGTAAGGACCCCCCCGGAGGCCCAAATTTACCACACGCAAACGTGCTGACCCGTGTTTCATGGTTCGATGGCGGCGCACGGTCGCGAGAAAAATGAAGAACAGTTAATACCCGGCATAAAAGAATATAGAGAAAATATTGAAAGGATAGCGAAAGTAAAGTAACAGGAAGATTATCGCTGTTAAATAAAATATCAGGCCTTCGGCGAAATTGTAATACCGCAAAAGCCGTTTGCGTTTATTTTCAGAATCTCCCCCCCGCCCCCTCCAAAAAAACGCGTAACAACTGTATGAAAATGTCGAAAAAAGGTAAAACATGGACAAAATTCAATTTTTGTTGTTCTCTCTAAGCTTGTTTGAAAATTTACATAATAAAAAAATATTGTTTATATAATACAAGTTTCCTTTCTTTATATAATATTTCATTTACTTTACATTACATACATATAAAAGAAAATAAAATTATATTTTAAGTGAGTACAAATAATCGCCGAAATAATTTTATAATTCAGTTTATATTATGGGACATTGCAGGTAAGAAATATCGTCACAATTCATTACATACAACTTGAGGATGACAAATGTGCAGAGTTGGGTAAAAGTGGGCAGATTTAATAAATACGAGAAGGGCACCTCGCGGTGGAGCAGGTGACGGTACCCCCGCGTTGGTACGTTACCTGGGCCTTCCAGGAAAGACCGGACAATGTTGTTTGTCTAAATTCACTGAATAGCGTTCAAATGGTTAAATGTAATAAACGGCTCGGAGGGTATATTATGCGTGGATTAAGGCCTGAATATCACGAAAAATATGTCAAGTCAAAACACCTACAGTGACTCAGCAGTTCTGGCAATGCACCTGACCCGAATCCACAATTTTGGGTTCTCGCGAATCTATACACAGACGACTACTTTGCAACTTGCCGGTGGAATTTGAGTTCGCTTTTTCTTCAATTACTCCGAAGTTACTGCGTGATCGGGGCTGCCTTTTTTTGCAAACTCTTCGTCTCGAAACGCGCTACAAGGATATAATTTTTTCATAATTTTCGGTGAGGGCCCAGACAGTCAAATTAACGATTATTTTTTATTTTTATGAATTATGCGTTGAAAAATAAACTTTTTGAAATGGGTTGAAAATTATCGTTAAACTACAATCTTTTATGAATCGAACTTAAAAAAGCAAATTATTCTACGGCAAACCAGACCGCGCCTAGAAATGTTTGAAGAAAAAGTGTCCCAATTTTTCAAAGTCTCATAACTCCTCGAAAGTCAAAATAAAAAATAAAAAAAAAATTCGGGTGGCTTGTCTCACCTCCCTCTATACCATATCTCAAAATCAGAATTTCGAAGAATTTAGCTGTGCGATTTGACGTGGAATCGACCATTTGCATTTTTACTGCTTCTTTATTTATATTTATGGTCATTTGCAGTCTATAATATGGATGTCTCTAATGTATATAGATTTGTTCCATATATATATATATATTATTATTATTATATGTATACTTTAGAGATAATGTATATCTATGTATATATATAATATATATATAACATATATATATATATATAATATATATAATATATATGACATATAACATATACATATATGATAATGTATATATATGTTTCATTTTTGAAATTTTTGGTTAATTTTTAAAAAACTATTTTCAACAAATTTCTTTCTTTCTTTCATTTCTTCGCTGTTTCTTCTTCCCCAGCCGAAACATGCACATTTTCTTAAATCCTTCCAAGGGTCCTCGACACAATAGCGACCTTTTTGCACCGCTCGGCGGGATAGGCAATAAAACATCTGGCTACTAGAGTCCCTCCGGCAAAAACTGTGAAAATTATGCTACGGTGAAGTTTACGGAGACGGATGCGCCGACGTGGTCATGCGACGGACGAGTACGGACAGCGCCGTTCAAATTGCACAGAGGACTATGGGCGACGGCATTACGGAGGGTGACGTGACGGATCAGGTGTAAATCCTCCGCTCGAAAATTTCGGCCGGACCTTGACGGCGACGGATACGGAGCCGGGACGATACGGAAATGTGTAAATAGACCTTTACTCGACCATCTCCCGTTGTACGAACTTGATTAGCGATAAGAAACTATTTCTACACTCCCATATTTATCCGACGTTCAACCTTTAGACCGGTGCGTCGCGAGTGGTCCACAGGTGTGCCGCAAGATCTTTTTAACAATGTTCCACGGAATTTAAGATGTAGATAAGACAATGTAAACCTTGGGGCGTAAGTAAACGCAATTTTCACGCAACATCTTCAACACAAAATTCCCTTTAGTTTTTGATTTACCTTCGTGTATGCATATTATATTTTTGGAGTGCCGTAGAATTTCAGTAATTAGCTCGTGTACGCCATCGGCTGAAAAGATAATTAAAAATGGTTAAGATAAACGAACACAACCGCGCGTCCGATCGCTTGAAACGGTAAAAAGAACCTTTACACCCGCTCGCTGAAATATCAAAAAGCACCATTACTCCCGCGTATCCGTACAAAGTTCAGCCTCCGCAAAGGTAAAAAATAATTTCGATCGCGCACCCCCGTTACCGTCCTCGGGGTTGAAGATCCCGGGTTCCACAGTACCCGTTGCTTTCGTGTGCGCGCCTCCCGGTGGATCGATCTCGCGCGCTCGCGCTCCCTCGCACACTCCGAAGCAGGAGAAGGTTTGGTCCCGCCTACACGGGTGTTATTCGTGGCCGCGATGGCCGCTATCCGGTATCTCCGATTCTACGCCCGCAGCGGAGTCGCGCCTCGAAGGTGGAGACGCGTCTGCGCGCTCTGTCTCGCTCTTCCTATCTCTCCCTATCTTTCTCCCTCTGTCGAGTATCCCTTCCTTGCCCTCTCTTGCCGCGATAACCCTCTCTCTCTCTCTTTCTCTCTCGTTGGTCCTCTTCGCGAGGCAGCCCTCCCGTACGCCGCTCTCCTCCAGACGATCCGACGACCGACTCGCTCTCTATCCGACTCGATGGCGATCGATCACTCTTTCTCTCTCCCTCTCTCTCTGTCTCTCTTGACTCTCGTCATTGTATGCGAAACAACGCTGGATTTTGTCTCCGGGTAACGTGCTCCGTAATGCTATTGTTCTCATCCCTCCTCCCACACCCCCGTTAAGATTCTTACCTCTACAGAAAATATCCCGAATTTGAGGAGGTTTCTGTACTCGCGATTATGGACGAAGGAGATATTGCTCGAACCAAAGAAAAGAACTGCATTGACTTTCCGCGCTTTGTATAGTCTTCTTGAAAGCTTAATAATCAACATTGTGAGAACATTGAATGCGTTCTGATGGATACAAAGCTTCGCGAAACCTGTAAGCTTTAATATTTTCAATAGAATACAAAATAATGGTAGATATGTTACTATCTACGACACAATCACGTACAAGCGCACGATACGATTCCTTACGCCGAAAGTGGATAAAGTCAACCGAGTTGGCGTTTCGAATAGAAAAGGAGAACCAACCCACCTGTATCTCGAAGTTCATAGACAGATCGAATTCGAGAGCGTTTTGGTCGAGAAAGAAACTAGAAAACGATAATCGCCCGATCGTTATACGGAATGATACGCGTACAACCCCCGCGCGGTAATAAAGTAATGGCACCCAAATTCTAATTACCGACTCTACGAATTTGTCTCTTCTCATTTCTTCCCTTTTACTTACTTCACTGCGATTCTTCCACGGATCGAAGGGCTCCTCCCCCCCCCCTCTCTCTCTCTCTCACTCACTCTCGGTGCATACGTCCGGATCAGCTATAAATTAGTTACCCTCTTCTCTCCGAAAGCCGGCACCGGATGGCCGGCCCGTCGAAGGTGCCATTCCAGCCGCGCCGTCATTTTGCCGCGTCCTACGGGAATACTCCCCGGACAATGAATCCCGTGGGCGGCTGGAGATTCGCCCGTATTTCGTATCCGCGCGCGCGCGCCTCCTTTTCCATTATTTTCTTTCGTTGGTTATGCGCCTACGGGGAGTGGAGGCTCTCTCCGGCACGGTAAAAGCTGAGGACGGCAGTTTTGCCGATGTAGTAAATTGCGAATCCATTACGGAGGGATAGCGGCCGGAGGGGGGGGGGGAGGGGGGGGGGGGAATACCCTCGGTGGCGGAGTCGCCGTGCGCGGTCGAGTTTCCGGATGGAGGTACGAACAAAGAGGTAATCCCTGAGAATCCGCGGCCCTTTTATTTCCCGTGCAATACGCGCGTCGACGGAGATATTTCTTACGGCGAATGGTGGGCGTCGTAGAAATTGACACCGTCGATCGTTCGAGGATAAGAGAGAAAATTGTCCTTGTCCACCCTTTCGTTAGGAACTATTTAGGGTAACTTGGTCGCGGGGAAAAGAATCTAGCGTGAAATTAACGTCCCTTCGAGGTGGGTAACTCGAATCCGATTCGGTTTTAATCCTTCCGGTACAGTGAGATTGGTCGACATACAGATACGTCCGATTCTCATAAATTACTCAAGGTATGAGGGTATACGCAAATTTTCTTCGACTATCGATTAATCGCTCGTCTTTGTATTCCCTTCAATCTTGATGTAAGAATCGAGACCCTAAAATAAAGATCCTAAGTACTAAGTACTTTGTTTCTGTCTCAAGAGGAGCCCCTACGTATCACCCACTTTATAATCCACCTAAATTTACTTCAATCATCGATTAATCACCTCTTGAACCACGATACAAGAAAATCCTACTTTATTTCTGTCCCAAGGGAAACCCCTACGGGCCCGCCATCTTTATATTACATCTCTGGACCGTACCGAAATCAGGATTACCGTTTACGCGTAACGAAGCCCCGCGATGATCTTTCGTTACGACGATCATCGATCGCTGTAACCGACGCGACGGCGGAACTGAGAAACGTATCCGATCGCGTTGCTCCGCTCGGCCGGTTATAGGTGATCCCGCCGGTGACCATGACGAGCTATGCCACTTTTTTCTCCCCGACCATCCTTGGTTCTCGTCCTCTGCCCACGCTCGTCCCGTCCTACGTCATACGCGACTACTTCGTCGCCCAGCTGCGGACCAACATACTAAACAGCCCATTAGCATTATCAGCGGTAATGCCCACTACGCGTGATTCCGCGTTAATGCCAAACGATTCGCCGTTTCGATCGCGTTTCCGCTCTTCCGTATTAAACGGTAACCAAGTGCGCGAAGGATAATGCAAACCTACCCTTATCGCGACCCGTTAACGACGGAAGGAACGCGTTATCGGTTAAGAACGAAGGGTGGAATTCCTTAGAATCGCGTTACTTTATTCACCGCGAGTACGTCGTGAGGTTGCGCGGTGTTGTTTTACGAGTTGTTCATAGAATATTAGGAGGGGGTAATTGCATCGGAAAAATAATCCAAGAACGGAAGAACCGAAGAGGAATTTAACCTCCTCAGTCCTGACTTTTTATTTTTCGTAGAACAAATTGTTTTCTGTCAATTCTCTTACCTAGTAGGTACATTAAAGGGACATGAATAAATGTTTTTCTATGTTTTTTGTATAGCATAAATATTACGCGGCTGCACTGACAAAAGTCAACGGAATAATATACTGTACGGTATGACGTACAAAAGGTCCCGGTGTAAATAAATCGAAAATGATTTTAAAAATGAAATGTTTGCGTACATCGCAATGGGCGCTGAGCCTGAGGAAGTTAATCGAATGACCGTTTTGTTCGTCAGATGCCGCGGTGGTAGCAGCTCTCGGGGAGAATGTTCCACGGGGGCGGAAGCGGTGGGTACGGCGCAGGTTCCGACTACCAACAGCAGTCCCAGCAACAACAACAGCAACAGCAACACAGCCAGCAACTCCAGGCACCGGTCTACGTGCCTTCGTCTAGGCCGGCCATCCCTTCCGCGGCAACGGCGGCTCAATATCATTCCTTTCCTGGTTCCGCTTCGCCCGCGTGGTAAGCTTTCTTTCGTTCAAAATATTCGAGCGAGTACAACACGCTTCGTAAATTCGCATACGTGTTTTTTCTATCACGCCGACCTTCCCGAGTTACTCTGAGCATTTTTTAGTTTTTAGCAAATTAGCTTTTCGTCTTCTCTTGAACCTTCCGTTGGTAGAAATGTAAGAAACTGAACATCAAAAGAGAAATCAGTTATTGACGGAATTGGTGCACACCTCTTTTCCATGATCACAGGAAAGAAATGTCCGAGTTGGGCTACTCATACCTAACGAAAGATAAAAATGGTGTGCCTCAAAGAATTATCTCCTTGTCGTACTTTCACGAATCTGACTTGTGATGCAAATGTTGTGACAAACATAAATACCACGAGTCAAACTCGTGGATTAATGATCACAGGTATTCACATTTCGGATTTCGGCGAGCTAAATGATACGGCAAAGGGTTAGATCAGGGGTCGCTAATTAGTCTCTAAGGGGGTCCAGATGACTTGAAAATAAAATCTCAAAGGCCGGAAAAAAAACGAAATATTGGTTGTCGTGGCTACTACTATTATTATAAACAGCGATAAGCAATGAACGCCATTGTAATCAGCAAATACATCCTAACAACAGATCAAATATAAATACACGTGCAGATTGTTATCACGTTATTCCCGGTACACACAGACAAATAATGAAAAAAAAAACCAGTATTAAAGTAAAACATTTTTGCCGGTCCATTTATTTACCCTCCTCGGTCCGGATCCGGAACGCGGGCCGCTTATTCCCGACCCCTGGGTTAGATTGTACTTGACCCGAGACAAGACCTCGTCTCTTGATCAAACGTTGTTGTTGTTGTTACGAAAGGGAGAAGACAGCCTCGTGGCAACATGGGGTGGAAACGTACGCTGCCCATCACGCCCTCGCCGGGCACACCAGCGGTTCCGCAGCGGCGATGGGACCGCACGGTGGCCACGGTCACCCGCACGCCGGTCATCCGCACACCGCTCACCCTCACTCGAGTCTCGCCGCGGCCGCGGCCGCACCATTTTACGCCCAGAACGTCGCGATGATGTCCTCCTGGCGGGCCTACGACGGAGCTGGATTTCAACGAGCATCGCCGTACGGTTCGTATTATCGTGTTATGATTATAACGTTTAAGAGGACAGGGGCATAATGGATTGCGAGATTTAAGAAATTATTTGTATCTCGTACGTGATTCAAAGAATGATCTCGTATAGTTCAATGTCGCTTACGGAGCGTCAGTGCTGAGAGAATTCGTAAGAGAGTTAAGTTTGCAAAATCGAGGAATCTGCGTTAAGTTTGGTAACGATAATTAATCTCGTTGGTTGATTCGGAACGAGAGTGCGATAAAGATTTGTGAAAATGTCGAACGCATTTTATATTTTCTGTTAAATCTGTTTTATGCTTTATATAAGACACGGAGCGTAATCTCTGAATTTTACATAATACATATTGTATTGGATAGCGTACTTTGCAGAAAATATAGAATCCCCGTATCGTCTCAACGATTCTCTGTCGCTCTTTGCAGTAATTTCATACAAAATTGCATTATCTTTATTATCGTCATAACGGTACAGTTATTTGATAATATGGAGTAAACTGTACTACCCACGCTATACCGTTTCACCGCATTCCCTTCGAAATCTCAATCGAAGTCAATGATTTGCTCGCCGCGCCGTCCATTCAGATTATTCTCAAAGTGATAAAAATTCAAGCGATCCGTAGGGAAACTCTGCCTCTCGTGATTTTTCTCCCATCCTCCCCCGCTAGCATTTCAAAATGATTTAATTTCCCATCGAGCACGTTTGTAAATCGAATTGTGAGCAGATTGCGCCGTGTTCGCGCGAACGTCTAATCGCGCGTCATAATCCGACGCTACGACGCCTCGAAATGCGTTCCCGGTGGAGCAGCGTCTCGTCGTAGAGAGAGAATTCACGATCCGCGGAAAACCACTTGGCTACGAAGCGTTAATGGAATTTACTTGTGTGGAATAGGGCGGTCTACGACGCGAAAATCTCGTGAAACAAAGTAATATACGAGATGGAGACGAGAATGGAAAGATATTCCAGGGAGGGACTAGAGTCGGGCGAAATGGGAATGCGCGAGGACACGTGACGATGATAGGAAGAAATCTCGCGTATTGTGTCGATTGAGAAACAAGCGTGGGAAGAACGCTATGGGTCTCGGGTTTCAATAACGAAAGAAACGATCGGAGTTAGTCGATCGACGGTTTTTGCTTCCTAGTTTAGATCCCTCTCGTACGGGCCGTAATCGTAATCTCACGATAATCGCGCTATCGTATCTTCGTGGCGAAATATTTCAACGATCGCCGTGTCGAGATAAATGGCGCGATCACGGTTGATTTCGTGTAATTGACAGGTATAGAAAACGGAAATGAATTGTTCAACAACACGGTCTCGCTAACTTTAATTTCATTGAGAACAACTGCTGCTTCAGGGTTAAAATAAAAAATGTTGTATTTTCTTTTAATCACTTTCCTTATTATTATTATTATTGTTATTATCGTACGAGTTACTATACGAGGTCTCTTGGATTGCGTTTGCGTTGACAATTGCACTCCGATAACGACGACGCTTGAATTATTTCCCATTGACAAAGCGAAAATATTGGTTGCGTTAAGTACTACAGCTGCTAGAGTGATCGGTTTAAAATTTGTTCACCGAATGTACGTTATATCAAATATCGTGTTTTACGTGTGCTTCCCAAATGCGAATCGTCCATTAATACTCACGAAAAGTCTATCCTGCGAACGTAATACTTAAAACGATATAATATCCACGAGACACGAGGTCGAAACGTCGGCTGGACGCGGCCCGTCGGCCGTGGATGCACGCACCTCACGCATTGGCGTGCATCACGAGCGAAGCCGTGATAAACAAACAAAAGTTATGCGAACTACCCGTACACCGACCGATAAGATACCCCGGCCGTGCAATTTCCTAGCTGCCGATTAGTTTATCGTGACCCCGGCCGATATCTCCGACGGGCACAAGAGGGTACCCGTGGAATTTTCACTTGGTTTTCGATGCAAGCGTTGACTCAACGAACGCGGGGAAACGGGTCAAACTCGTGAAAAACTCGTTCACGCGTATTCGAATTTTACTAGATTCCCGCAGCGACTGCGATAATGATGTTTGTTTAACGTTATTCAATTACCTATATCGCGCGGTAGAGCGAGTAATGTAAACAAAAAAGATCGAACTTCGCTGGCCCTGGAACAGCTCAAACAATTCTCCAAAGTCGTACAGGTTTGCGGACATCGTGATTTATATAGCGGTGCAGTGTATTTTTTTCTTAATATTAGACACGTCACGTGGGTAAAAAACAAAAAAATTGTTTTGATAAGATTATTTAACGTATGACGTCTATCGGGAAATCGTTTCGATATTTTCATTCTATGTAAGAAAAATCTCATACTTCTTTCATCGATTCAGAGTCTATTTTATTAATTGTCGCTTAATTCGAGGATCGATGAACTCCGAAACGATCGAATCTCTCTCGCGTACGAACGTACAATTGTCCCACGGCGAGTCAATGACGTTTCGATCGCGATATCGAAGGCGAGAACGATTCGGTGCACGAAACGATGAAAGCATTTTAAAGTACCGTGCCTGGGGGCGGGTGTCGGGATACGTGGAACGATCCCGCAATTCCGGGAACGTACGTAGGGAGTTGGAACAGCGCGGGGAGCCATGTGCGACGGCTAAGTAACAGCGTGCTCCTTATCGCGTTTGAGTAACTTTAAAAAAGCAAAAGCTCGACGGGGCGACGGCGATGCTAATAAAAGGGACGGGAGATGAAATAGAAGGAAACGAGGGAGGCTCGGTTTTTCGGGCGCGCGGAGATCGATTCGCGTGTCGCGCGTTTTGCAGGATATTACTACTCGGAATTTCAAAGCTCGCGTAGGAAATTTACGCTCCGATGTAGGACCGTTGACTTTATCGTTCTACCTTGAAAACGTCGAGAGAGAACCGATTATGTATCGTAGATCGATAAACGTGACCCGCATTTACAAGACGCTACGTCAGCTTACAGGTGTGCGTTGTCGAGCCACACGATTATAACGTTTCGTCGGTATCAGAGTTGATGAGTAAACTTTTTTTCTGCGATCATGGAAGCAGGTGTGTACTTTTTCCTCCAATAACTGATTCTTCCACCCATTTTCAGTTTCTCAGTTTTCACTTGTATCCAAAGGTAGTTTAATATAAATGAAAATGTCGAAGTAAGAAACTCGTCGCTGTTGTTTGAAAGACGTTCCACAAATTCGAACGAAGTCAGTTGTAAAATTCTTACCCGGAAGCGGTGCGAGTTAGAACCGCGCTTCCTCTTTCGGAGCACTCATGAAGAATCGTGTTACAGCTTTAAAAAAATCACCGCTATCCCGACGCGAGCGATACAGTTTGAATTTACACGCGCGATCGGGGCACCCGAAATAGAGCGTTTGATAGATTCTCCCGTGAGATAGGAGAGAGGGAGATAAGGAGGATCGCGTCGGGGCGAGTGCGCGCGAGAGTCTAGAAACTAACCAGACTGAAATATAATGGGAAAGCGCAATGGCCCGAGGATAAAAAAGCTTCTTTCCTGGTCGACGAATGCACCGCCACGCGGCGGGCCATGTGCGACGGATAAGTGATAGCGGCTTCTTTGAAGCGAACTCGCGGTCAAGTGGTTCACGGTGCAGCGGCCGGTTACCCCGGGGGCAGTCAGCCTCTTTCTCTTTCGCCGAGGGCAGAAAGCTTCGAGAGAAGCGTTTATATCGTCGAGGCCGCAAGAGAGAGAGAGAGAGAGTCCCGCGGATCCGCTGTCTAACTTTAAAACGTAACGCGGGGATCCCGCGGTGGCGAATGGCGCGAAGTTACCCGCCGCTTCTTACTTTAACTGGACAGAGTGCTTTAAAACTATTTGTCGTTATAAAGTTACAAGCTGTCGAAGATCTTGAATTTTGTCAACTTGACTCGGTATTGACTTGGTATTTTTTACTTATTGTTAAACAACTTTTACGATCGGCGCACGATCGTCGATTCTTTATCAACGAAGCGACGTACATAATAATAGAAGGCAACTGAAACAATAAAAACTTTGATCCTACAACGCAAATTAGTCGATCGATCTCGTTCATTGTTATTTTTTACTGTGATAGATTACAAGATACATATATCACGAACCGCACGAAACGTGCGAATGCGTAGAAACGATTCTTTTGTCGATCGAGTAAAAACGCTCGTTCGTACCCATCAACGGTGTTCTCGAGTGACAACGAAACGAATTTGTTTTAGACACCGCGATGGACTTTCAGTTCGGCGAGGGTCGCGAGTGCGTGAACTGCGGCGCTATATCGACGCCTCTTTGGCGACGTGACGGCACCGGGCATTATCTCTGTAACGCGTGCGGACTTTATCACAAGATGAACGGGATGAACAGACCGCTCATTAAGCCCTCGAAACGCCTGGTAAGTTTATCCAGTACCGATCCCTCATCGCGCCACGAAGTACGAGGACCGTTTCGATAGTTGCCGAAGGATTAACACCCCCGGGGGATGAAATGCGTATCGACGTTCAGATATTTTTTGCCGCTGTACGGCTGTGTATCTCTCAATTTTGTTCCGCGCTCTTTTAGCGTACGCGTAAAGGTTCTCGAATCAATTTTTTGCATTAGAAAATATTCGTAATTGTCAGAGCTGTGCGCGCGCCAATTTTTTCTTTCAAGTTCGATCGGAGGAAATTATAGCGGTAAACCTGAGCGCGCAATTCCTGAAGTAACAAATTTTTTAACGCTCAACAGACGATTGCTCTCGAAACGCGTCTCGTACATTTCCTAGCTTCAAACGCTTTAACCCTCTGCGCTTGAGTGTCTTTAGCAAGTTTGTGCAAATCTTTCATATAATAATATAATTCTATATAAATCTTTGTATTCGGTTTTAATCCTGAGCATCGTATCTGTTCGATTAAAAAATCGCGGGACGATCAAACGATCGCGTCAAATAAACAACTAGTTGGATACGAAAACGCAAAGTATCTCGCGAAGCACGTTAAACGGACAAGTTTTCGCGTAAAACCCTTTTCACGCTAGAACGACGCAACAGTGCCGCGATTAAAAAAAAATAACTACTTTCGCGTCGCCGACTGTATTAAATTCTTTACTTAAATTTTTACTTTACTGTTTTTACTTTTACTATACTTCTTTACTTCTATAAATTCTTTGCTTCTATTTACCATCTCTTCCCCACCTGCACGGACTATGGCGCGAAGTGGAAAATCCTGTTAGCGAGGCGGAAACAACCTTGTATTTCTTTTTCTGCTAATCGCCTAGCAGTTGGATCGTTCTATCGCGAAACGAGCATACGACGAACTGACTCGAGATTAAAAACAAATTTCGCGAAGCGCGAAAGATTAAAATGGTTCGGTGGCCGCTTTGCCCGGCAAACATGCTTTCGGCTCACCTTATAAGCTAATCGATCATTCACACGTTTTCTGGCACAACTCCGTACGGTACAAATGGAATAGATCTCGGAATTTCAGACCGCGACGAGGCGGCTCGGTCTTTGCTGCACGAACTGCGGTACGCGCACCACCACCCTCTGGAGGCGCAACAACGAGGGTGAACCAGTTTGCAACGCCTGCGGTTTGTACTTCAAGCTGCACGGCGTGAACAGACCGTTGGCGATGAGGAAGGACGGTATACAGACGCGAAAGCGAAAACCGAAGAAAACTCCGGAGCCGAACGCGAGATCGTCGACCGGGGAGCACGAGACGTCGGCTTCGAGCGCCTCGTCTCCGTCCACCGGTAAGTCGAGAAAATTTCAGCGATGGCGTTACGTTGCTATTTTGCTGAAATTTTTATGTCTCTGGCAAGAGTTAGGGCGCGACGCTGATACGCCATTGTTTTTTAACGAGATTCCGGATCACACCGATTTGCGGGGTGATAGTTAAAATATTTCTTCGCGGGGAAAGTAATCGCGAACGTTTATATTGATTTTGTGCGAAAGCGATTAATCGATTACGCCCAGAGCAGGGATATTTGTGAAACTAGTGGGTAGGTTTGATACGATTTTGATTAAATCTCGACTTTCTAGTTAGATTTGATATAATTTAGATTGAATATAATCTCGACTTTCTAGTTAGATTTGACATAATTTTGATCAAATGTCGGATTTATTTATATGCTTGTCAGATTTAATACGACTTTGATTAAATATCGGATTTCTATTTCGTATCCTCCTCGAGTTAGATGCACATACATTTAAAAAGAAATTTTTTTTACCCGCATAAATGAATTAAATTCTACAAAACCATCGACGCGAAGCACGAGTTCTTTTACGCGTCCGACTTGGCGAAGTTTCTTATCGTCCTTTCCATCGTCGGTAAAACATTCTATAGTATTCCACCTGTCCTCGACAGACTTGAAGAGCAATCAACAGCAGCAGCAGCAACAACAGCAACAGCAGCAGCAGCAGCAGCAACATCAAATCGAGGTATCGAAGTCCTCCGGTACGTCGACCTCGACGGAAAGGCCAGTATATCTGGGACACACCTCGCTCCTGGCAACCGGAAGTATACCCGCGGTGAAGACGGAACCGCGAAGCTGCGACGGAATCGTTGGTCAACCGTACTCTTCCTATTATCAGCATCCACATCAACTGGGCGGACCCACGAGCGAGCATCAGCAACAGAGTTATTACGGTAGCCAGGAGGCGCCCTATCATCATCAGCATCACGTGACGGCGGCGGCAAAGTTACTCGCCTCCTCGTAATCCAGTTTTCGCATTGTCACGCGGATGCATCGCGGTGCATCGGAAAATTCGAGACACGACAGCTGGAAGCAGTATCTCGGCGAAGACGAAAGCACGGCTAGTCACCGAAACAGATCGCGGGAATGAAATTAAACCGGAGACGACGAACGTTATCCCCCTCCGTCCACGTAAACGTGAACGGAAGTTGAGAATTCTACGACGAGAATCGAGCTGCGACTTATCGAGTAACGAGACGATGGACGGATAGAACGATGCCGATCGAAGGAGAAGGAAAAGAGGAACTGATATACCTGATACTGTGACGAAGAGGGGCGGCTATTTGGGGGGTACGCGGAGTGTTTTTCAGTGATACGGTGATAATCGGCGACACTCTCGATAGACGCGAGGGGACAAGTCGAAATCGTGCGATCGGACTCGAGCGTCGTTGAAACGACGCGCGAGAGAAATCAACGATGAAAGAACAAATGAGATAAAGCGCGCTCGCGGCTAGGAAGCTCGATGCAAGTCGAATCGATCCTGGAGGCTGAGAATTTACGATACACGGTGAACTTTCAGCAACGAGAAGAACTGGATCTCTAGTCAACGACAGGGATTGAAGAATTAAAGACGATTAAAGACGACCTTCGGGAGAATCGGACGGAGGAAACGGAGAACGAGAATCGCGCGAAGGAAAAACGAGCGAGACGAGGAGGGTAAACGCAAAAAGAGTGATAAGCGAGGAGTGGAGCGTGAGCAGAAGGGGAGTGACGCGAAGGGAGCAGCGGGAAGAGGGAAGAAGTGGAAGGACGGACGACGGGATAGCGACGCGACGTAAGCGCGCATGTATAATTAAGCGAAGGACGTTTCTAGCGAGCGTCCGCGGAACCTCGACGAATGTGTAAATGCTTTTCCCGTGTTTACTTGCCGATTTCTAACGGAACGTCGTCGTTAATGCGATTGGTGCCCGGTTTATTAATGCAGAGGGACGATCACGAGGGCGTCGCGTCTCCTCGATAAACGATCTTCCCTCGCGCGTGGAAAGAGAATGTTTTTGCAAAGAGGAGAGTATGCAGGGTGAGGTGTTGAAAAAAGGACACGTGAAAAGCTCCGGTAGTTATGGAATGGAAAAATGGAAAAAGAAAACGGGTGAAACGTATCCTGGTGTCGTTGGTGTTCTCCAGGTGACAAAGTCGTATCGACATGCTCTATTTACCTCCGAAAGTGTAAGTTATCCGGATTAATGGTTTTGAGCGAAATCTTGCGTGCAGAACGAGTCATCCGAATTGTTTCTACGAATGAATTTTTTTTTCTTGAAACTTTGGGCGAATAAACGTAAAAAAATTGTTTTATCCTAAGGTAGTCGTGCGACGGTAAACGTGGGTTCGGTGCATCGAGTCTCCGCTCGAAGACACTTCCGTCAAAAGCGGCTAGAAAAGAATTTTTAACGGATAAACAAATACGGTTACTCACCCTGTATATATTTCCGTTTTCTTACGATTCCCGATGCTGTTCGCTCGTTCCTTCGCAACCCTCGCGACGCTTCGTAACGGCCAACCGAACGGAGAAATATGTATGCGTCGCGTGGAAAGTACTTAATTGTAAATAATAATCAGACTAAAGTATTGCAATACTTAGATTAATTTGACTCTTCACAAGAGTTCGGGGGACGAGTTCGCGACCGGGGATACCGGGATATAGAAATGTCCGCTGTATCGCCGTTCGATTCGGCTATCAAGAGAGCCAACGAAATCGACTCCCGTCCGCTCAATAATTCTATCGACCTATCGATCACATAAAGTTGTTACCCAACGTGTATGTATGCAATAAAGATTCGTTTCGCAAGAGAGATCAGCAGGCACGAAGGAAACCTGAAAAACAACCATCGCTCTAATTTATTGACGCGCGTTGACTCTTCTCGCTCTCCCGTATCGTCCGTGACGAGAGATCGTCGGGGGATCGTTGTTCAATCGATGAACGATTTCTGTAGAGTTACTGTATAATCAGTTTTCTCGCGTCTCGCAATAAAGAGAACGTAGCTTTGGACTATAACGCGTTAAGGAATCACGCCACTGTGAAATTTTCGGAAAACCGAATTTTTTTAGTTTTCCCGAGATTTGTACTTTTCAGAATATTTCGAGCCAACTACCAAACAAACAATCTGACAATTAACGGAGTTACGGCGGTTTGAACTGAGCGCTTCGCGTATGTCGCACGGTCAAACTCATACTTCTTTTGCGTTATTCTCGAAAAAACGTCTTTCACACTGGCGGTACAAACATCTTGAAAATCACTTGTCCAATTGATTTCACATTTGGTACGCATATTCTTTATAAGATCACCTATGATCCAGCATAGAATTTCTTCCGTACGCTTATCCAAAATCCTATTTGATGAAATAAACCGGACATGTGGTTTTCGAGCTTATTGTCCCGCCAGTGTGAAAAACACTGTTTCCAGAAAAACGCAAAAGAAATATAAGTTTAACCGTGCGGCATACGCGAACCGCTTAATTCAAACCACTGTAATTCTGTCAATTCTCGAAATCCTAATTTGGAACTTGACATAAAATATTTCGAAAAGTATAAACTTCGCGACAACTAAAAAACAGTTCAATTTTTTGAAAATTTCAGGGCAACGTAACCCCTTAACGACGACGCGTCTTTTTTACATCCGCACCCTCGCCGGTACAACTCTCGCGACCCTTTCTAGCCGTGATTCGTCGACTGCGAACGATCGTCGTCGGCCTCGTCAGTGCTCGGCAAATATTATCCCACCGCGTTCTGACATTCGAATTGACACTTCTGACAAATTCAGTCCACCTTCCACGCGTCAGTCCACGTTTCCACCGCCGCGGTATTGTTCCGCCACCCTTGAGCGTCGCGATGATACCTACGCGTTACACCTCCAACCTCAACCCTCGTCAAAAGAGTTAGGCTAGTAGCGCGACGGCTCTTTTCGTCGACGGACGGAATATCAATCCATCTTCCTACCTCGGAAACGATCGTCCTACGAGGTGTCGCGTAATGGGTAAGTCTGTAATCTTTTGATACAGGGCGGACGTGACTTAAAACGGCCCACCACCCGAGTAACGTTCATGTTTCTTGGAAATGCGAATTTCAACGTTTGACCGTCTACGGATAGGCCAAACATTTTAATTCGTTTTCGTGATTATTCTATCGAGTGCTTAAATAATTTTCGTATTTTTGGAAATAGAAGGGTTCGCAACTTAGTACACTATACTGAACAATATAAAAAAAAAGCATCTAAATGTGTCCAAGCGTTTATTTAAAAATTCGTGTGATTTTTTTGATGTTGAGATAAACCGTGTCTTTGTGTGTTTCGGGCCATACACAAAATCTTGTTGAGCCGCTGGTTGAGCATGCTGATATACATACATAGAGTCGTTCGTATTTCTCCCGCGTTGTTAAGTAAGTCAATATTTTTCCCCGTTTCCAGAAACATTGAGTCGATTCTATTCGGACAGACCGTTTTAAGCCTCTCGTCCTGTAATTTTGAGAATAGTGGCAAGTGTCGCGTGGCGTCCTGCGATATCCGGATATGCGATATTCGTTATCGCTCGAACGCGCGTCGATATTATCGATACAGTGATATCTTTCAAACTTTCCTCGCGACAGGGAGAACACTGCCCACCCCGGTTGCCTGCAAAGTTTGCGGCGATCGTTCGTACGGGAAACATTATGGGGTTTATTGCTGCGACGGTTGCTCGTGCTTCTTCAAACGATCGGTGCGTCGCGGTGCTCTCTTCACGTGCATAGGTTCGAAGACTTCCGACGGCAAATTACGTTTGTTCGTTTTGTTGAAATTCTCTCGTGGAATGATATTCTCTTTCAGCTGGTGCGGGGACGTGCGACGTTGACAAGGCAAGGCGAAATTGGTGTCCTCACTGTCGCTTAAAGAAATGCTTTTCCGTAGGCATGAACACAGCAGGTAAGAGCGTAATTCGTCGTCATTTGATTTAATCTCGCAGCGCATTACGTGTGATTTCGCGGCCTTCCGCGTCCAATTACTGTTAGGAAAGTTTAATTAAAAGACAAAAATTCCAGTTTCGCGTACAGTGATTGTTATTAATATTCGTACCATATCAATGTTTCAAATGTGTTCGAGGTGTTCGAATATAACTATATTCGGATTAATTGTAACTAATCACGGGACAAGGTTTTACTCGGACCAAGTACAAGTACGCAATTACTATTACTGGCAGTACAGTGGAACCTCTATCCGTGATTCCTATATTCGTGTACTTTACTTTGTCGCGAGTAATAAACAATTTCTTTATCCGTACGAAGGGCACACGTATGCTTTTCCAGGATTATTTATCGGCTCGTTTTAGCGGTTTCTTTGGAAAAGTTGAATCGAGATTTCGGTGTATTACATATGAATAATCGTAAAGAACGTCCGTCCGTGTTCGTTTACATAGCTAGGGGCAAGACAGATAGAATGGCGAGGTCGAGTGCGAGTGATAACGAACGAAACGAGATGCAAACAATGCCGCGTGTTAGACACGTGTCTCTGTGCGTAGGTAAACGTGGAAACACCGTCGACGAATTTAATTGACAGCTGACCGGTGGTGATCGCGGCGCGACTCGATTCAAGTTGACCGCGTCATCGTTAACCCATTTGCATCACGGCTCTACTCTTAAATTTCGGTGTTTAGACATCAGCGTCGCGGCGTTCGAGTGACGGTGTGCTCGTATCACCGCGCGCAACCATATATACATGTATCTAATGTTTTAACACTCCAATAGTCATACTGAATTTCACAGACCTATTCAGATAGGAGAGGATCATCATGCGCAGAATATTCCGCGTACGGATGCAAATGGGTTAAACCTGTTTCGCACGGTGGTCGACGAAAATGTTTAATTGCTTCGTCGTTTCCTACATCTACTTCGTGAAAGTGGAAACGATAAATATTCCAGATCTTTGGAATCACGAGTTTGCGCGATAACAGTGAAATGGAAAAGAAGTCTTCAGAGAACCGCGGAATGGTTGAAATAATTGAGTCGAAAGATTCTGCTAAAATTTAAATTTGGAGGATTAGTCTTTCCTGTACATAAAATAATAATGACTCGTGTCACGTATGACTGAAATTGAATCGTATTCGCGTGTCACCCTCGTGGTTGACCTCCGATCGTATGCAAAGTTTGTTCCTATAATAAAAAAATTAAACCTCCGAAACAAACGTTAAAGCTAAGCGTACCTATTAATATCGTTTAATTGTAAGCATTACGCGTTGTTCCGGCCAAGTGAAATAAAATATCGATTGGAGATTAATAGAAGGTTCTGATCGAACAATCGCGCTCTTTCCAAATGTCCATAGCCGTTCAAGAAGAGAGAGGTCCGCGCGTTCGAAGCAAGACGTTATCCGTTAACGACGATTCCAACGCCTCGTGGAAAACCGGAAACGAGTTCCCGCGAAATCTTCTTCCGAGTCGGCCAGGAGTCTCTTTGCCCCATAAACGGCATATCGGGGCGACGAATCTGTCGACGAAATCGCTTTACGAGGGCGAGAGAAGCGTGAACCCGCGTTTTCATGCGATACTTCATCATCCGCAATCATCGAGAATTATATCGACTGGTAATATGACAATCGTATTATCACCCTTTAAGCCGGAAGGGCGAATATATTCGTCTAACGAGAACATACGATAAGCCACAAAAGTATTCGCCCCGAGGACACGATGATTTAAATTATTTAATTATTCCAATTTGAGTAATCGTTAAATTGAAATAATATTCTAATATTTATTTATTTATTAGGTTGCCCGGTATGAAGTTTCAGATATTTTGTTTACCACGTTAAAATCCGGCATTCCATTCCGGACAACCTAATAGTTACTCCACTGGTAACACTTAACGAATGTATAATCCTACATAGTATATGTATATCGTTTCTAAGTGTATCGATCAATAATTATCATATAATTTTCTCCTAATTGCAATTTATTAACTCAATTTCGAACGTTATTTTGTATTGCCTACAACGTTCGTACGTATGCATATTACGTGACAGAAATAAGAAGTCGTGACAAGTTTGAAATTTTCTTTTTTTTTTATAATCTCTCCCCGCGTGACTGGCTCTGTAATTCGATTCGGCGAGGGATACGTCTGAGCGGAAACTCGAAAGAAACGTAAATATATTTGTAGGAACGGCGATGCATTACGAAATCGCGGCGCAGATTTTTCTGGCTACCGTTCGTGAGGCCCGACAACATCGAGAGTTCGCGATGCTCGATCTGGAAGAACAGAACACGATTCTTCGCAAAGGATGGGCCGCGGTGTTTCTATTGCGAGCAGCTACCTGGCCGATCGATCTGTCGAATTTTCTATCGAGAAACGCGGCGTGCAACGACGGCGCGTACGCCTGTCTGGCAGCGGCACGAAACGCGATCTCGAAGCTCCATCTCGACGAAATGGAAATTTCTATTCTACAAACTTGCGTTTTATGTCGACCCGGTAAAGATTCTTTTGCTGTTCCGCATAACCGCCCTCGCGAAGAATTTACCATTCGATACAAATGCTTGAACGTTATTTTGAATTGACAACTGTAGAAATCACTGGGACGACGAATGGTTTCCGGTTAACTTCGCGAGCGAGGGAGGTCGCAGTGGAGGCTCTCATTCGTCATCTTCGCAACCAAGCCGAGCAACCTAGAAGACTGGCCGGAGTGATGTTCGTCCTTTCGATTCTAACCGGATGCTGTCCACGAGAATTGGCCAACGGTCTTTTTGCGCCCATTATCGGGGACGTTGATTTGGAAAGAGTGATCGCGTCTGTGCGATAAAGTTTAATGTTGGCGGAGCCATCGCGCGACGTTAAGTGAAAATTATATAGTGGCATTGGTACGTTACGGGGTGTTTCACTATAGCTTTAAATAACGGAAACTAACAATAGAAACGCAACCCTGTTTTCTTTGGCACTTTATTAACGATATTATAACAACTTACGAAAATGGTATATACAATCCCTTAAAGTAATATGGCGTATCAAAGAGCACGGTAATATCATGCAATGCCTATCGAGAGAAAATAAACGTTAGAGATTTATGGAAAATTTGCACGTACATTTCCACGAACGAGAAACATGCCTTCTACTCGATGCAAATTCTACACACAACCATTCCAACAAACATTATGTTGCGAGAGTGGTTTCTTTCGTTACCTACGAATAAAACCATTCAATAATGGCATGCAACTTTTGTTTGCAAACACATGCATTCGTTTCCGCGATGAAATTAACACGTATAAAAAGAAAAGTGATTGGGGAAAGTCACGATGGTCGGCAGATAGATGCGAAGTATTAGGGAATGCTCGAATCGAAGTTCCGCGAATAATAATTAGTAATAAATTAGAAAACCTATATTACAAAATGAATAAATCTAAAATGCCACTTGCGCTGGTTCGATACGTAATTGCACGATAAATCGGCGAAATGTATTCTCAGGACGCTATCTAGCGGGATCCGATTCGTGCATACATAATCTGCAAATACTGCGTATAAAAACAACGGTAAATAAATAATATAGGTAGCAGTAGAGACGCTTAATTTTATAGCACGCATGCCTCGGTACACGGCCTATCGTTTGCGAATCGTAATATTTGTCGATCGAAATAAACCATCTTGAAGTGCATTTAAAAAAAACGATTGCGTCATAAGTTACACTTACCCTCCTCAATCGAGAAAAGATACAAGATCTGTCTTACTAAAGTATTGCACCTCGAGACACGTACATTATTAAACTAATCGCACCCGATACGCGCAAGCGCAGCTTCCTTGCGCGTCTGTAAATGTAATCGTAACATTAATCTTCGAACTGTGAGGTGTATTACGTAACGCAATTCTACGTATCACGAAAATCGTGGCTGACTAAATGAGCATTAAAATCGTTTAAGTAATTATCGATTGATCTCGTTATCCTACGTCTTATGCGATAATCATTAAATGCCGCAGATCTCGGAAGAAGCAGACAACAGGCACCATAGGGTTATCAAAACTGATATGCGCTACGTATTGTTATCGTTAGTCGGCATCAAAAAAAGGCGTGACTGAATTTCGCGACTGCATTCAGTAATATCTTTTCTTATATTTTCGATATCTCTCTTCCTCCGATTGCCTTCGCAATTGGTTTATGAGATCGGCCGGTACGTACCACAATTTGTCGACGGCGTTAAGCAAAGCTTCCGTTACCTGACAGCATATGGCAGCCATATTAACTTGAGCAGTTAAGTCGGTACGGTCGCGAGGATGAACGTACCGCGGCGGAAACAACGACGGTGCCACTATCATCGCAACATTGTGGATCGACATTTTATTCGATACTTGATTCTCGATAACCAACTGTAAAAATGATAACAATGCTTTCAAGGTACAACGGTGTTCGGTTGGTAGAAGGAGCACTAACAAGTTGAGGGCGTACGAGAGCTCGCTACGATCCTTCACCCCTGTGAAACAGAAAAACTGCGTCGTAATAAGGGGAATAAATGTGATGTTTTCTATTTTCTATATCTTCGGGAAAACTTTCTTTACTGACCGTGACTTTGGTAGAAAGCATCGATAAGTTCGACGGTGAATAAAGGCTGCGGCAAGTCACGTAATAATTTTTTCAAAACCGCCGACATGTCATGACACGGCGTACGCTTAAACAATTTGTCCATCTCTTTGGGTTTACAGTAGAAATCAGTTTCCAGTTGCACGCATATAGCCTCGACCTAGAAACAACGTGTACACCTGTGAATTTTCAACGAAGAAAATCTACTCAACTTCTTCCCATGTACCTAAGCATATTTAAAAACATACTTTTTGCTTGTGACCCCCCACGCGTAGAATACCTTCCTCTTTCACACCACGCTTCGTCAATTCGTTAAGAATTTTTAGAAATACCAGTGGGATGTTGCTTTCTTCGGACGTTAATTGGCTGTCCCGAAGCAACAAAGTCGACAGAGACACGCCAAACAAATTTCCAGCTACGAATACAGTACGTATGACATTAAACGATTGCCGATGAGATCTTTTCGATCGTGTTTCATCGGGAATGCAAACCTTTCACCCGACGCTTGTTAGGCTTGCGCTTGATCAGAGGTACATTATATTTGTCGTACACTGCGGTGAGTTCCAACCACAAAAGTGGCTGGAGTCTGGTCAGATCTCGTTGCGATAACATCTCCACTCCTTGCCGACCTGTTACATCGTCGGAACCAAGGGCCTCTGATGTCCATACTTGTGACTTTACTTCGTTCGCCCGACACATCTCCTCGAAACTCAAGTGCCCGTGGGACGATGTGCGGTTCAGAGGGTGAGTTATCAAACCATCGTCTACGGGTCTCGACAATCCGTACAAACTACTATGACTTCGAGTTACCGTCGCGTGACCACCCGAACTTCTCCTAAAATTTGACGTAACTTAGACAAGATTCAATTGTAACATAATTAATTAATTAAATTGCAAATTTCGTAAAGGGCCCATCTCGAGGTTTTTTATCAAATTGACTTTCACCTGACTTTCCTGAAATAAATTTTGAAGAATTTTAACGATCGTTTTCTCAAACAAATTTTCCTTCAAGCATATTATTTTACTTGGTCACAACGGTACACAATGGTCCGTTATTTTTTAACAAAAAATTGACAAAATAAGTCAAATGGTTCAACAGAAAATCAATTTCTTTTGTTTCCTGATAAATAAATGTAATTTTCAGAGATGGTCCATTTTCGAAATCTGCAATTCAATCATTTAATTTACCTCAATGTCGAGTCCTTCGACACATTTACTTTTCCGATAGATTCGTTATCTAGCGCTGTATTCGCAACTTCGCTAGGGTCGCTACCGCTGCGTCTCTGTATGGCGGGTCTCGAAACGTGTATCGTTCCTAATCTGTGATATCCCGTTAGTTGAATACCTTCTGCAAAGAAGCGTGGTATTCGCGTAACAGAATAATCGTACATTTTTCAGGCACAATTGTTCTCCACATCAAAATTATTTTAACCGTACCGGAATCGTTAGCCACATCCCCGCGTGACCAGTTTCCAGCGCGTCGGAAAATTTCTTGAACCGGCAAAGAATTCACTGGTGGCCCTGGCACAGAATGTGCGGTAGCGGAGGGAGCGCTAGGTGTTCTGTGCACCGGTTCCTTACTCTCGACCGATCCCCGTTGGAAGATCGACACAAAACTTGGAACAGCCGCGCTTGAAAACGAAGGGAATTGTAGTTGTAATTAATAAAAGCAAATAAAGAAAATTTGTTTGTACGTTGAACTTACTTGGAATGATGTGTGTCTATAACAGTGACCGTTGGTGGCGACGGAGAGGAGGCATTTTCAGTCGTTGCTCCTGGATTCGAGTCTAGGGAATCAGGAGTGGCACTACGGGACCTCGTGCCCGTGCTGGATACCTGAAAAAAATGTATCTTATTGTACATTTAGTTGTAGCGATCATAAAAATAATTTTGAAGGACTCTTACTTCTACATCTTTAAAAACATCTCTGATGTCTGGCTTTCGAACGCGTAGACGCTGATTAAAGCGCTGCTTTACTGTGTGATTGAGAGATTTAACACGACGCTTCACCGCCTCTGCTTGCGCTCGTGACAAAGGACGCAGGGCTGCACCCAATTCATCTGGTTGAACTTCTCTTCCAGCTTTCCAAGCCTCCGTTAATTCGCTTAAGCCAGCCGAGCGTAACCATTCTGCTTCCTCTTCACCATCTGGGAGTATCGATACAAGCGGTACAAACGTATGGAACAAGAAGATGTTTGGTGTTAACAGTTAAATATAACGGAACATTAACGTACCGTCGCAGTTTCTTGGACATTCTTCGTCGAGGTAGTCATCCAGCAGCTTTGTTTCCTCTATCATCTTTTGATATTCCTCCCAATAGTCTTGGAGATGTTTGTCACCTCCCACGTACGTAGCACCGTGTGTTCTCTCCATGTTCTATTTATGTTCCTCTCTTTATTATTTACAATTTAGAAATATCGACGTTCATATAGCGTTTGCCAGATATCTGAAACAACCGTGCTTGATTTGAATTAAAATGCGTCACCGACCGATAGCACGTTAATTCTTTTCTTCTTTGCTCGTTTCTCGATGAATCAGAAATGATGATATCGCGATTACCGATAAAACTGTATAGTGATCAAGTGATTAATCACGTTAATCCTAACGCGCGCTTCAAGTCGGAAAGGAAACGCGCTCTGGAAGCAACAGCAATCGTATTACGATCGCACATAGCGTATTTCGCTGGCATCAAACCATTTAAGCAAACTAAACAATCGTGTCTGCTAAACTAGGACACAAATCGAATTAACGCGCATTTCCTCCCGTTGCTTTGTGAAAATACCGCTATCTATCAGTCAGTAAAGTACGCGATACTATTTCAATAATAAATCGAACGACAGGTGCCCGAGGCACAAGTAAACAGAGATTGATAATGCGTAAAGTTAAAAAAAAGATAGTCGGCATGTATACGCGTAACGTGTAATATCACACTTGATCACACTCGCCCGCCAGAATTTGTTTTGTCGCCTACACATACATACGCGTGTATACGCATACAGAGTATGTCAGAAGGAATCGTAGCATATAACCTCTTGATATTACAAACACGGTTGCGTCGCGTTATGCGAAGTGCGCGCGAATCCGATACGTGGAGCAACATGGTAAAGTTTCATGAATGCAATACTTACGTTTGTGAACAGGATTCCTCCGCGAGGGTCTCAATGACGTCTGCACGATCATCGTACTCCAAAAATAAAGCCTGCGTTGGCGGCGGTCGACGATGCATGGGCCTCGAAAGAAAGCACTTCTCGATAAAGAGAGAAGCTTCCTCAATACCCGATGCGTAATATAAGGAATAGACCCTCCCTTTTTTTCCCTTTCTTTTCTGCCGCGGCTCGCGGATCTACGCGCTAAACCTGAATAATATTTCGACTTTCGAGGCTATCTACTTCCGAGAACTCCTAATGTATTCCGCACATGCCTCTGAATCGTAGGCATCGCGAACGAGATTACTGGCTGGCTGCTGTAAACGCGACATGAGAACAGAGAAATTAGTTCCGTCGTATCGCTTCTGATCACCCGAGAACACCCGCGTTCCCGCTGATTCCCGCTGATTCTCGCGGTTCGACACTCCCCGACACCTGTTGCGCATATACACCGATGTTTTGCACACATACACGACACTCCTGTACACTCCTCTGCACTCCCACTTGTCCACCAACTATATATCTGTATCTATGCCAACCAGGGCCGCAATCACCCCCCGCCTACGACAGGAGACCACCAGTGACACTCGTTCGCGCTCTCGTCGTTTTTGAGTGACACCTTCATCGATCTGAGAATGAGCCTCGGAATATTACAGGCTTTTACGCCATCTTCTTGATTCAGCGTTTCCCAATCTTTGAATTATTTCGATGTGACGCACCGCGTATTGTGATTGATCGGTGACACGATGATAGGTGATGTCTTCGCGACTACGGAGTGTGTTACAAGGAATTTTTGACGGGTATAAGTCCCGTGTAATCCCTAACGGGAAAACGAAATGGAGATTCGTCTTTAGAGATAACAACGATTGAGAAACGCTGCATGATGGCAGTTTACTGCAGCTCACTATCACGAATTGGCACGCGCTTCCGCAGCAAATACATAAGCAATTTCGTTCTCATAAAATGCACGCATTTCCACAGCTATTATTCGCGTGTGCTTGTGACGGTGTATCAAAGCATACGGATTTGAAAGTAGGACATGTGTGTGAGGTATTGTGGAACGAGTCGTCACATTTAATCAAATTACAAAATTTTGTAGAAAAATGAAATTATATTTTTGTTTGTTAATTCTTAAACGATCTAAGAAGTTTTATCCTTTTTATCAATACAGGTAAAGACAAACGAATTTATAATACAATTTTTGATGGACTAGCACATTATCATCCCTTGCGTGAGAAAGACAAATTTGATGCCCAAGGACAACAATTAACGGGAGGGAAAGCGGGATAATGTATAAAACACATCCAATACGGAAACTTAAGGCTAATGGAAGGAAATAATTTGTTTCCGTATTCAGCTTCTGTTTGCACGATTTCCCCATCCTCGTCTGTGCGTGTCTTTGTATTCGTCCATGGCACGCATTTCTCTCAGCGTATCCGGATTGTCCGCCTCAATGTTTCGCTCTTTTTCGAGGACTTCTGGGTCTTCCTGCTCGTCGTTATCTCCGTTCTTTGTCGCATCTTGTAGGCACTTTGAATTGATCTGATTGCGTTGCGAGGAATCTGGCCAACTTTGAAAGAAAAGCAGTCGTTAATAACTATTATTTGACAAATTGAGAGGCAAGGTTCTGTCTCAGGCTAAGTACAAGTACCTGCGAACTAGACCTTGTATCTTTTCCAGGAACAGAGGACAGGGGTTTTGGAGGTGTCAAGATTTCTAAACAAAACTCTAACTTACTCGCCATCTTTAACTCTTTGGTCATAAAATTCTTGAACTGTGAGAACAGGCAAGCTTGGATAACCAGCACCATAGACTTTCTTTTGTACTTCGTCACGAGTAATGATAATCGGTTGCAGCTTGACAGTAGGTGGTTTGTGTTTACGAGCAGCTTGCGTACCCATGGTTTCTGTCTTCCCCATTATCTTCATGTGTTCCAAAATAGGTTTTTCTGCTGCCAATGAACCCAATTCCTCGATCGTCAAATTGGCGTATAATTTTATGAGCGTCACAAAATATTCTCGCTTAATTTCATCGTCAATGTTTGGATTAGAAAGATTCTTTCTTAGCGTATCCAGACGTGATTCTAGGTCTTTCTGCTCCTTATACCTTTGCAGCTTTGTGTTCCGTCGTGTTACCTGTAACGTACATGTTGTACATAACTCTTATCTACGACTAACCAGATATTTTGAAAATCTAAAAAACAAATTACCATTTCAGTGATTAATTCTGCATTCGAGTGGATCCTTCCAGAAGAGGTTTCCTTATCGTCTTCTGATTTAGGTTCTGGTATATTAATATCAACCAAACCGTATGCTTTGATCCGTTTCAAGAAATCCACAAAGTAGATTTCTGCAACTTCAACGATATGGATTCTGTCTTCGTTGCCACATATTTTCGTAGTGAGCGTACCAAGGATGGCTGGTAGTAAAAAATACTTTATATTTTCTGTGGCCACCTCTTCGAAGCTTTCATTCTCACTAAACATATCCACTAAAGACACCAAACGTGTAGCATCTTCTAACATATTCATAGTTCGTTTGATGTCAGACTGTCATGCAACAGAATTAAAAACAACCGTATTAAAATATTTAATTATGTACGACGCACGATTTACACACCCGGTTTGATATTTGGGAGGATCATTAAACAATAATCAACTCGGTCCATCGTTCGATAACAAATCACTGGATAAAATTCGTAAAATTAAATGCAAACAATGTTGACAAATACCTGAACTTTTGCACTGTTTGTGGGCTCGTCACACTTATTGATGTTGTTGAATAATTCGAAGGCGTTGTCGAATAATGCTGACAACGTCGATGCATCGTTTCCACTTTTACCGGAACTCTCTTGTAAATTTGTTTCCGACATGTTTATTGCTTCTTGACAGTTCTCTGTATGTTCTTCGAAACGTTAACGAATAGGCACGAAATTGCACGAAACTAACCTTCGTGCGACAGGCAAGAATACATAGGTTATGTGAAGTATATAGCTACGAATCGATAGGACGGTAGATACGATAGATCGATTGTTCAACCGGTGATTCTTTCAAAACGTCTGCGCGCTATGCGTGTAGCGTAACGCAGCGAAATTCCTACTTTCAGGATAAAAGATAATCGACACGAGAATTTTGGAGAGGTGTAAAGTAGTATAAATTAACAAATGTAATAGATGTTCGTTTTTTTCTTCATTATTTTGCATCTCTATGAACTTCAGCTTATCGATATTTGAATTTGGAACGGGGTTCGTTTGATAAACCTCCCGGCGACTGTATGATTTAATGTCGCCGTGGCGAAGGTCATTCTTAAAATAAATAGTAAAGTGTATATCGACTTAGGAGATAACCAGAAAAAAAATAAACTGTATGATTACAGAAGAAGTAAAAGTACTTCGCGAATGAATTATAACTTCAATGGTCGTTGATAATGTCTGTGTTTTTGTAAGCATTTGCCCGATGTCAATTCCAACGGACGACCTTTTTTCTTTCGAATATCATCGAAAATCATCTTCGACAATCATGTGACTATATTATTGGGATAACGATTTACATTGCTTGCAATTCTCCATACGTTCATTAAATTCCTCTATTTGAAGCGTCATCTCGAAAAATTTATACTTTTCACGAATGTTCCTCGTTGCTGTGCGCAGAATATCGTGCGGACTCGCTCCCGGTTCTGAGATGAAAAATTTCAACATTGAACACCAAGATATAGGAAAGTTTAAATAATCGTCATAAAATCGAGTGTCTTACTTATCGCTAGATGCGCGGATAAAGCCGTCTTATCCAACGATAGTGCCCAGATCCGAAGGTTGTGCACTTTAACTACACCTTCCATCTGCATAAACGTACTCTCAACCTGAGAATAATCAAATCCTTTTGGTATTCCTTCCATCAAGACGTTCATCACGTCCTTGATTATGGTTACCGTGGTTAGCATAACCAAGATCGAAAATAGGAAAGTGCAAATTGGATCTACTATACTCCAATTCGGCTGAAAAATCGTTGCGTTCGTTCAGAAAATGAGGAAAATAAATGCACGATTATCATTACGGGGCCAGAGATGTACCTTGAAGTAAATAACCAACGCAGCGATAAAGACCCCCAAGCTTTGAATGAAGTCTCCCACAACGTGAATAAAGGCGGCGCGCACGTTGATATTTTTCTGATGCTCGTCTTCGTGCGAGGGGTCTTCCGCATCGACATTGTTACTTTTCGCGGTGTCACCACCGTGGCTATGCCCGTGGCCACCGCCGTGGCTATGACCGTGTTGGTGTAACGTCAATCCCATTCTAAAAATACAAAGCCACCAATTATGTCGCGTATGTCGCTATTATCGAAAATCATTGACGATCACCGACTTAAATAATTGTTTTATTATTGTTAATGGTATCACTAACACTAGATTTACCGCAACACCAACAGCCGACGAAATTAACATCACGGTGGCGTTAAGAGTGAAGTCTTTGTAAACTACTCTCTGGACCGCCAGATAAAACAAAATACCCGTGACCACCCATATAAGTAAGACTGACGTCAAAGCACCAATGACCTAGAATGACAATAAATTCTTCGATTAATATTAACAAAGATGCAACGTGCAACGGAACTCTAAAAACATTTATTACGATAATGTTTCATACATTTCCCAGTATCAGGAATATTTTAGAAGAAACGTGCACCTAAAACTCTCCGGCGGTTCAAGTGTTACAGAAAAAAAAAAAAAACAATGCATACTTCCGCTCTGTACCAGCCGAAAGGCATTTTTCTTGTCGCTGGCCTGCTTGCCACCCATATCGAGAATAACGATATCATGAACGACACGAGATCTGTTAATAAATGTGCAGCGTCGGTCGCGATTGCTAAACTATTTGACAAAACTCCACCTGCAAAATTCAATATCGTATTAAGAAAAGAAAATTCGGCTGCTCGTTCTCTTTGACCACCACATAGCGCATTACACATTACCTACGACTTCCGCTATCATAAACACCACGCACAGAATGCTAGCGAGCAGCAATTTGTTTCGTGCCTTTTTGTCGATCTCCTCGTTCCTTTCTCGATGGCAATGGTCTTCGGGCGCAACTATCCGTGAATGCAAGAATGTCAAAACGTATGGTTAGAAAGATAATAGAAATAAATAGTATACATGTTATACAACATAATACAGAGATGTAATAAGAAGTAAACACAAGAACATTGTGTTTATTGTTTACATCTTTCATTTCAAGTGAACACGCGTGGAAGAAATACCAGCATAAAAACGACAGCGTTTCGTTTTTTAGATAGAAATTTCTTTGACCTATACCCAAGGGAAACGATATACAACGAACAGTGGAACCCTTACGATTTGATTGATAATCGATAGGTGGTATCTGGTCCACGTTAGAACCCGTCACGACTGTACAGCATCCCGAAAATTTCCCATGGACGCAGAAGATCACCTTTCGTGGCGGTACCTCACCGTCCTCGTCTTCCTTATTGGCCGGAGGAATGCTTGTTCCATAACCGTACACCGCCTGGTCCTTGAACCTATGAAATAAAGAAACATGTCTTTTTAGACTGCTTCGATAGTAGAAAAGATATCGCAAAAAAAAAAACAGAAAATAAATATATCACATAATGTAATATATGCATTATGGTCGTGGCTTTAGCAATCACATTCAACGCGATAGAGTGAAATATGTACATCCTACAAACTTTTCACCGTATGTTTATCAACATCGTTAATACGGCGCCGGTGTACACGATTAGTGTTCCACAAACTGATCTCCCCGAGCACAATTTCTTACAATGCATTGAGAAATCGAGGAGTATAATTACGCATAATGTTATTAATTAACACCTGTCCCGGTTACTCTTGCACCGATAATGCTGGAAC
Organism: Pemphredon lugubris; assembly: GCA_933228935.1. Lineage (NCBI taxonomy): Eukaryota > Metazoa > Arthropoda > Insecta > Hymenoptera > Crabronidae > Pemphredon > Pemphredon lugubris. The sequence goes on along the minus strand of OW121817.1, from coordinate 52,912,401 downwards.
GATGTTGCGCAATGGTATTGTGCTAATGCTAAACTTTCGGTATGCGAAGAAATCATTGATGCAGATTAACGAGGATAACGCTGTGTAATTCTATGCCGCACAACGTAAGGCACAGTATTCTTAAATTATCTATTAAATGTGATTTGTGAGAGAAAGATAATATTTGCTTCGAATGACGTACGATATGGAGTAATTATGATGCTATGTAATTCCAATTGTTTGAAATATAAGAGCGGAAGAAACGATTAAGAATAAGACCTTATTAAGAAAGAGTAACTACATAACAGATGCAATATTTATTAACTTTTTCCAAAACGGTAATCGAAAAGGAGAAGAATGCATCATTCGAGTCATCCATTGTTTATCAAAATACCCGTTCTAAAGTCCGGAGTGACTAATTGTAAAATTAAGGAGTCGCCCGTAGATACTAGAGAAAATGTTTGAAAGCATTATCAGCAGTCTATTTTGTGTGTTATAGCGATGTATTACGTCACAAAATATGCTTTATCTTTAAGTTTAAGACTATAACCGGCTATCAACACAATATACCGTTTTTCATTGAATCTACGCATAGATAAGATCCTAGTAGAGATAAGGGTAGTTCTCATACCAAAACTAGATAGGCGGAATGACGAAATGATGAATCAAATGGGAATGTCGACGAGAAGCACCATTGATCGGCAGATATCAAGAATTCAGATGCATTGCGGTAAAGGCTATCACTTGTTGGTGTTGCTATAAAGTATGAAATACTTTGTTCCGCAAAAAGTTGACAAAACCTTGGCTTTATTTACAATTGTATTGTTTCAATACAATTTCTGACTTTTACCCAGAAAATGAAAAAAAAAAAGATCATTGGGCCTACGATTGACAATTTCTGAGATATAGTTTTTAAAAACCAGTAGTTTTTAAAATGTTCCTAAAAATTATCAGTTAACAACATTTTCATTTACAACAAAGTAGTTCCGTTTGTATGACGCCGAGAACTAGTAAGTATGTATGGGGATTTCATAAAAATTCAATATGTCACTCCAAAACGTGATCGTTTTCGTATGAAACGATCCGCGTGCAAGGTTTCCGTTACGTCCCCGGGAATCTTTTCAAGATTTTCACGCATTTACGTGGTATTCTACGTGACCACGTTTCTAATCATTATCATCGCTCACTATCTGAGAACAAGATTATCAATGATGCCGTGTGCAAATGCGCATTCGTCTCGTAGCCACTATGCCTGATTTCTGTCAACGGCAAGAGCGACGATCTTGGCACGATGGCGACGACGACGATGCCGTGTGCAAAATCAATCGGCAAATATTGCTATCCGACCATTCAATAAGTGAGACCGCGAGTCGAGATGCTGATTCACGGTGTAATGCCGTGTGCAGTGATATCTTATGGTAGCCTCTCCAAGAATTTACGTCCGAGTACTCTGCAACTGATTTGCAAGCACTCGTATTACCTTGAAGGACGACAGAAAAAAAAAAAAGTAATGATCCCTGGTTTTAATCGTCCGATTACCCAGAAGGAAAATAACACCGTTACAGATACCACCGTCCGTAACGCAGCTGACGAAAATTTGCGTCTACGCAATGGAACGTGATTGAATTTCCAGCGATTATAATAGAGACTTTCTCCGGGCGTTCGAGGCTCGCTAACTTGCCGCTCTTTGCGAGGATGAGCGCAAGGACAGCAGAATGCGAAACGGAGGCTAAAGCGGTAATAGCATATCGGCTGGGTCGTATACAGAGCACGCCTCGTTATGCTTCCTTTCGTACCAAGATACGCCTGGAGTTTTGTATCTATTCATTTTCCTGTTCGCGTGGCTCGCCGGGAAAACCCCTTGATCGGTTCTGAGGAATTTTGTCACGGTAACTCTACGAAACTTTGACCGTATACACGTAAGCATCGTAGAAGTTTTAGTTTTCGCTCGGAATTAACCCATTTTGTTCATCGGACGAATTTCTGTGTCTGTCGATGACAGAAAGAGTTACACGGTCAAGGTGTCCAATACACGCCGACGCGTGTCGGATTGAAATAATTTCGAGGACTCGTTTCGAAATACGCTATAGAGCACCGGAGTGACGAGTGGATGACACGATAATTGGTAATATCGATTAAACCGATCGCGGAGCATCGGAAGTTAATAGCACGTTGTAGTTCAACGTTAATGTAAATGTTAAAGAAGAAGGTTGTTTTTCCTGATACTTTTTTCCTGAAGTACGACCTATTGATTCCGGCGATGGTAACCGCACGACTTTCACCTGGAACAACAGTTCTCTGTGCATGTTCGCGAGATCTACAAATCGTGCTCAACCGTAGATAAAATGCATTCTCATCTCGATAAACGAGTAGGATGCACGCTCCAATCAAACAGGAAAAGTAAATAAAGAGGATGTACGTCGCACACATACGCGCGTAACGTTTTCGATGACCTTCCGCCCATCGCCGTAATTATTGCATTCCTTTCCCGCGTTAGTTATGCTCAAGAAAACATAGGTTTTCAATCAATCGCTACACGCGAACACGCCATGCTCGTAACAGTTTCGGTAACCTTCCGTTTATTATCGTAATTATTACATTCCTTTTCCATGTTATTTATGCTCCAGAAAACATCGGTTTAACAAGTCGTCCAAGTCATATTTTTTTTTTTCGTCACATTATTTGTCTTTAAAGCATGTGACGCAAAGTAACTGATAAACTCGTTTTTCAATATTCTTTCACTTGTACCGTGTTCATAATCATGGTGAACAATTATTCGCTACGTGGGTATACCCGTGCTCGTAGCGATCCACGCGCGTTGCGATGCATGGACAAGAACACAATCCTCTCTGCGAAACCATAGAGCCTAACTGCAAGTAACCGCATAATCGGCCACAGATCGTAATACGATCAACCGAAGAATCGTTTAACCACGCGGTTCATGCGTTTATTTCCTGCACGTATCCGCGCGTGTATCAAACAATAATATCGCTCGTGGTATTTTTAAATAGCGTCGAGAATCGCTCTTTTCGCACTGCCGGAAGCCCATCGCGAGGTTCCATCGTATTCGCGCTTGAATCGGCCCGGTTACTTTTTTTGTTCTCATCGTTTAGTTACGAATCGAATTGTTTGTCGCATCACGCTATACTTCGAAATACTCGCGTCGTCTGCGTATTTTCGAAACCTCGGGAATCCGTGCGATCCTCTGGAAAAAAGGATGAGGGGAGATGAGTGCGAAATGGTATTAAAAAGAAAAGATCGACGCAAAACGAAATGATCCTACTGAAAGGAGTTACTCCAGACCATTTTCCATGCACTCGTGTATTCTCGCGCTGGATCTTCGAAGGTTTCCTGACACGGCTAAATTCTCTCGCAATTCTTTTATTTTTCCGCTCGTAGCCGACTTTGTAGTTCAACGTCGATACTCCCCATAGAAGATTAATAATACCGCGTTGTTTTTCCGCTAGATTGACGCGCAAGCGATTCTCGCGGGAGGTGAAACGCATATCGGCGAATGATTAAACGAAACATTCCAGGTATCGGGAGTAGTAACCAGTTTTAACGAATGCATCATTAACGACGTAATAGCGAATGAGAGGGAGAAAACGAAGATTCGATACGATTTCAAACTACTATATCCCGTTTAAATCCTCGTATCATCGCTAACCGAAGTACATAACGGCCTAAGATCGCGAATCGAAACACTCGTCGTCGTCGTCGTCGTCTCACTTTCTCTCTCTTTTTCTCTTTCCCTGAAAAACAGCAGGTTCTGGAGCACCGACCGCGGAAGGACGAGAGTTGTCGGTCGAGTGGGGGAGTCGGTAGATGATCCCGAAGGTTATACGGTATCGAACTCACAGCTTGATCTTCTCGTCGTCCATGATCCTCGAGACTGTGCGTTATTGTGCGTGTCCCACGGCGTCGATTGTAGTGTCAGATCGTGACGACGCGGATGCTCGATTCAACGCGACGGGGCACTCGAAAATATTGAAAAGGGAAAAAGCGACGAAGGAGGTTGAAAAGGAAGAAGCGGCGGTAGGAGAAGAGAAAGAAGAAGCGGTTCCGAGGAGAAGGGGTCGTCGACGGCAAAACGGTTCTCAGTCGAGCGGTACCGCCGTTAACTGTTCGGATGATCGTGAATGCACTGCGCGCCCGTTACTGAGAGCCAAATAAATAACAAAACCTCGCCACTCCATGCCGTCTTTTAGTAGAAAAGCCTGTGTCCGGCCTGGCTCGTTTGTTTGACCAGATAGATTAACTCCCGATGAGTTTCTCGTGTCCCACTCTGCTTTTTCTTCTCGCTCTCACTATCTCTCTCTCTCTCTCTCTCTCTGTTTCTCCCTCCCTTCCCTCTCGCGTTTCGAACCCCTTCCATACCGCTGCACAGGCACACAGACACACGCGCACACAGTTCAAATCAAATGTCTATCTGTCTCTGGCTTTCGGACTTCCTATCTATCGCTATTTTCTCGCACCACCGAAAAAGATAGCGGCGTTCTTCGATGTATCCGACGCTGCCGCTGCTGCAAGAACGAAGATTACGTAGAATCACGAAGAATTTCGGATTTAACGTTCGGAGATCGTTCGGAGAGTATTGCTCCATTCGGCGGAATATCTGGCGTCTATCGTGCCGTCGTACACATTATATCTTGTCCTTTAACGCCTTTCAATCCTTTTTCCTTCGACGAGGCATTTTTATACTTTGCACGTGAGAGAGCGTTAGCGATTCCGAGAGGACGTTTCGCGAACGAACTCGCGATCAACGTAGGTTTGAAGTTTCCTCGCGATTATTGCGATCCATCGAGAATCGGGAACGAGACTGAACGATCTCCGATGCACGGTACACGCGAAACCTTTCACAGTTAAATCTGGAATAGACGTTCGCTCTCGATAGAGAGATAAGAACCAGGAGGGATACCGCGGATAAGAATTTCCCCAGACGAAAATGCGTGCATGCTCAAGGATTCATTTGAATGAATCATTTAATCTGAACGGAGATGGACGGTCGATCGATTGATCGATCGGTAATTTAGATACGTTTATTAAGGTATCTAATCCAAATTAGTAATTCATCTATGGCTCGTATCGATCATTCCGCGTAATATATATAATATGTGTAATATATATTTAAATTAAAGGTAGTTTATAGCTTCGTTTCGTTCTCTTGCGTTACATTTTTAATTATATACAGTAGGATAAACTCGACGTCCTTCGGTAATGTAAACACGATCCTTACTACATGTAATTCTACATCGAATAACCCACCGATTTAAAGTGTAACCGTGACAGGTACAAAATACATGTCTAGTAAATAGATTAATGTTTTCTCCGAGATACGTTGGAGAAACTTACGGAGTACCTGGTACTTTGAAATTGAATGCTAAAACTTTTCATGGTTATTGGCTGATTCGTTCCGGCGGCAAGAAAAGATTGCAATTCGTCGATGCGCGTATAACGTTTACTCGCGATACCTGCATTTTGCTATTCCGTGAGAGACGCCGGGGCACAATCAAGTTGTACTTGTCCCTGTATCCTCGTTCCGCAATTTTCATGATCCACGTAACGCGCTAAACGTGATTTGTGATCCGAGAAATTTTTAGAATAACAAATGTTTTTGTTCGTCGCATAAATAAATGCCCCGCGATAGATCGGTTCGATGGATTCTTGTATTACGTAAAGACGCTTCTTGCCGTGTATAATGAACAAAACAATCATCCGTAAAGCTATGTACAGGAAAGAAATAATGTAAGCCGCGTTGCAGATTATTCGAATTATATGCAGTCCCTCGAGGTATGGAAAGGCAATTGAATTGTTGCGTACCAGGATGTGCAAAATACGGAATACTACAAATAAAGAAACGGATCGTGATAAAGTCCGACAATTGATTCTGCATCGATGACAAATGCAGTTTACTTATCGACTCCATTTACGGGGCGGATAATCGATACTAGTAACAATGGTGCGTTATTTCAGAGAAGGCACAATGGTAGATGCATACCTCGATTAATTCTTCAACCGTTCTTTCCTATTGCTTGCTTGTCGCATGTTAGTTTATTTCTACTTTTGAAATCGTGCACGATGGCACACAGAATCCCGGCTCAAACATGTTAGAAGATTCAGATTCTTCTTTCTAAAATATTGATTATTTTATCAGGTGCTCTTGATTACTTGTGATTAAAAAGACTCATGCTCCCAAACCAGCCAACTGCGTATAGATGTAATAGGAATACGTATGAAGATACAAATGTATTATTCGTGGCACTCATCTCGAACGATTAATTAGCCCGTGCCAATGGTAAATCTACACCGTTCTTACTTCCGCCGAACGTTACTAGTATTATAAATAGAGAACATATAGTCAGGTGAAAATTCAACGTCCAAGACCGCACGACCTCGATGATTTTGAGACTTGGTAATATTACGTACCCGCTAACGTCGTCCCGAGTAACTTCATCCATTCTGGGTGGTGGCCGCAGTCCCTTTTGTTTACGAAATACGTGTATTTTTGCCGCGGGACACGGTGTAAATGCCAAAGTAGATCCGAGAAACAGTTTCAGAGGGATCACCGTTGAAAGAGCACTCAATCCGCGCGCCGAACCGATCACCGACGAACCGCGTACCCGTATCGACAAGAGATGTCATCACCGCTTACCTACTAGACCAGTCTCCTCCTTCCGGGGTCTCTACGTGTGTTTACCAAACTCAAAGAAAGACAATTAATGTTGGTTCGTACCGCGATTGATAACAGTGAGTCTCGGGGAAGTTGATAAAGACGCAAACACCGCTGGACCCGAAATGAGATTACCGGGACTAGATTAGAAGACAACCGGGGGATCTTTTCTCTTGACTTTTATAAATCCGCGACGAGTTGCATGACCCCGTCCAAAAGGAAATATATCACGAGATTAGTGGAATCGTTAACGTGGCGTTTTTTCGATCATGGCAAATGGTTTATTGGGCTTTACATAACAGTATTTGATTAAATTAATGGTTTATATTTTAAATACAATAATGGTGCTTTTTTAAAGTTGAATCATTCTTGCGGAGGATTGCATGATTGTAAAAGTAATATAGGTGTGTACGTGTATATATATATATATATATATATATATATATATATATATATATATATATCTATGTTAACGTCAGGCTTCGTTAACGCGTTACGTGCCGCTGCGTCTTTGCTCGACTTTTCAGGCCGTGAGTACCACCAATCAACCACGTTGACGCGTTTGTTGTACGTGCTGGTAACGTGTATTTTGTAGGACTTGTGAGATTGCGAATATCATTATTATTCAAATGACAGGGCAATATACAAAACGCATCGTAGAACAAAACAAATGGCTTGAGCGGAAAGTTCAGTGTCCGTTGCAGATAGTGTACGTGGCACGAGACGCGTTAAAGGAGCCGAAAGTTTCTACTTTGCTTAAAGACGAACAAATCGTTAAAGTATCGTTGTCTTGTAATAGTAGTAATAAAGCCCAGACTTTTTCGAAAACAAACGTCGATACTTCGTATCGTGTAACGTTTATCCGCGGACTGAAGGAACGTGTATACATGAAAGGTAATTTAGAAACGTTACAGGTTTATTTCTTATAACTACAAAGTAGACATTATAAAATCACAATAGTTTTGACAGCACGAACAGCTTTCGTGTCCGTAAAGTAACTTACAATACTGCGATCAACAATTAACTCTTCAGCAATCGAATTCTGCGAATTATTTTGAAATTCGAGCTAGTGACTCGATATTGGGAAATCAAAGTACAGTTTCGCTTCCTAACCGTTGTCTTTTTTGTTTCTTTTATATTTTAGGATATATCCGCGCAAAATGCTCCCAACGGTATTTTATGGCAATTTCACATATTTCGCTGTCGACACTTCGTCATCTTTTCGACTTAACGTTTTAACAGAATTATAGACAAGCGACACATCGTTCATGCACGAGATCATGTGGATGTCGGCCCACAAGCGCAAATGTCTCTTTTTATAGCTCACGGGATAACGACGGACTGATGTTAGTTGCGAAGATCGAAGGCAAGCCATTTTTTACGGAATACGTAGAAAATGTTTGGTTACCTTGTTTCGTGTTGTTTAACAATTCTAATGCCAACGTGATTTTATAACTCTTCGTGTTTGTCTACGTCTCCTATACTTTCATCGATTTCTGAAAGCGATACAAATATTTTATTACACGTACATTGTGATCATGGTAAAATGGACTCAGTCATACTTGTTTTTTCCTTGAAATATACATACCATTGTCTTCTTTTTCTAATTGTCTGTTTTCATTCTCTATTTTCTGCTGTAAAGCTTTTATCTCCTCGTCGTATCCTGTCCATTCGGGCAAAATACGTATGGCAGCTTGTAATTTAGCTTCTTTAGTCATTGGGTTATTACACTGTAGCAAGATTAACATAGATTATGCAGGGTTTCGTCGGATACGTTGTAGGGGACACAAAGATAATCGATGAAATTTATGGAGAAATAAATATTTACCAAATCTATAGTTTTAGCATATCTCTTCGAACTATCGTCGCACCAAGTTTCGCACCACAACCATTCCTGTGGCAGAGTCTTTATAGCCACTTGATGAATCATATTATTAGGAAGGTCCTGAAAAAACAATCCCGAAGAGATTTAGTTTAATAAATGGTCAATCGTAGTACATCAAGGAAGTATCTTATTAACGTTATCACACATACTTGATCGAGATTAGACAAACTATTTGGATCTTGACTCAACGCTTGATACTGGCCCCTTAATCTGTCACCTGCCGCAATGCGTCGGAATCGCTTAAGGTCCACCACGTACAGAGCGCTGATATGATAAGCGCGGCCCTGCAAATGATTTCTCCAATATCCTTGTTTCCAAAATCGAAATCCATCCATTTCTCTCCTACTATCGCAAAACGGTGTATACGCGTATGAAGCACCATCCAGATCCATTGTTGCTAACTCCTTTAAATCTGCCCTTACAACCTAAGAAAAAAGACAAGGAGACATTATAAATGTATCTTCAGATAATAGTGATGGTCAGACAGTGTTCCGTGCTTATATGTTTCCTATACCTGATCGGCGTCTACGAATATTATCTTTTTAACGTTCAAAGGAAATAGAACGTCCAGGAATAATATTTTGTATCCCCAGATTGTCCTCTGTTTTTCGGTTTGTTGATGAAGCCAACGTGGCCACTTGTATTGCACAAGCTCGTATTCAAAACCGTATTCCTCCGCCATGTGCGGTAAAAAGTCCTATTTGATCAATGTTGCGTTCTCCATTAGTTGTGTATTTATTAATTTTCAATGCATTTTCGTGGATACGCGTAAAGTTGCTTACCTTCAAAGTTGGTGAAAGATAGTTTTTCAAGAACCAGAATTTTACAGGACTTTTAGTATGTTTTACGACGCTCAGCATCATAATTTTCAGAAATCTCTCGTATAAATGGCCGGATGCCAAGGAAAAAATGTTCAGTTTCTCCTCCTGGTCGTCATTTTCATCCCCTGCCGTGAACGTCCTAATTTTTAGACAAAAACAAAATATACATATTGAAATACATGAAGCAACGTAGATACACGATACTGGGAGAAACAGGTATTTCATTTGATTTCTTGTACAAATAAAAGCCTTTAAAATCTATGCATTTATGGTATATATTTACGTAGTGGTGAAAAGCTTACCAAAATTTCGAAATGCTAAAAGAAGAGAATAAATAAAAGTTAAAGTTCTAAGATAAACGGCATGATGAGTTACTGTACAAATGATGTATTTCTATTCGGTACTAGAAAACTTTACTGTACAGGGCTCGTTTCAAACGTAACAGCCGACCTTTCTTTACTTTTGAAACACGCCTCGCACGAATCAGAGCAACAGAATTCGAAACAAAGAGACGTGTCATACCTCGAAATTGAATTCCACAAGCCAGAGGATTTTTCATCTTCGGACAAGAGATCCATTCCAATTTTGTCTGGTTTTTTCGAGACCTTAACTTTCAGCACGTGACTCCTCAGTGAGCTTATGGCGACCTTTACGTCATTACCATTTTGTATGACGTCTTGGCCACCGACGGTAGTAAAGTCATATATCTCCGCGGATCTGCCTTGCCTGAGTCGCAGTACCCATTCACCGGGATTTGCTTTCAATTGGAAATATCCTAAGTTAGCCATGACTATAGTATCGACGATCAGTGGTTGCTTTTCGGTGCCCAAAGTAATCTGCAATCCTCTTGGTGGATTTCCAATAATCGCTTCGAAGCAGTGACCTTCCAGTAATAAGTGTTCCAATTCAAATTCGCTGCAAAGGTTAAGCAAACCGATCATTTTCAAAATCTTCGTACGCGTTCGCGAACAACTTTTCAAGTTTATATTTTGCCATTAGAAACGTTACACCCAATATTTACTTCATTTGTAGATAAAAGTCGACTCACCTATGCACTCCAATCGCGACATTGTCCAGTTTAATATTATCCAAATCGTAAAGGCTTCTAACTACCTCCACCAACCAATTTTCTGGCGCATGAATATATTGCGTCAGGAGGGATGAAGTGGGTAATTTTGTGAACTTTGCCTTAGCGCCATTAATACCACCATCCGTACCGAATTGAAGCTCAGGTTCGAACACGAAGCGATAAAAGCTAGAATCACGAATGTCATAATAATCACGGTACCCTGAAACCAGACGTAAAGGATGCAATATATTTGATCAGATGTAATACCTTTTTAATGGCATGTTACTATTTTTGTCTAAACAGTTTAGGAACACTGTAATGTTGCAGTTTAAAGATTGTTTCAACGTCTTCAAGATTGGACCTAATTTTTGAGCACCGCGCGATACAGGATCGACGATCGCGATCAAGTTAAATGCAACTTCTTCAGGTTTTTCCGCTGGGATTTTAATAACACTATTGAGGATATAGCATTAATTATTATACGCTGTAATTATTATATATTTATACTGTTTATGAACGTGCACTTACCTGTATTCGTCACCGTGGAAAGGAACATCAAATCTACTTCGAGTCTGAGGATGCGAAACTAATAATGACGTGATTTTCATTATCATGTCGTCGGTAACTTCATTTTTCTCTGTATAAAACGCGACGAAATTTTAGTGGTAGCTATCACGTAGAAATAATTATTTATATATAATTAAATGTAAGTTCTCATACCGTATTCGTCGTCTTCGAATAATTGACCCTTTATTAACTTTTTGAATAACTTATCTCCGTAAGTATTTTGGCTGAATCTTTCCAACAGTGAAAAATCGTCACTCGTGAATTCTTCGTCGTTATTTAAAGGACCGATCAATCGTCCGTTACACACAATTGCTCTAGCCCCTTTCTCTAAACTCAAAGTTGTTTTAGCATATCGCCGATGTATAGATAATGCTTCATCCTGTTCTTTCAACAGCTCTCTTATACATTCCTCCTAAATTACAGACACAAGAATACAATTTATTAATTTAACAAAAATTTCGTTGGAGATGATGATTTTGATGAAGTAGTAATACAAATTAGAATATCTTGCAAGCTTACCTCTATTTCGAATTTACCGTTAGCGATAAGAGCAGCTGAATCTTCCTGAATTACACGACGTAGATAACGCAAAGTTTTTTCCACTGGTAAGCTAGCGACTGCGGCAAGTACAATTTTGTTAATATCAGCTTCATTGTTAATATTATCTGCATCCTCCCGCGAGTTGATAATCACCGCAATCCTTACACCAGTGTTTGATTCCTAGATTACAATGGTAACCGGTCATGCTTTTATTCTATCTGTAACAACCCTTCTTATATTGTTAAATCGAGCTTTGGGAATTATTCACTTACCACGTATTCCAGTGCCTCTCGTAACAGTTGCCTGCCAGCCTTTTCCTTCAAATCAGTTACGATCCAAAAAGAATACAAGTGTTGCACGTTTGTACGACGTGGTACAAATACGTAATGCAACTTCGTCATGAACCACGTAGACATATCCTGTGGACTCCATTTATTCATGTCGTTGTCATCGGGTATCGTGCCGATCAAATTCAACCATGTGTGCTTTTCCACTTTTAATATCCGTTCGTTTAAACTGTAATAGAAAATTAGGTGCGTTTAGTCTTCGTCCACGTGATACAAATAAACTCACGGACTTACCGTGGCATGACATTTGGTTGATTCATTATGTAATCGACAACATCGTCCCCGTCTGTTATTTCTCCTCGATACACGGCTTTTTGTAATGTGGGTGTCAGCGACATGATGCTAGATAAAACTGCTTCTTCAAAGGAATCGGCATTTAATTGATCAGAAGTTAAAGGTACGCCGTTGAGCAATGCTTGCGGGAATGTCTTGAAACCAGATCGCTTTACAAAATCACTAGCCAAATGACGTCCTACATCGTACTCTGACTCCTCACCGAGAATATAATTTACATTAGCGGAAGAATCCTGCGCTCGTATAGCTTGCTTCACGTCTTCTACATCGATTCCTTGGGGACCAATGTAATGTCCTAACTGAAACCACGCAATTTTTATGTTACCCACGTATTTCATTCACAACGGATCAAGAATAAGTTATCCAATAATGGGACATCTTACGTCTATTAGAAATTGTAGGGCGTGCTCGGAACCTTTCGATTCCGCAAAATAATGGTACGCATTATTAACGGCTATGCTGGCGTCCGTCAGACCGGTTACAGAAGTGTCATAATTTGTGACAAACACGAAACCGATGCGCAGAGGCGCGGAATGTAAGTATAAAGATTGCGCTAGCGTTATTAAGGGAGCAGACTCTTCACTTAAGGGGTCGATAATTAAGACCTACAACAAATATTACACACAATCAATGTTACATATTCGCTCATACTTTGCAAGCGGCATTTTAACTATAGTTGAGTACGAACTAAATTGTATAAATTTCTTCGTATGTTTCGAAGCATTCCGGGAAAAGTTGGTCGTAACAATTCCGTTAACGAAGAGGACCATCTGACGTAAGCAGAATCACTTTCGATGTCATTTACATAGATTATAGCTGAATCTCTTATGTCGATTGCAAACTCCTGTTTATCTGTACTGCCGGATAAGTCTAAAGCTAGCAGCTTACTCATCTTTTTGTTACTGAAACCTGAAATTACCGTGTTTAATATAACAACTTTGATTTAGTGCAACATTTAAATACGTGACGTACCAATCTTATGGAGGGATTCCATAACTCTTAGTTCGCTTCGTAGTGATTCTAAAAGGCTAAGTACGTCTATAGCCTCTAGATCAAAAAATAAGCCATTGATGAAAAGAGCAGTATCGGTTGGTTGAATGTTTAAACTAGTAGCAAATATCGCTTGATTTAGCTTCATTTCTTTCTTCATCTCGTTATTTACTTTCGTCCTAATTAATGACTTTGCCTGAAATGTTAGAAAAGCAATATATAGTACAATATGTATCTGAAAGTAAAGGAAACAATTTTGATATTGTACAGAGGTATTTACTTGCATCGGGAAATTTTGCGAGATATCTGTCAAAACATTAATAGCTCCGTCTGAAGGGGAATTCATTATTCTTTCGGCTGCCTGGTGGCTTAGTTCTTGAAATTGCCATACTTTTAAAGCACCGATCTCATGACTGGTTTCCAACAAGTGAGTCTGTAGCTCATCCAATTGTACTTGGTTATTGGGATACAGATTCCTGAAAAATTTGTTACATGTCAGTGATATACAAAACAAACTGAAAAGTATGTTACAAAGTAATTTAAGGATAGATATTAACAATCTTACTTTAGTGTCACGAAGTTGATCCCATCTATTTCTTCTATATTATCATTACTTGCTTCTGCACCTTTGCCCGCATTATCTTTAATGTCAGAATCATCTGTTGCTTTGTACTCCGTCGATTTCATTTGTAATTCCACTCCATATCCTGACAAACGTAAGTTCTGGTCTGCTCTATCCTACACATGGCATGATAAGTTACTGTATAATAAGTTATGGAACAATATTAAAATATATACTTTTCAATAAATCAATACTTTTAAGTAGTGTCGAAGAATGTAGCTAATTCCTTTAGTATCAGCTAAATTTTTTAATTTTTCATGGAAATCAAAGAATGTCGGCGTTCCAACTTGGCCATATAATATAATAACTTTGCCAGATTGCTGAGATGCGTGGTAATGGTGATCGACGCTATAAATGTCAGGATCTGACCAGGATTCCTATGGAATTAAAAAAGAAGTTTGCAATTTGTGTCTTTTGCTAGGAATACAGTTGTATGTATGTGTATATAAGCTTACACTATTACATACCTGATTAGCTAATTCTTCTAGTTCTTCCAAAGAACAAGTAAATTTTCCACCAACGTCTACTACATTGAAACAGTTTAAACTAGAAACATTCTTATTCTCTGCCATTTGTGTAAACATCTCTACTCGTGCAGAATAAATATGCAAAGACAATCCCAACTTAAGCAAAGCTACTTCCATGAACGATAAATACTTGTGAGCGAACTCAATAACTGCGGCATAGCTATCACGCTCTGTAGCTGCAAAAAAGCATTGAAGTCTCAGTGAAAGCACAGAATTACAATATTTATACAATCAGCTTATAATTACCATTTCCTATATCATATTTGGCAAACGAATCTATGAACTTCCAAAAATAACTTGGGTTCTCGTCGCTTAGGTATTCGGCTGTTTCCAGAATAATAGGAGTTTCCTTCCATTTTGCGTCTATCTGAGTTGTTACATATTTACTCACCCTTTTATCCGCTTTGTATTCTTGCATACACAGAAGTATCAAAAAACAAAATATTGCCAACCGCATCTGCAAGCAATAAAGGAACACTGTTACAAAAACAATATAACTGAAATACCGGAAAATATGTTTCTGTGGAAATATGTTTTGATGTATTTAACGTAAAATCACTGTTTTGTTTTTCCAAAAAGTTGCTACTTCTTCTTAAATGAACCATCGGCAGTGTGATCAAATAAAACGCTCCTTTCAATTCTAAACTGAGTGTTGTAATAATTTCGCTGTTTCTGTCAAAACAATTTGAAAGTACTGCAAGCCGCTTTTCATAACAATGTCATATTTATGAAATGGCGTAGGAAACGCATGGTAGAAGTTTTGATAATATGCATTGGTTGTTTCAATGATAATATTAAACAGTAAAACAGAAAAATCTTTCAATAGTTACGTACCGTTGGATTTTCATTAGAAATCATATTAACGAGGAGGAATAGAAGAAAGATGATAGCCAATCCATGCAATGCACGTGCCGGTGGCAAAGTTGGCGAAGTAAAATGCACCCAGGGATGAATGCATCATATAGCAGGGAGTGCAAGTCGCCGTGGCAGTGACGGTGTCGCCATCTGTTCCTCAATCGCTCAGTAATATTTATGTTGGCAACCCTACATGGGTTTTCAACGTTGACAACGTCACGTACTTCGGATCGTTTCGAACTCTTATAGATTTCATGCTGTAATTTAACTTTCGTAATTAAATCTTTTCCGCAAATTATTTTTATATTCAATAAACATATTACATACTTATTTTTATTGTATACATAATTTATTCTCTATAAGATTCTGTTTTCCATGAAACGAAAACCATTCGAAAATTGGAATACTCTATTTTGTCGGAAATATATATTTTTTATAATGTTGTAATTCTGCTATACTCTCCTTTATATCGGCCAACGCTCTATGAGCTTGACCTTTCTTGATTTCAGGTACAGCCAGATCCCATCTTCTAAAATTTCAGAAATTTGATTAGTTTTTGTAATCTTTAGTTTTCTCAAGTGCATTATGAAGTACTTGCTGTGACTGCACACTAATTGGAAAAATGCAAGATTATGGATATTATTGGGCAGAAGGGCAAAATCTTACAGTGGCACGGTCTGCGCGTCGAAACTAGCATAATTTGATGCGGATAGACAGGAGACTTAGCAGTCTGTCACCCCAGCCCTAATATCAGGATTGCATTTTTTCAATCTGTCGATTCTATAATAAATGTAATTACCTGACTAATTCTTTAATACTACTGATGTCAATGATCCTATAATGCAAGTAACGATTAGCCGTTGGCATATATTTGTCTAAAAATATACGATCTACATAGACTGAATTTCCTGCCATTGGACACGTCCCTTTGGGTACATATTTTTGAAGATGCTGTAATACAAGGCCCTCCGCATCTTGTAAATCAACTTTACTTGAAAGTGACTCATCAATTAATCCTGACTAAAAATAAATGCATCACATTGTGTATGTCAAATGTATCGTCAAATAACAATTACTAACAATGAAAAGTTTGCAATATTGATGAGATTCTTAAGACACATGCGACACACGATATACCTTTTGATGTTGTATTTTACACCAATCGTCCATGCTCTTTAATACTGCCTCAGGTTGACGTATTACAACATTAAAATCCTCGCTCACAATTTTTAAATCATTATCCGTAATTAAACAAGCAATTTCCAGAATATGATCTGTGTTTACTTCGAGACCAGTCATCTGAAATGAACTACAGTAAATTAATACATCGAAATACAATTGCAGAACGTGGACAACACTAACAGAATTTATGTACTTCCATGTCTATCCAAACAATACGGTCATTGGAACTGCTTTTCGTCATACTTCCTTTTCCTAAATCGCTGCCTGCAAATTAATAGAAGAATAAACGTACCTCCTAAATAATCCATGCAAAGGATATAAACTTATCCGTTGTACATGATTGGTACATTTTATAATTAATTGTAACATTGAGTTGCGTATGAACTACAATATAGATCTTGGCATTTAAAGTCAGATACGTTTTAGTAGCGTGTATTTAGGTCTTAACCGTGAAGTATATATTGGATTCATTTAAAGATCCAAATTTTAAACTTTCAAAGATACTTAAACGATTTTTACCAATCAAGTACAACGCTAATTTAAATTACCAGTTCCAGATTTAAATAAACGTGTCAAGACGGATTGCAGATGAGTTTTATAACACATCTTACCACGTGCAAGAAACATGTTTTGTTTACTATGAACCGGCCCACTTCAGCTTATTGCGAACTATTGTGAACTGAGCAATACTGAACAACCCAACTGAACCTAACCAACACCAATTGGCATTAACCACGTGCGTCCGAGCTTCACAACGTGGCTGATAGCGTGAGCGAGACTGGATGGACTGGACGTACGAAAGGAAGATATGAATCTATACAGCAGAGTGGGAGACTACCCGTGCTACACTGTTGACATGCGAATGTGAACCAAAAGGAAAGAATATAGAACAGGGAAATATACCGCGTTGGACATTTTTATCTCTCATTACTAGTTTTTGGTAATTACGCATGCGTATAGCGCGGTCAACGCGCCCCTTGCGCATGCGTGAGAGGCGTCGTATTGCCGTACCCTTAAAATCATAGTGTCACGAGAATGCTATTTCGCTTATTTCAAATGCTTGTATCTTTTCCTTGCTACTGTGAAGGTTAATTTCTGTGCGCTTAGATTCTTCAAATAACTTAAGTTTTTCCATCCAACCGTTACTTTGTACTATTTGGCTCGATATAACGCCTTTTTTATGAACCAGGAAAGAAAAGACGGCAATTATAATATTTTATTAAGGGAAAGATACGGAGGAAACATTCACGATATATAATTTATCCGGTATTTTGGGTGGCGCAGGATCTACCACTAAAATTGCTTTCGAAAAATTGCATAATCTTTGTTTTAATCACAAATGTAAAAAACGAGAGATTTTAGTTGATTTCTATAGCGGAGGTTTCAAGCCAGGTAGCTTATCCTCTGTGCAATGTGGTTCACCGATTCGTGCTTCCTTTAATTTAAAAAAATTTCAGAAACTTTGTTTCAATGAGAAAAGAATATGAAAAAGTTAGAGGAGTTCCTTTCAATTTCGTGAATGATACATCCCTTGGAAAACAGAATATTAGTACAATGGAAAAAGCAATTGTGAAGATATAGATAATTTTAAAAATCAATAAACAAAATAGCTGGACTTCCTTGGCTTTAGGAAGCTCGTTCGTCGAGCCGGGCAATTTCATTTTAAGACTGACAATTATTTCTCAAGTCGCCAATTTGTGAAGGACCAAACGAAATGTGACCGCACTCTTTTAACACCAAGCCCGCGTAGTTATAAGTTATAATATGAGAGAAACGTTTATCATAATCGCAAAGAATTCCTATTATAAGTAGAATGCTTAGTTTAGTGAACTCGATCGGCAACTCTATGTACGCGTTCGATCACCGATTTACATAGACCGGGTTACCGAACATAAGATAGTTGTAATCGTACCGAAATAAAAAAACTGCATTGTCGCGTACGTCTCAATTAACTTTAAACAATTATATTCGCCTTAATCACGCTGTAGCCAGGTTTTGTAATTTGAACGTCAATCATTAAACGAACGTTGTTCTTATCAAATGAGGTATATTAACAGAGCAACGAACCCACACTGATGCGTATCTCACCCGCTTGAGGTGCGCTTCCTATTTCCAGCTCTCCTTACATAACATATGTTATTCCACTTTGATTTGACGAATTTGATTAAAAGCATTTTGTTTTTACCCTTATCCGCTCGTTAGAGCGGCAGATTGGCCGCCTTTTTGAATTTTCATGCATATTTTCCTCTAAAGTGCCGGGGGAGTGGTAGGAGAAGCATGTATTCTCTCGTTACACTCTTCTTCGTTGAATTTTTTATTTTATCTTCCCTTTTTTTAACTTTTTTTCTGTGATTAATTGAATAAAGATTTTTGGCCAAAAATATACTTGTAATGTTATCTCAGAGTTCAATGGTCCCAATTATTGCGAAACATGCACGTTAAATGAAGAAAAACTCCCGAGAATGATACAAAATCATGAGTGGCCAAATTGACGTCGCAGCGAACGGAAATGTGACTTTAGGAGGCGCGAGTGGATAAAGGTATATTTAATTTTAAAATAAAGGTATATTTAAAAGAAACGCGTTCTTTCTGAGCCAGCACAGGATACGAGCCTACGGAAAAAACATCTGGCCAGTGAGACAAATTGGTTTTTTGCTAACTATACATTTGTAAAATGAAGGAACAAAATACGTGTCATCCAACAGCATTTTTATATTTGCAGATAAACTGGTCAACGGTGACCTACAGGGCACGAAACGTATGAATCCAACAATAACTCTTTGATAAATGGAGTGCGCCCACTATTATCAATTCGCGTGCCAGTCAATGCAAACTTTATATCAGGAATAATTAATAAGCCATTACACGTTACACTGTGTATTAAACACTTGAACTCTGATCGACGTTCGTCGATAGTAACTCTGTTGCTCTCCAATATTACAATATTAAGCATTGTGAATACTTCTTCTGGTATCTGTGGTGCGTTATTTCCTCGAGTGATATTAAACATCTACTTCAAACCAATTTTGCATATTTTGCGGTGGTTTAATTGCATCGAGAATGAGTTACAGTGAAAGGTTCAGCGTGCCGCAATTTCTATTGACTTACATAAAGATGCTATCGATCTGACGTCAATATCGGAAAAATAGTTTCCGCGAAATGTTTGTTTGTGTTACTGTAATGTCATAGTGAAACTCTCGACGTTAACGATAAGTTATGAGTGTATTAGTTGCAATTTCAATTTCTGCAGTCTGGCATTTACTACGCGGAGTATGTGTAATCGCCGTAGGGTTACGCACTTATTGTAAGAGACACTTATTAAAACGGATGATTATCGGAACACGCATTGCATGTTTATGCGTGAATGTTACATGCTCGCATCGTGATTTCAAATACGAGGCTATACACATAAAAGTGGCGAAGGCATCGCGTAGCGAACTGAAGAAAATTGTCACGAGTATACAGAAACAGTTCTAATAATACATTCGGAGTAGCGAAATGAAGAAAATTGTCACGAGTACACAGAAACAGGTTTAATAATATAACCACGTAGATAATAAAAGTTCAAAGTTCCATTGACGATACCTGTAGCGAAAAAATTTTAGATAGCAGTACTAATATGTTCGTGTATTCTTTGTTAATAAGATTGCTATTTCGATTTAATAGCAGCTGCACATTCTCCGTCAATGTTATGAGAAATCTGACAGTTAGATTCAAGAGCTAAGTATTATCCGTCCAAAGAAATGGCATGGTTTTGAGTTATGACAAGTATACTTTTGATGCGGAAAAGTAGTTGCCATGTATTGAAATTGAAACTTAAGCGAAAACTAAAATACATATATTCCTAAACTTTGCGGGGGATCTTTCTGAGTCATGAACTATATAGATATATATATTGAACTGCACATTTTTAATATAGGTCGTAACAGCTGACTGGTTAATATTGCTGTGTGATAAAAACGTATCTTCTGAACGTATCGCAGAAATTACATAAATGTTCGATTAAGAAAGTGTACAAACAGTCTACGAATGGCGCGAACGGGACTTATGAGATATATCTTTAAAATTATTCTTATTATTTCGAAATCACGTATAGAGGTGCATGGAGCTAATTGCACGTGACGACACAACATCCAGTTTTATGAATTGCATTCGTTGATAACATTCGGTTATCACTTCGACGCTCGATGGGGTGAAAGGTCACTGATCATATGTATCGACCGGAACATCATCGGGTCAGCACCAGTGTGCTGCTGGAAGGGGTAATAGAAGTTCCATTTATATAAGACAAATCTTTTACGAAAATGCAACAGTCCCGCAAAAGGAACAACCTGCAAACTCAAGTCATCAATTTGGACTAAAATACACGTTTTTCCCGACACGCATATGGTACGGAGTGTTATCAAAAGTAAAAATTGTCAATCGTTGATCGAAGCAATATTAATAATTAAAGTCAGTTGTTTTATTAGAAGTTACATAGTGACAAAGCGAGAAAAGTGTTTCACGAATGGGTTCAGAATAAGTGTATCAGACCGTCAATAAACTGGTTTATATTTTACATTTTATGAAAGACATACATACAGACTTTTGCTATGCGCGTTCCTTGAATTTAGATTTATATTCTTAAACTGTAATTCGCCATTTCTATTGTATTTACAGTGTAGGAAATGAGTAAGCTTGGATCTTTCGCCGATTGCTCAATTTCTCTGATGCGCGAAAGGGAGAAAGTATCTGCGAAGCGGCAACACCCCTATGGACAACTGAATGAAATGGAAACGGATGAAAATTTCTTAAACACGTTTAAAAAAACTTCGCTTTGTTGCAACGATGATGTTCGGCCAAACCCTACTAACAGTCATGAAGGGGATGACGGGTATGTGATTAAAACTACAAGAAGTACGAATTTGTTTAAGATTCGCATGAAAGTACAAGCAAAAGATTTTCAAATATATCTATTTCTGAGAATCTCTATTTCTAGATCTAATTACGAGTTAGCTGGCTATGGCTATGGGAAAAATAACGTGAAGCTGCTTTACGTGCGACGCGACGACGCATTGCGCCACGAAATCCGGGAATACGAAGTGGACACGCACCTTCGACTGGGTTCTCAGAAGGATTACTTACAGGGTGATAATCGGGATGTCATAGCCACTGATAGCCAGAAAAATACCGTCTATTTGCTGGCCAGGAAACACGGAATTCAGTCTCCCGAGGAATTTGCGCTCCTTCTGTGTGCACACTTTTTGTACACGTATAGGCATGTGGAAGAAGTCAATGTTAACATCGACGAGTATCCTTGGACTAGACATCAAGTCGACGGCGTGCCGCATAATCATGCTTTCGTGTTAACTGGCTCTGCTACTAGATGCTGCCAAGTTAGCCAGCTAAGAAATGGTAGGTAAATATGCTACGTGTACTCCTCGTTTCATCATACCGAATCGTTCATTCGTCTTTCATTAAAGAGCGTGTCTCGATGTTGTCTGTTTGCGAATTGAAGTGTCAACGTTACCTATTCAAAATACATTAATTTACGGCGAATGTAATCGGAAGAATTCAAATACGTTGCTCTATATTGACTTTATGATATCAGTAGGAAAAGTAAACTTTTCCAAAGAGAAATACAAAGAAAAATGACAAAACTAATTGTAGGAAGCCGGGGCATTCATCAAGGGACAAGGTCTTGTCTTTGCCCAAGTACAAGTACGCGAGACTAGACCTTGTATCTTTAATATTATCATCAGCGATCCATGTCATTAATTTGTAATACAAACAATTATTCCCTAATAACATTGATTTAGAGTCTCCGCGAATCCGTGGTGGGCTCAAAGGATTGAGAGTACTAAAAACAACGCAAAGTTCATTCACGGATTTCATTCAGGATGATTACAGGACGTTGCCAGACATGAATGACCGTATTTTCAGTACGGTTGTAACTGCTATATGGGACTTTTCTGGCGCAACTGGAGTCCACTTTGATAACGTTTGGCATACGATAAAAGAGTGTATTATGGAGAATTTCGCAGGCCCACCGGATACAGGAATTTACTCTCCCAGTGTTCAAAACACGCTGTACCTGACAGAAAAGTGTATACTTGATAAGGTGAAGCAAGTAAGTGTACAGTAAACCGTTAACAGTTCAAATTCCTAGATTGATGGTGAAGCGTACAGAAAAAGATTTGTAGAAATTGGTATACAAAAGAGTCTCGATAATCCGAAATCCACGAGTCCGGACATCCGGTTAATCCAGACGGATCACAACGAAAAATTCAATCAATAAGATGTTTTGTTTTTTATCCTAAGTCAATTTGTGGGTTAAAGAAGTGGGCCTACGTTGTAGTATTGAGACTGAAAGTCATTTTAATGGTAACAATATTTTTACCGAGACCCTTCTGTAGTAATTTCTAAATTAAAAGCTATCGTACAGATCACGCTTGGACAACAGTGGCTCAAATCAGTCGCTGCGGCGACTGCGTCTGGGATTTCCCCGCTTACAATAGACTACCCCCACCAATGTACTCCGTCGCGCGTTCGCTCACACGATAGTGTTTTGTTTTTCCGTCGAGCATCAAAGGCGAAAAAAATCAGCGATATAGTGGTATTCTTCTCTTCGTTGCGGCGTGCATCGAACGAACATTAATGGCGGTAGCAAAAGCGGTAAAGGAGGAGAGGTCACGAGCCACCGTTGCCCACCCCTGCGGGGAGATACCATAGTGCATATTAAAGCGCGTCAATTTTCCATACGTCGCGATCAACCCCGTTATCCTTCGCATAGTTACAGCGAACAATTTATGTGACTAATTTATGTTGATTTGTCTCGCAGATAATGTGAAACGTTTTTCATGATTACAGATATACAGTATAGAAATGAGAATGCCAAATAAGCATTATTTTGACATTGACCTGAGTAAATTCTCGAAGCTAGTGCAAGGACAAAATAAAGAGGTTTATCTTCCCATCGACAAGCCATCGGGGATTATTTATGCGCGTTTAAACAGAAAAACTGTTACTCCGAAATTATAGACTTATTCGATTTCAAAGTTCAATTGAAACTTTAAGAATGCCGCGATATTATTTTCATATCGATTTCATGCTCCCATTCGTTTTTGTTACAAAATCTGTATTACTAATTATTCCGAATATCTTGAATATATTTAATGACATGGGTGATGAATCGATATATTAAATCGCAATCCTACTTTATTTATGTTATTTTTAAGTTGTACGACTGCCCCACGAAAAATAAAAAAATGTTTAAAAACGTATGCAGATATACTATCAGACTTACATTGGACTTCCTGAATTTATTTCTTGTAACGATTTTGGTAGTTTATCCTCTCCACGAGTGTGTTATAAGATATCACCAACAACTTGGATAGAACGGATGGTGGGGATAATTTTCTTCTCTGGATTCGATCCCTTTGTCGTAGGTTATCGTTTTCTCTGATTTTTGACATGAGTTGTAACATATATTTGCGGTCTGTTAATCGTACGACGTGAGTTTTCATTAACTCCTCCAATCGTGATTTAACGGGCGGATGATTTATTCTACGATGTCATGGATACGATCAAATCACAATGTTATAGGGTAAATAGGGGTATTTCATTAAGCACTTCTTTAATTCTTTGTGGGTGCTTGATTTTTCCACGACTTTTCTAATTAACGTAACTTAAATAACTGATTAACGTAAAAATCTTGTAAGGGTAAGAAAAAAGAAAAGAAAGAAACGAATATAATATGCAATTAATATTATCTTATTCTTTGTTAAAAGAATGTTTTTACTGGGGATATTAAATCGTTTGGACGCACCCAGAAATGCGATTTATTTCTGTCCTGTCTGTATCCAAATATGGAGAAGGACCTCGTACAATATGCTATTGAATATATGTAGACTGTAAATATAAGGAACCTACGCGTATTTTACGTAATCTTCTTCCCACCATGATAATGGGACGTCGTACGGGTGAAGGGTAGAAGAAAACAATTCCTGTTCTTTTTTGGGTACTTTTTTCAATTCATTGGTTACTTGCTCCTGCACATTGACAGTTATTGCATCATTTTGATCCTGGCTACTTGGTTGTTCAGATTGCTCTGTACTTTCAACGGTATTTTTTTGACGTCGTTTCTGAACCGTTAACGATTGCGTTTTAACCGTATCTTCCGCCATTGTAATTTTTATTGTTTCGTATCATCGTAACGCAGAATACGCATAGAAACTGTGGTTATGCCCGTTATACTGTACCGAGAAATTTATAATTCAGAACACTTCGAACGGTCTGCACGAATCGATTACATTCACTAGTTTCTCACAAACAAATGACTAATTCTTCGTTCGTGTTTTTGCACACGTACAAGGTAGCCCAAAATTGAAGTCGTCGAAATGCAAATATCCAAGGTGCTGCTATTTTGCGCAATAGCGGGTAACCTGAATAGTAACTCATTTCTTATTATTATAGGAAAAATATATAAACAAATGTTAATGGTCGAGAATGACACGCGTCGTGCGTGTTTCCTAATAAAAACGAGTATTTAGAAATAGTATCGAACACTGAGATGGCTTTATACATACATATTTATACGACGCGATTACATTAGGTTTTTACAATATAAGTAATTCCAACAAAATGAGATATAAGTTGTCAGTCCATCTTTATGTGGGACGCACTGTTCATCCACGCGTCGAATAAAGTAGAAAATATTTTTTTATCGTGTATTGCCAAGATACGAACTCCACATAGGGAAATTAAAAAGAATATGAGTGGTTTTATATTACAGATTTAAGGCAGCAAGAGGAAACTAAAAATAACTTGACATCAAATTTGATAACATTAATTGCGAAAGGAATTAGTATATACTTATTTCTGGGATAACGATCTTACAAAATGCGCAACTCATCGACTGCACGTCATATCTAAACTTCACATACGGAATTAAAGAAAGTAAAATCCTCGGTAATCATCGACATGCAAAATCTTATTAAATGGTAATTAGCCGTAACTTCTTCCGTGCACAGCCACATTTCTTCGGGTCTGCTTCCGGTCGTCCCTGAACCTCAAGGTTGTCCACTTCATTGGGACCAACGGTCAGCTTAAAACTCCGGACGTATGTACAAATAACACCTATAGGTTTGTAAATGTTTTCCTTGAATTTCAACGGTGAAGGGGTCTCATATAAAAGAACGGCGAACCGTACATTTCTTTCGATTCGTCTGTTTTATGTCGAGGTGCTATTTCCAGAGATCCCTCAAAATGGTGCGGTCGCTTAACGTATTATCGATCTTTCTGTTGTGCACAATTTCCCTAGTGGCGTGTTTCCCAAGAGTGGTGGAAGTGCTCACAAATCACGACTCGTTGAATCCAATCCAACCGGACGTGAGCGAGTCTGCCGCGACAGGTGGGTAACGTTTCATAATTATTAAGAAAAAATATACTTGCAGCAGATGAGTTATATAAATTTAAAAGCAAACGAGTTTGCTGCGTCGATACATTTTCTAGATTGTGTGCTAAACATCCATCGCAGACGTACCATGTTTTTCTCTTTCTATTCCTAAAGTTACCGAACAATTATATTTATTTTTTCTGTAGTATATATTATGATTTAAGAATAATACACGCGTATGCGTTATACCAGGTACGTTGATACTCTGTACAATGTAACAATAGAATAGATATAACTCACGACCTAGTGCAAGGTAACTTACATTACGTAAACTAAATTGAATTGCAAGTATTTAAAATGATATTAATGTTTTTAAAGCATTTGCAATATTTATTTTCAGTTAATAACAGAGAACAACGATCGCCACAGTTTGGCCTGTTGAGCGACTACGATGACGATTATTCTGACTATGACGAAGTACCGCGTCACTTGGGTCGCAAGCACAAACATCCGCACAAACCAGTGATCCAGATTAATCACGGTTGTCGTGGGTATAGCTGTGGTGGAGGGTACGTAAATACAACTTCACAATTATAAATCGACGAGTTCCTTTAAATTTAAATTACAGTAGAGTCTCGCTAATCCGGGCCCCTCCAGTTCGGATATCCGGTTAAACCGGACGGAACTGTAAAAAAAATTACCAACAGTTTTAAAACCTAATGCACTTTAAACTGCATTTTTGTTCCGCTTTCACAACTCGTAAACAAACTACTTGGCTATTTATCGTGTAAAAAATTGTAGATAACGATGTTTTGTGATTTATTCTACAAGGATTCGTAAGTTTAAAAAGTTGGCCTACGTTGCAGTATTGGTATTGAGACTGATAAAGTAATTTTTATAATAACAGCACTAACTTTAGTAGTGTTATCTATCTGAAACTTGTTTTACAGACGTTTTAAAACTGATTCCTTTTAATCCGGCCATTCGGTGATCTGTACAGGGACCGTTCCCATCAAGCCCTGATTAACGAGACTCTACTGTATTCGTACGAATCACGACAATTTCTGATAATTGATTAAAAATATTTGTATTCAAGCTGTGCGTTGATAACAAGTCCTTCCGGCAAGGATAAGTTTTAATGTTACGTATGTGCCCAATGATTATGAAAATGGCTCAAGTCAACGATAAAAAAATCAGATTGTGTCTATCCGAAAGATTTTATTACACTAGCGCCCTACAGCCTACGGTCCCGTGTTACATATGTTTGTAGGACGATTCGAGGATTATCTTCGAGAAACTATATCGTACACTCGAAGAGAACAATGCCATGCAGAGTTTATAGCTTTTGTTTGGCTGGGTCCGTGGCAAAATTAAAATATTTATTTACTAATCTCGCAGATGCGCACAACGTAACACAACGCAGATCTTAATGTTTGTAATGTAACAAAACAAAATTCCAACGGTCTTATTATTAGACGCGAAGATACAAAATATAAGCCGTAAAAGTGCTAAAAAAAAGATGACTTGGACCACTTTCATAATCATAGGCACATATGCAGAATGAGTTCTGCACAGAATGAATATCGAATACTCAACGTGAATCTGACGAATATTGAAATGAGCGTTCGAAGTATGATTCACATCGCAAGACGCATACCATACAGGTATATTCGGACGCGCGTAAGAAAATCAGCTGAACGGACGGTCCTTGACGGATGTAGCTTAAATTGCGTAACGAGTGCGATGACCTTTTAACAGTCTACTACTAGTATACATTTGAGAAGCTTGTCATTATGGGAATTGTCGTAGTAACAACGAACTCGATGCACATATAATGCAGTATTACATTAATACATACCTATCGGTTATAATAATTTCGTAATATGTAGAAAATCGTCTCAAAATAGGGTGAAGTGGAATGACGACTCTATAGCGAGGTTACTATAAAAATGTCTTTACGTAAATTACGGTGAAATTGAATAAACTTTGTTGTTTTTATGGTCAGTTAAACGACACTCTAATTGTGTATTATTAACAAAGGGTGTTTCTATGTTTCATTAAAATAATAATAAGAAAGACGAATGCAATAACAACGTGTAATGCGATTTTTAAAGAATCGGGTGTCATCGTGTAGCTTAAAATATGCGAAAAAAACATGTTTGTATTACAGTCCCTTTTATATACAGGGTGTTATACATATACTGAACCATTTGGAGTATATCCTACATATCCAGTCTATTTTATACCTCGTATCTGTTATTCCTCCAGATATCCAGACCACGGAGGTTATCATCAGCCGAGTGGACATGGAGGATATCATCAACCGAGTGGACATGGAGGATATCATCAGCCGAGTGGACATGGAACATTTGCAACTGCTGCCGCAGGATCTTTAAGTTCAGGGCCGCATGGTGGAGGCGGACACAGCGGAGCAAATGCGCAGAGCGCGAGTTTTAGCTTTGGGCCTTATTCAGCTACGTTTAGCGCTGCGCAAGCTTCATCGGGTCATTAAAAAATTTGACTATCCACATGTAAGCATCAACAATTTAGTGTATTGAAAGAGACGATGATTACTCCAATGCATTTACCCACGGCTATTCGATCACCAGTTGAATCACTTTCAAATATTTTATAATGCGATTCTGCACAACATGTTGAACGTGCGTACATGTGGGAACAATTAGTTCTTCGATTTTCGAAATATCTCAAAAGCCATCTTTTTTTTACAGGTATCGCCTGCCAATAGCATAGACTGATCACGCATAATTTATTTCACTGCAATCCTCATCGGCGATCTTCTTATCTATTGTTTACAAAACATTCTGTCACTAGGTATAAGTAAATAAAGTATTCGTATGCAGAACAAACGAACTTCCTGCACCGAGATTTCCTGAGAACGAATTCTCTTTGTATGGCAGTCACCGAATGTTTTATAAAATAAAGGTGAAAGAACATCGTGACGCGCATCGCACAAAGAGAGGGCGAGAGGTAGAGTGGCGAGACAGGGGGACGAGAGGGGGAGTCGTGGTGGATTAACAGCACGTAGGGATGCTAAAAAGATGTGGGCATGTGAAAAGCAAGGACCTACAATTCAGGTCTGAAAGGAGGTATGCAATGACCTGCAATGACCGGCCGATCTACACGCGCGATCTTCAGCAGTGAAAAACTCTCCGCCTTCCGAGACCCTGTTGTTCTCTTGAATAGACGAACGAACGGACAGGTTTTTCCTCCTGTTAACACCGGTTAAATAATTTATTAACTTTTGTGCGCTGGGTACGAATCGTTGTAACTAGGGATGCCATTTTTTCTTTCACCTCGATAATACCGGTCAGAATTATCGATACCGGTATATACAGAGGCTGTAAGGGTGAGTCTAGACAGCAATTCTAGATGTGGAAGGGGGGGGGGGGGGGGGGGGGGTCAGTGTGAACAATGTTTACCTATATACTTGTAATCGGAATTGCCAAAATTTGGTGTTACGAGTCGTTAACGATGGTTAACTCGAATTCAGTCTGCCGCAGAGTAATGTTTTATTTGCTAAAGGTGAATTAAAATGGTTCGTTAAAGGCTCGTCTCGTCGTTAACGATTGTTTAGTCGCTCCTTGCCGTGGACGGCCCTGCCAGCTGGCAAACCAGTTCCGTCCGTGGCGAAGGAAGAGAAATATGGCGAGGGTAGGGAAGGATAAAAAACATTAAATAGAAAGTGGTCTGTCCGGTGCAACGATCTACAGTCTCTTAACGTTTCGTACCGCCTCCTCCTGGATCTTTACCCCCGACTTATTCCTGTTCTCCACGTACTATACCAAACTTACGATGCTCTCTTGAAGGCTTCTGCGACATTGCGTTCGCATTTCGCGTGCGGTTGTCAACTCGGAAAGAACCTTCAGGCTGTCGTCGGTAAGTTGATAGTTCGCGCGAACAACACTCCCTTACTTTCTCGAGATCTTTCGAAACATCGTACGGTAGAATCGCAATACTTCGAAGATCGTAATAAGAAATTGTCACTGTTCACTGATCAAATTCGCAAGTTATTCGATTCTAAACATTATCTGGAATTCGAATTTAAACAAAGAATCTACAACAAGATTCGCCGTAAAACTAAGAATAAAGTGACTAATAATCGAAATCCGATATTCCATGCATTTTACAAACCGATTGTTGCGTATAATATTAGGCCGGGGGCTGTTTAATTATACCATCCGCATTACTTGTA
Source organism: Pemphredon lugubris (assembly GCA_933228935.1). Lineage (NCBI taxonomy): Eukaryota > Metazoa > Arthropoda > Insecta > Hymenoptera > Crabronidae > Pemphredon > Pemphredon lugubris. The sequence goes on along the minus strand of OW121817.1, from coordinate 52,882,464 downwards.
CTGTTCAAGTTTATTTATACTCTCTAAACGCACCCTGTCATGGTCTTCCTCCGTTGCTTAAATCTAAATGTTTGAATTTCATTATACCGCTCTTTACCGCTGTTTTTTGTTCCGTAGGATTATAAAAATTTGAAATTTCCTCGAAAATTATTTTCGGATCAATATCAAAAATTCATTTCGCATAATGGCGAATTTCTTGCCCCTTTTGGTAATAACTTTGGCCTGTGTGATTGTCAACGCCCAGCAACAAACATCTAACGGTAAACGTAAGTATATGCCAAAAACAATTAAATTATTATCAAAAATGATTTATCTGGATATAATATAACAAATAACACGAAATTTTACGAAGTCAAGTACTTTAAAAGTAGTTATAAATTTCAAATGAATAAAAAAAATTCAGGGGTGTGCCAGCAACAATTTTGCAACAGTATTTCCGACACTAAAACGCTAAACGTTAAACGACGAAACCCTGTTGAATACTCGTTCAAACTGCCTTAACAATATTTGTATTGTTATTGTTAACAAATATTCCACCCTAAGGTTCCGTCTGTTTTTCAGCTGAGTTAGGCCAAACATTCGACGAAATTGTTGTTTCGTCAGATTTAAACGTTCGAAGGAAGTCTAAAGAAAGCCGCCAAGGCAAAAGATTATTATCGAATGTACCTTCAGGCACGACCGGTACACCCGAAAAATCAACTGCAATTGCATCTAGACTTATTTCGGCCGATGGAAGTCATATAACATCTGAAAAACGAGAAAAACGTCAATTTGAAACAGTTCAAAAAGGGTAAGGGCGTGAAAATAATATTAATGGTTTCACGCCACTCTGAAATTTTCACTAAATTGTTTTTTTTTTTTTCTTAAAGTGTTTACTTTTCAGAATATTTTAAGCAGAGTGTGAAACATAAATTCCGACAATAGACATTTATTTCAAATTAAGTGCAGATAATCTATTAAAGAATATGTGTGCCAAATTTGAAATAAATTGGGCAAGTGGTTTCAGAGATATTTGTCAGGCCACCGTGACAAACGTTGTTTCTAAAAAACGCAAAAGAAGTATGAGTTTAGTCGCGCGGCATAAGCTGCAGCGCTCCGTTCAAACCGCTATAACTCCGTTAATTTTCGGAATATTTATTTCAAACTTGGCAAAAGATATTCTGGAAAGTAGAATCTTCAAGAGAACAAAAAAGAAGCATCGATTTTCTAAAAATATCTGGATGGCGTAACCCCTTAAGGGAAGGTTTTGTCTGGTTTTAGGACTTTTACAGGGATTTACTTTAATGACGTCGGAATGGTAAAACTGTAAGCACGTATGTTGCGTATATTACTGGTTGTATATATGTCCACTTAATTTTAGGTACCTAGATATGGGCGTCGCGGGATACTTGCTGAAGTCACGGAAACGATGAAAATTCAATTTTGACGGCAACCGCACAAACCTTCCACTTCCATTTGCGATCATACTTTTCGACCTACTTTGGATAACGGCTCATGTATCAAAAACCATAATAAAATGTTCAGTATCACAACAATAATGATTTGTTGATATCGTATGTTCCCATTTATTTCATAAGTTCATATCATCGTTTACTGAAAAAATTGATAAATCGTGGCTAGTTTTATATCACTTACCATATTTTTGGTGTTTTGATTCGTTGAATACGAATTCGTCTTCAAAAGTCGGCACCCTATTTTAGAGATATAAACAGTGCAAGTTGACGGAATGAGAGGTCAATTCGGAGTAAAATATCTTACAAATCTGCGTGAAATATTTATTTCTAAATTCACATACAAATTCGTAATTAGACTTACGATATAAAAAAAAAGTCAGTAGCATATTTAATATTGGTAGTGTTTGAATAAATACTAATATATCTAATAATTGTGATACTTGTATGTATGTACATGTGTTTCATTTATTTTATCAAGCAATATAATTATACTAGAAAGAATTAATGGTAATGAATATTCACACAAACGCTTAAACTGGATCTGCGTTTGTCGTTTTCATCATTTTTATATAAAAATTGGATGTATACCTAAATACTTTGTAAAAAAGAAGACCGTTTAATCCACATAGACTTTATAATGCTTTCACATACTTCATCAATTATTATCTATACATCGTTCTTGAGCAATCACAAATAAGTACTGTTAAAGCCTAATTGGTAGTTTAACTGACTTGGTGAGGACTAAGCATTTTATGTAAAAGTATGTCTATACTTTTTTAGCGTTAAAGCTTAATACACGTCTCAAACGACCACGTGAACCATATATATTTATACAACCGGATGCTGTCATTAATCTGCGATTTCATTTTACAGAAAGTGCATCGTAAGAACGGTTAGTTTTTGTAGTCTATTCCTGATGAAACACTGAGATCAGAAAAATGAAAATATCACCATATAACTACATTTTAACTTCGTCGTAGGTGCAACTGTTATCTGCGTCTTTTTTTATGAGAATGCTTTCTCTCATTTAAATTAGATATCTGACATACAGCCAAATTTAATCCGTATATTCTTTGGTCCGCCTACGATGGTGATTCCTTGCCAATGCATGAATAATCGTTACTAAGAAATAGCACACCATTAAAATGACGAATTTGTCAAATACCCATGAAATTGTTGTTGCTCCATCCTACAATAATAAGTATATGCAAACAATTTGAGAAACTCGCGGTAGCAAAGATACTCGATGTCAAATGGAAAAATTGACTTACCACAGAAGACTTGTCGTGCAATTTTTGTGTTTGTTCAATGAGGTACTTTCTCAATGGTTCTTGAAACTTTGAACCAATGTATGGCACATTTGCCAGTAGTTTGATACATCTGTCTAGAAGTTCCTCGTTGAAAGCTATAATTACTGCTAGCTGTTGGATGTGCATTTTGACAACGGCTTTCCCTATGAGTGTAGCACCAAAGAATGTCCAGAATGGAATGAGATAGTGACCACATGTCAATCCGGCAAGGTCAAATAGCGGATTGGGAATCTAAAAATTATTTCTTCTGGTTGAGAACACATCCTTAAATTTTGTATAGGATATATGATATACCGTACTTATGATTATTTTGAGAAGCAATAAAAGTTTTGTGAAAAAACATGTTGGGTTGGTAAGAAAGTATTTTTGGTTGCGATATAAATTGAGCGTTGTAATTAACCGAAATTACTTTCTCACCAATCCAATAGTAAGAACATTGCAGAAAACGATCCACGTACCGAGGCACAAGCGAGGATTCCCCAAAAACCTGCTTTCTGCACAAAGTGTTTCATAACAATTTTAATACGTGTAACAAGCGCTACATCCTGACCATTTTCTAATGCTTCCAAAGCTTCTAGTTCTTTCAGATCTTCTTGATCAGATTCAGTATTTTTGTTATTTTTCCCACTGATTCTTGCAGTTCTAGCCATGAAATATGGTGGGAGTTCTCCAAGCGCTGTACCAGCTCCCCAAAGCATGGCTTCTACTCTGACTTTTCTCATAATATTCAAAATTCCTACAGTCCACATTGGATCAAGCGTTGTTGGGCATACTATTTGATCGGGATACGGTGGTTCAGGAAAATTAAGACCACCACATTCGTACGCTGCTATTGTGACAGCTGCAATATGTGGTCCGAGGTAAAGTACAAAAGTGTGTAAGCCTGTACCAAGCCCTACACTGGAAAGAACACCTAAACCTACCCAATACAACCACCAAATGACTTTCGCTTCCCAAGCTTTAAAGACCTGAAAGTGCATCAACGTATTATTCCAGGCAGAAAGATTGTTCGAATATCCTGTCTCGTATTGTATTTGAAATTTAATGAGAATCAATGTCTTATTATGGGAATGCACCTCTTGTTGTGGCCCAGAGATTCTGCTCAATGTCAGAAACAATACAACCATTAACACTGTACTCCAAACTATTTTTCTGTAATGCAACATCTTCTTCGCTAAGCTGAGCATATTAATAAACAGTTCTCGGAGGAAATAATTTAACGTGGTGATCGGATGTTTCCATAGCGTTAAATATTCTGGGTCTATACTAAGTTCGTTATCTGGATGATTTGAACCTTGTGACAATGGAGCACATGATTTTTCTCCTGCACTTGATTGAACACCGTTAGCAGAATCTGAGTCCTTAATTCGTCGAACGGCAGTGGTATTTCCCAACATGGTACTTCCTAACCGATTAATCTGTGAATAAGTAACAACAAATCCACGATATTGAATCATAACTTGAGATAAAATTTAAAAGTAATGTCAAGCATTGCAAATTGTCATTGTGATTGTCGAACTAATAACTACACTAAAATGTTTGTTTACTTCGGATGCTTCTGTAGCACTGATTATGTCAATAATAATGTGATCCATACAGTCTCTTGTTTCAGCAGTTTGTAACATAGTAATAAATTTCTGATATTTAACATAAAAAATTCTTTGACCTAAATAGCTTATAAGCTATACTTTCTTCTTTCAAAATCACACAAACCAACAGTTATCATGAAACAGTGTGTCATAGTGTTCTGTTACAAGTCAAGGGTCAAGATTGTGCACTCAGTTCAGATAACTAAATTCTATTCGTAATACCCGTGAATTACTAGCATTTTATGATACTGAAAAGCCTTAATACTTGTCATGATTAACTATTATAGTTAACGCATTAAGTAGAAAGTTAATAACTATTATAGATAACTAACGAGTGTCTAAAAACTTGGGGGAATTCAAGTGTACAAGCAACAATGATTTTAATACAAAAATGTATTTAGACTTTCAGGATAAACGATCACAAGTACATTTGTTGCAAAGTAGTATGTAAAAACACTTGCAGGCGATTGTAATTATACATACGAGGATACCTTAAACCAAGCATAAGAGATATAACTATCAAATAGTTAAATATTGTGTATGATAAGTATTAAACATACAACATAGATCATAAAGTTGCCTTTTTTTTAACTTGCATTTCACATGCAACATAAAAAAAGACAAGCAACTGACATAAGCAAGATGTTCAAAAATATCAACTTTACAAGTATATTATTTCTGAAAAATCATTAACAATTAAAAAATTGTGTATTACAAAAAGTAGATAGAGAAAATCTGTATCGCTGTACTATTACCACTCATCTTAGATCAGTTAAATATTGCTACCAAATAACGATTTAACACGATATATTTTTATATGTGTGCCATTTCTTATTAGGTACAATGAATAAAATTGTAGTGATTACAGTTAATTTTGGCAATTGAGCAAATTATATTTCTTACTGATTACTTATATTATTCGTATCAGCAGAAAACAATAGATACCCAAGACATTTGTTTCTTCTGATAATTGTTTATAGCTCAAAATTAATTATACCGTATGGTAATCATTCTACTCCTAGGTCCAGCATTCACACGTAATATGATATGTGTTCTAAATTTGTATAATGAACTACAGCATGAACTATCCGCAAGGTAGGTGCATAATGTACCATATTTGTCCTGTTTCCTGAAATAGGTAGACCGCGTTCCTTTAATAAGCCTTTAAGCTGTTCACGTGTCATGCGTTGCAGAACAGGCATAATTATATTAGCCCTAGTCGTGCCCTTCTTGTCCCCGTGACTAAAGTTACTCGATGAATTCTCTGGGGTACTGGCAACACTTGCACTGGAAGCAGCATTGGTCGTTCGACCTATCCTTTTTCTCACCATCCCCAAGCTCCGTTTATTTAATCTGCACCACCAACTAGTTACTAACACTGTTGTATGTACAGAAAAATCCAAATATTTTGAAGATAATACAGTTCAAGTCAATGACAGTAATTAGTTTGCGTAATGTAAATCATAAGTAAGAATCATTGTACCCAAACCATTGGAAATTTGCAGAACAATCTACCCAATAATTTACATTACATATATTATATACAAACATTCCTCGGGCATCTTTCAGAGACTTTGTAGAACTTTTTTGTTAACTGTTCAAATACTGTTTATACATTATAACCTAGAAGCGCGAAACTCGCCTTTTTCGACTAGACCGGTACCGAGAAAGAGTTATTTTGCAAACCCAAACCAATCGCCAGCACTGATTTGAGTATGAATATGCTTAAAAAATAGAGAATCTTGTACATAATAATGCGAACTTAACCCGAAAATTTAGTAAGCGCCGACACTGCAGCGAGTCCCAGTCAAAGCATGACATTTCCTTTTCTCTCTCTTCTCATTCCCTTTACCACTATCGTGCAACCGCTATTCCCAGTTAATCCGCGCGACAAAAACAAGCCAGAAATAGAGCAAGTAGGGTTGTTAAAAAATAGTATTATGACATTTGTCCCCGTAGGTTTGTTCCAAGCCGCAATTTCCAATTTCTAACAGTTTGAAACCGTTAAGAGCATGCGCGTTTAAGCAGCAATAATCTGAAACTGTGACGACCAGTTTGGATGCAGATGCAGTTTGATGATCAAACAGCAAAGTTTGTAAGTTGTATTTCGAAATGTACTTGCAGAAATTATATTAAGGAAAAGCATTCGCAGTTGCTGTGTACGTATTGCAACGCCGCGATGTCTGACTAAATATGAATTTTTCTATGAAGCGTTTTAAAGATGTCATTCATTTTCTGTAAATAGCAAATAAGTAGTAGCAAGTGTAACATAGCGTCTGATTGTTGGAAAGCAAATGAGATCTATTTATATTGTTACTGCGATATTGTGTCACCGATGCCCACTGTGCCTCTTATTAGAAAGCACAGAGAATTTGAATTGAGTACGAATCGATCGGACTAACCTCTTTCGTTAGCAACTTCAGACGGTAGTTTGAGTTCTGCTAAAAACTTCATATATGGGCAACAAAGCATTAGAATTTTGTCCATGAGATACCGTCATGTTATTAACAAGGTACGATACAAATTATTTTTGGTTCTACCTGCACATACGTTTTCCTATCATAATTATTTTACTTGTATATATCTGCGTATTCACATCCAGCGTAGATTCGTAGTGAATAACCTTCAGCCTTTACTATTCTTTCAGAGTTTTCTTCGAACATTCAATGATACATGTTTTTTTTCATTCTTTGCAGAACTGATATGCATTATACATTGCAATTGGTCTGAACATGAACCATATTTAATTTTAAGCACTGCCATTTTCGCAGACACTAATATTTGTTGATCGTGGATCAAAGCCATGGCCCTACGCCGGGGGAAGAGAAACTTGAAACTGCAAGTCTCTGACGAGGCACCAGCTCCAGTGTATGCACCTTCTGAATCTCATTGAATTAATAAGAAATAATATTAACTTAATGCTTTTATTAATGTTTATATCGTGGTGACATTTGAACAGTAATTGACCTCTATTACAAAAATATGTTATTGCGATTTTCTTATTGTTATCGTGTACCAAGGTTGACTAGTAAACGTGTCATCCAACTAGGAGACACTGCGTTATGTTAATTGTGAAGTGGGAAAACGTTTAGTTAAATTTTAGCTGCGATTGTTTTTGCTTATCAACTAATTATTTGGATGTTAAATAATACGTTGAGAAAAGTTTTCGTGGTTGTTGCCAGTTCTGAGGCATTCAACGTGTTGAAGCACAAGCCATGAAACCACAAGGCAATGTATATCATTGGAATACATTGTCGTATACTGTGTTATCTAGGTCTCTTATTGGAATACACATTAACTTAATCATTACAAGGATACAATATACAAATTATGACACGTTATTTACCTTTCTTGATAAAGTCTTGGTACCCATTTATAAACATTTTATTATAGTACGCCACCAAGAAACTTGGATAAAAGAACAACCATAACCATAGGGGAGAAAACATTTATAGTAGAAGCAGATGACTTGGAAACAATTTGTATACTTGGACGTGGCGCGTATGGCATTGTAGACAAAATGCGGCATAAACAAAGTGGTACCATAATGGCTGTTAAGGTACAGCTCTGCGTAATAACAGTATTTCCCAGCTATCCACTTTGGCATTCAACAAAATCATCATCTTGATAAACTTTACAGAGAATAACCGCAACAGTGAATACCCAGGAACAAAAGCGGTTACTCATGGATCTAGATATTTCCATGCGCAGCTCGGCATGCCAGTATACTGTACAATTTTATGGAGCACTATTCAGAGAAGGCGATGTGTGGATATGTATGGAAGTGATGGATATGAGTTTGGACAAATTTTATACAAAAGTGTATAAACATTCACGTGCCATTCCTGAAGATATCCTAGGAAAAATTGCGTTTGCGGTATGTGACAATCTCAGATATACGTGTAAGATATTGGTAGATAAATATAAAAGATTCAACACAAGAGATATTGTATAATGTTTAAAATTGTGTTTGAAAGTGTTAGGCATGTAGTGTCATACAATTCTATAATTTTTATATTCTAAAAGTCTATAATTATATTTTTACTGTACATTTTCAGGTAGTGAGTGCATTACATTACCTCTATTCACAGTTACGAGTAATTCATAGGGATGTAAAACCTAGTAACATTCTCATTAATCGGAAAGGCGAGGTAAAAATTTGTGACTTTGGAATTTCTGGTTATCTCGTGGATTCGGTTGCTAAGACTATCGATGCTGGCTGCAAACCATACATGGCTGTACGTAATATTATAATATATTCTAAGGGCATTACTTATTATGTGTCAAATAAATTCTCCATCATAACCTTTTCTCCAGCCAGAAAGGATAGACCCATCGGGTAACCCTTCACAATACGACATCAGATCTGATGTTTGGTCATTAGGTATTTCTCTTGTTGAGTTAGCAACAGGGAAGTTTCCTTACGAATCTTGGGGCACCCCATTCGAACAATTAAAGCAAGTCGTAAAGGATGAAGCGCCGAAATTACCTGCTGACAAGTACTCTCCTAATTTTGTGGAATTTATTAATAAATGGTGAGCAGAGATTAATATCTATATATCTCAGAAATGTCCAAAACTTATTAATGAAAACGTTATTATTAATGTAATCGTTATTTTTTCAGTTTAATGAAAGATTACACTGCCCGTCCAAATTACAGTCAGCTGTTAGAACTCAACTTCATAACAGAGCACGCCAAGAAAGATACAAATGTTGCTGAATTTGTTGGAGAGATTCTAGACTTACCTGAAGTGGAACAGCCGGCGTAGTATACAAGTATCTTCAACAGCGTTTATTACATGACCCTTAACATAACTTCGTACTTTACGTCGAAGTTATTTAATCGAGTCCCCATATCCAGTTTCGTCAATCGTATTGTTCAGTCATCACCGCGTCGTTCGCGACTTGAAAATTAGAAAAGGAGATGTAGAATTTTTGTTTATTAAGTGATCTTATCGGATGCTGAGTTTTTCGTTGCATCGAAGTATAATCTCTGTATATTTGCAGACATTGAGTTCTCCCGGATTATCAAATTTTGGTTTGTCAATAAAAAAGTAACTACCATGTAAATAATTTACAAATACTTTTTACGCGATAGGGATACAAAGATCCGCCACTGTAGAGATATAACAAGCCGAAGTTCGAAAGAAATGAAAATGAAATCGCAGGTTTATCTTCACGTTGAGTATTTCTACGTGACTCAGACCTGCTTGTCCGACAGAAATACATTATGCTCCTAAGAAGTTGTCTATATAATGCAATTATATAGCAGTGAAGCTGTAATCAAAATTTTATCTTAAAGCCGATTTCACCCAACCTGGGCTACATTTCTGAAGTCGCATGTTTTGTGACGACAGGTGGTAACTCGTGGAAATCCACGGTTAACGACAAATAACTTAACCGGCTAAATTTCAAAACAGAATGCGACCTGAAGATTTATTGGCCGTTATTGTGACGAAGAATGGCCTGCAGGTTAAATTGTAACTTATGGTCGCTTAACCGGAGATGTAACCGAGGTTGGTGACATGGCATCTAGTATAGCAGTCTTAATACCAATCGTACAATTAACAGTACTGAATAAATATTTAACATTAGTGAGCAGAGCCCAGGTGCAAATTGCTCGGCGTAGCGCTATCGTGTTAAAAGTGGCACGAGTTCTATTAATACAAGATGACGTAAATACTACATAATGTTCTACATACATATATTCCTTACAGAAGAAACGTAACACGTGACATTTTTTTGATACATTCTACAATTGTGTAGAAAACACTCGTTCTAGACCAGGCGTTTCCAAGTTCCAGCCCGTGGATTCGGTTGTACCCGCTCTCGGTCGCCTAAATCGAATGAAAAAAGATAGCATAAAGTAGATTTGACAAGGATAAATGCTAATAATCTGATCGTATGCGAACTTGCATTGCTTGGAAGTTCCGGGGACGATAGAGGGTACCTTACTTGCCAAACTGGGTTTAAACATGGACAAGCCTATTCTAGACAAACATAAATGTGAAACTTACACGAGAGGCATTATGCGATCAAGACATGGAGATTTTGCTGTAAATCATTGTATGATTATGAAGCGATCAATGTATGTCAGTAAAATATTACATAAAATACATGCATAGTTTACTATCTGATGTTCTTCGATTTATTACCAGTTTCATTAGCACTGAAGTTCGCTAATTAAACTTCTCCGGCATCCTGACGATTAAGTGACAAATAAAACAATAAAAAAGGAGATAGCCGGGTATGGATGTGTGTATGTACAAGGAATCAAAACAAGAGAACGCCGTCCGCGTGAACACGAAAGATATCATTTATTTATAACTTATGAGGACAAACAAGTCAATTTACATAGGAAGGACACTTGCAGTAAAACAGATTTGTTAGATCGGTATCATGCTTAACATAAGAAAAAAAATTCTAATCGAAATCTAACCACCGAGCAAACCGGTTACTACAGTTTTTCGCCGAACAGCATTACAAATAGCGCTGCAAAATATTCTAGTCAGAATTATAAAATGCCTGAAAGCGAAAGCCCGGCAATTATCCGCATTTCCCGCAATTGCCACTAGTATTAACCTATTGCCAATCGGACGCTTCGTAGTTCGTAGTGAAAACATAAAAAACTTAATACGATTCTCGAAAGACATTGAATATTAGTATTACTATAGTCTTTCTTCAGATCACTTACCCCCACCTTCTTGGTATCTCATTTCAACCCTTCTTCCCCTTCGCGTCTCATCCTGACACTCAATTGGTCAATATGTAATTTATAGTAGCGTCATAGTAAACTAGGAAGGTACAAACAGGGGTTTTCTATAGTTTCACGAGAGAATACATTAAGCTCAGGTTTTATCTTTACTGGTATAAGGACGTGGTCCAGCGCGTGTGCAATAGAAAGTTCCATTTACCCTCTTTCGCTTTCCTCCCCGTTTGCCAAATTGCCCGTCCCTTTCTTTGTAGTCGAGCTCGCAAAAATCAATGTAAACGGCACATATTAAACTTTCAATAATAGATACGAAAACTGACGCCTAAAGGCTCGTAAATGAAACGGAATCGCATTATTCGGCATAAAATAGCGGTCGCCGTCATTGTCGCTCAATTGTCCAGTTCAATGATCACGCATCTCCAAAGCAGTTAGCACCAGATAAAAGTAGTTGGTAAATTTTTGTTTTTGTTGCGTTGCACATGTATCGTCGTAGAAAACAGAGTCCATGCGAAGATCTTCCGTGGAGGCGATTCCATTTAATTTGCAGACTTTAGTCTAGCCGACGACGCAGACAAGAAAGGAAACGACTCGAAAAGATAAGACGAAGATAGGAACTCAATAAATATTATGAACGCCTATAGGGAGGGCGGCGATAATGTCTAAGGCTACAGATACATGTATTTACTCGCAACGTGGACGTAAGGATGAATAGTAGTCCCAAACAAATATTTATATACATACATCATACGCTGCACATTTCTTGCACGCAAGGATGGTCGACGTTCTTCGTTTTGGGAATCTATCTTAAAGTACATTCGATACGTAACTCATGACATCGAAATTAATACTTTATTTATTGAGCAAGGACCTAAAACATTCGTTCTCTTTCTCCACTAGCAAAACTAAGGCTATGACATTTATATATTAACAATTGTCCGTGCACGCTGCTTCGAAGGTTTTTTTCATTGAAAGATAATGTTTCCGAAACGATATGATGGGCCATTACCATTTGTTAAAAATCGATTAGGCCAGAAATAAAAGTGTTAAAAGCAATGTAACGCGAACCAAATACTGATAATATAATGAAACGTGAAATCGACAAAACCGAATATTAAAAGTACTCCGAAATGTGAATTTTCGTCGAAAACAATGTAGCCATTCAAGGCGAACAAAATGATTACTAACATATCCCAGTGTTGTCAGAATAACGATACAGTAAAATTGATGGTCGCCGAAATCGTTGAAATATTATTTACATTGACATTCTTCAAAAGCTCGATCATTTCACGATAATTCTGGATAGAGAGAAAAGGAGAAAGAGGGAGAGGGAGGCAGAGGAGAGAGACAGAACCTGCGGATAAACACAGTTTTTAGGTGCCTCAGTGATATGCTCGTTAGCGCTGTCATTGCAACTCAAGCACGAGTCTTCGAAGCAGGTGCATCACAGTACATGGTTAGCAACTGGATTCTTTAACTAATCGTAGTTACGCCCTTATAGCCTAATATCATAATGTACCCGTATACACGGATACGATAGGTACAGTATTATTGACAATCATTAAGACGGATCCTACTATTAAGTATAATTAGGTACATTTTGTGCAAGGTAATCGTTGTGTGACAGAATGTAGGACAAGTGGCGTTGCACTCACAACTGAAGCGCTCTGTTAATATGGTGCCGCCGTTTCTAATGCGTATACTTCTTGCATCTGTTCTTGCGCTGCTTCGATTAACATTATATTATCAATTCGTTTCTCATCGTTTACTATTCTTCCGAAAGACGAAAGAAATAAGAGGATCCGACTCGTCCGATGTATAGCGTACATTAAGGTTTTCTACCACAGCCCATTTAACGATATATATATCATTCATATTTGGATACATATTTAATTACACACATACGCGTACATGCAGGTATGCAAAGCGTCGCATAGTTGGCGATACTCCAAGTTCAAGACGTGATACCTGGGATAATTTCAAGCAGGTTTTGCCTTATCAAGAGCTCGCACAGGAGACGAACGCCGGCATCAGAGTTCGTTAGTTGGCTAACGCCACGAGCAATTCAGACATCGCCGATAAGGAAAAACCTGGTTGGAATTATCCGGGATATCAAACCTTCAACGGAATGTCACCGATTATGGAATACTCTGTATGCACGCATATACGTATATGCACAGTTATACATATACTCACACATATATACATATATATTATTGTTACATTATTATATAATTAATACGATTCATAATGTACATCGAAACGTAACATGTAAAAAAAAACTTAAAGAACGATAGTTCCTTATTATTCCCTTTCCCCCGGCGTTCTCTATGCGAAATTTATGAATTATTACTCTCGGTTACACACTCAAGGTCTTTTCCCACTACGGCTGCCGTTTTCATTTCTTTCGTGACAGTTTCGCGCGAAATCGCATAATCGACGCGAAACGTCGGTAATTATGTTTACTGGCGCTCGATTTAATTTATCGAATCCACTGCCGGAAAGAGACCGAATAAGAAATTGTTTAAGTCTATGAAAGTGTTTATTTGGATTGTCCGTTTGGTATAGTTTGAAATAAGGTGAGAAGTGATGATACATCGCAGTTTGAACATGCGAGCACGCGACAACTTTGATAATTCTTCACGGTTCGTCGATAATTATTGGTAATTTAATAATTTGTTCGTTTGTGAGTATTTAGATTGTTATTCAAAATTGACTATGAATAACGTTTTTTAATGTTCGCTGAAATAATGCGTATTTTGACGACGTGTGCTTATAAGCAATTACTATATTAAAGTTTGGGGCCGTTGACCAACCTCCAAATATTTTTTGTTCGATCTCAAATTTGTACACAATTATTTTTTAAATGTGTGTGACAAAATGAGCTAATACACGCCGAAATAAAATTTTTGTTCACCACCTTAACGCACGTACCCACATACATTCTTATGTATCGCCGGTTTGTTTTTTGTACCACCCGATTTTCATTTTCGGTAATCAACAACTTCGATATTAAGCGAAAAGAATGAATCGAGAATGTCTATCGACGTTGATTGAATTGAATGTCGGATTTTCCGGCAGTATAGCGTATTTCTTGATTGGTCGCCCCGAAGTCTGAACAGTCACAGAGTAATCCAACATATAAGCTTAATGTATTACAAAAATTCGTAGAGTATGCTAACAAACGACCGCGTGAACGTTACAGTGAATTTGTAGTCAGCGGAGTTGTTAAAAATGATATACGTATATGGATATACAATGCCCTACAAATGTCCTATTTCCCTGTCAGGGATAATAGTTAGGATAATCTCGGATAGATTTTTCCTTATCGAAAACGTTCGTTTTGGCTTCGTTGGCGAGATATTAATGAAAAACAATAGGCAATGAGAAAAATAGACTGGCCCACGACCAATAACCGGTGTCATCGGTTACCGCGTTCTTCTCTGATCGACTATCGTTTCTTATTAATATTGCGTTAATTAATCTGAAACGAATGTTTTCGATAAGAAAGGACCAGCCTGAAATTATCCCAGGTATCACTCCTTAAAGAGAAAAATTACATTTATGAGACACCCTGTATATAATATAATACATTTATAAAAAAATTATTTTGTGCAATTCGCAGAAGGTGCAAGTTACCGTTGTCTTAAAATCTCTACAGTCTTTAATGTTCACTTGTTCGTAAGGGGTCGTAGACCGGAACCCGTAAAGGATGCACGCCGGGATGCTAGTAATATTGCAATTTGAGCATCGCTTCCATTGAAATAAAAGTTTTTATTAAATCGCGCTAATCGTAAGATAAGATCTACTTAATGTTTGATCCGTGGAAGCACCGTTTGTGGAATTCATTAACGTTTTCAGCATTTCGGAAAAAGAAAATGAGAGCTAAAACTAAAGGAAAAGAAACAGCCATTGAATTAAAGTCGTCTCGATGTTACGAATTGCGCAACTTACTTTCCCGACTTCCTACACGAATTACTCGCAGACGTAGATACATATATTTACGATTTGTCGCGCAACAATTTTTCTAAATTTAAGATCGAACATACGTATCCTTCCATGCTCCCCTTTTGATTTACCGTAGCGTGGAGTAATTAGGAATGTCCTACACAACGAACTAGATGAATCGTACTACTCGAGAAAGACCCACTAACAATACAGTTTCTAATGATGTCCTCAATCAAATTTACTAGCTGACAGCCGCGAAACAGCGAGGATTCCTATTGCAATCGACTTCGATCTCGCAAATCATTCTTTTACCTTATCCACGATTCGTCTTGTTAGAATACGAATGCACGGTCATGCAAAACGCGGAAATCGTCGCGCGCTTCTCCGTTTTACGTTAAATATTATTGTAACGCGTATCGTTGTATAGTATTTGGTACTTAAGTGGTCCGCAAACCGAATATTTCTCGCGACGTCGGAGTTTACATATTGTACCCCCCCATCCCCTTGTAATATTCAATCACCGCGTCGTTACCCTGAATTAGCGGAGCCCTTCCTTTCCGAAATGATGTAAAACGATTGTCTTTATACGAATTAAATCTCCGTATGATGGCAACAAAACCGTCTCTGTTGTAAGACGCGGACAGGTGCCGCTTTGGGACGTGTCACTCTTCGAAACAAACTTTTCCAACGAAATATCGTATTGTAATAGGAAGTGAGTACGAGACGGAATATTATCGTGTATGAATTTATGAATACCAGAGTACTTTCGATATAAAGATTATCTGAAAACTACACAAGGAACCCAAAACTTTGACCGATTTGTTTTATTTAAAAGCCTAACAATTCATTTTTGTACTATTCACCTGTTTTCGTTTAGCGAGGTTGATGTTGAAAATGATGTTTGTAAGATAAAACCGATAATCTGTCATTTGCGAGTGGACTGTGAATTTACCGTGTGACACGATTTGAAGTTAGCAGTCGGCGCGTGACGACGCTGGTTCTTCCAATACACGAGCTCGACGGCGGATTGGGCCGGACTACACATAGCACGATACGCGCAATAAGTCCCGTGCTCATTCGTTGATACTAATCGCTTGCGTATAGTCCGGTCAGTTGAACGAAGCGAATTGAGTAGAGTATTTACGAGGAACCGATAGCAACGAATAGGCACAACAGGTCCTACGAAGGATACGGTTACAGCTTGCGTGTGTGAACGGGGCTGCAATTCTTCCTCCCATCAGAGAGTATCGTGGTGTGTGATTCTATGTAGATTACGCGCTTACAGCTAACTTCAAACTATGTCGCACAGAAGATTCACAGTCTATTTATAAGCGAATCGACTTTTAGGCGCGCTCGATAACTGTTTTATCGACAAAACAAATTGCTTATCGATAGTTACGAGATGTTTACCATCTCCACCATTACGAAGATCAATCAGATCGAGCAATTCAAAGTTTACAGCTATCCTTCCTTCCGGTTACATTTCCCTGAGAACTTTTAGCCTGCGGCGTGGGTTGTATGGGGTGTGCGTTCTACGTCAGCAAACTTTTTTTTTTCGTAGACCCCGAGCATACCCATTGTTGCGACATTCGATCACCGAATTTGATTGAGGATCCGTAAAGATCCTAATGCGCTATTCTTAGCAACATCGATACAATTCCATGTAACTCTAGACAGATCTAATTAACCGCTATTTCCTAGTGTACCAACACTTTTACGACCGTATGGTTTCGATGGAAACGACTTCATGTTTCCTGCGAAAGAAGCAGCGAAGTAGAGGGATAATTCTAGAAAATTCTACCTAACACGAGACTCGGTATGTCGTCACGTTACGACACAAGCATACGTTGCGTCGCGGAATTCGTGTCGACGAGTAACAAGACTTTTGGATATCGTAACTACAAACGTCAACTCTATTCTAGATTAACGTGGATTCACCAAGTGCGAATTTATCTAAACACAACACAGACCAACCAACAAGATACCTTATTATTAGCAAGCTTTTATATTCAACGCTAACAACCTACAATAGATTAATTCCGAGTTAACATAAATCAAAGAACCTGTATACTGCGCTACGTACAGTAGAATTCTTCCTAACGAGTGCCGAGATGAGGAGAGAAAAAGACACAGCAAAGATCAGCTGTAATGGGTTAATCAGTTAATGTTAAAAATCCCTCAAATATGAAGTACCCGTAAAACATGTGAGATTTAAAGATGAAATTGGAAATCTGGGTACGTTGTACACGCTCTAGAATCTCGAATCTTCACAAAAAATTTACTAACAATGACCTACGACGCGTTAAGTGACTCTATCTCGTCGGTCCAACGCGCGTACCTTTACGCGCGCTTTATGGACAAGAATACCTAAAGCGTTCTAACAACGCGGCAAATCAATATGAACTTATAATGCTAAACTGATACCATCGTACGATAGTTTCAGTAGTCTCAATGACATTTGACACGAGCGTTACAAAGTGACGCGTTACTCATTCGCGGTCAATACTATGCATTTGACACTGATGCAGTAATCGCTGGATTACAAAATCCATACAAAGGATTGTCTAGGGGTGCCCAACGATTTTTCAAGAGGTGCGAGAGAATATGTAAAAGAAATTTGCAACCATTAGCCCATCGAATTGGAAGTTTAATTCGATATACTTAAGTGCGAATTCATCGCTTAATATGGGCAGAAGCGATAAGGATGATTGAACTTGAAAGCGTGCGATAGAGATGAAGAAATTTAAGCGCCCCTGTGCAGTATATAAAGCAGTTCAACGGAGCTCTATAGCACCAGATAGATGTAGGATACAGAAATTTTGTGCAATTCTCACGACACAAAGTTTATCTAACACGCAATTCCATATTGATTTCTTCAATATAGTATAACGTCGTAACCGCGGTTGTGTGACCAAAAAGTTCTGAGACAAATTTTTCTAATGAGTTGCAAAAAAAATGAGCTCCTAAGATCAACTAGCACTTCACTAAACCCGTGGAGTCACGGTGATATTTAAATCGTCTGTCGCAGAAGATACGAATAGCATACAAGATCGACGCGTTTCGGGAAGTTTTAACTGAAAGCTCCATATCTTCTGCAATCACCCTATTATCGGGTATTAACCCCTTGTGACTTTCATTCGATCCCACAATTAAAAGTGTCGCTAAAAGGAGAGCGGTCCGATGATATTGAAACCATCCGAAGTAGCGCGACGGAAATATGATCAGTCTCGGAAACCCTGGCTTTCAGCAACGTTTTGAAAAATGGTAAAAGATCGGGAGGGGAGTACTTTGAGAGGGACACATAATTATAAGGTTGTAATTAAAGTTCTTAATGAAAAAATAATAAAGTCTTCAAACTTTTTGGCCACACCTCGTATATTGCAATTTACATAAAAGAAACTGACACGCGATGTATATCTGAAGCAGCGTCAGCTTATGAGAATTTTTAATCAGTCACATGAATTTCTTAAGTTACTTCGATACTTCTTTATTTTATCTGTTACCAAACTGTAAACATAGTAATATTAGAAGGAGCCATTGAAATTATGAGAACAAAAATAACGTGGAAGAGTAATTCTAATTACTTCTTTTCTAAAATTAATAATGTCATTAAGAGTCATTGGTACGCAGCCTCCGTATTAGTAACGCACTACATCTAATGAATATTAAAACCAACGCGTTCGGAATTTGTCGAAGAATGTGCGATATGAAATGACTACGTCCCATACCAAGATTCTACGTCTAATGGGAATTCAATTAGAAAAAAAAGTGTGCATCGATCTTAATGCTTATTTACAGCAGCCAAAATTGAGTACCATCTTTACTTAGGTGGAACATTACATATCTTCTGCTCTTTGATTTACAAGGATATATATTATATGTTGAATTGGATACTTTTTCGCTGTCTCCTGTGTACTTCTCGCACTGATTTTATGGAAGTAATATAAGCGACTCTGATCGTATAATTCCATTCGGCGTGTCGAATGCTAAATGAATTTTTTCATCTTATCACGCGCATTAATATATCATTTCATTAATATACATCGCGAAATTTCCGCGCGTTAAGTTTGGTCGGTTTCGTTTCTACTCTTGGCGCGTATCTCAACACTGCTTTATATACAATACGTATGTATGCATATATGTATGTACGCGGTTACGCACACTTACATCTTCATTTTGTTATCTATTAGCTTTTCCGCGCTATGAGCGTAAATATATATATATCTAGCTATTTAATAATATATAATATCACATGCAATTTAAATAGGATTGTCAAACACGTATCTATGTAGACAGTGTTTCTATTCTTAACTATGATGCGTATGGTAAACGTGATACGAGGTAATCACTCGAAGCGTGCGCATGCACACATGTAGATGTGTACATATATCCTATTACGCGATAACTTTTCGTCTTTTCTCTGAAAGAAAAACAAATTTTGCATACGAGCATCGATCGCGCGATTCGAATATGAATCGTATGCCGCTTTGGTTTTCGACTTTTCGACGACTTTCCTCTAATTGTCATTTATATAAGAGATTTCGTTCCGCTCCCACAATGAATGAAAGACTCCAAAGGACGTACAATTTTTTTCGCATATCTGCTACTTCCACGTTCTATCTACCGCTTTACAAGTTTTGAGACAGCGTGGAATATCAGAGAAAGCCACGGTGCGTCTCGGTACTCGCGTAACAAGTACTTACTTGTTAGTCATTTCACGTTAACGAAATGAAGATTTCTTTTATTTAAAAGACAATCTTAAGTGATAATTAT
Organism: Pemphredon lugubris; assembly: GCA_933228935.1. NCBI lineage: Eukaryota > Metazoa > Arthropoda > Insecta > Hymenoptera > Crabronidae > Pemphredon > Pemphredon lugubris. The sequence continues at coordinate 52,862,681 of OW121817.1, read as the reverse complement.
TACTATAAACAGATAATCATTTTCGCGTGAACAAAGAATTGGTACTTTTTTTCACAGACATAAAAAGCTGATTCGATGTCCAAAGGTTTGAAGTCAACAGTACAGATAATTCGGACTACAATTGCACAAGATGTTGATATTTAGTCGATTCGGATAGCGGCGATTAATTAATAATGCACACTAGCGGTATGCAACAGATGAACAACAAGGTTCACAATTCGCGAATATATTAAACGAAATACCAATCTATCTCGGTTTCTCTACTTGCGCACAGCAGCTATATCGGCACACCGATTAATTAATTGGTATCACATTCCACTTACACGGAAATAGCAACAAGAGCCTCGCAAAACAAATAATAACGAGAACAAGGCAGAAAGAAAAATTATAGGATTGGCTGCGCCGATAGTGTTCTTGCTGCAAGAAGTTTGCGTAGTTATGTACAAATTGGCATTATATATATCACAGTTATAATATAACATGTTGACAAATGCGGAAGGAAATTCTGTAAAGCACCACCTGCTCCCCGTAACTAATAACGTACACTTTCATCTTTCTTCTACTATTCCGAGTGTACTCGAGTAATATGCGCAATAGTTATCTTTTTTATTGTACGCTTGTGAGCACTCAATAATCTAGCCTATCCTAACAGATACTTTTTTTTTTCGTTTTTCTGTTAAATCGTTATTTCGCTAAGTTTATACTTTCGATTCTGGACATGTGTTTGAACAGGGGAAAGAAACCGGAAGTAACGCGCTTCGCTGCATACTTTCTTTTTGATGCGAGAAGGAAACTTGAAATAATTGACTACTAAAAGGTTTACAACAAACTAAAAGAAAGAACGCGCTGCACATGTATGAAATTAGGCAACAGCACTCGTCAAGAAATGTTCCTTCGTGTAATGAGAATGAGGATGTCAGGTGTGCTAACGTAGGGAGACGATGCACGATATGGTCCCCAATGATTATGTAAGCACTATGTAAAAGCGAGTAACAATCTGTATGTATATCTTGCTTAATTCCAAGGCCAATTAGTACTAAGCCCTGTTCCATACAAGATTGTCTTTGCAGCCGAGTAATTTCTTTTCATTGCTCGTAACCGTCATGTAAAGTTCAAATATATAACTTCCTTGTTCGGCACTCCCGGGAAATAATCTCTTTTTTTTCTCAACGATAGAATTTCATTCGCATTTTAATAGTAGCAATCTGTTACGGTATATTGACTTAACGAATTACGTATTGGCAATTACGTTTGCTGCCAAGAAATCTTATTCCACCCTTTTGAATAGTAAATATGTAAAGATAAAATAATCACGATAATATAGTTAAAAATTTCTATCCTAATTTTTCAAAATTAAATACGATATGTTAGAATAGTAGAGAAAAATTTAAAAATACTACAAAGTGAATCGTAAATCTCTAAGAATATTTAGAAACGCTTTAATATATAGGAACAAAATCGCTCGAAACTTCACAGTCTATAAATTTAGGCAGTTTATCGGCGACAAAGACAACCGGGAGATAATATTTGGATGTCACGGTATGACTAAACTAAATATAAGTTCCTCACTACAATGACTTGCCTAAAATTGCTATAGAAGTATTTAAGGACTACCTCTACCCACTGTTGCTTCTTTATCGCAGTGTATTACTGTACGATGCAGTTTAGGTGGAAGTTCACCGTTGTACATATACATACGTGTAAAAAATTATGTTAAAACTTCACCAATGTCTGATAAATAACAACCGATTGGCGATAATATAGGCCGAGCAATTCACCTTAGGTTTTAGAAAGATTTTCTTCCGAAGCAAGGAAAATGGTGTATTCCACGTACTTCAATTTCATCATTTCATCGTTCCATTTGTTCGCGTAAATATTTTCTGTGTGAACTAATCGTATCATTATTGTGCGAATGATTGCTTTTGTAAGAAATACATAAATCGTCAAAGATTAGAATATATTCGAATACGCGGAATGAACAATTTCTCGACATTCTTCTAGAATTAGAATTATGCGAGCTGCTTGCAAGTAACTTGGAATTTCAGAGGCAGAATACTTTATGGAAAGTATTCGGATCGAATGGAGAAAATGTTGAATTTAGCAAGTCGGTCGTTTAAAGCTAACAGATTCGTTTAGTAGAAGATAGAAGTACGTACGTGATATACCTATCTATAATGTGCGTTCGCGCAAGCACGCTAAACTCTCCTGTTACTTCTATCGAACGTGCTTGTGTACAGATGCGTACAGACACGTACTATTGGCCGTAGGAGATACGGCAAAGCGAATTCGCAGACACGGGGTCGAAAGAAACCACATTGTGGCACGACCAATGAGCGTGACTGAATTAGGGCAACATCGATGCAGAGACGCAAAATGAAACCGTCATCGTCACGTCAACTACGGTGCCTTGCTTCGGTTCATGATATACGCGCATACACGTATCTATGCGCTTGCAAATTTGTGCACACACACACACACAAATCTGTTTCCTACCCTTGTTACGTGAGGATGTGCTCGTGCGTAAATTTAATATTAGGTACGTCAGAACACGCTCGTCGTTGCGCGCGAGCGAGCACGCGTGGATACGCGTGACGAGTATCCGTTAAGAACAGTTTTTTTTTTAAGAAACTGCGCATGTAGTATAGTGGACATCACACATATATACCTATGCCGATCAGATAAAAGACTACACGTACTTCACGGATTGAAAAGCTTACCCGATCTACGATTATGTTATCATCGCATTTTGAGTTTTCGAAGTATTCAGTAGTTTCAAGTTTCGAGACATTAACTACCTGATACACATCGTTGGGTCACACATTTAAGGAAGGCCACATTGAACTAGTCTAAGAATTTACTGCTTAACATTTTAAACAAATATATGAGTAAACTTTGGCCTATACTGTCTACCCTATGACACTGACGCAAATAAGTAACAAGTAGTCGAAGATACTTTGCGAATATTGTATATAGTGTCTGAGCAATCTTGTTTTTCATCTCCGTCCTGCGAGTTTCGGATCCTCAATTATTTTAAAGATGATTTCTTTTGATATTGTAAAACAAGCAAAATCTTTTTGAAGTACGATACACGATAAATTGGATCACAAATATTGGATATATCAGAACTGACACTCCCAAGGCTGTATTATAGTAGGGATTAAAATACGTACAGTAGAAAACTATGGAGTCACTATTAACTTGTAAAAAGTAGACACACATACGATTCTTCTGTTTCGGCGCAAGTTCTCGCCGCTCGCAATTTCGCGTATTTCTCCGTATGATGTTTCGAAATTTCGCAATTAGTGGGCGGCATTTTCTGTTTCAGCAGTATAATTATTGTAAACGCCAGCGAAAGCTTTTCAAAAACGTAACGCGAAATACGTAAGTAAAAAGCTGCTGGACTCCATCTAGGTTTTCCGACACGAAATGGAAAAGTAGCTTTCAAAATTTTGCTAGGTACACTTTGAATAGCCATCGCCACTGGCCGCTTCCTGACTTTCATTATGTTTTATCATAAAGACTGGATCATTACACGTCTCAACGACCTTTTTCTCTATGTCCAAGTCATACAATAATGTAGCTTGTAGTGCGTTATACATACCAGTTCGTGCGTATCGTGATGCTTTGGTCAATTCATAGACACTGCCAGCTAGAGTCAGTATGTCTGTAAACAAAAATCAAACGATTTCTTATCTTTACGAAAGAATCATAGCAACGAAAAAGAGCATCCGGTTTTACATGGTCGCAAAGAGATCATTAAAAAGAACGAACGAGTCTACCGTTCGGGAGGAGAAGAAGGCATGTCTTCATTTATACATATAAAAATCACTTGAGCTGTTATTTTGTCGTTGTCTAAACTTATTCTGTTCTGCGTAAAGATAATATATATTTATGGACTCTCACCATTATCGTTGTATACGAGTATGCATGGAGGATTTTCCTTTTGACGTTTGGTTGCATTCGTAATCTCTCTCTTACGACATTCTTGGACGAATTTTATGGCTTCTAACCAGTACTCCATGGCCTTGTGCACTCGTTGATTCATTGTGGTCCCTCGCAAGCGTTCCATCTGTTTACAAGTAGAAAAGAAATAGTTACATAAAATACAACAAAATCTGTTACTTTGCATCACTCAAAATACACAAAATAATTTAAATGAAAATCAAAAAACCGTACTAGCAGTTTCGCTTTAAAATATGTTGTACTCTTAAACCGTTAAAAAATTTGTCCGGGCTTCAAAATGTATTGTATTTCCACTCTGACGGAAAATAGCTTGTAAACGTAATTATACTTGCCTTTGCAATCAAAGTAATCACTCGTGCGTGCTCCCTTAGATAGTCAATAATAAGACGATCGACGCGCGATGGATTTCCTTGAAGACGAGGAATTGGTATATTGTTTGCACTTGTTACTCTTTTTCCAGGGAAATGGGCAGCCAACCCGGCTTCGCACTTCTTCCGCTCTTTCTCAAATTGCTTAAATTGCTCATATGTTTGTTCTAATCTGTAGTGCAATATACTCGATGGACCGGTACGTCTCGGTGTGCTTCCATTGTTTTTAAAACTAATGCCACCATTATAGAGCCCAGAAAATAGGCGAGAAACTGTAAGTGGTATGGAAACTGGCATCACTGACGGATACACGCCAGATCTTACAGCACTTGGACTCGGTATTATTCCTGAATTAAAAACTACATCAGCTGATGAAATTCCGGGTGCATTTTGCATTCTTGGCATCTGATGTCGTTGTTTTATGATATAATTGAAACTATCCTTGTTCACTGAGGATCCTGGAATTTGGTTGGTCAAATGATTCATAGGAGGAAAAGCGATCTCTTTGGTCAAATCGAACCCTTCAACTTTATAAGAGTTAATAGTATTAGGCTGCTTCATATCATTATGATAGGATGTAGAATTCTGCTGTAGCATTTTTAAAGTCTCGCCGTTATTGGCAGTGTATTGTTGATAGTTATCATATCCATATTTAGCAACTGATGGATGCGGATTGCGTGAGCTGAAGTTCTTTGGAAATCCAATTGGTGAGTATGCATTAGACTCCACAATCTTTGATTTTGGATTCATAATCTTCAATAAGTTGTTGTCAATGCTACGATCATTACTTGAGGGACAGATGTTTTCATTTGTGTCCAAATTGTTTCGTGATGGTGCAGTAAAGTCATTCAGAACAGGATAATAGTCGACTAATTGCTTATAATCTTGGTCCACGGCTTGTTCCAGTTTATAGCTGCGTGCCTGTTGTCGCAAGAACTGAAACTGTTCGTTGGGAATGGAAATGTTTGACATGCTTAATCTATTCGAATCGTGTATATCTTTGTAGTCATTGGCGCTGGTACGTTGTACATTAGGTGCAAAACAATTGTGCAGAGTCGTGTCGCCTGGAGAAAAATGTTGCAGTGGTGAATTTGATAAAAATCCAGAATCAATGCTAAGATCAGTCATTGCTGAACTTGGTCTATAAGTTTGATTATTAGCAGTCATACTGTATAACTCGGACATACCAGCTGTAGGATTACTGGTTGAAATAGAGGTTGTACTCTGTTCGATATTATTGTGATATTCCATTTCGTTGACAGTAACTGGATCAGGCGAATCTAACGCCAAAGTTAGTGCCATGTTAAAATTGAGATCTGGATTCATGCATGTTTGAATTTGTTGATAATTTCCAAATAGATCTGCCGTGGATCCTGAACTTAATAAACTTTCTGACCAATTAGTGGATTGATTGCAAAGATCTGAGCCATTTCTTGTTTTCAGTAAATCATGGCACAGAGGCATATTACTTCCACTTATACCAGAATTTTCATTGTTTGGATGTAGCATGTATGGCTGAGAATCAGATTGGTACATAGTCGGATATGAACCAATCCCATTGCTGTACGAAGTTCCTTGGTCCAATTTTTGGCCCATACATGTATTGAGGCTCAATGTTTTAAGCTCTTCAGAAAGATTATTGAAGTTACACTCAATCTTGGCGTTATTGGAAACACTGTGTTCCGCTTTATTAAATGGGTAATGAATACCGTAACGATCTATGCCAGGTAGACAAGTATCCAAATTGCTCTTGATTCTATCTGTCATATAAGACTGAGTATCTGAGCGATATTGGGTGTTACCATTGTAACTGTTGTTCAGGGTACTATCACCAATAAATGAATCATCATCAAGAATTTTGGACACCAAGTCGTTTACCATGGGGTTGTTCAAGTCTTGACTGTCCTCATCTTCAACGTTCGTCTGTGTAAACCAATTAAAACAGATAAATTAGCAATAATGAAACAAGTAAATTGTACTGTTAAGTATAAAGAGATTTGTATCAAATTTTTGTCACATCAAAGTATATGGGACAATGAATAGCATTGTGATCCAAACCCTGCATTAAACTTTACTTTACGCAAAATTACAACGAATTAAAATACTTGACAATCAATATTGATTGTGTGTAGACCGCTTCATGGAGTAGAAAATTAAAGAAAATTAACGTTACGACAAAAGTATTGTGGGTGATACACCTTGGTCCATTATTGCATATCTATCGCAGAATTATTTGCTAGTGAATTGCATGCAATTTCAAACATGTGTCTCATGGATGTTTTTTTATAGATCAAATAAGGAAACCAATATTTCTGTTTCACTGCATATTTAATTTGAGTTACTTCCATGAACATTTTAAAATGCAAAAACATACCAAATTAATGTTAGTACATGTAAATATGATCATTAAAAGGATTCATATTAAATGTCCTGTGTAACAGAGAAACATTGGTCAATCAGTTGGTCAGTCAGATGATAAATTCTATTATTGGTAGAGGAAGTCAAACACATTATTTTCAATGATGTACCTATATGTCAAGGAGCCTCGATTTCAACAAGAACTACAATTCTTTATTAAACTACTCTCTTTTTTTGGATCTAAAGAAAAAAGGAAAATTGCTCAAAACCGCATAGAACCATAGACAAAAATGTTTAAAAAGATCATTTTTACCCATTGTGGCGCAAAACTGGAGCACTCCTAATTACATATATATAGGAAAAAATTGTTTGTATTGACCTGTTCTACCATCTCTAAAATTTATAACTGATGATGCTAGAATTGGGTGTCACCTAGTATTATGCGTGCATTATGACTATCGTGCTTTGTATACATGCATATTGGTTAAAATTGGTTAAAACTATATTTGTCCTATATAAATAATTACCAACATCAAATTTCAGAGTAGAATATAAAAAGCAAGGAGATGAAAAGAATTAGCCTAAGTTACTTACATTTTTGCAATAACTATACTGTGTATTACACCTGTCAGTCGGGTAGTTGTGTCGTGGTTCCAACATGTTAATGTTACGTTCAACTGTGTTATTCTACAAAGAAATATAATTATGTTAAAAAAAGTAAAAACACCCTTATTTATGTGGAAGCACATTTCACAAAATATTATAATAATGAACTGTATATACATTAAATTGTGTGGGTGCATCCATACATAAGTTTAGAATTTTACAATTTTATCATAAAAACTTTAAACAACGAAACCGAACTACGTACAAGACATTTGATTCAAATGGGAGTATTTCAACAAATACCAACAATTTATTCGATTAGAACGAGCGAAGTCGAACCGCAAAAAGAAAAATTCAAAATTTTAATCCAAACAGTTCCAATTACGGTATCAACGTGTTCACCAGCAATGTGCTCAAATCAAATGATTCGCTTTAATCGGACCATTCTAGGAAACAATCGAAAATGCAGGTTTGCGGATCGCGATATACCGTTTTTTAATTAAGTTTATTTCCTGGGGATCAGTCTAATCACACCACCGAGAGCAATGTAGTTATGCTGTCTCTTTTTGTACCCTATGTTGGGTGGGATCGTGCTGCATTTTGCAGAACGGAAAGGTGAATGTCAATTTGTGGTAATCAAAACGAAATTGCAATGGCTTACCTTGCTGACAACAAAACCATTGTTGCCAATAATCGCAGCCAAATTGTGCACCTCGGACAGAGCCATTTGTTAAGGATCACTGAGAATCACTTTGAACATTTGTCATCACCCTTTCTCTTACACGGCTACGATGGGCTACGCTGACTATCAGTGACTACCAGCAACTACCAGCAACTACCACCCGTATGCACGCTCACTTCAACCTACACCACTTTCTTCTTCAAATGGTAGTAGGCTAGATCACTACATAGCACCTTATAATGCACACAAATGCAGGTGCATTAACGGCACCAGTGTTGCCGTTAGGTTTTTCTGAACCCTGTCACTGCCAACGTTAGAACGTGTCCCAAAGGAAATTTTTCAGGGGGTGCAAGCTGAGATAGGATTGCTGATTCATTGGGTAGTTTGCGGCGGTTAGGCAGGTGGCGCTCGTTATCCGGGGATGCCCAGTAAGTAAGTAATGCTTTCGGACTTTTAATTCTCTTATGCACTCTCTTACGTATTGCATTTTCTCGTCTACTTGTGTTGATGAGATTAAGTTATTGATAAGCAGATATTGTATAAGGAAGATCAACTGAAGTAAACCTGAGTAAACCCAACTGAACAAAAAGCCTTCTCAAGCCTTCCTATGGTCGTTTGACAGCGTATTATATTTTGTCAGATGACGGCCTTATAAGATCACGGTTTACTATCGTATGCAAATTTTATAAGATATTTTACTGGTTACGTATGTACATACGCTATTTAGACTATTGATACCATCATAATAATATAGTAGCACTATCGACAATTGAAGGGCTAGACCTGGCTCGACCGAACAACGAGACGCGCCAATTTCCGAAAATTGCTTTTTCACGGAAACATGTAGATACGGGTACAATTTAATGTATTCATTGACTATTGCATTAAAATTTCATTTCAAAATTGGTTCACGCACGATCTAAGTAAATTAAACTTCGTTTTTATTCGTGGAACAACGTGAAACGTGTCAGTTCTATCATCTACAATTTACATTGATTATGAAGAGACGGGTGGAACAACGAGCTACATGTGGCTACGTGCGAAGTTCAACCAAAAGCAAAACGTACAGAACACCGGACGTAGACATTAAACACCTGTCCTGAAAAGTATTTATGTACGCATAGTAGCGTTTGCCTTGTTGTTTGGCCGAGCCCTTCAATTTATCACCGGTTATATGTTATATGATAATCAATGATACTTCAGTTATTATTCTGCAACATTGTGACAATAATTCGATAAATGTTGCGCGAAAGTCTAAAGTGTAAAGAATTCTAAATTCATTAACTAGGTCCCGAAATTTTGTTTTACCAACGCGCAAAATTCCCACTGATTGCGCTACTTTCGTAAGGTTTGATCGAAGCACGCCAAAATTTTTAATTTATGAAAATGAAGCGCAGTTTTGATGATATATTAACCGAAAAGTGGCGTAAAGCCGAAGAAGATGGGGTACTTAGATATACTCTGAACATCCAACATTCAAAAATCCTGAATGGAAGATATCGATTTTTAGCTCAGGTACAGTTGAAAGATCTAAGTAAAGTGTAGCATTAAATTACAGAAACGCATGTAAATCTTGATTTGTAATATATATACAGTAATTTAATGAAGTTTTCTTACACTCTACTCCAGTAACTGTATGGTATATACATATACATACTTATATGTATTATATTGTTCAGTTACAGAATAACAAATAAATTTTCTTCTTGCTAATATGTGATCAAAATTTCTACAATTGACAATGTAGAAAATTGATAATATAATCCTGTGTTTCACAATTGGTTAATTTATTGGTTATTGATTACAGTTGAATACCGACCGTGGAGAAAAAAGAAGAACGCCTCAGAATATCCTTTCCATGGAACAACCTTTCGACCCAAAGCGTTTCAACTTTACCAAACTTGCAGAGAAAGAGATATTAATGCATATAAATGATAGTACTGATGAAGATATAATCGCAATTAACGTCAGCCCTATAGAATATAATCACTCTTTGCTTATAACACAGCGGTTTCAGCAGTTGCCACAGATCGTGACCGAATATAGCTTACAGAAGGCTGTGGACCTGTTTTTTCGTAGTCAATCTCCGTAAGTACTAGTACGACAATGCATCCAATGTAATCTCAGTATAATGTTTTCAGGTATCTCCGGGTAGCCTTCAATAGTCTTGGTGCTCATGCTTCGGTAAACCATCTTCACTGGCACATCTACTATTTAAAGCAGAATATGTTACTTGAGTACATTGTAAGTAGATTCTTTTATTTTCTCATTGCACGTTAACAATCAATTATCCCATCGCTGAGGAATAAATAATTTACATTCTTTATTTTCATATAACTATCTTTTGCAGGATTTACATGATTATGTTGGCCCTATACAAGTACTGAAAGATTATCCAGGAAAAGGGTTTTGCATAAAATACTCCAGTGTCAAGAAAATCGATAATTTAGTAATGTGGGCTTTCGCTATAGTGGAATACTTACAGAAAAAACATATAGCTCACAATGTTTATATCACAAGAGCACAACGTAACTATGAAGATAAGAAATGTACAGATTTAAGGATTTACATTTGGCCTAGGAAGTTTCATGAAGGCGTGAAAGACACTCGTGAATTCATCCCGGCTGTATGCGAGCTCTTCGGCCATCTGTCGATAAGATGTATGTGCTTTCTTGCATTACTTAATTAAATTAGTTGACAATGCAATAGCCGAGTTATAATAGAGAATCGAACAAACTTAAAAGATGTGAACTTATTTTGATTTCAAATCTTTGGGAACAATGTCATGTAATTGGCGTTGCCATTTTTTACTTTTCCCAAGTATCTTTTAAAGATTTAACTTCTTTTTGCAAACGTCGCAGATATATGTATCTCTGAGGTGAAGAAAGTGCAATTTGTAACTGCTTATCTTTTATTTCCAGCCGAAGAGTCATACAACAGTTTAACGGAAACGTATGTGGAAAGTATTCTGAAGGACATAACAGAAGACATTTTCTTGTCTCTCACTGATGAACTAGAAATGTTAATTAAAAACAAAATGATAACATAGTTCTAACGCAAACAAATTTGACTCGCTGAAACTCAAACCTACGAGACTGCCAGGCAGGCTATAAAACATCAACACTGCCGCAACAGTCGCTTTGAACGAGTTGAATTTCACTATTGAAAGCATAGTATGGATGAAATGGTCGAGATTTTTTATTTCTGTTACATTAAATTTCCGTACAGTCTTAGGAACGATGCTATTTATTTCTGCATTAGTTTACATTGGATATATATTTTTATATCATGCCCCTATTAAATTTTATGAAGCATTTTCTTGCGTTTAAATATTTCAAAAAGTGAGAAAAGGCAACTTGCCGAAATTTAGTTACCAGCGTGCGAGCGTGCTTCGGGGTTCCAGGAGAAAGTAAAATTGAAAAGAAAATTGTCGGTGTAATTGAAGTATACACATTGTTAGTGGAACACCGCGTTTTGTAATATTTGCGTTTTCTAAATAATTATGCGCAATGTATAATACAAAGCGATACAAATCACGGATAATTCTACCAATCGAAGCGTCGCCGCATGGTCGGCGTTCTGTATGTTTTTACTCAAATATGCCACAAAGTTATAAGTCTTTCCTTGCTCAAAAGTTACAAAATTACAAGTTTATAAAATTAATGTTCGTGTACAAGCATTCCTTGCTTTGCGAATTGCGTTTCTATGAAATGTATATCAATATATGTATTTTGTTAATTACGACAATATCGTTGATCTTATGAGTCTGATTCGAAAAAGCTTCCTAGAAATTGTAGACACATATTTGTATGGATCGGGCTAAACGTTTATTTACACACGGTAGTAAAAATCTGTTTCCGTTATAAGAGTTTCGCTTAGGATCTAAATATTCTTCAGACTGAATCGACAAAGTCACATCGTGCGGGAAGTCTGTATCTCTAATTAAAATTAAATTTCATATATTGTCCAGAGTAGAGCTAATTTCGATACGCAATTATTATGTAGAAAAAAAGTCAGATTTCTCGTATCTTTTCTTCCTAGGTACAAAATTTTAAAAATAATTTCTCACATTTACGGTTTCCAAGGCGTGGGGGGCCTCGAAATTTTAGACGTGTAAATCTTAGCAGGGATTTCCGGCGTCCCGTGGCGATTTACGAAATTAAGCTATATGCATCGTGCATTGCTAGCATAACGCGGATCCACTGGACTAGCACCATGCTAGTCTCTTCTTTTCAGCATGCTAGCATCTTGTTTCCAGGGCACATATTGATATCATATTTAATTGTAATTTAGTTCTTGGCGAATGAGGGTTTTATTAGTTGTTCCTTTCCCTCCTAGTGTTCGTACACTAGGCAAAACTGGTATCAAATGCCCGTATTACACAAATGTCGAGTTGCTGGAAATCTTGGTATATGTACAGTGATAACTCCTCAATTTTTCACTCAAGTGATTCAATGCCCTCGTATTTAGATAGTTTGTCGCTTAAATATTCCCCTATTTTTATTACATTTGTAATATTCGATAATTATTACTGATATCGATTTAAATTAACACATGCATGCCATTTGAAGAAAGTAGTGTATTTCAGTTGATTTTGTCTGGGGCTCACCTACAAAACTTCGAAGCTTAGCTTGTAACGTAATTACGAACATGTGCCTGAAGAAGCACATAGCCATTTCAGTTTTCCGTGTTGCATACAAAAGTCCTCCTACGCGTATACATATGCTCACGTACACGCCAATACAAAACATTCTTAAAGACTAATACCTTCAAAAAAGGGAATTAAATTTTGCATGCGCAACTTCTTAGGGCCTATTTCGATTGAAACACTGATGACAGAAAAATTGAAATTTCACCATACCCGTAACTAATTTTTAATACCGTATTTTTGCTTCGGCATGGTTGCAATTTTGATGTGTATTTTTTCTGGAACTGACTTTTCTCATTTCAATTGGTTATCCTACATATAGTAAACTTTAATCGGTAAATTGTTTGGTCCGTCTACGATGGTGATTCCTTGCCAATGCGTCAATAATGGTTACTAAGAAATAGCACACCATTAATATTACAAACTTATCAAATAACCAGGAAATTGTTGTTGCACCATCCTAAAATACAAAGTATATAATAAGCAATCGCCAAGCGCGCGGTTACGAAGATATTCAATGTCAATTGCAAAAACTTGACTTACCATAGATGACTTATCATGCAATTTTTGTGTTTGTTCAATGAGGTATTTCTTTAACGGTTCTTGAAACCTTGAACCGACGTACGGCACATTTGCCAGTAGTTTGATACATTTATCTAGAAGTTCTTCGTTGAACGCTATAATTACCGCTAACTGTTGAATATGCATTTTGACAACAGCTTTTCCTATAAGCGTTGCACCAAAGAACGTCCAGAACGGAATGAGATAGTGGCCACATGTCAAGCCGGCAAGATCAAACAGCGGATTAGGAATCTAAAAGTTATTCCTTGTGGTTGAGAACAAGTCATTAAAGTTTTTATAGGATATATGTTTTATAAATTGGTATAAAGACAACATTGGTGATATATCAAAGTAAAAAAAACATTTGAAGAGTAAATAAAAGTCCTGTTAAAAAATATAGTAGTAATAATATTACAAAAAACAGTTTACATACCGAAGCACAGGCAAGAATTCCCCAAAAACCAGCTTTCTGTACAAAGTGTTTCATAGCTATTTTAATACGTGTTACCAGCGCTACATCTTGGCCATTTTCTAATGCTTCTAGAGCTTCTAACTCCTTCAGATCTTCTTGATCGAAGTCATCAGATTTGTTATTTTTTTTGCTAATTCTTGCAGCCCTAGCCATGAAATATGGTGGCAGTTCGCCAAGAGCTGTACCAGCTCCCCAAAGCATTGCTTCTACGCGTACTTTTCTCATAATATTGAAAATTCCTGCAGTCCACATTGGATCAACTGTTGTTGGGCATACTATTTGATCGGGATACGGTGGTTCAGGAAAATTAAGACCACCACATTCATACGCTGCCATGGTGACAGCTGCAATATGTGGTCCGAGGTAAAGTACAAAAGTGTGTAAGCCTGTACCAAGCCCTACACTGGAAAGAACACCTAAACCTACCCAGTACAACCACCAAATGACATTCGATTCCCAGGCTTTAAAAATCTGAAAATGCATCAACGTATTATGAGTAGTTCTTATTGTTAGCAATAATTCTAATTTGCACGCAATATATGTATACACAGAATGTTGTGTACTTACAAGATTAAAATAAAAATACGTACATAATTTTTCATGTTTGTAAACTGAAAGCTCATTATACGAACATTAAAACTTCCATTCACATTTAGCTTGGAATAATGTTAGACATATCGATACTTTGTTTGATTAAACAAATGTGAGCATAACTTTTAAAGGCATAACTACGAGTGATTTCAGTTTACAAAACTTGTAAAGATATAATACAAAGTAAGGTGAGCACCTACTTCATTTTAGTCACATGAATGTCCTTGTTTTTATTAGGAACATAAAAGAAAAGTAATATATATTAAACACGTTCACTGTTTCACGAGGCCTGCAATGAACATGTTCGTTTTTTTTTAGATAATCAGAATTATTGAATATCAAGGTTATCAACCGCTTTACAAATGCAAATATTTTTTCCGATGTGGTCTGAAAGCAAAACACGATGGATGCCAGATTATCGTCGTGTACAATGGACATAATTTAATAACCAGTTAGAAATTGTTATTTGATCGTCTTGAGACTAAACATTGCGTACCGATCGAAAAGACAGGCGCCCATGCACGTGCTCATGGTTAGATAATCGATAAAAAAATATCAATCATGCTGATATTCCAAAAAAAAATTTCGTACGGCAGTACTCCTATCACATCTTGCAACTATTGTTTGATCTAATTCTCTTTATTCTGTGCCGAAACAAAGACATTGAGAGAATTAATGTCTAGATGCCCTGCCTTACATTGCATTTGAAATTGAATAATAATCTATGTTTTATTATGAGAATGCACCTCTTGTTGCGGCCCAGAGATTCTGCTCAATACCAGAAACGATACAATCATTAACACTGTACTCCAGACGGTTATTCTATAATGTAACATCTTCTTCCCTAAGGCGAGTATATTAATAAGCAGCTCTTGGAAGAAGTAACTTAACGTGGTGATTGGGTGTTTCCAAAGTGTTAAACATTCTGGATCTATACTAAGTTCATTATCTGGACGATTTGAACCTTGTAACAATGGAGAAAACGACTTTTCTCCGGTGCTGGGTTGAGCACCATTTGTAGAAACTGAGTCCTTAACCCGACGAACGGCAGTGGTATTTCCCACCATGGTACTTCCTAACCGATTAATCTGTGGATAAATAACAAGAAATCCAGGATATTGAAACAGAATCTGTGGTCTAAATTAAAAGCACTGGAAAATACAGTAAATTGTCGTGGAGATCGACTAATACAAAACTAGGAAGACTACAAGTGTATCCTGAAAAGAAGACACTAGCTTAGGAATGCATTCATGCTAGCATGATGCTAGTACGGTGCGTCCGCGTTATGTTAGCACGATGCTACGGCCAGAATACATCCTATGCACGGATAATGCTATCTAGCATTCAATGCTAGCACCATGCTCGCATAATGTTAACATTTGAACGCGCGCCGCACGGAGCGCAGCATCATGCTATGCATGCATAAGATATTATATTGGTATAGCTGCAACTACAAAACCAATAAAATCAAACTAATTGATCTTTATGTCGTAACATCATCATTTCTGATTTTTTTTGCCTTCTGTCAATTATCAGAGTAATTATTGATGGAGCATTGTTCTGGGCATGCTACAATGGCATAGCGTATGAAGTTTTGAACGGTTGATCATGGATGGTCGAAACTCGCAATTACGTTGATCATGGAAATGAGAATGCCAGGGAGTCCTGCTAGTGCGTCAGCTTGATCGAAAAGAGACATGAATGATACACATAAGCCAGATAACTATGTAACCGAAAATGAGACGCGGATAAAGAAAAAATGTAAAGCCCAATACAGTCAATAAGGAAATGAGGAATTACAAACACTTACGCACGAAAATAAGGATTCACAAACACAAAGAAAAAAAATATGTGGTAGGTAGGATTAAGCATGGAGTAATTCAGAACAATTGGCTGAAAAAAAGTATTAAACAAAAAGTAGCTGTAAATTACACGATGAATACGAGGATACAGGTTTTGGGACGTGAATACGAGACACCCTATATCAGGTCTGCTCAAGTTCGAGCCGGTGGGCCCGATCTGGCACCTGTTCGCCGTTTAGATCGAGCTAAACAAAACGCGACACAGTAGGATTCAGGACAGCCATCGAATATCCAATCGAATGTTTGTCTGCAGTGCTTAGCGGCTCTGGCAAGGGTAACGGGCCCCTTACCTGGTCAATTGAGCTCAAACTTGGGCAGGTCTGGTCTATGCGGTAATTTATATTGTATTGTATATCGATATGCGATGTAATAATAAATAAGGAAAAACCAATGAACGTAATATGAAGAACAAAATAAGATAGCGTGCGAATGTACGTGTGGGTGTAAGTGTGGTGAGGCATTCTTCTTCCTTCTGTGATCGACGTCATTTTCTAGGTCAACCGGCTGAAAATAAAGGTTACTACTGCTATTACTATGACTATTCAAGCAGTTTGCAAACAAAGACTAAATACGATACATCTTTGCACGTCTATTTTTTTCCCACGCTACTTCAAAATAATAACGGTCAAAGCACATGATGGCAACAGATCATTTTCTTACTTATTACAAATGAAATGGTTAAAAAAAAATGTGATATTTAATCCATTATATAAAAATTACTCTGTTTACGGCTTATTTCGGTGATTTAGCAAGTTCAATTTTCTTGCCATGACCTATCGAAATTTGTATCAGTAGAAAGCTTTCAATATAAAAAATATTCATTTGTAGTGATAAGTATTTGAAGCTAGATGTTACGCTGTATGGCGGTCATTAAACTTCCAAGCCCAACGATCATATGTAATTATGTGCATTCTAAATTCATATAATATAATACAGCATGAACTATCTGCAGGGTGGGTGCATAGTGTACCATATTAGTCCTGCTTCCCGAAATAGGCAGACCATGTTCCTTTAGCAAGCCCTTAAGCTGTTCGCGTGTCATGCGCTGTAGAGCAGGCATCATCGTAGTAGCGCTCATTGAGCCTCTGCTGTCCACGTGACGAGAGTTGCTCTCGGAGTTCTCTGTGGTACTGGTGACGCTCGCACTCGAAGCAGCGATCGCCTTTCGACCTACCCTTCTTCTCACCATCACCAAGCACCGTTTAGTCAATCTGTACCACCAACTAATTACTAACATTGTCCCATGTATAAAAAGATTAAAGCATTCTATAGTATTACATCGTTCAACAATATACAGGGTGTCCCGTAACGTATGGGAACCACTTTAGGTATGGATTTAGAACTTGAAAATAGTAACACAAGTTCATATTGGTAAAGGAGTGATGGTATGCTTCGTGTTATTTTTCTTTAGGGGGTTCCATGACTCAGCGCGACCGCGAAGGTTTAAGCCGTACATTCTCTTGATCGTAATTTTTTTTTTCAGATTTGGACGAATGGGGTCTTGTTTGAAACATAAAGGACGAAAACACGAACGTCCTTTTTTCCAAATTTCGTTAAAAAATTTTGCTTTCGATAATAGTTTAATAAAATGCTTCGTAAAATTTCTGGTAAGTTTAGGAATAGAATACAATCTTTTATCGAAAATCTGAAAAATACGCAGATTCTTTATTTCTCAAAGGAGACCTTGTTCATCGGAGTCGGTCAATAAAATTTACTCGAAAGTGACTGCCGATTCTTCGTCGGTATGTTAGTGCTCTTTCTGGGGCAGCTTATCAGAGCTGAGTATGACGGCGATATTTCGCCCAGATCTTATTTGCATTTGCAATACCAATCAAATGAAGGAGAGTATCGGGAAATGTCTCGATTTCGTGTTTGGTTATTGAGAAATATGTCCTCATGATATTTCCGTCACTCATTTTGTACGTCAAGAGAAAAACACGAGAAATCGAACGTATAAGCGCATTTTTCAAAGATTTTTCGTAAAAAGTTTTGATAATTCTCTAAGATTTCTCGGCCAGTGATCAAATGGAAAACACGGGTCACATTGTTGTGAGAAAAATATATATCAACAATTTAATATTCATGTTGTTTAATGTTGTAGATTACTAAAAATCGGCCTGGAACAGCTAATGTATGTGCACTCACAAACGATACGCTATCATAATACAAAAATATTGTTATGCGAATAATAAGTAAAGAAAACTGTATTGGTTCTTAACTCCCTACAACTGGGAAATTTAATAATTTACTTTTCGATGTCTGCTATTAACCACCTCTGTTTTAACTGTGATCGGTCGGGTTGATATGCAGTGCATATCAAGCTTGTTCAAGGGCATTCAATAAGATTAAGTTTGTAATGTCAAAACGTTACTCTGTTACACAGTTTTCTTTTGTTATAATACAACTTAATTGTACCACGACAATGCACCGTACACAGAAAGATATTTCTCTATAAAACTTTTAATAATGAAACATCAATGTACATTTGAATAAAATAATTCTTGTTAAAATGCCAACACAAAGCATGAAAACAAAAATGTAAATTCTGGCAAACCAATTGTAAACATAAATAATGATGCCAAGAAAGATCGGTTTACAAATTTCGTAAAACTTGTTACAGATAAATCTGCACAAAGGAGCAAAACTCCATCGTTAGAAATGCATTTTAATATGTAACAACATTCATTAATTAAAAAACATTAAACATATGAGTGCTTTATCGACCAACGTGACGCTTTATCATATATTTTGCGCATTCTGAACCAACGGTAACAAAACATAGTACAATATGCAAGCACCAAACAATTACCATGATAAGAATGATTACGCATAATTTTATAATTTGTGATTGATTAATCTGGCAACGATCCAAAGTTTGTACAATGACTCCAAGATTTTATAGAACTCATTGAAATTAAAGTATCCATGTTGAGGTCAAATATATCACGTTCACATAATTATGAAAATTATATAAAATCTACATCCTTCGTTATGTAACACTGATTTTGACCAAGTATGATACATTACATCAGTGACATCCAAATATATTTTCATTGTTTGGTAAATGCAGATCGTACATTTAAACTTATTAATTGCACATGGAAGTTCGACACAAAGAAAACATAACCGAGTGTTAGAAAAAGATTTCGTACCTACTTGCATAGGTGCTCAGCAAAAAGGAATAAATACGTGGAATATGTCTTAATGCACTACACCTTCAATGCACAACGAATTTACTATTTCTTAATAGATAATACAACAATCTGATTACCTTTAACCTTACAAAACGAACGTGATTGATCGTCGAGCCAATATAAAATAGATTCTTTTCAACTGATCGCGGAATACATGTTTACGGCGGAAAAAACTTGTTCTATAATATCTTAGACAATCGTTGGCAAGCATATGCACTACCCAAAGTTTCCGTTCTGTTTCAGCAATTAATTAAACTGCCAATTCAACAATGACGTGTACTACGGTCCTACGGATCATGGCAGAAATATATAAGCTGATACAAAAGCAGGGCCTTGAAGCACTTACAACTTTAGTTCGTAGCTCCCAAGTATAGAGGCGCAGGTGTCAATCCACGTGTGACATGTGCACTAGAGGTGGTAAATTATCGATAGTACTATCGCACCATCGATTGTTATTTTACTATCGATAGTGATATCGATAGTTGTTTAAGCTGTTAATAGTCCAGATGGCGCTGCCAACAGTCTGCATGGCGCACTCCTGTTTAAAAATATGTTATGAAAATTGCGCACGGTAATGAATAGCGGTTTTATTTTAGCGTTATCTAAGCACAATTATGTAAACACATTGCGAATTGTTTTTATACTCGATATGTATGCAAGTAGTATAATGTGTTCATTTTGCATAAATGGAGAGGAATATTCAGTAATACATAAAAGGATGTAAGATATAAAACTGTATGTATTGGCAAACCTACAGTCTTTTTCCTATTATGTCTTTAAATTAAATATTGATTATAGCATCTCTGCCAAATACAACAGATCGTAATATTTAACTGCGTAAGAGCAACTTTTCCGAACGCTTTGTGGCACAAGACACAGTCAAAGGATTAACCTTTCTTTGCGTCGCAATGAAATCAAGAATTCTACCTCCGAATCCTGGGATGCAAGCTCCCGTGATAACTGCATTTCTCGCAACTACAGCTCCACCACCTGTCCCGTTGTCACACACTACAAAGAGGGTTGGCAGCTCTACACTGGTGTAGGAACGCCACTTTTGAACAATAAATTACTATTCTAGGCAAACATAGGTCTGATCAGGGGGAGTGCGGGAGGCGGGAAGCAACTACAAACGGCAGTACATCGGCGCGAGATTTTGATGAAAATTTCAGCATATGATTCTAGATTGGTATTCAGGAGACAGTTTTGGGCAGACTCATGACAGGGTTTCTCAACCATTCAGCGACCTAGAGGGCACGAAATAAATATAATTATTCGTAAAAAAAAAAAATACCGATTTTGAAGATTAAAATGCTCCGAAAAGCATGGAATAACATTCTTCCCGAATAAAAGTACATAAAAGAAAAAACGAAAGCAGAAACGAAAAAACTAATAAGTTGATAATTAAGCAACAATACTTATTAGAAATAATGTCGTGAAACAATCTCGTGTATAAAATGCATATGGTTATACTATCCAAAACTGCTGGATTATTAGTTACCGTATTTTTGATACTATATGTACGGTTGTCGCTGACCGAATTAACCGTCCCCTCCCGATCTATTGTTAATTTTGTATACTTTGACCCGAATTGTACAGTTATTATTTATTAGGTGTTGTAATACGTATTATTTACCGCGATGATACATCAATTTATGATTTAAAACGCGAACGATTTGATCTTACAAGCCTCGCGATCGCGTCGCTAATGGAGTCAATTTCCGTTCGACCATTAATTTATCTCCATCGATCGTCTCACCTGTGTACCGCTACCAGCCGCTGAATACTTCATGAATTCGTACTATTTCATGAATCAACTTCCAAACGCACCGTTTTCCAAGTCACGCATATCGTATTTTCGAGCGTGACCAGACGACGCAAAGCAGCACGTCCAATTCTGATGGAAGAAACGTCCGCTCGAGTCGGATGCAGGTGGATTTGCGCAATGATCGTCGAAAACCCTTATATTTGAGTCTCGCATGTTTAGACGGGCTGTCTTATCCTACACCATCAATTACCAACGTTATTTCATGCCTGCGCTATCGAGCAATCGTTGAAGTAATACTTCAATTTATACGTGCATAGAAATGAACTACCGTATCAGGTTACCCGTTACAATTTACCGTGCGATTATCAATTTCGTACAAGCTGGATTATTGCGAATTATGTGAATCGCGAGAGTTGAATATAAATCCTAAGTCGATACTTAGGTTTCAATTGTTTTTTTATTCGATTTTTATTGTTGGTATACTTTCGCGTGACAAAAGTACCGGGTTCCTCTTAATTCCGGAATAATGTTGAAAAGTTAATGGCGCTGGATAATGAAAATTGGGTTTCGTCAACAGATTAGGGGAATTATATATCGACATCTTGGATACGTTACGTTTATCATATGTTGATCAATTTTTTTAGAATCAACTAGTGTATTCAAGGAACATCGTAGATTTAAAAAAGCCGCTATGACAGTAACGGTACTGGACGTACTGAACGTCCTTCAACATCAGATACGTACAAATGGAAACATTGACATCGTTCTCGAGACGCGTTTAATTGGAAAATAATTGTAAAATATAATAATTGCATGATTGATATAAATACAATTATTTTGCAATCCTCACCCGGCGCCTTTATTAATATACGAGTATTATGTATTAACGATGCAGCGAGCGTACTAATTATGAAATCTTTATGATGCATTAAAAGGATCGTATTGTAATAATTTGCACTTGTAACAACGGTGAAAATTGACACCAAGATACTGTAATAAAATGTAAACGTTCCGACCGTGTTGAATTCTATGCAAGTTATGTTCTTAATCTGGAATTTTTTTTTTAATAATTCACAATAATTTACCCAGAGAAGCAAATGTAATAATGCAGACTAACGTAATACAACTGTAATGGAACTAGTGTAATGTATACCAACAGGAAAATATGTCTGGCATTCTGGCTATGCAAATGGATTGGGCGGAGCAGATTTTTCAACGTGGTGATTGACCTTTGTCTGGCGTAAGGTACCGCCATACAGATGTACCTGTTTTTATGTACAATGACATTATTCCATTAATCTATGTTACCTCAATTTGCTATTATACATAGATTCCATGCAACTATATTACCTTCATTAAACTGGACCAAATATATACCATAACAGAAATATAATTAATTAATTTTTTTCGAATTTTTCACGTCATTTGTGACAGCTACATTGCGTACGAGTGTCCAATCAACCATGCAAAAGCTATCTTTGCTAATTTATTTCGGGTTGAACAATTTCTTGTATCCGCTTTCATCATACTGCTATTTTTAGCGGAACTCAATAATTGCGAGCGCACGTTGCAACGGTCCAAAAGGTTCATCGTCGCCGCGTACGGTTGACGGTTAATGACGTTCGTTGGACGTAACTTCCTATGAGGATCCGACCTCTTAATATTAATATTGTCTCAGTCATACTCGTTCGAATGTCTACAGGTATGACTGGTCAGAGGCGACGATAATTCTTGAGGATGATCAAAAGTCCGTAAGAGTCCAATGGCGGTGGCCGTGGAAATCGTGTCGTGAATTCTAAACTAACTCAGTCAGATCCGCCTTGACGTGTCAGTGTCCCTTTCCCGCTCTGTCCTCTTCAGCATCAAAGACAGCGCAAAGAAGCGGAATTACGATCACCCACCTCTCGTCGTTTGGCCAACCTTATAACGAAAACTAAATATCCGAAATGTCGTTCCGTTTCGACGCCAGACGCGTAAACCGTTTTTTTGCAAATTACTTGGCGCTGCACGTAAAGTTTCTTAAAATCGTTTACTCCTGGTTCGTTGCTTTGTCAACAGGATTTACCGTTGAAATTGCTTTGTAAAGCCCATTTCGGAGTACGCACCGAACGCTCACCGAAATCAGTTATTTCCCAAGTTTGAAATTAAGGTCAAAACAACAGTATGTTAACGATAAGACGAAAAAACGATAGGTTGAACACCCTTGACGCTTTCTGATTTTTTTTTAATATCGACGATGGTGGATTTCTCAATACCGTAATCTTCCGCTATTTCTACACCACTTTTGCCAGCGTTGGGATTTCTAATAATATCTAACGTCGTTTCAATTGAAAGTACAACGCGTTTACGTTCGGTTGTCATGATGATGCTACGCACGAGCTACAACTGAATTAAAATTCTAAATACGAAGGAAGGCAATTAATAAGTCGTAAATAGTGACGGACTGTATTCTTGCCAAGGGAAATCCTCTAAGAGTACGGAATAATATTGTGCTATGTACAGTGGCGTATTTGAGGAAAATAGATACTATGACAAATGCCTTCTATTTTTAAAGGCTTGATATTTATCTTTCATATAACTTGACCATAACATCTGGTAAAAAATTGATGTAAATCTCCTTGACCTTTTACTTAACAAATTGCGGCATTACAGATTTATGTTCCGAAATACTGCGCTGAGAATTGAAAATTAAATTTTAGTCCATAAGAAATTGTTTTTTTTACAGATTAAGTACTTGGCACTGCCCTAAACCTTTCTTAAAATAAACAAATTTACTAAGCCCGAGGCAGAAAATTTGGAGTCAGACTCGAGATCGAAAGAAAAATGTACTGCTAACGTTCGTGGTACGAGCAGAAAAAGATTGAGGAATGAAAAATGTTTCGTTCGAACGAAGGGGAAGAAATCGCGGAATAGAAATTCCGAAAACGTAGATTCTCGTGAAAGTACGATCGCGATGGAAGGGAATCAACGGAAAGCGTTGGCTTGGCAGTTTCTTGGATCGGGTATATTTATAGAACGATTGCAAATGTATGAACCTCTCTTACTCTTGCGTTAGATCCCTTTATCACGCCCCGATCTGTCTGAGATACAATCAGTGACTCTTGTCACAAAGAAGAAAAACTGACAACACAGCAAAACCCATTCACGTTCGAGCCAATCTTCGAGTATATTCATTAATTCACCACCTGGTGACTACCGTGAACTAAGAGGATCACGTAAACAGCAGTGGAAACTCGTTCTTTCGACTCCAACGAGAATTTATTGAAATCGGCTATTGAAATAGACATCATGGAATTTAAACGACTGACACTCGTGTAAAGAATTAACTTAAGCATCGACGTACGTACATAAATACCACCGTGAGCGTAGGCATGTACAGGGTGAGTCCCGCAATTGGGCCGATTTACGTCTATCGTCTGGATGGAGATAGTACGAAGTTAAACTTGAATGATATGAGATATCTGTCTTCCTACGACTTCACTTTTTTATTTACGAAGTGTTCACTATGCGATGACGTAACGTCCAAACGCATTTTTTAATAAAACATATATGTCTTACCGCGAATCAATTTTTTTTAATTTGTGTTCAAATACTTGTATAAGGGGGATGTTGCCCCGCAGAATCGTTGTCCGTAAAAATATATCGAATTCCGTTAAAAAAAAAACTTACCGTTACACGAGTTAGACTTCTGACCGCATTTCATCTCGTAAGTGATTCCGTTTGCCGAGAGTCATTGTCGATTCTTTGGCGGCGGGAAGTCGTCGTGCAGGAAGAGGTCCTCACAGCTGTGCATGGCGGAGATATTTCGTTCTGAACTTATTTCCATTTGTAATAACAATCGCATAGTAAAGAGTAACGGGGCGCGTCTGATTGTGATGACTGTTTATTGGCAATGACATTCTTTATAATATTTTGACGAATCGTTTTATATTTTGGGAGAAAACTGTAAAAAGGACTATGCTCATGATCGGTAAAACGACCCAGTGTTATATATGGGTGAGAGTAATTTAATTTATAGCTGAATTTAGGCAAATTCTATTAAACCGTTGATTGTACCTTATTCTCGACTATACATACACGTTTGTCTCTCTAAAACGAGCTCGTTAAAGTTTGGCCCAGCTTGCCGCGTGAGGGGCCCCTTATTCCCTCCACAGCTGCCAAGCAATGCGAGTATGCATCTGATTGGAGCCCCAGCTTCTGTCGCTCACAAATCCACTCTGTTCAGTTTTGTTTCACTCGGTGTAACCGACGGAGAGGGGGAAGAACCGAGCCCATGGGGTCCAACTTGGACAGGCCTGCTAGCAAAATTTTTGTCAGTTGACTAATCTTTTCTATAGACCTTTCGAAGGAGGTTATTTATTATGAAAACACTCCCTTATTGTTAGGGATATATTGTAGTCATTTTTAGCTCTACGCGGAAAGCAATAATCACAAGGTCATTCCTACCGGTCGGTGACTTAATTTCACAATGAGGTCTGTGTCGGAAGCAGAAATGTTTAAATGATGCGGATTCGAACGAATTGCGCGTCAGCGGTTGATGCTCGGTTTAAGGGGAACATGAATTAGAACGGCATAATTTATATAACCTTGAGACTGTACATCTGTTTGCATACATCTTGTACAGAGTACGAGATACAAAAGCATTTTGAAATCTATTTAAAATGGGGTGCATGTACGGATGCCGACAGTTGAATATATTCTGATATTGTACACACTTGCAATTAGTTTGCAAACATTTTTTATTCGGGCCGATATATCATTTGCCGTTCTGCAATAATGTCCTTTCTTCCCTAAGTATAATCCTCCCATCAATCTGTACATCAAATTAAAGCGGCCTGCTTTAATTATTCCTTTTGCCGCATAATGTTTATAGATATTTGAATTCGGGAAGAGTCCGCGAGCAGTGTAAAACTGTAGAAAAGTACTGTTCTCAAAAATGAAACGATGAATATAACATAAACCTATTAATTTGTTTATAATGGAACTGCGTAATAATGTAAGAAAATGTTAAGTGTCCCGTCGTCCAATTACAACATTTTAAGAAATGCTTCTGAACGTCACTTAAATAAAACACGAACGATAAATATATAGACGTATCTACTTCGTCATCATCTATACGCCCGTACACGTAGATACATCTTCTTTAACCGGCTGTATTCCATTGACAACACTAGATCGTGTAACGATCCTTCGAATTCAGATCGTGATCGTCATGGATCGCAATTAATGCATCGGATTCAAAAGGCGCCTGATCTCGAATGGCAATCACGTATCGTTGAATGATGCGCGCGTTTGGGTTACGACGATCCTCTTGGGTACGCGGTGTCCACTGATGAACCATAGTGGGGGATCAAGAGGGCCTCATATCCTCCGTTCTGTCTGTAGATCCAACCGACCCATCCCATACCCAGCGTCTCCATATTCTCTGCCTATCCCCTCAACCCCTTTCCCACGCCCGGAGCCCTAGCTCCTGGTATAAAAGCAATTGCGGAAGAAGAATGTCAGCATCGTGCGAAAAGTTAGCGGACCAGGTAGACCGAAGGGGGGTAGTGTTTGGATGTATCGCGATTTCAATCTAGACATACTTCCGACGTCAAAAAACTAGAATCCCTGGAGTTCGCGGTGTCCGCTAGTAATTTCTTTAGACTCATAGGAAAACAGTGTTATTATTTCTTTAAAATGGCCCAGTGGAACGCTTTTGTCCTCTTCGTCGTCGCGACGACGATAGCGATGGTGGAGTCTAGAGCGATTTCTGCTGAACCGAGTAAGTATAGGAATACCGTAAAGTATAGCGCTCGATTGATTAGTAGAAATTAGATACTCGATAGTAAATAGAGAAAAGTGAGTAATTTTGAGTGCTTCTGTAATAATACCGCGTTTGGTCCTTTCAATTTGTTTTTTGGTACCATCTTTCCAGTATTGTGTATTGTCTTTGTTTGTGCCAAAAGTCAGTAGCAGAGTTTTCACCTACCACTTTTATTTCAATCTTTGCAATTCTATCTCATAATTCGAATTCTAAACTTTCTCGCTCCACGCTTTGAAGTTTCAGTGATGCTAGATCCGTATGGAAATCCAATAGTATTTCTGAGGGAGAAGAGAACAGCCGTGCATCCCTATCCCCAGAGAGCTATGATGTTCACTGGCTATTACAGGCCAGTGCGTCGTACGAATAGTGGCGGACAAGCTACTGGTGTTTTCGCGCAAGGCAATGCTGTAAGCGGCGAGGCATTTTTCGGTGATATGCAGTCGCCGCATTTGAAAGAAGGCCCGGCACCCGCTGAAGAACCGGAAGTATCGAGCGCCGAAGCGCAAGCAGCGCCTGGTCCCGATGAAACCTACGGCGAAGAAGACCAGACGCAAGTGCAAGATGAAAATGGATTTGAACCAGAGGATAATCACAATCAGGATGGACATCATCAGCATCAGCAACCCCAGGATGAACATCACCATGAAGAAGAGGAAGGGCATCGCCATGATCATCATCATCACACTGTCACACCTGAGGTATAGTATTAACGCAGTCCTCTTTATTTATTCCCAGTTTGTCGGTAAAATCAGATAGTTCAAAAGCTTTTGGTACCTACTTTTGAGATTGACCACAATGAAACGACGATATCCGCTAATTATATCCTTGAAAGGTCAACGTTTCGTAGGTCAATGAACTCGTCTCAAGGGCGACTACTCGTCTAGCTAAACGAAAATATATAGCTCCGTGTAAAAAATGATCGTTTGAAAATTTCGTAGGCCCCTCCACCTACATATTTTTTTGAACGACGACTAGCACAAAGCATAATTGTGTGGATAGAGTGTACTGCGACACCCTGCATAAAGATCGCCATTACGTGTTTCACAGGAGCAGGATCCTGAACGGGTACCTGTTTTCACTACCGAAGGATCTGCCGCAACACCAGTCGAGGAGCCAGTGCCCTCCAACACGGAGGTACCCGCAAATCGGCCAAAGGGTCATCGCGGAAAGAACCCTAAGAAACGACCTGTCGTGATCGAGGAAGACGATGACGATTACGAAGACGAAGAACCAGCCGTACCCTTTGTCCCATTTAAGGGCAACCGTAGACAGAATTATCCCCACTTGAATAACTTCTTCCCCATGGTCTTCAGTTTCCCTGGTGGTGCCACGCGGGCTGGATCATCCGGATCCCCACCGGGTACGATTACCGCGATTGCTAACAGTTACTCCACCGGAAAGAGCGGAATCGCTAACTCAGTCGCCACTGCGTACGGTGGTTCCCCTAACGGGTAAGTGATAATTATCGATTTGTGTTAGCTTTAAATTGATTCAATTTGCCGGCCTTTTTTTTAAATTATATAATTTTTCGGTTCCAGAAAGAGGCGACGTACACCAACGTCGGAAGAGTAAACTGTGCTGAATATTCTAATACGCCGAACTGAAAATAGAACCGTCCACCTATTCGTAATATTAATACCAATATTCACACGATTATGAGCATAAAGCGAACGAATCGACGCTCGGCGTGTCTATTCGCCATCAGCGTCGATCTTGAAATGGAAATTTCTTCGCGCAGCTCTTTCACTGGAAATAGTTAGGAAAAGCTTCTCTCGTCGCAAGCATTTATCGCGAGCGTTCCAGTCGATGATGTTTTGAAAATACGGATAAGAAAATAAAATTAACTGTTATTTTAACAAATAAAAACGGATCGACAGCATCGAAGAAAATTGTATCTGTAATATAGCTAATAGATTATTACAAAACATCGATTATAAATCATCGAAATGAAAAAAAAAAACAATATTTGTTCTTGGACTACGAAAAGTGTTATAGTTCACTGAATGTTATGGTATTCTCTAATAACGCGTCTAGTTTTTCGTATAAACATCTCGGACTTAACGTAACGTGGTTTGTAACGCAACCACAAAATTCAGTGGCTAGGTAATGCAATAGCGCATACACATAAGTATTGATTAAGACCCACTGGAACTTAGTTTGTAAGGGAATAAAATTTATTTCAAAACATACTTATTAATTATTATTTTTAAACACTCTTTCATATTCCACCATATATCAGTACCAGTAAATGGTACTAGTACAAAGAAAATACAAGGGGTGCCATCTATCTCCGCCTTCCCGCCTAAACGAAACTATTCCTATTTACAAACACCGGTGATGTAACCAGTCAAATCGGGAAAGATGCTGCAAAAGCAACAGTTAAAAGATGATGAATTTCAGTGGAAAATATCACGCGACTATAGACTCCAACGTACAGAGAAGAGTTTTCAAAGAAATTTTTCGCGAAGAGCAGCACCACCTATCGACCAGAGAGGACTAATTCTATGACACAATCCTGCAACTTATATAGCTGTGACCTCCCTACCGCGCACTGGCACTACCCGAGAAATCGGCGCTCCTACCTCGGTTTGTCCCCCCTGGCTCATCTGACGTGTGTGTACAATTGCGCGCGCAATGAATCAAGCACCAGTGTCGTGTATTCCAGCCGGGAAGATGTCAAAGGCGAAGAAAGTGCTAGACGAAGCACGCGAGATCCAGAATCCGGAGCTGGATCTCGCGGATAAAGGTATCTCCACGTTCGAGGAGATGCCAGGATTGCGTGAGTCTTCCACACCCTAGCACACCGTGTCCCGTTCGCCAAATTAGGCAACTTGTCGTGGCTGGTTTTTTGGAGCGGATGAAATCCAAGACGGCCATTTGTCGGTTGTTCGCGTGGTGGGCGTGTCGACGCACGCGCGGGAAATTATTTGAAAGTTTGGAAATTCAAACCGTTCTTAATAATAGATAACGAATAGTTGATTGAATAGTAATTAATGAATCAGTTGTTGATTTTATTCGGATAAAAGCATAATTTTAAATTTGCTTTGTTTGGTGTTCGAGAACATTTATTATTTTAAAATAGTCTCTATGGTACAATGATACATATTTTGATCGTTCTTTCAGTTAATATGATCAATATCACCAGATTGACTTTGAGCCATAATAAAATTGAAGGTAAATAAGTGCGATGGGTGATAATTTGCTGTAGAATTTGTTTTTGCAGAATTGCGTAATAATGATTGCCTGTTTTTGCAGTGGTGCCACCAGGTTTGGCGAACTTAGTCAATCTAGAGATATTGAATCTATTTAATAACCATATTACGGAGCTTCCTATCTCATTATCGCAGATGCCAAAGTTAAGGATTTTGAATGTGGGGTAGGTTCACTTGGTAATCATTTACTACATTACCTTTTAAATAATGCTTGTATAATGACAAAAATAATTTATAGGATGAACAGATTAGATGTGCTTCCTCGTGGATTCGGTGCATTTCCAGTATTGGAAGTTTTAGACTTAACTTACAATAATTTGAGCGAGAAAAATCTGCCAGGAAACTTCTTCATGATGGGTAATTTCTAAAGCCTGTATCTTTACGGCTTGCAATTTCTTTTCGAAGATAAATTCTACTTTGTACGTTTACAGAAACTCTGAGAGCTCTTTATTTGGCTGACAATGACTTTGAATACTTGCCACCCGAGATTGGACACTTAAAGAATCTGCAAATAGTAAGTCATTCGAGGCTGTAACTTACGAATTCTTACGCTTATTATATACTGTTATAATTCATAAATCTGCTGTACTTTTATTGCAGCTCGTACTGAGAGAAAACGATTTAATCGAATTACCAAAAGAAATAGGGGAATTAGCGAGGCTCAGGGAACTTCACATTCAAGGGAACCGATTAACAGTTTTGCCCCCGGAAATAGGTATTGCTTAACAGCATTTCAGTAGAATGAAAAAATAATGAGGGGATCGTTCGATTCACTAGGCTGAGTGCCAAAATATTTTTATAATTTTCCTTTACAGGGAACTTGGATCTGGTAAGCAATAAAGCAGTGTTTAGAATGGAGTTTAATCCATGGGTAACGCCAATCGGAGATCAATTACAAGTGGGCATATCCCACGTTATGGATTATATTCGTTCGGAAACGTATCGATAGTAAGTATTAAAGATCTGTGTCTTCTTAAGCCCATTACGTGGATACTCTGATAAGACTATGCCTTTCTTTCAGCGTGTACAATCGCCATCAGAGTGCCAAAGGTCCACCACCACCCATCGAGAACGACAAGAGTAAGAAAATATCACGTGCTCGTTAAACATCGAAATTAATCAACTTAACACAATACCGTTATTTCTTAACTAACTTATTTTTAATACCTTTACCTTCTATAACCCTCTGACTGCCAGTAATCTTGTACTTGAGACGGTGCCTTATATATTTAATTAGCACAAATATATATATATATATTTAATTGTTATGCATTTGAATTTTTAATTGTCTAGAAGTATATAAATATATACTTATTATTGTACCACGATGTACTAGCTGAATGTATACTAAATAATAATATTTTTGTAATCATTTGATAGTAAATAACCTGTATAATAAAGCATACTCTGTTGCAGTTCAGTTTATTTACCGTTACTTGTCCATCCTTGGATCTAAGCTGTTTTTGTCAAATTTTAAGAAGCCCTTTGATTAATTATTACCTACACCACTGCCGTCAAAGTATACCGCATGAACAATATTTTCTTGCTTTATAATTCGCTTCCCCTGGAATATCGTATCGTTTATCATCTAACGAATCTAACAATTTTTTTTACTTTGAAGTTAAACTTTACCGTCCAGACATTTCTGAGCGCTACCCTTCGTTATCGAAGCTATTTATATATTCAGCGATGAAACCAGCAACCCTCGTTATATGATTGTACTTGTAAGAATCGAAATACATTTTGCAATGGATCAAAAGCAAAAAATTAGTCGACGAGGATGGGATTCGAACCCACGCGTGCAGAGCACATTGGATTAGCAGTCCAACGCCTTAACCTCTCGGCCACCTCGTCCGCTCGTACCTACGTAAAAAATGTCCTTGGAACAGGGGTGACTACCCTTACGGAAAACTGACCACTCTACAATCCAATTGCATACAACAATGTCTAATTTTACAACGATTTGCGTTATATTCGCGCTCGATATTCGTCGACGAACACAAACATGTTTCAAAAGACTTTGATGCTCTGAAATCGATAAGGGTGGTTTCGTCGAGGATCGATTCATCGAAAAAGATAAGGAAAAGCAAGCGTGCTTTGAAAGAAAGAAACAAACAGATCTCTATGTATTATAGCGAAATAGAAACATACTGTATGTACGTTACTCGTTCAATAAAATCTGTAATACAAATTTGATTTACACCGGTTATATTATTATAAATACAAACCACGTATCCCCGAGCAACAAAAAAACAAGTTTCACAAACAACTCTTATCATTTATTCAGTCTCGCTTCGAAGCTGGTGCTGAGAACATAGTTCATTCATCCCACCATCCACCAAAAATCCAACGTACCACCAAGATGGTAATTATTTTACAATAACCAACGCGTATTCCATAGATCTATAGATCCTCAGGGCGTACAGTTCGACACGATTATTTTACAATAAAAAAGATGTATAAGTCGAATCTACGGATTACTCGGATCTCCCTCCGATCGTCGCAACGAAATTTCTATAATCTACTAATACAATTCCAACGATATTTAACCATTTTCCCCCTTCGAATTTCGTAGCGCGAAGTACTGTCTGTGCACATCGGCCAAGGCGGCGTCCAAATGGGCAATGCCTGCTGGGAATTGTATTGCTTGGAACACGGTATACAACCCGATGGCATGCTTCCACCTCAAACCTGCGCGAACGACGATGGTTTCCAGACGTTTTTCAGCGAGACCGGCGGTGGAAAATACGTCCCTCGTGCGGTGTTACTTGACCTCGAACCCACGGTCATTGGTAACTCATTTACCAAAATTTCATTTACATTATATTTTTCTACCAACGGTCTGGAAAAATATTTTATCTTTAACTGATATCTAAGTAAGCGAAGGGTTGAAAGATATTATTTGTAATTGACACGCGAGTTTAATTACCGAAGAAGTTTAAACGCCTTGGAAGTTATTTATTGGTCGACCGTCATTAATAGATTCCTTTCATTATGGATTGGTCTTCGTCCATTTTGCTGGTCTAATTGTCAACGTGTTCGACACGTCGTCAACCGATAACATTCTAATTCCCATAAACGTATATCTGGCGAGATATACAAAGAAAAGCTGATTAATATCTGTTGAAACTATTTCCTACAAAGACGAAGTGCGAACGGGTACCTACCATCAGCTCTTCCACCCCGAGCAACTGATATCTGGCAAAGAGGACGCCGCGAACAATTACGCCCGTGGTCATTACACCCTCGGGAAGGAGATCATCGATCTAGTACTGGACAGGATCCGCAAGATCGCCGATATGTGCAGCGGTCTTCAAGGCTTCCTCATCTTCCACGCGTTTGGTGGTGGTACCGGCTCCGGATTCACCAGTCTCCTGATGGAACGCCTCTCCACGGATTACGGGAAGAAAGCGAAACTGGAGTTCGCGATCTATCCCTCCCCTCAAATCTCCACGGCTGTCGTCGAGCCCTACAACGCGATCCTGACGACACACACGACCCTGGAGCACTCGGATTGCGCTTTCCTGGTGGACAACGAAGCGATCTACGACATCTGCCGAAGGAACCTTGACATCGAGAGGCCGACCTACACGAATCTGAATCGGCTGATCGGTCAGATCGTCTCGTCGATCACGGCGTCCCTGAGGTTCGACGGGGCGCTGAACGTCGATCTGACGGAATTCCAAACGAACCTGGTGCCTTATCCAAGAATCCACTTTCCTCTCGCCACGTACGCGCCGATCGTCTCCATCGAGAAAGCTTATCACGAGCAGCTGACGGTGA
Organism: Pemphredon lugubris; assembly: GCA_933228935.1. Lineage (NCBI taxonomy): Eukaryota > Metazoa > Arthropoda > Insecta > Hymenoptera > Crabronidae > Pemphredon > Pemphredon lugubris. The sequence goes on along the minus strand of OW121817.1, from coordinate 52,828,810 downwards.
TGGAGCTGACCTCCGCATGCTTCGAGCCAGCCATGCAAATGGTCAAGTGTGATCCCCGAAGGGGGAAGTATATGGCCTGCTGTTTGTTGTACAGAGGTGACGTGGTGCCTAAGGACGTCAATGCTTCGATCGCTACTATCAAGACGAAGAGGGCGATACAGTTCGTCGATTGGTGTCCGACAGGGTTCAAGGTAAACACTTATTCCCTTGATGCCACTTTAATATTCAGATTAATTTGTGATTGCGAGTAACAAGGGTATTTATGGGTAATTATCTAAGGCATTAATGATTATTATTTAAAAATATAAATGAAAAGAGCCATAATATCAAGTACCTGGTACAGCATGATTTTTCATGATGTTTCGTTTTATGTCAAAAATATATATTGTAAATACCATATCAGGTGGGTATTAATTATCAACCACCTACCGTGGTACCCGGCGGTGACCTCGCCAAAGTACAACGAGCCATGGCGATGTTAGCGAACACAACTGCAATTGCCGAAGCGTGGATCAGATTGAACAGAAAGTTCGATCTCATGTTTGGCAAGCGCGCCTTCGTTCATTGGTAATGGGATAAATAATACTCGTAAAACAAATGTAATTAAACAGAACGTCTCGAGGACGCAATTCGAGTGACGATTAATAAATCAATTTTGCTTCAGGTACGTGGCCGAAAGCATGGACGAAAGTGAATTCAACGAAGCAAGAGAGGATTTAGCCGCGTTGGAAAAAGATTACGAGGAAGTCGGCATGGACTCCACGGAAGGTGGCGAAGGTGGAGATGAAAATTAAACAACGACGATGACATCTGTCGTTCCGCTCTGCGATAATTTTTTTTTTTTATCGCGGGGGGATGAATTTTGCGTGGGGTGAACGAACTATTCTGTCAGTCAACCCTGGCGCGGAATTTCTATGTACATTTATTTCGTTACTTTTGTTTTGTCGTATACTCTGTTTTGTTATGTAGTTTTATTTGTAATGTGGATATACAAGATTGTAGGATTTTTTATAGAATAAAGTATTTATTTTCTTACGTGACTCATTATTATTTTAAGTGGCCAACCTGTTTTATCTTGCGAGCGGAAAATGAGAATGGTCAACTTTGTTTCAATTCGAGGATTCAATGTGAAAATATCTGTTAATTTATGTACTTACGTTTCGGTCCTCGGTACAGCTTTTCCTTACGTGTCGTGTATGCAGGTATCAGGTAGAAATGACACATCGCTTTTCAGAGATATTACAGGCTTTTTATTGTGTAGAACAGCACACGGCTGCACGAATTATATTACATATGTATAAATTTGTATCGGCATCTTTACAGTTAGGTTCGGAGAAAACTCTTATCGCACATAGACTTTTTACTTCTCAAGGACAAGGTGACAGCTTACTGTGACGTAACGGACAGCGTTTTACTCGGTTAGTGATATGGAGACACGTGTATGCACACATAACTTCGTAAATCGTTTCATTCCCCTCCAATCCTTTTCAATTCGCGGTACAGTGGCATGCGTGCGTTGTGCGTACATCACGCTGAGTGCGAAACTTAGAAGTAAAACAGGAAAAAAAAAGAAGAAAACAGCAGAAACGTAAAGTTTCCCGAATTCTCGCGCCTTCGAGGCGGGTCTCGTTAAACATTCGTCGAATTAAACATTTGTTAGTCGCATAAATGGGGTAAGAAGTAGCGATAGTATTAAAAAGTAAAAACATTCACAATTATTAGTCGATACACGGTACTGCTGACGAGAGGATGACGACGACAATATAATGAACAATGACATCAACAATAATAGCGACAATTAATGACTGCGCCTATCGTTAATCGGATAACGAGCAATTCACTCGATCCACCCGCGTCATAAGTTTTAAGCGCTTAACTTTATCAGCGAATTTTCTTATCTGTCGTTTCTTCTTCCCTTTATTCTTTTTGCTTGGAAACCTTTCTCCGTTTCTCCTCTCGCTCACCCCCTCACCACGTGAATCCTTAAGTTTAGCTCTCGCAATTTTCGTTTTGCCATATCTTCATCGACGCTCAACACAATAATAGTAATAAATTCTATTATTATACCATCTAATAAGAATCTTCGGGCGCGCCCCGATTCGGCTCTGAAAAAAAGGACAGAGGCGAACTTCGAAGAAACGCGCGCGCGCGCACGCGCGAACAATAATTTGCATTTTCTTTCATTTTTTTTAACTTTGTATCTATAAAACTTCCCCCTTTCACTCTCGGATTTTTTATCTTCATCCTAATCTCCCTAACTCTCTCTCTCTATCTCTCTCGCTCGCTTACTCGCACTCTCTCTATCGCTTAAAATCCTTACAACATTCTTTTTCACCATTACTTCTTTTTTGGATTGGCAGGCGATTAAAAACTGCCGCTCGCTGGACTAGAGATTTCACTACTGCTTTATTGCGCATTCGTTATCGCTTCGCTCTCTTGCTTCTCCGGAAGGTGTCAGGATTCGTAATCCCATTCTCTCTTTCACTCTCTCCCTCTCGATCTTTTTCTCTTAATTCGTCAATTTCATTCGGTTTCGGAAGATCTAATTCTCTCTATCAAGCTCGGACATGTCGAGCAAAGCTGCAAACCTCTTTTTCATTCGCACGAAAAATCGGTCTCTGGGGGGCTAGGGGCAGTCGATTTTTGCAAGAAAACTTGCTCGAAGCTTTGCGAAAATCGTTCTTTTTTGTTTTACTCTCGACGATTGTACGATCGTCGCGGCTTTACGAGAAAGAGTCGACAGGTAACCATAATTTCTGTCACAAAATTTTTTTTTAAAAGAAGCACGAACAGGCGAGGGTATGTTCAAACGCGTGTCGTTCATAGAAATCTGCACGAAGATTATTTCTCAGCACGAATTGTAAATAACGAGAGTAGAAATAAAACCTACCGACAAAGTTTTAACAAAGCTTCAACCCTTTCGCACTCGGAGGTGCAAAGAATTCTAGTTTGATAATATGATTTCAAATCATCAAGACCGCGATTAAAAAGATTTAACAAATATCAGCGTTTAACGAATATCGTTTCGGATAAGCGTCACTTTAACGTATTATCCCATCGCTATATTCATCATCGACTAATCCGAATAGCGCAAAATTCTTTCCCAACGAACCGAGCTATCCTCATTCACACGAAAATCAAACCTCGAAAATAATCATCCACTCGGATCGATAAAGCTCCACGCCATTTGAACATACTAATACACGCGAAAAACACCCGACTCCGAATAACTACATCATTGAAATGACTCCACTGCAAAAGCAGGCAGATTACATGTATAGAAAAATAACGCATGCCATTACATGACACGACGCATTCTTTGCACTTCCTTCAATTTCAATTCTGTCGTTACTCGTTGACTCGTTCTCTCGTTTTACAGCATCCGGACACGCCTCTCTTAGTTTCTGATTCGTTTCTCGTATTACGGAGCGGAGGCATAGCGTAGGAATCGTTTCTCTGCCTTACAATTAGAGCGATCTCCGTCAGGATAGAAAGCTCTCTGGAGCACGTGACAAAAGACGTATCGGTAATATTTATAAGGCACGGCCTCTCGAAGACGCTCCCCCCCTCCTTCTCTCTCGACCACTCCGATCGTAGGGACCATTTCTATTTCTTTCTTTCTTTTTTTTTATCGTTTTCTTCGTTTTGTTTAAATCGCGTCCGAGGGCCAATGAAGGAAACGCCGGCGCCCTTGGCACGTCTCGCTCTTGTACGAAAATAAAGTGATCTTACGCTGAGAGGATCCTCGTCCCGGCGGCGCGCGAAACGAGATCCCTAGATGTCGTTTCACGCTCCGCCGTTTAAAACTGTTTTTCCTGTTACGCGGGCAGTTAAACTCTCGGCCCGTCATGGCAGATTGCAACGCTTAGTCAATTGGACAGAGAAATCGAGGCTCTTGAAGCAAGAAAGGTGTCCGCGTTAGGGAGCACTCGCGCGGGATACTAAGCAGCCCTATAACTCGTTTTGGCGATAACAAATAATTTCTTTTAGTCGTCAACACTGATAGAAGCTTATAACTTTGTCACGGCTTTCTTAAAAGTATCTCTATGTATCTTAATATATTATCTTTACTATACTCTTATCTTCGATATATTTAGGAATAACGCGAAGGTCTGTGATTATAGATGTGTATACCACCCCGCGCGAATGCCTCTGCGACGCGACAGAAAGAATGGAGCGGCTGTCCGCCGCTCGGACAATCGCTAAATAAATCACTCCGAACCGGAAGATTGATCGGGACTACTTTCTTAACGAGGACAACGATACGCGCGTTGCGATTAGTCGCGAGCGTATCTTCGCGAGACGCGTTGCAATCGCCATTTACGAGCCTCGATTTTCATCAGAAGCAAACGTTCGCAGGAGATCGATCGATTCTCGCTCTTTCTCTCGTCTGGCGCGCAAATTGGTAGAAACGGTAACGCTAGTGTTTATTCTAAACGTATCAAAACATCGTTCTTAAGGCTTGCCTGCGTGGAAGTGCGTGAGCTCGTCGGTTAGTTTAAAACATACACGAGGGCGTGTGTGTTGGCTGGTGGGGGCTACGAAAAAAAGAACGTCGCGCGCTAAATCTTTTTCTTTGGTAATACGTACATTATATATATGGTGCCTGCGACTCCGCACTTACTCGAAGAACTTACATATCCAAGCGTTATTGTCAAAAGTAAAAACCAAGAAGGTCTGAGGAAGAACGAAGGAAAAGCGTTCGATACTTCGTAGGGACTGGCCACGTGCTTGTCAATGCGACTTAACACGGAACGTCGCGGTCGTTTCGACCGCGAAAAAGAAATTGACGCGAAGCGATAGAAAGAACCGAAAAATAAAGAAATAAAAAAAAACAAATAAGGAATAGGAGAAGCGTTGAAGAACCTATCTACGTATGCCCTACGCGCCTGGTTATAAAGATACACACTACGTAATCACACGGAGGTATTAAATAAAAATCATGCTACGATCGATATCGCGACTACGTTAATGACGACGATAAATTGTGTCGATAATAATATCTGTTGCAATAAAAATAATAATAGCAATCGTACCTCGCAATAGCAACGCTACTCGAGAATAATAATAATCACCGCTATGGTAGAATAATAATAATTAATAATTAATAATAATGTTATTAATAATAATATAACTAAAGGCTGAGAAGAATAGCAGTAGTAGATGTAATAGTAATTGGCGACGGTAGCAATAATAATGTCGATTGTGAAAATATCTAGAGTCAATCTTTCTTTCTCTCATTCTCACTCGCAATTCTCACTTCCCGCGTTCGGAGAAACATACAGCAATAACACATACACGCAGTATTCCCTCATTCGTACGCGATCTCGGTTCGGTAGAGTTGCCAACAGCACTATACGAGTTTCACTCATGACACGACCGAGGATTATAGTATAATTCGTTCGCGAACAATTACACCGTCCCTCATGGGATTTTCGGTAGACGCGGTCTCGCCTTCTCGTCTCAGTATCAGTTGAATCGGTAACGGCGGCAGTGTGTGCGACATGGAAGCACTTTCTTTCCACGGGGCGCACGATTTTGTTCACTATTGACATCTTAATTGACAAGACTTCCAGTACCGCGACAACGGCAGTTTCGAGTTGCGTCGAAGATCCTTGGGACTTTGACACCGTGCTACAAGACCGTTTCACCCTTTTCTCCATTTTTCTAAGCAATCGTGTATATCTGATCATCCGCGAGACATCGTCGCTGCGTCGATCTCTCTTTGCCTCGCGTCTCGGTAAAAATTCTAGGATCCAACGACGACGATAAGAGAAAAGTGTCGGTAAGTGGAGAACACGAAAATAGTGGCGCGAGGAACAGAGGTTCCGCGAGGACTAACATTCGTCGTGAATACGCCGCGGATCTTCTCCAATCCTGAATACCGACGATCTCCCGGAGACGAGAACGGCGAGGGCGTGTCCGAACGATGCCGTGCGAGAATAGTGACGACGGAAGCACGAAGGAGCACACACATCTTTGTCTTTTTCTGCAAAAGGGATCCTCAACGGGTCAGGAGACATATCAGCCCTTGGAACTGTTCCTGCCGCGGTACCCGCGTACCACCGTTCAGGATCTATAAATACGAATGACGTCTCTGATCGATGCCCGGCAGAGGGGACAATGACCGCCACCCTTACCGCGCCACTGTTGAATGGCGCAAGGATAGCACATGCACATGTGACCGCACATGTACAGGACACTGTCGATGCTCCTTTCGTAGCAAATGTAACACTCGCTGGGCTGTCCGGGCGTAGGCTGAAGTCCCTCGCTCCATTGTTGCAGATGAGAGGATGCCTGGGACGTCAGTGTGCCGTCTAGGCTCTGATAGCTCACCGGTTCGACGTAGGTGGAGGAACCTGTACTGGCCATGGTACCGGTCAACGGTGGCGACGACTGTCGCGAGGAGCCCGGATGCGGAACCGGCGCCACGGCAGCCGCCGGCAGGTGTACCGGCTGCGGTTGATTTCTGTGCGTCGCGGTGGCATAGATAGGTTGCGGGGTCGGCGGTGGTGGCGCGGGATAGCTGGTCTGTGGCGGCAGGTTAACCACCAGCACCGTACCACCGCCCACGGTAGGCTTGAACTGAACCATCTCGGAGAATCTTGAGAGCTCGGTCGCTGCGTTACTGTGATTCGAGTGTTGCTGCTGCTGTTGTTGCTGTTGCTGCTGAACCGTGGTTGCCGGCGAGGGATTGCTCTGTCGTTGTCGCGGTGGTGAGGTTGGCCTGCTGGCTAGCATCCTGACGCGTTGCGTGCTACCGTAGACGTCGACGAATGCCCAGAGCTGGAGACTCTGATCGACGTGCATCACGACGTTCGGTGGTCCACCGTTTTTACTCATCTGCACCTCGCCGAAGTGGGTGACCGTGAACGCTATCTCGTCGCCCGGCTGAGGATTCGAGGCAACGTCCTTCGAGACTACCCAGTACTCCGGACGATCGAGCAGAAGATCACTGTCGTCGGGCAGATCCTCGACGGTGAGTCGAGCGGGATCGCAGGAGGTTAGACCGAGGGCAAGGGCACCGACGTACATCTGCTCCGTGGAGAGGATCTGCACGACCAGCCGTTCACCCAGCAACAACGGTCGACCCGTGAACGCGTAGCCGTGACAGAATTCCGTGTCGGTGCGCGTCGCCACGCACTGCTGATTACTGAAGCGGATGTTCCTGCCCCGAGTCCTACGGAAGAAAAGAAACCAGGAAGCGGTTAGCGATCTGTCTACCGTACGACCGGGCCGATAAAAGCCGATGACGCGATCTTCGATGCAACAAGGACACGTCGGGTCCTCGGCATTATCTCGAAAGAATTGAGCCAGGTAATCCTAAACCACCCGGTTTAAACGCTATATAAACCTGATTCTCAATTTATTGATCAGTCAATCTTTGATTTACCCAGCAAGAAACTCGTCTCCCGTGTAAAGGTACACCGTGATTCCGGAGGTCGATAACACCAAAAGATCACCCAGCTCTCTCTCTCTCTCTCTCTCTACCCTCGAGATCGTCGTTTGCAAAAGTTTGCGTTCCCTTCGTGTACTTACGGATGGAAGGGCAGCGGCGTGAAGATGACACCGGCGGGCTGAAACCTGAGACCGGGTAGCTCGACGTCGGGTTCGTGATGGATCGACATGCTCTGCATGGACGGAACGATGATCCTCTCGACATCCCTGCCGGCGTTACTAGCATCGTCCATGGCCGAGTGGCTGCTGTGCTGAGCGTTGTCCTCGTTGCTGTGCTCGGCGCCTCTCCTGATGTTGTTGAAGCGTTGCCTGTTGGGATCGACAAACTCGATCGCCGTGCTATTGCCGTAGACGTCGATGATGGCCCAGAGGGGACCCCGAGTCTCGACACCGCTGAAGAACAGTCCCTTCTCCTCCCCATTGACGCCGAAGTGAACGTCGCCGGACGACGTGACGTAGTAGAAGAGCACCTTGTCCCTCTGCGCTAACCTCTCGGCGAGAGCCTTCGCCCAATAGCCGGGTTTGTTCGTGAGGTCGGGACAGGCGTACCTCGGGAGGCCATCGCGCAGGTTGATCGGGTCGTTGCTCGTGAAACCGAACCGTATTACGCCGCTCCAATTATCGGAGATCTCGAGGAACTTGACGCATACCTGAGGAGAAGAGAGAGTCAACGTTAATCGTAGGTTCGTGTGGCGAAATATTATACGAGATTTGCGGATTTTCAGGGGTTTCTTTGGTCGGCGCAGGTGTCGAGGATAAAGCTAATTCCTGTGCTCGCGGTACCCGAATTAAAATTAATCTTCGGGTACGACGAGCATCCAGAATTGAAGAACAGCTCGATTATGTGCTGGTTAACTCAGCGATACCAACAAAATCAGAAGATAGTATCTTTTTTTTTTTTTTTTGGTCGGCACGCGAAAGTTACTTTTATTTGTTCATACGTATTCTACGACAGATTTCAGGAAAGGATTCATAGATTGGTGAAAACGATAAAAGAGTTTAGTTAGGAGCGACAATTTTTAATTAAACGAGCAGTTCTCCTCGAGCGATTAGCAAAATGTTAATTAACGTCTGCGTGTCGCCGATAACAATTAAACGCCATGTCATTTTTATTGTATTCCATCGCGCCCTACATCCGTACAGATAAGGACTCGAGCAGTCACGCTTTGATGACGCATTTAATTATAAAATTACGTCGTCGCAAAAAAAAAAGGAGGAAAGAGAAAAATGGTAGAGTCCGTCTGCTATCCAGTTTGTCGTCGTTACGTCAAGCGACGGAACGTGATAAAAATCCCAAAGTGATTCGACTCTTCGGGAAACAGTTACGAAATCAACTTTGCACGCTGAAACAGGCGATATTCTTTTTTTCTCCCACAATAGCGAATCTTTATATTCTTATCTCGTCGACGAGCTATTTTTACGGATTACCATAAACGACGTCATTTATTACTAACTGATTTAGTACCCTGATTTTATTTTGTTAAATTGTCTAATACATAACGATCCTTCGCGTTTAAAACTCTTTATCTCTCTTCCAAGACTCTCCGCGCAGCAATAGTAAAGTGTTTCTCGGTTACTCGAGATTATGTTAGTTTCGTAATGAATCATCAATTTCTATATAATTAATAACACGAATTTATATGACCAGTGTGACGTCGGGCGGCGCGAATTTTTTCAATTTAAGAATCGAACGTTAATAAACTTGACCTCTGGACGAACCTCCTCCACGACAAACATCGACGTTAAAGAAAAACTCTGGGAACGTAGTTAGCCAATCTAATATTTTCAAGCACAGCACAAAGGACCAATTATCGTGTCTCGGAGAAGCTGACCCGCAAACACCGGGATGGTGGCGTTATAATCATCCCGATACCACTTAACGCCTACCTTCCATTCGAGAAAAATCAAATTACAAACGATTATCGAGATGCGAACGAGCGTAGAGGAGCGTTCCTCGATGAAATCTACACGATGAAAATCTAATTCCAAGGCGTTTAGTGAAATCCACGAGGAACCTTCGAATGCCTCGCCCACGTTCTGCCAATCTCTTTATAACGAAAGAGAGAAGACAGAAGAGAGAAAGAATGAGGATGGGGGGGGGGGGGGAGGAAGAATTGTGGGGGCACGCAACGTAATCACGCGCTTCGTGCACTCCGTATGTATGTACCTCGCGTGTGTATGCGTGACATACGCGTAGACTCTATAATGGACGAATAAGTTGGATATGGACGGTTGTTGCTCGGTCGTCGACGTACCAGCGCTAAACCGTCGACCCACGTGAAAATACCTGAGCTCTCCTTCAGGGTCGCTCGCTTTGATAGATAGAAAATGCAAATTGTACGGCACCTCGAGCGGAACAAAAGTCACCCGTTTCTCACAATTAACTGCCGCGTGGCGTATATGATTTAGATGCGACGGCAGGTAAACACGGTGAAAATGAGGAAAAATGCCGCGTCGAGTTTTTTTTTGCACGGGAAAAGCGTGAGATCGATAATTGATCCTTGGTCGCGCGAGCTCTTGAAAGTTGTTGTTTCTTCATCGAGACGTTGCACGTTCAATGACTTGTCTTCGACTATTTCTATTTCGCGCGTTTCACCCGGACGATATTAAGCGGGTCATTATTGTCCGATCGCGTTGTCCATTTAAATGCCGAACGATTAGGATTAGATGTACCCGGTGGTGGAGAGGTTAAGCGAAGAGTATAAATAATATTTACCTTTTCGCCGACTCGTACGGGTCTGGCGCTAAACGTGACACCCTTGCAAAAGCTCTCGTGCCTCCTGGCGATGGTCCCGCCATTGCAGAGTCTTATATTGCCACCATGAACTTGGTGAAACGTTAGGGGAGGTAGATTGTTTGTACCTGCACTCGAGGATCTTGGCGCTGTAATGATAAAAACATAAACCACCCGTTAATTCGTGAGAAGCAAAGAGTTACCTAATGAGCTGCATACGAGTGACGCACGTTTCCGTGAAATTTGGAGGAAAGAATTTAAAATTCAAAAAATCCCCGACGCGGTATTAAAACGTCAGGGACACTTTTATTTCCTCGATTGCGCCAACGAGCCAATTCCATGAATTATCAGCGATCGGGTCGGTTTCACCAGAAATAAGATAAACCGACGAAATGGAAAGGAGTAACGCGTTCCAAGGACACCGTGTCACGAATTCACGGAATCTACGAAAAGGGTACCGATGGTCCCACGGGTCGATCGGTACGAAAGGGTTCGACTTAAATCAAAATGAAATGATCACTGAAAGAAATTCCTTTACGATAATTAATGTATACGACGACAGTTGGAATTATTACGAAAACTTCTGATTAACCTAGCGCATTTGAAAATAACTAATCACGAATCTATCTCTCTCTCTCGTGAACAAAGACACCCAGGACCTTAATCAAGCCCTGAAACTACCGAAGGAAAGTGCCTCGGACCGACGGGCATTCGCGGTCGGGAAATTCCTTCGAGGCAGTCACTTCGCGCGAAACAAAAGGAAAGAGAGAAAGAACGTTAGAGCCGCCTAGGCGGTGAGACGGGACCAACGAGGGGAGGGGCGGGAAAGGAGAGAATTCGATCGAGAAACTGAAATGCAAAACCACCTCTCGAAGCAGGTCGAGCGTTTCCACTTCGGTATTTCATAACTCCGACTCGCCGATCTGGAATGCGGAGGAATACTCTCGGAATATTCCCAGGATGCGCCCCAGGATATTCGTGGACCGTGACTGGAAATGGATCCGCCTCCGAGGATCCATGCGAATCGGCGGTGCAACGGGCACGCCGGAAGTTATTACCGAACGAATCGATTTTTGCGCGCGTCAACTCGCGAACGTCGATTCGAACTCGATCCGAGTACATCGATCCTGACGTTGCCCTTGCCTCGAATTATTTCCTTTTAAACTTCACGGGATTAGATTAGGAGCGTTTGCGGCTTCCCGGCGGGATTTACAGAATTCATGGGTATACTTTTTTATTATCGTATTTTTCCCAGCATCAATGGCGAATCTTCGATTTCCCACGACGAGCGAGAGGCGCGAAGGACGGTCCGTCATTGATGTTTAATCGTAGAACGTAATGCAGTAGTTGCCTTTCCATAATCGGAAAACGCATTTTCTCTTATATCACTTTGGAATGCCACGATTAAATATGTTTTTTTTATTATTGATCTTCGACTATATGTATAGGCAAAGCGAAACGATCGACGCGTACACGTTTTAAACTCCTTATCGCCGCGCATTTTCCCAATTCGCGTATCCTCGAAATTGTCCCTCCGTTGAAACGACGCGACCTTAATTAATTACAGATAAAACTGTACCACCACCTTCAAAACTTCGAACTTGGAGCGCACAAAACACAACCGGCGCGAGCAACAGTCGAGTTCCGACTGACTATCGATATGCAGGGAACGGGTGGTGGTGGCGTGTATAGCAGTCGATATCACACGTGCGCCACGCACCGGAAACCGCACGTTTCGTGGCGGAAGCGGGTGCACGTCGCGAACATAAGGCACAACCCGTCGCCCTGGAGGCGATACGCTTTCTCCGCGAGCGGATGCGCCGCAAACCGCCGTTAACAATAGCGGCCACGGAGAAGAGGAAGGAAACTCGAGGGAGAGAGAGAGAAAGAGAGGGGGAAGAGAAGGAGTAAGAGAGAGAGAGCCTTCTCCTTGACTTTTGCTGGCTTCAGGTATTTCCTCTCGCCGGACGATCGAGGAGGAGCGGGATCCAGGAGGAGTCGTTTCAATTTTTGCAGGTATCGGGTGTACGTACTCCGATCCGCGATGGTTTTTCAGGACGAAGGAGGACAAAGGTGAGAATCCGAGGAAGTATTTCCGAGTGGAAGGAGACCGTTTGCTCGCGCCGGTTTCGGGTGCTTCCGGTTCGGTTGGATTCCGCCGGTCACGTCTGCCGCGGAAGTTGAGGCGTGCGACGTTGTAACGAGGATCGCGGTATCGGAGAATCACACGTGTCGATTTATTTATAGTATCGACGCTTTGCGATTACTGACGCGTAAATGACATTAATGCTGTGGAAATAGGTATTGATATTTAAGTAGGACAGGGCGCCAATGGGAAGTTAAAGCTCTGCGTCGCTAGAGAGAAGAATCTTACGTCTCTCTCGCGACGCGAGGATTCTATCAAACTTTACCGAGTTTCCTTATTTAATTGTAAATATTAATACTCATTGGTAACAGCATCGATAGCTTGACGCGATAGTATCGTTAAACGACAAGGAGAAGTAATTTAATTCTAATATCGCTCAATCTTTGAATATTAAAAACCTCGCACTTTTATCCCACGAACTTATTAATCCCGACGATCGAGAAATTCCACGATATCTAATCGATATTAATAATACTCCACGGGCATTAAGTTACAACGTAATCACAATTAAGATCAAGGCAGTCGTCTCTCTAACCGCGATCGAGCGAAATATCTCTCGCTCCTTATCGCAGCGCCGACAACTTTTTTTTTTCCCTCTCGTCTAAATAAAATATAGAACGACAGAAGTAAATATCGAACCCGTTTCATCCGCGTTCCAACTTCCACGAAACGTATTCCTATCGTTGCGACTTAATTAGACTCCGGGGGATACGGAAAAATGTCGTGGAACGTCATAAGAAGTTGCACCGCGTTGGACCGGTGGCGCTCGATCGAGCGGCATACGCGGGACATTAATTCGAGCTACGATTAATCCGCTAACGAACCAAAACCTCGATCGGCGTCGATCGGCAAGGCAGTCACGATCCATGGATCACCGGCAAAAATACTCGCGCGACGATATAAAGTTTCTCACGCTCCTGGTAAGGCGAGTATTATGAACCAGTCGCCGGGACGATCGTAATTTCTAATTCGACCTCCCCCCCTCCCCCGCCAGCAATGGACGGGAGGTGGAATTTTCGGTTTTTTTTTTCGACTTCCCGTGCCCGCCAGCGGTGTACCGTTATTACACCTCGTAACGGTGGAAACAAGCGTACACGGTTTCCAGGATTTAACAGGAATTATCATCCACGGCCCTCGAGGATAATAATAACCGCGAGAGCCGTGCAATTGCGTGCCGCGGTGCTCTTTCGAACTTTCGTACGACGTTCGGAGTATCTTCGTTCTTGTTTTTAGGTTTTACGAGCGTTTTTTTTTTGGTCGTATAATGACATTGTTCGAAAGGCGAGCTTTCGCGTAGTGAGAAATAATTGAGCGAGACGGACAGCAATTTTTATTCGAAGAGAAAATTTTGGTTTTGAATAACGCGCGTTGTTTATTATTCGAGCGTTGCTTGATTTTGAGTTTCAATGATATTAATCTCAACGGTAGAGACATCTCGGTTAAGTTTTGGATTATTTCCTGGTATTCGAATCTGGCACGCCGAATTAATTAATCTCGTAATTAGCTATCGATTAATATGTACAGGTCTCCTTGGCACCGGGAACAATCAAACGATAACCAACATCGAAAATACCGACCGACCAGTTTTCAAACGTCACGCTTTCGGTCCGCGATTTAATATCACTCCTGAGCTGAGCGACGGTATACATTTTTTTCACGGATATCGAACACCCGTAACAATTGCGTAACTCGGAAACCTTCATGCGTTCACCTCTGAACACGTCCGCGGAGCGAGATTCGTCAACTCACCTTCGCCGAGAATCGGATAAAGTGGCAATTGCGAGGGCTAAATGGAGTCACGGTTTGTTCACCGGGACGAACAAGAACGACGAGGTGCAACGGTATACGTCATAAGATTCCCACGGTGAATCGCGGCGTTACGAACGAGCGTATTTGCCGAGTTGCGCCTAGGAAACCGCGTCGAGGAAACGCGGCATCGCCGTGGATAATCGTCGCGGATATTCGACGCTCCCAACGACATCACGGTGATTTCATTCGCTTTATGGAGAAAATGGCACCACGGAGGGATTCGCGCGTGAGATCGAAGCGTCGAGCCAACGGAGGTTACCACTCGCGTTGTTTGGGTCCGTTGAATCTAACTCCCAGATTGGGTTGTCACAATGAAAACAACAAAAAGGATGAAAATGTACTGACGACAGTTACGTTAAAAAACGTCACGTCCGTTGAACCTGCTTAAGAAGCGCGAGTAACAAGCGCTCGTTGACGGCAATACGAATTTCTGCGTCGATCATCGGGATCGATAGCTCCGAGGTCGAAAGGCTGGATTTACGACGATCAACGGTGACCCCCACCGCGTGTAATCGTCAATTCGCCTCCTCTTTCGTGCTCGAGTTACTACATGCCGGTGTCGATCTATGATCCGTTTCACGATCTATCACGGTGGATCCACCCGTCACCATCCTCACTCTTAGATACAAAGCAATTTTCTTTTGTTCCTCTCGAAACAGTAAAATGCTTGTTTCAGTACGATTTTTGTAGATATAAAAGAATATATGGAGAACTGTCGTGGAATAGTAAATACGGTCGCGCTAGCCGAGACTCGTTATTAATTAAATTATTCATAGGCTATTTATACTCTGTTTCTTCGCATTTGAATCGACCCAGTTTTTTAAGTTTTCTTTTTATACTGGCGGGGAGTGGAGAATCGCAAAAGAGGAACGTAAGTAACTTTGTGTCACGATAAAGAAACAGAATTCTTCTTCCTTTTGAATTTCAATTTTAAAGTAAACGTACAAATTGTCGCTCGAGTATTGTACTTATGAAATTTACGATTTACCAGACGTTCGTTAACGGCGAAGAAAATAATTGCTTGCTGCAAGGGAAACGAGACGAACGCACGAATGACATAATTTTTAAAACACGCGGAAGTTCACGGATACCGCTTCAAATGCAACTACACGCGTTCAAAGATAAACACAGTATTCTCGGCGTTTAAATTGCCGTGATTACAGCGTTGACTCGTTCGCAACGAGAGTTTGTACGAGACTTCTCTGTTCTTTTTCCTCGAATTTTTATGGTCGTTCTTGCCACGCGCAATTTTGCGAAACCCAGCCTTATCGCGCGTGACCCTGAAAAATTACGAGAGCTATTCTTTCGACGAGACTGGACGGAAAGTAACGTAACGAAACTTGCCTAATTTTTTTTTTCGTCCGCTCGGCGTGTTCACTCTTGGATGAAATTGAGGTACGTTCTAGAACCGGTTAGGCGCGAACTGAATCCGATCGAATCATCGAATCGCTTCGGGAGATTCCCGTACAATTATTCCGATGATAGTGAATGACGAACACGGAAAATTGGATCGCGCTCGGGTTATTCGGAGATAACTAATCCCGCGATAATAGGTTTTTTCAACAATTCAAATTTAATTAAATTGTTTACATAAATCGTACGCTGAAACGCGTAAAGTTTACAGAATTATCAACGAACGGTCGTAAACATTTGGATGCGTTATCTTTTAACATATAATTAATATGTATATCGGGCGAGGATTGTGCGTCTAATGTTAGTAAAATTAAATGAACCTGTTAAAGAATTCCTTTCGATAAATAATTTAACAAACCATTACCGTCGAAAAATGCGTTCGCGTAAAAAGAAATCGATGGAAATTGTCAGAAGCGAACGATGATCGCGTTACCAAGGATCAAATTAACCGAACCCACAGAGGAAAACGTTCAGCAGGTGAAAGTGAGCGAGAAGAAAGCATAACAAAGGCACGCTCCCTCGCCTGTTGATTTACCGGAGCATAATTAACGTACGACTACTTAACGAACGAAAGGTGTAATCAAACGCGCAACGCCGACCATTCCGTTTCACCTATTCCACTCCAGCGCGGTATTCCAGAAATCGCGTTGAGTTACTCACAAACCGGAGAACCATTTGTATCACTGAAATCTCTATTTGCTCGCGATGCTCTCGCTCTACTAGCAAACGAGACCACTCGACAAACCCGCGTATCGATAAATAACGTACACTTTATTAGCGTAAAATTCTCACGATCCGTTTACAGATAATTCTCGTCGCAAAATAATTTCGCAAAGCGCGAACCATCCGAATGGAACGTCACCATAAACGTTACCGACAATCGCAGAAATTATTTACCATCGACATCTTTATCCGTGGGATCGGTACGTTCGCAATTCCGCTACGAACGCCCTTCGATTGAACCGAAATATTTCTCGAAAAAGGAGCGATCGCGCGTAATAAACAGCGAACCCACGATTGACATAAAACTCGTACGACCCGTTTCCGATTACCAGTCTCCCCGAAGCGACGTCGCGATACACAATGCGTACCGAGGAGTGCGTGAAACTTCGACGATCCGAGGGCTCGATCGATCGCGCACGTAAATCGCGAGAGTCAATGAGAGAGTCATGATAGTAATTGGTCTATGCCCGCGCCTATGTTGCCATTCGCCCGGTACGTCTCGTGGGAAACTCGTGACACACATTTGCACGGAAGTGTACCTCTCCTGCTCGCGGCAAAAGAGTGGATCCTCGCGCGTCTGACGTCTGCGCCAGGACGATCCTTGGCGACCTATCCTTTTAATCGGCCGAATCTCGTGCCACCGAATTGCTCCAGCGCGATTCTCGGTTTTCATAACGCTTTTGTTCCAAGCCAGTGATACGTGTCTGGATAATCCTGCATCTCGATGCGACGCTGATAAGGGTAATCTCCGTTTGCACGATAATTGCCAATCTAGATGTGCGTCAGTTGTGGGAATAGCGAGGGAAATGCGCGAACGTGTATCGATGGTTTCTTTTTAATATCGTTGCAAGGGTATTGAGATTGAGGATAAAATTGTGATACTACGAAATTTCAGGCAGTTCTAGGATATTAGATTGAATTTCGTTTAAACATCCTTCTTACGCATAAAAATGAATATTGATAATACTGATTTCTTGCGTCGCGAGAAGGAGAAGCATCGTGTCCCTCTCGCGACGAGGTAACTATCAAAATTATGCTCGGTTCAGATTTAGAATCATTTTCAAAAGTTTATGTACGTAGAATTGAAAATACCACCGAATTAATCGGATCCACTAGGTACACCGAAATTACTATTTATCCTCGCAACTACTGGATTGTTTTTTAAACATTTTTATCGTAACAAAAGCACATGTCGCGCGTCGCGAGAAAGAGAAATCTTGTCTTTCCCGTAACGCAAAACTGCAGGTACGTGCTACGATTTCGAGAAAAAATTTTTCGAAAAAATTCTAGTATCGCCCAGTCACCCGCGTTTCCTTCATTCGCGACAAAGAATCGATCGTTTCCGTCGACTCTCCGCTGACTCATGTTTCACTAAAAGCTGTTCCATACAATTTTGTTGCGAGCTACTTTCGAATATACTGGAAGTATGCCGCGGAGTATAATACATACATACACTACATCTGGTAGTATCACCGTAGCAAAGTGAAAGTAATTTGTCGATAGGGAGCAGGGCGGCAATGTAACAATGGTTCTACCACGAGTACCTCGACGATGTGAACGCGATGTCCTTTGCACGATGTAAATAAACGGAGCCTTGACCGAGCTACGGCAACCCCTCCGTTCATTGACTATAATGAGCTTCTATTTCTCCGACTATTACCATTTAACAGGCGTAAAAACGCGAATAGTCACCGCGCGTAACATTTCTTATCTCAATTGGCTCATCCTGATATCTCGGGGTTCGACGAACCTCGTTGCGACGAATGAAAATTGCCGACGATCAAAGGTACTACCACTTATGAAGATAGTCGTGCGATAAGGGCGCGCGAAAATAATACTCGAACGTAACGCTTCGGTATCGAGTATGATATACGACAATGAAGTATCGCGAGCATTTTGAGAACGGATGATAGTATCTCGGAATTAGTCGTGTTTTGTATTATCTGGAGTAATTTCGTGGATTGAAAGCGGATAATTTGAATTAACGCTGAATTGACTCGCGTATTAATCTTTTTAAAAGGTAATTTTAAAGTGTACTACATCTATGCTAATAATGTATTTGAAATATGCAAAGTAATTTATGGAAATTTAGCAATCGCGATAAATACTATTTTCTTAAATCAAATACCCATTGTCAGAATGTTTACATAAAGAATTTTCCATTTCGACTACGGGCCCTCCGCAAAATACACAACCGATTAACGGAAGCACAGTAAAACTTCCTTCAGCCTCAAAACCTCGAAGCCTGAAATTCACAAATTACCCACATCCTGCTATCCAGGAAGTATCCGAGCGTCGAGAGCGCAACGGATATGCAAAGAATCGATAGGCCCTCGAAACAACGACGCGACTACGGGCCGATCATCGCCACGCGACTATCATAATTCGCCGCGAAAAGTACGAGGAGACAGCGGAGATAAAGGAACTAGGAGCGAAAGACCGAGGTCCAGAGTCACGGGTCGCGTGCTGCCGAGGATCCCGCCGCTTTTCAACGAGGCCTGGCGTTAAGACACCGCTCGGATAAGGCCACTCCAGGTACTGTTAAGCACCATCGCCGAGGAAGTTCAAGTAATTTTCTCCGCGCGGTTGTTTCGGTGTGTACGGAAACACACGCACACAGAATCAGGAGGGGCCTTGTTCCCACGCCCGACGCCGTGATCTTTGCCGTGCTACCTAGTCCTGGTGCTAGGAGGAGATCTTTCCCTCTCCCTCTCTCTCTCTCTCTCCGTTCCACTACACCTGGACTCACCTTTCGATCTCTCCCTCTCTCTCAATTCGATCCTCCGTCTCTCTACTCTCCGTCCCTGGTTATCGCGAGATCCAAGGAATAATCCTGCCTCTCTCTTACCCTCACCACGGGCAATGTGGGTTACGTAAGGTGGCAATGCGCGATTGCCTCGCGGAGCACGTTGAAATAATAACACATACGCGGCACGCACGCGTACGCGAACGCCACGGCGTGGTGGTGGTGGGGGACGAGCAAAGGGACGGGAAGCGGGTAACTTGAAATAGGAACAACGGGAACGGCGGGGGAGAGAACGAGAAGACGCACGGAGGAACTTAAACCGAGGAAGGGAGAAAGAGATGGAGTGTTCTGTGGTGACGTAGACACGAACAAGGAAACCTAGAGAAGAATCTCTATTTGCCGTAAGAAACGTACTTGCGCCGCGGATGTATCATTGAGAAAAACGTGCGAGGGAAGCGCGAGTCGGAGGATACGAGTTCGATGAGGGTAATTAGACCAAGAGAGAGAGAGCAGGTGGAGAGAGAGAGAGAGAGAGGAGAGGGAGAAGGCACAGAATAAATTGAGTAAAGAAAGAGTATCTCGCGTGCAGGTGGATGCACGATCATAAACAATCGGCGTATTAAGCTACCATCCACACGCGATCGCGGTACTGACGGGCGGCGATTAGAAGGAACGCGAAACAAGGTCTTCGAACCCGCGGAATGGCAGGAATTCCAAGAAAATTAGCGTGCCCCGTGGATAAACGTAATCGCGTAGAATCGGGAGCGATACAGTCGTTTCCCTGATAACAGGCAGCTACAGTATTTGCACGGTAGGAGATTAATGTTTTTTTTTTTTTATCTGGCTATCCCGATACGAGGGGGGAGGGCAATGGTTCCGCAAAGATTATGCTCGGTACTCACCAACGGTACTTCTTTCGATTTTTAAGACTCGTAGATTCCGGAGTTAACCGTTTATTATTGAAGAAATTTATCGAGTTTAACGATGCGCAGAATATAATATTTAATAAACCGTATAAACGGTTACGTGTTATTGTTTATCTGTAAAGAATTTCTTTGAAGCACTAGTAATATCAATTAATGTACCCATTTCTGTTTAATTTATGTATTTCAGTTTTTCCAGTGGCATACTTTCAATAGATTTAGTCAAGAGTAACGTTCCTTTCTTTTAACTAAAAATTCTTATCATACTCATCGCGAAATCAAAATCTGGCGCATTAAATAATTCTCTCGAGACGAACCATATAAAATACTCGCGATCGAGGCCCATGGATTTTAAAATCCTCTCTCCTCCCTTCTAAACAAAATCGGACGAAACATCGTAACAATGTTTCCCGATTAGTATCTACGACCCACCCCCGTTAACGCGGGGCTCCTTAAATACCCCGAACACACGGACGCGGGTGGGAAACAGTCCCAGGACGACAAGTGCATATTCCCATCGCGGTACTTTTAATACAGCCACCACGAGCTGCCAAGGAACAATCGGATTAACGAAGTTAAACGCTGGGGTGGTCTACGTCGACCGTGCCCTTCTCGTCCACCCTCGAGCCCCGAACGCTATTAAACAGCGCATCTGTCGCCTTTCGCACGTATAGGCTCGCCGAGGAGCTGCGGGGGTGTCATTGGGAAGGAAAAAAAAAGAAAAAGAAAAACAAGAGACCAGCCACCCCCTCGGGAAGTTCTTACCCCTCCGCGGAAGATTAACGAGGCCGGGTGGGCTCGGTTAACTTCAAAAGGGAACGTTGCGCTCAGGGTCGTGCTAATACAACGATTCGACGTCGATAAACAGTGACGCGGTTCTGCCGAGGAGATAAGAGATTAGCGATTATCCGAGTTATCGCGGAGGAGGATCGAGATATTAGTTCTAACGGCGATGTTTCTCGCACCATGGTGTTTATAGAGAAATTGAAAATGATTGCTTTAGAAATAACATTGTGTAAACGACGTGGGATAGTCCCGATTCTCAAATATTAATAAACCTGATTTAAAAAGAAATGTATACACGATACGGAGCGTTGAATTTTATGCGGTGAAACTGAAATTCTTTTTTAGGGTATGTACACGTATATCATGAGGGAAACGCGTGGAAAGATTATAAAAATGAGTAATATTTGTTTCGCATCGCAATAAGAAAGAATTTAATTGTTATAACGCAAAGCGTCTATAACGTCCTTGAAGAAATCGAAAACTTGTTATCCGCCGTAACCCCCGCCTCGAAACGGCTCGAGAACTAATTATGGTGGAAACAAATTAATTACCAGCGATTTAACAATTACCTCTAATGAATTCAAATTTATCTTACCCCGTTGGTAGCGAGACCGACGGTCTCGAGTGCGATTAATCGAGTCTGACGAACTAAACCTGCGGTCTCTGTGCGCCCAGAGCGATCAGTCTCGAAAAGTCAGCGTGATCCGAGGGTAATGAATTAATTGATACTGGCCGCGGAGAAATCGCGGTTCCCGGTAATCGAATCGTGTTTTTCCGCGTTCCCGAGGAGACGCCGTTTCACGATTACGACGAAAAATCATTTCGCTCGCAACGGTCGAGTCTCGTTAGAAGAATCGAGCTGCCCGTTCCTTTGATACGCCCCGCGGCGACGAACGCCTTGCGGACGATGACTCACGGGACGCGTTAATGAATTCCGCTTCCTCGTGCGACAAAGAAACGCGTGTCTCGTTTGTCGTTGCGCGAAGTCGTTCCCCGTTGCGCTAATTTCACCAACTGGCCGGCTGAGAGGTAAGTACGTTCAATGGATGGCAAAGGGGGGGGGGGGGGGGGGGGGGCTTCTCTAACCGTCGTTTCGAGGTGGAGAACAAATGTACTGACACAATTATGGAGAAGCCTGTAAGGGAACGTGGTTCGTGTTGATTTATTTGATTAAAACTTTCTTTGACGTAAAGACAAAAATGCCTAGTCGTGTTATTAGCAGCGGTGACATAATCAATTAAAAAAAAGCGAGTGGACTGGAGGCCGTGAATGTTGTTTAAAGAATGCCGATTGACGTATAAACATAGCGGACAGACATTTCTTCGGTAGTCGATTTAAAATAAAGTTAAGAATATATAAAATTATAAAGGTGTAAAGTCATTCTTAATAACTCATTTTCAATAGTTAATGCGTTTGATGGTTTGTCGTTTCCAATTATTAAGTTCCTCCAATAAATAAATTATAAATACGTACGTTGATTAATTGGTAAGAATATTAATAAGTGGAATGAACGTTATAAATTAACGACGCGTAAGTTTAATTTAATAATTTGACGGTTGATAGTTAAAATAATTATCCAATTGTTCCCGTACTATTAGTTTGCATCTCTTAATAGCTAAAAAGGTAAATAGCGAGTATGGTTAATTAAATTATAAACTAATGGTAGCTAACTTTGGTTTAATCATTATTTCAATTTAATAAATAATTCTCAAATCATTCCCGTACCATATATTTTACGTTATCAATTGATAAACGAATAATTGAACAATTAGTAGAGTAGATTCAAGTTTTCGTGCCAACGGTGAGCGTCGCGTAACCGTCGTCCGTTGAACGCGCGTATATTTATAAACGTCAACGTCTTCTCAACGACGTCGAGCCACATGTGGGGTGCGGGGTGGCGAGGGGGGGATAGTGCTCGGCGCAAGGGAGCACCCTGGATTCTCAGCGGGGGATGTATCTCGCCACGAACAGGGGGAGAGAAGAGAAGAGAAGAGAAGAGAAGAGAAGAGAAAGAGAGAAAGAAAAAAAAACAACCGACGAATGCATTTTGTACTCACCGAAAGCATTTCCCGAGAGCCTCAGCCGTGCCACTCTGGTGGCCCTATTGACGGTCAATGGTCTCCTCGGTCGTTGACAAGACAAAGACAAAGACATCGAGTTTCGCGACGAATAATTTTTCGAAAAAACAAAAAGAAAGAGAAAGAGAAGAGACGAACGATAACCGCGACGAGAATCGTTACGTCGTAGCTGCCTCTGGAATTGGAGTGGAAATGGGGACTAGAAACTGCGAGGAGAGGTATTAATTTTTAACTGTTACGGTACTGGGATGGAAATTGAAAAAGAAATTTACGAGTGTTTTGAAATTCGGATAGGAATCGCGGGAAAGGAATATCGGAAGGATCTCGAGTGGAAAGGTCTGCATCGCGGATCTCGCGATGATCAGCGTAATTATCGAGAAGAATACGAATTTCGTGGTAAACCGATCACCGACGATTAATCACTGAACTCCCCCACTTTTCGTGTAGCAACCCCTCGCGAACTTCGCGATATCCCGGGCGGAACTCGAGATCCCGAGGAGTCCCTCCCAAGGGAGAGAAAAGGACGAGAAGGGAGATGTGACGCTGGAAGGGGGTGCGAGTAAAGGTGGAGACGCGGAAGTAGACCGACGCGGACCCTAGCACGGTGTCGGGTCCCTGGTTCGCCGGGCGACGTTTATAAAATCGCGAAGATAAAGGAAGGAAACGGAAGACGGGATAGGAAACACGGGATAGAAGGAGCGGATTCACGCGGAGTTGCCAGGAAAAGGCGGGCAGCTTGAACCACGCTGCTACAACGACTGGCTTGCTCTCTCGCAGAAGCAAACTACTCCCCATCTGCTGTGTTGGTTGCTGCCCCAACTCCCTGCTGTCATTATGCCGGTGTACGTGTGCCGGGTGTGCGCGCTTGTGCACGCCTTTGTAAGTGAGCCGCGGAGTTCACGCACACGACGCTCGCTGGACGACCCGTGCGTGGCAGGCGGCGGGCGTTCCGAACCTCGCCCGAGAACGGAGGAGGCACGGCGGATAGAGGAAGGCGCGGGTATATCTGGAGAATCTCACCTTGCGGTAATCTCGAGAGGTGATAAGCCGACGTAGTTTCGGAATTGACGGCATCGAGCAAACAGCGTTTGATAATTTCCGATAAAGGAGGATACTCTTGGCACGAGCCACGGGATGTGATTTCTCGAGTCGAGGGACATCGTTGTCGCGTACGAAAGAAGCTTTTACTTCACGCGTGCCGTAACTTGCGCGCGCGCGTACGAGGCAGAGAAGATAGACGTACCTTACGCGTGTTTCAAAAGAAACTCAATGATACCTATACAAACGGTTATTCCGACGGGTTGAAAGAAAATTTCCGCGCAAAGCGTATTCAATTTTTACGCGCGGCTACACGAGTTCATAAAATAAATATACACCGTGCAATACCATTTCCATTTTAACGCGACACACGAAACACTGCCGCGTGTTCTCTCAGCTAGCGAAGTAACGCTTTTGTTTCTAAAAATCGCTCCATCCCTCGTTCCCCTTTCCCGCGTCCAATTCTAAGCGTTGAGACGCGGAAGAGACGCTAACCCATTCGACGAAGGAAACCTCCTTTTTTTTTTGTTCTACCCAAATTCAAAAACTTCTGGTGGCGATCTTTGGCGTAGGCACGAACGCACGTACGCAGGTTACCGATGCGCGAGTATGCGTCGCAGCTGCAGCTGCCTGCACGAATGGAACACAGGGCTTTGGGGATGGCAACGGTTGCGCACCACCTGGCCCGAGGAAGCCAGCACCGGGCCTCGACATTGGCGTAGACGCCACTCGAAAGGAGAAACGAGCGAGTTACCGTGTACAATAAAAAAAAAGGAACGAACGAAGAGGGAGGGGGCAAAAACACGGTGGAGGGGTACAATGGGAGCCCCGACTTTCGAAATTCCGGCACCCTCCGTAATCCCGGTGTCCTTCGAAAAAGGTACGATCGATCGTCCTCGCGTACCTGGCGCACCGTTCGTCGTTGTCGTCTATGCGACGAAATTCGCCATTGTTCGGGCGCGCTCCACGTCCCACCCCTTTTTCGCTATTCGCGATTCCATCACGATTTACGAGCCGATGAAGAGTGTCGTGGAACTACTAATGCGTTTGATCCCGTCCCGGTATGATCTGTGAACTTGGTAATCCCGGCGCGTTGTCGCGTGATTAATGTATTTCTGCTTTTCGGATGTAGAGTGAGAATGTACTCGTTTTTGTCCTATGTTCTTCCGTGAGGATTGAATTTAATCAAATATTCCCGGATTCGTTTATGCGATTTATTTATAGAATTTTCGATTTGCATAATTTCTAATACCCCTACAAGACCGTGTATCGATTCAGATTTTTGTTTAAACTATTATACAATGAAAATTGTTCTATGAGTATATTTTTTCTTTAGTTAAATTGTGAAAGTGACAGTCTTCGTTGATCTAACGTTAGGATAAGGCGAGGGTAAACTTTTCATGGTTTCATCGGATATGGCAATTTCTCAGATTCAAAAGTGCTTCCATTCCGTCCACGGCGTCGACAGGCGTCGTTCGTCGGCGAATCGTCTCTTCATCCCCCCCCCCCCCCCCCCCCCCCCCGACGCTACAGCTGAGTTTCGCAAGCGCTCGTGCACGGGATTCGTCATTGGATGAAAAGAAAACTACTTCTTGGAAACCGCGACGAGATTATTTCGGTACTCCCCGTGCGATATACGCGAATAGCGAAAAACTGAATTTCTTTTCGATTCGAGGATATCGATCGACCGTAATCATATCTTCGCGTGAAAGGTATAACGTACGAGGCGTGGCCAATAAAAAATACGTTCCCTTTCACCCTCACGTTTTTTTCCGCACGCTTCATTTCCCCGCCCGTTATTCAAATTCCGCGCAAAAGTCTCCTCCGCTATTTTCTGATTTTTGCCGCATCGATGAAATAGAAAAGTGTCTGATGGATAGCCCCGACGTATTATTACGTCAACGCGACCGCGATAAATGACGCGGGGCACGAATATTCGCGCTTTATGGACCGATGATTTTCACGGGGTATTACCATACTTGATCGCATTAATGGCACCGAGTATAATGCGCCAGGATCGGATTAGGGAGCGGATTAGAACCCCTCCGAGGCACTTTCTCGCAACTGTGTAATAGAAACATTGGACCGAACATATTCTTGGACGTATTTTCTTTTTAAATCGTGGTTAAGTTTCCGATACTAATGTCAGAGAATCGTATGATTACGTTCATAACATTGGAATACACTCCAAGCATCTTGACAATAATAATAAGTAATCGAGATAATCTTATCGTCGCTGGTGATAAGAATCTCGCGCTTTCCATTTTTCCGTATGTATTTATGCAAACTCGAAATGATTGCGTGAGGAACAGGTGCTTATGAAATATGCTTTCGAATTGCTTATCAAACAATTACCCATAAACAATTCGAACTACTAATAAGTATCGGCGATACATGAACCACCACGCGTGACCTTCGAGGGGAACGAAAATGCGCGCATTCAAGATGGCTGAAAAAATTCAATTTACGACGCTCGTTTCCGCGACACCGAGAGCGTATTTCCCCGCGAATTCACGGGACCGACTTAATTCCCGCAAAGTAAAGAGGAACGTGGAAGTACGCGTATCCTGGGGGCGAATTAACGCGTTAAGCCGACGCTGCATCGCAGGATTTCTATAGAATTTCCATGGAAATGGGGGGGGGGGGGTGGGAGGGATGAAGGGAGAGGACCTGAAAGCTCTTGCAACCACCACCCGCCCCCTCTCTCTATCCTCCGTCGCCACCCCCGCGTCCCACCATACGCCCATGGGGTTTGCGCGTTGATATCGCAATAGAAGCTGTATCGATCCTGCCCCAACACGAGACCGGCTGTTGTCAGGGGGTTGATAACGATATGCAAGCTCTGTACGAGGTACGCGTACGTACGTAGGTACGTACCCATAGGCGTGGTTACGCGCGTGTGCGCGTAACACGTAGGTATATCGCCGCTAAAAGCCTCCGCGGAGCTTTGAGCTTCTGTGTCGACGGTAAAGGGACGCGGAGAGGGTGGGGGGTGCGGAGAGAGAGAGAGAGAGAGAGAGAGAGAGACCCTCCTCTCTCCCGCGACAGTTTTAGCCACTTTTTGCCCCGCGATTGAAAACGAGCGGCAAACTCTCGTGAAAGAACGAGATCCGATTCTGCCTCGACAGTTGAAAGACACTGAAATCGTGCGCGTGGGTTTACGGCCCGGGGGATGGTCGAACGAAGGTGGAATCGAGTCGATGGTTTCCCGTAACCGGGGGTTGGATGAGTGGGCGATGGAAATGGAATAATTTGTCGAGTGGATGGAATTTTTTCGGAACTACTACCGTCGACGATGAATCGAATTTTAGGTAGGTGCATCGATTAATCGATATACCGTCGACGTCACGGAGTCGCGCCGATCTCCAATGGAATTGATTGACGAGTACGCGCACGGAGGATTTTTAACGAGCGTGACGAGACGATTGTCAAATAACGATGAAAAGTATTTTCGAAAATGCGGAGGAAGCGGCACGCTGCGGTGTCTGCCGATCGATGGGAGAGAGAGAGAGAGCGAACTTCGATAACTCGCAGGGAATTCTGTCGATTTATCTCGAGCACTTTCAACTGACGTTTTGGAAGATTGACGAGCGATACCTCGCGATGCTTGAACGGAAATCGAAGTGGACGTTTTCGAAAACGGATTCCGATGATCTTTGGATAATTCGAGGGGGAACGATAAAGTGAAATTGCTATGGCACTAGCGGAACTCTTATCCCGACACGTTCGCCTAACGCGAATACAAATATAATTTTAAAGAGGTTGTCAATTTTACATATTTACGGGCAGACGTTAAGGTTTGCGCGCGTAATGTGTAATAGAGAAGGCACCTCGTTGTCACCCGGATTTGCATGTGAATTCCCACGGACTTCACGATCCACCGTAAGGATCCTTTTTTGCCCACTCAAGCTCCGGGGTGGACGGATAGAGTCCTTACAGGAAGGAAGGAAGGAAGCGAGGAGGGAGGGCATCGTACGAGGGGAAACCATTCGAGAAACCAGCAACTTCCCCTCGGGATATTATGGCAGATGGGACGTGTACCTTATCACAATAAAGGATCGAGAATTCGTTTTCATCGATTCCTACAAACGAGTGGATCACAGAAATTATTGGAAAATACATCGCCGAGTGATATGCGATGAATCCTTGATTCCCTTTCCTCGCATTCTCGTAGTAGGTATATAAATAATCGGGGATAAACTTCCTGTCGCCGGAAACAAGAAAATCGCGCCCCCCTTCCGACGTAAATCCAGACTTGCGATCTTTTTTATTCTACAGAAATTTGAGATAATATAGCGACGAAATAATTGCGCGAGGTATCCATTTTTCGGTGCTTTGCCTAAATCGTATTTTTAACGCGTCACTAATTACTCCTTTGTTTGATTTGTAAATAGTAATATAAGCCACGTTCAAACGCTTTTACTTATTTAACATCCATCGTGCGAATTATCAAGACGGTTATTATCACTCTGTGGATATTCATAAAAAATTCACAATTATTATATCGATTGCGAGGCTGATTCACGCAAGGAACGAGATTCGCGATATATTCCCTCAAACGATGTAAAAAAAAAATACGTATTTCAAACCCTTGATAACAAAATATCCTTCCCGTCCGTCTCCCCCTTCTTTACCGATCCCCTTGTTAGAAGTACGAATTTGCATAAACATCGGCGGCCTAATTATTACCCTCGTAGAGCCGTTGTCTCTAAAAACGTGCCCAGTGGATGCATCTCGGCCGGATAAGGGTTAATGAAAGCGGTGTACTTGGCGAGGGAAGATAAAACGTTCCTGCTTGAAGTACCTTCGATGTTATCGCCGCTCGTACGTCAGCGGCCGGTCACTCGAGTTTCCAGGTTTCGAGGGAGGAGAGGAGCTGGTTAGCGTATAATTGGACGACAAAAGGGAACGCACAGGAAGATTAAGACAACGGCCTTAAAGTCCTTTACTCGTCATCCTCCCATTGCTCTCGTTGGCGTTCACCGTTGTCCGAGAACTTTCTCGGTTTACGCGAGGGTCAACGGTTCACCGGGGTTCTCAGTCGGCTTCGTAAACGACGCGGAAAGAAGTTTCGTGGACGTACGGAGATTTTACTTTCACGTGTCCGCGCGTAGTCAAAATTAACGCGATGCGCGGATTTTTAACATTTGGGAAAGTACAATGATTGTGGGATGCGCGATGGGCGTTAAAAATATCGAAAAAAATTTGCGACATCCGAATTTGAGAGACAACATTGATTAAACGGGTGAATAACATTTTTGTCAAAAATTATGGAAAAATGAAAATAAGAAAGCGGAGGGATAGCAAAATTTTGCTTATAAAATTTGGCATATTCGGGAATAACACTAAAGAAGTTTAATCCCCTGAGAAAGATATAAGATTCTTGTAAATTCTTGTAATAATAATTGCGAGTCGAGGATCGTCCATATCCATTATTTGCACGAGAACTTTATTAATGGGGTTAGCGTGTATATGTATAATATATATTTCAACTTTTTCTAGTGCCGTATCAGGTATCAATTTTCTACCTCGACCGTAAGGCGATTAATAACTTTTTATCAGATACATACAATATTCAGTTTCTCATAAACTCCACGGATGGCTTATTTTAATATTACTCCGCCTTGCTTAGCTCGCAATTTTATCACGTAATTTTCATAATTCCCCGCTATTCGGATCCGCGCGCCTTCGAGAATTAATAGACGGGCAACTGGAAATTACTTCGCGCACACGATAGAGAGGCGAATAAAAAAAAAAAAATAAATAAAAAACCTTAGCTAACGCGAGTCACGATAGTCGTGTAGAAAAGTGTTTAAAATATCGGGCAGAAATCCCACGATACCAACGAGTACGAAAAACGTAGATAATCGCCAACGATCGACTAGTGAAATCAATGTTACCGAACTCCGGCCAACGATAAGAATAATTACCTGAAATTTGAAACGTAGCAACGTAACGGTGTCATCGTCGAGCGGAAAAAGATCCGAGGAGCAAAGGGTTAATTCACCGTTACGCCCCGAGATCGCATCGATCGTTTCCATCGCCTCCATTTATATTCTATTCCTATTTACCCGAATCGAAATCAAAATCGATTATCGTAGAAACGTAGAAGGATGTTTACCCGAGGGGTCACGAGCCGACGTTCGATTAGAATGCAGAAGCGACGGCGGCGGCAATTTGCCGCGGATCGTTTAAGGATTAAGCGGAGGAATCGTCGCGGAAAATAAGACATCGGGGAACAGGATCGGCGAGTATTATGCCGTTGCCATATGTAGATTATGGCCGCTGCTTTGGACTCGATCGTGCAACGTTTATTACGGGGCTGCCGCTCCCGCTGCCGTAGTCATCGGGGTTATCAACCGGTCGTTAAGGTGAAATCACGGCTAATCGCGAACCCGGGTAACGTATGCGACCCGATCAAGGAGAAAATCGGATTTTCATTGCGATTCGGGACAATGTTTAGAACGCGTGGGAAAGAGTCGTAGGAATATTATTACTCGCGTACGAGTCGGAATATCAGGGCCGTCGAGAACGGGTCATAAATCATTGGCAACGTACGATATTTATTATGGGCGATGATTAGAAGTGCCTGTTATACGATTAATACGTACTTGGGTTAGGCCTACTTCGCTCAACGTTCGTTATCAATATTCGTACTCTCGGCACGCACGATGAATCAGTATCGAGCGGAGTAATTATAGAATTTATAACGATAATTAATGCGTCGGAAACATCTCGCGTTCGATTGCGGTTAACGATGCGAACGTATTTCGATATAGGCAAATTGCGAAGCCTGAGGAAGCTAGAGAATATTGTGAATATTGATTACATTAAAAATGGAGAATATTATGAAAACGATTTTTACGGAGAAATTGAGGATATTATGAATATCACTCGCATTTGGGAAAACTTTTCAACCACGAAATTTATCTCCGAAACAAATGTTCAAATGGAGCGTTAAAAAAAAAACAGAATTACACGGAATACAAAATTGAAGGAAATTTTCGGCCTCGCATGCCTTGACTTTATATCTCAAACGCGCCGTAAATCCAACGCGTTTGAGCGCCATTTATTTCGAGATAACGATCGCAACGAGGTAAGTTCGTATGTAAATTATCGCACGAGAGGCGGTAAGTTTTCAATTGTTTACCGTTCGATTGGGTGTAATTTGCAAAATTCCTGTTGCACGCGTCACAGATGTTTCGCGCGTCGACTGCCACGTTCGCGCGCGTATTCTCGCTAGATCATAAATCACGAAGGAGAAGCGACTAAAAGTCAAAAGAGTTTACACGCGGCGATGATAATCGTTGCTCCGTTTTCATCGCGGAAACGCATGCGGTTTACGCGCGATCCTTTCGTTTATCGCGTTAAACCACCACTTTCGCGGATCACCGCGGATAGATTTCGAAGAATTCGCGTAAATGAACCTTCGTCGCCGTCGCTCGGTTGCGTCTACGGATCTTCGAAAGTAAACGGCAGCTGTCCGCGAGAGATCGTTAAAGTCCGACCTCGAACGTTATCGAAACATGCACTCGACGTCATTTCTGAATCCGATGTCCATACTTGTGCGTACGATTATCATACTATTATCTTTTTCAATCGGTAAGCGACAATGAATATTTAAATATCAAAAACGGGAAGATCCGACGAAATTCTTGGTACAAAGAATTGTCCTGTGGCTCCGTAGTATAGGAATTATTTTCATAACATTTTTTAGAACTCAGAAGACAAAGGACTTCCGGGACGTGAACATTTTTCGAAAAATTTGTAAGTAGATGAAAATTAATATTGCCCCAAAGAAGACTGAAGTTCTCTTACATACATTCGTTTATCTCTTCGTTTCCCACACATTTTTTTAAAAGATTCGATCGTCCCAATATTTATACAAAATTTCTTGTCGTCGCGAACGTGACAACAGTTTGTAAAAATATCTATACGAAACACCGAGTACTCCCGATTTACCTAAACGTGACAAAAGAAATACACGATATCCTTTAGATCTTCGAAACCCGATTCGAAGGCACTCCCTCTCTCTCCCGATCGTCGTGTCGCGATATTCCAATTAACCGCGAAGAGGTTTCCCAAACGCTAGGCCTCTAATTAATGCAATTACGGTAGTCGATGTCTTCTATCTCGGCAGGCAAACTTCCTGCGATTAGAAACGATAATGCCCGGCGAACGTTAGCGCTCGAAGGCCGACGCGTGGGCGGGGCCGGGGATGAGAAACACTGATCACACACCACTCACGTGTCGCGGTTGACGTTTGAACTTTGACACGCGACAATTAAATCATCTGCCCGTTCGTTCAGTCATTGACTCCTCTCATTGAGGCGCCACGACTCCATAAATTGAGCGTGGGTCTTCGTGCGCTAGGTCTCTCTTCATCTTTCGCTCCTCTCTCCCCCTCCTTTCCACGGATTTCTTTTCGTATTCGCGTATGTGTGTCGAAGGTGGGCGAGAGAAGGCTGCGCCGCGTAATCAGCGAGAAATTGTCAAGAATCAGCCGACTTCCGGCGATTAGAAACGGGCCCCTGAATCAGCTCGGGTGAACCGTAAACAACGAAACTCGCCGAGTATTTCATTGGGTCGGTAATTTCAGAATTTCGCGAAATAAAGAGCAAAGGATGTCTCGCGATGAGCAAGTTTGTTTTATCGAGTTGGTTTCACGTAATTTGAGTTTCTTTAAACGACGCAATAACAGTGTTTACCATTTTATTTATATTTTTTTAAGCAACCTATTCAAAGTTTCCGCGTGAAGTCTATCTTTTCTATTATACGAATTAAAATAATTATTTGGAATAATCATGAGTGATACCCAGTTATTATTTATTAGTCAGATATACTGAAAACTTGCGTTACCTACAGTATCTTTTGACTTCAGTAGCAGGTTTTTTTTTATGGAAATCGAGAATATTCAAGGGATGAGAAGTACAAACCCCGGTGCCATACGACTGTAATGATTATACCGCACCGTGACACTTTTTAGTCTCTTCTAATGCGCACATAGTAATCGAACAAAAGCCTAATCGAAAAACCGTCCGAAGAGCTGACAGACGCAGAAAAGTGTTGATTTTCATTCGACGCGTTCAATTCGAGAGACCGGCTTCGGTGCGGTTTCGCAACATTTGTTCCATTAAAGTCTAGAGGCAGCTCCGCGTTCCCTCGAGTAATACGTAACCGCGATCGAAGGGCTCAAAGGGACGCGTCCCTTAAAAAAAAAGTCAGTCTCGAAACGAGGGCCGAGAGTGCCATTGTATCTGTATCGCCAGTAACTAACCGATCGACTTTGCTCGGAAAAAATGATTCACTCTCCGTCGCAATCGACGAAACGCGCGGCGACGTGGAACAATGAGAGCGTTCGAAGTTGAAGAAACGAAGTTAATCTCGAGGGGGTTTCTTTGATATATTCCTGGCGCGCGACGGAGTTTGATTCATGCGCGGGAAAATGGTATCGCGGGACAAAGGTTAAAGGCGTTAAAAACCGATTGAAAGCGCCTCGTTGTCCTCGATTAGGAAGCGAGAATAATCTCGATTGAAATTTCGAGATCTCGAACGAACCCTCCGTATTTCCTGGAGGGGTGAAAAGTTTTCATCGCCGACAGAGAAGTCTCGTATCCGTTTATCGCGATCGAACGTGCACGACTATCGCGAATTAATACGCAGAAGCCCAGAAGCTGCCAGACGAACACTCTTGAGTTGAAAAATGGCTTCTCCTCGGTGTCTCAACGTTTGTTCCATTACAAGTACGGCGGGTGCGGTAGCGAGCATCCATGGAGAAAAAGAAAGAAGCCTTAAAGAGGCAGCCCCGATAAATCTCGACGAGGGTTCTCCATCCCCCGAGATTCAAGATGACGCCAAGAAAAATGCATTGTTACCCGGGTTTAGTCGCTCGCGCGCGGAAGTTTCATGAATCGAAAGCAACGGGATTCTTTTTTAAGTTTATTTCCGTGGCATCTGTCGCGTGAGAAAGTTTTGACTTCACGCGTAATCTTTCATTTGTTGATAGAACCTTGAAATGAAAATTTTGACTCAAATTTCTGATATTCAAGAAGATTCGAGGAATATTTCTCTGGTTCTCTAGTTTTTACTTTTCGCGACAATCTGTCATTTCGAAATAATATCTCGAAATTACATTTTAAACTCGTGTTCATCAAATTCAAAAAGACTCGCGGGATGGCTAACTTAGCCGGTTTTCCATGCACGCTATAATTAACGAACGCGGCTCAAATAAATGTAAATAAATTCTCTGGCTCGTTCGCGTTTTACAAAAGATCCCGGGGTATCACGGAATTACGCACGAATCCTGAACCGAATTAATTTCCAAATGGACGCGTCACCGCTGTGAGCCAAACAAACTATTTTCCTTCTCCGCGAAGCTCTTTGAGCTCGCGAACTTTCGTTTTGAAAAGAAAAAAGAAAAATGACACGGTGGTGCCCGTCGGCCTCGGAGATTTTCGTGTCTCGCGGATCGCTCCACCCTTTCACTCGAGAATCCATTAAGAAGCGGGAGCCCCGCTAACGGTCACCGAACGAACCGCTCGAAAGCTCTCCCGCGAAAGCTCTCGTCGCTCGTTCCCTGGATAGCGTCTTCTGGAAGCACTTGGACCGACGACAGATGTTCGGCAGCTCGAACGGAGGCTGCACCCTACTTTCGAGTCAGCCGGAGGGTGCACCGGTGGCGCGATAATGAAATTATATTTTCACCGACGGTAATCGTATCGAGGAAAGAGAAGGACCGTTAATGGCCATTAACGTCAGGCGCGTTAAAAGAAAAAGAAAAAAAAAAGAAAAAGTATCGTTTAACGTCGGCCGCTGAAAGTACGCCTTTACCAAACTTTCACAATTTCCTATTAAAAGAAAATCAGCTAAGCACGCGATGCGAAGAATTTTCGAATAGTCCCGTAATGTTAGAATATGTATAAAAATGTTATTTATTTATTATTTATATTAGCCGCAGCCAAAGTACGATATTCTCAACTTCTCGTCGGGAGATAATTTTTTTAAACATTGTAGTATTTAACCATAATCCCCGAATACCACGAAATAGTATTAAAACAATTTCCAGAAATAATTCCCTCAAACGAAAGAATCGTCCTTTACATTGAAATATTCCAACAACGCGCGATTAAAATTCCTAAATTCCGACAAATAAATTCTGGATCAAAAACCTAACTGGCAACGCCAACACGCTTCTCCTAGTTATCCTTCGGAATCTCTAGATCGAGAGTTAATAAACTGCAGGGGGCGTGCGAAGGCGTCAAGAACGGCTCGTTCGTGCCACGAGATCCTTCCGATCTAATCTAATGCACATCGAGATGAGGAATTACGGAGCATAAAAAAAAAAAACGAGGAATGAAAAAGAAATGCGCGCACGCAGGGCGCTCCCGCAGCAGAAGGCGGTTTTTGTCACGATCCGCTGATTTTACGAATTTCCACGGATTCGAGAGCACGCGCGTTACGGGCAGGGGTTTGCTTACGCGCCCGCACCATTAAGTTCCCGGTGGCTGGTTACTTCCGGTGCGTGCTAGCTACCTACGAAACGCACGTGCGCCGTACCTTGGGGTGTTCACGCACCTTGCTTCCGCGAGTTCTACTTTCAAATGCGTACATATCTCGAGATACGATCCCCTCTCAGTCCTGACAGAATTTCTGCCCCTCGGAGAAAAATTGCATAATAACGCGCGCGCCTTACGCGGAATTCTTGAGCGTCTTTTCCTCAACGCGTTTCCACAAACCCGCTTTTTCTTCTTTATTCTTTTCTTTCCGCGCGCAACGAGCGTGGTTTTATTCGAGGATAAGGGGTGGGCAAGAGGAACGTGACGTTTGAAACGCTTATCGAGTTTTTACGGTGGTTGGTATTACTTGTAGGTGCAGAGGAGACGTTTACTTTCCGTTTAAATTAACAAAACTGCTGACAGTGTCGGTGTTTTGATCCTTTTGTTCGTTATTTAACCAAGGGATGCGCAAACAAAGGTAAGGGAACGCGTAATGAGCGGTATTGCTAATTTTTACATGATTAATGATTCCCGTTCGAGATGCAATTTTTTGGCAATTAATTTTAAAAGACAAACAATTCGAATTCGTATCAAAGACATATTAGTGATAATCGTCGGCTTTCGGATACGTTTAAGTAATATAAATACATAAATAATGTTAATGTCAGTCGCGCACGATGTTCAGTAAAGCGTTAGCAAAACAAAAAATCATGTAAATATTTGTACCAACGTTCCAGCGTTTTACCCTCGACTCTGATTAATCTACAAAATCGTGTTCGCGATCTAAAGTAAAAAAAGGGATTCGAACGGTTAAAAATCTCACCGCAGCGGCGTTGCCCAGGTACGATGCACCGATGACGCTAAACTTCCGGTTGTGATTCAGGGCCCGTTTCCGCTCCCTCGTATATCCCGACAGGAAATTCGAGAGAGAGCACGGGAGAATACCTGCGCGACAAGGTACTTCGAAAAGCGGTTACTCGAAAATAGATCGCGGGTAAAAATGACAAATCACATACCGGTGAGGAAAAGGTCCGTAAGTGGAACTTCCAATTCTTATCCGAGATTCTGATCTCGTTATCTAAATCGGTGCGTACTACACGAAACGTATCTATCTCGAAGATTATCCGCTAATAAAATCTCGGGTTTTCCTGTTACCAGGATAACAAGCCTATTCACACAAACGAACTCTAATAATAGAGGCTAACCTCCGAGAATATTCTATTTACGAAAGCACCATGACCGAGATAACGATAAGGATATTTTAAAACACTGAGAGGGAACGTAATCTAGCGTTTTACGCACGTTATCGAAATTAACGATTATCTTCGCCATTATCGAAGTCCCTTCGAGGTAGCACGAATTTCGTGTGACGCGAGATCGTCCTGGAATTTCGTCTGACGCGACATCGTCCTGGAATTTCTTATCCCACGAAATAAGTGGATCCGAATGATTAAACGGTCCCGGAGTCCCGACCAGCTGACAGTGTACGCGGAACCATCGGTAAACCGGTTCGCGAAACGCTTGTGGGAACAAAGACGGGTTTCGTCCGCGGTTGTGACGTCACTGGCGAAGCGAAAAGTGGGTGGATGGGTGTGTGAGCGTGCACGCTAACGTCTGTGGAGTCAGTGAGGATGGTCAGTGATCGCCCTCCGCGAAAGGTACGGAGGAAGCTGTGTTCAAAATAGAATTAGTGTTTCCCGTAAAGCCACGTGGACGAAACTTTGTCGGATACTTCAAGTTTCTTTAAGAATTTCGTTAGACGTTACGCGTTGGTAAAAAATGATAACGGTACGTCTGCAATTTATTATAAATGGCGAGACAAAATATTACTGTAATGTAGCGTGTTTTATTTGGTTTTTTAAAAAATGTCTGCAGAACAGTTAAACAATATTCGTGGAACAGCAATTTTCAGCTTCTAGTCAGTCGAAACGTCGATTTTAACAGAGTCGCAATAATTTCCCCATTTCGTCCCGATCCGAGATCGAATGACGCAAACAACGGGACCCTCGAAGTTCAATTAGAATCGCGACCGAGACGAGTTACTTTCCTCGATCGATCCAGGAGCCGGAGCGTTTCGGAATTACTCAATCGTCGTTCCCCCGTCGTCTGGGAATTTCGTCACGAGCCGGAGCAGTCGATAACTCATTCCATCGGCCTCAAACAACCATGCGGCGTGAGTCAGAGCTATCGTGAAAGACGGAGGTGCAAAAACCCATTTCACCGAGAGAAACGGGGAAAACCTAGGTGGACCCAGTCACACAGCACGTGTCGGTGCTTATTTACCTCGCAACGAGCCAACTTCACCTGCGGCAACTGAGATTGCAACTGAGAATCGCTGCACGGAGAGTCACCGCGAGTGATTCACCGTGGCAAAGAAGAGAGAAGAGAGAGAAAAAAAAAGAAAGGAGGAAAGAAAAAGGATGAGCCAGGGAACGCGAACGAGCAGTGGCGAGGAATAACCCAACAAAGCGCCGCACGTTCGACACACGCGCGCGCGCGTGCACACAAATACAACAGCAAGGGGGGGAGGAGAAAGTGTGTTTTCCTCCCTTTTGGTTATCCCCGTGACGATAAACCTTAACAAGAGATAAAAGGGTTTGCCCTCATTGTGGGCATCCCCGTCTTTTTCTTATTTCTCTTCCTTCTCCTTCCTCCCGGTTCTTCCTGATCGTAGCTGTTTCAATTTCTACGCTCCTCTCCGCGCTCTACCTCGTGTCCTTTAAAGCAAATCGTTCTCATCGATCTTTTCATCGCGTTCCAAGCGCAGGAACAAAAGAATGGAGGAGTGTACGATAATGGAAGTTGCGAGTTAGTTATTTCGTGCCACGCGAGTAATGGAACTTCGTCGGGCAGAGATTTTGATTGCGTTCGAGCGCAGAGGTTTTATCGTACCGGCGATTATTTAGCTAAAAGAAAATATACGCGAATGTTTATGGATAAAGGTATTTCGCAATTCGAGATTTTTCTTTATCTCTCGGAATCTCTTTAGGTGTAGTCTCTACAGATTATCGTTGCTAACAGAAGTTTTGAGAAACGATTTTTTGTATCGCAAATTTAACAGAGCTTTTCCCCCCCTCTGAAGATTTCGTGTTTCCTTTCTGTTCGAACTTTCGTTCGACTATTCGAGAATTCTTTTCATCGATCGATGCTCGTCGATCCACGAGATCATTCTTCGAACTTATTGTCCCGATAATGACCGTCTGCCGTGCAACGCGCGCGCTCGTCTGTGTCCGCGTCGGTGTGAGATTCGAGATTCGAAAGGAAGCTACGTTTTCATTCGTGCAACGTGAGCCCAGGTAAAAAGGCATCTAGAAAATTTAAAAGGCGACTGGCTCGTCAGCTGTTCACGGAACTGCGGTCGTTTTCAGGGGGAAACGGGGAGGGACAGAGAGAAAGAGAGCGAGCGAGCGAGCGAGAGAGAGAGAGAGAAGCGCGTCTTCTCCTCCCGTTGCCAGCGGAAAGAAAGAAGGGTGGCGAGGGAGCAGACTACGAGGGTTGAACAGCTGCTACCCCCGAAGAATAATCAGCCCGAACACGAAGCGAATTCCGTGAGATTCGAGACGTCCTCTCAACGCTACGAACTGCAAAATCGAAATTTCTTCGAAACCGCCAAGCAAGATTCCAAATTTTGCTCACGCGACACGGATAAACTTTCTCTTTACCGGCAAAATTTATCGTTGCGATCTCGCCAAGAAAGCTTTACGCTCTGCGCGAACGGATTATCTCCGAGAAAAACAAAACTCCAATTTCTCAAGAAACGGACGCTGTTACCGAGAGAAAAATGTGGTGAACGGGTCTTCTGAAAATAGAGGAAAAGGAGCACCGTGTGTCATAAAAGAAAAAGAAAAAAAAGAAAATTGAAAAAAATGTCCATGTCACCGCTATTACATAAAGCGCACGTGTACAGTTTAGTCAGTCAAAAATTTTTAACGGACCACGGTTCACGGACCTCCCACAAAGTCCCACGCGAAAAGGGTCGTCGTGGCGTTGGTCTCACCGGGTCACCTCCCGGGGTAAGAAAAAAGTCGTTGACACGTATAAAAAAGTGAAAGACCGAGAGAGAGAGAGAGAGAGAAGCAAAAAAAAATATGGGTCCGTAACCTCTAACCCTACTTTGAATCGAATGATCGTTACGTTGGTTCCTGCGCCGTGTAACTCTACTCTCTCGTCTCGATCTACACAGAACCGTCATTTAGAAAAGTCCGAGAGGAAGGATGGAGAAAATGGTCCGAGATTTCGATCGATCGATTACGGGTGGAACGTGAATCGCCGAAGGACTCGAAGAAATAGAGACTCCATTGTACATACGTCGTTACGTAACGACACGTCAATAGTCCGAGCGTCGTTTCTCCAGTAAACACGGAGGAAACTCGGATAAGCACGTGAATACTTGAAATTAGAAACTCCGATTGATTACACGATAGCGGAGTCTTTTTCCAGAAATTTTCTATACATAAACAAAGAGACGCGTTTTACGGCCGAAGCTCGTCGATATTTATTTTCACATTTACTGTAACACTTTTAGAATATTCTCATATCGTTATCGCGAGGATTATTTACGATCGTTCTTAGTTCCGTGTGAATTTCTGTGGGGTGTTTTAATATTTAACAATAGTTGAATCTTCGTAGAATCTTTACTGATATTGTTGCTCGAGAATGAACGTTAACGAGTATCTCCGTATTTTGATTTGCATGAATTTTCTTTGGTCTCGACGAAA
This sequence comes from Pemphredon lugubris, assembly GCA_933228935.1. Classification (NCBI taxonomy): domain Eukaryota; kingdom Metazoa; phylum Arthropoda; class Insecta; order Hymenoptera; family Crabronidae; genus Pemphredon; species Pemphredon lugubris. The sequence goes on along the minus strand of OW121817.1, from coordinate 52,788,743 downwards.
ATGTAATCGAGATCTCTGGTAGGGATTCGATATCGATCTACTATAAAAATAATCGACTCCGATCGAGATCGCTCCTCTAACGCAACGACGGGCCCTTTGTCTCCGACAGTATTGTTGTGTTTGAAATTCGTGAAAGATCAGAGAATGAGAGAGGGGAGGAGAGGGTGCCGTAGGAGATGGCGCGGGTGCGGAAGACAAAAGTTCCTCCGACGAGAGCGAGAGAAAGACGGAGAGAGAGAGAGAGAGAGAGAGAGAAAGGAGAAGGGAGAGAGAGAAAAAAAGAGACCGAGAGGAGTTTCCACTTCGCGAAAGCTGTCGCTGACAATGGAAGCTGTTCGTAGAAAAAAGGGTCATGACGTGGTTGAGAACAACAGATATCTGATGAGAACGGGGTGTACAGGACAGCGGAAGGGTAAAGAGAGGGAGGAAGAACGTGGAAAAAGACGAGAGACCGATGCGGCAAAGAAGAGAGACAGAGAGAGAGAGAAAGAGAGGTAGGAAGGAGAGAGAACTCTCGTGGCAGACTCTCTCGCGGGATATACTGGCAAATCATCCATTGAAGAAAAAGTCGGTCAACGATGCACACAGACTGCAATGATACAAAATCCACGTGCATGACAGACTTGCGGATAAGTACGGAGAATCTACCCCTGTGGAAAACGATGGAAATGTGGGGCGAGAGGGGAAGATGCACGAAAAAGAGGGGGGAAGGAAGGGGGTAGAGAAAGAGAGGGAGGGAAGGGGAAGAAGGAAAAAAAACGGAACAAACGGAAATGACGGCTCTTAATGGCGGACTTTTCCACGACCTACTTCCATTGTGCTCTCCGCGAGTCTCCTTGTACTCGAACGAAAAGGAGAAGAGCTTAATAGAATATTAATATATAGGTTATTGGATTTTTTCTAAGAATAACTAATAACATTTTTAGGGCCCTTCGGCAGAAGAGGGACGCGCAAAACTGGAACGCGACGCGGCGCGTCGCGACGAGGGGAGAAACGAGAAGAGGACGTCGAGGAGTACGGTGCGCGCGATTCAATTTAGAGTTCTTTGATTATGGTCGTTTAGTATCGACTGTCTTTCGACGAGATACGGCAATTTCGATATTAACGGGGCACGTTCGCTTTGTTTCGTTTCGCCGGACGGATATATTGGAAAGTAGGGGAGAGCGCGCGGCGACTTCGATGATTATCGGAGATGGAAACGGTACGGTGAAACCGCCGCTATACCGCAGAAAACAAAATTCAAAATTGTTTTCCCACCCCCCGGGCGGATACTTCGAAACAACTCTCGCAGTGGAGTTGGTACGGCTTTGAGCGGACGAGCGTACGGTTCGTGCAATAAAGTTAATCGGTTTTGATTTCGATCCAAAAATCTGGATTTAATTCGTTTCGATTTCAAGTTGAATTACCAATATCGTATAGATCGACGACAAAATTTGTGTATCTTATCAGTTCTGAAAAACATCCTACGTGGAAAAATCGAAAGAAACTTCGAGTCGAGTTGTATCGAAAGTAATATCGACCGGTAAGCTTCTTTATGCGTTCGAAAATCGTATCCAGGTTATGAAATATTCTACGTACACGCGCATACCATGAATATTTCTAATTAAATATCTTACATCCAGCTTATCTACGCGTAACGCGAGCGTAGGCATAATTTATCCGAGCGTACGAGCATAACGCGAGTGTAGTACGCGTAATATTAGTCTAATAAATTTCATCATTACAGATACAAATTCGTTGTTTCTTGCAAGCTCGACAAAGTTTCTACCACGATATCTATTTTTCGTCATAAATATTTGGAAATCGCTCGGCGTATAATCCTGTGCGAAGAATAAATGTTTGACAAACGCGTCCCCGCTACCAGGTTACGTTAAACCCCGACAAAGTACGCCAACGTCGGATTCGAATTTATCAGATATCACGAAGACGCGCACTTTACGACGTAAACTCGGCATTATCGCGGTGTCCTTTTGACAAGATTTACCGCGGAGTAATATAGTTAAGTTAAGAAGAGCGGATCTTACGAGGTAAAGGTTAGCGATCTCAAGCTGCGCGCACCTATACAGAAACGTAATACGCGTGAGAGCGACGATGTAAAGTACATACTGTTACGACACAAGTGTACTCCCGTTCACAAAAGACCCCGTGACCACCTTTCGGCGCTTCGCAACGGACGGCCATAAGGACCGGTTCCATAAAGAAATTACGGCCATCTTAATTTCAAAGCTGACTTCGAACCGTGAATCGTGTCACCCTCGCGCTGCAATAAAGTCATCTTTGAATTTAAAGCGAGGGTAATTTATTTCAAGACATAGCACTACGTTCGCGCCTCCTAATCTCCGGTCATTCGTTCCGTTCTATCGTTCTAATTGTAAGTGTTCTCATAAATCCTATGTCGTCGATCCTTGACCGCTTCGAGAGTTTCGGTATGTTGCGTTGGAAGTTTAATCGTGAGTAATTAATCGGAGAAATAGACGCGATAAAGGTTAAATGGAATTATCATTTTTGGTATACCCTTGGAAACGCGAATTAAGCGGAGATTGGTTCGAGTGAAATTTGCGAACAGGGGATAATTGGGAATCTGTTTTCACGGATATCACTCCTGTAGTGTTTTACTATTTTCGGAAATAACTTTTTTTAAACTTGAACTTTATTTTCGAGGTTAACGCGATAAAATCTAGGAATTTCTTTTCGCGGGAATGATATTTTCTGAAGATGAGCGTTTTCTGATAATTCACAGAAAGTACATTATCAGAGGGGAATAAATTTTCCAACCCTAGCCCCCACCCCGGGGGAGGGGGGTTTCATTTCCCCCCGTCCAATACCGGAGTGAAAATTGACGAGCAGGAGAAAAGCGGAGGCATCCCTTTCGCAGATGCTCGAAAGATTCCTAAATTCTCTTTTCGTTACTTTTGCAAAGTAATATTTCTCGAGAACGGTAAACTTTACCGCCATCTCTCTCTACTATCCCCGGAAACGACTTGCCCGAACTAATCCCAAACTTCCCCCAAGTATACGGATCAGCTGTGACACTAGGGGAGCACTGCACGCGAGGAACGTAACTCGACTCCCCAGCTTCTCGGTGAAACAATAGAAAACGGACAGAGTCGTACGAAAGACATCGAAAATAAAAATGATGGGAGGGGGTGTGGCTCACCTAAACCCATCTTCCGTTTCAGCTTCTTCAGCACTTTCATCTTGCTGCGCAGAGGCGCGAGAATATTGCTATCGCCGTTGTTGTTATGCTGCACCTCGGCGGTAGGATTCTTCACCGCGTGATGATTGTGCTGATGATGCGCTAGATGCGCCTCGTGATGATGATGATGATGGTGATGGTGATGATGCTGTTGTTGCTGCTGCTGCTGTTGTTGCACGCTCGCGCCGGGACTGTTGCCGACGTGGCTGCAGCAATGACAGGGGTGGCTCTTGCTGCCCTTGACCGCGCACTCTCCGGACACCCCCATAAATGTAGCCGTGGTGCTCTCGGTATGACGAGAGGCGACCGTGCGAAATCCGGGGTGGGGGATGAAAACCGAACGGGCGGCGAGTCGGCGGAAAATCGCGGAAAGAGTCGCGTTCGACGATCTCGTGATTATCGAGAGGTAGAGAGAAAGAGGGAGAGATAGATAGAGAGGGAGTTTCAACAACACCGGCTGGACTCACTGTACGCACATCGAGCACACCAATTATTCTCGCGATGTTCGGTTAATCACGAGGTGAACAGAACTAGAAAGGTAGAACCGAGTTGTTGTTCCTGACCCCCCCTTTCCGTTTTACACACACAATCGGAGCGATCCCGTTAAATCGAATTACGATCGATCGAGGTATCTTCGGATCTTCTCTTCGTTAACGTACGACGCGCGATGGAGGAACGACGGGCTCCTCGAGAGCTCGTGATAACTCAAAGGGAAACCGCGTGACACGAGGACTAAACGCGCAAGCGAACACGCGAATGTAAATCGCCTGCGTGCCCCACGAGCGCCCAGGGACGACTGACTGCTCCTCGACGGAGCGGCAGAGTATCGCCGAGCGGCGCGCGAGCCATCGGCCAATCGGAACGTAGCTACCCCCGCCCCGGCGACCGGGGTTACTTCGACAGCGGCGGGAGCGTTTTGGAGGGGTGACTGGCACCTGGTGGACAGCTGCCCCTTACCTGGCCACGACAACACCGGGCCACCCCGTGCGCCAACGCCAGGACGCGGCGCGGCGCGGCGCGACGCGACGCGACTCGACGCGACGGGGGGAGGATCGGGGGGCGCGAGGGGCAGGGGGCCAGGGAAGGCCGGGGGTGGCCTCCACTCTCCTCTACCGGGCTCCCGATCAACGCGAGGGAGCGCGGGGGTTGGGAATTCAAACTGCCCGCCGAGTGCGGCGCGGCGCGAGCATTGATCCTGCTGGACGCGATTATTTCTTTTCTTTCTTTCTCTCTTTTTTTTACGCCGCTGCCGCTCGTTCCTCTTGTTTTCTTGCTTTTTTTGCCGTACGCGCTAGCTCCGCGCGACGCGACGCGACGCGACGCTGATCCCCCGACGTTTCCGCGGTGGAAGAGTTTTTTTTTAGGTTTTTTTTTTTTAGTGGAAGCGAGGGGTTTCGGAAGGGGTTTCACGGGCGATCGAGGATCGCGATAAATCGTCTGGATCGTCCTGAAATGTTCTGGTTAACACTGACCGTAGCAAGCACGCTGAAATGACCGGTTTATGTTATGATCCGTTATATTTATGTCATGTTTATGATACATATAAAAATGAAAATAAATAATTGGTTATTCAACAGTTATGCTGTGCATTATTTATTACAATAAATTTACGATTTTTTCTGAAAAACAACATTTATTTGGTGACCAATCATTTGACCGGTACGGTCAGCGTTAACAAATCAGTGATGATCTTTGAAACTGTTCCCGAAGGAATTTTGAAGCAATTCGTTATCTCCATGGGGAACCTTTTGTAATTTTTGAAAGACGCACGTTTTTTGGTGATTCCGGAAAAATACATTTTTACGGGAGAATAAACTTTTCATCGAATTTTACCGTTATCGTCTCGATGCTCCCGGTACTCGAGAAGGGAGGCTGCGCATTTTCGAGCACTACCGTTAACTGATAATCGATAACAACCAGGACCATCGTTATTACTCCCGAATAACGCGAGACGCTCCCCATCGCGAACGAACGAGAATCCTGTGCGTCCGACGTTACGAGCGATAAATCACGTTTCATAAAAGTATGTCACTGTCTTCTCGTTATTCGACAGCTCAATGGTCATTTACGATTTCGACGATTGCGAGATGCTTTCTTTTGAGGGAGGGAGAGAGGGGGCGGAAGTGGTAAACCAGAAACCGCAAAGATCGCGATTCATCAGACGATATAGTGATATGAAAATATGTAAATAGAGTTATGAGAATATCGCGGGTGAAGTATGGCACGGAGATTCTACGTTGAAAATGGTCCAAATGGCAATGGCCGCGAACATGAATAATGTAAAACGCACTTCATGCCATCAACAATGCATTCCGAGATATTGTAACCAGACTTCGAGGTATCTATAGGTACAATGGCGCGCACGTAACTTGGATAAGCTCGTCGTTCTTGGATATTCTTCCCGACCAAAAGGGTCATTTCAGAAATATTTTATAAAAATTATCATAAACCCGCGCGTGCTTCGTGTCAAGAAGAACTTACGATCTTCTTCTACCCAGTGGAAAATAATATCAATATAAATAGCTTTTTATTATTTATTTTCATATAAAAAAAGCTTCTCTAACTATCATAAAGTTGGCCAGAGTTTCGTTGTATCGCAACCGTGACCGAGTTTCCTCAGTTTCATTAATATTATATTATATTATTTATTATTAATTCAGTTGTGTAATAGTATTACATTTCATTTCTGAAATATTTATGAAAAAAAGTGGGCGTACGCTTTCCGTCTGTCATATTTATTTTCATTCCTACGAAAGTTTGCGGGTTCCATTATCGAGGAACTGCGAAATTCTCGGTTTCCCTTTTATCCAATACGTTCGCCAAGATTTTCGCCCGAGTAGACAAATATTTTCTCCTTAATATTATTCCGCAGGAAAAGCTTTCTGGCACGAGACGTAGCCTCATTTACGCTCTATTATCCAATATACATATTCTAACATCCTCGCAATGTTATATTCCAATTAGCACGAGAATATTCCATTTTCCCGCGTTGCGTTAATGGATCTTGGAAGATTTCAAACCTATCTTCCTTTTTCCCACAAAAAAAAAAGAAGAAACATACGTATTCCGGTTAAAACGTTAAAAGAGCGTTCGGACTCTGTTTGCAAGCATCGCCGTCGATTTCGTTCGAGAATCGACACGGCCTGGCGAATTAATCTTCAGCGTGACGAGCAGGCCTTGTTTTAGTTTGCCACTTCAAGTTACAGGATCGAGAGAGGCATCGGTAGAAATATCGTGTTTCCATGGGATTCGAGACGCGTTCCTCATCCCATGACAGAGCGAACACGACGTATCTCGGTATGCGACGAATTATACCTGCGGGGAACGGAGTAACGCGACGTAAAGCATCCGTTGTCCGTCACGTGTCGGTCCTTAGAACCGAAATTATCTTGAAATTCAACGGGGGCCACGAACACGAAAAACGACGCACGTCGGGCACGAAAGTACGCGTAGCGAGTTTTATACAGGTACCCTTATGCGCGGGGTTTCTCACCTTTGATTAAACGAGTTAAATAAATTTAAATTGACCAGGTTTGCACGCGTACCTTTACAAATCTCCCGCGGTGTCGATGCGGGTTATCATCTTTCTGACAATTAAACGGTGGAATATGATACTACGATCCTTAACGTACCGCCCTAATGCCTTTTAAATGAAACTCAATGATCTCGGAATACTGGGTGTCACGTTTGAAGCTTTACGCAAGAATATCTCCCGTATGATTCGCCGTTCGAAAAAATATTTCGAGCGTAACTTACTTCATAAATATCCATTTAACGAAGTATCCTCGGTTATAAATATTTTTCACCGACGGATCGTTCGGAATATAATAACGCGTTAAACTTCAAACGTGACACCCCGTATAATAAATGTCACCGGTAACAAATAGTATCTTTGGTGTAATGTAATAATACGACGAATCCAATGATTTATCGAATCTTACGTAAAACGGATCGATCAAATGGGCGTGGGAAGCTCGGTAAACATACCGAATCGGTAATTATCGCAAACTCCGACTACGCTCGGGCTTATTAGGGACATCGTTAACCGCGGGGACCACGCTGCCGCCATATTCGCAAGAAAACCGCATTGCAGTCCTGAGAGAACATCCTCGTATCCTTCGAGCAGGAGGAAACTCAATTTGCCAGCCACTCAGTGTCCTACCAGGAGACACTTAGTCGACGCGTACCACCGAAAGTAAGAAGAAACGACGTTAGACGGAAATTAGATCGAAACGGAGAACGCGAAATGGATGTCTTCCGTGCCGGTGAGATCGATCGACGCGCGGTAATACACGAGAGAAATCGATACCGTTACTACCGTCACCCTCGTGCCCGCGTAATGCACTCTCGGTGCATGCGTAATGAAAGGAATGCACTCCAAGGTCGACGTTCGCGTAACGTAATAACGGTATGAAATTTTGATAATGAGTTCGAGGCGATACGAGCGACTTTGCGACGTTCAGGATCACTCGTGGAACTTTCGTAGAAATTGAAAGTACGCGAAAATTATGATCGCTACTACGCTGGGAAAAGTTTTTATAACAATGAACGATAATGTATCCGTGTAAATATAACTTTAATGGTTTACATTATAACATCTTTCATATCGCGATCGTAATATTTTTATGTTGCGCTTTATTTTTAATATTTATAATAAAATTACAGCGACGATCAGATAATTTTCTTTTTTTATCCAAAATCCTTGTTTCGATCGGCGTTCGTCTATTTTCGTTTCAACGTTTTTTCTCAAAGCAGGAGTTTGATAAAAAAAAAACGGAGGAGATTGAAAGAGGACGCACGGTGATCAAGAGAAATGTTTATCGACAAAGACACATTTTTAGATGCTCATTATTACGGAGGGGTGATTTAACCCCTCGTATCGTTGCTCCCTTGCCTGTGATCGTAACCACCGCACGTGCTTTTTTTCACCCCATTTGATTCGATGCCAGCGGTGCATTAAGAGAACCTCCTTGATCCTTAAACAGCGTCTTGGACCCCTCGAATTTTAACGACGCAGAGGTAACAGGTTACACTACTGGCACAAGGTGCATCCGATAGATTATGCACCCTCCTGACTTTTATCGATCATCCCGAAACTTACTACGGACTCGCGAAATTAAATATCTATAAACCTCGGATTCTTAGATTAAAAATATTCGCATGCAAAAATATCAGTTTCCCGACCCACCGGCATTATCCGAATACTAATAATGATAATCACAACTCGAATAATAATAAATTCATTCGGATTTACCTGAATTATATCCAAACAAAAGTCTCGCAAAATATATCTTAACGATCGAATTAAATGAAGGTAGTATCGATAACTAAAATGCTATTTTATACCTACTTCGAATTAATATCGCGAAACAAATACGCTTGGCATACGATATATTCGTGTATGCGTAATTTAAGTGAGGTACCTACTACGTGTCTACGTAGAAAATAAAAAAATATATTTTCAACGCAAATAAACCTCCGTTCTCTTTCAACTTCTTTATAGATTCTCCTATAGAAACAATTCGAATTTGCATAAATATCCGCAGTGTGGCGATAAAGACCTCGTACTGTCGGCGACAATTTCCTAGAATCGTTAATTCAATTGATACAGCGGGTAATGTTATTATAGTCCGACATGCCGAGAAGTTAAGTAGACAGCGGTTATCCGCCCACAAGGCCGCCCCAACGAAAGAGGTTTGTTTGTCACGCAGTGCGGTTTCCACGCACTATTCCTCGTGCTCCTGGCTCTGTGTGCATTGTGCGTTTCCGTGCGTCGGTGTACCGTGTACCGCGTACAGTCTGCAAGGAATAGGAAACGGGCCAGAGTCACATCCTCGGAGGATGGGAAATATGCCCACGGCACCGTGGCTTTGGCTTCCTTTCGCACATCCTTTTTATCCGTACCGACGCTCTTCTTGCGTAACGATTCCGCGCGGACTAACGGAAACCGTTTCCTCGTCGACGTTTCCTCGGATTTGTACTTTCGATCGATTATGCCGACCGCGTCGATTAGTCGGGACGACGTTTAAGTCGATTCATTTTAATTACGTGGCTGACACTCGGCGGTATTGTTTCGCTATCGAACAGTTAGACGGGTTAATTGTTATTTTCTAAGAGGGTTTGAAGTTCTGGGTCCTTTTTTCATTTATGGCTGATTCGAGGTTGATCGAAATTAGTTGGTGGCACATCAAACGTGAGATGAAGCGATTTTGATTTTTCTTTATTTCCGTATTTGAGTAAGTGGAGTGTTTATCGGTGAAATGGACGAACACCATGTTTTTGATATCCGTCGATAAATGGCAATATTATTTTAATTCTGCTCCTACGATTTGAACTCGAGCGACGAGGCTTTGCCGAATATTATCCTACGATGCGAAAATGAATTTTAAAAACCGGGAAACACACGGGACAGCCGTTGTTTTCAAAGATTTAAACGCCACACCAGAAACCGCAGATTTCTTTACCCAGCGATTGAAAAATCCTCGATTACCCTGACGTCCGTCGCAAAACGTACGCAAAGTACAATTGACAAAGGACGCGTACAATGTTCCATTAATCTCAAAGAAATGACGAAATAATTATACGAGACGACGCCCGAGAGTTTTCCCTACAAACCGGCCATTTTCCCGTGGCCCGTCATTATATTACCAAGCGTATGCGCGCATGCACAACGAAAACAGCGCATTGTTCTCTGCACGTGACTGTGCCTCACACGTGCACGCGGGTGCACGCGACCCGGTGCATACGCGATCATTAATGCGCGTGCGTAACTGTACGTGCCCCTGTGCATACACAGGGAGCTCGAGTTTACATTTGACACATCGTTGCGCGTTGATAATGCATCCTGTTGACCGTGCAAGCGTGGATTTAACGTTAAAACTGCTGAAAAACCAAGGGAGATCAGTCTGCTTAGTATTTAACAGCTTTTAAATCACTCGTTAGAAGCAGGCATACCTTTGTAGTGGATACCATTCCAACGTTTTGCAAAAAAATAAAAGATTATACGGATAATCGGGAGCAGGACTGATTACTTTTCCCAGGACGTTTAATCACCTCTTCATTGACACGTTTAGTTTCGTTGATTTTATCCTCGGCAGAAGTCAGTCCGTTTGTCCGTTAACGAGAGACAATAATTCGTATATTAATCCTGTTCCGTCGCTCTTGACACTACGCTTTACGCACGGTTTTTTTTATAATCGGTATTTGGATTAATTCCTCTCACCATTAATCGACTTTCCGATAAACGATGCACCACCGTAAACTCTGTGATAACATCAGAAATTCCGCACGACCTATTATTATCCTTGCGTCGCTCTTAAATCGTCAGATTATTTTTACACTTCCGTGCTAATTTTCGTTCGCCGTTTTCAGCCACTAAATTCTGCAACGAGTTAACAAAGCCAGTGCCAACAATTTTAATGATTCCGCAATCGCGGCATTCGTACGAGAGAACCTTTATACCCTACTACGGAGAGAAATCAGCTGACGATTGAAAAAAAACATTCGCTTAAAACGAGATTCGCGATTTCCTATTCCGCGTGGGAAAAATTGCGAGTGCAAATACGCCCGAGTGGGATGAATCGCGTGTTACGAAAGGGTCGTACCTATTTTTTGCTTCGACGGTGGATTACCGTTTGAACCTTGTTTCTCATTGTTTCTTTGCGGGCTGGCGCGTAACTGTTCCTAAACTGTGGTTAGCCGCGCGCAAAACGAAAAGTTTTACTTAAGAAAACGCGGTTTTCCTCTGAAATTATTAACGCTACGAATAATCCATCTTCCCCCTCGGGTAATCCCTTACAGGTAACTCGGCGGAACGAACTTTTAAACCGCAAAAAGTGCATCATTTTTCATTAACTCTCAGTGACCGCTTAACTCGTCATACATAATGTATTTTCCTGCCGATCGTGGTTAATGTACTTTCTTTTCAATTTCAATTTGCCCGGCAATCGTCAAAGAGTTAAGAGTTAAAACGTTTCGACATTGCGCATCTCCAAATGCATACTTCAGCATCCACTTTGTATCTCAAAGTTGAAAATTAATCTGATCGTAACAAAATTGGCGAGAAAACGCCAATGACGATACAAAATTTCATTGCATTTCAAAAAATGATAATTCCCTTAATTCATTATTCATCTTGTAAAGTGCCGAACCCATCTCTATTTAATTCTCTAGTGATAAGGTTACTCATAAGTGTAGCAAATATTTTGTACACCATCGAAATCTTCCTTAGACCCTGAATCACCATTCCCTTACGCAACTTCCCTTATCACTAGTTCATCGTCCAAACTCCTAGTACTTCTCCGCTTTGACATCCCACCAAAACATCTTACTCATCGTCCCTTCCACATCCTTTTTGATAGATAATAGTTTTCCTTAAATCTACCGATCCTCACCTTCTTCAAAATTCATTTTACATCTCAAGAGAACATTTTAAACCGTCAGAATACTGTGAACGATTATTTAGTACACCTCGAAACGAAGTTCTTGCCTACTAAATAGTCGTGGATATTAATTTTATTGAACATACTAAATAAAATACGGAATTGCTTCTAAAGTTGGAAGTCTATTATTATCATTTTGCGCAACCACGGTGTTGTGCATTACAATCTCAAATGTACTTCGTGGGAAGAGATTCCTACTAACGGAATAAAACTCAGTTTCAAAACACTAATGCTAACAATTCTGCACGGTTGAAAAAAAACATTGAAACATTCCAAGTCAAAGAGATCTAAAAAGAAAACAACCTAAAACACGTTGTTAATAACAACGAGAGCTACGCCCTGACGCGCGTTTTCGCGTCTCACTTTGTCTCCCCCTCGCCCACATTTTCTTTCGCAACACGCATTTCCTCGAGTAAAACAACCCGCGTCTCCCGAGTGCATGTGAACGTGCCCATCTATCCGTGAAGTCACTTTACGCCGGTGCCTCGCCGCATACCGCTGCGCGCATTCTGAAATGTAAGGAAACGTGTGAATGGGCGAAAGGATGTGCGAAAACGCGAAGTGAATGGCACGTATAACGCGACTGGGAGGAAACGTCGAAACGCTGGTTGCCCGCAATTTCGGCGATTCCGGCGATTTCGCGGGCGAGAGATATGGTAAGAGTCGTAAATCCGGGGGCGGGGGGGGGGGCTACTTGGCGAAGTCTCGAGGAAACGGAGACACGCCTCGGTTGTTTACTCCCGACGCACACGCGTATACGCGGGAGTTCGCTCGACGCGAGTGTAAAAGTGCAAGGGAGCGCGTACGGTAAAGCGTTTTATCGTGAACAGGCAATTAAATGGGTGAGAGGGGGGCGAAGGGGGGGAGAGATAATGTTAATTTCTACTATGGATTACCTTGAATCGCTACCGAAGATCCGACGATCGCGCGGGAGTAATTAAACGTTAAATGGCAGATTAATATTGTGGTTTCGTTGGGAATGGCGTGATTCAATGAGTGTCCTGTAAAGTAGCGTGAAATGCGAAACAAGAGATTTTCTTTTTCTTTCGCGACTGACGTGATGTTCGAAACCGTAACGATCGTGCCGAAACGAATCGTTACATCGTTTAATAAATTTTCGTACGTCGTGTATTCGTACTTACGTATCAAACAAACGATCGATTCCGTCTACCTAACGTTACTCGGTACTCGAGTTAAACAAACTCCCAACGATAAGTGGGAATTAAATTAAGAGTCGTTTGAAAAAAAGAACTCGGTAATGGTAATGGACTGAAGACTTGAAATCGAAACGATTTATAAGTACGGGAGGCGTGGGAAATGAATAATTTAATTAATTAAGAATTTCGCGCTCTCGATATCAACCTACGTTCGTTTAAGTGGAAATAAAAGTTTCAGCGATTTATTCTTCCCCTACTTTAATTTTCTTCGCCACTCCGATGGAGCAATCGGTTAATTTCGTTTCTCTCCCTTCTTTCTTTTTTTTTTTCTAACTCGACGGTCTTCCGAGCTCGGGTCATCGAATAAAATACACCCACGCCGCGAGGTAACGCTTTCCCGTGGTTCGCGTTCCACCGTTATACTTCCTCTCTTACGTTCATTGTGTAATTTATGATTAGACTCCTCGGCTCCATAAGGTGATCATTATATTACGCGGTCGTACGTCCGTGTGTACGAGCCCCGAGTGTAATTGCTTTCGAGCGTCTGCGCGTATCGCACCCGCGGTACCGTACTCATTAAACTGGGTGCACACGTCGTTTTACGTGTACTTAATTAATACCGTTTTCCGCGAATAACTATGCGCCGTGTGTAGGATCGTAAAGGAGGCTCGCAACATTAACGTTTAGCTTCCCGTGGTATCCGAGACGTAAACGCCGCGTAATGTATCCGAGATGTCAAAAATTAGCCACGACTGGTTTCGAGCGCAGGGACGAAAGTGCCGAGGAGCAATTTTCTACGAGACGCGCTTGGTTATTACGTTCTATTCAGGGTGGGGCACTCAAAGCGAGCCTCTTAAATGACTCGTGTTTCTTTTGGGAATAAAATAGAATATTTCGGGTACAAGTTGTTTACTAACAGACGCGTTCTTGTCGATTTGATATCTTCAAGATGGAATAGTCGTAGCGACGAAGGGACTCTAGTTTTTCACGTCGAATTAATCATTGTCAAAATTATCCGGATCCTCAGTTTCGACTGTCTCACCTTGTACATCTATCATGAAAAATATGTATGATCAATCTGCTTGAAAAAAGATAGCAACCCTATATTTCCAAGGGTGATGTTTATCAAATTTTCAAAGCAAGAAGCGTGTGAGCGTCTAAGTTCGCTTTAAATTTTAAAGAAACTAATTTATCGTCGCTCTATAAAAATGAGTCGTACGGAAAAACAATATTACCTCTACGCGGTGTCTCGTTTCTCTGCGAAACTGTCTCCCAAACTACTCATTATTCAAACAAGCCTTTCGAGAAAAACTTAATACGTTTCGAAAACTAATCGAGGAGTCCTCGAAGCAAAATATTGAACAACGACTAATGTGAGATATAATTACGCATCAAACTTGAAACGAGACACCCGGTATATTACATTTTATCACCAAGGTATCCGCTACGCGAAAATGTAAGAAATCTCCTCCCGAGAGATTCACGACCCAACATTTCGGGTGGGGATGTAATTTTCCCCCGTGCCAATGCGAATTACACCTCCGTCGCCAGGTACACGATACGCGAATCACCGTCGAATCCAGCATCTGTCTCGGGCCGACGTCTTAACCTCAGGGTAGCGTACCCCTCGGCGGAGAGGTGCAGATGCGTTTCCTATGGGGCAAAACCCCACCGGCGAGGATGTCAGCGAGGCCCGTGTGCATATAACATAATGTGAAATAGCGGAAGCAAGGCGGATGGCAGGAAGTCGGAGAGACTGGCGCGTGCGCACCCCCCATGAAAATATAGAAGACGGAGGCATTTTAGAAGTGTATTGTCGGCTCGGATTACTATGGTCCAAAGGAGGGATGGACCGTGCGGATCCCCCGAATGGTTGTCAACCTACGGAATTTCGTTTCGCCAAAGTGGATAATCGTAATGTCGGGTCGCCGGAATCTGTCCCGGGCGAGGCTTAATCGCGAGATTTGTAACATTAGACATTCAGGTTTATATTATATTATAGCATTACGCTTCACTGCGAGCTACTCCGTATGTACGTGGGAGAATATCGTATAACGTTATTGTATGGCAATTCATCTCCGTGGATCGCGAGATCGTAAATCATTAAAATTAAAATTTTATATATCGAACATTATTCGAAATAATTTATTATCGGTCGAGACATTTATTTCCTGTAAATTGCAAATGTAATAGAACTTTCGAGCCAAGGCGTCTCGAGAGAGGGCAACGAATTTGGTTATTCTTGCGGAAGGTCATAACCGCGGAATGAGAACCCCCGTTTTATAGGGCACCCCTTGCAATCCATTTCGAGTCCGCCGCCCCTTCTTCGGGGAGCCCAGCGCACATCTGACAGAGGCATTGACCGAAAATACAATCTTTTACTCCGGTTTTTATTTCGGGAAGACAGACGGGCTGCCAGACGAAGGGCCTCGAATGCGCCCTTTCTCGTGGACAGCCAATTAGGAAGCCCTTGAGGAAACACTGCGGTACGTTCGTCCATTCAGCGAGTAAGAGATAGAAAGAGAGAAATGCAAATCGCGGGATTCGCCTAAGTCGGGGAGCATGCCCATTCCAATTCCGTGAACGGTGATCGCCGTGGATTCCGTACGAAGATATCTTTTACTTTCACCGTATTCCGGCTGATAACATTTTTGATCGATGGTTGATTTTTATCCGGATTTAAGCAATACACGCTCGATCTTCGTTTGCGATGTAAATTATACGATCGCGAAGTAAAGTGTCCCGTGGAGAATAAAGTACGATCGTAGGTACAAAATTATTCTTCGTTCTCAACCTTCCACCCACAAACACAATTCCCTCCTTAACGGTACGGCGCACACGTCGTTTTTAATATCTCGAAATTACTTCCGCTCACGCGTATACACGTAACAGAGACGGCGACAGTCGGAGTGAAGTAAGTGAATTATAAATTTCTTCGACAAATTTAATGCCCTTCCGATCACGCGACGGGTAAAATAAAAAATCGCGATCTTATATCTTTGTCCCGAATTAATCACGCCTCGCTAAATTTATGAAATCGGCGAGTCACGCTTCGATACTCACCGGCCCGATTATTAGCTGCATAGATACGTTGCGGAGCAAACTCTGACAGCCGTGATCTCGATAGTAGAGATGGACGATCTGAATCGATCTTTTCGATATTTTTCATACAATACGTCACAACACGTCATGTATATCCATTCTTTGAATCGATCCCTGTAGGGTGACCTTTTTACAAATCGATTCAATTTTGTAAATATCAGATCGTCAATCCAATTTTTTTTTCATTATTACGATCAGACACCGGTCACAACTACTACTGCGTTACGCCAGTACGGCGATCTGAATCGATTTTACCGAATCTTCAATGTTCGCACTATCTCACATTTTATTTTTTCACAAATTATTATTTCTTATGTCGGCTTAAATTTCGATATCTTTTTTATCAATCTTTTGAAAGACAGGTTTCTTGCCTTCGATTATATTTAATTTCCCTTCCCTTAACTTCCTTCGCTACCCCAATGGAACAATTGGTTAATTTCGTTTCTTTTAATATCTCGACGGTCTACCGAAGGTTCGATTAACTTTCGAGAATCGCCCATCGCTACTCGCTAGATAGAACGAAAAGACGGCATAGCGATTCTTTCCAACGAACGCCGTGTCAGCGGGAAATCACGCGTGATCGAAATACCGAATACGAGCGTTGAGAATACCACGGCCGGACGAATACCGCGTGCGAGCTAACTTCGATAAAACGTAAACGCCTTGAGAAACGGGCCAGAGTATGGCTGCCTCGAGGAAGCGGAGATACGCTCGGCAACTTCGAAGCGGAATCGACTTCGGCGTCGAACCGACAATGCACCCACCGATTCACGGAGCGGATTTCGGAGTTTACGCTCACGTTGTTTCGCCGAGCCGTTCGTTGTGAATGAATCGAGGAAAAGCGATGTTCGGGGCGATATGTAACCGCGGACGAAAATACGAGAAAGTATTGTCCGCGGGTATCGCGAATCTGTTAATTAATGCTGACGCTGATAATAATCCATACGTCGTATCTTTTTTTTACCGTACGTAGTCTCGCGAAGATGTAGGGGAGAGTTTTAGAGATTTAATAAATTAATTAAATAACGCTATCAATGTTAATTAATTGCAGATTATATTGTTTTTAAGCGAAAGTGGATGGAAACTATTTTATATATGTCAGAAGTATATTAGCAAATGGACAGATGAATATTTATTATATCCTAAATGCATTAACTAAGGCTAAGGATGTTAACAAATGATAGAGCATATTTTTTCTCGCAGTCAATAATTTTAGACGAAAGCATACGCAAGAAATTTTACGCATACGATGGAATGTGATAATTAATCCTAACAATGCAGTTGAAACGTACATAGTTATGTCAAGCTGATTTACTGCAGGTTTAATGGAAACTGGTATTGCAGGAAGATTATGACGTGTAAAAACTTGTTTTACGCATCGTAGACCTCCGAGTAATATTTGTGCCAGTTTCCGTGCGAGAGAAACGAGTTAAATTAGTCAAATCAAATTCAAAATTTGAAAACATCGCAGTTACGGCATCTCTCTCCCGTGACTCGTACGAAGCGCAGTTTTGAAATGTTTTAAGTGCGCCACAGAAGACACGAACCTCTGAATGAAGTTGACCCCATTGTACGGCAATCATTCCATTACCATTCAATTCTAAGACACACGCGAGTACGCCGAACGCGCACTTACGAATACGCACCCGCGAGTGCGCGCAGTACACGACTCGTACCAGGGACGGATTAAAAAAGCATGAAAATACTTGGACCGAAATTTCGATAGTTATAATCTTGAAAAGAGAACCGATCCCCGTGCTTCCGGTTTCGGGGTCAACGCGCAAACACGAATTTCAACAGATGTTCGATATTTTTGGAACCCCCAGTGTAGATTGCAGTCTTCCATTCACCCGATGACCGCGCGTATTCGATATTTCATCCATCGTTCCCTCCATCCAAACCTTAGAAAAAATGAAAATAGTGAGAGGGAAAGATCCTACAAACTTTCCTATCTAAATATCGCCGTGGAACAATACGCGTTGAGCTATCGCCCTTGATATCAAACTTTTCCTATGAAAATATTTTTTGAAATCAATAGTATACCGAAACCATGGGTGTCCTATGCTTCATCTAATTTTCCTCATCTCGTAACCTATCCAAACTTAAAGTTGAATTTAATCCGGTAAATGGATCTTTGAAATTAACCTAAATTGTATATACAATACTAAAAGTGCTTAAAGAATCTTCAGTCTGTTCAGGCTTCGTGGTTATCACGGTAAGGCGTGCACCTACGTACCCGAAAAGATTATACGATTAATGATATCGATGAGGCTCACGGTAGATTTTATAACAATACAACATCGGTACGAGATATAGACTAGTTTTATCCTTGAAGCAATTAAGCCAATGGCAGCTGCATACGGGCGTCATCTCTCGAGTAAGGATCTTTCAGCTGTTACTATAGCATTTCAAGACGATATTCTCTCTCTCCGTGCAGTCACGAACAATACTGAGAACACCTGTCTCCCATGAGACAGGAAACTCGGGATACTCGCGAGATACCTGTGCTCGCGCGTACGAATTCGCGCTTGGAAACGATGCGGGTAGTTTCTTGTACCGTTAAAAAAACCAGACCTTCCCCGGTGAATTGGTAGGAACACGCTAGAAAAATTTCGGTGTTTTGCGAGTGAAGGATCAGGTGATTTTTATCGGAATAAAATAGAGTTACGAATATCAGACTACTACGAACGCAGAATTTTGTATTAATGTTCCGAGCGTTTCCGGCTTCGTAGGCTTTGGTTAGCAACGCTATGATTTTGTTTAACGGTTACGCGTTAGATCACGGTCAGACGGTGATATTTTTCCCGTGTACCGTATATGTGGAAAAATCGAATGGAATAGTCGTAGTGTGAACGAGGCCTTAGTGGGTTTGTTTCGAACACGTCTCTGTCTCGTTCCCAATAAATCGTAGTTCTCTGATAGTTTTCGTTCAATCTTTAATTAAAATCGTTCCTAAGTTGCAAGTCAATTATTTCGCGCGACGACCACGTTGCGAGTTATAAGAAACAGGAACACGAAGACCCCGTTTAATTCCGCGATACGAAAATGCTTTCCAAAGATTGTCATAAAAATCATAGTACGTTTCTCAGAAAAGATTCTATCGCAGAAACAGGGAAAACTTTCCGATATCAAAGAAATGGGTCGAGTTTTTCCTAAATGTTGTTTCAATGCGTTTTAAAGGATGCACGTAAAACTGAAATGATTGCGTAAACGTCAACGCGTCTTCTCAGCTATTTTCATCGAGTACGTTCTTATTTATTTCGGTGCGTTTACTCGAGTAAGTACGCGGGTACTCGAAAAGAGCTGTCGGGTGCGTTTTAAGGCGTGACATAAATTAAAGCAAAAAGCGACGGTTAAGGCGCAATCACAGCATAATCGGCTTTTTGGTAGCGACAAAGGAGCCCATTATCTCGTTACTCAAATAAACCGCTTATCGCTGACTGTGATTGGACTACAGGCTGGTGCAAAAGTGGCATCAAACTTCGTGCAAGCCATAATAATTCTACTTTTGGATTAATCTTGAAAATCTACACTACGATACCAGAAACTTTCCAACTATTTTCATAGATACTAGAAATAATAAGTAAACAGAAATAATCAAATACGGACAATCGATTATCTGGAAAATAACGTAATTTTCCGTTTCCCCCCCGGGAAGATCACTCATCTCTCTTCGCCATGTTTAATTTCATTGATTAAAAAATGATTGGGGTACAAACTGTCCTGTTGCATAAGTTCTCGCGTCACGATTTACATACAGGTTGTTCTTTTAATAATACAACGATTGCTCTTTCCATTAATCAACGTTCCACCATACGTATAAACGAACTATTACGTTATCACGAATCGACCAGCCTCTTCTCCATATAATTCTAAACATCTCATAATTCTCATAATCAACGAAACACGGCGTATTTGTTGAAATCCTTTGGCGGGCTTGTTAACGATGTAAACCTACAAAAAATAGGTCGAAGAATGAAAATGTTTACGCGAGACGCGAGCAGTTTTGCGGGCGTGCTCGGCAAGGTAAGTGGTATGCGGTTTCGCGGTTAAAGTGGATCAGGTGCGCGCGGTTGGAACCGTTAGCGATGATAAAAATTCGGTTCTGAAAGAGCAAACATCGAAGTGTGCCACGCAACATAATTAAAAGGCGGGCGAACTGGTTTCCCCCGATTAAAAGAGGAAAGAAAAAAAAAGGTCAGGAGCGTACGCTCTCTAAGCATAAACGTACGATCGTTATCGTTTGTTACTGCAAATCGATCTCAGGAGTAATGCGCGAGGCGCGATGGCCTGTAACAGAAATTGAAAGTGTACCACGATTAACGCTCGCTCTTAATATGCAACGAGCATTATTTCCCAACGCAACGAGTAGTTAAAGCATTCACAAATTAGATTCGTCCGAGCTTGTTACGCGAGGCAGATGTTCGATCCTGGAAGATAGAGCCTGACTTACATCCCCCAGAAAATTCTCTTAGGTGGAACAGGTGCGCGGAAAAAAATCCTCTCCGAGCTTTAGAGGTGAACGTTTGCATCGGGAACTTTAATATTCTTATCCCGAAGGCGGGAGACACCAACGGGAGTTCGGGATGGATCGATAACGCTGAACCGTACGACGAAACAGTAATACGAAACAGAGTTTTTTAACCGTGGGATTTGACGTTTAATCGATCTTTTTTTAATACCAACGCAAGAAATAAAATGAAAATCTTTTATCCCTCGCACGATATAAATCCGAATTTTTAAATGAATTATAAAAGATTAAATGACGCTAGTTGCATTCCCGTTCGTCGAACAACGCACGAACTGGATCCAGCCCAAGGTTTACAAAAAGCATTCGTTGTATTTGATTTTCTCCGTCGTCCATTGTCATCGCACGGACACCAGCGGCGAGGAAATCTTGCAAGAGTCGGTGAACGAAGTTTCTCAAAAGTAATAGTTTCTTAAATGGTTTCGTATGGCCCAGAGGCCATTGGCAGAGTTTCTGCGGAGTGAATGACACAGGGCGTGATCCCGAAGGATCAACGTGCTATCCCGAAGAAAGAGTCAGGTAACACAGCAGGAACGCAATCTTTGCGAGACCTTCGTTTCGGTATACTACGTTTGTTAAGAAAAAACACAGTCGCAGTAAAATGTTACGACGTGAAAGAAAGATCAAGTCATGTTGGCATAACTGTTTCCTAAATAACGCGAAAAAAAGTTTTACATTTGTATTTGTAAATGTTTTATTTGGTTTAAAAATGGTTTATCAAAAAATTGTCCAAAAGTTATACCCGACGATAAGTTTTCTAAAAGTGACGATCAACGGTATTTTTAAAGGGGGTAGAACCGAACAATTTATATTTACTTTTTTTTAATAAATAGTCACGTATATAAAACTTGACATCGTTCTTTTTTAAGTCGTAATACTTTTCGTATTAATTTCAAACGCATGCTAGGACGGAGAAATCTAAAAAAAAAGTCCGTTAAATTGATATCCTCCGAATTCTAACATCTGCCCGCGCAACATTCTCGATAAATTAAATATTTTAATACGCGTAGTTTAATTGCGATGACACGACAGCGTCAGTATTTCGTGAGGACGCTCCGACTTTGCCTCGATGCTTTTGCAGGGAATTCTAAAGAATCGTGTGAAACCTTTTAAATGTCCTCTATACCTGCTGCAACGTCTACGCAACACTTTTCTTCCCCCGAGGAACAGCTGAGTTTCGACCTGTTTCCGTCTTTAAATCACTAAGCAGGTAAAAAGTCGAGAGAGCCGACGTTGAATACTGAAATCGGTGCGGGGAAGGAAAACAGCTCCAGCTGAGCCTTTTCGGAGTTTCCTTTTAAACTCAGGTGTGGAGACTTCGTCTACGAAGATTCGAGTTCACGCTCTTCTCCCAAAGAGACGAGAATCAAAAGGCGTAACTTTGCTTCTATTTTTAAAGTGGAAACGCGATTGACATTTCTCGCGCAATAAACATTATTTGCATTAATTTTAACGCTCGTATGAATTTTTTCAAAACATTTCTATCAAAGTTACGCATTCTCGCGAATTTAAGAAGCTGCACCGTTTGTAAAATCTAATAGACCGTTCGTTCCACTAATAATCGAACGGGACTGAGACCAACGTTATCGGGTCTTTCTCAAAATCCAAACGACGTTTCAGAGTAACGTACTCTCGCTCGAAATTAATTCGCAGGAATAATCTCTCGATTCTCCGTACGCGTCCGACGGTCTCATTTATTCCGCGAGCTATTTCACGGGGCGGAACTTTCTTGCCTCCGTGTGCATGCGTTTGTTCCACGAGCGGCTCGACAAAGGCGGCTCGAAAAAGATGCGTGGCAGGTGCGTACGCGTGCCCATCGTCCAATGGGGCACCGCCGAGTGCCCCGTCGACGGGGGAAACCGCTTACGCGTCTTACCTGGCGAGCTCGGAAGACGCATGAACGACGAAGGAGGATAACGAGAGAGAGAGAAAGAGAGGGATTAACGGCGAGAGAGTGAAAGAAATACAGGGAGAGAGGGCAAAAAGGGAAGAGAGAGAGAGAGAGACGTTGTGCACCTTGCGCCAGCCTCGATTCCATTGACAGAATTCCCCTGGTTAAGTTCCCTCGCGAGTTGTCATCTTTACGAAAATGGAACGACCGAATTAATTAATTACCGGTGCGCCGTCGACGTAAATATTGTTCGTTGCGCTCGGCGCGCACGGTAGATAAATTATATTGTTCGAGAAGCAATTTACTTGGCTCCCATAACGCGCGCGTCGTGTCTTGTTAACCCTTGCTCTTGGAACGTCTCGTCGAGCTCGCTAATTATCGAGTGGTAACGAAGTATTTCGCGTATTCGCGCCCTATCCGTGTACGGAGTTCAATTATAAACCGGAGAAAACGAGGTGGATTCGTTTTGCGATCAGAAACTTTTTATACGATAAATATTTGTGGAAATGAGAGCGAAGGTAGAACCGTTTCGGATTACTGTAACCATGAATGATGCGACATTTATGGAATAGAATTGTTATAAACGCTATTCGTTATTGTAATTTGCTCCGGGAGGCGTCTTTAATGTTTAAACATCCAATTTTGGAAAACGCCGAAGTCCAATGATTTAACGATTATTTAAATCCATTCTAATTTCTTATGCAGGTTTGGAATACTTTATACAAGTTTCCCCGGTCGACGAAGAGTCGCTGGGACAAATATTCCATCGCAAATGCTGGATCCGCGAATTTTTTAATATCGAGATATTTTTAAACATGAAACAAGGCTGACGATTTGTCGTAATTGTCCAACCATCCCATCTTTTTAATCACCGAAATCAGCATAGATAAATTCAATTTCAAAACATAATCACACCTCCTGCGACGTAACCGGTATTTATATTAATTCTCATTTCCACGAAACCTTGGAAAACTTTATCAAAGATTCCGCAGCTGACAAAGGTTCGCTGGAACAAATATTCCATCGCAAATGCGGAGTCTGCGAATTTTTTAATCCCGAAATATTTCTAACAAAGAAGGGACAAGGTTCGTATTTTGAAATAAATTTTAAACGAAGCCGAAATATCCAGTCATACGAAAAATGGCTCAGCTTTCTACAGCGTAATGCGGGAATTCGCGCGAAGAGCCGTAAAGGAAATCGAGTTCGCGGGCGAATCCGACAGGTGAAATTCAAACGCGATTAAACGTATGCCATCGATCGCCACGCAAGAACGTTTATGCGGTCGTTATCGTTCCGCTGATATACGCCACGATCGTTTTACGAGCTACCACGATCGTCGGTTAAGTTGGCAAATGCAAGGATAACGCGAGAGTCTAGTTACGGCGAAGACGAGTGGAATCTATGATAAAAGAAACGAGATCACGAGGCGTTAAATTAGATAGTGTTTGGCTGGTTGGATTAATAATTGATGGAAGGAATATAGATAATCGTCGGCTGACATTTCTTCATCTTACAATTAGGCGCGACTACGATTTAATTAGTAGAAAAATAATAAAGTGGTACATTCAATTCAGTTTTTGTATGTTCTTTAAATTTTTCTTCCAAGTTTTAACATTAGCCTCCTCCGATCAATTTTTTCTTTTTGATCGATCGATGAACAACGAGGCAGAGTTTAACTTTCCGTTGTGCGACTTTCAGCCAGGTTTTAAAATATCTACGTTTTAATAAATACGGTAAAGATATATTAGAATCGTCGAGGTTGATCAAAGTAACAAGATTAAAGTTTAGGAAGAACCCACTATCCGCAATTTGATTTACGAATCATGATTCTAACTCGTTCGAATATGCCGAACTTTCGCATCCCCGAAAAAGGCGATTTCAAAGTCCCGGCAACGTCCTTGCCAATCTCCGAGACCTCCGATGCCCGTAAACGGATTCGCAGCTAATTAGCACGTTCCAAATCCCCGCGACCAATCATCTCCTAAGCCCCGGCGATAATAATCCTCCCACGAGCTACGACCTCCTGTTGCGCAAACGCGTGATATCGAAATTTGAGAAACGCGAACGTGAGGTCGATTAAAAGAAGAAGAAAAATCACATTCTTTAAAATCAAATAATATCATTTGATTTTACAATACGACAATGTGACGTGATCACGGGCACAATTAACCTTGCTCCCTTCAACTACATTCGGACCTGTCCTAATGCCACCTACCGAAAATCGGCGCGAACTTTCCGAGCAACCCAATACCTCATCGCTAATTCGGGCGAGAGGAAGAGAGAGAAAAAGAGAAAAACGACGTGGGCGAGGTGAAAGTGTCTCGCGGAATTCAACGATAAACGAAGGAAGAAGGAGCGTAGGAACGCGGGAGCATGCGAGGAGGCACGTGCCGCGTGTCCGTGCCAGGTTTACCGAAGCAGTCGTTTAAACAAAGTTCATTACCTCGCGATCGTCTTTACGACGTTGCACAAAGGGACTCGCTCGAGTCACGTCGTCTCCGTCGTCTCCCTTTTTCACGAATTGTCTGCAGTTTGTAAAAGAGCGGTTCGTTAGGTATTCACGGTAAGGACAGGTATTCACGGTATTCACGGTAAACCCGGCAAGACCGGCATTAAATCGCGCTTCAGGGAACAAACGTGGCTGGATAAAGAGAAAAGAAAGCTTTATCGACGCGAGGGTATCAAGGGAAAGGGTATTCCTCGACGGTGGGAGTCGGTGCGGGAAATGTAGCGAGAACTTTGGGGGAGACGAATGAAATCATTCGCGTGATTCGAGTAATGTTAAATTTATCTCAAAAATATATGAAAAGCTCCTCAATTCTTAGTATGTATGGTTTATGTCTGTATGATACAAAACCGATAAGCTCACGACAATGAAATAATTTAGGGGAAAAGATTTTCCAGTCGCATGAAGGTTAAACTCGAACTTTGTCTGATCCAAATAGATGCAGCACTTAAAAATCTAAAGTTGAATTACTCATTTACCGCAAACTCAACATTGAATTTAATTTAGTAGGTGAATGTTGGAATTAATCTAACTGGTATAGACAATATTAAAAGTATCTGAAGAATACGGAGTCTGCCTAGGCTTCGGGATTATCACGGCAACGCGTACACCTACGTACGCGAAGAGATTAAACGATTAACGATATCAATGACGCTCGTTAGATGACGGAGAGCTTTATCGATGCTAGCGTATCGAGGGAAACGTATTCTTCGTCGGTCGGAGAGGGTGCGGAGAATGTAACGAGAACTTCGGGGGAGACGGGGAGATACGAGGCGCGAGTGGAAGAGACGTCGGGGGTTTGTTAAAGTTTACCTCGGCAACGTAATTGATTCCGCTCGTGCGTAAGTGACCGCGGAATTGCGTTTCGTCGCGCGAGACGGAGGAACGGCTGACGTTAAATTGAAATTACGTTCGCTCTTTCGTAATAACGCGAAGTATCTTGAAGACAAGTGGAAAAGATTGAACGAAGGGACCTACCGGGTCGCGAAATTTTTAGTTAAACTGTCGCGTTTTGAAATTAATCTTTTTACTTGGTATACGCCGTTTTTCGAGAGTGACATTTGAATCACGACAGAACGTTTAATATTTAATATTCTGTTTCAATGATAAAAAAAGATATTCTACGTTATCACTGCGATAAATATTTAAAAACATGCTGTACAATATTTTTAAAAACTATCTCCGGGAAGGTGTGCTAAATCGACTTATCTCAGTTTTCGTCTATTCCCATGGTTATACAATTTTCGAAACAATTTTCCACTTCGAGTACGCCAGATGTTATTGACATCAAAATTGTTTCGAGAATTTCGAGCAAATCTATCGAATCGAAATTCTCTTGCCAATCCATACCGGTTCAGCGCTCGGAGCAATTTTTACTCGCGAACGATTCGTATTTGTAGACGCAACAGGCTTTGAACGTAAGCGGGTAACGTGCGTGCACGCACGGTAGCCACGATCCACGCGACACACGGGGGAAACGCAATTTCCACACGCCGCGGATCAAAGTCAAACGAAATGTTTCAATGCGCACTCCCGGCGCCACTCCACGGACGGATCTAGAGTGGATCGAAGGGGGGATGGTCGGGGGCTGAAGTTTTGAGTTGAAAAAAAAAAGAAGCGAGGCATTTCAGTTCTTTTTCCGCCGAGTGCCCTTCAATTCGCCACTCTTCCCACGGTACGATCGCAGACACTAGCGGACTTCAATAAATCTGACTCCGATCATTAAGCGAAAGTTTGTTAAGACGTATGATTGATTACTCGCAAACGATCTCATTAATTTCCCGAACGCGCGGTATTGTGTGACGCCGGTGTGCCGCGAGGCGACGCGTTTCGAGATGCGTTGGGGAGAACTCCGTTGAGCTCCGTGACGCTCCGGAACTTGGATGGAAATCGTAATACCGAGATGTATTTCTACAATTATTTTCGTAACGAGAGTAAACGTAGAAGATCAGTTTTGCGTTGTAAGAGGGACACGGGATTTTCAAATTACGGTGGGCACGAAAAGAAAGGATTCTGTTTATCTTGTTTAAGAAAAACGAATTATTGAACGATCAGAATCACGTTGCGGAAAAAACCATAGGTTTCTAAGATTATAGAAACATCGTGGAACGTTTTTAAGAATGAATAGAACAATATTTAAATTAGTTTATCTAGAAAAATGCAAGACTTTCTCCCTCTCGTAGTCAAAGTTCACAAATATTCGTTTTACAAATATAAAAATTGATGAGTGATGTATGATAATTTACAAATCGTGCCATACATTTTGTTATAGAACTTGATAATATCACGCTACATAACTCACCAAAGATGCAATTCGGATTACTTTGAGAGTTCAACTCACGTTACTCCAAAACATCTCGTAACCAAGAATCGTGATCGTGCAGCACTTACCTGAAACAAAAACAAAACAATATTACCGTAATATAAAATCACAAATCTCGTGTTCTACAAATGAGTATAATCACTCGTAACAAATCCTCCGCGTCGTAAATCAAATTCCCTGGGCTAAATCTCATCAACCTAAATTGATCTAAATCTTCTAACATCGTAGCCTTAATTTCTCAATAACGAATACAACGAAACGGAGAATCCTTTCGCAAAACGTTAATACGAACGAAGCAAAAAGCTTGAACGATTAATCGTACGGGACTCCCAATCGATTGAATTCGAAAAATTTCACCCGAGCGATATACGCTGTCGTCGGAGTCTCGCGAATAGAAAATGAAAAATTCAATGTGCAACAGGCAAGGCCGTGACGGAGGGTTGAAAAGCTGAAAACATCTGGCGTCAAAGGGGCTCGTGCACTGTATCGGAATGTTTGGCGTAGAAGGGGAGGGCTGCATGCTAGAGGGGGGCTGCGAATATATTTGAATAAAACCAAAGGTGGTGGAATATATGGCGTCCCCTTTTCAATTCGGTCATCCTCACCCTCCCCTACCCCGATATAACCAGCTGAAATTCCGGTTATGAGCCCTCTCCGATTGCTCCGGGGGATACTGGTTATAGTGCTCTTGGTCCTACAATGAGCGTGATTTTCTGAATCGCGAAATAATGCGAAATACCGGTCGGTCTGTATAATAGTCGAACGAGCAATATTGAAAAAATGAAGAATTCGACGCTCGCGACGCGACCTCGATAGCTTTTGCAGCGTTAATAAATGGATTGTTAAAAAAAAAAAAAAAACGAAGGAAAATGACGGTGAACCCTTTTGTAGAGGAGTTGGCGGTAACGGTGGAAATTGCATTGTTGTTGATTAATTGATTCGAAGCTGGGTAAAACTGGAGTAACGTAAGAGCCGTGGGCGAAACTTCGTTAAATTTGAGATACTACAAAATTCGGGCTGATTCTCCGGCCGTTTCTCGTCGAAAATTTCTCGTGAAAATGGAAATAAATATAGATAAGCTCAATGATGCGAGAAATACATAAAATTCTTTTTCTCGCAACCCGAAGTTTACTTATACAGGTCTAAAAAAAATATTTCGTAACATCATTGAAATTGTAATAATTTTCCAAGCATATTTTCGCACTCTTCATGATATGAATAATATTTTTAATATTTTACAATATTTATGGCGACTATAGAAACGACGTTCGTGTAGAGAAAAAAAATTATGGCACAGGTCATAAACCGGGTAACGCTATGCAATGAAAAATCACGCGAAACACGAGGTACCGAAATAAAACGAACGGTCCTTCCAGCAGCGGGACTTCTTCGGCATGTGGCACCCAGGTGCCAATTTAGCCCTAGAAATTTCCCGTGAAAGCCCAGGTGCTTGAGGACGTTCGTCGATACCTCGAAGAGGTAGCTTCTATAGATTCTGAATCGAACCCATTGATTTTGGCAAACGCTGGTCATACGGGGGGGAAACGCATCTGTGTGCCAGAAGTTGGACACGAAGAAAATGGAATAACAAAGAGCAAACGCTAGGTACATCATTTCTATGGTACCTTCGACGTGCCTACGATTTAATGAGTATGGTCGACAAATACTAAAATACATTTGTACCTCAACTTTCTTTCTTTCTGTCGCATAATTTATAACCCATCTCAGAACGACTATTAATTAATACATTAATACTAGGTTTACGGGACCCGTCAATTCGACAGATTTCAAATTGTGAAATGAAATATTCCAAAAACCATAGCATTAATTTGAACCATTTTGCATCGTAAATTAATTCAGACTTAAATAGAAAAAATCGATTCTGCAAAGAAAATGCGTATTTTCGTTTACCCGTCAATTTGACGGGTGCTCGTAGAAATGCTCGTAGAAACGCCCATATACCGATAGTACCATCGACTGTAAGTGACGAAATTTGAGTTTGTAAAAAACATACTGTCCCCGTCATGTTAAAAAGAATCACGATTCTGATTAATTACTTGCGATAATTGACCGACTACTGAATTCCATACAGCATTAATGATTAAAAGCGACGAAACAAAAATGTGGAAAGACTCAACCTTCGTCGATTCTACTCAGATATCGTAATTTCGACTCATCGCTCGAAGGTACCGAGAGTAAGTAGGTTTCAATACAAAGCTAACATTACCGTCGAACTTTCCGTTACGCCGATCGCGAGGGCACGTTTCGGACAGAGTTTTTCACGCGATCCTCTCAGCTGTCTATCGCACCCCCTCGGCTTTTTCACGAGGCAACTGCTATTTCGAAAGAGTTTGCGCAGTAACTGAATAGCCACGTGGCTTATCGGCAGGAAATAGCCCTTTTTTTTCCTCGAACCATCCCGCATAACGAACTCACCGGGAAACTCGATACATTAACGGACATTAGGATATTAAAAGATCGGCCAACGGATCTCGCTCGACTGTCTACAAAGTCGGAGCAAAACGATGATTACCTCCCGGAAACCTAAACTATCCGCGAATTAAAGTAGCAATCCCGCCCCCTTAATTTCTAAGTAGCATGTTGCGAGTGGCACGTCTACTCTGTCGAATAATGGCTCGTTAAAAGGTTGCAGGGGTAACAGGTTGCAGAGCACACGACCGAACCACCGTTTTCAGCTACATAATTAAGAAGCTCGAGGGTTACCCCGAGCCGAGGAGCCTTAATTCAAAAGAAGGGTGCCCGCTAGCCTTCGAAGCTCGATATAATTTGCATAATCGTGTAATTACCGAGTTATACCCACTTCTTTTCGTGGGAGTAGTTTTTATCGAGAGGCTCGTGTACGAATATATATACGCGCGTCAGCAATATTTGAGTATAACACTCTCGCGGAAGGAAGTGGGTTAACTTGGTAATTAAGCGATTACGAAGTTCTCGACGCTCGTCGCGAAGCAACGGAAGATTATATTTGGAAGAACCATATTTGGATGACACGCGAGTCACTGGATTATAGTCACCGAATTTTAATTTGATCTATTAATAAGAAGGTAATCAAAATATTGAAGGCACGACGATTTATCCGTCGAGAAAAACTGATATATTTTCGATAAAATACTACAATCACTGTATAGTAAATGAATCTGCTTTTAGATCGAACCAGAATTGCGATAACGACACGTTTACTAAAGTTGCAATAACAACGCTGTTTACGATATGTCATCTGGGACCTGAGACAAAAGTTATGATCAAATTAAAAATCATCGTATAATCGCGGTTCGGTAAAATCGCTTTCCCTCCCAAAACGGATGCTATTCGCGCTCGCCACGCTCTATCGACGAGTCAATTGCAATCGAATCGTCGAGTGCCATCTATCGCAAAGCCGAGCGACGCGAATCCTCGATTCGCACGTTCGAGATAATTTTATTAAACGGTTGTTGCCAGCCGGAGGTGCTCTTCCTCACAGTCAGGGAATGTCAGCTGCCTCCTGGGGTCTGCCTCGGCGTGTACAAGCCAGACGCCATTGTTCGATCAACAATACTCAACCGAACCGCTCACAACATATCCCATTCATCTCATCCACCCACTTTATATTGCCCCCCCCCCCCATCCCCCTCCCTCGATCCCCCGCTCCGTGCCCACCCCCGACGGATAAGGGGGAACCGGGGGTAGCGACGGGGACGAAGAAAATGCCGTGTCCATTCGTTCTGCGGAAGAAGCCGTCACCCTCTTCGCCGAACCCTTCTTTTTTATAGACGTTTCTTCAAACTACTTCGGTGGTTTATGGAATACTGCTTATTCGCGAGGTAGTTTTTGCCGTACGCTGTTTCTCGACGGAGGTAATTTCAGTAACGTCCGATTCAAATGTCAGGCAGCGAAGGTATGTACGTTAGCTCCTTCGTACGGGTAATTTTATTCGTTGATTTAGTAACATGGGAGTGGGAAAGTTTAATTATCAGAGTGATAACTTCGGAGAGGGAGTTTTTGTGATTAATTTAATAACATTGGATAGGTTATTTCAGTAATTGATTTAATAATATCGAACGAGTGATTTGAAAAGTTCATTTAATATCGATTTGAATGATGTTTAATTAAAAGTACGGGTTGCAAGTTACATACGCTGTTTCTTCGTATAGACAAATTCAGTAATATTGCATCACAACATAAGAATGCAAAGCGGGTTATGATAATTAACAAATAATCGTGGTAAGAATTTCCCAGCTGATCAACGTTGCCTTCAAATATTAAAGGGAATTACAGAAGATACACACCTGGTTCACCTAGCCCTAATAATAATTGAAGTTATTAGAACAACAGGTATACATATATACCTTACAACCCTCGATACGTCCATCGCATAAAATTCTAATCCACGCGACGCACGTCAGGTGTAAAGCACCGACTTCTTCCACGCGTTGACCATTCCTCCGAGGATCCGAGAGATCTTTGTTCGAAAGAAGAAGCTGAAATTCGTTCGAGCACCACGTGCCTGAAAGATCACCGAGCCAATGAAGCGAGAAAACTGAGGGCACGATCCTGAGATTTTTCAGGTAAGAGGATAGGCGGTTCTTTATACGTTGGCACGGGGCCACGAGGGGTTGCTAGTTTCTCTACCCCCTCTCCATTGAAATTCCTCCCCATGGACGTATTCGTATCCCCGATATCGTTACGGATGATATATAGCTTCTCCCGATCGTTCCTTCTTTCGGAAGGTTAAAAGGAGCAGTAGGACCGAAAGTGGGATAACCCCTTCCCTGAATAAGAAATCGAGGGTAGAATAACCAGAAAATCGCTCTGCTTTTTATTGCATTCCGTGCACGCGCGACGCTTATTTTAATCGAATTAAGGTCAATTAAATCGGCGACAAAAGTGCGCGCCGAACACTCGTATCTAATGTGTTTAATACCGCCGAGTAAGCTGGAAGTTACGAGTATTGTAAATCGAACCGGACTTCCCCGGTAATTCGCCCACCCTCGTACTCCGCGTCGCCGATCGATCGATCGTACCAACTATCGCAACCGTAAACGCGCTCGATCGTTAAGACCAATTGTCCGGTAGTTTATGGCACTTGGAACAAACAACCCATCGCCGTCCCCAAATACAGAAACGGACAGCGGTCAATCGATGGCCACTCGAACGACGCACATTGTCTTCCACCCCCGATGACCGTAACGAACAAGTTTCCTATCGGCGCGATCATCGTAAATTGCATTAACAGCGAGAAACATTTTTTGCTCGTCCCCCCGGCGCACGATTTTTATCGATTGGACAACACGTGGTCGCGCTCTGGCTGGCCTCGTTAATAAAGAGGAAGACAAAAAAAAAGAATAATAAGATACGATACGAGCGTATATTCGTTCTCATAAAATTCGGCGCGTGCCGAGCGAGTCAGCTGGTAACGATCGGCGAACGGTACCCATACGTCTCCGATTGGTACGACAGGTTTTTATCGCGAGCCGATATCTCGGTGATTTTTTGGAAACTCTATTAGCGGCTACCGGCGCGAGAAAACAAAGGCGGCGGAGAATTTTTTTTGGGGGGGGGGGGGGGGGGAAGAAATAAGAACGGGGATCGTATCGCGTATTACGGACGCGTATGCGCTTTACGGCCGAACTTAACGACGATGCGATGCGTAAAGAGAAAATCGGTTAATCGTACGTTCGTGATATTGGGATATTTTACGTGAATTTTTTTTTTTTTTTAGAGTTTCAGTTACGTTCGGTTTCACTGGTATATTCTCTCCAACGTTTTTTCTGCAGAAACGAAAGTAAATGAGATTTAAGCGATAAGAATGAAATGTTCGATGGTATTCTTGAGACGTGAAGCCGATCCGCACATTTTGCTTTTTTAATTACTCAAAATTTGTCAATTCCATATCAACTCAACCTAGCTTATATTAAACTTTGTATCGATCGGTTTAGAGCAGGGGTGCCCAACCTGTGGTACGGGTACCCCTTGGGGTACGCAAGGCGCCTGTTGGGGGAAACACGAACAAAAAATCGGTAATGGCGAAAATGAATATATTTTGAAATTACAGCACGCAGTGTAAGAGGTCTGTCCGTGTACGGTGAGCTGGGGGTGTGGAGAGAAGGGGTTACTTGTCAATGAAAATCCTACTCAAGGGATACGGGAGATTAAGAAGGTTGAGATCCACTGGTTTAGAGCGATTCACGATTAAGTTTACTCTTCCAATTCTCCAAAACCCTCAAAACTTAGGAAAGGGTAATAAATTTCATATCCCTACCACCAATTACGATGAAACAACGAGCATCTTCCAAAAGCAACGAATATACCCGCAACGAGTCCCATTAATATTCCGTCGCTTCGAACAGCCGTAAATATTCATAAGGGTCGAATATTAATACCGATCACCGTGTATATTTAATACGCGAATACGCGTCATCAAACTCGCGATACCTCTCGCAATTCTCCGAATGATGCTCTCAGGGAGATAGGTGGGACAGTTCAACGCTCCCCTACTACCAGAGTGCACCTCTCCATTCTCTCCTTTCTTCCCCTTCTTCTCCACCTCTTCGTCTTCGTCGTCGTCGTCATCATCATCATCGTCTTAAGTGTCTCCTACACCCCGTACTTATCCCCACCATGACGCTCGGATAGCCACGCGCCACCATGCTCCATTGTCTTCTCACCAACGGTCTTACTCTCTCTCTCTCTCTCTCTGTCTTTCTCCTCCCCTCTCCTCTCCAACCCCTACTCCTCTCATCCGTCTCTCTCTCCTCTTTCAATCGCTCCTGGTCCTCCTCCCTCTCACTCTCCCGAGGCTGAAATTCTCAACATCTGTCGAGCCTCCTACCACCCTTAATACGTTCACTTGGTAACAGCGCCATCCTCGTTCCTCGGCTGCTTCCTGTGAAATCCCGAAATCCCTGGATCACCGGGTTGAACGGGGAAGACGGGAGAGCGAGGAGTGGTCTCTCTTCAGGGGGAGCGCAGTCCTCTTCTTCTACGGTCGAGGGGCCGACACTCGAGGATTCGTTACCCGACGAAGAGTTTTACCTCCCTCCGTGAATTATTCATGGCCCTCTCGCGTGCGTGGGGTGGTAAACGCGGAAGTCAATAATTCAGGTATTATCGGTGATTCGTGGATCGTGATCGACGATCAATGGAGTAACGGTGCACGGGTGATTAGGGCTCGACCTCGCCAACGATAGTACAACGCTGTTCATCGAAACATTCCTTATCCTCCCGGACGAGATCAAAGATTCGACCAGAGAACAACTGGGAAATTTCGATCTCAACGGTAATGGAAGGTTTATTAGGTCCATGTAACTCTCGTTACTCGCACTGGGTAAAACAAGCACTCGTGCGTTTACCCCCTCCCCTTCGGCTAACGGTTAGTGAGATTCTAGTAGATGGACTCGATACTACGAAATGTCGTTTCTTCCTACGAATGAAATATTAGGCATAAATAATCAAATAAATATTGATATTGATATACACTCACGACCGATTTCCACAATTATTTTCGGAGTATATTCTAAAATGCCGAAATTAACCGTAGCACGGAATTACCCGCGTTTCCTCTATTTCTTCCGATTTACAATGATTCCAGTGAAAAAAAGAGTCCGAGCAATCTTTTTTTCCAACTCGACCCGCTCCACCCTAGGTGAAACCCCCCACCGGATGAAACAAAGCGCTTCGAGCTTATCGGGCTAGCTCCCGCTCCATTATCAACGTCTCGCTGTTTCCCAAATGGAGCGAATAACTTTTCGGGGGCATTATCATTTAATTGCTCGGCCTCGGGTTTTCCCTTCCGCGTGCGGTTTGGTCCTGTCCAGGGAGCAAGAGGCAATTCGAGGACGTTGGTCGTTGCCGGACCCGGCAACATCTGCCCGTTTCGTGGCAGGTGGCGACTTATCCGCTTCTCTCCTGCTTCTCTCCTCGCTCTCCCTCTCCCTTACGCGCGTACCTCCTCCCCTCTCTTTCTCTCGCTCCCTCTCTCCTCTCCCCTCTCTCCCTCCGGCTCCGTTTAAGCGGACGAGAGCCACGCGACAATACCACGGCAGGCGCGTGTCAGCATTGCCACCTTGGCGGGGAGAATGTCGTGCGCCGTGTAAAACGCCTTAAGGGAGGCTGCACACCGCGTGCGGCTTGTAATTATTAATCATTAAAATTACTCGAGAACCGGCCGAACGACGCGCGGGGAATACGGTTTTCTCGATCGGCGCAACCGTTAGCGCGAAACGAGAGCGGTTCCCCTCGGTACTGCGGAGTTTCGTATCGCCAATGTTCGTTTTTGAGGTCGTGTGCGTTATCGATAGATATTGCAAAAAAAATGCAACGTTTACCACGAGAAACGAGAAGACCTTTGAGTTTAACCTAGCGCCTCGCGTTTCGGTGGTTTGAAAATTAGCGCGGAATCTCCGACGGACACTAGACGACGCGTTACACGTTGAATCAAAGACATAGAGGATAAGATAACGATAAACTACATCTAGACGATTATGCGGTTTTTCCGTTTGAAGTATGTTTTGGAGAACTCATTCGATAGAGAGACGGCTGTTTTCGTACGAAACGCAAGTACGCACGATCGCGGTACTCGCTCCTGCTTCGTTTATTACACGGTTTACGCGCAAAAGCGAGTACGCCTGTGTTGGCGCACTTCGTTATTACGGGCTCGACAAACAGGTGGTTGGAAAAAAAACATTTCTCTTCGGGTCATTCGAAATACTGTTACGGTAAAGGGGCACGGAGGAGCGTGTCGCATATTTATAACCAAGCAGGTGCCAATTAATTTCACGTCCAACAACAATGTTCAATTCTGTAGCGGGCTCGTTTCTTTCGCGTCGATATATTATTCAAAATAACGAGAGGGAGGTTGACAAAAATTTATTCGATCCCTCGATGCGTCTTATTATCCTACGATCCGCAATGATTGTTTCTTCTTTTTTTTTTGTTCTGCGCCGGGAAACGAATCCAAATTGTCGCGCAATGTCGTCAACGGGATTGAGAAACTCCGTGCAGGGCAAAGAGAGACGTGGAAGGGCCATCGTGAATTTTTAAACTCGTTTAAATTTAGCCAAGCGCAACTCGGTCCGAATTAGATCGTTCGTCGGGATAATTCAGAATTAAGCGCGCCGAATGCACGTACCGATAGAAATTGATAGACGATACGAAATGTCGAGATTTCTCAGTTAGTGAGAAGTTTGTCGTTTGATGTTCATGAAAAATACGATACTCGAGTCAAGCGGAGAATGGATACAAAATAACAGTTAATTGATTCCCCACTCGAGAGATAAATGATTCTTCAAATGTTTAAAAAGTATCTCTCGGCTCACGATAATTTGAATTAAACTACAACCGGTCTAAATATTTTATAAACATCAAACACGCACGATAGAAATATTTTGAATCCAATTTAGGGATTAGTATCTCTAGGAACAACATTCGCTAAGAGCATTGAAAAAACATGTCCCAGCTAATTTTATACTAAATTTTGGTTGAGTACAGACACATTTATTATCAGCTCAAACTTTATTAGGTGTAATATAGTATGTTAATTGGCAGTATTTTACGTACCTGACACTAACAAATATTTGTTCAAATTGCTCAAAGTTAATCTCAGATATAGATAAGAACATTCTCGAAGTATACCAATAACTGTTGATATGATAAAAGTAGAACATTGTTGGAAAAAATTATTTAAGTACTAAAGTGTTAACAAATTGTGTATACGACGCAAAATCTGAGTTTCTAAATACGTTCTCAACATCTACCTTCCACATAACATGTGGAACGTTCCTCGAATATTACTCCAGCACCAAATAAATGCGTCCGCGAGACTTTGACGTCACAGGGGACGTTAAGATTCCCTGAATTCCCATTAATTACGATCGCCGACATTTTTCTACGACAAATCCGCAAACTATGTTTCCCCGAGTTCCTCCGGCTACGCGCTAGCCGGCTGGCGAAACGGACCCTTATTTCCTGAAGAGAGAAGGAAGGAGCATCGAATCCTTATTATTGCCGAGTGAATGCGAAATTCAACGCGATGTGGGCCGATGCACCCTTTCGCAGCACAATGTACAGACGTCCACCGGGCCCTGCACCCCCTCCACGTCGAACATTAAGCATCGTCATCCTCTCATTCTTTACTTTCTCGCCTGACAATAGCCACCGAGACCATAAAACCTTTGGCGCGCATACGGGCGATATGTATACAGGGTGTCCCGTAACTAGCTCGACACCGGGAAATGAGGGGTAGCTGAGGTGATTCTGAACAACTTTCTCCTTAACAATAATGTCCTAAGCGCCTTCGGTTTTGAATTATTAACGAAACGGCTAGGCCAATCCGAGCGCTTATCTGGCGCGCGCTCGAAACGAGAGTGTGGTGTCTGGATCGTGCTCGACCGCGAGCGTGAACAAGTGCATCGCCTGGGTATCGACGGAAGCCTACGGCAAATGTCACATCGCCTTCAAATAAACTAATACTCGTTGAATAACTGTGTCCGATGCTCTTACCCGTTATTCAATAGGAACGAAGATTGTAGTATTTGTGGAAAAAATGTTTCTCTTAACAGCACGTTTTCAGGTGGATAAATTATCGTTAGAATAATTTATAATAACTAACGTTAGAAAAGCCTTGTTAAACTCACCCATTCGACCACGAATCACCCTGCTTCGACGAAAGTAGGTCATTGGCACTAGGTCACAGTGCCGATTTTGCCCTTCCTAAGAATCTCGAGAGCCTCAACAGCTCATTTTACGGTAAACTCACTTTACACTGACACACACAGTAGGAACGGCACTTGCCTAATTTATGGCAGGGCGCACGGCTAATCGCAGGTACGCGAACACCCCCGAGAGTCGAGCGGCCGTCGGGTCACTTTACCGAACGCGCATTTCACCGCACGAGCACTGTTACCGATATTCCGTAATAAAATAATTATGTTTGAACGTGATTGAGCCTACGTAAGAGATGTTGGTGGCCCTAAAAAGGGCCCATTGTTGTTATGCCAAAATTGCCAAGTTTAGTTCGACGTACCCGCGTCACACTTGCATGCACACATCGGAGCACCGGTGGACGTTGCGCTGCACTTCTCCCAATGTTTCTCGATTAAGAAACGTAACAAATATCCTGTAATACTCCGCGTTAGTTCGTTGCTGTATGGTACCCGTTCGGTTTGAAAAACGATTCTGCCAGCTCTAGCGTTTCTTGGGTCTTGCTTAGAACGACGTTCGTTAGGGAAGGGATATTTTTACAATAGTACAACGGAGTGGGTCGCACATTTGGAGTCACCGTTCATTCAGCAAAAAAATACACGCGCATTTAGGGCGGCCGCATGGTCTTCTCCACTACGAACGCGCTAGCGAAGACAAGGGCAAGGAGTGCCATAAATTTCACTATTGTCCATACCGTGTCGTAAAGGGAAAGTGTGGCTATTTTACGAAATACGTGCATCGGCTTAAGACTGCATCGACAGCGTACACGCAACATAAACCTTTAATATTTTCTTACGATTCTTTCCGCGAAGACGAAACAGTACACACAACTTGGAAAATGATCAATTTAATATTGTATTGTGTTAGCGAGGACACTGTTTGATACGCATTTCGAGACAGACATCGTTATGTCTATCAACATTTTGGTCGTCTGGAACAGGTCCCCCTGATCGGGCCCATGTACCGCGGCACGCTTTGCTGCTCGCGTTCCCGTAAACAGTCGGTTGCCGCGCGCGTGCGATAATCATAACAAGATCGAAATCAGAGATTCTTAGGGAGCCGACTGTTTAAGATTTTAAGCATTTCGACACGCCGCAAACAGTGTCTTCGCGCTTGTACTTTTATTCACGCCATGCACTCTACACTAAACATCCCACAACATTAAATTTATAATATTACAAATGACACGGGCAAGCGTGTATGCGTCGCAAGCAGTGTCTTCGCAATACAATACAATACTAAATTGATAATTTTGGGAATTGTATGTACTGTTCCTTCTTTGCGGGAAGAATCGTAAGAAAATATTAAAGGATTATGTTGCATGTACGCTGTCGATGTAGTTTTAAGACGATGCACGTATTTCGTAAAATAGCCACACTTTCCCTTTACGACACGGTATGGACAATAGTGAAATTTATGGCACTCCTTGCCCTGCGTCTTCGCTAGCGCGTTCGTAGTGACGAAGACCATGCGGCCGCCCCGAGCGCACGGGTATTTTTTGGCTGAATTGACTCCAAATGTGCGAGCCACTACGTTGTACTATTGTAAAAATATCCCTTCCCCAACGAACGTCCTTCTAAGCAAGACCCAAGAAACGCTAGAGCTGGCAGAATCGTTTTTCAAACCGAACGGGTACCATACAGCAACGAACTAACGCGGAGTATTACAGGATATTTGTTACGTTTCTTAATCGAAAACCATTGGAAGAAGTGCAGCGCAACGTCCGCCGGTGCTCCGAGACGTGCATGCAAGCGCGAGGAGGGCACGTCGAGCCGATCTTGGCAATTTTGGCAATAACAATCGGCCCTTTTCAGGGCCACCAACTATCTCTAACGTAGGTTCAATTACGTTCCTCTACATAATTGTTTTATTCGGAGTTATCGGTGAAAGTGCTCACGCAGTGAAATGCACGTTCGGTAAAGTGACCCGATCGCCGATCGCCGCTCGACTCTCGGGGGTGTCCGCGTACCTGCGATTAGCCGTGCGCCCTGCCATAAATTAGACAAGTGCCGTTCCTACTGTGTGTGTCAGTGTCAAGTGAGTTCACCGAACCGGCCGTATAATCAGCTGTTGAAGTTCTCGAGATTCTTACGAAGGACAAAATCGGCACTGTAACCTACTGCCAACGACTTACTTCCGTCGAGGGCAGGTTGATTCGTTGGCGAAAGGGTGAGTTTAACAAGATTCTTCTAACGTTAGTTATTCACATCGTTTATCTTAGACCATAATTTACCCACCTGAAAACATGCTGTTAAGAAAATCATTTTTTCCACAAATACTACAACTTTTCATACCTCCCGAATTACGAGTGACAGTATTGAACACAGTTATGCAACGACTATTAGTTTATTTGAAGACGATATGTGATATTTGCCGTATGCTTTTCTCGATACCGACGCGATCTACTTGTTCACGCTCGCGGCGGAGCGTGTCAGAGACCACACTCTTGTTTCGAGCGCGCGTTCGATACGCGCTCGGATTGGCCTAGCCGTTTCGTTAATAATTCAAAACCGAAGGCGCTTAGGACATTATTGCTAAGGAAAAAGTTGTTCAGAATCACCTCAGCTACCCCTCATTTCCCGGTGTCGAGCTAGTTACGGGACACCCTGTAGAAATTCTCGACGAAAGATACAATTTTCTAAACTACACGTATGTCGTAGCTTTCGTACCGAGGATTCATCTGCACGGCAGATGACGAACGCCGATTTGAAATTGATCGAATTACGAAGGCACGTGCCTCGGGGATCCGAATAATCGGAATAATTAAGTATTCGGATAGCGTAAAAACGCATAATTTAATGTAACCATGTTAATTGAATATTCTTATATTATTTTTCGATGAACATTTTAATAACGCTGAAATCTGTAAATGATATTTGACGTGGTCAGATATTCCTGGACTTGGATGTATAGGTATTCGAACATCAAAATTCGAATCTTATTGCGTAAAACAATAAGATTATGGAAAATTGATTTTTTTGAATAACATTAAATGCTCAAATTAATCATCTCAGAGCGGCATTTCCGAAGGCTATTGAAGTTTTAAAAAAAAAACCTCATTTTATAATAAGCTCTACTTGTATCTTCTCAGGGCGCACTTTTACTTGACCCGATACAAGACCTTGCCTTTTGATAAAACGAGAATTCACCGAATTCAAAATAAATCGCGCCATGAACGATCAATTTCTCAACTCTATCAAAACTTTG
This sequence comes from Pemphredon lugubris, assembly GCA_933228935.1. NCBI lineage: Eukaryota > Metazoa > Arthropoda > Insecta > Hymenoptera > Crabronidae > Pemphredon > Pemphredon lugubris. Next base: position 52,747,694 of record OW121817.1, on the reverse strand, counting down.
GCGTCATATCACGCGACAGGACGCGCTGCATAACGTATCGAAGCATCCCCCAACGAAAAATAATGAACTTTTTGCGTCAGGAAGACGAAGCATTAATATAGCCGCTCTCCGTTTTTAAATAGACGCACGTTGCGTACACGAAGACCGCGAGAGAGGGTGAAAATCCTTGTTGCGGCAACGACGAAGGGGTTAATTCCAGCCATTAACACTTGCCCGATGGACAAGTGCTACGTTTCCCACTGTTTGTTCCGACAACTCCGGTGAGTCGATGAGTTATGACATTTCGAATACGCGAATAGTACCGCGACGAGCTGCAACCCTTCCCGAAGGGATAGTACTTCGCCAAAAAAAAATGTGATAAAAAACTCGTGAAATACGTTCGTCCAGGGCGAAACGCTACCCCTAAACACGTTTCGAACATCTGTAAGAGTTTTTATATCGAATCCACGGCCAGAAAAAAAATAATTCCCAAATGCTACAAGATACTATATTAAATAATATCTTCGTGAAAATAATACTAACCACGTTAATAACCGGAGCCGGATTTTACGAGAGAATTTCGATATACGATTATCACATCTACGAAATTGCATTTACGAATATCTGATTTTCGTGCAATTACCAACAACGATACTAGACTTAGCTATTCTAGAAATTGACATCTACCGAGACCACCTTCGTATACGCGCTATCAATTATTATCTTAATAATAATAACAACTGAAAGCCGTTATTTGTATCCAGACAACCCCGTCGATAACACTGCCTGCTTAATTCCGTTTCTTCGCGGGCACAAAAATTTTTCTCAAAAGCCCCGACGGTGCACCCCATCAAGTTTGCCGAAGGGTGGTTTCTGTAATTGCGAAGGGGTTACCGCTCTCCTCTCCCTTAACGAGGGATAAAAGTCCCTCGCGATGCTATTTTGCCTCCTTCCACCGCTACCACCCACCGCCCACCCCACGGTCACGTACATACGTCGACCCTGACATTCACGCATACCGAAAACTGAAAGTCCGCTTTAATTGCGGCAAAAGGGGTGAACCTCGCATAATTAATCGCGATGCAAGAATGAAAGCCGGTGTTTCGTTTCGAATTTCGTGCCACGGCATGAAATCGATCCGGAGAAGCAATTCGAACGAAGGCGGCTATATCCTTCTCTGTCTCCCCCCCCCCCCCTCCCCTCTCGCTCACTCTCTCGCTCTCTAAGTCTCTTGCAATGGATTTACTCTCGATCCACTAATTTAAACGCGACGGGAAGCGTGTCTCGTTCCGCGAAAGCTCCCGACTCGCAAGAGGCATTACAAAGCGTTGAATCGATTACGTTGAGCTCGGGGAACGATAAGAAAAGTGGAGCAGCGTGGGAGAAGACGTCGTTTTCAATGAAACTGGGCGGGTCTAAGGGGAACGACTGCTTTTCGTACTCAGAGATACGGATAGATAGCGCGTATAAAGATTTCAAATAAATATATCGCAATATCTGGATATCCGAGTTCCGCAATGTTCGAATGTTCGAGATAGAATATTCGGGATGCAGTTTGAAGATCTCATTTATGTTATGTTATATAGGTATTTATTGGATCAAGGGGAAACACGATTGACCCTTGAAAGATAATCTACGTCCGCGTGACATAGGTGGCCGCTAAATATTTCTATTTCTTTTTATTTATAACGCGCAGCGCGCTGTCTATTTCAGCGAACCGAGTAGTCAGCCAGAGCTACCGTAGCACGGCCGTGTCGCAGAAGTAATTGCCCTTAGTACGTAGTTTAGGTACAGCTATGGCGTGGGTCCGTGAAACGTATGATTATGTTTAACGCCATCTAGTACATGATTATCTTTCCGGGGTTAATAATCATTCTAATTTCTGCGTAAGTATCTGAAGAAGCTTCGAGGTCCATGGAATTAAAAGAAACGTTCAACCCTTCGACTACCGAGAGTGTAATTCACACAGTTTTATTATTCTCCTTTAATCTTATCAGACCCAAAGCGCATTGCAATGTACATAACCATTTTATTTTTAAAGCATTTTATTTAACAAGCAAACAACATTTTTTTTAAGGAAAATGAAAAATCAGAACTCGGCAGGTTATTAATCCGTTTAATACACTCTTCGGTACGATAATTTATGCGATATCGTGGGAATAACTGCATCAGACACGAACGATTGTAACTTGAAAAAAGAACGTTGGTACCGAAACTTACATATTTCTATAATAAAAATGAACTCTTTACTCTAATGAACACCGCCAGCGCGAGAATTCTCCGCAACCCCCTGAGGTTGAACTCCACGCACGATAATCGAGAAACACAACTTTCACCCCCTCATAGCCGCTCTTCGTCGCGCGTAACTGACGCGCTCGCGACCATTAAAACGGAAACCACGAGAGAGACAGCGACAGAAAGACGACAGCGAGTACGAAGGGGGGAGGGGGTGGGGGGGGGGGGGAGGTTCCTAAACCGTCGTTCCCTCTTAAAATTAATCCGCGAGGGTTGCAAATAGCCTCTTTGACGTGCGGCCAATTCTCTCGTGCGAATCGCGTGGATGCCACTCCCTGCGTACTTTCGCCTATTCTAACGAGGAGAAGATGGAGGAGGGGAGAAGGGGGGGAGAGAGAGAGAAAGGAGGCGGACAGTTCGTACAGTGGTATAGAATCAATTTTCAGATGCTCGAAAGTAAAACGCTGTTTACGCAAAACAGCCTCCCTCGCGAGTATAAGAATGTAAGTTTATTTTACGCCCGCCGTTGACTTGATTTTTTTCCTATACATTACTCTTGGTTACAAGATTAACGAATAACGAGATTACAGTTGTCCCTCGAATTCGAGTTTTCTTCTGCCCACTTTGTCGCTTTATTCCCCCAAAAGTAAAGAAAAACATCAGCCACACAGGAAACTAATAATTCACGTTACCATTAGTACCGAGATCTGCTTCGATACAACATACGACCCAGAACTAATTACAATTATTCCCATCGCCGTGTACTCGCGTCAAAATCACAAAAGACCAACGAACCAACAAAAAAACGCAAACTCGTCGTTGGTAACGTCGTGACTATCGCAATTACTTTCTCCTTCGTCTACGGTGCTGTTAAAATAAGGGGAATAAAAACAAAAAATATAAGCAAATGAAGATCAACGCAGAATCGTGACTAGAAAAAGTTTGGTTCTATACCACTGCGCCGTCGTTGAGAATAAGACGGAAACTGGCCTCGGTCACGAAGCAGTACCGAGGATGGGGTCCCGATGAGAGTAGTTGCAGTTCGCGCCCCGTGGCACGAGAGGAACCTTTTCCAATTGACGTCATAGACGCACTCTTTTGCCCCTTTTTTTTCCCTCCCCCCGTCGACGCTTCGTCCGCCCCCCCTCCGTCCCGTGCCACCGTCTACCCACCGTCCAACGGGTTAAGAATACAGCGTGGCGGGATTACTTTCGGCCTATGTGTTGCAACGTTCTGCACTGGGAATAGCCGGTGGCCAGGGCTGAATTAACGGCCTCTATCGAGAGTGTATCCTACGTGTTTTTTCCTTCTCACCTGACGCGCATTCTTGCGAATTCATCTATCCCCTCGAGATCCCCCCCCCCCCCTCCTACGAGTCGGTCACATATCGCATCGTTCTTCTGGATTCGAACGTCTCGATCGGAATGGGATTCGTTTGGTAGGTGGTTCCGTTTATCGTGCCTTCTCTTATCACGCGACTTTAAGTTCTCGAGCTTCACCGTTCTCCCTGGCTTTGTTTTTCGCGCTGCTCGCGTATCAGGATTGTTTCGTCGATTCGACTGTCTTGATCGGATGGAATTTGTTAAGCGATCCCATCTACTTCCGACGTTTCCGAATTCGTCGATTCTCTTCGGCTCTCGTATAGTTCTAGTTTTTCTTTTTTGTTCCTTCGTGAAATTTCTTTGCGAATCAACGCACCTGTGTCTTCAGTTTTCCGTTGGCGTTACGAGAATACGTTGCGCCGCGGTAATTATTTAATTGTCAAGAATCTCGTGAAGATTTCCGCTAATATTCCTCGATGGCGGAAAAATGTTCTGAATTGCATAAAACTCGGCGCTTACGCGCGATATTCCGCGCCGATGACTATTTTTGACCCGTCGCGCAATTAACGTCGCTTCGCGCGATTAGAAAATCTTTTCTCACGATGCTTTTTCTCCGTACGCACGATCCATGCTTTCGATTACGCGCTCCCACGTTCGCGTTATCGGGAAAAAAAAGAAGCGTCTGCAGCGTGCATCGAAATCAAGAGGCGGATGTAATGGCTATAAAAAAAAATTCCTTGCCCGTGCCCAAAAATAGATGCCGTATTTAAAGTACCCATGTCCCATATACCCCTTCGTACGGGGAAACGTTAATTATCACGTGCTTCCGTGTTCCGAGAGGCCATCGTTACCGTAGCGACCATCTCTTCCCTCTCTTTTCCTTTGATGTGAAATTTACATTATGTTACGTCAAACGACGTATCACCGTACAATAAATACAGCGAGACGCGCTTCTTGTCCGAATTGATTAATATATCAAAACTTGCGACAACCCGGCCGCGTTTTCAACACAGTTGCCCCATAAGTAACAACGATATCGCGTGCTAAGGGGAATATCTTTAAAATTGTTTAAAAATACGAAATATTTACAAACTTACTGCATTTAATTTAATTTACAATACACAAATACTAAATATTTGTTTAATCTATAGAGTCGTGTCTCAAAAAGTACTTTTTCGTGAATAAATATTTATACAATCCGAAACTTGTGGCTCCAAGAGTATTTTCCGAATACCTTAAGAAATATTTGCGTAACCCAAAGCAACGGGATTCGAAATATTTTAAATATGCAAAAAAAAATCATCCGAGTAACGTTCCGCTGCGGAGGCTCGTATTACAGCGATGCGAGTGATTTTTTTACGTAAACATACGCGCGTAACGACCTAATTTTGCCAGCGATAACTGGACCGCCAAAGTTTATTGACGAATCATCGGGAACGTTTTCCACCGAGCGGCACTTTGGTTTAATGCAGAGCACCGGCGAATTTACGCTCGCAAAACCAGAAATAAGTCGGTTCGCACACGCTGTCCGGTGTGCGATTATGTTCGCGAAACCCGGTGCCGTTTATGCACGGCTACTAACCCCGTATTCCTATTTATTTACGATTGCGATAATGTCGGATTTATTTAGGCCCCTTTTCGCCCAGGTTCTGGAAAACCAAACCGATGAATTATTAACCCAATTTATCAACGGTTCGAACCCGGTCGACGATCGTTGCGACGTAATTCATAATTCTTCGAAGGAGAATAAAGCGGAGACGCTATGGAACGAGCAAGAATATAAATCTCTCGCGAACGGTAATTATCCTCCGATGTTTAAGAGAAAAGCTTGTTTCCTCAGACGCGGTGAACTTTATTTGAAAATAATATATATCCGTTTTGTAATATTTTTGCAGCATCTATGTTCCGTGTTGAATATTTATTTAGAAAACGATACATACAAATCAAATATTAATTATTTACGTAGTATTACTGTTTCGTCGAGCCTCGCATAAAATTGTGAAAAACATTTGCAACCTTCTCTACATTTGTCCTCCTATCTCTAACAAGAGTTTCTCACGTCTTGTGCGAGAAGGGATACTTTCTTTCGGGTGCCATTTGTGGTTTCGAGATTTTCATCGATCCGTACACGTGCATCGGTGCTACCTGATCCCGAAGGCGATCCAGACAAAGGGTCACCACGCTCAGGTTGAATACTTCCTTCGGATTTACGCCACCAAGTCTTGCACAATAACGTTCCCTTTTTTCCACCGACGAACGGGGACGTAACCGTGTCTCTTTAAATCGCAAAGCAGCATTTTCTCGATTTTCCTACGGACCCGTTTTGCACAAAAGGCAATTTAAAGTGCCGAGAGCTTTAAAGGTAAGTCATTGTGCGACTCGCTTGGACCTTGTCGAAATCAGCTGGGTAGAAGTCGCGTGGGAGGATCTCGCAGCTGAGATTTACGAATCTCTTTGCTTCCACTTCCACGAGGAAATCTCGGAATGGGGAAACGTGGAAAGAAGTGAATCTGGAAATCTGGTTTGTCGGACAATGTCGTGTCCTAAACAACTATGTTCGAAATCTTTGCGATTTTACGCACGGCAACGCCCTTGGTACGAAACGCATGTTTACGTAGGTATGCGTGCGTGGAAGAGCGACAAGTTTTTCTGCCGATTTACGCGTGTTGGTTAATTTTCCGAGAAAAGCTCGGAGACGACGAGTCTGCCGAATCCAGATACATCGAACGTGGAAATAAGGCACACGTTAAAAGGGACAATTTTGGATATTAAAAAAATGAATCCTCTCTCGTCGATAATACGTTTCTATCATTAACATAAAGCGACCATTAGCGTTAACATAAATCGTCCATCTTATGAATTTGGAGCATCCGATCATTAGTTTTACATTAAGCTCCCGCTTGGTAAAAGAGTTAGTAGCGTGTCGTTGATTATGAAAGCCTTTCAAACTTTTCAAACTACCCAAGTTTTCCACTTTACAATTTCTTCGCGACACCTACTACATCTTTACGTTGGCGCTAACTTCCTTATTTCAGAGTACTACTTCGGAAGTTTCTTTTATGATTAACGATCAAGCTTGAAAACACGCCCGCCGTTTGGTCCGAGTTACAATTTCGCCAACTTTTCCCTCGTAGCTTAAATTTGTCTAAGATCATGTTAAACGATGTGCATTTAATGATACACAAATTTGGATTCGTTCATGAATATTTTGAACCCTACGCAAAGGCTCAACGATTCGTTGGATCTTCGTAATTAAATTTCCAGATTCGCGAGTTCTCGTTACGAGTTCGCTATATTTACCCTCGAAATCCATCAATTTTCCTAAAACCGATAAAAAAATATGTATTTATTAATCCACGAGTCAGCGTACGTTCGCAAGCGTGTCCAACTAGCAACGCGAACTGGGTGACGCGATCGGCGGCTAAATCAATTCCGCTGCACCGGCAGGTTCGTTGGAATTAAATTTCCAGATTCATTAGTCCCCGTAGTGCGTCTCGTGACGCACGAGACGGCTCTTTTTTCCCGACCTCTTGCTCTCGCCACTCTCTCCTCTCTCTCTCTCCTTGGGTCTCCAAAATGGCCACACGCAGCCGGCATAGCGTCTTCTGGTATAAATACATATGAGAACTGGGTCGCTGCCCTGAACCCCAGCCACTACATCGTCTACGAGCTTTCCTCGCTCGCTCCCCGGAAGTCTTACCTTTGACCCTTCAACATCGTGTTTCCAACATTCCGCGAATAATTAGTCACGGTCCTCGCCAATGTAATGGATACTTGTCGCGAATATTACGCGAAACGACACTTTTGCCAGATATCTCAGTCTCCTTTCTTTCCCCAGGAGAAAAAGAATTAATCGTTGAGATAGTAACAATAAGATACGCGACGCGCGATGACTATTAAAAATACACCAGATTTGGAAACAATGCAAACCAACGTGAAACGTGTAATTAATTGCTAGTAATGACTAACGTACAATGAAATCTACTGAAGTAAATTCAACGCTTTAAAGAATTTCGTTCGAGATAAAAGTATCTTAAAGCGCGCTGTGCGGATAATATTTTTAAAAAATGTAGGTATTTCGATTTAACATTAATCAGCCACGCCAAGAGATTGAACATTGTGAAATTCGATGTTAATTATTACTGTCTATCCAGACATTTCGGGGGATCACACGTACTCAATAACTAATTTTAATTTCAAATCTCTGAACTTTTTCTAAACTCCTTCGGATCGCTGGTAAGCCAACATCGAATAAACAACTTTCGCGATACAGCAACTGGGTCTTACGTTCGCCTGACGTAGATTAGATAATAAAAGGGGTGGTTTCGCTCGCCACCACAGCAGAATATCTGTGGACCCGCAGTCGCGGTTTTACAGCTCCGAATCCTGAGCCGTGTGTCTGCCATATGACAATAACATCTGTGGCCCACACCAAGGTACACACGAAGGTACGCACCGGCGTACCTGTGTAACGCCGCAGCGGCGCGAGGACCATCTTGCAAGCCTCGAAACCCAACCTTACGAAACGAAATCGAAAGGTGTTCGTCGTGGAGTGGACGGCGCCGAGAAATGCAGCTGGCAAAATATTTGTACGAAAGGGGATACAACGACGTCGATGTTAACCTATCGTTTCTTAATTAATTGCCGCGAGCACGGTAATCTGTTTGTTGTGACGAGTCTCGCGCACGTGGGTACTGGGGAAACGGAGGAAACGGAAAATTAACATGATTTCTGCGGTAGCCTTGGGTGGAAAAGTTTTATAGCACGCTCGGAACCGGCATGTTCTATGTTTACCCGGTTCGTTATGGACCCGGCGATAATGAAATCGTGGGTGCAACTTATGTTCGTTGTGTGTTTTCGGCTCTATGAGGGTTTCCAAGTTTTTTTATTTTAGGTGGTGAATAGTCGCCGAGAATTCGTTGGTGGAACAGACAGTTGGGAAAGTAGTTTACTTCGTAGGAAGTCGCAATTAAAAAATTATATATTTATGGGATTACGATGATATAATATAAAGTAAATAAAAGAGAGCCTCTTACTTTGTTGTATTACCGTCGATTTTTAGTGATAACGCCATGAGTTGAATTGAAATGACTAAAAAGAAAATTCGCTTTTCGTCAATATTTTTAACAGCCGCATCTTATTTTAGTAATTAGGAAATGATCAGATACCCCACAAAAGAAGATCGTATTTATGATAATTTCGGAGCGACTTAATTTAATAATAATCAAAAATTCAAAATAATATTTAATTGAAAAAGCGCACTCGCGTATTATACGTATATTCATCCAAAAATGTTCATCAATATAAAATGAATCCTACATTCTTGTCCGCGAGTGTACGTAAGAAGACGTTGCAGGTGTAAATATAATAAATTTTTTTTTATTCTTTTGCAGTACTTTTAATCACAATGACATTATCGATTTTAAAACTACGTTACATCCGATGTAATTTGCGCAATATTACAGAACAGGGAGCATCCATTTTTATCGACAAACACAATTACGTGTATTACACCTTGGTAGGTGTCGCTTGTGTCCCATCGACGCAGAAACCTACGTCGATAAGAAAGAGAAGTATCGCTATTACCACACGTTAAGAACCGTGTACGAATTTTAGAAATTATCGGCCGGTTTCGTCAGCTGGGCCCCTACAAAAATTCATTGCGATTGCATTATGTTTACATAATCAATTCAAACATTTATAGATTACCTCGTAGTTAATTTTAAAGTAATCAACATACTTTTTTACAAACTCATCGTCTATCCTTGCATCATCTTTACGACCAATCGATACCGATATTTCCACGTACGACTCAATAATAATATCAATTACCGATTAACGTACGCAAGGAAAGTTCCGATAATTCCTATTTATCTCGAAATAACGTACCGATAACGAGCGAAACTGGTAATTACGTATTTACATAAACAAAAACCGCCAGCAGCAAAATAAAATTGTCAGCTGGAGACCTCGCGATTAAAGACCGAGCGACGATAAGAGGACGCAAAAGTCATCCGACCGATCGGCGATAATTTGAAAAAACAACAAAGTCCGCGCGACGATAACGATCGTTTTGCGCAGATTCGACCATTGCGGTAGGAAAATCGACGATCGATGACTGGCCCAACAACACGGTCAAAATAGGGGGTGAAAAAAAAAATGTGAAATGCACAATCCTGACACGCGATACCCCGTGCCAAAACCTAACCCTTAATAAAATCAAACCGATGGATCGAGAGTAACGATCGTACGATTGCGGTCACATCGATGCACCCGTCGACCTAACCTCAAAACAAGTATCCTCCCGTCCGCGGTGCACGTATATCAAACCCTCTCATTTGTCTCCCCGAAAACACAAGTGGCCTGAGAACGTTCTCGTCGCGAACGACGCAGCAATGCCACCGAAAAAGAATCAACGCAACTTGCGCAGGAGCTGGCACAACAAAGTCAAGGGCCCTCGCAGTTGACACATGTCAAGCGTGCAGTGCGACTCGAAAAAACAGCCGAGTCGGCCGCCGGACACACAACACACGATTGTACGAATTACACACGGGTGTACAAAAATCATCAGCGGACTCACCGCTGTGTCCGGTGTTGCTCGACGACTGGCCCATTATTCTCACGCCGACGTCGATGGCAGGCACGAGATAATACACTCGGTGAACGCGGCGGGCTCACGTGAAAAAGCGGATGCATGAGTGCGCGAAGGACCGACACATTTTTCGAAAAACAGTATCACATCGTGGTACCCGCAGTGTCGCTACGACAGAGGCGGACGGCCACTCCGCGGCGACGAGGTGATTGGCCCGTTCGACTCTGCGCAAGCGCGGAGCGCGAAATTTTGAACTCGATCGCGTGGTGTTCGCGGATGGAACATGGATTTTAACCCAAAATCTTCGTGAAGAATCATTAGCGAGGTAATCCCAGGTAATGGAATCGAAACTCGGAGCGACAATAAGGAATTTTTTAAAAAGTTCTTACGTTTTATTACATTCAGGGGAGTCCGAATTTTGGGGTTCTCGTGTGATTTGAGGATGATGTTTCTTATCTTTAAAACTTCTCGTAGAACGATGTAATTATTTAACGTATTTTATAATATACGACTCGGAACACGTTTTATGCTCTATTCGTCAGTGTCAATCATTTTACACAAGGACATTGCCCGATAATTTCCCTCACCGAACGTTCTACTCTTTAATTCAAATTTAAAAAGATATTTTCTAAATAAAATAATTCTCGCAGGTAGATAGAGCGAAAACTGTGCTTCGTGACGTGTATAACATTTCTTCCTCCAACGCGACCAAATATTACATTTGAAACAGCTCCTGTTTCAAACATCGTTGGCGTTCCACCAAATACATTTAATGATAAATAATTCATTAACGCGGTGCTTACAATTAGTCTCCGCGATAGTGACTTTTATGCAACTAATAAAAACACGCTGAACTACACCCTCGCGGTACTTCTACTTTCCAAACTTACAACGAAACAGCTCTCTGTACCAAAAGAAAAAACACGCACGCAGAGACCGCAAATACAGGTATGTGTGCGTGCGTACTCAAATCAAGTACCATAGAGTTACACAGCCGAGTACCCATGAATCACAACTGCGCCCAGAATTCGCGTGTCACCCAGCTTTCGTTTTATCATTTGCCGCGAAATAGGATCACGCGATTACAGTGTTCTAGTCCAGGGTGTTACGTGTATATACCTCGGCAACGAGGTCAGGTCAGAGACAGAACGACGGCTGGGAACAGTGCAGCAAACAAACTAGAATGGAATAGACATAGAGAGCTTTACATCCTATCTATTTTCCTCGGCTATTTAGCACCACCTCCCGTCATCGGAGATCATCGATCACTCATAAATCTCCGAAGTGGAGACCCGGGGGATCTACGGCGACGCATCATCGCCTTGGTAACCGGCCGGCACAACACCGCGTCGAAGGGATGTAAATTGTAACACGTCGACCCGAGCGTCGTCCTCCTCGGGGATACCGTCGCGATCCTTACTTCCATGAGTCCTTCGAAAGTGACGAACGATCGAGACTGATCTACGTCCTCGAGGATTTCGATCCTTTCCAGTTTGCCGTGGTATTTCTCGTTCATCGATTTGACATGAGCCTCGTGGAAGAGATCCATCCGTACTCACAGGAATTTACCAGCTGACGAAGATCACCGGGCGATCATTGGTTCTGAGTTCTGAGAGAATACACGCGCGATTCGTTAACGATGATGGGTGTCACGTTCCCGTGGATGATATCGTTTCTGTTGGTCGTACCCCTCGTATCGCAAGGAGGTCAGTTTTCCTGGACGCTCGAGTGATCGACGAATTAAATTGTTCGTAAATCTCACACCAGCTCCGAGTAAAATTAAGGTACTTTGCTGATGCGTGCTCTACTGTAAATATTTGTTCATCGTTCCATCCGTAAAAGTGGATTTACACTAATTAAACGTTGCACCGTGTTTCACTGAATTCTTTTTTTTTAACACCGATCCCTTTTACACCATATTTCTGTCATAAAAAAATCGCGCGATACTTTTTAAAGATATCCTCTACGTGTTCCCAAAGTTTCGTCTTTTTTCTTCTTTTTACGTCACTTTTGTTGGTACGTACGTTCGCTTCAAAAATATAATCAGAGTACTCGTCCCTCATTGTGTATTCGATACCATAGTCACCGATGTAAATAAAACTATCATGAACACAACGATCCAACGAAACACAATTTATTAGCTTTACTTGAAAAATGTATTGTTGAGCACGTATTTGTATCGAAGCCTCTACATAGAGCACACATTAGTGAAGTGCCAAAATCAATAATATGTTTGCACATGTATATTCGGAGTTATAGTTAAACTCATCGATAGCCATAGATCATTATCTGTTACGTGTTTTAACATACTCTTCGATCCCACCTTTTTTCTCTCCATTAGCTTAATTTTTTGCATTAGGCTTGGCAATCGACTGTTTCAAGTGCGTCTCGATCGACGGTGATAATAAGCCTTGCGATGATCCGTTTCACAATAACGGAAGTCTACCGTTTCTGGAATCGCCTTGCTTGGGAGGTCGAAAAGGCCGGGACGGTCTGTTTCCAGCGACCGCGTGCATCAAAATAGCCGGCATTTACGGTAAACTTTTTGATTCCAAAAAAAATTCTACACGATTCACGGAGCACCGTTCATAATCAATGATTTTCAAGTATGCCAGCCAATGTAAAATGTTTGATTTTCCATCAGACGAGTCTGGAATTTCTTTAACCGTTAGAAGCTGTGCACTGGACAGTGGAACTTTGACGACTGACTCGGAAATTATAAGAATGTCTCATTGCGGTGGTTTCTACTTTGACGAGAAGTAAGTTGACATGCGACGTAATGATAGCAATTCTAATCGTTCGTTCCATTCACCTCGTATTGATTTACTCTTGCTTGCGTAATAAAACTGGGACTTTTGAAAATTAGTTCAACATTATTCTGTGATGCAATTGCAAGTGTGAAATATGTAAGGTAGCACAAAGTTTTCTACTTACAACCAATTAAAAATCTGAAACAATAATTTTAAAGTAGAAGGGACCGAACGAAACGAATAAAGTAAATATTGTAGATGAATAGTCGTCCACATCGAAGTTCGCGAGAATATCACTGGACACTGTCAAAAATATGGAAAATTAATAAGTTTCTGCGATTACGCTCTGACTTACAGATACGTTCGTGGTTGCGTTCAGTCCTGTAATGATGCGGACGCTTGCAACGAATCGTCGCAACAAACAACTTCGCCGTTGCTCTTAATTTTAACGATATTTGCTGGAATATGCTCGCAGAAATACTCTACGAATTGCGTAATCCCATAAATAATTAATGCACAATAAAACCCGGGTTTCCGAACATTCTTACGATGGACCATATGAGGATTTGAGATTAAATACGACCAATTAGTTTGCGGACCAAATGGGGTGGAATAGTATCGTAAAGAACGAAAGTATTTATTTTTTGTTGATCCGGATTGTCCAGTGTATCTATCGGAATTTAGAGTAATTAATCGTTAGGTCCAATTATACACTCCTTATGACATCGTAGAAATACCTGTCACGCAAAATGATATTAATCTGATAGATATCAACGAACATTCTCGCAGCTGAATACTGTTTAACTATTTAAAAATAGAAATAGCGAAAACTGCCATCGCAATTACAAAGTTATATTCATCATAGAGTATTTATCATGTTGTTTCCCATGTATCGTTTACCTGTATCTGGTATCATAAGTATACATAGAATACACCAAGTGTTATCAGTTGTGTAGTAACCGCTGAATGGCGATGTAATAAAAATTTATCGAACTCTTATAGACTGTGTAACGTACTTAGTAAAACAAAGTTTAACGTAGATATAACGATTCCAAGACACGTGCCTCTTTGAAAATAAACAGAAAAGTAAACTAGATATTCTTGAACTTACCAAACATCGATCCGAGAAATTGAAATTAGCTAATCCAATCGATGCGATACAAATTCAAGGGGTCACGAGATATTGCGATCGACATCGCACTTCATTGTAAGATTCAAGACCAAAACAAACGCGAGGACATTCTCCGAGAGTAGTATCGTTCGCTCAGAATGTGTCAAATTAACCGAAATTATTTCTTATTGTCATGAATGTCATTCGCGGTAAAAATAAATAGTTCAAAAGTAAACTGGTCCAAGAAAGATCAAGTATGAAACATCGAATGTCTAGTATCTCCCAGCAGTTCGTGGATTTCTTTACACGAATAATGTGCTGGCTCTGGGAAACCTGCGAAAAATTATTGGACATCATGCTAGACTTCTTGGCGAGGATAATCGAGCTGCTACTAGCGGTGATGAAACTCGTTTTCCAGGTGATTTGTTTCCTAAGGGATATTTGCATCGACTCTATGCAAACATTCGCAAATGTTTTTCGAGGAATCGTCAATGTGATCAGCAATATTAGCTGTGACGAAGTCGAGGACTTTGCATTTGCGTGCCTCGTCGTTCTCCTCTGGATAGGAACATTCAGAATCCTAAAGAATTTAATTAATCAAGTACGAAAGAGTATCTCCTATTCCTAGCAGTAACATTTTATTTAATTTAGTTACAAATATTAGACTATACTTCACAAGGTATTCGTCGATGTACGAAGTATCTAAAAATTTGTATTAATGTAAACTGTTAGTAAAGAATAAAGGCAAAAGTAAGTACTTGAGCACCGGTTTGAGATAAATTAACAATATATCAAATTATTGAATAAATTATTAATTTCATATTCTCACTCTGTCAGTTTCTTTTACATTTGCAACTATAACTCATGTTCATGTATTAATTCTTGCTGAAATTAACGCGAATAGACTGGAAACTGTGCAGTCATTTTTGGAAACGACAAATGAAGCAAAATTCTGGGGCTTTAAAGCATTCGTACTTTTGACGAAATACTGAGGAACTGTGTTTGTTCCGGCATACAGTGGAAGACTACGGCGCAAAAACCAGGTAATTGAATTATTTTTAATTTCCAATTGGTATTTTGATAGCCGCGTTTATCGATTAAATTGAACTAAATATTGTACAATCGCTATTATTATTCAATGTCGTCTAAGCATCAGATTACGGATCGTAAATCGGTCTAACAAAAGTCCACCACCACATTATCTGGTTTTTCATTTGTCGTTTTTAAAATAACCTGCGTCATATGATCTTTAAGAACACATACGACGTTAATGCACTATTTAGATATAGTATATTAGACGTACCTGGCGATGAAGCGATACTCCGCCTACATTCGGTGATCGTCGTTTCAGCTCTTATCATTCTCTCAACCCACAAGTCCACTGCACTTCACTATTTTTATTAATGAAGAATTAAACGCGACACAAATTCCTTGATATATATATATATATATATATATATATATACTTGAAAAGTGCTTTTCTTCTTGCACCATGCTCGATTAAAAACGGAGCCCTGGACTAGAAGGAAAACAAGCTTCCAGTAATAAAATTGTGGAAACCCTTTTCTATCATTCATTCCCGCTTACATCGTCTACGGTAGAATGTTGATTGTAGGAACTAATTGGTAAATACTTCATTCCGGATAAGATTACTCGGGCGATTGTCGGAAAATTTACGTGATTTTCTGCTTTTTGTAACAAATTCTAGTAACTTTTCCTCGCCAGGTTCAAATTAACGAATGTTAGAGTTCCGAGCATCAACTTGAATTTAGATAGATTTCTCGTTCAAGCAATCGATATTCCACATTATTGGTTTTCCCGTTAAATCTGCCTTCTAATAATCAACATTCTATTGTATTTCAATACGACGAACAAATTCGCAAACACTGAATACGAGTATACTTTACGATGGATGTGCAAAACCTGCCTGCTTCACACCGCGGCAGAACGGTTGGTTCCAATGTCATATACGTTCCCCAGGCTCCGCGAGGTAACGTGCTCAATGTATTTGGCCAACACGGAGCCGCAGGTGTAAACAATAACAACTTAAAGGCCGTGAAGAACGAGCTGGCAGTTTGTCCCTCACCGAAACGGATAGGAAAAAGAACGAACCGGCGATACGGGAGACGACCCCGAGAAACATCCCCGGAGGACGAGGAATTTGATGAATGAAACTGAAATACATGCAGAGGGTGAGAGTGTTGAAAGAAGCGCCGCGTGGTCTCGAAATGAAAATTGTTGGAGTCTTTGTCCTTCATTTCTGAATGCTGTAAACACAATACATAAAACTAACGTGAGATTTGATAATCGTTAGAGGATCTTTAAAAATCGCATTTTACTCGTTGCTTTTATAAATAATGTACCTTATGTTTTATTGTATTACACTCTTGCTTATAAACATTCGTAAAATATTCTGACAAAAAAAATGCCAGGATCTTGGAACTTGATATTTACATAAACGTTTATTAGTTGTAACAACGTGTAAACTCGTATATCAAATACAATTACACTTCATAATTTGCATTCTATTATGTACATAATTAAATATAAACTGTTAACAGGTATCAACCTGTAAAAGAGAGATCTACCAGATTTCCACCTGCAAAACGTAGACATTCCTTACGGAAGGTTATTTAGATATAAAAGTATTAAATATATGTTGCCTCTGCTTTTACACATTGATATGTGAAGTTTCGTCGTTTCGTCGTTCCTATGATTATCCTACACGCGCGATGGATAAAATTCATAAATTACAAAATCTTATGTCGATGTACGCACGTAAAAAAAGATATTACCGTTATAAATAATTTTTACTGAAACCCGCTTTCAAACACGATTAGATAATACTTCGATCATGTAATTTATATACTAACTCACTTAAGCATATCAAATTAATATGGATTGATTTTCGAAATGGCGAGCAGCTTAATAGTCTTACTTTTCTCAGTCGTTCACAACAGTGATGACCAACTTGTATTCGGGCCAAGAAAATGTCTTTGGCAATTGAATCTGTAAACGATGTAAGTGAGCATACAGGACATAGCAATACAATTTGTTAATAATTGATTTTAGCATGCATTTCAATATCTCTTACCTGGTCCGTAGAACTTAGTATTTGAAATTCTTGGGCCATTCTTTCGGACAGATCTTCTGGAAGTAAAACCTGCAACCATGGCCCTTGAACCACGTACGGTTTTTCTTTTGAAACTAGTGTACCAGTTACGGATGGTGCTACTATTGTAACAGCCGTGTGGGACAGTATGGATTTGAACGTAAAATGCCTTCCATGCATAACACGACCTCTGTAAAATTAAAGATAATTTAAACCTAAATGCTTTTACACTGAACAAATAATGTCATTAACAGCACTATTTTTCATACTTTATTGCTAATGGTAACAAAGATCCAGCTTCTAGATTGAACGTTAAATGAAGTCCTGGTAAAACTTTAATGCAAGTTTCATCCGACAAGTTTGAATCTTGCTCGCAAGGAGACAATCTCTCGGACTTTACAAATGGTTTTATGTCATCTTCTTCATCCGATTCATCCTTCCTTTCTCTATATCTCTCCGTACTCTTATCGCTATTTACCTGGACCCACCTGCAAATCGATCATTGTTTTGTAACTTACCCTAAATATCAGATTATCACCTATAAGAATATGTTAAGAAACTTGCCAACACTTAGCAGATACGCCGCTTAAGTTTGAACCCTCCCTCTCTATTCCTGTCTGTATTTTCTCCGCTATAGAGGGATCGTCTTCCATTACGGAACACGTTCTTCGCATATCCGTTACCAACCACGGACCGCAACCACGGCTGGTCTTCAGTAAATTTACAACACCCAACCCGTTCCAATGTTGCGCTGCCTGCAACTCCTGAGAGGTAACTCCAACAATTTGAACAAACGAAACCTGTAGGAAGAAATAAGCTATTAAGAATGCAAACCAAACGTTTGTTCTTACGCTTCGTCAACTTACGTCTCCATGAGGCGTTGATACGGAAACTGGCAACTGTGGATCTCTACCCATCAAGATCTGTGTAATGCATCCATTGCCATTATCCAACGGAGCATGCCATGAAACATGATCGCCCGGCAATAACATGTTACCAGAATTAAAAACATATTTTGCTAGTTGCTGCATCACGTTCGCTGGCCACGTAGGTGGACTCATTTCGTTTCTTTCTCGTACTAATCTAAAGGTTAATTCGAATCCAAATCCACTGGGACGTCCTGGACCACTTTTCGGGTGTATTCGTCCATCTCCATGTAAGTCCGATAAACCCAGGCTTGAAACAGACAAACGTCAGTTTTAAAAAAATGCGCGAACGCGGAAGTCGGCTCATGGGAGTTTATTTTAATGATTCACTTGCACGTTGGAGAAGAGGATGGGAAAAAATAGCGCGAGACTGAATCGGAAAGAAATAGAATAGGTTCAGTCAATGGCAAAATATATTTAGACAGTACAGACGAAAAAGGGGAAGTCCCGCGCGTCTATTTCCGACGCGACGCGCTTTAAACGACTTTATCTTCCTGCACCCTGCACTTTCTATATATAGAGAAAGAGCAAACTATTAGGGCAGCTGCCCAAATCTCGAGAAAGGAGGGTCGTGCCGAAAGGAGAGAAAAAAAATCAACACCCTTTCGCGGCACGCCATTCGTCATTCGGCGCCCAGATTTTAATAAGACATTCGAGATATGCGGATACATTTATCTTCCAACGGTCCTCACGCGTAAATTGCATTCGATATGAAAAATTTAGACTTCAAACTTAAGTTTCACGAACTTAACATTTGTTCATCGCCGTGTATATTACGAAATCGGTTGAAACCAGTTCAAATATTTTTAAAAACTGCATTTTTTGTTAATCCATTCGGAAAGACATTGAAAAGGAAACTGAAATGATTTCACGGGTATAATATATTATGCTTATGTCATTGTGAATCAAATCTTGAAGTGACAGAAATAAATGCAGCATACACGTGCCATCGAAGGGTGTCTTACACGCGCCCACATAAAACAGGGGCACACTTCTACCCACTCAACAGGGTGACACTGACGAATACCCGACTTCCCGTTTTTTTTTCTCGACATACGGATTCTTCCCTTTTTCCTGGAGGACAAAAAACCTGACCCGTCTTTTCTGAATAAACGACGCGCGAGAAAAAGCGTCGTCGTAAAGATCGCGTACGCGACAAAGGAAATCGCCAATTTACCTCGACGAAAACTGTACAAATACTTTACCAATGTATGCGCATATTTGCTAATGTTAGGAGACGTAGAAAATTCATAAACTTGGAAACATCATTGCAAAATTCAATAATAGACAGTGCGATAGGAAAATTGAATGGTAAAGTTGAAGCATAGAAAAACTCACCTAATGTAATGCCAATGTGGTGGTACACCTAATTCCGGACATCCAGGATTTTCGTACATGCTTATATAGTCGAGAGGATCCGGACCCCCGAGCCTAAGGAAAAGGTGTACAGAAAATCTCTGTTATTTGCTTTTACATCCGGTGAAAACGTACGTAAGCCTAAAGGGTGGCTAAATATAAGCCGCCATCCCTTCCTGTGTCTAGCAAAAGTGCACGATGCTCAACATAAACTACGTTTCTAACAAAGAATCCAAGATTTGCCTCTTTTCGCGATATCGAAAATTCGGTAACCGATACATTTCGCTTGTTACGAGGAATAATACGAGCAAAACGTCTTGTTAAGAAATTAAACAAATTTTTTAATCAGTCACGTAACAGGGCCGAACATTTAATATTTAAATTTAAGTTGTCGAGATTATAGTCTGTTTACCATTAATTGAATACATTAGAATCTTAAACGTGCAATGTAGCTGGTATCATTTAACTTTTTTACTAAAAGAAATTAGAGTTATATCAAAATGATCCGTAAAACAATCTCGAGTAAGCATCAAAGTTTGTCTCACGGAATATAATATTTCAACGTGACAGATAACTGCTGCACACGTGCAAAAAAAAGTGCAACAAGTTGAATTACTGAAGCAGCAATTAGAACAGTTGCTCGAATATATCGTTACATTACGCTTACGTTCCATGAATTAAACATTAAAGTGACAGTAATAAATGCGGTCATGCACGCGCAGAAAAACTGCAACAAACTCCATCTCTAAACCCATTTAAACAACAATATCGTATTCCATGCACGTCTCAACCGGACGTAAACATCAAACGCACGCAGTTCTGCGCTCCCTGGCCCCGTGGACATTTACGATTGAATTTAGTTATCGTCATACTAAGTCCCAGGAATTCTTACCAATATTTTACAACGGCCGTGACAGTGAGCGGATTACTTTGGTCGGGATAGATCTCTTTACAAAGGCCATGCAAGGCGTCCAGGCCGAGGGCTCGCACCGACGGCACCTGGGTCGGTTGTCCCGGTGGAAAACTTCGGCAAAATTCCTCTCTCTCCCGCATATTTCCGTACATAAATACGGACTTCCACTCGCGACGTTATTATACCACCGTCTCGATGATACCGCACCAAGCGCTGTATCGCGAAAAAAAACGAACACTTTGTTTACCGTCGCTTTAAAACCACTGGGTTTACTACTATCTGCTACTATCCGCTGCTTTCCACCATACACGGAACGTACGTGTTCGACGACTGACAAACTCGAGTTTTTCGATGTAGATTATCCCGAAACCACTGCGCGTCTCTGAAGTCGTTTCGCTGAACGAAAGAAGGGTGTGCGATTGGTCTGTGTCAGTGATTCTCAAATTGGTGATTCTCGACGCGAATATATATTCCAATTTTCGCTCCTATAGTTTATAGCAGAATGAAATACAAAACGAAAGCAATTAACAAACTTTTAGTTAGTATAAACACGCTAAGGTGTGTTTTCATTCGTTTGCATTTTCTTGAAATAAGGGCAAAACACAAAGAAAATATATTGGAGAACGTAAGTTTCCAAGGGTCAGTGGAAAATTTTTTGAGAAAGGTCTAGAACTAAGACCATTGAGAATCACTGATGTATACCGTTGGTTCAACCACTCCCAATGGCTCGTTCCTTCATTCCGACAGAGTTTTCAGACCAATGGGAGAGCTCTTTAACGTGAATGCATTCTGTTAAACGTGGTTCACTATTGAAAATGCGCTTTGCTTATCGGCGAATGTTGTCATCGGGAATCATCGTTTGAAAATGTCGATCTCAACAAGATGAGGTTACGGTGTTTATTCACGATTCTTATCTGTTTTGTGTGCAATCCGTGCAAATGTCTGGTGGTCACATTGCTAAACAAAACTACGGATGTCCAGCAGGAGTATAGACCCGAGGGTCCATTGGTGATGTGTAAATTCTTGTAAGTAGTTTGGCACTGTTTGACGTTTATTGTTTTCACTGTACCCAGTGAATGCTAGTATACATACAGGGTGTTCCAGGTGGATATACAAATACAATGCCAGTATATTTTTCAATAAAGATTAAGGTGTGATTAGGACCCATTGGCAATGTACTTGTATGTTGCACCACAACACTTTGTATATTTGTTCGTGTCAACAAGACGTAAACTATGGCCTATAAATTTTTAGGCCAAAGGAATTCATAGAATGCGAAGAGCCAGTCGATCACAAAGGTAACAAAACTGCCAAAGATGAGACTGGTTTTGGTTGTATAAAGGTACATATATATGAATACACGATACAATGCATAGAACAAATTCGATTACATGTTAATTGTTTCAGTTTGGAGGATCCAAATACGAGGATGTTGAGAAGACCAAAGTATCGTGTACAGTATTACCAGATATAGAATGTTTTGGGCCTAGATCATTTTTCCGCGAAGGTGTACCTTGCATAAAATATAGCGAGCATTATTTTGCTACTACTTTGTTATTCAGCATACTGCTGGGGTTCTTGGGCATGGACCGTTTTTGTCTGGGACAAACCGGTACTGCTGTGGGGAAATTATTAACCGTAGGTGGTGTGGGAGTATGGTGGGTCGTTGATGTAATATTGTTAGTCATGGATTCGTTACAACCAGAAGATGGTAGCAACTGGAATCCTTATGTATAGCATACCAGATAAAAGGTGAAGAATATCACAGAAGTATTTGTAAGTAACTGTTCCCTGTATGATATTGGTTTCTTCCTGTATATCAGTCTTTAATTGATAAGCTCACAAAGTTCTTCTTGCAAAATAAACTTGTGTCTGATTTTCTACATATCTTAGAATTATTGTGTTAATAAATATTCCTTTAAAATTTTAGATAGAATTTGTTTATAGATGTTAATCACTCCTATTATCTCTTCCACGCATAAACAATGTTTCGAATACAATTATTGTACCCTTAATGATGTTTTGGAAAAAGTATCAGACTATAAATGCAAGATATATTAAAAACCATTTTTTATAATTCATAATCGTCCGGATGATATAATTCGCTGAGTAATCTATAAATATATGATGGTGCATTTCCACCCCTAAAATAAAAAATTTTAAATGAAATTTATCATGCCATTATTAGTATAAATCATTCGATAACAGAATACTTGGTCAAATTCGTAATAATATTCCACTTACGTATTTGATATAAATAACGTAACAAGCTCTGGAGGCACATAATCGAAAACTGGATTGTACGCCTGTATTCTCTCCAATAAAGGCTCATTTGCACTATCGATTACACCTTGAGTTGGTGAGACATACTGATTAAATCCAACTTGTGGAGACAGCTTATAAAGGGGAGATAGTTTATAAAGTGGTAGCAAGACCATCACAGGTACTGAGTAATGTTTTGCAGCTTGCGCAACAGTGTGCGAACCAGAAATTGCTCTTAATCCTCCATTAGCCAGAACTGTATGCGTACCAATTATTACTTTATTCACTCGAGACATCATTGCAAAAATTGCGACATCCGATATCAAAGTTGTTTTGATCTTTGCTTTGGAAAGGTTCACTGCCATTTCGTGGCCCTGCGAACAGTATTGATAGTGACCTTATTATACCTAATAGAAATCAATTTCAACGTGCAATATACATCATTTGGACGAGTACACACATTTAAAAAGGGTCCACCCTCCGCTACTATGACTTCGAATGCTCTTGTCGTAGCAGCTCTTTTGAAAAATTCCTCTACCAATTTAGATTTACCAATAGTCATAATAATTTCATTGGAGTGAATGTGTTCGGAAGCTTGTTGTGAAATGTTTTCGGCGCTGAGTAAAAAAAGCAAATGTTTAAAAAAAAATGTGTTGCTTGATGCAACTGGTTAATATTTCATTATTTACAATGACTAACCAGGTCTCTAGTTCAACTTCAAATTCGTTGATGTGATCTATGAGAGCACTTTTCAACGAAGGCACAGAGATATTAAAATCAATTTGTTGATCACCCTCTGCAGTAAGAATCTTATGCAACGATTCCTGAGGATCTGTCTCGTCCGTTTTATTTTTCAATTCCGATGTGTATTCTTCCCGAATGATCTGTAATATCCTCCGTACCATATTTCCAATGGAAGCTTCTAGAGGATGAGCTTCCAATAGATATTTCCCATTTTGCTTGATTACATCAACCAGATTCCTTGTATGAACAAAGAACACGTTCAACAAGTAATATTATCTATAGGTTTATAAATACCTCAGAGACAAATATTACTCTTACTTTGCAGTGCTCCATTCTGCATTATTTATAATTTCCTTCAACACCGATATAGTGGCCACTACTATATTGTACGTCCCTTTGATGTCCCTAACATGAGATAAAACATCATAACAAATTCTTTAATTCCAGGTTAGAATACTTTCAGATTCTTACCCATAGTGGATATCGTCTATTAATTTTAATACACCGGCGTTGATATCGTCATCCGTCGTGTTTACCATTTTAACTCTATATAATTTCTTAGGATTTCTCACCACGTTAAATTTCTTTACGCTTCTTACGAATGTCAACACGAGAGTTGCAAAATATTTCGCCCCTACAATTTGGTGTGATGGACCAGCTGCTAATACAAATCCTACAACACTGATTGGCTATCGTCTCAACACATTGTCAATTCGCACCATTGCTTGGCACGTGTGTTCGGTTTTGTGTGACATGTGCATTGTGCGTGCGATTCTCGATCTTTGGCCTGCACTGCTGTTCTAATATTCGAAAAATATTTGATAGTCCTCTCGTTTTGTTCTGTTTTCCCGTTACTTCGCGGAAATGGCGCATATCGAAAACGTGGTAAGTGAAATCGAATTACCACAGTTTTTCGCTCGTCATTTCGTTCGGTTGAAACGTTCTTAACCTTCCCTACAATTTTCTCGAACGTGATATTTCATCTTTTTAAAATACCATTACTTTTGATGGTGAAGTATGAATTAACTTGTGGAATAAGTCCATTGTCGTATCATGTAAATTTTTATTATATGGACTGTCATCCGTGTAATTGAAACATTATTACTTGTACACAAATAATTATTTTCAATTTATGTTTATTCAATGCATTATTGATCAAACACTAGTGAATGTATCTTGTTTTGTTAAGTCCGCAGATCAGTTGATCGCATGCTCAAACGTGCTGTCGAGGCCTGCAGATGAATTTGACAATGATGTAAGTGTAAACGCAATGAGACTTTGAACGAATAATTATTCTCTACAGTTGCAATAATTACTCTTTATGTTTTCAGCCATCGGTGGAAGCTATGTGGGCAATAAAAGCAATGGAGCATGCCGAAGTTTACTTCAATGTAAAGATAAATTAATTATATTCACTGTAATATAAATAATAACGCATATCTTTTTTTCCAGATCTTATGTTCGGTTGATCCTAAATATTTAAAGCTCACACCACACGACGATCAAATCTATAAAACCTTTAGAGATCTTTTCCCTGATTTGAAAGTAGACGTAATAAATGAGGATGAATTAAAATCACCAGAGGGAAAGACGAAATGGCGACCTTTTTGTGAACAATTCAAGGATATCGTAGAGGACTACAGTTTTGGTACGCTACTAAGAGCAAACTGTCAAGGAGAATATTCGGAAGACAACAGTATACTCACAACTAGAATTCAATTTTACGCGATTGAACTCGCTAGAAACAGGGAAGGTTATAATGACGGTATACGAGGAAAATACAAACCCAGGCAGCCTACAAAGAAGTCGTAGATCTTAAGATTGTTCATAATTTCCTGATATTACGCGCCGGTACATTAACGGGTGTTTCGAATAGCAAATAATTTTTCATCTCCCTTTTGTACAATTCACACGTATGAAGACTTACGAAGTTATACATTTTAACAAACTGTTATATATTCTGAAGAATACGAGAAATAAACATCTTTGAGAAAAATATTATTGATATTGTTGGTACAAACTTCTCTCCTTATTTGTTGTTCTGGATTCGTAAGCTAATTAATGGGTTCGATGCGCGTGCTTGGTGCCTCGATTTCGTGGCAGTTGATCTGGACGCTGCTGCTTGTCTGTTAAACGTTCGTTTCCTTTTGCCAATACCTATTAGTCTCTTCAAGCTCGGTGGCACTATATATTCCGGTACGTCTTTCAAATGATGTTGTAATTTTACAGTGTGCA
The DNA here is from genome assembly GCA_933228935.1 of Pemphredon lugubris. NCBI lineage: Eukaryota > Metazoa > Arthropoda > Insecta > Hymenoptera > Crabronidae > Pemphredon > Pemphredon lugubris. The sequence continues at coordinate 52,722,157 of OW121817.1, read as the reverse complement.
ATGCTTTATCTTGTCTCAGCGACTGCAAATCCCGCGGATTGTCTTCGAAGTAACTCTTCAGCTTGTCGCAATTTAAAACTTCTTGTTTTATCTCTTTTAAACGAGCCTCGCGTACAGCTATTCTCGTTACCGCTTTCCACGCATCCTTCGCTCGATATCTGTACAGAATAGGGATTAACCAAGATCTATATAATTTCGAAAGTCCAAGTATAACATACCTGAAGCCTTCCACTTCTTCTAATTTGAACTGATAAGCCTTGAACAACGTATCACGGTTGTAGCTGTGCTTCAATTGTTCCTCGACCTCTTGAAGCAAAGGTCTCTCCCTTATGGACATGAAACTCAATGCCGTCCCTTGATTTTTCCCCCGCGCTGTACGTCCCGCTCTATGTATGTAAGAATTTACATCAGGCGGAAAGTCGAAATTGATGACATTAGATACAAATTGGAAATCTATGCCACGCGCCACGCCAGATTCTTTATCCTTTTTTCGTTTTCCCTTTTTTACTTTTACTAAATGTGGCTGAAAGAAGTAGAGTCAATAATGATACAGACTGTCATGTTCCATTTAAATATAATATATGTTCACTGCTTACTTCTTCTAAAGACTTTTCGTCAGATGCTATTATAATATCGTACGTTCCTGAATTAAATTGAGTCACTGCTCTGCACCTTGAGATAGCTGGTAATTCAGAATTTAAGACACAGGTAGGTATCCCAAATTGTTCTAGGAACAATTTCAATTTATAACACCGATCTACTGTATTTACAAAAATAATGGTTTTCCCCCTGCAAAGAGTATACGTTATTTCATAATAACTTAAGGATATCGATTACTCAAACACAGTTTGAAATTACCTTATCAAATGTAGCTTTAACAGAGCATATAATATAGCAGCTTTATCAGGTTCTTCTGCTGCAAGACTGTAATGTGTCAACTGAGATGGAGGGGCTAACGGTGGCTCCTCTAATTTCAATATTGCTGGATTATGAAGTACCAATTTTTTAAGCGCTATAACATCTTCGGATAATGTGGCAGAAGCTAAAGCGGCTTGGTATACCGTTGGTAAATAGTTCAACACGTTCTTTATCTCATCCTCGTATCCAAAAGAAAATATCTGAAATCATATAGACGTGTTATAACCCAGATGCCTAATAAATTGATACACTTACTTACCAAATCAGCTTCGTCAATGATTAATGTTTCGAGGGACTTTTTCAAAGTCAGATTGCCTGCTTTCAAGTGTTGTAATAATCTGCTTGGCGTAGCCACAACAATGTCAGGTTTCTCAGATAATAATGGCTTTTGTGCATTCAGATCTACTTGTGGGCTTACATCGACTGCTCTTACTTCTCTACAGCACTTTATAGTCAGGCTAATGAGCACATCGTATATTTGCTTACAAAGCTCTTTGCTGGGCGCTACGATCAGGCCTTTAATCTCCTGCCTTTCTTGTGTCTGCTTATTAGACAGTATTTTCTGTATAAGAGGTATGGCAAATGCAGCTGTTTTTCCAGAGCCTGTACGCGCTCTAATTAAGATATCTTTCCCCTCTATCAACAGAGGAATCGCTTTTTCTTGTATCAACGTCGGTTCTAACCAACCTAGCTTTGCGACTGCCTAAAACATTTCATGCTGTCAATCAACAAGAAAGTGAACGAGGCAAACGAGAAATAAACTTTATAATAACAGTCTATTATCAAATTCAAAATCCCAATCGCAATTCCTTTAGAGTCTTATAAATATCCATTATAAAAATATAACCTCGTATGAGAGATATGATTAATGTATCGCTTTACCTTTAAAATTCTATCATCGAGTTCAAGTTCGTGAAAATTCTTTGGTTTTGCTTCATTCTCCTCGTCGACTTCCATTTCATTCAATGTCAGAATAAGATGCAATAATATTAAGAAAAGCTGAAAACACGTGTGAAGTGTCAGCAAAGGAACCACTCATCCAACTCAAACTCTCAAGCTGTTTACTTCAGTTTGTTAAAGTATTGACGAAGCATAAACAACCACCAACATATAGGGAATAAACGTATTGAGACTAGTAATATAGCTGGCACAGTTGGCGAAACTGAGAACTACCGCGAAGGCCCATCAAAACTCGAATGTGACGTCTTTGGAGGCACCTTGCGGGATTTACTTGAAAATTACGATTCAAATCTTCTGACCACTTCTGACGGTTAACGTCAGTTAAACACAGTGGACACTGTAAAAGCGAAAATGAGCGAATCTCAGGACTTAAGAAACAACAAAAAACAAAATATACAAGTTTTCGTTCGTGTCAGGTAAATAGAAAGAGAAACGTATCATACCAGTCACAGAAAATGAAATTTTTCGAAGGTAATCGATAGCGTCAATATTATTTCATTTTATAACAGGCCGACGAATGATGCCGAAAGAGCAGGAAAATCGGTGACGGTAGTAGATATAGTGCCAGATAAACAAGTAATTGTTCGCGAGAGACCGCATGATAAGTTTACAAAAAAATTTACCTTTGATAAAGTATTTGGACCGCTGTCAAAACAGGTATGCGTTCACGTTTACTACTTTACTACTTATTTATTTATTTACTACTTTGTGCAATAATTCACAAAATGGTATCAAATTTTTAGATCGAAGTATATAATGCAGTTGTTAGTCCATTGTTGGATGAAGTATTGGCTGGATATAATTGCACCGTGTTTGCCTATGGTCAAACTGGTACTGGGAAAACATTTACTATGGAAGGTGCTAACAATGATCCATCGGTACATTGGGAAACTGTGAGTTACGTTTGCTTCTACATAAAAAAAAAATATATAACAATCAGAACGTCAATTTGATTCACAGGATACTAGTACTGGGATTATACCCCGTGCTTTAAGCCACGTATTTGCCGAGTTAAGCACATTAGAGGTACAAGAATACACAGTAAGGGTCAGCTATTTACAATTATACAACGAGGAGATATCTGATCTATTATCTTCTAATGACGACGGCTCTAAAATCAGGTACACATAATTTCGGAAACTAAATTTGATTCATTAAATAATTTAAAATGTGTATTAAAATAGTCTCTTCTTTATTGATACTTGAATTTTAACAATCAAATGAGATTTATTTAATGAAGAATGTTTAACTGCTGTTGGAGAAACCGATTCTAAGTATTCATGATACTTTTACAGGATATATGAAGATTCCACAAAGAAAGGAGCAGTGATTGTCCATGGCTTAGAAGAAGTCACGGTCCACGATAAAAGTGAAGTGTATAAAATCCTTCAGAAAGGGTCGGAGAAAAGGCAGACGGCGGCTACATTGATGAATGCTCACTCAAGGTTCTTGTTTTATAATAAAAATAAAACTTAAAATTATACCTATTTAGGTGGATTTGATATGTAACTGTAATACTTGTGTTATAATTTCAGCCGATCGCATACAATATTTTCAATTACTGTTCATATAAAAGAGAATTCCATTGATGGCGAGGAACTTTTAAAAACAGGGAAATTGAATCTAGTTGATCTAGCTGGAAGTGAAAATGTTGGACGATCAGGTGCCATTGATCGAAGGGCTAGGGAGGCTGGCAATATTAATCAATCTTTGTTAACTCTTGGTCGAGTTATAACAGCTCTCATGGAAAGAACGCCACATATACCTTATCGGTAATATTGTATTGTACTGTCTATATGTTAATCTAATCCCCTCCCTTCCTATTTATTCGATCCAAATAGTTTATTTAGTTCCCTTGACTGTCTTTCTCCTTTATTATCCCCATCTATTCCCTTCCTCACTTTCTCCCATACACTTATGCAATGTCTAATCTTCTTGATGCATTTTATGCAGAGAATCGAAATTAACAAGATTGCTCCAGGAATCATTAGGTGGGCGTACAAAAACATCTATAATTGCTACAGTCTCACCAGCTAGTATTAATCTCGAAGAAACATTGTCTACTCTGGATTATGCGCACCGTGCTAAAAATATAACAAACAGACCCGAAATTAATCAGAAACTTTCTAAAAAAGCTTTACTTCGCGAATATACAGAGGAACTCGAGAGATTAAGGAGGGACCTGCTAGCATCCCGCGAACGGAATGGAGTTTATTTAGCTGTGGATAATTACAATGAAATGCAAGCACTTGTAGAGTTTCAGGGAAAAGAGATTGAGGATAAAGAGAATCATATTAAAGCTCTTCAGGAAACAGTAAAGAATAAAGAGGTAAAAATATTTACTCGTATTAACAGGAAACCTGTTTTGTCGTATCTATAATATAATAACAAAACTGATTATCGTTGCAGAAAATATTTGACGATTTACAATCAAAACATCGTGCACAAGCAGATGAATTATTTAACACGAAAAATCAACTGCAAACGACGGTGGATGTCTTTAAGGCAACTACAGCCCGTCTAGAAATAGCAGAGCAAGAGAGGGAAGAGCAAAAGCATCTTCTTGAAAAGCATGTTTCAACAGAAAACGTTCTTTTATCGCAAGCGCAAGAAGTTTTGAATGTCGCTGACACGGCTACGACCGAAGTGAACAAACTTCACGAAAAAGTTTTTCGTAAGAAGTAAGTCTCTTGCACAAACGGAACCATAGTTCCGAGTAATTATTAACTTGTTAAGTTATTCTCTCGTTTATTTATTTTTGCAGACACGTGGAACAACAAAACACCTATCTGGCGCGACAATTTAAAAGCAACACTGCCGAGAAAATCCGGGATATTGAAAATAATATCAACACGCATGCTAAAGAGTTGATAGAATTTTGCACGTTGATGAAAAATCAAATTGGTGAGACTACCGATTGACGCGCATATGAATCAATTATAACTTACAACGTCCATATTTTATTTTTCACAGGTGTTGAAGCTGTATCGCACTGTAAAAGTATGGATGAATCAATTCGTAATATTTCCGATGAACTTGTTAATTCTGAGCGCAAGGCAACTGATGAGTTGGAGGCAAATATAAAAAATTCTGTGTGTATATATTTTAACAATATTATCTTTTTTCTAATATCAAATAGTACAATAAAATTGTGAATTATTATAGCATTCGAGATATCAGCGGTGGCTCGAAACAGAAATTGAAAATGCTGCAACTACAACTGAACGTGAATGTCTTAATTTGACTGCTATCTCCTCGATACTGGCACCAAAAATTCAACAATTAATAGAAAATAAAATTGCTGAAAACTTGCGTGCTTTGAATGATGACGTTTCACAGAGACTTGCTAACTTAACAAAGCGTGCAAAAACATCGATTACATCAATTTGTAATTATGGAATTGAACAACGCGATAGTTTGTTTAATGATGTCGAGGAGGTCAAAGCAAACGTGGAAGATCTCCGCCAAAATTCAGCTAAGATTACGGAGAAGCGAGAGAACTTTGCTAAAGTATGATATGAATCACACAATAAATGGTGCTTCATTTTTCTATTTTTATATTACTTCACACTAAACATTTATATTTTACAGACAATGGAAGATCTGCACCACCGCTTTCAGGATTTAAGGAAAGAGCAACAAGGAAGTGATTCCGCTGAAACTAACAGATTGAGTCATATTAACGAAATGTGCAGCAACATTTGTAACCAAGCTTCGCATACTTGTAACGAGAACATCGAACAAGAAAGAAGGTTAGAGAGAAGATTAGAAAGCGACTTGGAAATAGTAAAAGATGATGTTGCAAGTGAAGCCGATAACTGTTTAACTATAGTGGAAGATGCCGTTGTACAAAGCAAAACATTATTAAATGAACTTCAACTAGACTTGGGTAGAAATTGCGAGTCATTAAAAAATTATAAAAATTCTCTAAAACAAAGCACAAATCTAATGCAGAAGAAATTAGAAAGTGACCAGAGGAAGATTGTAGCATCGATAAATGTAAGAGTATTAATTAATTTACTTATAACACATTTTTATATTACTTGCAATGGCTTATACATTGGATCTGTATTATAACTAGGATACACGCGCAACGATTTACAATGCTGACAGCGAATACGCAAAATGCTTGGAACCTAGTAAAACTACTCTTTCCGATGCATCTGCGAGGATGCTTTCTAAATTTGAAAGTGAGAGTGCGAATGCGGAAGCTTTGAACAATAGATTTACCGCACAATTGAAAACTATACACGATGAAGTTGAGAAGTTTGTTGTCAAGGACTTTCAACACGATGTATCAACAGGTACATATTTTTCTATATCTACAAGTTATATTTAAATGCAATAAACTACTTCAATTTATATCAAACAGGTTCAACACCCGCAAAGAAAGATTTTCAATATCCGAAAAAGCTCACTGCGACATCTCCACATGAACGAATACTTTTAAGATTTCGAGAAGCCAGTAAAAATATCGATACTGTAGAAGAAGAGGCGAGCAATTCTTTATCATAGGTTGACATAGTCTCATTAATACCAAAACGGTACTGTGGGGTGTTGTAGACGGAGTGTTAGATTAAGGTTAGATTAAATAAGAACAAATATAACTAATTTTTAAAATTAATTCTACTATATTGTACGGGAAAGAATGTCTCGTGCGTATACGTATATTATTAATATCCATATAGTATTTATGTATATATATTTCCAATTACTAATTTTGTAATAAACTCTTATACGACATGGTAAGTAATGGAATAGCATTACAAATTTTCTCTGTTTTTCTTCTCTTTCAGAAATAAATATTTTTCGAAACTTATTTTCTGTTGATCCGAGATTTAAATTACTGGTGGTAATAGTAAAAATGTCGGGCCTCCATTTTCGGTGGATATTAGCCAATGAACGCAAAGCACTTGCGCTCCATCCGAGACGCCAAAATCTTTCGAACTAACCAGCGAATGTCGTCGATTTCAGAGTCGTCCCACTGTGTATCCTTTGGGTTACGGTGGATATTATATATTCTGATTATCACGATATTTTTAAGTAAATTAAAGTAACCAGTTCTCAATTTCTTTCGGAAACATGGATGAGGATGTGCGGACAGTTTGGTGTGGTAATTTAAGCGAAAAAGTGACGGAAGAGATCTTGTACGAATTGTTTTTACAGGTTGGTATATTTCCGTAGGTGCGTAAACAAACGCCATTCAGTGTTTCTAAATATATTTGTTGTTTCGGGAACGATGCTGTTTATCACAGACATATTTAATAACATATTACAGTTCCTTCTGTAATCTGAACAAGATCTTTTTCGCCAACACGATTATTAAAATCCGTGTAACAGGTTATGTTGTTAAGATAAACTCTGTAGTTATTTAGTTGGCTCCATATCATGAGCTTGTCATTTAACGCGTTGTGTTTCTAAATCGCATTCATCGGATCGTTGATTGGAAGTTCCCATAATTCCAACAGGTCCTCTCACAAATATATTTTCTGCACTGTTATAGGGTGGTCCTGTGCAAAAAGTATCTATTCCTAAACATCAAGATGGAAAACCAAGAACATTTGGATTTGTAACGTATAAGCACATTGATTCAGTCTCGTACGCTATGAAGTTGTTCAAAGGTACCATGTTATACAACCGTGCCCTTAGCATAGAAGCAAGGGACAACATAGCTTTAGCAGCAGCAGAAAGTCCTCCTGAGCAACCCCTTAATCAGTTGTTACAATTTGGACAACAAATGTTGTTAGATTGTAATTCAGCTAATATGAGAATACACATGCTCGGGATGAATATGTTACCAAACTTGACTCCGTATACCAATCAAGTAGATGTTTATACTTCAAAAGAAGACAGGAGATCTAGAAGGATGCATCCTTATCACAGAGAAGAAAGTAGAAGTAACAATAATCATCACCGCGATCACAGGGATCACAGAGATTACAGAGCTAGATCAAATCATAGTAATCACAATAATCGCAGACCTAATGACTATTCCAGACACGACTATAAAAATAACAGACGTAACTACCATTAATATTATTGGGCGTGCAATGAAACATTACGAAGTACCCATTTCCAGCGCTAACAATGATTTCATTATAGTTGCACACTTATAACAGAATTATAACAAAGTATAAATTCTGTATTATTATGTAATATCTGTTTAAGGGTTTTGTGACTACTTAATTCTTTAAGATTTTGTACGGGCACAATACTACTTGTGTATAACACAGTTTGGCAATATATCGAGATAAATTGCATCGTACTAAAGAAAGTGCAGCTTTCAAATTTCTTGTGCAAAACATTTGGCAATAATAATATTTCGAGATTAACGAAATTAGGATATTCGTGTGCCACGTTATGCGGACAAAATTAAAGAAAATCAACTGACCTGAATCTAAGTCGGTATAAATTCCAATGCCTCAGCAAAATATAGTCCTCTTGTATTTAACATCCACACAATAAAAATACATCCTTCTCTTACGTACCACTGCAGACACGAAATATATCACAGTAATTGTGGAGCTTGTAACAGTTTGTCGTATTCACGTCGATTGCTGCATCTTGTTTAAACATACGCGCGGCTCGCTGTGCTAGCATTATTACCGCGGCATTGATATTACCACTGGGTAAAGATGGAAGCACAGACGCGTCTACCACGTAAAGATTAACGATATCACGAACTCTGTAACAGGCAGTTGACACGAACAGAAAGAATAAAATCAAATATTTTATCTTATCCCCTAATGAATTTACCTAAATGACGCATCAACCACATCACCCATACGGCATGTGCCAGCCGGATGGTATGACGTTAAAGTCAAATGTTGTACGTAACATTTCCAGTATTCCAAAGAACCAAACACTTCTTTTTCGCAACCCGGGAATTTGTTTCTATAGATCGAGGATCCAATAGCTTTCATAGCATTGGTTTCGATTAATTTAAACACGAACTGCAAACCTGTGAATAAAATTAAATATTAATACAGCATAATACCAAGCTACTATGTATCGAATAACGTATCAAGCTATAATACCTGCTATAAGAGTAGAAACGTCTTCTTCATTTGACAAATATTTCGGATCGATTAGCGGTGGATCAAGAGGACTGTTGCTCCTCAATTTCACATCGCCAGTACTTTTTGGATGTAACAAAACTGGAGCTATTGTAATTGTATTCTCGTGTACAAGGGGGGCAAAATATTTGTTATAAACCTGCGGATCGGACGTTGGTACATATGTAGTAGAAGTATATCGAGTGATTATAAGTTAATACTGAACCTCGTCAAGAATTCCCATGCTTTGCTTCAGAACAATACCATTGTCTTTTGATAATCCCAGGGGTAGTACCATTAATTGTAGATCTGGGGTAGTAGATTCATTTGTTTGTAAAGAACTATAAAACGTTCCCAGTACGTCAACTCCGGCTGATGTCCAGGGGCCTGAAATTATAATGAACAGATACCATGGGTAAATAAAATAATGGTCACAAAAGTAAACGTATGACTGGAAGTATTTAAATGAAATTATTACCTTCTCCAAACAAAAAATATTGAAGTGCTGACGCAGGATTCAAAGCATCTGCTATATTTAAGCCAAAGGTTGCATTAACCTTAACTAAATCGATACCAGTGAGTATATGATCCACCAGGTGTTGACCGACCGGTAGATCTTTGATTAGCTTTATCTAAATAGTGAAATTATTATAACATCACAAAAAAATGCATTTAGACTACAAAATATTTGTAATGAATCTCACTTTGACGTCTTTAAGATGTTCCTTTGGTCCAATGCCAGAGAGCATCAATATTTTTGGGCTACCGATTGTTCCAGCACTGAGAATTACTCCCTTTTGTGCCATAGCTTTAAATGTCCTGTTCAATGTAACAAATTGCACCCCCACCGCTCTTTTTGATTGGATTAACACCTTGAATTCATTGAAAATCATATAATCATGGTTCATGGTGCTTTATAACAAGTATCCATTTAATAAATAGCACAAAAGCAAATGTTACTTTATCAACCCGAGCATGTAGAATAATGGTCAATTTACGCTTAGAATTCTGATACAGTAGTTTGTCAGTGCTCCATCTTCGACCATTTTCAGTTAATACTTCAGGCTTCATGAAACCAGTAGTTAAATTCTCATTAATATTCCTAACATGCTGACGCATCTCTTTTACTCCCATCAAGATAATGTCAGCTAAATTGGTGGTCCATTTCAAATTGTTGACAGTCATTGGTGCACTCTTCCATGCTGCAGGATCTGAAAATATAGCAATGACAGCGATCAGAGACAATAATCAACAATTGATACAATTAACAATGCATGGAATTCAAACCTACAAGTACCTATAAAATTTGGAAACCACTTATCATAATCAGCAGAATGTCCACGTACGTAGAGCATATAATTTAAACGGCTGGTACCCCCGATAATTTTTCCCATTGGCCATCTACTTTGCTGTGAATAAATTCTCCCTGTTACATTTTTCAATGAATTTTTTCAAAAAAGAATGGATTAAAGGATTATAGAAATATAATACATTGTTAATTAAACTTTTGCAAGCATCGATTTGGGGTACAGTGACGTATTGCCAGTCATAGGGTGTCCTTTGAATTACAGGTGATAGTAATGGAATATCTAAAAAAGGTGGTGCTACGCCACCAGCTTCAAGTAATAATACTTTATACCCATCATCAGCTAGACTTGCTGAAAGTGTAGCGCCTGCAGTACCAGCTCCAACTAAAAACATTTTTTTTTTATTTCTAAAGACAGTGTAATAATTGATCAAACACAAGTAATTTAAAAAAAATTATGGTCGATAGTAAATTATTCCGTTCATTTTTTTTTTATAACAGGATAAATAGAGTGATCCTCTTGAATACACGCGCGTGCATGCACATGTATATATTCGCACGAATCGATTATTGTTCATACTTTATCCACACTTACCCACGACGTAATCGTATTCTTCCAAATCTTTAATATCGCTATAAAACCAATGCCAGTAGATATCGAAGAAGTGTGTAAAATGTAGATAACAAGTAAAGGTAAATACCAATATGCTGGTTATAGCAAATACAAAGTATCTTAAAAAGAAGTGCATTTCAATAATGTTCTTTAGGTTAGGTTAACACCACCTATCCCGTCACAAAATTTTCGATACTATCATATCAAGAGAAAAGGTCTTGCCTCGGGCCAAATACAAGTACGCGAAACTAGACCTTGTATCTTTCTCAGAATTGTATGTTTTCCGGCAGAAAACACCTAGAGTTGCCTAGAGTTCATTCAGAAATCCAACGACATTATTACGTTTATGCGGAAGATTTGGAAAACTCACGGATCGATTAAATTATGCATTGCACAAGATTGTTCATAAATGAAATGCCATAGTATTATGTTGATAGTTTTCTAGTGTGAAAGAAGGATTCTGTTATACGCAATTATACAAAATATTTATAGCTTGCATTTGGTGCTCAATTGAATTGATTTGTTGAAACCATTTGGTTGCCGCGTATTGCTTGATTTTCAGTTTATTTTTTCGAAAATCAGTCTTTACAGAGAAATAAAACATTCTTACAAATTGTATAAAAAATTTCTTGAACTTTATTAAAAAATACAGATCACTCATGTACATCATTTGCAAGGCATGCGTTCTGTTGCAACAGCGATGGGCCATGTTACCGGACCCTTCAGTACAATATCCTCCAACATAGATTTAATTTTCACGAATCGTCTCTTGAACTCAATACCGCAGCCTTTAGAAAGCCGAAAATCTACCAACATTTTGCCGTCCATATCGACGATGTTTGTCTTAAAAACGAGTGGCATTTTTCTCCTGTCCACGGTTGATATAGTGACCTACAATAAATGATCGCACAGCTTTATACGGTCTCTTAAAGCAATTCTATACCGAATACGTCTATCCGGTTAATAAGTTAATTGACTTACGATGCCAAAACCGTTGATACGATATGTGTAACTGCTATTTTCCAAGCATATCAAGAGCCTCTTTACGGTAGCATCGCAATCCGTTTTAACGAAAAATCTTGTCATTCTTCGTACCAGTCGTTGGAAGGAGTTTTGCTGTGAGATTATCAAGAACGTTTATGTTAAAAATGATCGAATATCTAACTGTTATTGTTTTATCACGCTAAAGAGTATTAATGATACGTTACCTGGCTCGGTTGCGTGAATTGTTTAGTTTGTATTTGGGTGTTCAGTAGTAAATCCTCGATATGAGCTGGTTGCGAAAACGAAAAGCCCGGTCGCTCTTCCAAATTGATGTGTGCAACATCAGTATTTTCTATTCCAGGCAATTCAGGTTGTGATAAACAGAATCTTGTCAAATCTTCACTCTCAATCATTGTCTTAGAATCCGTTTCGTCAATTCGGATATAACTATTTGTAGTTCCAACTATGATAAGAGAAAAAAACACGTGTCACAAACTACAAATTGTTGTGTGAGTTGAGTTATGACAGCAGACAATACACGGTGTGTAATAATAATAAAAGTAAATTTTCTACGTTATCTTTTGTTGTCGTTAGCATAATGAATGTTGAAATATGCCAATGAGTGGCCAAGAATGAACTGTCGTTAATGACGTGTCTGCTTACTTGCAAATTCAACATTTCCGCTACTATGCCTAAGATGTATACACCAATGCTCTTTGCTTTGGTAATCTAGCTTTATGATCCTTAATTAACATCATAGAGCTGTATTACCAAAGAAAAGGTAGAGGCTTCGGTAACGATGAAGACCTTGAAAAAATATGAAACTTTAATTCTACCATCGTGCTCGATAATAAAGTATATAATAAAACCGAGAACGTTGCAGTTTACCACTGAACAGTGGATGGATCTATCTAACGAATGTACACTGCATTCATTTTCAAAATTAATCAACGGGATACACTTATTTTGAAGTACTTACAAGACAGTGAAGTGAACAATCGTGGTATGTGCAGTATCCACTCAGTTAGGTACCAAGCTGCTTTGAGTGTTTAACACACACTCAGAGTCACTCAGTACCTGACTGAGTAAACATTCAATTCAATCTCGCTCGTTGATGCATTGACGGTTGCAGTAAGGTTTGACACTCGAGTATCCAAAATATGTGAATATATTTTTAAATGGTTTACATACACACCTTTTTGGAACTTCTTGAGGCACCATCTGTGTTTCTTAATGTCTTGTATTTTGTATCTGGCAGACGGTGCGTGAACGAGAATATTTTTAATTAAAGACAAGGCAATATTATCCAACTTTTTCCACGGTGTAAGAGACATGTATTTCCCCTCTTGCCATGCCACATACTCGGGACACTCTGCCAAGGACTGATCCCATGGCAGTTCTATAGTTCAGATACGGACCAGTTAAAAACTAAGGGATGCAAGTTACATATTAGACACCTAAACTACTGTATAGCGTAGAGCACAGAGTTTAATGCGCTTCCCCTGCTAAATACGATGATAGCCGATCGATACAATATCATAACCGAATGGAGAGTTCGTTTATATGTCATACCCATAGAATTGACAAAGATATAATACAATTACCTCCAGCCAGCAAAGCAACCAGAATTATTCCACAAGACCATATGTCTGCTGGCTCGGCATGATAAGGTCTTAATAATACTTCAGGAGCTACGTAAGGTAGAGTTCCACATCTCCTTTCGAGACAACGCTCTTTCCCTTGCATGCGATATATTGTTGCGAGACCAAAATCAGTTACTTTTAAATTATCATTATCGTCTAGTAGTAGGTTCTCTGGCTTAAGATCTCTATGAGCAATTCCTCGGCTATGTAGATACTCTACCGCAGAAATTAATTGTCTAAAATACTTTTGTGCTTCCCAAGCTGGCATGCCCACATCAGGTTCTAATTAATTTATAAGAATAATTAATTATGTGTCATAATCTATATTTACTTTTTATTTTTCATGATTCATCGCTTTCATACCTTACCTATTCTGTCAAAAAGTTCACCACCCGAGGCATACTCTAGAAATATATATTCCATCTTTGGCTCGCTACGCTTTCCAAAATACTGTATTACGTTAGGATTTGATAACAGACGGTGAATCGTAGTTTCTTTACGAACAGATTGTCGCGCGTCTGGATGCTTTTCTAAGTCTATCATTTTCATAGCTACTGCTTCACCCGTCGATTTGTTTATAACTAATTGTACTCTGTAATAGAAAAAATACTTGTATACTTTGGCACTGCGCTTTACTGTCTTGTGATAAATAATATTCACAAAACAAAAATATTAGAAAACTACTAAAATCATTGCTGAAATACAGAGTTTCTGACAAACATCTGCCGAACTTTAATCAGGTTGGTTAATTTTTCCATCTGGCAAATATTTGCTTTAAAACTGTAGTTATTTTGGAAAGAGGATAGTAGAAGCACCGGTTAAGATAAGGCGATAGAAGAAAATAAGAAGAAACATACTCGCCGTATGCACCTTCTCCCAGAGTGTGCCCAAATATCCAACCGTCTACGAATTCCGTCATTCTGCCTCCGCATGCCTTTTTACGATGGTGGCAAGGATCTCTCTTCTCCTTGATCGATGTCACCAGAGCTACCTGTTCATTTAACCCAAAAGTATCTTCTGAAAAAAATGAAAATCAGTTTAATCGTGTCACTCCTGTCATATCTATGGTTATCTTTATCAACGAAAATTGTTTTTATACATTGGCATCGCTACCCCGTGGCAAACGAGGACTTTCGAAGCACGTGGTTTTAATCGCACGGACGAAGCATCGCAGTTTCAACCTAACAGATGAATCAAATTACGCCGAATTACATTTAAGGCATTAGGGTTCTTGAAAGCGCGTGTTTTTTCGACAAATCATCAACGAATTACCCTCGTTGATAATGCAATAGTACAGATACAGAAAAAGAACGGTTACAAATCTGCTTATAGCTCTCGCGGAATTGGAAAAATTACTGTTAACGAGGAAGAGAGTACGAAAGTTTGAGAAGCACTTCGTTATGGAAAGTTACCGAGCCCCCCACTCTTTCCCAAAGCAAAAATTACTATGACCGAAACCAAAGGATGTAAGTACAACGCGATGCCCAGGTGCCAGCACATCTCTAGAAACCACTAGACTATATAGCACAAAAGTTTCAAATATAACATTATTATATCTTATTTAAATTTTGTGTTTTTTTACTCACAAAATTTTCAGCACTATTTGCAGAAGCTATTTATTTAATCAATTCTGTACATAGGAATTTATCGAGTTGGATGGGTATAGTATAGCTCACTATAGTATAGTATAGTATCACCATGAATATGGTACAGAATCAGATGGAAAAAAAGTTTGGTTGTGCATTCGAATAATAAATAAGGAAAGGTTTTATTTTCATTATATTTATTGTACCTATCTTAGTGTCTTACTCAAATACACAAGAAAGAGTCAAATTACTCAACAAGTGCAAATGCTCGATAGTACGTGTAAATAAGTATTAATCATTGCGGATAGTCAAATGCAATGTAATATCGTCTTATAGAAGACCTTGTCTCTTCAAATCTTCATAGGTTTTACGATTGACAACATTCCCAAGCGAATCCTCAAATTCTTCTTCCTGTTCAGGTTGCCATCGTTCTGCCTGCTTCTGTGCTTTTAATTTTTCCCACAAAGCAAGGGCATCTTCGATTTGTGTTACATTAGCAAAATGTGCGGTATTAGGTATGCCAAGACAACGCATACCGTGTGCATGCCTCCATTCAGCAAAATGTCTCTGAAAAGCTTTTGGACCTTTATATGTAAAATTTCCACAAATCTCGCAATTGTAACTAATATTCAAGCCGTGCAGTTTGTATAACCAATAGGGTATAGGTTTCCCATCCCATCCAAGAGGTAAATTCTTTGGATTGTAAGGTACTTCGTTATCATCTTCTTCCTCTGATTCGCTTGCACTAGCATCTGCATCCGAATCACCACGTTCCCCTTCAGTTCTGGCTTGTTTTCTCTGAACGTTTTCCTTTGTCGCCACTCTTTGAGTGGATACTAATTCCGCGAGTCTGTACACTTGGGCCTCCAAACGAGCTATATCTTTCTGCTTCTCTGAGTTTCTACCCTTGCCAGATTTCCTATTCTTATTTTTTGCTAATAAATTAGGATCCAGTGAAGCTTCCCCTTTTGTGCTGAACAACCTCTGAGCTCTCTCTTCGAGGGTACCCCCACATTTTAGACCCAGGGCCATCAATGCTGACTTCAACCTGTCCAGTCCGAGAGACGCCAGTTCTTCCCATGATGAAAAAGCAGACAGTTCTAAGTGCGCTCCGACATGAGTTAAGGCGCTACCAGTTTCTTTAGGCCATCCGGGGAAAGTGTTATTCTCCCACTGTACTTCAAACTCTTTGTTTGCTTCTTCCAATTCTGCGTTGAGATCCAGCAATGGTCTGACTCGGCTCAAATATTCTGTTGAATATCCTAAAAGGGCTTCTGCATATTTGTGATATTCTGCATTCTTTCGTTCTCTTGGTATATCGAACAGGTGATCGAAAGTAGATAAATATGTGATATAATCAATCTTTTCAATTCCTTTGAGATTAATATATTTCTCATAACATTCGTGGAGATCCAGGTACTTCCCGTATCCCTCTTCGTCTGTAAATTCAACAAGATTGGAAAGCTCCTCTGTAGGATTCTCTCTCATCTTAGCTAGTTCTTCGAATTCCACTGACATTGGTATGCTTATTTCGTTGGGATGTCTTCGGTAAAATTCTTTTATCGACTTTAATCTTGTGTAGAATTCAGAAAATTCATTTGGACCAGAAAGTGCTTGAACCTAATCAAAAGCAGTTTTATATTATTTGAAGCTAAATGTATAATATTGGAAAGACATCGGAAGATAATGTTTCATTATTCAATAAACGGGCGACATACTTCCTCCTTTCGCTGTCCATCTTTGTCCTCATACAAATCCTGCAAATGCTCTGTACTGTCCATGTACTGATCGAGAAGCATCTTCAGCCGATGCTCCGAATTTATGTTTTCCCTATGCCCTGGTTTTTTGTACAACATCTCTTTCACCATTGCGTCCATCAATCTTTCTCGCTCTTCATGATATCGCCTTTGCTGCTCTAATATTGTTTCCATTTTTCTTCAATTCAGAACCAAAACATACGAGTATATTTATGAATCAACTGACATTTACGCAGAGGTGCGTGGAGGTTACAAGCATACTTTTCATAAATTGTTCGGCATGGAATATAACATTGTAAAAAGAAAGTGCAAAGATCAATCTGTGTGACCTACACTCGCACACGACCTAGTGGTGATAGTGAGAACAAAAACGGCGACGCGGAAAATTCGGTTTTCTTTATCACCCGTAAATGCCCACAAAGTAAGTTCCAAAAGTTTGTGAACGCTTTGAAGTTTAGTGTAAGCGCAGATTGCGGAAAACTGTTTCCCATCTACAGATTTATGACTGTGATGAAGTCAGATGAAGTTGGATGAAGTAAAAGACAGACGGGACGGAATGGAACGAACAAATTGCGAAATTGTTAGCAAGTTTGTTATACTTTTTACATGCAAGTGATTATTATGCCTGCCAGACTATCAAATCAGAAATTCTACTGAATTGTAATGAGGGTTTGTTACTGTCAGAGCCACCAACATGTTACAATTGCCATTTGGTGTATACAGTCTTGTTTCGCTCTATGACCAGTAGCAGGTGTGCTAATAAATGTTTTGATTCATGAAATACGTATATTATACGTTACAATTTTTCCCTGTGCCGTAATGTTAAAATAAGTACATACATAATTCAGTTAATAATACAAGGAAATGAGTTAAAAATATTACATCGTCCACATGGCATAACATAGCAAAGTTTAAGAATCATCGTAATAACAGTACAAGTATTACATTGGAATATAATTGACAATTACGTTGCAGTGTATTGCATTATGTATAGGAGAAATTTAACTTTCCTGTCAAGTCAATTATGTCATTCTAGGTACAAAATGGATAAGTAGCATTAGTTTTAACGTAAAATGTTCCTCTAGCTTTTTCTTCCCATGCTGTTAATCCTGGAGTTGCACAAAGATCTTCAGTGCACTTTTCCGGTGGAATTATGTTACTGTACAGAGAACCAGAATATTAAAAATTTTGAACAATTTATCTATTATTATATATATTAACAAAAGTAATGAATTACTCTGATCCAAATTGCCACATTGTTCCGATAAAGCACTCTGCTTCCACGCTTGCTGTTAAAAGCATAATGGCTCTGGTGTGCGAACAAGAAGTAGTTATACCTATAAAATATGGAATATTGAAAAATCATAATTACGTAATGGTGCAATCATTACACTCACATCCTGGTTGAAACGAGCCACCGTTGTAATAAAAATCACTATCACCGACAGCTTTACTTATTCCTGCGAGAAGAGAAGTATGGAATACTTGAACAAAGTTTGCATCCGACTTGCAAATTCTCTGAGAACATGGGTTGGTTGCATAACCTGGTCCCGCGGGATCAAGACCGATCACTTGAAAAGCTGTTTGATGTAGGTACTTTTGTAAAGTTTTGCACGCAAAAGATACCACATGAGCGCCAAGACTATGTCCGATATATGTGGTAGTATTTAATGATAGTCCATAATTGTGTATCAATCGGATGGTAAAGCTGTAAAGCATAAACTAAAGATGATACATTTGGCGTGCTAGTTGCTATTTGCTAAAGGCTGGTTTCATGAGCAATAGTTAAATACCAATCGTCAAATATACTTAGTCATCTGCTGAAATTACAACGCAGAGCAATAATAAAGGGAAAACTCCAATTATGACAAAAAAAATGAAATTTAATTAACACATCATTTTCAACTAGCATTCATAAAATTGGCAATAAATATTGTAACTATACTTTCATACTTTGCCATATCTTCGCCTACAATCGGAACATTAGAAACTGCACTATTGTATGCAAGGTAATCTGTGATACTAATACCACTATTGCATGACGCGTCTGCCCAGTCCAATGAGATAATATTAACATCATCCTAGGAAAAAGTAAGATCTTCATAGACAATATACACCACTAAAGTTTACAATATTGTTTTACTTTTATCGCAATTACTTCACTCAACATCAATATGTTGAGTAGATATGGATCCCAGATATGCAATTGTTTATCGTACAGAAATATTTTTTATTTCCATCCAGTGAATCAAAATCAACCTATCTTTGATTCAAAAAAGTTCTGTGTGCATAAATAATTATTTTTACCTTGTTTAATATGGCACGGACAAGCTGATAATTATTGGTGGTATTTGCTTCAGAAATAAAGCCATGTGTAAAGAAAATAAAGGTTTTGTTCCGATTGATAGGGATGTTCCTCGTATTGTTAGTGTAGATTACTTTACCAAGCGGAAGGTCTCTGTAACATTTGTGTGAAAGTAGATATTGTAAATTATTTCGCAGATACATATATGAACAAGTTTAGCAAGAGGCGTTTATGACGATATCGCCTTTCCTTCGTTTTTAACGACCGGTATGGCACTATCGTCATAAACGTTTCTTAGTACTATATATAATATCAGATACGTTTATGACGATAGCGCCATATCGGTTATTAAAAACGAAGGAAAGGCGATATCGTCATAAACGTCTCTTGCTTATATTTTTTCTCCTAATAATATGTAATATTAGGGAGGTTTTAAACGACCGATATCGCCATAAACGTCCATTACTGATACTTATACAGTACTACGCCTAATTATCAGTTTTATTATTACTTCATATTTGACAAAATAACGGAGTAATTGGTATCTATATTTCTGTATATAACATAAAAGAAATACTTTTGATAGAGACATGCAAAAGTAATCATGAGACGAACTTTTTGAAAAAATTAGAATCATTTTCTTACCTCGTATACAAAACGTATGACAACGATTTAACACCAAATACACAGTTTGGTACTATCTCTTTAATAATGTTGACTTGCGCATCTATAAATGCAATTTAAAAGATATGAGTTTGATCCTACAATAATATAACACAATGTTATGAACTCTTACAGTATTACATGAAATCTCCTTATTTTTCATCTTTAACTTCTACAACTGTGGACCTATGCATTATTATTGTAATACTATTGCCGATATTTTGTACAAATACGCGGATCACTATCTTTAAAATGCACTTTGTCGTGTAAAACAAGCTCAAAACTCGTAGGAGTTACAATTTTGTTTTTTACAAAATATGTGTTTAATTCGTGTACCAGTAAGCCCGATAAACTTCAAGAACTACAAAAAGGCTCACCAATTTAAATTAACCGCGACCACCATTAATTTTATAGAATTACACCTTACCTGTGACGTAAGAAGAAAATATTTGTAAAATAAAAAAAATCGTTAAAACACTAATGGTCTTTGACGATTTATTCATGACTACAGTCATCTTTCGCAGAATAAAGTATTACAGAGTTAGATCAACAGCAATTATTTTTGCTTAAAGTATAACCAGAAATATACACTTTATTACTGCACACCCTAATATCATAAGTGTTGCCGTAGGAAGTTCTGATAAAACTGACGCTTTTTATTTGGTGCGTGAGTTTTCTTTTCCAATACCCCCTCAACAGAAAATTAGAGTCCTTTATGTTAATGAAAACTGACTGATAAGATTGCTTTTGTATATTCCACTATTTGGTATTTAGTAAGCTTACGGATTAGAAATTTCTAACGAAGTAGCGTGTGCAAATGAAGTATATGTTTATTTATATTTTGTTTCTCGAACTCATATATCATCACCATCGATAAAGTCAAAGTAACATGTAGTTGTTAATGCATCATTGAAATTCCGAATGCTTTGAACAACGAGACTGAGACTTTCTACTTTTATTCAAATTTTAAATATATAAATTTCTATCGATCTTCGAGATTTTGTATCGTTCGATACTTCTCTGATTCCATCGCTATATTTTCTAAATCTCTATCTTTAGCATCGATTTTAGAAATAACATTTTAATAATACATGCAACGAATTACATTTTTCTCTTTTACCCAAATTAAAACCGATTTATAATTTTGTCGTACTATTGTACATGTCAGTAGGTTCATTCTCATTTTCGATTCCTAATTTGTGCGTGTGCGATCTATGCGACTGCTATGACTCATATGATCCCATGTTCAGTACGTGTACATCAGTGTATGTATACAGTAATATATAGTCATAGCGGCAACACGGTTAAGTCCGAAATAAGATTTAGGGAAGAAGTATTAATTGAATTAGTAAAGGTAATCCTTGCACAAGGATTTTCCGAATCTTCTAAATTCATTTATAGTATACTTCGCGACTGAGGTCTTAGCAGAAATTTGGTCTCAGTGCGTTCCTCGCTGACACGGTATGCAAGTAATATATTCTTCAAGATAGGAACTATCAAAAGTTAATGCGCGCGTTTTTAATTAAACAGTCTTTATTTACGCAAGTTACATATAATGTAAACGTAATGTCGATGTATAATAGTATATTTTTATGTTTCGTACTTTGCAGTATAACCTCCAAGTAATGTAAAATTTCCAACTGTTTTCTAGTTTATGTGGCATTCGATGCAAATAACGTAATTATTATTCACTATCCGATAATACATCACGTTCCACACAATGTAATACCTTTTCCAGATAAATATGACCGAGGAAATTCAAAAAAATCTGAAAGCAGAAATAGACAAATATAAACAAGTTCAGAAAGGTAAATGATTTAAAATTTACTCATAAACATAAATAGGATTCTAATGTGATAAAAAGGAAATTACTCGTAGAATTGGATTGCTTATGTTTAATTAAAAGATCGTAGTTTACACGTGGATTCCATTTATTTCAGATTACCACAAGGCGTTAAACCAAAGGCAGCAGCTAGATGGGCAATTAAACGAAAATATTGCAGTTAAGAAAGAGTTGGACCTTTTGAAAACAGGGGATGATGTTTTCAAATTAATAGGGCCAGTTCTTGTCAAACAAGATTTGGTAGAGGCAAAGCAAAATGTTGCAAAACGCATGGAGTATATCTCTTCTGAATTGTAAGTTAACATAGACATTAGTAAACATCAAAAGAGTACCTTCAGCAGATTAATTCTATATTTATCTGTCGAAAATAAGGAAACGGGTGGAGGATATGATAGCCACTTTAGACAAGAAACAGGATACTCATCGTGAAACCCTGGAAAAGTATCAACAAATGTTTCAACAGGCGCAGGTGAAAGCATCGCTTTCGCAAGCAAAGGCGTAATCTTTCAAAGGGCATATTTAAGACAGTTACAACGTTATCACTTTGTTACATCATTATCATATAACAATAAAAATCATACAACAATAAACATTGCTTCCCAC
This sequence comes from Pemphredon lugubris, assembly GCA_933228935.1. NCBI lineage: Eukaryota > Metazoa > Arthropoda > Insecta > Hymenoptera > Crabronidae > Pemphredon > Pemphredon lugubris. The sequence continues at coordinate 52,699,921 of OW121817.1, read as the reverse complement.
ATTTTGAGTTAATTAATGCAAAAAAATGTAATAATACTTTTTCCTCATGTATATTGCTGGCGTTATTTTCATTGCGCACATTTTGCAATAATTTGTTAAATTCATTGTAAGTTTACTTTAATCACTTTATTGGCAATTATGATTGGCAAAACTCTAAGAGGGGCGCTGACAGCGTCGCTGGTTAGCACGATAAATATGGCGTTTGCGATAATTCGTCCTGCGCATCGAATTACCTGTACTTGTTTCCCTGTTAAATAAAAACCGTCTACATAATTCGTATTATTTATTGCATTCCGTCAAAGAACAAGGAACAATGTTGTTAACATTGAAGCCGGATCACAAGAAACACGTATTGTTTCTCACGGAGCATACGCCGCAAGGTATCGATACTTCCGAGTACCTCTAATATGCATGAACGTATTATTCTCAGGAACTTATTTATTTTCCTGAATAAACGATGATGATTTATTATTTGCAGTACTGCAGGACTTTTGCAAGTTAGCGTTAGATTATTTACAGAAGGGACCAAACATGAAATTGTATAGTGCCGCTGCACGTAAGTTGAAATTATTCCGCGATGACAATTTGAAAGATATTATGACATTTCAAACTGTTATTTATTTTGTATTTTTTTTTCAATTTCAGAAAAACTAGAAGTCGATGTGGAAGTTATTAAAAATTCGGTGGAAGGGTTAGTTAACCTGTTACTGGAGAGTTGTAGATACAAGGCAATGTAACATGCATTAATGTAGTTCACCATCAATAACGATATATTGTTCTAAACTTGTATAGAGGTAGTACATATATAGTAACTTGCTTTTCTTTCTTTTGATTGCGTAGTTGAATGCAGATGACTTTAGGGATTCGGTAATAGCGTTAGGTTTCTCAGAAGATCGAGAGACGATATTAAGTAAATTGTATGAAGTCAAAAGGGACGAAATATCAGATTCCTTAGCAAATATTGGATTCAAATTACCGGAATACCATGATATGGAATGGAGATGCGAAGTGCAGGTACTGTACCATCTTTATTTCATTGAGAAACATAAATTTAATTTTTAATGCTGTTTGACCACCTTGAAAACCCCTGTACGTTCTTTCTGGGAAAGATACGAGGTCTGGTTCTCGCGTACTTATACTTGGCCAGGGACAAGACCTTGTCTCTTGATATTGTAGAATGATTGATGTATTACATATCTGTTGCAGCTTGCTTCAAGATCATTGTTAAAACAAATTGCTCCGCTCGTGACCTTGGATTTATCAGTGAAAAATTCGGACAAAGAGGGAGACATCGAACACGTACTACTTCAAACAGATCCTGTTAATTTGTTACACATAACTCAGCAATTAGAAGAAGCGCTTCAGGAAGGTCGCAGCCAGCACATCCGCAGAATTTCTAGAGCGACAAAATGAAATGTAGTTGTATCCCTGCGCATCAATAAAATGTATCAAACACATTGGAGAGATATTAAATAATGTCAGGATTTGCATTATGCTGTAATCTTCACCTTAAACTCATTTCAATGGTTTAAATTAGATTCGTTCAAGCATATGTAAAGTTTCATTTCTATTAGATTAATCTGAATTCCAACTGACAGTAGTGCTATAGCAGAATTATCTGCCATACCACTACCAGTGCATACAAAAGCTGTGGAGACAGATTTGATGGAACGGAACGTGTACTCATTTGAATATTTTATTAGATGATTTTATTAAATCCTCCCCGCACTCTACGGAGATACACGTATATAAGGGGGAAGAATTATACTTTTATAGTCGTAGTTTTCAACAGTGAGCCGTTCTGTATTAATCGCGGGCGAATTCAGTTACGTTCTATCGATGTCATACAAATTCAAGAGTATCATTGGCTTTCAAGAGTGCTCTTCGTGATTTTAAGTTATAAATAATGGAGAACATTACCGCAACCTTGACGCCTTCGAGCATCTCTGCCCTAGCGACTACGATAGGGCCGCACTTCGATCGACAATGGATGCGTTTTAATAATCAGACTGTCATTTCTAAAGTCCCTGATGAAATGATGCCTTTAGTTGATACATTCTGGTAATTATGTTGTATCCTAAATTTTTAGTTGAACCTGATCTCTCGACACTGTCAAAATAAGAGCGAATCTGATATCGCAGGTTGCAGTTTCCCCCGTTACACCCCCTATGGCACAAAGTTTTAGGCCTCGTTATGATCCTATTAGGATTCTTGGGGTGGTGTGGAAACGGCGTGGTAGTCTACATATTTCTTATATCGGCGTCCCTGAAAACACCGAGTAATCTTCTCGTAGTAAATCTTGCCTTTTCGGACTTTGTGATGATGGGTTTTATGTGTCCACCTATGGTGATCAATTGTTATTACGAGACATGGGTTTTAGGTGAGAGCGAAAATTGATCTTTCAAATAACCGTAGATATATAAAAAGAGACAGTCTAATCTGTTTTTTTTTACCAAGGACCATTAATGTGCGACATTTATGCCATGGTCGGTTCGTTGTGTGGGTGTGCGTCAATATGGACAATGACAGCATGCGCTCTAGATCGTTATAATGTTATAGTAAAGGTATATAGATACGTAGAAATTTCAATGTCGATACCTAAAAATAATTTTGCATAATTTTCACTCTTAGGGCATGGCTGGAAAGCCTTTGACTATGACAAGAGCTTTAATTCAAATTGCGATAATATGGGCCTTTGGCTTAGTGTGGTCCATTTTACCTATGGTAGGATGGAACAGGTACAGTGATAATTAGATGTTTGGACCAACATATACGCGCATGCATGTAGTACATGTAAATGATTTTTTTATTAGGTATGTCCCGGAAGGTAATATGACCTCGTGCGGTACAGATTACATCATAGCCGGAGATTGGAGCTCCAAATCGTATATTTTAGTGTATTCATTGTTCGTTTATTATCTTCCATTATTCACGATAATCTACTGCTACTATTTTATCGTATCGGTGAGTTTTATAATTATCATATAGTGCGGCATCGTATTAGTTAAGAAATTTATATTTTATTCGTAATATTCAGTTCGGAGGTATCTCCAAGGAACGGGTTTAAATAATTTTAATTATCGTGCATCATTGGTAGACCGTAGCGGCGCACGAGCAAGGCATGAGAGAACAAGCAAAGAAAATGAACGTCGCCTCGTTACGAACGGGCGAAAAGGACGGGCCTAGCGCAGAAGCCAAACTAGCAAAGGTATTAAACGTGCGTCGATATTTCCTCCTTCACCGAAATTAAGTGACTTAATATTCGCAGGTGGCATTAACGACGATATCTTTATGGTTTATGGCTTGGACTCCTTACCTCGTCACCAACTACATAGGTATTTTTAATCGTTCTTTGCTGTCCCCTCTCCTCACTATATGGAGTTCACTTTTCGCGAAAGCGAATGCAATATATAATCCAATCGTTTACGGCGTCAGGTAAATAATACAGATATAGTGTAATTCTAATGATTTAATTATTCTGCGATAATGTTAATAATCGATTTTACTGATGCACTATACAGCCATCCGAAATATAGAGCCGCGCTGAAAGAAAAGCTACCCAGACTAGCCGTGTTCTGTGGCTTAACCGAAAAACCGGCAGCTGCTGAAGAGAAACCTGCGGCGAACGCTGAAAATTCGTAGAATAACGAGAATTTGTAAAAAAAAAAAGAAATAAATTGTGGTCTTAAGCAGCATACGTTTCGCTTGTAAAGTGATAGAACGGTATTTTTTCAGGAAGGTGAATAATAATGTGAAGCGTAATACATAGAAATAGCAGATTAGACCGAACAGTATTTCTTGCCAACTAATGATACATTGGAGTCGTAATTTTTCTTATCCATAGATAAGCAACATTTATTTACCTGCTGGTCAAAGAAAGTTATTAGTTACCGTTGCATGCAGAATTTATTTGGTTTTATAAAATTAAGTACAGATACGACGTTTTCGCCATACTTCATGATACCACGGTATGCTTACTATTCTAGTAAACGTAGAGTCGATACCTGTTATACCAAAGTGACCATGTATATTTACTGCTACACAATAAAATGTACAAAATCAAGATTGCACCTATGAATCGATCGCGAATGATTCCCATTGTGGTGGAATGCGAATCACTGATCCATCATAGGCGATTGAAAGATTGCTCATTTTACGCGGCACATCAGACCGATGGGTCCCTTTCTTCAAAGATATTACAACAACTCGTTTGGATACACTCGGCTGGTCTTGTTGCTCTTTTGAACACGTTTGGCCGCATCGCCTTTCGGCCGGACTATCGAATTCAGTGTGTTTACTGCCAATGATCGAAGTTTCACGGCATGATCAACGATGTTAATATTTACAGTTCATGCTTTCATCGAAATTGTTCGTCTTTCTTCTGTTCTTCTATCCTTAATTACAGTTTCGAGCGATTATGACCTTTTGGGTCGCGTCTTTTGGGAAGTCGCGACGCCACGTATATGTGATCAGGCGTTATTCTTTTATGCATTAGCCTTTTCCGAGTCTGCGACGGTAGTGGTGCCGGACACGGTAGACGTTGCGTCAGTGTGAGCCGGTTCAGTGGCACATGCCAATGACGGGAACCTCGCGAATAGCGCAGCACGATATTTAGGATGACTGAAAAAATTCAAATACAGTACATCGAGAGGTGTCTGGCGTTAAACGGCGTAGTTTGCATTACTACTTATCATAGCACGTTTTTAGCCTACGCTATATTAAATCACCTGATTCCGTAAACAATTGGATTGTAACACGCATTGGCCTTGGCAAATAGAGCACCCCAGATACTGAACAGGGGGCTAACTTTATAGAGATCGAAGATGCCACAAAAGTTAATGACCAGGTAAGGAGTCCACGCCATGAACCATAGAGAAATTGTCGTTAGAGCAACCTGAAAGCGCGAAAATACTTCCTTGTACTATAAAGAAACGCGTACTTTCGTTATCGTTGCAGTGTAACGATGAAATTCTTATCCGTACCTTCGCCAATTTGGCCTCAGCACTGACGTTATTGTTGTCGGAGGTTCTTAGAGATGCAACGTTCATTTTCTTCGCTTGTTCTCGCATATTTTTCTCGTGGGCGGCGACCGCTGAGATGATGTAGTAGTAACTCCAAATGATAAGGAACAATGGAGAAAAGTAGCACGCTATACTGTAAAAGACGAGATAGGAGGCAGACAGTAATCCGGTGTTGAGGTAGTCCGTGCCGCATGCGGTCATGTTGCCTTCAGGTACATAACTGCGAAAGTTACGACGTCAGTTGTGTCGATGAAAATCATTAGCATCGAGGATTTATCGGCGAAAGGGATACAAAGGAGAAGAGACAGGGAAAAGTTACCGATTCCAGCCGAACATAGGGGCGATAGTCCAGCCCAAGGAAAATAGCCAGATACCCAGTATACGTAAGAGCGCTCCGGGAATGTTCAGTGGCTTAGCAGCTAAGCCTTTCACGATTACGTTGTATCTGTCGAATGCAATCATTGTCATTGTCCATATGGAGGCACATCCGAACAAGGAGCCTACCAAAGCATAGACTTGGCAAAAGAGAGGCCCGAGAACCCACGTCTCGTAATAGCAATTGATGACCTATGGACAACGGGACGCGTTACTCGATACTCCCCGTTGGCAGAGAAATACTTTTTAGATAACGTAATATGCTACTTCACCCACCATCGGCGGAGACATGCAGAGCATCATACAGAAATCGCTGAAAGCAAGATTGATGACGAACATATTGCTTGGAGTACGAAGGCTCTTGGTAGAGACGAAAATGAAGACGACCATGCCGTTGCCACAGAAAGAGATGACCCCGAGGACGCCTATGACAAAGCCGAGAATTCCATGCCATAAGGGGTTCAGCGGTGGAAATTGATACCAGTGGGCGTCTATGAGGTGAAGCATATCAGGCAACACCTTGTCCACTACTGTCTGGTTTCCGAACCTGGTACCTTGCCCCCAGGCAGCATAACTGGGCCCCGATATGATAGACATGCTTGACTGTGAACATTGAAGAGACAGGAATCATGATATTTATTATTAACTCGCCGACAAATTTATTGCCATGAAACAAGAAAAAATGATTTCTTTTTCCTTGGATCTTCATATTCAAAGATTCGAGATTGTTGACGCTTAGTTTGCTTTCGAAATGAAAATTGACTAACTCTAAGTCGCTGTTACTGATCTAGGGCTTCGTTAACGTAGATAGTAATCGTAACAATGAACGCGCATAAACGATATCGGCGCACAAAACTAAGTCCTTGTCGCTTTGATCGCTCCTCTCGAGTAGCTCTGATTTCGCGGGTAATGACTTTAACGATAAGTGTCACTTAGTCCGACCTTTTTATTTTACAGTTTACGGTGGAGCTATCGGTGCTCGTCGGGCGAAAACTGAAAACACTGCACCATCTTTTACCGCCACGTCGTTTTCTTGCGGATAAAGTTAATCCGAAGATCGCGACGTATGATTGTTGGCCACACGCAGATTATACGTAACAGCTTATAACAACACGTTTTCGTTGAATTACGAGAGAATTCGTGTTGACGACAAACAACGTTTCATTATATTCCAAAGCGTTCTTCTTTTTCGTCTAACCGTTGAATGCATCGAGAAAACAATTTTAGATACGTTTGGAGAAAAACGTTTCGGTTACAATCTGTTTGACTTAATCTGCATACGTCCAGCCTGAGTGGTCAACTTGACAGTCCCCAGCTCACCTTCAGGCTACTTGGAGAAAATCGTGATAGAACGAACTAATCCAAGTACACGTCTCAGACAGGTATCAATCGGTCGCCCAGCGGGTTGTTGAAATTTAGCAGGATGTAGGAAGGTCCGCCGATAGGTCCACTGTTGGATGCGGCTCGTATCGCCGTCGTACGAGTTCCGTTTAAATATGCACCGATCTCTCCGCGCGTCCCAGCCATATGTACCCTTACGTCTGGCTTTCTATATGTCGCAGCGAAGTAAGTCGCCAAACAGTCTTAAGAAGGTCTTTATTAAGTTAACGAGGATTTAGGAATACCTTGGCGTATCTTTCGTCCCGTATACAGAAACCTTACGAGGCGAAAATAGAAGTGGAAACGCGAAGAACCAGTTTATCCTTTGATTACACTGCGCGCATACATGTATACGGATATTCTATTATCGGCCGAGCACAGTCTTGGCCCTTTTTCGCATTCGTTCTCTGCTGTTCAAGGGGAATCTTAGAATCGTCTTCCGGTTTAGACCGTACGTCACCGGCACGTTTAATGGGAAGGAATATTGTTAAAACGAAATAGTAAGATTTTTGTGATCCGAAATGATTCGGTTCGTTTTATTCGGGTTTAAACTTTAATATGGTTTCATTCTGTAAGAAGCTTATTATAACAGTGTTTATATGCTTCTTCTGTTTACTTAGCCGCGCTCGGTTCTTCGATTTAGTTTTACGTGATTTTCACGGCGAAGTTTCTGAATACTTTGATTAATTTCACGATATTGATTCTTCATCGGCAGGATAAAGAAGCGGTTTTCGACTATGTTAATCTACTTAATTAAATACTGAAAGTACTTAATGAAAACCATGCCACGTGAATCAACCGGGGGATAATATAATGATTCAAATTCAAAATACATCTCGCGATGCAATCGATTTAACGAAAATCGATTTGAGTCACGTCGCTCGCACGGCGCTCGTGACTGAAATTCAAAATGACTGATCAACGTCTTCTGGTGCTTCGGATAAAACTTTAATAATTATTCTGTGTACAAATTTGCAAGTTTTCTTCCACTCGCAGCCTCGACAGTTATGCTCGAATTGTTAAAAAAGATGTGAAAAGTGCATCGAGTAAAAGGTAATCGTGTTTCTTCGTAAAACTCTTGAAAAAATGGAAGAACATCAGGAGCAGCAAGTATTGGTCGACGAAAGCGAAGATGAGGAAGGCTTAACGGCTCAGAATGTTTTGGTGGCAATCGAAAATGCCTGGTTGAATGAAAAATTTGCACCCGAAATTCTACCCCACAAATCTGACCTGATCGAGTGTATGCTGCAACAGATCGCCCACATGGAGAACAACATGAAGAGGTTAGAAAAAGGTGATATGCGGTTACTGATACATAGAATGGAGCTGGATAGGATCAGATTCGTGATAGCAAGTTACCTCAGGACACGATTGGAGAAAATCGAGAGGTACACCATTCACATACTCTCTCAGGAAACCAAGAGAAGTCTGGAGGAGTGTTACTTGACACCTGGAGAGCAACAATTTGCCAAGGATTACCTGGCTAGCATGGAAACTCTCTTCAGGACCATCGCTTTGCGGTACATGCCTGGTACCTTTCAAGCGTTTGACGCTAACAGGTTTAGCGTTAAGCCCAACACTCAAGCTTATGTGTTTCTACGTGCCAATCAGAGTGTCAGTGGTATCGTAGTGTCCATGGACGAAGATATTGACTTTGATGCGGGTTCTCAACACCTTATACAATACAGTGCGGTAGCGGACTTGGTAAAGAACGATGCTGTTCAGTTGATTTGACGATCGACGACGAACGGCATTTTGGTACAATTAAGTAGGGTAATCGAAGCGCGCCAGCACTTTGTGAAAGCTGGAACGCTTGCGCATAAGAGAATCAATTCTTATATAGAATTTTTTAGTTAATAGAGATATAATTATACATATATATATATATATGAGGAAGAAATTTAGTTGGTTAATTTTGCACAGTTTCTTTTCTTTTTCTGACATTATCGTCAAATTGTTGTCTTTGATACGAAAGGATTTGTTAAATGAATTTTCTGAAGTATTTTGCAATGTACACGTGTGTAGAAATATTTATTAAAGTTAAATGTACAGAGCATACTCAAATATACAAAATATGTGACAGATATCAAAACTATAATGCATCAAGTAAACTGATAACGTGCCTTAGGTTAACTTAATAATTAATCTTTTCGAGGTGGTTCCTATATTGTACTGTGTAAAATAGTTTTCTTTATTTGTAGTCGCTTAAGTACGTCTCATATATGAGAAGCCCTGGAACATCTTTCTCTGAGGTGGTTCATTATATTATCGCGAAAAAAAAATAAGTGTATTTTTTTGTACACCTACTTTGCATACAAATAACGCTTTGTGAAAAGTATTAAAGCAACGTTCTACAGCATTTGGTATTTTACCTATTTCTTAAATTGTTAACGCTGACGCATGTCCCCAACTTTATGTACGGTAAAACACAGTACAGCACGTTGGAGTCGTTGTATTAGAACTGAAACTCTACGAATGACGCGTGTTTGTACAAGTAGCAGTACTAGAAGGGACCCAAAAAATGATCCCTTACTTATTATTTGGAACTGTAGCACCACTAAGCGGCAGTGGATTAGATTCCATGTTGACGGAATTTTTTTCGTAGGCCTGCAAGCACAAATAGTATGTTAGATAAAATCTCTTCTGAGCAAAACTGGTGATAATGGTCATGACAAAGAAGCGTAAACTCTACTACCTCTTTGGAAATTTGTTTCAGTTGCTCAAACATATGTTTTCCAGTTTCTTTGACCATGCTGGTGAAATGGCTTTGCTCGTCTTGAAGTAATACATAGGGATGATCAAATTCTATCGCTTCCCCATGATCCATAACTAACACCACATCACTATCCATTATAGTGTTTAATCTGTGCGCTATAGTCAAGACAGTGCAATGTTTGAAGTTCTGCCGAATGGTCTTTTGTATCAAAGTATCAGTCGCGTGGTCCACATTGGCAGTGGCCTCGTCAAGAAGAAGTATCTTATTATTTCGTATGATAGCACGCGCGAGGCACAGTAATTGTCTCTGTCCTACGCTAAAATTACTGCCACCTTGATTGACGTGGTGATCCAAGGAGGGAATTGCGGGTTTCAATTCGACGTTCTCAAGAGCAGACCAGAGGGTAGCGTCGTCGTACATGTGGGAAGGGTCAAGATTGTCTCGGAGCGTTGCGGAGAATAATATCGGCTCTTGTGGGATGATAGAAATTTTTTTCCGTAAGTCATGAAGGCCCACTTCTTTAGTGTCTACATTATCGATGTAAATGGCACCCTCGATGTGGGTCAAATGAAACAGCGCTGATATTAAAGAAGTCTTTCCAGCTCCGGTACGTCCTGCTATTCCAATCTATTGAAACGGAAAATTATATCTTTTCATTGAATAGTTTAGTTTTATTTATTAGTATGTTATGTCTCGATTCAAGAAGTAGAAACGCGTGCGGTAGATCGACAAGAAACAACGTTTGGAAAATTACAACTTTCTACAAGACCACGGAAGCCTTAAATCTGTAACCAGGTATATCGGTCAACTACGACATACCGTTTCATTTACAGAGTTCACGCGAATTACCTTCTGTCCGGGTTTCACGGCGAAACGCAAGTCCTTAAGTACAGGAAGAGCTGAGTCATCGTAACGTAAGTACAAATGATCGAACTTAATTTCTCCCTTCTCCGGCCAGATAGCCGGTGGCTTTTTACTAGGTTCGCTCTCAAACGGACCTTCGTTCTCGATCTGTGTATATTGCAAAATTCTTTCCACGCTAGTCATTTGTGCCATTGTTTCTGCTGTTTGGCGCATCCCGTGTTGCAGCATTCCGCATAAAATAAGAACTTGCGATACAGCTAAGCCCACGTTTCCCGCATATACAGCTCCTGCGAATTATGGATCCACGTTGCACGACAAGATGTTATTTTGCAGAAATTGAAAGTACATGTACAGAAAACAATTTACCATTGTCGAATACGAGGAAGCTATACGTGATGAATGCAACGAAACAACAGGACACTATGTCCAATGCGAATCCGAAAGCAGTGGCAGTTGCAATGGTTAAATAATAAGCGCCGGTATGAAGATTTTGATGGACATCGAATTCATTACGAACCATTTCTGTTGCATTAGCCGAACGTATCGTTGTTAATCCTAACAGCGAAGAGCTAATGTGAGAGAAAACAGGACTTTTGGCTGAAAATTTTAATTCGGTTTTATTTCAGCCTTACTGTTAGCGATATCAACGGACGATCAAAAATGTATAAGGATAAACATGAGATTCTTACTGACTCCCTCTAGCCGCTTCATACTTTGCGCGGTGCTGAGATATACGTTTCTTATTTCCCAGAACAAGAAAGCCATGACAAGCATTGGGAAGATAGTCCACCAATTGATAATAAGCACTTGAGCCAGAATTCCAATCATGACCACGAATATTTGGATCGATTCTATCATTGTTCTCGGTAGAACTTCGTCTACTGCTCCAACGTCTTTTGAAAATCGATTTAGAATCCGACCTAAAAATTCACGTCGTTCCTATCATCAATCGAATAATGTGCGATTTTTTTTTAGATTCGCTTTATTACTATAAGTAGGCCTTCCTTTTTTTTATCGTTATCGTTATTTGGTATAATATTTACCAGACGGGTGTTTGTCAAAAAACACCATTGGTGCCTTCAGTAAGCACGAGAACATAAGATTATGCAGGTTCTTGCTGGCATTCATACATATTTTGTAGAAAACAAGATTTCTGATGGTGGTCATCACTATACTAGCGGCGATTAACACTCCGTAAATCAATAATGCCGTCTCAGAGTCCAGATAATACGTTTCCTCGGCTTTCTTGAGAAACATCTCTGCCTAAGTGCATTAAAACCTTGTTAAAGATAATTGCTACGCGACCAAGTAGACGAACTGTCAAAGAAACGAATATACGAACGGTTCCATTGTTAGTTTCGTTGTAACCAGGTCCAAGCGTACTAGTTTCATTCTTGATTTCAGTCATGCGATCATTTTCAGCTTTTATGCGTATTTCCTCCTGTTTGGTCCTAGAAAAAATAGAATTAGTAACGGTCGTGCCGGGAAGACTTACGTAAAGCGAAAAAATAGGTATGTGAAAACAAACCAGTAGGCGACCCAATAATCGCTACCGCTACTTCCAATTTGACCCAAAACTAGAGAGAATATAAAGACAGCGATCATTAGAATCGAACCACCGGCTCGAAAGTATTTCCAGTAAACTGCTTTCGAGATGTTTCCCTTGGCCATCAGTTCTTCGGTCTCCTCTGGTTCCGTTTCCTCATCTTTTTTAACGTTATTCGAAATAGTCGATATCTCCAGCACCTCACTCTCTTCGATTTCAGCACTTTCGGAGTCTTCCCTCACTTCTTCAGTTTTAAGCGTATCCAAGAAGCTTACGTGTTTGCTTTGAAATTCCGTAAACGTGCCCACGAATTCAAGTTTACCCTATTGACAGAAATAATAAGATGCGCGAAAAACTTGTGCGAGTTAGAACAAAATTGTAATCCCTTGAATCTTACGTTATTTAACACGATAATCAGATCACAATTCTTCAAATATTGTACTTGATGGGTCACTAGAATCCGTGTTTTATTCTGGAGATAATTGTTGATGCATTCGTCGAATAGTTGCCTACCGACCAGAGTATCTACCGCGGATAATGGATCATCAAACAGATAGATATCTGCGTTCCTGTATATAGCTCTGTAAAATTAAAAGAATAATCCGTAGGAACGAAAAATATCATTTAACGCTAAAGATACACATGTGTTTTATTCGAACGGGCGTCTACTTACCTAGCTAAATTGACTCTTGCACGCTGTCCGCCGCTAAGCGCGGCACCTCTATCACCGACTAACGTAAACTCTCCGTGACTAAGTTGCTGAAAATCTTTGGTGAGAGCGCATACTTTAACGACTTCTTTGTACTTTTTTTTGTCGTACGGTTGACCGAAAAGTATATTGCTGCGTACCGTGCCCGAGAACAACCAGGGTTCTTGGCTAGCGTATGCTATGTTACCGTTCAGTTTTACTTCTCCGTGAGACGGCAGAAGTTCTCGTAAAATTAGTTGCAGAAATGAGCTCTAAAATCAATTGTGATAAGGAATATTTGCTTGAGGAATGTAGAATTTTAGGATCTAGTTTTCCACGAAATACCTTGCCAGCGCCAACCGAACCAACTATAGCGTAAAGTTTTCCACGTTGCACGTGAATATTGATATCGTGTAGCGTGTTTGCGATTACATTCTCCATCCACGATGCTGTTACATTTTTCATCGTGACGCTGCCTTTTTCGGTGACATCTTGGTGGAGCTGAGACTGACCCGACCAAGTATTTTCTTCGAGCAACAGAAAATTCTAAATGAAAGGAACGGGAGATCAGAATTTTTTTAATTACTCCAGACTTTTGTTGGTCTCACCTCGATCCTCTTAATCGACACCGCAGCCTCGGCAGCGGATGCTACGGCGATTGGATAAAATATTGCCATAGTAAGCTGAAGAATATTGAAGTACTGAGCCATTGAAAATACTTTGTCGGCGGATATATTATGTCCAAGTAATACGTATGCCAAAATTGTAAAGTACAATGTGGTACGGTCGGTGAAGACAAACGTGGCGAGAGTAAAGCCCCTTAGGTAAGACAGCAGTGTTAGAAGGTCCACTTCGTAGCTGTAACAGACAAATTATACGAATATAACAAATATAAATTATGGAAGAATGCTCATTGTCAGTTAACGTAGGTTTTAACAATAGCTATTTTCTGTTTCGATTATGCAAGTTCGACTTACATGCGTTCCTTCATAGCATGCGGTGTGGAAATCGAAGATTAGGAGAGATTACGAGGAATTATTTTATCTCAATAAAATAACCCTCTGTGTTCCGATCACAATATTACCGAGACATAAAACAGAAAATTGCTTCTTATGTTGAGAATTTTTTATTCCGTTGCGAGTGAGCGCCACGCGCTTGTAAATTCATGAATCCATTTTTATGAACGCCGTTTATTTGTCCGTTGTATAGAAAAAAAATTAAGTAAACCTTCTGGCGAGGCTGACGAGTTTCTCGAACGGCTTCTCCCATGTGTACATTTTAATAACTTGAATTCCAGCAGTAATTTCGGACATTAAACGTACTCTCTCGTCCGTCCTAACTGCAATTTTTGATCTTAACATCAACGTCCATTTTCCAATTAATGCTACAACAAACAATTATATTCCCGCGAGATCATAGTACGAAGGTGTTCAGACAAGGGTGTAAAGACAACTGTACCTTGAAGAGGGATTGTTTGAATGCTAATGAGCAACACGCCGGCGAGCGAAGCGACTTTGACGCTTTCGTAGATTAAAAATGTGATTAAGGCACCTTGTATAGGTAAGATCCATACGTAGTGTAATAATATAAACAGCAGCTCGAATTTCGATACGTCATTCGACAGTAGATTCACGATTTGGCCTGGAGTGGTAACATTACTCGATTGCGATAAGCGTAATACCTGGAAAGAAAAAACAAAATAGAAATCGTTTAAGATGCTTAAAAATCGATACCGTTCAAATTACCTTCCTGTACACCAGAGACGAGCTCGCTACTCTCATTCGCATACCGACTTCCATCAGGCCTAAGGACGTATGTTGTGAGATGAATGTTATGAGTACCGCAATAATAACAATGATAGAGGCATACGCGTACGCCTCTGCCGTGGAAGACGTCGCTTTCGGGTTGAAGTGCCAAATGAAAAGTCCTAGGAAGTATGGCTGCAAAACCCTGAATTGCTCCAATTACTTAAGCATAACAATCTCAATGTGTTAGAAGATCAATGAAGAACTAAGAGTAATTGATTCTTACCTCAGAACAACCGATAGGAAACATTGCCAACCCCCGTAATAAGCGAACGACCACGCGAACGTTCGCCTAAGAGCCGTAAGAAAACTTGGTTTTCTATTAGCCTTTTCAGCCACGCTCACCTCTTCGATCCAATTTCTAAACAACAATAAGGAGCAAGCGTATTTTGTTACGTGTCATTTTTCTTTCAACCTTTTGTGCTCGAAGGCGGACTGTAGTCATCGTTTCGCGTCAGTACTCGTAAGCGCATTATTTTTATTAATATTTCATTACTTTTTTTGACAAAGTGATTCCTTTCGTAAAAGAAAACATCGTAAAAATTTTATTTTTAAACGACGAACAAGGACTAATCGATAAATTATATATTATTCAGCTGCCTAAATATTATAATACCTGCGCAAACAGAAAGATAAAATGTGGAAGTCGGAAAATGAATTATTACCGGGAATCTTGCAACCATCGCAATACTCTTTACTGCGGAGAGTTTTGAAAAATACAAAATACAAGTCCTTGTCGAAATCAATTTTGTATTCCTATTAGTTATAATATTATTTTTTTTTTCTTCTTATTTCAACAAAAATCAAGTATGTAAACATAATTGGCGTCATTATCTGGTCGTCATAAAGTTAAAAATGTTTAATTCGCGAAAAGACAAAACAAACGATTAACAGAAAAGTGCGCAAAAATCTACAACCTGCACCGATACATCATTTACCGACGTTTCGCCTCCTGTTTTAAACCGTTTTTGCCTATGAAGAGGCCTCAAAACAGGAGTTCAAATACTATGAACGGTCGATGATTAAATTCATGATTTATTATTTCAGCAAAAAGTTATGCAATGAAAGTTTAACTTTAATCGTATCACCCAAATTGCACGAATACTGCTACCGGTAGATTATAACATAGCGAGGATGTAAACAAGGATGAGATATCCAAATGCGCCACTATCAATCTCTTTCACGAATATTTCGAGCACAATAGGTTGATAATAATATGTATACGTTTCCCACGTGGATGTCAAAAAAATATTCACCGTTCGAGTTTGTCTCCCAGTAGTTTACTATCATCTTGCGGTAAAACATTGTATATATCCTTAATTTCAAGATCATGATGCTTTCCATACCAAAATAAGGGCTTCAACCACCTTCGGGGAAAAAAAAACATAAACTGTCACAACATATGATCCACGAAATCTTAATTCTCGGCAATAAAATATTTCGCGATGTAACGGAGAAACACGGAATTATGATCCACGTAACGCGAGATTGCCAAAAAAAAAAGAAGGAAAAACGAGTCCGCGATTATGTAGGAGGATATTGTTTCTTACCAAAACACGAGTTTACTAAACAGACTCGCCGACAATTCCGGATTTGGGTTATCGTACTTCTTACTACCATCCATGGTCTGCTCTGCGAAAAATCAATGCGCTCGTGCCGTTGGTCATTCCACGCGAAACCTATTTCCTATGGTTTATGATACGGCAAGGAGCATCATCATAGGAGTTCGTATTCGGTCACAGTTAGAGACGGACTCCCGGCTCCGCTTCCCACTCCCATCGTCGTAATTGCCGTTGGAATCACACGTAATAATTTCGGAGTCTGGCGATTAGGGCGCTCATTGTCGTTGTTAGGAACGGATCGCGTACGAGGAACCCACTGGGAAACGATTCAATGGATCGTGGCACGAGCGCAAGCACGCGCAGAATGAATGGAACGAAATTATGTAAGCATTCGTTGTCGTCTGTTGGCTGCTGTTCTTCGCGAGATGTCGAAAATGTCAAGGATGTCTTTAGAACGATTGACGCTTTATCAATCCACTTATTCGTGTACCAATATAAGAAATAGATGCTCGAATAATTTGTGACTTTGTTATTGCTATTGCTATTGCTATTGCTATTGCTATTATTGCTATTGTCAATGATTAATTTTGATTGTCGGTTATACTACCTGTGCTTAATTTTTAATATTATACACGGTGAGGTATTTAAAACAAATCATCCGAATACCTCTCTTATTTCCGAGAACAGAAAAAAATGCTTGAAACAAAAGTTGCTTGGTTCGAAGGGGGGACATAATCTGATGTTAACAGCTGTTAATAATTTCTATAAAGCTGGTGGGGTATAAATCATATGAAAGTCATCACTGTTTTTTTGTTAATTAAATGACAGAATTTATTAATTGCAATCTGAAACAGTGTTCCGAGACAAATACAATTATTATCATGAAGGTCATTGCAAATATGACTTCGTGCGTAAATAAACTTTAGTCAGGAACATTTCATCGTCTTGCAGTTTTCGAAAGGCCACGTTTGTAACATTGTAAAACGCTTTATCGTTATGAAGGTAACGTGACATAAACATTCAATTACAGTCCAAGTGTACGAATGTTCAAGGTCACCATTTTCAACACTTATAAGTGTCAAAAGTAAATACTACGTTTACGCGTAAATTGCAGTAGTAATTGCATAAGTATATTTTCTATCGCTGTGAGTAGCCTTGCATGACTTTTATGATAGGTCATTGCATTTGTCTCGAAACGCTCTTTTAGATTATAACTAATAGATTGTATCATTCCGTTAAAAAAAACAGTGACGAACTTACTATGTCCTATATTCCTCCACCTTCATAATAAGTATTAACATCAGATTACTTCCCCCTTCGAACCGAGCAACTTTTGTTTGAAACAATTTTTTCTCTCATTAAAAATAAGTGAGTTATCCACGTGATTTGTTTTAAATGCCTCACCGTGTATATTGTTAAAACAGATTTTCTTGTTTTTTTTTATAACAGTTTTTTTATGTACCCAGTTCGTAAATTTAAACAAATGTAACTACTCGAAACAACGTTGCAAGACTTTTATTGCGTTTTCGTCGATTTTTAAATTAACAAGTAATTACGCTTGAATAAGATTTTACTCCGAAAGGGATACCGACTTTGAATGCCGGATTATCTTTATCGGTGACGGAAATTAGCATTAACGAGCTATACTCGCGTATACATAGATATTCATCTTTGAATGCTTCCCCGAGTGCTTATTCGTCGTTCTTAGTCTCTGATTGTGAGATGACCGATCATATAATTTTCAATGTAATATCTGGTATCAAAAGTGTCAGAATCGTGATCCTCTTGCGCAACGGAATGATCTTTCGATTTCAGAAACTGTATTATCGCCGCATACACACGTATACGTACATATGTATGTTGCGAGAGAAAACTTAATATTGCTCCAAAATATCTAGCCTGAAGCGTACGGTCCTTTCATTACATTACTTCAAACAGAAACACGTAATGAAAGAAACGTGCATTAAAAAATTTTACGATATAAAATTTATTGTCACCCCTTCGTTTCATTCTGCTTTCAAATTGCAATCAACTTCGCAGCTCTTTATCGTTGCCCGGACAACCAAATGTAAATCATCGTAGTTGATCATAGTATTTTTTTCCTGGGTAGCGGATAGCCGGATTCCAAAATTTCTCGTGTTTAATATAAATTTCTAAGTCCCTTTCGGTCCGAAGATCCAAGAAAATCATTAATATTTATATCAAGATACGTACCACGAAGGCTTATCAAAATGGTATGAAAAATTTCTATGAAATTTTCAAATCTTACACGTATGTACGTACTTCGAGTTTTGTGTAATTTCAATGAACGTACGGGAGTATCAAAAAGCTAATGCCACAACGATATATGTCAGAGTTTAATACTACATTTTATTACCAGCGATAAAAAATCCCATCCTGCAATAAATAATCTGTTGAAACGGGTACGTTTGTCGGTACTGTTACTTCGCATACTGTCCCCTTCACAGAAATTAGGCGGATACTAAAAAATAAAGCAAGATATTTGCCTTCTCTATAAAATATACGTATGTTTTTAAATAGCGTGAGTGTATATCGATGCATGTTGGGCAAGCCGGCGTCCAGATCGGCAACGCGTGCTGGGAGCTGTATTGTCTAGAACACGGAATTCAACCGGACGGTATGATGCCTTCAGACAAATCATCCGGCACGAACGATTGTTTCAACACATTCTTTAATGAAACGAGTTCAGGCAAGATGGTCCCGCGGGCTGTGATGGTTGACCTCGAACCAACTGTCGTCGGTTAGTTTAAACAAATCGAGGCAGAGTCCTTTCAAGGCTGAATCAATTCAATTGGAATGTGAAATAAACTCTCTATCGTGGATAGAAGAGTACTCGACGGTCCCTTTTTTTTAGCGTAATTCGACGGTTCTTGCATGGATCGTACAATTACGTGAAAAAAAGAATTTACAGTATTGAAAATGAACTCCCTACGTCTGTAGACGAGGTGCGACTTGGACTCTACAAGCAACTATACCATCCCGAGCAATTAATCACCGGGAAAGAAGATGCCGCTAATAATTATGCCCGTGGTCATTACTCCATCGGCAGAGAAGTTATCGATTCGGTGATGGACAGGGTACGAAGACTGTCGGAACAGTGCACCGGTCTTCAGGGTTTCTTCGTTTTTCACTCATTCGGCGGAGGCACGGGCTCCGGGTTCACCTCTCTCCTGATGCAAAAATTATCCGACGTTTATGGGAAGAAAAGCAAATTAGAATTCGCCGTTTATCCAGCGCCCCAAGTGTCGACGGCAGTCGTAGAACCCTACAACGCGATCCTAACTACCCACACGACGATCGGGCACTCGGATTGCGCGTTCATGGTAGATAACGAGGCAATCTACGACATATGCCGTAAGAAGCTCGGGATCGAGCGACCGTCGTACGCGAATCTTAATCGATTGATCAGTCAAGTCGTATCCTCGATTACCGCCTCGTTGAGGTTCGACGGAGCCTTAAACGTCGATCTGACGGAGTTCCAAACGAACTTGGTACCCTACCCCAGAATTCATTTTCCGCTCGCAACTTATGCCCCCGTCGTCTCCGCGGATAAAGCCTACCACGAGGGTATGTCCGTTGCCGAGATAACATCCGAGTGTTTCGAGGCTTCCAATCAGATGGTAAAATGCGATCCGCGGGAGGGAAAGTATATGGCCTGTTGTTTGCTCTATCGCGGCGACGTTGTACCGAAGGACGTTAACGCGGCGATTGCCGCTATGAAGGGTAAAAGCAGCATACGTTTTGTGGACTGGTGTCCGACTGGATTCAAAGTCGGTATCAATTATCGGCCACCCACCGTTGTACCAGGCGGGGATCTTGCGAGGGTATCGATGGTTTTACGATGAATCTACATACGTTCGGTCGTTACAATTGAGTATTGGTCTATTTCGAATTTAATCTGTCTAATCGATTACAGGTACAGAGAGCGGTTTCGATGCTCTCGAATACCACGGCCATCGAGGAGGCATGGGCGAAATTAAATCATAAGTTTGATCTCATGTACAACAAACGAGCGTTCGTTCACTGGTACGTAGGCGAAGGAATGGAGGAGGGTGAATTCGCGGAAGCACGCGAAGACCTCGCTGCCCTCGAAAGGGATTACGAGGAAGTTGCTCTCGAATCACCAACAACTCCCAGCGACGCGTTTGAATATTAGATATACCCGCGCATCGTCTTTTTGTTTTACCCGTTTTAGAACCATCAAGATTTTATAGCTACCCAGTTTAGAGGAAAAACAGTACCTACAGCGATACGAGAAATTGTCCGTATGAACGAGAAAATATCTGTTTTCACATCCTGCAACCTTGTGTAATTGTTAATGGTGTTTACTTCTTTTTATCTGTATATCTGTATTGAGGAAATAAAAAAAATTTACAACAAGCTTTGTTGGTTTTCAGGAAGCATGTATTTTATTCGTGGGTGTTTTCTAAAATAAAACAAGCCGTATTGTAAAGAAACATATATGGCGCTCTTCTTCACCGCCTACCACAGCGGCATTTATTAAGAATTTACATTTATTGCACCAGGTGCACGAGTAACAATTTATACGCTGACGAGGATTATTTAGAACAAAGGAAAATGGCTAAACAGTAACAGATTACAGAACTGCTGAGCGCAAGGAATCCACTTTTACACACTGTTTATACACAAACGTAACATACATTTGTCCCAGGGATTGTAAAATAAACAAAAAATCTTCTCAATCTATATAGCTGCTAAGCATGCGATAAAATAAAATAGAATTATAACGATATACTGAAAAATCGGTTATGATAAGTAGCCTTAATTGAATGATAACTTCTCGTTACATGCTCTCGACTGCTTGTTCATACGTACTTAATTTTAGGATAGGATGAATCTCTCGTCCGTATGTACTCGCTTATCTTATAGGAAGTTTTTAATTACAATGCTGGCCAGAGGAAGAAGATTTACTGTAAAGAATGACTGTAAGGAAATTGACTTTAAACGATAGATCAACGGAGACGGAGAGATGAAATTATAAATGGCTGACTTGTCTCCTAAAATACTACGATAGTTACAGTTAACAATACGACAGATTTGGTTGACCTTACGAGATAATATCATCGTAATTATACACTGTTAATTACACCTTTGATTAAACTTTACACGACGAATTTATGTACAATTTCGTGTACAAATCAGTTCTGAAGATCTCGATAGCTTTAGTTTCCTAATACTATTACACCAAAAGCGTTGGTATTGGTTTCTTTCCAGGCCACGCTTCCTTGGCGTATTTCTTCTTTTTTGGTTCCATAGGTCGCATTTCCGTAGATCCCGGGATTTCTGGTACTTGTGGTGTTTCCGGTTGTATTTGATTGGGCGTCATCTCCACTTCGGGTGCTGGATTTGGTAACGCGATACCAAGACGAGACGTTAGCGACGTTAAAGCCGTCGAAAACGGATTGAGGGACATTGACGATGGGGTAAACTGTTCCGGTGGTAAATCGTGATACAGTTGGGGCGCCGTACACATAGGCTGATGGTGCTTTGACGAATTGTGATCTTCCGATAAAGATATTAAACCTCCTTCCATACGCATTCTCTAAAATACAATATAAAGTAGAACGAATTAGAAAACACTGGTTGATAAGATCAGATTTTTGTGTATATGAAAAGGAAAAAATCACACCTTGCTAGGAACAACCGTCGTTTGGACAAGATTACGAAATCTGCCGACCGACGGATCAACATCCTCAGGATTTATAACTTCTTCGTCGTCGTTAAACGTAATACCTTTTTTCTTACGTTTTCTGGTAGGTTTGTGCATTTCATCGTCCGATATGCCAAGCATCGATATGCGACGATTATGCGCGGTATTAAATTCTGTTAAATTCTAAAATTCACGTGTTATCAATTACTAGTCATTGGAAAAGTACGACTTTAAATCTACCAAGAGATACGTACATCCAGTTCTGTCTCTGTTTCAGGCAAACCCAGTAATCCGCCAGCATCATTATCTTCGGATAGTTTCTCCAGTTCTTCTATGATAGGTCTTGTACCACTTTGAGGCCTCTCTCTGATAATATAATATCGAGTAGAAGCTCCGAAATGAAATGTACTATCTATTGGTAACTGAGTTGGTTTATGTGCTTCCAGACGCATATTGCCAATGAATGTTCCGTGCGCTACAGAATTGTTATTGATGATTACTATGTCGATAGACAAACTTGAACTTTGAAATGGTCATAGTATACATGCTTAGCGTATTACTCACTTACGTTAACATGTATTACATTGGCAGAAGTAAGAGACTTTCGTGACACACACAATATACCTTCTATGCGCAAAGTTATGGTATTACAAAAGAGAAGTGGACACAAGATACTTACTGCTACCCAAGTCAACGAGGAATGCTCTGTTTAGGTGCTTATGATAAACAAGAGCGGCGTGAACACGTGAGCAAGAAGCATGATCTATGCAGAAATCGTTCAACTGTTGATTACGGCCAAAGAGGTAACATTTCTTTTCGTCCACCATTAATTTCTACAACATGATCGGTATTATATTTAGTATCTGCATCAAAATAGTTAGGAGGGTCTCCAGAATCGATACCTCGCAACGTTACTCTACCTGGATCAATTTATCATTCTTCAATACATCCAAATGTAATCCAACTGGTGGTTTACCAGCCCTGTAAAACATAACCTATAAATCCTAATATCCAAAAACACATCTGTACTACTGTTTCTACTGGCACTTGTACGTGTCAGCCGAAATCAGGCACAATACAGGCAGTTAAATATTAAATGAAAATTTATGCGAACGTACCAATTGGGCACCTCATAATGATTGGCCATTAGCACTTTTTAAAAATTTAACTTTATCCTTTGCCCAAGTATATAGTGTTTGAGCTGAACGCGAAGAAAACGCATTCGATGTCAGTGATGTCAGAACATCGTCGCTGAGAAAGCCTAAGGAAGATCCCTCGAAGCAATTGCTACGCACGTTTCATTGTATTCGGATGCATTTATCAAATAGTCAGCCAAAATAATATGGACCCAGGCACCGCGAAAACAGAATTTACTTTGTTGCAAGGGGATCCAATGTAAAGTGTTATTTTGATGCCATATACGTATTTACATGCATGCAGGAACGAAACTAGACAAGTTTGGGCCCGGTTCTGTATAGGGAACAATTTGAAAATTTTCGTACCAGTGCCTATATATATATATATATATATATATACATATATATTGTTAAGACACCAGCGAATTATATTTCGTGATTTTTATTATTTAAAGAATTTTGTATAGTGTGTGTAGCATTATGTTACATACAATACTGATAATTCGTTTTGTAAAATGATACTCGGAAAACACGCCTATCTTAAAAGTTTATTTGTATTAGCGCACCCATATAGTTGTTATTTACCGGTTATTATCGTATGAAATTTATATTATTGCCAACCGTGGATTAAAGAAAGTTCAAATATTGTATTTGAAAAATCAAACGCAAATTTTCTTTATAAGAACCGCCACTGAACAGTATGTACAACGGCAGTGGTACTTATTAGAAATCAGGTGTACAGCAGACACCAATGACAGCGAATGACAGTATAGCGGTATCCTATATACACACAAGTTTCGTTAAATTATAAACCAAATTTCGGGTACGATGACGTTGGAGTTACTATAAATACAATAAATATTTTTCGGAAAGGATTGTATGGATTGGATATAACCTGCAAGTGCCGTAGTGAATACCACTGGCCTAATAATTCGAGATAAGGAACTTCCAGCAGTGCTTGCTGACTGCTGTGACAGCTACGAGTGGCTACGAGCAGCTACGAGGTAGCCAGAGGGTGGATGCTTATGAGATTGTTGTATGAAGTTTAGTTGCAAAGAGAGGGTAGTGTATTGAGACGAACGAAAGTTTCGAAATAAGAATAATTCGTTTCAGAGTAAACAAACAGATGCGCGTACTCGTAGGACAACGCGTTTGTCATACTCGTTGCCGGAACTAAGATGTCATACAAAATCGGACAGCGCGTTGAAGTCCCTGGCAAGGACTGCCAAGGAGTGATCGCCTACATCGGTTACCCGGCCTTTGCTTCGGGAAAATGGATTGGAGTGATACTGGACGAGCCGAAAGGAAAGAACAAGGGCACTGTCAAGGGACAGTCGTACTTCAAAGTACGTACTGTACTCACGTGAGACACAACGAATTTTTGTTGCAAAAAATTTTAGTGAAAAAGAATATTGCAATATAACTCGCCCTGCAATTCATCATATTAATATTACACGTTTTGTATTTTTTTGGTTCTAGTGTGCCGAAAATCATGGAATGTTTGTTCGGCAATCTCAACTTATTTTATTGGACGAAGCAGGTAATAGAACTGAACCAGCGAGTCCATCGTCAGCAGGTAGCAGTGCTACAACACCGGACGATACTGGTGCTGCTCGAGCCAGGAGTCGGTTAAATAGGTATGGCATCATCAATTTATGGATATCGTATCAGCGTCATAAATCACTTCCAGGATTTGTTAAATTACTGAATATCAAATAACATGTATGGCTACTGTGATTATTTTAAGGGCATTTATTATTTTCATGCTAGCATTAGTACACGTCGGAGGAATGAACCCACTGCGTAAGTTTCTAACTTTGATCGATCGTACCTTATATTCCTGAGATGTAGGACATCAAATTTTTTAAAATCTTTGATACGGTAACATTTGTTTTACGAACAACGACCATAGTATTCTTAATAATTGGTATGGTTATCAGAGAGAAATATAATTAATAGATCCTTGAAATTCATATGCTGGTCATTAAAGAGTAAGGAGAAAAACATCTCCCGCACATGTTACCCGGCAGCAATCTGACAAGCTTTCTGGGTAAGAATTTGTGTAAATCAGTCGTGGGGAAATGTCTGTATCAGCCATATGTTGTTATTAAAACGCTTTTATTTTGTGCAGTTGGTATAAAAAAGAATATGACTGCTTTCTGTCATTTTTGTCCATTTTACTTGACATGAATTTTTTTTATCGTAGCCTTGTGATCATTGTACACCGCTGATAAATGTACCATTGGATATACATATAAGAAATGTTTCTTGTATTATGTTACCATTAACGAATGTAATTGACGTTACGTTGCTTATCTAGGTGCACAGTAAATGTAAAATATTTATCAGCGTTTGCATTATATTAATGTAAAAATCATAGGAATGAACACAGTAGCGAATTCGAAGAATAACGATATTATTTTTAATTTTGGTGGGGTGTTTCGTAGACTTTGGGTAATTGAAATAATTTTTCAGTATCGTTTAAACACATCGATGTTTTGTAAAATGAAAGCCGTAATTTGTGCGTTTGATTGTAATGTCCGTCTTGCATTATAAATCTATAGCTTGCTTCAGTTTGATTGCATTGGAACAGTACTATGTGTGACCAAGTTTGGTCATGGTTGGTATAAAAGAATTCCTCATAAATCATTTCTATCAATTCCGTACTGTTTACAGTTCCCGACTATCCTTGGCTGGCAGCAGAACTCTATTAAGTGCTCCAAGTACGGAAAGCCTGACAGGATCGCAACACGAACGTAAGGATGGAGGAGAGTCATTGATACCGGCACCGACTACTGCTAAGCGAGCTTCGTTTGTCGAGGTATCCTCTGTTTTCGACGATTATTGCTCTTAATGATTACAATTACCAAAATATGCTTGTTGTATTAATGATACTGCAAGCACGGTCGACGAATAAGCCAGTGGATTGAGTAAGGCATGAGATGTGTAATAAATGATATAACATTTTCAGAGGTCTAGGTACACGTGATAATTTAAATGTGGTCAATTTTCACGGTTAATTTAACAGGAAGTCGATGGTTTTTGTTATTTCCAAATATCCGAACTGTTTAAAGTTAATGTATGTTTGTTATCACCATATTCAAAGAATCCTATTCTGTGACCCGGTAATATTAAGGAAGATGCTTTTTCCGTGCATGAGTCTCACCGGGAAAATAGGAAGACAAAGACAGAGAGAAAGAGATTTGGAAGCATTTGCCAGAATAATAAAATAATAACGTATGAATTTTGCGAACAAGTTAGACCATCCCGTTGACACAGAATGATTCATATGGGAATGCACGTACGTGTTTCAGAAGTCCCCTAGCACGAGCTCGCCTCCCGGCAAAAAGCCAAAGGCCCAAGATGATCACAATAATGTAATTAATACTCATTAATTGTAATACCTCAATTTTTTCCTCATCTGATCTTAAACTTTCTCATACTAGCTGTTTGTCGATCACAAGCATCGTAACACATGACGTCATAACAACTAGCATCATCGCACTTTGATGGGTTCACTTGCTCTTAATGGATTATGGAATTAATTTCACTTTTCCTTCCATCGTATTTATTGTTATGTTAAGCATCCGCTTTATTAATTAAGTTTCGTGACGCTTCGATAGCCCTGTATAACGCGTAAAACGAAAGGGATATTCAGACACACTGACGTTTATTAAATAGCGAAGTGCTGAATTCCCCTTACGGCCGCATTACCAAGGTAATAATGATAATTGTTAGTACGAACAAGCACTTAACAGCATCGTGGTACAAAGGTGTAACACTACCCGGCCGAAAACGTTTTTTTCGGATTATCACTTACCAAGATTTAGACATCCCCGGTATGAATGCAAGTGGTAATTACAAACTGTTAGGATACGATAGATAAATTAGTCCGAAACCGTGGCTACCGTAAACTCCAATCTCATGTAACACAATTCAGCTCATCGACTGGATTTCCTACACTCGTTAGAACTAATAGAGCATTCGGTGTAGCTTGTTGGTGTCTTTTGTCACGATTAATCTCATTAATCACTTTAAGATAGACTAATTCTACTGAGTGTACATATTATACAAAAACAACATTCTTCCGAAACGTAATGTTTTTGTATAGGAACTATTGGGGTGTTTTTTTTCATTACCGCAAATCAGAAATAATTATATCTTTGTTTGCACCATTCATAAATTGTTTCATTATAAAGTGCGCACTCGTGTCAGGGTAAACCAGGTATGCGGAGGGACTTGACGAAGCTCTTTCGCCGACATATACTTTTTTCTTAATGCGATAATAAAAAAAACACCCGGTTTACACGAAATTACAGTCTAACTTGTCTCTTTGCAATTTAGACAGGTTTTGTAGAGACATTGAAACCCCAGTTCGTACCTGGTCAAGTGATGGCGGGTTCTGCAGCAGCCGCCAATCTTGTCGAAGAGAAGCTGTCGCATTTACAACTTCAACAAGAAAATGAGAATCTAAAATCTCAGGTAGATCTAATGGAATATTCAGAGTTTTGTGAACCATTGTTTGGCTGATTGTTATGTCACGTGTATCTGTACAGGTACGCGATCTCAACGAGAAAGTAGAGACCTTACGCGTGAAGCGGATGCAAGATAAAGAAAGGATGAAAGACTTTGAAAAGACGAAACTTCAAATTGAACAGCTTATTGAATTTAAAGCTAAAGTTATGGAAAGTCAAGTGAGCAATCGCAATTAATTTTAACTTTCATATTTTGATTTGGTTCAAAAGTCTTCACATATCTTTATATCTCTACGACTCAAGGCTAGCCTTCAGAGGGATCTACAGAGAGCTCGTCAAGAAGCGAGAGACGCTCATGCAGCTAGAGAACAGTTTCAAGATGAGATGGCAGATCTTGCGGAAACCGTGGAAATGGCTACATTGGATAAGGAAATGGCAGAAGAGAAAGCTGAAACTTTGCAGATTGAATTAGAACAGCTCAGAGAGAAACTGGAAGAACAAACATTAGATCTTGAAATATTACGCACAGAAATGTCTGAAAGGGTAAAGCATTGTTACATTTTCCGTTATGAAAGTCAAATAATATTTGTATATAAACGCTGTCATCATTGTATAGGCTACCGGAGGAGGATCCACTACAGGCAGTTCGAGTTACGAAATAAAACAGTTGGAACAGCAAAATAATCGATTGCGTGAAACTTTAGTGAGAATGCGAGATCTTTCAGCACACGAGAAGCATGAATTTCAAAAACTTCAGAAAGATCTAGATCAAAGAAAGTCGGAAATATTGGAACTGGGTCGAACCAAAGAAAAGTTGTCGGCAAGGGTTGAAGAAATGGAGCATCAAATAGCCGATTTGCAAGAACAAGTAAGAAGCATGATCGTACACTTGATATACTTCTTACACCTTTCATATATGACTTTGATTAAATGGAATAGGTCGATGCTGCGTTGGGTGCCGAAGAAATGGTCGAAGCGCTCGGGGAGAAAAAGATGGCTTTGGAAGAAAAGGTTGCCGAACTAGAAGAAGCTGTAGCAGACTTAGAAGCTCTACAGGTACGTTTTCCACTTTTATATTTAATTTTATAAGCTTTGAAACTGACAATACTTTTTAGGATATGTCCGATCAACTCGCTGAATCTTCGAAAGAGCTGGAACTAGAGCTACGCGAAGAATTAGACCTTGCTCTGGGTGCGGCGCGCGACGCTCATCGACATCGAGATGCGGCATGGGAAACATTAGCGGATCGAGAGCTGACCATCACGAAATTTCGAGAGCTTACGCACCAGTTACAGGAACAGTGTTTGCAGTTGCAACAACGGGTACAGTCGACGGAGACCTCCAACTCGGGCGTAAGAGGTGCAGAACAGCAGCTGGCGGAAATTTTAGACTTCCAGAAGACTTTCGCGGAAACACGCGCTCAAACTAAAGCGGTCGATCTAGAGCTACGACGGCTGGAAGCTGAGGAAGCTCGAAATCACGTAGCCTACTTGTTGTCCTTTATGCCTCCAGCGTTCTTGACACGCGGTGGAGATCACGATTCCATTCTAACCCTTCTACTAATACCAAGGATGATTCAAAAAACAGAAATACTGATAACACAGGTGCGGGACAAATACAGATCGATTGACAAAATCGATAGATCGGCGGTGGTTAAGGGTCATTCTGTGGCACAGTACACATTCAGATCGCGGCTTTGTTCGTACATGTACGCGCTACAAACCTCCCTCGGTTGCTTCGAATCTGCATTGCACATTTGTACACCTGAAATGTTACTAAAAGTTGGAGCCGCGTATCCAGAAATGGCGGCTCAAGAAAAAGCCTTGGATTCGTTGATAGACTTGGCTAAGAGGGATCAATTGGATGAAAATCTGCCAACGGATGCCATTGAAAAATGTTGCGGCTATTTCTCTACAATGTTCGCCGTATTGTTCGGTGAAAACACGTCCATCAATCAAGCTCTGCTGGTAGTTAATGGAACGAGAATGTTGGGCAGCTCGTGTGATGCCATTTCTACCGACGCTGCAGCAATCAAGACTTTGATTCAAGGTGACACTAGCGATATAGGCCTCCTCTGTCAACACGCCGAAACGACGTGCGAGGTGATTCAGCAGCATCTGAAGTCCGCCAGAAGACGTGTGCCGAGAGATCATTCAGTTGCGACATTTTCAGTGGGTGCTAATTTAGGATTAGACGAGGATTGCAGTGAACAATTGTCTACATGTTACCAACACGCTGTAAAGATAATGAAAATGCTGCAGACATTGCTGAAGAGCGCCGTACAAGGGATTATTGCAAACGGTGACCTAGACTCGGGACTTGCTACCGATAAACTGAAAGAGATGGCTTCGATAGCCTGCGAAAAGGTTTACGACACCGAGGATTTAGGGCCTGTCGCTACAATTAAAGGAAGTTTGACGATCATCCAACAACTGGCCGCCAACCTGGCCCAGAAGATGGCTGAATGCGAAAATGAATTGGCGATAACTGGTCAACTGTCGCAGCAGCTGCAGCAAGAAATGGAAAACGAGCACTTAACTCCGATTTTGATACGAGCCCAATCAGCGAGGAAGGAATCTGAAGAAACAAAGATATTAAGTAGGAAATTGGAGGCCAGAGACAGCGATATTCGCGAGGCGAGATTGGCGCTAAGGGAAAGGCAGGAAGAGCTATGTGAAATGATTTTAAGAAAGGAAATTGTTGAGAAACGGCTAGCAACTCAGCAACACGACCACGAATTGAACGTTGAAAAATTGAAGCGAAAGCTGGAAGAAGCGCAAAACCAATTGAAACGAAAGGAAAAAGAATTCGAAGAAACGATGGACCATCTTCAAACGGATATCGATAGTTTAGAGTCGGAGAGGGGTCAGCTGAAAGAGAAGCTGAAATCAATTGGAAAGAAAACTCTGTTATCTGTATCCGGGACAGACAAAATGTCGGAAAGTACAGCATCTATGGCCACATCAGGAATTGAAACAATGGACAATAAGTTCTTAATCCAAGAAATATCAGCTCTGAAGGAGGCTCTAAACAGTGAGAACCAACAGAAGAAGAAATTGATGACCAACGTGTTGCGTCAGAAACTTGAAAAATTGAATCCAATAACACCTCCAACGAAGGCAGGAGCCGTGGATACGAAGATACAGGAATTAAAACAGAAAACGAATAACCTTTCGAAGGTAAGTTATCGTGACTTGTATCCTGATATAACAGGCAAACCAATACATAATTTTTTTGTAATTTCAGGACATAAAGAATGTTATGATATTCCCCACTGTTCCCGACTTAAGTCGTAACGCAGCGCGAGATTTAACCAGTCCCGTATTAGAGAAAGCGAAGCCAGTTTACCAATTGCTCCAACGTCAAATGATCATGAGACAATTAACAGAGCGGGCGGATGAGTTGGTCGTAAGCGAATTATACATTTCATTATCGTCGAACATGCGCATCTTGATTCCACAGTTTCGAAATTTTATATTCATAAACTGTTTCAGGATGAACTCCGCATGGAAATTGTAAAACGAACTACAGGCGGAAAAGCAGAAGCCAATTTCGCAGTGTTTCCGAATCGTGAGATGGCAGCCGCAATGAGGGAAAGTAAATTATTCGCAGCGGAAATTGCTGTTCCCCACAACGGTCCTGAAGAGGTTTACACTGTCAACGTAGGAACACAAGAACTTAGAAAAATTCACTCCCTATTATGCTATTAGGACTCAATTAGTTCTTTTAACGTATAATTTATTCAGTGCGCCGGGATCAACTACCAGAGACAACGGCGAAGGTATCGTGTAAAATATTAATTTCTAGCTTCCGTTTTAATTGCACCATAACTGTGGTAGTTTATTCCGTCGTACTTACGCAGATTACTTAATCGAATATTTTATATACATATATAAAAAGACGAGATTAACGAAATGATTCACCACGCTACTTCTTTCATGTATGACCGAAGAATGTTACATAACTTAAATCCAGCAGTACGTAATTGGCTATGGCACGATGACGAGATGCATCGTAGCTTATAGACGTTACAGTATTCATTGGCTTGCAAACTCAAAGGATATTATTAATAACACAAAGAAATGAAAGCCAGTGCCCATGTGGCTCCTGTAACATATATCTTCTAGAAATAGTCAAATATATGGTAAAAAAAAGATACTTACAGAACTATATTTTGTGCGTCGCAAACAGGCCTGGGCAACAGATGTCTCACTGCACACCTTTAGTCGGTTTGCATCCCCATCACTATCCTTTTAGTGCACACGATAGAACGAAACAAGGATAGCTCTTTCACCGATAAGAAAATACAAAACAATCGTGTGACGGAGTAGCTGATGTGGGTGGCCTAAGCAAGAAATCCGAGCCGTTGATATCACAGTAGTTTATTTGAGCCACTGTTGCCCAGGCTGATCTAAATCTTTAATGACCTTACACAAAGAGGAAAATGCATTCTAAAAGGCAGGTATGTGACGTACTTTTTAGCAATACATTCGATTATTACTATATTTTATGATATTAGTTGCTTATTGCCACTAAGATTGGCATTGAAAAAGACCAGAAACTATAGTACAATGTTTGAGTTTTTATTTATGGTGATAAAAGGAGCAATGAACTGCTGATGTATTTTTCATTATTTATGAAATAACGTATGCCTTAATTACTGTCACAATTTTATTATACATACATACATGTACATATGTATACATACATATAATACATTATCTGTATATATACATATACACATACCAGATAGTAGTAAGTGCATATATCGTTTAAATCATTAACTTACTCGATCATTCCTTCTCGCTGCATGGTAATACACACTTTTACTCATTCATTTATTCTGCGTTTTTTCTTTTCCTTGTTTTCAATAGTAATCATTAACCATACACATTCGCTCCAGGATACTCAATGGTTATATCTTTTTTCTTTTTCTGTTTTATAATCACTGTCCAAAAGCTTCGTCAGGCAGACAGACCTATCCGTTTGAAATACATACTCGACATGAACTCCAGTCGTGTTTATCCTTGCATCATAGATTGCATTAAGGCTGACCGGACATTTTCTTAGTGTTCTCCATGATTAGGACATGACGCATTAACAATGATGAATTATAAATCTTTTTTTGGAAGTAGTGCTCAGATAATGGACGTGAAGATTAGCGCAGATAGGATGGTTGTCATGAGAAAAAAAATTTTAATGAAGAAACAAGTTTGTTAACACTCATTTCGTCGCTCGTATGTATATCGTGATTTTCTAAAATCATTCCTATAAACACTTTAACGACCGGTTGCGAGATATCGCGTTGGTGCTTGCTTACAATGCTTTAATAAATCCCTGCATAATTCTAATTCCATTTGGTTTGATAGTCAGACAACTAATCGTCACTGGAGATTAGGAACAATGTAACAAAATTAATGTCAGATGGGGCGAGAAAAATGAGTTAACGTTTATAAACTTATCAGTCTAACTTCGTGTGCTATGAAATATGCGTGCGATAGATGTAGGTTTTGCGCGCAGAGGCCGGTCGTTAATGTGTTAACAACCAATTGATTGATCAATTAAGGATCTCAAGTCGCGCGTTATAAATTTAACAACGAAGCAATAGCACGGAAAATACGACTACACAGTCTGCGCTTTAAAACTATATATGGAAGAAGTCCATCGGCTGGATTGGATTACAGGATAACTTTTGGATTAAAATGATTTCGGCTTACTTTCGCTCATCCAGAATAATAAATCTGTAATGCACTTC
Source organism: Pemphredon lugubris (assembly GCA_933228935.1). Classification (NCBI taxonomy): domain Eukaryota; kingdom Metazoa; phylum Arthropoda; class Insecta; order Hymenoptera; family Crabronidae; genus Pemphredon; species Pemphredon lugubris. The sequence continues at coordinate 52,666,906 of OW121817.1, read as the reverse complement.
CAGTTCCAAGGAAAAAAATAGTCGGTTCAATGTTATTTTTTTCACGGAAATGCAACCGTTCTTAAACTGAGATACCCGATTAATGTTCATTAACATAAAAGAAAAAGAGTGAGTTTATATTGATAAATACACCTCTTTACGTAAGTAGAAACCTTTCTTGAAATAAGAAAGAGTTATAATCCAAGGGAAAGGGCCACCAATGTGTTCCTAGTGAAAAAAATGTCTTCGGGCTGCTAAAGTGTAAGAACCGCTGCTGTGATCGACTAAATGTACACCCACAGAAAGAAAGAGAGTAAGTAATGGAGTTTATTTAGGACAAAATCGTTAATGATTTGTTCGTTTGTTGATCGATAGAATATAATATGCCTAGAAATTAAACTGCTGCCTTAATATTAATGTATTTTAATATACTCGTCAGTTAGTTACTTCGGAGATACTGCCGTCTATCGTGTGCGTGTGTATATATATATGTATATGTATATGTATATATATATATATATTTGTATAAAAAAAAGAGAGAGAAATTGTTATAGCGGTCAAGAATATCATAGTAAGGACTCTTTGATATCACTGACTCGCAGTAGTTCGTGTAAGAAAAATATTAACATTTCTCTCCAAGTTCCACACGCACGAATATTAAAACTGTACTGGAGACTGAAACAAAACTCAGGAAGCAAAAGAGGATACTCATTTCTTGATACACTTATTAATATTTTGTCCCACACTTTCACAAAATCATTCACCCACTGTCACATACTTTTTTTCATCTATTTGCAGAGTAGATATAAAACTTGTATGTAATTTGCTCAATGAATAACTCCCGAGGCGTCTAATAATGGTCGAAATATTCTCTCTTTCTTTCTATGAAAATTATATGTTGGAGTTATCGATTCAAATCACACGCTACCACGGAACTCTATCACGTGGACACTTTTACAAAGGTTTTCGGGGCATCAAAACCTTTATTTCAATCATTATCAACGGTGAATTAAATAGGTAATAACAAAATAAGAACAAGCCACCTCTGGCCGACCACATTCGGATTTTAAGCCCAAAGAGGTGGATCAACCAAAACTCTAAACACTGAGAATACACTGAAGTTGTCGCCGATCAGTGTGAATTCACAAAAATGTGTGATCCGTGGCATTGTCCTTTACTACGTACGATACTCTTGTGATCGCAGAACTCCTCCTTTATGCGAACTTAGAGGGTTGATTGATTTGACTCTTTGCATGGTATACGTACAATGTCGTGTACCTGGTCTGGGACACTTTAGCGACTGCAAATAGGATTGATGCAACGACAAAGAATTGTAGTCTTAACGTGCTCCTAGAACAGGAAACAAAGAATACATTATATTAGAATAGAGAACGAAATCCACTATAAAAATATTTCGTTATTCCTTCCGATCGTCTTATACGCGATGTTATATGGCTTCAAATTAATTTATATCTACTGTATCTTTTATCGTATTAATTAATACCAAAGTATAATTGTCAATGGAAAGGCTAACGTCAAAATAACTGAGAAACGTGACTAATTTAAGCAATCCGCGTGTACAATTTACGTATAAACATTCCACTAATTAAAAGAAGCTATAAAAAAAAAAATGAGAATCGGATATGAAAAACCTGAGACTCACTCTACATTGACGAATAAAATTTGTGCAAAATAGTTGTCTGCGATTAGCGTATGATAACTAAGTGTACTTGTAGAACATGCTTCTGCTTCTGCCCTTTTTAGTCTTAATATCGACCGATATCGAGAGAAATAATATAACGGGGACGTAAAGAAAACAGGGATTTTGCTATTCCTTCTTTTTCATGCCATGACAGGAAGCTTCAGCCTGTGCATTATCACCAAACATTCTTCCTACCATGCAACTTGTTTTTGCTAATAATAAAACAAATCGTCTAAAGATCATTCAACGCTCCTACCAATTCGATAAAACCCAAGATAAATAACAGGACGTGCTAAACATTTATAATATCCGCGATAGGAAAGGGATTTATATAATTCTTATGTAACGGTTTAGAATGTCAGAATTGATAGAGTATCCGAATCAAGTAATTGATTTGTTTGACACTTTGAAGGAACACCTGATTGAGCGTTGGCCTGAGCGGTGGGTTGACCTTGGGCTTGTCCTTGCCCCTGAGCAACTTGAGTGGCTTGACAAAGAGGTGGGGCTGATCCGGTGGCGGCACATCCAGCAGCAAGATTCGACTTCTGTTTCAGCATGGTCCAATCAAATGTATAGTCGTATTGGTGGTTTAACGTGCGGAACAATATACGGAATAGTTGACGAAGATACATGTAATCCGGGCTTTCTTCAAACCGCAATCCTCGTGTATAATTTAGATACATCGCAAATTCGGCGGGGAATCCCTGTAAATAAACATCGATGAGTGCGTTCCATGTTCGAGTGCGAGTAGTAAATGATTTGATAAGCAGTATTGATTACAAAAATAGTGCATTAGAAAACATACCTTGCACAGAACTTCTACAGGTGTGGACATTTTCTTCTCGCTTATTTTTTCGTACTTCTGCTTTTTGGTAGCAGCTTTCAACCCTTGCCAGGGTAATGATCCTCGATTGAAATACATAAGCACGTAGCCAAGCGATTCCATATCATCTCTACGACTCTGTTCTATTCCAAGATGCGCATTGATAGATGCATACCTTGCAGTGCCCGTTAAGTTCTTGTCCTCGCGATACATTATATGCAATCTCGAACGGGTATCCCTAAACTTTTTAGCTAATCCGAAATCAATGAGAAACAGCTAGAATTTCAATAATTGCAGACATTATCCTCGGCTGACAAGTCGAACTTCAAATTGAGCTCCGTCAGGAGAAAGAAATTAAAATTATAGTATATTATCAATCGATACCTTATTACAGTGACGACCAATGCCCATTAAAAAATTATCTGGCTTGATATCTCTGTGAATAAAATGTTTGCAGTGAACGTATTCAATCCGTCCGATCATTTGGTCTGCCAACATTAAGACTGTTTTAATTGTAAACCTTCTTGAACAAAAAGTGAAAAGGTCTTCGAGAGAAGGACCAAGCAGGTCCATTACAAGAACATTGTATTCTCGTTCCTGACCATACCTAGATTTAACAGCAAAACAACAGCAATTTGTGAAATCCATATGTTATAAGATATAACCATTCCATTTTGAAGTTAAGTCATTTACCAAGCTTTTCCTTATTTAACTTTTCTAGGGGTACCTTGTAACACCATAAATAACGAGACAAACTAAATAAAATAAAACTACTAATTACCAACGTATGTGGGGTATCCCAATACCACCGTGTAAGATTTTATACAGTTTCGACTCATATAGAAGTTGTGGATGTCGAGCTCGGACGCTCTCCAATTTAACTGCAACTTCCTAAAATAATATATAAGTTATGACCTGGTCTACTACTTCGCTAAGCTAACTTAGGATACCATGTAATTCATAGTAATGTTTCCCAATCTTTTAAAATTTGCTGATTGTCTCATCTATATGCCATTATTCACCTGCCATCTAGATTATTAAACAATAGTTAATAGCACTCGGATAAAACCCATTTGAGACTTTATCATCTATGGATTAATAAACTGGTCCATGAATGGACCTGGCTGGGAAACGTTACTATGTTGGATGGTTATTTAATCACATCTAATTCAAAACTTGATATTCGCTACATAATGTTGCAAACAGAAACATTCAAATATACAAATTTAAAAACAAGGAATATTCAAAAGCAACTGTCAAGGACATTCAATGCTCTTTCAGCAAACAAGCAAACGCGCCAACAAGTACACTTTGTAATCGTCAATACAGAACTACATGAACTTTCATTTTTGACTCTTCGTGATTGTGTTTTAGTGGTTCTATTAAAATCTGCATACACATAACTTATCTACGTATACATTTTGTTCCATGTCAGAATACTTATTTGTATGCGTGTGCAATTGTACTTCGAGTATTTTATTGTATGATTTTATAGAAAAATCCAAAGGCAATTATTATCTTAGTAGTACAGTCCCGACTCCCTTGCTATTCAAGCAAGATATTCGACTAAGCAAAGCTTTACAGGATTTCGCAACGTATATATAGGACGAGGAACGGGAGAATATACGTCCGCGGAAAACTTACGAAATCCCGAATTTCATATTAACGGGAACACATCCGGTTACTAAATCTACTCGTGCAAAATCCAACGGGTGGTTAAGCGTAACAACAATGTCGCGAGAATGAATATCATTCGCGCACTTAATACAGTTTTCCGATTTACACCGTCGTAAAAAAAAAAGAAGTAGGAATTGTCCGCAATACTTATCGGTAACGATCATCGTTTAAAAGGAGGCCGGAAAGTAATAAGGAAATCGGTAAGGAGAGGTGCGGGAGACGTGCTGGTAGGTCATCTCAAACGAAACGGTACTCCTTACCTCGCCATTAGAGATGTTGATACCCAGGTAAATGTCTCCAAACGAGCCCGAGCCGATCTTTCTCATGAGCCTGTATTTGCAACCCACGATAAAGTCATTCTTGGCAACTGACATGGCCAACTGCAACGACATATCACTTTTGAATTCCCTGTTCTGTCCTTCCTCCGTAAGAACCGACGGCGGACTCCGGGGACTGGATCACTGTCGGAACCATTCGGAACCAAACCTAATTTAATATACTAAGCGTACCCTATGAGACGTATTCATCAGTTACCGGCAAACTTGATGATCTTGATCTTGATGCTGGATTCTCTCCAATGAGGCGTGCTCAGGTAACCGTAGCTAGAAGTCACTCTCTGCTGGCACAACAAAACCCCACTAACACGCCGACATTTTCCCTTTCGCTAGGAGCACGAGAGCACACGAGAGCAACTGACGTTGCGGAAACGATGCGTCACGGCGGGGTGGCGTTCAACTTAGTGTCTTTATTCTGGGATTTTGATGAAAGATATCCGTTATTCGTGTGCTACAATTACCGAGCACGCCTCATTTTAATAACCAGAATCGAATTCCTTTCATTTTGTACCCCAGTTTTAGGTAAATTGAAATGTTAGGTGTGAAAAGTGACTCGCTTGAATTCGCGGTGGTAGATTTTCTTCAGGGACGTTAGACGGTTTAGCAGAACCCTTCCTATTGAGTGGGATTTAATTTCCAAGTGACGTTTCAGCGATATGCGTTTAATTATAATCGAACCTCTCGATCGTTTTGTTAGACTTTTATGGATGGTACGGTTGCATATCGATTAGTTTAAAAATAAAGAACATGTATATAGGTAGAATAGCACGAAAGAAAATCGAAAGTTGTTGCGTTTTTTATTACTATACATATACCATGAGATTAAGGACTGTTAGGAGGATGAATTTGAAAATACTAGGACTTGATTTGTTCTTTAATTCGCAAACGACTACGTTGTATTGTTCTTTACTTCTTAAGGGTCTTTATAACCAATTAACAAATACGTAACTCATGGGTCATGAAATGAAAGGGAGCTGCCAATAATATCCAAAAAGAATTTGCAAAGTACGGTGACAACGACCAAACGTTTCTACCAAATGGTTACTAACACCGTTAAAAATCATCGTAACGCTTCGTAAGCAATATGGGTCAAACGTGTCATCATTTTTCAAACGTCTCGTCCTTTGCCGTAGATACGGTACTGACGTACCGGAACCTTGTGCTACTTACTTAAAGCTCGTACGAAATGTTTCCCGAATAGATAAAGCTGTGTTTCATTCCCTAAACATTTACCGTCCGATGTTCCGAAAAATAATCCAGTAGAAAAATAGTATATGTCGTGTATGCGGACCGCTGATATGACAGCGACGAAACATACGTATGAACTTGCTTGCAATTTAGCGAGGCTGTCAGCGACATCTGAATCGCACATGGCGAGAGGGGATCGGACATCGATAGTTAAATAAACACTGTATCTCTTTTACGCGCCGTCGTAATCGGTGAATTGAGTTAACTTAGGAACGATCGATGGCAATTTCTTTGCTACGATACGGAAACCGAGTGTCATCTCTTATTTTCTTCAAAAATGCTCGTGTAGGCGTCCATAGTTTTAACGAAAGATCCATCATGACGAGTTCGGCGAGGGCCGAAAAGGTTTTAGAAGAGTTACGGAAGAATCCTTATTTCGATAAATATGCTCGTAAAATAGCAAAGCTTCAGGAGACTAGTCCCGAGGAGTTCTTGCAACGTATCGATAATCAAGAGAAGACTGTACAAGCAAAGAAGGGTATGTAACCTTTACGTTTGCAAGTTTATAAATTTCTCCAATATAATTTTATTCTTCATATATACGTTCAACATTCTTGAAGACACATTTTATTATTTCAATATGATTGATGTTTTAATGTGCTGAAAAGTTATTATCAAAAGATAAGTATATCTGCGATAAGTAGTTAGCGTTAGGACATAGAATTTATATGGACTTCGATTAGCTAGTTTTAAGTACGTTACGATGAATGTTTTTTAAGAAAAACAAAGCAGAGAGCAGCGTTTATATCAGAGCCAAGCGAAACCAAATTTGGATAATGTCTCAAAGCCGCAACAATCTCAGCTAAGCAACGTAATGAAGATAGAAATGATCCAAGATAAAAACAAGGAGGAAATCACAGAAATTTGGAAGGAATATCATAAACAGAAAGATTGTATATCGGGAGCTCTGTCGCCCGAACAGTTTGACAAAATGTTCAAACGTGGAAAACAATATTCTACATTTCTATTGCCTCTGCCACGGGAGCAAGGCTATGAATTCATTGTTTGCCAGTTCCATGAATCAGAAATTCATATGACGCCGCTTTTGTGGTATCAAGCGCATAAAGAGAATGCACCAGAATGTTTGACTATGGTACATTATACGGAATTGAAAGATACTAAAGGCATTGTACTCATGCGTGGGGAATTCGATAAAAAAACTATCAGTGTACAAGAGGCACAGTGTTTAGCCAACGAATTACAATTGTATTATTGTACAGATAACCCTCAGAGATTACAATTGCTGGAAACATTTATGAATAGACCGGCCGAATTCAAGCACATGGATCTCATAGCGCAATTAGAAACGATACAATTAGAATTGGCTGAAAAATAATTGTATAGATGTAACTTCTTATGGCTGTACTTTTGTTTGCCATTAAGCCTGTACATAGGATTGTTAAAATAAATTGTTAAGAAATCAATCGTCCACAGGAATGTATTTATTTATAAATGAAACCATGGAATTGCTGCGTGTAGTTTAGTTGCACGTACTTCACATACTTGTAGTACGGTAGTAATAATACGGTACTTCAAATGTTTCTGAAAACTGGGTAACTTTAAATTTTAGTTACCATTGGTTTATCCGGATCTTGTAATATTGCTTCTATGAGGCTATTTCCATTTCTTCTGACAAAAGTACAACCGCCCTGGAGTCACATTAGGCGGAGACATTACGCTGATCATGCACTTAGAAATATGTACATTACTACTCCAATTTTTTATGTCAATGCTGGTACGCAATGCATAGTAACAAGACAATGTTTACACTGCTGTTTGTTAATACGATATATATATATATGCTGAATTGTTTTTTCTTTTTGGATCTGTAGGACCACATATTGGGCACCTTTATACCGCAGTCTTAGCTGATGCCATAGCTAGGTTTAATTCCATGCTTGGCCATTCTGTAATCTTAAGCACAGGTACAGATGAACATGGTACTAAAGTTCAAAAAGCTGCATGGACAGTGGAAATGCCCATTATCGAATATTGCACGCAAATCTCGTGCCAATTTCAAGGAATGTGTGACACATTCCAGGTCGATTATTCACAATTCATACGAACTACCGAGAATCGACATCAAGAAGCTGTTCGTCATTTTTGGGTTGTAAAAATAATATAAACGATGAATTGTATGGACGTACTCGAAAATGTACGTAACGAAAGAAATTTTCAGGCCACCTTACAAGAAAGAGGACACATTTATTTAGGAAAGTATTCTGGATGGTATTGCGCATCCGAAGAGGCCTTCCTCTCGGACGCAGAATTGATGGAAAAGGCCGACGGGAGTGGAAAAACAATCAAAGTTTCCGTCGGGTCGGCGAGCCCCGTGGAGTGGACTGAGGAAAATAGTTATAAATTTCGATTAAGTTCGCTCCAGGACGATCTAAGACATTGGCTCAAAGATGGTACAAAAAATAGCTCCTTGATGCGTTTTCGTTTCAATTATAGAGTGCATTTTAACTACTTCTTACGATTGAAAATTATCTAGAGAACACTGTGAGGCCCGCACTGTATCACAAAATGTTATCCAATTGGGTAGAGGACGGAATATCCTTGCAAGATTTAAGTATTTCAAGACCTGTAAGTCGAGTACCATGGGCGATTCGTGTACCTGGCGACGAGTGTCATTCGATATATGTATGGTTGGACGCGTTAGTTAATTATTTGACATCGGTAGGATATCCGAACGATTCGTTTCGACAGTTCTGGCCGCCAACTGTGCAAGTACATATGTTATTTCGTTTTAATATCAACCGGCATTACGAAGAAATGTTATGAAATAAACTTAATGTCAGGGGCATTTAAGAGTACTTATAAAAATGTCATAGGTCATAGGGAAAGACATCTTGAAATTTCACGGCATATATTGGCCGGCATTCTTGATAGCCGCTGGATTGGAGCCCCCTAGAAGATTACATTGTCATGCTCATTGGACCGTCGACGATCAGAAAATGTCGAAATCCAAGGGAAACGTCATTTCCCCGTTTGAAGCTATGAATGATTTCACTCCAGATGGATTGCGATATTTTCTCTTACGACAAGCGGTGCCACATTCCGACGCAAGTACGATAATCATCATGTAACATTGCGATAATGACAGTAATGTTTAAGTATCGTTTCTGACACGATCCTCTCTTGCAGATTATAATGTAGTTAAAATTCAGCGGGTATTGAATGCCGAACTGGCCGATACGTTGGGAAACTTGATTAGTCGATGCTTGGGGAAAGCCATAAATCCAGAGGGGGAAATACCTGACCCAGCCGAGTACATTGATACTGTTCAATCCCCCGTGTTTGTCAAACTCGCGAAAGAGCTAGAAAAATTAAACAAGACCGCGGAGAAGTTTTATGAGGAGTGTAATCTGCATCACGTGGTAGATGCTGTAATAAGTGTGATCCACATCAGTAATCAAATGATCGAAGAGCACAAGCCTTGGACACTAAAAAAATCCGATAATCCTGACTCGATTAAGGAACTGAAAGCCGTGATATCTCTTGGTTTGGAAAGCGCTCGCGTCGCTGCTTTAATACTCTACCCAATTATGCCGGGATTGACCAGCAATCTTCTCGATTCGCTACAAATTCCAAGAGAAGAACGTGCTTGGAATAACACGGCGCCTTTATACGTTAAGAATTCTTCGAACGGAGTAAGACGCATGAAGCAACGAAACTCTGTATTCTTTAAAAAGATAAGAAATTAAAGAAAGATCGATATTTTGTGTTAACGGCTTGTTGTCTTGCAAAATTGTCAGAACAAACTGAGTATTTTTTGGGCGATCGGATCTCATAACTGTACATACTGGGATGGTAAGGGGTTGCAAAGAAAGAGAGGTATTTGATACTCGCGTGGAAGTCTTACGCTAATATATTTACAGAGAACGGTCATTCAAATATATCGTTAGTATACATCAATATTGTGCACCTATCACTCCGACAAGGGAGATTTACATGTTCCGGGTGGTCTCTCCTTAACTTACCGCGATATGTCTTTTTTCCAGCTCCTACACTTTCCCTCTTATCGGAATGCAATGCACTTCGCATCGCAGATGTAGATATACGGAAGAAACTCGACGAAACATCGCGAGTTGTTCCGCGAGGATTCTCCTCGATTTTGGATATGTGACGCAGATTTGAGTTAGATTCAACGGGTAACACGACGTTTTCGCAATACTTTTAGCACCTAAATGGAGCATCGCTTCGTCGCGCAAAGAATAGATTGTGGATTCCTGCCTTAGTGTCCCGTTAAATAGAAAAATAAATAAATGATCTATTTACAAGATGGAAAATGAATTTGCGCGGATTCCACCGCGATTCTAGTACTAATAAGCTACGATTCGACAGACGTTACTATTAGTGCTTCGCGTAACATCCAGCTTGACATCGTAGAGATGCTCTATCGGCATCGCGCTATAGTTTATTACATTGCTTTACGAGAACGTATTCTAAGTTCTACCCACGAATTCCTCTACGAACAAAGTTCATTTCATCTCGTTTAGTCGAAAATTGAATGGACCTTCCCGTTTGCTTATCGAGTCGGCACAGCATTTCTTTCTCACTGTCTCTCACACATTCTCTCACTCTCACATTCTCTCATTCTTTTTTTTCTTGTGGGTGGGGATTATGTCTCACGGATATGCCTTGAACTGCCTTCTGGTGATTGTCTTTACGTTAATATCCTTATTTTAATCGATCGCTCTCGCATCGACGTATTCCGCCTCTTTCCTACCTCGCACCGTTCGTGAATAAAAAATTCAGCAGTAAAAAAATTCGCAACGGGACAGCCCTCGCCGTTCGTCCTAAGTTCTAAGCCGTGGGATAGAATCGTTTCAGTGTTTAGCGCCGAAACGGAGAGACGACGGGGAGACTATGTTGAACTTTTCCTAACGCTTCGGTATTGGTCGACATGTGTGCCCCGCTATTCTTTACAGTTGACGGTTATCTACGACATATTATCAATCTTATAGGTACGAAGAAGTTTCTTTTATTTGCCTTTCTTTTAAGAATGTTATAATTCCGACCAAAGTGAAACGATTAACGGGTAATCGGGATGACTAGATGTAAGCAGTTACTGCAATCATCGTCGGCACGACCGTGTTCGCAAAGGGAGGAAAAATTCAACAAGGTACTCAACATCTCGAAGAACTTTGTATCTTGCACGAATTAATTATACGGCAGACGCTTTGTCAATAGAATCGTAATAATAATCATTGAAACTGCCGTTTTCGGGAGACTTTCATAGATTCGAACCTTTACAGACGATTAATTTCAATTCGATAGTCGCAACTTTCATTATCAAGCATCTGTTGTACCGGCTGAAGCGCATTTCCGTCTGCAGAGGCAAAAATTACCCGCAGAGGGTTAAACTGCCGTTCAACGTTAGAATTAGACCCAGAATGTCAAGTATCGATCAGTGTCAACGAGATTCCGGAAACACCAGCCGTATGCGTTCGATTCCATAAGTATATAGCTACGTCCAATCGTTAGATCGATATATTACAAGGAGGTCCTTTTCACGTTAGAACGATCCAACTGGGTTACAATTATCAAAAAAGTTGGCCATTATCAATAGAATTTTACGTTTCAAGTTTACGTCCCCTTGCAAGGGACACGTAATGAAAAATAAAGTGGATAATCCTGTTGGCGACGAAACTGTGCTTTTCTTTCTCCAATCGGGAATCAATCGTTCCGTTCTAGCGCGTAAAGGGCCGAAGTTTTGATACCGTGATCTACCATTGCGTTTACGATTTTGCGCCAATTCCGCGTTTAAAATTGCTTTCGATCATCGATTCGTGTAGTCTGCAAATCAACATATCTGGAAAGATTCTTGGCTGCGGTGACACATTGCTCGTTCACGACAGTTTCCCGCGCGATATCTATTTTGACACCATGATTACTTTCCAGAAGTACGAGGCGCATGCGCCCGATTTCGCAAGTAGCTACGTTCGATCGATAAATCGATTTACATGTACGAACTTTTCTTCTCCAAGATCTGCTATCGCTTCTTTTCTATTGAGTACCATTTTTCTGCTATTACACGAACCTTGCGTTAATTTCTGCGCTAACAGCTCTTCCCGCGACCTGCGAGTCGACATGTATTCGAGGAAGTTCTCCATTCCCGTGATGCGTGTTGCATTGTAGATAGATACCCGCGAGATGCTTCCAAGACATCTAATATCTCGACAGCGAATTCGCGGCTCGTCTCTGAACGTTGCATGTCGATCATCGGGTTCGGTACATCGATCGACGTTTTCCAGCCATGATTTATATCGCGCTGACAATGGTGTCACGATGCCTTTGTGCCATCATGCCTACTTGACAGCTGTCCGCGCTCGATCTCGGACTGATGTTGCACTCGATCATTGACCCATTGCGTTTTTGGACGACAACGGAACGAAACTCGCCGCATTCGCTGGTAGAAGGTTGATTCCCCCGGGCACGTGCACCCTTTGTGAGGATCCTCTTGAAAGCCTCCCGGAACTCTGTGTTGAAGATGCTGTAGATGATCGGGTTGAAGGCCGAGTTGCTGTAGCCGAGCCAAGTGAGTACCTGTCACGATTAACCGTTTACATTTATAACCTGTTGGAACGTTTGCGCGTTTTTGTTTCAATCATTCGATTCGAACTATGCATCGGACGATGCCATCGCTCCGCTAGCGATTATCGTTTATCGATAGCGTAATATTGAAATATGCAGGAGCATCGATGGTAACGAAGGAAACATAACCTCGCGTAAGACTGTCATCTTAGCAAAATAGTGAAATTCGTACTTGGAACGCTCGGACCGATATGCATTGCTTGCAATACGCTGTGACGATATTGATGCAGAAGAAGGGTACCCAGCATACTAAGAAAACTCCCATTATCACACCCACGGTGATGGCTGCCTTATGATCGGACACGTGATAAGGACTCGTCGGCTTCGTTTTTGTTTGCGATTTCGGCGGTTTGTTGCGAGTACTCTTCGCACGAAAACTCTTGGCCACCGATGTGTCCGGCAGCCTCGTCACTGCACGGATGCTTCTCACGTGTTTCTGCGCGTAGCAATAGAGCCTAAATAATCAGAAAAACGTAATCTCACTTAGGGTCGCAATGTTTCGCGATTCATTCGATTTTATTTTGTCCGTAGATCGATCCGCTACTTTCACGGAAGGGAGAAACTTGCAATGAACAAACAACTAAATAGGACTCGGTCTCGAAGCTTTCGCCGTCTGGTTCTAAGATTCGTCGTACGAATTTATATTTTCAGTGGTATTCTTCGAATGTGTAGGAATTTACCTGCAATAAATCCCCACCATCACGATGCAGGGCCCGTAAAAAGATATGATAGAGGACACCACCGCGTAGGTGGGCGTAAGGTCTAAGGCGCACGTAGGGTGCTTCTGAAAGATAATAGATACAGATAATAGATGTAAAGCTAATTTCAGGGTAGAAATGGGTGCTCGATTGCAGAAACACCGTTCGTCGAATCTACCGAATATAGTACGTGTCGTAATGCCAATGAAATGCGTTCCGTTACGATAGATGTTTGGCGTCAATGTATTCTCGATGATTATTCACCCCGTGGATAAGTGGAGTCTTTTCCCTCGATTTATGCAAACGGTGTTTACCCACTTACGTTCTCGCCATCGTCATAAACTACGGGTTCGTCCGTTGATCGGTGAAGGCCTAGGCTGATCGGTACGAAGGATATGAGCCCGGCGAGCAGCCACACTATACCAATTCCCGCAACTGCGATTCTCCTTGTTACCCAGCGGCCGTATCTGTTCGCAAAATATTTATGGCGTTGAATATTTTTGATCCAATGTTGACATTGAATCCTACATCGATCGCAAAAGAGTTTGAAGTTTGCAACGTTGGTGTATCTACGCATTATTCGTGTTTCGCGGTTTCAACGTTATTTCACGAATAGCACTTACGACTCTCGAGCGCGGCGTCGAGGACTCACTGTATATACGTGTTTCTTTTTACCAAGTTCCACGTAGCACGGCAAAAACTCGCGAAATAAATGAAACGCGAATAGGGCGTAGCTATCGGCGGGCACCGATCGTAAATAAGAGAGAATCATACCTGAGAGGATCCTTGATGTGAATGTAACGATCGAGGGAGATTGCGCATAGGTTCAGAATGGAGGCAGTGCTACACATAACGTCGAAGGCGACCCATGTATCGCAGAATTCCGGCCCGAAGACCCAGTAGCCGAGGAGGTCGTTGACCCCCGCGAATGTCATCACCAGACAACCGACGAAGAGGTCTGCGATCGCGAGGGAGACGAGGAATAGATTCCCTATTCGCCGTAAACCACGGTCCGTATAAATTGCCACGACCACCAGGATGTTGCCCGCGACGGATAAAAATATCAGGATCAGAAAGAGAAATCCTGGAAGAATCGAGCGAACGAACTGGACTAGCGGGACATCGATGGACCTAGCGTATGTATATTATTATTCACCCCTCGAAGAATATGCATCGGTGACACGGATATCGAATTGGAACGATAAATTGGTCACCGCGATAGAGGAGCATCGTGAGCGTAGATATTTGATCAGAATTCCGAAATTAACGCTCTTCCTTTTCCCGGAAATTCACTACTACGAACTTTTGGCGTATAATATATTTGCAGGATATCTGCGATACTGCCGTTAAATAAATTTCTTTCGTCCCGTATTGGAGCGACGCAAAGTCGGTGTTTTTAGAACTTTCGCGGCGGAAGGAAAAAATCAAAAATGTGAAAGGACAGATGTAGATGGAGAGAGGGTGCGGTATGACGGAGGGAGAAGGAGACGGCAAAATGGAAAGAGAATAGAGGGATTCGACGGGCTTAGATCAAAGTTTCCGAGAGGAGAGCCTCCCAGGAGAGGCTGTCTTCGAGGGGCGAGTCGCGATCGATCAAATGGGAAGTTTAGCGAACCAACTAGAAGCACCGACAACAGCGAGAAAGCCTCTTCAGGCAGATCTTCTTCCCCGTCTGTCAGGTTATTCTGCAAATAGACAAAGGGATTCTGTGAATGCGCTGAAGCCCTGTAATGCACTGATTTACAGTTGCGTTAAACAATGGTAATTTATTTTCGTGCAGGGCTGCCGAAGTGTACGTGCAAGTTTTCGCCGTGGTTAGCCGTTCCGAATTTTCGTAAAGCGACGTATAAAGTTACTTTCCGATGGTCGCTTTTGAAAAACATAGAAAAAGTTTTACTTCAACACTTTTTCGGTACTGCCATCGTTTCACTCGTCATTCTTTGCTGCTTATTTCTCAACTGCACCACGCTGTTTGTGGATGGATGTATGTACATACTTGTACATACAATGGGTACGTATTAAAGTATATATATATTTTGCAAAAGTACTTTGCACGCAATGCCTTTACGTTAGCTTTGTGCAATTCGTTACAATGAATTGCAATCTTAGCTTTCCATAACTTTTTCCCCAACTTTTACCCCACTGTCTCCTTTATTCTTTTCGTCGTAATCGATTATATTCTTGTAAATTACTGCCCGAAAAAATTCGCACCTCATTCTACTGTAGAAATACACGCAAATACATGCAAATACACGGGTATTGTTAAGGATATTGGCGAGGGATATTTGTCTATGTCACTCTTTTAAACGTCGATAATAGATATTCGTTCCTGGAGTATTTCAGAGTTCGTTCGCTCCTGTTTGTTTCTCTTTTCCTCTTCTTATTCTCATTCCCCCGTTCGCTTTTACGGCTTTTACCTCCGACAGAACCTCTGCCTGCCCTATATCTCATCCCTCATTCTTTTTCCTCTTTCCAGTTTCCGATTTTATTATTGGAATTTGATTCAACGCGTGCAAACAATTTTCCGCTACTTTCCCCTCACTTCCTCTCTTTCTCCAGCTTTCTTTTCTTCTACATCGCAGCGGAGAAAAGACTCTCGGCTTGTCTAAAAATGTACCAAGGGTTTCTAAGTTAGAACGGCATGCTGCACCGTGCACGTACATACGTGACACGCTTTTATTCTCCTCCTTTTATTTTCTCGATATTTTACATCGAAGGTGTAGATAAACTAGGAATACTCCGGAGATTCGTATTCACGTAAAATCGATACTACAGACGGACTATAAGATGACGTTGGGTTTACAGACTCTTTACTTCTGCTTCGACGGGTCCGTTGCCTGCCTCTGTATCACGAGGATACATAAAAATATCGAATGGGAGGGCGAGGAGGGTGAAACGCTTACCACGCGTCTCTACAAATAACCCGATAACAGTGTTTCTGGAAGTACACTTTCTTCTTATTAGCATATGCCTCCTAGGGCGATGGTTTTACTATCGTAGTCTCTCACCAAAAGTTTTCGCATGGCACGTTAGCCTCTTATCCATATATCATCTCCACGGATTTCTTTATTTCTATCCTTTCTCTCTCGAAACTTTCGTTCGTCGGTGACCGGTTTGGGTCAACGAACCGACTCGTCTCGCTAATCATTCGTTCATCGGTCCGCCAATAATTCGAAACGTGATTGTCAATGAAAAATTTACGCCCGGTTGACCGAAATAGCGATTGCGCAATTATTAAAGGGGATTCAATATTTGTACCTCCAAGTTTTACTCGTTTGTTCGCTGGTCAAGAAACCTGAGTGCTTGGATTGCCTGCAAACGGAAGATTCGATTTCACATCCGCGTAGGTAAAACTCGTGACTCTCAAGAAAATTGTCTCCGATATAACTACTTAAAAATAAGATTTCTCATCTTGAGAGGACAAATATATCTATCGATTTATCGTGGTACGGGTCGCAACGAGAAATTGAATCTTTGCCCTACGGCCGGTGAAGGATTTTTACACAATTTTCTGTTCTTACAGGATACTCGGTGTAGCATTACCGTTAACGTCGTTTCTCGAATAGGAAGAACACAAATATAAATTTTCCCAATGGAGAACATAACGGTAACAATAACCCTAAATACGAAAATCTGAATTTATCGCATCGCGCAGATGTTCCGGGGGGTTTCGGAAAGCTGGGTTTTTCGATGAAAAATCATCTGGAGAAGATCTCAGCGACGCTTGTTTCTTTTACCCTCCTTTCGATAATGTCGCACGCGTAATATTTAGTAATACTTTAGATCAGTCTGTCAGATTACCCGCCTTTATTTTTAAGTCGCTCGTATTTTTTTCTCGGCTGTCCCGACGGTGAAAAAAACCTCGTCGGGGCTTGCCGGTGCATCGATTTTCTGGACGTAGTGCAACGCATGCATATGCAAGGGGGAAACATTTTATTGCGGCCGTCAGACTACCGCCTCTCTCTCTCGCTCTCCCCCCTCTCTCTCATTCTCTCCCTCTACTGAAATATTGCTTAATTAAGAAATTACGACTGTTAAAGTATTCACGGTAGAGATCTTTACGAATACATTCGTCGATGAAAGTACTTCATGTTTGTATAGGTGCACCGAGCATTGCTATTCAACGTCCGTGACTTTCCCATTCTTTTAAAATGGGTGAAAATTTTGGTAGCACGAGCGGAAAGGAAACGGGTTTCCCATAAATACCAATTTTAACGCCGTCGATTCTGTATTCGTTGCCCACTCGATAGCGTGCTGACGTCCTTTTCTCTTCACGTGATCTACCATCGTTTCTCCTCCCTCTTTTCTCCTTAGAAACGTATACAGATATCTTTTTCGATGGGATCCGAACGAAAAGATCAATTCGTTTCGAGACGACATCGCGTAAATCCGCAAGAGGCGGCGTTACGAATGTCCTTGCGAAACGTAGTTACGTGACCTCCAGTCGCGAAGAAAGGACAGGGGAAAGGATAAAGGCGAAATAGGAAGAGCGAGGGAGAATACCCCTAAGTGAATTATTGCCCGCAGCAGCAATTCGACGCAACTTAGAAAGTGATCCCGCAATAAAATCACGCTTCGGGCAAAGCCAAATGTGCCATGGCGTAAGAACGTTGAGAGAGAAGAACGACGGGGATTGTTGATCGAGATGGAAACAGCTTTCGTAGTCGTGTACATACGTTCATTGTGGAACTTTCGATGCTTGCGTAGAATCAGGGGTTTTAAACTGGCGGAATCTAACACGGGAAGTAAATAGCGGCTTATTGATAGAGAGCGAAACAAGATCAACGGTAAATAGACTCGCAAGTTATCTTCCGCTTCGGATCGGTCAAATAGAAAAGTTTGCCCATTACTTTTCTTCGATACGGTAGAAACGCAAGAGCAGTTAGGAGTCTCGAAAGAAAAAGCGAAGATCAAACATTATTCTTCCGCATTTGATCCGATTAACTCGTGCATTTAATACGAGCTACCCAGTGATAATACTCGGTTAATAGGTTAACGAGATTTTAAAGTTGGAGAGCAGCGCGCGGGGATGGGTCCGTGGTATCGTATTGTTATACTTTGGAAAGTAGTCGAAGCAGTATTATCACCAGAAGCTGTATTCTAAATGGGATGCACGAAAAATACAACAGTTTTTGGGAGGAAATTTGATTCTACCTCATCAATATTCCTAGCCGCTGTGCGGCTCTTGGTCAGCTTCTACAATGTTTTTTTGTTTACGGATTTACATATTTAGCGAACGCGAACACGTTTCTATGAATACACGCACCGCGTAAGGTCTTGTGACTTGTGACTCTGATATCAAAAACTTAGAAAGAAAAGTGGAAGCAATAAGAATTAGGTGGCGCGTATCCTTTGAAGTTTTACGATTCCTTTTCCCTTCGCAACAACTTTCTTCACGCTAAACCGCGCGAGATCAGAGAGAGAGAGAGAGGCAGGGAGAAAGAGATATCGCGTAAATCGAAGTCGTAGAAATATTCAGAAGCATGCAGGAGGGGCTGATAGCATTTGAGATTTACGATTCGTCCCCCTTGGTCTCCCGAGTCTAATCACTCTTCCAACTTGAATTTCCAAGATCCAAGATCGGCCCTTAGCCAATAATCGTGAACGTCGCTCAACGAGGCCCTTCCAGCAAAGAATCTCTCCGAGGGTGCCTTCGAGGGATATAATCGTTGTATCTTTTCCTCTGTTTAAGTCGATGCGTTAATCGATGTTTTCTATGGCAGAGAATCGTACCTGGGGGAATATCACGAGGGTTACCGCACAATCGAAATCTCTTTGGAATTTGGAATGCTTCTCGGCACAGTGATTAATCGATCTCTGCAAACGAAACGTTGATCGTCATTTCTGCTCGTCCACTTTCCTTCCTCGTTCTTTACTTTTCCGCGTCGCCGTAGGGACGAGGAATAAAGTTTAAGGGTGAACAAGTTGCACGAAAGTTTCGAGTCTCCTCCGACACCGATTATTTAACGATCTGCTTCGCAAGCGATATTAAATGTTCTCGCCCCCGGGAGTTACTTTCAAAGTACATTTTTACTCTCATTCCTCTCTCTCTCTCTCTCTCTCTCTCTCTCTCTCTCTCTCACTCACTATCCCGTTCCTCTCGTTCTGTCGAAATGAAATCATTATCACACGCGGGTTGTGATGTACGACACGGTGAAATATTTAATTTGCCGTTCCATACGCTTCCCGTCCCTCTATAAAGTTGTTCTCGGCCCTACGCGGCAAACGCGCGAACAAAAGGACAAAGTTAACCGCGATACCGTGAAATATAAATATTAACGCCGCGAGTTTTACTGGCAAATGTAGTTTCGAGTTTGACAATGGGCCGCTCGTTTCTGAATTCGTGTCATACGTTGGCCGGCCGTCGAAGCGTGCTTTTGAATACGGGTAAACGAAATCTGGGAAGCGCGAGCGGTAAATGCAATTTAACGTTTGCGAGTGAGATTCGCGATGCGCGATTATGCGAGAAATGTCCGGGGGTCAGTCCGAATTAGAGAGCCTCGCTGGGTGTACTCTCGTCGAGATTTTCGACGAGAACTCCCTCGTTCGCGCTATCGAGCTCCCCGTCAGGGGCGAAATTTCGGCACGTAGACCAACGAGAAAGTTGGGCGAGTTAGACCGAATTACGGCCTCCTTCGAGCGATAATCGCACCTGTTGGCCCGCGGCCTGAAAATCAATTTCCAGAAGTTCTCGCCGGCATCCTTGCGCGAAAGGTGAAGCGACTGTCCGATATCTCGTTATCCCGCAACTGATTTCACGGGCTTAATGGCCGGATCATTTTGCGTCAAATGGGAAATCCAATCAGCACTCACGAACGTAAATCTCCCTTAGGATGTCGTGTATACAGTTCACTTCGGATTTCCCGAATGGGTTCTCCCGGACTCCAATGTACGATGGCGGGATGTACGTACGATTCGGATCCTTTTTTAACTAATCCAATATCACGCTGATATTTTGTGATTATGACTATTTTTTTTTGATTTCTTTTGTTTACGCTGTACGATCTTCTTCGATTAACGGTATTTTTACCAAAGATGTCAAAAGAGATCTTTTTGAAATTTTCGCTTACAATTAGTATCATTAGTTTCGTCGTTTTCCCCCGTATATTTGGTACTGAGGTTAGCCGTTGCAGTCCTGTTGGAATAGATATCGAGTTTTATTTTGACTTCTATAATAATACTCGGTTGTCGGATCTTAACGTATGCGCGTTAGAATAATACATCTTGTTTCCCAGCGAGCGCACTGCGGGCGTAGGGGACTACTATAAATAGACGAATAGGCAAATGCCATAAATACGAATTCTGTTAAACGCGAAATTGAAATTTCTGTTATTTCCCTCACGGATATAAGAATCGTGGCCTAGCATGTTCACCGGCGAATATTCGCATAATTCAAGAAACTGGTTACGCGCCCGATCTCATATTTCGGTAAAATATTACAAGATCTGTTTCTATGTTTCTTCGCCCACCCAATCTTTTTATCGGACAAAAGGGGAAATAAATTCGATACACTCGGAATTATAGCAACGTCGATTTATATCTATTGTTCCGTGAAACGCGAGATTTCTCCGGCTTTCTTGTGCCATGGAAAAGCCGTGTTTTTGATAAACCACTGGCGCGCTGCGATATCTCCGAAATCCGGGTATTAGGTATTGAATGCTGCTGACAAGCGATATTGTGTTTTAGCAAAACTACACGTACAAAAACGTCAAGCGAACCGGAAAGCGGAAATCAAGTGCAGACGAACGTGACGCGATACGCGTTGTCGACGTGTCCAGTTCAAACGTGCAAATTTATCCTCTCTCCATCAGAATTCGTCAACACGCATGATAGAAACGCGTCCTACGATTCGTTATGATTCCGATAGCTTTTCTTTTTAAACAATTTGCGAATAAAGTGTCGGGTGGTTAGAAGCTCCTCGGTCGATTGCTTTTAAAAAAATTATAAGCTAGAGACTACACTCGAATGCGAAGGGCTCTTCGATTTCCTCCATTAAATTGCACGAGTTAAAGGGTTGGAACGGAGACTCGAATTGAATCGCATCTCGTCCTTTTCTCAAATACATTTTCGGGTTTCCGTAGGCGTTTAACTTAGTCGTTTCCCAAGTTAATGTAAACGCCGCGCGCCGAAGGACTATAGAACTCATTATCCCGATTAATCGTGCCGGGTAATTGAATTTTCAAATCCGCTGTTCCACCCGCCGGCATTTCTATCCGACTGCCGTTGTTGGCTCGATGCGTTTAGCTCTCGCAAAATTTGTTTATCGAATTCGCTCGAAAGGCAATATTTCCTATGTTTTCTTTGGCTCATTGTTTATCAGAGTTCCATTTGCCTCGATAAATTTCACTCCCCCAATTCGATGCTCCCTCTAATTCCACGCATATTCAACATAGAATACTGTGCAAAACGTAACTTCGTGGTTTGTAATTTGCGATATGATTAAATACGTTTAATGATTTTCGCTCACATTCTCCCTCCCACTCCCTTGTTCCCTTAACCACAAATTTTGTCGACGATCTCATTCGAATTAAAACGAAACGCAGCGCTCGAGCTTAAAAGATAACACGTCGACCATGTACGGAAAGATTGAATTATCGTTTAATCCGATTATCACGATATAACAATTTCAACCACCGAATAATCCGCGACAAAGAAATTTTCGCGATGTCTCCGCAAAACTCGCAATTTCACGATGAAAATTGAATCCGCTCCGTTAACCTCGACGTATCTCAAACCTTCGGTTCGCATGAAACTGTAATAACTCGGAGTACGCGTACCAGAAAGATTACGCGTTAAGCGAGACGCGAAAAGATGGATACGCCACTTAACGCGAGTGTCGTGGTAGAACAACTTCCCTCGTCGACCGATACCACGCGGGAAACATATTTCCGCGAGTACCGACTAAAGGTTTCACGATGCAATAAACCGCCCCTCGCTTCGGAAAACTTGTGCTCTCGCGACTGAAATCGAGTTAGTTTGCGGTATTCCTTGGTAACGCCTCTCGATCGCACGGATGACCTCTTCCTCCTTCGCCCCCCCCTCCCCTCCCCACCCCCGCGTCCGGTATATCGTTGCACCCCGTTATCCACGATAACGTGGAATCTGCGGGTGGAATTCGAGGGATTCGAGTGTGTAAAGGGCGCATGTCCGCGCTAATTAGAGCATTAACGGGCTCGTTTGTCACGGGTATGGTGCGCGTACTATAACATCGGCCGAGGCGATTGTGCCGACCACCAAGTACTATCGTAGGCAGCTGGGAGGGGGGGGGGGAGGTGGCTTTCCTGCAGGTCGGCCTCTTATCCGCCAGAATCTAATTACACGAGGTAGATACGACCGATGGGCGGGGGTTGGAAAAGAAAACACGACCGTGGGTGAAAACAATTTGCCGTCCACGTCGTGAAATATTATCACTACCCCCTTCTCCCCCCCCCCCGAGAGGGGTTGGATGATTTTCTCTTCTTTTTATTCAAGATAATAAAACGGTTGGTTTAAAACGCGCGACGCGCTTGCCGGCATTTACGGGTGAAATCGTCGGTATTAACCCTTTCGACGTTCGTGTCGAGTATAGTCGTCACGAAAAGATGGCTTTTTTTTTGTGTTTAGCGTCGTTGGAAAGAATGGAGGTCGTGGCGCTTGGTCTCGATATAAAATGAACATCACGGGGATATGCGTCGTTGTAGTGGAAATATCGTCTCGCACCGAAATCCCGTGAATAGGATCGACGAGCTATGACAAGTTTTTAATTCCATTTTAACTACCGGCATTCCCATTTTTCTTTCCGTTAATCTATCCCGACGATCGTTCGTTGCCGTTCGGGTCCCCCGTTCCGTAACGATCGTTTTTGACAATCCGACGGGGGCCGAGATAAATCGAGAATGATCGTTGCTTTTACCGTTTGGCACGGTCGAAGGTAAACGTAGGATTTATATTATTAACGATTCCATTTGCATTCCACGTTTGTTTTCCAGGGTTTCGTCAATTGGGAAATGAAATATTCATAGTCCAATGAATTCTGCGGAAGCTAATGCTACGTACGAGAACAGCGGTTGTATACGGAATTTCAATTTAATGCGATACTTTGTTAAACATCGTTTTTATTTCGATTATTTCAATTAACAAGTTGCCTCCCCAGTTATACCCGCGGTATTTTCGACGATACACCACGAGCACTCCCTGCGTTTGCCTGTCAAGCTTTATAATCACGTACGGAACAGCTTTCCCACCGTCGGCTATCCTAGTTTACCTATCGCGCTCTACGTTTCGTCCGGCAAAAACATTTTGCCGGAATAGTCTTTCGAAATGTATTACGACCGAATACATTCTCAACATTTCGAATTCTATTAACGCCCCCCATCGGTTTTCCTATTCGTCGAGGTATCGCGATGTTCCGCGGTACGTACGGTGTTCCGGCCAAAAATACTCTAAATAAATTACCATGGGCAACCGGGGGCAGATGGAGGTCACCGAGAGCAGGGCATTGGTCGATATGCCAACGTCTCCTACCTGCAGGTGCACCTGAGGTCATACGCGAGCTAGCGCAACCTGCATCCAACGTCGAGCATTGCGTGTCATGGATTTTCCGTACTCCCCTTCCCCGAAAACCATCGGCCTGTCGATTTTCTGTTAAGTGCGATTGAACTTTTTCCACGGTGGGGATTTATAGGGGATACAACGATTGTCGTCAAAATAACGAACGACGAACAAAATACCTCTGCACAGTGCCGTAGATTAAATTTCGCTTCGATATTAGAAACGGAGGGGTGGATCGTTTCGATTCTCGAGCGAAAAACGAAAAGACCTGCGAACTCTGCAGTGGTTAGCGCTATTCCAGGAAAGACAAATCATCGAGTTTAAATAAACCGCGGCGTATCAAGGATTATAAACATTCGCGCTCTAACGGTAATTCGAAAGCGAATCATCCGTTATGCGCGTTGAGTTGATAGTCGTACGCGGAAGAAACGTACGACGCGAAGCAAAACGCAGCCACCTAGTATACAACGCGGTGTAACGGTGAACGGAGAGCGTGCGTTACGTATCGATTAATTGTTCTTTATTGGTCTCTGAAAATAGCCGTAAAAAGTCGATCGTGGCGGTTTATCGGGGTGGCGAGGTGAATTCGTTCCTACGCTGCGGGATATTCGAGTAGAATCGAACGAAGTCGTCGACGGTGTAATTTAGTAATTTTAACGCGATAATTCGAATACCTCCGCCGTTACATCCGGTTATCCCGGATTATGTCATTTTGGCGAGGATCAACAGGAGGTTAAGCCGAACGGTTTAAGGTCAAAGCAAATCTAGTCTAACGCTCGAAGGGAATTCGTTATCTCCGCTCGGATCCGCCCACACTTGCAGCAGTAGAGGGGGGGGGGGAGGAGAAAGTTTTTGTTTGCGACGTAATTGTAGATAGGAGGCCGAGAAGCGAAAGAAGAAGCGGATGAACGTAGCTCGAAGGCTTAGCTCGCGCTTATCACTTCCGCTAGGTTCCATCTTCTCTCGGGGGGTAAAAATGTAATTTTCCATTCCAACCCTCCCCCCCCCCCTCATTCTCCCCCTGAGAACGCGTCTTTTCTTCGTTTTACCAGCTTACTCCTACGTCGCACGCCATCGCGCAACACACCGAGTCTTTTGTGGAGAGTTTGAAAAGCGAGTGCCGATGGCATCGGGCGGTATTATCGCGTCTGGTCCTATCAGACGCAAACACTTCGACGGTAATGCGCCACGAGGAACCTCCTGACATTTGCCGTCCGCGTTCCGGGGGAAATCTTCGGGAATGAGATTATGAATATTACTTTTTTTTTTCTTTTCCTTCTTCTCTCCCCCTCGATAAACTCTTGTAACGCGAAACGACACTGGGAGTTATAGACTTTCGCAACGGACTCGAGTGCACCGTACACTCTTCAAGATTGGATGATTTTCTTTTTTCTTTTCTCCCTCTCTCTCTCTCTCTCTCTCTCTTGTCAGAAGAAGGATAATCCACAGACCCGCGAGACGTACGGTTTTAACACGCCGACGGTTATTTATCCTTGTCCACGGGTAATCCGTATTAACGTCTAAATGGGCGGTAGGACAAATTACGTTTCTCCGTTCCCTCGCTTCGTCGTCGAAATTGAGGAGCATTGTCAAGTAAATTCGCAGCTTACGGCAGTGGGTTATGTGGACAGCGTGCCCCCCCTCCACCCCATCATCCCACCTCCGGTTGTAACGCGAAAGCAATTTCTGCCGGTCTCTCTCACTCGGGAACCTCGTTCTCGTCGCGTCTAAATCCTGTACGAACGAGGGATGCTTTCCAGCCACTCTGGATTTCTGCGATTAGGCTTGTTAATTTAGATCGTCGAATGTAGTTGAAGCGGAATACTCTGTCTTTCGATGATACCGTGCGGGATTATGGGGGCAGAAGGGGTAATTATAATTGCGACGCACGGGAAACGGAGGCTCGTTAACGTTTGAGCGATCGCGACTCGGAAGTTTTTGACCTTCGACGGGCGATACGGTTTCCGTCGAATTTTACTTTTGACGGAACTCTCGTCGAAAAGAAATCTATGCCGTGCTACCGATGACATATTTCTGTGAAATACTTTTTTATTTGAATATTCTAATCCGGCGATTATCGATTAAACTGTTCACGATTTTCGTGTTCTTGATATAACGATATATCTTGACTGTTTGATTTGCAAATGTAAGTTGAGTAAAAAAAAAATTGTGGGTTTTTCCATTTTTTTTAGCAATATTTTTATTTCAGAAGTTATTATTTTCGCGATAAACAATGTAAAATACGCGAAATGTAAGGTTACCGAACTTTCGTCCATTTTTAAAAAACAAGAACGAAATTCAATTAATGATTCTATTATTATGCTATACCGCACTCGGGTCGAGTTGACAAACGCGGAAGAATTCCCAACGGTTCGCACGATTCTGAATTCGTTTACGGTCGCGTAATTCAATGTATGTACATACGTACGTGGAAGTACGCGAAACTGGTTGAACTTCCAGGGTCGATTGTTACGCGGTGTTATTTCATCGAAGATGGTGGTGTATCTCGACGGTGACAGGTTCAAAACGGAGTTCATTAATTTCCCACCGTAGGGAACGCTGTCAGTGGATGCATGCACGATGGTTGAATAAATAAGCTTGCAAACAAGCCGAAATATCGAAGTTTCAATGAGCTTTGGCAAAGTACGTCACGTACATCTCGCTTTAGAGTAATATCAATTTATCAAGCAGCGCAGGGAGTCTTCATTAACAAGAATTTGCGAAATGTATCATTTACGACAATCTGAACTGAATTATACCTTCGGTATAATGACGCTGAGTAAAATAATCCACGAAAACTCTAACTTCGTCGAAACTTCTTCCGGTTCGAATATTGGGTATCAAATTTCCGTGCTCTCAAAGACATTTCGTAATGGTCAGATAAAACGCAGTCTGTACGATTCGCAAAATTGATTTCACGTTCAAAGGTAACCTTTAACAATTATTATCGTCGCGTGCGAATAAAACAATTTAAGAGAGTATGATGTTTAATCGCTTTCGTTCGAACAACCGGATTACGTTAACCCTTAAAATGAGTTTCACAATAATCGGGATCAATAAACGGAAATAATCCGGTCGCGTGTGCGATAAAGTTCGGTCGTCGCGAATGAGTCCACTCGAAATCCGACGGGCACATTTTTTGTGAAAAATAAATCGATCCAATATCGAAGCTGAGTAATTATCGTCGGATCGACTTACGCGTAACGAAGACTATTTACGATGTCACTCGATCGGGGACAGAGGATTATCCTCGCTTCGTTAGCGGATATCAGTTTGAATGAAACTTTAGTACCGTTACGGCAAACAGCTCGTTTTTGGTTATTGAGGAGCGGTTTATTTTCAACGCATTTGGGTGGCACTCTCACGCTGGCCCGACTATTGCGTCCCCATGCTACTGCAGATTGCAGCCCTGTCTCCACGGAGATTGTTGTCTGGTAATGACGTTCCACCCTCTACTAGACGTCTCTCCGAACTGATATAACTATTGGCTTACTGGTAACCAAACTGTTAAACGTACCAGCGTGTATCACGGTGGGTCGCGTTGTTCGCTCTAACAATGTTCTATCTACTCGTACGAAGGTTAGAAAAGTATTCAATTAATTCGGTATGCATGTCGTTTAAAGTAATATAATATATATAAATTAAAATAATAAAGAGTGTTTACTAAACGAATTTAAGGTAGACATATTTCAAATAAACTTTGTTGGCTATTCTCATTTGTAATTGTTATTCTGGAAGAAACATCGCGCACGAATATTCTCTTTTGCTGCCGTTACGATTTTGGGAGAGTTAATTTAAGATTAATTTCAAATGGTCACTGTACCATTCGCAGGTACCCAAGGGACGTTTCTCTATCATTTTGGAGGAGTTAATTTAAAATTAATTTCAAATGTTCACTCTACCCTCTAGAGGTTCCCAAGGGATGTTTCTCTTTCGGGGGTGCACTTTCAACGTTTCTTTCCCATCCAGCGCTTGTTTGAAGCACGGAATACGGATCTGATATTATCTAACGTTAAAATACCCTTAGCAAGGAGTTCATACCGCTTCAAAGGGAGACGCGCGCGTTTTGCGAAACATTCGAGCGACGTCGGTCTCTTTTTACGTTTTTTTTTCCAGGCCCCCCCGGTATGTAGGGAAAATGAATTCACGCTACGCTGAAACACGCGATACACGCGAGGCCGATTTTCGCGCTGGTGATCGTGAGAATACACGTTAAGAATGTCGGAATATCGGTGTCTCCGGGAATCGCACGAAACGTTTCGATCAACGTCACGCCGTTACGTCCTTTCTTCTGGAAATGTCAAATCTTTTTATCCCGTTCTAACGATATTAATTTAAAATATCGAGTTCCCCATCACTGGCAATATTGCGAAATGCTCGCTAATGTAAAAACTGGAAACGTTTTACCAGATAGCTCGATTCGCGAACGACACAGAAAGTGGGGCCGCGGCTCCGGTAAAACGGCTGTGCGCACTTGCAATTGGATTTTTATGACGGAGGCAGATGTGTACCGGGATGACGAATAAGAGTGTAATAACTGGGAGGGGGGGGGGGGGGAGGAGGGGCGCGCTCTGCTTCCGGAGCATAACCAATCGCCTCGCGAAATTCGTTGGTCGACTGTTAACGTCAAATAAACATGATAATGCTTTTAAAGTGTCATTTGTATTTCAAATTGAAGTACAACGGAATACTATTACGCCATGTCCGTACAGGGTGGGCAGAAAGTTTTGCGTCAAATTTCCACAATGTATATGGTTCGAAAAGTTCGCGGTTTTTTGAAAAAATTATATATTTTAGACGGAAAACACTTGAATTCGTACTACTCTCGTCGTTTTTCTCGAGATGATGTTCATTTACAAAAATCCACGGACTTTCGAAACGACACGATGGTACTCGACAAAAAACAATCTCGTAATAAACATGGTTTCTGTGATCATTCATTGTTAGTTTGTTTCGACAGGTGATACGCGTCCCCAGAATTTCACGCGAACTTTTTTACACGCGCTGTATGCTCGAGTTACGATATTTCGTTGGATTTCAATTTAAAATATAAATGACGCGGACTTTAAAAGCTGTTAAATTGGCATGAATTTTTCCGCACGCCCGGCGCAAATATCCATTGGGAAATTCAGAAACATTATTTCACGATATATCTTGAGGTAGCCCATAAATGCCAGCTGTTTTATTATTAAATCGAAAAGCCGTGTTTACGTTTTATCGAAGGACCCACTTAAAATCGACCATCGCAACGGGTCCATTTAAGTTCTCAACGTTAAATAATAAAACAATAATGTTTATACGAGAGC
Organism: Pemphredon lugubris; assembly: GCA_933228935.1. Taxonomy (NCBI): domain Eukaryota; kingdom Metazoa; phylum Arthropoda; class Insecta; order Hymenoptera; family Crabronidae; genus Pemphredon; species Pemphredon lugubris. The sequence continues at coordinate 52,638,008 of OW121817.1, read as the reverse complement.
GTTGTATCAGAGGGAGAGACCGCCTTTCGCCTCGGATGGCCGAGCAATCCAATTTTCATTGCTCCATCTCGATGTAATGAGAGTTCGACAGAACTTTGATCGGAAGCTTTCTCCGAGGTAATAATATTAATTGTTCGGCGACCATATCGACCGGCGGGAAAGTTTATATGTGTTTCGTCCGAAAATTGTCAGCACTCTCGTATATTTCCATTAGAATCACTGTTTTTCCAAGTGACAACACTACGGTTCTATATATCTCATATACGGCAAATCTCGCATAGATCCACAGGGTTTAATTTCTTTTTTACTTTTAAATATTGACAATTACGTTGTACATAAATATCCGAGTCTCGAAAAAATTCAAGATCGTCAGTTTCCTCAATGGGTACCAGAGTTCTATGTTTCGTTAAACGCACATGCCCGTGAAATATAATTGTTAATAATCTTCGGAAAGAATAGGCTTAGACGAGCGTCATGTGTTAAAAAAAATCTCTCATTCTCTATGGCAAACATTTTGACGACTCATGGGAGACCTCGTTAGTATCACATTCGCTGTACCGTGAAAATAAATTACATTACCCATTCGATCTACTTCCCGAATAGATTAATATAAATTTAGCATAGTTTACTTCACCGTTTGTTTGTCGGGCTAATGTATATAGTTAAACTATTTGAAATTAATATTAATTCGCCATTAATAAGTTCACGTTTCCGTTTGATAAAATTATTCATCAATCACTTGTACGTTAATAATCATAATTAATATTATAAATTATAATTGTACAACATCTCGCCCGTCGTATTTAAAATCTTTATTCACATCCATCGCGGAGTAGTCATTTATTTCCTCGCGCTAATTAACAAAATTCAATCATAAGAATTCCAATCGATTTTACTATCCTCTCTTTTTTTTTTTTTTTATCAAAGACGAGGTTTTACCCTCGAGTGAACCGACGAGTCTTTAAAATCTTAATTAAACGACTTTCTTTGCGCGTTACAAATTCAGAGAGAAGAAACCTACCGTTCTCTACGACTCGACTTATAAAACCGTTTCACCTCGCCAGCGCGCTATTTAATAGTCTTACTAAAATCTTCCCACGAAGAAAGGGGGCGAGGAGGAGTTCCCTGGAATTCTAAGTTTCGATAAAACGGTACGCCCCGTAAAATGTTATTCCGCTGGCAGTGAAATCCCACGATATAAACTCGCGGAACGCCATTGTGGCGTATGCGGATCATAAGCGAGCAGAGTGGTTTTCTATGTAGAGGAAGAAAGAGATGATCGGAATAAAATAACGCGAATTGAAATAAAATTGCCGCCACGTTTACCGTGCGTACGTACGCTCTATTCCTCCTTCGAGCAGTCACGAAACTATCGGCGTCCGTTTGCCCGAGATAATTTGTTTAGGTTAATGAACGATAAACCTCGGATCGAAGGATCGCCCGGCGCGACACAGGGGAAACGAAAATTTTGCGCCGAATTATTCATGAGCTATCGGGCCTCCGCTTTATCTTATTCAATAAACGCGAAAGTTTCTCGAGCATACTTGGTTGGTACGCCTGTACCTAGAGATCCCGGAGGTTTATTCTCTTTTTTTTCCTCGAGTAAATCGAGAAGTCTCTTATGGTAAATTCTCACCCTCATAAAAAAAACCCGTCCGTCAGTTTTTCGTTTACGGCTCGTACGAGTATATCTTTTTTCCCAGCGAAGTTTTGCTCGAATATAATCTCGTTAATTTTAGGGGGTGGTTCGACGGTTCCGTACAGTCGTTAGCGCGTATAATCCGGGCAACGATGATCGGTTTATCTTGAAAATAACTGAGGTTTTAATACTCCTGCAGCTGCGATTATAATTAATGTTAAGGTAAATGGCGTGCGATTACCAATCTCGATTATCGATCGATCGTACAGTTTTACCGATAATAAGTGGCATTTTTTAAATTCACCCATTCAATTAAACGGCACGCGTTCCTCGATGATTTCGCGTAATTCGGCCGTATTATGTAATCCGTTATCGCAGTTCGTTCGTGACGAGCAAAATTCGGTGGAAATTCAACGCTGTTAATCGTTTCTCCCGGCGATTACCGAGGTTCGTATACCAGAATTTCTAATGAAAATTCGTTGGGAAGGTGTTGCGATCGCGGAGGATCCTCGCACACCGTTGCCGGTGGCAGGGTATAATAAAGACCGACGTGACACGAGCGTAATCAAAGTAACGCGGCAAAGCGGGGTGAATTCGCAAAGAAACAGAGCGAAAGGGTGGGGGAGAGAGGGGAAGATAAACGAGTAAAGAGAGGATACAGACTCGCGTGGCGTAAGAACTTTGTTAACTCGATCTCCCTTAAGTTACAAATTCACTTCTCCGCCTCAAACCTCCGTCGCAGTAAACGAGATTCGTCCTCCCCTTTTTACTTCTACGAATTCAAATCAAAACTGCGTTAAAAGAGTCGCGTAACGCCGCGCAAAGAAGAATATTTCCATCGCGAATTATGAATTGGCACGAGCCGGGGGATTTAAAAACGAATCTTCTCGCGATAAAAAAGTGGATAAACAAGAACTAAATAAATAATTCGCCCGCGTAACGTTTGCTACACGAATATACGGTAGAGCATCGATTATCCGAGATAATTGAGAGACACTTCCTTTCCGATAATCGAACGCCGGAAAGATAACAGAACTTTCCTACTCGTTGGAGATAAGATGGTCGGTTTGTTTACTAACGAGGAACGATTATTCGTGTATAAATAACCCGGTCGCGTTGCTTTCGGCGTTACGGTTTATACACGGTTGTCTCTCTTGGATAATCAAACTTTCGAATAATTTCTCTTTCCGCTACTCGACAATCGCTATTCCTTCCATACACAGATATACGAGATGCACCGAACTTCGAACAGGGGTTATCGCCGTTATGCCGGTACGCTTATGTGACCAGGAATACCTTTCCGGAGATAATATTCCCCAGGGATATCTGGGAGACAGGAATATTATAACCCAAACGGATATAAAGTAACGCGATTAATTTACTTCCGAGCGACTTGTTTCATCGTTCCGAGTGCCGTTTAACCCGTTCACGATTGAAACCATCCCCGTCATTTATTTCATCCTTTAATTGCCGATAATGAATCCCTCCCGTCCCGCATTCGATTCTTCGCAGCGAATGTACGGCGCCTACCTCAAAATCGAATCGTTTCCGGTTTCCTTCGGAACTAATTAGCCGCGTTTCTATTCTCGGCTGGCGGCAGGCGCACAGATGTCTTTGGTCGGTTGCGCAGGATGCACGACACGGCAAATCGAATACCCGGGGGGCATTAATTCGCGGAGGGCAAGTAACATGCCGTACAATCGAGCCACATTGTAAGTGTGAATGCGTGTAAATGGACTGCGCCGGCGGTAGATGCAACGCTAGATGCAATCAAGCAGTATACGCGGAATTTCGTCCTGGCACGCACGTCGTGCGACGTTAGAACCGCTATTGCATCGATGCACACACGCGGTCGCGAGAGCACACCTACGCGCAGAGATTTGACGAACGTTGGGCGGACACGCAGCGATACCAGTTCCTTTGTCAATAAATTACAGAATTTCAGATCCGAATACCTGCTCGCCGTTTCTTTCGTTCGCGGCACGAAGCTGAAGATTCTAACGAAATTTCTTTCTCCCCGAAACGTCGATGGTATCTTTGGTATAAGAATTAGATAGTTAAGAAATCCATACAGTTGGAAAGAGTAAGGGAAATTATATTAAAGAATATTCTGTAAAAAGAATTCAGGAAACTAAAGTTTCATATTGTTTTACAAAATATTAGATTTCTTTCCGGTACCCCTGATATATATCGATGGTAACTTTTCGCGAAACTGGCAAACAGGCGTCTCACGGTCAATTCACGATTATCCGCGAGCTAGTTTTCCAGCTTGCGAATTATTCGAGCATTTAATTGGGGCAAAATTCTGTTCTACGTTTTTCGAATTTCCTGGCGCTTACACCGAGGATAGAATTTTTTTTCTGATATTCGAATAACGCGCAAACTGGAAATTTTGCGCATCGCGAATAATCGGGAGTTCGCTGTAATTGGAGTTTCGTTGGACCGGAAGAAATAGGAACGTCGAAAGTCCGTTCGCCCGAGGACACATTCGACTACTCTCGTAACGATGAAAATAACAATTGCCACGGTTTCCCTAGTTCCACGGTTTTCGCGCGAATAAAAGAAGCGACGAGCCGAATTTGAAGCTCGTCCACTCGACGGAACGCGCATTTTAATCGAGAATTAGAAGATCGTGGCCCGTAACCGAGACACGTTCGCAAAACGGCGATAACGGGGGAAAGTAAAGCGGGGGCAGGAGACAACGTTCTACCGATGGGTTTTGCTCGTCGGTGTATTTACCAAACGCGCGTTATAATGCACCTAATTCGGTTTATCGCGATAACGTTGCAACGCCAATGTGTGCGCGAGCCCCGAGTTGTCGGCGAACTGGACGCGCTGGATCGGTATATCGACCAATGTCAGCCATTGACCGAAGCTGTGCCCACAGGTAGATAAAGCTCCATATGCACGTATCGCATGCATAATGCATGCATCGTGAGTAAATGCAGATACGCGTCTTGCTCCAGGTAAGCGTACCGAGTGGCCTCGGGAAGCGCAGGGATTAAAATCGACGCTTCACCGGAGCTGCGATTCTTTTGCATACCTCGAGAACAACGGAGACAAAGATAACGTCGACGATACTTATTTTCATCGCTGCGGAATTAATTCCTACCGGTTTCCCAGCGGGGCTAGTAGACTCCCGAAATTCTCTACTCCGCCAACTAATTTCGAGTTTCGCGTACTTTTATTGCTTCAAATCGAACACAGTTTCGGACATTTCACCGTTGTTCGTACGAAGCTGGCACTGCTGCACGGGACGCTTGCGAGGATCCCTGTAACCAGCTTGATAACTCGAAACTCGAGAGTTCTCGAGCATCGCGGCTAATTTTGAACCTAATCGTTATTTCGCTATAATATGCAATCGTACCTCGAAAAGTCAGGTTCGTGTATATCGCCGGTATACCAGGAATCGCGCTTATGGAAATTATTTGCGATGACGCCCGCCATTTCCAATTAAAACTTCTGCACGTTTTCGCCCGGTCGAGTGTATTACCGCGAGGGCAAAAAGTTGCGTAAATACGTATTTCCTCGAAGCTTTTCCATTGCGCGGCTATTTAGTCGGAGGGTGGATCGTTGAAAAAAAAAAGCAACTAATAGGTTTACCGCTGCTTTCGATATGCGCTCGTTCGTGAAATTCTTCAAAGAAATTCCTGAAACCCATCACGGAACCAGTTACGGGTCTCGTTTCAATTCCGTGGATACCCAAACTTTACGTTACTCGAAAAGAGAAGGTAGAGTCGACGGTACGCCGGGCGAACAAACCGGACCGTGGGAAATTGAAATTTTAATTTCGATTCGCAAAAATATCCGTGGAAACGACCGAAAGGTTAATCCGTCCGTAAAAGTCGAATTCTATTTTTCCCTCCCGTTAGCGATACCTTAAAGAGAGCCTGACCCACGGAGAGTTTATTATTCCCACGTTATCGATAGAATCGACAATAACACCCGTAACGATTAGCGCTATTTTGGGCGTCGCAGGCAAGATGGAGTCCGCTCCGATGTAACAGAGGGCAATGTGTGCAGAGCTTTCGAGAGAGGCTCTCTCTCGTCCGGAGGGTGTAACGTGTAAGCGGTAGGATAGTGAACGGGCGTCGTTGCAACGGCGTCGTTACGATCGTCGTCGTCGCCTATATTCGGTTCTTCCAGTCCCATGCTTCAGCCTGAATTCCCGATATTTTTATCGAAGCCTGCTTCGCCGTGCTTAAAATCGATATACCGATAATGCACGGACACTCGCAAATATACAACCGGACGTAACACTGTGCCTACGTAGTTTCTTCTCGGTCTATCACCTTCGCGTCGTCGGTGCGTGAACTTTCTCCCTTGAATTATTTTGACTCTTAACTTTTTTTTTTTTCGTCCGGCGTCTCGTCCGGTGCGCCGCGTCGTCGCCGGATTCTCCTTTTCCCACCGCGCGAGGGAGAGCGTCGCTCGTCGTTGGATCTTCATCCGTTGAATGAAACGAAACCGCGTGATTCCGTGAAGGAGGAAATAATCTTTCCCATTTTATTCGACGCGTTTAAGTTTATAACGAGGCACGGGATCCCTCCATTAAACTTGTCGACAGCCTTCGATAGTTTGAGCCCTCGATAATCGCTCAGCTCGAACGATTTTCCTGCGAGTTCGCCGAATAATCTACCGGTCGGATGAACGGAAAGGCTGTACGAGTAATTTCTCGTCTACTCGCGAGTTTGAACGCTTATTTGGTGCACGAGAAGCTAAGTTGACGTGAGCGAATAATTTTGTGGTTTACCAACAGTTCTCTCTCTCTCTCTCTCTCATCGCAACTTCTCCCCTCCCCATCCCTCACTCTCTCTCTCTCTCATACCGGGCAAAATGTCGGGCCGAAACTCGTCGGTGAAAAGCGGGACGCGTTTGGTCATCGTGTAAAGAGCCGAGGCTCGTCAGCGTGATTAATATTTGTAGACGTATGCGAGGAAATTTACGAATGCGCACGAGTGTAATACGCGTCGGCATACATTATACGCACGCCTCGGTACTTCGGGGGAATTACCGTTTACGAGTGTACCGCTAGTTTTGCCGCATGTTCGGGAGCTAATTTCTGATTAATTAACGAAATCATCGGCGTTGCCATGACGTTTTCAGGTACACGTTAAACCGTGCGTTTAACGATGATTCACCGTCGATTCTGTTGATATTGCCAAGGTTCGCTGAAAAGGATGATTGAAATTGTAAACGTGAATAATTTAGCCCGGATTTGTTAATATCGGCGGTTTAGCGGGAGGTGCTTTTGTAATTGATAGAGAAACGCGCGGGCTCCGTCCGTAGGATAATTTCGCCAGAAGAGTCTTGTTCGCGAAGTGGGTAATACGAGGCTCGCTCGAATGACCTGAGATAAACTTGAAAGCACGATCGCGGTCTGTTTAAGCGATTATAAAATGCAAGAAGCGGTCGCTTTAAATGTGAATGGCAGAGCTTTGTATAGAGCCGCGGTACAACGGGAGGATTCAGTTTATTTAAAAACCCACCCACGGAGCCCCGACTCACGTTTTATCCCTCGGGTTATATGAAAAATACTCCGAAGTGAAATATCGTCCGTCTTGTTATTCAGTCTTGCGAGCCTCGCCTCCCGTGAATACGTATCCAGCCGTAAACTCGTAATTTCGAACAAATTCTTGCTCGCGGGAAACTTTCCAATTGCTTTTACGAAGTATCAAGTAAATCTGCAATTATATCGAGTTGGCTTTCAGTTACTTACGGTGGTTCATTCGGAATATTATGCGGAAACGCGTCGCGCACGTTTTACTTTGGCTGTCATTGGTCATTCGTTACGCGACGGTGGTGTATATTTATTACGCGTATTAGTTAGATATGATTACGATTAATTATTTCCAAAGAGGGGGAGGGGGCTATCGTTTACCGGTGAGCTTGAAACGATCCTGGGTAGCCCGGGGCGCGATTGAGCGAAGTCAAACAAAAATAATAAATTTGATGTTGTGTTTTTGTTTTTAATGTTGCCGCGGCTAATTGTAATTAATAATTTTATCCGCCCGAACAAGGTAGATTTCCAGTATTTGTTTTCCTGGAAAAGGGCGATAGGTTTAATCAATTTAGGAACCCCTGATTCGGATCGTACCTAAGAACGTTTGAACCGAGAAGACCGTAATGAGATGACAAATTTTCCTGGGTTGAAAAAAGTAGATGAACGAAGAAATGATTGTACTTCTTGAAATCGTTTAGGGATAAATCCTATGACAAATCGAGCATAGTTTTAACGCTTCGCACCGCTGGTAGGGCATATCGGTTATCCGAAACTACTGCTTCCCCGCGAAGCACTCCGTATCTCTTAAATTTCGCGGACGTTCTCGAAGTTTGAGGGTAAGTTACGACGAAGCCCGTGGAAGATATTAGATCGCGCGGTATTATAAATTCAATTGGTTTTGCGTGGACGTTGCCAGACCGAGGGGACAAAACGGAATGCATCGTAGCAGATGTGGTCCAAGTTGTCCTACGCTGGGACTCGAACTTTGAAAATGGATGCTCGAAGTTGCCCCGGAAACCTCGGTTTTAACTCGCGGTATCTCGACGTGAGATTGTCACCGACTGCCAGATTATACGGCGGAGGACGAGCATGAGAGGATCGATAGCACATACGGCATCCGTTTGAAGGTGAAATTGAGAGAACGAGGGAGAGAGGGACAGAGACGGACAGAGACAGACAGACAGACAGACAGACAGGCAGACAGAGGGAGAGGGTGACGAGAAGACAAGGAGAGACGCGACAATAGGGGGCAGAAATAAGGAGATCGTAAAAAAGCGCTGGCTCGTCGATTCAAAGGATTCTCTCATAAATTTGATCTCGTTCGTTCATGAGGTTAACCCTTTGACAGATTTCACCAAAGTTCAACGGATTTCGCCTTAACCCTGCCCTAGGTTTGAATGCGTAATCGGAGCATCGAAAGAGTATGGGGATGCATGTCTAAACAAGAACCCCTCCCCCAACTCTAATGAGGGCAGGATGGTGGGATTAAAAAAAAGGAGCATCGAAAAAGTTAAAGGTCGTTGCCATAATTTTTTTGTACGCGCTTCACGACGTCGTCACTGGATCGCGATCGCATGATTTCCGACACGATCAATTTCAAGCGGGAGATCAACGACGACAGGGTTAAACGGAGGGGTTAAATATTCCCCCGCGGGGAGTACGAGCATCGGGTTCTCCCAACGATACGAGTATACCTGTTAATCAAGTTTTCGATTAGCCGAGCTGCGTGATTTTCCAATTACCGCGAATAATCGAGATTCGCGTAAGCACTCCCACGTTGACAGGGTCAAAAGTTCACGTTTGAGGAAGAATCTGGGAATAACGTTTTCAGCATCGCGCCGAGGAGGGGTCTCTTTTCCGTCGAAGATGGTCCGGAAATCGCAACGCGGAACGTAAACCGAAAGAGTAGAGACGCGAATCACTGGATGAACAAATTTGCTGGAACACGTTAGTTCGGGCGATGGGATGAACCAATATTTAATTAATACTCGTTACTTCGGAGTTCGAGTGAAGTTAAATACAAGTCTTCTGAGGGAGAATGGGAAGGCAGAGAAATTTTCTCCACGTCCCAACGACGTTCGCTCGAGGAGTTATCCAAACGTTGGGAAAATGTTTTATTAAAATGCCCATACGTAGCAGAAAAATATGGCAAATAATACAAAAAAAAAAAATCATGCTACTCGGTTAGACGTAGCGAGACAGATGTCGAGAAATCAGAAACGCTTGGGAACTCCGAGAGGCAGCTTTGTACGATCGTAGAGTATCTGGATCTTTATTTTCGAGTTACCACGCGCAACATCGATACCACGAGATTCTCTACCGAGAAATCGATTTGCCGTGTCTTAACGCGAAACACTATTACGCGTCGTTAATTACGAAGTAGTGCAGAGCGAACCTGGCCAAGTTTCCAAGCCGTTATCTCGCCGCTGGAAATATTCCTCGCGTCACGGTGATTTATCGCACTTATCGACGATAGGTCCCGACGGTTTCCCGGAAATTGCGTGGAAAGCATAAAGCGGGATTTCATTCGTAAGCGCGATCGACCCGAGGATGGTTCGTAAAAATTTTTGGTCAAGCGCGTGCGATGCTTACGCGAGAGATTTCTTTTTTTCCCCCCTTCGGGAACAGGATGAAGTTTGACCGATCGGGGGACCGTGACGATAACCGTAACGATAATAAAGCCGACTCCGAAACAAAAGCGATATATCGATCCACGATGGTCGCGCGTTTGCGACGTAAAAACGTTTTTTCCGAGATCCGATCGAACGTTAAACGTCGCTCCGTCACGATTCCCGTCGGTCGTCGAATTGAAATTTCGGTCATAATTCCGCATATCGAATCTTAACGACGGGAAGGTCGTTTCACAATTTTATCGAGCGTCGATTCTTCAGCTTCGAGCTCGGATCGTTCGCGCCGCTTTCAAACGACGCGTAATCGACTTTCGGAAAAGGGGGACGAAATTTGTGAATCCTAGTTTCTTCGGTACCTTGTCCGGCGATCTACGGAGCGAAACGGCTTGTAATTTTAATGCTCGGAGCGACACGATAGGCAGAAATTGCCGAGAACGCGTCGGCCGAAACGCTTCCGCCTATTCGCTCGGAACGCTGCTTCCTACAACCCGGAAATTCGAGAACGAGGCTCGCATGGATTTCGGAAATAACGCGTCGGCCGGCGCGAACGAGCATGCCGCCAAAAACATCGACGTGTCCAGTACCTGTGCCAAAACTCTTTAGCGTCGCGAAGCGGTATCGGTCCACCGCGGCCTACTTATATCTCCGTCGGGACGAACGCAATAAATTGAATTACGTCAAAAGCCGCTTCTACCGAGAATCTTAAGAGGCTCGGCCGGAAATAGCTTTTAGAGCTCGATCGGCGTAAAAACTTGTACAAACGATGGAAACGATATTGGCTTTTACCACGCGGAAAGATACGAATGGTAATGGACCAGGTTAACGAGGATCAAGAATAAAGTATTACGATCAAAGCGTGGGGAGAGATCACGATGAATATTTATGGACGTACGTCAACTTCCGCTCCCACGATCTCCTCGTCTAAATAATAATCCCGTCGACGTTGGCCGCGGGATTACGAAATTGACAGGTTGTTACCGTTAATTATAACAGTCGCGGGAATTAATTATTGCGTCAGATTCGTTCTCGATTCTGGCGTCGTTCGTTGCCCCGGAAAGTAGGAAAAGCCAGGTTGAGTGTCGCGCGAACGTTAAAAGGCAAAAATTTGCCAAATTGGTACGCTTTCGGGGCGCCGACGAATAATTTAGCAATAATTCTTGGCTCATTTCTCATTCCCGACCGAATCGCGAAATCCCACCGCGATCTCGTACTCTCGCATTGTCACTCACGGAAAATCCGACGAGATTTCATACTTTCCGCGAACCGAGGCGACGGCACGGTCTCGCGCGTATATTTGGAAAATTATATTATTTGTGCGCGGACGGAGAGGCATTAAATGAAACCGGGGATTAAAGTAACCGCGGGACGTTTAACGGTTACTTTTCTTTTCCGACAATAATTTCGCGGCGTACGAAAACACGCGAAGAAATAAACGTCGTTGTTCGGAAATATGAGAAAAGAATCGAGAAGATTTTCGATCGAAATTTAATCGCGCGGTGAATAAATGATTATTTCTCATTGTCAATCCAACGAATAATTTCCTATTGATAATTCCAGAATACACGAGAAATGTATACAATTTCCAAAATAACTGGAGTAAGAAAGAATCGAAAGATCTCTTTGGAAATTGAATACCTCATAAATAAACAAACAATTGTTTCTCACCATCGCAACAGGACCATTGTTTCCCAGATTATTCAACCGTATAATTTCTCACGATAATTCTATATCTCCGCGAAAACACCCGCGAAGGAGAAACGGCATGAAAAATTCCCTGTACGGCGAAGAGATTACGTTCAAAATGAAATTTCTCTATGAATAAGTGATAATTTCCCACCGTCTTAACGGGATTATTTCGTTCCATATTTCCCGAATGAATATTTCGCCGGCACCCTTTAGGGGCGGTCCCTCGCCAAGTTTTTCATCGTACCCGTCATCGTCCTCGCGCCGCCGAGGGTGGATAAATAATCGCGGCGCTCGTCTCGTCAACTTTTCACGACCTCAGTGCCGGCGTTATAATGCGCGCACCGGAGAATGCCAGGTGTCCTTCGTGCCAGATAATGTGAAAGTTAAATTAAAAGACACCGCCCTACCGACGAACGGGCCGGGCCGGGCTCGTTTGTTTATAAACTTTCGAACGGCGCATCGCTCATCGTCTTGCTCGCGGTAAGTCGATTCGCGACAATCGTTGCGCCACGAGTGGAAGAGAATGGAAAAAATTCGTCCGTCGAATTCGGGAACTTTTCACGCTCCTTCGCCGCTTTTCTATCATCCCCGTGGAATGCAATATTCACGGTACTTCTGGCTAGCTCGCGGCTACTTATCTTTATTCGCGCATACCCCCGCGCGGCGGATAGATCTGAAATATACGTAATGCACGGAATGTGTGTACGGCGCGAAGTTGACGCGTTGCCGAGGGATACGCTCCCATGTCCCATTTCCAATCGAGTCTGATGGGTAAGCGCAATTCCCGTGTACCCACCGCTATAATGGAATTTCAAATGTCAATAAAACGTCCAGGGTGGACAGTGTTCCTTGCCAAATCCGTATCGAACGTTTCACCCTTTCCGACGCGTCGATTGCACCTTCCGAGCGTGTAACGATTTATCGGGAATCCGCGATTCTTAATTACAGTGATCAGATTTTCCACGGATAAAGCTGACGGAGGAATTTTTAGATTTCAGAAGAGTCGTAATCTCACGCGTCAGGTTAATTCGCGCGGGGACTGATGTGCGTGTGCGGCAGGCAAGAGGCGTTTTTCTTTCGTTATGATCTAGATCGTTAAGCGGGAAAATTTTTCAATCTCGAGGTACTTACCGACGCAATACTTGGAGAAAAATTCTAGGATGTTAAACTCGTTGCAAATTCTCTGAACATTTACAAATCGACCGACGTACGTAACAGGAGTATTGTCGGGCTAAACGAAATTGCGTAACGCGAAATTGTCGCTGAATATTACAACTTTTTCGATCGAACTTTCGCTGTGCGCACCTGCACGCGGTGAGAGACCGTAGCAAACGAAATTGATCAATATCCACGAAAAAGTTGATATTGCCAGCGTTTCTCTCGCGCCTCCGATAAAGCCTTCTGTTTTTCCGCAACCCGGCGATCGATCGTCACGCAAAATTGGAATGCCAGTTGAGCGTAACTTTTCTCTGGCACCGTGCGTAATTGCACGGGGCGTTTTATCAGCCGAGAAAATTGCATGTATCGCAATAACAAGCTGCCTATCATGCTGGTATTGAAAACAGACGCCCGGATCAATTTTTCTATTTGCCTAACGATCCGCCGGACCGTGAAGTGGACGGACGCACCTTTAACTCTCGTTCGTTTCCCTCGAATAAATCAAATAATTAACGTAAACAATTGTATGCTTTCGTTCGATTCTGACCGCATCATCGGTCTTGTAATTTTTATTTTTTCTTTTCCTTCATCCTTAATATGGAAAAGAAATGAGCAAAAGCGGGTATAAATGTTTCACTATCCGCGTCGCGACGGTCGTTAAACTCTTTAGAGCGGGGCGTAAAAAAAAAAAGAAAAGAAAAGTACCTGACTGCTTTACGGGAACACAAACGCAAAGGGGTATTGTGAAATGTCACTTCGAATTTATCTTTCTTTCTTTTTTCCCTATCCGCGAAAAGTTTTCCACCCCGTCCGCGGAATACGTTCTATCAGAAAGTTCGCCGTGGAAAGCTGACTTTCCCTTAAGACCGAGGGAAGAAGTCCTGGATAAGGAATCGTCCTGCTTTGGGATTCGAGAATCCCTGTTCTCGCTGGTGTGTGTCCTTTCGCGTAACTCCGGGGAACGGTACGAAAAAGCTGTACTGTAAGAAAGGACGAGTCTTGGTACGACTTTCGAGTAACGACTGACCCACGGGAAAAGTCGAATTAGCGGGAGAAAAATTCTGCTTACGAGGGGAATTTCATTTCGCCATTGAATCCCGGTTTTCCGCTCGAGAGTTCGCGACTTGGTTTAATTGCCGAGCTCGGTCGTCGTAGGAGGAATTTTGAGAAACTGCAAACTTGGTGGACAATTTCGAATACGAGATTCTCTTGGCGAGAGTAACGAATGGACCCGCGGTTTCATAACTTCGCGACGATATTCGATCTTTATGAGTTTCCCAAGCGCAACGTTTATCGCGTACGTCGAGGGGAAAAAAAAACAAAGAGAAGATCTCGTCGCAACGAGGAACGATAAAAAAAAAAACAGACAATAGCGCTTGATTACGAACAGAGAAGGAAAATGGTCCCCGGTATATGTTTTACGAGTTGCATCGTATCGCGCGATATTGCTTCTGCGTTCACGGTCAAGTGTGCGAACGATGGAGAGCTAACGACGAGGAAGAACGCGCTACGTGCTTCTGGCATCGTCGTTATTCAAATAGAACGTGTACGAATGGCAATTCTTCTTTCAATTCGGTGGACGACGATTCACGGTCTCGTTCCCGTTCCATGGAAATGGGTAACGAGAATCGCGACGGAAGTAATATCTTCTAGAAAAACCAGCCTCGTACCTTGATCCGCGTACCTCGTTTGTCGACGCGCCGGTTATAATGGGAAATGCGATGGGGAAAAGTGTGCTACTCGTATTACTCATCTACGTGAAGTTCTCGTTACCGCGGTAACCTTACCTCGAAGGTTCTCTCGAGTGTAACTCTACGGCACAGAGCAGCTGTAATCGACGGTAAGATAATTACGTAAATAATCTTTGCGTAAAAACTTGATCTCTTCATCTTCTTTCTTTTTTTTTCAATCTCGTCGCAACGTAAGACCGCGGGGCGAAACGACGCCGTTGCAGTTGACGTTAAGCTTTACGATTCCGTTTTTATAACTTTCTCCTTTCCGCGAGGATGCCTCATTTCCTTACGACTTCGGGGGTTGGGGGTTGGGGGTGGTGGTGGTGGTTATTCCAGGGGAGGGAAATGTTTCCTTCAAACTGAGGCACTTTATATACGTATATCGGGCCGTCGAGACTAAGCGGATGTGACGGAACAGCCGTGAAATCGGACGGAATTGGCTTCTGGTTCGAAAGGGCGGTACAGGGAACTCGAAAGATAAGCTTCCGGGATCACGGGTGTTATCTTCTAGAAATCTAGTACTTGTAAATGGTAATGCGAATAGTCGCGGGAAATTTCTGTGATCAATTATCCTGGAAAATACGAGCCATCGATCTCGTGGCCGCGATCTTTCTGCAAATAAGAGAAAAGAAAAACCGTCGAGCGGCTAGGATACTTTTACGTTTTCTTGATAATTCGAGGAAAGTCTGACTTCGGGTTCTTTGTTTTCGCGGCGCTGAGTGCTTCGCGGAACTTTTGCATTATTCAGACGAAAGTTTCGGGGTCGGTAGGAACGGTCCGTCGGGAGGGAGCATTATCGAGAGTCAGAGATTAGTCAGCGTTTTGAAGTCTATTTAAACGTTAATCCGTCCGATCCCTCGCGCTCGAGCGACAATTTTCGCGGGAACCGATAAATCGAAAGTACGAGACACGATCTGTATTTAATGGAGACACACAATGTTCTGCGTCACGCGCGCCACGTACACGTGCATCGGACAATGAATAATGGATGCCGAGTGGGATATAAAAGCCCGTGGAACAAGAATAATAGACAAAAGGAGGCGAAAAGTACGGTGAAACCGAGACGAAGAAGATACAGCCCCGGTAAAGCTACAAAATGCAGACTCTCGCAACGCGAAAATATCGGATAGAATTTCTTTTTCACTCGCGCCCTGTCGACAGAACCACCGCGCGCAACGATTCGACGTTTTCAAAAATCTGATACCCTTGTGCCTCTGTTCTTTTTTATCTCTCTCTTTTTTTTCGGCGTAACATCGCACGCTTGTAAACTCCGCAAGATCATCCGAGAATTCATTCGCTAAGAAATGCACGATCATATTTTTTAAAAAGGAGATGACGCGTCGAATATCGTTCCTGACACTCGATATTTTAATACGATTAATTTGATTCTTAACGATCTCCGGGGGATCACGGCGGCACGGAATTTCGCTTTACTTCAAGCTCGACGAAAATCCATTTTCCTTTCGCGTTTCCGCGGCAGCAGCTGGCTGCAAAATGTACTCCATAGATTTGCACGTTTCGATTGCAGAAAGTAATGAAGTGGCTGTTCCGTGCTAGCACGGTTTCCGCCGATACGTCACCGGTTCGAACTTACAGAATAGGAAGGTAACGGACTGGAAAATGAGAAAGGGTGGGGAGAGGGAAATGCAGGGGTAACACTAATCTTTCTTTTTAATAATTCTCGCGAATCTGCGCGGGTAAACAGTCCGTGACTTTAATTAAATTGTTCTTCATCCAAGGGTATCGTTATACTCGTTGTACACACCTACAGGGTGTTTCCGAAACGGTGGTCCGAGAAGTATCGAAAAACTTTGGAGAAACTTAAATTCGCGATTTCGTTTCCGAGATACGCCGATTCAAATTTTTTAACGCGTTCTAACGTGCGCGTAATATTCGTAATATGCGTAACATGATTATAAACACGCGAGTAAATATTCGTAAGCTCGATGTAATCGACGTACGAACACCCTTGCCTATATGGGTCGAAGTCATTTTGAACACCCCTCGTAAGGGATGTTTTCTTTATTTAATGCTTATTTTTGTTTTACCTCCTTTCGTGGTCAGAGCAGAGTCTGCGATTTTTACGACATCATTTCAGAAACACTATGTATACATTAACGTTACGCGCACCTCGGAGGACATTCTCTTCAAAGAAGAAACCCATAATTTACGCCCTACTTAAATTATCACGGCTACCGTTTCTTTACGGTCGTTTCCTATTCATACGCGCGCGTACGTGTCCACCGTGCTTTCACTCGTCCGCCCGTGATTAGCATAAAACGATAGGCAAGATTAGCATGAATGGGCAATATCTTTTTGGACTCCGGTAAAAGTCGAGAAATCTCGGGAACGAATGTTTCGTCGCCGTACGCGCGTCTTCGACGAACGAAAACATTTTCCTTTACGGTAAAGTCGAGTAGGTACTCTCGTCGCCTCCTCGAGAAACGTGAAAACCGTGAACACCGTTTCAATATTTGACGTTCAACCTCCCCGTGCAAACACCAGCGCCGAGAACCTTCCTTTCCCGTTAACTTGATTTTAATTCCGCTAACCTGATTCTAATTAGTAAAAACGGGGTGAACAGAGTCGCCCTATGTCTCCGATACCACGTTTGCGTGGTTACTCGCCTCTCGCGATACTTTGCTAATTAAACCGTTTTAATTGTTACTCGTCGCTCGAGTGTTACATGATTTTCATTTCTGAAACCACCGTCGGGTGTCGTCGTCGGAGAAAGTCGTCGCGGTTAGTTTATTAATTGTCAGCCGGGACGTTTCGTTGCGCGAAACAAACGGCGGGACACGCATTTCGAGCATTTATCATCCTCATCCCCCCTCCCTCCCACCCCTCCCCATAGGGGGTCGATATTAATTTTGTCTACGACCGTGCCGAGAATACGAAATACCTCCCGACATGTCCAAGTTGTCCGACTCTCCTCTTAAAGCGGCTTTCGAGAAGCGCGGTTAAAGTTTCGATTGGCCTAGTAATCTTCGCCCCAGTAATCTTTGCTACAATAGCTTCCCTTCAAAGCTCGATTTAAAAATGAACGTTTGCGAGATGCTGCGAAAAGTCGGCGATCTTTAAATCGAACGTGCTCGAAGAGTCGGTTGGAAGGTACGCTGAACTCCTTTTTTCACGCGATAGATACGTTTCCTTCCCCATACGATTCGCCAGAAACTATTACATTATAACAGTGCACAGTGCTGCTTAATTTTTTAAGTGTGGTAAAAACGCAGATTTATTTGACACATTGGTACCAAATACTGCAATTTTTACTAGTCTAGTCACAGACGCCTAGACAATTATAATATTTATAATAAATTTGCCAAAAAAGGAAGACTTTCTTGAACCGTGTACCTTCAAATTCACGTAAAAAGCGAGTTTGGTGTATATGCATTGTTTATCCTATACAAAAAATTCTATTGAAATAAAGGAAATTTTATTTAACAACGCCGCAGCCGTATGCGTTATTGTTGCTTTTCTGGCGCAACATAGAAAACATCGGGAGAAACGTATAAATATTCCACGTTACCGCGGTTATTTTACTTTCTACCCGAAAGCAGTTTCCATTCCCTCTTGTATTCCACCGATATTTTATTCCGACACTAGATACGAAGGTGGGACGATATTAGATACTAAAACAACGACCAGGAGGATTCGTTGGAAGATCTTCGTAGGCCTCGTCCCTGTTTTATTCCGCCCTTTTGTATCCCCCCCCCTCTCTCTCTCTCTACCTCTTTTTCGTTCATGCTTTCGTGACGCGAGGATCACGCGGGACGTGACGCGAGAAGGCCTCGATCCGACTCTACTTCGGTTTGATATTTCCACTTTTATCGCTCCCCAGCCCTTCCCCTCGCGTTCGACTTTTATGGGGCGAAAACCTGATTGAAAGTCAATCCGCCGTATTGGTACATCTTTATTTTACGAATTGTCCTGGAACGAGCGTCGTTACTCCGATTCCAATCGCCAAGTGCTCCGACGTTGCGCGCGCGACGATCTTAGGCCGGGGTCACGCGGACGTATGTAATGTACCAAGTACGCGCGTAACAACACGCGTAATGTACGTCCGTGCTAACAATACATTACTGTTTCTAAACGCGTTCACGCGAGCGACATGTGCCAAAATACACGCGTCTGCAATGTTTGTTGACGTCTCTCGGCGAACGGTGTATGTACGCGCGTAATAGAGAAAATACGTCGATAACGATTCGACGTCCGTTCGTACGCGCGTGATTTTATATGCAAACAATGTACATTGCCGCCTAAAAACCGTCACGACCAATCACAGAAAATGCGATATTCAGTTCTATGTATCACTGAATTCAGATTCGCTGTGAAAAATCAAAATATCATCATGGCCTACCTAAAATCGTTTATTCTTATTGAGAATATTACACTATGAAGACCAAACTCATGCATTTTCTACAAAACTTTATTTTTAAACAATATAATTAAAAGATACAAGGTCCAGTCTCGCGTAGTTGTACTTGGCCCGAGACAAGACCTTGTCCCTTGATTTCGAGAAATTCAGTACACGTTTTAGAGTTAATTATTGTTCGGAGGAATATCACCTTTCAAAATGCCTAATAACAACACCCTTTATCGCTTTTCCTGCAATGTCAGGAAAACTGAGATTGGCCATGATGGTTCTTACACGACGATGTTATACGTATCGCAATGTATGTTTACGCGAGTTGTTACGCGCGTACTTAGAGCCGTGTGGCCCCCAACCTTACAACGAGAATCCGTTGTTTATTCCGTTACCGTAACCATAGCCATCGGATCAGGTTTGCGCGCCGGCAGGGTAGAAGTCGAATTAGCGAGAGTGATTCGAGGTTAGCGATTCGAGAGAAATCTGACACGATTAGTATTCGGCGTCCGATAGAAATTTTCGACGATAAGTAGCGTTAAAGTCCAAGTTGTACCGGAACGAGTTGTCCCAATGGCAGTAAAACTGTAGGAACTCTCGCTCGGTTATAGCGAATATTCGGGAGTCGTCGCGGATGAGTTTGTTTAACGATCGGGAGCGGCGAAACTCCAGTTTCCTTATCTACGTAATATTTTAACCGTTGCGGGGGACCTAGGAACTTTTCGTGGGGCGCTTTAATGTCGGAAGATAATATTCTAGAGGCGTCCGTTTCGGACGTGCCCCGGTCGAATCGGTAATTGGTCAGGAAAAGGAAAAAGAAAAAAAACTCACGACGTAACGATTACTCTATTTTTTTCCCATAAAGTAGTCGGACAACCTTTGTCTTATAAATTCGACACTAATCGATCCGTCGACACGCTTTTTTGAACCGACCGACGCAAATTACCGGAAATTGTCACACCGTCGATCCGCGACGGATATAACGCCCGCCTACGTTAACATAATTAATATATGTCAAAAAGGGGAACGGTCTCCGCTGCTCGTACATTACGATAAATTATGCTAACGCGCGATCATCCTAATATTTCGCGGAACCGCACGCGTAATTTGCATTTCGATCTAATTACCATTTCGATTTGCCGCCGCACAGATTTGATATCATCGCTCGCGTTACGGTTCGTAATATTTCTCGTTTTAGCGGAATCACCTACTTCGTTGATTTCTATGATAATAAGAAATGGGTAAAATGTTTCTGAGCAGAATCATGAGAATTCGCGAAAACGGACTATCTTCTTTAACAAAATTCGTTTCGGCTCTTGCAAACATTATAATGAATCTGCATAAACAACCCTGATCTAATGATAATTCTACGTAATACAAGATGCCCAGAGTTATTCAACGCTACTGAGAAAGATTTATCGACGTCGATCGAGAGGAAAGTTCGAAATAAGAAAGCGCGCGATAACTCGGTGCCGAATTAATCCTACAATTTCAGTTCGATAATCTCGTTAACGGGTTCCGCGAGTGGAATTCACAAGGATCCGTTGAATCGAGCGTATTTACGAATCGGCAAAACGAGCAATCCCGTTGGCAAATGAACGAAAATGATGGACCGAATTCGATTCCGCCTTGGTCCAATTCGAACCGATTTATCTACCCGTCATAATTGCATCGGCCTTATTTCGCGTCGAACGTCAACATTGTCATTTCGTCAATCTTTCCCCCGGGATTTTCGCGAAAACTTGCATCGTTGATCGTCGAACGTACCACCGTCGGAAATGTTGTCTCTCGAATATTTTACTTTTTCGCGTTTGCCAATATTATCTTTTCTCCTTTTCCCCGAGAAGCCAGCGAATTTTGTTTGGTAGACTGATAAATCAGCTCTCGTGCACCGAAGATGATTACCCGAGTCTACGCAAAGGTGAACGTTGAAAAGAACGTTGCTTCCCCTCTCTATCGTTGATTGCTCACCTTTGGGGATGCAAAAGCGGAAGAAGAGGGGAAGGGAGGTTAGCGATGGTGGGGGGAGGGGCGGGGGGGACAATGCAACGGTTTAAAGCCCGGCTTATATGATTGCGGATGATAATGCGGCAGACTGATGGACTTTGTGCATGCACGACGCTAAATTGGAAAGCTTGTAACTCGCGCGACTGTTTTATTCGACGTGCAACGTATCGACTTCTTTCGCGTGGTGGAATACAAAACGCGTATCCTCGATCCGAAACGCGCGATCTCCGATTCGAAGCGCATTTCCTTAATCCATTTTGAAAAATCGTTTTATTCTACCCTGACTTCGACGTCGAACTTTGTCGCTCGACTCGCCGCTTTGTTCCTATTCGCGACGTTAATTCGCAATCCATTGGATCGCGTCCAGAGTTTTAAATAGTTCGAAAGACGCGTAAGTCGATAAACGAGATAAAAGCAAGAAAATCTCGTTGGCGCAGAATGTTACGTACAATTCCTTTTTGTTTTTCTTTCTTCTTTTATAGTCCGTGCTATCAAGATAAATTAATCTTTGCACCCTCGCGAGAAGTGGCGTTTTCTGGAACGAGTATTACGAACCTGCCATCAATTATGCTTCCGTTAATGAAAACTGAGGGTTGTAATTGCGAGTGCTTTTAGGAGTGTCGCTACTATCCCTGGGAAAATAATGCATTCCTTTTGCCGTTGCGATCGCGCCCAAGGGTTAGTTCGGATGCGAAATGGCGGGCTCTGTCGTCGTGCGCGTTCCCCGTTGGTTTCATTTCGAGAAAAGACATCTCCGCCTAGCAGTTATCGCGTTCCGTGTAAAAGAGTAGAAAGGAAACTCAAACGTAGTTCCCGGACTCGTATCGCGCGGCGTTAATCTTCCCGCGACGAATGCATTCTCCCTTTCCCGCGTTACTCCGTGTCTTTAAAATCGGAAAACAAGATCGATGGCATTCGTATCTTTTTTTTTTTTTCTTTTCATCCCCGGTACCATCGCGAGAGAAGTTCGCCAGTCTCGCGGTTTCATTAAGAAACTTCCATTAACATCGAACACCTACGGGAGAAACGAATTACCAGTTTGCGGGAAAGCAATTTTTCCGAAGTTTCCTATCGAGTCCGATCGACTTTGCTCTCGCGTCTTTTCTATAGATGTCAAATAGTACCCGTCACGGCCCGTCACGATCTTTTCCATTTCTTTCCCCTCCCTCATTATTTAATTAAAACTCGAACAGAGAGCCGGGAGACGAGAAACACTCGGTATCGCTTACTGCGCTTTTTTCTTTAACAAATATAATCTCACTGAAGTTAGTATTCCGTGGAAAGAAGAACGGATAGTAATTCCTCATTGGTACCTTCGAGAACGTCCAGGCGAGAGATAGCGCGTCGTTATCGCGATTAAAAAGAAAGGTTCGCGCGGGGGGCAACGCGATTTCTTTCAATTTCCCTTATCCGGACGTTATCAAAGCGAATCGTTAACCCGGAATGTGGAGCGGATTCTATTTCCCATTGCTGGAGGAACGACCGTGTCTCGGAACAGGCGGAAACTACGGCCACTTATTACGGATTTTGATCGGGCCTTTATCGAATTAGCTTTAAAAACGGAGCGTGTAATCTCTCTTTGGACGCAGCCACGCGAGCGGACGTGCAAAGAGCAGGAGGGTGGTGGGAGCGTATGGGGGGGTGGGGTGGGTGGGGGCTGAAGGGGTTGAGAGAAGGGGAGAGGCGGAAAGAAAGCCGCGAAACCGTAAAACCGTCAGGTAGAAATTTCAATTCCACGGTAGAAGGAACCCCCGCTAGGCTCTATTCGGTAGCTCGATTAACGGAGGAAAAGAATTAAGGGTGCCTACCACCGTCCCCATCCCTTCGCCCCTTCCGCGTTCTCCTCGGTCACCGAATTAACGAACTCACAATCAGCTGCATTCCGTTCTTTCGCCTTTTTGTCCAGTTTCACGGGCGACGATGACCCGACGATATTTTCGTTCACGCGAATAATGGAATTGTCGAGAAAATGAAAAATACGGAGGGTGCGTTTCGGAGGGAAGAAAGTACCGTTAGCATCTTTCATCGTTTATTCCCTCCGTCCCCGTAGGTGACATTATTAAACAACTCTATTTTCGCCACGGACAACGTCGACATTACCGATTCAATTTTGTATATCGCGGTAAACGCGCGGCAAACTGCCGATGTGCGGACAACAATCGAGAGGCGAACCGTCGACCGTCGCCGTTGACGGGGAGTTTTCTATCGGACAAAAACCGCGAGGATATATGTGCGCGCGAACGCTTTGTCCCTCGGCGGACAAACGATTCGTCCGTCCTGTCGATGAATCGTTCATAAATTGCAACGACGGAAATTTGAATTACCGAGGTTACGATTAAGATCCGCCGTGCCAGACATCCGTCGATGATACATTTTGCAGACTCTTTCCCACAATGTTTCCAATTCTAAGATTGATTTTATTCCACTCCATATTTCACTGCTTTTAATTCAATGAAGACAACGTTCGCCCGTACCGCTCTCTTTGTTATATTCTCTACAGCGGTCGCGATTAAAGCTCGTGCCAGACTTCCATCATGAAAAATTTGTTAAATTCGCTCGTACAATATGTTTCCAATTTGAAGATTGATTTTAGCCCATTCCATTTTTCAGTTTTTAATTCATCAAAGACAATGTTCGCTGGCACCACTCTCTTCGTTATATTCTCTACAGCGGTCACGACTAAAAGTCGCCGTGGCAGACTTCCGTCGCGAACAATTTTTACATTCCTTCGTACAATCTTTCCAATTTTAAAATTGATTTTATTCCACTCCATTTTTTCGTAATTTTGTAATTCATTAGAAACAATGGTCGCTCGTACCACTCTCTCCGTTGCATTCTAAATCCTAAAGGATCTTCGATCGCTTAGCGGTAATTAATTACTCGATGTTCACAATCGCTTGGCCGTAACCGAGTAAACTTGTAATTCGCGGAGGGGTGGGGGGGGGGGGGGGATGCACTGTCAATGATCCCGTAACGTCAGCTTACGAGTACTTGAATACGAACAATGTTCGAAACCGGAACATACGCGATGTTCCGCTGATTACTCTGCGATTGATAGGCAAATAATTAGCTCAACGTAGACAATCGAATAACAATCCATCGGCGTCAATAGTCGTCGGTTTTCGCGAGTCTCGTCGAGTTTTGGAGCTACATCGATCGGATAGTCATCGTCGAAGCTACCTTTCGATCGTGCTGATATAAATTTGTCGGTTTGACGACAGTTTTTGAACGGTACATTGCACGAATGATTACGAGGAGTGCGCGTGATCGCTGCATTCGTAGCGTGACGCGTGCGTGGCGCGAATGAAAAGGACGGTAAGCGTCAAGTGTCTTTTGGGAAAAAGGCGCGAAAGGCAGAGAGCCGTTTGCGACGTCACGACGGAGAGAGGTGCCGCGACGCGGATAAAATTTAACTTGACGCCCCGACGTAATAAGACTTGTGTGATGTTCATTTAATTTCTCCTTTTTATGTATTTTATCTCAGACTATAATAGTAATCCTTATATCATTTTTGGACAATGTTTCAAAGAAGTCTGCGCGTGGTGACACGTTTCCCTAATTCGCGTTCTCTCAATAAATTTCATACATTTATAGCGATTATCTCTGTTTCATTTCATCCGATGATTGATAAATCGTTGCTTTCTCGTCGGCTCGTCGAACGAGTATGTATCTCGGCGCGGTCGAACGATATACCTTCACGGAATTGTTTTCTTCGTTAATTACTCGTACGGACCTGTTTCTGATATTGAATTAAGCGGCTAATAGCGCGGTGAACGATGAAAAGGTCGAAGGTTGTTGGTTCGTAGTCGAGACGTGGATTTATGTATGTAACGCTAACGCGGCGTTACGTATTAATCATAGCGTTGTGCCCGGTTCGTTCGCCGAAACAAAGCTCGAGGTGGATCTCGAGGCGGTGCGCAAACAGAGTTGGCACGAAAATTACCGCGAAGAAAACTCGAGCGTGAACGATTAATCGCGAAAGTTTCATTTAGGCGACGACGCGAGGTCCGAACATTTTTTTTAATCGACAGTACCGTCGCGCCGAGTCGGAGCGATTTTATTTCCAAATCGAATCGCTGCGCGACGAACGTCGATCGTGAAATTAGCTTCGAGCGTCGATAAAATTGACAACGAGCGAGTATTAATCGTGTCGAGTGTCACTCGTCGGAGGGGTTGTGATGTAATTTGAAGAGGCCGATAAGCATCGAATTGTTCCGAAAATTACGCGATTTCGCAGTTGCGGCCCGAACGATGCTCGAACATTAACGACGCATCGCGCGTTATATTATCATCGAATTTGTCGCAAAACGCGTCGCGCTGATTTTTTCGTACGAGTTTTATTGCCGAACTGAAATTATTTGGAGACTGCGGGTAATTTGTTTATATCGATGCCATGATTACGCGACGATTAAACGGTGGACGTATAAATTCAAAATTGTTTTCGATTTCAAAATAAAGTTTATTAATTTGTATTCGACGGGACATCCATTCCTTCGGAGAGTATAGATCTACTCTCTCTCTCTTGTATCTAAACCAGAAACGTTATACAACGTTCGGACAATAGAGTTGTAAACTGCCTGTTGTAAAATAAATCTTTCTCTCATCGCGCGGACGAACTTCCGAGTTGATGTACGCTGTACCGACGTTAAATTTCAGAAAGGAGCATCGAGTTCCATTCGGAAAATTAATTCCGGATATCCGTACCATCGATCAAACGGCATTTCTTTATTTTCCGCCGTGCAAACCGCGACGACATCCTTGCCGCTATTGTGCGATTCAACGGGTGCTATTCGATCAATCCCACCGAAGAGCAGCCGTAGCGAGGACATTCAAAAAAAGAGGAGCTAACGCATTTTCCACGGCCGGAAAAATTGTTCCGACGGTGCGAAACAAATTTCCGTCGTAAAAAGTGCTCGCGACATAGAAGGAGCGAATCGAGTTGCTGCCAGCGGCGGGGGTTGGGAGGAAAAAAAAAGAAGTGAAAGAGTTTCCGGTCTATCCCCCGGGCGTCATAATTAAATCCCGTTTATCCTGATTGCGATCTGACGAGAAAAGGGGGGGGGGGAGGAAAAAAGACGACACGGTTTTCAAACTCCATTCGCGAAACCTTTGGCTATTATCAATGGAATATCATTTCGCTCAGCTCGTCGGCTTTTTCTCGAACGTTGAAACAAATTCGGTCAGGGGGAAAACGCAGACTTTGATTTCCACGTTCTGATTGGATCACGACGATACCCATTAATATCGCGGCGAATGACCGATTACTTCGGGTTAGGGAAATTTGTGCTTGCGGATACGTACCCATTTAGTTCGCTTTAAACTTTGAATTTTTGGTTTGTAGAAGATATCGGTCCAACGCGAATTACTATTATCGGCCATTATTGACACACTCCCTGACAATCGGACGAATTGCGACAGAGAACAGTTATTCGTTACTAAGAGCATCGGCAGCAGCGTATCGCAGTTGTGCAGCAACGCAAACGTAACGAACAATGGTACCATCAGCTAATTCTCGAAAACTCGAATCAAAAAGGACGCAATGTAGCGCCGTTAATTAGCTATTATTGGCAGTACAGCAGCGCCCGCGCTAAAAGAAGCGAGGGAAAAACCGGTTTCGGTTCTAGCCTTGGAAAAACAGCACGTTCGGATGGGACCTACCAGAGAAATAAAGAATCGCCGTGCGAATATTAAACGTAAAAACGTTGGGAGCGGCGAGAACGATTGGAAAACGCGTTCCAATTATGAATTTTCATTCTAAAAAAAAAACGACACGCGCTTCAATGTTTTCTCCCAAACATTTTGCAGCTTCGTCATGAATTCTCTGAAATATAATTCTATCGGTAGCACCTCGAAATATACTTTTCGACAAAAATCGAATCCTCACCCTCGAAGCATTATGTACCTAACGCGCGTGAAACGTGGAGTGCCTAGGGAAGAATGTCGAGTACAACGACGCACGGGGATGTAAAATATTAGGGTAAATTGGTAACGCGGACGTGAGTCAGATCGAATTAAGGGTGCATTATCGAGGAACCACCCCAAACGGCGACGATAGTGGCGAGGACGAAGTTACGTTGGATTACTCAGGATTAGGTTTATCTCGGGCACTCGAGTTCTCCGAGGGTAAATGGCCTTCAGCCCCCGTAAGAGAGAGAGAGGGTGCCCTTCATTATGATCGAGAAAGGTCAGAGTCCGAAGTGTTGTTGTTTCGTGAACGGCATGGATCCGTCGTCGGGGCGCGAGTGAGTATATCGACTTTTATTTTTCTCACGAGTTACGCGAAAACATTTTCCATGGCGCGCGGTAACGCTCTTCGTATCCGGGAAAGATAATTACACCTCGACGGTAATGCGCCGAGCGATATAAAACGGAGATTGACGAAGATCTATCCCTCTTGGAAAATAAGGTTCGACTTGAGTTTACGACGGGAAAATTAAAGTTCCGTCGGGAAACGCTTCCTCGAGGAGAGCGAATTAATTTGGTAGAAAACAATGCGAAGAGAAAATTGATGGTTAGACGGCGATTAGGGCGTTATACCGGCGTACGATCCAGAATGCTCATTTTACCGATCAAAACGATATTGAGAGTGAAACGGAGTTCGATATGTAATTTGCGAGAGGCGCAAATTACTCCGATTCAAGGCGTGCTGACCTCTCGCCACCTCTTCAATGCCCCGGGATCCGGGAGGTCATTAAGGTAGCGTAAAAGAAGATGAAAGAAGAAAAGAAAAGAGGAAGGCACGTTACTTGCTCGAGGAGAAGCGTAATTTCGATTCGAGTTTACCCGAGTAGCATCGTTGGAGAACGAAAAGATTGGAAAAATCCATTGTAAGGTCAAATACGCGACAGCAGGAGAAATTGTTCCGACTGATATCAGAAAAATTGAAAGATATATCTCCGCGTAGATCGCGTTTTCGTCAATGTATGATTTTTTCATTTGGCTGCATTCCCGTGAAATATAAATTATGGCAGAAATATATGGCATCGTTAAACGGAAAGGCTGGTTATACTCTTACGTGCGATTTTTCAATACGCTAATGCACGGGTTTGAAATATGAATAATAAAAAAAAAAAACATATATTTTATTAACGCGCATCGAACTGGTTGGAACGTGACACTGAGCGCAGGCAAAACGAATATTCGGCGAAATAAAGTCGCTAAGAAAAATGTAGGAATATAATATACGTGTGCGGGGAGGTGTGTTGCGTATCCTCGGTGTTTCTCAGAATTTCCCTTGAGAAACAATGCGACTGAATTCAGAAAAGTCGTATGAATTATTCCAATGGAGGTGTTTGGCTACGGCATCGAATTTCGCATGCGCGCATCGTAACAACGTAACTCCGAGCTGCGCGATAATCGTAAAGTCGATAAAGAATAATGATTCGCGAGCTCCTACAAACAGCGGAGAGAGAGATCGTCGATCGTAGAATAATCGGTGCCCATCGACGCTTCGAATACCCAAAGAGAAAACGAGATTCTCAATTGCGCCAATTTAGAAAATTCAGAAGGAAGTTGCTCCCCGTAATTAAAAAGTTCAATTACTCTACTTTCGAGTGAGGCGTTGATCACAGCGATCGGATATATTCGGTGCCCTCGTGCCCCGTCGAACACAACCGTGCGTTTCGCGTAATTGGATACGGGAGTTACGTTGATCCTGGTAAGGTTATTTAACCAGTAGATTAAGTTTCTCATAATTGCGAGAAGTTCGTCTCCCTTCGTTATACCTTCGACAACAAACGCGTCTCGGAATGATTATTCGACGAATCAATCGAGCCTCGGTAAGAATTTCAATTCCCTCGCGCACTTACGACGATCCAACGTTATTCGAGCGCTGCGTTCTACGAAGTTCGCCACGATTTTCCAAACCCATGGAACTCGCGTAGACGCGTAGAATCGATCGGTTTCAATCGCGACGTTTTAATCTCCCGTCAAAGTTCAACGATGCACGATTTTATATGAATAATTCGGGTAACTTTAATGGAGCTTGACGGGATGAAAATTCGCCATACAAAATACACGGAATAACGATATTTGCTTCGAGTATGCATGTTTCAAAGATCCCGCCCAGCGCTAAGGTACTCGATGCGGTACAAAGGATTTGCGACAAAAGCCCGTTCGCGAAATTTCAGTCGGCGAAGTTGGTCCCAAACCGTGGTGTGCGTGGGAGTCGATGGTAAATTCGTGGCGAATCGGGATTAAAAGTTGGGACACAATTTAGATGCGATCCGTGCTCGGATGTTACAAAAGTGCTAACGATAATTGGATTGCAGCGATATGAAAATTCAAGAGAGTCAATAAAGCTTGAGGGAGATGTTTATAGAGAAGTTCAACAAACTCGGTTATGACAGTAATCACTTTGCTTCGCGACATTCGAGGTACACCATTTTTACAAAAATCTTATTTTCCGTTACAGCTGCGGCGGATTTCATTTCGCGCTCCCGAAGCAAAATATTTGCAGTGAATTTTACGTTCGCGTTGTATTTTTGATAAACCCTTTTTACTGTAAACTTGATGATCCTTTTTTTAACGCGATATAGATGAATGTTCCTTTTTGAAATATTTTTCGCCAAAACCAGCGTACGTATTACGTTCGTTAAATATACGTGCTCGCGGAATTATAGTTTATCCAATTGGGAAATCTCGTACTGGCGGTAAGAATTAATTAGGATTAACTGGTTGCGGTTAATTAATGACTCGTGGCTCTGCTCGGATTATAATACATCTGTGTATACTCGGATCAGGCTACGTTCGGTCTTAGCGCGAAGATTATTCTCTGATAATCTGAGATCGACTCGTCCGTGGAACGAGCAATCGACGGTTTATTAAAACCGACGAGATTTGCGCGAGCACCGTCGAAACAGAAGTGCACGCGAAACGAATCGATCTTCAAATGAATTTCGTCCCATGCCGCGAGGCACGAAAGTATCGAGATAAATAGATGGTTGGAAGTAGATAAGTGCTTTATTAGTCAGACGAGAGAACGAAGGGTGAGAGCGGTGTGGTAAATAGACACGATCCTGTAGCAAATCCAACTCAAACCTCGCTCACGTTCAACCTAGATTTCACTAAAACGGCCAGAGATGCGGAGAGGGATGGCAAGTGAGATGTATGTAGAAAGAAAAAGAGACAAATGCGGTGGGGGAGGAAGAGTGAGAGAGAGAGAGAGGAAGAGGGAGAAATACCAAGAAACATGGAGTAGAAGTCTGACGCGAAAACGATCTGGATTATCGAGAACAATCGCCGCGAGCATTTTCTGGAAACTTCAACCCCGAGGACTGATATATCGACGATGCAACGATAATTATCGACTGCGCCCACGACGCAGTCAGTTTTGTCAATTCGTCGTGGCACAGATTGATGGGAAAGTCGTCGGTAGAACGAGCAACAGGCGCAGGATCTCTCCACGAGAACGCCGGACTGCCTAACCGGAAGTAGTTTGCGTGCAATCGCCGTACGGACGGATAATCTATCAGATTAAGTCGGATAAACGGCGTTACGGGTTCTTCCTAAAATGGTCGATTTCATCCTGTCGTTGAAGAAATTCGAAGCAATCGAACTAACTAATTCCACCGACGATCGCGTCTGATTCGATTTCTACGTATCAGGAGTCGTCGATACGAAATTCCTGAGAATTCGTTCTTCGCCATTGTTACCATTGAAAGGTTTTTCGAGTCTCGTTATTAAGGAGCTCGTTCGTCGTACGGACGAAATCAATTTTCCGTGCAATAAAATTCTTTGCTGCCGTTACGAGCGACAGTGATCCACGTTAAGTGGGGGGAAAAGAAAAAACTTTTTTTCCGTTTAGTGGCCGATCCATTCCATCGCGATGGCTGTTCTCGCGAATTGAATTCCAACGCGAGTGGATGAGATTTCCATATATTAACGTCGTTATCGGTACATCAACTCCATCAGCGTTATCGCGAGTGGGGTGGCCAAGAAGGAAACATTGACTTCGACGAAGGGAATGCAAGTGAGACGGAATCGTCTCGAGGGGGAGAAGTTTCCCTGGATCTATGAACCTGATTTATTCGATCAGTTCGATTTCAACCGGCTCCGGTCGAATTTCGTGAAATTTCATCCGGAGAAATTTCGCTTTGTCAGAACAGCAATATTTCGATCAGGTGTAAGTATCGTCGATTGCGTTCGCGAGAGGTGAGTTATAAAGGATCGAAGATCGCTCCGTTGTTTACGGGATTCCCGTGATCCATCGAGCGATCGAGAGGAGAAAAAAAAGAAGGATCTGCGGTTCGCGTATTTTTTTTCCAACGATATTCGGGTGGCCAGAGGATCGAGGATCAAAATTCCCCAACAAAATTCTCTCGATTCCAAGCGAATCCAATTCTATTCGGCTCCGAAGAACGTTCGGTGAATGGAATTCAAAAATGGAATCTCGTGCGGTAGGTACATATGAAAAATCGGTGAAACGAGACGCGGTCGAGTGGGTTTTTTTGTCCAAATTCCCGCGTAGAGTCGAAAAGAAAGTTCCTTTGCCATCCGAATACGAAGTTACGTATCGCTCAATCGTTTTTCCTCGCGTATTCGCGTACCCGCGATCGAAAAAAGCGCTTTCCCTCGAAATATAAATTTGCCACTCGTCATTTTGATCCAGTTCACGGAATCTAGCGATTCGCGACGAATAGACGCTTCGAACGGCGGAAGGAATTTCAGAATTCATAACCTAAGGTACCGGAACGAACTTACATTTACGAAACGCTCCCTCGGGGAGACATTTTTTTCCGAATCTAATTCCGATCGCAACAATTTCGGCAAGCGAGAAAGGGCGAAGGGTGAAACTGGAGTCAAGCGAAACTATAAAGGTAACCGAACAATTCCACTTTCTTCCAAATGCAGAGAGGCGTGACTCCGTCCTTTCTCATTGGGCACAGAACAATCCCTTTGCAATTACAAAGCAGCTATACCCCATTGTTTACGAGAAACGAGGTTCCACGAAGATGTAACCTGTCCCGATATTCCGCTCACGGCTGGTCATCCAAGAATTTATTATCGTATCTATAATTTGCCCCTCCCCTTGCCTCGCGTTTCTTTTATTTGCCGCCATTGCGACACCGCTGTCGGAATAATGATCGAATCGTCGCGCTGTATCGTGGAATGTCTCCCGAACGGCCGCATTTATCTTTTCGCGCAAAGGAATAAAATGAATGAAAAAAAAAAAAGATTCTCAACCACGCTATACAAATACTTTCGAATATCCGTAAAACGTTCTCACTGCACGGCACTCGGATGGATAAACTCCTTTTTCCTGCCCACTAATCGAATCCAGTCGAAACAATTTCCGAGAGTTTTCGGAAAGTTTTGAATACCGTGAACGAGAGGCCCCGGTCTATCAAGAAAATCTTTATGGGATTCAGACGTACTCGAGTGAGCTGAGCCGAAGTTTCCCGAAGGGCGGAAAACTCGAGAGTTGACGTTTGAAAGTCACGCGAATCTTAGAGAGAGAGAGAGAGAGAGGGGGGGCTGGGGTCTAAGGTCCTCGTAGGAAATCAAACGACTTGGAAATGCAGATTCAATGCGGATGATTAAATCTCCGTTGGAAACGGCTTTCCATCGAAGTCACGCCGGAGAGTCTTTTTATCCTACCGATCGCGAGACCCGGGGGCTTTTTCGCATTTCCAAGCGCCTCGGTCCTCGACTCGTCGAAATTTCCCTCGGACTCCTTTTTCGACGGGGAAAATAATTTCTCGGTATTCGCGCGCTGACGCTGCTCTACGATTTCCCTGCTACGCGTCACTGCCTTGCCCACCCATGACATTTTCTTTTTTCACCGTTCTTTCCGCGAAATTGAGTTCGTGCTATCGAGAAGACGTTCGTTTTTCCCATTTATTTTTTTTTCTCTACGCAGTGGACGGGCGTTAATCGTATCGTAATGGAGCGTTCGTTTGGAAGGTGTTCGTTCTCCCGTTCACCTTTTCTCGCACGAACGTCTCATGATCGTGGAAAAAGAAGGTAGGAAAGCCTGATTTTAGGTATGCGATAGCGTTAGGTACGCTTTTGTAAATAATCGGCGAAATTGAGATTCCTCGAACGATACTTTCTCGATGGCAAATAAGTTTTCACTTCATCCCGAGAACGCTTCGAGGCATAGATAGTCGAATGAATCAACGGCTCGAGATAAACTGAGAGTGAAATTAATCTAATCGGCGAAAAGAACGCGTCGGCCCGATTAGCATAAGTAAGACGATAACGATCGAAACACGTCTGGAGAAGAACCTGTTGCGACTTTATTAAGACGTTGCTCTACGGATTCGTCCTACTGTATTTTAACGACCGTGTCCGTAGAATTTAATTATCCGATCGACGGGACATCCGAGGAGGAAACGCGAAAGTAAAAATTCGAACGACGTCGCGGAGAGAGGGAAATGGAAAGCGAGCGAGGAAATCGGAACTCTGCAAATGTGCGCAACGAACAAATTCGATTTACGCGCGCGCGACGTCTTAACATATTCAATTTAATTAATCGCGAATATTCACCGCCATCCGCGTCGAAGAGATTGCCCGGTGATAGACGCGACATCGATTACACGAGCAAACAGAAGCGGTTCGACGTAAGTGAATCGCGAAGTAAAGTTTGTTTGAACGGGGGCAAAATCGCTTAATGCTTGTTTTTTTTTTCTCTCACCGTCGGATCCGATAGGCCGCCAGCTATCACAACATTCGCCGTCGCGTTAACGTGAATATCAAGCGCAAGGGAAACATCCCTCTCCCCGGTTTATCGAAAACTGCTCGCGTCACTCGTGTATATTAAAAGAAAATAGCCAAACGAAAAGGTGGCTTCGATGCGAGAGGTATCCCCCGTCCCGAATCGACACGCACTTCCCTCGAATCAAACCACCCCTCCCCCCTCCCCCCAACTTCATCGTCGCAAACCCCACTGAAATCTCCGATGCACAATCGATCTCGTACTTTGCGATCGCGATCACGTAGCCACTTTATTTACCGTAATCCCGCATTCACTTGCCGTACTTGCATCCTCCGACGGTACAGCACTAGTTTTTCTTTCGTTTTCTTTTCATTTTTTTTTTTCGTTTGGCTTCAATATTCCCGGCGATCACGTATCACAGAACGCGTTCCAAGTACACACGCACGCAGACACGTATGTAGAGACAGGTGATCGAGAGTGAATTAAGAATGGTCAAGCGATCATGCTTGATGCGTGCTTGGTGAAAATTCGAGGAAAACTGAACGAAGCGGGCAAAGATCTTTTCGAGCACTGTTCATGCACACGCGGGGGTTGGGGGGGGGGGGTTCGGAAAGGTTATTGAAAAAGTGGTGCGTTTATCTGCTTCGGATTTTTGTAACTATGTATATATAATATATATATATATATATGTAGATATATATTCACGAGTTCTGACGGTTCCCTTTTCGAGCGTGCTGGTGTTTTCTGGGTACTCGATGGTTTCTCACCTGGGGTAGAATCATGACGTGCGGCAGCTGGCGCGCCTCGCCGCGCACTGACTCTTCCGCACCCCGAGCACAGCCTCCTCTCACCCTCCTTTCACCCTCCACCCTCTCAGCATCCACCCTTCTCCTGCGATTTTACCCTCTCTTAGCCCCTGTTGCCTCGAAAAAGGAAGGACTAGGCCCGAGGAGAATATTCCACCGGCTGCTCGTCTTTTTTAACCCTCGGACGCGTATTGGATGTCCTTTAGCCGCAGTTTACGCGTTATCGAGATTTCGGGGGTAAATTTATTCGTGGCGCGTGTGCTTTACGCGAACGAGTCGCACGTAACGTGTCTCGATGCGTTTCGCAACGTTCGAGGGGTGAAATTATTTGTAGGTTAAATATTTTGCGAGTCACCCTCGTTTGCGGGGTGGCATCGATATAACGGGATCGTCGGCGTCGTACTTGTTGCCTTTGTTGCCCCTTTGCCGAGAACGTAACGAGATGCTTTGCATTTTCTCTCGATCGCTGATAGAACACCGATCAGCCGAATCGATTTTCTTCGGAACTTCGGGACTCTATTAATCGCGCTCGTTCGGGAGGGAGTGCTGTATCGGAGAAGCTAGTACCGTTGCCTCCAATTATAAATTGGGTTTCCAATTTTGGAGTGCACTTGCCGCGTAATGAGAATCGTTGTCGTTATCTATCGGGATTAGTATCGGTAACTATTATCGTCAACGTACCTCTCGTTATTAAGTTTGGTTATTGACGATGGAATAAGCGTAGAATTATTATCGTCCGGTGTTCCTTCGATCTTCTCCGTCGTACCGGTGTTGGATAAATAATATTGGGAGGAAAATCGCGCAGTACGGTTTCCGGAAAACACGATGAAAATTCGAACGACAGTGGGGAAACGCGGAAACATTTCGCGTGACACCGAGGACTCTATCTGTCCGCCATTGGAACATCGATAAGAATCGCATTCGCTCGGGATGCTGGATACAATTTCGTCGGCGTCGTCGTGAGCGAAGATCTGGTAAGATAAAAGAAAAAGAAAATCAATTTTCTCCTTTTTCGTGAGCGGAAGAATGAGAGGTTCGAGACCCGGAAAATGTCGAGAAAACGGGTTTTTCGTTGCGTGAAAAATATTTTTCTAAACGAACTTCTTCGGATTAAATAGATAATTTGAAGTCGAATATTTTAGAACAGTCAAGTTCAGGTGTTTCTGAGGTAAAAAATGTATTTCCCAAAGATTGTGGAAAAGGAAGGTTTATCCCGAAATGCTTTAATTTTTCCCGCTGAATATTGGGAAAAAATTGGATACGCTTGATTATAATACGAAATAAACATTTATAAAATGTCCTGTCTTTTTAGCGGCAGCCCGAAAGACGTAGTACATTTATTTAACAATTTTCCCCACCTGACGTTCGATCGAAATATGGAAAAGGGATATGATATCTACATATGTTTATACTTACCCATATACGTACCTATGTATTTCGGTTTTACATAATCGAACCTACACGCGGATTCCCAATCGCGTGTCAACCAAAAATCCAGATCAATGTCAACCTCGTGGCACACCATGAATAAATATGCGGACACGTCTCGTCCGCACCCACGTAACTGGTTTTCGATCCAAATTTTGATCTCGGATCCACCAGCCGAATTTTAGCCAACAAATGTGAACGCGTATTCGATGTTAAAAAATCAGAGAAAAATAAATCATATCTTTTCGAAATGTGTGGAAAAGTTTACGAAATCGAATATCGAGACGACATTTCTAAATCGATAATTAATTTCTGCTGCCGCTGAAAAAATGTCTGTTTTTCAAAAACGCTCACCGTGGCTAGAGGTACCCTGCGATACGAATCTTTTATACATTTTTGATAACAATATTGGCAAAGCGCTACGAGCTAGCTCCTTAAAACCCGCTTAAAGGACAATGCATTTAAGAAGGGGACGAAATTGAGCGGCAAAACTGAGGGTGAGCACGTTGCCATCCAGTCACCTGTAATATTCCCGTGGCACGTTAATGAATCTTTTTTTAAGATAGACTTTTTAAAATAAGATTCAGCTATACGACTCGAGCACCGCTAAATTTACGAGCCTCGGTGTATAATAAGAATCGTTCGAGTGTATACAGTTATATTCGCGAGACATCGATGCGAACTGGTTAAATCGATTAAAATTGCAATTACCGGAAGGCAGAATCGGAATTTATACCCGCGTCTCGACAAAACGATGATAGGGGTAATTGTTTCGAAACGATACCGGCAAACATGGCGAAGTATATGGCAGTTAGAATTTTGTCGCGTTACTCGTAATTGTTATTAACCGTACGATCGTGCATTAATTCTAACTTCGTAGCTGCAAACGGCTTACGTGTAATATCGATTCGCGCCGTCTTCTTCGTTATATTCTGACAATTAACCAGAAATTATTAAAGACGATGTAGCTGGTAATCAGCTGCCAGGGGTGATCAACCATTAAGAGAAATAATGAAAGTGGGTCATCAGCAGATTTTATTTTATCGCTCGTAATTAAACAAATTTTGAATTCATCCAGACAGGGTTAATTCGACCCCGGCGTCCCTCAAACGTCGTAAGAACAAAACGATTACTGAAATTAACGAGAGAACGCTAATGACTATCGCGACGATAACGATTGTATCTTTTACCCCGATTGTTTTTTGGTGGTTCTATTAAACGATACGCCTTAGGGTGAGTCAAGGTTAAGCCATCGACATAGTTACTGCCATATCGCTGTACAGCGTGAGTAGTGACCCATGTCAAGCGGGATATTTCTCCAAAGTCTCCTCCGTCGAGATTTAACGTGGGTTTCGAGCCGAACGTCGATATCAGAAACAATGCGGGAGGCTGAGAAAGAAATTAGTTCGCTCGATGACCCGTAAGATTGCTCCTGCATAAATTCAATTCACGGATAAGTGAATTCCTCTTCGATTTGAATATCAAAAGTTGAACTTTGTCAGATATCCGGTGGAGTTTAATAATAATATTAAATTTTATTTCTCATCTCTAATACGTAAATTACCTGGATACGTGACTGCTTATGTATAAATATTCCAGGAACGTTTGATGTCTCTGATCACGCTAGGTTAAATTTATAATGTGTTTCACAGGTTGATTATGTACGAAATAAATAGGTAAATAAATTCATTTCGGGGTAAACGTTGCAAAATGGAGCTAGGAATTTAATTGACTCAGTTTCGAAGATACCTCGCAGATGCGTCGTCGTTCGGAAAATGATTATAAAATCGTTTTCGTTAGAATGAAAGCCTGCCGTTTCCATTTCGGGTTCACACGGAGTAAATTTTGCGAGTCGGTAATCAGATTTTCGTTAGATGCGAAGGGAGTCGAGCGAAGAAGTCGAACTGTGTAAATGCCAAACGGCAAGGTCGAAGGAAATCAGTAAAAGAGAAAATCTCGCCAACCCTCTTTCAA
Source organism: Pemphredon lugubris (assembly GCA_933228935.1). Lineage (NCBI taxonomy): Eukaryota > Metazoa > Arthropoda > Insecta > Hymenoptera > Crabronidae > Pemphredon > Pemphredon lugubris. Next base: position 52,600,420 of record OW121817.1, on the reverse strand, counting down.
CTGGCTCTTTGGATTCTTAGAAATGGGTCCCGAGTATTTTCTGTGTTACCATTTTCACGCTCCAAATCATAGCTCTACAGGGATAAAAATGCATCGTGTTTCTTTTTCAAGTTCCAGTGCGTCGATAGAAAATCGACGTAGCGCATTTCTTCGTTCTTCGTATGCAGAGGCTTTTCTTATTTACAATTTAGTCAGACTCTTTTTTTAAGGATAAATTACGTAAATGAAAACATTAAATGAGTGTGAAAGGAATCGTTCTCTAAATATCGCCAATCGAATGAATATTAATTATTTATTGCAATATCAAGATGACGTGCCTCAAAAATACTGCCACCTCGACAGAGTAATTAACCCTCTCGTTATCTGAAGAGAGAGTTTGTAAAATAATTCTCCGCCGAAAACCGCTTCGAGTATACAAATTTTCCTACGGCTTTCGACGTATGGTCGAAAAACGAGGAGGCGCCAATAAAATGCGTTAAACCTGTTGCACCACCCGTGCAAAAGAAATGAGAACCTCTGAGGCGAAGTTGATGCACATTTCCCGAGACCCGTCTCTTTACACTCGCTGAGGCACTCTGAACTCCCTCGGAAAATTTGTCCTCTCGTATTGTCGCGTTAGATCTACTATGCGCATCGATTTTCTCGTAATTTCAATAGACAGCGAAGGCGGGCACGTGGGGTCGTGATAAATGGCGCACACTGCACCGTCGAAACAAAAAAAAAACAGAAAGAAAGAAAGGAAAGCGAAACGAGAGAACTTTTGGTGCAACGTTACCGCCATTTTCACCGGTGCATCCTTTTCCCCTCGATAAAAATGTATTTCGGTGAATTAATTTTTTGTCGAAACAATTTATCACCGGCATTAAACTTTCGCGGTTTATCTTATCGGATTTCGAAATCGCGCGATTTCAGCGATATTACATTATGTAACGGAAAGGTAAACAATCGCATATTCGTATCTCGTTTCCCGTTCATTTTTGTTACCAGAAACAAACCATTTGCTGAGCGCACGAATTTAAATTACGCGTTGCGCTTTAAGGAGGTTTAAGGAAATATTTTTACTCGCTAATCGGTTTTCCAACGAACTTAAGAGTTGAGATTATTAAAACTTACCTGCGGTAAACACTGCTTCAACGAGAAAATTTATGATCTTGTTGAACGTTGGGTGCCTTCTCGGTACGCTCCGACTCGAAGAAACTTACGTTTAACGTAACTCATTTATCTAACGTTTATCACGATTCTCGCCGCTACGTTCACTTCTTTTATCGGTAACAGTGCACGTATTATAAACAACTCGCACACCTCTCAACTAATATTTATCGTACGAGTAATAAATAAAGGTAATATCGTTTCCTTATTTCTCTTGGATACGGGTCGTGATTTTCTCGGTCACGAATCCACAAAGCGTAATCGCTTTGACGAGGGAAATTTCAAAATTCTGACGTGGTAAAAACACGAAGCTCCTCGTGTTTTTGTTTCTCGATTAATTACATTCGGGAGACGCCGAAATTACGTTTAGGAAATTATTATTATAAATTCGAAGTGGGAAAGTATAATTAGAACTCTTCGCGTGTGGGTGTTGAGAATAATATTTATTTTGGACTTATGCACAGTACAGCGAGAATTAACATAAGAGCTCCGTCAGAATTGTGTGCATAAGCGATGTAACAGGAAAAGCGTTGTTCTTGCATCAGCACTCGCTAGGATCTACACAATTTTGATAACTGTCGCGAACCGTGTTCTGTTTACACCGACAACCACCGCTGAAACCTAACAGGCATCCCTAAAGTTAACAAATCATAGCAACATTAATGGTTGCAATAAAATTGGAGTATCGAAAATAATCCGTAACAATGCTTTTACTGACACGTGGCACGCATAAAGCGCGTGTTGGATTACGAACTTCGCAAGTTGGTTCACACATGTTTCCACACATTGAGTAAACCTCGTTTTCCGCGCACTCGTTCTTCGGGTAAACCTTGTTTTTCGCGCTCGTGACAGCTATGCGTCGAAATTTACATTAGTCTTTATTTTTGCGATTTGGAAACTTGGAGGAATCATTCGAACCTTCGGATTTTCATAAAGAGTCGGAGGATCGGTACAGGAGCTTTCAACTACAGGTTTTACGCTTACACAATTGGGTCACAAAAACTTACTTCCGATAAACGCTGTTGCTACGACGGACAGCAGAATAATTTTACAAAACATTCTTGGTCTCGATGGTTCTGCGTTGCATTCCTCGGAAATTCGTTGTATCCGTAACGAATTTTCTCTGGCTTGGCTGTCCTATATATACCGTCATTCCCGCTATCATATTAGTGAAACGCATAAAAATAAAAAGTCGTGGCTCACGTTTTTCAAATTAACAGACACAGCTAGCGTAGCGTCTACCGTCTACCAGAAGCGAGGATAGAAATTCGCTACATAGCGATCTGACGTAGTGATTATTTTTTCAACTAACAGAAGCGCAAACTAAATATTTCCTGGTTCGACAGCGTTTGCTTATTTTTATTGCAAAACGCAGGAAAATAGGTTAACTGCTTTTACCATCACGATTTCGTTGACAGGCGGGTGTAGCGAAAGCCACGCGTCGAATGGCCTTGGTTTAAACTTTTATTGTTCATTCAAACTTCATCAGACAAAGATGGTAGACATTCTAGCGTAACCACGTAGCGGCGCTCGAGGTAAATAGAATGCGGTAGTTCGTCGCGCGAATGGTTCGTACTTTTATTTGAATTTTTAGTTTGCCCTCGACGCGTTCAAACTTTTTACAGCAAAAACTCTTTTGAATTTTGCATGCTCGTTGCGCGGGTCAGGCAAAAGGTATTTGTAAAATTTCATTGGAGTCTAGATGCGCGAAGTTAAATGTTCCGTCGCGATCTGAATACCGCAAGATCTACTTACCCTGCAAATATGTTCGTTTCGTTAGATATGGTACGACTAGACCGCGGATGTTTATGCAGAACGTGTGGTTACTATACTTATTTCTAACTGATTTTGGGAGAGGAATGTGCCGAGCATTCGCGAATCGTGTAACATATTCGTTCAACCGCAATTTAAGTTAAATATATGCAGTTACTCGCAAAATTGAGCGTACACTATTGCAGACGGCGGTATAGTTGAAATAATAAATTATTTATCGCGTTACTCTCGTAACTAATAGATATTTAAAATCTTCTGGCTACGAAATAAATTTCCATTCAAGTCTAACTACACCATCGATCTCTTATAAAAATATGAATTTGCATAAACTTTCGCAGTCTACGTGCGACAAAGGGACTCACCCACTTTGAAGATTCTTTACCCTCACCACTATGAAACAAATCGATTTTCATTGCATTTTCCGATAGTCTCGAACGTATAAGAAAAAAATGGTATATTACATCCATGCTGTTTACATTATACTTTATTTCGAATAACTATTATAATTAGGAAACAAAATCCTGTACAATGGGCGGGTATACGTTAATCCGTAGAATGTGTCGGTAGACTCGCCACGCGCAACATATGCTCCGTATCGTAATTTCGGAATCTGCATTTCTTAGTGATTCGGTATTGGTCCAAATACATCTAAAATAAATCGGTCGGATTGTGACAATGTATTTTTCCGTTTAAAAAATCCCCCCCTCCCCCCTAATGCAATAGTTGAAGAAAAAAGATATGTAGAATTCTTGGCTTCTTAATAATGATAAAGTTCTTTATGTTAATATAAAAGCATGTATATAGCCCTACATTTAGCGTACACACGTGGTCGATTCAAACTTTACGCACACGCCTTCATTCATTCACTGTGGCGCGGCAAATCTCAAACCAGAAAAGATGCCACCGCTCGTGATCTTCAGAAATTCTTATACACTTCACGCTTACTATACATTCATATACGTATTCATCACACACATTCGGCACACGCTTGCCACGTGCCGCCCATGACACGGGCATCGATACTTCCCGGTAATCATTGTTTTAAAGCGGACGTCTTAATCACAATCTTATCGACATTCATGAACATTCACATTCGCACACCGCACTCGCGGCACTCATTAAACTGGAGCCTAGTGTTTCGGGAAACACGCGTTTAAAACATTCCAAAACGCCAAAACCTACATTGTCGATATTTTCTACCCTACAGATATTACTAACCAAGCAGAGCTTTGTCATAATCGGAAGTGTTTGTCGCTTCTTCTTCCTCCCCTGGGCCCACCGATTCATCTAAACATTGAGTCTCGCGTTACAATCATCGATATTTACGCAAGGACAGATTTAGGGAGAGTGTTCAGGGATTTCTTTTTTTTTTCGTAAAAAAAAAATTCCCCCGATCTAGTTAAAGAAAAAAGATATTACTAACCAAACAGAACCCTGTCAGAATCGAAACTTTCCGTCGTTCCTCCTTCCTCCTCTGAGTTGATCGACGCACTACCTGTACATCGAGTCTCGCGTTACCATCACCAATATTTACGCAAAGATTGGTTTGGGGAAAACGTTCGGCGATTAGAATTGGTGAGAAATTTCCGCATTTGTATAAATTAGATGAACTTGCTTACGTGTTTTTTTATAAAAAAAAATTCTCCCGAAATAGATACAGAAAAAAGATATTACTAACCAAACAAAGTTCTGTCATAATTGGGAGAGTTTATCGTGTCTTCTTTCTCCCAGAAGTCGCCCAACACACCTGTGCATCGAATCTCGCGTTACAATCAACGATATTTACGCAAAGACAGGTTTAAGGAGAGTGTTCGGTGATTTGGTTCGATGGGAAATTTACGAATTTGAATAAATTAGATAAACTTACTTAGAGAAGATACCGCAACCATGAGGAAAAGTACGATGATCTTGCCACACATTGTCGGACAGCCGCTTCTACTTATTTGATGTAAGTAAGTTAGTATTGTATTTAATATAAATTTTCTACCGTCGCGGTTTTATATGCTTCGAGTTGTCTCGCATATCTGGCTTTTTGTCACGCCTGTTTCAGGTGGTAGAAAAAAACCGAATGAGTCGTGACTTATTTTCATTACATTCGATATCTTCCAGTAGTACGCGATATTATTGTTCAAAGCACGCGAATAAAAAATAATTTATATTCGCATCGACCTTTGTCCACGATTCTTCCGGAAACTACGTTCGCTTTTTTATTATTTACCATTCTTTCCACGGCACGAGTAAAATGTAGTAAAATTAATTATACGCGGTAATCGTATCGTTGCATTCTGTAAGCGGAAAAATGTTCGAACGAGCGAATCGAGTTGTCGGAACAATTTTCAAAATCGAATTATGAGAACTAACTTTGAAAGAACGCTAGCGTGACATGGGACAATACGTATTAGTCAGACGGCAGCATCGAGGTATAAATATACGTTACGACGATCGCTTTTCCCCAGAAAGTTTTATCGAATGAACTCGCGTGGAAATCGCGGAAAGCTTCGCCTTTCTTTCCGTCGCATACAGCGCGGGAATCTATCGCGAAATTTAGATGGTTCGAAAGCGCATCGCGTCCCGAGGGAGATTTAAAGCTGAATTCACCTCTCAATTCCAAATTCATCCACTGTTTCGAGTGGAAATCGTTCTTCCGCGCGAAAAACCGATTTCCCTTCCCGCCCTTTTATCGGGTTTCGAGTTTCCGGTATGTTCGATTAAAGTGTATCAAAGTGACGCGCGTCCTGTAAGCTGGCACTGTAACATTTTGCAATGCAAATTTCCCGTTCCTATTGTTGCGTCATCCATCACAGAACTCGAATATTATGCTAATTTCGAAGCGCTGTTCGACGAAACTTGCAAATTCGTTAAGCACGCGTTAGCAGCGTTCTAATTGAACGTGAGCTCTCGCTTTCAATTAATATCCGGTTGGATCTCCAAATTACGCTATTTTCTATATTCACGAGGCACTCGAGGCAAACAACTCTTGTCCTACAAAAAGCGCGTAGCGTGCTGAAGTTCGAAACGGATGCACGAGCTTACTATGAACAAAATTAAATTTAATCATATTTCATCGAGCTTCTAATTATTATTAAAAACTGCTGTACGACCGTGACGGAATAAAATGCAAATTTCCGCGTATGCGGCGCGGTGCGTTAATCTCGTATTAAAGATTCTCGTGAAATTCATTCGCGAGGGGCTCGGGAATCCACTTAGAGGCATTTCGACGGGGGTAACTTTTGAAGGGGCTTGGATAAGACGAGCGAGGGCGGAGGGCGGCGAACACGTTTCGCCCTGCGTTCCTGAAACGCGCGTAGAGGAGATAGTGGATGCGTGTACGCTCAGTCGGTTTATCTAGCCATGCTCTAGCCCTATTTCGCATATTATGACCAGCTATACACGTCCGACGGGGAAGGTCTTATCTATAAAACCGCCACTTGCTGAATTTCTCCGCGGCTAAGTTAACCGTTCCTCGCCGTTTCGCCAGTTACGATCGTCGTTGGACTTTTCGTTCTTCTTGATTCTCAGAAGTACAGCGGAAAAAGGGGGTGGAGCTCGCGCAGTGTCAGTCGGTGTAACACGAAGACAAATTACATTCTTACGTCTCGTCGCGAGTCCGGTTTTCTCTCGAATCGGAGAAGCTTTTCAGAAAACATTTTTTTCGGGATTACTCTGATTTTCTTTTATTTTCATTGAACGTTCCTTCTCCGTTCAATTAGAATCGTAAACCCGATGCCGATCGAAATATCGGAACTAACGATGTTTAAAATATTTAAAACGGTCATTCAAACGAACGTAAAGCATGTTTTATCAAGGCGTTTTCGATTAATAAAGTAGGAACGTAATTAAATTTTTGCTCGAGAGAAAAAGGAAAAATACATGGAACCAGGCAAGATCATTCCAATGAAAAATTGACAGAATTAAAAAGAGTACATACATGTATACATCATATAGATAGATATTTCCTTTTAACATTTCCTGGCTATTTTCTACAAAATATTAAAATTCCTAATAAACAAAAAAAGAACTGTTACGCCCAATAGACCCGTTGCCTACCTCGTTTAATATGTATCAGATATCTCGCGCATCGTTTCGTCGATTATTTTCCCAGAAAACGTTATCTCAACTAACTCCTATCTCTTTTAAAAATTCGTCTGTTAATACTTCGCAAAGAGAAACGTGGAATCAGGGGCGAATGTAAATGCAGGTAAAAGTGCTTCAAACGGTGGCACTGGCACACGTTCAGAAATTACAGTACCCAGCTAATAAATACAGCGTCGAGAGTGCATAATGGCGCACGGAAAAGTCTCGGGGGTAATTTACATGTTACGTAGTCGTGTGCTGTAATTTGTTGCAAAACAGTAATATCGCGCGTTAGGGGGTTGAGCAGGGTTCCGCCTGTGCTCGCGTGCTTTTCTTAACGGATAGAAGGGAAGGCCGTATCGGATGCATTATACTGTATTCCGTAAGAATAAACATTAAAGCAGGGTATGTATTATACTTAACGATACGCCGATTCGTGCTGCACGAAAGAAAACGACGAGTGATCTAACCGCGTTAACAGTGTCCCCGATCAATCATTATTTCAACGGCCCGCCCCCGCCCGATGGATAAACCTCGACCGTCTTTTGTCGCCAGTCTTTTTCGGGGAAACCCCCATTTTGCGATACATCGAAAACGATTAAGATAGGGGACACTATTGTTATCGCTGCGATAACGACGTAACTCGCAACGACGCTCGGCGACGATTTTTTTCTATTAGCCTCGACATTTCGTTGAATTTTCTTTTGTACGACTCCGACAGCCTTTACCTTCGATACGCGATTTTCCGAACGAACGTAACTCTAAAGTAGTGGTTGATAGAAGTTTTTTTGGTTATCGAGGATTAAGACATACATTGTTCAAAGAGAAAGTAACTTTGGGAATTTTAGAATCCTAAGTTTTTAGATTACTTTCGGGGATTAAATGATACGAGATCTGAGCTGATAAAGCGCCCCTTGTAAATGCATCGCACTTTTTATTCGATCGAGAGCAGGAATATTCGAATTTCGCGAAAGTAAATCACTCGGGGAAGTTCGCGCGTAGTTCGCTACCGATGGATCGATCGGGACGAAAGTAACGTCGTAGCAACAAAAAAACGCAATTTCATATATTACCCGAAGCAGCTGCGGAAGTTTCGGGGTCTAACGGGCGCGTAAGTTTCTTGCGGATAGGAGGATGGCCGTCGGGAAATAAAGTAAACCGGTACGAAATTGGAATCCGCCGGGGTACTTTGAAGTGGGCCACTTGAAACACGAAACACCCCGCGCGTGCCGAGCCGAACGAGCCACGGAGTAACTCGTTCGGCGCAATCATTTTACGCGCAGCGCCCTGGCAAAGCGCATATTCTCCTCGAATTTATGGCTCGCGGATGAATAAACGGGCCGGAGGAACGGTAACCGTGAGAAAAACCGATGAAACTCTTTGATCTTCCGTACCTCTCGCCATCGTTTGACTGTTTTTCACAAACGAATTCTCTCGAAAAGCTCTCGGATCAATGTGCAGAGGGGACTAAAAAATCTATCCGATTTTCTTAACTCGCAACTCCTCGATATTTCATTTTTCTCGCGATTCGCTCTATCGCATTCGATCGTCGAGATAATGTTAGATTAAGTACGAATAAAATTTGAGCGAAATTTTCGGAAAAATATAGAATCCTACCTTCCGCGCGACGTAAGATTTCTGCAATGCAAATTTCTTACGTCAGTCCAGGTGTCTTTGTCGACTCTACAACAGAATCACTGTTTCGAGAATACTCCGCTCGAGCCACCGTTCCAGATTCTGAGTCAGCTACGTTCTAGCTTCAAAGTCACCGCGACCCCTCTATTTAGTATTGCGAGGAAGAACGGGTAATCCGGAATTCAGTGAACAAACGTTTCGAAGATTCTCTCGTCCCGTGTCAGTAATCCAAGTTCACCTTAATCGTCGCTCGACCTTCCAAGACCGCCAAGTACCGGGGATTCTTAACCCCCGAAACTCCATTCCGTAACTCCCGGGTGCTACAAATTACGAGATTAATTTAACGCCCCTGGGGCCTCGTTTCGACTCTTACGAGAAGCTAGCATCGTTGTGTGAAAAGTACGCCCGACTAGCCGCCATGATATTTCTGCTTGCAATTCTCGGCGTCGTCCCTGGTTTAATAAGGGAGAAAAAAAAAGAAGAAAAGTTGCTCGGCCCAGGGGCGGGGGTTAAGGAGGTCGGTTAGAGGGGCGCGGTTGATATCTGTTTAGTTTATTCGTAGGAAAGTTAGATCGCGAAGATCGAGGCGAGCAACGACGCGAAGAAGTTTCTTTGCCGTTTCTAGTATTTTCAATTTAATTCGCTCGAGTACCGTCTAGCTCGTTCGATATCCAGATGCCGTCGAGCGAGTCAAACAATTTCCCTGGAATTTCACGGAATTTCGAAATGGCGAAATTTCATTGTTAATTAATGGGAAACGTAGTTTATTTCTCGTCCCTCTATAGATTCTCTTCAAGATGCACTTTATACGGAAATGAACCGAGAGGAGGTGGGCGAGAGGTCAGGTAATTAAATCCTCAGGAAAGATCTTTCCGCTGTCCGTCCATGTACAGGACTATACTACTTCCAGTAGTATCGTCGGACTGTAGCGAGAGTCGGACGACCGTGGCTCATCGTCAAAGGCAGCAAACGTTCCAATAAACTTCTATCGACCATTTCCGTTCGGAATTTTAATTACCGAACGACCCACCAAAATCGTTACTGGCTCTACAAAAAAATTTGTCGATCGGACGAAAACGTGCGGAACGGTTTGCACGAGCGATGCAAATGATTTCGATTTATTTGCATGTTTGCGTTATAGCATTGGGTTTTATTTTTTGAAATCACGTAAAAGTTTTCGCGTTACCGGGGAAAAATTTGTGTATCAGAAGCGAACGGTTTAAACGAATTCCAGGTAAGCTCGCGCAAACGTAGTATCCGAACGTGAAGGCATCTTATAACGTCAGGTGGAACGGGAATCCCTGTCGTGGAAAAACCGTACCATTTTCTCGAGACGCTGCGCGACGAAATTTGGCCGGGAGTGCAGAGATGGTACGTCGCACGGGGATTTGGGTTGAGCTCGAATATGAAATTGCCATAAGCCGGGCGACAGGTCGTTGATGCGACGCCGGAAAATGCTTTTTCTCTTTTGAAACAATCCTGGTCTCCTGGCGCAAAGCAGATGCTCAAAGAGCACTCGAACGAGCTGCGACAAAGTTAATTTCGCTGTTTCTCGTTTTTTGTTTCTCTTTTATCTCCCTCGTTCTCTTTCCCCACCTTTCGGCGAATCACAGCGACGCAATTCGTAGGCGTGAAAAATAAAAGCAGAGAGGAAGAAGACACGGGCGAATCTCGCGGAGGGTCGAAATTTCTCGACGCGCAATACTTTTTGTTTCTATTTCGCGTCTCTCTCGCGGTAACAAAGCTACGAATATTTGATTCTCGCGATTTCGCGAGCAATGTCGGTAGGTGGAAGTTTCGCGTTCGCGCTCGACGCGAAACGCGTGGAATCTTTTAAGAACAAAGCGAGACGGGATGTAATTTTAAAGTTCGTAGTACACATAAACATTTTTCTTTCCCTTTTCAATAAGCCGCGTTTGTTTCTCGATCCCGACACTTTATCCGATTCCGATTTTGTCGCGTAAATATCGATTTCCAGCGTCACTGTTGAGGCGTCGAAAATTTGTTGCCCAAGAAAAATCTATCGTTACGTTTGATATTTGATCGTCGTACGTTTGCCGAAAACGTGCGAACGCGTATAATATTTGGTTGCGTCGAATCCGCTTTGGCGGGGGATGAAAATCGGAAAAATGGAGACGTACGATGCGAGAGAGAACCGTTAGTAAACCAATTTTCCTTGTCCCTGCGCTGGAAACAAAATCAGTGGCAAAAACAACGCGACAGTTTGCGAACGAGACTCGATGGATTCATTTTTATGGAAATCGCGGTGGATATTTTTACCGCGCAGTTATTATTTCAACGCTCTAATGCACGGCGTCGTTTTTTTTTTTTTTTTGCCCCACCCTGGACGAAAATCTCTTTTGCATCGAAACCACTCGCCAGAAATATCCGTGGTAAATATTCGTGAAACCAAAAGCGGTGCAAAAAATTTAGCACCGTTTGAAATCTTTCAAAGTGGACCGCGGAGAATATTTTTTCGCGAATCCCTTTCGATCAGCGATTTTATCGGAGGTTCGTTATTACTTCCACCGTTCTCGGACGTTTTCGCGTTCAATCGAAACGCTTCGTTAGCGACAACTAATTTCCTCGATAGCGAACAATTACCAAGAATGAAATACGATGCATCCGAACGGATTTTATTACACACTTCATCGAAAATTCGCGTGATTTTCGCAGATTGTTTCATCGCGAGAGACTAGCCCGATGACAAATATTTATTCGTTTACACCCACCGAGCCCTGGGCGGACAAAATGATGTAACGCAGAGTTTTGATCAAACGACGCGATCGTAAATTAAGGTACGTTTTTACGGACACAACATTTCTGCAATGCTTTATCGTAACGTAGCGCTTTCCGTGTTCCTGGAATTTATTTACCGATGACCGACGAGAAATTTACAGACGTGTACTACATTCGGTGGAGTGATTTAAAAAATAAACGACGGGCTTTAGCCGGAGCGAACCGGCAATATTATAACTCTCGTTCAAAGGCCAAAATGAAATATACTTTCGTTTATTTTAATTAGGAAAACCAAGTCTGGAATGTTAACGGCGGACATAAAAGTAATTAAATTCCGGTTCAAGAGGGAAAAAATATGAAGAACAATGTATCCCATCGCTCTTTTTTCTCCCTTAGTTCCCCAAAACGTCGGTTTATAAAACTGCGGAAGTAATTTAAATTAGCCGTTATTATTATTCATACCTCGAATACCTCTTTGTTTCAATTATTTACTTTTCTTACCACGTTTATGTTTAACCACGCATGCCCATTCAGTCGTACGTCGGTCGATATATCTATTATGCAAATCGTGGGTTTTGCCTTGGGTTTGATGTACCAACGGGAAGCGTATCAGTGTCAGTAGGAAAAAAAAAACTCTCTCTCCCTCTTTCTCCATTCACTCTCTTCCGCTCTCCCTCTAGCTCCGCCGATCTTTTACCTCGGCGAATGCACCGATAACCGCGATCAAGTGGCTTGAAAAAGACTGCATCGTGTTTCGCCGTTTAATGCACCTCCGACCTTAATTACCCTGTTACACGGTACTCATCGTTCGAGAAACATGCTTTGTCACCCGTTTACCTCGTATAAAGGTAAGCCCTACTATATCCGTCGTGTCGATGAAACTATTGGCCCACGTGACACCGCTTGTAATCTGCCACGGGGGTTTCTAATCGATACGAAATTAAAACGTCCCCCACTCGAGCGACCGGCCTAGTCCGATATCAATTTCAAATAGATCGATTGCCGAATCGTCGATCACCTACCGTACTGTATTACGCGAGAAGTCATTCCCATTGTTTTCCTGCCCTCTCGTTTGCGAAAGAACTAGTTTCGTCGGATCGACGAACGGCACTAGTATCCGCGCGCTACTGGTGATTCCTTTTTATGTCGTCGCGACTAAAAAAATTTTTATTTTGTATACGACGCACGGTGGGAGAATAGTACGCGTTACTTTTTTTTCACTTTTTTTTTACGTTTAACCGATCGATATGCGATTTCACCCGCGATTGGGGTGAACGATAAAGGACCATAATTTCGTTTGAATTTATATTTTGTTCTCCCGTGGGAAAAAGTGGTAATAAAAACAGTTGCAAAATTCACGGGAACGATATTTCTGGTCATTCAAAGCCACGCCAACGTATTCGTTGACGTCGATGTTATTTTTATTATACAAATTGGTACAACTCTTTCGGTTGTTTTATTACAACAAAGTGTTCCGCTTGCGTCGCGTATTGTGTTTTCGCGCTCGTCAGTTACATTTCCGGCGCACTTTGAGCTCTCATTCGAGTTACCCTGAATTTTTATTTCAACCTCGCGCGAAGCGTAACAAGCTGTTCGGGTCCGCCGCCGTTTCCGCGAAAGTTTCAACGAATTATTTACACTAGACGCGTTTAATTACATCGACTCGTTCGAAATTCTAAAACGTGAAATTAAAACTCTGGAGTAAAGTTTTTAATTAGCATGCCACGTTGCCACCGCCGTTGCATTAACAAATAATACATAAAACACGGGTTTTCTGCCAAAACTGTCGGTGCACCGTCGCGGAGGTCGTTTCGCCTCGGAAATTGTTTTCCTAACGCAACGACGACGCAGCGCCGTTGAGTTTTCGCGAATACGTTACGTTCATCCGTGCCACGGATTATCGATCTAGTTAACAGACGACGGTAGAATGCTTTCCCGCGTAATCGATCGCGCTATAAAGATAGATTTTCCGCTTTATGGAATTAAATCGTCGCTCAAGTGCATATTCTTACGTCGACGCGCGTATCCTTCGTCGCGTTCTGCGTTCAAGTTCTTATTTTAACGTCGCGGCAACGCGTTCCGACGAGTGATCCTCCCGAATAATAACAAGTTGCCTGGTAGGATCGGCCGTCTAAATCAGTGGTCGTCAACCTGGTTCCTAACACCCACCAGTGGACGATTCAAGCTTTTATGGTGGGTACTGCGGGGTTAGTTGTCTGTTCTTCCAAAAAAAATGTAGTCGGAACGGAGCCGAAAATATTTGCATTAATTATTTTTTTATTTCACCTAAATTATCCTTAATTTAAATCGTTTTAATAAAGAGATGTATTTTTTCCTGGGGGCCCAAAATTATATTTTTCTGGAGGCCGAACATTTGTAGTTTCGCCACTGTTAGGCAGTAAGGAAATTTTACAAATTTTACAAATCAAATTTTACATCAACAAAGACACAAAAGTGGGCGGTGAGTGCAAAAAGGTTGATGACTTTTAGTCTGAATTATATTCGACACGATAGTCGATACGAAGCGTTCGTTCGTATCGGTAGAAGCGAAAGATAACGTCGATTATTATTATTACTCTACGATCTTACTCCCAGCCCGTTCGCTGGCTAACCGGCGTCGTTTAACCAACGTTTATCGCGGGCAATAGTAATTCCGCTCCATCGTATACCGGGCAATGAATGCAATTAGCAGGTACGTTGCCCAAAGCAAGTATGCGTCCCGCTTTGCCGCAACGTTGTTGTCCGATGTAACTGTTGCAGACGCGCGCTCGCCATAATCCCCCGCACGGTATACTAATCGATATCAAATTAAAACGCTGCTCGACAGGCATACCAGCCCTTATTTGATAATCTCTCCACCGTACACGGAACGCGTCAACGGACCCTCGTCGATCCGGGGCTCGTACTACCTGCGATTATCTCCGTCGACGAATTTGCGAGCGAGGGATTCACCGGAAAACTTGGATCTCCGTGAATTCTCGTGGATGTTTATCCGCGGAGTTACGTCGGGTATGATCGGGGGAGATCGCGTGGTATTTCAAATTTCTGGGGCGGTTGAAAAATATATTCGAACGGTATTATTGGATTGCGGGCTAGTACGTCGCGTCGGTGATGTAACGACCTCGTTTTTAATTATTATTATATTATTATCATTTTATTAATACATGTATTATTACTATATTTTATTATATTAGGATATAGTACTACCGTCGGGTACGGAAGCCTCTGTTTAATTAAAAATATTAGCCTCGCCCATATCTGGATGACACGCGCGACACGTTGATAATCTCGATATTAATATATTATTTGTTTCATCGACCTCTTGGCTCGCGAACCAATAACCGGGCACTTGTACCGATGTCTGACGCGCTGATTAAAAAACGTACTTTGATATCAATTAAGATAAAGGTGGACGAACTGGAAATTTCGATATACATATAATTGCGAGCAAATCGATATCGCATTAAAGCGATGCTCGTCGTCGAGCAGACCAACCGTGACACGGATATCCGACGTACACCGAACAACGCGGCGGGGCACACGCATCAGCACGATGAACGAGCTTTTGAACTCGGGTACCCAACCCTCGAGGATCCTCGGCACGATGCATAATCCGGACTCGAGAACTCTGCAGGCCGGAGTCTTGATTGCTTAGCGTCGCGACGCGTACGTATCGTTGCCCCGTTTCCGTATTTGACGAATCACAGCCGCTCACGGATCATCGTCGTAGAATCGAAGCGCAGTGGCGGGTAGCGCGAGATAAGAATACCGATGATCCTTGATTAACGGTATTAATTGGTACGACGTTAATTGGAGTGACAAGTGATTACAATTGGCTTCCGCCGTTGATTGGAATTGTATTGATCCATTTGCGATCGGTTTTACTTCGCGTGCGCTCGAAATTGAATCCGATCGAAATCACGTTTAAACGTTCTTTTTTCTCCCGTTCCACGTCGTTAACACGATGCGTTTTATAGTAATGAGTGGATCTGATTTAGCGTTTATAATTAAAAGCAGAATGGCGGAATCTCGCCGATTTTTTTTTTTTCACCAGAAACGACGGAGGGTTGAACACGTGGTTTTCCAATAATTAAAAATTATTTTCACGCTCCGTCAATTTTCCGAGGGGAAGATTTCTAACATATAACCGTTTAAGAACGATAAATGGAAGTAGATATAAATGGACAAAAGTTTATGGAAATTTCGCGACTCACGGAACGATCAAATTTTATATATCATCGCGTAAAAAAATTAATTACGCGAACCGAGTTGAAAATGATTCGTTGGACGGACATTAAAGAGATTCCATCATCCTGGTTTTAATTACGACTGAAAAACATAGTTAGCTTATCGTTATGATGCATAATGCACTTTATACCGATTACGTTGCGTCGTAAGTACGGGGTCTTTATTTCGTATTAATTCCCACGGGACACGTTCGCGACGATATCCGCGTAATGATCCGTCCACCCTAAATAAGCCCAAATTTATTACACCCGATATTAACCGTTATCAAAAGTTCCTATCGTTCCTTACCACTTTTCTCTTTTTTTTTTTACGGTGCACGCGATTAACTGCGACGTTCCATGCGAACTCTGTCCTCGGGAATTCCGAGTTCTCGCGAAAGTAATCGCAACGTGGAAAAGTTTTCCTCGGCTACAGCCGAAAATAAGTCGCGAATCAACGCGAACCATCGGCATAGAAGGAAACAAGAAATAGGTGAAAAATTTCGGAGGTAGGGCGGCCCTGATTGATTGACAGAGCGATTATCGGTTAATGAATCGCGGGATGGGTGGGCGGGGCAAAAAGTTAAGCGAATGATTTATGACAATGAGGAGATAATCGTCGTGGGGAAGGACATCTGCGGGAACGACAATTAATTCCAACGCTATCCAATAAATTACACGATTACTCGCGTCCCAGTACGTTTAACGTTAAACACTGTTGGAATGAAGATTTTTGCAACAAAAAAAAAAACCTTGCAATTAATCGAGATCCTCGATACGAGGGTTCGCGTTACGCTCAAATAAATTATCCAGCGACGTACCACTCGCGTCGGCGTCAACGCGAAGTGTCGTAAAACCGCCCTTAAACTCTCCTCTAGCGTCTAGAGTGCAACGCTCGCCAATTAGGTATTAAAAATATGATCTCCTTCCGTCTCTCGCGTATACATAGACGGCCTCCCGCTCCCTCTCAGACCGTACAACGCGCAGGGATAGCGGATTAAGCCATCGCGGGTAATTAACGATCGAGTGGGACAGATTTATGGGACGGTGGTGGGGATAGAAGGGGCATCGAAACGTTGGATTCTACCCCCGCCCATCCAAACGCGAAGCTCCTTAGTACATAGAGAGAGGTTGAAAGTGAGTGTGAGAGAGAGAGAGAGCGAGAGCGAGAGGGAGAAAGAGAGAAGAGGTAGTGAGCAGGTGGGAGAAGGAAAGATAAGTGGGAAGGCGGTGGAAGCACACTCACGGAACTTTGGTGGTTCATCGAGAGAGTCGGAAGAGAGGCGAAGAGAAAATATGGAAGGGTTGGAAGCTTGGGGAGGCCAGAAAGCGGTTGAAAGCAGCTAGGGGGGGCGGGCGAGCCGATATCTGGGGCAAGTTTGTATATCCATGAGTGCCGGAGGGGGGGGGGGGATTACCCGGGCGGTGGTGGGTAATCGTATTTGTCGAGCCAGCCGGAGTGACACGAGGTTAGGCCGACGGTACCGTTATCCTCGGGGTCTAGAGGTCGACGTTAACGAGGATTCGGGGGCCCCCACTGTCCTGCGGGATCGTTTTCTCGCTGCGTTTCCCCGTTCGCGCGTCATCGCGGCCCGCTTTAGGGGGGTATTGTTGCGTAAAGCGCTGCTTTGGCGATGATTTTGAGGGTGGAATAGATTTCAAACTGCTCGGGTTTTTTTTTCTGAAATTTGTTGCACCCGATTATTGATGCACGAAGAATATGTACAAATTGAAACAAAAAAAAGAAAAAGAATTTTTTACCATGTACTTTCGTACGTCTGCTTTCGCCAATCGGGCAATTGGTTATCGAGATATCGCAGTCGCAGATTTCAAAAATACAATTTCGAGAATAATTCGGTTAAAGTGTAGCTGCGTCTCGACCGCGCTCGCCGAGCGTACACTTTATAATTTCTATAATTCCGGTAATTCGTTAAAGAGTTTCACACACGTACTCAGAAAGGTCCATAGAATAATAAAATAGAGTAAAAAATAAACAGATGGTTTCAAATTTTCACGGAACAATGCCCCTTGATACGATGCAGAATTTCAACATCGACGTGGAGCTTTGAGATACGCAAGAACCACTTCGCTCCCGAAGAAAAGTAGCTCCCGCGTCGCAACTATTTTGCGGGAAGTTTGTCCGACGGAAATGTAGAGTTTATCTAGTAAATAATCGCGGCTCGTTATCGACAGCTTCAGGATTTTGAACGGGCAATTTCCTGATCTTCTCTTCTTACCAAAGCGTATTTTACCTTTCAGCAGTGAAAGCCTGAGATTCGGTGGGCGTCTCTCCGAGAAACTGGATTCATAAAAACCGGGAATGTTTGACCCAGAATTGGCCAGTTTCGAGGCGTTTCGTCGTTGATGGCGAGAAAAGTGATTCGACTATTTCCGACAGTACGTTCTTTAATTCGCGACACTCCTCTCCGGTAACGACGTTACTCTCGTTTCATTAATTTTCTCCGAACGAGATCGCGGGCAGAAAAAGAGATCGTGTGTAATTAACAAATGTCAACGGCTATCGTAAATTTACTGTGAAGACGAGTACAATCGATTCATAATCATCGCCGCGATAACAGCGGGATAATGTTGTCGATAATCCTGACTCGGAATTTAATAACAACGCACGCAGGGGCGAACGTGGCTTAGAATAACGTTCGAGAACCATCAGCTTTGACGGTTCATTTCGACGCGTAATCTCATTGCGCGAATTTATGACGCTCGGGGCTGTAATACGTAACGTGGAATTTACAATTTTCGCGAATCAAGCGGTCGTCCGTAAATTATAAAAAAGAGTGGGTAATTATAAATAAAACTCTGTGGGTTCTCTCCGAGAGTCTCTTAATTACATTACTCATATCTCGAGCATCTCAACAGTCGTATGTAAAATCTTAAATGGCTCTGCAATCAGAATCGTGATCTCACTCCAATGTACCATAGAGCGAGCGTAGATTTGAGCGAGTCACGATTTTCCTCTCGAGCAATTATCTCGACCCTATCGATCGCGTTCGATATCGCGAGTCCAAAGTTCGCGTAATTTCCAAATCCCCTTTTCTCTCCCGCGAACTCGAAATTTCCTTCTCCCTGCTCCCGGAGCGAGAGCTTTTCTCTCATTTTGCGATATCGTTAAGGAACTTTCAAACTTTCCAAAGAGGATTGCGATTCGTCATGTTGTCTTTAATACAACGACGAGGACGGGGACGAGGAGGGACGACGGTCGTTATCGGCGAAACTTTTAAATTACCAGTTCCGCTATTCGACTTCTTTCGTTCAAACCCTCGACAAATCGTCAGCTGGTGGCCGCGCTATTAAATAACAGGCAAAGATGGAAATTAACGATCGAATTCGACTCGCCCTCTCTCGGTTTTATTATTTTTTTTCGTTTTAACGTCAATCGGCGGCACCCGCATCGGAGGGTACAATCGAGCGTAATCGAATCTCTGATCGGGGTGTTGGTCGAGAGGGTTTCGGTACATTCCCGTGATTCTGTTCTGATCTTCTGGATAGTGGAATCGTATTTTCGTTTAAATCACGAACCTCTTTTCGTAACGCCACGATATTTAAAAAACGCTTAAAACCACTATTTGCCTCGTTTACCGAGCTGCCAGGTTATCTTTTTTTACGGCGTCTTTATAGTGGTATCGGAGGTCTCGCGTAATTTGAATCGGGAGACTGTTTTTTTTTTGCGACCCCGGGTTGCCCCATAGAGCGAAATTCGTTTTGAAATATCCCTCGAAAATACTCGGCGAAAGGTATTTCGAGAGTGTTTTTCTACGCTCGTAACGAGCTCGTTTTAGAAACATATCGTTCGAAGAGCCGCGCCATTCCCATTTTCGCTTTATCTCGCTCGGGTATCTTGCAAAAATGAGGACGGATAGCAGAGAATGAATAGGCAACCGTTCTCCCATTTCGAGTGAAATTGAACTTGATGAGATATAATTCTTAGGAACGGAGCGGGCTCTTCCAAGGGATTCGTCCGGAATTACGTCTGTCGAGCACGTCGATTTGTTTATCCCGCATCGCGAGGAATCGATCGACGTGCAATTATCGAGAGCAGGAAATTCTCATAAACTGTGCTCCTCGTTCCTTACATTACGAGTCCTTTCAAATTTTCCTAAAAGCATTTGGAAGAGCGAATTTGCGTGAAAATTGGAATCGAAAGCTTTTCAAAATAACCGATTCAATTATGGGGAGGGGAGAATTTCCATAAAATCCGACCATCGTTCGCTACGCTGCGTATCGTTGCAATTTGTCAAAAGCAAATGGAACGCAAAATTCCGACGGGCAAAGCGTACACAGATCTGCACTTTAAAATTAATTAACGCAATTAAATTGTATATATCGTTCGGTTAACCGAGAGTAATTAATTGTTTGTTCAATGGTCATGACGTAACGACGACCCCCGTTAAACGTCCAATTGAATTCCCGTTGATAAAAATTATATAGAAATTCGTTTAAGGCTCCGCGATAAAATTTCAGGCTTTTCGATCAATTTTCGCGCGACATAACTTTCTCGAATCTGATTTCAAAAACTGTACTCCCCCCCCCCCCAACTCCGCTTCGAAGAAAATCAGCGAGTGGCAATCGCAACGGTCTCGAAGAAATTCAGAACTTCGAACATTCGCTTCGAGCTGGCGAAAATTCACTCAACGGATACGCGACGCGTTTCGTCGATGTTCCATCGCTAATAACATTTTAACATCCCCTCGCGACGAGTGCGCGCGTACACGCGAGTTTTACTACTTCAGACTGCAAAAACTTCGAAGTCGTCCCTCCTTTTTCGTACGATCAATTTTGAAAATACGATTATAGAGGAGCGAATTCGTCGGCTAATTGACAAACTTGCGAATGAAGGCCGTCGCGTAAAACTCGAAAAAGAAGTTGGAAGTGCCAGATGCAGGGGAACAAAAAAAGGGGTGATCTCCCGAAAGTTGGCCAGTGAAACGAGTACTCCGCGAAAGAGCACCGATCATCCGCGAAAACTTGGTGTCACGCGGTACAGAATGATTTTCACGGAATTCCCAGAACGAAATTCCAACGGGAAGGGTTTTAATCTCTCCTCGCTCGCGTACGGTCCTCCGGGTTTTTAATATAAAACTCGCTACGCGATATTTCGGCGCGATACATCATACCTCGGTGCGGCAACGCGAAATACCTTCCGCGTTGTTACTTTCGTATTCGAGTTACATCGTACAACACGGTTGTTCGTCCACCTTCGTGACTCGAGAGAACCCTTTTGAGTTGTTGGAGAAAAAAGCAAAATGAGAGATTGTCAAAGGATGCATCGGAACGATAAAATTTGTTGTAAAATATTGTCCGGGGGATCGTTTACCCGAGTACGCGACTAGCTGCAGCTACCTCGTAAATAATAGAGTAAAGAAATGTTATTTACTTTTTTTTTTTTTTTTTAGTGCCACCTTGACGAATTCACGGAGCTCGTAACAATTTCCGCGAAAGCTCATAAAACATCTGAATCTGTCCGTGACGTGTTTCCACGTTAATAAAACGAAACATAAACGTCGACCAAAAAGGCGACTCGTCCCGGCAACAACTTTCTTCGTGTCCCGCGATACAATTCCGTTCGCGCAATTATTTTCTGCCGCCGACGATACCTCCCCGCGGAAACAAAAATACAAGGTCCAAAGCTCTCGCGAGTCAATTTAACTCGCGATAAACTACGCGGCGCGGCGATAATGGCCGAAGACTGACAGTTAACACGGCGCGGCGACGGACGTTAACTCGAAATTGCGTTCGCGCGGTTTCGCGTCCAATCGTGCGGCGCTATCGTTGCGAAATTCAAAGCGAAAGATACAAAGGTACGTATGAAGCCGAAAGTACTACCACCCTCAGGCTGGTGTAACTGCAGCCCCGATAAGGGATCGTTGATGATTGGCGGAAGCGAGTGCTCTGGGCATAAAGGTTCTTTGCGCTGGAGCTTGCGCCGTCGGTGATCGTGTGGTAAACTTCAAAGCTCTCTGGGCTCGATGTCATTACGAAAACTTGCGCCGTACGAGAAGGTCTCTTTTAATATACGTCGATGTACGTACATACAAGGGAGCCGCTGTAAAGTAACCAGGTTGACTCGAGGAGAGGGAGGGGGGAGAGGAAAGGCAAAAAACGTACTTTCTCTGGTCAAATTTGTCTCTTTAAAGACTGCAAGCACTGAGCTTCTTGCTCTTTGTCTATCCGCGAGATTACGGTGGCTCGTCGGAGGAGGTTCCTAATAAACGACAGAGTAACGTTTGCGTAGAAACGTTCTCCTCCCTGGAAGTGATTTTAGTCTTTGATTCTTTTGTTGTTACGCTCCCCGTGGTTTCGTTGATGCGCCTACCCTTTGTTCCTGGGAGCAGCTTTCTTCGAGCTCCCTTATCTTCCGCTTCCATTTGTCTTTCTCCTCTCTGTGTTCCCGTTCAGCCTGGATTTCCGGTATCATTGCAAAACTGAACGTTCGCCGGTGAGGGGCGGATACACTTAAGGCTGATGAATCACTTCTGCCGCGGTATTCGTCGGCTCGTCCTCCGCCGTACCTTCTTAACTTCGCTCCCCGTACTTTTCTTCTCTTCTTTTTTTCATCCTGGATCCTTTAAACCCACGTCGACCCGAAAGGTCGCGCCGTTAAAAGCCCACCGCAAGGATCCCGCGAACGGACCTACCCGAACGTTGGATGCGTTTATCCACTTCCGCGGTCGACGTTCTCCTTCTCACGCTCGGCTTTTCGACCCCTTACCTTTAATCGATTGCCGTGGAATTTTTAGACGCGTACCTTTGCCACCGCTCGTCGGTTGGGTTGGAAAGGGCTCGCGTGATCGCGAAAGATCAAGAATACGCTATTAATAAATAACCGTATTTCGGGGCGCTTATCCGGTATACGCACTCGCGGGCGATATCACGGCAGAAGGTAATCCTTGACTCGCGTCTACGTCT
Source organism: Pemphredon lugubris (assembly GCA_933228935.1). Lineage (NCBI taxonomy): Eukaryota > Metazoa > Arthropoda > Insecta > Hymenoptera > Crabronidae > Pemphredon > Pemphredon lugubris. The sequence goes on along the minus strand of OW121817.1, from coordinate 52,577,900 downwards.
GTAAATAAGGGATTGGTTCGTTCGTGTCGTAATAAATAATTACGCTGATGCGTTCATCGAAGACTCTCTTGTACAGTGACGAGGCACGTAAGCTCCGGTCTAAATTTATAAATTAAATTACATATAAAATACAGCTGTAAATTAGAGGTGTAATTATTTAATTCTACGTCTACTTTCTTAACCAGCCACGCGCTGCGCTAAAAATGTGTTTTCGTCATATTTTTTCTCTGTACCTCGGTACTAGAGGTTTAGGCTGGGGCCACACGGACGCAGAATTTGACGCCCGTGCGGCCGTGTGGCCCTGCCTTAAAGGTACCAAGATTCGGTATCGAAAACCATCGACCATCGTATGTACGTTGACAATGATTGTCCTGCAGTTTCGGCAAGGTACGAAACGGTTAGACGGGAGATTCAACGAGATATAAAGGCTCGCTGCTAGACGAGAGACAGAGTGCCTGGGCAGAACCGAAAAGAAAAAGGACAAGTGGAAGCTTAAAGAAAATGGAAGTTTCTCATTGAACAACGCGCAATCGTCTCTGCAAATCGTCCGTTACATCGGCAAGGAAGTAACGATCGAATTAATGTTACCTCTCGAGGAGCAAATCGTCCGGTCGAGGGGACGAGGCTTCCTTAATTCGTGTACTTACGTGCTTGGAATGGTTCGAAGGAATTGGAACGAGCTGGTTTACGATATTTTCCTACGACCTTCGAGGAGTAGTTGGAGGGACAGAGAGAGGGAAACGGGGGAAATAGTTGAACAAAGGGAAGAAAGGATGGAAATTGCGGGCGGAAATGGTGGGTCCTTCGAAATAATTATGGGCTTTGATTACTCCCTCGCAACGCGTGGGTGGAAGTTGCGTGTTTAACGTAAGAGGACTGAAATTATTTCTGGAGAAACGTTGGGAGGGGAGTGTCAGTTACTAGCGTAGAGCAATGCGAGGATGCAGAATAATGCAGAAGAGTGCTGAGGACAGGAGCGTTCCGACGCGAAAGTTGTAGCCTGCCTTCCCCGCTTCTGCTTCGTCGTAGACGGAAAATTGAAAATATTCTAATGAACGCGCAGTTTCTTGGGAGAGAAGGACAGAGATTTAATGGACGGTAATTATAGCAATTAATATACAAAGAGTGTTTATCTCGCGTAATTGAACGGGCAAGGCCGGTCACCCGTGACCGGAACCAGTTTTGAAGTACTCCCAACTAGAAAATATTCCTAAGAACCCGTACAGAACCCTCCGTACACTTTCACCAACCTTCCCACCACCCGCCTGAAATAAAAGAAGAAGGAAAGAAACTTTAAACTTTTGTTTATTTCTCATTTTACCCCGAAAATATTTTTTGAAAGGAGTTATACATCCAGACAACAAACATTAATATCTAAAAAAAAAGGTATCAAATAATTATAAAAGTGAATAAAAATCACTTCGGTCACCCGTGACCAGCCTCGTCTCTTTCTTTAAAATCGAAGCCTTGCCTGTTAAGGGTTAACGAGGCATGCTCGGGAAACTGCAACACTCGAAACGGCACGAACGCGAATGCCGGGGGAGATCTTAATATCGCATCGCGGGAGCGACGGCGAATTTGGGATCTTTGAGAACCTGCTGCTAAGGAGATAAATTAAAAGAAATGTTTGAGGGAGCATCGTTAATTACCGGCCGGGGTGAGCAATAAACGCCTTTACAATCGCTCCGCGAGGTCGTAAGATGGTTTTTCTCTTCGGGCAACGAGAGGAGAGCCTCGTTAGAGGAGGGTCGGGAAAAAAGGAACGGAGAGCAAAAGAATGCGGGGAAGAAGTAAGAGGTTTAACGAGCCTCGCAGGTTCCTCGGGCAGGAGGTGCAACTTAACGAACTCACCTGACGTTCCTTTCACGCGGCGTTTGTCACCTCATCGATTACGATCTACCGTAACCCAAATTCATCCGCTTGAAAAAGATTCGTAAAGAGCAACTATAATTTTAATGAATTTGAACCTAGAGAACCGAGAGTTTTAGTTTATTCGCATCTTCGATCTCGTATACAAATTAGCGATTACGATCGGTGTCTCAGGTAAAGGAAAAGTTGGAGATGGAAATTACTTTCTTTATAGCTTTCCCGATAAATATTCCTCGTTAGGGAGAATTTGATCCGCGAGGAGATAATTCCCAATCTTTATTAAAACTTATCCCCCGTTCACGTACGGAGTTTACGACTGTAAAGTATTCCAACGAGGCACGTTTACGATTACGATTACGGTCGGTCTCTCGGATCGAGAGCAAAACGAAATTTACTTCACCCGATGAGATTCCCGATAATCGTTCGCCATTAAAGAAGAACTCGACGTGCGAGGAGGCGACCGAGAACCGCCTCCCCGTCGGGGGGTTGGCGGCTCGTCGATGTAATTCTCAAGATGGTACACCGAGTGTCTGGTTCGTGGCAGCTGGCAACGATCGGAATGTCGCATAAAAGCACCTGCCACGGACAGAGCGAGAGAGAGAGAGAGAGAGAGAGAGAGAGAGGGAGCGAGCGGGGGTGGGTTGCGGCGAGGGGGTGACCGGGCGTAGTCTCTGCCCTCTCACCTCACAGCCGACTAGTTTTTCGTTAGCTCGTCGTCCCGTGAAATCTGTCACACCCTGCCTCCCAGCTTCTAGTCGAGGAGAGGGCTTTCTCTCTCCCGTACATCAGTTCGTTCTCACCTGTACACACCCTCGCCCCGGCTCTCCCGTACACACGCGATGATAATCGTTGTGTTTATACAGGGTGATTTACAAGCCACCTGCCGAACACACGTGCTTCGCGTCTGGAGAGTGACGCGGCCTCGGTGAGCTTTCAAAGCTCCGTTCGCGACGGACGTTTGGCGTCTCGCGTTTCTTTGTTCCGTTCGCGCGACACGCGGATAATTGCGTAACGACGAGGCACGACGGGGGAAACGCTTCGACGTTGAAACGAACGGAATCGAACGGTCGAATAAATCTAAGCAACACGACCGGGGAATTGGCGAGAACTTTCCAGAAGCGAAAGTTTTCCAAACCCGATTTTGTTCTTCTCTCTCTCTCTCTCTCTCTCTCACTCGCTCGCTCGCTTTCTCTCCAGTAGATAGATAGATAGACACGAAGCGGAGGCGGTAAGGTGCGAGCTTTCAAAACACTTTTTGCCAGGAAGGAGGCAGGGGGCTCGCAAATCGCCCCGTATAGAAGCTCATCCCTCAGACAAGCGGCCATGTGTGGCCTCGTATATCGGGTGTACGCTTTGACAAGCGCACCGTTCGAACCAGTCATTCACCGACCGCAAACGTTCCCGATTGGCCGTGCTCGGCGACCGAACAACTTGATTCGGAACGAGGTTACCCGCGTCCCTGCAACGGCAGCGTCGGCTAAATCCTCAATGCACCAGCCATACCCGTAATTACGCATGCTCTCCGGGTATCGCGATAACGTATACGTACGTACCTCTACGCCGACGAGTAACGAAGGTAGCGCTGAAAATCCAGCGCGTATGAATGAGAATGAAGCGTCGACTCGTTCCGACGCGGAAAACCTCCAATTCGTGCGTACGGGAGATGAATTCCCGAATATCTGGATATCCTGCGAGTCGAGTGGCTCGATTGCAATTTACGGGGGATCGAGATAACGTCTAGAGGATTCGACGGCGATCGAGCCGATTAATCGCGCTCCGCCGATCGACGAATGTCGAAGATAACCGATAACCGTGAAAGAGATATCGCGCGCAGGTTCGAATGATTTGTTTAGATTGCATATTGAAATTCATATCTCGATCTCGAAGCTTAAAACGCGATCGGACTCTCACCTCGTATCATTTTCACAATCTCCGTATATCATCTAAAAAAAAAAAAAAAAAAGAAGGGAAGATAGGAGAGATTGAACCGTGATTCCCGACGGAGGCAACGTTTCGACTTTTCCGTTAAAGACGCAGCGATGTTCCAGGAAAAAACGAGCGCGCTATTCTTGCGTAGTTATTAAAATAAACGCGATTGATTTTCACGCATATACGGGAAGCCCGAGTTACGCGCCGACGATCTCGTTGCGTCATAAATACGCTGTACGCCGCTGAAGGGTGGGCTGTTTGGCATTGAGAACCCGGGGATTTGTTAAAACAAAGAGTCGGACGATGCGTTTCGACGGCTGTGACTTTGTAAACACGAGGGAGGGATTTCAGGTTTCTAAAAGTACTCTCGCGTATCGATGGGTAATCGAGTGCGCCTCTCTGCGGGCAGATACGTGTACGTACAATTTGCGCGTAAAAAAAAGGAAGAAAATAAACGCGTATCGATGGCTCGCTGTGTTTCCGTCTCCCTCTCTCTCTCTCTCCCTCTCGTTCTCGTATCGGCGAATTGCACGCGAAAACGCGAGGGTAGGGCTCTTTGGTGCCACCATAAACTAAACGTATCGACAAGATCGTTCGCGTATACGGCTTCCTCGTGAAATAAATCCTACGTCGAAGCCGCTTCCGCGATCATCGCGTCGGGGATTTCCGGTTATCAAAAGTGGAACGCGCCACTTCTGTTCCTACGGAAAAGTATCCGCGGCTTATTTTTTTTTCAGAATTCTATAACGAATATATACTGACGTAAAACACGGTGTATCGGATATCTTTACAGCAACGCCGCGTTAAATCTCCGTCAACTTGCGTCCAGCTATGGTGGATCGTCGTAACGCGGACGTACGCGATTCAGGGTAGGTATATTAAAAATCGCTCTAAATTACATCTTACTTAACCGGGAGCAACGATAGATGAATTTACAAGCCGGTGAGTTCAAGACTTATGATCTCCCTCGAGGATCAAAATATAGAAGTACGCGTGATCCGAAAGTATCGGGACTTAAAGAAAAGAAAGCTCGAATCAATCTCGATCATATCTCCCGTAGCCGCGCGATCGACCGATATAGATGGGATTTACAACACAGCGTTTTACAAGTTCACGTCGATAAACACGAAGAACGTTTTCTCGGTGTTTCGCGCCTGCGGTGTCTACGCCTCCCCGTGTATTTACGTGTATCGTATTATGTTCCCCACAAAAGTGTTGGTAAACAGGGTTGTGTACGCGCCGGGGTTACGGTGGCGGAATGGCGTTGGTAGGGATGGGTTAGACCCTATCGATCACGAGGCCTCGTCCACGACACATAACCCCCTGCCTACAAACCCTCTCGCCTGGCGCAACCTATTTCTGCAGGTTTAAAGCGAAGCCGGCGGGGTAAGGGGGGTGGGAAGAATCGTAAGGGTTGCGAATGAAAAGTAACTAGAAGGAAAAGAGACCATCGATCGTGGAATGGAAAATACGACGACGACGACGTCGCGACGTTGTGTTTCTTGTTTCTTTTTTCGGTGTCCCCCCCCCCCGCGAACGAGCGATTTCCGAACGAAACGCGGTGGGGGCGGTGGAGAATTTTAAATCGACGTGCTAGCGTATTAACCCTCCGTAGCGCGTTTCCACTATTCCACGCGAACACCAGACGCTGCAGATTGTATCCAAGATTTTCTTGGAGGCGTTGCGAGGCTTATTTGGCTTGATATCAAGATTGGCACTGTTTGCGTAATAGAACAGGGGTCGCGGTGTATTTACGGTTCGTTGGTTTAGAGGCATCGCGATGCAATGGAGGTTTAACGCGTCGAGCGAGAGAATCGAGAATTTCGAAGGGTTACGAATAAGTGGTAGGGTATCGAGGAAAAAGGCTCGTCGATCGTTTCTGCGAACGTTCGCGTGGCGAATATTCTCGAGGTGACGGTGTTCGCGCGCGCAGAGAATTTGTGGGATTAAGAAAATTCTCTTTGAGATTACGAGAACGCTACACCCGAGACCCAGTTTTAAGCCGTTAGTTGAAATTTCCTTTTTCGAACGAAGTTATCAACTTTCCGCGTCGGTGCGGAAAGTTCGAAGGGGTTTCGACGGAGGTCAGAGCTTTCCGATGCATTGAATTTCAAGTTTAAACAACGACGCTCACTCTGCTATCGAGCGTACGGTATGAATTGTATAAAAAAAAGTTACGGCCGTCGAAACGAATGGCGAATTTCCGAAGGATCGACGTTCGTTGTTCTTTGATCGAATTAACGGGAGATAAATATTCTTACGATCGCGATGGGGTATCGTGAGTGGTGCGTCGAATGAAAGAAGGTTCGAATGAAAGAAAAAGGTTCTGATAAAAGAAGCGGCTTAAGGGTTACGCGTAAAAAGTAACTACAATGAAAGGAGACCATCGATCGCCGATGGAAGGAGCTGGGTCAAGTTTTTCCCCTCGTCGGTCGAGAGGAGGATAAATTAATAAGGAATTTGGAGACCGGTGTTTTTCGAATTAACCTCAGACTCGTGATCTTCCCGAGACACCTCGGTAATCGCAAATTTCGCTGCGAATAATTACGAATCGTTACGAGATCGATTCGTGAAATATTAGAGGGCTCGTTAAAATATAACGAGGAAAATCGCACGGGTAAAAATAACTTTCGATCAACTTGAAACTACGGGAAAAGCAATTAACGATAGAACAATAGAAACGTAATAGTTTGAAAAAAAACTCGATCGACGCACACTATTGGAGGATTTCTCGACATTTATAATACCTCTAGCGGCTCGGTTATGGCAATCCTATCTACGTGGCAACTATACATGGATACGAGCTTTACTTTAGATGCGTCTCCAGAGAGTGTTTTATCGCTAACCGTAACATACTCCTCGAGTAACTGGAAATCGATATACGTTTAAATAATACAAGCCATCGACGTAACAAGTTCGCTTTGCAGTTTATGGACTATGCCCGTCTCCGTTCCGGGATGTAACGACCACGTAAAACCCGGCATTCCATGCCACGAAATAATTGTAAATTCAACTTATCCGCGAATATCTATGCAAATACCAACTCTCCCATGTTCCGCGAGATTGACGCAAACGCGGAATTCTCTGGCGCATCGACTGAAATATGTGAGCGACGAGTAAGATATAAACGATGACGCGATAACGTTTATCGAAGTCTTTCCAACCCAATTTGTAACGGGTGGGCGAGAAGCACCGCGGAACTGAGAATGACAAGCAGGTGGGGGCCATCCATCACGGGGGAACAAATCATCCACCCGGCACACTCGTATTATCAGTCAGGGGCGAGAAATGGCGGTCGCGGAATAAATCTCTGCGTCCTGTTTACGCCGTGGGTGTATTTCAAAAAGAATTTTCACTTTTTACACGCGTGGCTCGCACTAGTACCGGTATTTCAAGCTCGGCCCGTCCATGAATCGAAATGAATTCCGTTTCGTTGTTGGCCATTTGGCTACGTTAGAAATTATTTCGCCCACCATTGAATTTGCGACTTTTTTCCGTTTGCAGGATTACGTGCGTACAGTTTCCTTTAATCTTGCTTCTTTCCCTCCGCGTCCTTTGTTCCGCCCACGAATAGTCGGAGCTGCAAAGCAGTGACAACCTTTTATGATCCTTTAACGCGATTGATAATAAAGTCCATTACGCGGGTGACGGGGTGTGTAAGAAATAAGCTGGTAGATGAAAAAAGAAAAAAGTTTGAGCCGTATAACGGGGAAGACGTGAATTTTCCATATTTCCCCGGACTCTCCCCTTTCGCACGGCTTAATTACTTAGCCTACGCCTTAATTACGTTCTATACCACGGCGCATTAGCCGTAATTGAGAATTATAGTATCCGTGGGCCGTATACTTTCGCGATATTTCTCTCGCGGTCCGATGAATTCTTGGGAACCTCTTGAAACTTCTTTTTTTGTTTATAAATCCCTCCGCGTGCCGATTCTTGGCGAATCGCAAGACGTTTGAGATCAAACGCGATCCACTCGATGCCTCATCCGAAACGTTTAAACAACGTTTGCCCAAACCAAACGATTCCCCCTCCCAACCCCCGTTTACTCTTCGCCGCAGGCGTGCTACTTTGGGATTTATGAGATTCCGACTCGAACCGCCGAACCATGAAAAATCATCTTTCGTATCTGCAAACACTTTTGCACCCTTTGCGAAGTTCGGAGCGACGGAGCGGGGAGGAATTTTAAAGTACATTACGCGTGTCACGACCACGCACGCCGTAATTACTGGACGCGCGCGATCCATCATCGTGACGTGAGCAAAATGATAATAGAAGCACTCCGGTTCTCTCGAATAAATTTTTAAAAAACAGACGCTTCTTGTACGACGAAACACGTTAGTTTTGTACCGCTGGTTTACCCGAGTAGATCTTCTTTAAAGTATAAAGCCGCATACAGACGTGTAACATGCGCGCGTATCACGCAATACGATGCACCGATAGGCTATTTAGGATTGTGTCTCCTCGCATAGATACGTTATTAACACATTTGCGAGGGAGTTGCAATACGATGGTTGTTACACGCGTACGTTACACGTCAGTACGCGGCTTAATACCGACATCAACGCGCCGACAGGACGATTTAAATTTAAATAATTAATGTATTAATAACGTGATATTATATGTAGAATTATACGCTAAGCTATACATTTAATTAGAATTTTTATAATTTTAGCTAGTAATGTCTCAAATTATACGTGAAATTATAAAATTTCAAATTCAACATTATCGACCCGCCAACGGGACGATTTAAATAATTAATATTACCCGATACCGTCTAAAGATTCGAATGAATAATACGTCGATAAATCGTTAATAAATTCAACCACTGTCGTCGTATTTCCTGCATCCTCCGCGCATATTGCTCGCATTCGGCATCGGAATATCACGTTATAATAGCCCGTATTTATAGGATTTGCTCGGTACGATATAAATCACGTCGGATAGTGTACGGCGCATTAACCGATTTCAGAATAATTACATCGAGTGTGAGGAGTGATTGCTCCAATGGACAGATATTAACGGAGGGGATGCTAGCAAATGCATAGATTTGGCACGCGTAGCCCTGGCCGGTTAGTTACGTCAGGAGGGGGACGCTCTCGCGATCGCTATAACCGATGCAACCCTACGATATCCGTGAGAGGATTACTTTCGCCCGGCGTATCAATTAATCGATGAAATTAACATACCGGATCGGCTACACGTCCCGCGACGATCGCGCGTCTCTAATTCGTGAACCCACCGCGCGACGCACGCTTAATGCATAATGCATGACGAATCGGTAGGCGCAAATAAGAAATATGAACTCTACGTTCTCGATACACCGGTAGGATCGCGGGAGAATTAGCGGCGATTAGTCGGTTTGCCTCGCTCGACGATACCGGCGGATCGTGCGACGAGATTTATCGATCTACCGTGGGGTTATCGCCGCAACGTTTAACCTATCTCTCTCTCTCTCTCTCTCTCTCTCGTTTTACGGGTTGACGAGTGATAGAGGAGCAAAGGCTTGTTCAGAGACGCGGAGAATCGGTAATTCCTTGAAAAATCGCTGCAAGAGAATTTTATCTGAAAATTTTGTGAAAACCGTACGAAGTCGGAGGAAGAAACATTTTCGCGTCCGAAGGATGTAATAATATTGTTATTACCAGTGATCCATCGCGCGAAACTGCAACGAAGCGAACGGTAGAATTCTCTTGAAAATAGAAAAAGGGGTGACGAAAATTTCGGAAGATGGAACGCACGCCAGAGACGATTTTGACTGAAAATTCCGCCCCGAAGTTCATTACGCTAGAAGGGGTCGAAACCCCCCGACCGGCCGTCAGGTGGATTAATATTGTTGGCCGGTTCGTGCGATCGATCATTCGAAACGATGATCCAGCGAACGCACCGCGTCACGGTGACCGGAGCAACGAGTAATTTCCATTGGATCCTCAATGGCGAGGAAGTATCGAGAGCAACAAAGGCAGCGGGGGAGATAAAAAAGTAACGTAAGGGAAGCGTGGGCGAGGTGGATCAAGGGAAATACACAGAGAGAGAGAGAGAGCGCGAGGCGAGTAGAGTGGGAGGGAGAGAGAGAGAGAGAGAGAATGAAACGATAGATAAAAAAAAAGTGGCAAAGCGAGGAAAGCAAGATAGACGAGGAGGGCAGAGAAAATGACATTTTCGCAAATGGCCAGTGCATCCTCGCGAGTATCGGTTGAATCAAGATGATACCGGCTTCCCTTCCCACTCCCCACGGCTATCTCGCACGAACACACGCTCCCTCTCACGTACCGGTGATCTCGTGGCAAAAGCTAAACACACTTACACAACCAGCCCCGCGCCCAAGATCTACCCACGCACGAGGATGCTGAACTTCGGGATAGGTAGATAGCTTCTATGGGAAGCGTTTCTTGCCTCCGACTCTCCCTTCTCCATTCAACCGTCTCACCTCCGTTCTCTCCTCTCCTCTCCGCTCCTCTCCTCACCATACCGGCATTGCTCTCAATCGACTGACGTCGGCAGTCGGCGGATGCTTTATGGCCCCGGGGCCCCGAAATTGGTGGTACGAGGGGTCGTTCAACCGGTTGAAAGAGGTATACGGAATGGCGTCGAGAGAATTAAACCTCGGGAGCGTATCCTAATCGTCGCCTCGTTGTCCGGGCAGCCGGTTCCCGACAATCGTTTCCGTCGATCTACCGCGCGTACCCGCCGCGTCGAAGACTCGCGAATCCATCTATCGCCGGGGCAACGGTTACGAAGGAATGCTCGCTTAACGGATTCGAGCATGCGAAACGACGCTCCCTGTCCGCGCGAACAAAGAAACCCGAAGATTAATGCGCCTCCGGTCTATGATGCGGAAGGCGATACGCGAGAAATATTCTCCGTGTATGTTTTTCGCGTTCCTACGCGAATCGCGTCGTGCCCTACGTCGCGGCAGCGGCGTACACCGTTTCCGCGCGACGTTTCCCGAAAGGACCGCTTTAACGTTTATTACACCCGCGTAACGTACGTTTCGCGACGATCGCGTTTTACACATCTCCGCGTAACCATTTATTTTCGTTCCGCGAATTATGTATGTGCGCGACGTTATCGCTGGGCAAGAATTGGGATATATTCGCACTTCCGCCGAGTTTGTTTTCCAACGGTAAAGGGGAATTTATAGACGTCTGTGCGTTTCGTTCGTTTGAATTTGACGAGTATAATTATCGCGCGTTGAGTACCATTTCGAAAGACTCTGGCAATATTGGGATAAGTATACCGTTTGTCTATTATATCCATTGACGGGAGATGACACGTTCAATACTTATTTCGTTCGGCGCAAACATTGAAATTATTATAATCAATCAAGCGATGATTCTTGACATTTTCCTATCTCACTTATCCGTTTAGCGAGTTAACGAGGCGTGCCGTTTTTGCGATTTAACCACCAATCTCGTCTCATTACGGCGCGGTTAACCGCAACGCAATCCTTTCCGCAAATGACAACGCGGAAGAATCGGGCAGCAAAGAAAATTCAATTGGCAGCTCGCGCGGTTTTGCGGACACGTATGAATTTTCTAATTGTGGATCTCATTTGCGATCATCGTACGCGACGCTCTACTCTTTAATTTATCCCCCTGGATCCTCCACGACTCGTCGCGACGATTTCCCGTTATCCGGCCGAGCCGCTTTGGACGAATTTTTCGCGAGAAACCTGGCGACCAATGTTTCGCTGGATCCAGAAGCAGAGATATCGAGCCCCGTACGGACCCGTAACGTACGCGCGTATCACGTAACACGCGACAATGTTACTACCATGCACCAACAGACTAGTTAGAATCGTGTCTCCTCGCGTACGTTATTAACACATTTGCGACGGTGTTGCATAAGGTGTTTGTTACGCGCGTATGTTACGCGTCTGTGTCCGGCTAGGTCTCTCGAAGACGCAAATTCGCGAATTCACGAAAGTTTTAATCCTCGGGGTAGGAGAGATCATTTTCACGGAAACTTTGGGACCGCCATTCCCGCTCTATGGTAATCCGAAAAGAAATTTTGCCATTTACCGCGATCGGGAAGTTTTCTTATTCCTGGTTTCTACCAATGAAGCGTTACGTAAGATTGGAAAAGTTTTTATTAACGACTGAGAAGAACTCGTATGCTCGTCATGTGAGCCCGATAGGTTTTAAAGGGCGTGCTCGCGGTAGGAAGTTGTTCCCAACAGGAAATGAGAGAAAGCAATGGAGGGCCCGGTTCTTGTCCTACGCGCGGTACCAAGGATTTACGACAGTTATAATTAAGCACTTTTCTAGCGGACCGGTGGTGTACAACGCGCGATTTGCATAATGCAAACGACCCCGGGATGCTTTTACCATTAACCCCGTCTCCGCGTTCCACGCTTTTCCCCCATTACGCGAATGACATTTTCGATCGGTTACGAAGTGTAATTAACGGGATTAAAACACGCGGCGATTACGTTGCGCGAATCTTATCGCCGTCCTTCCCCGAGTTCTCGTTCTCGAACGTTGGTATCGGTACGGGCTCGACGTAAGGGGAGAAAGTCTAACCTTAACCATCGCGAAAAGGAGATAATTAATTAACGCGTTCAAAAGCGCCGTGTTATCCCGAGGCGTACTGCGAAGATCAACCTGTCCGGATACGAGATGCAACCGCCCGCGTATCCGTAGTCTCGCGTACGATCAAAAGACGTCTGATCCAAAATTTCACATGTTCGCCGAATTTTGTTATTCCTCCACCTTTGACGCTCTTACGCAACCACTCGAACGAACGAGAAAGTTATGGTGATTCAACGCGCGAGGCGAATCTAGCAGAAATTTCGCCTGATCCGCCGATAAATTTTGCGACGCTCCAAAGGCTCTAGTATTGTATAATTAACGCTTAACACTAACGATTATAGAAGAAATCCAGAATTTAATTAACAAAAAACGATGAAACTAATGACAACAATTTTAAGCAAAAATTTCAGGAAGGCATCTTTCGACACGTTCGGTAGAAACAGCGTTAATTGAATTACTAGAATTAACTTAATTCTAGTACACGCAGTTACGTTAGAATTGCATTGCAATCGAGTCTCAAATGCAAGTTACTTTGACGAGAAACCCCCCCTAATCGAAGTATCGAAGGTGCGATGGAAAATCGTTACCACGGGACCATCCGTCTATCCGCGGCGGGATAAACGTGGGAGGGGGGGGGGGGATGATCGTCGCGAAAAAAATCGAGAAGAAAATAATCGATTGGCGTGCCCCTCGCGCACCTTGTGGAAGGAAGTTTCTGGGTTTCGACCACGTGTATCGTCGATTCCCCTCGTGGCAGGTTAGTCTCGCGCGGTATGCAGGACAGTAGGTCGACATTCTCATCTCCGGCTGCGAGACGAAGAGGTGCCCCCACCCTCTCTCACTCTCCTTACCTTAATTTCTTTCTTTCGTCTTTTTCATTTTCTTCCTCCTCGCCTCGCTCCTTCTTACCCCCTCGCTCGCGGATCCGTCGTTTCCTCGATATCATTTCGACTCTACCCACCTCGACTGGTCATCGGTAACGCCGGTCCCTCTCGATTCGCGTACTTTCACGAATTTCCCACGAAATCTCCTTTATACTCGGATCGAGGAGTTTCCTATATTTTCACATCCACTCTCTCCGCTTTTTACGAGCCGCCAGACTTCTTTTTTGCCTCCTTTGTTAGCCACTCTCCGGTTCGATGCTCTTCGTTTTATAGCCCCGTTCTCCTAACCATACATTATCGTCGTTCGTCGAGCTAGATCTTCCTTTTCTCGCGACATCCTCGATCTCTCCGTCCTCTTCCTGCTCGTCTCACATTTTTCCCCCCCTCGTCTCTCTTTGTCTCAAACGCCGAGGACTCTCTCTCTCATTTCCGCTCGCCTTCCCGCCTCTCTCGGACTCCTCCTCCCCCCCCTTTCTCTTCAACACCGATATTCCCGCGAGAGTCATTCGCAAGATCCTCGTCTTCCACCACCGTCCGACGGTTCGTGGCAAACTCGAGGAGACCTCTTCCGGTATCCTCCGGGACAGTCAAGGATTTCGTTAGTCGCGCTCGTCGTCGACATGTCGAATCGCCCGAGATTCGCCGACGTCGAAAATTTTCACTCCCGCGCCTCGAGTGTGTCGTTCCAGTACTTTGGATTTTGAAAACCCTACTTTCGTTCCCGCTGCCAGTGATTCCTTCGCGGTTACCTTCGAAACGCGCGAGGTTCGCGAAATTTTTGTCCCGCGTCAGTGTCGAGGACGTTGTTCCTTGTTTCGGCCGGAAAATCGTTAATCGTTCGCGATCCGCTCAATTGGATTTTCTCGTTCCACGTTCGGAGGGATAGTTGTGGATCGTCGTTTCGAGGTAAGAAGAAAATTCCGGGAAGGTTGAATCAATTGATCGTGCTAGGTCGAAATTTACTTTCCTGACCTCGCGGTATTAAAATCGTTATCGGGAATATTTAATTACCGATGGAATTATTCCATTGACCCTCGGTAGTAGTAGCGAATCAAAGGATGGGTAGTGGAATTTCGAATCAAAGTAAACTTCCGCTTCGACCAATGCTGAAGGACTTCTCGTCCGTAGGAATACCGGGATACGCTAAGGGCCCTACGAGCAATTAGCGTTAATTACCTTCCGAACGAACGAGATTAATTTACCAAAGGTTGTAATTATGAAATGTAATACGAATATCCTAATACGCGTATCTACCTTTTACCTGAAAGAATAAACGAAACCCCCTCCACGTTTTTATTTAAACGTCAACAAACTTTGTTTAATCGGCCCTTTCGACCTCCTGCGCTTCGTTATATTTTCATACTCGTTATCCGACAGCCAATTACAGAAGAGATAGAAGCGCTCGTATCTCATGATTTTATTCTATTAATTCGCTCAAGGGAGAGGTAATGCGAGGATCGTTCAACGATGAATCATATTTGTCGATACGCTTTTATTCCGGGATATTCGATTTAACGCGAAGCAATGGCGAAACGGAAGTGCATCGTTTTCCGCTTGGACTTCGATCATTTTACGGCAATATCTCGCGGGTAACGAGCGACGGGTTACGACGGGACGATTAAAATCACAACGAGAATCCTGTCGCGTAATTCTAGTAAGTATTCCTGCTATTCGCGAGATGTTTTTACTGTAAATTCGAGCCCGGAATTATGCGCATACGAAACAAGGATGGTTGGAATCGTCGCGATTTAAGAGGGACACAAATTTTCGTGCGAAAGCGAGACCCCACCACGCGGGTTCATTTTTTTATTTTTGCTCGAATGTCGGGCACGATACTACTACACTCGAGTCGCATAAATCTACGTAAATCTTACCCGATGTCGCCGCGGGAGGTCTAAGGTCGTAGTTTGCGTTACGTATCTTCTTCTTTATCTTCTTTTTTCAAATATGGATCGAGACAATGCGGGAGAAATATTATTCGCGGGCCACTTTCGATGAATTTCGTCGGGCAGATTTAATTGGCAATTCCTTTCAAACGGATTTTAATTGCCGACGAGAATCGAGTCACGTTCGACGGGAAATTAATAGCCTCGGTGACTCGATTCCTATACAAGCCCAGAACTAAAATGGATTTATCGCGCAATAAAATTATCATTGCCGGATATTAGTTGTCGAGCTTCAGGACCACGAACCTAAAGTGTCTTGACAATCGCGCCGTTACGTCAAACGCAGAGCAACGTTATTTTAAATATATTTTTTCTATTACCACGGTAGTAATTAATACATTATGTATACTATTAGCACAGTGCTAGTATATTACATGTCTCGTTCGTTGGAATAAAAAAAAAGTGATACGGACAGGCAGGTAACCGCGAATTCCTGACAATCGTTCGTTTCTCACGGGAACGAATCATTGACGAAGGAGAAACCCTCCGACGGGATATCGAACAACGAGGGGGAGATGCTTACCTGAATTATTCCATCCACAGGTTCATCTTTGTTGGGCGATAAGTGGGCCCGGCCAGCCCCGAGGCTGTAGGCCAGTTCGAGTTTCGTACTTGAGGACCGGCCACCACGGAAAACCGTGCTGAAGAGAAAGAAAAAAAGACGAGCAAGAGAGAGACGGAGAGAGAGAGAGAGAGAGAGAGAGAGAGAGAGAGAGAAAGAGAGAGAGAGGAAGTGCTGGTCGCATCGGCGAAGAAGAAAGGTGAAGGGAAAAGAAAGCAGTCGATCGGTGGCCGGGCACTACCTTCGAGGTGGACGCGTTAAATGTATGCCGAAAAAAAATGCAGGATAAACGAAGTGATCCGTATTAAAAAACTTTGCGAGATCGACCAAGACGGTACCAAGGAGGATTAACAGAAGACAGGGAGAGGGATAAAAGTGATATCCGCGGATAAAGAGGGGGAGGCGGAAAGGATTACGCCGAGGAGAAGGGTTCGAAGGAACTGCGCGAGATTTCGAAGTTGTATCGAGTAATGCGAGACGTCAAAGTCGAGTACGGTGACAAAGGATCAAGAAAGTTTCTTGAAGAAAATCCAGAATAAAGGGTCTGGGTCGGTGGTGGGTGGGAAGGGCGGATGAATCGAACGGCTTCGACCGAATCGAGCCCGCGAGGGTGAGTCCCGTTGAGCGCGGCATTTTCCACCCTGTCGAAGGGAAGAAGAAGAAGAGGAGGAAGAAGAAGACGTAGCCGGGGAAAATAGGAGGGATCTAAAATGAGTAGGAGAACCGTGCCACCGGGAGGACTGAATTCCTGCGAGAGAATAAGGCCTGAACGACCGAGGAATCCGATTCAGAGGCTCGTATGGGGTCCTGGCTCACAGTTTCAGGTGGGCCAAATTGGAGTACCCGAGGACGAGGGTTCGAATCCACGAATGGCTCTCAGAAGGTACGTGAAACGGGGAGAAAATCAAATTTTCTTCGCCGTGACGGTAGTCGGGTTTTAAACATTGTACGTCTACCGGGGACGAACGATTCGTCGGTGAGCATTGTTTCCAAATCAAAAAGTTCCGTTTCTCCAAGTTCGTATTTCCAAACGGCACTGACATTTTCTTTTTAATTATCGTAATATGGCTGTACGCGTGGCTCGTTAAAAAAAAAGCGCGCTCGTTATTATCGATCGTCTTAACAAAGTTATTTCCGAGAGAAGACGAAAACAGAATTATTAATAAATGCGGTAAATAAAAAGTACTTTTACCCAAAGTATGAGACTCGTCTAAGCGATAAGAGTCGTAAATATATTTCAAGCGACCATTTCGAATTTCGAGGCCGATTGAACGCGCGTCGCGTTCGAAACGCGTTTGCAAAACGTGTCGCGGCAATTCGTTTCGCGCAATCTACGCCCTGTCGCAATGTATCCGCGCGTTTCAAACGGATTGTTGCTCTCGCCGCGGCCCGCAATTATTATCATCCTATTGATCGTGCGGAAAGCCGAAGCCGAATGGATTCATTAAGTTCTCTGGTGCATGCCGATAGAACGCGAGGAAACACGATCGCTCAATTACACCGAGACAGTCAATATTCGGGGATTTAACGATACGGCCGGGAGTGTCGACGGGACGTCGAGTACAACGTCGACGGAAGGAAATTTTACAAAAGAAAAATCACTCGTAATAATATCGACCTTGGCACCCGCGATACTTAATTACCGCTAATCAGGGAACTCTCCATCCGGTCTTCGTGAGAACTCCGCGATTCGCATCCTCTACGCCGGTATCCTCGTCGCTACGTAATCATTACGCTCAACCGTAATCACTATCCAAAGCGACCGACGACTATCCGACTCGTGATTCAACCTCGGGGCTCAAGTCGCTATTATTTTTTCCGCCGGTCCTCGCGTACTTTGACAAACTTCGAAAAACCAGCAAAACAATTCGCGCAAAGCAACAAAAATTCGATAGAGAGAACCGGAATTTTTCTCGAATTCGATTATACTCGAGTGTACGGTGGTACGGGGGGAAACTATGTGGAAATAGAATTGTTCGAGTAACTCTCCTGGCTGGCGAAACACTGACGTAGCGGGGGAAAGAACAAAAACAAAATCTCGATTCCAGTCGCTCGAATGAAATTATGAGCGAACAAGCTCGCCACTGTTTCGCGTCAGGATTTACCCGGAACAATGCGCCGAGAGCAGTGCCTTAAGAACACCCACTTTTCTCAAATAGACTGTTGAGGCTGTACGAGGGTAGACAATACCGCGAGGCAGCGGGTTTTCTCATGAAGCTTCCGCATTACACCCTGAAGGCGGCCTTGCCGGATATACCGGTGGACCTGTTGATCGAGACTCTGCCCCACAGCCTCGCCATGCTCGAAGCCCTATATTCGAGGCTCGTCGAGCTGAACGTCAACGACACGAAGATACTGCGTGTTGAGCAGGTGCTCTGGAGAATCGTTCACCTGATATCGACCAGCCAGGATCACTTCAGGCTCAGAATTTGGTGCAAGTTACTCGTGTCCCTGGGCAGACTGGCGCCCGGCGCGAGGGGCATGCTGGCGATCAGGAAAAGGGCTTTGGAAAGGGCGGTGGAGGGCCTCGGTAAGCACGGCTTGGTACCATCCTGTCAAACCAATCACCTGGACAACGCCGGAACGTCGAATCTGACGCCACTGCCGGTTGCACTGAAGGAGGAGCTCGAGATTAGAACCGAGGCCTACAAGCTGGCTGTACATAAGATCGAGAGCTTCGGGAAGCACGCTAGAACCCACAAAGGTAAGCCGCTCCGTCGATAACGGGACCCATATTTGCGGGTAAACAATAGAACCACTTTGCCGGGAGTAGAGCCTCGGGGCTAGAAATTAGTGATCGAGGCTTAGACAAGTTGTCGCTTCGTCGACGATAGGACGACGGTGACTCGGGTGTTTGCCAGTACGAAGGATAGATATATTTTGGTTTCGAAGTGAAAGCCTATTTGAATTTATCGCCACGCGGTCTAATCGTTGTCCAATTTGCGCGAGGCCGACAGAAAAAATAAACCGATAGATCTTCGGGCGAGGAAATGGGTCGGCAAATTCGTTTGAACATCGAACTTCTGCCGAAGGAACCCCTGGGCGTTACCGTTATTACGTAGATTATCGTAATCGTTTCGCGTCGATTTACGATCATTCTACATAGATCGTAGATAAGCGAGCGTTCTTCCTCGCGACCCGTATACGTTCGATTGTTCTCGATGGCGGGTCAAATTGAAATCTCGCAAAAGTCGACGAAAATGAAAACAGAGAAATATCGTTTCCAGAAACGCGGTGTATTTTAATCTCGTCGCAAATGAATTCAAGTTGAATTTAACACGTGGAGCTCTCAATGTCAGCCGAACACGAATATCCCGAATGACGGGTAAATAATTCATCGCGTTGGTAACGTTATCGCGTTAACGGCACGTCGATATAAATCGTGCCGAGTAAAACGTTTCTAAATCGACGGGTATCGCGTGCTCGCTGAATCAAGCAGATCTCGCGTTTTCCGTTTCTCCGCGGGACGAGGCAAAACGAGGATTCTGCCCGCGAGCTTATTGGCATAGGAACGGGCTCGTATACGCGTCGACGATTCTAGCGAAAAGAAACAGGAATATCGCGGGAGAAAGTCTGAAAGTTTACGCGTGGCGGTATGTTGCGTTCCGGATCGGATTACCGTCATCCGGAGGCTCAAATGACATTCGTCGCGATTGGTTTTATTGTCTCGTAAGTTTCACTTACCGCAAGCGTGGAAACTCGTTTCATCGAAATCGCGCGAAATTCGACGTCCATCGGCGTTTCCGTCGGAGAATTTAGGATGAATCGGATGGGTATAAAGGATTCTCGGGACCCTGCGTCGATTTTCGTCGGTGTCCCAGCACGCATTTCGGACAAAGTGATATTAACGAAGCGTTGCTTTCTATCGTCGTATCGGAGCAACGCGATACGACGGACGATCATATTTCGCGCTCCGTCTTTCCATTCTCGCGAGAAAACGGGGCAAAAGTTATTCGAAAATACGCTCGTGTACGCGCGTCATTAACTCTCTCTCCGAGTAAGGACAACTATGCTCGGCCGTCACACTCGTTGCGCATCTCAAATACTCCGTGGACTCGTGAGGTATTGGATTTTCACGCAGCTGCGGCGAACGCGTTAGATTTTCACATGCAAATACAGCGTTACGCCCCACGGTCATGCATTTACATTCGACGAGATTTGCGGGTCGACCAGAGTCGAAGCGACGCGACCGACGCGTCGAATCTTTTTGATTTTTGGTATGAGCATCGAGGAGCTGCCAGCGGGCGTAAAAATTGTTTGCGCTGGTGAACAAAAGCGTCGATAAAGAGTGTAAAAAATTAGACGGGGGAAAGTCGAGCGCGAGAGACGCGGCGTTAACATTTGCATAGCGAAATAAACCCCGTCTGGTTTTGCTTTGTTTTTTTTTGCAGCCATGAGAAAAGGGTCGAACGCGAAAATACGGGGAACGCGCGTTACGGCATTGGCGATACGTTTAAAATGCGCTACTACGGGGAAAATGAGTTTCCGAGCAAACCTCCGTGTAGCTTTGATTTAATCACGAATAATTATCGACGTTGAAATGATTTGCAATTCATCGTTAATTCAGCGCCCGGAGCGTCGATTAATATAACTCGTCACATTCGGGAATATCCAGCGATCGTCGGGGCAAATGTTATCCAAGAAAGAATTTAAATTACGTTGTATGAAAAATACATCGCGCGTTTGCGAATAATTATGGTAATAACGCGAGTCTTTAATCCTCGGACTAATTTTTAATAATCGTAGCGATGAACGATGAAAACCGACGAAAAACCAGAGATTATGTAAATGCGAGGTATGCAAAGTTGCAATGAACGTGGTACGAAAAATACATCGCTCATTTGCGAATAATTATGGTAAAAACACGAGTCTTAATCTTCGGACTAATTTTTAATAATCCTGCCGATGAACCATAAAAACCTTACAAAAAACCTAAGATCACGTAAACGCGAGGTATGCAAAATTACAATAAACACATTCGAGGAATACCCCGATCGTCTTTCAGAGACTTCGTAAGTCGTGCAACAACGATCCCCGATTACCTTGCACAGCTCATTCCACCTTATCCTGGAAATCTTCTTTGATAGAAAAATAATCATCGTTCCCATTTCTCCCGTGATTTCAGCGGATCAAGGCGTCCAAGCGGCCTCTCATCAGAGACAGCTTTCCCTGAAGTACAGCGAGATCCAACAGAGGCTGATCGATAATCAAAGTCTGCTGAATACCTTGGAGAAAGCCGGCAGCCCGAGTAGCCTTGAAAGCCTGCTGTCCGAGTTGAAGCGAAGGGTCGAGCAGGACAAGGAGGCCCTCAGACAATGGACGGCCTTGAGGAAATCCTCCGTCGGAGGGAACGCGAAGAATCCGCCGTTGGCAGCGAGACTCCTACAATTCTCCCGGGGTTGCGGCCTCGCCTTGCAATTGATGAACGAGGACAATCCACAGGTAGATCGAGGCGTGTCATTAATCGTGTGCGCGCGCGATACTCCCGGCTCGCGAACGTTTGCGCGGCGATAGAGGGGAAATACGGGATTATTACTTTTCGCCGTGAAAATAATAATCGCGTTTTGATAATTATATAAATTGAACAAACGAAATTCCCAACGTGAATTCGTGCCTCCCCCGACGTCGGTCAGGGGCTCATAATTATTTGCGAATTATTAAATGCGCGTATATCGCGCCGCGAGGTCGAAATATCCTTGGTGCACGAGAATAGTGATACAGCTCTGAAATTTCCATTTACGTGGTTATTGTGAAAATGTATAGCAAAATCGGTATATTTTGATATGAAAGCACGGCGTATTGCTACTTCCGAAAGTGACGGCTGGAAAGCGGTTGTCTCATTCTCCCTTAGGCCGCGTACACCGTGTTGCAACTTCGTCGTAAAAGTGTTAATAATGTATGTGGGGTTATGCAACCCTAACTAGTCTATTGGTGCATCGTGTTGCGCGTAGCACGCGTATGTTACGTGTCTGTACGCGCCTTTACGTCAGTGGTCCGCAAACTGATGAGCCAAAAGAGCCAAATATCAGCAGTACAATGATCTATAGATTTCTTTTGAGAGCCAAATGTCTTTGCAAAAACTTTGTTTTCAGAAGTCGGTTAAAACCAGTTCTGCTGAATAAAACTAAATATCATAATTTATAACAGCCTTATTTATTGGTAAATATCACACTTTTATTATTAAAATTAAATAAAAATTAAATACTCGCCGTTGACCGACCACTGCCCTATGGCAAAGCGTGGAAAACAAGAAACTTTTAAACAGCAGTGCTGGATAATTTGTTATTTTGAATAGCGTCGCTTATTCTTGTGCATCGACGATATACGTTTCGGCATCGTCGCGAAACATCTCCGCGATATTCGGCGAGCACGAATCGGATCGTCGACGTAAATCCGTAAACGGAGACGAAGGGTCGAAGATACGTAAATAGCGAGGAAGCACCAGACGCGATGCATCCGCAGCGATTCCCATGGGATTGTAACTCAGCGATACGCTGAGTCGATGAGCACAGGTGGAATCGCGGGTAATGCGAAAGTAACGCGTGCAACCATGTCGAATTCCTTGAGGGCCCTCGAGCTATCTTAAATTACGCGAGTTTATTCGTAGCAACGAAGATAATTATGGTCCTCGCGAGGTCCCGATGCACCCGGAAACGCGGCTGACCGAGGGATGCACTTTCCACTTAAAAAAAGAAGAAGAGCGACGGTAAAAGTAAAACGCGGGGTGTTAGAGCCCGTTCAGACGGCACGGTTTTTTTTTACCGAAACCGCGACGACGTCACTTTTCATCTGCCTTTGAAACAGACGCAGACGAGTGAGAAATTAACCGATTCGGTAAAAAAAAGCCGTATCGTCTGAACGGACTTTAAGTTTTAGCGCGTTTCATTATTGGAATCGTAACTACAATATCATTTAAAATTTCGAAATACGATACTCGTTAAAAGAGTTGCGAGTGGAATAGAAATGACGTAATCAAAATTCATTACGGAGCCACGCGTGGTGATTCGTATTAAACAAATACGTATGTACTCGGGTATTAAAGCCGTGCTTCCATCATGGGAAACGTAAATATGTGCTTTCGCGGTTCGATACGATAATACCAGTAAATCCATCCGTAAACGTATTCGAGACGTCGAATGAAAACTTTAATCCTCGATTTACCAAAAATTCGTTAAAACAACGAGGTAATTCCCCCTGTCGAATGGAATCCGCGGTTGTTCGCGCGTACCGGTCATTAAAAGTGATAAAAAAAAAAAACGAATCGATCTCTCTCGACGTCGTTACATCGCGTTGATCGTAAAATCGATGGATCCGCAGCCAGTGGCGTTGTAATTCGAGGCCAGACGGTTTCTAAAATTCTACGATATTCCGAGGGCGAGATTCGTGACGACATCTGCGTCGACAATTCAATTGCGATTAAGCAGCGTCGTTTTAATACCAGTTTAAATTACCACAAGTATTAATTTACGCTCTCCGCGAACATCGCGGATCTCGCCGTAATCGAGGCAAACCCATCGATCCAATTCCCGTGGAAATTCCTTTTACCGATCGCCAGTTGAACGATTAATCCGAGCAGCGATCGAAGGAATTGTCTGATTTTCCAGCGGATTACTATGGCGACGATTAATCGGGCTTCGCGGCGGACTACTTTTCCACGACCGCGACCCTCCGAGTTTCGTTCGAAGTAAAAATGAAGACAGCCTCGCTCGAGGAACGGTGAAACTCACTTTTGCTTCGAAGATCGTGAATCTTCGGATCGAACAGGCCGATCCTATAATAGATCGTAAAAGCATGACGATCTATTATAAGAGTTCGAAAGTCATGAGATGATGTACGCGATGTTAACTATCACCACCGCTCTCCGTTAACGATACGATTCCAGGCACGCGCTCGCCGATCGATCTCTTTCTTGCTTCCGCGTAACCAGCGAAACGATACTTTCCACGTCTACGATCTACTTACGCGCGAAAAAACCGGCGGCGCTCCGTATCCCCGTATGTAAGATTAAGTACAAATTATCGCGCGGGCAATTATTCTCGAAGATAAAACGAACGCCGGTCCCTCGAGTACATCGGTGGGCAGATACTTTCCACTTAATATCAATTACATCTCGCACGGGTCGCGTTTTCCCGAGTTAACGAAAAGAAGAGGGATCGCCTAACCGGTTACGAGGCGGACCGCCCGTAAATCTCGGAAAAAAACTTCCGCCGTAATCGGATCCCGTGGGTAGTCCTTGAAGGGATGGAATTTCCATGCGCGCAGGTATTCCAATTGGATGAAAATCTGGGCGACGACTACGAGGAGGAATCCAGCAGCAGCGCCGGCTATCACACCGACGAGAGTTGCAGTCCTACCCCGGAGCCGTTGGTCAGGAACAGCTGCGAGATTCTCAGGATGGAGGGGAATTTTTTGAATTTAACTTCCGCCGACGTCACCGTGGAACGACTGGCGGAAAGGTACGGTGCGCTGTACGCCCAGGCGCATTTGCATACTCTGGATGCCCTGGACGCTCTGGAACCCCTCAGGGACGCCCCCGACTTGAAAGCCAAGATTCTCTATTCAGTGGTCGTGGTAAGTGGTACTTTATGCAAAGTAGGAATAATCACCTTGCGTCCACCCTTAATGCGCGTGCACCGTCGTCTATCAAAGAGACCGAGTCACCAGTTAAGTATGTGTCCTTACTGCTGGAAGTGTCTCAATTTACGGATGAATTAATAACGAGATAGGGTGCAGGTGGATCGTAACTGTCAACGACGGTGTAAAGGGCGACGCGATTAACCATTCCCTCGAGGTAACAGGGATTTTTCTCTTTTTGCTCCCTCTCTCTCTCGCTCTCTCTGTCTACGCGTTCGGTGTCGAGTACGCGAATCGGAGCAAGCGGATGATGTATTCCCATTGAACGAGAGAGCAACGTTGCATTTTATTCGTTTCAATTACCGTACCGTATTCCTCGTTTTAATGAACATACTTTGCGGAGGAAGGTTAATTATTTCGTATTTGACGGGCATGCGATGATATCGGGCTAAAATTCAATGGGAAATATTTGCAATTATTTCGCGTTACGAGATACGCCGTTGCCAGTTAAAGGTTTATTAGTTGTCCCCTCGGTGTACCGGACAACGTTGCGACTCCATAGTCGTGCACGATAACCACGCTAAACTTGAAACGAGCGTACAGCGTACCAATGTTACGTCGATTATTTAACTCTTACGACCGACAATACCGCCAAACAACTTTTGCCGGTGCACCGGCGATTAACATCTCAACTCCCGTTATACCTCCTGTCCCGTATAATCGATAAACGACCGTTTCGACGTCGTTAAAAAGAATCAATTGCGTCTAACGAAATTTATCGCTCTCTGTCCATTCGAGTCCGCGTTGCTCTTTTTCTCCCCTCCCCACCACGCTTTTCACTCGCCCCGGGTGCGCCGCGACGTCGTAAATCGATTAATTCTCTTTTCCCGCCAAGTAGTTCGCGCGAAACTCGTCGTCGGTCGCAAAACGTGGAAATGAAATGCAGACTCCGCGCTCGATTGTTCGTAAACAAGAAAAACCTAGCCGCGAGGAACGAATGGGCGGTGGGGGGATTCGCTACGAAATAACGGGGGTTGGTGGTCTTACGTAAATATAATCCGTCGCTATAAACAGCGACGGAACAAAGTTGAAATTTAACGGCGACAGGTTGAATGCAAATTTTTTCGGGCGGATAGTATATGGCTAGCATGAATTTATTAAAACGGCCGTACCCCGGCGATCGTTGTTGCCCCCCCCCCCTCCCCCGCCGTTAATTAAGCTTACTCCCGTCCGTGTTATTTAAATTCGAAAAAGTACGCGGCCGTGCTCGTAATCGGAGAATCGTTCGTTACGGGAAATCCTGCTCGTTTATCCGGATGTGAGTAATTCCTGTTTTCCCCGGACGGCTATCGAAAAAGATCGAATTACAACGTACATACAGCTCTGTCGACTTTTTCCCCCCCTGTTCGCGCCGTTACCATCCGACGACGATCGATCTCCGGTTTTTCGTCGAAACTATTCTGTATGTCAGCTGCCAATCATGGATATTTATCGCGTTTCGACGTTTCGTATATCTCGCGGTCCTCCTACCCTCTATTTTTTTGTTTTTGTTTTTTTTTAATCTCCCGCGCCACCGTTGTCGTTATCAAACATCGTTAACAATTGCCCATTTTTCCTCCCTTTTGAAAGCAATAGGAATTTTTTTGCGAACGTCCCAGTCGGCATTTCGTTAAATTTGCTCTTTGCTCTCGAACGTGTCGGTTTACGGAGGCGGAGAATCAATTTAAAATACGAACGAGCTTAAAACCGTAAAAGCGAGATTAGCCGTTTTCGGGTCAAAAGAATATTTTTGTTGCGCGAGTCGCTTTAAAACTGGATTCGATGACAATAATCCCGCGCGCCAGTACTTTGAGTCAGTACCCACCCCTATACTCGTCTCGAAAAAATTAAGGGGTTAAGCGATCCACGGGATTATGCAAAGATACTTGCCACTCGGGACTCGTCGACCGTTACCCGGGGCTGTCCGACGTAATCGCGAGCAGCCTCCTCGTTTCCCCGAATCGGACAGGGGTCCGCGACTACTTAAAGAAACATGCTCCAAAAGGAAGATCCTTCCCTCGCCTCAATTTCCTTGTCATTCGTAATTTATCCCGCGATTCCTTTTTGCCAAGATACTCGAAAGATTTCCTACGGGCAAACACGCGCGTCCTATAAACTCTCGAGCGAGCATTTGATGTAATATTATGCCATAAATTTCTTACTCCAATTGTGATGTTCTACTCAAAATTTATAACCATCGATCCGAATGCAATTAAACCGACGGTACCTTAACGAACTCGTTATAACGGGAGTCGTCGTGCACAGACGTTAGTTATCGTGTTTTATTGAACTTCTGTCCCACCACTTTCCATCGGAACTAGTGCCGACTACCATTTTCGCCGAGGACGAGGGATATCAAACGATCCACCAGCGATTCGTGAAACAATGTTGAAGCACTCGTGAGAGAATCCGTCGTTCGCCGCGGAAGACGGTGACGGGAGGGTGAGGAACGGGGGGGGGGGGGATGTCGAGCGAAAGGGAAGAAGGAGGAGAGAGCTGGTGTTTAATAGGAATGGTACACACTAGACCGCAGAACGAGGATAAACACTTCTTCGGCACTTGCACTCCGGGGCGGGCACTCGGTACGTGAAAGCGGTTCTTGTAACGAGAGCGCAATATACGAGAGCAATTCGCTTCTCGTCGCCGCGATTTAAATCATCGAGCTTTCGCGCTCGAGACCTCCGGAGAAATTACGAAATGGACGAGCTTTTGACCGTGGCGCGCTTTCCTTTCAATACTTTCGTTCAACGTTTGGTTTTAATTGAATTTTCCCTTAAACGCGCATCGCGAGCATGCTTACGTCGATAGTCGAGTTTCCGCGCCGGGATATGCAATTTTGGAACAGGAATACTCGGATACTACCGTTGTAGCGAGTTAATTAACGAAGCTTGTAATAATGGATAATCAACGTCACGGGTATCGCGTGTCATGTTATTCTGAAAGTCAGTTCGCAAAACTTTATTCCCCTACCGTTAATAATCGTATCGAGAGTACAGTACTTTATAAAAATGATCGTACTTCTTGAAACTCCGTACAAAGCGACACGGACATGCTAGAGTTACGTTTGAATAAAAAAAAAAAAAAAGTAGAAACATCGAGTACGCTTCATGTTCGATTTAATCTCTAATAATCGAGGACCGTGGTTCTCCGGCCCGTGAGAGGAAAATTTGAATTGCGTTACTCCCGCTCGATTACGCGCGGACCTACCCGTCGACTAATTGGCTCGCGGAGTTAATGAAAAAAAAAAAAAAACAATAACAACAACAACAGAACGGCGCTCGGACGTAGGTAAAATCATAAATTTCGAGTGGCATCGATGAGGGTATCTATACGTACACATATATATGGCCAAGATTATTTTTGCTACCACCACGCACCTGTCTCCCGTCCGATCGATCGACCATTAACGTCAAAGCCGTCGCGAGAGGGGTGCCGAGGGTGCACTTTTGCGATCGAGCGTACCTGGCAAGTGGCGGAGAGGCAGAGAGGCGCTAGTCCGTCAGCCTGGGGCTATTACTTTGCATACATACAGGTACCTTTCACACGGGGTACTCGGGAAATCGATGAACTAAAATAAATACCCACGACGAAAGCGACTGGGTCTCTCAATCTCTCGATCTATATACCTACTCGCCTCGCACTGTCTTCTACGTGTTATTCCCACTGTTTTCGTGGGAATAGCTGTGTGTTGCGACTTACCGGCTGTTCTCGCTATCGCAGTCTATTTAACTAACGTTCAATTTCGCAATTGAAGCTCTTGATTCCTCTGTGTAGAATCTGAGTCGCAGGAGCGACGGTATTATTCAGAAGTCCAAAGTTGTCTCGCTCTCCTAAGACATTGTTTCTGTTCGCGTTGATTATTAATATTAACTTTTGGTTAACGCTCGGGGAACGATTTCGTTTTAAATTATATCAAGGTGATCTTATCGAAAGTTTCTGTTGTCGAAGAATCTTAGAAATAGACACCTGGTAATATTTCCGTTTCCCGTTTACTCATCTCGCGTAAAGGGAATATTTAATGAGCGACTCGATGGAACAAGTAAGAGATATTGAGTTTAAACGTGAGAATGATTAGAATGGTTTTAGCAAAACCCCGGAAAGAAGGGTCGATGAGTTTGTTTGAAATGGTGAGCCGCGATTTATCGATCATGACTGGAATATTGACTCCGCTACACGCCACGTTGACTGACAGTCACGAAAGGGAAGTCTAATTTTACCATTGGACTTAATCTTGCAATTCCGACGTGTCGCGTGTGCGAAAAGTTTCGTAATCCAGGGGCATTCCTCGGAGCGGATAGATAAATATAAGGTAGCTGAATTTTTCGATGAGTAGCCAAATATTTGCTTTACTGGCGCCGCGGGTATCGATCATACATACCGGTTGTTGAGCTACGATTATTATCATTTTGCCATTTACGTTTATTATAAATGAGAGCCTCCGGTCTGCCCAGTATTTATTATCGATCGTTAATTTTCCAACTTTCCGTTTAAGATTATTCCAGCATTTATTACAAAAACTTAGAGTTCACAAATTTGCATATTTAGCAGCGTAATTATACCGCGATTTATAATTTATTTCTGATCTAATTGATATAATAACTTTTATAAACGTTGACATTAGCAATTAATTAAGTATTTTTTCCCCACTTTAATTTTCTTCTGTACCTCGTCATATATTTTTTGTAAAACACCAGTAATCTACTAATACGCGTCACGAACGCGGAAATACCGGTATTGTTATTTCGCTCCGGTATTACGATCATTAAATAGAACATGCTAAGTGTAAAATACGGTTTATACAGTGAGCGTGAACCTTTTGACTCGTAACGGTATCACGGCAACAGTTAGGGACGCGTCACAGAGAACTACCGTGAAATAGGACTGGAGGACTCACGGTAATACTCGTAAAATTCCCATTGTAATCGCGATTCTTCTTTCGACGGGAAGCGCCATGTAACCATAAAATTTACGAAGTAATTACGCGATAACCGGGACAACGATCGGATCCATAATTAAACTTGACCCACGGAGACCGCGGTTGATAATGAATTCGGTTCTTCTTTCCTCGCTGATAAAGCTTACCGTTATCGCGTTAAACGGAATAACGCCCTTTCGAGGAAACAAAGTTATTTCTGAGTGCCTAAGGGGCAACGAATCGGGGATAAAAGTTCGCGTAATTAGAACGAAATAAATTTCCGTCGCTCGGGCGTCGCTTTTGTTCTCGAAATAATTTCACGTCGCCGCGACGTGTTTAGCGCTCGGCGGGATATAATATGTAACACCGTGTCGGAGCTAACCGCATTTATCCCGGATACATTATAAAAAGCGCTCGTCCGCTAATCATTACTCGGCATCCTGTGGCGATATTTAAACGACGATAAAGGAACGATAAATGAACCAGAGAACTCGGTTAACGCGCGAAACGCAATTGCATTAACGTTCTAGTTTTTGGCTGGATATTTAAATTCGCGGTATTATACGTTTGAAAGTAAGTCCTCCTCCGAATCCAATAAAAAACAAGAGAGAGAGAAAACCTCGGCGGGATGTCACCGTAAAACTACCAGTAACGGTATCCATTTTATATCATGAATAAATTAGAAGGTTCTCAATGGAGGGCTCCCCCGTAACATAAAGGAACCCCATGAAAAAAGCTTCTAGGCAGCTATCGCCGTTTCGCTACTCTACTCACTTTCCATCCCCATGTCAGAGTTTTTTAAACAAATCCACACGCGAGGGGCGAACGCGTCCCGGTTTCCACGTCACCTCGAGACGGTCCCCGAGTACCCAATTAATATCAGCTAACGGTCCCTCCGTTTGCAGGGACGATGAAAATACACGGGGGCTTCGTCAGTCTCCGATATAATTTAGCAAATTGTTTCCCGACAGCTCTCCTGGCGTCTAGCCGGAATGATTCAGACGTCGCGTTACTTGGAGGCCTTGAAGATCCTGAACGGTACCGGGAGTCCGACGCAGCCAACACCGGAGCTCGAGGAATGCATGAAACGGCAGCTGGCGACTTCCGGCGGGCAAACCGGTTCCCGTGAGGTCGCGGAACAGGTGGTCAACCAGCTGGAAAGAACGCTGTACGACTTTCCGTGTCTGCGGGGATGCGCCGAGGTCAAGAACTACGCCGTCGCTTGCTCCAGTTTAGCATGGGCCTGTCTGGCGCGCGGCACGCCTCTTGTCCTGGACGTGGCGCAAGCACTGGAATTTCGACGTGACGTCCACGTCAGGCATCGCGCTTCCTCGAATCCGAATGGCACCAGGATCAAGACGGTCCTGTGGCCGGGTCTCAGGGAGGGCTGTCAAGGACCCTGTCTTCATCGGGCGGTGGTCTTGACCTGTTGAGGACAGAGGAGGGTCGCGGTGACAGCATTTGTCACGGATACCAAGTATAGACTCGGCTGGCAAGGGTAACGAGACGAAGGGGGGGGGGTGGGGGAGCGGATCGCGGAGTCCGTTGTCTAGGAAAACTCGTCGGCTTTGTGTGAGCGTCGGAGGGGAAAAGAAAAATCGAGCTCTCCCGCGACATCCCCCGCAATTCCGTCGGCATTGGGAGGAGCGTCAGCGATCGTGGATTACGGCACCGTCTGCTCCAGTTTCAGCGTGTGCCTCGTCACAGTCTTGAATTTCCCAAGGGAAACGAGAATTGCATTTATACTCGGTCTTATGTAATGGAGATGCGTCGAATCTTTTACCTTCGCCGAGATGATAGTCTTTCGTTTCAGCTTCTCTATTACGAGGCAGTTAATCGTCAATGGCTTTCCAGTGTTGAATTCCTGCATGCCTGCGGAAAAGATGGTTTCTTTTTTTTTCTTTTCAAGTGTCCAATAATTGCGACTGTAGTAGGAGGGAATCGAAGCGAAGTTCTTGCCGAGCGTAAAAGCCAGAGCACTATGTTTCGTTCTCTTCTAATCTGCCCGGTGCCAATTCCGTCTGGCCAATGCTCAACGTAACAAAGACGTTGAATCTCTTTAGAGCGGTACGTGCGAGACTGCGTTGACCTCCGTGGAATGGGGAAGTCGTCATAAGACAGTTAGTTCTATCGCGAAAACGCACACCACGTACATATATACGCGTTCACGTAATGCGCCGCTATTATTTTCTTGTCCGGAGGCGCGTGCGTTCCCATGATTGCCTCGTGGTAAGTATACGAGAAATCTACGATTTTCTGGTACGAAAAGAACTAGACGGGTGTCTTTAATACGCGTCGGCGATGATTCACATTTCGCAGACTACCGTGAAAATTCTTTTCTTTCGTTATGTCCGATGCGTAGAACGTAGCGATAGATAAAGTAGGAATTTTGATTCTCCGTGCGGTCGCGGGCAGGCCGAATATATCGATATATCAGAACCTCGGACAGGAGGTTGAGACACGGTTCGCTTATAGAGCTTGCGAAATCTTGATATGAGCCTCACGTATCCGATTCGTTGTGCCTCCCTTGTCACCGATTCTATAGAGTCACGCACGAAAAATTGCCTTTGACCAGCCCCCGTATAGTCCCTCCCCAGCCAGACTTCATTTCTCTGCACGCACAATAAAGAGTTTCGGCATGTCTCTTTACGTTATGCGATAGATCAAGTCTCCCGGTTAAAGTGTCGAAAGTCGATTGAAATGATTTTAGATGTAACGTAATTATTTATTCGCTACTCGGACAACGCCTTGCGCGAAGCAATCGAGCGTTGCTTTGCTTATTAATTAGCGTTCCCTTTATTTAAGATTTATGCCGATAGGACTAACATTTGTGTAATCGTATGCTCCTTTACTTGGTACACTAATATTCTTTATTCCGTATTTGCGCTCGAAGATAATTATGACTGTAAAAGCTGACTCAATAACATTATTTTTATGTACCGTGTTGGTCTTGTATCAACGAATTTCTGAGAGAGAACAGTAAATACATCTATAACGAATAAAACGTATGTCTCCTCTTGCACTGATCCTCGACGAATTGGATTCGGGGAAATGAAATTCTAGTGACGCGCCAGTAACGAGTTCACCGGTGTCTGGCTGATTACCTCGTGTAAATTTGCGAGGTACGTAACTCGATTAATGTTACGCCAAGCCTCTCTTTTGCTCGAATAACGTTAAAGATAAAGCAAGAAAAATGGTCCGTTTGAGTTTCCAAGATTTATTATAAATCTTACATTTTCTATTTACAATGAGTCATAACGCTGCTTTAACGTTTCTATTAATGTAACAAGTATAAATGTATCGTCGCACTGGTACACTTTGGCCCTGATTAATGATTAATTTTAATGATAATTTTTAATGATAGTAACGAATGAATCAAGACAGTGAGAATACTCGTGGAAGATGAAGGCGTATCTCTCCGGATAAAAATATCGTTGAGATCTAAAAGGCATAATGCCTGGTTACGAATACGTGGTTAATTTAACAATTGGCATTTTAAAAGTAATTTTAGTTAAACGTGTCTCGAGCGCTAATTAACAATATAATTCTGTCACGAATCATGTATTTATTTCTAACTTAAACGGTACGTTTTGATATCGAGCAGTCATTCTATGCTAAAACTAACGATAAACAATGTTGCATCTAGCAAAATTTTAGATATCGAAGTCGCAGAAAAGAGATCCCTTTTCGAGCATTTCAGTCGGATCGTATTTTTATTGCTTCGTGCTTTGGCTTGAGTTCACGCTGCAGCAAAATACATACATACTGTTACCGAGCGCTTTGGAAGCGCTCACGTGAATTAGGCATTTTTGTAATAAAAGAAACATTTATTATAACGAAACACTCGAAATACAACCGCTGACTTCGAGAGCTCGAATACGGCCAACTATTTATTACATAAATATCGGGGCCCAGCTAACAACAACAGCCTGTCGGTGATGCCGGACGCCAAGGAGACAATGCTAGCCGCAACAATACGTACGTATGTATATACGTATACGTATTGTGTTCTGCGTTTCGAATAAAATTTCAGGAGTATAGTAAAATATAATGAGATGCAGTGAATTATAAATCCCTACGAGTGCTTTAAAAATATGACTGAGAAATGTCGTTATGATTGTTCTTCGAAAGTACTTTGTATAACCATCGCTACAGAGACTTGAAAAGTTTGACAACGGGAGCCCGCGCCCTAGACATACGATTTATCGATCAAATGCAAACTACTTCCTGACATTTATCGTGAATTATCCTATATAAATAAGTAAAAATTAACACTGGAGAAGAGGTTTGGCAGGAGACGAAATATTCTTTGCGATACCCTTCAATTCGTCTGCCGAAGCGAAAACTTTTGTCTTTTTCTTCTTTAGGAAAAGAATGCTAAAAATGCAATTATATTGAAACTGCAACAGGATAATGTTTCAGTATGTCCAAATGTAAAAAAATACTTTAATGGTGTTTTTTGTCGCGTTCCTTTGAATTAATAGAATTTTATATTTATCTCTAATAACAATTAGCCCGAATGACATGGTCGCTCGTATGATATTTATCGTGAATCAGTCGATTTTTCTAAAGACGCGTAATATGCGCGGCAAATATACTTGAAAAATATTCGCGGAGACTATGTGCTCAATTTCCATTCATATAAGATTAAACGCTCTATATAAACTAATTCGAATTATTAAATACCTTAGCATAAACTCTTTAGTCGTAAAATAATTGTCATGTGACAAAGGGCGCTCTGACATTGGTATAAAATCTATAAGAGTATTAATGGTAATAGCGATAACATACTCAAAGATTCAGAAGTTTAATTGGTCGGAACGTGACGACTTTTTGATAAGCCTCTATTGTTTGAGATTGCACAATACGTTGTGTGTATCACTTAAAGGATAGAAAAGCTATGCTGCGACGACAAAGAAACTAAGAAACTTTAAGAACTTTCAGAAACTCTAATAAAGCATTGGGGGAAAAATACATTCGATTACTGATTCCGTATTTTCAGTTTCAAACGAAAATATTACTTAGGCTCTAGAAACAAATAATGTAATGGCATACTAGTGCTTGTATATCAGGTTCACATGTGTATGTACGTAGCATGGATCGGTTCATCCGCGTGCGAAAATATAAAACTCTCTTTCGTAGACCGATAACATCGGTTTTAATTTACATGATGATACACCACTTTTTCGTACCCTCTATCGGCTCGTTGATCATCTTACTCTCTTCGTCGTTTATCCCACTAATGTTCAGTTTACTAGACGAGAATTTGTAATCTGTTATTGATGTGGAAACCTGGACGGGTCTACGCAGTCCCTTCAGTAAACTGATCGAGGTATTCAGCAAACTATTCTCGGCTCCGGTTTTTGGTTTCTTCGTGGAAGACCAACTCTCAGTTCTGAGCTTACGTTTCCTTTCGATCGAGCTACCATTTATAACGGCATCGGACAATCCGGTGCCGCTACGCAGGATCTTGATATCCGCCGTTTCTTCCTGAGGCAGCGACATACTCGAAGTATTGACGAAAAGCGAACTGTTCGGGGAGTACCTCTGTTCGCGTAGCGTAACGTGGCGCATTCGATTAATGGAATTCCTACCGGAAATATTTCTCAATGACTTTCCAAAAGATACATCGTGGGCCGATTGGGTCGGTGTAACAGGCTCTGTGGTGCTTACGTCGTACATTTTAGAATTTTCTTTAAGGCAATCATTGAGCTTGATTTGCACATCTTTCAACATAATATTAGGGTCGTACGAAACAAATGACGCGTCATTATCCGTTCCTTCGCTGGGCTTTTCTGTTTCCACTACGACTTCTTTCCTGGACCAGTTTTCTCTCGATGCGATGGGTAATTCCGAAACAGCAAGTTCAATATCTGCCGCACATTTCTCTGTACTGGTTACAGATTCCGTTTGTACATCTTCTTTTTCGCATATGCCGTTTTGTTTTTCCGATTGCGGTTCTTCTCCTTTGCCCTCGTCTATTAAATCTTTTTCGTTTGATCTGTCATCCTGTACTTTCAGAGGGCCTTCCTCCGTGTCGAAGCTCAATTTTATATCATTCTCATCGTGTTCCTCGACGTCGTTACTTTGACTGCAACTGTTTACCTGGGAATCCTTCTCTGCCTCGTGGAGTTCGATCTGTTCCTCCGTGACAGCAGGTTCTTTGTTTGCTAACGCATTTGTGTTATCTTGTTCACTGGAGGTAGTAATTTGTTCGGACGATGCATTTTCTACAGTTTCTTTGATTGTTTCCTTGGTAGTTCTAATGGAAACATTTTCCACTGTACTTTCTTTCACTGTGGATACATTTGGCTTGACTTCCACTTCTTCTGATTCAGGCTGCATTGCCGTCGCTTTTAATTCTACACTTTTCTGAGGGAAATCGACTGTATGCTCTTCTTTGGAAGTGACAGACGACTTGCTTATCTGCTTAGAAGGATGATGGGACCCAAGTTTTTTTGGTGTGCGAAGTTTACTCTGTAACACAAACGTTATCGAATTTTTCTTCTTTACTGTCCTGCTAGTTCATTACTTGCGAACCAATGTATCTAAAAGATAAACGATAACTTTTGCCATTTTGGAGGGGGACTTATGCAATAATTCTGTAATCGTTAAAAGAAACAAAAGAAGATAAAAAATAATCTATACACATTTTCAAATTCATTGATAAACGCTTAGTCGTTCTATTTTTAGAAGATGCTACAAATAATTCAATTTTAATTCAGACGATAATAAAGATTACGTTATCTGCATTGAACCTCGTTTCTCATTCGCATCGTTGTCTCAATTATAATCGTAATTTATTATTATAAAAAACTTACTTTGATGTTCTTTCCTTGGCTTGGTGGAACCTTTTTCTGTATACCACTCAATGTACGCCTGAAACAAAAACAAATGGATATTGTACGTCAATATCAAATTTTTGTGCGTGTTAATAACAAATGTCCATTGAGTAAGAGATGGCTGGAGGTGATGAGAGGTATGTAAAAGAAAAGTTGATATAGCAGCTAAACCAAAGTTTCTCATTTCAAAGCTTGCTTTCCATTGCTTGTTAGATTCTCAAACA
Source organism: Pemphredon lugubris (assembly GCA_933228935.1). NCBI lineage: Eukaryota > Metazoa > Arthropoda > Insecta > Hymenoptera > Crabronidae > Pemphredon > Pemphredon lugubris. The sequence continues at coordinate 52,541,582 of OW121817.1, read as the reverse complement.
AATCTGACAAGTCATACGTTGTCTACCTTCGCCCATTTTTACTTATCTACCACTTTCTCATAAAACGATCGTCGATGGCATAAAACAATTTTCGAACAGATAGTCATTATTTAACAAATAATGAGAGACAATCCTTGATACACGAGATTTCAAAAACACTATTAGCCTTCTCCGTTCGATGTTGACATTTTCTCCTTTTCCTCGTGTACACATTCGACGACAAGAAAATCCTACAATTCCATGGAAGTCGGTAAACCAACGCGAAGAAAAGCGAGCCGATAGTATCCCGGTGTAAGCGTAGACACTCATACACAATATTCCGCCGCTACAACTGGCTACAACTGAACTTCCCTTCGTCTAATCAACGCGCGACTCACGCCCGACAGATTAAAGAGAGAAACTATGGATAAACTTGCTACTCGTTGGGCTGATTGATTTTACAAACCTGTTCGAACTCTCAGATTCGCGCTGTCTCTCGTGCAAGCTAGTTTCAGAAGCTTTCGACGGCGGATTCGGTGCCTTGGGCCTCCGATCGTACAAATTCCTCTCATCGCCCCCAGGGGCCGCCTTCTTTGGCGTCTTACCCATGGCTAGCCGTTTTTTTTACGCCGGTGGCTATTAAGCCGCTTAATACTCTCCACGCCCTTTTTTCTTAGACGAACTTGCCCTCGCGTGAACGCGACAAGACCCCGCTACGTTACGGCAGAGATCAAGTAATCTATCTGTACCTTTGCTTCTGCCCCTGTCGTTCGATTTATTCGATACGCTCCTTTCTTACACCGTTTCTCTCTCAATCTCTCTGCCTTAACTCCGGTCACTCACGGCATTACGTATGTACACGAAGGAAAATAATAAATAAAATCAAGAACGCACAAGCACGACGCACGATAGGACGCGTAACGTAACTTGAGACTTTCAGCTTATTACACGGGACGCCATACAACCGCTTGATTCTCGACAATTCGCGACGGGAAAACGCAAGCGCCGACTTTTTACATGTACGAACACACACTGTTAACCAAACAAGCAGAAACCGGCAATATGTAGATGTATATAGAGTGTTCCGGAGCGATCGAGCTTTGTAATTGGATAGAGATCTTTATGTAACCACAGTTAAACAACGTTGCCTTCGCGGGAAAACTCTCGGCGACATTACACTACGCTTACGGGGCCGGTGCTTTGTCCAGCTTTGTCCCTTTTCTACGGTAGCAATAGCAATGAATTCCGTTGACAAAACAGCTCTGAACAGGACAGCAACTAGGCGCTGCGATCGTCGCCGCGATATATGGGTGGATTGTGGTTTGGAGTGAATTCAAGTTGACAAAGAGAATAGAGGCTGAGTTATTATTATACCTTCATGTCTGATTACGTTATATCACTACGTAGTATTCCTGTACCGAACATCAAAAGATTGTTGAAAAAACCAGTTGACAACAAGCAACAGTGAAAGCCAGACATTAAATTAACCATTGTAATCAATATTATTGATTTCGTGTTGTTTATTAATGTATTCTATGAAGCAGTAACTTCGATTAAATAATGCCAGTATAATTGAATTCTAAGGTAATAATTATACACGTAAGTTCAATGTTTGACATTCCTCTTGAATTGAAATAACATGTGTATATTGCTCAGAGGTGATTTGATTGGCCCGTTTAAAGTAAAACATGGTTTCTACGAATCTGATTGGATAAAGAAAATACTTTCAAAGATAACCAGGGAACAGAGCTGCTCGTAAAGATCGTGTTATTGGTGATATTGGGTCTCCAGATTTAGCGTTTAGTGATGTGTTGTGATTTGTCCCGCTCCCGCTTCAGCCTGTATGTATGTATGTACGGTAGTATAGGAAACCGTGACACAGAATTAATCCTTCTCTCGATTGTAGGTAGCGCTGTTATTCATGAAAAATTAGATTCAAAACTGCTCTATGTTAAATGGCGTCCATGGGTACCTATGAAACGGGAATCCGGTGTCTCACAGATATACAGTAGCGCGACCTGTGATCGGCAAATGAACTATTCTATAGTCAAATCCAGTCAAATCTTAACATTGTGAGTTGTCCCCTGGGCGGCGCTGACTCCGGCAGAGGCTTCTTCGGATTACGCGTTGTAATTGTCGGGGAAACATATAAGTTGAACTTAAAAATATAGTTGAAAGCAATTGAAAGAATATCTTGTGCACTTGTGTACCATTGCTAAGAGACAAAACGATGAACGTGATACCGTGTATCGTGTTAATTGTGAGTGTTCTGGAGTTAGTAGCAGCAGAATGGAATACAAAAGACTATATGAAACGGGAGCATTCTTTGATCAGGCCGTATCAAGGTTCGTGAGTTTGATTTTGTTCCACAGTAATTACATTGGTCCCTGTGAAATCTTTTCACTGCGTAATTTCTTCTAATGATATAACTATATCTATTCTGTCAGTGAAATGATTGAATATATATAATAGGGAGACCGATATGAGTTTAAGGTTACATTCAATGAATACGAGTTCGAAAACAAAGCCAATCGGTGATTGTAATATAGCCTTTGTAATTTTTAAGAATCTCACTTTGAAAGCAAAGTTCAAGTTCTATAAAATTTAATCGTTGCTGTTTAGGATCTGGCATGACAATACCTGATTGGGATTTTCTGGGAAACACTATGGTTACAAATAACTACATAAGATTAACACCAGACTTACAAAGCAAACAAGGAGCTCTATGGAATTCTGCTGTGAGTCCTAATTTATCTAATCGAAATATTTGTTATATAAGGAAGGATTGCTCCAAAATTGGTGCATAACAATTAATCATTGGAAGAGTCATACCAAATAACCTTATTTGTCAGAGATAACTCTTTGTATCTTCTTCCAAGAGATTATATGTACTTGAACTTGGTCATCTTAAAGATCAAAGGTCGGGATATCGGAATATAGAGATTTTGGGAAATCTTTTTCTTACACAGGCCTGCCACATACGAAATTGGGAACTTCAGGTGCATTTTAAAGTCCATGGAAAAGGCAAAGATTTATATGGTGATGGATTTGCCATTTGGTATGCGAAAGAAAGAATGCATACAGGGCCTGTATTTGGAAACCAGGATTACTTTCAGGGATTAGCTGTGATTTTAGATACCTATAGCAATCATAATGGTCCGCATAATGTATGTATGCATAATGTCATGAACAAACTATTGTTAAACATACAGGCATAATACAGCTATTCGATCTCTTTTAGTTGTGCTCTATAGAATCCAAATATTCAATTCCACATCAGCTGTGTCTGACATTTAATAATAATTCGCTTTGATTTCTTAGCATCAGCATCCTTACATTTCTGCCATGGTAAATAATGGTACTTTGCATTACGATCACGATCGCGATGGAACTCATACGCAACTAGCAGGTTGCGAGGCAAAGTTTAGAAATTTAGAACACGATACTCATATCGCTATACGATATGAAAGAGACACGCTGACTGGTAAGTGAATACAATGGTCAAACGTTGAGAATTGTTGAGCATGAATCACTTGATCATGGATATTGTCATAGTAAATACAAAAGCTAACAAAGGCTTTGTCAAAACATGTTACTGATAAGTGTATCATTGGTATTGTGTCATTAACATTCTTCAAACTGATCCTGTATTTAAGACTTGCTTATGCATTTCATGTTTCTCATATATGTTTTCTGAAAATACTAACTACTATAAAAATGTTTGAACGCTTGTATTGAAAATGCAGATGCCATGACCGTCAAGTTTTTTAAAACATGGTATTTGTGGCTAGGTCTTCATCTGCTGTGTTGTTTTTGTATGTGTTGTGAAAAAATTAATATTACAGTAAGGTGTTATCCCGAGGCCTCCTGGCTTACATCATGGGGTGCCTCCACCTCAGCCAGTGGTATCTTTGCTCTTTTTTCACTCATTATTTATGATTAATCAGTTTTATTTAATTTTTTCCCCGAGCATGCTTCATCGCAATGTTTCTGTTCATAATGTACATATTTGAATAATTACATTTCATGATGGTGGGAGCATTATTTTTATCTAACAATTTTGCATGCAGTTCCATGGAATAAATGTTCATATTTAACATAAGCATGAAACTAGGTATATCGTAATACACGTAGAGTAAAGGTTGGGGATAAAAATAGAAATGTTCTGCATAAAAGGGTTATGACTAAAAAATTTAAATTTCATACAGTTTCCACGGACTATGCGAACAAAGCAGCATGGAAGGAGTGTTTTTCAGTGAAAGACATTAAGCTACCTACAGGATATTACTTTGGAATTTCTGCAACAACCGGAGATTTATCCGACAATCACGATATATTATCTATACGCCTTTTTGAGTTGGATTTACCAGATGATGTAAGGATCAACTTACAATAACGAATCTCTATTCGTAGTTTTGCAGAATCTTTTTAACCCTCTTGCATTTAATTTTAGCCTAAAGATCAGGAAGACAGGTCTAATATTTTGCCATCTGCTGCATATTTTGAATCTCCAAGAGGTAAGGAAGCAAGATAATAAAATTTCTTCTTTAAATAATTTGCTGGATGATCAATACTACAAGGATACCAATTTTTCCTCAGAACACGTAGACGATCCAAAACAATCTGGGTTGAGCGGTATAAAGGTTTTCTTATTGATGCTCGTGGGGGCATTGGCATTAATCGCCTGTGTCGTAATAGGCATTATGTTGTATCAGAAACACCAGGAGAATAGTAGAAAGCGTTTGTACTAACTCTCCTCTTGTACGCAATGTGTCATAAACATTCTTTCAGATTTCTCCCGTTAAAACCAAATTTTCTTTCTACAAAATAAGGTGTAGTAGTAAAGTGTTCAGAAGACTGTTTCGATTACAATATTATTGTAGAGTATAAAAGCGGTTGATACACGTGGGATTATTTTTCGCCCGTCTTTTTTGATTGTGGGAAAACACTTCAACAAAGGAAAGAAACACACACGTGCCACCAAATGATCTAACACTCGCGGGAGTTATCAGGCGCGTAAAATCATAGTATCACCACTCTGATCGTAAAAATGCGTACTGCATACAGTACAGAGTTCCTTTACCAAAGTCCTCATGCCTTTTAAGTCACTGTAATGAATTCTACGAACTAAGTCCAGTACATTTATTTTGGTGGATTGTTCGTACATGAGATGCAAAGAACGATACCGTTGTATACATTGGTGTAATTATATCGGATGTACATATTTTTGCAATAGGCCAATTGCGTAATCAAGGTAAAATTATTAGATAGTCAGCATCGATGTATTCAAAGCGTGGCGTTAGCATGGTTGTGGTGTTCGCGTCTTTTCTAAATTGTCTACAAGTTTGAGATTTATATACAGGGTGAGGCATTTGAAACAAATCACCTGAATAACTCCCTTATGTTTAATGACAGTAAAAAATGTTTTAAACAAAAGTTGCTTGCTTGGAAGGGAAACATAATTTGATGTTAATTATTTTTATAAGGATAAAGGGGTATGGGTCATTTCAAGGTCATCACTGTTTTTTAAATGAAATGATAACATTTTTTATTCATAATCTGAAAGAGCGTTTCGAGACGAATACAAGGACCTATCATGAAAGTCATTTGTAAATATGACTTCGCCCATAAATAAAATTTTAGCCAGGAACATTACATTGTCTTACAATTTCCGTAGGCCCCATCCGCAACATTGTAAACCGCTTTATAGCTATGCATGTGACGTGACAAAAACATTAAATCATAGCTCAAATGTATCTACGAATAAACATAACATTATGTTATTAGCAAGTTGGTCGTGCAACGTTATCGGTATCACAACGTTTTAGACAATGTATCAATGTTGAAAGTTGCAATTTTAAACACGTGTAGCACTCTCAGTAGGTACATAAAATGTTCGCGTGTAAATTTCATTAGTTTTGGAGAAATTTATGTTCTATTGTAGAGTAACCTACGCCATTGTATTCGCCTCAAAACATTCTTTTAGATTTTAGACTATACATAAAAAATTTGATCATTGCATTAAAAAAAATGTATGACCTTCACATAATACATGCCCCTCTACCATTACAAAAAATATTAAAATCCGGATTATGCCTTCGATCGAACCGTGCAATTTTTATTTGAAGCATTTTTTTCTGTCGTCAAAAATAAGTGTGTTATTCAGGTGATTCATTTCAAATGCCTCATCCTTGCCGATCGTATTATTTTAAGAGTAGAAAAACGGGCGATAATTTATTAGCAAGTCTGGAATTTGCAATATTTTAATAAACCATCGTAACAAACAACAGGGATTACTGCGTTCGGGAAAGCAAACTCTTTGAAGACTATAACTGGTTTCTACAAGAGCTGCTCTTTTCTTACACCAACTTATTCTTTTCATACGTGAATTCAATATCATTGAAAAGACTTTATTAATATAGATTTTATATGTGTACATAAAGTAAATGAACATTATCAACATGAAATAGTTGTAGAATAACTTCATATTATACAACTCTTTTTTATACGAAAACTAAGGAAAAGGGAACCAAAATCACTAAACAAATAATTGTCTTGTTAACATCGTAATGTTATCATTTGTGGAAATAATGTACGTCATCTGTTGCCAAATACAAAATAAATATGTATTGAATTGTCTTAGGAATCATTTTCCCCACACCATCCGCACAAACTCCACAAATTTTAGTTATATTTCTCTAGCAAAAATAAATCGGTACATTTGAATATGTGTGTCTGTCTGTACGTATGTATGTTTATATATCCTGTTCGAAAAACAGTGTTTTCCACTTTTGAAAATAAACTTATTAGTCGAACCAAAAAACATCAAGGCACATCTATGTTTGTTCTTGTTTCTGCTACACTCTGTTACTATTGTCCTGATATGACCATGATAAAATAACTGTCAATATTACTCCAGACAGTTGCAGGCTTAAATTTTTCACGTTTTTAAATTCTAAACACTCAACACCGATATAACGTTGATCTTTAACTCCTAGACACTGTACATATATATTTGCTAATCTCGAAGTAAGTAGTAACATTTGTATGACGTTTATACGAATAAAAGTATGTCTCAACAACTGAATAACAATTTCAAACTTCAACTGATTTTCGAAGATCTATCTCGGGGATGTCTAAACGTTTTCGAGATAACTTTAGATTTTTTCCATCCAAAAGGAAACAAAAAAAGGAACTTAATATCGATAGATTTTTTATCGTAAACATTCAAAAAACTTGTCATATTTGGCTAATTTGATAAAACAAACTCAAAGAGGTTTCACCCCTTTTTGATTTATCGAAAACTGAATAGAAAAATATTAAGCGCATCTTTTTCTATTACTGGCAGTTATACTTACGAAAATATCTCAATCTTAATATATATATGAATACTTTTTGACATAGATATTTATGAATTCACAAGTGAAACTCCACTAATGCCTGAGGCGTCGGTAACATCGAAATACGCTTGTTTTGGTCTGCAGATGTATGTACACAGACACATCGTTAGCTGTAGTTAAGATCTGACCGTTCAACATTCTCTACCAAATTCCCATCCATAGGATCACGAAAATAAGTTTCCTAGCTTTTTTTTTTGAAGTAACAGTTTCATACAATACAGTGCGCTATAAAACAATACAGTTCGTAGTGTAATAAATACTCGAATCCGACTCGATCAACTTAAAACTTATTCCCTGCGAAGAATACTGACAACTAAAACGTATAATCTTATCATAGTGTCTTTGTATGATATAAACAATAACTTTCTTTTTCACAGTATATACTACGATACTTTATCATTAGATTTCTCCTTCCAATCGTGAAGTCTTAAACCCGATAGTTCGGGGTTGAAATTCTACTCTAACGTGTCTCGAGCGCATCAAGGAAAATAATAAATCTCGATTTAAATAGCAGCATCGCCTTAACGTATGGCAATAAAAGTTACGAAGAGGGAATATTTATGTGTATATGTATATCACCTGTGGAAAATTGAGATAGAATCAGAGATCTTATACATCCAATCGCGCGAGGCACGATCATTTAAACATCACGATAGGATTTAACAAAAAGTTCAAAACAGTCTTTATACCGAGGAAAAGATCGCTTAAAATGGAACTGAACGATATCTGATATCTGTAGCGCTTGCATGATTTTAGGTCGATAGAATGGCAGGCGAGACAACCCATTTCCTCCAACTCTAAGTGAGGCTTGGAACCACCGAGCAATGATTCTCTCTCCAACCCGTTATTCAGGAGAGTGCCGGAAAACCAAATTTTGTCACCTGGATATATGTTTAAGCTAAAGTTGGCAAACGAATGGTCCGCGATCAACATAACTTCCGCGTTACTCCCCCACATTCCGCTTTTCATTTTGACGGATATCTCAAACTCGTATAGATTCCAAGTGGGAAAGTGACACTTGTTCTTTCTCCTCTGAATACTTGTAAAACGTCTGCAGTTAAACTGGCGCATGTTGTCACCTAAATCGCAACTCTTTTGGTAGGGCTCGCCGTACATACAGCCAATTACATTTCTAATGCTATCAGGTAATTTGTTAAATATCGCTGCGGCGTTATTCTTCATTGACTTCAGTCTGACATTCGTTACGTAGCCTTCCCACGAGACGGATATTCCTTCTAGATCAGCGCATTGTACTTGTACCTGCGCTTTGGACGACAGCTCTTCCCACGCAGGTTGATGACAATAATTTTGATACTGCTCCCACGAGAGAGTAGAAACACCTTCGAATGCATCTGGTTGCTCTTTGTATTCCATTATCATTGGCCACGACAAGAAAGTACCCGCGCAGATACCCATAACAAGCTACAAAATATATTTCTGTATTTCATATTTGAAATGGAATAGAGTGCATGGTACCGGACTAGTTCTATGAACTGCTTATTTACCTGTAGAATTGTAATGATCCAGTTGAATCTCGGGGTTCTAGTTTTTCTCAAATACCAAGAGGCAAGAAACGGCATCCCTCCTAGTATAGCAGTTACTGCTATCCTCATCGCCAAGTCGCTTTCCGATAAATACTTTGCGGCAGCTATTATCGGCAAAATAACGGAAGCTATCCCGGCGATCGGTAAAAAGAGAACCATGCCAACTAAAGCTAGAGCACCTCTAATTAAACCGTACCAGGTAGCACCTTGCGAACTAAAGATAGCTATTTGCCACCAGCTTAAAGTAACGCAATGGGGTATCAGAGTTTGATATGTACCCCGCCAATTGTCTCTAGCCGCCATTTTTGCGAAAACCGCCGGAATCAGAAGATAGAAGACTGCGCGAAAATTTAGACAAAATTCGATACCGTTCCCGACGACGTAAGAAGCGAACGTGGGCACTCTTATATCTAAGAATCTCCATCCTTGGGCAACTACGATATCAGTTTCGTAAGGATACTTTGCGAGTACGTGGACACCAAAGCTAAAGAGTGCCAAAAAATCTGGAAATCTGGTCGAGTCCCGCCACATGAAATTTAAAAGCGTCACTAAAGTCAACGCTATCGCTATGATAGTAAACTCTGACTGTGGGGTCCATTGATGCGCTATCACGGGATAAATCATCAAATTCAAAAGTAAGGCGAGAAAAAAGTGACCATACGGCTTTAAATTGTTGCAACAGAATTGATATTCCGCTTCCTCGGGATTCAAGTTGCCACCTGAATAACTTAGAAATAAGTTCGACCAAACGCGGAAGTTAGTGAACTCCCGTTTTCGCTGTAACATTTGGAACGTGGCGATTACCATCACGACGAAAGACAAGTAGTACAGAGCCATAGGTATAAAGAGTATTAGGCTCTCTGTACCGAATAACGAATATAGGAGCAGTAATAATAACGTATGTATGTTAGATGTAAAAAGAACTTTTCGCAAAGACATTCCTCTTTGACCTAACGTCTCTATCAACCAAATGTAAAGACGCTTTAACGATGCGAAAGGATAAACGAAAGGCCTTTGTAATAAGGGTATAACGTCTAATGCCATTTGAGATGGATCTACCATGCACAGAGCGTGCGAGACAATTGGAAGCATGCCTCGTGCGTAACTGGCAGCTGCCGAGACGAGAGCTGTCTCTGTAATTTTCTCCCCCTGATGATCCATCCAGTCTAAAAAATGAACAAACAAATTAATATTCAAATAAGGAAAGATCATTACCATTGTACGTCTTCTCACCATGAACAACATCAGTTTCTTTATCTTCTTCTCTCTTAGAGAAAGAATCTTCGGGAAGCCCATTTCTTGGAAAGTGATCTGTCGATACATTATTTAAGCCTTTCTGCGAGGTGTTCTTCGAGATGTTATTTGAATGGGAACAACTTGCTCTGTTAGAGGCGTTTGTCAAGTCTCTCATTCGCCTTTGTAATTGTTCCGTTGTGATAAACTCTTCTCCATTTGAAAGACTATACACAAGAAAACCACAGACATGTAACTACAATCCAATAGTATACGGAACAACAAATAATTCTTCATATAATTTCCTTAATTTATCTTGATACCTAGTAAACATTTCCCTCGCTGCTCTTCTGGCCAGCTTTTCATCTTGAGTCATGTCAAGGCAGCTCTTCACATCATAATAATTATGTTCTGTGATTCCACGGCCAGTGGCTAGGCATTTTCGAAGAATATCAGTCGCTTCCAAGTTCCCTTGTTCGGAAGCTTTCGTCAGCCAATAAACTCCCAACTTTGCATTTTCCTCTTTATCAACATCGAGATCTAAATAGGTGAGATGAATTTATTCCATAAAACGATCTATACGATTAGATATAAATTGCAAAGAGTCGTACCGCATCGTTCCTCCAAAAGTTGCTTGGCCAAAACTACTTGCGATTCTGGACAACCATCCTCCGCCAATTGAGATCGTAACCTCCTAAGGGAGCCCTTCGGTCCATCTAAAATGACAGCAGTTCTCTTTTCGATATATTTATTCATATCTTCTAAACCGATAGTCCTGATACATGAATATCAATTTTGCAATTAGTACACAATATAAATGACACATATACACATACATTAATGATAATGTAATACGCGTAAACATTAATGATCAACCTGTTCAAACTGGATGGTATGAGTGAAATGAACATTGCGTATAATAATAAGACATATCGAATAGAGGTTGAAAATAAAATTCTATTACCGTGCAGTGTCCATTGTTTTCTTCCAGATCTGGCGGGCAGCGGCACGATACCAGCCATATCTCCAGTCGGCTGTCACGATAAAGTTCAACCCTTTGAAACGGTGAATCTTAGTATATAGTCAATGACAAAATGTGATGATGGAAGATATCACCCCAGAATGTATTCGAGGACATTCGAGACCGTCTGACGGAGATTGTGTTAAAGGAATTGCTGTGTGGGTGCTTATTCAGTGATGTATATAGAACGGCGCACGCGCATCTATCGCGAAGGTTAAGATCAGTTACGTTCGTAAACAAACAGTGAAGTGCATCAAACTGCAAACCGCGAAACGGGAAATGATAAATGGACTTTTCCAAATTTAGATAGCAAAATTCAAGTTTATTGTGCTGTATAGGCTTTCTAACAAATTATTTCGACAGCCCTTGAAAAATTTGTATGATTCTCCAAACTTACAGAGTGGAACTACATATTTATACCGTGATACGTAAAACGGAAAATTGATAATAATGAGATTAAAATCAAAAGTTGGTTGAAAATATTGCCTTTCTATCAATTTGTTTATCTTCAGTGATTTTATCTGTGCATAATTATGATAACTATCTATTTTATGTTCAAGGGGTGAAATGTGTTTGTGACTTATCATTTGTTTTTTAATAAATTATTGCAGTCGCCATATATCATTGTCGCAATTATTATTCACGTGCTTTACACGTGCAACGCCTTTGTGGTACAGTAGCAAACATTTAAAACTGTGGATAATTTAAGTCATTTCCGGAAATCTACATCTGTAATAACAGAATAATTACCGAAGAGGCGTTCTCAAAAACTATGATCACGTTGAAGCCAGAGCCCACTCGATACCATTCCAAGAAATCAGTCTCACATTTTCGAAATTTTTACCTTTGTTGCCAGTGCTGATACGTTAGAAAGTCCTCGATTTTATTTTACGAAGTAATTCAGAAACGAAATAATATGATATGAAATAGTAAGCTGCACGTTGAACATATTTCTTTATATTCTCAATACAAAATTTAAAATTGTACAAACTGTTCAAATGTTTAATGCAATATTATTATGCTAATAAGTCTTGTTTGATCAGTAAATAAATCACATGCCTACAGCAATACACTGAAGCGTAAAAAAAAATTCTTTACGAGATCTACATAATACTAAATGACGTCTTGTGCGCAGGTTTTTATACTATGAATACATATTAACGCACAACAGATTTCTAACATAATTGTCCACTGTGGAGCCAGTTACGATGATTTTGCTATCTTCCTTTCGATATAATCAATTTACTTAGCAAAACCACGTCTTTGCTGGCTCCTCGTGTAGTCAGAAGTCGGCACGGACCCCAGGTCTATAAAGAGAAAAAATAAAGTCATGAATATCATTAATATTAGATTGAATTACTAAATGTACACACTTACAGATTACCGGGTCCAGTATAAGGTGGTGGATTTGGTCGTACATATGGATTGCAACGTTCGTCGGAAAGCCTGAAAAAAAATAGTCAACCTTAGAAAATATTCTTTAATACACTATTATTTCTACATCAGGGGATACGTACATAGGAGATTAACATATATTTTTCTATTGCAATGCTTTAATAATGATGCATAAATGTACGTTAGCTGCACGCCAGTTAATATTAACGTTCGATAATTGCAAAGTGACACGTCTATGGTGAACTGGTATGAAAATCAGAATGTATGATAGAATGTATACCTTGGACTACGTAACAAAGAATCATTAGGACTGGGAGGCTGAGCAGAGAGCGATTTTAAAGTACCCCTTTCGCTTGCCGCATATTGAACCATTTGTATATTATTGTTGCTAATCCCTTCTCCTGGCGAAGCTTCTCTCTTTTCGCTAAGACAATTAGAAATATTAACCTTAAGGTTAAATCTACCTCTCGTGTAGAATATTTCGGGATGTTATCATATTATCGTGCGTGTAACGAACAAGTAAGCCTTGAGTGAAATTTTTCTAAAAATTCTAAATGATATAAAGTGGAGTTTTGTATGCGATCAAGTTGCTACTATTAAGTTTTCATCCACCATTCCAAGCACAACGTGTTAGTATCAAATCACGTTATAATTGTCAGTCAACTCTTTGTCATTCCTGAAATGCTCTATGTAACGATTTATTGAAAGCTCGAACACACATTGTCCCGTATATTTCGTATACCTGGCAATCTGCTTTTTCGAAAGAAAAATGTTAAATAGTTCGTCGAAGTACTCGTCAGATTCGGGATCCTTCCTACGGAAACAAAACATATCGTCCTTTCCATCTTACGTATTATAGACGGTATATACTTGTACTTTTAAAAAGCAAAGGGTAAGGAGCTAATGTAAATCAACAAAATCCATTTTACTGTTTCTGTATCGAGCGCTGGACCACGAAGAAGTGAACGAAACTCGATTGTTTATACTCTATAAACTTTGCCAGATCATTCGAGTAAATTCCATATATTATCATCGTAATTTTTTAAGTGACTCATGTCACCAATGACGCGCGTGCCTCGTTCCTGTTTTCGCATTACCCGCATTATCTGCAACCCGATGGCAATTACCTTGATCGCGTACGTAGATCGCTTACTACGACACCCTTGAACGACATAGAATTGGTATTTTAAATTTAACACGCGATCGTTTTTTGCGATTGCACGTTGTTAACGTGTTACAAGAGATGACGAACTTGCGACAGCAGACTGCATTCGAAAAATGAAATTCATTTAATTTAAGATAGAATTGAGCAATTAGCGAAATGTATGGAATCTGCTAACTTTAGTCTATAATTACCGCCCTGAAATTAAACAAAATATCATTAAAAACCGGTAACAAGGGTCCACAAGGATCTATCGGAGCTTCAAAGAAAAGTAGTAAAATTATAAGTTTCATTATAACGAGTTCCACGAACATAATTATCTTTTCCGATGAAACGATGCACATGATTATCCGGTAGGTGGAGCATACGGAATCAATATGCCCGCTGAATAAGAATCAATCGGATGACATACAGAAGAAATCCCCACAATTGATGGGAGATTATGATAAATCACTTTGCCATTGGTGGTTCGTGATTACATGCAAAATGCGCGTTTTCTCCTATCGCAAGGCAATTATGCAAACCGATACAAAACAATTTGGTTATTCCTAACAGACGGATGTTTAATAGCAAGAGCATTTACGCAATGGAATGCATGCCGACTTCTTCGACGTAAAGACGATATCGCGGAAATGAATTAGTGAATTTTGTATTCAATGTATTTTATCAACGAAAAAAAAACCTTTGAGAATGCGCAACTATCGTTTCGCATGCAGGGATATTTAACGTCAGGTCGTAATGGAACGCGCGAAATGTTTCAGCCCTCAACACGCTAGATCATCGTGTTAGCATACCACGCGAACGTGTTGCCAATTAACAAGGATCAAGTTGAAGGTGGACACCTCTGTGCATTTATTTCCTTGTCAGCAAGAACCAATTCAATAAGTGATTCGTTGCGTCATACGTGCCGTCTGTTTCTGTAATGGGATCTGACCGTTGATCGTAAGAAACGATCTCTCTCTCTCGTGCGGTCACTTACCCGCATAATACATCACACACGCGATGCACATGATCGCGGGAATGTTGTACTGCGTGTCAGGGCCGCTTTAGTTCTATCGTAAAAAAAAAAGAAAAATTGTACGAACGATTAGATGGCGAGAGGTAATTCAACAGCATTTTTACAGAATCAGAACACGTTGGAAGGTATCAGTTATTTCTAGGACGTTTATTTAATTCGATAGTCTTCCGTTCATAAAATACCTTTCGGTTCTTTCAACTTTTGATGATATAATTTTGAAATAGCAATCGAATTAACTGAATTAACGTTCCTCGAATGTGTCTGTGGATAGCGTAACCAGAAGAAGCGGCACAATGTCGGGAATGCAAACGTATTATCGTACCAGCAATCGAGTTCCGCGCGAAAACGAGTTAGCCGACCCTGACTGTTCGCTGTTAAAGTCCGTACGCAAGTACGTACGTATGTACTCGGTTCTTGTATATACGCATTCTTCTACGGCGCAATGATTCCGTGCCGCGTATGACGATTAGCGGAGTTTTGTCCCTCCAATAAAACGCAATACTTGCGTACTTAACGATAAGCTATGTATCGTTTTACTGTGCACGGGTCGCGAAACACTGAATCCCGTTTCTATTTATATTCTCGTTAATGTACGCACGTACGCATCGGTCTTCGATTAAAAAAAAAAGGAAAGGTCGGCGCATATTTGTTGCTGTTTATAAACATCATTATACTCGCTTACGTAGAACTCCCCATTTATCTTCTAGCTCGGATAAACATCCGCGCGCGTAAAAACAGCTGTTTCTTCTTCACCTACATTCCAGCATGCTTTTCGAATCCAATTAATACGACGATCAGCCGATAAAAAACCTGATCAACGTGAATCGAGTTGGTTCGTCCCAAAACCGGCGAAGCATAGAGACACGCTCGTTAACTATTCCAGGCGGCAGCCTATTATCCCGAGAAATACTAATTTCGTTGCGAAATAATAGTCGTGCATATAATGCTATGCTATTACCACGAGAGTTACTCGGCGCTCGTTTCTCTGTCCTTGTCTCGCGCATTACGGCGGTACACCTACGAATTATCCGCACACGTGTCGATTACGCTTATCGGGCGTACGATTCACCGTAATCACATTTTTCGATCGTGCCGACCGGCACGTCATCGCTTGACCAGATATCGCCGCTACTTATGAATGAAACTCGCCGTAGTAGTATAGTATAGCCCCCTCTATCGCGTCTTAGCGCCCCTACCACTTGTGCTCCTTACACATACCATACGTTGGAATTCATTCCTCGAGCACGTGGTCCGCGTAGAATGACAAATATTTCGACCGATAATGCGGCGAATTCCAAAGAAAGACTGGCTTCAATTTCGAGTACTCCGTCGTTAAGAACGCGACGTCGAGCGGACGACGGGTGAAACGTCGACGCAAAAGTACTGACGACGGGACGAATATCTCAACCAGGGTACGACAGGTTAAGCGTTACTCAATGTCTAGAAATTTGCACGACTGTTCGGTAGATTTATCTATGCATCTCAATCATCGTCTGTCCGACGAATACTCACATTTTCTCGTGATGCAGGCACAGTGCTGCGCTAAGCAATGCGGTCAACACGAGCAAAAGTATCGTCGGCACGAAGATCGTGGTAGCGATTTCCTTGAAATAACTTCTCGTGGGAACGCTGGATTTCGTTGACCTGGCCCAGCGCCACTCGCTGTGCTCGGAGATTCCTGAAGATGGCAAGCCAACGACATTCATGCTGGGCCCCCGCCTAGCGCTTTCGTGCTGCAGGCTCTGAAGATCTTGCTCGCGCTGTAAGAGTAATCTCGTTATTCGTGGATCGTGTTTGTCGATACGAGAAAACATTACCGTACCAATCTGAAGGAGCACCAGTCCAAGGAAAATTCGGCTTCCCTAAAGAGCCTCTCTACGCTGGTTCGCTTGAAGTCCCGCGGACACGATGGCAACTTCCAAAGGGGCCTCACCTCTTCTTGCAGCTCATTCAGTTCTTGGGAAAACGGCATCGAACTGCCCAGCCTTATAACGACTCTGTCACAAAAAAGGTATGTGTAGCATGTACAGAGACTTTCCCACGTTCTTGCCAAGCATGTTCGGGATGGATAACAAATACGTGAACGGCGTGGCAAGCGTCATTACGACGAACAAGAACAACGATTCTTTTTGTTACAATTCTCCATCGCATTGTCTTTTCGTTTTTTTTCTTTCTTACGCCGGACGAAACTACACTCAATTTTTATTTTGACGTTCCGAAACTAAACTGTCATTACCGGTCATCGAAATCAAGTGAAATTATTCGGTATTATTCATGAAACCACCGTTAAAGCTCCCAGAAACGGAAATTCGTTTTACCGGCAATGAGGAAATTTTTTTTTTTCTTAATTACTCAAATAACTATCCAAACGTGTCATGTCGAGCGACGCTCGTTCACCGGTTCTTGCGTCACTCGCGCCAAGGATTCCCTCGGAAATTCTATGCGGAACTTTCGCCTGTACTTTATTATGCATAAACTATATCTATGCCCCGACAATCCTTGGCAATACTGACGTAGTTGGAACAAAGAGCTCGTAGCTAGCTTTACTGTACTTCCCATCGGACAAAAAGAGCTCGCTAACAAATGCATTATCTCGTGTTTCTTATCGATATACATATGTATACGCGAAGGTACCTGTTATCGATTACGCACAAGTACGGATTAAATATCTATCGTTCATTTATGTCTAAAAGTCTTGAGAGTAACTCCAAGGTCATACGAATAGCATTATAATTAGGATATAAAACAAATACAATGGTTCTAGTTTGATGAGCGAATGGAATTTTCCTAACAATTTTACAAAAATGTCCGGGAGAAGCGGTCCGACAAAAGTATGCGTTTACAACTGCAGCCCAACGGGAAAGTGCCTCTCTACCTGCGATTCAGCACGTGTATACGTAAAACAATCTTTTGTCCTAAGTTCAGGACCCACTACCTAACCCATAGCGAGATAAAACAAAATCGATGGTCTTTTTTGAGGCGAGAATGGAATTTTCCTTTCAGAAACCTCTTAATCCTCTAATTTAAAATAACCGCTTGCGATATTTGACTTTATTCACGATAAGCTACTCTGTCGATTTCGATTATCAGTTCTCGGCTTTAGCCGCGCAAGGGAAGTATACAAAAATAACTTATTTATTTAACCTCTTGAAAGAATTTTGATTTCCATCTCCATAAAGTTTCGCGCGTTACAAATGATTTTTGTCGCGCGTTGTTCCAAAATTGTTAACCTGTAAGGACCGCAAGATTGTACTTTTCAATACTTTCCAAAGAACAAAAGTGCTTCGTTCAGGATCCACCGACGACCGCGATACACGTGATTTTAATTTGAAAAATCCGATATACTACTTTAAAAAGCCGTTTAAAGAGCCGTAAGTCAGACTTTTCTTGCGGGCCTCTGTCGAGCCGCCTAAACGCGTTCGCTCTCATTGGCTGTTTCCCGTTTCTCTCGTACCCTGTCTATCCAGCGAGCTTGCCATCTTCGAAACGATTTATAACGCGTCTTCTAGCGCGACAAGGACCCACAAAGGGATTATTTCCAAACGATTACCGATACGATACGTCCCGATACGATCACGATACGTATCTAAGGTCGGGAGCACGAGAGGGCTCCTTATACGCGGGCTTATCGCTCATCCAGTAACGAGCCGATTCAGTTAGTCAAATCGAGTGCAGTGACAACCACGCGTGTGCTGTAGCGACAGTTCGTGCGTTACGCACGAGCCCCTCGACACGTTGGCATCGCATTCCAATCATTCGTAAACCGCCTACGGAGACGCGCCGGGCCAAAAATCAACGTAGTCATTCGAGTGTGTTACGGTGTTCCGTGATTTCTAACTTTAATAAATCCGCTCGCACGTTATTCCTGGGTTCCGACGATTACTTTATGGTTGTCTCGAGGTATTTACGATGACGGGGGGAAAAAAAGTGGCAGCGTCTTTGATCGTTCTCCGGTACGCGCAAGTATCTAGAATAAAAAGGAAACAGTGTTCGGATGAATGAGAATGAAGAAATTCACGCCGTTCGGCACGGTGTACGCGTTATCGATTATTTATCTCACGCACGAACCTTTGGTAAGCAGGTTTTGTTATGGATTTTGTAACTTTCGCTCGTACTCTATCGTCGCGCGTGCTGATGCAATCCCCGCGTTTAATTATAAGATTGAGAGGGTACGAGATAACAGGAAGTCATTCACAGTCGGTTAACTCGGACGAGCGGACTGACAACATCGCACTTACGTTAGCGGCCTGGTTGCGCGCGTAATCAACACACTTTACTCCAGCTCGAGTAATTTACGTCGCTCGCCGCGTTACTTCGGCGAGGCTCGTTGCCATAAGTCGGCCCGAAAAGGGGGTACCGTCACGCTCGCTTAATTAGCGAATTAAGTTAATTCGACACGTTGGCTAATGCTTGGAGTAAAAATTTTTCTTTTAAGTGAATCCGGAGATTCGAGTCCGTTACGGTAGACTGATCGCAAAATTACTCTCTTACCGCACGACAAGTTAATTGGTCAGGATTCGTTTTATCAAAGATCCAGCGGTGTTTCGTAATTACAAAAAGATTGCTGCTTCGTTCGATAACGTGGGTTATCTCTCGACAATGCAATTCGTTACATCGGTAAATTTGTTACTTCCGGCGTGTTTGCACAAGGGACTTTAAAGTAACTCGTGTCGTAACGCGCCAGGAAGGTATGGATCATTGTTCCTGAAAACGAGTCGATGGCGCGGACAACAATCTGTTTTATATATCGCGGAACAGGAAGGAAGTTTTGCTACGATTGTCCACGTTTCAGTATCCTCTGGCAATCGCGTCCGAAGCTTCCTCTTCTACTTCTATACGTTTCATAATTTCGAGCGTCGCGTCGACTACTTGGAAAATAAAGTAGAGATTTCTTTATTCCTCGATATACATCGACGTGCTGAAGTACAACAAAGGGAAACTCGGAGACAATAGAAGCTGATTATCGATTCACGGAATCAAAATCGGCGTTTATGGATGTCGCTACGAGCCAATTAGCCGCTCGCCACGGAGAGTCCGCGGGTCATTTCGCCAGAATTCAACGCTGATTCCATGGTAGCGCGAATCATAATACCGTTACTCATCCGCGAAACCGTAAAGGTGATAATAGGCGAAATGAGTCTTCCGCCATTTACGGCGAATACGCCACGCGGGGACAGTTAAATCGTGACGCATATAATTCTCCGAGATCATCTTCGGTCACAATTACGATCTTCCGTAGTATTATTCATAAATATCGCGTGTGCGGTTAACGGGTGATTCGTGCGATCGTTACGAATCCCGGTAAGTCTCGTACGTGCTTCGCTCCACGAGCGCAAAGTTCCATGGATAGCCGAAAACAAAGCGAACGAAAAAAGGCTAACGCGATGCAGAACGGTAACCAGTTACATAATAAAATACGTGAAAACGCGAGGAATCGGTGAAACGGTCTCTCGAAAATTTACATAGATCTTTATCCGTAATGACGTACGTTTCTCAAAGTCGTGGACCAGGAGATTCAGCCCGTTACATTAAACGGCGAATGTTGAACCGCGTACCACGATAGGAGAACCATACCCGCGATTTCCTCACGTCTCTTATTTTCGCCGTTCGCGATATCGCGTAATGGGTGCTGGCAATTAATGGCTCTGAATAAAAAAAAATATGAATAAAAAAAAAAGCAGAAATCGTAGGATGCCTGAATGCACGTCAGAATGTTGTTTTCCGTTTGATCGGACGATCAGTACGTCAGCGATATCGGAGAAACCGCTGAATCTCATTGATTTTCTGAATTATCATAAGAGCCTACGTTAACGGATTTCGATGTGCGTTGGCCGATTTACTCTCTCTCTCTCTCTCTCCTCTTCTCTCCTTCTTTCTACGTTTCTCACGTTACCTGCCGCAACGAAAGAACAAATTGCTGTTTCAAACGACTTACCCTTCACCTTCACTCGGATTAAGGGGTTTACGAACGCCCAATTCGATCGCGGAAGCCAGAAAAGTCACGTACAAATCTGCCGCGCCCTTCCAGAGCCTCTTCCTGTAAGACGAAAAAAGTATCGCAATGAAATTAGACACGGTGAAGTGTTGATCTCGCGGTTTTTAATCAAAATGGATGGTCTGGTTTCTTGGGACGAAAGGGCCAGATTTTATTTATCGGGACAAACGGACTTCGGTAAAAGCGATTGGAATCTGGAACATGGAATTCAGGGCATTGTCGTCTTATCGACGGACCTAAATATATCCAGAAGCCCTTCGGTACGATTACGGACGAACATGTCCTCCACGTTGAGATTATCGATTTTTAATTGAACCTCGTACTTCGTCAGATTCTCCTTCTCGAGGACATTCATGTCGAGAACCCTGTACCTCGTCTCGTAAGTGCGCTTGTTCAGACCCACGATCTCCAACTGAAATTGTCGTCACAATATGTCGTACCGTTACGCGACACGTAATCGTTTACAGTAAGAAATGGAAATGTTGGACCGATAAAACGATGCCCAAAGATCACCTGGAAGTACTTTTGATTTTTTGGCGCAACGCCATAAAGGTACCCATGATGATCTCTCTTACTGTACGTATAGTGAACCCACGAGGGAAGATCGGGTGCGTTTAATAGCGATGGTTGATACGAGAATTGGTCGAGTCGCCCTAAAAAAAAAATACAGGAGATGTCTTTTCTAAAATTATTGCAAAAAAATATTTGTATATATTCTAATTTGGAAATTAATGCCACTGTATAGGTTCGATTCTTAGCAGTTCGTCGAAGGCGCAACAGAAATTTCACATTTATTTCAGTATTTCCCGAAGAGCAGATTGTAGCTCTTACAAATTTTCAGAGAATTCCGAATCATCGAGCCAAAAGCGACGAATTCTTAATCAGTCCCATACGTTACATCGAACGTATTCGAGAAAGCGATAACTGGGCTAAAGTCCTACATAACAACAAATTATTTCAACGTAATCTCGCGTGTGTCACGCCGAAGCCAGAAAAGATTTCACCGGTTTCGAGGAACGATTCTACGAGAAACAGGGGCTACCAAGTATTAATGACTGTGCGTACGCGTAGAATGTAACGGCACGGTGTTTCGCGCTACGCACGAAAAATTCACGATGACGTCGTATTAGAAAGTATATCGCGACACGTGACGACGTCAGCTGTGAAGCCAGCATAATATTCTAGGCGAGTCTATTAATTGCTATTCGCGGCATGTCGCGAATGACGCGCGAAGGCATACTTTAATTCCAAATCGTGAATCGAGTTTAACGGCTGACGACCAAAGATGGCAATTGTTCGGATAATGGACGCGCGACAATTCGACCAACCGTTACGGGGAAAATATAATCGAGCGTGTCGCGTTAATCGGAATCTTAAAGGAGACATATAATTTGATCCTGCGCGGCGATTTAATTTATTCGTTAAAGCGTGTCGCGGGAAACGTTGACCCATCGAAATTTTCTCCGAGCGTATATTGGATCGTTTCGTACGAGACGGTGAGAATCAGAGTGAAGTAAGTGAATTTTTTGATTTTTAAAGCACGTTATTGTTTCTCGAATCGCGCGACGATATAGCGATGTCTTTCAACTTCTTCCTCCCTACTGTCGATTGGACAATTTTGTCTTTAAAGCGTTTCGGTGCTTTGGAGCAAAAACTGTTCCCGAAGATGCTACAAATGCGCAAAACGACCCAATTGTTTTATACCAAAGGAAACGCGGAAACGTGGTAGTATCCTTCGCACTTAATTTCGATCGTACAAACCCATTCGTGTCTCCCGTACAATGCAATTCGAATAACGCGGAATTACGTCGTAACCGCGAGGGACAAACGACCGTCGCTCGAAGAAAAAGGGCCGTTCTTCCTCTTACCATCGTTACCCCAGTCGAAAGTGTCCGGCTTGATGGGAATGACGAAAACTTCCGTCATTAGGATGCTCTCAGCGCTCACGAAGGTCGCCAACGCCGACAATAATACTAAACTCGGCAGCATGATCGTGCCGTACTGAAAAGTATCAACAAATGACGTTCGCGATCGAAGCTCGACATCGAGCGCGCGTACAAACGTCGCGCGGCTTCGAATACGAGCTTCCCGCGGAATTCTCGTCTTTTCCTTCGTTTCCCGCTACTCGACGATTGTTTTCGCAATACTTTTTCCTCGCGCGACAGCGCGCCGAGGTACCCGTTTCATCGGGAGCAAACGAGGGAAGTCGATTTCCAATGCGACCGATGGAATTCCATGCATTAATTTCGCGGATACGCCTCGTCGCGCAATATTCTGGAAGAGAATGGTTTTCATTGAACTCGCGACGGGGTCCGTGACCCAAAAAGATTAAGAAACATTGCTCTGCGCGACGTTCGGCGTGATTCCCGGTGTCATCGATCCTCGGCGAGTTCTCGGGAAATTCTGAGATTCGCAACGCACCGAGGCTAATTCGACCACACGGAACGTTGACGAGATTGCTTTTCTTCCCGGCGAGCTTATTACCGACGATTATCGAAGGGAGCGCGACGTCGATACCGGTCAACCGCGATACAATGGAAACTACGAGCGTCAGTCGTAATCGTCGAGCGGATACAGATACAGCGGCCGGATAATTAAGACACTCGACGATTGTCGGTCGCGTAAACCGACTCTTGAAAAACATTCGACGGCAGCTCGTCGAGAGTTTACACGATATTCGCGAAGGCTAATTCGCATCCGTGGCAATCTCGACCTCTTTACTCTTATCGATATGGTATCGATCGGAAATTCACGACTCACGATGAGTCCTCGATAGTAAGATTTCCGAGGTGCTTCAATGGGAAACAAACATTTACGCGTCGATTAGAAATTCTCGGTTCACGATGAGTTTCCAATAACGAGGATTCGTAGGAGGGAAGCATCTGTCCCGTGTCGATTAGTAATTCCCGATGTCGCGGCAACGTCGAAATTCGAGAAGCTCTCGCGACGCGAAAGGAACGTCGTATCGAACGGTCATTTTTGGCCCACGTTCCGCCCTGATCGAAATCAGGATCTTTCGTGGGCGCCTTTTGCGACGAAAATTGACACGTTCGTTCGCACGTAACCGCGACGAATACTGCGGTGCACAACCCGATACGAACGAATCGCTCGAATCCTCCACTCGTGTTTCGGCTTCACGTAAGAAACTCACGGCGTGTGTCGGCTTACGAAATACAAACTGGCTGCCGTGATACTTTAGCGGACGACATACAGTCCGAAGCAGGTTAACGCAATGTAAGTGCACCGGGAGGACGAAAACCGAACCGTACAAATGGTACGCACAGAGACCGTTCGTTCTAACTCCGGGAATCAAAGATAATAAGCCCGATGGTTCGCGACGTTCCTCGCGTTTCGCGTCGTTAAAAACACGCCCAACGGCGGGCGATCGGCTTTACCTCGTGGTAACGTCGGCGAGTACGCTCGAAGGCGATTCGGATTTGGCCCTCGAAAAAAAGAGAGCAACATGAAAAATGAAATGAACGAAAAGTAAGAGAAAAATGAGGTGTAAGCGTAAACGGAGCATAAGAGCGCGTGCGTTTCGCCCTTCTCATGCGCAGCTGGAACATCGTTTCCGACAACCATTCTCAGGAGCGTACGAGTCGTGGGTGTAGCTCGACGAATAATTTCTCTCGATACCCTCGAAATTGTTTTTAAACCTCCGCCGTCGATGGTCTGGTTTGGGGAAAATTTTCGAAAGAGACACGAGTGTACCGCCTCGCGCGTTCTTCGTTCGGAGGAGCAGTGTATTTTTAAGTGAAACGGTGGGTGTTTATCGCGCCGCTCTCTTTGTTTTCGCCGATACATTAATTATCCTCGATATTACGGCAAATAGCGTCGACGAATCGAACGGAATCACGATTAAACCGCTCCCATGCTCGGCCGGCCGTTTTGGTAATACACAGGGGTTTTCGTCGACGCATGCACGATTGCTTCTCGCACACGTACATCCTTATCTAAACTTCCCGTCGCGCTTATTATCATGGCGTTTTAGTGATTCCTGATAAGTCGGCTACATTCCTTGCGCGATATTGTATCGTCTAAAGGAACTGTAATTACAGCGGAATCGTTGAATCGCGCGAAATCTCGTTCGACCGCGCGAGCGTCTCTTTATTACCTGCGATTTCCGAGAAGAGGAGTAACGGTAACGCGATCCGAGATTAAACGGAAATCCGAATGACCGGAATTGCCTCTTCGAAATCTCTCGAAAATACTACCAATATCATACCTCTCGACGCTCCTCGATTTAACTTAAAAAGGAATACGAAAAGATATCTCCTGTCTCGCGCGAGAACATCCACTGAACGATCAAATTCAAAAAGGGGAACGTTTCGAGCGCCTCGTTGCTCTCCCGATAAAACTACGATCAACGTCAAAACACTCCCGTGAATACCCGCGTATCGTGGTTTCGTGACATCAACGGGACATCCGGATACGCGCGGATGATTCGCCGAAGCATGTCGAGAGGCGTGCGGGCAGGCCGGAGGGTTCCTACGCAAAACATTGGAAAGAACTCGTAAACCGACGGTGGTAAAACCCCCCCATCGACGGCCGTTCCCCGCGTCACGACGGCGTCGACGGCGAGGACGACGTTATTCGTGGCGAGAAACTTTTTCCCTCGTCCCACGTTTAGTTTCGTCGATCGTCGACTCTCTCGAGCGGAACCGAACGTCCTACGATCGAATAAATTACGGCGTACGGCGCACGAGACGTAACGTCTTCGTCGTTGACGTCGTCGTTGTCTTCGTCGTCGTCTTCGTCGTCGTCGTCGTCGTCGTCGTCGTCGTTTACCCGTTGGACGTATCCCCGGGGGCCCGGCGCCTCCGCCACGGCGCGCAATACGTTTCCTACGTGCACGGCACTGCCTATTGACGTCTGCAGTAGGCGTGGTTTCGCTCCGGCCGATAGAGGGATATATTTACCGCACACACAACTTTTCTCTCTGGTGCGCCAACAGGCCTCGCGTTATTCGATTAAAATAATGTGTATTTGCAGTGCGAGGTTTGATGCGACCGGTACAGGGTACGGGACCACCGTGGCCACTCCTCGGCGCAGGGGTTGATTCCTCCGGACACGCGGATATTTCCTGGCCCGGGGGAGGGTGGTGTCTCCGATTCGAAAGTACACACGCGTCGCGCACAGTGCATACTCGGGCCACGAGAAGTAGAGTGGTTGGTTCCCCGGAGTAGTCGGTGCTTGATATTATACTACACGGCATCCTAACTGGTATACGGTGCAGCGTTCGCGAGGTGTACGCGAGATACCCGGTGACAGCCTCACCTCGCGCCGAGGCCCATCTACTCCCGGTTCGTCGTGGGCCCGATACCTGTCCACCCGACACCTGGTCGTCCTCGCGAGGACGGTTCATAGAGGCTCCTTCAAAAGTTCCCTGATACCTTTTGACACATCGGGAGAATGGCGGGTAACGGCGTTCCGGTATTACTGGTCACCGCCAATGTCGGAAGTATTTTCGAGGAGGTAAGTCATGGAGGAGAGGTTCTTTCTCTCGCTACACTTTTTTCTCTCTCTTTCTCTCTCTCTCGCTGTCTCTCGCTCTCTTTCAGCTACGAACACGCGACTTCGGGAGGATCGATAGCTCGTCGATTTCTGTTGATAACCGCGACACGACCTACTTCTTCTTTCGGTTTTAATCTGTGCCTACTCTCCTCTTATTTTTTTTTTCGGTTGTTTATTTCGCTCTGTTAGAATATAGCGTACCGATCGTCGATTCGTTTCTTACCCACCTCGACGATTTGCTCCTCTTTCCATTCACGTTCGTGTTTTTTTCTTCGTCGCCGTGTTCCGAGTGCAAGTAGCGGTACGGCGTTTCGCTTAAATACGCGTGTACGAGTGATATACGTATCGCGTAATATATTTTGCGTACATAGACGTCTATCTATACGTATGTACACACGTGCGCGTGTGTAAGTACGTAAGAGCGTAATCACTGCGTAATACTAATACGCGCGGAGTACGGTGTTACGTCTACCGACGGCACTCGATAATTACATATTTGCTATCAGTCGCACGAATTTCGATATCGTTGAATTCACGCCTTCCCATTGACTCAAACGGTACGAAGATGACTCGTGACGAGTACGCGTACGCGCCCGCACTAATTGCAAGATTTGCGCTCGATTATTCGCGCGTTCTAAATCGTCGCGAGGCAAGCGAAGTAACGACGGGGATCGCTCTCAATTTCTCGGCACTCGACGCTCGTTAAAATGTGACTCTTCAGGAATTTATTGAAATCAAAAAATTGCCGGCAGATCTCGTTCTACTCGATGACTCGGGAGCGAGAGAGAGCCCGCGAAAAAAATATCGTAACTATAGCAACGTTTTCGTTTTTTCAGCCTAGCGTAATGCTGAAAATTTGGACGGAAGAATTTTTATCTGTGAGTATAACAGATAAGGCACATCGTCATTGCGCTTAAATATAGATTTGCATTCACGGAAAACACTTTTCAGACTATACTGAGGCTGGAACCAAAGTTTATTGCACTTCACTGCCAAGAAGTAGGTGGGAAAAATTATGAGCAAAGCATGAGGCACGTGGAAGACTTTGTTAGGTAATTCGTCTCTGCGTCTCGAATTTCCTTTAGATTGAAAAGCTTTGCAATTTTTAACGGGATCCGCGGGAAACGATTTTCTTTGTAATTGGTATTTTTTAATTTCTCATAAGCTCGACGCGCCGCGCGTAGCGTGTCAACGTTGTTTTATGGATCGAAAAGCCACGGTAGGCAATCTTGTTAAAACAAAACTGCTTAAAAGGTTTCCACTGACCGTATTAATTACGACTAATCGAATTATCAGAACGATGGTGGATCCTTGGAGAATATTCTAAATATGGAATTTACTTATAAAAATAGCGCGAGTGTCCTCTGTATTATCGAATATTCGCCTCCTGCGTTAATGCGGCGCGAAGAATTTAAACGTCGAATCTGCAAAAGTGTCGGCAAATTGAATTTTCATGGGAGAGATACCTAAATACGTTGGGGTACGTTGTTGACGGGATACCGCGCGGTACACGATGTACGCGCAAGCCTTTAAGTACCGCGGTAAAACAAATAGGTATCGCTGGTGGCAACATTGAATATGATTTAACGCATAAGTGGCAGAAAGGGATAAAAATAGACGATCACGCGTGACTCTACAGCTGAGCGAGCCACTTCAAAAGACGAGATTATTGAATGATATTCATAGGGGAGCAAAGTAATAAAAAAAAAAAGAGAGATTGAAAATATACTTGTAACGGATCGTTCAAGCTTCGGCGAAGTTCAGGATCCCAGTTCATTTTACAAAGCTTTGTTCGATCCGAGGATAATGTTGCGTTGCTTAGCGAAGTGGAATTCAAAACAATAAAAGAAACATTTATTACCAGGCTACTCATGTCATCGGAAGAATTAAGGCTGTTCGACAAAATCAGAGTATTCCTGGATGAAGACTATTCGTCCGCCGAGCATTTCACGGTGAGCCGATATCATCCGTCGCTTCGGTATCGACTAATAATTAATTACGATGCACGATTACATGTACGGTATCTTTTCCAGGCACTCGGAAATTTTTATTTCGTGCACGAGTCACTCAAAGAGGTTTTATTATGGGACTTTAAAGGTACGCTCGATCGATTTCCCTTTATTCCCACGTCTCGAATTAATCAAATTATACGTGTGTGTGTGTCATTGTGTGTTTCGTAGAATGTATTTTTACGCCCGTTAATGGAAAGGAAGTTCACTCTGGTAACATCGAGGCGGTAACGACCAAAGAGAAAGCAAAGTTCCCCCAGGAATTCTTCCCGGAATGCAAATGGTCCAGAAAGGGATTCCTCAGGACGCGATGGAGTATCGGCGGAACAGTTTTTGATCTCATAAACATACACTTATTTCACGATGCCAGTAACTTCATCGCTATGGAAACGGTAATGGAGTGCAACGTATCTAGATCCTCGTCAACAGTTTAATTCACCGCTAATTATTAATGCTCGATCATTCCCTTCCAGTTTCCATCTGTATACAGTAAAACGCGCAGAAGAGCACTTGAGCACACACTAGATAGGTTTCATAACGACAAATACTCCAATGTACCATACTTTTTATTTGGGGATTTCAATTTTAGAACCGACACAGCTGGCGTGATCAAGGTAAGATTTTTCACGTCGAAAGTAACACGCTCGATGCCTATACGTCCTCGCGTACGAGCGCGTGCGTGCGTAACTGTTAACGGAAGATTAAAGAAAAAGCGTTAGGCATTAATGTTTTTTCCGTTATTGCTGTCTTCAGAAACTCACGGAAGATACTCAGGAGAGAAGGTTATCGAACAAAGGAAACATTTCGAAATTGCAATTTCACAATACAGAAGATGATCTCATACTAACTCTAGGCAAGAAGGAATTCTCCCATCACGAGCATCAGAATGTTTTTATTAAAAATAGCGGGGAATGGGTGAGTAAGTTCATCCGAGCTAGTAAACGACGGTGGTTACCGCGTTTAACGATTGAGAAACGAATCACGATACAAATTTTTGTCCACGTGTTTCTGCAGTTACGAGAGTACGACAAAGAGCTGGAAGACTTCGACGGGAGACTGTTTGAATTTCCGATTAAATTTGTGCCCAGCTACCCGTTTGAGGAAGACATCAACGAGGGTGCAAATTACATGCAAACAAGAGTACCAGCCTGGTGCGATCGCGTCTTACTGAGTCCGCCAGCTAAAATGCTAGTCCAGGATGTATGGAAAATATTCATTGATATTTCTCGCTTCTTTTTTCTCTTAACGGCATAGTTCGCGCGTACGAATCGACTCGGCGAGTAGAGCACACGCAGATGCATTACGTCTTTTTCCGTAATCTTACGTAACGTCGCGATACGTGATCGATAAATTCGTGAAATCGCTCGACGCCCGACGCTTACCAATCGGACATTGGTCGAATTAATTCCCCGTTGATATCGCTCTTTGTCTCGAAATTGCTACTTGCTCCTTAAATTATATTATTTGCCGTTATAACGGGATTTCTCTTTTGTGCAGATAACGTCGGAAGCCGCGGAGTATGGGATAATTGGTCCGGCAACTTGCATGGGTGATCACAAGGTGAGACAATACTTTTTGTTTTCCTTTCGACTTAACAAAGAGATACTCGCTCGTTTTACTTACTATGCTGGGTACATATACTTACACACTTCCTAGTTCTTACGCTGATGATTCATTCTTTTAATTATTATGGTGCAGCCTGTTTTTCTGGAGTTTCGAATGAATCTCTAAGCACTAAGGTACCTATCTACGAACTGTCTGCCTGTTCTTATCTCTTGGTTTCCCCCTCCGTGTATCCCACGTCTCTTACTAGTACCTCCTTGTTACCTTAGTTACGAATTTCATAAGGGCTTGCTCGGTGTAGTTGACAATCGGTGTAGTACTCGTCCATGGATTCATTCTTACCGACTCTCGATTCTCACGATCCCAATTACGGCTTCTCTCGCTATCGTTATCATGGATTAACTCGACTCGCTTCACTTCACCGCCGCAGGTACGCGCGCTTTGTCCCTTCCCCGAGGAAATTTCCCACACGATACAGACAACTAACACGCAGAGTACATAAAAGTAACGCTGACTTCGTTGAGAGACGCCGGATTACCCGTCTCGACTTGGACCAAAGTACAGCCAATTCTCGAGCGTTGCGTTTCGGTATGCGAGAAACTCGTCGAAAGAACCCTAGATTATCATCGATCGTGTTCAAAAGGATTCATGTATGATAACGATAGAGACGGTGTCCCCCCCCCCCCCAAATGTCATATGGCGTACGCAATCGTTGTATCGATCCCCCGTCGAAGGGAGTACCCGCGTCATTCCAGTATCATTACCCCCCCTACCCCCCGTGTTACGTTTAATGTTAGTTAGAATTTCTCTACTTCCCCCCCCCCCCATCTCATGCGAGGGATATACACACATGTATAAACATATATCCCACCATCCATTGAAACATCATAGATATCGATGCACGATAATCACATAAGGATCGCCCATTCTTTTTTTTTTCCCATTTCCAGCCAGTCTACCTGAGGGCTAATCTCGCCTCGGACGCAGGTATGATAAACTGCTGCGGCTTGTCACGTGCACCTGAGTTATGCTTTCGAGTGCCAGAGAATTACTTGGAGCTGTTGTCAATGTTGCCTGATTACAGTAGTTGCGTTAGCGGACGAATCAATTACGCGGATCGTTCGTCTAATCTGTTGCACGCAGCACCCATTAAGCATGATCCTTACACCCCGGACAGCATGGACAGTCCAAGTCCAAATGCTATAATAGCCGCGGGAGAGGTCGCGGACATAGACGTAGAGAATATCAACGACAGCGGCGAGAATGCCTCGGCGTTAAGACAGGCGCACACGTCGAATCTGTCGAGAAGAATCGACAGGGCGGTCTCCGCCGCTCTGTTGAAGTCGAAGCTAGAGCTGATAGTGAAGAACAAGAGGCAGGAGACTACGGAGAC
This sequence comes from Pemphredon lugubris, assembly GCA_933228935.1. Lineage (NCBI taxonomy): Eukaryota > Metazoa > Arthropoda > Insecta > Hymenoptera > Crabronidae > Pemphredon > Pemphredon lugubris. The sequence goes on along the minus strand of OW121817.1, from coordinate 52,510,356 downwards.
GGAGCAAGACGGGACGGATATTAAGAGAAGCCCGAGCGACTGTCGATTAAGTTCTTGGCCGGATAACGAGGAACAGCACTGGCACGTGAGAACGAATCGCTGCAACAGCGACGTTTCGTGGCAGAGATCGCATCTCCTCACTCAAGCCTGGATACAGGGTAAGGGACAACAGGGTTATCATTCGTTCGGCGATTGTATTAATCGATCCTCCCACGACTCGAGCCCGCCGAACGGCAACGAGAGCTTACAACCCGACTTGATAATACCCCGCATATCGATAATAAACGCGAGTAATTTCGAGTCGAACGAGAGCTCGGTCTATCTGCTCGAGGACAGGCATAGCAATTACTCGGAGAACAAGCTGAGCACGTACTCGGACGGTAGGACGAAGAGTCTGAGCGGCGAGGCGATCGGGTCCGGGAAATTTGCCGAGCATAGCGAGAAACTGGGGGAGGAGAGTAACAGACTGACGACCACGGGCCAAGGGAAACCGATGGGGATCAAGGAGAACGCGTATTTGCAGAATGCGAGCGAGCTCGTGTCGAGTAGGGAGATCGGGGTGAAGAAAAATAGTACAAACGGGGGGTGTCGCGAGGGCAGGGACGGGGGCGGCAAGGAGAAAATAGCAGAAGTTAGGGAGCGAAGGCACGACGACGACGACGGCGACGGCGACGGTACCGCCGGTAACGCGTCGAGGTTGGAAGGGAAGGTCGAGAACGAAAATCGATACGCGCTCGTGGAGGATGGAGTCCTTGATAAATCTAGTATTAAAAATAGTGGAGGTCTACCTTCGGTAGGACACGTGCACGCTCTTCAAGTATTACAAAGAACGCACGCGGGGCACAGAGGGATTAGTTCGAACCTTGGGAGAATTGGAGTGGAAGAAGACGCATCGACGGTGAAGGGCTGGGCGATGCGAGAGAATCGAGATAGCCAGCCGGCCGAGAGCAATGCGATAAACGCGTGCACGGAGAATACGCACGGCCTCGGGGTAACGGGGAGCGAGGCCGAAATCCTGAAATGCGAAGGCAAACAGGAAACGTTAAACTCGAAGCACACCACGAGAAGCAATTCCGTGCAGAGTCAGGATATCAGCGAGAATACGGGGAACGTTAAGCTGAAGTTGAAGGCGTACAAAGTCACGGAGAGATGCAAGAATAATATTGTCGGGAAGAAGAGTAGATGCCAAAAGTGTTGTTGCATCGTATTGTAAAGATGACTAGACACGCTTCGTTTTAGATTATCCATACGTACACACATATGTTCCTTATTTATTTCTTTTTTTAACGCGACACGCGGTCAACGGTTCGTCGTTTTTTCAGTTATACGCAGAGCGAGCGCATCTGATTCGAAGAGTTAAATAAACGGTGTTTGGTTTGTTAAAAAAATATTTCACGAGTCATTTACACTTGTTTAGTTGGGTGCCTCGCTGTGCGTAACTATAATCTTCACACGAAATCGAAAGTTTTCTTTGTTTTTACATCGTCCGTGGCCGGCGGCACGCCATCGGGGATTTCCGTGCGGTAATTACGTTTGAAATCGTTTTTACGCGCTATGGAGCGCGTAAAAGAAATCTTGAACAGATTTTCTGTCCGGAAATTCCTAATGGTCCAATGTCGGACTTACACGACTCTCTCGATATCGTATATCACATTTTGGAATTTATTTATTACCGAAGAATTTAGAAAAAACAGATAGAGAGAGAGAGAGAGAGTATTTAATCACGGAACAGATGTATCCCGCTTCAGCTTTGTTGAATATCACGAGTTTCGTTTTATCCTACATGCATGTAACGAGACGTTTTGATTTCGAAAGTGCCTTTCGCATGCGCATGATAATTTTAACGTAACCGTGCCTCGTATGCAATTTCCTGAGCAACATATCCCAGGGAATATGAAAAAATATTTCACTGAGATATAGCGATAAAAAAAAAAGACAACGAAATCCTGTATCCAGTAAGTCGTAGACGTACCAGCTAAGTAATCGTCACACACGTTCGCTGTAGAATGTTTTCCGTTGTATAGATCGTGCCGTTGTGAAACTTCGAATAGCTGAGAATGTTACCGCCATATTCACGCGTGTATGTAACGCACGCAAAAGTAAATCCAGTGTTACCCTGTTACGTTAATTCGTCAATCGCGCCTTATACTCATTTCTTTTTTCGCATGCACGATGGAGCGGTACTCCTCAAGATTGCTACCCTCGCAATTTTCGCATCGTTCGTCATCGTCGAGCAATGTAAAACGACGCCAAAAATTTTATTTCGCTGACCGAAATTCGCGTTCCTTCGCTCGCCTCGTTCTTTTTTTTTACGGTGATCATTATGCGCGTTCTTATCCTATTTATCTCCGCGTTTTCCTTCTTAGAGGAGACACGAAAGATATTATTTTGTACGTATTCTATCCCTTGCCAACCGAAACGTATCTTAGCGAACTCTTTTTCATGCGCTTCTTAAAAGTGCACGTTAGATAACTATTGCCAGGGTAATTGTGTGCGCGTAGAGCACGCGTCTGCACCTTGTAGTCCGAATACTTTTGGGCTCGACTGCCAAAGTTTAGGTTTCGTTGTAACCGTTAAGCGAAGAAAGATATTAATTTATATAGAATAAATCTCCGTTGTATTTGTAATGATCGATCGTTACGTGCTTCTTTCGCACTGTTTCGTATCGTCGACGTATTCTCAAAAGTTCATTATTTTTTTGTTTTAAATTAATTTATCAATTGACCTCCAATTATTTTTATTACCATCGACGTTTGCGTTAGGAGCAATTACGTTGACGCAAATAACAGAAATATCGCGAATCGGGGACGATATCAGTTTCAAACGTAGAGTAGACTTTAACGACGGACAATGCGTGTTCGGGACTTGCCAAAAAGAAAGAAGGAAAAAAAAAACATGGATGTGCAGTACAATTTCGCGATAACGTGTAACTAATAGGTACTTAGGGAACCTCGTAAGTCGTCTGTATTAGTTTTCGATTTTGCCATATTAATTTTAGTACGCCGAGTGCAATCAATGTCGCAGATTTTGGGGAGATCGCAGTGACAGTGCGTTTGTTTTTAACGTCCAATCGCTTGCGCCAGTGGATAGTTAAAAATATTACCGTCAACGATTATCTTTCCCGTCGATCGACGATTTTCCCAGCAATAGGGCACGTTTTATTCAGTGATTATCGATTATCCTGATTTGTAAATATAAATTTATTTTTCATACAAAACCAACGTTGCTTTTTTATTTTCGTCCTTCGATTTTATGTTTATTTATTAGGGACAAGAGAACGGCTAACACTTTCCTAACGACTTCTACGCCGCGGTACGCTATGAACATTTTTACCTGTTGTTTAATAAGCCTTTACTCCTATTTTTGCCTATCTCTCTGACTGCGGGTACTCACGTATATCGATCATGCGCTTCGAACTTTTATACTTTCCCAGTCACGGTTTTACGTGCCGCCTCTGTCTGCACGTTGCATCGCAATGCACTTTCGATATTTCGCATTTAATGTAAATATGTATGAATACATCCGTTTACTTCGTCGCAGGACAGATCCAAAGCGAGCCGATGAAATCGATCGATTTCATCGTTTCACTTTTCTCAGAAACGCTCGTAAGTTGAAAACGAATGAATCCCGGTATTCGCATTAAAGCGTCCGATGCTTAAACGATCAACTACGCAATTACGTAACTTAAACATCGAGTAGGGGCAACGAGACGTCACGATACAAAACAGTAAGTCCATTCGGACATAAGGATCGCAAAATTTGTCATTTCAATCACTTACATCCCGCATTCCAAGCGTCGTCCGTGCCTCCCGATGATCGTAACGCCGCGTACAAAAGATACGCTCTTCGTCCGCGTTCATAGTGATCTGTCCTGCTGCAAAAATTCGCGAGACAAAATCGCAAAATTTGCGATCTCAGAGTGCACGAAGAAAAACTCTCATCTCCTGATCGCAGACACGACGAACCAGGATTCCGACACGGGAACGATGTCCGGCTTAACCACGCGCGAGCTGTTCAACAACAATAACAATCGTCACAGCAACAACAACAACAACAACGGCGCGACGATTACGCGTTACATACATATTAAGCACGCGGACTCGTCGGTCAAGATTTTCCGTGAGACGACGGTCTGATGCCTCGTCGGCGAGAACGATCAGTGCTTCTCAATGCACCTTGGGTAATTCGACGATTCCCGTCGTCCGGCGAGGTCCGGTTTTCGCGTCAAACGCTCGTCGTAAACGATTCTTCGAAATGCGCGGCGTATTCGCGAGACCGGTAATCGATATTTATCCACCTTCGGTGCGGCATCGTAACCTTCGGGGGCACGATAGCTCCCTTTGAATACCATCGGCGTGCGCTTTATCGCCTCGCACCAATTGTTCCGCGTGGCTTCGTACCTCGCTTTATTGGTTATACCGATACGCGCACTCGCGTCAATCGAACGATTCGTGCCCAACGTTTTATTCGCTGTTCACCGGGATCGAATCGTCGTCGATCCGTCGACCGAACGGCGTGCCCGCGCGATTCCCACTGACTCCGTTTTCGAAAGACGCTGCAATCGATTATATCGATTCCGATCTAATTTCACGTCACTTCGTAATTCTATCGAATCAACGGCGTTTGACGTTGTTCCTCGTAGGTTAGTATTTTCTCTCGATCGATTCTCGAGCAGCCCGTGCCACGGACACGCGGTATCGAGGACTCGCGAGATTCATTTCCACGATGTCCTGCGAGGAGGAAGGACCGTCGATGACTATCGCGTGATTTTTCCAGGTCCATTCTCGGTAGACGCGGTTGGATTTTTTTGCGCGCATAAACAAAACACAACGGAAGCCGACTCTGTTTACGCGAAACTTGATGCCACGTTCGATGGGTCACTCGTGTCCGAGATCGTTCCTATTTACTGCTATAAAGAGAAAACGCGAGTCTCCAGTGTTCGTTAGCGCGTTTAACCTTTAATTACTCGAGGCTCGAGCAATGGCAATCTTTTTCAGAAGTTTTAAGATGATCGACGCATCTGACCGTTGATAATGTGTGCGTATAATTGAGAAGGCGGGTTTTTCTTTTATCAAAGATTTTGATATTTGGTGTCGCGGATTGTGTAACGTTCCGAGCAATTAAAGGTTAACCGTGGGCTTCGTTGTCGATAATCGTTGAGTGTAAACACGATCTCGCATGTGCCGTACAGGTTTAATAGGGAAACGCAATTTCCACGAACTAGGTAAGACGTAGTCAACTTATAGAATCGATGATAAACGCTTGGGAAAGGATTTCCTCGTTAAACGATCGTCAAGATCGTTTTAGTATTGAGAATCACCGGTGTAACGGTGATGCATTTAACGCTATGTTTTACTTTTTAAGTGTATCGGTGTTCCTATGCTGCATTCTCTCGAAGAATTCTTCCGCGAAGGAGATTCTTCGAATGGTTTCGTAATGACTAACAATAAGCGAGCAGAGACTCACGCTAGATCCTGTTCCCATCGGAGATCGTTTAGATGTGATATTATCATGGTACCTCACTTTGTCGATCTTCCTCGTTATTACGAAAACAGAAATGAAAAACGGGTGAAGATGAAACTGTGCTCCGATTGCTGCCAAAGTTGCTAGATGCTTAATCGTGCGTAAAGTATCCTACGGTAATCACCATTTAATAACCAGAGCTGATACTCTTGACTCCGCGTTGCCGCGTGGACGTTGTTTCAATTTCATTTCCTTATTGAATGTTCGCGATAATTTCTCGATTGCTCGTCGAAGGCCAAGCGAACGACAACTCCGCCCCTTTTTCACACTATCGTATTATATTATACTCTATACATATAACGAATGTTTATTCAACAAAAAAAGAAAACATTGTTTGGCGACCGCTGAAGCGGTGTGTACGGAGCATTCGATCCGCCACGCGGTATTTTTAATCCGATCCAGTCGAGGTTGTTGGAAATTTGTCAGATAATATACATTCCATTAACGTAACCAGCGCGCGAATGATCGGAGGCAATGAGACTCGTTCGTTTAACGCAACACGGCGAAAGATACTCGCGAGATAGTTGGTTAAAAAAGACAAGAGTTCAAGTAATCCTAGAATATGGTTGTTGAAGTAATCCCGGCCACATATCCCTATTATATCTCGACATATGTTATACGATAAATGTGTAAGTGCACTTTCACGTTGCGTTTACGTTTATCTTCATTAGCATTGTAATGGCTAATTTCGGAGTAGTCGTTGTTCGATAACCCAGTTTAACATAGATGCCGATTCCTTCCACTGCCTCTGGTTACGCCTTCGGTGAATTTACGAATTATTGGATGTTATTATAACGTGTACTAACCAGTCGAGCTAAAGACAACCCCTGGCAGCACGATTGCGTTTTGTTCACTTCTGTTTCCGTATCGTCTTGCATCTCTACTCGGTAGAAATATAACTTGTGAAATCGTTGAAATTATTTACAAGTAAGACGTTTTGACTTCCCGCGTATTACGCTTCTCGACTACCCCCAGTACAACAGGCGACGGATCAGTTATTTTATAAGAATGATTATTATATCCGACGACACGGTAAACGCTTGAAGAATTTCACGGTGTTTACCTACGACTGCTTTCAAATCCGTTCCATCTTACAGTTTTGCACGTTTAATAATAATGACAGAATTAGGGATCTACGAATATGTAGCGGTTGCATCGAATCGGAGAGATCTTGTCGTTGAAGTGCAACTTCGAATTGTTTCGATCAATTGGATAGTCCATTGCTCTTTCGGCTCGAATGAAATAATTGAAGTGTCGAATTTAATATTCCGATTCGTCATCCGAGCGAGTAGACACAATATACAAAGGTTTTCGCGTGTACCTAGGATAACAGCCTTGCTGCTCGATTTGCGAGATACAACAAATTTTTTCTGGGCCGTTTTTCCGCCAGAATTCTTTTAGCATTTGCTACTCGAGATATATGTAAATGTGTATATCTCCTTTTCGAATGTGTATGTTGATGATAATCGTAAGTCATTCCGTGAAAATTAGAAAGATAGAACGGTTAGAGGTGAAGCGTATAATTCGGTACCTAGAAATTGTACGAAATACCTGATGTACTTGGCCCGAGACAAGACATTGTCTCTTGATCGTTTTGAACGAAGTATCAGACACACGTACGAGCTCTCATTTCATTTATATTATTCTGAAACATGCTGCAAGAGTCTTAGGTATTTCGTAACTTGTTCAACCGTGTTCAGTGCGATGTTTAAATTAAATATCATTACGTCTGGCTTTATAACAAACCTGAAAATAGTACAGAGAGCCGATATTATACGCTTAATCTGTGACGGAATAATTTAATTTGGTGTACGTATTAATATATCTATAAGATTAAGAATTTTACGCTTTTACCAGACTGGTTTTAGGATCTTCTGCGCGAGCAAGGTTTTTCGATAAATATTTTTGCGTCAGACCCCTCAGTCGGAAATCTGTTACAATTGTTAAGATGAAAATTGTTCAAGATCGTTGACCATTGAAGAAGGTTTTTATAATAATCTTTACAATCTTAGTTATCAACTTTTTACGCGAGGCGCGAGATTGCATTATTTAATCTTCGTACATTCTTACGTTGTGAATTGTTAGAACAGAAAAGAAATATTCTATCAAAGAATACCAATGTTACGTATCGAGCTTCTTTAACGAACGTTACAATCCTTATTACGTTATAAGTGGAACAACATAGTTTATTGGGCATACGATCGAAATCCTTGCTTGCCTCGATAGTTTTTCGAGACGTCTTCAGAGTGAAAAACCCATTATTTCTTGCGACGGCAAGTGAACGTTGTACTTTTATATATATGAATGTACTTATATTTTGTACTGGCAGTACCTTACAAGAACATAATGTGTTAAACGTATGCGATGAGATTATATATGTACATGTATCATGTCAGTGTTACGAGTAAACGTTTTAAGGTAGAATCACTAGAATCCAAGGGGCGACCGGATTTTATTCAACCCGTCAGAATCTACCAACGATTTCGTTAATATTTCGAAGCCAAATATAAACTAAATTGTGATGCACCTATTTCATGTAATAGTTGATACGAGAGAAAATAAAGTTATCGTTCCACAATGTACGTAAAAAATTGTTCTTTCATTATAAAAAGTATGTTATAAGGCAAGCGAACAAAATAGAATACAATATCGTACATAAACAATTGCATCTGCGTGTACGCAAGTTTTATACGATACTTTCGAGGTTGAGAACATCATCTGAACTATCGATAGTCAGAACAACTATCGATAGCACCATCTGCGTTTCGATATTTTGCCACCGTTAGTATTCACTGTATTCATTATTACGATTAAAACGCAAATCTCCGAAAGCGGGAATAATAATAATACCGAATAGTAACGGAAATTGTGTTTAGCGTAAACATTAGTTTCTAATTTTGCATCACTCGGGAATCAAAGATGAGTAAAGCACATCCACCAGAACTCAAAAAGTAAGAATGCTTGATATACGTGTGTACGATGTTTTGATTTATCTGTTTTTAGGTTAATATATTAATGAATCACACGGCCGTGTATGATAAAGATCATTCGAATTTGTATTTTTGTTCTAGGTACATGGACAAGAGATTATCGCGTAAGTAGAGGAAGCATTACCGAATTTAATTTGTGATGATAGCATCACGTGTGTAAGCAGCATTTTATAGGTTACCGGGTGAATCAAGTTTTGTAGTAAGTTCATCTCTTTGCAGTAAAATTAAACGGCGGGCGGCACGTTATTGGCATTTTACGCGGCTTCGACCCATTCATGAACATGGTTATAGATGAAAGTATCGAGGAGTGCAAAGACGGTACCAAAAACAATATTGGAATGGTGGTAAGTTAAGATACTGCTTGCGAGCTAAGATATTTGTACGAGTCCCAGCAAAAGTTGGAAGAGTACTTAATATACTCTCATTTTAGGTAATACGTGGGAACAGTGTTATAATGTTAGAAGCCCTAGATAGAATATGAATTAAGATATATCGACGCATAATTTGTACTTTTAAGACGATCCATTAAACAATCATTTGATAAAATATGACAGCGATAATATTCAATCCCTCAAAACTCTTGCGTTCTTGCACTCTCTTCTTGGTAGGGCAATATTATTGTAATGCGAGTATTTGAAATAATTATCTTCTTTTAAATTATTTATTACAAAATCTCCCGTGAATACATTAACAAACAATATAAATAATATATATCATTCAAAATGCTTCACACGTCTATGTTCAATTTCGTATAACTTATTTATTTCCATATACGTATTTGCAATATAAAAATTTATTCTTTACGACGGTCACGCAATATTAGTTGAATTGCGAGCATGAAAAAATATTTATGGTCAGTCAACGGATGACAGTACTTTTATTTTTCTTATGCTTATATACCCGTCGATCGATCAAAGCATCGGGAATATTAAATGCACATGTGATCTACAAAGTACATGAAATTGATTCGTATAACTAGAGCTTCTTCCTAATCGCGAACGTAATTATGTCTAAAATAACAATCATCATAACGTAACATGATTTGGTTTTGGACAATAACATCAAGATTGCACTTTCTTCGTGACATCAGAAAATAGAAAAGAAAACGACTACGATGAATTGAATTCATTCTCGATTAACACGCTGAATGCTTTTGCAAACGAGCAATAAATACGATTGCGTGGGCAAGAAGGAACATTCAAATTTAGAAGGCACGCGATGCTTCGTCTGTTTTTTCCGTTCAGGAACATCTCTATGTTTTGAGAAAAATACTCCTTCTTTTAAATCTTGCGTATAATATATTCAACGTTTCACCACGTTACTTTTAAATGTTTTGATTCGTTTTTGTAATATCAGTATAGTACGAGGATGAGATTATTAATATAAAGCGTGTGATGTATGCTCACTTCGTACTACAGTAATATTATTATTACGTGCAAACACCCGCATCAAAATATTCGTAGGTTTAATGCGACTACCTTCGACATAGAACCATATACAATTTTATATACATATGTTGTGTACATGTGCGTGTATGCGAGATATATATGTTCCACATTTAATAACACGATGTTGTCATCGAGGTGAATTGGCCGAAGCAAAAGGCAGAGATAAAAAAGTAAAAAGGAAATAAATATACAATACACAATGCACGTGAGGTGCCAAATGAATAGATCTGCTAGATCTCTACATAGACTTTGATCTACGTGATACAAGGTGCAGCCATCGATTAAAGAAAGAAACACAAGATTTAATACAATTTTTTAAAACTGGATCATGTGCATAAGTTCCTTGTATCAATATCGATTTGTGGCATTTAACTGGCGCTTATTTGTTCACTTCAACCATATCAAATGGCTTTTCAAATATGCAGATCGTGCAATCGTAGATATGTGTAATTTTCCACTTATATCCACGATAGTAATAATAGTTCACGTCATGTTTCTCTGAGCTAAGCTTTATACGCACACATTTAGATAAATGTGAAAAAAAGAATTATGGAAAGATGACCATATATCACAGACTATAAAACTCGAATAGCGTACAAATAATTCTAATCGTTCCGTCAATGTTTAGAAGTAGTACACTAAAAAAGCATGCAATATCATAAACACTTTTCGTATGCATCGTTTGGTTCTTTTAACAGTAGAAAGCAACGTTAATGTTTGCTCCCTGATAATATTCAAATAACTCGTTTCGCTAAATATATTGACGGTTTACATGAAACATACTTTCCATCTTATCGGTCATCCTTCTTCTCTCTCATTTAAGATCTGCCCAAGTTGGAATGCTTCATGCTGTGCGATTCAGTCCTATTTTAAATATCATTATCGCAATTCTCAGCAGAACTAGAAACAAATCCATTTCTCTTAACGTTGTCATCTCCTTCGACCTGTGGGATTTGAAGGCTGTTGATTTTTGTATGCTTAATACTCGGAGGAACTTCTGTTTCGGTTAAGACATCGGAGGAATCGCCGTTCATCTCTTTCTTTTCTTCGTCGCACTCTTCGTTTCCATTATGCGCCGTGGCAATGTGCTCCTTTAGCTCAGTTTCTAAAAATTCGGTCTGACAAAACTTACACTCTATCATTCCGTGAAATGATTGTTTGTGATGATTCAAGCGAACTGCGGAAGTATATATAATATCGCAATCCAAGCACTTGTACGATTGTTCCGCGATGTCTTGGTCGCAATTATCTTGAGATTCGTTTTCCTCTTGATGGTCGACGTTCATGTGTCCCTCCATATCGTATCGATTCTTAAAAGACTGCGAGCAAATCTTACAGGAAAATAACTTTTCTCCTTTATGCATTGCCACGTGCATTCTAAAGTACCAGTCTGTACTAAAACATTTATAGCAATATTCGCACTTGAATTCTTTTTTCTTAAGTCTGCGTTTCCTTCTTATCGGGCTCTTTTTCTTTTTCTGTATTGCCACTTTGGGGCGAGATTGATTACTGCTATTCGAAACAGTTTCAGAAGGTATTGCGGGTTGCGGATTTGATATAGTAATAGGAGTAATTGTATTATCTGCCATAATACAGAACTTTGGTATTCCTTGTGTTTGGTGCAGCAACGATGGTTGACTTATTAAATTAGTTATAGGCACAACGCGTATGGGTGTTAAAAATGGTTTAGGCTGTATCGGAGTTCCGGAAACAATCTGTGACTGCGACAATAGCAAATCATTCAATGCTATCGGATGTACATTACTTTGGGACTCTACCCTGATATACTGATTCTGAGGGATAGAGTTGTTTGTAGTGATAAATGGTCTATTAAGGCTGTTGGAGAAAGTTACTTTAGGGGTTGAGGTATTGTTGTCAATGGAACATTGTGTTTTGCCAAAAACTATACTTTGCTGCGGTAAGACGATTGGTATATTAGGCAAAAGATTTCCAAAGATATTGTTTCCACTATTAACTTGTTGGGCAGATTGAGTGGCAGGCACCGAAGTTATAGTAATTGTTGGTTGCTGCATGGGAATTGATTTTGGAATAACGATCAATTCCTCGTTATTCCTTAAGGCCTCCATTGCAAGGCTGTGTCCAATCACTGGATCCATATAGTCCTTCTTCTTTACTTTTAAGGCTTCCATCATTTCGATCTCCCGCTCCCGCATTCTTTCTTTTAGGACCTGAGCACCATTTGCTTCATTGTGTCTATACTCGTTTTTTCTCGTACATTTTTTGTGGCATACGCGAGATTTTCGCATTTTAAGCGTAATTCCACAAATATCGCAAGCTTTTGATTGATCGCATCTGTGCAATTTGATCATGGCTCTGCGGCAGCGATTATGATCTATGCTCAACGCATCGCATTTCTCATTTGTACAATGCTTTGACACTGGTGCATTAATCTCATCTTCTTCTATATTAGTTGCTAACATAGGCGACACTCCATCCCGATCTACGTATTGTTGCACCGCCACATCGCAGACAATACTTTCGCACGGTTCGTAGTGGCCACAAGACTTCTGTTCTTGTTTAATCGGTAACATTGAAATTTCCGATTTACCATCTGTCTTCGAAGGCAACAGATTATCATCTTCTTTATGTCCTTCGTTTAGCGCGTTCGCCGGACTCACAGACACTTGCAACTGTTTCGCCTTATGCGCAGTTACGCTTAAACCATTTTTCTTATCTATCAAGACATTATTATTCGAGGCAGAAGTTGTGTTTATTTTTAAAGGAATCGTTTTAATTATAATATTTGGTTGATTAAATAAACGCTTTACTGGCTCCGATTGTAATACCTAAGAGTCAAATAAAACATAATATTAAACAATATCCTATAGCATTGCGAGAAAAGATGTTTCATGCATTAAACTCACTTCTGATAGAGTGGTTTTTGTAGTATCCGGCGAATACATCTTGGACATCCCTATGGGTTTACAGAGAAGCTTTGGCATGGGGGAGTAGGCCATCTTCACCATAGGAAAATCTGTTTACGTGATATCCTATAATTTGCAAAAAAATTCCCAATACCACGATCTACGATCGCGTTATTGCGATCTTCACGCATATTATATTTTGTAATGATGAACTTCAGTTGCCAAGACAATTTCTTTGAATGATTTCTTTATATTACAAAACTTCACGGATATCTATCTCAAGTTCTCCTATATTAAGAAATAAACGCTTTAGGTTAGTTTGTTTGGAAGAGACACTGACGCGTTCTGTCACCCACACAATTTTCAGTTTCTACATAATGGTATAATACTTGCCAGCAAGACACTTACGATTTCGACTTCGTTTTTTTCTTATTCAACTACTGCCGCCGATAAAGTACGATGATCCCGTACTTCCATGAAAAATTCTCGAATTTACAATCATGTCGAACGAGATATTTCATCGCTGTGCATGGTAAGCCGAAATCTTTTATTTCTTCCGTTACTCCGCGTGTTTAGCCTTACCATGGGAATATTTTACGAGTACAACAACAAATATACTTGGCGAAATGTATAGACAAGCACATTCAAATCTTCGTCGTAGGAAGTGATAATAGTGAGGTTACAATATCGGCAAAACGATTCCTCGTCACACGTATGTCGTACTCGTAGCAACAATAAAATTTTGACGGTGGCAACCGTCGGATAAATACGCGATTGCTGTGCGCAGGCGCTAAATTTCCCACATTTTTTTTCCACCCCCACCTTATTCCAAGTTTTATTCTCTGGAAATTCAAACATCGCGCGCCCATGGAAGGTACCGTGTTTCATTAGCGACGTTTGTGCTTCGTACCACGCGCGTTTTAGTTGAAAAGGTTAGAACGTTGCGTGCTGAATGATCGGTTCAACGTCATTTCTTTATGAAGATACGAGGTAATAAAATTTCAAACCCTATTCCAAAATCCCATTCGTTTACTCTTGTTTCCGCGTGTCACCCGCTTGTTCATCGTCGATAGTTGAATAATGCGTATAGGTGGAATAAAGAATTTATTGTAACGTTGCTATAGCTTAGGAAATGTACAAGTAATAAGACGATAGCTAAGTAATTATTGTAGTGGCTGCCTCGGCTGTTTAACCCTTTCGCTACGACTGTCCTTGCCGCGGAATTACTTCCGTAAAACGAGACGACGCACTTTGCGCTATTTCAGCAATCTGGACGGACAAAAGTGAACAAAAAAAATGGCAAGCATGTCGATAAAAGTTAATGCTATTTATAGTTAAGCTATCTATGAAATACGAACAATGCTTTCTACACTACCCCTACCGCCCTGGCGGTCGTACGAGCAGACGAAAGTTGTACATAAATTTCTGTGTAGGTATCGATAAAGCAGGTAGGGGTGTATACAATTAGCAGTTTTTGTTGCGTTCAGAGTCATATTTAACTCATAATTAGCTTTTCAAAAAAGTGTTCTTGTCAAACTTTTTTCAAGCAATTTTCCCCAAACTTTAGTCGATTAGTTATAGATCCGGCAGTATCCGGCATTGATTTCACGTTTAAAAGAAAGTTTGAAGTTTGTACATTAGATTAGTGGTAAAAATAGCTGCGATAATATGTGATTTTATGAGATTTAAGGCCTAAAAGTGTTAATACACAAGCATTGTAACCCAGTTTTTGAGAAAATTTCCCTAACGTGCACGTTCATTTTCATAAATTTTCATAAAGAGCGCATGTTACGCGCCCCGACGCATCTCACGTGTGCCATTACTCTAAGCATCAACTTCGAATTCGACACTACAGTAGATCCAACTAGACTGTAAATTCGTTTTTTTAGGTACATCAAATACCACAATACCGTGGATTAGCATAAAGATAAGTTTGGAATCGACTCGAGTGATAAAAATATTTTTGTCCCCCCAGATTGCTCAAATACCTCACTGCGCGATGCGCCAAAAGTGTAGACATTGCGCTCACGCACGGTCTTCAACGTTCAGAGCCAACTATTTCGTCTCAAAAAGGCCATTGTAATCCTGCTTTCGCGAGTAAAATAATTTCTATTCGTAGCAATGTATTTATTATCTTTCGAACGAAATAAGATCGAAACTGCAAGGTCACTTTAAATAAGAAATTTTGTGGCGGGTGACTATAGTAGTAGCGAAAGGGTTAACGCGTAGGATGCGATTTATCTTTGGCAGTGAATGTACATGCTTCTGCAATAATGCCTGTATATCTATAGTGGGCTGAAGTATCAGCCACCCAGAATTTTATTCACAAAAACTGTGTGAACGAAACGTAACAATTATCAGGCTTTATCTAAACGTTGCGACTGTCGTACTTAATTAGCAGGCCTATACTTACTCGACGTTAAAAAGAATGAAAATGTAAACTGATCGTATGTTTTAGAAACGGTATCGATTCGGTTTTATTAATCGCGACCCTTTTTTTCTAACTCGAAGTCGTATGCCGTGCGAGACGTTTGATTGTCCTTACAACGAAGCAATACACACGACGTCATTGCGTGACGAAAATTAAAGCGGAGAAAACGCTATTATTACAAACGATAGAGTTTCTCAGTAAAGCTTTATTAAACTTAAGTTTGCCATTTCTGAAGTATGTTCGGATATCGGCGACTGTATCGAACTGTCTGTACATAGGAACTGCATAAATTAAAATATCATAAGCGGGGGGATGGGGCGTAGTTAAAAGATAAATGCGCAAAATACTTTCTCTACTTATAGTGAACCGTACCGTTAGAAGAAAAAAAAAGGATCGTTCCGGTACATTAACTTACGCTTAATTTAATAGCACAAATCGAACGTATTCGCGATGCTGCCCGCGTCGGAAAGCTAAATGCTGAAGTCGCATGTATGCATTTAACTGGATAACATCAGTTATCCCAATTACGACCTAATTAAGTCGTAATTAATAGTGTGTTAACTTAGAGAGCACAGAGGTACGTTGTACAAAATGTGACTTACATCTATTACATTATAAACATATTTACATCGAATCAGTCAAATAAATATATTCCTTAGTCTTTGCGTGTCTAACGATCACTAGATACGATGGGCGATCTCTAGAATCCTTTCGTGTTTCGATCCACGGAGGAATCGCGCAAAAGTAACGTACGGTATCGGCACACTGACTGGTTTTTTTTAAGCAAAATATCACTACAAGGTGTAATTCAGTACAATATGCTTTGCCGTAATATGGATCTCGCCTTTTACTTTCTTTCGCAGCTGGTTATTCTAGCAGACACTAATGTCTAGGATCTCGTTGTCTATTCTCGCGCCTAGATTTTTTTTAACGATCCGCGGGGGAATCTGAAAGGTACAATTGCATTTACGACGATGGACATTTTACGTTAGTCTTTGGAAATGACTGTTTCATACGGATAGACTTCTTGGATATGATCTTCGTTTACGAGATAGATTGGTTTGAAAGTCCTTCTGCGACGCGGTTAACCGACGTCATCTGTTACCGAGTCGTTTTACATTATTCCGTAGAATAATTCATATAAAATGATAAATTTGGTCGCGCCTATAACCTGCTATTTATAACAATGTACGGTACACACTGTTTCTGTGCTATCTTTTCATTATACGTATATCACAGAGTTCAATAATTTCTCACGCGTCCTTGCGTTTTATCAAGCGATGAGGATTCGAAAATAATGTCGCTCGTCCCGTTCGTCCCGTTTACAAAATGCTTAAGTTAAATATCCCGACAATCATTAATTCACGTACACTCGAACGCCGTGGCTGATGAACGTCCGTTCTACGAAAAATATTAGAATTTTTAAGTAGCTACTATTTACAGGATGTAAGATTACTGACCCGCGCGTACACCGGGCGATACAACATAACTCAGTATTCTGACAGTAAATACAACATATATGTATACTCCGTGAAGCTTTTCATCGACGATTCTCCGAATTTAAATTAATCATTGTACTATGTGCTTTCCACTTCTCTGTACATTCGTTAAGTCGAACGAAAATTCATGGAAATACCATGAGAAGGATATTTCCTGCCTTGCCTTTACTCTCTCGAAAGTGAATCAACGATAGACTAGAATATATTTCAAGAGATTCTATCCTCCCCTCTATTATAGCTGCGTCTCCATTCATTTATTTCTTCATCCCCGTGGACTCCGTCGCTTTTCCCATTACCTTCTTATTCACATTCGACAAAGTTCTCGGCGCGTTAACGTTCTTATTCGCCTCAAATTTTTGCTGCAGAGAGGCAACGTTCGATTTGCTGCTTGCTGCCTTTTGCACCGGATGCCCCTTCGTCCCCGCGTCGACGCTCTTCACCTCCGTCTTCTGGGTCACCTTCGGCTGAGTGATCTTCGTCGTGGCAGGCTCCTTCGTCGTCGGGGATAACGCTTTAATCGCATTCGGCGCGTTACCGCTGGGCGATTTCTTCCTTTCCGTAAGACTAGTTCCTTTGGACGCAATGTTTAATGGTTTCAACGGCGTGGAGGGTGTTTTGGCACCTCTCGGCAGCGTCGGTGTCTTCTGAATATTTTTCGGCTGAAAGCTGAACTTCGGATTGTTTCCAAGAACGTCCGGCGACTTCGTGCTGCACTGATTGGAATTTGAGCAGCTGGAAACCAAGTCCGGGCTGTTGAACTTTCCCGCGTTATCCTTAGGACTACAAGGCACACTTTTGAGTGACACTCTGTTATTGCTCGCATGCGATTCCTGTTTGTCAACGAGACCGTTCAACTGATTCGCGCTGTCAGGCGAATTCAGCGGGAGCGATGCTTGCTTCGTGCCATCGTTCAAATTGTTGTCGGATCCTTGCTTCGAGGACTTCGAGCTACTGTCAGAACACTGCTTAGACCTCGTGGCATTATCTTTCGTCGTTGCACTTTTCACGATGTGAGGGGGCGTTTTCGTTCTACCCAGAGGCGGTTTAATTGGCTCTTTATTCACAACCGTTTCCTCCTCTTTCTTGGGATTCGTTGTTAATCGTTGCGTCGGTCGATTCTTCGTCGAGGCGAGCGGCTTACCGGGCACAACGTTCTCGAGTGGTTTCATACCGAGTTCCTTCGATATGTCGTCGTTCACGTTAGGATTACTGGAATTAAGAGACGCTATTTTACTCTTCTCGACCGGTTTCCCATTACCTTTCGCATTATGAATACCTTTGGCCGGTTCCTCCCGTGGTACGTTCAACGCTGATGGATTGAGATAACCGGAGCTGGTGGTCGAGCTCGACGAATTGAATTTACCCGACGCCGAGTTCGAGTAAATACTGCCCGGCGATTTATAATGATTTGAGTTCATGTAACCGCCCAGCGAACCGTTCGAACCGAGATTATCGATGTTCTTCGAGGCTGCTTCCTTCTCCTTCTTCTTGCGCGCCAGAGTCGAAGTGGAGTAAATGGAGTCGAAATTTCGATTTGAAATCTCCGAGACGATTTCTGAGAGCAGCCCCATGGTTTCCAGTCCAACGGCTGGATTCACGGCTGGATTCACGGCTGTTTCCACGGGTTTCGGTAATTTATATTCGTTATCGGCTTGCTTCTCCGCTTCCACGTTCTTCCTACTCTTCTCGGGAATCGACTCCTCGATCACGGCGTAAATATTGTCGTTCGACGGCGATTCCTCCGCTATCTTAGACAGCGACGAGTCGGAAACCAAGTTCATGCAATCGTCGTAAACGTTATCCTCAATTTTTGGCGTGGTTTTTATCGGTGGATTCTGGTATCCCGGTAGGCCCGGTATCTTGACCCCGGTCTCGTTCACTTTCTCCGCGATTATCGCCGCCGTGGAAGTCGGCGGTCCGGGCGGCGGCGACGTGGGTCTTGCGCTAGCCGGGATGCTGGTCGGCCTCTTGACAGGCGTCGTCTGACGCATCGAACCGAAGGTCTGTATCGCTGGCCTCGGAGTGATCTTGCTGTCTCTCATGGACTGAGCGCGTAGTACCACGTTTCTGTTGTCGCTGTCCGCAACAGTCATCACCGGAATGACGGGAGTTTGAATCTCGATGTCAGTCTGCGGTATAGGATTCGAAATTTCGAGATTCCTCAGTATCTCTTTATCGATCACCTTGTTCGCTTTATGATGCTGGGACCTGGGCAACGAATTCGTTGTTTTCTCGTCCCTCTGCGGTATTTGCAAACCCGTGCTCTTCATGATCCCGGAATTAGGTCGAAGTATCGAAGCTATCCTATTGAGGGTACTCCCTTTCTCGGATTTCTTTTCAATTTCCGGCACGATCACATTAGTCAGAGGTGTGCTGTTCGGTCTCTGGGGTTTCTGAATGCCAACGGAAATCGGTGGCTCCGGTGCTGGCCTCGCTGGGACTTCCGGGGCTGGTCTGGTAGGCGGTTTAGGCGTCACCAGCTCTACCGAGGTACACGTTGTCGCTGCTAGAACCGGACTGCTTATCAGAGGCCTCGCTGTACATCCTGGATTCAACGGCGGCAAAGCAGGCGCGGCTTTGACGAGACAGGAGGTCGAATTCAGTAACGAGGTTCGCGGTGGATTTGTCTTCGGCAGGGCCTTGATGTTCGTCTTTATCGCTACAGTTGGGATCGTCGGAGGTGGCGGCGCTGGTTTCGTCGGCTCCGCGACGTTTTTCGATTGGCCCTTGATCGGCGTGATCGTGAAACCTTTGAACTGTCCGAACAGATTATTGTTGTAACGCTCGTCGGCTTCCGCCTTCGGCAACAAGCTAGCGCAGGCTGGATCTTGGCTGAGACTAGAATCGATCGTTTCGATATTACGGGACATGGGACTGGAACGATCGATCGTTTTGATGGATAACCCATTGTGTCCGCGATCAGTCCTGAAATTTTAAGCACAAGTGTAAGCCGAGGGATTTGAGGTTTCAAGCGCCCTACTATTGTTAATTCCACGATAGTTTCGATGACGATCGTTTTGTGAGGAATTCTTTACCCCCGTAGAGGGTAATCAATTCCTCTGAAATCTCTTTCTTTCCTCTCATTTTCTCTCTCTCTCTCTCTCTCTATTTTGAATTGGAAACCAACCAGAAGCGGGTAACGCACACGCACACGTACACACAGGCAGACGGGCAGATAAACGCGGCACGTGAGATTAAAATTTCCGGTCGACGGGACACTACTATTGCATGCATTTGCGAGCAACGATTAAAAGGTAAACGCGAGTGCGCAAAACGCAGGCATTCTCTTGGGCCGAAATTTCCGGAATTACGCGCGATCGACATGCAAACGCGAGAGACTTGCAGGGAAATGTTAGTAAAAGATTAAAGTATTAGTAGCCAAGCTGTGGAAGAAGGTGTTCGTTGATTATACAAGAAAACTGAGCACACTTTATATGAAACACTACTTTTATTGAGTAAAATCGTACAATTCATTACTTTAAGAATGGGCCGAGCTACACGAATTGCTATATCGCTAAAAAAAAGAATGTAGATCCCCCGTTTGTATACAAAAAAAAAAGAAGAACAATAATTGAGAAGAGTATCGAGTAAATCGTTAATACTAATTCTTCGACTTACGATTAATTCCGTGAGGCATTCAATAATAATCAATTTTCTGCCAAATGCAAAAGCCATCGAGAAGAGATTCTAACACATGCTCATGCCAATATCACATGAATTTCTATGCATGCTCTACGTCTGCAGATCTCAACTTCCTTTAAAACATGCCTTCTCTCATTTTTTCTCTCTTTAGAATAAACCTTCACCTCTCGAACGCGATCGGGTCCTTCCTCTATCCCGAAATTACCGAACAAACGCAACTTTTTGCCGTGCGTGTTTGTTCGTTCGGTTTGCAAATCGAATTTCCACCGCATCGGGAATCGCTATTCTACGTTACTATCACCTTTCCTTTTTTTTGGTAACACTTCGTACGGCGGAATATATACGAATTTTAAAATGCAAATAAAATGGAAAAAAATTCGTCGAATCGAGTATCCGAAGAAACGTGGACAAAAAGTGAACTCGCAAATAGACATTGCTTCGTCCTCTAACAACTAAATCATCGCGTGCTTCTTCGTAAAACTTATCGTAAAACGTATCGTTATTTGAGCATTAACGAAGACCGGATAAACGAATAAATTAACCGCCTAACTAATCCTTCGAGTATTATTCGTTGCATTTAACGAATCGAAGTGACTCCGATTAATTAAGTACGTGACGCTTCTCTTTTATCTCAAAAATATCGATAAAAACATATCAGCGACGTGTTTTAACAACTGTGCGCAGTACCGATGCTCTTTCGCGGAAAAGAATAAATATTGCTTTTGCGATGCGTCATTATTATACATGTAGAAACGCTAGAAATTCGTTAAAATTGACGTGAGATAGGATGTACCGTTGTCAGTCTCTTTCGACTAAGAAACAAGCACTGCGTTAGAATATTCATTATTTCTACCATTACGAGTTAAAGATCACAGTACAATATTAAGGTATTTTGGCAATAGTAAATAACGAAATCCTGTTAAACCACCACCCGTATTTCTTGCCAATCCTGTACGTCGTCATAATGCAAAGATCGCAGTTCGCGCGCAAAATAAAGCTTCTCTACGACCTTCGCACTAAATCGAAAGATATCGCATATCTTATTCAAACCGGGGCCAAGAAATGTTCGTTATACTCTTTAAATAGTCGACGGTCTCTGTCAATTCACGATCGGGGGCACGAAATTATTCCCGAGGGACACGCAACGCGTAACGCAAATATGTATAACGAGAGTATATCAGATCTTTGGCTTCAGACTTTGAGCCGGAGCGGGCGGCGGCGGTGGTTTTTTATTATAAAACGCTGCAGGTGCTAGCGTGCATGGTTTGTTGTCCGGTAACAATGGGTTCCCTGTTGACGGCGTTGCACCCGAACTACCAGCGGGAGTCTCGCTCAAGTGCTCGAACTTGACGTCAGTTCTGAGCGTGAGTCCCTTGATATTTTTCGATGGCTTCTTTTGCATCTGCTGTATGCGTTCCGATATTTTCGTCCCTAATTCCGACCTCGCGACCTTCCTACATTGCGACTCGACGGACGGAGAGGCGGACGACCGATCGGACTCGATCTCCGATTTTCTATTAACGTTCTGACACTGATTGCCCGCCAGCATCGACTTTCTATACACGATATTATTGCTGCAGTTAATAGCGTCCGGGTTAGTCGTCGATATCAAATCGGCCTTGACTATCTGAAGCTTCTCCTTCGGCGGCAGATTATCGGCGATCGTGAATATTCTACTATCGTCACGCGAACCCTGTTCGCGCGGCGCGAAGAAAATGGCGATTCTTTCGTAGAAATTTTTACCGATACCGTGGCCCGATTTCGCTCTATCGGCATTGCGCGACATAAAAGCATGCGGTTTGCGTTTCTCTTTTAAACGATCCAGACTAGATACGTACGTAGACATCATGCCCTTCTTCCAGTGCTGACCGGAGGTCTTCACGTACCAAACTGCTATCGAGGACAGGACCACCATTGGTACCACGCCCAGGAATACGATGTAGAGTACTGTTACAACGTCGTTTCGCGCTGTAACGGTAAGACGCGGTCAAATATATTGGATTTTCGTTCGTCGAACTTGAGCGGCAGGTATCGGTGATATATGCGATTATGGATTGAAATGAACATCGATCGTATAAAAAAATCGTTTAACCCTTTGACTGCGGCGCACTTTCGCACGGAACCAATTGTAAAAAAACCAACACAATTCTATGTTAGATCGGTTTAATAAACGATAAATGCGTTCTAGCAAGAAAATAGACACGCGCACGCCTATATATACTCCTTTCGTAGTCAAAGGGTTAACAAAAATAAATACCGCGCCGATTAACCTAGATAGATCGCTCAAGGGCTGAACAAAAACATGACGTAAAAGTCAAAAGGTAGATCGTGCAACTAGTCTCACCGTTTGGATCCTCCGCTGGCCCGCTATCCTCGGAACCACCTACTCCAGGTTCTGTGCAATCCGGCGGTCGAAAACCACGGTTACAGTGACAATGACCGAGACTGTTGCACACCCCGTTGCCGCTGCAATCGTTCGGACACGCTTTCCCACCGGACACGGACGCTCGTAGTTCGGCCACCGGCATACATTTTTGATTGACGCACATCTGAGGAAATAAACGAGGCGATTTATCACGCGAGACTCGGGCGCTGGAGAAATATCGTTTGGGATCGCCGTATCTCTCGTTACCTTTCCAGGTGCGCACTTAGCACCGTCCGGCGCCAGGCCAGGGTCCACCTGGTTCAGTCCCAAATCCACGATGGCGGTGCGACAGGGTATTATCTTCCCTCCGTTGTTGATGAAGGAGTGACTCAAGGTCGCCACCGATTCCATACCGAACTCTAGCCTTTCGTTCAAGTGTTTACAGTGAAGCATGCCGCAGAGGAGGTTTCTAAAATGCACGCAAACAAAACCGTGGTTCCTTTCGTGTGTTCGTTTCTCGGAAAGCATAGAATGAGAGAAGCATAGAGTATTGCGTAAAGAAAGTAAGGGGAGGTGAATGAATCTTACTCGTCGTTACACTTCACGAAGCTAGACTCGATTCGATTGTACCCGCAGTTACCGTTCTTGCTCCCTCGATTGTTCATATCGTAACACTGGGCGTCGGACGACGTGCCCGTGGGACCCCAGAGCAGCTTGCACTGATCGTTGTGTGTTCTGCACGAGCCCTGATAGCAAAACGCTTTTCCCATGCTGCACGGCTCCCCGTCCATCTTAAACACTTCCGTCGGACAATACTCGCTCTGTCCCGTACAATACTCGGGCAAATCGCACTCGTGCTCCGCGCTCCTGCACTCCGTGCCCGCGGATTTAGGTCTGCAGGTCTTGAGGTCGCAACACACACCGGTGGCGCAGCTCGCGTTGCTGTGCAGCATGCAGGTGGTGAAGTTGCAACAAGGATTGTCGCAGTTCTCCTTCAGTCCGCAATCGCATTGCTCACCGGGCTCGACGAATCCGTTGCCGCATATCGGACTGTCGAATAGCTTCTGCGGCTTGTTTCTCAGACAATAATCCATGCCGTGCTCGAATGCTAAGGCCAGGTGCTCCAGGGAACAGGACGACCAGTGCGTCGGTCCCGACGAGCCGCTCGACGGTGCCATAATGCATCTGCAATCAGATGCAATCGAGCGTGTTTAGGGTGCGACGCGATTGCAGTAATCGCGATGCCTTCCCGAACGTAGATTGACGGTGGTTCGCGCGAGGGGAGTGCTCGACAATATTATAAGCATTTAGAGAGCATCGTGAGAAATTCGATCCAATCGGTTATATCGGACGAGCGACAAGGATGATCGCGAGAACGAGAGACGTTCGTTATTGGCGGATAAGAATTACGCTTCTCCGCTGTGAGAAATGTAATCGTTGAACCGAATCGGTTAGAAAAGATACGATCCTGGGACGCTTCCATTCGATTTTCCGCCCTCGAACAATACTCTCTTTCCCTGGCCATTCCGCGTTCCCAGAGTAAGAGAGTCGTAAAGAGAGAGAGAGGAAATAAACCCACTTGTCCTCGGGACACTCGCAGTCAGCGGAATCGTGCTCCATGCCGAAATTGTGACCTAATTCATGGGCCACCGTGGCAGCCACCAGTCCGACGACATTCGAGTGATCCATCGAGACACCCCCCGAGAACTCGTACGTGCATATCGGTCCCTTGAGCGCCTTTCCCACCACGCCTCCTTCGAACGTAATTCGCCTGGAATTCGAAAAATTTCCCACTGACAGCACCGAACATTCGCCGACCGGCCGGGAGGTTTTTACGCCCTTGCCGAATTCTTCGGCGTACTCACGTCAACAATTGAGCATTGTCGTTGGGTATGTCCTGGACCAGCTTCTCCCGCCTGTAGCGAAGGAAATTCGTGAGGGTGGTGTCGCCGTTCGGTGACAAAATAATTTCGTCCGTGTCGGACCAAACTTGCACGCCAATCAAGGCGACGAATATGTTCAGCGGCATGAACAGCTGAAATGCATTAGATTAGACCCAGCGTTTCGCGGTATGGTGATTTGAAACGCCCAGCGATTTAATCTCTCGGGAACCCCTCCCCCTGTCCCGAGAGACGATGCGCTTACATTCGCGGAAGCATCATTATACTCGGAATGATCGTGGGACAATTAAAACGATTATTCTGTACTAACGGTGTTGATGATGTTCGCGATGTCCTTGCAATGTTGGTACACCTTGTCGAGATTCTCGTCGAGGGCCATGTATTCCTTCTTATCGATCACGATCACCAATTCCACGTATCGGGAGTGCCTGTTCGCGTTGTAAGGTCCTCGAACCGCTTCCGTCGCTCGTTTGTGCTGCAATGAAAAGTTTTCCTTCGATATTCGACGAATCGGACGAGCCGTTAGAATCGAATCCAACCCCCTCCCCTCCCCCCCGTGACTATGCGCGATCGCGGAAACGCTCGGCAAACGATAATCGCTCACGCGAGTCATGAAAACGAGTCTTACAGCCTATCGACAATTAAAACCCCTCGTACCCTCGAGATCCTGTTGATCCCGCGGTGGCCGCGATCGAGAACATGGTGCGGCGTCCCCTCGTAACCTGCATCGGACAAAAAAGAAAGCATGAGACATCATCGTCGGTCGGATTCCAGGTAAAGTTAAGGACAAAGAGACGGGAGAGGAGCGGGAGAAGCGGGAGAGAACCTTGCTCCCACATTCGTTAAGACCGTTAAGGAGAGACCAGTCTCGGCGAACGCGGGTTCTTCGCGTCCCGGAAAGGAGAGCGTTGCGTGGAAGAGGGCAAGGGTAACCAGCTTTGAAAAGAAGACGAGTCCGCGAGAACGGCTTCCTACTATCTCGTCTCGAGAAATATTTATTCGCGGTATGGACGGAGGTGGCGGGAGGGGTTGGCGGGGGGAGGGGGCGGGGAGGATAATCGTCGCCGTGTAAATTACCGCAGGTATTATTGGCGATGAGATCGCTATGCTTGTAAACATAATGATCCGAATCCAGAGAATCCGTTTCTGGTTGGATGTGATGAAGGTTCTCTCCGTCGTAAATGACACCGCGCAATCCTCTGCAAGTGGAGAGCGCTACCCAGGAGCCAGGTGCATCGCGGACGCTACCTTGGTAATGGCAGAGTTCCTGAAAATTATCAGCGACATAGCAATTCCGTTAGATCAGCGTTTTTAGCGTTCCGAAATTCCGCTTTCGCGCGGTTATTTCATTCGAGGATTAATCGTAGGGCGGAGATGGCGTGGAAGGATATCGTTGTCAGCGGGGGAAAAGAGATTTCGCCAGGGGTTGTCGTGGGATTCTAAAATGCAGTTTCGTCGGTGGAAGAGTAGAGTGCACGCCGGGACCGGTACAAATATAGTTGGCCCAGATACTGGTAGGCCAGCCATATTTTCTCGCTTCCTTTTGCTCCTTCCTTCCGCGAAAGGATCCCGTTACTTAGATACGCGAGACCTCCCGAAAGCTCATTGCCCAACGCGGGAAATTTAGAACTACGGAATGTTTAGCTCGACTTCTCGGTAAACGTTTTAGATGTACCGATAAGCGTCGGATTCGAGATCCGCTGGTTAGGCGCGGATCGCAGTCGGTGGAAAAAGCGCCAAAGAATTAAGCGCAATTTTGCCACCGTTCGGCAATTTAATTTGGCGAAAGTTTCTTTTATCGCGCGAGATTGAAATAGACGCGGGACAAAGGGCAACAATTGTCCCCTTTTCCACTGCGAAACATCCGAGACGAGCGTCCTAACTGGTTACATTCGCAGAATTTCCCTCATTTAAACGACCGAAATTAGCTCGTCCGCTCGTAGCGGGCGCAAATAATCTGCCATTGCGAGAGACAGAGAGAGACAGAGAATATGTGTGCGTAACGCGCGTATGCGTACGAGAGAGAGAGAGAGAGAGAGAGAGAGAGAGCGAGCGAGCGAAAGAGAATGAGAGAGGCAAGCGCGAGAGTTCGAGATAACAACTGGACGTGCCAATTAATTTATTCAATTGCGTAAAATGTGGAACC
Source organism: Pemphredon lugubris (assembly GCA_933228935.1). Taxonomy (NCBI): domain Eukaryota; kingdom Metazoa; phylum Arthropoda; class Insecta; order Hymenoptera; family Crabronidae; genus Pemphredon; species Pemphredon lugubris. The sequence goes on along the minus strand of OW121817.1, from coordinate 52,483,526 downwards.
AGCGACAACAGAGCGCAACGAACTCGGCGGTCGATGAAACGCGGACGGGACGCGTGCGTGGCCATTCAGCGTAAATAACGCGCACGTTGTGGAAATTCGCGATAAAGAGAAAGCGGCCGAATGACAAACAGTCGTTAGGGGAGCGAAAAGAAAAAGATAATTAATCGTATCCCCGGGCGGTTATCGTCGGATAAACCAGCTCGCCCGAGATCAAAGTAAACCAGCCCGCGCGTTTCGTTTCTCGTCGTACGCTCCGCGTGCGAGACAAAAATTGGCCGAATAAAAAGAATCCTCCCCATGTACCGACGACGCGTCCGTAAATAATCACAGCCAAAAAATATATATTTTCCGCGTTTCTCGTTATCGCCGACGGTGCTTCGCCCGACGCACCTGTCGGCATTTTTAATATTATTTGCCTGACAATATTGACGGTGGCGTTGGCGTTCTATTATCGCACGCGACGTTATTCGCGAGTAATCGATATCCACGAAACAGCCGCGTCCGTCTATAACCCGGTCGGACAGTGAGTCATCGCGATCGATTCCGTCGTACTTTCCACCTGTGTACCTGGGTGCCTGCAATTTCGTCCCCGCCAGACCGAACGTGGCGTCGAGGCCAAAAAAAAAAATAAATAAAAAAAATTCCACTAATTAGAAGATACATTTACACAACATTTACAAACGATCCTTTATGCGTCTCTCGTAAAGCGTGATCCGTACACGTCGGAGATTAAGAGGAAAGTCATGCTCGAGGTTTTCGTGCCTCGATTTCTCTTCAAAGGGGGAAGTTTATCGTGCTCTTAATTAGCTAAGTCGCCCGTAAGGAGAGAGATGGCTTTCGAATGGAAAAAAAAAAGTAAATCAAACTTTACTCACAACTTTCGACGGGGTGTGCACTTTGTACGTTCCACGATACTGATGACGTTGCTGATACCCCACTGGAATTAGATCGCTGTTTAATCTGAGGTCCAGAACACGTTCGACCCCGTCCAGATCGAAGCCCATCGTTAGCACGTCCGCGTGCTCGATATCCTGGAAACCAAAAGCGGAAGGACGAGTTAAAAATTTTAGTTGGCCGTAATCGTTGTTTTTAACCGGCCGGGTGGTATCGCTCGATCATAGGCGAGACAAGAGTAACAAAAATCCACAAACTGTACAGCGAGGGTCGATTAATCGCGAGCTCAACGGGAGTTACGGGGAAATAATCGTCGAGCGTCCCGACCCAACGTTCATTCCAATTGGCGTCTCGTCGCATTCTAATAATTCGCCGGCGGTCTCGGTCGCGGTGAAACGGTACTCAACATTATGCACCTGTTGCACCGGTCGTTGAAAAGGCGAGAATCGCGATAAAAGAAGAAACATAAGGATCGCGCGATGATCGAGTCCAACGTGAAACGCGAGAGTAGCGCGATTAGTTTCGATCGTTCGCATTAGCGTAGTTTGAAAGAAAGAAAAAATAAAAAAAAAAATACACTTTTAACCGTTGTCGGTCGGGTAACAAAGAGAAATTTGATTCGCACCGTCTCGCTCCCTCTCTCCCCCACAAACGAGCGATTCTAAATTGCGAGAGAATTGTCCGTTATCCGCGAGATAAATTGACGGAACAAAAATCGCCGTGATACTCGGTCGCCCGTTACGTTCATCAATACGCCCGACTATCGCGTTTATATGCTAACGATGACCGATAGGCGGCGGTATAGAAAAATTGATCTACTTAAAATTTATCACTACCCCATCGGGTGGGTGGGGCTCAATTCCGCGACGGACTTTATTTTTTCCCACGTCAGCCGTACGCGTGCCAGTCGGAGAATGAATTTGCGAATCCTGGCTTTTCCCGCCCTCTCGAGTCCTCCGTTGGGATGTTTAATTCATACAGGATGTCCTGAGTAGGCACTTCTCCACGGAAAAGGAAATATCGCGTAGGTACAGGCCTCGGCTAAGAAATACAGTGCTCAGCCCTGTGAACGAAGAGCTTAGGGGAGTGGGGGACGATGTCGAAGAGGCGAGAATTTCCGGACAAAAGTCGCATAGAAATTCTTGCGATTTTATTCCACCCCCTTTTACCGTTCCTCTGGCGGACGGCCAAAATGTACGAGGGTTTTTGCGACAAACGCTCGTCATCCCTTTGTCATGCGGATAAGCCGATACGATCGTAGCCCCAATTAAAGCTCTGTTGAAACATTTCTTTTTCCCCGTTGCCCTCGACGCGTAGACGTTCGGCCGACCCATCGATTACGTATAATATTATTCCATTAATTAAAGTTGATATCGCGTTACACCGAACACTCCCGAAAACTGTTAATTTCCCATCGCTGTAGTAAGGACCTTGGGGATTTCGAGGTAATTTAAATTGTTTGTGGTGCAACCGCGAGCTCTTGACGTCTCGGCCGTTTCGGAGTTTCGCGTATTCCGAGCACGCGGTCAGGATCTATCCACGATCGACGATAGATGGATCCACGGAATTCTCCCGGCGCGGATTCTATCATCGTCGTCCGGCAGTTAGCAATCCATACCTGGCTCGCGGCCAATCCGGGAAACGTTTTTGATATTCCAGTTGCCGCTTCGCCATGACCCGCATTTATTCCGAGGTCGATATCGGGAAACAAATGTACCGTGGGGTCAGGGCTTTTCCTCCCTTCGTCTTCCCGCTCGCTGCACTCTTCCCCCCCAATTTCCTTCGACCGGGGAATTATTACGGAGATGAGACGACGGAGGATTCCGTCTGGCGTTTCTCGATATTTTTAAAGGATCTTCGCTGTCGACGGGGAGCGACATTCATTAATCTCGTTGTTTACTAGCCAAGCTCTTAATTAGTCTTTGAGATTCGCGAGGGGATCAACGATCGTCCGAGAGAGGTGTATTACGATTCGAATAACAAGAGCGTGTTTTATCGATCGGGACTCACGAAAGAAACAGGGCTCCCCTGAAATTCAGTTACCAGGCTCACGGTAATACGGGGGAGAAAAGTAGGTCTTTCCCCTCGCGTAGGGGAAGCTGCCGTTAAAGTGAGAGATTTCCTCGGAACTCCCATAAAAGTCGTTCTTACGTGTCGCTCTACGCCCTCGCGAGACCATTGTCGACGACTTCGCTCTCCCACTCTCTCTCTCTCTCTCTCTCTCGTTTCCCCACGCGAGAGAGACTCGTGTACACGGATAACCGCGATTTTTCCGAAAATTCTCTTCCCGACGGCACCGCGGTACCTTTGAAACATCGACGAGAGTACATATCCGAAAAGCATAAAACACGACGATCCGAAAAACATCGAGTATCGAGAACGCTTTAGTTCTCTACTCGTAACCCACGGCGAAGGTACCCGGGGTGGAATTTCGAATTTCATCGGGGAAAACGCGAAATGAAAGAGCGTACTTTTGGTACCGTGAGTCAGAGCTCGCAGCGCGCCACCTGCGCCGGCCGGTCATTTAAATACGCTAATGGCCCGTAGCTTTGCGATTTTAATTGCAACTGCGGTTCGCTCGCCCGATCGGTGGGTTCGCCGCGTTGCTGCACGCGGTCGCGGAGAAGTCATTACTCGAACCGTTCGTTAATTGTTCGCGATGGAGCGAATGTTTACCCGCTACCCTGCCCCCCGCCTGATCTAATTGAACTCTCTGGCGCGTGCTTGCGCGTAAACTCGGGTATTTGGTAAATCAACGTTAATACCAATTTAATATTGACCGATGCTGCGCGATAATACGAAACGAGTGGCGCGGAGTTGACCGTTACCGATCGTTAACCGTTGCCGCTCGACGGGAAAACGGTAACGCGAATTATTTACGATTCGAGAAGATTTACGAAGAAGTCGCGCTCTTAACGACGTTACGACGAGGCGGCACAATATATACGGCAGTACAGAGGGCCTTTTGTAGTCGGTGCATAGGATGAGAGGCATCTTTAATCTCGTCTCGGCGACTAGGTCGACGTTAAGAGCACGAGGAAGAAGGAACTGCCGTTTCCGCATCCTGCTACGAGGCTCTCCGATACGAATAAAGAGCCTCTCCTACTTCTGGAAACGATCAACGTAATCTCCGTAGGAACTTCCATTAAAATCCCGGACCGACGGCGTTCTTTTTTTTGCTGCAAACGTCGTTCGTGCTTTGGTCCTTCGCTGCGGCGTGCCCTCTTTATTAAAAATTCTGCCGGTCTCGTCGTTTATTAATGCCATTTTTCTCAAAACACCGACCGACAACGCTCGGCGGCGAGCGACGATCAAAAGAAAATAAAGGCTCGATCTTAATTACTTTGGAGCCCCGGGAGATAGAAGAATTAAGTATGAAAGTAAAAATGTCAAGAGACAAGTACAATTACGCGAGAACTAGACCTTGTATCTTTTCAGGAAAGAACGAACGGGGCTTTTCGAGGTGGTCAAATCGCATTAAAAAATGTATTTTTTTTTAAGTCCACTAGCCTTCTCCCATTTCTCGAAAGTTTCATGATAAAAGAAAATAAAGTCTCGTTCGTAATTCCATCTAAGGACTCCGAGACTTCTTTTTCCATCAAACTAACCGAGAGCGTACAAGTTCGAGGAACGAAAAATGAAACAAAAAAAAAGGACATTCCTATTTCACGAAAGTTCGAAGATAAAGGAAAATAAAGCCTCGATCGTAATTCCTCAACGACTCGGCGATTTTCTTTCTCCGGCGAACCAACCGAAAGTGCGTAACTTCGAGAAATGAAAAATGAAGATAACAACAATACACACACACAGTCCGATTTCTCGAAAGTTTGAAGTTGGAAGAAAAATAAAAGGACGTAAACGGCGCTCGGCTTTAAAAAGGATATTTTCGGAGTACCAGTAGGAGGGTCCTTATCGTTGCCCATATAAACTCGATACACTTAGCCAGCTCGATAGTGATTTTCACAAAGTTCTCCTCGATCCTCCCGCGTCTCATCATCGGCGTACACTTTCGGAGAGGGAGGCGGTAGTAGTTGCGCACCCCCGATCGAGGAACTACTCCATTTCCCTTTGTGGGCGGAAACTCTGCGCTGGCTAAAGGGAACCCGTGCAATCTCTTTAGCCGGGGTCTCTCCTCTTCGCTGTACTCTTCCTCTTTCTTCTCGAGGCGCGTTACGTCGCCGTTCGGAGGAATATCGTCGAGTAGCTCCGAGCCGTGCGCGCGATAAACCAAGAAAAAGCGTCGAGAGTTTATTGGCGTGCGGCCTTTCGCGTACCTATGTACATCTCCAGCAGACTTATTGGCCGCGGATGCTGTTTATTTCGTTGAAACGTCCTTAACGTCGGCCCCGTTCCCTTTGCCTCGCATAGAAAACCCGCTTCTAGTCGAATGTCCTCTATGCCTTATTCAGAGTTATTACTCCCATTTGCGATAACGATAAACTTAAATTATAGACGTAAAAATAACGTTCCATGATTTACCGACACACGGGTATAAATATGTCACGATAGCGGTCAAATCGATCGTATTCGCGTGAAGAGTAGAGAAGTGTCGAGAAATATTGTCCAAAGATAGTCGAAGAAATAATTCCAATTTTGATTTACGATCTATGTCGCGCTTCTACTCAAAACACAGCGCTGGCAAACCTCGATCGTAACGTTCTTCCTCTCAACGCGTAGATCTACGCGTTTCGCGGTAAGCATTAGCGTTATCGAAAAATGGCTGCTTCTCAACTCTTACTATTCGTCTTCTCAGGGATTCAATTATCCCTTCGTTAATCGCACGATCCGAGGAAAGTGGAAAAGGTTATACGAGCGCGGACAGAAGTTCAACTGCAGCGCGGACGATGCACGGTAAACGCGGCCCTATGTAGCAGGAAATTAGATTCGTCGCCATGGAGAGACACGCTGATAGCGTTCATTCTTCCTCGTGATAACGAGGAACGGGGTCAATTGCCCGGGCTCCGTCGACGGCGACGAGATCATCGCGTTCAGATATCAAATTAAGCAACGAAACGCGAACGTCGGGGTCGTTTGGTTCGATCGAAAATTTATTTTCGTCCTTCTCCCGACAGCCACGTACCGTCGTCCCGACGATCGTGGGACTTTTCTTTACCGTTTACGAGCAAAACGAAACTTCACCGTTCCCGATTGGCATTCCAAGCGGCTTCGGTACTATTTACAAATTAAACCCAACGAGAACAGGGGCCATCGGACAAATAATACTTTACTCCTAAACGGCAAAGTTTTCCTCGCAATCGCGCCGATTACACGCGATATTCGCGATAGGTTTTCTTCGAAACTTCCTTCGTTAACGATACGATTGACTCTGTCCGACCGGCGGGAAATTCGTGTTTCTTTCCTCGATAGCTTTCCCATACTCTCTTTTCGACCGACGCCACGCGAACTAATTGAACTTCCGTTCGCTGATCTATCCCCCGAGATTCGTTGCGCGGAATGGCCCCAAAGCGTTTGGAACGACCGGTGATTAAACACACAGCGGCTACTCGTTTATTCGCCTTGTCTACGCTAATGTTTTCCGAACTGCTCGCAAATAGCGCAACGTATACGCTCGCGAGTAGCTTCACCGGCACAACATCGGTCAAACTTTGCTTCTCTATTCTATTGCCGGTGTTTACCCCCGCCTGTAGCATCGCGTATCGCAACTCCGCTCTACCCAACCTACCCGCCGTTAGCGTGGCGGCATTTGAAATTGTTGCACCGAGTTAACGCGGGTTAAACGAGATTACCATCGAAATAATTCTCCCTTCAAACTCCTCCGATATCTCTGCACGGCGATTCTGCTTTACGTGGAATTGCGTTCGGCCATGATTTAAGCTTGTGTTTTTCGAAACTGTACCCTGAGTCCTCGTTCACACGACGACTATTCGACTACTCGATCTCTTCGCGTGTACGGTTTTATCAAATACGGGACAGCATTTCGCACGGCCACTATTTGATTCGATTTTTTTTTCACGGCTACCGGCTACTAAACCGAGTTCGCGGGAAAAGTTTGCCGCGTGAACGATAGAATGTAAACCGCTACTGCATCGCGATTGGGTAAATTAGAATACATTTGACATATCTGGAATCGTAGTGACAAGATTGTTTTGGTATGCGAGAACAAAATTTTCACAAATGCGGGATTTTGTGTGAACAACTTAACGCAGACCTCATTGCCACTGACCTATTTGATAGCAAAATATAAGTTTGGGCTCCCAGAAAAATAAGCAACGTGTTATTAAATCAATTTAAATGAGGTGAAATTAAATAATCTTAGTAAAATTAAAAAATAGTTAATGCAAAAGTTTTGGGCCCTCTACGACAACCCCCCCCCCCCCCCTCCACCCCCATCGCGTTGCGGGCTCTTGTTTACAGTAGTTGCACCTCTGTATACGCTATGCGGGAAAATATCGTCGTCTGAACGTGGCCTAAAGGGACCGTTATGGAGAATCTCACGAAAGCCCAGGCGACGATACCGTAACCGCATTTTACTCGCAGTTTCATTTTCTTCCTTCCCCGATGCTCTCGATGGGTGAAAGGAAATTTGCTGGGAAGAGGTTCGGGATAGGATATCGCTTTCGAACGATCCAACGCAACGGTTCCAACGGCGCAACGTCATTTGCGATACTTATTTCGCGAGCTCGTACATACACACTCTCCACCACGTGCGCGTGCATCGTAGACGGAAAGGTTGGCATCCGATCGTGTAACCATGGATTTCGTATTCGTCGCGCGTCCCGACATTTGCATTGAAATTGTTGCACCCGTCGAAACAGTCGCGTCTCGCATCTCAAGTCGCGTGCGTGCACGCAAATGGCGCTTGCACACGACGCGACGCACTCCGGACGCATTCTTCCAGTAATCATCGCAATAACTCTTTGCGCCCCGACTTATTTGTTACCACGACTCTGAGAATTAATGGCGTCTAGTCCTAGCTAGTTTCCGAATAGCGCCGGCGAAACAAGTTTATCGGGATGATTCGCATCGGTACTGTTCGACGAATTTCACTTCCAACGTCTGGTATACAAAAAAAAACGCTGGTAATCTTGGCAATGTAATTACGTAAGTGGATGCAGAAAAATATCGCGTGTCGTGGCGTTTACGTACGAGCCTGCCAAAAATATACGTATAATCCTTGAGTGTCAAGAAACTTCTTTTATGAAATTTAATAACGGTACTTCAGGTAGTAACGTTACAAGGATTACCTTTAACATTCAATGTTTGAACACTCAATATAAATTGAACGTTCGACCGTTTCGATATTATTCATCAACTTTTCCAGTACTTGGATATCGGTGACTCGAATCGATAATCAAATACTTTAATTTTACCATTAATCGTGGAAAATATATGATCGACCGTTTCGATTACATCCTTCCACCTTTATAGTACTCGGACATCTGTGATACGAATCGATAATCAGATTCTTTAATTTCACGTTTATCTCTCTAAAATAAAGGTGCGTAGCTTACGTTTTCTTTGGTAGAAGAGATCTGTCGTTTGGTTCTACCATGGTACACTCGCGGTCTCACCAACGTGTGGCTGCTGAAATCCGGAGACGGTCCTGGAACAATCGTCAAAGAGAAAATTGTTAGAGAAATGTCGTTCCCTCTGCACCGCGCGAACATTCCTTATTTTTATCACCGCCCGCACCGTCGCAGATGAGGTACTCTCCGAGTTTGCACCTTTATTCTCACGAAGTGCTTTTCGTCAGTGCGCGCACCGCGATAGCAGGAATTTCTTTGTTTCAAAATTATGCGTGCGCCAAACAGTTAAGGCCCTTTGTTCGATACGAAGAGCGTCGAGTTTGCCGTGCTCGCACTTCGCCGGTAATTACATCGAGAAAAGTCCTTGACATCGAGCGGAACAATGAATAAATTCAGCGAACCCTAGGGCCCCCTCGACGAGTTTTCCCAAACTCGACTAATTCCGTTTCCGTTTTTGCCCCGGGAGCGCTGAAACTATTGAGACCCGGGCTCTGTACACTATGAATATTTTTTTTACTCCCTCCTACGAGCCGCTTTATTCGATACACGATAATCCAAACAAAACCGAGGTATATGAAACGAATTGAACAAAATTCGCTCCCTCGAATCGAACCGATGAGTATAAATGTGCCCGTGTTTACGAAAGTGGACTAAGCCGTTTTTTTTAAAGAACCGGATGCAAAATAATGAATTCATTTTTTTTAGTTCTTGACTTCCACCAGTTTCATAATAAAGGGTACAAATAATATTAAATTCAAATTCGTTATTGAAGTTGATTCTTCTCGAATGATCGCTCCCGATCGTTTCGTTGCTAGCAGAATTTTCTCCGAGCCAAAGAATCGATTTTCAACTGTTTCTCGAGTTTCCCCGTTTCGCGCTTTACACGTCTCAAATTATACGGTACAGCGGTAGACTGTGTTTCAGCGAAAAGAGAGGCTTGGCTCGCGATTCGTCATTCTGCCAAGTAGAACCGTTTCGAGCGTGGGTCGCTTTGAGCGTAGGTCTCAAATGAACTGTAATTATTACTTAACGTTTTTGCCGAGTTCGCGGCGGTATCCTGTGCCTGGAAATGGCACTTTACGCCGGAAATATGAATCGCGGATTTGTTGAAACCGTACCCATTCCACCTTTCCAACGTTTCGATCGGGAATAATTGCTGCCTACTCGTCGCGGTAAATAGTCGGTCAAAGAATCACGGTTACCGTAAATCCTCGTGTCCCGCGGCAGCGAGTCGCCACGCTTCGCAATCGGGATTACTAAATTTGTATGGAGTTGAATAATTGAGGTTCCCTAACCGAGCAAAGTTCTGCGAACAGTTCGAATTTCCCGGGAAATTTAGCCGATGGGAATTCAGTCGAGCAACCTTAATTTGCTTCCCCCGGTACCGCGCTAGCCGGAATTGCAAAGTAACCGAATAATCGAGGCCCCTGGCTGAAAATCGTTCAATGTTTCTGCAACTCTCTTCCCATTTTCCCTCTGTACCCCCCCCCCCCCCCCCCCTCCCGTTTACTCGATCCTCGACTGACCGCGTCGAGTTTTCGTGCAAATTAGAAACCTCCGTAACCGCACCGATTAAAGAGTCTCGGTAAACTGACAAACGTCGCAGAAAGCGTAATATCCGAATAATAATATATACACCGACAACGAAACAGCTGAGGGGTAGATTACGGTAATTATGGCTCTGTATTTTGCGCGTATTGTTTTTCAAATTACATCGTAAATTACATGTGTGGTATCAATAATGCACTGCTATGTTATTCACGCTTTCAATGTCAACAGTTCATAAACCTCAAACTTCCCATATCCCCGATATACCTGTAGTTGCTCTATTAATTGCTCTTTCACGGAATCGACTGATCTTGTAATAATTTCACTATTCTCCCCGCGTTCCTCGCTAAAAATGCCTCCGCAAACCACTTTCGAGACACGGCTCCGTAATCATGGTAATTGTGCCCAGCTGAGAGATTCCGCGACGTCGAACTTTCGAGGCAACGTTGCCTGGCGAAAAAAAAAAGAAAGGATGCTCCGACTCGATCACGATCGATCGCGTGCTCGGTAGCCGCGAAGTGTCGGTCAGTGACGAAGTGGGTCAATCTGGAATTTTGATCGGCTCTTTAAAGAACGAAACGCAGCCGCGATTCGTGCGGAGCGGAACGCGGGAAACGCGTGTTCACACGCGTAGCGTTTAGTGGGAATGAGATTGACGTCAAGGGTGATCGGGGGGAAAAAAAGTGGATCGCAAAAAAGTCGGCCAAATGTACAGACGTACATACATACGTAGGAGCAGTCGCGTCAATGAGCAACCAAAAGATGGGACTCGTGACGCAAATCGTAAAAGAATTATCCCTGCGCGTTTAATCCGTTCGTCTTTTTTTCCCATTTATGTCATCCGGGATCTTTCTCAAATTAGGGTCCATCCGTCCGTTCCGCGTGTCCGTACGGAACGAGAGGAAGCGCGACGAAACGATCCGTACGACGTCGATCTTCCTTGTTTCGTACCGATTTCTTCTCGTACGCGACTCGTTATTTCACGCTTTATTTGCCCCCCGACATCCGGAAATGACGACCGAGGCGCGTCCGGTTGGCGATCGTGCAAATTACGTTCTCTTAATACGTTTATATTATTCCCCGTTAACGTTACGTACATATGCACGCGCGGGTCGTTGCATCGCGTAGTTTGTTTCGAAAATGTCTGAATAGCGCGAATATTAGCGACTGATATTAAATACCGGCTGTACGCGGCGTATAGCAAATATTTCGGCTAATTCGGTCACCGTTGGTCGTAATTAAATCATAACGCAGAGCCGGGCGTAATGTTGCGGTTAAATTGTCGTTTCGGGTTCCGCTACTTATGCGGGGATCATAAACATTTTGTTGATGCGCGATGTGTGTACCTACAATCACGTGTGGAATTCGATTTGATTTTATATCAAAATTGGTTTGCATTAACTTCCGTCCATATTAATCGTCGCAAGATCGGTTGTTCGCCGATTAATTCGCGCATACGCGATTTACTATCGACGTTACATCAGCGAACATTAAAAAACCTAGTACATTTTACGATTCCACCTGTAATCAGCAATACACCTACATTACCGTCGGTACAAATGAGTCGGGTACATCGATCTTTCCGACACGAATAACCCTCGATAACCGTTCTCGTAGTAGCACCCAAATTAATTCGGAATGGTATTTAATTCGTCGATTTAATTGCCCCGATTCGATATAAATTCAGGGCCGTAACTACTCCCTAAGTACCCAGAAGATTTAAATCCATCCAGCCAGCCGTTACGGCATTCGATCCGTCATTAATTTCCGGTTGGCTTTGCAAGAGAGGAAATCAGAACCGGTTGCAAGCGTTGCGTTCGAATCGGAAGAATCCTAACGAGCCGATAATCGTCTGGATGAATCATCCTGTTCGTTCCGCGGCAGCGCTTCTCATCGATGATCCACTATCGACGCGCGTCGTTAAAACTTAAAACCGTCGAGGCGTCGCAACGATATTCACGCCGTTTCGGTGACTTCACTCCAGTACCTTCGTTTCTTTCGTTTTAAGAGTTACCGAGAGACGCGGATAGAGAAACGAGTATCGACACGCGGTCGCAAATTCAATTTTAAATTCAAGATGCGGACGTCTCTACGTGGTCTCTACGTTTAATACCGCGCAACGGTTGCAGTATATGTATATTTTATGACACGTCAGACCAAAAGCTTCTCCGAGTTCTCCATTTCCCTTGAATTCGTCAAATGCAAACTCTACTGTCGCTTTAGTATCTCGCTGAAGTTTGTCTCCTAAGCTGCTCGTTCTCCCAACAATTCCAACCGAGAGAAAAGTTTGAGAAGCCCTGTCACCGACGTTAACGACGTAAAGTCCGTGTTACAAAGCGTAACAGTGAACGCATCGTTGGTAGAGAGAGAGTTAGTGAGAGAGATAGAGAGAGAGAGAGAGAGAGAGAGAAAGAGAGAGAGAGAGACGAGGTGGTGTCAGGGGCGAGGAATTAGCAACGGTCAATTAGGTCGCCGTTAATTCGGTGCACGAAGCACATACGTGCGCGCAACGAGGCATATGCGAAGGCGGATCTGGCATTTCGTGTTCCCATGGCGCATCCCGATTTCACATCTGTCCCATGAGTGTTTTCTCTCGCCGCCGAGGATGAGGGAAACCAGCCTGAGAAGATTTTTGTGAGATTTCGTAAACAACTCACGGCATCACGGGGGTGGGGAACCGTACGCTTTGCCGAGTAATTAACGAGCGCTCCTTTAATCTACGCGATTTTAATACGCGAGTATTAATTTCTCGTGACGTCGAGCCACGGTCGTCGATTATCGCGGAATCGAACGAAAGTTCGCAAGCTGGGTTGGATGTCGAGCTAACACGGCATCCGAGCGATCGTGTTTCAGCGTCGATACGTCGACAAGATTCCTACGAGGAGTTTCTATGCCGGCGCAAACATTATACCGGTACTTACTGGGAAGGGGAGGGCTTTCGAATTAATTGCAACGTGAATGAACGAAGCAGAGTTTAGTGAATGGACCAATCAGGGGCCCATTTCTGCACTGCTTTGGCCGATCCCCGTCTGAGCTCGTTAGTCAATTAAACTTCATAATTACGGCTTGTACGCCGGTTCTGCGGGACGAGGAGACACTTCTAATACGTGACTCAGAACCGGACGTTGTCAACTACTCGATACTTTACCTACGCGAATCCCCGACGCGACGGCTCTTCCGCGTTCGCAGTGTCCCTCCCACCACCACTCTCACCCGTTGCGTCTCGACGAAACTTTTATTCATTCAAATCGACGAGCGTCGAACGAACGGCGCCGTATTTAAAGCCGCTTCCACGCTTCTCCGCGAATCCCAACGTCGAATCTGTACGGTGTATCTTACGCACCGCGAACCGCGATCGAACGGATTAGTCGCGACTTGGCTTCCGCCGCGTCGAATTTCACGATCGACGTCCTCTCCCCCCCTTCATCCTTCTTCAAGTTTTTCCCCCATGTTGGAATATTTCGTATAGGGGATTCGACCGCGTTCATCGGATTAATTTGCGTTCGAGCGTGCCGCGAGGAAGGCGAGCGTGAAATCGGTTTATTTCGACTGGAATTCACTCTCTTAACCAATTCCACCGTCGATCCCTCGTGCGCTTTCCGCATCCTCTCTATCGTTGATATTACCGCTTCGTGTATCTTGCTACCGCGGGGCATGAATTCTAATGACCGAGACCACCGTTGGAATTAGACGGTGCTGTCTTTTTTTTGGTTTTCTTCGTTTTTTCGTTCGTTGATTTGCCCGTACCGGGACTACGAGCAAGGATTTCCCGAAAGCGTAACGAACTAATCCTCCTTGCGGTCTTGCCGTCGTGTATTTGGCGCTCGCGAGCTTAACCGGCTCTCAACTTTTTTGCTAACCGTTGTATATGGTTGTTGATTTTTGGTAGCATTCTACGGGCATTTAACTATGCATCGTCCATGGTCGCGTTGAAGTAACTTGAAAATTCAGAAAATTACGAATTTTTGAAACAGAGTAGATTCCGCGATCATGTAAACGTAGTATGTTGAATTAAAATAACCAAGACACTACGGAACGTACGATTTTTTTTCTATGCAAAGTAGAGAATATTTCGAATCGGTTTGTTATGTGAATTTGTTTCCTCGAGATGTTCCCTCGAATCGATCGAGCAAAAAAAAAAAAAGAAAAACATTGTCAATTTCCACTAATGGAAACCAGCGTAACGTTTTATCGCGCGTTCACCCGAGGCGAACGCGTTGACGTGTCCACGCTAGATTTTTCTTCGCTCGGTCACTCGTCCGATGCATTCCACCCCCTTTTCGACCAATGAAATTATATGCTCGAATGGATTTGAGCGTATAAAGGGCTTTAAAACCCAACATTTACACGCTCGCCCGGCCGTCACGATCGCATTCGAATCATCCTCCGCCGGCGTAGGAATATCGATTTACGTTTATTTGCCTGTTGAAACGGCCAGCGTCCAGGCGGGAGAAGAAACGAGAGGAACAAGGAGGGACGGATCGGCTCTCGTTCGAGCGGCATTCTTTAAGTCTTTACACGCGAAACGCGCAACGCAAACCTTTTGTCCCTGTACGCTTTTACGTCGAAAAACTAATTTGTCCCTTCGCATTGTTCCATTCACCCATACCACTCCGATTTCCATCCCTCTTTACGTCGATGAAATCGCACCCTCCGACGAATTGTGCGCGGAAAGGGTTGACGGGACACTCAGTTTGGTCCTCCGCGTACACAGCGTGCACTCGTAAAGCATACTGTCGGGAATCTGCATATTTACGCGTATTAATCCACCATCCGTCCGCTCCCTCTGTTTTGCCAAACAATTATCTTCCCGGCGATCAATTTTAATCCAGGAGAAATTCCCGAATACTTTGGATCCTCTCGTCACGAATTACTTCGAAATATTCGATCCACCGGTGACGGGTGTCGAGAAACTTTTGTTTACAACTCAACAACGTTTAATTGTCAAACAATTATCTTCCCGGCGATCAACTTTGACCCAGAAATTCGCAAATACTTTGGATCCTCCCGTTACGAATTACTCCGAAATATTGGATCCACCGGTGACAGGTCTCAAGAAACTTTTTTTTTTCGAACTCAACAGCGCTGAATGTACAAGTAACGTTGAAATTTACCTTGCGATCTCAGTCGAGAGCCGCGAACCTTTAAATTAACCGTCTTAATCGGCTGGGTAAATTCGAGAAATACCTACCTCCTCGACCGTTCAATTTCGCGTCGAGGAGGCAAAAGCAAACGAATGAATTTCTTTCGGTCGTGTAAAAACGAGACGCTCCCGATGTCTGCGGCGCATCGAATTAACTAGGGAGTTCAAGTTCGTCAGCGCGGCTGGGGTTAATTGCCGTAAATAGACGTCAAGTGGTGGTTTCGCGTCTTGGATCGACGTCGGCAAAACCGCTCCCTCTATCTCGGAGGCCTTTTTTTTCCCCTCCCGCCGTCGTCGTCGGGATTTTCGTTCGTTTTTTGTTTGTCCGCCCCTCCGTACAGAAATTGATAACGACGCTCGTTTACGTCGGTGACTTAACTCGATAGGCCACGTGACTTCTCGCAATTTCCATCGAGTTAATAATAACTGCCGAGAGTTATTTTAAGAATCGAGTCGCTACAGCTTCCTCGATTTCTTACGACGATACGCCGTTGTTTTTGTTTTCAGTTCTCGCGTTATCAATTTCGTGGAGAATCGCAATCACCGTAGCACGCGCGAGCGTTAACGAGAACGATGATTCGAGCGCACCAAGAGCGGGTATAACTCGTCGTAGGCTTACGGGTCGGACCTAACGAGATTTCGATAATTATTATCGGCAACCTTGCGTACGCTTATATCGTGGCAGCGATAAAACCACGGAGGCGGAACGTTCAATTCTCTCGGGGAAAAAATAACATTGCTCGTATCTCGTCGTTTCCGCGTAATCGCGAGCTCGTTATTACTCGCTATCAAAAGGAATTCGCGAAAAGAAACTCCGACTTTCTTAGGCGCCAATCTGCCCTTTTTATGTTTTCGAGTTATCTCTCTTTCGCGAGTGAAATCCGCGTCAAAGCTTTACAGTTTTTGCGCATCGTGTGCTACCTGTCTGCCTCTGCATCTTTACCTCGCGACGCTCTTCGTATCGTTGCACGTGAGTACGGAAGTACCACAAAGATAGCGATTTCGTTAGGTGAGTGTGCCTGGTATTCGTGGTATTCGATATCTACGTTGCCGAGAAGACCGAGAAGAACGGACGACGTTGCTTCTCAAACATATGTTTCTCCCTTTGATTGCGAGCACTGCCTCGGTTTCGTGCTCTACGGTGCTCCAAGAAATTACTTACGCTCCAGGCGGAGTCTTAGTGGGTCATCGATCCCTTTTCGAATTTCGAGAGTATCCTCTCCAGAGATGGTCGGGAGTTTTGCGAAAACCACAGGTCGCCAATCAAAACGTATCCGTGTCATTAATATTGCTAGGAAACGAATCCGATAGAATCGGCATCGATGGGGAAAAAGGCAAAATTTCATTCGGCTCTCGATATGCAGGATTTGTGAGCGAGCAAAAGTCGGAAGTCCAGGGAAATATCAAAATTTCAATTAAAATCCACGCCGGTAATGAAAATTCCTGTATGGCCTATGTGAATCCGCAACAATATTCGAACAGAATTTCCGCGAAATATCGCGAATTGAGACCGCCGAAGGGGGGAAACCTCGTATCGCGGCCTAATTGCGGAGATGCGTGACAGGAAAATTTTCCGTGTGTCGTGAAAAATGAAAAAAAGAAAAAGAGAAAAGCGCCGAGTGTCGGATGCTCTTAGGTTTTCGAGTTCGCTACTTTAGTTCGTAAGCCGATGACGAGGAGACTGCGTCGATATTTCTGATTTTCCTCTGGGAGGGCGGAGACAGTTCCCGTGTTTTCTCATTCCAGAAATAACATCGCGCATATTCCCCTGCCTTCCCCTCTCCCCCTTCCCGGTCCTTCGTAGTCCTCTCTTTTCTTCTTCGTTATCGTCGCACCACCCCGCGCCTCTTATTAATTCTTACTTTCTATAAAGCGGGGTGGCATGAATGAAGGCAGCCACCTTAATGAGACGAATGAAATAATAAGGGAAGCACGAGCGAGAATTGACTCGGGAAGAGTTCAACGTTAAATACATGCACGTGTGTATGTGTACGTTTATTCGTCGCGTCGCGGGGAAAAAAAAGGTGTCTTTCTAATCGTTCGACAATGTCAACGACCCTCGTGGTAAATAATATCTAATTTATTCCGTACCGCGTCTAGAAATGAGAACGCGGCTAATAAGATTAATAACTAAGTAACGAAGCGCAATCAATAATTTTCGCATTTTCCGAGATTTAAGTCGAAGTTTATTTCACTGAACCGTTGCACCACCGTCCGGGAATTTCAGGTTTTTTGTTTTTATTAACGTAATTCATGGGATTACGTAAGATTAACGCAAGATGGAGCACATGCATATACGTAGCAACGTTTATTAAATAAATCACTGGTGCGCACGGTGAATTTTTTTTCAACCGAGTTTTCCGTCGATCGATTCGAAACCGAAGTCCGTGAGTTTTTCTGAAGTCACTCCAGGAAAAACGTAGGCCGTTATTATCTCGTTGCGCTTTATCTGCGGTACGCTTTAAGTCGGATAACGTATCTCCGTCGTTCCTGCTTGTTGCGTTGACTATAAGACACTTCCTGCCCAGGGAAAGAGGAATTATTCGTAGCTCCGTTGCGTTACGTGGGTAAAGGTAGCCCGAGTGTCTTTTCCGAACGTACTCGTTATTGCACTCGTCAATTTTGAAAGCCCTTCGTACGACTAACGGTTCTATTTCGATGATCGTGAGAAAAACTTTCCGCCGTTACTCTATCTAGCTTCCCGCATCGAGCGAACAAAGGCAATTCATTGCCTCAGATTATTATCATTTTTATTTGATAATCTTCAAGCTTCTCTTGTAATTAATTTTAGATCTCTTTCGATCGGGCGCAGTGGACTTTAAACGAGTTAAAAGATTTCAAATGCAAATACAATTATGCCGCGTCGACTGTACTTACGTCTGCGATACTTTTATCATACCCCTCCAAAGAAAAGAGAAAAAAAAATTGGCGAAGTAAAACTTTCGTCGGTACGATCGTTGACAGACATTTTTCGTGATTAATTACGAGAGTAATTATCCATCGTTAAGCCGCAGAATAGACAGGCGAGGCTCCAGCCACGCCGGGGGACAAAATACCAAAGTTTTCAGGATGCGGCTGGTAGCCATTAGCAGAATGAAAATAGAGAGTGAACCCGAGGGCTCGATGAATATGAGCAGCCTCCGGGAAACGCGTAGCTTTCGGTAAGGATAATGGATTTTCGATAACGAGACATAGACTTCGCTATATGACCGCCGCGAACACACCCCTCCCGTCCGAATATTCTTTTATTTTTGATTTCGGCTACAAGCGCGTCGACGTGGGATCACTTCCGGGCGGGCGTAACGTACCGTGATTGCCACTCGATCCAACGAGCGATAGAAATTTATTTCCGGACGAGAAATGAACATTTTCGCGACGAGGCCGAAGCTAGCTCGGTCGCGAGAACGAACGTACTTTCCATTCCTGCCGAACATCGGTTTAACGGACAAACGAAACGGCACACGCGAGGGCAAAACGATTTTATTAACGAGGCAAATTCACCTCTCTCTCCCCGTCGCTTTATGATGTTTCCGATGGAGCGATTATTGATTATCATCGGCCGCGCCAATAATTCCCATTCGCCCGTGGGATTTTCCCATTTAATTTTTCAATTACCGAACCCGCTACGCGCGATTCGTTTAAACACCGCGCGTATACTACGCGATCGACGGTAATTTTAATTAAACAACATCTCCACCGTGTTTGAATAACATCGTGGCGACGCGCCGCTATCGAACCTCTCCGAGACATCGTTATTCTCATGGAAAATTCACGACGCGAGGATTCGACGATGAAACAAAAACAAACACCGCCAAACGCTTCAAACTCCATCCACCGGAATTCTATCCTCCCATCGGGTAACGTCGTTTTCTCGGCTACTCCAACGACCGAGATGTCCCGAGAGTCTGGCACGCGTGCACAGGTACGCCCCGAGAGTCTAATTAGAAGATAGAAATATAAGCAGAAACGCGCATCGAGACGATGGTAAGTGGCCCGGTGATTCCTCGTAGGGCCCTCATGTGTTCGGAACGCGTAGTAGCTCGCGGGGCGATGACACACGCCCAATATAAAACGCGGCGGTGTGCGTGCAAGCACGCACTTTCACGCACTCCCACACCGACATCCCTCCTCCCCCTCCCTTCGTCGCCATTCCTACGTACTCCGGGTCCCTCTCGTTCGACTGTAATATGCGTACGCGCGTGCACCGTCGACGCACGGCGTACGTTACGCACGGCCTTACCACCTGTAGCTGTACGATAACCCGGCGATAACAACGTTAGATAATTTATAAATAGTTCGTGTAACGTCGAGGCGCTTCGTTCCGAACGACCACCGCGTCAAGATTTGTGTTTGCCGCGTTAAGGGAGGTGGAAGGGCACACGGTTACGCTTCGCAGAATCTCGGGGTTAGCCCGTGGGGGCTGGACTAACGGCGCCTCCGACAATTTGGGGTTCGGAATCGGACGAAACGACCTGTATCGATCTGCAACAAGTCCGGCGAGAAAACTCCCAAAGCTGCCCCGTTTTACCGTCGTACTCTCGCGGAACCCCGGTTTTCCGAGAGAGCGACGTTTTATTCGTAATTCTTGCAAATTGCGCTGACCGTGTTGGCTCGTCGAGCGAGTCAAACGAAATATAGTGGCCGAGAAATTTTGATTCCGTCGTTTCGAATTTTATGAGCGAAACGCGCGTTGATATGCAACATGAACTACTTCCGCGACGTGGTGGCGTTTTCTAATGTTTTAAGAAGAACGAGGATTAATGTAGAGATTGTAATTAGTTGGGGAGAGTTAATTAATATATAATCGAGATAATGCGGAGGATTAATTGATATATAACCGACACGATGGGGAGGATAAATTAATATAAAATTGATACGATTGGGAGGATTAATTAATATAAAATCGATTCGTTGCAGAGGATCAATTAATACAAAAACATTGCGATATTTTGCGTCGCAAAGGGAGAATTTCGTATACGTGCTCCGCCATGAAAATGTCGAGTATTTGCTTTCATTGCCGCGAGAACATTGGATAATATTCTAACGTCAATTCAAAATTTGTCGCCATCGCGTACTACCCCGACTCTCTTCTACACGACCGAGCACGTCGAACGGCACGTTCTTCGGTTACACCACATTTCGAAAGAGGCACGGATCCGCGACCGAGTTAATGGCAAACGATTGCACGTCGAGAAACAAGAATCGTATTCCTCGATCTTGCCACGGCTTTCGTTCCCTACCGTCGAAAGGGCAGGAACAAAGCCGCGGATAAAATGTATCGATGCACCCCCCGACGGCGGTAGCGAAGATTTTTGCGATTCGAATCGCTGCTCGTCCTCTCGGTACGCACGAGTCGCTAAGGAGTCCCGTCGTCCTTTACGAGGATTTCCTTTCGCGGCACGTTCCTGCGAACTAGATCATCGAGAGCGTACCGATAGAGTATCGGAGCGAAACAAGTTACGGAGCACTCAAATTTCGACGAGCTTCCTTCGCGTATCGATCGGTAACTTGTGGTCATTAAATTTGCAACCTCTCTAACCGATGTACTCGGAGTACGTACATATAGATGTATATTCGCTGTCGAGCCTCGAAGTTAAAATCGTTCGGCCACGGTGCATTAAGATAGTTTTCATTTTTCGAGGCGAGCAGTTATCGGTCTTCGAATGCCTCGAGCGCTTCAAGTTGTTTCGTCAAGTATTTCAAAGTTTCGAGGTAGTCCCGGTTACCTCGTAAAAACCGCTCGTGGATAGAGACGAGAGTCGACTTACGCGCGCACAAATACACATACCCGTTCTCTCCCTCTCTCCCTCTCTCTCTCTCTCTCGCTCTCTCGAAACTCCTCCGCAAACGTCCATGTCCACGAGTATCGATCTGCGAGGGGCTCGCGAGGGATTCCTCTGACTCATTCGCCTCCTACTATAATTTCTCCAAGGATCTTTGCGTATCTCGTTACGTCCAGCTAATTGGGCAAATATAACACGGCATGCCACGGTGAATTTTCTCGAATTGCGTAAAATACTTAGCGAAGAGAAGACGAGGTACAGAGTATTAATATTTTCGGTTCCAGGAATACAGTCGTAATTAACGTTCCAGAGGAACTTCTTCTCTTTTTTTTCTTGTTAGGAAACAAAGGAAGGGCGGAAGTTTTTAACAACGGGTGAACGATACCGGCGGTAAGAAAAATTAACGAGGTAGCGACGAGGGAGAAGCGAAGTGAAACGAACGAAGATTCAGATTCCCGAAGGAATCGATCGTCGAGAATTGCGATCGACGGAATTGCACGACGGTCCTGCAAATCCCTGCGTAAGTTCGAAATTACTGGCGTTGAGAATCGCTGATCCGAAATGGCGCCTTCGCTCCGCGATATCTCGGGAAACGTGGGACCAGTTCAACCCTCGACGCGGGACGCGTCCTAAAAGCGAATGGTGTCGGACAGAAATGCGCTTGTAACTCTGCTCGTAATCTGCGGATCGTAACGCAGGTGAAACGAGCGACGAGTCCCATCGAGCGACGGAAACGCGGAAACCTTCTCGCTGGTAATTCGCGAAAATGTACAAACGCGTTGGATCCTCGCGAGCAGGAGAATCTATGGGAGACGCACGCGTCTGCGCGGTTGATACGCGTTTCGAAATACTACGATAACCCAATTCGATACTGACAGGGTACGCAGAAAAAAAAAAGAAACGCGTCGAAGCTGTCGCGCCGTGTAGTTATTCTATATTGAATTGTTAACGGAAACAAAAATGCGTTTGTTATTAGTGAAGAAGATGAAAGGAATAATGTTCAGCGTGACGACACATTTGTCTACCATGCATCAACCCTACAGGTGCACATTGATTCGTACACGTATCGCATAGTTACATTTAGTATTATTGCGATACTTCATTATGTTTTAACAAATACAAACAGTGTTTTACTGCGTTTCAACGAAACTAATTTACGTTTTATATTTTCCTATTGCGAATGTTCAATGATTCACATATGAATCACACTTTTCACAAAAAAGTTTTTCTTTTTTTCCTCAATATTTAAAAAATCTGTTTTCTTATGTTTGTGATGATATAAAATACAAGAAAACATTTTTTTCCGCAATATAACGAGAAAACACGCGTTGTGGGATTAAGGTTCTACGATTCTCCAGTCTCGGACAAAAGAGCGGGGTTTTGGAAAAAAATAACCATCGTCTCCCATAGCGACGGCCAACCGTCTGGAAATCTTTATTTTCGTTGAAATAACACGGGAATAAAATTGAAATTAAAATCTCTACATTTATATTTTAATTGCATTCGCAGCGACACCGGGGGGGGGGGGAGGGGATAACGAAAAACAAGTCGTTTCCACTGAGAAATTTTTAATAAAAATTAATTGAGTTTTATGGAATATGTACGGCGGAAACTGAGAACAGAAATATCTACTTACGTAAGGTACGGTCATATTAAATTTTCATTCCTCTCGGCGCGACGCGGGCGTAACGAACAATGAAATATGTTTGCTTAGAAACCGTAAATCGATTTTAATTAAATTTTTTTCATTACCGCGGAAACTAAGAAAAGAAGTATCTCTGCCTGTACAGTTACAACAGTATTAAGTTTTCGTTTCATTCGCCGCGACACGTGGATAACGGAAAGTGAATTATTCTCACTTGGAAACTTTATATCAAAATGAATGCAATTTTCCGAATGCGACAGAAACCGAGAGGTGAAAAAATCTACTTACGCGTATTACAGTCACATTAAATTTTCATTCCACTCGCCGCGACACGGATATAACGGAAAGTGAATTATTTTCACTCTAGAAACTTTAAATCAAAATGAATGCAATTTTTCGAATACGACAGAAATTGAGGAGATGAAAAAAAGTCTACTTATACAGGGTAGAGTTATATTCAATTTTTATTCCACTCGCCGCGACACGGTGATAAGGAAAAGTGAATCACGTTTATCCGGAACTTTCAAATCGAAACGACGTCGAATTTTTCCAACCCGATGGAAGATAGGAGAATAAAAAAAAAAACTGTATACAGGTCTGTTGGTAAGGAAAACCAGAATTTCTATCAACCGAAACGTTTCCCTTTATCAACGACCGTGTTACGCATCTTCCGTAAACGGAATATCCTATCATGAAATTTACGTGTCGTAAGATCACGCGTGTCGACGACAAACCCCAAGAGAACTATTTGCTAAAGGTGCACGCTCTCGCGTGTACAGAATATTTTTGAGCATGTATACGCGGTACGTGATTCGAAGTCCGACCGTCGCGATCGATCGATATCGATAAAATATTCGAATCCCCGAGGTTAAAAGGTTCTCCGAGGTGTGCGAGGAGAGTATCGTACTTCAACGATACCACAGAGAGATGTAGAGACGAGACAGGAAAGTCGTTCGATCGAACTCAGAAATCATGACGCGGCGCTCGACGAGAACGATTCAAAATTAAGGCCGAGGATACGGCGGTTCCGCGACAATTCCAGACCTGTCCTCGTAAAACGGAACTTTCGCCTTCCGCCGTCGACGCGACACGTATTCCGCGCGCGGAATAACGCTGCGGGGAAGGTCGTAACGGTCGAAATTACAGGAAGAGAGCCGTCGGTGTCGAAGCTGTTGGCATGCGAGTAGCGGCGAGAACAATTAAAACGTTGCGAACCGCCAAAATTGCAGTCGAACGAGCCACGAGAGTACGTCGTCGACAGTCGGGGATAACGAAATAAAACTGACAAGAGGAGGATCCTTCGTTCCTCCGAAGGATGGAAAATTAAATCGATTACCGATTGAATTCAATTCTACGTTTTCAGTGATAGAAGCGGGGGACGGGAAGATGTATCGAGGGGAATGATATCTCTACCGATCTGTTCGATAATTCTTTAATTTACGTATTAATCAACCGACAGACAATCCGGGGAGATTCTCCAATTCGAGCGAGGACATACGTTCCCCTCGAAATGCGCGAAAATTCTTGGCTGGGGGAAGGTAGCTGTTAGAGCGAGAACCAATCGGTAATTTAATTGATATAACATCGGAAAACAGAAGTGCCAACGCAGAAAATTACTTGATTCATACATGCATCGGAAAATTTAAATATCTATACAGAAAATCACTTGATTTGTTTAATTTTCTTCCACGTCTCCCATTATTGAAATAATATCTCTATCGATCTGTTCGATAATCCGTTAATTTACGTATTAATGAACCGACAGACAGTCCGGTGGGATTCAGCAATTCGAGCGAGGGTACACGTCCCCCTCGTAATCCACAAAAATGCTAGGCTAGGAGGGAATAGGGGAACGGGGGAGGGGTGGGGGAGGGAACCACTCGGTTATTTACCGCGGCTTTAATTAAACCACGCTCCTTGCGGCGTGCAATTGCGAACATCTCTTAATGACGACGCGACGGATAATTACGACGACGACGTCGTAGTGGGGGGGAAAAAAAAATGTCTGCCGACATTTGCATGATAATGGGATAACGGAGGAGGACGTTAACCGGATTTCCAGGCTGCAAAGTCTCGCGCAGGAACGGGATGAAAATACTCGTAGTCACCGCGTGGGGTAAACGCTCGCACCGATAGCAACTATTTTTCTCGCAACGGTTACTACTTTTCCCTTCCACGTAATCGGCGCTCGACTCACCTTTGTTTTTTTTACTATTCGCGAGATACCCGCTTCGTAAATTTTCTCCCTGCCGCGGCTTACGTTGTTCTTTCGTTTTCTTTTTCTACGGGGCATTTAAAGCACTCGAAACACTATACGTTACACGTCGCGTAGTTTAAAAGGTAGAAACGATACATCTCCGGAAGAAGCCGAGAGGGACGCTAATTTTTCCGACGATACAATCCTCACGGAATATCTTAACGCGAGTATATCAGATGCTCGTCATCGCCGGCGCTTCCTTCTTTCCTGAAAATTCGTCCGACCGGCGAGGCTCCTCATAAATAATTGATTGCGCGACTCATCCTTAGACACGTTTCCTGGCGGCCACGTGGATGGTTTCAGTCATTCGGGGGGGAGTATGTTTCTTGGTCCGAAGGGAACTCCTCCGTCCCGTCGCCGCACTCGGGGTTAGGCTCCGAGGTCCATTGTCAGGGAGTTCTGTCACCAGACGGACTTCGATGAAAAGACGGAGCGACGGCGCAGAGACGGAGTCACGTAAACGTTGTCGCTGAATCGCGGGATTAAACCTTTTATTTGCCGACTTCTTCTTACCGGAAGTAATATCTTATTCCGAGGCGTCGCGAGACTCTCGACGCAGCAGCCTCTCTCTCTCTCTGCCTTGCTGGCTTCTCAACGACGTCGTCGCAGATTAAAGATAGGAGAATTTAACATCGAAATCGATTTTATTACGCTGTCGCGATAAACCTTTATTTCTCTTTTTTCTTCACTTGCAATTTCGCGGTGACGACCCGAAGACCACCTGGTTGGTCCCCCTGGGATTACCAACGGAACAACAATTCGAGGGTGTAAGCTGAGAAACATCGGTCGCGGGGGGTTTAAGAAAACACGAAGCCCTTCGACTTACGACGTCGTTGGCCTAGTCGATAAAGGGATCTACAATGGCGGTTTACGACGGTCATTCGACGCGACACCTGGGTTAAACTTCTATTCCCGTGAAAAACGTTGCCGTTCAGGCAATTTCCATTCAAACGTTTCGTCGCTCGAAAGGCGCGCAAAATGCTATAGAGTCGCGTAAAATATTCTTCCACGATATTTACGTTGCGTTAGTAATTTAAACAGAGCGACACAGGGTAATACCTCTGGCCGTTCAAATCGACCGATCCCGATCAATTCTCATCCGCTACGCCAAGCTCCAATATTTGCCTTACAAAAACAAAACTTCAAACTACGAGAAACGTGTAAAGGTAGGAGAGGATTTGCGTCAGTTATTGAAGCTCGGGGGCTCATAAAAACTCTGTTATATGTATTATCCTGAAATTCAATTTGATTCTCCCAGAGGTTACGTTATCCGACTGAAAAACAAACGACACGGGGAACACCCTTTGCAAACGTTCTCGCGCATGCCATCGAAAAACGATATCTTCTTTCCGAGTATCGCCTACCATAATCGAGAGAGCGCAAGGTTTCGCCACGTTTCCTCGACGTTTTACACGCTATCCGAGAGAGTCCGTGTACACGCACACACACACCGGGGCTTGGATATTCGACTCCGCTCGTAACAATTTACTCCCGTTTTATTCTCATCGCTTCACCGTTAAGTCGGAACGGGATCGGCGATGGGGCCCGCTGTCGTCGTCGAGGCTCGTCGAAACCCTCGAAAGGGCCGATTCGCCCGGTTCCCGCGTCGACGAGCCACAATTTTACTCGAATAATAAACCGCGCGCCGGCTGCGTGCATATCCGACCGACGATGGAAAGTCGATAAAGCGTCGGCGAAGGCAACGAACTTGACGTGAGTCATCATCGTCTCGCACCTAACGACGCGCGCCAGCTAAATCGGGCAGTTCTCCCTGTCTGGCGAGCTCGGTATTTTACTCGGCCAAGCGAGACGTCTTCGACTGCCGAAAGTCGGTCACCGATAGGGAAATTGATGGAGATTTTGGATGGTCGAGTTTACGCCGGTAAATCGGGCTCTTGTTACGGGCTACAGAGACGAGGCGACGCGACGCGTCGGGTCGTTGATCGTACGCTCGTATGTATTTACCGATGTACGTTGGGGATCCGGGAGACCCCACGCGGTTCTGATTTCTCTATGCGCGCCTCGTAGTCTTCTCTTCTTTAAGTATGTATCTATTTTTATGATTTTCACCCTTCGACTGCGAACAGCGGTTATAAGTGTTCGGCAAGTGTCTCGCTCCACGGGCAGTCGAAGGGTTAAATTGTTTGCAATCAATTTTCACTCGTACGCGCGTTCTAAGAATCAATATTGCGTGATTTAATACGTATTCATTCGATTGTCAGCCATATTTAGGGGACACGCGAGTTGCTATGCTGTAGTTATGGAATATTCATTTTGTTAACACGTTGGGTGCCATGCCGATGCTCGATTAGTTCTCCGAGGGGTGTCGATTTCAAGTAATCATGACGCTGCCGGTCACCGTTGACCCCTGGTCACCCGTCACGTTAATAACGTTATTAAGGTTATCAACGCGTCGTACGCGTCATCCAAATACGGGTGACGTGGCGGTCATAATTTCAACGCGTTGAAATTATTAATACGATTTTCGAGAGCCTCCGAGAAGCGCGCGATTGATTTCTGTGCGTCGATGTTATTAATTTTGGGCAGAGGCAAAGTATGGGAGAAGGGAGGATTGACGTGGCACGCTCCTTTAATCGTTGCATCTCGAAAGCCTAAAAATATCGATGCAGTAAATTTAGATTGTTTAGAGAAGGACCCTAACCTTCGTTTCCCCCCTTTCCTACTTTATAGGAAGACGTCGACCTTTTGGTATTATTTCAGCCGGCTAGGATGTTCCCGGAATAGGCAAGGAAGGCAGCGGAATTCCGGAAAAGTAAGAAAACCGATTCCGACGAGTCCGCTGGCTAGCACGAGGGTCGTTGGAGACGAGGAGGATGTAGATTCGCGAAACGGGCGAGGGCTTCTAAGCTTACCGGTGCTTTCAAATTAATAATTGGATTTAAGGGAAGCGAGACGGCTCGTTAATTTATTCTCTTTTGTTTAACAGAACGAAGTCAAGGAATTCGTTGTTGCGGACACGTGGAAAGATTCAATTTAGGTTCTTCGCTAACCGCCAAGTTATCTCGAACTAGAAGTTAGGCTGAAAGTTAAACAACGGTAAGAAACACAGGGAGCTCGGTGAAGTTACAAACAGTCGGTACGTATTTCGGAATTTAACCAACGTGCCTCGTTTCGACGAGTACGTATCGAGTATTCGATCGAATAGAAGAGCGAGTCTCGCAATTCGATTTTACCTTTCTCAAATAATTCGGACGAATGGCGAGTCGTCGAGAGCGAAGGGTACTCGAACAAACGAGAAACGTTGCAATTAATAACGATGGCTCTCTCCGCTTTCGTCGCTACCCCCGCGAGAGTCCGCTGTTGCGAAACGAAAAGTAAAATATCGATGCGCGTATATTCGCCGCAAAATGAAAAATAACTACGGTGACTTTCTTTGACGTCGAACACGCTCGAGTGCGTCAAATGAAGCGAATCGATATACAAAAGGTTTTGAAATTCGATCGCTCGCTTCGCACGGCGAGAAGCTCAGACGGGAAAGAGTGTTTATTCCGATAGATTCGCTCGTACTCGATAGACTGTGCAAAATATTTGATTTCGATCTCTTATTTGTCTTTCGGTGACAAAAGAGTTTTAAAAATACCTCTCGCTCCACCGCGGGCGCTGTAATGTGTACCTTTCAGGCGCGACAGTTAAGATAAGCGTACACATTGCGGTGCATCGACCTGCACCGCCTGGAAATTATCGTCGGATAATAGAGGTAAAAGTCATTGGCTAACCGTCGACGGGCGACTAAACGCGGAGGAAAACGCAATACTGGCGACAAATTGCAGTTGCGACGTCGATACGATATTTCGCAAAACTCTCGACGCGACGTCGGTCGTTGCACTCGTTCGAGCGTTATCGTTACGCGTTTTCAAAATATGGTATGTTCCGTCAGTCGCGATAAGATGTTCAACGACGTTAAGATAATTTGTAATTTGTCGCGTGACGATAAACGAGAGCGAGCGTACGTTGCGCGAAGGGTATCGATGCGTTTCGCGAACGAGAATTATGATCGTCACTGCGATATTTCGTGTGTACGAAAGTAAAAACAAAAAAAAAATGAACCGTCTCTTTTGGGAAAAATAACGGCCTCGGTCGCCGCGAAAAATTACTATTCGGCTAAAATTGCGATCGAAAACAAACTGGTAACTGCGAATCAATGATTCTATCTTTACGATTAATTGCAGAGATTTGACGCAACGCCGTGTTCATATGCATTTCGAGTAATCCGACGTTCATAAATTCACGGAAAATCGGAATTTCGCCCAACGATACCGAGATACTTGCTCTTTCGGTGAGCGATACGCGGCTGGATGTTTTTTTTTTTTTTTTTTTATTTCCGGACGGAGAAATTTATCGGAAAATGATTGACACGGCATCGCGAACAACGCGATGTATGCCCGTTCCGCTGACCGTGGTACATGCATACGGTAACCCACGGACTGGATCCCGTCACTCGTCAAATCTTTACGATTCCGTCAACGAAAAGAAGGAAGATTTATACGCGTGCCGAACCGAACGATCAACGTCAAAGTTTGCGAGAAATGACCCAATTTGCACACAGCTGGCGAGTCACGCCCGTGCCACGGAAACGTGCCTCGTCGGCACCTGCTTCCATAAAACACCAAAGATCGTGCGATTTTCGCGATCCTGCAACAGCCATCCGTCTCGAAGCACTCAGTTTTTCCGCCATATATTTCCGAACGAAAAATAGCCCCTGGCGAAATTGCAACGTAAAATCGAAGAACCGAGTTGAGAACCATTTTTTTTTTTCCTATTCTTCGGCCTCGAAAGGCGATTAGGATCTGCAGATGGGCTGCTAGTTTACCCAACCTGGACTTCACCCGCAGGTAGCTCGAACAATCCCTACCCAGTTCGTGGAGTCCAGGTGCAAAATTGAATTGAAAAACCTGGCGGGGTGGTTTCCACGAAAGGTAGCGGGCGAGCAACAAAAATCGCCCGACTTGGAACGACTCCAATGGCGAGAGAAGTAACGATAGTACGCTTATACGCGTAGGTGAACGACTCGCGGGAGAGATTAGGTATACGGAAAATCGGGGTGGATAAGTTCGCGATAATTCGACGTCGCTCCGCAAATCCCAAGACATCTGCCCCCTCCCCCCCCCCCCACCCCTCCACCGTCGCGTGATTTAACTTAACGCTATTTCTACCTAAGGTGTCGATGGACAGTTTTCGGACATTTTTGCTTAAAATTATTATCCGGAAAAGATACAAGGTCTAGTCTCGCGTACTTGTACTTGGCCCGAGACAAGACCTTGTCTCTTGATCATTAGTTTACTTGCTTTTTCCTCAATTAAATCTTTGACTTAATCCTATAATAGTTGTTCAATTAATTATGTGTGGTATCTTTTTCCTTCAATCTTTTTTTAGAACTAAAATACGTTTTGATTGAAATATTATAGGTATACACGAAACTGTGGTAGAAATAGCGTTGCTTCCAATTCGACTCGAACCCTAACCATTACCATGACAATTTTTAGAAGGCGCGTGTCTCGAGGAAAGTAACAAACGTGCCACCCCGATCCAAAAATAAGGAGCCCGGTCTTCGGGAAGGGGAGGAAGGGGAGGGAGGGCCCAAGGAATTTCTTCCGTCGCCTGGTGAAAACAACGGGATTCGCGGAACAAGTTCGGGGCGAGCTTGGAAAATTACGTAAAACCTCGAGAAAGTCCGATGCGCTCCGAGAAGCCGAGAAATCTCTCGCGCGAATAAGAGCGTCGAAGTAGTCGTCGGAATCAAGGATGAAAGTAACGCGCGTAACACGCCGGATATCTCTCGGGATATCGTTCCTCTTTTTACGAGTTTTTAAAGGGCATACTCGGATCTATTTTTAGGCAGCCGGTACCCCGCGACAAGTAAATCGACGATTTCGTGAGGATTAAGGCTTCCTTCGTGCGGCGCCAACGTGGAGCTGCTGTCGTAGTACGGTACTCGGTTGTTTGGCGTTTCTGGTATCAAGCGTTCAGAAAACTGCCGCGTTAAGGTAGAAGAATTGATTCTAGGTAATTCTCGTGTACTTTACTTACATTAGTTAGATACTCTTTTGAATAATCTTTTAGGAATGATCGAGGAGAAAATAAATTTTTTTTAGAAAGTTTCTCCCTCTCTCTCTCAATGATTTTCAGTACTCGATACTTTATTTTAACCTCGACGACCCGCAAAATTGTTCGCCCTAAAGAAACAAAATACTACGGTGGCAAGAACGATTCGACGACGGGCCGTGCTCGGTGCGCCTGAAATTGATAGCTGACAACGAGAGAAACCAATCGTTTACAGCGGCGGTTCGGCAAAGGAGACGACGGAAATGCATTTGCAACCCATCGACCTCCATTCGTTCGATGGTCTACTTACTATTCTCGTAGCGAGTATCCTACGTGCTCGTAAATCTACGTACGGCGCAGCCTTACTCTCGTTTATCGTCATAACCAACGGGGACGGAAAGTGGATAAAACTGGAGCGAGCCGTTAACAGTTTCGATAACTACGGACACACGGTATTCGTTATCGCTCATCATCTCATCCGACTATTCAAACGTACCGCCGCTGAGCGATAAATTCAATTTTCTCGCTCCGTCGAAATTAAATTCGCGCTCGATATAATCGAGATAACGGCGAAACTTCCAAATTTTCAATTTCCCCGCGCTTCGCTAGCCAACACCCCCCCCCCCCCCCCGCGTCTTCCATTATTCTATCTCCCTTCGAAATTATTCATTTTTATCGGGGCCATAAAACCCGCGGACTAACCAGAGATAACGCCTGGATTCAACTTGGTGGCACGGAGTCGAGTTAAATGGAATTCGCGCGCGCTTGGGTACACGTTCTCTCGGCGAGCGTCTCCCGTAACGCGGAAGGAATGCATCACCCCACTCGAGAGTAACATTTCGGTAGTAAAGTTTCGTAGATACAGACTAAACTGGCAGTCGCGTTAAAACTGTGGTCCATTGTTAAAGGCTCGGAATAGATTTGGATCTGGTGGCGGTGAGGCGAGCCTCACGAATCCCGGGGGTTCTCAACCGGTTTCGACGTTCGATCCGCGATCGATTCGCGCGTTGCGTCAGAGGGGAAAATTATGCGAGACACCGATCGCGTAACTAAATCTCGCATGCTCGTACATACATGCATACAACGCGAAGGTAATCGAGAGGCGCGTCGCTTTCGGCAGAATAATGCACCCCTCCCACCTCGCGGCCGGTTTAATTGATCAGATTAGATGGAGATCGAAGAACAGTGCAACGGGGAAACTCTCGGCTGTCGAATATATTTATTATCGAAACTTGGTTACGATTTAATTAAATGATTGTATCCCATCGCGAGGCGCGCGCACCCACGGATGTTTCTATGCATTTTGAGAGTCTTTCACCAGCGTTCCAGGGCGAGATGCACTCGAGAAACTGGTTATGCAATTATTCGGACTACCCGCTGACGGGGGGGTGATTGAGAGGATACCGTGTAACGTCCTGCCGATAGCTACCGTGAATCTAGACGATTGAAAATTAAAGATTCGGCGCGATAAAAAGGACGCGACGCTCCCGACGGAGCGCCGGACGACGATACGACCGCGTTCGTCGGTCGCGTAGAATGATATTCGTAGAAAAAGGCTTGACCTCCGGGCAGACGTCTCGCGCGATGATTCATGCTACGGGGCGACGTGATCTCTCGCTGCACCTTTAGTCACGCGTGACGAAAAAAGAAACGTATACATATACGAGGGAGAGGCGGCCGAAGCACGTGGCACGAAATTTTTCTAACAACCAACAACGCTCGAGAGACATCGTGGACGTGCCGCCGCCCCGTGAAACGCGATGACTCGTTCCGCTCGGTTTATTACGTTTCTTGTTCTTTTTTTTTATCTTGTAAAGCGCGTAATATTCCAGGAGAGTTTACATCTTGCTAGCTCTTAGATTTAATGACGACGTTTGAAGAGACGTAATCAAATTTACCGGAACTTTAATACCTTCCTTTAGACAATTTCGAGACAATTTACGAAGAATCCGAGCAATTTGTTTTACAAGGGGAAACGCTTCAAATTTATCGGCAATGTTTGACTCCCGAGCTCGAGTAAAATGTTTTCCCTCGAAGGAGTTTCCCCCCCCTCCCTGGAACTGGCGCACCTTTTCGAAAACAAGTGCATCGGCCAACGGCCCCCGTTTTACGAGGACGATAAAAATGGGAATAAAGATAGACTGGCGTCGGTTGTGCAGGGGGAAAAAAGGTTCTCGGGAGATGGTGGAAGTTTGGCCCGTAAAACTTTGAGCGTCGATCTCTTTTAGTATTCCGAACGAATCGGCCTAAACCGTGGCCCGCGCGAACACTTTACGATACGAACGATCGCGGGAATAAGATGAATTCCAATATCTCCCTGCTGCAAAAACTGTACGGCGCGTTTCTTTTTCGTTAAAGGTCTCGTAAACGAAAGAGAATTTATTACAAGTTTTACGGCGATTCGGATAACGACTCGACTTTAGATCTCGAGTGTGTCTCGCGTCGCAACGTCGATAATCGAAACTGTCGCGTTACTCTAGTATTATGCGCGTCTTCCCGAAAGCGCGTACGTACGTAAGTCTCGGTCGACAAAAGTTTCCCGCCCGATCTCGATTTACCACCGTGGTATGTACGTTCGGGAAGCTGGGCGTTAGAATGGAAAAATCGTTCGGGGACGACGTGTCGTAATAATAACGCCGTCCTCGTAATTTTCGCGCTCCCGATGGAAAGTTCGAAGTTAATGCCGCGCTCGGCGGATGCAATTTAACGGTAACACGACGATTTGCATAATTGACCGAGATTGGCCCTCTGCCGCGTGCCGATTCCACGGTGTGCGATTCGGCGAGAAGAAAATATTGAACGATAATCGTTCCTGTTTTCCCTTCCGCGCTTTATAAACGATTCTTCGAGTGGTCGAGAATACCGTGGGGTGGCTGTTTGAGAAGCGGGACGAAAGGTCGGACAGACAGGAAGGGGGGGGGGGGGGGGAGACGGAGAGAAGGCTCGGTGGATCGGCGAGCGTGAAATGGAAATTTGTTCTCGTCGCGCGCGTGCCATTACGTAATAGGATGCAATTATTTAAGATCGTGCGAGTGGCACGAGCGTCGCGAACTTCGCCATCAGCCCGACGAGATCGAGCGTTCACAGTGTCAAAGTTTATTTCGCGCAACGTGTCCGCTCACCCATGCTTCGCGCGTAGAATCTCTGGCCAACGAAAATGAAAAAAAAAAAGGCAACGACCATGTACGATCGAGAGTCCCGACGCGGTACTTTCGTATCGTCGCGTCGATCTCATTGTCGAGTGCTGAGTATTAATTACACACACGTGACGCTGAAAATCACGATCATCTCGGGAGCAACAAGTAACGGGAGAGCGAAATAACAGGCTATCGGTTCGACGCGCGTCGCTCGGAAACAACTGTAACGATACGTGACATCGACTCCGGACGATTTGGAATCTACGGAGCAAGGGAGAGGGGGGCTGCGAGGGGACAGGGATAAAGGGAGAGTTCGAGAGAGAGTGAGAGATACTCGGGAGATTACCTCGAGACCCGACGAAACTCGAAACGATTCGACGAGTTTCAGAATCGAGCCATTGTCTACTCCTCCCCACCCCCCACCACCCCCTCGGTAATTATCCCCATGTCGAATGGAGACCCGCTTCCGGACCTTTTGCCTCTCTCCGAGGCACGAAAGCCACGGCTTAACTCGAGCATATGGCACGCGTCGCATAATTTCGTTCCAATGGTCGACGATGTTTGGAAACCGAGGAACGGAAGTAACTGGGGCATCAATGAGAGTCGGATGTACAATGAGCGCCGCACGAGGAAAGGGAGCCCCCGATGATCGCGCCGCATCGCTGCAAATTTATCGCCGCGAGCCCTCCGGGAACGGTGACTTTTGTTCCCGGTCCGTGGGGATTTGCATTATTCAGCGCCTACCGTCCGGTTTAGCGTTTGACGCTCTCTCGCGACGAGCAGCGTTATCGATGACCAGGGATATCGCGTCGATGGAGGACAAACGGGACGAAAGTCAGTGGAACTGATCTTCGATTCGATCGTAATAACCTCGAATTAAAGCGCGAATAAAAGTGAAAGTTCGAAACCGTTCGGTTATTCTGTGTTTATTACGAGCGCGCGCGTATCTCGTCGCGTTCCTCGAACGAGGTTGAAATATTTTTGGCACGCGAAAGAGCGCTCTGGTACTTCTCGCGAAGCATCGCTTATTTCCGCCCACGATCCTTCTATGCTCTTTATTTCCGAGCGGTACGCACGTAATATCGATCGCGTTTCTCGTTCCGCGGTGTTCCCGCGATCGATGCTTTCTCCCGCGGTGAAAGAAACGACGAATGCGTGTACGTACGAAATCGCGAGTTTTCGACGGACGTACGGTGGACCTTGTTCGTATAGGGGGACCCCGTGCGTCGACTCCACCCATAAATCCCACCATTCGGACGGCTTTTACGTATCGCTGACCTTTCTGACCGCGAACACGGGTCATAGGTGAGGGTAACCCTCCGTTATTACGACGCGATCTCGCCTTTCCAATCCGCGAACTTTACCGCTCCGCTATGGAGCTTATACGTATATATGCTGGTACGCACGGTAGTTTGAAACTAAACAAATTTCGCACCCCCGTGCTTGGTTTAATCTCGATAACTTCTCTGCGAATCGATCACGTCGAATCGAATGAAGCGTCGAATCCGAGGGACGTCCGTCGTGTTGGGAAATGCAATTTCCTTCGGGGAAGAGGATAAAGAAATTTCGTAAACGGGCCAGTGCCAAATTCCGCGCTTTCAGAACTTCTCGGGACGAGGTTACGACTTCGGGGGGGACGAGTATTCCCAGGGGAATCGAATCAAGGCCCTTTTCGCGGAACGAACAATTTTCCTCCGGCGTTCTTCCGACAGAGGGCTAACTCGAGTGATTCACCTTCGAGGATTTCTTTTTCCAATCGAGGCTCTCTTTTCGGGGTGTCTACTCGGTTGGAAGCGGGGAGAGTTCGTCGAGATCGTTCGACGTGCTTTTGCTGGCCGTGCAATAAGAAGTTTAGGTAAAAAGCGCACCGCGCGGACGGTTAAGCCTGTTACGGATATAGCGCGAAAAGCTAAAGAGCACGAAATGAAAAAGAGAGAGAGAGAGGTCGGAGATTTGTATTTTTGGGAAGACCGTACCCCGCGCGTACGTCGGACGAAGGTGGAGGATAACGGCCGGTGAGACAGAAGAGGAGAACGAACGACGAACTAAATGGGATGGAACGCCAAAAGACGGATAAGAGTAGAAACGCAGTAATTCGCGGCATTTCAATTCTACCCCGAGATGCGCGCGAACGTCTTTTTGCCTTCTACCGAGATATTCTGCGTTAGTTCTGCCGCGACGCCACGTAGAGAGACGTCGAAGGAAAAATAAACCGATACGAGAGCACCGACGAAACGAGAATATTTTTAAATCGAGCTTCCCGCGAATCTCGGATACAAATTTTAAATCCCACGAAAAAGAACGTTTCGACGTTGGATCAAAATTGCGTCCAAGCCTGGTTTAAAACTGCTCCGTCGGTCGCCTACCAGCATGTGCTCTTGGATAAGAAACGGGGATCGAAAAAAATATCGAGTGGCGAACGAGGAAGACGCGGTAGGGGAACGAAAGGGAGAGAGAGAGAGAGAAGAGGGAGGGATCGGGGGGTGGCGGCAGGGCAACGCGAAGAAGAGGGAAAGGGTGAAAGAGTAAACTGATAGTAATTTAGAGAGTGGGATCGTGGCGCCCATATGCCACAGCTGGATTTTTATTTTAGCCCCGAGCGTGATGCGCGCGAGGAAGACAGCTTTACGACGGTTTCACTGTAAACGTATTACGGAGAGGCGCGTTAGCGACGAACGACCGCGCAGCCGCGTACCCTCGCGTACACGCGAAACGAGGCTAAAAAGAGCGGATACGGTTAAACAGAGTACGCGTTGTATTCCATCGGAATTTTTAATGACAAAAATCCTGCTCTTTCTTCCTCGCCAAGGACGTTTATTCTAAATGGGAATCGATTGGCCAACATTGGCAACACCTACAAAAAGAACGTGGGATCGCCGCCCGTCGATGGGAAATCGAAGGTCGATCGATCGAAGGTTTATCATCCGCGCGAGTGGAATGACAATAATTTTAGTTTATTTCATACATCATCACTGTCTATACAAGGGCCTGTAGTAATCGTGAATTTAGAACCGAAGCGTTACGTTCAATCTTTTTACCACAATCTACGGACGAACTTGGGATAATTGAGTATTTAAAATCCACTTTTCTCTTCTGTAATTTAATTCGACCACGCGTCGAACTATGATAACGTCTACCATGGAAACGAACGAATTCCGCGACTACCGAACCGCGAAGGAAAACGATTCTTTCTCGGCGAAAGAAGAGAGTGCTTCCGTTTCGTGCGAGATTATAGTAATCCGCGAACGGCGACGGTTGGTACGACTCGCCTACACTCGGCACGCATCGTTTATAAAATTCTACCCACACACGTGCCACGAGTCGTCTCTCTCCTCTTCTCGTCGTCGATCGTTCTCATTGAGCTTAACGCTCTTGACCCGCTCATAATCCCAGCCTTAACGGCTTTCCTACGTCCGTGGTTTAAATCCCCGTGTCGTAATTGAGATTTCCTATGATCGTCCCGCGAACACCAATTACCATCCGCCATTCTTCTTCTCCGTATTCCTTCTTTTCGCGCCGTGCTCTCTGGATCAACGAGAGGCGAGACGGTTAACACCCGACGACCGTCGTAAAAGTATTCGTCGGACGCTATAAAATTTGTCGTCGTTACGTAAACGCGACGATATCGTCAAGAAAAAAGTGTCGATTCATCTTGATCCACGAATGGTCGTGCCGACGACAATTTTCACTGCGCGTCTTCGAGATGCGTCAAAGCTGCGCTAGCCTTGACACGACGCGCGTTATTCGCGAAGAATGCGTTCACTCCTGGGATGCCACTTTCAGGATTTTCGATCAATTCCAAAGGATTCGTGGAGATTTAAAAACTCTATTATATAATAGATAAAACTGTTATAAACGCGATGGAACGCTATTTTCGTTTCGCGTATTAAATTCTATAAAGCGTGACTTATTTAACTTTCTGTGAGTAACAGGGGTGATGAGTAACCCTACTCGGAATTTTTTTTTCCTGCGATCATCGAAAGGAGGAGTGGTGTACCAATTGCTTGAATAACTTATTTTCTACCCATTTTCAGTTTCTCAGTTTTAACTTGTATTCAAAAATAGTTTAATACAAATGAATCAATATAAATAAGTCAGGATTATATTACCAACGGAAGGATAAACATTTTAATTTTATATCTCTCGTTAAATCGTATTTATTAACTTCTCCTACGCGATCATAAAAAAAACGTAAATCTCATCGAACGTAAATTGTCAGAAAAATTATCCAATTTAATTCACTCGTCGCGAGTCGATCACAAGAGTTTTCTTTTAACGAACGACTACTCGACTACCACGATGCTAACAATCGCACGCTTTAACCTACCCCGTACTTAACCGACTTCCCCTCCTAAACCCTGCGTATACTGTTTCAATTCCATAACGACACGCTTAAGCGTAAATAATGGCATTACAAGCTCTCCCTCGATTGATCGTACGAAATGACGCCGAGGTGCCCCCGGACACAACACCGCATTGTATCTCGCTCCGCAGTCATACTTTTATACGGAATGTCCCAGGTGCGCCGTTTACGCGTGTGCGTGCACGCTTTAAGCGCTCTCGACCACGGTGAATCGGCCATTATGCGCGTATAAAGCGACCGCGTCACTGTCCATCGTCGTCACCTAAAAGTTTCGCTCGCTCCGGGCAAAGGCTTCTGGCTCGCCCGATGCAAGAATTTCTTTGTTCCCGGGGTCTCGTGGGTGGAGATAGAGAGGACCGCTTCTCCATTATGGCACGATTAAGCCATTAGCCCAACTACCAGGGCGTTTCTGTTCATCGCCAAACTCTGTGAGAAGTTTCGGCCTTTCCGGCTCTTTCGCTAAGTATCCTTTACGTACGGCCGGGAGTTTAACTTTTACGTCCCCCTTACGTACCCATCCGCGATTCTCCACGAAAGCGTTACGCGCATCGCGAGATTTTATACCGGGATTCGATTTACGCGCGCTGGTCTTCGTCGCGAGGCTGGTATTATCGCGGAGCTATCAGAATTATATTATGTATTTACTCGTCGCCGAGGTACACCGACGAGAGATTTATTTGAAAGGGGGTTTCAATTTTGATGATTTATAGACTACCGGTGAAAAGCCTATTTACCGGTTTGCGGTAAGCGAGACGTTAATGTACGTTATTGTCTTGCCGTCTGCGCGAGGCGACGAGGATAATCAACGAGAATCATCGACCGATGTACGTTACGAACAGGAAAGTACGCAGTTGGAAAGAGAATAGAATATCCAGTCGTTTGAAAATCGTCGTGACGATATTCACTGGAAAATCATTAAAAATTCTCTCATTATAATTTCTAAGCGACTCACCGCTTTTCGGAGAAACATCGGTTCGCTTGGATCTCCGAGCACGTCGCGTTTCAACGCCTTTCCAAAAATCAATCGCGCAATCATAAACCGAGCTTACGCGCGCGGAATTATAATTGTATCCCGGTGCGTTTCCTTCGGTCCGTCGACGACTTTACGTTCCGTTCCAACGACCACCCAACGTTTTTCCGTTCACGATTTTCCCTGGCAAATTTCTTTTTTCCACGCTCCCCGTTCGCCGCGCCGGCGGCGAACCACCCTCCGCGCGCTCGTGACAATTTTTTCCTTCCCCCCAGCGGGTGATCTCGACACGGCCGGGTCGTTTTAACGGCGAGACAATGAAGAAGAAAGTAAAGTGGTGCGGTGTGGGTTCCATTGCCTTTCTAGCAGTCGCATTGTTGCTCGATGACAGACGCGCTCGAGAAGAACGTTTAATAGCGCGTCGCCGAGGAATGCAAATTTTCTACGGTCATCGTCTACGCGTTATTGGCGAGCGAATTACAATCGAGCGGTCGATTGGCTTGGAACGGAGTTCGACCGAAACAAGGTCTTACCCTAAACCGGGTTCGCGCGATGGTAAAACGATGAGTATACCTCGTTCACTGATATTTCGCCAGATATATGTGTACACAGAAACAGCATTGTCCCGGCGATAATCGTCGCACGCTCTTCTTAGCGACATTGTTCCGTAATAATAAGTTTTACGTAAATGCTATTGTCACAGTCGCGTTAATATCGGCAAGACAATGAGGCTGTCTATATCGGATTCAACGAATAGTAATCATCGTAATTAATTAAAGGAACCCCTGGCGATCGACATACCGGAACTAACCGTGTTCAGTATTCGATGCTCGACGCAACCTCGATAATTTACTCACCACGGCTGCACCGCATTGTTTCGAGTACAATCGGAGCGAAACTCGAGAACGCGAGTCCGTGTGGATGTAT
This sequence comes from Pemphredon lugubris, assembly GCA_933228935.1. Lineage (NCBI taxonomy): Eukaryota > Metazoa > Arthropoda > Insecta > Hymenoptera > Crabronidae > Pemphredon > Pemphredon lugubris. Next base: position 52,443,309 of record OW121817.1, on the reverse strand, counting down.
GTTACCGATGTTCGAATCTTTTTTTTTTCTTTTTTGCCATTTTGATTACGCGGGCGCAGGTAAAATTCAGGAATACCGCGATGGAAAAGTTCTGAATTTCACGATCGAACGATAGTTGTGCCCGTCCAGTAAATTGAGTCGAATCATCCTCGTCGCAGAACGAGTTAAAGAGTCGTAGAACAGTTCCTTAGACATTGCGTTTTTAATTGCGCGAATTGCCGGAGGGCGAAGTAAGAAAACAACGCGAGAATATATTTCTTTCAAACCCGTTGTTACGTAAACGCAATCATTAGAGCGACAACGTTCCGCCACCGCGGAAAACTCAGCGCGCCGTTTTCCATTTATTTTCCGCCGTTGCACGTTACAACGAGGGGATTCCTCTCGTTACATTCCGCGAGTAAAGCCCGAAACAAATTATTAACGCGTTCGACCGAACAAACGGCGACGCGTTTAGCGTCGACAGAATTTTCGAGCGCGAGCGATACGTCAATTATCAACGTTTCATCAAAATCGCATTTCCATCGACAAAATGTAAATTACACGACTGCCGGATACATTTGTATCGCCGAAGCGGCGACTTTGTTCAATTAATAACCATTAAAACGTACGAGAGCGTTAATTCGTATCCGATTACACTCCCCGCGTAAACAAACCGCAAATTAATTATTTACGACCGGCTACTTTCGTCGTTAACGCGTCGCGCTCGGAAACACGTCGAAGGTTACCGCGTTTCAAGTTCGCTCTCGAGGATGCGCATCTACGCGAACTTAAGTCGGTACCATTATACTTATTGTTAGCGCTTATTATACGCCGGCGATCGTGGACGCGTTCGCGACAACGTTTACGCGATTGGCGTCGAGCCGAACGAAGGATTTTACTCGATTACAGGTTTCCCGTAAGTTCCAGGAAGAACGTCACGAGCTGCCCGCAGCTTCAACCGGACATAACGAAGAGTAATGTCCCTGTCCGCGTTGTCGGTTTGCTTTCGTAAGCCTTTTACAATTTACCTCGCCGCTGCGTCGTCGCCGACTGAATCGTGAACCTCGAGCGCTCGGCTATACCCGATATAACGGAACGACGGTTAACGACTATCGTGCTTTACAGTTAGACGACTGGACGATTCTCAGTGCCGTAACGAACCTACGAGACGGCGGCCACGGGCCGTTTCTTTTCGTCGGATCGATTCTCGCGTAAAATCCAATCGCGGCGTTAACTCGGACTCCTCTCTTCTTCCACGCTATCCTCTCACTCCCTCTTTCTCTCTCTCGCTTGGAATTAAAAATCCCCCGAGCTCCTCGATCCGTTATCACGCGCGATCGCGCGCAGAGAGGAATGAGAGGATCCGTACTCACTCCAAAACGATTCATCCCCCTCTCCCCGTAGCCACGGAGAACGGTATGACTGCAAATCACCATCCCCTCCCTCTCCTCGCGACAGATGTATAATTTATGCCTCTACTTTTCGGATAAATCGAGTTATTAATGGATAGTCGGATGTATATCGAATACCCCCCTCTCGACGATCGATTACGGAGTACAGGAAACGCTGGCGTACGAGTGGCATACGAAAATACGAGGGACTACGAGAGTACAGATTCCGTCTGCGATTAACGCACCCGTGCCGTATATCGCTCCGCTAGAGACGCGTCATCGATAAGCGGAAGTCGCGGTGAATCGACCTTCCCCGTTAGACGTCGTTAATAATCATGGTCGGACGCTTAATGACCGAGGCGTCGCGTCGAGAATGGCCACGCTAATGCCCCGTACGTCGACGTAATCGGACACGATGGAAATCATTTTAGATCGTTTAACGTAAATATAGAACGATTGACTGTTACGAGCGAGCATCGCAGCGCGATTCGTAATAAATTGATACGGGTTTTGGCAATTAGCGGAGAGGCGAAGGGAACAGAGACATTTCTTCTTTTCTTTTTGTAGAAATGAGCGCGGAGGAGAGACGAGTCGACTAAATTCGCTGCAAACGTAGTTCCCTAAAGGCACGTTCGATGGTAGGAAAAATAATGCAAAAGCGTGACAAAGTCGACGAAAAACTTTAATCGACGCCAGCGTCATTGATTCTCCGGAATTACGCAAATGTCCGGCAACGAACGTAAGAAATGAATACCGGGGAGAACCAAGGAACGAAAGTTGCGGATGATATGACGTTTCCCGGCGTAAGACGCAAGTCATTTCGGTCGATTCACTTTTGGGGTAACCGAGGCGCCGTCTCGAAGGGACGCTCAACGGCGTCGACGCAATCGAATACGAGACCACTCCGAGTGTCGAGTTCGAGTCGAGAATGCGTAGATTATCACCGAATAACACGAGACCACTCCACTCGTGTGCTTTTCAGCTTTCAAGGGGACCACTCGACCCCGCGAGATTGTTCTCGCGATATTACTTTTATCTCTTTCTTTTTTTAAAAAGTACGCGCACGGTATTCTGGTATATTGGCAGAAAAGACTGGGACGTTAGGAATGCGCGGGCCATCTATTTCTATCCTGGCAACGGTGGAAAACCTGTGCCAAAAATTCCATTTTCGCGAAAGAGGTGTCACAATTCTACCATAATCGTACGATGCCGGGGAAGAGAACAAATACAGCTTTTACCCTTCGACCGTAAGGAGGACCTTCACGATGGCGAATGTGAGCGTTAAGCGGGTTACACACCTTCAGGTAAGACAGCGATATGACTGTACAGTTTTATCTGTGCAGATAAATCGTACGTGTGTAGATTAAAACAGCGTTGTTTTTTAGACTGTACAGTCGATTAGAAATAAATAGAAAATATCTATTGATAAAACTGCGCCAACTGTGCAGTTAAAACTTAAAACGTAGCGTGTGGACAAGCAACTGTTTTTAGTTCCGTTACATCGTCGCTGGCGTCAATTTCTTTTGTAATGGTGTAATTAAAGATATAAGGTGCAAAAGCATCATTTATCGAAGCTATGTGGTTTGAGTATCTCTTCAAAACTATGCGTTTAGTTCCAACCTAGAACTGTATCATTCCAACTGTACAGTCATATCCCTCAGTTTTAACTGAAAGTGTGTATCCCTTGCGTTAGAACTGTTTGTCAGCACAGATAAAACTGTACAGTCGAATCGTATAGTTTTTATTCGAAGATGTGTAGCCCGCTTTATAGGTGTAGCGGGGTCTGGAAGGTACGCTCTTTGGAAAACAATCGTCGGAGTGAAAATAGTCGCGACGATGACCCGTCGACCCATATCATTTGCCTTCATCGTTGCCGAGTTCTACTTTTACGCCTGGGTCCAAGACACATCCCCAAGTTTCTTTAACCCCTACAGTACCGAACAACGATACATATATCGTTGTTAGCAACACTCGCGAAAAGTTCGCAACGACGATATATCGTTGCGCGTACGATGGCGCCTTACTATTCGCATCACGAGTGAACTCTGTCTCAAAACAAATTGGAAATTCGTAGCAAGAAATTATTCGCGCTTTAAAACGAGCCTGGGCAGAATGCTCTAAAATTGGTTATCAGATAAAGGTACAGGATTTCGCAGATCTTTAACTTCGTTGAATAGCGGACATCGACTTGGCCCGGTATTTTTTAAAGAGTTCATTTCATTCGTGGCTTCAAATAGATTGCAAGTATTTTTCTCGCGTTATTCGGTCGAATGAAATTCTGCTTTCCAAATCGATCTTGCGGTTATTAGGAGGAAACCTTTCGAAAAGAAATCTGGCGAGCTCGATTAGGTTTCATCGTAGAATTTGCGAGAACCTGAAAACAAAATAATACGGTCAAACCATCCATTAATAGAGGCGGTTACTTAATTCTCTCTTTCCGAGGTCCAATTTTCTCCTCGAAGCACGCATCACGCTTTCTCTCAATAAATAAATCATTGTTCCGCTCGAGAAATAGAAGTCTCGATAATTATGGGCCCGTCCTCGTCATACGGCGGCACTCGTAATCATCGAACACTTCGCGTACAACGCGCCAACTCATGGGAGCACTCGACTACGTCGACGCCATCGAGTGTAATGGATTAATCATCGATCACTGGTAATCAATTTACTACGAGTGTGTAGTTGGGACGCGGCCGAGTACAATGAATTACGCGGACGGTGCGGGAACGCGACATCAAAGAATATCGAATTTCCCGTAAGCCCCTTTCGCGTTGACCTTTAACTTCGGCTTCGAGTCAACGTCATCGTCGTCATTTCTCCATTCATGCTAGAAGATCCAATGGCCTTTAATTCCGCTCCGTTAATTGACTCGAATAGCTCCGTTCGAACGTAAACATCGCATAATTCTTAAACGTCACGGTCTTCGCTTTGCTGTTATCCTACGCTCTAGAATAGCGGAACGTTCGGTGTGTATCTTGCGTCGGGATTTCACAATTCCCATTGCTATCTTATATTCCCGTAACCGGCGATTATTTCACGATCGTACGAAGAGAACGTGTTCCCGGCGATAGCGAGTAAAAGTACAAGCTGGAAGTCCGAGATAAAACCTAATACGCTCCAGAAAAGGTACAAGGATATCAGTGTTATCGGATATACGCGAAACGATACGCGGTGCACCGGACTCGTGCACAGTTTCCAGGCGCAATTGCGAGGGATACCCTTCCGTCTCGAGAAATAATACGTGAAACGAAAGCAAGGGAGGACGTAAGGGACCGCGCATCGCTCAAAGATATTCTCTTCTCCAAAATAATGCTTCAATGGTCGCGTAAGATCTGTACCACTCGACGAGGCGGAGGGTACGGGCAATCTCAAGGACTTTCTTACGAGTAGTACCTTCACGGCTTGCCGAGCGCGTTCCGAGAAGGACGAGAAAATAATGAGCACGACCGGGACTCGGTCGCAAGATCGCGACGCTAGAAATAATTAAGCCGTTCTTCTACTCCAACTGCGCGATGTTTATTACAGATTTCAAGAACCCGCGGACGCGCAAATGGTTTCCACGTCGGTCCTAGAGTAGAGTCAAATATGTGTAATCTCTTTGGAAACGAAGCGATTTTGTTGAACGCTCCTCAGTCGTAAATTGAACAGAGGGATTTTTATCCATACGCGAGAAGAGATGGTGTAAGCGAGTTTCGTCATTTTTGCTTTGTCGTCAAAATAAACTGCCAATAAGACTAATAAACAATTATTGAAAGAAAGAATTATAGACCCAGATTTAAAAGTAAACCGATTACTCCTGTAAACGTCGATGAAAACCGATTGAAAGTATTCGGACGATCTCTGTTATTGTGAAAATTAAAATTCGACCAGCGGTTCGTACGCAGCTCTCTCCGGAATAACAGTTTCCTAGACAATTTCCTCGAACGCGTCATCGACGACGTTGAGACAATTATTATTTCACTTTGCGGGATACCTTCGGAAAATCGGAGTATACGCGTTATACGCGCGCACGATGGTCCCGCTCGTTACGCACACCAGATGGACTGATAAACGATTAACCTAGATCCCCCATGAATCGTTCGGATGATCGCGGGCATTATATATTTACGCGCAACGTTTACACATAAATCATCGTTGATCCTTTTCACGGACTCGCGATCCTCACCCTCCGATTCTCACAATAGAGATAAATTTATCTAAGTTTAACGGATAGCGGCGCCCATCCTTTACGATCGAGATATTCTTTATTTGGCGCACGTTTATTCGTTCCGAGAGAGGCCGAACGACCATAAACAGTTTGACTTTAACGTTCTCCATTTAACGAATGTGCGTGCGCGATCACGCGTAATTTAAACGGATATGCGTTTCCGAAGTTCCCGCATCGCTCGGATACTCGAGAAACATTTCCGCTCGCCCGACGATTAACGATGCGCATACGTTGAATTCGTAAACGGCTTCGGCGACGATTCCGTTTCTATAGTAAACGACGATTGGCTGCGCAACGTAACGAGAGGAATGAGCTGTCATTGAAATTTTTATTCGTTATTTTATTTACCATTGATCGCGCGTATTCGCGTATTCGCTTCGATTGACCGCTGGATCATATCGGTCGTAACGGACGTAGTAACTTTGCGGCCGAGACTAAAGGTCGACGAATAAATCGCCTCCTCGAATAATAACTCGAAACATTGGTGAGATACGCGCAGTAAGAACGAGACGGGTCCGCGAACGCGACGGGAAGCAGAACTAATCGTTGTTTATCCATTTCATTGTTCCGAGAGAATTAGTCATCGCGTGCGCGCAAGGTTACGTCGACAATTCGGTCGGAAACTACGAATGTTCCGATTAACGCAGCGAACCGTTCAATTTCCAATTAGCTGTTACACACGAACGTTAATTATTACTTTCTTTGAAATCTTTCTTTACCCCGACCGTACCCACGGGAATCGACCGCGGCTGGTAAAAAACGATTATCTTCAACCGCGTCGAGTGAGAACGCGCGAACAAAGAGTATCGTTGTCGCTTAAACGCAGGACGTACAAATTGCAGCAAATTATCCCGTTCGACTCAAAATTTCTCCTCGCGTATCCAACCAATCCCATTCGAAACTCTCTACCGTAAAAACCTCCAACAGCGATAATCAGCGATCCCTTATTACGCTGCGAATCCGACGCAGAATCTGTTATCCTCTTCACGCACTTCGTTAAGAAACGTATTTTAACGATACTAATTAACCTCGAGGATGAAAAACAGAGGCAACGGGCGAGAGTTTCGAAACGAATTTCCGATCAGCTGATAGCGAGAGTCGTGCGGAATAAATTCCAACCACGGAACAGGTGTACGATTCTCACCAAGTCGTCCTTAGTTACTTATGGTTTCGAGGGCAACGAATTAATTCCGTTGTCTCTGTCCAGCGAATGGGAAAAGCGATATACATAACTGCTTACCATAACTCTCGGTGTACACATCGGGCAGAACAGCGAGTAGCACCAAAACCAGCACCAATTTCCACTGCACCGTGACACCGTCGACTATGGTGCATCGCGAACTCGTGCACCGATTATTATCACTCATGTTTCTCGGGACGATGATACGAGGTACGCGAGCCTTCACGCTAGCCTCATGACAACGGTTTTTATCACGTTTTTGCGGCTCCGTGCTTTTAGGTTGCTTTCCGTGACGCACACAACACACCGCGCACTTTACCGTACCGACCACCCTACCCGACTGCCCCTTCAGCATAGTCTGTTGCGACACCTCGACAACGCGAGCCTCCCCCCCACTCCTCGTCGCCCCGACCCACGTATCGAGCCGACGGAGACGCCCGAGGATGGACGGACATTGCCGAGGCGCGAGCGCGCCGAGACGAGCGATATTTGAATCGGGAATATCGTCGCCGATTCATTCGCGAACGTTGGAATTGTTTAATGCGTTTTCACCACCTCGAAAATCCCCGTTCGTTCTATCCGGAAAAGATATACAAGGTTTAGTTATCGCGTATTTGTACTTGGCTCGTGAGAAGACCTTGTTCTTTCATCGTTTCGCGGCTGGGAATGAAACGTTTTTTCTTCGTAAGGTTTCTTGGGAATTTCGATGGGATTCTATGCTCGTTGTGTTGTGTTATCTTAGGCGGGCGCGTTACAAATATTGCGCGTCGTCCCTGAATATCGATCAAACAGCTCGGAAAACGATAGGTGGCTTGAGCGTCTCGAACATTACCAGGAATCGTTGCGGATATATATCATTTTGGCAATGGACGTCTTGCGGAAAGATTTAATAAAACAAGTAGCGAACGAGTGCAAGGAAAATGGAGTTCACGTGACCAAGGACTTGGTTTCGTTTTTGGTAAATATCTTCGATCGACCTAACCTCGCGCGTACGTGTCATTTATCGAGAATTTATAATTTTTCACAGCTGACGTTACTCCAATTAAATCCGGAGTACGAAATAGTTGAGAACGCGCCGGAGCATAATGCGCGAGTAATCGAGATAGCGACGGAGAAGCTCACCGATCAAACAAAGCCGAGTATAACGATATTAAAGAATCAGTTGTATTTCGCGAAACATTATCACGAAAGAGGTAAGAGTACTTTTCATGAATAAAAATTAGTCCGCCCGCGCGAAACAACGGAAGAAAAATTTCCATTTCCACAGATGAAACTATCAAGCGACACAGACTGCGGCTTCACCAGAAAACGGTGCCGCTGGTCGCGGAAATTTGCGAGACCGAGAAAATTGCGAGTAACCGCGATGCCGAAAAATTGTATCAAAAAATGTTGGTAGTCATTACGCTGTTAAGCGGCCTGGGAAGTCCTACCGTACCTGTTATTCTCCGGTGTGTAACGATCAATGAAGTTCTTTAACGATCAAAGTGTTCCCTATCTAAACAGATTTATTTAACCTGCTATCTTGACGGAGAAATTTATGCTTTAATCTTTAGGGAGGTTTCGATAGCGTTACAGAGCGTGTTTCAGCAATCGGAATTAGTGCAATACATTAGCATGTCGAAACGAGAGAAGGAGGAGCAACTTATGGAACTCATGTGCATCGTGGCCGGAATACGTTTGTTTAACAGGGATTGTCAACGTGGCGGTGAAGGCATCGACGATCGTGAGTCTCTAAATTCTTAAAATATGAACAAAATGAAAGAGGAACGATTGGTACGCCGACACGATCTTCTCAGTTCCGAGCATTTTGCAAGAGGCGGTGAAGAGGACACGGGATACCATATTAGAATTGCTGGAAGGTTTAATGTCGAGGATCTATAAATTTACCGCGGCGGTGGAAAAAGCATTTCATCCAAACATCACCGACTTCGAGGATACCGAGCGACAGCCCAGCTCGCAGGATACAATCGTGCCGGACGCTTTCGCTGATGAAAACGTCGAGTGGGCCACTGAAATGTTGTCGGCCAGTCGACAGCAAGAGATTTACGTTAGGAAACTTTTGAGCGACGTGGAGTATTGCGAGAAAGAAATCAAAAGTCTCATGGAACGTCTTCAAGGGCGGCTTTTCAAGCTTCACGATACCGTGAGGTACAGAACGGCAATTCCTACCGTTCAAGTATACGTAAGCACATTTTTTTCCGATAATTTGTGTTACCCGTAAGAACATCGACACTCTCGCGTAATTCCACGCGGAATCATAATTTATTTTTCGATCGTTCCCGTTACTAGCCCCAGTTCATCGATCTAGCAGACATATGGATGGGTTTGCAGGACGAAGTGATTATACTGAGTAACATCAATAATTTCCTTTGGGAACTACAAAGCCTTAACACCAAAGTAATTATCTCGAACGCGCGTTCGCTTGGTAAAGTGGGAAATTTAATTGTATTATTATTGCAGACCGTAAATGTTTACGATCAAACGAAGTTGGACGATATGTTAGGCACCTGCGAAGTTCTCACGGACGCCGAAAGACTGGAGCGATCTATGGGTAGAGCGATAAGTAGGTACTGCTTCGCGGTATTACACGGGTTACCGGCGCAACGATGATCAACGAAAATCAATTTAAAGAACGCGTTGTAAAATCACACTCGTTTTTCCAGCTGAATGCGGCGAGTGTTCTCTTTATTATCCGAACGCTACGAAGGACTTCGAGTGCATTAATCTGGAAGTAAGGTCAAGCGTGATAACGCAGAATCAATGACGGGCGCGCCACAGAGTTTCTTCTCTGTGCGCGTCGAGCGTAGTTTCCCTAGCTTTAATTATCAATTAACCGTCAGTTGCTAGGATTTTGCGCGTGGACGTTTGTTCGCGGAAACGGTGCTCTAATACCGGGAAATCCGAATAACGGCGTCGCCAAATGGAGAGGAAAGTACTACGCTTTCAGTTCGCGAAGAGCCGCTCGGGGTTTTGGAAATAATCCCGACAGGCACGTACCTTTTGTCTTTGTCGAAAGAAACGGACACGCGTAACAGATTTTTAATTAAAACCTATTATTGTTAGATATGTTTACAATGCTCTCGACTTTGTACGTAAACACGTAGAGTACGTCTATCTATTTCAATTGTACGAAGACATCGAAGCTATGAACACGCGACATACGTAAGTTATTAAATTACCGTGTAATTTTTTAAAATATAATTAAGTACCGATCGAAGGATTAACAATTGCTAAGATTATCGGAGGACGGGCCCCAGTTGAAAGTTTGTCAACATCAGACAGTACAGACAGACGTGCACATTCTTCCACCGACGATCGAGAAGGATTACACCTGGAATATATGGGAATTAAGACGCAGGGCATTGCACTTGGTAAGTTCGATGAATTTTAAAATCTTTCGCGCAATAGTTTTATCGTGGTTTTCCTACCTTCCAGGCGAGCATAAGCCAATGCGTGACTCGTAGCACGCAGACATATAAATCGCACTTCCGATACGGCGTCTACGTGCAAGCTGCCCCGCCCCGTGACAAAGAGGTTCAAACTAGAAGAGATAACTACACGAACACAAAGAAATTATTAACTTACATCTTCGGCTTACGAGGAAGGCGCGACGACAACCAACACGTCGTATCTTTCTTGGAAGATGAACTTGAGCACTTATAACTGTGGGACGTCAAATCCTTCGATTTTGCAGAATAAATCAGTTTCTCGTACAGATTAGCACAGTTCTGTGCTCGATACGTTTCCTTCTACGCAAACAATTTCAAAGGCCCTACTTTTCTCCCGCAAAAAAAACGAAACGCGATACGATACGTCCGGATAAAAAGATTTGAGGAAATACTTGGACGAGGGGATGAACTTTGCGAAGGGCGGTCTTAAAAAAAATGAAAGCAATATCTTTTAATGACGTTCTCAAATACATTCTCGGAATTTCGCGGCACGTTCCGCGTATCGTTTTCTTCGTACTGCAATGCTTTCTCGATATCGTCGTCTGCACGCAATGATTTCTTCCTTGTGGCTTCCATTGACTTAGGCCAGCATTCATTAATTTATATTCAAAATACACGAATTTTCCGTATGCCGAGGTATGGATGACCATACCAGGATTACTTCCGTACCTCGCACCCTGAACCTATCTTATTTTCTACAATTCAACATTGCGCAGTAAACTCTGCACACACTGTGACTTTTATATGCTTAACATCATACCTTCACTGAATACATCACTTTACCATTAGATCTTAAAAGTTAGGTCAATTTTTTACACCAAGAAACCTATATTACGACAATAATTAGTAATTACACGATAATACAATTAAACTTCGCTTAGTAATAATTTCAGTGTATAATGTAGCTATTACAGAGAAGAGGTACAGGATGTTGATTTTCGCATCGTCTTTCTCTTTATTTTTTCCGCATTTTTTCCTGGCTTTACCACACATCTTTGTTTTTTTCTGTCTTATTCGGTGACAAAATTATATTTGTTTTTTCTGTTACATCCATTGTCGGAGAAGAATTAACATTTTTAAAAAAAGAAAAGGATGAAAATATTGTGATACGCAGGCGGCAGTTTAAGATTAAAAAAAAAAAGAAAGAGGGGAGAAATATTGGTAGAACGTGCATGAATGCTTCAATGTTATCCTCGGGAATATCTGCGTTCAATTCGTTTCTTTTCGAAGAAACGGCTTTGTATCCCGCGCTTTAATCGTCGCGGCCGTCTTTGAACAAGATAATGTCACGTAATAAAATCAAAAAGCCGCTTCAAAATGATTATTTTTCTATGAAAATTCGTGCATGAATCCTCTGGTTGCTCCGATCTCATACTGCCACAATGGGCACACCGCATATTTTCATACTTTACGTAAGGAATTGTTTACGAGGACCACCATGCAAATGATAAAACGACGTTACTCTGAGTGTATTGACTTAAAACCAGCGTATTGACTATCGGCCATTTTAATGCTTTTTTCACATTTCGAAATCACCCGAACGTCCATGATACAGCGTTCCTTTATGTTGCAACTTGTCCCGTTACCAATCGGATCCCCAAAGATCCTTTTACTCGTGGGTCATCACTCACATACACGTTACTTCGAGGCTGTGTGTGTTTGTGTAGGTGTGTCGTGTACGTTCAACAATGTGCGAGTCGCACTTTTTATAATGCCCATAAATCAAGATGCTACGTTGCGAATATCGATACGGGACAGAGCTGCTACTACCATGGTCGACAGGGTACGTTGAAATGCTGTTAGTATGGCTAAAGTCTTAAGTCGCGAGAAATATGTTTCGTGTTTTATGTATGTGTATTTATGCATGTATCGTGTAAGAAAGATGGAGAGATGCAAGGTGGCATCTTGGAATATGTTATACAATGTTTATAACCTGTCAGAGATCGTGGGGGGGAGGGGTAAGGGATGATTTAATCTACAAAGTGATTTTTGAGGTACTTCATCATACCGAAAGTTCTGAAACGTTTTACCCCGATTACTTTCATTAATTCGTCGTCGCAGATTGCGAACTGCTTATTCTTAGGATCCTGAAAAAACAGCAATAACTCTATTAAAAGTTTCCAATCACTTTTGACGAGTGCCATGTACCAATATTAAGTACGTCGCGTCAAAATCTCGTACAGGTAAATATGTATACTTACGTAAAGATCCCTTTCTTTGATGATACTCCAAACTTTCTTTACGACCTCGTGTCGAGCCATCTGTTCGGCCCCAACAACGGCGGCGAGCTCCGGAGACAATGTGATGGCCCGCGTGTAACCGCCTTTACCTTTACCACCGCCTTTCTTCGCCGTGCCACCTGGAGCTTTCTTACTCTTGCCCCAGTCCTCATCGCTGTCGCTGTCGCTACCCTTCTTCTTTCCCTTCTTTCCGGGCTTTCCAGCTGCAATTGGATATAAAGATGCTTTAGAAACGAATCGCCCGATTGATAATACAGCGCCCCGACAAATTCTTATACACCATTATCGTTACGTACCCTTTTTCGGGGTAGCTTTAGGTTTCTTTGGGCTGTACTCCTCGTCACTAGCATCATCATCACTAGCACTCTCCTCGTCATCGGAAGAACCCTTCTTACGCTTGTTAAGAGCTTTCTTAGCAGGACTTCGTTTGGCGGGTTTCTTTTCCTCCTCCTCTTCTTCCTCTTCGGAACCTTCCTCCTCCTCCTCCTCACCATCTTCAGATTCTTCGCTCGCAGCCTTCTTCTTCTTCTTCCCGCCGTCTTGCTTCTCTTGTAGACACTCCATAACTAGATCGTCTACCTCCTTTTTCCTAAATCACATTTTCACGCACGTTAGTTATGACAAATTTCAATCCTGTTCTCGTGAATCTGGTAAATTTCTTTTTTCTATCGATAGGCAAATTTACGTTCAAGTTTCTCAGATTTAACGAAATGTCGGAAGAGGAACGAGGTGGCAATTTCAGAAACATTACAATTCCACACAGAGATTCCTCCGTTTTATCTTGGACGCAGAACTAGTCACTCCTGTATAACTTACATCACACGAGCAAATGCTGCATCCGTATTCAATGGAAAATTGATTGGCAAATGGAAAAATATTTATATTTGGTATAAAAAAAAGGTATCGACCCCCTGATTTAAAAAACATTCGATACGATCGCTGATTATAAAACTTCTGTTGATTCTTACCTCTCCGTGAGGTCAACATCGAGTTTCTCCTCGATCTGTTGCCTCACTTTTTTAGCGGACATTGTAGTAAGGTCAGCGTCTTTAAGGATAGCTGCAAAAAAAGAAACAATCCCAAACTATATTCTTGCACCTCTTTACGATTGATATTTGATCACATTAATTCGTTTATTCAAATTACAAAAATACAATGGGAAAACTTTATTACAGCGGTGATTGATGTACAAAGTTCCTTTCCAGCTCTGCCTAAATCAATAACTTCTTGCATACAATTAATAGCCCAGTTATGTCGTGTCTTGCACGCTTTGAATGATCATCGCAATAATCACCACTGCATGGGTATGCAGTTAAAATTACAACAAAATATATATATGTACGCATGCGAAAAAGGAAGATATTTGTTGTAATTATTTTTCGTCGTGTGGAAGATAGGCAACGCGATACGTTCGGTAGGATATCTGGGGTAATCTGGTTTCCCGCGTCGGGAGTCTAGTAAATATTGAGTTGCAAATGGCCGCCCACGGTAGATGCCGGTCACCGATCCAACCGAGCGGCTAAGAAAAAATTTTCTGAAAGTACGGCGCGCAGCCCAAGTGCAGCAAATTAATCCAGCCCCGAAAACTGCCTTCTTCGAAATGGCCGATCGATGGCAAAACTCATTGCCTCGAGGAAGCTCGGAAAATCGCAAAAACTCTGGCGCGCGTACAAGCGGTCCTCGTCTCTCACTCCGGTCTACGACGTTCGATCGTGCACGAACGGAGTCCCCTCTCTCGAATCACGAGGAAAACTTGATGTAATATTCGCTAGAGAACGGTAGGTTCACTCGATGCAAAAGGAGAGAGAGCTCGGCTTTAACCCCGCGTATCACCACCACGATTCGCGACGGCGGGAAAAGACGGTAAACCGGTAAATATCTCGCAGCCAAGGAATTAATCGCAACGCGACCTCTCCTCGTCACTCGGGGGAATAAGAAAATTTCGCGGGGTCGGAGCGGTCTCCATTAGCGCGATAAAATCCCGACGGGGACTGGCGTGAGTCCGTACCGAAATCAAACGGAAAATTTGGAGAAGGATTCGTGAGCTAAGATCGGTTTTTATAGCGCAAAAGTCGTCTACGATGGCTAGGGAGAAAGAGATACGAAGAGCATGCGATGGTCTCTGGCGCGCGCCACCACAGCCAGGCCGCGTCATACAGTACACTACACAAAAGACAAGGACAGGAGACATTGGGAATGAAACCATTCCTATCTACCGAACCGAGTTAAAACTCCGATTTTTGCAGGGAGACGAATAATTTTCTCCAAAAATCACCAATTATTTGCACGAGCCGATAATCCGATAGAATAGTCGTGGAATACGATACGTAGGTGAAAAATACGGTGTATCGCGGTTGCAATGGCCGGCGTGGGGCACGCCACTTCGTCACATACGTGCGCGCTAAAGTCGTCACGTCGCAAGAGGAAAGAGCCCGATTTCCTACGTATTCCCACTCGCGAACGTACGGGTAACTTTGCGCCCGTCGCGATACAAGCCTGATTTTCCAGTAATACGCGGTAGAAGTTCGGTATATCGAAGGATATTGCCACTTACCGGTGATCTCCTTGCGAAGATCGTCTTTCGAGATATCAGCCATGGTAATGCTTCTCGCTGTGCGTACTACTGCCAACTGAGCCTATGCCGGCTGCGGACTCCCGTAGCGTCCGTTGGTACAATCCCTGCTAAGAGTTGCACGATGCACGTTAGGTTTACGAAACTTCGGAACGGGATAACTCGTCAGGGATACGTTAAAAACGAATACTCTATACACCGAATCGTGTTAGTTTTTTATGGGCTACAAGTTTCTCATGACGCCCCACTCGTAATTTTGCGATCGAACCGACCTATTTTCCGAGTTTGACGAGGCGTTCCGCGGAAGCTCTCGTTACGACTGTACTGCGAGCGACCGCTCGTGGCTGCCGGTGGCGTCCACGGTACAGTCGATTCGCGTTCCTAGTGCCGCTTCTTCAACGAAATATATTTTCAATAATCCATAACTTTGTTCCGCGATGTTTACGAAGGTTATTGTATACACCGAATCGGGTCAACTTTTTTTTCTCTACAAGTTTCTCATGACGCCCCATGCGCAATATTGCGTTTTAACGGATCGAGCCACGATTTTTCCTGATCCTTCTGACAATTTTATCGGGGATGACTGTACAAACCGACCACTCTGGGATTCGTAGCGTCGAGCATATAGTCGCATCATATGACAATCAGTATACATTCTACGGATATCCCTCCGAAAAAAAAACTGCTTGGTTTATTAAGAGTCGATTACGATTGCACCGTTGTATCTACTAAATGGGACGGAGATCGATATACGCTTAACGTTGCTGGATATTAATGATTTATCCTCGTTTCGTATCTCTCGTATCATCTACTCCATCGACTTTATTATCTTTATCTATGACAATTCTGCTGTTCTGTTTTCGGCACGGAAAAATTTTGCATTTTTTCCCAAATATCTTAGGAAGCGTGCAAATGTTTCACACCTGCCTAATTGGCAATTACGATGTACGTGTGTAGCAGTGCACGCGTGCTGTATCTAAAAATTGATACTTTCACGTATAATTGCATCCAATCAGTGCGATATTTTAATAGGCCGCGACTGTCGAAGCGACCACTCGGTTTCTTCCTCGCTTTAGTGGTACAGTAACGTTCAACACCTTCGGAAGGATGCATGCGATAAATGACCTTTGAAAATCCATAACTCTTTAATCGCTACTCAAACCAGGATACTGTATTCACAAAATCGTATCAGTTTTTTACGACGAAGATATTTCTTAGGAAGCGCCTTGCATGATTTTACCATCTAAATCTTCCAGCAACATCTTACGACTTCTTACGCCATAATACTTTTAAAGCTGACTGTACTCAATCTGGTAGGTTCGTCGGGTGACGAATTTCTCGGGAAAATATCATATAAATTTATTTCGCAAAGTACATGTAAATGTATTTAAGAATTTTTCGCGTCGATCAGCGGGCACACATTCTTTTATTTCGACTCGGGAAATATATTTACTGATGACACGTCGGAACGTAATGCCGCCACGGGTGTTTGAACGCTCTAAAATGGCGGTTTCATTTTTCGCGGATTCATCTCTGCACGACGATCTTTTCTCGATAATTATTGCAAAGATTCTTCAGAAATGGACCTTCTGGTAACGGTGAGTATTAGAACGCAAAATTTTGAAAGGCATGACGCATGGAAAATGCAATTTTCTGAAGGCGAAGTAGTAATATCAGCAACTTTTCCGAAAAATATATGGTTTTCCCTCTCAAAACTCTGTCACTTCCGGTGCTAAGACAAAGTTGTTCCTACTTGGAGCAATTATCTCATTTTGGATCATCGATCCTCCTTATATAATCAGTAATGAATTATCGAAAAGTTTTTTTTATCACTATATCATAGGCACTGTGACTTCTTTGTTACGTGTTCGAAGAAGATTACAGTTGCGAGTTATCTCGGAAATATTGATATTTTCGAGCAATAGGCAAGTTTGTATCGCCATCTAGCGACACCGGATACTGGTGGAATAAATGTTGCGTGATCTGTCGGTAAATACGTTAAATAGTCTTTTCCGTTACTCACGCCAGTACTATTTTTAAAGTACTCAAGTGACATAATTATGCGATGTTATATTTTCTAAATTGAATTAACGGTATAACATAATATAAACATAATAAGAACGCCCTCAATCTTGATAATGTTAAGTTCTGGGAATATTGGTAGATACGTGTATATTATGTTAGATACGAATCAATTTCCATTTACATTATTATCATTGACCACGTCAGTGCTTTAAACATCGGCCGATAGAGCAGACAATGCTCGGAAATCATACGGGGCATTGCGTTCAGAATTCGCCCTTGTGGCTGCCATGTGTCCGAGAATGACGCACTGAAGGAAGAAAATGGTGGCACCCCTTGACGGAAAATTCAGCGAATGTCGGCCGATGTTAATATTTCTACAGCTGGCGACGGGGCGGCACATACGTGCGTTTGGTTCCCGTCCGTGTGCCTAGATGGCGAAAGCGAGTCCTCTCGCGTGAAGGAAAGAGAGAGTCGAATACCGCCAAGTTGTAGCATGCGGAGTCGAGGGAGATTGAAAAGCGAAAGAAAAGGTATGTACAAATTAAATAAATTGATTTTCATTTTAGAGACAAATTGTTTGCGTGTCCAGTAAAATATTCACAAACACCTCGTACGCAATAGAGCGTCATCGTTCCGCGAAACATCGGTTCTTTGCAAAATCCCTGAACGATTAGAATATGCATTATCCAGGTTACTGCCTACGCAGAGGTGCCCCGGTAAACGTGTTATATGGAATATAATATAGAGCGAATCGTTTGCGGGATCGATTAACGCGGACTTTTCTCGTCATATTCCATTGTCTCGTTAGACCCATAAAAAAATACCGTATCTTTGGGAGAGCTTTTCGAGTTAATGCCGGGCTCGAATGCGTTGAACAACACGGTCGACCCACAAAATGACAACCGAGTTTTCTCTCACGAATCTGTTCGACCGCAAGCTGCAAAAATGTTCTATTTCTTATGGACGATATGGTATATTCACAATAATGTAGTTACCCTAAGAGCGTGGCAATATTCATGGCGACGCATAACACTGCGCGCCACCTCGAACCATAATAACACCTGTCGGTAAACGCATTTTCTCCGAATTCATGATTACCGACCGACCGCTGTTGCCTCGTTGCGTTGATAACGTAGAAATCGTACAAGTATCTCAGCGTAGTTGTTCGATGGTGCACCAGATGTCGCCAGAAGTCGGGCAATATCGTTTCCTATGATTTTTCAGCTTTTAGAACACGAGGTGGTGGGATGGAACTTATAGTTGTTGGTATTATTATTGCTATTTGGTTGTACCATGACCTCCTTTTACGTGGCGCATATGCGACCGTACTAACCGAATGCGAAAACATTGGCTTGAGAGCCGATTGGCAATGATTTATCCGCGAGAGATCAATTAATGAGAGATCAAATATAAGATTCGATTAATAATATCCTCGCGTAACGCATGGCCGATGAGCTGTACTGTTGGGTCCCCTGGTTAATAAAGCAAACCATTGTTAACTTTTTCTTTGCTTTATACGTAACTTCGATCCCTCGTGGCGCGCAGCTACGACGTCCGCTAACATATATTTAATGAATCACGATTGCATCAATTGCATTTGCGATTGTAATGCAGTACACGGAAAAATGTTTCCTAAATTCGCGCGGCTCGGTGACTCGCTAATTTACGAATTCCTACTTTTACGCTCTCATTGAAATTATTCTTCAAGGACGCATTTCTGCGCTCGAATCTGATTTTTCGAAAAGTTAACCGGGTTCCAGTCCGACATTATTTCTCTTCGTAGTATTAACTCGCACGACTCACCCGGTCTGCGTAACACTCGATATGTGTCTCAAATGCCGGGCACACGAGTGCGAACTTTCGACGGGTCCGTGTGTGTGTGTGTGTCTGTAAATTTGACGCTTATACACGCGCAAACTGTGCGTGAATTCGCCGTGCATCGGAATGATTCCTTGCACCCACGTGCGCGCTAGTATTTGGAATTGATGTGCACGTACACGCATTTACGCGCACGCATGCGAGGGTAAGTACGCGTACTTGCATGTATATCCGCATACAGGGTGTCCCAGGAGGTTCATGCCGAAACTATAGGTACAGACTTCCGTGGCGGTGATTCTAATTTAAATAATTAACTCAAACGCTCGTGCTGGCCCGATTGTTCAACGGTACAAAGAGCGCCCAAGAACTTATATCAAGCATTCGTCTTCAAAGTTAAAAACGACATGCGCCTTTAGAAATTATAAGTTAAACATTTCTCAATTTAGCCGAAACAATTATTCAATTCTATCTCATTATTATTTACTCTTCCTAGCGTTCCATTTCCTTACTCGTTCGAAATTTCATTCGTTACGCGTGCAAAGTTCTTCGTTGAAAATTATCTCATAAGTTTATCACCGAAATTTCGCACGATCCTCCCGAGACACCCTGTATAGTTACTCACGTTCGTACGTATGCCTGCGGATAACTATATACACGCTTAAAGGTACGTATACCCCGCGTATGTATGTACGCACGTCTAGCGCCTCGTCACGTGTACGTGTCAAAATCAATATTTGGCGTTACTAGGTTATGATAACACTGCACCATGTCGCCAACGTTCGTGTGTCTTGCGTACATACGGAGATAGTGGGACTGGTGAATGTATAATCTTGTTTTCATTGAATTTCTTTTCGGTGTGCGCACGCTTACGTGTGGCAAATGCATTCAAGTCCAAGGATGCTTCCACCGCCAGCCCGCTTTATTAATGCCACTTGTTAATTTCACTCGAATTTTATGTATGTATCACATTATAACGAGTAGTCTCTTCGATAACGCCCCTGGCATTTACGGCCATACGAAAAGGCGTTGCGAACAAGAGCAAATTTCATTTGGACACGTACACGGCCATACGTACGTACCTACAGTTCCCCTCGTTACTTACCACCTCCTTTACGGTCCAGCCGATTCCGTAATAAAAATCAATCTCCCGCCTTTGAATTCGAGCAACCAAAAACTGCCATCAGTTATTAGAGAATCCGAAAATATTATGCTCAATCTTATTGCGACTTACGGGTCTCGAGTGCGCGTAATTAAATTAGATTCCACCGAAGGGACAGAAAACACGGACAATCCAAGAGCGTGACTGGTAGGATACATCGGAGATGTTTTAACCGGGGATGAATTTAAAATCTACGCGATCGTCCTAACTCGATGCACCCCGGGTAACTTTACTCTAGGATCTCCAGTTTTATCTCGTCTACTTCTGCGTTTCGGTGTTTCCGTGGCGTTTTCCTTATCCAAAGAAGCACGGCAGGAATTCCGTGCTTACTTTGCCTTTGGAGTAGATCCCCGACCAGGGAAGGAATACCGGGTACAACAGGTGTAAGGCACTCTACGTAATGCGTACAGTAGATTTTCATAATCGTAAAGTGAAAACGTAAGGTCGGACGCGCTTCGAGACAATTTATCATTAAAGTGTCAGATTAGCGATGAACAATTACTACGATTAAAAGATAAGATAGCAAAACCCGTCTGGTTCCTACTTCGCGTGTTCTTTTTTTTCTTTTTCATTCGTGAACGACGGGCAACGGCGAAACTTTTCTTTTTTCTAGTTTTCCATTTAATCAATTCGTACGAACGCTGGTAATTGGTCGGTAGAAAAAACGAGCCCGGCGGATTTATTGTCTTTAATATACTAGTTTTGTTTGTTTATCCTGTTATGTTTTCAGCGAGCACACGTCAGTCTGTTTGTCATGTCGGTTGCTTTCTAGCTTCTCTTTCTCTCTTTTCCCACCCTCCATAGTCACTTAGTCATTCTCTCTTTTTCTGTCTCTCTTCCTCCCCCCCCTCCCCCTCCCTACCGTCTCTCACTCTCTCGCCGGCAGACAATTCTCCACTCCGACAATTTTCCACGCATGGCCTGCCACGTTTTTTCGTGGCGTCCACGCCTATTTTCCGGCAAACGATTCGGTGGACGACGTGATTTTCCCCGCACACGGAATATATTTGCGCAGCGGCGACACATCCCGGAGACGCGGCATCGGTTTAAACGTGTCGATACGTTCGCCTGGACATCGACGATACCAAAACCATTTATTCGGAGACTGGGCCGCGCGATATAAAAATGAATTGGCCAGGAGAGTCGATTAGAAAGTACGGCTGGCGTACGTTGAAATAAAATGTCGTTTAGAGGTAGAGCAGATGTACGCGCGCGTGGCGTAATTTATTTATGAATCTCGCATCGCGCCACGATTTAATTAAACAAAAGTGCACGAAAAGGACTCTCGCACCGAATCGCCGTAAAGTTTCGCCCGCGAAACGGACGTTCGGTGTTTGTGGAAACGACGAGGGAAATGGCGAAACTCACTATAAATCGTAGTCTATTTAATTAGCTCTTTCTATGGCACGTTGTAAATATTTTCCTTCGTCGTTGGGAGCCACGTGTACCCGTATACTTCGATTATAACGCTAGGAGACGTAACGGATGGTGTTTTGATAGTAACACGAATATCGTGGAAACGAACGGTGTTTCACGCTGCGCGAGGTGGTTTTGCGTAACACAAATGCGGTAATATTATAGGAGTATAATCGCGGACGCTCTGCCGCGGTGAATTCGCGTCGAAACTTTGTGACTGCACACCGGCGGAATTTTGACTGAGCACAGAGGGCTTAAAGAGACGAAACTAATCATTTAAATGACAGAAAATCATGTCCTTTCGCAGACAATTTTCCAGTGAATTATCTCAACGTTTACTTGCGAACCGACTTGAAATATCGTTTTTACGCAACTTTGAGGTAGAAGTTTCTCGATCGTATCGTAGTATCGTACTTTTGAGACGCCGATATATTTAAGTTTATACTTTTAAAAAATATTGCGCTCGATAAAACTAACTCGATTGTTATGCGTAGACGAGATTCGAGTTCTATATCGTACACTTGCCAATATGAAATCTATTGGTACGAGATCCTCCAAGAAAATGATACGAGGTGAAGATTCAAGGATTGCTTTGCATCGTGTATTTACCACCGTGAGGCAGATCACTGTTAATCCCTTTTTTCTCTCTTACCCGCGCAACGTACTTACATACGTTTCTTCGTGATGTCTCGAGTTGCATTCACGTACACGCGTACTCGCGTAACAGGTATAGACGCGTAACTCGCTCGTACTCACGGTTACCCATCCAAACGCATACAGGCGTAATGCGAGTGTGTGCGCGGGCAACGAGGGTGTCGATGCAAGGAGTCTCGTGGATCAAATCGCAGCAGAATACGATCGTCGATTCTCCTTTGGGAACCGATACTTTCGCGCATACGTGCAGCAAAACACCCGATTGTAGTCTATGGCTCGGCGATTATTTATAACGCGTTCGGTCGTGTGATTAGTCCCGGGCGACAGTGACCAATTAATCCTTTATTCGACGTCGCATCGGCCGAAGCGTGATCCGTGGAAAAATTCGGAATGGTTTTCATCGATCGCACATAAACGTTCCGAACCGTTGGTATCAAGGATCAACTCCTAATAATTCGAAAGACGATAGAAGAAAAAACTGGGAAGAAAATAGATAAAAAGGGGAGGGGTGGGCGTTTGGGTTCGCATTGATCGGTACGACGTCGTTGCTCGAATTCGACAATCGAGTTCTCCAGAAGTATCCTCGACCAATCTTCTCCCTCGGCGAGGAGGTATGGGGGAACGCTATATCTATAGACGTGGCTGAATATATAGATGTAGGTGTACCGGGACTCGTTGGCGTTGGTGAATCGGCGTCCGTGTGCGTGGCAGAGATACGAGTAGATGTTAGCGCGGTATCTATCGCATCTTCTATTGCAACAGATGCCTGTTGCTACGCGGCCCGGGCGATGCTGCCACGTTTTCGACTCCCGCGCTTCACCTCCCTCACCGCCACCCACCGTTCTTTCGCCTCAGAAAACGTTTTTCGCCCTTTTTACCACGTGATCGGACATTGACCCTTCGCCGGCACAGCCGAGGGGTGGAAAACACGGGACAACCAACGAAGGGACGAGACGAATGTTTCGCGTTCCTTCCTATCGATTGTGCGTACCGTTACTTTGAGATTCCGGTATGGCGGTGGCGCCGAGCGTCGAGGATGCTCGTTAACGATATCGATTCCGATGTTTTCTATCGACGATCGATCGAGGAGGGGCGAGATTCGACGGAGATCGATCGCCATTTCGACGAGGGTCGAAAACTCGACGATGGGTATTTTCGTTTGGCACGAGCAACGATGTCGGGGTATCGATGCAATTTCGTGGATAATCCACGGACCGGTCGTAGTAAAGGTCCGGATGACGTAACGTGCGGGGTGACCTATTACATAATGATACGTCGGCGAAATATGATTATGTAATTCGGTTTCGAGTCCCGGACGGCTCGATATAATCTCGATCGCGTCACCCTGCCGCGACCCAATTTCCAATCGAATATCTCAACAAATAATCCCGCTGGGTGCGTTAAATTCACCCTCGACCGTTGACTGGGTCAAATTCACCCTATCGCGAGCTGCGAGGATGCCGGGCGAAATCGTCGCGCTTCCAATGCGAGGCGACGGACCACCGTTTTCGAAGCTACCGCATCGCCGGGCGAACGAGAAAAAGAAAAGAGTAACGTCCCACTCGCGTAATTAAGGACCAAGAGGGCCTGGGTGGGGTGGAGGCGGGGGGGGGGGGGGGGTATAGACATCGATCGGCTCCCTCGCGTATAAACGCTCACACGGATGTTGCTTCGTGCGAGCGTACACACGCACACATTGGCCAGTCTCTCTGGCGTGGACAGAACAGCGGGAGAGCGGCCGGAATAAGGGCGACGAAAGGGACGAAGGAGAATCGGACGAGATAGAAAATAAAGAAGACGGAGGGACGATGCGCGGAGATGTGGGAGTGGATAGGAGAGAGAGGGGAGAGAGGAGAGGAGAGAAGAGAGCGAGAGAGAGCAAGCGTGGATGTAAGGGAGGGTACGGTTTGCCCCGAACCTACCCTAAATCGAAGAAGCATGGGACACACCCTGGAAGAAAATGGGAAACGGGTTGGTTTGGCGCGGGTGGCTGGGCAAGATGGGATACCGGTATCCTCTCGTCCTCGAACGGCTCCTCTCGCTCTCTTTCTCCCTCCCACCTTCCGCCTTCTCATCGTCCATCCTGGCCCCCCCCCCCCTCCCCGCGCCCACCCACCCCGCTCCGGCGCTCACTGGTCCGCTCGGCCGCCTCTCTCCTCCCGATATCTTATTTCGTTCTCTCACCCTTCGCGAGTACGAGACGAGTCGCTTCACCTCATCTATGGGGTATGGGTTCTCGGGGCGCCCAACGTCCCCCTTCGCTCTCTCTCACTCTCTCTGTCTCTATCTCTCTCTCTCTCTCTCCCGCTGTCTCTGCCGCTCTACCTCGGCCCATCGATGCACCCATCGGCATCGACACGCCAATGAGGGCCACCCCGCGACGAGGCAGGTGTGCGGGCCACAATGGAAGACGCTCCCCGAGACCAACGAAGAGAGGAAAGAGAACGAAGCGAAAGACAACGGGCCGAGCGAGGAGGGGTGCGGGAAGAGGGGGTGGCCGGCAGGAGGAAGCGAGCGAGAGGAAATAGAGAGGAAGAGCGATCGAGAAAGAGAGAGGGAGAGAGAGAGAGAGAGCGCGCGCGCATCCGACGCGGATAAGACAGAGCAAGGGAGATGAAGCGAGGGAGTGGGTGGTTGGGTGGGATGAAGGGGGACGTAGGGAGAGGAAGAAAGACCGAGGGAGAGAGCGAGAGAAGGAGAGCGAACGAGACAGTGAGAGGCGGCAACGCCCATTTTTTGATAAGCTAGTTACCCGCCGGCAGCCTAGCACTCGCGAAGGGCGAGAGGGTGGCACAGGGTAGAAGGAGGCACGAGGCGCGGCGGCGGCGGCGGCGGCAGCGGCAGCGGCGGCGGCGGCGGTGGCGGTGGCGGCGGCAGGGGGTTGAGGCCGAGGAGGAAGAGGAAGAGGAAGAGGAAGAGGAGGTGGACGGAGGGAGAGAAGGGAAGGGAGCCGGTGGGAGGGGGTGTGTAGGAGGAAGAGGAGGAGGAGGAGGAGTTGGAGAAAGAAGGGTGGGTACGGCGGGTGTCGGGTTCTACGGAGATCAATAACTGCATAAAAATAAAGTGAGGCTCTGGCCCGCTACCTTTAACCCACCGCCCCTTCCGAGTTCTCCACCTTCACCTTTTCCTCCATCTCCGCGTCGCGCCCCCGCGGCGCCCCGCGTCCTCGCTGTGCCGACGGCGACGGCTTCGTTCTCCTTCCTTCGCTGCCCCTCCCGCTGCGACTCCCTCCCGACCACCCCTCCCCCCCCCCGTCGCCCCGGCCACCCACCCCTGCCGCCTCCCCCCGCTATCCGATCTCCTACGCAGCAACGTCTTTGCCTTAGCGTGCCCTGCCACCCACCCCCACCCCCCAGACCACCCACCGTCTCTCTCTCATCCCACCGACACTTCCACCTTTACCTCCGACCCACTCTCTCTCTATCTCTCCCCCTCCCCTCCCCCCTACCTCCCTCCAATGAGGATCCGGAGGTTATTGCCTGTATTTTCTTAAGGGATGAATTCTCCGCGAGGACCACCACTACCATGGCCGTTGCCATCGCCAGCTCCCGCTATACCCTCTCCCTTTTCTTCTTTTCTTTTCGTTTTCTGCCTCACCATCTCTCTCTCACTCTCTTTCCCTCTCTCTCTGTCTCCCTTCCTCTCTCTCCCCGTGCCCAGTGTTTTTCTCTAGTATTCGTTGGTGAGGTAGATTGGGTGGTCGGGGCAGTCCGCTTCCGGTGCACACGATACGCGAAGTTTCCGGGATGTTTTCCGGGGGACGTCGGAGAGGGGTTGATCAATTTCGTGATGGAGATGCATCTAGGGTGCCGGCGTTGTGGGTGGACGCGCAGATGCCTCGGACAGTACTATACGGGGATGGCTGTGGTATGAAAAAAAAGAGAAAAAAAAGGCGAGGAGGACGAGCGCGGATACCGGGCGTGGGTCGAGAGAGGAAGAAGGAGAAAGCGGCTTGGTTTGAAGAGTAATACGCGGGGGTGCGGATAACGGGATGTATTGACAAGAAAATGTATATTCGTCGAAATATATATGTGTATGGGACGAAAGAGCAGTGGTGGGAGTAAATGGCCGGAAAATTAGTTCGTTTTCGTACCAATCGAGTGATCGACTTAAAAATTCACTATCCAATTTGTCGAGTCTCGAATATATCCGAACTGTCCGAACTATAATTAACGAACTATTCGTTCGTTAATTACCGTAGTATCTTACGGACAGGTACTCTCCGTGAGAAACCGTTCGAGAGTAAAACTCTTTTGCATAGTAATTCTTTGTTGTCTCGTGACCCAGCTTCGTAAGGATCTTAACACCGTGACGTACCGATATGCAAATCAATTTATCGTATTCGCCGGTCGACGAATCGTGGCGGAGACGGATCTCAATGTTTGAACGAGGGAAAGTTATCGGGGATCACCGAAAACGCGTAAGGGAATCCCGGTACGCGGTGGTTGGTAAGCGGCAGAAGCGGCGAGGGAGGGAATGACGATTCTGTGTATTTCGAGAGCAACAAGTACTTACTTACGGTCCCTTTGTAGAGGCCAGTGGTGGAGATACATCGAAGGGAACTGAAAACAAAGTTGCAACGAGCGCGCTACAAACTCGCGATCTCGTCGCTGCATAATTAATCGGTATACCGCCGATTAGTCGTAGATCGGAGCAAGCTATTTTTTGCCCGTGCCATTTGCACGAAAAAAAAAGAAGCACGGAAACAGGGAAAAAAACAACGAGAAAAGAGCAACACGCGCGCAGCCCGTGGTTTCCAACAAACTTACGAGCGCGCCGCCGCGACGCCGTTGCTTGTAACCATTCTCGAAAAGCAAATTTCGCTAATGAGTTTTGTTAAGGGACTTTTAATGAGGGGCGACGCTCGCATGCTCAAAAATGTATCTTAGTTTAAGCGAAGCCACGGAAAAATTCCCTAATCCCGTGTAATTTCAGACGAGCCGAAATTGTCTGGTGCGCGAACAATGGATAATTAAAAGACCAAACGGTTTTCCGAGATTCGCTTTACCTCGAACCCTACTCCCCCCCACCCCCCGCCGCCACACCCGTCCGACGTTACCCCTTATTTTTAACGATGCAATTACGGTAAATGCCAATAATACGTGGACCAGCCACTAAATGAGCCGACGCTTGCGATCCCTTTGCTGGAAAACCCTGCACCTTCGCGAGCTTCCACGAAAAAGAAATCACGGGAGAGAGCTTTGGATTCGTTTTCCGAGAAGCTCGCTTCTATCCCTACGCCCCTTGCCGCGCTCAGCGTATCGCTTTCAACCCCTACCTTGAAGTACGATGCGTAAACTGTCGTAGAGGCGAGCGAGCGGTAGTCTGGGTTGCCACTTAAACGCGCGCGACTGGCTGGCTGGGAGATTCTTAGAAAATTACAGGCAAACCCTAAGCGCTCCCTCTTAACCCTCGACAATCCCTGTCCGTGCGTCACGGCGAATAATATTCTCGCCTCGTTACCGATTCTCATTGTTCCTCGGAAGCGGATGGTACTTATCGACGCGCGGGGGGCGGGGGGGGGGGAAGGGGGGTTGTTACTTTCGGATACCGCAATTACTTAGCCGACATCTCGATCGAGGATTCGGGTCACGTGAGGGTCGTACGATACGTGTACGAACGTGGCGCGATTTCTTCGCGAAAGACATTTCTTCTTCTCTTTCCCTTCTCGGGCGAAATGCGTATAGCTTGGCAGCCGTTACCCAAAGTACCGTGCGTAAGCACACGCACAGGGACGCGAGAGCCCTACGACGTCTCTACGTCTCTCGCGCGTAGACGCATGCGACCTTCCCCTTTTTCGGGTCGGTATCGACCGTGAGGGGCGGACCACGGTTTTCTTTTACGTACGAAAGCAATTTCGCAGGCCGCCAGTAGTAATTTAGTGCCGCGAATAAAGGCGCGAGGAGGCGATGGAAGAGAGAAGGTGGAGAAGAAGGTGGTGGTGCCTGACTGAGGTGCCGTAGGAGGTGCAGCGAGAGAGCAAGTGAGAGAGAGAGGGAGAGAGAGAGAGGTATCCGTGCGTTGCAGGCGAATAAGCGCACGCATCCTCTGCGGATCAAGGGGGTTGCGCTGAGAACCACCCAGCGCCATATTAGGGTGAAGGTACGTACCAGGGTACGTTTTATTCCTCCGCCAGAGGGTGCCTCCAGGAAACTGGATGTTACGGTTAACGGGACGGAAAACAATGCGTTATTCTTCGGGAAAGGTACCCTGAACTTTTTCGGCCGGAACACGCCACGATTTCAATCGGGGCGCACTCGAACGAGGGGGACTCGATTTAGCTGATGTTAAGGACAGGGAAAGTTGGAAGGGTGAAGGATGGCGGAGGGCGAGGGGGGAGGGAAGAGAGCGAGAGAACGGAGTCGACGAGGGATGGATGGTAGCGGGAGGGGGGGGGGGGCGGGGTGGGATGGGGTGGGGAATTGATTACCTGGGACAATTGTGCGCTCGGGATATCGCGTGCGGTGGAAGTTGAAATTTCGAGTAGATCGATCACGTGGGAACCACTCGCGGGTTACGAATTTTCTGCAATTACGTTACACCGAAGTAGGTTTCTGGGGGGTGGGAGAGCCCTCGCGACGTTGGACGATCAATTTCGGGGCGAAAGCATCGCGCGTCAAAGGACTCGTAAAAGTAATTTAAATTGGCTCCTTTAAAACGGTATCCGCGTTCTTAATTAACCCGGCGGAATTAAGTAGACCTAGCGGAGAAGTTAAGGGAAGAATATTAGATCGGCGGGAGTTGGCCAGCGATGTTTGTAATTATAAAACTCCCGTGGATGAGTATAAAATACCCCTCGAACGTCATTCTCAATTTCGCGAGGCGCACTTTACCTTGGGACGAAATGTCTCGAGATCGATCGCTACCACGCTAAGGACAATCATCGTTAATTAATTCTAATTAACGTAATCCCGCCGGCTATCTTATCGATCAATTTGACGTAATTATGACGACACGCTGGCAGGTAGGTTTCGCCGTTCCACGCGATAAGAGCTCCTGTGCTCCGAGCATCGCTTATCGATTCGCGGAACTTAGTGACCGAGTCGAAGAAATTCTGCCCTACTGCCACTCGAGAGTGAATCTCTTTCGACTGGTAACGCAGTTCCGGGGAAGGTGGTTTCCATGGATAATTGTGGACGAATAACGGTGACGTTACGGTGCCTTTTTCCTTTTTTTTTTGTTCTAATACTCGGACACCGTATAAATGAAACTTTGGAAAGTCTGGAAAGTTTTACTGGGTCATGAGTTTCCTTTTCATTTCTAAACGGGCAGTTAATATTAACGCTGGGTGAGCAAAGATACTGGAAGCACTTGTTTCTATCGTGTTTACTTTTTTCGTTCGAGCAATTCGATTGCCGAATATTCGTTAGTTTTGCGACACGCAAAATTAATTTCGCGAATTTCGATACGAAAGACCGCGGATCTTTGCTTTCGTTTATCATCCTTCTCAAATGGAAGAATGGGACGAGCTCGCTCGCTCCTTTTCGTAAATCCATCGGTTACGTGGAACGTCGCAAATACGGGACGGTGATCCTCGGATGTACACTGTACTACGATCGATACTGAAGTTTCCATTTATAACGCGCATCGTGGGAGAATAACGTTTATCTCGCAAAATTAATAAAGGAACGATTAAATCGAGCGATTAATTTTCCTTAATGCGCATTTCATTCTCGCGAATTTTTGTTTAAACAATTTCTGGTTCTATTTTAAAGACCGTCTCCCGAAAAATGTGTGTCGTCTCGCGCCGTCAAATATGCGCCGTGGGTATAATCGCGGGAGAAATTTTTCAGCCCTCTCTCCGGCGGGACAAGTGGTTCTCGAAAGGGCTAAGAAGGAAAGAGGGGTCTCGACGCCCCTTCGTCTACGTACGGCGCTCGTACATAAATCACGTAGTAGGGGTAGGTCAGTGCGGGTTATCCTCCGAGGGTTGAAACTTTTAGGGGGAGAAGGAGGAGGTCTGCACCGCTCGAGACACGCAAATTTAGGGTGGGTCTTCCCTTCGCGAGTCGCATATGTTTCGTGCGAATTTGTGGAGTTTGTCGGGGAAAAAGAGACAGACGGACGCACCGGGCAAACGAGTTTCGGTGAATTTTATCGAACCTCCTTTGGACACGAGTCGTTCGCCGATTGGCAAGGACTCGAATTTTCGTCTTAAATCGAGATGTGACTTTGCGGGAGCGAATTATAATTCCGCGTATCGATCGCTTACATGGATTACGTTAAATCGCGTCGAAAATTTATATTCAACAGCGTGAAATTTTCTCGAGTAGATTCCACGATACGATCGATGAAATTGCACTTAAATTGCAACTACCTGTGAACGGGCCAAAAAATTGGGCGAATTTCATGAATTTGTTTTAAACATTCCAGTGCGTCTAGTACCATCATTCTTTTTGCACTTTGTGTGGCTACTCGTTGATTATGAATGAGAATTTTTTAAACAGTTTTAGTGAATTGTTTCTTGGTTTTACTTGGCCCATCATGAAGCCAAGTTCGAAAATTGTATGTCGCTTCCGGTTTGATCGTTGCTCTCCGGTTGGATAAAAATTAATCATTTTGATTGAAAATTGGGAAAATGGCGGACATTTACATTGCACATTACATTGCAATTTTCTAGTAATAAAGTATGACACTGCTATTTTATGAACAAGATTTTGATAGGAACGAGAGCCAGTAGGGTGTGGAATATCTTGTAAAAATTTCAGAGCAATCCGCCGTGTAGTTTTTGAGATTTTAGACCCGCCACGTCGAGTGAACACATTTTTAGCTCCACCGAGTCACAATTTTTTCACTCCGTGGATTTAAAATCTCAAAAACTACACGGCGAATTGCTCTCGAATTTTTGCAGGATATTTCACGTTCTACTGCCTCTGGTCCCTACCAAAATCATGTTTCTAAGCTAACAATATCATACTTTATTATTACAAAATTGACCGCGCATTCCTTTTCAAACTTCGAAATGTCGTAACTTTGTCAATTTTTGGAATCGGAGCGTACAATTCTGGGAATACATTCCTTGGGTGTTATATTTTACGAAAATGCAATTAAAATAAAATTTATTCTTTGACCCATTCACAGCTAGGTGACCTTTAACTCGATCGCATATCGACTCTATGCGAAATGGTAAAAGTTTTACGGTTTTACCGTAAAACCGCTCTTCTTTCCCCGAAGCCGTCGCGCGCAGCGTTTACGGCGTATTCGAAGGGAGATCGTCGGTTATATTTTTTTCGACACCGCGAGACGAGTATGCCGCCGGCCATGATAGTTCTGGACACACGGATTAGAAAAAAAAAAAAGAAATATGCACCGGGTGTGTGCGCGTGCAATCTCGAGAGCGAGTGCCTCACTCCGGATGAGTTCTTGATTGTCGACGAAGAAAAAGAACGTCCCCGCTGCCGCTCGATGCT
Organism: Pemphredon lugubris; assembly: GCA_933228935.1. Lineage (NCBI taxonomy): Eukaryota > Metazoa > Arthropoda > Insecta > Hymenoptera > Crabronidae > Pemphredon > Pemphredon lugubris. The sequence continues at coordinate 52,411,809 of OW121817.1, read as the reverse complement.
GTAGAGAAAAAAAGGTGTACCGATACAGGTCGTTGAACAACACCCTGTAGAGCCCTAACCCGGAAGTAAAAGCGCGCACACGCATCCGCACGGCTGGATAACAAATCGGCCATGGCTCTAGACAATAAAACTTTTTCTCGGAACTTTTCTAGTACGTCATTGATAATCGTTTGTTAATAAGCGATCGCCGGCTGGTTAAGAAGAGGGCGAGGTTTCTGCGGTAACGAATCGCAAATTCGAGGAAGAGTCTCGGAACAAACATCGCGCAATCGGTGAGATTCTAAATAAACGAGAGGAAATTCTAACTCAGGTTTGAGTATACATACTTTTGATCGGCTTATCGCCGAATCGCGCGATGTCTTCCCGCTTAACGTGTGCGCGGCTTCCGAAAGTTCGAAAGTAGTGATTCGTCGCACGCGATACGTTGGTATCTGGAAATCTTTCGCGTTCGACCGTCCGAAAGAGAATGGGACGGAATGATGAGCGGGAGGGGAAGAGAGAGAGTAAGAGGATTAGATTAGGACTAGATTGAATAGGATTAGAAGTTTGACAGGAAGCGCCGCGATATTTTTACGTGACATTGATTTTCGCTCATTAACGCGTGTCAAAAAAAGAAATTTGTGCCGTGATCGAGCTTAGTTCTTTTTGAATTCAAAATTTAACCTCGATGCTCGTCGAAGCGGACAGAGAAGGAAAATCGTAAAACTTCGCCGGAATTACGGAAGTTATTTATTCATCGGCAGAAAAATCTTTGTCGCCGACGATACTTCATCCGGCCAGCGAGTTTTCGTGCCGGTATCCTTTGATATCGTTCATTCAACTTTTCTCGATCTCCCCATAAAAAATCCCAATGCACCCGTGTTTCCAGCTACCCCGATATAAACTGTTGCGTTAATGGAGACTAGGAGGCTCACGGCAACCCCACGGCACTACCGCGATAAATACCCATACGCTCGCGCCGGCTCCCCGTACACGTTACCTTCGATTCGAAACAAAGATTCGGTTCGACGAAGAAAAAAAAAAGAAAAAAAAAGGGAACAAAAAAAGAAAGAAAAGATCTGGATCGAGGAGAGCGGAGACCTAGAGCGCGTAAACATTGAACGCCTTAGAAAAGTCATCGCGACCACTTTTACTCCTCCGCCCCCCTCCGCTCACCGATCGCACCGTTTATCCCGAGGCGTCCTAAAACCGAGATGTCGTTAACCCCAGAAATTAGTTGAAGCAATAAAAGAGTAACAGGGTGCTCCGTTTCACCTGAACTCCTCCTTCCACCGAGTCGTTATCCTGGGATACCAACCCCAAGGCCCGGGGTGGCCCGGTAAAAAGACCGACGAGGAGGCACCGAACGAGAAAAAGAGCGACGGAGAGCGACTTGGGGTGAGCGAGCGAGAAAAAAAAACGAGGGAACGGCGAAAAAAGAGAGAAAGCTAGAGGGAGGGCGAGGAGCGGGTTGTGTGGGTGGGTGGGGGGGGGGTGGTGCGGGGAGGGTTGCAAGGGAGGGAGAGCGAGAGCGACGGAGCGTGGAAGGGAGAAGGAAGAGGGAGAGAGTGAGAGAGAGGGAGCGAGAGGGTCGAAGGAGGGTGAGGAGACAGAGGCAAGTTCTGAAAGGGGGTTGCAATGCGAGTGCAATACTTTTCCGTGAGACGGCACCAGTGTCGTCGGCCCTGAGGGGTGAGTTCGGGCTGGACTGGGGGTGTGCGTGGGGTCAACGACCGCAGTTGGGGTGGCTTCCCCCTACCTGCCACCCCCGTACACCTACTCTCCACCCCTCCTCCGGCTGTTCCTCCACCCTCCTCCGCCGCGCTGCCTCTTCCTCCTCCTACGCTCCCCTGCGCTCTATGCCAGGCCACGTTGCGGTAGGCGGAGGTTGGGGAAGGTTAGGCATAGCTTAGTGTTCAATATAGGGAAAACACGGGCTTTTATTTGATCGCTCGCTACGTTCCCTCTGCCCTCCCTGCCAGTGACAGAGAGAGAGAGAGAGAGAGAGAGAGAGAGAGAGAGAGAGAGAGAGAGAGAGAGCGAGAACGAGCGGGGGGGGCGGGGGTAGCGATGGGATCGTAGGAGAGCTGGGGAGAGAGCGAGCGGGATGTTTATCGAGAGAGACGGGGGGAGAGAGAAAAAGAGAGAACGCGATGTGCGTGCGTGCGTGCGTGCGTGCGTGCACGCATTGGTTCCGTACCTCTATGATCCTCTGAATACACCCTGGCCAGAAGGGGGTGCTTTCACGTCGACCGCGCGGCACGGGGAAAAGGCCGACATAATTCATTGGAAAATTTCAAATTCGGTTTTGTTGCCAACCGGTCGACGAGCCGTGTCAGTTATCTCTGGAGCATACACCCTTCGCCCTATCCTCCCCATCCCTCCCCCTCCCCCTACCCCTCTTCTTCGACGATCCGATGTTTTTTTATCAAAGAGGGTAAATTTGCAGGGTAAATAAATCCAAAGAGGAAAATTGCGATTACTTGTCCTCCTTGGGCGACGGGTCGAGATGTATTTTTGAAAGGAACGCCGCGCCGGCTAGTTTCGCGTCGTCGCTCTACCCATCGAAACGTGGATTCGCGAGGAGAGCGTAGGTGTGTCAGGGGGTTGACGAGGGGAGCGAAAGTCTCAACTTTTGCGTCTTCGGAGTCATATTTGTTTTTCTACTTTGCATGGCTGCCAGGCTTCCTTCGATACTTTCAAAAACGCTTTCAAGGTGCATTCCGCGCAGAGTTCCCTCCCAGCTGAGATAAAGGGAACGTAAAAGGAACAATCGAGTTATTGTTATTAGCGAAGGTACGGGAAGGAGGAGAGAGAGAGAGAGAGAGAGAGAGAGGGAGAGAGCGGAAGAGAGAGAAAAAAAGTTTAGCGCGCTTCGACGGGACGAGATTTTCACAGCCGACTGCCTGTTACAACGTTAATTATTTCCTCAGAATTTCCACGCCTCCGGTTTCTTTCGAATTGCCGTAACGAAACGTTTAAGGGACCTCATTTGCAACGACTAATTGTCGAGTACTTGGTAATGAGCGCCGATCGATCGATCGCCGGGAATTATTTATTAAATTAACGAACTGGAGAACTTGTCGGTGCACGTAATTCAGAAAACGACGATTCCCGGCGCCGACGTAACTTCCTTTACGGTCCAGCACTTTCGGTGCGAGCGACGTGGATCCCGACGGGTAGGGACGTTGCGAAAAAGATTATCGCGAGCGAGGAGGAGCGGTGGCTACGTATCTCTTTGACCATCGTCATCTTTAATCGACAGGTGAGTCACGAACGTTGGTGTCCACGCGGTGCGTTCGCTCGCAACGAAATCCGGTTTCCGCGGATAACGATTGGAAGTCAGGCATAATGGGAACGAATTGTAAGCGGGGAATCGCAGAAATTACATCGGAGAGCGCGTCTCGGTGGAAATATAAACTTGTTGCTAAAATAAGCCACGAGATTGGTTTTACGCTGGAATGATTTTTCCTTTCGCAAATTGAGAGCCGCCCGTTTGGCACTCCGGCATCGCTGAAAGAAAAGCGGAGGCGCGGGATGCGCCTGCTTGGAAACGAAATGAATTAATCGATGCCGAATGATGGCTTTGCTGGTTGGCGGAAGACCGAACGAAAAGAAGGAGGGACGAGAGAGCGTAAGCTTGTCCGAGGAAGAGCGAGAGAGAGAGAGAGAGAGAGAGGGTGAGCCAGAGGGGTGGGAGAGAGGTGGGAGAGGGAGGGAGGCTGCGAGAAGGGATGGAAAGACGCAAAGGGGGGCGGACGGATTTGTGGAACAAAGAGGGTGAAAAAGGAGCCGTAGTTAGGGGTGGAAGAACGCTGAGCTGCCAATCAGTCATTAATTAGAAACTACTCGAAAGTTACGCACCCCTACGGACAGAGAGTTAGGGGATGAAGAATCGGTGCCGGGAACGGAGGGGGGAATGTCACCATCTATTTCGGAGCGATTTCCATGAAATTCGGTGTAATTAAGGGCAACGCTCGACTGGAATTATGAATGGAGGAAGAGCATCAATGAGGTTCGGGGCCATTTTTTATACGCGGATTATGCCGCGTACAGAGTTTTCCCGAGCAGATGGTGTTTATTAAATCGCATTTGAACGTCGCGTTGAGGAGTGGGGGGGAGGGAGGAGGAGGAGGAGGATAAGTAACCTAATTAATTGACAGTCGTGCGGCGGCAGGTGTTTGTCAATGGACATTCATGATTGTGGTAATTTTTCCATTGGAAAAAAAATAGACTGCCAACAGTTTTTTGGCGTCTATTTTCGAACGTTTAATTACGTCTCGTTGTCTACCGCAAAGTCCACTTACGGTTACACTCTTCATTTTTTTTTCATTCATTTTAGTCGAACGAATAATTTGTTTCCGGGATTCGCGTCGCTGTCTAAGAAACGTTCTTCCATATTTCGCTCCACGTCGAGCGCTACTCGTTTTCATAACCAGGTTATATAATTTATACTATATCTAACAACGAGGTTGCGCAACGTGAACCCATTGAATATCGCGAATTTCGAAGAATTAGAAGGGAATAAAAATATCCGTATTAATGTATTTTCCTTCGCGTTATAATCCTTATTCCTATCCACCTGCCAATTTCTTCGACGGATAAAAATATCCTGAAAAGAAAAAAAAAGCTGAAAAAAAAAAGATCCACTCGCGACGTAACGCCGGAACGAGCGTGACGCGCGTCATCGAAAAAGTATATTCGCAAATAGGAGCGGCGCTAAACCCGAAAGATTTCGAGTAGCGTCGACGCGCCCCTACGGCGGATACCGCAACAGTTATAATCTGCTTCCATTTCCGTAATTAAATTCTGACGCCTCAGACAGTCTCCTTTCGTATGTTTTCCCCGATGCGTTTTCTCTCCCTCGCGCTGGCGAAACTATCGATTTAACGCGAAGAAGCTGTAACGAGCGCGGACACGCGGAAATGACGATTTTCACACAGAAAATGGAAAAAAACAAACCAGAGAAACGACGAGAAACGGGGCCGCGCGATTTGATTAAATTGCGTGCATCGATATTCGGCAGCGGCGCAAACGACGCTTCGATACTCAAAGTTTTCTTGATTTTTCTTCTTTCCCATTCCACCGGAGGCAACGATGGCGATCGCGTCGCGAAGGTGAAAACAATCTAACGAACTCTTTGACACAGCCTCGCAATTATATCAGCGTAAATGAAAGTCAACGTAACTAGCCGGCATTCTTCGACCTCGAGTAACCCCCGGGCGATATTTATTTCGTAATATCATTCGACGAGGGCGGTAAACGAAGGTTCGCGATGCATTTTCTTTCAGGGGAAAATGTGTGCGCGGTTAAACGCTGATTGGCTGGAATAAGTCTTCGAAACGGGGGACGGTGGTTCCTCGATCGCTTTGAGAGGCAATAAACGGGGGCAATTAATGCCGTCGTAAGGAAAGGCAACGGGGACGGAAAAGAGGGACAGGAAAACTCGACGCAAACAGTTACAAGTATTCCATTCAAGACCTCGATGCATCCCCCGTTGTCGCAGGTACACTAATTATTGGGTCGATGCCGGCGAATGAAGAGGGTAAAAAAAAAAGAAAAAAGAGGTAAGGCAGCAGCCCTTCGGACATAGGGTGGGGTGAAACTGAAATTTTAAACGACCGACGTGGATCGTCTCCCCCACCATCGCTGCTCTTTATTCTTCTTTTTTTTCGAAGACTTTGCAACGCGATCGTTACTAATGGTATCGTTATCGATTTTGGTAGAAACTTCGACGTTTTCGTCTCGTTCCACGCGAATCTTGCACCAGCGTTGATAAAAATGTTACGTTACTCGTTACGTGGGATGCATCGACCATTCGCGATGAAAAATTACACGCAGGCCCGTGTACTCGCAGTCGCGAAGGTGACGGGGCTACATTTTAATCCGCGAAAGGTTGAACGTTAATCCTATTCGCAAAGGAAAAGGTCCCATTCTGAATTGGGCCCGTAAGCTGGAAATCGAAAACGTAGAGGAGACGGAGTTTCCCACCTTTATTCCGCCGCTCGTTTCTACGAGGCCGCTTTTCAATTTATTCGTCGCGGGACTCGGTCGATGCCATTTTCGAAGATCATGCTTTTTCACGGGAGCAACCACGCGGTTCGTTAGTTTCGTTGGTTCGCCGCTCCGTCCATTATCTTGGCGCAGTGGGTTCGGCCGAGGTCGGCAATCAGCTGATTGATATCGTTCGATGCGTGGATTGCTTTCGAAAAATGCGTTATCCGAAGGGAACGCCTAATGGATACGTTACTCGATGAAACGCGCAACCTGCTTTCACGCTTCGATCGTTCGAAATATTCAGGACAGGAATCGCGCGGCGTTTCCCCGATCGTTCGCCCCGCAAATGGTAATTATGGGAGATATCTTTGCTTTTTCAAAAATTGGAATTTCGATTCGTGCCCGGCAATCCCAAGTCGCTTCGAGCGCGACGCGACGTTACGTTTCACTCCGTGTCCCGCGATTACGATAATTACCAACGCGCGTCGGTTCGATCGTCGCGTGGTTCGCTCGCGTTTGTGTACACGCGCGTTGTACGCCCGAGCATTCGGATTCGCCGAATCAGACCGAGACGTTTCGTAGGCCGCTGGGAACGGCGGCGGCGCCGACCGACGTTTCGACGCAACCTGAATTCACGCAGAAAGGAAAAGATGAGGAAATAAAAATGGAACGAGGTGCACGGGGGCCGGGGAGGAGGAGGAGGAGGAGGTTGTCGAAAGCGGGATGGAGGAGGGGAGGGGGGCAGAGGGTGCGAGCCGCGACGCGATATCGTCGCGCGATTCACCAAAGCGTTGGAGTACCCATTGAGTGAAGTCTCGAGGAAGAGGAGACGGGGCGGTGGATGGCACACGTCGCAGGTGACGCGGAATAAGGAGCGCGAGTGTACGGCAAGAAGAATTAAAAAACACGGAGATTAGTTCCTTCGAAACGCGGGGCCTTGAGTGGCGGGCACACGCACCCCGGAAATGTGGAAAACGCGGTTACTCGAGCCGTCGGCCTGCGAACAAAACGTTCGCAACCGAGTTCTCTCTTCCCTCCTTCTTTCTCTCCCTCTCCCCCCCCCCCTCTCTCTCTTGTCCCTCTTCCCCTCCTCCTCCTAGCGTTCTCTTTCTTGGCTTATTAGACCTCCCTTCGTTTCTTTTGCTCTTTCGCTTTGCGTCAACGCGACGGCTCGCGTTCCTTTTTTTCTCCTTGTCTCCCCCGCGGCGTGCCCAACTGCAAACGGTTCGACGGGAGTCGAAAGAAGAAGAGGTAGGAGAGAAAGTGAGAGGAAGAAGAGGAAAAAAAAATATCGTCTAATCGAGCCACCTCGAAACGTCGACACCACGACGACGGCGACGGCGAGGATGATGAAATCGAGGTTGCCACTCGAGAAACGGGGTGCCGTTGGCGCCGATTATTATTGCTCGCTGAAAGATAAGAGCGCCTCGCCGTGTGCCGAAGCTCGGCAAGGCTAATTGCTGGCAACGAGAACGGCACTGGTACGCGAGTACCCCGTATCCCGGCTGGGAGAGCCAGCCACCTTTGACGAGTCTAATCGCTCGTGTAACGAACTGGACCGTACAATCGCAAATTTACTACCCCCGTTTCCTCGCTCGGGGCTCGACCTCCGCCACGGAGGCGAACACGCTCGACCGTGATTTGCGGTACAGCTTCTGCGGAGACACTCTCTCTCTCCCATTATGCTCGAAAGTCGCGGGGAGACAGTTGCCGGGCGCGTCGATATCAGGAGGCGAGGTCTTGTCGCGGGCCGAGTACAAATACGCGAGAACTAGACCTTGTAGCTTTTCAGGAAAGAACGAACGGATTAGACAAATTTTTTTTTTCAAGAGTACAGTTGTCAATTTATATGGAGAATTGTCTCGGGTCAAGTACAAGTACGCGAGACTAGACCTTGTATCAAGAGACAAGGTCTTGTCTCGGGTCAAGTACAAGTACGCGAGACTAGACCTTGTATCTTTTCCGGAAAGAAAGAGCAGGGGTTTTCGAGGTGGTCAAACTGTATTGACAAAATAATTAAAAAAAAAAACTGGAATAGCTTTCGGATAAGCCGCGCCGAGCTGAGTAATTCCTATATGATTTGATCAAATTTGGTCCAGCCAATCACGAGATATGGGATGTCAAAAATGGCAGTTTTTCGTAAGAAACGTCGTCTTCTCCTCCGTCGTCTTTTGTATCTTTTCAGGAAAGAATGAACTGGGGTTTCCGAGGTTGTCGGACCGCATTAGAAAATTATTTATTTTTCAAAGTGCAATAGTCAATTTATTTGGAGAATTGTCTCGAGTCAAGTACAGGTACGCGAGAACTAGACCGTGTATCAAGAGACAAGGTCTTGCCTCGGGCCAAGTACAATTCTATCTTTTCAAGAGAGAACGAACGGCGGTTTTTCAATTTATTTGAAGAATCATTCTCGGGCGTTGAGATTAGGGAGACGAGATCGATGGGAAGGGGGAAAGCTCGATATCCAGGTACGAAGGAAAAGCCGAAACGTCTCCCGGAAGTAGGGACGTCGGGGCTCCCTTCCTCCCTCTCTCTTTCTTTGTTCCTTCTCCCTACTCTCACTATCTCTCTCTCCTTTTCTCTCTCGGCGAAGCCTCTCGCGGGCTCGCCCTACCGTGAAATTGAAAAATTTTCGCGCGTTTAGCGGGCCTCCTGCGGACGAGTCACCCGGTGTGCGCGTAGACTGGCTGGATTACCGGTTAGGCTTTGAGACCCACCAAACAGACCGGAAAATATGCAGGCTGCATAATTCAGCACGCTCATACGTGCCTATACGTATACGTGGAGATACTGGCACGTACGCTTCGACCTCGAATGCGAACTTCTTCCTCGTACTCTGCTGATCTTTCGTCAGAACTCGATTATTTCCGTTTGTTTTCTGCCCGACAACGCAACGGCGGGATACTTGGAATCTACGTGAGATTTTTAATTTTCCCTCGCCATGAATAATCGCGATTAAATTCAAAACGAGCAACTCAATGTATTGGAACCACTGGTTCAACTCTAAATCAATAACTAACCGCTCGCGAGCTCGTTTCGAAGCTCGTACACGCGTACGCGAAAAATGATACCAAAAACAATTGCCGGCTCGTTCGACAACTGTGCGTAATCGAAATTGTGGAATGAAAGAACGAGGTACTTAATAAACGGATTGGGTTACCCATTTACGTTGTCGAGCGGGCAAAATTCGTTCCATCGGGCGAACACGCGGGCCTCCCTTCTCGCGGTGGTAAACAGCGAGCTTTATCGCGATACAGCTGCCACCGTCGTGTAACGATCAACTCGAGGGGAGAACGGTGGAAAAATTGCACCTTGCCCGTCGTACGGGGTCAGCCGCGGCCTTGAACGCCGTTATCACACCGTCGAATCAACGACGCATCCCACGATCCCGTTTGGTCCTGCCCAGTTCTCACCCGAACCGGAGATTGGGGGCAAACGGTTTTAAACGCGCGACGGGAGATCGATACGGAGCAACAAGTACTATGTACCTCGGCTCCTTCGGGCTAAACCCAAGGAAGCGACGGCAAGAAGTGCCATTGTAAATTCGGATCTGAATGAAAGCGCACGGTCCGTCGACGGGAATTCCATTTCGTTGTGGTGGTAAATACGTATCGAGCGAGCGTGCCTTCGTTAACCCTATCGCGGCTCATTGCTCTAAACGATGTTATGAAATTCTACGAGTCAAACGGACACGGTACGTAGCCGCGGGGAGTTCAATTCCGGCTAATTGCCCTCCTGCGATATTTTTTTTCGTCGCGACACGAATCGTTACGATCGTCGGCGATGATCGTGCGACAGTTTTTTTTTTTTTTTTTTTTTATTCTTCCATTCGACAGAGAGAGAGAGAGAGGAGAAGTTTTGAGGAAAAGAATCTCGAAGTGTAATTCTGGGATATCGTTGTCGCATCTTGGTGTGCCGGCACGCAACGATTATTGGAATACCGACCAGCGGCCTATTTTAAATTGGCCTCGTTAAGAGGAGTTACGCCGAATTTCGTCGACGACGGCGACGCGGCTTTTTCTTGGGAAGGGTCAGGGCCCTCGGCACAGTTTGTAGACGATATTTTCAGGCTGGACAGTATAACGTGGCGTATACACAAATGTTTGGTGCTGACAGTCGTGGAGACTCGGCTACTCGGGTCACTCACCGAATGCGACGTAAATTGCGAGCTACGTTTTTCGCGCGAATCGATCTTCCGATCCGTTAACGGAGCGCGATCTTACGACTGCCTCGCGCGAGTGATATTAACTCTCCGCGGGGCTAATCGGACTTCGAGGTAAATCATTTTAACGCTCGTACGCGCTGTGCGCGCTGAGATAAGAAAATATGTACGCTCGTACGGTAGGTATATACATACGCGAAGGTCTTTGCGGAAGATTTTCGGCGTGCTTCAAAGAGGCAGACTCGGTACGATCGATAGGTCGGTCCGGATGGGCAAGAGAACCAGTTTACGTGTCTCCGACCGCGGTTAACGAGCTACGAGTGTCACGAAGGTTCGTGATTATCAAAGAATTCGTCGGCGAAGTATAGCGCGAAGTGTCCCCGATAGAGTTAATTATATTTATCAACGGGGCACCGCCGGAAACGCCAGAAATTCGATGGGTTACGTGCGAAGCGGAGGCGTTTCAATTCTGACACAGGATATACGAAGAGGAGGAATGAACAAAAAAAAAAACGAGATCCAACCGCGTGCAAACCACTCATCGCCGACCATACTTAACGATAAAAGTGTACCGCGTCAATGACCTTGCGTACATGCATGCGGGCTAAAAGTGCAGGCAGCGAATAAAATGCATTTCCATGACATGCAAAGCGTCGAATTTTAGCCTCTCGTTTCGACTCCGCGATACGTTCGTCGAATCGTCGAATTCCTCGGCGACGTTTTGTTCCGCCGATTTCGACTTCGTCATCGACTCGTTTTTAATCGAGTACCATTTGCACGTATCGTCTCTACGGAGATAGATTTGCTTCAAGTTTCTTAAACGTCGTTTCTCTCTCCCGCTTTGTTTTTGCGGGATATAATAATCGCGTCTCGTACCGCGGAAACTTTCAAAATTGCAAACCTCCTAACGCAAAGCGCGCGCGCAATCGTCGGCGTGTCGTCACGAACGTAGATATACACGGCTTTCTCTCGAAATCACGATTTTCATGCCAGCCGTTTTACCACTGTTGTTTATACGCTGATTCCCACAATCCACGCGGAAACTGCATCGCTCTAATTAATTAACGTTAAGATGTAATTAAAAACATCGTAAAAAAAAATACCGCGATCTTTACGCGCTTCGCTTTATTCGCGATCCACTACGGGAGAACGGAATCATCGCCTACGACTATTCGAACGGAGTCAATCTCCTCCCTTTTTTTTTTAACGCGCGAACTTTAAGTCCAGCTTTTCTCTCGCGCAACAATCGACTTAAGTTAATTGAGTCGTGCCGGCGCCGTTGGTCGCCCAGCGTGGTTAAAATAATTTTTAATCGTGGGAAAGCACGCCAGCCACGCCGCTTTACTTTCGGCCATTTATTACGCGCAAAACGAATTCTCGTTACGGTTTGCAGGCGGTGCTTTAGGTTCGACCTCGCGTCGGCCATTAATAAGCCATGCGGCTTCTCCGTTTACAGCGGGTCAGGTTAATCGGATTTGCGACGGAGCTACCGACGAAACTCCGCGAAAAACAGCGTCGCTGATCGATCGGATACACGAATCGCGCGAGTATCGAATTGCCCTCGCGATAATCGGCTGTCAGGATCATAGGTCACGCTATATCAAAATCCAAGATATCCGAGTAACAACACCGTTCTGTGTGTGTGTGTGTGTGTATGTTCTTTTTTTTCTTCTTTTCTTCTCCTCTGACATGCGCCGGCGTCGTTCTCATCGTCGCTCTTGCACTCGGCGTTTACGGCGAACGCGTATCTCGTTACTACCCACGGGGCAACGGTCACCTATCGCGCGAGACTAAAATTGCAAAATTCGTCACGGGCCTACGCCCCGACCTGGCTAAAATATGTTTTTCAGCCAGACTGTACGAGAAACGGCGAGACATTTATTTCGCCGCGTAGCCACGCAACGACGTCCCCCGTGCGGAAGGTTAGGACCGGATGTCGGCCGTAAAAGTTTTGACCGGGCACGCACGAGTTCGCCGGCCGCCGAAAGGCCTAACGGGGGATTTGGGGTAGGTCCTGGCCGAGCCTCTCCACGAGAAACGTCAGTCCCGGTAGGGTGGGCAAATGGGGGTGGGGAAGGGAGGGGGGACGAGTAGGTGGTGGAGGAGGAGGGGACTGGAGAAGGAGGGAGAAAGCTGGATCGAAGGGAGAAAGGGGATTTTGCTTGGAAAGTTTTGTCGAACCACGTGTCGTGGAATGACGATGTTACGACAGGGGAAGCGAGAGAGAGAAAAGATTCGCAAACATATTTCTTCCGCGTTTATTTCCTTTTCTCTTTTTTGTCCCGCGTTTCCATTGTTCGTCTCGTTTTGAAAAATATTTGACCGACTCGGTTGTCTTAGCGAGACACGATACCTGCGCCTCTTCTTGAATTTTCACGTGCGCGTCATTCGGATATTTACGCACGCGGGGTCGTAATGTATTTTGAAGTAGAAACCGGGCGGATCGCGCGAGGGGAAAATCGACATTATGTGTTTTACCGCAGAACGCGTATCGTTACATACGCGAATAAATACGATAAGGTTGCTTTACTCTCTGTTTTTTTTTTCGACCCTTTTCATCTCAACCCTTTTAGCCGCGTGTCCTCTGATTTACGCGTTGTCCCGCGAATGAGGGAAAAAAATCTCTGGTAAACACAGACTTCGCGTGGTGTACATACGGTCACAATGGGTAACAAATGTTTAAGGTAGGTAGTCATAAAATAACGCTCGAGCACTGTTTTCTTTTACCTGTTTTCTCGGTCTGTCTTCCTCTCTATCTCTTTCTCTCAAGTTTCTATTATTTGAGGAGCCGAGAATCATAGCGGTGAGCGTCAACGAAAATAAAAAATTGAGTTACACCGTGATCTCGCTACCTGACGACGTTCTTTGTTTGGCGCCACGGTAACTCGATTCTGGATTTTTTATTGACACGCGCCGCTACGATTCTCAACCCCTCGCACGGTAATTCGTAGTTTATCGCAACCGCGGAATAATATCGTGTCACCCGTCACCGGGGTAAAGGGTAGGGGGGGGGGGCATTACCGACGAATTAAGAGTCACCCCAACTTTTTTCTCTCTTTTCCTTTTTGCGAACCTATCGAAAAGACGCGACGGTTGGGGTCTGTTTTAACGTTCCCTATTGATTTTTATGGTTTGTGTAATTTACATGACTCACTCGCATTGACCGAGCCACGCGCGTACATACAACATACATACGCGTGGCACGGCGGAGCGTGTTTCGTCGGAAGGAAATCGATTTTGTTCCGCGATCGTGCGCCCCGGGAAAAGTAATATTTCCCCCGAGATTAATATTTAAGGAGCGTCACGGCATCGACCAGAGTCAGGTGAAAAAAATGATTATTTCGATCCGGCCTCAAGACGGCCGGGAGTTTCATGCCGCGGCGAAACGCGAATGAAAATTGCACGGCGCGTACCATACGTAGGTACGTACGTAGGCACATACGTACGCGAGCGTATGCACGAGCGAGCCGGTCATTCGTCGTCGAAATACGGCCCTCTCCACGGTTGGCACAACGAAAGAGCCGAACAATGGGCTCGCGGCTTCGCTTGTTTACGGGTCGAAAAGCAAAGCGCGGAAAAAAGAATTCCTTTCGACGCGGATCGATAATCTGTCCGCGAGGGCCTACCCTTCCACTCTTTTTTTTTCCCCCTTTTTTTTGTTTTTTTGCCAGCCAGAGCTAAGGGAGAATAGTTGGGCGAGAGTTTGTTTGCTGGCGAAAGTTTGCCGGTTTATCCAACCTTCTCTCCCCTCTCTCGCGATTCACGATTGTCCGAGGCAAGAAAGTAAATTCTACTCGTAACTCCGATAGCGCATAACCGCGTATTAAGCGGAACCGATCGCGTTTGCCGGGCGTTGCCGCGGAGTTGTAACGCGCCGCGGTTAAGGATAGTTCGCACTGTGGATTTTTCGTCGAGAGTTTTATTCGTTACTCCGTTAACCTCGTTCTCGCTGTAGGATCGACGCGCGAAATGCCCCTGCATAAAAACGACGACGAGCGTTGCCCGAGTGGTTTATCGCGAGCGACGCGTGTCGCGATATCGGCTGAATTAATTCGACGCTATCCCGTAGAATTAATCTCGTTCGCGCAATTATCGTTTTGAATTTCCGCGAGCCACCGCCGCGGAACTGCGACCTGAATTAGTCCGTTTCCGCGACAAAGGACGCGGACGCGGACGCGATGCAACGGCGCGATCGGCTCCGGTGTCAATTTTCGGTTGGTCGAGAATCGACGGCGGCGTCGAGTCACGGATTTCCTCGCGAAATCATCTGAGAAATTTGGTGGATGGGCGATGGAGAGGGCGGGTAATGGGGCCATCTCGATTTACGTGAATTCGATCGATTGACAGATCGAGACGAGCGTCCCAGGTGTATCAAGTTAAATGCTTATCGCTTCGCGACATTCGGTCGCATGCTTACACTTGAGCCTTTACCACCACCGCCGCCGCCACCGCCACCACCACCACCACCACCCAACGACGGGTGTGTCCGTAAGCACAATGGGCACACGTTTGCACGCGAAACACACGGTTACCTACATACGGGGGGGGGGGGGGAGGACGGGCGCGCACACCGACGATGCGGTGGTCGTTACACACGGGCGTAATGCACACGGTATCGATCGGTGTTTTTGCGCCGTATGACAACTCGTTACGGAACGCTGATCGAAGCGCAAGCACAAAGTACACAATTACGGTGTGCTCGCGGTGAGCGCATCGTGCTTTGAAAGGAAGAAAATTGGCGGAGAGTTTCGCCTTTTCGCCGCGCTTAATTCCTTTCCCGTCCTCCGCTCTTCGCTCTCTTTCTCGCGCTCTCTTTCTCTCTCTCTCTCTCTCGCTCGCTCGCTCTCCGCCTTTGGCCACTTCGCTCTTTCCTACTATCGAAAGAAGAGCAAAAGGGAGCCCGGGGTAGAGTAGCTTCTCCGCGAGAAGCACGGCTCTTTATTTTTCCCTTCCTCGTCGCGTCTCCCGTACGTCCGCGTCCCTTCCTCGCCCCCCGTCTCTGTCCCTCCCTTTCTCTCCTTCGCTCCTGTCATCCCAAAGGTTCGTCGACGAAGGAAATATTAGCCCCGACGTTTTCCTGCTGATTTGACTTTAATATCGGCGCTGAGACGACATCCATTCGCCGATGTACCCACGGGCAAAGAGCGCAATGAAAATATTTCGTTACCTTCGGAGGGGACGATATTAGCGCGGGGCTCGGGAGGGCGGCGGGCCGGAGGGAGGAGGGAAATGAACAAAAAAAATGGAGAAAGATCATCGTCGCGTTGCCGTATGCTTCGCGTTCCTCGGAGAGAGAATGAGAGGGAGGATATTTAAAAAAATACTGATCTTTCCTTCGTTCTCGGTATCGTATGATATTACGCGGGGGGAAAATACGCGATTGGTTAAGAAAGAGCACTGAAAAAACGTGCTCGATGGTAACCGCAAAAAGAAAACGAAGCACGAGATAATACGCCCGGAGACGGTGGAAAGTCGTTGAATTTTTTTTATTTCGAACTTTTCACCGGAGCTTACGTACCGATCGCTAAGGGTTCGGACCGTCCTACGAACCTTCTTTTTTCTTTCTCTTTCTCTCCCTCCCTCTATCTCATTCTCATCGAGGTAATGGACTTTACGATGAAAACGTCGATTCGTAGGCACACGCACACACGCCTACCACCGATCTCGACTACGTGCTCGGCGCTCTAGGAACGAAGTATTCGTATTAACTCCTCCGATCTTAATCCCCCTTCCACCTCCTCCAACCCTACGCTCTTCCGTTATTTCTCTCTCGCGAGAGGAACGACATCGTTCTCAATCCAGAAAAAAAAAATTACTCCCCGCGAATCATCCTAATCCCGTATCCGCAGCGATCGGGCTTTCGCGATCGAACGGAACGCCGCGACGCGACGCGCCGCGCCGCATCGGTCGTCGGGGCAAAAGTGATGCCGAGAATTTCAGCATTAGTGGGTCGGTGACGCGTGGCACGCGCGCTATCGATTCGGTTTCCTTGTAGCAGGATGACAACCTAGGGCAACCCGGCGCGTTAATCGCCGGTCTATAGGGGTAGGTTCGGAGGGCAGGTTATGGTGAATCGGAATGCAGGATTAGTCACGAGCAAGCTCGCCTCTGGGTAACGACAGCTGCTACCACCATGCAACGCCCGCTCGTCATCAACGGCGACTATCGACGCCATTAAACGGCGGATATATACCGCCGATGGTTAGTGTCATCTACATTCAACACGGAGATTCGCAAGGTAACGCCGTTGGTTTTGTGAATAGGAGGGCTTCGGCTCTTGTTGGGAAGTTGCGGGGTTTCTAACCCTTTCGAATGAATCTTGGCGACGGCGGTGAATGGCGTCGGGGCGTTATCGAGCGCCCGGCACGGTCTTTCTTTTCTTTTTTTGCTTTTACGTTCTCTCTTTTTTTTTCTACGCTCGAATATTTCTTTCAGGGTCACTTTGATCCCTGGTAACCCAAAATCTCGCACAACGAGCGATTGTTTACGGGACGATGGGTAAGCGCGACGGCTCGCGGCTTAAACTGGGATCACGATTGAACGGTTCGTCGCGACGTTGGGTAGGGATAGGTTCGTTGGAAATCTGAATGAAACGAGACGCGAGCGACGCTCGAGACGTGCCCTCGTCGCGGACTGTTGATATCGATGGAACTGGGTTAGGGAGGTTATAACTGCGGGGGAGGAGGGGGGGGGGGATATAATATCAGGAATATCGGATAGTTAATCGTGGAGCGACGCTCGATACTTGACAATTACGTGGCCGTGAGTCAGAAGAGGTACGCGATTACTACGAGGACAACGCGATTATGCGACTAATTTGACGGCGGGGGTAGAACGTTCGGACAAAATAGCGGTAACGAACTCTAACGTTTCCCGACGATAGGTTTTTATTTCCAATGCACCGACGCCGCGCCGGTGAACGAAGAATCGAGGCACGGGGTTTTCGACGATTAACAACGTCGGTGGGATGATAATTGTTTTTCTTTTTTTTTTTTCGCTAGTTTTCAGGTCACCCCTCGTTGGCCTAGGTTACGTCGGATATCTCTCGACGCGCGTCGGTATTCCAATTTCGACGAGGAAAAATCTAACCGGCCTACCATCGACGATGGGCTTTCGCCGATACTCGGTTCCTCGAGTACCTTTGGCAGATGTGCCGGCAGCGTAAAGAGCTCTTTAAATCTCTTTTTTTTTTTCAACGTCCCTCTTTTCCCGAGTAGTACAACTCTTCGGCTCGGAGGCTGTAATTTAGAGCCGTTTCGACATCGTGTAATGGAAACGGGAGGGAGAGAGAAAGAGAGAGAGAGAGAGAGAGAATGAGTGAGCGAGAGCGAGAAGTAACACCCTCGGTAAGCGAACCAAGAACCACCTTCGCAACGATGGGAAGAGGAGAGGAGAAGAAGGGATGGAACGAATACGAGTAGCGTCGGGAAATTAGTACGAGCGAGTTTCCAAAGAGCGAGACACGGGGGCTAATCGCTGAATACGTCGGGGTGCCGACAACCCTCCGCGGTAAGATGTAGAAAAAGTAATGCTATCGGACCAAGAACCAATTCCCCGTCGTCGAACTGGGGTTTGAATATTTTAAATCGCGAACGACACGGGGGTGAACACAGTATTCCGTCTAATCGGCAGGGGCATTGGAAAATTTCGTTCTCCCGGTCGTATATTAATTTATAGCGTCGCGCGGCGTCGTACGTGGGGCAGACTTTATCGACGAGATAATTCGTTGGCGGAGAAGTCGCGTGGTTTTTTTTTTTTTGGACTTCCCCACTTTCGAGGGAAACTGTAAAGTTTTATCGTTAAAGCGAGGGCAAAGCAGCCGAACGAATTACGCTCACTCGTGTATTCTTCGAGCAGGAGCCTCGAGTTTAAAGTGCCGAACATTGGCATTGAGAGCGAGCGATGTAAATGAGAAACAGGAACGTAAAGTGGCGATTTCAATTCGGCTATACGCTTTAGAAACGCGCCCTTAAATTTTCTCGACTCTTCGTTTCCGCCGTAGAATCAACGTTCGCGTTTGATTTTTCCCCTCTTTAAGAAATACGTTACCGGCGATCTCTAAAAAAGAAACGACCTTGGAGGAAACTTGTAGAAAAGGAAAAAGAAACGTACTCGGTAATCTAATAGTTCTCTCTTCGCCACATAGGCAAGCATCCGACGCAATCGAGCCGCCAGTCATCGTCATTGCGAAAGAGGGAAACTCGCTAACGAACGACGATCATAAACCGTGGATAATGAATGTGGAAATCTGGAGCCCCGGGATCCACGGAGCGGACATCTGTCCGGCGGTGACGGGGCACTGAACCGACCAAGAAAACTCCGAACGAAATGGAAAGTTCAGCCAACCCAATAACTCGGATCCCGCCATCGTTCCCCCGGAACGCTTCGCCACGTCTCGCGAAACCCCGGAGCCCCAATCGGGCGTGCGATCATCGAGGTAGCGGCGTCGTCGGGAGGAGGAAAAGATGCCTCTTGCCTGGCCCCAGGTAAGAGGAGTAACCGGGACAACAGGAGAGGGCGCCAGGTGGATGATCCTTCCCGAGACGGTTCGGAGGATCTTGCCGGCGCTGAGGACCGAGGAAAGGGCAGCTCTCGGTGCTGCCTCTGGAGAGAATCCGAGTGCTGGTAGAAGGGAGCGAGGAGACGATCGAGGTAGGGGAGAGAAGGGAGAGAAAAGGTAGAAGGGCAGGTTGGCCCAAAAAGTCGAGCAAGAGTCGAAGAACTCCGGGACGGACCAAGGACCGACGGTGGTTTTCTTGCCCCTCCCTAAACTACACGTTCCCTCTTCCTCCCTTTCCCGCCGCGGCTTCTCACCCCTCCTCTTCACTTTCTCCATTCGTCCTTCTTCTACCCTCGTTGGCCCTTTCGTTCTACCCAAGTCGCCGCTCGTCTCTGTTTCGCCTCGTTTCTCGTTCGCTCTTCCTCTCTCTCTCGTTCACTCTCTTCTTCTCGTCCTCTCCCTCTGCTCGAATGGACTCAAGCAGGTGCGACGAGGAGGGTTGATGCCCGCCGAGCGAACGGCGGGGCAAGGAGAGGGAGACGGCACTGACCTAAAGCAACATGGTCGGCAAAGCCAGATCCCAAAGCGACAAGGAGAGAAAGAATGCATCGAGCTGAAAAGAGAGCAGAGGGCTAGGGGAGGAGAGGGGGGGAGGGAGAGAATTAATGGCGACGCGCGCGCGACATTTTTGTCCGACGATCTAGCGAATTGGATTTCTTCTTTTTCCATTCAATTCTTTATTTCTCTCTCTCTCACTCTCCCTCTCCCTTTATCCGATAGCCCGCCCATCGATCTTTCGGCGAACAAAACCGGACGCGAGACCTCGGATCGACGCAACGTCGCGCGTCGTCCCGATCGCGAATTCGTGATCGAATCGCGACGAGTTTGACGAAAACATGGTAAAACCCGCACCAAATATTCTCGGTGTTATTCGCAAAATCATTGATACGCTTTCCAAGGCGGCCGTTATTTTCGTCATAACATTACAGCGGGGAATCGCTTATCGAGCGATCGAACGTTAACGCGAGTTACGCACCAGAGTCGTGCATACGCGGAACAGCTGAGATAATTCACCGTGGAGTGCACACAGAGCCGTAACGATCGACGAGGGTAGCCCCGTGCCGCGTTGAATTCGTTACCACGATATTTAAAAGGCCATATTCTTTGCTTTGCTCTTCCGTTCGAACGGATCGAACGCTCGTATGACAAGAAACGGAACCTCGATAAGAGCCTTCCTGTCCATCCGGCCCTCCTCCCCCCTCCCCACCGCCGATACTCCTTTGGAAATCGTAAGGATCTTAACGTTTCCACGCGACTCTTAACGCATACTTTTCGATCGATCCGAAGGAACTTCGGGCGGAAACGCTTAACGTCCTTCGGGACACAGCGCTGATAGGCGCGTTACTTAAGGTTCCGAGTATCTACCGGGTGGTCCCCGAGCGTTCGAGGGTGCGAAAGAAAATATTCGAAGGAGGCGGGCGTGATCTTTGATATTCCCGCTTAAACGCGTGTACCTATCTTCTCGGATAGAATAACCGAGAGAGTCGAGGTTTTTTTTTTCTCGGTGGCTCAATATTTTTGTATCAAGGTTGCGTAGGAAGAGCTTCTTCGACCACCATCCTTGGCACGCATGAAAACGGCGCGTAACGACGAAAAAGGGTGTCAAGGAGATGGGAGAGAGAATAAAGAGACGAGAGGGTGGAATATATATATTTTTCTCTCTCTCTCTCCTTTTTTTTCCCAAGGAAACTGGTCCCCGCTGGGAACGGAAAAACCCGCTGAAGGTGCATTGTTTCGGCGCGGAAGGTAGCGTCACCTGCGCAAACTTCGTACGTAAAACCCGCAGAAGTGGCATAGCCGGTGCAAATAGAATTTCAAGAGTTGCACATTAAACGCTTTATGTCGCCAGTGCGCAACCTTTTACGACCTTACGGACCGTCTCTATGGTAATACAGCAAGGACCTTTTGAACGGCGGTGGAAAGTAATGCTTTCCCCGACGAAACTTTGCCATGGGATAAATAACGAATGCTCGCGAATATTCCTCTTCTTTTTTTCTTCTTTTTTTTTTTTTTATTAAGATCGATGGAGCGATGATTTCAGTCGAATTAAAAGCGCGCGTCAGCGCGTCCTTGGAATTGGATCTCTTTAATTTGTACTCGCTCCGACGTTCGTCCGCGTTATCCAGAAATTTTCGTCCCGCTTTTCCGGGGCGGATATCGCGAATCCGGAGTCGGAAGAAACGAGCGAGTTCAATGAGTAAGCGGAGATGCACGGAGCGTGACCCAATTCGATGGGAATCGCTTCTCCTTTAAGGGTGGCGGGCAAACGACCGGATTCTCCTTTTGCCTTCCTGAACTACAAACGACGCGACGCTCTTACGCTCGTCTCGGTGACCGTCTAAAAATACGACGTTAGCGCCGGTAATCTACCGCGCCGTGGGTGCACGCGTTGCGTCAGGTGGTTACGGTCGATCCCATCGCGAGATACGATTAAACCCCGCAGAGACCGGCGGAACTCGGGGAAATTTCGAGTTAGCGGGGCCAAACTTTGCCGCGAAAACAGGATTTTCCGGCACCCGTGACCCAGTCGGGGATTCAATTTTCCGCTCGAGCGGTCGGAGAGAGACGAGCGCGAATACCTCGATTCTCGTTTTTCATCGTCCCGCCAACAACGTTTTCCCCGCGCGATTTTCGGCCAAACGCGTCCGCGCAACGATCGTTTCGCGCGGCTCGCGACGCGTTAAGTCGCGGGGGGAAGTTTTGCCGCGGAAATAAAATAAGAGAAACCGACGCGTGATGGGAAACTTAATATCCCGCGTGCACGTACGCGTCTGCGTGCTCGCGTACGCGATACGTCCGCCGATCTACATCCAGCCGAGTAACGTACGTGCGTATGTACTTACGTCCACCGTGGCGACGCTCCCGAGGAAGAGGAGCGACGCGCACGAATAAAAGGAAGGGAAGAGAGAGAGAGAGAGAGTGGTGGACGAAGACGGGGTGGAGGAAGGAACGGGAGAGAATCGGGGCGTACATGAACGGCGAACTACTTTTTGTCGATCTCTTCTCCTCTGCGTACGTCCTGGCTGCTCGGGCCATCCTTCGCGTACGCTTCGTCCTCTCTCGCTCTCTCTCTCCCTTTATTCCTCCCCCCTCCCCCTCCCCCCCCGCTCTCCCACCCCTCGCCACTCTTCTTTCCGCAGTCGTTGCACTCCTCCGGGCTGGCAGTACCTCTCGAGCCGATCCTACCGCCGTCGCCCGGCTTTGGTCTCTCGACTCTTCTATTTCTCTAGATTTCAAAGCGCTCAAACAGGTTTCAAAATCCCGCCCACGGAAAAATCGGAGTCCCCCGCGCCCCCTCCTCCTTTTCTCTCTCTCACTCTCTCTCTCTCTCTCTCCCCCTCTCAGCCGCTCTCCCCGTCCTCCTCTTTCTCCTTCCTCCTTTGCTTCATCATCCTCCGTCGCTTCTTCCTCTTCTTCTCCTTCGTCATCATCCACGGCGCAATTCCAACGACCTCGGCGGAGGCCGTAAATCCTCGATTCGCGGCGTGGCATCGGCCAACTTTTCGTCGCGGCCTTCTTCGCTCGGATACCAATCTCACCTTCCCCTCCGTCTTCTCTTTCTAATCCCCGGTATCGCCGCGAAGACTCGCCATCGCTATGCACCGGTATTTTCCTTTGTTTTTTCGGTCATCTCAGGTAACGATTTTTCCGAATGCTTTTTAAAACTGGAAACACACTATCGTCAGGGTATCTGTGAGGAGTGTAGAGTGTGTTTGATACGCGTGGCGTGACGGTAGTGTGGTTCTGATAGATATTAATGCATTCAAAATACACACTGCACACTTTTTTTCCCCATTGTCGTGAGATACCCTGATGGCACATGGGCTCGCGTGACGTGACCGACAATGTTTCCAGCTACACACATTGTACGAAATATTTCATTTTCTACGCAAATCGTTGCGCTTTGGTTTTTGGGATCGCGTTAGTATTTATTTTTCATACTTTCTCCATCTCCCTTGCACCTGCTCGTCGGCCGTACGCGGAAGTATCTTGCGGAGAGCTCGAGGTCCATCGAACTTTCGAAGTTCTTTTATCGGCTCCGCATTATGGCTGCCGATCTCGCAACGCATCGATAAGTTTCAGAATTTTTGCGGATTTAACGATCGCGGTGGTACCTTCGCGTAATTCAACTATTTCGTCGGGCCACGCGTACGCCTCACCACGAATCAGACGTTAATATCATCATTATTATAATTTTATAATTTACTATGACGCGTCGGAGCGTTTCTGAATTAATTCCATCCGCGGGGCATCGAGATGTCCATGCACACGCGTACGGAGAACCAGACACAAGCGGGCGCATGTGTGGCTCTCCAATTTTTTTCTTTTTTTTTACAAGAGGAAATCCACTTTCACGCTAGATTCCACCCTTGCCACGCGTGGATCCCGGTATTCCTCTCTTTCCTCCTCTCGTTCCATCTTCCTCTTTTTGGAACTCCATGCGAAATAATTGGCCACACACGGTTACGCTTCACCCGTTTATTTTTCGACAGACCGCTCGTATACGCGCGGGTTTGACGTGGAAAACGTTGTTCACGCGTTATCTGGATTCACGAGTAGAATCGAGGGCGTCAAAAATCAGCGAAAAAAAGGGGTTGCGAGAGGGAGAAGTGGAAGAGAAAACGCGGCGAGGAGAGGAAACAACACCAATTTAAGCCACATGCATCGCTCTGGCTTCGTATTTAGGTGGATAATCGGCTTACCGAGGCGGCCTGCCGGGCAGCCCACTTTCAACGCACCGTTCGCGTCTGTGCGATGCAGTTATTTGCATCGGCCTGCTACCATTCGCACACGCATCGTCGTCAACTGTCAAACGTGGTCAACGGTTCGTGCGAATGGAACGCGAAAAGAATTGACCGTGGGAGAAGAAAGGGAGAGGAGTCGAATATAAAGAAAAAACTCTGTCGAAAACTCGATACACCTTTTCGTGCGATTTTCATTCTTCGCCGCGCATTTCGATGATTTCATCGTTTATCGAGGCGTCGTTTATTAATCTTCGTATCGGCGTTAAAATTAGTCGGATCAGCTGATTATAATCGGTAGGTTCTATTTGCCACCGTCATCGTTATTATCGTTAGATAAACAATTAAGCCGCTTACGATTATTCGATGGCGATTATGATAGCTGATAGGCTACGCGATCTATTCGCGTTCGCTGAATTATCACGGCACTTGCCTTTTTATGATACAGCGGGACTGTAATATTGGGTGCGCTGAAGAAAATCTGTAACGATCGATTAAACGTCCTTGTCGGTACGCTATATTGCGCAATCTTAATTATCGTTCTCCTCCTTCTTCGGGGACTCGAGAGTTCTTGGTGCACTCTTGGGAAGTGCCCCGGGGGGTCACAGTCGCAAATGTTCCGGCACTGTTTCGGATAAGTGAAACTGGTTGGTCCATCGGGTGTCGTAACGCATCGTACGTATTACGGTGTATCCGATTTACATGTTCGTTTAATTCCGAATATCACGGAATTACGCGAGACGCGAAGTGCAATTTATCGGGGGGGCTCGATAATAAAAGGAACTGCGATTAAAACCGCTCAAATCCGAGGCAATAACCACTCGCCGTAATCCGGTTACTTATCCCGTATTAGTTTATTCTTTAATGAACTCGTAAGATCGATATTAACGTTCAAATTGTCGCGCCAAAACTTATCGATCTCGAATTACCGGACGCCGAAATAAAATGGTGGCGTTTTCGAGAGCTTTGTTGTCGCTGAACGCGATCCGGGCGAAAGAAAAGAAGAAAAAGAGAAAAAAAGAAAGAAATCAGCTGCAGACGTTAATCCGAGCCGCGAATTCGACGATAACGATAAGATCGTGTTTCCTTCCGGCGTGGAATTCGATATTCGCAATTGCACGTCGAAGCCCAAAAAGATCGACACGCGTGATCCCTCAAAAACGTTCACGGCCGGTCGACGACAGACGCTTAATACATGTACGTGGGCGAGGTGTAAAGTTTCAAAGAACGGTGACCTCCGCCTTTTCCGGATTATTATATTCGATCGAAACGGTCTGCCATTCAGAGGGTGGGGTAGAGTACCGAGGACGATTCTTAAATGCAAATATCGCGGTGCATTTCGATGCGCCTCGCCGAGCCGAGACGTCGCACGGTGTTAAGCCTTTGAGCCCTACCGTTGACTCGAAGAACGGGGGCCAAATTTTACATTTTAAACTTCCCATCTTACGTATGACACGTGCGATTTTTCTTCAGAAAATTGGTGCGTTCATTAATCCTCTCAAGATGGATTTTTTCATTTTGTTTCAAATGGTGTCTGTGATTATGAATTTTAGTTCGTATCGGGACATTAGAGAGTGTCGTAAATAGTTTGTCATTTTTTTTTAATTTTCCACAATGGTTTTAAAAATGAGACAATTGTCCAATTCCAATAGGACATAATAGCCCATTAGTCTTGAGAGTCCTAAAATAATGCATACAAATCAACACCAAAAATTATATTTCAGTAACTTGTGTTAAAAAAATGAGAAATATTGTCATATATGATAAGCGGTGAAACAATTATTACAGAATGTCGCCTTGAGATATATTCTCCCGTTAGTCTTAAAGCGGTTGATCAAAGGATCTCACCGGAATGAAAAAGAAGAGAAAACTTCATCGATTCCTCCCGATACAAAATCCAGCTCACTCGGGTTCGGCGTAAAATCGAGTAAGACTCCGATCGAACGGCGGGACGGTGGGAAAAAAAGTGCGAGCGGTGTCCGCGCGGCCACGCGACTATGACGCGAAATTATTTTGCATACGCGATACGCGATAATCGCCGATCGGCCGATCGCTCCAATTAACGTGAGAATATTTGCGCTAAAATTACGGTTGCCCGACGCCGGGGCGAAACCTCGCCCAACCGATGGGTAATCGATACAAAAGTCCACAAGGGTTGGGCCGCCTTAGTGGCCCCGGCATTATGCACACACAAACGTGCAGCCGACCGCACTCGAGTGCAACTGCACCGCTACCACTCGTGGAGCCAACTTTGCGAGCGTCCCGAGATCGCGGGAAAAACAACGAAAAGGGAATCGTCGGGGAGCTTTCCTTTTTCCCGTTCTCTCTGCCTCTCCCTTTCTCTCTCCCCCCCCCCCCCTCGTACCCAACCGCCGCTTGTCGGCTTATCGTGGAGAGTTTAACCCTTTACCGGTTAGCGTTACGCATCGTTGCGGGGACGAATGACCGATTTTGACTCTTTTTTTTTTTCTTCTCTTTCCTAAGGATTCGAGTTACTTCCAAGGGTGATGACGAGCAAGGGCGAACAAAACGTTTCAATAATATTTTCGACAGACAGGCTTGAGCGATCGATGTGATCGTGTATCGGGAAAAATCGAACGTCGGAATTTCGTAGGAATTCCGGCGTATGGTAAGCAGCGCGTGTCCGCCTCGAAATCCGAGCACCGCGACTAATGTGACGCATCACTGCGCTCATTAATAATATTTTTACGCATATTACTACGTGCTTCCGTTCGAGAGTTCTCTCTCGGTCTCTCTCCGTCAGTCTGCAATTGGGCGCACGAGCGACAATACATTCTCGGTGACGTACGTGCGCGGACTCGTGCTTTCCGGTCGTATACCGGGTGTACCGTGCGCTTTACAATTCGCGGAGATAAAGATAGAGTCGAGAAATTTCATGCGCGATTATTCGTCCGCTCTTCCCGGAAGGGAGAAAAGAATTCGCCGCGCGTGGATTCCGATGTTCCGGAGAAATAAGTATCGCTGGAAGGCTGAACGGTTCGCTCGGAACTCGCAAACCTTTCCGTTGGATCGGTCGAAATTTCCGCGAAACTCTGCGGTCCTGCGCGGCGAGTCTATCGGGAGCGGGGCCTTATCCATCGATACCGTATCCCCTTTCGATTAGGGGATTCTCGATGACGAGGTTCTCTCTGCCAGTGACGTGCCCGTGACGTCTCTTCCTCGCGGGTCATCGGCTCCGCGCTAAGGTCGGCTGAAAGCGCCCGGCGAAACCGATAGACGAAAGGCGGCATTGTGCGGGCCGAGTTAGAGTAACCGCGTGTATTAAACTGAAACGAAGCCACGGAAAGCGCGCTGGCAGCCGTGCGCGCTACCTTCGGCCTCGTTACGTGGACGCGTCGAGAGAGAACGCGTCAGAGAAGAGAGAGAGAGAGAGTGATTGAGTGAACGAGAGGGGGAGGGGGGGGGGGGAGGGAGGGAGGGAGCCGTCGATCCCAGGGAATGGAAGAGCGGCGAAATAAAGGCGTCCTTTTAATGGGCAATACTAATCAATGAAATACGAAGCCACGGGGCGTAGGAGATATGCGTGCGGAGAGAAAGAGAGTGCGAGGGAGGAAGACGGGAGTTTTCGAGGGAGAGAGAGAGGTAGAACGAGAACGAACGAAAGAAAGAAAGAAAGAGGGGGACGGAGAGAAGGAGACCGAACGAGAGGGAGAGAGAGAGCGGGCGAGAGAGGGACAGAGAGAGAGAGAGAGAGAGCAGGTCGAACGTGGCCGTACAAACAAAGGGGGTATGCGCCCGCGTTCTCCGTCTCCCTTCGCCCTGGGACCCTCCTCTCTCCATCCTTCCCTTTATACCCCGTTCGCTCTTTCCCTCTTTTTCCCTTTCCGCGCTTACACGTACGCGTTGCACGCGTGTACCTACGTCTTCGTCGGCCGATAGCCGTGCGAGGGAGAGGGCACGATATTTTTCAGGATGGGATATTTAACGCGTTGGCCAGGTCAGTAACCTCGGGGAGCCGGGGCCCCGCGATTGGCCGGCCTCGACGCCGTTCTGCCACGAATTCCCGGTCCCTGATTGGTCGAGCCGGGCCCTGGACCTACACCAACACCCTGCGTGCCACGCACGTCCTACGTGCATGCTACGTACGTCCGTTCCGTACGTCCGTCGGTCTACGTCTATACGCCGCGCCGTGCCGTGCGTCCGGCTTCCACGCACTCACGCACTCGGCCCGCTGCCCCGCGCTCTATGCCTGAAACGCGCTCACGGGGTCTCGCTCTCGTACGCTGGTGTGCGTCGAACGGGGCACGCGATATGTCATGCGTGCGCGCCCCAACATTTTCCCGGGAAACGTTTAGGGTATCGAAGGAAAAAGAAATAACGTTGTTTCGCGCCAAACGATTCGCGAGATCCGAAGGGAACGTCGCATCGATGGGTAAGAGAGAAACGGTCACATGGGGTTATTATTAATCCTAACATTATGGTTAATGACGGACGATGAACGGGGTACAGATTGCTTCCCTGCTCGAGAACGCGCGGTCAAACAAATTTTGGAATAAAGCGTCGTCAATTTTGTTTACTCCCCGGCTCTCCCTCCTCCACTCTGCCCCTAACAAAGATGATATTATCGATCGTAATGTGATTCGCGCCAAGAGGAATCTCGGTAAGATCTATCGGACGAGAGAGGTTTTCGCAACGAACGATAGAACAAAAGAAGAAAATCGGAAAAACTAGTTTCCAATGCGTTCAACGTTTCAGGACTTTCGAATATTTCGTGTATCTGGAATTACATCGAGCCGGCTAGCGTGCCGTTATGGATCCGTGCGTAATTCGCCTGCCGTTGCATTACCGAAATTACAACGGATGATAATATTACGATGCATTTCAATCGCGAAATCCCCCTACCCCCCACCTTCCGATACTTTTGCAAGTTAAATCCCGCCGATATTAAATTCGTGTCGATGTCGCGATGGCCGTCTATGTTTGCCCATTGTCATGGCACGCGTTACATCGAAAGAAACGCGATACGCTCGATTCAATTTAACTCCTCCCGTTGCGCTCGACGATTCTTCTCGTCAGCCGTTCTAAGCTGCGAAACGGGAGATCGACGATTGGTAAATAAGAACGACGTGATTTCCTTGCGTTACTCGATCGGGAGTCTGTTCGTGACGGAAAAAGAAAAAAAGGGAGAGACCGAGAGAGAGCGAGAGAGAGAGAGAGAGAGAGAGAGAGTGAGAGAGGGACTGGGAAGAAAGACTCGGATGCGTTCACTCGGCACAGCTTTAGAGCGTAATTACGCGCGTCAATTAAAATAAAATGAAATGCTTACTGTCCGGGACTGTACTGTTTCCCAGCAATAACTTCATGAATAATTGATTACGCGAGGCAATTGCGATGCGATGTATCCTACCATTGCCGTTTCGACGACGGAATTAGTTAATATTTATTACACCCTCTTATCTCGCTCTTTCTCCTCCCCTCTCGGATCGGCGGTTGACCTCGAATTCGGTACTCGCGTACAGTTATCGCGAGCGTCTCTAAATACGATTCGTCTATCGTGCATTCGACGTGAGAATATTCGGACGCTCGGTCTTACGTAACGGGAATGCATATTTACGCCTCGACGATCAAGGATATCGCTAAAGTTCCCCCCCACCCCTCGGAAATTTGTGATCTCTATTAACGCGACTCTCCCGTA
This sequence comes from Pemphredon lugubris, assembly GCA_933228935.1. Taxonomy (NCBI): domain Eukaryota; kingdom Metazoa; phylum Arthropoda; class Insecta; order Hymenoptera; family Crabronidae; genus Pemphredon; species Pemphredon lugubris. The sequence continues at coordinate 52,382,713 of OW121817.1, read as the reverse complement.
TCCTCGGGGCAACGATTTATCGAATCGTAGTATCCTAATCGAGGATGTACCTGCCGCGAATGTGGTTTTGCGCGCCTTTATCGCAATCGGCGCGACGTCGTATTGGTACGAACGATATCGTCCGCGTCGACATTCGTATCTGGGTACACCAAACTCGTATCGCCGGTTCTACGATCCAGGCAAAGCGCAAGGTATACAACTCCAACGTGCTACGTAAACGAATAATCGTCCCGACGAATACGCGGCAGATGTCCATTTTTCCTAATACCAACGTCCGACCAAACGAATGAAAATCAGCTCTCCGCCCACCGGCATTACTAATTTACCGAATTCTAACGCGAACAATCTCCCGCGTTGCCGTTTCAGCCGCACCTGTATTTCGTAACATTGATTTATTAACGTTACTTACGCTTTATCCCGTACACTCGTTCGTGGCGTAAGGATAGTCCGAGAGGGAAAGAGATAAGTACGTTCGGATGTAGGCTACCAGAGTCACGACCTTCTTCCTCTTCCTCGCACGATCGTTCCACCTCCTATTCCTCCTCCTCCTCCTCCTCCACCACCGCCTCCTCCTTTGCCTTTTACCTTCTCTCTTTATGTTTCCTCTGCTTTTCTCCCTTCCTCCCCCCACCCCCGTTCCACGGCTCCGGAAGTCGGTATTCAACGTACGGAGGCAAACCATTTATGGGATATAAGCTGGTTGCGCTTAAGGTGCAATTGATTATTCCTGACTCCGTGGATCGTCGGTGATGCGCGAGCCCGATACGTCGGCGCGCCGCTTGAAATCGCGGGATGCCGGTTATAATTATTATGTACGGAGGCCTAGTATAATGTACATATTTCACGAGGTAATATGCCGTTTGACAGGCAGATGTGTCGCGAAGATTTACGGCTGTCCGCGCGCGCGCACGCTTTCGCCGTGCAACGGTGGTTGCGAGAGATACAGCCAAATTAATTGTTTCAATTATTCCCCGGGGGGCGGTGGGGGAGGGGGGGGGGCGGAAGGATGGCGAGTATCGTTGGATTATATTTCTTTCGTTGCCGATTCGAACGTTATCGTTATTACCGTCGTTATCCGTTCGATACCCGAGGAAAGAAATTCAAGGATTATTCCATCTCGTCGGGCTCGATCAACGTTTCAATTATACGCGTACGTTTCATCGTCTACTCGACCCGGGATACGGTAATGAGATCGTAATCAGGTTAAACGCGTGTCGAAAGCCGATCGACCTTCCGAACGATGAAACTTTCAAAATTCTGTTTACCAATTTTTATTTGGATATTGTCAGAATGGCATGGATTTGGTATCAGAATTGTGTTACCAATTGTGTTAACAATTCCAACGGTACGGATCAGACAGAAACGCCGTTCGAGAACTCCCAGTGGCCCTCGGGGGGCGTATTCGAGAATTTTTGAAAGTTTCTTCGACTCCTATCTGTTATTCGACGGGACGAACGGACCGCGATCGTTAAACGCGAGACGGCTTCGCGGGACACGAATGACCGAATATTCGTTGGACGAGGGTCAAAACGACGCGAAGCAACGGTATCGTGCTCCGTAACGTCAAACATTCGCCCCCTCCCCCCTCCCTTTCCCCGTAACGGTACCCAATTTCCGCTAACCGAACGAACATCTTCGCAATCGTACGATATCGCGAAAACTGTGCCCGGAATTTCGAAACGGGAATGAGAGCGGTGAGAGGAGGCAGTGCCGTCGTTGTGCTCGCGTGTTACAATGGCGCGGTAGCGAGTCGCAAGGGTAAGGTACCGCCTTACGAGCGGTAATAGATTTGCCGGTAGGTACGTTACGCGGCGGTATAGCGATTGCTGCACTTGGACTTGTTCTATGAAGCTGATGCTAGAGCTTCTCGTGAGAGGGGGGTGGTGGTGGAGGAGGAGGAGGGAGAGGGGGGGGAGAGGAGGTGAGAGAAAGAAGGTGCGGCGGGGAAGGGGAAGCGATCGCGTTCACAGGAGGTAGGGGGAACGGGAGTACAAGCGCGATAGACTTAAGATAAAGGCGGTTGGGCATGGGAATCGAGACATTGAATCCACTCGTGGTATTAAATGTTTCGCCGTGCTTACATTCGATTAAAAAATTAATCTCTCGCTGCGATTCGATTCGCCTCCGCCGCGCGACACCGTCGCGCCTCATCCCGATGGATTACTCCGGCCCGGGGGGAAGGTGATTTTTCTCGCCCCGGGTGGAAGAAGACTTTCATCCGCCGAGTTTCCGGGAAGGGAAGCGTTGGCTTCCGTCGTAAAATATCGCGAGGAAATTGCCGTTATACGACGTTCACTTTTGAGAAACACGAGTGACGCGAGAGATCTCGTAGAATTTAATAACAATGATCCACGAGGGTTGGCAGAGTGCGAGAGAGAGAGAGAGCTGAGCGTCTTTTGTTGTAAAGCGCGAAGCGGTATCCTTTTTCGTTTTCTCCCGGCACGGTGGTTAACCTGGGCTTTTGAAGGCAGCAACGTTCGCCTCTATCTATAGTACCCGTTCACGCTTTTCGTCCACTCCGTTCCTCTCTCGGCGCCTCTCCTCTGAAGTGGCACTCTAGCCGAAATTCAGTTTATTCGAGCACCGCCGCTTTAAGCTCGTCAGCCGTAATTACACGCGAATCTACGTCAAAGGGTCTTTCGCTTATTTCACGTCGACGGAGAATGGAGCAGCCGCAATTATGGGATCGAAGTTGACCTATCGACGAGGCTAATTCCCGTCGCGGCGCACGATCCAACGTCCTCGAGGTACGTCGTCTAATGAGATAAAAAAAAGCTATCCTACCTTCGTCCCCTCTCTCTCTCTCTCTCTCCCTCCCTCTCGGCTCCCGTATATCGGCCCAGCGTTTAAACGTTAAACGTCGAAGAAACGAGGTTCGTTAGGTTAAGAAAGAAGCGCGCCGCACGAATTTCAGTCTGCTGGAACGGCTGCTCGTTCGATTCCGCGAAGCCCACGTGGGGACAGACGGTAAAACGTCGAGCGCGTATCGTGACCCAAAATCCTCGTTCCAAATATCTCGGTAGTCTCGTCTCGATCTCGTCTCGTCGGGGAAGCACTACGGCGGGCGGCACACACCGAACGCCACGTACGGCCTGAATTCTTTCTCGTTGGCGGGTGCGCGAGCGCGCACATTCTCCCGTCTCGAGAGGTCCTAGAGCAGAGTCGACGATGGCTAGGGAAGAAGGTAGGTTGGTGGCTTGTTATCGCACCTTCCCTTACCCGGAGGGGGGATTAAGCAGGAAGGGAGGCGAAGGCAGTGCTTGCAGACGGGTCGAGATGAAGCCCATTACGATACAACGGTACACACGTGTCTCTCTCTCTCTCTCCCTCTCTCTCGCTCTCTCCATTCGTACACGCTCCACTCTGTGTGAGCAAGCGTGCGCGCGCGTGTGTCGGGCTTTCGAGGTTCGACATCGATGATGAGACAATAGCCCGTTTGACCGTGCGTGTACGCTAATAACGTGTACCACCCACTTGAATCCGAGGAGCTTGTCCTAGTCGCATACCGTGCATCCTCTCCGAGAGATTCGAACGGAAAGGGAGAGAAGCTTATCCGTTCTACTCGAGCGGGCGGTCAGAATTTCAGTTTTAACCCCCCCCCCTCTCGAAAATTTGGCGTGCTTTCGGATACCGAGGGACGAGTCGAACGAGACGCGGTCAACGACGAGTTGGAAATTGTTTCGTTCTCCGGACCTCGTTTAACGGTGACGGGGATTTACGCGGATCGTTTTATCCAACGGGCGGGGGGAGGTAGGACGAAACGCGGTGGATTTTCGGAGCATTTGATTTAGTGATACCTTCTCGGGGGACTGCGCGGCCTCGTAATTGGGAATAATAAGCGAAATCGTTAGAAATTCTTCGGAGCTTGATGATCCTAATCGTGGCTAATCGGCATATCTAACGTGAGTTAACGATCGCCGGGGATCGTAAAGTCAAACGAGCTGGAACAGAATGGCATCGATTTGTCCGGGAGTAAGACGAAGTTCCTGACGCCGCAGCACCCCCGCGAGGCGGTTCGGAACTCTATGATTAATTTAACTCCGATTTAAAGTTTAACTCGAGTTCTTCTATTAATAAATTTGTTCGCGGCCGATTAAGCTGATCGCGAGGACACGTTTCACGGCCAATCCACCGTTGAGCGAGCTTATTAAAACTGAAACGCGACGTTACCCGCGATACCTTTCGAGGGAAGGAAAAAAAAAAGGAGAGAGAAAGAAAAAAAACGAGATTTTCCGAGAGTCGAGATTTTCAATTTTGTTCTACGAATGCAGTCCACGAACGAAACGCGCGGTATATCCTGGCGGTAAATTACATTCACCTTTCACCGCCTTTATGAATTTTAAATTTCTCGTTATCTATTCCGAGCTTGCAGCTGCAATAACTCGCGAAAAGGCGTTAAACGCCTTAACCACCCGCGACGGGGGCAGACCGCGAAGGTGTTCCCCTTATTCCCGTAATTGCTTTTACTTTTACGAGCGAACAAAAAAAACAAAATAATCTGTCATCCGTCTCTCGTACCTGTTGTGACGAACGCACCGACGCGACGGGAGATCGGGGCGAAAATCAGAAACGCTTTAAGCCCGCGAGTCGGCACGGTTGAGTTCTCGAAACGCAAAAAATTCAAAATTTTCGGTTTTTATTCCCCACTTCCTTCCTGGCTGGATTTCGACCTCGTATCCACCTCTTTTTTCAGCTCGCAGAAACCATCGGGGGAGGGTCTCTTCTCGTGCGACCGCGACGACGGAAAATCGTTGTTGACGGACTCGAGTGCACGTGGGGAACGTCGAGGACGAGAACGTGCGTTGCGCCAGAGTGGGGAGAGGAGGCGGAGGAGGAAAGGAGGTGAAGGAGGGAGCGACGGGGAAGGGGCAGAGGGGGGTACTTGGGGGGTGAGGGGGGGGGTAGGGGCAGGGGGCGCTAGGAAAATGTGTACGCACCGTTCGCGTTTATCCTACGCGCCACCGTGAATATTTCAATGACCCGGCACCCTAGGAATCGCAGAGATCCTCGGAATCGTTCCTGACTCCTGACTCCGCGGCTAGATTTACGCGTTCGAGATTCCCTCGCTTGTATTCGCCCGTTCCCGGTTTACGCCGAGATGGAAAGTCACGTGGCGCGTTTGTACTTGGACGAAGGGCCGAAAGCTTATTCGTGCGTAGGCTAATTGGCGAAGAATAAATGCTCTCTCGTGGGTAAAAGCGGCGAGTCGTGCGTACGGGCGGGGCAATTTAAAGAGTAATTTTTCTAACACTCGGGGAATAAAAATGCGCGTTCTCATGAATCTCCGCTTTCGACGTGAATAACCATGAATTATCCTGAACACAAGTTTGTCCCACGGTGGGGGGGGGGGGGGGGGGGATATAATATTTACCGGTTGCGTATGGATTATTCGTCAAACTCCTCCCTACGTTTTCTCTCTTTTCGCCATTAAGGCCGCCCTTAACGAGCGCGCATTTACAGTCGAGAGATGAGCGCGGAAAATACGTTTGATTAATTTCTCTCGAAGCATGCCAATTGCCTTCCACTCGAAATAAAGTTTTAATTCCTATTCGCCGATCGGCTTGCCCCTCCCCCCTACGTTAAAGATCAACTCCCTCGCCACCCATCCGTTCCACCGTCCCCCGAATGGATCGCCTATCTTGATCTTCCGGATCAACCGCACCCTCCCCCCCTCCCTCCTCCTCGTCCTCTTCCGACCGCGCTCTTTACAGCTCGTCGTTTCCAGCGATTCCCATGACTGCACGATTTCGAAAACAATCGGGACTAAAAAGGGGGAAGGAGGAAATCTTGGTAAGGGTGTGATAGGAAAGAAAGAGAGAAGGAAGAATAGGCGAAAGGAGGCGGAGAGGTATCGCGGGGGAGAGGGCAAGGGAGAGAGTGAGAGAGGGTTGAGACGGAGGTAGTCTGGTTTTACGACTCGAAACCCGAAGCCTCGTCTCTCTCGCTCTCTTCTCTCCTCTCCCCTACCCTCCCCCCACCCCCTCCCACTCTTCCACGTTTCCCGTAGCCTCGGCTACGAGCATGCCGGTCGAGTACAATAACTTGGCGCAATTTTTGCGATCGCATGCCATGCGTGTTCGCGATTCTAAACAAACTCTCGGTACTATACGTATGGCCGATCGACGGGACGATGGATTTCTTATTGTTAGATCGACCCAGTTGCACGGCGAAGCGGCGATTTATTTCTGTATCTTTCGAGAATGAGCGACGATGGACATTGTCGATGCGGGAGAGGGGAGTTTCTGCTCTAAAACGAGGATCCTTTTTGACGCGACGGTGAAAAAGAAAGCAATAGTATTCTTAGATGGTACCGCGCACTGGCGATTGCCGCGCCAGTACCTCGGCAGCCCGCTATTATTAGCTGTTTTATTTATTAGACCGGAAGGAAATGGGTTTAATTCCATGTAAACTAAATAAAAATACTTGGCGCGCGCGAGAAAAAGTTACGGCGGGCACCGATATTAACGCTGGAGGCCTTGAGCGACGGAGATACCGATTGCGGTTTAATCCAGAAACCATAGCGCGCGTTTACAAAACGGAAGTAAGTTACCGTTTCTCTTGGGAAGAAAAAAAAAAAATTTGCGCGCTCGCTTTTGCCAGGCGCTTAAACAAAAACGTGTCAATTATAAACAGGTACGGCCGGCGACAGTTTTTTCGCGATACGCCAGATCTGGGAATTGACATAGAAACTTTTAAAGGATTTCTTTTTCCGATATAGATTTGTATCGGACTCGTGGTGGTAGCGACGCTTAATCGCGAATCGTATGTGTAGGTAATTGTGATTTGTCGTCCGCGACTAGCGGGCAAGTAATCTCGCGCTGTCTCTCTCGAGAGTGCGTTACGTACGAGCTGGACCCAATGAACGAGTTTTTATCGCGCAGAGTTTACATAATACGCATAATCCGCGGCGCACCGATACGTACCTACGTTTTACATTTGCCAAATCGGCGGGCTAAATAATATTCCGGAGGATTCTCGAACGTTTAAACGATTCGTCGAAACGTGAGTTTCTGTCTTTCGAAACGCGTCCGTTCGGCAAACGAATTTTCCTACTCCCCTTGCATCCCGTTTCACGTGCTACTGACTGACTTACGCGTCGCCGACCTTACGCCAATTTACGCTAATTGGACAGATCCGAGACCGCAAAAATCTTCTCGCGAGTGTGCTCCGGCCCTGTTACGTCGCGCGACTCGTAAACGCCGGTCGCGTTTGCCTCGTCGTTGTCGTTGTCGTTGTCGTCGTCGTCGTCGTCCCCGTCCCGTTGTCGTCGCGACGCGCACGCACCCACGCCCGACGGCATACGGAATCGATCCTGAGAATCGAACTTCCGGCGAGTTCTTCCGGCACGATGCCTATTCGAGGGTAGTCGGCCGACGAGGCGAGACACAGTGACTTCGTAATTCTAACTCGCGGCGTTTTATCCAACTTTTCCATGCTCGCTCGCCTTCCGATATAGTTTGCCAACGCCAAAGGGTATGCGTATTATCTCGAATTTACGAGTAGATCGTTTTACAGATGACGCGTTTCGAGATTGTCTGGAAATATACGGTTTCATCGTCCACGCGTTTTTTCTTTCTGTTTTTTTTTTTTTTTTGGCATACCATAAAACGTAAGGTTTTTTTTTCTCCCCTTTGGATTCACGAGTAGATAATTTTTAAGAGATTTCCGTAAAATCCGGCAGAAATCTTCGTGTATTCCGTTTCTTTCTCGACGTTCGAGAAACTTTACGAAAGTATCGGCGGACGCTTTGAATAATTGATTTCGAGTCGCGGCGAGGTAACCCACCTCGTACCAACCTCTCTCCGAAAACGTACGTTCTCAATCGAACTCGTATTTTACGGAACCTGTTCTTGGATTTCCTTCAAAAGAACCACCGCGACGAGGAGGCAGGTGGAAGAAGGCTCGCGGAGAAGGAGGAACGAGCCGGAAGAGTCCAAGTAGAATGAGGACAGGCTGACTCCCATTCCGCTGCGTATTCGCCGTGTACAGTGGTCATTAAACTATCCTTCTCGTCTGGGAACTGGTCATCATCGTTCGCCTCGATCCTACCTTCGAAAGGCCATTCTCCGGCGGAGCGTGATTAAAACGAATGATCGCTTAATAATCGACGGTACCAATTCCAGTATCTCGGTCGAAAAGTGCGTTCCGAAGGTACCTGTAGCTTCTCTCTTCGGCGTTACCGTCCCTCTGCCCTTTCGATCCTCGTTCTCCATCCTCCACGGGAAATTATTTGGTTAGACTGGCGATCCGGTGGTTTCGCGGTTATCGTACGTCACGGCGTAACGATGATAACCGTGAGGATGGGCGATGACTAAGAGTAATAGGGGGGGAAGACAACGAGCGATACCGATGATGAAAAACGCAAAGTATCGAAGGAAGGGTATCGAGCATCCAGAGAGAGAGAGAGAGAGAGAGAGACGAACAACGACGTGGACCAGTGCGGACGGGAGGTACTACGATGACGACGACGACGACCAAGAGAAGGTGGAGGAGAAGTATGAGGAGGAGGAGGAGGAGCACGAAGAAGACTCGAAGCAGAAGAAGATCTCCCCGCATGTTCGGTCATGTGGCTCGCTTCCTTCATCCTTCGTGCCCGAGCTTCGGCTGTTTTCATGGCCGTCATTTAGTAGGTTCGTTCACCCCTGGGCGCAGGGCCGCGCGAGAGGAGCAGCGCGGCCGGAGGAGGGAGAAATCGGCGGCAGGAAGAAGAGGAGGAGGAGGAGGTGGAGGTGACGGTGGTAGAAGGGAGAAACGTGGCAGAGATGGAGAAGGAGGAGAAACGGAGTACGGGGAAAAGGGGCCAGACGGCACGTACGGCTTGCCGTGCAAGCAACGACTGAGGTGGTGCGGGCGAGGGGACCACGGAGATCCCTGAGCCTCCGAGCGAGCGAGCGAGAGGAGGCGGAAGGGGGACGAGTACGAAGGGTCGAGAGGGTGGGGTGGTGTGGCGGTGACGGTGGTGGAAGCAGGCAAGCAGGCAAGCAGCAGGGGCAAGCATGCAGGCAAGCTAGCGAGCAAGCAAAAGTAAGCGGGCAAGCAAGCAAGCAGGCAAGCAAGCAAGCAAGCAAGCGAGCAGGCAGGCAGGCAGGCAGCCAGCCAGGCAGCCAGCCAGGCAGCTTGCTTGGAAGGCGAGGGGAGAGGGGCGAGCGGTAAGGGAGGAGGGTAAAGAAGGGACCAAGGGAAAAAGAGTTCAGGCAGGTCTGGGATCGGACGAGGGTGAATGCGTGACGGTGTGTGTCGTAAGCACTCTTCAGCTCGGGGAACGCTGCCTCCTGCTTACTTGCCTTCCTTGTAAACCTGCCAGCCGGCCGGACGGTCAGACGGCGTGTAGATACGCGACTGACTCTCCTCCTTCTCCTCCTCCTTTACCGTCCAGACCTCCTTTTCACTCTCTCTTTCTCTGCCGCCTCCTCCTCTCCCTTCGCCGCCGTGTATGTATCACTCTCTCTCTCTCTCCCTCACTCGCTGAATTTCCACCGCGCCTAGCAAAAGTGGTTACCCGTGGACGGATGCGCGAGGGGTGGAAACGCGACGTTGACCGAGGCCTAAATTTAGGCGTCCGACGGAAACTCGCGTAGCGGAGGTGGTACCGTGCACCGGGCCCCCGATCGCTAGGAGAGATAAGGGGAATATCGTGCCCGCTGGTGGGGAGAGAGACTCGCTCTCTCGCTTTCTCCCTCTTTCTTTCGCGACGACGTTCTCTCTTCTCGCGGGTACGCTCGACTAGCGTGCCGTGAATGGTAGTATATGTTCTTTCAACTCGGCTCACAGTCGTGACATTGAATTCCCTTATCTGGGGAGACGTTACGTAATTCTTGTAACTTTGTACGCCAGTTTCCACGCGCTCGGATCTCAACGTGCCGTGAGGCGCGCGTGCCATTTCTTCTGTTTTTCTTTCTCTTCGTCGTTCACTTTCGGCGGGTAGGATCCTCCTCGCGATCGATTACTATTTTTCAATGGGATCTGCGAATGCTCGATCTCAAGTTCGGTAGTTTTTACTCAGCGAGGAACGGGCCACGCTCGGCCGACGAGGGAGAATCGAAAGAGAGAAAGGGAGGGGGAGTTGAAACGAAATTACTCCGAAAGAAAACTTAATTGTTCGTAAGTGAAATTTGTGCGATCGATGGCGGGAAGTATCCGGGACGATTAACTATTTCGATGCTATTATCCCGCAAACGAACGGCGAATCCGTGGATGCGCTCACGGATCTCGGAATCGCGCACGAACCAAACGAAATAACCTTTGCGTGTTGGCCAAATTATTTTTGCTCCACTCCCCCTTCCATCCCCCCCCCCCCTACCTCGCCACCACCACGACCCTCTTCCTTCGTCGATCCGTGGCAACTCTTTACCCGAGTTAATGCCGAGTTCAGAAGCCCCCACCCGATTAGTTTGCCGAGCGGCCGTGGCGTTCGCGCGTTCTCCCTTAACTCGCATCTTACGATCCGTTACCGCCATCGGCCGCTGATCGCATTATGCTAATAGTTCGGCTTGAATTTCCTTGCGAGCCACTTCGGTACGAGGTATCCCGACCTCTGTCTCTCCCCCTTTCACGGCGCGAGAGAAAGCGAGAAAGGTTTCGCGCTACCGGGCATTAGTCCTCGTTTAATGTTAGGCGCGAGTACGCCCGAGTCGCCTTTGTTCGTTCCCCAGTAGATTAGAGGGTAGGGGCAGCTTCGCAATAAAGTTTGACGCGGTGCTCTTATTATAATTATGATTATTATTACGAGGAAACGCGCGGCCTCCTCCGGACGGCGCGGAAATCTATTCCGTCCCGCGGCGTTCGGAATTCCTCCTGGCAAACGAATACGAAGAGGGTGAGCGCGCTTCGAGAGAGGGGAAACGTTGGGGAGAGAGAAAAAATCGAACTTACGATTATTTTTTTTTTCTTCTTCTTTTTTTTTTTTTTGCGCGCGCGGGGGGATCGTCGTCGGGATACGTACACGCGTCGAACGAGCGCGAGACCTGGAAGAGAGCGTGCGCGTCTTAAGGCAGAGTTCCCTCGGTGTTATATCGGCACGGTGTGCGTCGGACATAAAAGTGGATAGAAGAGCATTTCGCGTGGCAGCTGCCACTCAAATGCGCCACCTCATCCCATTTATGGAAAAACACGCCAAGATGTATCCGGAAAACTTTGCCTTTCCATAAAACTCGATAGTAATGTTTTTGACATTCAATTAGCTCGAAGCCTCACCGCAGGGGCAGCGTTAGTTTGTCATCGACGTAACGCTGATGCGCGATAATTAAAAGAAATAACTCGACCTGTCTAACGATATCCCCAGAAATTCCCGGTTACCCCCCATTCCGAAACATTAGTCACCTCCGTTCGGACGACTCTCCCAAAGAAATCCGGGCGAAACCGCCCCTGCCGCGAAAGAAATAAAACGAAACGAACGAAAAAACGAGGAATACGTACGAAAAAGAGAAGAAGAAAAAGAAGGACAGTTTCAGTTCTGGTACCGCGAGGTGTTTCGCGTACGAAAGAACGAAAATGTTGAGGGTCGGAAGACAGAGAAGTTGGTGGAAGCGGGGGAGAGAGAGAGAGAGAGAGAGAGAGCGAGGAAGGGGGGCAGAGGGAGAGGACGATAAGGCGGAATCAGGGATTCGTAAAACGACGTAGCCGAGCACCGGAATGGGTCGTAATGCGCGGCGAACACATAACCTTAAAAACAAGGAAGAGTCGAGGGGGTGGGGGGTGGGGGTTGGAGGGTTGGGGGTGGTTGCGCGGGGAGCCGCGGAGGAGATGGAGAAGGTGCACGGCGGTGGAGGAAACGGGGCAAGTCTCTGCCCGGTTTCTCGGTTGGCTTGCACGGCTTCGCGAAGGGGTCGCGGGACGAGGCGGGAGTAGCCCGCGCCGAGGGGTGGGCGAGTACGCGGGGGGTGGGGGCGGGGGTGGATGGGTGGCGGTGGTGCGCTCGGGCGAAGGGAAGGTGGATGTGCCGCACCGTAAACGAAACGATGCCGTTGACGACATTTGGAACAGATAATGGCGCGAATGTGCCGCGGGGGTGAACGAACCGAGGGTCGTACTGGGTTCAGTTGCGTCGGCTCGGCGCTCGTTGGGTTGGTATCACATCAGCTATCGATCTTATAACGCTGTGTGGCCCCCGTTGTCTCCTCGTTCGGCCTGTCTCTCTCCCTCCGTCTATCTACGTCTATCTCTCTTTCGCCCCCTCCCCGCCGCTCACTCTCTCTCTCTCTCTCTCTCTAGTTTTCTCTCCGCTTTCCACCCTTCCACCCTTCCACCCTCTAAACTTCATCCTTTCTCTTCCTCCTGCTCTCTCTCTCTCTCTCTCTCTCTCTCTGCTTCTCGCAGTACTGCACCTTGACGTTCATCATCGTATCATCCTGCCTCCCTTTCTCTCTTTCCGGTAGTTTCCATTTGCTTACACGATTTTACTTTCTGCCTCCTGTTTCGCTCTTACTTTCTCTCCGCTTCCTGTTCCTTCGCCCGCTCTCTCCCATCCATCCGTTCGCGCTGCAGTTTTCTCGTCTAGCCTTCTTCCGCACCCTTTTTTTCTTCCCTCGAATGTTTTTTTTTTCTTGCTGCTCCGACAACAGCAACAGCAGCGGCAGCGCAAACCCCTCCCCCCCCCTTCTACTTATCTACAGGCTTCACCCCATGCGTGCCGGGCGCGGGGATGCGTGTATACGCGTGTTACGCGTGCACGAACCCGGAGACGTTAATTTTCCGGGAAATTATTTCCCTGAGAAAAGCCGCCTCGGCTGGCTAAAACGAGTTTGTCGTGCGAAGAACAGAGAAGCGGGACGAGTACGAGGACGAGCTGCGTGAGGTTGGGGGGGGGGGAGGGGTGGGGGGAAGGATCGTACCGTGTACCAAGAGGATTTCGTGGACCATAAGTCCGTGACCCACATGCGTCTCGGCGATCAAATTTGAAACTCTAAATACAGACGTCCCCGGTAATACGACCTTCGGTTTCTTCCGAATATATGCATTTTTTCAATTAATTAGCCAGTTCTTTCGTTTACATCAAAATGATTGGCAAAATCGCGCTAAAAATACAACCGAATAAAAATTGCGTAGTTGTTCCCGCGAAAATATTCGGTTACGTGAAATAATAAAGAACCAAGATCAGAACCAGACATGTAATAATAGTATTTTGATACATTAACTTTTCTTCGTTATAAAAATACCTTCGGTGCAACCTGTTATCGCGTGGATTCGACAGAAAACGCTGCAAATTAATATACACGATAGATACGTACACGCGAGACGTATTTACAAACTAGTTTTTGCGCCTGCTCGACTGTTTGTTATCGGTATCGCGAGTCGGAACAAAGAAACCGAAGATGGAACGTAAGGGCTTTGACGTTTGATTATAACCGACCGTCGCGAGGTGGAAGCGGTCATCTAGAATCGTGACGCGAGGGTAAAGAAAAATAACTTGCATTTTTCGCCCCCGTCCCAGGGCTCTGGTTTTTCGTTGCCCCGCGATATACGACGCGTCAGGCGTCTCCTCGAGTGGATAAGAAATCGCCGGTAGACCCGTGACAAAAGTCACCATATCCGAAACATACGGGGGAGGAAAAATCGGACATATCGAAATATCCGAATGATACAAAGGGTGTCCCAACAAGAGCGGGAAATTTAAATTCCAAATAAAATACAGTATTTTTTTGTTTATTATCGAAATTTTGATTTAATCCCAAATTCACACAATCATGCGTGACACCATACATCTGATGAATGCGTTCTATAAATTAGTTCCTCGGCTTTCTGGATACATTTCCGGTCTTTTGACGAAGTTTTCAATCACAGTTTGCCATAACTGTGGCTGAATCTCAGTGATACAGCTTCTGATCTCCTCCTTCGAGTCTTGGGTGGACGTGGGCTTGTTGACATAAACTTTTGACTTAAAAAGAACTCAGAGAAAACAGTCCAAAGGCGTTAAATCGCACGATATAGGTGGTAACTTTTGGTTGCCCAAACGAGAGATTACACGAACAGAGTTAATATCTCGTGTAATAATGCCGTTCATGAACAGTAATGTTTAATAACGGAACGTTTACCAGCGAACCAACATAATGGTTTAACTGTCAAAGCACTTAAAGAAAAATGACGCCAAATTAATGTTTTCTACTTTTGATGGGATACCCTTTACAAGCCCCCGGACGATACACGCGAGACGTCTTTTCAGTCCTTCTTAATCATGGATTAACGTACGCAAATGAAAGAGATACTCTGAATAGCATTCGACATAATTCTCAACCAAAATGTCCTATACCACGCAAACCGCACAATAGCACGAGTTTCATAATCGTCCTGAAATACCCGCGGAATTAGTTCTCCCCCAATCTGGCCTCATTAAGCGTATCAAACGTAACTCTGAGAAACGAACAAAAGCACAGAGTGACAGAAGTAAAACGGCAAAACAGGCTGCGGAGTGCACTCGAAACGGCGGATTGAATCTGGTAATCCGGAACAGAGGGAAGGGGGCGGAAAATGGGAGTGAGGGGGTGAGTACGAGGGAAAGAGAGAGAGAGGGAGAGAGACGCGGAGAAGGTCAGTCGGAAGAGGAAGAAACGGAAAGAGGTAGAGAGAGAGAGAGAGAGAGAGAGAAGCGTGTCCGTGGATGGAGCAGCAGAAGCCGGAAGTCAGTTTCTCGGCAGACAGCTTTGGCTTCGTTATGTGCACGAGTAGAGCGACCGTTCACGGGAACCGGGTGGGGAACGTGCCGATCAAAGCTGTCAGGTTATTGTCTCGGGTTTTAATGGAACATCACCAGGCGCGAAATACCGCGGTGTTGAACTGAATTAAATGTCGGCGCGGTTTGCATTGAGGTCCTCGCCGCCACCGCCACCGCCGTCGTCGTCGCCGTCGTCGTCGTCGTCGTCGTCGTCGTCGTCGTCGCAGTAGTCGTTGTCGTAGTCGTAGTCGTTGTCGAGGCCGGTGCATAATGGAGGTAGGCCTTTGGGTAGGTGGTACTTCAATTCCGGGAGAAGAAGAGAAGCTGACAGAGAAAGCGGAGGAGAGAAATAAAAGGAGGGAAGAGAACGAGACCAAGAATGTGATCCGGAGTAAAAGAAGAGAGAAACGGGAACGGGAGAGAGACGGGGGTAGGAGGGACGGGGGGTGGCTGGTGGTCTCTAGGTTGC
The DNA here is from genome assembly GCA_933228935.1 of Pemphredon lugubris. Taxonomy (NCBI): domain Eukaryota; kingdom Metazoa; phylum Arthropoda; class Insecta; order Hymenoptera; family Crabronidae; genus Pemphredon; species Pemphredon lugubris. The sequence continues at coordinate 52,367,597 of OW121817.1, read as the reverse complement.
CCGGGGGAAAGGGGGGGGGGAAGAGACGACGGTGAATAATTGAGAAGCGAGCAATTTAGGGATGGCGAGTCTCCCTATTACCGTCAACCCTATCCGAACGCGGCCGAGCCCTTTCTCGGGCCTGTCACCGAAAATGCGCCGGATTTCAGCGGGCGACGAGGTGCCACGAATAATTAAAACCCGTTACACCGGTAATCGCGTTAAGACGAACCTTTGCTTAATTAACTCGCTTGCTCTGTTCGCTTCTCGCGACGCGCGCGCGCCCTCGTCGGGAAACGTAAGAGGGTGGATGACGCATTCTTTACCCGGCTACTGTCGAGGGAGCGAAGGGGGGCGAGTGCCAATTTTCCGACAAGAAAGTTGTCAAGACGCTCCCGCCTAAGCGCGCGCGACTTCCCCTCGCCTTCCGTTTTCGGCAACGTTTAATTTATATCGTTACGGCGTTCGTTTCACCGCGCGACACTCGTCTCGCCGTACTCGGATGGCCCTCGTCGATGATTTTATACGTCCCTCGCGAAATTGATGTTACACCGTCGATATACCCACGCCATGTACCATCTACTCGAGATAGAAACTCGAATGACGGAAAATTTTCCGTATACTCGAATGCCGGGCATAGAACGAATAAAAAGCCGTACTCGTAAAGACGTAGGTACAGCTTGAAGACCGGGAAATGCATCGCGCGGATGAACCACATCTTCCATGTCGATCTCCTGTGAGACAAGATGTAACATAAAATGACGTTACGGCTTCCATATCCTATCGGAAAGGAAGCGCAAATTCCATTTGCCGGCATCAGTGCGAATAAAGATGGGGACGACCCGAAACGGGGGGTGGGGGGGATGGTCGAGTATCAGTTCGCGGCTTTCCCGAGAAGTTTAGGTTCGTTTCCGCGAGGAACACTTTTCGGAACGTTATGCGTCACGCTTCGACGTCGGTTAATCGCACCGATTATTATTCCAATCGTGACGTCACTCGGGCAATGTTTTCTTTTGCCGCTCTTTTCTTCTGCTGCCCGGGCTTCGACCGGTTATAAATTTTTAATCGTTTCGGTGTCGCACGGCCGTTCGCGTCGATCCGCTCGAAAATCAACATCGTTTTTTTGCGGCGCTCGTTTTGCGGCCAATTCGAAACTCGTTCGCCGGTTTAATTAGCCACTTCGGGTGTTTAATATTTAAATACACGGAGAGGGGTATGTAGGTATCCGGGTATATTATACATTTAATTTCGTTCAGCGCTAGTGTTCGCGATGCAAAATAAATGGCTGTCAATCAACGTTTGGTGGAGAGATACGCCGGGCAGGGGAGGAAAGGGGAGGGGGGGGGGATGAGATTGGAAAGAAAGAGAAGGAGAGAGGGAGAGAGCGAGAGAATTTTTGATAGAAATACCACAGACGCGTTCAGCGCGAATTAACGAGTTGGCGAATGTGGCGCATTATCGAATGCAACACGCTCGACAAATGTGCGACCCCTTTGGTCCTACGTTTTTATGACATTCATGAGACTCGATTACCGTACGGTCTTTTTTTTTTTTTTTTAGATTTACCGATTCTCATTTAGCTCGCGCGCTTCCGCCATCGTTATCGTTAACCTCTAGCGAAGGTAATTCCTTGCGTCGAACGGTTAAAATCTGATGATCGACGTCGATGCCATTAATTCGCGAGGAACGAGCAGCGATGAACGGAGTACTCGATACCCTCTGCCACGTCGATGGGTCTCTCTACCCGACAGAACGTACAATTTTTACTTCTTCTTTTTTTTCGTACAAAATCAAAGAACCTTCGCGTGGAATCATCGGGGCGATCGTTGGTCGAAAGGTTTTTTTTTTTAAAAACGTCCCGCTCACGGTTTAACGTAACGACGCGGAATCAGCCGAAACGAGTCGGAACTAATCAAAATGTTGCCTCTTCTACGAAAAAAGAAAAACCGCGCGGTTAACCATCGATAAAGTTCAAATGTACGTACTCGTGTCCTGTTTACCGCGTGGAGCGCGGCTAACTTGTCTCTCATTGCCTATAAAAAGATTACGAAACGCTACGGAGAAAAAGCCAGTGGTCCAGGCTGCGCGTGTCCGTGCGTGCCTCTGTACACGCTCGTACGTGTACTCGCGTCTAACGCGGAGAAATATCGAGAAAGGGAGTGAGGGGGGGGGGTTGGGAGGGAGGGGGCGGGAGAGAAAACGATATAAAGAGAAAGAGAGGGGTATGTATTGGCGTACGTACACGAGCTCGAGTCCGGACAAGAGGGATATTTTTTCGAGTCGCCACTCGAGGAGACGCATCTCGATCGTGGAAGCGTGCTGGCCGGTCACCGGAAGTTGTCGCGCGCTACCCATCGCGAGGGGAGGGGAGGAGAAAAAAAAAGTATCGTGGAAGGAGGAGAGAAGAGCGGGCCGACGGGATGGGAAAAGAGAGAGTAAAGGCTGAAGATCCGCGGAGCGAGTGACACATGGGCATCGAGAAAGAAAGAAAGGGAGAAAGAAAGGGAAAGAATGAACGAGTGAGAGAGAGTGAGAGACAGAAGGGAGGAGGAGAAGAGGAAGAGCGATAGAAGCGGAAAGAGAGTCAGGAAAAGACAGAGCGAGAGAGAGAGAGGAAGGGGGGTGGGGTAGGAGCGAGAAGGACGGTACGCTTTTAAATATAGACGCACACATACATCCACCTGCCGCACACCGCTCCACCCGTCTCTTTCTCCCGTGCAAGTACACGTGTGCACGGAGAGACCCCGTAGCATGTGTACGCACGCAAACAGCGTGTTATCAAAGGATTGGAAGCGAGGCGAAGCGCCTCTGCATGAAATTTTGCGTGCATTATAAATGCGCGCAGCCTTGCTGGTGGAAACGAGAGGGGGAGGGCGGAGAGGGACGGCGGTCGGATGAGGGAAAAAGTAGGAGAGAGAGAGAGAGAGAGAGAGAGAGATCGGGACAGGTGAGCGAGGGAGAGAGGAGGAGGAGGAGCGGTGAGGACGTATGGAGCCCTGACCAACCCGAGTTAGGTTGGGCCTGAAACGTTGGTTGGACGCGGCTCTAACCTACCGTAACGCTATAAAAATAACGGCTACCATCGTCCCTCTTTCACCTGCTGATACGCGCATCTGGTTCTCTCTCTCCATCCCTCGTTCTCTCGCTCTCTCCCTTTTCTTCCTCCTGGATCATCCTGCGTCCTCGTCTCACTCCCGCCGATCTTCCATTGGCGGCTTCGCTCTGTATTACGCACGGTGCAGCAGGGGACGCGGACGATCAAAGAGAGAGAGAGAGAGAGAGAGAGAGAGAGTTACGGGGGGGGGAGAGAGAACGATCCTGAAGGGAGAGACAGGGGGATAAGAAAGAAGCGGCGTCCGGAGAAGAAGTTGGCGAGTGTGCGTGAGGGGCATGCGTTACGCGAGATGCCCGCTCTTACCGCCGCACAAAAATTACCCCCGGCGCAGACTCGTCACCTTCGGGCCCCGCTTCGCACCCCATTACCCCCGAGAGTTTTGTATCGCAAAGTGCGCACCGCTATGGTTGCGCGTAAATCAGATTACAAAGCTTTTCCCGAGTTTTTCCACTACGTTCACCTTCGTTTCGGAGGTAAGAATTCCCTCCGTTCTCCCCTTTCCCCCTTTATGTTCTCCACCGTTACCTATTAGGGGGTAGGATTAACGTGTACGATGATCGGTAACACAAAATTATTTTACCCGCAGCAAAGAGCGAACACAGATATAACGTTGAACGCACCGTTCCGCGGTAAGTCGGACTCCAGTTTGGCCATTTTTAATCGCGAAAATGGTCACGATCGTAGCGTTACTCGCCTCGGGCGAAAATGAACAATGCCGTGTACGTGTTAGCTTTTCCGGAGTAGCCAGTTTGCGACGTGGGAGCTGTAGATCTTCGTTAGTAACCCGAGGCTCCCCTCAATCCAGGCGGTACTAAAAATTCTCAAGTAAATAGTTTTAACTCGTTCCCTCGAATCGTGGCAGGAGCAACGATTCAGCTATCTCTCGAACAGCTGTACCGAGTTTTTCAACCGGACTCGACTACAATTTCATTTGGATCGACTCCAAAGTGCGCGTGCTTTACTATGACAGAGAAGTTCGACATCGGGGTTATTTCGTGAGAGACGCGAAGATTTGTCGACGGTTAGAGCGATTCTTGATTCGAGCTTCGAGGGATACTATATTTCGAGATCGACCGAGAGGTGCATTAACGCCAGGTCGAACTTCTCCTACGAGTGTTCTTTGGCCACTGTCCAAACTACCATTGTTCTCTCGTACTTTTCGCAACCATGTGCGAACTGGTAAGTGGAGAAATCGTATATCGGGAAAGACACCTGGGTCGAGCAGAAAGTTCTACGTTGAACAATTTTTATACTCCTGCTTTACTTGAGTAAATCGAGACTGTTTCGTCCCCTCTTCTCGAAACAGAAGTGTATACGGCATCGTGGAAAAATACTATCTGGGTTAGGACTTAGAGTAAACGGTAGGTGGGACCTCTGACGTCTAGACCAATCCCGTAAATGGCCGTGTAGGGCCTATTGGGGTAACGGAACGAACCTGGGCCCTGCCTACCAGACCGAACATAATGAATTTTCGTTCGCGCAGTCACGATTATCGTAAACGAATCGTAAAAGAAGGATCGTGGATATTTATCCCGCGTCGAAGCTACCGATTATATTTCGGTTTCGAGTGGTTAGTAATGAGATTACGATTTGGTTGCGATTTCCGATACATTTCCCACCGCTAATCAAAATCGGCGGGGGGCAATGAAAACCGACATACGGTACGGTCACACCTGTCTCGTAAAGAGCAATCGCCGAAGCAAAGGGTAGAGGCTTATTGACAGGGAGAAGCTTTCTCGAACCGGTTGGCACCTGTTCCACGGTATCCTACTTGGCTACTGCCTCTCCCCCCCCCCCTCTCTCTCTCTCTCGTTCATAATGGAAACGAACAAAACGGATCGGGCAGCGTGGATCGCGGAGCAATTCGCGCGAGGCGAAGTACCGGCGACAGGAAACGTTCGGAAGAAAAGGTCCAGCAAAACGGCGAGATGCGGCGTCCCACGAAGGCCGATCTTTCGTGCCGGAGGAATCCCTGTAACGCGACGGGATTCGTATCGCGTTAGGTGCGTGCGTTATGATAAAGCGCGATGCGTTTATTAATATTTATACGCGAGTACCGATAGCGGGGCGTAGCGATCGGTGTGTCGAGATACCCGAATGGCGAACGGAAGCGATATCGCGGAGATGTAAATAACGACGATGCGAACTAACGCGAGGTTACGAGGTAAAATGTGCCGTTTATCGACGAGATTGTCTGACCGTTTTGAAAGAATGTTATTTCTATGTCAACTTTATCGCGATATTGCACAGTAGGCTCTTTCGCGTTCGGATTTATTCATTAAATGTTTTACCGAGTAAATTCTCCCGTTATCGCTACGGACGCGTAATTGGAACGACAATCAACAGGATCGTTGACAACGACCGAAACGAGACCGTCCCGCGCGAGAGACAACGAAATATCCACGAGGGTCTCCCGGCTAATTCACATTTCTATTCTGAAAATCACGGCGATGGGACTCGCGTACGCCTTGCCATTTAATCGCCTCACCCCTCGACGGGCGAATTTCGCCAAAGATCAGGATTCGCAGAGATTAACTTTCTTTCCTCGCGCTAACTCCCACCCTCCTATTTGTCGAGGCCGATGGCTTTTCTACCCTCGGCATCGAAATACTCCCCCGTTTGCGCGCCCCCCCCCCCTCCTCTCGCCCCCGGAAAGCCTCGGGCAGCTCCCTCCACCCCCTGTCCATGAAAACGTGCACGTGCTGGCTGCCTGGCAGCCAGGCCTGCCGCGGCAAGGGCACGTACACGCCCCCTACGCGTCGTCTGCATCTGGGGGTGGCTGCCAGCCTAAAGGGTAGGTATACGCACTGGGAGTTACGTTGGGGTAGGCCTAGACCTGGCTTGCGTGGGCGTGGGTGGCTCCACCCCGTCGAGGCTCATCCTTCTGGGGGATGAAAAAATAGACAGAGACGGGGGGTGAGCGAGAGGGAGCGAGAGAGCGCGAGGAAGGGAGAGAGGGGGGGGGGGTCGGTGGGGGTTGGAAACGGGGGAGAGTGGGACGGAGAGAGGGATAGGGAGCGCGAGCGAAAGAGTCGAAGAAATAACCCTACCTATACTCGCGCCGATCGCGAATATACGTACGCATATGCGTGCCCGCTACCTGTCCCTTTCCTTTTCCCTGCCGACGCTCGGAGTTAACGCACTTACACACACGCGCTCGCGTAACCATCCACCCTCGCGATCCGCCCCCTCCTTTTCTGGAATTTTTCCTTCGCAACGACGCCAGTCATCAACCCTAGCGTAGCGAGCCGCGGTCATCCACCTACCCATTGCTTCGAAACTCGAAACCTGCAGCCACCGGCCTCGTTCTTTTAATGATGGTCTGCCGAGGGAAAGGAGGAGGAGGGTGGGAGGGAGGGAGGGTGGGGCGATCCACGGTTGCTGGCAATTAACGGTGTAAAGAGGCTGGAAGGTAGGAGTAGTCGGTGGGGAAGACCGGAAGGTAATATAGAGGCAGGTGTTAACGAAAAACCTAGGGGAGTAATTAGGACGAGGCATGGCATAGGATCCATCGCCGTACGCGTGTCGACGAATGCGCGAGAGATCCGGCGAGTCGGGTGTATTTTTTTTAAAAAGTATTTTTCTTTGCTCCCCAGCCATCAAGATTTCGAGTAGAGTCTAGTGGCATTTTGAAATTTTCTGTAAACAGGTTTAATTCTCGCTCCGAGGAATCGTAAATCCTTTTGTAAATTTGAACCGTACGAGCGTTCGAATTTCCGTTTGGCAAAACGGGACGGGGTAGTCGAGGAGTATTCCTTTTTTTCGCTCCACCAGCGATGAAGATTTCGAGTGGATTTCGGTGGCATTGAAATCTTGCGCGCCGAAGTTCGACGTTATCTTGAAAAATCGTAAATAATTTGTAAATTCTCAAAGGTTCCATCGTACTCGCGTCCCAAAGCGATCGGAGAGTTTTTTTTTTTTTGTAGAAAATGAACCAAAGTGGCGCGCCCTTTGTACAGAGTTTTTTTTCGCGAAACCACGAGTAAAATTGTAGCAAAAATATTACAAGAGAGAGGAAAACCTACCATTGCGTTAAACGATGCGCCGTCGTGCCTTTAGTTGACTTTTATGCATAATTAGCGGTGGTAGCCTGCTAAACGTTACTTTGATACCTTTATTCCAGGGTTCTCCGCCAATGTCTCTATTACGGTACAAGCGTACTTCGGTGTTAGTAAAGAACCTGAAGTGCTACTTTTGCAAAGTAGATTGCAAACAGTCGTTGCGTATCGTAAAATCGATCCGCTAAGCCTCGAATTTGAAAAATCAGTGTCCGCCGATTACCGTGATCGACGAGTCATCGATATCCGTTATCGATAAGCATCTAAACGCTTTCGATCGGGTATCGTATCGTCGAGTGACGTGCCAAAAGAAAAGTGTACGTACTCCGTTGGTCGCGTCTCTCGTTTGTAAAAAAAAAAGAGAAAGAAAAAAAGCGGGAAACCTCGAAGGGATCGTCGTCTCGGGCTCGTTGGAATTTCACGAAACATCAAAAGCAAATAAACCGGCGTACGATTGTCATTTTTGCGGAATCTCCAAAATAACGATCGTGCAATTAAGTATCCATTGGCATGCATCGGTGGCCTCGCCATTGGCCTTCGTGGCGCCCTTGCATTTCGGTCTCTGCCTTTGGCGCCAGCGACGCGCATACGCTCCTTCCAATTTTTTCCTTCCCCTTCGAAGCCAAAGCACTCGCTCGTGAAAGAAGAAAAAGAAAACAAGAACGGCCACGACGGGGACCAAGCCGAAGCCGAAGCCGAAGCAGCAGAAGAAGAAGAAGAAGAAGAAGAAGAGGTGGAGGAGGAGGAGGAGGAGGAGGAGGAGGCGAGTCGACAGCGAGGGAGCGAGTAAATTTACCGTGGCGTGGGCCGGGCCCTGCGTCGGCCTTGCTGGTACCCTTGGATTTCGGTCGGTGTCCTTGGCACTGATGGCGGCCACTTGGGCTGGTACCACTTTATCCTCCCCATCTCCTTGCGGCACATTCTCCTCCCGCCGTTATCCTTCTTCTGCTCCTTCGTCTCCTATTTCTTCTTCCTTCCCATAGTCCTCTTCTCCTTGTCCTCTCTTACTCTCTTTCTCCCTCTCCTCCCCCCCCCCCCCCACCCCATCTCTCACTCTCTACTTCTTTCTCACTCGTACACGCGTTTCCCGTCTCTCCGTCCGTTCTCTCTATCTCTCTCCGTAGCTCTTTTATTTATTTATTCTTTTGGGCCGGCGGCCGCTCTTTGTCCCTCGGCGCGCCGGCTGGTTGGCTGCTCGCTCGGTTGGACGTTGAACGTTGCTCCTTCGAATACTTCTGCTCAGGGTATACTGACCTACCACGACTGCCAGGAGAGAGTACCTGGCGGGTAGGTACACACCTCACTTCGGCGGGCCCGCAAACTTCGGGTACAGTCACCGCCAGCATGCTCCTCCGTGCGAATCTCGAGCCTACGTAAAGGGGCACGAGTGGAACTCGCCGGATAGACGGACGCATTGCATTCCTCGGAAAGCGTATCGTTTCTTCTCACATTCGGCATCCCTGATCTCTGATATTTCTTTCCTTTCCTTTTTTTTTATATCAAGCCACCGAGTGAAACTCGGACGACCCGCGGAATCCCGCGAAATCGTTTCTACGACGTCGGTATCGAGGTGGATCCACGCTCGAGTAGATCGAGGAGTCCGATAGAGTGGACGGGGCGCGCTGATTCCAGCGATAACATAAATCATAACGCGATCACCGTGTCCGATGATCGATATACGGAAAGAAGAGGATTACGGAACGTTCGATCGTGGACGGATATTGGCGGGGCCGACGCGTAAACCACTGGAAGGATTAAAATCGGAATTTCATTTCTACCGCGCGAACATTATCGAATCGCGATTACGCGGATACGTTAAATCTCGTTACGAGAGATCGACGAAATATCAATGGATTGGAACGAGAAGGCGAAAGGATTCACGATTTTCCATGGAATCAGGGGCACGCGCATCGTACGAATCTTGGAAGATCGAGCGGGTAGAGCGTACGAGATGGACAAAGCAAAAGGAGGAACGAAGTAGAAGTAGAAGTAGAAGTAGAAGAGGAAGAAGAAGACAGCACCGAGCCGCTGCGCTGCGCTGCGGCGGCAGCGGCGGCGGCGACGCCGCGCCGGCAGGAGAACCAACGGCAACGGCAGCAGGAGCAGCAGCTGCACTCGCAGAGCCAATAACCTTGTTTCGAATCATCTTACTCACGTAACGCGATGGCTATAGCGAGCAGCATTATATCCACTCGGTACTTGGGACTTAACGTGCCGGTCGGAGGCGCATAGACGGGGGACGCGCGAGAGAACACGCGTATTCGTTTGCGGGATTCTGGTAACGCGATCCCAAAACTATATCCGCAAACCCGTGGTCGCCGTTGACGCGCAAAATATACACGCGCAGGCCGAGGCCGGCCTCGCGTACGCGTATCATACGCGGCCGTGTGTGCGGCCACCAAAGCGTCGCTCGGTGTGTTAATTTCAACGCCGGTTTACCGGTAGCCACGGTAACGATTACTTACCACGCGTCTACCAATGCGCGACCTGTCTATGTGCAAGACCACCACATGACCGAGAAGTTATGTGCACCGATACGACGGTTGTATGCGTGCGTCGATCGATCAAGGCTTCTCTCAATTTGTATAACGCGCAACATGTGCGACCATTCTGATATACTCCCGTCGAACGACGTCGCCGATTACGATCGCGGGTTATGGTACACCGCGACACGCGAAACTCACCTGAATTTGCGCGTTTTCGAGTTCTCCCTTCGTTTTAACGAAAATTCACGATCTACTCGTATCACTGGTCTTCGTCGGGAGCGTAATGCGTTATCGATAGGAGTAGGTTTACTGTTATTATTAGTTTTCTAGGATCAGGTTTTTCTTCGAGAAGAATTATTCAACGTGAATTAGCAACACCTGGATCTTTAATACGTAATGATCGTATTTATAATCCAATTGTTTTTATCGTCTTCATCGACCGATTTTATCTACATATATATTCGAATCGAGGCTAATTAAAATTTTCTCTGTCGTTAATATTGACGAACATCGGGATGTCGAGTGAAAGATCGACATCCTAATCCCAACGACGAAAGTGCGTGCAGAACTCGCTTTGATTAAATTTCTAGAAAACCGTTTTGATCAACGCGCCTATTTACGAATACGTTTAAGCTGAAAACGATGGGATTTAAGAGAGACGCGGTGTAATTCGAAGCTGACCATGCGAGCCGTGAGGTAGATTCGAAAACGGAAATTTCGTGATGGGCGTCGGTACGGCGGCGACTGGCGAACGACCCGCCGTCAGGTGAATCTGCGTGCATCGTCGCTCAAAATGTTATTAAGGCGCTGCGGATAGCAGCCCAGGCGCGGATATGAACCGCCGAGAGTAACAACCAAAACACACGCGAAATCTCTCGCGCGTGACGGGACATCGCGGTCGGCTGTCGAACTGTGCTGAATGGAGAAGCGGAATGACTGAGCTCAAGGTAAAGCACATTTATTATTCCAGTGTGCGGCGCACGAAGAGCCTAGATGCCTCTCTCGCGGAAGAAAAATCGCGGACAGGGCAGTTCCCTCGAACGCGATGTAGAATAATTCGAGATACCTCGAACCTATCCTAACCGCCCATGATCCCCGCGTGCGGACTCGGTATTTTCTCGTCCCGTTCCACACCGGCCAACTTTCGAATAATTAAAATTCAAACGACACTCGAAGGGCTACCATTGAAAAAAAGAGGGAAGAGAAAAGAAAAAAAGATTCCACGCCGAAGGAGAAGGAAACTCGCCACTTCCAGGAAGGTTATTTTTAAACCGTAGGACGTTTCGCGATTCCCCTCTGTACGCTCTTCCCCCCCCCTCTCTCTCTCTCTCTCTCTCTCTCTCTCGCCCTCTCATTCTCTTGGCAGCGTTCTTCTCTCCCGTCCCATCGTCGGGCCCGGTCCCTCGCGAATCCAGCCGGGTACGCGATGCGAAGAAAAAGAAGGAACGGTAAGGAGCAAAGCGACGAGGAGAGAAGGAGAGAGAGTCCGACGTCGAGTCGTGGCTCAGTTAGGACGGTTAGGGGAGAGTAGGAGGAAGCAGAAAGGAAGGGCAGGAGGTGCGGCGGCGGGTCGCCGTGGAAGGATGGAGGAAACGAGAAGCTGGACGGAGGGGAACGTGGCGCGAAGGGGGCTAACGGTGGAGCCGGGGACTGAGGGGTGTGGGGGGGGAGTAGGAGCGATGGTAGGAGCTAGAGGGGGCGGCGACGGGTGAGGGGGGGAACGGGAGGGGCAACGCAAAACCGCGTGCGGCAGGTTCGGGTTCGGCAAGTCGGCTTTCGTTGGCAATCGCGCTCGTTCGGCGCGCGAAGGTCGGGATCAATGGCCGTAGGACCCTCCTGAGCACGGTCGAAGGGGGGTGGCGCGGGGGGAGAGGGGAGGGCCCGGCATGCTCGTTCCTCGGGGCCCGCGCGACGGGTGGGGGAACCCCGCCACCCGGAGCCACAAGTTGGGTACCAAAAGAGGAGAAATTGAGTTGGCGCACCGGTGTCCTCCCTCCCCCCCTCCCCCTCCCGCTCTTCGCCCCTCGCGTCGCCGGACCCATCCGTTTGAGCCTCTTCCTCGGTGTTCACGGACCGAGTGAGAACCCGATGGAAATGCCTAGGGAAGAAGATGTATAGATACGCTCGGAAGATACGTTTATTTCGTTGCTCTTTCGCGTTACGCCCGGGCAGCTTCGCTCTCCAGCTCGTTGCGGTTAGATCGAAAGTTTTTTTGTTTTCTTTTTTACGCGCTGGACGTGTTTGCGCCTTTTAATTTTTTCTATCCCTTTTTTGTTTCTCTTCGGAAATTCGTTCCGTCGGTATTCTCACGATGGACGCTCACGTCGGTATCCTTAAATCGTTTACGCGCAAGGAAACGCGTAATCGTTTTAGTTTTCCGTTAATTTCACCGTGCTCGAACGTAAAACGTATCGCTCGTCTCGCCGTGGTGAGATATTTTTTGTTATTTACGCGCGTAACGGCGTGGCGGGCGCGATGTATTAAATGTAAACTTGTTTGCACGTTTGAAATTATCCTGAACCCGTGTTGCGCGAAATTCAACATCGCGTTCAAATAATTCCAAGCGTCGTATGATTTACCAAAGCGTCAATTTGATTCACATTTTCCTCCGTTTCGATCATCTTTCTTCTCCTCTCGTCGTTGATTTCGTCGCTTCCACTCGACACCAAGGAGTGGTCCGTCCAAGGGCCACCGGAAAAGGGGCCACCGTGAGAAATCCGAGGGAAGGGAAACGAGTGTCCGAAGGTCTTCGACCGCCCGACTCTAAACCCCCCCCCCCTCCCCCCGCATCCACGCTTCGCAGGAAACATTGTTGATAACGACGATAATTTTTTCTTTGCGCTGAAAATGGCGAAAACGTCGTTGATTCGGTTTTAACTACGAGCGAAGGATAACGTCGAGCTGGTAATATTTTCATCGAGTTGCCGACGGGACAAATTACAATGCGATTAATGGTACGTGCCGCAGTTTACTCGATTCGTTAACCCCTCGATTCGTTGTCGGCGGCGAAAAAACGAGTTTTTACAAATTTATATTTTCACTCGTACACGTACCAAAATAATATCGATAATTTCTGTTATTTTCTCCGTTTCGTATTTGTTCGGTGTATCCGGCGAATATCCGATATTACTCTCGTATCCCGACCAAATTGCACAATGCGAAATAAATTTGTAATATCAACGCCTCCGCGGTTTCGACCCTTTCAATAGATAAATATAAACGTATCGAATATCGGTTCGTAACTAACGAAGAAATTCCGCGTGTATTTCGCTGCAGAGATCGTTTAGCAATTATTTTGGCCAATCCCGTTTCGTCTTTCTTTCGTTTTCACCCGCGCGACTTAGTAACGAGCGCGATAATCTTTGAACGGGGAAGCGCGTCGTGTTTACCCAGATATGGGAAAATGGCGATTAGGCGCGTGGGAAGTCGCTATACAACGTATCGGCCATCCCAAAATGCCCGAGGCCGGGATTCCTCCTCCTCAAACGCGTGGGCACTCCTCTTTCTACCTGCTTGCCATCGCACCTGGTTTCTCTCTCCCTCTCTCGTTATATATTCCACTCTGCTCACTCGGAACCTCCTGCATCTTATATTGTCCTAGTACCGTTTCTATTTCTACTTCCATTACTGTCATTCTTCTCGTTGTAACGGAGCCATCTATATTTTATGGCTCTTGCCTTTCGTACCTTGGGGGCGGTGGTGCGTTAGGGGGGGGGGGGAGGGAGAGGAGAGATACGTTCGCACCGTACTACATCGGTGGTGCGCAACACCGTTCCCCGACGTATCGTCGACGGGCACTAACAATAATAGGATGACACGCGCGATCTCGTTTACGTTACGAAATTATTGATATCTCGTTTCAGCTGGTAAGTTGACGGTTCGTCGTCGATGTTCAACCTTGATGGACCCGCCGAGGGTTAATCCTGGATAATTAATCATTGCGCAACCCTAGAACCGAGTGGCAAGTCCAACGATTCGAGAACTGCATCGATGTAGATGCTACGCGTGCATCTCGGAAATTTGTGCGAGGGGAAAAAAAAGATGAACGCCTTCGCGCCGGCGACGATGGTCGTCCATGCTCGTTTCAGGGCCGAGCAAAAATTTAGGCCGACCGAGGAACGCCGGTGGGAGCCAACCGGTTGAGAGAAAATGCAAAGAAAGAGATTCAGGGGTGAGAGAGCGAGAGAGGAGAGGGCGAGTTGTGCGATCACAAATCGTATCTGGAGGGTTTAGAAGTGGAAAGGGCAGGAAGGGCTCCCGACCTATCCTAAATTCCGACCGGTCCAAGCTCCCACTCCGCTCCTCTCCCCCCACCCCAGGATTCCCCGGGCACCCCTTCTGCCGTGGCAGGCCTACTTTTCTCTCTCGCAAAGAGCTCGTTTATTCTGCGGAGCACGCATTGTATACGGGTCCTTGCCTTTCCTGTTTCTCCTGCTCTTTCGTACGCGAAATTCTCCGATCTCCGTTCCTCCTCTTCTTCTTCCTTCATCCTTTGTCTCCTCCCGTTTGTTCCTTCTTTTGTTTCTCAAGGTGCTCACGCATCCTCTCTCTCTCTCTCTCTTCCTCCTCTCCCTCTCGTACCACCCGAATACTGGTTCGCTGTACCAGGTAGCTGCTTACCGCATCGCGTCTACAGGCGGATTATTCGCGTGTCCGCTTTCTTCTTCTTTTTCAACGCGGCAAAAAATGGCTCTGATTCGGCGGGTTGCGCGTCGTGTTCGACTAATTTACGGTTACTTGGCGAAACGAGGGCGAAGCGACGAACTGTACGCGGGCATACGGGTATATTACGCTCGACGTACCTCATCCTCGATTTTATATTCGGGTTTGTTGGAAATTTACGATACGCTCGGGTCTACGTTATCGAAGTTAGCCAAACGCGTCGAACGGTCACGGCATGTACTTCTGAAGATGCTAAATAAATATCGAGGTTCGGGCGTGCCCGTTTACGCGCGGTCGTCGTAATTCGCACGCACCGTTTACGAGCTCGTCCTATCGGTGAAAAGAAAGTTCGTGTGCGTTACTATACAGGTTCTCTCATAATCGGTGGTACAGCGTCATAGACGCGATAACTGGGAGTAATTCCAAGTAGGTTCTTTCTCGTCCGAAAGTCTTCGCGTCGCTTCGATTAACGAGACGTTAACGAATTTACGATTTGCGTGGAGTCATTTATTAACCTTCCGCAAAACGTTTGCATTTCTGGATCCACGTTGCCCTGGACACGCGTTTTTCCCCAATATTGATAATCTCAGATTTCAAGGGGATGATCTAACTCTCTTGGGAAAGCCTCGAACGGAATACCACCAATTATGAGACACCCTGTACGCGCTCGCACGTCTCGTGACTCGCGCGGAACAGAAGAAACACCGTCGAGGTGCATAAAAGTGTCGCAGGTTGATATACGGCCAGACGATTTATTGCGAAATCATAATTTCTGCGGATCGCCACCGACGGTAGGGAGTTGCGACGAGCAAACGCGACTCCGTCGTCGTCGTCGTCGGCGCTGAGACACGACCCGAGCGATTCTTTCCTCGAGGCTATTTTGCAATTGAATTATCGGCGACTCGTTTCTTATCGTCGGCCTAACGCGACGCCGTTTCGTAACCGGCCGGGGGGGATATTAGCGCGGATCGTTGGCACGAAATTGCAGTCGCGCGATCGATAGGATTCCACCCGTACGCGTGTCATTTGGAAAGTCGACGTTTCGGGAGGATTTCTTTTCTTTTTTCTTTTTGTCATCGAATATCGCTGTAGACGATCGTAGTCTCGCGCACGGCCGAGGATAAATCCAATGATTATCGCATCGCGTTATTTTCCTACGCGCATTTTAATGTTCAATAAAATATCATTTTACCGAATATGATTACAACATCAATCTGCTACATTAATATCCCATCGTTTGGATAACGTAATATTCGTTGCGCGAAACAGGAAAACCTGCCGTTGAATTTTGAAAATAGTCTTTGAATAAATACCATTAAATTTCACGGCTGATAAGTTCCGTGGATTAATTACGAATTTTAATTGTACCGCCGAGAGGGCTCGGCGCGCGGCGCCGAGTTATTTTTTCCTTGCGCGCTTCCATTTATACCGAGCGCACGGTAATCAGCGGCTTACTCGATTTATCGGGGGGAAAATCGCCCGGCGAAAGAAAAATGTATACCCGCGCGTTTTCGCGGCGCCGCGGTACCGCGATAATCGAGGTACGTTTTAATAAATTCGTTTTCAACATCTTTCTTTCTTTTTTTTTTTTGGTTCCCGCCTCTTTTTATTTTCGATGACCGTAACAGTTTTTGCGCCGCCGTCCATCCGGCTCGCACGCAACGCGCGTCTGTCACCGTTCGCGAGGTGACAGTCGAAAAATCCATTTCCCCGTATTACAGCCGGTAGTCGGACGCTGCCGACTGCATGCCGGCAGAGAATCACGAAAAAAAAGGGCGAATCGATCGTCCGAGGCGCATCCATTACGCTTTATTATACGCCCGAGCCCTCTGCGCGATCCTCTTCGTGGTTTCCCGTCGATTGGGATCTTCTCCCTCTCCCCCTCTCTCTCTCCCGCCCCCCTCTCTCTCTCTCTTTCTCTCATTCTCCCAGTCATTTCCCTCCCAATGACAGAAGAGAAATGGAATGCTACAGAGAGATGAAAAGAGCGTGAGGGAGGGAGGGAGAGGGGAGAGGGAGCGAGAAAGAGAGAGAGACGCCTCGAATGGTGATCACGAAAAAAGGCAACGAATTATTTCCATCGATTCCACGGCCGAACGCACGCACGCACGTACAATGTGCCTCCGACGAGAGAGCGCACGCATGCACGCACGCACTCACTCACTCGCTCGCGCGGGCACACGCGCTCCCGTTAAACGCGTATGCGTGCATGTCTCTACTTTACGTTTCACCGCGGCACCCCTAACCGTGGCTTATGGTCGTCAAAGGGATGCACGCGTGGCCTATGCGCATAATACCGTGCATCGATGTACACGTTGACCCGCGTATACGCGCGTATATATGTATGTATGTGTGTGTGTGTGTGTGTGTTTGTGCGAGCGAGCGAGCGAGCGGGCGCGAGCGCGAGAGGGGAAACGGGTGTGCGCGTATGTGCGCCCGCTACCTTCGACGTCGTGTCGAGGACGGTGCAACGACCCGCGTCGCGGATCGAAATTGCGAGGTCGAAGCGATGATCGAGTCGCGGTCCTCCGACACATTGTGTACACCGCGAGCGATGCGAGCGATGCGAGCGACGTTAAAATAGTTGCCTCGGCCGGACATCGACGCTGCCGGCCGACGCCGGCTGAATAAAAATCCCGTCCGAATGGAATATAGTATACGTTTCGGTTAATAAGCCGCGGAATCTTTCGTCGCCCAGGGGTTTTTCTTTTTTTTTTCGTTCGACGGGGATTAAAGGGCGTGTTTCGAGAAGCCTCGAGGAGGCGGTGTCGCGAGTCCCGAAACGCGATACGATCGATGAGATCGTACGGAGTTATAGGGCGCGTATGATTTTTCGCTCGCGTATAGCGTTTTTGTTGCGCCCTCTCGATTAGAGGAATTTAATATTCGTTTTTTCGTCGTTTGATTTGCGGGAGTGCGCGTTCGTTAATTTCGCCGAGGTTGAAACTGAAAATGCATGTATATATACATGCGCATTTATGTATATATATATCCTACATTCGGTTTGTCTAAATTGAATTGGAGGCAATAATATTGTCGAGTGGCCGCTGTAACGACGGCCGGGTTAATATTCGAGTTTGTTCGGAACGAATGCGCAGATGAATAAACGAGTGGACGTGTACATACAAACCGAGGAACGACTGAGCGTTCACGACGGAACACTTACGACCGCTAATATTGCCTAATTGGAACTTTCAACGAGTATTAATTATGGCCGTTGTTAGGAACTTTGCGTATGTCACAGGCTATACCGCGGCACGTTACGCGGTATTAACATTATACATACGGGAGATATATTAAAGCCACGGTCTTGTTTTCCTCATTTCGTATGCCCATTTTCTACGCACGAACTCGGCGTATACCGCGGCTGCCGGAAGTGGGGAGGCGCGGAGGTAGTATCATTTCCCTCACCAATTACCTCCTCTAATCTCATAAATAAGGAACTACCGACGCACAACGCCGTTCGTTCCGAGCTCCCTAAAATTCTACCTTAGTACTTGGACTCGGCCTATAATTGAAACGGAATATTCTATTACGTCACGCATACCGTGGTGCCCGTCTTCCGTCATTCCCAAAGAATTCGCGTTCTACTTCGAGTACCGTCGGCCGAAAACTCCTCGAACGATCGGCGATTAGCGGCGAGCGATCGCGAGGCACGGCGGGAACGCGCCATCGGCAATTCGTCGCCCTACCCCCCACGCGTAAATGCGAATAGCACCGAAAACTCGGGAAAACGGTAATCTTGGTGATAAGAAAACCGCTCTCCTCTCCCTCGGTCGGGCGGGAATTCGCCGGGAAAGCCGCGCTTTCCCGTGCATGAAATTAACGTTTCGAGTAGAAGAGGGTCGCTGACCATGACGCCTTGGGACAGCTGCCCGGTTCCCTCGTAGTCTTCCACGAAGGGGGGGGAGGCGTCAGGGGCATCCTCCACCGGCGTCAGCGGAACGCCGCTACCACCGTCGCCGCGCCGCCACCACCGTCCGGTACCTTCTATTCCATAACACTTCGACTGGTCGATAGTATCTCGAATGCAATTCGCTCGCTCCGTAACAGCTAATTTTAAGCAGCCTATTTATGCTCCTGTTTATTCATTCATGCCGACACCAGGAGCCGAGGGCTAGCATAGTTGCTCGTTTCGTGCAGCTTTTCCATTCGTCCTCCGCCCTGCCTGTCCCCCCCTTTTTCGAAGGTGCCCGAGAGAGGGTCTTTTGCGAGCCAGGCACGCACTCCGCGATCGCGTGTGTGTCGCGCACGCACACCATCGTCGCCGGTTAGAGGTAAACGTGGGGATAGAGAAAACGCGCGTCCGCCAGGATTCGACGCTCGACCGTGAGATTTCGAGTTTCTAGAAAATCTTTGGGTAATGCGGCCGGATAATTGCGCTAGTTATTCTGCCGTGGTCACGGGTAACGCGGCGTCGCGTGACAATGCACTGGAGTCTCGATAATTCGGTTTTCGATGGGACAGGACCCCGTCTGGATTACCGAAAGTCCGGATTAAATGGAATCATCTTTAACCCTTTGAAATCCGACGTTGAGCGTGACTCTACATCTATATTTTTTCCGGCGATTACTATGTCGAGTCATACTCGACATTTTGAAAGTACCGAGAATATACCAACATAAAATTAACTTCTTAAATCAAGTATTGCGAAATTGATGTAAAATAAAACGCATAAATTAATGTGATGTTACTGGGAAGAAAACTGAAAAATTGTTTCGTGTGTAAGGGGTTACAACGTCTGTACAACGAGTTTTAGATAGGTAAAACTATTAAAATCGATCTCTTTATCATAAAAATGACTCTCGGTCTCAATGTTAAAACGTAGCACGGCTTTTTTAACCAATGCATTATCTTACTGATTAAAATTTTTGTCGAGATCCGTCCGTATCAATCGATTGTCCGGACTGGCGCGGTCCGGATCAGCGAGACTCTGCAGTACATTCCATCTACGGGGAATAACAAAGATAGAAATCCTACGGATCGATACGATCCAGCGTTCGATCCGAGAGACGCGCGACGTTCAGTGGTACAACACGGGCGATCTCGGGTCCCCTCGCCCCGTATCGCCAGCGTCGCGACGCGACCGCGTGTCCGTTTCATAGAATACAATAGATCGCCGGTACACACCGGTAACGGTACAAAAGATGTACCGCTCCGTCCTCCCGCGGCTGGTACCTCGGCTGAAATAAGGTACACGAGTATCGCGCGGGTCGGGCACGGCGTGCCCTTATCGCGGGGTGACATCGTACCGACGTATCGTTAAGTACCCTTAACCGCGGTAATCGAGTCGTAACCGGTGACGGACAAGTCCGATAGCCGGCTCACGGGTGCAGACGAGCAGGGGGCTCGTCCTTAGCGAGCGAGTTGCCTCGTAAACTGGCAATCATTGCGCAACGCGGTTACGCGCTTACAAGCGCGTCGCCTCGTAACTTCGCGCGGCCACCTCTCTGGAAACGGTGTACCGGTCGCCGTGAGGTAAACGGTAGGAGAAACGAGTGAGGATGGCGTCGGAGGAAGGGAGAGGAGAGGGAGGGAGGGAGAGAGGGAGAGACGGTGGGTATCCGCGAATTCAGTTATAATCGGGGACTTAAAGTCACCGAATAAACTCGCCGCGTGGTTAACGGTTCCTTGGCAAGGATCTCCCGCCACGCGCGCGAACACGAGAGTTACATTAGCCTGGGGCCGAGATAGCGATACCGTGTAATACCACCACCGTGCGGGTACCGCGGCGACTATTGCGCGGGACGGTACAAAGTCCGGGGCTTTATTTCTCAGGCCCAGACCTTACGCGTACCCGCGGTGTCGAAGGTCCGCGACGATGGTAGGTAGGTAAGTAAGTAACGCGTCGCGTTCGTCCTCGGCTACCGTCGATCGTCCGTTACTTGCGTAGCCGGCCGATCGGACGGCACTTTTGGAAGGAATTACTTTCCGACGATCGTGACGCACGGCACGCGGGAACTCCGGCGGCGCTCAATGGAAACTATTTCGGTGGAATTCGTCGTCGTCGTCGTCCTCGTCGTCCTCGTTGCCGCGCGTAACGGAATAGACGAGGGAGCCGGCGAACGAAGGTGAATCGCGCGATTAGCGGTTACTTATCGTAATAGCGTCGTAAGATTCCGCCGTGCGCGGTATTCGTACGACGCTGTAAATCGATAGCAGCGCGATTATGCCACGGGAACGAGACGATTATGGTCGTCGGAAAGAGTTTATACCGGTAGAGACGAGTCTCGTCTCGGCGGATACCGACAAATATTTCCAGATTCCCTGGATGCCCTTCTTGTTTTTTCTTTCCTGTTTTTTCTTTTTTCTTGTCAGTTTCGTTACGCGCGGAAGTCTCTCGCGTACGAATATCGCCGCGAGGTAAAAGTTCGTTAGGTTCGTTCGTGCTCGAGTGACCGCGCCGATGGATGTGTGGCAGGGCGTGCGAGGAACCCGATCGAAAGAAAAACGTCCCCCGGAGAATATTTCCGCGGCGGAACGGGCTCTCGCCAGGCGAGTACGATCAAAATCGTCGAGTATTATCGAGAGGCCGTTGTAACGATACTCGCGAGCCGATACTGGTCGAGTCGGCTTCCCGCTGTCCTTTTTTGCGTGTCGTCTTAAGTTTCCTCTCGTCCGTTCGTGCTCGCGGAATGGATCGTAGATCCATCGGATGATCGGTATCGATAGGAAACGAGCGGACTCGATATAACTCAGCGCGAGTCGAACCTACGGCGGTTGTATTTGCTCCGCAAAAGTATCTCGTCCCAGTGCGGCCCGGGGGACGGGGTGGGGCGGGGGGTGGGGAAGGGAGGGGCGAAGAGATAAAAGCGGCTTTTGTCTCGACGCGAGTCTTGCACCGGGGCAATTATCAACGATCGTATTCATCGCTCGATTTTCGCGAAGTCACGAAAGAAATTGAACGAAGCGCAAGACCGTTGTACCGATCGACATAGTCTCGGATGTTGTGTCAAAGTTTCGTTCCGAAGCGAGGACGACCGCGAGCGAGTCGTTCTATTTAAACCAATTTCACGATGACTCGTGTTCCGCGAGTAATCGTGACGAGAGGGCACGCGTCGGGTCGATTGAAAAATTCATTCGTAACGAACGGTCGGGACATCGGGAATTTTTGAATGTTCCAGGTCGATCGGTGTTCCGCGGGACGGGACGAAGGGGGGAGAGGGGTTGTCTCACGATTAATAAGAGTCTCGAATCGCGCTCGTACATACGTACTCGATCTCGGTTGGTTCGAGCGACCGTGGGCACCGGGCTTAATAACAAGACGCGTATACACACGGGCAACGATCGCAGAAAGGGACTGGGGGGAGCGGGGGGGCCAGGGAGCGGGCAACCGTAGAGGAGGGTGCCCGAGGAAAGGGGACCGCGGGGAGGGAGGTGGGGGCCTCGCGAAGTCTATAAAGCAAGTCCCGACCTATCCTCCGTCCCCCCCGGTGCCTTGGCATTCCCGCGGGCCGAAAACGCGCGGAGCCAGTCCCATGGATCCAGTCCGAGAGGCTGTAGCGGCCCCTCCCTTCCTTCCTCTTCCTTTCCTTCGTCGTCGTCGTCGTCGTCGTCGTCGTCGCCGCGTACTCTTCTTCTTCTTCTTCTTCTTCTTCTTCTTCGTCATTTCGTCGAGCCGCTCGCCAGGCTTTGCCAGGCTTCGTTCGTGGTTATGCCTATCGCAGTCCGTGTGCCCCGTCCACGGTGCATTGCACCGTGGCCACACGAAGGTGGAAGGAGGGCGAAAGAAAAGAATTGCGGTTTCTGCCTTTCGATAGTCCTTTTGCAGTCTAATAGAAAATTCCATTCGTTTTGGAACCACGACCGCGCGGCGGATACTTGGTCGCGGAGGCTCGGGACACGAGATACAATACAATACATGCGCGCGTACGCTCTCGCTCTTTCTGTTTCTCCCTGCTTCTTTCCTTGGATTCGCCGTTTCGACTACGGTTTTCGGAGGGAAGATATCTTCGGGAGGGATAATCGAGTTTCTTCCCGTGGGTAAAACATCGAGAGTCATTCGATCGGTCTCGTGAAACGTCATTTCGCGAGGTAAGATCTTCCAAATTTTCTCCTTAAATTCTCCGAACGCGACACACCGATCGAGTATTCCTATAATTATGCGACAAAAGCGTCATTTTTCTCCGCTCCTCGGAAAATCCCGAGGATCGTTCGATCGGTTTCCATTCGATTTTCGTCGTTGAAGAGTACACCTGTGTCAGTCGCGTTGCGGAAGGTACGCGCGCGGACTATAGGCACACGGCGAATTCTTCAGCGACTTTTGGCAGGCAGTGTACGGAGAGGGAGGAAAGGGGCGGAGGGGGAGGAAAGGGAAAGGGGAAGCGATGCACCGCCGGCGGTCGTTGGGTGAGGTCAGTGTCGACCGTTCGCGAGTTGGACCGGGCCTCCGGTGCCGGCACGCCTGCACGCTTTGCACGCTTGCACGCCTGCACGTATGCGCGTATTCGCGCGTATGAGTCCTCCCCGTTCACGTGCACGGACGCACACGTAGATACGCGGGACCTCTACGTGCATCGCGTTGCATCCCACAGACACGCGTCGCTGCGGCACTGCACTTGGAGCACGCTGCCTATACACTCCCTCCTTCTCCCTCTCTCTCTCTCTCGAACGATTCTGTCCGTGTATCGAGGCACTGCGTGTACCTCTCTCACGCGCGCAGAGAAGATCCCCGTGTGTACGAGGGACGAGCGTGTGTCGCGGCACTGCATTACGTCTGTGAGAAAGTAAGGATGCGCGTGTGTGCGCGCGTCCGCTCGCGCGACGCGCTCCCGGTTTCGCAGTGTGTTCGCCAGGAGAGGTGCATCGCCCTCCGTCGCTGCGTCAAGGCCAGCGAAAATGCTCGCTCGCTCGCTCGGCTCGTTCGCTCCTTCTCTCTCGTACCTCCCTCCCTCCCCATATCCGTCTCTGTCCCTCGGTCTTTCCCCTACGCCTCCTTTTCTTTCCCTCTTTCAGACACTCCACTAACCGCCGAAAGCCCCGCTTCGCTCCTCTCACCCCCCCCCCCCCGCCCTCCCCCTCCCCTCTCCCCCTCGTCGTCCCCTTACGCTCTTTCCTCAACTGCATCGCGCTACCGCCCCGCCGAGAGAGGAGAAGTAAGAGAAAGAGAGAGAGAGAGGGCGGAGAGGTATTTTCGCCGCGTACGGATTGGGCATTTTGCTGGGTTTAAGGTCAGCGACGACGATGACGCGAATCATTCCTTTTTGCAAGTCGTACCTCTGGCCGGATCGCTCGAGCATCTCCTAAAACGTGTTCTATACAGGGACGGAAAAAAGAACCGAACGTAACCGAAACCGAACCCGAACCAGCCAGGTTAGGAACGGAACGTATGCCGCTCGCGAGATTGTTCCGTTCCGAAGAACGTAACGAAACTGGACACCTCGAGTTGTCGTGACAACTGGGCCCGGAACGTTCCGCTTGGTTCCATCTTCGGAACGGAACAATCTCTCGGGCAGCATACGTTCCGTTCTTCGGAACGGAACGACTTCTCGAACGGCTCACGTTCCGTTTTTTGGAACAGAACAACTTCTTGAACGGCTCACGTTCCGTTTTTCGGAACCGTTCTTTTCCCGAATTAAACTTGGCTCAAATTTTCTTTGCAAATTTGTGTAAGTTGCCACGCCCGTTGAATTTGTGTACGTTGACAGAGGATAGTAACAAATACACTTAACGAAAGATAATAAGAAGCAATTAAATGAAATTGATCGTGTTTCCACGATTGTAAACTAATGCGCAGTAATAAATTCAACTGCGAGAATTAGCAAAATGAAAAATATCTCATTATTTCAAATATCTTTCGGTGTGTTTCTCTGTTAAAACACGTGGCGCATCTTTCATGAACTTGGTTGTTCATATAATAATTATATTTGTTGTTGAAATCTGGCAGAACGACTTCGAAGGTAGTTTATAACTACCAATTCGCCGAAATCGTTGTGCTTCCCTTGCACTCTCTTTCTTTTCATTCATTTCTCTCTCATCGTCAGCTTCGGCACAGCGTGTCAATGACGATTTGCAGGTAGACCTTCGTTCCCAGGTAAACGTCTCTCTCTTTTCCTCCTTCGCTCCCTCGCGCTAGCACTTTGATCGGGAAGTAGCTTTCCTACTCTCGCTCCGTCGCAGTCGCGCTTGTTCCAGATGTTCAACCGCGACGGAGCGAGGGAGGAAGAGAGAAAGTCTTACAGACCTGAAGGTGCAAAAAGGTCGCTATTGTTTCGAGCGGCATCGGAAGACCTTAAGAAAATGTGCTAGTTTTCGGCTATGTTTCCTTTGCGCAGATTGCGGATGAAGAAGCGGAAGAACAAGTACTGAAGATATGAAAAAAAAAATAATTTTATTTACAATTTTTTTTTTCAATTACCCGACAGTATGTATACATACATGTATATGGTCGATTCCACGTCAAATCGCACAGCTAAATTCTTCGAAATTCTGATTTTGAGATATGTTATAGAGGGAGGTGGGACAAGCCACCCATTTGTATTTAATTTGTATTTAATTTTTTATTTTGACTTTCGAGGAGTTATGAGACCTTGAAAAATAATTTGCGTTTTTAAGTTCGATTCAGAATTAATTGTTGTTTAACGAGAATTTTCAACCTTGTTCAAAAAATTCATTTCTCAACGTATAATTCATAAAAATAAAAAAGAATCGTTAATTGACTGTCAGGGCATAAATGTTGCCTGTCTTTACCTCCCTCGCCGCCCCTCGATCGCACTTGGCCAAGAAGAAGGGACGATAATCGGTAAGGTGCGTCCCCTCCCTGCCGCATTTTCGCCCCGTGGGTCCCTCTCTTTCCTACCCGCGCTTCGAGCGAGGGAAGAAGAGAGAAGGTCTTATGCGACGACAATCGAGACTCGACACTTTCTCGCACAATGTACGTTTGCGGTTACATCACGTTATTCGTGACCTGACCAAATTTTGCTAGCCTTTTCTTTGCAAAGTCGTGCAAGTTGCCATTTGCGTTGAATTTATGTATGTTGAGAGACACTACGAATTCGGTAATGTATAAATGTATTAATTACATATATGTGTGTGTGTATGTGTATATATAAATAGTAGGCCAAGTAGAAGTACGCGAGGACTAGACCTTGTATCTTTCCCGGAAAGATTTCTTTTTTCCTACAGAAACTGCAAATTAGTTCGTGGATTATTTATTTCAAGTCGGTATTATACGGCATGAGACATCTGGCTTGCACGTTTTCTATTTTACTTTAATGAATAGACAGAAATACCTACGCTGTGCACGGTACATCCATTATTTTACACAGGTAAACTACCTTTCACATTTACTTTCGGCGGACTTTTATTATTTTCTCTATGTTCTATTATGCCAGCGATGAACGTTCCTGAATTGTAGTCAAAACCCTCTCATTATGTGTCATGATGACCGTGTTATTATAATGCTATTGAACCATAAAACTCGGGTCAGCGCATTTGGGCGCGGTCGTTTTGGGCCCACCGGGTGAGTCTGAGTGGGCAAATTCCAGGACCTGTGCCTCAATTTCTTCGAATCGAGCCACCGCATAACGGTTCCAAGCTGCCTTTTCCTCGTCAAAATTGTGTTACCCTACAACAGCTTAATCGGTTTCGATGTGTTTTGTTTGTTTTAAATAAATAAAAGCGGTTCATATCTTCCGGTTGCGTATGTGCTTAAAAGTTTGCCGAAGTCGGTTAAAAACTATCGTTAAAATAAGAATTTTACATAATTTCAGCAAACTGTAGTGCACATGCACGACCGGAAGCTATGAACCTATTTTAAATTATTTTTTAACCCTTTTTTACAAGGGGACGCTACGACATTAGGGTTACCGATTCGGTCGAAATTGATACTACGTGATCCTTAACACCCCCCGTTTACTGTGTAAAGTATTAGGACCCGCGGTAAACTGTTCGCAAAATTAATTTTTATTACATTTCGAGCAAGTCATATCCTGTAAAAGTAACGCAATATCGGTTAGATTCTGATAACTTTGGCGCCAAAAAACGATGATGTTTTTAGATAAAGCTCATCGAGTTGAGAAGAAAAGTCCTGTACGAAAAATCGATATCTCGAATAGTTTTCGAGATATCGAATTTTTAAATTAAAAAATTTCCTTTTTTTTAATTTTATTCAATTGCATTATATTTTTATTTTATTTACTCAATTCTGATAATTTTGGCGACCCAAAAGTGTCCCAATTTTTCAATGTCTGAAACTCCTGGAATGTGGAAATAAAAGATAACAAAATTCAGCATTCGGCAGAGGGACCCATGCGGCGAAAATTCGACAGGGTGAACACGCGTATTGCCTACTCTCGCCCCTTCTCCTCGGCCGAGGGAAGCGAGGGATGTAAACAGAAACAGAATTTAGCTCTAGAGTCCACGTTCATTGTCTAAGGTGTCGACTCTCGGTTGTCACGGCATAAGACCTTCTCTCTCCCTCTCGCGCTCGAAGCGCGGGTAGGAAAGAGAGGGACCCACGAGGCGAAAATGCGGCAGGGTGGGGACGCGCATTACCGACTCTCGTCCTCGTCCCTTCTTCGCGGCCATGTGCGAACGCGAGAGGCGACGGACGAGGGAAAGAGAGTATTGGCGCCCAAACGAGCGCATTTTCTTAAAGCCTTCCAATGCCCCTTGAAGCAACGTTTCTGCAGCGTTGATATATAGGTAATAAAACATCTGGTCGCTAGACTCACTCGGGTTCGAGGAATTCGGGCGCAAGGTAAAGTTCGGTATCCCAGGTACACAGTCCACCACCCTCTTCAAGTCTCTCCGTCATCCACGGGGTGGAAATTAAAAATTACAATTACCACTCTCTACTAAATAGTAAAAATATGATAAAAATAAATACATGAACACATCCGTCAGCGTAAGGAAATTCTCTGATTCCTTGGCGACGATATGTTTCCCTTTTTACGTTCGTAAAATTCGTGGATTTGCTGACTTCCATATTGTTGTTTGATATATATGGTCGATTCCACGTCAAATCGCACAGCTAAATTCTTCGAAATTCTGATTTTGAGATATGTTATAGAGGGAGGTGAGACAAGCAAATTATTCTACGGCAAACCAGACCGCGCCTAGAAATGTTTGAAGTAAAAGTGTCCCAATTTTTCAAAGTCTCATAACTCCTCGAAAGTCAAAATAAAAAATAAAAAAAAATTCGGGTGGCTTGTCTCACCTCCCTCTATAACATATCTCAAAATCAGAATTTCGAAGAATTTAGCTGTGCGATTTGACGTGGAATCGACCATATACATGTATGTATACATACTGTCGGGTAATTGAAAAAAAAAATTGTAAATAAAATTATTTTTTTTTTTTCATATCTTCAGTACTTGTTCTTCCGCTTCTTCATCCGCAATCTGCGCAAAGGAAACATAGCCGAAAACTAGCACATTTTCTTAAGGTCTTCCGATGCCGCTCGGAACAATAGCGACCTTTTTGCACCTTCAGGTCTGTAAGACTTTCTCTCTTCCTCCCTCGCTCCGTCGCGGTTGAACATCTGGAACAAGCGCGACTGCGACGGAGCGAGAGTAGGAAAGCTGCTTCCCGATCAAAGTGCTAGCGCGAGGGAGCGAAGGAGGAAAAGAGAGAGACGTTTACCTGGGAACGAAGGTCTACCTGCAAATCGTCATTGACACGCTGTGCCGAAGCTGACGATGAGAGAGAAATGAATGAAAAGAAAGAGAGTGCAAGGGAAGCACAACGATTTCGGCGAATTGGTAGTTATAAACTACCTTCGAAGGCGTTCTGCCAGATTTCAACAACAAATATAATTATTATATGAACAACCAAGTTCATGAAAGATGCGCCACGTGTTTTAACAGAGAAACACACCGAAAGATATTTGAAATAATGAGATATTTTTCATTTTGCTAATTATCGCAGTTGAATTTATTACTGCGCATTAGTTTACAATCGTGGAAACACGATCAATTTCATTTAATTGCTTCTTATTATCTTTCGTTAAGTGTATTTGTTACTATCCTCTGTCAACGTACACAAATTCAACGGGCGTGGCAACTTACACAAATTTGCAAAGAAAATTTGAGCCAAGTTTAATTCGGGAAAAGAACGGTTCCGAAAAACGGAACGTGAGCCGTTCAAGAAGTTGTTCTGTTCCAAAAAACGGAACGTGAGCCGTTCGAGAAGTCGTTCCGTTCCGAAGAACGGAACGTATGCTGCCCGAGAGATTGTTCCGTTCCGAAGATGGAACCAAGTGGAACGTTCCGGGCCCAGTTGTCACGACAACTCGAGGTGTCCAGTTTCGTTACGTTCTTCGGAACGGAACAATCTCTCGGGCGGCATACGTTCCGTTCCTTACCTGGATGGTTCGGTTCGGTTTCGGTTTCGTTTTCCGTCCCTGGTTCTATATAGTACGTTGGCGATCCACACTGCGCGTCCGACGGCGGCATTGAAAATTCTCGGGAACGAAGTAAAAAAAAAAAAGAATTGAAATTCACGCTAATTCGCCGTAGTTGCACGGTGGGAGCGTTTCGACGCGAACTTTTGTTCGTCGGCCGAAGAAAAAGAGAAAGAAAAAACGTATTTCGCGTCGTCGTAGATAAGAAACGCGTGCTACCCGAACGTTTGGATCGACGCTTTACGCGAAATGGGTTTTAGGCTGATCATTACTGGTAGTACCTACTCATTAGACAATGGCTGGCTTTATCTCCTTCCCTTTCTCTCTCCTTCTCTTTTTCTCGCTGTGTAGATCGTTACGGTAGCTGACCTACTCTTTAACTGTATCGGTCGAGCCGAATGACGAGGGAAATGCAAAACTCGTGCAACATAATTGACGAGAATAAAGATGCCGACGTTACGCGCGCAGGAATCTCGAATTTTCGTGGGTCAAACTCAAAATCTGGCGAATCGCCGGTGAATTTTTCGCACATTCGGGTTCCCGCTAATATCGTATGTTTCTTCGCGATCGAGATTTATTCGTAGCGAAGCAGTGTTTTTACCGAACAAAATTATCCCGCGTAAGAATGAACGTTTCGAAACTTCCTCGTAGGTGTACATATGTACCACGAATGAAACGCTTATACCCTTGGCGCGTAATATGAGTTTCGAAATCATTCCCCCTCGAAATGAGATTTATTACTGTCCCGTCGATAAGAAATGGTGGGATCTAGACGGGCTGTAAAATTCAGCGGTCCCAGCGGACCGCGTTCGTTACAGCTATCGTCTATCTGCCGCGCGGACGCCTTTGGAACAGGTGTTCTCAGGTGTGGCACGAATTATTGTTGAACATCAGCTTACGGCAAGTTAACGTTGAGCCAACGATACTACGGCTGCGCTAGCAATAAGTGCGAAGTGTTTATGGGTTATGAGCGATAAACCCTATGCAAACTTGAGGCGCAAGCGTAACACCGTAAAATATTAACTCGCAACAAACTAATTAGCGCACGTTCAAAGTATCAACTTATAAGAAACTAATTAAGTCTAAGGAGTATTATCGACTCGTAACGAATTCATTAACTGTTTTGCTATAGGCCTACTTTTTGCAGATACAATCTCCATTGAAATATACGGGTATAATTATGACCCGAGACGGTGTTGTTCGTTTAACGATGCCCTTGTTATTCCCGAAGAATCGCTCGTCGTGTTTCGTCTGTCGAGCGAATTTAACGTTCGATTCGGCACCGATCAATCGGTCGCCCCTCTGACGCCGAAAGGCGAGATTAAAATTGACGAGCATCCCTTTAAGATATTCCGAACGAAACGATGCGCGACGCGGTCCCGAGCAGGATTAAAGGAGACCGTCCGCGAGCTTGAAAAGATTGAGAAACATCGTCCTGACACCCACGCGCGGAGCTTCGAAAATGCACTTCTCTTTCCTCTCGCGAGGAGAGAACTCTATTATGCTCCAAGTTCCGTGGCCTCGTGCTCGCGCGACGAAACAAGGAAATAACTATATACGCCGGAAAGTGAGAAACGTGGAGAGACAGAGAGAGAGAGAAGAGAGATAAAAAGTGAGAGATGGCGAGGCAGACGAGGGTGGCAGACTAACAAGAGAAAAAGAGATACTCGGGAAAGAGGGAGAAGCTGAAAGGACGACGGGGACAGGGAGAAGGGAAGAAATACGGTGAGCGTTAAAGACGAGAAAGAGAAGGTACGAAGGTTCCGCGAAGCGTAGGTACGGGCTCCGTGCCTCGGAATTATGCAACGATGAAGTTTTAGTGGGCCGTATAGTTACGCCATAGAATAGTCGTTCGCTTATAGTCGCCTCCTACTGTCGTGCAGCAGCTTTCGTACGCGGGCGTCCCCCCCTCCCCCCCTCTCTCTCTCTCTCCCTCGCCCTCCGACTTTTCGCAACAACGAAATGTGCGTTTTGCCGCGGATTTCTACCGTCACGCGTTACGGATCCGCACGACCGCGTGTGCGCGCAGCTAAACGCGCATCGTTATCGGAGTACTTGGACTTAACGTAATCCTTGCCAACCGTTGCCAGCGTCCTGCGGTAAGAAGACGCTCCTCGTGGTTGCCTAATTGTGCGTCGCGTTCGACGTTGTCTGCCGAGTTGTGACGTTACCGAGATACTCGCGACGATAAGGGGGAGAGCCGGCGATTTCGTCGTTACGATAAAACGCAACGACGGGGAAGAGAAGTGTCGGGCGAACGAAATGACGAAATTCGATAGCGGGCGAGAAGAGAAACGTAGAATTCTGAAAGCGCGCACCTCGCAGACACTGCGCGGTCGCGTCTTTAGGCGGCCATTACGCGCACCCGTAACTCAATTTTAATGCGCCGACCTTGGGGAACGACATAACGCAGCCTACAAACGGCAAAGTTCTCTCTTTGTCCTAAGTGCAGCGCGGCATGCGGCGGAACAGAGGCGACATTCTCGGAATGGATTCATGGTCGTTGCTGGTGCCAATTTGCTTGACCTTGCGTCGAGTTGGCGAGGAGGTTTTGACACACGAAGGAAAGATCCGCGAGAGAGGGAGAGTGAGAAAAAGACGGAGAAACAGAGGGAAAAAGAGAGTGTCACGGTGGCAAACCGGGGGGGCGGACGTCAACGAACCGCGGCGAACGACGAAAATATAATCCCTCGCGAGTTTTCGAGAACCTTTTCGGACTCGCGTTCCCTACCTCCGCGTTAGAAGAGTGTCTCGTAAACATTCCCCTCGCCTAATTATGTATTACGATCTCGTTTTCACGGCGGTCGCTTCACTCGGAATACTTCTCGGGACACTTTGATGCCGAGCTCGCTGCGATTCCGAAACAGTTTACGTTCTTCTCGAACGACTTCCCCGTACGTAGGTGCCGGTTCACGGAATGCCGGCTGTAACTGGCGCAGTAGGTAGGCAGCGATAAATAAATAATACCGATCGAACTTGTAGCCGCGCGATAGGCGTGTACCTGACCAGAGAACGCTTGCCCACGTGTCTACGTTACTTTCTTTCCGCCGGCCGTTTCGATTTCAAGACTGCGGGGCAACAATCGGTTCCCGGCTACGCGCGAATTAGACGTCAAACGGTACACGTCTTAATTGCCCGATATCGCGATCCTCGTTACGAGCGTTGCCGAGAAGTTTCAGGGAAACCGACGCCGGCAGCGTTCCTATCTCCCGTCCCTCGTTACGAATATTATTCCGTCGGCATTGCGAGCATGACGAGGGATTTTCTTGTTTCTCTAGGTGCAAAGTATCGCCATGCAGATGTGAATTATTCACCGGTATCGAACGGTTTTATCTGGCCAGTTACCGTGACACGATTCCCGGGAATCCAAGATGCGTCGTTTAGGATAAAGAAAAGAGCGAAGCGTTCGATCGCAATCGCGTTTCTTCCGTCTCCTCGCGCGCGCGCGCGCGAATTAAATATCGGACATTAAACCTTGGAGATGTTGCGTCGATCCGATGATTCGAGTTATTTGATACGTTCGAACGTACTACTCGTCGTAATCCGCGGTGTCGATGCCTATATTGTTCGATAAAAATAGATCTTCGATAAATTTCCAGGTACGAGATAAAGCTCGACGCGACAAGTTTCGAGAGCTTTGTATTATACTAAACGCGCGACGGCACGTGCCGGCACCGGTGACGTTGCCGACGAAATTCGAGGAACATCGATCGCCGCTCGATAACTAATCTACGTTTACTTCGCGGCGCAATTAGCGGATATATCCGAGGCGCGTATCGGCCCGTTTAGCGACTCCGTTCCGGACGGGATTATCGTGGAAAAATATCGGCCGCTCTCATTTTGCTCTCCCGTATATAAATAAAATCAATCGGCCAGCCACCGGTCGGAACGGCGCGCGAATATAGACCCCGGGATAAACGTAACGTTCGCCGGAAAAATCACGGCTGGCACGTTCATTTTCCGAATGGAAAACTGCGAAACGCTCGCCACCGGCCGGCAATGTTATTTTCCGACGCGCGGACTCTATTTAAATAGCGATTAAAATTGATGTTGGCATTGACCCTGCCGAGAATCCGCTTTACGAATTCGCGCGAATCGCGGCAACGCGTTACGATATTAGACTAACTAACCGTAAAGCGCATTAGCGTGCAACCTACCGTAATCATATTTATCGCGCCGTTTCAATTAATTATTTTCGCGTCGTGTCCTAATTCTGCTTTCCGAACGGACCCCGCCGCGTACTCGCCGCCCGCTAGGCGCGAGTAATTTAAACAGCTATTAACGCGGAATACAGCGCGGGGCGATCCATTACGCGCTGAAAATCTGTTTTATTAAATACCGCCGCGGACGCGTCGTCGCGCGTCGTATCGTGGGGGGGGGGGGGGGGGGAAACGCAATTTTCCTTTCGCAACGCCACGACCCCGTTACGCGCTCCGCGCGCAGTTTTTATCTCGCGCACAAAGTTTTGGTAGGAGAGTCGCGAGAGCGCGTTACCAACGAGAGATAACGCTTGTCACCCTCGCGGAATTCTAAAAGAGCGATCGCTAAAAATTTCCACGTGGAGGACAAAAGCTCGTCTCCCCCTACCCTCCCACCCAAACGTTCCGCTACCCATCTACCCCCCCCCAGCCCCCTCTGCGGGAAAGGTGGTGGTTAAGGGCAAAAATCA
Source organism: Pemphredon lugubris (assembly GCA_933228935.1). Classification (NCBI taxonomy): domain Eukaryota; kingdom Metazoa; phylum Arthropoda; class Insecta; order Hymenoptera; family Crabronidae; genus Pemphredon; species Pemphredon lugubris. The sequence continues at coordinate 52,334,284 of OW121817.1, read as the reverse complement.
GGTGAGCGCCTATTGTTATTTAGTTAATATCAAGCCGCTTCCTCCCGAAGTGGTAAAACTGCGTTCGCTTTAATGCCACTGTACGCGGAGTGCGCGGACGCATTGTCCCGAACCCGATGCCCAACGGGGTCCGATTATAAATCCACGATGCACCTACTTCGCTTAATCCACGCGCACACGTTTACCCGCCTTTCGGCGTGTGCGAGCGCGCGCTCCGTGCCCCGCTACCTACGCGACAATGCGTTTCGCGGCGAATACGCGGATTTATCGACGATACAGAGACAATGAGCGCGGGCTAGATAGGATAGGTACGGACCGGAGCCACGTCGAATTCCCGCGAAAACCTCTTAACTTTCGGCATTGTTACCGGGATAATGTCTCTCTCTCTCTCTCTCTCTCTCTCTCTCTCTCTCTTCCCCGGCGATATCTGTTTATCAGAATTGCTGCCGCGAGAGAGACACGGAGAGAGAGAGAGAGAGAGCGTGAGTGAGAGGGGAGGGGGTGGGGGGCGGGGGGGGAGAGAGGGACGACGAGGATTATTTGCGCGGCTCGTTTCAAACGATCCGCCGCGCCGGTTACGCAGATGCACCGCTGAAAGAAGCGGTCGTTGAGCTTCCGCTTAGCCGACGGTTTTTGCGAAACTATGTTACGGGAGGCAGCGCTCTCTGTCCGATATCGATCCACCCTTCGATAATTTCCAGTGCGACGATCAAGGAGCGGCCGCGTGCATTGTTATTTAAACGCCAACGCGTGGAAGCGCGATAAATTCCCGTGGCTCGGTGTAATGTATAATTAAAGATGGTTATTGCCGAGCTGCGTTCTTAATTATCGACTACGCGCGTCTCTGACGCGGAATTTCTCCTCTCGCACCGCGAGCAATGTCGCTCGTTTACCAGCGATACTCTACCCCGAACAGGAACGAGAGCGAAGGAGGATGAGGGCGCAGCGGGAGATCCGGCCGAACGAGAGTAACGAAATTAAATCGAGCGAACGCGGCGGGTGTATCGGACGGTGATATCGGCACGGGACGAATCGCGAGGACCGATTTCGTTCGAGCGCGAAAAAGCTTCGAGGAGCGAGCGAGAGAAAGAGAGAGCGAGAGAGCGCGCGGAGGCGAGGAACGGCAGTCGAAGGTTTTCGATTCACGGCAGAGTTCGAGGTCGGACCTTGTCTACCTACCGAATACTCGCTCGGCTTTAGGCCCGCCCCCGACCTTCGTCGCGGGTTGAACTAAGGACGGCCTCGATTCGTTTTATTAACATTTCGCTTCGGCAAACATTCGGGCCGAGGGATCGACCTACCTCGAGGTTAAAGTCGCGCGTGGTGGGGGGGGGGGGAGGGGGTTGGGGGGAGGCGGAGGTGTGGAAATAAATGGATGGATGGATCCGATTTGACGACGACGGTAGGCACGCCGAGAAACGAAAATACCATCGCTTTGAACATCGCTTTGACACTGTTTTCGTTAAGGGATCCGATCGCAACGGGATTCGGGTGAAAACGATGCGCCCGGAGTGCAGCGTCCCACGTTTCGTTAATTACCTCGTCCGACGAGAGAAAATTATCCACGTAACGTCCCCTATCTTTAGAACAGGCTCTCGTGTCTTGTCGCGCCGAGAACTATCTCCGGTGGCTATCAACGTGTAACGGTTTGTACGGGAGTCGACGAGAACTGTCGTGAAATCAAATGTAATTGTAACGTCTGCTTTAAAACGTAACTAGACCCGCCGGATTACCGGCATCATTAACGCGAGCGTCGCGGTAATGGAGCGGAGCTTTACACTTTCGAGGAAACAGTCAATTTTTCTACGCCGTTACGTAACGCCGACAAGCGGTTTGCATTCGAGGGGAAAGTATTGACGCAGCTGCAGCGGCGGCGGTGACGCGCGTCGTTCGAGTTGATACCGCGAGCGCGTACTTTTACGTTGATGCACCTGACCGTGGCATTGAACGTAATGCCGGCGGAACGCGTGCACCTTTTTTTTCGTACGTTTCGCGCTTTTAACCGTAAGTTCGTTCGAGGACAATCTTTGCGTCTCGACGGGAAAGTCAAGGGCATCGTTGGTCCGACGGCTGATTCGAAACTCCGTTTCCGTTGGCTCCTTGTCGTCGTCGTCGTCGTAGTCGGCGTCGTTGAGTTGGATCCTGCTTATTTTCGCGAATTGTATAGCCTCGACTCGATAGACCGAGGGACGCACGCCGTTCGTTTCAACTGCCCAGCGGCTGATATTTTTTGCGATGCCAGCTTGTTATTTTTCCGACGCGTCCGGGCAGTCACGCATTTGCGATCATTTTTACACGCTTCGCGGGGGAGGAACAAAAAAAAAAGAGTGATGAAAATCAAATCCGACGACGAGCAATTTTGCTGAAATTCGACTTCGAAAATAAATGCGACGAAACTATTATATGTAGACGGGTGGAGGTCCGATTCGATCATCCGGCAGCTGAACGTTATTACCGGTATTATCTTATTCGGGGTTTCCGTGAAACGAATCGAACGATCGCCACCGCGACTCCCTCGAGCGATTATTTCGGATAAAACGATCGTCGAGCCTCGACGGCACCGCGGTCCCGCGGTTTTGAGATAAATCTGATTTCTCGATTAATATAATACATTTGAAGAGCGTGTATCTCGTCCTCCCCCTTCCTCCCCCTCTTCCCTACCCCTACCCCCCCCCCCCCCCCTCCCGAAATGGTTTTTCAATTACCCTCGCGTGGCGTCGAGTGCCTTCGACGTCAAGGATGAAATAAAATTTACTCGCCTAACGGGGTAGCGCGTCATCGGTTCGAGTCGAATCACCGAGCGGTCATTGCACCGTCGGTAGGCTCTGTCAATGAAGCGGGCCGAGTGCTCGCTCTAATTTCGATCAATTAATAAAAGACTGAGGCTGCTGCCCCGCTAGGAAGGGTTCTCCTCTCTCTTTCCTTATGGAATTAAGCGAAACCGCGTTCGGGATTCGCTTCCTCCTATGAAATCTCCAACCCGGAAATTTCTCAACAGACCCGAGCGACCGATCGCGTCTCCTCACCCATCGATTTTCAACGATCGACGTTTGCTCCGTCGATCTCACCGCCACTCGCGTTCCCCCGTAACGTTCGTCGCGATTGCCTAATTATCCGAGCACATCAGCGCGAATCCACCGAAAGACAAACTTCCCGGGGATCCGTCTCCGGCCGGAGAATAAAGACGGCTACCATTTCCGTTTCTTTTCCGTTTTTTCTTTTTCCTTACCCTCCGAATCTCCGCGAAGGGAGACGCGGCGCAAGGAAACGTCGAAGAAAGGGAGAAAGTCCCGGTGATTCGTACGAAGCGCCGATAACTCCCGTTATCGATCGCTACGCCGGATGCAGGTTTATAAGCCTTTCAGATTACACGGTCCCCTCGGCGGTGCATCGAATGCAACTTCCCCACCCCTCGGCCCACCCTGCCCCGCGCCACGAGACCCTTCCGCGCGATTTATCAACCTCGCCCCCCCTCGACGCAACCCCCCGCCCCCTCCCTCCCACGTCGCTCCTCTTCCTCTGAGTCCTCCTCTTGCCCCCCCAATGTCCCCCACCACCCACCCTCTGGCCCCCCTTAACTCGCTCCGCCGGCGCAGTTTTGCAATTTCAACCTCATTTTTGTGCATCGCTATCGCACCGGGCAAACACGATAAAGCGAGCTGACTTTATCAGGTACCGGCGCTTATCGGCGCGTTCTATTTTTTCAGGCCACTCAGGCATTTTCGCAAGAGCCCGCTTTCACGCGCTATCCATGGCTACGCGAAGACAACGATGACGAGGAACATAAAAGATCGTCGCGTCGCAGCGATTCGTCCGTCTCCAGTCCCCCCCCCCCCCGCTTTAATATCATCCGCGGATCGCTATCAGATAGTTTGCGCGTTACGCGTGAGGGGCGGAAAAACTAAGTTTGCGTCTTAGTTTTTCCTCACCCTTACGGTGTTGAATGAGATTTAGTTGTTTCACGTGACAAGTTCGACTTGCGTAGATGAACAACAAAATAATGAAAAGTTATTATTTAAGGTTGGCACATTATTGCCGATTTTCTGTATAGTCGGGAGAACCCTTGGCTTTAAATCGCAATTTATCGCTTTACGACGAGTCGGCGTTCGTGGAAATAAATATTTTGTAAAATAAATGAACGTCGCGTATGGGCCGGACGTATATCGTGGCATTAATAATTAAATATATCTTTATCCTCGTTCGCGATGAAATATGTTGAAACGGCGTGGACGCGAATTTCCACGATTGTCGGCGATCTTAATGGCGACGGCGGGTGGCGTGGACACATTTTCCCAACGGCTCGACTCGCTCCACCGATGACAACCCGTCGTATAATTCCAGTCGTTTGTATCGCGTATAAAGAGGCAAACGAGCATTTACGAGAGTGAAAGTGCATCGCGAATCTCGTGGTTTCCGAACTTCCTACCGCTCGGGGAGCGGCGAAACCTGAAATTTGGCGCCGTGCGAGCAATTTTCCGCGTGCGATTTCTACTTCCTAATGCCCCGGTGCGCGTATCGCGAGAGAGTCTCAGAAGTCGAACGGCGAGTCAAAGATTTCTCTGGAGGAGCGACTCTTTCTTATCCTACGATTCGTTTACTTAACTGATCGCGGGTATTGTCGAAACGTTCGTTCCACGAGATGGCGCGATATTAATTCATTCATAAGCAAACGTGTAAATACCATTGCACCGTACGAGTGGCAATTGAAATGCAAGGAAATCGCAATTCTCCACGGCTTGCCTCGAATTCCTGCATTCGATTCCTAGGAATTCCTTTGTCGCGACGTATCTTCGAATCGACATTCCCTGCTCGAAATAAAATTTCAAATTAAATTTAGAGGCGCGTCGAGGGTGAAATTTCGAGGTTGAATATCGGTGGATTATCCGACGATCGGACGTTCCGCATCTTATTACCGACGAAGGATCATCGGGTTACAAATAATTCATAGATCCTTTCCTTCCTCCCCCCTCCCTCTCTCTCTCTCTCTCTCTCTCTCTCTCTAACGATTCCATTCTCCGTAATAAATATTCATGAGCGTCGCGACGCTTCTGCAAACCTCCCCTCCCCTCCCCCGCTGTAAATCGTGATCGTCTCTGCTGCGGGTACCGGCGATCTCATGAAAACTTGGGCTTTACGTAACAAGATGGACGCGCCAGTTTCCGTGTGCCTTTCACGCGGCAAGGCCACAGAAGCACGCCGAGTCGCCGTGGGATCGTAAGGGCGCGTTTACACGCGTCCGATTCCGCGTGTACGTGCCCCTACGTGGCCGTTACGCGTGCACGCCCGTGTCTGTGTTCGAAACCTCAATGCGGCTGGATATACACACGATGCAAAATGCTGCGCGTAGGTAGTCGCACCAGTGCCTCCCAACCTACCGGTACCGCCGAACAACACTTAATGGCTTTGCCTCCTCTATTATCGAATATTATTATCGAATTTCTTTGAAAAAAGAGAATGCGAAAATTTCTATCGAGCCCGCCCCGACGGTTCGTCGAAGGCTCACTGCGCGATCGACGAGGATGTCCTTAACCCTTTCATTGCCGATCGAAAATGTTCTACGTGAGCAAAAGTTAAAAACCAAAATTAAAGATCTTTGAAATCTTCTAAATTTATATGATACAAAGTTTGAAAGTATTCTGTATAGGCTCGTTTTAATGCACGAGGCTTCTACTTTCGCCTACCGCGGGTCACTTTTCTCTACGAATTTCCAAATTATTTTCAGACAGAGTAACTCTAGCGAAACAAATGTTAACATTAGAACTACCGACGATTAATGTATAACCTACTTCTACAATTTTTTCACCAATTTTTAAAATTATACATCTTCACACTACTTAGAAATAAATTGTCGTTCATATAGTGTACTTAAAAATGGTAAATTTGAGTAGCCTTGAACAAAAATTTCAAACCAGTCAAAATGACTGATCCGGTAGTTCTACCGTTAACGCGCCATCGCACGCACAACCATATATCGGCGTTGCTACATTTCGAGAGTGTTTTGCTAACAACGATATACCGTTGTTCGGCGCTATAAGGGTTAAGTAAACCCTGGAAACAACCGGAATAACGGTCGCGCGAATCCTTGAAAACCGTGTGCCCGTGTGCGACGTTAGATCACGCTAACTCGCGTCGCGGTGGCACAATTATCGGCAAACATTTCAATTCCTGCCAAGCGTGTCGGGTGCTACGTACTTACGTGATACGGCCGCCGGCGATCGGGGAGGGGAGGGGAGCCTAAAATCGCATCGGGGGAAGAAAAGAAAAAAAGAAAAATGTTGAAGGAATACCGATGGGAAATACTGGCGCGATCGGGCCGATCTCCGTCAGCCTCGCGAGCCAAGACCATGAACCGATCGTGGGAGCCTGGAGCTGAACGTTAGACGCACGCCGACGCTAAGAAATATCCGAGACCGGCGTGTTTTCTCTCCCTCGCGTCTTTCTCTTTCCCTTTTCCTTTTTCTATTTCATTCACTTCTCCCCGTCTCTCTGTCCCCTCCTCCCTCGCATTCGCGCCGTTCCCTCTCCTCCGTCTCTGCCTCTCTTGCCCTCCACCTCTCGCGGCACTCGTATTTTGCAGATCGATCCGCAGAGATCGCGAAGCCTCTTACTTTCCATGCCGATGAGCCCTATCGCGGCCGTACCTGGCACCCGGTCAACCGATTACGTAGATCGGATGCTATTCGCCGCGAATCTAACGTAAACGCTCACACCTGCTTCCGTGCGGTCTCGTTTGGGGCTCGATCGTTTTGTTCTCGAACCTCTCGCTGGTGTGTACTCGTTGCACTTGCGAGAAGGCTAACGGCGCAATTGCGACGTAGTAATCGTGGCGCGTGGTGAGCTCGAAGAACTTTGGCAATGGAAACTCGGCACTCGGGAAGAGCGTGCGAATGCGCGAGCCGGTTTGTCCGCGTGGGAGGCGAGGAAGAGCGAAATCGGTAAGAGCCGAGAAAATGCGCGAAAGATGTCGAATCCACGACGGTTGGAAATATTATCCTACTAACGCGTCGTTAATTGTTAAGGTGCGCTAATATTCAAATAAATCGAGATCGCGTATACCTGTTGTATCACCACCACCGATACCTCCACGATAGGAATGCGTAATTGCCCGGCCACTCGGATACTGGGAGGAGCCGATCGTAGTTATTCGTCTGATCAGCGCGGTACGTGGGTCGAGAGTAAAAATCGTTTATTTAATATAGATCGAGCGTAACCCCGATCGATGAAACGAATCGGTCTCCCCCCTACCCCCCTACCCCTCCGCCGTTCGCGTTCTCCGTCGCTACCTTGAAAGATCTCGACCGAGGAACGATCCTTTGACTTTTGGCTTCGACGCTTGATTCCTTCGCGAGCGAACGAACGAACGCCTCTTACTTTCGTACCGATCGCACGGCACGGCGTTTCCATTCACGTTTCCATTCACCGGCTGTCAGAAGTTACGAGCGAGTCTTTCAGTGTCGATTATATTATCCGCGTTTAAAAGCACTGATTACGAATCGCCGCTCCCGCTCGCACGATTCTTCCACCGCGACGCCGCGCCGCCGCCGACGTGACGTTTGTTTTCGTCCCACCTGGCGCGTTGCGCCCGTTACGAATGGTTCGCGAGTTTGTTAAAAGGGACACAGCTCTGCCATTATCAAAATAATATGATAACGAATCGGGGAAACTTTTAACGAGACTCCGATGCATTTAATCCGCCGCGAACGGATCTCCGTGGCAAGCAGGAAAATTGTGTTACGTCGTAGCTGACGGAATTTCGCGCGCCCGGCGACCCGGAACACTTTTTTTTTCTTTTTTTTTTTCGTTCGTTTTTTGTTAACAACTCACCACGCGTTTTCTGGAAATCCAAACGACGCGTTAATAAAACTCGTCACGCGTTTTCTCGGCATTCGAGCGTCTGGCCGAGTGGTCGACGATACTTTAGCTCTGGAAGAAACGTGAAAAAACTTCGGATCGTTAGCCGTCGCGTCGGTGTAACGGCGAAGCGTTTCAAAAAATCACAATTACGAGGCGACTGACGGGGTCGACGCCGTAAGTCGATAAATCCGTGCGCGTGCGGCAATCGCATTTTGGATTATCCCGACAGAGACCTTTCTCTCCGTCGGAGCGAACGCGGAGCACGAGGAGTCGTGCCAGTGGCGTTTTAGCCTTCGACGGTGATTTTTACGATCGATCACGAGGAATGCCGGCTCGCAACGCCGGCTTTAAGAGGCTCGATCCACAACGACCGGTGGCCCACGCGCGATCGCGGTGCCACCGCTCCTCGAAACCCGAGCTACTTTTCGCGAGGAAATCGTCGCGCATCTTGGGAAGCGGTCGCTGGACGAAATGTGGAGGGGCTCGCGTTTAACGAACCGTTTGCTCGATCGCGGTAACGAGAAGAGCGTATGGGGTAGACGAACGAATCGTGGGTTCAGGAACCCAATTTACGATTGTAGAATTTAATGCGTACGCACGGATATTTTAACGCTAGGTTTACGGACGTTTTTTATGTACCCATCTCTGCGGATATCCGTAAATTTGACAACAGAGGATTTCGAAATTAGAAAGCTCTGAAGAATATTAAACTTGATACATATTTATCACGTTAAATTGACAAAATTTCGTTCAAATGGTAGAAGACAAATATTTCTGCGATTTCCTTTAGGAAATTTGAAATGCTCCAAAACGACGCGCGACGTAGTCCCAATTAAGCGAGTACCTTTAATTTAATCCCCGGAATCGCAAGGAGGTAACCTCGGGTTACCTAGCCGTCGGCGTGCGAGCGTCGTCGATTCATCGATTCCGCGCAACGGATCTGCATTTTCAATCGCGGGGGGGGGGGGGAATCGGTTTGTTGTCGCGTTTCTCTCCCGGCGTACTTACGCATCTCGCCGATGCGCGTGTACACGGCAGTGACACGCCGAGGCATGCGTGCCATCTGTCGCTCCATGTGCACCGCGGCTTAAGCCGCGTACACGCTGCACACGAACGAAACGAGTCGAACGACCGTACGGAGGCCGTGTAATTTAACTATTTTTCATCGCTCCGGCCCGATCGTCGACTTCGAACGGCGGAACAGAAGGCTCTCTCCTTCCTCCTCGCGTGGGAAACTCGCCCTGTCCCCCCCACCCCCCCGGTTCTTCCGTGGCCGAACAATGCTACGGATTACGAAAGCGTCTCGTAATTCGTATTGTCCGACTTTTGATCGTGGCTCGGGGAGACCGAATAAAGAAAGAAAGGAAGACGAAGAAGAGGTGGAGGAAAAAGAAGAAGAGAAACGAAGGAGAAAAAGAATCCTACGATCGCGTGCCTCCGGCGGCGACGCGAAACAACGCGATCCACCGAATCGCCGTGCCATCGTCCGGCACACGAGTCCCGCTAAATGCCGTCTGTCGTCGCGTCGCTTATTTGCGGCGGCGAAATTTTACACGAAATCTGCATTTGTCGCTTTTGAAATCCGTGCCGCGAATAGAAATAACGAACGGGCGACCATTAGCGTGTGGATATTCGCATCGGGAATTCGAAGAAACTACGACCGCGCGGCCCACTCGACGTAGAATTCGACGTGGAAACGCAACGAAATCCCTGGTTAATCGTGCCGAGTTCCATATTTATATAGTCATGAGAGAATAATAATAATAATAAAACGTGACCCACATCGTCGACGGTGCGTCTCGCAAAGCGCCAGGAGTAAAGAGTAACGTGAAATCGGTATCGCGACGTGAGACGATCGGCGATGTTTATTTTTAGCTTCTCATTTTGATCGCCCTGCGATTTTTTCTTCGAGCACCAAGATAATGGCGTAATCGTTACACGTGACAAGTCGGGTCAGCGGCCTCCAGGAGTGGCGGCGTTCTCGTTATTTACCGGCCAGAAATCTCTCTCCCCCCTATTCTCTCTCTCTCTCTCTCTGTTATTTCCTCTCCCGTTCTCTTCCCCTCGCAAAAAAAGGTGGGCCTCGGTTTGAATTATCGTTGACGCGACTGTCGGCGACGTTACATTCCGACACGTGTCCCAAACATGTCGTTCAAGTAACATCGCACGCTACGTTCCACGTTCCGCGTGGACCGTTCGATGCACCCGGTGCATCGCGTATCGGTTATCGGTGCATCTCGAATGATGTTCCAGTCGACTTCAAACAAGTCGACGTTAGGTACCTAGAGATAGCGGACTGGTCTCCAGCGATATCAAGATCGGGGAGGAATGGCGAAATTTATTTCCCCGATAGCGCGTGTATTTCTGTAATTCGATTTAAAGTAACATTCATCGCGAACGACGCGACGGGGCGACTTATTTTCCGTAAACGGGCAATCGTAATTGCGACGGATTGAAGTCGAACCGAAGGGACACGTTACACGGAGAGCAAAGTATCGCCGGACAGAAAGTTTTACTCGATCGCGCGGTGATCGACGAATTAAACTAAACGTATAAAGATCGATGCGCCGATCTCGTCGTTTAGACGATGGTAAACCGAAATGTCGCGTCGCGTCGCGTCGGCAGGAGGAACTCGAAACTCGAAGGGTACGATTAGAAAAGGAAAGGAGCGTAGGGAGGGAGCGAGCGGAGCAAAGTAAACAAGGACGGAGAGAGGGGGAGGGTCCGATTTTCATCGAGGAACTACTCTCGTTTCCCGTAGAAATAGGGTGTGCGGAGGGTGACGGGAACGCGAATCGCCGGCTGTCGCGCGATCCCGTAGAATTTTTATCCGCAGCGCGCAAAATGGAAACGCCATCGGGCATTTTGCGCGCCCTGTATCAAGTACAAGGGAGCCCTTGTGTCGTTCGCACGAGGAAAGGACAGAGGTGAGGCAAAAGAAGAAAGACAGGGCCTTTCATAAACGGCGCTCGCTACGCCGGCGAAAGTATACCGCCCGCGCTGCATATTTCACTTTAGGCTCTTCGACGTCGCTCCGTTTATTATTTTCCATGCGCGCACGCGGACGGGGAGTAACGAGAGAGTCTTGCGCTCGGACAAAAATGATATACATACTTATGAACGACGTTAGAACGAAATCTATCTCGACACGAGCGTTTGACCTCCTGGCCCATAATCGTTTCGCTCCCCGGCCGCGTAGCGTCGGAAAAGTTCGATGGCGCGAAGTGCGCGATCCACGGCGAGATTTATCAAATATTTATTTCCTCTCGTCGATCATTATCTTTCGCGTCGCGCGAATATTTTCACGGGGCCGCGAACGAACGTTAAGGCGACGAGTGCCATACGCTCCTCTCCTGTTTGCGACGTTGGAATTGCGCTCGTCTTCGTTTAAGTCTTTATGACGCAATGTGTATCGAAGGTAGCGCGCGGTGCGTTTATACGACGATAAAATTTATATCTTTTTCCTTTCTTTTCCTTTTTCCCCTCACTTTTCGCGCTTAAGAGTCGTCGCGATTTAGTACCCTGTGTCTTCGGTTATTACTTGGGAATTGCCGAGAGACGAACGAACTTTGATCGCCTCGATTCTATCGAACGCGTGGCAAAATGGGATTCTACTCGAGATCGTAGAATTTTCGTTGACGCCGGCATTAAAATTCAACGGACGTGGCATAAGGGGGGGGGGAGGAGCGCGGAGTATCGGTCCTCTATCGGTTAGTAACGAGGTCGAGAAAAACTCGACTCGGCTCGCACCCGAAACACGATAATGCATTTGTACACCAATTAACGTCCGAGATAAGAGAAAACCGCGGCGGAATTGGTCGCGTCGCCGAACGATTTCGCATGTTTTTCTCGTTATCGCGAATTTTTCCACGGTACAAAAATATTTCCCTTCTTACGATAAGGGTCTTAGCGGGCGATTACCAAGTACCGAGTGCGACGCGTATAAAAAAAAAAAAAAAAACATACATTTTTAAGTACACACCCGAGTATCAATAGCCCCGGCAAACAGTTGGCTCGCGAGCGACGGAAATCGATTTTGCGAGCTCACGGTTCCGTCGAAATTGTGTCGCTTGTGTCTCAGTCCGATTCGAAGGTCGTCCCCGATTTCGCAAGCGCTGAATCGAAGCGAACTCTTCGTCGAACGCCTGCGTCTTATTACTACGATGACCTTTTTCGTACGAGCGAAAGAATCCACGCTCGATTTTGCCGCGCCATAATTCAGCCGATCTCTCTTTCTTTTCTTTTCTTTCTTTTCGAACGGGCGTCGATCGAGTGTTTGAAAACAATGATATCGCGGCTTTATCACATTCTTACGAAAAGCTGAATAGCGGGATTTTTCGCGATGACGGTATCGTTTAACCGTGTACGTAAGACGGATCGTTACGCCGTTTGCCTTCCGCAAAAATAACCGACGTGTCGGCACCGACGATAAGGCGACGGCCCTCGCAAACAAACTCGTTCAAGGCCAGGGTTCGAGTGTGCTTCAAATATTTTTCGCGACTCGCGTAACCCTGGGAATCACGAACGTAGGATTGGCCGACCACGCGAGCGGGTACCCCTCCCCCTACCCCTCTCGACGTCGATAAAACGAAGACGACTCGCGAATTTACAAGCTATTTCAGGGAAACGCGAGATAGTGGCACGCGAAACGATATTTCGGACGTACGGCGGACGATTTAGCGTATCGTGGAAAAGGAATAATCGCGAGGGAATCGTCGGGGCGGCACCTGCCCAAGGAAAGTTCTGGATCGTGATTGCGGCGAATATGTTTGCAGAGAGAGAGAGAGAGAGAGATTTTCAATGGAACTGCGTGCACCTATACATGGATTTTCGCCAGCGTGCATTAGACATTTTCAGATAGCGTAATTATTTCGATAAGGCTTATCGCGAACGAACGAGCGGCCCTCCCGCGCCATCCAATACCGCGACCAGATAAAGCTTGTTTTCAACAAATTAATCTTTTTCCTTCGAGTCAGTGACGGTGCGAGAAAAATCCCTATCTCGCCACTCAAAGTCTTTCGTGCTGCTCAAACGCCCCGATCTCACAATTTTCTGCCACTTTTACTATTTAAACCGATATAATATAAACAACGTCGATTTTCTCGGAAACTACTTCTAGCTTCAAAATCGTTACTCGCCGTTTCGCTGACGTTAACGTCCCGTCGCGCCGATACAGCGACTTACGTACGTCGGAGAGGGACGTTCGATTCTAGAAAAAAAAAAAGAACTGCCGGGCGTTTGAGTTTGCATGACTCAACCATCCAGAGAAAACTTTACGAGAGAAGAGGGGCACAGAGGAAAAAAAGGAAGAAACACGAGGAGGGAAACGCACCTACGCGGTTTTCATTGTCCGGATACGTTCTTAAGAACTCATCAGGGGTTTTATTGTCGCGCCGAGGGTACGCTGAAATTATCGTGGTCGTTCGTTAAAACGACGAAGGAAATGTTTCTTTCGCGAAAGGGTGCGCCGCTACCAGCGCGGGTCGAGCGTCGCCGAGAGAAAATGATCGACGCCGATCTCATTTTGATTCCTAATCGAGACGAGAAGGGTGTTGCATAATTTTTCAGGCGCGCGTTTCTCGACAGGTATCGCGCGATCGATGGTTCGCCAACCTCCGCGGATCCCAATCGCCTTCGAACGTTTCGAGAATCCCAAACCGTCGCTACTCTCAACATTGCCCACGGCGTTCCTCGTCGAATATAACAAAAGCGTCGGAGGAAACCGCGTAGGGAGAAATTCGTAACCGCGAATGTCGCGTTTACGGATACCACGAAACGGCTTCTCAACGATATATTATATCGAGGTTGCGCAACGTTCGACTCTATCCTAGGTGTATCCATTATCCTTCCCGTGCGAAGAACCGTACGCTCTAGAATAAAACGTGAACTTTCGCAGCGAAAAAGATGGTGGGAGGAAGAGGAGGAGCGAGGGACAAAGAGAGAATGCTGGTGACCCTAGGTAAAGGCGATACGAGTTTCCTGCGAATCGACCGAGGTAGGAAAAAATTCGCGTTTCTAATTCGTCTGCACTTAGCTTCTACGATTCCTCCGCGCCTCTCTATCCCCCACCCCTGTCAACGAACCAGATGCGCGTCCGTTCCGTCTCAATCTTACAATCTCCCCGCACGGTTGTTTTCACAAATTACTTCGATTACAATAATAATTTCTATAGAGGGACGGCGTGGGGTTGCGTGCGGCAGCCGTGGCGACGAGGTTTGGGGGGGGGGGGGGGGGGAGGAGGCAGAAATGGAGGTTTAACGGAATCGCGGCGGGATAGAAGTGAGAAATTACGGGGCGCGAGAATAAATGCGCCACGCATATACGCAACGCGGGTAAAGTAACGTCTCATTTGCCGGCAGTTCAAGACTTTCTCATTGTGGGGTGCTTTTATTAGCGATTTTCCGTCTCCTTTGTTCTTTACGCGTTCTTGCTACCGCGCCCGCTACGCCCCTGCCGCGTCTCATTTTCCCATTTTACCGGGTAAAGTGCACGCCGTGCATCGACGATGCGTGGCCTTATCCGCGATCTCTACACTGACCGGCCAGCCAGGGGAACGGGGGAGGGTTGAACATGATTTTTAGTCGTGCCGGTTATTCCTCTTCTCCCCTCCCACGGTCTCCGTCGCGTCATTCGATTTTTCGTCTTCGAGTGGCCATGGAATTTTTTGTTTCCTCTCTTACGTTAGAATCACGCGTTCGCTAGGTCACTCGAACAGTTAAACGGCATAAATAATAAACAGTTTCGATCGTTTAATTACAAGCGCGTTCTCTTGGTACAAAGAAAGACGTAAGTTACGCAACATACTCTATTTATTGTTCTCGGTAATATTAAAAACGTATCAAACGAAAAGTACGAGACGAAAGTGCGTAGAGATCGAGACGGGACACACGGTAAAGATTATCCTCGCCCACCCGAGAAACGGGTTGGCCGTCGTGGCGGGCGAACGGTTAAAAGAAAAGATTCAGACGATGCCACGTCGGCGAAACGTTCCGCGAAAACGCACCCGCGATTAATTGAAACTTCAAAAACAATGCACCGACGAATTCTCCTCCCCGTCTCCCGTCTACTCGTCGCGGAAAGTATTCTAAGGGATCATAGAATCCCCAATAATTTCGTCCACTCCGGCGAGCCCCGGCGAAAGGACGGAGGATTAAGCGAGGGAGAGAGAGAGGGGTTGCTCCTGGCGTTATTAAATCGCCAAAGATGATCTCTGTTGCTGGAGACAAAGGACCATCGAGAGGAGGAGCAGGAGGAGGAGGAGGAGGAGGAGGAGGAGCAGGAGTCGCTGCAGCGAGCTAGGGGAGCGGGAGCGGGGACAACGGAGGGGGGTAGCGAGAGAAGAAGAAAAAAAAGAGAGAGAGAGAGAAGAAAGAGATTCGCGACTGTCACGACGGCGGAAGCGTGCCCAGAGCAGTATGTCTTCAGCGGCTAGTTCAATTTACCGGCATCCCCCGTTCCGCTCCCGCCCACCCCCCCTCCCCCCTCCCTGTCTTACCGCGGGTGTTTCGAAGGCAGTCTCTCCGTCCCACCGGAGAAGTTTCAGAGGGCGTAATGGGGAAGGGTGCCCAGGGGGGTTCTGTCCATCCTTTGTATCGTCGAGCAATCACGACCTACCCCACGAGCGCGTACCGTATGTGAGTATACGTATATATACGCTCACCTCCCTTATCCTCTCGCCACCACCACCCCTACCGCACCCGCCACCTACACCGCTCCTTTTCCCTCTTTCTCTCGCCCGTCCCCGATGCCTCTTCCTTCTCCTTCTCGCACGCTCTTATTTATCCTCTCTTGCTCCCGTTACCGTGGCACGGACGTCATTTCGTGCTCTGTGGGGTTGCAAATGCATCCACGATGACTGCTGTATACTCTCGGAATGACTGATGAACTGCAACGGCCTTCCTTCTGCCTTATAGGCGTGTACAGGACGTTTCAATTACGCGGCAAGCGAGCGCGTTCTCTTCCTCCTTCTCCCCCTCCTCCTTTCCATATTTCTCTCTCCCTCTCTCTCTCTCTCTCTTTCCCCTCTCGTTTCAATCCCTCTTTCATATCTCGCGTCTTCCTCGCTTTTCCTCCGTCTACGGCCTGGAATGAGACACGGGGTGAGCCGAAGAGCGAGAGAGCGAGAGATACGGGCCGAGGGTGGAGGGAGAGCGAGGAGAAGGGCAAGAGTGGCCGATGACACGTCTAAAGAGAAGACAAGAGAGAAAGAGGCCACGACTGGGGAGAGAGAAATGGGGAGAGGAATTTATTATGTCCCCGGGCATACTGCCCCCTCGGAACAATATGTTACAAGTACGGGAAATGAAAAAAAAAAAGAAAAAGGAGAGAAGAAACTCGAGAGCGCCCGAGTAATTAGATAAAACTCGTCGCGTATACCTGTGTGTACGCGTACGAAGATGCGCGGAGCCGAGGGGAAAAGGAAAAAAAAAAAAAGAAAAAGGAAAACGAAAGGAATTCAACGAAAACTCGCGAACGAAGGGGATTATTAATTTCGAAGGCAGAGATCATCCGCGAACGGCGGTACGAAAATTTAATTAACCCGGACAATTTTTCGAGTAATTAACCGCGAACTCGTGGTCTCGACGGGCGTGCCGGCCGGCTTGCATTCTATTTCGACGGACGTGCGTTTAGGATAATCTCCGTCTTCGGAAATATTAATTAACTTGTCCGTCGCGCGACTATCGCGTAAAGTCCGTCGCTCGGTATCGGCGCAAGTTTCGTTCTTTTGTTTTTTATTCTTTTCTCCTTCTTTTTTTTTTTAAATCAAAGAAACGGCCGACAGCCCGGTGGAATGGTGCAGGACAAGCTGTATAATTAGCGACACCTATACGCTGTTATTGCCTCGCGTTTCAAGGTGGCACGTTAATCTACGCTTATCTAGGTAAACGCAGTAATAACGGCGAACAAGTTCTCCTTTCCTTTCTTATCCGGAATCTAAATTATTTTCAATTATCCCGCGCACCCCGCCGGGAAAGAGCGACCGAACCTGAATTCCGACTAATTCGTAGCTACCCAGGACGCGTCCAAACTCGGGGTTTGTTCGAAAATTCTCCGCCCTGCGTGCAACTGTTTTGAACACCTGCCGTCATTAAACTTGCCTTCTCGCAAGGGGGAGAGAGAATTATTATTGCACGCTCGAGCATTAATTTGCCACGGCTTAGAGGACAGGAATCGCACCGTGCGTTAACTTCTTGCGTACCGCGCGAAGTAAGGACGTTAACGTTCGACGATTATTATTTCGTGCGCGTTACTTTCCTTTTTGCCACGCCATCTTATCGATTCCCCCATCTGTCATCTTCGCGCGCGATCTTTCAACGTTGAAGAGGTAATCCCGAATCGAGTGTACACTCGCGGCGCAGACTTTACGAACTTTTCTATGAGACGAGAAGCGACTACTGGCACGAGCGTTCGAACGTTTCCGCGAGCGTTGCATCTTCGTTAAAGAGAGATCGAAGGTAAGAATCGGGGATGTAGCAGAAATCTATCAAATTCTCGGCGCGACATCGGAAAACGACGTAAAACCAGTTTGGTCGGTTCGAATGACCGGGTTGGCAGGAGTGCTCGCTGTAAGGGGATCACCGTAGGGAGAGCGAGAGAGAGAGGGAGAGAGAGAGTGAGAAGGGGAGGGGTAAGGAGGGTTTCAGATCAGCAGAAGGTACTGACCTACCGCCAGGTTGCTGCGCGTGAGCTCCCGTGCTTCTTATTGTAATTACTCGCGGCGAGCGTAACTTTGTATCTCTCGATTGAATTTAATCGTAGACTTAATACTGGAATTAATACGTGTCTACCGTTCGCTAAGGTGAAGCGTCGATAATCGTCCGATTGGAGCTAAATCGTAAAGTGTTCGCGACTAGAATGATATTTGAATTCTTCCAAGATCTCGGCCCGGTGGAGGAAGTGCGGAAACGCGAGATTCCGCGCGCTCCGTTTTTCCGCCGCTACCGAATGAAATTCCGTTAAGCCAGAATCCAGCGGATTTTGTTCCAGGATCGTCGCGGAGGACGGACGCGCGCGTATACGTGCGTCGAAACGGGTTTGAAATCATTGAGAACGGCAGCCTGGGCCGGTCGACGGCCGACAAAAAAGTAGGAGCTCACGCACGGCTGTTCGTCGACCGTGATGGGAAGAAGACAACCAATGGGAATAAAAGAGGAGAGGAGCGGATCTGGGGAACGAGAGAGAGAAAAAGAGAGAGAGAGAGAGGGACAGAGTAAAGATTCTCTATGGCTACGTGGAAAATTTCGTCGACAGCGGCCACACGGTATCTCATGCGTGCCACCCATTTTCACCCTGAACGGGCGCTTCTTGCGATCCGAGCGTAACACTGATCATTTTCCCGGAATCTAAGAAGAAGCGCCTATCCGACTTATCTGGAATGTACCTCAAACTCGCCCCGGCATAGGACGAAAATGAAGCAAAGAACGGAGTACAGTTCGCCCGGGGATACTCGATTCGAATGCGACTACTCTCTGCTGCTCGGCTAGTTCCTAAAAAAGAGGGGAGAGGGAGAAAAAGAATGGAGAGAAATAGTCAGAAGAAGGAAAGAGAGAAAAAAAGTGAACCTTCGTTCCTGTCGTGAGAAACACGGCGACGTCCGTTAATGGCGGCATTATAAACCGTTCCTCGCGTGCATCGGTAAAGAGGTTGAATGCAAAGAGGAGAGGGAGGGAGGGGGACGCCCGATCAGCGGAGATGCATGCGAAAAAAGGTGAAATTACGTAAACATCTTGCAAACGGCGATTACCACACACTGGGGACTAGCTCGGCGTTCACCTCTGTTCGAAGCGCCTGAAAGAGACCGCTGCACCTAGGTGCATGCGCATATATGCATATGGAGACTCCTGCACATTCGCACCTACTCGATTCGCAAACTCTCCGATCGGAGGATCTCTTCTTCTTTCTTTCTTTTGTTCCTCTTCTTCTTTCTTTCTTTTGTTCCTCTTCTTCTTCTTTTTTTTTTTATACGGGCGTGGCGAATCGATTATGAGAAAGGAAGCGGACGGAGATCCATCGTTCCGAATCGCGCCTCGCTATCGCGAATTCTATGTGAAATTTGCCCTCGCTATCGCTCGACGTTGATAAGGGCACGAAAAAATAGGGGTGTTATCGGCAGGACAGAGGAGGGGTGGGGAGGGGGGTGGGGAGCGACGTACAGGGACGGTGCGATTACGACGACGGATTAGGTGTCGCTGAAATTGGACCAATCGTTGCGAAAACGTTGGTGATACACCGAGGTCGGTGCAGTAGTTTGCATGCAATAAATATTAATGCGCCGTGCTCGGTCGCGCAAATATTTGCGATCGACGAGCGCGTTAGGACGGCGATAATTGGTCTAATGAATGCGCCGATCGATTCTCACGCGCGCCGACGGTTTTACTCGAGGACAAAATTTCATCTCGAGGAAGTCTCGGGAAGGACGTAAGGTCGAAGACGTCAACGTTTTGTCATTCGTCGCGGAACCTTGTCTACGAGATGCGCATAATTATCGGCGCGGAAATAATTCAATCGACGATTGCCTGTGGACGAGAGCGCGAGAGAAAAAAGAAATCAATTACAATATAATTAAAAGAGCGGAAAAACAGTTCGCCGGGCACGGTCGAACGACACGACGCGACGGCGGTAAAACGCCGTGCAGTGGCAAGTAAGCGATTAGCATTGGAAAATAGAGGAGATCGTTCTGCGAGACGTGGAAAACCTGACGGCGGTGGCCATTTTGGGTCGCCCATTTTCTCCAAATACCGGACGAATCGATCTCTCGTGAGGAACAGTCTGTCCCCGTTTTAGAAAGGGGACCCTGGCCAGCCCGCCGCCATTGGACGCCTAAATCCACGGCCATGTTTAGCTGGCCGGGCCCCTCCTGTTTAGAAGGGCCTGACGTCATCGGCGTCGGCCGTTCCGAAGGCCATGGGTCGCGAAGCGCCGCAAATGAAGCGTCTTATGCATCGGTTTCCCTCGCAAAAACTTTAATTAAATCGTCGCGGTCGAACCGGGTCGAACGAAATGGTGAGAAAAAAAAGAAAAGAAACGTGGAATCGAATACATATACGCGATCTGCGCTTTAAGCGCGATCGGAGCGTAGTTGCCGGATATCTCGATCTGCGCGCAGCGATAATGATTGCCCGGCGATAACGCTTCTGATATTACAATCGACTTCCGAATCTCCTTTAATACACGTAACTCACGGTTCCTCGTAATCGTGATTCACGCGTGCCGGATGATACCGAGCGAAGGAATGCACCGTGCTTTAAGTCGGAAGTGTCGCCGAGCGTTTAGGCCTCGAAGCGAGGGTAACGTTAAATATGTATATCGCAGCGATACGAGCGTCGTTTTGCTCCCGATAGCCCTGAATTAAATCTCTTCCGTAAACTTCTTCTATTTTTTTTCTTTCTTTTTTTTTCGTAGACTGTCTCGGGAGTGGTTCTGCACCGGGAGGCTTAAGGACGTATCGCGTGGCTCACGATGTTCGAATTCCGATCCCGCGTACAACGATATTAGTTTCGCGTTAGACGTTACGACGATTCTTCTCGTTCGAGCGGAAGCTACGCGTCTGCTCGGCGAGCGCCTTGAGGTTTCCGGCGACGTCGTGCGAAAACCTTTGATCCGCGTCGACGGACATTTTTAG
Source organism: Pemphredon lugubris (assembly GCA_933228935.1). Classification (NCBI taxonomy): domain Eukaryota; kingdom Metazoa; phylum Arthropoda; class Insecta; order Hymenoptera; family Crabronidae; genus Pemphredon; species Pemphredon lugubris. The sequence continues at coordinate 52,313,808 of OW121817.1, read as the reverse complement.
AAATTTGTCCGAGTCGAAATTCACCTAAACGATTTGCCGATGCGTTCTCGACGGAGGCCTACTTCAGCGGTGAGCGGGTAAAAGAGAAGTCTCGAATCGGTACCGAACGGCGGTTTGGTAAGATTCGCTACCTACAAACCTACTTAACCATTCCTACCACCTACTCTCGTGGAGTGACCTTCGACATCGCGGAAGTCCGTATAAATATCGGAATCGTATTTGTTCAGCGATTCGACCGAGACAAGATACTAATCCGGGTATGTCCGGTTTTATGTACGACGACGTTCTTCTTTTTCTTTCCATCTTTTTTGGTTTTTATTTAATTTTTCTTTCTCTTTCTTTTCGTCCTCTAATCGCGTATCTAATCGTATCGCGAATATCGCCGATATCTGCGCCGGTATCGTCGATTTGAGTATCGATAAGGAGCGCTCTTACGCGCGAGTGAGCGAAATAGAAAATTGGCTTTTTAAATCGCTAATCCTTCGAACTCGATACGAGATCGACGGGAATGCCTCGAGTGTTCGCGGCAAAGGGACCCGCGGTTAAAGCCGTGGATTTTACCTGCGCCGGACCGGTGCCGAAATTAACCGTACGGCAATTACGATTACCGGTCGTTATAAATAAATGTCGAGATCTGAACTTTGACCGTAATATATGCGGAGAGCAATTATCCTAAGTGGTGACTCGCCGGCGGGTAAGAAATTGTTCAGCTTACTTTCAAACGTTGGCCGGTGCCTTCAAGGTTCTTAAAACCATTGGTAATGCATTCCAATCGGTTGCTCGAAAGATAGAGAGAGGTTCGGAGAGACGGATTTAGCATTAGAATCTACAAGGACAGCGCAGCGGATACTTGGTCGCTGCGCTGAATCCAGAGAAACGACGTTACGTACACGCAACTCGAGAAAATACCTTCGCGAGACAAATAAGATTTTATAAAAAGATACCGTCTATAAATATATGTATGAGCCTACCGTCCTCCCATTGAAACTCAAAACTCGTGTATTCCCGTAACGACGATGAATAATTCCTAATGGTGGAAAACAATTTGGCCTCTTATCCTTTTATTAGTCGATTTCGTAATCGCTTTTTGCGCCTCGATCTACGCGCGGTGTTTTCGTAATACGAGGGATTATCGGAGGATATATAAGAATAAAAAAAGAAAGAGAGAGAGAGGGGGAGAGAGAGAGAGAAAAGTGAAGAGAAAAAGTAGCGCGAGCTCGACGAGGTTAGGGGGATAAGCGACAAATTATTCAAAGAGCCAACGGGTATTCTTTCTCGCCTCGTAATCTCGCGAATTTCTTGCGCACTCGTAGCGAGGCAATTACTCCCTTCGGAGAGACTGGTGGGCAAAAAAAAAAGAGAAAAAAGGAAAGTATACAACGATCTGACGAAACGTGGCGCCTTTTGAACCCCGGGGAGACTCTCGCGTATCTTTCGAACATTTCTACGTGTTAGAATCACAGTTGCTAAATGATCGGCAGGTGCAAAGGCCATTCCGCGTACGCGTACGTACACGGTACGCGCGACACGGCCCGTGGCAATTACGACGATGCGGTGCTCGCATTATTCGCGTCTAGTTATTCCCGACGATCGTATTCTAAGCACGTCAGACGAGTTCGCCTAATCCGCGCCGCGAAAGAGGCGATACCGATTACGATTCGTTGTCCGCTACTAGTATCGTTCGAAGCGGCATAATAACGGACCTTTGTTCTCGCTTGTTTATTGCGAAATTCTAGCTAAACGATACGCGTGTAGCGGGGTAACGTGAGTTTCGATAAAAACAAAAAGAAACTGCGGAATTCCATTGTCCGGCGCCGCGCGATCTTTAGTCGAACGACGAGGTTCGATTTAATTGACAACGGCAACGAAAAGCGACTTTCGTTGCTTTTTTCCCCCCCCCCACACGGTTCTTTCGCTGAACGACTAATCGGGATTTATGGCGAATCGGGAGGAAAAGGGACGATGCCTTGGGTGTTCGCGCACTCGCTGGAAAACGCGATCCGATCCGACTACGAATATTCACTCGGAAGACGAGAACCGTCCGAGCAGCTGCGGTTTTCGGTTATTTTTATTGGTCAAGCTGACGCGTGTGATCGATGAGCGTGATCGATCTTACCATCGTTTTCGCATTACGGACGGATATCGGACGAGAAAACACGGTCGTAACCAAAACAAGGAGAACCCGTTGCATCCATGTTAACGAGTTAATCGATTCCGTCCTCTTACCTCGCAAACGACAAAGTCTAACGGTAGGGAAAATAAACGCAAGAAAAAAAGAAAAAAAAAAAGAACGAGCGTCTTATATCGATCGCCGGGATGGAAAATGTAACGAACAGCTTTCAATTCGTGGAAAAAGAAACTCGTCCCGCCCGAAGTATTCGTACTTGGTCATCCGTTGATCTTGAAACTCCAGCGCTTCGATTAACGCCATTCTTTCCACGACCGGTCAATCGACCGTTTCTTAAATTTCGTCTAGGATTTCCCATGCACAACGTTATTGCACCGCCGTTAAGCTTAAATGTTAGCCGGTTAAACGTCGAGAGATACGTTATCTATTTCTAAATAAAAGAAACTACATTTTCTTCACTATCAAATTGGCTATTACCAGTGTTCTGTATTACGAAATACAAGTTGTTTTAAAGATGGATCATTTGACGGGTCACGATAGGAATAGGTATGATATACGCAGTGTCGGTAGGAATAGCGTTGACCCAAACGTCTCGACCAAAGTCGCTCGGCGAGGTACGATTACGCGATTACCGACGAGACGCCGATACGAGAATAACTCGGAATCGCGTTAATGTTTTCCACCGATTCCACGGGCGAGTTTAAACCTAGGGAACATGAAAATAGAAAAAGATTATCATCGGCGCACGTGAATGGGAATGAACGCGCGTACGTACGTACGTTCGCGTAGCGATCGTTTCGATTGGCGGATCGTATCGTGCATCGATTCTCGCGAGCCGATCGTGATTGGTTTCTGGCAGCGGACAGCAATCGAGTAGCAAGTAGTGCGGGAAGCGCAGTCGGTTTCTAAACCGGTCGTTGTAAAAACCTGGCCTGGCCTTCGGGGCGGCCATTTTAGAACGTTCTAACATTTGACGGTCGCGAAGGCCTCGGCGGGCCGCCTAATAAGCGGCCGTTAATCTATTATTCATTACGGACAGAGGAGAGATACCCCGAGCGACATGCAAATTGAGTGGCGGGCGCGCGTACACGTTAACTGCGTACTCGGTTCGAGCATGCAACTCGCGGGACCTGCTTCGAGCTATTTTGGAGAACGCAGTGGTTTTTCTTGCCGGGGACGAGTAAGAAAAAAAAGAATCTCCGCGGAGGAACGAGGAAATCCTGTGAAATGAAGTCACCAATGTTTTTTTTCCGATGGAAAGGGCGATTTTTAGTGAATTTGTATGAAAATATTTGTTGTCAAGTACAAACGGGGATTAACGGTTAAAAAAGGCACTCGGTTGTAAAGTTGATTTTACTCCCTTAAATGTCGTCCTTCTGTTACGATACGAGTATTCAAAAAGACACTGCCCGAAACTTTGAAATCAATAACGCGATAGTGTCGTTTCTTATTCACCATAAAGAATTCAGCCCGAGGGGAACTCGCGGTGAAACGTCGCGCTTTTCAGGAGTTCGGAATTAAATCGAAAAGTCCCGAAGGTATTCGAGGCTCGCGTACAACCCTCGGCACTTTCGTATCGGGCGCGAACGAAATCTTAGCGTACCTCGTCGGAGGGTGAATTTTCGAGATGACGCCCCTCAAGAAAGACAAGCGTTTAAAGTTTCCCAAACGCGAGGTGCAAAAAGACCCTCGACTCTTCTGGAACGGAAGGATCTTTCTCCGGTGAACGTAATTATAGGTTCCGCTGGCTCGGCGAGCTAAGGTCTCGTTACAAGCCACCCGATCTACGCGAGAGAGAGAGAGAGAGAGAGAGAAATACGACGGTGGATAAAATTAATTTTTTTTACCCGTGCAAAGCGTTTCGAAATTGTCGTCGTTCCTATTGGGGACAGTCCTGCTTTTTTTGGTCCCCTCTCACTACTCACGTGACTATTTCGCGATCTATTTCACGTTAAAATTCTCCTCTCGAAAAAAATAGGATTGGCCGCTCGAGACGCGCCCCTTCCGGGTGCTCGCGGTCTCATTCTCCGTCGGGTGGACCGCACGAAGACACTCGACGGAGAAGGTATTCGGTGGAGGTCGGTATTCAGGTGCACTTACTTCGAGCTTAATGACTTCGAGGAATGGCCCCGCCCACGACGTGCCCGCTTCGCTCGAAACGAAAGGAACGGAAACGCTGGTTCTCCGTTGCGTAGATAATACGCGTTACGCCGCTCGTTCCGATAGAGAAGCCTACCATTAACAATTTGGGGGGGGGGGGGGGGGAGAAAAAAAAAGAAACGAATCCGTCGGCGGCGAGTTATCGATGTCTCTGTCGTTACGATCTCGCCTGTCTCGAATCCTCGGTCACGAGTTGCAGGTATCTAACGTCGACGAGGGTGCTCTCGGCTAGAAGGAGCGAATCGCCGATTCGAAACGGGACGCGGATGTATCGCGGGGAAATTCGATAATGGATACCTCGAATCGGCCGATCGGAGCTTTTCCGTAGATAACGCGGCGAAGGGAACGAACTCGAGTGGACTCATCCTTGCCGCGTAATCGGACGCCGGCAAGCGATTCGACGAAGATACGGGACAGGGGATGATAATAACCGGGCAGAGATTCATAGGGTGAAATAGCGTCGTTTACCCTAATGGGTATCCGCGATGGATCGTTTCGTCATAGGAGTGATTTTCACATACCGGATAATAATAATAATAATATATACATATATACATATACATATACAAATATATGTGTATGTACATAAATATATATCTACGCGTTTATACGCGAAACCGGTTTCGTTTTCGATTACGTCGCGTCGATAGCGCGGGAGCAAGGATTCGAATGATCGGTAAGTACACTGTGGCGGAAGCAAAGGATAAGGAGAGGACGAGGGGAGAGCTCCAAGGGCAACGGACAGCACGGCCGAGAGAGGGAGAAAGGGGGGAGGGGAGGGGGGGCAGAGAGGTCCATCGTGAAAAACCGATCGGCAGAAGGGGGGGGGGGAAACCTTAGGGCCCGGTTTTTACTCGGTGCAACCGGTCGACGTCGAGGGGTTTTCGCGGAATCGCGATAAACGGCGCCGCCTGAAATATCTGATTTAATTGCGTCGAGATTGCAAAGGAGACAAAGATCGGCAGCGCCAGGTTGCACTTAATTGCCCCCGACTGTATTCTTCGCGGCGGTGAACCCACTTCTGCCGGAGCCATGAAAACGAGACCATTCACGGCCGGCGAAACACGGCGGCGCGACGCGGCGGTGGGACGAGGACTCGGCGCGCGAAATGCGCTTGTAAATGATGTTGTCGGTGCTCGCGGTGCGAATGCTCGCTCTTCTTTTCCACGGGGACGCGACGTCCAGCGGCGATGCATCCGTTTTGCCCGTTCGCTGTGCCCCGGCATCCCGAGCGTCTCGTTCGATTTCCTTTTTAATACGAATTATTCGATTCGCGTAGACGGATCACGTCTCGGGATTTTGAAATTATTTTCCTCGAAAGAAACGAACGGGGGGTACTTTCGCGAGGTCTCTCGAGGATAATTAACTGTTCGAGATTTTAAAGAGCAAAAATGCCCAAGTTGCGCAGAACGTTGGTACGGTGCCGACGATTCGGTCATGTGTTTTGACTCGTATACATTTTTGTTTTCACTTATTCACGCTTTCACCGTTGGTAGATAGCACTGCCAACCGAACGAAAAACTTGAAATAAATTATTAAACCGCATGACTATGAGTACCTTAAACTTTTCGGAGTTGGTTCAAGTATATCCCTCCACGCATAAGAAGCTAGACTAAAGATGGTACACCCACCTAACTCAAAAGAGTCAATCGAGTTGTGTTAACGACGAGTGATTAGAAGCGATCGTCGATTTTCAGGAGGATATAGAAAAGAGCCGCGCGAAATCGGGGATTTCGGTATTCCGTTCGCTCGGACGATATTCCCTTACGATCCGTCGAATCGTCGCTAGCGGAACGGGAACGGTTTTCCTCACGGCCGTATTTCTCGAACATAAAGCAATCCTGACGAAAAGGAATCGTCGCCCCGCTCGCCGTATTCGTACGTGCGAATCGCATGCATCGCTACACGGATCTATAATAAACGGACGTGATCTCCGGCTCCTCGAATCCTCGGGGAGGAATCCGAGGAGGACGTCGTTGCGAGGAACCCGTTAAAATTTCATGACTAGCTCGCGCCTGAGGGTCGTAAAAAAAAATTGAATCCATCGATCCTGCAGCCGTCCTTCCTTCCGTCGTCCCGCTTCCCGCTACAACTCACGTTCGACGCCTCCCACCGAAACGGATCGGTATCTTCGTTTCGCTTTTCGCTTCTCGTCACTCGCAGTCAATCGGCGATGGTGCTCTACTTGAAATTTCTACCGAGGCTATAATCCGAGCGAGATTTTACGTCCTCGATCGTACCGAGCGCCCGTTGCCACGTATTTTGATACCCTGTTTTCTTTCGGAGTAACGTCGTCTCCTGCTATCGTATCGATGATTGATTTCCTCGAGATACGTCTTCTCAAAATTCTCTTAACACGTTGATCGCCGTGTCACCCACATTTGGATGACACGCGCGACACGTTAATAACTCTGATACCGAGGCCATGATTTGAGCGATATTTTACGCCGTCGAACGTACCAAGCGTCCGTTGCCACGTATTCGATACCCTGTTTTCTTTCTCAGTAACGCCGCCTCTGCTATCGTATCGATTATTGATTTGCTCGAGATACGTATTATACTCAAAATTAAAACTAATAAAATCGATATTCCGTGACTATGGCACCGAAACTCGTATGTCACCCAAATATGGCGGACGCGGCGATATACGTGTTAAGTTACGATCCCACCATGAATTTTCATCCTTCGATTCGCGCGTGGCAATTAGATACTGTACCTTTCTGTTCGAGTAGCATCCTTGCCATTATCTTATCTATCCTCTAACGTTCTCCGGTCACGGATGGTTGATATTACGCGAGACCACTCTCCCCGATCTAGGCCTGCCAGTCCAGTATCGCCAAAGTTGCGAAATTCGAATTGTAACGTGTAAAAAGATCGCGCCTCGCTGACAGGAAGTCGTCGAGGCGCGGCAAAGCGAATCGAAACAAAGAGCAGAGGTCCACCGGTGCGGGCAGGATCGAGGTAACTCGCGCGAGCCATCGTGCGTACCAGTACCACCGTCTTCGTCTTCGTCACAGCCGTCGTCGTCGTCGTCGTTGTTGTTGTCGTCGTCGTAGTTGTCGTCGTCGTTCAGGTACGAACGAGCCAGTCAGTCGCAGTATTTGGGACAAGGTCAGAAGGTTCTGCGCTCCCCGGCTTCGAGACTCGGAGAGTCGCACCGCGCGGAGAACTGCACACTGCACTTTCACTTTGGCTGCACTGCCGCGTGCATTCGCAAATTGTAACTGCACGGACGGGTACTCTAGCTTCTCCGCCGAAGGATCCTGCGGTTCGTGTCTTTTGATAATTCATCCTACTTTCTCGTGCGTGACTGCGAAAGCATTCGCAGTCGCCGCGTCGTTTTTTTTTCGTTTTTTGAGGTTCTAACCGCGGAGCGCATTATAATAAACAAGCGGAAGATCCCGTACTATTTCGCCCGAATGCACCGCGACGCGGGTTCTCTCGTACGTATATTTTACGAGCGAGGCGGTAAATGCCAATGGAAATCCGCGAACGATAAGATTTTCGAGGGGATAGGGAAGAGCGCGGCGAAGTTTCGTACCGCGATTTGTAAACGGGGCCGTTCGCGGTTATTTGCAAACGGCGGATAACGTAAGCGGTGGCACGCATTCGCATGTAAATTGCACGCGATATACCGCAAATGCCGGACAACGGCACTTTAACGAAATACACCCACGCCAGGCGAGCGAGCGCGTTTACACCCGCAACGTCCCTCGCAGCGTATCGACTGTTACCGTTTTCGAAAACTCGATATCATACTTTCGTTAAAGCCGGCCGAAATCAATTAAGCAAATCGGAACGAGGACGAACGGGGGCTGCCTCGTCGGGAATATCAATCGCTCGAATCGAACCTTTAACCCGCAAACACGACGAGATTTTTCGATACCGGGCGGAGAGGAAATTTGATTATCGTCACCGCGATTTATGGCGAAATAACGATAACAATAAAAAAGGAACAGAGAGAGAGAGAGAGAGAGAGAGAGAGAGAGAGTTAATACGTACGAATCACGGGAGAATTGGAGCATTTTAATTTGCCCGGCTCGCGAATTCTGGGAAATGCGATCGAAGCTTTCGGATTGCTCGCATTCGTCGTGTTTATCAGCACCGTTTCATTGAGGCGCGGTAATTGCCAGTCCCATAATTAAAACGCGTCCCCCGTCCACGGGCAGCCATAACTGTCGCAGAGGCGCGTTTACGCGTGACGTCGGAGGAAGAGACGCAGAGGAATATATGTATACATATAGCATATGCATACGACGCATTTTTGCGCACGACAACGTCGTCAGATTACTCCATCGCTTTCGTAATATCGTGTCCCGTAAGCGTACGTTCGTTCGCAATGTAACGGCTCGTTATAGCATATATCGTTTTCAATTCCGAGATTTCATTCTCCACGGCTCGGGCACCGCGGCAAAATTACCGAACGCGAGGATATCGGTTATGTCGGCGGTCTTTTATATTTGCAATGCTAAGCTACGCGGGCTCGAATTCAATTTACATGAAACCCATACGAGCGGGATACGTTTCAGATAATAAAACGACACGAGAGCCGGCAATTAATACGATCCAGCAGTGATTAAGAAGTCTCCCCCCTTGTCAATCTTTGGAACCGTCGAACACCGAAACCGAAATTCGGGCTGCCGCGTCGGAATTCGATTGCGCCAAATCGAGTACGCGCCAAACGACGGCGCGACAATTAACGACGAACGACGTACCCGATGGAACGTTGTATCCGTACGTCAAGGTGATAGAAAAATTCAAAGTAACTTGGAGCGAGGACGAAGTTGTCGTAGGAACGCAAGGAGCGAGAGAGAGAGAGAGAGAGAGAGAGAGAGAGAGAGAGGGAGAGAGAGTGAGCGGGTGAAAGAGGGGACGAGAGAAACGAGGAACGTTCGTGGGAGGGAGGAGGGGAGACGGAAAGAGAGAAAGAAAAGAAAGAAAGAAAGAGAGCGAGAGACGCGGTTGCTGTCCGGCAACGGCTGACACAATGGCCATTGAAAACAGAAAATAAGCGCCATTGTTCGGCGCTTTTCAGAATCGATATTTGCGAATACAACATCGACGCGTGTCGCGAGTGCGCGGCTCCGTGATTTAAACCGAAGATTAAAAATAAAGGGGACACACGTCGGGTTTCCGCCGATCCCGGGAGAGCCTATGTCGAACGGGCGCCTTTGTTGCCGTTCCTCCCGCCGACGCCAGCGAAGTTCCGAAAGTAGCGAGCTTGCGGTACACATTTCCCGATAGCGCCGCGCCGGGCCGGACCGGGCTGGGCCGCGTGAAAGAAGAACAATCGCGCTTGTCGATCGTTTTGTTACGTTCAACGGCCACTTACCATCGTTCGGTACCCGCTCCTTCCGTTCGTTTCGTCCGATCCACCGGTACATTTATTTCGGCCACCGATCGGGCCCCCAACGTTCGTCAAACAATCGCGATACGTTGCCCGAAACGTCGAGAATCCCGCCGTCCGAGCACCGCTCTCGTGTCGATGGCCGTTAGGGGTTGCGCGTTGTTACGTTTCGTCGTTGGAATCGAGTTTCCTTTCTTTTTTTTTTTGCCTCTCTGTTGTTTTTTTCCCAACGCGAGAGGTGCGTTTGTTACGGTCGTTTAGTCGACACTCTCGGCGACGCTTTTAAACTCGTCATCGGCGATGCCGTCGACGGAGACGTAAAAACGTAAAGGTGCAAATATCTCGCAACGGGATAAGTGGTAGTTACCTCTTTGCGTTTACCGCGCCGGTAGATGCGGTTATTATTGGACTCGGACATTTATCGGCCATTCTCCGCTCTTACTTCGAGAAACGTTGCGCTAAATAATATTTGTAAAGAGAAAAAACAACAAAACGAAGAAAGAGAGAAGCACGGCATTCGTAACGCTCCTCGCGATAAATTACGGGCGCTCAACGGTCCGACATAATCGCTCGACAAAGTAGGTGCGTTCGTTTAAATCGAGATCGTTCGCCGGGGACGATGTTTCTCATCTTTTTAATCAATTTTGCATCCGCGACTGTCTTCTCCGGTCTCTTAGCCGCGCGACGTTTGAAGCGGCGTAAATAAAACATAGAGCGGAACAATGGTGGAGTCTACTATGCGTTACTACGATACAGTCCTTGATGGCGAGCGCATTAAAGAGGGAATTTTGAATTTTATCCTACTTGTAATCGGTAGATCAAGGCGATGTTAGAATTGCAATAAACCGCGCGCACGTTCACTGGAGCGAGTATATTTATATCAACGTTTCGCGATCGTTGCACGATCGTTCCTCGGTTCGCACAATTTCCGATTCGCTGTACCTCGTTGTAAGATAGAAAAAAACGCGACGGTAATTTAGCATCGATCGTTACTCCCCTCCTCTCTCTCCCTCCTTCGTCCTCTCTGCCCCCCCTTCATCATCATCTCTCTCTCTCTCTCTCTCTCTCACTCTGTCCCTCGTTCATCGATCGCGATTGGCGGATTGCCCGAGAGATTTTATGTCACTACCTAGGGTAACATCGGAAGTGATGATGTTCGCATTATTAATTAACGCGCAATACACCGTTCGCGGGTTACATACATAGGCGTATTCAATGATGTGCTTGCCGTCCTGTGTACGCGAACCGGTACAAGTTGTGGTACACTGCAATTATGCGAAACTCGCGTGTGTTCGCGGAATACATCGGGTTCTCCCTAAGAACAAACAGAGGGGGAAGCTTTTTTCTCAGGAACAATTTTTCCCGCCACGTCGGGATTACTCGTAGTCAAACCCGTAGGGGGGGGGGGTGGAGAGAGGGAGGGGGGGGGGCGGTGGTGGTGCACGAAACTCGAATGCACAACGACGAAAAATTCGGCTGGCAATGCTTTCTCGCCTCGCGCAAGAGAGATTGGCAGATTTGCGCCTGCGGCAGCACTCGGCGAAGCATTTCGAGTTTCGACGGCTCGTTCTCGCACTTGAACGGCCAATTAGAAAAATCCTCGATCGCGTACCATTGCGGGGCACCGAGAGGGCTCAAAGATCCCACGAGAGAGGGAAAGAGAAAGAAATCGTTTTGTCGGAGTTACCACAGCGATCCAGTGGCTTGATCGATCGGCACGATCGTCGTCCTTGAAGTGGTCGACGTCTCTCTCTCTTTCTCTCTCTCTCTCTCTGTCTCTCTTTCCCTGTCGATAGTACGCGCGGCGTACCAGAGGAACGGACGAAGAAACGAGGAACGACGAACGGTTACGGGATAGAATGCCCCTCTGCCCCGATACACCAGACAACCTACGACAACCGGAGAGTTAGAAGTTTCTTTGTCGCCTTGGCATGGCGGCATTCGGCAGTGTGCACATGCAACGCGGTGTCTAAGCAAGATGGCGGGTCCGGTCTCTCCTGTCGAAAGGAGGGGGCGAGAGGAACCGTGGACAGAGGAGAGGAGCGGAGAGGAGAGGCGGGGAAAGGGGGACGAATTCAGGCTGTTGGAGGCCGCCCGGTTCCAACTCGCATTAGAGAACACTCGAAGATTATTACTCGCGCCGCGCCGAGCCCGGCCGCGTGATCCTCAGGCATCCGCATAATAAATCCGCTCCGCGCGCCGCACCGCGATTTCTAATGCGTCGGTTTTGCTCGAGACGCTCCTCTCCTCTCCTCTCCTCTCCTCGCCTCGCCTCGCAACGCTTCGCCCGCGCTCTCTGTCCTCAAACTCCTACCGCCGTCCCCGTCCACCCGATCGCGCGAAATCGAATTCCACGAATTCGTCGAGGAAAATTTCATTTTCCGGATCCCGCGCCCCGGCTTCCCTCTTTCGGACGGGTGATCGGCGTCGCCGGTGAATCCTCCTTTCCCACCGCTCCCCACGGCAGCACCGTTTCCTCTCGCTCCTCGGGTATCGAGGAAATCGCTCGATTTCTGAAATTCTAGACGCTCGAACGGAGTACCAGCACCGATATTCATCGACACACGAGCGGTAGGACGAATCTGCGCGGCCAGCGGAAGGACGTTTTTCCGACGCACCGGCCGTGGATTTCTTCCAAGTTAACGCGGAGAAAGCCATCGATCTTCGCGCAGATCGAAGGTTGCCCGGTTGTCCTTTTAAAACAGGAATATGCGAAGCCGCTCGCTTCCGTGACTTTCTTTCTACGATGACCCCGAAAACTAATGCCCGGTCGCCGATACGAAACTGGAGGACCGTGATTTCATTGCCCGATCGCGGACGATCGTGGCGCATTAAACGCGTACCGTCAATAAATGCAGTAAAATTTCGCGTCAAAACAAGTTACGTAAGATAACCGCGATCGTAACGTTACACTGCGTCATCGAAATATTCGCAAAATTACCGATTGCGCAAATAGGACTGCGACTTCGATCGCAGACGACTAGCACGTTTAATTGATTCGATTTGTCGCTTCCGTAGGCAGGCTTCTGAAAAAAAAATCAGCATCGGTCGATTAGACTAAACCGACTAGTTTGCCCTCGTCGTATCCCAATCGTAGAAATAACATTCCAGCCGGAATTATCTGAAATAAACCAATCAGCGTGTCGATAATGAGTAACGACGAGACCGCGCTTCGTATCGCTGTGAAAAATTCACGGCCTCGGCTAAACGCAGAATCGAACGCGATATCTACTTACAGTCGAGTGTGGCGCGCGGCGAACAAAAAAAAAAAAATAGAAGAAAGATCGTAAACGGCTAATCTTTCGCGAGCTCGAAGATCGGCAGATCCATTTAAATTGTTCGGGCGAATCGGAGACTAGGTCGAGTGGCCGGAGTCACGGTGTCACGAATCGCCTCGAGAAATTGGACGTACGGCCTGCGAAGGGCATTTCGTAACGCGATTCGCCGAGAAGATTGGCATAGGTATAGAAGATTAGAAGACGAAGGAAAATCAGCCGCTCAAAGGTTATTTTCTGCGGCTTTACGAGCGGCCCGATAGATACCTACTTTCGCGTCACAGGGGAAAAAAAAGGGTGGCGTAACGAGCTACGCGCCTGTTTCTACCATCTAATAATATCGGCGCGTTCGTGGATCCGGCGTCGTAATTACCGTCGGGATTAGCTAATGTTTTATTACCAAATCGGCGGAGTAGACGCGGTACGTTGGAATCGCCGCGTTAAACGCCATTATCGCCCGGCGATTTAAATTGACCGCTGAAAACGCCGATTCTCGATCCTCGTCGCTACGCCTGTCGACCTAACGTTCATCGATTACCCTCGAAAAGCCGTTTACGAGCTACTTTTAAGCTACGATGTATCCGACGCGTAGCAGTTATAGCGGGAAACAAAAATTCGTGCATTTCACGACCGATAGCAAGGTTTGTCGGTAATTAGAAAATCGAGTTCGAATCCTCTCTTCTATCTTCTTTTTTTTTTTAAACGAGACGATAATGCGTCTCAATGATCGCGCGTGTGCGCGCGTGCACGTCAGGAGCGGTTTGTGCCACTGACTGGTCAGTTCGTTTCTAGGACAGCCAGTTTTTCACGCGATTTTCGCGCGATACAAACGCGCTCCGTGCCTAACGTACATAGCGTACACCGGGGCCTGGCCTAACCTTCTTTCTTGCGCGATGAAATTGCGATCGGCAGTCGCGATAATGCTTGCCGGCACTGCCAGCCAGGCCTGTGTTACGACCACGATGACGACGACGACGACGACGACAACGACGACGAACACCGCGATTTTTCTCGTTCGTTGAGCCTGCGCTCCATCGGGCCTGCCTCCCCTTCGAATCTCCCGGTTTATGTAATTCAAGGCTTTTCGAAGCCGAATGACGAACCGGAGAAAAATGTTCCTCCGGCACATCCGGTTCGGTCTCATCGTCGTCCCTGGTGAAAGATAGCCGCGAAACGTGAAAGATACGAGTATCCCAATCGCTCACGAGAGCAAGAGAGAGAGAGAGAGCGAGTGAGAGAGAAGGAACGTTATTTCTGCACCCGCTATCGATTCGACGCGAGACAAATCCAAGGGGAAGGGGAACGAAGTGGTCCGACAAGAACTTTGATGAAAATCTGAAATTGAGATGCCGCGCAGCGATCGTGACGTTGGCCATCCCTCCACCGTTCATTCCCCACGCGTACCGTTCCAATAACGAGCGCCGAATTACTCGAAGCGTTCGGTAACCACGGATAAGACTACGCGGTTAAAGGTGAGGCGATAAGAGGAGAATAAAAAAAAAAAACAGATGGGTGGAAGAGAGAAGTTATTTAGAGACGACGACGGTCGATTCTCTCTGCCTCTCGATTCCTCGCGCGAACAGAGGCTCCGGTCGCCATATAGAGCCCGGCAGCGCCGAAAGAAGAGAGGACAAACCGTCGATGCGTTTCGGTGCGTACCGGTCGCCGCGTACGGATCGCAAGATCGCGAGCTTCGATGTGTTTGCGAGAGCGCGCGCGCGCGTACTCGCGCGCCCCGCGTCGATACTCGCGATCGTAGAAGTGGTATGGGTGCGTGTGGACGGGCAGCAGGAGCACGGGTATGTGGCACAAGGCCGACATTAGCATCTCTACCGGTATACCCCCTACCATTTCAGCGTCGTCGTCACGGCACAACTCTATCCGCAGAAACCTGTATTCCGGTTATCTCGCTTTTGCGGGAGCGGAGAGACTGCCGCCGTCGCCATCGTGAGAAGGCAAAGGACCTCCTACTAACGCCGAACGCCAACGGAAACCATTTCCAATGGATATGATTCCTTCGGCGAACCCTTTTGCGCGATAAGGGCGCTTAAGCTTCGCGGCTTTATCTCACGCCAGGGACGAACGATGGGTAGGGGACCGCAGTTCCGGGCTTTTTCCTACTTTTCCTACTTGCGAGTTTTTTCTGATACTCTGCGGACGGGACCGTTACCTCTCGAATGGTATCGGTCGATTCCTCCTAGATTCGTCGTAACGCAGGACGGGAAGAAAGAATTGTTCCGCGACGGCGAGAAAATTATATTCCAGGATTTTTCATATTTTTCAGGTATTTCGCGTACTTCCGATCGACAAGATTATCGACTCCCAAAGCGATAACCGATGAATTTTGAATTCGATTCGTCGCGACGCTCAGTGACGGTGCGAGGTATCGTTAAAGTTTGACGCTTCGTGGAAATTATTTTCGGTGCGTCGTTGCGTCTTCGCGCAGTTTCCAACGCGTACCACGAATAAGATCGCGAGTTTCCAAGTAACAGTGCCGAGTTGCCGTTCGATCCGAGAGATTTGACGATCGTTACATCGAGTACTCCCGGATTCGACGTCGGTTCATAATTGCGATCGTAAAAGGATCATCGTGGACCTGAAATTCTTGGAATTCGATCGTAACTGCCACCGCGGCCGTTCCGCAGCCGGATTTTATTCGGTGGAAATTTCGCCGGTGCATTTCCAGGTCGTCGCTCGCGAATCGACGAACCGGCGATCGAATCGAGGTTCCACTCTCGAATGGAAGGAATCCACACGTCCGATAAGTAATGGGGCATCGAGTGACACCTTAACCTGGATGACCGGCAGGTATGTATGTGCTGAAAACTCGCGAGCGATTCGCTCGCCGGATTAGCTGGTAGATGCGAATTGGCGAGATTCTAGCGCGCGTTTCATCCACGGCGGCGCAGCGGCGGCCGGATGTCTAACGAGCTGGGGCCCCCTCCCCTCACTCACCCCCTTGATATTCCCCCCCCCCTCTCTCTCTCTCTCTCTCTGTACGCGTCTCCTCAAAGACGCCGATCGCGCCCTGGCTTCTCCGACCTCTCGGTGCGTCGGGAAATCGGATGGCGAGCGGAGCAAGAAACTCGTCGGACGGTCGGCGTCGGGAATCTTAAACAATACGCTTCTATGGGTCTCGGATCGGAGTCGAGTCCTCGCTGCCGTCGAACTACCGGGGGCAAAGTATAGTATGTATGTACTATACGTGCGTAGTTACCTATGAGAATAAATTTGGAACGTAAATCGAGGCGTTGTTTGCAGTAAATTACTGACGCGTTACGTGATCTTTCCGCGATTAAACTCGCGCGCATCTTATCAATTATACGCTATCAATTACAGCGGTTGCGCAATGACCGCTGGATATTTCGCAGCGGAGAGAAATTTTCGCGAATAACTCTGCCGCTTCTCGACACGCTCCGACTGCACGAACGATTATATAGTTACTCGCGAATCTTTTCTGCTCCGCGGTTCGCGTACTCCGCGCGACGCGTATCTCATTCCTACCGAGTTCGACTCCTCGAATTCGGCATGAATAATTCTCCCCCTCCCACACGGTCTACGAGGAAAAACGCCGTTCGCGCAAGGAGCTAACGTACAGAGATCTAGATGCAACGTCTATATCGCACTTATCGCTCCGGGTGGAAAGAGGAAGAAAAAAAAAAAAAGCTACGCGACTTATCTAAGGATCAAGAAACTTGGGTAAGTCCGTGGAAGACTCTGCCCGTGCTGGTAGAAAATGTTTAAAGAAACGCACGCGTCACATGCGAAACGAGCATAATATCGGGCTGCGTTATCGTCGGATGCACTTTGGGCTCGCAATTCGGTGCCCCACTCAGCGGTACAAAGAGTTCGTTTACCCCGTTTAGACGTGCGAGCGAGGCCGGCTGCTATCGGTCGATTCATGCGCGACATTCGACGAGAACCGAGAGAGAGCGAGAGAGAGAGAGAGAGAGAGAGAGAGTGAGAGAGGAACGCGACGAAATGGGGAGAGGGAAGAAGAGAGAGAAAGAGGGAGAGGGAGAGGGAGAGAGAGAGAGAGAGATCGAGTGAGCGCGGGAGGGAAGGAGGAGGGGGGGGGAGAAAGAAAGAAAGAAAGCCGAGAGAGCGACGAGATAAAACTGAATTTAAGGCGCGATCGGGGACCCCCTCGAACAAACACAACTGCTACGTCTAGACGATCGTCGCAGATAATATCGCCACTACAAGCATCGCGTTTCATCTGTCACGGACGTTGACTCGAAAATGCTATTCAGAAATTGTCGGTTCGATCTTACGCGCAGGTGAAACGTTCGGCGATCCCCCTTCCCGCTCCCTCGAAGCCGTAGGAAGGGGCGGACGAAGATACTAATTTTGACTTTCGAGCGAATTACCGTAATCTCTGGAACGTTTCCTCGTGTTTGTTTCATTGTCGGGCGACGTACTGCATCGTCTCGGTGGAAAAAGCGTGTATCATACCGGAAGAATGTTATCTCGATTTAAGCGATCGCTTTGACGATTTTCCACGGAACGTTGCGACGAATTTCGTAATGCTGATTCTGCGTCGGAGAGGCCATCGAAAAAATAAGAGAGAAGAACGACGTTCCTTTTTCCTCGATGTTCCTGGTTGCATCCGCAGTGGGAGTACGTACGAGATTCGATGGAGCAGCGTGTTTTTTTTTTCGTCCGGCACGAATCGAACGCGAGAGTAATTCCGCCGGCGAAATAACGGGCATGGAGGAGGCGTGGGCGATCTACGCGTACCGTCAAACCTGTTTCTGATTTTTAATATATATTTGCGGAAAGTGAGACATGGTGGGTCTCGAGCACGTCCCGCGAATCCATCGATCAACATCCTCCTACCAGTCGTATCGTTTCAACGACGTCGAAGATCGGGTCACGATTTCGAACCCGATATAATTAATGCAATAAACTTGTTACGCTCACCTAATAGAGCCATCTATGTTTAACCTAGCCACCAATCCTACCCCCCCCCCCCCCCCCCCGATCCGTCCCTTCGCGACGTTATAAACGAAACTGGAAGGCGCGCAGCGTCGCGATATTTACGGTCACGCGACGGCGTTTCTGTGGTATCGTGTGCCGTTGGAGGATGCAGATCGGCCACGAATCGATCTATAGATTTCCGGGCGCTCGAAGAAGGCGAAAGCAAGAATTCATCAATTCTCCCTCATCGGGGATGCATGCGGAATTCATGATCCGCACCTGGCAACGGTCGACGGCGAATCGACGTACATACAGGCGGTACGGAGTGACGTTATCACCGCCGAAATAGCGTATCGATAAGGTCGTCTCTCGGACATGAGGCCATTGACGCGCGCGTCTGCACTCTCTCTCTCTCTCTCTCTCTCTCTGGATAGAATTCCATTAATCTGGCTTACGGGGAAGAGAGAGCGCGGGGGAACGCCCCGCGTCGGGACGCCTCGGCGGGGGCATCTTTGCCCGTTAAATTAATATGCGGCCACGGCGAAATAATGCAATCTTATCGCGGTGAACACGTGAGTATCCTCTGTGCTTCTGCGAGATAGCAGCTGTGTTTTGGCGGGCCGACGAAACGATAAGTAAAGTCCCCCCCTCCCCTCCCCCCCACCCCCCTCCCGACTCAGCCACCCCCCACCGTCGATCCCCCACACCACCGCGAGACCCCTCGATTTCGGGAAAGGAAGCAGCAGACAAATAACGACGACGTCTACGCGGATATCGTGGAATCGGCTTTAATTCGTGGGTGTTGGGCGCATTTCACGAGGCGTACACAGGGCCGCCGAGTGTGGCTCGGGCCCCCGTTAAAGCGACGTCGTCCACCACTTGGGGCCTCTTTCATGTTACAGATACGCGCGAAAGTGGAACGGTGGTAAACACGAAAGGACGAAATTTTGATTTTACAGGTACGATAGTTTCGGATGAAAATTAACGGAGGTTGGGCGTAAGAGAAAAGAGCAGTGTCACTCTGCGCGTGGCGCGTACACATAGTGATTATGTATGTATATACTTTCTAGACCGACGTCGTTATTATCGACGATTATACTGAAAACAAATGACGGAACGTGTTTACTTTTACCTGAGAACGCGAGACGAGGGCGATAACGACGCGAAGCGCGCGTGGGACGTAGACGTAAATAAAAAATAAAAAAATAATATTTCGATGCGTCGAACGAGGTCGGGTCTGTAGGTCGACGCGACGCCGGCGACGATTATCGAAATTGAAGTTACGTAGCGCGATAATATTGAAAGCATGGATTAGCCCGCTGTCGGATTGCGTGTTGCGTTTAGTTTTTTCTCTTTCTTTTTTTTTTCTTTTTTTGTTTTATTTTCAACTCCGCGTTGCGGTGCGAGTAGTTCGCGTTGAGTAAATTACGCCGCAAAGATTCATGCGAATCGATTAAAACTTAATTACCGCGAGCCTCGAGCAACGAGAACGCACTGTGAACCGTACATACGTGTAGTGTGCGTTACGATCGAACTACTACAGCTGTAATTCCATTAACGAGCTGTTAAACTGGTTACGCGCGGGATAAAAAAAAGAAAATACACCGATGGTAGAATTCGCCAAGTGTGAAACTGGATGCGGCGGCGCAAAAAAAGTCATAAAGATAATTCAACGATCAATGCCGCGCATTCGCGTAATCTTAGGTGACTGCGAATGCAATCGAGAGACAGAGATAAGCGGAGGGAGAGAGCGAGAGTCAGAGGGTGAAAAAAACAAAAGAGAACAGACGCGCGTTTCGTAGACTAGAAATAATTATCGACGGTATTAATCGACGGTTCTATCCGATCTCGTCGTACCTGTCGCCTGACACACACCTAAACGCGAAAAGACGAGAACCGCGACGGAGTCGGAGAGCGAGCAGAATTTTGGACCACCCTGTAGCGGCGGAGTGAGGTAGGTTAGTGAATCGACGGGTGTTATCTGGATGCACCGAACGTGCAGACGGCCAGTACGGAACAACATGTCCGAGTCAGCGAAACAGGGACAGTTTAAGCAAAGCTGGCGAATCAGCAACGCGGGCGGCACTTAAACTGCACTTTCCACGCACGAGGTGGAAGTTTCTCGCTCCGCATGCAGATACGAACTTCGACGCGTACGACTCGACGACGCTACGAAACGGCCCGTTTTCCTCGGAATTAGAGACGTCGGATCGTGGACGCTAAGCCACCCGAATAAAGTGTAACGAACGGTGAGACAGAGGGAGAGACAGAGAGAGAGAGAGAGAGAGAGAGCGCGCGCGTGTGCGATAGTGCGCGAGTGTGTAACGACGTTAAGATCGCGAATCCGGTGGATGAGTCTAGACACTGAGACGGGGGAACGAGAGGGACACATCCGTGGACGAAATCTTATTTCGAAAGTCGATCTCTCGGATCTTAAATCACGAGGTGGAGCAGCGAATAAATTTACTGGATGCTTTTGCGAAGCGGTAAGGAAGGAGAGACAGAGAGAGAGAGCGAGAGAGAGAGAGAGAGAGGGACGGAGGAGAAAAGGGGAGGAAGAGGCAGACAGGGAGCGGGAGCCGATAAAGGAGACTGTATTGTAATCACGTTGCTTGGATCCGTAGACCCTTAACGTTAACTCGACTCGGTATCAGACACTGTGAAAATTATCGGAAGTCAGATAACTCTTTTTACCAGTTAGTCCTTATCGTTTATCGGACGGTACTCGGAGTCGCGATATCCATCGAAGTGCAGTTTCTGTATTGTGCGTGCCCCGAGGTGGGAATTCCTTCGATCTATTCGCGTGGATCGACGGACGTGGCGGCGAGTGCGAGAAGCGAGAAAATTTCCTCTCGCGATTAGTGAAATTAAGCAAAGTTGTTTTCGCGGCCGGACGAACGTTTGAAGGTGAATAAACCCGTAAAAACGTATTATTCGGCGCTCGAGCGAGAGAGAGCGCCGCATCGAATTGCTCGTCGATAAAACTATCTGACGCATAAATCAACGTTTCAGCAGTCGAAAACAATATACATATTCTGTGAATTGGTGCAACGAAAACAAGTTGCAGCGGACAAATCTCTTTTAAACTGCATCCGGAGTACGTTTGCCCCGGTGATGGCTGATTAAACGGTTGTCGCGCGCGACCCAATCAACGGCCGGATTATTATTATTGTTGCGATACTTCTAATTCTCACGTGTTTTCGAGACTCTCCGCGGGACCATTGCGTCAAAACAAACTCGGCGACGAGTTTCTCTCGCCGTCGCGAATCGCTCGTAATTCCACACTTTTTCTTTCTTTCCATTAATCTTTTTTTGCCGCGCCAAATGGAAAAGTAGGCGTCTCTGTTAACGCGTTCCGAAGCTATCAGAATCTATTTCGCGAGCTCGCGGCTATCGAAAAAAAAAAACGTGGAATTTTACGTGACCTGGAACATTCTCTTTCGATCGACGATCGAGCTGAAACCAGCAGCTGTGCATACAACGGGAGAGACCCGGTGAGTATTTTGCTGCAACTTTCCTATTACGCCGAATGCGATTGCACGGGAGGTTTGCTTGACAAATTCCCGAACTTCTCTCCTTCTCGTTTTCGACCGTAGTTGCGCGTCTCCCCCTTTATTTTTTTTTTCTGTCGTTCCCTTTTTATTTCACGCTCCGCGCGAAGCAAAGCGTACACCGTTATCGCATTATCATCTGCCGTGCGTCGCCCGGTAGCTCCATTCACCGGCGGGACGATTCAGTTTTACAAAAAGACGTTTCCGCCGGCCAGCGTTTCGCGTGGTCGCCTTGAGAGACAACGAAACGCGACGCGGCATGCGTCGCGAAATGGAAATAACGACCCAGCGACATAATAGATTACTTCATTAACAGGCTCTTTACGAGCGACCACTCCTTCGGCCGTACTAAAACTACAACTTGACGATAAACTGGTAATGATTACCGTACGCGCCGTTTTATAAGACAATATCGTGTCAACTCGCGAGCGCCGTTCCCCCCCGGGATCGTAAAGAGTCATCGTTAAGAAAGTCGGAGCACCGTTCGTCTGGACGAGTGCAAACGATCATTCTCCCCGTCTCGCGAGGAAAAAAGATGTCCCACCGAAATTTCGATTCTCGCGTAAGGAATTTTTGCGAGAGCGCCGAGTATGCACAGCGACGAATTCGGTTGGGCGGTACAAAGTATTCGGACTACGCGACGCAGATTAGACGCCTGGCGGAACGCGGTGCACTCGTCGGTTACGATAACATTTGCTCCGACGTCGCGGTGCATCGGCGACGAATTCGATTTTACGCATCAACATTCGAGGGACGACGTATGCGCGCTTATTATCGGTGTAAGCGGTTTATTGACTCACCTGACTGTCGCGAGTGAGTCAGAGCCAGTCGGACGGTTCCAGATTGTTGTTCGGGTGCATTACGATCGGTACTCGAAACAGCAAAATTGCACGCTGCTGAATGTGCCATCGAACTATAGTACATACGGACGGGTATATGGGTATATTTTTTTCGCGTCCCGATGTTTGCGCATACGTTGCCGCTGTAGGCAAACGCACCGGCTCGTGGAGGAGCGGGGGCTGTTGGCTCGTACTCTCTCTCTCTCTCTCTCTCTCTCTCTCTCTCTCTCTCTCTCTCTCATTCTCGCTCCCTCCCGCCCACCGTCCGTCCCCACATCACTCTTTCCTCTCGCGCAGAGGACGCGTTTCGCGTGTACACGCATGCACACGCGTGTTGGCACGCATTGGGATAGGTCGTGGTGCTCGCTAGAACAGAGGCCGCTTTGTTCCAAGAGTGCCTGGAGCGCGTAATCACTGTGCCGGACCGCTTTTGCATGCCCATCCCATGCGGGACGTATATACTCGTCCCCGTCGGATAATTCGCTCCTCGACCGGCCGTTCGCAACACCTATCGAGGCCCTTACCATCGAATCGCCCCGCTTAAACCAATCTTTTGGCCCCCAAATATCAACGAGGTCCCCTCATCTAGGTTAGCGGAGCGTCGTAGTCGGTCTTGATGCACCGACAAATTTTCTCGAGGCATCGGGAGACAGAAAGACAGAGAGAGAGAGAGATAGAGAGAGTGAAAAAAAATACTGGCTCCAAAATTACACCGTCAACGGATCGATCATCGTGCCCGAGCCGCGCGGGGCCGCGATTTGTGATTCAGCGTGTAGACACGCACACACGCGCGCTTAGACCGGGGCCATTGAAAGCCACCGAAGCAAGCGAGAGAATGAGAGAGGGTTGGAGTGAAAAAGGATGAAAAGAGGAGGAGAAAATGAGGAACGAAAAGAGTACGGGGGGGAAAGAGGGATAGGGTGAGTGGTAGGGAAGCGGGCGAGGGGGCGCCGGGAGGGAGGGAGGGAGGGAACGAGCATGAGCGAGAGCGAGAGTGAGAGTGAGAGTTCGGATGCAGCCGTATTTTCGGGTGACCGTGGCCCTGCCCTCGGGAGAGGATCGTTTGTGTGCCACTCGGTGCATTCTACGCACACCAGCGGTGCCCGTCCCATCGGTGTGCGATGCACCAGCGCACACAACGTGGCATTTATATTTGGCTGGAGGGCGGAGCAGGTTTCGGTGCATCGGTGTGTTATAACCGTGTTTGCCGCGGAGAGCGAGCGCGCACACGGTCGCACGACCGTGTACGCCTGTGTCTCTCTGCATGTGCGCGCGATGCGGTGTGCACTGGTATTAGGTTGGGGAGCGGGAGGGGGGGGGGAAGAGGGGGGACACGGTGGTTCCGTCGGTTTTATTATTCGGCACTGTACGCCAAGTTAACCCAGGTCAGTGTGGTAAAAAAGCTACACGTTCGGCGAGTTCGCCGTACGAGTGCAGTGCATCAAAGCGAGAAGGGGCCGCGGGAACGGGAGAAAAAGAGAGGAGGAGCGCGTGTGCGCTCGCCGTACGTAAGTACGTGCATGCGTGCGTGCGTGCGTGCGTGCGTACGTACGCGCACACGCGCTCGCGTAAGCGCCCTCGTACCATGCACGCCTGCCACGAATAATCGTGCACGGCACATCCGCTGCCAAACCAGGCTGCTCGATGCGGCTCGTACGTGCACGCACCATTTTTCTTTTTCTTCTTTTCCTTCGTTTTTTCTTTTCGCGGGCGCGCGTAGACGACGCCGTACGAAGCATTTCGAGGTTATTATTCATACGCGAGGGGCGGGAAGGAGGAGGAGGACCGGGAGAGGGGGGAGGGGGGGGGGGGGAGAGCATGGGAATACTACGTGGAACGCGATCGTGGAAGGAACGGCTGGCACGATCTTCGATCTAGCCAGCGAGGAAAAATCGATCGGTTCCGGAGGGAATACGGAGGAAAGATTAAGGACAAACTTTGCGCCGACGCGATTAAAGATACGTTTGACTAATGAATTGCGTTGACGGTGAGAACGTGACGGGCGAGGGGAATCTCCCTCGCGTTAGGTCTCGTTGGCTACGCAAAATCTAGTTTCGACGCGCACTCGTGAAGCGCGGGAATTATCATCGAGCGAGACGCTTCCCCGTGAATGGGAAAACTAGGCGAGAGTTAGCAAAAGCGGGATGCGGCAAAGTCCCCCGAAAACTCGTGGAGCTCGGTCACACGGGTAGGGACGGACGGAGGAGGAGGAGAGAAGCGGAGAAATATAGAGGGAAAAGGAAAGAGAGCGAAAGGGGTCGCGGTGGGAAAGAGGAAGAGAGGGAGAGAGGGAGAGAGAGAGACAGAGAAAGAAGGAAGGAAGGACCGTGGTAGAGGTGGGTCGGTAGTTTCGCCAGTTAGCTGGGTTTAAAACAGCTGCCAAATTTCCCTCTCGGCCGAGAGAGTGAGAGTGACCCATCGAGAGCGAGTGTGTTCCACATCGCGTTTCGCACCGACACTAACCCGGCGCAGCCGGCTGCACATGCACGCTCTCCCTCGCACCAACGTGGAGCGCGCGCGCGAGCATGCACCGATGCCGGCGGTCGAGCCATTTGTGCGCATCCATGCGCGCGTCCTACGTACCAACGTGTACGTACGTCTGTGTGAATTCAACGCGATGCACGGAGGCACACGTACGTGGCCCGTACTCTCTCGCGTGTACATCGACCGTGCAAATGGTACACATACACACACGCGGAAGCACGTGGCAAGTTTCGAGCACGCTTACGTACACATCGGGACGCCTCGGTACGGAGCGTATGTACGTGCGAGTGCCAAATATATATACATATACACATATAAATATATATATATACGTATATGTATATACGCGTGCTCACACTAAACGTCGTACAGTAGCTCCGTCGGTGGATGCAACCCGAATACTGGCGTACCGACGACGCCTCTCGTCAGGCGTCCCAGCGTCTGAACGCATATCGGATGCACCGAGCGAACGGAGAAAACGAGACCGTGCTAACTACCGTCCAAACCACGTCCCACGAGATCGATGCGATTCTCTATGAAAAGTCTTTTTAAAACGAATGAACCCTCTTACCGCGCTCGTGCAACCCGACGCGTTAAATCGACTTGGTAATGGCCAAGTTTTCGTGGTCGTCGTTGCGCGTGGTGGCGAGGAAAGAGTGACAAAGTCGGGAGGCTGTTTGAACGCGTTCTAACGAGTTACCTCCGCGCGACCGAGAATCAGCGCGTTGCAAGCGAGACTGCTCAAACGACTTTGGAGGTAAGAAAAGAGTGGAATAAAGTTGTGGATTTTCCAAGTTGTGCCAAAGCACAAGCGTCTCGCTATAAATTCATCGTCAATCGCCGCGACGCGCTAATTTTCGAATTGATCGAGATCGCTTAATTCTGTCCTACCATCGCTACCGACATATCCATCAGTAGCCTTAAACCCTTCTCGCAACCTAATCGCCAGGATCCGTCTCGGGAGCCTATTTGTTATTCGAACGCGGTTTTGTGGAAAAACAAGGGGTTATAGCGTGTATCGCGTGGCACGTTACGCTTTCGAAACGACTACGCGAGTATAACCCCGAGTTACCCTTCGCGCGATAAAGATAAATCTCCCGACGACGTTACACAGATTTAGCCCCGCCGCTTAAGTACTCGGGTAAATAGCTGGCGATCTATTCCCACCGCATTTTCGTTTGGAAAGCGTTGAGAGACCCTGGACTCTCTCTGTATTCCGGTATAGAGCCAGAGGAGAACTCCGAAACGCGGCTACTCTCAGTTTCTGGGACTAGAGCAACAAGTAGTAACCGCGTTTATATCGGCGCCGTTGGCTACGTGGTGGATGCACGGTAGGTATTAGTACACACGTACGTGCATACATAACGTAACCGAATATATAGGTCGACTCCAGTGCGACGGCAGCTGACGCAGCAACAGCAGCAGCGGCGGCCGCAGCGGGTTAAAGCGCAGTCAGTTTCCCCCGAAATTTTCCAAGTCGAATAAAGTGGGGGTAGTTCGTTGACTAGCGCATACCCACCCCACGAAATATATGGGGCGGCATGTACCACCGGCCCGCATACATATACGGTACATACTGCTCGTCTGCCGGGCGTAACATAGGTATGTACGTATGGCTCTTATGTACAGTACATACACCGCTGTACATACCGTCGATCGTCCAATGTCACAGCAACAGTTTGCCAGAACACGCGAAAAAGATATAATACCCAAAAAATTTTCCGGCCGAGACGATCGATGCCGCGATAAGGAGGAACGCTAATCGCGTTCCGCAAATAGGAATGTCGCGACGCGGCGTCGCGTTCGATAATATTTTCATGCGTTTCCGATCGTCGAGAAGAAATCCGGGTAGCTATCTCTGTCTCTCGAAACGTCCGTTAAATCGTTTTGGGCGAAACGCGGTACATTTTACATTTTCGGTGGACTGGGAATAAACTCGTTAAAATCCGTCCGGGGGCATTATCGCGCCTAAGCGCGTTTCCAAAAATGTTTAATGGGATTACGATCGGGAACGACGGCCATAAAGGCCATGATCGCTGGGTCAGAGAATTACGGGAACGATATTAAAATCGGCAAGGGAATAAAATAGCTCATTACCAACTGGTTCAAAGGTATGTAAAATCAGGTTTACATTATATTGGATTTCCGTCGAATTAAGCGCTGCCGCACGAGGGCCGTTCGCGCGTTCTTCAGTGATTTTTGTCCGAATTAGCGATTAATGACGACGGGACTGGCGCGGTTAACCGAGTCTTTTCTGCGGCTGAGCCACCGACGATCGAGCACGTCATCCGATTAAATGCCAATTAAATGCGTTTAAATTCACCGATATCGGCGAATAAACGCGACGGTATGAAAGCGGACGGGTGCGTCGGCGCGTACGCGACTTTCAAAGAAAGAGTGAAATTATTTCGAGCTACCACGGTCGTTGACACTATTTGTACCTGTGCCAAGCAACCTGCGCTGACGTCGACTGTACCTACCACGGTATGTAGATGCCGTGTCGTACATATGTACGCGTACCTCGTACCTCGCGCAACAAGTAGGTACCGCCAAAATATGGCCAGACGACCGGCACGCGGGGGGGGGGGGCACCGGGGAGAGAAGAGACGATACTAGGCGGATTTATATTCTCTCTCTCTCTCCCTCTCTGTCTCTATCCCTGGCTCCCTCTCTCTTTCTCTCTCGTTCGACACCGCGCGGATGTCAAAAATTCTCACGGGTGCGCACGCAAAATTCCCGCCGGTTGTGGAATGTCCGACGAGAACTGGCTCTCGGCCGAAACGTAGAAAATCGCGGGGAAGTGGGAATTAACTTAATCCCGAGTAGTACGAGCTCGCCGTAGTTGTAGGTACATTGAGAAAGTTTCGCGAGTTATCAGGGCATGGAATCGTTGGCACTGCTCCAGCTAATGGATACCGTGAGACCCGTGAGATTCGGGGTTACCGAATACCGTCGGATAAATTTACCTCTATCGGCCCGATCGCTAATAACGCAAAATTGATTGCTAATTGCCGTACGCGTATTGGTATAAGACTCACTCGTAACTCGTAACCGAACAATTTGGATTGATCGTTTGATTGAATTCTCGAAACTTTTAAATGTTGAACTGAACTTCTAATTAAATTCTTACAATTTCGTTGATTACTTACCTCTCGACGCTTTTTTATTAAAAAAAAAAAAAAAAAAATACTGGATAAAGAACGCACGTATCGACGTCAAAATTTTCCAATTGGTTGTTTTCCAAATTGCCGTGGTTCTGGGACTGGATACGCGGCTTGATACTCCCATCAGCGGTTTAAACGCGTCAACTCGAATACAAGTATCTCGTTAGAGTTTTCGTTGGAAAATGACGGTTAGCGTCGCGACTCGCATTCCTTGCAAATCGCGGCTAGGTTTCGACGTTTTCCACGCACCCGCCCTAAGTCTCACGATCCTCGAACCGATTTGAATGCAGGTAGCGAGCGTAGTCACTCCTCGCGAACGCTGCACAGACGGCGTGCAGACTGTTAAAATCGGCTCTGAGTCGCTTTGACCCGTCGCTGACGAGTAGTACACGGCATACGGGTTCGGCGCGTATCAACTTTATCGACTGTAATCCTTCATAATCTCCGTAGAGTAATTAACGAGGGGGTATTAACGATCTGGAGCAACGAAATTCAATTCTCGAGCCGGTACGCTCGAATCCGGAATTAATTAATCGATCCCGGGGGCGTATCGTCGAATGTATTTTTGTCGCGGTTCATGTCGTCTTCGATCGTTGAGCGTCTCGTATTCTATTTTTCCTTTTTTTTTTAACGCGGTAACGTTGACCCGTCCGAGTGTCTAAAATACGACCGGCGAGCGTTGTCGGTCGTTGCGCGAGTCCGTCCCGCGGAGAAAGGCGACGATTCGTTTGCCATCGCGAGAGTTATCCGTGGGATTACTCGTGCGCGAGTACTTACGTAATACCAATTACGATGCTTACGATACTTAGGAGTAAACATTGGTTCGTTACCGGGCATTTATGCACGCGTTATTCCGCGCCAGCGTACCTTGCACTTACAATTACTCGAACGAGCGAAGACCCTTTT
The DNA here is from genome assembly GCA_933228935.1 of Pemphredon lugubris. NCBI lineage: Eukaryota > Metazoa > Arthropoda > Insecta > Hymenoptera > Crabronidae > Pemphredon > Pemphredon lugubris. The sequence goes on along the minus strand of OW121817.1, from coordinate 52,285,034 downwards.
GCTGTCCCAGTTAATACCGGTGAACGTATTCTCGTACAGTGCCAGCTGTGACGCCATTTACACTGACGTCAGGCCAAAGTAATACCATTGAAATACATAATACTTTTGCTCTCCACGCGATATTGAAACTGAATGGAACGCGCGATTGTTTCTCCGTCGAGCGCATAGCGCGTATAGTCCAATCGAAAATCCCCTCGCGCCCTCTCGCTAACTAATTTTCAAGAGTAAGTTCTACTCGTCACACGTACCGCGCAAATTACGCCACGCGTTTCGTTAAACCCGTCAAGATAACAAATCTATGGCTAATAAAACGATATCCCGTAATTCCCGTGATCGCTGCAATTACAACGAATTTAATTTAAGTAATCGCCGACCTGGAAATTTCTGCTCACGAACAAAAGTTAATGGCGGAGCATCGAGACGCGTCCCGCAAACAATTTCGATTTAAATTACGTTAAATTCAACGGGCGTTTAAGCGCCAGCGGCCCACCCACGCCTAATTAAAATCTATTATAAAATCCCATTACCACGATTTCCGAATCCAGACGCCTTTTAATATTTCACCAATTCGCGTATCGCGTTGCTCGAAATCTCGCGATCGTGGAAGAGGGGCAGGCAGGGGGGGCGGGGAGGGGGGAGGGGGAGCGGCGGACGGGGGTGGCAGTTCGAAGCTTCGTCAAACTACCGTAATAATCGTCCGCACCCGCGAGCCGTCGTACGCACGTCTACATACACGCGTAAAAGCGCGCACACGCGCTAAACGTCGCCGTCGTTCCGTCGGCGGATAACTCCGGCAACGTGACGCGTGACGTCGGGTATAGAGCGCGAACGAAGCGATAAGCGGAGATACGGTCAAGGCCGCTTCGGATACCGGCCTATCCGTTCTCTTTCCTGCACCGGCTCCGCACACCGGAATCAACGCCGCGGCGCTGCGGCGATCGCGCGCGATATAAACGTCACAGTTCGATCCGTACCCGCCGAAAGCCGCGTTTAACCGATGGATGGGTAACGTCCTCGAACGTCTCGGTTAACGTCGCTTCGCGCCCGTTTCGTTTCCCTCCGTCGCGAATTTAGCGCGGCCTTCGCCGGTGCAGCGATGCAATTGGTTTTACTGACCCACTGCCACTGACCTTGAGGCCCATCCGACAGACCCGACAGACTGCAGGGGCAGCCTCGCGTGACTCTCTCCCGGTGATTCGGCAGTCCTTCCGAGCCGAATATCGCTCGGAGATGTTAAACGAAAGGGAGAGGGGGGGGGGAAGGGGTGGGGAGAAGTAGGGAAATAATTTATTAAACACGTTTTGCTCGGTAATCGAATTTGTCGGGTGATTCAAAGGTAATCGAGGTGCGCCAGATTTCCTGTTTAGCGCGAACGAAGGAGAGATCGATGTAACGCGATAAAGATACAAATTTAATTATGCCATTGACCGAGAGTTAATTAATATAAGTCTTTACGACGAGCGAGTTAATAATTTGACCGACGGTTTTTCGATAAGAGTTTGTATAATTTATACTTGAAACGCGTACACGTTCCTCGCTCGGCGGGGCGTACGTCGAGCGATTGTTTAAACGCGCTTTATCTTTGTTGTTTTGGCGCGAACGTACGTAATATGGAAACGATGATTTGTCAATCCTAGCGGGTCGAAACTTTGAGAGCGGTTTCCTTAAGCGTCTCTTCGCTTACCTCGATAACGCGGCGTGCCGATAAGATCGTCATTGTCCCATGCGTTCGTCCTCCTTTCTTTTCATTTTATTTGCGCCCGATAAATAATTCATGCTCTTTTTCGACGGAATAACGCATACCTCGTAACCTTGCCGCGCTCCTTGATCCCGCGGCGAGCGAGACAACGCGGCTGCCGTCGCGTCGCGACGGATTATTCGAGGGCGCGAAATTTGTTGCGAAGGTTTGGGCGAGGGTCAGGGGAACCGGTGGGAGAAGGAAGAGACGTAAAACGGGAGGGGAGAGGGAGAGAGAGAGAGAGAGAGATTGAATTGGAACTCGGACCGGGCGGGACCTTGTACCGTCGCTTTCGTTTTTTGCCCGTGGGTTTCTTCGCGTCGACTTTTATCGCGGTAAGATCGAGAGAAGCGATCGTTTCGATTATTCCGATTCGGCGATTGGCAGAGTCTTTACGATCGTATTTTTCTCTAAAGTGTCACCCGACGAATCGCGGTTCCTCGTATTATAGCGCAAACCGCTTTAAAATAACGAATAAACCTATCGAAATCATAATTTTCAATGATTTCCTCGCGGCGCACGATCTACGGAACGCGTACAAAAATAAACTCGAAAATTGCTCCAAGGATCTGCGAACGACATCGTCGAATGGATCCTCCGCAGGAGTCAACGTCGACGCCGAGAATAATCGTCCCGGTGGTGGCGCGAAACGTCCGAGGAAAATTGCAGAGAAACGAGGAAAAATCGAGAGGCCTAATGTCCGGCTCGAATCTAAAACGTTGGCGAAGATTTCGTGTGCGTGGCTCCGCCTCCTACTCCTATCCGACCCATTCTAAACAAATGAATCATGCTCCAAAATGGCCGACTGAATTTAGACGTCACGTGGCGTCGACGGACGTGCACAGACGTAAGTACGCGTTCCCCGTGCACGTACACAGGCGCGGACACTCGCCCGACCGCCGGAGCGATCCGTACTGCGCCCGTGGTGTGGAACTCACGCATAAAATGCCGAAGCATTATAAATTTGCCCGAACGCTTTTGATATTACGTTCTCGCGCGGTATCGTCCGTCGGCTTCCTCGTACCGTACGACGAAAACGTGAGAAGTTTCGCCGAGAGACGACGACGACGACGACGACGTCTCTCCTCGTTGCCCCAATTCCAACGGGTACGGGAAGAGCCACCGGCGGCGGCGGCGGCAGCGGCGCGGCGGGAAGGAGGAAAAGCGAACTCGAGGATCCCGGTCCGTAGGAGAATCGAATCGCTTTAACGAAACGCAATCCTGATCGAATAAAATCGTTCCCCTCGTTCTAACGTGGCCGGCCGACTAATCTCACTAATCGCGAGCAATCGAATAAACGACGGAACGATGGAGGACGATTCTCCATCGACGCTTTAGAATCGAGAGCCGAGCCGAGAGGAGCGGAGCGACGCGCGGTCCGCCGCGCCGAGCCGCGCGCGCGATGGTAGGCGTACATTTTTCGGTACGTGGCGCAGGCATTGGCTCGCAAAGAGAAAGGCCTCTAGAGCGGGCTGCCTACCTACGTATAACGGCGTGCTGCTTAGAAGGCCGACGGAAAATTTAATGTCAAGTATACCATGGAATTGGATTCGCGGCGTTTAAACGTCGTCGTCGTCGTCGTCGTTGTTGCCGGTCGACGGGGTCAATCGCCAGTCGCATCCCTTCGTCTCCCCACCCCGTCTAAACTCCCACCCCCACCGTCAAAGCGCTATTCGGCCGGTATCGGGGGGCATTTTCGAGCGTCGTATGTACGAATTGGCAGCGCGAATGAGAGAGCGTCGCGCTGAAAAACACACCAATTTTGCGAGAATTGCATAACGCTCGCCGCGGTCGCGCAGAGCCCCCGGGGGCACGGAGGAGGCGTCGTCACGTGGCGTCCTATCTAATCTGCCACTTTCGACTGCCATCTTGAAACCCGAGGCACGCCGTGCCCCAGGATTATCTAACGAATTTCTAAACCGACCGTCCCGTCCGCCTGCCTCAAGGTTCCAGCGTGATCGCCTCCTTTACCGTAAAACCTCCTTCGCTTCACCCTGTTCGCCACCTCGGCTACTCGAACGTTTCGCTTCCCTCCTCTCGCCTTCCTTTGCTCTTCTCTCCTTTCCCCCGCCTCCCCCTCCTCCTCCTCCACCTCCTCCCCTTGCCCCTCAGCCGTCTCTCTCAATATCGTTTTGCCCGAACGGTCTTGCGCAAAGTTTTGAAACGGTGCACAAAAAAGATAGGCGCGCAGTCCGGGGCGATAAGATAGACCAATAAATAGATAGAACGGCGTTTCGATGTCGGGTTTTAGTCGAATGGAGGAAAAGCGTCGTGCATCGAGGCCGCGCTCAACGTTCAATTGTTTCGGCGTGGCTTCAATTAGTTTGTTGCGGTTTGAGGAGTACGTCAAACGATGAACGGGGACCGCGCCGTGTCAAGATCGAACGATCTTTTTAAACTTTTAAACCCGGTGTCAGGGTTTAAGATCGGGACGATCCTATCGTTAAGTTTGATTCGGGACGAAATCACGTATTTTCAGCATCGTGAGCCGGGCGTTTCGCCACAGCGGTCACGACTCCTCGCGCGACAATAACGCCGTTGTCGTGACTGTGATCTCGAAGCGGAAAGTACGAAACGTCGAATGTTTACGGGCAGCGATGTCGAGCGGACATCTTTTACTCTGGAGGGGGAGGGGGGGGGGGGCGCTGGAGGCACATTATCTTGCGCTTCCGCTGAACGAAAAATTCTGCTTGTACGCGCGGTTTCCGGGCAATTAACGGAAAGTAAGAAAAGGTTACGGTGAAGGGGAGGGGGATCGAACCGCGCGCGGATAAAATGTTAGAATAGCGTTTATCGTTCGTACACCCATTAACGGGAACTTTGCGGTCAATTTAACACGGTTTTTTGCGATATCCAAGATTATTACCGTGGCTCACGATACGCGGATTTTCGGTTAATAAATTAATCCAAGTTCGCGTAATTCGTGCTCGGTACGGTTGCGTTTCAATCGAGCGTTTCGCTCCGAACGCGGAAGGGTGATAATTTACGATTCGTTTCTCTCTCCTCCCGCGTACCCAGACCTCCCGTTTGACCGGCGATCTTTACGAACGCGAAGGGGGAAAAAAAAATCGCGAATAGACGACGGCGCAGCGTCGTTTAGCGTTCAAATTTCAAATCGCGGCAGTAACTGCATCAAATTGTCTCCTATTAAAAGTGTCATGGCCACGGTGGCGTACCGCGGAGCGGGGACATCAGGCGGGTTACTAAACGTCTGCGTGCGTGCTTTATGCCTCGGAGAGGCTCCCGAGCGAGCGTGGAGATGGAAACGTGAGCCTATTGAAAAATCTCAGTTTCCAGTGCCGAGAGTGAATCGTGCGAGGCCCGGAAGGTTGCCAGGCGTGTGCCAAAAATGTACTCGAGTCTAGTCGAAAATTTTTTCCAAAGATTCGTTTGAAAAATTCGCAGACGCTGCCACGGCGTTTCTATAAACGATAAGAGAGAGAGAGAGAGGAGCAACGATAATAATTCATTAACCTTGCAAGATAACTACATTCCGTCGCATCTTTCGGCAGCGTATCGATCAGCGTGTCTATCAATAGCGAAGGAATTAACGCTTTACTCGCGGCATCGAAAATAATGCTGACGGTGAGGCAGTTATATTCGAAACGCCGGTGATTAATCATAATAACCGTTGAAGCGGGAGATCGATGACGGATAATTTCCTAGCCTCCGGTGGTTTCGAAAGAAAAAAAAAAAAAAAAAAAAAGAACGAAACCCGTAGCCGCGAATTTTCCGGGAACGCGACGAAGGCGTTTTTAAATTGGATTCCAGAAGGAAGCGCGTTCCGCGTAGAAAAAGTTGGCTGAGGCGCGGAGGCAGGGTAATCGATAAAACTCTCATGTAAGAACGCGTCAGGCCCGATCTATGACCGTAAAGACAAAGCGATGCTAACTGAGGCAAGTGTCGGTGAGCCGAACGCGTATGCATCGGTACACGTTATCGGTAGCTTTACGAAATGAGCGAGCGTTAGCTCTAAAGATAGAAGTTGATGTCTTCGGGTAACGCAACACGTAGCCGTTAAATCAGAGTCCGCAAAGACAAAATAAAGGTAGGAACTACGCTGTCTACCGTTCGACTGCAAAGAGAGTTTGCGGGATCGATACGGGCGAAAGGGCATTGGAAAATTGCGTCGTTAGCTATTATCGCCCACGTTGGAACCATTTGCTGGAAACTACGCTCCAAAGTTATTTAACAAAAACTGGGGGCTAATCGAGCATTCTCGCGGCGTTTCGGTGGCGAGCGTTAATCTACTTTTTTTTCGTCGTTCGAGAAACTTTTCTCGTTCCTTTCGATCTCTGGATCGAAAGAAGAAACCGACAAAAAAAAAAGAAAGTACAGAAACGAAGGGACGATCGAAAAACGACGACGAATCCTGTATAAACGAAAACGATCGCGTTTCGACCCAGTTAAATTTCAGTCCCTCCGCTTCCAAAGTCCGCGCGAGAGCGTCAAAACTCCCGAGGAGAGCCGAAACTTTTGCGGTACTCTGTACACTCGTCGCGCGGTGTACATAGTCGCAGGTAAAGAGTCGGCAGTCGGGCGCGTAGGGAAAATGTGCAATTGGACCAACGACGTCCTCGTAGACGTCGACGTCGACGAGGACGACGGCTACGACGTCGACGAGGAGGGAAATAGGAGTGAGGGTGAGGCGAGTGATGAGGGGTATAGGGTGAGGGGCGGAGGGGGGGGGGGGGAGGGGCGTCGATGACGGTAACAACGACAGACTCGCGGTGCAGTGGTGCAGCGTTTCACGGTTCTCGGTGGCTGCTCCTAGGAGCGGAACAGGGTGTGCGTGCGTGTGCGCGTGCATGCACTCGTAACGTCGGTGCGCGAGAGTAGTGGGTACTCGTACGCGAATTCGTGGAGCACGGTGGCACACTGGAGTGACCGTGCGTGTGCGGTTGGTTCGTCGGCAACGGTAGCAGTGACGGAGGTAATAGCGTAGTGGTCGTGTGCTCGGGGTCGTAGCGGCATGAACGGCGGCGGCGGCGGCGGCAGCGGCGACGACGACGACGACGACGGCGAGGACTACGACTACGACGACGCCGGCGACGGCGATAGTGGTGGTGATGTAGGTGCTGGTGGTAGTGGTAGTGGTGGTGGTGGTGTACGGCGACGGCGTTGGCGGTGGTGGTGAGTAGAGGAAGGTCGCGTGTGTTGGTAGCATTGACGGTAGAGAAACGGGCGGTGGTGTTGGTGTCGGTAGCGAGGAGGATGGCGATGCGGTGGTGGTGGTGGTGGTGGTGGGTACGAAGATGGTGGGGTGGTTGGATGGCGGCGCTCCTAGCGCGCAAGCCGCACCGTCCGACGCGGATGCAGTTACGGGAGCGCAGCGCGACCCAACGCAACTCGACAAACGTCGCATATCCGGAGCCGGATCAAACGTCGAGGCCTGGGCAAGTGGTGCGTGTGCGTGTGTCGCCTCATCTCCCTCTCGCCTGTGCGCCCGTGGAACGCGCGAGAGAGTAAGGGGGAGAGATAGGAATAAGGGACAGGAAGAAGAGGCAAGAAACCGTCAAAGAGGAAAGGAAAAAAGGAAAACGGTGTTTTTTTTTTTAATCTCGACCGTGTGTACGCTCGCCTGACAGGGGAGATATAGACGAAAAATTGACGGGGGGAATAAAGGGAGAGAGAGAGAGACAGGGACACGGAGTTGCCGAAAGAGCGGAGAGAGAAAAATAGAAGAGGAAGAAGAGGGACCGTTGATTCGAAACCCCCGTCGAGATCGGGACGATTCCGTTGTTGTCGTCGTCGTTGCCGCTACCGTTGTTGTTGTGTCCTGTGCTACGCGCGCCGTTGTTCCGCGGTTGACACTCACATCCTTGCCGCGTAAACTTGTAACGTTCTCCGTACGAGCCATTCTCGTGGGCACGGCGTGCCGGTACGACGAAGGGCACACCACGCCACGCCACGCCACGCCGAGGGTAGCGAGGAGAGCCGTCGAGAGAAAGTGTGATATCGAGCCGGGGTCTTCGGCGAAAGGAGAGGAGGGAGGAAGCGAGGAAGAAAGAAAAAAAAAAACGTCGAAGCGGGACTGTAGGGAAGGCCAGCGGACTAACTCGCTCGACGATTCCTACGATCGTCGTCGCTGTTTCCCCGACAACACCGTGATTGTGGTAGTATCGTGCGTGATCGCGGGGCGATTCGCCGGTACGCTCGATCGCGAGATCTCGGAAACTACCGGCGAACCGTTGTGCGCGTCTCTATTCCTCGGGGTGATGATGATGATCGGTTGAAAAAGAAAAGCAAGGGAGAGGGAGCGAGTAAAGTGGAGAGAGAGACAGACAGAGAGAGAGAGAGAGGGAGGACAGAGAGAAAGAGAGGAGAGTACCGGCGCTCGAGGATCGGAAGGATCGAACGGAGGAGAGCAACAGGCTCCTTGCGTGGAAGGAAGAACGTGGAGGGGGGAGAGGCAGTAGGAGAGTTCGGTTCAACCGTCGATTCCATTTCGTTAGTTCGCGCTCGATCTCCTTTTTCGTACGCGTGTCAGTCTACCCGAGAGCTACGTAACGAGACCTTGTCGGTAACGCGCCCGTCGTTGTTCCTTACGCGCGCTCGTCGCTTGTGTTCCGTTTGTTGGTTCGTTCGTCTTTTTGGTTTTCTGGTTTTTCTTTTACTTTGAATGTACGGTGCGTGAGACCCCCATCGAAGAAAAACGGCGTACGAACGGAGGGAAGAGGAATCGCGAGGATCGAGAAGAGGAAAGGAATCCCTTGGAAAATGTCGAGGAAGACGCGCGTCGACCGTGGCCACCGGCTCGGCACGAGAGTGTCGACGACGAGCCGCCTAAGAGAATTCTGAAGGATCGCGAGTTCAACGAGAGAAGTCGGAAGTGCACGCCGCCGTCGTTCTTCCTGTTTTGAGAGTGAGTACCAGCCCCCCCGCAACCCCGGATTGTTATCCCTTATTATTTCGAATCGCCGAAAACGAAGAAACGGTCGAGCGCGCGCCCGCCCGCCTGCGAGCCTGTGTGCGTGGCCCGTACGTGTACGTCAGAGTGTATAACGTACGTACTCGACGCGTAAGCGCGTCCCGTGTATGCATGGACCTCGAGTGTGCGAGAGCATGCGTGCGCGCGTGTGAATGCGCGCCCGCGCGCGCGAGACAGAGCGAGAGAGAAGCAAAGAAGGAGGGAGGAAAGAAGCGGTGAGAATGAGAGAAAGAGAGAGGAGTGCCCCGAGCGCGCTCGCGCGCGCGCGCCCGCGCCCGCCCGCCCGCCCGCCCGCCGGTCCGCGCTTACGTGTGCGTGCGTGCGTGTGCATCTGACGAGAGTGTGCACGTGTCATCGTATGCAACTCTAGGTGCGTGAGGGAGAGGGAGAAAGAGAGCGCCAGCGAGTGACGGAGAGAAAGGGTGGGAGGGAGGGAGCGCAGCGAGGGAAAGAGCGCGAGATACAGAGAGTGAGAGAGAGCGAGAGGGGAAGAGAGAGAGAGAGAGAGAGGGACGAAGTAGTCAGGGGCGCGGAGAGGAGAGGTCGAAGAGAGGGAGATCGACAGGCCACAAGACGGACTAGAGTGCCTCTTAGACACCAAAATGGCCGAAAAGACTGCGCGCTCTCGAGTGAGACCATGTTCCTCCTTTCCTCGCTCGACCTTCCTCCTTCGATGTTTCTACCGGCGAACGCGCTCCCACCTCACCCCTCCTCACCCGTCGGATCCGTACTCCCCTCGCGAGCGAGAAGAATTTCGCCGCTCGGAACGAAAAATTTGCCAGCCGAATCCTCGAATCCCAGTTTCTGTCGTAGAAACCGAAAACCCTGTTTACGACGGCGCTCGCGGCTGTCGGAGCGCACCCACGCCGGTATTTTCTTATCAGTGTTTTGTCTACGATCGCCTACCTTTCGTCGGCTCTTTCCTCTCTCACGGCGAGTTGACCTCATTACGCTCGCCCAAGGCGATCTTATATCGTACCTACGCGTAACTTACGTTTCTCCCCCTGGATTTCTTTGGTTTCGATGCCAACCTGTCCGCGGGAAGCGGATATACTGTATCTCCGCTACGTGAAATAGTGGGCAGTGCGAACGCCATTCTTCAAATATTTCTCTCGGCAACGGATCCACCGTCCTTAACGAATACATCTGTCGCTCGGCGGATTCCGAGTTCTCGCAAAACGATCGTTTGCCGCGAATCCCGGCAAAAAGCGGTACCGGGTTAGCGTAAACGATTGCAAAGAGACACGCAACGCGTCACGTGTCCGGTATCGGGAGAACCTGTCGCTACGCAACTCGGAGCGACCGGTACGCTCGCATTTTCAATATACAAGGGCAACCGAAACGCGAGAGTCGTAGGTGCTGTTACAGCGGTCGGCATTACACCGGGTATACGTACTGCGACGTGTTCGTATTCGTAGAGATTCGATGGGAAACAGAGCCGTCCAAATGACGATCGATTAACCGTTCCCCGAGTTTAAGTGACGTTCGTCGACCAGTCGATTGATGCGAGTCCCCGGTGCTAATTATCTCGACGCGTCACGCGACATTTCAGATTCGCCATTCCAAGACACTCCCGGCCTCGGCGCGGATCCGCTCGGAATGCAATTTCTTTCGATAACGACGCCATCGGGATTACGAGTAAACAGATCCTTGGATGTTTACGTGGCACGTTTTACCGGTTACGCTATGCCCAATCGACCGACGAACGCTTGGTTCGCGGGGCAATTAGAACGTTCGTGTCGCAAAAAGAACGCACAGGCCGGTGTGAGCTAATTCGATGGAAATGTGTGTAAGCTACCGTGCCCGCGCTCGTGTGACGCGTTCGTTCTTTTCCATTTTGTTTCGTTGTTGTTCTCTTTTTTTTTTTTTTGCTTTATTTCATTTTCACGATCGAGCGCTCGAATTTCCACAAAAACCGTGCAACTTCCTTCGGGCCGTACGTCCGATTTGTCGTTCGTCACGCTTCCGGATATTCGTCGGTGAGTTTTCTTCCGCGCGAACGTGGGCGCCTCGCCGACGATGACCGTCGCGACGCTGGTACGTTTGATTTTACGATCTCGCGTTTTTGCGTTGCCGAAATCCGCGATTCGAGTGGTATTCTCGAAACGGAAAACCTATGGAGCGAGGATCGGAAGCGAGGTCCCCCGGAAGCGATTTTCGCGAATCAGGGAAACGAGGTCGAAAGTAGGCAGACTCGCCGACGTGACTCAGTTGGCGGTTCGCACGGCGATTCGTTCTTAACCTCGAATTCGTACGGATAGTGGTTGCCAGCGGTGCCTTGATAAATCGACGCGCGACGTTATTCCGGAAATAGCGGACGTCTGCATTTATGTCAGTCGAACGTTTCACGAGGCGTTTAAGGTAGACATTTATTGACGCGGTAACTTAGTAAAATTAACACCTGCCGCAGGCAAGGTTGCACGAACAATGTTTTGAATGAATAGCACTCGTGGGGTTCAAGTTCGTACGATACCTTGTACGGATCGAAATTTCCATAAAACGTATCGTCCATTGACGTATAAAAATGATTAAAAATATATTCACCGGGAACGGACATTGTTCTTTTCTGATTTTTTTTTTTTTGTTGTTAAAGATAAACCGATCGACACAAACTTCCCGTAATTTCGAACTTGATCCAATTTGAGGAACAGATTGTATTATGCCCGTAGTTTAAATCCGACAATACCGGCGTGACGCGGCAGTAAAATAGTTCAACATTGTTTCCGCTAAAGCTGCACGAAACGCCCGTTGTCAGAGGACTTTGGTAAAACGAGAATCGATAACCATCGTCGCTATTAACGTTATTTTATATCGTCAGACGGCACTGGGAACGGTATTATTAAAACGTAATCAGCCTGACTTCGTGCAGCGGTTATGCAATTATCTTGATCGAAAAAGTTTGCCAAATACCACGGACAAACTACCGTGATAATCACTCGCGTTTTCGAATATATAGTTCCGTTTATGGCCTTTTCTTTGTCCACCCCCCCCCCCCTCCCCCTGCCCCTGCCCCCACGTTTCTATGAAAACGTAGTTCAAGTTGGGCGTATCGAGGTTTGATATACGACACGAGCAAAAAAAAAAGAAGATAAAAGAATTGAAAAAATATCAGGAAAAAAATGTCACGTCAAAAGCGCGCGATTATCCGGCCAATTTCATAGAAACCGTATTTCCAGAAAGTCTGATTTTTTTTAAGCGTATGTCACGAAACGTCGGACCGTGACGTGAAAAAATTCGCGAATCAAAATCTCTGAAAGAGAAAAAAAAAATTCGTACACGAGGCCACGTGTTTCGCGATTCCGCGTTGTTATCGAATTTTATCTGTCTCTTTCTCTCTCTCCTTCGCACTTTTTGGTGTGACGGCACCTTCATCTAGACACGTTTTGGAGCGGGCGCAGCGCGGTGATCGAGAAAGTTCTGCACGTTTCATTGACAGGCTGCCGTTTTCAATCACCTGCCGGTTCAAATGCAAACTATCGACAAATCAACCTTTCGCACGGACCGTCCAAAATTTACCTTCGCGAAACATATCGAAAATTTTATTTCCCTTCCACCGAAGTAATATTACGCGCGATACCTTACGCTCGCTTTCCCAATTTCTGCTTTTTTTTTGTTCCCTTTTTTGTCACGCTATTATATCGTCAAGAGGGAAGCGGATCGGCGATTCATTTTAATCGCGCGCGGAAGCTCTGCCCGATTCGCCATGCGAAAAGTATACAAAGGATCAAGAGCGACCTCGCGTTGTGCAAACGATTGCCGCAACTGTATCAAATAATAGCGGATTTACATATCGCGCCAGGCTATGCACGTGACAATTATTCATGTAATCCGTTGTCATCCTAGGACTGCCATATTCGTATGATAATGGCCAATATGAAATTCTCCACGCGCGCGCGGTCGCTATGGACGATACAGAGTAATATAAATCGGGCGGTGGGCACTTCGAAAAGTGGCGAATAGTTTTCGGCGACGCGAGTATCGCGAATCGAATTTGTATTTTTTATTTGAAAGGAAACTCGCGTTCTTTTTAACGCGTCGCAGCTTTCCAAACATTGTCTCCCCCCCCTCCCCCCCTCTCCCCCTCACTCTCTCTTGTCTATCGGTAACAGGTATTTGTATTTCGAGGCAGAGAAACGTGGAAACTTGTGGAAAAATCAATATCGAGTGCAGCCTCGTGCAAGTAGATGCGAGGTTTACGCTTCCCGCACGTATAGCACGTTCGCGTACATTTCCACCGAGGTCGTTTTGAAATCCCTCAAGTCGGCAGGACTAATTTTGAGTCCCCATAGTTCGCGGGTGAAGTTACGATCCTACCACATCGTAGCTTCTTGTTTTAGAAAGCTGAAATTTGCCTTATTTAGTAGGTTAAACTAGAAAATTCGGTTTGACCTCGATTTAGAACGCCAGGCATAGCGTGTCAAAGTCCTTAAGTAACGGCGAGAGGTTTCCATCGAGCCTTGAGTCCGAGTTCTCCCCACCGAGCGGCCAGCTCGAAAATGGCAAGCAACGTTTTCGCAAAAAACCGCGCCGTTCGGGGAGAACGGTAGAAATCGACATTTTTCGAAGTATTTTTTGCACGCCCTGCGTTAACCGCGCGATGCTTTTACGCGGGCGACGAAAAATACGTGACATCAGTTGGAAAATTATCGGTGCGTTAAATGACGTTGTAGAAAATGTGTTTTACCAACTTCAAATATTGATGTGTTGCAATCGAGACGGAAAACCGGTTTTCGCGTATTACGCGTAACAACGGGAAAAACCGGGCAAAAGTGAGTTACCTGCAAATTCGCATCGGATAAAATTTCGGAACGCTTTGCGATATTTATTTACACCGATAGACGTGCCGATAAAACTGTCGACGGGAAGTATCGCAAATTAAATGACGAAAAATTATTCGACGAAAGGGCGGTTGAAAATGAAGAAACTTGTTGGCACGATCGTTTATACAATGAATCTGTCGATAGAAGGAAAAACTATTTTCCATATTTCTTGTAGAACTTACGTGTGGGAGAACCCTGATCGAACTTTAAATAACGTTTTTATCGAACGAATTAACGTCATCCAAGCGATATTATTTAATTACAAAAGAAAATAGCGACGAAATGTTGTGAAAATAATTATTCTCGCTAACCGATGATTCGGGCGTAACTTGGACCGTGTACGAAATAAATTTCGAAAAAGAAATAAAAACAACGCGGAAGATGATAACTGATAATCGAAAACGTTTGCGCGGACCAGCTCGAAATAATGATAATTAAATTTCGACCGATCGCATCGGACCTTTTTCATTTTAATGTTTTGCGAAAACAAAATGCACGCCTGAAGTATCCCTTCCAATATTTGGCTCTCGCGAAATTCCATGGAACAATACGCGGTCGTGAAAATGCACGTGAAAAATTAACACAGCCAATTTGCCTCGCGCCACAGTTAATTCTGTTACGCTTCGTCACATAAATTCGCCCGAAAACCACGATACTACCGGCATTTAATTTCAACAATGGAATCGCGATATCCACGTAAAACGTGCAAGTATTTCGCGATACGATCGTCATTTCGAAAAGTCAAACGCGGCTCCTGCGTCGCTTTAGAAAATGCGTCGTAAACCCGCGGATTACGCGTTGATAATGAAATCTGAACGTGCCCCGTGAAACGTACGATTATTTATTTCGCTGAATGTTTTCTCGCCGAAAAGAGCGGCGCGGAACATTTGCGAGCGGCGGAAAAAAAAGAAGCGTAAAACCGACAACGGGCTCTGGATGTGGTATATATAAATATAGATATACGTATACATATATATTTATATATACCTAAAAAAAAAAAAAAAACAAACAAGCACAAAATAGCGGTGGCAAACGAAGTATGTCCGTTACGTTTAAGCGCAAACCTTTAGTTTCTAAGCCCGGGTGAGCAACAGGTTGCGCCATTGTGACAACTTGAAAACTCCGCTTCCCACGAATATTTTCAAAATTCTTCCGCCGGCGGTCTTTGTGCGCCTCTCCGCGTAGAATTATTCTTTATTGTTTCGCGAGTTGCGATTTCTTCTACTTCCCGCTGTACTTGAGACGCCGGTATAAAGAATTTCTATTGCGCAAAAGCTTTTCAATCGGAAAGAACGGTCGGAATAACCCGCGCGCACCTTTCCCTGCTACATACGTTGCTCAAGGACTTTAATGATTATTATTTACGGGCCGGCAGCTACGGTCACGAAACGAATCCCTTTGTTACTCGCGGGAAACGCTGTATTTTCCGATTCAATACTTCTTTAGGCTTATTTCTTGCTTTTTTTTGCGGTTGTTGTTGTGTGCGTGTATTTCCCCCCTCCCAGACGCCCAAACCGAACGGCTGAAACGGGGGAACGACGAAAAAAGGCCGGGGAGGAAGCGAGAAAACGCGCGGCGGCTAAATTACACGTTTCCCATCGCATTGTACGGCGTGACGAAACTCGAGGTTTGTAACGCGAATCGGTCGATCGAAGCGTAATTATGGTAATATATAATAACGTAATATCCATCCCACTCCCAATTTGATACAATAACGAGTCTCTACTTTCGACAAAGCTCGTCATACTTCCGCTAAGCGTCGGCCAACTCGGGATATACCCTCGAGCGCGTTACCCTCCCGACAAAACAATAACGGCTAGATCTAGTTTCTCGAAAAGTAACGTCGGCGTAATCGGGAGTCGTTAAACAGTGCAAAACTCATAAATAGCTTCGCAAAGCGAAAATTAACGAAACAAAAGTGGCCGCGGATTGACTGGTGGATGAGGTTAGAGGGACGAGAGGGATAACGAGCAGCGACTTTAAAATGGGCCTGTAAGTCTCTCGCTGTCGGAGAAAGGCAGAAGCGCTTGCGCGTCGTGCAGCGTCGCGACGTATAGCGCGAATCGTCTACGTGATGGTAGTAGTAGTGGTTTGTGAATCGCGTTGCCGAACCCGCGCTCGCACACCGCTCCCCCCGTCCCACTCGCTCGCTCTCTCTCTCTCCCTCCCTCTTCACGTACACGCGTGCTCTCGCTTATTGTCGTAGAACCGACGACGGCGGCGCAGCATTTAACTGCGGTGACATTCAAAATACTTTGGCCGGAGGCAGTGCCGCAAGTTTTGTCGCGCGGAGGTTATAGCGTAGAGCAGAATAACGTGGAATAGCATGTACGATAGCGAACGCTGACGGAGCGGAGAAGGGTGGTACAACGAGAGAGAGAGAGGGGGGGGGGGGAGAGAAAGAGAGTGAGAGAAAGACGAAACGGAGGGCACACGCACACGTGTGCTCCCTCACACGCACGCGCTTGTACACGCGATCGTTCGAGCGAGTTAGCAAAATGGCCGGCAGATTTAGACTTACGTAACGACTCCATGTGCCGAACGCCCGGCCCGGCCTGTGGGTCCCGGCTATTCTTCTTTTTTTTTTCCTTCCGCGATCCACGTGGTGGGGGATCCAGTCGAAACGAAGAGCGACGCCGCCGCGTTGCCTCCTTCTCGACGTCGAGCGTCCTCCATCGTGTGACGTCGGAAGAGGGAGAGAGAGAGAGAGAGAGAAAGAGAGAGAGAGAGCCGAACGTAGGAGATTGGAGTTAGCGGTCAGGGAACGCTGCGCTCTGTGAATTTCAATTTAGGATTGATCGAGCATCGACGCGCTCCCGGATAGATTTGAATATGTAGGATTTTACGTTACGTTTAACGCTTCGATCTTACGCCAAATTCGTATCGAGTATACGTTCGACGTGGTAAAATTTGGAGTATCGATTCGCAAAACCGATTATCGCGGAGCAGAGGCGCGAAGCTCGCGTTTCGCGACGCACAATTTAAATCAATGAGTAAGCGAAACGGCCAGCGCCGTTAAGCTTACGTAATGTCACTTCACGTGTCAGAGACAATGAGGAATATTTCTTTTCTATCGGGGCGCGAAACTAATGGCACGGAAAGGCGAGTCTTATGTCCTTTGTTCTTAGCAGCTTACGTGCTTTCTAACGCGAGTTATGGTTTATCCAGAGCTTATAGTCTCCTCTTGCTATAAATTCACGAGTCACTCTGTTTGGACTATATAATGCAAATTTCTCATCCGACGTTACCTCAACCCGTGACAATAAGGCGCCCATTACTTTGTCACGCGAAAGTTGCTAATAACGAAGTCCGGCGGTACGAAGCGTATACCTAATGTCCATCGCGGAACGCGGGAAGTTTCATTGTTAACCGAGTTAAAGAACTTTTATAATCGATCGATTATGAGGAATTCCCGCCTATAGGCTCGCGCGATTATAGTTACCGCCCCGATTCTCGATCCCCCTCGATATATTCGTCAGGCCTGGCCGATGGGTTAAGCTACTTCCCGCGCTCACGGGATCGGTCCCAACTTCTAAGACTTCGAGATTTGCGTCGATCGCCTCGCCTATCATCCGGGTGTCTCGTCGATACGCGGCGCACGCGAACGAAAAAAAAATTTAAGTCAGACGGGAATTAGCAAAATGGCCGACAGATTTAAGCTTGCGTAACCCCACTCTAGGACGTCCTCGACTGAAAGTCTTCTTTGAGTTATTTTTATCACCGTTATGACGTACACTTTACGCGTCAAATCGGGTATACGAAATGTTAATTAGTCCCCGCGAGAACGTATGGATCTCTCGCACGCGAAATGCAAAGCAGCCAGCCCGCCCAGAGTCACGGAACGACAATGGAGAGGCCTTCGATCGAACAAAGATGATCCTAACCCGCGCGTCTCTACCGATCGTCAATTTGCGTTCGCGATTATTTCGTCACACGCTTTCGCCGGTATACCGTCTCGGACGGTAAGTATCGCGCGTGGCGAAGAAATATTCGCGGTAATTGCACGACAAAAAGTCACGCTTCCGACAAAACACGCTCGTCCCTCTTCCCCCCTCCCGATAAGAAGGGAAAAGTACGAGTCGCGTTAGCCAGGAATAAGCGTCGGTCCCATTAGATACGGCAGGATGCGCGGAATAGATGGGAATACCGATCCGGCTGTTTTAGTCTTCCAGTCGTGCCGCGTTTATTCATGCGCTACGACTGTCGCGGGCGAACAAGAAAAAAGCAAGAAAAAGAAAAATGGCAATGGCGGAGGGAAGGTTTCGACGGCGCGCCAACAATTTTCCTACGAGACGCGACTTTTCGACGATCCAATCTATTCGGATTAATTAGCCGACGAAAGGGGGATCGATCATTTTCTAAAGACAGACGTGTCCATCGCGCGACAGATTACGTCTTCGCGTTGATACGACGCCGATGACTCATTCGAGTACCATACGTCGCCCTTTCACTAGAAATATCGACGGTGACGACATCGGGTAGCGACGAGTATCGTCGGGAAATCCGTCGGAGTCCTTGAATTCGGTGGTTTCGGCGCCGAAATCAAAGGGATCGAGTTACGGGACTCGACGACACATCTCTCTCTCTCTCGCCGTTAGCGACGGAATAATCGTGACTCTCCGGCAGGCATCGAGGATATCTCGTTAGACGCGCTCGAATACCCACGTGCGATTTCTTCACGCGTACACTCGTGGACACGCACGCGGCATACCAACGCGCAAGACCGACCTACGCGCTTTAGCTTCGCCACCGTGAAAAAGTGCGACTTGCGAAACGCAATTTGAAGCTCGACCTTAGGATCGCTCGCGAATAGAAAACGCGGCTCGCTCCGCGAACCGAGCGTCCCGGCGGAGCGAGCGAAGCCTACGATCGACGATAAAACAGTCGTGCCTAAATGAATAACAAACAAAAAAAAAAAAAAAAGAAAAAGTAAAGGAGCGCGGCCAACGGGAGATCCCGGTACGCGACGTCGGCGTGCATCGTTGACGTGGCCCGCTCTCTAGAGCGGCTAATGGACCAAGACTCTATTAATATTGATAATGGCGAAAATCAGGCCAATAAGAGCCCGTGGTGCCTCGCCGCGCTCTAGAATGTAGCGTCTGCGTTTAAATTGCATCTCGCTTCGGCGCAGTTTCGGTTTTCGGTGCGAATGATCGATTGACGGTTTCCGAGATCACTGTTTGATGAGACCAGCGTGTTGTACGCTCGATGCGCGAAACACGGTCGCGCGATGATACGCCTCTTCCTGGATCTAAATCGCGATAACGTATCTAGTTTATAGTCAACCTTGGCCGTAATATCGCCGAGAATACGAAATTCTGAATTGTTCGAAAACCGCTCGTCTATAAATACGCCGAGATAATTCTGGCTCGGAGTAAAAATGAATCCCGTGGTGGAATTTCGGAATGAAACTATTTACGGGCGTATAATTGAAAAGCCGCGTCTCTCTCTCTCTCTCTCTCTCTCTCAGTCTCGTTGAAGGTTTACGCTTTCGGGTCTCGCCCCGTTCCTCGGGAAAGATGCGTACCGAAAGCATAATCATTTTCACTGTCCTGTCTCTCGCTCTCGTCGGTTCGAGTTATTCCTCGCGGTTGTTATTAAGATCTTATCATCGATGACGTAAGCGTTACTCTGAAACGCCGCAACGCGAGAGACTGGCTGTTCTACCAATTTTAGTTTCTCGTTTCTTGCCCCCCGCCCCCTACCCCACCCCCGCTGCCCCTCAACCCGTCGTTGCGCAACCTCGTAAAAAGGATTTCGTGCGCGAACGAGATCGACGAGGCAATTATCGCGATGACACGCGATTAGCCTACTTCGACGGATCGTCGAGGCACCGATTTTTCGGCAAGGATCGAGGAGCGTGGATAACCGATTTTCCGTTATACTTTGATACTCGCGGCAATTTTCTCATTACGGCTCGAGCCGAGCTCGAGAGTCGTTTGCGAGCGCAGAGTGCAACGGACGGTTCGTTTCGCGCATAAAGCGGCAGTCTGTTAATTATCTCGGCTGCTATTGACACGCTCGTAATAAGATGCCGAAACATTGTTAAATAACTTACCTTAAAGACAACGAGGCGAGTTCGACGTAATAATCCGCGCGGCTCGAGATGGTCTCGGTAACGAGGCCGTGATAAACATCGTAACCCGTTACAATTCCGAAACCCCTCTCACCAGCACGCGATATATTGTCGCGAGTTTCGCTGAATTTTTACGGTCCACTCGATTCGTCTATTCGCACGAGCGTCCCTCGGCGAGACGACGTTCTCTCTCAAAAGGCGACCGAAGATTCCGTCGATGGTAGTTCGCCATAAATGTGTTGTTACGGCATCTATTACTTTTATTGCGCATCGCATGCCCATCGCTCGGAGCCTCCGCTCGAACGTGTTTCTGTACGGTCTCTCCAGGCTTCTAAATTGACAATAAACGTTTATGTAAAGCAGTCTGCGCGCGATGCTACGAAACTGCGGAGTCGAGAACGGAGGGAAGAAGACTTGCTCGAACGAAATCCGAACGAAAAGCCGAATGGTTTTTCGCGCCGCGATAAGTACGAGCGGAGTCGAGTGGATAGGGGCGCGGATGATTGTGGGGATTTTTAGCGTTAGAGTTT
This sequence comes from Pemphredon lugubris, assembly GCA_933228935.1. Lineage (NCBI taxonomy): Eukaryota > Metazoa > Arthropoda > Insecta > Hymenoptera > Crabronidae > Pemphredon > Pemphredon lugubris. The sequence continues at coordinate 52,264,939 of OW121817.1, read as the reverse complement.
TTAACAGAAAAAAAAGAGAGAGAGAGAGAGAGAAAGATCGAGATTCCGCGACGAAAAAATTCCGCTGAATACACCGCGAGCCTGGGCAGCGTTAAAAAATTCTGTTACGCGGGCAAACAATCCGATTAACGCATCCGTTGTTTTTCTATTATCGCGACACGGTCGCGCGAAAAAGCTCTCCTGGAAATATTTATATTTACGATTACGAGCTTTCCTTTAATCGTAAACGTGATCGATTACGCGACGAGAGTTTCCCTCAGCACCGAAGTAAGGCTGAACTGCGCCGCCCTCGTATTTTCCTTCCTGCGATTCCACGCGCGCTCCACTCTCGACGCCACGCGAGCTCGACGTCGCAGCTGCTTTTTTTTTATCGATCTTTGTCGGCGCGAGCCTACAAACTGCCCTTCGCTTCGAAATAAAAAAAAATAAAACTCAAAAACCTCTCCTTATGGGCCGAGCGAGATACTCCGATAATACGCGCTAACATGTACGCAACTTTGCGGTTCTCTGCTAAAATTGAAGTAACGTCGTTACTCGAATAGCGTTGACTTAGAGTAACGTGATTTAACGGCCAACTCTGTCGGACCTAGGAAATATTTGCTCGACGGTTAAAGTTTCGAGTTACACCCGTAATTTTCTTATTTAATAGCCACACCTCCTTCGCGCGGCGTACTCCCTGCCTCCGAAGAGACTTATTACTTTATTCGGCCCACTTCTGTCCGCGCTTAACCGCATACCGAATCATAACTCGGCCGCGCTTCCCTGTCTTAACGCGTTACTCCGTATTCATACGTTATTCAGGAGAATTCGCCGGCTTTCATCCTGGTGTCCGTGGTTCTGTCACGTTCTCGTCAGGAGCCTGTGCATCGCGACTATTCGCGATGCAATGCGCCTGCAATTCCCCTCGAAGCATGTGCGCGCGTCTCTCTCTCTCTCTCTCTCCTTCCCATTCACTCCGCACCAACGTATGTACACGCGTATCATTACGCGCGCGTATGTGTTTCTGGCCGGAGTAACGCGAAAGACGGTGAAAAAGAGAAGGGGAGAAGAAGCTATGTTTTTGCGTCAGGCAGTAATGCACGCAAGTGCATTTCGTTGGACGAGTCGCGACGCCAGGAGCGTCCCCATTCTAGTTCGGCTATCTACATCGCCATAAGTTTACGTAACCGCACGAAACCCGTCAGCTGACATTTCGGTGCTAACCAATGGTGACCACTATTGTCTACCCCTCCTTCTCGGTGCCCGAGTCTATATGCGTTTGACGCAATTTTTTTTTCGTCCATCGATCCACGGAGCGCGACAGAGTTATCGATACCCCGTTCCATTTTTTTTCCGGCCTCGACGATCGTCGAATAAATAATTTGAAGTAACGAGGATTGTTTTTTCTTTATTCCAATTTCGCGGAGAGAACGGAACATGGTAGAGAAGATTTTTCATCTTGAAGATTTCACGATGTTCACGCAGCGGGGTCGTGTCTCGTCGCTCAGCTTCCTGGAGCGTTATAAGGCAGAGATGGAAGTGAAACTATGGGAGCAAGAGAGAAAGAGGGCGAGAAGGAGAGCACCCTAAGCGAGGCAGTATTACAGCACTTACTCGAAAAGTCTTATTCCGCGTTAAATACTGAATACAGAAACGAATGCGTATCGAGCGTCAACGTCGAGCGCGTTAGCCTTCGAATTATTTTACCACGCTTGATATTCGATCGAGTTCATTAATTTAATCTGCAATTTAATTCGACAAAGAACCCCCTCTTCTCGGCGCGTCTCGCTCACGGTTGGGCGTTCGAATGCAGCCACGACGTTTCCGAGGTGTGGCCGGATACGTCGAGTCGCGCCGCGTTGAGGGGTAACGTGACAAAAAAATCCTCGCGAGCAGCGATCGAACCTAATAACAGGTCGAGGAAGTAAAAAACAGGAGGAATGCGATTCACGACTAAGTCGTTTCCGCGTTAACGTTGTTGCCCACGCGGATCGTGGATAAAAGGGACGAGACTCTCTCACTCTCTCTCTCTCTCTCTCGAGTTTAGAAACTCCCTTGGTCTCGCTCGGATTAGATCAGAGGAGGGTTAAAGCACCGTTGCGCACTTTCCAAACGCTTCTCAAAACCAACATGGTTTCGCGTCACGAGAAGTTTCTTTCGCGCCAGCTTCCTTTGCCCCCGCCCCACCCCCCCCCCCTTTCCCACCGCGCGTCAGGACAGTTTGTTCTTTTGCCTCTAAAACGATATCACCGCGACGACCGAGCTATCTTCGCTCTCCGTGGAGGATGTCTGTCACTCCCTCCGTTCGTTGATACGATGTTTACGAAACCGTCGAAGGGAGATATTGCGAAGCTATTATATTTCGCCGCGAGTAGGCTTTGTCTCCCCGGCGAAATTCAACAATAAGCTCCTTATCGTCGAGCTACTTCGCGAAAAGAAGAGAGCGCGCGCGCGCGCCAACGAATGTCGTGGAAATTTGCGAGCGTCGCTCGTAGAGTCCTTCGAGGAAGGACTATCCGTTTCTCGGTACGGTTCGAATCGATGATTTTGCAAAAGTCTCGCTTTCCGTCCCACCGCGCGACGGAGTCGGGATTTAATTTTCGCTCGGCGAGCGTCGCTACTACCGACGGCAATTCTTCTTTTTTTTTTCGCATAGTCCGTATTTTTTGTTTTAAACGATCCGGTTGTTACTCGACGGACACGCTGCGATATTTACCTCCGTCCAGCACTCGGACGTACGCGAACAGCGTGCCGGAGTCAACAAGTTGTTCAGCCGGACCACCCCTTCCCCCAACTAAATCCCACTTCCTATAATTAATAAACGTCATGTATCGTCGCTCTGCCGAGCAATTTAGATCGCCGTCGATATTCGTCGAGTCGAGATCTTCTACTCTGCGTCTGTTTTATCGATCGACAGATCTATCACCGATTTTTATCATTCACCGGGCATTCGAATATCCATATATAATATCGAAATAGTTTGACTTAGAAAAACATACCGGGCGATTAGAACACTGCACTCCGATCTCGTCGTAGTCATTGGGAAAGTTCGTTCTGCATAAGGCGTAAACTGCATCGGTCGAGCATTTATTTATGCAGGTATACGCGAGCCCCTAGCGGGGTGAACGTCCTTTCACCTTTCGACGGAGCAACGGAGGAAATATTAATTTCAAGGTTTTTTGTCGAGCTTCCACCCCTCTTAGCCGCCCCCGCTCCTCCTCCGCCCCCCCCCCCTCCTCGCCCTCCCTCTACTATCCTTCCACGATATTGGCAAAAGCGAAACCGAGGAAGAGTTCGCGGCAGCCCCGGACATTAATTTGCAAAGTCGTAAACAAGACGGCTTCTGTCGATACTTTTAATAAAATGCTAGTAATTAAATTGCGCGGGGATCTGTAATGGTCGGACGGTACCGGTGGCAGAAGGACGCGCGGAGTGGGGTTGGCGGGACGACGGTGGGGTAGGGCGGTTCGGTTGAAAGGTAATATCGAACTCGTATTTTAGGTGGACGGAGGTAGGTGGTGGTCGAACGTAGCCGGGCGGAGGAGTCGAAGCCCCTGGCAGGTGGGGTGGGAGGAAGGGGGGGGGGGGTGGGGGTTCGAAGGGGAAAGAAACAAAAAAGGACTCGTGGAAATAAAAAGAAATCTGCGTCTTTGGGGGGGTAGTGTTAGTTAACCCCCACTATCCCCGTGCAACCTCGCGACAACTCGCCCCCTCTGCCCCACCTCGGTGCACTTTCCCCCACCATTCCTCACCCTGTTGCTCTCTTGCTCTCGCCCCCTGCTCTTTCTCTCTCCCCCTCCCTCTCTCTCTCTCACTCCACTTTTCCTCTTTCCTTTCCTCCGTGTCCTTTCCACCTTCTCCTCCGTCCTATCTCCTCTCGTTTCAGAAATTTTTGAATATCCGATCAATAGGTAGCCGCTCGCAGGAAAAAAAACTCGCTCGGGAGTGGGGAGGCATCGGATGAGTGCCACTGGAGCTGCCACCCCTATCCTCACGATTCGTCGCGTCGTTTGAGAACGAGACTTATCCGTTTTTCCTCCTCCACCTCCTCCAACCTCCTCCCACCCCCCCGCACGGTACGTCGAGACGGTCGAGGTATTTTCGATTAATTACCATGCGTTCGCGAAATTCCTCTTTTAGCCGCGCCGAAATTTGCTTCTTTTTTTTTTTCTTTCATTTCCGACCGTACCGTTAACCGTATCCGCATGAAGCTTGTTTACCCAACGAGGGCCGCGGCTCTCGGTATTCCTCGGCGTCGATATATCGGTAACGGAAGGGAAATATAACGTCCGTTAGGGGAGGGGGCAAAATTTGCCGCAAAATTTTCTGGTACGTTTCCCGACGCACCGGCATTGCCCGCTACCTCCGAGCGTCGTACGCTCGCCTAGGGTCTCATGAAAATGTTATTTATTAAACGTTGTCTTCCCGGTCGCATGTACGTTACGCGCGGCCAGTTGAGCCGCGTATCTTGTAAAGCACGCGAATATGGAAGTAACCACCTGTCACACTTCCATGCTCTAGCTAGTTATTCTTATACCAGGCCTGAGGCAATAATTCAACGACGAGGCAAGAGAATTCGTGGCTATAATCAAGGTGAATCTCTACGCCGCGCCGGCGGTAGAAGCGTATAACTGAAAACTATATCGCCGCCGCTGCTTATCCGTTTTTCTTCTTCCCTTTCGCGGAAAACATCGACGCGCACCGAGTGAACACCGAGGCGGTACACCCAAGTGCCTCCTCGTCGCTCGGGGTTCGGTTTCCTCGAATACGAGCGGGTATAAATAATCGATACGTAATGCTTTTCACCTTTGTGCCACGAATCTACGATCTACGACAACTGCGTTGCAGCGGCTGCTTTTGCATAGCCAGTTTCTATCGCGTGAGCGTCCCCGGGAAAGGTCATCCGCGCATTTCTAACGAACGAGGGAAACGATAGCGTCGGTCGATGCGACTCGGAAGTAATAAACGAGCATCGGTGGAAATTCACGAAATTCCCTTCCCCTCTGATCCGAATCGTCGTAAAGTATGCGAGTACGTTTACCGAGCTGCGACTGACCCCACAGCCGCTGCCTTAAACCAATTCCGCGTTCCGTCTATGCTACCGTTTCGAAACGTTACACGTCGATCAAAACTAGCAACTAAAAATGGCACTCTCTGACCGTGCGTGTTAGCCGCTGCGGCTAATCGCAGCTTGACGAACGTACCTCGAGCCACGTTCCCCGACCGACGAACGGTAAAAGGCTCGTCGTGTGGCCCGCTAAAGTCGGAGAATCATTTCCCTAAACAGCCGCGAAAGCTCGTTTCGTATCCAAAGCGCTGAGTTTGGCCGTTTTTGAAGCCGGCAGCGTCGCCGTCGCCGTCGTAACCGTCGTGACGGAAGCCGCGCATTTTCATTTACCAAAAACGCAAAGTATAATAAGAGGGGCAGGTGGGGGGAGATAAAAGTAAGCGTCAAAGCGGTGGAAGCAGCGCGAAACTCTCGAGGGGACCCCGGAAAACGAAGCCGCGGAACGCGCGGGCTGCTAGGTGCAGCGCGGCGTGGGTGCAACGACTGCTGCTGCAACTGCACCGACTGCAGCTGCAACGATGTCGAAGGCGTGCTTTTCATACCATCCACCCAGTCATCGTCTTTACGGTAGGGCTCGATGGTGGTAGGGGTGAGGGGGAGGGGGAGGGGGCACGTTTCGAAGCGTTTTATAATTGAGACCGTGCCGGAACGGGGTTGAGGGAGGGCGCGCGCGAGAGAGAGGGAGAGAGGAGATGTCTCGCCGGAGGACGGGGGGATCGATAGCATTTTTTTTTTTTTTCGGGGTAGGAACCCAGACATACGTTGCAAAGGTGGCACGGGAGAAGGGGCTCGAACCATGTGACACATCCACGCACGTAGGGACTGATATACCGTGCAGCCTCGCGAACGGGTAGGAGAGCGAGAAAGAGAGGAGAGGGACCAGGAGGGGTCGCTCCGGCCGGGCTTGCTTTTTGACAAAGAGGCGACGACGCTTTTTTATAATTGCGTTTTTAATTTGATGGATTCTTTGATGCGTTTCGTCGTACACTCGAGCATGCGGGGTAGCGCGGGAGACGGAAGAGGAAGAGGGACGAGGAGAGCGGTGCAGAAAGAGAAAGAGTTTGGCAGGGGGGTAGGGGGCGGGCGGGCGAAGGAGAGCGCGGGTGGGGTGGGCGAGAGGGAGAGAGAAGAACATGCGCGTATGACGCGCTAACATATGTGCACGAGAGGGAGGGAGAAAGAAAGAGAGTGGTGGGTTGGGAGGGGAGGAATGCGCGAGGAGAGAAAAGGAGAGAGAGATACGACGGCGGCGACCACGAGAGCTTTTTCTGGCCAAACACGGAGCCAAGCTCTTTCCCTCTAACCACCCTTTTACAATCCGTGCTACGCACACATCTTCGTCTCCGTCCTCGCATCATCGCCGGCGAGAAACCGAGTTTTCCATACACCCGTACCGCCTATCCGTACGCGTATACACGCGCAAACACCAATCTATGTACGTAACACCCACACCGGTCGCGTATCTACCCTTCTTCTCTCTCTCTCCCTCTGCGTTGCATTTACTCCCGAGATTTCCTTTTCCTCCCTCGCGCGTCGGGCCGCCCGGTTAAATTACTTTCAATTGCGTTTCCCGGAGGCATTTCCGTCAGCCTGGATTTCCGTCATTCTGACGATTTTTCGCTCTGTCGCAGTAAGCGCAACGCGTGACCCCCTCCTCGAGATTATTGGTAGCATCAAAGGGAAGTAAGATTGAGTAACGCTCGCCTCATAGCACGGGACTGATAAAGGATACAAAGGGTCGTCTCGCGCGAGCCAACGACAAAGGGGGCACTTTGGAATATTCTAAGCATAATTCTATTTATTTCGCATGCAAATTTCGAAAGTTCTCCGGTCTCCGCTCCGACGACTGACAAAAAGGAGGGGTAACGCGGATGCGCGTACGCGTGCGGACCGACGCGTTAGTTGCCCGAAGAATCGGCGGGTAGACAAAAAAAAAAGAATTAATAAATCGATCCGCGAACTTATAGCGATCGCGACGAGGATCCGGATCTGGAATCGGCGTGCTAGACGCGTTGACCTCGTTCGGTGACGTTTAAGAACGAGCGAACAAAGAAAGGGAATAAAGCAGGCTCGACTCGATGACGAATGGAAGAGCGGTAAGGGAGGGTGGGAGGGAGGGGGGGGGGGAGGGATCGAGGATCGGGTCTGGCTTATTAAAAATAATATAATCGGCCCCGGTCGAACAAACCGTTATTGTCCACTTTGCTTTTTGTACTCGGAAAAGCGTTCGCGATTTCATGACAATTTTATCGCGGTTTCGATTCTAATGATATCAGTCTGCTCTTTCATTTCGAAACGGCACGATTCGCCAGCGCGAGCTTTGAGTACGCGTATTTAACTCGGCAACGTGAGTAGTCACTCGTTTTCGAGTTTTTTCGAATAGTGGTAGAGAGTACGAGGATGAAGCGAAGCGATTTTTATTGCATTTCGCAGCGTGGAATCCTGGCTGGAAATTGCGTCCAGCGAAACGTTTTGTTTTACAACGTTTTCGTCGTCTCTCTCTCTCTCTCTCTCTCTCTCTCTCTCTCTCTCTCTTTCTCCCTCGACTGCCGCCTCTCCGTCTCTCGCTTTTTCATCGCGCTTCCCACCGCTATTCTGCCTTTATTCGCAGGACAGATTTTTTATGCTTCTCTCTCTCTCTCTTCTTTTTATTTTTTCAAACAACTCGTTTTTACGAACAGCATCATCGGGATCATCGCGTCTCGATCGAGTCGAAAATTCAGATTGTCATATCGAAACACGGGAAAAGTTTTACTCCATTCGATCGCGTTTCACCGGAGGGATGTTTTGCTTCGAAATTAATTTAATCGTGATTCTACGCTTCGACGCGGCAACCGCGCCTAAAACAACCGTGCTCGGTGACGAAAATATCGACGAATTTTTGCCGTTTTGCAGGCAGGAATCGTTCGCCCTCCCCTTCCTTTGAGAAGAACAACGATAAAACAAAACAGTAGACTATCTCTCGCGTCTCGATAGCGCGCAACGAAACGTACCGCGGCGAATAAACCAGACGGAACGCAAAGGCCAAATCTCGTTCCTTCGTTGATCTCGAACCGCAATTAACGGTCGAAAAGTCAGCGGTAAGGGGCTGTTACGCGTTCCGAGTGGATATTTATTACGTTCCGTGTGATGTCGCCGTAAGAGATACAGGCTAAATCTCACCCCGGTCGTTTTATACGAGGAAGAAAATGGCGTGTGAAGTGCTGGGGGTCGTGTGCCTTTTACGTTGGGAAGTTAGTGTGCAGGGGCAACGAGCAGCAAGACGCGACGAAGGTGTTGCAAAGTTGTGTTGGTTCGGGTGGAAGTGAGGGAATATAAGAAAAAGGAGAGCGTTGGGCGAGAGAGAAGCGGGAACCTAAATTTAGTAGACATCCAAAGTATAGTCATGGAAGCGTGCAAAGAGAAAGAGGGACGAAGGATGGTGGCGAGGAAGTGAGGGAGAGAGGGAGAAAGAGAGAGAGAAAGAGAGAGAGAGAGAGAGAGAGAGAGAGGGATCGAGGAGGAACGGCAAGGAGGTTCGTGGCGGCGAGGAGACGTACGAGGAAAGGGGTTGGGGTAACTCTCTGCTTTGGTGGCGACGGTTTAGGGTAGCAAAAGGAGGATACCAGGAGGGTGGAAGCGGCGGACGGTGGTAGGAGGGGGGTGCAGAGCGAACTGTTGCTTCTCCGAGAGCCATGTCGTGCTGGTACTTCTAACACAGGATTCTCGAGAGCCTCCAAACAGGATTTAAGCGTTCTCACTGGTCACGAGGACTATCGCTTCCAGTATTCCGTGCAATTTCCCTCAAAATGTTCCTCGCCTACGAGCCGTTGTCTCCCTCTCCCCCTCTTTCTCTATCTCCGCGATACAACACACTTTGATTTCTCATTTGAACCGTCGCAATCGTGGGGTCAGCATTGTTAAGAAATACAATGAATTTTAATGTCTCGCGAGGGGACGGTGGGAAACGGTCGTTTATAACGCGCGCCACTACCGGCCGAAATCAATCGCGGTAGACTAGTCTGGAGATACTTTACGAGTCAAGAGAGTCGAGAGGGGCGGAGGTGGTAAGGGGTTTCGAGGGACGGAAGAAACGAAAGGGGTATACACGGCCTTCGATGCGTCTCCGCTTGCCTCTTACACCCCTCCACTGGCCTCTCTCTCTCTTTTCCGCATTTTCTCGCTCTCTGAAAACTGCTTCGCGACGGTAAGCCAGACGACCGGTGCGCGGATCGCGCTACGGTCGCTTTTACTAAATCGAGGCTCGCGAAGCGAATCTTTACCGAGATCCACATCCACGTGTGCGCCGGACGGATTAAGGCCAAGTATAATTTGTACGATAAATCATCGTGAAATTTTTCCATTCGAGTCGTCGCAAGAAATCTCGAGGATTTTCTGGTAATCTCCGACGATCGTCTAAACGTTTAAATCGAGATTCTTATCGAACTAATTTTCTTCTGACCGACGAACTCGTTCAGCTTCCAAGCGGACGCGCGCGTTGCTTCTTTTGATCCGTGACCTCCCGACTCGTTTGCGAAAAGCTACGTATCGTTAGGTAGTTCCCTTCGGTATTTTATCGCGTTTAGGGGTGGCGTGCGGGGAGAAGGTATCTTTTTTTTTCTCTCTCTTCTCATGGACGATAGGGCGAACGAAAATTACCCTGTGGTTAAAATTTTTTAAATCTTTTTCGGCCTGAACGCGATTTCGGGGGTGCAGTCGACCGTTAGCTGTTAACAGAATCGATCAAAAAGAGGTCGAGCGGCAACGAGGGTTTCGTAGTCAACTGTGTCACCCTCTCTAAAACGATCCGTCCAGAATCTCTCACGCACGTTAATCTTTCTCTTCCCGCAAAAAGTCAACCTCCCTGGGTGACGCGCGATACGCAAAATTTCGCGCTCCCTCTTCTTTCTCTCATCCCCGCCGGGGTGGAATCTTTCAAAAATTCATCCCCGGACGCGAGAATCAGCGAATAATTCTTAGTTTCCCGTACCAGGGGGGAATGGAATCTTTTGCGTGACAACAGGGAAAATACAGGTAAACTCGGTGATATGACTGTCGAAAACAGAGAAAAAAGGCAGGCCAAAGATAGAGGGTGCGAAAGCAAGCAAAGCAACGAGTACGCGTACACGGGGAATGAGAGAGCGAGGGGGGGGGGTAGGGGGATTATACGCGAGGACCGAAGGGTAGCCCGAGAAGTACGAGATGACATAGATGGAGGATACCGAAACGGAGAAAAACTGAGAGATACGCGCCGAGAAGGAGCGAGAGGTTTGGGTGGGTGGGGAAGGGCGCTGGTAAGGGAAACAAGAAAAAGAGGGCGTACGCGGGGCTACGTACACCTACTCCGGTGTGTGCGTTGGTATTTGCGTGTTGCGGGGAATAAAGAGGAAGAGAAAAGAAGAAGAAGAAGCGCGAGAGGGTAGAGGGAGAGGGAGCATCGAGGCGGTAGGAGGGGCGGGAGGAGTAGGTGGAGAAGGAGGCGAGGAAGGACGTAAAACAAAGTAACGACGAAATGCACTTCCCCCTTTACGTCCTCCCTGGCGCTCGCCCGGAGGGAAACGTCGAACGAAACGTTAAAAACTGGGAAGAGGAATGAGAGCGCGGGGGGGTGCTAGGTGGTGGCTCGTCGGTCGGGTGGGTCGGTGGGCCCTGTGGAGACGCAAGGAGGCGGAGGTAGAAGAGGGTGGTGGGTTTGCTGTGGCAGGCGGGCCACCCTGGAAGGGTGCCGGGAGGTTATGACAGCCGAGGTATTGAGCGGATCCTTCGTTAAAAAAACGAGAAGCACCGTGCTGAGGCGCGTGGAAGAGAGACGGGGGTGACGCGGGGCGAGGGTGGGACGGAGAGGGAGCGATACGAAAGCGAGCGAGGGGCCGAGAGTGAGAGGGAAAGGAAGACGAAAAAGAAGGAAGAGAAAAGAGAGGAGGTTGGAGTAGATGGGGCGAGAGTGCACGGCTGCCGACGCCGCCGACGCCGCCGCCGCCGCTGCCGCCGTCGCCGCCGCCGCCGCCGCCGCCGCCACCACCGCTGTTGCTGCTGCTGCTGCTGCTGCTGCTACTAGAGACGGCGGTGGAGGTGGTCCAAGGGGTGAAACCAAGTAACCGAATCCAACGCACCCTTGCCTCGCGCCCATTGCCTCCCCCTCCCCCTCAGCCTCCCCCGCACCTCCCTACCTCCCTCCCCCCCCCCGCCCAGCGGGGAAAAAAACCGAGAGCACAATCTCCCCCACCGTTCCACGTCCTCATACTCCTTCTCGACCGCCCCTGGCTGCTCTTCCTGGAGCAGTCCCACTACCCCTTCCCCTCTCCCTCGAAGCTTTCTATCTTGCTCCCTCGTCAACCGAGTTCCTTCCACCTCTGAAAAATGCTCTGACTTCGGGTGTCGCTATACAACGGCCACGGATCGAAAAACGGCGGAAGGAACTTCCGCTTTGACAGACAACCGTTAGCTCGCGCACCTTTTCCTCTTGAACCGGCAGAAGGGGCCGCCGGTGTGTGAATATGGAAATAACAGCTTAGATTAGTTATTAACTTTTGTCATGTGTACGTTGGGCGCTCTCCGTTCGCGTTATGCGATTTAGCCATTTTCATTCATTGGCTCCGCTAACGCGTAATACGATCTAATTACGAATGTAATTATTCTACGCGAACGCGCAAACGAGAGTGGAATGGAAAAAAATTACGTTGCATACGTTGTTGCTCTTGCCGCGGCGAATCATATTTTACACCCCCGGACAGACAATTTTCTGTTAGAAAAGTCGCGAGGAAGGATATAGGAATCGTGCTTCATTTTCGAAAAGTATCGCTCCCTCGCCCACTAACGCGTATCGTGGATGATAATTCGGAAGGCACCAAAAAAAAATACTCAAAGCCGTAATTCTGCCGAAAAGTAAAGAAAGTTAGGTCCACGCGCTGTTTCAATCGTCGACATTCTCGTTCGCGAATCGACGAGAAGGCTATCGGCAAATGTGTTGAAATTGCGATTACGACGCGGGGGATCGAAATCGACGGTGTGCTCGAGGCATGGCGAGCCCGACGTTCGAAAGAAGAGAAAAGAAAAACCCGCAGTGGAAAGGGCCACGTAGATGGACTCGAAAGAAGGGAAAGGGAAAGAGAATGAGAATGAGAAAGAGAGACGAGGAGTGGAAGGGCGGGCGGGCGGGCGGGCGGGGGCGCCGGGAAGGCGAGGGGGGATGGGGGGCGGAGTGGAATCGAGACCGTTTGTTCGCCGACGGAAATGCAGGCTGGACACGGAACGACGGAAAGCGAGTGTGTGCGAAGCACTCCCTGGATTCGCGTAATGGGAAAATCGATTAGGGACCGAGCGAGTAAGGTGACCGGTCAAAAGATGTACGGATATACCGTCGAGAATTTTTATTCTGCTTTTCGGATACCGAGGCCGGCGATCGCTCTCGGATGCCGACGTAGGTATCATTAGAAATTTTCCCGAGGGGAGAATACGACGGATCGTTTGATTTTAATGAAAATCTAATCGCGAGGTAATCCCCTTCGACCCACTTTCCTTTTAAAAGTGTTTAAACCCGTAGCCCCGGAGATGCCGTGAATTTCTGAAAATTTAAGATTGAAAGCCCTCTCCCAGGGAGAAGTACTTAATACCGTAAAACTCGAGCATCTTAGAAACTCCGACCACTCCAAGGTACTTCTTAGAGTCTAGTCACTTTTCCCTCACCCAGAATGCCTGCCAAGGTTCAATGACATCGGTGGGGGCTCTGAGCCCACATACGCGGCGCATACCCCGCTGAAAGTGGAGCAGCCCCAAGAAAGATCGTTCCTCTCTTTTTTTTTTCTCTGCTTTTTCACTTTTTTTTTGTTCCCTTTCACCTCCGATATTACGAAACAATTGGCAGGCATCGATCGAAGCGACGCCGCGACGTTAAGTTTAATTATCTTACCACCCTCGCCGAAATACTTCCTCGTGCCTCCGCGCTTTGTCCCGATCCCGGGAAACTTTGCAAAACTCCGCGAAAGTTCGATGCACGTCGAACGTAAGCACCGAGCACGCGTGGAATATATGCAGTTTACGCTGGTGGGAGGTTCGGGAAATGTGGAACGCTCGTAGTAACACCGCGAAGCCGAAAGCCACCCGTCGTTCCCCCCCGTTCCTCCCAACCACCCCCACCATCCCTTACGTTTCATCGATATATATCGTTCGCGTAGGCTTACCCACGACGAGCATATCTAATCGATCTTCCCGCGTCAGTGGTATCGCGAAGCTAGCCCTCGGCTAGCACCTATTCATCGAGCGACGACCATACGCGAGCGGAATATCAACAGTGAGAATCAAACGCTTTTAATGAACGCTGTCGCCCTGATTTTGATCACCTGCACATCACTCGTGCGCCGTGCCAACGAAATGTACTATCCGTCTTGTTTCCTCCGATGAGTGGGCGAAGATCGATTCGGGCTTACGACCGGGTTGCACGATCGTTACCGCGAAATCAGCCATCGGGGGACGATTTAGAAAGAGGGGAAAAAAAGAAGGAAAGGTTCCATGATCGATGTTACGAATGTTAGCGAAGAGAGATCTTTATCGACGCTAACAATCTTGCGCGTATCCGTTCGTGCGTTCTTTATCTCGCTTCTGACGTTCTCTGCTTTACCGGGAAAAGCGATCGAAGTAAAGAAACTGGAGGAAGCGAGAGAGAGAGAGATAGGAGCTCCGACTCGAAAGGGAAAGTGTTCCACCGCGGACAACTGTAACCTTGCGTCCGTGGCATTAAAATTTAAACGCGCTCTCGTCCAGAAAGATATCGTCGAATCCCGTAAGACCGTTAACCCACCCTTATCCGTATCCACCGATCGTCGTCCCACCGAGGTACTCTTAATCGTCCGACTCTGCCATGCGTTATCGCCATACCGTCTTATCCGCGAGATAAGGAACGATACGGGTAAACTTGTAAACGAGGAGCAGGGCGGAAAGAGAGAGAGAGAGAGATAGATAGAGATGAGAAAGCGCGAGAGAATGAGGTTCGTGGGAGGAGGAGTAGCCAATTAGAGGATGTTTGGTTTTCCGGGGACAAGGGCGAAGTTAGAGGTGCGCCGGCAGGGGCGGGTATCTCGGCAACGAAGGCGATGGAGCGGCGGAGTTTCGCGATGAACGCAAGAGAATCAAGGGGGTGGCAAGGTAGGACACGGCAGGCGGGGGAGGGGGGAGGGGGGGGAGAGGGTAGAGGCGCGAGGATGGAGGCGACCGAGAAAGAAGGAGGTGAACGACGGGCGAGAGGGGAATAGGGCAAGTGGAAAGGACGAGGGTGTCCGCGGGGGCGGATGAAAGAACGCTTACCAGCTACTACCTATTGATCGCCAATTCTTTTTCTCTTGTTGCATATTAGGCGCACTCTGCCTCCACTCTCTCTCTCTCCCTCTCGCTCACTCTTTCCCTCGGTGGTGCGCTCTCCCACCCCCCCTGCCGACGTAGAGCGCGCGAATCCGCCCCTATAGCTACCTGCCACCCCCTCCCACCAACGCCCCTTCGCCCCGCGTCTCTTCCACCTTGTTCCTGGCCCCGCGCCCCCCCCCCCCCCCCGTACCTACCCACCCTTCTTACCCGTGTCGCCTCACCGCGCGAGAGTGCGAGCCCACCCCTACTACCTACTACACTACCTTCCTACCTACACCATCGGCCCCGACGCTCTTCTTACCAGCAATGTTTCATTTCGAGTAGCAGTACCCTTCCTGTTTCGGGGTGGGGCCGTCGCGGCACCCTTTGCTTTTTGCACGCAGGTGTCACGATCGCCCAAGATATCCTACCACGGCTTATACACGCGAGCCTAGTAGGGGGGTGGGGGGGGGGGGGCGGATTTACGAGTAGTCTCTTTTAGGCGCGAAAGGATCCCTCGGTGGATCGAGGAAATCGAGCGTAAATATATCGCGATGTAGATCGATCGGATCGATCGCAAAATTTATTCACTATCGAGACGTATTGTTTCGAGAGAGTCTGATGGAATTGTTTTCGTTGATTGTTTCAGGTTAACGTCCGGCGAGCCTAAACGTCTTTCGCTCGGAAGGATCCTCCGCACGCGGACAGGCGGGGTGAGCGTCAAAGGCGAAATCGGTCGGAGCGAAATAAGAAGAGGAGGAAGAGCGGGGAGCAGGAGGAGAGGAGAGAGAGCGAGAAGAGGAGCGAGATCATCGGGAGGAAGTGAAAGAGAGGACGCGCCAGCGGCGACAGACTGCACTCTCTCGCACCGCTCAGGGCGCAAGCGTGCACGTGTGTTGTGCGTTTCCGTGCCCTAACCCTGTCTCAGTACGAGGGAGTAATAGTCGTCTCTTCGCGTTTCCACCCCTACTCCGCCGGCATCGCCGCCGTTGCCGCCACCGTTATCGCCACCGCCACTGCCGTCGGCCCGACGTCCCTCTGCCGTTTACCAAAGAGCGCTGCCGCAGCCGACGTGACGACGCCGGCAACGACGACGACGACGACGACGACGATAACGACGACGACGACGACGACGACGACGACGACGACGACGACGACGACAACGACGGGGACGACGACGGGGACGAGGACGAGAAGAACGGGGACGACGACCACGACGACCACGACGACCGCGACGACGTCCACAACGGGAAGAAAAACGAGGAGGAAGACGCGGACGAAAGCGAGAACGAGGACGATAAGGAGGAACGCGAAGATAGGAAACGTCATCGTCCACGCCACACCGGCGGCACTCGAATACTTTGGACGTTCTTGGCTCGCGCTACGTCACGCGTGACGTCGCACCCTCACCTGGCGTGCACGTTAGACTACCGGCGGTGTGCACAAACGCCACCCCTCTTCACCCTCGCGCCCTCCTCACGCGGCACGCACGCACGCCTCGAGTTTACGGGGCGCGCGCTGAACCCAAGAGAAACAGCGCCGAGAAGCGCCGGTGACAGAGGAGGAGACGGTGGAGGAGGAGGAGGAGGAGAAGAAGTACAAGAAGAGGAAGAAGAAGAAGTAGTAGCGGTAGTAGTGGTAGTAGTAATAGTAGTGGTAGTGGGGAGAGGGTTGGAGCGACGAACGGAAGCGAGAGGAGGGCATCGGGAAGAGAGAAGGAAGAGGAAGAAGGTGGGGGGAGAAGGAGAAGGAGGAGGAGGACGAGGACGACAACGGCGACGACGACGAGGGTGGAGGACGGCCGGCGGCGGAGGGGGTGGACATCCACGCGGGAACACGAGGCAGGCGCACCCGGCCGGCACGCACACACACATTCTAAGATGTGATTTCAAAAATGGCGGATTGCCCCTATGCCCGCTGCATACAGGAACGCAGACACATCCGACGGGAGCTGCTGCGATGGACAAAGAATATGGTCTTCGTAGTCGGTGAGTGGAGCCGCGACAAACCGACGCCTTCGATAAAATAAGCGAGAGATCGTCCGAGTACCGTCGCGATTCTCGACGGGATTCGGACGACTCTTGTCTTTCTCTTTCTGTTTTATTGTTTTTTGTTCTTTCCCCCCCGATTAATTTGGGCGTAGATCCACGCGACGTACATCGCGCGCGCGGCGCAAACCTCGAAAGTGCACGCGCTGGCGTGCGTGTGTTTGCCCGCGTTACGCATGGTAAATCCACTGTACGTACCGAGGGCCACGTAGATACGGGAGCAACGTGTCCCTATCTGTGTGCCGATGTAGATAGAGCAAGCGAGAGAGAGAAAGAGAGATAGACAGAGAGAGAAAGAGGTAGTGGGCGGAGGGAGGGGGGGTGGGGGTGGGAGTGAGGTGGGTTAGTAGGAGATAAAGGGGTGGGAAGGGGGAAAGAGAGGGAGGGAGAGAGAGGGAGAGAGAGAGAGAGAGAGTATACGCGCCGGTGGTGAGACCTGTTGCGAACCGAAACGCCGAATCCTGGCCGACTGTGAGCCAGGCGTGACTACTCCTACTCGTGTCTGTACGTTCAACAGGGTGGTTGCACGCTTTTCGAGAAGCATAGCATTATTCCGCGCGTAACGTCCCGCTTCGATTTTTCGTCTCGCCACCTTAACACCCTTTGCCACGCGCTATCATATCCGACAAACGTAATTGCCACTCGTATATAGGGGAATCCCGTTCGACTCCGAATTTTAATTGCACTCGCCGATCCCAATGGATCCGAGATCTTCTCAAAACTACTTCGACTTAGGATATCGTCTCGCGATACCCGGTTAAGGTGCCACTCGGCGGAGGCGGACTGCCCTTTTTAATTAGACCAGCATGAAAATTCGACGGGAACGAAGGAAGAATGGCAAAGCCGAGGTCTCGCGTAACAGCTTCTACCCTTCCGCACCCTTGTACGCCGGCGCCTCTCCCCCTCTCGGTAACGTCGTCGCCAGCACCGCCGACGCCAGCGTCGCGTCGTACATACGGGAGTCAGGCGCGCAGAGAATACTGCACAAGCTGCGTGCCTTGACCACAGACAACCGAGCGATCCCGGCCGCCGCCCGAAACCTTCTTTTCTTCTTCTTACCGCCTCCCTTCTTTCTCCTTCCTACCCGTCCTCCACCCCTCGCTCACTCTCACTCTCTCTCTCTCTCTCTCTCTCTCTCTCTCTCTCTCTCTCTCTCTCTCTCTCTCTCTCTCTCTCTCTCCATCGCTATCGCTCCTCTCGCTACCCCCGCGTCATACTCCCTCTTCGCCCCACTCGTCGGGCCGCCGAATCCCCCACCATTGTCCTTCGTACTCCCTCTTACCCTTTCTCCCTTTCTCACTCTCTCTCTCACTCTCTCACTCCCTCTCTCTCTCTCTTCCTTCGGCTTAGTCCGTCAAGGGAAGAGTTCTGCTACTCGTAAAAGGCACGTTTCCACGCGCACTGCTGTTGCGTGCATTCGCCGTTACGCTTCTTCCTCCACTTTCGTGACCTCTCCCTTTCGTCCCTCCTCCACGCCTCCCTCTCTCCCGAAAGTACCGCCGTCACCTTCAACCCCCCATCGTCTTCTCATACATCTCCCTCCACCCGCTCTTTTCTCGTTCGCGTCTCTCCTCATTTCGGAACGCAGCTGCCGCCGCCGCCGCCGCCGCGTTCTTGGTGGTCGAGAAATTTTCGCGTGTCCCACCTCTCCCACCCCCGTCTTTTCCCCACCTACCCCCCGTCCGCCGCTATCCAAGCTCTTCTCAGTTTTTTTTCCCTCCAGACCCTCCCTACCTATCTACGCTACCCTCCTATTTCCTTCCAACGAGTTTACTCCCCGGTGCTCCTACTTTTTTCTTCGCGACCCATCCTCCGTCGCCTCCTTCTCTACCGCGAAGATTCTAAAAGGGAAGGTGGTAGTGGTTCGCGTTCCGGGGAAAGAAGAGAAAGAGAAAGCGGATACCCCGTAGGGTAGGGGGGGGGGAGGGGGCGGCGGTAAGAGGAGATAGAGCGAGAAAGAGTGTACGTGTGCGAGAGTAAGGGCTGCGTGTGTGCGCCCAGACCTCTCTCCCGCACTCTCCTCCTCGAGACTTCCATGATCTTCGGAGATCGAACAGTGCGCGTTCGGGAAAGGGTGACGGAGGGTGGCACAGGCTTGAAATCCGTGGTGCCACGGCGCGGAGTGCCCGCAGTGCTAATACTAACGGCAACAGCGGCGGCCGTTCCGCGGTGGCGAAACGTGGCCAGTAGAGTATATCCGCTCGACGAGGGTCGTACCCGACGAGTCAGAGTCGGCGGATAAAAGAGTATCCGGCGATTATCAGTGCGCGTCGCGAGTGTGTTCGAGGAATGGTCAACGTGAATCCGACGATTGGCCTCCTGTGCTCGACGAGTTTGGTAATCGCGTAACGAAACCCCCCCGCGTAATCGGCGTCGCTCTCCGTCCTCTCACGCGCGACGAGCTACTATCGCGACCTGTTACGTTACACGTGTTGCGCGAGGTTGGTGGTGGTACACCGGCCGATCGATGCCGAACGTCGGAGTTTTTCGAAAATTTCCCCGCGTCCGGTGAAAAAAAAAAAAAAAAAAAAAAAATTCCCGGCTCGAGTTTCAACCCGCGATCGGTTGATTGGGCTCTCGCGTTAATTCGAAGCTCGCCGGATTACAACGCGAAACTCAATCCACCGCCGATCGTTCCGTGCGAATCGAGC
This sequence comes from Pemphredon lugubris, assembly GCA_933228935.1. Classification (NCBI taxonomy): domain Eukaryota; kingdom Metazoa; phylum Arthropoda; class Insecta; order Hymenoptera; family Crabronidae; genus Pemphredon; species Pemphredon lugubris. Next base: position 52,245,878 of record OW121817.1, on the reverse strand, counting down.
ATGGACTTGACGACGCGATGCTCGCTCCCGTTCGCGACTCGATCTGTCGAAAAATCGACGACGCCCCGCGTCGCCGTGACGCGATCTCGCCGAAGTCCTCGGTGCGCCGAGTATCGTCGGCAGTAACGATGCCGGTCGGACGGCTCTGCATCCTCACGAGGACGCCGATCGACGACGCGATAGAGGTGTTCGCTAGAGGCAAGAAGACGTAGATGCGACACGACGCGGAGTACGTGCACCGGTATGGAAGCTTTGCGAGATTATCGGGACGACGGGGGTGGTTCGACGGTCGCGTGCTCGCTAAACAATGTTCGGCGCGTACACGTGTGCGAGTAGGTTGACGTTGACGCGTGCGGAACGTAGATTTTGTGGATTAGAAAATTTTGTTTTGGTTCCACCCCTCGATCAGGCTTCTAAAATAAAATTTTACCATAGTGCTTTGAGCACGAGTAGCGTATAGAAAGGGACAGCGATCCGACGAAATTGGGCGAAACCAAAAAAAAAAGACAGGTTATCGTCCAAAAATCCCATAACTGGAAACGACGAGAAGGAGAAAGGGAAAACAAAAGAGTTCCGCGACCGAAAATTGACTTACATCCTCGATTATTCATTCGCGTAGCGCGCAGACAAACGAATTGCCTCGGAAAGGTAGATTTTTCAGTTCGCCCATTCGTCCCTTTGCCCCATTGTACGTCCACACCCCTCGTTTCTCGAAAACGTTCGTCTCTAAGGCGCAAAGAAGAGAAGGAAGGGTGCGGATGAGAGAGGGGAGGGTAGGTACGGGTGGGTGCAGTTACTGCTGATCGTTAAAAGGCGCATAAAAAAAGGTCGTGGGCGCGGAGGTGGAGGGCGAGGAGGTGGCGGTGGTGGAGGAGGAGGAGGAGGAGGAGGAAGAGGTTGGCGGAGGGGGTGGGTTAAGGGAGCGAGGAAGCGAGAGGAAGCAGCGCGAGAAGTAACAATAAAAATTCGTGGGCATTCGTGTTTCGTCGCCGAGGTAGGTAGGAGCGAGACTGCCACCAGAGCACGGGGTGAAAGGGGAGGTTTGAAAGGAGGAAAACGAGGAGGTAGAAAGAGCGTGGAGGGGATGGGGGTAGGACGGTGGTAGTCGCGGGGCGGTGAAAGGGTGCACCGACGGCGGGGAAGTTGCAGGCGCAGCGAGGGTGGCGGGTGATACGGAGCGGGGGTGTCGGGGAGAGGGGAGGGTGGGCGCGGGGGGGTGATGGAGGAGAGAGAGAGAGAGAGAGGGTAAGAGGGGTCGGTTGGATGGTACGGCGGAGTAGGGTGCGTAATGAAACGATATTGAGTAGCCGTGGTAGGGAGGCTCGCGGCTAAAGGTGGGGGTCGTCTTCAGCCCTCTCCGTCGATTGACCTCGCTTCGACGAGGCGAGGCGAGGCAAGGCGAGGCGAGACGCGGTACGGGGTGAGACGGTAGTGCGGTGTGGTGAGGTGAGGTGAGGTGAGGTGAGGTGAGTCGAGTCGAGTCGAGTCGAGTCGAGTCGAGCCCCCCGAGTGGGGGTGCGAGTCACACAGGGGCGGACGCGGCGGTGGGGGAGGAGGGGGGGTGGGAGAGGGCGAAATGCCGAGCGATCCTGCGTGGGCTGGCAGGAAGGGAGGCCGAAGTTAAATTGACGAAAATGACGCGGCACCTTCTTTTTGTCTCTCTTCCTACCACGGGACGGCGATGCAACGCCTCGAAACGCCTTCCGAAAAACTTCAAAGTGACATTGGTACTCGAGCACGACGTAACGAGCCGCGGTGGAGAGAACCGCCGGAAGGACGACTTTGTGGTTACCGCGGAATGGCACTCTATCAAACGACCCGACGGCTTGATATTCAATGTGAGTTTATTCGTTCGCGTCGTTTGATATGCTTCTATTTACGCCGTCTCTCTTACTTTCTCTCTCGCTCTCGCTGTCGCCCTCTTTCTCCGTCTCTACCCCTACCCCCCCCCCCCCCTCCTCTCGCTCTCTTTCCCTCGCTCGTCACCTGCCGTCCCGTGTGACGCGATTCAGAGTGAACGTCCGCGCGCGCGATTGCGCCAAAAAAAGGAGTATTTGCGCTCGGCCTAGCTAATAAAAAGAGACGAGAGAGAGATAGAGAGAGAGAACGTGTGGGTCGAGGAACGCAGGGTGCGAGGGAAAACTTTCGGCGAACCGGAGATCTAAATTTATTGTCAAGTAAATTAACTCCACTCGCCATCGCCTGCACGTTTCTTTCTTTTTCTTTTCTTCCTCTCTCGCGCTTCGTTCGGTCCGAGTCGGTATTTCTCGTTATACCACGCTATCGGGAGTAGAGCGTTAAACTATATAAATACTAATATTTTCGGGTGTGCGCACGCGAACGAGGTGTTCAACGTCCCGCGAAAAAAGATACGCGAACGATTAACGGTGATCCGTGTCACGGTGCCCTCTCGTCTAAACGGCGGAAAATGATTTGTAATATTCCGAGGGGCGTACGTAATAATCCATTAAATAGATTACGCTTGACAGAAATTAATATCAATGAACGATATTAAATGATTGTTCTTGCAAAACGTACGACTGACGGCGCCGCAACGAATAGTCGAATTAGTTGTAAAATTCATATATCGGTAATCGCGTATACCCTTTGTGCCTGACAAATTATCAATTTACCGCCGCACAGTTTCCCCTTTGCGTTTTCGCTCGCGCGCGGAATATTCCGTCTCGCGTACACGGTGATAAAGTTAAAACGCGGCGAGAGTACGCCGCGCCGAAAAGCGGGCCAACGAGTTTCCAAACAACCGTCGAGTTTTCTTCCTCGTTTCACGGCCAGCGAACTCCGTTCGACCTTGGCACGACAGCCCGTCGTAAGTCCCAAAAAAAAAAAGAGAAAGATAGTTCACAATCCGAGCTTATGCGCGGTGGCTCGAATTACGGGTAAACAAAGAATATATTTGCTCGGAACCCGGAATTTCGACTCCGTTTCCTCTCGGCTGGCGTTTCGAAGATCCTTTCTATACTCTACGTCCGCTCGTCGATCATCGATAGTGGTTTAGTCCACGAAAATACAATCGGAAAATTAGGTCGTTGGTTTGACCATCCGATTTTATTCCGAACACGAGCCGTGCACGCGAAACAGGTGGTTAATTCGGTGTCTCTTCTCGAAATACCCCGCATTTGGAACAAAAATATCCCGATCCTCGAAACCTGGTTTATTTATACTCCGATGCGTGCACGAACAGCGAGAGAACCGTTCGCCCTCCCGAACACGAGGAAGTTATCAGAATGAAATTTATCCCCGGCGATACGTCTGTACATTTTTCTTACTTTCGCGATGAGAGTCACGATTCGCGGATTTTAGAGGACGCCCTGAAAATCAATGAACGTACCGAGAACGAACGTTAAGACGAATACGCCGATGATAGGCGAGTACAATGCGAAACGGGAGCAGGAATAATGAGAAAAGTTTTTCTACGATCGCGTAGAACGTCGGGTAATCAATTTTCTTCCCGTTGTAAACGGAAAACGATGGGAGCCCGCGAGTCGCGATTGTTATTTTTATTATTTAACCCCCCCCCCCCCCCCCCTGACGCGCTGACGATTCATGGATTTCTCGTTAAACGACGCGACTCGCGGAACGGCACGGGGAACCCGTTAGGTTATCCCTCGCCACATGCTGCATACGTTGTACGTAGATCCGGCAGTAGTTAAAAACTCGGAACGTTAATCCGATGACCGATGGCGCCGGTGATCTGTTGCATTTTAATCGTCCTTTCGGGTCGCGCCGTCGAATTTGATCCGCGCAAAGCTTCTGCTTTACCGCGGCGTCAAAACGATGATATCAGCCGACGCGCGAGAGTGTCCGTTCAGGCTCGTTTTTAGCATTGCGATCCATAGGGATGCACGTGTCTGCGTACGCATGCACATTGCAACATGCGGCATGCGAGATGGTTGCGTTTCCCTGTCTCTTTCCCTCTGCCCTCTCTCTCTCTCTCTCACCCCGCAGCGTCTCTCTTCGCAGTTCCGATTCCGGCTCGTTACGGTTTAACTCTTGTACATACGCTCTTCCCTTTCTCTCTGTTTCCTCTTCCCGCTTCGTCCCTTCTCTGTCTCTCTCTCTCTCTCCTCTCCCGCCTCCCCCCGATTTCCCTTTCTGCACATACCCTTGTGTTTACTTCTCCCCATTTCCGTTCTTTCCGACCGCTCGCCGCTCGTCCTTTGCTCGCTCCTCTTCTTCTATTCATTCTTATCCTTATCATCCTCCGCGACTATCGCCGTTCCACGGTATCCGTTGCTCGTTCCTGCTATTCGGGTCATCCTACAGCGTACGTACACGGTTCTTTTCTCTCTCTCTGTCTGTTCTCCTCTCTCTGGCATGCAGTATCTTTCGTCGCTAGAATGCAATTCGCATCGGGGAACACGCGAAGCGTCGTCGCGATGCGCTTCTAACCTGCTTCGCCTGCCCGGTTACCGTTGCGCTCGTCGCACGGAGTCACGAACCTGCTCGAAAAAAACTGTGAAACCGACACGGCAGACGTGTCCCGAACTTTGGAAACGGGGGGAAAAAAAACATTCCGAGCGACGTTAACCCCTTATTTTCTTTTACTTCTTAAGCGCACCATCCGAAGAGAGGAACCTCGCAATTTTCCGTTGCCGTTTCGGTGCATTATAAATACCGTAATTCCGCGAAACTGCGAGAGTTTCGCCGACCATAGATACGCCCATAGTTTTACGGTTACGCGGTTGTCGTCGGGAAAAGGATGCAAATTACGCTGATATCGTTGCACGGCACCGCGATGTCCTTCGTACTTCCGCTTTCCTCCATTCCCCGCTCCACTCGGCCGATTCATCAATGTCACTTCTTTCCCAACGACGAATTTCGCGTGGACCACGCGGTAATCTCGCTACGCTAACTCTTCCTCCACTTCTTCCTCTTCTTCTTCTTCTTCTTCTTCTTCCCGCGGGTAACACTAGACAGCGGAGAACGATAAATGGGTCACAAGATGACTGTGCTGCACGTCTGGTATCCGATTACCGCTTACATCGCTTAGCAAGCTAAAATACGACGAAAGTACGGCACGGCGTGTGCGTTCTCCCTTTGATAAAACGAAATAAAGAGGCAAGACGCCGCGGAACGTAGCGGTGGCAGAAAAGCGCGCGTAGATCGGCCGCGGGAAGAGATCGTTATGCCACTAGGTTATTTAGAGACCCGTTCCGTACTCCTGACCTTAACCAACTCTGGTCGAATAGCTTTGAACGTGAGCACCGTGATTATTGGGTTCCACGATTGATAATACCTCGGCTAGTACCGTAACATTTGCCAAGTAGCACAACGAGTCTCTTTGATACGTTCGGGGAATTATTGCGTTCTCTGGAATATGTTACGGGAATAGTTTGAGATTACGTCGCGATTGACGAGTAAATTCGAACTAATATATGTGTCCCGATATTTGAATCGAAACGCGAAAGAATCGGAACGATCGCCGTTTCGTTGTTTTGTTTCGCTCTCGTATTCCCGCGTTACGTCACGCGTGACGTTCAGAAACTCTGTACATATACATATATATCTATATTCGCGCGGTCGCAATTCTTAAATATTTCCAGGCTTTCGGTAACGAACGTTGAGGCCGGAGTCCGGAATTTCGCATCGTTTCGGCGTATTATTTCATTTCGCGATATCTTTCCATCGGTTCGAACCCCGAGCAGTGATTCCCGAGGTCATTATACCAGTGGAGAATCGTCGTGAAAGAGAGTGAGTGGTAAGAAGAGGAGGCAGAAGCGGAGAGAGCGAGGATGGGAGAGAAGGCGAGTGAGAGAGAGAGAGAGAAAGAGAGAGAGAGAGAGAGAGAGAGAGGGGGAGAGAGGGGGAAGAGGAGGAACGGAGAAGAATGGTCCGCGAGGTCAGCCCACGTTCGTACATATTCTCACGTAGATCGGTGTACGTACGCTACGTACCGAGGCGCGCACACCTCGACGTACTTACGTACGTACGCCGTCGAAGAAAAAGAAGCCCGTCGCTCGATAATACATCGGCTGCCTCGCGGACGTTACCACGGGGTGACGGTTCGTGAGAGGAGAAAAAAAGGGGGCCACGGGGGACAAAGACCGGGGACCAGAAATTTGGGCAGCTGGTACTTTTGGTTACCGAGACAAAACTTTGGGACTGCCTTTCCCGCGTCTGTCCTCCTCTTTTCTCTCCGGAGACAACGCTCGAATTCTTCCTCCGGCCGTCCTTTTCCCCCCGTTTATCACGCGACGAAGGAATTAACGACACGATTCGCCCGCGTACGAATTCAACGTCTCACCGATGATCCTGGAACGGCGAATACCTTCCAAAAGAATAACGAATAACCTTCGGAGGCTCTCTATCTTTGGCAAGCATCGTTTCGAGATCTTAATGAGCCACGGCTGGGTTTCATGCCTTGTTGAGAGACAAGTAACGCTCTCAGGATTTCGACATCCATCGCGTTTTCTGTCCTTTGCTCGCGCTAGGAAACCACTAAGCGATCCTACCCGGTGAATGGGAGTCTCGTGATCGTGCAACAAAGCGACGGCGATAACTCCCGGCTAGAAGATTTTTTTCCTAATTGCACTCCTCCGTGCCGTGCGCTCCAAAACGAGCGCTAAGGCCGATACTAAAACCTCTCGAATCGCCCGAATGGAATTATCAACGACTGTCGCGCGACAAGTATTTCTGTTTTTCTATTTGCAATTGTTATTGGGTTTCGCGTGGACGCTACTGATTGGTGCGTTAATATATTTGGGCACACTGGCGTGCGCGAAAGTAGTCTTTGTTTAAAATTTATTCTTAAATGTAATACTCTATATTCCTTTCGTGAAGATAAGAATTCTCCGTCGATACGGTTCCTCTGGATTTGGCGAATTTTGTGTTATGAGCGATTCGATGCGTATTCACAAATTTCGAAATTAGATTTACGGCACTGGATTGATATGCGTTTACCCGGACGCGCGTATTCCTTTCGTTCGTCTACAAATTAGATCAAATAATTATAATAACTTATCATAATTTAGATAAAAATTCGGTAAATCATTCGACGCTCGACGTCGATAAAGAAATACGTCGAAGACAAAAATATTCGCCTTTGAATTAGGAAAGTTGGTAATTCGAACGCGTCGACCTCGGCCAAAATCGTGGACTCCATCTCTCCGTCTCTCTTTCTCTCTCTCCTGCGCGCACTCGTTATCGCAATTATTGCGTTATTATCGTCCTGGAGGCTTAGCAGCGCAGGCGAATCGCAAGCGAGTTTCGGACAAAGGATAGCCTTGTGCGTCGTGAGAGCCAGCTGCGGCCCCACCATGGTCGGCCACCCATTTCCTAACCATCTACTCTCCTCTAAACCGGATTGCCATTGGTCGAAACGGGCCTACGATTAGTGACGGGACCAAGGGTATACCACGAAGACGCGGTATCGTAGGGGGGAAATATAGCGCGCGCGCTCGCATCTAAATTTGCGGCTACGCCATTGGTCGGATGGGCCTCGAGGCCATTCGATTTAGAATTGAAGAATGGTGCCGCTATATCCTCGATTCGCGGAGGACTCCCGTGGAAAGTAGATTCTCTCCACCGTTCTCCGATCTTTCGCGGTTGGATTTGGAGATTTATCGATGAAACGATAAGAAGGAAAAGCTGCGGTGGAACGGGGAAAAATTTTTATGTTCTTGAAAAATTTATCCTCTTCGCATTCGACCGTATCTGCTCGATATACGAGAGTAACTTATTGGTATTAATGTCAGCGTTCGCGAAATTTTTTTATTGTCGAAGCCGAATTATGGAAAATTCTGGATTTTTATATTATAGCTGTCGCAACTTTCCGAGAATCGTGAATCGCGTACAAATAGGATAAATTTTCTAAAGGACGAGGTTGTTAAAGAACGTTTCGACCGCGAAAAATATGTGCGCTTCCAAAATATTTATGCTTTTCACGTTCGGTTGTTTTTTTGTTATAAGCTTAACTTATCAGAATTAGCATACGCAACATTTCCTATTGTCGAAGCCGGGTTCTCAAAAAGTATAAATTTTGGTGTTATTATTAATCAATATATTCAAAAAGTAATCGACCGTGTTCTAAGTAATAAATAACCCAACGTGATTGGCGTATTTTCTAGTCGAAAATTAATGTTATTATTAATATTAATTATGCCGGATCGTGAATTGCGTACGAATGGAATTAATTTTCTAGAGACCATCGTGTTAAAGAACGTTTCGATCGCGGACAATTGTAGCGCTGTCAAAACATTTGTCCCTTACGCGTTCGGACGTATCCTCTGTATTTTTTCATAAGTTACGAGCGCAACTTATCAAAATTGACACTCGCAAAATTTGCTATCATCGAAGTCGAGTTACCAAAAAAGTCTGAATTTTGGCATATCCTTTACAATAAATTCCCGACGGTCCCGTTTAATCGCGTGCGAACGGGATAAATTTTCCAGATGCCACGATGTCAAAGCGCGTTTCGATCGCGGTAAGGTAGAAAAAGGTGACGAAGGTAATCGTTTTAGTCGCTGGAGAAGTTCCTGGCGTTCGGGCCTGCGTCATTGGCTTAATCCCGGGCGTGGTCATCTGCCCTACTTCTTCCTCTTCTTAAATGGCACGCGAGATAAGATTGGTTCGGCACCTCCTGCCTTGGAATTTCATCCGAAGGCGCGCCAACGGTCTAATTACTTCTGGAATCGATCAAGGACTCGAACTTTGCTCGCCGTGAATATCCATCGAAGGAGCTCCAGGCACTGTCCTTTCGATGAAACAATCGTGGAAAATGTCATGTCGCCGATCCGCGTAACCGACGACGGAAATTTATCGCTTTCGATTCGCGCGATTTGCGCCGCTAACCCCGCAATTAATCGCGCTGGATTGGCGCACGCTTTATTGCTTAATTTCCACGAAGGGGAGTGATTCGTGCCAGGGGAGAAGAAACGATGGAAATCGAGACGAGGCGACGAAAACGCAGAGAGAACCTTCGCGACAACGCTCGACCAACAATCGCGCCGTCGCGATCGCCGCGCCGGACCAATTAAAGAACTATCAAAAATCTCATTGGGGGGGGGGGGGGGAATTACGTTTACGCGAAAATTCTCATTCCCTCCCGTGTTCCTCGCTCCGTTACTCGCACCGTCGCGTTCTTACCGCGCGCAACGTTCATTCATTTGGAAATCCGGATCCAGCGATTCGCCGCCCACTCGGCCGAAGAACTCGGTGAGAGGGAAAAGCGCGATTACTACCTTTCCTACGAGATTATTCTCAGAGCCCATTGATTACACGCAAGGTCGTTGATGCCGCAACCGGCAGATGTATAGACGAGATAGACCCTAACGGAGTTAATCAGACCTTTACGAAGAAAAGGGGAATCTCGGACTCGCGTTCGCCTATCGGGGAGAACCCATCGATTTCGAGGCGCGTGATTAACTCCGCGATTAATTGTTTCTCTTACCACTGCGATGAGTCGATACTCGCGCGATACTCGTCGCCGCGCATAACCGCATTACCGAGGAGCGCGCGTATTTCGATCGTGGTGTCATCGCCGCGCTTTTCCGTTCCACGGTTTCGCGATCGAATCGCATTTCCATGTAATTCGACGTTTGTCACGGATCGCGGAACACACCGACATCTTTGTACGTTGGCACCGCCCGTCGAGGCGGTCAGGATTATTTGCACCTCGTCCTTTCCGTTGTTCTCTCCTTTGTACGGTTCCTTTGTATATTCTTCTCGCTCCTTTGTCGCGTCCGGGATTGGATGAGTCGGATTCGACGTCACCGAGATGCGAGGATGAATTTAGCGCGTAGAGCGCGAGACGGAGGAGGGGGAGGGGGAGAGAGAAAAAAAAAAAGATTTCGTGTAACAATCTGCTTATTCTGGACAGATTTTCATGACTCATTGCGCAACCTTGGAGGCCTGCACGTTCTCGCTAGATGATGACTCGTATAATTATTGCGACTCTCTCGGTACACGCTAGAATCGATTACATAGAAATTCGAGGTTTTTCTAGAACCCTGAATCTTCCGCGACGCAATAATTTTTCTCAGTCCCGTAATTTGCATTCTCGTCGTTAGAAAAAAGAAAAAAAAAAAAAAGAAAAACGAGTCCGACTCGATGTCACGGCAGAATCATTACACGCGATAGATTTCGCTCCCGTTCCAGTGGATGTGTCAGCGATGGCGGTGCTAAATATACAACGAATACAGATCACCGATTTGTCATACTTTCGGGTCACGCTTAAGAACGAGCTCGGCGTCGTTAGTCCGTAATTTAACCATCGGTAAGACGACCGCGAGAATTCAATCGAACGTAAGTACACGAGCGATCGTTTCGAATTACTTCGCGAAAAACGCACTCGCATAAACGTATATACGCGCGTCGTACGAGTGCGCGTCTCCAACGGCTTATCGCTCGAAAGTCATGATCCTAAAATGGAATAGTTATAGAAAATAGGTTTAATTGTCTGAAAACAGTAGCCGCCGCCGCCGCCGCGGTACTCGAAGCCGGCCAAACTCGGCCCTGACCGTAATGCTCGCCGTACGCTTTTCTGACAGTGGCTATGCGCAAATACACGTACACGCGGGCGCGCGCACACACACACACACACACCCGCAACACTGGCGACGCTCGCGACGCGGATCCAGTTCGCGTTTCCGCAAAGTGGCATTATACCTGTATTTGATAAGCTGCGTGGAAGTAGAGCGTTTAAATAATGGCCATGCGGACGGCGATGGGCTAGTGCGATGGGCGTCGCCATTCGTTCGAAACGTTCGACAAACAATAATAATTTATTCAGATGTTTTTCATGCGCGCGCTCTTCTCGTACAGTGTGTGGCGTGCGTTAATTCGACGCCGCCGCTCGACGTTAGTCGAACGTTCCCTCTCGCTATTTCCTCACGCGGGCTGACCAGAGATTCGCGAGACGCTCGTTTACCGATAATCACGGGGCGTCCTTTTCGAGGAGCTACTAACGTCACGATCTTTTTGTCGAGAAGATTGCAGGCCGACGATTCGTTTATAGAGATAGAGGTTACGCGTCGGGAATATACGCGCCGCGTCGGCGTGATTATCCGGAGGAATCTTCGGGGAGAGGTCCGGACATTTCGCGAAGGGACATTCCGAAGTTCTATGTAGAATAATATCGTCAATTTTTCGTTCGTTCTCTTTCGTGATATGGAATCGTTATCCAGCCATCGGTATTTCGCATCGTTCGTAACAATTATCGCGGCGCTCTCGGAGTTCGCGTAACGCTCTATTAATTGTTTTTTATCCACGTTGTTAATTGTTATCGCCATTAATCGCGACTTCGCGTAACTGAAAATTACCGGTCAATACATAATTGATTGTAAATTTACATTGACGCGATAAACGGCGGTCCGGCAACGTTTGCGGTCAATAATTTCTTTCGCGTAACGTCGCGGTGGCATCGAGTGCATCATCGATTTCGAACATAATCGTAAATCGATAACAGCGCGCGCTGTCCTTTATTACCGTCTCGCGTTCCGCATCGTAATTAACGATTGAAACGCGTAGACGAAAATCCGTGCGTTCGCGGAAACGCGAAACGCGCGTTCCCTTATCGTGCGCGCGGTTAAGATATCCGTTAAAACAAATTTGATTTCCGTGCGTATTTTTTGCTCTTTCTCTTCTCTTTTTTTTTTTTACTCGATTTGACGAATCGCAATATACGAGCCGACGGAAATTTTTTTCCCCGCCCTTCGCTCGCCCCTGTCAGTTTCAATTTTGTATTTTTTCTCTCCGCTATTTTGCGGATAGCAGAGAGATGAATGTCGGGAATCCGAGCACGGTAACGCGAGTTTTATTTAAAAATTGTCCAACCTGCAAAACCGCACTCGACCAGTCGCTAACCGTTTGCGCCGTTTAACGCGGAGGAAAGGCAATGTTAGCCAGGTCCGTCGAAGCCGGTGAGTTTTACGATTGCTTTAACTACTGAAATCACGCTTGGGCTCCGGCCATAATTATCTTCATCCCGATAACCGACGTGCCACGCGAAATACTGAATTATTTAGCAGGTACATTAATTTTATAGTTCGCGTACGAGGTACCGTGTGCGAGCGTGTCAACCTTCCGCGAGAGCCCGCGCCTCGGTGTTGCACTCGAACTATTTGTCGGTCGTCGCTCGCTATCGTCTCCTCGCGAATATTTTCGCGATAGAAAACGGTGGGAACGTCGAGTCGTCGCGATCGTCGCTGAAAATTCCATCGATTCGCGTTGCACGAACTCCATCGGCTAGACGCAAAGAGACCGAAGGAAAACATAAGAAAGGAAAAAAGGGAGAGACTTCCTTTCGAGCGGCGGAGAATAAACGAAAGAGAGGCGGGCGCAAAAAGTGCGGAAATTCCAGAATCGGGCGTGGATGCTCGCGCGAATTGATTCCGGGCGCAATTTAATTTGCGAATTCCGCAGCGGCCGCGCTCGCTCGGGATCTCCGAGAAACAACGTGGCCGCGGTCGGCGGACATGTCTGCCCTTAATCGTCCGCCGGCCTCCCCGCACGACAAAATCAATTCGGCGAGAAATAAAGGCGGCTGCCATGAAAAATCGCCTCCACGCTCGAGCGGCTCGCGCACGCGAGACGCGCGCGCTCTCTCTCTCTCGCACCCACCCGCGCACAGACACACACACACACACACACGCACGTGGCGCGCGGGCGTACCGTGGCCGAGGCGCGTACACGGGAAAATATATATTTACGTACATCCATCGGTTGCCATGTGCTCGTGGCACACGCGACGACCGAATGGCGTGACAGTTATGGTGCATTTGCGGGACGCGTGCCACGGTACCGGGTGTTCGTTTAGAATCAATTGGCGCATTCAAACTGGGACTGTTCGAGGAGACAGGTTTACGGGTGATTCGAGAGAGAGTAGTGTATAAATGACGCGCGTGAATGTCTGCGACCTAGAGAATTTGAATGGCCTCGCACCCTACACGTCGTCCCCTGTCACGTTCCTCGATATAATAAATATCGAAGAATTAATAGTAGAATTTATCCTGACCGGCGCGACGGTAGTGTGTGCGTAGCCGGGGACGTCAGGGATGATTTCGTTTCGAGGTAGAATCCCGCGCGATATCGGGGCAAAAATAAACCCGCGTCGGGGGTTTACATTGGAACTGGATATTTCGCGTCTCTGCTCGGTATTTATTTTCAATATTAATATCGACTCCGAGCGGCGGATGAAAATTTAGCACTGGGGGGGGGGGGGGGGATACGATAATAATACGTTTCCGCTGCACCGGCGATCACACCGCGTCTTTCCGAAGGCTGCGTTAATTAGGTTCGTGGCAGTCGTTACGATAACAGTCAACTATTCGGCCTTTCGATAAGGAAGCGAAAAATTCTGTTATCGCTGTCTCTATCGTCAGCTGCACCGACGTGCACGTCCAAGTCCCGGCTGCAATGATTTCGCTTTCCCAAGAAAAGTATCCGGTTTCCGAGTTGACTTTGCCGTCAAAATTGTCGCGTTTCGCGAACACGAGACCTCCCCCCCCCCACCTCGCACCTCCAATTCGGACGGAAGCACTTCTCGACGGGTTGTTCGAAAAAAAAGAAAGGAAAAGAAAAATGAGATAGGAACGCAAAATACTTTCGCGTTGCGTTGATAATTTCGTTAGTCGCAATTTTCCTTATTACGACATTTGACGGGATACTAGGACGTGCGTGTTACCGCCGTGTCCTTCAAATAACCACCACGTCCGGTCGGTTTCCCGAGCATGCGATTTTGGTGATTTCGACGGCGGTATACGTAACAGAGAGCTATCGTAGCGAACAAATCTTTCTACGTCTACGCGCAAGCGAGAAACTCGCTTTTCCGTAATCCGTTGAACTTGAAGCCGTGTTTACCCGCCGCCGATCCGTTTTCTCCTACGCGATTACTTATCACTGGTCTTTCGTCAGCGGCGCAAAGCTGTTCTATTATTTACCACAACGGTTTCATAGGAACGCGATTCTCTGCTTTTGTTTGTATACCTCTCTCTCTCTCTCTCTCTCGCGCGCTTTCTCTCCAAAATGAGAGTGGGAGGCGTACATACGTTTACGCGTACGCTGAGCGATAACAGTACGTACGGAATGAGAAAAGCTGTCAGAGACATTTAGGGTCGGAGAAATGGTCTGCAAAGGGGTGTCCGGGTAAGCGGCGCTCATCATTGTTTGATGTAGTTGCGGTGGTGTCGCAGGTCTGGAACGGGTAGCGGAGGAGTTGATGGGCCGTAGGAGATGGAAGCAATATCAGGACACCCTGTACAGCGGTACCCGCAGCAGCGAATCAGCGACGGCACAGCTCCACCATCGGCTTTACCCGGCGTTCACGTCGTCCTGCGACCCGGTACCCGGGAGCCTGGAACAAATCGGGCCGCATCTGCTTCATCCTGCGTCCTCGTCGTTACCATCGACGATAACGACGACCACGACGACCGCGGCGACCGCGGCGGCGACGACGGTAGCAGCGTCAGCGACGACGACGACGACGACGGCGGCGGCGACGACGACGATAATAACGGCGGCAACGACGGCGACTGCCACGAGTCTGGTGAAGCAGGACAGCCTGCAGAGGCATCACCTGCAGAACCATCATCATCATCTGCAAGCCTCGGCGCAGGACCACCATCGTCATTATCAGCAATCGCAGCAACACCAGCAGCAGGACGACTCGCGTCGCCTGAGGCCGGAGGAGATCAAGCTCGAGGGTGGTGGCGAGGACGAGGCGACGGACGGCGTCGCGCGGGAGGAGATCGCGACGAGAACGGAGGACGGGTGTACGGCGATCGCGTTAACGGCGACAACGACGGCGACAACGGGCACGGCCATCATCGTCACCACCGCGAGCACCAGCAACAGCCCGACGGCGAGCGGCAACGCGACGACGACGATCGCGACGACGAGCACCGCGACGGCGACGAGCAACGCGATGACCACGGGCACCACGACGATACCGACGAGGCGACGACGCAAACGCCGGCAGAACGACGGGGAGGCCACGGACGACAGAGAGGACGACGAAGAGAACGAGGAGGAGGAGGAGGGAGGGCGGGGGCAGAACGAGGCGGAGAAGCGGCTCAAGCTGGACGAGGATGCCGACAGGCCCCTCAGCCCTCTCAGGAGAGAGAAGGATCGAGCGACTCGGGATTATCCGACCGCCAACGCTACCGACACGGAAGGGACCAAGGTCCGTATCATTCTCGGCTAACCCCGTCTCGGGGTAGCGCGTTTCGGGTACAATGTCCAATGAGAGTGAGAGTGAGAGTGAGAGAGAGAGAAAACTGGCTATATTTTCTAGGAACGAACGGAGGAAGTCGCGTTGGAACGGACACCGGTGACGCAGGGCTTGCTCAGAGTGAAGAAGGAGGAGGAATTGCAAGAGGTGCCGGGTTCCGGTGCCGGCACGACGATACCGACGACACCGACGCCGGACACGGATGGGACCAGGTCGGCCATGGGGTGCCGGGAGGTTGACGCGGCCGCCAGGAACATGGTCGCGCCGTTTCTCATCGGTGGCCGACGCGCCAGCCCGCCGCCGGAAGACTGGAAGCCACTAGACAAGTGTTACTTTTGCCTCGACGGCAAGTTACCCCACGATGACCAGCCGCCACTCGTAAGTACATCGCTTCGTACCGAGAATGATATTTCTCGCTAATTTAGCCTAATCGCTTACGTTTCCCTCGCTGTCGCGCCGTAACAATGTTTCGCGAGACGCGTAACGACGCGATATGCATACGGTATACGTACAGTCGTCTTCGTCGTCAACGACGATTCTTCCGCGCGATCTTCCAAATCTTTTCGTTCGACCGTAACGACACCGACGCGCCGTCGCGTCGCATCGCTTCGCATCGCCTTTTCCGCAATAAAGTAGTCGACATGTCCGTACCTCTCGCGAAGCGCATAACTAATTCGCGGGTAAAAGTACGATGTCCCCACCCCCCTCCTCCCCGCCCCCCGTACCGTGTACAACCCGTATACGAACCCATACACGTACCAACGCAACGGCGTGGCGCGGGAAGAGTTGCGAGCAAAACGATTCAATTTTTCATTATTTCGCGCAACGCGCGTGTACGTATCTGCTCGACCCTCCGGATATATATCCGAGTGCGGCTTTGATCGCTTTGACGGCTCGAGGTTATAAAAGATTCAGCAAGGTGCGCGCACACCGTGCACCAGGCACACACCGTTCGCCTTTTGAAAAAAACGCATTCGATCAGGCTCTCGATCCGTTTCCACCCGCTCCGCCACCTGGGTCGGGGGAGGGGGTGCTCCTTTTTCCACGTATCGTTTCTTCCCTCCCACGCCACGATGGGTTTATAATCAGTTCCTTTCTGTACTTTTTCGTCGGCCAATGGCGACGACAGCCGGACATACGTAACGCACTTTCTCGATGTTGTTGTTGCGCCCTCCAGAGTCCGCAGAGCGACAGTAGCAGCAGCTCGCGATCGGCGGAGTCACCGATGTCGGTCCAGGTGGACCCAATGGCGGCGTCCGTCGTCGCTGCTGCCCTTAGCGGCACCTACCCCACCCTGCTACCCCAGTGGTGCCTGCCACCGAGGGAGGCGCCTCTCGTCGGGGTGCAAGCTCATCAGGACAGTGCAACGCCGGTCGACCAACCGCTCGACCTCTCGGCCAAACCCAAAAATTCTCAGGTATGTCTCACTCTTTCTCTCTCTCTCTCTCTCTCTCTATCTCTATCTCTATCTCTATCTCTCACGCATACATTATCTGCCTATCTCTTGCCCCCCTGCACATTGCCATTCTATTTTAATTCAAATTCGCTCATACGGTTAAATACATGTTGACTACTATCTAGCCTTCCTTTTTTTTCCACCGTTCTTTTTGCTAATTTGCATTCCCAGTGGAAGTCGCGCGTTGCGAAAGAAGCACGGATTGATAGAGTAGAGTTCATTTCGACTTTCGTCCCCCGCACCCCCTGCGAGATTAACGCGAAAAATGTCGGATACGTATTAACAGGTCGCGCTTACAATTGCGAGTTAACGTTACGCGCACGTTTAAATCGAATGTCTCGCCGTTGCTACCGTACTGCTCATTAAACGTATCGATGTTTCCTCTGTCGCAGGACAACAACATATCTCTACTGGAACAACAGAAAATACCTCTGAGGATGCCGGCAGGCATCGACCCCAAGACTATCTTCAAGTAAGTAATTCTTTCTTTCCGATTCGGTTCAGGTTTTGGTGTTCGTTTCGCGATGCGCGCTGACCGACGCGTCGCGGCGCGGCGACGGGAGGCACGCCGATTCGCGACGACGTTATCGCGCGACTCGTTTTACACCTCGTTGCGAAACGAACATACCTCCGATATAGGTATTTACTTGTATTCCGTGCGAGCGAAGAAAAGTGTCGGTCGTATTCCGCAATGAACGCTGTTTGAGA
This sequence comes from Pemphredon lugubris, assembly GCA_933228935.1. Lineage (NCBI taxonomy): Eukaryota > Metazoa > Arthropoda > Insecta > Hymenoptera > Crabronidae > Pemphredon > Pemphredon lugubris. The sequence goes on along the minus strand of OW121817.1, from coordinate 52,228,527 downwards.
TACGAGCGGCCGTTTCGATAACGCGACCGTTAAAACAACGCCCGGAACAGTTTCTCGGAAGTCTTTGAATTCTATTAAACGCAACTAAGTATTAATTCGATTACGAACCAAATGGCCATAATTGTAAGGGTCGATATCCAATGGTTTCGACAACCCTTCGATCCATTTCTATCGCCCTTGCTGGAATTTTATTATTACTTTAAAAAATATATACGTATCATTACATTTATTAACATGAACTCGGGTTCTACGCGGAGATGTTATAACACTCTCGCACCGTCTGGTAATTAAAAAGTTTGCCCGGCTTTCTGCTTATTCACGGACGAATTTTTCCTCCGACGCGATCGTCGCGTTGTTTTCCCAGTTACTCGTTACGAGTGCTGTCTCGAAAGTACGTAGGTAATTTTTGTTCGCCATCCGTTTGTCTAGAAAATTCGACGGCGAGACGGTCGACTCGAAAATCCGATATTTCGTTCGCTACGAAAGATCCAGCGTTTCGAGGCTGACACGTCGGGTTCGTTTCAAAGGGCGACGCGAGAATTACGGAAAGCAACTTTCTTCCCGCGTCGATTGCGAGAGTGGATCGAGGACGAATCCCCGAGAAGCGTCTCTTTGGATTCGCGAAGAGTCACGTCCCTTTCGAAACTTTCGGAATCCCTTCGAATAATCGCGACCCTTGGAATCGCGCTGATCGGAGAAATTCGTCGAATTCCGCGCGAACGTTAAGAAGGAGCGGACCGTCGGTACGACTCCCCCGAATCGATAGTTTCGAAGCACCGTACGAGGCGAGGAGGCGATTCGCGGGCAAATTAAAAAACAGAAATAACACGAGAATCCGTGGAAGACGGGGGAGCGAGTGAGAGAGCGAGGGAAGGGGGAGTCAAAGTCGCGAAGCGTGTTCGTACGTTGCCCTCGTGTTTTCGCTGTTTTCCCCGCGGAGCATTTTGCGCGTCAAATTTTTATCATCGTCTATTATTAGTCCACCGTAATCTGCACCTCCTGACACATCGAAGGCGCAAAGTACCTCGCGTGTGTCGTACGCCGTACGAGAAAGATCGCTCGGGGCGAGGCAGCGGGAGGGAGAGAGAGAGAGAGAGAGAGAGAGACGGAACGAGGGTCTCGGATCGCGTCGACGCATGCGCTCTATTGCAATTAACGATAAGATAGCCCGCCGACGAAACCCGCGCCAGCAAAGTCGAAATTAGAAGCACGAATAATCGCCCGAAACGGGGGAATTTCGTCTACGTCGTCGGGGAAATTACGAATCGTCAGCTTCGAATCGCGATCCTTGGATCTCTCGTTGATCTTGCCCGTAATCTCGTAGCGACGTTGATAACCTTTGCCGAGGTGACATTAGAATATACGCGGTAATCGAAAAGTGTTCGAGAGGCGAAAAAAGTTTTTTGATTACGATACAAAGAAATAAAAAACAAAGAGAGAGAACGAGAGAGAGAGAGAAACTGATCTTTCGGTTTGGTAGCAAAGATAATTAAGCGACTGGAGATAGGCGTATCGGTGCGTAAAAATCGCAGATAAGTTTCTGACGGTCGATAGCCGAGACGTAACGGGACGCGTCGCGGGGGCTCGAGCACGGACGAAATGCACTTTTATCGGGCGGGTCAACGAACCCATTAAGGGGGCCAGCGGTTCCTACGTGTACGCGACGCAAAGAAACGAAATCAGCGACGAGTTCTTACGTCTTAATCTTATCGTCGAACAGCCGGACAAATTGCACCGGTGCGATATCTGTCCGTTGGTTTCGCTATCGCTCGATTGACACGCTCAATGGCGAAACTCTAATCGTAGCGGTACGAGGAAAATAAATGAAGGAAGGAAAAATAAAAGTAGAAAGGAATCCAGAACGTTGGGGGAGGGGAAAACGTGTAGCGCGCGCGAAAGAATATCGCCGAAGTTTTAAACGGTTGCCGACGTAAATCGAGTTATAAATCTCGCTCGGGGGGTTGCTTCTCTAATTGCGTAACGCGTCGCGTTACGCTTCCCCGCAATTACCTGTCTGATTTCGTAGTTCGAATTTGTTCTAATGCACCCGACTGACGGAGATGAAAGTGTTAACGAGACACCGTCGGATCGATTTGCTGCCGTCCCCCACCCCCTAACCCCCCCCCACCCGCTCCACCTCTTCGTGCTCGACACGTGCTCGCGTCCCGACGGCCACGTGGCCGCCCCTATAGAACCCAACGTACAAGTTGGCCGGTGAACCACGAATACACGTGAGCCCGTGGTACGAAAAGTGGCGGATAGCCTAACTTCGTTACGAGGATGGGGTTTACGCGGCATCGATCCATGGCGGGCCAATTATCGGACTTCCCTCTAACGTGGATCGGAATCCCACGGGACCCCTAACTCGACGGTGAACTTTTTGAATATCTAATCGAATATCGTTGCTACCGTGTCTTTTCGTCGCTTCGCTTTTACCTATGCAAGGGCGCCTCGCGTATACGTATATATTACAAGCGCTCAGCTTCTCGATCATTCTTATCCCAAGACTTAACCGTAACATGTCCGAGGGATATACCTCCCGAAACTCGAGGTACTCGTATTAGCTCGAGTTTAGTTGCGAAAGCGCTTTCAGTGTTCCACCGGGCCGTTAGTTAGGCTACGTTTAATACCGCAACCTATCATACTTCGGTTCCGGAAGTCTGAGAAGTTGCACCGCGTCCTGTAAGTTTCCACCCTTACGAGCTGGCTGATAGCGGGGGTTGGGGGTTGGGGGGGGGGAGGGGTAAGAGCATCTTGGTCGAGCAATTACAAGTAAGTTTGGGAAGGAAAGTCGAGCATGGCGTTTAGCTCTCTTTTGCGTAGACCTCTGACCGACCACCGTTGTAATACCAAAATCGCTCGTTCGTCTTCCCGGGTTCGGGTATCACAATGGCCGTCGTATCGGAACGTAGTTTTCGGCGTAAAGAGAAGCAAAGGAGCGAGATGTATATAATCACCCTTATCGGTCCGAAAGAATTTTTGATGCCTCACCAACGTAGGTTTAACCCTCTGCTGCATAATATTCCCAAGTGGGGACGCAAACTATAAACGTTAATACTGCGATTCCCCGTCTATCTATTCGCGCGTGTAACGCACGGTGTTCCTTATAGGGGACATTCTAAAGCTCCAATTGCACCCCTGCACCTAGTCGGTACTAACAGTGCTCCATTGTAATTCGAAGGCAAACAGATTCATGCAGCGGAGGGTTAAGTGTTCTATTAATAACGATTTTTGACTCATGTTTCAGCTCGTGTTATCGCGCGAAACCGCGTATGACCGGTCCTGTGGCGTCCGTGGCTGCGGCGGCGGCTGCGGCAGGCGTCGGTGGTGTCCCCGTGGTGGGTGCCGGGGGTGGCCGGAGGGCCTACACCGAGGAGGAACTGCAGGCCGCCCTCAGGGATATCCAGAGCGGCAAGCTGGGAACGCGAAGGGCGGCCGTGATCTACGGGATACCCCGTAGCACCCTGCGCAACAAGGTCTACAAGCTTGCGATGGAGCGCGAAAGGGACGCGTCCCTGACTAGCACCCACTCACACCCTCACGAGCCCGGCGCCCAAGCCACGACTACCACCACCACCATCACCACCACCACCACCACCACCACTACTACTACAACACCAAATACGACCCAAAACGCCTCCGCGACAACTCCGCCCCCGCAAGTGGATGAGGTAGGTTTTGGGGACAGAAAACGAGAAAGAGAGTGCGAGAGAGAGAGAGAGGGTTGGCAGGGGGAGAGAGCGGGAGAGAGAGAGAGAGAGAGAAAGTTATTTTTTTGCTAGAAAGCGTGATGAAACGACGTGAGGTAGAATTACGGCACGTTGATAGACGTTCACGTATAGTCCCCGGTGATACGGGGTTGATGCGTCGGAATGGAAGCAAGTGGGAATCGATAATTGGCAAAGACGAGGATGACGGACGCGCGGGGTCGAACGAGAACAGCTGATCTTCCGTCACGGTTGGCTCGCGTTAACCGGTTTCTTTCACTTTCGAAATTCCGAGCGGAAGATCGCAGCGCGTACAGTCGCGCAAACTCATTTCGCGTTAGACGCGCGTTCAATTAATTGTCGCTGAACGTTACCAGAGACTTTGAAGGAGAATTTGGCGGGCCACCTTCGAGCACGGTTCACAGTAATATCTTTGACCTAACCGTGGGGCGTGGGAGGGGAAAGAGAGGGGGGGGGAGAGGATCTCGATATATAGTTTGCGAATACGTATCGCCCATTTGTATCTAAGCGTGGTTTTGGTTAGGAAGAACGAATGGAGCTTCCCCAAAACATACCTCTGGCACGGTGATCGTGGAAATCGCGTAGACAGATTCTCGAAGCTAACGTTTCGTTTTGTGAAACGGTAGCGTGCAATTAAATGTTAATAGAAAGAAACGAAATGATTACGTAGTCTGATTAAGAACTATGCAGATCACTGGGGTAAATTTGTGAGATTTGGTAAATTAACGATAATATTATAAACCTTTCTCAATTGTTTTTTTTTTTTTTTTTTGTTAAATGAAAACATAACGATAACGGGCGAAAGAGATAGTTAATGCGCGAAAGAGAGAAACATCCGTCTGCGCGATTCGTTATCGGTCGCTGTGGCGCTCAGTAGTGTCAAATGTCTTTTGCATGGGCTGTTTAATTTTTTTTTTATCTCACTATTTGTAGTTTAACACACGGCCAGTTGGTCTTGGCGAGGTCGCGAGACTCGAGGTAAGTTTTCGGGAAGATCGTTTTGAACCGGGTTGAACCTTTGACCCCGTTGCGATCTTCTTTCACGCGACGAGCGTCGCGACGAGGCCCTCGAGTTCGTTGTCGCGAACGTAAACGCTTTTCGAACCTCGACGCTCCGCATCCTCGATGTGTTTGCGCTAATTATCGTGCTTCGGCAGTGTTTCTTGATTCTCGGGAGACACGGGCCGCGGAAGGAGAGTCGAGACGATTGCTTTACGCTCGAATGACGATTAGCGCGTCACCATTTTAGCCAGGCACGATTAGGGGAAGTCGAGGCTCGAACGTTACTTTCTTTATCGATATTACGCTTAGCGTCGTAAAGAAGAATGCCGTTGGAGCGTTTAACCGATCGCAGTGACATTTCTCTTTGGTCCGAATCAGTTCGTCGGTACTCGAATTTTTGCAAATTCGAATGCATGCGTTCTCGCGCGATATTCGCGAGTTGAGCGTTTAACGCGTAGCGTCGTAGATCTCCATAATTGGAATCGTGGGATCATTTTAGAGGACGGTTCTCAATCGTTCGATGTTGTAGTAACGGAGAAACCCACGTGGAAGATTCTCGTCGCAAATAACAGTTGCGATCGGCGCAATATTTTTGTTGTACGTCGTGACGCTTCTTTAGCGAAGAATTCTTTCTGGCAAATCCCTGCATGACGCTTTGTCATTACCGCATTCGAACGATAATAGTACTTACATGGACAACCGACACTATTAACAAAACATACAGATACACGCGTACAGACATACAGAGGGAACACCTCTCGACGAAATCAATTGGGAAAAAGTCCCCGCTTTCAAGGAAGAACGAGGAGCGAGGGGAGAATTCGCGTTAAAAGTTAAAACTGTATACGCCCGGTCGATAAGAAATGAAACGCTACTTTCCTCGAGAGGCCGACTCGATCTCTAATCCGTAATTTATACATTTCCCCGTCGCGATTAGGGTGTGCAGAAAACGATAGAAAAACGTGTTCTTAACAGGTGGACGACAAGGAACTTTCTGGAGCGGAAGAGGAGAAGGAGGTGGAGAAGGCCCTGCTGAAGCCTCTGTTGTCCTTGGAAGATCTTGTCAGGTTTTCCGCTCTCGAAGGAAGCGGCGGTGACTCCCTGAGGACGTTACTCCAACGGGGACACGAGACGGGTCCGAATACCGAGTGGCCAGGTCTCGAACACGCGAACATCGGTCCGTACATACAGAAGATGCTGGCAGCAGCTGCGCCGTTCAAGGGTAAGAAAAGACAATCTACTACTTGGCTATTCGGACATCGCGATACGTCGTTTAACCCATTCGCTTCATTGCAAGACCGTTTAATATTTATCGCAATAGTTTCCCGTATAAAGTAGTTCTATCGGGATGATCTTTCTTTTTTAGTAAGGTTAGATTAAGAAAGTTTAGATTGTTTGCTATTGATCTTGGAGCAAGCCTGAGCAAGGTGCTCAAAATTTGCCTGACGGTGAATGGGTTAAATGATACCGAGGCAAGGTTCTTCGACGGATCGGTGACAAAATTTCGTAGCGAAATCTCCGTTGACGTTGTTAAAATTCAATTCGGTCGTTGGAATGGGATTTGGGTTATTCCCGGCAGACTTCAGATCGTTTCGTTCGCTGACTGGGCAACTAGCCTACGTCAAGGCCCGAGACGAAAGTCGAAAAGTATATTACGACCCGCTAGGTCTTCGTAAATCGATAGAAGCCTGGCCCCGGCCGACGGGTCGGCGACATTTTTCCCACCTTCTGAACGGAACTTCGCTTAAGTGGCTTAAACGGTACTCAAAGGCTAATCCGGAATTAAGACAAATGCTCGTAGGTGCGAAGAACCGTGCGTGATCCTAGCGACGCGACAGCGTACCCGGTAACGGGAAAGTAACCGGTCGCGAATCTAAATGCAGTGACAACCGTAGAAATAAAATCGAACGAATTTCCGATTGTCTCAGGTATGGAGACGCAAGACTATCGCATTCCAGAGGTAATGAGGAAGCTGATGAGCGAGGACAAGAGGCTAAGCAAGAGCGTGAACGGGGACCAGTCGCAGCCGCATCATCAGCATCTTCATCATCACCAACATCATCCGGCGCACACGCAAGGCCAGTCACAGGGTCAGCAACAACGCGGCCCGATCACCAACGACGACTTCAATCCTAGCATCGAGGAGGAGGCCAGCGACAGCGCTCAAGGCAGAGCGATTCTGAAGATTCCGTCCTACAAGCCCGCGAGCACACCGGGATGTTCCAGTAAGAACGGCGAGCCGACATCCGTCGCGTTCGCTCAAGGTTTCGCGGCGGCGGCGGCTGCATCGAGTCCGGGCCTCCTAGAGAGAGCGAGCCCGGCGTTCTCCGGTACCAGCAGCCCTACCAATTCCCTCGTGGGGAAGACGGTGGCCGTTAATTTTCGCGACGTCATAGCCAAGAGCATCAGCGTGAAGTTCCAAGAGGGTCAGTCGGCCGCCGCTGCGGGTATGCCCGGTTGTCAGCCTACCGGGGGCGTGCAGTCCCAACAGTCGATCATGACGGACCCGAGCCCTTTCAAGAGGGGTCGGTACACGCCGCCGCAGCCGCCCACGCAGCAGTCGCAGTCGCAGTCGCAATCGAAGCCGCAGAATCAGGAGGCGAACAAGTCGAAGCCGGGCACCGGAGGCAAGGGCACCAGGCCGAAGCGCGGCAAGTATAGGAATTACGACAGGGACAGCCTAGTGGAGGCTGTGCGAGCTGTTCAGCGGGGCGAGATGAGCGTACATCGCGCTGGTAGCTATTACGGAGTGCCGCACTCCACCCTCGAGTACAAAGTCAAGGAACGGCATCTGATGAGGCCGCGGAAGAGGTACGTTGTCCCGAATACGATCGAGAGCGAATGGAAAGAGTCGCTCGAGCGTGCCAGTTTGTTAATGTCGATGGTAACGTTTCAGGGACCAGAAGCAGACGGACGACAAGGCGAAGGAGACTGTAGCCGCGGCGGCGGCGGCGGCAGCAGCGGCCGCTACCATGCGACCCGGTGCTGCCGACAAGAAGCCGCAGTTGAAGCCGCAGAAACCGTTCACACCGCCGGGCGGCATACCGGGGCCCAACGGGCTCAAGATGCCACCGTTCATGGAGGGTATGCCCCATCTGCCGTTCGCGCCGTTCAACTTTTGGAGTCCGACGCCGTTCATGCCGTCGCCCTTCATGCCGGGTGCGCCCAACGTCCCGACGATCCTGCCGGAACAGTATTTCGCTACCAGCAGGATACGGGGGCTGCAGGAGCAGCAGAGGAACGCGGCGATAGTGCAACAGCAACAGCAACAACAACAGCAGCAGCAGCAACAACAACAACAGCAGCAACATCAACAACGGGATAGAGACGGGATAGGCGTGGCCGCCTCCACGGCGGAGTCGCCAGGAACGTCGAATTCTCGTAACACGCCGATGCCGAAGGGTTCACGGGAGGTGACGGAGACCCTGTACGACGGTTCGGGAGCGAACGGCAGCTTCCTGGACAACCTGATAAGGTCGAGCCTCGAGACGGGAATTCCAAGGGACCAGCGGACGATAGCCGAGGCGAGGAATCAGCAGCAGCAGCAGCAGGCTTCCTCGCAACAGCAACCGCTACCGGAATCGTTGAGCAGCAAAGCGTTGATCGATCAGCTGTGCAGGAATTCGAGGAGGACCCCGTTGCCGCGGGTCGCGCAGGACAGCAGCGAGGACGAGAGCTACAGGGGACCACCGGTTTCCGGGAGGTTAGTGCCGGAGAGACCTGAGCGAGTGCCCACCGTCGATCTCAGTCCGTCGCCGTCGGAGCGTGGTCGTCCCGACGACGGCAGCGATCGGCTCACGTCGCCGCCGACGCCCCTCTCGGTATCGAGAGCCGGGAGTAGAGACGAGGACAGTACCCGGGACTCGAGGATCGATCGTAGTAGCAGGGAGCGCGAGGTTCATAACGGCGGCCAAGAGGATCGCGATAGAAAGACTCTGACCATTCAGCAGCAACAACAGCAGCTGAATCACTACCCGGAATTACACAATCTCTACGCCGTATCAACTGACAAAAAAAGTGCCTGTGATAGTAAGCTTATAGTAGATCATTCGAGCCAGAAGACTCAGCAGCAGCAGCAACAACAACAACAACAGCAGCCGCAGCAAGCGCAGCAGCCACAACAGCAAAAGGAATTCGCTGCCGTGAGCGGGCTGGTAGTGCAACTGCAACGGGGCTACAATTCCGGTAACGGCAGGTCCGGCGAGCAGACCAACAACCAACAGCCGGCGGAACAACGAGGCCCCGTCATCAGCATGGAAGACTCCGTAGAGCAGTAGACAAAAGTCAGTATCGCTAATCACTTCGAGTACACAGTTATACGCGATAATTACGGCGTGTACGAGCCGCCGCATTACGGTAAGCCCAATTTTTCCCCGCCACCCAAAAACAAAGCTCCGCCACATTCACGCAACCACTTTCCCAAATTGCGCGCCGCGTCGCGTCGCGTCGCGTCGCGTCGGTGCCGCGCATCCTCGTGCGCCGCAAATTCGCCAAGGATTCGCGCTTTGTCTCGCTTCACAATCTTCGCGTGCCGTTTATCCCGCGATACGCGTCCCAGTGATCATGCTCGTACCATGACTCTCTGTGTTCTCTAACGGTTAGAGAGGAGAAACGAACCGGAAATCGAACGCGAGGAGACGCGTCGTACCGTGATGAGCCGACGCTAAGTCCTTGGTAGAAAAGTACGATGAGCCTTTTCCCCCCGCCCCCATTTTCCATATACCGGAAAGCTCCCCCAATGAACGTCGCGAGACATGTCAAATAGCAGAGAAGGCAACAAAAACGAATACTAACGAAAACGCGTAAACGCTGATACAACCGACCCATATTAAAAAAAAGAAAAAACCCCATTGCGATTCCACCAGTTAACGTATCCGGCAGCTCAGTTCCTGCCCGTCACTTACGACGGCAGGACCTGCCGGTGTACCATTCTCTTTCGACTATGGCGATTTTGATCCGGAGAAGTTAAACGGAAGAATACGATAGAAGGCACGATGCGATATTATTGTACCGAGTACCACACACCCGAAAAAACTACACTCACGCAGGCATACATATACGTACAAACCGGTAGATGCACACTCATTCGGTGACACAGTTCCACAGACAGTTTTCAATTACTTGGACACACTCGGACAGCCAGGTAGCGCTGGTATATATGTATATATATATACACACATCCAAGTGAATACAAAAAAGAAACGGGGAACACGAGCAGTAGCGCGTAGGCAGCCAGCGCGTGCACACGCGCGTCCGTAAGAACAAAAAGGAAGGTAAAGAAAAGAATAGATGCGCGTCGGGTAAAAGCGCGCTAGGAAATTTTTAACGTTACATCGAGCGCGTGCGCGCCTCGATTTAGCGCGCGTAATCAAAGGAAAGAAAGAGAAGGAAGGAGGAACGTTGGCCGGAAAAATATTATATGTATATCGGACGAGTGGACGCGATAATAACGAAGGAACAAAAAGCTGACGCTACAACGTATTTTTCCTCTATCGATGTAAAACTACCTAATGCAAACTTATTACCTACTACTAACATTACTTAACTCGTAAGGAGCAACATAATTATATAAGGAATGATATATTATATATATACATATATTTTTGGTCATTACGAACGTATGCGAAACGAGAACGAGCCAAGACTTTTGTTGGCGCGCGTATAGGTGACGTTTTTTCATAAGGCGACAATATTTCTCTAATCTCGGTTCTTTCGAGGCTGGCGTTCGATAGAAACGCGTCCCACGCTTCAGACACGTCGTAGATAGGAAAAATGGGAGGGAAGGGAGATATTAAATTTGGATGAGGATCTTCGTCGGTGAACGTTTCGTCAGTTTGGCCGATTTGGAGGGTAATCGGAAGCAAAGGTTTCCCGTTAAGATCCGACTAATTGTCTATCTCGGTTATCTCAGAAATGAAAGAGGAGGTATAGTTCGTTCGTATTTGCAAAGAGTCTAATTAGAAATATTCGATGTGAAACAAGAAAATTCGCGTCGAAGGGGCGCGTTCCGCGAAAAGTTACTCAAATCACGGACGTTTCGTTCGATTTCCGTTCATCCTGATTTTTCATCGACGAAGGTCGTCCTGGTTTGAAGAGAACCTATGTGATAACGCACGGAGAAAAATGATCGATATAGGCAAAGGAGTAACGGGACGTGAGTTGAATAGGAAATTTCGAGGGAAAAAGGAATATTAATGAGCGCGCGCTTGCTCTCGATTCGGTTGTCTTTTACCGATCTGCAGAATTTTTTCTTACCGCGGGAGATGCCCACTTTTTGATACGAATGCAAATTTTCTACCGCGTAGACGAAGAGAAGCAGCGGCGGAGGCAAGAGGGCGACGTTACGAGCTGTTTCTTCGCGAGGAAAACGTACGCTCTACCGCCGGGATCGCCGTTTTTCTTTCCTCTCTCTCTTCTTTCGATGTTTCCATTCCACCGGCTCCTACGAGCGACGGGGGAGACGAAATGGAGAGAGAAAAAAAAACGAAAAGAGGGAAGAACGAAAACGCGTTTAAAACCGTCCGTCGTCCGTGCGAGCTAACGACGGGTGCGAGGATTTTTAAAACGACCTGACGACCCGACGATTTCGCACGGCTGAACGTTCGGATTTCAATACCGATACATCCCGATCGCGCGCGTTTTCCTCGCGGCGAGGAAAAGGAAAAGCGAAAGAACTCTAGGCAAAATTTGGACGAGGATCATCGCGTTCGAGGTAACGCCGCCTCGTTTCGCAAAAGTGTCTCCAAATCGAGCTCGTTTCGCGGAGAGCGTTAAAAGCGAACGAATGAGAACTAGGAAGAGAAAGGGAATAAGGGAAAAAAAACGTGACAGAAAGAACTAAAGGTTAATTCGTACTTTTTGTCAGGGATTATCGAATTTCTAAAGTTATTATCCGATTGTTTTGATAAGTGAATTTTTAGTCAGACATCGTCGAGCCGGACCTCAAAGGGGAATATTCTTCGTTCCGCGTTTAATCGCGACGAGACGCATCGTCGTTTCTTTTGCGATCGTCTCGATCGACAAAAATCGCGAAGAACGCCAGTCCCTCCTCTTTTGACTAATTTACCGCTGATTGTCCACGAGCGTCGCGCGCGCGAGACTATCGAGGTATCTTCTCGTATTTTCGATTTAGAATTCCGTTTCGTAGGAGATCCGCGAGTAGACGTTTGAGGGAGAAGAAGAAGAGAGAGAAAAAAAAATAAACGAAGGATAAAATAGAAGTGGCGATTTCGTCGTTTCGCTAGTTGTAGTAGAAAGGCCGTTGGACCAAGACGAAATCGATGAAGGCGAATATTCGTAGCAGGATGGATCGGAAGGCCAAAGACGAGACAGAGGATATTAAGGGGGAAGGATTGAATAACAAAAAATAAAAATAAGAAAGATCGCAGGAGAATAGAGAACGGCGTTGACGTAGTACCGCGAGCCACGATTTTCCGTCTTTCTCGCGCGTCGAAGGATCGGTCGGTTGGACGACAAAAAAAAAAGGACAAAGGAAACGAAAGGATGATCCACGCACTCATCTCATGACTCTCTTTAAATAAAGTAACGACTGAAAGACTCTAGGCTGTACATAAAGTATAAGGCATGTATGTTCGGTGTTTTAAAAAGCAAAAATTCCTTATTAACGCAAAAAAAAATTATACCTACGAAAAAAAGTAAATCGTGTAAGCAAGGCTACTCTCTCGGTGTTTTTTGGAACTAAACTTAAAATTTACCCTACTTAAAGCAAAAAAACCGTGAATTAATAAGTAACTTTAAAGTGAAGCGCGCGCGCGGAAGGAAGCGCGCCTGGTAAAAAAAAAATCAAGTTATTGAGTGTAAACGTTAAGGTCTCCTTAGGGTTAAAAAAAAAATAATAACGCTGAACAGCAAAAACAAGCGAAAAGCAAGCACTAATCATGATTGTGTGTAAACGTAAATTTAAACCTTCCTACTACCTGTGTCCAGTAACCACCCCCTCTCCCCCCTGTTCCCCCCACCCCTTTTTAATCATCTACCAACCCCCCCCCCCATACCCCAAGTCACTTCGTCAAAGTGTACATTATTCGGTGTGATCTTAACTACTCGATACCTCGAAAAAAAAAACTCTTTTTCTAAATGTTCACCAGCCACTACACGAATCGAAAGGAAGGATATTTCTACACTCGCTCCGAACACCGCCCTTTCTTCCTTCCTTCCCCCTTTACCTGTCCCTACCTACCTACCTACTCGCTCCTTCGAAATGAACCCTTCTCTATTCTTCCTACCCCCCGCGAAACCCAGTTTACCGACACGCCCGAGATAAAGAAATGCCCGATATATACCCTTTACGAAAGATTTATCGTTAGATGTGAAAAATGAATATTTATCGTGCGGATGATTGTAAAACGTGCGTACACTATGATTGTCGTTAATTCAATTACGGTTACGAGGATACGTCGCGACAATTCGACTCGCGTTCTCCACCCAGGAGTCGGTTACCGTCACCGTCGACCCGTAACTACGCATTCGCGCCTTTCGACCCTCCGTTGACGCGGCAATAGTAACCGGAAGCGAGGGAGACCCCGGTGACGATTTAGCGATCCAGTTCGCCTACCCCTCGTATCGTCGGGAATCTCGCCGTTCTCGGGAACCGTGTCTCGCCTCGACGTTCTTTTTCTTTTTCGTCTTGGATTTTCAAAAGTGACGAGGATCGCGAAAGAGGAATCACGAGGGAGACGCAAACGATTCTGTCGCAAGACAAAGTTCGTGACTCTATAAAACGCGACGCGCGTTTATCGACGTTAACCGCGTTCGCGTCGTTAATCGCGCGCTCGTGAATTCCGCCGGTAGTTTCGAACGACGGGGCGAGGTAGCGAGAGCGTGAGAACAGCGAAATTTCTGGTTCGACGATGGCAGCGTCGACTCCTGCACAAATTAGACACGCGAGGGCTCGCCGTCGCTTAGAACGGGACGATTGGCTCGCGACAATTGGGACGATCGGCGCTAACGGCGTAATTAACGTGGCTGCCGCGTAATGATTTCCCAGTGACACAGTCGCGTCAACGTGTCTGCCGCAGCAAGCTTCGAATCACGAGTACGGAATTAGTTATCGCGCTCGAGGAATTCGGAGGATCTTTCGCCCCGTGTCGTCGGACGACGGGGGGAAATCGCGTGGAGGGGAGAGAGAGAGAGAGAGATCGAGTAACGAAAGGATTCTCTAGAGAAAATATCGAAAAGTCGTTTTCTATTTTTGCGGTAAATATTTATGTAAGATATAATTGGATATTATTCTGTGATTACTGACATTATCGGAGATAACTTGTCCATTGGCACACGCGGGGAGTCGTAGGAAATTTTCATCGATTTATCGAAATTCTCGCTCACCTCGACGGCAGAGGGGAGCGGGCGGTAAAAATTCAATTTTTTCAACGCGCAGTTAGGACGAACACGAGGATACGTAGGCTAGGCAGATATCGTTGCCAACGCGACTGTAGGAGGAGTGTCGATTTTCGTTTTTTCCGGTGGAGACGGCGGGACGGGGAATAAAAATAATTCGTAATTTCGTGGCCAACGAGATCGGAAACGCCGTTCGGCCGTATCGATGCTCGTAAGCCGGACGCGAAATTGTCTTGGTAAAACGTTCGGCGATAAACACGGCGGATAGATTCGATCCCGGGGAAATTATCTCTTTGGCATTAAACGTTCGACGGGGATGAATTTGTTTGCGGATTTCCGGCCGTCTCCACCCCAACGTCGCGGGCGATACGCTAAAACGATCCGGCGAGAGACGGATTGGTCGAAAACGGGGAGGAAAAGAAATCTTTAAGAATTAAAAGAAGATATATTATATTAAAATATCTGTGATGTAAAAAGTAACAAAATTTTGATGTATATTTTTCACAAATTATTGTAACCAGCTAGTGTATATGTATAAGATTACGGATATAAAAAAAAAATACTATTGTAATTACGGTGTGTGGAGACAAAATGACTAGCAAGAGAGAGCGAACTGAAAGCCAACAAAAAAAAAACAGAGGATGAATTGATGGAAGAAGCGAGATCGCGAGATTACGTTGATCCACACCGGTGGTCAGACGGGACCAAGATGGCGGGCATCGCTCGGAAAGTCGGGCCCAAAGATTCCCGTTTTATATTACATTCCTTTCCGCGCGTTTTACTGCTTTCCTCGGATCTCGATATACGGCTAGAATGAAAATTTGTCGCTGGGCGTCTCGTTCTCTTCCTCCGATCGTCGCGGAGAAAGGATAGTCCCCGCTGAAATCGAACGGATATTAAAAAAACGTTTTCGGAAATTTCGTTTCGCGCGCTTACGGTATTCATCGAAATTCTAGCGTTTCCATTCTTTTGTCACATCGCGGCGCCGAACGACGCGCGCGCGTTCGTGCGCGCCGAGTTTTTCGAAAACTGGAAGTTTTGGTCCGATTGGCCCTGAAACGGCTCAATGTCAGCTACCTCACAATATCGTCACGTTTGGTACGGTTCGTGTCGGGGGCGTTCGCGTGTCCCGTTCGGAGAGGAAATTCAATGGCCGTTTACGCGACGAAAGTTTTCCAACGCGCGTTACCATCCTTTTCTTTATTCCCGTTTCATCCGGAAACAAATTTATCTCGAATCGTGGTGAAAAAATTGTTTATCAAAGAACTCGTCCAACAAATGGTAACGCTGATCCCGATATTTTCGATATTATCGACTACCTATTTCACTGTTTCTATTGCACGCTTTATTTTTACGTTTTGCAACTATTTAAAACTGAATTCCAAAACCATAATCTCTACGTTTGAATTATATTCGCTGGCCAGGCGTTTTCCTCGATAACGGACGCGCGAAAACCAGCGGGCGGGGTCGCGTAAAAATGGTCTAAGCAGTTCCAAATTGTGCCTAAGTTTTGATGTTACGTTTTTACGACTTACACCAATACGAACGATGAACATAAAATACCGTAGCAGCAAACAGGAACTTCAGTTCGAACGGGGAGGGATTGATCGAGAGGGAGCGGAGAAGAGGATAGAGAGAAGCGGGTCGAGGAGTTTTTTTAAAAATAAATTTAAAAATAAAAAGAAGGATATTACCTCCAACATACGTTCCAGGGCCGTCCGGCCGCCATCTTGCGTTCAATTTTTACGTTCCGTTTTGTCGAATAAGTGCAATTAGGTACACCGACACACTCCTACACGTACACTCACCCCTCGAAACAAAACGAATCACCGATCGCGCACGACGGAAACGCGTTTACGTTCAAGCACGCGCTCGCGCGCACTCCCACCACACGCGCGCGGAGGATTGGGA
Source organism: Pemphredon lugubris (assembly GCA_933228935.1). NCBI lineage: Eukaryota > Metazoa > Arthropoda > Insecta > Hymenoptera > Crabronidae > Pemphredon > Pemphredon lugubris. The sequence goes on along the minus strand of OW121817.1, from coordinate 52,212,529 downwards.
GGGGTGGAGGGAGGACATAAACATAGACACGATACACGCGCATCACACTCCGAACACTGGCACACGTGGAAGAAAAATGGAGAAAACGAACTGTTACGCGCTAGGTTACCGTTTTTTAAATTCTATTTTCAATTCACGCATTCTCGAATGTTGGGATTTTCGTGATCAACGAAGAGCTGGCCTGTCGTTCACGTAGGGACACACGCAAACACGACAAACACGTAAGAAAAAAGAAAAGGAGAATAACACAGTTGACATACCGGCACACTGACAAGAAGCCGACGTCGATCCGACGAACAGTGTAACCCTCTCGGCCATCCTCGAACGCTCGGATCTTTCTTCGAGAACGTCGATCGAATTCGATCTCTCGAACGACGTTCATCCGCGAGCCACCTCGTCCGTGTTAACGCGAATCTCACTTCTTTCGCGGCCGTCGCGCTCGAAGTACAACGCGAGCGGTAAACGAGAGATCGACAATCGTTGCCGATAGGTATCGAGGGGAGCGTCGAGACGCTCCTATTCGTTCGGATCAACATTTAATACTTCAATCGACTCTATCGGAATTCACTTTGACACAGACAGAAAGAGAGGAGGAGACAAAATTCTCTTCGGGTATCGTATTAGTTTTCGAAAATAAATCATCGGCAGCGGTATGGGAGCGACGAACGAGCGGCGTCGATCATTGAAAATCGCGGAACAGCAAAGAAAGATCCTCACGTTCGAGGATACGGAGGGTGACAAGTACGCCTGAACCAATGTAGAAACCGAGACGGTCTCCCCCGTCGGTCGAGAACTTGGTACCTTTCTGATTGGCTTTAATAAGCTCGTAATCCGTAGGCTCTAGTCATGCAATGACTCTAAAAGTAAAAGAAAACAAAAAAAAATGGAAAGTCGTTCCCCCCGGTAAGAAGAAACACTCGGGGGGTGACGAACTTTCGTGAACTCGTATACGCTGATCGACCGCTGGCGCGAGGGACGCGACGCGAAAAACTACCGATTTGTGTTCAACGGGCGAGTTCGACGAGTAGTCGCTTCGACGTCTGGCTTGAGTAATATATATAATATATATAATATATATATATATATATGAATATTATTAAGTTATACGGATACGCGTGATACGTGCGCGCGAGCGCAAATGTTGCGCGTATGCCAGGGAAAGGGATAGATAGATAGATAAATAGATATACGACGAAGATATTCGGCAGATTTGAGCGCGAGAATGGCAAGACGGGGAAAAGCCAGTGCACGACCACGCCTCTGACAGCCGCCACGTCGGAATCTCCTCGTATTGCGACTGACAGAGATTTCTTAGCAGAGCTCTTCTCGCGACGGCCGGGATTGAACGAGCTTACGCGAAATCATCCGTTTTCGCTGCCACTCGAAAGAAAATAAAAAAAAAACCAAAGTCCTTTTCAATTCGTAACCAAGCGCGCGTCATCAGGGGAAGGGTGAAAGATTTTCACGCGTACGTTCGGCGCCGCGCGCGATTAATTCGATTCGACGTACGCGAACGACGGGGGGGGAGGGAATTCTGGAATTTACGATTAAATTGTTTATGAAGCGTCGCGCGTCGTTTGCGCGTCGGAACGGGGTCCGGGAATAGTTACACGCGGGATATTTCGAAGATCGCGTAGATTCAAATTACAGTTTCGTCGTTTGTCGTTTTTTGGGGATTTTCGTAGATTCGATAAAGTCCGATCGAGCGGATCCATTGGTCTAATTCGTTGCGGGCTCTTTTGTCCGTGTGTCCGCCACACGAGTGTTAAACGGGTGAAAACGAAGTTCGTTTAGACAAAGGTATTATTCGTCCATCAAAAGGTGATGTATTCTTTAAAGTACAATTACTTCTTGTTCCATATACGAGTCGAAATTACTTTCATGTTCCTATTTCGAGGTTTAAGGATGCGAACTGGGTAAATCTTGTTTGCGCCGAGCGATGCGTCCTCGTGAGTCGCGGATCTCATTTCCGTGAAAAGGGCGAGCGAGATCGGAGGCAGGTGGATTCTCGGCACTGGCTGAGCCTAGACTTTTCGACTAATAGGAATTAGGTAAATGGCGCTGGTACTACGTAGTTAGCACCGGTAGTACTCGTAGTTTGGCGCTTTAGTTGTTTGTATATCGTGTTTCGTTTTTGTTTTCTATACCGTCAATGTGTAAGCCCGGCCTCGCCGTGCCAACGCCGCCGGAGAGATGGTGAGACGAAAGAGAGGAAAGAGAGGAAAAGTGTCGTCGCGACGAGCGCGAAACTTTGCCGAGAATTTGTATCCCTTGGTTTCGCCGACCTCGCCGTCGAGTCTAGGTATCTGCGGTGCGCGTGTTCTTTTTTTTCGTTCGTCTTCTCGACGAGGGGCAGGAAAAAAGCATGTTTCGTATTATTCGTACGCGCGCGAAATCGAACGCACCGGCAATTATAATTTCACGATTCCGGGGGTAGGGGGGGAATGCGTTTAATCCGTATTACCGAGTAATTATCATAATTAGAGTCATTATTCGCGTCGAGTCGAGGCGATTGGAAATCAGTCGATCAGCGGACGCACGATCGTAAACGAATTCGTGACGGTGGGTAGCTCGGCGCTTCAAAATCAAACACCGCGCGTTATCAGTACCAAAATCACTCTGGACTTAACGCACCGGAAATTCAAAGTACGACCAACTAGTTACGGACCAAGTACGCTGAACTGCCGGTGAATCAATTAGAAATACAAAGTAAAGAATAATAAAAGAAAAGACGAGACGAAATAGAGGAGGAAAATTGATAGAAGCACTTTTAGAGAGCGTGGCGTAGTATACGAGAATCATCATCCGAGCACGCACGCTCGACGTTACTTCGCGTTATTTCCATATCGATCGACGGCACGATTTCCGATCTACGGCGACGAAAGATCGGCCCGACGAGGCCGGGCACTCTAAATACGCTACAAAAGTTTTTCAAGTTAAAGTAACCGATCGTGGAAGAGGTAATTAAGAAAACTAAGGATCCAACCGGATATATCCCAGTATGCCCCCTCAAAACCCCTCCGCACCAGAAACCAGCCCCCGCCCCCAGTCGGAAAAAAAACAGAACAAACTATAAAAAGAATCGCCATCCATCCATACGGAAAATACCCCTCCGGACAAACCTATGGCAAAACGCTCTTTACAGATTCACCCGCATTCCCGACCACCACACGCACACTCAGTGACACGCTATAAACGGTTATCAGAAATAACAGTACACGCAGTCTGCTTTCTACATACAGCTACAACAATATTGCAGCCTCCCGATACCAGTCGTCTCCTCACAGTTAAAGCGGGTCGCGTCCGTGACGGACGCTACACGGAGCTGATCGCGGGAAGGGATCGATCGATCGATCGTAAGATCGATCGACGCGCCGTACGCGCCACCGTCGTCGATCTCGGTTTTTCCTCGCGAAACGATCGCTCCGGCGAGAAGCGTGGAAAACGAGCGTTCGGCCGACGACACAGAGCGCGGCCGAAACGAGATCGGTAGAAACACCGTCGACGGACTCGCGCGATACGGGGGAGAAAAGATCTCTGTACTCCACTCCCCCCCCCCCCGCGGCTCCGATACCCTTCTCCGGCCGGTAGCGTCGCGTAACGTCCGGTCGCTTCGCCCGCGCAGAGCGCCCTGGGTTGTATACTCACCCAGGCGCCGCGAAACAAAAATACAACCGGCAACAACACACAAGCAGCAACAATAGACATCTCTCTCTCTAAGCAGGGCACGCGACGATCGCGAAGGCAACGCGCGCAAGCCGCGCCGCGCCGCTCACTCGCTACGATCGCCGTGCAAAACCAAACTACAAAATACAGCTACTAAATCTCTATATCATATATCCAGCAGTGATTAAAGCGAATGCAGTTGCCATCGACGGCACTGCAACGAACAAGGATCGCCCGGCACCTCGAGCCGCGTTCCGTCCCGATGACGATTGACGTTGTGACGATGCGATCGGCGGACGAAACCGTGGACCTTCGCGTCTCCCGCGGGCGATCGCTCGCCCTCGCGTCCCTTACCGCCGTTTCTCCTGGCGCCTATTCTCGAGAGAGACTCGAATTCCGGGCCCCGGGAATTATCCCCGGGAGAACCCGGAGGAACGGCGATGGACAATCCCGAACGGATGGTTTCGCTCGAATTCGAGGTGTACCCAGCGTCATCGATTCGACGAGGGGAGACGCGAATTCGATCCGACCGGTCGTTTTAGAACTTCTCGCGGGATCCTCGGGGACCTCGAGTAGATTCTCGGTTGGATACCGATCGTCGTGGACGATCGGGAACGCTCTGGATCGGGCGGGTCGCGTTCGGGGCCGGGCGAAAGTCCCCTCAAATCAAAACCCGCAGTCAGCACAGAATATAAACGATATAAGTGCAGAGGAAACAAACTACTATAATAAACAAAAAAGGTATATATTATATATATATATATATATATATATATATATATATATATATATATATATATATATATATATATATATATATATATTATTAATTATTATTATTAAACATACATAAAAGAATATTATTAATAACGCAAAAAAGTACTATATTACTACTATTATTAATTATTATGATTCTTATTATAAATTTAATGAAACAAGATAACATTCCAACCGTCAATGTGCCACACGACTTTTTATATGCTCTTAAAACGAAGTAAAGGAAACGCGAAGTTTTACGACAAATATGGTAATCGTCGCGAAGCAGCGCGGGGGAGAGGAGAGGAGAGGAGAAGCTCGCGGGATCAATGCCGTGAACGTAACGGTAAAAAGAGGAGAGACCTTAAATGGAAATTCGGAACGTTACGTCGAAGAGAAAATAAGGAAAACGGGCATACGTCGGAGGAGGAGAGGAGGGGAGGGGGGCGTTTCCGTCGTGAAAAAAATTCAAGGGGAAAATTTTCGTCGATCAGTCGTCCGAGCTACGTCGCTTCGATAAAAGTAATTACAAGGAATTCCGTTCGATTAGAGGCGTTAACGATTCGTCGATTCGACTCCTACGCGCGAAATCGAAATAATACGACCGCAATCTAGCGTAGGCGGAACGCCCGATAAGGGTAGGGGGAGAGAACTAGAGAAGAAACGAACGTTCGGGGGCGAATAAAAAAAAAAATACACCTGACGATTCAGCGAATCGGTGGCTTTAAAGTCCGGTGAGATTATAATCTCGCAAACTTTTACGAGGGACCCTCGGAATATTCGATCATTCCGCTTTTCCATGCCGACGACGATTGACCTTGATGGGGCATACTTAATTATTACGATTATTACAATTATTACAACACATTCTCGTAATTACGGCCACGCTACGAAGTAAGCGTGCATTTAAGCGCGCCGACGGCGAAACTCATTCGTTAGATGCGTATATTAGTTACTGTTTCCGATCGTCATTATTATTATTCTTATTATTATTATTACCATTAATAGGATTATTATTACCCTTATTATTACTACTCTTACCGCAATTACTACTATTACCGTCGTCATCAACATATTATTACTATTATCGATAGAGGAGCGAACGGCCGGCCGTCGCGTGGGATGTTACACAGATGCGCGCTACACCGACGCGTCTACGCGTTGTTAGTAATATTTAACGTTTACGACTGTTGGGGTTGGCGTTTAATCCGGGATGTTCGTCGCGAACCTCTGAGCTGTCTATAGTATCCGCACGCGTACGAATATAAATATAAATATACGTATAAATATAAATATAAATATAAATATAAATATAAATATGGATACGAATGTAAATGTACGAAGAACGCGGGCGCGCGAGTATACGCGTGTACGCGATCGGATCGTTTGAAAATTATTAGAAGGAAAGTGGCATTTAACGTGTGCGAGTATCTGTGTACGCGCGTGAACGCCGATCGTTCGTTCGTTAGCAACAATGTTAATCAACATAGTACTTATCGTTATCGTTGTCATTGCCACAGAGATCATCGTTACCGCAATTTCTCATTATCATCGCCATCGTTATCGTCGATCATTATTCGTATCATCGTCACGTTTTCTTACCATAATTTCGCGTCACGCGATCGTGTAGTTTTAATTCGGTTGCCTGTCGAATGCGAGCGATGATCAATTTTTTATGTACCGACAATATTATTATCGCAAGTTTTTACACCGTTTTAATTAGCTTCGGGTCTCTCGGGCCCAAGACCAATCCATGTGCAATTTCGTAAGTTTCCTTCTTTTCTTTTGTTCGTTTACCGTTAGTCTTATCGTAAGTTTCCCGCGTTCGAGATAATTCCGCGGTACAATCGCGTCTTCGAGGGTCGTACTCGTCGGGAATCGGTAATTTCCCGAAGGTCCCTGGTTTCTTCTTCTCTGGCCATGCTCTCTCCTTTTCGCACCGAGTACTTACACCCACTTCGAGAACAGACAGAAACCCTTTAAGCGGTTTGAGAGCGTAGATAAAGAAACGAGCGATCGAACGGAATTATCGGATGCCAAAGTTCGTCTCGCGTTTAAACCCGTCTGTCAAAATTAGGTAGCTGAACTCTTCGCGCGAAAGAAAAACAAAGAATATTCTCTTGATTTCTCTCGGCGTTCGATCGCTTCGTTCTACCCGGGATTTCGTTCATTCCACGATCATTCCTCCGCATTTCTTTTCTTAGCCGTTTTTTCTACTTTCCCGCCGCTCCCGCGAGCGAGCGCAAACGATTATCGCCGGGGGATCGAAGGACGGTCGAACTGTCGTACAATTTGCTCGATATAGAAGAAGATGGCAAAGTCGCCTGGGCGCAAACGTACCTACCTCGATGAGGACCGCGTATGCCCGTTACATCGCGAGGAAACGCGTTGCGCCACTTCCTTGGGACAAATCTGGAGGACAGGTGCGATAACCTGGAATGGCAACCACGTTTCATTTCCATATTTTCTCTTCGTTAACACCGGTGGCATTAAACCATTATTATCGTCTCTCCCCGATTCGCGAGGAAACGCGAACGATCGAATCGTCGTCGTATCGCGCAAAAGGCGATTCGATTACCTTCGCGAAAAGAAAGGAAACAAAAAAGGCGAACGCTTTCTTATTCCGCTAAGAAAAGAGTCCGCGTATCTCGTGCAACTTCGTCGAGCGCGAAACGGCGAATCGAGCACGCGTATCTCCCCGCGCTGCTTTCTATCGCGACGAAGGCGCGTGACCACCGTTAATTAAAACCATAAATCTAATTTGGGCATAGATCGCGCGCAAACACCGTCGTTTGGGGTTTGCCGAGAGCGTCGGGTAGAATCAACCTTTGTAAATACCGCGTAGACGTATGCATCACTTTCTGTAAACTGATGGAAAAATGAAAAACCACGCTAAAGCCACTACAAATGCTGCGATTACGACACGATTAACTAACCCTTTACCGTAATACTGTTTTTTCCTTCTTCGAGTTTTTCAAAAGCTACACTTAGGAAATCCGTGGAAATCGCGACGGTGACATCCCCCGTGTAATCCCTCGTCGAATACTCAATAACAAAAAAAAAAACAAAACGAAAGACACGGGAAAATAGGCAAAGTGAAACGCTCGTCCGTTTCGTAGCGCGACGGACGGAACGAAAGTTTCGCACGGTGAACGTTTCGACGACGTTTAAACGGCTGCCGTCTACGAGGACGCGTCGTTAATTAGCATCGAACGTCGACGACGAACGCTCGGAGCGTAGACAGGCAAACGGGGACGAACGACGATTTCATCGATCATGTTCGCCTTACAATTAGTAACGCGTTCGTCTATCCGTAGAGCGTATGAGCTGATCGTTTTATTTTTCTCGAGTTTAAAAGAAATTTGATAAAGAATGGAAATGAGGAATCACAAGGGCGGAGCGAGAGAGAGAGAGAGAGATAGAGAGCACGATAAACGGCGTCAGTGTCGACGCTGGCGTCGGCTCCACGTAGAGCGCTACATATGACTTTTTCGTGATTCGTCCCCAATCACCGCGCACAGCCCCTCTCTAATTCTCATGCCCCCCCCCCCACGAAACCCCCAACCCCTCCCAAGACGTTGATTAACATTCGTCTAATCGCAACAGAGCCAGTCTTATTATCTCGTAATGTAAAAGTTGATAAAAAAAAAGTGTTACACACCGTGGACGCTTTCGTGCTGGCGTCTTTCGGGCGGCGTCGTTTTAATCCCGCCTGGCGGAAGCTTATTTCTTAGGTATCCCCTTGTATAGAAATGCTAAGTTTCTAATTCTATATCGTAATATACGCGTCAATATCGCGACGTTGAATCGATCGATCGACGATCGTCGTCCGCATTAACCCCCCAAACCCCCTCCCCCAACCGCCACCGGTCAATCGCACTCACGCGGTTAATATTAATTTTAATTTCTTTTCTCATCTCGTCCCTCTCGTAATCGCTCGTCAAGTACAATGCAAATTAACGCGTAAATTTGTGCGCGCGTCAAGCGTAAAAGAAAAAAAAACAAACCTTCGTACCTTCGCGATCGGATCGTATCTTTCGCGTACCGATCGTACTTTACATTCTACCAATTCTCAATCCCCTCGAACCCCCCCCCCCCACCCACTTGCCCGTTTCCCTCCCCCGTGCATCCTTGTTTCACCCTTATTTCTTTAAGCGGCATATCTCGTAGAATTAAGATCCCTTTTGTAAGGGTCGAGGCGCGCCGAGGGTTCAGTATTTCGCATTTTTTTTGCAGTAAAGCCAAACACTCCCCCTAGGTCCGCGGTTTACGCGTCCGTCCCCGTGGACGGGCGTCGAGAATATTCGTCGAACGAGACGCCCTGTCCGCTCGTGACAGAGGTCGAATGGAAAATACGGAAAAAGCATGGAAACTACGACGAGTAATAGATACCCGTTCCAAACGTTGAAATCTCGACCCCAGGTGGCCCCTCGCCTTTTAGAACGTAACACTTTCTCGTAAGTTCGGGCAGAAAGATCGTACGTAAAGCTGACAGAACAAAGACACGAGCACTCTACACGCGCAAACATGCACGCGTGTTACGAACACGTACACGCAATGAATGGACACGCGTGCGAAGGAGAAACAAGAAATTGGTACACTCGTACACGGGACGGATAAAAAAGACGCCTGGGACGCGAGTGAGAGAGAAAAAAAAAATGAAAAGACAACCAGCGTAAAACGGACGTACGGACGCACGGACGAACGGAGGGACGGACATGACGGACGAGTCGACGGATCGACACAACACGCATACACAAAACACACGCATATACGTTTCGTAACGAAGTATACAGTCTTAGCGCAGTGTTTCATATAGTTAGGTAGGAAGCGTCGAGAGAATATTTTTTATATTCCACATGGATTTTACAGTTATATATTATCGTTTCGTATCGAAAGGGAGGGAGTTTTAAGACGCGTCCAACGCGTCACATAGATATATATATAAATACGAGACCTCTCGATATACGTGTCGCCATTTATTGTTTACACCGCGATGATTATATATCGATTATCGGTCATTCTTATGGCGGTAGACGCTGTCGTTTATATACATATATGTATACACACACATATATATATAGATATATATATAGGTAGTATATATACGTGTACGTACAATTGCATACCAAAAGAAGAAGGGAATGAAAAAAAAAAGGAGGAACGTACGCGCACGTACATATGTTACCGTACGTGTCACTTATTATCTCGTTGACGATTATTAAACTCGCCCGCCGCTGGTAGACGACAGGGGCGTGACGTTTTAAAAATCGAGACTCGTGGAGGGGGGAGGGGGGAGGGAGAGGGATTATTGGGGGGGGAGAGGGGTCCCTTTGAGTTCGTCCACGGTAGCCCTACGTCCAAGTGCAAGCAGGAAAAACGTCATTTTCCAATTTCTCTCTTGGCCCTACCTTGCACTTTCCTTCTTTCGTTTCGAAAGGCTTTTCCTTTTCCCCCGTTTCGCGTGAGAACGATGCGAGAGTAGCATTCGTGGGAGGAACACGGCGGAATCGATCACGAGACGGAACACGTAGAGCGTACCTCTTACACACATACACAAACACACAGACAAACACAAACACGACACACGCGTAAATCACCAGATACACGTACAAATACAAGACGGACAAAAAAACAGAGGCATATCCGAGAGAAATGTATAAGGAAACACGACGGACAGTCGCGTGTACGTAACGGAGAACTCCCGTACAAACGGAGACGCGAGATGATACACACACACACACACACACACACACAGCAACGTATAAACACACGCACGCGCGCGCAGACACGTAGGTACATACATTAGGTGAATTTTGATACATGAGATATATGTATAAGGATACGCGATTGGTACGCATTGTAAAGCGACGGAACACGCGGATGCATACGTGTTTAAATGTATAAATACAAAATGACGCGTCGAACGATGCATAAATACGATTATGTACACGCTAGACCAATGTAATTTGAAAATTAATATATTGATGCGTTTTGATCGGACAGTCCGCGGGACGAATGAGACACATGTACAAAGTGTACACACGCATATTATGTATATGTATACGGACACAGGTAAATACACACACAGAAACACACACACATAGAGAGGACACACAGGAAACGGAACACGCATGTGGACATACATTCGCAAAACACGAGACGCGTGTTATGTAGGAATCGAGTTGACGTACGTAATCGTTAGGATGATTAGGATATCGTTTTAAATCATTGTAATTAGTAACGTTACTTTTGTTGATCGCTTCATTTGTGGATTCAGGGAGGAAGGAAAATCGAGCGCGGCGGCCGACGATCGGCGCGATTATCGATTCGTCCATTGGCTTCTTCACCGACCCTCACACGATAATGAAAAAGGCTTCGTTCCTGTTTTTTTTTTTCCCCTAGCGCATCGCGCCTACCGGTAAGCCGTCGGCGCTCGATCGGAATTCGTCACTGGATCGTGAACACGGTGCGTATTTCGTGCAAAGGACACGTGACTCGTAATGGACACGCGCGCGGGAATGATGTGCGCCGTGGTAACGATAATTCGTCGATTAATCAGTCGCCGGCAGATGGAAGACGATTATCGGGCGATCGGTTCGTAGCCGATGGCACCTCATTTCGATCTCGATATCGAGCCGGATAGGCTTTAATCGAAATTGCAATTAGTATTTTAGTTTAAATGCGAGCGCGGGTCCGCTCGATCCTCCTCGCGTCGATCCGATCGTTGTCAGAACGACGGGAGATCGGGTGTATAGCTTGGATATCACGTAATCGATGATTCCTCCGATCGGACGGCGAGGAGAATCGATCATTGATTTCCCGATCGAACATTCCCGCGCGCGTTCCTCGTAATAACGAGACCGGCGAGAAGTTAAGAGAGCGAGGCTTAAGAAACAAAAAAAAATATAGGAGAATCCGTGGGCATTCATTTGAGTCGTGTTCGAGCGAATCGCGAGTGGATGAGAGTGACGAATGATGAAACAATCGCGGTACGTGGTTCGCAGCTTTGAAACATGTGATACGTCAACCGGCAAGCTCGACTTCCGGTTATTAGAATAGCGGCCGAGAAATCAAAAATCCTTCGATGAGTCATCGGGCTATGAATGAACAAAAAAAAAATTAAGGGCCGGAGAAAGTGTGAGACGGGAAAGGAACTAACGGCGCGGATTAACCGAGAAGGCAAGCAACGCCGGAAGTCGATTCGCGGGGTGGCGCACTTTTTAAAGGTTCTTTGAAGTAGGACGCTCTTTTGTTGAAGGTTGATTGTTGTCAAAATGGTTGTGAGGTTATACTATTTGATGTATGTTAACGAAGCGCAGCGACGATTCGATCGAAACGATCGGCACGGCTTTCGAGAATGCAGCGAAACGGGAAGAACGACGGAAGAGATTTTGTTTTTTTATCATTATCGTGCGGTAGGGGGGAATGAATTCAAAAGTATAATCAAACGAGACGAGCTAGTGGGGGGGCGATTTTCTCTTTCGTTCCACCGAGTCGCGCAAGGTTTTCTCGAAGAGTCGCGAACGACGAGACGGAAAGGAAAAACGTGTGAGTTGCGCTCGTGATTTCTTTAGTTTCTTTTTTCTGTTAGGTTCACGACAGTCCCGACCACCAGAAAATTCGCGTAAAACGTCTTCTCGCGTTCGTATTGTTAATTGTTGCGCGTACTTACGACACGCCTTAGGTAAACGTTATCGATGTTGACTATATAATTCCTGTATTTACTTCGTAAATCTTAATCATTCCATGAAACGAGTAGGCGTTACTTATTTACCGTGTCGCGGCGGATCGGCAGCACGAAGGATCGGATAGCATTTGCGACTTTTGCTCGGCGATCGTCGTCGGAGCGCGAAGCTATCGCGATCGCTCCACCGTCGTGCTGACGCGAGACTCTCGCGCGAAGGAAGAAATGACAAATTAATTTCCCGCGCAAACGCACGTTTTTTCTCGTGTACAAGTGCAAGAGTCGTCTCCGAAGAAGCGTACAACTGGCATTACCCTACGTAGAGTCTGGTCTGAATCCGCGAAACTCGCGTAGCGTCAACGACGTCTCTTTGCGCCCTTTATCGAAACACTTCTCCGTGGAAACCACCCTCTCGACACTTTCGCGAGTCGCGCCACGTAGATTCGCTAGAAACGAATCCTTTCGTCGCCGTATTCGTCTTCGAGCTACTCCGAGCGCAATTTCAACCTCGCTCGACGTCGATGAATCAAAACGGAATCTTTGGAAATCCAGATAGAGAGAATCGGCGAGGAGGAATGCGTTTCCCCCCGAAGGCTCGAGAGGGACGGAGAAACGAAAGAACTTCCAACCCATCCCCGAGGCGTCGTCGAGACGCGACGAGAGGCGATCAGGCTAACGAAAACAAAAATGAGACTGATATAAACCAGTATTCGTGCGAGAAATTGTAAAGTGAAATTTGCGTAACCTAGCCTTAACGAGGAAAATAAAATTAGGTTTAATCGCGGGCGGTACCGCGTGAAACGTCGGTCTCGCGACGAAATTATCTCGATTGGCTGTAAAAGCGTCCCGTCGAAGATGGCCGGGCCAAACGCCGCGATACCGAAGACATCGTCTTCGCGGTTTCGCGCTAGGGAGACACAGAAGTTGGCGAGCGAACAAAAGATAAGTCCCGGGGACGCCGCTGGACGTCCATCTTCGCACGGCGATGTTTCTAGTGAGAGTAATGTTATTAGGTAACTTAAGCGTACTATAAAAGAACGAAACGAAATGCCAGTTGTAAAAAGATGTTAAAAAAAAAAAGGAAAGAAAGCAGGAAGACAGAGAGATTGCGAAAAGACGTATTCGGTTTACAATGCGTTCGATTAAATTCGATTAGTAACTCGTCCCAGTGATAAGCGCGACGAACGCCGGGTGAGGAAGGAACAAAAAGTAGGGTGAAAAAAAAGGGAAGGGAGTTCCGTACGAAAGACAAAGCGAAAAATAAAATGGGTCGAATATCAGAAGGGAAGAACGTAAAGTATCACAGCAAATCACTTTTGGCCGCGATGTACGATCTAGTTTTGAGTTTATCTTTTTTTTTTCGGACCGCCCGAAGTGAACGATCACGGGGAAGGTGAAAGGGTAGGAAAGCGGGGAAGACGATCAAAACTGAAAATGGGCAACGGAATATTGTCATGTGTATACGCGATAAACTTTTTCGAGAAACCACAGCTTTACCGATAGTTAAACAATAGTTTTTTGCAACATGGTTACACGTAACACACACGCATACATATAAAGCGATCCAAGCGACAAAAAAAAAATTGTATGAATATAATGTTTGCAGTTAGGTGGGACCAAAAACGACTTTATATCTCTATGTGCATATCCAAGCGACATGTAATTTAATTAATGAATTAATTAATTATCCATTATTAATGACTAGGTAAAGAAAAAGATCCATTGATAGCGATCGAGGACGATGACGAATCATTAACGAATGATTAGATTATTAAGTTTGTTTATTGATACATTATTCTATGATATAATTATTATTATTATTATTATTAACTTTATTGCCTTTATTATTATTTTATTACAATTATTAATGACGAGGATAATATTATTATTTAAACAACGTTTTAAGACATGATTATCTAGATATCGAGTAGAACAGTACGTATCAATAATTATTAATTATTTTTAATTATTATTATTATTATGAGATATTTTGTTGTATTATTTTCAATAAAATCGATTGAAAATATTTAATTTTCTAAGTTTTCCTTTCAGTTTTTCGCTTCGCCGGAAGTTCTGGGTTGCTGGAAGTGATTTCATCTTTCTTTCAACTTTGTCCTCGAAATTTTCGGCGGCAAGCTTCGGGAATAAATCGTGTTTAGCTTCTCAGTTACTCGAGCTACGCAAAATAATTAGATTTTTTTTTTCCAGTCTAATCAAAAAATTCTGTCGTGTCATCGACAGAGTTTTCGTGATCTTGGAAAAAAGGAAAACGGTAAAAAAGAAAAAGAAAGAAAGATTTGAAATCACGACTCTACCTAATCCCACCCTTATCTTTTGCAGTACCGTCTATAGTTCGTTATTTGTTTTGTTAATTTTGACGTTTTTCGTTTGCCGCGTCCGTATACGATTTTCTCTCCACGTACAACCCTTCCAAGCACCCCTCCTCTTACGCTCCTTTCTCTTCTCTCTTGTACCTCTCTCCACTCTTCCTCTCACTCTCACGTATCTCCGGATGATTATCGAGACTCGGGAAATAAAAGATGGGGGAAGGAAAAGATTTGATACGAGATAAACAAAGAAACAGGGATTAGGGGGGGGGGGTTGCAAGCACTAAGGGTAACGGGATCGATAGGCAAACGAGAGGTAACGATAACGGCGAAACCGAAGATCGAAGAAGAGCAAGCGGATCGAGTCGAAGATGAAGAAAGATAGTAGTGAAAATAGTAACGAAGCAAAATGACGATTGCGCGCACGGAAGCAAACAGACAAAAGAAAGAGAACAAAAGCAGAGAGAGAAAAATAAAGTGAACACAACAACAACAAAAAAGAAAGAAATGGGAAAAATAGTTGTAAAAGCCACACACATACGCGTACACACATACACACACAAATGTACTAAGTAAGTTCATACTGCGTATTGCCTTTCTGACTTCGGTGTGAAAATATATAAATAAAAAAAAATGTCAGTCGCGCCGGGACCCGGGGATTTTCGTGCGACTAATATAATATACATAGCTGCTAGTCAAATATCGTGGGGGCGTCACATTGCTCGCTGCGTCCTCTGCTTCCACGCGTCACCGATAATAAACCCTCTCTCTCTCTCTCTTCCGCGGAAGAAGAAACGACGTAGCGGGGTGAGACGTTCCGCGCGTAAATCGAATAAACGTTTCGCGTCGGTCGAAAAACAGATTCGCGGGGAGAAATTCTGCTTCTCCGCGGCTTCTCGAGACGGCTCTCGAGACGCGTCGTTCTTCGTGTATAAATCGATCGACTGATTCTCGGAGCGACCGTCGAACGATAATGTTGTATTAATCGAGGGATTCCGTACGGTCGAAGCAGCGGATGCACGCGGGACGCGTCGCGAGGTAAAGAGAGAAAAAAAACAAGAAAACCAAAAGGGAGGGGGAAAGGAAAACCCGCGTGGAGGGGAGGAATCAATTTTTTTTTGTTTCACGATAACGCAAATGAAGTCCCGGAACGCCGAAGTCCGCGCGTCCCCGCCGGCTGTGTCTGTTTCATGTTTTTCAATATTTGTAATTTATCGATAAAATTATAAAAGGTATCGATACATAACAGTCTAAAGTGTGCGCAACTCTACATAATATTATTATATATAAAGTATAAAAGTATACATTATATATATATATTATATATATATACATATATATTATATATGAGAAGTATAATATATATATTATACACACATTGGGATTGGTGAGAATATACGGTTTTTTCGCTTTGGAGTGTTATTTTCTGAAAATATTGAACAAAATATGGAAAAAAAAATTAATAAAACCAATGAATAAAAACAAACGAAACGTTCTACTGTAATTCTTTCATTATTGCTACCCGTATTACGCGATAAAAGTGCGCTCGTCGTCATGCAGTTCCGCGTCGTTTGTCGGGTTCGATCGTAACCAAACGCGATACGAATCTGGAGAATTCTCGGAGCCATCGTATTGATCGACAATCTCAAAGATATTTCTACCGCAAAAGATCCGTCGACGTTGCATCCAGTTGCTCGTTCGGGTCATGCCGAATTTCAAAACTGACGTTACGCCGCAAAACGAAAATGTTCGACCGAACGAATTGCAAAACGAGGTTAAACGATTATCGTCGGGTACAGAGGAGCCTGTCGATCAACCGGAATGTCCCGAAGGACATCTGAAACAATTTCTTCCCACTCTTCCACGTAATTTCAAGAGTCTCGTCGGGAGACCGATTAAAATTGAAAGTGAGAAGCCTCAGGACATCATCGAGTTAGCAATCTCTCGTTTTCTTAATGAATTATTTAATTAAAAGAAGAGGAGGTCACAGCGATTGAGCATCTTCTTTCAGATCGTTGGGCGATTATCTTGGGATCAACGATTACAAGACAAATATGATGTCTTTTTGGTTCTTGGATATATTGGCCCTCCAATTTCTGAGTCGCAAAAAGGACCTCGACGATCATTACGCAAGCGTTTTCGTCGGTTGGTTAGCTGGCGAAATGAAATTGATTCGAGGTAGAAGATAAAGACGTAAGTATACCGCCGTATTTTCTTACCTCCGATACGTGTAAATTGTTTTACAGATAAAAAACTTTCACGGACCGAATTCTTCGAAGAAATGGGAGAGATATTTTCCACAGCGGCCGAGAAGGTGTCTAAAGATAAACAATTATTACATTGGGATCAACTGGTACAGGGACACATTTCAGAAAAAGTCGAGGTAGAACACGAAACAGAAACTTTCCCTGAAAGTCAACATTCGTTCACTCTAAAGGAATCGAAGCATCAGAATTCTCGTAGGAGGTAATTCTTCTTTTTTTATTTCTTAGGAAAATAACGTCTTCCCACCGCTCTTTTTTATTGAGCATAGAAAAAAAACAATTGTAACGATCGTTTTCATCCAAATCCACAGTAGCAATACCAGTTTGCAACGAAGGCAATCGAAGAATTCAAAAAGTAGTATAATTAATATGACCAGTATCCCGGAAATTGATCCGAAAGATATAATTCCTATTATCGAAGAAGTTCCGGAATCTACTAGTACGATGGATCCGCTACCCGTGTTGGATATCATAATCGAAGCTACTTACGACACGTAAGTTTATTGATCACCGTTATTAATACACTTGATCAATTATTGATACAAATGAAATTTATTGAAGCAGGTATGCGAACGAATTACGATACGCCCTCGTTTACGCTGCTTTCGCCGAACCGATCGAGATGGAAGCTTATCATCTACCATTTCTTCTTAGAACTCCCCGTCCAGTGAAGCTTGCCGAAATCCGGGACAGTCCATTTAACATTCGTCTTCAAAGAACACTGCTAAAAGGTGGAACGGAGAAGAAGACAAAAGGTACTTCGAGATTTCGTTTATACCGTTCCCGTGGTGCTGGATTAAATACAAAGCTTTGCGTGATTATTATTCTGTTATAGTTAAAGGAAAACCAGTTAAGAAGAAACTACGAAATTTTGAGGTACCAACCACGCCTCCACCATCCCTGAACGACGAGGAAATCTTAATTAAAAATCGTCAATTTATTCTACCGTTGATAGAATCGAACGAAGCATCGAGTATCTTTGAAGTGGTTGTCGATGATACGGAAGAGGCGTAAATAACAGCGAATGCGACTGTTGCAAGAATATCACCTTTATTCTTTATCACGAATTTCGTATATCGGAGAAATGTAATTTTAGTCTGTTATAATCGTTGTACCCCATTCGTGGCATTTGAAATTTGGTTTAAGCTTCGCATTCAAACCGGTACCTAGTTTAACAAAAGTAGCAGAGTTGGAGAGACTCTGCCGCGGTTGTCCTAATTGTCCATATTTGTTACATCCAGAGCCCCAAAGTATTCCGTCTTCTGGTGAAATGACAGCAATGATTTTTTCGTTAGAAATTGTAATACCAAATTGCAATGATGAATTTTGATACAAACATACCCGTCGAACAAACTGTAAATGTATTCCCGCATTCGACTCTTTTCACGTTAGTTTCGACATTCTCACCAGCTTCATTTTGAAAATCAACTAGCATTGGACTAGCGAACACTTTGGTGTCTTCGGCCGGTATTCCTAATTCCCCATTCGTGTTCCATCCCCAAGTATAAAGATCGCCCTACGAAAAAGGATTTTAAATAACATAACGTTACATAGAATAATGTTTGCGTAAAAATAAATATCCTGAATATTTATGAACCTGATCCGTTGCTACGGCGCTGTGCCAACCTCCTGCTGAAATTTGCGCAACCTTGATGCCGGCTAAAGCTTCGATTAGCTTTGGATTGTCGCAATCTTCTAAATCATCGTGCCCAAGTTGGCCGCGGCTGCTTGCGGGAGATGATATTTATTATCTCAATTTTTATTGATTATAATACGCAACGCGATATTACATACGTTCCCATTCCCATCGAGTAAACGTCTCCATTATCCGCTAACAATATCGTATGATCAAATCCACACGCTACATCTACGAATTTCACCCTTTTTGGCATTTCGATCAACGTAGGAACAATAAACACACGACCTGAATGGAATTTTTAAATAATATATTTAGATTCTTGCGAAAAATATATTCTGGATTATTTCTTTGGATTTATACCTAAATTAGTAAGAGCGACGGTGCATCCTGCTTGAAGTATTTTAATAGGGTACTCGCTTTCCGAGGCGGGGTTACTAGAAATATAGTTCGGCACTTTTTTCCATGACTTTTCATACACTTTGTACCGCCACAATTCATTGGCATCTGATAAAACTACTATACTATCTTTGCCAGCAGCTGCCAGTTTGCAACTATAACAAAATTAAGTTTTAATAAAGTATATCTTGCAGCAAGGACATGAGATCACATCTTTACCTTCCGGATGTTCCTGGTATTTGTATTCTCTGCACATTTTCTTCCGCGCATTTTCCACTAATATACAATTCACTTCCTTTCCAAAGAAGAAAGTAATCCCAGCCTATGTGAAAATCGGTAATACCCGAAAATGGAATTTCGGTGAAAGAATCTATCGCTATAATAACGTGGCCATTGCTTGTAAATAACGGGCTAGTATTGAAACCCGCGTAATAAAATGGCATGGTTCTAAAAATGGCAAAACAAATGTTCTTGTATTCGTTCAAATTGTTTATTTTCGCTACATAAATTCCTACATAAATCTACATCCGAAAATTGGAATTCGAATCGACCGCCATCCATATCAGCCAATCAGAATCAAACCGTATCAGAATATGGAATACAGCCATTTGCTGTTTCCAGATGGCGCTGCCGACGCTCCAAATACGCTACTGGCTTGGCGGTCACGAAGAAAAGTTTCGATATGTGCAAATAAACAGGGGACTGTTATTCCGTATTATTAATCCACTTTCACGTTAATCCAACGCGAAATAACTTTTATGCGAGGAATAAATATTCTTTTTCTTCATTGAAACAGAGCAATAGTTTCAATTGCACTCAATAATTTCCGCTTTCACGTAAGTATAACGTGAGAGATTATCGGTCAGAGAATGCAGATGCCACGGGTTACCTTAGAAACGAACCAAACAACACAACAATTTCGAGTCACGATAAACGAGCTACCGACGCACAGCGGTTTAACCATTTTCACCAAGTTCTCGTTCTCCCGTATCGCAAATATTGAACAAATCATGGTAACGAATTGAAAACAAAATTCATTTTAAATACGCACCGCGATACCATGCACGCTTTATGCCCTCTCAAAGCAATGCTTGTAAAATCGATGAGACACGTCGAACATAACCTATTCACCAAAGAAACAGTCTAGCTTTAACGCGGATGAATTGTCAACGCTCGTTTAATCGAACAAAACATTTCCAATTTATTAATCGATCGTTC
This sequence comes from Pemphredon lugubris, assembly GCA_933228935.1. NCBI lineage: Eukaryota > Metazoa > Arthropoda > Insecta > Hymenoptera > Crabronidae > Pemphredon > Pemphredon lugubris. The sequence continues at coordinate 52,192,576 of OW121817.1, read as the reverse complement.
CAAAGAAAGCCTTTGCTATTAATTCAAATGCTTCCTTAGAATATTCAAAGATTACTAAGAACACAATACACTCGTACTTTGACACTTGCAATTTTGCCATACGGTTTGCTATACTGACGTGAAGAGCGCGCGATTTAAAATTCTACCAAAGGATGTACCAATCTTCCTCTAAAATTCAATGATACATTTTTATATACCAGGGACTCCTAGCTATTTTGAGAAAACTACGATCGAATCCGGACAAAGAGTTACGTTTGCTGCTTCTGGGATTGGACAATGCCGGAAAAACAACGATTTTGAAATCTTTGGCGAGCGAAGATATCACGCAGGTATCGCGTCAATTGTTAATGTTTACTTCAAAACAATTGCAATTAAAATGTATTCCGATTCATCGCGATGTTTTTTTTATTAGGTGACGCCCACTCAGGGCTTCAATATAAAAAGCGTACAAAGCGAGGGCTTCAAGTTGAACGTATGGGACATTGGCGGTGCCCGAAAAATTCGACCTTATTGGCGAAATTATTTCGAGAATACGGATGTTCTGGTGCGTCATGTTTTTAATTGCGCATCTACGTCGCTTGCTTTAAATTCCAACGATTCTTTCTTTTTAAAGATATACGTAGTGGATAGTGCGGACATAAAACGACTAGAAGAAACGGGACAGGAACTTTCGGAGCTTTTGTTAGAAGAAAAATTGCGTGGTGTTCCATTACTGGTGTACGCGAACAAGCAGGACCTCGGCCAGGCTGTGACCGCAGCCGAAATAGCGGAGGGGCTTGGATTGCACAACATCAAGGATCGCGATTGGCAAATTCAATCGTGTATCGCTACCGAAGGAAAAGGTGTCAAGGTGCAGATCGATTATTTTAATCGACAGGAAGGATAATGGAAACGAACGATCAGAGTCCACTTTTGTTCGATCTCGAACTAACGGTAGAATTTCGTTTCCCATCCGTTGAACCGTGAGTCATTTTTTTAAATTGAAAGAAACGCGAGTAAAGTTACGAGCAACATAATTCCGAACATTGTTCGGAGAGCCTCTGATCTTAGTTTTCCACGGTTCTTCGAGGACTCTGATTTTGAGAGACATAATCGGGAGATCGTGAGATAATCTTCAATTTACAGGAAGGTCTGGAGTGGGCGTGCAAGAACATCAAAAGGAAATAGAACTACGGCTGTGAAGTTGGCGAAGCGAGACTTCGGAATACTTACCACGGAGTATCTCATACATTTGACATACGTTTTATTTGGCTTTTACCTAATATTTACAGGAGCTACTAAAGACATTGTTAATAAATTCGGTGCGAGCACGCGAGCGCAAACGAACGGACCCAGTCCGCGAACATCCGTTCACTTCTTAACGAAACGTTAATTGTCAGCACCTCGACAGTTTTATTCTCCGTCTTCGTGGAACCGTGCGATTACAATATCCCGTTGACACCGAGTGCCTGTGTGGTAAAGAAACGTGACACCTCCACACGATCTTCTCGTACGATTTGAATTTTTATAGAATTCGTTAGAGAAAATAAAGAAAAATAAAACATGAAAACCCAACAACGCATTCCACGCTTAAATCTTGCGCGACAGTTGCCGTGCACCGGCGTCACTATCGCGCGACAACGTGAATACTTATTACACAAATCAATTTTACCGCCAGCGACTGAACGACTGACTAAATAAAGAGGAGGAACGCCTCGAGATTAAACGCAGATTAGAATCCCTAGAAATATGAGACGCGAATAATTCAGCGTTATCCACAGTTTCGTTACTCGTATATACACGCGAGGAGAGTAAAAAGTTTCAACGTGGATCCGGCACTCTAAAAAAAAAAATATTCTTTTCCAACTACGACCGAATTACCGCTTCTTCTTTACCATCCTCGATTGTGTTCTCGCGATGCGAAAATAAATATTACATAAACGATAGTCGTAATGATCGAATGTCGGCGCGCCGCGACTTCGCGAGACGCGGAGATTTAACTTCGAGATCGCGATTGTCTCTCACAGGACACACACGGGTTAAAAATCAAAGTTCACTGTGAGCGCTCTCCGTTGTAACTCTGATCTCCTCTTCGTGGAACGCCGTACACTCGGCCGGGTACTTTTGCTGAAAATTAAAGAGAAACGGTGAACGACTCGAACCTTCGGATTGATTAAGAGGAGACAAACGATTAAACGATCGATTACACTTACGATGCATCCTTCGTGCTCCATGATGGCACCGTAAAGGGTCCAGAAATTAATTCCTAGCTTGTTACTAACGGCCCACGCGGCTGGAAAACTGGTAACCTTTAAAAGTGCGCTTCGTATACGGGATTCGTTGTCGTTCCCTTGACTACCTTCGTTAATGGTACAAAGAATCTGAGTGGAGCATTGGGGCGTCTTCACCGACCATTTGTAAGCTCGATAAGCCTGAAAATAATTTCACCGTGGATTATTAATCGAATCGATCGATTTCAAACGTCGGTGCCGCTCAACTTTGTTGTAAATTTTACCTACCTTCAGGACAGGTTCAATGATATCATTGTTAATCGTGTCGGTGAGTCTGTTGCTGAGCTCCCTGGCGTTTATTCTCGACATTATGAATCCCTTCTGCGAAGCCAGGGCAATCAACTCCTGGATGTACGCCACTGCTGGTTTAATGTACAGAGAACTGTCGATCTGCATCGCCAAGTGTCTCTTCGCCACCGCGTTTGCCAACCTTTTAAACGTTAAAACGTATTTTTTTCAGACAACGTTCCTCATAGGTATCCCAATAGAGTAATATCGGTAATTGAATTACGTCGATACCTGGACACGCTCTCCGTTGGCCTGTGAGGATCGAACATGGCCGATTTCGGGTATCCTTGAGACTTGAGAAAACTGTTCCCGACAAACTGCACGGTCGCCAAGTAACGTTGCTGGATCGCCGGATCGGAGATGTAAGAGATCCACTCGGCGACGTAATTCGTCAGCGACCTGATCCATCGTCGACGAAGAGCCGGCGACTCGAAGCTGTCCAAAATCTTCACGTACTGTATCCGTCCCTCGGGATCGGACATTTGAGCGACGATCTTCGACAATCCGCTGTTCTTCCACAGCGTCTGACCCAACTCGGAGTTACTGAAGTGATCCCACATGACGTGCAGATGCTCCAGAACTGGTGGCATGTACCACGAGTGCCCGGAGTGATCGTATTTGTGCCCGTGCTCTCCTTTAGCGGGACCGCTTCCACCGTCCAGATTCTGAAGGAGCATCGGCAGGAAGCCCATCAAAAGATCGCCGCTTCCGCCCGACGTCAGGAACATGTTACCCATATTCAGAATACTCTCGAAATCAATGCCGCTCTGCTGCTTCTGTTCCACGTCCCTGGTAGTCCGTTTGTTATCCTTATCGGGGTTAACTAAATTATCGAGAATCGTCCCGAGCATCGAATAGTCACCGCCCGCACGATTCTGATTCCCGGCGAACAGACTTCCCAGTCCCGCCAGTATCTGTCCAACTCCGTCGCTATTGGACTTGCCGCCGCTGAAGACCTCGCTCATCTGCGCGCAAGAGTAATCAATTGAAACGCTTTTCGTTGCGACCGCTTCTGTGTCGCAGAATCGTGAGAAAATGAAATGCACCCACGGTGTCGTAAATTAAATATCACCGATCAGTATCGATCGCGAGAATCGAATGGAAAGGATAAATCATCGGTAGGAGTTGCTTAATTATAAGATAAGAGATGGCGAAGAAATTCTCTCCGCTCGTCATTACCTGTTTCCCAGCGTTCGACTGCACGAAGGCACTTGCTATACCCTGAAGACTGTTCACGTTGTCTCGATCCGCGAAGAAACTCTTCGCCGCTTCCAAGAAGACGGTCGACGCATCCTCGTCGTCGTTCTTCTCGCACCTCGCCAGACCCACCAAGATCAGCAGAATACACGACCTTGATAGCCACATCCTGTCGTGTCTGAAAGAAATATTAACATTTTCAGCGATGCGGTTGATATTATTTGCGCGACAAGTCGAGTTTTTGACCCTTCTTGACATTTGGGAGGGTCGCGAGAAGGAGAGGGATCTTACAGTCCGTGCCATTGACCCTCAGCCGGATCTCGATTCTGGTCGAGCTATTTTAGGAAGACTCACCTCCTTCGAGGTCGTCGGGAGGATTTTTAAGCGTTGGCGACATACCGGAAACGTTTCGGCCCGTGGTCACCTGGATACCGTTGTTCATCGGACGCAACAAAAGCCGGGAGTTTGCCCACGATGCCTCGCAGTTATGCGCATATTTTCCGTGGCGGTACGAGACGGAGGCGTGGACAACGGACATGTCGTGGGAGAAAGAAAATTGGCAGGAAAACTGGGCCGCCGTTTCCGATCGCGAGGTAGCATTCAAGTTCGATGGTTAGGAGAAACTTGATAAGTTCGCGATACTGAGAAGTTTTTTTTTTTAATGTGACTAGGAGGGAAGAATCGCGAGTCTTTCTCGAGCGCCACATCTTTCGTAAAATTTATAATAATTATTGCCGAACTTCGTACGATAAGAAAACTCTTCGCAATTATGTCTATTTTGTTCACATTTAACATCGAGTGTATTAACATTTTTTTAATTTTGGAGAATCACACGAAAGTATCTCTCGTTGCGCAAAGCATATCCGTAATTATCAACGCAGCAGGTATAACTTTTTAATGGATTCTTAAGCGTCGCAAACTTAACCCACCGTCCAGCACCTATTGATCGACAACTGGAATTCAATTGTACTTCTATCGGCTATTTGAATTTTTAAATTACAAATGAGCTGACACACGGAGTGGTATTTCGTCCCACATTCGCGAGAATACACACTTGTTTCTGAATTTTCAAAAACAACTCCAAAGCATCCCGTTCCGCGAAGCGTATCTGTAAATATTAACACGGCAGTTATAATTTTTTAAAAGATTCTTAAGCATCGCGAACTTAACCGACTTTCCAATATTGATCGACACCTGGAATTCAATTGTATTTCTATGGGTTACTTGAAGTTTTTAAAATGCAAATGTGCCGGCCCGACGAGTGGTATTTCGTCCCACATTCCCCAGCTTCTTAACAGCACGCGAGATCCTCAAGATTCATACACCCGATTACACGAGTACGCGATACCCATTTATTATGACGAATTACCCGGAGGGCACACTCGGGCGCAAAAAAAGTACGGTGGATCGCGGGGACGAACAATCGACATGGTGTATTCTAACGCGCAATTCGAGTACCGTAAACCGCATGAAATTGACATTCTCCAGGTGGAGTAACGATTCGGGCTAACGGTACGGACTCTTAGTCATCGTTCCACCAACGCGTCAAACACGCGTGAATTGGCAGGGCGCGCGGTGCCAACGATTGAAATCGATGTGTTTGCGCGAAAAAAAAAATTTCTTCTTCATTTTTCCAATCGACGCGGATGAGCGAGATCGAAATTCAAAGTTGCACAACGGGAAGGGGCCTCGTTACAGTTACCGACCCGCTGAACTTTCCGTTGGCGCGGTCTTGACATTCCACGAAAATTGTGGGACACGGATGATAATCGGGACGTAATGTACGCGATACTTGAGGGTAATGGAACGATACTTGAGGGTAATGGAACGATACTTGCATTGAGGAGACCGTGCGCCGATAGTGCCGAGGTCCTCTCGACGTGGCTCGCTCGCGTATCAAAAACTCGTTTTGCGATCGAAATTAAAATTCAAGGCTGTCCAACGGCGAACCATGTTACAGTTACTGGCCCACTGAACTCCCGTTGGCACGGTCGTCGGGTTACACGAAAAATCGGGGGAACGACACGTTACTCGGGAGAAACCGCGAAATACCGCGGTTTAACGAAATAACGCGTCAAGCGTGCGAGGGAACGTATTTGAAAAACATCGCGTTCACCTCGACGTGACTCGCGCCCGAATCGGGAACTCGTTTGTTTATCAATTTCGCAAGTAAAAGCGGCAACTGCGAGATAAACTTCGTTCTCGCGTGGACGAGAGGGAAAGCGTGCAGAACTTTTGCAATGTCGCGTCGGTTTTCAAGGCCAGGCGGATGTTGACCGATTTCCTGGTTCGAGGAACGAAATCGCCATTCTTGCGGTTTTTCCTGTCTCCTCGTTTCTTTTTTTCTCTTCTCTTTTTTTCGACGCGAAACATAAGCGAGGAAGAGTGAACGGGTTAACGGTACAATTCGCGCGTTATTAATGGTCTTGCTCAACAACGCGTACCGTTTTCAAGCTCGCGAAGTTGCTTTATAAAAATACATCCGCGTCATGGCTGGTTTAATAATTAAGCGAAAGAAGCGCGTGCCCGGGGCATCGAGAGAACGGGGGATCATAGAAATGTTCGGTTTCCTCGCTACAAGTTTTCTTTCGTTACGACAAATATGATATCATTTTCCGGTTTATCGTATATCATATTTTGAATCAGATACTTACGGGGACAGGAAAGCGTTGTAAACGCTTGGGGCCCCCGAGACTCTTAATCCGACCCTGATCGGCGTGCTTCGGGGATGGAAGGTAGAACCGAATGGAAGCGTATTAGAGTACTAAACTTCGTACAAACATCCACGTAACACCACGCAGCATAATTAAAGGTGCTCATTAGACACGGTCAGGGAAACTTTTCGTATAACGACTGAACACAATTTGCTCCTCGTGTAATTGACCCAAAATATGAAGATTTCCTTTTCGTACCTCTCCTCGATCACTTCGAGAGCGACGCCGATCTTTCGGTATACGTGGTACGAAGCGATACGGAAGTACGACGTGTTAAACATTTGTGTTACGCACACGGACTACCATGGGATTCAGGAGACCTTGAAGAGGGGAGAAGATTCACAACGGATACTTCAATGAATTTATGAAATCGACCTCTATTCCGAAGAATCGCGTGGAAAGCGCGATGCGCGAGGCGGCGGGTATTTTTAAATTACTCCATTACCGCTCGAATTATGCTATCCTCATAGTTAATCTAATGGCAGCGAAGATGGAAGCCTAGCGCGGTATTAGCGATGATAGTATAATCATAGTTCCGAGTTGAATCGTGGTAAAGTTTCTTATTTTTCAAAAAGCAGGCCATACCAATGTTGTATTTGCAGATAGATACTTGCGGTGTACGATATTTCGCACTATCATTAGAAACTCGTTCGTAAATATTTTGTGGCCAGACTCGCGTACGTGGAAACTACGCTTTTTAATTACTTTGCAATTCCGTATTCCATAATCTACTCGAAACCTTGCTAGGTTAGTCATCCGCGTAAAATTTATGGAAAAACGGTTATCGGCGAACGGATAACGAGAAACCTTGAATACGGAACCGAAGTTACTTAAACGACGAATGTAGTTTATATAGGTTATTATTACACTATTACCATAGTTGGCTAAATATTTAGAACGAGTTTGATGGAATCAATGAGTATCACTCCTGAAAGACGATAAAACCGCTTACGTGCTCGCAAGCAGAGATATCGAATCACGGAAAAAACAAGATGGGAAAAAACAATGAGTCGATCGAACGGATGGATAATTTTGTTGCAAAATAGTTTAATTGTCGTGCACTGGTTCGAATAAACGATACGACGAAACGTTGAATTAGGGCAGAAATTGAGATGCAAGCGCTGAAAATTAGACATCTCGTACCCGTAAACTTTCCGTACCGACAATTAAGGACATCGCTAATTTCCCAGGACAAATTAAAGGCGCGTGGTTGGCGATTACGCGGGTACCATTAAGTAAGTATTACGAGTTATGAAAATTCACGATCTCCCGCAGTCGCGGCTTCAACAACGGTAGTTGCAATCAACTAGACCGTGTTCAATAGTGTTTTTAGCGTGGAAACACGATACGATCATTGAAGCTCGGAAACACCGGTACGCGATACACATGATAAATTTTCCATACGTCAAAACCGACTCCGTAAACGGTATTCCCGAGATATTCCCGTGGGAACAATAAAAATTACCACGATTTAATCGACTCCCCCCCTCCCATGACGTTAAACAACCCGAACGAGTCGAACGGCATTCGCGGCGTTAAACGAACTTTTCGATTTAACGTCCGAGGAATTCGAGCGGTTGCGTTCTCGAGAGCGTACGCGTAAACGGTTACTATACTTTAATCAGGTCTCCTTCGATCTGGTCTGGTTCCAAGAAAACGAGAAGTAAAACCGACGATTACTACCGAGAAATGAGAAATACCAGCGTACCTTGAGAAGTCTCCACTTTAACCGTACGACCAACTGTACACGCGTCGGCCGTAGCCACTATGCTCTGAAAATTACGCGAAAAAAAGCAATGGAAAAGAGACGCAGGAATTGCGGGGTGTTGCTAATCGCGCGATGGGAAACGTGTTTCGTGGAAACCGGAACAAGCGGCGACGTGTGCGAATCGCGTATCGACGCGTCGAATACGCTTAAACGAAATCCAGTGTTCTTAAAGGACGCCGAGGAGAGCTTGAGAATCTGCTTCGTTGAAATACTGTAGACCAATCCGCGGTGCTCGTTTCAATGCCCGCGTCGGCGGTGTTTTGTCCTATTTTGTTTAGTTTGTTTTGTTTTTGTTTGTTTTTTCGTTTACGTGGACGTACCTCGAGTGAAACTTTTCCAGGTGCTCCTCTGAGGTGATCGGGATTCGTGAGGGGGGCCTAACTGAGTCCCGTTGGTCTTTCGGAGCTGTGCACCTGACACGACGAAGGTTGTGGCGTGACTGCCGTTGAAGGCAGCTCGTCGAACGGTACTTACCTACCTGAGCAGGTAGGTATCCTGACATCGAACGTGGAAGCCGATAACACCGTGAATCGCCTGCAACTTCACGACGCGATGCAGATCTCTGCTGCACCATGGAATATATTCCAAAGACATTTGCAACACTATATTGTTACGATACCTCGTCAGTTTTGGTAGGAATCCAAATTCCTTTCTGCCCGTTCGTCCGCGTTTTCATGAGCTCCTCGAGCTTTTGTATTTTGCATTTATTATTTCCAGCATGGTGGTGCATAAATAAATATTCGTGACGTTACCTCGAAAATTGAATAACGTAAAGTCTCATCTTTGAACGTGTTCATTGACAAATTCATCGTTTAATCACTGCGCAGTGAGATTACGTAAATTAGATGGTAGTTTGGTATTAGATACGTAGATCCAAAATTCCTCACTCCGAAAATCTACCCATCGTCACGCGGACAAAACTGTGAGTCACGGTATACGATTAATTCTATATAATTTATATAACTCGTACTGTACCCGTTAAAATTAAATATCGAAGGCATTAGAGTTAAAACGGATTGTCCGAAATTATATTCGAAATAACCTGGTTGAAACGTCACGCGACTTCAACGTTAAATCGCGAAGAGGAAAAAATGCAGGATTATTCCATCTTCGAAAACTCAGCGGAAAGAATTTCAGTTTGGCCGTTGCCCGGGTAAAACCGGCTTCGATGTCCGTACGTAGGATCGCCACTTTCGGTCTCTCTCCCGCAGACAGTCGTTGACCCCAGAAAGAATTAGGGAACGCGCGCCCAGATGAAGGTACGACATCCTGTTTAATTCCAAGCACCAAGGTCGCACCTGAGTTGTGTACGGCATAATGTTGGAATGATACGGCTACGATGGTAGAGAAAGAACGTTCAACCGGTTTCAAACTATGGTTCGGTGCCAAGATTTAAGTAGCCAATGGCCACTCCGCGTTGGTATTCAGCCGCGTTTAGTTAACCCCTGGAACGTGGCGCAGGTGTGCGAGATCGGCTTTCCGTGAAACTGAAATCTCAACGTAATTAATCGGTTGATACCACTTTGATCGACGGAAGGGACTCAGCGAACATCGGGGGTAGATCACTTGGGACGAGCGATCACGCTTACGAGCAAAGATACATTTGTTGTATATAATATATGAATATATTTCCACGCACAAGGTGTATCGGTTAATTCCACAATTTTTTACTTTTTTTCAGATTTCAATTTGTTTAAACAAGAAACGCTGCAGGTTTTTTGATTACCAAGAAATTATTTTCATATCTTCGAATTACATACGAATCCAAAGTAATATTTAACAAGTTGGAGTCAGTCGAAGTGCCGAGTAAACTAGTCGTATGCGATTTTAGAATCCCAGTTGCTTACTACACAAATTTAAGAATGACACCTTTTAAATTTATCGCGAGTTTATGTTAAAATATTGTCCCGTAAATTTGTATGCGTCCGATACGTCTATAACTTCGAGGCGTCTTTCGAAACTCAGATTTCTTACTTCTCCGTCTCTCCGATAATATCGAACGACTGAATTCTGCAGACGATGTATAAAGATTTCAAGACGCGCAAAATTGAAACTAGATTCGCGACGGAATGCCTCTACGTTCAAATTGTACGCGTAAATAATTTATCGCGGACGTATCCGCATTTTTATTTCGCATGTTTCTCCCAATCCTTTGACAGTCATAAATCGTCATCTTCCAACTCACCATCTGTCGTCAATATTTAATAATCTCGATGCTTAACGACACGGTTCGAGAATACGTCGAAGCGGGCTATAATCTCGACGAGGCTTCCCCCGTGAGATTTCTATCATCGTGCATACAAAGTGTCCTCCGTACATGCGCGCAGCGAGGTACCGTTTTTATTCATACGAAAATACGACTACGTTTGCAAACCTTCCTCCAACTATTGTACGTAGCGTGAATAAAAGATCAAAGAAACGCGAAAACGGTCGATGCACGTAAGTGGGCGTAAACATCGCGTGTCCACTTTGTTCGCGTCACAATAAATCAAACGATAGGCCAAAGCGGAAGAAAAAGAAGAAAGCTGATACGATACGCTCTCTGGGATCTTCGACCAAAGTTCCTTTCGTCGCGAGAATGAGACTAAAGAGCGGTACGACCGAAGATGTCGTTCATGTGTTGCTGCTGGAGGAAAAGGTGTTACGATCAATTGGCCTCTGGTCGACGAACGCCGATACTTTAGCATCCATCAGCCTATGGTTATTGGCTATAGTCGTACAAGTAAGTTCGATAAATCACACGGATACTTGCGGAGAGGAATGATGCAAAATTCTACTGAAAGTACGCTTAACCTTTCGCGGGAAGGCGAGTGACGTTGGTAGGGTGGTGGAACGCAACGCCCTATTGTTCGGTGTTATCGTTTGCTTCGATAGCCCCTTAATTTCTGAGAATCGATAAGAATTCCACTGCTGGAATCGGTTTTTTTTTTTAATATTATACGATACGGAAGGAAAACTACGTTTCCAGTAAACTCGAGGAGCTAATAAGTTCGAATCTGGATTTTCCGCTTCTCTATAATCTTTAACAACCTTTATTAATACAATCTTGCGGAGCGCATAGCAGAATTGCGATAATTACTCGTTTCTCCATAAACGGCAAGTTCTCCTCCTCTTAACCCTTTGCATAACTAGATCAGTACTATCTGCAGTCTGTCTTTGGAAATCTATTGGCATTGCTACGATGCCGGAGACACCATGGACGCCTTCGTCATGAATCTCTCTTCGATTGTCAGTCTCGCGAAGATGCTCATCATACGATACAATTCGAAGTCCACCTACGTTCTCGTAAATTCCATTGTCGACGATTGGTCCACGATCGAAGATCGTCGTCACCGACGGATCATGACGGAGTACTCGAGGATCGGAGGATTTGTCTCCTTGACGATACTGTACCTCGGTTACGCGGCCGGTTCCTCTTTCATTTTCAAAGCTATCCCTTTCGACGCTTTACCACCCTTTCGGGTACATGCGCAATTTTGATTCCTAAAAGTCGTATTGCCATCGTGGCACTGATTAATCCTTCCTTCCTCAGGCGACTCGCTCAGTCCCGTCGAATTCGACGGGACAGGACCTCAAAGAGGAATTGAAGCTGTCATACTTTCTGGGTACCAAATGTATTTTTGGATCCCTTACCTGGATTCCACACGGATGCGTCTTGATCCATCAAATGGTACACATATTCATTAACGGTACTGCCCACTGCGCGAACGACGGTTTCTTCTTCTACCTGGTGATGCACCTTTGCGGACAATTCGAGATCCTGAAGCTGAGCCTCGCTGAATTGAACGTCAACAAACTTGGCAAGAAGAAGCTTAACGCTTTAATAAACAGACACTGCCGGCTCGTGATACTCGCTGATAATCTCGAGGAGACCTTCAACATGGTCATTCTCGTGCAGCTATTAATGAGCGCGATATTACTTTGCATGGCGGGTAAATTACTTGTTTTCCATTTCATTTACCACCCAGCTCCGTTCCCGTTATCCGGGCCCTTTACGACCCTCCCGCGATTAGCGCACCGTCGGTAAATTATACCTGCCATCTGGGCTGAGGGCCTTACCACGCGGCCACTTAATGGTTACAAAACGGGCCGCAAACCTTCCCGCGGTAGTCGGAGGAACACCCTTTTGATCGCGTTTGGACGACGAAGCATAATGAGAGGGTCTCCGTTCGACTACCGTCCGACTGCTCTAGCTCTCGCGATTCCAATGATACAAAAGTAATCGATTTGAAATTCGCTTCGTACGACGAACGTGCCTCCCTTCAACCTTCTCAGGGCGGGAGCACATTGCAATGTACATAAACATTTTATTTTTAAAATCTTTTATTGAAGCTATTTTGATTTTTTTATACCGGGACCTTTTGTAATGTACAGTGTACATTATATTATTTCATTGAATTTTGTCCGGAGGCGGAACTGCTGTACAGCAAGAGCCCGCAACACCGGGACCCGAAGTCGGAAGAGGCCCAAAATTTTTGCAATAATTATTTTTCAATTTTATTAACATTATCTGTAGTTCAAATTGTTATAAGAAAAAGTTGTTTTTTTTTCCGGGGGGCCCAAAATTATATTTTGTGTGGGAGCCGAACATTTGTAGTTCCGTCACTGGTCTTGTTAGTATAGCTATAAATGGCTTGCATTCCTCATGTCCCTTTAATATATTAAATAAGAGAATTTTTTTCACGAAATATAAAAAGTCAGGACTGAGGAGATTACGCATGGTAATGCAGAGTCGAGCGAGACACGGCACCTGCCTACCGTGATTCGCAACGAATTCCAAAATGGCTTAAATCGCGTTTCGCATTAATTTCACGATCGTTTCAGGATTTCAATTTTTGCTAACCCTCGGGGCGAACGACAAAGTCGACGCTCTGAAGTATGTGACGCTGATCGTAACGATGCTGGTGCAGCTATTCGTTTACGCCTACGCCGGTGCAACGTTGGAATCTCACACCGAGGAAATCGCGTTTGCCGCTTACGATTCACCCTGGTACGATTTTCGGGCATGCTCAATGCGTGATTTGAACATGGTGATTCATCGCGGTGGCATAGCTTATCAGGTAACAGCCGGGAAATTCTTGTCGATGAACTTGTTCACTTTCATGGAAATCTTGAAGACTTCGGCCTCTTACATCTCCGTGCTGAGAGTAATGATTGACAAGTGAAGAAAAAAAAAGTAATCGACGCACGCGGAATTTATAGCATTAACGATTACCATCGACTCGATTGAATTTTCGTTTGAAATTTTCTTTAATAACCTTCGAACCTTCGATCGTTAGCTGTCGCACCCCTTTTTCTACGACGAGAGAAAAGTTGTCGTTACGCTGTGTAAACGTAAAGTTTTGCAGTTCAAATATAATGACTCTTCTAATCGAGCAGTGATGTAGCGAGGTGACACTGGGCCCTGATCCAAAACTTCTTCGCAAGGCAACCCCATTTTTCAAAGTTCTGAAAAGAAAATATATTTTTGATAAACTAAACGTGCCTAATATGTCGGAAAATAAAATTAAAATTCTTTCTCTTATCATAAACTCTCGTCCCACTCGTAGGCCCTTGTTCGAACCACTGGAACCGTAACCGCTACGCCTCTGTAATCGTTCAAAAAGTTTTTTAGGGGCAGCTTAATTAACGATAGGGTTGGTCATACGACTTACGACAAAGTAGATCATTAATACACAATACAAATTAAAGTTACCCCATTCTGTGTTGCTTTCTCAATCGTACGGTGAAACCTGTCGAGCATAAAACAATCGACGATCGTCGACGTCGAGTCAACGATTAACACACGCGGTGACAGAAGCGTTTGGAAAATTTGGAAAATATAAAAAATGTCCTATCCTTTTTCGACGCTACGAAGAATCATGGGTGTCCTGGGCTCCTGGCCCCTACAAGGTGATTCTTACTTTCCCCGATTTCGATGGATACTGTCAACGATTATTCAGGTAACAAAATTTCTACACGGTTAAAAGTCAGAGTCATTACTGTACATCGTTTTGTCATTAACCCGTTAACTATCGCACGCTCCAATTAATAAGCATCCACTGAATGCGTCACGACACTCGTTCGCCGATGGTCATTACGCGTCACCGAAATTAAGGACATGCGAATTATTCACGCGTCTTACGCGACGGGCTCATTTACAGCGAGACGCTTACTTTTGTTAAGTACTTCGTTTATTACTGCGTAACACGCGACAGCTCGTACGATGGTACATCAATTCATTAAGTAAATAAATGTGTTATACCGCATCAAATTTATTGAACGTATATACATATGTATACATATACATGTCGCTGAAGAAAACGATCGAAATAACTACAAAGATTTTCTCGTCGCTTCGGAGATCGGGCAACATGTGCTGAACGTGCATCCTCGACTATCGGAATGTTGTCGATTCGAAAGGATTATTTAAGATCCATTAATGTCTTTACGACTGCGAGAATAGTTCAGCATTCGTGCTTCGTAAAATCGTTATCCGTCAACGTGAAACACGTTACCGTGCGAGTACCCACGATTTCTCGAGATTTATCGTTCATTATTTCGAAGAAACTATTGTCGAGTAATCGCGCGAAAACGTTTAGTTTTCCGTAGCAGCGCCGACGATAGTGGTACTGTTCAATCCCGACGGTAATCATAACACGGAAACGGCATTGGAAAATCTGCTGGTCTCGGAATGCAGCGGCTTGAGCGTCGTGAAGAACATAATACTGAGGATTAACATGAACAAGGTGGCAGAGAATCTAGCGGCTGCAAATTTCGATTGGTCCTCGGTGTCGGAAGATTCGGAGTCGTTTAAAGTTATGAATAAGTACGATCGCTTTGGGAAGTTTATGACCTTGGCGATGTGCATTTGGGGAAATGGTTGCCTCGTTCCTTATATTGGTTCGGTCGTACTGAGACCCAAGGTTCGTTGGATCGTTTATAAATAATTTGCGTTCGAGATTAATCATTCGGTTTTACTCGGATCTCTGTGTTAGATACGATTAAATTCGTCGAACGAACTCGTGAGAAATTTTATGCTATACAAAGAGAACTATGTTAATTTGGAATTTACCGATTGGGAACACGCTGTAATTATAATCGTGCAAGCGATTCAAGGCGTGACTTTTATTACGGCGCAAACCACCGTGGACGCATTTTTCTTCAGCACGTTGATGCACTTGTGCGGACAATTTGACATTCTGAGAATGCAATTCCACGAGCTTGGTAAACGAGGGACAACGAGAAGGCAATATAAAGAGGGATTGAACGTCCTTATTAATAGGCACTGCAAATTAATGGACTTGGTGAAAAACATCGAAGACACGTTTCATTTTATGATTCTACTCGACGTCGTCGTGGGTACCGTTCTGATAGGATCTACGGGTAACCGTTCAATGTTTCTTTCATACGTGGGAAATACACTGATTATAAACGAAACGTTAATTTCTAGGTTTTCGCTTGATAGTGGCATTCAAAAATTCCGACGCGTCTCTGATGCTTATATGCACTTTCGTGGTACTCTATTACCTGATGCAAAATTTAGTTTACGCGTACGCCAGCGATTGCTTGCAAACAGCGAACGAAGCCATGTTCTACGAATCATTTAACGTGGCATGGCAAGTACCGCCGAGCAGAAAGAAAGATTTCATCTTTATCATGACAATGACAAACGTACCGTTACGAATCACGGGTGGCAAATTTTTCCAACTGACGTGTAAAACTGTTTTGAGTATAGTTAGTACGTCCTTCTCGTACGTTTCCGTAATGCAAGCTTTGATCAGAGATTAATCAACCACTCGACCACTGTCGGAATCATTTCTAATGGACGTAATTAAGTGACAACCGTGTCGCACTTTCACTGTTGCACTGTAAGAAAATATTGTTAATAAAAAAGAGTTTGGATTTCCGAATCTTACCGGTCGCTCAACGCCTCACGATTTATATTTATTTCTATCGTCAACAATGATATCGAGCACCATTAAATAATAAAACTCTTACAAATACAACAGGATCCGACGACGTCGAACAACAAGCAACGACTGTTGCTCTCGATACACTCGATATGCCCCCCACCCACCCTCTCCCGTTGCACGGTCATAAACAAGTTGCAACGCCGAGGAAGAAAATTGATGCGGAACTGCCGACATCGTTATCTTACCAACACCCTTCGTCGTTGAAATAAACAAATTGTAACATTACAGAGGAAAATTGACCTAAAACTGCCGACGTCGTTATCTTACCAACGAGAGAGATGTTCTAGCGAATAAAGAATGAGTATCGCGAGAGCTCGACATGTTCACCTGAAAATTTCAAGTACCAGTTAAGGTAATGCTCGATAAATTGCCAAATTGGATGCGAGCGCTAAAAGTAGATTTACCGCGTAACGCTCAGACGGCAATTCGAGTTCGAACATATCGCGTGCGAACATGGAGGAAAGTTGGAACAGCGACGCAAAGTATGTATTTTCCGTGACAAGGATGCTGATGTGGTTATCCGGGATATGGCCATTTCGAGACAACGCGTGGGCCAAGATCAGATGGAGCTTCATCGTTTCAGCGGAGGTCGGAATAAACCAAATTTTAACAAATTCTTATTTGGTAAAAGAACTTTGCGGAACTTAGTTTGCGTATACTCTGTCTCTCTTCAATGGATCAATTTAAATAACTTTAAAGCTGATCCACACAAATATTCGTATTTACGCTTTCTGATGTATTTAATTCACATAAATGTCGTAACGTCTCGGGTGCAGAATTGTGCATTCTACTTAACACTCGATACATGAAATTTCATCGAACACGATATAATTAGAAAAGCAATACAAGTCTCTTGATTCGTTAGTTTGCGATGGGAATCACCTTTTTGATGGAAGCCCACATGGCCTGCGGGGGGAACGTAGATGTACTGGAGATGTACATTTTACTCGAGGTCGGTGTACGAGTAATTGCGAACAGTCTGTGCGCGCGAATACACTTGAAGAAAATAGGCGAAAACTTTCGTTCCGCAATCGACGATTGGTCGGCGCCGGAGATTTCCGAAAATTCCCGCCGAATTATGAAACGATACGCTCGCATAAGTAGGTTGTTCAGCGTATCGGAGATCATTTGCGTTGCGATCGCAATGCTGTTGTACATCGCAACGGCCGTCTTTCTGACGACAGAGAAATTTGATACGACGACGAACGTCAGTGTCGTGTCCAGGGTCTATGTTTTACCAGCTAATTGCGTCTACGGTGACTCGTACAATGATCATTATATACCAATTTTCATGCTTCAAGTAATCCAGGCGTTCATACAGGCCCTGGGACAATGTTGCACCGATAGTTTTTTTATTAACATCACCCTTCACCTCTGTGGCCAGTTGGAAATTCTGAGAAGGCAATTCATCGAGTTTGGGGAAACGTCTAACGAGATGAAAGAGAGCGAGAAGCATTTGGGTTCTTTGATTAGGAGGCATTGCTATTTGATCAAACTTGCGAGAAACATCGAGGATACGTTTCACATCAGTATCTTGTTGCAAATATTAATGGACGTTATTTTTATGGCTTTGACAAGTATGTACGATAATTTTCATGGATTTATTATTCCGTTCTCAATGCCGCTCTCGTATTTCTTAACTATCTTAACTCATGTGCGCAAACTCTGGTTATTTCAGGTTTGCACGTGACACTAATCATAGGGCACAGCGATACTATGGACACGATCAAAGGCATTTTATGTATGATTGTTTCTCTGGTCCAAACTGTCGTGGTAGTTTTCATCGCTGATTCCGTACAGGTTCATAGCGAATCGATGTACCAAGCTGTCTACGAATCACCTTGGCATAAAATCTCCTCAAGTTCGGCGAAAAAATTAATCTTCGTCATGATGAGAAGCCGCACGCCTATTCAATTAAGCGCGGGAAAGTTTTTTTATGTTTCCCGGGTCACTATGATAGACACGTTGAAAGCCACGTTTTCCTACATTTCTTTAATACGAATGTCCATGAACAATGACCAATAAATAAATAATAGTGTCTTCATTCGTCTCAAAGTTATAAACTGTACCATTCTTATTATTTCATGCAATGAACACGTACGGGCGTAGCTTATTTTTTCCCAACAGTGGTTCCCGCGTGTTTCGCACATGGGGAAATTATACATAATAGTGAATTAAACTTGAACGACTCAAATCTTGTTTTCGTACCACATCTGAGAGTTGCCAATATACTTTAAGAAGCGGTAATAATTAATTAATACTCAGCGGACAGATCGAAGGAGCCATGCTTTTCTTCGCGGTCTCAAAAACCTATCATCATTCCCGGCACTGAGACCCAAGGTTACATTGGTTCGTTCATAAATATATTGTGTCCGAGGTTAATCATTCCGTTTTACTCGGACCTCTGTGTAACATACCATCGAATTCGTCGAAAAAACACGTGAGAAGTTTTGTGATATACAAAAAGAGAAGTATGTTAATCCGAAATTGACCGATTGGGAACACGCGGTAATTATGATCATACAAGCGCTTCAAAGCGCGACTTTTGTTACGGCGTAAACCACTGTGGATGCATGTTGCTTCAGTACGTTAATGCACTTGTGCGGCCAATTTGATATTTTGAGAATGCAATTCCATGAGCTTGGCGAACGAGGAACAACGAGAAGGCAATACAAAGAGCAAGTGAGCGTTTTTATTAATAGGCACTACAAAATGATGGACTTGGTGAAAAATATGGAAGGCAGGTTCCATTTTATGATTCTACTCGACGTCGTCGTGGACACCGTTCTAATAGGATCAACCGGTAACTGTTTACGTTTCATTTTTTCGTGGGAAATTCCATGTTTATAAACGGAACGATAATTTCTAGGTTTTCGCTTGATAGTGGCATTCAGAAACTCCGACGCGTCTCTGATGCTTATATGCACTTTCGTTGTATTCTACTACCTGATGCAAAATTTGCTTTACGTTTGACCAGTGATTACTTGCAAACGAAGCGACGAAGGAAGCCATGTTCTTCGAATCGTTTAACGTGGCATGGCAAGTGCGACCGAATAGAGGAAAAGATGTCATCTTTACCATGACGATGACGAACGCACCGCTACGAATTACCGGTAGCAAATTTTTTCAAATGACGTGTAAAACTGTTTTGAGTGTAGTCAGTGAGTCTTTCCCAAGCTTTGATTAGAAAGTAATTAACCACTCGATGTAACGTAATCATTTCTGATGGAACTAATAACTTGAAAACCGTTAAGGACTTTCACAGCCGAACTGTAAGAAAATATCGTTAATAAAAACCCACATATCGTGTCCCACTTTACGATTTATAATAATAAATTTCATTGGATTTATTTCTATCGTCTAAACATCGAGCACCATTAAATGATCAAATTCTTACAAATATAACAGAACCTGACGGCGTCAAAGAACAAGCAACGACTGTTCCTGTTGCTGCACTCGATATATGGAACACCCTTCGTTGTTGCACAATCATAAACAACTTGCAACGTTGAGGAAGGAAATTGACTCGGAACTGTCGACCTCGTTATCTTACCAATACCCTTCGTCGTCGTAAAGACAAATTGTAACATTACAGAGGAAAATTGACGGCGTCGTTATCTTACCAGCGAGGGGGGTGTTTGAGCGAATAAATAAAGAATGAGTATCGCGAGAGCCCCGACATGTTCACCTGAAATTTTAAGTAACAGTTACCGTAATGTTCGACGAATTGCCAAATTGACTGCGAGCGTTAAAAGTAGTTTTACCGTGTAACGTTCAGACGGTAATTCGAGTTCGTAAATATCGCGCGCAGACATGGAGGAAAGTTGGAACAGCGACGCAAAGTATGTATTTTCCGTGACAAAGAGGCTGATGTGGTTATACGGAATGTGGCCATTTCGAGACAACGCGTGGGCCAAGATCAGATGGAGCTTCGTCGTTTTATCGGAGGTCGGAATAAACCAAATTTTATCAATTCGCTTTTGGTAAAAGAATTTTATGGTACTTAGTTTACGTGAAACTGGTCCATACAAATAGTCGTGTTTATAGTTACACGTGATTTCATCTAAATGCTGTAACATCTCGAGAGCAGAATCGTACATTACACTTTACACTCGATACTTCAAATATTATCGAACCCTATACAATTTGAAAACCAATACAAGTTTCTTGATTCGTTAGTTCGCCATGGGGATCACCTTTTTGATGGAAGCTCACATGGCCTGCGGAGGGGGCGTAGACGTACTGGAGATGTACATTTTACTCGAAGTGGCTGTACGAGTAATTGCAAACAGTTTGTGCGCGCGAGTACACTTGAAGGAAATAGGCGAGAACTTTCGTTCCGCTATCGACGATTGGTCGGCGCCGGAGATTTCCGAAAATTCCCGTCGTATCATGAAACGATACGGACGCATAAGTAGATTGTTCAGCATATCGGAGATCATTTGCGTTGGGATCGCTCTGATGTTGTATTTTGCGACGGCCGCCTCCCAAACGACGGAGAAATTTGATACGGCGACGAACCTCAGTGTCATGTCGAGGGGCTACATCATACCAGCTAATTGCCTCTACGGTGACTCGTACAATGACCATTTTATACCGATTTTCACGCTTCAAGTGGTGCAGGGTTTAATTCAGGCCCTTGGACAGTGTTGCACCGACAGTTTTTTTATTAACACAACCCTCCACCTCTGTGGCCAGTTGGAAATTTTGAGAACGCAATTCATCGAGTTTGGGAAAACGTCGAACGAGATGAAAGAGAGCGAGAAGCATTTGGGTTCGTTGATTAGGAGGCATTGCTATTTGATCAAACTCGCGAGAAACATCGAGGATACGTTTAATATCAGTATTTTATTGCAAATCTTGATGGACGTTATTTTTATGGCGTTGACAAGTATGAACGTTAATTATGATGTATTTATTATTCCCTTCCTGATGCCGCTCGGGTATCTTTTAATTTATGGTTACAAACGCTGGTTATTTCAGGTTTGCACGTGACAGTAATTATAGGGCGCAACAATACTATGGAGACGATCAAAAGTATTTTATGTATGGTTGTATCTCTGGTCCAAACCATCGTGGTAGTTTTCATTGCTGATTCCGTACAGGTTCATAGCGAATCGATCTACCAAGCTATCTATGAGTCACCGTGGCATGAAATTTCGTTGAGCTCGGCGAAAAAATTAATGTTTGTGATGATGAGAAGCAGCACGCCTATTCGATTAAGCGCTGGAAAGTTTTTCTACGTTTCTCGGGTTACCATGATAGACACGTTGAGAGCCACGTTTTCCTACATTTCCTTGATACGAATGTCGATGAACGATGTCGAATAAATAATATTGTCATCGTTTGTCTTCTGAATTATGGTCAATTCCTTTATTATTATTTCATACAATGAATACGAACGAAAGTAGCTTAATTTTTCCGAATAGTAGTTCTTGCGCGTTTCGTAGATGGCGACATTATCCCTGAAGAGTGATTTTATTTACATGTTACATCCGAGAATAGCCGAAATATTAAAAAAAAACTGGTGATAATTAATTAATACTTAGCGAACAGATCAAAGAAACCTTGCGTTTTTCCGTGGTTTTAACGATATAACTCTGTTACCATTCCCGGGTCACTCTCCCCGTTATCGGCAGAACATTGAAAGGTATAAATGGGTATAAATGAATAGCGACGTAAAAATATCTTTAAGTAGTACAACAGGAAATATGTTATAAAATCCTTAGGTTTAATTTTTTAAATTTTGTGGGGCCGTTGGTAAAACAGACTTTATAAATACTATTTACATTGGGTGGAGAGAACTTGGGATGAAAGATGGAGACCTTTCTTAGGCAGGGAATTGTATCTCAATAATGAGAGCAGTATTTTTCCATTGTAAAATCGAACTTTATGATGGAAATATACTAACTGAAAGTACATACACTGTCTAAGATCTTTGATTTAAATTGTCCAACGTAACATCGATAATTAGAATTTAATTGAGAACCACTGGAAAAGTAACGATGTCGCTAGTAACACATCGTTGGTTCCCGACATGAACATAGGAATCCCATGGATTTCATGGTACACATCAATGTTATTACGAAATGATTACGGACCCGTTTATCATTACATTTTGATCGTATCTCAAAGATGTGAACAAAACTTCTCAAAGCTGAACGCGATGGTGTTAACCTGAACGTCTCGTAGCTGGAAACTTTATGGATAACCTTGATCTGACGTCTCAGTTTTACTGCAGCTTGTTTGTTGCCATTCTGTCGTAACCTTTCCACGTGTGCATTTTAATTTCACTCTCTTATCCTCGCGTATTAATCCACGACAAAGGAATTGGTGGAGCAATGGGAGATACATTACACAAAGACGGATACGAAATACGTGAGTGGGATCAAATCTTAAGATCATTATTCTATGTAGCAATTACTGTACAACATTCGGTTGCATGTTATCTACCTAATGTCGTTGTCCATGGATCTAAATCTATGGATGCAGCTGAGAGTTGAGAAACAGAAAGGGGTTGAATGTTGCTTTACATATGCATTACGTAAAGTATACAATTTGGTAAGGCTAATTGGTTTACATGCGTCTCGTTCTATGGATGTAGCTCGCTTAGCTATGCATGGTAACGGAGGAGGAAACGTTGGATCGGACAGCGACATGAAATTAGAACCATCTAGCCCTACGGAAAAATACACGTTTTCCCGATGCAGTAGTACCGGTTCGGTAAATACTCCATCTTCTTCGGCTCACAACACGGGTAAGTACTTTGTTTAAATATTTGATTTTCTATGCGAGCAATACGATTCTTTAAAAGCAAGAAAGGTTACTATCGATCGCGAACAAATCGTTTACAGAGGACGAAGATAGCGACAATAATATTCCAGCTATAAGTTACAAAGATCGTAGAAGAGAAGCGCATACCCAAGCGGAGCAAAAACGAAGAGACGCCATTAAGAAAGGCTACGATTCTCTCCAAGATTTAGTTCCAACTTGTCAGCATACCGACTCGTCCGGTTATAAACTTTCCAAAGCCACGGTACTTCAAAAATCGATCGATTACATACAATTTCTGTTGCAACAAAAGAAGAAACAGGAAGAAGAGCGCAATGCGCTTAGAAAAGAAGTTCTCGCGTTACGTATTATGCAAACAAATTACGAGCAAATCGTTAAGGCGCATCAAACCCAGCCTGGACATGCAGAAATGCGTGTCTCGGATGAAACTAAATTTCAAGTGGTAAATCTAATATCCATTTAACGATATTCTTATTATCTGGAACTCGAAAATGATTAAAGTACGAATATCATTACAGTTTCAGGCAATTATGGATCGTTTGTTTCAAACGTTTAACAACATTTCCGTGGCGAACTTTGCCGAATTGTCTGGATGTGTGTTCAGTTGGTTGGAAGAACACTGTAAGCCTCAGGTAAATTACTTACGTTATCCGTATTGTTCGTCGTATTATCTTCCAGAATAAATAGCATGTTGTTTATCTGCTGAGCAATATGTGTATGTTTTCAGACTCTACGAGAAGTAGTACTCTCGGTATTGCAGCAACTTAACAGCCAAATAAGCTAGTCGATTGTCTACCGTTAAAATCTTACTCGCACAATATATCTGTTTTACGATGTCCGTGGAATTTTTCTACAGGTACTTAGACCAATCATTAATAAAGTTACCAGGAAATACGGGAACATGCGAGTAGCATGTAATACGGGTAGCATAATGACTGTGCAGGGAATGCAAATAGAAGTTTATTTTATATACTAATAGTGACTTAGATGTAGCCACGATCATGGCATGGAATTCTCTCGTCAGGTCACTGGGAACCAAACGATGTTAAATATTTTTATCAGAGATTTTTTATTACACAAAGTGCTCCATACGTGTGTGTATATATATGTATACATATGTATATGACACCATATTGTATATATGTACCAATGTATCCGATTATGTATATAATACATGGATCTGCCATCCCGCAGATTGAAATGAAAGTTACGACCAAAGATTTATGTCTTCGTATACATAACATCAACAATGAAAGACATACTCTTTGATATTAATTTCATGTACAGGGTGGTCCATTTAATAGAAACTGCTCGATTATCTCAGTATTCGAAGACTGCGGGAAAGTGTTGAAGAAAACGTAACACTTGGATCTGGTTTGCGAAATCACCCTTTATCCTGAAATCATGTCAGTGGCCCTTACGTATAAAAATTACATTTGACCCAATCAATGACTCTTGGAATCATGCTTTTAGAAAATGATAACAAACTAGTAGAAAATAACATAACAATAATATAAGATATATAAGATAGAAAATAACAAACTAGTAGAGTGATTGCTCTAAACTGGATCACCCCGTACATTCGAATTCCCACCTAGCACCATCAATTCCCAGAGTTCGTAGATTGAAATGCGTATCTAAAGAAAAAGTGCCTTTAATTAGACTTTTTCGGATTCAGTCGGCATACTTTCTCCTTGCGTGATGTCGTTCAGGAGTATGGCGTCCATCTGTGGTCTGTTTGGATCGTCGGGTTCCCGGAGGGGATTTCGGGCTCGTCTTCTCTTTGATCTATCCTCCGGTCGGCAGCACAGATCGCGAAAGATACAGGCGTAACAAGCCAGCAACGCGGTCATCATCATCAGACCGCCGATCGCGAGAATGACAACCAAAAAAATTGATATTTCGTCGCCCATTT
Organism: Pemphredon lugubris; assembly: GCA_933228935.1. Taxonomy (NCBI): domain Eukaryota; kingdom Metazoa; phylum Arthropoda; class Insecta; order Hymenoptera; family Crabronidae; genus Pemphredon; species Pemphredon lugubris. Next base: position 52,167,677 of record OW121817.1, on the reverse strand, counting down.
TATTCTCGAATCGATATTTCTTCCTAACGTTACATGCCTGTAACATAAGTAGGTACATGTTAATAAACATGTAATGAAACTGTTGTTACGCGTATTCTTATCAAATGTCTCACAGAAATGCATCACATTTTTTGCTACAAGAATGAGTTAGATGCCTTCTTCACAGCGTAATCATTACGTATTATTATTGTTCCATTTCCACTTCGCTGCCTAACAATATTCATTGTTATTTTATTCTGGAAATAATGATGCTACGTTTCACGTAACGGGGAATAAAAGGTAAAGGTACTGTAAAACTAATGCTTTTACATAAAAGTGCTGTAAACACATCGAACTGGAAGATTTCCGTACGCTTTGTGCTTTTAAGTGTCTCTTTAGAAAACGAATATCGCGTAACAACGAGCACACGTGTCACGCCGACGCAAACGTTCCCTTTAAAAATTCTGTGTCGACTGCCCGTTGTCACTGTTACGAGGAATTTTATTTTTCCGCGAGGTCGACGGTTTTCGAACCCACCCGAGCGTCGCTTCGTTTTACATAACAATCTGTGCGCTAAGCTATTGTCATTTTAATACCAAAGACATGTTTCCTTTGGACATACGGAAATTCGATCTTGCGTTACACAACCGAATCCTTCGTCAGTTAATCCCTCATGAACTTTCACGCCTTTCCAAGGGACGTAAATGTTTTTTCACGTAATAATCCAAAGAATAATTCCTAACACGTTTCACGGTACTCATTTTTCGTAAAGTATTCATAAAAATGATTCCGGCAGCTCTCGTTCCGAAGCTTAGTTCTAGGCGTAGTTACCACAGATTAAAGATTCGAACAAACAAATCGGTTTTCTGGATTGTTATACACAGAATTACGGATTATTTTCAATACCGTGGATCCTGGAATACGAGATGGGAGATCGAATCTCTAGTGCCAGTAATCCGATTTATTCGTTGGAGGACACGTATACATGAAAAATCGCCGAGAGTGCAGTCTGTACAAAGTGTACTTTGCCAGATGAAAACTGTTGTGAATGTACGATTTCCTGTATGAAACAATGCGCTCGATCCTTCTTATCGAAGCGATCGAGTAGAGGTGGATGAGTAATGCCGTTTGCTATTCTCAAATATACATATAGTTGGATCGAGAAACACGGTAAATAGGAATCCCTCCATTTACACGGATAACAGACAAAATTATCTTTTAATCAGCAAATAAGAATTATATTGTTTGCCAGAAATTAGATTAAGGTACAACGACTAACGAGAATTTATCGCTATGGCATTATTATTAGACCGGTGCCTTTCCTTAATAATATAGCATGAGCACGAAGACGGAAAGTTTTCCCAAGCCCAAGAGTTTTTCCCGTTCCAACGAATCGAACGCTTCATCATGATAGTGCGCTCGATTTCTTGGGGCGGGATAAAATATGAGAACCATTCTCGTTGCTACAGCGTCAACCGAGTTGTCAACGTCGTTTCCCCCGATCGAGTTCCCAAGATTATTATACCACGTTACTTCGTTTGTCGCTACTGCGTATGAAGCAAGAAAAAGCGTACCTATTCATTTTTTCTGGATCGGGCATCAAGGTATTAAACGTATCACGTAAGTGACACTGGCTATTCGAATGCTACCGACAGGCGGCAGATTAAGTTTGAACAATGTTTTGATATCGAATGAAATGTTTAGACTTAATAATTTCGCCAGAATAAATTATATTTACGTCGAATGACTGGAGCTCGATACCAATTCCTGCTGGCTCGAATGTAATTTCCGTTCTACGAGCTAATCGATAATTTCGAATGTCAGGCACCGTAGCGCGTGCCGATAAAGTTTTAATACACGACGGTTGGGATTGAAGTCGTAATGAACAGTCACATCGTATGGGAAGTGTATTTTCACCGAGAAAAACTCGCGGATGGGTCTCCCGTAAGAGAATATTCTCCCATAATTAACAATTACGCGCGAGTACGTACGCAGTGGATACGGCCGTCGATATCAAGTTACTCCTGATTTTCGATGAAAATGATAATAATGCCCTACGGATTAATGACCGCGCGATGCGCGCTCGCATTATATCTAGACTCCTACACCGTAGATATTTATGCAAATACGTGTATTCTAGAAGCCGACAATTATAACTAAGCTGCGCTAATCATTCGTTTTCTAATTGCATTAACGAAATAAATTTCCGTTTCAGTCCCGCTTAATTACAGGCTTCGTATAAAAGGATCAATTTGCATAAACATTGGTCTAATTATATCATCGCGCACTCCCTTGAGAGAATTCTTTTAAAACTACTTTCAGACACGTCGTTCCTTACATCTAACACCGTTATACGCACCCTACGCATTATTATTAAATATATTTTATACTCAATGCAAAAAATATACATATTGCACGCATCGATATTCTATCCTCAAAATCGGTAAACAGGTATCCTACGATTTAGTAGCATAATAATAATCCATGTATCGTAGCCTTCGTTACGTTAACTTAAACGGAACTCCGAAAACCGCCTAGTGCCCGTTAAAATTAATTAACGTGAATGCTCACGGGCGACCGACACATCCCCCGCCTTGATCTTCCTTCGCCATTAGCATCTACCTAGATACACTACGTAATTATCCGTACACGAGGAGAAATGCTCTATCGGTTTAGCTCTTTGTCAGCGTATCGATTTACTCTCGGTTTACCAATGTCATTGCGACGGAAGTTACAATACGTTTCCCGAGCTCGCACGGTTGCTGATTTTCCTATGCTTACCACGAACCATGGCACGAGGGAAATCTACGCGATCCAACTTTATTTTCTATCCCGAAATCGTACTTCTTGGCGTGTATGGTCGTTGATTTTCCACCCCATTGATTCACGGTCATATTCACGGTTATTTCGCGAGGGTTTCGCTGGTAGATATCGATACTCTTATGGCTTCGGCGAAAGATGCCACGGTGAACGCGGATAATATCGTATACAGAATGTCTGGTTTTAGTGGGTCCTCTGAAATATTTGCCAAACCAATACCATACGCGATCTGGAAATCTCCGAAACGTCTCTACAAAATAATAATCAAATACGCTACGGGATTCTTCTTTCGAATCTTTAAAACATTTTTTTGTATCGTGAATTGTTTCAAAAATATTTCAGTGGATCGTTTAAAATGCTACGCCCTGTATTCCTCGCGTGTAATACGTTATACATATTAGCGTCAATCTCGTAGTCGGACCATTGATTTCGGTCCATTCGGACCATTCGTTGCAATGTCGGAACTAGCGGTAGGTTACGATGAAAAATGTATGGCAGTAACCGTCCGACACAAGCAGATATTACAGTGTCCGCAGGATTAATGAAATTTAATATGACTTTTCCTTGCTCGTGTACGGTGACTAGTGAAACGTAAATTGACTCGTGAGTAGAAAAGCGTAGATATATTTCTGACGCGTATAGACGAAACACCTTTCCTTAGTTTCGTCAACTTATTAGATTTTGATCCTATTGGCGTGTAATATTAATCTCCCAGGATACACAATGAGAAATTATTAATCACAACTTTCAATTTATCAGGATACGAATGCTTCATTGGTCTCGTAATTTTAATTATCCACGATACACGATAACCGTGAGAAATTGTATTCCCAACTTTCAATTTATCAGGATAAGAACGCTTCGTTCATTAGTTAAAATTAATTTAAGATCGCATTGTTCGCAACGCGAGGTTGGAACCGCTGTAATTCGTTTATACGCAGTTAAGGGTGAGTGAATGACGCGCAACTTCATTTATAAACTAACCGGTAGAAAATGACGGCAAGATTCACGCCCGGGGTAAAACCGAATTATACGAGAGCTGCGGTAAACATGGAAATTTCGTAAAAATGTCGGAATGAACTGACGCCCGGCGTAGCGAGGGAAACAGGGAGGAAAAAGATGGAGCGACAGAGTGAGACAAGAACGGGAGGAGGAGAAAAGAGGAATGCGAAAGAGGAGAGAGAGAGAGAGCGGGAGGGTGAGAAAGAAACGGAGATGAGGAAGAGAGCGAGAGAGAAAGAGGAGTGTATTGCAATTCAGCCAAGAATAGCCGGCACGATGAACCCTTATCCCGCGAAATGTAATGTCCCGACACACAAATTTCAGTATTTCGCCCGTCGAACAAAAAAATTCTAATAAACTCTACTGCCGCTGTACTCCGACGATTTTCTCGAGTCAAATTAAATTCATCCGACGAGCTCGGCTGCGATAACGTTAAGCGCACGCTGACGATAACTTGACGGAAAATGTACGAAAATTCGTAACGCGTCGGCTTTAATTCTGCACGGACAAAGAGGAACGTAGTTAGGAGTTGAAAAGCTGGTACAGCGATGTCATGAAAAAAAAAATGTGATAACAGAGACCCCACGTCGCGGGGAAACTGAATTTTCTGCATTTCGTTCCGTCAGAATTTTTATTTCCCAGCGACCGTGTTTTATCTCTTACGGCGGTGAATTGATACGTTTCGAAAGCGTCTTATCAAATTGTTCGGAAAAGAAATATCGAGCAACAGTTTCAGTCGCGATATCGAATACATTTATAACGCTTAGAGCGAAAAATAAGTATGCAGGGGAACCATATGTTACTTCCGATGCAATTACTCCGAATACAAATGGCCGAATTATTTCTTTTATTTCCACTCGTTGTAACGCCTCATATGCGCGTACGTTTCCGGCCAGAAGAGGATGGACATAAGATTAAAGACGATCGGAGAGTATGTATTCACTCCGGAACTCGGAATATTTCCGAGTTCCGTTCAAGTTACATCGGCGGTAGATAAATTCTCGTCGTCTTTCTTTAACGTTCGTTCCACTATTAAACGTCGGTGGTTTAATCACGCGAATCCATAGTGATGCACGTTAATGAGCAAAATGAGGAATTTAATACCAATTAATAAAATTAACGAGCGTAGAGAGAAATTTAATATCAATTAATCTCATATTTCGTTTCGTTCTTACTGTGCTTCGTAACGCGGCATTTTAATGTTTCGTAACGCTTTAAGAGTCGATTACCTTGCAGGGGTATTTCTCAGGAATAAAAAAATGTTGATACGTCAGCGGGCTTACATTCAGGAATACTTCCGGTTCCCCATCGTTTTGCAAGGATTCCTCGATCGAAATGGTGAATCTTCTCGTAAATATCGGCCCTCCGAAAGGTACGGTAATAAAGATTCCCTCGCGAGATTCTGTCCCATAATTTGGGACTGGAGTTATATGTATCTTCGCGACGATAAAGCTCGTGACAAAATACTCGCTCTATATCTCGAGAACTCCGCGCGGTACTTTTTTTTCGCGGATTTCCTGTTAACGGAAAGTTATTTTTCCAATCAGGCGATTATAAATCGCCTACAAAAGAGGGACGGGTTAAGCAGGACGTACGTTCACGTTGTTACCTTTCGCGCGTAAAAATAAATGCTTTTTCGTTCAATAGAATCATCGTCGCTTAAATATATTTTCACTGAGAGCTACTTTTTTTTAAGGATGTTTTTAATTAAGCACAATTATTTCTGCGCTTTACGTTGAACCGTATAGAGCGATCGAGATAGACGAGTTATCGTCAACTGCTTTCACCATAGTCACATTCGCGAAGCGTTCGTTGGAAAATCGAGGATCTTTGAATATTCCCTTTAATATTCTTTTTCTTTCACGTACACAGATCTTCTCGACTCGCGTGTCCCATTTTATTTACATCACAACACCGTGGCACGTGTGTTTCGAGGACGCACGATTTCCATTTCCTCGTCGACATCGCCGCGTCCCGTTGACCGAGGAAAAATTCAACGAACTGGAAGTACCACGACCAGAAAGTTCACGTAATCCGAAAGCGCGGGATATTACGACGCGTCTTCGCGTTTCCTCGTTATCGTTTCCAGAAAATCTGTTGGAGCGACACTCGCAGCGCGAAAGTCGCGTGAGAACTGCGGGTAGGACTGGTCCACGGATTCGCGCATCCTCACGAGTTTTGCTTCTCCTACCCTTCTCTTCGATCTATCTCCGTTACAGGATACAACGTCAAGGGAAGCTTGATTCTGGGTAAAATCTCACTGCGATCGTAATGGAGACGTAAATGATACCCGGTCTTTGCGCGTAGTTCTAGGATTTCGAGATGCCCGAGACCGAGCAAGCGATTTTAAAGCAACTAAAATCAGGGGCTCTTTAAACTTCTGGACGTCCTCTGCGATTTTACGCAAGTTTCATGGAAACAGTTTCGTTCTTCGCTTCGATCCCCCGTAGAAAGGTTACGGTTTTACGATCGAGATGAAAGTTCGCGGTAATATATAATAAAATTTCTATCAAACTTAAAAGTTAAATATTTAAACTGAAACAATTTCCGTGTTCTCGTTTCGTTGATGTAACATAAAATTTCTATTCAATTCCAAACTGAACGTAACAATTATTTAATTTTTTACATCAGCGTTTGGGCGAAGGACAAAGAGGTAACGTTAAATACACGAAATTCGCAAACGAAGTAATACCGAAACGGAATCTCATCCTTCGAAGCTTTTCCAGAGGTAAGAAAATCTAGGGTGGAACGTTACGATCCTCTTGGGAATCGTTCAATGCTTTCCTCGATAATAGACTGACGGATAACTGCGAAAGGGATCGAGGATTATAACCGAAGAAACGTCGCAGAATCCCAAATCGCGTACAATTGACAATTTTTTCATACGCTCGATGATAAAACAATGAACGAATAACGCGTTCGTGGATTTAGCGTTTAACGAGCGTCGGGAGAGCAAATTGTTTCCACAACGTTCTCCCAGTAAATTCAATTCTAACGATATCATTTGTCACGCCTCGACCGATACGTTCTTTATCCCCTTGTCTGACTCTACGCGCTCGATTTCCACTGACTCAGCTGAACGTCGGCTCAGTGTCTGGATAGTAAGGTGAGTTACTACTTACCATGAGGCAAGTTACACGAGGCGCGACCGCTTTTCACTTTATCATTGTATTCGCGCGCACACATCGTTGCGATTACAACGATGACCGTGGTTCGCTTATTTTACGAGAGAATTTCCGGAACGTAAAGAAATTTGCGTTCCATCAAATTTCAATGGTTTATTTTTCACGAATTCTACCGAAGTGCTTCGTCGGTTCGATGTTTTGCAATTTAAACTCGTTCGCTGCATAAATTCCCATACATATTCTTCTCGTACAATATTAAAGTGCAACAATTTCAAGTTATACATTGTCGATTGTTTCGGTTACGATAACGCTGACTGTTTGCTACGTTGCGTATACATTTTTTCGGAGTGAGAATAAATTTGTGCTTCGTACAATTTTACGATGTTTTCTCGGGTTCTATCATTCTTCATTTAAATGTTTCAAATCTTGGTATCGAGACGCTCGGTCACCGGGCAGGTTCCTCTCGTTGCGCAATATCAACGGGCAAAAATCTTGAATTATTTTATCGAGGCGATAACCGAGTGTCGTCGATTATACCTGAAGCCCTCTTGCCAGCGTCTCGACGAGCAATCGAAACTTTCCTCCCTCCTGCGCGTCAAACGAGATTCTCTTCTCTCCTCGAATATCGTTTGTCACAAGCTTAACGAGCCGACTGCCTCTCATTCTCCCTCATCTCCTCTGGCCTTTCGAATTCTCGCATACTCCTCTCGTCGAAAGGAGCAAATCTCTCCGGGGTCGAGTTCCGGCCAAAGTGGCTCCGGAATGGTGGGGCTAAGATTAGAATTTAGGGCACGTGACTGGGAACTATAGGGATGTCGCGCGTTACGCGCGTAGATACGCTTTCCTCGCTTCTACCGAACTTTTCTTTTTCTTTTTTTTTTTTGCTTTGCTTCACGAGGGAATCGTGTGACTCGAATCCCGAGTTGCCGATTAAGAAGTCACGCGGCTGCGTGCATATTAAATAAAATGAGAGAGAGAGAGAGAGAGAGAGAGAGATCAAGCGCGAACAAACGGATTTGTCGATTCCCCTCTCGTCACTATAAGTATTTACAATTTTCCACAGATTTCTTCCTACCGATACATAACAGGTAACGAGAATCAACGAATAAAGGTAAATCCGTTCACCGTTTACGTAAAAATCGATTAAATAGTTATTATTTGACTAAATCAGTACGATTATTATTAAATAGACGAAAATACTTTTCAGGGGCGCAGTGTTTCTCTTTACCGATTAGAAGTGATTACCGCTTCTACATCGAGCCAATGGTAAGCGATAAATAGTTGACACGTGAAATGATCTACCCTGATGAAATTGCGGTTGGTGTAACAACGTGAAACTGCTCGTCGGAAATAACACTATTGGCAAAGTAATAAATATCGATGACAGGATAAGATATCGCTCGTCGAACGATATCGATGATACTTTATTGCTCGCTTTATTCTGCCAATATTGTGCCACTTAGTAACGATTCGAGAACGTCTCTTTTATCGAAAATCGTTTGACCGCCGCGGGAGTAATTTCTTTGTTTAAATGTTGACAGAGCGATACGAGGAGGAGGAGGATGGGATGAAGCCGAGGGTAAAGCAATTTAAGAGACAGCGGATTTGTCCCGTTCGAGTATCGATCGGGGGATGAAAGATTTTACCCTTAATCACGCGGTATTCACGAGCTAAAAGTTTACGTATGAAAGCGCGAACTTTTCCGACTCTTTGCACCGACGATCGCCAATCCCTTTGGATAACGCGCGAACGCTCTATCCCGCAAAATCTCGAATCGGCAAAAACGCCGCGAGTTTATCGTTAATTACGTCTTGTTGCAATTTTCTCGGACGTCAGAACCGTTTTTGAAAGAAACCTTTATCGCGCTAAATTTTCGCCGGAATTACAGTTCGTTATACTCCATCCTATCGTCGGATAATTTATAAATCAATGTCCATCCATCTCGAATATCGAGCTTCGCAAGGAAGTACATATTGAAAAGTTGAGAGAGGATCCTACCCTCTTCCCTCCTCGAGGGGATTCAATCAAACTCCGGCGATTCGAAATTGATCGATGGCCCACAGCATTTTATTTTTAATAGTATAAAATCTGATTACGCGTCGCGAGCTGTGGCTATACGTATAACAGACGACCGGGGCTACTTCCCGTTAATAACCAAATTCACTTCGATTACGATAATTATTTTCGATAAGATAAGAAAGTTATCGTTTAGATCGCGACCTTCTCGTTGCCGTTCGTTCCCAACTTCCACCCTCGCAATAACAAAGGACGCCAGATATTAATACGGCGACCGTACCTTATTAAAATTCCCCGCCAGGTGCGTCCATCGAAGGTCCTTTCACCCTTTTCCATCCCTTATCGCGGGCCTCCGCCCTTCCCACTCTGACGGTAATTTCGTAAACCAACGTGGAACGGGAACTGCTTTCACGGGGAAGGAGCTTTTAAGCTGCCGTTTCTCACGACAGTGATGGAAAAATAGTCATCGTAAGATGTGGCGAGCTGCAGGCGGTCGTTCACCCTGTTACCGGTGAACCCCGGGTCACTGGATATTCCGCGTATGCAGTTGCGTGGTAATGCTACGTACGTACGTGTCAGTCTCAAATGGGATTTCCCTTGCCGTTCAATTCGCCGCAGGACGTCCGTGTTACACCACGAACGCGGGATTATGCGTTAGCGAAATTCATGTACGCCCAACTTTGATATTCCTATGTGTTTAACCGTCGCCTTCCAGCAGTTATGCTTTGTACTTTAAAACCGACGTTTGTTAAAGTGTAAAAAATCGTAAACTAAATATCGATTACGCACCAAACGCGTGGAGCGGTAAATCGGGTAAAATTACGAATCGCTATGCGAAATAAAATGTCAATTAAAGAAAAAAGGTCGACGATATCGTCCACGGTACAATAGCGCGTCTAATGGAACATTAAAATCAATTTCTCGCATTTTCATTAATAATCCGCAGAATTCCTACCCAATCCCGGCGTTAATTACTCGCTCTCTAGATACTTAATTACCACGCAATGTCGCGACACGAATTTCTTGTCACGTGCAATATTCAGCCAGCGGTTACAATGAGGACTGCATTAGCACGCCATTATAATATTGGAGCGTAAATGCAAATACGTATTTCGACGCGGAAATTTCGAGATGTCAGTGTCGCGTTGATACAATACAAATGAAAGATGCGAGTATATTTTTTTCAAACATCGATATCAAGATAAAATTGTCAAACGAGATTGAATTACAGTCGATTATAAAAATAATAGTTAAAAATTCGATTAAAAAATACTGGGTAAAGGTAGAACAGCAATTGTTCAATTTTCTATTTGATGAGACTGTCGAGGGTTAATTTCCATGGAAAGAGAGTCTTTGAGCCTTGACGCGTCTATTATTCCCTTAATCCGGCGAGAGAAATGAGTTTCTTCTCCTTGCGCCTGAAGAGAGTTCATTACTTATCGGAAGAAAACAATCCTTTATCCGTCGCATCGTTTTCATTCCACCGACGACTCCTTCCTCGAACTATACGTTGATAACCGTGACCTATATTTTCCGCGCGCAGCGATCCGCGAGCCTTCTTCGCTCAAGTTAATCTCGCCCGATGACGGACTTTTTTCAAAAGTTCCCTCGGACGACTGTTGTTCATACCCCGAACTTCCACGAAATCTGTAGCATGCAATATCGTTGTTCCTCTTAACCCGTAATCGTATATTTTTAAGTCGCGATGAAAGATCTCTGCGAGAGAAAATTTCTACAACCTTGCGTCGAGTGTCTCTCAATCCGGAGATAGCGCGTCTCTCAGAAGACCTCGTAATTCCATGATTTCTTGTCGCAAATTTTCCACATCGCTCTCGTCTACCTCTTTATTTTTATGCCTAAAGTATCGTTGCACCAGTTGCGATATTACCATCGAGAAATCCTTGGTTCTATCACCTTCCGGGATTTCCTATCGGATCAAACCATCGAGTAGTGGCGCTTATAAATAGTTATACTATAATATATAATTATAAATAGTTATACTATAATAGCGATTAATTATAGATTATGGGCGATTTGTATACCAGATAAATTATAGATCATTCATTGTATTCGGTTATAGATCGATAATAGTCTTATCGTCTATATTTAATTACAAAATCTTTGAATCTTTTTTGTTTAAAGACTGTAAGTATCGTTCTCTCACGCAAATCGAATAAATTAATAATCGTCGAACTACGTTTCCGGTAACCTATTTATTTTCGTACTAACGATGTAACAGCAGTGACTCCAATCAAATCTCGCTCGCTTATCCGGCTGCGGTTTAACGAGTAGCTTTACATACTCGACCACATTCAGAAGACCGGAACACGCTTGAAGTATGCTAAGCGGCGGCGGAAGGGTCGTTGTCAGCATGAAATCAACGTAGACCTGAAACAATTGGTTAATTGATTCGCGCGTCGGGATATCCTTCGAATATTTATAATACCTCTGTCCGACCGAAAATCCATTCCACTATAACGTTATCGGTGACCTTGGTAAATGTATTCGACATACACGCGATCAGCATGTTCAGTACGACTATCACGGAGATGAACTCGAACCCTGAAGAGAGATCGTTAACTCTGAACGCGAACCATTAAAATTGAAATACGTGTTGATCGCTGAACAAGCTTGATTCGTGAATTTATTACTTCCAAGGTAAAAAAATAAATATCGCTCGCCATATAAATCAAAGCCGTTTGTATCGCGAGATACGAGAACTGTTTGGGTATAAATGATTAATTAATTGCGATCTAATAAATTTGTCGGCATACATTCCGGGCATACTTTCAGTTTTTGAACCAACGATTTGTGATACGTACCAGCGAAAGATATGTAGCCAATAAGCTGAGTGAAGGCGTGGTGATTGATGACGGTTTCCACTTCCGTTTCCCCCGGAAGATTTTCATTTACCACGTCCGCGCTCTCGACGGGACTCATGCAAAACACGGCCCAGAAAAGAGTCTTCAAAGTAGACGCGAAGTCGACGAACGAACTGACTTGTTGCGTCTTGAGTTTTGTCTCATCGTCGATCTGGACCATGTCTTTGTAATACTGATACAGCTTGCAGAGGCCTAAAAAGAAAATGCGGATTCTCCATCAGTGGAATTTAAAGAGAACTCGGAAGATTCGTACGAACGATAATTTACCTGCGGCGAATGCTAGAAGAATGATCGTGAACAGCACTATAAATTTCGCAACGTCCTTAATCATTTTGCCGAGCGAAAGCTGAAGGGGGCCGAGATGGTAATCAATCTGGCAAATGAACATCAATTTGAAAAATGCCATGATTGTTGCTAAGCAGTAAATTCCCTCCGCCACCAAGGTGGGATCGTACTTGTGCCAATATTTTCGCTCTAATTCGTGCTGTCCATTTATCTTCACGTCTATCGCTGCGGTTATCCAAAAAAGAATAGTGAGGAAGAAGAGAAGTAGCATAACCATCTCGTACCTAGAACGATAGAAAGTTTGTTAGAATCTATCCAGCATGTAACACCCGAACGAACGATCTCAAAACAAACAACGGAGACGGTACTTTAAAGCAAATATCCGCCCTCTAAAATACACGATGAGTGGTAACCGTAAATATCCAGTATCCCGTTACTTACGAACAAAAAAAAAGAAATTGTTAAAATTTGATTAGTCTTACCAGTACCAAGGAGTCGTGAAGAATCTGTGCGGTCCGTGAACGATGCACAGACGAATCGCCGCGAATATATACGTCATGATGTAAATGATCAGAATCCATTCGCATCCTGAAGAAACATCCCGAAATCAGAACTCGAAGTGGAAGCTGTCTCTTTCTACTTTGGTTATCAGGTGATCAGGGGGGGGGGGGGATTTGTATACCGGTGTTAGGTGGTCCGCGAAGTTGTTCGCTCTTATCGGCATTAGAATGTAGAAAAACGACGAACAGGAAAACTAGATAGCTCGCGGTCGCCGACAGAAATTTGTTGACCGGCGTCCCCCAGAATTTCGACTTCTTCGAGTTCGGCGCCACGGCAACGACGACCGCCATAAATGGTAGCTGGAAGATACGCAGTATCACCCAGAAACATTTTCTCCACATGCTCATCACTTTCCAGTCGTACCATGCGCCGATCCAGTTGCTCTCGACCAACTGCAAACGCGTTTTAAACTTTATTCGATTTATAAGAGGGCAGTCGATTAAAATGATGTTTCGTTGAGAACGCGTTCAGACGCTTTTAGTATGCGTGACACGCACCGATTGAACACTACAATACTCGATACTTAAGAATAGAAAATTACATTTAAAGTTAGAAGAGGCTGGGTGAACACTCGTTAACACTAGGTTTACGGAACACGACATTTTTTATGAGATTACAGAAACCGTTTACATATTGCTTCTACCGCTTGCAATCGACTTTTATTCATTTAACGGGACAAATATATTATATAAAAATTGATTTTCTTTACAGTTTTCTAATTTTGAAATTCTGCATGTGGTATACCCTATGTGATCAAATTTACGCGTATCGGTAGAGATAGATATACAAGAAATGTCTGTAAATCTAGTGTTAAGGAAATATCTGTGTTACGACCTGCTGCACATTCGAATGAGCCACGAACGTCTTCTGATTGTAATGCAATGCGAACAACAATCGTGGATACATGAACTTGGAAGAATGCGCGAAGCCCGTGGATTGTTTTAATATCACTTCCACTTCCTCGATTCTCCGGGCACAGCCGATAAGATCCGTAGCGAACTGAGTGAGATTCTGTGGAAAGCGTAAAACTTGCTGGCTCTTATCCCGCTAAATCGTATCTTCGAGAGTACCATGCATAAATAACGTTGACGAACCTCGGAAAGTTTTTTGTACTCGTAATAAAATTCTCTATCGAAAGAGGCGGCGTTGTCGAGCTCGAATGACAATTTGAACGCCTCGAGAATCGGGTCCTCGCAGGTTTGACAAATGTACGCCGGATTCGATATGGCCTTGTACAGAAATAATCGCATTTTCTCCACCGTCAGTAGATCGGCTTCTTCCCTATCGTTTCTGCGCTATCGGGTAAAGGAGAGTCATCGAGAGACAAGGTATCGTCTCGGGCCAAGTACAAGGTACCATGCCAGAACTAGACCTTGTATCTTTTTTCCCGGAAAGAACGAACGGGGTTTTCCGAGTCAGTCAAATAGCATTAAAAAAATGAATTCTTTTCGAAAGTGCAATAAGCCTTCGGTCGTTTTTTCCATCGAGATTAGCGGCGATTATGTCGTACTTGCAGATCTCGCAATTGCAACTAGGCGGATGCGGCCTCTCGATGGTGTGATGTCGCGCTCGCAACATATCGATCATCTCGAAGTGTCCGCACTGAGCGGCGACGGCGAGTGGAGTCGCGTCGTCAGGAAAATCGGCGCTGTGCGTGACACCGACGTATTCGAGGCCCGGCGACAATTCCTGGAGTTTGTCCATAATGAGCATCGCCATCTTCGGTTGATTGTCCCTGACCGCGTGGAGATGCGCGTCACCTGGATCGATCTCGGGTTGACTCAGAAGGTACTCCACCATTTGCATGTTTCTATCACGAACCGCGAGGTGAAGAGCGGTGACACCCTGGAAGGCGTAGATCGTATTAATTCGATTTGAATATCTTACCAAGCGTAACGTTAGTCTCGGCGAGACGAGAAATTTCTCGAACGGGACCTTTCGCAGACCCACTTATCGTCTAAGGATTTAATTATTATTTTTAAAGCATCGAAAAATGGAGGCGCGAGAAATACTACTCGCATTGAAAAACCACGGCCGTAAATTGCGATCTTGAAAACGCGCGCGTTCAGTTTTAAAAATTTCCCAAAAATTCACGCGTCCACGAGTTCTGCAAACAATTTGTAGACGCCCAGATCTTGCGGTTTTCCACGTTTACGAGGCTCCTCTCGATTCCATCTCCCGCGATGCCCCTTCCCTGCCCCGGTGAAATCGACTTTCAAAGTACTATCTGTTGCCTTTTTTTTTTTTTTTCTTTCCGACCGTGCGCCCTTTTTTAAAGCGAAGAATGGGACGACGACGTTTGTCGCCCATCTGCGGCGCGTTTACGTTTACAGAGGCGGCCCACGGCAATGGGCCCGCCGGCCCCATTGTTGCCCGTCGGCATCGGTCACAATATTCCTGTGATATCCTGGCTTTTCGACGGGACCCCAGGGGGACCTATGTACATCCACACGCAGGGTCACAATGCCACCTTGTGATATATGCCCAGTGAAGGACCCTCACCTTTCACGATCGACGTGCCAGCTGTCGGGCTTAACGCCATCGTGACTCGGTCCGATTTTCGCGTCCGGGCAAATATTTGTCTCTGCTTTTTATAACCCTTCGTCGCGTGCACATATGCTTTTCTAATAACTCCTCCGTGATTGCGAGTTTCGATGTTCCCGTGGCTGACAATCTTCATTTTTCGTTAGTAACGCTTTAAGGAGATTATTTCGGTTATTATCGATTATTTATAACGAAAATGCGTGCCAACGCGAACAAGATTGGTGGATAATGGAATTTATAGGCGGAGCGATCGGTCGAATTAATATTTTCTCTAACAATACTTTAATCGTTTCGAGATTCGTAGACATTCCCGAGATTGACAATTTTTTACCGTGACGCGATACGATTTTCATTTCCACGTGATTCTTTGATGGCGACGTTTCGATTAAAGTACGGCGCAAAGGTTTGCGAATTCCCGAGCAGATGCGATCAAGGCCCGTGATATCGAGACCGTTAAATCAGTTTTCGTTTAATGGAAGTTTGATGACCGCGGGACTCGTCGATGTTCCCCGCAGTTGGAATATTTCACGGTAAAGCGTCAGGATCTACGTTGCCGCGGTTCCTATTGATCGCGATGGTTCGATTAAACTTCGTAACGCGAAGTTTTGCGAAATGGTCGCAGAGCTTCGCGGATCCTAGATCATCGGCAATAAAACGAGAGCAAACGCGAGTTCGGTGGATAGCTCGCGCTCAAGACGGTGGCAAGGGGATTCCCGGATGGAATTTACAGCGGGGCGGGTCATTTGAATAATTTTTATCGGTCCTCGGCTGAAACCATTGTCTTGTAAAGGACGGCCTGAAATATGGCCGGCGATATACGGAGGCAGGCAGCTTCTTTCATTCCGTTTCTCTCCCTCTTTCTCTCCTTCAGTTTCGCCCTCTTCTTCTTCTTCCTCCTCCTCCTCCTCATCCTCCTCCCTCCTCCCTTCTCCTCCACCACCACTCTCTTCCTCAGCCCGTTCCTCTCTTTCTCGCTCCACTCTTCTCCGCGATGAGCCGCTTCGGCGGTTTCAGCTTCAAAGTGAAACGAGGGTTGGGCTTCTTGGGAACCCTGAAGAGAGGAGGACGACACGACGCGGAGCAGAGAGGAGAAGGGCTAACATTCCACGGGGGGTACGTGTTTCTCTACGGGGTGAAGATCTGAGATAACGAGACCTTGTCTCGCTTTCGCTCTCCTTCTCCGATTCGGTTCTTTCTGGACCCTGCTCCTTGGTTTCTTCTTCTTCTTCTTCTTCTTCTCCCCCTTCTTGTTCTTCCGTCCCCTCCTCCTCCTCCTCCTCCTCTTCCTCTTCTTCTTCGTCTTCTTCTTCCTCAGCTCTCAATGCTGCCTTCCGCGACCAGGGTTGACGGCGCTGCTCTTTGAACTCGGGACACGGGGGACAGTCTCGCGTAAATCACCGGTGGAAATGATCTTGGGAAAGGAGCTGACAGAGTTTCGTAGATTCGGCACGAGAAGGAGGAAAAACGAGCAGCCTCTTCCTTTTACCACGGGAGTTTCGGTGAATCAACGTAAGTGGCCGGCCGCACTTAGGGTTAAGTTGTGGGAAACCGGTGATCGGAGATAAATCCGAGGAACTTTACGAGCTACCTCGGAATGAAGTTTCCTCGTGTACATTCTGTTCGGCTGTGGTAAACATTCGTTAATTCCCCATTCCCAAACCGACATATCCTCTAGTTTCTGTTTAAATTAACGAATCGTTCAACCCCGCGACGATCGAACGCGATTCGACGAACACGTTACCACCGATCACACGAGTGTCTCGAAATAAAACTGTATTCTTACCTGAAAATCGATGGCGTTGACGTTGAAGTCGGCATTGGTCTCGAGAAACGCCCGCACATCCGAAACGTTTCCGATGGAGACAAGATCGAAGAATTGCTTCTCCGAATCTCGCAAATGCGCAATTATCACGCTCTCTCGCTGAAACATTTTGGAAATTGTTATTAAAAGTCTCTGGCCACGTTACCAGGGATAGAGACCGCGCAAAGTCAGCCGGCGAAGAAGATATACAGCCGCGTCGCGACGCGAAACGTAAAAGAAAACTCGAGTCGAATTAATTAAAAGTTTCGCGAGAACGTTAGAAAAATGATTGTCCCTGTCGAGAAACCATTGAACGAATGATCGGTATTCGTTAACCTCGAAGCGTATGTCCTCTCTCTCGAGACTCACCCTTCCCAGCTCTTCCTCTTCCGGTTCTTCCGCCATTCTAAGCACGCGTTTGGCTTAATCACGGTGGCACCTTTTGTCGGAGTAATCTTTGTCACTTGGAAGAAGTGACAAAGAGCGGGTGAAAAGCATCGGGAGAGCCTTTGCCGTCGCGTAACTTTTACAAAAGAACGCGTTGCGACAAAGGAACAGCGACAAAAGTGAATTTCATTAAACTTTTGTTCGACCACGCGTCCTCGGAACTCTCCGTTCGAGTTAACTCGTCGTTCGAGGCTTTATTAAAATCATTTCTATCGATATCGGGACGCATTACGTGGGTAACGACGGGTTAATATTATCGCGTAACGAGTCGTATTACGCGAACGTCGAGGTAGAATGACGTTACGTCTGTCGCGGGACGTTCGTTAAACGATTTAAAGTTTTTAATTGTCGAATCGAGAGCGCCGGTTTACGAGTACTAATTCCTTAACAATCAATCGTCGAAGCCATCCATAAAATCGTGTATCGAGCGAGTCAATTAAAGTACGAACTGGCTCGATTAAGTCAAATCAAACTGCTTTGAGAGCGAAAGTGTGTCAAGTAGGTACTTCGGTTCTGCCTCCCCGTCCTCCGCGTTCCCCTACCCCACCCTCCCTCCCCATCCCCTTCGCTCATTTCCGATTCAATCGCACGCCGAACGAATTACAGGTAGGTAATAAACACCACGCCGTTTTTATGATCTCGTTTAATGATTTAATTCAATCTATCGACGGTATATATACATAATTTATAATTTGTTTTTGCGCTACGTACAAATAATAATATAATATAATAATATTAATAATAATTACTATAATATAATAATATATAATATATAAATTTCTGGGTATAACTTAGGTGTCAATGTGGTTTACCGCTGAAGCCTAATACATATAATAAACCGTCTCGCGTCGGGATAGAATTGTTATTACTACGATTCGTGAGCCGACAAGCCGGAGGAAAGTAATGCAATCGTGACTTAAGGATTACTATACAGGAAATTCGAGGGTTATCGCGATTCATAGATGCGTGCAGTGCTAAACGTAGGCAAATGAAATGCGAATAAAGTTAACGAATTTGGCGCCGAGGCGGCGTCGTTGCGCGTTTCCTCTCGAATTATTCTCGAGGAAGGGAGGTTGACGCCGCGAACAGCAGACTATGTACAATGATACCCTTTTTCTCAAGCGTGGTTAGCATAATTCTATGCCGCTCTTAAGTACAGACGCGATACTCTTCTTCGCCCACCGAATCTGTCGCAACGACTAAACGCGCAAAAGCGGAAATAAAAGCGTGACGCGACGGCAGTGTATCGTTTGCCGTGTGATCGAATTAAATTTACACAGAGATTAGTGAACTCAACGAATAAAAATTTGTTAATACTCGCGGTCGTCGTTAAGGATTAAAGATCAATGCTACGATTACGATCGCGATATCTTCGGATCTTTAAGGACTAAAGGGCGTTCGCGAAACAAAAAAGAATAGAAAGAACAGTACGTCGCGCTCAACAAGAAAGTGCCTCCGATCTAACGATTAAAGAGTCAATAAATTATCGATTAAAATAAACGCCGGCCGTGGTAAGGGACAGAATTTCGTAATTCTTCGATCAACGCCTTCCCAAGCTCTCCGTAGGCGCTAAACGTGATATAAATAAATTTTCAATGAAATTTCTTCGTATACTAGTCGTAAGTTTAATTTTTATCGTCCACTCGACGCGCTGGGTTTCGAACGTAAATCCTTCGGGAGGCACGATTCATAGATATCTGTTAAGGAATGAGGAAAATAGATATTTATATTATATACTCGTATTATACACACGCTACATTATTAAGAGAAAAGCTTCGATCTTCTCTAAAGCTTTGTTTTCTTCGTCCTACATGTCTAATATACTACACGTCACTCGGTGAACGGAGGTGGGTCACTGGCCAATAAATTCGTGTCTCTCTCTCTCTCTCTCGTTTCTTCATCATCGCGAAGGCGTCTCTCGCGCCTCGAGTACGTTCTCCAAAAATCGTCGAGAGAAACGAGCTGCTCCCTTCTCCCGCTCTCTTCCCTCTAAACGCGATCGTCTTAGACGACGCGCAATCAACTTTCGTCCCGAACGTTATTCAACAAAAAGAATGACGCGTACAAGTATTTCTAGCGTTGTCCAGAGACGATCCACGTTCGTCGAAGACTCGCGATCGCGATCGATTCCCTTCATCTCTCTCTCTCTCTCTGTACATC
Source organism: Pemphredon lugubris (assembly GCA_933228935.1). NCBI lineage: Eukaryota > Metazoa > Arthropoda > Insecta > Hymenoptera > Crabronidae > Pemphredon > Pemphredon lugubris. Next base: position 52,148,055 of record OW121817.1, on the reverse strand, counting down.
CTCTTCCTCCAGGACGCTCGAACTCTTCTTCCTCGCTACGAAACGTCGACGTAACGAGGCCAACTTCTAGGACGCGTTTCACGGTCCCTCTTTACGCGACGAGATTCTGATCCTTTTCCACCCTTGGACAAGGACGTTCAATTGTACACCATCTTGGCGGGCATCACGTTGGACGCCACCCAGTACAGGAATGAGGCGTACCAGTGAATACCTTCCGGCGTCGTCGTTCTACCGACTTCACCGTCGAGCCTCTCCTCGGTATGTCTAACGTTCACCGGATCGCTGGCCACCCTCCTGACGAACATCGACTTGAAGTCGTTCCAGAGCCGAAGCGGAAGGAAAGCGTAGTGCGCCATTTCCTGGCTACCGACGTAAGCGTAACAGGAAGCGACGACGTCGTCGACGAGGAGGGTACCTTCCGTCGTCAGGGGAGCGAAGATCCCTTCCTCGAGGACGAGCCTTATATCGATCACCACGTCCCACCGCAGACGATGCTCCACCACCTCGTTCTCCTGATCCTCCGACGAATCCCTGACGAGTATCCTGTCGCCGGATCGCACGGCACCGGCGAACGTCGAGGATCTCCCCTGCACCGGTACCAGGTGCGACGGCGTCAGGGTCAACACGCGGCCCGACTTGGTGGTCAATCGAACGAATTGCCTCCTCTCCGACAGTGATCGATCCAGGAAGGCGATCACCTCGCTGTAGACGACGTCGCCGCGAGAATCGAGGGCGGCGATGCGTTCGCCGAGCTCCACCTCGTCCAGTCTCTTCGTGGCGCCGTCCGACGTTCTCACCAGACTCCTGCCGGGGAAGCAACCGCCGGATTTCGCGGCCGACGACGATTCTGCGAACAGACCATGAAGAACGTTGAGTTAATTGCGAGGTTTAAGACACCTCGTGATTCGTTTCGCGAATGGTCGAAGGAATTTCTCGAGATCGGACACTCGTCACTTCGATTCCTCCCAAGCTCCCGAATGCGATCCGTTCGATCGATCATCGTGGTAATCGGATCCGTTCGTGCGGTCTCGAGACGGACAGCGGACAGCGCGGAGTCGTCGAAGCGAGAGCGCAGGGATAAAGACACGCGTGTAATTACCACCGTCGTGGGAAGTTTGTCGTGAGTCCGGCGTCGTGTACGGAGAGCATCGCCGCGGTGTCTCCGTAACGACGACGGAAGGACCGCGCGGGGGGGGGGGGGGGGGTTCTTAGAATCTTTCCGAGTTATCGCGCAATCGAGGCACGATTTCCCCCGTGGCGCCAAACTTTTCCACCGTACTACTCGAGTAGAAATTGCCAAATCTACGAGCCGCTCCTCTCGTTTCAATTTAAATTTCCAAGGGCGACATTACGCTTGCATCGATCCGAGCCTCGTTAAACCGGCAAAGAAATTTCATCCTCGTATTATTCCTGCTTACTTGCGGTCCCATGAAATTCGAAAGTAAACTCGTTTCTAAATGCAAATATCTCGAACTTCCTGCGGTCTTTCGATCGCTGGATCACGGGGACCCCTCGCGCCGTGCGTGAATAATGCAACGCGTAGATCGAAGGAAAGTGAAAATCGGTCGAACATCGAGGTCCCCGAACACGCGCGACTTGCGTTCATCGCAAATCCCCCTCCGCGGGCACCCCCCCCCCTCCCTTTTTTTTCCCTCCGTCACCAGTTAACCGTTCGCCCTACGCTCGTTTCGTGCCTCGACACGTATCGATTTCCCGCCGATTTTGACGCTCGACTTTAATCCGAGCCGACAGGCGGGCCTTGATTTATCGACATTTATGTATTTGGAAATCCGAGCCCCGAGCCTGGCCCCGAGGAGCTGCATGCTCCGCCGATTACTCTCATACGCGTTTACGAAAGCTGAAAGTAACGCGGATGAACCCCGTTCATCGATCTGCGCGTGGTAGAACGGCGCATGTCCGCGTTATTTCGAACTTTACTACTACCGCGACTCACTATCAGTTTCGATTAACGGTGTACAGATTTTTCGCTTTTCAAATCATCCCAGAACTCGTTCGTGATAAGATTCTGTGAGGACTGGAAGATTTTAAAATTCAAAAATTCCCTAACTCTTGTTTATTTCGATCAAACGCACGAATAATTCGTAAAGCCGAAAATTTGCGATCGATGATCGAGTATCTTAAAGTGACTGAGAATAAATTAATTTAAGTTCTTTGACGTTTATTTCTGTTCTCAGTCTGTCGATCGTTCGATTGTTTATCGTTTAACCCGTAATTTGTTTATTACTCTTTCATCGAGTACGATCATTTTCTGCAATACCCCGTCGATCTAGAGAAGTCGGTAAACCAGACAACTTCTCATCAACGAAGAAGGCAGTGGCGCAACGCGTGGATGGTTTTTGCGCGACGGAAACGTCAGTGGTGCTCCGTCCAAGAGTTTGTACATACATTGGTCGATGAAATATCGTTTCAATATACCGAATATTATCGTCGTAAAAAAAAAGTCACGGTTCAGATTTTTCGCGGTACGCGTGATAATGTCGTAATAGTTGAAACAACGCGACGTAATATCTTTCGATGATCTACGATGATCGATGAACGTCAAACTAGGTATAAAGAGAAAATGAGTGACCAAAATACTTTTAGCGATAAAATCGATACGTGACTCCCTCGTTTCTTATCGATACGAATACGCACAGCCATTATTTATACTCGCGTAACAGACGGAGAATAGCCGTGATCGAGCGGCGTCAAAATATGCGCGTCAATTTATTAATCCAATTGAATATGACACGAAAATTATTCGGTAAGAATCCAGAATCGTCGAGCGTCGAGCGCGAAAGGTAATCGAGGAATTAATCGATTAATTTCTGCACCGTTATTCGACCAACGGCTCCTCCGGCGCAACAAATAGATTGTCTCCAGTACGTGAAATTGGAATTTACACGGAAATTAATCGAGGCTTTCGAACTAGCGGAGCGTAATTACAATTTACATGGGAAAATTGTCAACAACCGTCACGGTTTCGCGTCCCATCGACCCGTCGCTAATTGCCTTTTCGTTTACGTCGGCTCTCGTTAAATTTTGAAACAATGGAAAACGTGAAAATCACTCCTCTGTTAGTCTACCAGACCCTATTACAATTTTCACAAACGAACATCCGACTGGATTAAAAAAATTGCCGAACTTTCTACGCGTTAATCGATAAATGTTCTAACGAGTAATCTTCGGTGGAAATGTTTCATCTCTAAAATGTCCCGGGAAGCTTAAGATTCACGAATTAATCGCAAAGTTAAAGACCGCACAGCTTTTCGCTCAATCCAGATGTAAGTAAGAAAACTGGTTAATCTTCTCATAATCCGTGAAGAGTACTTACCAGATTTGACGGAACAGTGAATGTGCGACCTGGACTCGTAGTAAACCCAGTCGAAACCTGCTTCGACGGCGAGCCTCGCCAGCATCCCATATTTCGAGCGATCCCGATCGCTCGTTGTCACGTCGACGGCACGTCCCTCGTAATGCAACGAATCCGTCGCATGTTTTCCCTCCTCGTCCCATCCCTCCGTCACCCTCAGCTTCACTCCGGGCCATTGATTCATCACCGAGATCGCGAGGGTGTTCAGTTTCTCCTTGCACCTCTGTAACATAATACGTTTCACGTTATTCGCTGCTGACCAACGAGGGTTACCGAATTCAATATTTGGGATTGAGATACCCGTGACCAATGTGACCTACATAAGCTTCTTTTTTTTTCATCGTTTCCTTACGCGTACGTAACTGGATACTCGTAATGAAAATCGAAACAGTAGTTCATCGAGAATAAAATGATATTTCCAGCTGACTTTAGAAAACTCGGAGAGAGCGCGTTTGAAAGAAGAGGATTATCGGCTACGGTTGTTCGATTTTTCAAAGTATCGGCACAATTCCCGGTTCGATATTTCGCTGTAGTACTCGGTCGAACGGATAATAGAGAAGCGCATATAAATAAAGAAGAATGATTTCGTTCGTAACAAATATCGAAGTTGAGAGCAAGATTTTCCGAGAAAGATTATCAAACCATATTTTCCGTAATTCATAATCCCTCCGAGGCTCGTCAAACGAATTACAATTTAGACTGATTACAATTCTAAACACTGCGTGAAAATATAAACGTTAAGACCACCCGAAAGTGTGATACGCGACAGGATTCGACAATGTCTTCCCGAATTTCTTGTTTCAACGAACCTCCCCAAGTTTCCACGAAGTTTCCGCTTAACGCGATTTACTTGGCCCCAGTGGTGGGCGCGGTGCGGGGAGAAAAATGTCAGCGATTTCACGCGGATGCGCGCCGGAAAAAGGCGTCGTGCCGTGCGTAACCGGCGCTGCCAGGTAAACGTAGGAACCACGGTGAGGTGCCGGAAAACGAATGCGTGTTTTGACCGGTCACGAGGAGCAGACGGACAGGAGGACCTTTAAGGGGGGCCCTTTAAGGACCGAGCCCGTGGCGAATCAGGAGGCAAACAGGAGTATAAATACGACCGGTGTCGAGGATCATTCGGTCACGGCGATCCTCCTCTTCTCGTTCTCTTCTTAACTGACCCACTCTCTCTCTCTCTCTCCCTCTCCCACCCCCCTCCTCCCCGTCTCTCTATCTCTCTCTCTCTCTCACTCCCTCGCTGGTCTTCTACCTGACCGGTGCGCGATCACCAGCAGTCAGTAAGAGCGTAGGGGGAAACCGAGGAAGAAGAGGATACTGACTTCGTGTGACGGGAAGCAGCATGGACCCGTGTAAACCTCGGTTAATCCGGAACGCGGCGTATCGAGGGCGCGAGAAACCAAAAGCAAAAGTTCCCATTGACGTCGGGCCGCGACGCATTGTCGTGAGGCTCCGCTCGGCCCATCCTCGGTCGGTGTTTAACTCGATTCCCGAAGAGTAATCGCCCACGCGGAGCCGCCTCATGCGCCCCGATGAATCCTTACAAGCGAGCAAAACTTTTTCACGCCGCGCTGCCTCGCTCCTCGCCTTTATTCACGAGCGAGTCCGCGGAAGAAGGCAATCCCCGAAGGTTCTTTTCGCGGTTGCAAAGTCGCAGCCACTTTTCCGTCGACGGGATAACCAGGGATAATGGATGCCGTACGATGCCGAGAGTCGTGCGCGGGATTTTAATCGGTTGTCGTTAAAATATTAACGTTACGTCCTCGAGCGCACGGAATTCTCCTACTTCGCGCGTAACGAGGTAACTTCTTTTCACCGTAATCCACGCGACGAACGCGTGAATTCTGATGGAGTATCGATGGACCATCGATCGTGGACGCTGAACGCTTAATCAAGAGGCAAGGTCTTGTCTCTGGATAAGTATAGAATTAAGCGAGAATTAGACCTTGTCTCTCTCTCTAGTCTGATAATGACGGGAAAAGCGTAGAGATAATTATTCGGGCGAAAAGAATCGAAAGGATCCGAAGAGACGAGAACTTGGGAGCGTTCATCGGCGTCTCTTTCAGCCGTCCGTATACACCGCCACTTTATATTCCGCGACCGCGACGGACCCTTTCATCGAGAATTCGCCCAAATCCTTGCCAATCGTACGCGGTGTAATCGGACACGGGTGACTCGCGGTGTACCGGCGACAATACGAGAAACACGGCGAGCGCACGATGTTCGAACGCCGGGCACGAAACGAAAACGAAAACGAGAACGAGAACGAAACGAAACGAAACGAGGCTCACAATGCCACGAATTTGCAGCTAGCTCTCCTTGCGGGGCAATTAGCCCCTATTGACTGTGCACGACAGCTCGGGGGACCGGTCCCCGTCCCCGCCTTTCTTCCTTCCTTCCTACCTCGTCTTTCCCGCCCTCTCTCGCTCTCTTTTCTCCTTTATCTTTTCTCTCTCTCCTCGCCGAATCCTCACGGGTGAAAAGCGGGGTCCTTCCACGGTGGTGTCACGGCCACGTGCACGCGATCGCCACAAGCGGAATCGCACGCCCATCGGCTGTCGGATGAATTCCCATTAAGGTCCCCACGGTCCGCCTCTGAATGAACGGCCACGATATCGTGCTCAATAGCCGGCCTTAATTCCCTCGCGTCCGATGCCTTTTGCCCAATTTACAGCTGCAGAGGCTGCACTTCACGGTCCCGCCAGCTGCGGCGTTACGTCGAATACCGCGATTTAGTCGGACATCGTGGCCGTGGAATCATTATTTTCGGCCGTATTAGCCGCATTACGCGGGCGTGTACGCGTATCGTGATTTCCCTCTAGCACGACGACACGACACGCGGGCATTCGTTCGTGGCGAGAAGTTAACTTCGTTCGTTAAGCGTCGTTAACTCGGCCTACCGTGTGCTCGGGGCGTTCGAAACGGAATTCCAAGTAGAGAAAATTACGTGCGAATTTGCATGCGCGCGAGGCTTAGTGGACAAACACACCGTGCGACCGCAGAACATCGTCGGATGATTTATCGCGTCTAGAAAGCGTTCGTGGTGAGAGGGTGTTAATGACCCGATGGAGTATGAATGGGAATAACAGAATACGGGAATCATTGATTCTTCGAAAATCGAGGATTGAGTCGACGTTACGTAACGTCGACGGGTCTCGCGAGTCTCCGTCGATCGGCCGGTGACGTACCGCTGCGCGTGAACTCTCAAAGTGTAGTACGATACGCGATACGCGTTCGTGGCGAGGGGAGGGAGACAATTTTCATCGCGAACACGCTAAATCGGAGTTCTCTGTACTCCGTCTAGACGGGGTAAGTACGGTCGATCGAGATTGGAACAATCTCGAGCGTACGAATCGATCGAACAATGGGAGAAGCGGAGTAAGGGGAGAGAAGAAGGATGATAACGAAATGAGTAAGGAGAGGTCAACTGGGAGGAACGGAAGACTCGAGGAGCGGAACGATGAAAAACGGAGGGGGATGAAAAAGAAGCAGAACAATTTGAAGGTGGAGGAGCGGGAGGAGGATGCACAAAAGATCCGATGGAGCTTCGTCCAAAGAGAGGGAAGAATGGTGAAGAGCCCGAGAGATGTACCGGCCGCGGTGCACGATGGGGTGTCTTGTTCACCCAGCGGGGAATCCGCCGAGCCCCTCCCAGACTTTACATCTATTTACAAACATTTTGGCGGAGTCCAGATAGAGAGAAAGGGAGAATCGGAGAGAATGCGCGCGGTTAGGCAAAGCCGAGAATGTCGAGGCCTTATGAAAATCCATTTCGGGTGAAAAATGGCCCGGCCCGCAATCCATTAGGGCGCACAAGAGCGCAAGGGCGACAGAGTCGGGGATGAAAAAAAGAAAAGGGCCGACCGCAAAGCTGTACGCAAAGTATCCAACGAATGAATTGCGCGCTCGCGACGTTGCGCGAGACCTGCCGCGAGAGAGAGAGAGGGGATTCATTAATTAATTATCGCGCGTAATAACAAGCGATGATTATAATTCGTGATTAAGGTAAATTAGCGATCCTCGATCGTTACGAACGTCACGCTTAACGGCAAAATGCGCGCGACGGGGGTATCGTGAAACTGCACCGTTAACGAATTTCAAGATTTCCCGCTGCGAGCGAAAAATCCCAAGCGTGCGACCGAAAGAAACCGGAAACGCCATATGGAAAGGAGGTTTGGCCTATTTCGCGATAAAGAAGGATTATTGAACGCCAGCGATTTGAATGTCAGAGGGATCGATGGTCATAAGTATAGCATTCGACGCCGTAACGTATCGGTCATCGATATCCCCGAGTCTGCCATTACTCGTAAATTACGCCTAACCGAAACGCGTCGGGTGTAAGTGCAAAATTTCAGAGCGCGAGAGAAAAAGAATTTATCTCGCCGGTTGGATATTACGAGGGGAGGGTAGACGAAAGGTAAGCAGAAAGCAAACCAGTTTTGTTGGATGATGGACTGGACGCGACAGGGATAATGTCCCTTTGGCTCGAATACGCTATCTCCGCCTCATCTCTCGCCTCGATACCCGTTAATTATCGAGCTTCTATCACTTACACCTCGTTTACATGTACCGTATCTTATCTCGTTTAGTAACCGCCGTGTTAATCCTCTCGCAGCTGCTAGTTAACGCGCGAGTAATTTCAATTCTGTATTCCCAATGAGCGTCATCTGCATTGGAATTCGCGATGGTGCTCCGCGGAAGCGAACGAGCGTGCATGCCGATTATAAATTTAAAACGAGCGTTCCTTTTTCGCTTCGGCGACCGGCGAACGTTCCAGGACAAATCCCTCAAATTGCGTTATTCTTTCGATGGGTAGAAATATCTTGTAGATAGAGGGAGAATAATGTTTGGACATTCAAGAATCGAGTAAAAATCAGGAGAAATTCTGCCGATTAATTCCTTATCCTCGGAGAGTCATCGACTGTACAGGAATTCGCGATATTGCACGTCGGAAGCGGACGAACACCCATGCCGGTTGTAAAGCTGGCGTTATTCCGTTTCGACGACCGACGAGCGTTCATAAATTTCTAATTCTCCCGATAAATAGAAATATCGCGGAGATGGGAAACGTACGGCTTTATAAGTTCCCGAGCCGAGCGAGGATAAATAATAATTCGCGCGACCAATCGAGTATTATAAATTTCCATCGTGGAAGAAACAACGAAGGGACTCCTGCTACGCGAACAGTTGGAAACGTCGGGCAAGGGTGAGGAGGTCAAGGGAAGAGTACGAGGATAAAGAAGAAGACGAAGAGGAACGAGTGACAGGAACGGGAGAGAAGGAGGAGGAAGAAGAAGAAGAAGAAGAAGAGAGAGAGAGAGAGGGCGGGAGAAGGAGGAACTGAAGAAGAAGAAGAAGAAGAATCAGCATGCGTAGAGAGAGCAAAAGATGGGCCACCTTCTGGCTGGAAAGGGGGTTGGGTCCGAGATGAACGAAGATGGTGAAAGAGGACTGGGCTCCATCCCAGCATCCAGAGATGGGGCCCCGCCCCCGCCGGTTTCAGACTCGAGTTCCTCTCCTCCTCCGGCCTTCTTCAGCTTCACCTTCGCGGCCAGGTCAACCTTTTATTCCATTCTTCTTGTTTCAACGTGCTCGTTCCTCTCTCTCTCCCCTCCGTCCTCCGCCCTCTCCTCCTTCTCCTCCTCCTCCCGCTTTTTCTCTACCTTCATCTTCTCCTTCGATACCCTCCCGCTCCCACTACTGGCATTCGCCACCTCCACCACCTCCTTTCCTTCTCACGCTGGCCAGATTCGGGGCCCCGAGAGTGGGCACCGTTTCTCATCCCATTCCGCCGTGTTCCGCTTCGCTCTGCTCCGCTCCGCTCTCAACGTTTCCATTCACTGCGCTCCCAAACGATACGCCCCGGAGTCAGCTGATCGATCCGGGTAGTAACTTCCGTCTCGACGGAAACGTATCCTCGGCGCTCGGAGGTGGACACCTCCGCGGCGCGTCTAGGCTCTCTCCCGTTGAATCGCCGATCCATTGGAGAATCGAATTCTCAGACAGCAAAGTATGTCGAGCCGATTCTCTCGCGAAGCCGTAAAGTCGTAATTCCGCTTCTTTTGTCCCATCGAGCGGGTCATCGTTATTTTCAGGGGGAATAATTAACTTCCTTCCAGCGTCGAGAGGTTAGTTGGTTTCGGACGGGGGTTCACCGAGGAAGCCGATCGACGGGCATCGAGGAGAGATCGGCGTTGCGCGCGCGAGGCAGAGGACAATGGCCCGGGCCCCGAAGAGATGACACGGCAACAATAGGGGCCCGTGTTTTGAAGGAGAATCATGCGAGCTCCGTCGAGTGTTTGTCGAGCTCTCTAGAAGCTCCCGGCGATGCTGAAGAGCCGATCCACGGCCGAGCACGGACGACCTATCTCACGCTTCTTCATCTTCTACTTAAGCCTCGTTCTGCTTTCTTTGACTCTTCTGTTTTCCAGTCATTTCGTTTGCTACCTCGCGCGATTACCAGCTCTTCAGTCGCGGTTGTGTAAATGCGCGTCGAACGGGCAACCGGAGAATCGGATGTACGCGAGGAGAGAGAGGGAGAGGGAAAGAGGGAGAGAGAGAGAGGGAGAGAGAGAGAGAGAGAGAGAGAGAGAGGAATCGAGCGGGGCCGACTAATCGAGCCGATATTTTCCTTGTCGATTCGAATCCGCCGCGCGGTAAGAAGAAAACAATGGGACCGGTGTCCGCTGGGTGCAATAAGAATCCCTGTCGCAATTTTGCGGTCAGCCGCGTGGCGACTGGTGTTTCGAATTAAATTTAGATCACCAGTTTACCGAGGCGACTTCCTGGAAGCCCCTCGACGCGAAGTTCGACCTCGACGAGGAATTTCCAACCTGTCGTGAATTCTATCGGCGTGTCTCTGCACTCCGAGAGTCTTGGGTTACATCCTCATTGCATACCAGCGGAGCGACGTAATCGCGAGAAAGATGACACGAAAAAAGAAAGTATAGAGAATCACCGAATGCCAGAGAAATTATATCCAAACGCGACGAATGCCCGTTCGTCCGACGCGGGACGAAAAGAGTCGCGCGTACGCCGGAGTATCGTCGCGTTAATCGAAAAGGAAACACCTGGACACGAAAAATCGAATCGTCGCATTTCCCTTGCGAATCGCCAGACAGAAACCAGACGAGAGACTCTCGACGAAAGGACGAAAACAAAAAAAAAAAGAAAGAAAGAAAGAAATCGAGCCGGATTGGAATTACGTTCGGCGGTTAAACGAAACGTTGAGACCCCGAGGTCTCGAAAATGTCGATACACGTATCGTATTAAAGAAAAAAAAAAAAAAGGCGCCAATTTCCAGCGTATCAGACTCGCTATTTTTGACGCGGCCGCTTTCCTGGAAGTCTCCAGTCGATCGTCCGCGATCGAGAGGTAGCCTCTACCTCCCCCCCCCCTCTCTCTCTCTCTCTCACGAACCTGTCGTGGAGCCGATCGCAGTCTCTCCGTGTCTCGGGGAGCTCGGGTTACATCCTTATTACATACCTGCACGGTGGACACGACCACGAGTACGAGGACGAGGACGCGGACGAGGACGAAGACGGAGTCGAGGTGGTGGAAGAAGATCGAAATCGACGGACCGCGAGGCCCTTTTGTCTGTGGGAACGGATTACCGCGAGGGGGGGGGGGGGGGGGAATGGTGGAGGAGAGAAGTTAGCTGGCGTTGGGAGATTGACGAGAAGGCAGGGGAAGGAGAAAACAGGGGCGTGTTGTTTTGGCCCCGGGGCACATCACGCCCGTCGTCGACAGGATCCACGAAGGCGACCACGGGTGATGAAGCCTCGTCCACCGCGATCAAAGCACGCCTCGTCGCTTCCACAGCCTCGGCACTCAATCTCGCAGCTTCCTCCTTCCTCGCGCGAGACCTTTTCTTTCATTTATTTCTCGTCCGCTCGCATTAACCGTGGATATTGCTCCCGCGATCCGCCCCAACGCGTTTCGCGACGTAACCGCGCGGACTAGCGTTGATTCGCTGGCTTTCCCGGCGAAAAAGTGGGAAACGGTAAGAAGGTAGATGCTTCTGGTCGCCATCAATGTTTTTAAAGTACCGACGATCCGTGGAAACCTATTGGTAACCATGGAGGGAAGATCTTTGATCCTGTGGGAGACGCGATCTTCTTCGAAATAACCTCGGACACGCGTCGATTAAATTAGTATCTGGACGGAAAAGTGGAAATAAAAGTAGGCAGGCAGATACATCCGATTGCTATCAATGTTTTTAAAGCATCGGCGATCCGTATAAACGTATTGCTAACGATGGAAACAAGATCTTTAATCTCGTCGCAGACCCGGTGAAGTAAGGCGATCGATTCCTCGATGTTTCTCGAGTAGCCTCGGGCTCGCGTCGATTCTCCTACTTTCAGAATTGAAAAGTAGGAAAGCGCACGCTTACGATTACCATGAATCGTTTCTCGTATACCCTTTAATCTCAAACAGCCTCTAACTCGACTCTATTGGCAGCGTTAAGGAGAATACTCTTAATAACGCCAGACACTGGACGAATAATTAAACGTTTACCATCGCCACTCAACGTGCGAGGAGGCTTCTTACCACGTATCTCGAGTATGTGCATTCGCTTCGAAAGACTTTCACCGAGCCACTGGAGGGGCGGAATGTTGAGAAATTATTGACAAGTGGAATACTCGTAACCGTTGGACGAAGATTACCAACTGTTCTCGGAACGGACGTATCAACGACGCGACCCGGAAGGCGGAAGACAAAAGGAGAAACCGGTAGAATTAGGAAAACTGTCGAACCAAAGGAAAGGGCGGTAGGGGGGGGGGGGGAAGAGACTCCTCGCATTTCAAAATCGGGGGAAATAAGTTACGAGTGGGTGAAAGTCGTAGGACGGACGGCATCCTCGGCGTAAAAGCTGTGGTCTCTTCGGTCGCGAGGACCGAGTAGCGGGGGGACCCGAAGGAGCAAAAGAGCAACGCGAAAGGAAGGAGGAAAGGAAGAAAGAAAGAAAGAAAGAAAGAAAAGGAAGGGCGGGTATACGTATACGTGGAGGACGGATATCGTGTTCCAAATCGGGATCCGAGGGATCGGGTTATTAGGATCGAAATGAATGTAAATCCCCTTAACACGATCCCCGGCCAAAACACGGCTACCCGCGGCTCCGAAAGTGGCCAGATTAGATACCGTCGCCGGCCCTGGCTCGCCACGATCCTGCAGGATGTAGCAGTCTGATCCTATCTCGGCCTCCGCTACGTCGAGCCCGGGACCTACCCTGTAGACGGGCCTTAAATCTCGCGTGGAGCACGAGGAATGCCTGGTGCGCGTCCGACCTAACGAGCTTTTAATCGTCGCTTCGACGTCCACCGACACGTGACGACGGTGTCACGTGTGCCTTTAAATCTCAAAATTATGCCCTCCCCCGCGCGCCGTTATGCACTCTGTGTTTTTTTCTTTCTTTTTTTCGCGAGCGCGCACGCGCGTGATCAACGGACTTACCGTTTTCCTTTATTCTTTGTAATCGCGATTTAAATTAATTAGCGCGGAAACTTGCGCGCTTTCGCGATTCACTGACTGACGTTAATTCCGGCGCGTGAGAGCTACAGTTTTAATCATTCGACCATCTGACGCAGAAGCGCGCGCTTGATAATTAGTATTTTCGCGTTTCGACGCGTGTCGCGATCGGGATCGATTGATCGTCAGGAGAGTTAAATCAGCGCTCCAACGAACGTGATATTTGACTACGCTCGTGCGCGTACATACGTATTTATCTATCGCGAAGTAGAAAACGCTAATCTCGCTGGTTTGTCCGGCGGGATTTTAATGAGACAACGCTTACGCGAAACCGGGCAATCAAAACCTGTTCGCGTGCCAACGTTACTTGCCGGTTTAGCGCAATTACGGTATAACCACGAATCACGCTTGCCCGTATATTTTGTCACCGATCGTGACCATTATCGCCGACCGTTTCGTACGAGCTTGTCAGCGTCCCCCCGCGGGATGACAACTACGCCGCGGCGAAGGTAATATAAATAAATACGAAAATTCTGTAAATCCCCGAACGTCGGGAGGATTACGAAACTTTATAGCGACGCTTCTCGTAAACGCCACTGTAAATCTCGAGTTATAAGGCGAATTCGTCGTGGGTCTCATAAGGAGAACGAGACGAGGAGGAGTCTGTGGAGGAGGACGCTGAGGAGAATCGTGACTAGTTCCTCCTTCTACCTCCTTTGTGCCAACGATTTCCGCTGGTCACGATAAGTCGTTTTCATTCGCGAACGGCGCTGAGAATGGAGTGCGAAGAGAGGCACCGTGGAGGACGCAGAAATTACGAAATTCGCTCTACGTCGCCGAGAAGAAACAAAGCGTGTCGATTCTCTTTTCGAGAACTCTGCGTCACGACGGACGTATATGTAAATCCGCGCGTCGATACGGACCGTTCGCAGAAACGGAGCACGAAATATCGCGCAACGTGTTTCGAGGGCGTAGAAAAAGATCAAAGGCTCACCGGAACGCTGTTAAATAACACCGATGATGTATAAAGTAAAAAAAGAATAAGGATAAACCAAGGACTCTGCAATCTTAAAATATCATCGCGTTAATGGATGACGTTGAATAAAAGCTTCTGGTTATTTGCTTGACCGATGTGAGCTCCGAGTTCGAGCATTCTAAATTCAGCTTTTTCGAAAGCAAACTTTACCACCGAATCTTCAAAAAGAAAAAAAAATAGAAAGATAGCAATCTCCAGATCTTTTCGAATCGAAAGCGTTCGACTGAGCCGAGATTTTCGAGACTAGATTTAACCTTGTGTCGGGAGGGGAACCTTCGCCGGTTACCCTCGTCGATCAAATCGCGAATTTAAAATACTACATTACTCGGTGTCTCGATCTAGACGCTGTTATTTATTCAATTTCGTTCCTTCTTATTGTACTTTTTTTTGTTTTGATACCAGTGGAAGTTATCGGCGATTCCGCTTCGTGCCAGCCAGCGCGGCGCGAGAGATTCGATTAATCGGTTGCTCCGATTATGTTTAACAAGACTTCTCTCGCATTATCGAACAAACGACCGCGGTAAACTCAGCTGGCGACCCGCGCTCAGCACCGCGGTGCCGTTTATTAGCGGAAGTTAGAATCGCAGTCGCGGTAATTAAGGCGTCAACCGCCCTGAACGGACGTTTAATGTCATTGTATCCGTCTCGTGGATCGACGCTCCCGGCAGGTAATCGAGTGGATATTAATTAATTGCCCGGATCAATTACTCGTTGATTCCTATGTAATTCGCGTACTCTCGTTAAAGTATCCGGTGGTATAGGTAACATCGATCGAAGATCCTCGCCTGGGAAAATCGTGCGCCTCCGATTCACGAAGATCAAAGAATTCAAGGTAATTGGAAAATCGAATAATTTCGACAAGTACGATAACGCGAAAATGGTAAATACCTGGAAGCACGCTATAGTCAAGTCACGCGAGCTCGTGTGTTATCACGGTATCTCGCGTCACGGGGAAAAAAGTGTAGAGTGATTATTTCTAATGTATTTAAATGTATCAAAACGACACTAACGTAACGTCACGCGTGTCACAAACACGGTCTACTCTTATTACAGATACCGTGATAGCACGTGAGCTCACGTGAGCTCACGTGACGCGACGATAGAGCGTTTCCAGTTCAACTGACCGGACGCCGTGATTATAATATTGGCCAAGTATCTTTCCGCTGCTCCGCGTCTACTCGTATACTCGTAAATTAGCCGCTCCCATGCGCGTACGAGCTTCCGTCCGTTCGTTTCTGGCAAAACCCGACGGACGACTTTTTAACGTTTAACAAATTTCTTGCCACTCACGGCGATTCGCGGGGAGAGTGGGAGGGCGGGAGGTGGAGAGGATTTCGTTTTTTCCCCCCCGTCGTCGGCCAGGGAGTTTCCTCGAGCGCCAGACAACAAATCACACGGCGGTTTATACTTGCCAGTGGAATATGCAAGACGTGGGCGGACGATTATTTATCTTGTCGTTCCTGTAATTACTTCGTGGCAACGGCTCGAGCTTCTAAAGCACGTGACTGTGAATCACGCCCGGCGATCTCGACGTTTCTTCTTCGGGTTCTAGATCGACGCGAGAGGAAGGTGGTTGAGGGGGGTGGGGAGGGGGGGGCGGGTTGGTAAAGGAGGGGGAGGCAAAGCTAAATGCGAGAATCGCGAGTTCGAATGTCATGTTCGAGGTAACGCGGCACGTCCACTAAATCAATCAACCGTCTCATAGGCAGTCACGCTAATTAACGTTAATTGACCGCCAGTCGGGACTAATCTCGAACTCCGTCCGTCGAGGCTACGAGTCTCGGCGCGTTACTTTCACGCGCGCCGCTACTTCCCGGGATTTGCGTTTCGAATTCCTACGAGGTTCGATCGGAGCAATCGCGCGAGTTGTTTTTTTCCCCGCGCGTGTAATCTCATTTGCGTTTTTCTGGAGCAACCGACGTAGAGGTAATCGGGAATTTTGTTGTCTTTCTTAACACGAGTGGTAGCTGAAAGTTAGTAATTCGAATCGTGGGTTGTTGTCGAGATACGAGGAATAAAAATATCGCGCGGGCTATTAAATGTGTTTTTAATAAAGAACGCGTTCGCTCGAAATGTTCGACGTCTCGAGACTCGAACTCGTCCGCGGCGTGAGAATTCCGCTTCATTATTTCATCGCGAGCGAATATCAAGGTTTAACGTATAATCACGATCACGTACAGAGATAAGAGACAACGAGTCGATCTAATCGCGCGTGTAATCTACGTTCTTAACAGCGGTAAGTACAGATCAAGCGGTTAGACTCTCGATCGTTCGTGTAATCGGGCTCTGGAGTACACGAGTTGTTTCACCGACTAGCCCGATCTCCCTTTCGATCGTCGAATCGTGCTTACTAACGAGCACGAGCCTAAACTTTACGTCGGAAGGCTTTATCGAGAGGCGCCCCGATTGATCGTGGATAAAGATCGATTCGAATCGCCTCGTTATTTTGAATTCCGTCACGTATCGATTATCGGCGCGTGTTTCTCCGAACTGACGGGGAGAAACGGAGTACGGTTGTCGTAGGCGATCCAAACGAAACGGAAAATAATTACGATCGAATACAATCCTTCGTTCTCTGTAGCCATCGTGGAAGCTCTTTTTTTATTTCTTTTTGCCGTCGCAACGATTGCGAGGGGGTAATCGACAAATTGAGCGCTACTATTGCGCGTAATTGTTCGACGGTTTCGCAACGATGATTCGAGAACACTAGACGTTCGTTCAATATGATTGAGTTACCTATCCGTAAATTCTCTCGTCCCGCGAAGAGACGAGAATGAGTTAAATTATCGGCTCGATTTTTGTTTCTCGAGCGTGTACTACGTGGAATACACGCATACTTAAGTACACGCCTTGAGCACATAGGACGGTTAACCGTAAGTTATAATGTATCGGACTTTTCTCTCCCGTATAGTTCCGATGTATTTTATGGCTCATTGTGATGTCGGCCATTATTCATGGCGGAGTTATAACGAAGGATTAAATTATAATGCGCGTTTTCTCGGATAACGGTATGACTATTATTGTAACAATAAATATGCATTCGTAATTACCTACTACGCTCGCGCGAATGGAACAACGCATAAATATGTTAATTTCAAACATAAAATTCCGGCCGTGTAATTACGATGAATTCGTTTATGAATCTTTTGGGCCCCGATGCCGTGGTTTTCGGCGGAGGACACGGCGAATCGGCAATTTCGCGGAGAAAATAAAAATAACGAGAGAAAAACCGTGGCCGATGGGAGAGGACGGTTAACGGCGGCGTCTACGGGGATCGAAATTTTTACAAAAACCAAAGCCTCTCCTCCTTTCGATGACGGAGATAGCGGTGATGGAGGACGTTAATTATGTCTGCCCGACCGCGATCGTGTTACTACCGCTGACTACAAGCGTATCGTGAAGAGACTTTGGAAATTTTCGAAACCGATCCCCGTGCATTGTCGTTCTGGTCTACCATTCTTTTAAAAACCTTTCTCGATTACACGTGCCTAGTCGTTCTTTCGTAAAAGTGAATATATTAATACTCCATATTAATCGCCGAATGTATATTAATCCAAGAATTCCTACGGTGACCGGTCAATAAATAGAACGTATTCTCGATGCAAACGAGATACCACGAGACGTGGAATGCGCAATAACTTTCACCATTGTTTTTATGCCAATCCCAAATATCTTTCCAACCAGAACGCGCGGATGGTATATGTCGCTGTGCCATCTTGTCCACGCGCACCTTGCATAAGTTTTAGAAACGCTTTTACCAGGGTTCGATCTTGGTTATTCTTGCGCGAATTTAATCGGGAAACGTTTCTTTGACCCGGAGAAATGTCAGAAATATTTTTCGCCAATATTCACGGATAACCCGTTTTTCAATTTTCAATTGTACGATCGAGCTTTCGCCGTACCCGGCTTATCAGAACGGCGACGAATATCGTCCCGCGACTAACTAAGCTCAACCGTTTCATCCGAGTAGCTGCTCGTTTCCCGCGCAAATGAGTGCCCCGGGTATCGATATCTCGTACGAGTTTCGCGCGATGTCAACCGCACTCGAACGTTGTAAGCCGATCGTTAACTCCATTGTAAACGCATTACCGCAGGGTGCACAACCTGCGAGGGACCTCGAAGGTCGACGAAGGAAAGAATTCGAAGGGTCGAGTGGGCCCACGGATGTAGATTTGTATACATACACGAGTTCCTCTTTCTCTCTCCGGTCATGAATAAAACTGAATAGCTGAACCGGTAACCTAAACCCGAAGCCACTCGCCACCTGTTGCTTTTTGTATTTCTACGCGACGAATGGCGTTTCCTTGGTGAATACGAAACGTTTTACTCGTAGTCCCCTCTCCCCCCCCCCCCCTGATAACCATTTCTTCTGCTCGTTACGGACAAAGCGAGGCATTCGTTTAATTTCGGCTGAAACGTTAGGGCGACCGCGAATCTTTCGAAAAACCATAGGTTACGCGAGAGAGGACGGCGTTGCAGTGTACGGGTACACTTCGTTGATCGAAGGTAAATTCCACTTTGCCTGATAAAATCCTCGAAGTTTAAACTTGCTCGGGTAACTCCGTCAGTCCCTGTCTTCGACTTTCCATCGGACGACCGAGAAGATTTGTGGCGAATAATCGTCTAATAACGTTGACTCAGCTACCGTACGCTCGAGTTCACTCGAACCCGAGCGGTTTCCGTTTCTCGATACCTGTCTCGAATCCCTTTAATCCTATCAACGGTGAATGTAATTAAACTAATTAATTTTTGAATTAAAGAAACAGCAATGAAACTGTCAATTGCGTTTCTCCCAGGCGTCGAGTTAATTAATGACAATTATACCTCGCCACTTTCCTCGTGGTATTCTCTCTAATTAAATAACGTGCTTCAAAAGTGTTTTACAGCGATTAGGGAGTAATAATAACCCAAAGAACCTCAGCGGGGTGCGCGATCATGGAATTAGAACAAACTTCGATCAGCGAGAAAACATTGAAACATCCCTCCGACGCGACAGTACTGCGGTAACGATCGATCCGTTCGAGTTTCTCGCGCGATCGTTTTCGCGGTATGTACTCGTATAGATTATTTTCGAGCATTACTCGTTTTAATTCCGCGGGGCCTGTACGAGCGGCATTAATTCGATTCTTCACACTTGTACGAGCAAGCAGGTAGCAGCGCATCTTGTCACGGGGAATTAAGATTAACATTCAGAAGTACCGTGTACGCCGAGGTCGTTAGCGATATTTACAAGTATGTACCGGCCGAGCAATAAACTTGTTGCTGCAGTTATACCGGCCAACTGTAAAGCAATAATCGAGTCGTTATCCCGGTTGTAGGTGAGCGCCCCTCTCTACGTCGACGAGGATCCAGATACCGCCCCGAGTATCCGAGTTGGTTTACATTAAACGCGTTTGCGCCGCGCCTGTCGGGCATTTATCAATTACGCTCTTTACCCTGCCGGAAGGCGAGCCGTTTACCTAGAGATTTAATCTACCGGCTATTAAATGCCTTCGAGAACCGCTCCCGAGGATGACACTCGATTTAAGCGACAAACGAGATTCAGCGTAATTATCGTGAGCTCCACGCCGGGAGTATAGATATCTCCTATTATCCGTGTTATCCTTCTTGTTAGCGCTACTATTATTTATCGCCCGCGATACGTACGAGTGTTTGCAGTTATCGTAATACCGATAATTACGTCCTTACGGTTAACCGGGATATGGTAAACGTGTAGCGAAAACACGTTTAGACAGAGGCGTTTGGTTAATCTCAGAATCGCGTGCTTCCCGGACGTGTCTCGTAAATCCTACGCTGGGGTTCCACGTGACCCGTCCATTCCATTTCCGCGGCAGGAGTTTCTAATTGATGCAAGATCGATTCGAGGCGTATCGTTTCGCTCGTTGAAATACGAGAAGATGATACGAATGAAAGTAATCTTAAATTACCCGGCGGAATGAAAATCGAAATTAATGAAAAATAACCGAAACCGCTTACGTTTCTAGAATAGTATGTCAAAATTAATTTTCTTCGCAGCTTTCTAATTTTGAAATTCTCGATCACTGTACACTCTGTGCAATCCAATTAACGCGTATCCGCAGAGATAGGTACACAAGAAATATCCGTGAACCTAGCGTTAACCGCGATAACGCGACGTCACCCGATCGCCGGCGAATCGATCGGCGAGCTTTATCGTTGCCGAATGGTAGCTCGTTGCCCGACGTAGGAAGCTTCGTAGTAAGTTGGAGGTAGTAAGGGACGCGGCGGGTAGGAGCAGGTTGCAACAGGGGAGAAGAAGCATTGGCCTGGCAAAGTGTTTAAGAGCGTTATCTTGCCGGCTATTAGTCTTTCTTGGTGTGTGGCCTCCGGTCTCACCGGTCCTCCTGGTCTCGGAGAGCACGAGCTCGAGCAAGGGTTAAGTTTAAGTAGCCCCCCTATCTTGGCTCACCATCTACACCCCGAGAGATTCATGGAGAGGATCAAGGAGGCCCGGAGAGAATGGACGGGACGAGGCGCGAAGATCGACGTGAATTCCGTCGCATCTCGGTGCCGTGATACCGGGACGGTTCACGGTTCGATGGAAATTCGCGAATCGATCCACGATACGCTGTTAAATCAATCGATTATCAACGTCGGTGATATTTTGTTAGGTGCGCCGGTAGAGGCGCGTGGCGTTCGAGGACACTTTACGCGATTATCAGAGGTAAACTTTAGGACGCGTTGATTGGCCCTTTATTTTGACACATCTCGAGAGATCTTGTTGTCTTTGAGAGATTCATTTCAAATTGATTATTTAGTCGATTTAAATTTGTTTCTCAGAAATGCTGTGTACAAACGTGTCTCTGTATGTACCTGAAGACAATCTGAGCTATTACGTATGGTTATGTTACTAAATGACCAGTTTAAAATATTTCTTTGTATTCTCGACGAGCTACCATTTCAATTCCGACCGTCGTTCCTCGTGTTTACTCGTATAGGAAAGTTGTAGATAGTTTTCAAAGGTAAGCGGGCCACCACTGGTCACAGGTACCTCGCGTAGGTACTACCGCGTTTTAGGCGAGCGGGTCAATCGACTTCGTACGATCGATATGATTAATGCCTATCGACGTGGAGCGATAAATCTGGCATTCGAGAGGTATTAAGACCTCGAGGAAAGGTCGGGTCGCGGACAAATCTATGAAAGATCGATAGTGTCACGAATCGAGGCAGGTACTTGAGAGACGTTTAATAACGAGCGTGCACGTCTCTTTGTTAATACCGTGGTTTATTAATAGGGCCCATTGTCGGATGAGGTACCCATTCTCGTACTAGCACGGTGTGGGCCCATTGTCGAAGGGAACGTGCGGTGCGCGTAATTCCTACCAGATTGATGACCGACCATTACCGAGATTTATCACGCCTTCCAGGCGACCATTGTGACGCGTACGTGTAAATAAAAAGAGAAAAAAAGAAGGAGAGGAGGATCGTCGTGTGGCCGAATCGGAGGCTGCGGTAGGAATTCGTTGTCCTAGTCCTAGGCGACACGTGCGACCCTCGTCATCGATCACCAATTATTTTCGACGAGTACGTACGAAATTTTGATCGATTGCGAACAATCGACACGACCTGTCTCTCTCTCGTCGCGTATTTCTATCTATCTTTTACAGGGCTCCGGTGGACCTTTTGCGACCCTTACTTTGAACTTAAAGCAACTTTTTTCACTTCTAACTTCTTTATCCCCCGTTCGTTTTATTCGATAGTACGACTCAGATTTAAACTAACCGTGTCACAATCGAATCGATTAATCTAAGCATTTTTATTTGACCAAAGTATTCCGAATCGGAATAATATTAGAATAAAATTCCCCTTATAAATCTCGATATCTGCCGAGCATTGATTGCAAAGCGATAAGAACCATACCATCGCGAGAAATTCCCCTTAATTCCTTTCTCGAGGCTACAACCACGATCCGCGACGAGCGACGAATTTCAAAGTCACGAACAAAAAGCCTGAAGGGAAAACATTTTTATTTCTCCTCGACCGCGAGATAATGCTCGCGCGAGACACGTCGCCGGCAACGCGGAGTAGATCTCCGGCCTAACCAGCCAGAATTTACAGAGACCCAGACGGAACCGTGAAGGGAGAACCCCTATGGTTTTTGCCAAGATGCCCCGGCCAACAGTAAAGCCCCGGGCCCGTTATGACCGCTGTAAAATCTTATGGCGATCATAACGCGATCATGATGCGCATAACAGCCTCACCCATTTCGATCCTTTTCCTCCCGTTCCTTTTTAGAGCCGTCATCCTTTGTATCGTTGGTTACCCGACGACGTTGGCTCGACCGTAAGATCGAAGCGACAGTCCCGTCTTGATTAATCATTAAAAATGTTACTTCTGCGACCGAATCAAATTCATATCTCAATGAAACGATCGTATCTCGTCGGATGTACCCACCTCGTAAACCGACGAGATTAATCTGTCCCCGCCTCGCGCATAAATCAAATTAAATATACGATAAACTCGCCCCTGCTCCTGCCCCCCCCCCCCCAACCCTCAACCCCCTCTGCCGGTGCCCTTCTTCGCTACCTCCGCGTTAGTTTTTGATTGTTCGTTATTCCTTTACGGAGCTCGTTGTAAATATCGTTTTACTTGTTTTCTCCTTCTTTCTCTTGGGTCCGATTGAGCGCGAACGGTCGTATCTAATATAGTATAATAATTTAATAATAATAATCACACTTGCAATGGAGTTGCAATACGATCATTGTCGTAGCGCGTATGTTACACGTCTGTGCCCGGCTTTATACGCACACGCGTACATATTTTCGTTGGGTAAGAACCAAAAAAAAGCAAAGTTGACGATGCGAATGATATTCGAATGGAGCACGGAATCGTCGAGATTCACGCGGTAAAAATACCCAAGGGAGAAGGAAGCAAGACCGAGCGAGACGAATCGAAAGATTCCGGCTGCCGGACGGAAGCGCTCGTCCCCGAGGAGGATTTATTGGAAAGTCGTCACGGATCTCGGAAGGGTGTCCGAGTGGAGTGGACGCAATCAGATTCGCGATTCTTCACGGTGTCGACCTTGTCGAGGGTGAAAAGGGCCAACTACTGTGCGACGGGGCCGTTTAAACGGTAAACAGAAGTAGGGACCTTCCCTCGTCAGGTCGCCCTAAATATTTGTACGGGCCGATTAGTCGCGCGTCCGACTGAAACGGCACGACCAACGTTTCCGTGCCCGCGGAACGGCGGTAAGAAGGGAAATAAGAAAGAGGAGGACGGAGGAATCCTGTACCTCGGTAGAAAAGTAAAATGCGAAGGGAAACTACGAAAAAGGGCGTGACGGGTCGCGTCGGTCACGGCCGGCGATTTTTCTGCATGATTTTTCTTACACCGTTGCCGGGGTGGGGCTTTGCTTTGGAATTTGACTTTTCAAATACCTACAGGCTTTCGAAATTCCGAGAATTCGGCCGAGAACGCGGGATACCGGTATCGTCCGTACGACGATAGTGGAAAACAAAGTATTATCGTGTCGAGCATTTGTCGGCAGGACGATGGGTAAAATTACGAAAGACGCGAAAGGTGGAGAAATTTGAAAGTTAGCGTATCGATGACAAAGAGCCGTATTTGCGTAAACGCTTCGGCAAAAATCTCTGTTCTCACCCCTGCCGATGTAACGCTGGGTCACCATTATTCCTGCTAGCGCCCGCCACTGTTTTCCGTAACAAATCGTCCCAGCGGTCGGTCCAGGTGATTTACGGTACGTCTCCCGACAGAGGCGCACCGAGGACAACGGTGAAGCGAAAATCTTGAAAACGGGAGTCCGACCTGGCGGCCCTTTCTACAAATGTACCCCCAAAGTAGCGCAATTTTTGTTTTGCAAACTGCGACCGTTCGGTCGACTACCGGAAACATTCGATTAGAAAGGGAACCCGTGGGGACCTTTGGATATCGGTCAGCTGTTCACGAAACGTAACCATTTTTGTCAACCTTATTCCAAGATTATCTCCGCGATACCCGAAGATTTTGAAAATATTTACCGGCGGTGACCGCGTGCTTTCGTCGAATCGATTTAAAGTTATCGAAAGTAAAAAAAAAACTACCAGATAGCTATCCATAAATCAATTTACGATGGTACATACACTTAACGCCCCCGATACGAAGGGATCTTATAAGATAGAAAGTCCGCACGGGTGTTACCAGATGCGTGCCAAAATCGGCGATACCGTCGACGGGAAGAAGGACGAGGCGAAGGAAAAAGGAAGGGGGAACCTAGGAGGCGAACGAACGCGAGAGGGCTCGTGCTTCCGGCCGATCGGCTCGTTAGTATCGTCGTGTTTCCAGTCGGTGAACGATAACCGCTCGTTAACGGCGATTAAACGGCAAGCTAAACATCGTGGTGCCGCGAGACGAAACAATCTGGGAGGCACGTTGAGCCCCGATTAAAATAAACAAGGTGGTGGCGGAGTTGCTGCCGCCGCTGCTCGCCGCCCCTCCCGGTACACACTCCCGCCTTCCCTCCACCTTCCCGCCTCGACCCCGACGTTATTTTCGCGCGACAACCGACACTCCTCGATTCTCATTTCGACCGGGCACTCGCGGAGGTGAATTTTCCGAGCCGCTCGATACACGGGACGAAGGGAACAAACGTTCCATAGAAACGGGTTTTACTACCCGCGAGAATCAACGGGAACGAGAAAAAGCGTTCTCGTGGACGCTTGTTTAAACGCGGCGTAAAGATAAGAGAGACGAAAAAGGGGGGGGGGGGGCTTTAAAAATATACCTTGGCCCGGCACCGCGCGCTCCCGAGCTAATACTAATTTCCGCCGTTTCGAAAGAATACGTGTCGTTTCTCAACTCTGTCTTTCTCTCCCATCGCACAATGGGGACCGGCGAGAAGTATCTCTTAAAGTCTTTCTAGCGCACGGGGATCGTTAAAAAGCAAATTCTCCCAGAGGTACATCGGTACCCGATATACATACACCGTCGGCGAGTATGTATCCTCAAAGGAACGCGGTGGAAAAAGAATGAAAGGAAGGGAGAAAAGAGGAGGAAAGGAGAAAGGAGGAGAAGAAGACTAAAGTGGCGAGGAGGAGGAGGAGGGAGGAGAAGAGAGGGAGAGCAAGAGAGAGAGAGAGCCGTGAGAGAGTCCGGTCGGTGCGCGCTAGCAGGGTCGGGGGTCTTAATAAGGTGGAAAGAGGTGCTTTCGTGCTGGTGGATGCACGAAGAGGAGGAGAGGAGAGGAGAGACCGATAGAGGGAGCCGAAGAGCGGCTGAGTTCACACCTTGCCTTCAAAAGGCGCCTTCGTGCCTCGCTCCATTCCTCTCTCCGTCTCTCTTCCTCTCGAATTCCTTTAGGCTTCCCTCTCGCCTTCCTCTCGATCGTTCTTTCCTCGCTTCGCGATCTCTTTCCTGCGTCTTTCCTTCTCTTTCTCCCGTTCTCTTTCCCTCGCGTCCCTCTATCACTCGCCTCTCTCTCTCTCTCTCTCTCTCTCACCACGAAGCGCCGCGGCTTCGTCCATCCACCGGCACCTCTTCCACCTTCTCTCCTCCTCGTCGTTCTCTTCTTCGTGTTTGCCCGCCTCGTTAACGCCTCGCGGCCAGAACGGACGTTGCACACGCAGCTATTTACCGGCCGCCTTTGGAGCCCCCCCTCTACCGCCGCCAAGGTGAAGGTCCCCTCAGAGGAGGAAACGAAGGGAGAAGAATAGTTCCGAGGGAAAAGCACGATACAGCGTCGAGAGAAATTGAGGGAGGGAGGAGAGACGAAGGGAGAGATTTTCCTATTTGAAAAGGACACTTTTCACTTTGCCAGTCGCAGCATCACGGTTACATTAATTTCGACGGAAACAAACGTGCCAAGAATTTCACGATATCGAGACACCAACCTTTTCATTCACGACGAAAATGTTCCCACCCCTCGCTCAAGCCTCTCCTACATTCGCCGAGGATCGGGGATTCGCCTTTATCCCCCCTCTCCGAAGGGCACGAGGCGCGTCCTTGTCACCGTCGTAGAATTGTCCATCGACGAGGCAATTACGACGCGTCATCGGGCGGCGTGGTCGGGTCCGTCTAGTAAATTCCATCCGAGACTAATGCCTTGGTGGGACGCCTCGCCACGAGATACGTCCCATTGGTGCGCGGGAGTCAAATAAATAACGCTCTTTAAGGGAAGCATAAAGGTACGCCGAAAGAAACTCGAATGGCCCCTTACTTCTGTTTACGTCATTTCCGTCGGCCCCCTCTGCGGGGCTATTACTCGGACCACGGGCGGGGGGGGAGATCCTGTTACAACGGCGGTCCGCTAACGCCACGACTAATTACACCCGATCGACCACCTCCGCGGGATTATGATCCACGGCGATAAAGGAGCGTGACGAAATCAGCCGAGTCGATCGTGACGACTCTCGCGGTTTACCGCGGATAACCGATGGCACGACGAAGTTCCGTCACGTGGGTAAGACGAATGTTCTTAAAAGGAATTCACGCGACGGAGAGTCTCCGGGTTTGAAAAGAAGATAATTTATTCGCTTGCCGTTAAAACGGCTCGGCGAGAGCACACGCGTGGCTCTCCGTTACCGGACACGCGCGTGTACGGCGATTCCCTCTATCGATCAGTATTATTTGCACCGAAACTTTCTCCATGAATCACAACCGTGGCCCAATTACGATCGGTCGTTGGTCACGCGATGACGTACGAATGCGAAGGGTTACGGATCTGACCCATCCGTTCGTAAGGAATAATCGTGCTTCGTGTAACGATAAAAAAAGAGACGGAGCAACGAAGAAATTTCGCGGCTCCAAAATCACTGTCGAAAGTATGCAAGCGATAAAACTCGATGCGCAAGAGTCTGGCGGGTACTACGTCGCGGTAGGCGACGGAGGATGCGCCGTTCGAACGACCTACAAATCGTTCTTCTACAAATCTAAAAATCGTTACGGAAGTAAAAAGCCTCGAGGAAGATGCCGTTCAAAGTTCAACTAGCCCGCGGAGAGAAGACGAGACCCTCGCGAACCATTCATCATAAGTCGTTTCGTGCAGGAGTAAAATCGACGACAGCGCTAAGAAAAAAAAAAAAAAAATAGTAAACGCGATGGAAGGAGCGACGATTTCGCGGATATAAAAATCTCCTCGAAGAGCAAAGAGACGGGAGGGAGAGAGGGGAGCCTCCGGTGCAGAGTCGGTGGCCGAGCACGAGAAGGCGAGACGACGCGCAGAGAGTTTCGCACAGGGTACAAGAAAACCATTAGCAGCCGCCATCGTCGGGGCAAGAAGTTAAATTAATTACCGGGGGTTCCAACGAGGGTATCGCGATGGGAGCGAGCGAGAGGTAGAGGCGAAGGGAGGAGAGGAGGGAACGAGTGGCACTGCATGCCGCCGAACATTCCAGGGCCGTCCGCGCCCCGATGACTCGCTTCGAATTAGGACGACACGAATAAAGGAGCCCCCGGAGATCGAGGAAAAACCGCCCCGCGGGACCGGGCGGCGGCTTCGCATCGTGGAATTCCACGGACGACTAGGCCCCGATGTATGTATGTACTACCCGCGCTTCTACCGCGAAAAATACGGCTGGTTTTTAGAAAGCGTCGCGTCGCGCCGCACCAACGCCGAACGACGTCGAGGACTCGCGAGGTGGAGGAATCTTGGCGAACGCGGCAACGGGCGGACGGCAGGGATTTTTCCACGGATTCCGAGCGTACGTTGTCCCGAACACATGAAATGCGCTCTCGATTCGCCGATGGATCCGTCGATCGTTTCGCGGCGACATAATCGTTCGGCGGGACATTGCTCGTTACGACTTGGATATATGTGTACGTGTAAAAATAGTTTACGTTCTTTCGCGAGATAGATCGCGGTGAGAGTAGTTCGCACGAGAACTCGTGTATCTCGGGATTTTAAACGCGTTAAATTAAAGTGATATACGTATAGCACTCCGCGTGGATAAAAGTTTTCGCGTACTTTGTAATCCTCGTTAACGCGATGCTGAAAAGGAATAGGAATTGTATACGTTGTTTAAATTTATCGATACTTTGTCCTACTTTTGCTTCTTAACATTGGAATATCCCTCTCGAGTAGAATTCGTGAGTTATGGAATGTTTTTGTAAATCTGGAAATAAGTTTCTTATTTTTATCGAATATAAGTGTCGGAAGCGATAAATTCTGTCCAACAGAATTACACGCAGTTGGAAGAACTCGTGTGCGAGGCGAGTCAAGAATGATCGCATGAGATTTGAATGAAAATCGGTAATACCGCTAATGGACCGTCCATTTATTTACATAAAAGAGAAAACATGATTCCAATAGATTGGTAATGGACGGAAGGAATTTGATAATCAAGGACGAGGGTCCCCCGAAGGTGATCCCGAAACAAATTGCCGCGCATTGGATTCCAACGATGTTATCGAGGATCTCGAGGAGTCCGATGATACCGGATAGAGGCCTTCTTGGGGTTAGGTATCGCGTGGGAAATGCGTTCCCGATACGCCTTACGAGGAAACGCCGAATTTTATCGACCAATCTAACGGTGATCGAACGTCGAAGAACTTTCCGTTCGATCGGACTCGATCGGACCAACGGCTCTTCGTGTCGGAAGAATTTTACGTACCGATTCCAACTATCGGCCACGAAGTCGGCTCACAACCAGTTTTCGACGCCGAACAAGCGGGATCGGACATCGTGAAAGGTATAATAGAGAAGGAATCGAAAGGCGTATACTACCCTTGCTCGACGCCCCCTCCCACCCCTTGCGCGGACCAACGGAGAGACGATTAGCGGAGGTAGAGAGGGTGGCGATGATCGACGATGGTGGAAAGCGAGAGGAAGAGAGAGACAGAGAGAGAGAGAGAGAGAGACAGAGAGAGACAGAGAGAGACAGAGAGAGAGAGAGAGACAGAGAGAGACAGAGAGAGACAGAGAGAGAGAGAGAGAGAGAGAGAGAGAGAGAGAGAGAGAGAGAGAGAGAGAGAGAGAGAGAGAGAGAGAGAGAGAGAGAGAGAGAGAGAGAGAGAGAGAGAGAGAGAGAGAGAGAGAGAGAGAGAGAGAGAGAGAGAGAGAGAGAGAGAGAGAGAGAGAGAGAGAGAGAGAGAGAGAGAGAGAGAGAGAGAGAGAGAGAGAGAGAGAGAGAGAGAGAGAGAGAGAGAGAGAGAGAGAGAGAGAGAGAGAGAGAGAGAGAGAGAGAGAGAGAGAGAGAGAGAGAGAGAGAGAGAGACAGAAAGAGCGATTTAATATCCAGAGATCGATACTTTCGATCCTCTAGCGAAATCGACTATCAGCTGCGAGAAGGTTGACGTGGAACCAGTCTTCGAGGGAACCGTAGACGCGAGAAGAGGAGAACGAAGGAGAGTGCGAAAATCGAAGATGCTGAAAAATACAAACCAGAGGGGAAAAAGGAGGGAACGAGGCGGAATGAGGTAGAAGGAGAGAACGTATGAGGCAAGGGAAGTGGTCGGTTGCCGCCCCATTAATTAACCGCCCCTCCCGTGCTTCCCCTCCCGTTGCTCCCCTCCGTTCCATCAAGGGCGCAGCCATTCACAGCTTGCTACGGCGATATCTCTCCCTCCCCCTCATCCCTCTCTTTCTCTCCTCGTATCCATCTTTTCCTCTTTCCTCTTTCCTCGCCTCTCTCACTCTCTCTCTCTCTCTCTCTCTCGTTTCTCCTACCGTCTCTCGACGCACCGCGAAACACCTCCAGGGTTCCTCGAACAAGCGACTAATTATATCGAACGACCGAACGAGAAAAAAGGATTTAATTACGAATTACCTACAATTACGCGCTTGATCGCCATGTCAACCGTGAACGAGAACGATCGACGATCCTGGCCCCCTACCCCCGTCGGCCTTCACGTTTTCGTTATCTTACCATCGGCGTATTTCGCACCTACCACCATGCCGCTCACGAAAGCGGATACTTGAGAGTGATAATTTAATAAGCGATTTAATTACGGAACGAAACGTCGATACGGTAGAAACGTTTGCCAATTATCGGGATAACGTTCGCCTCGTAGCGCTATTTAAACTTTACGAACGTTTCGTCGATCGGAGTGACGGATAACGATTCGCGAACGGCAATCGGTGATAAATGCGACGTTGAAGATTTAATGCCGTTAGTACGGTCCCACGAAACCGTAGGCATATATACCAGTGGGGCCGCATCGGCGAAAACGATTACACGGCGTGGAAGTCATTGTTGTCTTCCTATGGAAATTAATTGAATGTATTTGAATAAGCGCGTTGTTCGCCGCTTGTTCCTACTTGCCCACCTACGCCGAACACGCGCGAGCCATAAGCCGGGGTTCCGATCGAGCGTCTACAGGACGATTCAAACGATAGATACCCACGGAAATTACCATTTTCGGGATCCTCGTCGATAGCGATCGCGAATAGGTAAGAATTTTCGGAACGTATTCGTAAACGATTCGCGTTAATGAGCGCTTACCGAACGCGATGGAAAACGGCGATTTCATAGCTAAATTATCTGCTCGTAAAGACGCGCGTTTGTTGCGAATATTTGCAAAAAGTCGACGAGTCGTAGGAAAGAATCGAGACGTTAGTCCTTCGACGACGGAACGCGAAGCGAAACGTTTTGAAAAGCATTTCTCCGGTCGATCGATTCCGTTCCCCCGAGTACGGTGAATAACGATCGCGCAACGCGATTATTCCTGTGCGTGCCTGTAGAGTCGTGCGTGCACGCATATATCGGGCACACCGGGTCCCCGGGCCATAATGCATTGCAACAGATAGGACATTGTGTTACCGTAAGGGCCGCCGGTTCAGCGGGTAGAGACTGCCTTCCGTACAATGCACAATAGGCTTGTTCCATGCATTATACAGTTATTTGTTTATTTATTAACTCCGGCCCCGTGTTTCGTGCCACTAACAAGACCCATCGATCGAGCCTGTTCGACTACTGCCGGCAGAAGTATTACGATTCGTATTACCAACTCGTCCCGTACCCGATTATGTTTCGCGATTGTTCCAACTTCTGTTCTGCGTACGCTCTCCGACAAGTGCTACTAACAAGGATTTCGTGCCAGCGATAACTGCCGCGAGACGCGAGCGTTCGAGGGGCGGAATTGTTCTCTGGAATGGAAAAATCGATTACTCCGATTTCTCTCGATCGCCGGAGTAACGTACGTTCGACCTTCTCCGGCGACGGGATTAATGCGCTGCGCTCGTACCGTTTGAGTCGAACGAATAATTAATTTCTTTCATAAACGGAACTTTTCGCCCCGGTATTATCCGACAACGCGAAACAATTATCGTTCGATCGATCGTCCCCGTTGGATATATTGTTTCGCTCTCGAACGTATCGTTCGCGAGAGTATCGAGATGCGAGCTCGATGACTGCGCGATATACGAGTGAGAACGATGAATTTTATGATCGCGCATAATAGGATTATAAATATCAATATCGATCGAGGGACGGATCGGTTGTTCTCCTTCGTCACCGAGGATGCGCAAATTACAGAATAATCATAGTACGCGCGGTGAATTTGCAATGTTAACGAAGCCACCTTCTTTTCCCTCGGGGCGATAACGGCAAGAAGTTGATAAGTTGCGCTGGGAGGAGGTGGAGACGACGACAATATAAAGCAGAAGAGGAAGGTGATGATGACGAGGAGGAGGAGGTGGAATAAGAAGAAGAAGAAGAAGAAGAAGAAGAAGAAGAAGAAGAAGAAGACGAAGAAGAATGGAGAAAAAAAAGGAGTAAAAGCGCGAGGGCCAAAAGAAGACCAGGCGATGACGATCCTTTCCCACGTCGGTCATCGCCGACCTCAAACTGGTCATCGGATCCTCGCTCGCATCGGGAGGAAGGAAGTGGTCGAGAAGATCGTTTTACAAGGAGGACCGTCCAATATTTTGCAAAACTTTCTTCTCGGCGCGTCCTGCCTGATCGACGGCAACGACCCCGCCACCGCCGTCGTCGTCGTCGTCGTCGTTGGGACGATGGACGCTTCCAACGATGGAAGCGTGGGACGCGGGAAACGACGTCCCCGGGAGTCGACGGATATCTGTCGTTCATTTCGTTGTTTACCGACTATCGTTTCTCGCTCGTCACTTTTAATTATTGCCCTTCTACGTCTATCCGATCGTTATTAATATTATATTCCCTCGCGGGAGAGGCCTTCGGTATTTACCGGGGAACGGGGCAAGAGCGCAGGATCATCGGCCATTTTTACGACTCAAGGACCCGGGCCCAGCCCCGATGAAGTCGTCCGTCGACGCGTACTCGTGGGGGCCCCGACGTTGGACCGAGTATCGACGGGAGTCTCGATCTCGCGTGGAAGCGGGTCCGCCATAGGGACGAGCAGCGCCATGACGTTCCTTTGACCCGTTTGACCCCATGCACACTTCTCACGATGCATTATGGCGGCCGCCTCGAGGCCCTCCGGCCCTTCCTTCATCCTTTCCCCGTTGAAACTCGGTGGACCAACCAGATTACGTCCCTCTCTTTCTCTCTCTCCATTCGCCTCGCTCTCTCCTCTCGTTCCGTCTCTCACCGTCGTCGCTTCCACTCCGTATCTCTTTGTCCCTCTTGTTCTCACCGCATTATCCCACATATAATCGAACGTGCCGCGAGAGAGCGAGAGAAACGGAGCGAGAGAACGAGGGATAGCGAGAGAGAGAGAGAGATAGTGAGAAGGGGGTGGGGGAGATACGACGGCTTTCGCTTCGTGCTCCTTTGGTGCCTATACGCATCCTGGTCTGCGGTTTCTACTTTAAGCACCGTGCACATCGAGATAGGCGCGTCTCGCACCGAAACCTCTCGATCCGCGTTACGAAGCGGAGAATGGAGAACGGCAGGAAATCGCGCTGGTAT
This sequence comes from Pemphredon lugubris, assembly GCA_933228935.1. NCBI lineage: Eukaryota > Metazoa > Arthropoda > Insecta > Hymenoptera > Crabronidae > Pemphredon > Pemphredon lugubris. The sequence continues at coordinate 52,115,402 of OW121817.1, read as the reverse complement.
CCGGTTGCCGAGGATTGCGCGACTAACGCGACGAATCTCGCTCGACGCGCGTCCAACGTTCGTTCGTTCGCGCGCGATACGGCTATCCCTCTTCCAGTCTCGCGTGTACGTACGTGCAGAGTTTTCCGAGATCGTACGAGAGCGCGGCGCAAAGAATCGCGTAACGAGCGGCGTGCTGGTAGGCACGTTAGCTCGCGATGCAAGAAAAAAAAAAAAGATTCTAACGTAATGGCAGGATGGAAGTAATATCGGGTTCTCCGGATGCGCGATGAAGCGCGGTAACTCCTGCTGGCGCATCCGGTCTAAACTGATTTTTCGTTGCCAGAAACGAGAGACAAAGAGGAAAGGGGAGCCCTCGACGGGGGTGGCAGGGGGCGGCTGGTAGAGAAGAGAAAGGGACAGACGATTTGTCGCTGTAAAACGTATGAACGATCGCGTCGGGGTTAACGGGAGGTAACCCCGACGTCCGGCCGCGGGAAACAAATGCCCGTGGATTTACGAGGTTACGGCTTCGAAGATAACGGCTCACGAGGAGAAGCTGAGGTAGCTCCTTCGAGAAGGGACTTTAAGACCAGCGCTAATCCCGCGCTCACATTAGTAAAACGCGGCATGGACAGCCGGCAATAAGTAACGTCGAACGTCGGTGAGCCACCGCGTTTTCAGGGATCCTCTTTGATGTTAATCGGGTATCGATTTTTCTACCGTGGACCGGTTCTATCGATCCAACGTCGGTCGGGCTAAAAGTGCGCTCCACGGAAAAGTTGCAAATTCTACGATGCGTTTGACTCGGCTGTTCGATGGCAATGGTTAGCTCGAGATCTGTTACGCGTAATGGTCGTCTTGGTATATTAGTCGAAAAGTATGTCGATTTTCGCGAAACGATCGTTTCGCGAGTAGTGTCCCAGTTGCGGTGAACATTCAAATAGATATGACAAACCACGCGTAGGTACGAGACAGGCGTTTAAAATGTGAGTTATCGTTATATTCCAATTTCGCGTTTGGTAAAGATTATATCGGTCGCTCGGTTGAAACTCTTATCAGCGAACCTCCAAGCTCGAGAAATCTCGTGGCCGTATTACCAATGCGTTACGACACGCTGATAAATCGCCGTGCGATTGTTCGCTACGCGGTTACACATACCTATTCCGTGGTCGTAGTCAGAAAATAATAAATAGTCGAAACGTGCAATCATTTGTGTTAAATGCGCGTCATAAATTTTCACGCCGACCGCGAGACGTCATCTCGAATTAACCAGTTACCGACGCGATTACGCGATGCACGCTCAATTTTTATTTCTTTTTCGAAAGCACATTTTTCTTCTTGCACAAGCGAATTATTACCCGACCCATTGCGCGTGCCTGGATATACTATAATCAACAATCCTTTACCTTCGAATCGCGGAGAACTAGTAAATTTGGTGAAACCGTATTTCAAACACAACCTTCGAAATCGATGACACGTGAAATTCTGTGTTAACCCTGCCCACCTTTTACCGCTTTAAACGCCCGATTTATTACATTTCCAACGACAATTATCGCACCAAGCGTCCGATCCACCTCCCAAACCTCGCCCCATCAACGAGGCGTACCACGATTCAAGCTCTCGAGAGTCGCCAAAAACTTCTCGAACCATCGACGAGGACGATAACGTCACCGACGTTGCGGACACCGATCGCGAGCTAGGTCTACCAGCGTCGGAATCGTACCACGTGGCGCCACGTGCGTCTATCGGGTTACCCGGTTGGTCATTGCCCGTCATCAGACACCCGTTGCAAGTCACTGCGAGTGGCTGCGGGCTCGAGCCGCTGCGCTTTATCTTATTACGATCGCCCCGATGCACCAGAGTAATCTGGGATGGCGCAAAGAGTCGCTCCCTATCGTAATCGCGACATCCGCGAACCTGGTTAGACGCTCCGCGTACCATGGGAACGGAAAACCACGGGGAAAATGGGGCGAAGAATAAAAGACGAGAATCGATGATCGAGGAATCGAGTGATCCTCGTGACGAGAGGGTGCGCATGGCGGGAGAGGGAGGGAAAGAGAGAGAGAGAGAGAAAGAGAGCGAGAGAGAAGAAGAAGAAGCGCGGCCATTAGGTTTATTTGCCGTAATTGGGGGAGCTTTAACGCGCCAAACCAAACACCGGTTATGGCCGCCATAAACCTACCCACAATCACTTAGAGCCGGCGCACACCGCGCGCTTTTTCTCCCTATTTATTCCGCGCGACCGGTGCGGCGGTGTTCCTAGTCCCCGTGATCCACCAGGACCCGCAACACCGGTTGCGTCCTCCGGTCCCCCCCCCCTTTTTATACCCTTCGTTGGATCCTACTAGCGTTACGATAGCTCGTTATTCCTGCTCGGCGTAATTTTTTTATCTTTCCACGCAACGAGGATTTTTAACGTGTTCGATAGGTCGAGTACGCTGAAACGTGGATGGGGAGAAACGGAATAAGAATTCCACGGGGTAACGCAGATTGGCTGTGATTTGCGAAAATTTGTAATTCCATTCGAATTTCGCACGTCCCGTGACCTACCCTACCACATTAACGTAAGTAAGTTGACATTGAGCAACATACATATAAATCGAATTGAAATTTCCCGCTTACCGTGATCAATCGTAGACGAGTGGTAGATTAATTTAATCCTTAAATGTACACTATTGCCATTTAGCGACATGCCAAATGTGTTACTTTAGAACACGTTATTCCTTGAAAATTCATGCATTTAAGGATCAAAATTCTATGGCAATGTTTCTTACTGCGTCTAGGAGTAAACGAACGTTCATCGGGCCAATAGGCCGTCGCTGTTTAAGAACCGAGACTCTAAAGTTTTAAGGACCTCGGCATTATTCGTCGTACCCGGCTCGAATTTGTCGGTGAGCTCTGCTAATTGGCCAGTGTATCGTCATTTTACGATCGCGGCGAAGAAGCGAGTATTCTCGTCCGACATGAGATTCATGCTCACAAAACACGGCGTTAACGAGCGCACCGGGGCAACACTGGCCGCGCGCGACGGATCATCGAGCTCGAGAGACATCGACGCCCGACGCTCGACGCGCATGCTTTCGATCTACCGATTCGGCGCGTAACTTATCGACTACCGACGATCACAAGTCAATCGATGAATCGCGAAAAATCACGGAAAGAGTCGCGAGAGAAACGATCTTTGTCGTTCGAGCGCGACGATACTTTTTACGGGTTTTCGACGGTCTCGCTAGATTTATTCCACTACGATGACGTTTATCTGTTCGGCAAAGCAAAGAGCGTGACGAGAAGAAAAACGGCAAATCTTGAAACAATATTTGTACAAGTGAAAATTGTCGGCGCGCTCTCGATAGGTTCGGCGCCGGTTCAACGTTCACCGTCTTCGCTACTTTTGTCAGTGTCGTTTTTGGCGAAACGCGAGTAAACACGACCGCGGCGGCGGCGAGGGAAACCCGTGCGCGGCCGGCACATTCCGCTCCTCGTAAACCATCCCCGGGCGTCTTTTGTACGGGAGCGTCGCGTCGCGTCGCGTCTCGTCTCGTCTCGTCTCGGTATCTCGACGCAGCGGCACGAAAACGTGGGACTTACAAATTGGAATACAACGGACCCGAAGTTAGGAGAATCGTTTCACGCTTCGCGGGGGCGCCAAGTGGAAGGCAAACACCGATAAAAACTGCATGAATAAAGCACTAATGGATCCTCTATGGACCGGGAATAAACATCGCGGAGTACTCCCAACGACTATAGTACTCGCGCAGGTGGCGACAGAGCCCGAGATCACGATTCCCATTCCTTCTCTCGACTTTACAACAACGTTTTGATTAGCGCTCGATGATTTTTGAGACTTTAACGGTTCCACGCAAAGTTCTCGCAGATGTCGATGATATCGGAGGCTCGACTTTCCGTGTCCGGGTAACAAGATTTATCACCGTGCCCGTCGTAACCCTGATCGCGATAGTAATAAACGTTCCTATCTTCCGACGTAGGTTTATTATTCGCGCATAATTGCGACTGTACGGGCATCGTGGTAAAACAAAAATGTGGTAATGGTTACCTTCTGGATGAGTGAAATTGAAGCGTAATTAACCCAGCTATCCCCCGACGTAGGTTTATCATAGCGCGTAATTGCAATAGCGTGGGCATTGTAGTAAAGAATTGACAAGTGAAATTGACAATGAAAAACGTTTGCTATATCTAACAATTCTCGTTACTTTTACCACGTTATTAAATCATGATTGCTAGAATTGCTTTACTGTTCTGCGTCGGTAAACTGCAACCGCAAAGTTAAGTTGTCGCATAATTTACCTGGTAAAATGTTTAATCTACCACAATCGTTGTAACTCAAACTTCTTCATTCTTTGCGTGTACCATATCGTTTTTAATATATACGCGCGTTAACGTGACTCTGAACGCAATCAATCCTGTCGAAACTATTTACCGTCGATCCGTCGATCGATCAATTCCAAGAGTGACGCGCGTAAAATACCAATGACAATTGAGTCGGGATATTTACGTACCCCGATGTTTTTCCGCGAGAAATCATGCGAAGCAAGTATTCGAGTTTCGAGTTTCGAGTATCGACGCGACGTACATACACGCGAAACGTATTCAGCAACTATCGAGCCTCTTATCGGATGGATAGCATTTCGCGTGAATCACCTGCCGACGTTTAACGACGTGCAGTAGTAGCTAATTTGTCATACGGCACACGGAGTACGGTGACACGCGTTGAAGTAATAACACGCGTTGCTGCAGTTGAAGCGCGCGTCGCGTCAGGTTGTATTTTAAACGAGAAACGTAATCAATCTCGCCGTAGTCAATGTCCCAGAGACCTTGAACGTGTTTTATGGCATTGTAATTTGAGCGCGGTGTATTACTCTTAAACGGAATCCATTAAGTCGAGATCACGGAAGTTCCGATAAAAAAAAAAATTTACGCGATTGGACGAAATGGATGAAAGGATACGTTTAACGACATTGCGCTCGATGTACGTATACTCGCGAACATTCGTCGAATCGAGGAGGATTCGTTGAAAGTCGCCGAGGGTCGTGGAAGGTAGATAAAAGCGATCTATTAAAGCGAATTGCCTCAAACACGTTTTTGCGGGAATACCTAACCGATGCCTCGTTAAATCCAACTACCAAATAATCAAATTTCGTGGCGCCAAACGTTCGATTTCTATTCTCGTGGTATATACAAACGATACGCGTACCTCTCTGTATATTGTTTGTGAGTGAATCATCGTACTATTATCGGAATCAAACGTAAAGGTCGCTGACTGCCGTTTCTAGAATTCTCGAAAAACTCTACTCCTACGTGGTAGCTCGTTCCGGGAGCGAGGTATGAACGCGCGGCGTTAAAAAAATCGTTTGCGCATTGAAAGTCCTTTGCGCCGAGCCAAGGTAACTTTCGATGTTTTAAAATCGGCAAGATCGATCGGTCGAACGATACTGACGGGCTCGTTGGTGAAATAACCGTGTCGCCCCTGCCGATGATTCACCGGCGGGTTCTTCAAGGACGACCATCTTTATCGCCGGTTGACACAGCACGACGTTTTATCAGCATCGTCAACGTTACGCGCGTATACCGGATGCTCCGAAAAACACCCCCTCGCGGTAAGTGACGAATTCCGAAAACTACGGTTTCGTCGCAAAACATCACGAGTGATAGCGCGCGACGCGAGTTTATGTCGCGTCGCAAAAAGATCGTAAAGAGAGCGCCGCGGCGCTGTGTCCGTTTAGGGCTTTTCGCGTAGATGTACTGGAAGGTTATCTATAAAGTTCGAAAGGGTTCTCACCCTCCACCCACGGTCGATAACGCACCTCTTACGTTCAAGTACGCCGGCATCGGCGTTCGTCAAATTTGACGACGTAGCTTTAAAGATTTAACCGAGGCACGCACGGGACACCGTGACCATCGTGCGCGTTTACCGGTACATACGCGTACTCGAAGATTCCGGAGATCCGGTACGTCGACGATCCTCGTGGTTCCCGGTGCAAATGGAAGAGCGACGAAGAATAAGAGTAAAACCGGTGGGGATTGTCGCTCACCTGTGTCATAAGGCGATCCGCTCCGGTGCCCTCCTCATCCTTGAAGATGATGTCGGCGTTGTAGTTGGGCACGAGATCCCTGAATCGGGAGTCATGCCTGGACACGCGGCCCTCGTTGATTCCGCTCGCCGGGAGCGTGTTCTCGCTGACGTTCGGCACATGCTGCTTGAAGACCAGCGGCGTGAGTTTCCTCAGGATCGGCCGACGTCCGCCGCCCCTGCCGGGTCCGCAGGCCAGTACCAGGCCACCGTTATCCAGCACCGGTAGCCAGAGGCCGAGGAGCAAGAGGAAAACCTGGAGTAGCGAGGGTGTCGTACCTCGCCTCCTGAGGACGCAGTGATGGCTCGCCTGAAGGCCGCGACGACGATGATGATGGTGCACCATAATCACGTGGCTCTGCCTCGAGGACGACCCTGGCTGGCTGGTCACTGGTCGGCGATCCTCGTGTATGCGGTCGTTGTTGCAGCCGTCGTCGTCGAGCACGTCGACGGTACCACCGAGGCCTCACCACCACCACCACCTCCACCACCACCACCACCGCCGCCGGCGATCCTCCTCCTCCACGGCTGACAGAACGACGACGATGACCCAGACGACGACGACGACCTGGACGACCTGGACGACGTAGTGCCGCTGCCGGTCCTTCTTCTCCTCCTCTTGCCACTGACCTCACTCACGCTTAACCATAACCAGGGCATCACACACCCACCCTGCACGCACTCTTATCACCGGTGTGACCGTCGTATATAGCTGCCTCGGTTACCACCACGCGCGGGAAAACAGAATTCCGAATGGTTTGATCGTGGTACCGGGGGGGAATACGCGACGGATACCCAAACTCGGCGCGTTCTTTACTCCGAGAATCTTCGCGGAAGATCCTCTCACCCTCTCTCCCTCTCACCCTTCCTCTCCTCTCTCTCTCTCTCTGTCTCTCTCTACTCTTTCGTACTTTCTTCCTTCGCTTCTTACGAAACTCGTTGCGTGACGCCGAACCCACGCGAATCTCCGATCGATCGTGCCTCGAGATTCACGATCCCAAATTCGCGTTACCGATCCCCACGATCCACGTAGAACGTTCTTCCAAATGTCAGCGACTCCGACTGCCCTTCTACATCGTCCCGCGATCTAATACGCGGGCTCTCCTCCCGGCGCTTCACCACTCCGCTCTTTACATCGGTATCGGAATATAAAAAGAAAAACGAACGAACGAACGAACAAACAAACAAACAAACAAACGGAAAACCCTTTTGTCGCGTTCCCCCAAGATCGAAATCCCGTGCACGTTTTGTCAAGCTCGTCGAACTCTTCTCTCGCCCTCTTTGCTCCCTATCTGTCTCTCCCCGAAAGGTGTAGCGTATCCACGATCGACCTGACTCACTTGACTGAACTCGATATGCGAGCGCCGTCCGGAAGCTCTCTGACGCACGTTTTCCGGACGAGCCGGTGGTGGGAAATGCGGGATGGGTTTCGGTGGGTACCCTGCGTTGTTCCTTTGGTCTGTCGGCCGGGGTCCAGGGTGCCCCTCTTCCTGCCCCCACCCCGTGGCCAACGGCCGGTCGGGCCGCTGGCGCTGGTTGCAGCTAGCTGCTGGTCCCCGTGGGGCTCTCACGGCCTCCGAAGGTGGTGGTGGATGATCCTACCCCCACCACCGGGGCCCTCCTGGTACGCGTTACTGACGTCACTAGGCCCGTCGAGTCTCCATTGGTCGGGGCGGGGCGTGTGTCGGGTAAACGAGGACAGGTGTACGAAGCGAAGGAGGGAGAGAGAGGAAGAGAGAGAGAGAGTGAGAGAGAGCGTGAGAGCGAAAGAGTCGAGGGAAGGGAGGAGAGAGGGGGGGACTCCGTCGAGAAGGAGAAGGAACGAACGAGGGGGCTGAAGGGTGAGGTGGAAAAGCTATTAGCTTTCTCCTCGTTCGATTCGGTTCGATCGGCCTCGTTCTCTCCTTACTCTTCTTTCTCGTACCTTTCCGTTTCTTCGGCTTCCTCGCTCGATTCTCGTCCTTTTTCTACCATCCACGAGACCTCTGCCCGTCTCCCACAGATCCCCCCTCCACCCCTCCCCCTTCCCCGCCTCCACCACCCACCCGCCGCCGCCCCCCACTACCGTCGATTGATTCTTCTGCCTCTTCGTTGTGTCGTCGTTACAACGTTTTACCTTGTCGCTTCTCCTTCTCGACGCGCGAAGGGGTTTTTTGCTCCTCTCGATCCTTACTCCGTTCTACCACCCCGCGTAGAACCCTCTCTTGGAAGATCCTCAATGACTTTCCACCCCCGAAGCGGCCTCGAGTTACTCACCGTCGCGATCGGTGTTCGCGAAGAGAACTAACCTTGACTTCGGCAGTCGTCTAGACTCACTTCTTTTGCTGGCTTCTTATTGTTCGTATTCTTTACTTCTTCGTTTAATCGGAGCCGCTCGACGATGCCGTTTCGACTCTTCGACGATCGCGGCGGTACTCTTCGAGCGGAGCACCTTTTGCGCGTTAACGCGATTCCTCGATCGTACGGAGTACGCGATTCTAAGTCGAGTCATCGATTCGTGTCACGTGTTTATCTACAAAGCGGCGCTACTTTTATCGGGATCGTATCTGCGGGTTATCAAATTCACGTTCCGATCTGTAAGATAATGGTATTTCGTGCGATGACTTGCAGCCGATGTTTTTAAAAGCAACTGGCTTGGTGTGAGAATTGAATGGAACGCCGCTAAGCGCGGCCACTTGGCTACTGGTACGTGAGTCGTGGGCTATCCGTAGGCCGGAACACAGAAGAGGAGAGACGAAGGGGGGGGTGGTGGTGCCGAAGTGTTCGGTTCACTGATAATAAACATCTTTTCTAAACGCAATGCGTGCTCGCCCCTCTCCTTCCGGCCAACGCACGACCTATCACTGACGCGTACAAATTTACACGGTATAAACAAAACTGATTCTAGAAATTCCTCTATCCGTTGTATATCGCGCGCATTCGTAGTATCGAGGAAATTTAACGTTTAGCTCGTAATAAGCGCGAATTAAACAGAAATGGCAATAGTTTGTTAATTTCTCGTATACACCGAGTCGTTAAGTAGACGGGTAAAAATTTGTCGATGGTCCAAGCGCCCCTGTACATTATACTCGTAACCCACAGTCGTTAACCTTTTCCTTACCGATAATGACTTCCATATTTGTCAGCTGACGCGCACGGGAAAACGTTAGTTCTCACGCACAAAAGCTCTCGAAATCTTTTCTAATCTCAACGATCGTACTTGCGCGCATCGTATCGTGTATCGAGAACGATCCACAAACTACGTTCACCGAAAGAGATCGAACAGAATCGAAAACAGTTCCTACGGAATTTCGTTATTCGGGGAGCGTCGAATAACCGAACGCCTAAAACCTGACCCGAGGGAAAATAGAAGATTAGTCGCGCTGACCTGCGGAGATAAAAACGGCGTTCGCTAAACAAACCCTGCTGACAGTCTCGGCAATACCCAGTGGCCGAGCAGAAACGCGGTAGGGGAATCTCGTAATACATTTTTCCATATACGAGAGAACAGTGCGATCGGAGTAATCGTGAATCGTCTGCCGTGGAGTAAGTTTGCGCGAAATTTGGAAGGGGGAGGGGAAAGGGGGCGGGGGGGCGGGGAACAATGGTCCGCGTTACGATCCGTGCGTATCGTGGTACGCGAAAGGGGGAGAGTTACGGCCGAATGAAAGTATAAACGTCGCTCGTTAACGAAGCCGATGCCAGAATCGCTGAAACTCACCGGCGATAAAATGCGACGAGTATTCGCGAGCTGTAAACATCCGTGGAACGCTACTCCGGAACATTTCATAATCCTGTTACGAGGCACTTTGACTTTTGTGGCAGCTGCGGTGGCTGACGCGGGAGCGGAAATAAAATTCCGCTATCGAGGTGCCGCGTAACAACCCGCGGCGTTGCCATCCTCGCGGGGAACGTTCCCGCGAATCGCGGGAAATCTTTTGAGGAGACCAGACAGGCCCGGTGAAGTGCGTTTAAATTTTAAACGCCTCGAATCGGGCGAAGCGTAATCTTTACTTATCGACTATCGTTCTCGCGGGCCGCGCCGATTAAAACTTGCCTCGCGATAATCTTAATCGGTCGCTCGAGCGAAATTATTGAAATACTTGAGATTTTACGCCGACTTCTGTCGGTTTCCTTCTATCTCCGCCCCCCTCTCTCACTCTTTCGAATACTTCGCTTTCTATGTAGCATGGTGCGTGGAGAGGAATTTCACGATTTCTCGGATTCGACGCGAGAATCGTGGAATATGGAGTAGATTCAGGGGATCTCGTTTAAACGAAAGATCGCTGGGAGAGGAGACGTAGTCGAGGTAACGTTTGACGATCGATTTTCTCCGCGATCCAAGCTGCTGCGAAAAAACAATCGATCCTTTCCCACTTTATTATTTACTCGTCATTGAAAACTCCCAAGGCGAGGAACTCTCCCTCTCTCTCTCTCTTTCTCCTACGGGTTTCCGCTTTTCAAAGTAACACGATCCAGGAGGAACCTACGTCGGCTCAAGGAGGTAACACCGGTCGGACAGAGGTCCGAGTGGCCCTTTCGCGTAATGGACGGCTCAAATATTTATCATCGGCCGCGTAATTTAAGGTGCGTTTAGCAAACGGAAGACGACGCGAGGGAAAACAAACAAGTCAGGGGCGGTGTAGGATCGCCAGTGTGGCGGAGAACGAGCCGACCAAGGGAGGGTGGGAGGGAGGAGAAGGTAGGAGGTAGGTGGCAGGAGGTAGGAGGTAGGAGGGAGAAGGTAGGAGGTAGGAGGTAGGAGGCGAGAAGGTGCCGGAGGATGAGAAGGAGGTGGACGAAGACAAGGAGAAGGAGGGAATGGTAGGATATCGCGGAGAAGAGAGGGTTCAGGGAGTCGAGAGAGTAGAAACGGCGGAGGCGAGAGAGAAAGAGAGGACGGAGCAGAGGGCGAGAGAGGCAGAAAGAGTAGCTCAAAGGGACCGCCGCGGGCCCCAGAGGGCTCTGTGAGAAGGCACAAACCCCAATAATAGCACCAGAATTTATATACCTGCACGAACTCGGTGGAACGGTCCCGGGGCTGGGGGTCCATGGACCCAGGGACGGGGCTCGTTGCGATACTCGAAGACCGGAGGGAGCGTTCTTTCGTTTGACTCCTCCGCGGCTTCCCCGGTGCTCGATCCTGCGAACTTGTTCCTCACCGGACACCCAGATACGTAGCGGAAGATAAAAAAGCTCGATCGTGGTAACGCGCGCATGGCAGTGTCTCTCCGGGGACGCGTGTTTCAGGACTGGAAGAATCGACCGACGAAACCCGGAGATGCGTTAAAGGAGAAAGCGAGTCTCGGTGTATTCGATTACTCGAGGCGCAAGTTTGTAAAGAACGGATTGGAATCGGGCGATCTCCGACGGCTTCACGTGCGGCACACCTCGGCACTGACCGCCGGCCCTGGGCTCCATCTCCGACGGTCTAGCATCCTCTACGGAGGGACGGAGAGCTAGAATGAAGCGGCGAGTGCGAGGGAGGAGGAAGGAGAAGAAGGAGAAGAAGCGGAGGATGAAGAAGAACAAGACGGCATGGTAAGAGGGAGAGAGAGAGAGAGAGAGAGAGGGAGAGTAGAAGCAGCAATTCGTGGCGAGCTGGAGAGCGAACCATCCATCACCGAGGGCTCAAAGCCGTATCTTTTGGTGACCGGTGCCCACCGCGAGCGGTGCTGGATGCCAAAGCACGACCAAATATTGTGAAAGGTCCAGAAAAGGCAGGAACGTGAAATAAATTTGCTCTGCCAGCAGGGTAAAGGGACGAAGAGGTGCCGGGAGCGAGACGGAGAGAGGGAAAGCCAGAGCGGGACGGGGAGGAGGGAGAAGGATGATACTCTTCTGGGTAGCTCGAAAGGTTGCGCCTTGTACTTGTGCGTGTCGAGGTGGAGAGTGGAAGAAGGCTCTTTAACCACTGTCGGCTCTTTGAACCCTGCTCGCATCTTCCTCCTCTCCCTTCCTCGCTATCTCTCTCTCTCTCTCCCTCTCCCTCTCTCCCTCCCTCCCACCCTCCCGTCCTTCCTCCCGCTTCGCAGCCACCTCCGCTTCCTCCACCCCGCGCACGCACACGTACACGCGCGGGAAACTGACCGGCCTCCGAAAGACAGTGTACAGGGCCATTTATATTTTACACGCGAAAATACAGTTTATCGTTCGGACCAATCATCGCGCCCTCTCCCGCCAAGCTTATTTCGCATCACACGCGCACGTCGTTTACTCGCGATCGAGATAAACGCACGTTCGCACCGTGCAAATTGTTTCTCCGCGCGAGGCGTTTCGTGGACCTCGTCTCTTACAATTAAAATCCACTGATTTGTATCGTAAAATACCGAGATGATTCACTTTCAAACCAAAGTGTATCGAAACGTCGCGTTAAAACATACGAGATTGCGATACTTTATCGTTTCGCGATTTCTTTTCCCTCAATTAAATTCGTTAATTCGAAAGATCGTCGAGTGTCGCGCGAAAACGATCCAAACGACGTATACACTCGAGTACGTATGTATTTATGTACTTGCGTAGCTCCTTTAACGATCCTTCTCTCGAAATCTTATCGGGTCTCGTAAAATTCCTTTGCCCGTGATCTCGATACCGAGAGGCAGAAGCGAACAACGCGGGGTCTGTAGATAACGGTCGACAACGAAGCGCGACCTTTCATCTTCGGAATCACGCTTTATGATCCCTGTCCCACCACCACCACCGCCCCCCCCCCCCTCCCCCCTCCCCGTTCGCCCTATTGGTGCTTGTTAACGTAGCAGCACCTTGACCGTGCTCTCAGCCCATAATCTTGGCGAACGCCACGGATCCTCTTCTCTCGTCGGTGGATTAATAATCCAAGGAGAAGTCGAGGGGAGCGAAAAAGCGAGAGGACGCGAGAGAGGAGCGTCGGAAAGAACCGAGGAGGGACCGGGGAGGGATCGTGAAGAGAAGGAGAGACAATAGCGGGAAGGTTAAAGAGCGAAGGAGCGAGGAGAGAAGGGAGACGGGAAGAAAGATGAAGGGAGAAAGAAAAGTGGAAGGGTACAGCGATCGTAGCTCGTAAGTTAGCACGTGGTCGAGCCAAGCCGTGCGAAGGAAACCGAGAAGCGGGAAAGGAGAGGTGGAACGAGTCGAGCTGGCTTACCACCTCGTCTCCCTTTCTTTGCCCACTGACGTAGATAAAATTCTACGTGGCCCTCGTGAACGTGACATCGGAATACGTCGCCGTGACGAATATTAATAATGAGGAACCGTGACTCCGCGCGGCAGCCAGCTCAATGGATTATTTCAGGGATATTAGAGTCGTAATGTTGTCTACTTTAAGACGGTAGCGACTTACGTTGAGAATGTAAGTGGGATAACGTGACCGCGAATCTTTCCATAGGTACGGGCTTGGGAACGCGAAAACCGATATCTCTCCATCGGGCAGTTTCCTCGGTTTACCCACTATCCTACTAGTCTACATCCGTAACGAGGTTCGTGCCTCGTGGAACCTAACTAATTGTAATTCCATTTCGCCTGTCCCGTCAGCGGTAATATCGTGCGATCTACACGAGCCTTCGTTACTTACGCCACTGTCAGCACCTCCACCTCTTGCTCTTCGTCTTCGGGGCCACCTCATCTTCGCAGCCCGAGTCGGGGTAAGAGACGGCGTGGATCGTGGACCGTGCTGTGGCGATGCAAGGAAGGGAAGACTGAGCTCGAGCAGGAGAAAGGAGAGGCGCGCACATAGCCGTCTCTCAGGGAGCGAAGTTGTCGAGGATGCGAGTGGAGAGAAGAGAAAGAAGAAAAGAAAAATATATAGAAACACGAAGTAAGAGAAAGAGGGGGTGGGGGGGGGGAGGATGGAATGAGAGAGAATAAGGAAAAGATGAAAAGAAAGAAAAGTAAATGGGTGAGAGGATAGAGGAGGAGTGATAGGAACCGACAGAAACACGAAGGAAAGGTAGTCAAATTGCAATTGATAAAATGAGGGAAAAAGAAATGAATCAAAAGACGGTCGGGTCAATAATAATACGGGTACGAGAGACGCGAGAGGAAGACGAGGCGAGTCGAGTCGAGGGAAGGAGAGAAGGAGAGAAGGAGAGAAGGAGTGACGGTGAGATGGCGAGGGAGAAGGAGGGAAAGAGAAAGGGACGAAGCGAGAGAAAAAAGGAGACAGACCGATATCGTAAGGGAGTAGGAAAAGAGCGAAGGCGAGCGCAGGACCACACAGGACGCGGCACGCGCGCGCTCTACCGGGTGGGCCAGCACACGTCGGCTTCGGGCGTCCTCGCGGTAAATCGGTCCCGCTCGTGGATCCTCGGCTGGGCCCGGTGGTCGAGTCCAGCCGAGGCCACACAGATCGCGCACGCGCGAATGCTTCCTGGGTGGCATTCGCCTGCCGGCCGGCAGACCGAGCGTAAGGTACTTCTTCTCTCCGTTCCACCGTAGGCCGTACAACCTGTTAGTGTCGTGCCATCCACGCATTATGCCCCTCGTTCTCTCCTCGTCTTTCACAGCTACCCTCGCTACCTGTCTCTTTCTCTCTCTCTCTCTTCCTTTCTGCTCCCACAATCAGTCTTTCTCTTACTACCGCGGGACCCTCGAGGCGCTCCTCTCCTCTTGCCACGGGTACCTCCGGCATCACGAGCTTCTAATAAGATTCCAATTTGTCAATTAGGGGGAGGACGGGATCCGGGCGCGTCTTCTCTCTCTCTCCCTCCCTTCCTCTTCTCCGTCGCACACACACCGTTCACCCTATCTTCTCTTTCTCCCTGCGTTAGCACCTGCCTCGCATTAACGACGTGCAACTGCGACACTTGAGCGGCTGCCGTACGCGACGTAATCTCCGTACGATCTTCCTCGAGCAATTTAAATGGTATCACCGTTCTCCGTTCGCGGTAGACGAGAGAGCCATGCTCAAACGACGCGGTAACCCGTTCGTTATCGCGACGACGTTTCTTTTGTTAAGTTGCGTCGGTGTTGCTTTGCAAATTTTGCATCTCACGAGAGACAGTGATTTCTGACTCTAATTAACGATCGTACGGTGATGCGTGCGGTTTACCGCGTCAATTTCACTCTCGTGATTACATTGCACGTACGGAGCGTTCTTACGCACACGCCAGGGTAATAAGCCAGAACGCTCCGAGCAGCATTCTCGTGACGCGAGCCACCCGCTGGGTTCTCGACTCGTGAGCGTGCTGGAAGTCGAGAGCGATTTCGGAGAAAATAATCGTCGGATTTCTAAGTAATCTTCTTCTCTTAACCCGAATATTTCCAAGCCGATTTTATACGAATCGGTGGGCGATTCGAAGGACTCGAGTGAAATGCGCATCGTCATTTCGACTACCGATATCAGCGAACCAATCGAATTTTTATGTCCTTGCGTTAAGCTTGACGAATCTCGTATCGGGATCCCTCTTTTACGGTAGATACATACTCGAAAATCACTATCACGTACACAGTTACTTGCTGCTATATTGGTAGAATGATACGTAAATCCTTAACGAGGACGTACTTTACAGAAACGCTCACTTCGCAATACATAGCCGAAGACTGGCCCTCGTCCTCGTTGGAAACTCGCAAGATTTCGAAGTGATCTCGCGTAGCCGAAGCATTTGTCCTGGCAGGAGCGTAGCAGAGGGATTCGGGTGCCCCTTTTGTGATCGGCTCCCACGTATGTTCGGCGACGCGCGGTCACCCCGCCCACCCTGCAGGCGGACTATAAAGTTTCATTTCTGCCGGGCAGAATGTCTTCGAATTAGCAATAAAGCAGCGATTCTCTTCCCCTCGCAACGGACAACGAGGCCGCGCCGCGCGGCGTTGGCTCCTTCTCGTTTTTTGTTTACTCACCAGCGAACTGGTTTTGCGGTATACACGCTCCGTTCACCTCTCCTCCCTTCTCTCCCCCTTCGTCTTCATCTTCGTCTTCGCCGTCCTCTCACCGTCCGACAACGGGGCAGGGAGGCGGAGGGCACGGCTATTTCGGGGTACGCAAATACGCGAAGTGTGTGTGCGAGGGGTGCCGGAGAGCACCCGCGGTGAGAGTCCACCGGTACTGTCATCGACAAAAATCATCGTTAAGCGCGTTACCGCGAATAGGAGGATTCCGGCGGTCACACGGGGATACACGTGAGTCCTGCCGAGCGTATCGATCGACCGATCGATCGATCCTTCGGAGGAAACACGAAATAACAGGGAAAGTGAGCTCCGGTGGAACGGCCAGCCGGGCTGTAATTCACATCCTGGTTTATCGCGCGAGGCAAAGACTTCCCCGGGATTCCCAGAGGGAATAACGCGCCGTCGGGACGATCTGAGAGCGTACGCGTTTGTACGTTCACGTGCGCCCCACAACCATGCGTTTGCAGGCGTGAAGCCTACGTGGATACGCGTAACTCGGCTCATACCTGCGTACGTCTCTCCGCTCATTGTCTTCGTTCTTCCAAATAAATACCAAGTATCCGTCGCGAGGTATGCCGACATCTACGCGAAGCGAATAGAATTGAACTTTTCCACGACAAATCGCACAAGATTCTCAACCGGCGACACACGCGCATAGAGGCGCGCGCGCGCAGCGCAATCTGCGCTTGAGCGGGTATCCGTGCATAGACGCGAATCTCACTATACATAACATATGTATACGCGTTATATACTATATGATCTAGGTTCGTGCGCGCAGAGACAAAGGAATGCTTCCTCTCCCCGTCCTCCGACGTCCTTCCACCGATCCTCCTCGGTACCCCGTTCGAAGGGGGTACAAGGAGCTACGAAGGACGGCGCGAGGCGCGGCGAGGAGAGACACGGTAGAAGAGGAAGAGGAAAGGCGGACGGGGGAGGGCGAGGGCGAGGGGTGAGAGAGAAGAGGAGGCGCGCGGGAAGAAAGAAGAATAAGAGGAGCGAACCGGAGGAGGAATAGGCCATTCCACTTATACGCTGCTCGGATTCAATTAACTCTCCACCTTCTTCCCTCCTTCTTCTTCTCATCTCGCGGACCAGCGTGCCTCTGTCCCCCTGGCTTATACAGGGTGTTCCTCCGGACGTCCACGTACACCACCGGTGACCCCTCCGAAAATGTTCATTTTCAGATCCGGCCGTACCTTTGTCTCGTCCAAGGTGGCTCGCGGGTATTCGTGTGGGTCCCTCCGGTCGTCGTCGTTGAAATTCTTGCCGCGTAAGTCCTCGCGAAATTAAAGCGGATGGGCGCGTAAATGTCGTAGTCAGCCGTGTGACGGATAAAAGGTATTCTTATCCCTGTAATTTGCTAAATTTAGCGAGGTTCGGCGGGTTGAGCGTGTTTCACGGAAACTCGAGCAATCCGATCGCGAAGTTGGCCAAGAGCAAGGATCGGGGAATGGGGGAGGGGGAGGGGGTTGCGGGGAG
Source organism: Pemphredon lugubris (assembly GCA_933228935.1). NCBI lineage: Eukaryota > Metazoa > Arthropoda > Insecta > Hymenoptera > Crabronidae > Pemphredon > Pemphredon lugubris. The sequence goes on along the minus strand of OW121817.1, from coordinate 52,098,013 downwards.
GACTCGGATACGGTAGTGCGACGTCAGCGATCGGAGAAATGGATATTACGGACGGTGAATCGGTGTTGGATTTCCGAGCGCCGTTTAGTTGGACGTTATCCTTTCGCGTAATCAGGTGCGTGTACGTCGTTACCGATACCGACGCTCCCGGAGCGAATATCGCGTTATTACTGCACGCACTCGGACACCCGCTTTGACTTACGATGGTAATAATAATAATGAGGTACTTTATTGCCGTCCTGCACCATTCGACGACGGCGATGACGACGACTCCGTTGTCACTACTGCCGTCGTTACGCGACGGGTGCGCGATTATACGATAAGAACATTGTTGCGTAAGATATGTTCCATATGCCCGCATTTGTTGCTTGCATTTGCGTTTATCACCTTCGAACCAAACCACCCTTTCGAGAGGGCAGCCAAGCTTTGCGAAAAAAAAAGAAATCGCTGTCCAGGCAAATGTCTTTCGATAATTCGCAATGATCGACAGCCTCGCGGATTTACCATCATCTCCTTCTCGTTCGTTCGTTTGGCTTGAAATCACTTGCCTCGAGCATCGTGAAGATCCGCCCTAAGGGCCGACTCACAGGGCTCCTCGCAATGAACCGAGTCCCTTAGCAAACTCGCGCATGACTTCGACGTTTCGGATAAACTTCACGACTGTACAGGCGATCGAGGAAACCCGTCGACGAGAAAGAGCGCTTTGATATATCCGAATATCGCTTACGATATCCGAGTGAAACTGAAAAACGAATATCAGAGTAACTTTTCGTAATCGCGGAAAACCGTTAATTTTTTGTCCCCACTTCGCGAATGGAAGAAAGTCGTTCTATTTTGTACGTCTGAGCCAGCATGTTCTATTCTGTTGCTCGTATCTTACGTGCATCGTGTTACGCACCGAGAGCGGCTTCTTTATCGTAATCACAGATTATTGATTTTGTTGCAGACTCTCAAATTACACTGACCCGATGCATTGCCGTGACTTTATCGGGGGAGAATAATGCGGTAGGCAATGCGGCGTGATTAAACGTAGCGAAGCAGCGTATATCTGGTGCAGTACGACCAGATGCCGTTATCGTTTGTTGACGTTAAATATCGAATTATATACTTATAAGTGTGCACGTAGTCGAAAACAACGGATAACACGGTATCGAACTGCCCTTGCATCCCGTCGCGGCCGATTGATAGGCCAAAAGTGGCTTGCGTTACTACAGACGATATTACTCCAACGCTCCGTCAGCTTCGATTAGCCTAATTTAACTTGGCCGTAAACCCAGAGAGACTTCGGTGCGCAAATACATCAGACTCTTATAACCGCATTAGCGCTCCCGTTACCAGTTCGTCCCGCCTTTCCCCGAAGACGCGTATGACCTCTCCTAGTTGACGGCACGCCGATTATTCGTACGAATTCATAAATTCGAGAACTGTCGGCAGCGGCCGAGCCAGGAGTCTCTCTGCGGTCTTGTCGCGCGTCCGGAGATGAGAACGGTGCCTTAAGGCTCGCAACCTCTCCTGGAGACGAGATCTCTCTCCTCTCTCTCTCTTTGGTTTCCCACGAGAACCACCGCCGCCGCCGCCTTCTGGAATGTCGCTCTCCCCTTCTCCTCCTGCTCTGTTCCTCCACCATCCCTTTCTCCTCCTCCACCTCCTCCTCCTCCTGCACTTCTTCCGATACGACCATCACCTCCTCTCGCTCCACCGTTCCTCCTCAAACTCTGTCTTCTCTCCTTCTATCTCCCCGGTACAACCCCACTCTCTCTCATTCCCTCTCACTCTACCTCGATTTCCTCTCGAGATTTAACGGGGTGCATCGTGGTACACGCTGTATCTTCCGATGCGACTCATGATTAGAGGAGTGGATATGGCCGTAGGAAGAAGTTGCGAAATTAAAGGTGAGGGATTTAAAACATCGGCGGGTGGAAAGCGGGTAAAGTACCCACTCAACAATGGTGGTTTCCCTAAAGCTCTCTGACGGACAGTTTGTGCTGCTGCTTAAGTGCCTGGCAATCTAACAAAAATCATGTCAAAGATGTTTCCAGCATGTTGCAGGATTCCAACTTTATTATTTTTTCCAGCGTTATTTCTTTTTTTGGAAATTCTAACCCATTAGTTGGACTCATCGATTAAACAATGAAAATACTATCCGAGAAAGCGAGAAGCGAACGGAAAAGCATCACTGCTCGTGATCTAATCTCTAATACGATTGAGCCAAATGTCAGGGTCAATTTCAGATTTCATTTGTCCCTCCGTTTCCTCCAGCTACGTCAAATTTATTGATCCATAAACAAGAAACCACGCGCGAATCACAGGAGAGTCACTTAAGCGTTGAATAAGATATACGTAATGCTTTACGATCATGAATTCTTTATGACTTACCGTACCGATTATATCATATTGCAACGAACAAAATTTGCTATCGTCCTGCGCATTTTCTTCGTCGCGAGGTAACGTAGCTCTCCGCACGATTGGATGCTTATTTTCAAAAGTTTATATTTTTCTCCGGCAGGCTGAATTCCCTGCAATACAACCGAGATTATATTTCGTCCAAGGAAAACTAGTATTATACGTGTGTCGAGCGAAATGGTACCAACAATCGTTTCCCCCTTAATTAATCTTACAAATAGTGCCGTTTATCCCGTCGCAGAAAAATATTGTCCCAAGCCATGGTCGAGCCCCATTGTGTTTCAGTTCTTTTGTAAACTTAAATCGGACCTCCTATTACACGTCTGACTAATAATAATGGTGGTTTACACTTTGCTACCTATGTTTGCACCGCACACCCATAATAAGATGGTCGCCCGTACGTGATACGGTGAGGGTGTGCGTTGATCACGTACACAACGGGTGTTCCATTCAAATTTAGCAACACGAGGTGTTTATCCGCGCACCGTTGCGACCAATTTCAAGAACCCAAACAAACTTGCTCGTTCCATCAACCAACAGTTCTTAATCGGGCCTTCGCGTATTACATTACGGAAAACCAACTCGTGATACTCTTCGTGCACTCTGGTTGCAACCTAGAAACATGGGATTACGATGTACGATGCAGGTTTCCCGAATCTTGCTGGCGATAAAAAGCTTCGATTTGCATTAATTAAAAAAAAAAAACACGATTCACCGTTTACCCCAAAGTGTGTCACCCGATGTGTGGCGTGTTGTCGCTTCAGCCAGCCCAGACGTAACACGAGACTGACCATACGAGGCGGCCACTTATGCTGCCTGGTACATACATGCATACAGACCATTTCTACCGACGCTGATTTAAAAACACCACCACTATCCACGCTACCGTCGCAATTCCGGATCACCAAATCCATGCCTGACGAGTACTGGAATCTAGATACATACATTGGCAATGAGACTTCCTTTTCCTTGTATTCCATTCTCTCGAAGTGTTTGATGGTCCCGTTCCGTGGTGTCACAAAAGACGGGCTGACTAACGATGTAACTGATACATTGGCTACCGAATGTTTAATACCATTCTATAGTACCTTTGCAATGATGTTTGTTAATTATTACCATATTAATTAATTCTTAGTTTAAGTAATCGTCACTTCACGAATGACATTCTGAATTGCGTGGTCTAGAAGTACTAGTCTTCTAAGGGACTGTTAGATTGACGATCGATCTCGAGTGAATGAATGAGAACCGCTAAAAGTATTTTACCGCATGAAGATAACTGTTATTTTACAGAGATCTGTAATATCTAACGGAACATTAGGTAGATAAAGTAGAAAACCCAGTTACTTAACAACAGGTTATTTATTTCCTCCTTCGTTCGCGTACACGCGCGTTATTAATTAATTGCTTGTATAATCTTATTTAATTCATTGAATGCGGAAAAAGGTGCATTTATAAGGCAATAAGTTTAATCGTACACCTCGTCTAACAGAGTAAACGTGGAAGGAGCGAAGGAGCGCTTTGACTGTTCGAACTATTGATAACGAGGATGGATGATATTTTCGGTACGTAACAAAATATATTTACTTTATTATCACTACAAACTGTACATGACCAGACTCGCATTTGTTTGCAATTCTCCTGAAACCCCCGTCGTGTCTACAATATTCCGTCACCACTTGCTCAACATGAAATTGTATTGCATTTTCGACTTTGTATCTCCGGGAATGCGATCAGGTATTCTGGATTCCGCAGATTTCAGAATCTGTGTGTGGTAAGCTTCTATTAAGCATATCTCCTCGTAAAGGTCTTCCGCAGGCATTTCTATGACATGACAGCATTCTTCGAGTAACCAGCGAAAACTTCTTGGCAAGGATTTCTTGAATAATTCGAAGTTCTTTGGTTTAACGCGACTGAAGATACAATGGTACATCCAGTAATCTTTGAAGGGTCGGAAAAATTGTGTTGCGTTTCCAGATATAACTTCCTCTTTTCCTTTCGTCGATGCAGACGCCTCATTGTTTTCGCAAAGCAACGAAATATCACTAAAATTAAAATAATCGCTTGTCCCCGCAATGTCCAGATCATCAAAGTTTATATCGTCAAAATTTATATTTCCGTCCAAAAATAAATCTTCAAAATTTTCTGGAATTTTGTCACTTGACCCCAATGTTTTATCGGTATTGTTATTAACGGAAGTTAAATCTTTAATTTTTGATAATGTATCATTCTCGATTTCTTCCGTCTTTACAAGAACGTTGTTCCCCTTGATAAATTGACCCTTAGAATTTCGTAATAGTTGTGTGTGCAATTTCTTCTTCAGATTCGCTATTATTTCTGGCCTAGATATCGATTGTTTTTCACTGTGCGATAAACGCAAATTATATTTGTCTGGGCTTTTTACTCCTAACAATGTATGAGCACTTTGATTCGGATTTTCGTCTTCGTTTTCAGAGTCACTTTCAGTAGGAATTGCTAGTCTCCCGTTTGGTAGATATTCTCTGAAAGTGAAATCACTTTCAAGAATTACATCCTCACGGTGTTTAACCGAACTTTTAATACTATCATAATACTGTTGTTTACTGGTGATCAGTTCCATTATGCACGAAGTATTCCGATCAGCATAATCATTAAAACATTCACTTTTTTCTTTATACACTTCATGTGGATTAATATCTTCCTGTACGTCCACTAATTCCTTTAATTCGACTATACTCGGCATTCTAGGCTGCTCAAATGGAGCAACCATTTTCTCGAGAAGATGCAAACTTGAATCAACAATGTTCAGTTCAATATCACACATAATTGCCAGTTGCATAAGACTACAAAAGAAACAAATAAATTTTCAGTATAGAACTAAATTGCATTCACAATAACTCGTAAAATTGTAATCACACTCGTTACTTACGTGTCAGGTTTCGTCATATATCCAACTTTCGTAAGGCAAAAATTTTGTCGAACTATATTGGGAATATCGTACAGTGGATGATCTAACAATTGTTGAAGATAGGAATGTAGAGGCGTTAAAGATGGGGGGAATAATTCTAATTCTTTCGGTGCATCAGTGTCGCCAAAACTAAGGATATATTTCCTCATTCCACTAACGAGATCTTCGGGCAGGAAGTGCTTATAATTAGTTATTTCTGGTTCCTCCCTTTCAGCCTTAGAATTGACAAACTCCAGGAATTTCATGTACAAATTATCGATGCCGTGTGTATTGGGACTATACTTCAATTTTGTTGGAAAATGCGAATGTACTAAAATTGTTTTTCTGCATTCGATGTATCTTTGCCATTCACGAAAACTAAAAAGCTTTGAATCGAGCAAACCCCGACCTGTCGCTGTGCTGAAACAAGAAATTTAACTCGTTAATAAACGCATCGTACGCAACACGAATACAAACAATAATAATTAATACAAAGAGAGGTTTGCATCCGCATGAACTTCGTTTATCCGGATCTTGATACATTTCTATTCTCTTTTCGTTTAATTTCACGCCATACGTGATCAAATCATCCGCGATTATGGCGAAAGGCATTTTTTCTGTAGTAAAATGCACTGCCCAGGAACCGTTCGGTTGAAGTACGATTCCACCACCGGTATGCTCAAATTTATTTAACATTTGCGATAAATTCTTCTCCAAGGCTTCCTGAGCCGTCGAGTTTTGTTCGATATCTTCTACGATAGCACGCGATAACCCGAGTTTCATTATAGATTCGCCGTGCCCCGTTAAAGAGCATCCTGCATTTTTATCAGCATACGTTCCGCACCCTAACATCGGAGTATCGCCCACCCTTCCTTCTAACTTTTTATTTAACCCACCCGTTGTAGTTCCCGCTGCGATGCTATAACCATCGTAAGCTACACATCCAACAGTACCAAAACTCTCTACAAAATAATACACGTATTATCGAGTTTTCCTTTTATAATTATAACGTGAAGACATTTACTTATTAACGCTTGAGCCGACTGCAAGTTTTCAATATCGTTCTCTACTTCGAATTTTCCCGTGTCTTCCATCTTAAAAGCTACATATGACATTGGTGCGACCATATTCCCATCTGATATCCAATTTAAGTTTGCATGTTTTGCCAGATTTTTCGCGCCGTCACCCACGAAGATACTGTTTGGGAAGTGTTGCATGACATATTTCGCAAGTGATATAGGATGCTCTATATCCGAGACTGCCGCCACAGATCCACATTTGAAACTTGAACCATCCATTATACTTGCATCCATTTGTACTTTTCCTACGTCGAGAATATTGACGTATATTGGGTATGCAGAATTTGATTTCACTTTTATTTAAGACCATCTCTAACGAGAATGTTGATAATACTAATTATCAGAGCGAAGATACCTAATTCGTTCAGCACAGATCCGTAGCTGCAATTGAAAAACTCATCGCATTCTAGCCACCACAACGCTGTTTCTACAGCATCCACGGAATTTTTACCGTTCATTAATTGTTTGTACCCATTAGCCGCGGCTTTCTTGCATGCTGTCATTTTTTCGATAATTATTGAATCACTGAAATTCCCTGCACCACCATGCACGATTATACGCGGTGTACTAAAATCGTCGCATATGCATTCTTGTTCTCCCAATTTGCCATTTGTTCTAATTTTCATATTTTGAGAGACATTATTTCGTTGATAACCACAACCTTTATTATACTGCATGTTATCTAAAGTGTAATCCTTATTTCTCTTTCTTTCGCATATACAAACAACGTTTGTTTTACTACTGTCACACTAGAGAATATTTCCAATAAACTTCATACTATTTCCGATTCAAACAGGAAATATCCAAAAAATTGTTAACTTATAAGTTTGAATTTAGGACTGACACACACCACCTATACACAATAGTTATTCTTTTTTTTCTACATACCCGTTGATTTGTTCTGCAACTCTGCTGATCTGATATTCAGTGATTCCATCTATGGCAAGTAAGATTTTCAAAACTACAATAATAAATGCCATTGCCCGTCCTTCGTAATTTGGAATGCATGAACTCTTGGACTCAAATACCATTTTTGGTGGCGCTAAAGCTATCAATCTTTCTGTATACAATAATATACCTCCTGAAATTATGATACGCTGTTAAATACATGTAGCTAATAGGAAATTGGTGCTGTGAAAAATATTCCACATACTTGGCAATCCTAACTCCTGGCAATACCGTTTGACTAGAGACGCGAAATCTGGACAAATTATATCCCAAATTCCAAGGAGCTTTGCCATACTCGCGATAATTCGTCTCATTCCTTTATGCGTAATTTCAACGTTTTGACATAAGAAGTTTGATTCAGACTTTGTTAACTTTACTTCTGGTGGTAGTAAATGATCCAGTTTATAGTAACTTAAATGGCCTTCCCTTCCATATCTACAAAATTATCTTTTTGTTACAATACACTATATAAGAAAGAAAATCAAAATAATAAATTTGGTATGTACCTCAACATGTCACCTAACTGTATCGGTTGATTATGAATTCTTAGTGCTAAATATATTATTGCCCATAATCTCATGGGTGTAATTACGTGTGGTCCCATTTTATACTGAGTGCTTACGTGTTTCCGTTTATAATTAGCTCTTTGCCCTCTTGCTACGTTCTTGGACAATTTCTTAATTTTGCTCATCTCTTCTTTAGCATGGGAACTAAACTGTACTCTAAAGTAAACACGACTCAGTGTTATAAACCACAGTAGCATACCATTATTTACCTCCACCAATTCTCAATACTTACTTTCCCTCGTTGTCAGAAGATTTTACGGAACTAGATTGCACGCTATACAAGCTCTGACTGAACGAACTGATCCCATCTCCTTCAGAACTCGCCTGAGATTGTATATATCTATCATATTCTAGAGTTGCTAAAAGTTTCTGCAAAGAAAGAAAAAATGAGAAACTGGCAGAGGATATGAATTATTGGTGCATTAATCCTATTTGAAAACAAATTGGTAACCAAGGTAATACCTTATTCTTATTCAAGTCTCTTAAAGAACTTCCTTCGCTCTGATAACTAGAAGCCATAGAAGTATTAGTACTGCTACCTGCTCTTTTACGCTTTCTAACTCTTTTTTGCGCTTGTACTTTACCGTAAATAATTTCAGCGTCTCTGTAAAATAAAAATATCTCGTTTTATCTCTCATCGTTGTACAAATTCAAATTAGATTCCTAAAGAATACCTTTTGTTGTATTTTCTAGCTAGTTTTGGTATGCATTTTTTTTTTGTTGAAGTGAACGCCACTTCAATTTTATTCAAATAAGTTGCCCACAACTGTAATATCGTTAGTTTTATCTCAGGGGAAATTCCAAGTTCTATCAATTCGTTTGTTAGTCCAATTAAAACGAAATTGTATAATTCCCATGTGGTCCATCCCAACTCTTCGCCTAAACATTAATTTATTAATATATCCCTGTACAATGAATAATGTGATAATATAACTCTCAAGTATATTAAACCTGATTGATTCGGTCTGAATTGCCTGACTCGTGTTCTCCTCAATTTCGTACTATGATCCACGCGTAACTCGAGGATTTCTTCCCTTATGTCCTAAATCATATAAGAGATTTTCAACATGTTACCACTAAACTTCTTTTAAAAACAAAAGATAATTGCAGTACCTCATTTTGTGTCTGACACGTTTGACAGAAAAAATATCCCGCCTCTTTAAAGAAATCTCCACCGCCGCAAACTTTACATTTCTGCATTTTGTCCGAAATCTCCTGCCGGCGAACACGCGGTTCAACGGTCTTTGCATTTATTTGACAAGGTTAGACGATGTCACAATGTTGCCCGTAATTTTCGATTTTACCCTGCGCGTGTTGCACTGTTTCTTAACGCTGCAGACAATGTATGCAACTGAATAATAATATAATTATATTTCTTAATGGGCAGTTCATTATTAATCCAATTATGAATGCACTTCGATGCACTCAATACGTTACACAGTTTTATATTCATGATCGCGTGTGAATGCATAAAGTTTGTGTGTGTGTGTGTGTATGTGTTTGTAAGTGGTGCGTGTTCACGGCTCGTAGCAGCTCGTAGTAAACGGAAGTTTTCAGGGGGTAGATGTAAACAATAATTGCAGTTTTTGTGGGAAAAGTTGGGGAAGTGTCAAGAGCATCGTGAAAAGTGTAAGATAGACGAATGTCACGGTTATCGTACCTCGAGGAATTCTGCGCAGCGAGTAGTGAGTTGTAAAAGTGTATTCTACTCGAGAAATTAGTTCGATCCTGCGTTTAAATTTCTACCAGCGTCCTAACCTATTTCTCTGATCGTTGATCTTCCGCGCAGCTTCGCGTTCTTAAAACAAATGGGCATGTCGGGTTTTTTGAAAATTCACGAACAATTTTTTACGTGCAAGCTATTTCATCTAACGATATGACAGTACGTAAAAGCCTTAACGGAAGATGTCGAGGTACATATAATTCGTGACTATGGAGTATGACTCTGCGTCGAGCTGCGAAGATCGATTGAAAGATTTCGAAGTCTCGGAAGAATTGCCACGTTTGAGAGAAACTCAAAAAATCGAACGGCCAAAGCATGATACAAATTCGGCAGCATGGCAATCGCTTCGAGTCGTGGGCACGCAGCCCAAACCCAAAGTGGGATCGACGAATAAGAGTCTGTCCTCTCAAGTGATGGAATATTACCAGAAATATTCTTCTCAGAGCAGCAACTTGGATCAATATTTTTCATTACCTACCACTAGCGCACCTCAGGAAGCAGTTAAATGTTATTACAGTATATACGAATTAAATTCTAAATCAGATGCTGATAGGCAAGATTGCATAGGGGAAGAATATAATATTCAAACTTATGTACCGAGAGAGAGAAGACGGTGGGCAAGACCGCCACTGATAGGCCAGTCGTCGAGTACAGAAGGGCCCTCCAGATACGTTCAACCGTTATTGGGTCACCAATCTCTTTCCCCTGATCTTAAACATACCACGCCAGATACGATTCCAGAGGAAAGAAACGAGAGTCAGGAGACTATACCAGAAACCACAGAAAGGAAATTATCTTCTCCTACCTCTAGCATAGCATCTCACAAGCCGCTAGAATGGGACAGCGGTGCGGATGTGGGTTACTTTAATATATTGCCGCATAACAGACAGAACAATAAGAAATTGAGTACCATAGAACGCATGGCTTTGGCCAGAGGGTGTTCCACTGCTCTGAGGCTTGATCCGGAAGGTACCACCGAGTCTGGAATCTCTGGAAGACTCCCTGCTCCTCAGAGGAATTCTAAGTTATCCACACTCCCTGATGCTAATTCCACCTCCTTAGCGGGAAATGCGTCGGAATCCGAGAGCGAAATTGAGATTACGCCCATTGTCAAGAATCATTTGCCAGGCATAATTGCGGGGAACGACATTAAGTCTGAAGAGAGAAACGTTTGCCAGGACAGTAAGGTGGTCAATGAGGATGCTACGCCAAAATCTTCGCTAGCGTTTAAAACACCTTCCGTAAAGTATCCTACGGAAGGAAGAAGGATAACGGGTAGACAAATTGTGAACAAAGAAACTGTATGTCCTCCGGCGTCGCCTCTAAAAAAAAGTACATCGATGAACACATTAATTGTGCCACCCACAAAATTAACATTAAAGAGAAGTCAAAGCGAATTGAATCTACACGCCAAGGATAAGAACAAAATTGTATTGCCATTAATTTTTAATTCCACTTCCTCGATCGCGACTGTTGTAAATAAACCTGCGACCTGTGACAAAGTAATACAAACGAGTTTAACCACGTGCACCCAGGAATCCGTCGGTGTTCAGGTTTCGGTACTCGAAGACAAAAAGCCACCTTTACCAAAGAGAGGAACTAGTTTACAAAAAAGTTTGACTTCGATTCTGAAAAATCCAAAATGCACGTACAGAGCGCGAAATTCTAAGAAGCTCGAGACCAGCGAGTCGCATCATTCTAATTCGGCGGAATGTACGAAGGAAACGAAATCCCAGCGCAGCAGCTCGGAACCATCCGAAAACGGTTCTGCCAGCCAGGCTCGACAGCTCGACGACACCGAGAACATTACCGGTAAAGCGAACAGTTTTGAATATTTTCCCGGTCACATTTACGAAAATGTTCCGAACGGTAGCGGCAGTCACATTTCCTCTTCCGACACGGGTAGATCGAATTCTACTTTGCCGAATACCAGCTCCAGTATTAACGAGAAGCTCTGGGGTGACTCGGACAGTTTGGTAAGAGATTTAGAGCGCAGCGTTAATATTTTAAGGAGCCTCGTCGATGCCAATAAATGCGACAAAGATGTCAAGAAGCGATTAATCCGCCATGTAGTAAAGAGACTCATAACTGCTAAATACACTGACGATAAGATCGAACATAATTTGGAGGACAATGTCCCATGGAATCCGGATGATGCGAGGAACAAAGTCTACAGAACGGAGATACTTCAGGCTTTGGCAAAGAAGCACAGCACCACCGATTCTTCGGACGATTGGACCCCCCAGAAGAAGAACACCCGCGTTCGTAAACCCGCGGGTAACGGTAGAGAGATCATAAAGGAAGTCACTTTGGAGAGCAGCAATAGCGATAAATTTGACAAAAACACTGATAGAACGGAAACGGACGGCCGAAAAGCGAGGATGGGACTGAGAACCGACGACTGCCATCAAACCACCAACACGCCTACCGATCCGGATAAGAGCGAGAGTTCCGAGTGCTTCCTCCCGCAACGTGGTCGCAAGACTAACAAGGTACAAAATCTATTTTGCATGAAAGACAAATGCAAGATACCGCGGGAAGACTCTATTACAACCAACAGTACACCACCGGATCACAATAGAATGCTGCTAGACGCGGTGGTCCACAATAGACGCACGGCCAACCGGTCGAGCAATAATACCGAAGAGAATATCGATTGGAGATTACTCACTACCTTGTCCGAAAGGCAGTTCGAGTTGAAGAAATGTAGTAATTCTGATTCAGGAGATTCTAAATTGGTCAGCTATGCCGAGATGGAGAAGAGGAATCAGCTGATCTGGATAACAAACGAGATCAGTCATTTGTGTAACTTGAAAAAACTATTGGAACAGCCGCGCAAGTCAGAGAGACAGCGAACGTCACCGCGAAAGTCGAAATCGGCGAATTTTAAATCAACGTCGATTCCACCGCTCACGCGTGTCCATGCATCGAGTAAGGAGCCTAATTACATTCGCAGAGATATCATGAACGCGCGAGGAAATTCAGCCGACGTGCCATGGTCGTCGCATTCCAATTTAGCGGCTTGTCAACCTACGACTAGCACGACCAACAGTGTCATTCAACGCATCAAGAAGCGCAACAGTTGCGCACAAACGGCAACCAATGTCACGGGTGCGCATTCCAAAACTGGTGGGGAAATCGTATCAGCCTCGAACATGCAAAGTTCGACGATGAAGTTAGTCAACACCGGGGTGCAAACATTGCCGCAGGAAACCTCCGCGATCCCCACGTTGATACAGTCGGAGATCGTTCATTACATCAAATGCCCTGCACACAAAACGGTCATGCACTTTCAGAACAGCTGCAAATGCAACGAGCAAACTTGCCAGTGCATCAAACACGCTATACAAAATGTATTAGCCAGTTGCGTGCCCTGTTCGCAAGAGCAAAATCAATCGCAGTCTGTTGGTAGTAGAACTCAGAAGGTGCACGGGAATCAGGAATGCTTGCAGCAAGACGTATCATCTCAAACGCTATTGAATCAGAGTAATAGTAGCAATGCCGCTTCGTCGGATGTGATACATCGTTGTATCAGTCGCGAGGGTAATCAGTTGAAGCAGAAAGAAACAAAGAATCAAATAAACGCATCAAAGTCGAAGTACGCTTGCGACTGCAGGGCTCCTCGTGGTTGTCAGTGTGTCAGCGATTGTAGATGCGGAGCGAACGGCATTGAAAGCAAAGGAGCCGTATGCAAACGACCGGCGTCGACGAAGGTATGCCAATTGTGCTCGGGGCAAATAGTGGAGGCGAGTAACTTCGCCTCGAAATGCGAGGAATGTCAGAAAAAGGCATTTCGCGGCCACGAAAAGGAGAGTGCAAAGACGAAAGAATGTGCCTGCACAAATGTCTGCGAATGTGAAATTGATCGATCGCAGGCAAGTGGATGGGTCGCTGCTACTAATGCTACTGGCGCTGGCAGATCGGTTTCCAAGTATCATCAGGATAATAACGCATGCTCGTCCGTTTTCAATCAAAACGGTGTCGTAAAGCTGTGCGGATGCCCGAGCGATTGTTCTTGCGAGAATAATCGCGACACGGATTCTCATAATAATGCAAAAACATTCTGCGATTGTCACTCGAATGGAAAAGGTCAGCATAATGAGATTCGTCACTACGGATATTGCGCGAAATCGGAAAATCGGCAAGCACAGGCGCAACCCTATCGCTCGGTTAACGGCCAAAGTAACGATAATCCACACCAGTATAAAGTACAAAACGGCCAGAAATGTAACTGCGAGAAAGATTGTCGTTGTAGCAACCAAGCCAAAGGAATCGAGGAGAAGTTGCATAATAGAGCTTATAACGGTAAAGTTAATTACACGAATGAGACTAATGCTACCGATTTGAATAGAAACTGCAAGTACTGCCGTCAGTGCGGCACGGTATATCAAAACACCAGAAAGTGTAACTGCTATCAGACGTATCCGAAAGCCGTTGCGTATGAATTGTCGTTCACGAATGGGAACAATCAGAAGAACGATAGTTCTGCAACCATGCCAAAAGTGCCATTATCAAATTATTCTCAGAAAGGGAGGAAAGCAGAGAGCTGTGCCTGTAATGCGATTAAAAGATCCCATTCGAATAAGAACTCTCAAGAAAAAGAGACTTTACAGGTAAATTGAAATTATTTTTAAACGTAACGATCCCCTTAATTATAACCACTGTTGGTATTTCAGGATTACTTGTCAAAAAATAAACCCGAATTTGTGGGCAATGCCGAAACGCGTCGGCAATACATGTCAGAAATATCACATTTACGGCAATTGCGTAAAGAAAAGCGTATACAATTACTAGCAATGGCTAGTACCTCGAATGTAATCAAATCACCAAAGGTCTCTTCCAAACAAGCAGGTAGAGTAGCCTCGTTAGTTTCCTCGTGCTTTTGTTTTCAATATAATTCTTTCATTTCGTTTACCATTGTTCCAATTCTCTGTTCGTTACAGTCTGCAAGCAGAAAAAGTTGTCCGACGAAGAGATGAAAGAACGTTTGCGAAAACGTTATCTTCGACTCAACGAAGTACGGTTCAAACGGCGCCAACAGGAGAAACAGGAAGAGGTGCGTCGCAATCAGCTCATGGCCAAAATCTTTTGTAAGAAATTGCAACAGAAGGTACTGAGGGGCCAAGTGGATCTGTCGCAGAGCGTTAGCGTTATATCAAACATGTAATGTTAGAGAAATATTTACATTTGCATTGACGATGCACTGATTAGTAGTGCGACAATTAGATAATAGGAAAAGGTACAAAGTATATTTACAGTTTCTTTTAGCGTCGTAAAACTCATTAAACTTGACTATTTCTTTCATCTTCATGATATTATGTCTTTTATTTTCTGACGCGTGTCGAATAACATTTACTATTTGATGCATATGCTCATATGATGCATATGCTTCCTGTTATGTCAGATGCATTGCAATTTGTTCGGACTCTACACGTAAGCATGAAGTCAGATGTTGGAAAAATTTGATGTCCATGATATGCGGGCGCGTTCGCGTAAATCTGCTATCGCAACTCTACTTCGGGCGTGAAGTGGAACGGAGCGGTTAAGTGGAAACTTGAAACAGACGTCGGTTTTTTATTGTTGTATAACGAAAAATCTCAGATATTATAATGTGTTGTTTCAAGAGTTTGCATAGAATCTATGATATTTATAAGAACTTTTTCTTGCCAAGATATTTTCGTACTAAAAGTATATATATATACACATATTTAGATGACCACACTGATAATGTTAGATTAAATGATAATATGATAATAAATAACAAAGTCTTCATTTTCGCGCAAACGTTAAGGCGCTTCTTCGCGAAACCGAGACGTTACGTCTTACTAGTAAAATGGTTTGAAAATAGAAAGATCTGTCTCTCCGAAGGGGCTTTAAATCGAACTGAATCACCGATCGTGAGAAACTGAAATGCTTTAAGATGGTGAAAGTAGTTATTAGTACCTGAATCACAGTACACAACCCTTTGTTAATCGTAAGACTTAAATAACATAGTCCCTTGAATTTTTCTAGTATTTTACCTTTTTGTATGACGATTATACTCATTTAATAGTTAAGAATAAAGTGAAACTGCTGTATGTCAATCACTCTCCCATTTATTTGCACTGAACCCATTGAATCCCTAACAGTTAAATAACGTGCAAATTCGTCCGTCCATACATTTTATATCGACGCTTACACGCTTTACTCGACAATGGCGTTCTAAGAAGGTCATAAGCTATAACTTTTTTTTTTATCAAACTCACGTGTGCAATGCAACGCCCGATTTCACTGAGCACATTCTATTTTTCAGCGATTTCCTGGCCTTGGGGTTTAAGACGCGAAACGTTCAAAGAAGTCGCATAAAAACATCGAATTTGTAATCAAAATTATTTCGAAATACATCCCCCGTTTCATATATTTTTCTCGAATATCTTCGTTTATTGATCGATGCAATCTGCGAATTAAAATTATTCGTAAATGTTTCATCGTACAGGCGGCACGTATTATTACACAATGCTCGTGCATTACTTTTTCACGAATGCCGGTGTGTCTCAAGATCAAAATATATGTTTTAAAATATCTAGCCATCCCGGTGAAGGAAAAACGATTAAGGGGAAAAAAGCCGCGAAAGATTGGCAACAACCTTGTTCCAGTAAAAGACTACGCGAACAAAAAGCCATTAACATTACCGCGTTTTATTTTGTTTCCCCAATTAGCGGCTACGGAGTTGCTCTATATAACGACCATTCACAGCTTTCGACTCAGTTGTCATTTGCTCCTTCGCGAACAACGTTCTCCATTCAAATTTAGTAACAACGTACTACCGTTCGTTACTTCTTTCGACTGGTTAAATCGTTGGTTCGAATGCTATCATTTCCGCGTCGAGCCGCAACGTCCGTTCTTGCGTCTTTGATCAACGATCATTACAAATAAATACAAAGACGGGAGCGAGTTCTTTCAATCCGAAATTGTTCATTCGCGAAGAATAAGTAGAATAATTCGGTAGAATGAGTCCTCAATTGGAGACAGATTGCGATTTGAATCGTATTCTGAAAGAGAAATTTATCACAGAATTTCGTAAAGGATACATTACCGTGAATGGTGTTTGCTTGCCCGAGAGATATAAAGAATTTGCGCACGCTATCGATGATTTCCAGGTCAGAGACGACGATATCTGGGTCTGCAGTTTTCCGAAAACTGGTAAGTGTATTTATTTTATTTTAGTAGATTAATATAAGTTAATCTACATAAAACGATTAGGTACAACTTGGACCCAGGAAATGGTCTGGTGCATCGCGAACGATTTAGATTTTGACGCATCGAAAGTTCTCTTACCGGAAAGGTTTCCTTTCTTAGAGTAAGTTCGAAGTTACAAGTATCCTGTCCACGTGAATCGCAATGTAAAAGGTATGCCGTATACTTATCGTAAGTTTAACGTTTTTCTTTTCGACCAGGCATTCCATTCTTTTCGATTATACAACGATATTACCACGATATCCGGGAGTCGAACTCGAGGAATTAGTTTTGGACAGCGTTAATTACACGAAAAATCAACCCAGCCCAAGGTTCATTAAGACCCATTTACCATTTCACTTGCTTCCACGACAGCTACGGATGGCCGAAACGAAAGCACGGATTATTTATGTCGCCAGAAATCCGAAAGACACTTGCGTTTCGTATTATCATCATTGCAGATTGATGGAGGGCTATCGAGGGGACTTTGAAACATTCTGTCGCCTCTTTTTGGGTGAAAAGCGTACGTTTAGCAGGGATATGTCATAACTAGTTTTTGACTACGATGCAGTTTGATTTGCATGATGTTCTTTATTTACCAACAGTTTGCTTTGCTCCGTTCTGGGATCACATTCTTGGATTTTGGACTAAGAAGGTGGAACGCGATATCCTCTTCCTCAAGTACGAGGATATGAAATTGGTGAGCGATCAAGGAGAACCTACGTGAGCCTACATTTCACAAGAATATAATGCGATAAGAATCATATTGATTTTCAGAACTTGTCTAACGTGATTAAGAAAACGGCAGGTTTCTTAAATAAATCCATATCCGATGACGAAGTAAAAACGTTAATGGACCACCTCAGTTTCGATAAAATGAAATCCAACCCGTCCGTGAATTACGAAGAGGCCGTGGAAATGAACAAGAAGCTGGAATTAATTGACATGAACGGCGAGTTTATTCGGAGCGGAAAAGTAAATCAATGGAAAGGGGAGATGCCACCAAGCATGATAGAGCAATTTGATAAGTTAACGATAGATAAGTTGGCGGCGAGAAATTTGACGTTCTAGATGAAATCTCCCATGTAACGATGTTTTGGGAGTAATAAACGTTTTTTGGTTCGATCAACTAAGACATTGCTTTACAAGGAAACGAAAATTGAACTACAATACCGTTGTCTTTCTTTCAATGCACCGAAGTATATTCGGCATGGCGGTTTTACACAGATCACCGATCGTGGCTTTCGTCAAAGGCGTAACCACGGTGAGATCGCTTCCCCTTTCGATTAAAACGATCGCCGCATTTCTGTTTCTCCATAAAACTGCCAGTTGCAAAGCTGTTAAGCCCTCCTTGTCGTGTGCGTTAATATCGGCGCCACGATCCAATAGAAGTGAAAGAATATCCAAATTCGAAAGGTACACTGAAAAATAAAGACTCTAGAACTACCACACAACTTTCCTTCTCGATTTCCCTCACCTGATACCATAAGGGGCGTTCGATGTTGGAAATCTCGTTCGTCTACGGAAGCACCAGAATCTAAAAGATGTATCACATTTTTTAATCGCTCTCCGACGACGGCATACCAAAGACACGTCCACCCCCTGCTACATGAATGATTCTCGTGACTGCGAATTCGATGTTTCTTAACAAAGGACGTTAAAATATATGTTCGATAGAGACTAACTTGTCCGTCTTTTTAATTTCCGCGCCCTTCTTTAAAAGTAACTGTAACGTTTCTGGCGTCCTTGAAACAAATGAAGCATACATCAGAGCCGTTCTGCCCCAAGGTTGAGTGATTGCTTCGTCCAGATTTGTTTGATTTCTTTCTAACATTAACGATAAAATTTGAGGGTCGTCGCGATCGATCGCGGAGGTCAGAGGGGTTTTTAAGTTTCGTCTCGGATAATGTAAGTTCATCGGTGAACTGCGAATGCAACGAGAAACTCGGTAATCAATCTTATCGAATATATAAACAATACGAATATACTTACGTATGTGTCAGAAAATCTTTCAGTTGTTTCACACTTGCAAATTTTAGTAGCCACATAAATTTCTCTTCGGCAGAATCTGAAAAAAAATTACGCTTTTCTACTGACATCTAATCTCATTAATTGTTTGACGTTACGAAGGCTTACCGCTTTGCGTAAAATCAAGTGCCATTTCTCGTTGTCACTTGATAATCGATGATAGAGGCACATAAATTACAAATCTTCACATTTTCGATCAACGTTACCAAGAACACGACGAGTTAATCGTGCACCTGTCTCAAATCGATTAAACAACACACCCGTTGCCCACCCGCACAACCATCCATCCATACTAAATGATCGATAAATGATTCAACCTATAGCATTCTTTACTAAACCTTCTAAACGGACATATTTCATTCGTCACGCGACGATTTCAAAACCAATTTCCTCTTATTTCACGGCTCCAGTCATCCAACGGACGTCCGAGAATGAATGAAATATGTTTCATACATCGCTCCTTAGTCATCAATAACCTTCTATATACTTCTCTCTCTCTCCCCCCTTACATTCCGTTTTAGTGATCACGGTACCGGAAGAACGGGAGTCCAGTGACACCGTCCACCGGTCTTGCCATGTCCATAGAACCACGTTTCATTCCTGAATACCGAGCCGCGATCGACGAACCTCCGCAACACGCATATTTTCTCTTCGAGGTGGAAACACGTGTCAAGGTGGTTCGAGAGCAGTATACTAACCGTTCGACGAGCCGGAGACTACTTTCTACGAGACAGTGCTGAGGAACGAAACCGGACCGAGTGACTCCATTCCTGCTTTCGCGTTTCTTGACTGGCTGTTACTATCGAGTACCTTATTTTCGAATAGTTTTGTTTCTGTGCTGTGCTAGATTCTCCATGAGTTAGCGGCAAGTAAGAGTGCATCGGAATTTTTGGTTAATCGGATCTGGAGAGTTTTAGAACGCCTTAAGAAAAATGATGCGATGGCAGATGTTATGAGAACATGGATAAAGCGTGCTCTCGTGACAGTTCTGGTATGCTTGCTGTTTTCTAGTTACGGTAAGTTTTCTAAATGGAATCACAACCGTATCGACTGCATAGATTGAACATTAATATTTAATAAGTTGAGGAATAATTGGAATTTCTCCCAAATCGGGAGTGTAGGTATTGTAACGGGACGGTCCTTCCTTATCGAGCATTGAAGTTTCCGTGCAATATGATCGATCATAATAACAAATTAATTCTTAGGAATGTTTTACGCAATTAAAGGACCGTTATCCTTTCCCGCAAAATCAAATTCCACGTACATACATTCACGTGCATTAATAGAAAAATAAAAAAGGAACAAAAAAATAAAAGAGAATGGAGTTAGAATGCAAATCAGTGGCGATCCGGTCGTATTCCGGTATGCAGATTTATTTCTCGTTGATTTTCCTCAAGCGTGATGACCGTGATACAAATAGTGGGACAAAGAAATCACGAATCCCGGCGGTAGAGACCAATGCTTTGTAGGATCGAAGATTACTTTCGAAATCCCTAACAAAAATTCACGAGCACGTTACATATGTTCAAATAATTGAATAAAATGATAAATCGATGGACAAAGTTTGAGATTGAATGAAAATTATTTGACAGGTTCCGCTCAAGAAGATGACGAGGGGTATAAGGGCAAATATCTCGGAAAACTAAACGCGTATCATCATCAAGTTTCTGGTGATGTTTACGCGGTCGACGAGTACACGCTGTTGCTGACTTCTTTCAGCTATGATGGCAACGGTGCCGATACTTTCTTCTGGGCCGGATCGTCCGGTAGAACGGGTCCGCAAGGTTTTATCGTGCCCGACGAATTTGGAAAGTCAGTTGATCTCAATATAAAACGTGTTATATATCGAACAATCAACGTTCAAACACTTAATGAAATAGCGAAGAGAAATTCATTAATTTCGTTTCAGAACTAACATTCTCGATCGATATTTCAACAAGGACTTCACGCTCACTTTACCTGAGAGCAAGAAGATAACAGAAATTAAATGGTTCGGCGTATACGATATCGCGAGTCAGGTACTGGAAAACAAATAACCCAATCGTTGTTGCTGAACATTACCAAATTACATTAAAGATATCTTCGTAACATTTAGAATACCTTCGGAGACGTCAACATTCCTGAAGGATTCGATCCACCCGCGCCTCAGAAAATATCTCAAATAACGAAACGCTCTCATGGAGTCTCTTCAGAGTCCATTGTGATTCTGGATTCGAAAACCATCAGGATACCGCACTTCACGTACGATGGTCAGGGTACGGATACGTATTTCTGGGTGGGTCTTGGCCCACAACCTTCCAGCAAAGGGACAAAAGTGCCCGACGAATACGGATAGTGAGTAAAGAAAACTTTCATCAGCTTCTTCAATAAATTGCGAATTTGGCGACAAAAGAGTGCTAAGATTCATGTTTGGAAAAAAGTTATTGATGATAACACCAGTTAAGTTCTTTTCGCCAGAAAATGTTTAATAAGTGGTAAACCGTTATTTTTCTAAAATTTACGGAAGTACTGTGTTGCATTTTCTTGTCTCTACCCACTCAATTATGAATATCACTAACAATCGATCTAT
Organism: Pemphredon lugubris; assembly: GCA_933228935.1. Classification (NCBI taxonomy): domain Eukaryota; kingdom Metazoa; phylum Arthropoda; class Insecta; order Hymenoptera; family Crabronidae; genus Pemphredon; species Pemphredon lugubris. The sequence goes on along the minus strand of OW121817.1, from coordinate 52,076,559 downwards.
AAACCATCAATCTCTGCAACTATAACTAATTAACGTCTGTTTGCTTTCGCTAAGTTTGGATCCACTTCGCGCGTACGACGGGAACGACATAATCATTCAATTACCCGGCGACATGACGGTCTTCAACGTCGACTGGTTGAGCGTGTTCGACGTAAAGTCCAAGTCGAATTATGGATCTGTCATTATTCCTGATGGCCTGAACGTACCACCTTCGTTAGTAAAAGTAAGAAATTATTTTACTCTCCTTCGCTTTATCTGATTTGAACGGGATACATCATTGAACGATCGATCAAAGTATAGGTGATCAAGCACGTGCAGGCATTACCGAATTGCATTCAGCTTCACAAGAGGTATCAAGTCAGTTGGGAGATCTTTGGTCCTCAGATTACGATTCAAATGGCCGGCCAAGTCAGTAAGTGAAATTAATGTTATCTCTAATCGGATTAAATATGTTATAACGTTTTCTTGATGAACACACGCGTCTCTCAGGTGAGAAAGAGTACATGGCGTTCGGTTTGTCCGGATCTGAAACGGAGAGCCAAATGGAAGGCGCAGACGTTGCGGTCGCTTATATGGACGGGACCAGAGGCTACGTGACTGATTATAATATCACAGCAAAAGCACCTGTATGTAAATGCGATGTTATTGGAAATACAGTAGAACGTTCATTATCTAAAGAAATTGGAAGATTCCTGGCAGATAATCAATTATTCAGTTATCTACCTTCAAAAACAAAACAAAAAATTTTGTTTACTTCATGAACTCCAATGTTTTCTTGGACAAGTTCAATTCCAGTAACTTTGCGTAGTAGAAAATTCTTCTATTGTATTTATTTTTAGCGTTATAGTTAATTGATACGGTTTTCTTTAATCGACATTGCACTGTATTGTATGTCAAGGTGCGTAATCGTTCGTAAAATTGATATTGCTATTTTGTTCATAGTGTGGAAAAGTGTTGGGCCAGTACAAAGGCGTTTGTAGAGACGAAGTATTCGGTGGATTGGATAATAATCAATTGTATACAGCCGCTAGAGAAGGTGGAATCAATATCATCACTTACAGACGTACTCTCCATTCGTGTAAGTCATTGTACGTCATTGTAAGTCAGTACACGACTTTCGGGAGAAGTTAGAAGAATCATGTATAAAATCCTTAAAATTCTAGCCGATCCTGGTGACAAAGAATTTCCTACCGATCGACCAGTTTACGTGGTCTGGGCATTAGGTAGACTTGACGAAAAGAATGAGCCCAATTTTCACGATGTATACCCTAAGAGCGACTTGAAGCTGGAACTGAACAAGCAGGAACCTGAAAATACATGCATGGATTTCACGGAAAATAATGATAGACTAAGGTAAAGTAAAAGAATATTTACTCTAAAGATAAATGACAATGAACGTATACCTTTTATCTTACTCAACACTTTTTCTCAGGGAACCTTGGGAAAAAGCAGAAATATTCGATAGAAGTATTCGGAGTTTTAAAGCCACGATTGGACCATCGGCGGGTAAAAAGGGCTACCAAGCAATCACAGGTATAATACGTCGATACGATAATTACCAATAACCTTTTAACATTGATACAACCAATTTGTAAAATTTTTAGGTCAAACATCTATGGGCCTCGCATGGTACATCGAAGGCCATTTAACACCAGAGTTGTATCTGCGACGTGGATTAACATATAATTTCCGTGTATATGGTGGAAATAATCCTCATAGCTCGAACTTGTATCATCCGTTAATAATAACCGACGAACCTCATGGTGGTTATGATAGACTCAGCGATGCTGCACAGAGTCGAATTAGAGTTCTGGCAGGCATAGAGTTCACCAGAAGAGGACAACCTAGGCCTACAGCTGGTTCGTTGACAGAAACGATGAACAAGTAACGAACCGATTAGCAACAATTCATAAAAACTAATTAATTTGTTTTAGTCGGTCCACTTTGTCTGAGTAAACATGATGGACGGGACAGAAGGCTAGACGATGACTTTCCATCTTTTAAAAAATTCAACAGGAGCCTCGTGCATACGTGTGAACCAGGTAACATATTTGGATCCTTTATATGAAATATTTCTACGAAATAGAGGAAGAATTTATGAGATGTTTCCACTGTTTGTAGGAGATGGTGGAATTTTGGAACTAACCCCAAATTCTTCATGGCCAGACATTGTTTACTACAATTCATTTACTCATGCAAACATGGGCTGGAAAATTCACGTGGTAGATGCCTATACAAGGAATTTTGCTATCGCTCGAACATTGTCACTGGTCGTTGGACTAATAGCTGTGTTTTTTCATGTGTTATAAAATTAGATACAAGCTCCTTAAATCAATCGTTCCTTCTTATTACACAAATCTACGCTAACCAAAAGTAGCATTTATCAGATGTCTTCGTAAAAAAACTTACAACACCCATGTATAGTTCCTATACGAAAAACTCAATATCATTGACATCGTTCACTGTGCAGCTACTAAATATTTATATCACTAACAATGCATTCAATTTTTCACAATGTGCTGTAACTATCCCATTTTTCTACGATCAATAAATATGCTCTCTTCTAAATCTGTCTCCAATTTAGTGTTATAAGAGCTCTCAGTTTTTGTCCCATCTTGATTTTACCTTATTTACATTCTCAACTATTTTTATTTTTCCAGTTTTTAGCGGATTTACTTTATCACACATGTTCGATTCTTGTAATTTTTTATACTGATTCAAGTGTATTTTGAGCCGCTGACAACGGATCCGTCAACAAAACTTGGTGGACGGTTTTAGTTCCGGAGATAAGCTTACATATAAAATTTCCGAAATTGACAGGTTATGGTTATGAAATAAGCTTATTTATTTATAAGCATGCGAAGTCCGGAAAATGACAGATTAGGGCCCGTTAGGGCACCGCCATCTGCACCAGTGCCTGTATTTCTCGCTTACACTTATTTACACTCACTTACACTACCCAATGTTTTTGAACAAGCTTCACATCTGGAACGTCAGAAGCGAGGAAAATGCTGAAAAATAAACATTTTTGTGGAGGAGTCAACGACAACGTGTCGCTCTGCCCAAGGCCTCAAGTGACAGATAAATGTCCAAAGAAAGGAGATCTGGTCCGATTTCGACCCGACAACGTCCAGAATTGGAGAAATTGGAGAAAAGACGTTGGAGTTTTATCGATTTTCGCTGCATAAGATCTTCTGTCTTCCTCCCTCGCTCCGTCGCCGTTACTTGTGTAGAAACTCTCCGACGAGGGCCTGCACGGTGGTTTGGGACTACCGGCCTTCTATAACCGAGAAAGGTAGCACTGGGTAGCACGTGCATTTTTCAGCAGCCCTCGCATATACCCGGGGACGACTATGGACTGCTAAACGTTGGTCAAACTCTGATTTTCGCCACCAAAGACCATAAGATCTTCTTTTTTCCTCCCTCGCCCCGTCACGGTCAATCCAGGTAGAAACACACCGACGAGGGCCTGCGTGGTTGTGGGACTGTCCCGGTTATAGAAGGGCGGTAGTAACATGATTCATATGTATACACCGCGCAGATCCACCGGGACGCCGAAGTACAAGACACAAAAGTTACAGAGTTCAATATATGAGATAAAAATTGTTTTTCCAGAAATGTATTCCGACAATTTATTTTTGCACTCTACTCACACTGATAACATGATATTCATATTCAAAAGGTACAGAGTCCAGTATATCAGATACAAAAATAGTTTATCCAGAAATGTTTCGCGAGTATTTGTTTTTGCACCCTGCGCACACTGATAACATGATATCCATATTCAAAAGGTGCTCCAATATATGAGATAAAAATTGATTTTCCAGAAATGTTTTGCGAGAATATATTTTTGCGCCCTGCTCACACTGATAACATGATATCCATATTCAAAAGGTACAGAGTCCAATATATAAGATGAAAATTGTTTTTGCAGAATTGTTTTGTGAGAATTTATTTTTGCATTCTGCTCATACTGAGAACATGAATATCATGTGCAAAAATAAATTCTCGCAAAGATATAAATTTTTTTAAACGATTTGCTGGGCCGCTAGTTTGCACGCCAGCAGGTCAACATTTTCTAAACGACTTTCGTGAGGCTGCAAAAAGCTCCTACAACAAATCATTTTAAAAATTATATACAAATTTTGTCTTGTATTTGAAGACTTAAAAATATACGTCAAAAAGGTACCGACACAAAAAATGCTTTTTTTAAATTGATTTATGAGTCTTCTAAAACTTTCTAAAGTTGTCGACTGTTTTTACAACTATATAGATGGACACATGAAAGTTCCCGCACTAATTTCATATGAATCAATGTACGATACAGCTCGACGTAGGTATCACGTTCGAATACCTTTCGATTGAAATGCAAGTTCAACTTTCTCCGAAAGTGAAATCTCTCGCAGTGAGAAAGTTAATAATATTGAGTACGTAATAATGTCACCGCGCGAAAGGAACTCTCTTTGCGCGTCAACAATCTCCGCGAGAGTTGCAGTTCTTTAAAACATCGTACATTATGAGAATAAAATGTTTTTCTTGTACATTTGCGTTTTCATTTACCCATGGAATTGTCACCCTTATATGTAATCTATTTTGGAGCTGCGAATTCTGACTATTTAGGTAAGAAAGCAAACTTAACAAAATGACTAAAGCATACGTGAAAGATGACGGAATTTAGTTTCCGGGTTCTTACCAGGTAGCGCTCACGTTTAATATATATAGCATACTGTTGCTATATATAGTAGTACGGGAACTAAAGTCTTTACGCTCTTTTAACACTGAGGTTTGGATACCCCACTGACAAGTACTCATTTCACAGGAGACTGTAGCTGCACCAACATCCCCGATTTCTGTCCATTCAAATTTCTTTACACAGAATAGCAAGTGAGTACTTTTCATGGCGCGGGTCGTGATACAGTTTTGAATTCGGCAATGTGACATCTAGTGTCCTTTTTTAAACGCTTTCTCAAAATATGTATATAATTCGTGCCGTGATATTTTTAGTGGACAAACATCCTATTGCGTTCACCACCATCGAGGGTGATGTCGGAAAGAAATTGGACAAAATGTTCGGCGTCAAATCCAGCTTTTTGAGGGTTGAACCGGGACATTGTATATTGCCACCCCAATTTGTTTTTTACGCGACGCATATTCGGGATATTGAAGTTTACGAAGACGACGTCTGGATAATATCCTACCCCCGAACCGGTAAATCTCTCTCACTCGAAAACTGTAATTAAAATCTACTGTTTTGTTTATTACATTTCCAATAGGTAGCCATTGGACACAAGAGATGGTTTGGTGTATCGGAAATGATTTCGATTATGAAAAGGCTCGGACGTTAATTGTCGAACGTACTCCTTTAATCGAGTGAGTTTCAATTGAAATGACAAATAATAGATAAACAAATGGAGTACCTTTCGATCGAGGAATATGTGTGAAAAATAATAATTAATACATCAGAATTCTGTTTTAGAGCGTCGGCCCTCATGGTCTCAGGGAGTTATGTGGAATTGTTTGCAAAACTCGGTAATTCGGTTGAAAAAGTGAGAAACATGCCAAGACCAAGATACATAAAATCTCATTTACCATTAGAATTATTGCCGGTACAGCTCCTTCAAAAGAAACCAAAGGTAGTTAGCAGTAGTAACGCAATAAATAGAAAGGGTGCCGAAATTGGAAGAAATATTTTTTTTCAGATTATCTACGTTGCAAGAAATGCAAAGGATACTTGTGTCAGTTTTTATCATTACTGCAGGGTGTTTCATAATATTACCGGAAGCTTCGAGGATTTTGCCGAGTTGTTTTTGAACGATCATGGTACGTGTTTTTAAAAATTGTATAAACAAATGATGCGTTAAATTGCAAGTGTATGATTTTTCTTAGCACCCATGATGCCTTTTTGGAATCACATACTTGCTTTCTGGAAGATGAGGCACCACGATAACGTATTGTTTTTAACTTACGAAGAAATGAAAAAGGTATAGCGTGTAATTTATCGAAATTAGGCTAGACAAAGTGTTTTCCGTGTCCGATATAATCTCCATTTCGTAGAATCAAGTGGAAGCGATAAAGACAGCAGCCAATTTTTTGGGAAAAACAGCGACGGACGATCAAATCGCTCGTCTTAGCGAGCACTTAAACTTTTCGAAAATGGCAGCGAATCCTGCCGTCAATCTACAAGGCATTCTTGCGCGGGAGGATTTACCCAAAAACGACCCGGACCTGAAGTTCATAAGAAAGGGTAAAGTCGGGGATTGGAGGAATTACATGAACGTAGAATTATCGCGGAGGTTCGACGTATGGATTGAGAAAAATTTGCAAGGTTCCGGTCTTAAGTTCGACACAGAAATCGTTGCGAGCGAGGAGGAATAAAATGGATTTAACCAAAATCAGTATCACAAACAATGGCCATAATTCACGCAAGCGGTTTTATCTCTCAGTTGTGTTTCAGGCTAAATACGTATTAAATATGTATTTCTATCCAAATATTGGATAGAATATCTGATTGTACAGATAACAAATATTTTCATGAATAAAGACTGGATTTCGTTAATAACTGTTTTTAACATTTAACCCACGTCTACCCGATTTAGCAATCAACTGCGAAATAAACTGAAGAAATGTTTGTGAAATGCATAATGAAAAAATTATAGTAATATCACAGTTTATCCACGCTTATTATAAATTATTCTGTTGTATTGCAGTATACTGTCTTAGCACGAGTGGGATAAAAGAGCAGAGGATTTTTTCGTAAAAATGAGTAATAAATTGTAAAATATAATACAAAGCTTTTTCAAGCAAAATTAGAGGTTATAAGTGATACTATTTTACAAAAATATTATCGACTCACGACACGGAGGTTACAGCGCGTGGATATTCCCAAAAAATCTGTTAAGCTCCTTCAGTTCGTATGACACTCCGTTTGAGCAGTGTTTTGCAGTATTGTTAAATGTTTAAGTTGCGCGAGAAAGTACCAAACAAGATAAATTTCGGATCCACTACGATACTCGTCATTTCGGGACGATCGAAATCTATGTATCTCGGGCAACCTCGGGAGTGGAATAAATTTCCCCGAACGTGGCGAATTTTGATGCTTGAAGTTGAGCGTATGTCGAGATCGTTAGTTTTTTGTAATAGAGATAAATAGAAGCAGCAAGAAGCAGGAATGACCTGACCATGCCTGACTATCATATCGCAGCGTACCGATACGATCGTTGGTGAAACGAAACTTTTCTAAATTGTCGAAAGATCTTGTTCGACCATTAATTAACTTGAGATTCGTATGAACTGGCGGGACCAATGTCTTAAAATTTTCGAGCAGCGCGCTCGAGACTAGTCGACATGTACGCGACGTTGTATGTCAAAGCGAAGATGGCGTTAATTCGTGTTGTGTCAGGTGTTTAAAGTAACTTTAAACCCTCTTGGAGTCTGACATTGCGTTCGATCGTAATAGTTCGACCTCTTGGTTCCGTTACCGTCGATCTTGACGGAGATCGTGGACTGGAAAAGTCGCGACGCCGTCTGTCAAGAGCAGTCAAGAGTCACGTGTATAATATCTGCCGATAGTCGCTTCTCACACTTAACCTAGCCCCCCTTAAACCTTCCGCGAACGTCTTTGAACCCTGAAAATTACGTGAATTCGACGTCGATGTGGCCTCTTTGGTCAGAGAACTTGACGAGATTTCCGGTTGATCGATACGGGAACAACATCAACCTGAATCGTTTGTGTTGTAAAATTGGGAAAAAGTGATAAAGGAAGAGTGAGAGAGCAAGAAAGGGTGAAGAAGTGAGGGAGAGGGAAAGGGAGTGAGAAAGAGAAAGAAAACGAAGTTTTTATGGAGTTGATTTTAAACTTGTAGTTTTTGACATATTTAGAGCGGTGTTTAATCATCTGGCAGCTGGTGAATATATTTAGTTGAATGCGGGTAAAATTTACACCTGGGTGAAATGCCTAAGATAAGAACCAGGCAGGCTTCGAATAGCCTCTGGTTAAGGCAACGAGAACTGGGAATAAAATTCCCTCTAGGTCATGCGGATCAATTTCACAAAACCCTTTATTCCTCGATACAGCCGGTGACTTCTTGGGATCACGCGGACAATTTGTCTTCCGCTACGCACGGCGGAGTTTTTAATTTGGAATATTCTCCGGACGGGTCAGCACATATTTATTGTATTTCTTTAAGACATTATCTTCCAATATGATTAAAATGTTGCGAATGGTGTTAACGCTCATTGCTTTATGATTTTTCAGGTCCCTCTTATTGGCAGCATGCGAGAAAAAGAGTATTTTAATGTTCGATCCGCTGCGCAGAAGATTGATTCACGCAATCAATAATGCGCACAATGATTGCGTCAATTGTGTGAGGTTGGTAGAGTGTATTACGAAATATGTACGGTGATATCTACAATGAAAGTTGGTTGATAAAAACACGTGTTCTTGTTTTGTATAGGTTTTTAGATCAACGTATGTTTGCCACTTGTTCCGACGATAGCACTGTGGCTTTATGGGATGCAAGGAATTTAAAGCAGAGAATAAGAACGCTTCAAGGGCATTCGAACTGGGTTAAGAACATAGAATATAGTCCTAGAGATAGTTTGTTACTCACCAGTGGATTTGACGGTAGCATCTATACTTGGGACATTAATAGTTTTACGGAAAATAGTATTCTATATACCCGTGTATTTCACACAAATGGACTGATGCGAACTAGACTTAGTCCTGATGCTACCAAAATGTTAATAAGCACCACTTCTGGATACCTCATTATAATACACAATCTTAAATTAAGTACACTGAGTCAGGACTTGGCAGGATTCAAGGTGCGGTAAAAATTTGATTAAAATAGAAAAATGAAACTAAAAGATGAAATGCGGTAAGTTAAGTTTTCTATCAAACGCGATCTATATGATTTCAGCCAAATATGTATCGGCTGATGCAGTCCTCGCAAACGACGATACCAAATGTTGCGAGTTTCACGCATCTCTTCTCTCATTCTCGCACTCATAACAGAGTAGAGTTTCTCACAGACTTTCCGGTGGGCGATGACGCTGAAATAATCTCGAGTCTGCAAGTACATCCTCAGGGATGGTGCGCGTTATCGAGAAACGTCAATAACGGGGAAAAGTCGGAGTGGACCTGCGTTCACGACATACAAGAACGCGATACTTCCAGTTTGACGGAGCAGGCAAAAGAGGGAGAAGAGTCGACGCCTCAGTTCAACGAATTGACCGTAGAGGAATTTGAGGACTTTCAGCAGCCTCAACCATCTCACTCGGGGATAACCTCGTCTTTCCTAATAGAGAGTTCGAGTCGCGCGAGAATTCTTCAGACCGTGTCCGACGTGAGATCGAACTCGTTCTCATCGACCGACAATGCACAGCCTGCCAGACCGTCTAGGACGAACAACTGGCAATCCATGTCGCGCAGGTCTTCGCGACCTCAGTCGCGAAACTCCCGCATAGAGAGGAACGTGATGAGAACGAATTTCGGTGTGGTAGAAGTCAGTTCGAGCTCGAGTGCTCCCGATTCTCGAGTGACCGCGGAGAGGGACGAAAGCAGACAAGAGGAGGGATACATGGGAGATAACAACGAAAGCATGCACGAAGAACCATCCGGTGAGCGAGATAGGGACGGTGAGCAGGATTACAGATCGCCGCGGCCGAATTCACAGTTAAACGTTTTGCGGGGCCGTAACATGATCGAGGACTTTTCTACGGGTAACATCGAGCTGCACGTGAGCACGACCGACGTGTGGGAAGCGCACGTGGCTATTAGGGAAGCCAGGCTTCGCCGGGAACGGGACCGGGAGTTTTATCTCGCTAACGAGAGAAGAGACTGGCTTTCCAATGACGGAATGAGCGTGAATATTTCGCGACCCCACACCGTGGTCATAATCGGCGATGGTACCAGAGTTCCGAATCAGAATAGGCAAGGTCAGCAGACGATGTACGCGATACCGAGGAATCATAAGATTCATCAGAACATACCTAGGTTAACGCACTATATCGAGGAGCCGAACGTTGGATCTGGTTACATCAAGGAACTTTGTTTCTCCGCGGACGGTAGGTTAATCTGCTCTCCTTTCGGTTACGGGGTACGGCTGCTAGCATTTTCCGGCGACTGTTCCGAGCTGTCTAATTGTGTTCCTCCCATCAATGAATCCGTACAGCTACATGAGTTAGCATCGAATATTAGTCATTCCGGCATTGTAGTTAGTACAAAATTCTCACCGAGGCATTGTTTGCTCGTGTCGGGCTGTCTCAGCGGAAAAATCGTTTGGCATCAGCCTGTGGTCTAGTGAAATTATATCTTCATTCTACGCCAACGAGTCTCTGCTTCGGAAGAATCTTCAAATCCCCGCGCTCCGGATACGCTGTTTACCGTTGTTATTTATAATCCATTCAAAATAACACCGGTAACGCGCACTCCGCACTTTTCGTAATTATATTCTTTTCGACGAGCCTTGTATTTCTTTTTTTAGCGCTCTTGTTGAAAGTAAGGTCTACGAGGTATCCGACGTTTTACATTGAGATAGGGGTTTTTGTTGGGAAGGGGAAGCGACAAACGAAAACACAAAGTATATTTCACGAATCGCGTGCCACGGAAATGTATTTGCGAAAGTTGGGATGTTATTTTGGATACTGCTTATAAAATACTTAAATACAAAATTTAGATTCCGACGATAAAACTGGATATCCAATCGCAGGGAGCATAGTATATCGAATCATGGTAATAGAATCTTCTAATGCGAAATGTTTTGAAAATAATTCTCGTATCGCCGCGACAAATGTAGAGGCAATCATTAGTTTTAACGTACCTTAGAAACATTCCGCTTACAAAACTGTACATACATATCCTCTTTCGTGGCGTGACGAAGCGCGCGTTATTATATGCAGAACGAATGTTAACGAAGTCAGGATCCCGTTATTTCGCGTACTCTACATTTTCAACGGCAAAATTAGATTTTTTATCCGGGTAAAAGCTGTCGATGTGATACAACAGCGGGTACGAATCATGTTTAGCAGATTGGAGTCGGATGAGTACCTCTATTCGACTTTTCATTCTCATTAGACCATAGTCATTGTTAAGTCGTTTTATTTGCAATAGTCTTCCGTTACGCCCGGAAATTAATCTAGGTAACAAAAGAAACCTCGCTGGAGAATGTGTCGTCGGTGTAATCGTTAGTAATAAAGTTGTTAGCCGCGTATCGTGCGACTGGTAGTAAACGCGCTAAACTTTAAATAATCATGCCAACATAATTCGGTGTATAATTTGATTAAAATCGCGTCAGCGGATTTGTCTGTTAATTCTACTATTGTAACGTCGATTTACACTGTCCGCGGATCGTGGGTGTACGGATGGACCACTGAATGGACAAGATACAATGGACAAGTATATAAATATTTCTAAACCTAGCTTTAAAAAAACGTGATCGATGGAAGCACAGCAAGATCATCAAATGCCATTAACATCCGGCGTTTCTGTTCGTTTGAATTAAGCTTGTGGCATGATCCTTATTCAGTCAAGTAGTCTAAATGGATCTTCTTAAGTATTTGTAGACTCTTTCAGACCTCGTTGCCACCTAAGGAGCAATTCTCGGCGACGAAACGCGAAAAGTTTCGTACGCACACGCGAGACCCGTTAAATCTCCAATGTTCAGCTCGATCGTTGTATTTGTATTGTTAAGCAGGGAAGAAATTGTGTAACATATGTAAATACATCGTCGACTTAGGTATTACAAGGAAATAAGGAAATAAGATGACGTTCGAAGTACGTTCTACTTTTAAGACGGGATTAAAGCCGTAGGAATGAAGGGAAAAGTAAAAGTCCACGTAGTATACTCGAACCTGCGGTGTTTTGCAATTTTGAAAAATGTTTCTTTCCTCGGTAACACGGCGTCTTTTATATGCCCGGGTACCTTTCAAAAAATTGTCAAAGTGTCGATACGCGTGTATCTCCAAAAATGTTCAAAAATCAAATTCCACGTGGACGGGACGGACAGGTGAAAGAGGAACCTCAAAATATACACGGGTGTCCGAATCAAAATCAGCACGCGAATGTGTGTCGGACTAAGAAGAAGGTTCAACATTTTTCAAAGTCATTTAGCGTAATCACTTACGATATTAATTGTGCACCTTCGTTACTTCGCATAGATCGCAAACGACGATCACGATGAGATCATCGATGCGGGTTTTGCGCGTAAAAATTTTCAAAGATCCCGTAGAAGTTGCGTCGCGTACCGCTTGTCTGAAAATGGGTACTTAAACGCCGAATTAGGAAAGATTTCCGGTACGTTGACTGCAGCTGCAGGTGCAGATTCGTCAGCAGACCCCGATTTTATTGGAAAAGGTGTCAGCGATCGGGGACGCGTCCTTCGTCGTCGCATTCGCGTCAGAAATTCTTTTCCAAGTAATTAACGAACGGCTATTGTCACTCGTACGCTCTTATATTATAACTTTACGATCGTGTACAGTAGTTATTGTGCTGATTGTTTTGTAAGATTTGTTTGTTTTTTTTTTCTATACAATAAAATATTGCTTAACGTCCAACACATGTTCCAATTGTTCCTCGTCTTGGATTGTCCCCCGCCAATAGGTTTCTCAACGAGATCACCGAGAACCGTGTCGAAGGGAAAACGAGCTTTGAGATTTTCCAATGTTCGGTTCAGGGTTATAATATTACATGGAATAAGGGGGAAACTCTCACCGTTGCAGGTCAAGTATTTCCGATGGATTTCGAAGTACGAGTTCAAAGCATTTTACCGTTGAAGTTCGAGTTCCCTCTCTGTACGTGCACCGAACAACTTGAAAAATGAGATGTGAAAGTTATCGCGTAGATTCTGCGAGTACTCGCGAAGCGATAAAACGCGTGAAGGCGTTCGGAAGCTTGGTGAAATTTTACGACGTAAACGTTCTGCCTATTTCGTAATCTTTATTAACAATTAATTCAACTTATTTACAAGTGTATCCGCTAAAACACAACAAACTCCTGTCATAGCACATAGCAGACCGTTAAAATACATATTTCACGATTATTCTTTCTTGCACCTCGAACCTTAAAATTAATCGAAATCTCAGGATAAATATACGATACGAACACTACGATAATAATAATTATTGAACCGGGACATTTTGATTGCTCTCGATTTCTCCAGGAATTTTCGATACCCCAGGTCGATCTCGAAACCGATACGCGTACGATAATCGTGATCGACGCAAGGTGCAAGTACTAAACGATGCTAATTCTAGCTTCGTTACCTGAAAACATGTCGTTATATCGTTAGAGCTCGGTTTGCGTCAGAATTCATTGAACGCGATACGCGCGCGTGACAGGGGATTCGTACTACGTATGAAGAACCTGAATCTCGTGGTTAGTTATATTCCTCTCCCGCGTTATCGCGTCGATTACGATTATTCTCCATTGTCCAACGTCCACCGCTTCCAAAGTCACGTACATCACGAATCATCGACGAATTATTACCGCAACGCTATTATAAATTAACGAGGATCACGCGCTCGACTGAAAATTCAGTACGAACCTTATCCCGAGTTACGAAGTAATCGTTTGCAATGAAATCTCAAGCTTACGGAGGCGATCTAATAGTCACTCGCTACTATAGATCTTTTGTACCGATAATCCCGACAACCGTCTCCCCGTCGTCGATGATTTACAGTCTTGATCTTCGGATTCGAGCGCTTTCGACAATATTTCCGCGCTCCCTCTGGCCCGGACACCCCTCAAATGATGTAACAACAAAGTGCGATTAGAAGAACGTATCCAAAATTGACCATCGTCGCGTGGCCCGAACCGACTAACGTGGTGGTCGCGTCCCGTTCGGTATCATGAACCGTACTCGAACTATTTCCACGATCGTTTCTAACGAACGTCGTGTATCCTCCCCGAGCGGATCTCTTCGTTCTTTCGACGAGCGTCAGCTTCGTGTTTCTCCTCGTCTGCAGTTCCGGCAAGGACAGATCGGTCGCGGGGAAACGATGGTTCTCGGGTAAGGGGGGAGCAACGTCGGCAGGACGGACGTCGCTCGGAATCGGAGGTGGCAGTTCACCTTTAAATCTACCGAATTGAGGCGTTCTGCTAAGAAGGTCCGAGGACAATCTTGTTTTCGAGTGCTCCTCGATGTCGGATATAGATCTCGCTAGACCGGTGTCCTTCAGTTTCTTGCCGTCGTAGGTGGTCAGTACCGCGGACAACGAGGACGTGGAGAAGGGCGAGGGATCGTCCGATTTCGCGTTCGACGCTGGTGGTAAGTAATAAGCGTCCAATCGATCAGCCGCCATTTCCATGTCGTCGATCTCGTCGAGACGAATTTTCCCGTTCGTCGGTTTTTTCTTCATTTTCTTCGGCATCTCCAGTGCCTCGGCCACGGGGACCGGGGGCGAAGGTACGAACACCGGCTCGAAGCTATCGATAGGTCGATAGTTTGATTTCTCCCGAGTAAACGGATCGTTTGCCTCGGGCGCCCTCTCCGATAATCGTCTCTGTGCCACGTCCGACGATCTCTCGACGCTCCTGATGATTGGCTTGAAACCACCCTCGATCACTATCGAGTCGGGATCGAAGCCAGTGTTTCTAGCAGGTTTCATCGGACCCAGTAGCCTCTCCGAAATATCGATGCCCGCGACTTCCGAGACTTTCGTCTCGAATTTGTTACGCTGCTTCGAGTCGATTTTCCGTAGTTTCGAGATCTGAGGGGTTCCCGAGTTGGTCCCTTGGGAAAGTTTCTCGGACGTTATTCTGTAAGAGGGTGTCGGTAGCCTGTAAACGGATTTCTTCCTTTCGACGAAGGCCGGTCTCGATGGCAACGGGAGGACGGTCGCCGAGGACGACGAGGGCATCGCGTGGGGGCTCTGCAACATCGGACGACGCGTCAAGACCGGTCTCTTGATGATCATCAGCTGGGTCCTCTGATCCGATTGATGTTGAAGTTGTTGATGATGGTGATGGGGATGATGAAGCGGATGATATTGCTGGTGGTAATTGCTCGCGTAGTGATGCGAGGGCCTGGAATATAGGATCTGCGCTACGCCAGGTGGAAAAGTGTATTTGGTCCCGTGGTTCAGTGGTCGTGGATTATCTGCAACGAGGTTAGACAATTGCTGGTTAGAGGACTGCTGGATCTCCTGGTCGGTCCCGACGATCTCCTGGACTACGGGATAGGAGGCGAGCCTGGTACCTCCTATCGATTGTTCACGATAGATCGGGGCGAGCTGATGATGATGATGATGATGATGATAGCGATGCCGCTGCAAGGCATCCTCGTCAAGGTGCGCGTGATGCGTCTCCTTCACGCGTACCTCGTGACGATGTGGCATGGGACCGTGGCCTGGAGTGCCGTACGAGTACCTCGGGCCGTACGACTCCTCGGAACCGTACGACGATGATGATGACGATGATGGTTGCAAGCGGTCGTAATGGTTCTTGTTATTATTAGCGTTCGTTAGTAGCTGCGTGTATGGCGTGCTTAGCTTGCCGGGGTTAGTCGTCGAATGATGGGGGTAACGAAGATCGTAATCACGATGGGGATGATGAAGATGCTGCTGAAGGAACTCCGCCGTTGGCGTTACCTTGCTCGACAGGGGTACGTTGGAGGCGCTGCCCTCGAGATCGCCCGCCGGCCGAAGACGTTCGTTCGGATCGGCATAGACCTCGTGGTTAGCGCTGGCCGACGCCTCGGCCAGGTCGCAGCTGTCGTGAACGTTGATCTTCCAGCCCAGGTAGCGATGCGTGAAGCACTGAAATGTTGAATTGAGAATCGTTAGAAATCACTCGACTGGCGTGTATCTCGCGCGGAGCCACGGTCAGATCGGACTTCACCTGATAATACACGGTGTCGGGAGTATTTTTATCGGGTGTCCATTCCACGAATCCTGGGTCTCCCGAGTCGCATTGCAAGGTCAACGTACGTTGATAAGCCCCGAAGGACGCAAAGTCACCGGCATCTACCTCCTGATCCGGCACCCAATTGCAAAGGCGTCCCACTCCTGTCGGAATTACCGAACCGCGTTGCCGACGCACACCAGCGTAGATTTTCACTTTCTGCTCGGAGCAAGAAAATTTAACGGCGTTGCTCTTCGGTCACCTGGAATCCTAACATTTACTTACGGCTCTCTCTTCGGGCGTCTTGTGTTGATATCCACCGATGGAATCGTCGGTGATGTAGAAGGGATGATAACGTGCTGGTATTTCTGGATCATCCCCTGCTTCCACGTAGAAAGTGTAGTTCCTGCCGCGTACCACGTTTATCTCCGGAATTAGTAATCCATTTATGTACCACGAGATGCCCCAGCCAACGTGACCTGGTGAAAGTAAATTAGATCCGCTCACTCATTGGCTACCGTGTCGCGTTCTTCGTCGGCGATTTCAACGGAAAGAATTTCATTACGGGGAAGCAAGCTCTCGCTTTCGTATCGTGCGCCAGAGATCGCTGTTCGATTCTCAAAAATGCAACGTTTACGTTCATTACTAGAAGTTCGAGTCTCATATACCGTTACATTTTATCGCTGACTTACCTGTAATCGCGGGATATCCGTGTTTCCCACCGGTAGGACCCATTTGGGCGTAAAACACGCCGTTTTCGGGTTCGTCGCATGTAATCGGCGGAATTTCCCACGCGACGGTTTTAGCCGCCGGGGCGGGTGTGGCTTGTACGCGTTGCGGCCTTCTCGTTGTTACGGTCACCTCCTGTTTCATTAAATTATATTCTTTCGGACGACCGAGCGCAGACGGACATTTTATGATAATCAAAATAAACAGTTGGAACAATTGTAATTTTAATTGCAAACATTTTAACAATTTTAAAACAATTGTAATTGCGGAGGGGACTCGATTATCTGTACGAAATTTCTCGATCGACAATATTGTATTTAGAAACCACTCCTTCGAGAAATACCTCTCGAATCAAATACGATAGAATTACCCGAGTCGACGGATCCCAAACGGATACACACCTGATCGCCACTTTCCTCCTCGTGGTTCTCACGGTGAGGTCGATGTTGCTCTTGATCCGGAATGGGGCAATTCCAAATCGGTGCTCTGCCAAAGTCGATGAATCGGTCAGTCTTCAGGTAGTCGGTGTGGAAGCTGACTTCTTCCCTCTCGTTCAGTGGACCGATTGCCCAGATGATGGCCTGGGATCTGTTCGTCAGGATTGGATGGTCCAATTCGTCGCTCGCTTTCAATGGCCTCTGATAGGTCACGATGCTGTACCGGTTCACCATCGCCGCGTTTAGTAATCGAATGGAGTTTGTATTTTCCTAAAATCCATCGCGTTACGTTGAATCGCAAGATTTTCCTTGGTAACGCGTGGTGTTATTATCCGGACACTTCGGACAAATTAAAATATTGATGATTCCTAAATATTAACCAGAGTCGCTGTATCGAGACGGTCGAACCGTGAGTTACAATAATTAATACAAAACAGTAGATGGGGTCTAGTAATGGATCGTAATTGAAGTTACGACGATAAATAGCCGCAAATCTTGATATTTAGATACAGCAAAGCGCAACCACGATATTTATTTTCCATATTCCCCTTCTTTTATCCAATGTTTTAGTTCGACGCGTGCGTCGGAGTTTGGAAATATTTTTTACCTGTATCCGCGTGTCCGGACAGCTACCCCGACCACCGGAGCACTGAGACTTGTCTTGCAAGTAGTAATCGATGGCGTAACCCTGAAGAGTTTCCTGGTCAACCCAGGCGACGGCGATGTCCCCTCTGATCATGGTGCTCCTATCCGGATTTTCCGCCACTCCGAAGGACATGTATTGTCCGGCAGCTACAAATTTATGGAATACCTTTCTCGTAAAACCTTATTACGCATCTACGTCGTCGTGATCTTGTCTTCTCTGATCACAATTTTTAAATATAAGAAAATTCCAGTTGGACCGTTCCGATCGGTCAGATTAGTTTACTTTCATCTTTGAAGGTTTGGGCCTCAATCGAGGATCCTCGTCGGTGCTTTTAATTCTGTTTTAAGAGTACAAATATCTTGTCGCAGCGCATTTGAGAAAAATCGTCAAATTATCGTTTGCCATTGTCGATTCATTAACCCCGAGCGAAACAACTCATCCCTGTAAGCGGTACAACGATGGAAGGTAATAAATGGCAATTCCCGTGGACAAGCGTTTCGCGTAATCGCGATAAACAGGAATTTAAATCGGAAACGACGTGTTTTTGTAGCCGCGTTAAATGGAGGACGCGCGACGGGTATTCGCGAAAGGTGTGTACGTACCGGCGGACAAAATGGTGAAGTAGTGGGAATGAAAATGGAAGTAATGGGAAATTTCGGACGGAGAGGAAGAGCGGTACGATTAAAGTGCAGGGATACCCGTAAAATTGTTGTCAGGTTGACGGTAAACGAGCGGATGTAAATTCGCGGGAACGTCGGAAATTCGTTCGGCGTTTCCCGTTTCCGTCTCTTTTCGCCCACCTCTCGACGCGTCGTTTCTTTTTTTTTTTGTCTACCTCTCGACGATCCCGAATCCTCGCGCACGGACTATCAAAACCGATTGGTTAATTCGCGAAACAGGTACTTCGTCGAATGGTTATTACTCGCTCACCCGCGGGTGTTATGAAATTTTTTGATTCGTCGCTAATCGAGATCGTTCCGTCGCGTTTTACGCGCGGATACGCGAGTTGGTATGCGTAGAATTTATTTAATTTATTGCTTTACATTATTCGCTCGTTGCCCATTGTTTTTCTTTTTCAGCGAAGTTACGTTTCGACGAATACGCAAATTGATGTCGTCGTCGTTCCGACGGAGAAAAAAAATTACATTTTTCCATCCCCATTTGATGCGACGCATATTAATTTCGGCGCGATGCCCGCACGAATTTATTTTTTCGCTAGGCGGTCATATTAGAAGACCGGTTCGGTGGGGTGGTTCCTAATTTACTGAACGTTCCGTTTGAAGCATGGCTGCCCAGTAATTAGACTGTGAAATACAATTTTTTTGCCCTTTTTCCGGAAGACCGATTAGACGTGGTAGAGGGTGTGCAAAGCAAATAGGGTGCGCGATCAGCGGGCCTCGTGTACGTTTTACGAACAAAAAAATAAAATGCATAACGCAAACGATTTTGTCTTTACGGTTTGATCGATGAAATTGCAACGTGTCCTTAAAGAGCGTTCGCGTATTATTATACGCATTAAATATTTGTTATATTAAATTTTAACTCAAACATTGTTCGTTCCAATACACTCGTATCCATATAAAAAGAATAGCTGACGATGATTGAGATCAGGTGAGAAATATTACCAATCCTAAAGATAATAATCACGAAGAACAATCGCAGAAGCGAAAGTACGACAGCACATAGTTTCTGCTTAAAATAATTCAATTTCACGAACAAACGCGTATCGTTTATAAATATCATTTTTAAAAACAGATATATCCGGGGATTTAAATAATTAAAAAATATAATCAAAATAACAAGCCTAAAAGCGCAATAATGTTAAATAAAAAATGGTATCGTACGGTTAAATATTTCGTGCACATAAACTTTTCACAATTTTTTTTTATCTCTCCGTTATTACAAATTTTTACCAACCAACGCAACGCGAACGGACGCGACCGCCACATAAAGCAACGCGTGTATCAAGATACGGAAACGATGGACGAGTAAATTTTCGACCACGCGCACCCAATCTCGCGGTTGATCAAAAGTTTCCCCCGTGATCCACGAGTCCCGTTCCCGGCATATAAATTCACGAGCCCTTTCGATAAATGCGATAGAAGTTCTCGCCTTTTGCGAGGTAAACGCGGGGACGGCACGGAAATATCCTATACTCACCAAGTTTGCCAACGAGTTGGACGACTATGCTGTCTCCGGCCACGGCCCATCGCACCTCAAAAGCCAGTCTGTCCTCGAGAACTTCGCAGTTCAGTTTCGACTGAAATCAAACGGCAAACTGTTTACCATCGTTTACATTAAACAGGGGCAGTATCGACCCTCCTGTACTTGCCATAACGATATGATACTTGGACGTTAGCGATAAATCTACGATGATTTACGGTGAATTTTTTTTGCTTTCGTTCTTTTTTATTTTATTTTTTTCGTTCGTTCGTACGCTCAGCGTACAAACGACTGTAATATTTTTCCGGGTATAATGGACGCGATTCTCGATAGCTCGCGACGCTGACAATGGAGCGGCAAAGAAAACTATGATAACTTAAATTACAATGAGAGATCATTTTTGAGGTAAGATGAGAAATAATCGTTCTCGAGTAGTTTCAGAGAAAGTAGTGTTTATTCGTATTAATCTCGAGTAAAAACGTACAAAATCGATAGAAAAATAATATCATCTGTGCGTGTAAATATAATCTACATGGTAAATAGGTATATGTATATATATATATATTTGTATGTTATATATTATATGTATTAGGTTTCTGTACTTAGAAGAAAGAACTGGCCTACGCTGGAAGAGGATTTCCTAGGTTTTTTTTTGCGTCGAGCAAAAGTGGTCCGTCTCTTAGAACAATACGCGCGTTACCTCGGTGTACGAAAACAAGAATAATTAACCCTTGTATCACAGTCAAAAGCATTGTTCGTTGAACGCTTCGTATTCCATTTCTCGTTCTCGCGCAACGTACCAACTTCGATCGAACGTTTTACAAACTTAATTTCGCTTCGATCAAACGGCATCGCTCTTAAGAAAGCTTCTTCCCTGTTTTCATCATTCCACCTGTAAACTCTTTAATCCCGAGGTTGAGTCAATCCATTCTATCCCCCCCCCCCCTTTCCCACTTTTCCGAACGCTCCTGAGATTTCAGATTTTTCGTAACTTCGCGGCCACCGTTATTACGCCCTCGCTGACGCGTTCTCGCGTAAAGGTGTCCGCGATGAATGATCGATTCGAATTGCCCGAATTTTGCTCGTACGTCCAAACGGTAGCAGGTGTACTAGCGTAAAATAGTAGTACGGATAAACTAGGAGTCTCAACCTCAGACTTAAGCCCCGAGTATAGTGTCTCGGGATCGGACTGTTCCCGCCATAAACTAGAACGAGCGTAATAACGCGATCGGATGCCGTTTGTTCGAAGCTCTCGCTTAGCTACTCGTTTAGCTCGTATACTTTAATACTAATACTTCCTCGCAAGACTCGCTATAAGGCTGGTAATAATACAATCGCCGTTTCGCTTCTGATCCAACGCCCCACAGCGGAGAGTATCTCCGGTTAAACTAAATCGCCCAGACAACAGTCCCTCCCCTCCCTCTCTGCTCCCGCGACGTTTCGTACAGAAGATAAGTTCGAAGGGTTTAAAAAAAAAAGATTTTCAACGCTTCCCCCACGGTCGCCGGGGAGAGCGTCTTCTCTCTCAATTCTCATCCCGCGCATTCGTTGCCCGTTGCGCGTACAATTTATCGAGCGCGCGTACGCCCGTGGACGAGGCAAGAGACAAGCCGATATACAGTACTTCGTATATCCGCGTGTCAGTAATATCGACACATATTTCATGCGGATTCGGAGACGGCAAAACGTGAATTATGGCGACTCGTGTTATTGTTCTGGGAGAACGCGGTGCATCCAGCAGCGTTACGGGGAGGGGACGAGATTGTACGTCTCTTAGAATAGAATTCCAGTGGGGGTTTGCAGAGATTAAAGGTGTATCTCGTAGGTACCCGTTGGTCGGGCGCTTTGCGCGCGTATAACTCGTCCTCGCTCGGAAGCTCGAAGCGTCTCTATATATACGGTAAATTTCTTTAGAATTATCATCTAACGCGCTACTTTCGTTATCCCTTTGACACGAGCTCTGCAGTTATTAATCCTTCGTCGGTCGCAATTCATGCGAGCGACGACTGGATCGTTTGATTATTTTTAACGCATCGGTAAGCGTATTTTTAGTAACGAAGTACCTCGTAAAGCTCATTTTGAACATTCCTCTCTTTGTATATTAAAGCATTGAGTGACGTATTAATAATAATAAAAAAAAAATACTCCGCGCATTTCTTCGGTTTTAGTGATACGATTATGCCTTTCCTTTCACGTTTCTCGACTGTCAATTATCAGCGACGAGTATGCTCAAAAGTTTCGATAACGACGCGAGTATCGCGCGTTATCCGACGATACGGCGGTTCGAAAGTTACCCTTTCACCGGGACCTGATTCGAGTTCCTTCGAATCCACTTTAAAACGACTCACCCTGTATACGATGCTCACGTACGAGGCGTGTACTCGGGATCTTCGGAGTGCGTGGACAAACATAACGTTTATGCGCGCTCACCGCGCACATATCTCTCGAGGTATGTATATTCACGAATATCCGTACACGTAAACCGGTGTTTAGAGATTCCCCGTGTAATAAATAGCCCTGCCCGTCGTGGCGTTAAATAAATAAAGGGAAAGCCGAGTCGTCGGTCTCCCTCTCTCTCTCTCTCTCTCTCTCTCGCCGCTCGTCCTCTTACCGGAGGAACTTTCCAAACTAGCTGCGCGAGAACTTTACGAACGAGGTTCCTGTAATATTATCGCAGCTGCGCCACCTGAGTTTTCCATGATAGAACGAATCGTTCGTGAATGTAACGCCGGCTTAAAGAACTTTCGCTAATTTGTCGAAACACGAGTTTGGCCGAGTTCGAAGAAAGAAATCCTCGGTGATTTACGACTAATTCACCTCGAGCCGACCGATCATTCCGTTTTTCCGTTCCGGGTTTCGACAGGTTACACCGGGGGGAAGGAAGGAAGAAACATCGTCGCGCCACCAGTGGGACTTACGGTATTCCAGGGGACGAGATACTCAACGAGGATTGTCGAGTTAAGAATTTTCTAACGCGGGTTATTCTCGAGGAATCGCTCCAAGAATTGTGGCTAAGTATTTTAGCGTCCGAGGCGAGGCATCGAACAGACGCCACTCACCCAAAATGATCGAAATTGAAAGTCTAGATTCTATCGTCTACTCTCGAACCGCGATCGTCCCGCCTCCCGCCACGTTCCCCGATCATTCTCGCGAATCATCGCGACGCGTCACGCGACGTAGATCCGCGAATTGTCCGTGGAACCATCGCGACGGGCGTGACGGTCGCCGTTGGATCTGCTAACGTTTTCTATCGGTAACGAACGAAGGAGTCGTGTCTCCCGTCACCTTGGAATCGCAAGACCCTCGCGTAAGAGTTCGCTTGCGACTCCGCGAGTTGGCTACGCGAACTCCCTCTGCCACCGACTCGCGATCTCCCGGAAGCCGGCAAACCGAGGGATTTGAATTGTTCCTGATAACCGGTATTATCGTGTACACCCGAGGCGCCGCCCCCGCCGCCGCCGTCGCCGTACTCAACGATCGAGGCTGTGCTTCCGGTCTGCGCCGGATACGAGGAAGGCTGGGCACGATGGAGCTGCTGAACGAGAGGTTCCTGGAGTTGGAGGCTGTTGGGTATACGATAGTCTACCGCCTGGACCACCTGGACTTGATCGTCCCGACGTAGGAGCGGTCGATAGGTCGTTGGACGTAGATCTTGTTGGTGGAGCAGCGAGGAACTCGCGAAGGATGACGGGGCGGGGGACGAGGGCGACGGCGAGGCCGAAGTCGAGGACGGCGACGACGGGGAGGAGAGCTCGTAGAGGTTTAGCGGACCGAGCTGTCCCTGCCCTCCGCGATGCACGTTCTGCAACACAAGGACAGAGACAGGGTGTTAACCATAGGACTTTTGCAAGCAAACACATTTTACGCGCGTTAACATCTTCTTCTCTCGCCATCTGTCTATCGGAAATCTTTCGCGGATTCGTGGGTAGGTAACAATGGGAGATCGTTGGATAAAAGATCCCGCGTCGCGAGATCGGAGCGACGGATTACGGTTAGAAAGTCGGGCAAACGTGGACGCCTGATTTTCGACACGCGGCCGTCGTCGTTCGAAGTCGTTTTCGTTTTTCGAGATTTCGACGTGGAAGTTCATGCGTAGATTTTCGATAGGTTTAACGACGTCTCGAGAGACATCGATTACCGTCCATTTCGACGCGATTCCGGGAAATTCCGTTGTCATCGGGACGTAAAGAAGCCATCGAAATGGAAGGAAAAAACGTAGGGGCGCGTGGGGCGGGGGATTCGCGTGAAAAATTCGTAAATCGACGTAGACGCATTGTCGTACCAACCGACCTACATTGACAGCCAGATATCCATTCAAATATTGACAGAGAGAAATTCGCCGTGGAACAATACCGAGTGCCGTATTGACTGCTGTTCGTGAAAGGCTCCCTCGGTTCTGTACATTCGAGTGCATTTATACGCGCAAACCGTACGGATGCGCGAACCTCTCGTTGGAAATGGAAAAATTCTCCGCTGTTCTTGCCAAGCACACGCGAAGGAACAAACGTGACGAAATATTATCGAGAGGAACCGCCAATTAACGCTATTCCTACCACGACCGGTCGAACGATCGTTTCTAAAATTTTGTTTACAATTTCCTCCATACAACGTTATCGCACCGCCGCTTATCTCGAATGTTAGCCGGTTAAATGTTGAAATTCACGTTATCTGTCTCGAAATTAAAGAAACTACATTTTTTTCACTATCAAATTGGGTATTATCTTCACTCTATATTAAGCAAAACAAGCTGTTTTAAAGATCGGTCGTTTGTCGGTCACGGTAGGAATAAGTGTACGTACACGAAGCGTCAGTAGGAATAGGTTTAATTGTAAGTTTCTCGACACTGAAAACGCGCGAAACCTATATTTTTTTTATTTATATCGAACATTCTTATCGTCGTTAAATACGAATGTCCACGATGCTTCGCTCCACGGTGAAGTTAAAAATTCTTCAACAAACTTTATCGGCAAATCGAATCGATGATTCCGCGAGACAAGTAAATCCAATCGATGCGTCGCAAAAGATCGACGCGAGGCTCTTCCGATTGGCAACTATTTCCGCGTAAACGTTCCGCGAGATGTTCGCGGAATATGAAACTACCGGGAAAGTCAATTTCAATCGAGGGAAACTTATGCGCCGCGAAGCATAACCAGCGAGTCGGGCAAAGTCGATGCAAGTCGATCGAGGACGGGCGAAGGCACGTTTCGAAACCCTTTCCTTCTGCCAGCTCGAACGTGATTGCCATTGGAATTTGTAGATCGCGTGACTCCTTTTATTCGATACGACGCGAAATAAAAATCCTCTACGGGAACGGGGATAACACACATTTTCAAGGGCGCGTCTTAAGAATCGACGCGATCGAACGTCGAGGAAATCTTTCCAAACGAGTGCCAAGATCTCAGCGATTCTCGCTTGTTAGACTGCGAGTCTTTATGCTAATGGAAAGTTGTTTACGCGAGGTGAGTAAAGAATATTGTGTTCCATATCCGAGTAGGGCTAATTGTCTCGTGAACGAACGGATCAAAATTTCATTTGATACCCGAGAAAAACAAGTGGAATCGTCTCTTATACAAACGTCTCAATTAATCCAGTAAACGAACAGTATCTCGATCCATAAAAGAATATTCAATTCGTTCGTTCGCTGGTGCATTTGACCCATGATTATATTACTCGACGGCAGGTTGTTCCTTTTCCGTACACCCCCAGCGGTAATCGCGCACTCGCGTAAACATCCGCGTTCCAAGTATCGCTCGTGGTGGATCCAAGAGAATTCTTTAACCGACAGAGATACTTTTTCCAATAATTTTCCGTGATATCGCGCGTAAACTTTCCAAAGAGGGGAGCCCCTTCCCGCTCCGTTCTCGTACTTGGCCGACTATACGGAGGCTTTTCGGCTTACCTGCGGCGAAACTCCGAGCATCTTCAGGGAAGGCGGCACGTTAAGATTCTGCGGAATTTGTACGTGACCAAAGTCCACGGTGAAGGCCTCGCACCAAACGCCAAAGTGGCCGAGCTGGTGAACCGTCAGATCACCCGGCAACGTCAGGACGATCGTTTTATGAGAGTATCGACGCAACGGATCCACGTTCCCGTTTTCGTTCGGCACACGGATACCTTGGGGCGACGGCGACGATCCAGCACCTACCCAAAACTTGGCGTCTGCGGGACAAACATCGTCCGTCTCGATTAATTGTTACCGAAGGATACGTTCGTTCGATACGGCGGACACGAGGCCTCGCGCGAAATAATTCACGGGTCGACGACGTTACGAATTGTATCGTAACTCGACGATCATATTCTACGGTTGGAAATGGTAATTCTCTCGCCGCGAGTGCAAAACTTACCAGGTGCCTCGCCGTCGTAATTGAAGCTTGGAATCAAAAGAGTCTGCGCGTCAACGATAACGATGGGTTCCGAGCTGACACCATGAACGCCGTTCAGTCCAGCCAATTTCTGCGGTTTCGGGAAATCGAACCCGCGAGGTATCTTGACGTCGCCAAAGTTCACCTGTAAGACAGTTCATTTTAACACTGTGTCGCGATCGAGGTCTTCGTTGCATCTCATCCACGTTTTATAATATCTTGTTTATCTCTAAGGAAGACAAACTTCGTATCTACGTTCAAACTTTATCAACGGAAAGGGTCTTGTCTCGTGTCAGAACGAGAGAACTAGACTTCTGTATCTTTTGAGGAAGGAACGAAGGATGGATTCTGCAGATGGTAAAACCGCATTGAAAAAGAAATTTGTTTCAAAAGTGCCGTAGTCTTCTGAAACACCGCGCCGAGATGAGTAACTTGAGTTTATCGTTTTCGAGGGAAATCCTAACTCGATAACGCGACTCCTATCCCGGCACATACAGTTAGCACTCGAAGCTCAATACGCTTTCGTTTAATCAACCGACCGAAAGATTTCAGAACTAAATTTGCAAATGCGCCTCGACACGATCGTATAACGGGATCAACACGCGCGTAATAGATTTCACGTCCCAATCCGACGGGGATATCGTTTGCATAGCGGCAGAGATTATAGGGAATTCATAAGGTAGGTACAAAATAATGCCGCAAACAGATTCCATTTTATCGTTTCACCGCTCCCCCCCCCCCCCCCCCCGCGAAATGGAAATCCAAGCGTTTCTCTCTCGTTCTGTCACGATTGAGCTTATCGTGCCAATACGCACACACGCGCGCGTACGCAATTCTACGTTCGTCGGACGTTCCGGCCGTTGGAATAAATTTACGCCGCGGCGGCAATATCAAGGACGTAAATCGACGATCTATCGCGAACTACCGTATACAAATCGAACTGGACTGCACTCGTTATATTCGAAAATTCTGTACGTTCCTCCGATACTGGCGGAGATTAATTTTATTTCTAACGATTCCCAGCCAGAAACTGGGTTAATAATCTCATTACGAGGACCCCCTCCCCCTCCCCGTCCCATGCATACATACGCGCGTTCGCGTAATTCTCTACGATAACCATCGCGCGAGAACGAGTTACAGGTAAAGTTTTTTTTTTTTTTTTTTTTACGACAGTCTATTTTAACGATCTCGAACTTGGCGATCCGATCGATCCTCGCACCCCTTAATCACCATAATTCTCGACTTTCCACGCTCGTAACACTCGTGATCACCGTTATTAATTTTCTCGGCTCGAAAACTTTCCATCTAACCGGGCAATCGTGATCCCCGAACGAGGATCGTATTATTAATTTCTCGGGACGTACGTTCGGTGGGACGGCGGTGGCGTATTGCCAGCCGGAGTTCATTACTTTCCATCCGTTCGCTTCGCGTGGAAGCCTCGAGTGGCAAGTACGAGTGTGAAAGTTGCACGGCAAGGAAATGATACCGGTTCTCCGGGCGACGTAAGTCGAATCGACGTGACACCGAAGGTCACGAGCAAGATACTTACGGAGAATTCGTCGCACCAGACGGAGAACCACTTGATGCCGTTCAAACTCTTGCCATCCGGTAACGTTAGGGTGATGCCTTTCTTCCGGTAGCGCTTCAAGACGTTCGTTCTGTCGCAGGGGAATACAAAACGAGTCGATTCGACGTGAGTAACTTGAATCGGATTATTCGGGCGTTCTACAGAGCTTCTACGCTATATTTGCGGTGTAAATAATAAATAATGGTCTACAGCCTGGATGTTGTATTTAAAAATATTATATACAGTTACGTCGATGCGTTTTGTACTTGTCAAGTAGTAGTATTCTTTTATTTCATTTGTCTGTCGGCCTTTGAAAAGAAGTTTACAATTTTGTTTACATTTCCTTTCTGTACGTAAGTATCTTATATATTAGTTTATTTATTTTATTAATCTATCGTATTGTTCCTGTATCGGACTTACTTTATCGGCATTTATTAGTCTATCTACTTGTCAAGTATTTGTGTAATATTTATTTCATAGGTACTTCGTATTTTATATAAAGTATTGTACAGTCGTATATCGTATTTAAGTATCGAGAGTATTTAATGGCTCAAACGTATCGGTACTCACGTTCCACGTTCATCCCGAAGTCTGAAACCATTTCCGTTCGGGCTCTTGGAATTTCCGGCATAGAAGAAGGCGGCTGCAACGAGATAATAACACGATAGTAGATCACCTCGCGGTGAATTAGAAATAATTGAGCCAACTTCTTGACATTGCACCTACCGGTCGACGACGCGACGCGTCAAGGCTCATAACGACGATCGGAAAGTAACATTTGAAATTTAATTTCTTGTCTCGCGAGCAGAAAATTGACGAGGGAACGGAAACGACGAGACCGTATTAAATGCGTGTACACACGGTTGGAATAACGTCCTTCCCAAATGAGCGCTTTCGATTTTATTAAAGTGGAGCGCGTACGAAAGTGAGAGTATCTCGAACGAATCGACGGGGATAAGGAGGTAAACCTTTTACGGGCGCAGCCAGTTTAACTTTGCGGCTGATACGCGATCTCTCCGTTAGCGAGCGACGTCTTCGTCATCGGCGTCGTTTCGGAAACCCGTTGCAAATCATTTAACCCGCGGGTCTTTGGTATCGAACAACGATTAAATATATCTTTAATTTTTTAAATTAACAAAGCTCACTTTTTTATCGTTGCATTCTCTGTAGTGAAATGAAATAAAGGACGAGTTTTTTTAGTCTCTCCAGTCTACTTTAAAATTACTTTGTTTTCCATCAAGATATATGATCACGGTAGCTATTATCGATTGTTGACAAATAAATCCCACGAACGATTCCAATACTTTCTCAATATAAACGTCATCCTGCTGGCGATATTCTTTGATCACGGACGGGTTGCCGTGACACGGAGCTATCTAACTAACCTGGTCCTTCGCCATCGTACGTGAAGTCCTTGATGAAGAGGGTTCGTCCGTCTACGGCATAAACTTCACCGCTGACGCCGTGATGAAGTTCGGACAGCTTGCCAATAAGCTTTCCATAATAAGCTTCGCTACATACCTCTGCAAACAGCATCAAGTTTAATTAATTATCGAAGATTAATGACAAAATTCAACGGAAGTAATCGCCGGCTAATTTGCCCTCCCATCCGCGAGACTTGTCGCCGATGCGAAAATATCGGTGCTACTAATTAAAGTACGAATCACGGTGGCACGGTTACGCGCCTCGAAATAAATCGACCGCGACTACCTGGTCGCGGTTAACTAACGTTAGTTCTATTTTTTTCGAGTAACGACGCCACTACTCGAGGGCGCTCTCTTACCGCTGGAAAATAAAGAAGAGACGGAGTGGGAGCGGTCGCATGCATAACTAAGCGAATTCACGTCAATCTAGGATCCTGCTAGTTAGAATAATAAATTTCAAGTCGTCCGCGTCTACCGGTCGTCTTGGATCGAGCCGCGACGGATCGATGGTTAACGGTACGGGGTAGTGCGGTGGGTCGTTCGCCGCGTATCGTGGATCGACGTCGCGCGTCGGGCACGTAGATCGTTACCGATCGTCAGGGTATGCAAAACTGGGTACCTCGAATGCGGCAACGAGGACGGCCCTCGGGTTTACCTGGCACGTGGAATAGATCGCGGAACGTTGGTTATCCGTTCGATCGAATGCCGAATCGGGAGAAGATTCCCTCGACACGACTCGACGATTCGAATTATTCGCGGAGAATAATAACGCGCGTATGTTACCGGATCAATGGTACGCGATATCGATGGTAGGATAATAACGAAATTTCTCAATCGTCCGTCTTATCTCGATTTCCTCGTTTCGGGCAATAATATGCCGGTTTGAACGAGGCGATAAGAGTGAGCTCGTAAGGAAGTGGAATCGAGTGACGAACGATGGAATACAAAAATAGAATAAAATAAAGAGAATCTATACTTATCTGCGCGAACGCAAGGTCTTTTTACTCATTTGTTTAATAGCCAGCAATACTTGTCTATAAATAATATTTCTCACAGATTAATATTCTACCGTGGGATAGAGAAATAATTTCTCGTTCCTTTTGCATTCACGGTGTCCGCGTATCCTTGGAGCACTCGGAGATAGCGAAAGAAGTCTCTTAGAACAATTTAGAAAGTATAAACATATGCGATACGTCAAGGCCAATCCCCCTTGCATCGATCCTTCGTTAGATGCTAACGAATCAAGGAACCGGTCGATGATCACCCGTGCATCTAAACCCTTTGATCGAGAATGTACCGTTACAGCTCTCTCTCTCTCTCTCTCTCTCTCTCTCTCTCTCTCTCTCTCTCTCTCTCTCTCTCTCTTTTGGAGGACAGGACACCGTCCATCCAGAAACGTCGATCTAGCGGAGATTGACGCATGCCCGAGCATAAATCCTGGAGCAGAACGTTCGCGATTACCGGAGCTAAATGTCTTCCCGGGCATCGGCGTATACGAATTGAAAATGGGGGAAAAAGGAATCACCGTACATATATATATATATATATATATATATATATGGATACAGGATCCAGAGAAAATTAGATACGCCTTGCCGTCGGACGATCCATGTGAGGTCAGTTTCGTTCGTAAGGATGTTCCGTTAACTGTCTCTTGTAATCGGTGATGTAACGTATGTGATATACACGGACCGTTCGTGCGCACTACTTTGTTCCGTACCGAGGTATTTGATAATTGGACAAAAATGCGTTGTTACGGCCGCGAAGAGGTATGGACGGGATGGATATGGCGGACGAGCATCGGTGTCGTTTACCACTATGTCGGATCGGGGGAAATGTATGTATGAAAAAAAGAAAACCAAACAATTTATCTTGCCCCGATTGGAAAGTCTCTTTCGGCGTAGTTTTTTGCGTAACGCTCGTTTGCTTTATCCAGTCTTTCGGGCTTCTTTTTTTTTTTTCTTTTTTACTTTACTCGTTCGAATTGGCATATCGTAACGCGATGTATACGTGGCGCGAGAGCATAGCGCAGACACTTTAGTCACGCATGATTTACGACATTTTTTTTATCACTAACTGCAAATCAGTTTCTCGATCTGACGTAAGTGAAATACGCCGTGAATCGAGCCGCGCAGGATTTCCCGGCTTTTCCAACGATTAACCGGTGCGAACGGATCAGGAAATCTGGCGATGTTAATTAGAATAAACACCGGTTTCGATATCTGACACAGATTCGTAAATCTCTTCCGTAGTTTCTGTCGAACTCCTTTCCATGGACGAACAATCTTTTTGATTCCAGTAATACGAACGATCTACGTACCAGGAATAACGTAGATCGACTCGCGACGATATCGACGATTTGTTTTAACGACTACGCAAATGGAATACCATTACGCGAGAATAATTAATTAATTCTCTTCCATCAGGCGCCTCTTTACTTTCTTCTAATTGCGTAACGCAACGTTGAAAATTCCGTTTCGCCGTCCGTCGCGGATGTTCGGTCATAGTCATCGTCAGAACGTATAATCTTTCGTGCAAAGTAGTGCCATTGATCGAACGGTTTACGATCATCGAAGGTAATCCGCGTAACGAGATTTACACGTGGATCGTTCTGATTCCCTTTGGAGAATCCTGGTATCGCCACGAACGCGCTCGTCCCTCCAATAAAGACATCGATCGATGGGCGAGCAGCGACAGAAGATCGAGATCGATCCGGTACCCGGGGGAATGATCTCTGATCGCATAATCGCGCCGCTTACGATCGTCGATCGAAACCTCGACGCTCCGTATCGAACTTGAAACCTGCATTTCAATTACGCCAGTGGTGGCGTAAAATTAGAAAAAAAAGTCATTTGTATCACCACTCGAATCGTATGTAATCGAATAATATCCGGTATCTGGATCGGAAAGATTTTTGAAACGTATCTGTCCCAGCGTCGAGGCACCTCGAAAGTGCTTAAACCAGGACACATAACGCGACACGCGATACGCGTGAACACACGTGTTCCTGCAGAAATGTAATCACATTCCGTGCCACGTGTAGCCCGGATCGTGCACGCGAGCCTGAGTGAAACGCCGTCGATCTCACGATCGATCGTTAACGAAGGAACACGAGTTGCCGGAACCACCGTCGGTCTCCCGTCTCGAAGTGACATTTTGTATTTATAACGACTAATTAAATAATCTCCGAGCGGATACACGCGCTCATAGTCATCCAGTTGACGCACGTAATTACGTTTAATTGCATACGTAGTTTCGCACTCCATTAGCGAATGTCTATTTTGCAAATGATAACGATGCACGTCGCCAGATACATCGAGAAATCCGATCGTTCGATTAATCCGGCGCGGATTTACACGGATTTTGGATATTAATCCTTAACGAGAGGTGAGAGCGTCGGCTTCGAGTTTCGAGGGGATACTTCGTGGCGCTACGTTCTCCAATCATTGGTTCGGGGTTCAGGATCATTACCGCGGTAACGATAGAATCGTTAGATTATCGTGACCATTATTCTGCGGATCATCCGATTGAGAATGAATAGAGGGAACGACGGGAGATAGTACAAATTGAAGAATGAGCGAGCCATCGGCGAGAGAAAGAGAGAGAAAAAAGAAACTGAATGAGAGATGGGTAATGGACCTCTGACATTTTCATTCGAAAGAGAAAGCAGAAGGCGGACAACCATAATTGCTTGCTCGTACATAATACGAAGTCCCAGGCCGTGTAATGTCGCAACGGGGCCCGTACGTCGCGCGGAACCGAAAGATTCGGCGAGGGATCATCGATTTTGAATCGGTGAATCACGTCAACAGGAAATTCATTTCTTATACCGGCTCGTATTACGCAACGAGACGATGAACCGTTGAGCTAACGCGAATCAATCGAAACGCGAACGTAACCGTCCATCGAGGTACAAAAATCACGCGATAAAAGGTGAACGCGGGTACGTTAGGTAGTTTATTCCATCCGTGGATGCGATCGATTACGAACCCGATCATCGTAATTTCGCGAGCGTCTGTTACCGAGGAATACCGTTTATTTGCTCCGTTGAACTTCTTACCGCTCGATCACGTTAAGAATTATGCAAGATGATTCTGAACTCTGGCTCGATACTACGCTCCGCGTGGGAAACGCGAGGAATGCCATTATATTTCCCCAGTGGCGTGTATCTCTCTTTATTTTCGCACCTACGTACATTACATACATAGCGTTCAGCGAGATTGTTACGCGCTTTGGGCTTGCAAACTTTGTCCATTTCTGTACGACTCGTCTCGATCTTCTGGATCGTAGACGGACGTTGAAAATATCGTCGATCCTCGATGAACGGTGTAGACGATTTCCGATACAAGGTCAAACTGTGAACGGGATTCGAGGGATCCAATCAGCTTCCTCGAATTTGGATGATTAGGCGAAGAGACGCCGGAGGAGATTACACCAGTCTTACGTCAGACACGCGTTTGCACGATCGCGTTTACGCGTAACGGGAGGAACGCGTGTTTCCAAAGCGAGCGGATTACGGCGGCACAACGGCTGCTTGTTTTTTCTTCTTATTTACAGGGAACTAGATCGTTATCGAGGCATTCCTTATAAACGACACGTTTCCCTGTTTACACAGAGACCCAATTAACGCTCGCGAAACACAAGACCGGCTCGCGTCGCGTTCGCGCGATCGCTGGAGCGCGACGCGTAACAAAGAAAACAGGAAAATAAATCCGATTGATCTCGGGGAGGCATTAAACTCATGCTAGATTAGATTCGAAGATAAGATATCTACGGAATAAATCTGTAACCGCGACTCAGCGTTCGTAACGTCATCGTGAGACGCAGAAATATTAGCGGCCCTTTTTAAACGTTGCGCTCTTTCGCAAGATTTTGTTAAATATTGCCAACGTCAAATCGTCGAGTGTGTAGATATATTATTATAACAGAAAAACATGAGGTGAAGTTTCTATCTGTCCCTTTTATTTTTATTGACGGGGATATAGGAATTTAAGCCGTACTTTCGTTCAAGTATGTAGCATCGGAAATTAGAACGTTTGGTGTTAATTATTACTCACGATAGAATTTCTTTTCTTTCCGAGATTGGAACTGTTTTTTTTTTAGTAAAACGATGCAGCATCGTTACGATGCCCGTTACGTTTGGAGAAATTGGAAAATAACCGTTTTCCGCGAGCCTCGCTCGTCGAATCGCCTATTTTTTTTTCTTACACACGTTCCTATTCTCCGAGACTCGGAGAACTCGGAGGCTAAGTTATGATAGCCGGAGGAAAAGCGTGGAGCGCGAAAGTCGTTCCGTTGCATGAAACAGACCGGCAAATGGAGAGGACGAAGACGTCGAAGGAGCTTGCGGAATCTAGCGCCAGTGTTAATTAACTCGAACAATTAGTGCGCTGAGAATCGTCCAGTAATTGCTCCGACTCGAAAATCCTTCCGCGTCCGGAACGTCATTCGGAACCTAAGATTTTCCTACCCGACATTTTTATCAGAGCCCACCCACGCGAAAGAAATTGGAAAATTTCAATGCTCCATCGATGGACGAACGCACGATTAATTTGTAACGAGGTCGCACAGTTGTCTTCGCGCTAACAGCAACAGATTCCTGCCAAGTTCTGACGGGTGAGGTTGTTGCATGCGTTGTCTTGAATTTCGTTACTCCGTTTTCGCGTTATTCCCTACCCACGCGATTTGTCGGAACAACGCGCTAACCCTCCGCTATATCCTTTGCTTTGTCATTGGAAACATAATCGCGTATTGTCGGGCTTAATTTCCTCGCGAGTTGTCGTCAAATATTGCGACGACACAATTTCTAGCACAATTTCCTTCAATCAAGGACGGCGCAATGGCAACGACGACGCGTTTAAAGGGACGCACTTGGTTTACCGTGCGCGAACACCGGATACTTCTAAGTTTGACTGTTACCAGAAGTTCTAACGCCTGTATCGAATCATATACAAAATGATTTGTCCCGTTTCCCGTAGAGCTAATACAGTTTTCTCGTTCGCTCGCGAGTTTCGATATTAAATCTGCATAAATATCTACCCAAATCGTTCTGCGCGTAATAACAAACTGTATCTAATAATGGTTCGATGGATTCTCGTTAAATATCCTTCGCCGATAAGCTTCACCGTAAACTACTCTAGTTCCGAACTTTGGTAATAACTTATTAAGGTCGAAGCGTTTCGATTACCGTTTAAACAAATGGTACAAAGTAATTCCGTGGACCGTTCGATCGAATTATTTCCGCGAACGCTCGCGTCCGCGCTTTCTGCTGAAACAACAACCCCTTCACGCCACCCCTTGTCCTTTCTCCGAAATATTCTTCTCGTCCCTCAAATTTTTTAACCGACACTTTTGTATAAAGTAAACTACGTCACAAATAATTTCTCCACGATCGCTACGAAATCGATTTACATCACGCGACTTAATTCCTCGGAGTACAGGTGAACGATATTCCGAATCAATTTACAGCTACCAACGAATGCAGGTAAACAAAGTTAACGAGGGCCTCAGGGATAAACAAAACCGTCGATCGGACGCGTATCATGGCGATTCGACGAACGCCCCTCGAACTGACAATATCGATGCCTCGCAAAGTGCGTCGTTTTATAATTGTCGGTAAACTCACGTGTTGCCAGTAAAATAAAGATCGCTGCGACTAGACCAACGGAGGTGAGCCGAGCCGAGGACGATGTGGGTGATCGTGTCGTCATGGCGTCTTCGTGGTTACTGCCGTCGAAAGTGGCCGTCGTGGATCCAAGTAGCTTTGCCGATCCCACTACGAACACCGGCTCGCCTTGCCTCACCTCGCTCTTTCCTTTTACCCTCCCCTTCACCTCGTCCCGCCCCCCTGAAACCGTCGTTCACCGTCGCTTGTCCCACCTTTCGTCGCCCCTTGGCATTTTTGGCGTCCCTCCTTCAGTTCTTTCCTCCCGGCCCGCTCTGCTTCCACCCTCTTACCTGAATTATTTGAGGGTCGGAAGAGCGTCGAGGTACGCGTCCTCGAGGGAGGAAATGCGTGTCTAGTAGGGTGGACCTTAGTTACTCTTGGTAAAAAATTTGTTCCAAAATTTTATCCTTATTCATTTTGATTTCAAATGCAGCGCACAAAATGATCGAATAAATGTGATGACGGCATGGAAGATCCAATGATTCTTACGATGCGAACACTTGGAACTTTCGATCTATACTAAAACGAGTCGTCTAATCTTGGAGAATGGTGAAAACGGGTATGAAATCGTTTACAGAAGAAAAGGAACCCTTGTATTGTTCTTGGACGGACCGAAGCAGGTAAATTCGTACAGCTTGTTAGTTGAACAGACAACGGGATTTCAGGTACGCAGCTCGTGCGTAGACGTGTTCGCGCGGAGACTGTGGCTCTACTCCAATACACCGTATTTTATGCTGAGCGCAACGATAAAAGTCCTTAGTTTCGAATAAATTGATTGAAGTTAGAAGTAAATAATACCATTGGAAAGCTAAGAAATCAAGAGACAAGGTCTTGTCTCGGGCCAAGTACAAGTACGCGAGACTAAACCTTGTATCTTTTTCATACTTTTACAAAATAATAGTTTTTACGTTAGATTGAAATTACACTGAAAATTAGAGT
Source organism: Pemphredon lugubris (assembly GCA_933228935.1). Lineage (NCBI taxonomy): Eukaryota > Metazoa > Arthropoda > Insecta > Hymenoptera > Crabronidae > Pemphredon > Pemphredon lugubris. Next base: position 52,039,787 of record OW121817.1, on the reverse strand, counting down.
AAAATTGCTGAAATTTCTAAAATTCATGTCAATTCTGGCACCCTTTCCAGTTGTCCGATTGACTTTTCCTTTCACAGAAATTATTTTTTCACCAAGTGGCGCTAATCTGTGGGTTCGCACGTAAATATCTCGATGGTTGAAAAATAAGGTCCACCCTAGTGTCTACCCATGCCCCCAGGTTACACGCACCCTCGTCCATTTTGTTGTCGAATTCACGCGTGTCTAGCAATTTTCGCAATTCGGGGGAGGGGACCAGGTGACGTGGGCAGGCGATGTTGCAGCTCGAAGCGCAAATTAACGCGCGTTCCTTTCCAAGAACGATCTACGAGACGCAGGCGAGAGAACAGTCCAAGGTCGCGGGAATAATTATGCACTTTTGTTTTCGGCGCTGTGCGATTTTGCGGTGTAATCGTGATTCCTGACGCGTGGACGTCAATACTAATTATACACCGTTTACTCATACTTCGATCGTGTCGATAATTCGTCGACATCGAACGGTTTGCAAGGTAAACAAATCATTTTTTTTCTTTTTTCCTTTTTTTACACACCACCGTCTATCTCAAGACCCGGGTTTACGGTGTCACCGCAAACTTCGGTCTCTAAGGTAAACAGACCGGTAGCGTCCGGCGTCGTTTTTAAAATAGTAACGTTCGGAAGGATTTACGCGACGATTGCTTTCCTGCTGATCAACGATTTGTCTCCGTGATCAGCTAATCGGCGGCCATTAAAAACGGACACGATGATTCGTGAGGCAATCTCGAAGTAAGTCTCGATTATAAAAATCGACGTAAGCCTGATTAAGAGTGCGGGCATATATAATCACGACAGAACGTTTATGAAAGAAAATCAAAAAAACTGTACGAGTTCATCGAGAATTTGACGTGGTAATCCTAATTACATCACTGTTTACTTTGTTTGTTTTTTTTTTGTTCAGACCATCCACTTATCGATATTTTATTCCCCAGCCTCGGTTACTTTCTATCTCGTACTTTCGCTCATGCATAAATGCAAAGCCACGAAAAAACGAGCGGATTCTCAAAGATCGATCAACTTCCCCCAACGATTCCCGACTCATCGAGATCGCGACGTTGACCGCCATTAGAGAATTAGACGAGCGACTAATTACGCTCGCTCGTCATTCCTTTCCTTTAATTTCAGCGGAACGCGTGGATGAAACGGTGGGAGAATAATGAGGCTGGCCGAGGGAAGATTGCCGTTGCAATTTGCGCTGCGGGTGAGACTACCAGATTGGTTGTTTAAGACAAGTGGTAAAATAACCGTCGACGCCACGCAACGTCCCCCTTTTTCTCGTACGGTACGCGTTAACTTGCGGCGTTGCGGTGCGAGCTTACGGACGAAAATGATGCGCAACCTCTCTTACTTTCGGTCTCTCACGATTAACGGAAAGACCCTCGCGAAATATCTTTCCATCGAAAGCTTCTACGGTTTCTAATTCATCGTATGAAATTTTTCTTAACGTACTCTCTCGCCTCTCGACAACTGTGCCCATGATTATGAAAGTGGACTGTCATAGTTTGGGTTCCAGTTTTTCTTTTATCACATTAATTGATTTTGAATGTAACGCAAAATAACCGATGAACTCATTGGTTTTTATTGTTTGACTTGGACTACTTTCATAATTTTTAACACAATTCTGCCATCTAGTATCGATTTTATTTAATCGTACGGAAAGACCCGGTCCTTTTAACGAGACGTTTGAGAGGTAGACTCGTTTTAAACAATGTTGGAAGAATAAAACAAATCCGAAGCTCGTTTGAAATTTGACGACTCCCCCGCTCATCGAACGTACTCGAAGGTGCGAGGTGTGAGTCGCGAATAAAAATACGTCGGCGGGACGAGAGCCGATCGGTTATCGCCCGTCGTCCCGAGTATAATCCGAAGATTTACAGAAACGATTACACGCGTCACTTGGTCATTGTCTTTCGTAACAATGCCTGGTTACATTTGTCTAGGCTCCTATGGGAGAGCGCGCGATACGAAGATAATACGTTGCACGTGCCGTCAGCTGGCAGAAATCTTTCTTCCTCGTCGTAAGCACTCTCTCATAGTCTATGATTAAATTTAATCTCGCCTACATTACGAGTAATAATTACGGAATTACGGAATAATTATGAGAACGGTCCCTCGGAGCCCCGATCTCGACGTCTTTCCAGCTAACGTAAGAAAAGAATGCTATTACGGAATTATGGGGGCGATCATGGAAACATCCTTCCCGGGGAACGGGCGACTTTCCTTCCGTTTCCTTTTCTTTCTTACATCCAAATGGTAACGAGGACAGATCGATAGGCAGATCGATGTGATTTAAATCGAACCTCTAGCTTCCGATTTCCCTTCTTCGAATTATTGCGAGTCGCATTTCCGATCTCGCGAGAGCCGAGTTAGACGGCGGTACCGACGTCCCAGCGAGAAATTTCGACGTTTTTTTTTCGAGCTTCAAGCCACACGTCATTTTCCGTTTTCAATTTCCCTCGAATCTCCCACGTCGCCTTATCCTCCCGACGGAGTTGTTGCCTTTTCACGAGCGCGCTACCACGGCCACGAAATCTCGCGTCGTTTCGAACGCGAGTTCCTCTTTATTCCTCCGTATACGTATAACAGATAATGGAAATAATGAAATTCTAGGTAGACCAACCCGCTGGTTATCGAACGAGAAATCATCGGCAAGCTTCGGTTTCGAAATTAAAGGGAAATAGCCGAATGTTAGAGATAGTAATTCGTGGTAAACGCGACATATAGGGTATTCTGATATCACGGACTAACACGGCATCAAGCTCCCATCGTGTCGGGACATTCGAGATGAAATCTCAATTGTATCGGATGAAACGAGCGGGCGATACGCATCAATCCGGGATATCTGTTTCGGAACGAGGCGACGGCACGGCTCGTTGTTAGAAAGCTTCTCTTCGGCTGGACGTACATCGGATTGCAGGATTTCGTGGCGTTGGCTGCTCTCCATTCTTTCATGGCTGGACTGGTATGCGGGCCGGTTATGTTCCTACAGAAACCAAGAGGTTTCTGTTCAACCTAGAAACCGCCTTCTTCGGCCCGTCGCGCGGCGTGAGATGAACGGAGAGAGAGGGAGAGGCGAGCGAGTTAGTAATTATGAACGTTTATTACTCACGCACAGACCGGACCGTGATCTCTTTCCGAGTACCAGCAATCTGCGTGGATGGGTTTAGTAAATAAACGTGGATGTTCTTTAAAGTCAGCGGGAAAGAAGTAGAAAGCTCGTGAAACAGCGAGTAGTTTTCTGCGTAATTTTAGAAAATAATAGAAAGAGATTAGCATAATTATGAGAACGTAAGAACGGCGGTTGTATATTGAACTCAAATTTTTTACAAATGGTACGAAGTTTCGTATTCCCCTTTTCGACGTATCCTCGTGCGACGGACGTCAAAACGGAGGAGTCGCGACGCGCCGGTTGAAAGTGAAATTCGGTATCGCGGAAGGAACGTCACGCGTGACGCGAAGTCGAAGACGGAGCACGTTTGCGGTACCGTTTTTTCACGGTTGCACCGAACGCGTCGTAAAGCGAGGTTTCAAGCGGGGAGCATCGTTCGCGTCCACGTTGATAGCGACACACGGGAAAGTTTCGTCGTTTCGCGTTGCCCTCCCGAGAGCCAAGTAAAAAATAATTATCGCGAGCTCTTGCCGCGGGCAATTCCTTTCCGGCTCGTCGCTTAATTGTCAGCGATTTGCCGTGCGATTCGTAAGGACGTTTCGCCGGCGAAGGACGGATAATTGTGGGGACGATAATTACCACGCTCGACCGTGTTTCACTTGCACTTGGCCATGCTTATTACCGGAAGTTAATGAGTCCGAGAAACGAGTTAACGAGGTAAAATTGTTTTCGCGAAGGCGCTTTGTGCTCCGATGAAATTGATTTTCCGAACGTAAACTTTGCGGGCGCTTTCCTCTCGGAATGCGAACGTGCATTACACGCGGCACGCTTCTTCGCGCGCAATTTCTTACGTCAAGATTTATCGACGATCGAGAGACGGCTGAAAAAAAGTCTCGCCCGTCCTGCCGTGCAAAAAAAAAAGATACCGCCGACTAGTATGCCAAATAAATCAGATGGGATTCAGAAAACGGAGAAAGTTGAAACATGGTTGTGTAATCGGCGCGGGGGTGTTTTCCGAGGAAACATTTTCGAATTTGGCAACTATTAATTTGAAAAAAAAACACGTAATTGTCGCGATGCCATGAGTTACCTGTTTCTAACGACCATGCGTATACCAACCGTTACGATGGTACGATAATATCTATTAAAAACCTACGACATTCTAACAATAAAAAAGATTAGAAAAATCGTTAGAAAGTTGTAGATTGTTAATGCTTGCCATCGGTTTCTTCATCATTCGAATATTCTGTCCCCATTTAAATCGTTTGACGAATTTACCGAATTATATTTTACAAACTCATTCTCAGTTGCGCTACCGCGAGCAATAGACCGTGAACTTTCATAACACCTAATCCACTTAAACTAATTCGCATCAATCCTTGCTCGCACCATCAGTCTCAATGCTATTAAAAAAACCCTTTATGTTACTTAGTAAACGTACCGGCGCTTTCCGAAAAAAGCTGATTCGCGATGTCCTACGAATAATCGTCAGTTCGGTGTTCGCGTGGCGTCGATCCTACCGCCGTCCCCGATCGTACCCCCGCGCGGTATAAAACCGCAATATCACTTTGCATGAAATTGCGTGGGGGAAATAAAAAAAGGAGAAAAAAGGAAAAAGAAAGAAAGAAAGAAAGGGTTCTATCGCGTCCCGGAGGGCAGAGCAACGGTAAGAAAAACGTGTGCTTCGTGGCGCATATTTTGCTCACAGATCCACAACGAAGGTGCGCGGAGGACGCTGTACTTACCGCGATGACGCGTAAGAGCGGCTCTTCCTTCGTCTAAAAGCACCGGGCAGCCTCCTCTTTATTGCATAAGAGCCATCGCGTTTATGCACGTAATACCGGGCTGTCGTTAGTCACGGCGCGCTAATGTCATTACGCCCGTGCGGATTGTGTATTCATGAGTTTCGCGACACATAATGCGAAAGTGCTTGGGAGTAAGTACAGTGGTAGGGAACGTACACTGCCACCCGGTATACCGCGGAAGAGAGGAAGAGGGACTTTCCTCTCATAGACGCCACCGCGACGGGTCAAAGTCTTCTTCTGGGCGTAAACTTCCAGGCGGTGCTCGACGTCCGCGTAGCGTCGCGTCGCGTCGCGTCGCCTCGCGTCGGTGAGGAAATTTCATTCTCCCGTGACAATGGATTCACTTAGGTTTATTACGCGCGCGTTAATTCGTTTTACTTTAGCGGGCAGACGTGTCCCTTAACCCCCTCGCCGTGCTATGATGAGTCTGACTCGCGATACAAATTTTATCAGAGTCAGACTCGCGATAGAAACTGAGTATCAGGAGTCAGACTCGCGTAATGATTATCGGAGGTATTCACATTTCGGCTCGTATGGATCCGGATTTCGTCGAGTTAAATGATACGGCAAGGGGTTAACTCGCGCGAATTCGAACGTTCGTGGATGGGTTAACGTTTGCGCGTAACGTTTTTGGTAATTATTTCGATATTACCCGTGGAACGTTTCAAAGTTTCTTTAACGGGTCACGGGGATGGTTATCGATTGGACGTTAAACTTCGCTAATGCGAAACTTTAATAATGTCTTTGCTCGGGAGATGTATCCTAGTTTTAAGGTAGCTTAAAGTTTTACTGCCGGTCCGATGGTTTCATCGAGTCATCTCGTGGAGATTGCGATACTTTGGTGCTCGAAGACTAGGCGACGAGGCGACGGACGCTCGCTGCCGAGCGTTTATCGTACCAACGCACGATATTCTATAAAGTATGAACTAAATTAAACGAGCATGGGATATAAGTGAATATAAACGGGCGTTCGCTTGTTCGAAGATCACGGTTGTATTTATTTTGCATTGGGACCATGGCAATCGGACAGTAGGATATCTAATTTCTTAAACCCGAATTCGTATAGAATTCGAGAATTAGCATCGCTATACGCGATTCATCGTAAATACCAACTCTTTCGAGTCATCGCGTAAGATACCGAAAAGTACTCGAGAACTTTCTTAAAACGTCTCGACTCGATTACCGCGCGCGACTCTGAAATCCTCGAAGCTCGATGATTTCGGTTAACGATCAATGCTCGCTGCCGATTCTCAGCGAACAGCGTCAGACGACTGTCAACGAAAGTCGAGGTGCTCGTCAACCCGAACGGAAGATTACCGCGTTTCGCAGTGACGCGTAGGGAACGCTCGGCGCTGTGTGCGAAAAGATTCGCGTGCCGTTAACGGGCGTTCAACCGTTGGATTATCTCTGTCTATATGACTCAGGCGTGCCAGTCTTGTTGCATAAAAGACGCTTAAGTATGCATAGAATCAGCCGGACGGAACGATAACACGACAAAGCCGTGAAGTAATGGGAAAGATTATTTATGGATTGCGATATCTCTATATCTCCCTGAATTACGACGATCTCGGCAGGTTCCCGCGAGCGCGCCTTCCTGACACAGATTTTACCTGAAAAATCCATGAATTTTAATTGTTCATAAATCGCGAAAACGCGGAGGCACGGGAAAGCTCGGTCACTCTCGAATAATTTTCACGCGGTAGCTCGTTAACGGTTTTCCCTCAGTCCGCCGCTGTCGCGGGATACTTTTTGGTCGGTCGAAAATTCGTCGCTGCGACTGGGTTTGCGCGCGAAGAAGAATTTAGAAAGTCTATTCGGACCCGACGTCGTATCGATTTCGAAAATATCGATGCGAGCCGGACGACGCACTCGACGGGAGGATTCTTCGGCACCGGAGGTGACCTAGGGGAGAGTCCGAGAGGAACGAAGCGAAGAGGCGGGAGTCGGGTGTTCCTTTGAGGTGCATCGCGTTACCTCGTCCTCGACGCGCACAATTTAGGTGAAACAGAGTGGAAAAAGTTGAGCGGGTCGTGTAGCCGACAGTGCGGCGTTGCAAAAACGACCGCTTCTTACGTAAGGGAGTCGCTTCTCTTGCCGCAACGATGAGAAACGACGGACGTGAGAAAGAGGTACCGCGGGACGCGGCGCGATCTCGAATCCAACACGCTCGAATCAAGAATCGAGGAAATCGTCCGTCAAATTTATCCGAGAAGATTCTTTACCCCGGGAGCACCCGTGACCGATTGCCTCCGAAGGAGTAAAAATTCATCCGTGAATAATTTCCGTCGGAGTCGCTGATTCGTAACGCTCGAATCGACTCGATTCGCTAAACTTCTCGCGGAATTTGTTACACCTCTGTAGCTTCCTCTTTACGATTCGTACGTGTGCTAGCGTGAGACCTCTCGATTCTCGATGCGAAATAATATTTAGTTCGCAATTTTTGGATTTAAGCTGCTCGAGAGCGTGTCGAAAAGTTACGAGCCACTTGACGTCGTTGGAATATTTCTGTAAACATTTTTAAAAGCGATAACGAGGCTTTCATAAAGATGAAGACGTCGGTAAACAAGTTTTTGACTAGGGTGACAAATTTTGAAGTTCAAAATTTGAACCTTGTACATCAGTACGAACCGTTTGATTGGAAGGGTCCTTGCGGACTTCCGATTAATTTAAATCGCTCGCGTAACAAAAGGTTTTAATCGTAACGGAATCGCAAGAAAAATCAGTCTTCAACAGAGGTGTCCAATCCGCTGTAAAATGTAAAATCGTAAACTACTTGTTTACATTTTTGTTTATTCGTCCGGATGAATATTATGTATCGTACAGTATTTACCAACCCTTTCACAACTAGTACATAACTATTATATTTCACTCGCGTCGAAGGACACTTCCTTTTCTACGAATGTAACCCCGGGGAAACCAAAAGGTTGGACAACTCTAATCTTTCCATTACCGGTCGCGAAGATCATCCACGCCCTTTGAGATCGCGCTCTCGGCGCTAAGAACAAACGTTCGCCGTGCGGAGGATCCGTTCGGTGGTCGCTGATATTTAATACTTTCACTTGAACTCCTTGACCCGCGCACAATTGTACGTGGACTCGCGTGCAACCAACGATCTCGGGCCGAACCCGCGTTGCTATTGCATGCACGAGTTACGTACAGGAAACGCGAGTGCGATTAATGCCAACTTACTTCCAGGTCCCCGGGTATCGGGGCACCGGGAACGACGTGGATTTTTTTTTTTACAAAGTTTTCTTTCCCACTTCCGCGCGTATGTCGCGCGACATTTCCTTTGTACGTGAGTCTCGCGTACCATTTTAGGAATTTATAATCAGCGGCTCTAAATTTGATCCAGCGACGGCTGTGAAAGTATAGCCCGATTTAAAAAATCGTAACTTCCGCTGCGTTTGAGTTAGGCGAATTAAAAAAAATCAGTTTCGAAGCTGAAAGTTGGCGGAATTACAGAAAAAATCAACGGTAACCGGACGCGAGTAATTAGAACGTTACAGCAATTTATATTCGTATTGCATTTTTATTGCTACTCGCTACGCTTTGAGTGTGTCAGCGATTGTATATTAACACCATAATCTACTGCTAGTTTTTTTTATTTAATTCCGCGAACCTTTGACCCCAAAAGAAATTTTTTAATGCAAATTTAAAAAGTAAAAGCTAGTCGTTTTAAATTCTCGTTGAAATTTCCTTTCGCTTCGTGGATGAATAATTTATTAACAAAGTATTACCTCGCACGTTTGATACCGCGCGGAGCGCTACCTTAATGCGAACGTTTCGTACGAATCTCAACAACTTATATTTACGTAATAAGTAGCTCGCGGTGACGCTAATTGGGGTATTACATTATTACGTCGTTTTACTATTTCCTGACCGGAGCAACTCATTTTACGAGTTGCCACGCTTCTCCCCGCTATCTTAACAGCGCGTAAACTCAATTCCGCGAACATGGGACGGCTCGCGCGAACACATTTAACGATCTCACCAAAGAATCTTTTTTAATTCAGATACCCCGAATCAAGGTCATTCCGGCAAAGAAATCTCTCGGAGGTACGAAACCTCGTAATTTCATAGCAATAATGGCAAAATTGCAATCGGACGGAATCTATCGTTTCTCCCGTTTCCGAACGATCCATCATCGTCTCTCGTCAGCTTCGCGGAAAAAGAAAGATCTCACCCGGCTCCGCGTTTGCCTCTGTTTTTCCACGCCCCGTCATTACCGCACTTTTCACCGTCGACGTGGAAACCTTGGCGCGCGGATTCGCACCGATAATTCGCGCCGAACGCGTATCTTTCACCGCGCTCGCGGCATTACGCGCGAAAATATACTTTTCCCGTACGCGCGATTACGGTATCGGGTTCGAAGCGCGTCAAACTCGACGATCGTAGAAAATTATCGCAGCGCGAAATTACGATACGCGGTTTACGGTAAGGTTTCGGTCATCCGGACGGATGTTCATCCGTCACTGTCCGAAAACTAGGTCGCGACGGTAAATTCGAAATCGCGAAAGAGGAAAATCATGACGTACCTGCCGATCAGGGTAACGAGAACCGTCCGCCTTCCGAGCGACGGCTCTGAGACGAAATACTCCAAATCCTGCGCTCAACGCCGCGCGTTCGATCATTTCCGGCGCAAACGAGAAAACGCATCGTCGCGGACAGCAATGAGCGATTAAGATAGCGTCGATTGCACTGCGCTTCTGAATACCTCGCGATCGTAGAATGTTTTCTAGGCGCCAGAGGGTATCCTTGGATCCCTCGAAAGGCAATCCTTTATTACGGCACTCGAAAGACTCGCTGACCTTCGATACGCTTTTATTCTGCGTCCATCCATTAGCGTTGTGGGAAATGGAAAAGGCCGGGAGATGAATTTACGCGGCACGATTCGTCCGTGCTCTACTAACGAGTACATGAAATCCTTGCTCCGCGAACGATGCGACGAGTGCTACGCGCGCAACTGACGCTACTGGTTACAAATGTTTCTCGCATTCGCGTACCTCGTTGAACCGTACGACGTCTGGAACCGTAATCGTTTGATCGTCGTGATGTCTCCCGAGGGAATGACAATGCCCCCGCTTAATAGTGGGACGGAGAGTAAGATTTAATCAAAATGGTTTTATCAATTTGATATAGTGTATCGAGTACGTTTCGTATTATCGATCCTATGACTAAGAATTCTTTTATTTTCCATACAAGTAATTGCGCGTAAGACAGCTAATATTGCGGGATATAAATGGAGAACCGGTTGTAGTTAATTTCATTTTGCGCAATCGACATTTGTCATTAATTAAAATACAGAAGAAGGAGCCAGTTGGAAAATTAGTTTTTGAAAATTAGAGTGTTTCGATCGTTGCATGATTTCGAGTTTTGCGTTCACCTTGGACTGTCGGTTTGACACTCGCGTTTGGCGAATTATCACGCGATATAAAATTGATCGATGTTTCTCGGCTATCGATACGAATCGCGAAGTCAAGGTACCGGTTCGAATTTACATTTTTGTCGGTTCGTGGATAAAAACCCTGGCCTATTTAGCGGTGCCGTAATTAATTACCGAAATGTGTCGATCATCGCGGAAAGGAAAGGTAATTCGGAGGTATTTGGTACTCAAATCGAAACGGAACTTTTCCGTTTATTTTCCCTCCAGAGAGAAACTAGATTCTCGGTCGCAGTTTAGTTTTTCCCCAAAGAAAAACAAAATTACGGGTTCGACTTTTTTCGAAAAATGAAGTCACATTTTTTCTTCGAGAAAAGGTTGTCCTTCCGTCCGATTATGCGACGAGGCGGTGATAAATATCTCGCGACAATTGCGCTACCGATATAACGCTTACGACTGTGTTTCGCAGCCATAAGAAAAGGGTTTGACGGCAATTTGAGTAATTACGACGACCCAGTTAACTCCTAACCCAGTTCTTCTAAAACGCGGATTACAAAAGTGGTAAACCACGAGCGTCGCGGTCGCCGAATTTCGGAAGCGTTCGTCCCTATCCCGCGTAATTAATCCCGGCACTAACGAAAGGCCATTAACGCGGCGAAGAAAATTCGATAACCAAACACGCGTCGTAATTTCGTTATACCTCGCGACGCGAAGTGTAATAAATATCGTTTGTTTTTCGAAGGAAATGCGCTTCGGTTAGCGAACGCGATTTTAATATTTCACGCACTGATTGCACCTGTATCGCTATTACTATATTAACAAGCCAATAGTTCAGCCACCGTGACCATCGCGAGTTAGCTCACTCGAGATTAAATCCTCAATGTGTTTACACCTTTGATACACATTTCTGTAATTTCTTTTGTCGCGTAGAAAGCGAGATTTCTAAAAGTTTTTCCTCCGGATTCGAGAAAGAAAGCGCGGCCTGGATATCTTCGCGATGCGTCTGTAAACTCGGAAAACCAAACGAACGAATAATAACAGTGCCGACGATTTCGAGGGCGTCGGAAAAGTCATCGCGACGGCGACGTCTTCGTCGGCGCCTACGAGAACCTTGCTTACGGGCGTATCAAACGTCACCGTGGCAATATCGCGGGGTAATTTAGTTTGCGATGCACCGACGAGCTTGAGAAAGGCCCAAATTTAACGGATTGTCTCGATGCTGGAGAACAAGAAATTGGATTTACGCGTCGATCGATATCGAAGAGAGAGAGAACGAGGCTCATCCAAGGTCCGCAAACGAAGCGAACCGTCCTTTTATTAAGGTAGTCCAAAATTTTGCGGTTTTTTACTCAAAACTTTTAGCACGAATTTCACAGAAACAAAATAAATTAAAAAGAACAAAAATTTGAATTTTGTTAACAATGTGTGCCAGGCGACACGAAAGAGCATTTAAAATGCTGCAAATTGATATATAACACAATAAAATAAAACCAGTTTATTGGCTTTTGAAAATTAATAAAAAAAATATTATATGAACAAAAGCAAGAATTTTTGGACCACCCTGATACTTCGCCGATATTACGCTAAATCGAGCGCCTCCGATCATCGGGATCTACAACCGGTTACATTTCGCCTCGATGGCATTCATCGGAAGCGTCGCGCGTCTCCACCGGTGCGGCGTTCGTACGCGTCGCGAGTGACAGTGAAAGTTTCACGTGTACGCGCCTCATGCGCGCGATTAAAGTCAAAATCGCTCCGAGGGAAAAAGTCGTGACGATTGCCTTTCTCTCGGCGAGAAGCGAGAAACGAGGCGGTCGCCTCTACTCTCAGGGACTCGATTCTTATCCGACAACAGTGTGTTGCCGGTTGGTTTGAATTAATATGCGTAATCGTTGAGACGAGATCCATGCCGACCAATGCCGCCTTGCACCGTGAGATCCTTCGTTATGCCGAAGCCCCGGAGAAGATTCCATTCTCAGTCCGCAACCTCCCGACGAAGAGAGCGCGACGGTGAAATAAGTAACGTGTCGTAACGCGTACAACTGGACACACGCGCGATTATGCCGTGAACCATGGTAATTCTGTTGTTACTCGTTACGACTTCGCGATTCGTTCCCGTGGCGGTTGTTCGTTATGTACCGGATGACGAGCTTCGAGCAACTTGAATTAGCGTTGTTAATTAATATATCTTTCGTCGATTGATATTTTAACGCTCGACAACCACGGCGGATTACTTTGAGTAATTGACTTATAATGAACTTATATTTATAGCAAAATTAATCGCCGAGAGGACAAATCGAAATTAACCAGACAATCACGGATTTCTTCATTGGGAATCGTGATCAAAAGTTGGGAAGATTCCACGGCGCTGATTGTACTTATAATCGAGAAAATATTGTAGTTTCTAGAATTTTGGAAATGCAAATATTAATAAACAACGGTTTCCGTACACCGTTGATCGGTATGATTAATTTACGGTAAATTCTGTCGAACATGATTTGCCGCGCGAGGCTTTGACAACTTCAGGCCCGTGCGTTCGATCGAGCGTCTCTCGCACCTTCTCCGCAACCGATAACAAAAATCGGGCACCCTGGTATGAGGCGCGGATTAATGGAAAGACACGAAGATGACGATCGGCCTTGGGTGATGCGAGTTCCCTCTCACTCGGACACCGATACCCATCGGTAACTTTGCAATCCGCGAGTCGAGGAAGTAATGAGACCGCAATTTACTCGTATTTACGCGGCGGATTTCCTCGCCTCTCGTCCGCCTAGAAGAGCGCGTAAACGAGGATGGAATAAAGCCTCTGCAACTACGCGCGCTCCTTTCTCTCGATTTACGGAAACGGGGGAGCCTGAAAAATAAAGCTGACCTTCCTGCCAACGTCTCCGGATCCGCCGATCATGGCTGACCATGATACGCTCCGTTCCACTCGTATTTTTCGTCGGTACAGAGGAAACAAAGAAACGCCGCGGGAAATGAGGTTTGAAGTGGCTGAACGATAATAATCGTCGTGCGGGCGCGAAGTTAAGTTCACTGATTTGTCTAGAAACTCCTCGATCGTTACTTTAATTATAGAAAATAATTAATTCCAGGTATCGACGATACCTTCGATGTTTATCAATGAAAAGTAGTAATCGCCGGTGTAAATATAGGTCGTTAGAGAGATGCTATACAGGGTGTTCGGATTAACTCAAACGCTCGAATTTGTCTTAGAAGATCAAAGAACCCACGACATTCGCGCTTGGAACAAATCAATATTTCCTTGAATTTTGATTTGTGAACAAATAAATATTTTCTTGAATTTTTGAGTCAAGCGGGACACCCTGTAGGTTAAGTAACGGTCGCACCTCCGCAATCTTTTTTTCTCGCGTGTAGCTAAAGCGTGCGCGAATAAAAACGATTTTCGCGTAAAAGCGCGAACTCGGCCGAAGGAACGATCCCGCCCAGATTGAATTAACATAAACCGGGACAAGGACCGCCCGGTACTCTTCTCGAAACGAGGATCGATTGGCTGGTGGTGAAATTCGACGATGAGAAAAAAAAGCACTCCCTTTTGCTACTTTCTCCTATCGACGTCTCGGGGAGTCTTGTTTTGATGTTAATCCGAATTGCCAATTCTGTGGCATAAATCCTGACGGAGCAATAACCTTTTCTGCCAGTCACCGTTCAGTTTCGTCACGGGCTTGCGTCACGGCCCGTGTCTATCGTGTGGGATAAAAATTATACCGTTCTCGCGTACACGGGATACATTGTATTGCCCGCAGCTGCAGATTTCTGGTTTCGTTTTACGCGCGTTTACTTTCAGATGCATGCCCAATGACCTTGCAATGCAAACGCACATGTATATACATACGTATAAGTACGCACGTACACGTGAGGACTATTATCGAGCATCGTAATCGTTACAGTTTAATGTTACCAAGAGCGAGTGGAAATTCCGGTGTCCTCGCGTCGCATTTGCCATTGAAATGAAGGAGGATTCTCCAAAAATGCAAAACGAGTTTCATAAACAGAAAACGTCGGTTCGTTGTTTCTTTTTTTGTTTTATTTTAATTTAAGTCCGGCATTCTTTCTTCCCTGTCTCTTAAAATGGTAATATTTCCCTCTAAATACGTGACTCGCAAATTATGTAAATAAGCGCACGAAGTATCAAGCGGAGCTTTATAATTTATAAACACGAAATCACGGACGAGTTAATATCATTTTAAACTTTAAATAAACTTTACCGTACGTGCTGTTTCGCGAATGGCCGTGTACCGTGAAAATTGCGGATTTAACGTTAAAGCTGGATTATTTATTTACGCGTTCGTTAAATGGCGCACGGTACGTTGGAAATAATTCAGAGACGGTGTCTACAGGTTTCTCACTTATCAACTCCATTCTCTTCAGTTATCCATTCTTCTGACGGAGGTCGCCGTGACCGCTTCGAGATTCGCCCCGTTAACAGAAATCATTGACTAATCTATCTCTAACAATTGCCACGATCGATCTCGCATATCGAACGACAGAAAACTCGATCGAGATGCCAAATGAAAATCGTTTCGCAAACGATCCACGCTCTCGATCTCCGTTTTTCACGACAATGAAAATGTCCACTCCACGAAGAATCGTTTAAACAATGTGATTCAGGCTCAATAAAAAAAATCTTTCCAAAGGTTCTCTTTTAGACGCAATGCCGCGTCGCGACGTAGCGGGGCTTTTAACGCGGAAAAAGGATTATCAGGATTAAAAGACGAGCGCGAAACTCGAGGATTTTCTTTCCACGGATTCATGTCGCTGCATATAATTCGAATATATTCATCCCACCTAATATTCCTCGAGGGAATTTCTCCCTGATACTTTGCAACGAGCTCTCACTCTAGTTGCAATTAAATTCCGCCACCCTCCCACTCTCTCCCGCCCCCCACCCCCGCGCCACTCGAAATGCAAAATTTTATGCGAAACGACAGTCCGAACTGTTTTGGAAGTCGTAGCGGACCGCGATCAACAAGTTCATTACTATCGTTATGTCCCAGTTCGTAGTTCAGAAATGCGATCGCAGATGCATCGAAGTAATTAAAGTTTAATTAAGCCACTCGCGTCGCTCTCCGTGGCCGCGGCGCGACTACCGTTAATGTCCTTACGGTGCCTGCGTGAACGCGGAAACTAAAATCTAATATTCGGGATCGATGGCCGAGTGCTCGCCTTTCTGGACTGCCTAATGTATCTTTTATTAACGGATTATAACGTAATGGCGTAAGTGGCGGTTGCGGAGATTCGTTAAATAAATTAAATCGTGACGGTGCGCGGGTAGCGTCAATTTCAAATGGTTCGTACACGTCTGCCGATTAAATCCATTTTATGTAATATCGATTCGTCGGATTAATCACATGATTCCGATAGCTTCCGGATTGATGGGTAAATAGTAATTACATTGTCGCAATGGTGAGCGTTGGATCTCGTCGAGTTACCTTTCAAATTGTGAATATTTAGAACGTTGTGGTATTTATGATAAAATGCGTAGCGATAGAATTAGCGTAAATTATAATAAATTATTGGACAGTTTTTAGGATTTCAATATCTCTTTAAGAGAGCCCGACGTATCCTTGGAAGCGTACGAACATATAACGAGGACGCGCGTGAGTCGTTAATGAAATAAATGTCAACCGTACTTGTTTAATTTTCCACACTGATGGGCAGCTTCGTGTCCTACAGTGCTTGGATTGGAAGCAGCCGAATTTGGTTCCTTACACCCCATACTCAAAGGCTGTTTACACTTTACTTACGTCAGTTTACTCGCAGACGAGCCTCGTGCAAGAACCGGAAACGGTACGTTGCGTGTGTGCTCTGTGACTAGGGACGAGTCAGAAATTGAAATGCTGTGCAAATGTGAAAAGTTAAGTACATTTGATTTCATTACTTTTATACGGACATCTTCGAAGTCGGTTTAAACATATTCAGTGGTATATTAACTCGTTCAGAGAACACGCATCTGATGTTTTATATCAGAATAATAAAAACGACGCGACGATCGCTAGAATCGTAAATTCGTAAAAAAAAGTTCACCTTACAAACGAAATTTCTTTGTCCTTTGGCTTGCGTACAAAGCACAAACCTACGAGCTCGCGAATACACGCTTGAGACACTTTTTGAGAGAATTCCACGCGAGATGGATGCACCATCCAAAATGCAAAAATGTGAGGGGCTTGAAAATGATAGGAGGGGGGGGGGTGGGGGTGGGGGAGGCCCAGCGATCCCTTTGTTACGCGAGCCTTCGCTTAATCTGTGAGAGCGGATTGAACACGGCGCGTGGATCAATAAATTACCGCTCACTTTGAACTATGTTTAAAGAGGATATCTTTAGTACGTACACACGTACGCGCGCGTATATTCGATCGCATTGCGAAAAGTGTCGCGTTCGATCGTTGGTTATTATTGTCGTTTTAGTATCCGCGGAGAGCCGCCGGAAATAGAGCTGTTATAAGTAGCGAGAGAACTTTTCTACACCGCTGTTATGCGCGAGACCTTTTGTAGCATTGTACTTTAGTCGAGTTTAACGCGGCATCGTTGTCCACGATGATACTGAAATCCCAAAGAATTCAAATAAATATTTTTGAAATTGCACGTCATGCGGTCCCGCGATCACACCATTGAACTTCTCAAAAGTATGTTTTATCTTTTCAAAAACTGATGCACGGTCAATCTTGTGTAATAGTTGTTCGTCCTCCGTAATACTCGTGGCGGCCTATTAAAATACATCTCGTACCGCAACGTCGTAATCCCAAAGCAGAACGCTCAAAAGATAATCGTGTTCTCGCGGTTTTCGGTATGCTTATCACGGTCTACATAATTCTACGACTTATAGTGGAGCATTATACCACTAACATGGATCTGCACTTCGCTATCCTCGGAACGTGATTCTGGTGCCGCCTTCTGGAACCAAAGTCTGACGGGCATCTCAGAAACACGAAGAATCCATAGCTACGTACAATCGTGATATATTTTTATTCCCTAAAATTATATACTTTAATAACCCGGACATCGAAGGACACAGATTTCATTTGGTTAATCATCCCCTGTCCAAGATTAGAAAAAAGATTAAAACTCGAAACGCGTAAGTTGTTCGTTTCTCGTACAAACGCTCGTTCTCTTGATCAATACATCAGCAGTATTCAATTTTTTTGCAATTTCTTTCCAGGTTTCACCGTTGTACATTCCCGCGTTTCTCGCTCTTGAAAGAGTACGAAGAGAGAACAAACGTTTGATGTTCAACGGTGGAAAATTGGAGAGGATACCCTGACTACGACGTGCAACCGAAACGCGGGACGATTTGCGGATAGTACGGAGTACGTAGGTGTCCCTCGCGCAAGAAGCGTTTTCAATTTCTTCCTTTGCGCGGTATCTCGTAATTATTGATTCGATTAGAAACTCGATATTCGCCTACGGCGCTGCCTCCTCGTATAAAGCGTTGAAATCCTGGCAGAATGTAAGGAAATTACGTAATTTCCGGTTTCCCTGTTGGTAGTCGACCCTCGTTTGATGGTTTCGCAGCAAGGAGTTATGCCGTTTACACGGTGCATCTGACGTTTGTCTATCCGGCTATCCACCGTGTTACCGGCACGTTTAATTTCACTGCAGTCGCTTTCGTTAGAAGACTCGAAGGAAGGGGGGACGTTAGCGTCACGAAGTGATTCCACTGTTTGCGCGTCGCGTGGGATTCGCCGAATAATTGAATTATACGGAGAAGCATTAAACCTACAATCGTGCATCGAGGTTTGGGGGAACCTTCTTTAGTCGTAGTCGGGAAGTCTTCTTTAATCGTAGTTCTCGCAGCTTTAACCATCGGGCGGGCGCGCGAAATCAACTCGAGTGAGCGGGCGAGTATAGATTAGGGTTTTCTCAATGGATAACATTGATACAACGTCCATTTATAATAACAAAAAACTTTTTTGAACACCTATTAAAGGTGCTGAAGCGCAACAGCTATTCGCGCAATAGAACATCAGACAAATCGGAGACAAAATCAATATTTTATTTCTCTGAAGCGCGGTGTAAATGCCGCCCGAAGGTTAAGTCGATTAGGAGGTAACTTTGGCGTGTACCATTTTCCGTTATATTTATATCACGCGAGACGTTAATATTTGATCCACTTCCATTCTTCGGGATGGTATGTTCTTAAAATAATACGCCGAGGGATTTACGGGGAACTCGTCGATAAATCGTGTCGCCCGATCTTGCGCGTCAAGTTTCTCGCAATTTCAAACTGAACTCGTTCTAATGTGGAAGAGCGAATCATACTAGGCAGCATGAATTACCAAACTTGTCCCGGCGGTACAATTTAATCGCAACGGGAATTGATAAACAGCCTACTTAAATCTTTGGGTTTGTACCATTCGGGGAAGCCTCGAATCATTCCCCCGTTCGTGTCTATTGATGGATTTCTGTTTCGTAGTTTCATGCCCAGCTCGTCTTTCAAAGCCATCGATTTATCGTCGGATCGCCCTGATTCATCCGACAACGCGAGATAAAGCTGAGCTATGTCACGCCATTAGCTAGATGTAGCCAATGGGTTTCCATGCAAAACGACGAACCTTGATTCTCGTAAAATTTTAATGATAACGTCCCGAGTTATGACTCGGTGCTTGTCAGCAGAATTACGTCGTTTCATAGGAAGATCATGGCGTTGCAATAAAGAGGATTGCCACTTATCTTGGCTCCGCGAATTCTGATCCCTTTTTTTTTTTTTTTTTTTTCGTAAACTGAGAGAAGTATTATCTTTACGGGTAATATTGACGGGAGATCGAGAATATTTGTGTTGTCGGTAGATCCGCGTATATATTGATATTAATTATATATAATTGATAATATACATTTATATAATATATAATATATTTATATATCAATATACATATAATATATATTGATAATAAGATAGATCCGGTAGATGCTCAACGTCAGATGCTTAAATATTGGATATTGGTGAAAGTAAAATCAGATGTTCTTCGTCCAATTAACGTATAAAATATTGATGTAACGCATAGAGGGGTTTTATTGTTGTCAACTATGGGTATAAATAATGTTGCACGGAATTGTCCGAACTGCTCGGAATAGACGGATATTATTTTCTTTCTCATCGGAATAATTTATAGAGTACCTATTCCGCAGCATTTCTGGAAATTTGAATGCTGGTACCGTAGGAACAATCTATTAGATATTTTTGACGTGTTTCGGTCCCCAGGAGAACGAAACGAGCCTGGTTTCCGGTTCGAGTGTCGAACTTCCTGAATCGCGGGCTTCCGAGAGGTTATAGATTCGGTACCGGCTGACGCAAATCTGATTTTGTTTGAACCCATTGGACTTTGTTCGTGGCGATTCAAGATTACGCGCGGCACCACGTGTGTCGCGCGAAATAAATTGAATTCGTCTCGCTTGAATTGAATATTTTCTTGTAACTTATTTTGATATTAACCGAAGATCGAATAATTAATAAACGCGATCGTTCTACCGATACGAAGAATAGTCACCGTGCGTGCGTAATTACCGTTGAAGTGGATTTAAAGCGATTAATTTGTTTCATAGAAATTAAAACAAGGCGTTTCGTCGACTGGTTATGGAAATTCGTTGTTACGCGCTCGACGAGACGTCGTGTATGAAAATATATTTTTCGCCCCACGTGGTTGGCACGTCCCAGAGACGGCCAATCAGAGAACCTTTAAGATATTAATGCCTCCCGTTTCTTATTCAATGCGAAATGCTGGGCATGGAAGATCGTTAATGGCTGCTTTTACCCGAGAAATCAACGCGTACATTAGAGAGCAATTTTTCACTCTTCCCTTTAAACATTCAACGAATTCCTCGGGTTTCGAAAATATTTCAAGACTGCGCCCCCTACGTCCGACGGCGATGTTTATGAAAAAGAAATCTCGCTCGCTTTTAACGGAAGCTAACCTATTACGGGATCGAATGCGAGCGCGAACGAAACGGAACAAAGTCGAAAGTTCAAGGCGTTCCTGTGTTTCGCTCCTGTAATCATATCTTCGCGTTTTAACATTCCTTATAAAATGTAAATGGCAGCTACATTCTAAAGGTGCACGCAAACAAACAAAAATATCGCATTAACTTTCATCTACATTTTCATATCTCTGTTACTTTTCTATTCGGAATAATGCTGACCCAGATTTACATTTTTCCACAGAGCTCTTTCAGCTAAAAACGTTTTCACGTGCACATGTATACCGACGCTCGCAGAAAAGTTGCGTTTGCTTAATGGATCCCGACGCGATATACGGGAACATCTTCATTGTCGCGAATGCCGATTGTACGAATGCGAATTTTGTATCATAGACGATGCACGCGAAATAGATGCGGCTAAACGACGCACGGTTATCGATTCGAAAAATATATTTATCGACAAAAATGTAATAGAACCCGGCGTATCTTGTTTAAACATTCGAGGGAGTTTACGCGATACCGTCGAAAAAAAACATTCCCCGCCTCTGAAAGAAGAAAATAAAAAAAAACAGAAAATAAACACGCGCGTATGGGTAGGGGAAGTATGATCGTCCGAAACCATTGAAAACCGTCGCGAAGAAGATCCTTCCGGCGAAGAGGTGAAAGAAAACATCGCTGAGGGGGGTACAATCGGGACGCGAGGAGTAGTCTAGCGCGGAAAGAAGATCATTTGTGTACGTAGGGCTAGAAAAAGTGCCGCTACGGGTCCAAGGAAGATGGAAAAAGTGAAAAAGTGGCGAGGGAGAGAGGATAGGTATATTACTAGAGATAGAAACGTGTGTGAGTACGCGTACGCCCCGCCCTCTTCGGGACCCTCTTCCACGCTCACCGTCTCCCTTTCCCCACCCCTCGACGCTGGGGTTCCGTTGGCCGTACACCCTCTTCGGCCCTCCGTCGCGTCGCGTCGGCAAGCTCGCCGCCTCTCCTCTCTCTCCCTCGCTCGCCCCTCCCGCCTCTCTCTCTCTCTCTCACGGGAGCAGCGAGCTTCGCTCATCCCACTGTCGATGGATCGATGGTGGTTCGGGCAACCCTCCGTGCCGTGGCGCCACCATCGCAGCCACGGCAACTCTGCCGCTCAGTCTGAACTCGGGTTCACTCAGTCCACGACCGTTTGCCACGAGACTTCGATCTCATCGCTCTTTCCCTGTCTTTTTCTCTCTCTCTCTCTCTCTCTTTCTCTTTCTCTCTCTCTCGCTCTGTCCTATCTTCTTTTTCCCGCTTGGAAGACGGGGAGAACCTACCACCACCCCTCCATCGTTGCCGCCACCACCGACGCCGACGCCGCCGACGCCGCCGCCGCCGCCGCTGCCGCCGCCGCGGCTACCACCACCAAGAGTTACCGCCGACCGGGGAGACGCACGTAGTCGAAACGTGAGACTCGTACGGTCGTCGTCGTCGTCCACGCCGGTAGTCCTCGTCGTCCTTGTACGCTGTTTTTCGAGCCAGGTCCTTCGCCAGGACTGTTCCTCCTGTTCGACCTGCAAGCCCGGCGCTGAAGAAACCCGTGACCTGCGACAGAAAGGTGAGCGAACTCTCTCCAAATACGAATCTACGTTAAATAATACCCGACTGCGCGTAAATCTTCGATGTATTTCGTTCGCTAACGCTCTTCGGTTAAGGAACTCTGCGCCTCCTTCGACGTTTCCCTGCACGTTTCGTTATACATTTGAAATACGTTAATTGACCAGCGGGATCGGTGGAGTGGATGGTGTCGAATTAAATATATCTTCGGTGAACGCGCGAGAACGATGTAGGCGTCGGTTTCCCGATGCTTGTTTTTCGGCTGACCGCCGATCGTCCTTCGATCTGTCTCGCGTTGATACGACATTTTTTTTGTCGTTCGGCCATAAGCAATCTGAAATTATGGCTCGACTTGACACGCGTAAGGGTTACGCTTTATGTTTTCTCACTCCCCCTTTCATGTCGTCTAACACCAGTTACTTTTTTCGTCGAACAATATTCTACTCGCGATCGATTCTAAAATCGTTATCGTGCAGCAGGACACTGCGTTTCTGATACCCATTCGGAAAAATCTGTTCGAGCCCGGCGATACCTCGCCAACCGTTCGGTAATTAGAAATCGTTACGAAAATATTACGTCGCAGTGTTCGCGCGTTGCACCTCCGTTCTCCCTCCCTCACCCTTTCTCTGTTTTCGCCCGCGTCTGCCGTAATGTTTTCCTGCTCTCTCTTTTTCGTTGCGAGAGGTACGTGTACCCGCGGCTCGATAAAACGCGAGGGTTAGGCCGCCGCAGGTCTCTCATCGATCTCAAACATACCACACGGTTTTCCTCGTTCGCGAAGTCGTCGACGTCGAGGCTTTTCAGTTTTTCATACACCACGATGCACACACTGCCTCCCCCTCTCCCCCTTCCAGTTATACGGTTCATCGTCGCGAGAATATATCTTTCGCGCTGCCCGATGGGAATCGAAAGATATTTCGATGCTGTTATTCAACGGTTGACCCTTCGCTCGCGTACGGTTGGTCACGATTTTAGTACGCGTAGCGTACATGTTTACTTTTTTTTTTTGGTTTTCTCGCGTGCCAGGAGATCGATAGCACCGCGAACGCCACTCGGAGTGCATGTAAACAATCGAGATGGCTACGAAGAAGCGTGTATCTCGCACGGGTGGCTCGTTCTTCTTTTTTTTTACCGTGGGAAATCGAGAGGAGGTATTGTTTCGCGTTCTGACCGTAAGATAAAAACCGACGGAATGAGCCGTTGGACAGAGGTAGCAACGTACGAGCTGTGTCTGCTAAATTGTAGTCGTTTGGGTAAGAGGGAACGGAATGTTTGCACGTGTTTTTATTAATTCTGTCGGGGTCATTATATTCGATTGTTACCGATTCGAGGGGAAACCGGGAAAACGGTTGGATCGAACTATCGACAGCTCGAGAACCGAAGTATTGCCTTTAATATTATGAGCTCCTTTCCCGTTGCGAATAAAACTTCTTTCATTAAAGTGGTAGGTATATCCCAGCGAACCCGCAGCTGGCGGCTACTTAAAGATTCAAGACTTTTAAAATATGCGTCGGGACGAGTCTGAAAGTGTATCGAAAACACATTACGGATTCCGCAAAATGTCGGTACGGGAAATTGAACCACCGTACGTCGATTTGTAACGTAATTCGATCTTTCGTGGTGTATTGGAGTACTTGCTCTCTTTTTCTCCCAACAACTCTTTCCAGAAATGCGCATAGCAGAGTATGCGATGTATCGAGAATATGACGATCGAGTATACAACAAACTCATTCTTTTAATGCTTCGGTAAATTTAAAATCGTCGAGTTCAATAATTTCATTTTTAACAGCATGGCAAAACGTTAACTTTATTCGCATTCTGGCGCATGGAAATGAAAAACCAGCGATACGAAGAACGAAATACGATTCTGCAATTTCATTCTTGCTTCGTTGTATTATAAATGAGAAAATCTCTCGTTTGGCGGCTGACTTTCTCGCATCGAGTAGGTGCGTACGCGCGTGTGCGTAAATGCAGGAAGGGATACGGAAGGTCCGTTCCGAGATTGAGGGCGGAAGGGTAGGAGAAGATGGAAGGAAAAAAGGTTAGCGAACTCCGACCGTGTTTCTTCTGCTGTCTTCCGGCGTCATCCGATGCTTTTTTTCTCTCTGTGCCTTCCCTCTTGTCTCGAGACAAAGGGAAGAATAAGGGTTGAAATGTTTTCTACTTAATTATTCGTGTATCTACATGCTCGCTACACACAACGTACGACAGTCCGTGTATTCTTTAACGTGGAAGCATTTTCCGAAAATAAAAATACACGACCTGCTTTTTTTTTTATGCATCCTGTCAGACTTTACGATTCAAAAGCTTGAAATATGATGTAAACTCTGTGTATCGCGCATGATACTTGGTCGTTGGTACGTTTACCCATTTCGTTTGCAAATTTACTGGTTTTCGTATAATCGCTAGCGAGTTTACGATTTACCGGACAACTCGACGTTTCCCCGGTGGAAAAGTTTTCACGTGGCGTAAGCATCGCGAACTTGGATTAAGTCAGCATCAAGGAATTACGTTGCTTTCAAATTAATTTCTCCTCGCGAATTCTGTAGAGTGCGACCGAGAGAATTTCTTCGAAAACTTCGTTACTCCGCAGCGGAGAACAATGCAAAAGACACGCGCGAAACTTTTCTTTTTGTTGCCCGTATTCTCTACTTTTGTTTCTACCTTCTCCCGGTTCCCGTGTTTCTCTAAAATTCACCAAAGCTTTACGCGTACCTGTTTCTCCTCGACGAATGACATTAGGCGTGTCAGAGCGGTACGAGGAAATAGTACCGACCGTACAGTAGTAATTAGACAACGCTAGAAATCTCAATTTGCCTTAATAAAACAAGAGAGACCCCTTCCCTTATGATATTTCGGTAAATTGAATTTTGAGTACAACAGCGCAATTGACACGGCGGAATAATTGATTAATCGATACTACTCCACGATAATAATTTACAATGCCGCGAATCGAACTTACCGTACCAACGACGTAACTTCGGCTTACCGACGAAGCGAGGGAAACGCTCACGTTTTATCATTAACGATTTAAGAATCCGATTAACTCCTCTGGTTCTTTATTTGTCTGATTACTCCTGGAACCTCCGACGCGACGTTGACGCGACCATTTGCCAGTTCTGTGTCTGTCCGACCAATCTGCACGGTCCTCCGACCATACAGGTTGATAAATGTGCGTTGCGCGGTCTCGTAATTAATGGCGGAGGTGATACGTCGCCGTCTGATTATGCGAATAGGTTTAACCCCAGCGCAATGAATCACGGACGTCCGTCGTGGTGTTCCTACTCTCGGGATCATCAAATATACTTCGGAGGATCCAGAAATGAGCGCTACGCCCTGTAAGCGAGAGAAATAAACTTTTATTACGCGTATCTTTCGCTCCCCCGTTTTACTCGCACTAAAGTAGCGTCGTGAAAAAAAAAATCTCATATTTGTAACGACAGATATCCAAGGAAGCTTCGGGATGAGAAGGGTGCCCGTACATATCTATCAGGTCATTACGCGTTGAATATCGTTTTTTTATCCCTTCTGCGTTCGGAAGGGCGAAAGGATCCTTTAAAGAGGGTATTGAAAAATTATCCGCGAAAGGTAACGCGGTTATTGAAAGTAATATCCGATGGTAGTTCGATGCGCGTACTGTGCTCGTAAAGTTTATGATTCTCGATATCTTTATTTTAACACTATTGATGAGGTTCTATAATTGATAGCGTGAAAAGGATAAATTACGTGATAATACGTTTAGATGGCGTATCGAACGAACGTTAAATAGTCGATAGATTAACGATTAAAACTAAACGTAACCATCGACTCCTTTAATCAGTAAAACCAGCAACGAAATCGACGTTACTCACGGAAGGAGAGACTTCGGAAAAAAACTTGTTGTCTTCGAAACGATAAAATTGACCTCGCCTGTGATCGACGAGCCGCGCGACACTGGAACCCGATATTGGGTCGACGATAGGAAATTGTGTTTCACGGATTTTCATCTCCTCCCCCCTCCCTTCGCCAGCCAAAAAAAGGGCATAGAATAGAGAGATTCGTCAGAATCTTTCGTTATCCTCCCCGAGGATTGCGTCTTCCTTCTCCATCGAATGATTAAGCCCCGAGATCCTGACTCTCGCGTCGAATCGCTCGTACGTGGCCTCCAAGAAATACTCCGCGTTATTTTACGCGGGACGAACAGGAAGGAAACTCCCGGGTTCGCATTTCGCCCAGTACGGCCACGTATTCGCGAAATTGAGACGTCGTTACGAAAAAAAAAAAAAAAAAGGAAGGGGAGTCTTCCATTCGGTGAAATTACCATTTTTCGGCAATCGAGTCGCGGTAGCGCCGTTGCCTCGCTCTCCTTGGCCGTCGAGATATCGTTAAATCGATTCCACGGGGCATAAATCGGGACGTAAAGAGTACCTTCTTATATCGTCGTTTGGCTTTTCGATACTCTCCCGTTGCCGATAATTTACGCTAGCGTCGCGTGGACGTGGATCTTAAGCGTACGACGCCTTTTCCACGCGACACGGGACCGGGCCGAGCGTGGAAAATTCAATCTCGCGAACATCCCTTTCCCCCTCATTCCCATTCGCAGAAAACACTCGAATACCGTTTTTCGCTCGAACGGCACGATGACCCACTTGACATCGGCCCCCGGAATAGATAAAATATTCGACCGAATTACAGCTCGAAATAGAGACACGCTCGACGAGGCCAGGGCCAAGTCTTTCTATAACGTCGGTTAAATCGGTCGATCCACGATACGAATCCTTTAAGCGGTGTCCTTTTAACCCGGTCAATCGGCACGGCCGCGAATGTTCCGCACCGCGGGAAACTTTTAGCCGGTGAGTTAAGGAGCTTGTCTGACCAAACACCGTCCATTATCTGCTGAAGGGTCGTGTTCGATCGGGAATGCTCGCGGGGCCCCGGCGCACGTTCGACGTAACCGCGTTAAGTAATCCGACTATTCCCGCGATAAATTATCGAGGAGCCGAGCCGAACTAACTCGAGTTTCGACGACTAAGTGTTTTCGCGCGTAAAACGCCGCGGGAACAAACGGGACATAATGGAATTACTCAAAATGCTCGGGGCCCCCGTCGTTCGGTTTCCGTTTGACGCGGGTCTCGTCGAGTCTTCGAAACGTCGGGGACAATTCCGTCGGATTGATACGAAGAAGGATTCGGAGGATGAGCCGCGCTTTCCCAAATTAATCCTGCCAAAGATTTATTTCTTCCGTTGAAATCCGATCGTAATAATTGCGGGGGCCAACATTGGCGGACGCGCGAAGGTACAGAGAGAGAGAGAGAGAGAGAGGGGGAACTCGTATAAAAGTATCATCAGTTCGAGACGAAATTATACCGTTTATCCAGGCAAACGACTCGCTAAAAATGAGACCTCGAACTTTGAAGACAGTATTTTTCCGCAAGGGAGAGCATTGCCCTCATTACCGCCCCGCAATTTCAGCAGTGATATTTTTCCAACGAAGACGCCTTTCGGTTGCGCGACGCGGGAGGGGGGAGGGAGGGTATGGGTGTGAGAGCCCAGAGGATGCCGGTTTTAGGGTGCAGAGTTGGGTCGGGGGCGACAGTTTTCCCCTTAACGAATTCGGAAGCGTGCATACCTAATGGGGAAGGCTTTCGCAGAAACTAATTTCAAGCAGTCGGGACTTACGGGTCCGTGAGTTCGTAAGTAATTTTGGAAAGGCTTTGAGAGCTTGAGAGGCTCGACGATAATTTGACCGGCGTCGGACGTGAAATAAGGGTAGGTCGCGGAGGACAGGGAGAAAGATAGGTGAGAAGAGCCGAGGGAGGGTGAAACGCGAAGGGGGTGGGAGAGGATCGAGAAGGGGACAGAGGAAAGTCCTAGGACATATATTAGAGAACTCGTAACTCACTTTTATATCGATTGGCAGCCACGCTGAGCGATTCTGATGGGGGGTGGTAGGAAAATGGTTTAGTCAGTTTCCCTTTGATTGGCTTTGGGGACTTTTATTCGTTTCGTCCCTTGTTTTCGTATCTCTCCCGCAGTTTCCAATATTCTCGTGAAATTTCTGCTAAGAATTCTCCCCCTCCTCTATGATTTCTGTTAAAGAGAGTTCCCAGAGATATACCTTTCTTGAAGAGGAAACAGTAGTTGTGGTCTTTAAGAATACGTATTCCTAAGTACTCGGGTAACAAGCTGATTTCCTATTCGCCGGTTTACAGATTCCCGGCTGTATCGACGAATCTCTTTGATTTCTGTGCGATTGATTTCATTTCTCTTGTGATTTCTATTAAAGAGAGATCTCAGGAATATAGTTTGTTTGGAGAGGAAACAGTAGTTGAGGGGGTCTTTAAGAATACATATTCGTAAGTACTCGCGTAACAATCCCATTTTCTTTTCCGCGGTTTGCAGATTCCCGGCTGTATCGACGAATCTCTTTGTATCCGCGGGCAGGGATTTCGATATAGTATCCCTCGTTCGAATTAATGGAAGAAAGGGAATCGTTGTCGTTCCATCGAATTCTCGTTAAGTCGCCCATTGTGGGAAAGTGCAGTGGTACTGTCACATGGCGGTAGGACCCCGACGTCCAAGAGCCGAGGCGACCTTTCAGCCAATTCGAAGTTAGGAGATGGAAAAAGCGTGGGCGAAGGAAAAAGATTCTTACGGGGCGAGGAGACAGGCTGTCCGACGCGAAGCCAAATAGTTTATAAAGGAAAGTTTCCCCGGCCCTTTTGTAATTCGACGCCCGGTGAAGAATTTACCGATGACATTCGATCTATCAATATCACGTTTGTTCGAGGAAGAGCGGGAAGGGTTCTCCCTTTTTTTTTTCTGTCTTTCTTTCGTTCTTTTTATCAGTCCCGCGCAGATAAATTTGATGAATCGCAAACGTTTTTATATTCGATCGACAATGGTATCGAAGTATTTGTGCATTCGAGTCGGTATAAATATAAAAATTGACGAGAGTAAATGCTTCTCGCGATCTCTCCCGTCAACGACTGACGCAACTCGCGCGGGCTGTCGTTCGATTTCGCGTATTATTTCATTTACGAGCGCGAACGATACTGGTCCAATGACGTCAATTGGAAAAAGCACTCACTTTTCATGTTTTTATGCCGAATGGTGATTAACGTTTCGGGCGAGCGATCGACGTCGGTAGCGCGACAGAGGGTCTCGTTTTCGCGTCAAAAGGCGCTGCCAGCGGTGAAGGGGCCGTTAACAAACAAATCTTTCGCTCCCGTAGTTCCATAAATTACATGTATTCGCGTACCGTCGAAATCTGCGAGAAAAGAAAATAATTGGATTTTCACACAATGTTCGCATAACTGTATATGGAGTAGGTACATAGCGTGTTTCCGTCGGAATTGCATACAGGGTACGCTCGCACTCGCGCGTTAGTTTTACGCTTCGAGATGCATACCGTGGTGTCTCTCTCACCCCCCCCCCCACCTCTCTCTCTCTCTCTATCCCGTCCCTTTTTTCCACATTCGCCTTCTGTGTACGAAGCGTCCCTTCGCAGTCATTCCCAGTCGTTCTCTACCCTTCTTGCTTCTTTTTTTATCTCGCCTTCACTTCCGCGTTTCTTTTTAAAATGGCAACTGCCGGTTGCGAGAGGGAGAAGCGTCCGAGAGAAGCGTCCTAATTTCCTTTTTTCAAACGACGAGACGAGCATCGCGGGGGCGTCATTATTTCGCGAACGGGGCCGTTACGTGCCCGTCATTTCGGATAATTTCGTTACGTCGACGTGGTTGCACACGCGACGAGTCGTTTTCGAGCCAAGCCCCTCGGTTATCGACCGGCCCAGCTTATCGCCGGTTATCAGTTTCGACTACAACCCTGCCCTGTCGTCTTCCCGCGCTCATCGCAGCGACCGTTCGATTACGCTCGCGTCTCGACGGAACGATCGAGTTCGCGCGAAAAATTAATCGCCCATCGGCGAGATTGGGATCTCGCCAAATTCTTACGCTTCAAATTCCTTTACCAGGATCCTAATCATTCCAAACCAATAGAGAAGCTCTAAATTATCCAGTTCCCAACTAATTGGCCATATATGTTTTAAATTCGCTGAGTATCAATTTGCGAATCGCGGAATCGACGAACGTTACTAAGGGACAGGTCCACGAAATCGTTCCGGAAACACAAATCCTACAGTACCGTTATTTGCGATCCGATATTATCCAACTATTTGTTCGGAAATTCGTCCTCAGGAATACCTCTGTATTATACGAGACTGCGTGATTTATGTTTGGAAAATAAAAACGTCAGGATCGGAATGAACGTGGAAAGAGACACTCGGGCCATCGATCCGCCCATATTTGCCTATTTGCTTTTAATCTCGTAAAGGGGCAAAGGTCAAACGTGGTCCGTAAGCCTATTAATCTTTCGGGGAAATGGGTCATCGTCGTATGCTCGATATTAAACGAACCGCCGATAATCTTTTTCGTTAGCGGATGTTCCGCGATCTTGTTATTATTCCGACGCAAGGTAAAATCGTGCTTGCAGCGACAGACCCCCCCCCTTAACCCCTCTCCCCGTCTCCGCCGAATATCGAGATTCGTTTGGAAGAAACGATATTAAAGTACGATGTGCTCGAAGCTGCTCTCGTACGAACGATAACGCAATTTCCTACGCTCGTCGGTACGGTGAGATCGAAAAGTATGGAACATTGTTCGACGATAAATGCATCGCGCAGATTGCTGGCACGGTTCTTGTCTATAATTTCTCGTTTGTGCACCTCGACTATGTCGACGTCAATAAGCACGGCCGCGTCTTTTGGGTGTCTACCGTGAAACGCTACGGTAATTACGTCAACCTCGATATTACGGGAGTAATGCCGAAAGAGATAAGTTTGGTATCAATCTGACATCAAAGACCCGCGTTCTCGCATGGCCGACGCGAGCGAGTCGTTAGATTTGAAGTTACGTTCAACGTTCACGCGACGCACCGAGCATGACGAAACGTACCGAATTCCGAGGTATCGCTATTCATTATTTCGATACTCGAGCGAGTTGTGCTCAAGCGTAACTCGCGATTTTTCACCAATTTTTATGAACTCGAGATCCTTATTCGTAATCGTGTTGAAATTTTGATCATCCCAAGATTCTTACTCGCGATCGTGGTAAATTTGAAAGTTTCCCCTGTTAATAATTCCATTACTCGCCGGGAGTTTTGCGAAAGTCTGGTACGCCCCCTCCTGATTCCCCGAATCTCATATCGACGCGAGATAAATCGGCCGAGATCAGTGGAAAATAATTCACGCTTTGTCGTTCCCGTCGAAGTACCGCAATTATTGATCGCGTTTCGTTTTCGCGCTACGGTTTGTCGGCGACGTAGCTGGAAGAAAATAAAGTTCTACGGTTGGAGTTATCCTATAAGGTCCGCAAAGTCCCACAGGAGCGAATCGGGAAGTTCGGGGTGGGATTCCGAGATGCATTTTCAGCGCACGAAGCTCGCGTATTTTCGCGTGTCTACGTGGCAGACTTACCCCCGGTGCAGTTTCCGAAACAACATGGCGAGAAACCTGAGAGGGGTTTCATAATGTACTTTGGGTGTCGTACAGACCACAGGGATACCTTGAGCAGACCATCGGTGTCTGCCCAAGGCCGCCATTTGTCACGAAAAGCCGTGAACTTTTGCGGTATCATTCGGGGATCGACCCGTGTTCTTCTTACCCTTTCCTCCCTCGACCACCTCCCCCGTCCACTCCCCCTTTATTTTCTATCCGATTGTTCTTGCGCGTCCATTGTTACGATAACGACGTCGATTTTAATTGAATTTTCGGGCCACGGAGATGGGGCGGTAGATCGCCATTGAATTATGAAGCGTTATTTCACTTTTCGCGAGGGTCATTATCGACGGAGACGATCGATATTCGATTTTTAAGGTTTAACGGTCACGCGGTGCACCCTCGTTTGGACCAATTAAATTTTGCGTTGCTCCTCGAGAGTCGCTTTGGTTTACTTCGCGGTCAGTATCGAGAATCGAGAGAGAGAGAGAGAGAGAGAGAGAGAGAGAGAGAGAGAGAGAGAGAGAGAGAGACGGAGTGAGAGTTTTCCGGGGCGGAGTAAACGAGGAGATAAGCTCTCGACGGAAATAAAGTTTTAAACGAGCGAGGATAATTTTGGCGGCCTACATTCGCTAATTCGATAAACGCGATCTGGGTCGGTTGGATTCGCAACAAATATTTCTGGCAGTTTTGCCTCGATACGCCGTCCTTGTTTCGTTGCAATTTCCGTTAATGCCATTTTGCACGCATCGGAAGCGATGTATTTAAGCAAATTACGACTTACCCGTTGGCTTATCAACAACGACCGCGGGTTACAAAATATTTCTATTTGACCCACATCGCGGTAACGTTCGCGGCGCGTCATTAAGGGGGTAGGTGCGTTCGATATAATTGATAACGCTTCAAATCTGGGCTAATCAGTTTTGGGAGGGGGGGGGGGGGGGGTGGGCAATATCAGTCGGCAGTGCGAGCTGAAATTTTACGATTGACACTTTATTATCGCGATAATTATATTAAATTACGCGAACCCCCGGTACCCGTTATTACTTTCGTAATGAGAGTAACAAGGTTATTCCGCGGCACGAATTTCACCATACCATAATATAATATATATTGATTTTTAACAATACATTAATGTACCGTTACGTTACATTACCTGATATCATTATTATTTCCCATATAATTATCCACGCTACGGTAAATCACCGTGCAAAAAGAGATTCGTAAATTCTCGAACAAATTTGATAGCTTGATAATTGAAATTCCTATATTAACGTTATTAAGGCAATCGGGGGAACGCGAATTAATAACGGGAACGCAGTAATTACGAGCGTTTCCAATTTTCAATCGTACGCATTTAAAAAATGATTTCCACTATTGGCCTCCAAATTCTTGTTAAACTGCGGTTCGAATCGTCTGCGAGAAACACATAAAACCTGAATAATTTCCACATTTTTTAATACGGATAAAAAGTGAAGCATGAATCACGAGTTCTCTGGTATCGAGAGAGAACGTATTCCACGCACCTTGATTTATCTTAATGCTATCCTCGCAATCCGTGGAGCCTCTGCCCGAAAAAAAACTCTGGGATGACCAGAATATTTCTTTCCTCCGCGTGTGGTAAAAACGCTCTTTTTTCGTTTCCAAAAATGTGGCTGTCGTCACGCGGTTGCTTGGTCTACCTCTGTCATCCCGCGTTGTATCGCATTACGTTACAAGGATACTAAGCTACTTTAAAAGTTTCCTCGCTACGACCCAAATAAATCATACCCCCGTGACTCGTATGGGTAACGGTGCGTGATGTACGGATCTTAGGTCCGTCCAAGACATTTTTGTGGTTGCGGATAGCCCTATTTTTCACAACCCTTTTCGGATCTTTTTGTCATTGTCGGGCTCGGATGTACTCGGCCATACATATTCAACCGTCCTCGATTTTTCTTAGACCCAGCCACATTTACTTCCCATTTAAACTGAAACTCCCCCGGGGCCTTTTCCCTACGTTGAAGTATTCTTTCAAGTATTTAGCCTCAACTATATATATGTTAACTTCCACAGGCGTACGATGTTTCGCGTATGTACAATGTATATAACGATATTATGATTTAATCATTTGATTCGTACGCGCGTTAAATAGGAATCGGTACCCACGTTAGGAGATCTAACTCAATCAACAGACAAGGTTTTGTCTCGAGTTAAGTATAAGTACGCGAGAATTAAACCTTGCATCTTTTCAGGAAAGAACGGGCGGGACTTTGAGATGCTCAAACATTATTAAAAATTGAATTTTTCAAAAGCGCACAATAATCGTTTTATACAATTGGAAAGTTTTTGATTTCGCGGACAATTTAGTCGATCGAAGGTTTTATCGATAATCGTACGATTGCTCCGTTTAATCGAAAATCGGGAGCCTCGAATAGCGTCTCGGAGGAAGCTCGAAGCCTGAACGCGAGAACAAGTTGTATTTCGGTACGCGAAATACCCGCAGGCGTGTATGTAGATGCGATGGTAGCATGTGCATCCAACTAAATTTCAGAGTCAAGACTCATTCTCGGGATGGCGAATTAGCAGTTGGATTAATCTGCCGAGTACTATGCGCGCATACTCAAGATGCATGGCGGTGATGCATACAGATAGACGAAGCGCGTAGGGCAGATTGTCTCGTTGCACGGTGCACCTGCGTTCCGCTCGATGAAATCCTTATCTATTTTGCTTCGCGGAATACTTCGCCCGTTCGTAAACGTTGCTCAAAGTTTTCGCGGTGATCGTCAAACACACGACGAACACTCCCGATCTTTGTTTAGGAGCTTGTTCGTTTGATGTTAACATAATTGTGTATTTTAATTTTAATACAAATTTCATTCACTCGTACCGTACCTCGATAATCGTTGCACGACAAATTTCAAATCCCAAATCTCTTTCCATTCGTGGTTTTCGCTACACATATATTCTTTCACGCTACCATACATTTACACATTTATTCAATACATACTCTACTAATCACACTCATGTAAGCATACGCATCTGCAAACTGCACACTCGCCATCTCGAAATCCTTCTTAAAAACCCTGAATTTACAATACTTTTATGAGACGTTGTAGGCGGCGTTTTTCTATCCTAAATTTGTTATCTCGTTTAATCCAGAAATCTCGACGACTTTACTCGCTCGCCAACTTTCGCAAGAATATCAATTATTCTTAATAATACAATTATCTCCGTTACGAGATAGACCGCAAACTTACCCCATTGAACGTCACTGTGAAATATACCCCTTAAAAAAAAATCTGGTTTTTCGTTGGGGAGAGTTTCAAGCCGCGTCTGGTTACATGCGTTCTTATCTACTTCATCATCGCCCAAGAGACAAGCGAGAGAGTCCGTGAGAAATATTATCTTCCTCTCGTCTTGGCAGGATTAAGTTGTACCGTTGTAAAGATACGAGGGCATTACGGTATTTCACGAGCGCAAGGGACGACAGAGGTGAAGAGAAGGAGAAACTCTGAGAGAGACAGAGGGAGTAAATCTGAACGACAGGATACCTTCGTGATAAAGCGCTGCCTTATCCACCACCAGTTCCCGCACAAAATGCACGCCAATACTGCCTACGGGCGGAGAAGAGTATGGTTGTCGCTGCATAATGTACCCGAACTTGCGGCTACCCTTTGCGAAGCTTTCGGGCGTAAAGCTCGCTTTCCCTCCCAGCGACTCATTCTCTCACCCTTTACCTTTGCTGCTTTCTCCACCCTTCTTGCCCCCCCCCCACCCCTTTCGACTCTCCGCCCTCCTCTCCACCGTGTCCCTCCTCGCGTTTCGCCTTTCTTCTTCCCTCTCAATTTGTATCCTCTGTTGAACTACTTTGCTTCGTCTCCCTCCCCCCTTCTCTCTCTCTCTCTCTCTCTCTCTCTCTCTCTCTCTCTCTCTCTCTAGCAGTCCTCTCTTACCCCTACACCTCTCTCCCTTCCGCCGTATCTCTTTGTGGGAGCTATCTTTATCTACCTATCCATAATACCCTTTCCTTCGTTCTGTCTATCGCGCAAGCTCTGTTTCTCTCTCTCACTCTCGCTCCGTCTTCTCTCCACCCCCCCCCCCCCCCCCTTATCGGGCTACGCCGGGGTTGGCCGTAACGTGTCGCCTCCTCGTATCAAAACATTGTATCCAACGACCCGATCTCTTCGCGTGCTTCCTGTCCGTGTTTTATACGCGTGTGTGGCGATAGTTTCCTCCGTCTCTCTTTGACCACTGAGAGGACACGTGGATACATATGTTATATCAAAGATGGCCGAGGGCACGGAGAGCGGATGCAAGTTAGGGGATTAGATTTTACGGTTTGTTTAAGCGCATCCTCGTCGTTGCCACGACCGGGAAATCGTTTTTGTCCGATCGCGTTTGCACGATTTTTCGACCTTATCATCCCAGAGTTGGCGGATTGTAATTTCGGAATGAGATAGAACTGTCGGGGTGGCTCGGCGCCTCGAAATTTGATTGCTTCGCGATGAAACTCGTCGCAGCTGGTACAAAAAGAGAGATTAGGCGTACGATAAATTATAATCTTTGCCCGGTGGGAGAGTGTGATTTAGTCTACTCGAGAGATCCGGCACTTTGTGTTATTGCGAGAAACGAGATGAGGAAAAGAGAATGAAGTCGGTCAATTATTTTGCGAGAGTAGCTGCTGCAGGTGGAACGATTACTTTCGTTTTGTCCTTCGATTAAGAAGCTACCTCGGGGGAGTTTGAGCGGAAGCAAACGCGGAGCGAGACTACGTCGTTCTTATTTCCAAGTAATAAACCGAGCTCTCCGCCAGCTCATCAGCGGTAAAACACCGCTGCGTACCGAAGTCGATTTATCTTCGCCATACTGTATCGTTGGTGCACAAGAATAGCGGCACAACTCAAAAATTGCCATTCTCGAGGTTATTGTGAAAATGTATAGCAAGATTCGCATATTTTTAGGCGGAAGAAGGGCATATTGCTACTTCCAAAAGTAATAGCTAGAAAACAATCGTGTCGTTCTTCGTTTACGTCAAAGTAAGGGAAACAAGAGCCTTTTAAATGGCAGTCCTGGAAAATCTATTGTTTTGGGTTATGTCACTATTCTTGTGCACCAACGATACATATATCGTAACATTTCTATCGATCCCATCCGTCCTTAAATATTTCAATTTATACCGAAGTAAAGTAGTATCACCCTGCTTTCCTTGTTACACTGTAACGAACGAAACGATGCGCCTCGAACTGGTCCCGTTTTAATTAGCGAGGTATTACGAGGTATGAAATGTTATGGCATCTACCGGTGCCGGATTTGGGAGATATCTGTGTGTCACCTTGAGTGACTTCAGCGACGGGTGACAATAAACGGCCAGACAATATGCTAACAACAGGGGCGTGAGGGGAGTAGGGTCCCTCATTGCTCTTACGCGTCGCATCTTTTGCAAAAATGCGCATTAGATTTTCGGTTGTACAGGTTGCAATTGATGATCGATTTTGACGAACAGTGGCTCGACGCGACTACCGTAGGTTTAACCCTTCAATTTTCTGCACATTGTTTCCATTCTTTACCTGAATATCGGCAACTTTCGTCTCACCTCGTTGGTGGAGTATCTCCGGCACTTCACTGGGTATCCCCCTCGACGTTCGGTTCGTCCTAATAGTCACAATTACCCGAGAATCGTCGTGAAATCAGAGGGAAGGAATCCAAAGTGGATCACGTATCGCCTGTGATCGATCACGCACAGTCGAGCGAACTAGTTCGCACGACGTCAGGGGGGGGGGTGGTGACACGGACGATGACCTGAATTCCGTTTCACGATTTGGGTAGGCTAGGGTGGTGGCGAGGAGGCACGGATTCGGCGGGTGAAGGAAGGGTTCGAGGGTGAAAAGACCGTATCAAAGAAAATGGAAATTCTTCGGTCACGCGTATCAGATTCGCCGTTCGACCTACCACCCACCAATTTATTTTCTTTCCTTTCGGACTGTTTCCATTCTGCTGGAAAGACCTTAGCGTTTGGAAACGCGTAGGGCTGGCAGTTATACGGGGGCGGTAAAGTTAACGGCGTTGCAAGTTAACATATCCGAATTGCCTCTGATTCGGAGTCAAAATTTTATCGCCACGGAGGAACGCGTCTTCGATGAGTTAAATTGAAAAAGGTAATCGGTTGCCCGAGGTTTTACGATAAGCCGTAATAAAATTGTGTCTGTTAAAAGTTACGACCGATAATAATTCCGCGAGTGGCGCGGCAACCGCGCGGTGTTCTCGATCATTTTACGGAAAATGATTTCGTTCTATCGCGAGACACGAAACGATGCAAGATTCTGAAACGTGTGTTCATTTTCAAAAGTAACCCTCGTTGCGCTCGATAAAATGCAATGACCAGCATTTTCGGGCATATTAACCCACATCGCTGTTAACTTTGCGCATCGCACACCTTGTTTTAAAGCGATCAGCTTTTCCCACCTGTTTATATTTGTATTTGTATTTTCCTTGGCCCCAGCGCTCTCTCTCTCTCCCTCTACCTTTTTTCTCCCTCCCCCTCTCTCTCTCTCTCCGCAGCGCGGTTTTATTACGTTGGCCGGTATACCGCGTTACCCAAATATACCCAAATTGAAACGAGCGGAACGGCAGGATCCGAGGCACGCGGGTTTGCCATTTGCAGGACCGTATTCTCCGGGGGATCTAGTCTCGTTCCCCTCTGTATATGCGCCGATTTACCGTCGGAATTGGACCGACAACGATTCGCAACCCTTTTTCGGCCTGGCGAAATTGCTAAATCTCTCGAAATGCCTCTCCGGGGAAAAATCTTTCGCAGTCGAGGAGGTTAACGATCGAGAGGAACGATATCATACTTTGGGATTATACCTTCGTCCGTGACGTTCGGTTATCGCGGTTTTTTAGGTCGATCCTCTTTCGATCGTTTCGCCGAAACGATCGTCGATCGGATGCTGAGCGTTTCTTGGGCGCGTCGCGGCGCGGCGTCGCGACGCTATTCGCGTGTACCCAATCGTCCATTAGTCCGCCACGCCAGCGCCGGGCCGGAGGATAGAGATTGAATTTATCATTTTCCCGATAGGGACGCCTCGTTGGCCGTCGCTCGATCCTCTCCGGCTCGCGCGTTAACGATTTACTCGTTCATCCGCGATTAACCTGTAAATTTCCCATTATCCCGCGAAATAACATGGACAAATCGCGTTCGCACGCTATCTTCTGGGTAATTAGTCTCCCAGCGATAAATGAGTATCCTTTGGGCGGTGCTATCCCATTTTAATGGAATCTTGGAACGTTAATTAAGATTCTCTTCCGACTGGAATCTGCTTCTCCGAAGGCACCTGGATCGCGGAACTATTACTAAATGCATTTAGCGTCTATTAGCGCCGTGTCACACGAAGGCTAATAATCTTCGCCGGCGTTGACGCGGAAAGGGCGACGGCCTATATCGAGAGCCACGAGCCGTCGTAAAAGCATGGAAAATTGCGTTATAAATGCATAGAGAGTTTTAATGGACATTTTGATGTTCAATTACTCCGGCCATTTGGCTTAAATTAATTTCTCACGGTTCGCGCGGCTCATACGGTTTTTCCGACTTACGCTACGCGGAGCGACGGATATCTCTTTTAGTTTTCGTTGTTGGCGCGGCTGAGCGTACGACTTGGCAATTTTTGATATCACGTTTCTGGAAACTGAATATACGATCCTGGATTTAATATAAACCACAGCTTCCATTAGTGTAAGAGATATTTTAATTTGACAAATTGCACTTTGAAGCTAAACGCTCGTAGAATCGTAACAACAAAATTGAATCGTCATTGTTGATTTTTTAGTACGATTGAACTAACGTTAAGCTTCAAAGTGTAATTTCTCATATTAAAATATCACACAGCTTATGGAAGCTCTGTTTTTTTTAGTTTGAGATTTTGGAGACCTGCCGCGTCTAATAGATCCTAGGTTCCAACGTTTCAAGCTATCTTTAAATAAATCAATTCTAACGCTGACAATCAAGAGACAAGGTCTCGTCTCGGGCCAAGTACAAGTACGCGAGACTAGACGTTGTATCATTTTCCGGATAGAACGAACAGGGGTTTTCGAGAAACAAATTAATAAAAAATAAATCACAGTATCCCGAATTATCGACAACAAATTCCCATGGTTACCTAATCGAGAGCGTACAGAGAAGCGTGTGCCGTAAAACGAGAGACACGTCAGCTTCGAGTCTTGCACGCGTCTTTTTATTGGCGCACAAAAGCCTTCGCTGCCGCGCGCGAGCTTGATTTCGTTTCCATGTATCTAGGGTTGAAAATTTTCTTATCGGGAGAGAACTCGAGATCGCAGAAATGCCCGGGAAGCGTGTTTGCGGCGTTATTTCGTTTTCTCCTTTGGCACGTAAGCGAAGGCGAGGGAAGGCGGGGGGTATACGTGGAAGATGAGTCGAGAAGAAGAGAGGAGTTTCAAGACCGATCCGATCTTCCCTCGTGGCAGGTTCGACACGGCAAATAGAAGATCGGAAAATTGTGTGGGGTAGAAATTCCGTAAGTGAAAAATTGATCGGAGGTTTGGCGGTGCCGGCTATCCTCCCGCGGGACCATCCACTACTTCGCTTTTTTCGCACCTCCGTCCTACTTCATCTTCTTGTTCGCGTAACCCCACGACACTCGGTAGGTTGGAAGAGAGAGAGAGAGGGAGAGTGGCAGCGAGAAAGCTATTAAAAAGGAAACACGAAGAATCAGTATCGAGGATACCTTTTATCTTCCCGTTACGTGCTTCCTCCAGATCCACATCCTGACGCTGTCTTTATAGCGATGCTCCTGTCAAAATGTAGTTTGTCGATTGGTTTCTTTTTTTCTTCTCGACGGAGAGGGGTAGACGCGTACCTAGTGATATTGTTTTGTAAAAGAGTTCACAGCACATCTACGTATTACGTACGCTATTAAATGAAATTCTTCTGTTCGCGAAAATTACAATTAGTGAAAGAATTTACGATACTCGTCTCGTTTGTATTACATTCATTACTTAATTACGTGGAAGTTGTTCTAGAAATATATTACGGTCGAAGGAAAGTGTGAATTCTGAGTTATTATTAGTACTAATTTTACGAGGCTTTCGGGATGCGAATTTTTTTAAATCATATTCGCGCGCGCATAAATGGCGAGGAGGATATAAGTTTAGAAGGGAGAAACAAGAATCCAGAAAAATCCTCGAGATGGTAATAACAGTAACGGACTTGATACAAACATATTATTGCCCTCTCTCTCTCTCTCTCTCTTTCTCCATATCCAAATGAGTTCGTTTCTTACCGTCTCTCGGTATGTTCGAGAAAGCGTAAAGCCAGCCATGAACTTTTTTACTCTTATCAAAATAGAACTCGTAAACGCATCGTGCCGACTACAGTTGAGATCTAACGTAACTTTTATGTACGCATTTCGCGTAGCTTTTGCTTTACGTTCTCTTCCTCGCTTGGAATATCTCGCGACACACCGTCGGCGTTAACGTCGACGTCGGCGTCGAGAGTCGCGTCGAAAGAGTGCAACGAACGAACGTAACTATCGGTCATTATTACCCTATCGTACCAGTGGCGTCGTTGCGATTCAGAAGGGGGTGGAAAAAGATGTTGGAGCGGTCTTGAATGGGTTGGAAAATGCGACTAACGTACCGCGCCGTGGAATTCTATGCACTCCCGCCTCCGTACACACGGATCGTATGTACGTTAGCGTGATAGACGAATATTTACGTTTCCACCCTCTTCCCTCGCGTTCGATTCTCCGAGGCTCTCGATTGTCCCGTGGCATTCCAATCGTGGTATCGATGTCCGTGGGTGGATCGAAGCTTTAAACCGAGATTGATTTAACGATTCTTAGATGGAGAAGATAATATTTGAAGACGAAGATTTTGCGTACGAACGTGCAGCGCAAGATTATTTTTAATCGAACGGAATTACGCGAGAAATGAGAATGGTGTTTTTTTATACCCCCCTCCCCCTCTCTCTCATGGTTTCGGAGTAATATACCGCTTCAATATTTTTTTCGAATAACCTTCCGGAAGTGGAACGTTGGATCCTACGAGTTCATACGCTAAGGTTGTAAAAACGTTTCGGTTGAAAGGTACTTTTAATTAAACGTTCTTAACCGAGCTTCCACGCGATATCTCTTTGTGCGCGTGACACTTAACGTTTTTCGTTGTGCAAGAGGTAGATCGCGATATCGTATTATTCGGTTTTGAAAAGGCAACTCTTTTGCCACGGTTGGGATTTAAAACACGCATGCCGGGGAAAGGTATCGCGGGAGACATATAGCGTTGCATTAAAGTTCGACTATAGCGCGAATCCTGAATTCCCCGCTATCTTGTTTTTATAGTTCCTCCGTTATTTCGCGCTGCTTTTTCTTTTTTTTTTTTAATTTATCTCTCACTCTGTAATTCTCGTGGGCCCCCTCGTTCCATCTTTTTCTCATTACGTCTCGCTGGCCAATTTTTCACTCGAATATTTGGGGGGTTTACGCGCATGCTCGGAGCGAGAAAGTTTTAATTAACGAACGCGGAAATGCTTGGCGTTCGTTGCCTCCGGAATATTTGGAAAATACTTTTCGGCGACGGGAAAAGAAAATTTCGAGACTCGCGAGATCGTTGTAGTTTTAAGAGTATCATCGGGGTCGGATAATTCAGGGATGCCGTCGTTTTAACGATTCACGTTTTGTCCAACTCGCGATAGCGTGCGTTTCCATATACTCCTGATATTTATTGCAAAGTTTTTCTTTTTCGTTCGGGGCAAATTACGGTTTGAAAATTTGCGAGAACGACGCGACCGCGCGCGATTTACGAGCTCTTTCTACCCACCGCCAAGATATTAACGGCGAGACTTTGTTTTTATTGCGGTTAACGGAATATTTTTCTGCCCCTCCTTATTTCATCCCTGACATTTTTAAAGCTCGCGACAAACGTAGAGTGTACGCGTGAATTATTGAGAAACGATATACTCCCGTTCACGGCGCACTCGACTCTTTAACTCTGTAGTAGCATGTTTATTTTATCGTCTTGCGAGTACGGACGCAGGGTTTGCCTTCGTTTTGAAAGTAATCATTAGATTTTAATCGACAAATATCTAAATCGTTACGACCCATCGCGAGTAAAGTGCAGATAAAAATATAATTGCTCTTTAACTCGCAGATATAGTTCGGTAGCATTTATTAAATCCGCTTTACCCGTTAGAGAAGCGTCTGATTTTGATCGACGGGTTTCCTTTCATTCCAAATATAATAATTAGTTTTCAGCTGACAAATATGTATATCGTACCGAGGCATCGCGAGTAACGCGCTGATACAAATACAACTGTGCATTATCTCGTAGATTTCGTTCAATAGCATTTATCAAATCCGCTTTACTCGTTAGGGAAGCGACCGATTTTGATCGGCGGCTTTCCTTTCATCCCAAATTTAATAATTAGTTTTCAACTGACAAATATGTAAATGGTTCGGACGCATCGCGAGTAACGCACCGATACAAATACAACTGTACTTCAACCCGTAGATTTCGTTCGATAGCATCTATCAAATCCGGTAGAGAAGCGTCTAATTTTGATCGAGGGTTCAACGAACCCCGCTGTCATTTTTCTCCAGATTTAATCCTCCTCAACTTTTCCCATAACAGCCCTTTGTCGTTGTAATCTTTGTTCTTGTTCCTTTCTACCTTCGTCGTTGTCCCTTTCACCTCCATTCTCCACCTCCCTCTCATTTACCCGCTGTCCCTCACTTTCTCTCACTCGATATCCCTTTAATGTAGTAAACTTCGTTATCTCAGCGTGCGTCCGTCAACCCCGTCAAACGTTTCCGACGCTCTGCACAACGAGTTTCGTTCGCCGGAGTCCGATGTCGCCGGCGAGAGTCGACGGCGCGGCGGCGGCAGCGGCGGCGGCGGCGGCGACGACGGCAACGGGACGCGGCGAGACGACGTCGACGACGTCCTCGTAGTCTCGACGGCTTATCCGTTTAATTAACGAGACAATGCCGAGGCTGGAGATTGTACGAGGCGAGTCCACGGGGACCGAAGGCGAACAATATCGTTATTGTTTACCCTTCTCACTATCCCCCCCTTCTCTCGCTCCTCTCGACGCATCAACGCTGGGGAGACATTCTCAAAAGCGTGCTAAAAAATGCCGCTCGACTTTTTACTGCAAAGTTCACGGTAAACACTTCGCCATTGCGAATTACTTTTTTTTTTCTGTCATATGCGAAACGTTGAATTCTTCGTCAATATTCGAACTAGCACATTGTTCCACGAACATTT
Source organism: Pemphredon lugubris (assembly GCA_933228935.1). Taxonomy (NCBI): domain Eukaryota; kingdom Metazoa; phylum Arthropoda; class Insecta; order Hymenoptera; family Crabronidae; genus Pemphredon; species Pemphredon lugubris. Next base: position 51,996,216 of record OW121817.1, on the reverse strand, counting down.
CGTATCGCTTGGGATCGAGCATGTAAAAGCTCTGTTCGAATTCATTTTTAGAACGTCTCTTAAAACTATCCGCATTATAATTAAAAACCACATATATTTTGAAACGAAAATAGAATTCTTTAAAGACAGCTATTTTTGCAGAAGCATCTTACGTCACTCTTCGGTTGAAAACACCTAACACACCGAAACCTTCGAAAATCATGCTCGACGATTCGCGTCGTCGGTCCGCGATGCGTCCGGAACGTTGCTTTCGCGCACTCTCCTTTGGTAGTCGCATAAATTTCTGTGTTACGCGCTCTTCCATTTTTTCTGCACGCGTGCACGAGGACGACCGTAACTTGTCTCCATTACGCGCTCGCGAACCAGGACTAATTGTGAGCTATTCCTCGGAACGTGGGAATAATACGAGATGCGAAATCCGCGTTACGGCGCTTCCTGAAATATGTATCGTCAGAGGTATAGCGATCTTTGAATTTATGTAACAGGTAGAGTAACGCCGAAGACATTTTACGCCACCCTAACTCTCGCGGGCCCTCGAATAAAAGGGCCACCCTTGCTCGCGGGATTGACGGTGTACGCGCGTGTTTTACAAATTTCTATGCTCCTCGAAAAGTCGCGTCCATCGCGTCTCGCGAGATCCAGCATGTCCGTTCAATCGAGGGGGAATACCGCGAGACAAATTAATGCAAAGCGCCTTCCGGGATTTCGTGTTATCTCGAGATCCCGTTATAAGCTCTGCTCTCTTATGCTAATTTTTGCGCGTGCGCGAAAAAGAGAGTGGGAGTACTTATTTACCACGTGTCGGATACAGTTTCTCGCGCGCCCACGATTTCTCCTTCTCGAGTCTTCGGTTAAAACTCGGGTTAAAAATTTACGAGAAATCGGCCGGAGTCTCCGCGACTCTATTGGTAATTTTCGTTAAATGATTTTAAAAAAGTTTCTATTATAAAGTCAAAGTTTATGTATCGATAAAAGTTGTACGATGTATTATAGTAGATAGTCGGGAAGATCGTAACGTCCTCATTACTCTTAAACGTATTACGGGCAAGAAATATAATTCCCAGCATTTACTAATTATCAAGGCAATAGTTTACGACAGTACGGATACGTAGCATCATCGTATTGCGGCATATTTCCACTGGGATCCACGAGACTCCACGAGAGCACCGAAAGATCAGCAGTACCTATTGCATCTATACTGTATACCGTGGTTTCCACTCGCAACTTATTTAATCGAATACTAACAATTTGTCCAAAAATCCTCGAGACTCTTATCGGATTCGCGGAAGAAATGTTTCAACGGTTTTTGTCCGGTCCGAGATAGCCAGTCTCGCGGTTTCCGCTTGGACTGCCTTTTTGCGGCCGAAACGCGAACGCGTAGCTTTGGGGACCGCGTACATTCCGCAATTTGCATTTCGCTCGCAAAAAAGGGACGTCCGTGACTGCGCGGTATAGTTTCGCGCGGATGCTTTCGCGGTTCACTACGCGACAGTGATGTACGCGCGTACGTACCGAGTGTCTTTTTCACGGTAGAAACACTGTCGCCGTCAAGTCATTTGCGGCGCAATTACTTTGAGTTGTATCAGCGCTGGCAAATACTTTGCAGGAGGCCAGCGTTTCGAATGAAATGTTGCCACCCGTGACATTGCGATTCATTGCGGGTGCGTTTGGCGCAAATACCCCGCGGAGTCGCTCAACATTTTGGCGCAATTTTTTTCGTCCGCCCTGACGCTGAAATTAATTCTACCTTTAATTTTCACCGGAATTTATTTGTGTAGCAACGTTCACCATTTATTGTCCGACATTATTCCAGCGTTAAAAAAATTGGCACGATAAGAAATAATATACGTATCGGCCAGAGTTTTGTCAAGAGTAACATAAACGTTTTGTGGTGTTTTATGAACAGTCGTTAAAAAATTTGAAAGCCTCTTAAAAATAATAAAATACGGGAAATATGAAAATAAGTTTAAGGGATTCTTACTTTGAGTTCGTCCCTCGCAAGGCGGAAATATTTGTTCAAGAATCTCGTAATGCCTTATTATTATTTCAAATTTATCTTTTGCGTTAATACCAACATCTCAGCACGATGTCCAACTTCTTTGAAAAGTTACCCGTTATTATCTTTTAAAGTTCCGCAAGGTAAAAATGGACGAGTTCGAAAGTAGAGATAACTTCGCGAAAGGACGGAAGGTCTTTGTTATTTTTCTTGTATTCTCATCGGTAACAATGCGAGATACAAACGTGACCCACTAGGTTATTATAAAATGCACATACACGAATTATACGTACTGTTCGCATAGTTTGAAGATTCAATGTAGACCCTAATTTGTGTTTCCGCGGTATTTCATTTGCGTTGGTACGTATAACGTTAATTTTCCACTAATGTCCGTGCTATTTGATTCTAACAGAAACAACGATTCGCTCGTTTCGACAGAGACGAACCGCATAATTCGTAAAGCCCGAAGAATCGGAACTAACTTTAATTATACGTTAAAGAGAACCGATGAATATAATCGGATTAACTTTGGAATAAGGATTTCGCGGTATTACGTAATTACAGTTCCTAACGGTATTCGTTTTAATTAGTAGGTATCTGTACATCCCTAAGGTCAGAAATTTATGGTCAAAATTATATCAAATTCGCTAAAGCTATTCCCCTGGAGCGATACTTTTTTTTTTTAAATCCCAGTCCACCTAAGATAGGTGCTGCAATCCGTACGAAGCGTGGCTGCAGCTTTTCCCGCGAACTATCGCGAGGCACGAAAAAGCGGACAATTTTTGTGGATTTCCTCAATATGGTCTGCGGTTTTCTCGCAGCTTTCCTCCGCGGAGGAAAACCAGCCATATTAATGTTTGCTCGTGGCTCGGTTTTTCGCCATTCATCGGGTATATTCGCGAAGTAGCCATATTCGTGGAATAAAATCCTTCGTATCACCGGTAAATAGATGAAATAAAATAAAATCAAAAATATTTAGAACGCGGATTTATTTGCGTCGGGCAAGTTTGACACCGGTCGTCTGTTTCTTTACGATCGCGTGTCGAGAGAAATCTAATCGGCGATATTATCGGGAAAGTTGTACAAATGTTTATACAAATTGTTTACTCTTCCCGCAAATAGAAATATCCGTGTTATGCCGAAAGCCAATTTTTTTTAATCACTCCGGGCATCGTATAGGTTGCTTCTTTTTATTCATGTTTACATCAACGAGAATAGTTCCTCGAACGTAAAATTCCCTCTCGACTGGCGTGCGTTCTCAAACGCGAAAAGTGTGTTACTCGATGATCATCCAATACTGCATCTCGCTTTTTAATTTAATCTTTGCCTCACGAACGAACGTTCTCATATCTGCTCGTAGCATCCATTTCATTTTGCGCGAAACGACAGTGCCCTTTGGTATTCGCGACGTCTCGACAAATAGTAGAACTCAGGCACGTGCCCTTAAAGGGACCGGCTTTGTTCAACTTCGCCAACGTACAGGGCGATCGGTTCAACCCAACTCGCAGCATATTAAATTGTATTTTCGGCCACTAAAAAATAAATACTTAAGGCTATTGATTTAAATAAATAATCATTGACGCCCGTCGGCGTCGTAGCTGTACAACGCCTTCGGTTAAAAAATTAACGAGTTCTCGACAAAACTGTCAAGAATCCTTATCGAGTTTTCTATCCGTGGAAACGTTTTAGTCGGTCGAAGTCAAACGTATCACCCGGTACGCGCATATCGTGAGCCGCCGACAAAAGCACGTCCCCCGTTAACTCGTCGGGTAATGTGACTGATCGACAAGTCGATATTACATCCCTTCATCTTGTACATTGAGTCTTTAAAACAGACTGCGAGCTGCGCAGAGGATCGTAGTTCTTCTCCTCCTCCTCCCCGTTACCTCCCTTTCGCTTCGCGTAAGGGAGGGGATCGATATGCCAATAATTCACCTGATCCCGAGACATTTTTCTATTTGTTTCCGAAGGACATTCCTGCCGGGGCACTCATGAGACGCTTGCTCACCCTCTCGAGACGCTTCTCGGTATTGTCGCTCCTATTCCGGAGTCGAGGAGCCTTGTTACGAGGCTTCTCGACGCGTCGCCTCGCGTCTCGCCAATTTCTTACTCCTCCCCTGCCCCTTTCGTTTTACAAGCCAACGGATTTTAATTAATTTTTATGACGACGGAAGAATCCTCTTAGCTTGCCTCTCGAGAGTATGTCTTTACTCTTTTCTCGGAGATTGATCGTTGAAAAGTTCACAGTGACTTTACGAGGAGTAGGGAAAGGGGTGAGAGGGGGGAACCGCGTGTCTAGAATTTCTTTTTTTTTTATGTCACGAATAAGATACGTCCCATCGGTCCTTTTCGACGAGGATCAAACGTTTCTAGCGTAATCCGTGAAATTGAAATTAAATTAAATACTCAACTCGGACTCGAATCGCTCGATGGGATGATTTTTCGGTTCGAGTCTTCCTTCGTTCCTAGCGACGGTCGTTCGTCGAACGACGTTACGTACTTCTCCGTCGGTACTTCGCGTCGTCCTACCAGACGCGTTAACTTTATGAACAGAACGACGGGAGACCTTCGCATTTTAATGGCGGAACGTCGATAATGGCAAGAGTCTCGGCGACATCCGAGAGAAGTGCTTTCCCTCCCGAGGGCCCCGGCGACTCCCTCGAGATGCCCCGAGCATATTTCAACGCGAGTTCGCGTCGGAAATACTTTGTATCAACTTGCCACTCCGTGTCTCGTGCAAAATCTTCCGAATCTCGTTCGTTCGCCACGGATCGCGGCCGCGTAATATCCGAAAACGGGATCCAACGAAATTACCGTTCGAAGCGTGTCTAGTCGGAAAATGTCGTCACTCTAAATTTCCCGGCGAGTCGCGAGCAAACTTCCGCCTTACCGCTTCATTTTATAATGCATAACGGCGTGGTTGTGCATAATGAACTTTCGACAGTTTTAACAAACCGAAGTTTCAAGGTCTATTTCACGATATTCTACAATTTTGATATTCGCGAGACTCTGACAGTGCGAGTTTTAGATTTTGATGTTTTATATAGACGTTAAATGTTTCGAATTCGAGGATATTCCTCGAATAGTGTGCGACGGTAGATTTAAGGAAAACTATTGTCATGGGGGAAAAGGATGTGAAAGGGACGGCGAGTAACTTGCTTTCGAGGAGGAATTCATGATGAGAAGACTTTAGAATTTAGATATTAGACTCGACGATAAAAATAGGTACCTACGCGCAAGCGGTGAAACCAAGGATTCGAGTGACCTCGGCATCATACAAAATACTTACCATTCAAGCATATAAATAACTTACGATTAGAAAAGTAGGAGAGCGGGGTTGGTACACTACAGCTTCCCGGTCTCTTTCCAACGAACCACGGGGAATACTAGGCGATCGTTTATGTCAATATCAGGTAATCGGCGATGGCACGGGAACAGGCTCTTCCAATTGGAACCGAATAGGTGCTTTTATCGACGAGGGCCTTTGTCCAGAGTTTCGCGAACGGGGAAGAGGAATCGCGTGCTCCCCTGGACCACCGTTCACGTAGGCGAAGGGGGAGGGGGGTGTTCTTCCCCGTTCCCAGCTAACCCCGCTTCACCTCCCCTCAACGTTCCCTTCGCGCACAATCGGCGCTTTAATTACATCGATTCGTGAATCGTATCGTATGCCATTGGCAAAGCGGCCAGCATGCAAAGCACGCCCATTATCGGTGGTACTGTAACGCATCGGATGGGTATACACCGTGTCTCGCGATCCTGCTAGCGGGGGTGGTGGAGGAGGAGGAGGAGGGAAGGGGCAAGGCGAAAGAGAATGGTCGGAGGACGCCGGGAAATCGTGTACACGGGCAACGCTCAATGTATACCTACGTACGAATAACGACGCTTTGTGCCAGGTATCCGACGTCGCGTCATTGCGAGCGCGGAATTCCTCTCGAAACGAGGCGCCGGAATTCGTTTGTTGCTCTCCGAAAGAATGTAGGCGCGCCTCGCGCGGAAGCATGAATTTTCCACGAAGCCGCGAGAAGCCTGGGAAGTTTAATTTGTTCCTTCGGGAACCGCGGTATCGCGCGGGGGAAGTTGGCGAGGGACTGGTCTTCGGATTGTTGCATAGTTAGACGAGTCGGGAATTGTAAACGCGAGGACGAAGGAGGTTTTAGTAGCAGTCTCGAGATGTTTTTGATACTCGTTAAGACGAAACTGGAAGTCGTTTTATCTTGCAATATTCGGATACGAATGATTTATCAATCGTTAACGTTGTTCGACGATGAGTGTGTTCGTTGGGAATGAGTGAGACTATCGATGCTTCTCGCTTGGGGAGGTTTAACCGTGAGGTACTTATTCATACATTCTTAACATTCTCGCAAATTTAATACGTTTAGTACAAAATAAAGCGAAGGTGTTGATAATTAACACTAACCGTACCAAGCCCTGTCAGATTATCGGTTTATATTATGTTCCGTTATATTTATGTCATGTTTATGCTACATATCAAAATGAAAATATACGATTGTTTATTTTATTATTATCTAAAAGTTGTGTTGTGCAATATTTCGTACAATAAATCGACAATCCCTTCCGAAAAAAACATTTATTTCAAAATCATTTCGAGGTCATTTTTGACCGGTAGGATACTGTTAATAAAGGTCTGACCGCGAATCAGTGTTACCACTGACATCGTCGACGCGCTCGTTGAAAACGTCGTTACGTCGCAAATATTGTCACGCAATTTGTCAAAGCATTAATCCATTCTCCTCGTCGTACGTTGCATCGTTTATCGGCGAGAAAAATTGCTCCTTTCATTTCCGCCTGTTTCGTGGGGAATTTTTCCTTAGGACAGGTCGGTTGCCCGTTCTTTCCAATACACTCGTCGGGGATAGAAATTCTCGTCGCCACACGTTTCGAAGCGACGCGTGGAAGGAGGCAAGGTAATGGAGTCTGTTTGCAATTGCAAAGGATTCAAAGCGCGCCGTGCATACGAGCCGACATGTACCGCCGGTACGTGTTAAATTAAATATGAAACGCAAACACGAAACAGCCCGGCGCACGTGTGTCGTTCCCTTCCGTTTTCCTTCCTTCATTGTCACCGTCTCTCGTTCTCTTCTTCTCTCCTCCCGTCTCTTCCTCTCCCTTCCTCTCGCGCCGCCTCTCGCCATCCCTCGCCGTTTAACGAGTCCACCGACCGCGTTCCGGAGTTCGAATTGAAATTTAAGCTTGACGGATTTACAACTGTATCAGGAGGCGCTCTCTTCTCCGAGTAAATTTGCTTGTTCTGGATATACTTTAATCATTCAACCTCCATTTAGTCCAACTCTCTCGTAAATTTTCCCCGCTTCGAACATCCGACCGTCAGGCTTTGTTTCGCATCGTTTTCTTTTCTTTTTCCTCCGAAAGTTTGTCCCGCGCGGTGTCGCCTCATCGATCAGAGAAGCAATGAACGTAAAAACATTTTTATTCTCTAACCGCTGCGTTTTCATTATGTCACTCAGACGATGGCACGTTTCCCTGGAATTTTATCGAGCTTCGTACTTTATTTTTTATCCTTAAACCTACGGCTCGTTCGGTGGACGAGAGTAAAAGCCACGGGGAAAACGGGTGAACGAGCGAGAGAAATTTTAAATATATTCTTACAGTTTTCCAGAAGACCGATATTGGTAAATTGTTATAGTCACATGGTCTTTTTCGTTGTTGTTGGTATTGCAACTCGCGCGTGTCGCGAGAATTCGTGCTCCACGATGCTTTTCGTCAGGCGTGGGAGAATAAGATAAAAAGAGAATACGGTGTGGAATGTCTTATCTTTTACGTCTCGGCGTTCCGTTTTTCACGATTCTCTCGGTAGTACCGCGTCACGTGTCGGGCATTTTTAAAGCGAAACACCGACAAACGGCGTCGCCTTGCGCTCTCTCCGCGTTAACGGGAAAAATGTTCGAATGCAGGGACGTACCTTTATCTTTGTTTTCCTTCTCTTTCTTTTTGTCCCGATGGAGATGGGACCGCGGTCGAAACCGTGAAGCGGGTCACGTTTCCGCTTCGAAATTATGCACGAAACGGATCGGTTTGAAACGACACGGGGTAAAAGTGGTGAGCGGACTAAAAGTAACAGATCGACGAACCAAGTAAGAGAATAATTATTTGCGAATCGAGGATTGAAATATTTTACCGGGCCGGATTATTTTCATTGTTCGCGAGGGAACGAGGTAGTTTAAAATGTTTGTTCTACTCGTAACTTTGTTGGCGTATCGTTTCTTTGGAAGGAGAAACGAGAGTTCGTAAAGAGGAAGGTAGAGAATGTAAATACAAAAGTTCTCTTTGCGCCGTCGTCGATACGAACGAGAGAATTCAATCTTTTTTTCAGTATTTATTTATAAAAGCGTGGTTTCGTTGCATCTCAGAGATTCACGGTGTCCCGAATTCCCCAGTTTCGGGAACGACCTCGTTTCTCAGGATTGTCACGAATTGGTTTTGAAATGAAGTATCAAGAGTTCTTGTTTCGGGCCAAGTACAGTCCTACAGTATAACGATGAAAAAAAGGCACTCGGAAGGAATGCGAGTCTGATTAGTTCAAGCGTGTCCTACTCGAACCCAATCATACAGACGGGCACGCGCATTTTCGCCATTTGCCGGACTGTCACGCGCGCTAAGTAAGTCAGGTAGCAAAAGAACGTCGGTGATCGGGTATACGTGGTGCAACTTTTGCCTTTGTACCGCCTCGGGTGCCTCCTTGTCATCGTTAAACGACACAAGTACCGCGAGTACTAGACCTTGTATCTTCAATAATATCGCTACGAAACCGAGTCCATCCGGTATTATACTACAGATGAGATTCAAATCAAGCGAATTGTCCGAGTTTGCAATGCCTACGGAGTTTCTCAAACGTGATCAGATTTCGAGATACGGAGATTTATCCGTTTGCTACGTTCTCCTCGATACGAGTTTCCTCGAAAAGAAAATACTCGTAACGATTCTGTCGTAGCCGAATTTTCAGACAACGCGGTTAGCTTTATGCGGTTCAAGGAAACGCGCGAACGATAAAACAGGGGATAGTAAAACGAAATGGAATTTCGGAAAGGAGAGCATTTCCGTGCCGCATTTATCCTTTTTTCCACCATTCTTGAATTCTGGAATATTTCCCGTGAATTTGGCGACGCAATTTTAGTAACACACCCGCTGCATCGAACGACAACGAAACATCCCATCCCGGGAAAAGTAGAATCTTGTCGTTTAATTACAAAAAGCTGTGACCTCATTTCACCTGTACTCGACCCAAAAGTAAAGTCGATGTCCCTCTACCTGCTCGACAATCGGAACCTCTATGCATTAAACATCCATCCTTCGATCGAAGAGGAGCAGGTTTAATAATGCAAAACTGCCGGAGTACCTTCGCGTCACTCGATTACACGGATAGGTACTAGGCGACGGGCCGAATGGTTTTCGTGTACTTCGGGGTCCCCTTGTACGCATAAATTCTCCCTCTCTTTAGACCCGTGCCCACCTTCCTGTACGCGCATATGCGCGAAGGGTCAAGAGAGAGTGAAAAAGGAACTCGAACTCGTCGCAGAAACGAGCGAGCGATAAAGGAGGCGAAAATGGGGACCGGTGGAAAAATTTTGGACGGAGGGGTTGGGAGGGATGGGAGCGGGGTTTTCGCCGATGGTGTCGAAACCCTCGTGTTACTGTTTTTCCTCGCGTTAGGGAGAGAAATAGGTAGATACAGGGGGGCGTATGGGGGCGACGCGGGGTGGGAGATCGAGAGTAGAAGAGATCTCCGCATCGAACACTGGAAGTCTTTCAAGAGCCCCTCAATATTTCAGAAACTTTTTCACCCGGGAACCTCGTACCAGGTTCGCGCGTCGACGAATGCTTAGGACTCGCTTAGCCACGCTTATCCTTGCCCAACGTTTTATCGACGATCCCGTGGAAGGACCTCCTCCCCTTTCGATCGCCTTCTTTTTTTTTTATTTGTTTCGCCGTTTTGAGAAATGGTCCACCGTTAGAACGTCGAGGACACTCGCGCTACCTACGTTATCGCGTTATTATACTTGCCGTTGCCGTGTTACTTAGACACGGGGGGTGGGGGGTGAATTATGGATTATCATACGTTACTCGGAGCTGCGAGTATGTAGGGTGGACAAATTGGTTACTATTGGGATGTTTGACTGTTGTTATATCGAAGACACATTGAATTGAGCGTAACGTGCAGGAATTAGCAGTAAATACAATAACCGTGCCGAGTACATGTTGAAGTTCCGTTAAATGCGTGTAAAACTCAAGTTTTTTGTTCAAGTTATCAATTCGTCGAGGAACATTTGAAGCGCGTTTAATTAGCGTAATGGGAGGACGAATTATGTTTGGCACTCCGTTTATATTAATTAAAAGTTTAATCAAGCGCAAGATACTCCGCGATGAATTTTTTTTAATTTCTAAAAACGCCGAGCTCAACGCTCTTGTTACATTTAATACGTCCAAACGCAATGTCGCTGTAATAACAAGGAATTCTCAGGAAGAACCTTTCTTCCGAAATTATTGACTCGTACTACTTGTACTCTTAATCGCTCGAACGGAACGCTAAATAAAAATTTCTCTCACCGAGTATAACCCGAGTACGTCCATATTTCCGTCGAAATCGTCGATCGAGATTCTTATCAGTTTATCTCGTCATTTTTCGGCTTTACGTCGAAGGAACGTTTTTCCCACAGTTCGTCGGGAAGAATTTACCAAGTTTATCAAGGCAAAGTTTTATAGGTCAGCCCGACGTCCCGGTGACTTAAGTCCTTGTTAAGTTTACCGGCACCGACAGGCGGTTTTACGACTCATCTCGTAAACTACGGAAGAATATGGATCGTAAGTGTGTCGGTAAAAATAGAGCGCCACGCGCGCCGCTTCTATTCTAAACTTTTCATTCGCTCCGTATGCCAAAACATTTTTGCAATCTCGCCGGGAGATAACGTAGAATTATTCCCACTGCCAATGATGAAATCTGCGGCCGTTCGGAGTTTCTGCAGACCTCGCGGAAGCTTATATTTTCCGAACGAATAATTTTCAATTCGTGCCCGTGTAGTATCGGGCAATAACTTTATACAGCTTTTCCGCTTGCGAGCGTTTCTCATCGGATCTAGCGGTCACCGTGCGTCAGAAATTTCTTCGAACTCAACCTGTCCTCGACGTCGTCTCTCGTTAAAACGTGTACATTGCCCATCGGGTAGCACAGAGGTTCTTCCTTTTCTTTTTATTTATCCGCGCCCCATCAAAATTCTTGGAAAGTACCGAAAGTTCGCGACTGTTTGGTTATACGGGAAGGAAGATGTTCCCGTCTCCGTTCGTTCTCATTACTTTCTGACTTTGCATTTAAATGAAAAAGTAGTTTTCGAGCGGTGCATCCTGCAAACTGATAGAACGTATCTCGATCTCTACTGCTCGCCGAAGCACCTTAATTAAAATTACCAATTCCGCTCTCCCCCGTTTTCACGTTGCTTTTTCTGTGTCCCTAAGGATTCCTCGCATCTACTCCAGTTTATCGTTTCATCGGGTTCGCCGTTCGGATAGTTTCGTCGTGTGCAGATGAAAATGAAACGAAGTCTCCTCGTTTGCCGTAGCTTTTTTTTTTTAACTTCGCTGAAACGATGCCCGTCGAGTAACCGGAATGCTAATTAAACGTTACGGCAGGTATCTGGAGGACTCTTCGTCGCAATCGCTATACAACCTGTGCTTATCGCGTCATCGAATTTTGAATTATCGTTCGCCTCGCGGGTCTTCGCGTTAACTTTGACACACTTCCCGATTATCCGTTTCGTCGCCCAATTTCCCGAGTTTCCCCCCTAATTGATAGATGGTTCCCGGCATTTACTATCGTAAGATTCTTATCCGTCTGTTCCGCGTAGGCCGTAAAGGAGTAATTCGTTTGCATAGTTCGGTATTATCGAATTCTGTGCGAACTTTGTTGGGATTTATAGGAGCGATGAAATTTACATACTAAGTTATCTATACGAGTTGGTTCGGCACAACGGTTCTCGCGCTGACGATGCTTATCGATGCGTACGATCGAAACTTTACTTTCCGGTTCCCGTCACGCACTCCACTTCGAATTTACCAATTTTTATTTCTTAACTGCACGATTCTTCGGCTTCGAGATGCAATCGGTTGCGTTTAAAGTATCTTAATGCGAGCGCGCGCAACGACGTCGCTCTAACGCGAATGACTGATAAAACTTTATCCGATTGGATCCCACCTCTTGCCACGTAACGCAGATTATTAATCGAGCGTAGAGCCCCTCGGAACCCGAGCGCCACTGATACCTTTGACGTTCTCAAACTTTAAGGTTTCCCCAAACTTCGTCGCAGAGACAGCGCCCCTACGTATCCTTCCGCGCGAGATTTATCGAGTTTGACATCCTAGCAAGTTCTATAGAAATTGAAGCGGCATCCCCGGGTATCGCTAAGATCCCTACGTACATTCTCAATACGCCGGGCTCACGTCTGTCCCTTTCACCCTTCGCGGCACGGGCTCTTGATTTACGCATCTTGATGTTTTACCAAGTTCCAAGGGAACCAAGATAAATTGAAGATATTTCGCTGCAACGAAGGATAACGCGACGTCTCGCGCGTATTCCTCTTTGGCCGGGCGAATATTGGGACGCGTGCGACACAGCACAGCACAGCACAGGAAAAAACTAAGCGGCCTATGTCAGCGAATATTGCCACGCAGTTTTTAGTCGGCGATTCAGTTAAATCAGTTGAGATGAACACAGTGATAGCGAAACATTAATCGATTTAAGTTCTGAATCCGATTCCGACGAGGAAATGGATGTGCTGTGCCGTGCCGCACGCATCCCAATATTCGCCTGGCCTTTACTTGGAATACGTCGCGATCAGCGAAGCCGACGCGTGTTCCGCTCGCAACAGATTCCTTAACATAACTCCTCGTTCCACCGCGAAGGGTATAATTCGAAGTGGTATTTGCAAAGGTACCGGAAAGCAGATCGTAAATTATCCCTTGGGATCCCCGGGCCCCCTCCGCTCATTACGCACATATCCCTAATTATTATTTAATCCCTCACGGTTGACGTAACCGCGAACGACTTTGCAGCGCGTGTCCCTCCCCCGTTGCCGCGGTGATAACCCGGCGCGTATCGTTAATTGTACCTCGAAGATAAGATTACCGGACCGTACTCGCGAACCCCTCGGTGGAACCGGACAAAATATTTATCGCGCCCACCCTTGCCCCAGAATCCGCGCGAAGGGTATCCACGAGAATGGGCTCGATCCTTCCAGTATCATCCCGCTCGTCCGCGCAATAAGAATTCACCGGATTCCGTTTCTACTTACGCTCGATAACCGTTGCCCTACCGCGTTCTATCGACTACCCCGTAATTTCAACCCTCCCTCCAAAATTCGCGCGCGGAATTACACCGGCCGCAACCACGTTGGATACTTACCCTCCCGGGGATTATCCCAGCGGACCCAACGCTCGTAAGTATCCACGAGCTGGATCCTCTCGGCGCATCGCCAACGACGACACTTAGGCGTGGCGTAGCGTACGTTCGTCGACAGTGGATATCTTCTCCCTGTAACCGGCAATTAACTCTCATTTCCTCGGGAGCGACCCCCGAGGGTTCACCTACGAGTTGCTCCCGACACCCTACCGTTGGATCGCACCGAATCCCCGGTCCTTCCGTTCCCTCCACCCATCTCTTTCTTCGTTCTCCGCACCCTCTTCGTCGTACTTCTCTCCTTTACCGCCCTTCCCCCCGCCCCTCATTCCCAGGGCGTAGAACGGAGCGTAACTTCTCACAATTACCATGATACCTCGAGCGACCCCCCCTCTCCCTCTCTCTCTCTCTCTCTCTCACCCACGCGCGTAGCCCGGTAATTCGATCAGAACTACGAGGCAAGTTCTGCGGCGCCCACGGACCGGAAACTAGAAACTGCACCGGGGTGCAACGGTGCCCCCGGACGACGCTAGCGATCTTTCCTACTCGGCGAGATGTAAAGAGGTTCTATGGTACTTGCGAGTCGTTTCACCGAAATGCAAGGTACCGGACGGACGCGTCGGGGGTGGGAGGAGGATGGGCCAGAACGAGAAACGACAGAATACTCACGGCAACTTGCCGTAGAATCGGAGTAACGAACGCGATGCGCCTTTGGAGTAGCTTTCGCGGAATAGGAAACAAGGTGGAGAATTTCTGCTCGTAGATTCGCGCTGTAAGTTACGCGCGAGAAGTTTACGGCGATCCCTGTGAGAAACTAAACGTCGAATAAGTTACGGGGGATATCTTTTGTTCGTCGAGGGCAAAGCCGTACCTACCTGCAATTAACGCGGCGCTGCTCGAACTTTGGTCATTTTTACGAGTCTCTTGTTACCCTAGCGAGACAGGGGACCGAGAGAGCCGGGATGTAGATAACAGTTTATTGGGAATTTTAAAAACTATGTTCGCTCGATTTAACGTTATCGCGGCGCAATTGAACGGAGATAGTTTTGAGTTTGTTTGCGATCATTTAGGCGCATCCGGTACTCGAGATAGGTCAGTAGTGATTGAATGAGGATATACTGAAAGGTAATTTAAATGTTTTAAGAGGTAAATCGCAAATAATTGACGGTACAGTATAAAACTATTATAGAAACTCTTACATTAATTATCGGCTATGATGCCTTACTCGAAATTTGCAGTCTCGCCAGGTATCCGACGACAGTTGAGTCAGTAGATACCCAGGCACTTCGGGGACACGGGATACATTAGCGAACTATGAGCTGTCAGAAACTGCTAGGACGCCATTAGTGGGAATATAACGCGGGGTTTGTCAAACGTTCCGCCAGTAGCATTTATCACGCCGCGGTCTCACAAGTATAGCGATCGCTCGTTTCCTCCCACCCCAACTTCTTATCGAGGTGAGGCGAGGCGAGGCGAATAATACCGGTGGCCTTTTTTTTCGGAAAGTCGATCAGATTCGCCTATCGATTTTGCAATCATCCGATGTAGGGAGAGAGAGAGAGAGAGTGGGGGAGGGACTAGGGGGTGAGAATCACCTACGATCTTTCGCTACGATTTGTAACCATACCCATCTTGAAATCCCTGTCCTCGTCGTCGCGGGAATAGTTTCGTCCTTTGTCACGATCGATCTCCAAGATCAACGATTTCACGATCGACCGCCAAATTGCCCCAATTACGTTTCAACGTGGTTACGGGTCGACTCGCCAAGGAGAAACGATTCCCGGGTCTCGGTCTTTCGATCTCGACTTTTTTTTTCGTCCGAGCGTCGATTGCCCGGGGCAATCAATTTTCGATTCGAGGTGTCCCGAAGGTGGTTCCGCGTGGGTTAAGAGAGTGAGATTCGAGGAGAAGAAGCTAGCGGCAGGGGGGAGAAGCCCGTGGGTCAGAAAGGACAGAGAGGGGAGTGGGTCTGTTATCGAGGAAAGGCTTTTCGCCGGAAAATTCGCTTTACGGGATAAATGTATCGCCACGTTGAGGCAGGGAGGGGCAGGTGGAAAGAAACACGGGACGAACGCGGGTGCGCAAGTAGAGCGGATTGGAGAGAGTCAGACGGTCGCGATCGGGAATGGTTTCGAAAATTCCGTAACTCTCTCTCTCTCTCCCTGTCTCTTGTTCTCTCGTTCTCTCTGCCCCTCTTGCTCTCTTCCCCGTCACACTCCACCCTCTCTTCTTTCCAATCGTCTCCGAGGGAAATAATATAAACATACTTTGTTTGAATCTCAGTGATATTGTTTCTGGCGAAGACCGATCGATAAGCCTCCGGGCAAATTTTTCTCACTCCCATGTTCTAGTTTCTTTCACAGTCTCTTAGCGTTCGCTCGTGCCTTCGCGTTTTCCATTCTGGAACGAAATTTTCGCGGCGCACCGAAATTCGGTCTATCCAGGAACATCGGGAATGAAAGAATAATTGGCTTGTTTCATTGGGATGAAGTCTTGATTAAGCGGATCAAATATTCATTTTAATCACCGGTCCGGTTTGTAGGCGCCTCCGCGTTGTTGTTACGTTAGTATTTTCGTTTCGTTTCGAGATCCTTGGGAGAAATATTTCATGAGAATCGAGACACGATTGTGCTAGGCGCCGAGTACAACGGGGAGAAAGTATGGTTCGTTTGGTACCGTGGGCGGAACCGTTTGTACCTGTAGTGAAAATTATGAGCGTTACGCCGTTGATTGTTCCCGCTCGATCTGATAAATGTTACTGCCATACTTGTTCCTCCGACGCGTTGCGTATAATTCAGTTTAATCCGGGATTAGATGCATAAGCTACGGCTTAATCCAATGCGGCGAGATCGTGTTGGTCATTTACATACTCAACTACGTCCTTGGATGGGACAATGCAAAGACGTTAGTGTACTTTACGCGGAACGCATTAACGACCGGTTGCCCTCGATATCTCGCGGTAATTTCGGGAGGTTACGTCACGCTCGGACTTCGATTGCTCGAATCTCGATAACTAGGTCTGTAAATCTTGAAACGAAAGGAGATTTCGAAAGTAGACATTTTTTTTACAATGTCTCGTTAACCCAAACTATTGCCAACCGGAAACATTTGAGACTCAATGTATTTTCGCATTCATTTCGACTTCGAGTTTACCGAGGTTGTATCCGAATTCCGATTGTTCTTAAAATAAAGTAACGCGAGGCGTAGATATCATTTTAGAATTAAACATAGATCCATTTAATTCCGTTGAAAGCGTTATTCTAGTTTCTCTGCAGGAACATTGTAACAGTTAACGAGGAAGAGCAAAGCTTATGATCCGGACGATGTAATTCACAGTAGATTTAACTTAGGAGGGATATTCGTCTTACGGTAGTACGTCCTCTCAGGCGAATCTTCCGTCTCTGTCTCGGTGAAAGCATAATCATCCCAAAAATATTAATGCGAAATTGCGAAGGCCCGGAATACGAATTCACCGTTAAAATAGTTCCAGTCTCGGTGGCACGGGTAAACGGGTCGAGGCATCGCCTTCGGACTAATACGCGTTCCGCGTTCTCGTTACAATTTCAGAATTCTAGCTTGGATTGCCTTTTTCACAATTTTGACACTTATCTCTTGAAACTTCCAATCGGACTTATTTGGCATTGTCCAAAATTTCACTTTAAAACGTTCTCCTCCGTCCTCATTATTATTAACTTTCTCGTTTAAAATCCGCCCCTCCTCGAAAGAAAGAATGAAGTGAAAGTCAGAGATAAAAAAAATCTTCTCGTCCGACGATGGAGTCTTTTTAAAGTGGAAATCCATCCAGTACGTGTAAGAGAGCGAGCGGAGAATAATAAGGAGAATTTTGTGATTAACAAGGAACAAAGAATAATAATAACAACGAAATGAGGAACAATGAAATTGTTTCTTTGTTCCTCGACTGACGCCACGAGCATGACGCGAGGCATAAAAAAATAGAAAAGCAAAGGTGCGCGACGATGTCGCTGCAATGCTGGATCAAGATGAAAATACAGTACAGGTCATCGTTATCGCTTCACACGCGTAACGATATTCGCACCTGTATCGCCGACAAATCTCAAATTGAACGCGCCGGACGCGCATCCCGTAAGTTCTTGCGCTCTGATCCATTAAAGTGATATGTGCCGAAGGTGTAACCGTCGGGAGGGGTAAAATGATATAACGGCGATACGGAAACCGTTGGACTCGGGGGAAGGACGATTTTAAGAATCGAGGGCGAAGGACTCTCCCTCCCATCGTGGGAGGCCAGGAACAACGGCTCTCTCGAGTTCTTTCGCGAACACCCGGGGTCCTCGCACCCTCCAAGGACCGGTCACGGCTGTCGGCTATTAAAATGAAATACGATTTCTCGCGTAATGGCGAGTAGCATCTTTCCTCTGTCCGAGAAATTCTGCGGACACGCGCGCGCTCGAGAAGAATGGGAATCATATCTTTCATATCGCGTCGCGCCGACTAGGCGACCAACGCGAGTGTTTGGTCGTGACGATGTTGCGCGTGGACGTTCGTCGTTTTAGAGGGATGAGATTCGAAGGGAATATCTCATTGTAGGGTGCGAGGTAAAGGGTATTTGGATTAAGCGATAGTTTTATCCTATCGGATGGAAGGTTGAGAGATCGTTGGGATTTTTCTAAGAACTGGTGACCGAAAGTGGGCGGACAAGTTAGGATCATTTAATCATTATTTGTTATGTCATTCGCGAATACCGAATCAATGATGCGACACCGACGAATCGTCGAGAATTCTTTATTTTTGCCGAAAGTTACTTGCACGAATTAAAACCCCTACATAAATCATCAATTGACAACCAGAATCGGAAATGTTATCATAAAATATTAATTCCAGAATTTCCCCGCTAAGTTGTTGTTACTATTTAAACGGCAGATGTAAGTCTCTTTATAAAGCAGGAGTCTTATGAGAACCGGCCACAGCTTTCAACGTCCTCGTTGGAAGGATAAAAGAATAAGCGTCCTCCGGCGTCGCCAAGGGAAGTGGCTTAAAAATCGGCGAAACTATTTCACGGCTGACAGGCCGTTAAGGTGATAAACGTTTAATGAAGTTTCCGAGTGGATACTCCAAGATTCGCAATGGGATTTTCACCTGAAACATCGGAGTTCTCTGAAGAATCCAACGTCAGCGTCGGCCACGCTGAAACGCTATTTATCATGGAATAATTCGATCGACGTCGCGTGCTCCGCGGAATCGAATCACTGTATTTTCGCTAATTACGCCAAATTTAGTACTACAACTTTGTACGCGGGAATAAAGTTATGGGAGCGGTTGGGGTCGAAGTCCATCTCGGAGCCTGCGCGAGGGATAGTCGTTCCTTCGCTTAGAGACAATACATACAGCGACAGGGTTAGGGGGGCAGAGGGCAGGGGGTTGGGGGGGGGGGAGAGGCGAAATTGAAGGTGTATATACGTAGCTCACCCACGCCGATGAGCCGAAGTAGCCGCGGGCTAAGTTTCGTAAGCCGATCAAACTGGGGTGAGTTTATATCGACGGCAAAGTGTACGGAGTGGTATCTCGGGTGGTATATCTTCCTTCAATCTCACTCCGATAACTTGTTAGCGGCGCTAACTGCTTCGTAAAATTGGTATCGGAAAGTACTTTGAGGATACCGAAGGCTCCTAGATGCTAATGCCTCCTGGTGGTGCCTTCTAACGTTTCGTAACTGGTAGCAATTATTGATTCCTACGACCCGAAAGACGAGATATTGTTCGCGATACATCGCAGCTTTGTAATCGCACTGGAGCTCGTGCGTTTTGTTTTTTGTTAAGACGCTGGTTGTCGGGCGACATATCGGTTTTCGGTTTATTGATCTGCCGTAGTCCCAATCACGAATAACAATTGTACAATAGATCTAATTGGGTTTGGGATTCGACGGGATTAATTCGGATAACGCGAGGAACGTCGGGATATTTTTATAGTAAATAAAAGGTCCCGATTGGCCCATAGAAACGCGACGGAGATTTTTCTAAGTATTACTAGGATAGCGCGCGAGAATGGTATATTTTTTAATAACGAATCACCGATACGGTTTGTCGCCCCGAGGCAACGCGACAGAATTAATGTTTATCGATAAAGAAAATACATGGAACCTGTCGACAATGTTTTAACGCGTGATTTTTGTTCCAGGTACGTTACAGACGGATTTCCAGTTCGCACGTGAATCTCATCACCGGTAATGTACAGTTTGTTAACTTAAAAGTTGCATTGGACTCTTTTCAATGTATGATATGTGGAGAGGCGTTTATACAAGTCGCGCGTAGAAAATTTTAGTACGACACTGAGAGAAAGACATTTGTTAACATTATTTGGTTTTTGTAACAAACTTTATCAACCAAAGTTGACTAACATATATGTTATTATTTCTCAATTACGCATAGTCTTCGTTCGCGTTTGTGCGTCGTAACGGTATCATTGTTTAAAAATTCCTGTAATTACGAGAACCATGCCGATCGCGAGCTTTCAGGTAGGCCAAAACCGAGACCACCGTGGCCGCACGATAATCGTAAACACAATTCCTAGCGAGGTTGAAATTTTACACGATTACGTCAAACTGATCGCGTTGCGAATATTATTCCGTACCTCCGTGGGATCGTCGGATTATTCGGCGGAGCGTGAACGCTGTTTTTTTTCCCCCCCTCGCCAAGTGGGAGAACAGTTTTCCAAAACGACGATGCAGATTCTTTCCCGGCTAAACTCACTTTTTTAATCCAGGCTTTTCAGCACGTTTCCATTATCCCGAGGGAGTGGCACTATTTTTATCCGCGAGCTCTCGCGATGGCCCGATAATCTGTCGGTGAAATCGCGCCGCGAGTGTACTTGGGAAACTTTCGAGAAGAGTAATTATCGTCAATTTACGAAACCAAACCCGTCGAGGAGCCATTTGTTCCCGATTCTCCCGAATCCACCGTGGCCTCGTTTTGTTCATATCTCAACGCTTTCGTACATCTCGGCGCGCGAGATAACCGGTATCATTCGCAAAAGAGATACCCGCGATAATCTGGTCGGTAGAATTTATTCATCGAAGAAGAATTATGCTCGAACTCTTTAATCGTTCGAAATATCGTTGTTGGTAATACTCGCGAAAAGTGCGAACGACGATGCATCGATGCGCGTGCAATAGTGCATCACTATTCGCATCACGAGAGAACTCTGTCGCGAAAGAAATTGGAAATTCGCAAGGAAGAATGGCTCGCGGTAAGCGAAAGTAGAATCTTTGCGCTTTAGAACGTGCCTAGACGGAGTTTTCTAAAACTTCTCATCATATAAAGTTACATAATTTCATGGATCTTTAATTTTGTCGAGCAGCGTGCGCCAACATGATAATAATATGTAATCATTTGGTGTTATTATCTGGTTGTCATAATTGTATGGTCATAATTAGGATGATATCAAAATTATGATGATAAAATTATGACTAATTATTAATTACTAATTACGAATAGAAAATTGGATGATATCATTTCGTGATGTCATTCTAATTATGAGCATGAAATTATGACGACCGGATAATAACACCAAATGATTACATACTATTATCGAATTAATACGGCCGGTTACGAAATTCACTTATTAATAGAACAACGTAGCTTGATATTTTACGCTTAGGTACATACATATTTTGCGATCAGCAATAAAAGGGTTCAGAAACACGCTTCGAAGGTCGTGGTAGGAAGTACCCGTTAGCATTGAAATCGCGCGATTTGCCCGGCGCGTATTCGAAAGACTACGTACGTAGGTAAGGTACAAAAAAAGTGATAAGTAATAAGCTTGTTCCGTAACGAGCGCCGTCCCGTCTAGATGCACATTAAACGAAATATCAGCGAGTCCCATCGACGCGATGTCGCTTCATTAACGGGTACGACTTTTTACGCCCCCGCTCGATAACAAAAGGAGTGCTGCGAAACGCGTGCGTAAGCGAGGTAACGCGGACACGCGCGCGTGGCGGGAAACGATGTAAATTGCTCGATGATGCCTTTTTTTCTCCCCTGGCGTAGATTAATTATCTGTCGCCTCTCTACGAGTTAGAGTCACGAACTTATGAGAAATGGCAGGCCGAGGTGAGTGTTTTTAAAACATATTAAACTGGTCAGAAGTGGTGTCCGCTAAAAGACGCGTGTCAAGGGTACGAGAGTCGATATTTCCGCAAATCCCGATGTTCGACGATTCCTCGTTCGAGTGGCGAGAGCTCGACGACGAAGTGGGACGATCGATTAATCGGTCCTGATTATTAACCCATTGGTGCATGGAGTCTCTTCAAAGAGACGGTCATATTTTTTTTTCTTTGTCTGTCTGAGTCGAAATGAAATGGCAGAATAACGAAATTTAAAATTTTTAACTTGATGCACCGATGGTTTAATCGGGTAGTTTTGCTCCCCGCGAATCGGTGTTTTGTTAATTATCGAAGGAATTATAATACAGCTTATTAATGCCAAATTGTAAGATCGCAGTGTCAAGATTACACCGCAGGTTCTCGTTGACACTAAATTCCCGCAATTTATAGTAATCGGAAACTATCTTTGCGACGGCTAATAAACCACTAACGGGGACCTCCGACGGGGTTAAAACGTCTGGATTAATTATCACGAATGATTAATTAACCGACCTACCTCGTCATCGCTGGTCGCTCGAACGTACGATCAATGTTTCGCGATTTTTATCTATTTCGTTATTCGTTACACGTTATTCCCTCTCCAACGTTGATGGATATTCCTTAGATTCGTCGTACGATAACGATAGCCACTGTGTCTACTTTCGCCCAGATATTTATTGGCTCGATGTGTCGCTAGAGCGAGACAATTAATTAGAGACGAGAGATTCGAACGTGTTAATCGGCGGATTTAGCGTTGTAAAGTTAAACGGTATTAAGCCGTGGTTTCTACTTTACGATGTAACAAATTTTAATACTTCGCGTAGTCTCACGACTATTAATTAAGGCGCAGATCATCAATAACCGCGGTAGACGTTATCCCTGTACATGGAAAAATGTTAATTCGACGTTACCACCTGTCGTTTATCATTTCGCGCTGACGGCTGTAACGTAAAGTGGCTGAAATTGAGATTTACCGTTATTTCTGTTTTTTTTTTTGTTCAACGTACATCATGCTTTGCCGAAATATATTTTAGCACTCTCCGCGTCGTTTTGACGCCCGAAGCTCGTTTCATTGTTATTTATGAAAGCGTTTCGCGGTTAATGAAAAGTAAAAGGCAACTGCGTCTCATCGATAATTCCACGCTCGAGGGGGAGGGTAAAAAAAAAAAAGCTTCGACGCTACGCGTCTCGCGATTGGTCACGCTTCATCCGTCACGTTTCCCTCGGTTTCATAATGTTAACGTAATTATTCGGGGGAGGGAGGAATAATGATTACGGCCGATCATCAATTTTCATCGGGGCGAGCTCGACAGTCGCCGCGCGCTAACGAAATTTTAAATTAATGAAAATCTGCTTTGGCAATACGGGAGTGCCGAAAGTCGCTTCTAACGCGTCGGAGTTGATTCGCATTAAAATATCGCAAAATTCGATTCGAGACAGTTGCCAACTAGCCAGAACTTTGGAAACTAAAGCGATGATTTAATCGCAAATTACTCGGTTCCGCAGTTATTATTCGCGCTGCGAGTTTATTCGAACTATCGACAGACCGATTCGATGTTTTCCAAAAGAAAGAAAATATAGAATTAAGCAAGGTTCGATGATAAGCAGCGGTCATTGTTGCTGGCGTTAAAAATTATATCGAAGAGAAGGAGATAGCGTTCACCCTTGGAAACCAAATCCTCTCTTACATATTCAGAACATTCGTATTTCGCGAAATGGAACGATCAGAGAGTCCGTTGATCAATCGATCTCGATAAAGGCATACTTTTAACAGACACGATAAACTTTTTTGATTTTACGGCCACCAACGAGTTTGCAGTCGTACGAGATATCGGGAAAACGACCTCGAACGTGTTCCGTGGCAGTCGAGTTTTCTTTTTATTCATTTGGTACGAGTGCCAAACGATTAGAAAGTAATCTCGTATTCCGTGAAACTCTCCACTCTCCGACAACGTTTGGCGACGTGGATGACCAACGTGCTCGATAAGAGGCTCGCGAAACTTGGCGAAGAAGGTCACCAGAGAGTGGCGGGGATGGAAGGAAAGTTGGGGGGAGGGGATGTGAAAAATGTCAAGCTCATTACGCAAACTTAGTTTCTCCCTTCGGGCAAGTTTTTAAGATCCTCGTTTCTCAACGACGACCCGTTAAGCGCTTATGCATGTATGTAGATTCTTCGAGTCCCTCGATAACTTCAGTTTTTCGCAACTCCGATAGTTAAACATTAATTCTGTCTTCGATTATTTAACGGCCAACGACAATTGCCCGTGGATATTACCGCTGTTCTTGGGAGGCTCGTATCCCGAATCATCCATGCATTCGAGGAGATTTTTTCTTATTTGTAATTACTACTTAATTTATGACGGAAAAAAAATTCGGTCTAACAAATCTCTCGACATCGACACAAAATTCGTCGCGAGAAACCTCGACGGTCGTCCGTATTCCTATAATTTATAATCAATTCTCGTCCACCGAAGTATAATTAATTCTATCAATTAACCAGGAGCTCGTTAAATCGATCGGTACGTACCGTCCGTGCCTTGTCCGATTATCCGTACCGTTCCGCAGTGGTCAGGAAAGAATCGAAGCTCCCCGTGAAACGGAGAGATATCGATACCTCTGCTAAAAGGTCCTTGTAACGCGGTCGACGGGAAAACCGTGTGTATCGGCTCCCGAAGTGCATTTACCAAGGAACACCGAGCAACGCGTCGAAAGCGGAAACTACCCAGCCTTTTGTTCACCGTGGAGTTTTTAAGGCGGTTCCGTGGGACCGTGTCCGGCCAGTTATCTCGACTTCCACTTTCTCTAATGGCCCGAAACTCGTTACTCATTGTCAGCGTACGGAGTGGCGAGGGACCACGAAAACTTTTCGAGAGCCGGGGAGAGAGAGCGTTCCTTTAATTACCCGGAGTTTCGAGTGCAATCGTCCTTTCCGCGCCGAGTTTCCCTATCGCCCTCCCCGCCCTTCGGAAAATTCCCTCCCCCGCGACTCTTCTATTCCGGGGAAGTAATAAAATCAGCCCCGAGATAAACTGACCTTCCTAATACGGACCCAGAGATTAGCCAAGTTTCCGAGAGTTTCGCGATCCACCGAGTTTCGGGCAATAATTTCAGCCGTGAAATCTCCGGAATGCCGTAACGCGGTGGATACGCCTCGCGTCCGAGAAATCGCGCCGAGGAACTTTGCGATTTATTAATCTATTTATTAAGCTCCGCATAGTTGCGTTTATTAGTAATCAACCGTGCATCGCGTAAACGAGTCGATGCGCATTCGTAGATCCCTCGTTGGAAATTATCTCGGCCAGTCCCTTTCAATCCAACGGGAGAGGGAATTCCATAACTTTGCGATTCCTCCGTCGAGTAGTCGAACAAACATCCCCTCCCCCCCCCCTCCCTCACCCCCCTTCATCACTCTTCCAGACGGAATCGATAATTTCTGGATCGTCGACGTCTAGGGCCAGCGCCGTTTGGATTCGTTAAGCGTTTTTGAAACGGACGTTGCGGACGAGTCGGGAGTAGGAGCTTATCAATATGGATGTGTTTAACTCGCTGCATAATGGAGGAATCACCCGCCATTTCTCTCGAACCAGAGCGATCATTGATGTACGAGACGTCCGGATGGAAACTCGATTAACCGGAATCTCCACTTGGCGAACTAATTGAAAGAATCCCTTCCTCTCTGCACCCCCCCCCCCTTTCCCGCGTCCTCTCACGAAAGCTTTCGTTTCGTTTCTCTTTCAACTTTTTCACCGCTTTTCAGCGAAAAGAAGGAAAAAAGATATCAAGGGTTCTCGCTTTGTCTTTAATCTTTGCGGACTCTTCCTTAAGCCGTCCTTCCCCCGCAGTATCGGGGCGAGGAAAGGCCGGGGGAAGTTTATTTGAAAAGCCGCCCCGCAATAATTATCTTCTTCATGGAACTTTGGAAGCGCCACTCGCTTCGATTCGCGATATTCTTATCGAACGAGTTCCTACTCGATGCTCCCGAATAATCGAGCCGATCGTAACGCGTATAACCGTTCCGGCCATTCGGCGAGGTTAATTTTCTTTCGAAGGTCTCGTCTACGCGGAACTCTGCGTCCCTTCTCCGAAGTCTAAGTGGAGCAAATACGTTTTGGAAGCCCGTGTCTCGGTTAGTCGCGCGGCGTCGAGGATAACGACGAAGACGACCGACGATCATCGGGAAGGGCGAGTAGAATTAAGCTAATCATTGTTGTCCGGCAAATATTTGACAAATACTCCATTCGGTTTCCATCGCCATCTCTAATTTACCTTCCCCTCGAGCTTCCGTAATTGGGAGATCGTCTCGCTAATTAGTAGCCAGAAGGGTACCACCTGCGATCAGCGAATTCCTGCCGCGGTATCCTGACGTAGAACGAAGTGCAATCGCTATTTGGGAAACATCGTTTTCCATTGTTTGATTTACTTCGAGGTGGATCGAGATCTCGGTTCGCGAAGCTCCGAACGCGCGTTCTGTTTGTGGACACTGTAAATGCATTCTTGGCGATGCCGCGTTGCATCCGTGGATCTTTCGGAACTTTCGTTTCTTCCTCTCGAAAACGCTCCATCGATCTTCGATTTGTTGTTCGTGAAGTCGTTGCTCTCGTTCGGGTAGCGCCATTCAATTGAGGGAGTTACGTTAAATAAATTCATAGCATTCAGTCACCTCGATAAAGTAATGTATGACGGAAATAAATGGTTTTAATTTTTTAATTGAACCACGCGAACGTCACGTCACGTCATGCGTATCAGACACACACAGTCTCCGCTCATCACAGATACGATGGTAGCATATAAGTTCACGTGACTTGACAATAGTGTGTTTCCAGCTTTTCATGTCATTTTTTTTGTCATTCTCAAAAACAAAAGGTTGTCACCCGTACGGCGGCCATTCTCTGGCGTACCTGGCAACGTATAACGAACTCCAACAATCAGGGGCGTACACACAAAAATCACTTCACCACATTCAATTTCAATCGCAATTCTGTAATAAAAGGCCGAACGATTCATCGTAAAAGGGATTTCTCGATGCCATTTGACTTTTGTTTGAAATGTTTGTTACGGTCGATCGGTGTATCCAGTATACAGCTTTATCTATTTAACAAATCCTCAAAAATTAGAATTACAACTGTATTCGTATTTCTCTCGTCTAGTTCCCCCGACAGATGAGCTCGTCATCTCGCTGTTTCTCCACGGTTATTTTTCATAATTATTCCTCGATTCAACGTTCATGCGCGGACGGAGCTTCGTCATTTTCCCCGCGAACTTTAGTCTCTTCAGGCTTTTCTTCCACGAGAGCACAGAGGGGGAATTGCTTCTCCTCTCGCTCCAAACGCAAACGAGCATAAACGCGTCCATCGGTGCTTCCCTACCCCTTTCGCGCACCATCTTTTTTCATTATTTACCGTAAATTGCGAATGTCTCGCGGAGTTTGCCCCCGTACAAAGCGATATCCGTTTATATTTATTTACCCATCCTACGCGCAACCTACCTCCTCTTTCCCATAATTCTCTCGTCTCGTCGTGCACGTCGCGCGATACGATTATGCGAGAGAGCGTCGCGCGCGCAAGACGAAACGCAAGGCAGCATGAATGGGAGGGAGAAGAAAAAAGGATTTGAAAGTACCTTACGGTACTGGGGTAGGTCGGGGGCGGTGGAGGTGGGGGGAAGGGCGTGGGAGGGTTGAAGGGGAACGAGAGAGCGTTGTTAGGCACGGCACATTCACGCGTATTCGTACGCGTGGCAGTTGTTCGAGAGCGAGCGCGAAGGATATTGTGTGTTTTCGCAAACGTTTTGCATTGTCGCCGGGGGCTATTCACGAGAGCACCCGACGAATATCGCGTTCGCGTAGCGAGTCCTCGGTGCATTCATGGCTAAAATATATATGAAAGGGAAGCGCCCGTTGTGCCGGGGGGTGGAAAGCTGTCGAGCGAGCGTAGAAGCCTGCCACGACGAATGGAAACTCGAACGGATGCGAGCTTTAACTACGACGCGAGTTTTCTCCCGGTTTTATGGCCGGCAGATTATATTCGCGAAGTTCGGACGTTACGTAGCGGCGGATAAAACGCATGCTGGGATTTTCGTTGGCTTCCGTAGCCACGACCGTTTTGCCGCCTACCGTATTTTTCTCGCGTGGAACTGCCGACCTCAGATCAGACGCTTCCGGTTTGCGGTTTAACCGCCCACGCTGCCACGGACGAGATATCTCGCCATGCGATACCGTTTGTGCGGTGCCACGGACGAGATATAAATAAAGACAATTAAATTTAGCCGTTTATCAAAGAATTGAACATCATCGTTGTTTATACACAATATGTTTGAATTCTCGTTTCTTGCTACTACTATTCTACTATTGCTACCTTTATTGTGGGGTGGTAATAATATTAGGACTATGCAATGTCGAGGGCATGCAGCGTGAGCGTTGAAGGTATGCGTGAGAATGTATGTGTGTGGAGGCGTAGAGCGGGGCACAGCGGTACGAGGCCCAACAAGTCGCAGTCGAGAGTCGAGAGTCAAGTGTCGAGAGTCGAGGGGTGTGTGTCGAACGTCGGAGAGTAAAAGTCATAGTCGAAAGTGATAGACGAAAGACGATAATATTTGTCGAGGCGTTTTTGTATTTAATCATTGTAGTTTTAAATATATGTATATTTAAATCTATATATAAAGCTATTCCGAATTTCTAAGCTTTAATCCCACATTATAATTACTCGTGAAGAGTTTAAACGAAGCCTGAAAGAGTGATTC
The DNA here is from genome assembly GCA_933228935.1 of Pemphredon lugubris. Classification (NCBI taxonomy): domain Eukaryota; kingdom Metazoa; phylum Arthropoda; class Insecta; order Hymenoptera; family Crabronidae; genus Pemphredon; species Pemphredon lugubris. Next base: position 51,967,944 of record OW121817.1, on the reverse strand, counting down.
CAACATTGTAAGTGACTTTCTGATATAAAAACATCAACACAAAGTTATCTAATATCCCGCCCGTGGCATTCTACGAACGGAATTGCATCGCGAGATATCTCGTCGATGGTAACGAAGCGGCCAATGCAATCGCTCGATCGAGCGGTTGGAGTTTATCTTGGCATTTTTCGAACGATGCTTTATTTCCGACTGCCCTTGTCGATCCGTCGTCGTTGCGTCGACGATCTTTCCCTTCCGTAGCTGATAAAAAATAGTTTTTTTCTTTCTATTTTTTTTTACCCAGCTCGGCGCGGTTTTTCGGGGGCGCTTACCAGCCGGAAATAAATTTCGAAGTGAGAATCGCTGGGCGAAACGGAGAGAGCGTTTTCCGTCCGCGGCAAATGTTGACTCACCGCCTCAACTTTTCTAATAAAACCGCGTTTCATCTCGTTCCCCGTCGAATAGTTTCAGATATTTTGGGCGAATATTTTAATTCTCGACCGACGCATTCGGCGGTAATTTGCATTAGCATTCTCGTTAATCCCGCGCGGTAATTCGCTCGCAACTTTTCCCTTCCCCATCCGTAGAATATTATCAATTATCTCTGCAACCATGTTCAACGGAATTCGTCCCCCGCGGCGGTAAATTTGAGACAGAAAAATCAAATCGATCCCCGGCAAATGTAGGCTACGTATCGCGAAGCGTACGTATTGACTCTTCGAAGAAACTTTTTTAATAAGGGCCAGACTTTGTCTTCGTTTACGCTTTTTCGTTTTGTTATCGATCGCTTCGCTCGGAACTCGGCGTACGAGTGCCGCGAAGGAACTCAAAGTCCCCCCTTGTCGTCTTTTTTCCTCGCCATCCTCGATAAAGTAAAAAAGAGCAGAAGTTTATCTTACACGGATATCGTACCATCCGTCTTGGCGTTCGGATCGATGCCGATATTAATATTAAACCTAGCGTCGTTCGTTTCCGGGTTCGATGCCAACTTTAAATCATTCCGAAGCCGAGGGAAATGTGATTGAAGAGAAAGAGACTACGGAGTACAAACCGACCGGCTGCCTATCAATTTTTAAGGGACGGATTTAAGACTACTCGCACGCGACGTTTGAAGTTTATGAAAATGTAATTAAAGAAAAGCTGGGTAGGATACACCTGTGAACGATCGCACAGTTCATTTCAATTGGTTTGACAAGTATGAAATTTATAGTCAGTCTTACTCTCAACTTTGACAAACTACTGTTAAAGTTGACAATAGGACTCATTAAAAATTTCATCTTTTGAAAAACTATTATCGAAATTGACAATACGACACACTACAAACTTCACGCTTAGAAAGCCAATATCATTTTATCGAGATAAGATCATTTTCAACGACGCGCACGCCTTTACGCAAATTCTCTCGCAAGAAACGCGATCGCTTGACGGAATGGCATTATCCGCAAAGCGGAGTTTCGACTACGGTCCTCCGGCTCTTCGGTTAGACGCGCGTCTCTGCAACAGACGCGCAAAACACCGTGGCTGTTTGTTTTCGGTCAGAGTACACAGCGATGGCGACGGCTGGTGGTTTGTATGCTTATGGGTACGAGAGACGAGAAGGAGAGTAGGTTATCCGGGAAGGCTGTGCTTCGCTCGGTGCCTCTCCGGTTCCCTCCTCACGGTTTTAGATTACAGTCTAGAACGCGGGCGACGCCCGAGACACCAGCCATCCAACCCTTAGCCCGCCGTCTCACCCCCTTTAGCCAGAAACAGGCGTCGTTTCGGCGCCGCAACCCTCCGCTACGGCCACTTGCGAATTATAAACAATACGTTGCAGCCTGCGTTTGACGCGCGGCGGAGAAACAGTTTGGGTGTATGGTACTTGCGGTATGGGGAATAAACAGAGGGGAGGGAGGGATGCTTCTGTCGATAAGTCGTATATTACGGCTGGGAAATAAAGCAGGTTGATGGAGAAGTTAATACAGAGGGAGAGAGGGAGAGCATGGAGTGCAACGAGTTTTCCGGTTGCTCGAACCCCGTGCCGCGAGCGGAGTCAATTTTACATGGAGAGTTTTCGCGGTGCATTTGTATTCGGGTTAACAGGGAATTTGGGAAATAACTCGGCAGCTCGAACGTATAATCCGGGAAATTCGTGGCGATTTTCCCTCGGTATTGAGAGAGCCCTGTTTATGGTGCTGAGGGGTGGGGAACGATGGAAGGACTCGCGAACACGATCCACGGGAAGAGGATTTAAAATTTAAAGGATCGTGGAAGGAGGATCGTGCAAAGGATTCGTACGCCCGATTAGACTTGCAGTGGCCACTTTGGTCCTCTCTATCCTCGATTCTCCGTTATTACTTTTTGGCCTCTTCTCTCGCGTTGGAGGATCTTGTTTTGGAAGTTGTCCCGCTCATCTAACGAATTATTTATTCCCGTTTCGTTAGGAATATTTGTAGAAGAATTCCGTTTGAAATAAGGTACATCCAAATTCGTCAGAAAAGTCTTCTTTCGCGAGGGCGCAATTTTTGGATCAACGAAAGAGAATAAAATATAATAGATAGCTGATAAAATAGATAAATAAAAATAATTCTAACCTCTTCTTCGTACTTGAGATTCTTGTTTTGGACGTTGTCCAGCTCATCTAACGAATTATTTATTCTCGTTTCTTTAGTAATATTTGGAGACAACGTCCGTCCGATATCGCGCCCAATTCAATTCGTCCGACGTATCTTCTTTCGCAAAGCCGCAATTTCGCGATCAAGGAACGATAATAAAATAGCTCTGCAGTATTTATCTCACGTAACGGGTAACATCAATTTCAAAGTTAGTTTTTTTTTGGAGTCGTTGGATTCTTTTTTCGATTAGCCACTCGCTTATCTGGTTGGAAATGCACTTACCATCCCCCCCTTTCTTCCCCCTCCCGTACCATCAGCACCGCATCTCTCTTCTATTTTTCTCTCCTCTTTCATTCTGTCTCCTCTCTTATCTCTTTCCTGTAATGCAATCCAGTCCAGTTCCGCCAGGCAGCGGAGTTGTATCCTGAGAAAAAGTAAATTCGCGAAGGCCGACGTCCGTGCGCCGTGGGCTAGGTTAGCGGGAAATTGAATTTTCGTCCTTGACGCCTCGAAGGGTCGTGCTTCGACGATCGTTCCAGCCCGTGGGTAGGTCCTGGAACGTCTACATTTCTGATCGCGGAGATGTCCTTTGGGATCCCGCGAACCGACGCGACGCGACGGTGTTTCGCCGCTCGGTCGATCCACCCTCGCGATCTCGATTCACGATCGGGATGAGCAACTTCTCGATCTAAGATTTCCCTTTCCGGCGTCATTTCCTCCCGAGGACGCGCTGGATATTTGATTAGCGGATACCGGATATTCCACGCTTCCACGTCAGACCGCGGGATCGATTTTCATTTTCCATTTACGTCGCGCTCCAGGATATCGTTCGTTCTCGAGACTCGAGCGATCGAGATATCGGGAAACGCGACCTATTCCTTTCCAGACCACGCGCGTTGTACTCGTCTTACCTTTGGATTATCAAATCGTACGATGGAACGAGTTAAGCACTTGCCGCGCTAAAACGTCGCGACTGCGACGCGATTCCCAAAGAAATAGCTTTCGCGTCACGTGCAGCGCTGTTGGTTTTTATTTCGAACCTAGAATTCTTGTATCGGCGTGACTACGATACGAATCGAACGATTCCGTTTCCAACGCGAGAAAGAATTTTTTTTTCTTTTATCCGATCCCAGTCACCAACAATCCAAATCCTCCATCGGATTTCTAGTTCTAACGCAAAATCACCATCGATCGAATATCGCTAGGATTGTTTAGCGTCGGATTATTTGTCTCGCGCGCGATACGCCTGCTGGAATTTAGTTTTGTCGATTCGTGCGTAGTTTGTGGAATGCTCGTACACGGAGTTTCGTTCGGGACGTCGCGTAAACACATGGGCGCGCTAATTCCTTGCTCCTCCGAACACTCCGGAACTTTCTTCGTATTGCCGGCAATGCCTACGCGCAATGCGTCGTCACATCGCGCCAAGTTTACTATCGCGTGCGCTCGATATGATACACAGATATACGAAAACTTCATCCGAGTCGTTTACCGCGATTCGATTCTCCGCCACTGACGCGGGACTCGAGAATGGCTTCGCTAATTTTCACGGCGCTTCTTGTCACGTCACGCTCGCGATCTCCGAAGTCCTCGAGAACTCTTGCGTCGCGTCTCGTCAAATTTCCGGCCAAATTTCGTTGAACCATCCATCCGTCTCGTTTAGGCGAACTACGTGTCTCTACGCGAAGCGACAGCACTTTACTTAATGCAATTAATGACTCACTTAAACGTCTTGCTCTGCCGTGGGTCCGTTGGATCCCTTTAAATTGTACATTCCTCCCTACCCTCCCCCCCCCCCCTCTCTCTCCCACTCTCTCGAGTCAACCCCGAATTTCCGTCTGCATCGATAAGTCCCGGCGGGTCCTTTAGTTTCGTTGTTAACGAGAGTCTGCGGAGTAATTAGTGATTCATGAATTGCAAAACCGAGTGCCCTCGACCTCGCGCCTCGCTTTTCTCGTAATCCCTTCAGGAAATTATTAATGGTAAGAAACAACGGCGAGGTTCGTTCGAACCGCCGATATTTTAGGGCAGAAAAGTCGGTGAAGCGCAGATAAATTTTTTGAAACCAGTTTTCACTGAAACGTCCTAGCGTCAAAATCTACGTACAATCGTTGACATAAAGTTAAGAGATACTTAGTATCAACGCATTTTTTCACGATCTTAAATCTCAATTTTCAATGGAAGATCGCTAATGAAAAAGAAAACTCGCAGGAAACACTTGTCTTAACTTTCCTCCGTGGGTCTATTCTTCGTTCGTAGCGATCCACGAATTATTCGAACGATCGTCAAGTTGAAGCGATCGATCACACTGCGAAATCAGTTCGCCCAAATTATAATCACCCGTAATCCATGTCACCTCTCCACTGCCGACGTCCCACCCCCGTACGACCAAGACGCATTGTTTGATCTCAACCCCTGGCTTTCCCGTTGCACGAACGGGTGGCTCGTACACCCCCGTCGGAACGGCTGTTACGAGGTTTCCACAGCTAACGTCACTCGCCCCCCCCCCCTCCCTCCTCCCCCACCCCCCTTCATCTTTGTTCCCATTTCCATACCTATTCCATTACCTGGCAAGTCTGAGCCGGCCTTGTAATCTAATAACTAATCTTGCCACGACGGGGTAGGTCGACCGAGCAACGCATCTCGGGTACGTATAGAGCAACGGTGTTTCGTTGGAGTGGTAGGAGGAGGGGCAAAGGAGAAGCGGTGTCGAGTAACCAGACAGCGCATAATCGACTGCATCTGCATAAACTCGAATCTCGCTCTCGGTTCTGTTCCCTCTTTCGGTGATCGGCCGTTGACTCGAATCTGCCGTGGGAGGAATTATGCGAGTCCAAAAATATTGTTTACGTAAGGGCGGGTTTTCGTAAGTGATTTTAGATTCTTCAGGATAATACTATTGATAAGGATTTTGTCTCACGCAGTTACGCCGATACGTGACGTTGCTATAAAAGCGCTCGGAATGGTCTGTCAAGAAAAAAACTGTCCGGAAAAAAACGTCGCATCAAAAAATTCGTGCGACAAGAATGTCTGTAAGAATGATTTTACTTCAGGTTCAATTGCATAATAGAAGTGTATGAACATTATTTAAGGTTGGCTGCGTGCCTCTATAGTCGACTTAATTTATGAACAGAACGCAACTTTCGAATTTCGACTCACTACATCTCACTCTGAATCACTCTCGTCAACGACTGTTGAAAAAATCTTCGTCCTGAGAAGTTGCAGGAATCTGATACGACTCTTCCACCGTGCATCGCTGAGTTTTGTAAAACTTTCGGACGGTGCGCGTACATACGTTCGCCCGTGCCAAAGCAAAACTGTAAAAATTTATAACGTGTAGGGAGCAGCTGAAACTTCAGCCTCTCGCGCTATAAATTATCGAAATAACGATTTATAACGATGAGAGAACGAGACTCGAAGCCACGGTACCGCGCGTCTCTGTACACGGTGGAGTAAGTATTGTTTCGTACGCAAGGATCGTATCGTTTTTATTTACGACCCCGATAATACCCCGAACAATCGATTCCCCATCGAACTATACGCGGAACGGCTTAATCGAGATTCGAGAATGGTTACCGGTTATCGCGCTTCGAGTCCTTCACCGTCGCTTTGCGCGCAATCCCGTTTTCATTAATCTCGTCGTCGTACCCGAGTTACCTGCGCGAATATTTCCTTTTTTAATTTTTTTTCTTCTTTTTTTGCAAGGCGTTAAACGGCGAAAAGCCGACCAGGATATAACGAAACTCCGTAGAAAGCGATCGCGCGGGAGTTTTCCCTGGATTTTTGAATTCCCGTGACAGCTGAGTTTTCATCGCTGTCCCGCCGGGGATTTATAGAATCGCTAGTTATTTCCTGAAACTGTCGTTGACCGCGCGAAAAGCTTTTCTACCTCTATCGTCGCGCCTCCCCATTCGCAGAAAGTTATAAATATACCAGTGTCGCTTTCCCAATGACGCATTCAAACATGTTTCCCCGACTGATTTCTGCATAGCTTTTCTTTTTGTTCCCGCCGCGTACTCGTCGCGTCATCGATGCTTCAACGATAACGAACAAACCGTATCCACGTTGAAATGAAAGTTTCTATGTTTTCCGCTGCGCCGTCTGAATTTTCGGTTCTCGCTGCCGAACGATTTTCCCGTGGAAATGTAATGGAGAGCGGGAGAAAGAGGGAGAAAGGGGAAGTGCCGAGATATCGAATATGTCGGGAATAATACTGATTTCGTTAAAAGAGAGACGTGGGGTAAAGCTATACCGGGTATGAAGTTCGGCTTCTACGAGGGAGATGCTCGTCCGGAAAATAAACGAAACGGAAGTACAGCTATATGAAATTTTTACCTCGGAAAGGAACCGCCAGCGGCGCGGCAGAGCGCAGCGAGATGTTCCGTAAAAACGGACGGCAGACAAACGCGTCTCTCGGCGTTGAATCATTTTCCTGGATTTTTCTTCCACCGGAACGACGCGAGACGAATCGTGTTCGTGCCAACGATCGATGCGCACTCGATCCATTTGGATTTTCTCACCATGTTACATTTTTGATAATAAATTTGTAGCATCAGGATATTTCAATCTGCAATTACTGACCCAACGACGGAAGTGTAACTCGCGCCGAAACTTCGGCATCAAGAGACATGGTCTTGTCTCGGGCCAAGTACAAGTACGCGAGACTAGACTTTGTATCTTTACCGGACATATTATTTTTATAAATAATTGTAGATTATATCTCATCATCTCGTGCTCTAGATCACATGTAGTACCATTAAAAAGATGAGCACGGAGACGCCGCAGCTCAGAAGTCGTTCAAAAATCCGTCAGTCAGTCACCAAGTATATCAATTTGCAACATGCACGTTATTCATAAACTATACCTTGTTAGACAAAATAAGTGTGTCATCGGCATCGCACCACTCCACTGTTCCAAAATGCGGTATAACAGTGCGAATAAAAAGAGAACTTCTTCGGGAAGAAATCAGCGATATCTCCTCGGTGGCTTTAAAAAATGCAAATCCGATGGGAGCATCGCAAACGTGGCGAATAGGAAGAGAGAAAGGGGTCAGGGTAGGCCTAGATACATCTACCGGTTTCCTCCGTGCCTCGAATGCTCGAAAAACTGGGTCGAATATCCGCGGCCGCCTTTTCTAAAGCTTCCGAGGCGTTTCGGCTCGCGGCGCTCGCTCGGGAGAAAGAGCTTCGAGCGCTAATTAAAGGGGCTATTATACTGCGAGGGGAAGTTTATCCCCTGTAGCCTTCCTCGCTGATATTTCGCCTGTCTCTCGGATCGTGACTTCTTGCCGTAGGTCAAGTTCAAGATTCCTTACGCTCGATATAATCTTGGGTTCCTCATCGGCCGAGAATGATTCTCCTGCTGTGGGTTTTGGTACACGTTGCATTTTCAATTCCCACGTACGCTCGATGTGTGTAATCAGTTTTTTATCCGTCGTGAAAGGTTTTAATAGAATACACGTTGAAGTACCGCGAAGGCATTTTTGCAGCCCTCGTTCGATCGCTCGTGTCGTTTAAAATTGTCGGATATTAGCTGTCAGAGGGTTTGCCCATTTTTAAAAGTCACGATTTCTCAAGGTTTTGAAAAATTGTATAAATTGCTTTGGAAATTCGTCCAGTCCTTCCGGGTAATAATATTTCACTACCAATATTAGAGAGTTTACAATAATTATTTCAACGCGAGTGATCGATACAAGATAAAATGTAATAAGCGAAGGGTCAACTTTGAATATTTTCTCTTCGCCCTGTCAAGTTTGAAATATCGAAAGGCAGAGAAGATTGAAATTTTTGAGTGAATAACTTTTGAGAGTATGCGAATGGACGGTCACTACTATGAAATTGTTGTACGTACACGAGCCGCCGATTGTGGCAAAATTTTATCGAAATCAGGTTCTACGAAGTTGGAAGGATTTCTTATTACCTTCTCTTGCACGACCTACGGTCTTGGAAATCGTACGAAGTTCCCGCGAAATGTATTCGGAATCGCGATCTTCGATTCCGAATCGGAAAAAGGGAGAGAGAAACGATCGCGAGAAACGTATCCATTCTCTACCGCGCTCTCTCGGCCTCTACCTTTTTCCATCTTCCTGACAATAGAAAAGAGTCTTCTATCCTCGTACATTCCTCGCTTCTATTATCGTTGACGTTCGTACCTTCCGAGACGTCCCGATTTTCGAAAAGTAAGGAGTTCGGAAGCGGCGTTTCTCCCTACCTGCATTGTTCGCGGAATTGTTTGTCGAAGTGGGATCGTAGAACAAAGTAAAGGAAGAAATAAAATTCACCCCTCTCTTCGCGCAATTGCGGTTGGTAAGGGGGATATAGTTTTTCCCACTTTTCACGGGAAAGCCCCCGATAGCTGGGCCGTTTCCTGGTCGCGACAAAGGTTCAAATTGAATCGTTCATTCGATTCAGGAGTGAGATCGATAGAAATGAAATCTCGAAAGGTATGTAAAGTAACGTGAGCGGGCGATAGTTTCTCTTCGGATTCGACGAAACAACCGCTATATATTTTCATAATGTCGATATCACATTTTACGAGGGAACAGCGAGTTTGAGAAGATCCCATCTCTTTGTTCCCTCGTAGTCCTCTCCCCTTCTCTAATTAGATTTAATAACAATTCTGGCCTATACTCGCGTTATACTCTGCCATGTAGAACAATGGGTGTCAAATTGATCTCGCTGCAATTTTCAAGGAATTATTAACAACCGCGTCTCGGAGGATTCTGAAATTCTATATCCAAATGTAGCTTGTTCCGGGGCTCGTATTTCCTTTCGTTGCGCGGTTCGTTCGTACAATCGCGTTGAAATTTTCTTTAAAATTTCGGTCTCGTGCCGTCCCGTAGGTAGACCCTCGTATCGTCGAGTAGACATTGAAACGACGTTAATGGAAACAAGATTCACCTGATCCTCCCCCTCAACCTATGCATCCCCAGGCTCCCGTTAAATGGATTCGAAACCGTCTTACGTCCCAGCAGCCGTCTTCTCCGATGTCACGGAGTTTCGTCTTTCTCGCCTACCCTGTCCGTGACTATTAATTACTAGTCTCTTCGTTACTCTTGACTTTATTATTCGTGGGTAACTCGTGCCCGTGCACTGGATGGAAGCACAAAGGTGGAAACAGGGAGAGAGAGAGAGAGAGAAACGAGGAGCTCGGGAGTAACCGGGTAAGATAAATGGAGAGACAATCGGACAGGGGAACGAATGGATAAATGTGTAGGTAGAACGATAGGTATACGCAGAGTGGTAGAGTAACGTGAAGATGAAGGGAAAGGGTGGGGGGCGAGTGAGGAAGAGAGAGGGAGGGAATCAGTTTCAACTGTAATTGGAAGAATCGATTTGTGTTGCGACGCCAAGCGTCGTTGCGGAGTCTGGCGTACTTTCTAATGAATTTTCAGTGCAATACGAGGACCAGTTCGGATTGTCGCTCGTATTTCGCGCGCGGAAAGACGAGTACCCCGACTGGCCGGAAATACTAGAACGCGCGGGTGCATCGGGGTCATCGTTATTTTCTCTGTCCGTGTGAATGTTGCGCGTATGTGCGCGAGAAATGAGGTAGTCGATCATTTCTGTTGATGGCAGAATTTCGCGCACCACGGCGCCCACCGTCGCGTTATTAAATACCAGTATCGAGCGAAAGTCAGGTACGAGTTAATTAGCCGCAAATAAATGTTATGGCTTCGTTGGTCTGCACGAAATACAAGTACGAAACGAGACTCTGTATTTATAGCGTTACGATTGCCCGGTAATATCTATCGGGAAAGTACACGGGTCAGGGCTTGTCACTGGACGAGTATAGACAACCAACGCTGTATTTGTTTGACGGAAAAATAGTTGAGACAAAAGTCGCGTTGCATGCCTCGCTGTGTACAACGAGATCGATTTTTAAAAGGGCTTGGAAAATGGTTAGCAAACCAGCTCGTTTCATCCCATTTTTTTTTTATTTCACTCGCCGATGCGGGCTAAAAGTGGCGTGTCTCGCAAAAAAAAAAGCTGTGCGCGATTATCGACGATCCGGGTTAGCTAATACGCGAAACAAAAAGCGAAGATTAGGTAAACAAAACCCTGTCGAGCGCCGCTCACGATGAGCTACTTTTTTTTTTTTAATTTTCTACGTTACGCGATACGAAATACCGTTCACCGAACGTATTTTAATTTATTCCCCCTAGCCTCGGCGCTCACCCTTCATCTTTCTCGCGAATATCGTTTATCTACGATAGGTAAAAGAGACTTTATTATTTCTTTTTTTTTTATCGGAAACTGTATCGCCGGTGAAAATTCCAGAAAAAACGGCAACGCACTTAACGAATCGGCCACGCACGAGCAAACAGAGGTCCGCGGGCGCAATTTTCGTCTAAAGTGGACAAACCTTCCAGCCATAAATGAGACTGACCACTCGCGCGATCAATGGAACTCGCCCCACCCCGGGCGTAGGTAATTCGTAATAAAAGCTTCTCCTAGCGAGCTTAATTAAATGCGCTCGCGCGTTCACGCGGTAGAAGGGCTAAAATCGCGGCGTCCGCGATCCGCTTTTAACGTTTCGAGCTTTTAACGTCGTCGCTCCGACCTCCTCCTCCTCCTCCCTCCCCCCGTTCTCTCGCTGCATCCACAAAAGCACGCTCCTCGCGTTCCATCGCTTTCCAGATTTTGTTACCTGCATTCACCGCTTCCTCGTAATTATATCAAGTACTTCGCTCTCGCGGTCGCGAAGGGACATTATACAAAATTCCCTCCTCCCTGCCATCACCGATATTTCGACACCGAAATGGTTCTATTCCATAGCGCCCCCCCCCCCCCGCATATTCTGGAAACCGCTGCATAGCACGAGTATCGGATAACCGTAACGTTAGGTGCTTCCCGACGCTTCGACGGAGTGGTGCGTCCGACTACGTTGCGATAGCGGCTAACGCGCTCGCGTTTCGTCGACGATTCGTTATACCGGCGTTGGAACGAACGAGCAGTCGGGAGTAGCGAATCGGAAACTATACTAACGATAAAAAGCAAGTGTCGCGCAGTCGAGTAGTTACGGTTCTCGTGATCGACGAGGATCCGGGGGAGTCGGACGTTAAGTTTACGGCGGTGGATAACCGGAGACGTCGTCGGGCATTGAACGCGGTTCGATGCCGCGAGTCTCCTTCGCGAGACATGATTCGCATAGTGTGAAACGCGCATCGCTGGATGCGCCAGGTAGTCTCGAGGTGAGCAGAAATTCGGTCGATTTTTGGACACGGGTCAAAGGAGATTCGTGTATCTGATTCGCGTCGCGGGAACGTGTATCTTGCCCAGCTCATCAGACTCGTGTCGTGTAAACAGTTGGGCGAGTCATCCGCCTCGCTTCGTCCAAACGTGGCTTTAGGTTAGGTATATTCGCATTGTCGACGCTCGGCACCGTCGCTCGCGATAAAGGGACGGCCCGCAACGTCGAGCCGGACCGTGACCCAGCGCGTCGTCAAACGTAACTATGGGTGCTCGTGGCAGCTGCCGTTAACGATAATCTTCGATCGAGATATCTGGTCGATCGGACGGATCTTGGTGGAATCGAATGGTGTCCAGTGCACGCGGCAGAATCGTGTCCCCGTTAATTGAGCGCAGAGATACAGTTTTAGGGAAAACTTTATCTCGCGGTACCGTTTGCATTGATATTTGAGGCGCGGCACGCTTCGTCGTTGTTTTTCTCGGAAGCTGGCATCGGTTTGCGTTTTATTACTTTTGAGAATATTGTTCGCGAGCGCTGATAGAATCGTTTTAAAATTCAGATCCTTTCGATGTCAGACATTTAACATTTTGATTATAGTATAGCGATTGAAATCGAATGGGGCGAAGTGATTTTGGTGTGTACGCCCCTGATTATTATAGGTTGTTATATATTGTCAGGTGAGTCAGAGAATGACGCTCTTTTAGTTGTGAGAATGCCCGTTGGCTACTTCTTAGGAAGCCTCGCGCAGATAATGATACGGGAGAGTCACGACTTTAATAATTTCAATTAAAAGCACTACTTTCTTTCTTTCATTTAGCCCAGTCTACTACACGACCGAGTTTGTACTCAATCAAAACCGTGCAACATCCATCCGAATTAATGGTTGACCTCGGAGATTAAATATCTGCCGTTGAATGATCAACCCAGTTTTATTAAACGCAGAATCAATTGCCTCACGTGCAGGAAAAAACCGTCGATGCGGAATTTAACGCATGTATCGTTCTCCATCTGTCGCTGTAACGGTTGCAAAGTTACAGCGGTCACGTCCACGGCACGTAACCAAGTTTCTGGATACGAGTGTACTTTGGTTGCCAGAACAAATATTCGGTACATGGGATGAGGCACATTGTCCGGAGCCAGACAGGTCGGCCGCTAAAGAGCTTGCGGACGATAGCGCCCAGACAGTTTTCGAGCTCCATTTCAAAATAGTTGGGATACTATCCTACATTTAGCGCGATACTCTCCGACTGGAGTTAGCCCGAAGGAGTTATACGAAAGCAGTGCTTGTAACGACGACACTTGAAATTTATATCTTGCATTATTATTTGGTTGTTATTCGTGATAATAATGTAATGGGTAAGAAATCACTTTTGAAATAAAGTAATATAATATTGACACTGATATTTTGAATTCATATTCGCACCGCTTTCATCACGCGTGACTCCTTTATTTTTCACGAAAACAATGAGCTTGGTAAGATAATAATTCAAATTAATATTAGCACCGTCTTTCGGACGTGTCATGTTTATAATTTACGAAGCTAATATTGACACGGCGATATTTTGAATTCATATTCGTTCTGTTTTTATCAAGCGTGTCTCCTGGATTCTTTAATAACGTCTGTACGATGACATCGCAATTCCCGACTCGCAATGTCATTTAGAAGCGTCTTCCTCCACATTTGCAAAAATTTCGCAGACGCGGCAATCCGTCGAAAAATGAAATATAAGATGATTCGGTTTGCGCAAATTCTTCGAACTGTATCTTTTCCACGCGAAAGAATGCCGCTCGGCGTAAAAAGAAACCATCAGATTTGCGTGATTTATCTCGGCGAGAGGTTGATCCTTGCCTCGATCTCGGCGAGACAAATCTTCCCTCGAAACGCCGTCCTGTCTCCGAGTGTCAGGACTATAAAAAGCAAATACTTTGGACGAGTGCCCGGCTGATCCTTTCGACGAATCATTCTTCTTTACGTCGCAAAGAAATCGTTTCGACGAACGATCCTGGTTGATCGTAGTGTCTCTCCTCGCGTTTGCTCGACGTGTTATACATTGTACGCGATACAATACGATTTTTCCCGCGAAACGAGCAACGAGAACAAAGTTGGCGCGGTGAAATAATAAAAGATCCTTCGTCCTCGGACGCGTTACGTGGATATTCGCGGAGAAAGATCATTTTCCGAGATAGCGACGAAACTTTACGCGTAATTTCACGAGTAACGGTTAATTAATACGGTGCTCGTCTTATCGTAACCTCTCCAACCTTTATCGCTCACCTTAATCGCTCGATCGAGCGGCACATCGATGTCGTAGATCCAAAAGCGGAGTGATTATACCGCGCGCGGGATCGTTAATGACGACGATAAAAATCGTCCATCGGCAGAAGCGATCGAACCGTAAAACGAGTTATCAGCGCGTCGCGCGACCGTGCCGAGGTTAATGGGCAATCTAGGTCGAACTTTTCAAATTGCGCTGCCGAAATTTACGCGGGCCACCGTGTAAATTGCGTGGCCCTTTCAAAGGGTGCCCGGTCCCTTTGACAGCCGGCCAGGGATGAAGAAATTAGGGCAAAATGGAATATCGTCAATTAAAATTACCGCGATATTAAATTACTCGTAAGATGAGCGGAGGGAGAAAGGGGCCATTTAAACGCAGATATTAGTTCATTATTAAATTTATATTCGCGCTGCGTCCCTGTCATTTATATCCCTACGGCGATATTGAAAACCGTTCTCCGGTGCCGTAGGTTTTTGGAGGAACGAGGAGTCTCGATGGCGGAGCGATTAATCACATTGCCGCGCGAATATTCCTCTCGTCCCGTTTTTAAAATCGTGTCGCGGTAGATTACACTCGGAACGTATGTGTGTACGCGGGGATATCACGATGATCTCTACCGGGCGACCACGTCCCCCGTAATTTCCTTAAGGGTTCGCGGACAGAGGTGATGGATGATTCGGCTGTTTTTTATTTTCGGCGCCCGTCAGTCGTTTGTCGGATCGCCGATGTTTTCCCCCTTTCGTTTCCTTCTTATATCGCGTTTCACCCTCGTTCTTTATCCCCCCCCCCCCCCTCTCTCTCTCTCTCTCTCCCTCCCCCCATCACTCCCTTCTCGCGCGGAAGAGCGAAACGCTTGAGTAATGGAGCGGAAGAGAATAATTTTAAACAAACACCGGCTTCCCCGCGCGTTACGTCGAAAATACAGGATATCTCGCGATCCTTCGGTAAACACCGCCATCCGAGTACCTCGATGGAGGTAGACCTTTTATCTCACCAATTTTCTGATCCGCTCGTTCGATTTACGCAGATCGAAACGGCGAACGGCACGATCGCCTCTTCGCGCGAATCAGCTGGTGGCTGATTACGCGTATCGTTAACGCTCATGGGACCGCAGCGAGTTAGGAAACAATCTATCCCGAGTCCCTAACCTTCCGATGGAATACGGGGAACGTAAGAAAAATCCATCGAAGTGTAAGGAGTGGTGCAAACCGAGTACTGCAGGGGATTTATTTTGGCGTAAGTTACTAAAGGGCAGAAACTAGAATTTATTCGTTTAAAGGAAGTTTGTTCACCAAATGACACTCGGTTGTCAGAGCCGCTCAACGTCTTAACAAACTCTGCCGTTTCTTTTCAGCCACACACATTCGTTACGCACCGATATCGCAGTTCGTAACAAAAGAAATCGAAATGGTATAGAATTTCCTTAAATTTCTTAAATATAAACTTAAAAACATCACACGCCTCGTAGCATTACCGTATCTTTCTTGCATTGCCAAGGATCTAGAGAGAGAAATGGAAGGTGGGACGATAACATTTTTTGAACCGCAGCGATTAATTCGAAAGAGACACAAGTAATAAGCTCGTAATCCTCGATGATCGCCGTTTCGCGCTAAGATACGGCATTCGGCTGTAATAACCGCACGGTGTTATTATCGTTAGCGGATGTAAATTAGCGAGCAGGATATCGTATAATACCGTGGCAGACGTCTATCTCGAGTGGGCTAGTAGCGCGTCTCTGGCATTGCCACCGCATAGACGGCGAACCAGTCTCACGAGGGAAATGCGTCCGCATAAGTCGATCCTCCTGCTCCAGTTTCGGGCTTATCGTCGTTCCTTGTCCTCGGCGACGCGATAGACCGACCAATAGGAGCGCGCCGCAATCTTCACTCCCTCCGCAGGGCATACCCTTTGGCCGCGAATTCCGTGAACAGAGGAGGCGGGCGAGGCTGACTCGTAAATCCTGCCGATAAAACGTCGGTTGGTTATATAGATTTATTTATAGTGTTTCTCGCTCGAATGTGTTGGGATGAATGAGAGCAACGAGGTTTCGTCATTTTCGTCGTAGACACTCGTGGCAAGTGTCTTTAATTTTTTTTAATTGTGCCTCGAAGCTAAACATTCGTGGA
Source organism: Pemphredon lugubris (assembly GCA_933228935.1). Lineage (NCBI taxonomy): Eukaryota > Metazoa > Arthropoda > Insecta > Hymenoptera > Crabronidae > Pemphredon > Pemphredon lugubris. The sequence goes on along the minus strand of OW121817.1, from coordinate 51,951,780 downwards.
AGCGTGTCAGAAATCGATGATACGATTGGAATCGGGGGGAAAAGAGATCGCCTGGATATATATGTTTTTTATCGTCTCCTTTTGTCGCGAGAGATAACGCCGGAATCGTCCTGGAAGGACGAGGTATCTCTTATTTCTTCGCGTCCATTTCCACTCCCCCTTTTACGCCCTGTAAACGTTTATTCGCGGTTATTTTAAAGCCGTTTCGCGCGCGCGATGAAACTTTGGCGAAATCATCCACGATTCGATCTTCCGTTATCGTGGGAGAAAGGTGGAATCGTTAAATTTCGACAAACGGTACCGTGGAAAATCATCCCGCTTCTTTCCATCGCTGCGCGACGAATCGGCAAAACTTCCCTCGTCACCGTTTTCGCGGCGAGTAAAATCTATTCCCATGGTCCCCCCAACGTATTACTTTCCAATTTAGGCGAAAACGGTCGGACGGGCATATCCGCGGGAGGAAAAATAATGAAACGCAGAGCCGTGGAATCGTCCGATGTCCGATTCACAATCGACGCTACCGTATATCCGCGTCCAATGCGCCGGTGAAACGTTACCATCCACGTTCGATTGAAAGTACCCGGAATGCGAAACGTTTGATGAAAGGTACGGTTTTTGTGTTCCCTCGATTCTTTTTCATCCCCGCCCCGGGTTTCCATCCCCGACCGACTGATCTTTGGGCAGCAAAAGCTCCGCCGAATGAAAGGAAAGGCGGCTCAAAGACTCGTCTATTCGATCGATCGCGGATAGAAGGAAAGAATGCTCTCCCACTCCCCCCCCCTCCTCGCCCCTCCGAACGGCTTTCAAACATCCCGCCTGCATTTGACTTGGACGTTTTGCTCGATTCTTACTCCGTCTCCGCGTAACGACCTGTTTTCGTCCTGGCCCCACGGTAGATTTGGAAAAAGCTCTCTCGGTGCCGGAGAACGAAATTACTTTTTTTACGGCGGAAAGTTGGTCTATCGTAGGCGATCCGAGAGGATCGTTAGTCGGGACAATAGATTTTTATGTAAGACATATCCACGCTACGCTCCTAGATTTCCTTCGGAAAGTTACCATTCGCGATACGAGTTTTCCTAAAAGAGCGCGTAATACGGAGCGCGGTTAAATCGACGAACAAAAGTTTATCGTGATTCGATACATATATGTTTTTTTGTATCGCGTCAATGCTACCTCGCGCGAACTCGCGTCACAAGCGACGATTGCAAATTTGTCGGATCCTTCTGTCCCTAACGAACCGTACGATCGTTATCCGTATTCCGTATCACCGAGTTACATCAAAGTCCGTAGTCGGGACAACGATTTGGATTAAAGCGTACGACGCTCGATTGCGACGAGAGCGTCGCGTTAACGTTCGTAACGTCCGGAGATAATCTTCTAAAATAATTACTGAATTACATAAAACCGAACGACCTAGAATCCCAACAACCGTACCGAGCGTTGCCACGAACTTTAAGCACTCCGGGGGTCGCACGCTCATCGGTGCGATACAATGCAATCGTACAGTGGGCCAGGGGGAGGGGGGGGAAGGAGATTCTATTTAAACTTCCGACAACAATGCAGCGCGCCACCGCCCACTTAGTTTCGTCGGAAACATCAGCGTTAGCGGGAAAATACTGGCGAATACGAATTCTCCGTTGTTGCCACTTTCATCCCTCGATGCTTACCGCGCTCTCGTCTGTTTGCTACTTTGGCGACTCACGGGAAACCGAGTCCATTGATGCTTTGACGTTTCGCCGAACGCTATCGGAGTCGCGGAAGGTTTGAATTAAACAATATTCCATTGTCCTCCGGCGTCGCGTCGGATCGAAGGATCGTGGGAATTACGGCTGTTATAAAGATCGCCGTGTCGAGAAATCGGAAATACCGCGTTTAACCGCCCATCGGGTGTATACAGGGTGACTCGCGTAATATCGAGGAAATTCTTGACGATGGTAGAATTATTCGGGGTGGACGCGATATTTGTGGCAGCGCGAGATGCTCTTTTTTAGACTTGCCTTTATTGAGATTTCAGGCTGATCTAGATTTATTCGCTTTGGTGTTAATTATCGCGGTAAAAGTTGGTAACAGGTCGGACGGTCTTTACTTGCCGAATCGCAAAATATGTAATTGTTCGTAAAGTGTCATCATAAATCGTGCGTCGGGTTTTCAAAAAAATTAACGGACGGGCGAAACGCGAGATCTGTCATGGATAAAGCGGCCTCGTTTAAAATTGCACATTCTCGCCGTACGGGTTGGCAACGGTATCATTCGCGAATCACGGATATTACGCGAGCACTCCGTACCGTTGGCAGAAATCGCCGCGATAAATTCCTGATAGGGCTAATAAAAGAAAAAATGAACCGGGGAGAGTAGAGTTCTCGATTCGCGACCTCCGAGTGACCCATAAAATGTGAAATAAAAAGGAGTCGAAGGAATGGGGGAGGGGGCGGGGGTGTGGGTAGGGAGAGGGGTTGGTTCTCGTGGGTGCTCCGCGCGGAAGTCATCGGTTTTTATTGGTCATCGACGGTATTCAGGGCGAGGAGAACGGCACGAAGGACATTAAGGCGAAACAAAGGAGTTTGGAGCTTTTCGCTCCGTTTCCACGTCGTCGACGGCTGCCACGGGGCAAAACTATTCCAATTATTAAGCGCCATCCAGCCGCGCAAATGTCCCGGCAACTGTGATTGCCAATCTTGGGATTCCCCGCTTCCTCGACGCGGCTGGGAAAAGTATTCTCAAAATGTAGGCGAGAGCGAAGTAACTTTCGCCCGGCGACAACTTTCGACCGTATTTATTTCTCTTCGTCCATTTGAAGCATCCATTGAGTATCCATTTGCCTAATTCTTCGTCTTTTCTTTCTTTAAGTATAGGCAATGTTTTATCGAGACGATCTCGATTCGTCGAGATGGAGAGAGAGTCGCGTCTTTATTCGCACGTCAGTGACGATGTTACGAAAAGTACATTTTTGGGATATTTCGTATTTCTTGGATTGACGATTTATCGAGAATATACGATACCCCGCGTTATTTTCGAACGTCATATTTTCGTAGAACGTTATCACGACCGAACCAGCGGAAATTTTCTTATTTCCCGGCAGTCAGGCAGAATCGACGCGTTCGAAAATAACGCGTACGATGATTTGCAAAACCCTTTTGCCGCCGTTCCTCTACCTCCGTAGTCGTAGGGCGTCGGTGGAAAATTTGCGAGGCTCCCCGATTGGGAGAGATAACTCGGCAAATATTTGCCCGCGGGCCGTGTATTTTCAGCGCTAAAACTTGACTGCCGCGTAAAGGGGTCAAAGATAAAGACGCCAAGGCGCCCCCGGGAACGTCTTATTTATTTCTGCAATTCTATTGACTCACCGCGCGATTCCGTGCGAGCGCCGCGTTTTCCCTGCTGTCCCGCCCCTCTCGACGCACGTACGGGACTTACACGGTGGGGGGATAAATAAATTTCGTTACCTCGAAATCAGCGACTCCTCTCCTAATTGTCGAGCAAACAATCGCGCGAATCAACGTGCATTCAAATTGCCTCCCGCGTCGTTATTGTATTCCTCGTAATACATACCTATCGTGTATTTTCTCTATCCATCCGTACCGCGTACGTGGGTTCTGTGTAACGTCGACGGGAACACTGGAAGAATATTAACCAGTTGCGTTAGGACTTCAGCGGTCGCGCGTTTCCACATTGATTGGAATTTCGAAATTGCGCGCCGGTCCCTCTCTTTTTGTTAAATTTAAGTTCTCTTTGTATTGTACAAGGACCGTCGGTTTTTGATCCAATGCGCGTTACGGTACGCAGCTTGACAAAGTCGCGATAAGTTTTTATTCGATTAGATTTATTCCTGTATTTCGACAGACGCGACATTCACAGTTTTTTTTAACTGTATCAATTAAATAGAACGCTTTCGAAAACCGAAGGTCCGTAAAGTAATACAAGAATTCCCCGTTTATGTACCGTGGCCGAGACTCTCGAAAATATACCCGGAATATCGGCGAAATAAAATTGTTGAAAGATTCATTCCACTGGAAAAATTCGTAACTCGGGCGATTTTTAACCTATTGGAATGCAGCCAAGTGCAACGCAAAGCTGCGGTTCCACTGAGTAGCGAGAGAGCGACAAAAAAAAAGAAAAAAACAATCGAGCGTAAACGTATCGCGGACTCGTTCTCGTCGCGTTCGAAACGCTAACCCCGTCACGATTCCTGTTACGAGGGGCAAGCGGTTAAGAGGGCAGACCCTCGGAGTCGATGGAAAAAAAAAGAAATTGCGAAGAGACGAGGGGGAACGTTATCGGAGCGTGACGCAAAAAGGAGTGAAATATGTCGATCGATTTCCGCGAAAGAGGGGCAGATCGCAAAATTTCTTCCGGCGTCGCCGAGGAGCACTCAGCCCAATGAAACTTCGACGCCTGTCATTACCGGCGAGCAGAACGGTTTCTTTCTGGCTACGACGACGCTACTCTGCGCATCGTAGATTTCCCAGGGATGGAAAACTTGTCCCCCTTATTTTCGTTTGGGAGAGAGCGATAAAACGCTACGTTCGGGGCTAGGGTAAAACTGGCTTCCGGATCTCCGCGAAACGGGATCAATTTTTGAGACGCGCAACCGTACGACACTTGGCGACCGTGTGCGTAGCCGGAGGATTCATTTTTATTAACGCTTTGCTCTCCGCGATAAATTCAAAATTTCACTTCGTTGGCATCGAATTAAAAGGAAAGGTTTCCGCGGTGGAAAAATGTACGATGTTTCCCTGTTTCGCGATGTATAAAAAAGAACGTCGAAATGGTTTTTTCATTATCGGAATGAAATGTCACCAAAATGTTTTTTTTTCTCCTCATTGTGTAAAAAGTTCGGCGCCGTTCTCTTGGCTGGTGTATAAATAGACGCGAAAAGACATTTTACGAGGAATATTTCGAAAATGCGAAAATGCCGCGACGTTTACTCGTTTTATGCAAATAACTTTGCCGTCGCTCGACGTCGCTCCGCGAGCGGCGAAGAATGCAATTTATTCAAATTTCCGTTCGAAAGTCACCTCCCTGATAATTTAGAAACAATTTGCCAATAAATATATTCATAATCTCATAATTTATTCCGCAAAACCGTCGGACGATATCGAAGCGTCTCGCGGGAATATAATTTGAATTTCACTCGAGAATCTACTTGAAAATTCAAAAATAACGGATCGCTCGCTCGTTTCCCATCAAAATGTACTTCTCAAAACCGATGTTGCGCCGCATCCGGCGCATCGTTAAAAATATATTCCGTTACGAGTGGGTATGTAGTCGATGCGCGTTTTAATTAAATTCTATTACGAAAATTTGTTTGTTATTCTCCCGTTTCCCTCTGATAACCTTTGCCAAATTTGCGTCGGAGGTTCCGGAGTAGTTTTCGAAACTTCTCGGCAAACGTTATCGTCCGATCGTTTGCTTGCCCAACGTGCCCGAGGTCGAAACGCGACCATAGAACGTATATTCAAATCCTTCGTTTTGCTTATAATTTATTTCGCAAATACCGATCCAATTAACTCCAAATTACGACAGTATCGTAAAATTTGCCATGTCATCATTAAAATTTAATAACGCTAACGCTGATCTTGGCTGTGCTCCTTAATCGTATCAATTATTTGTCAAAACGTAGTAGGTACTTCCATTCCAAAGATTTGTTCTAAAAGGTCGATAAAAGTTACCCAAGTTTTTCTTTCTATAGTAATACCGTAACTTACGGTAAAGTATCGTAATCTTCGATGTCCGCCTCGTACGTTTCCTGCAGTAATATTACTTGTTGAGGTACTTTTGCCAGGAACGACCCAGAATTTAAGCAAACAAATAATAGGGATTTATCGTGATATTGCAGACGATTATCAACGGCGCGACATATCATGTATGATCGTAACGGCGAGAGACGAGACTCCTTCTCGTTCTCGGACTGCGCTTATCTCTGCACGTTCTCTGCACACGGCTCGCAAGTTAACGGAAAAAACAATCGTATCGCTGGGAAGTACCGAAGGATCAATCGCATAACCGAAATTTGTTGCTCGCAATGTCGTCTAAGCGCGATCGTTTAAAAATACTACACTCGCGCCAGTAATATTTGAATTGCGTTTACATCGAAATGGTAATCGAGATATCGCAATTCGGTATATAAACCGCAAAATGAATGTCACGCGATTTCTCGGGGGACACTGAATTCTGGAGAATGGGCGGGGGAAACCAGAGAGATATCGATCGATGGTCCGAAATGCTCCGGTTAATTTCGAAGGCTGCGCTTTGATGCGCCGACGGTAGCTCGCTAGCGGAGCCAGCGCAGAATACACAATTATTGCCGAGAGACCGTAGTTACAGGGAAACGATGCATTTGCCGGATTCACAGTCAGATTTTACTTGGTACTAATTTTCCCGTCGGCTCGCTATAATTTCCTACGTGATCGACGATGTCGGCGTGTTTACTTTGCAATTTGGGATTGCAAAACAGTGTTGACGCGTGGCCTCCATCGAGATCGCCGGGCTCGTGCCAGGTCTGCCGGAGTAAACGTCGCGTTAAATCGCACGAATTACCGCGAGGTTAATAATAATTTCAATACCAACGTTTTAAGCCTATTCGTACAGACGCGGTAGCGAGATTATTGATTTTCCTATCGCGATCGATATTTACCAATCGCGACGAAATAATTTCTGCGTTCGAACGCACTTAGCGTCAATAATGCTCGCTCTCGTATTCTCGGGTTTGGTCTTTTAGCATCAAAATTCATCATCGGCAACCGTTAGGAGGTTCGTTTCCCGATTAAACGGCATTAATAATGATTTCAATACCAACATTTAATTCTATTCGTACAGTCACGATAGCGAGAGTCTTGATTTCTCCACCGCGATCGATATTTACCAATTGCGACGGAATCCTTTTGGCTTTCAAACGGAATTAGCGTTCAATAATACTCGCTCTCGTATTCTCGTCGGTTTAACGAGACGCGTTTAGTCTTCCTGCACCAGAATTCATCGCTGCCAATCGTCGCGAAGCTCGTTTCCCGATTAAACGGCAGAGCGCGGACGAGATTCGTCGATTCCTCCAGCGAACAAAGCGATGTACTTTCATCCTTGATACGCGAGTTGACCGATATACTCTTACCGCGAACTTTACGAGGTGCCTTAATGACTTCGTAACGAGGAGTTCCCGCGGTGTCGTCTTACGATTCGGGTCAATTCGTGCCCGAGGCAATATTAAACTGCGGTCGCTTAATTGAAAGGGCGGTCTTTGGTCAATATTAATACCGGGCCGACCGACGCCGACGGAAAACTTTAAGCCGTAATCGCGGCCGACGATAACGACCGGTTTAACGAGACTCGCTATTTGAACTTGACTAGAAATTACGCGTGGGCGTTGAATTTTGCTCGAGCGTTCGTCGCTCTGATCCTCGTCGCGATCGCGAGGAGTCCCGACGATCTCGCGGAATTTTCCGCGACACCGACACCCACCCGATTCGTCGAAAACAAGTTTCCCTCGAATGTCGAGCGACGAGGGTGGGGATTCCCTCTCGAGTGCGAGAAACTTCCTCCGACGGTAATAAAATAAACCTGAAATAATCGACGGTGTCCTACGTTTTGCGAATTGCCGGCGGCCTAAATACCGTCTCGTCGGAGTAAACTCTCGAGTCCGCCCGAAGAAACTTTAACGATCCCGCTGGCATTGTGACTCGGGGCAGTAATAATCGTAGACAAAAGAGTCAACGGGAAGCGGCTGGCTCCCCAGTTTTTTTTTTCTTTTTTTTTTCGAAGTATCTTGTTGAAACGTTCGCGGATAATGCCTCTTTGAAATTCACGTTGCATAGATTTACGAGGCCGGCCGTAAAAGAACTGGCTCGCGAAAAAGGATTCGCCGGTGCGGCGCGGCGGCGGGGTATCTCGTAGCGCGGTCGTAGCGGGCACGATACAAGGGAGAGCGAGTGGCGGGGCGGCAAATTAAAGCGCCGTTAAGAATGATAATTCGCTCTTTACGATTCCACGGGATCGTCCCGCGGAACTTGGTGATTCTCCGCCTTCGCGGGGGGGGGGGGAGAAAGGAGGAGAGTCCACTCGTTACGGCGGAACCCGGTACGGTTCATTGTTAGTAAGAAAAGCCTTTCTTCTCTCATAGATATGAAATTACGTCGGATTCTTCTCCTCGGCGTCTCGTATCTCCGCCTTTTACATTTTTTCCCCCGTCCTCCCGTTGTTTTCTCCCCTGCGCTCTTAATCGCTACTATTGAGAGAGAGAGCGAGAGAGGGTGAGAGAGGCAGACGGGAGGCGGAGCAAGAATCAGAGAGAATCAGAGAGAGAGATAGAGAGAGAGAGAGGGGTGTCGTTCCCCGTGGAGAGAGTCGAATCCTTCGTTACTCGTCGGCAATTTTTTCCGCCACTTTGCCTCGTCGTTAGCCTCCAGTGGGAGGACGATTGATCCTCCGCGGATTCGAGGAGAGGACGGGGGGGGGAGAGGAGCGGGGAGGAGAGACCGTCTGTCTTTGCTTACGAGAACGGATTCGGGATCACGGGTACTCGAGATTCCACTTTGCTTCGTTATCAGCCCGGACACGATGTTCTCTCGCGGCGTTCGGCGCGAGCTAATTGAACTTTAACGAGAAGGACGCTCTCTGCTCCCCTCGCCCCTTTCCCACGGGAATTCGTCTGTAAATCGCTGGAGGAAGCATGGCGCGCGGATGAGCGCGTCCACATTGGCTTGGAAAAATCCTCGGCCATCGCGTAGGAGTGATCCTTAATGTCGCTACGGGCGGGAAAGTTTCGAGAAGTTGGGTTAAGCGTTAACGGGCGTTCAATTGCGAAACACTTGGCGCCGATTGGCTGATTCTGGTCCATTGGTTAATCGCTAAACTCCTGCAACAGCTAAAGCAAATTGCTGGAATTGGTTCTAAATTGAGTCTTATCTCTTCCCCTGTGCCATTTAGATCGTTCGAGAATCTCGCGCCAACTTGCACTTCGTTTCTTTCGTTAAGAAGTATGATCGAAGGAAAACTTTCCTTCTTTCGCACGTTGCTACCGTTCCGTGAATATTTAGTCTCGAGATGCAAGTTTTGAAATAGAAATTGAGTTTTGTTAAATTACGATTTGAGAGCCTCGTTCGGTTCGAGGAAATCGTTGCTACCATAATCGAGCTACTTTAACGTCCACGATTTTCAATTAACGCGACGTCATCGAGACACGCGAGCTTTCCTCCGAAGCTTCAGTTTCTTTCGGATCAAATTTCCTCTCGAATCTCGAACTCGATTATTTGTTATCGATCGCGATCTTAACGTCACGGGAGGTTTGCGCGTCATTAAGCCCTTCGGTTAATTAGCCGAGCCCCGGCCAATTCGCGACCGAGTCCGACCGGCAAAATAATTTATCGTTATCACGGTAGTTATCCTCGTTAAGCGTGAAAGATTTAGTTCCACGGGCTGCTTTCACCGCGAGAAGCCGACGTGTACGTAACTTCTTAGAACTGGTCTTCGGTGAATAACGATGGCCCACGCTATCTTCCATCTACCCCTTCAACTTTTACGGCCCACTTTCGCCCCTTAACGAGGATTAAGATTCTTCGATTATTTTTCCCTGCAAATGCTCGCCAATCGCGTGCCAGGATTCCCGGGGGAATTAGGATCGGTTATTGTTCGTTAACTCTCGAATCGTTGGCTGCCCGCGATGCTTTATATTTCGATATTAATCGAAAGCCAGCTCAATTTTTGGGTTGAAAGTAACGCGGCCCTTCGGCGCTTTTCGCCTCAAAACTCAACAGTTTTCAATTCGTGTAATATTCAATATTACTCCAATGGTTACGGTTCATTTTAAAATCGACTATTTCAGATCGGTCGAACCTTACTTAATATCCCGTATCATCGTTATTTATATAAAAATTCGTACAAATTAACTTCGCGTTGATTCCGCACCGCGCTTCGTTTATAATTAATTCAACGTTAACCCCGTTGAAAATACAAAATTGAATCGCTCTACAAGAGAGAGGAATAATTAAAATTCTCCAAACACGGTCTCGAATCGATAGTTTAGCTCTACGAGTACTCACTCCGGAAGCAATCCGTGATTGTTGGAATCTCAATTTCATCGCGCACTTCCGGGCTAAACGTTCGCCCCGCGAAAAGTCATTCGATTCAGACGATTGCGAATTTTCCCCGGTGTGTATCTCGGTCGTCTTCGGCGAGTGAGAAATTCTCCCCGGGATCCTTGCGAGTGAAGGAAACTCGTCGAGAGACGTCTATGTTATACGTTGGGATATTAATCATAAACACCGACGTCATTTCCACGCGGAAACGCGGCTTTCCCAGAGGGACGTGCCACGGGGATATTCGTGAACCGACTTGACCGCGCTGGATATTAATTAAGAGTCACTCGTTTCGCGGCCTCGTAACGCGAAGGCAAAGAAGCGATTCGTCTCTGTCCTTTGGTAATACCGCGTGATAAATGTACTCGGTTGCCTCTATTATCCCTCCGGCCTTCGAAGATCGTCCCGTGATGGAAAAAAACGAACCCGTCCTTGGAACTTTAATGCGAGATGGCTCGAGGAAGGATCCACGCAACACGGCGCGATAGGAATCGCTTGTCTCTAGGGTCATTACATTTGTTTCCACGTCGACGAGTCGTCGCGTCGAGGGCCTATTGATCGATCGATTTCGTTACGTCGGAATGGAACAAGGAGGAAAGTTTTTTCCCCATTACTTCGTCGTTGAATTAAATTTGATTCGATACCGAGGAATCTGGGATGGAAGAAAAGGATCTTCTCTAACGTACCGCGGCACAGTTGTTGCGATCACGGAGTATGGTTGGTGATTACGGAAATATCGAAGTTCGCTCGAGAAGTATGGTCTCTGGAAATTTTGCCGCCGGAACACGTTTTATCGTGACGCGCGCGTCACAGACGTATCGTCGGGGAAAGTGTTGTACGATGGGTAATACGGACCATTGGGTATAAAAAGTTGACAAACGTGAGACTTGGTATTACGCGGTATATATCGTTATTGATGTTTACCGTAATTCTGTAAACCTTCAGCTTGAAAATCCACGCAATTGCGCCACGATATCGAACATATTGTGGAAGAGACGAGTTTTGTTTTTAACGAAACAGCTATTTCGATCATCGTTGCGTTTACTCTCATCGATATTTACACGCGAGTTTTTTTTACCAGCCGCGCTATTCCGTTACCGAATTTTTATATGATTCTCCGTAAACGTTTGCCTTCGAAATACAGTTTTTTTTAATTTCAATTCACTCGAACATCGCCGATGTTACGGTTGTTTTTGTACATTCGAAATTCGAGAGCTCCGGCGGTCCATTTATAAAAATTGTGGCTTTAATAGCTTTTTTTTAAAGCCGTTTTAATCGAAACTAACTAAAAGTGCGTTTCGAGCTCAAAGGTTCGCGGTATCGCAAATCGAAGCGTATATATTTGAATCGGGTCGATTAAACGATAGATAAGTCTCCGCGTAGTAACGCGTAACTTTTGTTCGCTAGCGTACACGATCTTCCGGCGGAGTGTCATTACGAGGCACCTGTTTACCTGCATCTCGATCCGCCATTCTTTGCGAACGGTTTTTATTGATGCACCGACGTACGTTCGAACAAGCGGAATTCCATCGCTGTATCGTACCAACGGAACGATACCCTTATTTCGTCCGTTTTATTCCTCTCCTTTCCGTTTTATTTTCCTCTCCGTTTTGCTCGTCTATCGTTTGCCCTTGCATCGTTTCGATTCCGATATCGCGCGACTTATGTCCTCGATACGGCTCTCAGGGAATTCAAATTTACATCGATAGGACGAGCCTCGCTTTATTTGCAACACCCTTTTAACGTTTCCCGATAGTAACGCGAATCTGAATTATCTACATTTTAGGAATTTAAATTTCTCTCCCCTCGTAACTAAGCCAAATTTTGCCCATCATACGAATTCGTCCGAAAAACCTAGCGTTACGTCGAAACCCGCGATAAAGCATCGGAGTGTGGATTTTTTTAAATACCAACATAAACGAAACGGCAACCCGATCGACGGTAATGCAATAGCGGTAATCGCGATCCTCGAACGTTATTGATCGAAGCTACGATCGCACTCGCACTATGTAAAAATAAACACGTTATTAGACTTTCCTTCCACGCATCGCGGTACACGCGACACAATCTTTTCCTCGACGTCGCTTCGCTCTACCCGAACGCGTTGTTTTCACGCGTGAGAAATTCCTCCGACGTCCCATACAGTCGTTACACGCTCCGACACGAAACATTTCGCTTACACGCGTCGCCCCTGCATTTCCCCCTCGACGACGTCCCGATACGCTTCGTTTACTCGCGCGTCCCGTTTCCTCGAAGGACGCCTTCGATTGCCGTCCCTTTCGATCCTCCGGGCGAAATTCCACCGTGAAATCGTTCCTGGACGACCTCTCCCCTCTTCCCTGCCACTCCGTTTCCACTCTATTTCCCCACATTTTCGAGCAAACTCGGACAGTTTAGCCAATGAGAATGGATTCTCGTAACGCGCGAGGTGTGCACGCGTTTGCATACTCACGCCTTCCGCCCGGAGAGCAGCAGCGATTTGTCAGGCGCGAAACCACGCGGTTGTCCCGACGAGGAATATGTGGAAAATGGCACCGGAGAATGGTCGAAGAGAGAACAAAAAAAGAAAAAAATAGAAAAAGCTCGCTACCCACGATTCCAGCGACGTTTAGCACCCGCAAATTCTCGTCTCCGTTGTTTCTCTCGTTACTCCTGTCTTCCCTCTCTTTTCCTCGAGTCGAGCGACGAAGCGACGGCGCGCGTTCCGTCGGTTAATATTTTTACGCCACGACGAAAGTTGTGAATTCCGCGGGCCCACGGTACTCTCAGTTCTCTTTTCCGGGATCGAAAGGGTGGTACGGGACGGTAGCAGTTTTACGGTTATGAAGCGAGTATTTGCATATATATTTACCGAGTATGTTGCATAGTCTGATACCCCGTAGCTCGCGCAACGCACAATATTATGCTAATGCCCTCTGTTCGGGGTAAACCGTAACGAAATTTCAATTTCCGTGGGCGCGTAAATCTACGGGATGACGCTGTCGATCGTTGCGAAAATTTTTGCCCGTCTTAGGAATACGCCCGGGAACCCTATCGTTACGCCGAATCACCCGATAAAACTTCGGAGTGCAGATTTCTCTTTGTTTTTTAATACCGACATTAAGAAATAGTGCAATTGCGGTAATCGCGAGGGCGGGGATAAATGATCGTAGCGAACGGATAATCGTAGCGTCAAATATTAAAATTAAAACAACGATTAGGTCTCGGTGGGTAATCGTTGAAAATACACATCGGAGATTCGTTAATTCCGTTCCACGGTTAGGAGTCCATTTATTTAACTACCCCTCCTCGTTACGGCCTAATTGTAATTTCCCATCGATAACGCTAACCACGATCAGACAGTTTCAATTCAAATTCAAGAGCGAGCTATTCCTTTACGATCCCTAACTTCCGGAAACTCCATCAATTCGCGAGCGCTCCTCGTTCGGCGCATCCGTGTATATTTTCCAACAAATTTCCCGCCGTACAGAGAGAGGCCGGTATCGAGGTAATCGCGGAAACGATGATTTGAAAGCTACTTAACCCTCTAATGCGTTTCGCCCACATGCGTGCAAATACGTTTATAAATTACATTCTTTTTTCTGGTAAACTTATGTACACATATGTAATTACGTTCATCGTTAATTTATTTAATAAACTCACCGAAGTGTAACCCTATGACGAGGATCCACGGAGACACAGAGAAAGGATCGTCAATCCGTCTCGTTTAATACGAATACAACCAAATATTGTCCATGTGCCACGAGCGTGACTGTTAATTACAAGTCGAGTGGTTCGGGACAATCGTGCGCTTACGGGTACAGCTTGGCTAGTGGACAGAAGTAGTTACTCTAATCACCTTAAAATCAACATCGTCGCCCTCGCAATAATTCATAACGCAAACGAACGAGTACCGCGCGAAAGTTACCGGACGCTCGATTAAAGGGTCGAAGATGCGTAGTAGGATTACTCGACGCGCTTCCCTTTATTTAACTACTGTCTTCCGATAGTAACGGATTAAAGCGTAATTATCGCGCTCGTTACTTTCCGTGCGTCGATCGGCTCGACCCGTGATAGCGCAATTTCAGCGAGCACTAAATCGCCCGGCGGCTGTATACATAGAACCCCAAGTTTCGCCTCGAGTTTTACGACTTTAAGGCCGATCGAATTTATCGGGGCTACGTTGCCGTTGGGCGGCCAGGGGCGAAGGCGTAGGCGGGGGCAGAGGAGGGCACCTTATACCCGCACCATCTGCCTCGACCGTAAACCTTTCGACGGTGCAGTCTGCAACGCGCTGCAATTGGAGTTACATAATCCGGAAGAATTGATATCGCGGTGGCGGCCCTCTTAGGCTTTTCGCGAGGCGAACGTTCATTAAGCGTAACGACGAATCCGAGGTCGACGGTAGTCTCGGTTTACTCGTAAATGCGTGGTGGGACGATACGGCGTCGTACGTACGTCGAAATCGTTATTAAACTCGGGGGAAGGGATCGGGTTATCGATTTAACTGCGGAAAGTACGCGCCGTTTGGCATTAATTATTATCGCTAATTGTTACGACGTTGGACGTCGCCATTGTCAACGGGTCCTCTGTTCGATCGTTGCGATTGTTACGACCCGCCGGTTGTATTAACATTGTGTTTAGGCGAGATAATGTGTCATTGAGAATGCGTACTCCGTTGTTAACCACGGTCCTTGTTCGAACTGTTATTCGAGGGCCACAATGAAGCGTCCGTAAAGGCACTCGAGGGGTTTTTTCTTTTTTTAAACAAAAGAGAATCGGGAATTTCGCCGTCGGTCGCGGCCAATGAAAATATTTTCGAAGTAAACGGCGCGATTTGGAAACCCACGCGTCGTTTACCGTAGAATCTGGTAAAGAAGCTTACAAATGACGAAGATCTCGTCGTTAACGGTGATTTCCATTTGATTTCGGATTCTCTTGTCGCGCCTAAGGAAATTACGAAGCGAGCTTTCTTAGAGGGTGGAAGAAAAAGTCAAAAGGTGGCTGGAGACGTCATTAATTTCTGAGCGAAGTCGGTCGAGTTTCTTTCGCTCCCTTTCCTCATTCTTTTCCTTCCTCTGTCTTGATTCTGCACACGCGATGCATAATTGCGAGACGTCTGTGCGTCAAGGACAGCTGGGAAGCGTCGCGTCGTTTTGTTCGTCGAAGATTCATCGATTATAAATGTATTCGGGATCAGCCGGAATTTATTTCGTCTACCTGGCTTTTGGAAACCGAATTTCATTATCAGACGAGTTCTGCTTCGAACAAACGTTTCGGAGATAAATTGAGAGGCACGAAATTATACTTTTGTGTAAGCCGAAAGAACTTTCTTTTACTCGAATTATGCTTTTCACGGAAAGAGGAAGCTACTAATTAATAGTCGATTCATCCCCCCCATCCCACCCCCCCCCCTCGGCCGTTGATTGTCCTCGTTCGGATTCTTTGAAAGCGAATTCGCGGAACGAAGCTGCACAGCGGATCGGAATAATTCGACGTTAAAAATTCGTGAATATTATGTATTGACGGTACTTAACGATTTAATAATCGTTAATAATATCCACGCATTTTTAACGTCGAATTATTCCGATTCGCTGTGCAGCCTCGTTCAGCGGATTCGATTTCAAAGAATCCGAACGAGGATAATCGGCAGAAGAGGAGCGACGATGAATCGACTATTATTAATTAGTAGCTCGGTAGAAATAGAAATACTTGTTCTTTAATTCACTAGATTCTATAATAATACAATGATTCGATTTTACAATTCCACGTCATCCCGTGGACGTATTTGTAAAACGGAGTCGCAAAGTTTACCGAAGCTTTTATTTTATCCCCGTAAATTTTGTGACACCATTTTGGAAATTTTGTTTATAGCGTGGCGATCGCCAACGAATCCGGGGATGAAACGATCAACCCGATCTCGCACCATCTTTCTTTTTTACAGTCGCAAAAATATCAAGCCGCGTCGGGGAAAGTTTCATCTGTCGGAGATTAAATTTTTTTTTTTATTGCTTTCTCGGGCAACCCTCGTCATGGCGGCGTGAAAGGTGGACGCTCCCGCGAGATTAGTCGAAGATACGACCCATAAAGTCGAACACGTGACTGGGCAAGAAACTGCTTTCAGAATTCCGGCCGCTTTTCAGGCTTCCGCGGAGTAAAAAGTTCAAGCATCCCTCTATTAAGTCCCTTTCCAAGGAAATATTCGCGAACTCGAGTCATTTAGCCGCGACTTGGCCCATTTATTACGATCGTCGCGGCTTGAAATAGGAAAGTGCGAAACTTTGCAATTTACGCCTTTGGAAAATATTATTTATGGGCTCGACGTATATACGGGGTTGGCGGAGCATTCATTTTTTTTTGCGCGCGAGAGCTCTCGAGAAATCGTATCGCGCGATGGTTAACGACGCGACGGTTCGTATTTTAGTTTAACTTTTGGGGATGGGTGGTAGTTCGGTACTGTGGAAAAGAAAATCGGCACGATCGTCGTTTCCGGCTTTGAGCGTCGTTGGTTTATTTACTCGAAGAAATATTCAAGATTATCGCGATCCTCCGCGGTGGCGAGATTGAAATCAACGTGACGGGAACTCTCGAGGAACTACGAGGGTAGGATTTTCAATCGGCTTTACCGATTCAAAGGTTACCGTTTTAAAGGGACGAGGACGAAGAAGAAGATTCCGCGGCTGACTCGCGCTGAATATTTTAACGTCTCGCTCGCCTATTTGTCGTGTCTGGTAAAGGTCTGTCTCATTCTACTTGCCGGAAACCCGAGGTAGCGATTGTCATTCTAATACCGTCGCATTTAAGCTTCGCTAACCAAACGGTACCCTACATTCCACGCAACAAAGAATAATCGCTGTCGCGTTATTTCGGTAAATTCTCGAATAAACGAATTATAAGATACAAATTAACTTATCGTTAAAAAAATTAAAAGTCGGTACGGCGATACGAAATTCGATTTCCTCGACCATTCACCGGAAAACGAAGCTTCAAATTTCGACGATGAAAAGAATTAAAAAAAAAAAATACTCACCTTGTTACCTATTCACGTATACTTTGTACTACATACAAGGACACGTAGAACGGATAGAAAGCACGACTACCGTGTATCGAGATGAGAGATTACTTTAACGCCGAAACATCGACGATCGATATTTGCATATCTTCGAGATCGATTGGTTGGGGATCCCTGGGATTTCGAGTAGAGGTACGGCCGTGCTAGTTAGACACTGTCGAGGTGCCAGCAAATAGGGACGAAGGGTGGGGGTTGATACCGTGACTTCGACTACCACCGCGTATCGATCCTCCTCTATTATTAGTTCGTCGTCGGCCCCCATTAGAATAGTCGGAAGCGCTCGTAACTCTTTTCGGACTTCGTTATCGGACGTTGCGCGACGAGTAACGCGTCTTGACGTGACCGCTGGCAATAGAGAAGCGGCACGGCTCTTCTTCTCGGTCTCGCATAATAGACCGAGTGGATGGGTCGAGAAAAATATCTCGTCCCCTCGGCTGACGCGCGACAGAACCCCTCGGACGGGCCTCGCGTGTCACGGCCGAAAGTGGACGTCGTTGTGTCACGCGTCTCGACGGGCCGAGAAGAAGATAAGACGCTCGAACCTTTATGCGTGATTTCGCGCGACATCCGCGTTCGTTCGCACGATTCCGCAGAGGTCAAGCATAGCGCGTGGGAAAATTCCGGGCCGATCGTTGCGAACAAAGTATACGCGTACCGTCGAACGGACGTGACACGCGCGGAAGTGTTTTCGCAGCTGTTTGCGTGAACCCCCGGCGCGTTTTATCGATCATCGTCGGGTACGTTTCGAAGTTTCTTTCGAAACGGAAATACCTGGAGAGGTATCGACGGTACGTAGGCAGAGCGCGGTTGAGTATTTCGGACGGATATTTAGGCCGTCGCTTTGAGGTTGCGCGGGAGACGGCTACTCCTGGCGGGTTCATGAAACCCTCTTGGAAACCACAGGCGGTTTTGTCGGAAGGAATAAAGGGCGGGGAAGGGGTGGACGGGGGGAATGGGCGAGAGCAATACCGCTCTATAACATTCGAGTTCGTAGTATTGATCGAGTCATACCAACGTGTTTTCGTCTTTCTCGCAAATCATCCCCCGAGCCCATTTCGAACATTTATCTCGCGGTAGTTCCCGGGGATGATTCTTCCGACCCATTTCGCGATACTTGATTTAGTTCGCGAAACGGTATCGTTGCGCCTCGACGATTTGGCGGTAAATTCGAATCAAACTATATTCCTGTAAGTTTAATTTAATTCTGATTCTCCCGAGTCTACGGGAATCATCATAGATCGAGAGGTTAAAACGGTTAAGGTATCAAACAAGATTCCTCGTTGCAGCGATTCGCCTGGTCTTCAGATATTTCAAATTTAATTCACATTAGAATTTATAATATTTATTTGCATCGACGATAGTATCTCTGCGTTTATTTGTACGCGTATAAACCTAGCTTTAAGGGGTTCGCGTTTTGAATCACATATAAGCTACTCGAGACAATCGAACCTCGCTTTATCCATACACGCCAAATTAAACGATCATTGTCCAATTCTAAAAATAGTAATCGCGGACCGTTCGAATCCTAGTAATTCTTATTAAACGTTCCAAGTTCGAGTGACCCGAACGTTCTTCCCGCAGCCATTGTTTCTCGAGGGACACTTGGTTACACGTATCTCGATTAATCGATAACGGGTGGGCTCTGGCAGGAATAGGTACTCGCCGTTTTCGCCAGAAACCCCGGAAAATCTCGGACGAAAAGTCGCGAAGCGAGTTTGTCGAGAGGAACGTTAAGGCGAGGGTGGTGGAATACGTGTCCGCGGGTAACATTCCCGAAACTGAAGCAATATCGACGAAATCGCACGTGTTTCGCGTCTTCGATTCAGCCTCGATGCATCCCCGTGAGCATCGGGCGTGATACGTGTATCGCGGCCTCGTATGCGGTGGGATTGGAGCGAGGGGGGATGAGACCGCCGGCAAAGTATGTGGTAAATCGATAACCGTGGTACGTCGATGATAACGCTCGACGCCGTCTCGGAGAAATATTGGCAATCCGAATATTTGCTCGAGCGCGAAACATCCCACCCTCCCACCCCCGAACGGGTAAGACAACGGCGCCATAAACGTCCAATGAGAAAGTTCGAAGAGTACGCGAAACTTTCCCCCTCCTGCGCGTCGCGATCGTGTACTCTGGGTTTTACCGGGAGCCAGCCGAGTCTCGAGACAAAACGACGATCAGCGGCGTCGCTATTGTCCGACCTTTGAATTTAGAATTTTTTCCCGTCGACCCCTTTTTCCGGGCATATCCTTAAGTCGGGCCAGTTTTATGTCACAGTCCACGGGATTTCTCTTACAATTAGGCGGGGTCCGCAGGCTACCACGTGGTTCCCTGCGGACAGGTTGTGTACATACCTATGGCAAGGGTCTACAACCCTGTGCCAAGCGTTGCAAGCTCACGATCGAAAAATTAAAGTTTTTAATAAAATGTGGAAAAATTAAAAGATTTTTAAAACATTTTGTAATTAATTAGAATTATAGAAATATTTGTATTTGTTTGACAACAATTTCAGGTAACTGTTTTTGGAAAGTGGTTAAAAATAAATAGTGCCCGCCAGCTGCCCGATATTCTAAAACGTACTCTCATTACATACAAAATAGTCGGTGAGCCTTGAACTATGGTAACATCGTGGCTAAACCATTTTTTGTGGCGCCTCACGAACGTCTAGGGGTATCTCCAAACTCGGACGCCTAGCGCGAAGGCTAGAGCGCATGCACCACCTTGCTTGCCAAAAATGCCGATAAGTGCGCCGCACAGGTGCGACTCTTCAACGTAACCTGAAATGGCTTGTCCCTTTAATGACAGTCCCCGTGTACGCGCCACGCCACTGCCAGCACAACTTTATACTCGCCTACTGTTTTACCTGTACCTACCGCTTTGCCGGGTAATTCACAACCCGACTTAAATTGCCAGGGAATATTAGAAAGGGAGGATCACGGTCGGAAATATTGCGCGGGACGGTAGCCGCGCGCGGTATGGTAACTCAAAATGGGTACGATTTAAATTACACGTACGATGCGGGAGACAGGAATTATTTCTCTTTCGCGAGAGGCGGTTTCCACGGGACGCGAAAATAGTCGGTGGCTTACTTTTACGCCCGTAAAATAACGGTACTCTCCGCAGCGATCCGTAATTTTCCCCGAGTTCCTCGAGCACGTCTTTCGCTATGTTACTCGCGTTCCAAAAAGCCGTTTGCTTTTAGTCATGGAGCCGGAAGTGCATTTTCCAGTGCCGCCGGTAGTTTGACTCGACGCGGAGGAGTTGAAATTTTCGTTTTCAGGAGCGCGGCCCCGCGACGCTGGGCGACGCGACGCGACGCGACGCGAGGCACGGAACGACAAGTGTACGAGTGTTCGTGCCGCAAAAGTTACGAGGGATGTTCATGCGTTCGGCATGACGCGTGGGGAGCGTCGAGAGCGAGGCCTGTTCTACGCGGATCGACGTGACGGCGCAATTTGTCGGTTTGCTTTTCCCTCCCCACGGGGAAATGTTTATTTTTTCACTTTGATTTTATTCTCGTAGTCACGTTGCGCCGGTGATGGAATAAAGCAAAATTGGTGGTAAAATAAAATGAGACCGATGCAAGAGACGAAATTTTTTTTTCAAGAGTTATCACTCTTATCACTTGTCACGATGTTTCGGAGGATTTAAAAAATCAGGATTTATTCATGTATTGGCAAAACGATTTTTTGATAATACAGATACGGGATACATTTTTAGAACGCATTAACGACGAAACAAAATTCTATTTCGCACTCGCTTCCTTCGTCTCTCGTGGAAATGTATATTTGTATAAAATCCACGGTCTACTTTCATTTCTCGCTGCTCTTTTCCTCGGTTTCCGTTTCTTTAATTGTACTTTCCGCGGCTGTAACTTCGTCTCACTTCCTTGCGTTTCCCGCGCTGAAAACTTTAATGCAAAATATTTCGCTCGAAAAAAAGAACGGGACAAAAGAACGATTACGGTATTATAAAGAGTGGCCCCGACGGTGGTCCGTGGGAAAAAGGCATGCTCGAGAGCCCGGGCGCACGAGAAAACGTAAAGAGGAATCGGCAATAAGTCCGAAAACTGAGAAAATCAAAATCCCTCCGGCGCGCGAGGTAGGGCCACGTTTATTTTTCGAGCCAACTTTTTCTCGTTTGTCCGCCCCGCTATTTGTGTTGCGACTCTAAAGCGGACTTTATATTCACGGCGTTACTCGCGCCCCTGAATCCGTTTACTTACGGTCACGAAGTTGGAAGTGCATTTTCAGTTACGCGTATCCTCGGCTATCCAAGTGCGGCTCAAGTTTTCGTTTACATATCCCACTCATTATCGCGATGTCGACGGGTATGAAAAGAATTTTCTCGTACTATCGATCCTACTTTACTCGCGCCGCGAACGAGCGCGGCTACTAAAGAGGAAAGAGATAAACCGGAGAACGCTCGTGCTCCTGCGAGGCTCGACGCAACGAACAAACGCGAGGAATAAAAGATAAACGAGAGAAGGGGCATAGAAATTTTCATTACCGGCGATCACAGGAACCTTCCTCCCTAACCGAGCCTGAAGAATAAAAGAAATAATAAACGAGAGAACGGCCGTATGAATTCTCGGGTACTATCTATCGTACGAGGCTAACACCGCGAATGAGCCTAAAGATAAAAACAAAAACGGGAAAAGGGGTATACAAATTTTCACGTATCTACCGCGAATCGTGCGAAACCTACCGGCGTAAATGGGCCTAAATTATAAAGAAAAGAGAGAAATACAAACGGAAGAGCGAGCGTATAAATTTACAATTACATTACATACAACCTATGAAATTTACGCTAAGGGCGGAGCCCGTGCAACGAGTAATAAAAGAAAAAAAATTAATCTCGAGAATAGGCATAGAAACTGGATCACGAGATCGGCCGCTCGAATCAGCATATTCGTCCGGCTGGGAAACGGCGAAAAAAGGAAACGTGCATTAAAGTAAATTACGGTAGCGTTGCGTGGCAATAACTACGGTCGAATACGTTTGCAACCGGCGGAGCAACGCGATACATTTTACAACGGCCTCGGCTTTATTCTCCCAACGGCAGAAGTGCATTTTCAGCGTCACGTGACGTAGCTCCTACTCCTTCCCAACCGTACGGTTAAAGTTTTCGTTATCGCGCCACTTGTTACGACATTGTCCCGCAATACAACCCGGTTGCCCTCTCCTCGTAAAACCCACCCTGGACTTGGCGTTATAAAGGTTCTCTTTTGTACGTAGTCGCGTTATGGACCACCGCGGGGTGAGGAAGGGGGGGGGGGGGGCAGGAGAGGGTCGGGGGGGGGGGGGTGAATTTACCTCACCCGGTTCTTCCTGCTCTCTCACAAAGGATCCGCGCTCGCTGCAGATTTTTCGAGCGGAGCGGGAGCTTTTTTTTTGTTTGACCGTTACATCGTGCGCGAAAAGGAAGCCGCGCGTAATAATGCGCGCGCGGAGATTTCGGGACGACAATGCACGGCGGGAGGGAGCGAAAGCGTCGCGCATTCTTGTCTCTCCCACCCATGCTTTCCTTCGTCGTTTCGCGAGCTTTATTTTGGTTCGTTGGTACGTACGGGCGGATGGATGGGCAGAGAGGGCGAAATAACGGTGCAATTAGGGCGATAAAAAGTGACGCCGGGGCGGCAGATCCGAGGATAGCGCTCAGAAACTGTGTACGCAATTAAACTGTAATCGTATGGGGGATTACCGCGAAGACCGGAAAGATATACCGGGTGTCGCGTAAATTGGTCAATCGCGTTACCTTGGCTTTTTAGAGATTTAATACGATTGACTTGTTACCGCGAACGAAAAGATGATTATTATTCGTGACATTTCGTTTAAGAATTCCAAAGGAATAATGTTTGGCCTGATGACACGTTCGTCTACCGCGTGGCATCTGTTCCACGAAAAAAAAGGGCGGTGTTTTGGAAAAAGTGACAGTGACGATCAATCCCACGACGAACCGTCCAGTATTCGTGACTTTTGCCCAAATTATTCGCGCGAATTAAAGTCCCTGCAATATCGATAAGATAACCTAGCTTTACTCCCCCAAACGCCCGTTTTACGCATGAAGTATCTCGAAATTAATGGAAGCTACGGTTCCATTCGGAAAAGCCTTACGTCTCTCACCGATTCTCGTCGAAAGCGTCTCGAAAAAAAGTTAGTGCGAGTACGTAACTTAAATGACCTCACTCTGTATAATCCTACGCTCGAGCAAAACACTCGCGCGATACCTTTCCCGGAGGTACCTCTTACGTTTCAACTTCTCGAAACCCTTTCTTGCTTTCCTTTCGTAAAAGTTTCCCCGTCCCCGGTAACTGTGCGCGAAGTCGCCGACAAAAGGACGCACTCCCGATTTTCCGTGTACGCGAAACGGAAGTGAACGGAATGCCGTGCGACAGGAGAAACGATTCGGTCGTTACGCGAAAATAGAAACGCCGCGATCGTATCGGAAGGACGTTTGTCGAACCGTTTCATTGGAACAAATCGCGGCCGATCTTTCCGAAGGATCTCTAATATCGAGAGTGCAACCCTTAATATTTCTCCGTTACACTGGAAATCGTTTCTCTTCCGTTCGCTTCGTTTCGCTTTGCTCCTTTTATCACTGTTCCACGAGCAGAAGTATCTCGGGGGCTGCGATAGCGATGCGTCTTTGCTCTTTCTTCTACCTCTCACCCCTGTCCTCGTTCGCCTGTCTATCTGCGCCCAAATCCCGTCACGTATCCCGCATCGCGAAATTTCGCAATTTGGATACGAGGGGCAGTTTAATTATTAACACGTAACTACGCTTACTTCGATTAACCTCCCAGTAGTCCTGGTTCTTGCGCAACAAAAATGCTGGCAGATGTATCTCCGACGCACACAAGTATTTGATATTAAAATAAGACTACGATGTTAATCATACATATTTTGTTGATATACGAGCAATTATTAAACAGTGATTGAGTGCACGAATATTTATTTAACATTCAAGAGATGAATTAAACATTATACTTCTCTCAGCATGCATCCGTCAGATACGCGCGACTACTGGAAGGTTAAATAATGCTTCGCTGTAAGTCTAATTGTTACTCAGAGAGCATTGTTTAAACGGCGAAGCTGTTGGAAATAAAATTGAAGAATTCGAAACGAGTGTGGATGCAACTCCCACTCGCGGAGAGTACGAAATCTGTTTAATTCTCGGCAGAGCGAGCATTGGCGCGTGATTTCTGCCACGGTTACGCGATACGTCTTACGTTAGGTGTTTCCTCTCGTTCGTTCTCGAGTTCCTTTTGTTGCGCGCTTCGCCTTAGACCTGGAAAACGTAATAACTCAAATCCCAGTACGAAACGGCAGGAAGATACAGCTGTAGATACAGATTCCTGCTAGGAGAAAGGGGAAGAGTTACTTGCCTCGTTACTCACGATTGTCGATCCACCATTGTTTATCGCTTACCGCGGTTATAATGTAATATCTCTCTCGGTTTCCCGGGCGAGAGAAATCGCGCTTGCCTCGCGTTGCGACTTGCACCTGTTTTCACCAATTCTTTCTCCGTAGCGAAACAAATGGATCTTGACGAGACGTTACCTCATTCCGATAATTCGTCTCTCCTGGGATATTTTAATTTTGCGTAATTCCGAAGTAAAGTTGACGATAGAAAATTAATGTATCGCGAGAAAGAAAGTGTCGTGAGAAATTGCGGTGAAATAAATTTGTCGACTGAAAATTAATTAATAGCACGCGTTGGTATTCGTCGCCTTTGTTCCGTTCCTCTTGTAATACTCGTAATACTTTTCGCGCTGTAAATTCTAAAGAATTCGTAATCAGTGCCGCGTTATGTGGAAAACCTAGCCTAGCAGGGAGGAACGAGTAACGTCAAAGGTTCAAAAATAGAGGTGCCCCGATATCGACGCGTTCTCCGCGAAAGAGAGAAAAAGAATCGGAGGTATGATAAAAAGTAAAAACAGCAGCCGCGGCGGGTTTGCGCGCGCTGCGGAACTCTTGGAGTTATACTTCGGACGAACTTTAAAAACTCGTGGAACTATAATTCGGTACTCCGTTTTTACGTTTTATGCCGTACAGTTTGTTAGCTTTCTCTTTGCCAGGGAACGCTGTAAGAGATGCGAGCGTAGATACGAACCGATAACTAAGTAAGTATTAATAATCAACGTATCGAAACGTGACATAAATAACAACGCAATCGATGAAATTGTTAGAGGAACACCACCCCTCCAATTCCGAGTCGTTTAAAACCGTATTTTTAGACGTGGAGGCACTAATCTCGGTACGAATAAATTAATTAAATCCCACTAAAATTTTGTTCGATGAAAAAGCAATTGTCGAAGCTGCGAAAAAATTGTTTTAGCCGGGTCAATGAATAATTCATAATTTCGCTGACGTTGTTCGCATCGCATTCGGTAAATTGTTTTCCCTCGTCTGGCTGCTCTCTCTTATTATATGTGGTTGTTTTATTTGAAGAAAAGAGTTACCGTGGTCGAGGTCGAGAGTCACAAATGTTTACGCACACGCTTACGCATTTGCGGTTATCAAGGTGGGTGGTTTAAATCGTTCGAAAGTTCGTTTCATTAATAGAATAAAATATATTGTGTACTTCCGCGAGACGCGCGCGAGATATACCTTCAGGTTAAAATTTTCTAAATTACGATATCAGCCCTCCCCGTGAAAAATCGTGCGACGAGTGGAACGGTGCAAATCGCATCTCTCTATCTTAAGGATTGCGATGGGCACAGTAGGTTAAATAATGTCTTCAACTGTTTTCATTTTCAGCGAATCATTTATGGTTGTTTATCTTTAAACGAATCAAGTATTTTTCGAAGTATACGGTATCATTTGCCGTTGGAACTGAATAATTAAAATCTTGAAGCATCGATAATATTTCTCCGGTTTCTAAAAATTTTACCCTTAACCTTTCGGCGTGATATTCAACGACGCGTATACAATAGTATACATACATACGTATATGCCGCTCATAAATAACGAACTAGCGTATCGTAGCGCATTAAAATGTACGACGTGGACTTTGATGAGATTCGGAATAAAATTTCTGGATATCCCGACGCTCCGCTTTATTAAAAGACCCCAAAAGTAATAAACCTCGCCACTCTCCGCGTACTCTCAGATATTCAGTTTCTTCGCGAAAATCCGTGTTCCAGGTGTCGGGAGGCAACTCGAAGAAATATTATTCCTTGGTTTTCCTTCGCGAAAGATCGATCCCGAGATACAAAAGTAAACCGTTCTTTAGGAGCGAGATAGCATCTTACGATGCATGTCGTTGATATAAAAAGAAAAGAATAACAGCCGATCTTAGTAGTAAGTACGATCGATAAATCGAATTCGAATTCGATATATGTCATGCCCAAGGGTTAAAAATAAAATTTTCAGAAGCCGGAAAAATGCGATCGAAGGTGAAATATTTAAATTCTTAACTTTCGAGGTAAAATGACACCGTGTACCTTCACAAATACTTGTTTCGTTTAAATCCAAACAAACATAAACGATTCGTTCAAACCGTCGAAGACCTACCACTGCTCCTAGATTTCGATCGATATCGTCAAGACTATAATTAACCGCGTATAGTTAATTAGCCTGACCCAATATTAACACGTGCCTCGAGACCCAATCATACCGTTCTCACGTTATCTCTTTTTTTTTCAGCAGAGTTTCTATTCTCTCGGGTCCAAATGTTTTCTATTTACTAGCAATTTGCATGCCCCGAATTATTTTCCCGGCTCGCGCTCCAGTTCCGGCGGAATTGTAGAATCATGCGAGTTACGTAACTCCTGCCGCATATTCTTGGAAGGTCAACGTATATTACGGCACTCCGAAGATGGAACTTGCTAAGTGGAATGGATGACGTTCCAGGTATTAAAAGGGTAGTTAATTTCGCGCGGTCGGGTAGTTACGAGATAGTAATTATGCACTTCCCGCTGTTATGTCGCGTAGCCACCCGTTCCCATCGTCGTTGCCATTCGAAGGGTGAATTATGCAACTTCGTCGGCCCCCCTCGCGTTTCTCGTCTCATCGCGGATCACGCGATTACCATAAACCGTCTTCGCGCGAACCCTCCTGACTGCCGTAAATTGTTTTCGGGATCGCTCGTCGGTCCAGATCTCACGCGGTCACGCATTACGATTTATTTCCTCGCGAAAGTCGATAACGAAAATGATTAATGGGTGGCTGGATTCGCGGGTACCGTTGGAATAACGCGTTATTCGTTTTCGACGTTACGTCTTGGTGGAGGAGTTGCGAGGACAGTTCTGACTTGGATCATTTCTGATGGATCGATGGATCCGCGCTGATGGATCGTGGCGTTACACGGCTTCTTACTTATCCTCGACATTTCGACGTATCCAGATCGAACGTATATCTGTATTCGGTTGACGCGTTAATTCGATGAACACGAGCTACCGATGCGACGGTAATGACTCGCGAAGTATGAATTTTTCAGCGAACGATACAATTTAATGGTAGTGAATCTGATTTCTATTTCTGAGTTTATAGAGACTCTGTGTATAAACAATAATAGTTATTTTGCGACACTCGTGGCAGCTACTCTGCGTCGTCACGCTCTTGAAACGAGTGATTAGTTTCCGCAAAATAATTAGGGATCGTCCACCGAAGATGCATTATACGTATTAAATATCTCTTGACGTATCTTTATTCCAAACAACCTTTTATTAAACTTCGCATCGTCTTATCGTGGCCTCGATTAAGAAATAGAGCGTTAACGAACTAATGTAAGTACGAGGACGAGGTATTTTTGCTCGATCGTGCTCGAACGTTACAAAAATAAGGGACCGAATGAACATGGGTTTTCGATGAGGAATAAAAGCGATTGTCCGTTTCAGGGTTGATTTACTCGCGCGGAACGATTCTTTGTGTAATCAGTACATCGAAGCGTCGCTGGATCGAAAAATATTGTGGGCGGTACAACACAGGGATTTTCCAACGAGCGATTTAACGTAGAATCGAACGTACCATTACCGATAACAAAGGGCATTCAATTACTATTGTTCGAGAGGAAAATGGGCCGGATAAAAATTCCTGATTCATCTTGCGGATATCAGACGATTACGCGCAAGTGGAGACGAGGTGGGAGATGAGAGAGGGTGAAAGGGGTGAGGAGAGGGGAACAAAAAAATTACTCGCGGGGAGACGTTACCGAGGATGTACTTGCGCGCTATCACGCTGCAATCGACGTGCCACGATTGTCCTGGAATTCGTTCTCGTTTACGTCGAGAGTGCTCCTGGTTTCTCCGCTTCTGCTCGTATTCCTGCGCCCCCGCGGAGGGACGGGAAGGGGGAAGAAAGGGGAGTATAAAAAAAAAAAATATAAGAGGAGCGTGGAACAAACGACGCGACGTCCTCTAAACACGAACGAGTCGCGTATTCGTAACGTTAAAGTAAAATTACGTCGATACGCCAGGTTCAATATCGTGAGTGAGGACTCCGAATTAACGATTCGTACCAGATTCGCGAAAGTACCGGTCGCATTATTATTCCGCGATTGTATTTTTTTTCGTCACTTGCGAAGTATCGTCCGTGAATTTTTCAGCGGCATGCCTGTCCGCCGGAAAAATGATTGTCACACGCGTGACGTACTTCCATGCGTAGAGTTCATTTTTTAAATTTAATTAGCTTCAATTAAAAAATATTCATCGTCGAAATTACGTTGGAATGTTGGGAGTCAAAAAATATCTCTAAAACGTTGACGTTGCCTCGGTTGTTACTTGTCACAAGTTTCTTTGCAAGCTCGATATTTCGTTACCACCCTTGACGAAGAGAAATCCGTTATTATACCAAATAATCACGTTCCATATTTGTCCGATCCGCGTTCCACGAGAGATTTCTTACCCCTCGACCGATATTTCCCACTGTATCGATACGAAAATAGAAGTCGGGCATTCATACGCGACTACTCCAATATCGATAATCCAATGTATCGTGTGATAAATGTTAAGGTTAGTCTATATCCGTGTTACTCGCGCGACTATAGAGGTATACGTATAGACCAATTTACTACGAATGATACACTTTTATTTTTACCACGAAATAATCAACGAAACTGTAATCTCATAATGTACGATAAACGTTGGAAACAGACTCAAAGTTTCGTGCACTCGGGTTACGAAGTTTGAAGCCATCGCGAGCCACGCGTCAACGCGGAATTCAATTCCTGTATCGCAAATTTTTTTATTGTCCAATACGCACAGGGCGGCTCCGGATACCGGATTAATAAAATCAGCATGCATAAACAAATATTGATACGCCGATAGACCCGGTTCGCTTTGCACCGGTAATCTGTTAATCAACACGCGAGTCGAGTACCTTACTTTATTTAATGGAATTACCGATACTGCGCCATTTTAATATTTGTCATCGTTAATAACGCGCGGTCGTGGACGATTAAATCAAAACGGGACTTTAAGCGCACCGAGACGTTATTGAGTATTTATAGTCCGATGATGCCGATAACTGAATATTCGAAATTTTGATTATAGCTTATCCGCGGTATTATCGTATCCGTTAATCGCCGCATAATTTTACGCGTGGTTGTACCATCGAATTAAGAGAAATATAATATTTTCGCATTGCCGTGAAACGGTGGAATAAAATTTTTTTCGTCACAGCGAGAGCGACGAGCGTTCTCGTTCGCGAGTGGCTCGGGACGAAATAAATGGAAATGAAAAAAAAGGACGCGGAGGTAAATGGAGCGTGAGGGAGAAAAGGGTAAAATATCGCGGAGGGGATACTTTGATCGATATTATTTGCTCGTAATCAGTTTCGATACCAATAGAATGTGTCCGATCTCTCGGAGAGAAATTTCACGGAGACGAATGACTTGGGACGAGGGAGAAAGGGGCGAGAGAAAATCCCGATGATAAAGAAATCCTTGGAGAGGAGATAACGGTTGCGCGGAATGATTACCAATTTCAAGGTGCCCCGATATCGAGCCTTATCATGCGATCTCAATTTAGTTACCTGGGAAACAAGATCCAGCTCCGATTCCAGGTACGGCGGGATTCCTTTGTATTACGATTTTCTCCCCGCGCACCGTCGCCGTTCTCAGGATTCGATTTACTTTACCAGAATTTACAGCCACCTACGGTTTTCCCTAAATTTTACATTCAGATTACTTCTGTAAACGAATCGATACACTGTGTGTGTTTTTTTTTCTCTCCATCTGACCCTAAAGAAGGGGGATATCGTACGTTTGTGAGATAAAAGCGAAGCGTAAGGAGAGAACTCGAAACAAACGAGACCGGAGTATCCAATTTGATATTAAGAAGGCGGAGGGTGAATTTAAAGGGAACCGTGTTTGAACGGAAATCCCTTGTCGAAGCCCGGCTTACACGTAAATAGACGTATTAACCGCGCGCGTGTACGCGTAGCATACAAGTATGGTTCTTGACACGGATGAAAATCTGAGCCACTTAAGAAGACTAATATTTGCGTCGCTTGAAAACAATTGAAAGCATAACGGGGGAAGGGGAGAAACGACGTTCAAAGCGGAAGCTACCGGCAACGAAATCGAGCTGTACGATTCCAACCAACCTGTGAACGAAAGAGGGTAAAGAACGAATCTTTTATCCTTTTCCTCCGTGTCGGATAAGTTTCGTTTCGCGCTACTCACCGCGAACATCAATCGTCGTGAAAGAAAACCGGTCGTTCCATCGAGACGAATGTTATAATTTTCGCGATACTTGGTTCACCACGTTACGCGGAATTAAATTTGTCCCCGAGCCGCATGTACCGTCTGTACGTCCATTTCGATTATTCGCGGTCGCGTTTGCACGCAACCGTTAATACGTACCTTCGAACGAAACCACCGTATATATTTTTCCACCGCGAGCATTATTCCTCGTAGCGCGACAAATTCCCGCGTAATTTTCCACGCGGGAATCCGGCGGCGCGAAATTAATTAAAGGGACAGAAATCGTGCCTGGTTTACGGGGCACTTGGCCTCTCTCTCTCTCTCTCCCTCGTCCTACCCTTTGCTTCTCTCTTTCTCGTACTTCGCTCTTCGTTTCTTTTCTTTCTCCCTCTCGTTGAACCCTCGACCCCTTTTATGAAACGAGGGTCGCCAACGGAAGGTGGATCGACATTCGGATAATTATTTTTCTCTCCACGGTATATCGCATTATCCTTCCCCATTCGTGTTTCTCGTTCCGCATACACGCGGTATGTCAACGTAACTTTCCTTCTCCCGCTGTTTTTTTTTTCTGCTTTTTCTTTTTACGAGGCGAGGAACATTCGGACGTTTATGGCGTTCGGTAAATGTGTCGAGAGTTTATCTTTATTACGCGCTAATTTTAAGTAGTTACTCTCTGGTTAGACGCGCGTACACGAGTGCACGCGTATACGGATACTTGAACCTGGAATTCTGGATGGTACCCGTGTTTTTTCGCAAATGGTACAATAGAAAGTCTCCGTGGAAAAGCTGGTCGTTAACGAAAGGGGAATGTATTCCGGTTCTTTTGATATTTTTCAAGTGTTGCGTTTACGCTCGGACTCGTTTTTTTTCCATTTCCGAAAATCTAAGGATTATTCGTGTCATTTGTCTCGAGCGAACCGCCCCGCCATGACTTTCGTTTTATTTTCGACTGGGACGGTAAAGCTTTATGACAGGAATGTGGACTTTCGTTCCAGTTTCGCGATACTTTGAGTTATTTCCAGAGTTTCGATCGTCTCGAAAACGGCATTTTTATACATGGAGATGTACATTGTGGCAATTGACAGCAATGTTCGCATTGTGTCCCATAAGATGTATATCGAAAGATAAATCGCCTCGCTGTAATATGAAATCCTTATCGACGGTTTTCCCAATTGTCGTATTATCGATACCATTCTGGCAAATACCTTTCCTCTTGATAAATGTCACTTAACAAAATCACTCGACAAACGGCGGCCTGCGAATCACGCTGGTGCGAATAAACAAATATAAAAACTGAATTTATCACCATAATAAAGAGGATTGTGGGGATACGAAATCACGGTGTTAGGCAATTTATATTTTTATTGACACGCGACAGCTCTGCGCCCCTCAAATATCTATTTTTTTTTCTCCCCTTCGGGGATAAATGACGGAAAGTGATAACTCAAGATCTCTAAGGACGATCCTCCACAAAATCGTAGATCTAGTTCCCGAAAAGGACGCGTTCTACGTCGATCTCGATTCTCGATTCCACTCGTTGCTCGCCACGAGAAATCCTCGGGTACACGTAGAAGCACTCCGGCAGGGATTGTTGTTTGAGTTAAAGGGAGAGGGTGGTAACAATGGTACAACGTATCTGGAAATACCACGTCGAGTTCTCTTCCTCTTCTCTTCTTCTTCTTTTTTTTTTCTTGTTCCCCCCTTCGCTCGTTCCCCTCGTTTCTGCATGCCAAACCACTGCCCTCCATTTCCATCTTGGTTCGGGAAGCTCTCGATGCGTTTCAAACGTCAAACAACTCCCGGCACACTTCCGGCATTCTTAATTTCGCGGAAATCTCGCGCCACCGAACGTCACATTCGACCTCGTTCTTTGAGGAGCCGCGATCACGTACAGCCTCCTCTAAACGGCCGCCATTACGAATCTGTCGTTACGACGAGATTCCGCGGCCCGATCGTGACGGAACGTGTTATTACTTATTGGGAGCATCGCCGGTATTTCTGGTAATAACCGTGTTTAGGGGATGTAAGAGTATGTCGAGGGGTGAAAATTGGACATTCAATAATCGATCCGTCCTTCGATTTTGCGGACCATCCGAGAGATGGTACGTTCGGTGCAAATGGCTGTCACATAGTTTGTCATTGAATTTATGCCACATACACGCGTACAAATCTAGATTTATAACATGTTCTACAGGGTGAGTTATCCAAGTTGCAAACAGACCCTCAATTTTAGCTCCGACGGGTTCCACAATGTTGGCGAAGCTGTTTCATTTCATTCGTTAATTTATATTTTTATAATGTCGAGCTGATTTGCGCGACGAAAAAGAATTGAGTTTAATAGGCGTATGATCGTAGTTATTTTGAAAATATCTGGAATAAAATCGCCTGCACGAGACTCGTTCGCTCGACGTTGAACGGTAATGGTGGAATTATGCTCTCGCGCAAAACTCTTACGTCAAACGTTTATTAAATTATCTTCCGAGAGAAGATTTAATAACGGTCAGTTTCAAAAGTTCGCTGGGCACGTTCTCCGCGCGATATTAAGGGTCACTCCGATTAAGCAACGCTGATTAACATAACACGGAGCTCGACGTAACCCTAAAAACAAAAAAGAAACCGTAGGACGCGAAATGGGACAGGTAGCTATACATCCGGTTCAACAAAAAGTCACATACCGTGGAAACTTTAAACGCATCGTCCTCCGCCTTCTTCGGTAGAAAGAAAAACCCGACGATAAAGTAACTCTGACGAGACAGAGTAAACTGTGAAAAAAGGGAAAAGAGAACCGACTCGTTAGTCGATGCAGATGAAAGAGGAGGACAAGGACGAGAGGAGGGTTGAGAGGGGGTGCAGGAAATCGTCGAGAAGAACGGGGCAATAATTAACCCCCGGGCAAAATGAAGATCCCGACGATTGCCGTCGGGTCGACCTTCCGACTCCAACCCTTTCCGTCGCGACGCTTTTAGACCGTCGCGCCGCTCCCGACACCCCCGATTTCTCCACCCTCGAGTGGAATTTTCGGTACTGCCGAACCTGAAATCCGTACCTTTCCACGATTTAATTAGAGCACGGGATCAAGGACTCACGGCAGGATGGTCTAGGTCGTCGTTGTCCTAACGAGGTGGCTCTTCGCTCCTCGCGACGACTTCTTCGGGATCCACTCGATTCGAAACTTGTCTACCGTACAAACTTGCCAGACATTCCCACGAACCTTCGGATGTCGTTTTTCGTTCGTGTCCTTCGGCGTCCGCGTCGTAACGTCATCGCGCGGCCGTTCGGGTGATTCGTGGTCATGTCAGTTCGCCGTTCAGAAATATCTTTTCTCGTCATCTGCTTCATTTCAATTTCAATGGACATTGAAGATGCAATGGATCGTTGCGAATCATTCTACAAATTTACTTCCGATTGGAAGATCAGAAACCGTTTCGTTCGATCAGCGTGCTTCATTCGTTACGTAATAAATAGCTGCACTCTGGACTCAACGTGCCACGTTATTGGTAATGTTTTCCGCGATTCCACGAGACGTTTGCTCTAAAACGCACTCTCGATTGCACCGACGTGGCTAAAATATTATGAGAGATAGGATTTTTGAAAGTGATATAGAGGAAGGCGCTCGACTCGATCTCCCCGAATCAATTGGGAAACGATTTATTTTTATTAACCGTGGTACTGTGCTTCCGATTTGCCGTTACGGTTCTGGCAGCCCTTGGCTTTCTAACAAAATTTTTTCTTATACTTGAAAATAACACAACGATCGTGGAAGATAAGGATGGCGTAAGAATATCTCGAGGAAGCGCTTCGATGGCATTGGCTTTTAGCTTGTTTTGTGTCGATTTCCTACCGCTGTCACTTTAAGCCCATTTTACTGGGCGGATAAAATTTCTGCACCCAACGGTTCTCTTTGCTCGCGACGACCTCGCAAGGATTTCACCGCGATCCGATACGTCCGACGATTTGATTCTCAAAAATCCTACGCGCGCACTTAACGTGATTTCTGCCGAAAGTTCGCAGGGGCAAATATTCCATTACATTATAATGTAACCCGGAAACTCGATCTCGGAAACGAAACATCGTCTAACATACCGAACCGCGCGATACCGTTTCTATCTCGTCTACCTACGCACCGCGTAATATTAATTATCGCGAAAAAGCACGACGAACGTCTGACGTTTGCCTACAACTTTATTGCTTTAGTTATGACTTTCAATAAACGTAACTCTCAAGTCTGTTCAAATACGCTTTACATCGTTCGCTGTTAAACTTTGGATAATGTATTCCACGTTCTCTCTTTGTACGTAACTTTTTATAGGTAGCCTTCGCCCATGACGCTGTTATTAAATTTCGAAAAATCGCGGCGCGACACGTTCGCAGCGTCGAGTGTTAAAATACAAATTCCATTCGTACCGGATAAAACGTAAACGACTTTAAGTTTCTTTTATAGACTCGGATCTGTTAGTACTCGCCACTTTGATTACTCCAGCCTGCATATTCGAGCAGCAGTTTTTCGTTATCGTTCGTGGTCGAAGGCTGACCTTATTCCGGAGCTTTGGAATAAGCTCAAAGTCCCGTTCCACGGAATGACTCTGCGCGCCCCCATGTAAAGCCCATCCATCCGACTACGCTCTTGATCATCGAACGAGAAGTTAGCGAGGTCCGATGTTAGTCGGGCTTAATCGCCGGTTGAACAAACAAAAACAGGGATGCGCAAACCTGCCGCATACATATGGATAAGCGGGGGCGAGCTTAAGCTCGTCGGGATTAAGCGGCGATCGAAAAACTTCGGGCAGGAAGTTCCGGGTGTGGCGGCGGGTCCCACGGGCGGAAGTCTCTGATGAACCATCGGCGGTAGGAAAAACACCGTAATATCCTGGAGGAACGAGGCTCATTTTATCCATTGTCGCAGGGATAAAGTTGTGGCGTGTTGTCGGAAAATCACGGGGAACGCGTTGCGGGAGGGAGGAGGCGCCGAGACGTCTCGACGCCGGTTTACCGCCGGTTTATCGGCGTCGTCTTCCTCGCAGCCTCCGCTCTCCGCGTCGCCCTCGATGCCTCGTTTTCTCGTCTCTCTCTCTCTCTCTCTCTCTCGCTCTCCCTCTCTCTCCGTCTCTCCGTCTCTCCCGCCTCTTCTCTCGCTCTCCTATTTCTCTATTGATCCTTTCTACCCCCCCTGTCTTCGGCTAGCCAAGTACAAGCCACTCTCCCTCAGCCATTCCTGTGCTCCGTGCCAGATAAGCGACGCTGATGAAGTCAGTCGAAATATAAGTAATCGAGACAATTTTCCATTCGACCAAGGAGAGAGGTTGACTGAAACTTTTCTTTCGTTTCACCGAGATTGCCGATAGACTCTCGCAAGATGAATATTTTTTCCCGTTTCTTTTTTTTTGTCAACGACAGAGATGAGCTTTGTTTATGAGAACGTTGTAATTAAACGGATACGAGGAACGCGACGACTGAAATTAATTAAATGTAAATACAATTTCAGTGTTAATCGCGCGTGCGTTGGCTCAATGTAGTTTATGGATTTAATCATGAACAGCGTGGCCAATTATGCAGTTTCGTACGCGATTTGTGGTCACGGGAAAGCGTGTTTTATACGTCCGGTAATTCCATTTTCTCAAAGTACAACGGTGGTACGAACACATCGCGAGGAAGAAAATGAAATTCCGACAGTGGAGTTGTAACGCGTCGGTTAGGTATGATGCGAGAATGCTCTTGCAACATAGCAACGAGATATACAATACGGAGAGCAAACTTTAATTAGAATTCGCACGCCATTCCGCGGATTACTCGCTAATGATAACACAATATTCCCTCATCGTATTGGGTTATAAATATAATACAAAACAAACGCGTCGATAAATCTAGTCGGGAAGTAAAGATGTCTTTAATTTTGCGATAAAAGCATCGCGTTTGACCAAACTAATCGAGGATCGATAAATCTAGAAACTATAGATACGCGAATATATTTTATATAAAAACCGAAGTGATTGTCAATTAGTGAGAGATTGGATACGATTACTATTCCTGACAATCGCTTCGGTTTTTGCGTTTCAAAAACGTATCCCCTAACAACAAAATCAATTTCTGTTTCAACCACATTTCTCAGCCTTCATCTCACTTAAGAGCGTAAATTTTGCGAATAATCCGTCATCTGGTTATATACGGTTTCGCAAAAACACGAAGGTTTAATAAAAATTCCTTCGTTTCACCTCTCGTCTTCGGATTCAATTATTCAGTTATACTAACGGAACGTGCGTCGTTTCTCCGAATTTTCGATCTCAGGAATATTATCTTGATCGGTGGCGCCAACCGAAATATTTCTTCTCGGCATTTTTGCGGCGCTATTCGCGGTATGCGAAACACGGTCTACGCCGACGGTGGCTTCCTTCGAGCGTCACGACGCCCGTGACGTGTGAACACGGGGCGAGATTAAAATACTTTTCATCGTCGGCGGATCAAGGACGTCGTCGTTCCCTCGAGAGACGTATTTCATTTTCATGCCGGGGAATACTCGAGGAAGCCTCGACGCGAACGAAAGGAGAGAACGCACGGAGGCAGAATGAGAACGGAATAGAATGAAAGAAATGGAGAGGGTGAACGTACGAGAGCGAGCCGAGGGTTGAAATAGAAAAGGTAGCCGGTTAAACGGATGGGTATGAAAAACGGAACAGAGGGAGTGAAAGAGAGAGAGAGAGAGAGAGAACCAGGGACGGGAGGGGCAGAGCCAGAAGAGGGAAAGGTGAACGAACTAATGCACCGGAGAGAATAGCAAGAGACAAAACGGCGAATGAACGAATGAATGGGGAATGATGCGAAGGACGAAGGCGTAGGTAAATGATACGGGAAGCGAGATTTTCATACTTCCACCGTGTTCCTTCGTCCTCTGACGTTTCGCTTTGGATGCCCTCTTTTGATACTCTACTCCTCTCGTTGGGTAGTTAAAACGAGATGCAGGGAAATACAACCTGCTAGAAATCGAATCGTTCTACGAATATCGATAACTAAATGAAACTTAATCATTTCTCACTAAAACGAGACAACCGTACAGAGGGAATCTACCTGGGTGACGAAGACAAAATTCCTCAATTTTTTTAACACCTGGATTTTAGTCGCGAAATACTGAAAAAGATGGGACGATTCGATAAATGGGACACTGCGACGTCTTTCGGAAAAGCTCGCTCGGATCTGCGCGCGCTAGCGCGTCGATTTTATCGAGAGTCGGTGTTTTAAATCGTTTCGCGCTGGATTTGATTTCTCCATGATCGTTTTATTATTTTAATAAGCCCGGTTCGCGATGGGCGACTCTTGCAAGTGTGCGTGTAAAAAAGAAAATTATTACATTCGCGTGCGAGGTATCCGGAACCGTTATATCCGCGGGCACTTCGGATTATCGCGGTTTCTCATAACTTCAAATCGGATCGAAGGCGATATTACTTTTCATGACGTCATAAAAGGAATTTATGATGTGAAACCATATAACGTTATTACCCGAAATGGTTATTTCTTGGCCAAAGAGATTTACAGAAAAATATAAAAGCGCGCGCCGTTCCGTTACATCTAGACCGCATTCGGAGAAATGCGGGAAAATGGAAACTGTTTCGGACAGATTTAAAGAAAGCTCTTATCAATCGTCGGCCGTTAAACTAAACGCGTGATTTTTCTGCTCGCAGGTTTGAAGGACTTTGATCGACAGCGCGATAACAGAAGACTACCAAGATGGCAGCTTTCGTGGCGAAGCAGATGGTTGGGAACAAGCTGAACGCTGTTAAAGGTAAGTCACCACGGAGAGATTCTCAAATTACTTTTTTTCTTGGGAAACAGATGGGAGAGCAACAAACGGTGATCGACGCGTTAAGGTTTATGCAGAATTCACAAGTTTCGTATCGAGGATAACATAATTCTGTTAAAAATCAGAGGAGATCCTTTGCGTCGCCAAATGCAACCCGATCCGTGAAATTACGATATTTACCATCAACGCTTCAGACAATTTTCAGGATACGTCACGAAAATATGAATAAACTATGAGAGACGACTGCTTTAGAGAAATATCGCCGAGCGTCGACAAAACCGGGTAACGATTAATTTATACGACAATTGAATAGAAACTGCGTCCTCGTAGAATCTCGATTCCTTCTATTATCTTATTCAACGACGAAACGCGAGCTCCTATCGCAACGCGAACAATTGCTGGCATTAGCCCAATTGTAGGTTTTTATCTGCGCGCGGTATGACTCCGAGGGCACCACCTCGTCTCGTACGTCGTAATTTCATGCCGCGTTTCGATGCACTCGTCGCACCAGTAGCGGCGCGAGGGTAATCGTGCCCCACTCACGTCCCGGAACCAAGGACGAAGGGCTCAGGTTTATTTTAACGTTGCGCGTTACACGGCACCACCGGACCCTTATTATTGCCGTCCCTCGAACACCGTGGAAACGCGCCCGTTGTGTAAGGCTTAATCGCGTAATTGGCGCTGCGCGTACCCCGTAAAACTAGATTGAGAACTTCGCTTCTTTACGATCACGGATCGCCGGAGATACCCTTCGAGATCGCTGGCTTTAATCCCGTCCATCATCCAACTTCCGTAGATCGTAATATTTCGAATCGCTTCGATCCCCTCGAAAATGACATCGTTTCCAACTCCAATCGTCGATCGGGGGATGACGATCGAAAAAAAAGGAAAGAAGGATCGATATAAATTCGCCTCTATCCCAGAATTTTTTTTTTTCATCTCTCCGCGAAGAAATCGTATTTCACGGGACGGTTAAGTTGGCCGAGTTAATCGAAAGTCTCGTTGGTCTGCCATAGATATCGTCGTATAATACTGTTTCTAATCCAATTCCACGATCCCGCGATCGGCGAGGATTTGCCCCGGCCATTTTGCGATCGCCGGATTAAATTCGATTTAATAAACGCCCGTGGCTGGGTGGCATTATATAAAACAAAGTTTGTCGATTACGCGAAAATCGAGGGGCAACGGTTTCGCGAGGCTCCTCGCAATTCGCCGGGAGCCTCGCGACAAAAGCTCCGAGGAGAGAATTCGAATCGTATCGAATCAAATCGAATCGAATCGAATCGAAAGGACTGAAAAACCCTCTCGTAATTTCTTTCGATGGCGGATGCTTTATAGGTCGTCGGTCTGATCGGGCCAGTTTCGATGGTACGTGACTCGCTGTGAATTTGTTTCGTGCTCGTTTCGTCCCGCTCTCGATCCTCCGATACCTTTGCCGGTCGATTGCGCTGGAATGAAACGTCCTTCGTTAATTCGTTTTCTTCGTCGTGCGGGTGGTGGTTGTTCGGCATCGCATCGGCGGGGCGATCAAGGGTGTCTG
Source organism: Pemphredon lugubris (assembly GCA_933228935.1). Classification (NCBI taxonomy): domain Eukaryota; kingdom Metazoa; phylum Arthropoda; class Insecta; order Hymenoptera; family Crabronidae; genus Pemphredon; species Pemphredon lugubris. The sequence continues at coordinate 51,911,688 of OW121817.1, read as the reverse complement.
CACGTGAATTAGTAAATTGCCTGTCAGTCCGACGGCTCGGTGCTGCCGTAATTACATTTGCCGAAGAGCCACGGTGGTATGGACGAATTGGCAGTCTTTGTTGCGCGTTTGCCCGGCTCTCGTTCCTTTTTCTTTTCTCTTTCTTTTTTACCGTTAACCGTCGTAGTACTCGAAAAGATTCTTTGCGGTAGCTCGAACGCCGCGCCGGTAACAATCGTGGATTATTTGAACGATACTTTCAGCGATAAGAGTAGTGATAACGATGATGTTTGTATTAATATTAAGTTGCACGGTGTCGTAGATTTAAAATGAATATAAATTTAAATTCAATTCGTTCCGCAAAGCTTTGAAAATCTGCCGTTTAATTGTCTTCGGATCAATTCAGCTTGGTAATGTTTCAAATTATTCCATTCCGTGCGAGATCGCTGAAAATTTTCGAAATTATAATTTTGTTGGTAATTTGGAGACGACATCGACTGATTTGGAATCAAAGAATCGCGAACGGAGAGATATCGCTTGTCCAAAGATTTCAATTACAGGTCCGTTCAAAGTGGGGGAAACTCGATAGGAATAATGAAACTGCAATCATGTTGAAACTCGGGGTTAGGGAGGGCTGAAAACTTCCGACGATGATTCCCTCGTTACTCCGCGATTCCGAATTAATGGCTTAAATATGAGTTTTGAAAAATGCAATTTCATCGTCGTTAGAACGATATCGGCCGGGGAAAAGCACGTCTCGCGATATCTCTTTTTCTACTTTTTTTTTTTCTTTTCTTTTCTGAGAGTCACATCCGCCTTCTCGTTTCGCTATCGATAATGTTTCTCTTGAATTAAGATCGATCACTCGCGCGATAACGTACAATAGTGGGGAACGTCGGCCTAAATGACTCGGAGCTTTTCCTATCCGACGAAACTCGTTACGCTTACGTTCCTGAAATTTGGGGAATCGCTTAACGCAAGATTCGTGTCATTAGCGTAACGATAACGTTAAGGATATTTTCGCAAAACTTTCGTCGAATCAGGTCTTTCAATTAGCGCGGAAATTACGACCACAAATACCAGCTAAATAAGAGTTCGCTTTCATGAACGATCCAAGAGAATATTTAATGAAAAATTTCCTTGTAATAGCTTCGCAAATAATGACCTTGTTACGAAAGTAAATCTATGCCAATGCGATGTAAGAGGATTCTGTTTGAGGAACTCTAATTAACTGAAACGAGTCGAAAGATACCTCGACGCGAGAAATAATTGATACACTTGAAAAATCGATGAGTGCCACTGTGTTGCAAAGGGTCAAGAAATGGGTCACCAGTTCGATCCTACGTTCAGGCTAAACACGAATAAATTATCATCGCGTATCCGCCTTAACAACGGAACTGGTATTACGCCGTGACAAGAGATTCGCGAGTCACCGTGTATATCCAATCTTCCGTCATACCCAAAGCCTATGAAAATGAGTCTTCGATAACTCGCCTCATTCCGTCGGTACCGTTGTCGTTCCAGAGTTAAAACCTAAAAGGTTATTGCTCGCAAAGTACCGCAAAGATGGTCGCTAATAAACTCGATAAACGTGGCTCGACTCTCCACGTTTTCGATTACACGAAATAATGTATTCCATTAAAGTTCCGCGGAGCCCTGTCATAATAACGTTTTCTATCCGTCGCTTTTTTAATACAAATTCACTAGCGGGGCGGGTGGGGGGAGGGGGCCGTGTAAGAGATATTTTAAAGCAACGGAGCAACTCTCGAGTGGTCGGCGCACAATAGCGGTTGAATTTGATTACAGTACTATCAAACTCAAAAGAAAGGGAATGGCGATTCACAATTTGCGGATGTCGAGTATAAACGCATTTCGCAGTTTTTCTTTTTTCACCGGAGCGATACGTTGGATCGTAAGCCGATCGGTGCATCGATCAAATCGCCATTGGCGATTCTGAAAATCAAACAACCGTTCGTCGGCGCGGGTCAATTATCACTTTGCACTCGACTTTTCCGACGAGTGGCCTAATAATCACGCGCCAGCACCCGCGAATCGAATGGCAAACGAATCAAACCCGCTCCACCAATTAAATCAAGCCGGTGTTAATCATCGAACTTGCCCCCCCCCCACCGTACACGTTAGCAGATTTAACCGCGAAATTCGCTAGGAAATAAAATTTTCCTAATTTCCCTTATCCGAGTAAATTAATCTGGCTAACGAACAAACGCGTTAACGGTTAACGTCGCTACGTCGCGTTTACGCTACGACGATGTCGCGAACATCGGACGTTATCTTTCCCCCCAGCCTGTCCCTCGGCCTGTAACGCGGCCCCCGCCAAAGGGTTAAAATGATTTCTCCGGTAAAAGCATGCGGGTGGCAATCAAGATTCGAGGAGGAAAGAGAGCGGCCCCCCGTTCGCCATCCACGGCGTCGCGTCGCCCGCGCCGACTGGCTTACCAGCTTGCTGGCAGGTTGAACGATGGCCTGCAATAAAACTTGTGTCATTAAGGGAAAGTTTGAGCTCCCGCGAACGCCACGAGGTAGGAACCGTATCGCGAGGAATCCGTAATGGGAAAACGGGGACCTTCGTCAAACCGAGGAGCCACGGCCTCGAGAGTCTTTCTTCGGCGGTCCCGGTCATCGGAGAGAGACGGGGAGAGACCTTAACTCACTGGGACACCATCAATCCATCGTCTCTCGCCGCAACCTTCTCTCCCCCTTACCCCCCTCCTCCCTTCCTTCCTTCCTTCCTTCCTCTCTGTCTTTCTCCCTCCCCCCACTCGCAGCTTCGCGAGATTTCTTCCTCACCTTTATACTCCGTCCGTCCTCTTAATGTCTCGGATAACGGCGGCTATCCGTTCCTTCGCGTCGACTACTCGGATCTCGAGACGTCTCCTCTGCCTCCAAGTCGGCTCGAGAATTTTCCTCTCGACATAGTTTCAGAGAGAAATACCCGACTGTATTATAATCATAAGATTCTCGTATTCAAATACGGGAGCTAAATAACGGTTCGCGTAGCGCGGAAACCGCGGCATCGTCGGAGAGACGTTCGCCTCGAGACGATGGGAAGTACTCGCGATAAAAGCCGCGACGTATTTGTTTATCCAGGCTACCCGAGAATTTTGAGTTTAATTCGGTCCTCTTTGCAAAATTTCTCGCCGCGACGTTGATCCGGAGCGAAATAACTTGCTGCGTTACAAATGGAATTTCTCGTATTCGAGTACGTAGTGTAAACCCGGCTTAGAGCATCGAGCGATTCTTAAGGAGACATCCGCTTTAACGCGAGCAGAAATATTCGCGATAAGAGGGCCGATGTATTCGTTTACCTATACTACTGCGTATTTTGTGGGTGAACTCGATAACCTGTTAAACGGGCTACGATTACACATTCCTCGTATTAAAGTACGATTCTTAACGTAAAATCACGCGGAATTTTTGACGACGCGTTCGGACCGTGATGACCGGAAGTCAGTCTCGTTGATTCCCCTCCGTTCCAATCGCGTAACCGATAATTTGAGCGGTTACCATTCGTAACCGTCGACGTCGACGGAATCTCCGCGCGAATCGTTGTCCGAGCAATTATCATGGTTTGTCCGTCGCGATGTAAGGCAATCGCAATGGAGAAGTCGAAGTTTCCGAGTGCCGGATACCGGCGGTTTGTTCCGGGTGGGCGATGGCTTTCACGGGAAATGCGGTGGGTAACTTTCGCGAATCTGGAAGGGTCGACAAATCGGATAGCAATTAGTCGATGACCCCGATGCGCGGCCGCACTTTCTCTCCTCTTCTTCTATTTCATCTACCTTTTCGTATCCCACTTCAATCCCCCCACCCACCCCTCTTACTCTCCGCGCTATTCTTCGCGTCCCCCACCCTTCCCCTCCCTGTTCCGCGCGCAACGATGCTTCGCGTAAACAAAAGGCCGGGTACAAATGTGTGCGGCCAAAAGAAAACCCCTGGCCGCGCTTTCGCGCGCGCGCGCCCGTGTGGGCATTCACGGATACGGGACGAGGGAACGCGTGCGGGCGGGTTCTACGTGCTCGTGTGCGAGCGGAAGATAGCGAGTGGACGAGGGTAGGAATTAAAGCGGCAGTAGGGGGTGTTCGGGAAGAAGATAGGCACTGCGGGGCTCAATTGAAACCAACGGCCCCTTCAATGAAAGCCCACGGAGGTTTTGCAAACCCGGTCGTATTTATAACTTCGAACTCCATCCCGACCACCCCCCCCCCCCCCCCGCGCCCCTCGCCGCTCACCTTCGTTCACCTTTCACCCCGTGTCCTGGTGAATCCGAGCTGCAGCAGGTTTTTCGTTACCCAGCCGGTTAATTGAAATCCCACGGATCGATCGACCGCGACCTACGCCACTGTGCGGTCGCTCGGTGGAACTCAACGAAATGGCTTCGGTCTTCGACGTCGGCAGACATAAATACCGTCCCCCCCCCCCCCCGTTTCTAACCGTCCCCTTATCCGTGGTTAACTGTTTTTCGTTTTGGTATTCTTTTTCACCCTGTAAACGTACGAACGATGGCGCAACGCGATCAGCGTCGCAAAACGTTTTGGTACGCTTGCCCGGCACACGCGCGCTCAAACGGAGTTTCCGAAAAAAGGTTCCCGTCCCCCCTTAATGGAATTTTGAAATGTTAACGTTTGAACGTGCACCGTTCCACGAGAATTTAATTGCTCGACGTATTCGAACGAATACGTTGAGCAGCAAAATTCCATGGCGAACGGAATTACTTTACGTCCCTGCCGGAGGAGTAATTTTGAAACATCGCTGTCCTCATTGTTCCGCTTTTCAATAAACTGCCGCGTTTTCATAGAAATTTCAAAAATTCGGCGTTATCGTTCGCGGCGCGATAACTGCAGTGGTCCTGCAATTTTCCATAATTTCGCGAGTTGCCGCGTATTTTTTGAGGCGTGCGCGACGCGTTCGGCTAGCATGAGGTGAAAAAAGGAGACTATAAACGCGGGTAATTATTTTTGCTCGAAGATCTAACGCGTCGCCGTTGATAGTCAATTCGATTGATTCGCCGCGGTCGAATAGTGGTTCGCCTCCCATACACGCGACTAGACCATGATTCCTATTTATTTCGTATTTACTCTCCATGTATCGTGAATAACGAGTGACGTTTAATTATTTCACCTCGTTTGACGCACCTGCCAGATGCATCGCCAGTTAATTTAATCACGTCGCGCGTGTATGAATCCTTCTACTCAATGTAACTGGCATGTCAAAACGTATCAGGCAACTTTCACTTTATACCCGCAAACGTATATATAATCGCGAAAATATACCGCGATGCGACAGATAAGAGCGTGCGAATTATGTTTAGCCACTTTTCCACCCGATTTTTTTGCGTGGACGTTTCTTATAATTTCGGAATTGCAGGTTTCTATGCTCTCTATAAAAGGTCGTAACTTCCATAGTTTTTCAGATACTTTAATTTTTTAAAGTGCATTTCAGTTGCAAGGCAGTGGAATTATAAAAAAGAATCCAGAAAAATAAAGGAGCGAATAAACGCGGCTTTAATTTTGAGAACAAGCACCGCTTTGCGTTCCACTTGCAAAAAATCGTAATTTCAACAGTTTTTCATACATTTTAGGATTAAAATGGCATCCCGGGGCATGGCTGAGGTAAACACGAGAACTTCGAGTGGCCGGAGTCGAGAGTCGCGTAGACGCGGTTGAAATGTCGAAAAAAAAGTCAGGGAAGGAAAATGAATTTGGAAAATCTTTCGCGGATGTGGGCGCGACTCGAATTTGACGCCACCGGGAACGCCATAAAGTTCACGCACGTCGTACTATCGGCGAGCAACGCGTAGATTAGCATTTAGCCGACAGACCGACCTGTTCATCGATATTGCCGCGTGACAAACAATCGTCCCAATTAATTATGCAGCTCGTGATTTATTTGAGGGGCGGTCGGGAGCATTTCAACGTCCCCATGACAGCGCAGCTGTCTCCCTGCTGTTGACACGAATGCACTTTGGAAAACAATGTACGATACCGGATGCGACCACTCGCGTGTCCCGTGGAGATAAATCTATGAGGGAAGAGTGGAGGCTTTCGGTGACGTTTAATGTCTCACGATAAACGCTGATCGATTCCATTAACATCGAGCAGGTTCGTTAAAGAGAAGGAGTGTGTGTGTGTGAGAGAGAGAGAGAGAGAGAGAAATAATTTTCTCCGGACGCCTCGTGACCGATCCGCGGACGAACGTTCGATTAAAATTCTATTTACGATGGTATCTTTAGTATTTTCACCTCCTTCGTCCCTCTCGGAGTTCGAATCAACGATATCATCCTCCGTGCGACGGTACTTCGATCAAGTTCGCGACGCACCAACCAAATCAGTTTTAATCAGAATGCATTGGGAGATCCCCGATTGTTCGAAACAACCGACGGAAGCGAGCGACGGAAGGGGGGGTTCCCGTGAAAATAATTTCGAAGCGAATGGAATAAGTCGCGAGGAACTTCGTTCTTCTCTTCCGTCGGCGACGCTTTGTTCCCCGCTTCTTTGTTCCTCGGCCGGGAATACGAGAAAGGGGAGGTATAAAAAAAAAAAAACTAAGTCGTGCGCGTCGTAAATAGAGTTCGCGCGGTAGTTCATTTAAATTACACGAGGACCGATTCTGCGAGGTTTCCCGCGAACCGCGCGAGCGCGTCGGGCAACCAGCGTTACGTCACCGACGCAGCTACATACATTCTGGGCAATTTCAACCGCACGACGCGTCCACCGTAGTTTAGGTTTCGGCGCGGTCCAGATCCAATCCTGGATGCACTCGAATAATTAACGCAATGACGTCCGACTCACCGAGATGCGCCACGCCATTGTTACAAGTTTATGCTTCGCTAATTAGTTTTCCGTTTGGTTAACGCTCCCCCGGGATTTATTTGTAAAACGTATCGCCCCGTTAGCGCCGCGAACGCGCAAATAGACGCGCCGTTTGGTTGGGTCTTTCCCGGGGCGTTGGTAAATTCTCTTTTTTTTTGGAGGGATTTAAAGTGCACGCCTGGCGCGTAGTCGTACGTGACTGGAAGCTTTATTGCGCGGCGATTATTTAAATTATTGTTTCGCGACGCTGCCCCGTAGCACGCGCTCGAACGTTCTCGGTGGTGATATCCGATAAGGCGAAGTAGGTTTAGTTGGTTAGCTGCAAAGTAGTCATTGGAAATTTAACTGACGCACAGGTACAGATAACGTCTTTCGTTTGCACGACCGACGCGGGGGAACGGATTCAACGTCATCGCGATATGAGAATGATTGATTTGGCAAACAAAATTAATATTAAATCAAATCCTCGCCAGAGGTATCCGGAGTTCGCTCGTTTCTTCTCGTTCGCGTAACGTAATTAGAGCTCGCGTTGCAAAATTTGCTCGGAATCGCACGCTTCCAGTATGTTTTCGTGCTGTAATAACAACGCGAAAGTAGGAACATGGAGTACCAAGCAATTTCAATTGCTCCCCTGGCAATGAAAAAGAGAATAATAACGGTGACCTCGGTAGGAACCAGTACGCGAATTCTGGCGAGTTTCCATGGAAAAAGTTTTAATAGAGAATATTGCCGCGCTGAAACAATCAATGTTAACGTAAGTCAAGTTGAAGATCGAACGAAGAAAAAACGGAGAAAAAAAGATGACGTGGCAGTCGTGCATACGCGTATCGTAAACGACGAAAGGTGAAACCCCGCGTATAATCGATACGTCTGCGAGGCATTTCCAGCGGTGCCGATGCGTGCAATATTAACTGCACGAATAAACCATCAATAATTACAATCGCTTTGCCTTGCACATTCGTTCCAGAAACCGAAACAATGGCATGAAATTCGCATACTATTACCGTGATTTATAATAAACCCGATAATTATCTTTGCATTCGGTCACCGTAAATATTATTATACCGTGCTTCGTATGCAGCCCTTACTATTCGCGTTGCTTTATTCGGTCGCGATACCTCGGCGGGACGCGTTTGATTTATCAAAATTCGAATCGTGATTCGATTACCAAATTTCGAATGCAGACTCGATAAATTGCGGTTAATCGAGATTAGGATAATCTCTCGCCGAAATATCGTTGACACCGGTTGGGATCCGGACGGTTCAACGACGAATAAATTCGTCGCGAATGAGATTGGATCCCTTCGAGATTGAAATCTCCCTAAATCCAGGAAGACGGCAAAGACCGTGAAATAAAGAGATCTCGCGTGGAAATGGCAGATTTTTCAGTGAAAAATTTCCTTCGCGATACCGGTTACTTGGTTCGCCGTGATTTCAACATCCCCAGGGATCGTTTTCAACTATCTCCGAATCGTTCCATGAAATTGCAAACTGGCGAGTTTCTTCCTTTTTCTTTCTTCTGCCGAGCTAATTAGGCAAGTTTCGATTTAATTACGATCCCGGAACGGAGTTCGATTATACTTATCCTCCCGACCAGCAATTAAAACGTCGGTAGTCGCGGAACGAGCTTCTTAATTTTTCAGCTACGCGCTTTGTGAATTCTTTGACTCGCGTGTTTCTTCGTGGCAACCCCACTATCCCCGGAGATCCAATTAACACCTTCGTTACCAGCGTCGCACATATGCGACATTTCATTTCTTGTATCCGAGCCCAGCGATGCAAACGTTACACCAATTTATCGCTGGAACAATTGCAATGGGCTATAAAACCGCAAAACAGATGCAGGACGTCGTTGCTTGGTCTGGAGATAATTACATTTTGATTATCTTCAATGTTATGAATACAATGTTAAGAAATCTAATGCCAATTGAAGTCATATTAATAGAAAAATTTCCCCGGTCTGGAGTACTAGATTTTCTTCTCGAACTCTGATAGAGAATGCGCTAACTCTTTGAGGCACACGATTTTAAAGAAAATAAAAATGCAAGTTGGACAGAACCAAGCTGTATGACTACGAGTAATTTCAACTTTTCGATGTGGCTTAAAATATATCTCACCGTGCCCGAAAACCTAATCACAGACAAAAGGTAGGACCCTTTTAACCAACCTAACCCCAAACTGTTAAAGCGCGAACTATTTTCGTTTCGCGTTATAAAACGTAACGAGCGACGAAATAATCCTCGGCAATCGGCCAATCGACACTGTCAATGGCTTCTGTCACGTGAAGATAATCCTAGAGGTTTTACAAAACACGTATCACCGATACGCGTTGAATTTTCGTTAGTGGCCGTTCTCTCAACGATCTCGCGGAAAGTGCATCACGGATCCGCGACTTCCGCTGGCAATGCACGCCTTATGGATTCGCAATCTGTCGAGGGAAAGCTCGAGGCCGGCCTAAAAAGCTGCCCCAATATTTCGGGCTCGAGTTTTTGCGGTTGGACGCGCACAGCGAACATATCGATCGAGCTTCAGAGGTGGCAGGGAGAAAATACAGGGTCGTTGTAAGGTGGTGTACGAGCTAAAAATAAATAACCGCGTTTTGCGACGGGGGGAACAAAAGCCGGAGGAGAGATCTCGGGAAATTTGCGTACCTTGCCCCGCGAATCGAAGTGTTTGGGAAACGATAGGGCGGGAAATATATCAGCGATAACGAGCGGGATCACCATAGTGCATCGTAAAAGCATTCGGCGCTGCGCGCGTTAACTCGTGTCTCATTATTTTTGATTGATAATTCGTAATGTTGAACGAGCGATTCTTCGAGTACCCAGATTTAAAACGATTTTTTTTTAACGGGCAGAGTTGGGTATCGATGCACGTTATTATACATATAGGTAATCTTGTTGCAATTACTCTGTATCATAAATTTAACAAAACAATTAGATCTGAGCTGACATCGGCATAGAGGGAAAAATATTTGTGCGACGCGCGTTATACGGATATTGTAAATTATACGGATTATAAACGCGAATCGATAATAGCGTTATCGTTGAATTCGCGATTCGTGTCGTTTCAAAATGTACGAAATTATCCACTGGATTAACGCGTAACGCCACTGTCATATCGGTAACAGTATAACCGTTATTCCTGTTTCCCCCATAAAATTCATTTGATTAAACCCCCTGGTTTACAGTCGTATCATTAAATTACAGCGATCGGTGTAATTAGCGGAGTATTGAAACTGCTGGGGTATTAACGTAATCTGAAATCCACACCTACCGAAATCGCCTGTCATCGACATTCCTCTTCGGCGCTTTTATCTATTAACGATCGGCGATCGACGTTATTTCGTTTCGCGTTGAAAAATCGAACGACGTAAGATGACGTTTCAATCGATGTATTCGCGAAATCCAACAATCCCCGTTAGGAAGTTACCTCTGACTTTCCTAAAAACGCAATTCAGAATTATTTCCACCCGCAACGATATACGAAAATATCTGTATATAGCGTATCTTTGAAATTCCACGGAATCTTATCATCCGTGTTGTTCATTGATCTAAATCTTGATTATCACCTACCGAATGCGAGAAAATATTCTAAATCATTTTCTCCTCGGTAAGTACCTAAGAGCACACCGAGATTCGCGAATCTCGCGAACACGCGTTTTGGGGGTGTGTTTATTGGCGTTTTACGAGATCGAGAAGAGATAACGCCTCACGGTAAACTAAAAGACCTATCGACGATGAAATATTAGCTGAGAGAGCAGCCGTCGTAAATCCGTGGAGCTTATAAACTGCTAAACTCGAGACATCGTCACCTAGAGCTTCCCGGTGAATCCGACTAAGTGTCCCGGGGACGCGTTTCCTGAGATCTCTCGTTCTCGTGCAACTACTCGAGGAACGTCTCTTTAAAAACGTCCCCGAGCGTCCTTCGCGATACGCTCGAAAGGGTAGGTATCTCTCTTTTACGCTCACGCGAATATTTTCGACGATACACAGCTTCGTAAATGTAGGTCGTTTATCTTGCGACTTTAATTCGAACGGAGCGAGACACAGGCATCGCGGATATTACGGCCGGCAGAGAACGGAGATAAAAAATGGCCCGTGGCTCGTTTTACGAAATCCTAGTGTCCGTCCGAGCAATCGCGCTCCCATATTTCGCCCGTTAACGAAATGGAAAATTGTCACGATGGAAATTAGAGAATCTCACCTGTAGCCGACGGCTACGCTCGTGTTCGTTGTTTTTGCACCCGCGGCAACTCGTAGCAAGCGCGGCTCGCTTACATTTCGGATAGTTGTCAACAATTTTTCAAGGGTTGACAATAAAAATTGACAATCGAGATCGAAATCGGCGGATCGTCGTTGCAGTACACGCGAGGGGATTAAAAAAAATGTTCGGCCGGCGATATTGGTCGCGAACGAGCCGCGCAAACTTTCGTTTCCCGACGAAGAATCATTGGTGTTCGGTCCGGCATATTCGCAGGGAACATGCCGGGGGTGCATTATAGGTGACCACGGCGTTTCACGATATTTAATTAAATCCCTGGCTCGCGGGTGGAAAGTTTCGCCGATAGTTGGGAACAGTTTGCGACCACGTTTACCATCGGCCATCGAACATTTCGCGGGTACGAGCAATCCACGTGGCTGTTTCCCAGCGTCGGAGCGCCGCAATGTTCGGGGAACCGATCCTATTGACCGATACAATTTTCTAATTGCCGATTTTCCTCGCAGCGTTTGAGGGAGGAAATTAACGTTCCTCGGGTTCGCGAATCTCGGTGTCCCCTTAAGTACGGTGGTGAAGGTAATTTAGAATATTTTTTCAGTCGACGGGATTCAGATTTAAATCAGTGGGCAAGGATAACAAGATACCTTGGAGTTTCAAAGATACCGTACAAATATTTTTGGATATCGTCCCACTTTGAAATTACTGAATTGCATCTTTGGGATAATCAGAGGTGACCTCGTAACGGCGATTGCCGGTTTCGCTAATTTATTAACGATCGCGTCACGGCGAACGCATTATTTTTCGCAATCGTGATCATTCCAGAAAGCTTCTCGAGAGTCGAAAGAATACGTATAGATCGAGTGTATTATCCACGGATAGAAAGCTCCGGCTATATTTCAACTCCCCACCCACGGCGCCACCCTCTCGCGTCACCCCCCTTTCCGCCGGAAAATCCTTTTTCTTGGCATTGTCCGCAAAAGCACCGAGATCGGGAACCCTGAACCATGGCCCCGCCCACAAAACGCATTCATCCCAGCTGCAGCCTGCAGTTTTTCAGTCCGCGACTCACTTTTGTTCGCGTTTCTCGCTACTTGACAAACGGCAGACTTCTCGCCGTTTCTCTCGAAATCGCGAGAAGCAACACTCCCCTCCCCCCTGCCTCGCGCGAATTTTTTGTCCTTTAAACACGTTTCGAGTCGGCCGAGAGTAACATTTGAATTTCTCTTTCTATTCCTATAAACGAAAATACGAAATTAAAGTGTTTAATTGGAATTTAAACTCTAACACGGTTACCCGTTAATTTGCGCCACGCTCGTCGGTTCGATTCGTCCACGGATTTTTTTCTCTCTTTTTTTTGTTTTCGTCGCAAACTACAGAGCCGCGTTGCCGCATATTCCAGCGAGCTGTCAATTCGCGCCGATGTAAAACTTTAATTAAAGTGAGTTCCGGATGGAAAAGAAAGGAGAGGGAGATTAAAATAAGGTGGAACGTTCAAGTGCAGTATAAATTCTAATGAAAGAACGGCCCCGGCGACAAATCGATTTTGCCCGTTCCTTTTTATTTTGCTCACTACGTAACAAACGACAATAAGAGGATTGGCGCAAACCTCTATCTGCTGATGTACTCGCTGCGCGTTTCGTTTGTAAAATTAGTTCCGCGCCGTCGGTGGAGTTCAAGCTCGCAACGAAGTGCTCCCGAACTTCCAGTATTTTCAGTCTTGTTTTGTCATTAGTCGTGCTGGCTAAAAATGAAGGATTCGTCGGTAGTTAGAAAGGGGGGCGAGCGTGGAATTTTTTAATTGCAGTCGGAATGCAATCATAAAATTGTACCACGGTTTTCCGATGACTCCTATCCCCGGTAGATCGGTCCGACGTCTTTTGTGGGCCGGAAATTCAGGTGGTGCCGCGGTATTTAATACATAGCGGAATGCGGGTATGCGGAAGTCGTATCGATGCGATGCTCCGTCCGCCGTGCGAAAGAATTACCGTCATTTCCGTTATCTCAGCCATCTTTCTGGAATTTCGAGTTCGTCAAACGAAACGCACTTCAAAGACCGCGCATCGAACGTACCAAAGGCTCGGCGCAGATCTCAAAATTTCGAATGGACGTGAATCCAGATTAAAAAATTGGATCCCACGGGTATGTCGCTGGGTCAGAATTCCCTGACCAAATCCAACGCACGCGCGTCGTTTTTTAAAAATTAAAAACTGCAGTACCCGCGATCGGATTAAAAAAAAAAAAAAAATTGCACGTGCTTTTCTTTTCGACCATCGAATTCGATGAACGAACCTAACGCACGCGTCTTATCACCCGCGCTCGTTATCGCTGCGCGAGAGGGAACGAGAGTGGCCCATCGTCGAGAATATCGCGCTATGGTCGAAAAGTTATGCCGACAGGTTCATGGTTTTGGAAAGTATTCTACGCGAAAGCAGGATTCCGTGGCCTCTTCCTATCTCGCCGACCGTCGGTTTCCTCGTCATTTTCGATACTTTAAACCCACGGCGCCGAAGGAGAGATTCAGGCACGCCCATCCAGCCGAACTCACCGAGCTAAACTTTCGACCGAAAGCCGCTCCGGAAGACGCGGAAGAGTACAACGAAGATGAGAGACCCAAAGTCGAGAGCTTAGACCCAAGTAGTTCTAGGTACTCGTTCCCCGGGGAACCGAGATTTCCGTGGATCGGGTGGTTGGGTCTATTCTACCGATGGTGGTCTGATCAATACTGGACACAAAAGTACCCGGACGACCGTCTCTCAGGTTTGGTGCTTACCCGAAGAGAGATGGGATATGTCCTTGGACAACGCTGCGTTCATTCGAACGACGGAAAAATAGCTTAGGTATAATTGTGTTTTAATCGTGTATAATTAGGTATAATCGTGTTTTAATCGTATATAATTAGGTATAATCGGGTTTTAATCGTGAATCGACGTTTGTTCGCGCGCGTACTCTCCTCAAGCTTGCCACGTGTCGCCTTAGAAACGCACATCGGCACTTCTAAGCACTGTATTGTTTTAAGGCGCACCTCTCAATCACGCTCTTATCGACACTCGCATAAACATTCACATCCGTGTACCGCATACCAGTCATCCTGGATCTCTCCTCGGAAAGCCGGGATATTTTCATCTTTGCCGATGCGTTTCTATTCTACAACAATGTACGCGTTTTTCCGGGATAGATGTGGAACTTCTTCGAATTATGATCGTTCGAAGCCTCTTTATCTTAATTTTTACATTACGCTACACGAGGGTAATTGGTCGTAAAATAATGATAGTTTCCGGGTTAATTTATCGCGCGAAATTCCAGCACGTGAACGATCCCGCGAGCGCTACACGCGTGCTTTTTGATCTACCGGAATTGCCAGTTAATTATCTTTCCCCGAGTGGAAACGAGTTTTTTCAATTTGATCGGAATAAACAGAGCCGATATGCCACTACAAACCCGTGGAAACGTTTGCAATTTAAAGTCTCCCGATACACGTCGATCGTGCGATCTGCCGTCATTAACGTTGCAAAGCCAACCACCAAATAAGTGACAATACCGATGCGCGTGGTCGCGCGCAGAGCTCCGGTAATTATGTTAATTGCTGTAACTACGATTATTTGCCGTGGTATTAAATGGCCGGGGTAATCGATACCGATAGACGGGTAAGAGAGAGAGAGAGAGAGAGAGAGTCGGCGGCGTAAATGCACTTTTGTCAACGTCGGGTCGATCGATGACGAAAACGAGGACAGACGCACTCGAGGCCCGGCAAAAGTAAGAACTCGCCTCGCGAGTCACGTCACAGTTTCAATTTTTGTTCTAATTACTCTGGTCACGATTCTTTCCAATCGAGTCATCGTACAACGGTACCACGATCGACGTCCACTGGTAATATAATATAATGTGCGTTTAAGTAAGCATAAGTAATTGATTTAAAATGATTCTCGTTTCAAAAATCGTGCCGACCTTAATTCGAAATATTCGGTGGAACGCACAGCATCGTCGAATTTACGAAACGACGCGTAGAATCAGACTCGTGCGGATCGGCTCGCAATAATATCAATCCAAAGATTCGGCTTCCCCCATTCTCCCGTAAATAGGTCGTTAATTAGGCGTAATTGAAATTCCCGGTTTCGCGTGTACCTTCGCATCGATGTCTTCGTTGTAAACGTTCAAAGGCATTCCATTGATCCGGGATCGACGAGCGTTTGCGGACGCGAAACGATCGGTTAGGCGTCTCGCTTACAAACGAAAATTTTGTCTCCCACTCTGACTCGCGTGCGTAGCGATGCACGTACCTCCGTCACGATTATGCTAATTGCTGCAGCTGCAATCACTCGCCGTGACAGCGTTCTCGGCGATCGATCGGCAAGGGTTCTGCAGGTGCAGCGTTCCTACCAATGGTGGTACTAATTAATCGGTCGCTGCTAATTCGGCTGGATCATTTGCATGGAGATATAATTGCAGGCACGAGACCGCGGGACCGCCTAATAAAATATGGAATTTAGGTAACGTCCCGAATGTATTATATTCGTTGCCGGAACGGCACGTTTACGATTTTCTCTATTACCAATTCTGCTGAATTTCCGCTGGCGCGTGGTTTCCCGAAGGATCGGTCGTGTTCGGTAGCATATGCTATCGATATCGATCCTCGAACCATTTCGCGCGATAACGCTCGCGGTATTTGTGCTCGCATAAATCAGAAGTTTCCGTGTTCGATCAATGGTCGACTTTGACTACGCGAGAGAACTTTTTTAATTTAATCGGCAGTGTCGCGTTAAACGTTACGGGGCTTGGAGTCTCCGTCCGATCAGTGACGCGCCTCGACTACTTGGGAATGGTGAGAAAGTAGTTTCTTCGAAAACCGAGAGCATTGCGTCGAATGATCGATCGAGTAGGCTCTGTCCCATCAGCTCATCGGTATACCTTGACTACTGAAGAGCGGGAAAATTATTACTTTTAATAGTAACGAGGTCGCGGTAAACATCAACGAAGCGGTAGGAAAATAACGTCGCGGCCCGAAAGGAGTTCGTTACGTTGCACATTACTGTAATTACGTTTCGCGATCGATGCGTCGCTGTATTGTCCGTTGCGTAATTATCGCGCCGAACGTCGACGTCTCCTCGTGGGACGCGTTTCAACGATTCCTCGTACGCAAAAGAATTTTCCAGGCCGGATAATACTGAATTACATCCGCGCATTCTTACCCCTGCAATTGTTTTCTTAAAAGGAAATTAAAGCAATTTGCCAGCAACAATGTAATTCGATTAAGCGTAATTGAAATTATTTGTCACTTACTTATGGGGGCAATTCGAAATACTCTGTCTGTGTTTTTAAAAATCAAAATTATAGTTTCGCCGGGCCGGTAAATTTTCCGGGAGGGTCGCGACAAGAGAGTGTCTTTATTTTTGCGAAACACTTTCTCGTACCTTTCGGATTAAAATGGGATACAAATCAGTATATTCTAATCTTCCGCAGATTTTTAAAAATCTACTCCCAATCCCCTCATCCTCTCGATTACCAGAGACAACTGATTTCAGGTGACATGGGTCTCGAGACTTAATCGATACGTAAATTGCCTCGACGTGTAACCTCAGGCAACATAGGTTTAACCGACGAGTCAACCGGAACTTCCTTTCTCCCTTAACGGGTCAGCGAGCGGGACCAAGGGTTCCGTGCATGCATAATCTGAATTTCCACCCCGAATCCTGCTCTAATGGCACGATTAACGAATCCATTGTCTTCGGGTTAAACACGTACGACGGTGAAATTGGGCGATACGAGCGAAGCGCGATTACATTCTTTTTTCAAACCTCGATAGACCCTTTTCACCTAAAATACTCTTTTCCGAAATTCTCACCCAACGTTCCCTAATTTAAAGAGACCACGTTCGGAAGAATATCTTATTAAATTCCCATTCTCGTCTCGCAAAATCAGAGCGATATAGGAGTATAAGGAGGATACGTTTCCCATAATCCTGCGCGGTCTATTATAATAAAACAAAATAGGCTGCTCGTTGCTCTGCCCCCCCTATCGGCTTTACCCGAGCAAAAACAAGATCCAGGCATCGTCGTCTCGGCGCCGTACCATCTCCGATGCCTATTCACCCCGGTTATATCGCGACCCGGAACGTAATTTTCACCAAGGCAAGATATCATCCCTCTCGCGTGCCATTCTCATTCCCTTTTCCCCTACTTTCTTCCGACTCCCCCCTTTCGACGGACTATATTAAGGATTCCAGGAAGCGGTCGGTGGATGCTGCCGTATCCAGGAGAGTCCTCCTCTATTCCATACCCGGGCGGGGGAGCTGGAAATGCACCGCCTCGATTGTAAATGAACATTCAGGGCATTCAATTCCTTCGTCTTTGGCATTGCGAGGCAACGGCGGAAAAATGTCTCGCACTTTCCGCCGGTGTGCATGACGCTTTATTAACTTTGAATTGGACCGCGGAATAGAATGTCAACGAGGCGTCTTTGACCGAACGAATTAAACGACGACGGTCCTCAAACGAGGTCCCCCCCTGCTCCCCCCTCTCTCCCTTATTCTGGAGGAGAATGGGGAGGATGGATGAAGGCAACGGAGGGTGGGAGCCCCCTTTGGAGGACCGCCTCGACGATTCAGGGGG
This sequence comes from Pemphredon lugubris, assembly GCA_933228935.1. Lineage (NCBI taxonomy): Eukaryota > Metazoa > Arthropoda > Insecta > Hymenoptera > Crabronidae > Pemphredon > Pemphredon lugubris. The sequence goes on along the minus strand of OW121817.1, from coordinate 51,894,053 downwards.
TGCGCTTCCGTAAATTGCTTCGCGCCTTCGAAAGTACCCTCGCGTGTCTACCTTGCGAGAACAATCGCTGACGCTGCCGGTGGTATTTTTTGATCGAACGTAATTTTGATATTCTTTTTCTTCGTTCCCTCCGCGGGATGAGTCACGGAGGGCGAAACCAACGGACAGGAGAATTTACCCGACCGTTAGTACGATAATAAGATTAAATTCGATTTTAATTCCCTCCTTCGTCTTGTTGTTTATTAATTAATGTATTTAAACGTCATCGTGAAGTTAAGAAGCTGTACACCGTCAATTAATTGCGATTATGTGCGGCCCATTGGGACTATCGCAGGAGATACGGGACAAAGGAATGGACAGTTGTATACTGTACAGTATACTCCAACCTGTACTGTACGGACAGTAGTGCATCTCCGTATGGAACAAATGATCGGACAGTAGTGCATGAGATATCGGATGAAGGGTCAGACAGTAATCTAGGATCGACAGTCGACGAGCCCTCGTGCCTAATCTCGATTCCCACAGCGCGAGGCTGGCCGTGTTATCAAATTTAAACAATCAATTAAGTAATCGTCGACCCCGTAATTTTAATCCAGGAACCCTTTGTCACCCGTCGCAACGGGACGACACGATGAAAAATGATTTCAAATGTACAAATTTAATTTACCGGTTTCCGCTGTTATCGGATTTAACAACAATAAGAAAAATTATTTCCCCGGCTTTCGCGCGTCATTCCTAACGCGTTAATCCCAAGATCTCAGCGGGATAAAATCCGAGTGGGAAAAATGGGAACGGTTACGAAGCATTGTTTCTTTTCAATGAATTGTATACGGACATTAGCATAAGACAGGATGAAATGACGTAACGCTTAACGAGATTTTAACGACCCTTCCTCCTGCCACTAATGCTCCGTGAATATCACACCTTTCTCCCCCCCCCCCCCTCTCTCTCTCTCTCCCTCTCCCGCCCCTCCTCCCACCGACAAATGTGTCACGTAAAAATTGCACCGTGTCGTAGGGCTGGCTTTCCATTTATTTCTCGCAACGATATCAATTATATGCCAAACACCGCTACACCAACGAGTTTTTTCTCGAGAAACGTCGCCAAGTCTCGTTATTAATCCGTCCACTCGACAATTCCGAGATGTTTAACCGTCGATGTCGTCAGGATCAAAGGACTCGAATAACGACGCTGAAGACGTATGCCCAGAGTTGAAATTAACCATAATGGGCCAGCACGAGTAAAGGAACGAGGAACCGCGGCATTATCGGACGGAGCGCGGAGTTTCCACGTTATACGAAAATTCTTGTGTTTTTTTTTTTTTTTTTTTAATATGTATAAAAGCATTCTATGGTCGGGATAGTTAATCGCAGTTAAAGGCGACGCTAGAAGCATCGCGAAAACGACGGGAAGCCTGCTTTTCGAGAAAAGTTTTCCAACGACGGCGTCAGGAAAAACGGAGTTGATTATTTTATTCCAGCGACAGGAGTTTGGCGGAGTACCTCGGCAACATTTTTCCGTGACCCCTCCAACCTTTCGGCCATTGTTCCATTATTAATGCAGCGGATCGACTTCGCTCCGTCGAGATACTTGCTACTTCGGTCCTTGAATGTTTCAGCGTTTTGCAAAACTTTCGGTGGGAACAATGGCGAGCACGATGCCTCTATTACCTTGTATTATGAATTGTCGGCCAAGCTCTCTTCGAGGTGAATTCGATTCCGCTCGAATCGTCCCAACTTCTTCCCCTCCCGCGCCCCCATCCTTATTTCCATCCTTCCCTCTCTTTTCGTCTGCTTACTTCTTACTTTGCCACTCCCCTTTTTATTCCCCCCCCCCCCCCCTCCTGGGAACTTTCTAACTAGCTTTGTAGCCGCGATATAAGCAGTACTACGAGAGACAGCTCTACCGCGAGACGAGGTGAAATTCTATTTTGAAAAGAAAAAATTCAATGAGTAAGACTGTGAATACTCGACACACTTGGAGGAAGATTCGAGCGGCTCGAATTGGAAAAACGTACACGGAATTCCTAGTAACGTCAAACGTCTCGTATTTACTTATATATTATATATTTAACATACGTCAAGTACTGTTGAAATATTTTCACCAAATAATCGAGTAGCCCGTCGAGTCGTGGCGCAAAAACATTTCTCCAAACTCCCAAGACTCGTTGGTAATAATTTCCGTCGCGATATTAGAAATTTAAGAATACAAATCTACGTTTATGAATAATCCTTCGTAACAAGACCGATGACGAACGAATTTTACCCAGTTTTGCTTTAATCGAGATCATTTCGACGGCAGCCGGAAGTAAACCGAGACGGTTCGTCACGAAAAAGACCCGAGTTTCTCTCGGATTAATGAAAAAGCCGAACGCTTAAAGGAAAAAAGCAAAAAGGACCCACGGTGAACCATATCCGGCAATCTCGTCCAGCGAGAAGAAAAACGCGGGTCCGTAATCAGGAGGCAACCGCCGCAGGACAACGTCGCGTCTAGAATTAGTTGGCGTTGCTCCTGGGATTTTCGGGAGGAGGCATGCACCGCACGCCGCTATTAATTACAAAGTCCCGCTGTACGGCGTCAACTCCGCGACGAAGACGGCAACAACGCCGACGACGCGGATATTTCCGGTAGAGCGGGCGTACTTCTCGTAGCCCTACGTGCACCGAATCGTCTCGAACCGCGCGAATGTCGAGCGTCGGCTTCCGGCATTCCAGGCACGACGTATCTAATCTAAATAATTGCCGCGCTTACGGTCCGCGAGTCATCTCGCGGATGGCATCTCGTTGCAATTTACAGTCTGGCGTTACGCGTGTCAGAGCCAGTGACGAATGGCCAATAAATACCACTTTAAGAACTTCCCCAAAACTGTTCGGATAATGTGGGATTTTTATTGGGGATCAGTTTGAATCGTGAGGTACAAGAACGCACTTAGTGTGGGATGGAAAATGTAGGAGAGAGAAAGGAGGGAAGGGTACAGTAAAACCACTATATGTCAAATAACGCAGTCACGGTTTAAGTGAAATTTAAGTACGGTAAACGAGTCTCTGTTCCCTCGAGCAAATTCTTTTTCAGGGATGTCGATGCCTTTAAGGTTGGTTTTACTTTACGCCGCGGGAGGATGATCGAGGAGAGATCGTAAAGCAGATATCGGGGAAAACGTAATTTCGAGTATCGAGAAATCCCTGTCAGCGGTTAATTGATATTACGGAAGTACGATTGGCGCGATATCAATGACGTTTGCGCGATCAGAATGTGCGGTAAATCACGGCATTGTTGGCCGTTAAACGCGTGTATTTCGATATAGGATTGAATTATTGCAGGGTCCGTTATTGGAAAAATTGTGTCCGCTATAATTTCGGCGTTATCGAGGGGAAGTTTTATAAACCGATTCTACAAAATTCCTGACGCAACATTCCATGGAAACATTTTTCGAGTACCGACGTTATTAAATACCCGATATCGGTGGGGAAGAGGGCGACTCTTGTGACATAGTATCGGATAAAACGCACTCGAATGGCGGACGCTAAAAATCTGTGCCAGGAATTTTCGAAAAAATCTGTCCACCGACCGACTGATACCCAAGATACGAGCACGATAGTACCGATAATCAAATTCGTTTAATCTCTTTGACCAATTCCCGATTGAAATCGGATTAAATCGCGCACGGTGCGTTCCATATAAAGCATTTACGTGCAACGAAGCTGAAATACGTGATTTTTCGAATCGATCCAAATGCGCCCCGCGGAACATATATCATTTTGCTAACATTAATCTTTCTTGACTGGTGTAAACAAGAGGCAGGGGTATCACAGTGCCGAATCTCATTTTTAGCCAAATTTTCCTTGCAATATCATTATCGGTAGGGAGCTGCGAACGATAAATTTGACGATTATCCCCGGGATAATTAAAAGTACAATTTTATTCATTAATCAATGATCGTGCAATATAAAATCCAATTTGAAACTAAACGCGAAACGGTCGATTTTAATAGATAATGAAAACCTAACTCGGCGATCTTTGGTCCCGATTCTCTTCGTTGTATATCATTTCAATTCCACCGTACGTCGTCTCATAAACGCGAAATCAAAATTTCGTCCTTGCCACCATTTCCGCATAGCCTCGGGTATGGAGGTTGGCATTGCTAGGCGTTTTGCAGCTGTAACGCGAGCGGTAGTTGCCGGTCCTGGCGCGATAATCGATGTCGTAGATGCCGATGAACGCGCTGCCAACCCCGCACGGAATGCACTGGCAATAACAAGATGCTACGGATCAGAAATAAGGGAGGGTGTAATGGGCGTAGTTGGCGACGGTAGCATTGAGGGAGCCGAAACTCCGTCGGAAACGAGATCGCGGATTTTCGGTAACGCCTGACCCGCTGAAATTTTCCCAGGGAAATTCTATTCGAGGAGACCACTCTCTATCATCGGTGATATCGCTAACTACTAGTTGCGATTAATCAAAAACAAAAAACAAATCAATTTTCCTTCGCGAATATTATCCGCACCGCTTTGTATCGTAGTCGCTCTGGTTGGAAGAACGTAGTTAAAAATAAGAGGCGCGATTCTTTTGGCGAAGCGAAATGGATTTTTATCGTGCACGCGACAAATAAATTACCGGTGGGAATCAGTCGAACTCGATATCGAATAGAATTAGATCAGAAAATTAGTAGCGGTCTTAGCATTTTTTTCTTTTTATAAATACCTCGCGGTTTGATGCCGTGGGTGGAAAATTTTTGGCCCCATCTGTCCGCCGCGTAACGGGGGGCCACTTTTTCATTAAGTTTATTTCCGCCTCGACGCTACGTGGAAATCCAGCGAAGCAGCGGATGTAAATGGACGGTCCTTAATCGCGGAAATTTAGCAGGTGATGTTATCTCGTCAGAACGCCCGGAAATCCACGTAATACCCGGAAAATCTGATCGTTTAGGTATAGCGTTACGTAAACGGTAATTCGATAGAACAGAAGCGTCTCGGAGATCCTGCATCAGCTGCTGCGCCAGGTTCCTGGACCGTCATCCGGATAGTTGACATTAATGTAGATTCCACCCTAATAATATATACGGTACGGTGCTGTATTAAACGCGCAAACGTTGCGGTCTGACAAAAGTTCGTCGAAACAGAACAAATGAATCTGAACAAAGGTATGACGAGAAAAAAGATCGTTTCGGAGATATTAAATTTTATTCCTCCGGAACAAGTGTAACTGTAAGTAATTTACAAAGTCACGTCCGGCTGACAGCGCTCTAGCAAGTATAATAATTAAATATTAAAAAATAAACAACGACAAATACCAGGGGATCGTATAAAAAGCGTCATCCTGTACATAAATTTCCAACTCATTAGCACAGCGTTCGTGGGACTAAATCGAAGGCCACTAAAAGCAATCTCATCGTCGTATTTATCGATCATAAGCGATGCACGGCGACCGTAACGTCTCCGTGCAAATTACGCTAAACGATAATACCAAAATAATAATGGGTCACGAACGCTCTCTATCGACCGCCATTAAGACGCCTGGATAATAACGTCCTCGAGGATCCAACTCGTTCTCGATTGCCGATAAAAGGAATACGGCGAGATCGTGCGTCGTAACGCGCGTACCGATGAGAATCGGCGTTGCCACGACGCGAGTGGTATAGTCCCGTTACGAGTCGGACCAGAGGGCAAGACGGATAATACGTTCGGCCAAGTATATCTGCGTATTTATATATACATACACATATACGTATATTCGACACTTCTATATATTACACACATATACGCACAGTCGGTATAATGGATAACGCCAACAGGCCACAAGCTATTGATTTCGGATTGTGGCCAGAGCTGGTGGCTTTTGTCGAGGAGATTATAGCGTGAACCACCCCAGGCTGGTCATTCTGGCTCCTGGAGCATCCCCCTCGCGGCTACCAGCAGACTGTCAGTTAGCCATATTTCTATCGTCTCCTTTGACTCCTGTACGCCCGCATCCAGTATCTCGAGTTAGGTTCGAGGACATCGCGAGAGAGGATAGCGATTTGCAGTGCGATCATGTTCGTGAAAATTCGATGTAGCAATTTACGAAAGGGCTGTAATTAATTGAACCGCGATCGGGAGATTGGCTAAGTTTGGCTTTAGTAGCTCGAGTGCGCTGTTGTGTTTCCTTGGCTGCTACGCGCAATGATTCCTCTCCGACGAACACTCGACACACTGCCCCCACTGTTTCTTCCAATTTTCCCTGCAACGTCTCGCATCCATACCCAATGCACATACACCTACGCAATGACCAGAACGCCAGAAATGACCAGACGCATTTCTCAGGACCATTCCCATTTATCCCAATCCAAACAGTCGCTCTATCCACGTTCGACGTTTTCGCTCGCACGTATTAGCTCCCAAATATTCACAATCCCACATTACCGAGGAGCAATTTTGGTGGTCCGATTGTTACCCTCGTGAGAAAGACTACTATCCGACTCTTTCCTATTCATCAATATCGCGAAACGCCGGCGAAGGGAGAGAAAGGCGGGAGGGTTAGAGGCGAGTAGAATGATCCCCGTTTGATATCAGACTGCGCGAACGGAAGTCCCTTTTCTGTTTGTCCGTGGCTCTCGCATATTGCGAGGAAAGGCCGGGCGAAGCAAAAGGAAAAGGGCGCCGTTAGCGCTGACTGTGCGACCCGAATCTCAGCCCACGCGCGTAAGGTTAGAATGTAACGCGCATAGACGACACAATAGGGAAAGTAAGGACAATGGAGCCACGTTATACGGTGCGGTATTGAAGGCGTATTCTATAGAATAAGTTTAACTGCAGAAACTGTACGGTAATTGGAGATAGGGCGTTGAATACGAAATAAGGATCTTCCGTTTCTCTGGACCCTGACCATCCGCGCGAGAGCCCTTGCCAGCTTATACAGGTAGTTCCTCGTATTCGTCCTTTCGATTCGACGATTGGTATCCACGCGCGAATTTGCAACGCGTCGAAGCGTATCGGTGTATCGATTACATCCCAGCGGAATTAGCGTGAACGCGAGCAAATGGAAAGGACGCGTTAGGAATAACATTCGGACGAGATAATGTTCATGGAATGTTTGCGCTTTCCGAGCATCAGGGGCATGGGAGTATCATTGTCGATCTCAACGTGTTAAATCTAATAAACAATAATATTCGGTAGAAATTTATTCGACAGTATTCTATTCGATAATATTAACCGTCAGCGGGTATCGTTTGCTTGGCGCGTTAAACGTGAAATAGTCGACAATCAGGATGCGATATAAAATATGGCGTATCCGTTTGGATCGTCGTTTCGCGAGTCATCGAATTTGTCGGGCTCTTCGATCTCTCGATCGACTCGAAAGACTCTCGAAACCGTGGGATGAGTTCGATTGGCTGCTGTAAAGTTCCAGTCCGAAAAGTTTCCGTTTGGGGGCGATCGAGACCCGCGCGTCGGCTTGTCGCCCGTGACGACAAACTCCCCGGAAATAGCTACTTCCGGAACTTCCGGGAATATCTAAGGCGAAAGAGCCCCATCCGGTTCGAAGGAATGACTCGAAAGAGAGTCAAGGAATTTACAGCTCTTTTCGACGTACGTTACGGGCATATATTGACTCTCTCGAGACTCGTAATTACCCCCCACTACTACACCCTTCTTTTGCGACACCGATCGCATGCTCGGGGGCAATCCAATCATCTCTCTGGCAATTGAGTGTAAACGCAGAAGGAAAGCATTAAATCACTTTGAATCGGGTACGGGATGTCTCTTTTCTGCAAAATAAATCGAAACATTTAAACGATCCTACCTGCTTTTTTTTCGACGCGATTCGTCGATGAGAATCAATACTTTTTATTCGATGCTAGCGTAGAAGACGTCCAACTCGATACGCTCGATTTAAAGAATTTTTTCAAATCGAGAGTGCCCTTTGATGTCTCGATGTACAATCTAGGTAGCAAAGTATTAAACTTTTCATTGAGATACTTTGAGTTAATTACTTTAATCGAATTATGTACTTCGCCTGGCACAGAGGCTCATTGGGATGCACGAACCCGCGAGCTTTACGATTTCGCATCTCGTTTGGTGCATTATCCGAGATCTCGGCGAAACGTAATTCTCGAAAGCTGCCGCGTCATCTTCTCAAAGTCCATCGCGACCGTAAAGTTCTTCGAAACTTCTGCATTGGCCAACGCTGTCGAAAACCATGTCGTGACGCGGGCGCAACACACAGACACGTATACCTTCGCACGAACGACGGTACACGAGCGTAGATTGCGCACCTCGCGTTAAAAGTCCGCTTTGATCCGCATTTTACGGTCGATCTCTGGAGAGGGATAAGGGGTTTTTAATGGCGACGTTAACGCGACGTCCTGCTCCCCCCTACCCCCGCCCGTCATCAAATTGTCGCATCGTGGAAAGTGCGCATAAGCGATGCACTTTATCCATCTTATCTATCTTTCACGCGGAACCGAGTTTTTGTATTAACGAGTTCCCGAGTGCCAAAGAGCTCCGGCCTCGGAGTCCCTTGATTTCCCCGTCTCGCGGCTCCTGGGATTAAGAATCGGACGCTCGGAAATCAGTGTAATCGGGCGGGCGTTACGCGTGCCCGACGATAGGTGTGCAATAAATAAACAAGGTACGCAAACACGGGTCCCCGTCACCGCGAACTGGTGTAAACGAAAACCCAGAACAAACAGGGCGCGTCCACTCCACTTACGCGGCTCCGTGTCTCGGAACCCGGTGCGCGTTCGCTCTCCTCGCCGATGTTTGCCGATGTGGTTGATAAATATCCTCCGGATGGCTCCTAACGCTTTCCCGTTGCAAGCCCAGCCGGAGACTTTGGAGCGTACGAGCTTTCCCTTTTTGGGGCCGCTGGAAAAGCAGTGCGAAAAACACGGGTTTTAGAGCGGTTTTATTATTCCTCGTCATTGGGACTATTTTTCTTAGACAGGAATCGACTATCGCGATTGGAATAACGTTGGAATAATATTCGGCTCGAAACACCGGCGATGGTATTTTGCGATCGGAATAATATTGGATAAACCGACCGTCGAAATACTTTCGGGAATATTTCGCGCTCCGAGAAAATCTTGGGGAATAATTCGCTTTTGTTACGCTCGTTCGAGGATTCTTCGCAAGATACGCTTTGAACGCACTCGAATCTTTGTTTAGCTGGAAAGGCTCTTACAAATATTTACTGCAATTCAGATCTACCGTGTGTGTCTGGAAGAAAAAGATCCGGACGAGCTGAAAAGAATTTTCGGATGAACAGTATTTTGGGAATCGAAGAAAATTTTACGAGACGTGGGTGGAACGATGCTGGAATATATCGACGGAAAGCGATTCATTTTCCAAGGTTTCCACTCAGCGAATCGTAGGACAAATCGAGGGCCGCCGGTGTTTCGATCGAACGATCGTCCCAATGCATTTTACATGGGCGCATTCCATTATGATCGATCGTCCGAAGTGGCTCCTTTTATCGGATTCCTAGGGGGATCGCGAGGAACAGTGGCATGATCGATCAGCTCCGCTTGAATTATTCGAGCGGGCCACGTCGATTGCCAAATAACATTATCGTCCTGCCCGTATGTATTGCGTATCATCTCTGATCAATCGGATCGAGCGCTCATTGACGTGTTTGAAAACGAGGTAGAGGTACGGCAAAATTAACGCAAATAAGCAGAATAATATCGTTAATTCGTCGAGATTAACGAGCTCGATCGCCGGGGTTTAATAAAGTTCGAACTCGATTCGAGAACTTGTAAATACGTAACCCCCGATACTTTTAATATAAATGACGAGAGTAGAGATATAATGATTCGAAACGATAACTCTGCTACGTTTCTCTACATTGACACTCTTGATCATAATCGTTAAGAGTGAACTTATTTTATTTTCTGGCAGATGCACGATAGGAGATCTAAAAACTATTGAGTGAAACTGCGTTTTGCCTCACGTTTAAAATTTTTAATTTAAATAAAAAATTTTAAACATTCCAAATTTTAATTTAAAACCTTTTAAATTTTTAATGTAAAACCTGCGAGCAATTTACTCCGTCTAATTAAGCAAATAACTTCAAGATTAAATTTTAAACGCACACGTCGCACGATGATTTCGTACAATTCAAGTACGTTTATGTATTATTTTATCGTATTTGCTTCTAATTATCCATAATCAAAGGCTCGCCTAGCGAACGAGGGTCTTTCGAACTCACGTACCCCTTCGTCCAACTCCTGTTTCGCGTAACTGAAAATGAAGGGCGTTCGATTCACTCTCGGGCCGATCGATGGGACGGGGCCGCGTCGGGTGAATTTGGTAAACTGCCAAAAGGCCGGGAGATTTCACCTCGGCACGTTATTAGTTTTTATTCCTTTCGATCGGCCAGTGATAGGTACGTAGGCCGATGGTTTTTTTTTCATTAGAGCGCGTAAAAGCTCCGAGCGCGTATTGGCTCGGTCGCGGTACCGCGAGAGGTTTTGTTCCGAAGATTAATTAACGCTTCGTGCCAGAAGTGGATCCGGCCGATATAATGCGGGCAAAGAAAAGACAATGAGCGGAGAACCGTGGGGAATAGAAAAGCGCGCTTCTCGATGTCGAGCCGATCAGATTGGAGGAATCGCGAAATCCAATTACCGCGGCGCGGAAGCGGAATTTCATTTCGTTGGAAAATCCTGTATCTGATATCGCATCCGGTGTATCGTAAATCGGCCAACAATTCCAAATGTTTTCGTTTGTTATGGGGGGCAGGGGGGGGGAGAGAAAAAAATGGCTCGCCAAGTGCCAGTACAAATGGCGCACGCTTGTTACCGATAAATCTGCTGAAAACTCGTTACCGTTTTACGGGTTAATACGCTAGTACGTTTAGCGTGTCGTTCAATTTACGAGCAAGTAGCTAGATATTTTTACGCCGATCGATTGATCGAAGATCGCACGAGATGTTTTCTAACGTAACGTTAAATCGTATGTCGCGATTGCGCGTATCGACGGTAAGACGTTTGTATAAATCAGTTATTTCGATCGTGGTTAGTTAAATAGCTCGCGGCGAGGTTCGCTATTATGCAAGGGAAAATGTTAGACGCTCGTCCGCAAAGTTAATAGCGTTGAATAGACAAGTTGGGGTCGCTCTTAAATTATTAGTCCCGTATGTACGTAATTAGTTTGATTCCTATTTGCCCAATACTGCGCCCCGTAATGCGCTAATTCCAGTATCAAACGGGCAGAGGGATGTATACGGGAAGGGATGAATAGGGAGGACGCGTATATAGAGAGGGACAAGGTGTTTCAGCTTCTGTAGCATGTACAGTCGAGATAAGCCACAGTTAATTTGACCCGAGCGTTTAAGTTTAAACTTAAACGATGCGACGATGCGCTATGACCGACAAAAAGAAAAAGCATCCATGGAAAATGGAAGCTCGCAATCACGATACGTAAAAACGACCGTCTCGTTACGCAAACTTTGAACCTAACCAACGAGACCGGGAATACCCCCACAAACGGTGACCCAGCTTTAAACAAATAATTACGATTAAATCATACGCGGTCGAAATTCCGCGACCGCTGCTCGGATAGAATAATAATTAACCACGAAACTTGAACAAACGTAACGGTGTAACCTTAAAGCCGTTTAAACTTCGCGACGATGGCCAGAGTCTGCTTTAATACATTCGAAACGCGAATCGGGGGAAATAACGCGAACTACAAAACGTCTGAATACCCAACGCTGGAGCGTTATTACCTCGAGATATCGAGTTGCAAAATAAAAAAAAAGCAAAAAACAAAAATATAGAGAGAGAGAGAGTTGAACGCCGTACTTGGCAAACAAGTTCCGTACCGCTGAACCGTATAGAATTGCGCGCGCGGCACAGTTCGCGAAATACAAAACGCTGCCCGTTTTGCTGGCAAAGCCATTAATTCCCTCACCTTCCCCCTCGTTAAATGCATTCCGCAGTGCGAGCGCGAAAAAGCAGTTTTCGGCATTATTGCGGGGGGGGGGGGGGGGTGTAAAACGGTACGGAGGATTATCGCGAGACAATCGGCGGCATCGGTGGTCGGCACGTTAGCACCCTGGCGTTCTCGACGCATCCGAGAATTGCCGTCGGGTCGGGTGGCGTCGCGATGCGCAAACCCAACGTGGAGGGGCGGAGGGAGTGGGGTACGGGCAATTTGGTCGGCGCGGATAAATAGAGGAGTACCGCGCCCGCAAAACCCGGACCCTGGTATCCCCGCGGCCATAGGTGCACCCTATTAACGGTATTGGCGTCGACCTATCGGCATTAACGAAGCTCCATTTATACCGGGTGATCCGTGGCCGTACAGCGCGCAACGAGACTTCCCGCCGCGCCGACAGCCTCGGAAAACCGCCCGCGAATCGAATTGCGGCCGCCACGATAAACGGCGGCTTTTCCACGCGAAATCGATGCCATCGAGACTCGGGGTCTCGTATCGGAGTATTGGCCAGAGAATAACGAGTACCGGTAATGGAATAATGGCAGCGCATTGGATTCCAGGGAAAAGGGACGTTTGATTGAAATCGGTATCGCGAACCGACGGGATATAGGTTTGTATATTTTATTACGTCTTTGCGAGGATTCTTATCTGAGGGCCAATGCGAGTACGCGAGGACTAGATCTTGTATCTTTTCAGGAAAGAACGAACGGTGGTTTTTAGGGTGGTCGAATAACATTAAAAAATGAATTTTTTATTGAAAATGGAATGATTTATGCCTTTTCGTTGCGCTCGTGCGACGGAACGCGTCAACGGGCTTACAACGTTTTAACGATGTAAGACTATTTTAAATAAAGGGCATCGTTATCGTTGTAACGTAACAACGTTCAAGCACGATATTCTTGTATCTCTTTCGAGTAAGGAAACTAAGATTCTCGGAGATTCGTACGTTCGGGGGTATCCAGAACCTCTGGAAGATTCCTGAATAAAACACGCGATCGCGCGCGGAGTCGAACAAACGAAAGCAATCGGTTTGATTCTAAATTAATCGGATCCTTATTACCGTTCATTCGTGCACGCTGGATGCACCCAGTATGGCATCCGGTGTCGGCGTAAAGAGAAAAATCTTTATAGCCCCCTCGACCGTGCGCCGGGATTTATCGTTGGTCCTTGTATCTAGCCGTGCCTGCGCGTGACAGGAACTCGATAAAATACTCGTGTAATAAACAGGGTAAACGCAAATTTATATGGAACCCTCGGCCACGCCCGACCGAGCAGTCCGTACGGTGCATTAAGCTCTCTCCGCTCGGCCACTCGGTAAAACTACGTTTTCGTCGAATCGCGTGTCTGAATTCGAGTACCCCGGTGGTACCGTATCGCACGCTACGATTAATTCTCCCCGTAGCTTCTTTAATTGTTACCCGATACTTCCGACTCACCTGGCGATTGAAATTTATGTCCCGCGTCGTGGCGATTTCTACGAATTCCACTCTCTCGTCGATCGTTGCGCCACGATTTCGTTTCTTCCAGAGAGAAATAATAATGATAATAATAATAATAATAATACAGATTCCTCGACTCTCGGCGTACCTCTCGACTCCTTGGAAAATCGTTCCAGCGAGAAAGTCTTTGTTACACCTTTTTCAAATTATGCCAGGAGAATTGTGACTTTAAAGGCCGCATCGTTAAAAGTTTCCTCTTCCTCGTTGTTCTTGCCCGCCCTTATCGCGGGGGTGGGGAGGGGGAGAGGGGGAGGGGGAGAGGGGGCGGGGAAGCGCTTTAACGATGCACAGCTTTCCGGCGTGAAATCGCTGAGACGAATCGGGGAAAGTCTGGCAAAGGGAAAGGCGACACGATCTTTCGAAACGAGTAGGATCGCTGATCTCGAAGTTGCAACGCGCTCGTGATTTCGCCGAGATCGGCATGCATTATCTTGGGGAGGGAAAGTTCGTGCCTCGACGTTTGACCTGCCACTTTTCGTCGTTTACGAACGAGAGCGCGTGTCCTTTATCTCGCCTCGTTTGCATCCCGCGTACCTCCAACTTTCTCTCGCGCTTCAGATTTCCCCGTGCTTTTACAGGCGTCCTAAATATTCGAAGTAGGAGACAAAAAGTGCGGCTCTCGGTTCTTCGCCTAGCCGGCGTTTCAGGAGAGCCTGATCCGAAGCGAAGAATCTTCCTTTGTGACGCGTCACAGACGGTAACCGCGGGTTTATCGCGAAAGACGGTAAGCCGATTCCTGGAGGGAGAGCCCGCATGGATCGTCATACTGGGAAATCCCCGAATGATGCCGGGAAAACGGGTCGGCGGAAATCTTCCCGTCTAATTCGAACGATACCGATGGTGGTACGGCATTCGAGAGCGAACGATTAATGTTTCGCCGTTCGCTCTTCGCGACTCTTGATTCACAAAATGTACGCAAATGTACGCACAAAGTGCGATCCATACGACACGATTTCAAAATCGAAAGATAAACCTTGCCGCACGATTCGAATTTGCGATATTCCTTTGCCACTCTCGAGAGCAAACTTTTAGTCGAAAATAATTCAGCGACATTTTTTTTTTGTTTTTTTTTTTCACTCGCGAGAGCGAACTTTGGTCGAAAATAATTCAGCGATATTTTTCGCCACTCCGGAAAGCCAACTCGGGTGGGAAAAGAATTCAGCGAGACCGTCCATTATTTACGTGCAATTTAAATGTACTTGGAAATTCGAAAGTACCTTCGAGGTACACGTTGAAACTATCCCGAGATAAAGCTCGAGGCGTCCCACCGAACACCCGTCCCAAAACGATTTTCACGGGGCCAAAGTCGGGCTGCGACCTTCCCGCGAAGTGTCTGCGAAGTTTCGTTTCTTCGTGGAAACGATGGGGAATCTACGCAAGTTTTGGTAACCACCGGCAACTCGATGCTCGTTTCGGGTAACTTTTCATTGCGAAGTGTCGGCCGGCGTCGCGAAACTTCGTCAATCGTGCATTCGACTTTTAATCTCCCTCCCTCGGGGAATGAAGCAACTTCCGCTCCGGGAGATTCCACGGAATGGAAGCGTGAAATGGCAAGATTTCCAAGATAATCCGAGCGATCGGCAATGCCGGGGGGGGGGGGGGGGGGGATGGGGAAAGTTGTTTTTTATCGATGCACCCGAATGTATTCTCGATCCCGTCTTACGTCCCGTCCACGGCGTACGTCCCGACATCCATTTTCTTTTAGAAGTTCCGGAGCGTAGGGTTGATGAGAGGCACGGGGCGAGGCCATGAACGTCATCGCGCCCCGTTATCGCTCCTTTTTAGCGCGTAAAAGGGTTACTACCTCGTAGAGGAGTACCAAGGATGAAGGAAGAATAGGTGTAAAAGTCAACGCTTTAAAGGCTTGCACTTTATACGATTTCTACATACCGCGTGACGAAAATAAAAACGTACTCTACGATTTCCCCCGTGATGCTCCTCTTCCAAAGAGCAGTCGTTACTCTTCGACCATGATACTCACGTGGAACGACGGAGTTGGAAATTATACCTCGAGGGAGAATGTTCTCAGTCTCCGGAGACGTCGTTCGGAGGTTCGAGCTTCGTCGTACTATTATTTAAAAAAAAAAGAAAAAGACTAGAACTGAATCCGGAGACCGTGTCGTGGGTGGTACTAACAATGGCGTATCGCGGATAGTGGATAAGCATAAGAGTGTCGCGCGTGAGATACACGGTCGTGATCCAATCCCGAGCATTGTCGCGAACACATATACGCGCGATACGGTAACAGTTTGAAGCGATGCGGGTGAGGCAAAATGGAAGCGACACGGAAGCGGGTTATATCTATTGGACAAGGGATATACCATCTGTATTCTTCTTTGTTCCATAACTGCACTAAAATCGGTAGTTGCGGCGAAACTATTGCGCCCTGACCTAAATCGACGGGACGACACTGGTGGGGAGTTGCAGCTGCGACCGACCAATCGTCTATAATCTGTGGTATAATCCGGAAAAGGTGGTCGTAAAGATTGCGTTTAGTACCAACTTTGAATATTTTCGTTCGTCCAATACCGACGATCGCGGAATTATTTGAAGTTCCGTTAAAACTGGTAAAAGAGCCGAACGGGATTAACCGTCGAGACTCGCGCGAGTCTTTTTTTTTTATACCTCGCGGCATATTCCATTAATTATATCCAAGCTCGGAGGATATTCGTTCAAAGATTGCATTTTCCATCAGCGATGGATATTTTAATTTACCAAATGCGCCGGGAATTCTGAAAATTGAAATTTTCATTAAAACGAGTCCGAGGTTTGATCGATAACTGGGAATGATGTGCGTTCCTTTGAGAAAAGCGAGTTCGAAATCGCGTTAAAAAGAATCGACGGCTCGATCGAGCAATTACCGAGAAAACTGACGGTCCTCGATTTGAGATGGATAAGTTTCTGATTTTGATTCTCCGATATCTATTAATCCGACGTACACGAAGCGATTGGCTTTGAAATATCGGTTCCGCGTCGAGCGCTTCTTGCCTCGCGTTAAAATCAGCAAGTTTTACCAAACGACCGCTTTGCCCGCCCTATCGTTGCTCCAATTACGAAAATATCGAGCACCGGCGCGGCGCCTCCGCGAATGCAAATGCTAGCAGCCCGCGCGTATTGGTTCCCTCGTAAAATTTTAACGACCGCTCGCTATCGCGACAGCCATGGTAGCTAGTTATAAACGAAACATACGCGCGAAATATTCGCGAGGCGCGTTGAATGCAACGTAACATTTTTGCCCCCACGAGTTCCCTTACAATCGAGCAGCTACCAATTATTCATATTTGTTCGCGCACGTTGGAATAGAACCCGCGACATTTTCCTCGACTCGAGTCCGAGTTTAACGGTCGAGGATAGAAATTCGGTGGCACTCACCCGGAGGGAGGGGATCGAGAAACCACGATTAAACGTACCCGAGGTACAGCGAGACGATCGTTTTTCCCCACGATTTTTCCTTATTTACCCGGAATAGGGAGACCGGGGTCCGTTCGCCCCGAGAACGTTGAATTGGCTATCAAACCCCTGCTACGTTCCACACGCCTTTGCTCCAATTACGAAGGTATCGGGCATTGCGCCTCTGTAGTCGGTGACGTCGAGTGCACCGGCAGGGTTTGAATACGCTGATTCCCGTGAGGGTTAATCGAATAGACGATCAAGCTTGTTACGAGGACATAGTATTCCCCTGACCGATCGGGTTAGAGTTAACGATAGTACTATGGCCACCAGAGATCGTCTTATTGACGAGCGGCTGTACGTATATCTCGAAGAATCCGGATGACCTCGACGAATCCTCGGTTTAACGAGAATCCATCGATGGTTATCGATCGTGCGAGGGGATATGAAATTGCCAGGACAGCGTTCCGTCTCGCGGGATATCGTTTCGGTTCTTTGATCGGGGGGAGCAATTAAATTTCTCTTTTGCGATTTTCTAGTCGGAAATCGAGCCACTCGGAGCCGACATGACCCACTTAACGGGAAGAGATTGTCATAGCTTTTCTGACGTGGGCGAGGTCGAAAATTGATAGTGGTAATCAATGTGGTAGCTTCTCGTCGCGAGTACCTTGTTCGAATCACAGATGTATTATTTAATTAGCTGAATTTTTTGGGGGTGGAGCAACGTGCTTCTTACGTATTATTACGAGATATACCTATTTTGTTTCCGACATTATTGCGAATCGTAAGGAAATTCAGACGATACGGATAATCGCACTCGCGCGGGGAATTCCACCTGCAACGAGCTTAATATTATCGGTTGGCACGTTTCTCGAGAAATCTAATTAGCGTAAACGATTATGGTCGCGCTGAACTGGTCTTTACGATTTATTATTCGAATACCGAGGGAACCTCGGAATATTGTACACGCGATCACCGTAACTCGTTGATCGAATTACAAATTTCGAATTAGTTACAAGGTGGAAACTCCTCGAACGGTGCCGAGTAACGACAAGGACAAACTTTACCACGCCTTGCGCCGAATTATTTTCGTCGCTTCCCGTGCAATCGAGTAACCCGCTACGCCCAAAACTTCGATCGATGAAATTCGCTCGCAAGAGGCGCGCAATTCCAGGGGAATGAGAGAGAGAGAGAGAGATAGAGAGGGATGATCTTACAATCTCGTAATGGAAAGGGGGAATAAGGAGAGAAAAGTTTCACCGCGTATATAGCTCACAGATGTCCGAAACAGGAGGCGTGAAACAGTCGCCACGAGTTTCGCGGTGAGCACGGATATACGTATGTACGCAGACACGTACTTTACCCTTAAGTACGTATATCCGTTCGAACGATATCTAGAAGCCACCGACACGTAATTCGCAGGGCCCATCGTTCGCGAGATCGTTGTTGCGGATACAAAGTTCGGTGCCAGCTGGCGACACGAGATACAATAAGACGAGCCACGAACGAAGTACCATCGGTATGGTCGTTGGAGTTTGCGTTAATACCAGAGATTCTCCCGGTATACGATTATTATTGTTTCAATTGAAATTTACGGTACGATCGTTTCATCGGCGTCGCTCAAGATCGGAACTTTCGGAATAAAATTGATACATCTGGACTTCTTATTTTTAAACTCTACGTCACAACTGCGATTGTTAATTCTAGATCAATTTCCGATCACGCGGGTACAAATTTTCCGATGCACAGATTGTCTCTGTGTCTAATTGGGAGCATTTTGGAATTTCCGAAGCTTCAACGAAGCACAGGAATCAAACTTCGCTGTTCTACGATCGAATTTCAGAGATGTTCTACCGCAAAATAGACCCTTGTTTTTATACATCCTGCTGTAACGATCACCGATGTTCTTGCTATCAGCGAATAGATCTCGTGAAAAGCGGATATTTCACTCCCGAGGCACGGATCCGGCAACGTCCTCGGGTTATTCCACAGAAATTTTCCGTGAGCCCCGCATCGGTGCAACGGACGTTTCCGGCGGAAGGACACGTACTTCGGATCGCGAGAGAGAGAGAGAGAGGGAGAGAGAGAGAGAGACGCGGCCCAGCCTCATGAATAATGAATAAGAGGCCAACCGACGAACGGAGAGGCGAGCCGAAAGTTTTTATCAACCGCGGAACTCTTTGATATCGAGAGAACCGTGAGACATCTCGCGGCTCGACCGACGGGCGAAACTAATGATTAATTCCTGGACGTTTCGCAAAATCGCCCCGCACTCTTCTTCCTCGTTTTTTTTTTTCGTTCGATTCGCGTGGGCGGAAGGGCGTAGTAGCGTTTAATGGGAGAGCTTCGAGGGCGAGTCGGAAATTTCTACCTCTAATTAGAGAGACCGGCGTATTTCCGTTTCCGGGTACGCGAGTTTACAGAGGGAATTAAAAATGGCGTAGAGAGAGAGAGAGAGAAAAAAGTGTAGAAGAGCGAACGGTACGGAGGGGGGAGGGTAATTCGACTCGCGGATACAAAGCAGCCCCGATCAAACAACGATAAAGCTTTTAATTTTCAGTCTGCGAAAGAGAATCGACGAGTCGAATGCCGGCACGAAAATTCTACTCCCCGCCTCTGTTTGCTGGGTCCCGAACGCGGATGCCACCTCGCCCCCCACCCTCCCATCCTTTTTCTTTTTTCCGTGTCTTTATTCTTCCTTCGGGGGAAACCCTTAACTCGATCCATTCTTTTCGCTCCGCTCCACGAAGCAATTGGGAAGGACCGTCGATGGTTGCCGCGGTAGTGTTTGCATTGCGCTCCGCGCAATCACTCTTCGGTGGTCACGGAAATTCTCGATGTCTTTCCACGCTGGAGCGAGAATCGGGCGGAAAACTTTACTTAAGCCCTCGGCGCTCACGCTTGCTGGCCAGAATTGCGATTTTTGTTAGCGACGTAATTAAATTTGCGGTGTACTCTGGCCGACGAGAGCTCGAACGATGGGAACTGAGGTCGTCCTTGGCGAAATAAAGGCGTTGAACTTCGATTTTTGTCACCGGGATTCTTATTGGGGATCTTCGCTTTACCGCGGTGTATTTGCACGATTTCCAAAATAGTGTATTCGGCCAGCGGAATCGAATGGGAAGGACGCGAGCTTTACTCCCACGGTCCGGGATGAATTTTCCGCAGTTTACCTCGGTCTACGTTGCATTCGGGGCTACGAGGTAGAATAAATCGAACCACTATCCATTTATGCATCTCCGCCTCGCCCCTCAGGTTCGAGGGAAACGAAAACAAAGGGTAACTCGGAAAGGAAAATTCACCTGAAATCCGGTGTCGAGGTTCCTGATCTACGGGGGTGTTACGGATAAAAGCCCGTCTTTTTCGTGAATTTAACGCCACTTCGGGTAGAACGTACTCGAGAATCTTGGCGTGGCGCGAAGATAACGGGGAAAATCTCGAAAGAATGCTCGTCGAGGGTTCTTTTGGTAGAAATTTTCGGTGTTACTTTGCGCCGTTTAATGAGCCTGACGGAAAGAGATTAACGAATGACGCGCTACTTTAACGAAATCATTCGTCGTTATCGTTGGCGCAGACTTTTTCCTCGTCGAAGATTCCCATGGATTAACCCATAAACTATTGGCAAAGTGCATTGAACCTACCATATCGAATTGATATTACGAAAGGAACTTTTTAAATTTTTAAAATTCAGATCGCAAGAGACCGACGAATACGATGGACAAATTCAGTGATCATTATTATCGCAAAAGTATATTTCAACGGCGTTGAAACGAGTATCGGTAAAATAACGAATACGAAACAGAAGCAGCCGATAGAAACGACGGTTGAGAGGAAGAAGGGGAAGACCAAACACGACAAAAGTATAAAAAACGACGGGAAAGCTGGAAAACTGACGCGTGTGCGCGTGTCAGGGAGCTGGTGCTTTATCTAAACGATTATCTTGGCCCACTTTACGCGAGAGAGGAGATCGACGCGATCGTCCGAGGATGACAGCACACGATGGGGCACTCGATAAATTTACGAGGCACCCCCTCGAAATCTCGAGTGTTTTGATGTCGTGTCGGGCGTTACGCGCTGGCCCTCGTAGAATCGAAGATCGCCGATCGGACGGCTTATGACGTCCAGTCGTTGGAGCTCGTGCCGGCGACAGAGCCACGGGAATTTCGAGTAATTCAATCCGGTGCTCGATCATGCTTAGTCAGAATTAATCGAGAGCCAAATCGGCTTAACGCCGGAAGGTTCTACTTGTCGGCCACGTCGAGCACGGTCGCACGCATCCCCCTCCCCTCCCCCCCTCCCCTCTCTCTCCGTCAAACATTCGAGCACATTGGCGAGATGATTATTAATAACTTGCGAACGGATTTATTTTTTCTCCCCTTCCCGTTTAACCAGGCAAACGGATTTAGAGATTTATTTTTATTTCAGACGCGGTCACCGTTAGAAATATTCATATTTATTAGCGCGACGATGATCAGCAATTTGGGGATGGATTAATAGTCTCTCTTTTTCATTTAACGAGACAGATAGATTTGAGGGTTTATATGTGATTTTGACGGAGGTCCATTGAAAATTAGCCTGTCTTTTTTTATTTTATGCGTAAAATTATTTTCTTCCATTCGTATCCGAGCTGAGGAGAAAAGTCGAATGTTTGTTTTTATCTCCGACATCGTTTTATGTATGTATATTAGGAAATCTCGTGCCGTCAGTTTTTCCGACGATAAACGAGAACGTTACTCCTCCATTTTCTCGTAGTTAACGAGCATGAAATACGCCATATGCCAGGAAGACCGTGTTCCGAGTAACCAGAACACAGTCGTAAACGTCTTTGAAATGGGATGATGGCTTCCGACGCCTGGAGGCGACGATCTCACTGCGCGTGGGTCGATGCGCGTTAACGCGCTCCGACGTTACGCGTTCGTCGATATTTAAAGTGTCGCTCGGTCACTGATGTTTCACTAATCACGATCAAAATTTCTTTCCCTTATAATCACCGATTTTCATTCACCACGGGCGCAATATCATCGCCCGTTAACGAGTTTCAACAAACAAAAAAGAAAATTCCTGAACGAGGCATCGATCTCGAGGACTCCCGATATAAAGTCGAAGCGAAGATTCGTCTTGAGGACTCGGCACGAAAAACACAGAAGTAGTCTCCGGCCGATAAACCGAGACATCCTCGAGATATATTAGTCAGAAGGACTCCATCGATCTTCCTTTCCCCCTTCGCTCCTGTTGGTATCATTCCGTTCCAGCTGCAAGATATCACCGTCCGTGGATGTAGCTGGAGTTAATGGATGTACCGCGAAAAATGCTTCTGGAGGGGCCGGGATTAAGAGAAATGGACGTCGACGAGGACGATAGAGCGACAAGTGGAGGCGCAATAAGAGACCGGCATTATTTATCACGGCTACCGCCTCCCGCAATATTAATTATCGCGTTTTATTTTATCCCGACCGCACAATTAACATTCGTCGTTGCACGCTCTGGAATTTTTAATATCTTACCCGACCCGCCTCAGCCTCTTCCGGACCTAATACAATAATTCACGGGTGAGCGTGTTTTCGTTTCCATCGGATCGCGCGTCGATTAAAATCGATCCTCGTGTCTTATCGCCGTCCCGCGTACCCCCGGACGATCTCTATTAAAATCCAAAGCAATTCCCGGGGCCACGGTATTACTTACCGATCCGATACTACGTGATCCTTCGCTCTTTCCACGTCGATTTAAAGTCGTCAGGATTCTCGGGAAGTCGAGAAAGACCGTTATGTCGATATACTCGAAGGTTCTAAATTTCTTACTCCGTCGATGTACGAACGCGCGATACTCGCTGTCGCGGTTACTTTAACCACGTCCGCGGCACGTACGAGTTTCTTCTATAATACACTGTCGGCCAGCTCTTTGGTTCTTTATCGAAGCGCGAGACGCAATCATATTGTTCCTGGATACGTTTCTGTTTGCCGTGGAACCAAAGCGAGATCCCCCTCTTCTCCCCCCCCCCCCCTACGGTACACGACCACGGGGGAATTCCGATCGGACGAAGAAATGGAAACCCCGGTAGACGGTTACGTTCGCATACATCTATGGATGTCTCGTTACGCGCTTTACTACGTTTTATGCATTCGACGGGGAGAAATGGGTAGGGATACCGAATGGGAATCGCGGGGAATTGAACGTCGAACGTAGCGTTCTTTACGCATTGTAACTCGCTTGGAAGCCTCGAGAGTGAGTTTTGGTTATGAGATTTAGATAAAAATGTTGAGTTTATCGAGAATTGTGGAAATCAGAGACCGGAAGGATATACCGTGGAATCTCGATTTTCCTGCATCACTGTCATAAGTTTTTTTCGTATTTATTCGTCTCTATTCACAGAGCTTTGACTAAACGAAAAAACGCCCACCCGTGTAACACGAAATTTATTTTGCAAAATCGTAAATATAGATCAGCTAGCTTGCGAGACATGTTTGCAATTTTCAAAAAATAACAGATTATTCAAGTTGTAATCGAATTTCTTTCCTTAACTAACACCGTCAATTTAAATTTATCACCTCGACGGGTCACAAGATATCCGACTTCCGGAAGATATTTTCCAATATTTACTGAAAATTCGTCTGAGTTTGAATTGCATCTTTTCACGGTGTTAATCCCATTAACCCGAAATTACGGCGAGGTATAACGCGCGATATCCAGGTTTACTTTGCCCCAAAGTTAAACAAAGTTTACGTCGCTTCCGTACTCGTGTCTTTCTCGGGGGGTAAACGTAGTCGTATTAGCGACGCATTCGTACCGCGGGTAAACGAGAACGAAAGACCCGATCTCGAAGGTAACGACAACGGATGCACCTGCCCGATTACGCTTCCGCGTTAGGCCGGCGTGAAATCAGAGAGAATGCGCGAGAGCTCGGTGTACCGACTCAACTTTTCCCAACGACGTAACGAGGTAACCCGAATCAGAGTTTATCGCGCAACCTCTCGGATATCACGGGTAACTTAAAATTTTGGAAACAAGATAGGAAATTACCCTGCCACGAGATATCCCGAGCTGACTCGTAATTCGGAACGGTAATTTAGCCCGCGTAACTTTTACTACTTCTCCTGTGATTCGGGAATTTATTTCCAAAACGTCTGAAAGTTAACGTATACATGGTCGGTAGCGTCTAGGATTTCCTCTTAAAAATACTTGAAACCGTCCATTGTGTAACGTATTGTACGGTATCGGAACGTGGTCATAAAGTAGCTTGATCGATGATTACGCGATTGAAGGGTCTTATTAATATCTTTAATGTATTACGAATAGCATCGCGGTATACATCAATGTTTCTTTAATTAGAATTCAAGGCGATCTGGCGATACGATTCCCAATGTATAGCGACGTTTAAGACTTCGTTAATTGTCAGACGTTCTCAGAAATTTGTCCCGCTCCCGGTGCTCCGTTAGCGTCAATGTTTTCCCTCGAGACCTCATCGTTTAATGGATTTAACTTGGCGGACTAATTTGCCGTTTCTACCTGTGATTATTTAATCGCTAGGAACGAGAGGAATTTGTTTGCGAATTAAGAGCGACTTTAGGAATAACGGGGGAGCGCCGGGGCAATCGGTAGGTCGGGCACAGTGCTCGTCGGCGTACTTCTCAACGATAAATTGACAGAACACGGTTGTAAGTTCATTGCCAACGTCCCGGAGATTCTACCGCGGCGATGTAATTTCCCGTTAAACGTGAAAAGTAACTCCGCCTGTACTTCCGTGGAAACTTCTCGCCGGCTCCCTGTTTTCCAATGTACTCGCGTCGCTGGCAAGTCAAATGAGAATTGAATACGTTAGAGCGCGTCGGAGCGGGCAGATGTTAATTTCGTAACTTTGCAATGGGACACGGGTGTAAAGACGAAAGCATCTTCAAACTTCCGCGCACTCCGGCGAAAGACTTTCTTCGCGCGAGGACAGCGAAAGCCGCGACGCGACACAAATTCGATGTGTCTCTCGAGATTCATATGATCCCGTCTACTCCAATGCGATTGCTGTAACTCGGGCGTCGTCGGGGTTAGAATTTTTTATTCATAATAAACTGACGGTCGGTGATAATGTTGTTTTTAATCGGGACAGTCTACCGTAGAGTTATCGTTTGATTCAATCGTCAGCTTCGCAATGAAATATCTCTGAATTAAAATAGATAAAACTTTTTGCACGCGCTCGCGCTCTCATAAAATAAATTCCGTCACCCTCGTTCCGCGCGTTGCGACGCTAACGCAACGCGCGACTAAAGGAAAATAACTCCCGACGGTAGGTACGCATAAAATTCGGCGTAAGTTTCCCCGGTGGACTTCTCTTCGTGATTTTCCAACTCCAACGGCACCGTAAAATTGTCGCGGAGGAGAGAATCGTCAAATCGGGCCTCGGAGTCGCTCTCCACACGGTAGATTTAAGTCGTTCCTGACGTTACGACGACACCGTCCACGTCATCCCCGATGGTGCTTCGATCGGAGAACATTAGACCCGGGCAGCCATGTTTGGCTGCCAGTTGGAAGAGAGCCAACCGTATACGGGTCGCGATACGCGTATAGCTGGATGAAGTGCGAAGGGGTCGAAGCTACGAATCGGCTTAAGAAGACAAGGGTGACTGTCGAAGATGTGTTTCTTTTATGCCATCTAATCAGACACGGGGGCGTTGATCTATTAAAATTTTATCCTTTCTTTTCATCGATTAAAATTCTATGAAATTTAGAAACCAAATTATATATCGCTCGTGAGACGTAAAGCTTAAATCTTGAAAACCTGTCGCTGTTGATAATGTTACGAACGTTACCCGAGTGCGAACGAAGATTAGACTTTATTTATAAATAAGAATATTTATTATACAGATACACAACCATTCGTGACGAGAGCTCGAATACAATTTCCAAGTTAACAAACTCGATCGCATGAAAGGACCCCGGGAACCGATAATAGCCTGTCGGCGGTGATGGTCGCGAGAGAGGCAATGCCATTCGTAACAAAATTATTATTACTATTCGTCTGGTAAAATATCGAGAGCGCTTTCGAACAATTAAAAATCGTCACGCTTGACAGTGCATAATAAAAGCAAGAGACGTCACATTTTATCGCTATTATATTGGAAAAATTGGATTGGCATTCACCGCGTTAACAATGGAGCTTCGAACTATATTCGTTTTCTATAAGAATGTCATCCAGAGATGATTTCTGTCAAAGTATTCCCGGCGCATTCGTGCTTTCTTATCCGCGAATATCCTACGCGCGAACTTGTTTGGCTTGTATCGCTCCCACCCGTAGGTAAGTTCGTGTTACGCGGTATCCATCGTATGCACACGGGATGCGCGATAATGTGTTTGTACCTGTCGAGGAAATAGAATAACGAGTACGGGGATGCTCCGTTCCAGATCTGCCAGTATGTCAACATTTCATACGTGTGTCGGGGGTAGACTACGGCACGGAATCGATAGTTCCAAAGAAATTTTCTTTCCTTCCCGCATTTCCCTAGCGTCCGATAAAAAGATTCCCCCGAGCTCCTTCCGAACGATTCCGCGTTACGGGGATGTACGGAAGTTTCGGAATCGTAGAAAATGTTTTCCGTCCTTCGAGTTTTTCCCGTGCACCGTCGAAGCGACGAGAAAGAGAAACAAGAAAAAAAGAACTGGAAAACGTCAGCGCAGTTTAATCTTTCAAGAGAAACTTGAGATTAGCAAAGAAATGTCGAGAGTCGATCGAGTTGCCGTCATGACTTTCGCTCTTCGATTCGGTGAATCCGATGACTCGCAATCGTAAGAACGACGAAAGAAAAAAAAACTCTCGCGCTATTCGAGATTCTCGTAAATCACGAGGGCGTTACGCGTCACGGCATATACCGACAGTATTGTCGACTCCAGATAAGACAATTTGAAAAAAAGATTGATTCTTTTTTGCAAAAAAGAATCAATGTTTCCCGCTGCCCCGCGTTCTAACGGCCGGCCGATTAAAGTTTCGACCGCCGAAACGTTATCAACCGAACGGGACGGTAAACCACAATGCGCGGATTACGATAAGCCCTTTCGACGGGACAAAGTTTAGCCGATAAATGATATTCGAACGTAGTCGAACGAATCGCGTAACGATAGCGTTACGTTCACAAATCACGGCGAACTTGTCAGGAATTGCGCGTACGAGAAACTGGTGCGAGTGTCCATCGTAAAGCTACGTCGAAATTAATAAGTGTATCCATGTCGTGGGTTGCGGAGGGTTTTGGGGGGGGGTTGGGTGGAGGTTAGCCAAGAGATTAACCCAGAACGACGAGGTCGGGGTGCAAAGATCTGGAACGGCGATATGGCTCCGATATTGAATTCCGCGCAGTCCTTTTTCGTGGCCGCCCCGGAGGCCACGCGCTCGCTTCGTGCGCCGCGATTTTCGCCGAATCGACCAAACGTGCGCGCCCCAGAATTTCGCTGTAATTACGTTTACGTTCGGTTAATTTGCGTTATCGGTGTCCCACGGTGTTCGACGTGTCGTACGAGGCGTTTGCACGTGGGGTGAAAAATGATATCGGTGGTTTAATTAATTTTAGGATTAAAGATTAAACAGTGCACATGATCCGCAGGACCCCGCATGTATATCAATAACGTACGGGACAAATGTGTCTGTCTCTGTAGAGTTAACGCAACTGATTTCTCTCGTTTGATCAGGCGTTCCAGCCTTAAATTTCACGCACCTTATCTCAATTACACTCCGAAGTGTAGACTGTCGTCTTCCAAATTGATTATTTGATACAATCAATTATTCGACGAGGATATCTTATGAGGTCCCCTGGAACCCCCAAGCGTGGTAGATTCTCGTCACGGTGCTACGGTTACGAGTACCAATTTCTTTCCATCTCTCCGAGCGAAACGTTGCGCAAATCACGTGCAATTCCCCGTACGCTCACGCGACACACGTAAATCAGTGTGGGGGAAAGTAGCGCGCGCGCACACGCGCGCAACGTGTACGCGCAGGCGGCCAGGTTAACAGAAGTCAGGGGTAGAAACGGATGTCGACGAGCATGCGAACAAAGAGGGGAGGCACCGGGAACATCGTTCCATGCGAAGATATTCCTCGGTCTCTCCTTCGTGGATCTCATTTACATATCAGTTAGCCCGTAGTAAAATGTCCCGCCTTACAACCCGCTCTCGTTGTCCCGCAGTCCCCCTTCAACTTCCTAGATACCGCTGTGCAGCGATGTCGTGGAATCTCGCTCCACCCCTCCCCCCCCCCCCCCCCAAACCCCTTACTTTTCTGAGGTAGTATCCTTGACACCGTTCCGTCGTGGAAGCTCGCGGAAGAATTTCAAACCCCACTCGTGCTTCGATACAACCGAGTACTCGGATTTTTTTTATATTTACCTTTTATACAGTCGGCCGCAGAAGTGTCCGTTTACCTACTATGCT
Organism: Pemphredon lugubris; assembly: GCA_933228935.1. Classification (NCBI taxonomy): domain Eukaryota; kingdom Metazoa; phylum Arthropoda; class Insecta; order Hymenoptera; family Crabronidae; genus Pemphredon; species Pemphredon lugubris. The sequence goes on along the minus strand of OW121817.1, from coordinate 51,865,849 downwards.
CGGCATATTTTAGGATCTTATTCAGTATTTCTTTATTCTGTAACAATTATGAATTATTGCAAGTCGATCCCATCTCATTCCGCATTGACAAAAGTTTATTTCCATGTCTTTTCTTTCAAAGTTGTGTGCGTATTTTGTTTTATTTACCCCATCATATGCCAGGTATGGTAGGTGGACGGACACTGTACGTACAGTTATTCGCGAGTGTTTCTGTTCTTATACGAAATCTATGGTTCGAGCGAATTCACTGACCCATTCTCTCACGTGGACGGTATGATTTTATTTTTGGCCCGAATTGCGAATATTAGATGATAATTCGAAATTATAGTTGTAAATATACTTTGTTCGAGGCTTCGTATGGATTAATTTATACGTTTTGTATTCGGTAGAAAATAAAATCTGAGGCTAGTAGTGAATATCGAATGGTACGTCCGTAACCGTGATAATAAACGACAGAATTTAATTAGTCGCGTCGATGGGTTATACTCTCCCGGTGGAAAACCGCAGTGAGATTATATTCGGCACTACGCGCATCGTTCCTGGGTCAATTTGCGGTACACTTGTAATTACTCGGATAGGAGCCGCGTGCAAAAGTTGAAGTAAAACAACTCGCTCGGAGGTCGTACGCGACTTCAATGTCAACGAGGCAGCTACCCTCGATATTCCGTGAAAACCACATCTTTCGTTTTTAAAAACTAGAACTAACGCGACTCCGTCAGATTCAAATTGAATTCCCAGCATCTCCTTGGAACAACGACAAAAAAAAAGAAAATGAGGGCAGGAAGCGGAGACAAAAAACGAAGTCTCTTTTCAAGACACAGCATGTTAGGGCACCGAAAACGAATGGCTTGAAATATATCGAAGGGGCGGGTGCTATTAAGTAGCTGCTTCCTACGTGCTGGTTAAGGGTAGGTAGATATCCGGCGATACGGACGGTAAAGGTGGTGGAGTCGGAGACGGTAAAATAGGAATAGCTACGGCAGGGTAGTGGAAATACGTCGAGGATTCTCCCCTGGAACGAAGAGGAGAGAGAGAGAGGGCGGGAGAGAGAGAGCGAGCGAGAGAGAGAGAGAAAGAGAGTAGAGGAGAACAACGCGGTTCAACATCGTAACGGAACACTACGGAACGATAAATCTAAGCTGCAGCGTCCGTGTTTTGCGCATTCGGTTGGCTACCATCCATAAATTTCGCCGCTATCCTATATCTTCGCGCAGGCTCGGGGGAACAACCAACTTAAAGCCGCGCTCGCGACTCGCTTTCCGCTCGATTGCCGTCGATGGAACCGCGAGCTTTCCTGCGGAAAGATCTCGGTGCTGCCCCGCCGACGGAGATCCGTGTAATCGATTTTTAACCCGCAGCGAGTTATGTAGGTACGCTCTTTGTACCTTTTTAAAAAGATTAAACGCCGCGTTGGTGGTGCCCGTGAATTATCGCGAGCCTGAAGTTTGTTCATTAGGATTCGGGAGAGTGGGAAGCGGGATATTCGATGGACAATTCGGGTTTTTGAATAAACGAGAGTCTGCGAATTTATTCACGGACGGATTCGATCGTTCCTATCGATCAGTGAGTTCTAGGAGACTTGAGAATTTTACTGATTTGTCTCTGATTTATAATATTTTCCTAACTCCTGATCTTGGTTTTTTATTACCGGGAACGGTTAAATAAATATTCGAAGCGCGCGTTCGACGAGGCAGAGATCAGATTTTGACATCGGTACAAATTTATTATAAACCGTACAAATAGGATTGGCGAGTAACGTTAAATTGCTGCTGAAAAATGTACGTCGGTCCCATCGGAAAAGAAAATGTAATTTTATTAGACGACGCCGGTTATTTCGTGAAAAGACAGCGCGGAGAGAGCGTCGCAAAGCATTAAGCGCGTTCCTCTAACAAGGTCCTTCGCGAAAGCAAGGCTTTACCTCCGAGATTAATAATTTGTCGTTGTTTGCCAGCCTCTCATTCTCCTTCCGGCTTTTCGACCATCCGCGAAGAAGTGAACAAAAAAACTAAGAAGAAGGCAAGTCTTAACCCAACGCTCAACCCTCCTTCCCCCGTTCCGGCTTGTCTCCGCGTAAATATCAACGTGAGCGCTTACGTTCGTGAAAAGGGAAAGACGATGCTCGTGGCGAAAGGAGCCTGCCGAGGACACGTAATCCCTCTGTCCTTTGAGCAATGCAACGCGCTAATATGGATCATTGAACGCATCGCAATTATTTTCCTCCCTCGTTACGCCGGCGACCTCCCTTCGCGCTCGAAAAATGTGCGCTACGCCGACCTTCGGCGAGAAAGCTGTTTTCGACGCGTCTCGGTGAATAAAGGGAATCGTAACGAAATTACTGTTCGCAAAGTGCGGAGGGAAGTGCGAAAATTACCCCGGCGCGTCATTTTATTTCGTTAGGCCGCGCGACATCGTAGGAACGATCGATCGGGGAACAAACGGAAACGAACTTTCGAGCGGCGATAAGAACCGACCGAGATGGAATCCCTTCGTAAGAATGAGCGAGAGAGGGAGCAACGATAAAAGTTAAATTAAGAATAAAGGGAAGAAGGCCGGGAGGCGTTCGGTATAATGCCCGATAAACGAATCCCGTGGACGAAGGAAAGCGGGACGAAACGGCGGGAGGACCCAGTCCCGCGATAAAAAGAAAGCGGAACCGTCTAATAACGAAATGGAATTCGAAAGAGCATCGAAGAATCCTCCTACCCGCTACCCGAGCAGTCGCGTTAATTGTTTTAATCCAATTACGTGCATCCGTAAGAGGGGACGTTTCATTATTTTAAGAGTATCCTTCCCAAGCCGCGTCGTGCGACGTTAGTCCTCCTTCCTGGGACTTATCGAGGAGTCCTCGCAGCCACCATCGGGTCGTTTATATCGGCGCCATTTTCCGAGCCGTTTAATTCCGGTAATGCGAAACGGTACAACTGGCGCGGCCGTCTCCGACGGTTACGGTCGCGCGAGCGGAAAGGTTACGTTGACAATTTTACGGTGTCATCCGTTTCGAGTTCGACGCCGGAGCGCCCCACCGAAGAACCGAAAGGAATTGCATTTGAAATTGTAATGCTGTCCCTTCGCTGTGTTCCTCGTTTCTTTTTGTTTTTTTTTTTTTATACTCCTCCGAGAATACGAGATTTCTCCGCCTTACCTTTGGAATTTCTCCAGTTACGCGCTTCGTTTCCCGCGATCTCTCTTCAGGCCCCTTTTACCGCGATAACGAGCGACTCGCTGGAGTTACCGAGATTTTTCCTTTCGAATCCCTATGTATACGCGCTCTTCGATCGTCCGGCGAAATCAACTTCGGGGTCGGTCGAACGACAGGGAATTAACGGCGGCGCGTTTTTGCGCTTGCGATAAGATCGCCGCGTCGACGATTATTGAGTACACTAATATCCGAGAGCGTTTCCCCAGTCGTTAGGACGAATCTGATATGGTAATGCGATGATCCATAATAAAATCCATGGTAGCGCGATAGTATTCTTCGGCGGCGCGGAAATCCCTCGCGGAGATATCGAACGAGGCGAACCGACGAATAATCAAATTAGAAATCATCGAGATCGAGGCACCCCGCGGTTTGGCCGGCCGAGACGTTCCATTTGCATTCGGGTTTATCCCCCCGACGTACCGTAGATCTTTGATCCACGGTTCGAATTAGGGAAGACCGCGATTGACGTTACGCAGGTTGGATAAGGTTGACTGGCTTGTCGCGCGGTCGCTGCTTAATCGTCCTCGTAATCCGAGGTGATCGAGGCTGCTGATCAGGCGCCTCCAGGATTAGCCGGCGAGATTAATCGATCGGCAGCACGCGACGTCCGGCATCGCGACTCCATCGACCGCGGTGCCTTAACGAGATCATCAAAGAGAACATAAAAGGACGATCTACTTGCGTCGCCGTGTTTTTTTTATTCCGCTCGATTCTCGACCTGCTCGAAGGGCAGAGTCAAAGTCACTTCGAGTTCGGCTTTTTGGTATAATCAAAATTTGTACGAGTACGATTTTTTACGAGCGTTCTATTTTCAAATGGATTCTTGCGGGGAAGATTGGTGATGTTAATTACATTTCTAGTTGGATTTTTGCGCGTAGGATTTTGTTGGGGTATCAGCCGGTTAGATTAATTCAACGAAAGATTTTTAATGTACGTTGCGTTATTAAATGTACTCGCGCGACCACGATATTTCGCGTAAACATCAATCCAAGCGATGCACGCACGGTAGACGCAAATAATGCGAACGTAAATATACAGGGGGGAGAAGAGAGAGGGCGGGGGAGACTATTCTCAGCACTCGAACATCGTGAAATTAATAACGAAATGCTTCATTACTACGCGTAACGTAATGAAACTCCGGCTGTTGGATGTCGAATAATGAAATTACTCAAAGTGCAGCGTCGAACTCGAGGAGGTAATTCATCTTGGCCCGCTTCGACTCGAAACATTTAACGACCCCTCCGAGTGCCTCCTCTCGCTTCGGTCGAGCTAATTTCTTTTATCCTCGTCGAATGGAAAGTAACCGCTCTCAGGGACTCGCGGCAGAAGGATCGAAAAGACAGAGGGACGGAATATCAAAGAATTTACGGGAGCAATTTGCAGGCCCTCGCGAACGCCATAATGACTCCGCGACAACGGCCAGCGGAACTTCCGCTCCTTATCTCCGCGACCTCTTTCCGACTCGTCACGTTCTTCGTGTCAACGATTTTCATTCTCCACATCCGTCCCACCCGACGAGCACCGCTTCAACCTCGTCTCCGCGTAATCCCTGGTAGCGATACAACGTAAGAGAGAGAGAGAAAAAAAAAGCACACACATAGCCAAATATTAATGTCGCAAAAAGTCCGTGCGATGAATTTTCCGTCGCGGCCCACGGACGACCGCTCACTCGCATTTATTTATAATGGAAGAACCGCGTGTACGTACCTACATCGCGTTTCGGTCGCGATGAAATCGCGTTATCGTATAAACGCGAATTCGCGCAACCACGCCTATACCAAGTTCCCGCTAGCTGAGAGGTAAACCGCGGGAAACGTCATTACGAAATTTACAAGCTCGCGCATTCGCCCCCGAAATGCCGTTACTTCGGGAGAACGAGCGAGGGTAATGCAAATGAAAATTGCGGAAATATTTATGAGGTATTATTACGGCGATCGTAAATCATTTCACGTCGATCCGAGAATCGGACGTCATTCTGTACGGTCGGCGGGAGCGCATTTCAATTTTAATTAGAGTAATGTTAATCCGGGCGCGTACGGCCCCGGTAATAAGAGCTCCTAAAATTTCACGGTACCGCCATAGTTATTCGTTTTTAACGAGCAGCTTTATCGTCCAAGTTTTTCTACGACTCCGAAACTTATTAATATTCATCCTCTTAATCCGACTTAAGAGGCAGTTCTTCCTAACTTTCGATTCCCGGGGAACACCGCATCCCTCATTTTAATTCATCGTCACGGTTCGACTCCGGGTTTTATCCGTTCGCTTCCACTTCCGCTGCCTACCGACCTGGCAAAAAAAAGGAACGGGAATCGAGTCGAATGCCCCTACGTGTGAGAAATTTCTAAAGCGAACCCTATCTTCCAAATTTATCCCGAGTCGAAATTTAGCGCGCGTATCGACAAAGGAATTTGACGCCAATTAGCTGAAGCGAGATTTTGTCGATAATCAAAAGCAATCCGGTGGAATCCTTTTGGGTTTGCGCGAGCAAAGGAAAATCGAGAAGAGCGTGAAGCTTTCGAAACGAAACGCTCGTTAGAGCTTTATCGAATGTCTCGATTCTGATCGTGAGTCACGCGATTCGAAATTGAAATCTCTTTGAACGAATAAATGAAATAATGGCCGAGTCGTTTCGACGTATCGTTTCGCCGGTACGCGACTAAAAATCTCGTCCCTACGGTGTCATCGCATCTTGAAACTAAATTACCGCAATGCGGAGGAACCGTTCCCTTTGTCCTCTTTACGATTCAGACGTGCTCCACATAATTTCGCACCCCGCTTCGCGAAGTCACGGTGGTATCTCCAATTAGACTCATATAACCTTCTCCCGTGGGTTATCTTTGGGCTTTGTCTCCTTTACTTCTTCATTTCCGCGAGCCGAGGTAGGGATTAAAAATTTCCATTCTTCGTACAGTTTTTCAGTTTCGAAACATCCTCGAGGCGTCGCCGATCCGACACTCGAAATCCATAGAATTTATTTTCGGCCCGAAATATTCTCAACCATTCGTCGTTCGGCCCGTTCTTTTCAGTCGGTCGAGTTACGCGTATTGAATGGACACACTTTTTTATAGACTACCCTCGAGTGCACGATAAGCGTGCAAGAACGAAACGTAGACGCGTTAGGAATAAACGTCTCGAAAGGAATACCGAAAAATACATTCTAGACAAACTAGGAAATCCGAAGAATGGTTGCCTCGATTCATTTCGGGCCGACACGTTGCGCAAATATTTCGCCGCAAATGGGAGTCGATAACCACGGTGCAGGTCAAGACGCTCGAAAAGTTTCTCGTATCGCGTCGCAGTCGAAAACAAAATCGTTGGAAGCCCGTAGGAAGTCCTCGTAGTTTCACGGCGAGAACGTTTAACGAGACACGCGACACGAGACCTCTCGTAATCGAAAGACAAGCTCGTCGTACCCCGAGGTTTCCGGATACACCGACTGGAATATCAATAAGATCCAGTTTTCGTATTTTTAACCTTCTCTTCCGCGTTGGTCTTCGTGCCGCCCCGAGATGAACCCGAATCGTTTTTGCATTTATATTGGCTTGTACCACCGAGCCGCCTCCTTCTCCTCTTTACGTTAGCAACGTTTCTCACCCTCTTCGTCTTTCCAGTCTCGTTTGGCCTGCGAAACACGTGGTACGGTTCCTTGATTTTAAAAGAGGAAAAAAAAAACGGCGAAGCGAACGCGGAGGTTCATCGACGAAACGTACTCGGGAGTTACCTCCTTGGAATTCCGATGACGAGGGGAATTGCGGGTAAAAGGTGCTTCCTCGAGTTTCTTGCAGCGCGTTGTTACGCCGCGCAAAGCTCGCGAAGGGAGAAAACGTTTGAACTCTTTCGAAGGTCCGGCGAGTACGGGCCAAAGGACGAGGCGGGTACCTTACGATAGAATCGTGCAATTTTAATTACGAGTATCCAGTTTCTCTCTGCCGTTTACCGGTCTGGTCAGTGAAAGGACGAAACTACTTATCCGTGGATCCTTACGCTTTGTTCGTGCCTTATCGTAATTCTGCTTAATCCCATTTAATCTCGAAGACGCGTTGTTCGAGTCAGTATTATCCGCGCGTTCGGGAAATACGTAACGATGAACTCTCCTCGTGAAACACTGTCTCGTTATTTTCATTTGAGCGCTATAGAGGTCCATAGTAGATTTAGACACCGATTCAATTCGCAGTTTCGTATTTCGCGTCGTCAAAGGGGGATAGCGTTTTGATCGAAATATACGAACCGACGTTTGTTTCCTTATCGGTTATTTTTTTTTGTCCGTTACGACGTTAGTCCGTAAACTCGTACATTCCGGTTCGGATGGCATTTGCGTCCCGGTATTTTCTTATCGTTCGCACGAGAACAGACCGATAAAGGTTATTGTATTGCGAAATAAGATTGCGAGGCTACTGTCTTAAACAGGAGTAAACGATTGTCTCGTTTCCCGCTGAGTAGAACGTACGGTGGCGCGCTCCGCTATATACCTACGCACCGACGAAATATTATTTGAGGTAACGTACGCAAAAAATATTTGGCCGGGACGGAATATAATCAAAAATAAGGATAAATATATTAGGTCGAGACATATTAGGTCTTTTCTTTTTGTTCATTTATTATGAACAACGTTGCAACAAAAACAAAGACATACATCAAACATGCATAAAGACAAGCAATGTGCAGATAGCACCCAAGAAAATTATGTTTGGTAAACAATCGAATGTATCGTCCGTTTTGACCGAAGACTTTCGTACTACGGCGTATAGAATAGACACTACAAAAAACCATTGGTGACTAACCAGATTTCTGTACGATAGGGGGATTTAATGCGGGACACGGGTTTCTCGCGAAGCTGAAAAGCTATCCCTCCGCCGCCGTTAGCGTATTTCAGCAAATTTAAATATTCATTCGTGCAATATCACGAACGGTTCGCGAAAAGGAATCCCGTTTTTAGAACGAAAATCGCGATCCCGCTTAAGCTAATCCTCGTAGAATTCGGCTGGATCCTCGGGCAACGCGTATTACATGCAATTTTAAGAAAGGACCCCCGATTATCTAAATTGCCGGATCTTTGTACATTAATACCACGCATGCATAATTAATCGTGGGTCTAGTTTCATTTTATAAAATAAATCGGGAGTGTTGTCGCTTCTCCTCGATCACCGCGTGTCCGCATTCAACGACGTTACGCGTAATATTTTCGCACGAATTTATCTTCAAATATAAATGACGTGCGAATAATATATTTCCGTTAGCGTAAAATATTAAACAAATTTTGTAAATATGTAAATATCGCATGGGGAAAAATGTAAATATTTCAAATGCATTGAAAACTTGTAAACATGTAAATATCAGACATAAAAAGTGCAAATATTTTTCAAATTTTTCCCGAATGATACGTTCGATCAATTTTCGAGATTAAAACCAAATATTTCTCGAATATGATCGAAGCAACGCTTGCTTTGGTATATTTACGCATTGTTTTTCCGTATCAAACGTTTCAACGGTATACGATACATAATTTGGATATAAAACAAATATACACGTTACGATACCAGATCTCGGTAAAGATCGAAAAATGAAAATCTCTCGATACTGTTTCCCGTTGAACGTAACTTGAGTGACATAAACGACGATCGCGAGCATAACCGTACCCGGTTCCACCGTAATTTACCTAATCCCAAACTCCAGGAATCGCGACGGGGGAGACCTTATTATTTCTCCGATAGAAAAGCACGGCCACCCGAATCGACGCGAAATATCTATTTTCCCGAGTTAAGTGGTTTTAGCTTGGCTATGGAAAACGCGGTCGGTGAAACTGCAGGTAGTAGTAGGGGGGAGCACGTACGCGCGGTCGGGAGACAAAGTTGCAAGCAGCATAATACAGTTGTAGGATTTTTTTCTGAATTTATGGTAACCGCGCTATCGAGATAACCCAGGAACGTGCTTATCCTTCGGGAGCCACCTGCTCTGCCGACCACGATGTACAGGCCAATCTCTTTAACTCATCTCCGCGGCATATCCGGTAAACGTCGTGGGTTTAAAGAATTCAAACACGCCCGTGAGGCGGATGCGTGCCCCGCCTAAATTGCATTGTTTTAACCCGCTTAATAGCGAAACTACGACGGTTTGCGTTTCCCCGCTTCCCGCGTGACGCTTTATCGATATTGCTCGGCGTTTTGTATCGTTAAGAATAAGAGGACGGAAGTGAGGCCGATGAAAAATGATATCTCTCAGCCGCGAACCAAACTTTCCAAACTCCTCTCAAATTTCTTACGAGAATGGAACGCGAAGTTTATAGTAGGGGGAGAAAATGAGATTCCATCCACCCCCCACCACCTCCTCCTACTCCTCCTCCTCGTCGCTGTCAGCATTTTTTTTTTTTTCTTTCCGGAGGTTGGTTAGGAGCCTGCGTCTGACGCGGGTACAATTTTCTGATACGGCGATACTGTTGGACTCTAATTCGCCGTTAATCCGCTTCGAGTAATTATCAGGGAGTAATGAATTAGCCGTCCGCGTCGGGGCAAACACTTGCCACGCGATCGCAAGAAGCTTCGTTGCGGGCGGTATAATTTTCGTGATTTCCCCATCGTTCCCGTAACGCGCGTAGCGTTTCGGGTTAGGAGAAATTGCGTGGCGTAGGTGCGTTTTGCGTAGCGTGCGTGGGCTTCCGAACTTACCGCCTGGCGATCGTGTTTGGGGCGAGATCAGCTGCGCGTTAAGTCGTTGTTTCTTTGTCGGCGAATTCGGTGTCGTATCGCGTGTCCGGTCGACGGTCGTTATCGCGATTCGTCGGGTGGTTTGTCGCTTATCAGTCGCGGCGGTTGTAGTAACGATTCTAATTGCGATTATAGAATGTTGCGTTTACTCGTAGCATGAATTATAGTTAGAACGATGTCAATTATTTGGAAAAGATTATTTTGTTTACGCAAAGGATTGAGACAAGGTAGGGATCGAAATGGAATTCTTAAGATCGTAAGATTAACTTCGTTATGTCAGTTTCTATAGTCTTAACGAACGCGTAATCTTCCACCCCTTAGGGCCTCGAAATAATTTGAATAAATGTTATTAGGAAAAACCCCAAACTACAAATGTTAGTTTTACACTGTTCCAAGAAAAGTATTAAAATTCGTTTGCCTTTAAAACCTGCCAGGTCGGACCGGCTGAAATCTGTATTGTCAACTTTCCATCGGCGCGTTATCAATCAGTCATTATCGTCCCTAAAAGGTGTTTGCTTATTTACGCGTAACATCGTCGTCGCTGTGACGCGTCGGGAACGTAACGGGGACGTCGGAACGCACCGCGCGGAAGGATCATTTATTTTATACCCGCGTTACCGGCCGGAATTTGATTTTTCGAAAACCACGAATAAATGGGGAGGAAAGTTTCACCGGAAATTCGCGTAACACCGCCAGGCGATAAATTTTGCGGTACCCTTTGCGCTCATTTGGGGCCGCCAGTACAGTTACGGAAATTCGAATCGATGCTCGGAATTCAACGTAATATTTTATCCTCGCCCGTGACACTTTGCGAGCACGCACAATCAATTTCGCCACCCTTTCGAAATCGATGCGTCGTTATCTCGTCCCGTGGAAAGATGACGAAGGGAGCGACAAACGATCGCGCGGCGTACAGGAGAGAAAAAAAAGGAAGGGGACGAAAAAAAACTGCACCCTCGTCAGAACTGGGCCAGCTCGAATCGGGCGTTTCATCTCGAGAGGGATTTCGAATAAGCGGCACCCCGCCACCCTTGGATAGGAAGGGTGAAAAAGGATGGAAAGGGTAGAGGGTAGGTTTAATTAATCCGTAAACAGGGCCGCGCGTTCGACAAAGTGTTCGTTCGCTCCAAATGGTTCTGTCGATAGAGCAGAAAGGGAGGACCTTCGTTAATATTTTGCCTCGAAAAATTCGAAATATCTCGTCCGCGGTTCGCTGTGCATTTTTTTTTTTTTTCGAGATAGCATTGCAGGAATTCTAAACAGAGACCGTCCCCCCCCCCCCCCCCCCACCCCACCCCCTACAACCCTCCGTTAATGGGAAAATCTGTGCTGATGCACGATGCGCCGAGGGAGGCGTGTCATTATAAATACATTCAGCGCGCGTTAATATCTCTGACGGCGCGGGCATATTTTATTTATACCGTGTAATTCGGCGAAGCGGATTAAAACGCGGCGGCACGATGAGATACGCCTGGTAATTATCGTGATTTTGTATTCCTAGCAAGAATAAATCACTCGTTGAAAAGAACAGTCGAGGAGCTTACGGTTTCCTAGTGAAAATATTTCTGTTTGGAAAAATAAATAGATAGTTCGAGGAACGAAGGGATTATTCTTACGAGTCCAAAAAATACGGTGCACTTTTGCTCATTCCGGCGTACGTTGGCACGTATGATTCTCGACAGCGCAAATAGACACAGAGAGTAGAGACGCAATTAACGATCGAGGGGACGACAAGAACGGACAAGAGTGCGTCAGATGTCGGAAAGGATTGTAATTGAATCGCGGGGCAAGTTGCACCGGCTGTCCAGTTATACGATTAACTCGGATGGAACTGCATTAAATACTAAGCCGCGGCTTGTTTGAACTAGAAATCGAATTTCGTCTACTAGGAGTTGCGCCCGATGAAATGTCGTGGCGTGCGGGATAATCTCGCGCTCTCTATCCCCTTCGCTCCCCATCAGCCTCTCTCTTTCTGACCGTGAACGTTTCTATTATTCTTGCGGGAATAGTTGGGAGCGACGAGCTCATACCCGACGGACAGTCCGTAACGCTTACTCGCAAACCAGAAATAAAAAATCTAGGGAAATATTTTAAAAACTGCAATGGTAGAAACGAAGTTTCAAATAATAAAACAAACTTAATCGCGATGACGACTTAAAAAGCGTTGTAATTTTATCCTTCGAACACGTGTTAGCGACAGCCCGCACGGACGTGCTATATGAAAGTTTTTCAACTAAACTTTGCCGTGGAGAAAGGGTTAACCGCTTGACAGACGAACTAACTTCCGGCATAAGGAAGTTGCCAGGAACATTTTGTCAATGTACCGTCAAGCGCACCGATGTTCGATTTACCCGAGTAACACGAATGTATACAGAAGGATAAATAAATTTACGTACGTTCAGGTACGTCGTCGAGTCGCTGTATTCTCTTGCGCGTATCGTAAACAAATTTTGGAGAAAGTGCGTGACCTCAAAAAACAAAATCCAGGGAAATTAATCATCGCGGGGAAAACAGGCTTTTTTTTGTTTTAATTTTTCCCGCTCGCCGGTGGTCGCGCCAGAGGTACTCCCGCAGGAGGAATGTTGCGAGGGTGGCGCGAATTTCTGGTACGGTCAACGGGTACGCATTTATACGTCGGTGCGCGATGACAAATTACCATGGTGAAAATTACGAGGCCGCGGTAACGAAGAGCAGCCGCGAAAATTCGCCGTTGTAATTTTTTTTCCCCCTCGACGTTGATCGCTTCGATTTCCATCGTTCTCCGCGCTAGACGCTAGATCGGCAGATTTTTTTTTTTATTTTTACCCCCACGGATCGTTTATCAGGAATGGATTTTTTTACCTAAAATTGCACCAGTGCCATTCTCGATTGCTAAGAATATGCTCTTGCACCCGCGGAGCGATTGTTTTGCGACAAAAAGTTGCAAATCGGTTGAGCTCGCAACCAGTTTACAACTAAAATGAAACTTCAGGTCCGCGTACGGACAAAACAGATTGTGGATCGGTTGCGAGTTTCTCCACCTCCGGGACGAATTTTCAGTTTAGTTCTTCGTCACTCATATTGACAAAAACAGAATATACACGTGGCGAACGTATCGTGGTTCGGTGCAACTTAAAACTGCAACCCAACTGGAACCGCTGAAAACAATCGCGTACAACTGGTTTGAAACTGATTGCAAACCGATCTCATTCCGATCGCCTCTCGTGCTGATCCTCGCAGCTGTACCCTGCCAAGGACACAAAACAATTGCGAGTTCAACTGATTTGCAACCTTTGTCCCAAAACAGTGCCTCCGTTGCTAACTATTGTTATGTAGATCGCCATCAAGTTTTGACCGATAGTGTTATGGTATACAAACCCATTATAATCCATTCGAGTATTTCCCAAGTACACAATGAACTGTGTAACTGGGTGGGGACGAAGAGAAACCCAAAAAGGATTCTCGGTAGAGAACGGGGTAGCGAGTCACATTTCTGAGCTCAGAAGACATAACTCGCCTAGACGAGATAGTAAAGTAACATTGATTTACTTACAACTAATAGTGCGTTAACGTTGAATTTTTTCCACTATAGAGGCCGAGTCCTCATTTACATAAATACTACCTACACCGGCCGAGATCCTTAATCAACATATCATCATTCGTCAACAAGTGTTAAACGTATCAAGTGAACGAATAAAGGCGTTTAGAAGTAACTGTAGTCCTTGGGTTAACAATTTAATAAACTCAACCGAAACGAAATTCCGGTGCCAGGACGTTTAATTACGCCCTACCGAACAACTGTCGTAGTTTGAATAGTAGATACAAGTACGCAACGACAGTTTACGAGAGGATATGAAAAAAAAAATTGAATCCTGACGTTAAACCAATTCGCTGGTTAGCCATAACGCGCGAATGACTTTCGAGGAAAGTAACTAACGGAGACGTCAAACGAGCGTCTGGGAACAGTTTCGGGCTGTGCACGGGCAATACAATCGAAATTGAGTTATCAATTCCGAAGGAAACCGCGCGCTGTCAATGCTGGCAGCTAATCCGCGCGTTTGACACACAATACGAATGACCGAGGTGCCCCTCCCGCCAAACCCAGTAGGTGCGGGGGTAGGATCGTGTTCACGATTATGGAACACGGGGACGCAGGTGAAACGTGCGAAACTTCCGGTACGCGCGCGGTCGGAAATGGTCGTCGGAACGTTCCGCGTCGATGTTTCGGCACCCGCCACGGTAGAACATTACGAGATTTCGCCGTCACAGTTCGGCCATTGCTTCTCACGCCTGATAAACTACGTGTCCGCAGATGCTGATTAGAAATCACTGACCGTGCACGGATGTATTTTAATTATGCAACGCAACGACCAGACTGGGCCCCGATCGTCGTCCTATCGACGACGCGTCGTAGTGCTGGCTCCTCCTTCGGGAATCCCCGCGTTACCCGTTTCCCCGTTATCGATGGGAATCTTTTCACGAATAATTAACAGAATCGTCGTTCCCGCGATGGAGTAACTTTCCCGCGGGAATCGACGCTTTTATCCTCCTCTACCAATGGGAGTCTTTTCATAAATAACGGACAAAATATTCGTTTCGACGATGCGACGGAATAATGGTTTATCCCGCGGGAATTTCCAACATTTTTCGCGTTCCATTACCGATGAGAGGAGCTTTAATAAATGATTAGCGGTATCGGGAGTTTTGAGCGATGTCGCCCAGCCTCGCGTTGCGCGTCGAGAGTAAGGTTTAAACGCGTATTGGACGCCGTTATGGAATTGAATTTGCTATCCGGTATCGATAATCACGCGCGGACGGTTAACAACTGCAGTTAACCGTTTCCACGTACAAACACGGATAGCGGTTATTTCTATCGCACTTTCGATACTTCCCACGTTCCATTAAATATTCCCGCTTTGCGAACAGTTTCATTGCAAATCGCGTACATATCGTAAACGGGTTTTCCTCGATGTTCATCTACCATTCGGTCTTTCGTTGGGGGATAATAAAGAAGAACGATACGAAGTTTCATTACGAAAAATCACGTGCGCGCAATCTGTGTTAATATTGACTATAGATACGGTAGCGTTGCGATAGGAATATTACGCGCGTTACGCGTTTAATAATATCGGTCGGCACTTCGCGTGAAACGCACTCGATTATATACGTACGACCGCGATGAACTGATAACCGAGAGTCGAAATGAAAATTGTTTTTCAAATGACCGTGGATCGAAATTATAGAAGACCCGTAACGATAATTACTACGGTAACAATAACGTTGTTATAATGCACGCACGATGATATAGGTCGGCATTTCGGGTAAAATGTACTTAATTAAATATCAACGATCGTAAAGCAATGGTAATTGGAAATCAAAATGGAAATCCTTTTTAAAAATGCCGTGGATGGAAATTATCGTACATCCGTTTAATTGGGTTTGCCCGATCGAACCAGTTATGCCTCTCAGCCCTTTTTCCACGATTCGTTAAATTCACAATGATCGGCCGTCTGGACGATAAATTGGCAACGCGTAAGGGGAAAAACGCGAACGGCATCGGCTAGCGGGAATCACGCACACGTGAAATTCAACCGGCCAACGGGGCTATCTCTTTACCGCAGCTCTCCTATGTATAACCGAAGTTGCAGGGATGTACGTATCGACGTCGATGGGAGGTGTACGAGGGTTATACTTAATCTATCTTGCAGCTAGTCGACCATGAAAATCAGGCCACTGCCCAATCGCCGGGAACGCGGAACAGGTCTGCGGGATGGAAACTCTTTCTGCCTCATTTCTCCATGAAGTTGCCGGTGGTAGCAGACTTCCCTCCCACGGGATTTTCTTTCCAACCCGAAAATTCTCTGCATTTATCTTGGACATTTTTTCGCCGGAGGATCGTCGAATTCACTCGGCTCGTTTATAACGGGAATTGAATCGAATCGGAGGCCCGAGTCTTTTGTAACGTACTTGTCACTCGATTCTTACAATTCTGGACGTGGCATCGTTCACGTCGGTTGGTCAGCTGAATTTTTGTCCTAATCTCGCACTGGCTTCGAAACGTATTCTTTAAAATCGGAATATCTTCAAAATTGTGGGAGGTACGATTTTTATTAATCGCAAGAATTCTCTCGAGTCGCCATTACATTGTACTCCATTATCGTTCAGTGTCGATAAATCGAAATATACATTGGAATTTGATTCTAATTCCCCGATATCTCCGAATGCAAACGTTAGAATTAAAGCATCGCAAAAACTATGAATAGCACAATTTCTTTCGAATATCAATTCTTCTCCGAAATTCCCATCTCGTTCGGCATCACGCGCTTTCAACGTTGATTTACAAGTTCCCGTCGCGATATTTTATTCCTGAACAGCGGGGCCGTTCGATCGAGCCTCGGCCGTCTCGCGACGTGAAATTTGATCGGGCTCTGTGCTGGAAGCCGGGGCGGCATTAAAAAAAAAAAAAAAAAAACCTCGAACCGTGTTCAGCATGCGTCGGAGCACAATGCTCTTTTCGAGGCGTCGCGCCACGTTTCATCGGCGCCGATCCCGTGAGATCAAAACGTTCCGAGGGGTTTATTGCTGATAAGACGAACGACCGACGGTTCGCGAATTATACGTTGCGCTAATTTCGAGAAAATTGCTCTGGGAGCTCCCGTATTGCCGTTACACGACGTCCCACGAAAACCAAGCGGCTCTTCCGCGTACCCCCGCTCCTGCGGCCCGTGATGGTACTTTTAATAGTACCGCAGCGAACTGGTGCGGCCATTATGACATTATTAAGTCCGTGACCTGGCGGACGGACGTGCGAACGCGATCGACGGGGAGAAAATTAATTTTCGTTCGGGGAAGTTTCGCCGAGGCGACGCGGTGTCCCCTTAATGAAATTCCCGTTTCGGCGTACCTTCTTTAAACGTAGTCCTCGATCGTTCGTACCAATCGACGATCAATGCCCCCGCAGCACCGCATTGCAGTTCGGCTAACGGTGGAAATAGAAAATGGTATACGTCGATCGATGTATTTTCCGGCGACGGAGATCAGAGATACGTAGGTACGTGAGTTTTGGAAAGAGTATCGAGGTATATACGTATATGTGTATATGTATACACGAAGCACGAAGTTACAATATATCTATATATATATATTTGGACACGTAAAAATTCGACTATTGTTTTCCAACGAACACACTCGCATTGTCCTCGGCGAGCGCTCGGTGCCAGCAATCCGTTCACCGCAATCAGTCACGCGCAAACGACGATTTGTCCCCAACAGATTCTTCGATTTGTCACGCGAGAGATCAGCGATTCGTGGAAAAACGTCCGGTTAAGCGGACCGATCAAAAGAGAAAAGATATGGATCAAGATTAAATATCTCGGGGAGGGGTAGAGGGAGCGGAATGTCGGGACGACCGCTGCGATCGACATTATTACAATTATTAATCATTGTTAAAACCGTGCACCGCCACGCGCACGGTTTGCCATACGTCTCCCAATTACCACAGGATCCGGGGAAAAACGCCCAACGCATATTTATCTCGCGGCCACCGGTGTAACGTTCGCGAGAAAAAAAAAAGAATTAACCTATGGCGACGCGTGCACGTGCGTTGGTTAAAAAACGAAATTTCGTTGGTTTTTCGCGTCGGCGGCTCGAAGTGGAAAACAATGTTGAAGGACGTCCGTCGGAAGCCCTTCGAGTTTCCCGCCGTGGGGAGAAAAAAAAATTGAGTTCGTGAAAAAATACGAAAAAAATGCGCATTTCAAAAGAATCAATTCGTAATTGTCGAGCGCACAAAATCGTGAGATTCGAATACCCCGGTTTTCATTTCCATCGCTTTATTTCCATTACTTTAATTATATTTTCTCTTATCTCGCGCGAGAAGGAAACCGCAACACGTCCTGTTTCTCGTCAGCGACGGTTAGGAGAAATTTTCAACTACGAGATACAATTTCTATTTGAAACCATTTCTGTCTTTCGCCAAACTCGAACGTTTCCCCGATCGTTTCGACGAATTCGATTTCTATTCCTCCTACGTTCGTTACCGCGAAAAGTTATTTAGCAATTCTGTATTCGTTATCGCCCGCCGAGCCGGTTAACACGCTCAATGGCGATACGTTCGGCGGGAACCGGTATTCTATTAAATTCCGATTTACGGGCAAATTCCGGGTAACATTTCATCAACTACGTAACAAGGCCATCGAATACCGCACCTGTCTGACGTGGAATCCGTCGGTGCGTCGATCCGTGCGCGTCTGTCCGTCCACCCATCCGTTTAAACCTTCCTTGAAAGAGCCCGAGCGACGAAACCGCCGAACCAATTCCGTCGGTAAAAGGGCCTGTTCGAGACGTAACGGAAATTGACTCGTTTACCTCGTATTTTCCATTATCGCGGGATCCCAGGGTTAAGATTATACGGGATGTGTCTACAGCCCTACGTCCCGTGCACTTAACCGTACTGACACGGACACTCGAGAGAATTCACACCTGGCAGCTTGATATCGTCGGTATACCGGGAGCGTTGTTGAATTATAGGTACGTGCTTTATAGTTCGATGGAACTGGCTGAAAGAACCGGGAATCAATTTTATTCGATAGGAATTGATAACGGCAAATTCTATGCCGAAAAAGAAATGGAGTCTGGTGCGATGGGAGGGTTAATTTAACAAACGGACGCGTAACATTGTTTCGTGTAATATGTAAATGTAAAGTTAGTGGAGTACCGGTGACAAGTTGCGAGTTGTAACGTAATTATCGGTTAATTCGTTGGTGGTCCAAACGAAACGCTACTCTGCCGAATGAATTGAAATATGCGCCGCCGAAATTTCGCGTGCCATATATTTGATTCTAATAAGAACTGCACGTTTGATTCAATGATTGGAACGCACTCGTCCCCTGGTACATACGTTCAGCCCGCTCTCAATATTTTTAACGTCTACGTATATCCGCGTCGCGCAACGATAGTTACACTTGACGACCGTAACTTTTTCCCGCGCGCAGGGGAATAATCCGTACGTTGTCGGCCATTTGACGTCCGAAACAATTTCTGTTATCGCGGCAGTCTACGATACGAGATCCGTGTTTCAGAAAAATTCACCCTTCAGTATCAAACCCGGCTCACCCGTTCCTCGTTCAACGATGCAACGAACAAAGTGAAACGCAATTTATGCCATTCCCGTGATACGATTCAATCCACATCGACGAATAGAAGAGGAAGAAAACAAAAACAATTTAACGGGAGCATCGTAATTGACTCCGACCGCTTCCGGTCCTCGGTGCTCGCGAAGGAATCCATGTCTGGATCAGAGTATGCCCAATATTACCGTAACCGTTTCATCCGACAGCAACGACCGGCGAATAAATATATATAACGGGTGACGCGGACGCGAAATATATATCCGCGATATATCGGCCCCACCAGGAACCCGCTGCCACGGATATCGATCTCACGAGCGCGAGAGAGCAGAGCTCGTTTCGCGAGCAATTTGTATCTTTGAATTATTTCGAGGTCGTGCCCGTGGCAGCCGAAGCGCTCGGCCATTCCGAGAGGAGGCAATATCGGAGATGCACCGGCAACTCGATCGAAGATACCTGCTCGTTTTGATCTTTAACGAGAGGCACCGCCTCGCACCGTAATTGACGTTACCGGCGACGGGCGCCGTCGCGGTGCCGCCGTCGTAATCGCGTAACGAGTTGGGCTAATCGCAAATGAATACAAATTAACCGTCAGTCGTATTACAGGTACGCACGATGGGAACGGTTTTACGAATACCGACTTTGGGCGGGTAATTACCCGGGGAAAACATGCGAGTTACGGTATTGAGGGAAGGGAAGTATGGAATAAGAAAACTTTATACGAATATCGTGCAAATAGCTCGCGAATCGAATAAACAATTCCGATGGGCGAAATACACGAAAGAATGAAGTTTGACCGAAACACTGGTCTCGTATCTTCTGCTGCTTCGATAACGGAAATCGTGATAATGTCAGCTGACCTCGCGTGTACGGCTTGTTCCCCTGGGCAGGGAAAAAAACATCCCGTGTATCGATCGCAATTACCGCGATTCGAATTATAGGATTTATGTACGCGAAATCAATCCCGAACGGTTTAATCGGCAGCTCGCGAGCGGACGCGCTCTTTGACTCTGTGTAGGGTCCGCGCGGGAAAATAACCGGGGAGATGCATATTTATAACAACGGTAGGAAAGTATTCGATCGCGTCGCGATAGCTCGACCGCTATTTGACTCGCAAAAAACATGACGCAGCGCGCGCTTTACTCGGTAAATCGGCGTCGAATTATAAGTTCCATCGAAACCGGTGCCAGTTCGAAAGTAACGGCATTGGGCAAACATGAAAATTATTTTCAATTTGCAGACCGATCTCGATAAAAGGCTGAACGAAACTCGGGTTCAGTCGTGCCCGGTTGAATTATGGAAACTCTTTCATTTAACGTTTATAAACGTTAAAGCAACTCTGTGGTTCCGGTGGATAAAACGATTGCACAAAGGCATGTAAAAATTAAATGGGGAGAGGCACAAAGAGACGGTACAGTATTTTCCGTCAAACCTTTTAATCGAATAATTCCCATGCATTTCAATACATTTCGCGATACTTTAATATTGGCGTATTAATCGAAACCGCGATTATTCGGTTTATTTCCTGCGATTTCGCCTGGTTTCTTTTGCTAAAATGTTCATTTCTGCCTTTGGTTAGTATTTCCTATTTACGCGTAACGTGAAAATCACGGGTAAGCTTTTTCGTCAGACAAACGAGAGAACGTAGCGAATAATAGTTCGTTTCGTTGTATCGCGATCATTACAATCGAGTTGTGCAATATTACGTAGACGATGCGATATATATTACGCGATATAGTTTGAGAAATTCTAACGCACAAGAATCGTAGGAAGTCTCGTACCTCGCGATACGACGAACCGAACCAGTTATGAAATTCTCTCGTCTACGCGAAGAACAGTGAACGAACGAGTAATGATTCCCCTTTAAGGGCAGGTTTAAGAAACTTTCGCGTCTACGGGAAGAACGCGATTAAGCGAGCACGGTGCACGCGAGAGTCTTTGCTTTCATACGTACCTTCCTCTCTTCTTAGAAGCTCTCTGAACGAGAGCCTGAAAGAAAAAGACAGATAGTCCTGGTAGGTCTTCCCGACACAGATTATAGCATAGTTACATCGTAAGAGCATTACGAGGGGCTTCGCCGTACACTCGCTTACGTTTATATTACAGCGGCAAATACTGGGCACGGTGATCTGAAAAAAAATGAAATAAAATTTCGTATATTCGTTCGGTGATCAAGATCGCGTCTATCGGCGTTTCCTAGTTGAAGAGAGTTCAACGGGATTTCTTTGCGAATTATTCGATCCGCGATACACTTCGGTAACGCGGAATATAAAGTCGCTATCAAGAGACAATGTCTTGTCTCCGGCCAAGTGCAAGTGCAAGAGATACACTGATTATAAATTTTTTCAAACTTTTACTCCTTTCCCCGATTTTAATTAATTACAGTTACAATTACCATTACCACGAATTGAGCCGATAACGATGTTACGCTCTATCGACCCACCGCGCCCTCGTTAAAAAAAAGAACTAGAGAGTTCTCAAAATTCCAGCAAACGGGAAGGCCGAATTAGAATATCAGGTATCCATCGCTAGTTTTCGAGAGCCAATGAGAGTCCTCGCGGTGTGGCGTCGAGCAGCCTCGATGCCAAAAAATCAGTCCTCCAAAAATCGTCGATACTTCCGAATTTTTTTGAAGGCTACCGCGCGATAGACGAAGAAGCGTGAGGCGCGGAGGGGCGAGGGGGAGCGAGGGGTCGGGGGCTGTGGGGCGAAACAGGTAGAGTCAGCAAGTCGTTAAAAGAGCTTGCGAGCTTTCCAGGGAAAGTTTCGAGAGCGGCAGCCACTCGGTAACCGGGCCTCGACATTACGTATTCGTGTACAAAGTCGGATCGATGTTTGCGCGAGACTAAGATTAATGGCCGTCGAGTTTGACGTCCGAGGTTTTTGATACCCCGTCCCGTAACCGAACTGCAAATCCAACCGACCCTTCTTCCACCACCCCGAGGGCCCGCAACAACCGCGAGACCGTTACCGTACCCTCGGGATGGATGATTTGCACGTCGGCTGACGCCGCGAAGTCACCTTGATTCGAGAGGCTACCACGTCGAATAATCTTTCCGTGAAAACGCTCCAGCCATGTTCTCACGTGTTTCGTTTGTAAGAGGTTCTTCTTTTTATTACTTGACGCTTTACGTACCGGTCATATGGCCGTTTACGGGAGAAATGTTGTTTCTCGAAAGGAATTGTCAGTTTGTTGCAAGAAATAATGCGCAACATGACTTTTAATTAATAATAAAATAACCAATCATATATTTTTATTTTTATACATATCATAAGCCGGTCATTTTGGCCGGCTTGGTACGGTCAGTGTTAAGGAAAGGATGATGTGTGGTTGGTAACCACGTAAAGTCACATCCAATAATATAACTTTGTTAAATTCAAGGTGAGGAGGGAACTTGAATCGGAATATGTAAAAGAAAAAGAAAACGAACGGTGAGCGAGGCTCTTAAATCACTTGTGTCAAAAAATAAATCGTAACGATCGCGCGTCTTTAATCGTTTCGATTTAAATTTAAGATATCACGCTTCGCGGATAAACGTTTCCATAAGCGTGTAAAAAAAACTGGCGATAAAATACCGTGATTACCGAGAGAAAAATAATCGATGAATATCAACGCAATCAACCGTTACGGCGTTTCGAGGAACTGACGTTATTTCTTCAATAACTCGTAACTTCCGCAATTGTGTGTCCATTATGAGGAAATCGAACGCGTTTTAAAGCCAGATCCGCGCAATCGTAAATTCCCGAAACTACGAACTACCGGTAACGAACGACGCTTTCTCCCTCAATTTTATTTCACGGTCGAACGATAAGCACGCGCAGGCACCACGACCGCGGGAAATCCGTTGATTTCTCCGGATACGCGACGTACGGAATTTTAATAAACCGAATTCGTCCATCAGGCTCGGCAAAAGTTAAACACCGGCTCGTATTAAACTCATATAAATACTCGATAAACATTCCGCCCCTCGAAACATTGACGACGCGCATTATCAATAATTGCATCACACGGCGTATTTCGCGGCATGGTTTTTGCCCCCCGAATTACACGCAAAATATCGTTACGCCTGTCCTCATCTTTATTCAACGCCCCGGAGTGTGACGATTGCGCCAATAGGGAAAATCAATGTTGACACATTTTAATTTCATCCCGGCGCCGCGCCGTCGGTGCTCCGCGTTCGCGCAAAATGAATGACAATGCGCCGCGCGGGTATTCTCGCCCTACCCCACGAAAAATATATTTTAACGAGGATAGTTTCGTTAACGAGGCGCCTAATTAAACGAGCGATCGAGCGATTAATTAGGGAAGACGCCGGCGCGTTGGTTCCGGTTTTTCTCTCGTTGACATCCCTACCCTCCCCCTCTCTCTGTTTATATCGACGTTATCTTGCAAATTAACAACGAGGTTTAATTGGCCGTGACACAAAGACACGAGCTCTCTCGCGATCGGCCGATGCAGCGATACGTTGGCTCGATATGTTTATTAATTAGCAAACGGCTGAACCGTAGTAACAGCGTATAAATATTGCGCGGGAATGACACAAACGGAAGTGGAGCAAGGAAAGCGTATCCTCGTTATTACAATGCGTTAATTAACGAGTCGCCGTTATTTGTTATGAACCGGTAACACGATAAATCGCTTTGAACGCGCAGGATGGGCGTTACGTCGAACGATCGGTACGAATTTGTTTCCCCGAATCGCTTCGATAATTTATACGCTGCTAATTCTCGATTTGCGTCAATATATAATCCTATTGTTTAAAAGTTTAAATCCCGACCGTGTCTATCTCCGCGTCGACAAATTATTCGGGGATTCGCTTACAGCGTCGATACTTGGATCGTCCTTCCTTCGCGAGCTCAACGTGACATTTGGTTTACGTACGTTCGAATCAAATTTCATTCCTTCCCGCTCAGACGCGCTCGCAATGACGCAAACGTTCAGGAACGAGTGCCGTAGCGAGGGTGTGCAGTTTGCGCCTCGCTTCCACGCGACAAAGCTAGGGAACGGGGAGTGGGAATCCGTACGTAAGAACTGCCGGCACCATCGGACACGTACGGGTGATCTACCAACCACTCAATAATGCAGCTCGGAAAGCAACTGCTATTACGTCGTGCCAGAATTTATAACGTTCGATGTCACGCCTAGGAGCGCCTACGTACGTACACACCGGCGTCGAAAGAACGGAGTTCCGAGATTGCGCTTCGTCGGGAGACTAAAATGCCGGGGATCCGATGCGTTTGGAAAGATGCATTCGTGGAAAGATTTAATTATCGATTGATCGCGTTTGCACGTGGCTTGAAATTATAGTTTAGGGCGAAGATATTTTCTGGCGAACGGACGTTCTGCTGTATCCTCGATCCGATAGGTCCTACCTGAACGGTAACGTGAGAAAAGAGGTGCGAGAGATACCAGGAAAGGGATACAAATAATGTAGAGTACGTGACATATAATTTTACAAATAGGAAAATGTACCCAGGATCCGAGAGGATTAAAGTAACCGTACGACCGTTATGTAAAGCTGTGATTTGAAGTCTCGAAGGATACGCTGGACCCGAGAAGGATAAACGCGGATGTGAGTGCAACGTCGATGATTATTTCGGTTGACGTCCAATAACGAGCGGGAGACGGATTTGGAACGAGGTCGAATCGAATTCAATTCGTGGGGTTCGTCCTTCCTTTTCGAAATTATGGAATAAATTCTGTTCGAATAAATTCATTAGCTATCATTTCCATTAAGCATGTCATGTTAATTGACGGTACTGTCAATTAGCGCACAGATGTAGTACCGAATTCAATCGCGAAGCCTCCATCGACGTAGGCGAATAATGTCAATTAGGTTTCCTCCTATCCCCGTTGATTATATTTCACGTTTGCTACGAAACGTTAGCTTCTCTCTTAGTCTCCTCTTTCTCTGAATTTTTAAAAGTATCTTTGTATTCCAGAGAAAACGCGATCGGCATTTCTTGACTCCGTCGATACGAATAAACCTAACTCTCGAATTACAAGGTAGATCTGACGTTTGAAACGAAGTGAAAAGAACCTTTGAGCAAAGATCAACGGCACTGCTCCCGCGTATAGTTTTCGATGCAACACATATAGTACATATTTTTTTTTTTTGTTGCTCGTTAACCGCGATACACCGAAATCGTGAAATTCAAATACCCCGCTGAACAATGGTCGAACGTACTCTCGTTACAATTTTAACGAAAATATGGAGAGGCCGAATTACTCGATCGCAATATCGAGTGATATCCAATAATGTTCCGGCGTTTCGAAACGATTTCGAAACGTTGATCGTGACCGAATACTAATGAGAACCGTTGTACGCCCCGATGAAATTGATTTGAAACGTAAATTCTGTTATCACCGATCGATGTTTTTCTCGATACGTACCAGCTGATACCAATCACCGAATTTCCCTCTCTCTCTCTCTCTTTTTCCCAGAATTCACTCGCGTTCACCGATTGCTTTTAACCCTACCAAGTTAGTACCGCTAACGTAATATCAGCGATGCAGTTGCGCGCATTACGTTGGAACCGATAGTTTTACGCGTCCTTTCTAAAAGTATCCCGATCCTCCCGTCGGTGCATTTCCTTTCCATTCTCCGGGAAATAAATTTTATTCCAAATTGCGAGAGAAGATAGGATACGCGTTTTCAGACATCAAAGAGAACCTCATATATGACCGGATACGTTCGGTATTCTCTTTGCACGACGGTATAAATGACGCTTATCTCTTCCGTTTTTTTTCCTACCGTTCTCCCCCCCCCCTCCCCCACTTTACCATCTGCACCAGTGAAACTCTAATTTCCCATTCCCCGGGTATCGTTTCTTTTTTTTTCATTTCTACCAACACACCGCCGTCCGGCTTGTTCCTGTTTTCTTCCTTTTTTTCAGGTTTACTTTATACTTTATTAACTTGTCGTTCTTAGTTCTTTCAGCCAGCCGTTACGTTTTTGCAATAGTAGATTGCTTTTTCTTACAAACCTACTCTGCACCGGACACCGGGTTTACGGTTATCGTGGCCACGAGATTAACGAAACGGCGCGTTCGGTTTTCAGCGGATGAAAATTCTGCTTTATGAACTCTTTATAGCTACGCAAAGAGTCCGTACGCGACATTCGTGTTTTATCGTGGCGTATCGCGTGTCCGCGGGAACTCGTCACGTGACTTTATTAAAATTTCATACGTATGCCAAAAACAGCTTATTGCGTCGAGCGCCTGGAGGTGCGTTGAAACGAGAATGCGTAGTTCGTGGTAAGGAATTTTATACAATTAGAGAGAAGTACGAAGGGTACGAGCGTTGCCTGTCGTGAAAAATTGACATCAATGTTATTATCGTTCAACCGAAATATCCGTGGAACGTATCGCACGCGACCATATATTAAAGATTCCTGCTACAAATAATAATATATACCGTCGACCTGTAGAACCTAATAACTGCAATCGTTTTATACATTTTTGTTCAGAATTATTACACGTTTGCAACTACCTTCTCTGAAAATGTGCCTATTCTACACACCTGCACTGAAATCGAGATAAGAAATATCATTCGATTTATATATTCTTTTCTTTTATTTAATTCTTCGTTTCAAGTCAAACTGTAGGTTAAAGTAAAAAGAATAAAACACTCCGGCTCATACGACCAAGCTTACCCATTCTTCAATCTTCCGCTCCAATCAAGTTCCACCGTACCGGCGGCTGTCGTTTCTTACTATTCTTACTCAAAATCTTGATTCACTTCTTCTATATACGTCCCTACTCGCCGTTCGTGCGTTCCCGTCGCCGAATTTCAAACCAACGTGCAACGTTGACAAAATTTCACGTTCGCTCCGCCTAGCTTCACTCGTCCGGTCTGACACACTTTGCTGATACGGACATCCTTCTCGCAAGCTTTACAGCTCGGACTGCAGAGGCTGAACTCATAGGTGTGTTTCGGAATGCTTTTCATCAAAAGCTCGCCAGTCGAGGAATAACCGGTTTCACGGTTCCCCATCCCTCCGCGTTTTCGAACTCTTCTACCATTGCCTGATCGTGACGCACGGTCGACGCAACGCGAGCATTTTCATCTCGCGCGATTTCCCTTCTTCCCAAAAACATTTCCATCGCGTTACCGTTGACATCGGCGAAAACGTTGCGTTTATTCGAACCTTTCCGAGGATACCAGTATTTTTCCGAAAGAGGGTGCGCGCCGGAGGGGCGCGGGTGGTGGGCAGACAGAGGAAAAAGGAGAAAGATTCGAATAAAACGCGTGACGGACGCGCGAGTGTGAGCTGCTCGAAATTAATCCAGCGAGCGAAGTGACCAACCTCGGAGTGCCCCGAGAACGCGGCAAAGCGGATAAAACGCGCGGAAACCGTTTTATCCGCGTTACAAAAGCAATTCACCTCGGTGTAAAGGTATGACAGCGGACGCGCGCGCGCCTCGAGAGGAAAATATCGCGTTACGACGGCGACGCGCTAGATTTTTAAAAGCTACTTCGCCATTGTCCAAACTTCCTTCTTCTGTGTATTGAATTACGCGCGACAAGGGTGGTGGGAGGGTGGGGAGGGGGGGTTGAGAGGAGAGGAGGATCGTTTCCATTTTGTCGCGAAAAAATCCGACTACCTGTAAAAGTGATAAAGGGACTTTCTATGGTGACGAGCGAAACTTAAGTGGGGAGAGCGGAGCGTAATGTATGCATGGGACAGAGCGGAATTTATCCTGCCGACCTTAAACGCGAAGCAACGAGGGTTAACGTCGACCCCTCGGCGAATTTATAATCTTGCTATCTAACCCCAGATATTCCCACTTCGCCGTGCTTCCTGCCATTCGGGAAATGAACGGTTACGCGAAAAGGCGTAGGGGTGCCGGTGTACGCGCGGACACGAGTCGAACGTGTCGAGCGTACGGTGCGTACGCGCGCGTTAACGTAGGCGCGTTGAGCACGCGTCTAATCATGCGCGTCGGCACCCTCTTTGAAAGTTTGGCAATTACGGTTGCTGCTATGGGGACAAGAGAGAGAGGCGAGAGGTAACGAAAGTTACTCCGCGCGAGAGGTAATGGAAGACAAAGGGAAGACAGAGATAGAGAGATTTAGAGAGAGAGAGGGGGAGAGGATAACTGTAAGTGGAAATGGAGAACGAGGATAAACGTGGTACGAGTGAGTGAAAGAGGAATTAGGCGAATAGAGAATCGGAGGGAGACAGAGAGAAGGGTGAATCGCGAAAGAGCGCGAGAAGTAAAAGGGTGAGATGCAGAGAGAGAGAGAGAGAGAGAGAGAGAGAGAGAGGGAGAGAGTGAGGAAGGAGGGAGAGCAGGACCGGATATTACGCGAGATAAAAATCAAATTAACATCATATGCCGAGCGCGGCACTGATGACCTCGAAACAGGGCGAGCGGACAACGAAAATTCCGCGACGTTTCTACCGGGCGACGTAACGCGGTACGCGAGCGGAAGCTCCGCCGTTAGATTGCGCCCTGGAAAGAAAAAAAGGGGGTAGGAGGGGTGGTTAAAAAAAGAGATTGTAATTTCGTTTCCTTTCTTCGTACACCGGGTACGCCGGCGGCTGCAGCTGTAGTTCTCGTTGCAGCTTCGGGAGAATTCGCGGCGGCGGAGGGGGGGTGGGGGGAGGGGAGGCTCGTTAGCATTCGCGGGGTGTCGTTTCTGGTACCGGGGTTGAATTGCCGTCTGAAACGTATACGTCTTGCCGTTGTTGCGGGATTTTGAAAGCGCAAATAGCGGGTAATATGGCGTAGCGACGGAAGCGCTGGAACTTGGCTCGCGCGTTGTTAACGGCGCTCCCTTTTGACAGGATGACGAAACGACGCTGCAATTGTTCTTAATTTGAGGGTAAATTTTGTTGGTTAAATAAATTGGTGGATTTCGTTCGACGCGACGCATCACCGCGGATAATCCCGCGCGCGCTATTTCTCCCTTCGACTTTCTCAGGATCAATTATTTTCGTTATCCCTCAGACGTCAAACTCGTAATTTTACTCGAACGATTCTGGACGTCCCGTCAACCATGACGCTTTATAAATCCTCGGCTTTAAACTGCATATTCCGAAATTGATTACGCCACAAAATTTGTGAAAGTTACGATTTTTCCAGCCAAAGTGGATGTACTCTGGGTTACAGTGTTACCGGCGCAAAGTTCACCGACCGCTTAAGGATTAAGACCGATCGTGCCTCGCGAACCCTTAATACTTACCCCCACCCAAAGTTTCGCCGAGATCTCACGAATTTCGTTTCCTTCTGTTTCAGGTGAGCG
This sequence comes from Pemphredon lugubris, assembly GCA_933228935.1. Lineage (NCBI taxonomy): Eukaryota > Metazoa > Arthropoda > Insecta > Hymenoptera > Crabronidae > Pemphredon > Pemphredon lugubris. The sequence goes on along the minus strand of OW121817.1, from coordinate 51,836,590 downwards.
ATCTCGACGTGTGCATTAGCGTGGCCCGGGGGCGCGAAGTAGTAAGTAGAAAACGTATGGAAGAAAAATAGATATCGCGTAACGCCCCACGCGGCCGTGGAAAGGATATAAATCGACGATTTAGGGGAGGGAGGAAAGTAGGCTAAACCCCCATCCCCCGGAATTTCAGATCGGCGCTCGGAAAGAGCCCTTTGCGGGCGGCCGCGGAATAATGCTGGCGTTAACCTTCCGACGCTGCGTGCTCGAGGATCGATGGAGACCCCGAATGCAGATTAAGTAATCTACTAATGAAATCTCGGGGCCGACGGCGTGGCACCCCCCTCCGTTTATATACGACTCGGTTTCCGGGGACGAAATCCTTTAATCATGCACGATGAATGGCCGCGATCGGACACCTTTTGTGGGAGCTAACAAATTTGTGGGAACACCGCGATCGGCGGCGAAGCCGCGTTACGCGGCACGACGGCGAACGGGGTTGGAAAGAAGCTTAACCCTTTCGGATCCAGATATATATCTTTCGCGGAAAACGGTACTAAGCTCTCGCCGTTTAACAGGGTAAACGAGGAACGGAACTGGATACTTTTTTTAACGCTGCTAGTTTCTTTTTTATAGTGATTATCAAGAGACAAGGTCTTGGCTCGAGCTAACAATAAGTACAAGTACGCGAGAACTAGACCTTGTATCGTTTTAGAATTTACGCGATTTTTTCTATCGTGCCGCGGGAAATTATTGCGTGGAAATTTAATGAAAATCAATTTTTCGTTTCATGGGGATAATTTCCAACCCGATATTTGTTTCGCGTTTTCATGATAGTTTTAAGCATCGTGGCTTAAATGTAATAGTACGTTGCGTCAGGTGCGAGAGGGCTGATGAAACTTCGTCGCGGATTTTTAGTTCGATTATTATTTATTATCGCTATGCTTCGGGAATATCCTTCGTTAGGGGATGGGGTACGAATTAGATTAAGCTTTGCGCATGGTTTCGCGAATAAAGTGGAATGGTTTAAAAACTAAAATCGCGAAAGGAGACTTCTGAATTAGAAATGGCGATAAAGTACTTTCGCGACTGCGCGATAATTCAGGATTATCTTTCCGAGACCAGGGAAGGGGGGTGACACGAAATATTTCTCACCTGGATATGCGTTAAAAGCTTTCCCCTCATTTTCGAGGGTGGCGCTCGCTAAACACTACGATGTCCGATACGTCAATCTATTTTTAGGAACCCCTCTAAACAGTCACTCTCGTGCTTCAAACGCGCGATCCGAGCGTAATCGTAATTCCGAGCTAACCAGACACGCGATAAATCACGCCTATAGCGCTATAATTAATGATGACTTATGGAGTGGAACGTCATGGCGGACCTATACGCCTAATGCAAAGTAATTCTCAAGCTGCTACTGCCGCCGACGTCGACATAGTCGACCTGGTATTCGTTACGCGCATAATTCCGTCTAATATGAATATAATTATCGGGAGAGTTATAACCGACGCGACGTTGGGCTCGTTCGTCTTGCGTATCGATCCATCACCTTTTTAATTCTACCGGGAATATCTACTTACAAGAGCTATTCAATTTGCGCGTATAAAAAAAAAACATGGAAGGTCTGCATACTAATTTATTAAATGTCAGTATAATATAATGCAACGGACAATTCTACTTGTCGAAATACAGCCGAATTTTGAGTACAACCTCGATAATGTGATAATCCGTATACGAAGTGTGCGTGAAATGCGATGCAAATGACGAAAATTGCGATAAAATACTCGAGTGCCATCAAACCCACGCTTTTGGAAATGACAAAATATATTCGACTAAAGATTCTTTGGTATCGAGCTAGAAGTACTTTTTTCATTTTTTCCGATTGACACCAAACTTACGCGCATTGCAAATTACGGACTTATAAAAATTCGAATTAATACGGAACGCGACGAAATAAAAGACACCCTGTAGAGATAGAAAAACCGATAACGACCGAAGTGGAAGCAACGACGGAAGGGGAGATAGTCATACGTACACAGACTCGTCCATGGTATCTCGAAGAACGGAGAGGAAGCGGTTAGCTCGTTGTATTCGATATCGCGGAGGCGTATTCTTATCCTACGCGTCCCGAAAGAATGCACGCGCGATTCCACTCGTCTCCGAAGACGAATGTAAACTTTTGTGGCTTAGCGTCCTTTAAGCGGAACATACGGGACGCGATAAAACTTCGCGACGTGCCGCCCCGGTTTTATTTCCCGACGTCGAGGGGGTGGAGGAACGACGAAGGATGGAGGGCCGAGAGTGGAGGCGGCGAGGCAGGCGGGGGAGTAAAGGGGTTAATCGAATATTAAAATCTTCCTCCCGCCCGGATGCATATTGTGCGGCGAAGTGCATCCATAAGTTCGATTCGATGTTTGTTATGCATGCACTCGTGTAAAGGTGAATTTTCATTTACCCCGGCGAGTATGCGGCAGGCGTGGAATATCGAGGAGAGATACGTGCGCTGCGTTACCGCAATGAGAAGAAACTGCAGTGCGGGAAAGAAAATTATAACGGCGTTGCAATTTTTAAGAACCTCAATTGGGCGGGAATGCTTTTTCGAGTCCCAGAAGAGTTCGCGCGTACCTCGAACAACGAAGCGTTCCCTTCAGGATTCAATTCGCTTAATTTAAAATAGCAATTACAGCGTTGACAATAATTTGGGTAATTCGAAAGGTGACTATAATCTCCCGGCGCACATTTTTATATTCCTTACGCAAGGATCATTGATTCGAAAATGGAGGTCGAGACGCAAATGGCTCCTCGCCCGATTTTCAGAATTAAGGTCTATTTACACATTTCCGTATCGTCACGGCTCCGTATCCGTCGCCGTCAAGGTCCGGCCGAAATTTTCGAGCGGAGGATTTACACCTCATCCGTAACGTCACCCTCCGTAATGCCGTCGCCCATAGTCCTCTGTGCAATTTGAACGGCGCTGTCCGTACTCGTCCGTCGCATGACCACGTCGGCGCATCCTTCTCCGTAAACTTCACCGTAGCATAATTTTCACAGTTTTTGCCGGAATGACCATAGTAGCCAGATGTTTTATTGCCTATCCCGCCGAGCGGTGCAAAAAGGTCGCTATTGTGTCGAGGACCCTCGGAAGGATTTAAGAAAATGTGCATGTTTTCGGCTGGGTGAAGAACAAACAGCGAAGAAATGAAAGAAAGAAAGAAATTTGTTGAAAATAGTTTTTTAAAAATTAACCAAAAATTTCAAAACTGGAACATATACATTACCATATATATTGTTACGAATGTTTATGTATTTCATTGCCTTCTTGGCGTCCGGCATTGCCGATAGGCAATTGTTAGTTGCCGGGCGCCGAGATTCAAATTATAAATATGAGTTGTTGTATTCGAGTTCTCAGAAGGAACGGTTGTGCTTCCTGTATTTTAGCAATAAACATTATCTTTTTTAAATATACCTATTTTGCGGTCGCGTTCGCGCTCGATTCGTAACAATATGTTATATGTCATATATATATATATATATATATATAGATATACATTATCTCTAACGTATATGTATATAATATAATATCCATATTATGGTCTGCAAATGACCATAAATATAAATAAAAACAACAGTATGAAACTCAGCAAATCCACGAATTTGACGGACGTACAAAGTGAAAATATCATTGGGAAGAAATCAGAGGATTTTCTGACGGAGACACGATGGTGACGGACGTGCCGGTACGGACACACGCTGGACAAAGTGGAAACAGCACCATTGAAATCGTACACAGGCATATTCTTTTACGATACCACCGGCCAAAAGTACGGTTACGGTGACGGCTATGTGGGAATGACTTCCGACGTTTTGTGACGGGTGTGCCGGTACGGACGCATGCTGGACAAGTTGGAACAGCACCATTTAAACCCAACAGAGGAATATCTTTTACGATCCTCCCGGCCTTACGGAGCCGGGACGGTACGGAAATGTGTAAATAGACCTTTAACGCGCGCATATTCGTAATATCGTAACGACGGTTGGAGCGACACGATCGATCGTCAAAACGCAATGAAAAAGAGACGAAGGGAGGTTCTCTGATTTCGAAGAGTATCTCAGTCTGATAAGTGGCCGCGCCGCTGCGCACCTGTAATCGGGACGAACCGCCGCGCGGATTACGTGCAATCGGGCCGTCAATTTTCAACTGCCATCGCTCTATTTCCCTGCCCCGTATTTTCCGTCCGTGCCTTTGTTTCTTCCTAGGTTCGCGCGGACACGCGTGTGCGCCGCGGAGCCATAACTATTCTGATGCATCGTAATGTTCCGCGGCCCCCTTCGGTGCACGCGTGACGCTCGACCGTCGCGCCGTGGCGCCGTTCGCGTTGCACTATAACCCCGCGGGACGAACATAATGGAAATTCCAATTTAATCTCGCATAATGGCCCCTTAATTCAGATTCTACCTTAATTCGGTTCGTTCTTCAGCGTCGAAAGCAGCTACGCCAAAGGGCAGAGATTTGTGGAAGTATTTTCGAAACCCGCTGCAATACTTTCGACGTACAGTCGCGGTGAAAAGTTTCCAAACATTTCCATGCGCACACTCGCGCGTGACACGTACACGCGGCTGTACATCTCGAATTTACCGAATTTTTTTACTTCCACGAAAGTAAACGCCACATTCCGAAAATTGTGATTTATTTTTTTACAACTGAGCAAGTTTCTTAAGTTAATCGAAGAAACTTTACATTTCCAGACGAGACGATTTTTTGCTCGCGACTGAGATACGAAAACTTGCGAGAACTTACCTCGCTTGATATAAATTTGAACTTTCATCATTTTAGAGGTATTTTAACGAACCTAAGTTTGTTTTGAACTCGCAGATTTGCGGAATCATAAAAAATGAATGCTAACTGGAAACGCGCGGCTACGTATTACACGTTGAGCCAAGAATTTCCATCTATACGATGTATATCTTAACTTTTGTCGGGGATTGTACGGTAGCACGGGGTTTACGGTGGCTTCCTTCGTCGCAAAAATATTATTTCATGTTTTTCAATTTGCAGGGGAAGATTTCTATGTAAAATGTCGAGATAGGGACGGAGAGAGGTTAATGGAATAAGAGGATGATTCGGATAGGAAGAGAATACTGATTTTCATACGCAAATCTTCGAGGAAAATTCGCACCTGATCCGAATAATTCAACTCTTTCTCGTTCTTTCCCTCGAAGGGTATCCGCGTGTCGTCTCCCCGGGCTGTATTAATTTACATTTCCAACAATCGAACTCGTTCTCTATGCAAGATCACTTTCATTCGCGGGATAACTTTAAGCCGCGTTTCGAAGAAAAAACAAGAATTTTCCAAGAGTATTCATCGGAGTATAAATTTTCACGCGAAGCCGGTCCTCGGTGCGCCGAGGTTGCAGTTTTCCACGTTTTCGGGGAAAGGAAAACTGGGCCACATCGGAACTTTTCGTCTTCCTTTCCTTTCCGCGGTGGTTTTCCGTGGCGAGAGAACAAAAGGCGAGGGCGGGAGAGAGGTCGGATAAAGAGGAAGAACCAAAAGGAGGAAGTTGGCGATCCCGTCGGAAAAAGGTGGATTGGCTGGCCGGCATCCAAAAATCGCGTTCGACCCCCGAATACCGCACAAAACGACGCCAGTATTTATTTCAGGGACGGAAAAAAGAACCGAACGTAACCGAAACCGAACCCGAACCAGCCAGGTTAGGAACGGAACGTATGCCGCTCGCGAGATTGTTCCGTTCCGAAGAACGTAACGAAACTGGACACTACGAGTTGTCGTGACAACTGGGCCCGGAACGTTCCGCTTGGTTCCTTCTTCGGAACGGAACAATCTCTCGGGCGGCATACGTTCCGTTCTTCGGAACAGAACGACTTCTCGAACGGCTCACGTTCCGTTTTTCGGAACAGAACAACTTCTTGAACGGCTCACGTTCCGTTTTTCAGAACCATTCTTTTCCCGAATTAAACTTGGCTCAAATTTTCTTTGCAAAATTGTGTAAGTTGCCACGCCCGTTGAATTTGTGTACGTTGACAGAGGATATTAACAAATACACTTAACGAAAGATAATAATAAGCAATTAAATTAAATTGATCGTGTGTCCACGATTGTAAACTAATGCGCAGTAATAAATTCAACTGCGATAATTAGCAAAATGAAAAATATCTCATTATTTCAAATATCTTTCGGTGTGTTTCTCTGTTAAAACACGTGGCGCATCTTTCAAGAACTTGGTTGTTCATATAATGTTTATATTTGTTGTTGAAACCTGGCAGAACGCCTTCGAAGATAGTTTATAACTACCAGTTCGCCGAGATCGTTGTGCTTCCCTTGCACTCTCTTTCTTTTCATTCATTTCTGTCTAATCGTCAGCTTCGGCACAGCGTGTCAATGACGATTTACAGGTAGACCTCCGTTCCCAGGTAAACGTCTCTCTCTTTTCCTCCTTCGCTCGCTCGCGCTAGCACTTTGATCGAGAAGCAGCTTTCCTATCCTCGCAGATGTTCAACCGCGACGGAGCGAGGAAGAAAGAGAGAAAGTCTTACAGGCCTGAAGGTGCAAAAAGGTCGCTATTGTTCCGAGGGGCATCGGAAGACCTTAAGAAAATGTGCTAGTTTTCGGCTATGTTTCGTTTGCGCAGATTGCGGATGAAGAAGCGGAAGAACAAATAGTGAAGATATGAAAAAAAAAAAATGATTTTATTTCCAATTTTTTTTTTAATTACCCGACAGTATGTATGTATATATATTACCGTAAACGATGTGTGTATATGGATGTATATATTGTAACATCGACATTATACATATATATCAAACAACAATATGGAAATCAGCAAATCCACGAATTTTATGAACGTAAAAAAGGAAAAATATCGTCACCAAAAAATCAACGAATTTCCTTACGCTGACGGATGTGTTCATGTATTTATTTTTTTTCATATTTTTACTATTTAGTAGAAAGTGGTAATTGTAATTTCTAATTTCCACCCCGTGGATGACGAAGAGAGTTGCAGAGGGTGGTGGACTGTGTACCTGGGGTACCGAACTTTACCTTGCGCCCGAATTCCGCGAACCCGAGTGAGTCTGGCGACCAGATGTTTTATTGCCTATACCAACGCTGCAGAAACGTTGCTTCAAGGGGCATTGGAAGGCTTTAAGAAAATGCGCTCGTTTTTGGCGCCGATACTCTCTTTCCCTCGTCCGTCGCCTCTCACGTTTGCACTTGACCGAGAAGGGACGAGAGTCGGCACGGCGCGTGTTCACCCTGCCCAATTTTCGCTGTATGGGTCCCTCTGCCGAATGCCACATTTTTTTATGTTTTATTTCTACATTCCAGGAGTTTGAGACATTGAAAAATTGGGACACTTTTTCTTCAAAAATTACCAGCCGCGGACTCGTTTATCGTAGTAAATTTGCTTTCTAAGTTGAACATTTTTAAGTTAAAGTTGTTAAGTTCGAGTCGGAAAAGACTGTGGTTTGACGAGAATTTTCAACCTTGTTCAAAAAGTTTGTTCCTCAACGCATAATTCATAAAAATAAAAAAGAATCGTTAATTTGACTGTCAGAGCATAAATGTTGTCTTTACCTCCCTCGCTCCCCCTCGCTCGCACTTGGCCGAGAAGAAGGGACGAGAGTCGGTAAGGCGCGTCCCCACCCTGCCGCATTTTCGCCTCGTGGGTCCCTCCCTTTCCTACCCGCGCTTCGAGCGTGGGAGAGAGAGAGAAGGTCTTATGCCGTGGCAACCGGGAGTCGACACCTTAGACAATGAACGTGGACTCCAGATCTAAATTTTGTTTCTGTTTACATCCCTCGTTCCCCCTCGGCCGAGGAGAAGGGGCGAGAGTAGGCAATACGCGTGTTCACTCTGTCATCAATTTCGACCGAATCGGTAACCCCAATGTCGTAGCGTCCCCTTGTAAAAAGGTGTTAAAAAATAATTAAAATAGGTTCATAGCTTCCGGTCGTGCATGTGCACTAAAGTTTGCTGAAATTATGTAAAATTCTCATTTTAACGATAGTTTTTAACGGACTTCGGCAAACTTTAAAGCATATACGCAACCGGAAGATATGACCCGCTTTTATTTATTTAAAACAAATAAAAAACGCCGGAACCGATTAAGCCGTTGTAGGGTAACACAATTTTGACGAGGAAAAGGCAGCTTGGCAGTTATGCGGTGGCTCGTTTCGAAGAAATTGAGGCACAGGTCCTGGAATTTGCCCGCTCAGACTCACCCGGTAGGCCCAAAATGACCGCGCCCGAATGCGCTGACCCGAGTTTTATGGTTCAATAGCATTACAATAACACGGTCATCATGCCACATAATGAGAGGGTTTTGACTAAAATTCAGGAACGTTCATCGCTGGCATAAAAGGACATAGAGAAAATAATAAAAGTCCGCCGAAAGTAAATGTAAAAGTTAGTCTACCTGTGTAGAATAATGGATGTACCGTGTATAAATCAAAGACCATTGCAAACAAAATAAATCTTTCAGTAATATTGTGTACAAATTTCGACTTTGAAAATCACGTTTCGAGAAAAACGCATTTGAAGTTTGATAAGGCATTTTAGAGGATTACAGATATGAAACAAATTGGTCTATAATTTCTGCAACAGTAGGTACTTTGGTAATAATTTGCCCAATACATTCTTCACATTATAAACTATCTGAAAATGCAACCAAAAAATCGATTTTTTGAACATTTTACTGTCGTGTACCCCCTTAAGGACTTAACTTTCCTTACTACAGTGAATAATGGAATGTAACAATGGAATTTTCTAACTAAAGTTTCTAATTAAATGTTTCTATCCCATATGGAATCATTACGTTTTTTGTACGTTAGATTTATAAGTATCCAATTATCCACAGTACTTCGTTATTGGTGGAATTTATTACTGCGCATTAGTTTACAATCGTGGACACACGATCAATTTCATTTACTTGCTTACTATTATCTTTTGTTAAGTGTATTTGTTAATTTCATCTGTCAACGTACACAAATTCAACGAGCGTGGCAACTTACACAATTTTGCAAAGAAAATTTGAGCCAAGTTTAATTCGGGAAAAGAACGGTTCCGAAAAACGGAACGTGAGCCGTTCAAGAAATTGTTCTGTTCCGAAGAACGGAACGTATGCCGCCCGAGAGATTGTTCCGTTCCGAAAATGGAACCAAGCGGAACGTTCCGGGCCCTGTTGTCACGACAACTCGAGGTGTCCAGTTTCGTTACGTTCTTCGGAACGGAACAATCTCTCGGGCGGCATACGTTCCGTTCCTTACCTGGATGGTTCGGTTCGGTTTCGGTTTCGTTTTCCGTCCCTGATTTATTTCCTCGCGTTTGGTGTCCTCGTGTTTGGGGAAAAAGAAAAACTGGGATCACCGTGAAAAGCGAATTCACCGGGAAATACCATCCCGATTGAGTTGGATCGCGTATCTCGCAGAATTTTCCAAAGAAATTTGTTTAAAGAACTTCTCCCGCGTCTCGTCGAGAATCTACCTTTTTCTCTTAACTTTACATCAATCTCGGGGGGAGGGGGGGGGGGGGGGGCATTAAATTCGATAACGCGTGCACGGCAAAAAGTAATGCGAGGGAGGTCGAGTGAAATCGGGGCCAAGAGTTTCGTAAAAACGACATGACGGAGTACGCAAGAACGTCAAACGGCGGAGGAAAGTGGAAGGTTTTGGCCGACATCCAAGAGGGGCTCGCCGTATGAAAATTGTCCCAAATTACGCTGAAATTCATTTCGCGCGAGAAAAATTGCATCGCGTTAAAAACACGGGCGGTTATTAATTTCGAAAAAAAAAAATTACTCGGATATATAATAACGTCCTCGCGAGAGAACGTAAAAAGTATGTTCTCATCGGCGGGATGGCTACATCGGCGCGAAACCCAACGTTGCTGTAATGACGTAATAAAAGTTCTACGACCGTGGGTTATAACAACGTTTGATTATTTATACCACAGTGAAATACAGGATCTATCTGGGTCAATTGCAGATAATCCCTCACGCTACTACCCTATTGGACGTAAAGGGGGCTAATTCTCCCCACGACCGTTCCGAAACGATATTTTCGAATTTAATAGGCACACCGATACCGACGATATTTACACGCATGATTTGTACGCGCTGCGAAACATTATCGTTCCGTGCCCGTCGCTAATTACCCCTCGTCATTTTTACCGCGAAACAGAATCTTCGCGTTCGAATGACGAAAGTGTTTGCTCCTGTGTCTCCGATTTCTAATCGTGAGATGGCGGTACCTTGATTTAAAACTGATTCGATCCTGATAGCAGAGGATCTTAGATAGTTATATCTTAAATTATTTAATAAATAGTCCCTCGGGCAGGGTTCCACAGATAATTTGATAAATATTTGATTTATGGAGTATGAACATATCACTTGTACAATGATATCAATTTTTTAAGAAAATTCCCATTAAACTACGGCGTCTACGATCGTACCCGCGTACTTAAACTATTTCATATTTTAAACATTCAAAAGACATCGAGTGGAGTTCTGATATAAATTAAATATACGGCAATCCACTCTATGGGAGTAGTATTACACCCGTCGAAGGAAATCTCCAACAGCTCTGTCGTGCTCAGAGTCGAGCGTGAAGCGAACACGCGTCTATACATTTGTCAACCGTAGAGCCGACGAGATTTCCAGATCGAGCTTAAACACACCAGCGTGTTATTAATTTGGATTACGCGTTTGCGAGCGTGTTCCACGTCCCTCCGACGAGCCCCCTGTCGAGTTAAGCGCGCAACCTCGCGTCGACCTAGACCTTAATCTGCTTTAAAGAGCACATACCGTCGTGATCGACAACTGTATCCCCCGGTGTTCGTCGTTTCGAGAGTTTCCACTAGAATTCGATTCTGCGATGCATTCTTTCAAATCCACGAAACCTAACGAGCTCTCACCGCATGGCTTCAATTTCGAATTAATTATCATGCCTCCAACTTGAAATTGAAATTGATTCGGCAAGGTTGCGGCCAACAAGAGTCGAGGGTTCGCGTTGAATTCTAATTATTGTAGGTATAATTATAATAGAGGGAGCGAGGTTGAAACGAGCCATCGATTAAATTAGAGGCAAAATCCAAAGAATCTTCGACGATAATCGAGCGGTCATGAAACAAAATGAAAGATCGCCCCGCCGATGATCGAATTTCATAACGCCGGAGCGTCGTCGGGTTTCAATGAAGCGGAGAACTTTGGTCGGCCTTCTCGGAAATTAATTTCTCGGATAATAATCGGATGAACTTAGCCGACTACCTTGGAGGTGGATTCAAGGGAAGCCGGAGGGAACTTCCGGTATAAGCGGCTAGACTCGTGCCGAAGTTTCGCGGTGTGCGTCGCTACCAGAACCTACCGAATGATCCAATAGTACCAGACGCCTAACTGCGACCGAATTCTACGGGCCGAATAGAACTTCTCTAATCCTTGGGGATGCAATTTGAGCACCCCTACTTGATACCGAACTTCCCGTCGGTTGATGCCAACTTGACCGAAAGGTTACTGGGTTGCCGATTTTCGAGGAGATAATCCGCGGGCAAAGTACAACTTTGTCTGGTCCTAATCGCGGCGAGGAACAATTACTCGAGACGATCGGTGGAATTATGATCGAGCGAGCGAGATTCTTGATTATCGTTGTATTAACGAATAGCGTTTGTCGTTTCCTACCATACATTTCACGATCTTCCGACGAGCAAACAATTTCTCGCATCGTTAAGGATATTAGTTATTACTCAACGTGGCGCGTATCGTCGGAGATTTGGAATAATTACTTTTCCGTTATATTCTATTTCTATTGAAAGGCAAAAGGAATTCTCGAATACGCTATTCGATACTAGCGCAGTGATTTTGTATCCACTTGACACTCGCGACATGGCTATGCAATTAATTTGCAAAATGCACTAGATAGATGGGCGAAATTTAATTCCACTAATTTGCAAACGCGATTCGGGCCGCTACCAATTGCTACCGAACTTTCCAATTGAAATGCGAAGTTGACCAAAAGGTTACTGGGTTGCCGATTCCGGTCGTGACAAACTGCAGTTTGGCTTTATCGCTTCCCTTAACTCCCATTATATTATCCCGTTCATCTTCCGTCTTCGGTTACTTTCCTCGACAGATTTTACGAGCCGCCAATGCGCCCGCTGAATTCCGAGAATACTTTCGCGAACTATCACCGATACTCGTAACAGAAATAATTGAGAAAATTCATCCGCTCGCGTATACGCGAATCTTTCGAATTCGCTGTTTACGCAATACTCCTGTTCGATTAATTTTCCGAATTTAATGTATCCGACAAACTTTGCCAGTTAGTATATTCGCGAAAATGTAGAATATTTGAAAGTCCATGTCCGATGCTCGTAAAGGAAATAACTTCAAAAATTTTAAACGAGATACAAAGGTAATTTCCTCCCCACTTCGTATCGCTTAATTAAATTCAATCTCGCGTAAACATCACTTAAATTAACCCATTAGTGCGTGAAGTTAAAAAATCTAATTTTGTTCTTCTACCGTTTCAGTTTGACTCACAAATATGACAGTCGTATAAAACAGACTCTATGCACTAATGGGTTAATTTCGAGAATCGAGAAACGAGAAGAATCAAGATCATTTTGAAAAAATCCATTTAACGATACGAATATACGCGCGCGCATGATTTACAGCGAATCGGTTCACAGTTTACTCAACGAGCACCGTCGCATTTCGCGTCGTTTAATCGAATGATAACCAGTTATTGCGCGTACCGCGAACAAGCGTATTTACGAGGAAGCCGAGATTTACGAGATCTGTGCTCGAACGAACGTAAATCTTACGTACGTATAACGCGGGGGTAAGGCACAGCAACGCGCGCACGCATACATCATTGGGTTATCGTTGCATATACGCGACGCGTATAAATTGCAAATGCGCGTGGAAGCAGGCGAAATCGCGAGAAATATCGCGCTCGAGATAGGATCCGAGGAAACCCATTGTAACCAATTTATTTATTGATAATCAACCACCGCTAAATGCGTTGTTCGACGGTTTAATGGGCCACCCGGTACACCGCCCTCCGTGCGAATATCGTTTTGTAAACTCTGGAAACTGTATTAGGGGAATTATTAGAGGATCGATTTCGTTCGATGGGAATCAGTGTGCAACGACCTTTAGAATTCTGTACGCGTTGTCACGTGTTTTCGTAATATCGTTTCCCAGAATTTACGGAATTGGATGTAATTCCCCATATCGCGCGGCCGATTAATCCGTCGGACAACGCAGTTAACCGTGCGCGGTTGTCGATAAATAGTGACTTTTAAATCTTTATTATAGTCGCCATACATCCGTTAAAAGCTTGTTCATTTATTTTTCGAACGGCATAGAATTTGCGCTCGCCACGCGTTTTCTAATTCCAGTAACGCGGGAGTTACCGATTGAAGTGCCTTTTAAACACGAACAACGCCGATTAAGGCATTAAAGTTTAATCAACGATCGGCCGATGGATCGGTTCTGCTTTTGTTATATAAATAAATAAAAATAAGTATTGAACGGCAGCGCGATCCCTATAACGGGGATTCGAGGGTCACTCGATACAACCCACGCGTACGCTATACTCCCATATTTTTGAAAATAGATAAAACCCTACAGAACGTTCGTTTCGGGGTTCGCAAATTCAAAGCGATCGGAATACATATCCCTGGAAATCAAAAAACTTTTTTCATTTCAAGCAAGTAGGTTTGGTCTCGTTCTGACGGGACCTCTCAACTGCCTCCCTCGTTCCCTATACGATACAACAAATATTATTTCAAGAGAAGAACTGAAATCATGCTCGAAAAAACACCGTCGTCGGCGAATCGCCGTGACTCATGAATTAAACTTTCCGATCTATCCGGCTTATCGTTACAACGAAAAGTACGTTGGGATCGTTACTAATTAAAAGTCGGGCGCAGAAAGCCGCTGGACTCGCGGTCGTAATTAAAATCTCGAAATCCATTTCGCCCCTAGCGCGTCCCACCAAATTACTTTACTTCTCGCAACTTCTTAATCGTTAAGTGGAGAAATCGAATTAATATTCACGGTGGTTAAAGCGTCGCAGATTTCGAGGACGGGAACACACCGTAGCCATCGCGTAGGCACCGTTACCAAAACTTCCCAAATCCCCTTCGTCCCGCGTGCTGACTCGTGGTTCGAGGCGCTAATTCATTGTAAATTTATACAATTAACTCGGCCAACCTGGTTTCCGCGCGATACTACGTGCCACCTCTGTTTTCACGGAGGCTGTCAGCCCCGATTTACCTCCTCCTCCTCCTCGTGCTCCTCCTCCTCCCTGGGTCCTCTTTCACCCCACGGCCTTCTTACGAGCCGTTGGTGCCCTGACCTGAGTTAACCCAACTCATTAGATCACACCGACGAGCAGCCTGTGATTCGCTGCGCAACGTTTACCGCGGTTTACGAGCAAAACTTTGCGACATTGATTGCGTTTATGAAACGTTAAAAGATTAGAAGCTTCTTAAGTTATTATCGAGTTATTTTATCGCGCCAAGCTGCCCCGTAGAACTCGACAACTTTATGGGGTGTTTTACGAACCGCACGGCGAGGTCCGACAGACCACGCGAGACTTTCCTGTCGATCGTTTATCGTTAATCGTGACGGGATTAATTCGAAGGGTGATATATTTGTGAAATCGATGTTAACGGTCGTACGGAATACCGAAGAGTACCAGGATCCTCTTTAAAAATGGATCTCAGGTGTGTTTAAAATTTCTGTACGGAAACCGAACGAAAAAGGCATATAAGTATCGGTAGTTACTCGTCGAAACGTTTGGACTTTCGGCAAGAAAATTAAACATAACATTACTTGAAACGCGATTCGTACTCGATGTACGAAGTAACCGCGAAGAAATCATTTGGACGTTCGAGTTTTCCGCAAACACAATTTATTCGACTCGGCGAAACACTTCTGTCAAACGTACCTTTCCATGCGGTGCACCTGGGCCCTCGAGAAAACTGCCCCGCGATTGGTTTTAGATTTATGCTTCTCGCTCGGATGCCTCGATATCTTCATCGTGAGACCTCTCTCCTCCTGGAATTGAATCAGGAATCCATTCTTAACCCGTTTTACCGATGCTCCGGGACACCCTGCACAATGTACGCGTAATTGGTATCTCACGCGACGTTATTGAATCAAAACCGGAGACGCTTTGTCCGCGAGGGGGGAGGGCGCGTTCGAGGGTCTCTCATCTTCGCGTTCGTTCATTATGCATAATTTGTCGGGTATTGTCGGGCATCAACGCGTATTGTTCCCCGGGCAACAACGACACAGCGCGATTGCTTTGTCGTTGAAACGACAATCGCGCGCTCGACGCGAGGAGTTTGAGGAGTTTGCGAGAGAGAAAGAGAAAGAGAGAGAGAGAGAGAGAGAGAGAGAGAGAGAGAGAGAGAGAGAGAGAGAGCTTCGCTCCTTCGTTCACAGGGCTCGGATAAAAGGGAACGTTGTCTTTGCGTCTTCGACGTATTATTGTCTCGTTCTCGATTCGTTTACCTTAGACTCCCGTTCCCGTTCGACGAACAAAGGCGCTGAAACGTGCGGGCGGGAAGTCGAACGGTGTGTCTCGAGAATCCCAACTTCCTTCTATCCCGTCAGGAGTCGAAAGTTCCGTCGCCCACGTCGTTCGGATAGTTCCCGATAATTATCGAGAGCGTTCTCCGCGACTTCGATTCACCTCCCTCCACCCGATGGTCTCTCGTCGTTATGGGTTTTAAACGAAGCCAGGAACACGCGCGATACGATCCCAGCGGAGCTCCTATAAAACGTCTGGGTGGAGGAAAGAAACATTTCACCGGGGGAGAAAATTCCTTGGTTCGCTGGAAAGGCACGCGGCTATCTCTTGCCAGAAAAGCGTATCTCTTGCTCCGCGGAATTTCTCAATGTCTTGGCATGCGCAACCCTCCTTGGTCCTCGCATATCGAAGACGCGAATTTATAAGGATATCTCTATCCGACGGGGGATGTATTCCTCCGGTAAAGAATAGTTGGGAGTACGTGCCCGACGCCCCGTGTCTGACTTGGATCCTCTTAATCTACTTTCGTACGTTTTTATGATAATGGTGTTTCCTTCCGATTCGATGTTAAATTAAGTTTGTAAGATGATGCAATTCGAGTCGTTGGCGAGGTTAACTTTTCTCGTTAAGCACCAGACCGCGGATGCTCGTGGAAATTTATATTTTGATCGAAGATTCGTCAATGAGTTCGATTCCCCGTTAGAGGATTTTCAAGTTGTAGTTGTTCTCCGTTGTATATTTGGCATTATGCGAATGTATAAGTTTTCCGCAATTGGCGTATTTATCTCGAAAAATCTATTCGACGTCGATGGAAAAAAATGGCTGGAGTAGATACAAAGAGGTTCGTCGAAGGAGTCGGTTAATTTTATTTAATCGACCCCTGTCGCAGTTCTCCGGAAACAGGGTGAATAAGTAATCGGTCATAGTTTTATACTTATCGCCATCGGGAACACTTCACGCCCATCGCTGTCCTGTTTCTTATAATCAGCGCCATTAGAAATCCATTAGAGATGTTTTCTAAGCCATAACGAAGCAACGGTCGCATCGTTACGTTTCCGCACGCATCGCGGGGTCCGATTGGAAGACACGGGCAGAGGTAAAATCAAATCGACGATCCGCGTCACGCGAGGTCGAAATTTAACGCGAAGGATCGAGATCGTCGCGGAGGGATTCTAATCAGCGCGGCATTGCGTGACTCTAACGACAGTTCCGGTTAGCATAACTGAATTTCGACGGTCGATTCGTGGTTAACAATCGGAATACGAAAACACCGGGTTTCGTCCGTTGTACGGTCATAACCGCGTGTTTTCGCAGAGGATGAGTAACTCAAATCGCACTAACCAAAGAACGTCCACGGTTTGCGAAGCGCAAAGAAATTTTTCTTACTACACAGATACACACGATACACGGGTAATACTAATTCCAAGGGTTTAACGTACTCACGGAGAAAATAACTCCGCTCGATCCGCGATAAAGCTACTCCCGTCGTTCATCGACTATGGAAAACCGTAGCATCTCCCTCTCGCGCGATATTCGATCATCTCGAAAATCATTTTCCCGTCCGCTCGCGGTATCGAGTTTTCCAATCGTCAGCGGATGTTACCGGCATCGGCATAAAACTCAAGATCCTGACTGAGACAGGATATCCGACGGTATATCTCGTCACGGATGAAAACAATCTCGAGAAAGAAAATTCCTGCAGGATTCGTTTCCAACGGTTGGAACGGGCACGAACGGTATATAGGGCAAGGAGGCACCTGGGGCCTGTCATTACACATTCAGCGGACTGCAAAAGGATTCGCCTCTAGATTGAATTTTCCATGCGACGATCCACTTGTCTCGTTTCGGACCCGACGAGACCTTCCCAACCCCTCTACCCTTCTTTTTTTCTTCCTTTCGCTCCTCTCCACCGCCGCGCGCGCGAAATACAGTTACTCGACATTCTTCTTCCACCGGACGCGAGACGTCCCCCACACTCCGCTCACCTCTTATCGCCTCGCGGGAGAGTGATTACGGTTTCTCGAGAAATGCGGTAACGAGGCGCGAATCGTTCGTGCGAGCGTCATTTTTCGCGTAAGCGGGAATCCTCCTTGGTAAAGGGTGAGAGAAAGGAGAAGATGGGTAAGAGCGGGAGGGTTGGAAGGGCGGACGGAAAGTGGGGGAGTGGGCGAATCGAATCCACTTAGAGTCGCGCTCGTCCTCTTCGTCGCCGACGGCGATCGGGCTAAGAGGGGCTCGATGATTTTCGAATTTTTCACCCGAAGGAACCGTCGAGTAACCGTTTCGCGTTACGCGCCTCCCGCGAAACATGCATGCGGCTGGCTGCACTCTGTGCCCCCGTAATTCCCTCGAAGTGCTTCTTAATCGGCCCGGCTACTTACGGTTCCCGCCAGTTTGCCGCATCGATTCGTCGAGGTGCCAGCTCTCCCGGTCGGGGGACGACGAAGCGCGAATAATCACTCCGAACGTTCCACCATCGCCATTATGTAGGGTAATAACTTAAAGGTATTACGCTAGGTGGCTGCTGGGAACGTGTTTAGCTCGCGTCGATCACGATCGATCATTGTTGCGCGCAGGTGGAATAATCCTGATAATTCGACACTTTTCATAAAACTCCCTGCGATTTTATCGTAGTTTATTTTACCGTCATTTTAATCAACGGCGTGTCTCATTAAAGCGTTCATTCGGGAAAAAGGATCCAACACTGTTCGAAACTGATAATAAGACCGAAGGTAAATTAAAACCTGGATACGATTACATCTTCGAATTGAGGAACGTTTCTCGTAACTTTTACGAACAAAATTGTCTACGCCATTCGGCGTGCCTGTTCGTATTAGAAATTCCAACCGATCGTAGGGGGTAAATCGAAAACGTGTTTAGAGATTAAGATTAATAATTCCCGAGCGTACGTTGCTCGAGATATCGGCATCGGGGGCAGTCAGAAACACCGTCGTCGGATGGGAGAGGGCAATTTATGTGCGACGCTCAGTCGGCCGTGTATACGCACGTAAGTGCCCGTCTACTTCTGGTCGGTTGCGGTCCACGGGCCTATCGCGTTTCCGCAGGGATGAACGGAGCAACCCTTAGCGGGCGACCGTAACGAAACGTCGCACGGGCCAACACACCCGGAGATACGGCCCGACATATTTACCGTAGCTCCGGTAATACGTTAAGCGGCCTCGAGAAGCAAATGTACCGACTATCGCGCCCCCGTGAGCGTCGCGACGCCTCCGCCCGTTAAACGTCCGATAGGATTGTATCGGCTCGAGTGTGAAAGATTCGTTATTGTGTCGGGAAGGTCTGGCTGTGCTGAGATAAGCCGATGGCGCGCGGCTACACCCACGGCTCGGTGCACCACCCGATGGATCGGGATTTTTCATTTTCTCGTACTTTAGGCCGCGTCGACGCGCCAAAGGATTCCGCTTTTGAATTATGATACGAGAGGAGTCCGAGGAATTGGGAACGAGGGGTGATATTTTTCAATCGAGCGAGGGACCTCTCGGTGAGACGCAGTCGAACCTGGAACGATCCCCCGACCAGTCTCTTGGCCGTCAAAGATTTTATTTGAAGAATGCTCTCCTGATTTTTATGAAAGATCCTCGCTTACCGCGTTTTCCAGCCAATTTCGGCGCGAACGGTACCCGTCGGGAAAGTTTTGCCAAACGAGAGACCCGACGCTATCTTTTGTATTCGTTCTTTGCGTTAATTATAGCGGAACGTTTAATTAGAGTTACCGGGGGCGGTCTGATTTCGATCGTTTGAAATATTCAATTCAATTTTATGAACCGTCAAAAAGTTCGATGGGTTTTTCTAAAATAATTAATACAAGATATCATCCAGATCCGTGAAAGGCATCGTTGAAGGGTGAATTTCAAAAGTTCGAAAATTAACTTTCTAAAAATTCAAACGTCCGCTCACGGCCGCGAGTCTCGTTCGACCTCGGCTGTTTGTTCGAGAGACTCGTTACCATTTATATTAATTATTTTCCCTCTTTCGCCCGATATACCCTGCTGACCCAGCGCGATTCGTAGACGTAATAACGGGTCACGGCTTGCCGACGTTTCTAAAACGATACACGCTGGAAAAGAGCCCCGGCATCCAATTGGGAAGCGCCTCGATTATCAGCGGCTCGCTTTATACCGCAGCGAAATATGTAAATGAGCGTGCCTTGTCATGGAAATTCCAACGATACCGAGAGAGCCTGCTCGCCCCTCCGCCACTCCCCCCCCCCCCTTCCGTTTCCCACCGTACTCGCTAGGAAATTGTTATTCCGACCTTGGGCCAGAAACTTTCCACGGTAATTTACTACGAAGATCCGCGGTAGAATATCCCACGGATAAACGGCCGATTATTCGGAAACCGGGCATTAAAAATTCGCGAGGACATCGAAAACAATGCTTTCTCCTCGCCCCCTCGAATCCCTTCCTTTCCTTTCCGCCCCCTTCTCTCCCATCCCCACCTCCTCCTTCTCCACTTTTTTTGCCACGCGAAGGATTCTCCCGTCCATTTTTCACCGGGTATCCGAAAAGAGCCGGCTGATGCGGGACAACCGTGCTGACGCAACGGGGAAAAAGAGAAATACCCGTGGAGAAGGAGAAGCGAGATGGTTTCTTTTTCCTCCCTTTCTTTAAAGCGAAGGGAAGAATACGGAGGAAAAAGAGATATCAAGTTGAAAGTGGAAATAGACGATGTGAAATGCGTATAAGCGGAGACGCTGGAGGTTGGTGGGGGAGAGGGATGGCGGCAAAGGGACGGAAGTACCAGAAGAGAGGAACGATGGAACGTTGTAAGAGGATGGAAAGGGAGGGGAAGGATTTTGCACGTTCAGCCTCTATCGCGAACTCACATTGTTGCGTGGAGAAATTAAATGCGTACCGTGACAAATATTTGCATAAATTTATTTAGAAAAATGAAAAACGGAACGACGCGACAAAGATCGAGAATTAAACGCCTCGACGAAGGCTTACGATAGAAATTTGAACGTTGCGTCTCGCGGTTACTCGTCTACCACCGTCTATCCCTTTTAAATTCTAATTACGCGAAGAGTATCTCCTCTCCTTGGTACGTTTCCAACGACTGGCCGGGATTAAGCGTATCCTGTTGTGCGCTCACATTTGAGTAATTAGGGAGATTGCACCGTAACTGCGCTCCGCGGAGTTCCTTCGGCAACGAAGCGTTACCAGTACATTATTTGTTGTAAGAAGGAATATAATGAATATACGTACCCCCGTTAACTGGCACGTATTATACTCCGATGAGAGGCGCGTAGGTACGTTAAACGCGAGTATTCGCATAGAACGAAATTTTGGGAGGTAATGTACCGTATGAATTATTAAAGCTACGCGGTTTAATATATTTTTTTTTCCTTCGCTTTCGTCTTCGCGGCAATTAGTTGAACTCGACTGCCAAGAACCTCTCCGGTTTCCAGTATGTATACTTACGTCTTAACGTTGTAAATATTTGTATACAACTGCACGGAGCGGTTTTAACGCGTTATAGGTCGAAGCAAATGGATTAGCTTCATCGGTAAGAATCTTACCAGAGATATTAACTTACCGTTACGCGCGTATTAAATTATGGACAAGCGTTAACTGAATTTGGAATAACGTCTCGGCACTTCACGGGGGTCTTCAAAAGCACGCGTATTTATTCTGCCGTGAAACGACAAGTTTCCGGCTACGGTGACCGTGAAGATTATCCCAAAACTGGTAATTTTACGATAGAACAAATATAGACGCTTACGGGGTGACCTCAGCCATTTAAATTAACTTGAAATTTATTATAATTTAATACGTGGACCGAGTTGTCTCGGAAGGTTTCAGATTTTACTTCCAGCGTGATTCGCCAGAATAATTAACTAATAAATCCGATGCAATGCCATTAAAGATGGGGCGGTGCCGGTTGTATAAATGGAAGGACAAAAATTATTATATCACGGAAGTTAACCGACGTCCCATAAATTCGAATGCATATGCAAAAGAGCGAGATCTCGCGCGTCTCCTTTTTTCGATGCTACGCCGGTGAATATTCATGAGCCGGCACAGAGAAAAATCTCCTGTAATTTCAAACCCACGTTCGGATGGGGGTGCGGCAAAATTCAGGAAACGGAATGGCCGATGTACGGTTTCGTATCTCGCGGTGCAACCGCGGGCGAAACGGTCGCTCTTCCTTCTCGGCCGATCGTGATGGCTGATAACATCGCGAAAAAGCGTAACGAAGCCCGCTTTTGCGCTGTCAACCATTTAAAGTGAAATTTATTCCAGTTTTGATTATCTCGAGGCTCGAACTTAAGGCGATGTTGGAACTTCGAGGGTGAAAAATTGTCCGTTTAATGTTTATCGATTAATTTTTAGATCGCTAAAGGCGTGCGCGTATGTACGTTCTTGCACGCTGCGTACTTTGCTGCAAACCTCGGTGAAAATATAATTTAAAACTACCGCGGGAGATGGAAAAGTACCGACAACCACCGGCAAGGTGTTGCAAATCCAGGGCTTGCGAGTCCTGGATGACGAATCTCGCAGTGTGCATGCGTGCGTGTGAATGTTGCATGCGTTCATGTAAATACGTGTATGCTTGCGTGTGAGTATAGAACGTGGCGTGTAAATATGTGAAGCTAGCGTGATCGAGCCAGGCGTGAAACAAACGAATGAGAGAAGAGAAAATGGAGGGGAGTGTATTCAACCAAAGAACGGAATAAAACTGAGGGCGGAAGAGAAAGAACTTTGAAAGTCGTTTGACCGATAGAATTAATATATTAAATATAGGAAATATTTCTCATATTTAATATTTTAGCTCCATTGCTCACACCACTTTCAAAGTCCTTTCTCTACCTCGCTAGTTTTAATTCTGTGTTCACTCTCTCTCTCTCTATATATGTATATATATATAGTATAGATATATATATATATATATATCTCCTACATTATCTTCTCGTATTCTCCTCCACGGCGGAGCCTTTAACGGGTTTCAATCGAGAGTTTCACGTGGAGAGATTAATTATGTTCGCGCGAAAGAACGAGGTAAAGGAAAACGCGGTGCGAGTGTACGTTACGACGCGTTGCGAGTGTGCCGTTCCTCATGAAACACGCTAACGTATGCGCAAATACCGGCCATACGATTCAACGCGGGAAACGCGCGCGCGAATCCAAATGCAAATATTAGGAGGAGCGTGCAATTTAATAAAGTATATCCACCGCGAGCGTGGTTCGGTTTGGACTGCGCGGTTTCACCTCGATCCAACGTTTGTATTGTTTCTGAAGCAACGAAACGATACACCGACGACGACGGGTGTAATCGTAGACGCGGATGTCCGGCTAAGCTGACAAATCCTTAGGATTAGCATGGGATGTACGTCGGTGCTTTAACTTACGCAATAACTCGTCCGCGTTGAGCGACAAATAGCGAGCAATTAATCTAATCAACGCGCCAGACGAACAATATTACTCGCCCCGGCGATTCATTTGTTATCCCCGTCTAATTCGCCGAATCTGGTAAACACGAGAACGTATACTCTCCAAAGATCGATCTTGGCGTTCTTAGGTTCTGTAATTGGGATCATTAATTAATTACTCTACCGAGATTCTGTCGAGTCTCGACTAATTTTCGTACCCGAATAAACTTCGTACACGAAGTTTCCCGACGTAGGAGGATCTCCGTTTCTCAATCGAGGAACGCAACGAAGTACTGTAAGAGATATAAATAAATAAATGTATGTTCCGCTTATCGGTGACGTCACAAGGCGAGCGAACGACGTACATATGCGACGTCACCAGTCCATGCACGACCATCGCAGATCTATAGCACGTCCTGCAAACTAAAGATACTTTAATAAACAGTTCTGATTCTTTATTTTATTTAAAACCTGACAACCCCTTAGTTAACCCCTACGGTGCCCGATGTACATAAAATTGATCTTTAAACCGAACACAATTAAACGCTCGCAGATTATTCGTTAAGAGTTAAAATTAAAAATGCATTTAATCGCGCCTCAGCGTGGGATCGGTAAAATCTACTCGCTGAAAACAATGCTCGGGGATCGAGCTACCCATAATTAAGCGTGCTAATCGAACGATACGTTCTCCCCAAGCGCAATGCGAACGAATCCTCCTCGTAGATAACCCGGGGAATCCCCGATTACACCACGAGTCCGACCCACCCCCTACCCCGGATGACACCCCGAAACGTCTCGAAATCCTCGCGGTGGGGGTGAAAAGTTCAGTGGGTCAAACGGAGCACCGAAAGAGGCGCGTTTAAACGAGCCGTGTAACGAAGGCGAGAACGGGGCTGTCGCCGTCTACCGCCATGGAAAACCACGCGGAATGGAACGAAATTTTCCGGGGGTTGCGCCAAAACCGGGCCGGATTAGCAATTAACGGCGGCGAGTGTGGTCTTCTTGGCGAGCGGTGAATCCGCGGAGCGAGATAAAAGAGAGCGGGGGCTGCCGGTCAGGGAACATCGGGGCGGCCTCGTGGGATTCGTAAAAACCGCAAGGAAATATGCGAGGGCGATGTTATATTTTCCGCGTCGAAAGTGATTCGGGGGTAAACATTAACGCACCCGTTAGGTGAATGCGGGTGGGATTTAAAGGGGATGGAATCGCGGTGGAGGAGAAATAGTTTCCCCGGAGCGGAATGCTTCGACAACCTCTATCCTATCGTACGACTTATAATTCGCGAAATTTTTTTTAATCGTTATTCTTGACTCGTATTATACGCATAACGGCGCAGGAGGAGAATGTGCGAAGTCGTACGAGATTATTTGAATGGGCGTGGTGGGAACGTGGTTGAGAGACCATCCAGCTAGTGTTTTAACTTTTAACGATCCGTATCGTCCAACTTATAATTTAATAGGACGCGTCGGTAACAGATCCGTCGAATCAATGTCAAATAGGTAAAGCCGAATTACGAGTTACGCGATACGGGTTATTAAAACATTCTGGGGGGGAAAAAAAAGAATATCTGCCAACGGAATACATACCCACCACGCCCATCCGATAATCCCCGTTCGACCACCCCTGTAAGCCGAGCATAATAATTCCAAAAATTGGCGGGGGCAATGACTCGCCGGGGAAGATCGTTCTTTTTTTCGGCAAAAACGTATGGGAATTGGCAATTAACGAGCGCTCGATTTACTCTCGCGTACGGAAAATAAAACATAATCTTTCGACGCAACGGAAGGTGCTTTTGTACATGTTTCGGGGGGTGGAGAGAGTAGGGGCGCAATACAAGCCATCTCCGTGGATTTTCACGAGGTCGTGGCTCGTAGGAACGAGCGAACGAACAAACGAACGAAGCCCCACCATCCCCCCCGTGTCACCATCGACATCCGCAGTGCCGTAGAGCTGGCGTCCGGCCAAAATCCTGCACATGCAACCCCCTCTACTCCTCTAGAACCACCCCCTCCACCCGCCCCACTACCCTCGTGCTTAGTAAATCGGGGTTACCCCGGGGTTTCTAGCGACGCGTCTTTATCGCCGGGATTTTCGGGGCACGGTCCGTCCGCTCGGGATCGAGCCCGATGATTATTAGACGGGATTTCGTTAAAGCACTCCCTGGAAATCTCGGTATTTGGGGGAAGAGGGTCGTAAAGATGCGAGAGGGAGAGCGGAGGAAATCTTTGCTCGGTGCACCGGGGAAAGAAAGGGATCTTGAAATTTGATACGATGGGTAATGATACCCGAGTTGGGAGAACAGTACGGGAATACGTTGTTTCTCTATGTTTTAGTTTACCGTCGACGACGATCCACGGTGTACGGTATTGACGGGGGCTAGTGTATCGCGAGCGATCGTTCGGACGCGTATTTGATTTCGCGGTTAATCGATTTGCTAATGGTTAATTACGTTCGGTGACGTGGCGATAATATTGGAAGGTTCCCCGCGAGTCGTATATTTATATTTGTATATGAAAATAGTTTTCGACTAATATCAATTAAAGGGCAAACACCGTAATTGGTCATTATCGGGCAGCGTTCGAGGACTGGTTTATAAATTCTGCGTAAACGTGTAATATGCAGTTTGAACAGACTCTTCGAATGTGACCGAACGATTATTAATGATAAGGATTATAATATTTGCTACACCGTTTTGGAAGAATTGTGCGGAAATACGTGTGCATCGCAATTTATTTTGATCGGAGTCGCCGAAATCCCGCAGGGTTTTGGGTAAAGCTCGCCGTCCAAAGATCGTCCGCGCAACGTTCCGTTTTTCCGTAACGACACTGGATCGCAATTAAGAATTCTCCCGTCGGAACGCGCGATTTTCATTTTATGAGCCCAAAGGGATTTTCGCCGAAGATTTACGATCCGGACCGCTGGAAACTATCTATCTTCTAATACCTCGACGCGATAACGGCTTGAAAAACGTTATTTACGTCCAGATGCCGATTGGCATCCGTCACTTCTATCTTCATCTCCCAAATTTTTTGCTCGTCATCTCCCAGTGTCAATGGGAGAGAAAAATTACATTGTTTATCGGGGGGTAGGGGGGTGGGAGGGAGGTGTAGGAGGGAGAGCAGAAGCAAGGAATGCCACCGAAAAAAAAGGAAACGCGCTCACGGGCAAAGAGCCGATCGATCTATCACTCGCGACTGCGATGTATATTCGTTTTTTGTTTCGAGGGGATAAAAAGAATTGGAACGCGTAAATATGTAAAAATAATCCATGAAATAAAACTGCGCGACTTTTCTCCGGTATCCTGTAACAAGTGTGCGCGTTTCATTTTCTTTTTTTTTTTTCATTCGCTCGATGGCGTCTCGTTGGTTGGATAAAATGGAAGTGGGGGAAGACAAATTTGAAAATCGTTGCGACCGCGAATATTAACGATACGCTCCGATGGACTGCAAATTTCAGCCACGTTTGCGAAAAAGCGGAGGGAACTCGTTTCGCGTACCACTAGAATCGAGCGACGAAACGATGACGCGCGAAACTCGAAAAGAATCTTCAAGTTTTCGAGGAACGAGCGCCCGCGGGTAACTTTCCAAATATTTAACGGCACCGCGCACCACTCGCCGAACTTTCGTTTCTCGCTCGCGCATTACCCGAAAAAACCGCTGATTCCGTAATCCTTGATGCAAACGGGACGCAAATCCGAGGGCGTTTTCGTGGATTTCATTACGACGCCCTGAAACTACCGGGAGATATAAAAAGGCGGATATTCGATAATGAAAGATATCCGTCGGCCATCCATCGACGCGTTTATTACGAGAGGAATGCGCACGAATGCATTCCAAGTCTGTGCCAATTCCCCATCGATCCCGTTCATTAAAAAGGAATGCAGGCTTCCCGGCTATCGCCGCGGTACTCATTATTTACATAAATTCCATATCGTAGATCGATCGGATATCGTTTGACGCGCTGGAATTGGCAAACGTCGTAAACGCCGGTATATAAAGGGAAAACGTTTTTCCGTTTTCTTCCTTTCTTTTTTTTTTTTTTTTTTTGCCCTTCCCGGTAATTACTCGAGCAAATCCTATTCTGCGGCAAGAGAGGAGTAAAAGTAACGGTGGAAGATAATAGCGATTTAACGTTACGGCGGGGAAGTAAGAGGAAACGCGACAGTGATGTACAATATTCTAAAAAATTTCATTTCCCGGTACATTTGTTCAGTATAATTCTCTTAATTACTTTTCCCGTAGTCTCCTTGTCGGATTACCCGGGAAACGTTTATTCCCGGTAAAAGTTACTACGTAAGAAGAATCCTCGTGAACGTGGAATTAATTATACGCGTTAACGCAATTTCGTATGGAGGCTGAAGTATTCAAACCTGATTTTGAGAAAAAAAATGTTTCGCGTTTAATACCTTGTCTTTCATGATTTAAGATCATTCCAAGATCGTATTTCGATCTCTTTTATAACTCCACAAATGCAAGATGTTAAAAAAAATAAAAAGTTACCCATCTATGGGCTCCACGGCGCGCGGTATACTTCGTAAGAAATAATGTGCCCCGAAATCAACAAATAAAATGTTACATCGAGTGGGAATTGTAATTTCCTGGTGGATCGTATCTCGAAGGAACAAGTGGGAGAGGGAAGAAAATATTTCTCGTGTTTTTCCTACGAAATTTGGATATCGCGAGCATACATGGCGTCTTTCTCATATTTCCTCCCGTTTCCTTTTGTTTCCGGCGGAACGTTTGTAAAGCTCCAGGGTGTGTCGCCCTTATCACGGTTCTCTAACGACTTCTTCTTGCGAATTTTCTTACCGGTTCCCTTTCTCTTCGAGCCATTTCCATATCTTTCGGGGCCATCTCTATTCGTTCCTTGTCTTCCCACGTCCACTCCAACGTGGGCGATCAATTGTAACGATATCATCCCCGGATTACTTTCAATAAAGTTTTGACTCGCTTTATTCGTAGACACGTCCTTTGAGAATCGAGAAAAACACTCTCCCCTTCCGTTATTATCTAGTAAACGAGAATGCAGGCATTTGCTTTTAATACGGAGACAAAGATTGTATCTTTTTGTTTAACTCTAAAATTTCCTTTCACCCTCGAAACCCAAGAGAAGTTGTCATCAATAAATCCTCGCTAATCGCTAATCGTATAATTAATTCGAAATGCGTCATTTCTTACAATATACGATAGAACGATACCTATTCCAGTCAATAGGGGAAAATTTCAGTACAAAAACGGATTTCCCAAATAATTCTACTCAAAGCGAAGAAAATTTCACAAGCCTGTAGTTAAACATTATTTGATATCAATCCCAAGGTGCGAAAAGCGTGACGAGGGCAAACATAACGCGCGTATGGTGAAATTGACACTCTCCGGGGGGGGGGGGGGGGGGTCTCGTAACCCCCGACCCGTGATAGGGGAGCAAATAAATATTCATGCTCGATAATTCAACGCGATTATGCGGGGACAAGTTAAATTTCTTTAAACCTCGTGCCCGAAATAGAGGCAACATCCGCCGGCAGGTTGGCTACCAATTAGACCTTTCTAATCTGGATCATTGCACTCTCTAGCTTATTCTGCCTAAGCTTGTACAGGCTTCAAAACGGTCCCTCGTAATCCCGGTTATCGTGTTAGACCGGCGAATCCTTCTACGGGGGAAGTCATATGGAAACTCACGATAACGTAGAGAAATTAATCTCGTTAACCTCGTATAACGGACACCCGGGCGGGATTTATACGAAAACGACGTTAATCGATAAATCGATAACGCGCCGAACGAAAGACGATTCTAATCGCGACGAGAGCAATTCTTTTCGCCGCGACTTTAGGAAAACCACTTAATT
Organism: Pemphredon lugubris; assembly: GCA_933228935.1. Taxonomy (NCBI): domain Eukaryota; kingdom Metazoa; phylum Arthropoda; class Insecta; order Hymenoptera; family Crabronidae; genus Pemphredon; species Pemphredon lugubris. The sequence continues at coordinate 51,807,820 of OW121817.1, read as the reverse complement.
TAGTAGCGATTCGTTTCCATCTTCCTCGGTCCCCGTCTCTCTCTCTCTTTAGAGGCCAACGGGAAATACGAATCCCCGTATTTGAATACCATAAAGTAATTTGAGGCGAAAGGGGCGCGGCGAAAAAACAGAGTCCTACGTAATCTCTCCGCTCTTTAAAACTAACTCCGCAGAAACGGAAGTGACAACCTCCAATGCGTTTACGAATTTCCACCGTGGATCATTATCACCGGTAACAATTAATTTCTGCTCGACGCGTGACATAATTCTTCCTACCCGTTTGTAACTCCCGGTCGTTCTTTAAACAGGTCGTTAAGTACCTTCTTTTTTTTTCAGCGCCAATTAAACGCGGATCTCGAGATAATCTAGCGACGCTGTCACGCTATTAATGGGACTGGCACTGGCGATCATGGGTGACATTACTTTTCGTCGTGTCCCAAAGATTTATAGACGACGGTTTATACCGGGCGTAAATCAAAAACACAATTTCTCTCCCGCATGAAAATAAAGGCAATTCGTACCGATATCTGACTGCCCTCCAGTGCTGCAATAAACTTTCCCCGGTAATTTATGAACGTTCTTCGCTCGCAAACGTCACGTTTTATTAAGCCTTATCTGTACGGACGGCCACGCCGCATCTACGGAAATGATAACCGTACGCAACGTAGTTAATACATATAAGACGACGCGTAGCGGGAGTCAAATTACGGGTATAAATTCTGTTTGTTAGGGGGAACTTTACTCGTACGTCCTGTCTGTAAAAATTGCTCTTTGCAAACGAATGTCCATTATTTTCGTAATTACGAGACCGCGCTTCTTTGAATAACCATGGTACGTTAACGTTAAAATTTCGGGACGCGAAACCAGTGGTCGCTAGTATTTCCTTTAAATGACCTACTTCGCTCTAACATAAATGGTAACTTTGATCAGTTTTCAACTATTTTAATGAAACTGACAATAAGAGCGTCTCGAAGCTAAAGGCGCGGCTTATCACGGAGGATCGAGGTTAATACGAAACGGTTAACCCGAAACGTACAATCGTTGCCCCACACGTCGTCCCACGAACGCGCATCTACGTCGAAACGCTTCTAAAGTTTAGAATCTAAACCTTTCCCCGGCCAACGTATATCCGAGTGACAATAATTCAAGCGGTTCCATCGAAATTCGTGCGTGACGCGGCTCGTTGAAATTTCCAACGTCGCTACGTCCATAATCATAAACCAGGGAGCCAACCAGGATCGAGGGCAAGAACGCTTTAGCGAATTCTAACGTATGGCAACGCATTTAAGACCACTTCCACGAGACTCGCGGGGCGAATACCTTTTTGGCGACATACCACGAAACGTCGTTTCACAAAGTACGGATACGAGAGAGAGAGAGAGAAGCGAGGCGGGGAGAGCGTAGGAAGTAGATACGTGTGCTTTATGATCGCGGATATATTTCATTTTCGTCTTTAGCCACTTTATCCGCCTGGTGGAAGGTCCGCTAAGTACGTTTGATTGTAAGCTGCCCGGCTGGTTTAAGGCTGATTTACAGTAAAATGGTTGTGGCGCGGTTCGCGCGCACGTGAGTGGACTTCCACGATTCTATTCCGAAGTGCTAAGCCACTCTTAGTTCCATTCTCTCTCTCTCTCGCGCTCACTCACTCTCTCCAGCCCTCTCTTCTGCCTACTTAGTTTATCCGTCTTCCATTAGAAAGGGTGGCCGAGTCTCTCTCGCTCTCTCTCTCTCTCTATCTCTCCCCCTCCGCCCTTCACGTATTTCCATTAAACATCCTCGCTCCCTCTTTCTTTCCCACCCCCATTCTCGTCCCTCCTATTCTTATCGGTTTATTTCTATTTTCGTTCCTTCCTCCTCTCGATCTTCCTTCCGTTTCTTAAGTATACAATTCCTCCTTGAATCTCTCCCTTATTTACCCTTCCTCCTCGACTTCCACGATTCCTTTTTTTTTCTCAGCTTCTCCTTTAAACATTCCCTCTGTCCACCGTCCTCCCTCCTCTTTGATTTCCGGATAAAGGAACCCCCCCTCTCGTCGGGCTATGTACGCGCGGAAACTTTTCTTCTCCTTCTTCCTCCCTTTTTTTCCATCGCTCTCGATTCGAGATCCGCCTCCGACCGAATCGATCTACAAGCGACGAACGACCAGCGGGTCGACGAGGAGAGGTACGGCGAAAAGCGGGGTGGGGAAAAAACGGAAGAGAGAGAGAGAGAGAGAGAGAGAGAGAGAGAGAGACGGAGAAAGGGAAGACGGAAAAGAATGGAGGGTTAGTCGGAGGCTCGAAGCGAGAAAAAGAGAGGCAACGGCAATTAGGCGAACGATTGAGCCCTCCTTAAGGGGATCACCCCCCGCGCACCGTAGTCCGGGGAATCGCGGGGACGGCGCTCGATTGGTCGCCCGACGTGAAATTAAATGACCGGCGCTATTTAGACGGGGATAGAACAAATTGCTTCCACGGTGCTCGGGTCGAAGGACACGGGCAAGAAGCGCATCGTGGATCGGTGATTAGATTATGCGGCATTAGGGTCGGTTTTGCATGTGCGCGTCGAGCGGAGATTCGACTGACGTAACGATTCGATTTTGATTTCTTCCGGAGTTATTTACGTGTGCCGTCTTCTCTTCGGCCTCGAATGATTTCGCGAAATATTGCGCGTCCCGGTACGTCGCTCGACGCTGACGAACAACGACGGCAAAGGATAAGAAAAAGAATCCGAGGAATAGTCGTCAGAAATCGATTTCTGATAAAGAGAATTCCGATAAAAGCATTTTATTCAAACCTCGCGCGCGAAGTGAATTACGGGGGAATTATTTCTAATTCAGGCCGATCAACGTGAAAATACTAAATACAACCTCGCGTAACGCTGTGCAACCTGACGCCAGGAAAGACATTATAGCTCGGTGAATTTTAAATAATTTTCGGAATCAATAATGTTGCGCGCGTCGATGTTAAGATACTTTTTCCAAGCTGCGACTAGCCGCAGCTGTTGCCTTCAACCGATTCACACATTCCGACTATGCTATTGTTTTGAAACGCACACGTCGTTCATAACCAATACCACAGTCGGATTGTGCGAGTACCCGCTGCGGCTGGTCGCAGCTCGAAAAACGTATGTACCTCTGAACTCGTGGTTTTGTGTCGAAGCTGAGAAAGAATCCTCGCGACGTCAATGCGATTCTAATATAACGCTGAAGTTAAACTCCAACCGATTTCTCCACGATCCTATTACCGACACATTGAAACTTACGGGACACTTCGGGGTAATCGGAGACGCGCCGTTACCGTACGAATCTACTGCAAATATAAACTAACGTTTCAAAATACCAGGTATATACATCCTCCCGCGAAGACCGTCTCTCTGCATCTTGGTAGCTGAATTGCCGAGTATACATTCTCATACGAGATCCGACGTCCGCGTCCAATAGAAACTCCGACGCTCTCCGTCCGCCGCCGCCGCCATACGTTCGAGTTAAGCTCTCCCCGCCGTTCCGTCGCGTAGATCGTCATTCGGAGGCTAATTTGCCAATATTAATGCCGCCCCGACGATATAACTTTACGAGCTGATAGAAACAAGACCGTCACGACGGATCGGCACGCTTTCTCGTGTCTCTTTTTTTTTCAAAGAGAGAACCAACGAGAGGAGAGACGCGCAAAAATTCGCTTCCTGTTCCTCGCGAGGAATTTAGAGATGAGAAAGCGTCGGACGATAAGAGGATCGAGAAGAACCACGCGGGCGACGGAAGTGCGAGAGGAGGAAACGAGTAGAGGAGGAGGAGGAGGAGGACGAGCATCCCGATGATCTCAATTCGAGCGAGTCGCCCGCTATAAAGTTGTTGTTAAAGTATTCCCATATCGCCGGCCGTTGGTATGCCAATATACCGCTCTCGCCCTTTGTCGCCCCTTCTCATTCCCGGACCCTGCCCCCTTCGCGGACGTATTCCCTCATCGACCGGGGAGTAAACCGTCTCCCAGAAGCCCTCGCATACCCGGTTTCGCACGTGGTGGTATGTCTGCATACCACTGGGATAATGATTGGCAGCAGGACTGCCTGGAGTCCGACCCAAGGACGACGACGACGACGACGACGACGACGACGATCCCCGACAATTTCGTGCCGAGCCTACGGCTTCTCCTACCGCGCGAGACGATATTAAGCGGAATTACTCGGGATTCTTCGGCTCTCCGTGATTCCCGCTTGTACCTGATATTCCGGGATCACGGGAATAAGCCGTGACGCGTACATATGTGGGTGACTCGGTCGGGAGGGATTGGGTTCGAACGCTGATACCGTCTAGTCTGTTGATTCGGGCGTAACAATGTTCGGCTGTCTCGTTCCCACCCCCCACCCACACGGTTTTCCATAAATTCTGATACCATCGTCCGAGGTAGGATAACGGATAAGTGGATTAGAGTTGGGTACGTTTGGAAATTTTAAGATCAAAACGTTAGTTTGTATTGCACACGGTGATCGCAAAAGAATATCACACATCTGAATATATTAAGGGTAACAAGAAGAAATCTATTACTTTGTAGAACAATTACAGCTGGATATTTTCTTAATTTTTGTTACAGACTATTATAAAATGTAATTTCCTTCGCTCTTTACGGCTGTACCCCAGCGTTTCTAGGTCTTTTATACATTTTTCATAAAAACTTACGCAGATGCTTGCGCCACCGGGTTCGGGCGCAAACTGAGCTCAAACGCTACTATATAAAATAATAGATTTCTTTCCGGTACTGCTAGTATGTATTTATTGAACGAAAAACGTTGGAACTTTGGTTAACGAATCAATGTAAAGAGTGAATAACAAAGTTTCTTTTCAGTAGAAGACATCTTCACAAATCTTCAATCTGACCTCCTTGAGACTCGAACGATATATGCCCGATATAAGATCCAACATGTTTCGTTCGGTAAATATATATATTTTCGAAATTATGGTATCCTTTTGTAATCGCCCTGTATACTCGCGTTGGATTGGGACGGTTCTCTTGCGATTTTCCCAAAACTCGGGGAATAGTTCAGCGAATCGTGGGAATCATTTTAACTCACTTTCGCGGAAAGCCGTTCGTCGATCGATTAAAACGAATCTTCGCGTCGGAAATCGAATCTCCGTCGAACAGGTGAAAAACTCGGCAAATCACGTCGGTTCTCCTTACGTCGCCACGCTACAAACGTCGCGTTAATTTCACCTAATTGAGACCGCGGGTAAGACGAGCCACTTGAACGTCCTAGAATCCCTCCCCGCCACCCAGTCATCGTATCTCGTCCCATCGACGAAGTTTATATAGACGTACCTTCGATCGTGGACACAAGCACGCCGATAATGCCCCGGTGTTTGCACAGTTACGTGGATCTTAATAGTTCGGCCAATACTAATTAGAGGTAATTGCTGTGCCAACAGTAACCGTATAAGGAGTTAATTAAAATCTTGCAAAGCCCCGGGGAAGAAGTAAGCGCACTCTTCGATTCCCGCCGCCCCTGCAAATATTTGCCGCGGCAATTCGCGTAGCGGCGAAATTCGTCCGGTGCATCCGACCACGGGCATCTCGCATTGATTGCGCTCGAGTGTTTACCGAGTTAGGCGGAATACACCGTGTATCCTTCGTATCACTCGTTCGCGGCGCGCGGCGCCGCTTATTGTTCGGACTACGAAACACGAATTACCGTTGTACCATCGTCGCGTCCATCGTTATTAACTGCCACGATTACCGAGATAGCTTAACTTCGCCGTCGCGAAATTGTCTCGCCGAACGTGACCCCGATCACGTATCGCGGCGACGAAATTCACCGGTGAGAGTAAGGCGCGCGAAACGGTAGTTTGAGCGATAATGAACCACGTTGGGGAGTTTTGTTTGTAATGGAGAATTTTTTTGAAGCATCGTAATCTCTTTTATTCGATTGATTCGTTTCGAGTTACACGACCGTACCGTCAATCCGAGCAACGTCAGATAAAATTGGCATTTTCGCACAGAACTTCTAGGCCCTGTGTATAAAATATTAAATTTGCATTTTTCGCGATGGGTCTTATTCCAGGAAATCAGGATCTCAGGGATTCAATTCCGCGACTCGTACCTTCTATTCTGAATGTAATTACGCGAATATTTTGAATTGTTATCAGAAATTAATTTATGCGTGGATAAATAAAGTCATTCGACGGTTAAACTGTAATGGGTGTCAAAACATCCCATCGTTGTAATCTTCTAACGAGGAGACGCGGTGGGCCCTACGCTTTCAGTCGCCGAATGGGGACGCGTACCATGAACACCAGCGATTATTTAACCCGATAAATTCCAGGGGAATCAAACGGAATTTCTGTTTGAAGAACGCTTTGATAGCGTAGCCCCCAATCAACCGGGCAAAACTCCACGTTTGAGCGTTACGACGAAGCGGCATATGTACGTGCGTATACTTGTACCCTACGGTACATGCGTGCGGGTGCGTGTGCGCGACCTGCTGCCTCCCGTTGGAATCGACAAACGCAATCGAAACCAATACATTTCACGCGATCGTAACTGCGCTCGAATGCCACTAACGGCTACGCGTATGCGCGCGTGCACGGTGCGGATCGCGTGACTTTCGCTAGTCGCAGTAAAAGACCAACGGAGGTTTAAGATCGAAGGGAACGCTCCGATTTCTTTTATACCGAGTCTCGTAACGCGTGTCTCCGGGAAATCTGGATAACGGGAAAACGAATTTTTATTTTTTCTCAATATTCTCTGGGTCTGCATATGATTAAAAAGAATTACGCAAGTTTGACTTGATTTCGGTCTCGATATCGCGTTAATCAAACGGTTTTAGGTAAAAATATTTTAGCACGATATTGCATCCGTCCGAAAATATTTGATTTAAAATAAATACATATATTTTTATGGGTAACGCAAGGAGGTGGAAATTTCAAGGGATGTCACATATTGTTCACTACGGTGGAGTTGGTCAAAAAGATATAGTAAACGAATTTTACAATCCGAGTGTTAGAGCGATATATTATCTTAATTTTCCGTCGCAGCTGTTTCGTACCGCTGAATCCATGATTTAAAGGGTCGCGCTTTACGATCGGATTCGACGATAAATATGCTTTTATTAATATTCATGACGGAACTGTTGCTCTTTATAAATCCTCCTGAAAGCTGTTGCGAGTGATTAATTTAAAAAACTGGTCTTTTTTCCACGGAATTTACGCGTCCGATCGTATAATTGCTGCTGCTACTCCCGACGTTTCTCGACTCTGAACTAAACGGGATGCATCGTACTCGAGATTTTCGGATGTTACGCCAAAGTATGAGCCACGTAGCCGTACAAGTAATCGTACCGCAATTACGTGCTCGATGAATCGGGTCGCCCGACGTATTAGCCACGCATCCAATTACCTTGGAAATTTATCCTTAGTCCCGAAGCGTGTTAATTTCGAACTCCAGAGCGCGCATCGATTATACCGAAACCATAATCAGCGAGCTGGGAATAATTAAAGTATCTAATATATTACAGTTAAGTTATGGATTACAATTAAAGTATCTGGTACATTGCCGAAGTTAAAGATTTTTTTAAAGCGAAACTATTTCCACGAATCGCCGCATCATGCTAGTTTGCATAAAATGTTTAACTTCCGTCCACGAGTATGCTTCTGACGAGAAACCTCGCCTACTAGAAACAAGAGCTCCGCAAATATCCAGTTAATTCGAATAATTAAATAATCGGATGATCAAATCTAAATTATTCGTATAAATAGCCTAATTTTGCAGATAGCGTGGAATTAGTCAGAATATAACGTTCGATCACATCCGAATCTCCAAATACCACTCTGATTACTCTACCTTGAAAATTCGAATATTCGCGGATGTAAATATCCCAGACATTCGAACGCACCATCAGCTCAAGTGGAAAAGTGTATAAGTTTCGAGCAAACACCCCCAGCCATACTCGCCGAGATTCCATCTCGCCCTCCGACTCACCGATCGCCTAATTCATTACTGTCGTCCGACACGAGTACCGTGTTCCCGTCTCGCATGGCTGCGTCCTCGCGAAACCCTTTCAACGTCCAGCGAAGGGCGCGAATCCGAAAAGTCCGGGGGTGACAAGTCGAACGAACGGAGGCGGAAGATTTAGGCGAATCGGTATCTTCGCGCTGGCAGGCCACGGTGTTAGGTTACTTGTTTACTCCTGAGTGCGGGAACGTTTGTTGCATTATTCAACGGGCCCTTGTATTTATCAAGCCGATAGCAATCCCGAGACCGACCGACCATCCGGCGCACCACCACCCCCCCCCCCCTCCCCCGCTGACTTTACGCACACACGGGAGAGACGGGCACCAGTTCACTGGCGTAAACAGGTGAGGGATCGTCGGGGGGTTGCCCGATGGTCACCTCGAAGAAGTGGATTGCGGATGTTTATGGATTCGAATGCTTTCTAGTTCCCCGAGTGTTCCCGCTTTTTGCTCCCCCTTCGCACTGCCGCCCGACTGGTTTATCGCGAATAAGCGGTGTCTCGTGAGATTGCTGATTTTCCTTCCGTTAAGTGATTCGAGCCGTTGCGCATTTCGTTCGAGCGAATCCCGGAGATCCTCGACTTTTTCGTCTCGTGCTCCCTTCTCCCGATCCCTCGTAATTGAAAATGAAAATGAAGCGTAGGATACGTCGAGGACGTACGATACAGCGACTTCCGCGTAGGGTACGCGCCGACGGTAAGAGGCGCGATCAAATAGAGCTTACCCAATGTCATTAGCGAGGCGAAAGAGATTTTTTTGTTTTCAATCGAATCGCAGTCCTTGCGAAAGGCGAGAACGAGATCCTCGAAATTGTCCATCCAACGTGTTTTATCGTAAGTTTACATCGCTCGGGGGAAAGGGGGAGAAGAATCTTTCTCCGCGGGACACGGGAGTACGGTCGACACACTTTTGATAGATGCGTGAAAGGTCCGATAAATCTTGTGGAAATCCACCGGATGGAAGGCGAAGGGAGAAGGGCTCGTACCGTTCTCCTCGTCTATCGGTTCGCTTCCCTCGTTCGCGATGGGGCAGTAATACGACGAAGAGAGAGAGAGAGAGAGAGAGGAACAGAACGAGGCGGAGAAGTGGTACAACCTACGATAGGGGTAGACAATGAACGAGAAGCCAGACAATGAGAGAGTGAATTGAGGAGACGGGAGTCGGGGTCTGCGGTAAAGGGTAAAGGGTAGTAAAGGGCGCGTTCGATAAAGGATCGCGCGAACGATGGAAGCCAGTCGAAATAACGCGAAATCTAGAGTAGAGCTCTCGACTGAGGTCCTTTCGACGGCGAGCTCTTCGACGGTGGCACCTTACGATCGACCTCCTCCTCACCGTTAATGGGACGGAGGTCGCAGGTCCTATTAACTACAAACCGCAACTAGACCGGGGTTCTAAGTAGACCCAATAAATTATATCGCTCATTAAGCGAGCCCCGCACGTGGGAATATTCCTTAATGGCTTCACGGCGCTACGCGGAATGCGTGCATCCTAAGACGCTTTCGCGTTTGCTAATTGCAATTTCGCTTGAGTGCAAGAATTGCGCCTGCCCCCCACCTTCCCAACCGCTCTCTTTCTCTCTATCTCGGACCCAACGAACCTCCGTACGCGCGCAACAAAATTTCCTCGCGACGTATACTTACGTTTCTCTTTAAGTTACGTAAAGGAGGGAGGACGCCAGTTGGAGCGGGAAGACAATAGCGCGCATTCGAAAAGCGTTGTTATCATTGACAATGGGGCTTTTGTCGCGGAGCTTTTCGAACATCGTGCCGAAACTGGATTGAACGGGCTCTGGTAGGAAGCCAATCGGTGCGAAGTAGTTTGTTTGTCGCGTGTTCAATAAACAGTGTATCGACGAACGGACCGAATAGGCATTTTGTAGTAATGTTTATTGCGCGATAGTTCAAAAGGTCGAGCGGTTGCGCATTCGTATAATTGACTGATTAAACGCCTCTGCTCTCGATCGAGCGCGATAAACACGGTCCTTTTAGATTCCACACATTTTTACCAAAATTTAATCTTTCCTCGTCGACGCATTATTCTTTGCCGCGATAAATATTGATATCGAATTCTTTACCATATCCGCTTCGAACGTTGACGTTATCAATATCAAACCCCAAAAAATAAAGAAAATAAAATATTCCTATAATTTGGAGTGTAATGGATAAAATCAACGAGCGTGTAAATAAAATGAACCCGAACGAGCGCCGACTATGCTCCCGGGGAACAAAGTAGAACACGCTCGAAACAATTAAACCAACGAGCGCTCTCGAAAGCGTCCAAAACACCGAGAAACCGACAAAAACTACACTCGAAAACAAGTACAATTTACCCCCCGCGCTACAGGCGCATTCTTTCCTGACCCACTATCGTCGATTTATCCCAAAGGGCAAGGGTAGGTGGAGGAAGGAGGCGAATAGCATTGGAGGCCCAACGATCCCCCCTCCCCCCCCCCCTCCTTTCCCCCGGCATCCCCCTCGTCGGACGAGTCCAGTCGATTGTCCAAGAGTGCGTGGAGGGCCGATTTCCGAAGAAGAGGGCCGTCGCGTCAGCCTCACCTCCCTCCATCTCGCCACATCTTTCGAAAAATATTGCGTACGGGGTGGTTTTCTCTCTCGCGCGCACAATCTCTCCCATTCCATCCCTCTCTCTCTCTCTCTCTCTCTCTCTCTCTCTTTCACTCTTTCCCTCGATACGCAGCCAACCTGGCAGGGAGGTTACAGAAGTTCCAGAGGGGAGACCAACATTTTTCTACCCCCCTCTCCCCCCCCCCCCTCTCTCTCTCTCTCTCTGGCACTCGCATCCCCCTCCTCGCGTCGCCCGAAGCACGCCCACCGCGGGTCGACTAGTGGGGAACTCGGTTCTTGATAGGGGACGCCGTCGATGGCTGGTGGTGGTGGTAGTTCCCGGTGGTGGTGGTCGCCGTCTCGGGTGCTGCTGGCAAGTAAAGTCTGACCGAAACGGCGCCAGTACTACTGTCGCCACCATCACGAGCGCAGCCACGAGGCCAAGTCATGGACATACTGGGTATGTCCGCTAAAACTCAAGCATGCACTACTTAACCGCTTAACTCTGCAATCTCGATTCGACGCGCGTACTCATCGTCTCGCAGTTAAACGAACGTCGCTCTTTCTTTTCTCCAATCGTTTCGCCGTTGAATCGACGCGTCGCACAACGGTACGACGACGGATCGATCGATCGATCGTTATTTCACGCGCCAGAAATTGGAGCCGGTCCCACCTAAAGAACAACGTCGCGTCTCGGGTGCCGTTTCTTCGACGGGCTTTGCCCCCCCGTTCCGTTTCCCGTTTCGCTAGATTACGCTCCTGTTCGCTCGCTCGTCATATTCCTCGTCAACGGAAGAGGAAACGTAGTCGCGATCGCCGCTGCTCTCGAAGGGGACTGGCTCCAGGGGTTGGAAAACTCGACTCGATTGTCGTTGCGACACTGCGTACCGACCGCCATCGGGAGTGACTGAGATTATTCAGGTACTGTTGATAAAAAGTATATTTTTGTCGGTGACACAGTTTTGTCGCGCGCACGACGGGTGCGAGCGAAGTTCGCTCGGGGGACTTTGTCGAACCGCGCGGCTCTCGCGAGTGGGGCGGTAACGCGCGCGTGCTTCCGGTTAGATCGAGAGTATGGAATTTTTGCAATTGTCATCGGGAGACGCGTCGATGAATGCGGAGGTTGCGGAGAAATTCTAATGCGGCATTTCTACTCGACGCGCGCTGGCTTTACTTTAACGTACGACGATATTTGAGCTTCTCTTAAATTCGTGAAACACCCCCGAAGCGATCGTTGTTTTATTATTTTCGTAAACGAGACATTGCACTATCGATTCGAGTAAACAGGAATTTTGCGCGTGTGTACTGTGCGAAGTTTATAGAAATATTTCAAAAGTAAATCTTCGAACAATGAGTTCAATTAAAAAATTGCACGTTTTATTACGATTACGAATCGTACGTTTTTGTAATTATAATGTTCGGTCTCGATTTGCAAATTTAAAACAGCTTCGCAATAACGTTATTTTATACGTATAATCCACGTTCATTTTATATTTAGTTAAAATGAAAAAAAAAAGTTCATTTTACGTTTGTGCGAGATGAAAGATATTGTACCATGTTTCCAAGGATATCGTTCGGTTAACAAATGGTAACTTTATTATAACTACGAGTCGTACGTTTTCCTTCGACGCTCGTATTCCTGATTTCTAGTTCCTTGTACGGCAGATAAATTAAAAGTATCCCTTAGACAAGCGCTAACGAGATATCAACTGCACTGCAGAGAGTTAAATTCTCAACGAAAATCTCCCCCGAGTTCCTCGCTCGAGACCAATAAACGTCAAGCTCTAACTGGGCTAATTCTTGTCTCGACATTGGTTGCAAAATCGAATTTAACGCCATCGACTTAGCGCGTTCCAAACAGGCTCATCGTCTCCCGAGTTTTCCTACGTAATTAATGTTCCCCCGCTGGTTAACCCCTACGTATCTCGCGTCTTTTTTGTTCTCGAACAAGAAACAGATCATTACGTCTCATTTACGATTAAATCACTCAAATCCGGTGACGCCGGAGCGTTAAAAAATGTATTCGTACAAAATATCATGACCTGGAGCATTATTTTATATTCTGTAACATTGCTCCTGGGAAACGCGAAATGTTTATTACGCATTTTATAACGAACAAACGTAACATTATTTCGATGTAAAGCGAGCATCGCGGTTTAGCGATAACGAATTTACGAGATGCGGTCCGTGACAAACGGGAAATTTATTTTTCAGATATATATAAATTGCACGATATATCTTCGTTTCGCGATAAAAATGTAGCTGGTATTTAGTTTACAATCCAGATTTTATTGCTTCATCCAGACTCTCCGGTTAAAACTTTTCTTCTTACTCGAAGTTATCTCGCTTTAGTGACAAATTATTAACTTTCGCTTAATCGGAAGGGACTACCACTTTGCAAGCGATAATATTAAATCAGATTTATCTTAATTTCGTGGCGCCCCAGTTTCTCGATCGACGAGGCGCGCAACGAGCGTCTCAATTTCGGATTCAAAGAATCGAATGTTAACGGAACCGTCGAGCCGTCAGAAAACTTCTCGGACCTCTTTATCCGCTCTCTCAAAGTTCCTAATATACAGATACCCACCTCGTTTACCCCTCCTCGCCTATTCGTTCCTCGGAGGGAAATTAAGAAACGTAGACTCTCGACCGCGGTTGACTGTCCGTTCAAAGAAAAACCAGGGCGTTTGCCAAGCCAAAGGGAAGGGAAGGGGAGGGGGGAGGGGGCTGGAAGCTTTAAGGTTCGTATTTCGAGGGAAGGGGGGTGAGAGTGGAGGGGGCGGAGGAGAATCAAAGGGACGTCGAAACGAATTTATTAAACCGGAACGCTGTCCCTTCCGCGCGACCGTAAAACGAGTTCCGCAAAACGTTTCGCGCTATTTCCTTTCACCGCAAACAAAACTGACACCGCAACCACAAATTCTCTTGTCGGTGCCGAAAGAGGGCTCACGAATTGCTCTCGACGCTCGAAAAATCGGTGACGCGACCTCCTCTCGAAAACGAGGGGCGTTTTCGTGTTTGCGTATGCAATCGTTCGTCGCATCTCGAGAGCATCGCGGCGCTGTCGAAACGATATTCCCGTCCTTGAAATGTAATTCGCTCCAAAATCGTCGGGATACGCCCATTCGCGTATGACCCGTACGACCGATACTGCGAGCAGTTTATTTTTCAACGAGTGTACAGGGTGTACGCAAATAGCGTGCAATGATACCGACGATAGAGGGATGATTCTTTATACAAAAATTAAGTCAAAATTGTCGATCTAGTTTTTATTGCCACGAGGCTCTGTTTGGGAGGAAAATCGATTTTGATAATCCATCGAGTACGAGGGTACTAGATTTGAACTTGCTCGCCGTATCTTTTCGCAGATGACTATTTTAAAGATAAATAAACGTTCCCTCAAATTCAAGAAGCGTGACTTACACAGAAATACGCCGGTTTTCTAAAATCAATTAGTCAAAAAGAAAGTTTTGCGACCCAAAAAATCATTCTGCAATTTCGACTTACCTTTAGTTTTTATGAGAATTCGTCGCTCTACCGGTCGCACAAATGTTCCCGCGTATACCAATACACATCGATGCACCCCCGTTGTATAACTTCCAACTATGAAACATTCAAAATGTGCGTTACGACCACAACGATACCGGTATGCGTACACGGGAAACTCTTCCGTTTCGCCTATTCTCTCATTTGAAAACTAAAATTCCGCCGTCGATGTTCTCGTCAAAAATCAAAACTTCCATTCAGTTATTTGTTTCTATTTAAAAAGGAGAGCTCTCTCGTTTACCTCCCGCGTCCGTCGCTCATTTTTTTTTTTTTTATTGGCCAATGCGACTCTTTGAAAAATTCAGCGAAATAACTCTTGCATAAAATTCCGGGGAATTATTAAACAACCGTGCTTTTATATGAATACCGCGCCCGTATTTGACTAATATTCAGTTTCTCAATTGACTCCATCCGCGTAGGGATAGCGCTATTTCATATAAATGCTTTTAGTTAAATCAAGCGTATCTCGCTAACGTCCCGTTTCTCAATTGAGATTCACCACGTAAGGATTCTGATATTTTATACAAACGCTTTCAAATAAATACGGAGGCATGCGTTATTATCGTTCTACTTCTCGACAGAGTTTTCTCCGCGTAACGATATTGATATAATATATGTACGTACAAATTCACAGACACATTTCATAAACGTTCCGTTTAGCAATTAATTAAAATCCTCCCGACAAGGATTCTGATATTCTACACAAACGCGGAGTTCTATTTTTACTAACGCTCCGATTTCTGAATCGAGGATCTCCCTGTACAGGTATCGATACGTCCGTATTAATTTTTCCTACCGGTGGCCCGAAATTACCACGCTCTCATTCCGAATTATTAAATATCATCTGACTAGTACTATTCGAGGGACGACTCCATTTAAAGTCACGCGAAGGTAAATTTACCTCGACTCCTCGACGACGGGAAAATCTCGATCACTCTATTAAACCAATTCGGTGTTACCGAAATAAGCCCGAGGGCGTCCGTGCGTATACGCTAGTACGAGTTTCCGTGACTGGTGTACTCGAAGCGGGAGGGGCGCGCAGTTACCCTCGTTTATTCATTGTGTGTGCAAATCGATATATTACAACGAGGCATAAATAAAGCGTTGACAACGCCGCCCAATATCTATCCGTACGTTCCATTCCGCCCGTGCTGAATCTGGTAACACGGCTGCGCGCTGACGTTCTAACTCCTTGTAAATTATTACGACTCCGCAATCGCATTTCCAACATGTACGTATGTTCCGTAGATGTCCGATAAATATACGACAGCCGGAGTTACGTTCAGCTTTATGTTAAACCGAGGGGACGCGAATCTGGAATAAGAATATTTGTCATCGGACTCTTACCGTTACATGGTCGCGGATAAAAAAAAATAGCACTGCGACGCGTTTATTTCCTTGAATCTCGAAAATCGATTTTATACAAAAAATCTCTCTCGAAGAATTTCAAACTTCCGGTAATCCATGATATCTGTATTCGTATCATTTAATATTAAAAATTGCCGGAACATGATTGCTATATGGAATCTTTATAATTGAATCGAAAAAGAAATCCATCGAGAGAAATGTAAAAACTTCGAGCCGCATATCTGATTCATATTCGTATTGCATTAAAAATAATGCCTACGGATTAAATCAAAGCTTCCGCGTTATTATAAAAAATGGTGACATCGAATCGAAAACCACGAAACGCAATACTCGGTAGCGATTCGAACGTACGTCGGACGAGAAGAACGGAATAGGGGGACGCGATCTCGCGATACGCGATTCAATATCGGTACTCATCGATCGCCGATAAACCCGTTTGCCGAAATGGTCGATAAAATGACAATTTCCAAGGCGCAACGCGCGTAACGGCGCAATACGTTCGACCCGGTGGCTTTCCCTCGCCGCGTCAAGAAATACCGTGCCAATAAAGCGAGAATGAAAAGCGAAATGGGAGAAAGAAGCGACGGAACGAAGACGACAAGTTGGATTTATCTTGATCAGACTACAAATTGCGAAGCGAGTGCACGCGCGATGACAATAACGAATGAAATTGTTCTTTAAACGATAGATCAGCTCGTGAGTCACGAGGTACGAAAGACATTACTTTCGAAGGAGGGGGGGGGGGGGGCGATAATAAAACGGGAGGGAAAAAAATGGAATGATTTATGAAGAAACGCGAGATAAAATAAAAGAGATACCTCTCTTATGAATTTCGCGAGACGCCTGACGAAAAAAAAAGAAAGAACTCTCGCAAAGATAATAATGGACCCTCGAAGACTTATCGTCGGACGAAGTCGGAAGATCGAACGAAGGCGGAAACGAGGGAAACACTTAGACGAAGCAAAAATGCCAAACGAGCACGTTTCTTTTTCTTCTTTTTTTTTCGTTTCTGCTTATTCCGCGAAGCTGGTCACGTAGCCGCCGAACATTTGCGAATACTCGCATGCGAGGGAATGCATTGTACCTTATTCGCGCATAAAAAGCGAGAATATATGGGAAGAAAGAAGCTTTTGAAATCCTGAAACTTGAACAGGATTTTCCATCGTTTTGTGCTTGCCGGATTTCGATACAGGGGATCGTCGATTCTATTTGTTGCTCGCGTTAAATTGCATACGCGAACGATATTAAAAACGAAAATATCCACTAAATTGCGATTAAGGGCGACTTCAATTTTATCGCACGCGCAAAACGTGTATTTTTTATCGTAAGACTAGCGAAAATTGCAATAAATATCGAATCGGCCACTGGGGAAATTTTTACGAAATCGACTTGTCGCTCAATGAATGAAATATTACGACTGGTCTACGTACATCGTGGTTATTTCAGGAGTGATGGTCGATCGCTCGTCGGACACTGCGATCTACCGACCGCGAATGAGAAACGAAACGAACCGATGGATCGAAATTATTCTCTATCGTCCGTATTCGCGTCGCAGGGCGATAACAACGTTAGCAAGGTTCGGAAATTCTGCGAATACCAGGCGAGATCGATAAACACTTTAAATAGCATTAATAATGGAAGCTTGTTTGCGAGAAAAATTCATTCCAAGGAAGCAGGTACACGAGAGAGGGCTCGAGGTGCCCTTCGAAAATCAACTTCTCGTTATTCACGGCCGAGATACTTAGTGTCGCGTCAGCGTAACAATTTTCACTCGTTCGCCTCGCCACGCGGCCAGGAAATGCGCCTCGTGTTTTCCTCGAACACGCGGGGAAGCGTAAAAGTTCGTTAGAAAAAAGTTCCTCGTACTGTCGCTGAAACTTTTGCACGACAGATTTTTTTAGATTTGTGTGTTTTTTTTTAAATTGACGATTCGATATCATAATATCCGCGAACGAATCATCGAAACTTCTACGAGTGTTTCGTAAAAAAAACAACTAAAAACATTAATAGTAAATCACTAATAAATGGTCCGTAAAACAAAACGATTAAAATATTAATAGCAAATAGTGAACGTACCGTGATAAATGTCCCCGATCTCTATTTTACACGAAATGGTATTGTTAAAGCTCATATTATATTTTGTATCTTCGCGTCTAATAATATGACCGTTGGAATTTTATTTTGTTTTGTTTCATTATAAAGGTTAACGCGTTGATTGACATAGGGTCATAGGTGGCCGGCGCGTCAAGATGAGCAGAAATACATCATTTAAATAGGTGTCACTATAAGTTTTTTATCATTACCATCGTTACTGCGATGGCGTGAAGAAATTAACGCAGTACGAAACATATAAAAATAGTTTCATTTATAGATGAAATATAGACTTTTTATGCGCGCATAGTGCGATGTGTCGTATAGAAACACTTCGAACAAGAAAAGAAAAGTGAAGAAAAGTCTACACAATATGTCACGACTTTTTTAGTACAGTTTTAATTAAATAGAAGTCACGAAGATCGACAATTTTTGTAGCGTATAAAAGTATAACAGATGCTCTTACCTGATTGCTGGACGCCCTCGACGAGAATGAAGAAGCGAAACAATCTGTTACTTATTACTTAGCAACGCGAAGAAACAATCTGAGATAATTGATAATTGCACAAAATAAGTGAATCGTGCGAAATCGCGGAAATGCACTTGAGCGCCATGTGGGTCAACGGTGAACCCCCTAAAGATAAATTCATTAAACACGATTATACGCCGAAACTTATCTGTTCTCTTTGATAACATGAATAAACCTCGACGGTTAATCGAGACGAAAGTCAGCCGACCCTCGAAAGCGACGTTTACGTATCGGGAACGATTCCGCTCGCGGGGCAGATTGTCCGGTGTGTGTTTCTCCTAGTTTGAGAGAGTTACGTACTCTTACCCCCTTCCCACCCCCCCCCCCTTTCCACCAACACCCCCCATTGCGGGGAACAATGTTATCCGTCGTGGATTTAATTGGGATCGCGGCGGAGACAGACGAGTATTGCTCCGGCCTTGCCACTGCTTTAAACCGTTGTATATTTGCGAATGTATTTCAGCGAAATGACTGGGAGCGCATCTGTTCGCAAAATCGCGCTCACCGCGAAACGCCGTCGACGTTTACAATGGTTTTTACGATGTAATACCATTTTTATCGTAGCCACCCCACGAATTACCTTTCATAAATTCGCACGTTATTCCAGCGCGTTCCTTGATCTACCAACGCGGGTTTGCGGCCCTCTGCGTAATTTCGCGCATGCCAGTGCGCGACGATAATCGTCGTAATAATCTTGTAACTGTAAATTCACGCGTACCGATGCGCGACGGTAATTGTGGTATTAATCTTGCAAGGGGCTTAATCTTACGGTCGTATATCGGAGTCCGGTTGACCCGGAGCAATTTCGATTTCTCGATGCTCGGTCGCTTCCTTTAATTGCTATATCGATAGTTTTTAATTAATTGTACGTAATCGTGCTCGGAATTGATCTTAAAGGGGCTATTAAGAACCAATCGACGACGCACTTTCGGGGGGTACAATGGAATGCGTATTGCGCGAAAACAAAGTATGCCCGGTGTATAATTCTATATTCTGTAGTCTATAGAAATACCGAACGCTCGTCAGTTGGAATTAATCGGGAAAAGAATTTGTACGAATCGTACGTTTGATGAAAATTTGGGGGGGGGGGGGCTGGCGCGAGTGTTGTTAATAATTAGTGAACCGAGAATTACCACGTTCGCGGGAGTGTTTGCATTGCAACGATATTCGTGTGTGCGCGCACGTATTTGCGAGGTTTGTCGGAAACGCATTTGTTCTCGCGCATCGTTGTTAAACGCCGAACCGTGGGGCGCTAAAGTCCGCAAAATGCTTCCTCGCGCAATTGTCGATTCGGGTTTGGTCATTTCGCGTTACATTGCGAAAATAACTAACGTTGGCACGACGCGACAATGCGCGATCGTAAACGCGAGACCCGTGGAAATATTTTTACTCGGGGAACCGTTGGCGAAAAGGAAATGGAACTAAAGGTAAAACAAAGAGAGAACGAGCTTCCTAAATGTTTTTCCGCGACAATTACGGAAAACATTGGTTTACGCTCGTATTTTTTATTATACACGACGGGAACGTCGAAACGGCTGGTACGCATTTTCTATTTTTATTGTTAAATTTATCGAAAACACACAGCTGGATTATTACAACGGATGGGACGTTAACCGAAGGTATTGGATCGTGTCGCAAAAATTGTATTTAACGAGTGGAGCGTACCGAGGGTGGAAAATTTAATTTGTTTAACGGATACGCGTGCACCGTGAAACGGGAAACGAATTTCATTTTTTTTTTTATCCGTATCAATTCACTTTCGCCGGTAGCGTCGTAAATTGCTCGTGAAGAATTTAGGCAAACAATTCAAAAGGGCGGACGCTTCTTCCTCCATCCGCGCGACGTTGTAAACTAACGGTATCCTCTGTTTTGTCACTCCTGCATCCGTCCGCGACGAAATTGCATAAACCGTGGATTTATCTTGTCTTGCCACCGACTCGTACACGCTCCCATACATATTTCATTCCACCCACGAGAACAGCTTAATCGCTTTGTACGCGAAGCAAAAAAAAAAGAAAAGGAAAACAGATGGATTACCGCGGAAATTGCGGTGGAAGGGCGGAGAACGCGAAGTCTCGTATTGCGTAACGCTAGATGCGTCGGACGTAAACAGTGGAATATTTCTCTGACAAAAGTACTCTCGTATAATTCACAGAGGCGCGCTCCTGTCAGAAAAATTGATAGCTCGCAAAAAAAAAACTAGCGGGTATCGAAGAATATCTCTTCTCCCCGTTCTCAATTTCGCCGTAAGACTAAGAATTCGCGATACCGCTCGCATCGTTTACCGCACAATTCCTGACGTTCGTTGAGGAGTAGAGGCGTTCTTAGAACACGCCTAACTTCGTGGGATCATCGTTCACGAGCACGGAAACTTGAGACGGCGAACTTTCAAGAATTTCCGACGTGGAATTCGAAGTATTTGAATTCCACCGTAGTCAATGCAACCGACATTTTCGTCCTTAATTACGCGACGTTATTTTTATCGCCCACGCGACACGCTTGCTCGGGATATCCGTTTATGCGTGGCGTTCGCAAGATATACATATACAGGATAAGTGATCGAGAAATAAGACTCAGAATTGTACCAAATCTTTGCCCAGATACTGCTGACAAAGATCGTTCATGGAAAAGCTGCCCCATCAAATTTAAAGTTCGTTATATTAATTGGACGTTGTTTAGTTTTGATCAATTATGAATTCGAATTTTCCTATGCCAGTAAATTCAAAGTGCATTTTCACCTATGCATAATGTGGAAGAAATTAAATTTAGGAATTAAAAATTGATCGATTCGGTGAATTATAACTACGATTTTAATTATTCCATGAATAATTTTCAAATAGTGGATTTTAGGGATTCAAGGTTTACCAATTCAATTAATTGAAAGGGCACTCTTAATTATTCTATGAATAATTCTATGAATAACTCAAATCATTTTTAATGACGGGATCAAATTTTATTATTTAAATATTCTTTGCCCAATTAAGTAATCGTGGATAAACTGGTCAGCCGCGTGGGTACCGGAGGTGCGTGCAATAATTCGCTACTTATCATGAGTTGCAATCTCCAGCGATGCTGCGGCTGACCACTTTAACCACGACGTATTATCGTATCTTTGGGACCTGAAGAATTAATCGATCCGACGGAATCGATATTGCATCTCGCGTACGAGAAACTTAAGTGAACGCCACCCCGTACGCAAAGTAATCAGGGGGGAAGAGAGCCAACCGCGGGGGGTTCTCTTCGAAGAATAATCAACGAAGAATAGTCTGGCGCTAATTAACAGCTTCCAGTCGACGTTGTCGCTTTACATAAATATGCACTCGCAGTTGAATTTCGAGGTAATTAATGACCGAACAGGCGTGACGCGCAAAAAGGCGAACGTCATCGGCGGGCGTCGGCGGCGCTATACGGCCTGAATCGGAATTAATTTGATTCCGCCAACAATAAAAGCTAATTACAAACGTGCGCGACGACGGTCGCCGCAATAGAGCGCTTCGAATCGTTATCGCTATTCAGGAAACGCCCGAATTATCTCTTCGTGCCTCGATATTCCGGCGACGCTTCTTCCATCGACGCGACATCGTACCGTCCACTCGAAGGAACGGACGCTCGAATTAATCGAATAATTTGAAAACAAATTAACGCTGCAATGAATCACGACGGGCAGTCCAATTTTTCGCTATGCCGAATGAATAATTGCCACGTAAATTGCATAATGGATAATAATTTATCGGTATAATGGTAAATTTGCTCTCGCGAGCGGAAAGTGTTAATTTGCCAAAATGAGATATCACGTCGCGAGCGTTCGGCGATTACGAGGATTCGCGCGAGTCTGTGGAAATATGACGGTGTCGAATTAGAATATTAACGCGTCTCTCCGACGTACCTGTGTACGCAGCGCGACCCGTGTCGACTAGGGCATCGAATAGATTAAAGCGCATCGCGGTTTTCCCGTTTAACGTCTCTGTTCCCGGTAGTTCGTCGAACTTGGCAGATTTACAGGTATCGCAACGCCCAGGTGCGTGCAAAGCGTACAATTAGAATCGCCTAATCGTCAGATCAAAGCGAGCCGATAGCGTTCACGCGAGAGAACTCGGGGAACTATACAATTAATCGTACGCGAGGATTATCCTTATCCCAACGCGGCTATAATTCTTGGCGTATTTTGTTCTCGGCCGGAATAGCGGCGGTTCTTATCGACCGAGCGATATTCGAACGTAATTTAAAAATGTTATCTATTAATTGCAGACGCGAAACATTTAACTCGGTCCGATAAAAGAGGAGATCCGGCGCCGGTCGCGCACGGAGCGGGGATAATTTCGTCTAATATCGAAGAACTTTGTACGTTATCCGTTGTACGTTATCGTAGATATTATACCCGGTGAGGCATTTAAACCGGAAACGCTGAAACTTCTTCGTTACTCAAACAAGCGTCAAGAAACTGCAAGGAAGAAAGTATGGCGGTCGACGAGGGTAATAAAAGTTACAGAAATAAATCGCGTGGTGATTTTATTCCAGAGGGGTTTTTTGCGTCCAAAAGTAACGGAGATAGTCGCACGTTTTCATTGAAACGCCACAGCCTGTATATTTCGTGTAAACGACGCGTACGCGAATACATTGCGCGCACTCGGCGTACTCGTTTCTGAATGTTAGGTCAACGCCAATATATGAAGCGTGCGCTTTGCATAAACATCGGCAATCTAGTTACCGCTGATTATAGGGGAAGGGCGGGGTAATTCGAATTCAAGGATCGACGATCGATCGATCGGCCGACACGCGATTCGCCGTCACGCGTCAGACATGGATGAACTGCTGAGGTTTCCCTTCGACCCGACCCCGACGGTTATGCGTCACAAAAAAAAAAAAAAAATAGAGCTTTTACGTGCACATGCTGGCCTACTTCTCCTTCCATCCGGTTAGGGGTTTCAGCATTCGCCTTTGCTTGCAAAAGAGACCCTCGACGTCAGCGGTTCCCGAGTCACAGCTTTGGTCAATCGTAAAAATATTCCTCGTGCCTCTCCGACTATTTTCCTCCGTAGGAAACTGACATCTCGGAGGTGAATGAAGACCTATCTAATACCTATCTTATACCTAAAAACTACCGTGAACGGTAACTAATCTGAAAGTAGAAAACAAAATCTGTTTTATAAATGTCACGTCTTTGTCGCACGGTTCTTCGTTTAAAATTTGCTTTAATGTATTCAGCAAGGCCGCGTTTCGTTATTAGCGTTTTCGAAGACAACGTTTACATTTGATCGAATTCAATGGAATAAACTTAGCCATTTTGCCGTCAACTGTTTATCCCGGGAATTGTTTTAGCGTCAATTAGTTGGCCGGTAAACAGTCCCGAGGAAGAACTTCGAAGGAAACGTAAGCATTAACTCCTTCAATTGTATTCGTGGAATGTAAAGTTGAAGTAAAGGTATTTCGAGAGAGGATCGAGATCAAAATGTACCTTTTGCGACCGTTTCCCTTATAAGTCCTCGTTATATTTGTAATTTAAATGCAGAGTGGAGACAGGTTTATAAAGGTTGTTTCGCGTAAAAAGGTATTCTCTCTTCCTCCCCCATTTCTCTTTCAAGACCCAAGAAATATTTCCTCGACTAACCCGGAACTCCCTTCCTTCGGAGCGGACCTTCCCCAATCGCTCTCGTCTCTCTTGCCTTATATTTTTATTCTATTATCGAACAAGGGAAATTTGCATAACGCAATATCCACGCGAGGAGCGCAAGCGAAATTTGCAAAACGACAAAACAGCATTCGTCGCACGTACACTCGCGAAACGCGCGGGGATGGGGCTTGAATTGCCGTTAAAAATTACCGGGTTCATCAAAGCGACGCAAAACTTTACCGGGAATAATCGAAAGTACCGAAACGTGATTTTAAAGGTAATACAAAATTGCCAGTAATTATTTATTTATCCTCGCGTATATCGACATTCGTATCATTAATATTAAAATACGCTTAATAACAATATAAAAAACATCTGAAATGAGTGTTTTCCATACATAATTATGCCTCATCAAAAGTCATATGATATACTATGATGATGTAATCATTAATAATACAGTTCGAAAAATTCAATTGCGCGGAGAGAAACTTCCTTACCATATTTTTTTTGAGACGCTGACGATTAATATCATTTAGAAGTTGTTTCGTCCGAATTAAACATTTCCGTGCATTTCCGGCGTAAGGAGAGTGCAAATAACGTGTTCACGTGCCTCGAGGTTACCCTTCAATGTTGAGTCTCAAGTATTCGCTTCTTTGTGCAACGTATTCTCGTCGCTGGTCAGCCAGATGCTTGACCTACTCGTGCTTTGAGCTCGTGCACTCGAGCTTTATTGGTGACAAGGTCGTGAAACGTGTCGACATCTCTTTCACGATAGCGACTACCGTTAAGCGTTATACGGGACGTTTTTATAACATCTTGACTCGCTTTCCACCGTCGCGCGTGTATTTCGTTGGCGCTCATTAAAGGCTTTCGGGTTACGCTACAAAATATCTGCGAACAAAAAAGATGAAAGGAAACTCGGGAGTTAATTTTACGCTACTTTTATTTTCCTTTTTCTCAAGATTTATTTATGCGTCGAGGAACAGCCGGGCAGGGTTTTCTTTTTTAGCGATCGTTAGCCCGGTCTACTCGCGTCGCGACTTTCCCCGCGGTTATATTTTTATTTACGCGCGTTTCCGTATTTTACGATGAGATCGTAATTGCTATAGTTCTTGGGATACTGTAATTATGTCAATGATTCTAGAGCGATCGTGGGAATATTTTCTAAGATCAATTGTACGTTGTCCGGAAGAAGCGATATTTTGAGTTAAATTCGATCGAAATAATTCCAACTTGCACAATTTTCGAGTTGTTTCGCCTGAACGAAGCTCCGCGCAGGGCTAATGATCCAATGAACAGTGAAACTAAATCAAGGCTATTAAGCCGTCGTTAACGCGAACTTACGAACTCTTTTCCTCGCCGCTACGAGGCAGGTACTTACGGTAATCAAGCCAGTAGCAAACTAAAACAGACATCTCCCCAGACCCTTCGGTACTTACGCGTTAAATACTCCATTCCTATCTCCCGAAAGTACCATCGATTGCCCCGGGGTCCCTCTTAATCAGCTCAAAACAATCCGTCGTCTCGAAACGGATCGCCTCGTACCGAGAGCTCGGCACGACTTGCCAATTTCACGAAAGTACAGAGTACTCGAAACAAGTTGTCGGTTTGCGATCCAACTCTGCTCGTCGGGATCTGACGAAGAGGTGTGGGGGGGGGGAGTAAGGGGGGGGGGGGGGGCACGGAGAAGTAGCAAGAGAAATTAACCCGCTATTGTGAGAGCCGAGACTTCAGCCACTGCACCGAGAATACGGAGGATGATCTTGCGCTCGCGAGCAAACGAAGTTATCGCGCTGCAGTCAGACAGAGCGATCCAGAAATCAATAAGACTAATTCTACGATGTGTTCTGAATACAGCTGTCCAACTTCGGTACACTTCTGTTTTCTACTCAGTTTCTACGGTTAATTACGCGACGGGACCTGCTTTACTAACCCCCCCTCCCCCAACCCGATTCCTTGATTGAGAAATTGAGACCCCGGGAAGTTCGGGTAAATTGAGTTGGATGTGAGTTTAGCCAGTTGCCTTACGACTTTTCTGTCGACCGTGGGCGAGTGATATAGGTCGGCGATAATCTCTACGTTGCTCTAATTAGATATTACTAATTTAGCGATAATTGGTGATTGAAAACGGGAGAAATTTATATAGAGACAAATATACCCCGTTATTAATTATCACCATCGTTTTACGGTCAAATATCCGAAAACGAAGATCGATAACTGCTATTTCCAAAACGATGCTGGATTTAATAGTTAATCGTGACGCGTGATATCGTTACACGATACGACGCAACGCGACGCGTATAATCGAATTTAGACCGTAACCACCCATCGACGGCGAATGCGTGTGCGTAGATGTGGGTAGTTGCTTCGATGAGAAACGAAAGGCATATTAAATCGAAACGAGGGAAGGGAAACATCGTACTCCGCGCGCGTCGCGCGCTGCAAGTTCTGTGGATAGAGCTCTGGGCATGTAATAGACTTTCAATTTTACGTCGACAACCTTCGCGTTCGATACAAGGGTCACTAAAAACATAGCCAATAATATCGCTCAGGGATAAGTCAATTTTACGTCAAAGAAGCGCCGTGCAATTTATCGGAGGTAAACGATCGGAAATTATTTGGGTGAAATATAAATTTCCAATGAACCGATATCATTTTTCCACCTGGATTAAAACGTATCGATATCGCTCTCCACGGGCGCTGCTGGTAGCCGTTATAATTCGCGACTCTCTCGCTTTTGCGAATTTCCGTACGGATATTAATCGTTCGACTACGAAGCATTGCGATCTTAATATTGGCAATGTTAACGGTATCGGACCAAGTGGAATTTTCTGTGAGAAATTAAAGCGTTTCGTTGCATTTTAGATTAACGCGATGGTAAAATCTATTAAACGTGTAATATTCAACGCGTGATATATCTGTCTTATTAACAAACACATATTTCGTTAATTAATCGATACGATTACCGTAAATGTGCAAAATTCTAAACTAACTATTTGAAAGTCAAACGACTTCCATCTGCGATTTATTTCAGAAATATTTTCACTCGCACGACGTTGAATATGCGCAATGGCGCAGATTAGTCAAATTACAGAGAGAAAAGAATCGCGAGAAATAATATAAAGCCAGACGGTTTGAACGTTCGCCGTAACGCTGACTAACGGCGCAGTAGCGACATCAGTCATAAGTCGGCCCACTATCTCTTATAGCCTTCGACGAACCTGCACTTCGGTTCGTCCATGCCGTGGCCCATAAATAACGATAGCCCATGAAATATTTCAATCCGGGAACACGCGAAATCTCGAGCAGCACGGACGAAAGCGATCGGTCTGCGTCAGTGATATAACCGAAGTAACGAAGGGAAGATCTTGCGTGCCATTCTCATTGCACATCGCGTTTCACCGATTTTCACGCGAAACTTGCTTCCCGAACGAAGGAGAAAGAGATATATTCGCGCGCGGTTGGAAATTATTGGCATGAAATCGAAAATTACTTCCGTTCCGCTCGACTTTCTTACCCGTTGGATATCAATGTTTCAGTATTTACATTTACCCACGTGTGTCTGTTCGTTGCAGAACTTTTCATTCGACGTAGACTCATTACTAGGTAGAATTTCTTAATAGTACGAAATAGAAGTAATGGCGAAGTAATAAAGAGTGGAAACAACATCATTCTAATTCCCGTATCGGGGACGAAATAAAGCGAAACGCTTATCGAGGGATCGCGTTGATAACAAAGAACGATTCGATTATTCGGTAATAAACGATAAATAATTAACGATAACGGGCAAACGTATTCCACGACATCGTCGACGCGAAGAGGCTCTCCGCGTCGGCACGATCGAAACTTGGGAGATTTGGTAATCTCTGTTCGACACGGGCGAGATTTACATACCGTACGACCGGAACAATCAAAGTCTCCGAACGGGAACCCCCCCCTTTCGATACCCTTCGCAACACTTCCGTGAGTGGAAGATCTGATACGCCCTCCTCGATCTTCCTACGGGAAATGAACAACCGGGAACCGCCCTCGGCGATTCGGCGGGAGCGTTATTTTAATTTTAAGTGTATCCACCGAAAGGACGATAGGGAAAAGTTGGTCAGAAAACAATTTTGGCCACTCCCGTTTGCGGATTTTTATCGTCAGGTTTTTGCGGGCAGTGTCGAGAGGGTACCACTCTCGATAAATATTAATTTGAGGAAGCGTCGGGACGCCCGTTTAAACGCCTCGTACCGTGTTACCTACCGTGAACGAGAGCTATCGTTAAATATCGAGATTCGTGTAACGGAGGGCTATATAATTTGCACCCAGTAGACGTGGATACAGAATTAAAATATCTTTCAGGTTGAAATGAAGTTACGCGAGATGATAATTCGATCGGACCACAAAATGGATTTTAGTTCCACTGGCCACATGGAGATAGCTCTGGGTGGAAATTACTCGAAAATTGATTTGCTACCGTAAAAGCGTTGCACGACAATTAACATTAACGTTCTCGTTCCGTAACGACCGAACGCGTAACGCGAATTCCATTAAACAAACGCGATCGAGGAATCCGTACGGGAACTCTGGATCGAAGGGGAACGCCAGGTGCGCCGATCGATTCGAGAGGAAATTCTGGAGATGCGGTTAATTATGTCGGAGTGGCTTAATCAAGACTACTTGACTCGAGCTTATGGCAACCGTGACGCTTGTTACATCAGCGTAAACGTGTGAACGCGTCACGCGAGTGTCAGATTACTCGCTTCGATCAGTTATTGATTACTGATTACAACGGGACCATTCGAGACAACGGGACCATTCGAGACAACGGGTTGACATTCCGCGGACGATTATCGTATCGCCCCTGGTTATCGGCATGCCAGATCGACGGGCGCATTTTTTGTATACTCCCTCGACCAGAGCGTTTTATCGTAATTTTAATCGTTCTCGTATATATTTACGCGTCGTGTATGGTTTTTGTATCTAGAAGAATAATTAAACCAGGGATAGAGAAAATTTCTATAATTTGTTGCATAGAAAAGGTATATGGACTCTAACAGTTTTCTTAAATAGGATAAATAGGTTTGACGTTTAACAGCGTTTTGTTAAAAATGACGTTTCGGCTTCGTTGGAATTCGTATTCCCCTAAACGTTGAATGAAGAAATCGTCGGATACTCGATTAAACAAACGTGCCGAAAGTTTACGCGAAACTCGGAACACCGGGATTTACATGAAAACATTGACCTTATCAGAAGTCGCATTAAACTTTCAATCCCGGGCGTAAAGTAGACAAAACAGGTAGTCGCTGTAAACATTACTAGCCGTAGTTCACGATCGCTTCGAACGCTCTTTCGTTCATAAATCTCGACGTCAAAACTTATCTTCGATCCGCAGTCTCGACTCTCGCGCAACAACGAAATAGAAAATTCGATTACCGTCAGTTACGAACGAAGATAATTGTACGGTATTAACGGGTTTAATTAATTTTACCGTGAAAATTTATTTTCAACCTCCTCGTTTAAGCGTTATACAGGATGGAACGCTCAAAATAATCAACCTCCGCAACGTGCACGTTTCTGAAAACACAAAATACAAATATTTTAGTCTGTCCGTACCGTCTGAAAAATATATCAAACTACGTTTTTCCCGTTGAACGAAACTTTTACCCGAGACAAAGTTTCGAAAAAAATCCGACAGGCTCGTTTCAAATGTCTCACTCTCCGTTCCATACTCGCTTCGTAATCGCTCTTCCCCGCCGAATCGATAATTCTAACTAAATTTCGAGCAGCGAGTGGTAAGGTTTAAGTTCGAAGAAAAAGACGGTAACGGGAGACGTTGGTCGATATCGGGTTGAAATTTATAGTCGAAAAGCGGAAAGGAACAGCCCCGTACCAGGCTGGTCTAGTTAACAAGATTGATGTGCCCGAACGGGACCACCGCACTCCTCAGAATGGATCCTCAAGGTGGTACGAACCTGCAAGTTCGATGTCTGTTTGCATTAACGTCCGACAACGAAGTCATGTTTTATGCATGAACAGAAAAACGTCCAGACAATTTGTTCTTGCCCCACGGCACGCTTCGCCGAGGACACTCTCTCCGTCTTTCTCTCTTTCTCTCTCTCTCTCTCTCTCTCCGCTCTTTCAACCCTCTCCGATCCTTCCTTTCCCACCTTGATTTAACTTATTATCATTCGTCGAGATTCAAGGTAGAATATCCCGGGATGTGGGATAGCTTTCGAGGGCCATTCGATGCCGCGTAAACGGCGCGCTAAGTCTCGCCGAAATAATTCTCCGCGAGCGAAATTTCGAGTCAGAAAAGTCCGATTTCGTTGCGCCGCGAAATCCGATTTCGATGCAAATCGGCGCACTCCAGCCGTAGTTTTCGACCGTCCTTTCGGGATTGTACCTCTTTCGATGAAACGCGTGGATGGGATCGGTGGGATAAAAAAACTTGGATGGAGCTGATCGGCAAATCCGATCGGATGTACGCCGTACGGTGGAAAAGAAGATTTACGAAATTTTTGCGGCATCATCGGGAGCTTTACATTATTTGTAACGAAAAACGAAATTTGAGAACCCGAATGCTTTAAACTTCATTCTCGAAAGAATCGATTGAAATGAGGGAATGCAAATTTTTTCGTTGGGTATTCGATGTTTTTGTCAATTATTAACATAACATTCGGCTAGTTCCTGTTCTCTTGAAAATTCTTAAATATAATTAAATAAGTTACGGAAACGTCGATAAGCATAATGTTGCCCGTAATAAAACCAGGGTTGGCAAACGAAGTCGAATCGGAGACGGAGACACCCAGGTAGGGAGCGAACTGAAGGGCCAGCGCTATAGTCTCCGTCTCCAAGGAGCGAAGTCAGCTCGGTGCTGGAGACCTTAGCGGAGACTAACGGGTAGGTATCCGGTGTCGTCTCCGGAGTTATCTCCGCTAGTGCCCCTTGGACTGCCGTATATACTTCCCAAAATACTTCCGTGGCAGCGTCGAAGGCAGGAAGGGTCTACATTCTCCTGCTGTCAGTTGCTGCTGTTAGCTTCGCGTCATAGTGGCAACGGTCGTTCTTTCTTTAAAAGTTTCTATTAAAAGGTTTTTTATTCAAAATCTTTCAAAATTACGAATTTATAAAAATAATACGAAAGCATTCGTCTCTATTTTCAATATTGCTTCTTTTTTATCGGGTTTTTATCGTACAATCAATAGAAAGCGATTACTCGATCTGAAAATTAATATATAATTAGCACAGAAATACCGCGCTTATCGACGCATCCTCTCGGATAAATAAATTATCGTAACATTTTAGATTTCGAATAACGAATTTAAGTTTTGAAGAAATCTTTTTAAGTGTCCGGCAATTACGGTCATCCTAATTCAGTTATGTAATTTTAATCCAATTATGCAATTCTAATTTTTGTGTAATAGTATCTTCATTATAATGATATCAATATTATTGTATGCAAATGTTATGCGATTTATAACTATACGAATGCATTCGTCTCCACACCACCATGTCAGTGGGATAATTGTTTGATAACGGCGTAGGGTGCTAGTATTGCTTCTCCGTCTGCGTGAAAATATTTGAGAATTGTAACATTACAAGTTTTATGGTTTTATACGTGAACCGCCAATGCTGTATAAAGCCATTGCACGTGTTTTTGACTTGTCGCAGTTTTCGGGCCTAAGCCGCTCATGACTGACTTTAAGCCGTTTATTGCGTTTAGTCATACAAGCGCCATAAAATTAGTTTCTGCGAATACCGGTGTACGGTACGTACATTATTTTACACAGGTAAACAGCCTTTTGCTGATACTTTCATTTGACTTAAATTATTTTCTCTATGTTGTTTTATGTTAGGGCTTAACCGTTCTGGATTTTAGTCGAAACCCTCTTATTGTGTGTCATAATGACCGTGTTATTGTTATACTATTCAACCATAAAATCTAGGTCAGCGCATTTTGGCGCGGTCGTTCCGGGCCCACCTTGCCCGAGAAGGTGCCTGCACTCTTCCTCCTTCGCTTCGTCGCGGTCGAACATTTGGAACATAGCGGGACTGGGACGAAACAAGGGTAGGAAAGAGAGGGACTTATGCGGGAAAATTCGACAGGGTAGACTCGCGTTTTGCCGACTCTCGTACCCTGCCTCTCGACAAAGTGCGAGCGCGAGGGAGAGAAGGGGAGAAGGAGAGAGACGTCCACCTTGGAGCGGAGGGCTACCTGAACGGTAATAAATTCGTTATTCAAGATCTAAAATGTTACGATAATTTATTTATCCGGGAGGATGCTTCGATAAGCGCGGAATTTTTGTGCTAATTATATATTAATTATATATTAATTTTCAGATCGAGTAGTCGCTTTCTATTGATTGCACGATAAAAAACCGATAAAAAATTGTACCGTAATTGTTTAAACTTAAAATAATTACGTTACAATTCCAAGAAGAAGCAATATTGAAAATAGAAACGAATGCATTCGTATTATTTTTATATACTCGTAATTTTGAAAGATTTTGAATAAAAAACCTTTTAATAGAAACCTTTCAAAATTACGAATATATAAAATAATTTGAATGCATCCTTTTCTATTTTCAATATTGTTTCTTCTTGAATGAACCCTGCGCGATTGATCGCGTCTTCGCTTCTGTTGTGATCCCATCGTGTTCTGTGTATTGCACAACGAGGTGGTTGTTGCAATAACTGAACTTCGGAGGTTTAACAAAACAAAACTTAAGATTTTTATTCCTCAATATAATATAACAATTTTGAGATTCGACAGAAAATAGTAATCGCATGTGCACCTTTTTCTGTGTTCAAAGAGGTCAAAATGGGTGAAAGATTGGAAATTAAACCGAAATTAATTTTTCATAGGCATTTCTGTTCCCGATATTTCTCTAATAATGCAGTTATCAATTCCTTAGACAAATAACTTGTGTCGCTCATAATTTATGTTGATATACTTTGAAAAATATATAATGTAAATAACGTGGGCAAACTGCGCGTGAAAGACTGCTCGTCTTTAAAGACGCTATGAAATAGGTAATTGGCACGCGCGATAATTGTGTAGAAAATCTGTCCGATAAACGCGCGTGTTTTATTTACGTTTACACATACGTTCTGTCGCGCGTGATTCAACATTCTCATCGACAGCAGGAGAATGTAGACCCTTCCTGCCTTCGATGCTGACACGGAAGTATTTTGGGAAGTATATACGGCAATCCAAGGGGCACTAGCGGATATAACTCCGGAGACGACACCGGATACCTACCCGTTAGTCTCCGAAAAGGTCTCCAGCACCGAGCCGACTTCGCTCTTTGGAGACGGAGACTATAGCGCTGGCCTTTCAGTTCGCTCCCTACCTGGGTATCTCCGTCACCGATTCGAATTCATTTCAATTCGTTTGCCATCCCTGAATAAAACACTACGGGCGAGACCCTTTTAGATTCAATATCAATGAAACCCATCAGAACTATGTACTGCAAAACTTTAAAAAAAAATACAATATACGTTATACTTGGCAACTTTGAAAATAAAATCAGGTTGTTTCTTCTGCTTCCGCGAATGCTTGGCTCTCCAGACGGAACTCGTGCGTGCACGGCTAATCATACGGTTTGGTATACCTACCTGCAACCGTTGTCGATGCAGTACTTTACACACGTACGCTACGACGGGCGAATGTGCGTGCAACACCTAGAAATTGGACGTGCACGGATTACGATATTTCAAGCAGCGAAATGGGGTGGGCGCGATAAAGAAAATCGGTGGAATAATAAACTGTTCTTTCGTTTACCTCGTACATACGTTGTTTCCTTCCCGCGTTCTCTTGGCTACCTTTATCGGGGAATAAAAAAAAGTACAAGAAAAATGTTTCCTTTCGCGTGGAGAAAGATTACTAGCCTGTTAATAACTGGTGCATTTGTACGCGAACAAATTTCATAATCGAGTTTAACAATGGATCGTTTATATCTCCGCGAATGGACTAACAATTTAGCAACGTACTTACCGAATGTACGAAAGGTCTTCGAGAAAAGATTTTCTCAACGTGAAAAGGTGGGACCGACGAATACTCGGTCTCCGTACATTAACCCGCGAACAGATGCAACTGCCGGTACTGCGAAATACCGTTTCCCAAACGCGAAAACGGGTCGTCGGGAACATCTGTGCGGCTCCATGACGCGTCGTCATCGGAGGCTAATTGAATTTGCATTTAACCGAAATTTACAGCAACCGCTACTGCGGCGGCTGCCAAATTAAAAAAACTGATCCTGCCCGAGGAACGAAAACACCGGCTAAAATCCATTTCTCTCGGAATCTCGGCTCGCGTCTAGCTCTAAACCTATCGTTAAGTTAATCTCCGCTCCGTCCCTCTCGCAAACTCGCTTGCAGTATACGGAGAATCGATGTTATCACGCGTCATCACGCAATTCTGTTTTGAAGTTGACAGTTTTATTTATAACGCGTTCTTTGCGTCGCCACGTACAGTTCGGATCGCCGACCGAGGCGCCTAAATTGTTTCCCTCGACACGCGTGGAATAACCGTCGATCAAAATTACTTTATAGAAATTTATATGATTGCGAGAGCCGGGTGACTTTCGCATTAAACGATCGCGTTGTAATTTGTGGGTTTTGATTAACGTTTCGGCCGGGGACGGGAGCCGAGAGATATTTAGAAACGTATCAAGGATGTTCGATGAATACGGTACTTCGAAATTACCGTTTGATTAATGTAATAACTGTTTACATCATTTATAGTAATACCGAACTTTCTTGGAATAACGTTGGGTATCTTGAAACAAGAAACGATTCGTCCAAAGCCGCGACAGTGGTACGAGAGTTAAATGGTCAGACAGCGTCCAATTGTCGCGCAATTTTAAACATTCCGGATGAAAGCGTCGTTCACGCGAGCACCGTGGGGAGGGGGGAGGGGTTAAGAGGGATCGATACAAATCAGAATTTTAAAAACATTCCAGCGGAATGTTTTGCTTCGCCAGTTACGCAAAATTCCCCGGTTACGTTACGCGGGAATATTTTTCCGGAGTAACTCGGCGTGTATCGCGGCACGAGCTTGCGGCTCGCCGCGCATAAATTTAATCGAAAAAACTCGTTTCGATTTCGAAGCTGGCGGACATCGTTACCGAGCTGCATTGATCGGATCTGCATTTTAACTGGATTTTACAAGACTTAACCACGTCATTTCGATACAGACGACGTAACTGGCGCAAACAGAGAGGTAGAGGAAAACGGGAAAGATGGAAAGAGAAATCGAACAGATGCGAATACACGGTTCAGCGACAAACAATCTGCCATCCAATCACCGGCTCGGAGAATGTTGCACCTGATGGCGAAACAAGTTTACGCCGATTTCAAAGGAACCGCCGTAGACAGACCGAAGGATAGAAATATCCTCCGTTTTCCTCCCCCCTTCCCTCTTTTGCTCCCCTGCCACACGCATCGCCCGGTTGCCCGGTTTGGCCGGATTAAGGAGCGATCGGAAAATCGCTTCGACCGTGAAAACGAGCGGATTACGTCCTTAGAACTGTATTTTCTAATTGACGAGAGACTTCCAGAAGAACGCGAAAGAAAGCCCGTGGAGCGGAACGATTAACCGACGCCGAGGTTGAATTTCTAAAAAGGTGACGATGAGATTGACAGCGGTTACTTTCGATCAACGCGTCTCGATTAACAACGGATTATTTTGTATGCTACTAAAATTTATTTCTAACATCGGCGACGAGAAACGAGTGGAATCATGACCACGTAGAAATGCCCCAGAGTATTCTCTGTATTCCGCTCATAAATTTGATTCTGTCATTTATGGTCCCCCATTGGTTAGAAGTTTTGCCGAGCCTTAACG
Organism: Pemphredon lugubris; assembly: GCA_933228935.1. NCBI lineage: Eukaryota > Metazoa > Arthropoda > Insecta > Hymenoptera > Crabronidae > Pemphredon > Pemphredon lugubris. The sequence goes on along the minus strand of OW121817.1, from coordinate 51,772,300 downwards.
GACGATCGGCTTCACGGGAAACTTTAATCGTGAATTTCATAATTACGACAGTTACGTTTGATCCGCGTAGCGCAACTAACATATTACCATGTAATCAAATTTATATATAATCGAGGCTGATGTATTTGAATATACATTACCGAACGGATGAGCGCAGACAAGTGTCTACATCCCGCTGATAAATTTCCGTACGTCATTTATCGTTCACGTTAATCGGAGAGAAACTTCGCTCGACCTTAATAGCCAATCGATTCCTCAGGATCTTGTCGCGATACGGACGCGATAACTTCGACCAGCACTTTCAATCAACGTAGCACAATTAACGTGCTATCTTATAATCAAATTTATCCGCCGCGTCGATGGTAAAACATCCCCTCGAGCGTGTACCCGCAGAGAATTCTCCATCTTCCGCTCGTAAATCCCCGTATGTCATTTATCGTCGCCCGTTAATTAGTAGGGGCTTTGATCAGCCCTGATAGCCAATCGAGTATCTGGGTCAAAAAGTGGCCCTTAATTCGCCCTCGGGAGAACCTTGTACTCGGTGCAGGTTAAATGTCGTGAATATCCGATCGACCGCCTTTCATCGCATTTAATTCACCGAGAAAAATATATCTCTGACAGTGCGACGGAGTAGAGAAAGAGGGGAGTCCGATGGAGAGGGGGGGGGGGGGGAGGTACTCGATCGATTTAATCCGTCGGATTTGTCCGCGAAGATATTATTACATTCCAGCGGAACGATAGAGTCTCCGACGAGGAAGCTCCTCGACTTCACTTCCGGCGTAATACAAGCATCTTACCAGAGATAGATGGAAGGTTCCAGATAAGACAATTGCATAATGCGATCGGAGAGAATAAATTTTCTTACCCGGAACGAATTAATCGAACGTCCGCGAAAGACCAACCGCGATCATTTTCAGGATTAATATCTGGCGAACCGCAACGTTTTTCGTCATTTACCCGGGGCGTGTCCTTCCTCGCGAAATTCTCGGACGACTTCCGGAGAATTTCATTTCGCCGGATAAAAGTTTTCAGGCCCGCATACTGGTCCCTCCCGCGTCTCTTATCTCGGCGGACAGGTGGAATTCGGACTATCCTTGGTGAAATCAGAAGTCTCGGTACGCTTGGACAATTTTAATTCTGTAATATTCAAAATAATTCTAACTCGTGTCGTTACTATTTTTTATTTAGTTTAACTAATCAACATCGGGTTCCTGTTTATATTCCCACGAATGTACGTCGTAACGATCGAAACGAATCGCTTTGGACGTTTAATTGAAAATACGCAAAGTTACGTCGGTGAAAATGTATCGGAATTGATTAACTCTCGTTGCAAATACAACACGCGATGGGAGACGGGAAACTATTGACTCGTAGACAGATGCGATACAAATTCGCGTCGATCTCCTAATGACAGCGTTTTTACGTCCACCCTGTCTGACTCCTGAATCACTTTTTCAACCGCCAAAACTTTTATACCGAAGCGAATGTATTTTCTATATTTCCAACGACCGACGATATTCGCGTAATTGGCCCCAGCCCGTACGCGAGAGCGACGTCACGATGCAACGGACTAACGCTGCATTTTTGCAACGCGGTCGAGATGTTTTACAACTCAAGTTTGTCGGATACCTTTAGACGTCACTACAACGTACCGTTTGTCGTTCCTTTATTCGTACTCCGCCCTCGTTCCCCGAGCGAACAGAAAAGCTTCCCATTTCGTAAGGAAACACGGAGGATCGCGAATAATTCTGCTGGCTCAGGATACTTATTAATATCGCCAACAAACGCGATGAAAAATATGTCACCGTCGGGTGAGAAAGCAAAGTGCAATTGTACCGAAAGACGAGCGAATCATATTCGCCGAATTAAGTTAGCGCCTCGCGACTTCGTCTTCCGACGTTTGAATTCTCCAGGCCATCTCGGTAAAAGCTTTTCTTTATTAATCCTTGCCAATTATTCTGTCTTAATTGACAGAGACTAACACTGTTTAGCACTCTGGCGCGCTCTTTGAATTTTCACGTTCCGGCGCGACAATGCCGAAGAAGTAAAAACTCGTCTCACGTTAATGAATTCAACTCCACATTTACACCCCCCCACCCCCTTCCAACGTTTCGCGAGAGAGCTTTCGACCAACCCTCTTTCCAAGGAACCCGCGACCTAAAATTGCGACTTTGCGACTGAATAATTTCTCAACCCCCCCCCCCCCCCCCAGACTCGGCACTTTGGGGGAGTATTATTTTTCGAGTTTCTCGCCCCCTTAGCTGCGTTACGCGGTTGACGTTCCGTCAATTATAATTACTTTCGTTGCGCGTCTTTGTGGGGAAATAAAGGTGAATTTTAAAGTGGGTTCAAAAGGGCTAACGGAGCGTTCACCTTATTTCGTTTAAACGCGAGTGACGAGGGAAAAATCGAGACGGTCGTCTCTACCGAACAAATTCGCGGATCGTTGGCAGTTAGAATCGCGAAAGGCGAGTGGGGGGAAAAGAGTCGAACGGAGAGAATTTCTCGATAAAGCGCGTCCCCGATCGATAGCTCGGTGACTCGAAGTCTGACCCAAACGCCATAGCTTCCCTGATTAATAATCCCTGGAGGCCCGCGAATTACGCGACTCCGTAATAAAGGGGACACCCGATGGAGGAAGAGGTTCTCTCGAGATTACTTTTTTCCTTGTACCGACACGCGGATGATTACTGATCGTTATCGAGGCCACGGTTGTTCCCTTTACATCGCGCTCATCGCGAACCACCGTGTTTTCTTTTTTTTTCTCTCTCTCTCCCGCGTTTTACGGCTTTTCAACGGAAATGCGTTGCGTTCCTTTCGTTTCCCGCGTGGGCCGCGAGTTTTTATTTCAAGCGGAGGTAAAAGAGAAACCTGGATGACTTTTGAGGCGGGATCGATGCACCGGCGTGCGCGTCTCGTTTTTGTATTTCTCGAGGTCGGAACTTATCGTGGAAATTCGCTTTGAAAGTGGCACGCTTTCCTCCCGCCTCGGTAATTCCGTACAGCGGGAAATGATTTTTTTTTCCGCTTATCCTGGAACCCAACGCGGTACTTTCGAATTTGCCGGAAAAAAAGTAAAAAGGAGAAATAGAACGGGATGTAACCGCGCGCCTCCTCGGGCGAAATATTTTAATTATTACCAGGAGCGTGCGTCGATGCTTCCAAGCGGGAGCTAAAGGGGCCCGTAATCATTAAGATTACTGGCACAAAAAATTCCTCCGTGGCTGAATTTCGCGTTTACGTCATTGCGCGTAATGATCCGCATCGCGGACTCGCGGAAACAAAAAGCTCAGCTACCGACTCTTGGCCTACATGCGAATGCAGAAGAGCGAGAGAGAGAGAGAGAGAAATGCAAGAACTCTGCGTCGTTCTCGCTGAAATATCGACGGTACGGCGAATGACTTGGTTGTGCTACTTTCCAATCATCGTCGCTGACGAATAAAAAAAATCCAGAAAAACCCCGCGTCTCAACTATCTTTTTTTTCTAATGCTGCTGACCCAGTAAATATTTCATAACATTTCCTTGCATTTAGACACGTAATGATTTAATATTCTTGACTTCCGTTTTTAATCTACTTTAATGATAGTTCACGTTTTAATTTAAATTTCTCAGCTTATCGACGCACGAATCAGCTCGCAATGGGGGACCTACATAATTTATTATACTTCACGCAAACCGGAAAGTTTTCCATCCTTCCGTAAATTTTAAAGGCTCACGCGATTCGTTATTCGGAATACAGTTTAATCTCGTTTCCATCTAATATTTTGTTTTACAACATTTTTCGACAACATCGAGACGTTGAGAACGTTGGACCGAATCGCGGTTGAAAGAACATTCTGCGTTACGGTGAAGGTCTGTTCTGTAGAGTTCTATCGAACAAACGTTTGATAAGAAAATGAAGGTCCGCCTGGACAACGGGGGAACCGACGATAGTCACTGGTACAATTATTCTCTCCCGATGAAAACACCGAAATCCCCGACAGACATCAGGATCGTTTCACCTGCATTTACTTCCACGGCCAAGCGATTCCGACGCAATCGTTCGTGGCGAAAGAGACGACACGGTATTCGCGGGAATGTCGGTGCAAATGACGGCGACGCCTCCGTCGCTCCATTTGTGCACCGTGGCACAATCCTCCTCGTTTGCTAGCTATTATAGTCATTCTCTCGTCGTGCCACTGCACCCAGGAGACGACGCGTCTCGCGCAGATGAGGCGTATCGTTCTTAAATCGAGGCAGTAGCGAACGCCGAAGCGCCACGACGCTACCACGCGTGACATTCGGAAAACGTACGGGATAACGTTCCGAGCCCGTTGGATAAAAGTGTTGCGAAAATGCAAAGGGACGAAAGTAGCTTTGAAATCGGGAGAAGATACTCAACCCGAGTACCTACTACCTTTTAGTGAATTAACCCATTTACATCGTATGGAAGAAGGAAAAAGGCCGTTACTACCAAATATTTTTTAAATTATATTTAAGGAGAGCAAAATGAAGCGAGTATATGTATATGCTCCGATGATAGCGACCAAGAATAATGCTAACGATGCAAATGGGTGAATATCACTTCCGCCTCTTCGTTTATTTAACGTCGCGCCAATGTTCGTTTAGATTAGAGGTAACGGAAGGGAAAATTTCTACGTTTGGTTTCCAACCCAAGCATTAGATTCAAGGTCGACACGAGAAAGAATTACGGGAGGATGAAGAAGTAGAAAATCCTGAGACAGGCGAAACAAGTAAATTTCATTAAAACCGGTATGATGGATGAACCGGCAGCCGGATGGATGGATAGATAGAGATATAACTGTACTTTATTACCACCTCCGGAAAAGAATTTCCAAAGACACGGTAACGTAGGAGGAACGAGGGTGCGGGGTGGGGGGAAGAGGAACGATAAATAAAAGATAAGTCAAGAGCTGGGTTAAGTTAATAATGTAAATGGACTTGTGTACAGTGACTACACGATAAAAGAACTTAGCGCGTAGATAAGGACAACCGAATGACGAAGCGTTGGAGACTCTCACGAGTCATCGGCATAATTAAATTACCCGGCTAAAATGTCCGCCGGACACGGCAATGGGGTGAGAGAAGGCGAAGGGGACAGGGGACAGGGGAGAAACCTAATCGACGCGACGCGCAAATCGTCTGTTCGCCATGATTAATTCCCGAAACATTTCCCGGGCAATAATAGATTGGAAATAAAGAGACTTTCAGCGGAAGCTAAAGTCCATGTCGAGGGAGGGGGGAAAAAAAAAGGATTGGAGGTGTCGGGGAGGTAGAAGGGTTGAGGAATAAAAGCGGAACGAAAGAGAATGGATGTCGTCTCTGGCTCGGACTTCAAAGTACCTTTCCAGTTCGTGGAAAGCAGTCCTGCGGGAAACAGTGCAAATAGAAAGGACGGTGGAGGCGGGAGTTGGAAGGGGGGGGGTGGGGGCGGGGAGGGTCCACGGATAGGAGGAAAGAAAGAGAAAATGGTAGACGGCGCCGGGACAGAAGTAGTATTAATTTCCTCGAGCCCGGAGGTCCTGGCACATCATTCTCCGGCAGACAGCGGGAAAGACGAATCCCTTTTGCCTCCTTTCAACCGAGTCCGTCTGCCTCTTCGATATTGCCAACATTGTGTACGCTGGAATTCGCCATTCTGCAGACTCAAAGCGATCGAGCTTTACGTAATAACGAGCGCGTAAATCACCGGGCTAGCTTTAAGAGGTAATTTATTGTTCGTGGAACGTAACGCGCCATTCGCGCAGCAGCCGCTCGATCCCCGATCACGCCGAGAGAGAGAAACAAATAAAGAATCTTTCTTATTTGCTCGAGCCGCGTTTTGCATGGACCGGCTGGTCGTTCGCGTCCCGACGCTACCAACGTTCAAATCCTTTCGCAGGTGTTCGAACGTCCAGTCACCGCGTTGTCACGGGTACGGTTTACGCGCCGTGACGATTCGCGAATTTTAAAAGTGATTTGTCATTACGTGAAACGTAACGACCTGTTTGCGCGCACTGTACTGCGAGAAAAATCATTCTATACGTTAACGCCTGACGCGCGGTAACATTCCGGCGCTATCAATGTTTAAATGCGTCGAGAGAGTGTCCGTATATTAATTAGAATCCGTGCACGTGTTATCGCGAGTAGGGTGTACACGCGCCGAAGTTAATTTAAACATTAGGTAATTTATCGTCCCGAGCAACGTAGCGCGCCAATTGCGCGCAGCTGTTCGAATCGTATCGCAAAAAAATCATTCTACTCTCCGATTATATATTATTTGGCGCATACGTTATCGTTAACGCGTCCGGCATACGCTGAAAATTCGCGAATGTACAAAACTCAAAGCGATCGAGTAATACGCAATGAGGAGCGCGTAAATCACCGGCGGGCTTTAAAAGATAATTCATATATATTTAACGCTAAGCGCCGGAGAACATTATTGCAAAATAAACGTTCATCGTTCCAGTCGGAATTATAATAATAGTATCGTAAAGCTTTGACGAGTACAACGTAACATACTTCAAATAATTATTTCAAAGACAAGTCACTTACCTAATTATTTCGGTTCATATAATTATCAGGTATTCTGCAATTTCGGCAAGGTGCACCTTCGCATTCGACCGGCAAACGTGACCGGTGTGCACCTGCTTTTTGCGCTTTACATTTTAACATTTCACGAACAATCGTGACGGGTTTCACGCGGAACGCCCGTTTGGTCGACTTCGATTCTCTTCGAGTGCCACCGTTCCGCGCACAAGCAGCGCTCGGATTTTGAAAATCTATGAATGCGAAAAAAACCAAAGAGTGGGTGGGGGAGGGGGGGGGGAGTGGAGGTGGAAGGTTTGTACGAAACCTCCGATATCACTCGAAGCTGGTTAATGGAGCCTGTCACACTCCAGTTCGCACGGTTGTACATTAAGGATGACGGACGTGTAAACGAATAATAACACTCGTGTGGTGAAACCCATCACTCTCGAAGTCCGAGCTGATCGAAGTTTAAAAATTGCAGACGCGCTGGTGAAAAGGAAGTTTTATCGGAAATGAGTGCAATTGGGCTCGTCTGTCTGGTCGGGATCACCGCTATGGTGTACTAATCAATCATTATTGATTTTCAGAATTATTCGGTACTTCGGCTTAGATTGAAAATTGATTTACCTTTACTTCACTACCATAACGGGAGACGGGGTTATGGTAATAAAATTCTAAAGCGGAATGAATACTTCCATTCGAAACGAGGGGTCTATTTTTCCGTATTGATTCGTTTCTATTCGACGAAATGGATTTGTTATATTATTTATACGAAACTGGCGGGGTGTTCTTTAATAATTACAATGTCGTAGGATTATTAGATGTAACGATATAACTGTAGATAGCAAAGTCAACAGAGTGGATCGTTAAATATAACCCTCAATAAATAGTTTCAGGGTTTTCTTAAATCATTAGAACGTTGTGGGTTTATTCAACGTAACGATATAAATGCAGGAAGCGAAGTCACACGAGTAAAAGCGTTAAATAACATCCTAAATAAATACCCTTTGTTAATTTATTATTAATACGATAGCAGCCGCTGGTGCAGAACGAGGAATTCCGCGGGACGCGACTGCGGCCGTTTAACGCGTTTAAGATACTTTGGTACGATGTCGCTTTACCAGCTATGATATTCCAACACGCTGGAAAGCTTTCGACGAAGAAAACATTCGAAATATCGCGTTAGTGGATTCGCAAACAGTTCTATCATTTCCTTCTAACTTGTAGGTTGAGGAGGGTATCGTGTTACTCCGTAGCAAAAACGAAGGAGCGGATGTGTTTTCGCCGTAAACACGATTTTTCCTCGAGAATACTCACGGAGGATTCCCCTCGTTGGAGGAGTAATAGGCAGGGAACTCGTCGGGAATCCACTTAATCTTTCGGCAAACTAATAAAACTTCGTTAAGACCCGCCGGAGCTACGGCATTTCCATCGGCGAGTGCGAGCGAACGTCCCGAAAGAAAGGTGGGAGTTGATTTTTTTTTTTTATTCCAATTAGCAAGTCAAAGACCTGCCGTTAAATACATCGACGCGTGTCTTTAGACTACTTCGAAACGTCGTTGACGTACGAAACCATTTTCCTCCGGGGAGAGAAGTTCGATAACAAATAAATATACGTAAATGTACAAGTAACTATCGCTATACAGGGGCGTAACTAGGCATTTAGGGACCTCGGGACAAGGCGCAAATTGTGGCCCTTCGGGGGTAAATAATGAAATATATTTTTCTGGGACCTTGGGGGCCCCAGCCTAGTTACGTCTCTGTCACTATGCCTAAGCGTACTACAATGTCGCAACGCTTATTTCAAGTTTTAAGCGCAACACCTGTACGAGGGGAAAGAAAATCATAGGTGTAACGTTTCCAAGTATTTCTTACGCGTTATGGAAAACTCGGTTCCTTAATTTCAATGGCGTCGAACCTGCAATTAGGTACGATCGTTATCTCCGCGTTAAAGGGTTTGCGTTGACATCGAGCCAGAACACTTAACAGCTCGATTCCCTAGGGTTTGCCGTTCGCTTCGCATCGTCTATTATTGCGGCTAATCACGAGCTATTTGTTTATGCACGTAACCAACGATGACGGGAAACCCTGCATCGCGAATAATACATGAATAGCGCTGAGAAAAGGGAGCGCTGCGTCGGTACGATCCACGGCAACGTACGTTCGTGGTCATGCGTTAAAAACGTTTCGTATGAATGCACGTTCAAGCATCGTTAATTTTTTAATACGAACTCCGAGCTTCAAAATGCGATTTTTTTAAATTGTAAGGACACAAAAATTCTGGACTTCAGGATTTCTTTTCTCTATTAAGATTTAGAAGACTCGCTCAGTTTAAAAAACATCGCCCTTTCTATATTTTTTTAGTTACGTTAATTTAAAAAAAATTGTATTTTGAAACCGTGCGTACAGAGGTTCATACACAAAAAAAACGGTACTCCATTCATGATTTAAAAAATTTCAGACCCGTATTACGCGTTGAATGAATAATGTGGGCCAACGTATTTCGAGAAATTAGTAGTACGCTTAACGTGCGTCGAATTAGTCGAACCGCTGGAATAATGCGGATTAGAAACTCGTATCACGGTATCTTCCGAAGGGAACGTAAATTTACAGGAAACAGTATCGTCGTTCAGGTGATTTACTGTGTTCATCCCCATGTGTAAACCTTTAGTTTCGCATCGTTTATTATCTCAGCAGTTTGACCAGGAATATAAGCAAGGGAAACCCGACTGACTGAACGGTCACGAATAAAACACGAGTAAGCTTTAACATTGGTGGGAATGGTTTAATCTCCTCAGAGTCATCGATTAATCAGGCTAGTTTCGAATACGGAAGAAGTGGGTGGTAGGGAGGGTGGAGAGGTGGAATAGTGCAAGGGCAAAAGTGGATCAATGGATTAAATTGTTTTCTCTCCTTTCGTGTTTTTCAGGAGCGGTAGGTGGCGAAGGCGGAGACGAAGATGACAAGGAGAAGGAAGAGGAGGCCGAGAGGGAAAGGCAAGAAGCCATCAGGGAGGCTGAAGAGAGAAGGAAGGAGAAGCACCGTAAAATGGAAGAAGAGCGAGAGAAGATGCGACAGGAGATCAGGGACAAGGTAGGAGAAAATTAGTTTTTGTTTATTTCTCTTTTTTTATGGGTTTCCAAGATTTGGCCCGCGAAGACGCGGCTCGTGGATCGCAGAATTCAGAGTACAGACGTTTTGTGTATCGGATTCATCTGATCCGAACTAGTTTCGATTTCTCGATGCTCGTCTCGTAAATAATTAATTAAAATTCATTTTAATGAATCCATCGCCATCTTTCTCGTTATTTCTTCGCGTATAATAAGTATTCGGAATTTTAATTGGCAAGAAATTGGTGTCCCCTGGACCCGGTATTCTGTTTAATTTTTTTAAATAATTTTAGACACGATTCCACGATACTTTTGCGATGCATCGCTTTAAAATGCACCATCTAGGTTCGTGAATTTTTCAATTCTTTACTTACGGAGCGTAATCTATAATTTTGAACCACGAGTCGCATCGGGGGCTGCGCGTGATCGAAATGTAAATCGTCGAGAGATCGAGACTCGAAGGAGTCAACGGCAGGGTTTTTCGATCAATAATAAAAGCGCTGCATCTGGACGGGAGGTTTTCCGTGGACCAGGCATCAAAGAGGTTTCGTTTAAAACTGCGCCGGTGCACGAATGATAAAAAGCTACGGACCAAAGTCTCGCGCCTATTTTCAAATGTATGCACGTACCTCCATGCCACGCATTCGGAAATCCAAACCCTCGGGGGCACGTAAGACATATAACGAATATCTCTTGGGAGCCAGTAAAACGTTCGAAAATTTCAAAGCTTTCCTACTCCCCGAATAAAGAGACTACGGCAAAGTGAATATTTTTAGACGATTCTGGAGAACCTAATGCGCTGCCCTCTGAAAAGTACTACTCGAATAGGGGATGGAAATTTTGACGAGAGGCAACTTGAAAAGGAAGGTTGCCGGGTCCCGCCGTTTTTGACGTACGCGTAATTAAGTATACATAGATTCGGTAATAACGATTCCGACCGATTAAACAAAAACGTAATTCAACGACGTGAATTTCACGATTTAACCGCGGTGGAATTATTTAAACTCATCGTTTAATCGCGGGAATGATAATTTAACCACGGCTCGGTTATTTAAATTCATAATTTAATAGAGATTAAATTGTTTAACACGTGGCATTGAAAAACTTGCGCTGCAAACGGAATAAATACATCATTGATTACTTGAAATAGTAATTTGATCCGAGTAAAATTACGATTTCTCTTTAACGGACGTTGACTATTACCCGCGAATCCGCTCGGTCTTAATTAAATTTTTATTCCGAATTTGCAAATGGATCTTCTAGTCGGCCCCAGTTGAAACGTTTCGCGTCACTTATCGCAGACGCGTTCTTTCGGAATTATGGTCTCAGACCGAACGATCGCGGGCGTTTAGATATTGCAATAAATTTCGGAGACACACGATTTCCATTATTCTCGATCTTTGAAACTGCTTTTCATACTCTCGGAAACTGAACACCTGGCTTCGTTTTGTCGGCAGTTACGCCACGTCTACGTGATACCGCTGTTACCGTCGGATTCTATGCTCTTCCCTCTTTAGAACGAATTCCATCGTCTGTTCGAATATTAAGCGTTCTTTTATACCTCACGATTACGGGAAGAAACGAAGCTGCCCGTCTGCGAAGTAGTTCTCCACTCACCCATCGTTTTATGGATGTTTAAACACAGTTTTCGCAATAACGTTTTACTATCGCTTAACGCGACAGATCTTTCTATCCTCTTTACCTTGGATACTCTCAGTGATCTCATCGTGGAGTTATTTTGTACCTCTCGCCCATGCGACACTTCGTAGTATTTTAATAATTGAAAATAATTGACAACGTTTCGAAATAGCCGTTTTTCAATTATAGAAACTGACACTTTTTTTTAAACACGATAGGGTTACCTACATTTTACCTGCTTTAAAAAATTCCCAACGTCCACTATTTTTCAGTTGCAATCATTGAAATACTCTCGTTTCGAAGCTGAACGTTTCCAGAACCGTAGAGAAACAAAATCATGAATAATAATGGGTAATTAAATCGAAACGTACAGCCAAGTACAACGTGTCGTTCCTTTCTTCGGGAGTGCTTAATTATCGATGCGAATATGCACGCTTGAAAACCATTAATTAACTCCCCGTACACCGGCTGCAAATACATTTTAATTTCAACCGCGATCTCGACGAGGGCTAAAAAATCATTACCGGTTATTATTGCATTACACGTGAACTCTTCCATAGGAGTCCTAACCACTGGCGTGTCGTGCCACGGACTTAATGATAGGTCACGAACACGTATGCTAATAAACGGTTATAGTAGGGCGAAATTAGAATTTGCGTGGGACGGGTCGAAGCCTCGCGTTTCGAAGTCTTGGGAGTAATTTTGGAAGTTTTGTCGTGTAATCAAGCGTGAAGAATATTCGAACCCCGAGGCGCCCGAAGCGAAGTGATTTATTTTGAAGTGGAAAACGATACCTTCGGAATTAATCGTTTGAGGTTCGTTTCGTTGTGAGCGCGTTAACGCTAGAATGGAATGTTGGGTGAAAAGTCAACTTGTAATTTGTGTTTTCGCGATACTTTGGTAAGTTGGTTTTGCGCTACTTTGCGCGGTTCGAAGAACTCGATTAAGTAAACTTAAATACTTTCCCGAGAGACTTGCGTCTCTTTAATCGAACAGCGAGGCCTTTTACTTTTTATGGTGAAATCAGGATGCGAGCTTATTTAAAAACGACGTCTTAAAACCGCAAACGCTACTGCAGGCATATTTTATAGTAACAACGCTTACGATGTGCAGCACGAAAAAAAAGAACTTTATTAAAAAAGGTTCGCTCGTTATGGCACACCTGAGACTACAGACGATACACGGATACACGTTTCGTTCAAAAGACAAAACGCGATGGCTCATCATTCTTTCGCGCGCATTATTAATCCACACACTGTATAATACATGCGTCCTGCAATACTGCCTACATTACTACCACGGTTTATCTTGGTATTGCGAAATAACTCTATCGCTAGCGGTCCTTCGCTAACGTACGTCGCTCGTGCGATTTCTTTTTTAAACTCGTCACCGTCGAGATACCGGGAATAGTTACGATTTCCAAATTCCCCGAACTTCCATCGTCGATACAGCGAATCCTAATATTCGCGACCAGACTGATTTGACTGCGCCGTATCGATTCCGTCTGCAATTTGCATCGTCAATAGGAAATAGCGTAATTATCTAACGAAGCTGGTTTCATAATTCGAACTCCGACTGGACCCCACCACCGTGTTTTGTGAGCTGCAATCACGCTAATTAGTAGCTACCATCCGACGATACGTGACCGTTTGATCAACGGGCACCGTTGTTCGCGTACCTAAACCGCGTATCCCGTAATCGGTGCCGATAATGACGGTAACGAATAATTCTCGTCGCGCTATTATTTTCGCGCGGTGCTCGCGCGCGGTCTCTGGCTCGTTCCGAGGTACTCGCAAAAACACTTCGATCGCGAACAACGCGCGATAATGGCCGAGGGTTCTGTCGGCGTCGGGGCACGAAAAATAGCGTTCGTTAAACGTTTTGCCGTACCCGTTACTTTTAAAGCTGCTCGTCGATTAATGCACTTTTTTTGGGGGGGGGGGGGGGAACTTTTTTTTTTTAGTAAAAAGATACGGTTCTCCCGAGAGGAGCGAGAAGTACAGAGAGTTTCTGAAATGGTATATAAATTTGTTAGAGACATTTCGAAGCTCGGAAGTAGCGGAAAGAGGTCGCAAGGAACATTTTCCACGAACGATCCGTTCGCGACGGTTCGTCTTGAATTTACGGCGTGAACGCGCCTTAACGTAATCGCCCGCGCGCACCCATAGAAGTTATTGTGATGTTCCACTTATCGTTAGAAGACATCTTTAATATCTCGTATTTCGCGCTATAACTTTCGAGGCGCGAAACGGGTTGCTATAAACTTAGCGACACCGCTTTAAAATCGTCCTGTATCAAACGAAACGACCCAAGATGTGTGGCCAGTTAGATTTCACGGCACTTCAGTTTCCGCAAAAACTTTAATTCCAAGAGTGGCATGATATAAAACAAAGCCAAAGCCGTCCCCGTTAAGTCGGATGAAAAATCTGTCATCCCGAAAGCTGCTTATTGCTCAGCCCTCGAAACTAGACAGTCTGAGCAAAATTTCATTTCGTAATCCAGGAATAAAACTTAGAGCGTGGTACGGGCAAACGTACGCGTTTCGGGGGGAAAAAAAGTGAGGAAATCGATTAAAACGAAAAATGCGCTACTTCGGAATTCCTGATGGAGCTTCGCAATCACAGGACAGGCGAAAGGGTAATTAACCGGCGGTTCCTTTGTTGCGAAGAAAAACAAAAAACTTGGCGTCTAATTACGGGAACACCGCTCACGGAATAAGTTCTTTCGCGATGGACGAGTTTAAAGGCGCGGCTTACGCATTTGCGTCTCGGGCGAGTGGGGCGACAAGAATGGTACCGACTTAAAATGCAAATTTGGTTACGAAGCTGACCGTCGGCACGGTGAACGGTCCGTCACGTTCTCGGAGTATCCCTGCATATATTACGCATACATATATAGATATAACTATAAACATGCCCGCCAGGAGTACACGCGCGTACAGTGGGTCACAGAAATTTTCACCCGTCTCGCGCGTGGTAACGTAAATCTAATTATTTTATAGCTAGTTCCTCGGCTGCATTAACATTCTTTTTCACTGCCACCGCTCTCCGGCGGAGAAAGTGTAGCGTAAAGCGCAATCTCTTTAACTTCTGTATCTCGTATTCGAGATTCCTAATTTCGTGGATTTTAGATTAACTCTAAATATATAGGTTGACTCTGCAGTTCCCAAATTGTAGATTAACCCGAAAATTATAGAATTTCACATTACCTCGAAATGGATTCCAAAATCAACCAACCACAAATTAATTTCACCGTTGTCAGATCAATTCCGAGATTAACCGGCGTAACGATTATTTAATATTACACACCACAGTTGCGCGTGTCGCGGGTAATACGCGTTAACGTTAAATTATTTTATTCCGTGGCTCTCGACCGTCTTGCGAGTGAAATTATTTCTGCGACCCACTGTACGTACTTACACGGAGCTTCTGGCGCACGAAATAGCGCAACGGTTTATTACGTGGGCGTCCATAAACCGAGTGGACAAAGTGCCAAATAATTTTCGTTAATACGTCCCAGAATGTCGTGCATTTCAGCATGCCCGTAAAAAGCTTTCCCGGATAATTACGTATGTACGAAAGTCCTACGCGGACAAGCGGAATTCATCATCGTAAATGCCGTATCGCGAACGCTCCGTCAGTTTATCTTGCGTTTCGTTATAAAACGGAAGGCCGCGAGGGTTAGTTTGCTTATCTTCCTGGAAGAGGGGGCGGATGAAAATGTTTGTTCGCGCGAATACGCGACGTTTCGCGTATTCAGGCAGTGGACAAGTTTGCCCGACTTTTCGCGGCGCACGGCAAACACCGTGAAGCATTTATAGTTCTACCTTCAAACGGAATTGTTTATCGGCAAACGGTGAAACAAAGGTGATCGTTGCGCGGGAGTCGTACTTTGACGGCGCGATGAGGTACAAGGATTTCTTCGTTCCCGGTATAGACGCGTATAACGTTCGTCGCGGGGTTGGGGGTGGAGGTGTGCTGTGAGGCCAGGTAAACTGAAAACAGTTATTCCGTCATTTTATCGTGGGAAAACTTTGACTTTTGAAACGGCGGGAGCGTCGATTGAAATTTCCACGGTACCCCCCGGTGCGTCGCCGCGCCGTACGAGAAATAATGAAACGGTAACGTCGAATTTGTTTTTAACCAATTTTCCGCGGGAGTTTGTAATGTTTTCAATTGAGTCGCCCCACATTTCTGGATGATACGATTATTATTTTTAATAACTAATATTTCCGAAGGGATTTGAGATCTTTGAGTTATCTTCAATTTACAAAATCCTCATCGCGAGTTATCAAGTTAATAGAACAAGAATAAAATATCAACGCGTATACCATTGAAAAAAAAAAGATCGTAACTCTCTCAATTCACGCGCTATTCTAACGCTGTTAATTGCTTTTTAACGCTGAACGTTCAAAGTATCGTTAAAAAATAATAATATTCGAACGCGCATCGAAGCGAATTGTTTCTAAACGTTTGTCCACTGGTGTACACCGTGCGGAATCGTGATTTCTCCGTACACGGCATTCACCGAAAACTACAATGCCCTAAGCCCGGAATTTGAAAACGGTTTCTAACGCGACCGATTTACCGTGAAACAAGGACGGGGGCTGGGGCCGAGGGAGCCCGACAACGACGGCGGAGGGTGGAGGGGGTGGCGGAGGGGGGACGGGGGTGGAAAAGGACAAACAGATGTCACGCGAGATCGTACCATTGTCGATCCTCGTGTATTGTTCTGTCGGGTCGTAGTCAACGGCGCTGACATGACCCAGATGGAATCGAGGGCTCTTACGGAAAATAGAGAAAAATTCGTGGCGATATGCATTGTATGTACCACGCGAATAACACTCGAATTCGCGGCGCGACGTCGCGCAATTAAATCTTTCAGCGACGCGTTTCCGCGACGAGTGGCAAACGTAAATCCAGTTTTCACCGGTGCGAACGATAAACATTTCTTTCGCCGATGGTTCGACTATGTCCGTGAGAAAAAAAAATATGTCTCTCGATTGGTGGAGATCAATGTTGTTTTGCTTTTGTTACCTGCGCGCACACCGTTCGTGCGATTCTATTTTTTTTCAGTGTATCAATACACAATCGGGGTAAACTAAATTTTTACCGACGACGGCGCTTTCGCGTAAAAATTTGAAATGCAGTTCAAAGAATAATATCGGTAATATTATTCGCATTCCATTTCATCAATTATTTTCTCCCTTTCGGGCGTAACTTTTTTTCCCCGATATACGTTTATATCGTATGAATAAAATTAGCACCGCAAACTCGAGACGGGTACACTCGAAAAGTTTGATCGCTCGTTACGCCTGGGGAATTTTCGAATTATAAGAACCCGTGTCGTTTTCTGTAATTAGGATGAAAGGAGGTGAGCCGATCGCGATATAATTTCCATCGCGACTCGATTTACCTACCGCGCAGCGTAACGAGAGCCAACGCGTACGGGAAAATTGACCGCGTAAACGGTACGGATCGCGAAAATCGAAACCGTTTTGCCGCGGCACTGGGCGACGTGGGACGTTAAGCGTCGCGTCATTCCTGAAATATCACTCCCTCGTTAAGGGGCGACCCATCCCCATTCTGGATATCTCGTTACCAGCTTGAATTCGTGTCGATTTGTAACCCGCTTCCTTGGTTCCTCGACCTTGTTACACGGCTTTGCCGATTTGAATTCCCTGGCCCGGCGAAAGTAAGCCCGCTCGGCGGATTTACGTCTTCAGCGTGGGGAATTAAGTAATCCCATGCGATTAAGAGTAGCGATCTCTAACGATCGGATTCGTTCTTCTCGTTAATCAGCGTGCGACAGCCTCGTACGGGATATTAAGGAAGTTGTAGGCGCCAAGATCTTCGCGCGTGCTCGTGGCTAAATTGGAATTTAAATCTAATCGAGTGACGGGAACATTGTACTCGTGTATTAGTCGTAAGATCTGTAGAATTTGTTGTTTTTTTGGTTTGCGCCAGAATTATGGTAAAAGTTCTTTAAATAATTGTCGTGACGAATAAATATTCACACCGGCTTTGAAGGTAAGATTCGTAGTTTATGATTTGAAAAAATTTGAATAAACCGAATATAAAGATCTGGATATTGTTTAATATCGTTTTCTCGCTAATTCGTTCGATTCTGAAATAACGAAGCTATTCGCGTACTTATCAAACTATATCCGTGCTTATTACAAACAAACGACGATTATTTGCGAGTTACTACGTTTCGAGTACCTGGCGAGATTTTAATACGAAAGGAGATATGCGATACTTGAGTTGAGAGATGTCGTAGCGTTCCTCGAAGATTGAAACGAAAGAAACGAAACGTTCGAGTTGAGAATAGAACTGCTGCGGCCGTCGATACGTATCGTGGAATTTTTAAGGGCTTCCTCGCGACCCCGTAACAACGAACGAAGAGTATTTAATACGCTTGGCCGACTTACAACCTCGCGGATCCATTTATCCTCCCTCAATTTCATTTCAAAGACGCTTTGCCTGTAAAGCGGGGAATTCCGTTCGAAAGTAATTAACAAAAATTGGTACTTCGTTAGAATCGTCGGACAAGATGTTCGACGTTAAATCTTCTCTTCCCGTTGTACCTCGAGCGTGTCTCGGGATTTCTCGACTTCTCCGCGAAAGACGATTCGATCTCCCAGCGATAACGAGCGGAAAACTCGAGATATAATAACATCGTTGATCCCCACGAGAATAGAGATATCTTATTCTTACGTAGCAGCTATTCCGCAAGAAGCTTTTCTTTGGTAATCGCCAACGGTACCGCGGGTCAAGGGAAATCCGATTACGTGCCCGGTCTAATGATCATCGGGAAGAGATTTCGTTTCGTGGCTTTTAGGTAGTCTCGGCTCGGAGTACCGAGAATACTTTACGCCGGATAATCGAAGACGTCTAAAGGTCTTCCTCGATGGAAACAATCAATTCTTCGATAGTCTCGCGACTCGCCCGTAATTTTTCCCAAACCCTGAAACGAGATATCGATCGTTTTCTAGAAGGATAGATGCTCCTCGCAACTAAAAGTATCCTCTCGTTAGAACTTTGAGTTCCTCTCCACCGACTTCCTCGCTGGAGACGGTGAAATAAAATGGAAAACGAGATCTCTCTCCAAAGAACCGAAACGAGAGTAACGAGAATCGGCATATTTGTTAGGTACGCGCGTAAAAGGCGAAAGGTAAAAGGTAAACGGTAAAGGTACGAACGAACGCCATTCGCGAGAACGAACGATCGACGAATCTTTTTTACATCATCGTTCTTGTCTGCCGTATGTTAATTAGAATATTCAGTAAACTTAATTCGAGGAAGTTTGTAGAGCGAGGAATTTTCGTGCGAGCCGAGAGAGAAAGAGAGAGAGATAGATAGATGGTCTCGTTTTACGTCTCTCCCCTGTCTCTCAATTAACTCGGACAATTAATTAAAAATCCTCCAGACACTGGCGGCGGGCCAACATCCGTTCGTCACGGCGGCTCGATGAGACAATGGAGAGACGACCTACGCACCGAGGTGATGGCATTCAATATAATGCAGCGCTCTGATGGATCCTTCTAATTAAAAATCTCTTGGCTCCCTCGAGAAACGTCTGGCAGTGGCAGAGAAATAACGTGGATCTAGCAAATCAACTATTCAGGGAAACTTGGGTCGTCCCGCGAAGCTTTCGTTCGGGTACGCGATACGCTTCATTGGGAAATGAGCACGGTAGTTTTAACTTTTGACTCGTAAGAAATCGTAACGAGCCGTAACGAGTGATACAAAATTAATAAAGAGTCGTATTCGTGGCATTTAACGGGCGGTCTTTGTGATCGTATTAAGCAATCTTGTTTTTTTAATTATTCAATAGATTCTCCGCTTCTTTGTTGCATTTAAGTAGATAAAGTATCGCGGAAGATACGATTTTTTTAAAACGATTTAACTCTCAAGATTCAAACCCATTTAAATTCATCCGCATTGGGCATCGAATTACAGAAACATCACCGGTATTTCAATATTAAACTTTTTAATGAACCTTTAATCCTTCAGTTTTAAGGCGAAGTTTTTTAAAGTAAGATATCTCAAGAATCGTAGAAGCTACGATTTTCTAACCCGAGTCTTTGAACTTAGAAACGTTATTTATATGTATATATCTTTATCAATGACGCCCCGTCACGAAGGCCAACGTCGCTCTTAGTTAAACGCCATCGGAATCACTGATTTTCTGAGAACTGCAACTCCCGTTCCATAACAGTTGTGTAACTGAAGTTGAGTAACTGCTGGCATCGTTACGTTCGAAGCTAGCTCTACCGATGTTCATAAATTGCAGCGCTATTATGCAAACAAAACGTTGGGGGTAAAGTGCTTCACTTGCATTCCCGATGGTAATGATTTATAATACAGCCCTCGCGTTGCCAGCAGTTAAAGGGCAGACGTTGGCGTTTAGTATCCGCGACCAGATTGAAACGAAAAGTTATTCCCGCTCCTTGTCGCGATGGATGTTTCAACCTACTTTCCGCGATACGATTCGTCGGGAGAGTAAAGAAACGCCCCTTAAGTTGGGAGAGCGATTCGACGTACCTTTATCGATGCTCCACTTGTAATCTTATCGATTCGCCACATGCACGCGTTTCCATATAACCGCGGAAAACCGTAGCGCGGAAATAACCAGTCGATTACGTCTAAATAATTTCAACGCGTTCCATCGACTTCGCGTCATCCGTGATGCAACGCGAAAGAGGTACGTTAAAATAAGCTGTTGTAAAATATTTCATCGGGAGCGTCTGTGACGTATCTGTATTTCAGTCTGTGCCCCATTGAAACTAGTGAACCGGGGAACGTATCGTTTCGAGATGCGCTCGTTTATTTATATACAGTTTATGTATAGATCTTTTACGCATCGTAATAGTAAAGTCGGCACGAAAATCCTAAATGCTTGATCAGATTTTTATTTTATGAGTTTATGTTTAAAGACAAAGAGAGTTAGAGTTAGTACAAGCTGTAGAGCTTCGAAAATCATTGAGGACAGTTTTTTGAAAGTGAATGTGCTTAGCCCTACACAAGACCTGGTTTCTTGATATGTATACATCTTTGTTAGATCGTAACGTCAACGCGTTAAATCCTGAATTATTGATTATCGCAATTGCTCGATCCACACGTTTCTTAAACACTTATTTCACGCGTTAAAATGTAAAGACAAAAGGAAGTTAGTTCTGCCAGAGCTTCGAAAACCATTCAGGACATTTTCTTGAAATGCAATTTTGAAAGTTCCCGTCGATACGTTTTTCACCGTCTAGCGCCGCTGCCTCTCAAACATTTCGCGAGGGCAAATTTCTAATTCGATATCTGGATTTCCGTGTAAATAGAAATCGGAACTGTCGGTGCGCGACAGCTGATCACGCGAGTAATGTATCGGGACACGATTCGCAACGTTAAGTCGACTGTGTATTCCGTACGGACTGCGAATGCAATTTTAATACAGCCTGCAGAACGGAAACCAGCGAAACAGAACGCTCGATAAAAAGCTCATCTAGTTACTTCCAAACGACGCCCGATCGACCTCGATTGAAATCCGATTCCGGCATTTGGCTGTCTCATTGTTGCTCGAGTATTCATTCTTTCTCGACTTTCCGATTGTTTCGTTTTAACGGTAGCCGATGCATCGCTCCGGAGTCTATTATCTTCGGGGAGAGTGGAAAGCGAGCTCGCTATGATTTTTCAACTTTAACGCATAATTATCTGAACGGCATAAATTTGAATAAATCTCGTACTTCCGTGGAATCGGCCCCTGGAAGGATATCGCGAATTTATATTCGAGAAGACACGGAACTACGATTGTTTGTTCAACTTTTATCGGTAATTACATGGACGTATAAATTTTTGAAGAATTCAGTATTTCTTGTGATAGGTACAGAATCTCGCCGAATATCGCGAATTTATATTCGCGGCGAAATAAAAGTAAGCACGATTATTTGATTAACTTTTATTCGCAATTATCTTGACGTATAAACTTTTTAAGAATTCAGTCTCTCTCGGGACGTAGTTTCTCGAAGAATGTGGTGAATTTATATTCTTGGAGAAATAGAAGTTAGCACGATTGTTTGATCAACTTTTATTCGTAACTATCTAGACGTATAAACTTTTTAAGAATTCAGTATTTCTTGATATAAATACCGATTCTCGTTTATATTTGGACGAAATAGAAGTAAGCGCGTTTATACGTTCGACTTTTGTTCATAATTATGTAGACGCATAAACTTACCAAAATTTACTATCCCCGGAGAATCAATCTCCCGAAGCATATCGCTAACCAACGTCGAGCGACTCGAAATGAAAAAAAAAGCGGTGGAAATATACCGCGCGTACCTTCGAAGGAAGTTAAGGAAATGGAGAATCGCTGTCACCGAAATCGTGGGCCTAACTGAACAGCCATAAATTTCGGAAGAAATGGACAGCATGAAATAGGAATACCCATATGGGACAGGGATTCCAATATGATACGTTGGGATTTATCGCCACGGATTCCGGGTAATACATCACGATTTCTGGCAGGATAGGCGAGAAAAAAAAAAGGTCCGCGGCGCTTTCTTGTAAATAATCGATAGATATTTCTATAATAAGAACGTGGACAAGAAAGGGATGTCCACGTTGTTATCTTACAGTACTCTTGCCGAACTCGTTGCTCTCACCTTCCGCTCTTCTAAATCAACACCACGAATTTTCGTAATAAATATTATAACATCCTGGTTTCCTTTAATTAACATATCAGTCATGCTCAATTACAAAAAGACACATCTTCACCTATTAATAGAGCTTAATTACTTTCCCTAATATCGGCGACCAGCCGCGGTATTCATTGTGAAAAATTGCGCATAAGTAACCGAAACGTCGACATATTGGAAGAAATATTTATCTTGGTGATTTACATCAAATTCTAGTTTTACGCGTTTTTGATTAAAAGAATCAGAAAAAAATATTAAATAATGTACAGATGTACACTGTTTCTAACTTCATCCACTTTTCATTGAAATGTCTGGTTCCATTTATATCTTCTTTATATTTTTGCTAAAAAAAAATGTAATCGTAACCCTATTTTATTAACCGAAAATTTTGTGATATATATAACTTTACATTAATTCGAACGACGGTCGTGAATTTTGAAACATCGTGTCAGTCGACATAGTCGCGCCGCGGAAATTTTAAGGAACGTCCAAACACGGAGCGGGGTCTCCCTCGCGTGATCCTAGATACGCGGTCCGGCATTTTCCTTATCGATCTAACATCGCTCGCTCTCCTACTTCGAGGAAAATGTTCCCGCGCCATCTCCGGCACTTTGTTCCCCAGCGGCGGCGGCGGCGGCGGCGTCCACCATCCCGCCCACGCCGAGGAATTGCCGAAGGAACGACATTATTGCACGTTGTCGTGACCAATCCCCATCGATGTCGTCGTTCTAGCGTCAATGTATTTTATTATGTACTTTATCGGATCTCTCATAACAGTTCGCTCTTCTTCCTCTCGCCTCAGGAAACCGATGTTCGAGGGAACAGCTTGCTACGTGTATCCGGTCGGTGCTCGAAAGTCTTCGTTCTCGAATTAAATGCGTGCATCGCTCCCGACAGGTTGTTACGTTATTGTTTTCGACAAATCGCGCGGTAGAGGAAATCGTGGGGTTTATCACTGGATTTTGTTCGCGAAGCACGCGTGCTTGGTGAGCGTGTTCTTCGTGCCGTTAGCACATTTCACGTGTTTCGCTCCTGTTCCGACAGAACAATTCGAAATGTTCCAGGAATTGATCTAATTTCGAATTAATTTATATAAAATAATTAATCGAGATGCAAGGTCTTGACCTTGTATCTTTTCTGAAAAGAACGAAGGGGGTTTTCGAGGCGATTAAACTGCATTAAAAAAATTAATTTTTTTTTAAAGTGCAATAGCCTAGAATTAAACGAAATAAAACTGAGACTAGTATTCGATCTAGTATTCGATCACCGATGTAAAAATTACATGTACAATTTTGAGTCGAAACGTTGATAACCCGTACGAAGATAACGATATTTGCCGAGATGTTAGCGTTAACTCTGCTTCAGTTCCGACGAAGCATTAACAGCTGTTTCGCAAAACTTCCACGTAAATTCGGTACGCGGATAAGACCACCGAGGAATAATAACAGATTTTGTCTATCGTGTCACGAAAGACGTTGATTAAAGTTTACGCCAGAAATAGAACGATTCTGAATCATGAACCGGCGAGATACGAGCTTTTTCACGTTTCGATAGGGCCGTAATCGAGGAAACTACCATAATGTTCGTAACACGCGAGCACGCGATTGTTATGTAACCAGCGTGCAAAACTGCACCTTTAACATCGCTCGTAACTGCACGCGGATCATAAAAGCAGCTACAAAATATTGAGTTTCGTTTTAGAAAATAACCAGATGCTTTCGCCCCTGGGCGGGACGTCGATATAACGTGCGCCAGTCGCGAGTAGTATTAAACTAGTCTTTCATAGACCAGCTATAGAAATAGATTTCTCGAATATTCCTTAATGGTTACTCTGCGAGTCGTTACACTTTCCAAAAGTATTCCTGACATTCTATATTAAAAAAAAAAGTAAAGCAGACCTAACGTAACGTACTTTAAGACTTACTTTCTCTCGAGACATAGGTCTCCTCCTTTAACCGCATTTCCTTGTTCCCGAGCAATCCTATAAAACAAGAGTAGTCGCGTACGACATAAAAATATCGCCAGTCGCGTAGACATAAAAATATCGCCAGTCGGGTAGACGAAATACGTACATAAACTTCCTTCTTACGAATTTATAGCGCTCACCGCATGCAAATCAACGAGTAATTATTCCTTCGATCAAACGTAACGCGCACGGCTCGACACCTAATCCGTAGAACTCGTCCATTCCTCCGCATCCCTTCGACGTCAGTCACGTTTGGAATTGGCGTAAAGCCTAGGAATAAAAAAGAAGCGACGGGGGCGATACGAAAGAAATGATAAGCTCGAATATCAACGCGTAAACTGTCAGGAATCTCGATATCCGAAAGCCGCTTGTCTTTCCGCGAGAAGGATCCACGGGAAAATATCGACGCAGTACGGTAGAATGGTATTGAAACGAGAGAGGGGGAAAGAGTGCAAAGTAGGGAGAGAGAAGAAACAGACAGCTTTCCAATTTCACAAATTCATGACCCACGGAAACTCCGGGGTGTCTCTTCGCGAGAGTGACTGGTGTCAATAAAATAGCATGGAAATGCTATTGGGGGGGTGGGGAGTTAGGTATAGGTAGGAGAAATGGGGGGTAGGAAGGGGTGGCGGAAGGTACGAGCGTATCGAACCGACGCAAAGACACGGTAACTCGGTTTTAAATCAGCCGGGAGACTTTCCCCATAGTTCCTCGTTATTTACGCGTATTTCCGCGTTTATCTGCGAGAAGGCGAACTCGCTTCGAGGTACCGAGAAATTTCCCTGGGAAGCTTCGTAGGGATGTTTATCGATTTTCACAAATTGCGCACAGAGTTTGATATGCCGGCTCGATCATTGAAACTGTAGAGCCCCGACGAATGTACGACAGGGAAATTTGATAGAGATTAAAGCATTGTACAACGTTTCCGTCCGCGTTTCGCGGGAATGGCGGTGAGGAGGGAACCGATGGACGCTTAGGCGCCCAAAGAAATTTAAACGTCATTTCGCATGGGACGAAGCGTTACAACGACGTTGCACGGCACTCCGCTCGTTGTTTGCACAAGTGTATGTATTTTCGTGATTTCACGGCGGAGATAATGCGGTTCAATTGCAACTCAGTGCGCGGCGTTACTTTTGCTACGCGCTGGTTTGTCGGTCGTAGCAGGCAGTGTTTGCGCGACGTGTTTGTTTAATTTAATAAATAAAACCAGAGTTTGCGGATAGAGGTTTGTCGTCTGTATTTGGCGAGCGATATCTCCCGCGACGAGTGGTTAATTGCGAGAATCGTTATATTTTTACAGAAATGTGTACTGCGTTTGGTAATTGTAATTAAAGCGCTGGGAGACGGGGAGGAGGTAATTGAAAATATTGTAATGAAAGCGCGGTACGATTACGAACCGAGCTGTTTTAATTATCGAAGTCGAAAAAAAAAGCGTTATATCCTGCCTCGATCGTATGAAAAATTCATATTAAAAACGAGCGCAAAGAGGTTGTTAAGAGAGATCGGTTTTCATATAGTTTTTCAAAAATAATTACAACCACGATCGAACGTGTTACGACTAATTAAAAATTCCAAAAAAACGTGCCATACTCTTTGCGATCCAACAAAATTATTTCCCATATCAAACATCGTAAATATATCTAGTGAAATTTTCTTAAAATCATGTCGCGCGTGTAATTAGAAAAATTATGTCTCCTCGACATCGCCTCTCGGACAACTTAAATTAAATCAAACATCGTCGAATAGATCGAAAACAAGTTCGATCGAGGTAGACGCGATGTACGCGTCGACATGATTAGGTTTCGACACGATAATTAAAATCAAGGGGGCCGATCGATACCGCGTTTAGCACGAATACCCTGGTGGGTGTCAAAGGTGACACGCCGCAAAAGGGGTGGAAGAAGCTGCGAACGGTGACTCGAAGGGAAGGTGGAGGTAGGATTTAGGGGTGGGGGGGGGGTGGCTAGAAGGACGAAGGGTGAAGCGCGACAGGAAGAACGAAGAAAAAAAGAAGGAGGAAACTCGGCGACGAGGAAGAGCGGGATAGAAGAAAGAAACAGCGCTACGGCGAAGAGAGAAGATTGAACTTAACTGGGGTCAAATTGACTCTAGTAGGGAGTCCCTGCATTCAATATGGCGACTTCCTAATAGAGTCAGGCTGACTCCTTTTAAGACGTTCGCCGGACCATCGTGAAACTACTTAAGGGCGCGCCGCTTCAACGAAGTTAAGGCGACTTATATTACAAAGTGTCGGTTAATTTAATAAGACATCGAAAGGTTGGGAGAGGAATCGGTAGCTGTGCAGTACCGCCGATTATTATTTCGCGAATCGTAGACGATTTTACGTGGGGAAAATTAAGAACATCGAGAATTTTTTGATGAATTGAACGCGTTAATTTTATATAATTTATTTTAACTATTTGATACCGAGGCGAGACTCGTGGAAGTCTGTCGTTTAGTTCTTATCTATACCCGAGTTCTTTATTTTCAATTTATCTTGTTGTCGTCTTTGAACTTTTGAGATCTCGGTAGCTGCACAGTACTAGCGATTATTCTCTGGTTAGTAAATAGAAGGTTTTTGTATACGATAATTAAGAATATCGAAAGCGTTCGATTAAGTCGATGCGTTAACTTAATTCGATTGTTTGTTCTTCGTAGCGTACGATGATAGTGGCTCACTGTTCCATGGTTTCGACGTACTTTGACGTTAAGTTTAATCAACCTGCTTCTACCGTATCAGTTAAAAAAAAGAAAAAAATCAGTCGCTCTAACGAGTTGCATTTTTCCGGCAGACGACCGCGGAGTAGCGTAATGAAAAACATTTCGTAAATGAATATTCTGCGCTGGATAGAAATTATGCACGTTTATTATACATTCCTTGCACGATAGATGGTTACGGAACACACAAGGTCCTGCTTCGTTAAAAGCGTATTGGAAATTCCTGGTTTTATGCATCGAGAGAGGACAGGTAGACGCAATTTGGGAAAATTAAATTGCACGGTACTCGTAACTGGTATATTGAATTAATCTAATTACACCTCATGCATCACGTTTGAATGATTAAATCAAAAGTTCGAAGAAGTCACCGGAATTTCGAATCGATTTGTCAATATTGATGTCGAGTTGGAAGGGAATAATTGTCTTTCTCTCGAAATTAAAACTCGTGCATTGTTTCTACGCTTTTTTTTTAATATCTCTTTACAATTCGGAACGATGAGTCACCCACGGTGGAAATATTTGCTGATCGTTTAAAATACTCCTGATTCGACGCAAGCGTAACTGTAATCGAATACACATCGCGCGTCGGTGAGTTTTGAAACTGAACGAGACACACAGTGCCGCAATTTTGTTCCAAATTCCGTTTCCCTCGCAAATGGGGATAGCGCGAAAAAATAAACTACGACGCGAGCGATGGTCGATAAAAGTCCATATATTTACGTGGACATTGTATTTATATAAACGCAACACGGCGGTCTTAATTTATACGAAATTGTATGAAAATATTTGATAGTGGCGGAAGACGGCGTTAAAGCTAGTCGACTAAGAAACATCGATCCAGTCGATCGTATCTTTCGCCTCGTTGCCGTTTATTTACGTTCAGAAAATTTAATTGGACGTTTCGTTCGGCGAGTCAGCGTTTTACTGTTTATCGCGCAATGACAAAAAGTACGAATACCTTTCTTTTTTTCGTTGCGATCGGAAACACGTACCGGGACTTCCATCTCTCTCTCTCTCTCTCTCTCTCCCGTGGGAGGCCGGATAACGAACAATTTACAAATAACTGCGTTTGCTTCGTGGCCAGCGGTGCTTGCGCGGAGTCACGTGATAATTAAGCTGATTGTGAAAGACAGTGAAACCGTGCGAATACTAATGGCGTAACAGGATCGATGGGAAATGTTAACACGCGAGGCACACGCGGAAGCGGGTACACTAACGGTATTGACATTAAAAAAAAAAATAGCTTATCTCTAATTGCGCGTACGATAATTCGCGGATTCGTTCGCGTTAACTCACTCGTTTGAAATAAATGACACATCTGCTCATACGGATATTACTATATTACAGTTTTATACCTCGTTTCGGGATCACGAAAATAAGGTATCCTAATGTTAAAATTTTTAATTCAAAAACGCTTGCGGCTCGAATAGGAAATTTCACTCTTCGTTCGTAAATACATCTGACGAGTCATCGTAACAACGTCGCAAGGTGAAACATCATTTTACGACGAGGAAGCGTTAGCGAAACGCATGCTCGTTGACATTTAAAATCGTTTGAAAATTTGATGAAAAACGGAATTGTAATCGAAAGTACGGACTTTCAAGAAAGAGAGGGGGGCTGGAGGGGTGTTAAAAATGTCGCAGTGCGACGTGCCCTGCAGAT
Source organism: Pemphredon lugubris (assembly GCA_933228935.1). NCBI lineage: Eukaryota > Metazoa > Arthropoda > Insecta > Hymenoptera > Crabronidae > Pemphredon > Pemphredon lugubris. The sequence goes on along the minus strand of OW121817.1, from coordinate 51,744,008 downwards.
ATAGCGGTGTGCACGTGCAGACTGCCACATGCAAAGATCCGCTGGGGGCATACTCGCGTAAAGCGTTTGAAAATTTTCGCATGTGACTCGCACGAGTGCGCGTGAATTATATATACACCTCGCTCTCCCCTTTCGCGTAGGTAGTTTAACCCATTAAGTCATCGCGGTATAATCGTGTATTAGGACAAAAAAAAATTGGGTTAATTATAGCATCTTTTTGCGATGACTCCAAAAAAGAAGTTTGCGCGTAACGCAACGCGGGAGGCGTGACAAATATTTTCAGAATGAGAATTTTAATTCGCGATAGAGGATTAATAGAAATTGTCGTTACTTTATGGTTATTAATTGTAAATCGTAACGAGTACTACGAATTGTGTCCGTTCCGCGAAGAACAATGAATGTTTATAAATCAAATGATGATTATTGATCGTAACGTTATGCCCTATTACGAATTAAAATCATCGTCGCGACTCGAATATATTTCTCAAATTTCTCGTAACGAGCCACGAATTATTAGTGCTTATTAATAATTACCCATTACATTTCCGTGAGGATTAATAAATTCATCGTTCCTTTCCGGCGATCTCGAACTACCGTAGATAAATCCGCCAGCCGGCAGACCGCAAATTAAAATCCGAACCCAGCGTATCGACCAATCGTTGACGATCCCCCGCATATTCGATGAATCAGATTCGATATTCGCGTTGATGATAATTTGAAGAAAAAAAGCGGGAAAAAAATCTCCCTCCCACGTAGGGTAGTTCTTGGATTTCGTTACGCGTCCAGGTACTAGATAATTATCTGATAATTTGGAGGAAGCTGTACGTACGGTAGCGGTGGATAAAGTACCCGGGCAGAGTATTACGTGTTTCGAGAAGCATTAATTAACGTCAGGATCAAAACATCACGTTTGACGTTGCCGTGAGATACGGGGCTCGTTTATCCTCCCGCTATCTGTCTCCTTCGCGCTACTCTATTCGCACGCACGCATGTAGGTACACGTTGGAAGTGCGCGCGTGCAGCGAAATAGATCGGCAGCGGAACGGAGGAAAAACGGGACGAGATTTATCACCGATGCTTTTTCCCCCGCGTAACGACTGTTTACGATCGCAATAGGAGTACGAAGAAGCAGACAATTGAGAGAATAGCACGGAAAATTACTGTAAAGAGACTGTCGATTCGTGCACCAATATTTATTGGATGGTCGAAAATCACGTCGAATCGAGTTTACCAGGTCTTCTAAACAACTTGGATAACATTGTAAGTCCACTTACCATGATTGTAACTTCCAGATTACCGATCGTAGAAATTAGCGTAAATAATAAAACGCTCCAATCGTCTTAAAGCTTCGTCCGTTAATGTCTCCGACCTGTGAGTAGTTTCAAATCGGGAGTTAGGAAAGTAGATCGAGCAACGTGGAACCAGAGTAGAAATTAACCGTCGTTCAACGGGTGAAGATTTCGTCCAATCGAAACGCGATAAAGAGGAGCGAATACGATAAACGAGAATTTAACGGAGAAGAGCACGAGTCGGGTGAAAAAAGAAAGCAACACACCGAGATGACGAATGGCGAACGAAAAGACAGTTTAATTAGCATGCTCGGCCGATGCGAACGCCATACGCCGGTACACCGCCGCAATCTGCGCAATGTACCTACGCAATGGTACCAATACTGGTACGACCGATGACGTGTTCAGCTTGTACCGCAATCGGGCTCATTGTCTGGCGACGAGAGTACCGAGGGTACAAAGCATCCCGAGGTATTCCCCGTATGGTGCTTGTAAGCGCGTCGACCGGCGTCATTGCGGCTCGATGGAAACTGGACAATCTAGTGTAAATAGGGAACGGCGGTGCGTGTACGCCGGTGTTACGTACCGATCTCGCGTCTCACCCTGGAAATCATGAGGTGGATTCGATGATACCGCCCGAGACCGAAATTGTTCGTACCGCCGGATTAATACGATTACGAGGGCCTCCGCGTCGCGGCGTTACGTACACGCGTGATAGTCGTATCGATTACGCGCACGTAGGTACGTGTGTGCGGTCGGATCGCGGGGTTTGAACTTGACATTTTTGCTACCTCGAGGATCGGGTCCGCTTAGTCGATCGGATTTTTAAAGCTCGCCTTGTGGATCAGGGTTCGTGAACATGATTTTGCGCCGATGGAGGAAACGTTGATCGGTCTCAAATTAGTCGGGTCACGAAATCACTGTTGCTGATTTTGATTACGGTACTGCGGTTCATTAGGTTCGAAATGCTGTTTTTTTAATTGATGTACCTAAAAAATTACGCAAAGTGTGATTTAAAAATTTTTTTTATATTCTTTTTATTTTATCGTTGATATTTTTTTATCGATTTTCTCAACATTTGACTTGAATATGCAAATTTCTTAAATTACAATGGCTCGAGAACTATGGATATTAGGATTTCTTTTCGAAAATCAATACTCGAAAACCCCTGTTTGTTCTTTTCGGAAAAGATAAAAGGTCTAGTTTCGCGTACTTGTACTTGGCCCGAGACAAGACCTCGTCTCTTGATCCAAGGAACCTACTCCGCTTTACGAATAATCGTACCTATATCTTTTAAACAATTCCAAGGAAACCTAGTACATTTTGAAACGAACACATTATTGTGGGAAACCGATGATTCGAAGCCGCGTCTTGTCAGAATACCCTAACAGGACCGAATAATCGTAAACATGACAAACGATCGTTTTACGTAGTCACGATCCGCCGTAAATGCTCACGTGCGTTTAATTTACCGCAGTTTAGTATTCTCGGGGGCATCGACCGTGTCCGGGAAACTCGGATCGGTTTAATGTCGATTTAAATACCGATCAAAGTGATATCAAGCTCCGAAACGTTTATAATGTGGCTTGTAAAACGGAGGTATACGCGTCGCCGTAGAATGCAGATTAACTCGCTTACCTCTATCGTCGACCGCATAGCGTTGGATCGGACAGAAAAACTCCTCGCGCTGTCGGAAATCAGAATTTTCGTTTTAGAATCAGAACTTGAGATCGAACCAAGCCCGCCATTAATTAAAAACGGCTGTCATAATATTTTCGTACATAGAAACCGAAATAGACAGACAAGTATTAAATTTATTTGTTTTTGGGTGTTTTGCAAAACATTGGGCGTGCGGTATTTGACAGCAAGATATAAACACAAGATTGCAATTCTATTTTAATGTAATGTAAAGATTCAAGGTCTGGTTCTCGCGTACTTGTATGTACTTTGCCCGGAACAAAACATTGTCGCTTGATACTTCTAAGTTAAATTTCACCACATGGTTGAGCATGAAATGAGAAATCTGATGGACTGGGATAGTCAAATCAGAGACAGTGTTGATAGCAAAAATAGATTTATTTAAAAATACCTGTTGACGAACGTGCGTGATCTCGATGCAAGTTGCTTGATGACGTACGATAATGATCGATAAACTTTATAGTTGATCACACACTTCACGGTGCAACGAGCACGCTAAAGACCACTTAGAAAACTGCCGGATGGGCAAGAGGTTATGATTTTGAATTTCATAAGATAACTGTACGCGCGCACAAGAATGGAATAACCAATAATGGCGATCGAAGAATAACAGGGGTGGACATGAGAAAATCGCCCTGCGCTCCCAGTGCCGCGTAAATGAGCGAAGGGCCCTGACGTAAAAGTAAGGAGATCATTGGTTGTCGTGCGGTGAGCGCCATCTTTCGATGTTATCGGCGGGTATCGATCGGCGACGGCGATGAATGATCGATAGTTGGCGCGCTGCCAACCAATCAGCGTGGTCGCCACGTAATCGTGGCCACCTAGATATAATTACCGAACATAGTGAACTACCCTTTAACCGTAGAAAAACCATCTACGTCCGCGCAACGTAGATTGGGACCAAATATTTCTATTCTCACGGACAATGAGTCGTCGGTTAAACATGATTAAATCTTTACTCTCTACGGTTAAAACAACAGAATCCAGTGAACAAAGAGTACGCGTATAAATAAAGGCGGTGTACGGGAATAAAATAAAAATCGAAGCGAACAGTAACGACAAAAATGCGGAAAGGTAAACGTAGGGGAAATAATCTGCCGAAATGTGATACTATGGATATTAAGTAATTGATATGTACCACGGATGGACGGTGAGAGGTAGTCGAGCGATTAAATGGAATGTTCGTGGTTTGCGCGTTATTATTCACGCGTTACATAAAAACTGAGCGAGTTTCGCGGGATACGAGCATCCATCGCAATATTATTTGCGAGTAATTAATCCACCGCGATTGCTCCTGGCGGGAACACGGGCAGGGTACTACACCCGTTTAACGTACGTAATGTAATAGGCGGTTGGCGATACTGCTTTCCCGCAGACATAATAAACTAGTTCCACGGCAACGCACTGTGTTTCATTATTGACGCTAAGCTTGCCAATCAAAATGCTTTATTAACGAATAATAAACGGCCTCTTAAACGCGGCACGGTTATTAAACGTCTACGGCCCACCGAGGGGTCGGATATAGAAAATCATGGTGAGGGCGCGGCGATCGCGTCGTTACGTAGGATAAAATTATTCGAGACGTAGACGCGTAGTGACGCTCGTTTATTCATTTTTCTTTACGATGCCCGTTCGTTCTTGTATTTCAGTATAACATAAAGCAGCGGGTAGAGGTGCAAGAGATGCCTCAGGAAGAGCCTAATCCTTTGATGCGTAAGAAAAAGACGCCTGAGGAATTGGCCGCTGAAGCCGAAGCGGAAGACGAGGACGACCTAACTAGTACGTACTTGTTCCATGAGATATTAGTTAATTATTTGTGCCTCGTTACAGCGATAGCTTTGCGTATATTCTCCTAAAACGCCGACTCCCTTATTGGACAAGTTGAGCCCCCACGGTATCTCGAGTATCTTTAATAAATCACGTGCGCCATAGGAATGTTTATTATATTGGGTTGTCAAGTATGACATTTTTAACGAGTCAAAGTTGACGATATGGCTCACCACAAATTTCATACTTGACAATTCAATGTAATAAACATTTCTATGGCGTACATAATTTATTAGAACACGTATGACATTTGTACGGAGTTATACTGTTAACTTTGAGTCACCACATATTTCATCCATGAGAACCCAATCTATGGACCGTTTATTTTAAAAGACGAGCAAGTCTAATTAAAAATAAAATGAGATATCACATCATTTGTGATTAATTTAGTGTAAAACAAAAAAAAAACAAAAAAAGTCGACTAGCATCACTTTCAAAATAAACGGTCTATATATTATTAGATAAACATTGTCACCAAATATTTCCCCAACGTTTCTCTTGCGTGATAAATATCGAAATCTATGAATATAGATTTAACGTGGAATAAATATTTTACGCGATATGATATTACTATCGATTAATCTGAATTTCGAGATTGATCGTCAGTAAGATAATCCACGCGTGACTAGTGTCTTAAATAATTTCAATAGCAATTAGACTCTTTGAGAAAACCTATTCACCCCTCGCTCTTTTGAATGGCACGTTTCGTGGATGAAAGATTCTCGGCGACTCGATGAAAATATTGCATTCGCCCCGTACGGGCTGTCATACTCGAAATACCGTCTTTGGGGGGAGGGGGCGGGTTTACCGAAGGGATCGCGTTAAGGGCGAGGGAATGCAAATTCATGGGATACACAGCCGAGGGTAGTAGCTGCCCGACGAATTAATGCGGCGGTTGGCCCAACTCGACAGGGGGTGATCGATGAACGGTTAACGAGCCGTGGCTAGAAATCAAACAATACCATCCTCGATTCGTCTTCCGAACAAATTTAACGAATCCGATGCGTGCCGCCTACTATCGGTGGCTCGAACGACGAAACAGGATTCCTTTTTTTTTCGTCGCTTCACTCGACTCGGTTATCTCGAGTGACTTGTTAACGCGATGATCGCCACGTCACCCACATTTAGGTGACACGCGCGTCACGTTAATAACTCTAATATCGATGTTAATAAAATCGATATTCCGTAACTTTGGCACTGAAACTCTCATGTCACCCAAATGTGACAGACATGGCGATCAGCGTGTTGAAGTGTATTGTTACGAATGGCATTGCCCCCCTTGTGTCGATATTTACGTAATTGACTTTGTTAACTTTGGATTTGCATTCGAGCTCTCGACGTGGGCAGTTATGTTTCTCTACAATAAATATTCTTATTTTTTTTTTAATCTTCGTTCGCGCTCGCGCAACGTTCGTAACAGTATATTCTATCGCAAAATGATTCCAAGAAAAATGAAACGGTATTGAGCGTGACGCATGACGTACGCGATGATGAGTTTTTAATGAGAATTTTAAACGAAAGCTTCCCTCTGTTCCAGAAATCAAGAACGTGATAGAGACGCAGGTGAACGAGATCAGAACGCAGTTAGAAGGTAAATGCAGCCTCCAATGAGCCTACCTCATTGCGCGGTCGGCGAGCAGGGTGACACCGTCTGTCATCAGAATCGCCCCCGCCTCTCAGCCCCTACGACCAGGAGAAATGAAAGAAGAGAGAGCTGACATCCTGGAGAACGGAGTGGAAAGAAGGAAGGGATGGGCCATCAGCGGCGTCGTCCTCGTCGCCGTCGTCGCGACGCTCCAACGTAAATGGATTCGAGGCACGAATTGGCCGATCGTCGCTTAAAGTAAAAGGAAACGGTGAAAATTGTTAAGTCGGGCGTGCGAAAAATCCGTCGTCGGACGTCCGGGAAAACGGTGGGCGATCCCTCGCCGAGGATTTTTCGCAGTCGACATTCGTGCGTCGAGGCATTCGTGGGATCGAGGAAGACATCGACCAATGGGGAAGCGCCGTAACGTCGGAATTTTTTTGATCGATATCGACGGGAGCAGAGAATCTGGAAAGAACTTTCGTTTCGGTGTACGAAGTAAGAAAGCTGCCGTCATCGTTGTCGGGAATGGATCGAGCGTGGATCGCGGTTTCGTAGACGATTCGAAACTTCCTTTGGACTCTGGTCGCTTCCTTTTCTGTGAATTTCGAGGTAACCGCAAGAGAGAGGGAGAGTAACAGATCTTTTCGATCGTTTCTATCTATCAAAATGACACCGCCGCAGCGAAAAGAGGATGGATGCGCGTGTAAATTCCCATGACCCCTGGTAGATCCCGAAGGAGTGCTACCGATTCAGGATGTACGAAGAAAAAAGAGAAGCGAAAGAGGATTTTGAGAGTCATCGATCGTCGCGACGATCGACAATTACCTCCGTCGGAGACGTCGAGACGCGGGAGGATACGCGAGACGGAACACGAATTCAGAATAAGCATGCGAAGAAAACAAAATTAAAATGTTCGAGCTTCAACGAAAACGATGGCGGAAGAAGACCAAATAGCTTTTTCGGCAAAAAAACGAAATCCTCGCGAATACCGAGTTACGTATAAGAAACTTGATCGTCGGCCAAGAGCACGTTTGCGCCTTACGATTCGTGAGAGAAAAGAGAGACGGGAAGATCGTGGGGAAAAGAAACGGAAAAGCCGTCGGAGATACGATCGAAAGAGTACGATAAGAGTGCAAATAGAATTGCTGCCCCGTTTTGGTAGATGGAAAAATGGCGAGAGGGTGTAAAGAGGCGCGACGAACTGGAATTCTAATCGCCGAAACGATAGAATTCTGGATTAAGTGGAAGAAGCAGGAAATTTGCGAGGAAGGGAAAAATGGAAAAGAAGGAGAGAGGGCTTTGATCCATTCGACTCTCTTCGGTTCGCACGAGTATCTCGGCGTAGGCGAGACAAGGAGCGAGCTAGTCGAAGGGCGCGTGCATATACATATACATATAAATAATATACATAAAAAAGAAAAAATGAAAGAAGTAAAAAAAGAGACGTAAATCTAGCACCTAAGTTTCTAGTGAATTTTTCGAATAGTGGTATTATAAAAGAAAGAAAAAAAAACTTACCGGTAGCAGAGTTACGTAGGAATTAGAAGTTCGTTCGACGGCTGTTGAAAAGTAAGGAGATCAGGATGGAGGAGAAGTCATTCTTATGATTGGCAATTATTATGGTTCTCAACTTTTGATTATCGTGGTCATTGTTCTGATTAATTGTTGCCATTAAACGTTTTTGTATTTAGAAACAAGTTAAACCAAGGATCGAGGGCCACGAAAAGCCAGAATCAAGGGGACGGAAATGACGGGGAGGGATCGATGATCAAGTTCATACGAGGAAAAAGAGAGGAAAAATTAATTTTTCAAAAGGGGGGGAAATAACCGGCGGCCCTTGCTCTACCTTCCGTCCAGAATTCGAATTTCCCGATTAATCTCGCGGTTAATCTCGATCGCGATCGATCGTAGTAGACGCGTAACACCTGAGCGATTCTTAGAACTTAGTTTAGGGCACGTTTAAGCGAAAAAAAATAATAACTAAATAAACGAAGACTACGAAAATGAGCAAAACGAAGTACTTAATATTTAACGCGGCTCGCGTCGTTATTGCGTAGCTCGAGGGAAGCCCGAGCAGTACTGACTTTCGCATTAAATGTAAACCAAACAAAAACGAATGCCTTTCTTTCACGTTTATACGGTGCGTTTCTATCGAGTGATTAATAAAAAAAAATAATAAACTGTATAGTAAATTAATCGTTAGAGAACAAAAAGGGTCTTATCGTTCGTTCGAAAGTGAAACTCGAACGGGGTCTGGGACAAAGGAAATGTCGCCGATGGTATTCATGGTGCTAACCAAGGATTTTCAGGTGTTACCGCCGGAAACGTTCGAGTAAAGTCGAAAAGTAGTGATCGTCGCAACGTAAATTAAAACGTCGTTGCGAATCGGTACCGCCGCGTTGTCGATCATTCACCGCGCTTACGCGTCTACCGTGTTTGTTGTGTAGTTCCCGTAAATATCTCTTGTTAACCAAAGGGCGCGTGAACGACGGTGGACGGGATGGACGGAGCATCGACTGCCGGCAAGTAACTCATGCCTTATACATGTACGCGTGTATCCTGCGATTCGAATTGCGCGATGGACAGGGACGGAAACGGAACGATCGTGGAAACGATATCGAGGTATTATGGCGACACGACGAATTAGGGTAATAGCGATTTTGCGAGACAAGCCGAAGGCGTGGGAGAGGGAGGCATTGACGAAGAAGGGAGACAGTATTTAACGCGCGATGCCGTTCTGTTTTTACGGACGCGTAGAAGTGTATTTTTTTATGTTCGATATCGTTCCTCGTTCCAATACCGATCTATTCTCGTCTCTTCTCGAAAACATCGACTATAAGGAACTAGCGATTGATTCTGTCTTTAAAAAAAAATCTATCTCCCGCTTTCGTTTCCTTTAGACGCTTGGAATTCTCTCAAACGAACTCGAGACTCTCTTTTGCCGCACGCTCCATCTATCACGTACGACCATTCGAATTCCGTGACGTAACGCGAGTGCGCTTGTATCGAAGAATATTTCACGGCGACGTAACCGTTGCGCGGAAACACGAGGAGAGACTTCCCGCGGGGCGCGATGCGCCGTGAATCTTCGTGAATGATTTCTATCTCGATTCGAGCCGTCGCGTCGGGGGAAAAGGAATCCCCGACGCGGATCCGAGACGCGAACCCTCGAATCGAACGAACGAACGAAATTGGATTTTACGTTATGCAAATGCGGATCGGTTAATTGAAAAACTTTCCTCGTTAATTCGGAGCGATGTATCTTAACGTTAAGACCGCGTCCCGATTCGATCGAGTCATCACGAAAGGCGAGAGCGAACAAGCGGATTCAAAATCAGCTCGAAATCAAAAGTCGGAAGGCCTTCTATCCAAACGATGATTAGCTGTACAAAACGGACACGCATCTTCAGCTTTACGTGGCGTAGTAGCACTAATATTTATCTCTCGATGTAAACGTACGCAAGATTGGTCGATCGCTTTGACAAATTCTCAGCGCTGCAAGCATATCCATGTATTTTTCTCTCCTCGCCGTAACGACGACCGCTCGAAGATTAACGGTATCGGGGCAAGAGAGTGGCGAGCCCTATCTTTGTAGAACCTATCAAGATTCCATGTCGTCTCACTATGAGATTACATTAGGTAAATTAAAGCGTACGCCTGCGTTCAATTTTAGATCCGACGGAATCACGCGTACAATTTGAAGACTTTCAGACTAAAAATGAGACTCGAAATTCTCCTGCTCGAACCCCTTCGTTATAACGTTAACTTCCAGCAGAGTTGAAGTTTTAATCCAAGTGGAATTTTGGAAATGCTATTCATCGGTCGACGAAACAGCCATGCAAATCGCCACGACGATTCCTCGTTAACTGCGCTCCTCGAGGCATTCTATCCCGATCATCCCGTGGCTAGATTCCCCCAACGAGCTCTCCTGAAAACTACCAACTTTTGCGAGCTACAAGAAACCCTGGGAAAACCTTAGCTCCTCTCGCGTCGGACGGAAGTTTACGAAAAACCGTCGAGAACATTTCTCTGCCCTCTCGCTTTCCACCCAGCTTTTCCTTCAGCCGCGATCCTTGCGCCATCGGATACGCCTTGGCAGCTGTTTGTCTGCGAAAAACAAACCGGAAACTTTTCCAGCGTCTCGAATCTTCGACTTTATATCCCGCCAGCTGGTTCTTCCGGCAGCGGCGAACTTTTCGCGGAGATTTGAGCCTCGTCCGGTGCCTATCCGATCGCGAAGACTCGATCTTACGCTCGTCGATTTTATTTGTACGTGTAATTAGGAGCTTCGAGCACTAACGGCACCTCTGGCTCTCAACGACAGTTCGCAGAATCCTCGAGTATCGCGATTTAGGAAAATTACACGAAAAGTGAAAATACGTCCGTGACGAGTCGTCGCCAGAGTTTTCCCGGGTAAGTCGTTGTTGCTGGTGATCGATCCTCTAGAATTTCCAAACCTCCCCGCAGTGAAACGTAATCGAGGAAGACTACTGGATATGCTTCTTTGCGCGAATTTGACTAGGCGTCGCCTTTCTCTCGACTTTCGATGTGCATGCTAACCGCCTCTCTTGTCCGTCGATGTCGATATTGACTGGAACTACTTTGCTACTGAGGCTTCTCCTTGTCGGCTGCCGCGATCTTCGAGAATAATCTGACGAGACAGTCCCGTGGAATCGCACCGGCACAGACCTCGCTCAACCAGGGAATCAAAGAGAAGAAATATAATCGTACAATAATGCATATGCGTATTTTGTTACCCGAGCCTCGAAATTCCCCGGGCGCTTCGCAGATTATTTTCGAACATCAACAACTTGCGGCCGGGTTTCCTGCTCTTTCTCTCTATTTGATCAATCTTCTATCGCTTAACGCGTCTAGATGGATACGCTTTAAAAGTACCTAGAAAGTCACGAGGACTCTATCGAAGTCCTCTGCTCATTTTCCTATACGTGCCCTTTCCTCCCCCGTCCAGCATCCCAATTTCCTCCTCGACGAGACCCAAAATGACCGCAAATTATACTCCGATTCTCCGATGCGATATATACTTGAAGTCAATTACTCAATTAATCCGACAGATATGTACATTATTGATTTAGAACAAAAGACACTCACTCGGTACCCTTCTCTTGCGAATTTTGTCGATGTAACTGTTATATACACACGCATATAATACGTGTATGTAAATGTAATAAACTGTACGTAGAACGGTCGAATTCACGTAGACGTTTCAGAGGGGTCAGAAAAGTTTTCAGGAACGATATGGTAATGAGAGATTTGGGATTGAGATTCGAGAAATTTATCTCGATCGCGAGGAACGACGGGGAAACTTAATTAATGCCGAAAGATTGTTCTGACTACTTCGAACGACCGTTTAATTCTCGTAGACGCTTAGTACTCTCTCTCTCTTTCTTTCTCTCTATCTATATCTATCTATCTCTCTCTCTCTCTCTCTCGTCTTATTTCTTTGTTTTCTTTACTGCAATTTCTCCCTCTGTCTCTCTTTCGTCTCTAAACGTCACTGTTCGATGTATCCTTTTGCGCTTGCGTGCCTTTGTCGATGTTGTCGCTACAATTTGTGTCTATTTACGCCAAGGCGAAAGAAAAAGTTTCGTCAAACGCGTCAGAGTCAACCACGGTTCAAAACTGACCAATTTTGCTTGCTGTCAAGTAATCCGAGATGCCTTTTGGAAATCAGAAAGTTTTTTTGAGATTCGCTACTTTTCATTGAAATACAAAATTAATCGATCGATCGAAGCAGCAAATTAATTGTACGTCAACGTCGAGCATCGGAAAGTCTCGCGTAAACATGTTAATCTCAATGCGAAACTCAAACATTTTAATTTTCCAAAGCCCGAACGCTTTTAATAATCTGGAAAGTAACGTCGAACATTCAACGGGGACGGATCCTTTGAATTTCATAAATTTTAATCAAAATCAAAGTCCACGCCGATAGATTAAAAAAAAACACACACAACAAATTGATTCTCGTTAAAGTTAATTGTTCGATAACTTCGACTCTACACAATTTTCTATCGGTGCAACCTACCGTCATAGATTGCAATTCCGCCTTGGAGGTGAATGCCTTTGTATTCGAAATGCCGCGGGTGAAACAGTGGAAATTCGAGTTACGCCAGCGTTTTCGAAACTTACTTTGAAACGCTCCGCGGAGAAGCGAGGGATTTTATCGAGATAAATACCACTCGACTGCATAACTCGCTTGATTAAATTCTTTGATGTAATCCTCCTGACAAGGCTTTCATGCTACATTATACAGTCAGTTCCCGATCGAGAGTTACAAATAAACGTGGACCCGAGCGAGAATTTACTACGATATTCCGATAACGTTATCGTTTAGTGTCGTGCAAGGACGATATTTGAATTACGTCATTATCGTCGATACACAAAATTTAATTGAAACGTACGTCGTCGGGATTTGGATTTAATCGGAGCGCGGAGGCAAAGGGCGATCCTACCCGCAAACGTATATCGATTTTCAGATATTAATATACGCGGCGTACCTCGTGGAACCGGTTCACCTTGACGCGTTCATTAAAATTTTTCCACTTTGATTCGCGCCCCGGTTTCAATTTCGAAGTGCCGCCGGATGAAAGCGATTTCGCGACGCGCGAAAACGTTTTCGTTTATTAAACGACACCGAGAGAAACTAGGGCACGGATTCATACTTTTCTCTGTACTCTAATCTAATAGCCTGATACTAGACGTTTCTCTGTGTAATCAAATGTTACGTAATTGCCGTGTAAACGGGTGAGATTTCCGATTAACGCGAAGCGCATCGTACGGAATATGTCTACGCTTACGCGTTCGCCGCTAGCGAATGAGAATGACGAGAAACAGAAATGAAACGAAAAGAGAACATGAATCTCGCTGTTGTCGCTATTAATTACTGCTGATTAATGTCGTGTGTCGTTGTTGTTTCTTGACGATCAGCATGAATGTTGCTCGTATCGTCCGTTTGATGTTAACACCTACATCGCTTCTATTTCTTCGTGTCTGTTCACGTTTGGAATTCAATGCACTACCGAACTTCGCATAATTAATTATTCACGCGTTAATTTATATCTAATTTCTGTTAATACCGCCGGTGAGACGGTTGAAGTTTGTGTCGCACCAGCGTTTTTGAAACTTACTTTGAAACGCTTAAAAATTAATTTGTGACTCGATTGAGTGCACTTTGTTTTTAATTCTAACTGGAAATATTAATAGACGTATATACACTGTGGTCCGTTTAACCGAGCGTCTCGCGTATTTCTATGAATTTAATTTTTTTCAATAAACGAGAGATAGAAGTTTTCATATTCATTTTTGGAAAAAATCAAAATTCAGAGTAATATTTCAAACGCTCGAGTCATGTTGCCCACCCTGTACGTAAGACTAATAATAACCTGTGTTTGACGATACGTTTTGATAAAAATCTGTCAAATCCTTCGTTACCTCTGTTCCGCGATATTGTCAAAGTGCCTTTTAATTTCATTGAATCCTCTTCGCCGGACAGAATTAAATCGCGCAAAGCGTTAATCCCAATTTTCCTCCAACCACACTGCACTTTCGACGAAATCTTCGCGCGTGCTTGAATCACACGAGCCGTAGAATTTGGGTGAGCGGGCCGTTTCCCGACGTCTTTTCGCCGTTGCAAAAAAAAAAAAGAAACGGCTACGACAAAAAGGGAAACCGGTCGGCTCGCGAATCGTCCTCTTTGCTCGCGCCAAATCGATCGTCGGGAAGACAAAAGGGGCCGAGTAGGAAGAAAGGGACATTGACGTATTCGCAAACGAATGGGAAGTTACGCTCGTGATCGTGACGCAGTCGCTACGAAGTCTTTTAACGATAAGATCTGTGATTCTCAATCAAACATCCGATGGGAGAGTAAAACGCGGTCCGGGATCCGCGTATTCTTCGAGCGAAGGTCGATCTCCTCGACCAGAAGAAACCTCTTCGGACAAATGGCGGATCGGTTTCGGGGATGCTCGTTTCCGAGACAAACGATCCTCCTCTCTTCGGGGAATGGAGAGCGAGCGCGGGAGGGGCTGGGAGGGAGGAAAAAAAAGAGACTCTCGAACTCCATGCTCCGGACAGTTCGAAAGGCCGAAGCAAGGATCTCCTTTCTGCTTTACGAAGCGATTTCCCTCCGCCCCGTAGTCACTCGTTTCTTTCGCTTTCCCTCGTCCCGATCGATGCCGGGGAAAAGGGGTAAAATAAACGAGCGGCGAGCCGCTCCTCGCTGTCGTTTGCAAAATCTTGACGCAGAGAAGAAGCGAAGTCGAAACTCGAGATTCGCCGGGTACAAATGTATGTACTCGTGGCGTAACTTTTAACGTTGGAAATCATTTATCGGTCGAGCAAGGTTTATCCTGGAAAAAGCAATTATTACACTTTTCTACGTTTAAATTGCACCCTCTCGGATTTAAATGTTTATCTTGTTACTTCGCGTTTCATTGGATTACCATTGATAAAGGTTTATCGTTTATACTCGTAACCAGATTATATCCTGAGATATGTTAGAGTCATGTTTTAACGAATAACATTGTCGAAATTCGAGTAAAATTGATGGGAACGCGATTGAAAGATCCTAATTGAGAATATTATGAAGAATTTATTTTACGGGGAGATATTTCGAATCTTCGCGAAGGCGCATCGTTGTTAGCGCCGATGAATTTGTTGCTCGTTACGGAAATTGTTGATAATATTGAATTGTTTTCCGATAATTATTTCGGAGTCTCGGTTGCCCGATCTTTCCCGAGACGTTTCTCTTGTACACTTCCTATCGCTATCGTTGATTGATCCATTTCGGATCGCTTTTAGTTGGAGTACGGTAGAAAGTCGATTATCGAATTATTTTTTGCATTAAATTTAAACGGAATAAATAAACACACTAACTTTCGTCGCGGAGGTCACCGGCGTCAGATATGCCGAAGAAAAAACATATTATAATTCATGAGAGACGGAAAGAAGAAAATTTGATCGATTCCTCCGATGATCGATTATTCGAACAATTCATTATCCCTCGATTTGTTTAAACAATCGACGTTCTAGCGTATCGCCACGCTACATTTACGCTCGATCTAAAACGAAGAAAACTTGGGCATTTTTATTCTCTATACTTTTACCTTCCTCTTTCCCTCAAGCCACCCTAAGCCTATGCGCGGCACGTGGCACGTGATATATAAAAAAAAAAAATACTTAAGCCTACTTGATTCGTGTTTCATAGACTTTGATCAGAAAAAGAAAAGGAAGAAAAATGTTACAAAAAAAAGGAAAAGATTCGCGACCCATAACTTGTTTCGACGAACCACCCGTCGCAACCCTCTTTATTTTTCGCTTCGAAGAGAAATAAAGAGCCACGCGTTTCACGATCAAAGCCCGTGAAAAACGGGCGGGGGAAAAAAAACTTTCTTTCCGCGACTCGATTAATTTCAATTAAATCGCGCGAAAGATCGCCGGGATGAAAAGTTTTCACCGTCGGGAATAATGCCACTTAAAATGATGAAAGTCAAAGCGCGACGAGGTACAAGCGGAAACGATAAAAAACAAATCACTGTGCAAACAAGTACTCAGGCATTCTCGAAAGTACTGTCGAACGCGAAACTCGCGATTCTGGTTCGTCGAGATAAACGGTCGCGCGATAAGGTAACGTATAAATGATATTTAGCGGACCTTACTTATACATAATTAACGAAAAAGATTTGCGCATGATAGTCATTGCATACTTGTATGTGCATTGCGGTAGAGGGGGGTTTAAAAAAATGAACGACGAAGAACCACCGCGTTACCCGCCACCCGAGATTCTCGTTCCAAGCGCGATCGATTTTTATCCCGGCGACCAAGGAAGCGATAACGGAAAATCGTGAAGAGTTTTGCGAGTTTCGAAACGTGCACGATCGAACCGGGGGGAGAGAGTGATTTTCCCCGAGGCACGAGGGGAATATTACCGGAGTAACTCGTGAAATACCGGCTTGAATATTCAGAGACAACGACACAACGCATTATAAAGTAATAATGATAAATTAACATTAATCGACATATTATTATTGCGATCTCTTACATCGCGAGAATGATCTTGACGCGGATCGTTGTGCGTAGAGTCGCTCGGTTTTTGGAGTAACGCGGCCGAATTTGTTCGAAATTGACGTATTTCATATTCGGTTCGGGTTCTTTTGTGATTTTAGTTTATATATAATATTCCGTGTTGCTCGGTTTGATAATTAATTTTGGAGTGATTCTAAAATTTAAGTTTGGAATTGTTTATTGATTCCTAAGTTTTTTTACTTTAAATCGATTCTGATATATAAATTCTGAATTTTATAATCGATCTAAAACAACATTCTGAATTTGTACTTAATTCTAAAATCAATCCGTATAAATTTATATAAATTATGAACATCGAGACTTAATTAATACGCCAACAAAGATCAAACCGCTCGTTCCGAACAAAATTCAGAACCTTTCTCCAAAAGATTATCAATTCTTCACGGAACGATCCGTAACGCGTTTACACGCGAAATATATTTCTACGCGCATCTAAAGGTATACACCTGCATACATAACACGCGTATTAGCGTTGTACGGAAAGTTAGACGATAAGTAAGATACGCGCGTTAAAAGGATGACGAGGTAACCGGAAAATCACGATGTTTAAGTAAGTAGACGTTAGGTTTATATACGAGAGAGCGCCGAGATAAATGAGAAGAAGGAGTGAAAGAGAGGAGAGGAGCTCTAACGATTGGCGAGTTTCGAAACGGAAAAGATCCAAGAATACACTGCAAAAATGTGTTTTTTTTTTTCTTCGACTGCCATTTGCCGAGAGATTCGCGTGCCGACATCTTCGAGCGGACTTGTGCGATTTTTTGGATAAAGATTTCCGGAACACGGCACTCGCTGTCGTAGTGTCGACGCAATTCACCTTCTTTCTTTATCGTTAATCGTTCGTCACTGCGCGCGTCTGCACCGGTCAGAGATTGTAATGACGTCGAAGGTACTCTTTTTTTTTCTTCTCTCGTATCGGTAAAGTTAATCGTTTGAGCGTCAAGGAGCACTACCGAGTTCCAAGTATATCGACATAACGATTATACTGATTTTTGTCCTCTGAGAATTAACGGCGAGTTGTTTAATTTGGAATTACGGTAACTTAAAAGTGTTCCTAGTTGTACGTAAAACTTTGGTAATACTCGTTTAATAATTAAAAGTTTCGTAAATTACTTAAGAAACGGCGCAGCGCTCAAACGGTTAAAGTATTGATATTAATTGAAGATTCATGTACGACGAAGTAAAGTTAATTTAAAGTCACCCTGCGGTTTACAGCGAGTCGAACTTTACGAAAAAATTTAAACTCCCCTCAAATAGTCGAGGACGTATTGAATAATTTAATCGAAGTAACTCCCGTTTGAAATTGCATTCCGGAATCTCCCGAGACCAGTCTCGCTTTAAATTCTTTCAGAAATTATTTCCGCGAAGGTAAATAAAAAATAAGGGGAGGGTATAATTTAACCGTTTGAGCATGGTATTAAAATTCTAATGGAAAATGAAAACATCTTCTAAGTTAACCGCGATACAACGTAAAGCTTTGATAAATGTACACTTGAAAAATAATACGAATTACGACGTTCCACGAGACGTGGAAATTTCATTTAAACGAACTATTCGACGCTCGTACGTTTAGACGCCCCGTCGTTCAATTACGATGTTGAACGACAAAAAAATGGTTTTCTTCAATTCGACAGCGTTTGACCGTGTTACAACGTTGTCACAGGTACTCGCGTCGCATGCCCGGAATCTTCGTAAATTCTTTGAACCGAGAAGCAATACTGTCGATGCCTATAATTACTGTTATTATACGTGTCTTTTACAGATGAAAAAAAAAAGATTAGAAAAGCGTACACCGATAAGCACCGTAATAAAAAAAAAGTCACTTTACGAACCAAGGGTGCTGCACACGCTTTAAAAACGAAAAGTGAAAACGACAAAAAAAAGTGATAAAAGAGACAAAAGCACGCAAGACTCGAACAACACTTTCGGCGTTCCTTCCCGCGGATAAATCGACGCTCGGACTTCGTTCGTGGAGGTTCCAAAAAAAAAAAAAGAAGGAAGAATAAAAACGCGACGGAAATTACGAGGGCGCGCAACGAGAAATCCTATCGGCGCTTTCGTAATTTTGTATATCTTCGACGTTCGAAGATGCGAAGCGATTTTTATCCGAATGTAACGACCAATTATCGTAAATGCTATCTCGTTAACGATGTAGGGACCGCGCAAGCGCTGAAATACGATCGCCGAGGGGGGCAAGGAAAAGAATGAGAACGCTGATCGAAGGGACGTTCTCGTAAAAAAGAAAAGCAAAAAACGAACGAGCGTAGGTGAGAAAGAAATTCGAGGAGGGAGGGCCGAGAAGGTGGATGAAAAAAAAAATGAAAGGGCACTTCGGTCCGGCGCATGCCCAAAAATCGCACGAAGCTTGCTCGGTAGATAGAGGAAGTAATCAGAATGATAAGTATCTCGCGGAGACGGAAAAAAAAGAAGTGAAGCGTTGCAGGGGAAAGAACAGAGAGGAACGCGAGACGTAGGATGCAAAAAAAAGTGGAATAAAATCCCTTGTATAAAGTAGCGTGCGTAGTTGCTAAATTTATTGATACAGGAACACGAACGAGTTTGTTGTTGAACATAATAATAAATTATGTAACATTAAAAAAAAACAAGCGACGCTGAAAGGAGTCGACGATGATAATATTATATTGTTGTTAGATATATATATATATATATATATTATATATATTGATATAAAATTGAAGTAATCTAGAGATTAAGCGACCACTCGTTCACACGTCCACGCACAGAAACAGTTACACCTGCACACATACACACGGAAATTTCCCCGTTGTTCGGAGAAGTACGCGAACAAAGATTTAATATTGCGTTACTTTTCGACGAAACATTTTTATGTATCCGAAAAATCTTCGAATCGTTATACTTTACTTGGATAATTGAAATTTGTTTGAAATACCATAAGCGAGAGAAAAGAAGGATCTGTGCTTCGTGTGTATTCGAAACCGGAGTCGCCGAAAGATCGAAGCGATGGGTTAATATTTAACACACGGAATAATTCATTAATGGTGTCTCGACACCAAGAAGAAGACCGTACACGACACGATACACGACACGATACGACACGATACGACACGCGATTTCGTAGTTATGCCCGTGTGTAGAAGGGGCATCATCCCCCGGAGACCCGCCCCTGGGCAAGGTCTCGGCTCTCATTTAATCCTAGAGCCGTGCATTCGAAACAAAAAGAAACGCGTAAACGGTTCACGTGGGCGAATTTTTCAGCTATCATATAGCGATCGATTTCTGATATAAAGAGAAGGTTCGAAAAATTATTTTCAATTTTTATCATATATTTGTGTCATATATAAAAAAATTTAGTTTTAAAAATCGGTAAATACTCCTTTTTAGGTAATGGAAATTATTTCTGATCTTGACGAATCGACTTTGGTTTACTAATCCAATCGAGACGAATTTCGCGTGTGCGGAGCGGCGAATATTTTTTTACGAATAAAAGCTGATGAAGCAACGATATCGAGAAACTATTTTCACTTTTTTCGAATCGAAAATATTTTGATATATATGATGTATATATATGATATATCGAATTTTGCGTATAAAATCGTACCGTTCCCGTGATACGGGGAACACAGACACCGGGAGGTTGAATTTTCGCCCACGTGTACCGCTCTAGGGTTAAACGCGCAAAATGCAAAGAATCCTACTTTCTCCGTTCGTCCCTCCGCTTGATCCTCGAAACGACAGGAACGCGTGGAAAGTTCAAGGGGCAAACGCGTCCTTCGCCGTTTCGTGTAGAAACGCGTCGAGCGTTTGTTCGTCGGCTCTCTGCGCGTACTTTATTCGCTCGATGAGATGGCAAAAGAAAAAAGAAACGCAGAAAATGCCGTAGCGTCGTTCCGAGCGTCGAGCAGGAGAGGCGATCACAAAGAAAACCGAGTCTAAAGCTGACGAACGATATAAGCGATTAGCGAAGCGGGGATAAAATCAAAAGAGAAAGGAAAAATCGAGCTTTCCTCTTCCCACGTTGTGACGAAAGATTCGCGGTGTTTCTTTTGGCTTTCAAACGACGGGAGAGAAAGAATAAATATATATACCAAAAGAGATAAATGAGGGTGAAAAAAAAATAAAAAAAGAAACTAATGAACACGACTTTTTTGGGGCGCGCCTCATCATTATAGCTCTTAATCGATAGTAATATTACGAGTAATAATAAACAAAAGTGAATTAACAAGAATATGCGTTTATGTTATTTAGTTCTAACCACTGGAAAAAAAAATGTAATAAAAATCAATCATGTTACCAAATCGATCGTCTACTTCTTTTTCCCGTTGCTCGATTAGCGTTAAGTTTGCGTGAAATTTCATCGGAATTTCGGAAATGTGGAGCACGAGGTTTCGCTGTGCGTGCAAATCGCGCGTATGTGCGACGTTGCTTACGCAACTGGCGGTGCAGCAATTTCGAAATCGACCGACGAGCAATTCGATTCCCGATGTGTCACGCGATTTTTCTTTTTATATATGCGCTTCAGTGCTCGTCGAAACCTTCGCGCGAGACGTTCTTGCGAACGCGTATTGATTTTGTTTCCTAATTATACGAGGAGAGATATCGCAATTAGTTATCACAGTTCGATTTTTTAAAGATTTTATTGTGACATGGGAAGCGCGGTATAAATTTATCGATCCGAGAACGAAGGAAACTTTTCGAGAATGGATCGTCACAAATGGAGCGTTTGTTTACTCGTTGTCTTATTCGCGTCTTTCGCGGTACGCTCTTCTGGCGAGGAATTTACATTAAATGTGAACTTGAAGAAACCGATTTCGGTGACAAATGAGAAATTTCTCAGCCTCACCTTCGATCCGGCGACTCTACTTAAAACCGGAAGCGCCTTAAGGTATATCCGTTTAATTAAAATTTACTACAACTCCAAAGGCATAACGAAGCGGAATTATTTTCTTCGTAATCTTACTAATATTTTACGAATAAGCTTCCGTCGTAAACAAACAAACGAAGATAAACGAAAACATATTTTTACTCCGACAGCCAGTTTTATTTTTTATTACGCCGCATTGCGTTACGCGAATACCAAACCACTTGACAAAAAAAAAAGTGTGTCAGTGGAATATTTCAAAACTATGTAGCTTTTATCGGACAATCTTTTCCCGCTTCGAAAAATTGCGCGATTTCGTTTCATTCGCTTTTATTTGAAATACCACGCCACGCGCGTATTACGGTGATACAAAATTCAACATCGGTATGTAATATTCGAAACGTCCCATCGCGCGGAACTGCTACGAGACGAAATCATTCTGGATCAATTTAAAAGCAATCAATAAAATGGAGGACTTCGAATTCCGTGGCACGCTGCGCGGTCCGAACATAGGTATACTCGGATCACTGCGACAGGGAATGCAATTCAATCTAGCTCCGATGAAACGAAACGGGCGCGTGTTTTAATTTAAATTTCAACTCCCGTCGACTTTCGCTACGCGACGCGGCCGATCGTTCGTGAAACGCTTTGAGATGAAAGAAAGCGCACGCGAGCAAACCACGAGCGACGCGGTATAACGAATATCGCTCGCCGAAACTGGGACGGACCATTGATTTTATTATTTCAGCACAAATTTCGAAAAAAGCACGAACATGGCGAGAGCTCTGACGCCTGCATACGTTCGCCTCGGAGGGCCGAGCAGTAACGATCGCGAGCTCGAAAACGGACGGTATTCTCAGGAGGTTGATAATGAACCGAAGCCCGTGTTTTCTGGTAAGAGTTAGAAATCTTTCGTATTTTGGCATATAAGAGTTGGAAAGGTTTATTTCTTAACGCGAGCGTCGAAATGCCAAAAATGATCGTTCAGGCGTACCTATGTGACCCGATTTTGAGAATATAGGAATTTCAGAAAATATCGGGTCTTGGAGGCTCGAATATGAAGTTTGAACGTATCGAGCGTTTTTTATTAGTGTCCCAGAAACGATCAGACCGGTTAATGAAAAACAAATTACTTATTCTCGTAAATTATCCGAACTCGAAGTGGCTTTTATTAAGTAATTTATTAAATAACCCTTATCAGGATACTTTGTTAATATACACGGTGAAAGCCGGATATTATAATGACGGATAATGTTATCAACCGATTATCGTTATCAAAATCGGTTGAACCTAAAAATCACATCATATCAAATTACTTAAAGTAATCCGCTTATTATAATCAAACTTCGGTTATTGTTATCGATTCTGATAATTATACATGCTACAAATATGTAGCCTTGGATAAATATAAACACGTTGTATTATTTTGCGTTCAATAATATGTTTTTTGATCTTCTGCTTAATGTTATCAGTCGGTTATTGTTATTACAATAAGTAATCGAACTTCCACTGTATATAAATTCACACGAAATAATTAACGTTTGGTACGTTACTGCAAACTCGGGAATTCCGATATTTTTTCACTTGTCAGACCTCGGAGTTCTGCATCACCTCCGGGTTAACGCGTCGTTGTTTTGCGAGATACTCGAACGAGTTCCTGGCATCTGTTGTTGCAGTTAATTTAGACGTAAACGTAGCAGATGTTAGATAGCAACGGAGGGGAGGGGAATGCATGCAACCGTATGTACATACCCAAAATTGCATTAACGCATAAGCGCGAATGCATCTTCCTCGGTCAATTTCGCGAGCGACGAAGGATCGCGCCTTCCCAGCTGCGGAAACTACTCCCCGAATTAACCTAAACAATGCCTGGTACGAGAGAGAGTACACGTACACGCGAAAACAGCACGCGTGCACCCGTAATTCTCGCGAAGAGAAATGCGACGGTTTATGCGCACCAGTCCACGAAAACCACCGTCCTTCTATTTGGAGCGTTACCCAACGCGGCCTGTTTCGTCCGAGAATTTACCTTACGTTACTTCAACCACTCTTGCTAATTACGTGCAAACCTTACAACCTTGGGTCCAAGGCGTACCATCCGCCAAATTAACGAGCTTAGTAATTAGTAATTTCGAGAGATCGCCCGAGCATTTTTTCTACTCGTGAAAACCTGGAAAAGAATTTGCCGACGTGACGCGTACCGAGTGTCACCGATTCGAGGCGTATTATTTCGCTGACGCCGTTTAACCACTAACGGCAACAACCAAAATGATCTACGTTGTTCAACAACGGGAGTACCCCGGTACCCACCACATTATTTTCGTTCATTTATGTATATATTATTGAATTTCCGTTTAAATGTGAACGATATAGATGCTTGTAAATCTGTCCAAGGTACGTTTGTTTTATTTATTATCGTATATTATTGTAGACGATTTTTACAATCTTGCATAAAATTAAAATGAGTACCTGGGTACCTGGTTGTTGACAGTAGGCTTAAATATTTGCGTGTGTAAAACGGTTATCGATGTCGTTTAAAAAGAATTATTTCGATCGAAAGGGCACACTGTCCATTGATCAACGAGCATTGTGATTTTAGTTTGAATATATCATCGGCGGGTTTGCACCGTTTCGAAATCGTCGACGGTCCAAGAATTCGCCGATGTGACGCGCTCTCAATCGACACGACGTTCGACGAGTGTCGTTTTGCTTACGCGAAATACTTTTTAGCTAGCGCATTGAACGGTCAGTGAAGTCGTGCGATATATTTAAACTCGACGGGATGGTACGCCGAAACCGATGTATGTATAATATCGAGACTAGCTCGATGTAGGTCTACGAATTAGCACTACAACCACGACTAGAATTAATGACTCGTCTACGATAATGGATTTCACGTTCGTAGAGACCGAATGGATTTTAACTCATCAGTGGGCACAGAAAGCCGGATTAGATGTGATTTCGTGTATGGCGGTAGAATATTCGCGCGACTCCGAAGATGCGCTTGGGATCGTGTCTTTCAGCGATCACATGGGTTACAACACAAGCTGGCAGCTGGGATACGGTACTGTTCGATAAAAAAAAAAAATGAATTTGTCGTAAAGTAAAACGCCGAGACGCGTCTCAACTTCAAAATTCTCTTCGCAGAGTGTCAAACGAGGTGCGACATATCGGCCGGTGACTTAGGAAAACGCGTTGTCGATCTGCGAAAAATGTTGAATGATTTTCCGAGATACGCTAGGAGCATGGTCGTAGGACCCGACGTTGTAAATTATAGAAGCGAACGGGAACGAGAATATCTGGAAAATTACTTAAACGCCGCTGGCTCGGCGCTTTCGGCAATTACCTGGCACCCGTGAGTTAGAATTGAAGTTCGCTTAACTTTTCAGAATTTTCAATAAAACCTTGTGCCGGAGTTATCTCCGGAAAAATATAAACTTTTGCAAACTTTTAATCGTTCTTAATAAAACGGCGGAACTCGATCAACGTTAAAAGTGTTCAGAAAACAACCACAGAATTCTATCGTTCCTTAATGTACTCCGATACACTGTTTTTAAATGTTTTTATCGAATGTCTGAAAATTTCTATTTTTAATCATTTTACCAAAAAAATTGTTTAAACGACAAACGTTCAAACGTTTCAGCGACTTCGCGGGCGTTACTTTGGACGACGAGGGAGTTTCGATGCATCACGATAATCTGGCCGCTGATAAAGATGATTTATACAAATTTCTCGATCCCCTTGTTGCGAAAAGGCCTTTGTGGATCGGTGAGGGAATTCTTGCAAATTACGCTCGTGTGATGTAATCAATTATCTAAATTAATCGTTTCATTGGACGGGCCTTGTTAAACTAAATTTATTAAACTAAACTGCAACGCGGAACATTATAACGCTGATTAAATGTTCGATCATTCTCAATATTATGACAGCCGAATCCAAGCCGGAGGAGTGTCAGAATCTTTTCCTCGGTGCACTCGTGTGGACAAGAAGACTAGGAAACGCGGCGAAACTGAAAATAGAAATTGTCATGAGACAACCATCGGATTTAACTCGTCCAACTCCCGTAAGTCTATCGTACGAAGTTACATCTGAAGGACGTAGGATAATAATTATGGTAAACCACGCAGGATTACTGGGTCTCTGTACTTCACAAAAACCTCGTTGGTCCCGAGGTATTCGAAGCTCAGATTCAAAGTGGCAACAGGAGCCACGCTCACTTTTACTGTCAATGCACAAGACCGTCGGGGAGGTACGAGAGAGGATCGGTTACGATTTTCGGGATTAATTTGACACCGAAGAAGGTAGCGGCTAACTTGAAAGGCGTCAAACTTACTACGGTTCATAAATACATTCTTTTACCTGGATTCGACGCACCTAACAGAATGTTCGCTGAGTAAGTACCTTGGGTTCGATAATCGTAATTACTCGCGTTACTCTCGATATCATTAATAAAGAATACTTTTAATGTGTAATCTGCAGCATTATTATTCTTCGTATATTTGAAATTAATATTATTATTATGAAATTAAATGATTATTGTTCACTATTATGACTTTAGAAGGATTATTCGAGACCAAGTATAAAATATGAACATTTCGTGAACGTTAAGGTGTTTTATTTTACTCACTGTTTTCAGGAGCGTTCTCCTGAACGATGAGCCGTTAGGTTTGATAAACGACACTTACGTTCCCGATATCAAGCCGGTGATTATGAACGATTCGAAAGGTCTTCGACTTAATCTACCTTCCGGCGGCATTGGATTTTGGGTTGTGCCTGGCGCGAAAGTAATATATTCTTTTGACGCACGATTCGTAATTTACGTTAATTGTAACTCACAATTCTAATTATATGTATCTACTCGAAATACACATTCGTGCAGTATCTTTTCAATAATTCAATAATCTCTTCAGCTAAATAGATATTTTGTAATTCGACGATTCGGTGATTTTAGATCAAATCTTGCATGGAGAATGGCGAAGAAGGAAGCGAGAAGGTATCTTTGAATGGTATACAGAAAAGAATGGCCGAGGATGACAAGCGGGAAGGAGAGAAGGATAATAAAAAAGACACCGTACAAAAATCCGTTCCGAGAAAGGAGACGCGGAAACAGAGAAACTTTCAGAACGTCCTGAACAGTAATGTTCAGCGATTCAAGAAGCACAATCGGAGAAGGGAAATGAAGAGATTGAGAAAATACTTGAAAAGGAAGTTGAGGGACGACGGGGCAAGGACGAGGAACAACAGAGATTCCTCGAGATCCACGCACGACGAACAGGATGGCGAACGAAGAGCATTAAAACGCCCGAGAAACACTGACGAAGGTTTCGAATCTCGTGAAGACCTGCGAATGAAATTGAAGGAGTTCAGGGACAGTTTGTCGGTGAGCGACGACCGAGGAGGGAGGAAAACGGCAACCGAAAATCCTGAAGACGAGGTGGTCACGGAAGCGTTGAGCCTGATATCCATAATCGAGGACACTTTGAAAACAGCGAAGCAGGAAACCGATGTCGAGGAGAAGTTGAAAATGTCCGCCAACGTGGAGAGTTACTTGAAGTCTCTTTACGATCTTGTTACGAGGAATCATTTAGGCGAGTCGAGGGACACCTCGGAATCGGAGGAGAACACGTCCGAGGATGAAATAAAGAGATCCAAGAGAGATCTGAGTAACGGAATGACGGAAACCCCGACGGAGGTGAAGAGGGAAAGCGTTTTGAGGAAACGATCGAGGATCGAAGAGCGCGCGATCGATCGAAAGGTGAAGAGGAAGGACGATATCGGTAAGGAGGTTCGACCGAGCGTCATCGATCGAAAGATCAGCGACAGTGGGGAAAACACGTTTTACGGATTCTTTAAAACGGTCCCGCCCGCGGGTTTTCCCGATGGTGACGTTTTCCTCGATACCGGCGATTCTGCTCAAAACGGCGATTACGATTACGTGAGGGACGAGGACGACGAGACGAGCGAGCCGAAGGACAAAGTCAAGGATCATCGTTTGACAGTTCCGGAGGCTCAGCAGGATCAAACCGAGCCGGAAGATATCTGGGTGGAGGAAGGGAATGATTACCAAGGTTACGCGCCGAACGAATTTTTTGAGAATATAAAAATGTCGAACGTCCGTATTAAAGGAAACGCGAAGGATCGCACTGAGCTCTGGGAGGCGGAGAATCACGAGGAAGAAAAAACTGATAAATCGCAGGATCGATCGGAATCAGAGATCAATCCGAGCGGCGAGGCTAGCGAGCACGAAGAAACGTCGGATAACGAACGAATTTTCCAAGCCTTCCCAGGGTATCGCGACGAAGGGAAATTCTCTCAGATCAGTCGCATGGAAAATTATGATCTAACGAAATTTCCGTCTAGAGGATCCAGCGTGAGGCCCTCGATCAGAATTAGGCAAACACCGATGGCGAGACTGTTGACTCCGAGGAGCGATAAGGGAAGAACGGCGGATCAAAGAACAAGGACATTCGATTACGGGGTAAATCAATTTTTTAGAGGCACAGATTTTCCAATAGGTGATCAGGATGGCATTCAGGAGGGTAAAAGGCTGAGGAGGAAGAGCAACAACTTGAATACGGTGTTTGAACAAGAAATGATTAACGAGGACGATAATAATTTGAAGGATTGCAGATGCAGAGTTATTCGAGACTTCGAGCGGCCCTCGAGATTCCGTTATTTCCATCTTAAAAGACACGCTCGAGACACTCGTGAGACGGGAAGATATTCGGAAAACACTTCCGACGGGGAAACGTCCGTGGAACCGATCGCGATTGATTTACCCGATTTAATCGCGATCGATCCAAACTCGTACGTCGGGACCGAGAAAACGGAACTCGAGGTAACGGAGCCGGAAGTGCCGATCGCTGAGAATGCTAAAAACGACGAGGTCCTGTTCGAAATTACCACGGAACATGATTCGGGTGAGATATTGAATCACGATCTCGATATTAATATTGACGAAGCGGTAACGTACGGTCCGCAAGAGAATACTTCTCCGCGAAATATCGATCGCCTTGCTCTCGATACTATACCCGTGGATTATACGTCGACGCGAAGCATAATCGAGGAGCGTACCGACGACACGATTTCGAGCGTCTCAACTCCGCGGTACGAGGACAAATTTTTTCGTGGCCTCGCCGCAGAACGCCAACTCGAGAAAACCACGGTCCGTACTGTCGAAGATTCTAGTGAATACTCTACGAGTACTTCACAAAGTATTACATCCACCGGCAAGGAAAATGATACCGAGAAAACTATCGCGGTCGGTTCTGAGAAGACGAAGGTACCCGAGGAACTTTCGGAAGCGAAAAGTTCTGGTACGACGTCGGGGCCAACCGCGTTATCGGGAAAAGAAATCGTGGAACAAACCCCGGAGAGTCACGATAACGATAAAGCTACCGCGAAAAGTTTGGAGGGACATGTCGACAGGAGGTTCGCCGTAAAATTTGTCACCGATACGCCCGGCGCGGTCTCGGCAAACATTGAAATTCAACAGCTGAACGATTCCAAGCGAAATAAGAAATTAACGTCGCGTGCGGCCAGTCCTTCGAGGCTGAAGAAGAAGCTGAGAGGGAGGGGTAGGACAGCTGAGAAATTGCGAGATGATTTCATGGAGAAGGTGAGAGCTTTGCTGTCCATCAGGAACGAGAGTAACGATAAAAAGGGAAACGGTCCTGGGATCATGGGAATACCGATAAAGTCGTTATTGAGCAACGATAAAAATTCGGAACGTCAAACGAGTCGGGACGAGCAGATCGAACGACTGAAGTCAAAGCTGAGGGAGAAGAGGGAACAGATATTGAGACAGTATCGGGATGAGGTTCGGGATATCGTGGATGAGATTAACGACGAGGAGAAGAGAAATTTAAGAAGGAGGGAGGCGTGGGAGAGGATCAAAGGGAGCGACGGTTATCGGGACATGATCGATCGCGAGAAGCTCGCTTACCTCCTGATGTACAAACCGGTTAATTACGATTTGGCTAAGAGGGAGGAGAGGGCGAATCAGAAGAGATACGCGCCCGGTGCGGAGATCGTCAGAGGAACGAACGTTCGCGAGAGAATGGTCCATCCTAGGTATCATCGTCACTTCAACGATCCGATGATTCTGCGACACTCGAATCCATATTCCATGAAGGAAAACGTTCGACTGAAGGATATCACCGAAAACTTAGTACCGCGCAACGAGGACGAACGCGGGAATGGCAAGTCTTATTACGCCATAGTGGAGAATATTAAAAATCCACGGATACTCCAATATCGGGAGAAGCAGCTGGACGAACGTAGAAAGGATATTCAGGTAATTAAAGTTTCCTTACGTTCTGTTTGACTTCGCCAAATATTCCTCGATGTACCGTGAAATTTAATTCATTTAAACACGACGAGAAAATAGCGCCGATTAATTGTATGATATACTTATCTGATTGATATATACGATCGATTAATTAACCCCTTTACTATTTTAATTGGACCCATTTGATATGTTTAATAGCCGTCCCCGATAACGCTGCCCAATTTGAAAGGATTCATCGTGAATCTACCACAGTTGAAACGCTATCAGGACACCGATGACGATTACAAAATCAGTGACGAACAGGAGGAGGAGGAGGAGGAGGAGGAGGAATCGAACGAATCGTCCGGGGATCGGAAAATTTACGCCATCGATCCTTCCACGTACAGAGGTGGCGAACCCATTTTGAAATTGCACGAGGATTCCGAGGAATCGCCGGCGGATAGCTTGACGAGGATTCCGGAGAATTTGTATCGAATGGTGTGGAATCCGTTTTTGAACAGATTGCAGAAAGACAGTCGAGTGGCGCAACGCGTGGAGAATCCAGTAGGAAATGTTGACGAAAACACCGGCAATATTGAAGATGTTCATAATTTAGCTGCGTCTGGACTGCACGATTTGTCAAAGAAGTATAGCAAGAGTGAACTGTTGAGGATTTTAATGAGATCTCTTGGGCTGCAAAACATGAATCAAGAAGCCGAAGGGTCGACCGTACGGAACGACGCGTTAAGTAACGAAGGGCAGAATGTTTCGGACTCGATCGTCGATAGAGAAATAGAGAAAACAGAATCGGAAACAATTATCGCGGATACGGAGAACGATGCCGAGCTTCCTGAACAAATTTTGAAGGAGGAGCAGATTCAGTTAGAACCGATATCTCCGGAAGAACTTCAAACGGAGAGTCATCGAATCATCTCAACGGGAAACGAAGATAAATTGGAGACCGATGAGAATTCTGAAATTCGTGTCACTCAAGAATACATCAATTCGGAAAGTCTACCGGGAGTAAGCTTAAACGGAACTGCGGGAATAAATAGTCGCGTTCGAAGGGACACGGATAGTTTGCCAAATTTTCTGTTACGCAAAGCACCGCGCGGAAGTAGACGAATCGAACGTCAAAATATTTTCCCTTTGGAAGAGGATTCTGCTGGAATTTCAAACGAGGATGGGTCGGAAGTTTTCGAACTCATAAATAATAATGAGAACTATATGGCAGTACCGATCGAAAATTTGCATATTAGGACACCGAGCATCGATTCGCTTGTACCGAAAAATTTCAAAGATTATATTCGATTAGTAGAACAAGAGAGGGACGATGATAGCGTTCTCAATGGTGAAAGAGGATCTCTGGAATTGGATAAAGTAATTGTACCTCCGAAATTGAATAATAAATATTCACCGATGAAATTATACAAAGATCTAGTGGAGTCAGTGAATAGTCAGGGTTCTCGACGCGCGTTTCAAGATTACGGCGATGACTCGGTGTCCGCCGTGGAATCGCTGGAGTTGGAAAATTCCGACGAGCGTTTCGATGATTCTTCTTTGGAATTTCCGGAAGAGAATCGATCGGACGACGAGTCACGCAACGAGAAGAACGGAAGAGAGTATAGCAGAGAAAGCGACGAACGTGTCGATCCGAAGGACGCAATTTTCGATGATCCTGGAATACTAATGCTGGTACCTTGGAGAAATAAAAAATTCGATAGACTTCGAAGGCATGTAAAAGATCAGGGGAAAATGGACGGACACCAAAATTCCAACGTGGTAAGGCATTTTGCATGTAGTGATAAACATTACGAACAATATTTTGATAGATTTAATTAAATGTATGTGAATATTCATAATTTCATTGATTCGATTAAATAAAATAAAATATCGAGATAATCGAATCAATGTAAAATGTAATGTTTCTGTAATTTAAGGTTGAATCGTTGCAATTACAAGAATTGGACGGATCCGCAGTACCAAATTTGATCGCGTCGAATACCATCGATGAGATCGACCAATTGATTTTAAAGAAAAATCTTTCACCGAAATATTCCAAGAAGCAAAGCTTGTCGAAGGATTACATTAAAAAATTGAAGGAGGATGACATCGCCGGGGACAAGAACAAACGATTGCCGTCGTTTATCGAGGGAGCGATACCAAAATTGGAAAACGTCCTGGTCGACGGTATCGAAAAAGCACAAAATCTCACGGAGTCGGTGGAGCAACTAATTGAAAATTTCGACGAAAAGTTCAACGAAACCATGAAGACTGACGAACAGAAGAATTCGGTTAAACGGGACTCGACTAACACGACGCAAAACGTTTTCCGTTCGGCCCTAACGAATGTAAAAAAGTTTTTCGTTTTTCTCGGCGGATTTACGCGCGTTCTTTGCGGATAACCATTACGCAAACCGTCTCTGTACAATATTTATTTTTTAAGATGAAACGAATGTTTCAAAATTACGTATAAGTCCGAATATATTTTACACGATTTTAACTTTTTTAAACGCAACTTTTATATTGTACCATGTATCGAGGTGTAATAAATGAATTTAAGCATACCAGGAAAACGTATTAAAAATGTGAATGAATCCATTTCTCGAAATCCACACATCACGTTCCCCCGTCACTCTGGTTACATAATAATTTCATAGCGCTGTTAACATTATTTTTCACGTACTGCAGACGAGAATAATTAAATTACACGGTGCGTAACCTAATTACAAAGAGAAACATGAAATATCAACATGCATATTATGCTTGCATCGAGAAATAATGAATAATAATTTACATTCCATTCAGGAACTCGTTCCTGAGTAACAATTATAATCCGCTGTTGTACGCGTTACGACACGTTGTCTTCTGACAAACTAAATTTTGCAACGTTAAATCAACAAATGCGTCTGCACAATTTTTAATCAATACGCGCTTAAATATAAAATTTGTTCAGTACCCGTTTGATCTTCGTAAAGTCCACTTCGAAGGGAACGAGGCGTTAAATTGAAGACAGTAAAAAAAATACTTTAGGTTCGATAAACGATAAATGGAAAGTGACAGTGAGTGAATGTCAAATCATTATGCATCGCGTAATCTTTTCTTGTGGTATACTCGCGACAATTCTGACAGGCATCCAGGCGGGGAGCAGCGGATTTAGAATTAACGCTGATATCGACAACAATCCCAGCAAAAGGTATGAATTTGAATCACTACGGGACCTATAACTTTTAACGACAATAACCAGCTGATAACATTAAGCAGAAAAAACAAAACATACTATTGAACACAAATTACTATAAAATAATACAAACTATTTATATTTATCCAAAACTATATGTTCGTAGCATATATAATTATCAGAATCGATAACAATAGCCAATAGCCAAAATTTGATTATAATAAGCGGATTAGTTTAAGTAATTTTATATGATGTGGTTTTTGAATTAACCGACTGTGATAACAATAACCGATTAATAACATTATCCTTGATTGTAACATTCGGCTTCCACTGTACCAGTGAATTTATTTAAATCTTACTGCCGAAGAATGTCAAATTTCTGAGATAACCAATATTCACGGAATACTATCATAAAACTATTCATCGCAAAGTATCTCTGATCGTCTGTTTTTCGCGTATAATAATTTCCAAAATATTCGATGCAATTTTATTATACAACAAATGTTTGTACAATAACTCGTGCTACCAAGGAAGGTGGATATGCGTTTGAAAATATCTCACTCGCGTTTCTCCGGAGTCTTCGTCGATTGCACCGATAAAATCAGCATAACGCTTCGAATGACGAGACCGTCATATTTATGGCTGATAGTTTAAAAAATTGCCTAGAAAATATATCTTCACCCCATAATGCATGATCCAGCCTTCCCCCATAAATTCTCTTTATCCGACGCGATTTATCTAGCTTCCCGGCGAGTGCATCGGGACATTCATTCAATTTTTCAAACGAATTTCTCCTTGGACGAATTCCGGATTACGGTCAAATCCGCTGGATTGCAAAGGCAAAAGTATGTTAGTCGAACAAGTGCGACGCTGACGCAATTGTTGGCGTCAGCGTCGGTCGAATTACATTTCACGCTCGTTTGCTGCGACGCAACTCCGAATTTCGAAAGGACCACCCGAGCCGAACTTGAAATGTTCAAAGATTTGTACAAAAAAGAAACGTTTACAAATGTTCCTTGCAAAAACAAACATACTTTGGAAAAGCTCATAACAATACAGGAACAATATTATCTTGCCAAAAAGTATAACGTGCGCTATGAATAATCGAATAATATAATATGATGATGATATAAATAGTTATGACTTTAAACCAAAAATACAAATTAGGGTAAAATCTCAAAAACGATCAGCAAAGTATCCAAAATTTCAAAGAAACGCATTCATTTCTGTTTCCACAGGCTCCGAGCGACTCCGCGTGATTTCGAGTACATCGACGACGAATCGAAATTTGGAAAAAGAAATGTGTTGTTTCTAATGCCGATATCGGAGGAGGACGCGGGGAGACGTAAGGACGTCGAGGCAGAAGAAACACCGCGGTCGAGTCAAAAAACTAAGCGTTGTAAAACACCGATCCGCAGGGGGCGGCTTTCCCCGCTGCTGGGCAAAGAAAAATCGAACAATGCAAATCAGGGCATCCCGAAATCGAGAAACGTACAGAGTTTCCATAATAACGGAAGGAACGGCGAGGAATATACGGTCGACGGTAGGAACAACTTGCGACTCGTTTCGCTGAAAAATCCCAAAAGTATGCTAAAGAGTGGCCTAATGTCGCGATCGTCGGAACGAGGGGAGGACATGGGCAATCGTGACGAGAATATCGCCTTTTTAAAAGCGATCGGGGGAAATCTCAACATGAGGGACTACGAGCTCGTCGATTCTAATGAAAAAACAATGGGAGATCTGAGAACGCGCGAGAACAACAAATGTGTTTGTTACTGCAAAGAGAGAGACAATCTGTCGTCCGAAAATGAAGCTATCAGAGACGCTGGTTTGAAGAAACCTTGGACGAAGAAGGAGAAGACAGACAGGGACGGTGACAGAAATATTTTGTCCGCCCGCAAGGATGGGTATAGTAAAAAACCGATTTATGAGAATAATTCGCGTCGTCAATTTCCGTCGCAACGTTTGCCGTTATTGTACTCCGATGTTCCTCGCGTGTCTCACTATTCGCCTAACTATCCGAAGAATAAAATGAAATCGAACATGAAAAGCTTAGCTTACGTACCGTTGGTTTATCAAATGCAACCGGAATACACTCTGCTACCATCGGATCAGATTCCCAGGCAAGATCCTATAAGAATTAACATACCCTTCGCCTCGGCGAACGATCGTCCCGATTCTATTGTCGGCCAAAAGGCACCGATCGCTCAAAAACCCCGGGAAAAGTTTAGCCAACCAACGATCGAGCGATGCTCGTGTCCATCCGTCGATGGAAATCGACGATACGATACTCCTGCCGAATCGACGACGATGAATTTGGTAGACGACGTCGTCGAGATCCCGCAGAGTGACGTAACGGCGAGTAATGCGCAAGATTCGTATTCCGAGGAAGAGGATAATCGAGAAAAATTTGCGGGTGAGGATGACGAAGATAACGAAGATAGCTCGGCGAATAGAAACGTCGATGGGGTCGACGAATCAGGTAGAAATGAGATAGTAGGAAATTCTCTGAAATCCGAAGAGAAATTAAGCAACGCGAATGAACAAACGCAGAATCTGCCTCTCGCCGCAGTAGTATCGGAGACTCCGGATAATAAAATTAGCACCGAGGAATTAGGAACTAATTCGGAAATCAAACCGGAGAAATCAATTGGGAATTTCAACGATAAGAACTTAAATATCCCCGAAACGACGGAGAGTCGACCGTTGGATTACTCCGAAATCAGAGAAGTAACGACTGCGGATTTCACGTCCAGGGCTTACGCAAATGAAACTAATCAAACTAATGAAACGAGTTTCGATAACGGCGGGCCCTCGAGTTACGACGACTTTTCTGTAACTAATAACGAACCGACGGCTATCGATTCTGTCGAAGCACGAAGTCATAACGCTGATGAGGCGCAGAGTCGATTGGCATCGGCGGAAAGTATGGAAAATCTCACGGCGAAGGTAACGTCCGATGAATTAACTGCAACGACCGAATTTCACATGATAAAACAATCGTCGAGCGATGAAGATTCCCGCGAAGTATCTTCGAGCGGGAAGAATATTATCTTGGGTAAAAGTAAAGCGTACGCGAGTCAGGAAACGTCTACTGACAGCGAAGTAGACGAAAATCTGGAATATAGTACACAAATGGTAATGGGGAGTACGGATAATTACGGATCACAAGAATCTTTCTCTGCGGAAGAATCGAGTACCTTAATTTACGAGAGTTCAACGATGAACGATGGGGTTTTCGATTCTGCCACCGATAACTTAGAATCGTCGAGTTCGGAAGATAATAAACAAGCGGAGAGCACGGGAGAAACTCCTGGTTCTTATAACGAGAAAATCGAAACGACAGATTCGATAGATACGAACGAAAGTGAAGATAACTTTCCTCGTGAATTATCACCGCCGGAAATGGATCAACTTCCAAAGGATGAAACCAAAGAAGGGATCGTAGGTGCGCCGATGGAAAAATTACCATTTTGCGACAACACGCTCTTACAGAGTACGATTAAAACAGTACTGAATAACTTCGCGAGCGACGATGCCGACGCTATGGACGCGAACGTGGACGAAAAAATGGTACAGTCGACGGGTCACGATCTGTTACCCGAAATCGTACAGGTGCCCAACTTAAAAGGTATTTTATCGATGCCACGGATAGAGGAGACGATCGTCGACAAAGTCAGGAATCTCTTGTTGAAAGTCACCGGTGTCCCTGAGAAAAGTTTGAACAGCGATTGGTCCCGCAACGTAATAAAAAATAATATACGACACATGACGGCAGCCGCGGCAAGCTCCAATACGGAACTTCCACCCATGACCGTGGAGGAACGTCAATTTCGTGATGGAGCGTGGGTGACGCGACTGGTGACGATAGCACCGATATTGAAACAGTCGAGACCGAAGCTAACGAACGAAGAAAGAATACAAGAAAGCGTGAAGAATCTTCTCCGACATCCGGCGGTGAGTCCGGAAGCTGCTAGGCATCCGGTGGTTCAAAATATGATTTTGCAAAGCGTAAGGGGCACTTTGAAGCCAGGGAGCATAGTCAGCGACGAAGCGGCCGACGAATCCATAGTTCGCGATGCACTCGACAACGAATTGCAGAAGATTGAAATGGAAGCGAGCGAGGTTACCACTACGGAGGACGCGTTTGATTCCGGAACGATTAGCGTATCGGATGCGGAATTGGAAGGCATTTTGAAGATTGCGGAAAGCGTGAGTGGAAAGGATCAGGAGGAACGGAGCGGGGGCCAATTAACGACACCGTGGGAAACGACTACGACGAGTGATTTCGATGACGTTGCCACGGACGTTAAGAATTCTCACGCGATGCGAGCGGAAGGGGTCACGAGCGGATATCAGAAAGCTGTATCGTTTCCGGAAGCGATGGTCGTGGAACGTCTGCCGGAAACTTCGTCGGAGGAAGGATCGATAAGCGAGAAGTTGGACGAGGAAGAACCTCTCGAATGTACCGTGCCATCCTTGGAAAAGTTGGAATTAAAAAGCACCGAGCGATCTTCGGATTCGTTTTTGGGAAAAACGAAGGAATCCGAGACCGCGAAATATTCTAAACCGTCAACCGGGGAGATTAATAGTTACCAAAAGGCTGTATCGTTACCGAAAACGAAGAGCGCGGAACGTCTATCGGAAACATCGTCGGAAGAAACGTCGATAAACGAGATGTCGAACGAGGAAGATACTACCGAAAGTACCGTTCGATCCGTGGAAGAGTTGGAATTAAAAAGTACCGAGAGATCTTCGGATTCGTCTTTGGAAAAATCGATGGAATGGGAAACCACCAGATATTCCGTACCATCGTCTACGGAAATTAATACCCTTCGAACGGTCGGAACTGGGACTTTTCGGCCCAACGAAAATCGGAGTCTCGATTCAGAAACATCGAGTACCACGGAGTTTTTGACAACGCAACAGGACGAGACCACCACGGCGGAAACTTTAGAAACGGAAATCGTGGCTACTACTTCGTGGGATCGGGAGAACTTTTCGAGCGCGGAAATTGAAGAAGCAATTACAAGAATGACCGACGGTTTTACGATCGGCTCGACCACACCTCGCAATTCCGCTGAAGTCGATGACTCTACAAAAAATGACGATACAAATAATCGAGAATCCGAAGGTGCAGCGGAACTCGTCGGAGCCACGAATAAAATCGCATCCGAGGAGGATGTAGCGTACTTAGGAAAAATTTCGGTGGAAAATAATCGAAATTATTCGAGTGACTTGCAGAGTATCCGAAACTCTGACTTGTACTACGTCGGCGATGGAGTGAAATTGCCACTGGAAATAACGAGATTAAAGGACGGCTCGTACGCCTTATCGATTTCCAGAAAGTTATGCGAACGAATGATGAACAAGGATTGTCCCTGCTGCGTTCCGTCGAAAGGTAACGTCGTGAGCTCCGGAAGAAGGAATTCCGAAGCCGGAGAAGGTGAAACAGGAAGCACCGAGAAAGCGTTAATCAAGCGGAAGAGACGTAATTTGATTAAAGACGATTTACACAGCTTCTCGATGCCCGTGGAAACTTTTGTCAAAAAGTATCATTTGTCTTTGAACTTGGAGAGCGAGCAACCGCGGAACCCTGACGGGAAGGATCTTTTTAATAAATCGTCGTTTGATCGAGAGTCGTTGGGAAATAAAACCTCCGTGGAAGATCGTACGAAAGGTAATCGGAAAACGGAAATTGATGCAGGAAGACCGGAGCATCAAGCCAATAATCTTGTCCTGGATAGAATGAAATTTATTAAGCGGAAACAGCAAGAAAATGAAGAACGATATCGATATAAACGCGATACCCAGGAGGACACGAGCAAAAGAACGGAAAAGACGAAGACCGTGTGGAATTGGCTGATGGAAGCATTTCTAAATTAAAATGATTTATTTAAATCATTCTAGAATTAACTTCGCGGCATCCTGAGTGTACTTCTCTTTATTTGCATTTATTTCCTTCTACTGTAATTCTAGACCTCACTGTATATTATAACGTTTATATTTTATACTTAGATAATTTTTATACATAATAAAACGATTGTTTTACGTAACGCATCGTCAACATTTTTTTATAATATATGCAACCCAATAATAAAGTTTGTAAAATAAATACACACGATATACTATTCACCAGTCTTATACTAAATTTCAGTGTAAACAGTTTTAGATATTACTATTTAATCAAATTGCGGAACCACTTAATTTCAAAGAAGTGGTGACCGTGGTAGATTGTGTAAACTAATTTTTAGTTTCATAATTATCTGATTTTCGTATCGTTTATCTTTTAATCCCACAATGATTCATACACAGAAGTGACGTAAGTTTGAAGGTTATGTAGGTGGGATCGTTTCGGGCTCAATCAATGGAGAGCGTCTTGGTTATGTTTGTCAGGTACGAAGGACGAATACGGGTGCCAGTTTTGACGTTTCTGTCAATATCATAAGAAAATGGGCTTGTTTGG
The DNA here is from genome assembly GCA_933228935.1 of Pemphredon lugubris. NCBI lineage: Eukaryota > Metazoa > Arthropoda > Insecta > Hymenoptera > Crabronidae > Pemphredon > Pemphredon lugubris. The sequence goes on along the minus strand of OW121817.1, from coordinate 51,704,752 downwards.
CAAATCTCAGGAGAAAAATCCAAAAGAGATGGTTAGTATCGTAACGAGGGAAACAATAATCGATCGGTGTATATACAGAATCGTGTTTTAGGTGCAGGAGTGGACACATAAATTAAGAAAAGAGGGCTATCAACTAGATAGGCAAGTCAGAGGTAAATAACGACGTGGGATCGTTAAACATAACTCAGTCGTATAATCGGTGATATCTTTTACCTTCAGCTATTCAGAGGGAAGAGGAAAAAGTGAAGCGTTCTTTAAAGGATGCGGCGAAGAAAGGGGACAAAGACGTATGCAAAATTCTTGCTAAGGAAATAATCCGAGCCCGTAAGGCCTGTAACAAGATCTATACGTCAAAGGCACACCTTAATTCTGTATCTTTACAAATGAAAAATCAATTGGCGACCATAAGAGTCGCCGGTTCTGTGTCCAAGTCGACGGAGGTCATGCAGGCAATGCAGTCGTTGGTCAGAGTACCCGAGGTTGCGGCTACCATGAGAGAATTGTCCAAGGAGATGATGAAAGCTGGTATTATCGAAGAAATGTTAGACGAAACCATGGACTCTATTGAAGACTCTGAAGATGTGGAAGACGAAGCGGACGAGGAAGTCGACAAAGTAATCTATTTTATAGTGCTAGTTAAATTTATAAAAGGGCACATACGAAGTCAGATATATATTTTAGATCTTATGGGAGGTGACTGCTGGACAATTGGGAACAGCACCAGCTGTTGTCACGGAAACCCCTGGTGCGATAGCAGCCTCCACATCTGCTGAAGAGGAGGTGGAAGAAGGAGATGACAAAGAATTGGAGGAGATGAAAATGAGACTACAAAGTCTGCGTAGCTAGGTATAATGTGTAAATAACTCATGTACGTTGACTATTAGCAATTAACAACAGCTTGGACTTGTTGAATACACGCCAATGCAGGATACTACAAGTATGCAACAAGATACTTAGCGTATTTTGATAACACTCTTAGGGCACATCCACGCCATGCTTTTATATCAAATAATCAGGAAACGTGAAGTATTAGAAACTATAAATTTTCATTTGTCTCTGTACAGTTTTTTATGGCCGACTTTTTACAATCTTTGGGTACTCCATTTTGGTGTACGCTGCACTTTCAACTAAAGATTAAGCAATAAGTACATAGAGAAGCTGGCTTCTTAATTATATTAAGTTTAAGCGTGTAATGCTATAATTTAGTCGCAACAGCAAAAATGTATTATGAATAGAATAATTCATGTCGCAATTACGCCGTTATTCCAGATAAAGATAATAATCAGGTGCAACACAAATCAACTTTGTTTCAATTCGTAAATTGAAACATAAATCCAGTGACTGAATATGGCAAAATATAATATGTAAATATTTTATTGTACGTTTGCTTCGTAGGATTAAAACGTATAATAAAAGAATGTTGTTATCGTCAGACGTCATTGTATATCGCAGACGTAACGAGATTAATATTAACTTGTTTTTAGTCGCCTACTTCAAGCCCCTTCATTTTCGATATTCCAATTTCGATCCACAATAAACCTGCTTCTATTAATTTAACGAAAGCTGTTGCATTAATTTGCTGATAAGCGAAAGATTATGTATCCCGATACTGCTGATAGTTGTTCAGAACATCCATTGGGCATACTCTGCAGGTGTGCCGAATATGAGAATATTATCGATAAATTTCTGTTTTACACCGTAGGTACCCAGAATTATTTCATACCTAAAATGGCTGCAAGTAAGTAAACAAAATTGATACGCACCATTATGCAAATTCTAATAATAAGCGTTTAACGACTATGTACACAGATATATCAGAACAAATCGCCACAGCAAGGGTCATGTGGGTAAAAAATCGTGTAAAATTCGACGAAGATATCTCGCGGCCTATTCTCGTCTTTTCCGGAGTAAACCCGAATAAAATTGATGCAAGCGACGTGAACAAACAATAGCCATTCTATAAATCCATGAGGTTTGGAACATATAATTCTCAAGTCGGAGGATGAAAAATGATTATTCCAATTCTGTATCCGAAATATGGAACAAATGATTTACGAATGATTACTATTGCACGTTGGACGAAAATATTAAGGCTAACAAAACGTAATTCAAAACATTTTGTTTCATTTATATTGCAATATCTTTTTCCACAAAATCTCATTATACAATAAATCTTTTTACACTTTTTCATCGTAACGTAATAGTTAATAAATCTACTTGTATACATAGCTATATGCGCATAAACATATATATGCACATATAAATAGAAATGTCTTCATACGCGTGTACATGATAAAATGACCTCATTAAAACTAAAAGCTATAGATATAATATTAACTCTGACATTTAACCAACGTTTGAAAGAAGTTACAATATTATCGTAATGGTTTGATATAGGATACATTATGAAATGTATACTCGAACGATTACTATTTAAAATGAATAATAGCGCTCCAACTTGTTTTCTAGAAATGTCATTTGTACTCTACAAAAATTTCTCGTTGCTCATAACTATTATTATTATCGTGCCTATCACCATCTTTTTATAAATATATAATAAAAATAATGTATCTTAGGTAATAATATACCATGAGTAGGTGGTCAGTTTTAATGTACAAGTAATAATGTATGTGTGTCTGTATATGTGCATAATTTCAATGTATAGTTTAACAGTATATCCTTAAAGACGCTACTATCTATGTATATACGTATATACATAGATAGTACGTATATACATAGGTACACGTATATACATAGATGGTATATGTATATCTTGACAAATTTACAATTGATCGATCACCATGTTAACGATCGCAAGCTTAATCTGCGCTCTTGTTTTTCTAGGAAGCCTATGCATGTGTGGTGAAATTTTACGCAAAAAATATCTGACTTCACTTCTAATTGGAAAAATTGTTCTACGCATTGTTCCAGAAAACTTTTTACGCCGTACTGGCTTTTGTGGCTTTGGGGACAGGCATTCCACTTCCTCATAATCCTCGTAATATTGCTCATCTTTTATATTTCCTGCTTCTTCATCCAACACTTCTAAAGTATGGGGTAAAATAACTTCGTCGTGCACTTCCAATTCTTCAGAATTCATTTTATTTTCTGTTTCTTCTGGCGACATTGTCACAAATTCGATTAGTTCTTTATCAGGATCCTGTTTCATTGGTTTAATTATTGGCAGTTCGAAAGATGCCTGACCATTCTTCAACCATTCCTCCTCCCTGGTATCAACTTCAATCGGAGTTGTCGGTGTATTCACGACTTTTGTTTTGGATTGTCTCTTATTAATTTTAGCTGGTTTCTGTTGCTCCTGTTCAGGCAAATTTATCTTAATTAATAAACCAGGAGGAATGCTTGACAAACTGTTGACCGGAATAGGAGCACCCAGGTTTGATATGTCACCGGTAAATGGTAAAATTACTTTCTTTATGTTACTTGGAATACTATTAGTAATATTTGACGTGATATTGTTTGCTATCGTAATAGGCTGGTACTGATCCGTAAACTGAATTTTCCAGTTGGAAGCAGGAGGAAGAGGCAACTTCCTCATCACACGGTTTTCAATATTATTAGGATCTGGCCTTGGAATGTTGATTAACGTTGGCCTCCTAGATTTTCCACGTTTCTTTGCCAGAGGGGTTGGCTTATTATCTACCTTTGGTTTCTTACTAGATACTGAAGGTCTTGAAAAACCTTGTTTCCTTATCCCTTTAGGAATAGCTGTGCAATTAGATTCCTCTATGATATCTTGCTCTTCATCCAACTGCTCTATAGAATCAATGGCGCTTGCTTCCGAGACATCCTTTATAGTTGGAACGGCGTCGCATGGCCCTACTTTATGGAAGCTCTGTCCAATTTGGAAATGCTTTGAACAGAGTACTAATTTTCTTATCTGGTTAGGAGACATTTTCAACAGATCCTCTCTACCCAAGAATTGACACCATCTTAAACATCTTCCAATTTCATAAGCGGGAAAGGGATGAAATTTATATCTCTCCACTTTATTTCGTGGGTCAGATCTTGATCTACCACAAGCGGCACAAGCTTTACTCTCTAACACTGCGGGTGATAGTGGTTCTAATTTTTTTGGTTTCTCTGGTAAAACATACGACTTTGAATCTGTTACAATTTCCATAATGTACTCGTCCGAATGATCCAATTGATCGGGATTACGTATATTTGGCACAGCATGATCTACTAATCTGCTCTTATAGGCTGCCATGAATTGCGAAGGATCAAAGTGCTTGGAACAGATGTAACAGAATAAAATCTCCTTTCTAGTTAATCTGTAATAAGAATCTACGCCGACAAAATCGAGCCACTTGAGGCAACGAAATTCCTCACCAGGAAAGTGATGGAAAGTTACGCCATCGTAATCCAAACCCGGTGGATCACGACGCGAACGCCCGCATATCACGCAGGTTATGTTGTACAAACTTTGTTTCGGATCGTAAATTGATGGTACTGCTGTGCAATTTAGTCTATCGAGGTATTCATTCAGAAAGTCCTTCTGCTCGAAATGTTTTGAACATACCATACGCTGAAGTAATTGCTTCTTCGTTAGTTTGTACAGATCCTCCCGACAGCAAAATTCCAACCAGTTCCTGCATCGAACTTCATCATTAACGGGAAATCCAAAAAACATGTATTCCTCCTCTCGATTGTTAGGATTCATACGCGAGCGACCACAGACAACACATGGATGTGGCATTTTTCAAATTATTGTTCTGTCTCCTCTACGCTTTCGTCAAATGGACAATGTCATCTTGTGATACAGTACTGCTAGGTTAACTTCTGGGACAGGGGATATTCTCGCGCGGCTTCCTTATCCGTTTGGAATGTCAATAAATCTTGGTTTAGATTATTTTCGCGTAGTCCTTTTGCATACGATACGATTTCCCGATGTTTGAATAATAAAATTCAACGGCAAAGTCGAAGGAGCTCTTCATTCTTCTTCGAACCTTCACGAATCATAAGATCAAATCGTTGCCGTTCAACGACGTAATATTGCTGAAGTACTTCATTAAATAAAGATTTCTCTCGAGATACTTTTCCTTGGAGGAGGATCACTGAAGTCTTATTTTGACTACACTTCGTTGCACTTGTTGCGCTTTTCTCATGATTACTCTGAGGTTATGTTATTTCCTGGAGCGTCTTTTACCTAACCTCTTCTACCAGAGCTGTCGTTTCCTAATATCTTGGCAGTCAATTTAGGCTAACCTAAATAGAGTTCATACTCAGAAGTAATCACACTATTCCTTACTGTTCCAGATAATTGTAAGAGTTATAAAAAACATACAAAATGACTGAGAATTCTAATAATCCATATGACATTAATGGACAGCACTTCAATCATGATATGTACTTCCAAAAATTATTAAAAGTAAGTTTGTTATTTGATCCTGCTCAATCTGTTCCTTATAAATAATGTTAACAAAAGTGATTTAATCTGAAAAACATTCTCTATCCATTTCTCGAGGAATGTACATTGAAACAAATCATGGACCATGAAGCAGAAATTATAAGAAACACGCAAACGTTACATTCTGACATGCAGACGTTGGTATACGAAAATTATAATAAATTTATATCTGCGACTGACACTATTAGAAAGGTAAATGCAATGACTGTTTCATCTGGAATTTGTACAATCGGATACATAGATTTGATTGTAAATATTTGTAGATGAAAACTGACTTCAAAGAGATGGAAGATAGCATGGATTTATTAGCCAAAAATATGGACAGTATCACATCTTTTTCGGAGCAAATATCTTCTACTTTACAGGGCACCAGGCAGCAAATAGCTAAATTGTCTTCTGTTCACGCACTCTTGAAGAAGTTGCAATTTCTATTCAAATTGCCTGGTAATCTTAAAGACAGAATGAACGAGGAGAATTATGCTCAGGTCTGTAATTTCTCCCATATATTTATACACTACATTTCGCTTTGTAACAATACGTGGAAGGAACTTAATATAAAATTAATATTTTAATCAGGCAGTGCAAGATTATATACACGCGCAACGTGTGTTAAATCAATATGGTAACATGCCGTCCTTTCAAGGAATACAGAAGGATTGCGAAGATATCCTAGAGGAGCTTAAGGCAAGGCTCAGGACACAGTTTCATAAAAGAGATGCATCAACCAAATCCTTAGCCGAGAACGTTGATCTTTTATTACAATTGAAAGAACCAGCTGATTCTTTATGCGCGGAATTTCTAATGCACGCGGAAGGCCGATTGACGGAACAACTAGACTGTTTAAAAGATATGTGCGAAAACGATATTATAGAGTTCGTAGATATGGCCAGTTCTGGATTTCTCAGCGATTTGTGTCTGATTGTCGCATCGTACAACGACATGTTCATAAATCGACCACCGACTGAAGACAACGAATTCAGTGACGATTTTGACACAAAAGCCGTCAGCCGGCTGAATAATTTTATCCTTAAAAATATGAAAAAGTATTTCGACTTGATTGGGAAACGAGTAGAAGATGTGGCTGACACAGCGATTTTAGTTAGAGCATTGGATAGGTTCCATAGACGATTACAAGCTATGAACATGCTCTGTACGGACACCGATTTTGCAAGGTAGCCAAAAGCGAACGAATTTTTTCACTTATCAATGAAACTAAATAATTCTGTTGGACAAAGGTCAAAATGTCAATCAACGGTTTTTCTACTGTAGCACGGGGACGGACATTGTTATAAATGCTGGGAGAAAACAATGTCGTAATCACCTGCATAGCTTGAAGCAACATTTAAGCGACGCTCTGGTTAAAGTAAGACAAATACTAGCAACCAAGGTTTCTCAAGAAGGTGACGGTGGTTTGGCAGAACTTCAAGCATTGCTTATTATGCCTACTATTGAGAAAGTAAAAGGAGTCTTACAGGATTTGTTGGTATGTTTTTTGTGTGATACATTCCAAAGAAAATCCCTCTCTATCTCGATATCAATTTATTCGCGATTATTCGGTTACAGGTATTTCTACAACCGGACCTATCGTTTAGCTTGAAAACACAATTTCTTCAAAGCTTTTGCGTGGACGAAGTTAGAGAAGGATTGATTGTTGGATTTTTACATCATTTAACAGCTACTGCAAGTGGATTTTGTACCGGATCCGATGTACCTAAATTCCCGCCCACATTGTTACTTTTATTAAGTAAAATGTGTATAGAATACAAAGAAACTAACGTCAGGTATTTGGTAAGATATCATCGGTACCCGAATAACGATAAAAGTTTAACGAAATCTCTTCCAATTTCCGAACTATGACTTACAGCTTAACACAACCGATGATTTGTTCAATATTGACCAATATACGTCCTCGGAAAACATTATTACACCCGATTCCGAGATGTGCGACAATTTCCAAGAAGCGGCACAAAATTTGTTAAATCATTACGTTCGTATTCAAGGATTAGCCGTTTCTCAAATGTTAAGAAAATCGGTAGAGACGCGGGATTGGTTACATACGATTGAACCAAGGACAGTCAGGGCTGTGATGAAAAGAGTGGTCGAAGATGTGACGGTGGTAGATACTCAAGTCGCTGCCCTTTACGACGATACTGACGGACAAGTCGATAGAAGCAGCGATAGTAGTAGAAAAACTCATAGGTACAAAAGAAGATGAATAATAGTAGGAATATTGAAAAAAAATAATGGATAGAAATAATTATATCGCGCTCTCAATTTAAGAGCGTGATTAAACTTTGATATCCCGCATACAAATTGTTTTTCTTTTCTAGCGTGAGTGTATCGAGGCATCATTATAGATCTAGCTGGTCGTCTTACACGCCAAGTCACATGGATTCTTCGTTAGTAACGAATATCCATAAATTATTTTCGGAGCGTATTGAAATTTTCTCATCTGTACAATTCAACAAAGCCTCCATTCTTACCGGCATCATCAAGATTAGTTTAAAGGTAAAGTATACTTTTAGCAGGCACAGTACCGTAATAGGTACAGGTGCTGCCGGAGCAGTCACAATGATAAAATAGCACAGCCATTATCCACTTTGCATCGCGGGGATACCTTGTCCTCTGCGCGTTGAGTCTCTTGCGACGCTACGCAACACACTGTGCGCATTTAACAATACCGAGAATCAATTTTTATTCGTGCCTCGCGGTATATTAATTTTTTCTGTTTCAGACCTTCTTAGAGTGCGTGAGATTGAGAACGTTCAGTAAATACGGATTGCAGCAAATTCAAGTTGACACGCATTATCTGCAACTTTATCTATGGAGATTTGTTTCCGACGAAAAGTAAGTGACTCCCGCTGCTGAACACGGTACTGATCATTCCTCGGAATAGTTTAACATTATTTGTCAATTTCTTTGAAGCGTCGTCCACTTTTTGCTGGACGAAATACTTGGAAGTGCAGTTCATAGATGCCTTGAACCAGTTTTGATGGAACCGAGCGTTGTCGATATTATTTGCGAAAGAGGATAAGCACTCTGCTCGGCATCCTTTCCGGATAATGTATTATATGTATTGTAATTGATTTGTAAAAATAAGTAGATAATATATTATGAATCTCTATTATTATAGCACCGAAACATTCCTTTAATAAATTTATTATGGTATTAAATAAATGAAAGTGATGTTTCCCGGAAAGCGTCTACTTCCACTTCTTTTCTTAATTATTTCGTTCGGGCACCCACACATGGATCGAACATTACGTGCTGTCAAAGTACCACGATCCAAGGATATCGATGCACGACATGCTCAGCTATCTTTCCTTCTCCATTCGATTTACTCATACTACTTCGTCTCTTTCTGCCCTCCCCACCTATCTGGGATAAAATAAACCCATCAAAGTCTTAGTAAGCTATAAGAAGCAGGGTCAAACGATTCTAATAAGTCTTAATTCTCTACTACATTCTGCACTTTTGAACTTTATTATCCCGTAAATTTCATCAATCGATACACCTTGTTTCCCCGTTACTTCTTCACGAATTCGATGCTTACAGGTGAAATATACGTCCCTCCTGAATGATGATATTTGGAAAGGCAGAATTTGCATGATTGACAATAAGATCGATGTCATTTTTCTGTTGGATAATTCTGTTCGATAAAACACGAATAATAAAAAATATCAAACAACGGTCACTAAAGTTTTGATCTGTCGATCACGAACGTGTAAGCGACGCGCATAAATGTGCAAAGAATAAATGGGACAAGAGTTTATGGTATATGGGGTTCTATCGTAACCCCTTGGCAGTGGCTCGAGTTAATTCGAACTTCCTCTCGTTGGATGAGATTCATTCTCCGAGTATCCGGCGTAGGCCTACGCACCGCATTCTACCCAATTTAATAAACTCCTCTAAATTACTCGGCCGGGGCCATTCCCTCGTTCAATCATGAATTTTCCCCGGCAATCCAGGGAAAATCCACGAAATTTCACTCAGACGGCGTATTTGCTCAAGAAGTATTAAAACTCATTTCAAAAGTTTGCGAAGGAACTTTTTAAAATTATTATTTCTTCTTATCGGAACGTGAAGTAATGAGTCTTTTAACAATATTTTCACTGTAAAGAATCATCGTACGTGTTATCCTCGTACGGATCTTCGAAATTTATTTCGTCTCCGTTTCTGCTTCTTCAATACTAGAAAATTCGTGAGAACGATGTTCCTGTTTGAATAAGTTCAATTCGACTGCGATATATTCATCGTGGTCAAAAAAGCCGTATCGATGCCGAGAAGCATATGTGGCACACGTGATCTCCGAAAACACCTGTGCATGTGTGTCTTCTTTACGTTACGAAGAGGTGAACTTCCAGCGTCGTATCCATTCCAGTTTAAACTGCTGCCACAATGATATCGAAGGCAAAGCGGAATTATTTTTACGGATTTTATATGGCAATGTATAATCGCGTCGCTGGTTGTTTTTCAACGTGTATGTGGCAAAAAGATTAATAATTCAACAGGAGAGTACGTTCGGCAGGAGAAACAGGTAAGTCGTTTTACTAAACATTATCGACCGCGGACGATTCCCACTTTAACAAAAGCATATGCGACACATGAGAATTGTGTAAACTCTATCCTAGAATCAAGTAGCGTCTAAATTCTAATGAAGATATTGAGTCCTAAAAACTTTACTTAAAAAATAGATTGAACTATTCCGTTTAGAAACGTACAATAGGGTCCGGGAGACCCCATGCGGTTTGGATTAATCGATGCCGCATATCATAGTCTTTTCTCCTTTGATTAATTTCTTGATAGAATTAAAATCAATTTAAAACAATATTACCTGCACCATTTTCTGTTTTTAAAATATCTCGGTATCCAACTGATCATGACGTACGCATTTTGCAAAACGACACGAGAAATGTATGACTCTGGTCTTAATTATAATACGAAATACCTAGAAAGAAAAATACTAAACGAATTCGAGTAGAATACGAAGTGGGATATAAAGGAACATCGTATCGACGGAAGAAAAGGCCGCGCAACGGGGATTGTATCTTAATAAAGAGCACGGGGAATAACGTGGGTTGCTTTAAATCAGTAAAATGTACCCGCATGGGAAAATTTAGCGTGGACTCATCGTGCAGGGCCACAATTATCACAAAATGACCAAAGCGTTTCGAAGTGCGAGCTGCCGTTAATGCGCCCGCGCATGAGGGCACAGGATACGTGTATGCATTAATCAGCGAGCTGTCCTTTTCTTCCCGTTAAACCATTTCTAACTATAGTCATTGTTTGCCAATTTACGCGGGGGGGGGGGGGGGGGCAGACTCGTAAGCTTTTGTCCAATTATTTGCTCTATGAATGGCACGATTTCAAAAGTCTATTGATTTGTTTGTGCGAGCCCGGCAAACGGCCCGTGGAAAGTGATCGAGAAAAGTTTGGCTTCGATGATTCATGCGGTGACCAATGGTTCGAACTGATAGATTTGTTTGACGTTTATTCTGTTTTCGTGTCGATTGCATTGTAACGGGACGGTATGTACATATTTTTACAGTGACGATTTTATGTCACTGCGATTGCGGCACAGGGTTGAAAGAGAAAATTATTTTAAATGAATTTGAAGGTACGAAAAATGTAATTGATAAAAAAGGGGGTAATGATAACGTGACGGAATATCGTGAGTGAATTGTAGGTTGATTTCATTTAGAGCATGCAATCGTACACTTCCTGGGGCGTCTCATGAACCGCACACCGTAATCCAGCGGACCCCACGTGTTTTCGTCGCCAATGTTTCAATACTAATCGCTGTAAAATTAATTCGGAGCACATTTCAGTCCTCGTTGCTGTACTAGGAGGAAGGTGGTTGGGATCAATATATATTGTCAATCAGATTAAAGCTGTCAAACTAGAATAATATCACGTGGGATTCCCCGAACCTCGTTCAGTCCATTTTAGGGTGATTAAGAGAAAGTTATTGACAAATTATGAGATTACGGAATTATAATAGATAATTGTTAAACGAAATGAAAATGGAGTGACTATCACCAACGTAAAGTGCTAGATTTCGAGCCTGTTTTTCATAACTATCCTTTTTTTTTTGTTTTCAGAAGAAAGTGCTGCCAACGGCTTGACTAAATTCGATAATAAATGAAGATATTTCGATTTGTGACCGTAATAATGGGCTGGAAAGTGACACGCTCGTTGCTACGTTCATAAATTAGACTATTTTCTCTACAAACATTTCGTGGAATAAGTGAAATTCTGGCAGACACAATTAATCGTGGAATTTTCGTGTGGCCAAATTTTTCTACGAAACAATAGAAAAGCCTTTCCAAATTTCAAGGATAACGTTATATGAAATGCCAGAAAGAAGCGGAGGTAGGAGGGAGCGTGGAGCAACGCATATCAGTGAAATCGGTGAAATGGAAAATTTGAACTTTAGTCCCGTCTTGTTCTATATATTTCGAGCTGCGTTACACGGAACGCAGTCAGTAACCTATCGAGGACAAAGGAAGAACTCGGGGAAAAAAGCGTCCGACGACATTAATCTGTTAATCTGCTTGTTAAGTAGTAGTGCCGTAGGTGATGATTTAGAAATTCACTTCGGCGCGACTGCTTTACATGCAGAGATACGCACGCAACAATAAATTTAAAAAGCAAGTTCATTTTTATTCAATAGAATTAGTTTAATACGCAGAAAGAATAATATGAAATATTTCGAAATCAGATGAGAAATATACGTTTTACCGTTTTTGCAAGTAAAGTATTAGCGACGCTGCTAGCATGCACGTACTTGATTTGATAGTTACGATTAGAAGAAAAGTAAGAAATTTAATTAATAATTATCTCATTTGGGACAATCTCTAGGAACGTCATTTAATTACTCTACGAAAGTATAAAAAAAGGAACATCTCTTCGCCAATCATGGCGTAGATTACCGATACACCGATTACCGGTACTTTTATCTTCATATCGGTTTTAGCATAGAAATTTTATATTTAATGTTAATACTGCGTTACTTTATTCGCGTATTAAAGAAAGAAGAAATAATATTGTTACTAAGGGCACTGCCTTCCATGCGTCCGGCACTGCAGGCAGGCTGTTAGTGCCGGGCGCGAATGTTCGATGTTATATTTGATAACCCGGAATTGTATTCGCGCGTTTGAACGTATCACTCGTCGTACGTCTTTGTAATACGCCCAATTTCTAAATCGATCATCATCACGAACCCTTTCAAAATTATTCGTACCTATCATCAATATCTATTTATTCGATATACGTGCAATTCATTCCTCAAACTTGCCGCTCGAGGCGCGTCTCCAAATTCCAGAAATCCGATTGGATCGTGATCTGTGACGTTTCTAATAGGTTGAGAGTCACTATCATAGATCGAATCTAGCCAACGATCGTATCGTCGGTCGCGCGATTTCAAATCGTGCGCCAAGGCAAGGCAATAAGGACCTGGGTCGACCGGTGAATGGTTTGATAACAAGCCAACGTTAAGCTGGCAGAGGGGAGAAGACTGACAATATTGCCGGTCGGTTGGTCGACCATTCAGTGACGCGATTCTTCTTCACCGGTCGGCACTGATTTCAATTGGTAAATTGATTTGGAACGACGGCGAGAGTGAAAAAAAGAGTGAGAGAGAGAGGGGGTGGGAGAGACAGAGAAAGACGGACGGCTAGAATGGCGGGAAGAGGGAGAAAGGGAGGTTAGGGCGAGAATGGTTTCGAGAGGGGGAGGAGGGTGGATGATCGTAGTATAAAGAAAGAGTTCTCCACCACCACCACCACCACCACCACCACCGTCGTCCACCACCATCGTGATCAGTTGTACCATCACACATCGCAGAAAACGATGGCGGTGGCAGTGGCAGAGCCTCTCTTGCGAACCGTTAATAGGTACTGAACGCTGCTTGAATGCTTAATGCACCGTGCTTCTAGGATTAAATTGACCAATCATTTCCCGCGCGGCAAGGAGCGGCCAATTACAGCGCTCGTTGGACTATATTAACCCAATCAAGAGCAGTTTATCGCTCAGTCGTCGCTCCGCTTTCGTGTCGCGTGTGTCGTGCGCGCGTGTTTTTTTTTGTTCTTTTCCTTCCTCGCTTCATCGAGCCCGCGAATCGTGCAAACCGACTAACGAACGAATTTTAATTCAAGAAAAGGAATGGAAAGAGGGGCGGGAGGGGACAAGGGCGAAAGGAGAAGGAGCTTTCTATTCTCGACAGTTATATTTCGGCGCTTACAACGGTCATATTCAGTGATTCGACCGCACTATTTCCTAATTTAATTTTCCCCCGCGAAATTACTCGATTTAACTCGACGAACTGCCAGTTTGTTAAATTGAAAGGAATTTCTTACTAATGGGCTGAATTCGACGTACGAGGTGGGAAATATTGTGCGAAAAATAGCAACGAAAGTATGTGGTAAAAACAGAGTCACGTAACATGGCTATAGACTTCGATTCGTGTATTTTGAATAACTGTTCTTTATTTAGTACAGTGATCCTTTGCGATAAGATCGTTCATCGGATCGAAGTTTACGTTGCGAGGGAATCAAAAGTTGATATTAGTTACCTGTCAACAAACAAATAGTTCCGTAAATGACAATACGATTTACGGGGTTAATCTTTAGCTACAGTTCTCAGCTCGGAACGGTTCTCCAATGTCGTTCCCCGTTGGTCCCTATTATCTTCGACTCTGAGTGATTGATCCAACGATTACGTAGATGACAGATTACGTCGGGATAACCTGGACAGAATAGTGACACGCGTCTTTGACGAATATTTTAGAGGCATTAGAATTACGCCAAAGTAACGCGAGTGATTGTTTCGCATTGTTTCGTTAGTAACTGCGTAAAAACGTGTCGGTGGTTAATAGTGACGAGTAGGAGTTAAAGGTCATGAGATTTCCTTCGATTGTTTAATCGGGACCTAATACAAGCATCGCGTATACATCGGTGGTGTAGGTATCATTTTTACAGAGTAAAGCATCGGATGCACCCCTGTATTATGCGTCGAATAAATAGTAGTATTATCTTAATAGCAACTTCATAGCGTCCATGACGTCAGAATCAACACGTGTCTCGCCGTTCGGTAGAAAAGATCCGCGACGTTGCCGGCTACGAAAGTTTGACGGTATAATAACATCCGCGTTCTTTAATTAATTATTAATACGTCGATGGCGTGCCAGGTGTTAGGTTGACTTGTATGTTACTTAGTGGAATCACCATCATGTCGTACGGTATTCGTTTTGTACGACTAACGCGTGTACATAAATATATGTATATGTGTACATTCGAGAGAAACTTCTTCCCGTAATAAATACGTACTTAGATAATTAATATATAACCAAGATTAATCCTCCACGAACAAAGTCAACAACGATTTTCTATTAACATAATACTTCGCGAAAGACAATCGAGTGTAACACGCGTTCAAATGGAACGATAACGGCAACCAGATGGCAAACTTCTTACTTTCGTTGTAGATTATCTCGATTCGATCGACAGATTGAGCGTAAGTTCGCTGGAAAAAAGGACACTCACGTTTAATTGCCTGACCCACCACTTGATCTCGGTTTAATGCATAAATTGATGCCAAGAAATTCGGGTTAAATTTAACAAGGTACACGCACACGTACACGGGACAGATGTCTTTTTCACGGATCGCTGGACAAAAAAAAAGAAGAAAATAAGTTTGAAAGTTATCAGCGCCCTCCATTCATTCAGATTTCTTTGCGCGTATTAAAAGACATCACTGTTACGTTCCATAATCCCTAACCGTCCCTGTGTCTGTACGTTTTCTATGCTCGACTTACGTCTGAAATAAGATCGCGTGTCTGCGCGTATAACCCGGCGAGTATCATTCCAACCTGACGCTTCGCGAACAAATCGTGGTTCTCGACGAGAAGGAAAGAGATCACGGTACTCCTGTAATTCCCGAGAAGGATCTTTTTTGTTCTAATCAACCATTCTCGCCAACCGTGCCTGTACATGTAGTTTCTATTCCCAAGTAGAAGAGGGAAAGGGAGAGAGAGAGAGAGAGAGTGAAAGCGTGAGGGAAATGGGTAGTACGACGAAAGTGTGAGGGAGAGAAAGAGGAAACGTTATAATTAGAGGGGACATTTTGTTATTCTGAAAATATAACCGTTTGCTACGCGGTTGCTCTTTATCTTCGCGACTTCTTGACCTCGCGCGAACGATAGTGTGGAACACGAGAGCGTATGCTGGGATATAGAAGAGGAAGAGTTATGGCTTCTAGGGTCAAAATACCAATAGGGAAACGTGAGGCAGATAATCTGTACCTAATAGTATGCATCGTGGACGTTAGAAGCATCTCTCCCGGTCGAATTTTTGCCGCCATTAGAATACCCTCGACGTTCGAATTTGATAACGGGTGATCGAGAAATTAACCGATGGCTTATGTTAGATGTGCGTCTTCTATTCTGCATGGGGTTGGGTTAAAAAGTTTAATGGAAGGACGGCTTCCATTCTTAACTGTCTCGGACACAATGTATGCTATAGTGCCCCAATTTACCCTGCATTATTTCGTGAATTTATCGCGTAAATATTCTACGAATAATATTAACCATATGTATGAAACAGTTCACATTACTTGTGGAATGTTTGTACCGTATTTCAATTAATGATTCTACATGAATTTTTAATTTAAATTTAAATTTAGTTTCAACATAAATTCTGATTTACGTATACTATATCAATCGTGGAACATTCGTACAGTTTCTCGCATTCCTCGTAGCTTTTACCTGCAATTAGCGTTCGATTGATCCGAATAGTTCCAACCACTAATTTATCACAATCTATCAAAGGCTAATAATGCATGAGAATCGCAAGGAACGTAGTCGCTCGATAAAAATTAGGATCTCGTAAATTGTCATCCACCCACAATTTGCGCATCGTTGCCTAATAAGCTGACGAGCTGTTTCACGAACACCGAGAGGGAGCCGACATTAACAGAAATTAGCGTTAATTGGTATACTCTCCCTCCTGCTTCCACTTCCCTCTTTTTTTTCTATGTTTCCCCTACCTCCCACTTTCGATGATCTCATATCTTTCCCTTTTCTGCCAATTCCCTGCCGTTCTCACTCCCGCTCCATCCTCTTGTCTTTTTAGTTTCTTTTTGACACGCATACTCTCCCACCCATTCTCTCCCTCTCTCGACCGTCGAATACTGAAAAAGCAAGACATTATACGCGTATGCGTAACGCTCGAGGCGTGTGCGTAAGACGGACTGCGAGTCCAGCCGAATCTGCAAACCCTGCAACTCCTTCTAATCCTCTTTGGCTTATGCAGCTTTACATTTTAATTCGAGTTAATGCGACATCTTTGACGATAGCCCATACGCTCGTTCTGTTTGCAAATATGCAACGAGGCACGAGGAGGCATCGAGAGGCTTGTGAAATAGTTCATGTTTCGAGATGAAATCCGATTATTTTTCAAATAATAACTATACGTGGAAGCATGGTAGTTAATAGGTACGTGTGTAATGAGTGTTTTCTACATTCAGTGAATAAAAAAGAAAGTATTCGTACACCACTATTTTGTCTGCATATATAACAGTTCTTTGTTAAAAAACTCAAATAAATTATACATATTTACACGAAAAAACGATGTTACAGGGATAGTTTCTTTTTAATCACTGTATATTAAATTAATATATAATAAAAGTGGATGTCACTTGATAGCGTAGAAGCTTTCGATGTTCAATTAAAGTAGTAAAGTTTTTAGAAGTCAGACAAACTGCGAACAGAAGTATCGACTCATACCATTGCAGGAACGATGAATACGGTGTTTGATGAAACTGGAAGCGTTAAATAGGGACGCGAGGCAAAGAAATCAAAGATTCGATTGTAAGCTGCCTCCCTCTCTTTCTCTTTCTCTCACGCGTGCATTTCCGTACGCGATATTTACGAGCGAGCTATCTATCGCTGTTCATTCCATTTCCCCCGATAGACTTCTATTCATCCGGAATTTTGCCATTTCTGGAAATGTAGATAAATGATTGGAATAATTTACGATCGTTATGTGAATAACGATTTTACCAACGATTATGATTTAAATTTCGGCCGGTTGTTTGTAAGAAGCTTTAGTAATTTTATATAACGCAGCACAATGATAACTTGGACATGATTACAAATTTTCGATAACACCTATACGCGAAAAAAATGAACCACATTGTTTTTATCAATTCAAGATACGGTACGTTTATTTATAACGTTCGCTTTACCTTTTCTTTTTTACTATTGGTTAACGCGGCGTTACATCTCCAATATTTTTCTCAGATTGTTCATCTGTCCCCGCGCAAGTATTGAAGAAGAGAATCGAATGGAAGATTTCCGAGTATTTGCCTGCGAATGAATTTTCGAGAGGCGCAACAGGTTTCAATTGCGGATCGGCGTGGCGAGTTCGAAAGCTCTCGGCGAGGGAGAAAACGAGAAAGAAAATAACGGAGAGGCTGTAGTGGGCGACTTTAATGAGTCCTCGAGGTCGCTTCAATGAGTACCACTGTCTGTCATTGCATCATTACAGTGTGTGCGATATAGTATGTGGCAGCACGTCCGGACTAATAATTATGACGTGTACCTTGCTATCGTTGTCGGTCCACAATAATTCTATCAGTATCATCGAAACTAACAGTCTATTCTATGCGGTCGTAGCACGGGACTTTCGTGTATCGCGTGACGGTATAAAATTGTTTGCAACTGCCTGCGCCAGTCACGATTGGTTTGTAAGATACGTAGAGCATTTTTTTAATATTTAATATGTTCCCGAACATATTTTAGTAGCAGAGTACTTCGTAAAATTTATTTATGATAATTTTCTTTAATATGGATCGATGGATCAATTATAATTCAACCATCGTCTATCTCATGTAAAATAAAACAATTTTTCTCGTGTCGATTCTCGGCAAAGGTAACCAGAAAAAGTAAATTAAAGTTGAAATGTTAGCACGTTGGGTGACTCATTCTGTAGATTAATACATTAAAACTAAAAATATACTTCACGCATCGCCCGGATCAATTGCTACCAACGGTGGGTTAACCAATTCATAGCAAAGTTGATAATGCGTAATGCCGTTAGAAAATAATGCAATGTCATACGGCAAGAAAAACTTGATCCCGAAGTGTTAGCAATTGTAAGATACAATTAGGTTTTCAGGATTAATCTAAGCATTGATAATCTTTATCTCACAAATAAGCTAACTCGATTGACTTAAGACTAGCGTCTGTTTCGTGAAACTATCGCGGTACCCTGTTGTATCACACAGTCTACGAGTTATCCTAATCATCCAGTAATTATCTAATCTCTCGCGGAGTTACGTTAAAGCGTGGGCAACCTACATTAGGATTTCCTTTGGTCGATTTAATTGTTCTCTAATCGGTTATACTTAACCATGGTTTTAAATTGTAATTTTCTCATGCGTCAGTCTCCGCTCCTCGGGATTACAATTCGCGTAAAAACAAATTTTGTTAACGGGTATGCACCGACAATATAAACTTCTGTAAGTAAACGACGTTAGCATAAATTCATTGATCTATCCAGTACAGGCTAGTAACAATGGACCTCATTGTAAATCACGAAAGAATGGGCCTAGTATACACAAGAAATATACGGACGAAACTCAACGGTCGATATTTCCATACTTCCAACGCTTTTAAAAATCGTTTGCTTGTTTGATCGTATAAATAGCGTAAATTCCATTGCAATATCTGAACGCAATTTCATTTATTTGGCAAAAGAGAAACAAATCGCTATAAAATTTCTAACGGGCAATCGTTATGCATCGTCATGTAACTTTGTTCTCTCGAACACGCTTAGTAATCGAGACTGCTGAAATATTAGGAATTAATCGTACACTATGACTTTTTTCAGAATCGGACTGCGTGACATGAACGAAGTGACACGATCGCACGACTGAAAGCAGGGATACCACCGGCAACAATAAATCAATCCTGTCCTGTTCCTAAGTACTACTGCCGCAGGAGTGATTAGGCTGGGCTAGAAATTACCATATCTCCTGCTGCTCAAGTACTTATCAATGGGTCGGGACGCACATCGACTTTTTAAGCTATTACCATGATATTTCACACGATTGTTTGTGCAATTGGGAAGAAACTGTTAATATATGAATTTAGTGGTACATTTAAACTTATAATCGTGTACTGAGGTCGAAGAGACCCCGTGCAGTTCTCATCTCTTGTTATATAACTTGTAGTCTCTTCTTTTATTAGTTCTTCTATAGCTATGTCTTAAGATTCAAATGAAGTTGTGTATTAAATATAAATATGTATCAAGAAGTTTTGTTAATAATTCTGAATACCTATCCCATTCTCGATCTCTCCTATCGGCGATTTCGTCTGCGCGTTCACTTTTCTAGAATATAGTTTATTGGAGTAGCAGGGAATACTTCCTTATAATACCATATTTAAAAAAAAGGAAAATACAAATTTTACGGGACTTCGAGAAAAATAGTACAAATAATTGTGTTCATTGTTCCATTTTTCAAAGGACCACCAAAAAATTAAAGTAGAAATACTTAAAAATGAATATATTGATAAATGCGACTGGAATAAAATAGATTTGTAAAACTATTTTTTTAAACAACCAATTATGTTTTACATATTATATTTGGCGACGTTGCAAATTCTAAAAATAAAATTTAAGAGACATTAATAAAGTTATGAGATGTGATACAACAGAAATATAAAGGATAGAGCTCTAAAAAAAATTACCAAACTTTATTATAAAAACTTTATAATCGTTGTACGTGTGCTTAGCAATCTAATTTATTAGAAATGAGAAATGTAAAAGGAACAAAAATAATCGATGGAGGAGCTGGGATTTGAACCCAGGACTTTCAGCATGCGAAGCAGACACTCTACCACTGAGTTACACCCCCGGTTGTATACTCTCTACTCATACTCGACTACCTTGCGCCATACAATCGCGCGGGAAATTAACCTTGAAGTAATAATTCTCTTACTCAAATTAGAATTGCGTAACAAATTGCGTTACCCGAATCCCACGAATGTTTAAGCGAAACTAAGTTGCTTTTTTTTTTATTTCATCTTTCCTTTTTTTATTTTTACTTTTCATTTTCCTTTTATTTCAACTATCACTTTTTCTAACTCTGGTGAGAAGCTGAAATTTGGTTACCGTCATTGATTAAATCACCCGCATTATTGCGTGAGCGTCAACTAGTCAATTGCTCATAATCGATATCAGGCAGGTAGCAGTGCTATCGATACCCCGTATTTCAAAAGGGGTAGTTTCCAGGTGAACACGGACAATCTTTAAGAAATGTTGTTTCTTTTCTAACATCTCCAGCAATCAAATTTATAATCGTAACTGCCGCATAAAAATGCATGTTACGAGTGATCTTAGAAATGAAAGAAAGTTTGATAACATTTGGCGAATCGTTTAGGAAAACGAATGGAGAGGGGCTCCCTTTGACACCGCGAGTCAGTTGGGTGAGAAGGACCGAACCAGCCCGAACTTTGCGCACTATAAAGTCGGGCTCTCTCTCCAAGTGATTTCGCCAATCGTGTGCTAGACCACTAGAGATAAATGCGGTTCTACCAGGTTCTGACTGATGTCGCAACGATTCGATCTAACCTCCGAAAAAAACTAGCAGCGTCCTACTCGGAGTAACTGTCAGTTCACGGTACGTCATCGTAAAAGCGATTCGATTAAGGTTATTTCGTGTATGCCCACCTTGCGTTAACTCGTCAAACCGAATAGGTTCGTACGAGATTCGTCAATATTTAATAAAGGACTCGTATACGCGGTTACGTTAAAGCCGTCTTCCACTTTCAGCGAGTCCGGTTTAGCGACACATGGCTAGCGGATCGTTGCTAGATGGTAAATCATAAAAGCTCGAATACGTCGAAGCCAGGGGATAAGAATAGTGTCTCGATCGAAGAATTGGAACAGTATTCGCCACGGCTTTCACAGAGATGGTTGGATTGGCGGGCGGGGGAGGCCATCTGTATCCCTCGCCCCCAATGCAACCTAATCCAGAGTGTAAGTTTTTTTTTCAATAACATTCTTCTCTCCCTGTATACGTTAAGGGTCTCGATAATCCGAGGGTGGAATAGTAGATGCACGTTTATCGTACGATGCTAATATTTCTGCGCAGTAAGAGAAATGACGGGAATCGCACCTAGTGCACCGACTAGTGCAGACGCGTGTCTAAGTATAGTGCATTCGCTAATGTGTCATCGTCAAGGTGGTGAGAGCGAAGGATTTAGCAAACGGGCTATCGAGTCGTTGGTAAAGAAGCTAAAGGTAAGTATTTGTACCCCTGCCGTTTGTTAATCGCAGTAACGCTCCATCAATTTACATTACGCACAATTCGTGTCTTCTCAGGAAAAGCGGGACGAATTGGATAGCCTGATAACAGCTATCACCACAAACGGAGCACATCCTAGTAAATGCGTTACTATACAGAGAACTCTTGACGGTAGGCTACAAGTCGCGGGTCGGAAGGGTTTCCCACACGTGATTTATGCACGAATCTGGAGATGGCCAGATTTGCACAAGAACGAACTGAAACACGTCAAATACTGCCAATTTGCTTTTGACTTAAAGTGTGATTCCGTATGTGTAAATCCGTATCACTATGAGAGAGTTGTGTCTCCCGGCATAGGTATGTTATGCAACGTAATGTCAATTTGTTTTCTTTCCATTTCCTTTCTTCTTTTTAGAAATATTGTCTGCTTTTGATTCCCTCCATTGCATTCTTTCCGTCGCAAAGCTTCTGTGAATTTATTTGTAGCACCTTAAGTGTAAACGATTTATTGTTGTGGCCTTGGTGTATGATGGAATGGGTTGGTTTCCCCCGCACAGACCCGTTCTTTACAGACCTGTCCGGACTGACTCTACAGTCTGGGGTAGGAGTTGGACCGGGTGGGAGATTGGTGAAAGATGAGTACACCGTTGGCGGGGGTGGAGGAAGCACAGCGGCAGGCGCAGTTGGATCTGCGATGGAAGTGGATGGGGAATTGAATCAAACGATTCAGCATCATCCACCGGCACAGCCAGCTACATCTAACAGTGCTCAACCCTCGCAACAGACTTTCATACCGGGTCTTGCGCCACCCAATCCAAGTAAGTCAAATTATCTTAATATTAGTTTGAATAATTTGAACTGTTTATGTTGGTAACTCTGTGAATTGGTGGTCGTTGTACACTGTAGTCGTAGTAGTCACGCTGTTATTGATGTTTAATTGAACTCATGATTTGTGTTAAGACAGTTGTATCACGATCGTGTATTCGTGACTCGATGATCAAATATTACTTGTTATAATGGATATCCTGATCTCGTTAAAAAACACAGCATGTTTAGATCCAAGGATAAGTCATATAAATTCACGCATTGAAATAAATGAATAAAGCTTTGCTATTGCAATTGTAGGTGGATATACGAATTTTTATTTTCCTCCGGCAAAGTACTTTGTCGATATTGCTTCCATCAAGTATTACTTTGCGTTGCTAGTTCTATTTCATTTAGCTTTATTCTTTCTTTTTCCTTTTGTTGTTTGGCACAGCCAGTGGTGAGGGTATGTTTGGCAGTAGTGGGGGCGGGAATAGTGGTGGTAACCCCCACAATAAATTGGACGACAGTAATTGCCCCAGGCAAACCTGGATTCCCACACCTCATCACTCTACGACACGTAACATACATCATCGTACGTATATATAATAGACAGCTTTTTTTTATATTCCTACAACTTTTCAACTGTCGCTGATTACTTTTTGTTGCTTTTATGCTGACTTTTCGAAATTAGCAATAGATGCTAGAGATACTCATGATTATCATTTCAGGCTGGACGAAAGTTTTCGGTATCACTGATTTTTTATTTTCTGTTGCCTGCATTGTGTACGAGTTATATTTGATTTTGCAGCAGTAGTACATCCAATGAGTCACACCGTAGGTAGCCAACAGCAGTCCTTGAGCGCACCCAGTGGAGGAAATAGTGCACAGATGCTGAGTCCTTCCCAAGGACAGTCTACGGAAGCTTTTTATGGCACTAACACACCCCCTCAAGACCTGAATCAACAACCTACAAGTGTCGACGCTTTAGCTGCATCCTTAGGTATATGATTCCATGTTCAACGTTTCTTCTCTACCCTAATCGGTTCTGCGATTACAATTATGTGAATACACGTATATGGTAGAAATTGTTCTTGAATCAAGCGTAACATTTCTTATAATAGGAGAAGGTCAGAGCTCCCCTGTATCACCTGTACACCTTCATCATCCAAACGGATTTCCAGTGGGTACAGCTGCTTATAATTCAGGAGCACCGCAGTGGACTGGAGCCAATACTCTCACGTATACTCAGAGTATGCAACCACCAGACCACAGACATCTTCATCCTACATCTTATTGTAAGTAAATGGTAATGATCATGACGCTAGTACAGTTACACTGGAAAACATTTTTTGCAGGGGGCGGTCATGGAGGTGAAGTGGGTGGAAATATCGGTGGGCTACTTTCCACTCAGCCAGCACCGGAATATTGGTGTTCAGTTGGATATTTCGAATTAGATACTCAAGTAGGCGAAACATTTAAAGTTAGCAGTGGCTGCCCTACCGTCACGGTCGACGGATACGTTGATCCGAGCGGCGGTAACAGATTTTGTTTAGGGGCTTTGAGCAATGTGCACAGGACGGAACAAAGTGAAAAAGCACGTCTTCATATAGGTACAGGAGAATTACAATTTACGGTTTACTTTCTTACCTCGAGTCTATGAATGTTTATGCTAATTCATATTTTATACAAGACTTGTAACGAAGTGAGACTTAAACGAACAATTTGCTACGTTCTACTTTAGATACTTAAATATGTTACCAGAAAACGAAAGCTTAATACAACGTTTTTATTGACCACTTTTACAGAAAAGATATGTATATAAATATCGACAGGCTATTTATCTCAGTTAAGTTAATTACCACTCGTATTCTTTCAGGAAAAGGTGTCGTTTTAGATTTGAGAGGGGAAGGGGACGTTTGGTTGAGATGCCAAAGTGAACATAGTGTCTTTGTACAGTCGTATTATTTAGACAGAGAAGCCGGTCGTGCACCCGGGGATGCAGTACACAAAATTTATCCCTCCGCGTATATAAAAGTTTTCGATTTGCGGCAGTGTCACAAACAGATGAGGGGACAAGCTGCTACTGCTCAAGCCGCAGCTGCAGCCCAAGCTGCAGCGGTGGCAGGTCATCTAACCCACGGGGCACCTATTACGAAAAGTTTGTAGTATTTTTATTAATCGAAATAGCGGAGGAATAACATAGTAAAGAGCTAATGTGATTATGAGGTTGATAATGTTATCCAGGTCTTAGCGCGGCAGCTGGTATAGGGGTGGACGATCTCCGACGACTATGCATTTTACGTTTAAGTTTCGTGAAAGGCTGGGGCCCGGACTATCCTCGGCAAAGCATAAAAGAAACTCCGTGCTGGATAGAGGTATTTACTTAACCTTGAATGTTACGACATTTTTCGGGTTCGCTCAATTATATTAAGAATTGTGTGGAATTATACACTTTTTTATTTTGGTAATAGGTACATCTTCATAGAGCTCTTCAGCTACTGGATGAAGTGTTACATACTATGCCAATAGACGGACCACGGGGAATTGACTAATTTTACTTAACTCTGGGCGATATGTATGTAGTAAAAAGAAAAAACATCACATTGCCGCAAGCACCGCATCAAGTGTGCAAAATGTATAAAATGTACGCAGACGCGATACCGCTTGGCATCGTTTCCTTACGTTTCGTTAGGAAACGCCTAAGATTCGTGGGAACATTGGGTTCGGTGCAATGGAAAACTGTGTGAAGTATGGAACCCGAAGAGAAAAGAAATCTGGAATCGCATAATTGGAAGCGTTAACGTAAATCGTCTTTTTTTTTAATATATTTTACACACGTGATTCGTCGTGTCGGACAAAATGTGTGCCACGGCCTTGCGTTACCGTCAACGTACAAACGTTTTGCAATGGAAAAATTATTTTTCTTTATGAAAAATTATTTTTTAAGAAGGCGGAGCGCAGCTAACGAGCGAGAGTAAAAGGTAGGATGAAAGACTTTCTATTTTAATGGGCAGTCCAATTTCCGGTTAAAAAAAAAATATAAGAACAATTCTCCATGGCACAGCCTGGTGAACTCATCGTCAGCGAGATGCATGAGTAAAAACGTGATACTTTCGGTAACGTTAATAGTCATAATCCCGTTCTTTGAGATTAGCTTTGTAAGATAGCTTAACTGACGTAACACACTACCTTAAAATCACAACAAATTTTAAGCTCAACGTTTATATCGAAACGACTTAATGGATGAAATTTAATGTACATGCGCGCAGAGTAGGAAGGTATTCTAAGGAAACGATGCGTTCCAAACTACTGTCGTATAACATCTTTAGTGTTTACACCTATACCGTAACAAGTGGAATACGAGCATGCTACAAGTATACATTATCGATAAAAAGAAATATGCAGTCGGAGATAGAAGGAGAAAATAGAACAATCTGTGCATGGTTAAACAATGGGAGCAACAATATTGAAAAAGATGTACTAATTAGAAAGTAATATTTTTATCTATCGGTATTAGTTGTGCAGGCAGTAATTTGATACCTCATCGTTAGAACAACCTTCCACATTGTCTGTTTCACAATTTGCAACCAAAAAGTATCACGATATAAATACCTGCAATTTGTGGTTGATAATGATGTTTCGTGTCTTCTTTTCTTTTCGTTTTTTTTTACCATTATTTTCTCTTTAAGGACATGAATTGATTCTATAGTTAGTATTATTATAATTATTAGCGTAGTTGTTGGTGGGGAGACAAATCTAGGACCATTAAAAAAATGATACGATCTTGCACTTCGGACAATTTAGGAACGAAAGGGTAGTGGAAAAAAAAAGAATTAATTGAGGTCTTAATGTCAGCAAACTCAGTTGTCCCTCCTCTAATCAACCGCCAATGTTACTACTATTACCGTGTAGTACTTGTTGAATAATTATACTTACTGTTTACCAACCATTTTATTATTATATATTCGTACAAAATATTCTTATATATATATGCTATATTTGATAATATTATCGTACAGAGGAAAAGTTGACCAAATTTTATACCTATACGTATATATATACATATATTTGCGCATATGTATATGTATGCATACAGACATTATCTTGGTTTTATTTTAAAGAAGGAGAAGAGTTTACCGCTTGTTTTTGCTGATTGATGCACATTATAGTATTCTGAATTCTTGCTTCTTTGTTGTAATTGAGTAGAGATTATTTAGCTGTTTGTGTTCATGTTGTCCTTACAATTTTTCTTCGATCGTACATTAATTAAGAACAGTCCGATTGACACAAACGCGAGTAGAACTTTGTACATATAATAAGCATGTCTACGAGCAGTCTATTACAAGTAATGGGATAAATTACTCTTAATCAAGCAAGCATTCAGTTATTAGGGGATGCTTTGCTCTTCTCATTATGTAAAGTTACGTATCACCTTGTATCGCAAGACAGCATGGTTGAGAAAAAGTAGTTTATCAGCACCACTAGAAAAATACAATTTAAGAGGATGAACAGAACTACGTGGGAAGGGTGATTTAGAAGGAGGATCTGTAGTGAAAAGAACAATAGCAAAGGGATTTGTTAACGAATGGGTTAATGGGTGAATAGCATTACCAACTAAATCAACTTTTCGCAAAGTCTGCACCTTCAACGGCAAAGCATTGGAAAAAAGAAACATTCTCTCTGTCATATTTCTACCCGTATACCTAACAAAGGACGACGGGTACAGAGCTCAAGTAAAGTCAAGAAATCAGTTTAAGCATCCTTAACGCCAAGTTCGCTTTAGGAACACATGTGCCATCATTTTCATACATACTATTATACACAGAATAACGAACGGGAATAAGATTTTTTATAAATCCTATATTTTTACCAAACCCACAAAACATGAGGAGGGCGTGATTCGAAGGAAGAATTGCGTCGCTTCGATACGTCCTAAAAACGTAGATTTTACGCGATTCAGAGAAAGAACATTTTGTATACCTACATTAAGCTGAACTAAATGTTGTATGTGAGAACGTGATGCGCATTGAAGAAACGAAACGAAGAAAGAAAAATAAGAAATCGAGTTCAAACCAAGTTTAGCGTTCGCGGATAAAGTATATATGTATACATATGTGACATAACGAAAATCGGTATAGGGAATAAAATAGTCCGAAGCTCAGAAATTTTACAAACGGGAATCGTTTTGCAAACGTGTTCATAATATATATTCTACCGATGCCTCCCAATATTAGTTTTCGTACATACATATAATAGAACTGTTATCAAAGTGCAATAGCCCTGTCTGATGTCAAAGATACTGTAGCTGGTAGTTGAAATGCCTATGTAACTTACGTTAACGTTTGACAAAATGATAACGGTACTTTGATAAGACATACTATACTCTAATTACTATTGCTTTTTTTCACTTTTATCAGGATAGCGTATGCAGTGTAACTTGATAATTAAGAACTTTACCAATCCGCTTAATGTCACAATCAATGGCGAAGCCTGCCGTTTAACATTTCGTTCAAGTTTAACGTTTTATCGTATAACATGCCGGAAAAATTTGTTTATATCGAGCTCCTAATTTGTTTATGTTTGTGCAGCTTTCACTCCTACCAATTGTATTTCATAGATTATTTATTCGCGTTTCTTTGTTGCTTTAATTCAATCCTAGACGTAATAATGCACTCCAATCCGAGGCTTCGTCGTTAGTTACAGATCTTGAGACTCAAAGACTTGTTCTTGAATTTTAGGAATATATACACGAGCACGTACAATAAATATCAGAATAGAATTATACATTTACCATTACTATTCGTATGGATTAAAGGATTAATTGTAAATTAATATATTGATACATTTTTTACCAGGCTTCGTGGCCGCAGTTACGCGTGAATTGTTTTCACAGTATGTACACCTGTTCTCTCGTTTTCTTTCGTCTCGTAATAGTTTCGCCTTCTGAAATTCGGTTGGCGAAAGAATATTGATCTGTTTGTCATCGACTTTTTCTTTGAACAAATTGTGTATGTTTAAACCAAAGATATAACCCGATGATTACAACATGCTATGTTATGAATATATATGAAATATAAAAATAATTATTCTCAACAAATACATCGCAATACATAATGCAAGTAGGATTGCACATAAATATTTTGAAACCATGCATTCGAACACAATCTCATTCAGGTGCAGTTTTTTTCTCTCTCTTTATTTTACATTCGTGACATAACGTTCATGGGACGTAAATGAGTACTACGAAAACAAAACATCGTACGGATTACAAATTAATGTCTGTGATTATCGTCGGTGCAGTTAAATTATAAATGATTTCTACTCGCGAAACACTTGTGCATGTTTGTAAAAATATACGGCGATAATACATTATTAGATTGTTGAGATAAGGTTTATCCGCATATGTGCCGAGGATAAGTTGTAACAATGTGGGGGCAAGCAGGCACCGAATATCAAAGACGGTCAATGCGAGGCCTGCGTACCATGTTGCGAAGCACATATACTCACGAAACTTGAATGGATGTGTTTACAAACTTTTTTTTTGTTATTGTATATTATAAATACATTACATTATATATGATCATTTTCAATAAACATATTCTGTGAATTAGAAGAATTCAGTGAATTGACGTTATGCCGGTGTATGCGTTCGGAGGAAATAATACGACCATAGTAATTTGCGGAGACCTTTATGATTATTACGAAAAAGAAAACTAGTATATTATAAGGTATAATTAATTTATTGTGCAGCTTCTATTCTATTTTCAAATTGCTCGGCCGACTCTGCAGACTCGGGATATTGGCCCTTGTGAAAGTTACCATTGGAGTCAAGCGCTGCATCGTGAGTTACAATAGTTTCTAAAGCAATCTCAATAGCTGTGTCTATATTCTCGGGTGTAATAAATGTAGCAGAATCTTCCTTCGCTTTCCTGACTTTAGCCTCGACTTCTTCCAGAATGGCAGCGTGTCTTTCTTTTTCCTGTAATAATACCATATGGATATCTTGTTTACGTTTTTCTCTTTCGTGTTGCAGCCTCTCGTCTCGTTCTTTGGCTATTTCCCGATTCCATTCATCGTTTAATTCTGCACATCTTTGAAAGTCTTCAGTTTCCTTCTTGGTTACAGCTTCTAGTTCAAAGTCTTCCAATTTAGTCTGCTCTGTCCTAATAATGTACAGCCTAAGACGCAAAAGCATTACAATATTATTAATTTGGACAAAATCTTACCCTTGTACAGATATCAACTATTTTGTTTTTATTACCTGAGAGACCTCATGTATGTCCTGTAATTATTATATAAACGTTGAAGCTCCAAAACATCTTCTTTGGGTAGAACTTGTCTCGGGGAAACTCTAAATAGTTTTGTTTTCGCTATGGGCAACCACATTGGCTTCCTCTTCCATCGTACGCATTGAACTAGAGGTCCGCTAGACAGTAAATAATCTTGAGCAAGAAAATTCCTTGTTAAGGCACTGCTATTCATTATCATAGATGCTCGCATCATTTTTACAGCTGAAAGGAAAATGATTTTTGGTTTTCATCAATGCGTTATACGCAAGATGTCTATTGATTTCTTTTATAGTTCATCGAGGCTGTTGCTTGAACGAAACAAAAACTTTACATTGTTATAGTGTTTCAATATCTCGGGCTTCGAAGTTCCCCGGTCTTCTTTTGCACTACAATGAAGGTATATCGGTCCGATATCCAACTGTTTCAGAACATATGCATTACAATATTTCTCTTATGATAGAAATACAAACCACGGTCGTTGTCACGAAAATAAGATTCTTTGACGGTTAAGTGCACGCAAAGTAGACACAAAAATTGAGGTTAAGATCTATCATTACCAAGCAGACAACACTGCCATAATTATCTAAATATACATTCCAAATTATCTAGATGACTTTTTCAACGTTACGCCCTCTACAGAATATTTTGCGAACTAGTTTTGATTTGATTCAGTAAGACGATCAAGAAGGTTTTAACAATCGTCAGTGCTAGACAGTTCTCTAATGTTATCGCGCTGTTGAATGTAATCGACGAATACGACGGGTGTAATCGTAATTAAACATACTGGCCAACATTTCTACATTCCTGTGAAATAGCGCGGTTCGCAGAACAATTATTAATTTCAATTTGGGTGTTTAATAAAATTGACTCCTATAGAGAAAATACTTTGTAGAATTTAATTGATAACACAATCAAAGTATCTCTCAAGACTATTACAACCTTTCCAGAATCTTGAAAAAAAAAAAAAATAGTGAACGTTAATATGGTGACCGTATAATTATATGAAACGTAAGGTAATTCTTTAATAGGTTTAAAAAAAATAGGAACGTTTATCATCTCCGTTTTCATTGTACTATCGAAGATCCCAATGAACAAATAAGCTTATAAACGAAAAAAGCTTGAACGCAGACTGTATGGTCATCGTGAGGGATTATAATCTGTGTATTCTAGATTATGACTATATTAACCCATGAAAAGATATCATTTCTCGTAATGCATTAAAAGCCGCGTGTTGAATGAAACACGCGGTAACCGTAGACAGATACTATGAAACGTAGTCTTGGAATCTTTGTGTTGACGAATCGCGGGTGTGAAGTCGGTCTTGCGGAAAAGTATGTGAAACGGTGGAATAATTAGTCCGGGTTTTCGAGGACCTCATTAGATACAGAGCGAATGCGCCACAGCACTCACCTACATAGCTGCATTGCATTTTTAAAAGCAGTACTGCCAGAGATCTCGTTCCACTAAGTACTTCCTTTACTTCGCACTCCGAAGCTATCATTTGATTTTATTCCGCGTATTTCTTAACGCGTTTCAATTAATGCGCCAGGTTTAATCAACGCTTCAAGGAAAATCGCATGACAAATAGGTGCCGACGGGCGACGGTTTACGACCCGCATGGACATTTTTTAATTTCCTTTTCCGCAACTTGAAAATCAAAGAAAGTGTTTCGGAGTTTCCCCGAAGATAAGGTCGAAACCGGAAAATGTATAGTGTTCACGTGGCTCCAGGAAGGTCCAGTGAGAAACAAAGTACTTCGAGAAATGTGGACAGCGAAATGGGAATGTACAAAGGTCGAAGAAAGGAATCGATTCCTGTCAAATTGATAAATTACATCAAGACGCAATTGAATCCGGATACTATGCCAAGTAAGCGCAATTTATAGATTGTGTGGATAGTATATTGGATGTATTCAAATTTTGCATCGGAATGTGTGTTGTTATAAAGAGGCTAATTTAAATGAATGGGAACATATATAATAGTAGGGAAAGTCCTTGTACGCGTAGAATTTTGTATTGCTTGACATATATTTCTTTATAAAATATACAATGTACTGAGACTCTAAGTCGAGGATAAAGAGTATAGACGAAAGTAAAAATGTAGAATGTGCTTTTTCGATTTATTTCTCGCATCTCTTAATTGAAAGTGCTATTTACCATCGTGTTCGCGCGATGATATTTTTCTCTTGCTCTCTTTATCCCCTTTTTGTAAAAAAAAAGATTATTTTCGTTCTTTATATTACATATTGATATAAGATAGTAATAGCCACCATTTTTTGTTTTCGCTGATATTACGTGTGCGTGTTCAATATTAATTGAACACAATTGAACACAAAAGTAGTATTAAGTCTTCATCTCTTTTTCCGGTACTGGATATTCTTTTTCCCAGATACACGATATTTACTATATCACAAAAGTTGCTTGCCTTTGTTTTCATAACCAGATGAATACGTTAATTATTTACACGACTCGGACTACATCTAACAACTCGGTTTTCAGGTATCCATTTGTAAAAGAAATATCTATAGATCTTTAATTCTAGATAACAATGGTTAATACCGTAGTTGGAACAGTCTTCTGATAATACTGCAAAAATAGTTTTGTACGATCATTATATCACAATAGTTTCCGTATCTTTAATCGATTAACAAAGCTAGGTAATCTAGAATGTAAAGAGAAGCTTTGGTTCTTTCCGGTATTGTTAAATACATAAATAATGTGTAGCTACTTCTTTGTAAATTAAAGAACTGATCGTTGCTTCTATATCTTTCTCTCTTCGACCATAATACGTACAATTTTATGTACTACCAGTAGTACACATAGCTTCGCAATTTAATCGCGTTTTACTGACAGTGGCTCATAATCACACTGTCTACCTGCGTAACCAACGGTTCCGTAGGCATAACAGAAAATAAACAATCTGTAACTTCGACATTTATATCGTTACAATTAGTCGCAGCTTTCTCTACTTCCGTCTCATAATTCGTATAATTCTCCGTCCAAACTTCAACGATCGAGACGTCGTTCACTCCGATCGGTTCCTCGTTCTCCGCGATTGCCTCCTCGTTCACTACGATCGCTTCCTCGCAGAGGTCGATCGCCTCTCTCATTTCGGAAGTCCTGTTAGAATTCGGTGTGTCAGATATCTGATCGTGTTCCATAACATTTTCACAAAGTTGCCCTTGCAAGTTAGCCATTCGTAATCCGCTGGAAGTATCGTTGTAAAGCAACCAATACGGCGTAAAAGAATGATGTCTGTGTTCCGCAACGAATCTTTCCTGTTGGGAGCAACCAAAGTTTGATAATACAGGTGTGTGGGTAACGATTGGCGCGATGTAACAATAAACGCATGACGTTTGATCGAATCGCGATAAGTCTACGCGTTTTGAACTGTAAAGATTCAAAATGTTCTCCAGAATAGCACTTGGCGGTGTTTTCGGAAATTTCGTCGGCCAAAATGATTCTATTGATCCTAAAAATATTTAATGTACATATATTTGAGTATCTCAAGTTTTTTGTTCGTACAAATGTACGTGATTTACAATGAATGAAATGAAATGATCACCCACCGTTTGCATTTTGTACTCTATCCGGTAAAAAGTCTTTATTAATACACGCGTCAGTTTTGCTAGTAGAATTAGAACCTCGCTGTTGTTGGTCTACATTTTCGGATAATCCAATGTTGCTTACTTGATTGCCGTGTAGTAAGGGATATTCGTAATGGTGACCAGAAATGTAGTTATTTTCATTAGAGTATGTTTGAGAAGCGTTAGATATGTATGTATCCTGTTCGACATTACTATTTGCAACGGAATGTATATTTCGATAATATTCGCCGGTCGATTCACCAGTGTATTTAACAAGGTTTTGTAAATAATATGGACCAGGTGAATCTGAAGCTACATTGGATATAATATTTGTGTCACAGTATTGACTTTCTTCCACCGGGTTTAAGTTTAGAAAATTTTGACTCGACGTATAAGGGTGCGTAGTTTCCATCATACGATATTGGCAAGCTGCGCTCTCGTCGTGCATTGGTTTGTTTAAACTATCGGGTCCCGTACTGTCACAATACATGGCCTCAAATATTTTAGAGGATTGTGGGTCCGACGTTACGCAGTTTGTATCCGGTGCCTCTATTGTATTTGTAATGGTCCAATTTTCATAATGTTGACGCGAATCAACATTTTCTGAAGAGTATCTGTATTGGTTAGTACTTCCATTAGATAACACAGCAGAGATCTGGTCACCAATTTCCTCTACGTTCCTTACAAAAGTTGGCTCGTTTAAGAAGTATTCACCCTTGACACCGGTTAAAACTCCGTAGCAGACCGCGTCGCTTTCTAAATTGTCTTCATTATCGTGATTGTCCGATTCGGCAGTCAAGGTGTCAGAGTTATCTAACAAACTGTTAGTCTGATATTGTTCCACCGACCAAAATCGATAACCGCTAAGTATTGGGCTAGCTATCTCTCCCAGGTTTGCACCAACCGGTGCTTCCAACATTTTCTTCAAAAGTATAGGACCCTGTACGTTGCTATTCGAATCCTCCAACGTTTGATATTCCACTTGATCGTTCGATTGATACACAATTGAATCCGCATTATGAACAGCAATTATATTAGGTCTGGAATAATCACCAGTATCAATAGGAATAGATTGTATGCTGGATGAAGCATGTGCCGTTCTTAGATCAACGATAGCTGGATCTTGTACCAAATTATTATTGGTATCGTGTGTGTGGAATTCTGTTTGTATCCGTCTCAAGAGAAATTGTTTGAATTCTTCGTAATGAGGGATTCTATCGTCCTCCCTACCTAAAATATTTTCTTCAGTGCTGACCTAAAGATATTACACATGCTCTACTTAAAAGAAGACGAGCACAAATGATTTTTCTCAATGTATAATCCATATATACACATAAATATCGTTCGTAACAAAACAATAGTTTCCATTATCGATTAAATATCGCATGTATATGAGAAAAAATAGTGTAATTGTATAAACACAAAATTCATGTGAGGAGATTGATTTAAGATCTGTTTATGGAAACGTCCGAATTTTCTAAGGTTTACCATCATTCTTTCGCAACGACATTTATTATACGAATCGACGTAAATTTTTGCAGACTGTTTCCGTGAATCGTATAAAAAATTATTCGTAATTATTCGCGTGCTTCGACTATAATTACACGAGATATACTTTTCAAATAATCGACGTCCGAAGATCGAAGATTTTTATAATAAACGAAAGCCGGCTTACCCGCTGATAATGCGGCTGCTGTGGAATGCCGTAATAGTCATCGGCCATAACGTAATCAGGACTGTGTAATGGTGTGGAGGTTAAGCTGAGTTTGTTGGTTTTAATTTTTTTCACTCTTTTCTTACGGTTTTGCTTGTAACCCTGCAGCAGCATACAAACTTCGTGGTCATTTCCTTGCTTCGCGGCTTGCAACACTTTTACCAGCAGTTTCTTCTGCGATCAAGGAATTGTGATCGATCGATTATAACTACAAATTTACTTGTCTTTCGAGCGAAATTGAAGAAACGGATAACGACTCGTGAAATTATATTTATACTCCGCGAACGGATCACATTACCTTTATGTTACCTGGCACACGATACTTTAGAGCTAATGCCTGCAGCTCCTTATACGACAAACTCGAAATATCGTTGTCGTTCATTTTCAAACTTCATTTACCTGTAATCCCTTTGGTAGTCCTTGGACATTTCTGATTAATGGCCGATAGTAAAATTCGTCTGCTAACGAGATAACGCGGTTTCCTTCTATATAAATACCCTTAATATTTAGCCCGCAGTAAATTACCCGCGACGAAGAATCTCTTCTTCGGTTACCAAGGCATAAAACAGAAGTGATAATTACTGTCGATTTTTATTTTTACTTTGAAGTATTCTTAAATCGTATTCACCGGTTGACTGACGACCCGAAATTTCCATTAGAATGCTTTATCATATTACTGTGCCCTCGGGTAATTGAATAGCCGACAAAAGAATTAAAACGACGAGTTAAGTGCTATCGCGGTGAGTTCCTTTCTGTTTTTTAATTCAGCGAGCATTATAGTTGATTTATAAATTTCTCGGATTATTAGGCGAAATTCTATTATCCTGCCATCTAGAAATCGATAGTGAGATGTTGTGTCATTGATCGATAATATTTGTTCTTTTCTACGTAGATATCTGAATTTTGTCCATGCTTCAAGAGAAAATCTTAAACCTGCAGCTCGTTTCCAATAACGTTGGTTAAAACCTTATGAATTACTAATAAGGCATTGAAAATTGGAAACCTTGCAGCGAGGCAAATATAATATTCTCGGATTATTGACTTTCTACGTTCCTTTGAATTCGTTTGCTTTTGAATTAATAATAGAGCTATTTCCGTAAGAAAGGTAAAATTGATCCGACCTACATTTTACCTAAAAACTACCCTTAATTCGGGACGTTCTTGAAAACGGAAAGAATGATCACACTATTTCTTATTGTTAGCGGATAAGTCACTTGGTTTCGAGTTACGTGCTCGTCATCGATTGAGATAAATTGGACAATTGGAGGGAACTTGGTAACCGCACTATTGGTTCTGTTCCAAATTTGTATATGAACGTGTACCTGAAAGATATTAAATAGAGTCAGACAGTACCAAATAATAATCGTGACGAAACACAATAACAATATAGGTATCATTATGTATGTTTCAGTCCTTGCTTTATTACGATGTTACGTAATATGTTCTCTTCGCGTCTTTCACGTACTTTCTAACGAAAATAAATAGCCTAATAATACCAATGCTGTGGTCGTTATTCAATCATCGGTTAGGTCACTGATTAAGTTACACAGCTTGCTTGCGAACAGGACTCAAGGTGTAAATAGAAACATCGTAAATGATTAAGTAAAAGAAGGGTTAAATAGAAAAGTCATGTATGATCCACTGCTACTTAACAGGTGCCGAGTAGTACACACATACAGCTTGTATACCACAAAGCTCGCCGTTCAAGTAGAAAAGCAATTCGTGGTCAGACCAAACGCGCGTACATTTGGAAGGATTTAAATCAGCGTTTCCCAACCGGTGTAGCGCGGTACATTGGTCTGCCTTGAGGGCTCCATAGGTGCGTCGCGAAATATCATGGTTATTAATAATAAACATTTTACGTAAAATTTCGATAATAAAAGTAAAGATTACGGACAAAAGCCCAATATTAATAAAAAAATATATATAAGGCAGTGTCAAATGCGCCACGGCTAAATATAGGTTGGAATTAGTGTGCAGTGAGGTCAAAAAGTTTGAGAAACGCTGATTTAAATCGTACTTCGAGATTATTATCGAGAATTTCAATGCCCCGCGGTGACTAAACGATACCAAAATTGTACAACCAATATTGACCCAGCGCGTGCTGTATTACGAGGCTAATGTTGAATTTAAACTGAAGCCGGCGGAGATTCATAGCCCGGTTTTCTATTTAAAGTAACGTCTTCTCACCGACATCGAAGCGGCGATCGTTTCCGTTCTTATCTTTCACGGTAGGTCAAAAGAGAGGAAGGGAGGGGCAGAAAGCATTCGAACGCGAGTATTCTCGTATCATATTATCGATGAATATCCCGGGACAAACTTGCTCGGCCGAAAGAAGATAAAACTCCTAAACGGAAACAACTTTTTATTCGTCGTTCATCGTAGATTTGCCTCGTTTTCACGGCGAAGCGTATGGTACGCGCGCATTTTATAAGCGGAACAATAAACGCTCCATTAAAAGCAGTACTATCTCGTACGGGTCCTAGAATAATACGTCGAACTAGGAACGAGAAACTACTAATGAAACAATGCCGACATGAAATACATTGACAGTGATTCCCGGCGATACGATAAACTCAAACTACGAGGATAACGACTAATCGAAGGATCGCTTATCCGAGCGATATTATCCGTCATTCTCGGCGGTGCGTTTAATACCCGTGGTTAGAAAAAGAGCTCGGACTTGCGCGCGAGCAAGTAAACCCCGTGCTTTTGCGTGGCAGGTCTTTCAGTGCATCACGGCGAGGGCCGCGCACATCGTCGTTTCCGTGTCGAACCAGTTACGTTAGTTGGCCGTCTAACATCGATCGGTGTATTAAGGAAAAGATACGGAAGGATCGTTAAACGCGGATAGGCAGCCGGTTAATCGAGAGGGAGAGAGAGAGAGAGAGAGGGAGAAAGAGGGAAAGAGAGAGAGAGAAAGAGAGAAACACAGAGAGAAAAAGATCCATCGATCGATACGCTCAATCTCACCGAGGAGACCGGTGAGATATCGATAGATATCCGTTCGACGGAGGGATTGATCGGTAAATCACGGCTAACGATTCTAGGGATTGTGTTAACCGCCGCTGCCGTCGGATCCTCTCCGATTTGCCAATGAAGGCACGTAAGAGCCGCGAGAAAAGTAAGTGCATCAATCATATACGACGACTGTAGTGCCGCTCGAGCTTCCTCTCCGGGAATCCTCAATCGTGCAGGCCAGGTCGATTACGTGCGCCGATTACGTGGAAAAGAGATCCCTCGTTGAGACTGCGGGGGAGGTGAACGTCAGCCAGGGGCCGAGAGAGCGAGAGAGCGATATCTCCCTTTGTCACATTCATTGCGGTGTGTGTCAGTGCTAACGGCTGTCCAAAGATGCAACGGCAAGGTGCGAGGCTCGCTCGATAGAGATGAAATCCTCTCTGATCCCCTCAGTTCGACCCTTTGACACGACCTCTCTCAGCCACCCTCTCGAATTAGATCGTCCGTTTTCCGATTAGCGTCATATCTTCGTCTCCGTTAGGGAACCGACCGATGCCGACGACGTTACAGTCTTCCTGCTTTCTTTTCTCATACCCCCTGCCCCCCCCTCCCTCCCTCTACCGCGAACCGGGAGGTGAGCGAGTGCGGGATAGTTTGTCTCTTTAATTGACGAAATAATGGTCGAGATGCTGAATACCAAAGTGGGGTGGATACGGGGTAGGAGCTCTCCCGTTGCTATGGTGACCCCGGGATGCCCGGGACCGGAGCTGCTTAGTCGAACTGTGATGCAGAGCCGCGTACACACGTCTATATATCGTGTGTACGAGAGATTTCGAAATAGTGTAGGATCATCCCTTGTACCGGAATGATAAAGATCGCCCCCGGGGAACTGGGAATTTTTGGTCCCACGGAATGTATGCATTTCTGATTTCTCGTCTCTCTCTTTTTTTTTTTTTTACTCTTCGAGTATTCTCCGTAGAGATTGATTTTCGCGCGTCAATTCGTATAGTTGGGAGAATTAATTTTCCAGTTTTTTTTAATTGCGCCTAGTCAGTCTGGCTTTGTCTACCTAAAGTTCGTAACTCGCAGT
Source organism: Pemphredon lugubris (assembly GCA_933228935.1). NCBI lineage: Eukaryota > Metazoa > Arthropoda > Insecta > Hymenoptera > Crabronidae > Pemphredon > Pemphredon lugubris. The sequence goes on along the minus strand of OW121817.1, from coordinate 51,665,569 downwards.
ATTTCTGCCGTTTCATAAATGTAATTTTAGCAGCGATCAATGGGAAGCTTCTACCTTGCTCGTGAATAGGGAACTTAGCCGGGGTTCTTGCTTTTCAGAGGCAATTTCAAAATTATCTACAAACGATTTCCTGGTGTATATACGTGGAATTCCATGGAATAGTCGGAGGATAGCATTGCATCGCGAGATATAGAATAAATGTATCGCACGAGAAGAAATTAATCCATTAAGATCCACGCTATTGCAATTTCGTATTTTGATTATGTTCGAGCTTCGAATCATCCCGATAATAATAATGTTAGACGTCGGATCATTTACGATTGTTTATTTCAATGTTTGTTAGGAACAAACTTGTGAAAGATAACTCGTCAACAAAATAACCGAGCTTCGATAAAACAATATTCAAGAAAAACAAAATCTGTGTTGTCCTCGATCAAGAACAGTTGTCTTTAATGGATTAATTACGTTTTCGAAGAATGTCTAACGGTTCGCCTGGTAATTTTACTGATAGTTTGCACATTACGGAGGAACAATAACTGAAAGCATGTTCGATCGAGGAAGAATTGCATGATAGGTAGGCATGATTGAATTTAGAGTAACAATTACAAAGGATTTAGAGAATTTCGAACTATAGTCGTACGTCTAACGATTGACAAATGCGGGAAAGTGGTTCCTACGTCATGTAGATACTTAGTATTTAAATAGGTGTAATGGTACGAATCTTTATTGCCCTCGTAGAAGTAATAAACATCTTGTAGAGTCTTCGTAGAAAATCGGTTATTAGACGATGGTACGTTCCGATTAGACTCACTAGTTTAGAAATTTGCTGCCACGACTGCAAGTACGTGTTAGAATTCCTAGTGTTGAGTCACGCTTTCGTTTGATCTTGAATCTTATTTTATGCTGATAATGATATTTTTAGAAAACCGTAATGATTAAATCGATTTTACGTTGCGTCGGATAATTGTAAACACATTCGAGAAATATGGAAAAACTAATTGGAAATATGTTAAACTTAATTAAACGAGCCGAAATTATTTGGTATGTTAGCCCATTCTTATTAAAATTAACTTTTAATACAAAATTTGTGCTTAAAAAGATGCAAAAGTTTCTTCACTTTAATTTTTTAACGTTACGCACATATGAATTTAATCGAAAGCGAGTACTCAACATTGCAACGTTGAAAACTGTCCCCAAACAGTTAAATGATTCGTAACTCTTCCCGACTTTCTTTTCTATCTTAACTCCACGCATGTTTCCATCATCGGGTAAAAGAACGATGAAGCATTCTCACGTGCTGCATCGATTTTCTTTTCAAAATTATTTAAAGCTATCCTATTTGTGTTAACAAAATAGCATTATAATTAGAACAAACGAGCTACGAAAGGAAGGCTTGAATTCAGAAATTCTTTTTTTAATTCTTTTACACAAATGTCTTTAATTTCGCTAAATTTGATGCACTTTGATATGGAATAGGATACCGCAAAAAGCATTTTGCTATCACGATGAGCTATCCGAGGATTCAGAATTATTCGAACTTTATAGGGTGGGAAAAAGAATCCACCAGATGGAATTATGCGCATACTATTCCTACTATTTCATACTATTTCTAGAACTAATTACTTCCGATCCCGGCACTACATACTCACTACTATCAGATATTAATCAACAAACGATCAATGTCGTCCTGACGTCTTGTCGCATCTCTCGCCGTTCTACCCTTTTGTCGCGAAACGCCATAAGTGCGTTCGTCGAACTTTGTTACTCCTGGTCGAGTGTTTCTCAGAGCTGGGTTCTCCTTAATAAGAAGTAAACGAAAGGTTCTTACTCGAAACGGCAGAATATAACGCCCCGCTTTCCGTTCCTCGGATCAACGATCGAAGCGACACTATCTACTCGAGCATACTGAAGTTCCCTCGAAAAAAGCCCAGCTCTGCTCTTCCCATTCTCTCTCGCTCACGAGCTCTCCACCTGCAACTCTCTGCACCTATACATATATCTCCAGGTTATTCACCGTCTTGGAAATGCGTGCACTGTCTCCCGTAGAGATCCGCCCCCCGCCCCTCAACCACCCAATCTCTTTCTCACCCCCCCAGTATTCTTCAGGGAAGTTTATAAGCAGGTTGCCACGACGTTCCAGCCGTGCTTTCCACGGCTTGACGGGCACCCGGCGTATCTTCTCCCGTTATTTTCTGAGTAAAGCTCGTTGCACCCTGTCTCGTAAGTAGAAGCGTGTGGCCATCTCCTCTCCTGCCTGGTAGTGAGAGAGGAGAGAACGGCGCCCCTTCCTTGACTTTAGCCTGGTAGAGGATGAAGCATTTGGAAAAGGTGAGAGGGGAGCATCTCGAACGCGTGGTACAGTCTTAAGAGCGAAGCCCATTGACAAACTTGCAGAGGGAGAGCTTGAAGAAGTCGGGGACGTTTTAGGGGGCTCTGGAGCTGGTGCTCTCGCTCTCGGCGGGAGACACAAGCCGGAGGAGCTGGCCACATTGGCGGCGAACACCAGGTTCTCAAGGAAAGAGATACAGCTGATTTATCGTGGATTCAAGCAGGAGTGCCCGACCGGTCTCGTGGACGAGGAAGCCTTCAAGCAAATCTTCTCACAGTTTTTTCCGCAAGGGGGTAAGAATGCGACCGTGTTCTTTGATCTTTAGAGATTTTACTTGACTCAACTGTCGGAGACGAGACGAATCTTTGGATCGAAAAATTTATACGATGAACCGTGAGATGAACTGTTTCCAGACGCCAGCCAGTATGCTCATTACGTCTTCAACACGATGAAGAGGAAACAATCCGGAAAGATAAGCTTCGAAGTGAGCGGCATGTTTAAGTATTATCGATGTAAGGTATAGCGGGCGAAAGAAATATTTATCGGAATGTTCTTCTTTCTGGAATAATTTTAAACAATAATAGAACGTTTATTGTCGAAGAAAAGTTTATTGCAGAAGAATGATGGTGCGGTAATACTTTCTTCCGTCCATTGTACGTTTTCGTGTAGCTTTGCAACAATGGCTTTTGCTTTTGTGCAGGAATTCTTGACCATCTTGTCGAAGGTGTCGAGGGGATCGGTGGAAGAGAAACTTCAATGGGTGTTCGGGCTTTACGACTTAGATGGTGACGGGCTGATAAGTAAGGAGGAGATGCTGGATGTCGTTGGTTCCATTTACGAGATGCTGGGTCGTTATACTCAACCGCAAATAGCCGAGCCTCAGGTGGCTGCGCGTGAACACGTCGATCGTATTTTTCACGTGAGTATGATCGACACGAATTGGATTAACGTCGATAACGATCTCAACGAAGAATATGGAATTAATCAAATAAATTAGACTCAATTCATACGTATGGCGGTGTATTGAAATTTAATCGAGATTAGAGAAACACGATGGGAAAAAATCAACGAGATATATCTTTTTAGCTGATGGACGCTAACAAAGACGGCGTGGTTACAATCGAGGAGTTAGTACAGTGGTGTTCGAAGGACGAGCAACTTCTGCGAAGTCTCGACACCCTTGACACCGTCTTATGAGATCTTAATATTATTTTATAACTTATAATCAATTCCCAAAAGGACACGGATTCCCTGCAGAATGGTAAGCGTTCGAATAAGTTTCGTGTGTACGTTCGCGATACTCCAGATCGTGCTTTAATAACGTTGATTAATTGATCGGTGAATAACGTATGTATAAACGATTGCACGTCCCTTCGGGAATCGTCATTGTGTTCGCTCGTAAGCGAACGCAATCGAATTATCGGCAGAAATTGCATCTCGCAAAGATCTAATCCCAGAGCTGTTCAAGCGTGTTTGTAAATATGTATTTACCCTACCTACCCAGTCTTTCAAGCGTGCTTTTTCGGGCACGATGAATTAACAGTATTATTGAATCATCCTTACGTAAAAAGCCATTTATTCCTTGTCGCATCAAACACTTTCAAAATGACACAAATTATCGAGACCGATCCCTCGCTCTACCTTTGCAAATAATATTGACGCTTGTGTTTGATAAATGAATATTTTCTCTACACAATTTTATTAGTATTAACCCTCCGTCGATCGCAATTGCAATGACAGATACTCTGAGTATTTTCCCAATTTTAACTTTTTTGTAAGTTTAGTTTAAGAGCAACAACGTTTATAAAACTTGATTTTTATTATTCCACGCATATTATGTATGAATATTTGGAAATCGATATTAATCTTAAAGATTTTTCAGTAAAGGCGATTATTACTATATTAAGAAAGATATATCATGCAACTCTGAAATGAATTGCGATCGATATTGGGTCAATGATGCATACGGTAAGCGAATCTCGTGTCTCGAGGGATCGAGAGCGTCACCGTGGTCACATTGAAATTTAAATGACAAGAAATTAATAATTCAGGGTGATCTCGTTGGTACTCGGGTGTCACAGAATTACTAGATACGATCGATGCGACAAGTGCTACTTACCGCTAGTCCCCTCTTTACCACTTTGTTGAAGCTGGAGTAGCATTCTATTTGAACGTAATTTTCACGCCACGATAATGCTAACGTTGCACGAAGAATTTCAATAATTACCTCGATTGATCAATCGATTCCTATCGGATTCTGGGCTTCTGTAATATATTTCTATAGACCTGTTTTTTCGTGACATTTCCCGGTAGAGAAGATTCGCCCGTCGATCATTTCTAAAATATTAATGTCGTCCCTTTCGTGGATTTCTCCAATATCAAATTATAGTCACTAATAAAAGGAAAGACGTAAATGTGAGGTAAATATAATGTTACTTGAAACTGACCATAATTATGGCAGTTAAATACGATTAAAAGTAAGTATCATATTCCGGGTGATTTTCATATCTTTCGACTATCTCAGAGAGCTCGCTGATATCTCTTTTCCAAAGTCTTTACATTTCGCGGACAAAAATATTCTGTCTACAATTTCCAAGTGTTTCGCAACTCTGTACAATAGAGCAATAGAGATAGGTTACAAAATTTTGTCTCCTCTTTCGATTGAATCAAATAGTAGGGATGTGCGAATGACGTTTAACAATAGAGTTAAATTTGCGTTCGACGTTCAAGGAATGTTCCCGCTACGAATTCATCGTTTCGCGCTACGGCAGTTTGAAACAGCGAGTAATAATGTAATGAGTAAACAAAACTAACTAAGTTTCGTTGGATACAGTACAACGTCGATTATCACGAAGTCGATTAATGATAGCAGCATATGTATTATTCAAAATGCAACTGTTCATAGATAAACGACAGTGTTAAAAGTAACGCGGCAAAATAATTGACACGCGCATTATACATTTTCGTTGATAAACAAATAGGCCTTCCACTCTGCGGGTTATTTAGTTAATAAACATAACATGATAAATTGTACTCATGTGAAATTTAAACGTAATGGGAAAAAGAAATTGTAATTTTTGAAAAATTGGAAAATGTTTGTGTTTAGTCGACGTTCTGCTGTATTCAAAAAATTGGCATGCTAATCCAGAGCATACGATCGAAGTTTGTAACTGAATTTTCGGACAATACGAAATTTGCATTTGATGCAATTCACGCACGCCTACTAAATAGGATAATAAAATCATGGTACTTCCCACGACCCATGCACGATGAAAAGATTATTTAGCGAACTAAAAATAGTACCGTAGTATCCTCGACCAACTATGAGAAACGTGGTCCTGTAAGGTCAACGCCTCTCGTGTGATTCTCTCGTACCTTACTACTTACTATTACTATGTCATATATATTATTGTTAACGTTACGACTATCGTTAACATCGCGATCTTCTACCTATTTACTTAACGGCACGCGTCATTGTAAACTTATAAAAATTGTTGAGCCATACGTAAGATATTCTAAACGATATATCATGTCGTACAAGCGTCATCAAATTTGTTGAATTTAATAAGTTTATCGAGGAATTGTATTACATGCTAGGATATGAATATGGAAATATTTTCACACTGTAAACGTAAGAAAATCAATTCCCACGTTAAAATTAATGGTCCGTACAAACGAAATTTGATCTTGACAGAAATGAATTTTTACGTTAACACAACATCGAAGAAGAAATTTTTATTTGATAGGACAAATGTTTTCGTGGAATTGATTTTTTACGGCCTGTTACGTATGTACGTATTTATTAGCACTTGTGCATGCGTCCACTCTGACCGTGTGTATTGAATTAAAAATATCTTTCGTTACGCGTACGTAAGTATGTTATAACAAACATTTATAACAAAAATCATAAGAGTTATGGTAGTTGATAAAGATATATATATATATACACAATATATTTCGCGTCATTCAATCTATGACTTTTAAAGTTGCATTTCTGCAAAACTCGCCATCGTTTTGTTTTCCGATTAAGGAGAATTAAATCATGGCTACGAAGCCAATAACTCACGGTTATGGAAAAATGTCAACTTTCGTTGTAATAATACACATCAGTATTATAACACGTTTATCCGAAATTATCAGATAAATAATGTACACCAAATAAAAATACCTAATTTATTACCAATCACCTGTTTTCTTATTTATTTATTTTGTACGTTGTAAAATATATAATACTGTTCAGTCGCTAAATTGTCAGACCAAAGTATTTGCATTTCATACAATCTGAAATTTTATAATACCAACTCTCATTTTCGGTAAAATTGTTAGGATTCGTGAAATTATCGACTCAATAACAAGCAACCAAAGGCCATCCGATGCTTCGAATAGAGAGTTTAACGCATGTGCTGACCATTTTCCACTGACAGTGGAAAAACAAATTGCTCTGCTCTGCTCTGCTATTTTGTTATGTTGAGGATGGTTTAATTTTGAATTAAATTAGACATAGATCTAGATTCAGATTGTAATCGTCCTAACCTAATCGCTTATTAGAACATGTGTCGCCATCTACAAATAGTGCTGCAACTACATATTTGTCTAATAGGTAAGGTATTTTACATACATACTTGTTCCGCGGGTAAAAGCAGGGGATTGCAATTCAGAGCGAAGTTCACAACGTTTAGGATTAGTTCCGAAAAATTTCCCGCGACCGTAGATGGTGCGTAATGCAATGTCGTCGGTCCTACAAGGGGGGAGTTGCACCCCCCTGGTAAAAGCTGATTGCTGATAAAAGCTATATAGTAAAGGTATGGATCATAGGTTAGAAGAAGAGTTATGACAATATTTAAAAAAATTACACAAAAATAGCGTAATTCATAGAAGTACAAATGGTGAGAATAAAGTGGACGTTATCAAATGCCCCAAGTGTCGTTAGGTAAGTTTTCGGAAATAAATTTGACCCTCTCACGTATCTTTGAGCGATCTCAAACGATATAGTTTTTCCATTTAGGATTAATCTTCAGAAAAAATGGAGGAGGATTCAAATTATTATAAAATCACTATTTTACAATGACTTTTTAAATTGGAGTTACGTTTGTGACATACTGATGGAACCAATGTTCTGGTTCGTGGAGAATTTTGTTGCCTGCTTGGGCCCGGTAAGTTCTACGATTCTTTTAAAATATAGCTGACATTGTTTTCTTTACGTTAAGATTCATTATGGTTTACAATGTATTTACTAAGCTTCACAGTTCTTAGGTATTTGTAGTAATGGTAAGTCTCCTCACTGCAAGTATAGTATACATCGCTTATTACATTGGATTACCTTATTGGTGGGAAAAGAGTCCACCGATTACTATAATTCTTCTACTGATTGGCAACTGGTTACTAGTTAACGTATGTTTCCATTACTATATGGGCGTAAACGTACCAGCTGGCTATCCGCCGCAAGGTGGACTCATTCCAGAGGCTGTGAGTATTTGTAAAAAATGTATTAAACCAAAACCACCAAGAACGCATCACTGCTCTGTGTGCAACATGTGCGTCCTTAAAATGGATCATCACTGTCGTATCCTTCCATAATTGGTAGATTCAATATTCTCGGCAAATCTTATATGTTTACCAAAACGTACGTGTATTACCCATATATATTTCCTGAAGAAGTAAACAGCATGGTTAAATAATTGTGTCGGGCATTACAATCATCGCCACTTCTTCCAATACATGGTTTTCACGGTACTTGGTATTTTATTCATCATGATATTTGGAGTAGAAATTGCATATCAAGAATTCTTTCCAGCACAGGATCCAGACTTAGATGGCCACCCAGTTCGCATTAATAATTCAGAAATAATTCCGATGGTATAATTATTACGCTACCCTTTTACGATAAACGAAAATCTGGAAAAAGACTCGGTCTAACGATTTTAGTTTTCATTGTAGACGGAATCGTTGGACCATTTAAGTGAGGAGGAATTATCTGAAATAGCGAAACAAGCTGCAGATACTAATATTAAAGAATGGAGACGCAGACTTATAGTTTTCGCAGCACTAATTTGCGCAGCCACTTTTGCAGCATTGGGAGCGTTAGCATCGTGGCATGCGGGTTTGATTACCAGAGGAGAAACTAGTATAGAAGCCCGCATAAATAGTACCGAAAGCCAAAAATATAAGGCAGCCGGTAAAGTGTACCAAAATCCGTACAATTTCGGACCAAGAGAAAACTGGAGGCTATTCTTAGGTATAATTGACAGGTAATCCCAATTACTGATTCCGTGGATCAAAGTATCGTTCTAATACCAAAATAAAATATATCGCTATTTCTTTATTACAGAAATTGGTGGTATATAATATTCCCATCGAATCACGGGCCATACGGAAACGGGCTCACATGGAAAACGGTTCACGATTCAAAAATATCTTGAATTTAATATGCAACCGAATAATCGCAGAACTTGCATTTATTTTCAACAATCATGAACAAGTTGTTCTTGCAATACTTCACTTTTCAATTTTTCTAGTCAGGCTACAGATTGTTTAGAAGTACTACGTGCAACTAACAATTGTTCATTACGCCCACGCAACGATACACACACAGTATTCCGAGAATTTTATGTCAAAGTAATACTACTAATAATATTCACTCGAACGTCAAGTTGTATTCAACTAAAATGTATGTATACATATATATATATATTTATATTTACATATATATACATATATATATATATATATATTGATCACAGTGTCGATGATAATACCTCTGTAAATCACAAAATATCATTCTGTAATATATATACATATATCCAGCAATATTAGTACAATTAAATATATATTTCTGAATATTGATGTTTAAATCGCTCGGATCAAGGACAGAAAAATAAACGCATCTTTTTATGTTCACAAAACAAGATGTATCTTACCGGTGAAAGAATCTTAATCGTTTGGCCATACAATTTCTTCTATCCAGTTGAGATAATGAGAAACCCTGGTATAAACGCCTGGTGAATCGACAGTAGCACAACCCTCCCCAAAGCTGGTAATACCTATCACTTGGTAGAGGCACAGGTACTCAGGATGCCGTTGTTGTAATGGACCTCCCGAATCACCTTGGCAAGTGTCTTTGAGCCAGCCGCCGTGGGGATCACCCGCGCATATCATACTCGGTGTAATTCCGTGTGGTACAGATGCCGATCTATTGTGCCTTATCGTACACGCTAGGTTGTCGATTACATCGAGAGAAGCCTTTTGGAGTACATCGCTTTGTTCGCCGGCTGCAAATATGATATTGCTCGTATCGGTATATAGGGATGCCTTTTCCCATCAGGATTCTGGTTGTACTAAAACGATTACGATGATATCTTCGTACTCACCAAGTTCGGTTACACCCCAGCCACTAACCCACGCTTTCGTCGGGACCGTGTCGTACTCTTGATAGAGGCAGGCAGGCCTTATAGCTCTAGTGAACGTGACAACTGCATTTAACTTTAAGACCGCTATATCAGCGTACATGGCTGGAGGTTTGTAACTTGGATGCCGCCTTATTTTTTTGATAATCATCGTAATACCAACATCGTTTACACTGTGCAAACCAATACGTGCTTCTGTAGGGCCTCCGCTACGAAAGTTGAACAAGTAGTACTTGTAAAATTATTACGACTACGAATACTTTGAGACAATGATCTTTCGAAACTTGTACAAATAATAAACGAATGTCGAAATAATACTTTGGCCCATAGGTGCAATGCGCTGCACTGAGTACCCATTCTGGTGCGATCAGAGTACCACCACACGCAATATTAAAGGTTCCATCCGAGTCTGGTGTACCTAACGCTACCATATGAGGAAATTCACCAGGGGCAGCATCAGTACCTCCCACCACCAGACTATTCACAGTTATACAGTCAGCATTGGTCACCTTAATCACTCCTGAATTTGAACCGGCTAAAGATAGCACTTCTGCCTCACCCAAAACTTGTCGATCATATTCGCCGCATTCTATAATGCAAATAGATTGACGATGTACTTATAAATTTCACTTATACTTTCTCCTATTTAATAGTACATACTAATCTCTGATTTTGATCTTGTATTTGTTCGTTGACTCTCCTTAATAAGTTCGTCTTTCGAGACACGTGATGGAAAGTTTTCTGACCCGTCGAGTTTGATAGGATTAGTAGGTACATTCAAGCCACCTTGTAAAAATGGATTGTGAATGTAAACTCCGCTATTGATGTCGCGCAAATTTCCTGCGGAAAATGGTTTACCAGGCTCCGGCTCAGGTTGCTTCTGTACATTATCATTCGTAGATGGTTGCTCCGCAGGCTTAGGGCTTGGAGATAAGAAAGGATTTCTACGATAATCTCTGCCTTCGATTGTTGAAGCAGTAGATGAAGTGGTAGATGAAGTGGTAGATGAAGTGGTAGGCTGGAGAAAGGGATTTTCATGTATGTTAGGTCTTAACGTTGGCTTGTCAACCTCCTTGCTCTTCGAATTTCCTATAAACATAAACTATTATTTTCACATTGAATGCACGATGCGTGTGTAAATTTATAGTAATATAGTTATGTGTTCTAATTTATAGTAATAATGTAGTTTACCTGATTCCTTCGCGGAAGCGATCAACACTGATCCTGCGGTAAACAAGAGGAATATCGTGACAATGTTAAAGCGAAAAGCCATTACTATAATCGGGGAAGACGATCTTCTCTCGGAGTTTAATAAATGTTTTATGAAAAAAGCGGAATGTCATTTATGTCGATGTCAAGGCATCAGGAGATAAGAGACGTGAACTCGTTGACATCGGAGCTAGATTTCCACCCCCTTCCGATCTTGATGCGTGCACAGCAATGCACAAATAGTCGCGAAGACATGCATCTACCACAGAAGGATGAATCCGCGAAAAACTAATGATCCAATCCATCGATTTCTTATGAATCTGCGGCATCGGAACAAGTGTTCGATTGGTCAGACAGGAATCCTTCGGAATACATTCCCGATACCACGTGACATATACGGCAAAGTACAAAAAAAATCATAATAAACAGCATCCCGACTGAAACCGATGTTGTCGCGTTCCCGCGATCAGCAAATATTATTTTTTAATGAAAACCCTGGTTTCGCATTTATTCTAATCGGCACGTAACCATGATTAAATTTACCGAGTTATTCAGCGAGAAAAGGCTTATTTACGTCAACGACTGTCTCTCGTTACTCTCGCATCATAACACAGATAATCCTCATTCACGGAGCGATAGTCAAATTATTTGTTTCATTTGGATAACGAAAAATTCTTATCAACCATCAAACACAAGGATCTTGACCTTTGCAATCTTAAATTCTCCGTGTCTAGCGAAACAGAGTCTTTCAAAGTATTGCGACCGGAAGAGACATATCGTATTAACCCATGATTACAAAAGTATATTAATTTTTAATGTATCAAGATCACGGAGAGCGATGTAACGATGCAATTAGTAAGTTACATGAAACATCTGTGTTTAATCGCGCGGACACAGACACAAAAGCGTTTGTTCCCTCGGCCTCATTAAACGCTATCCTTTTTTTAAATTGTACTATCTTTCCCACGTATCTTCCCGTAGACATTCGAGAATTTATCGTGGTGTCTATAAAGGTCAAGCCAATAGTAATCTAAACCATATATATAAGAGGCATCGCGGCGAAGCTAGACATCCGATCCATCAATTGATGATGATTTAAGCTCGTAGTTCGTTCCGCTGAAGATGCTGCGCTACGCGATAGTTTTCTGCCTGATCGTTGGGGCTTTACCCAGCAAAGCGGAATTACCGAAAATTGTGATCGTTGGTGCTGGTGCTTCTGGTATAGCGGCAGCCACGAGATTACTGGAGAATGGTTACCACGACCTCGTAATTCTGGAAGCTGAAGATAGACTCGGTGGTCGTGTTTGCACCGTGCCATTCGGTGAGTCTGTTCCTTTGGTCGAATATGAATTATACATTAAAGTTGGTAATGCCTCAAATATATAAGCGTGAAATTTATAGCCGAATTGGGATGAGAAGCTTTTGAAAATCATATGTTAACAGATTTTCATCGGCTAAGATAGCTTCAACGTTAAGCTGAATTGAAAGTTGGGGTTTATTTTAAAAAATAAAGGAACAGTTATCCCATTCGCAGTTAAAAATAACTTGCGTCCAACGTTGGAATTACCTTACCCAACGAAGATGTATTAATCTGCAGAAGTACTACTCTAAGTAATTACTTTATGTCAGTAAACAAGAATATAATTCCGATCGTTATTTTTCCAAGATGGGAGCGATTTCGCTTGTAACTTTAAAAATTAAAATTTCTAATTGAGCCGACGAGAATCAAAATAGTGTAGCGAGAATCTTTGAAGTAAACAGCGAGCGTGGGTCTTGAATTACGCGATATTGAAATTGAGCCAATAGTGATTCTTATTTTTAACGATAAAAACATATAAGCGCGGAGTTCAAGACCGATCCCGCTCGTCGTTACTGTTACGTTAATGTAAATTAATATATTAAGAAAAATAATGTTTCAGGCGAGTATAAGGTAGATCTCGGTGCGCAGTGGATCCACGGGGAAAAAGGGAACGTTGCGTACGAGCTTGCAGCTCCTTTGAACTTGACCGATCATGCATCCGTCGAGGGTCGCTTATACAACATGTACACGTCGTTCGGCGAATTAATCGATCAAAACATCGTTGAAGATGTTTCAAAGTTTTACAGAAAATTGTTCGCCGCAGAGATATCTCCTGCTGAATACGGCCACATATCGAAAGAGGATTTCTATAGGGCAAAGTAAAAACAATTCTTTCCCGTTTCACCGCTGCAGCATTCGCCATTCAACGTCCACTTATATCCCGTTTTAAATTGGATTAGGTTTGGGGAATACTTCAAGGAGCATCCGGAGATTAGTACATCATTGCACGAGCCGTTATTGTGGCATTACAATTTGGTGGAGACGGCTTACGATCCTGCCGATACCTGGTCCGATATCTCGGCAACGGGATTTACCCAGTACGAGGAGTGCGAAGGTGACCAGATAATTAATTGGAAGGAACGAGGATATAGCACTATCCTGGAGGTATTAATGGTAGGTGTATATCGATCGTTAACACTGAAACTTGGGACCTTTGCGATTGTGACGTATACAATATACGTGCAGGTAATAATTGCACAGATTGGGAAAAACATAAATTACTCCTTTGGTTACGCAGAAACAAATACCGAATCCGGAGGAAGAGTTACCTGTGAGAAATAAAACGATTTTCAACGCCGAGGTGGTTAATGTCGATTATTCGGACGAGAACGTCGTAAAAGTAAAAACGCTCGATGGGACGGAACACGAAGCTCAACATGTTATTATGACACCTTCTTTGGGGGTGCTGAAAGCCGAATACAATACTTTATTTAAGCCTCCGTTGAGCGAGCGGAAAATTAGAACCATTAAGGTATTACAAAGAACACACTTCTTTTATTGATAGTGTTATTTAATATATTATATTTAATTTTTCTAGAACCTTGGATATGGAAATGCTTGTAAGATATTTTTGCTCTTTGACGAGATTTGGTGGGGAGATAAGACTAATCAAATCGGAGGATATGCATTCGCTTTGACCAACGAGGAGAGGAATGAATACAAGAACGACGTAAGTATCAGAACTCGCGCGATCTGAAATTATTCGTAATGTGTCATCCTTTTATCCACTTTTAGCCAGAGAAAGCGTGGTTGGTTTATTTAACCGGACTCTTCTTCGTTCAACATAAACCCCGCTTATTAGAAGGATGGGTTTCCGGTGAAGGCGCCCGACTAATAGAAAATGTTTCCGATGAGAAAATTTTAAACCAAACGGTGGAAATGATGAATAAATTCTTATCGAAAGATTACAATATCACCCAGCCTGTACGAATGATAAGGTACATTGTTTCTAGTGTCTCTTCATTTTTTTAAGTGTTTCGTCAACAACTGATACGATAATAATGGATAATATTTAGGAGCAAATGGCCACCGAACAAACACTTTCGGGGCACGTATAGTTACGTAAGCATGGACACAGGAAAAACAAACTCCACCCCTGCAGAACTTGCAGAACCGATAATGAAGAACGAGAAACCGGTAAATTGGTAATACAGTGCTCTACGTAAAGTAAACTGGCATTCTTACAACTTTATTACTATTCAGGTGATTCTATTCGGCGGGGAAGCTACATCTTCGCGCCATCCTTCCACGGTGCACGGTGCAATTGGTACCGGTTGGAGAGAAGCCGATAGGCTCATCAACTTCTACCACAAAGATTCTTCGTAGAGCCCTTTCTTCGTTAGTGCTCTTCCTTCCTGACGACCAGTTACCGGATTTTGATTGTTAATTTCTCTACCCAGAATCTCCATGTAGGAATAAATTTTTCAAATATTTGAACTAATCTTGCTTTTGCGATGAATTATTTATTCTCATTTAATTGGCCGTATATGGAGATCGATTTGATTGGAAGTCAGACGAAGCTGAATTTATCCGTTTTTCTCATACCGAACAGTTTGAACTTCCCGGAATTGATTGGTAATGAAATAGACCTCTGATCGGGAGAATCCATAAAGCGAAGACACTAATCATGGAAAAAACGATGATGCATGGTAATAAAATAACAAATTTTATTGAAATGTACTTTTTTCCCCATAAATATCTGTATCTACAATTTAGAAGGCTTTGCACTTGCTATTTCTTACAATTGTTATCTACAATTGTAATTTCGTCCTTCACGCATAGGATCGTATCAAATATAAAACTTGTATTACTCATTATACATTCTAAGCTAACGGTGCATGAAGACACGTTTAGATATTATACGTATACAGGAAATGCATGGATGTACGCACGACCGAGACTTCTCTTTCCGGTCACATCGTCTAATATAGACAAGATCTGGAAAACTGTCTTTAATAAACGATACGCAACAACTATGCTTTTAGCACAATGGAATTGTCTTGCACTCTCAAATTACTCCGCTTATTAGTTTTAAACGGTCGTCCACCGGCGATGATTCGTTTCTGATGTAACATGATTCATATCGATGAATATTTTGTAATCCTATATACATCGTACATGGAACTCAATGTTTCGTAACATGATGCCGGAGAAAAATTTGCGCTTGTTTTACACCCGTTTCGTAAGCCCCGTGTGTAGTTGAATAAAAATGTTCATGCGTCGCTTCACCGGCAAGCATAATAATAGGTATTTCCTAAAGTGAAATATTTTTGTAAACATTTAACCAAGTATTGAATGTTTAATCAACTTTCATGCTTCTTCTCTATTTCCATGTAAAAGAGGAGGTCCAAATGTAGGGTCTGGGGTGTTCTTTACATAATGCGCATTTTGCTTTAAAACAAATCAGAATGATGAAAGCATTAACAGATGTTTTAACTTAGGACCTTGTTGTTTCATAATAAAATTGTACATATACAATAAATCTAATAGTTTCCTATATTTGGAGCTTCTCTTCGGATATATGTATTTTCCTTACCTTGCTGCAATTCTTGCGGATTACTTTACCCCACAATGGTTCCGCTAAAGTGGCCGGCGTTACGCCGTTATCGTCGCATTTTACCGAAATGTGACTGTAACTACCCCGTATATATTTATTCGTGTTCCATTGTGTTCTCAAGCATCTCTTCGCCGAAGGGATATTATCGACTTTAAGATAATATCTCAGCAAATTCTCGCAGTCGGTGGCAACTTGTTGCTCCGTCAATGTTTCGACAATATAAGCACCCCGTCCACCAATCCAACCGAGGAGCACTCCTTCATGATCGGATAAAACGTCAAATCCCGTAAGATCCCTGGTCCACGTGGCTAACGTTGCATTACAAAAGGCTCTCGCACCACATTTTTTCCAAATCATTTGAAATCCTTTCGTATCCTTGCTCCACCAACGTGTACCGAAATCGAGGAAAACTTTATTTATTAACCCAAATCCGAGACTTTCGATGCCGAGGCTCAAACTTAATGGCAATGGCGGTGAAAACATTTTTCTGTGATTTTCTTTGAGATAGCCCAAGGAGCAAGTAATTATGACACAGTCGGAAAGAATTTGAGTGCCATCCGAAAGGTGCAATATAATCGGTGCGTTAAGGTTGTTCTCATTGACGACCTGCTGCCATTCAACTAATTCCACAGCGATATTTAGACGTAAGTTCTGTTCGTGTAAGCTGTCGGCTATGAGATTCGTCAACGAACTGTATCCGGCTTTAAACGAAAGATGCTCCGGTCCCCCAACGAACTGTAAAACCCGCCCTCGTTACTTCAATGTTACTCGACAACGAAGAGGTTGAAATTATCTGTATTCACCTTAAATTTGCCCCAATTCTTCGTGGAGAGTTCGTCCAACGAGAAGCAGGAATTGTCGATCATAAGCCACCTAATGTTCCAATCAAAAATCTCTTCTTTTATATTCTTAACGTCTGGGGAGTCGTTTTTGCGTCTCATATGTTTTCTGAACCAAGTTCTTAAAGCTCTACCGATGTTCTCGTAACCCGCATCGACATTTCGATTCTCAAAATTCTCGCACTCCTCGAGAGCTGTGCGAGTGAGATCGTCTATCTCTTCGACTAAATCGTCATCGATCCTGAGGCCGTCATCGCGCAGAAACATACCCTGGCCATCTCTAGAGTCGATGTTCGACAATAAATCGTTCTGATAACTGAGCTCCGCTAATTCACTCAGATCGCCGTGCAGAAATTGGGCGCCGTATTCTATTGAGCCTTTGTTCCAAGATATAGATTTTATACGACCGCCAACTTCCTTTTGAGCTGTTATAAAAGAAAAGTACGCGTGTAGCGGTGCATTCTTCTAAGGAACTATGCGTAATCGTGATCGTTTCTATTTACCCTCGAACAATAAATAATCTTTAAAATTCGCATCTTCCAAAGTTTTTGCTGCCGCTAATCCTGCAATCCCTGCACCTACTATTACAAGTTTTGTTCTTCCCGTTATTCGGTTCGTAGTATTTAGCGTCCTCCCCGTTTTATCGGAGCTGTTAATCACTTGCTTTAACCAACCACGCGTTCTACGTGATTTGAATCGTGATTTCTTTTATTAAAATTTTATTCCTTCATTGAGACGCGATAATTTTCATAATACATTAAAAACAATGTTGTCTCGTGCATAGCTAACGGACTGTGTTTACGAACGGAAATCTGAACTATCCATAAACATTTTCTTTGATTGTTATATACTCGTTTATTGTGTACTTTGATTTATGTCTTTATTGCCAAATACATGGTTTTCTTAAGTATATATTCTCTTTTATCACGCGGGATAATGGAAATAAAAAAAATTTTCTGACATGAGCGTAGAAATGATTGAAACACCACTTTGGCACTTACAAATACCGTTCACATTTTTATGTGCATACATTTATTCTGCACTTACATATCCCATTATTGTTCATATGCTAAGATAATGGCATACATATATAATACATATGTATTCTCTACGTCGTGTAAGATCGTAAAGCATCGAGTAAGTCTAGAGATTACCGTGATCCATTATGACGAATGTGGCTTTGGTTAGAGGTGTGACTTTAACCGCCTAAGAAAAAGCATGCTAATCAATACAAATAGAACACACATGTTTCATTATTAAAATTTTCAACTGGCTCATTTTCACTCATAACTTGGAACAAAAAATTTTGCGGAAGTTCAGAATAACTAATGCAAGAAAACTGACACTAATAAGTCATGCAATTTAGTTTTGCGACAAATCTTTAAAAAA
Source organism: Pemphredon lugubris (assembly GCA_933228935.1). NCBI lineage: Eukaryota > Metazoa > Arthropoda > Insecta > Hymenoptera > Crabronidae > Pemphredon > Pemphredon lugubris. The sequence goes on along the minus strand of OW121817.1, from coordinate 51,647,484 downwards.
AATGAAAAGTTGCACGTAATTTGTAAAGAAAACTTTGAAGCAAATGAGGGTGGTAAAAGTTGTATTGGCGAGGCTGTTGAAAGCCATGCATTGATTTCAAAAGTGAAGTTACCTCATGATCAATCATTACGTTTAATCATCCGCAGTATCATTATTTGTAAATAAAAATCCTTTACTACGGCTGGAATGAGTGATCAAAAACACTGTACTATTGCACGACGTAACTACGTTATTCCAAATAGGCTTGAATCATTAATGGCGAATCGAAAGACTGTGCAATTTACCTTTGAAAATCAACTATTCGGTCTGCTTCACGGAAACCTGTTTCAACTGCACCGTGCACGGTGGAATAATAATGTTCGTGCGTCGCTTCTCCGGCAAAGAGAATTATCTGGTGTTTGAAAAAAATGAAAATTAAGTCTCACGATATGAGCCGATTGTTTTAATCCTACATTGCACTGTGACGTACGTTTAGCTGATTCCCAATATACCGTCAATTATTTTAGCATCATCAAAAGCTGAGCCATTGGATTTCAAATGACAAAAATAGAAGTTTAGAAATACAAGAAAGTCGGGTTCATTTCTTTCAAAATTTGTTGACGCATCAACTTTGTTAATCCCTCCCAATTATTTTACGAACAATTTTAATAAGACAATAGAAGAGTCAAGTTTGTATGCGTGCAGAATATAAATTTAATCCATTGCGTAATGCGGCAAAAAAAGTTATTTACAACAGTTAATATGTGAATCCAGGACTTTTGTCATCGTATTTTCCGTATTCATGAAAAACAAAATTTATGTACAGGAAACAATCTTTTATTTAAAAATCCAAAAGTTAGCACAATGTAGGATTAATTCATGCCCGGATAAGATACCTACAGGTTTACCATCGTTGCTTTCAATCGGGTCCGCTAAATCTTTCGACTCCACGTTCAATTCCTCCGTGGTCATACTTCGAAAACTATAAGACCCACGAAAGTGTTCGTTCGTATACCACGTTGACCTGAGAATTTGTTCGTTCGCATGAAAATAAAACTGGCGTACATGAATTAATTCATAAATGCAATAGCACAATATTGAAAATAATTACCTGATTATCCGGTCAGGTTTACAAACATTATACGCTTTACTGAGAAACATTTCTAACAAAAAGTGCAATTTCTCGGACACCTCGGTCTCGGAAAGTGTTTCCATATGCCTGGCATATTTTCCAACAATCCAGGCACAGAGTAATCGTGGCTCATAATCCACGGTAAAAAATTCGAAAACATCGCATAACCATTCATTTTCCTAAAGCAGGTTTTTCAACATTATCACAAAAGGAAAAAGCACATATGTAACAATAATTAACACTTTAGTGACAGAAATGTACTTGTCCGTGAGACTGAAGAAATTCTGCTTTATCCTCCTTCGACCATATCAAACTAAAACCAGCGATGTCCTCTTGCCACCATCTATGTGGAAATTCGAGGAAGATTTTATTCGCGGTTCCGATACTCAATCCCTGAATAATACAATTTACAATAATTTCAAGTTAGATATAAAATTCTATATGTTGGATTTCACAATTAAAAATATGAAATTTCCACCGTGCCTTAATTGCACGCTGTTTTATTTCTGGCAAAACCGGCGTAAAAATCGTCGCGTGTTTCTCCTTTAAAACTCCAAGTGATGCTGTGAAGATAACATGCGATGCTAAATATTTCGAACCGTCTCCCGTGCTGACAATTATGTCTTCATTGGAAGTATAATCAATGTTTCTAACGACTTTATTGAATTTTATTTTCTCCATCACCGGTAATGCGTTTTTTGGATTCGGGAATTTCCGCTGTCAAATAAAAAACATTTTCTGATGTACATCGTAAAAGGTGGACTTCATAGATAAATGTCGAATACGTATGCATTCATATTCTAAAAGTAGCGTACGTACAGACAGCAGATCGAAGAGTGTTTTGTAGCCACGGTACTTCCAATTAAGCACGGGATCTCCCTCGCAATGCCAATAATTAGTGAGGCCTTTCGCGGAAACATCGTACCAAGTATCACTACATTGAATGGAATTATCGTATTTTTGCATCCAGTCCAAGAATTGTTCTGCTCTCTCACGATCGGTGAAAGGATTTTCTTTCATGATTTTATAAAATCTGAAATAAAGCTTTAAGTTTAATTTTAATCAAATTAAACATTATCGTTTTATTAGAGATTCTATGAAACAGATACTCGAATCATACTAATTTCTTATTAAAAGAATAAAGATATCAATCGGTTTTGAATCTCAGCGGCAAAATTAATCAAATTCGCGCTTCAGTTGTACTTCAATTCGAATTCCGAATGATGTCATAGATATGCTTTGGAAAAGTATTTCACAATCAAAAAAATCCCATAAAACAAATGCTCGGATCATACGCGTTTCCGCGTAAAGATTTAAATTAAGTTTTCGTCGCGCTTCTGCCACTTCTGAATCTTAGCGGTAAAACCAGGTTTTGATATGAATCATCAGCCTTGAGCCGCGAATGGGGGGGAAAGTGCGGTATATCTGTTAACCAGTAAAGTGCCAACATTTGCCAAGCAGCTGTGAAATCATACATGCGTGATCGTATACATTAGTGAAACTTTGAATTTCTAGTACAGTGTAATCTTTATACGATGTATTGTTCGTCCATTTCACAGCACGTTCCAAATTACAAACGCATGAAAATATGATTTTGTAATGCGACTAAACGCACTGCATGAAATGGCAACAACAAAATGATAATGCTAATGTGAATATTTTTCACATATACACATTCTCTAAAATGCATGCAAAAAGGTAGGAGATTATCGAAATACAATAGCAAAAGTACGTTGTATCGTTATCGACGATTTGTTATTTGTTTTTCGGTTTCTAAGTGTTGTGCGCTTGATAAACAATTTTAGGAAAGTTGATCCTGAATTGGAAAAGCTCAGAAGAGAGGTCGATGGCCCGCCAAACTTAGATACCATAGCACTGAACATTGAGAGATCTACGGCGCGCATTCATGCCTCGTATCTGTTTGAACATATTGGCAAACCCACATTACAAAAGCTATGTTTATTATTGAGTTCGACTGCTACGGGAAAAATGTATAATGGATGGCAAGAATTTGCGGCGCACATGGGCTTGACAATGGAGCAAATTCGTGTAGGGATATTGGACACAAACAATTTTGAATGCATGATCTATTAACTTTTGACCTCTACGATCACATAAATTAATGACGTGACTTTGGATTAATAAATCTTATGTATACTCGTTGCAGTGTATAGATTATGACTTCAAAGGCTTGCAAGATCCAACTTATTATGTGCTACTCGCGTATGTTCAACGCTTTGAGGCAACAATAGATAAGATTATAAATGCTTTGCAAAAAATACATCGGTTAGACGTAATTAACGAGATCAAGGATAGCATTTTCCAACTCATTCATGCCATACCACAAGACACAGTTACCAATGGTATTGTAACATTATCATTGTTATCACGCGCATCATATATCTTCTGTTTTTCCCAAATATTTGTTTATTTTTATCCAGAATCCACCATTCTACGACCGAAAACTGTGCCAAGAGTGCCATTAGTATTAAGTCCAGTAGAAACTACGCAAAGAGATCAAAAAGAAAGACAGAGCTCTCAAAGTATTTCACAAGACAGTGTTCAAAAGGTATATTTAGTCAAAAATCATATTCACGCTTGTTGCTAAGCTAACAAAGCATTGAAACTACTTTTATATTTTATTGGTAGAGCAAGCAATCCTATGGTTGCGTAGTTATGTTAACATTTGCCAACGATGGTTTGGTAACAGCTCAACATATTGCAAAGATATTTAGATCTAAACAGCCTAGAATAGGTGTCCTTATACTGCAAGAGCAGGACAACTACGTGTACAGCAGGGCAGAAGAATTCATAGACGACTGCTTTAAACAGGTGAAGCTACTTCTTCTCATCTGAATTCGCTTTCGAGTTAAATGTACCATTGATTTCCAGGTGAACTTTGTTATACCAATACTATCGCAAGAATATATAGAAAGGATAAATAATCCTATGAAGGCGTATATCGAAGATCAAAATAAACTCGACACAAAATACATAAAATACATCTATTCCTTACTGAGATATGAGTATGTGAAAAATCAATGTATCAATAATCGTGTGAGGTACATCATTTGTCAATTTTATCTAAACCCTTGTTACAAAAGGTCATTGATTTAATATGTATCTCTTGTTATCAGGTGTATTGTCCCTGACAAAGAAGTTTATACAGTCGTTGAAGCTGATTTGCATCCAACATTTCAAGCATGGTTCAGAGAATCCGATATCGATGCATTTATCGATAATATTCTCTTACACAAAGTATTGAAATAAGTACTTGTCACGTATAAATATAAATACGTGTGTCATAAAGTGCGCTTCACTCAAAAATTTTATAATGTTAAATGTAACACAGAAAATCATGTAAATATTTTCTACTCACTCATTTGTGAAATACTCTCCATACGATCCTTCTGCGTCAACGAGATCATCTGTAGCGCGATCAGAAATATCGTGATATGTCTTTATCGCATTTGTACTTTCCTCTTTTGGTATTACTTCTCCTTTTGCGGTTACAAATACGTACTTAGTAAAGTCATTGATACTTCTCGAAGAATCTAACAGTTTATGTGGAAAAGCAAGATCAAAGACTACATTTCCACGTTCCCCGTGCACCCACTGAGCCCCTAGTTCTACAATGTTATCAGCTGGAAGCACCGACAAATCATTAATTAAAATCTGATCATACCTATTCATAAATCTCCAATTGAAATAAATGTAAAAATACTCTAAATGAAAATAATAAGTAATCTCCCGAAAATCTAAATAATGAACGAAATAAAATAAATTGCAAATTAATTTGTGTAAAACTGACATTAAATCAGATTTACACAAATAATAATGTGCAATAACAGACGAGCAGGTTATTGAAGTTTCTTTACATTGTTATGAAAAAACAGACTCACAAAATTCAACAGTGTGTACTCTTCCGCCAATCCGATTCGACGCTTCGAGAATCGTGACATTGTTTAAACCTTTCTCTATCAACCTAATTGCAGCTGCGATACCCGCGGCACCAGCACCGACGATTAATACCTTTGGCTCGCGAAACATTATTTTGCTTTAGCCTCTTCCGAAATCCACGTGCACTGCCGGACCGTATTATCGCATCGTACATGTATATATATACACGATATCGTATGATATCAAGTATAACTGATCTGTTTTTAATGCAATATGATACTAAAGGCTCAATTCAGTGTTAAGATAACCACTGACGCGTACCGTTTATACCTAATCTTCTGCTACATACCAATGAGATGGCTTATATCAGACTATATTGGTCTATATGTGTATATAGAAGGTGTTCGGAAAATACCGTACGGATTCTGATGATTTTAATATGTTGTTGCAATTTCGGCAAAGACCTTTAGAAAGCAACATTCGAATCATAAATTGCGAGAGGTAGCGTTAACTTTTTATCGCGTAGGAAACCGGTGCTATTTGTTTGCTCAAAAATACCGTGCTAATCAATGATAAAGCGCGATGATAAGGATATTGAGTAATGATACGATTTTGGAGTATTCGAACCATTATGGTTAATTGATTATGAAAGAAATATATGACATATGAGAAATTAATCATTGAATAATTTTTATATTTCATACCTCTCGCTTCCTTGTTATCGGGAAGATGTAAAACTTATGCGCACATGTATCGACAATATTAGAGAATGCGTAATTATTTGAAGTATTTATTTATAAATCTTTCGACTGTTTTTAGCGGCGCGGAGCTAACTGAAGCAATTTTTGAATACCGGAGTATCGAAGCGGAAGCTCGACATTCGATTTTACAGTATCGAAGCGATATGAATGATTCGATTTCGAACCATCACCGAGTGATGAAGTGAGTCGAGTAACAAACCAAACAAACAATCCGGAGATCGGAATTTCGAAAGGGAAATTACAAATGACAATCTTTTAAAGTGTGTTAAGACAATTCGAATTATGCATGTCGCATATATCAAGAAATTATACCTTGTACATAATCAATTTCCTTAAAAAGCTTGACGTTGCTATTAAATTAGTTTACAATTCTTGCGTTTATTCTGACATTTAAAAATGAAGTGCGAATAAAGATATTAATATAAAGTTCTGTCGTTTTGAACGTGTCTATATTTTTGTGAATTTAATTAGTTTTACGATGATGCGTCGCGATAAAGATGATCGCGCGAAAAAGGTTAGTGAGTCGTGTACATAAACCGTTTATAATCTTATTCTCTTGTCATTGATACTGACGTTTATTTTTACAATTTCTCTCCCTATAGAGATATAGAAGGGACGATGAGAGGGAGAATCCTTTGGATATGGATGACGATTATGTCCCTTACGTACCTGTCAAAGAACGCAAAAAGCAACAGTTAACGAAATTAGGGAAGGTTAGCCAGCTTAAGGAAGAGGGTTCCTCGGGAATGCTAGGAAAAAGTAGCAGTGAGAATGAAAGAGACGATGGTGACGACGATGACGGTCAAGTTTGGGGAAGAAAATCCAATATCTCTCTTTTGGATCAACATACAGAGTTAAAGAAATTAGCTGAAGGTAAGTTAATACATTTCAACCTGAATCTAGCCTCACCTGAAAATGGAGAATCAACTACTTGAGCACAATATTTTAGCTAAAAAGGAAAGTGCCATGGAGAAGCAGTTGAAGGAAGAGGAGAAGATTCTGGAAAGCGTAGCAGAAAATAAAGCTTTGATGGGTGTGGCGGAATTGGCAAAGGGTATTCAGTATGAAGATCCGATAAAAACTAGCTGGCATCCACCAAGACTGGTACTCGCCCTAGGAGAAGCACGTCATGAAAGAGTCAGAAGAAAACTGAGGATTCTGGTGGAAGGAGACGAAGTTCCACCTCCTTTGAAAAGCTTTAAGGAAATGAAGTTTCACAGAGGCATTTTAAATGGCTTAGATCAAAAAGGGATTGTTAAACCCACTCCGATTCAAGTCCAAGGAATACCCACTGTGTTAGTTTATATTTGGTTTGGTTGTTATTGTTTTTCAATCGCTTGAACAAAGGAAACATTCTATCTCGTGTTTTGGGTTCTCTTACAGATTATCTGGTCGCGATATGATCGGTATCGCTTTCACGGGTAGCGGCAAAACATTGGTATTCGTTTTACCGCTAATCATGTTCTGTTTGGAGCAAGAAGTAGCAATGCCATTTGTACGAAACGAAGGACCTTATGGTATTGACATGAATTATCAGCATTTAGAAAATGAGAATATAGTGAATTATGCAATGAAATATGTGAATCTTTTTCTCCCATTTATAGGATTAGTGATCTGTCCATCCCGAGAATTGGCAAAACAGACTTACGATATTATCCGTCATTACACCAACAGCCTGCGACAAGCTGGCTGTCCAGAGATACGCAGCTGTTTGGCAATCGGCGGCGTACCGGTGTCAGAATCTCTAGAAGTTATTAACAAGTAAGCTATTAACGTGATTGTATTTCATTATGTCTTGTGCAGTGGCTTATACGTTGGTCATTTTCCATTTATAGAGGTGTACATATAATGGTTGCAACACCGGGAAGATTAATGGACATGTTGGACAAGAAAATGATGAAACTTAGCGTATGCCGGTATCTATGTATGGACGAAGCGGATAGAATGATCGATATGGGTTTCGAAGAGGATGTGCGAACTATTTTCTCATTCTTTAGGGTAAATCTTCTTTTCTATGCTTTTTATGCTCCTGACCTGAATCGTCCATGCTGAAATAATATACTTATTACAGGGACAAAGACAGACACTTCTATTTTCTGCTACTATGCCGAAGAAAATTCAGAATTTCGCACGTTCCGCGTTAGTCAAGCCCGTAACAATAAATGTAGGTCGTGCAGGTGCCGCATCGATGAATGTTATCCAGGAAGTGGAATATGTCAAGCAGGAAGCAAAAATTGTCTATCTTTTGGAATGCTTGCAAAAGACCACGCCACCTGTGCTTATATTCGCCGAAAAGAAACAGGATGTAGACGCTATTCACGAGTATTTATTATTGAAGGGCGTCGAGGCTGTGGCGATACACGGCGGAAAAGGTGAGGCGGATTAAAAAAGTTCATTAATGGAATTTAATGTTATGATGTGTTTTATTGTAGATCAGGAAGAAAGATCGCGATCCGTGGAAGCCTTCCGTGGAGGTAGAAAGGACGTGTTAGTCGCGACGGATGTTGCGTCCAAGGGTCTTGACTTTGCCGACGTCCAGCATGTAATAAATTACGATATGCCCGACGATGTGGAAAATTATGGTAATTTGATACAAAATTATACTCGAGTATGATTTCATATGTCTAGGCTCCTGATTATTAATTGTTTGTATTTAAGAGGTCTAGACTATCTAATAATAGACGGTACTTAATATTGTTTTGTACAGTACACAGAATTGGAAGAACCGGTCGTTCTGGTAGAACTGGTATCGCGACGACATTCATTAATAAGGCAAACGACGAATCTGTATTGCTGGATCTTAAACATTTGCTGATGGAAGCGAAACAAAAAGTACCTCCGTTCTTGTTGGAACTTTGCTCCGAGAATGAGAAGTATCTCAATCTGGGAGGTGAGTTGAATTTGCGATTTTCCGTATTTCTTCTATTAATTTGAAAGTGAAACTAACATATTTTTTCTCTTGCTTTAGACGAGCGCGGATGCAGTTATTGCGGTGGGCTGGGTCATAGAATCACGGAGTGTCCGAAACTGGAAGCTATCCAAAACAAGCAAGCATCCAATATTGGGCGTCGTGATTATTTGGCTAGCAATGCGGCAGATTATTGAAACTCTCTCCTTATATGGAGATGTATCGATAGCATGTGGTGTATATACTTTTTGAGTGTGCCTTCGGACACCCTTAACGGAGTAATAATTTTTTTATAAAACGACATTATGAAATAAAAGCAATGTACATAGAAATGAAACTAAAAATTAATAAAATATCAAAGAAACTCTATCATCCTCATATTTTTTTTCGACCGGAATCTATCACCCAATTTTAGAATATATCGATATCAGTTTTTGAATATCGATTCACGATGTTTTTCTGTTCACTTTTCAATGATTTTGGCACGCAACTCGCCGAGAGAAAGTAGTAAACAGAAATTTCTTGTCAATTCGAGACATTTTCGACGGTTATTGTAACTTCGTTAAAATGTTGAAAGAGCAAGATGGAAAGGGGGACGAAGAAAATTATGAAAAAGTTAGAGAAAGGAAAGCCGACGAATTGGCGACGAGACGTGCAGCGATGCTTAAGAAGTGTGAAAAGAAGCAACACTTACGACGCGTGCATACAGCGCGTAGGGAAGCACTCGAAGCTGAAAAACTTCGACGTTCTCAAGAAATTACTGATCAAAAACTTCGAGAGATTCAACGAACACATCGATTAGCCGAAGAACTATCTCGTCGAAAAAGTAAACAGCAAAGCATTCACATAAATACTTGGTGAATAATCAATGTGTCTGATTCAATCTCTTTTCCATAGATCTAGAAATACAAAAATCATTGCAATCTAGTAAAATAAAATCTCAGCCTCTGTCAAGGTGTGTTTTGAGTGAAAATCAATCTCAGTTAGTCCAGCGAAAAATAAAGCCCGAAACGCAGGATTCTAAATTATTGAGGGAGTGTTATCAGAAGGATGATTCAGAAAAGATACGACTAAAAGAACTGCAAGAAAAGAAACTAATTTATCGAAGAGATTTACAAAATCAGTTAATAGACAATCGTCGCAGACTTCGAGAGAAAGAAGAAGAGAAACATCGTGAGCGAAAAATTCTTGAGGAAGTCGGTGAGGTAATTCGCAAAGAGGAATTTGAAACGGAAAAGCGGAAAAAAGAAACCGCAAGTTTATTGCAAACTGAAAAAGAAGCGTTCCTTAAAGCTCGACAAATTTGGAAGGATAAAAGAAGGAACGTACTTCGAAAGGAGTATGAAGAAATTGCTCGTGTGATTGCTGAGAAGGAAACCAAGGGGAAGGAAGAGGCCGTGCGGAAAGTGGGATATACATTTACGTTTTCGATGAATTTTATATAATTTTTTTAACACTACTTTGTTTTATTTCAGTCTGACAGTCGTGCTGCGCAGGATGCTCTACTCGAAAATCTGTCGAAAAAAATAATAGACGAGGAAACTAAAAAGCAAGAGCGGGAAGAAATCTGCCGCGAATTATACGTGGCCGAAAGGGAAAACGAACGGGCAAACGAAATTGTTAAATCAGCATCAAAAAAACGGCGCGCTGCGAAAGAACTTTTGCACGATATGGTAAAATAAAAAAACAATTTGACCCCGAGCTTTATCCCTTATATCAAAAAATTCTCGAAGCGTATATCAAATGTGTGTACCAATAGGTTTCGCAACGAAAAGCTGCTGCTGAAAGGAAAGCCAAGGAAGACACGATTGATGCAGCCTTTGCTAGATACTTAGCCGAAGAACGAAGAATTTCGGAGGAAAAGGAAAAGCAGAAAGAGCAAACACGTCGCGAAAAAAGTAAATGTCGTCCACCGCAGAGAACACACGATCCTGTTTAAATAAAAACTACTAATCCGAAAATACTTCGATTCTTTAGCTGTGCAATTGGGAAACGAATTAAGGGACACTATAATGAAGAATAGAGATCGATACGAGATGGAAATTTTAAAGAAACGACAAGAGGCTGATCGGAATGCAGAAAACGTGGTAGACAGAGACACAAAGCAAACTGAGATTTGTTGCAATCGAATCTCTTCGAGTGCCAAGGGCGATCGTACGGGGAAAGCATACTCGAACTCTGAAAATCGTGCGAATACTTGCCGATCAGAAACGACTCTTGGAGTTGTTAAATCTTAAGATGATCTATAATAGCAAGTGGTTATTAATTAATTACCAAATCAAATACTGTCATTCAACGTCTTTTACTTTCCTAGAGTCCCCAACAATCTTAGTTTTCTCAACTGTAAATGGTGTATCTATTTCTATGTCTATTTATTGGTATACAGGTATATACAATGCTGGGCGCGGGTTGTTACCCTCGCGGCTCTCGTTATTTTGTACAAAGTCCGTGTAAAAATACAGCAGCCCCATCTTATATCGGTTATAAGTACGTGATAAATTAACAGTCTCGCCTCGGACGTATCCAATATCGAAAAAATCGGACGGGAACCTACATTACATAACTATTTCGCGTTCGACTTCGCCGATCCGATTTTTCCTGGCATGCGAGGCAACCCTCGAGCGATATTCTCCACGTTTAACCCCTTCTAGGAGTCAAAATTTCACAATAGTGACAATCAAGCGAATCCCTTACCGTCTAATAATAAAAAAAAGAACTGGCGCGAAGAGGTTGTATGTATCTATTTCTCTACGCGTCCTACTCCGAAGGGGTTGAAATAGTCAAAACAAGGAGCACCCGAGTGTTAGGAATGACTATAAGTACGAGCATTAGTTTCCTCAATGACTACCTAGTCACCATAGTCGCTCCACTTATGATTAATTAATAATAATAATAATAATGATAGGGGAAAATAAGATTGATACGTTTTATCGGTAATACTAGCAACCATCGCGGTATTGCGCTTTGAAACGATGATACCACCCCACGGATTCGCGGAACGTATTCCTGAGATCGTAAAAAAAAGAACAATTGTTTCGTCCTCGAATCGCCTAGAGCGATCGTCGTTATTTGATCGCTCGATCTTCATCCAGCGACCTGTATCTTTCAACACTCGTTCGATTTACATATCGATTTACGGCCATTGATCTACGGAGCATTTATCTTGATCTGAAACGGAAATCTTACGAACGAAGCGAAGTAGAACGTTTCTTTGCTAGACGTATAAATATCACAATGTACGAATGTAGCGAATTTAACAACACTATTGACCGCTTGTCTGCTTTGCATTTTAAAAGGAACGAATATTACGCACATCCAATTTTTCCACACTTTTCCTTAATATTATTGGTCTTGGCTATCGTGGCGATCAGCGCATTTTAATAATCACACCTGCGAGTATCGTCGGACAAGCGGTCGAAGGATATTGACGATTTTCCGATTAATTTTTGCATTAATCAGGCACAGCTAGGGGATCGGGCGTCATGGCCACTGGCTCGTAACTGGTTTACAAATTTAACGTGGATTGGTCTTAAAAGTAAAATCACATTTCCTTAGATAACCCATTCGCCTACGGCCTCGTCGATTCGCTCTTCTTTTCATACTGACGCGCTTTTACCGCCAAATAATTATCCGAGATACTTGTTGGAGAAAAATAGAATAGAATCTCGTAAATCGTTAGGCATTAGAAGGATCGCACGGTAATTATTACTTTAAAAACGATAGGCCAATGGGTTAATTAAATGCTAGCCGCGCGCGAATATGACATTCATTTCTAGTTTCGTGTTTTGATATTTCAGTTCGCTGATTTGTTACTCAATTCGCCGCGAAGATAAAATCAGTTTCAATCGATTTGATTTCAACGCAAATTCGTTCACGCCTGCCATGTGTCTCAAGAAAGTTTACGTAAAAATAAAATTACATATCCTCACGGCTTTGAGTATACATACGCACGTATGTGTACACGCGCAAGCATCGTTTGTCATGTATTCGCCGCAACCGCCAATAATCTATTATTATACCAGGGTTGGGCAAATGAAGCTTTTTTAATAAATTTGCTTGGCCGAAATTTCTCTAATGGATCACGCACCCGCTAATGCATTATCTTGAATGTAAGTCATGGAAAGAACTTCCTGGCAGCATTATATTAGCAGGTTTTACATTTGGATGTATTGTCAAAATATGGACAAAACGATCGAGCGTATTATTGGCCAAATATCGTTTGATATTTTTTAATTATCAGATAAACTCGTTTAGTAGAATGTATTCTACTGAATTAAAAAGAAACTATGAGTTTGCCCATCCCCGTTTGATATTAATCAACGGAGTTCAAAGTATCATGCACGTTCGCGTGTCAGATATAATTGATTTGCTATTGTTCAGTTTCATCAACAACGAACAAACTTGCATGCAAATTGCTTCCGCCTGAACTTAACAACGTTTCATCGTATTTGCTGAATAATTATTATTCATTGTTGACGAAACCAAGCATGATTCATTCTTACACTCAAAGCGCTTTCTCCCAATGTCTTAATAATTATACACACGCAAACCTGTCGACATATAATTCCCGCGAAGTCAATTAACAAAATTCGCGGTAGCGTCTCATCCGTTCGGGACGCTTTAGAATTCAGCGTTACCCATTCGAAGTTTTATCTTCGAGCTGCATAAAAGTTTAATCTTGCAACGCAACGTAGAAAAGCCACTTGAACTGGCGAGAAAGTTCAAGGAAACCTGAGTATTTTACCGAACGATTCTATTACTGTTCCGTGAGAAGGAATTTCATTCGGTGTTTTTCAGCGTGAAAACTTTTATCAGAATAGAAATCGATCCGTCGGGAAAACACATTGTTATCGGAGATCAATATTTCTTCTTCGAATCAATTTAACAGTATCGAACTACGCGAGAACGCAGTTATACACTGGCGCAGAACGGTACTGAAAAATTTGCATTCGTTTCTATTACGATATGGAGTAAATCGAACACATAAGCAAACTCCCACGATACCGTCAACACATACGTTTAATCATCTACGCACGACCTGCGAGCGAAAGGAACTTCAACTCAATGAGGCGGACAGTATTTCGAAGGAATCTGGAATGTTTCGCCCGACACGAAATCGTCAATTAAATGCGTAATGATACTGACTAATAGCACCGCGTGAAACATGATAAATTATTTCGAGAGAACAATAAGATCGTACGATAGCTTCGCTATTTCCCCTCTAATCGACGATGTTTATCGCTCGTGTGAAAGTAATGAAATGATATCGATGAAACTCAATGGGGCCCGTGTGTCATGGATTCTCGCATCTTTGTACAGTCTCAAAAATATAAGTAGTCCGACGTGCTTAATTGTTACGTTACGCACTGGAAATGCAAATCATCCGGCAAATTTTACATCGCGATTAGGAGTTGCCGGTAATAGGAACCATGAGAATAGTGTTAGATTAACGGTACGCGTAAGTAGAGGAGCGAGAGCACGTCGCTCGAGGCAGATCTACGACGTCTCGAGCGAGGCTATTTAATCGCCACACTTTTTTTTTCTTTTCGCAAAAACAAGAAATATGTTGAAATATGTAACTCAAATTTACAAATGATCATTATTGTTTTCAACAATGAGCTCGAGAAGCTACTGAGAAACGTTGTTCGCCCGATTCTGATATTTGCGTTGAGAGGGCTAAGAAGAGGTTTCGATTATTTAGCTTACGGATAGTCTATACTCTTTAAGGTATTTAAAAACGTTTGCTGCCTCGCTGTTTTTCTCACGAGTATAATTGCGAAGAAAGGAAAGCTAAACGCTCTCTTCCGATTGCGAGATCTCTTTCCCAAGTTTCAATTGAGAGCGGTGTACGGTAGGCACGATGTAGCGATTGTTTAAGATAAACTTATCATCTTCGAAATGCAACGGTAAATTGCAATGGAATTCGCGGTTGCACCAATCGTACGCTGATCCCTGAAATTTAAAGCTGCGATCGCAAATGAATTATGAGATGCTCCGTTTTTACCTATTTTAAAACGCAGGCGGTAGGTATGCCGTTCTACCCGATATTTCTTTTTTTCTCCTCAATCTTTGAGCCTGCAGTACTCCGGTTAAACACTGAAACACGAGTGGTCCGCTTGAGGTTTTTCGGAACACTGCACGGCTAAGGTTATAAGAGACGAATCAAGTGGAACATATCGAGTATCGACGCATTTCTCACAGGCAAGTAGATCCGTACATATCTTTGCTCTTGCGCCAAGTACGCGCGCATACTTGCAGTAGTCTTTTAAAAATGGATTTGGCCCCTTTTTCTTTTGGAAGAAGAAAACTTGGCTTGCGATCGTTCAATTAGTACCATCCTATATGCTTATCCAAATGCAAGCATATTCTTCCACGCAATGCGGATTTACGAGATTGATTACGAACGCACGACAGCCCGCCGTCTTAACACTAGGAAGACACGAAAAGGGCAAGTAGCGTATGCAATATGTGTATGCACGTTCCTGGTTACACATATCCGTAAAAAAATAAATTTCAGCGCAGTAAAGGGGAAGAAGCTCACCTAGATTCTCGCATTGATTTTGATGCAAAACAAAAGGTTTAACACCGAATTTCACCGAGTTTCACCAATCATAAGCTCAGGATCAAGTTATTTTGATTTTGATCCAAGTCACTTCCGATAGTTGATCTTCTACGATCCAAGAATAATTGATGCTTGATGTTAGTGAAACCGGGGCAAATATCAAATATGTATCATGTGAAATGTCCATTCACTTGTGACTTCTTCGGACGGGTTCTTCTTTAAATACACGCGATTTCTCGATTTTCTCCATTAGGACGAAACAGTTTGGAAACTCGCGAACTCGCGGCGAAGGTATATGATCTTCGCGCGATGAGTACTGTTAAAAGCACATCTTAAACGAGCAAATCGATCTGCCCGTTCACTTTCTTGACCACGGTCACGTATCCGAGAAGAGAAACTCGCTCTCCGATAATAACACCTCCAGATCTGAAGGAACGGTATGAAGATCGGAGTTTGCCGGCTCGGGTAAGTCGCCCCCACTGTTCCCAATCCCCGTAGGCGCTATTTGCCTGGCTCTCCCAATCCTGACTCTGTCTTTCCTCTTAGCGGTTCTGAGAAGTACGCCTGTCCTTGGTAGCTTATTGTTAGGCCTGCCGTTAACGTGCGCCGTTGTGGGAGCCAGCGCAGGTACCTGCGCCACTTTATCCGATTTCCTTAGTTTCACGCTAAACCTGAACGGCGGTTTGTAAACGACTTGTAATCTCGCTCGTTCCTTGCGCGCAAGCGAACCTGGCGAATTCTTAATTTCTCGAGGTTCGGCTGGTCTCCTGGATGCCACTTGCCTGGTTACCGGTAGCCTGGCACCAGCGCTTGTCAAACCTACGGGGGTGGATTTACTCTTCGGTAAGCCGACCGCGTTCGTTCTCGTCGTTTCGGGTGGACACTGCGATGACGCTAGTAACCACGAACGAACTTTGCTCTTCGGGTCAGCATTCGGCTCCGGATCCTTCTCGGCCTGCATCGCCGAGTAATCGATTACTTCTTTCTTGTGTTGTTTCTTACGCTTTCTTTTATCGTTATCCGCATTACTGGCCGCGTTTGCGACGGGGTTCGTTTTATCTCTAACCGGGAATGTTTTCTTTCTTTTATTCTCCTGGATTGCAGCGGTCGTAGCATCACCCGACCTTTTCCTGGTAAATTCGTCGCCGGGAGCGGCTGATGACCTTTTTGGCTGCGATTGTGGCTGCGGCGGCGGCTGCTTCTTTTTCTTCGAAGCGTCCTTTATAGCGAGGAAAATATAGAATTGTTAATAAAAAAATGCATTTGTGCGGAGGAAACAAGGACTGAGCAATTCACTGGCTATTTTTGTAATTGTATTAGTACCTTGCTGGTCTTATCGACTACAGGACCGTGAGAATCGTTATGCTTTCTGTGCCTCCTCTTCTCTCTGACTTTCCTGCTGAGCGGGAGCTTCGCACGTACTGCCGGGGGATGTACCGTCACACCCTCCGTTCCCTCCGGAGGAAGTCGTACCGTTTCTGTCGTTGAGCTGTGTATTATCGTAACTGATTTGAGCTTCTGATCCGGTCGTTTGCCCAGCAGCCGCATGCTGGCTACCTGGATTCCGAAAAGAAGCAAACGCTAATTTTAGTGAAAACTCTTAGAATCTCCTCACATACCGCGATGTTTCGACCTTATTATACTTCGTGTACTTTTCCTACAAATGTATACGAGTATGTATTCGTGTCGCAGGAAGAATATATGAGCGGCGAATTGAAGGGGAAGTTAAAAGCGAATAGCACAATTCGAATATACAAGTATGCAAATATGGGCTTATTCGTGGAACGGCGGAAGTCCGATGATTCTACGAGCAAGACTAGCCATCATTATTATTAACAACGTCGCCAGCGAGCACAATCTACTTCGATTCATCCCTAAACTTACTCTTATCAGCTTTCGTATCTGCTTTATTCCTCGATCGTTTCTGACATAAAAATGATGCAAACTGTAGTAACATTACACGAAGTGTAAATGTACACTAGTAAAGTTCCGTTAATCAAAGTTTAAATCTGTACTTCCATGTACGTAGCGCGATTCTAAATGTGTAAAAATGGCAAAATAAATAGTAAACAACAATTTAATTAATACGTACCAGAAGCGATAACGCTCCCAAAATGATCAAAGCGGCAGCATACCAGTGTTCAATAACCCATCGACGGAAGGTAGCGAGGCTCTCATCAGATAGCAAGAGTTTCCTCAATGTTGCCAAAGGACCGCTTGGATCGACCTGCGCAAAGAATTAATATAGCCAAGATTAGTCTCGGATAGAACAGACGAAGAATTCTGTTCGACTTAATTTAATTCTTTTAATTTTTACCTCTCGACATTTTTGAAAGACGTCACAGTAACCATTGTAATCGCTACACGGTGTTCCTGGTTTTGAAAACATGTCCGGGATATCGTAGGGCGGGGAGTTCCAGTCGAAAGATGATCTGTGGAGAGATCAAATTTTCAATCAACTTCAATTCGAATGATATCATTAAAGAATGAGAATAGAATGAGTTTCACGTGATAGCGTACAGGCAAGGCTGATTTTCTCCAGGAAGGCGACAACAAAGTTCGCAGGCCTTCGTCGAGGGATCGTTGGGTCCTGGAATGCACTGGCAAGATTCCAATCCATATGCGAGGCATATACTACCTGTACATTCCTGAACGATACGAAAAAAGTAATAAATAATATCCGCACTAATGAAATTAATAAATTCATTTCGTAAATGAGGCACTCACTCCCATAAAGCACACGAATTCGCGATTACAGATTGTCTTGTTAGGCTTATTAATAGAAGGAGGACAGTACGGTGACCGGCCGTCGCAGAAACTCGAGTCGCGGCATCCATTGTCGTCTCTACACTTGTCTCCAAATCTTAAGTTACACTCGGCAGTACAGCATGGACCCTGAAGGAGAAAATGGATTAGAATGAAGTCAGACGTATTTAAGATACATCGATGCGAGAGTATTATTGTAGTTATTATCAATTATTATTAGTCTACGTACTTGACTAGGACTGCAAACGGAGCCTGGCGTAAGGGTACATGGAGTTTCACCTGCGGGTGGATAACGACGCTGCGGAAAGCAACACGAATCTCTACAATCTTCTTCCCATCCGCAATCACATTCTTCCCCTTCCTCGACGACCCCATTCCCACACAATGACACTTGCGGTTCTGCAATCACCAGTCGAATAATCGGTAACTTGTTTTTCGCTAACTTCGAATTTACAATCGGGTCGGAGGCTACCCGGAAACTACTAAAAAGATACACCGTACAAAAGACTGACCAGTGAAACAGCCCTTCGGAGAACGAGCTTTGCTATTCAGAACAGGATTTATGGCACTCAAGCTACACGGACTAAAACGATTATTGTTGCGCTTGTCACCGCTGGTAGCACGAGCAAACATAATAAAGTTTCCGTCCTCTCCGCCAGGCGTACATTGTTCCGGATCGTGCTGCAACAATGCAAAGTGTCACTACGCGTTATTCGCGGACATATCGACAGTACTAGAAAAACGAGCTGCATCGTATTTGCTCTAAAAAAAAACACATCACGCTTTCCACGACGATCGTTTGGAGAAAATGGAAAAAATAGAACACGCTACTCACGAGAAGGTATTATAAGCTACCTACCGGCGAACCAAAGTTGTGGCCAATCTCGTGTGCCAAAGTGACGTGAGAAACCGCGGGTGGTACATGCTTGCCATAATTGAGCAAAGTCACTATTCCAGTGTTCAAAGACTTCATGCTGCCGCGATAATGCTGCAACATTTGTTTATGCGTTTTAGGACGTAGATTCTGCGAGTATCTCTTAAGACATGTCGTTGAATAGAAAAACGAAGATATGCAAAGTACAATGAAGATATGTATATACTGAAATAAGTTTGGGAGACTACAGGACGGTCACCCCTCATTTTTATCACCAAAACATTTTTAAAATATCTAGGAAAACATATAAACTGTAATAAGATGAATTCAAAGTTCTATAAAATAAAAGACACGCGATCACCGTAGGTACACGCAATTTCATCTCGCGAGATGTTTACTTACTCCGTTCTTCTCGCAAACACCGCCAGCATTTTTTAGATCGCCGGTCCATGCAAGACCCAACGTTCCCATCTCAAAGTCCCGATACGTGAACATGTAAGCTAAACAGAACGCATCGTAATCCTCCTCTGCAACGAAAGAATAAAGATACCCTGTGATTCTCCGGGGACCAAGAGATTCGATCGGCAATTCATTTATGCGCCACCGTGACAATGGACCTTTTAAGATATAAGGCTACAAAGGGATTTATTTACCGGAAAAGAGCTCGAGATACTTTTCCACCCCGTAATTCCCTGGGAATCGATAATTGGGATCTCTCAAGGCGTCCTCGCTGTGAACTTTCACGCGTTTTATCATGAAGCTGATGTTGTCTGGCCTCCCATCTTGATTGAAATCTAAGAGAACGGGGAAAAATTTTACTCAACCATTCGATACAAAATTCATCTTAGGAACGTTGGTTCCATTGTACTTCTGTTTATCTGTATCTTAACTTCTCAAGGGGATAGAGACTTCTTTCGGATCTACTTTATCACTTTAATTTCTTTCCCGTTACAAGCGTAGGTAATTCTATCGAATTACATTCCACTCGCTGCACTAATGAATAAAGGTTTATTACGAGGCTGTTCGGTACCGTGCGAACCGCCGATTTTCGTGGTACGAATACATCCGGTCTTCTCCGTTAAGGAATTAAAGTCTTAGCATTCCAATTTCGATCACTTAAGACGAATTACCGAAAATGTTGGAGTATCGACTAATCTTACGCGCCGAGCTCGCTGCTAAAGTTTTTTTCAATTTCCCTGCACTGATACGAAGAAATTGTTAACAATTGCATTGCCGTTCACCGTTTACTTACCCGTATGCTTATAAATGGAATTGACCCTTTGAACGTGCCGCGTCATCACCTCGATGCAAGCTTCTTCCGTACCGTATCGCGCAAAAAATTGATGATCCGCCTGCAAATAAAGCATGCAGGTAGTTTTCCGTGGATCCACGGTCGCTCGTTTGTGCAGATGTCTCGCGATCCGGTCTCCGTTGTTCGTTCTGAAACAAAGCAAGGACAACGTAATTATTTTTTATTCCCAGACGAGGAAAAGTCATCGTCGAACTTACGGGGCAGGGACGAATGGCGTTGAATATTATTTTAGAAGGACTTTGTTCTCAATTTATTCAGTTTTGCGAAGCTTGCGTGCGCGAAATTTCTTGATCTCTCGACATAATTTTCTTGCAAAGTAACTTACGCCCGTGCACGTCCAATGTTCCTATCTCTCTCCGAAGTTAGGACTCGCGCGCTGTTTTCCTTGGAATAAAGAGCCACGTTCTCGCCGAGCAAAGGTTCGTAGAATGTCTGAGAACTGCCGTTGTAACTGTATCCCCTGAAAGCAAGCATAATCGTGTGAAAAGAATAAATTAAATCGTTGCACTCGCTCGGCCCATTCGTGCTCGTATTATCCGTGATTATCGTTATATTATAAGAACGAATTAACACGGAAGTTGCGGGTCCTCGTCGGTTCCTTAATTCAATTGCAGTTCATCGCGGAATGCCTGACGATTTTCAGTTTAAACGTTACGCAAGCTCTCCGCGCGGTGCATAATTAACAAATGTCTACGCGTGATACGTAGAGTGTCGGTAACGCAATTAACATCGGATACGTGGTAGTATCTCACAGTTGATAAATCCCAACAGATGCGGATATCTAACAAACGCGCGTCTCGTTAGATTCAGCTTCGTTTCGAGTTAACGTAATAGGGTTTCCATCCACGTTTCAGTCTCGCGTGATCTTAATACGGCTAACAGGAAGCGTTTTGAACCGATTAAATAATATTCTCGAAGGAACAGACCATTCTCTCGTGGTTTAATAGATTAATTAATGTTTCGAACATTTATACGGATATGTTAATATTTATATAATATATTTTTATCCACAGCTGTGCATTCATCATATAAATTATCGTCGGCGTAGATTCATGCAGCGGCTAAATGATACTACGCAATGAGGAAATTTGTGAGAAATATAAATTTCCTGCCGATACGACCGCTGATCTAACCGCCTCAATGAATCATCGTCGATGATTCCACCGTGATTAGAATGATTCTCACCTCTCCATGGCATCCCGAAGAGACCCTTGATGCAACTGATGACTGGCGCAAGGCATTGAACGTCGCGGCACTGATACGTCCGAGGCACGATAAGCTATGCTGTGATAAGGTGGCGATGTGTCCTCATCTTTATTCAAGTATCTACTCGTAGGCTCGATGTAATACTCTTCGAATCCAGTCACGACGGTGCCGTCGAAGAGGCCGTCCTCCGTCACGATGCCCTGAACGACGGCATTCTCGTCCTCTATAAATCACAGGTACGAAGCACACACGTAAAATATTGGACGTATATTTTCTCAATGTTCCGTTCGAGGAGACTCTTGTTCTTTTAGAATCCCTCGACGGACGATAGTTCTGCGAATAATCGTACTACGAGATTTCCGTCGATATCGCTCGTTTACGCTTCGATCCTCGAATCGTATATTTCTCCGAACCATTTCGCAAATTACTCATTGGGGTCCAGCGGATCCCACGAGATTTCATCACCAATAATATCTCGTTAATCGCTGGAAGATCAGAACGAAGTTTCCTATAACCGAATGTACTAGTCGCGGGCTGATATTCAAAGATTCATCGTTCCAGAAATTTACCCTCTGGATTTTTTTATAACCAATTAGACTTATTTTAGATTCGCGCTAATGGCGGTTTAAAATCGCGAAATCGTCGCATCGACTACCGGAGCCATTCGATACATTTGAGTTGGCGGAATAAACTATGAATTCTTTCAAATTGCAGCTATTACCGCGGAGTAACAGCCGGCTGATTAGTTTCCCGATAAAGGTGTCCGACAGTTAAATCTGTTATCGAGAGGAAGTTGCAACGTATTTGTATTGGAAGCATAATATAAACGACGATGGGTTTCCGCTACCTTTACCCGACAATCGGAAAAAATTTACAGAGAGGTAATTCGACGCTTTTCCGTTTGTTTCGTTTCAAGCGAATATTACGCACTTTCTGGGAATTACCAAAGTGGGAGATATTATTTCCACCTCCTTGCCTTCAAATTTCGCAAAGTTACATCGTACTCGCGAAAATGAGCAGGACGCGCGGGAAAATTTGTTTTTCAGGCGAGGCGAAAATGTTTTTCAGAAGTTCAGTTTCGCCTCTGCTTTTCTTTCGGTTAAATAAACCTCTGCAAAGGATAGGGGCGCGCTATGCAAATAAAAACCAACCAGGTTTTTTTTTACAGGATACAGTTCGTGGCTCGTACTTTCCAATCGCTTTTTCTCTCTTCCTCCCTCTCCTATTTTTTACGGAACGTTGTTACGAAACTGTATAATACGAAGTATAAACGCGAACACACATTTCCACGTACAAACTGCATAACGTTTATACGCGCAATCGTCTTTTCATGCGGAAATTGAGCGAATCGTCCTCTATTTAGATTCGAGAAGCTCGGATAACTTCGTTTTGTCTCTCTACCTTCGTCGACGGTTTTCCTTCCGGGAGGAACGATAGATTTCCGAGGCAAACTCTCGAATCGAAAATTGCTCCAGAGAGAAGAAAGAGGGAGAGACAAAGTGAACGAACGATTATATGAGTGAGAGAGCGAGAGAGGGAGGGGGGGGGGGGAGACGAGGTTGCTGAGGGGTGAGAACGAAAGAAGTATCTCCTATTTCCGTCATCGAGAATTATACCATTTCTAGGAGTACATAATTTCCGGGCGCATACTTCCCCTCATTCTACGAAAGTGGGTCAGCGGATTTGAAATTACGAAACCCGTAAGGGGGATTCAATCCCGAAATTATGTTCCGGCAGCGAATGGAAATTACGCGTAATCAAAGTTCGACAAAATATATTATATAAATTACATGCGCAAAGAGTCGATGCGTTTCATTGCTTCAACGAGAGTTACGAAGCAAACGATTATATCAACCTCGCGAATAACCTACCACCGTTTCACTTTTAATGGTTCTAATGCGAACTAACTTTAAATCGATCGGATAAAAGATTCTCGACGATATAAAGGAATTCGCGAATTATTAGAAGATTATTCCTGCAATTAAATGTTTTAAATGCCTCGATGGGATCGCGGATGAGTGAATTCACCCCTCGCGATAATCGATAACCTCGAACAAAGGAAACGATTGGACAAAGGGTTCTCTGGCTCAAACGATCTAGCTTCTGATGCGGGGACTACGAACCGATGGAATTACCATTTAAGCGAATCGCAAAATTTCCTATCGAATTCCGGGGGAGGCACGGAAAAAGGGGTTCACCTATTTACCGTCACATAATACCGGTCGGAAAAACTTTTCCACGTGTCTTTGACGAAAGCATTATCAATACGTGCGGGCATAGCGGATCGACCGCTTAAACGAACTTTTTTCCAATTGAAAACGAGAGAGGGAGAGGAAGGTGGGGAGAGAGAGAGTGAGGGAGAGAGAAAGAGTGAGAAAGACAGAGAGCAGTATGTAGTAGCCAGGTGGGTTTTTCGGCTACATATTGGACTCTGCTCTCGGGGTCTGCTGTGAAATCCATTTCAAACGAACGTGCGGCACACGAAATGGTTTATAAAACGATATCGTTAAGTCTTCGAACTTTCCGTGCCCGCCTCGATTGGAATGGCCAGTTCGCGCACAGCCGATACACCGCTCGTCGAGGAGCTTTTCGCGAAAAATAGTAGGTCGTACTTTGATCGAGAGAAAGCAAATGATAAAATAAATGTTGTTACCCACGCAACAAAGGTCGGGAAGACCGAGCGCGATAAAATCCTAATTTAACGGAATACCAAATAAAACACGGGACAATGTTCAAAGACAAAGTTCTCCGCGGTATAACTTGAGCCGCAGCCTCTCTGAATACCGATCTCTTTTGTGATTACGCTCAAGAATGGCGGGGCAAGGGGTGGCGAAGAATTGTACGGGAGAATAGAGCGTCAAGGAGTCTCATCAAATCCACCCCCTTCCATCGCCGCGGCTACCATTCGAAAAAAAAGGAACAGGAGCCACTTCATCTTTTTCCAATTTTGTTGAAATTCCATACAGTTCGAGTAAAAGCTTCCCGAGAGAGCCCGTGATACTTCATTATCATCAAAGTTTATGTGTCGGAGCATCAAATGAGCGCTCCTAACTTTTTTACCAGACACTTCAGCTTTTCAAAGTCCACCGTCAGACGCGATGTTTTTGCACTTATCTTAAGACGTTCGTTTTAAGTAAAAGCTTCGGGAGCCCTAACGTCCCGTTACCACGTCGTTACCGTTAATAAAATTACCGAGGATCGTTAAAAAAAAAAAAAAAAGTTGAAACGTCAAACAAGCGCCCCTTCATCCTTTTAAGACCGGCGACTTACGGTTTTCGGAATCAACCGTGAGACGCAACGGTTAATTCGATCCAATTTCGTGCAGAGGCTTAAGCATGAACGGTGATTCCCCGTGGACGAGTTTGAGCGTAATCGATGTGCGCTTCAACGAGGTCGCCGATGGAGGGGTAGCAGCGGACCTCGTCCTCCGGGGGTTTCCGAGCGGAGAAACAGGAGTTTCTGTTCTTGGGGAGTGTGGTCGCAAACGCGCTGAAGTTCAAGAAGTGTAAACGGCAAAAGGAAATAGAGGGAAGAGAGGAGAGACACGGGGAACGGAAGTTGTCGCAGGGATAAAGGAAATTAGATTAAAGCAAAGTACGCATGGTCGTTATTTCACCGTGACCTTTAAAAGGATATCCGCGTTACGCGGAAGTTTGCGCTAAATTTCATCCCGGCTTGAATCATTTTGAAACGTAACAGAAGCAACCCCGTGCGATACGATTGGCTCTCATTAGATTAACTCGCGACTAGCCGGAGATGAGCCTAATACTCCATGCAGGGTTTTCCCAACACCAATTTAATTTAACGCTTATAACTTTAAACCGAGCGGCGCAACAGTTGTTTCGGTTTTTTGTTTACGCTCCAGGGAATGTTTTTTTTTTAAATTTGTTCCGTACTCTAGCAGTCACAATCGTGGTAGAGCAGAATATGAAATAAATGTTTACTAAATATAGCTCGTGTCACGTTTTTTTGAGTTCATATAGAAGCTTGGTGTGAATATTTTAGATACACCACGTATATACTGACAATAGCGATATTTATAATGAAACTTTCCACGCTCTACTTACATTCGTCGCTGGAAATCCAATCAAAGTTAATTCGAGTGAATTCCACAAGTGACTATACCGAACGAAAGGCGATATAATAATAAAAGAGGAAACTAGAGGAAGGATCGAGAGGAGTAAGAGGATACGGTCAAAAACCGGGGAGAGCGAGTGACTGTTTCAAGGATAACTAGTCGAAACAGGCATTCTTAGAAAAGTTTTATCATGCGACCTCGCGAACGGTCGCGCATAACACGAAATACCCTATCCGCGTATTCTCGCGTGTATCGCTCGATTATGTTTGTTCGAGATAAAATCACCTGCCATGCCGTTTCAACGCACTTGACCTCTTTTCAAGTTCCTCAGAGCGACGAGATATCCGCTGCGAGTTGTAAATTCAGAGGCGAGTTAATTTGGCTTAATCCGGGAGGAACGATAGTGGCGAGCGAGAAGGATCGGAAGAGGTAGAATTTCGCGCTCTCCCCACCACCGCTGCTCAATATTCCGTTTCGCGGAGAGAACGAATTCGGAAAGCGGTCCAGTTAATTTCAGTTAATTCACTCGTAGCGGAGCAGCGAAGAGAAGCGTTACGCAGAGATCGAACTGACAATAAGAGTGAAAAGAGAGACGATGCATCGACGCGATGTAATCGCGGAGATTGAGCTTGTGAAAATGTTAAAGATACCCCCTCGTAATTCATGTCTGCGATTAAAACATTCCTTGGCTCTTGTTAAGTGCGAACATAAAATCCTCGAAAAGGACTATGATCGCCGTTCGTCTCTGATTAAGGAAAAACGAGGAGTATTAACGTACTTATTACTAAAACATATGAGATACGATAAAAATCCATGGAAGAAGAAATATGACGAATTTCATTCCGCCACGGTTAACTAGAAAAGAAGAATTTCATACCCGCGATTAAATGCCGAGTAAAATCCGGTTAATTTAACTTAATTCGAGGGAAGTGGCGTAATAAGAAGGAAACTTTACGCGAGAATCGAACGAAGCGAGGGTCTGAGGGAGAGCCGAGGGAAAATCGGCGAGTGTAGAGAGGAAGAGCCGGAGGCAGCGGCCGGTCCGACTGCGAAAAGAAGCGGGAGGATGGAGAGGGTAAGCAACGCGAGAGGAATCGGAAGAGCAAAGAGGGCGGATGTGCGAGCGGAGGAGTTTTCACGGAGCCAGCCGGCCGCTTTTACGGAGAAAAGCTCTGGCGCTCGTTAGTGGAAAAATCCAATTTAGTAGGGTGGGGGGGGGGGGGGAGCGGGGGGGGGGGCGGTTAGCGGACCACCGGTCGCAATGCCGAATCGCGAGACTCGAACAATACGCGCCACGCGAGAACAAACCGGGAATATGGCAACGAACTTGTTTTATTGATTAACAATTAGATTACGCCCAATCGGCGGTGCATTGATTTGAATCAATGCCCCCGCGCCACGTTAGCGTGCATTCGTCGCCTCTCTTTTAAAGGGCTTTCCTGATCGGCCACTCCTCCCCTCTCTTCTCGCTTCTCGCAGTCTTGTTCTCGCTCACCGTTCGTTTTCGATTCTCTTTAATTAGCCGTAACTCGGTCGACGTTAATTAACTTTATCCACCCCGATACCGAAAAGATCGGAGCTGCATTCGAATCTTACCCGGCAGCGTGACATATTTATATCACGCTTTATTTCACACGCCTCCCGCCGAATTAGTAACGCGCAATTAGCGAGGACGGAAATAATTAGCACGGGTGATTATTTTATTTTCGTGGTATCGCTCATTGCCAGGAGCAAGGATTCCATTGTTACACCGCTCGTAGGGGCGAAAATAGATTCGTTTTTACGCAGTTATTTGCGCTGTCACCCCCACGTGACAACCGATGCTATTAATATTAGCAAGAAAGCGTGGCACGCTAATGAATTTTCCCCGTAGCATTAATTAACAACTACCCGGAGAGTGATCAAGGCACGACAGTGTCGAGAGGTTCGGTACGCATTCAATGAAGGTAACGAGCATTCTGTTATTCGTTATCAAACGGGATTACGAATTGGAGTATGCCCACTCGTGGAAACATCGACAGTACATGGAAACTCGTACACGTTTGTTGACGGATTTTTGGATCGCCTGGACTGTCGTTACGGTAGTTTCTACGTCCGATCGTTTACTTACATTTACTTGATACGGTAATCGATACGGTCTAAACATCTTTTTTGGAGAAACAATCCCTCATCCTCTCCTAACGTTAAATTGCAAGCTTGAAACATTTATCTCGATTCTCGATAAGTTGATATTGCCATTGCAATGATCACTTTGTAATGTCGCTGGCGTAAGAAGGTAATACAAATTCCGAAAGCGTATATCAGTCATGTTGGATACATTATTTTAGTGGCCGAAGCGAGTAATGAAAAAAAGGTGGAAATAGTTTGCCGACACGACGAAGCATCGAGTTAAATTCACGAAACGAGCGCAAAATCCAAGCTGAATGGACGCGAACAACGGACGTACTTACAGATACGAGTTTCTTTCGCGGACAACGCGGGGTTAAGAATGGTGGATGCAATCCTTAAATCTTCGTGTAATTAGGCAAAGTACTCGCGCGTTAAGCTCACATTTTATCTCCGCCATTTCGTCCCTGTAATTTGTAACCCTCGAGTGTGAAAGGCTCCGAACCGAGAAGCACCGACGGTTATGAATACGTCGAGGCGTACTGGCGACTGGCCAGAAGAACCTGCCACAAGTTCACCAATCTCATCCCCCTCGACCGGGGCTGCAGTCCCGTGCCGTTATTTCTACCCTCCCAAAATTAATTGACCTGCTGAAAATGAAAAAAATATACTGGAAGTAGCGTCAGCCGTTGATTTATATCGTACTAAAGTTCGCGAAGAAGCTTGAATCGTTAAGCACAAATTTTACCCTCCCCGTTTTGATATGATTACGTGTCGAATTGGATTTAGGAATACCTTGAAAAGTGTCCAATCTGTTTGTTGGTTCGAATGTACGAAGCATCGTTTAAGACTGTTTTCATTCGCCCAAAAAAGAGGAAAGAAGGTACGAGAAATAGCGAGAGTCATAGATTTACGTGAAACTAACGTCGCGAAGGAGCTAAATTGAATTACAACGATTGCAATTTTGTAATCGCAATTCCACGAAATGCATTCGATTCGAGAACGTCAGCCCATTGACTTTCTCACCTCAGATTTATAACCGCGCAACGAATAGAACCCGGAATGGGGCGCAAAGGTATCCCGGTTTAAGAAGAATCGATCTTCGACAGAAGCGCAAGTTCGTCTCTGGCCGAAAATCCATCATTTATTCGCAGACTAAGGAGAATCAAATGAACCGAACGAATCGATCTATGATGGAACGACCCACGCTCGCGGTTATTCCCTAACAACTCGCGGATAGTATCGTCGCTTTTGTGGTTTCTTCGGATGAAATTTTCTAAGCGACTGCTCACCATCGAGGATTCTCCATTATCGTTGCTCGCAAATCGAAGGTTCCCCAGCTATGCAATTACACGCGGGTATACCGTCAATTAGGCAAGTTTAATCGCTAATCGGATTATCGGTGATACGCGTTATCCTGCCCCGTTGCGCCCAGTATATAGCCCCGGTTATGCGCGTGCACGTGCAACACCGCCAAAAAGTCAAGTTAATTTAATCATTATATCATTCGCGTAATTACTAGGGCAACGCATTACCGCCGCGTGATAAATGACAATCGTAACGAATCGTTCTACGCGTATACGCGTGCGTACGTACACGCGGGACCGTTCTGCCATTCGCGGATCTCAATTACGTGACTATTAACATAATTATTGGTATCACTCTGCGGTCGGTAACGATTATAATTTTGTTCGTGCAACGCAACCACGCTCTTACGACTGGCAACGTTATTTACCTCGTTGTTTATTCCACACTGCATTGTTCCGCGATTGGTCAACGCGCTGTTAATGAGATGCGTCATTGTGTGTCCGAGATCTGATGTCAGCCGGTGTGATACGTATCATTGTTAGACACTGACAAGATCGCCTTGATAAGAAATCGACTCCCTTTTGTCTCTCGTTTGCGTTGTCATTAAGTGTTATTCGTCAACTAAAATTACAATTAGCCGCGGTTATCTTAGACATGATTTTGTCACCTTTCAACCTCGTGAAAGCGTACGCGTGTACCTAAGATTTTTGTAATCCAGATTTTCTTTTTTTTTCCGGTATCTGGAGTAGTTAACGAGGTAGCGACTCGAAACAGGTTACGAGATCCATTAGCTGTCCAACGTGGATTTTCTTTCTCTCGGCATCTTATCCATTATCTTTTCGCGAATCTCGAGATATTTAAATACTCGCGCTAATTATATACTTGCAACAGAAGCACAAGAGCGCGCGATACCTTACCCTAGGGCGAATTACCTTATCGTCGGAAGCGGGGAACATGGCTTGATTGGACGTCTACTTTACTTTACCGTCACGCGTATACATGGCAATTTCTATCAAAAGCACCGATCCCGGGAGAAATACATTTTACGTTCTATAATTACGTTGCAAGAAAAAAGATGAATTCCCATCTCCGAAGCGATTAAAGCGCACCCCGTCCGAGTGAATTTAATTTTGACCCAATTCCAAGAGCAATTGAAAATGGCTGCGAGAAAATGCGAAAACATATAAAAACGGCGATCGTTTAACTATCCACGGTTTCCTCCTTTGATTCCAAATACATCCTCGTCGTTCGCGTCCATAAGAACGCGTTCCCAGTTCCTAAGTGTATTTCTAACTCCAACGAGATCCGCATATATCCCTTTTCGCGTTTTCTCTCATGACATTCACTTCCATCGCGAATGCCTCCGAAACTACGGCAATGGGATTCAACAAGTTCTGCGTAGATTGCAGAAATTTCGTCCGTCTGAGTGCGGACTTGGAGGAGAGTGTTATTAAGGGAATAACGACGCTTCCAGGCTCGTTTGGCTCTCCGAGAGAGAGAGAGAGACGTCGATCGTACCGTCGGCGGCGTCATTCACGATCAAGTTTCCAACGTTGGCGAGCTTGCGGTTAGACCAGTTCGAACTCATTCGGTGCACGAAATTATACTGCCAGCTACGTCCACTGTCCGCTACACGTATCTGCTTACGCGAGTTTCAGTAGAAATGCTCGTGGAATCAGATAGCCCCGATATTGCCATATTCGCGTGTATACTAGTCTCCCCGTGTACTTATAACGTCGACTGGCAAGATAGCAAAGTTCCCTTCCTCCGTTCGATATCGTTATTTTCTTTTGCGTTCCATGACTGCAGGACCCATTTTTATCCTGTACAAGTAAATCGATGTTATTTCTATTTTAAATACACAAGGCGGATTACTTCGAACTGACCACTCCAAGAACTTTTACGGTTTTTTGGAACTGGAGATACGGTATTTAAATACGGCCGTGCTAGTAAAACAAATATCAAAAGCACAAGAATGCGCGTCCCTCGATACAAAATAATTGTACTCGAGAGATTTATCTCAGTTTACAATAATTAGGGAATCGTTCTGTTTTAAGTATTACACCGTATGCGTGCAGCTACAAATTATTATTAACATTTCCCCCTATCCCGATCAGATCATTATTAGACTAATATTTCTCCGCGACTGGTTTTATGGATAACGCGACGTTCGGCAGATAATGGAACAAATTTGCCTGGTTTCCCGTCTGCTTCTATGATTAGTCCAAACAAGTACAGAAAAGAGCTCGTGAACTTTCCAGGCATCCCGACGGGATAAGCGCAAAACGAGAGAATAAAAATGATTCAATTGTAATCTCGATATTACATTCTTCCACTCGGTCGCTGCGAGCCAGTCCATTTTATTTTTATTATTTTTTTTTTCCATTGAAACTACTCCGGGAATAAACTGGCTAACTCGGTTGATTCGACCGTGCCGAATCGAATGTCTGAATCACCGTAGGTACGTACGTACGTACGTATGTATATCAGCGCACAGATATACCGCTTATTTTATCCAAGGAACCGTGTACATCGTTCACGGCGCCCTCGTCGAGACCTCTTGCTCGTACACCTCCAATAGCAAATCTGGCTCGCTTCCAAACGGCGACGACTACGAGGATGACGATCAAAATGAGATTCCTAGTTCGACGCTGGAAACCAGCGAGGACCACGCATCCTGCTATCGAAGGACGTCAACTATCAAAAGGACTGTCACGGGTCAACGTTCGTTCGCCGTCAAGAATATCCCTCCTTCCGGGTTCTATTTCCGTTTCTTTTCATATTCCTCTCGTATTCACTTATTTTCACCGCTCGGCAAGTTTTACCGAGGCCCCATTAAAATGTATATATATATGTACATATATATATATATATATAGTCTCGATATATATATATAGTCTCGAGAGAAGAGCTTTTTACGCTCGCACGGATCAAAATTTCAAGGGGAGAACACTTGCAGCCCTATTGAAATTCGAACCAGAAATACGTGTTTTATCGCTGTCGACAATGTTTCCATTCCAGATGAGATCCTTTGAAAATGGCATCGACGCGCAACCAGGCTCGCACTCGACGAGCTTTAGATTCTTGGGCGCTTTAACGTGGTTCGGTCGAAAGGACAGTTGTACGGGCTGGAAATGTCGCTCGGAAAATAATCGCGCGTGGTGATTTTAAACCGGGGCGAC
Organism: Pemphredon lugubris; assembly: GCA_933228935.1. Classification (NCBI taxonomy): domain Eukaryota; kingdom Metazoa; phylum Arthropoda; class Insecta; order Hymenoptera; family Crabronidae; genus Pemphredon; species Pemphredon lugubris. The sequence goes on along the minus strand of OW121817.1, from coordinate 51,615,410 downwards.
ATGGATGTTAACAATGTTAATTATTACGTTCATGAGAAGGACTTACCCAAAATTGTGCCGACGTAAGAATGAGATGTGTCGAAAGCGATTGGTCCGTGGGTGCCCTCGAACTTTGCATTTTCGCTGAAGAGACCCTTGTCGCGAATTAAACGTAACGTCCACTGCCTGAAACACGAAAGAATGAACGCAATTAACGGGATAGACTTTCCCACGCTTCGGGCTACGATTGCTCTACAGACGTAGCCATTAATTATCGATTTCTCTCGAAGTAATAATAATCTCGGTACACCTGGGCTGTCGCGCAAAAAGCCGATAATCCGATAATTCGTGGCGGATGAAGCGAAGAGATTCGCCGACTGGGGCAAGAAATAATAAGTACACCGTGTTATTCTTTTTACTCCCTCTAGACGGGAAGAATTCTGTTATTATTCCGTAAGGTTATATCGGCGTTTAAGCAAATTCCACTTTGGAAAAGATACTTGTATCCTTCGCAGTATCAATGCAATCCTGTAAACCTATAATTAAAAGTCGGGAAAATTGAATCGAGGATCTTCGACAAGACTACTCCACAAATTCTTTACTGGATATTCTGGGATACGAAAGATGTGTTTACGCGATTGCAGGTACATTAATTGTATTCTATCGCGACCCGATACTCACGAAACCCAACATTTCTGTAAATTCCCAAAACCACCGACAGATTTTCACCAAAACTCTGTCGCTGAAGCGAACTCCAAAAAATCCATTATCCGTCCAAGATCCAGGAAATAGAAGTGTCCGCGCGAACCCACATCGATCGACGATGAGAAAACCTTCGAGGTGTCATGGCTACTCAACCTTGCGGCACCTCTTTCGGTATACTCGCGAACACTCGGCAATGACGGATGCGCTCGTTTGACGGATGATCGATTCCCGATGACAGTCAGAGGGTCAATGGTACCCGGTAGTGCGAGTACCTTTATCGGCTACTCATGGCCACTCGGGACTCGCGGAATGTCCGACAACCGGTGCCGTTGGACGAGGCTCGCGTTAAAGTTTCATGATTCAGCGATTTTCGCGATGATACGTTAGTACGCGCGCGAAACGGCAAAGATTTGCGGTGTCTCGCGTCAGGCGCGATCTCGTAACGCGGCACTGGATTTTAACGCGAAGGCCACCGGAAACCAACGAAAGAACAACGACGGGATAAACGTCGCTTAAACGCGACGTAGAACGACATTCCCGCAAACAATATTAAGCTTAGAATGTAAGAGGATTCGTGGATTGACATTGAAGCGCTAACCGCTCGCGAATGCGTATCGAATACAGAGGGCACGCGTATGGTCGTGTAATCCGGGATTGGTAAGTAAACTGATTACATTTAATTAAATTCAACGCGAGCCGGAGAATCGTTTGAGCCTCGAGAACTGGGGAAACGCTCGCTCTACTCGCATTTAAATTGTCTGTCAGCGTGATTAAAGTGAGACAACCGACGTCGTCCGTAGCTTTAAGCAATCTCTGAGGATCCTAATCGCATTTTGATTCCATTCCCGTGAAAAGTAGGATGAATGGTGATTAATGAAAAAGTGCGAATAAACGTACGAGAATAGACACCTCTGATAACACAAAAAGTGTTTCCTTCTTCGTCTGTACTCGTAACAAACGATATTAAACTGAAAACTACAAATATTGAGATTTTGACCGAAAAACGTTGTAATAGAAGCATTTAAAAAATTGACGTACCCTCTTTAACCATTTGCACTGAAGTAAGTTATACAGGATAAATACAACGGTACTCTGTATTCGACTCCCCACCCCCTCTCTAGCAACGAACACTTAAAAAAATCATTATTGTCAATCCGGAAATTCTTTTCCGTCGGGGCATGCTCTCTGAAATGTTCACTCCTCTACGATGTAGCAAACGGAGCCACGAAAGGACTCTCCTTTGTTTCGTTGGAAAGAATTTACTGCCGAAATTATCATAAAGGAACAAGCGTCTGGACGAAGCGGCATTACGCGAGGCATTAACGGAAGTACAACGATTAGTCGCGGACCCGCGTACCGCTTTCGTTACATCCGGAGCCATTATTTGAGTAATCCAACGTCGCGATGTTTTTAATCGGAATTTCCGTTTAATTTTTCCGCGAAATCCAGAACGAACGCTGTACTCCCTGATACCAATAACATCGCGAACAGATCGTTGACCAGTCATTATTGGTAATTGCGTCGGTAATGCCTTTAATTCCCGAAGACCGATAGATTATTATAAATTTACGTTCGTTATGTATACACGCCGGTGACGCAAATAACAAATCGCGGAAGCTTAACGATGCTTTCGCGAACGGATTTGGATTTATTCGAAACGCGCGTACAATATCAGTTTGTTTGACGTTAACCAGTAATTATATTTGTTTGGAATATATTACGCCGTGCGCGTATTCAACAAGTTTCGATTTTGTTGCTCGTAGCGTTATCGATGTAATAAATTCCTTTGAGACCGATACTTATCGCTCGAGCGTTTGGCCAATCCTCAAATATCATCAGCGTCGTTAATTGGTCAACAATTATTCGATTTCCTGCCTTTCGCGATCAAATTCACTACCCTTGGAAAATTTATAAAGGGCGCAAACCTCTTCCTCCCGCCCTTTCTTTCGTTCCTCTCTAATCTACCTGTCATTAGACGCCTCCGTATGCATCGGAGAATGTACGTTGGTTGCGTGCCCACTTGCGAGGAAACTGGATCCGCGTATTCAAAGTGTATCGAGACTATTCGAGAGATTGCAAGAGTTCCCTTAACAATGTTGCAAGAGTAAATCGCGATGGAATACGCTCGGAACAAGATCGACGCGCATACTTTTAAAAGCGAGCCTCACGTCTTCGATCGCTCGAAAGAAATGGCCGTACTTAAAAAGGCTCTAATCAAAACTCGAACGACAAACCATCGGTCAGTGGCTTCGTCGTCCAATTTATTTGACGTTCTGGAAGTATTAAGAGCATCCGAGTAACAATGATTCGCAAAAGCCGCAGAGTTTAGAGAGACGTTTCTAAATTATGCAAGACTTCCTGACAAAGCTACGCCAGTGTATACGGGCAGCTACCCACGTTCGTTGAACAAAGACTCGGCAGAGAATTTCCAACCGAGGATCGTTCCTCAAAAAGAAAGTACGGCACTGCCAGCGAAAGAAACCAATAAACCGTCTCGTAGATCGTTTCTGTGCGGTAAGTTAAATCGCGCTCCTTCGATACGAGGAGAAAGAACGCCGCGAAACGGTGCGCGAGGAGTTCTTTTTCCTCCCTTCACTATTATCTTACCAGTTTGTACCAGGTGCACCAGGGTGGAAACATCGAGCGAGGGGCGGCGAGGGAAGGGGATGGGGAGGGGGCGAGTGACGTGGGACGAAGGGAAAGACAAGAGGGGAGCGGAGAGGGGAAAGGGAGGAAGAGGAGGTACGCTTGGTACGACATCCAGGACGAAGGCCCACCTACTCCTGCTTTACATTTTATTGCTTGTCGTGAATTCGGACGATTTACATAAAGAGACGAACGCTAGTAGTCCCGTCGCCCGACGAAAGCTCGACGGGGGTGGGGACACACGGCGGGAAAAGAATTCCCTTCGCGCGCGAATTTCGCGAACGTCGGTTCGCCGCGATGCGTTCTTAGCATTTCGTACGTACGTAAGCGAGTACGCGGTCGATCGGATGAATTTCTGGTACGCACGGACTATGCGACACTCGAATGCCGATCGCTGTCCGTTCGAAATGGAAAGCGAACGGTGGCGGGCTGGTGGGAAACGTACCTGGACGCGCGGTTTTTCCACGTGATAGCGTTTTGTCGTCTTTTAGGATTTCGCAATCTCCGGGAAGGCTTGGGTAGACTCCACTCGACACGACTTTGAGCATTTTTAACGTTGCACTAGGAGATAGTATTTACGCGCATTCAACTCGTCTTAAGAAATCTGTATCTTTTACGTTAAACGGATGTAAACGTCATTCAAAAAAATTATTCATGAATTCCCCCGTGGTTCTAAATAGTCTACGTGAAACGTTTTATTATATCTTTGTATCTGTGGTATGCTATTGTTTCGATTGCGACTACTCGTTTTTGGTTTCATAAGGAGGTTATCCAAATGTTGGAGGCGTGCAAAAACCATATTGACTACGGATACTTTACGTTTCGCATTTTCCGTGATACACGGTAAAATGTTCTCAGTGTCGAATCTATGCGCTTGCCGCAATTTTCTTAACGTCCATAAATTTCTTAAATTCAATCGCTCAAAAGTCCACTGTAATCTCTAAGCGATACGTCCACGTCACTCTTTGCTTTACGTTCTCGTTACATCGTATCGATCATATTTAAATTGTAGTCCGCAAGGATTTGAAACTTATTGAAACCGCACCGGTGATTCTTCATAAATCTTTAATGGCTCATAGGAATTTCTATGTAAACCACAGTTCGTACTTTGCAAAAAGCAAATCGCGTACTAAACTCTTAGCGAGGTATGAGATTACTTTTCCAATATGTAGAATACGGTAGACTTTTCTGCAACCGCAGGAGGTTAACAGCAAGGCAAGTTTTCAGAGGTTTCGATCAAAATAGTGGCAGGGCACAAGAGTTCGTCGAAGCTGTGCCGCGCGCTTCTAATTGCGTATTCCAAAACCTAGAATAATATAGTCTACTTTGCACCCAAGTTACTTGGTTCCAGATTACATCCATGAGCCGGCCGCAAATCCTCCACCACGTCGGATCCAGACTTAACCACTACTACTTCATTATCCTCGCGTTACAGATTAAAGAGAACGGAGCATTCTAGAAAAATGATTTCTATTCTCGTCGGAGGAAAACTCGAATTACCGAGCGCGAGAGTTTAATTGCCTGATTCATCGGTCTAAACTTACATCGTAAACTGAGTTGATATCATTTCTTTTTCAACGAACGGAGATGTGTCTAACGGATCGAGTGATTCGACGAGAGTCCGAAGCGAATTAGATCAGTGCGATTGGTCCCTCCATCAAACAGGGATTATCGTTACGTGGGCAGCCTTTCGGATACATCGATAAATGGGTAGAGACTTTACCGCGGATTTAACAGTTTGATCCTTGAATTTCTTATAAACGTATCAGGATTTTCGAGAGCGAGATATACGGAAAACGCTGATATCGCATATACGAGCAACCGATTTCATTTAAGAAATTCATGGAGCCGAATGGTGTGATTTGTGGAAACAGGTGAGATTGCGCTATCTCGAAATATATCGCTTTCAACTGGTAGGAAAGCTTTGTTCTCCAGGTTGATATAGAGTCGTGAAACCTGTAACCCTGTAATCTACTCGCTCATCTACACCCCCTACGTTGCACGACACGTACACAACATATAAGTTCCGCCCGAACTTGACCTTAATTGGATCTAGGCCTATTGACCTAACAAGGGCATGTGTGTAGGGACACGGCGATACCAGCAATCGGGAACATTGATACGCGAACGGAACTACTGCATTTAATCTCGCGACACGCGAACCAATCATATAAATCGTGTTCGTTAATTAAATATCGATTTCCGAAATAACGTCGCGAACCGATGGTTCTCCTATTGCTCGCTAGTTCGTTATCTAGTATTTGTTCCGTATCCCCCCCGAACAAACGACGAGTGTTTCGCAACTTTGCTAGTAAATACAAGTGCAAACAAAACGCGTACTAGCGCGAGCCTACTACGAGTAGCTACGAAGCGAAAATAAGTTAGACTCTTTATCGGGAACTAATAAAATGTTTAATTTACGGAGCGAGGCGAGTCTGCGCGGCGCAAAACATACTTTACCGTCGTTCTTTTCCCTCGTACCGTAAACCGCGAACCTATGGCCGCTCCGAAAACTTCTCGGAAAATTCTTGAAAATTGGTTTCTACCTCCGGCCAGACATCGTCGCGATATATCTCGTGAAAATATGTCATAGTCCCCGGAGCTGCCGTGCTCGTTTCGCGCGTCGGTGCTATTTTTACGCCAGGAAGAAACTTACCTGTCGAGTGCCGTGAGGCGCAGGAGTAGCGGTTGATTGTCGACAGCGTCGGAGACGTCGCGGCGCATCCGGTTACGATGTCGTCTCAAGGCCACCGCATCATAAGAGACTGTCTCATAATACCTGATGTACGAGCCACGCGTGATACCTGAAACACGCGGAGAGGTACCGTTCCATTAACCAAGGTACAGAAAAGTGCGGCGCGACGTAAGTAGAAAAGGAAGAAGGAAAGAGAGAGGGGCGTGGGGGGGCGGGAGGGGAGGCAAAAAAAAATAGGAAGAAAGATTGCATTGCGCCAACTGCTCGACTCACTCGCGGATTACTCGGCACAGCGTTCTCGCGTTGCATCGTAAAGTATCGTATCGCGCCGAATAACGCGAGAGACGCGAGACGGTATGACAATGAGGAGAGTTCCCAATTTTTTTTTCTCTTTTCTCTCGCCTCCAACGAGGATCTTACAAAATTCGAAGGCGCGTGGGTCGTCGGCACGAAAACTTTCACTGCCTCGTCTCCCGCGGAACAAAGGTTCTCTCGCGGGGAGAATTTCGCAAGTCCGTTTTTCAATGGTACGCCCGGAGATACGCGATCCGCGGGAAGTAATTTTCGCCGACGTTGCCGCTGATAATGTTAAAGAACAGGGTTGAGATGGGTAGCGAGGCTCGAATTAGAATCGAGGGAATATTAACGCTAGAGTCGTCGCTGCTGTTTTTATCGCTTTGCGTTATCGTTTTGGGTCTTGCTGCAAATTAACGCGCTGATCCGCGCGATAGTCAAAGCGCGATGTAAATTGGTAGATGAAAAAAAAATTATAACACCGTCAGTCGGGGCGTAATGGTGCATCGTCGTTTAACACTAAACGTACCGTGCTCGGTCAAAGCGAACGGTTTATATTATATTTATGTCCGGTTTACGATATATATAAAAGTAAAAATATACGATTGGTTATTGACTCATTAATTAGAGGTTACGCCGCGTATTATTTCTTACGATAAACCGACAATTCCTTTCGAAGGACAACATTTATTTCGTAACTCGTTATTTAACCGGTACGTTCAGTATTAAGGGAGCAACGTCAGGTTTTAAATAAAGGGCAAATTAATGTTTTCGATCGGGAAGATACTAGTCTCGCTAATTCCCATCGTGGGCGACGTTAAAATCTGAATAAGCGGCGCTGATCGTTGTGTAGAAATTGCGCGCATTCTTTCCAGTTTAGTCACGAACTTGCTCAACTTGAAGGAAAATACGCGTATCCCGTATGCCCGTATGCATCCAGGAAAGAAGAGTATTCGAGGTATGCGTTTAAACCTTGGTAACGTTAGGTCGTCTCGTCTCGGTCCGAGAGAGGATTCAATCGCTAATTGCAATTAAATTTGCATTAAACTACAAAAACATTATCGATCGCATTACCGAGTCAGTGTCAAGGCCGCTCGGTGTATCAATTAAAGTCCCTGGCAAACGTTAACCTCTTTACGCGCGGAGCACGCCCGTACGATGTAAGTGCGTATTTTTTTTCCTCATACCACGAAGTTACGATGATACTTTACGTATTATAGTTTCGCAAAACGTTGATAATCAATTTATAGCTACGCGAATCGCGACGATCCAATTCACTGAACGCGACGCAAAATATACTCCGAAGCAATCAACGGATCCTCGATCCCATCCGATCCCGAAAAAGAAATTTCGCGAATGGCCGACCATACGGAACCACGATAAACAATCGCTAAACCATTTCCGCGCGAATATTACTGTCAAACGCTCCAATGCCCCCGACGCGACGCGTCGGAGTTACGTTTCAAATGGTTTTTCTTTTCCCTCCCCCGGTTACGAGCACACCGATGCCGGTGCAGGATGCATTAGGGGATGGTACGTCGTTCGAGGAAGGGGGGGGGGGGCGCACAAACGTTCCCGCATATGCCGCGGAGCGATACCGATTCTCGATAGAAAATCCGATACGAAGTGTCTCTCATCCAACTCGGTCGCCCCGTAACTTAGCCGTGGGCCGGAGCATCGATAACGACCGAGAGTAATTAGATTATTGGACACTGTTGCGTAACCTGCAAGCCCTACGATGCGCCCCGAGGACGCGGCTTTACGGCCGTGTAGTACCGTTAAACTGCACCGCTGCAAATGCATCCGACCTCGCCGAAGCTTTAATAGTCAACACTTCTCTTTGTCCCGGCCGTCCCTTTTGTTCTTGATCAGTACTCGCGGGGACAATAGAAACGCGACCCCTAAATGGTACGCTAATTGTAAGTACATGATGCAAGAAACACGGCTTGATCTATCCCTTCTTTCCTGCTCCTAAACTCTTCCCCTCTACCGCTCGCATTCTCTGTTTTCCCGATGACGGTTGATGCAACTTATTGTTAGATGTATCGTCGCGACACGCATCTTTCGCGGATGACTTAGGAACGCGAGATACCTGTACGTCGTATCCAGAGGAATTCCGAATGCGTATCCGTACGAGGATTCGGTCTAAAAGCTCTCGCGGGAGTTCTTCGGTATTCGTATCACTGGTAAACTTTCGGAAAGAAATCTTTGACCGGCCAACGTATAGCCGCAAGTGGGTGGTAGTTTAGCTAGTCGAGGGAAATAATGAATTTTGAGCGCAATTTAGGAGAGAATATTTGCATCGTGAATCGAAAATGCGTTAATTTAAATTCAGCTCGATTCAACTCGACGCGCAGTTACCGTGCGAATCGAAAAGCGTTACCACGTTGAATTATCAATCCTTGGGTCGGGATGAGGATCGGTATCGGGAAATCGGTCGAAATCTAAGGTGACTCACCTCTATGCGGTGGCGCAGGATGGACAGGCGAGGCATCGGCGATTATAAGAAGGTAGACGAGCACCAGGAAAAAAATTAAAAGACCCGTGGATCGAGGATACCCCACCGTAGCCGAGGGGTACATCACGGGCCTCTGGGCCCCTCCGTGCCCTCCAGTATTCTTGTCTCCTTCCTCCTCCTCCTCCTCCTCCTCTTCCTCCTCGTCCTCCTCCTCGTCCTCTTCCCCTTCTTCGTCCACGGCCAGGGCCGCAGCGCGCATCTGTTCGATGTTCTCTGGCCCAGCAACAACTAATGGCGCTATCTACCTTTCGTCGAGGATCCGACCACCGCACTTTGCGAGTCACCCACCAGGCTCATCTCTTTTCTTCTCTCTTCCACGCTCTTCTTCCCTCTCTTCTACCTTCCTTTTCCTCCTCTTTCTCCTCCGCCTTCTGTTCCAACGCGTCCTCTTCCTCTTCTTTCTCCTTCGTAGGTCGCTCAACCTTTCGGCTCTCCCCCGCTTTCAGCCGTCCTTTTCCTTCCTTTTTTCTCTTCCTCGGCCGATCCCTATCCTCCTGCTACTCTTACTCCTTCGACGATCGGTCGTCTCCCCCTCGTCTCCGACGTCAGCGATCGATCGATTGTGTTCCTAGAAAGGGAAAGACGGGCAAGATCAGAATTGATTCGCGAATAACTTTTCGGACGGGTGGACGTTGTTCGATCGTCCCCTTCGATCAATTCGTGTTCTACGCGCGCGCATATTCTTCGGCGAAACTTATTTCTAGCGATGTTGCCGGCTATCCCAATTGACTGTTTACGTCCTTGACAAGACCGACTCCCCGCAATTGCTTGAGTAATAAAAATGAAACGACCGCGGTAAGTAACGAAAGTAACGAGACGGTTTCTTCTTAAGCGACTGATACAATATTAAAGAGCGTATAAGTATTCGCGAAACCTTATCGAACATAATAACGGTATTAGAGAGACGTTTGTGTGTCCGGCATCACGGTGCACCGCAGAGAGGACTCCGTTCTCCGCTTGTCGCTGTAAACTTCCGCGCGAGGTATGGGAAAACGATATCTAGGTTGTACAGTCACGGGTGAACCGTTCATGTCCCGACTACAACGTGTTGATTTTCGCATTTTTTTTCCCCCCGCGTTTCTAGTGTGGCCGGGTATTGAATGACGCGCAACTGTGTAAGCAAAGCGCTCGCAACTTTTTGCTTCTGCTTCGTTTTCGCGCTCAGCGAATGGATGTTAAACTTCAGGGGCAAATCGATATCAATCCTCTGGATTTTGATCGTTTACGCGTAGAAGGATATCGGCACGGCTGATTATTTTCGGTAGGAACTAGGTTCTCGAGCTGTCAAAGTTTTATAATTCACGTCATTTTACTACTGTCTGACCTTTAAAGTCAAAAGAATCGTAAAGCATGACTGTTTACTAATCCTTACTTTTCGTTAGGAAGTTGAACGGCAGAATTTCGGCAAATACGAATGTTTTTAAAGTAAAGTCCAAGGAGTGTGACTCTGAAAAATTCGAAGGCTACCGTAGCTCAAAGTTACTTCAAGGATATATCATCGTGCTTTCACGAACTTTTTAACGTCAGTAACGAATTCACAGATCAATATCACGCGTAAGAGATTAAAGGAGAGATTTTCCCAATTTTTACATCCGATTGGAAGTGTTCAAGTAACCTTGGATTCTTGAACTTCAGCTGGTACCCACTCGAAATCCCCCGAAACCTTTCTAACGTGACTGAAACGACAACGAAATTCCAACAAACCGGCACTTCAACGTCGCTTTCCGTTTTCATCGAGATCCGAGAATCGCAAATTGGTCGAGAGCAGTGGTGCCCGGTAGAATTCCAAGATAATATTTACAGGCGTCTGTCTTTTCGGTATCGTTCGCCATAAACCACAGATCTAGTTCGTAAGCGGTTTATCAGTCACGCGCGCGCGATCGGACTTTATAGTTTCTGGCAAAAACAACTTGCAGCTAGAAGCTAGTTAAGGCACGCTTTCCTAGATACGTCAGCACCGAATGTCTCAACCACTTCTGAACACGACGAATTTGCTGGTTTCCTCCGTTCGTTTCGACGTTGCTCCTTTTCCGTCAGATCTGTTCCAAACTTTTTCCAGTTTCTCTGACCAACCCGTTCTTTTTGATTTAAAACACTCAGGTTTGCGGGCCGGCGCTTACGAGTCTTTATCCGTCGCGTCTGACGCAACGAGGAAATCACTCCCGAAGCGACTCATATAAATACTCGTTCAGCGTGAAACGACGTGTCCAGACGCGCCTAGGAAAGCGTGCATTTAAAGACAAACGGAGAAAGGATTGGTAGTCGCGGAACTTTCATCGCTCTTTCCCTCTATTGGTTTTATCGATTATTCATCCGGAAGATTCATGAAAACTGTTTTGCGACTTGCACCAGACAAGACTTAGTTAACGGTTCGAAAATAATAATCGTCCCACGTTGAATCGCAATGCCTTTGTCCCCTTTTCCGCCGCGTTCCCCATGATACACGCCTCCACGAAAGAACAATGGAGCAATGAGTAGGATGCAGCCAACATGCAACTGCGGTCTAACATATTTAACGAATATTTAATACATACCGCATTCGTATGCAACGACACACGATAACATATCAATTAAGCATTGTTCGAACCTAACGCCAGCATGTTTGATTTCTGCTTGATCTCCCAAAATTTGTATTCACGAAATTATAATCGAAGCGTTAGCGAGTTCCGCATAATTGGTCCCACAGTGAAACAAAATAAAGCTACAATTATGAATATATTAATAATACATTTCAGTGTTTTCATTAAAATATAATAATATGCGTATAATGTGTATAATATGCGACTGAGAACCTACATATAGATACATCTCAACGTATCAATTTGACACGATCGTGACAAAAGTAAAAACTGACAGATTCAAATTTTACTTGGCACTTAAATTGCGGAAAATTTGTTTAACTATGTAGAATTAAATGAACTCGCGAAATCACGGACCAAACCCGAGAATCCGTTCTCAGGTTTCCAAATTAATTGTAACCTAACATGGAAATTTCGTCGGTGCAGTGGGTCGACCAAGACTGTGGAGCGTTTAAGGCACATTTAATCAACCGTGAAACAAGTTTAAGCTGGGCAAAACACGAAGAGTCTCGTAGCCACGCGAAATTGGAATGTAAAACCGCGAGCATCGGTCACATTCGCTGGTACCGACGATCAGACAATTTTCCATCGAGCGCGCCTCGCTGAACCGTTACCTTGCAACGCACCAGCTAAACACGTTTTGCGTAATGTGCTAAGCGCACGGGAGACAGCCCAGAAACGTATAAAGCAATTATGGAGAAATTGCAACGTACGAAGGAGTTCGGGATGCTGACAGTTCGACGATATCTGAGTGTAACTAAAAGAACGAGAATAAAGAACGGATCCGTAGATTCGCTTAAGCGCGTTACTATGCGAGGCGAATTGCGACACAGCGGAATTATTCGCTCCCGGTCAATCAAATCCGATATGGAATACACCGCGAAAATTTCTTTTAACGACGGCCTAATGGATCAGCGGTAGAACGCCAAGAAATATTTTGTGGAACAACGCGTAACCAAACACGATTAATTCTGAAATACTTTACCGAATAATGGATGGTCAAATTTAACCAGTAAAATCAACGGCGGTCATTGTTATTTGACGCAAAATCAGAGGCAATTTTTGTTATCCGACGGGCCGTCAGTTAAATTTCACGCGAATTGTCCACGATTTTGCTGGTTTATTTATACGAGACATTAAGGATATTACTCAGCGTTTACACAATACGTCGCGTTTATGATGCGTGGTTATTGAGAGTTAAGTAATTCCGCAAGAAAGTTCAATACCTTATCATATTAATTCGCCTTAGCGCTTCTTTTCGTATTTAGCGTCGAAGTTTCGTAGAACCGTTGAGCGCTGAACGATAGTTCGGAAAACTCGAACGACTATAAGATTTTTTTAATACAACGTTCACGAAGATAACTATACTTATGTAAGTGTACAATGCTCGTTATATACGCCAGCCTTATATCCGCGTTTAACGTTCACTTTTGATATCGACGCGACAATCCAACGGAAATCGTGTGGCTTTGAAATCTTTTGTATTTAAAGGTGGACGGAGAACCACGATCATTGTTTTTTGTTATGACCATTTTTTCGTCGTTTTCTCGAGCAAGCGCATACAGAAGAAACGAGTTTGAAACACATTCCGATACGCCTACGTGAAAGAGACACTTTTCAGAATTCCAAAACCGAATGACACCCGGCACAACGCGTTAGCTTTCATTTGACACCGGATGCAAAACATTAACTATCGTTAACGTACTTCGTACATTCCCGTTACTACCACGCGAAAAAGAAATCAACGTCAAGCTACGGACCACTGCTGTAGTTTAAATGTCTGGTCAATTGCATCCTGGGGGCTGGCGAAACGCGTTCTACGTGACGTTTAAATCGCCGGAGGACGCGTGGGCCACGGCATAAACACATGCCAATGAAAATCAGGATCCGTCGTCGTGTACGAAAGCGCGTCCCTCCAAACAAACATGCTGCCTACGGTGACTCGACGGTCGTGCCAGAAATCTGGCATCCCTTTCGAGCGTCTTGCATTCCTCCCATCGAGTTCGACAGGAGCTACGTGCAGGAGAGAAACACGGGACCAGCCGTGTATAAAAAAAATATGAGAGAAAGAGTTCCGATCGTACGAGATAGAAAGAGCAATACAGTGCAAGAAAGGGAGAAACAGACACTCGCAAAATAGAATATTGCGCGTGCTCGCCGCTCTCACATACTATCTGACACCTACCGATGCACGGAGTCCTGCGACGGGCGTCCTTTCCTCCGCGTTCCTCGTCCTTACGACCGGTTCTGACGGAGTCCCCGATTTTATTCATTTACGGTCATCGCACCGTATCTTCTTCCACGCACCAACTATCACACGTGTCACAGGAGCGGCGCTAACGTGTTCCCGAGAGTGAACAAAGAAATTCGATGAACAGGGGGAGAGAGTAAGGGAGAGAGAGTGAGAGAGAGAGAGAGTGTGAGAGAGAGAGAGAAAGGGAAAGAGAGAGAGAAAATACCACACACGGCAGGATATTCACACACCTTCCACAAACGAGAACGCGTTCCGCGTCGCACTGACGAGACCGCTCGTGACTCGCGCGAACGAAGACTCCGAGGACAACGACTTCCCCCGCCGCTATCGCGTTCGACCCAGCTGTACTGCGTCCTGTCTCTCACCTCTGCTCGTTCCATCCCTTCCCAGTCACGGGTAGCACCCCCCTCCCTCTTCCGAGCGATCCCTTCCACGGGCAGACGGACCAGCGCTTTCCAATAGTGGTGGTACACTGTGCCACCGACCTCCCCCACCTGACCGTACTACCCCCACTTTGATCCCACGATATGACCCCACCTCCGTGTAACTTGACCTTAGCCGCCGCACGGTGGAAAAGGTACGAGGACCTGAAAAATTTCGTGCAATTTCAAAACATATTCTTTCTAGCGTGGAGTTCGGCTTTTTTGTAGAGGAGTAATTGCGGTAATGGGATCTCTCGACTCCATGCGCGCACCCTGAGTTTAATCGTGCGACGTATCGTTGGTGTAAAGAATTCCAATGAAAAACATAAAAATAAACATTGCAAAATTCTATTGGTACCTACCGGATCTTTCGGCGTCGCGTTACACGCTGACAGATATCAGCCGAAAGTGCTGAATTAACTCACAGATCAGACAGTCGTATCTGATCCGCGGTTGTTCGCGCAGCTGTGCGGTGTAATTCCACCACTAGACATCGCTAAACGCAAGAAGGTGAGCGCGTGATAGTTTCGAAGTGGGGTGCTCCGGCGCACGAGGGGCCCCTACTTCGAAAAGCCCTGCAGACAGGCTTATTCAACCCTCCTGCCTTGCCACCAACCCCCTCGGTGGCCACGAACCGCCGCTCGACTCACGGACCACCCTATCTCGTTCATTTTCCTTCCCCGCAGCCGCTCGTCGCGGCGCTCAGGACGATCGAGCAGCAGACAGGACGAACCCCCGCTATCGTCCTTCGAAATTTCCTTCTTCTCTCTCCGTCCTTCCTTACCATCGCCCTTGCTCCCGCTTCTTTCCTCTGGTCAATGCTCTTCTTGCCTTTTTGATTTCTCCCTTCCAACGTCACATTTTATATTCGATGCGCAGACAGGATTACGAGGAATCTAGGTATCTTCCGTATCGGTTTACCAACGGAGCGACAGTTTCGTTTCCCTGAAACAGGAAGGGCAAACAGGAATTCCAGTACACGCTGGCATGACTCCGTTTCGCGAAAATGTAGGATCACAGGATCCAGTTGAGCAGTTCTCGTAAGATCAGGGCGGCGTATCGTCCTCCGAGGCTTGATTCAGTTTTCGCCATGGTGGCTTCAAATTAAGTTACGTGAAATTTCCCCGTAACCGCGCTACAGAATTGCCCCTATCCCACGGATGTATTAGTAGTTGACGATCAGGACGAAAATCAATGGTTGGGCTAGCCAGGGAGAAACCCGTGACGAAGAAACGATCCTTTAAACTTCTTTCGAGAGGTGTATCGCGAAACAGAATTTTTTTCCATTTCTGATCCTCTTTGTAATTATAAATGTATATCGTGAACGTTACTTCTTTGCGCGGCAACTTCCTTGCTTCTTTTAATGCATGGCTTGCTCCGCGTGCAGAGCACTTGCCGTGCAATTGTAATTACGCGTTGCTCCGAAGGAACGAAGTCAAGTTTAACTCTGGAGTAGTACATTAAAGAAATAATCACGAGGATGATAAGTCACAAAAAGGTTCTGTTACGTAAAATTCGTTGAGTGTTTTTTCATGAATTTAAAAAACCTGCAAAGATCTTAATAAACTTTCTTAGTTATACGCACGGATAACTTGAATGTGAATAACAGAGACTTTACCGTATCAGGAAATAAAAAAAAACGGCTGACTTTTTAACCAGCGCATCCCTGTAAGGTTAATAACCTAATCGACGAGAATGTCACCGATGCGATAAATATACAACACATTTAAATATCGAAATGTAACTCCAACGATCGAAAGAATTGCTTCCTCCAATGAATCCTTTATAATAGTAAACTTCGTAATACTTACAATCCTGTCATATTCTAATTCCTCGTAGTAAAAACACAAATCAAGTATCGTTAAGTACTATGTCAAAATCGGTGATTTCGAAGGGATAAGAAACAGAGATCGGCAGATCGTTGCATAATGCAAGTAGTTACAGGTTACAACATTTAGTTCTCTTTGCATCCGTTGGAGTCGCTCGTGTACAATGGAAGAAAGCAAGGTAAGGCTGGAGCTGGTTAATTCGAACACCTATCCTTACCCGAGATAACGTTACCTGACGTTACCTGACACGTAAACGACGCAGCTTGAAAACTGAGCTCCTAACGAGTATCCCGTGAGGGTTGGACAATCATGGTAATTAGTACTCAGTCTTCTTCCGTACCTTATTTTGCTCGAGTAGTTTAGCGCGTGAAAATTTTCTAATGTAAGCTTCCTTTGATTTTAGGCACGTTATTTTCGAGAAGAAGATATAGATGGTACGTTGTTTGTTTTTGTATCGTAAATGATTTTTCTGTGCTTTGCAGACAAAATGTGTTTGCAAGAAATAGAGCAATCCCCATTAATGCGAGTGACCGTTTGTAACGTTTAATCTACAGAGTTCAGAGAGTGTTTCTACTTGTTCGCTCGAAATGGCCAGATACGTACGTTGGACGAACTTACGATTATTATGAGATCTCTTGGACTGAGTCCCACTATCGCAGAGTTAAATAAATATCTGAAGGACAAAGGTATAAAGGAACGGAGCTGTGTTACGGTTTAATGAGGTTGAAGAAAACGCACTGTCTCTTCGTTAGGTGGAAAAATGTCCTTTGCCGATTTTCTGGAAGTAATGCATCTGCAGACTCGTGCGGAGGATCTTCCGAAAGAAGTGATACAGGCCTTTCAGGCTGCGGATAAATCTCGGAGTGGCACCATACCTGCTCGGCAGTTAGCGCACATGTTACTCCGTTGGGGGGAACAACTGAGTAACAAAGAAGGTAAATAATACGAGATGGCAGGTCAACAGACAGATAAAATAAACAGTTGATTCATGGTTCTACCCATATTTCAGTCGAACAGATTTTCCGAGAAGCTAATGTATCTCCAAACGGACACGTTAAGTACGAAGACTTTGTTAAAATAGCCTGTGCGCCAGTACCTGACTACTACTAAAGAACAAGGAAAAGATTATTTATATATTTTTATAAAACTTTTATAAACTAAAGTGGTATTTATAGGAATCAACGTGCCTCAAAAATGTACTTGTTCTGTTCTTAACGACTACAATAAAAGAAGCACAGAGATTATACTTGGGAGTACAATCATTTGCTCTTCGTAATACTCGTTCTGTAATGAAGATTTGATTACAAAATCGGATCTATGCTCTCTAACGAATTCTTAACTTACATTTTATTGATACATCGAATTACATGGGTCGTCTCAAAATCGTCATTCTCCAACAGTCGGTTAGTAAAACGCAAAAGGACCAAGTAATTTACTTACTCTTGATCCCTACAATTATTCGCGAATGAATACTGTTTACCATCATTATATTTATAGTGGAACAGAGTTAACGGTATTCATTGAGAGTTTAGATATATTTACAGCGCTCTTGAAATCGTACCGATCTGTACATATAGAAAGTATTACTTCTATTGTTCGCAATAAAAGAAACCGTTCGGTTTATTCGAAGCGAATTGACTTGGACGTTTCCTAATGATTATCCTTTCCGATCGATCATCCTTGAATCACGATCTCAGGATCTCAGCCGCCTTTGGTAATATCGGTCGTAGGTGGCGAACCGCAGAGGATGACAGTGGTACTGACGATAGTCGTAAGGAAAAAAACGCACAAGAGTGCTCGATCACTGACCAGAGCGACCTGCTTCCAATCTAATTCCATCCTTTCCCGACGATCCTGCTCAGCGAGGCGTCTCTCGTTCCTTTCGATCGTTGCGTGTACCCTTCCGAGGACGCGAGTCCACTGGGCTTCAAGGCCGCCTTCCTTTCCGAGATCTGCACCAGAGGTTTTTTTCTAATTTACAATTACTTAATTGAACGCCTCTCTCTCTCTCTCTATCTACGTATCTCTCTGCTTTGTTCTGCCTTGTTTTATTGGATTCTTTCCAGGTCGAACGTTCGCATAAATTCGTATCTTGAGACAATTGTGATTAGAGAATTCTTATAATTGCAGCTATAAATAATGCGCGTAAAGTACGACGTAACTTGGGACGTTTATAAGAGGTACAAAGATGCTCGAGTAGACTTACCTAAGCTAGGACTGCTGCTGTTACTTTCATCCCTTTTCGATACGTATTTCGGCGAGGAATGAGGTTGCGCTAATTCCGGCTTGCAGTGCAATGGACAATTGTTCTTTCTCCTTGATGACTCGACGACGGATTCCTAACAGTAATCACGGCCGTGTTACGTTATGAAATAAAATGTCGATTGATCGGAAAATGTAGGTAGATAAGAAAATTGTCGGAATGTACGATTGCGATTTTTGATCAATTTATATCTTTAGTGTATTCGCGATAATAAAAATATTCTACAAATTTTCTCTCGACACTGTGATAAAAGTATTGAGATTGAAATTCTTACGCTCTCCAAAACACATCGAGGCAACTATCAATGAATTTTACCGATCTCTTTTCCTCTTGGAAATTGAGAAAAACTATTCTGGCAAGCTTGTCCAAGACTAGCGATCTTACGAGACTCGGAACCCTGGTCCCTCGTACGCCACGATGATGAAGATTCAAGGTAACCACGGCTAATCCTGAGGCGAACGATACCAGGCATATACTGACTCCGTAATAAAGACCTGAAAGTAAAGTTCCGACAATCGGGTAACCCGCACACGATTTGTCCACCGTAGTTCGCCAACTAATTTCAACTCATTCGTGCAAATTTCCAGCAATTGTATCGCGTCCCGCGTGAAAATGTATCTTCGAACGTACACGCGAATGCCAGGATACCTCGTTGAAGATACCCAGGTGTCCTATACCAAATTCCGAGAGGGGTTGAGTGTGCTTCCATCGCTTTTTGCAACGGTAGCGTAGGAATCTCAAATGAGGCACCTGGGAATTTTCAATCAACGCGGTTACACTAGTACCGGCATTGGTCCTGTAGGAATTTCGGATGAAACATCTGGGAATTTTCCACAGCATCCCGTATCAGTTCGCTCTTTATTATACCGTGCACAGAGAGATTTATCGAATAGAATAAACACGCGGTCTACGTCCTTTCCCCTCCCTTTCGGCGCGTTTTATTAAAATAACATTCGTTTTATTCCCCCCGCTGACGTGCTCGATGCAAACAGAGACATCGTCGAATAGGATTTCATGTTTCAGCGACTACGGATAAGGATCTCTTTACTCGGCGTGTCCCTGTTATATAAGTATTTTAATACGTCTTTGACAATGCAATCCTAGAACTCTACGCTGCGCTTGGCGTCTCGTAAACCGTACGTTCGAGTACTATTGGACCCTACGAGATTTCGGCAAAGATAATTTTTGGACAATTGTTATCAAATCGATATATTAAAAACAGGTGGAACGAGCCAAAATTACTTAGAATCCATTTAAAGCTACGAGAATAGCAATCAAAGAACAAGCGGCTAGAGTACAGGCATCGAGAAATCAGAATGGGGATACTCCCTGGACACTAGTTTACGATTACAGGATTAATTATCGAAGAGGGTGATTTCGAAAGGGCACACTCACTTATCAGCGGTGTTTTCTCCGTTGGCGGCAGTGTTTCACGGATCGTCATTAGGAACACCGTCATGGACAGAAGAGCCGAAATCCCAAGGGTGACTTTTTCTCCGGATTCCGATGGTACGTAGAATACCAGCAGGGCTGAATAAACAGGGAGCGAATGGGTAAAACTTTTCTCCCGTACCTTTTTGCTTCATGGAATATCGAGTAGAAGCCATTCTTTGGCCGCGAAAAACTTGGAAGATGGAGAGCGACAAGAAAGGAAGGAAATAACGAAGACGAACAAGTAAGTTCCGCATAAATTTCCTTCGTTAAGCAGTTAACCCAACGGAGATTTAATAAGGGATTCTTTTTTCTCTCTCGGAACACTCGAATTTGTGTCTCCAATCTGGGAAAACTTGTAGGGGAAAAAAATCGTAATTTCGTATATGGCCCTTTTTAGCCGAGCATCATGGTTCCGGTGCTTTAATGAAATTTCCCTTCTACATCGGATAACGGGATTCGAGTTTCCCCCGAGAAAAGATTTTAAGATAATCGGATAGATACTACCGTGTATATTAATCCCGAAATTATAAATATGCGCGTTATATCAACGATACCAAACAAACGCATCCAAAATTCCGTTATAAATAAATATCCCAGAATATCGCGCCTAATTTTTCGCGGCGCGAGTATCCCTCTATGAATTTTGTCGAATTCACTCCAATTTTCCTCTCCCATCGTTATCCTTCAATCACAAGTATAGACAACGCTGTGGTATAAACCAGCTATACTCAACAAGCGGCCCGCCAAGATTTGTCTGAAATGAGTAAAAGTTTATCTTGTTTAATTTTTAAACAAACACTTGTACACGTTTGGATGTTCTTTTTTCTTATTTTCATCTTGTATGATACAGTGTACTAACTTACGGCCCTCGTTACGTAACAAACGTATGTATATGACCGTCGAAGAAAAAAGGTTGAGTATCGCTGGTACGAACGGTAATACAAGAAAATTATACTCTCCATTCGATGGAGTTTAGAAAACTCAATTTACCCGATACAGCGTAGAGGTGAGTACGCAGTCGTGCGGGGACCCACTGTACCCCAATCTAATCTTCCAAAATTGACCAACAACTCACCGACCCCGTTGATGAGTATGCACGGAAGGATCAAGTTGAAGACGTAAAACATCGGTCGACGACGCAGCCGGATCTCGTACGTGATGTCGGGATAGGGCTCCGGGCAGCAGGAGTAATACTCAACGTTTCTTCTGGCCGAGAAATCAACGAGATCGAATTCCCCGTTCGCTTGATAATTACTCACGTCCCCCTGCGGGCTTTGCCTCTCCAGCTCGAGCTGCACAAAATGCTTTAATTATGTCCACGATTTTCCCCGTGCTTTGCGACTAGTTCGCAAACGAGCGCCGTTGAAGGCGTCGACACGGCTAAACGGTTTTACTCCAAGGAAAGTTGCGCGGTACAAAATGCGAAGCGTCCGGGGATGTAGTAGTTTATCGGGCATCGTCTCTCACGGACAGAATAACGTAACGAAAGGGACCCGCGTTTTTCCGATAAACATTTAACCGGTAGGCGACAGGTGACATCGGCCGGATATGCTCGCTTTATCGTTATTCCGTCGTAGTTGAGTCGTAAGGAATTAAAGTACTTCGGCGTGTTACAGTTTGCGGTACTTAATTTAAAAAAAAATTTGACTCGTATCGGCTGGATAACGAATGTTACGTTTATCATGGCAGGCGAGGAGCAATTAGCGCGTTAAAGGAATGTACGTGTACTCGCCCATGTCTTTTGGATTTTCCATTTATGATACGCGATCGCCGAACAATATCCGGAAGTGTTTACGCGTCAATTCGCGTTAAATCCACCGCGGCAAACAGGACATGATTGCGTGCCAATGTATTCCCTTGTACGAATATGATGGCGGACAGGTGTCGGGGAGCAAAAACGTGGCGACGCGCGAAACGTATTCGATGCGATGTGATGGGAAATGGAAAACTCCGTGAGAGGGATTATTCGCGGAAAAGGAGTTTTGGCACGTGAAAATGTCACGTATCAAATTATTTCCGTATCACCCGAAGACCTTGCAGCCACTTCGATACCTCTTCGAGATCTAACCGGAAATCATTTTAATTTCCGAAGAATTGCAATCCTTCGGCGTCGCAGCTAATAAAATTCCACGTAACGTTTTACACGCATTGCTCATTCTATTAAAAAAAAAAAAAAATAATTAAAATTAATAGGACAATAAACTGTACGTTGAAAGGAAATGTGGGAGGGCGGTACGATTCGTTGAAACGTGACAGGTAAGGGCCAATTAACGGATCGCAAAAATTACTAGACGGATTCGGGTAAAATTTTCCGGAGCCCGTACGCGTCTATACCGGGTTTCCGGAAAACGAAGAATCCTCGGTACCCGTAGAATCTATTTTTCAGCTATACAGGAATAGATCCGTAGCTTCGATCGTATTTCCAGCGTTTTAGGCGAGGAGGGGAAAAAAAAGACGTAACGGCACGCAAAATGTATTCAACGACGGAGGATAGGAAATGGGAAAACTCTGTGAAAGGGTGGGCTCGTCGGTCGAGTCTCGTGGGTGTGGAGAAACGGCTCGTATTGGATTCTTCTCGCATGCGGGATTAACCTCTTCGATTTGCGCGAGCCATTTTCGCGACTTGGCGAGCCGGCATTTTCGATTTGCCGTGGTTAAGTGTCTCTGGACTGCATTTTCTCTCTCTTCGCCACCTTTTCCTGGGGCAATGAAAATCCTCTTTGCTCGCATCTGTTTCCCCCTGTTTCTAGTATACGCGCCGCGAGGACCGTACATGCCCCTCAAAGAAAAACAGAATACAAACGTTTCGCTCGGGCGCTATACGTATACCGTATAAGTGCTTTAATAACGACTAAAGTAAGTGCTGAAAGTGAAATAAGGTATTTTTAACGCGACGTCGAATTTTATGAAATTCTCGTCGCTCGTACATTCCGTGGCTTTCTATCTCCTATTAGCATACGAAGACGCGAGCATACCGAAGTTTCCGTGGTTGCGACTTAACGGATTAATTGCTATGTGCATATTCCACGTAATTTGTATCAACATACTCCAAAACACACGGACAGAGACACGAGGATACTTTGTAAAATCCTCGCGGATGTGTGTGCAAGTTCCGGTAATTAAAAGAAGTTGATTCAAAAAGGGAGGGAAATGAAATCAATCAAAAATGACAGTTTAAACGAGAGCCACTCTTACGTCCGATCGTTTTTACATTTTATAAATATTTTCGCTCTAACGGTCCTCGTACTCGTCGCAAGTACGATTCAGCGATCCGCGCGAAGGATCGATTTATTTTCTCGCATTCGGGGTGAGGTGTTTAATTCAATGACGCCGTGGGAAGCCTTAAGAAGCTAAAATCTTTAAGAGGAGACGAATATAATAACGAGGAGGAATCGCGCCAGGCCGAATGGCAAATTTAATCAAAAATCCGACCCTAAAGAGAGAAGTTGGTGAGAAATATAACTCGACGGATAACGGCCACGGGACTCTCCCCCGTTCTTAGGCTCGCGTCTGCATTAATTTCCGAGGTTTTTGTCGAGCGATGCGGTCGCGAGTTACTTTATGAGCTTTATATTTTTATCGCTGACCGGATGCACTTCTATTCGATATACCTCTCCCTAATTTGCATATTGTCTCGGGGGAGGACCTGCGTGAAATTGAGGGCAATAGAGTCGAGGAGCTCGCTGATGCAGGTCGCCCATGGTGTCAGATTAAATCGCATAACACACTCGACCCGTTAAAAAGAGCCTTCGTTTCAAAAGTTCGCGTGGAAAATTGTTTTAAGTACGACGCCCGGGGAATCGTTGTAATTCCTTGGAAAATGATCCCCGTTTTGTCGTCGCGTTTCGTCCAACGCGTCGCGGATTAAGAAACGACGATCTTACCTGATATCCGTCGTACGTCCAGGAAGCCCATTTCAAAACGCATCGTTGTTCGTCGAACGGAAAGAATTCCACGTCGATGTCGCAGCTGCTGCGAAAAATCCCGTGACTCAACCACACTACCTCTCCCGTGTGGCTAACGATCACGTTTGTGTTAATAACCGCCGAACTGTATTGCGGATCCGCGCTATATACAAACGGAAAGTAAATGGGTGATGTTGGGCAAAAACAGCTTTGAGAGACTCTATGCGGGGGTTGAAGAGATCGATACTTAGAATAACCGTACGATATACGTGTACGGCAACTCGAAACTTCATAGAGAAGAATACAATTAACCCTGAAATACCCGGGCGTAGAGGAATCGAACGAATATAAAGGTAGTGTCTACCTCCCATAAATCGGAAAAACTAAACGTGGGTAATTACAAAACACGATTCGCTTAATTCTTAGAATCTCCGGTACCCGTATGAATTTTTAGTTTCTTCCACGAGCTTGGAGTTTTGCGATTGAACCGCGAAGGGGTCAAGGGCGAAGGATTAAAATCCAAATTAAGAAAATTATAAAATTCACTATAGAAAAACGTAAGGATAATTGCGTGGTGTGTTAGATCAAAACCTCCTTGTTCGGGGTCTAACAAACTCCATCTGTGAATTCCATGGTTAAAAAGAGCGCAATGAGAATGTCACGAGAGAAAATTGAAGATGACGCAGTACCTGCTGTCTTTGGTTTTTCGAAAGCACGAGACTAGACGGTGCTTACTTGTTGTAGAGAATTGTATCGGGTCGCCAAACACGATTGTAGGGAACGCGGATCACCCGAATCCCGGCGAATTCCGAGGCATTCCATTTCAAATGATGATCCGTCCAGATCTGCGTCACCCAACAGTTCGTTGTCAGTATCTGGTTCTTCTCGTCCTATATAATGAAAATCAAAGTGAACCCCTTCTTTTTTTTCTCTATTTCTCTCTCTGTCTCTCTCTCTACGCCGAGAGGAAAGCGATTTTACTGGAATCCACTTTGCTCGCTAATTTCATTCCGATTCAGCGGTTTGTGAAAATCGTTCAGCTTCAGCATCAGACGCGCTCGTCGTTGGGAAACTTTCTTTTGCGGAGATGCGATTGTAATTAAAGGTGTTTCCAAAGGATCGCGTTGATACGCGAAAAAGTAGTGTGCATCGATTTTCTCGCTTTAATTATCCACGATACTTTCGTGTTCCACGTTCGTAAACCAAATTGAAATTTGCGATTGTTAGTGGAAGAATGTTAAAAGTAAGTTGACCCATCCATCGATACAGTCTGATATTGTAACGATTCAAACGTGAAATATATTTCCGATGACCATATGCTTTTATAAAAAAAAAAAGAAATCATCTCCAAAAAAAAAAAACAATAAAATTTATTGACTAAGAAAATCAGTATTCAATAAAACGTACTTGCAATGACTAAAATAAGAAAATCCAAAGGGCGGAAATAAGGACGCACGATCGTCTTTATATACACATTTTGCGTCGGGAAACTATTAATTTATATTTATAGAAATGAAACGGAATCGTGTATCAATTACGGAGCATCATGGATATAAAGAATTCTCGTTGCACGACTAAGAGCTTCCCCACGGTAGCGGTGTACATATATGTCGTGGAAACGTTGCCTCTCGTTAGGTATACGGGAGATAAATCTTTGAAACTTTCCACTGACTTCTATATTCTCACGGCAATTTATCTTACGCATCTCCGATTACCTGATAGTCGTGGACGCAATGCTTTCCTCCCGAGATTCCCGCCACTCTCGCGAATCACCTCCCTCGAATATAAAGATCAACGCGGATGGGAAAATCAATGCAACGCGATAAATATAAATGAATACTTCCCGGCCCAAATGCTATTGTACAAGGATTTATCGATACTTCCGTCGAAGTGAAAGTTAACACAGGATTGGTTTGACCCAGATTCAATGTTTTTTTTTTTAACGAGTCATCGCAGAACGAGCGTAAAGAAATTCTGATTCAATTTCTTTGCGGGCGGTGGAATCAATCGATCGGTTAGCAATAAAGTTAACAATAATTGGCGTAAATTGGAATTCCACGATGATCGTCGAAAGAGTTATTACAACAATCCAAATTTCCGCGAATTATCGTCGACTTTCCTTAATTGATATCAAACGGGCGATAATTGAAGTTGATCAATAAATAAATGATCGGTAATTTAATCAGAATTCCACTCGACCCTAGTGATAATTATTCGTACAACGGTACGTTTCTTTATCAATTTTATACATTTTACAGTTCGGATAAAATTCTCACCGCGCTCGCCGATATTTGTGGGTACGATCGGACGATGCGTGGTATAGTTACCTTTTACCGTTCAGGAATATTCGTTTCCCCAACAAATTGAATACGAGCCGAATATTTCGAGGACGTACCGATCTGCGGGAAGAAATAATTTTTCCGAGGGGGCAAAGCGAAAAGAATTCCGATTTTGCGGAGCTCCGCGGAAAATTTATTGGGTCACGAGTGTGTACGGTTTCCTTTTTAAATTCTTTCGATTCGATACTCACAACATCGATAATATGATGGAGGGAAAGTCCGAAGACGACGGCCAAGGGTTGAGAAGAATTTTTAGCTGGTCGTACGCCGGCATCGTAACCGTCGAGGAGATACTTCGTCAGTCTGTATTCATGTTCATCGCCGAAACCTACAAGTATCGAATACGCTCCATATTTATGGACGATACTATACATACAATGCTTTATAATATTCTAATACCTCGTGCCGTTTCGTCGAAATGGTCGAGTAAAATCTCAATATCGATTTAATAGCAAGTGGAACCTTGCCACTTGTACTGTTTCGTTGCGCGTCGATGCATTCGGTTTTTTTACGCATAAAAAAAACATGCGCGTAGAACACGTTGATATTTACGAAGATAACAAACTTCCGAGATATCGCAAGGCAAATGTAAAGTGGTATAAAAATCAACTCAACGTCGCCGGAAACGAATGTTTCTGTTGATTACAGGTTTATAGAGTTCTAGAACGGAAGTGATCGAAAAATAATTGGGATAGCGGATGGTCAAAGATATCGCGTGGGAATACATGGATGACAGTGCTCGACAATCTCCCCTGGCAGCGTTCTCACCCACCTTCACTCTAATCACAAATCTAATTCCTTTCGTTAGATCAAGGGTATCCATTATAGTGTTTCCGATCTATAGATGGAAGCATTCGTCCCATCGAAGTGGCTATTGTGGCACGAAGCGTGGGGAAACCCTTCGGAAGACGAGTTAATCTTCCTTCAATTCTATCTTTTCTCAAAGCTTACCAGGCGTTACCGTCAAACCTCAATTAGATAAAGGATCTCCTATCGGAGACAACGATAGTGATCAAAAGGATGATCCGGTGACAACGCCTTTCGTTAATTGAAATTTAAAAGGTTTGCAGATAATTAAGGAGAAATTCCCAACTCGGATAAAATTTTCACGTCGGTATTCATCGATTTATCAATACCACGATTTCCAATAGAATGAATGTTGAATAAAATACTCGAGTTTAGCGTCGGTGTTTCGCGATTTCGCATAAAACGAGAAATGATGAATTTAAGGAGAACTCGCCTGAGCCTTGAACCACGGCTCTTTAATTACCTAGTTCGAACGAGGTGTGCAGTCTTTCGGGTGTAACGACGCTACGTATCGTGATTCGGAAAACTAACTCCGATCGTTGAATCTGCGTTACACTCATTATAATGTAATGGGCGTGAGGAAGTTACCAGGTTTAATATACGAACTTAGGCTTTTAAAATATCGCGATGCAGTGAGACGCGGAAATGGCATCGGAAATAGATCCTTGTGGAATTTTTTCAAAAATTCAAACACTTTCATTATCCTAGAAGATTTAACGGTTGCTTAAATGCGAAGCGTTTTTTGGTCCCGAAACACACGGGTTTGCGCAAAGTAAATTTGAACGGTAGGCCATATGGAGCTTCTTTCCGCTGCTCAACCGAAATTCTATTCAATGTAACGCAGTTTGCCGGTAACGCGGCTCGTAAATTCTCGTTTGAATAACGGGCGAAAGAAATTTTGCTGTCGCGGAAAATTCGAATCGCGCGTCGCATTCGTCTACCGGTTTTGTAATTATGCTCCGTACCGTAATCTACCGGCGAACACCTCGAAAAGAATGTGCGCGCGAAAAAAATTTCATCGTCACCCGAAATAGTGACCACAGCATTTTTTGCGTAACAAAATTTTAATCCGCGAGATTACGTGAGAGAACTTTTTTTTTTAATCGATTCAATTAAACGTGCACTCCGTGCGCCGTGTTGCGTGGGTTTCGCGGTGCACGATAAAAAAGAAATTAGGACTACCAGCTTTATTTTTTTTGTTTTCATTCTCAATAATTCGTCCGTTATTATTGGGGGCAAAGGGTGCATAATTTAGGAACAGTTTTATTTTAGCGCAGGTTCTACCGCGGAGACTGTATCGGGGTCCAGCGGACCCCCGTTCTATGGTTACGGAGTTAAAATCAATTAAACTGGCGCGAAACTGTATCCACGAGAGGGGGAGAGAGACAGATAAACACTCGCAAACAATCTGGCGCCTAGTTTTCGTTAACAATACTGATACGCGACAGCGAGCATCGATTCGATCAACAATAAAAAGCTCGAAAAATGTACAACACTCTTCGTTCTTCTAAAGCGTACTCGTCACGGTTGCGCGAGTACAACTCGAGTCTTTCATCCGCGTATCAAGGACTCTCGAAAAGCTCTCCGATCGCGAAATGGAGTCTCGCTCTGTCGCTATTCGAGGGTAATCGAAAATTTTTTCGGAATGTGACGAAACGACGCGTCGGCTGCCGATTTTATAGTATCGGCGAATCGACGTTGAAATTTTTGTTTAAATTATGGATGCTTGAAAATGTTTCGCGAGCGCAGATATTATTACAAAAAATCATATTGTTTGACATACGCTTTAACGCTTAGTTTAAGTTTTCGTCGTTGTTTCAAAAACTGAACTGTTTTAGACGTTAGATAATTAACAAATAAATTTCTTTAACTGACGAACCAGAATTCTTCGTTCCAAGTTACTTTCCACTTCCTGAAATCGCAGAAAATGACGCGATAATTGTCGTCGAATGCTAATCCATGCAAAGCCGCGTAAACAAACAAATCGATTTGCTAACTCAACGCGTTACGGGCTTCGCAAATTTCTGGGGGCGAGTATGCAAATCTCGACGATGTTCGGATCGCGAATTAGAGGCAAGGGTGAGCCGGCTCTTCGGTGCGACGTCTGCAAACGTTTACACGGAGGGCCAACGTAAACGTTAAATAACGAAGCGCGCTTTAAGGTTACCTCGGTTCAGCTATTAAGTGAGTTTAAAAGATTTAAAAGGTGGTTATTTAGGCTTTCGAGCGCGAAATATCGAATTGAAAAGATTTGCTATGGAATTACACTACGATCAAACATTGATCTTGTTAATCACTAACGAAAAGTTTTATCAATAACGCACAAAAGATGCGTAAAATAATACTATAATCGTTTAAAATAAATTGCTAATCCATTACTAATATTAATCAATTAATCTCATGGATTAATAATTTATTCTAATAAGATTCTTTGCAAAGTATTTTTGATGAAATGTAATCGAGTTTGATAATTTTTTTTTTAAACAGTTAGACTCGCCAGGGGAAAATTAAATTTGTGTCGCGTGACAATATAAATGAAACGACTTGTAGTAATTCATTTTACGATAGCCCGTACGAAGGTATATTCAAATTTCGTCGTAGACTATAAACCGCGATGAAAGTTGAATATAGCGATTAAACCGAATCCATCCAACTGCGATGAGCTTTTTGGTTACTTAGACTCAGGCGGGAAAATTTTCGAAGCCAGAAACTCATTTACAACTCAATCGACGCTCATGAAATTCCTGCAGGAAATCCTGTCGAGCGAGCAATCGAGTTACCGAACAGAGAGAAGAAATTGCCCTTAATCACAAGCTCGACGTTCTTAATCAGTATTTTCCTTAGCGTCTTTATTTGATTTCGATAACGCATTCGGGATCGTCTATTCTATGCAAACAATCATTAACGCCCGCATCGATTACCGGTAATCGGTTTTCATTAATTGAGAAATATGAGATACCAGTTTAATTCAATTTCGTGTAAACGGTGGAAATTTTGCATTTTAGAAGACCTGAATATTTAACATCGCCTCGTTGAGGTAATTCAATCTAATTGGAAAAAAAGAAAATTCCCTTATTCCACTTTTTACGAGATGATTTATAATTGTAAATTTACATGTATAACGGTCTCCAATTTTACGATGAGTTAAGAAATTATCAAAATCGGGTAACGGTGTGGTTTTCTCTCAACACTTCATATCACAAACCTCTCGTTGCCAATGATCGAACGGTACTGCCGAAACGTGACCGAAAATTGCAATTTCCAGGAATTGCAACTGACAGTTGAAAATAATCGGGTCGGTGATTTTTAACTCCCGTAGATTAAACTGATTCCCCGATTCGCATGAAGCTATTAAAAACTTCCTCTATGATCCTATCGCGTTTCATGGATCATTGATAAATCTATGGTCCAAGGATCTATTCTCACAGTCACATGTGCCAAATGTTATCACGGTGTCCTTTTACGGACAAGTGTTTATACGACTTCGTACCAAACATGATGATCGATTAACGCGAACGAGTAACGCACGAACGAAATAATAGCTTACCATTTTCGAAAACGATGGCCAGAACTCCGTAATGAAGTAGCAGGACCAAGGGCGACATGGAATTCAGGGACTACTTAACCGCGAGACCGCCTGTCCTCGACTGGTATTCGATGGTTTTCAACCACCGTGCAATTTCGACCCTGAATCCCGCGCTACCCCTACCAGCGTCCATTCCAAAGGAAATTCGCGCAGGCGTTTCAAACAATGCAGATATAAATGTTGACCAAAGTCCTCGCTGTACGTTCACGTAATTTTCCAAATCAGATTACCGAATATAATGAACGAACCGATGGCAGTTGTTGCCGAGTTCGAAACGCTGATCATGACTAGTTGGATCACTGGAAAAATTAAATAAAATATTGTTAATGACACGGATAATGACGTTAATTACTTCTACATTGATTGGCAAATTATCGGGGATGTAATGTACTTAAACGGGGATACTGCGCCTCTGAAAACGGAATTAGATATTTTTTATGGGAGGGAATAATAAAAGAACGAGCGGAATACAATTTAAAAAACGATTTTATTAAACGGAACACGAACTATGTCTAATTAAAAAGGGGGTGGAGAGAATAAGATGGAATTTTGCTCAATTGCCGGGAAGATAATGATTTACACTTTCATGTATGATACAGAAGCTGTGATGAACAGAATTTGTAATTCTATTGAAAAGCATGGCTGACTGGATACGGTAGTTTCTAATGAGTTCGGTAACTATGAATATTCGCCGAGATTCGCGAAAACGAAATATATCCGAGATAATCAATTTTCTGTAAGGATAGAAAATAAGGATCTTCCCAAAATACTCTACAATTTTGATCATAGGTTGCTTTCTGTTTCTCGTAGATCTTCGTCTGTTAAACGTCGCTAACCCGTATTTCCTAAATTCACAAGTAATATCTTTATTTCCTCATTGCTGAGCCGCGTCG
Source organism: Pemphredon lugubris (assembly GCA_933228935.1). Taxonomy (NCBI): domain Eukaryota; kingdom Metazoa; phylum Arthropoda; class Insecta; order Hymenoptera; family Crabronidae; genus Pemphredon; species Pemphredon lugubris. Next base: position 51,584,262 of record OW121817.1, on the reverse strand, counting down.
TGGAAATTGTTATTACGGCCATTTCATGAAAAATTCCTTGTATAACGTCCGTAGCGTGGCTGATAACGTCAATAAAATTTTTGTCCGATCGTATCGATCGAAATTGGATATGCTGTTTCGAAGGACGTGTGCAAACGAATCGTAAAATATTACCTAGTTCCATATAGAGTTGTAATTAGAGTAAATAATCTTCTGGCGAAGCAAACAATGGATACACAGAAATATCGTTGCTTGAAATGCGACGGTGACTACGAGGCAATAAATAATAACCATTGCCCAAAATGTACGAGCCCTCTACAGACGTCAAGAAAATCCAGCCTGTCCTCGACCCAGAACAAAATACAATCTGTAAAAATTCCCGTGAAACCACTGGAAAGCAATTACGTAACGCAAATCGTCTCGATAGGAGTTCGACCCGATAATATTTACGAGGTTGGTTCGACCACGTGAGAACCAACTCACGATTTGAATAAATGTAACATAATTATTTTATGCAGGCGCAAATGTTGCTCGCACCAGAAGTTGACATGTCTTCCACTAAAATAACTGTGAAAGGTAACAATCTGCGTGTAACAGTACGCAAGCCACTGAGCGAGGAATTAACTCAAGAATTACCGGAAATTACGGAAAGGTCGGCCCTCGGCGATTTAGTTAAAAAAACGGTGAAACATTGCGAGAATTTATTGATACCGGCAACCATCGACGGCGATAAAGTTAGGGCCGTGGTGGATAACAAGCACAGAACACTGATCCTCACGGCTCCAGCGATGAAACCGAGTAAAACCAGAAAAAAGTATCCCGCAAAACATTGAACGAACGTATTAGAGAGTGAAGGAAGGTTGGAAATTTGAAGTATGTTCAAAGGATTCCTTCCAAAGCGTTTGTTCGCTTCTTACGGGAGTCGTCGGTGATACAATGTGTTTGAGCCGAGAGATGTGCGAATAATACGAGCGCAAGAATAATCCGTGTGTTAGACAAGTGCGCGCAATGTATGTATGTATATCCGCGGCATCGAGACCTGTCACTGCTGATTGCCTTCAACGCACGGTGGAGGTCTCGATGCCGAAGATTCGGCTGTGTGACGGCACGGCAGACGAGCCTGCAGGTGCCTCGTTGTCACTCCAACGTTGACTGCCGTGCGTTACACTTCGACGTTGAAGCAGAACACATCTCTCTTGTCGGACAGGCGAGGTGCGCGGTGGCACACGACGCCACAGAGAACAATAATGTATGCATCCTATTATAAACTTACGGTAATTGTGAAATAAGAATCTAGAAAACAAAAGAGTACTCGTTGCAAACTTCGCTTCTCAAATTTTCATGTTCAGACTCAACTCAGGTTTGTTGACGCGTCAAAATGATTTTTAAAAAGTTTTAGTTCCCGGGGTTCTCTCATCGCGATGGAACATCTGCCACATCACTGCAAAGAGAATGCGACTATTCTGAAGCAAAATGATTATATGAATTACGAAATGATGTCAAGCGGTGTGAAAACGAGTTTTAAATTTACAAAAGTCCCAGACTTCTATATCGTCGACGACAAAAAATATTTTGCAGTACGTTCAAATGTTATAATATATCGATCATAAATATCACTTACCGTAAGATACGCACAGAAAGTTGTAAAGCTTTGCAGCTGCGCGTATTTCATCTTTAGCACTTCGGAGTTTGAACGAGATATTATTTATTATAGGCGGAGATGAAGGTTGAAGGATTAAAAGTGGGTACGGCCGCTTTGGCATCGGAAAATATTCTAAACATAAAGCTACACGAATCTGAAGGATTAGCGCGAATCTCAAATTTGAATTTCCTAATTCCACCACAAGTGAACGCAAAGAAGGTATCTGTCGAAATAATTGACGACACAATCATTATACGCGCTCCGCTGAAAAAGAAACATTTGTGATGGATGCAAAGGATGACATTATTACGCTTTTAAAAGCACGAAGGTGATCACAGATCGACAAGAACGTTGCCATAGAGTTGTCTTCCCACATTTTATTCCAGATAAATAAAAGGTCATGGGTGAACAACGATTGTTGATAGAAACTTTTTACTTCTTAGCGGGCGTGGCTTTAGGAGCAGCAGTTTTTTCTGTTTTCGTCGATGCGGGCTTCGCGGGTTTGGCCGCAGCGGGGGCTGCTGCCGCTTTCTTCGGCGCAGTCGCCTTTTTAGGCTTGGCTGCTTTAACAGCCAGAATCTGTTTCCTGCGTCTTTCTTGCAGCTGTTTGCTCTTTACGGCCGGTGCAGTTTTCTTCAACGTGATCTGTTGCGACACAACAATACTTGGTTAATACCTATACGAGAATGAAAAGCTTTACGATTCAATATAAAAGAAGTGAACTACTTACTCCACGTTTCTCTGCCAAGAGAAGGTCTTTCTCTTGTTGGCGTTTCTTTGCCGTCAAGATGGCTGCACGCTTGAGGACTGCGGCGTACGGGTTGAGACGTAACATCGCGCGAGTGTTGTTCAACGGGTTCAATTTCTTTACGCTACGCACGATCTTCTTTCTGCAATTATAACATATTTTTTATGGCGGCTGCCATGGCAGAAGGGACTACAAAAATAGGCCTCAATGCTCTCAGTTTTGGAAGATAATTATCACTGCCAATCAGTAACACGGACCAAAAATCTCATCACAAAAGATATCCACGGAACTCAAAGTATAAATCCAACGCATGCATTACTTACTTAGGTGCTCTCAAAACTTTGCGGATTTCATCGGATTTCAGGAGCCTCGTCAAATCCGTGTTGGCCATTTTCGGGTAAGGCAAGTTGTAGCTCGCCTTCAGTTGGGACTTCTTACGCCAAGTTCCGTAAAGAGCGTCTAACTGATCAAAAGCGGATTTCGTCCAGATAACAAATCGCCCAACGTGACCACCGGGTGCCAATTTCAAAAGGTTCATTTTGTTGATGTTCATCAGATCGACACCGGGAATGTTACGGAACGCTTTACGAATACCCTGGAAATAAATGTTAACAAAAAGTCGTGAATGCGGTGCATACGTTTGGAAACGGTAAAGAATAACAAATTGAGAAATCATTTAATGTCTGGTACACACACCTGATCCTGACCGTACACGATCAGTGGCCCACGACGTTGAATGCGTCGACGATTACGCATTTTACCCTTACCAGCACGGAATCGCTGAGATTTGTACACCTATAAGCAAAGGAAGATATGTATCTCACATTTATACTTTGGAATTCATAATAGATTATTGTATCGCGGGATTAAATTGTTTGGCCAACATTACCCCTTCCTAGCGTGTATATCGCTAGTCAAGAACGCCTGTTAACCATATTTATCTAGCACCTGATAGGAGCATCTAAGCTAACGTATTTAGCAGAGATGCGGACATTCGACGGTGCATATATAGTTAATAATTTTAATATATTATACATACTTTTTGGATATCATTCCATGCCTTGATCCGTCTCAAAAATATGACAGCTTGTTTAGTTTTGTTGTATTCCTGGATTTTGTCAGACACTACGAGGGGGAATTCTGGAACCTCTTGAATCATGTGACCTGTATACAAATTAAACAAATCGCTGTATAATCTCACGCTTCAGAATATATAATAATTATTTGAGTATATGTAGCATTCAGAAATGGTTAATTGTATAATCAGTGGCAAATCAGCAACACGGACCAAAAGGGTTCATCATTAAAGTTTTTAATAACTCTTACAATAATACGAGTTACGTGTAATGATTAATGGACGTAAAGATGTATAAAAGAAGGAAAGGCACATGGTCTAGTTCTCGTGTACTTTTACTTGGACCGAGATAAGACTTTGTCTCTTGATTATGTAGCGCCTCAAAGCGATACTCACCTTTAGATTGCACAAGTGCAGGGACACCGGATGCAGCAATGGCAGAAACTAGAGCGTATCTCTTCTGATTAACGTTAACGCGACGATGCCAGCGTCGCCATTGCTTAGTTGGAGCGAACATGCGTCCTCCTCTACACATGTTACCGAACGCACCCTGGCCAGAACGATGAGTACCACCACCACGAACACGGGGAATACGTGCCACGGCACGACCGGTTCCCCATGATTCGGCAGAGGTTTGGTGACCTAACGAAAGAAACCTATATTTACTAATTTAATACTAAGACGAACCACAAAGCAATAAAACAGCTATCGAGAAGATACTCACCAGCCTCTTTAGATACGCAATATGGTTGCCTGCTGTTTTTCGAAACTTGCTGGTGAACGAAGTTCACGACGTCTGGACGAATCGGGGCTTTGAATACAGACGGCAAAGAAATTGAATCGCCCGACGATTCATTTTTTTCGGTATAAACCGTAACAAGCGGGCGCGCAGTTGATAACGACTGTGATAAAAAGAATGAATTGATAAAAACTTTGTTTATTACTCCACAAACTAAACTAACTTGAATCGCAGCGCCGATATTAAACAATCAAATATATGAATTACTAAAGATAGAAACTAAAACATGTCGTTGAACTCTCAAAACGATTTCGTCTGACGCGGCACATGGCGGACTAAAAGAACAAGATCGTCACAATTGAAATAAAGGTCCTTTTATATGCCGCTCAACTTACGTTATATGCATGATACAAACTCGATAAACATTAAAAACACACAAAAGTACGAGAAACTTTAGAAAACGCACCGGGATCGCGTTATAAGACGAACAATGAAAACTTTCACACGTGGTCGACGACGTAGCGGGCACGACTCAATTCGACTCGAAATTCCTACAAAGCCCGATGCGTTTCAACGAATAAGTCTTATTGGAGAATCTACTGTAATGAAGGATGAATAAGATAACGGATTTCTTACCATCTCGCGTCCTTTTTACAACTTTTCACGCATGAGACATAAACTAACCAGGCAGCCTACACGCCTTACCTGGTCATAAAGGAAGAAGGACGCAAGCGGAAATGGTGGAGCTAGACTGACGCATGCGCGTCGAGCGGAACTTGCTACAAAGCACTGTTCACATGTGTGCATAAAGAGCTCAATAAATATTGATGTACCAAAAGAAAAAAGAGAAATTTATTGTCAGAAGTTAGACATTTCTTGAACTATGAAGAACTATTGGATGCTATTACCGAGTAGGTTGTAAGGGGCAATTACGTTTGATGGATTGAGATTGCTTATTTTTATTAATATTTGGACAATATTTTGAGTAATGGTGAGCAGTGATTGGCGGTTCAACAGGTTAGAACTATTAAATGTATGCCACCGAAATAAATTAAAATTCTTATATGGAATTACAAGATAAAATAACGCACAATTGTGATCTTTATGATAAAAACGTCTTTTCTGAAATTTGGTAATCGCAAACTTGACGAATCCAGTAATTTTTATTCACAAAATTTTAGTAAACCTATGAAGAAAGTCAAAATGGTAACTTCCCAAGAAGTAGGAAAAAAGCGGACAGTTATTTATGTTATTTTAATGAAGAATAGCTACACTTTCAGTGTACATTAAATATGAATAAATGATTTTTCAAGTTACTTTCTCACATGAAACTATAATTTCCAGCATCCGAACAAGCTTCGAAAAATTTTCTAAATCTAGTGACACAGAGCAACACAAAGTTGCCATCGTTTGCCGGTTGGTTGTTGATTGTTGTCAATTGTGTTGACGCGTTGCGATCAATTGACGGACGTGATTGTACTCTGTTCATTAAATCAAATTGAATTCGAAATGGCAGGAGAAGTTATAGTCGATGCACTCCCGTATATTGATCAAGGATACGATGAACCAGGAGTTAGAGAAGCGGTACTTAATATTTTCATTCAATTCAAGACTAAATTGAAGGTTATACGATGCCAATGAATTAATAATCACGGAATGTAACGGAGTAATAAATCTTTCAGGCCTTAGCGATGGTCGAAGAAGAAACACGCCGATATAGACCAACGAAAAATTATTTGGAACATTTGCCACCCTTAAATATACTAACCTTCGAAACTGATGTGATGAAACATGAATTCGAACGAATGCAAAATCGTCTGCCCATGGAAGTACTTAGTATGAAACGTTACGAACTACCTCCTCCACCTCCAGGAAAAATGAATGACCTTTCTGCATGGAACGAGAGCGTGGAAAATAGTAGTGCGCAGTTAGAACATCAGGCGACTCGGTAAATTATACCTTTGTCTTCTTTATTTAAGTTCTCATTGTCTAATCAATGCATACATTCTGTCAGTGGCTGGCATCTAATTTAATTTTTGTTACACGATACATCCACAGGATATGTAATCTGGAATTGATGATGGAATACGGGTGCGAAGCATGGAAATCGTATTTGGAGGTATTGATACAGTTAGTAGGACAAGCACAGAAGCAGTTGCAAACGCTACGAAAACAAATTCAAGAAGTCAACTGGCAAAGAAAGTCTATGCAAACGCAAGGGGGAGAAAAGTTGAGAGCCCTGGAGGCTCAGTGGGTCGGTTTGGTATCAAAGAATTATGAGATTGAGCAAGCTTGCGTTCACTTAGAGGAGGAGATACAGAAGTCTATGGTAAACAAGGGCGAGGCTGTAGAAATTAATGATGTGCCAGGTGCGGAGGAACCAGATGTTCCAGGCAAAAACGCTACTGAGGTTATGGCGATAGAAATGAATGAACAGGCAAATCAAGAAACGTAACGATCAGTTCAATAAAGCTCATGTATAGGAATAGAAAGGACTGATCTTATTATATTTGACAAACACTGTAAAGTTCCACGTAGTTAGTGTTCACCGTAATACCACAATACCAGATTTAATAAAGCACAATTTATTTCATCATAGTTTACACGCATCACGCTTTTTGTTTTAAATGCTTGCAATATACATATTTACAAAGGTGAATATCACGGCCTATAGATGACATGTACTATTAAGTAACAATTATTTATAATTCACAGTATACTTGGAGGACTTTTATAATAGTTTGCTTGCATCGACAAATTCGGCGGCGCGGTTTTGCATAGGCCTAGCTTGAATTTTTAATCTGCTTAATACAGTGGCTACGTTGGTGCCTTCATGTCATTACAAAAGCGAACAGCTAAGCTTTATTCTTGGGACTATTCGTGTAAAAAAATACGCAAATTTAATTTCCGTTTCGATCGTTTTCTAACGATTAGAAAGGCATTAAAGACATTCATCGAATCAAGCTTCAAACGATCTCCATTAGTCGCTGAATTGTCATAACGACGTCTCGCTCGCCCCAGAACTCTGCGATTGAAGCGGTAGACTTGTTTTATATCCCGCCGTCTCGTCCTCTAACATCGCAATCCGTTGCTTCAGTGTCTTAATCTACAAATGGATTTTTCAAGAAATTATTTATTCCTCCGGCCAAGATACGTCGTGGCTAAGAAAAAAATTATCATTTTCTGTAACCATGCTAAAAAAATCATAAATTATTGTGTGGGTCGATCGCCCATTTGTTGGAACGCTCAATTTCTCATCGTCAGTTGAGAAAATGAAACCCTGGTATTATAAATCTAAATAATACTTCGTTACGAAAGCAAAGCCAATTCGAGCATCCAAAATTGAATCACAGATACGAACTGGAGCTTGAGTAAAATAGACAACAATTGAAATTGGAATTTTATAGATTTTCGCGATGCGCCAATACGATTGCGCGAGGTTCGCGCAGAATCGCTGAAAAGCAAAATGGCAGTCTCGTTACATCAGTGAAGTTTTCATGCTGTTCTGGCTCGTCATAAAATAAAAGTGATTCGATGGTTTTCTACAGTAGACGACTGAGAAAACTTATGAGAAAGTGGCCCGGAGAGAAGCTTTTGCAAGAATATCGATTTCTCCCGTTTTTTTACGTCGCCGGCGCGGCCCTCGAGTACTGCATGATACATTGGCACGTAGGAGAGGTTAATTTTTATAAGACATTCAAAAAGCGGCAAGTGGAGCAAATAGTTGAGCGGCGATTACAACAGTTACAAGCGTGAACTGATCGTTGAACAAACGAGAGAACGAATTCAAGACTGCGAGGTCAATTGCAGAAGCAAGGATCTTAAACATAATGCCAGCAGGCGTATCATGGCCTAGGTACATTTGCTTCGCAACGGCTGCACTTCTAACTATGATGGCTGGTGCGCAGACCGTACACGTTATTTACAAGCCCCTGGACGACATGGACGAACTTGTGGAGGAAGCAATAAAGCAAAAACTGGCACAGAAGTAATGTGGTTTATATAGAATAGACGAATGTATAAAGTGTAATATATTAGCATTCATAAAAATTCCTGGTCTTTTGGTCAATCATCTTTAATATCTATTAAGTTACACTCTCTGTTTATACTTTGTTCATACCTGCGCTGCGTGTCTTTCGACCATGCCCAGCATCTGTTGCTCTAGCTTTTTCAGTCTGGATTGATACTTCTTTTTGGACTTCTCCAAGGTTTGCACCAGTGCTCTGGAAAGATTATAAAGGGGGGAAGTATTTTTGGATTTATTATTGTAGCCGTGTCACGAATTTGAGACTCCTCCATAGTTTCGGCAATTTAATTACCCGTTAGCTCGTTTCAAGTCATTTACAAGTTCGGCAGAATGTTGATGCCTCAGTTCCGAATTTTTGTTCACTTTGTTCAATGTACAAACTAATTCCTGTAAACGTTCCTTCAGTCTAGCTTCTCTACCTAACGCCTCTATCAATTCGGATTCCATACCCTCGCTTTCATTATCGCTCATACCACGGTCCTGGAAGAATTTTATGTATTATCCCCAAAGCGACGGATCACGAATACGATTAATTTCTTACTTTATTGGTGGCCATTGCCAGCATGGCCTCCGTATCGCTAAGTTGGCCCTGGAGATGTTCTATGGCCGCGTGTTGTGCCCCGATTTGTGTTTCTCGTGCGTTCAACTTTAATTCTATGGTAGCACGCTCTTTTTCTAGGAGGAACACCCTCGCCCGTAATTCCGCTTTATCTTCCCGCATAGCCATCAATTCCTATGCGTACGATTTTTGTTTTGCGCGTACTCTTCACTAGAATTTTAACCCTTTGCGAACCGTTGCCGTTACACGGGAATCATAAAATACGCTTTTGATGTTAAATCGGATTTCTAAATTGAATTTTGATCCGACGGGCAGCCAGGGCAGACTCACCGATGTTGCCGGTCAGCAAAGGGTTAAACTTCAAAATTTTGAAAAAAGTACAAAAAACGAACCTGCATAAGCACAGCGGTCTCTAAGTCCAATTTTCTAGTTTCGGCAAGGGAAAGCGTATCTTTTGTGTTTAAGGGCTCGGCGTGAACGCTCTCCAATTCCACCGCCGTCGATCTCACCATAGCGCGCTCTCCTTTCAATTTGCTTATGTGCCTTCGAAGACGTTGCTCGTCCTCGACGCACCACGTTACTTCCGATCTACGAAAATCAAAACGAACCGGAAATCGTACGGATAACGATGACTCTTAAAAAAATACACCGACGGGCAATACGTACTCGTCCGACAAAATTATACTATCCTCCCACGGTGCGCTCAGAATGTTCGAGCAATCGTTTTCGAGCTTATTCAACACGTGATACGCTACATTCTCAGCTGCTCTTCTGTTATCGATCGTGATATTATTTCTATCCGTGGAGAGAGCAATTTCGCTTTCCAACAGTGCTACGAGAACGTCGTAAGCTTCGATCGCGCGATCGCTAAAGGAGAGAGCCAATCGCAACGCTGTCGCGTTCGATTCATACTTTCCGACGAGAAGGCTTAATCTAAAATCAACGAAATCAATTTTATATACGGAACTTTTCATCGCTATTGTTCGTACAGGCCATAAATTCTCATGCTCCTTTGCCGTAAAGAAAGTAGGGTGAAAAACGATACCTGTCGCACTGCGCTTTACTTTCGTGCAACGTGAGCGCGAGTACCGCATTATTAGCTCGCGCGTGTTCGAGCCTACTGTTCAACCTTTCCGTTTCAACCTCGAATTGTTCTTCGGATCCGTACAGCTCTTGAAGATTCGACTGCTCCAATAGATCGGACACCAAGTGCTCGGCCACCATCGTGGAGCATACCTAAAGTATGACACTTAATGTACACGATGCATACGAAACTGGGTCGTGCATTTTATTTCTACGCGGAAAATATGAAGTCAAAAAATGATGTTCGAGCGTGTTATAATAATTTCGTGGCCTCCAATGGTTTGTAAATCAAGACTTTTCAAATTCGATAGTTATCTTCAATTTAATAAAAGCAGCGGGATGATCATATTTTTTTCTGGGGATCGGATCCATGTCTTTCGCAGGAAAAAGCTTTCAACCAATTCTGTTCTCGCGTAAAGAGAAAAGCACGCGCAACGGTATGATACAGTACCCCGAGGTTGGTAATATCGGGTCCTGTGATGTGCCTCTCGTCCGTCCTCCTGAGTCTCACCCTCTCGGCCATTTTAAGAACCGGAGCTTCCTCCCTCGTTACGTTCTTTGTCGGCGGTGTCTGTAGGGGTGGCAAGAGAGGCGAGCAAGGTGCGCTCAAAGGTTCCGGCGAGCTGGTGTTGCCTCTTGTCTGCGGGAATCAAAGGAGCACCAGGAAACGTTACATCGGGGGAGGGTTGATAAACATTTTTGCGAAAGTGTTGGCTGTTTCGAGGGACAAGAGAAATATGCGGTAATGATCCAAACGATTTGTCAACAATATAAAAGTGCAATGAAGTGAGCACGACGCGAAGCGTCAGTCGATGGAAAGAATAATTAGAATTCCAGATGAAACGGTACTCGGCAGTCTCTGACGGGGATATCATTACTCGTGCATCAATAACTGCTGCAAACCAATCGTTACGGTAAATTATTTATTATCGTAAATAGTGTATCGTTACGGCAAATTGCTATGGTAACGTTAACCGCCATAAAACAACCGCGCATCGCGTTGCTACTTACTCTGAGCTCTCTACGAGGTGATTCACTGCCAGTGGTTTGCCTTTGGTTGTTAGCCTGATTCCTGTAATTGCCTAGCTGAGTCTCCAGACTGGTAATTTCTGCTCTGAGGGCGGTGACTTCTTCCTGGAGCGTCGCGACGGCGACGCTCTGGCAGGAGGCAGCTTGCTGAGCCGGCTCCGGAGTGGGTAACGCCGCGGGACTGTCCAGTTGTTCTCTGCCATTCTATCGGTCAAAGCATCGTTGAGAATCGAAACGCTAGTCGCGTAAATGTTACGGGATCAGCGAGGCGTTTAGTTTCAAAGATCATCTTTATTCTTTTGTCGGGTGCAGCGTTGTACCTTACGATCGCAAACATCCCCTTTTACAATCGTAATTTAATTTGGGGAGAATTCAACACCGTTGTGATACGAAACTTTGGAAGTTTTGCACCTGCCGTGAACTCTCGAAAACCCAATGGATCGAAGGTACACAAACGCTGTATCGTGACTGGTTAGCGAAGCTGGGGAACGTTTCCAATACTTGCCACCCTAGTAGTTCCAAGCAAATTAAATTACTCAATTCTACGAGGGCTTCGGAAAAACGTTCCCTCCGACGGAAGGAACACGGTGAATCGATAAGAAAAGCTTGGTATTGCCGCGGGAAAATGGTTTTTCCGGCGTATACAATTACGGAGAGAAATTCATTTATACACGACCGAGAAAATTGTTTCGGTACATTTGAGCGATGCTTGAGGTACCTCGGCAACACGGGGCTCAATATCCTCGCAGCAGCTGGAATCGGCATCGCCCAAGGTACGATCTCCGTCTCCTTGGTTGTCTCCGCCACCCTCGCTCTCCTCAACCGGATTCGTGATCGATCCCTCCGCATCTCTGCTCGTCTCAATTTCTGTGGATCGCGAGGAAAAAGGTGCTCGTGAATCTTAACAAGTCTAGAATTATAAGTATGACATAAGAATCAAAACTATTCGGACAGAGGTACCCATTTATATTTTAATCAAACGTTTCTTATATCTGTCTTATACGAGTGAACCAGAAAACTGGTAATCCTCCTCGAATTTCATAACTCATCCACGATACAAAAAACATTTCGCGTCGACTGTGCAAAACTAAAAAACGAGGTGCGAATGTTAAAAAAAAGATCTTTAAGGTATATCGGCCACAGGTACTTCAATCTCTTACGGAAAGTTATGCGGCAACGATTAATCACTGTTTAGGTCGAACTTTTAATGAGCTATAGACTGAAATAAATAATACAAAAGTTAATTGGCATTATGTTCTGGTCGTAAAGAGACGAATTAATACAACAGGAAAAAGAAGGGAACAATTGAACTATAAACTACTAAAACCATGGATTGCCGTAGTATTTTCTAAAAAAGATTTAACCCCCCGCGACTTTAAACGTTATTCCAATAGTTTAAAAGCAAGATTGATCTTTAGAATCGTCGCAGCGATCTCCGTGTCAATCACGCGATGACAGGCACGATCAACTTGAAATCGTTGATCCAACGACTCTTCCCCCTCTTAGGTTCGCGATCTCGGACTCGCTTATGCCTCACCTGACTCATCCTCCTCGGCAATTACGGTAGCGCGATGCCTCTCGAGCTGCCTGCCGAGCTCGGCGATGACGGAATGCAACTCGGTGAGCCTCTCCTCGTGCCTCGCAGCTTGCTGCTCTGCCCTTTGCTCCGCTCTGGCTGCTTGCACCTCTGCTCTTACCAGAGCAGCTTCGGCAGCTTCCCTCGCGCGAGTAGCAGCCACCAACCTTGAATTCAGCTCGGCGACCTCGGACCGGAGCGAGGAGAGCGCAGCGGCGTGGAGCTGGAAGACGAAGTCATCCGAACGGTGATTGATCGGTTGACAGCCGGGAGAGAAAGTTTTAATTGCGACATCGCTCCTCGCCGCGTCGCGCCGCGCCGGCGAGGAGACGCATCGTCTCGTATGGATTTTCGGCTTTCGAAACTCGATATCGCGCCCGCTTCTTTCTCTCTTTTTCAATTTACTCGTCCCCATGGCTCGTTGCGCCAATTTTCGGAAACCCAGAATATGTCGGGACAAAGGATTCCTGATTAATCGTTTTATTAATCACGATCCATCGTCGATGTTGTTGCGATCGATGTAATGCGATCCGTAATTAGAGACGTTTCGTATTGATTACTTCAATGCGGAACTTAAGGTACTCGAATATTTCGATTTAAAATATTCTAGCTGCGTATGGATGCGTATTTACTTCACGTTCGAAGGATGACTTTAGGTCAAATTCGATTTTTCGAGCCTTCCTCTGACGCAATTACGAGCGTCAACTATGTTGTCGGACAATGTACATAAATTAGCCAAGGACAAATGAATATCACGAGTGATTTACGGATAAAAAATATAGAACTCCTAATCTACGAGGATCTTGGCGTTCCCGGAAATATCAGTCTCGCATCTGTCATTAATCTTTCCATCCATCATCGTATCAGTGTGTTTTCCGAGCGTTGGTCGGAAAATTGTAATTTAAAATCTCCACCGTTGGTTCTCCTCGAATAATCCCGACGTTGTTACTAATATCCCGATTCCCGAGGATCGTCCTCCTTATTAACGCCGATCCTCATTAAATCTCTCGCATTCGCGAGATTTCAGGCTCGAGCGTGAAAGATACGACAAAAAAGGTGTGCAGGTGCGAATGCGTGTTTACGCATCGCCCAGAGTGTCCTTCGCGGGAGCAACCGCGCGTGACGGACGTTACGAAACGACGCGACGGCTCGCTAATGATACCTGGCCACGTGACAACGACGAGATAAAGAGTGGAAATAAAAAAAGGAAAAAGCGTAGGGACGCACGTACATATAAGAATCGCGCCTCGTCATCGGGAAGCGTCATTCGCGTGTCGCTCGTCTTCGCAAAAAGGAAGCTGCGTCGAGTGTCGAATTTCTCTACCGGTTGACGACAGGTGAACCGTTTATCATTGAATACGAGACAAATTAATCTCCGAAAACTGCTCAAGCCTATCGCGCCTAACCCTCAATCACGTCTCGTTCCGATATTTGCAGAAGGACGTTACGAAAAATGAAGCTGCTCCTCGTTCTGGCGATCGTCCTGACGGTGTACGTCGCGACGTCCACGGCACAGGACGACTACATACATTTGCCAGGGAAATCCTGCGCGGATGCGCCATCCTGCCCGGATAACAGGCCCTGTGTGATGGCGCCACCACGTTGCAACTCCGGTACTTGCGGCAAGGCACCTGTACCCACCTGTGGTCGCAAAGCTTCGTGAACGATCGGCCGCTTCGCGCAAAATGCAAACGCATTCACCAGTTGGATATTGCTAATTAATCATCTTCAATTTCAATGATAACAGTGTGAACGTAGAATTTAGATCGTCGCTCCAGTCAAAATAAATTTGTTTTTTCTCTCACGCGCTCGTGGATGACTCCTTTCAACCGTGCCGTGTCGCTCGTGCTAAACGCGCGCCGTACTTTAACGGAATTCTTCGTAACGCGGGTAATTAAAAATAATCCAGAATGCTTCTGGGAACGTTTGCCGATGTACACGGCACGGATTTAAACAGAGACCTCGGTGAGTCACAACTCGGATTATCATCGTGTGCGGAGTGAAATTTTTCAAGTCAGGTAGGCGCATTTAATATTTCGCTCAACCGCATCAACCGGTCGGTAATTCGAGACGTAATTAGAGGAGCGCCGACCATTCATCTTTTAATTCCGAATGATTCTGAAAACGTTTGCCAGCGCCCGGCGACCTCGATAACTCGTGTACCGCTAAGCGGCATTAATTTTCGTCATTTCTGCCATTAAGCCTTCGACTTTATTGCGTAATTACAGCTTCGCGATGCAATCGCGAGGAAAGCGTCGGTAAAGTACACCTTCTCGACACAAATTCCTCGTAATGACTCACGGTACGATTAACAAAGACAGGTCGGACTGCCGCGCCGTCGTTCCGGACATTCGCCCGTTTCGTATTCTTTTCGCTGCCCTTTTTTTTTCCTCTTTCCGTTTCTATCACTCACGCACGCGCCTTCGAAGGAACGAATTCGACCGAATTTCTCTCGAGACGTTCGTGGACTCGCCTGGAAGTAGTGGACGTCGTAAAGTGATACCGGAAATTGCGGTAAAGTGGTGCAAAGCCCGCGACGAGGGTGAGCAAAGAGACTCGTCGGCTTTTCCGTGCCCAATACACGATACCTCGTTCGGTCCACATAGGACGGAGTTTATTTTATCTTGCGCGAAATTACTTTGAAAGTAACTCGATAAGCTTGTCTACGATGGGCGAAGGGCATTCGATCGTGCGGCAAGAGGAAATGTAGGCTCGTCGATCGTTTTTCCGTAAGCGAGTTTCGCTGACGGTAATATTATACGCCGAGTAAAAAGTACACGCAATAATATATTATTACGAGGATGATATGCCCTATGAGACGCGCTCGTTAAAACCGGTACTCGACATTTTTTGCCGATATTAAAATTGACGAGCAACGATCTTTGTACGCTCGTGTTCGGGGTAAGCGTTTGTATTTCATTAATATCTCACGCGCCGAAGTTTTGATTATCTCCGCCATGGGAGTTTTCTTTAGGACTGCGAACCTTTTGGATCAAAGGGAGTCAAAGGCCCTTCGGTACTAATTTCGGCGGACACTGACAGCGCTCTCGCGCTCTCGAGCGCTGAATTCAAGAAAGGACTTTGATTCCTTTTCAAAGGGGTATCCTTTAATCCTTTCGCCTTCCGCAAAAGACCGGAAGCTCTTTAGTCTCTCGACGAGAACCGGGTAATCAGAGCACTTTTCCACCATTCGTCGTGTCAACAAAAAAACAAGAAGAAAAACATGGGTACTCGGTGCAACGAATGAGAATCGGGCACTTGAATGCGCATTGCGACCAATTATTTTACCGCTTGAAAAGTTGTATGCACACACGCGTACAGTGAGCGACAAAAATATACGCCCATTGCGCGCATCAACCTCGCGAGATAATTCTGTCATTATTAATACTCGTGGGTCTATACGATCGTTTGTACAATCTCACATTTATGCAACTTTATTGCCTCTGACGCGTTGCTTTGACTCAATGAAACAATCACGATCGAAGGTGACACGGGCGACGGACGAATACCTTTGCGCTTCACCAGTGTGTGTACGCGTAATAATCGGAAGAAACGTGACGAAGAGCCTGACGCGAAGAAGACACGTAAACGCGGTTGAATACGAGTACGAAGTATCACGTGACAGAATATTACGGGCACCGAGGGTAACGCAACACCGCAGCATCCAGGCAGATAGACGTCGCGTATAATGCATTTCCAGCTGTCAATCGTTCAGGCGCAATCCGTGACGCAACGATGCATCGATAGCCCCGATGGGAGGAAAGAAAAAAAAAAATGCATTTCTATTGCGCAACGGTCGTTGCATAACGCGCGATGGGATGCCGCGTCGTTGATCCTGATAAAGAAAACTGAACGGACAATGTTTCAGAGTTTATTAGAAATGGTCAATGCGAAAGAGGGAGAGAGAGAGAGAGGGAGGGAGGAAAAAAAAACAAACAAAAAGGTGATCGAAAGGCGGAAAGCTTTAACGAGAAAATTATACGCGTCGCTCGCATGGAGTTGCTCGCGCTAATGTAAGCGTAATTCCTTCGCCATAAATTTATTAATCAACGCGTCCTGTTTGTACAATGAGAATAAACGAATAGGACGATCGCGAAGGTTCTTTCGATTTCTTCACTTCTTTTTTTCCTTGCAAAGGTAAAGCGTCGTTTGAAAAGCGACGCGACAGCGCGCGCTGCGCACACATCGGCAAAATATTGTCGGGCTGACGTATCGTTGGACGTATAAAAGGAACAGCTGTGCCGGGGCTGCTCGTGTACGAGCGTAATCTACTGTGCAGACTGGCACTGCAAAAAAGTTTCATTCAAAAGCAGGACATGAAAGCCAATTGCAAGGTAGCCGGTTCCGATTAAAAATGTACAGCTGGGTTCGCAACGTCAATGCAAAAAAAAGAAAAAAGAAAAAGAGAACTGGACGCGGGTTCGACGGAATTCGTATCGGTTATGATCGTGGTAAAAGAGATAAATGATTTTCTAATATTCCTCTTCGAATATGAATGTTTGTTTAGCAGTAAAATGCGTTCCGGGTTAGACATTATTTACCTTTCGTTCTCGTTGTGGGTAGAACGCTCAGTTTCGTAAAACGTGCGTGCACTTTGAACGGTGTGAAGAATATATGTATGCTCACGGTTACGAAAGTGGTCCAAGTCATACTTTCTTTTCTTTCGTTTTAAAAACACATTATCTGATTTTAAAGAATGTGACGCAAAATAATTGAGTCCTTTTTAATTTTTTCACTTAGACCACTTTCATAATCAAGTGCACAATATCAGAAACATTTGGAATCAAGAACATCATAATTTCATGATTCAGATTTGTCGTGTTTTCTGGTACCATCGAGGAACAAACTTTACGTTTGCAGTATCATCGCGCGCCAAGGCTGGTCGACCAAAAACCATGTCGTTATGATCCTTGCGTAACCAGAATGAGACCTCGTGGTAATCCGTTTAAAGGCCGGGAGACGATGCACTTTTGGAACCCACAAAACTTCTCGGTCAAGTCGTTACGATCCCTTTTCTTTCCTTTTATACTCCTGTCAAAAGGGAAGAGCAACCTTGTTCCTTTTTGATTCGCCGATCAGTCGGGTAGAGGAGAGCCGACGAAGAAGAACAAGGTAAAGGGAGTATCCCGCCCTTTGTTCGACACGCTCCTTTTGTGACGTTGGGACAAAAGGGCTAACCCGTAGACACGTCTATTCTACGTGGCGCGAGGACGTTGCCCGTAAAATGGTAACCCTTCTTCCGTATGCTACGTGAGGACCTCTTCAACGTTATCTCGCCGACGTAACTAATCCGGGAGCGGACAATGAAGTTTTCAAAGATAGGTCCCGCGAATGGTACGACGGAGACAGATCGGAATAATTAGTTAACATAGTTAAGACTGCGGGGCAAGAACACCTGGATTAACTTTAACGCAATGCCCGTGGGGGAGTTGTTAAAAGTATGGAGGTAATCAAATCTAGGATCCATTAAACGTTCATTTCGTTTGGTGATTTTCGTGGGTCTTGCGTTTATTTCATTTGATTACAAGATAGATCCTGCGAAGGTACGGCGGGGACAGATCGGGATAATTAGTCAAGACAGTGAAGATTGCTAGGTAAGAACACCTGGAAAATTTTAACGCGATGCCCTGGGGGAGGTTGTTAAAAGTATCAACGTAATCGACCGTACGATTCATTACTCGTTCATTTCGTTTGCCCGTGATTTTCGTGGGTATTACGTTTACTTAATTTTATTACAAGATCGAAGTACTCGCTGGTACCCACTCGTAAAGCGGTAGGGGAGGACAAACGAGATTAGGGTGAGCGGACTAAAGTTTACTTGAAATTTCTCAGCCCGATCGATCGCACGGTCGGTTACACCGGGAGCTCTATTTCCGTCGGATTAAAGTTTAAAGGGTGGCAGTCGATTTTGCGCGAGCTTGCTAAGAGACAGGTAGACAGACAGGTAAAGAGGGAGGGGCGGGGAGAGGGAGGAGGAAATTGAGAGAACGATGGACGGATGCATAGAAACAGGCAAATGGAGAGAGAGAGAGAGGGAGGGAGGGGAGGGAGAGAGAAATGGTAGATATAAAAAGGGGGAGAGGATATTGGACGAGCGGGGAGGAGAGACACGAGAGTGAAAGAGGTAAATGGAAAAGTACTGAGAGAAAACGGAAGAGATGGGAGAATCGAAAATGAGAGAATGGGTGGGGGGGGGGGTGTGTGGGTGCGAGGGACAGTCTAAACGGGATGGGAAGAAAACGAGAAGGCGAGGAGGATGAAAAATGAACGAGAGGCCCGAGAATGGGTATCGCGACGAGATGAGGGAAAAGGAGAGTCGGAGGAGAAAAGAGCGAAACCGCCGCACCCGTTCCTGAGAGACGACAATCCCCTCTCCCTCACTCTCATTCTCAGTCTCTCCGCGAGCCTACGTCGACGGCTTTTGAATCGACCACGACAGCGGCAAAAATTACGGAACTCCATTATCGGGTTCCGGAATTCTCCGCCTCCAACGCAGCCTTGTTCTGCTTTTCACTAACGCGCTCTCGGCGATGTGCCATCGAACCCCTCTGGCTCTCTCTCTCTTTCTCTCTCTGGGGGGTGAATACCCTCCACCCCCGCCCCCACCACGGAATATCGATGCGATGGGAATTTGAAAATTATCATTACGTTTAAAGAAGATGGCGGTCTTTATTCCGCGAGACTGGGTTGAATTCTCGTCTGACTACGAAAGTGGATTCCACTCGATAAAGAGAGGAGCAGCGATGTCGTGTAAAAAAAATCAAAGCAGGTTCGAGCTGTAACTATAATTAGCGGGGAAACCTCGCGTTGGACACAAAGTATTAATGAGTCCGGCGAGGGTACCGAAGCTTTATTGCTTCCTCGTTAACTCTGATTGGGCGTTTAAGTTATACTTCGGCACGTACCGTTGTTAAATCCAACGTCGTACGGAGAGATTAACGAGAAGGTCAAGCGTCTAAATTAAGACGACGTTCAGAGGCGAAGGAGATTAAGTCTTCATCTTGGAACAAGGCGATATTGGCGAGACAGGGAGGAGATAAATGCCAAATACAGACGCGAATAATTATTAATAAATAATATCGTCTGAAAGGTGAATTGATTCGCGCGATGTGTCATCGGTGTTTTCCATCGTTCGTGGAATAATAAACATTGCGAGAGGTTCTTGATTGGAAAATTTTCTTATACTCGTCATACCGTTCGAAGAGTTTCTACCAACAACGAGAACGAACGGTAAATAATTTCTGACGCGCAACGCATTTAACATTCACGCAAATTCCAACGTACCATTTCGACACGCTACCGCTCTCGGGTTAAAGAATCATTTCGAGCAGATCGATGTTGCTTTATTCACGAGCAAACCCAATAACGAAGATCCCTGAAACTGAACAATTTCCAACGCGTAACGCATTTTACCCCGACGCAAATTCCAGCGTAGCGTTTCTATACGCTACCGCTGTCGAGTATAAATAAACAATTGGAACTATTCCGAGCAAATCCAACAACGAAGATCCCTGAAACTAAATCATAATTTCTAACCCGCAAGGCGTTTGACCTCGAGGCGAATACCGGACGTGGCGCTACCCCGCCCTCGAGTTAAAGAAACAATTGAAATGATTTCAAGCGAATCCAATAACGCGGATCTCTCAAGACGTTTCAAAAGCTTTCAGACTTACGGCGTCCTGCTTCTCGGCGTTGCTAACCCCGACCTGTATAGGCACGGTCTTATCGGAGGTACGATCGCCGGGACAGCAGAGCCAGGATCTGGACCTAGTCAACGCTTTCGGTTCCTCCTCCTCGTCCTCGACGTCCTCCTCGGTGGTGGCGCAGTGCACGTAAACCAGGTCGTCCCGTCGCGGCGCCTCCAGGATTTCTTTGCACATGGGCCCGGTGACATGGTGATTCGGTTGCGCCGAGTGCCTCGCCGGTTGCTGACAATGCTGCTGATGTTGCACCTGCATTCGTTGCCGGTGCAAACGGTCCGCGTAGTAACCTGGCTCCGCGGAGCCATTGTTTACGGCCACCGTGAAGCCCGCCACGTTGTCCCCTTGATTCCCTTTTAATTCGAGCGCGGCAGAGGATCGTTCATCGCGTCACCGCTTGGCGCGGTCGTGATTTTCTTCTGGTATCTGTTTTATCTCTCTCGCTCGCTCTCTCTTTCTCTCACTATCTCCTCGTCACGTTCTTTTTTTCTGTGTTATATATATATATATATATATATATATATGTATACGTATAAAGCACCGGGGAGTAGTATCGTTACGGATCACCGGCCGATCGATCGGAAGAAGTTTTTCACGCGTCGTCGAACGGACTGCTCGACACGGTTATTGTACCCGGATTCTTTCTCCCTTTTTTTTTTTATTGTCTTTTCTTTCGATCCCGTGCCCACACCCAGAAGCGTTTATCCGATAGTTCCTCCGTCACGCTCGGTTAAGCGAAGTAACGCGCGGATCGGCGCGATCGAACGACAGGACTGGCGAGAAGATACTGCGATAGTGCGGTAATCGGTAATGTGACGCGGATACGATATATCCGCGATATCCACGGAATTCCATTATCCGGGGGAACGAATTTTTCCCCATTTCCCGCGCCACGCGTTCGTTGTACTCTTTTTCTTTTTCCCACCCGTGAAATTCGGCGCGGTAAATCGGTAACGATTTTGGCGTTGAAATGGCGAAGGGAAATGATGGAAAAGCTCGAGCTGCGGGGACGTTTAATGGCATGAGATTTGCGGATTGAAGTTTGTACATTTTCAACGTATTTAACGAGCATGCCGTTCCAAGTGCTCGTTAACCCGTCATTAGTGGCCCGGTCAACGGTGGTCTTCGATGTTTTCCCCCGCGAACGTTCGTTAGCGTTTTCGCGACACCCGGGAGTAGCCAACGATTCGTGGCATCGGCTCGATTCGTAAATAGAAACGGCGGTCAATATTTAGAAAGTTTGATCGGCATTTTCGTTTTCGACTCGCGCGTACAGCGAGCGCGAAAATCTTGTTGCGCTTGATCGCCCTAAATATTTTCTATCGGATTCCTCAGATTTTTTAAGAAACTCCCTTTAAAACTGATCGATAAAAACAATTTGTTATTAATCCGTTACGTATCGTACGCTGTATCCGGCGATGCGGCTCGTACGCCCTACAATAGATGTTTAATTTAAAAAATTGCAACTCAGGAGAGAGCGAATCGCAGAAAAACGAAAGATCCCGCGATAAACGACGTTTTAATAATCACGATTGCTTTTTCCAGCCGATCGAACGAACAACGAGAAAAGCAAAACACATGTAACACACGTTCCACGCTCGATACCTCCCGAGTTCTACGCGCAAATGAAAATAATGAACTCGAACGCAAAGCGAGCGCGAACGAGTTGAGCATCACTGCGAATGTATCTTGCTCTATTCATTACAAGTTTATTAGTGCAACGCGGCCGGAGAGCACTCGTATCTTTTTCATACCGCTCAGGAATCCTACTCGACGTTCCAGCTTTATTGCATCTTTCCACTCGTATTCTAGGCCAACGGGGAAACATTTTGTTCGTGGAAAATCCGGGGAATAAACATCGCGGAAAACTCGACCGGGGGAAGCGTCGGGGTTCTCGAAAAACAACGACGGAGAATGAGGGAGGGGGGGGGGGGGGCACCTAATTTCACCGACGTTTAAGCGTTGTTTTCCCGTACGTTCGAGGTTAGCGCGCGTTGCACGTTGCTTCCTATGGTGGGTAATGGCCGAGGATATACCGCGGGTATAAATCTTTCGGGTGTAAACATATTTGCATATTGTGCGCGCACCGTGCCGCACGGCTGACATAAATCCATCCGTGAAAGGTTGCAGCCCTGCCCGCGGAACGAAGAAGTAGCGTAAGAACGGAGGTTAATATTCGTAACGTATCGAGCGCGCGTGTAAACTGATGTTCCACGCGAGATACTTCATGGAATTTATAGACGGCGGGTAAAAATGGTAAGTCGAGCGTGTCCCCGAGAATAGGTACTTTACTGTTCGCGCATACTTTGCGCTTTTTTTTTATATTAATTCTACGGTAAGTGTATTCGAGGGTCCGAGTGACCGCATTCGGTTCTGATCACTCGATGTCTGACTCGTAGACGCCCCATTCCCTTTTTCGTAGCGTCAATATTGATTGAAAATAATGTCCCGCGATGACGAATAAAACGTACCCCGTATTGGTAAAGAACCAAGTGTACCATTCATAAAGCACTCTAAGAAAAAAACTCCAAAGTGAAGTTTAATAATGTTTAAATAATATAAATTTTTGCTTTTCCCGCGGTCTGAGTGTTAGACTTTCGTTTCGGACATTGATATATAATACAATTAGAATCCCTTTATTGTTAATCGATCGTTCGATGGCCTTTGGCCGTACTGTCGAGCGATCGCGATTCGTAGGACACTAACGCGCGAAATATTAACACCTCCCGCGCACTCGTGATTAAAAGAAACTTAACGTACTTACCGGGCCGTTTGTTCCAGCCCGTGTAAATACCGCGTTCGAAATTGCGCCAACACCGCGCGATCTAATAGAAATCCGAAGTAGCGACAAATTATTATGTTCAACGCGTGACGCAGAGTTGCCCCATTAACACCCACGAGCGGCAAGCTCGGCATGGCGGCCGTAATTGAGTCCACTCGGGTTCTCTACGGCGGTTAGCATAAACTCCTTGATCCAGAAAGATCTTTAATTGGTCTCCCACCGTGTATCGCTTTTCAACGAGATCGGTAGCCGCGGGATGATATACGCGATTCGAAAATGTCGCACGGGCGCCTATGTACGCATCTGCGAAAAAAAAAAATTAATTACTCGCGCGGTAATTGTGCGCGCAAAAAGAGCGGATATGCGTGTATATATATATACTCATTTCACGCGTAACGAGGTCCTTGTTAATGGTAGCAATTAATTCTCCCGTGGGAGACAAATATCTCGCGCGATGCCGGCGATCAAAGTGTTCTAAAGCGAATCGACGATAGCGACGACTGTACGATTATTTGTAAATCTTCTCGTAAGTATCGTCGTACCGGAGGCAACCGCTTTGCGATTCATCGCGAACGGGTTGGCGCGAGAGATAAACGAGAGTTAAAAAGTTGAGAAACCGTCGCGTCGCGTCGGCAGCGCGGCTGGATTAAAACGATCGAGAAGGAGAGGGAATGAAAAAGCGTGTTCTCGAGCGACACGTATTCGCCGTAACTTTCGGAGGGGTTTCGCGGGAATACAAAAATCATCGTCGGTCGGCGTTGAAATTCCGGAATTCCGTGGGGCGGTAATCCGACGGGGTTTCGTATCAGCCGGAAGCCGTGTTAATTAAACGAGTTAATTACTCAAGGTGGCGTAGCCGCGCACCGGTATGCCGGTGAAAACCGCGTTGCACGCGAATTTAGGAGAGATGGCTGGCAACGACTCGCGAGCAGACGCCAATTATGGCGGTTAACGCGGACGCAAGGTGCCGGGGGTACAACTTTTTCTACGTCGGAGTCAACGGGTTGCGAGCGTCTGAGTATGGTTACGGGTCAGCTGCCGCGGTAGGCAGTTGAAAATTAATGATACGTGAAATCGACGGGGGGTCGTGTCCATAATTTAGTTTCAATTAAATCGCTCCCGTATTGGCTTCTGCGCGCATCGTGTACGGGGAAAATTTGTATCGCGAAAAATAATTAACGCTCGCCCGGATCGCCGGTGTACCTACTGGTCTCTCTCGCCTCGGTTTAATCGCCGCGCATGCTTTCACGCGCCACCAGAATACGATATGCCGTGAGCGATTCGAACGAAACAAAATTAAACAAAAATTATAATGAGAACGCGGTTGAGCGCTCGACGTCGGCGACGGTGAGGGGCGGGGGGGGGGGGGGAGGGAGGTGGATTGGATGGAATGCAACGAGTTTGCGAGTTACAACAACGCACGAACGCGCGCGCTTTGCGGATTATAATTGAAACGATAATTAACGAGTACCGGGCGAAAGAGTTGACGAATAAAAAGGAGAGGGTTAGGGAGGAGGTAGCGTTAGGGCGTTGGGTAAATTCTAACAGCTGCGTATCATGCGTGAATGGATTAGCTTATCGCTCTATCGCCGTAACGTATCCAAGGGACATTTACATTATGCTGACGCGGACCCTTTTTTCTTTTCTTCTCCCTCTCACAATATTTTCTCCCCCTCTCTCTCTCTCTCTCTGCCCCCATGTTTCCCTTCGGCCTGCTCTGCCGTATAAACGCAACGCGTATGGGTATCGCGAATCCGTCGGGTTGACTCATTCCGGGCACCGCAAGACGCGACGAGATCTCTATCTCGATTATTAATTAGCTACGCGTGGAGGTCCTAAAAGGGGAAACCTCGCCTTTACAAACGATCGGATACACGGTTCCTATTCTCACGCGCTCGGTACTTACGGGAAATAAACGCGCGATTCCGTGGGGTTGACTCCCGTTTCGATTCAATTTACAGTGAGGCGCATCGATCATCAGCGTACGGAAGGGTTTTTCCTTTTATTTTCCACCACTCTCGCCCCGATTCGCGCCCTTCCATGAAAACCGCGCGCTCTTCGAATAGAAACACTTCATTCGCTTCTAATTAATCCGACGAACTTCGTTATGAAAGGAACGCGACAAAAGTCGACGCACAAAAGTTCTCAAACCGGGGGGCCGCGAAACTGGCGAACGAAAATATAGAAATTAATCTTCACGAGAGCGCGAACGGGGGGTGCGCGGACGGGGATAAATAAAACAATTTTTTTTTTTTTTAAATACCCGCACACGTTTTCGAGCGACGCCTCTCTTTCTTCTTCTTTTTTTTTCTTTTTGTTGCTCCGCAGTAGTAAATGTTAATTCAACCGGGAGTTTCGTGCCGCCTTACGCGGTTTCAGAGGTATGCGCGTCGAATCGCACATGTCCGCCGTTCGCCCGTGGAACGAAAGTGAGCACGAAACGCGCGTAATTGCCGTATGATTCATGCGCGAGGGACGAAGAGGGGGGGGGGGGGAGGGGGGGTGGGAGAGGGGGAGATCATAGGTCAGGGTGGTGGCGAAGCTGGTGGTAGGGAGGTGGTGCGTGGGTGGATATTATATGAGTAATTAGTACGTGAGTGCACGCCGGCACACGCCTGGCACACGTGCAAAACCACGCGAAGCTTAATTCATAGACGCCGGCTGTTGCACGATGATCCACGAGCCGCATTCTCGGTAATTCAATACCGCCAAACATCACGTACTTGCGATGCCCCGACTCGCGTATTTATTAACCGGCTGGTAAAGATGGGGTTACGTACGCGCAGGATTATGGTTTCGAGAACAAAGTTTCTAATAACGAGTCGGTAGCAAACAAAATTCGGACATCGTTAGGTCGGATCGGTAGCTCGTGGTAGTCGTGCATAATTTTATTAGCGACTTCGATGGATTACGTCGCGAATTTAGAAAGTGCGTTACTACGATCGTTATTAATTTAGAAAATCTACAATTTTCATTAGCAATTCCTAATTGGGAACAATTGTAAGTACGATGATTAGGACATTATGCGTTTCGATCGGCGGTTGAGTATAGTCGTGATTTCAATATTTAACAAGCACGATGCGAGAAGCCCACGTACGTTTTCCTCGTAATTGCAAAGCTAGATTAGACGGGATTAATGTACATAGGTTAATTATGGACGCTCTGATTACGAGATTAAGCGAACATGTGTAAGTGGGTCGGCGCGATATCGGGGATGCGTACGTAGATATTCTCAGTTCGAGAAGATACATTTTCCATTCTACTCAATTTTAACTATCGCGCACAATTCCAGTAAAATCCCGACGATGATTTCATCGCTCCGTTAACAGGATCAGAACTTTTGAATGTACAACGCGCAAGAACCATCCAATTAAAATAAATAAACGCGAGAGTACGCGAACGCGGTTCTTACGCGTTTCTCTTCTAAAAAAAAAAAATTATTTCACCCCCGAGCTCACCACCAGCAATTTTGCAATTACGCCAAGTTGGCCTTACGGCACCGCGAGAAAACGCGTCTCCCGAGGAGCGTGTAAGTTCGGGGCATAAAGCTTCCTCATCAACGACACAAAAAGGCCGTCGTTTGACTGAATCACTCAATTTCCGCCGGGCAGGTACTGGTATATCCTCGAGGAGTCACGAGTTTTTCAAAAGGGAAGAAAACGCGAAGGGGTTTACCGTACCCGCGAGCATACGACGAAGGACCGGGCCTGCTTGGTCTCCTGGAAGACGGGGAACGCGGAAGGGATGGCCGGCGAGGAAACTAGTTCGTTAAACTCGTTACTGATCCCTGAAATCGTTGTCTCGGAATGCGCGCGGTGATTTTTGCTCCGACGCGGGAGAGTAACAAAGGCAAGATGGACGCCGAGGGAAGAGAAGGGAGGCCGGAGTCGAAAGAGATACCAAAATTATAAAGGTCACCGTAAGAAAGAACAAAGGAATGCGGCGGAACGGCGAGACGACGAGACGCGGAAGGAACTCGAAGAAACGTACAGGTGACGCTGATTGCGCCCGCAAAGGAGGAGAGATAACGGGTTCGGCTGAGAAATACGTCCCGCGACGTCATACTTTGGAAGCGTACAAATGGTAAAAGTCGAGCGCGTAGCGATAATAGAATTTCGTTCAAAGGGTTCGAGCGAGAAACGCTTGGAGGGAACGTAAAGCGTACTGGAATTGACCTGCTTTTCTATGCGCAACGATCTATATATACGTGGGCGAGATATTCGCGATACACAAATCAAATTCAAGCTTCTACACAAACGCGCTTCACCGTCAAAACTTACGACGGCCGTTTGATTTACACGACTCGAGCACGCTTCGACCAACGATTAGATAAATGCATTTACATCGTTCGCTTGACCCGCATGCAAATGTGTCACCGCATTGCCCGAGCAACGCGTTACGCGCTATGCATCATCGAGTAAACATTGTTACGCTTATAACGCGACGGATCTAAAAATTCGACAAGATACCGCGATAACGTTTGACATTTACGCCGGCAAGGTGCGCTCTTTATTAAACGAACCGTATCTACGTTCGATGATTTCATCGCTCGCACTCTTTCCCAAACTTGAGCTTGTTTAATTAATTAACGTCGAATTACTTTGTTCCGCGCGATGCCTCCTCGCTTAATCGACCGACACTTTACAGATGGCGAGAGAGCTTTTACGTTCTCGGTTAATAAGCGCCTGCAATTACAGAAAAACAATTTTCGAATGGGGTTACTCATCACCCCCGTTACTGACGGAAGGTTAATAATACTAACGTATTGTCTTGACCGTGATCCTTATTCGAATCAATTACTTTTAAAACCGTAATTCATCTAGAGCGTAAGTGTTCCAACGGATCAATATAAATATTATTCCTCCAAGTTACGCGGAATTCTCTTTGAGTAGTAAATTTGAAATCGCTATAAAGTATCGTAATCTAGGGTTAACCGGATCACCGAAGGGTTAACGGACCTTTAACTATTGGACAGTGTGCGCTTTAAAACAAAAGGTTGGCGAACCGTGAGCAAAAGGAATTTGGGTTAATGGTCCAATGCGTGGATAAAGGGTACACGGTTTTTCGGGGTTTCGGTCCAAGATATTGCAGTAGTCGCGACGTTGCTTTAGCCAGACGGAACGACGGACGCTGACTCGCCGAACGGCGCCGTAAAGCCCGATAGGATATTATAACGAACGGCGCGCGAGTTTAATGGAAATTAAATGAATCGCATTGTTTTCCAAAGTGCGCCGGCCATGCAGCGAGCAGCCCTTTCTTTTTGTTTTTGGAAAAGAGCCAACCAACTTTGAGCGTACCGCGCGACAAAAGCGAGTGAGGAGGAAAATGGGAGAGAAACGGCGATGGAGGGGGGAGAGACTCGACGCGTAGGATGCACCGGTCACGGTTCGTGGATTTTCAACTGAAACTTGTATAGCACACGCTTCGTTAAGGTATGCTCTCGAGCTGACTAATAAATTACCGTTAATCCAAGAACATAGCGATACCGGTTAACCGCGGTGGACAAAAAACGTTCCGTACGATATAATTTGTCAATTAAATCTCATTCCAGGATACGTGGTGTTCGCGACTGCTTTAACTCTTACACTGGCGTCGCGTCGTCATAACTGACCCGCTGGATCGATAGAGCTGTAGTGTAACCATCGTCGAGAGAAAAAATTGATTCGAGAAATTGGGAAAAAATTGGTTTGAAGGATTATTTTAAAAATTGATTTGAGGAATTGTTAAAAAATTCATTTTTCAATGCGACTTGAGGACCTCGGAAACCACCTTACGGATGATTTAAAGACAAATACGCAGTTTAGTTCTCGCACTGAGAATACCAGCATCAAAATTGATCCGAGGATATCAATTACGTGGCCGAAAGGAATCAATCGGGGGAGATAATGTAACGCGTAGTAACGCGTAGACTTCCCAATCGATTAACCTACCGAGGTAAAGGCCTAGTTCCGTTTTCCCCATAACTCCGAACAGATATTGTTTAAGACGGAATTCGATATTGTCGGCGCACGATTTACCGTATCATCCTACGCACAGACAGGCGCGTGCATACCGAGAAATCGGTATCGAGCAGCAAGTATCGTCGACTCCTCGAAATTTTCGTAATAAGCCGGGGACTTTCCTTAAGATCCTTGTACCGATACCGTATGGAGCGACCGTAAGTCAAGTCATTAGCTAATGTAAATTGTCACCCGTTAAGGTAAACCAGTGATCGGTGAATAATGGTCTGGTTTCATTAGCTGGTACACGGTTAATGGCCATGTCGTATCGCCTAATTAAACCGGCGAAGTTCGCACGTGACGGATCAACGCGACGCTGGATAAAGTAAAGAGATAATGCTCTCCTCTGCCGGGACGATCGTAAATCCTTAACTCTCTCAGCGATAATGAAAAGCTAGGAAGGGCTTCGCGCACCGGGAAAGCAGGGATTGCGTTTTCAAAACCCGGTGGAGAAAGGATGCGTTTCAAACGTCAAGTGCCTGGTATCGAGTAAAGGGTGTCGCTGGCTCCGGCTCTCGGGGAAAATTATTTTCTTTCGCGGGTAGAATAACGCGGTTGTTTAATTGAATCTCCCTGTAATTATCGGCAGTTCCGCGTTCGAGCGATACGAATTACCGACAGACTGCAAACGTGAATGGAACAGTTTTTTTTTGAGTATTTCGTAAGACGACACGAATTTACGTAAATTGTTGGTAATTCTTATGAATGTAAATGAAAATAATATACCGATGCGAATAGGGTAACGGCAATTTGAATATTCATTCGACGAAACCGGACTTACGAGACTCCCTACGCGCGTTTCGTTTCCTCGAGTCGGTACCTACGACGTACATACGCTTACCCGATGCGTAATAACGCAATTCTATGTATAATAACGAAATTCACGAATGTAAAATTTCTCCGTTGCGTTTATGCGGAGACGCGAAAAAGGTTGTCCTTTTTCGCGAGACGCGTAACGACAGATCAATCCCGTCCCACGTCGGCTATCTATAGAAAGCAATCAGTAGAATTCCATTCCTATTACGCGATATCGGAGAAAGAATTTCGCGAAATACGGAATGCCGGACGGAAGGAAATCGCGAAAGGAGAACACAACGGAGGCGAAATATATGTACGTGGTAGATAACGCCAGTATACCGCAGTGCAATTCACGTTACTCCGCCGTAATTGCTTTTGCATCGATTGTCCTTACGAGGTCGATTGTTCTTCCCCGCGTATGTCTACTCCGGGTGTCCTACAAACTTCCAGTCTCGTGCCACTGCAATTGTCCACCCCCCCCCCCTCCCAACGTGTACTTTCTCCCTGGTTAACATACCAATAAAACCAACAATTTTCTTTTATCGATTATCGCGACTTGGCGATCTTCCGGATTCCCACTTGCGTCTCCATAGCCATGCGAATCGGTGACGCGCACGCGATCAAACGATTAATCGAATCGACTATTTTGTTTACCGATTACCGCGTTATCGCGATGTTCTCCGTTTCGCGTGAGCCGCCCCTCCCCCCCGCACGGGTTGACAAATAAATCGATGACACATAAACTACACTTCTGTACGGCTACCTAAAACGCGATCCTGGTTGAGAACCGACGACGTCGCCGCGGGATACACGTGCGCGAGAAACTTTTCCCAGATATTTCGCCGCAGGATCGGAAAATCCGGAGCACCGTCCGATCGTTGCGACGGGAGAAACGCTCGGTGACAGACTGAGCCACCGATTCTCCCACACCCCGTGTGCGTTTGACGAAGCGCCAGCCGAGGGCGTCCGAAGGATGCCGAGCGTCCCCGAGGCTCGCCGATCTCGCTGCTGCTTGCACCGAATCCTTGCGATATCTCTCTCTTACTTTCTTTCCTCTCCTTCCTTCCTTTCATTCTCTGCCCGCGTATCCCTGACACCCTACACGGCTATTGCACCTGATAAAAGTAATGCAATTGCACCGAGTTGCGCGCAACGCGATCGAACGGTCCCGGGAATTGCTAGATCCCGGATTTTATCTTTCGAACGTAATTTTATCGCGAAGTGTTACGTTTTTATTCCTTTGTGATACCTCGATAGAAAGTTTGGTAACACTCGTCGAAGAAAACGGTGATGGAAAAATATATTATCATTTTCGCTAGTTACATTGAAAATCAATCGTATTAAATCATCTAACCGGTAGGGGTAATACAATTTTAACTCGAGCTATCAAACGTTGAATCGGTTAACGAGCGGGTTTAATAATTCTTTTTTATCGACGAGTATTCGATATAACGAGGCGCGCAGATTTATTTATTAATTGCACCGGTGCGTCGCGCGGATCGAACGCCTTTTAAATATAAGCATCGCGAGATTTACGATTCATCCACGCAGATCCGTTTCGCAGATTCCCGCAATTTATGATTATTCGTACGATACGTACAAACGTTTCATTTTGCAACCGCACCGTGATTTATCGGCTTTATACGACTCCGAGATTCATGGGCGCGAGGATTTATGATCGCTGGAGTACCTTTATAAACCTCCTTATTGAGACAAACTTGCGAGCGTTTACCTCGCGCATCGAGAGTGCGTTATTTATTGGTAGGAAGTGCGAAAATCACCGGCGTGCACGGTGACTAATGACTCTGTTCGATCGCAGAAACGGGAACGGGATTGCGACGAAACGATTCCATTAGGGGCCGAGAATGATTGCCGTTTAAAGTCAAACGGCGAGAGCTCGTACCTGACATAATTACGGGAAAACGCACGGTCATTAAGGGGGGCATTACGCGGGCCCCAAACCCGACGAGAAGTTACGTTACGGATTATTGGAGTAGCCAGGGGAGGGACGCGAAAGTGAAATCGTTGACTCTAGAGTCGCGGGATAATTACGCTCGCGCGTCTGTCGGTTATGGCACTTGACTTTGCGCATCGTGAATCGTCGCGGATACGCTGGACCACGGGTGTACCGTTTGCCAGAGGCCACCGTGAGGTACGCGCGGTACACGGTTACAGGATTAAAGTGACCGATTATCCGATGAATTTATGCGCTCGTCTCGCGAAGCGATCGAGGAAACGGAAAACGATACCCAAGTTCGTCGATCATTGCTACGCGGCCAATGTATTTTTACCCGTGCGTCAAGGATTTTCGCATTAAAACTTTGCGGTTAGGTGGGTAGAAAACTGTCCCACCTCTCGTTTGGTTTTGTATGCGTGATGGAATTTATTTTAACCCACCACGAAAAATTCAAATTACTCATAGTCGTACAGTTTAGTAATTTATTTGACACTATTTCCACTGAAGGTGTCGCGAGATATCTTTTAGAAATTTTCGCTTAAGTAATATCACTACTTTAATCGTCTTTTTTTTCATTTAAATTTTTTACTTTTTCAATAATGGTTGTTAAATCAATTATATGGTATCCCTTTCCTCCAATGTCTTTCTGGTTCGACAATACGTTTTAGTCGAAATAGGTATATGCAAAACTGTAGTGGAAATAGTGTTAAAGTTTATCATTCAGTAGTTATTTCGAATTCCGTGCAACTTTTTTTGAGAGGGTTTTTAATTTCTGTAAAATCGTGTACATCAGAGAGTTAACGGCACGTAACGCGCTTCGCGAACGTTGGATCGCGATCCCTGTCCACCCACCGTAATTGGCAGAAATGGGCATAGTCGCGTAACGGTGCGGAGTCACCGCGATCACAATTAATCGTAATAAGCACCGCTCGGCCTCGGGCTTATTAGGAAACGAAAGTGCTGGCAAATGAATTAAACAACGTTCGATAACAAAAGTCATTTTCTCGCTTTAATTACCGAAACTTCTCGCGTTCGCGTCGTTAAAAGTTTTATAACGCGTAAATTATTAACGACGAGCGAGAGAAAAGTTCTCTAATGTCACCGACGATTCGAACCAAAGAAACTGCGATGACGAGCGACGAAAAAGACGAAAGACTGCCGTTAACGCAAACCGTTTGCAGTTGTATTAGCGCAATTACGCGGATAGGGTTCACCGGGTGTGGCTTCTTAATTAATTTCGCTAATTTCTCAATTAACACGACGTCGTCTTCGGCAACGGGGGAAGAACAGTCAGGGAGAGAGAGTTAGAAACGAAGGGTGTCGCACCATTTCTTACCGTACTAACTTTCCGAGTGACGTTAAAAAAAGATTCGCGGGAATTGGTAAATTTGAATCCCTCACTTCCGGACCGTTTCGAAGGTAAACCCGTACTTTAAATAATCGTCGGCTCGCACCATTTTGAAATAAGAAAATCGACCGTCGACGTATCTTTCCGCTACGAACCCGCCACGACGATACATTAAAAGCGCAGAATTTATAACTGAAGCGCGAGAACCGCTTTTGTCGGGGCGCGCAAAGCTAAATGCAAACTTAAGGAGCCCGTAATAAAGAGACGACTGTACGACGCGTTAATAAAGAAATAAGATTCTGGTAATTGCGGGGACGTCGGGCCTTAGGTATTTGCGCGTTTACGCGCGGGAGCGCGCACACCGCCGCGCCGGCGAGTCGTGGGTACGTCGGTGTGCGTGCGCGTAAAGACGCCCCGGCTTTATTGCTTTCGCGCTGGGAGTGCCGAAGAATTCGTCCCGACGTTCGTAGACGCGAGCAGGGATGAAATTCTCGGGATAGAAGACAGAACGGAAGTAAATATCGTCGGGGTGGAGAGAGGGTGGGAGGGGGGTAGAGGCGTCGCGATAGGAAGTAACGATCGCTGCCCTAGAAAAACATCGTCCGCGTAAAGCTTCGACTCTTTTCTCGGGAAGGAAGACGTCGCGCGTCGTTTGGCCGTCTTGCTGCGGGATATTGGATATTTGTCCGATTAAATGTGACGGATTTTTATTGGCAATTACCGGCTCGTCTTAGGCGACGCGTCGCTGAATAGTCGGATCGTGGGGCCGGCTCGGAACTTTCCATTCGTTTGAATGACGGTCGTGAACTTTAAACATTGTTAGATTTCGACTCTATAATCGTAAGAATTCTAGGAGACGTCGCGAGATGAGTACGGGTGTGCAATGAGATTTTGTCGTTAGTATTTAGTTGGTGACCTTTGTGAGATAAATTCGGGTCGCACTATTTTATTAGTTAGGGTGTTACGACGAGGATGATAGCGATAGAAATTATTTCTAATTGATCCGAAGCTACGAGAAACTCAATTCAAGAAAATGTTGCGTTGGTCGTTAACATGGGTGAATCTGAATTATTCCGACGCCGATGTTTGACACATCTCATTATTTAGACACCGATTATCCGAGGTTTAATTGATAAACGAGTAAACTAATTCGAACGGAATTACGCTTTTCGACATCGAATTATCTCGCAATGAAACGGTAAGCGGGAAGAGAAAACGCCTCTCGCGATGTAAGACCGCGAATAAATTTTGCTCGAATAAAATTATCGATCGCCGACCCCAATAATGTTGGGTAAGAGTTATCAGCTTTCCGGCATAGTATCTCCCTACGATAATAAGATTACACTTTCGATAAGCCATTGTTCCTCCAGAAATCCTCGTCGCATTTTACGACGCACGATCGTGTATCTCGAACGCGTTTACCGCACAGCCGCGGTACCATGTGTAACGCTACCAATACCAATGCCGCTATAATCAAGCTGCTTAATGCAATCCACCCGTATCTCGAATAAGGCGTGTTTCGGTTATCTCGAATCACGCGACCGCGTAACGTTCGAGATCGCAGCGAGTAACCGCGGTGACCCGAAACCCTCTCGAAGATTTTCGAGAATGCGATCCGAGAAGAAAACAAAAACAACCGCGAGAAGGTCGCTTCCGGAGAGATGAAGGCCAATTTCGAATTCTACGAAGACGGATCGATGGGAATCCGCTTTCGAATACATCGACGAAAGTCGGCCAGTTGAAATGGGATCTAACGCGTACATCGAAGCGGATCCCTCGGGATAAACCGGAATATCTGCAAATAACGCGACGAATGCGATTGGAAATACCCGAATGTATCCGCGACGGTACGGTTTCGTCGTGGCGTTGCCAATACCTCTGACCTTCGTAGTCGTGGAAAGTTTTCCGTTAGCTGTGTCGAAGATGTTTACGAGTCGCGAATGGAATCTTCGATCTATTTCCCTAACGCTCAATTTGGCAATTGAGACCCTCGATTCCACGAGTAGTGATATTTCGCGAATACTCAGAGTTGTCTGGCTTTGCAACGAATCATTCATTTTTATTTACAGTTTAGAGGAATATTCCTTTTAAAGTCGCTTACTGTCGAGTTTTCCAGAATCTTTGAGAAACTAGAATTTGAAACGGTAATAAAATACGATTGACGGGAATACTATTAATCGACGGAAAGCTCTAAAACGTATATGTAAGCGTTAAACGCGGATTTTATTAAACGGGGGGAAGTAAGTGCGTGGCAATTAAAATTTCATATGAAAAACTGAATTCAAACGCGGCTATTGTCGTGGAATTTCTACTTTCTCGCGATAAACTTACCGAAACGACGTGCCGTTGAATTAACGCGCACGGCCATTGTCCGTCGCGACGTCGATCGCATCGCTGCGCACCGCGTTTCCGCGCGCTTCACACGCCGTAGCAATTCACCCCTTGCGATTTTCGCGAGGTAACGAAGGGAATTAACGGTAGTGTCATGTTTACCCAACTCCTCCGACACCTCTGGCACCACTATTCCATTTCTATGGAAATTCTCGTGCCTCCGTAACCGACGAGCGTCCGCAAGATCATTCTCGGCGCGCTGCAAAGCGCTTCGCGTGTATGAAAAGTCGACGGAAATTCGCGTTCCCGCGGAAGGTCCGCGTCTTTCTCCGACGATAAAAGCACAACGAGTGGAGACAGACGGTTATCTGGTTTGCGCGGCTGGTACCGGGAGACGGCTCGCAAGCGCAATCATGCAAATTCGCATTACGAGTAGAGAAGATAGCGGATAAGGGGAAAGGTAATCCGAGCTAGCCGTTTGAATTTCAACTTTCGTGCGACGAAGCGCAGACGGTCTTCCGGTTCTTTGGGGACATCGGGGAGACTGCTCCGTAAATTCGTGCAACTGAAATCTTTATCCCAGCCGAGTGAAAGGAAAGCACACGGTAACTCGAGAACGGGCGAGTGACTCTTCTTACATAAATCATAATTTATCATCGATTGCGAGTCGATCCTGAAATTCGTATGCTTCCTGAAAGGTTTCGCGAATCGCGTGGCAGGATTCTGTCGACCTCGCGATATTTCCTCTCTCCTTCGCACTCCTCGCTAAATTACTCGAAACACAAATTAAGATCGCGTTATTCCACTGGATGTGAACTTAAAGCTTCGATCCTCGGCCGCTCGGGAGCGTAAATTACACACCGCGCGACCACTTCTAGAATTTACTACAGGAACCGCGTATTCGGTAATACCAACGGTACTTGTCGCGACGATCTTTTGTTCGGCCTCGGTTGAGCTCGAAAACAGCCCCCGGAGGAGGAGGAGCAGACGCACGGGCGCAAGCCCGCCGGCACGAGAGAATTTTCGTTTTATTTTCTCGGCTCGCCGAGTCAAGATCCCTTTCTTGCCTCCCAAAGTACATACGTATGTACTCTCGGGTCGCTTTGGCCTCGGGTCTCGCGGACTCACCTCCGAACAGCTGGCTAAACGTTTGTGCTCTCGCTTTCTCGCTTTTTCGGTGCGGCAATGCACTACGTAATAACGGTTATTTATAGGCGGTAAATGCAGTGCGCCATTATACGCACCTTCCTTCCGCTCGTCGTATCCTCTCGCCGCGGATACGCGAGGGCAAGAGCGGTAACTCCTCGCCGGGTTTGGAATTCGACCGACCTTTATCTCCCTTTTCTCCTCTCCGCCTCGCGATCCCATCTCTTCCTTCCCGCTCGAGCGCGATGGTCGCGAGTCGAAGTCCGGAGCGTATAGCGTCTCGCGGAGCCCTTTCCGCGTCCCGACGCACAGGATCGTCAGGACGCCCCTCCGGTATGTACGCCCGTTTTGCGAGTCAAATCGCCAGACGAGATAGCGAACGCTTCGCCTCGCTCTGAAAGCGACGTCGATTCGTACCGGATAGCATCGCGGATCGTTTGCATGTCGGTCAATAGGCAACGTTTCGCACAAGATTCGCGTTGGAAACTGCATCGCGCGTGGATCGCACGTATGGATAAGCGTGGAGTTGGCAACGAGACAAGTTTCGCCGGCTGCGAGGGCCCTTTTGCACGTTAGAACGACGCGACCGAGATGCGATTAGGATAAAGAATTACTTCCGCGCTGCCGACAGGATTGTACGCTTTGTATCGTACTCCCGTTAGAGAGCGGGGGTGTAGGTAAAAAAAAAAAATTGTCGTGCTTAAGAATAAAGCGGGCTTTCCCATTAGCGTACGTCAAAGCGATTTTCATTTAATCGCCATTAGTCGGCTCGAAATGAGGCTGAGAAGGGAAACGATGCTCGGTTCGAGGGATCGATCCTTCGAGGCACAGGATATTTATCTTCCTTCGATCGCGATTATCGAAGGTTAGAAAATGACAACGCTGTAAAAATGAAATTTTGTTGAAAGTATATTACATCGTACATCACGATGCTCCGAAAGATTATGGAAAGTTTATGAGAAGCAGATAAGAAAATGGCGAGTCGATCATCGATCGAGGGATCGATCCTTCGAAGCACAGGATCTCTATCACTTCCTTCGATCACGAGTACCGACGGCTAAGAAAATCACACCGCTATGAAAATGCAATTTTGTTGAAAGTACTTGTTGTACACCTTATAAACTGAAAAGAAAGCCATCATCGATTGAGCTGAATCTAGGACGAGTCTCGACGAGGCTCAGAATTTTGCGATTTATCCCGTGTAGATAATCGAGCGATCGATTTCCGCGCATACCTACGGTATCACGCTACATCGATGCGACCGTCATGCTAATTACGGCAGGCCAGGAAATTCCTCCGGTCCGCGGAATTGAGGCGGAGGTGGTATCGAATGGTGGACGGGGGTAAGAGCGAACGAGGAAGCTGAAAGCGGGGCGCGTTTTCGCGGTAAAAGAAGCTAGTTGCCGGCATTCGAGGGTAATTTGCACTTGGCAGTTTCACGCTGCGGCAGGGTTCTATAGTACGGAACCACTCGAAAACCTTTCTTTCCTTTTTCCGCTTTTCCTGCTTTCTCGAGTATGTACGACCGGAACGCGACGCGGAGGGCGTCGCGTGGCCGGAGGGGATAGATCTTTCCAGGGGGGGGGTAAAGGAACACGGGTATTCAGCGCGCCCTTTCGAGTTACGCTCGCCAAGTTTGGGAATCAACTTTGGAATAAATGACGCGTGGAAATCAACGACAAAAACGATCATTTTTGTCGTTATAAAACCGAGGGATCTTACCCGTTGTTATTTTTCACCGTTTATCCCGGATTCAACGATGTTGAACAATCGTCATCGATTAATCTTCTAATTAGAGAAGAGCAAAGGTTCCCTTTTAACTTTAACAGGGAACGCTCGTTTGTCGCGGACGCACTCGAAGCCCATTCGGCGCAGCGCAGCTACGGAATACTAACTTTTAATCAATTGCGACTTACCTTGTTTGCCAGGTCTAGCATATTTCCGGTTCCTCCGGCGGCGGCCTCTACTAGCTTCTGAAGTGTGTGAGGTTCCGGGGAGAGATCCCGCGCTCCGCTATCAAACTCCCAACTTTCATGTCGTCCAGACACCGTACCTGAACAGCCGGGAAACCGTGCGACAAATCAGCCAACTATTCCAATTAACGAGTTTTAATTTGAATTTAAAATACGTTGATTCTTATGGAGCTGGTCTCGATCGCGACGGAACTTCGCGTCACGTAGGCAGAAACGTTTTACCGGATAAGCTATCCAACATCGGTTGTTTCGTATTTAACGGAGCGACGCGTTTCACGCGCGAGTAGAAATGGAAATTTGCGCACGGACGTGCATAATTCTCATTTCCTATTCGTCCATCAATCTCCTATTTACCCGAAAGCACGTTGATGCGCTGGATTTACTCGGTGAGCCACCACGTACCGTCGATTAAGTTCTAATTAATCGCTGCACTGTATCATTTATACCGAACGTGATGCTCTGGCTCTGTGCAATTCGTCATCGCGCCGTAATCGAGAATAAAAGATTAAACAAAAATTAAGAAAGGTCGTATTGAATTTTACGGTACATGGCTGTGCACTTCGAATTAACTACGGAGTTTTGCCAATTATTCGTGATTCTGTAAACCTTCGTCTTTAAAATGCACCAAGTTGCAATCGAAATGGACGAAAAATTCTAAACGGTAGAACTTTTTCCAAACGAAACGAGTCTCGTCAATCTCCGTTGGTAAACAAAAATCGTTTCGTCCACAATTTTGTAGGTAGTTCGATTAAAAAGAAAAAAATGACATTTGTAGGATCGTGCGAAAAGTGGAAAAAAGAAGTAAACGGGAACGAAACTCACCGAGACTGTTGTCGCTGCTGGTAGGCAGATATTCCGGTGTGTGGGTGTGATGCGGACTCGTTCTGTGCTTCCCGGACCTGAGAGCCTCGATTTCCGGTCTCAGAGCCAAACGCCGTCTCAGGAACTCTTGATAGGAAATGCGACCGTGCTCGTCCGCCCCCAATTCCCTCATTAACTCCTCCACCGAATTTTCGAGATTTAATTCTCTGCATACCGTCAGCAAGTCCTGACTGAAATACGAATTGAAACAATTGTTAGTTAAGAGGTAGGAACTCAACGAAGTCTTATTCAGAGAATGGCGACCACGAACGAGTGTGCAATTCCAATTTACCGATTGCTGGAGCGTTTCGTTAAAGCTACGAGACTTTCATGTTGAATTCATGGAATCGGCAAAATTGCAACCGGATAAACGTATGTTCTTAAAGCGAAGAATCAAATTTTCGATTAGTCCGTTTACCCGCGCTATTCTTAGCAACAATTTATCAACGTTTGGATAATTGTTCCGTCCTATCGAACGTTTACCGCGCGGCGCATTCTTCCGCGTTCGGGCGATTATATATCGAGTGGAACGTGTATTGTAAGAGCTATCCTACTTATGAATAATTTATTCCCTGAATAATTCATAGATCAGAGATTGCGCGCAAGTTGGGTTCTCGATACTCCCAACCAAAATTCTCTAACTTTCACCGAGAAACCGAGCGGGGCTCCATCGCTATGCCCTTAAAATTCCTCATTGCCGGTCATCCGGTTAATTAAAATTGTCAGGTATAAAACGTTTCTCCTCGTTCCTCCCGCGACTGCGACAAAATAGCTCGGTACTATCGTCACCGTCGTTTCTCTTCATTTTCGCGGCCGTCGCGACGACTAAGAATCGACTTAATCG
Source organism: Pemphredon lugubris (assembly GCA_933228935.1). NCBI lineage: Eukaryota > Metazoa > Arthropoda > Insecta > Hymenoptera > Crabronidae > Pemphredon > Pemphredon lugubris. The sequence goes on along the minus strand of OW121817.1, from coordinate 51,544,066 downwards.
TCAACCTCACGGCAGTCGAGAGTCACGCGAAAGACGAAACGTGTATAGATATGGACTAAGGTCGATAAGGTCAAATTAAAAATTCAGCTGACTACGAGGAGTTGGCACGGAGATTCGGGGAAAATCGCTAAAACGAGCCAGCCTCCGATTAGTTCTTTGCTCACCCTGTACAGTCGGTAGGCGTGGTCAGAAGGCGTTTTGTATGTATAACGCGATAATCATAAATCTAATTGCATCGTCAAACTCGTTAATTTCATCTGGACACGGTTATCCGGGTTTCTATAATTTGATCTTCCGCGTGGCTAAATGGTTTTCGTGATCATCGTTTCTATATATTTATTTCCCTTACACGCCCATTCTCGGGTTTGATTTAGAAACCCTTTGAACCTATTTCTCTACGCTACTCGACCTTTCTCGACGTCTTTCGCTTTATCTATTAACGTGTCCGTTTCCAATTCACCGATCATCGACTAACCCTCTCATGTGAAACGTACACGTATGTGGACACTAACAGTTTTCAGTATTATTCTAATATATGCACTTCAAATGAGTATCTAATTGTAAGTGAACATAGTCCACTTTTGTAGAAATTTAAGTCATCGTTCGTTAAATATTGTTTCATTATAACATCAAGTACAACCTATAAATGTACGTACACAGAAGTGGATAAAGCGCATTAAAAAAATTGCAGACGAGAGAGTTAATCGACTATCGCGATCGACGATGTTTCTCACACGCTTGATTTTACGTTATTGGCCATCGAATGGAATATTATTTTCGTCGCCCTTACTCGCCGAGCATCTGGAGGAGAGTTTTCTGGCAGAGACAAGAGAAACGAACGAGCCAGCAGGCTTCGATCGTGGTCGAGAACGAACGTCGAGAGACGAACGATACGGTGGGCAGGGAAGCCTTAAACTTCCTCGGGAAAACTTTTCTCTCGTCCACGAGTAACTTTCCACCGAGCACTTTCCCCGAACGTTCGTGTAGGAGGAATGCAGGACCCGAAGAAGAATGCCACTCGACGAACGACGCGAATTCGCGTAACTCTGCGCTACCACGGGTTTCCTCGGTCACGTACGAATCGTAAATGTATGTTACCGCTTGACGCGAGGCAATTGAATCTCGATACTCCGGCGAAGCGTAAAAGCGAGTGCCTCGGCGTGAAAATCAAAGCGGAGAGATTCGAATAAATAATTTTACAAAGGGACGCGCGTGACGTTCCAATTCGAGTGGCTCGGAGAAAAACGTCCCTCCGTTACGTTTCGCGCAATCTCTTTGGGAATATCAAAGCCGAGGGATTCGAATAAATAATTTTGACAAAGGAACGCGGGGCAATTGGTTTATAGGAAAACCTTCCCTTTGTTACGTTCCACGGGCTCCGCGATACAAGGGACGTTATACCTACGCGCACTTGGGAAAAAAAACACCGATGATACGTGTCTCTCGGTTTGTTCCTGGTTCGCGAACATTTTTGCATTTACCGGCGTAGATTGAGCCACGGCAGGAATGTTGGGAAACGGGAGGGGAATGCGTAGAACGAAGGGGGAATGGAACAAAAAGGGCGAGACTGTCCGCCGTCGTTAAAATCCGGGCGTCGGTCGTGATTAATGCGACGCAATCAATGCGTAAGCATTGCGTAATTTGCGCGTAAAACCCGCCAGCCGTCAGACGCGCGCGCACGCGAATCCATATTTCGGGAATTGACGCTGGAATCGTAGTCCGAGGTCCGGGGGATTCCAGAAGATTCTGATTTTACCATGGAGACTTCGTAGCTTCCGTTCTTGTGTTCGATTTCATTGATCGATCCAATTAAAAAAAAATTAATGTATATTGTTTTAAAAATTTATAAATATCAAGTAGATTTAATGTCAAAATTAAATAAACTAATACGACAATAAATTTAGGAACAAATCTAGATCATGCACATCTCCGAATCTCCGGATCCCCAAACTATTTCTAAAGCAACCAAACACATGTGATTCCTTGTGAAATAATTTTCAGTAGAATAGAAATTCTATCATTATTTCATCATCAGCGACCCAAAATACACTTGATAGAGTAAAAAAAAAGTTTGGAGATTCGAAGATCCAGAGATGTGCATGATCTAGATTTAAGCCTAAATTTAAAACACGTGCCAGTATGAATGATGCTCTCATTCGCCAAATTATAGAGGAGAGGCGAGAGGCGCTGTAAAACAAATTCGCAGCAGGGCGCCAACTACCCTACGGCCGGCCCTGTCAATATCTGAATAATACACCTTCCGTTCGAAACTCGCGAACCTTCCTAACTAAATTCAATCGAGTCGAACGCGTTGACATACACCCGGAGGATGTACGCTTATGGCCGTCCGAGGGACGGGCGACGATCGAATACCGTCGTCAAAGGACGTCCGTGCCATTCCCGTTTTTGGTACCAAAACAATGCTGCCGCCGGTTCAGGGGAGTCTCGTTCAGTCGCATATTAAACGTCGGGCATTAATTATCCCCTGTAGAACCGCGTCGCCGGCCGTCGCTAATCGTACGCGTCCGCGTCGGGACGTATTAATGGATTATGTAAAGCGAAGATGTCGTCGGGACGAGCCTCCGCGGGGAGAGCGACCGGCGCAAAGAAAAGTTCGCCTCCGATCGAAAACAGTGATTCGCGCGGGCGTTGCACTCTCGGACCAGTCCCACGCGTTCGCGCCATGACATATTATTCGATCTTGGCGCTCGCGCGAACGATTCGTCCGGAGAAACGCGATTAATATATGTGCCCATGATTTTCAAAGTAGTCATAACGATAGGTCATATCTTGTTTTCTGGTTTTTTTTTATCAAACTGTTTGATTTTAACCCTTTGCCTTTCCAAATTACTTTTTACTTTTCTTCCCAGTAACGCCACATTATTGTAGGCGTTTTATTTTAAATGAATTTCAGAATGTTTTGTTAAGAAGTTAATTTTATTCCATGTTTCTTTTGTACACATATATGTGTATTGTTGGTAATTTTAAAATGCAAAGTATGACTCGACATAGCAGTCAACGGAAAAAAATTGATGTCGAGTCACACTCGACATACGAGTTGAAAGGATTAAAGAATGTGATGTAAAATAACTGACAAACTTATTCTTTTTCACTTTTTGACTTACAAGACCAGTTTCATAATCGTGGGCACAATTATCGCGACGATTATTAGAACGGAAACGGATCCGTGTGCGAGCGATTTAACGGGACAACGGGGACGGGATCGATACGGGGGACGTTATCTATTATTCCGCAGCGGCTGATGTTGCCGATAACGATATACGCGCGCGTCTGCCGCGTCTGCTAGGATTGCGGATACGTACGTCGTTTCGAGGATTAAGTATTAAAACGACAACTGGCATCGCTGCTATACGGACACGGTGTGTCTCTCGGCTGACGGCTAAACTGTCGCGTCATTTTAGTATTCTCCCTCGCACAATGTCGGATGACCTTCAACCCTGTATCGCGAGGTCTCGTCTTTTATCGCAGAAGGAGCGCACCGCTCTCTGGCAACCGATTTCATTCGTCTGCTTTATTCTTCGGTGAGCATTATTTCAGCTCATCGCCGTGGATACCGGTGTAATCTTGCAAGTACTATTTGAAGGGAAACTCATGGACGACTATTGATAATTTTTGGTATGCATTAACGATTATTATTGTTATAATAATAATTATTAGTTTCAACTCGAAAAGTCTGATTTTGGATTATCGATCTTTTCCACCCAGTCTTCCTTCCTTTAATCTCGGTCTTCATAACTTTAGATTTCTTTTTTAACGAGAAAACCAGACGGTGCTTTATTATCCTACTTTCCTCAACGACACCGGGATAACCTCGAGACCGAAAAGTAGCAACTTTACAATTTTCCCCGCGAGAGAAAGAACAAGAAAAGAAAACAAAAAAGATCTTACGTACCATCGCGACGCTCGTCGCCGGTGCCTACGAAGAGAAAGCCGCTCCAAAGTCCTAGACTCCCACGGCTTCAACGATTCCATGCTTCGCTCCCGTTGCTATTATTCTCTCCGATCACTTTTTTTCGAATTCAATTGAACCCGCGACACCGCGAACCTCCGACCCGAGCGGTGCAACGAGTGCCACTGCGATCGATCGAGTATAATGCCCGCCCCGCGCTGCAGCGCTGCGCGAGGAGGAAGAAGAAGGAAAAAAAGAAAAAGAGGCAAAAATAAAGGCGAGTAGGAGAGACGGATCTTAACGTTGGCGAGCGCGAAACGAACGCGACTTAATCCACCGCGATGCGTGTCACTCGTCGCACCGCGCACGGTGCGTGTGCGTGCGGTTTTGCGTCGCGAGGCGCGGGTTTATTTTAAATACGGGTAGACAGTGGTTACTACCACCTCCTAACGACGCCCCTCGCGCCGGTTTCTTCGTGGTTGGATCTGGTGGTACGCGAGGGGTATCGGATAAGCGGCTATTATGATATCGTACGCGTAATCAGAGATTCCACTTCCTCGTACCGTGCGCGAGGCGTAGGCTCGTCTTTTACGGGGGGTGATTTTGGTCTCGTCGCTGCTTCACCAGGTGTATCGCGCACCTCGCAGAGTTTTAATCTTGCACCCGTCCGAGGATCTCTCGCCATGAACTTGTGTCACGGGCGTCAACGGAGAATCATTTATTCATGGCATAAATCCGTTCGTTTTTTTAAATTACATTTTTTACCGACATTTTGCTCGTGTTTTTTGCCTTTGACGTCTGTCTTTATTTTTGTTGAAATTTTGTTGTTAGCCTTTGTGTTGGTAATAGAGGGGGATGTGTAATCCCACTCGGAAACTGTTTTTCTGTGATCATCGAAAGGTGGCGTGTACAAATTACTTCAATAACTGACCTTTCCTACCATTCTCAGTTTCTCGACTTTCACTTGTATCCAAAAATAGATTAACACGAACAAAAGTGTTGGAATAATAATAATAAGAAGAATTGATCTCAGTATAGTGTTACCAACGGAAAGTAAACAAATTAATGATCAAAAAGAAACGAATGGACTTATGCCTCAACCTAATATTAACTCGTGAGAGCTATCGATTACATTTTCCTCTATCGCCTCGTTACCAGGTAATTTGGTACAACCGATCAATCGAATGTCGCGTTCAATGTCACTCCTACCTATGTCGCTGTGTCCGAAACGGTAAACGGTGTTTTACGCGCGGCAGAGCGCAACGAACGCGAGCGCACGCGAGGAGCGTCGCGCACCGTGTCGTTGACTCTGCAGTTTTCTCCTCGCATTGTTCGAAAATGAGAGTCCGCGGAAAGAAATGATTTGTACGATTCCCGTTCGCACGGGCTCCCAACATAACTGAAGATTGCGTCAGGTAAACGCGAATACCTCGCCGTTACAGGGACGGTTATTCCCAACGAAAGTGATCGTTATTTCTGAAATGCGGATTTACGCGAGGGAAGGTAGATCGAGATCGGGCGTGGGAAATATGTTTACAAGGGAACACGGCGATACATCGTAAAAGCAAATGGAACGTGAGGGAACGATAGCTCTTGTCTTAGGAATTTTGCGAAACTTTTTATCGGCTCGTATGTGCGCCGGAAGAATCGTAACGATATCGATAGTTTAAAGGGACTACCGTAACGACGCCCGGTACTACTTTATTGTCACTCGAGGAAGAATAATAGTCGTTCCGCGAAGAAACAATGTCTTCGGTTCTAGGAACGATGAGGACTCCTTTCAACAACCCGGCTGGACAAACTTCTAACGAATACGCCTTCTTTGTGCGCCAGGATAAAGGGACCTCGGTCGTTGCTTAATCATTCCCTCGTTACTTCCTTTGTTCGAGGTAGAGGGAGAGAAGGGAGGAGAAAATAAAACGTTTACACCGAGGATGGTGCGGCTACCGATTCCCGGACGTTTCTCGATACCGTTCGCGCGGGACGATAAAGCGAACGAGAAGTGCCTGGAAGACGATACGATTTTCCAATAATCGATCGATTGGGTTGTACAAAATCTGTACACCGGAATCGAGTTCGCGCTCGACCATCGAGATCGCGTACATTTAAGTTCATAGCCGAGCAGGCCCATATTCGTTATCTTCGTTATCGTCGCTCCAACGTCCCGTGGCGAGTCGAAGGGATTATTAGAAAAATTCAAAAGTGTTATCGAACAGAGAGCGATGATAAAAAGTACTCGGGAGATCAATCGAATACGAGGGATCGGGTTCAACCCGATTTTCATATTCCACGATAACCGCGTCGATTATCAGGAAATCCAAACTGTCATCGAACGAAAGTGAGATAAAAGGATCTCGAAGCACCAGGCGAGCAGACCAAAGGAGAGTACGAGGACGATTCGGCACGGTACACGGGATGATTGGATTAAAATCCAATTTCAAACTTCGTCCCGTAACACGTGTGATCTCGTTACGGTCTGGTATCCTCCTGCCGGTTCCCCCCGTCTTTCGCGCTAACGTCCATCGAATCTACGCTTTTATTTTTAATCAGTGGCGCGCGCGGAAAGGAGAGCCGACGGGGGGGGGCGGGGGGAGGCTGATAGATAAAAAAAAAAGAAAAAAGAAAATCGACGAGAGAGAGGGGACGAACGTGAAGTGGAAAGGACAGGCGGTGGAAACGGCGAGGACTCTGGCAAAAATTCAAGGGCCTCCAACGCCGAGAATGTTTTGCCTTTCCACCGTTTCCACGGGTGAAATCATTTCTACAATGCCGTCCCGCCTCGCTACGAACAACGAACCCCTTTCGATGGCGCGGGGTTAGGGGACGGCGGGAGGAGGTGGAGGGGGGGGGGGCGAAAGTGGACGTCTCAACCTGACATTACGCGCGTTACACCGATACAACGATGCCACGCGTAACGTTACACCCCCGCCGGTTTGCAGGGGTATGCATACAAAGCCTTTGTATCGGAAAGCTCTCCTCGTGACGGCGAGTGTCACCGCAGCTAGCGTTCACAAAAGGGACGCACAATGCACCGAGCGCGACCCAATAAGTGCAGCGCTATTGTTGGAACGCGTAAAACCAATGGCACCACCCTCGAACCGAGATTCGCTCCTTCCGCGAGAGGTTGACGCCGCGCACGATCTCTCTAACGATGCGTATGTACACGTTGCGTGCCCCCGCGTCGAATGCGACAACGATCCTGTTAATTTTGTCAACGTTTGGGGTGGGATTCCGTCGTATCGCGGGATAGAGCTGGGTTAACCGTACGTTTAATCCGTGCGTTGGGTTCGCGCGATAAAAGAACGGAGGTCAATGAGCAAACGTAAGTTCGGTGGATTATTGAAATTTTGTAAACCTTTGGTAAATTACGAACCCATATACCCTGCTCTTGTATAGTAATTTCAGCGTGACGATATAGAGAGAAATAATGTAGAGGCGAAAATCGAGCAGTTTGCACAGCTCTGTTCTACGATTTTATATTTCTTTATATACGCTCGATCGATTTTGAAAGGAGCGTGATTATAATTCCCAAGGTTCGTGGAATTCTCTAGAAAAGGAAAGAGCGGGTTCGAGAGAGGATATTTTAAGTTAACAAATGCCTTTTACCGTTTTTCAGTCGCATCACCGCTGCAACGGACTACTCTTTTACCGTTTACGATCTCCGCTCACTTTAACGCTACTTTCCCGGTGTAATAATCTGTTCGAGTACATCTGTAATTACTCCGCGGGTGCCGGAGTTTCCATTTACGTGGAAACAGTTACGGCAAACGTCGGTGCCGTTGGGAGCGTCGCTTTTGCCTCGGCTCCGAATATCCGAACTAAAATCCACAATTGACTTACGCACTCGATAGCCAGGTACGGGGATTTAAACGAGATGCATTCAGACTTTCGCAATTTGCAGCGTGGCTGCGTTCGTGATTTTTCAGCAGCCAGCCCGTACACCTTGAACCTTGAGTAGCCGTTGCAATTCATTTCGCGGAAAAAGCTCGATCCCCGAAGGCTCCGTGAATGCTCTACAACCCATTACGCGAATGCTAAAATCTCTCGCGTCCCTTTATGTATCTCGTCGATGAACGGCGGATGCACAAAACTCGCCTTGACCTTTTGAGCCGCGCGAGAGCTTCGAGGTCGAGGTTACGCGACCGTGGATATATGTATACGCGAGCCGAAGATCTAAGCGAGGGCGCCCAAAGGTAGGAAAGGTAGGGGAAAAAAGAGAGAGAGAGGGAGGGAGTGAGAGAGCGAATAGGAAGAAGGGAGAGAACGAGAAGCGGAACACCGGAAAACTGAACAAATCCCAATGAAAAGGGGTTGCAGCGGCTCGTAAAAAGCAACACGGCCATCCCATTTTAAGCGCGTTCCGCTCTATTTCGTTCGTACACGCCCTTCAACGTGCCCGTACAAAAGGGCTCTGCCTCCTTCGGGCAATCCTCCCTTTTCAGATGCCTCGCGCTCTTTTCCGCCGGATACGGTCCACGGGTGCCATTAAAAACAAAAAAGATCGGCATAAGAGATGCGCGGGGGGGGGGTGGGGTGTGAGGGGCGCCCAAGCTTTCGGAATGCTAAAGGGATGGAACGGGGTATGAACGAAACATTACCTAATGTCTGTTTTCAACGCGTGGAGAGCTACCCCCACCCCCTACCGCCGTTCGCTCCGACGAGTCTACAGTGTCTATCGTACGTCCTTTTTCAAACCGACAGCTTCGATATTCTCCTAACCTCTCTCTCTCTCTCTCTCTCTCTCTCTCTCTCGATCCCTTTGTCAGGGAGCTTTCGAGAGGTTTCGATTTCCGAGTAATCAGCGAGGAATCGAGAGTCGTTCCGCCAGGCAGAACTTTCGACGCTCCAAAGGAGTCGTAAGAGCGGTTAATTGTCGGGGAACTGCGAGTATTGTTTATCTCGGTTAAACTGAGGTACGAAACGAGAGTTTAGCAGCGATGAGATTTTAATGTAGTACCGTAAATCCGAGGAAATAACGTTTAACGAGTGACCCTAGAGCCGTACACTTTTCGAGCTGTCTCTGGTCGTTTATTTCCTATCAGCCGTAAGATCGATTCAAATCAATAACGGGAGTGAGAAATGAAATTACGAAGGAAACCGCGAGACACCTGCTACCGGACGTACACCGTCGCGGGGATAAATATCGTTCATCCGTAAAGATTTCAATTATGCGTAACGCGATCTCTGGTCACCGATCGTCATCCGTGACGCGTGATCTCGATAAATCCTCGATCGCGTCCTCCGGTGCTCGTACATTCATACGTTAACACTCGCGATTAATCGATTTTACCTATCGCAGGTATATAAACAGAACGAGCACGCGCAGGTTTGTAATCACTTTAAGCACGATCCAAAACTCTGCCCGCTCACCGATACTCACCGACAACGAGATCGTTAAGAAACTAACGCGCGCACCGGTAAATCGTACGCCTCGTTAAAAATATTTTCTCACCCCTTGTATCGCTCCCCGCGCTTCCCCTCCTTCGCGCATCCACTTGTCCGCGGCCACTCGACGGAATGATTAAAAACAAAAGTGGCAGGAGAAAAAAAAGAAACGCGTGGGCGCGATACCAATCGAGATTACGCGCGGTCAAACAAACGTTCGGACGATTCGACGAGTAGTGGCGACGGGCACGACGGTTTCGACATTGCGGAACACGCTCGCGACGACTAATACGCGTACCGCGGTATTGTCCCATTATTATGCATGCGTGAGCACGCGTACGGACGTTAAAATCAATACGTTTCGATCCCTCGGTGTGCGTGTACGCGCATTTAGACACCGGACATGGAAGTTCCGATTCTCGGTGATGTACGGTACTTGTTTGGCTCGCCGAAAGCCGGATGGGACGGTAGGCGCGCTAACTATTAAACCGAGGAATCGCTTTAACGTTAACGCGAACTGTCCGTTTCGTGGTTCGTAACGCGTGATTCACGTTTCTCGCGGAATGCCGGAGATTAATACCGTTACCAACCATCTATCCCGCTGTTATCGCACTGTCACCGATAGAATTTCGAATATGATACACCGCGTTACGGGTATTGTTGCAAACCTAAACCCCGTCGTACATTAAGCCGTTTATTATTATTTACTGTTATCGATCGATTGGCGTAAAGTCGAGTATGATCGAATGACGGAGAATATGACAAAACTAAACTAGTTACGGAGCGTGCCTGGATAATAGAAATTACGGTTGATGTTAACATCTTGCGGGAGATGTTAATCTCTATCGCTACCAGAGAGTCTCGCCCGGCTTGGACCAAATCGATCACCGCAATTGCAGTACACGATAGAAACGGTTTATTAATAAATTTATTTTTCGGTATTTTTAAATGTATAATAAGAAAAATATACACGTATCAGGGAATGTGGTAACACTGTGGGGCTAGGTGAGTTAAAAACTGCCCCAAATTTTTTTTTTGCTTAGCTTTTCACGTATTGTTGAACATATTTTAACCCACCACGAAAAGTTGAAATTACTCCTAGTCATACCATTTAATATTTTAATTAAAGTTTTTCATTCAGTTATTTTGAATTCTGTGCAACTTGGATATCTGGTTTCTTCAAAAAATCGTGTACTTCAAAGAGTTAACGAACGTTCGCGAGTAACATTGTTTACTACAAGCGCGTGATTCGTTAAACGGGTTGCCCCGAAACCACGGGCGTCGATATCCTTCGTCTACCGTTCCCCGTGGGAGGCCAAAAGTTGGCGCGCGGGCAAACCAGAAAAAGTGCGCATTCCCCGATCCATGGATTCGCGATTTACGGGACGCGGGCCCGGGAGCCCGTGTTCCCGTCAGCTCGCCTCGCCGCGATATACGTCGACGAAACGAAAATTCACAGCGAGGGTTACGCGTATTCCGGCCGTTGTTGCGCGTCGCTCGGTGGTTAGAGAGAAACGTAAATAACGATAACCGTGCGGCGTGCGATTTTGAAATTTATCGCGCGGGAATCGTGGCGAGGTGAAACGCCGCGCGATACCGTGCCCGCCTAACGAAATTACGAGGATGGATCGCGCGTTGAAAAAATATAACATCGAGAATCGAGTGTCGGATGAAACGAGCGGACGGGAGGATAATCGAAGAGATCGGCGGTGTTACGTGTAAACGTTGTAACGCGCTTGATTCGCTGAATTTCGTCGGACGCAAATGCAATCTTTAATAGATGAGGATTATGAAGATTTTTTTTTCTATACGATGAAACTTTCTACCTCGTCAAATATTGGCGAACGAATTACGTTTTCGTTCCGTAAATTATATACGTTTACAATAAACGTTTCGTTTTTGTACTTGTGTTTGCCCATCGTGACGGAGTCTATCGGGGCCCGAGATTCCTCACGACGGTCCCGATCACAGGTAATGAAATAGTGATGGTACGCGATTATCGATCATCGCGAGATCAAATTTCGTTCGCTTCGAACTTCATGGAACTTAGACAAAAATTCGTGGTAAAAATCTAACGATCGCTTTTCAATTCCAACGGAAGATTACTGGTTTTTCATTCGCATTCGTGTTCGATCTAGTTCTCAACGGGGACAAACACGACGGCCTTGACGTCGGCATTCGCAGAATTCCCTCGGAAGAAATTTCTTAATGCATTTATGTGCTCGGTTGCGTGCAGACGCTCGGGTAGGTCAAGAATCTCCCTCCCCAGGTGAACTAGTCGATGGATACCTTACACGCCCGTGAGCGCACGCAGGTGTATCGGTCGGTTAAACGGATGTCAGGGGGTCAAGAAGACCTTTAAATTATAATAATGAAACGGGCATGACTTTCGCTGCCGTCCCTGGTGAGGAATTTACGATTTTCACGCGAGATAAGACGAAGAGGATCCTGGAAGACGCTGGCGCGCACGGATAATAATTAACTTCAAAGGTGTACCTCTCATTTTCATTCGACTTTACAAGTTATCATCGATGATACCCTCTGATCTTTAATTACTATCGCGATAATGAGATGTCGCGCGATATCCTTTGGCAGGAAAAAAACCCAACCCCGCGTACTCGCGTAAAAATCACATTGCGCTAACGTTTTGATTCCCGATCATCCGACCCGCGGCGTTCGATTATTTGAATTTATCCACAGCGCGCGAGAAAATCCGGGTAACGCGAAAGGCAAACAGGAAGAGGGGGGAATGCGGATAAACGAATTTACAAACGTAGCAAGTTTCGCGATAGATGCCAGAGGAATCGTGCGAGCAAAACGAAGAGGGGTCGCGGTGGTGTGACTCACTTCCCATAAAACGCGGCCACCCTTCGACCTCCCTTACAACCCTAGGGTATCGTAGACACTTCGGGTGTCCTAGAACAGCGTTTCCCATCCGGTGGATTCCGGTGGATCGGAAGCCTTCGACGAAAAAGCATTCTTCTTCAATACTCAGAAAAAGATACGATATTTCTAAAATGCTCGACGTGTCGTTTCGCTAGTTTTTCTCAACTCTCCCGACCATTCCGCTGAATATCGTTTGCCGGGAGAAGATTGAAAATGTGGTAGGGTTGAGAGACGCTGCGCAACCTTCTTCCGGATACAGTACAGACCTTGCGTCACGCACTGGCAGCGATAAAATATCTAGCTTTCGGGCGCCGCGTCGACGGTTAAATCCAAGTTGTTTTTTGGTAAACTGGAGTTTCCGTTGTGGTTACTGCGAACAGGTGCGCGAGGAAGTTCCACCGACGTGCGGGATAAAGTGACTTTAGGATAGAAAGCACTGCAAGCTAAAATCTTGATAGAAGTCTTTTCTAGGCGTCTGGAATACCATGAAACTTACCATTACGCGACGTCCGTCGCGTCGTTGTCCATCGCTAAAGCATAAAACACAAAGCCGTGACTCGTTATAACGTAATCCCTAATTTATTAATTTACACTCTAAACCGACACCTTTATCTCCTTTAAAGTTTACACGGAGGATGTACAGTGACCCAGAGATAAATGATGCGCGTAATCGTCGCAAACGCGTCGCGTTAATGGGATCCGGCAGGTTGCCGCCCTCGTGTTCGCGTGATTTCCGCTACCCGCGCATTCCAGGGGTTAATCGCGCCTCGAACTTTCCTCCCCGTGCCGAATTCCGTTTCGGTAAGAAAATTCACCCCTCCGCGGCGGAAAATGCCCCTTGCTGTTTTTCTTCTGTTTTTTTTCTTTTTTTTTTTTAACGAACGACCCCGGGGATCGTTTGATCTCCGCCGCGAGTACGCGTGTCGCGCGCGCGCGCTTAGGTAGGAGGTACTTGCGACGAAACTACCTTCGTACCTACGCGTTCCTTACCGAAGGAGAGAGAAGGGAGGTGAGAGCGTAGCGGGAGGTCGGCCGACCGTGCCACTCGAGCGTTCGGTTTCGTTCGCAATCCCGCGAGCTTGCATCCGGTTGGATGCACACCGAGCACGGGGTTTCGAAAAGGGTGCCGAGGCCGGGCGGTTAAAGATATGGAAGCTTACGAAGCCAACGAGACGTGCGGGCACCTCGGGCCACCGAGTCTTACGGAGTAAGGTTAATGAGGTTACGAAAGCACACGGTAATGAATGATAACGAGGGGGGGGGGGGAGGGGGACTCGACACTCCTGATAACGCATCCGTATCGCGACTCGGTTTTTTAATCGATCGAGATTGCGCCACCAGTGTCATCGACGGGACTTAAAGTCGCAAAGGAACGAACGCGGAACGCAACACAGACATTACGCTTTGAATTAAACTACCGAAGGGATCGTGATCCCAGGTTCGTTTTGCTATTCGCACGGTGATCGTTTCCGTAATCTCGGGTCGACTCTATCCCCCTCCAACGTTATATTTTTATCCTAATGGTAGGTAGTAAATTTTCAACGTGCTCGTTAGATTACGGAAATTATGCGAAAAAGAGAATGAGAGAGAGAAAGGGGGGGGGCGGGGAGGAGGAACGGGACTGATAAAGAAACCAAGTCCCCATTTGCAGTTGCGCGAGTAAAACCATTAATGAGCAACGTTCCTCGAGTTGAAGCGGAAAAACCTCTGAACGCGCGATTAGCATAGAAATTTAACCCCGGAAGGTCGCATCTAGGTCCAGTGGACTCCGGTCGAACACGTGCACTCCTGGAAATTACAATTCGAAACTAGAATCAACGAATATGCGCATTATTTAAATTATACTCCCCAGGGATCGAACCGGTGGACGAGGAATAAAAATGACGTCGTTTGCGTGAAAAGATCTGTAACGTAATTTCTCGGTACGACAATACTCCCGTGCGAGCGTGTCATTTGCAGTCTGACGGATCGATATTAATTTACGACGATCGAGACGTAAAGTTGTAACGAGTACGAAAAATAATACCTTGCGCGGTACCTTGAAGTTATCCACCGTACCTATATCAGTTGCAGTGTCTCATCGTCTCATCCCCTAGCGTAATTTTCTCCGAACGAAGTCTGGCGAAGTAATTTCGCGACTTTATCGATCCGCGGGACTGACTCGCCGAAACGAACCTACGGGACAAGGATGAAAAAGAACGAGGATACCCGAGGAATTCGTATTCCTATTGCCTATTCCTACGATATATCAAAGCGTAAAGGGGGATGGGGAGGTAACGGGCGGGGGTTGAAGCGGTAATCGCGAGGTAAGACAAGGGGAAAAACGTTTTGGGGGAGCATTTAGAAGTAATACAAGCCGAAGGGCGAGGTACTCTACGAGGGGTAGGACTCCGAATGGCGGAGTTTTGTTCAAAGAGAAAGGCCACGGAGTTGCACTCGTCCTACTCGCTTCTCTTTTCATTTTCGCTTTCACTGCAACCTGAATCAGGGGACGAACTCCACGAATTAACGGTAATCTTCATTATTGTCGCGCGAAACTTAACGAAAATTGTTTAAGAACCGTCGAGCAATATTCACTTTACGAATGATGCGCGCGAATTTCAATCGATTTAATTGACGTTGAAATACTTCGTGGAAATTCGCAGGGCCGTTTGAATAACGAACGATATTCCTGCATCGGTCGTTTAAAAAGTTGATTTGTTTTATTGAATTTTAAAGTTGACAGAACGATGAGATTTGGCGTGCAAACGGCGCAAATTTTAATTTTTTTTTTCCACCCGGCTTGATCACGGAGGGGTATAATTTAAATAATGCACATATTCGTCGAGTAAAACGCTGCGCGAAACGGCACGGTAATCGTGCAAAATTCGTTCGCGGTAAAACTCGGCACTTCGAAGGATTTAAATGAAGGGGGAAGGATGGGGAGTGAAGCATCGCGATACCACGATTGCATGATAAATTGGCGCTCCTTAACGAATCCGCCCCTCCGGCTATAATTACCAATAGAATGGCAAATATATAACGAGATACAACGATATAAAAACAACGATTCTTAATTATCGCAGGCCTCTGCGCCCCGCTCGAGTACGTGCAACTCGGAGAGATTTATTCGAAGACAATCGAAGCGTCTATTACGAATGTACGATTATTTTGTTTAGCTCAATAAATATTTCGCGACGGCGACGCGCGCTGCTACCAAGAAGCGATACTAACAAGAACTCCTTCGCGCGGCGTAAGATAATTGCTAATTGTATCGATGGAGATTTATGCGCGCTCGGGAAGGATTTAACGAACCGAATTATTTCAATTTCAAATTGAAACTCGAAAAGTAAATCATCCGTAGTTGTCTGCTCTATCGCGTTGGATTCTAACGCAAATGGCAAGCAAGGTCTTTTCTGTAACCTCGACGCGATTGTCATCGAATAAAAATAATAGAACCTTTTTTTTTTGTAGGAAAGAGTTACGAACGGGAACGCGGGAGAACGAGCGGAAAAATCTGCTTTTCCTCGATAGAAATTGCAGACACGTTTCTGCGTCTACAACCAACTTTTCCCGGCCTCGAAATTTTCCCATTTAGACCCGCCAAAGCTGCTCGCGGTTGAGTTCTCGACGCGACAGCTAGACGCGAAAAAAGTTAAATATTAAAATATCGCCTCTACCGGGTAATTTCTATCGGGGGTCTGCATTTAATCATGCTGGGAACCAAACGCACTTTCTGGCATAAAAGTTCTAACGAGCGTAACTACGTTTCGTCGCAGCTATCTGCGCAACCGTTGCTTTGACATGAAAATTTACTGACGTTGCATACGCTAGGGATGGAAATGTAAACGTAGACAGTACCCGCCTCTGAATCCAACCGAAGAATCGACGGCTAATTTTCGAGGAAGAAGAAATGAATAGAGTAGGTCGCAGTGGGATCGCGGTATGCTCTAGAGAACGTACAAAAAAAAGAGGAAAAGGGGGAAGAGAGCGAGCAAAAGATGCGGGAGAGATAGAGAAAGAGAGTGAGTGAGAAAGAGAGGAGACACAGTAACACTGAATATCGGGGAAACGGTTATGCGTCTAATGAAAAACCGCGATGTGGCGCACGAACATCCGTACCGTATTTATCTTTCCGAGTTTATTCATCAGGGGGTAATAAAAGGGGGGAAAAAAAAAGAAGAAGAAGGAAACCGGCCGAGTTCGCAGTTAATTCGTGGCATCGCGGGTACGATGCATTCGGGCGAGCTAATTAATCGGAGTAATAATTAAAGCGTGCGTGCCGCGGTGGTGTTGCCATTGAGGCAAAGTTTACCATTTGACTTTAGCTACGCATTATATTCCACGCCGGTACGCCGAGCGAGTTTTATTCCTCCGGGGAACAGTGTCGAACAAACGAACAATCAAACGTTAACGGAATTTTGTGGCACCGTCCTTCGGGTTCGCGTGTACGCGAATAGTTCGCGGAAATGTACCACCGAAATCTAGAACTAATTAAACTTTTCGATTGCAAACGTTACGGCGGAAATTTCTGAAATTGTACGGCTCCGGAGTCGTAATGTTTAATCCGTTTTCCGATATCGTTTCGTACAATTTTACGTGGAATTACAGGCCACGCGTTCTATTTCGATAGCATTAATAAAATAGTGGAACTACTAATGTAGAAGCAGAAGAACCGTAAACTGGAGGATACAATTCAAAGCCAATGGATCTCATCATAAAGCTCTTCGTCGGCGAAATTACGATTAAATATTCGAATAAATATTCCCAAACAGAGTTATCGTATTGACATAAGTATCCGTTTACATAGAAAATACATTACGCACGTAACTCAGAAAATAAATACCGGTTTGTGCGTGGATATGATATGGTGTGTAAAATATGTTCGAGTCGAAGAGAAACCTGTACCGGAAGATATCCGTTACGGGGAGGTAAAACATAATAGCTAAATAACGATATTCTCTATTAATTTCGGACTAACCTATCGATGAAACCATCTCCGTCGCCGTCGCATGCTTGGAAGAGCTTCCTGACGCGTTCCTCGTCGCAGATGGAGCCTGCTTCACTTTCAGCATCCGCGATTTGTGACATCTTCACTCGACCTCTCGCTTATCCATTGCAACAAATCACTGGCGTACCACCCGGTTGCTTCGTGCTTATTTCTCGCTCCATTTGCTCCCTCCAATTTCTGCCCCGCGTGAATTCCCACCCTTTCGCGCACTCTTCCACTATCCCTCTCACATCGCGAACTCGGGATTTCTTACGTCGCCGAGTGTCTCCGAGGGTCTCCAAGGAAACCGATCCTTAAACTTCAACTTTGAAATTGCCCTCCGAGTGCGTCCGCCGTGTATCGCGAGAGATACACGCGACTCTAACTCCTCGGTATACTACGAACGTAACTGTAATACCGGGACGAATCGTTATGTCACGTGTTGCATCGCGATCACTCGTTAATCACGAAAAGTACAAGACCCGGCCCGTTGCACGGCGTAGAATTGCATTCGAGGAACGCGAGGGTCGTCGAACTTCGGTTAAAAGCCAACGGCTATTTTTAGACAACCCAAAGCACATAGAATTCCTCTCTTCCATTGACGTTGCCTCGTGCACGGGATATAAACAGGTTTTCTGTCAAGGCGCGGGCCATCCTCGCATTGATTTATCTCTCGCTATCAATCTACCTCCTCGCGATCGAATCCCGGGACTCTCTTCGGGATCCTGGCGACGAGGGGAGTCTGCTTTACTGCCGCCGAAGAAGCACGGGGTGAAACAAACCAATTTCGTCTTTACGCGCACGTACGAAATATTCGCCGACCGCCGTTTCACAGTGTCACCGAGTCACTAACCCTAACCTCAAAACCGTAACCGTCGCTCAGACTCCCACCCACCCCTGTGAGCCGCACGTACGGCAATAAAAACTATCGATTGAGCTCCTGCCGTGGTCGAAAAACTTTGACAGATCGCGCCATCTTGGAAATTTCGGATACGACGGGCAGGAAAGATGGTGGATGCAATGGGTGGCTGGCAGAAGCGCTTCCGGCAACGCGCTGTGTACAACTGTACGTCGGGTCAATGTTCGACAGGCGCCACAGCTTCGTCTTCGGGGCCACGAGAGATCGCTACTTTCAGGACAAACGAAATCTTTTCCTCTTCCACGTAAATCGATCGAATTTCAAGAATAATCGTTCTATATCGCGGTACGGCTATTATAAATTAATTTCTAATTGGGTCGGGATAGTGGATATCGTTCGATACATTTATTTTTATCGATTAAACCAAATAAGCGCGATAATGGGTAATTAAAGAAAAAGAAAAATTTCACGTTTGAAGCGGTAACAAAATAAACGATATAGTTTTATTATGAATTGGAATTATGATTAACTTAAAGGATTTGGTAATGGTGGATACCTTTATTCGTATTCTTTAAAATATATACATTATTATGCGATTAGGTTTCGATATGAGGAATTGTTGGATACCTTCATCTGTGCGTATCCTCTAGACCAGGGGTCGGCAATAGGCGGCCCGTGACCCGCATTCGGACCGCGGGGGGGAAATAAATGGACCGCCAAAAATATTTTATTTTAATGCTGGTTTCTTTTTTATTATTTGTCTGTACGTACGCAGAATAACTTGATAACCATCTGCACGTAATTGATATTTGATCTATTTTTAGGATGTATTCTGTGATTACGATGGCATTCATTGTTTATCGCTGTTTATAATAATAGTAATAACCACGACACTAGTATTTAGTTTTTTTTCTGGCCCCCGAAATTTTGTTAAAAAATCACCCGGATTCCCGTAGAAATTAATTGGCGACTCCTGCTCTAGATCAACTACGCAAATTAATAGGAAATTATTTTAACATAGAAAAATATGACGTTTGCAACGGCAGCAAAATAAACGATATTTAAAATGTACCCGAGTACACAGCGCAATAACGATATTTAGGACTTCAGTTTTTCGATCACTGTAGGTAAAAGCTTCTTAAGCTTAGCGGTGTCGTAGCTGAAAGCCCACATTATACACCGAGTGTGCTCCTCTGTAGGCAAACCATGCAACTCAGCATCCGTTTCGAACCACTGAACATGTTTCTCCTTTATATCGTCTACTAAAATTTGAAGGTTTTTGTTTCTCTCTATATCCCACGTTATATCTGATCCTGGAACTCGAACCGTTCGAAGTTTCTTGTAATCACCGTCCACGTCCTCGTAGGCCCTGAGAACAAACCGATTACTAAATTTATTTCGTCCAACATAAAAGTTTCTAAAAACAAAATCTATCATCAAACGACGCGAGATAGAAAACTAATTGCCAACCCAAAGAATACAACTTACTTCAAAAAGCCATTATCCTCGATTTTATATCTATCCGCGAGAGGTTTAAATGCCCTCACGATGTCGATGGCCAAGTAACCAAAGTTCTCCTTTGATCGACCATTCGCGTTGTAATCCGTAATCCAATTCTCCAACACCTCAACGGCCTCCTTCATATTCTTGATCTTTTGCTCGTCCTTTGTGCACGATATCACTCTCTCGGCTCTCTTCGCGAGTCCCGCGATCGCGTGGTACTGATAAGACACGTCTCGACCATTCAACGACTTAATGCTCTGCAGAGCTTTCTCCTTATCTTTGAAACCAAGCCCGGTCTCCTGTTTCTCGGATTTCTCGGCATCGCTCGATAGTCTCGCGATCTTTTTCTTCGGTTCTTCGTCGTCGCTCTCGCTGCTCGAGGATTCCTCGTCGCTTTCGTTGATCCCAGTATCATCGCCGTTTTCCGTACCGAACTTCTCTTCCACCTCCGTCATGAGTTTCTTCAACTTCGAGGGATCGGGGCTGTATCCTAACAAGATGCATCGTACGTGTTCTTTGGTTGGCAGTCCACGGAACTCGCCCAAGTCCGTCTCGTACCATTGCAAGTGTTCCACTTTGATTCTCTTGAGGATTTCATTCAATCTTCGATTTCGTTCAATATCCCAAGTCGTCTCTCCACTCGGCAATTTAACGTTTCGTAGACTTTTGTAGCATCCATTCTGTTTCTTGTACACCCTGAAAGATACATCATCGGTAAGAGAATTCTAATTCGATATGAAAAGAATCAAGAGACAAGTTCTTGTCTCGGGCCAAGTACAAGTACGCGAGACTAGACCTTGTACCTTTTCTGACATATTTACTTGTAAAAGTCGTCCTCTCGAAGATCGTACTTCTGGGCGAGTATTTTGTACGCTTTTATCGTTTCAATCGGCAAATACGCAAGGTTCTCCTTCCCGCGATTGTTCTCTTTGTAATCCATAAGCCAATCCTCGAAGACTCCCAAAGCCTCTTGTAAGTTCGCACATTTTTCGCTGTTTTGGGTGATCTGCAGCGTTCGTTTCGCACGACTGACAAAACTTCGGATTACATGATACTGGTAACTAATATCGCGACCATCGAGAACCTTCAGAGTGTCCAAGGCTTTCTGCTTGTCTTTAAAGCCCATCGCGATCTCTTCGGATTCCAAGGATTTCGTTTCCGCCATGTCTAAATTGAATTTTATTTTAGCGTTGAAAATGTTACATACGCGCTTCGGGTATGAAATATTCCGAGAATAATAATCGAATCTTTTAAGAAACAAACGATCTGGCCTAAGTTATGCGAGAGGCGCGGTAAATTCGTATCCCGCGATCGATTAGTTGGCATGGCCAATCACCAAGAGCGACGGAATAGAGGCGGAGAGACATTCAATGAGAGTGTGACGCGAATATGTCAGTTTTATCGTTGACGTAGTTCCCGGATTATGGAAGGTACGTGGAAGGATCAATACAAGCCAGACAATGAATTAAGCGTTATATTTGGCATTCGTCCTTCGACTGCCTTATCTGTTCCTGCAGTCAATTTAATTATCACTCGGTATTAAAAAAATGTCTTCGCCTAATACTTCGTCGATTCGAGCGGTAATGAGAATCATGAAAGAAATTTCTAACGTGTGTGGTATAAACATTGATCGAGAGAGTCGGACGCCTAAAAGATATGCGAACAATTTTTTTTTCGGAAACATTGAAATGTTAAGTAAAAATATTGAAACCGTATAATCGGAATCGTACATTCACGCCTAAGATCTCGAAATCTCGAAAAGTGTGTTCTCGAAGAAAAATTGTTGATATTACACTTGCCTTTACGGATAAGACAATTTTGGCCTCAAGAATTGGTTCGTATGTGCATAAGCAATGTAGTGTTCATTATGTATGGTGAACTTTAGTACTTAAATGTTGTCAAACTTATCCAGATACTCACTGCTACTTTAGATAAGATCCACTCCTTCCTGTATTACCCCCTGTTGCTTCGCGAGTAAATCTCTTATCAGTGACACTTCACGGTACACAATTTCCGTCCCACCGGGTATGAATTATTTCTAATCTACTCGCAGACCGTACCCTGGTTCAACCGAGTCCACGGAACGAACTATTCCGTTTCTCGCATCTCGTTCCTGCGAGTGAGAGCGGCGTATTCACCAAAGAGCCCGGCTTATGTCATCCGCGTAACCTTTGAGTGGAATAAGGATAGCCGGTGACTCGTTAATGTAATGGAAAGAGAGAGGTCGCGATAAACATATCCGACGTGTGTCAGAGCCCGAAATACACGGTCGACCTCCGTCCATAGTCGTGGACTTGTGTACGTCACAAAAGTGGCAATGCGCTCACGGAATGGGAATCTTGGAAAGAAGCGGCGCTTTCCGATCGTGCAACTTACCGCGCATTTGTTAACCGTGTCTAGGTCAAGCTCAATGCGTTGGTCGAGCGTTGAATATTTATGTTAATTCGTGCGATCCATTGCGAATCCCTGTCGCGATAACGTAATTTCGGCGATGACGTTAATAATCGCGTGTAGTCGAAACGCGACGGAAGAGTGTACGGTAGACGAACGATTATCGCCGGATCGTTTCGATAAAGAGATTTATTTAATATTTACAGAAATTACAGTATCGTGGTAAGTTAATCGAACTCTCGCGCGTAACAACAATCAAGAGCAGTTAGCTCGATTTCGTTTACGAGTTTCTCATCCGACCTGTGAATCTCACGATTCGTACGTAGATCAGCTCCTTCCTTATCTCTTCGCTTTTAATCATCATGGCTATTTACAGGATTGACAGGACGCGCAATTTACAGGCCGACGCGCACATTTCACATTTGTTAACCGTTGCACGAGAAAACGATTGAAACGGAAGTACTCGAAGATCACCTTTCGGATTAATTCTACAGCTATACTCTTCGTTAATATAAGACCGGATTACCGACAAAACTATTTTCTCATACAACCTTAGACAACCGTGTCCTTTGTGCGTTCAGATATAAATCGTACATTCGACTTAATACTTATACAAGCTATACCTTTATGCATAACGTGTACAAATATACGGTAACCTTAGAGTTCGAGGTTCCTTTTCGGATATAAATCGTTCTCCCAACGATCGAAATCCGTTCAACAAACGCAGCTACCAACGCCGAGGCACGCGTAAGTGGTTTGTTCGATTTTCGAGCTGGTAGTACCGTCCAGCAAGGATGGCTGCGGGAGTGTCGGTGCCGTCGGTAACTGCGCTCTCTGCACTCCGTCGTAGAAAATCGATGAAGTCTCCCGTTCTCTGCCGGTACCGTCCGCTTCCTGGGAGTAGGCGATTCTAGATGGTTCCTGGCCCCTGGATTCAGGCGGATGCTCGTGCGAGGACAAGCGGCCGTAGTTCAGGAAGGTCTCTGTGTAGCTCGAGGAAGGGTGATGATGGGCGCTGTTGTACTCGTGCGTGTAATGCGAATGATATCTGCTGGACGGTGCCTTGAAGCCATCGTTACCGCCGAGATACTGATGCAGATGGTGCAGGCTGGATGGCCCGTAGACTGATAAAAACAATCAATTATTACAACGTCGTACGATATTCGACAATTTTGCAATGTCTTAAGGATACCGACCTGCCGCGGTGTTGGAGTACATAGCGAGTACCGCATCCCCGTATCCACCGGTAGGATGTTTGGCCAATTCCGGAATTTCATTGGTCGCCGATATCTTCCCGGAGATCGTTTGACTGCGTACGGTGTTTTGTATCTCGTTAGGGAGGCTAGAAGTCCCACCGGATCCGTATGCCATATTAAAGAGAGCTTCCGGGTCGCACACGAACTTGTAGACGTATCTCTCACCTGCCACCTTCTGCATGATTCCTTTCTCGTAGTAATACCTGAGCGAGCGACTCAGTTTATCGTAATTCATAGCCGGACGATTTTTCTGAACGCCCCATCTACGAGCCACCTGACATGAAAAAAGGATTGTGAACATGGCGGGGACTCTCGACTCGAAAATCAGCTAACGACGGGAACGCGTATCGTTTCTATTTACCTCTTCAGGCTCGATTAGCTTGAATTCCATTCCGCGGCCAGTCCAGGCGATGCAGGGCGCGTTGGCAGGATCGTCGAGTAAAGTCACCAGGAATTGCCAGAGCTGAAGGGAACCGCGTCGTTGCTGCTGATATCCGCCGGTCATGTCGCTCCAAGCCGACACTCCGGTCGTCGAGGACGGCCTTTTGGCGGCGTAATCGGTGCTCCAGGAGGTCGGGGAGGCCTTCTTCTGACAACAGCTGCCCTGCCTCTCCCACGATGAATTCCTCGTGTCCAATTGAACACCCAACTCGGTCCAGGTCGGCGTCACGCTCCTTTTCGCGTAGACCTCCGAGTTCCAGTTCTCCTGTCGCGAAAAGAACGCCTCGGACGAAACGGAAACCGTTGTTTGCCACTGGGACGTGGCGGATGAAGTGCTGGCTGGCCGGCTAGGCGACGGCGAACCTCTGCTATTCCTCGCCCCGGTCCCGTACTGCTGCTGAGGCTGGTAAACCAAGTTGTTGCCTGTCGCGAGAAAAATTCCTTTTAACCCGCGTTTCCAATTGTCATGCATGTTCCTGACGCACGATATACTCAGGTATTCCGTATTGAATGGCGCCGACGAGGAAAGTAAATGGAGTTCCATTCTGGTTAAACGGAACGGCCTTGAGCTGCTATTACGAGTACAGATTTTTATCGAGTTATCGGGCATCGCTTTCCGACACACGACTTGGCGCTACGCAACTTACTTTTAACGAGCATCCGTCGAGCGCGAATAATCTCGAAGCAACGCGACACCACCTCCGGGCGTATGAGAAAAATCTCTCATCCAGGTGAGGAGGAGGCGAGGAGAAAAGGAAGGACCGAGGGGGGAATGTCGAGGATGAATGGGGGCGGTGGGCAGGATCGAAAGAATTCCCAATGAGGAGAAAATGTAGGAGACGCATTAGCGATTGCACTCACGCGCGGTTGGCGGTGAAGTGCTCGTCACACAAATATCGGCAGGAAATTGGTTGATATTCAAAGCCCACGGGGTTGCCGGCATAGCGGAGCTCGCGGATAGCGGCACCGCCTGAAATACCGCGTAGAGCTCGCGCGATATGTATATTAATCGGGTGCTCTCCTCTCGGGGGCTCCGCCACCGCCAACCACCACCACCGCCGCCGCCGCCGCCACCCCCCCGCGCCGCCCCCACCGATGCCGTGGTCCCTCGAGCCGAAAAAGCTATTCTCGAACCGTAATCCGGTTACTCTCCAAGTCGTGTACGGGGAATATTGAAAAATTGAGAACCCTCTTTCGATATCGAGCTCGACTCGAACGTGCCGTTGGTATGGGTCGCGATGCATTCCAAGAATCCGATGCATAGCGATCGTCGATTCGAGAACGCGAACGTTCCTCGGAAAATCGTTTTAGTAACAGGTGCGCGAAATCTTACATTTCTTACGATCACATCCATCATTTTTACCTTCAATCTCGCAAGGAACCTCTCGGTCCAATGTTGAGATTGCTGTTTGCTTCGGAGAGTGGAATATTTAAACTGATTTCCGCTATATTTATTTTTTTTGTATATATTCCATTTAGGATGTGATTTGAGTAGTACTCGCGTTTGACTAACCGTTTAATGTACATCGGTCGTTTCCTCGCAAACGAGTGGCAACGCCGAAGCTAGAATAATTGTATATCCAGTTGATTATGGACTTCGACGCCGAGGCGTCCACGGCACGCGTTGCTTTTAATCGCAATTTCGATTAGATCCAACCGCGTCCCACGAAACGAACTTTCCTTAGCGTCCCTCGTTAGGCATCGGTATTCTCGGCCATCGGAGAAAATCAACAAGAAGGGTTACCGAAGTTAACTGTAGCCGCAGCACGGTTTTACCTCCCCCGGTAAACGTCGGTCGGATCTCGTGTAGACGAGACAGGGATTGGGAAGGGGGTTGAAAGCTCCGGGCCAATCTGGCACTCTCTCGAAAGAGGGGCGAAAGGGGTTGACCTCGACGTGCAAGCGGGGCCAGAGGCTTTGCGGGTGGTTTTAGATTAAAATTAATCACGAGCTGATGAAACCGGTGGCGATGTGCCGGGCAGGAAAAGGGTTGAAGCGAGGACTGGTCAGGGGCGGTGCGCGCGAGGGTTGCACGGAAAAGAGGACGGCCTCCACTCGGCCACTCTCAGACGAGAAGCTACGTCGTTTCCTCTCTCCCTCTCTCTCGTTTCGACTCCCATAATTCCGTCTTTATCTTTATCCCGTTCTTCCTCTCCCACTCTCTTCGACTCTCCCTCCCCGGGACTCTCTCCTCCTCCCTTGTTTTCTCTATCGCTCTGATCCCCGAATTCCGGAGTAGAGTCCAGTTAATAATGCAAGATCCATTTTCCACCCACCTGACGCGCAGAAATGCTCGTCTTGTATTTCTGGGAATTTTCGAAGCTACGTTTTGCACGGGGTCCGCGTTCTCGTCAACGTACCATGGTAATACCGATCGGTGATTCATTACCGATTCATTTTTACTCCGCGAAAATCAAGAAAAATGTACAATAATCATACTTTCGCGGAACCAAAATACGAAATTTGTTTGTCCGCTTTGCGTGGCATATCCGCGTAACACTGGTTAACCGTGAAATGGAACTTGGTGATCCCTAATCCCCGTAATCCATTGCTCGTATTAATTAGTGCGACAGCAACCAATCTATATACATTAACGGGTTATTACTATTCTACCCCGTTATATCGAGCGGCGGATATTTGATCTGTCGGACACTCCAGACAGCCGTATTTAATTCACTTCCTCGGAAATTTATACTAATTCACGTTAGTCTCGGTACGTACAATTTTGCTCATCCTCGTTTAAACGTATTTACCTTCGTACAAAATCATTTTGCGTGCCAAATAAAATTCCGGCCGAAAGTCTACACGGCGGATTTAAAATCGCTAAAACGTTCAAACATACGCGTCCGGTGGTATCGATAACAGCGATAGCTGTTCGTCCTATTATTAATCTAAACAACGCGTAAATAATTGAAACGGCTTAATGGTAGGGGGAATTACGCGAAGAGAAGTAGAAGCATAATTCCCAGGTGACTTGAAAGTAGATGAGTATACGTACGCGCCTGTACGGTGTCGGCCATGGAATATAGAAACCGTGTTCCTGAAGGATTTCGTTTGGTATGCGTGCGTGAATAAAGGAAGACTAATCGGCCTGATTACAAAGCATGAGCTTGCAACCCTTAACCGACTATACCTTTTGTGGATAGATTGTATGGCGTTGCTGCCTATATTCACCGCCGGGTCTATTAGATAATGGCTACGATCTATGAAAATGGCTGTGATCCATGATACACGAGAGTCGGACGTTTCAACTTCGGCGGTGCGTTCGAGAGGAAGCGTGTGTTTCGAGAAATATGTTTCCCCCTAAGAAACCCACATTCTAGAGCAACTCTAATTTTTTTTTTAAACGCAGCATGCGTTTGGATTTGTCATTTTAACTCGGCAACGGCAGTCCAGGAGAAAGCTTTTCGACTTGCGATCTCCCTCGGGAGGGTATTCTATGCTCTTTCCTTCGTTCAGCAGCTTTTGCTGGATCCTACGAAGCGCTCTCCAGGCTTTCGAGTTGAAAGCATTCTTCAATTATTCAATTACGTGTACTCAGTCACGCGTGAGCGAGCTCGATGCACCAGCGACGAGCGGTACGCGAATTCTCGAGAAATTTCAGTTTACGATATTCCCGAAGGTTTGTTTATGAAAATTTCTATCGGGCGTTATTACATTATTCGAAGGTCCCAGAAAAACAAAGCGTTGCTGAGACGTCTGTCAAGATCTGACGGAAAGTCTATTAAACCAACGCAGCTGATGTTAAGAATAGTGAAAAATAGGTTAAACTTGCAAACGACTTGGATAGACGGGAGCATTCTAAGAGCACGAACCGGAAGAAGAGACTGGAGCTCGATTAATGGATGGAACACTGAAAAGTACCCCTGTACTCCAGTTATTTATGGGATCTATGGGGTAGCATGGTGCCACGTGGATCCATTGTCAAAAGATTTGTCACGGTGTACGTTCGGAAAGAGGGAATCTCTATATCAGGGATCTCGATTTGTACAAACGTCGTAACTCAAGCGAAAGACAATGGGATTAAAAAATTTTTTAGTATCTTACCGTTCCGCGTATCTTGAGCGGGTGCTGATATGTTCGTCACGGATATTGGTTCCGCGTACCCTCTGTCGGTTGGTTCTTCCTTCACCGCGATGTTCTTTGTGAGCTCGCTAGTTTGCGAATCTAGCTTGTTACTTCTGCGAAACGTAAAAATCGGTATTGATTAATTTTCCGTTATGTCACTGATTTTTGGGTCGATCAAAACTTTCGGGACTAACTCGTTTATTTCGGGGATACGTGTAAATGTTATTGTATCGGGATTGAGTTTCCAAAAATTTAGGAGCGTAATCAGCGAGTAAGAGGTGATCGCGATAATTTTGATTCAACGCTATGTGCCATTTCTCTCTGATCATTCGTTCTATTACGATTTTCATGTCACCCCCCGTTCACACCATACGATTTTTTGACCGAATCGGTCATTTTCTCACTCGTCTGCGTAGGTTTCAAAGGCAGATGAAAAGTGACGGCAGCACGGTTTCGGTAAAAAAAAACCGTATCGTGTGAACGGGCTCTTAGATCTAATTTGTTTACTCACCCAAAACAATCTGTACGGTTCTCTGGATCGAGATCAAGAAAAGTGTTGCCTTGTCCGTGAGCGTGCGTTACAGGTGGAGGATATTGAGAATGATAGCTGCTATCGGCGATTCGTCTGCAGTTAGCAGCTTCCTGTTTCACATTAGTACCTGCGATAAAGAAGATAATCGTGCTATTCCCCGGACTATCAACCGTACGTGTCGTGAAACAGAAAGTCAGCCTGACTCAGCGCTGTGAGTCGTGAAAACTTGATCCATCAATTATTTTCCATTCTTCCCCAACCGTCCGAAATTTTAACAACTTTTCACCGACGCTTACCTCGCTCTCTCAATCTTCCCACGATTTAACCAACACTTAACGAACAATGAGAAATTATCGCAACAATCGTTTCGTTGCATAAACGACAGGATGATTTCGTTAATACCGCTGGCGTCTCTCTAACTTTTTCCTTTTGCGGAATTACGCGCGAGTGGGCAATGATTTTAACGCGCGGACCGTCGTCCCTCGCATATCATTATGGTTTATCGAGCGCGGCCGAACGATTATCGTTCTTTCGTTCGATTCGAGATCAAGGAACGTTAGGGCGACGGGACATAAGGGCGCGTGTCGTACCGGAAGCAAAGGCGCATCGTTGCAGCGGCACGTGGGGGTGGACTCGGTTCTAATGGGGCCGTCGACGATTTTGCGCGACCGAGGGTGCGCCCCCGATAAATCAAACAGACTCCCATGCCGTGGGAAGCATAAGTCAGAGGCCTCCGGCAATCATTGTATTTGCAAACATCGGAAGTTTACTGTTACGAGAGAAGCGCCGAATCGACGGCCGAGAGAGCGCGGAATTACGTAATCTCGCGGAAACAAATCAGATGCCGACGGGTTCGATATCAGAATGTTGCGTAACTGATAAACGTACATTCGCGTCTTTCGTCGTTCGATCAGTACCCGAAACTGAATATTAAAATAATATTCTCCGATCGTTCAAAAATATTCTGAGAAAATCTTCTGGATTAGCTATGTCGATTAACGCGGGGCAAAACCAAGAATTATTTTACCAAACGAACAACGGAACGATCCCATAAATTTCAATGCACGATAAACAGTAATGGAATAACACAATTTTGTTCTTTTTACGTTGATGAATATAATATATCGGGAACAATATTATTCAATAACCTATACGTCGCGCAAAATTTTATCCTGTAAATGTAATCTCATCGGTGAGTCAGTTTACCGTGGACGAGGTCCGCCTCCAATGTTTGCACGTCTACGTGGAGGCAAATGCCTCGTAACTCTCGTATGAGAAAAAACGAGTAAACTCAAAAGTTGAAAAACAAATCGAATTTTATTTTACACACGACCATACCAGTGTGTACCGTGGACCCTTCATATTATCCAATCGTGCTGATTTTATTTTGATACGAATTAACAGATTGATTAAATTTGCCGTTATTTTATTACGCTCGAAACGAGCGTTACGCGAGACTGTACGGTACGCTAGAGTATACGCACGATATTGTGTATTATCATATGTTGCAACGAATACGCGTGTATAACTGAGCATATAGACATTACCTATCTCCCACCCCCTACGGGCGTTTGCTCACGCATTCGAAGCGCTTCGAAGTCTCCGTTAAATGTACCAAATTTAGCAAACCGATTTCACTGAATTTCCGACAACCACCCGATGGCGTCACTCGCGATACGTTTATCCGGGAATTCTAATTTCCCGCGAACATAATTTTTCTTCGAATATGATAACAACGTAGGCGCGTATCGGGGAGGGTCGAAGAGTCGCGGCGTTGATCAGCTAAGGATAAAAAAGAGCCTCTGGCTTAATACAAAGTGCTTATTCGCGTAATGCGATATCGATAATCGACGGCATCGGGTGAGTTTCATGTTGATTCATCCCTACCACTTTGAAAAAAGTCAGCCTCGAGCGATTTATTGCCGTTTTTAATAAAGGGCCGTTTTTAATAAAGGGTAAACACAGGCGGGCTGTGTACACGTTGCGAGGTCGAAAATGAGAAAAAATTTCGCGCTACTCCATCGACGATGGTCAACGTATATTTCCCATCGATTTTCCCCATCGAAAGTTCTCTCCAGATTTAAATTCTGTCTCAACGAGAAACGACGACATCGCCGGACGGTTTCCGATTTGTTTTACTCGATTTCGCAAATTCTACTTGGACGCGTGTAACCAACGGGCTGCAGTTTCCCACCTCCTCGGAGTGGATCAACTTTCTTCCGCATCGGGATTAAACTGCATGTGTGACACATTTCCGCGCGGCTTCCGTTTTCTTGGAAATTGGCTTCCTTCGAGCTAGACGCGTTTCAATCTCCGTCTTATTTGATGGTACCGGAATAGCAACTACCGATTTCCACGTGACACGGTAACGACGATAATTTCGTTGAATATTCGTAAGATCGATCGAAACAGCCTGAGTCCGTCTTTTAAGTAAATCGTCGTACGACTTTTACTCACTCGACATTCGATGGAATTCCGGCACGTACTGCTCGCTGTCCTCCGTTCCACAACTGCTACCTGGAACAAAAAAAAACGATTCATTATTCTCAATAATAATCGGGGTGGAGAAATTAAAATATGAATTAGCGGTATCTGTTTTAGCTTTATGGTTTAGAAATATATCCATTTAAGCGATGCGAGAAGGGTAATAAAACCGATTATGTACGATGGTTTGTTGCAGCCGCAGGGGTGGCTACGGATTTTCCGAACCTTCCCTCTTGATCGCCCCTCTTTATCGCGTACTATATTGCATCCACCATGTATTACATTACAGTTCGTCAAAGTAATTAAAATTAATGCTCCTGGATAGTTGAACGTTGCTATTAATTATTCCCAACGAAGATTTACGAAAGCATCGACAGCGAGCTCAAAGTTCAACAAACGGATTGTATTAACACTTGCACTTATCAACGAACTGGCGTGTTAAGTGGTATTAAATCTCTACGTTTTCCTTCTTCCTAGTTCATTGCTTCTTTGTTCTCAACGAATACGTCGTTTGGTAGACGGGTGTTCCGAAGCGATGGGGTGGGATGTTTTAAAAAATTAAGCGAACATTCGTACGACGCGCACCGATCGCTGCTTTTAAGATCCAATCGTGTTAATGGAGTCCAACGTCGTGTCGATGTTTCGATTAGAAAAATTGTGTCAGATTGGATATAAATTGGACGTACAATCGTGTACCTTGGAATTTTGGCGAAGTCAGAAACGAAACTTACTCCGATCGTACGACTATTCTTATAATTAATTGGTGATTAACAAATACAATGATGTTCGGTATTGCATAAGAGGCAAGTAGTTTTTACATAAAACAAGAAACTGCCATTTTGTATCATCGACAAAGCTTTCGATTACGATAAAATATTTTTTAGCGGAAAACGAGAATTTATTTATCAGCGTTAAATTGTTCAAATTGAAAGTGCTGCTTCGCGGCAAACGAATCGTCGTAGAGTCTCTCGTATATTCTTATTGAAAAAGAAAAAAAATAACGCCCGAACAGGGACTCGAACCCTGGACCCTCAGATTAAAAGTCTGATGCTCTACCGACTGAGCTATCCAGGCCGATGGCAAACACGACTTAAAAGTACTTCACATTGTAATAATTCTGAAATCGATCGTTAACGACACGTAGCACGTTATTTAGAATAAAATACACTCACCGTCTTGGAGCCAGGGTTCTTGCCTGTACTCCTGCGCCGAATATATTTCGTTCCCTGAAATTGAACAATATTGCATTCCATGTACCTTAACAACGACGAGCATGTAAATCAGAATCTTTTGAAATATTTCTCAGCAAAGTTCTTTATTCGCGTGGTAAGTTAAATTGCAAATTGTTTGTTCAATCGTGCGAAAGAGATATATTTTTCAAGTATCCGGCATCTCGTCTGTCCGTTATCAAGGTTCACCGCGTTACGTAAAAGTTAAACACGCGAGCCTGCAGACACTGATAAGAGACACGTGTATTACGATTAAGCGGAAGTTTTTTTTTTTTAGTGCCACAAAGTATTAACGATAATCCCGAAAAAATATTAATGAACGCACGAACGCTTGGTAACAATGAATCTGTATTTATTACATAATGATTGATGGTTACTCGGAAATAATTATCCCACGGCGAAATTAATGCCCCGCGTGTCTGACGCGTTAATTTATGGACTTCGACGAATACCCATTGTGGAAACGTTATTATCGCGAAAAGAAACGAGAGAAAAAAGAGAGAAGAAATTATGCTTCTCGTTAACACGTGCGTTTTTCAAACAACACCGTCTTTCATTCGTCGCGTTTCGTATATCAACATCAACGCTCATGGATACTTGATCAATTCTATCGAGTCGTGCAAAGAACGCATTGCAAATCGTACGATATTCCATGCAGACACACTGTACAAACTCGTTTAACCCTTATTCGATTACAGTGTGCCCAATGGATACATTTTCAGAGAGAACATCTCTAAACATGATACGATGATTAACACGTAACGGCGTACACGCGTTAGACCCACATTCTCCGATGACCGAATAATGTCTACGTAATTATGTAAAGACGAGGCACGATATCCGCAAGGTTTCTTGCACACAGGGGGGCGGGAGGGGCGTAAGAAAGAGCAAAAGGGGGACGAAACCAAGGAGATGAATCAGAAGCAAAAACAAACCCTTCGACGCGAGGATGTATGTACATAAGAATGCCACGGAGATCCCATGTACGCGATACGTGGGGTCTGTTTAATGGGTCTCCAGGATTCGCCACGGGTAGGCCACTTGTCGGTAATCTCGTTTTGTTCGCAGTCAGAATCCCTTCTGACGAATCGAATCCACTTACCCTACAGCTCATTGCTCGCGTATAATGATACACTCTTCGCACCGATCCTATTCTATTCGCGACAACGACACGACGAGGGATGATCGTGGGTCCCTCTAGGAGCTAATAGCTTTACAACCAATCCCGATGTATCAAATTCGACGCGCCTATAATCGGGTACGCGATTTGTCCGTAGCGAAAGGGTCAACTCAAATCTGTATTAGAGTACCGTCATTGTCAATTTGCGTCCAGAGAACCGCTGTGTCGTGGTCAGAGTGGAGTGCGATGAAAACGTTCGCTGTCGCCCATTTACGGTGAGAAGCGTAGCGTGGACGAATTGGAGATTCGTTATATTCTTAATGACTCCGCATTTCGTAATATTCATCGCGAGTTTCAAGATAAGTTTCTGCCAAAGAAAATTAGTGATCGACATTTAATTAATTGATGTCACAAAAATATTCCACTTAACCACACGTCGCACTGCGTTTATTAAAATTGTTTGACCCTGTGCAGTCCCCAGTTTCCAATCTACTGCTCGAGAGTTAGTAAAATGGCCAGGAATCGAGGAGACCGGAAAGAACTAACCGCGGTATTTCGTGGGCGACGGCGTCGACGGCGACGTTTCAATATTTCTTCGGGCCGAATCGTCGTCGAAAAGTGAATGGGGAGGGTGGTAGGGCGTAACGCGATTACGATAGAGAAATTGCAGCATTATAGGCAGTGATTGAGTTACGCGGAGGTGGTCCATCCTGACTGGCGGTTCACACCACGGTATGCCAATGTTAGATATAAAGTGTCAATCACTGCATCCAGACGCCGGTAGGGTGGTTACGAATCCTACGGGGGTACGTCTACACCCCATGGGGGTCTTTGCGGCGATAATACGTTGCTTATTGAATTCGTCCTGACGTTTCTCCGCCGTGCCACCAGAATTCTGGGTCAAGGCTAAGTAAAACTGTCGATACCGTTGACAAATCTACAGCTGGACCGTGATTAAACGGAGGTTTCGATGTAATCTCCGTGTACACGCGTGAGTTGGAATACTTTACGAATCTTCTTCCCCTTTTCTGCAAATTCAATGTAGCTCGGCGAGTTTAAAACGCGTCGCTCTACCGATTCACTCGACGTACATTGCGTGAAGCAACGATAATTAACGGTTTAAATCTAGATCATGCACATCTCTGGATCCTCGGATCTCCAAACTTTTGTTTACTCTGTCAAGTGTATTTCGGGTCGCTGATCACGAAATAATTATAGAATTTCTATTCTACTGAAAATTATTTCACAAGGAATCACATGTGTTTGCTTGCTTTAGAAATAGTTTAGAGATTCGGAGATGTGCATGATCCAGATCTGTTCCTAATTAAACTGTACGTTATCGTTAAATGAACGTTTCAACGAGATAAAATTAAATCATACTGAAATTACTCATCTCGGCGCGGTGTCTTCGAAGACTATTGTACTTTTAAAAAAAAATCAATTTTTTAACGCGATTTGAGTACCCCTAAAACTCCCGTTCGTTCTTTCAGGAAAAGATACAAGGTCTAGTTCTCGGGTACTTGTACTGGGCTCGAGACAAGACCTTGTCCCTTGATTTCTACGTATTCCCTCATATTCTACTCATTCTTCTCATTCGTCAAATTCGAAACGATCTAACGAATTTGCGCAACAACCCCCTCCAATCCATGAAACGTAAATTGAAACTTTCTACGAAGATTGTTAAAGTTTCATGCGGCAGACCCTTCCGTTTGGTCTTAAAGCGTAATTGCGCCGCGATCCGCAGAAAATAATATCATCCTTGATGCTACTATATAAAGATATCGACTCGACTGCCTGCCAGTGACAGGCTCTCTTCGGGGGGTGTTCCACTCCCCCTCTTCGCCTTTACCTTCCCTTACGGGGTTGTTCGCGGTACATCCTGCACGTGCTCCGTGACGCGCTATCCTCGACGTGTATTTTCTTCGTCTACTACCGACGCGTGTGAGTACGCGTTTGCACGAAGACGTACCAAAGACTTCGCGTCACGGTGGTGAGCCGTGCAACGTCCTATCGAGAAGCTTCAAAATCGTACGCGAGGGACGAAAACTCGATCGCGCCGCCCTTCGTCGCGCGTGTTTTCTCCCCTTCCGATTTCGTTCGCGAAAAGTCCCCAGATACGCGCGATCGTTTGTCGCTTCGCGAAAGTTCGACGATCGAGTATAGTTACCCCCGAGCAAATCGTATTCCTCGGCCGGCTCTGCCGATTTATTTTCTACGCCAATGCTCTACTCACCAGGATGTAGTTTCTCCTCGCTGGTTGGCTGAGTTACGGAATAGTTAGCGGTGCAATATCCTGCGGTGACTGCTTGAAGAGGCTCGGTTAATCTTCCGAAACCTTCGCCGGGCTGTAACCATACATCCGCGTATTAAAATCGCGTTGATACCGCGATCGTGTGTGGATCTTAATCTCATTAAAACTTTACGGGTAATACGCAACTTAAAGCTAGCGCGGGAGGCGATGGACTGAAAAAAAATATAGTTGAACGTTTACTTTACGTCCCGGCGGCGCACCGATCAACCTTCGATTTAAGTTAATTTCTCGCGGAATTAAGCTTCGCCGTCTTTGCTCTCCTTGACTTTTGATATAAATTGAATCTGTCAGCCACTGTCAGAGTACCGAGGAACTAGTTCGTACGTTATTCTCAACATCGTAGACAGGACAATCTTCCTCGGCATTTCTTTTCGATTATCT
This sequence comes from Pemphredon lugubris, assembly GCA_933228935.1. Taxonomy (NCBI): domain Eukaryota; kingdom Metazoa; phylum Arthropoda; class Insecta; order Hymenoptera; family Crabronidae; genus Pemphredon; species Pemphredon lugubris. The sequence continues at coordinate 51,508,341 of OW121817.1, read as the reverse complement.
ACATTCGCTAGTATCCGATTTACAAAGGGAAAAAGGACGAGGCGAATTGACGCAAAACTGATGGAAAATCGCTGGGAAGGTGGAAAGAATGTGGTAGGCCGTGGATGAAAGGAAGAGTAAGAAACAAGATTCTGAGGGAAGGTACGGCAATCTTACGAGGCGAGAGGAAGAGACAAAGAAAGGGGAAGAGGGAGAGAGCGAGAACGCACGAGCGAAGGCAAGGAGGACATCCGGTGAACGATTGGATGGTTTCCTCCTTGCGGAGCAATCTAGTGGTAAAGCCGGTTACCGGTTTTGGAAATTCCAATAAGCCCGTGTCGCCGTTTGCTTTGCCTTTATGAAATTTTATCGCGTTCTGCACCGATCGCTTACACCTTCAAATATACGTACACGAAGTTTCCGCGACAGGTACTTTTCTTTTAGTAATTATAAATAACTTTGCGCGAAAACGACGTTTCGATTATCGATAGGAAAACGAACGTACAGGGGTGGAATTTTTTGAATGTACCGTGTAATTGAATTCGGATATTATCGTTTACAGGTAAATAACGAGTTCATTTTCCCGGTTTCATCGTTTTTTCTTACGCTCGTTACCGCGTCCCAAGGTTTTGATGGTCCCTTTGATCGTAATTAATAGTCATTTATAATTAGTCGCCGCGATGGCTCAGCACCCGTAATCCACCAGTCGTGCTCTCTAATATCAATTTTAATTACATTCGCCGATATTACGCTAGACTTTTAATCCCACCCGACCCGATGTCCGAAAGTATTTTTCTTACCGCGTCGGCATTGAACGCGAAACCGAAAAACCCACGATTGAATTTACACGAACTCGACTGGCGATGATAATATTATCACGTAATTCGGTGATTAACGTTAATCAAAAATCAGAAACCAGACGCATCTTTTACGAATCTTTCGCGATCACGCTTGAATTACACAATTCAATTTACCATTTCCTAACAAATACTACAATAACGTTACAAAAAAACGAATCGTTCCACTATCTCGCGCCTACCTCTGTCGAATTCTCCGCGATAACTTTTACGTTCAACAGAAATTAATCGAGCGCCTAAACGAAGTAATGACTCGTAAGCAAAATGCGCAAACACGGTCGCGTGCCGTTTAACTCCCCCCCCCCCCCCGTTCCCCGTCTCGCTCTCTCGCTCTGTGTCCTCATCATTCCCATCGAGAACTTTTGTGCAAAGTCGTACCCAGAAGTGGATCACTCGCCGTGCGTGTGTCGTACGCGAACGAACGAACGGGTACGTACGTTTGTACCTAGTGAAAACGAGATACCCATGAATCGGGGGGGAACGCCCCATCGTTCCCTGCGATTCACCGACGAGGGGATCGTCACCCCATTTCACGTCATACTCCACCCTCGTAATTGCGCACTTCGGTTCGGTTTATAATAAAGTCATCTAGCGGACAACGCGTTCCAAGCGGAATCCCTTTGCCGTCCACGAATATCGCCGATTTATCCGACGGAAGCGCGGGAAGTCCTTGGCGTAAGTTTACTTTTGCCAGAATAAAATCTGCTCGATTTCGATCGCTTTGGAGCACAAAGCGTTTCGTTGGAATACGACGAAGAGGGTGGTAAGGGTTATAATGACATTTGACCCATTGCCTGTCCTGTACACGATGTACATAACTCATGCTTTATAGACTTGTATATCGCATTTGATGTACAAAGCGCGCCAACAAATTATAAAAATTCAGACGTCTTGTGTATTACATAGTATGTACACGTCTCTTTATCTATTTTACCCTGCGACAATTTTAGGCGCAGGAATTTGTTTAACAGGGACAGCCAATGGGTTAATCGATTTGAATCTACGACGAATGTAATGGAAGTAAATTAGACAGGTGTCAAAACATCATAGGGATTTCCTGTACCCGAGTTTCTGGTTGTATGGTTAATTATCGTCCACTTTGACCAGTCGTCGTCCAATTTGATCAATCGGGAAGTGGAGACCAGTCGTTACTTGGCCGCGGAAGTTTTCTCTTTCTTTTTTTTTCTTTCCGTCTTTGCCGCGCGAGGGTGCGAAAACAATGACGGGCCGATGCGCGAGAGAACGAACAATGCCGAATGACGGGAGGACTCGGGATTACGAGAGTGTCACAACGGTAGTCTATCGGCTAATTGGTTTCCACGATGGACCCGACACGTCAAAGGGACTCGGTAAAAAGAAATGATCACCGACGACGCGTTTACGTCGAGCTGGGAATTACGAAAAGTTTCGAACCGATTCCACGAAAAACACTGACGCGCGAAAACGCGCTTACCTCCCTCCATCTCTTTCCGAATTGTCCGCGCAAAAAGACGTGCCATCGATATTTACAATTTACCCCGGCCGAATTTACATCGTGCGGCAACACGCCCCATCGGGCGAATAAGCAACCCCCTAATCATGGGAAACTCGAGTGGCAACATATGCTCCCGTAGAAGGGAGTCAATTAAGCGGTGGTCCAGCACGGTGGGGCGGGTGTGTGGGAATCGAGTGATTTTTAGAATCAACAAACATAAATCAAGTGTTTTCGCGCGCGCGAGAGAGGGAGGGAGAGAGAGAGAGAGAGAGAGAGAGAGATAGATAGAGTGTCGCGTATCATCCCCCTCCGGGCCAGTGACAAGGGTGTCCGTCGACCACCCACGGCTCGGTTTGTTTGTATCGTAGTCACGGCGGTGGTACCCCGTAGACGAGCGTGTACCATCGATGGGAGAGACCCGTGGGTAGGGGCGGAGGATTGAATGGTGGCGACAATTACGTGTTTAGAGGGCACAAAAGGGGTGGCACCCGTGGGACCATCCATCGGAGCGTGGTGGCGCGTGCCGTGGCAATTCGACACTCGAGGATCATCGTGCGAGTAGTGCATTATACGTTAGCTGACTTTTACTACGCTCACTGTCCACGGTTATGACTCTATTGTAATCGTCGAGAGGCCACGGGGAGGTCCGTGAGGGAGGTCCCCGTCGACGGGAGTGGTGTCACGCGACTGACTTTTCTTTCTTCCGGTTTGAGCGTTTACGGGGACGGCAGGTATCGTTGCCAAAACGTGGTATTTTGTATTGGGGGTAGCGGAAAGAAATCTATTATTTTACGTAGTAGCGTTTGAGATCAGTTTCTGCCCCGGCGCGATGATGTGAGCATCTTTGTTAGTTTTTATGAAAAAGGCATAAGAGACTTAGAAAAACGTTGGGATACAGTTGTAAAGAGTGAGGGAAATTAGATTTTCTAATAGTCTGTAACAAAAATTAAGAGAGAATACAGTTTTATATTGTTCTACAGAACAATAGATTTCTTTCCGGTACCCGTAATATTTGTATATTGGATGTGTAGAAGAATAGTGACACAACTCAACATGATAGAATTTGGCAGGACTGCCAATTAAAAGTTTCTTGTTTCCATCAAGGCTTGCCATGATCTTGGATTTTTTAACCACTTGCTAGGGGTCATTTCTGACAGTAGCAACGCGTCGTTCTTCTACAGAAAAGTATGCAAATTTTGCTATACATTTTTACAATAATCTCGAAAATGGCGATTATTGAGTTGTGTCGCAATTCTTGTTCACCAACGAAATATACAAATATATTTTTTCAATAAATCAAGAGATGGCGAGTCGTTGAAATTGCTCATTCGATTTTATTACTATGAACTCGAATTCATGATGCAGAGTTTCTTCGAGTACCGGGTAAAATAAAAAATACCACTCGACGTTATTAATCGTAAAGATAATTAAAAATCGTTGGAACTCAGTCATAATCTTCTCACGAGCAATACCACGAGTAAAATTTCTGCCTTAGGCGACATAAGAAGTACATTTCCCATAAAAAACATGTAGTTCACGAATTTATTCGAAACTCTGAGTTCAACGTCGAGCGATGTCTCATTCTTAAACGGCGTAACGAATATATCTCTCGCAAAGAATAAACACAGATGGCTGAATGCAGGATAAAACTTGGAATCACTCACCAATCTGACCAAGTCCGTCGCCGTCGCAGGTACCTCCTGATCCTGGTTCATCCTAATTAACCTGGCTGCACCCCGGTTACCCCGTTCGAAACTTTCTTCCTTTACTTTTCCAACAAACCTCACCACGAATCGCGATTACGTCCACCGATCGAGATGTCGATCAAAGTGTCGAGCGGGACACACGAAATTGCCGCGTATTTTCGAGGTTACGTTGCTACGCCACGAAGATCGAAGATAGGACTGAGACGAGTGATTTGATCTCGTCGAACGGGGAAAAGACAGGGTGTATGCTTCGGGGGGTTGTGTCTCCGATATGTCTACGCCCACAGTGTGACGTAGAAATCAACCCTGCGCGTGCTACCACGAACAGGGGATGCTTCCAACCCCTGCTGGGTAGGCGGAGCTTCGAAATCATTGGCGATCTTCTCTCTTCGCGTAAAGTCCCGTGCTTCGAGTACACCTACGGAAAGCTCCTCTCCTCGTCGAGTTTCACCGCTGATCTTGCGATACGTTGTTGATTTCTCGCTGGATTGCAGAGTGTGTTGGGCTGACTGTTATACGTGAACCGTGCGTGTATAGCATATACGCGAAGTAGTATGGACCGTTCTAAAGATGGCAAAGTTGACGTAAGGCGGCTGGGACCCCCTCTCGCGTCCCACCACCGAATCGCCAGAATTCGGATATTCTTATTTCTACCGTCTACTCCTCGACCTTGCAATCTTTCAATGGTTTTACAGTAGGTTCAGGACGAAATAGATTGATTCTTGAGCCGGAGTTTTGTAAAAGTATTAGAATCCGATATTTGCTAGTTATTGAATACAGAGTTTTTGGAATGGCATGGACTTATTTCGAATTCAAGATGCAATCTCTTGTGTACGCGAAATACCGAAATATTTGCATTCTTCTCCCAAATGTTTTCCAAGTTTCTTATCGTTCTGAAGGCAGACCGTACTCTGATGGAGACCTTATCGTTTTTAGTAGATCGAGGATGGAGAGACTGATGTATCAAGATGCTGTGTAACGATTCTTGCGTTAAGATTATTTATCCTAATCTAGAAGCTTGTGCGATACGAGCTACAGTATCGCAACTTGATCGACAGTAGATACTTTGCTGCTAAAAGACGCAGGGGTTCATTTAAATTTCATTATGATTAAGTTACCACAAACCTGGCATAGTTGCCGTTGAAAACTCACTATACAAAATATCTCTAATTATTAGCATATTGTGCGTTTTACTTATTAATGAACCGTACCCTGGAAAGTAGAATGTCTGCAAAATTCCTAATATGTAGGCGACATCTGTCGGCACTATCGAAATGATGGTACTTTTCTCTGCTTCTCTGGCATACAGATACAGGGCGCTTCGTTTTCGTTGTTCTTGGTAAAAGCACATGCGCAAGTATCTCATAAAAATCTAGATCATAATTTTCCGTAGCTTCTGCTACGCTCGTGGTTGCTACCCGTGGGTTAAAATCGACGTTATTCCGTATTGTTAAATAAACCGGTTTTCCGTGGACACGTCGTTTCGCGTAATGTCAATATCTCGTCGTCGTGATACTATGATTTAATCGCGAAATTACATATTGTCTGTTCTGCGATGTGGACATTGATGGACACTCTGTTCGCGCTGGAAAATAATCAACGTATCAGTGACTTTATATTACATCATCGTAAGTTCCAACGTTATTTCTGAAACTTTTTTGGATGTCCATTGCCCGATCAGTGTTTTACAAAGATACCTTTGTACGAGCAGTGACCTTGGCTTACTTCTTATTAAATTGTACGAAAGAAAATATTGCAGAGTATCATAATGATTTTATAGTTTTTTAATCCAGCCAGTAGATCTTTGAACGCAAAAATAGCTGTCGCAACAAAAGTAGAATGTATTATATCGAACAGAATTTCTCGCGTCCATGAAAGTATACGGATTGTGCGTAGCGAACAAAAATACCGCGTCTCTAAATACCCGTATGTGAATTAATTTATGCGCATACTATTAAATTTGAGAATGCGATTGTTTCCCCGTTGGAATTTAAGGGAGTCGGTAACACGATACGTGTAATTTAATACAGACCAGTAGTCTTCTTGAGATTATATGTCTGAAAATACACAGAAAAATGTGCATCGATCGAGCGGTTGGTCGTCTTCTTATGATTAAAACGTGTATTAAAAAACATGTTTACAAATGCAGTTTGGTTTATCTATATTGTCGTAAAAGATGTTTGGTAAAAAAAGAATTCCCATTACAGCTTACGTAATAACAAATTATAAGATAAACCAATTGTCAAGTAATACATAAATCTTTTTTTGTTGTTTCAGTTATGTAAAAGATTTGGGCATTGATGCCCATTAAATATCGATGAGACATGCGGCGTCAGGTTGAACAGGGACAACCGGAAACTCTTCTGTATGATAACTCTTTTAATATTAAACAAAACGAGCAAGTACGATTGGAAGATGTCTGCGGTAGAGGCACCGCCGTTCATTCGTACCATCGAATGGGACATGATGGACAAAACAAAGTTTTTTCCGCTCAGCATGTTGTCCTCGTTCACGGTGCGATGTTGCCTCTACCCTTTGACAGTCATCAAAACTCGCCTGCAAATTCAAAGACAAAGTCACATTTACAATGGTAAGTTTTCAAGAAGATCGATCGATCGGCGTACCAAGCATCCATTATTACTTTGCAAATAATTATTTTTTCAGGAACAGTAGACGCTTACAGAAAAATTTACGAAGTTGAAGGCTTGTCGGGTCTTTACAGAGGATTCTGGATAAGTTCCATACAAATTGTATCCGGCGTATTTTATGTATCTACGTACGAAGGTGTACGCCACATACTCCAACACAATCCGGTCGTATGTCATGTAGATTCGAGAGTCAAAGCGTTAATTGCTGGTGGTGCTGCTAGCTTAGTAGGACAGACTATAGTGGTTCCATTTGATATTCTAAGTCAGCACTTGATGGTTCTTGGGATCAACAGTACTCCGCAAGGGAAACTCTTTGTAGACAAAGTAAATATATGCAGAAATGATACGGGTATTGATCGGTTCTTTTCCTACACTTCTACGTGTCTTGCAGATGGGTATGAATCCTTTGGGATTAACGCTTGAACCTGGAAAATCACGGGCTCAGATCTCAGCCGATATCATCAAACTGATTTATCAGCGGGACGGATATCGGGGTTTTTATCGGGGATACATTGCATCATTGTGTGCTTACGTCCCTAACAGTGCCCTGTGGTGGGGACTGTATACGGCTTATCAAGGTATTCCAGAGCGTTTAGTCATTCCAAGACTTTACGCATTCTTGCTAATTCTCATTAATATCGAAATATGCGTTATCTGAAATAATTATTAGTCTTTTGTACTTTGCAGACGAGCTTGTCAAGTTGCTTCCTGAGTGGTTTTCCCACTTATTTATTCAGGCTATTGCCGGCACTTTAGGAGGATTTACGACTACGATTATTACGAATCCTTTAGACATTGTAAGAGCAAGACTACAAGTGCAACGATTGGACAGTATGATCAGCACGTTCAAAATACTGTGGCTGGAGGAGAGGTTCCACATGTTCACGAAAGGACTATCCGCGCGTCTATTTCAATCCGCGTGTTTCAGTTTCTCAATAATTTTAGGGTACGAAACTATCAAAAGATTTAGTATCACCGAGAAATACAAGAGCCACATTAGATGGTAAATCCGATCGTTCGTATCGGACCATAGGATAAATCGTTTTCACTCTGTGGAATGATATGCATTCCGTAGACATTGATTTTTACCATAAGATACAGATACGCACCAAAGAAAAAATAATGAGACAATATGCAAGATTTCTTTTGTAACTCCCACGAAGAGTGCACTTACTGTTACAAATAAATGGAGGTACACAATTCCAATGACGTTATAATATCATTATCCGATTATAACGGAAATCGTATTTCGTTTCGGAAAATAAAAAGTAATTGACTTTTATGCTTTATAATACTCGCAAGTTTTTAACTACGTTACCTAAGTTTCAATTTTCACGATACGCTGAAATTAAAACAAGAGTCCATTTTGTACTATTTCTTTTTGCAATGTATAGCGTAAGGTACGAGCATTAACGTACGTTAGATATGTCGTTGTAATAAGGTAGTACTAGGATTAAGATTGTTTCCTAGCGTAGTGAAATTTCTATGAAATTGAATTATGTTGATGTATAAATATATATATATATATAACATGAATCCTAATAAATTTGTTAATTAAGCCGAGTAATGCACTATTGTATAAAGATACACACAAATTTTCTCTATTATTATTTTATTATAAAGGACAGCATATTGACAGAAACATTTGTTTAGAGGTACTTAGATGGTCTCGATAACGTATGTACTGAATCTCTTACATAAATTACAATGCTTTGCCGCTGATTCGCAATCTATTTCTTAAAAATTAAGTCCTACAAATGTCTATATATCTCGCGTTATGTTTACAGTATGTATGTACAGGCCAAGGATATCTTTCCGAGCACTGATGAAAGTTCGAGAAACACAGTTATAATTGTAACGCGCATCTTACCGAACGGTTCTTTAAAAAACCATCAACAAAAATATTCTGACACGTAACGCAGTCGCTATCATATTTCCCGCCGGCAGCACGAGTAATTCTTTATATGCATTTTCGACGTGACACGCGTCTGTAAGTCGCACAGTCTAGGGAATAATTGTTCGTGTACACCGGCGGAACACGTGCTGATGAACGTGTTAATATTCGACATGAATCAATATTGAGGAAAAGTAATACTTTCAATTGATTGCGTGCAATACGTCCGTCATTTGAATTGTGCTGTCCAAACTGATACTCTGTGAACACAGAGGGCGCGCGTGAGTCGTACATTTATTGGTGCATTAGTGTACCTTCTATGTATCAACAGTCTATGGTCGCCGGTTCATTGGAAAAGAGCGTAACGTATGTGCAGTTGTGTGCAGTCGCAATATTTCGCGCGTTTCTTGATTCTAAAACAATCAAACACGCGAGTTTGAACGTGGTTCGTTTGTTAACTTCGGTATCGGGCGCCAATAAGTTTTATTCCGATCTTTTACGGTGTGCGAATTTAACGCGGCTTCGGCGGGAAATGTTGGAACGTGAAAATTTGAATTTGCGCAAGGAGAGCTGTTGTCGGTAACGTCGGAAGTTTCAACATCTTTGCGTCGTTCGCTAATTGTAAGTGTTCATTCCGAAAAATTACGTCTTGTAATAAATCTGGATATATTGATTGCCACACTGCAGCTTCATGTTCCAGCTCAATACTATAATAATTACACATTTATTCTGGTACAATAAATATTCAGTTAACGAGTATTGGAAAGTCACTATTTTGGATCGCTCGTGGAGATTTTATTTTTCATCACGTTCGATTAAATTAAAAGACACAGATACGACTTCGGATCTTTAATGATTTGTATTTCATGATCAATGTCTGACCGATTCACCTTTTCCTTTAATCGTTACATTATTGATCTGGAACGTTTGTACGCACACTTTTTACAGATTACGAAGAACCAAATTAATTGCAGACTCTGAAATGCTCACGGGCCGTTCTTGCTCAGAAACTTTGCGTCTTCGATAGTATTTCACATCGAGTTTTTACAACGGGATTAACGATCCCTACGTTTTTCTTAACCTGAAATTTTTCGGGGCATTTCGAGAACTTTCGTATACCCAAGAAAATTCCTTGTGTTCCTTTGCCTTCGAAAAACTTCTCGGATGAAATTCTTTCGCGTTTCCCGGCGAAATTCTGTGAAGAATTTATAACCTACATACGTCTGATTTTTGTCGTAAATCTCGTTCGACTCCCGCGAAAGTTTTATTCCGGTATAAGCTCGAGTATTTTACTTCTGGTCGTTTTTCCCTATCTCTTTTTACATTTACACTTGAGCCGAATAAGCTTCTCGGAGATGTGAGAATATTTCAACGTCGCTCTGGTTTATTTAAAAGCGGCGAAGGAACTTATGGGATTGAGAGACAGCAACGGCGAGCGAGACGGCTCGTGCTTTTTCGTGAAAGTCAAAATTCTCTATCCGTTCGAGAAGCAAACAATTAATCGATAGTTTAAGCCGAGGAATATTGAATTTTACTGTACATACATATTACGTGCGAGATTCAATTAAATTTTCAGCAAGGATTTGTCGTTTCTCAATGCAATTCATTGGATGATTAGGATCGATTACGATTATCATGGCGCCGCATTTTGACAGTGGTTCTCAAAGGCATTTAGGATCGTTTACAATTCGACGTAAACCTTAAAGTTCTCATATTCACGATAGCTGTGGCTGATTTATTATTACCTTTTCTTGAAATTTATTGACATTGGAATTTTTGGATATTCTTCCTGTGTTTCTAGCTCAAAATTTCTCCGGAAACCACTGTAAAAAATACGACGCCATAATTATCGTAATCTTGCCGATGATTATTTCCACCGCAGGCAAATACATTTTGGCGAATGTCCCTCGTGCCGAGTTGCACGACGTTATTTCACGAGTTCCCATAGATACATTTTTATTGAATTAATCCCACCGCTTTTGTACTATAATATTTACGACAGTGGAGCGACGCAGTTATTACGTTTTATTATGCACGTCGACGATGAGAAGTTAGTTACGTTACTGGTGAATCTTTGAAAACTGGCCTGATAGTTTCTAACAGAATTGTCAGCCATCAAAAACAGATGACGAGCTAAGGATCGTCGCTTACATGTAATTACAGATTGTCCGTTACGATAATCGAGCGAAATTCGGGGCGAATCTCCAAACTATCCGGAAATTAGGAAAAGCTATCCTAAACGCGCGTCGTCGTGGATCATTCAAACCAGGAAAATGATCGAGGCTCGTAACGCTGTTCCAACAAATTGGTGTTAAATTCATGGCATACTCAATTACGTTCGTCGATTGAACGTGTTTGGATTACGACTTTATTAAAATTGTATTAAAAAAAGAAAAACGGTTTTTCAAAAAAGCGTTTGTTCTAATTAAACTTCCAAATACGCAGTAACACTTTTAACGCTTCGCATCAACGTCCGCATAAGTTAACGGAGTTTAAAGTTCCTGGACAGGCGTTTCGAGCTTTTAGTGACTTTAAATTGAGTTACCTTGAGCGCATGGTAATATCTGGAGTTACAAATTTAACTGCGTATTCGAGAAATGAGACGGAACGAACGAGCATTAGTCTTTCGCGTTTAATAATCATGTGTTCGACGAGAAATCGTGTTCCATAAAAAATACTGCAAAAGATTCGGGAAATTCCTAGTAGTCGGCGTCATGGTAGAGTTCTTTCCCTTTTTTTTATTCATCATCCCCTTAAACCGGATTCATTGCGCGCTCGGCCGATGAGTTTCGGGAAGCAGCTCGACAATTTCTTCCTCTCAATTCGAAGCGATGAATACATAAAAATGTCCTCTACCTTTCCCGCGGCATTCAGAAAATCTTACGAAACATTTCGTTTCACCGCGAGGACGCGTGTCATCCTGGATTTCCTCGTAACGCGGTAAGCGCCACATCTCCGAGCTATGAATCCTGAGGTGTACGCCAACAAGCGTAATTCGAATATGCGAATTTCTCGCGAAATTGCGAACTCTTCGTTGGAAGTGTTCCCCGATACTTGGAGAAACATCTTCTTCCTTTTTATCGTCGTAGGACATCGAACATTTTACGTCGGCGTAATCGAAACGCCGTAAGATTTTCTAACTTCGCCGTAGTTTTTCTTTCTCACCCACGATCCTTCCTTACGCTATCGACGATAAATTTGAAAACCAGCCGTATTTTGTTGTCTCTCTCGATATCGATTATTAGAAAACGCTACGAAAAAATTACGTTCTTCCGCGCGCGAACTTCGCAGCGCTCGCTTACTTTATTTTCGCTACGGCGCTACGTTTCGACCCTGGTCCACTTTCGGTTAGATAAATACGCCGACGTTTTACCGGGGTTGGATTATAACGGCTCGTTTCCGCGCGACGAAATTCGGCACGGAACCGTTCTAGGAAAAACGGTCACGCTTCCCCGCGGATCTATCATTATTTCGCGTAATTCTTCATCACTCGACACGGTTTTATTCGCCACCCTCGTGACGCGCGAAGGGGAATGACCGGCTTACGCTCACCGTGAACGGCCGATTGCCTGAAAACACTTGGCCATACGATTAGTCGGTGATAAAAACGAGACTACGCGTGGTTCGCGCTTACACTTTTGAATGCGTGCACGCGCGTCACTTTTCCTAAAGGTTTCGACGCGCTAACGTCGCGTCAGCGTCTCTCGTCGATGATACAAAAAATGCGAGACTACGTTCCTCGTTTACTTAGAATGTACAATTGCACGTAGAACTCGACGAAGATACTTAAACGTCGTCCATTCACGCGATCTTCGTTTACGATAACATTGTTCCTCGTGGTCCGCTTCTTGACCGATAGCTTCTTTCTCGTCGGCGTCGAATGTTTTCACGGGGGTACCGGTGAGCTTTCGTCGAGCTCCGAAATGACGTCCGACGGACTTCCATCGGGCAGGAGAGATCCTCGTTTGTCCGACGTAGACGCTCGGCGTCGCTCGGTAGCGATCTTGAGTTCCGAAACGATCCTCGTGGAGGCCGCTTCATCGTCGGCCTACAATCACGTGTCCCGGAAACGGATCGCTCGCTCTCGACGTGGCCCCGTCCGGGCCCCCGTGTGACGTCACATCCCGCTGGCCGGTAGTCCAGCCCCGGTACCGCAAACACCGCCGTCGCTACTCTGGCTAACGCTGCTGTAGCTCACGCTGCTTGCCTGCCCTCCTGTACCCATTCCGGAAACGTACTGCAATCAGAAGGGTTAGGTTTTCAAAAAATAAATGCCACCTGAGTCATCGTTAACGGCGAGTGGTAACAGTGCGAATATGTACAGTTGGGATATTTGTGGTCAGCTTGAAATATTTACAGAGTAACTTTTTACAATGAAGCTGAATCGGCAGTGTTAGCGGGACACGCGTTTGGTAATTCTGTCCGGGCAATCATATGTACATTGGGGAGGACGGGATGAAAATCAGCTTTGGATATTTCTTAAGAAACTTTGTACAAAATAAAAAGACGCCGGGGACGCGCATAATGTTCAATCGGGGACATTAATTGGACTGGAGTTTGCTCATCTCCTCAAACGATCGTTCTCATGGATGTCGAAGCGAGATTCAAACTTGGATATTTACCAGGGATCTTTTTGCAAGAAGAAACGTGCGAGAAATAAGCGTAACGCTTATTTTCGTATATTATCGTTGATTTTCATCAATCGAAGTTGCGTTCGTAAATTTCGTCCGACGATCGCCGTCAGGAGTTACGCAAATGATGTTTGTTATTTAGGGTGCTCGTAGATCTGTAGCCTGCTCTCGTTTCTTTCCCGGAAGGTTGAAGAGTGGCTTCAATGCTTCCGATCGCATGAAAAGAACGATGCTCGACCGAGAGGTATGAAAAATGAAACGACAGGCAGACGCGGGCGTGCCCGTTAATGCTTCTCGCGCATTAGGACGAATTATCTTGCATCAACCCGATTGTGTGGCGAAATGGTATTGATGCCATACATAATGTCTAACATCGCCTAGTTCGGTGCAATTCGTCTTTATCGGTCCGCTGTGCTCTATTTTTGCATCGATTCGAACATTCTGTATCGCATCGCGAATGATATTTCGTCCGATCGGACGCATCGAATTACTTTACTATCTACCGGGGATTTCATTTCCTTTTTATAATGGGAATTATGTTGTTATTATTATTGGGAAAAGAGGATTAACGGGGTGGTATCGGAATTGAGAGAGGAAATTAATGGCCCGATCAAGAAGGGCTGCTTCATTTTATTGTTCAGACCCTCGAGATGTAACGCTTCTTACAGTCGATTCTCTCGGCTGCATTCCGTATTGTCTGCCCTTATCGCTTTCTTTGTCCGCCTGGAAAAATTCCAAGGAACGCGAGCGTGTGCTTCGAAATCAGCGTTATTATGTTCTCTCTGCATAAAACGTGAACTTTCGCCTTTCCCAGCGTTCGGTTGTCGATCGATGCGCGATAGTTTGGAATGCCACCAGGATCTTCGTCGTTGTCTATTCACTTTTCTCCTCGGAAAATCTCCGGTGAGCGTGAATTTGGGTTACCTCGCCAATCTCTGCCACCCACGTACGCGTTTCTACCTTTCATAAGTTGTAAAGAACAGGGTCGGAAAACCAGACGAAACGGAACGAATTCGAACCAATCCAGGTCAGGAATGTAACTAAACTCGGTCTGTAGTTTAGATACGTTTCTGGGAACCAAACTAAACTTGAACTGTAGTTTGGATCCTTACCTGGGTGGTTCCCTTTACTTACTTTTCCGCTTCCGAAATAAAACTGCCTATGTTTGGTTCCATTTAATTTCGTTACGTTTCATTTTCCATGCCTGGTAAAGATTCGTCGATTCGATATAATTAGTCTGGGGAACGTTTCAGGATAAATGCCGAAATGGGTTAATAAAACGGATGGATTTGTTTAACATTTAGTAAAACGCGTTCAAACGATTCTACTTCTTCCGAGCTCACGAAACGACTCTCTCATTAGGACTGACTGTTCGCAGCTTCTCTTCTGAGTCTCGCTACGTCTCAGCGACAAAACTGTTTATTTTAACACTAGGTTTACGGGCCCCGTCATTTTAACGTATACGAATTTCATGAGGAAAATTACAGAAATCGCGTACATTTCGCTCCTATTTATTGTACTGATTTTTAGCTATCTAACGCGACAAATATATATCAATTTTCAGTTTCCCCAAAGCTTTTTAAATTGACACTCTCAATGCGGTATACTCTGTGTGGTCAAATTGATGTGTATTCGTACAGATAGGTATACATATAAGAAATGTCTGTAAACCTAGCGTTAACACCGTTGTATTTGATACTTCGTCATCTCGTTATCTCGGATAGAGGCAAGGCATTCGTCGCGAGGTTCAGGCGATACGAGGTATCGCCTACATTAGTAGCGTCGACGTAACGGGACCGTCACCGCTGCGAAGTCGTTCCTCTTCGTTCACTGGTAAACGAATATTTTTGGAAATCGGCCAAAGCGCGATTTTGCGGAACGGTGCGAATCTCCAATGTTGCGGGGAAAAACGTCGGATTCGTGGACGCGACAACACTTCGGCGAATCGATCGACCCGCTTCGGACGTAGTTGGTTTGAGCACTCGTCGTTTCCCCCTCGAAAGGTCGCAACGGATCACCGGCGTGCTTTGCGCATTACGCTCGTACTTGATCCACTCGTGCCTTTGCGCCGAATCCCGCGGCCGGAAAGGAATCTCGGACGCGAATTCGCGGAGGTGTGGAGCGTGACGTTAAATACTAAGGTGACCACCCTTCCCGTTTTTCGGTTTTCAGTCCCGTTGTCCCAGGTGGAATCTTTGGGACGCTAAAATGTAAAATGGCTTTCAGAAAGTAGGCTATAAAAAAAAACAACGATATTCAATGCTTATTCTTTAGAAACGTGACAAGTTGCGTGGAGAGCCAAAGGGGATGTTTACCTTATCGGAGCCTTGACAAGACAGGTTTCAGAAGGACAGATGTTTGATAGTTCATAATAATAGGTTCGTCCCTTTTTGACCAAAAAATATATACGGCCACCTTAGTTAAAACGGATCCACAAAGACCGTCGTCCGTAAAGCGAATAACTCGATGTACATACGTCCAAGTTTCGAGGACGGAGTAACAAATTTCATCGCGGATACAGTATTTTTCGTGACCTCGAGGACAGGAAAGTCGCACCCTCGAATGGAACCCATTAGCGGCGTTGCGTGTACGCGAACCACGCGTGCGTGCGAATTTTAGTAGCACGAGTTTCGCGGAAATCTCTCAAACGTAGGAAACTTAACTGGATCAGTGGGTTAACTTTTTCGCTCGCGGGAACCGAACGCCCCGAATCGCTGTTTCTCACTTATCGTTCCACTAATCTGAGTTTTAAAGGAAAATTTGCTTCGCCGTACCGTTGTTCCTTGCGGACGAAACTTTTATAAATTAGCAATGTTTTTCAGTTAAATCATACATCCCGCGGTATTAGAGCGTTCTATGAATCAAGAGGCAAGATCTTGTCTCGGGTCAACTACAAGTACGGGAGAATTAGACCTTCTATCTTTTCAGAAAAGAGCGAAGGGGGGGTTTTTATTTTTACAGAAAATCATTGGTCAGTCCATTGTTCCTAATTTCTAATTGGTTGGAAAGCTAGCGACTCGCGAATCATACGTGTGTTAAAATGGACTGTATTCGGTGCGTAATTATTCCGCGAGTCTGAATTTCAAGCGAAATCGAATCAAATCAAATCTCGACTAACCGAAAAACTGATGAAGTGCGAATAACGAAAATACGGTGTAATTACGAAATAGGTTGTATCGACCACGATATTCGTTCCGATGGCAATCCGGTACGTATGGCGGAAGCTGAAACGAGAAAAGTCGCCTGCGGAGTGCTGTTCCGTTCTTACGGATCTCGCGGGAGAAGCGTGTCAACGCAAAACTTTTCTCGTTCATCCTATCGGGCACTGAATTCCCCATGGCCATGGCCGGGGAAGCTTCCCCACCTCTTCGATTGTGTTATCCGTTGGTTTTAAGAGTCAGGCGAACCAACATGCTTACTCCCGGCTCGGCGGGTTAACGAAACGGAAAGTATCTGGGTCAATCTTCGACGATTCGATCACCTCTCGACATTCGCCGTGCGACAAGATCTGCTTCCGCGTTTTTAGGGGAATACCGCCTGTATAAACGCTTCAATACGGAGATACGAAATATGTGACCCAGAGGAATAGAATTTGGAAATACAAAATTTGTTTCCATCGATAAATCGCTGCGGAACATATACATAGTATGTATGCCGTTGATTCCAAAAGCATTTTTTTATAGATAATTATTGTGAATTGTTCACTAACATAAATTTTATGTTAATTTGTAATAAGAATTAGTTTTAACTATTTCTTCACAAAACGAGCTTGCTCCACTTTTAAAATCAACGGCTCGTAATGTCGGTGCGTATTGCCAGTTAACGTTGAGCACGACTTTGACCCACATTATTATTATTTTGCGCTTTTTTTGTTAGACGAGAGAGTTAAAGGATTCTAAGTTCGCAATTATATCGTGGCGGAAGACAAGCAAGGTACCTCTCCCGTTTACCGAAGGGGATGTTTACCTTATCGGAGCCCTGACAAATTCCAGCGCATTATCGAATACGATTACGAAGAGCACGGAATTTAGTTTGAGGTTCACGGAACTGATTTCACCTATGCGAGTTTACCAAAGAGTTGGAATCGAGAATTCGAATAGTTTGCAAGACACTAGATCACTTTCAACCTACCTAGACATGGACTTTAACCATGTTCAAACCTGCTTGTCCACCGGTGGATCATTCATTAACTACTTAACCAGCCAATTTGCCCACCGATGCACACACTGTTATGCACTTCAACACCGCATTTTCACCAGGGGTCACAGTTTAAATGAAATTTGAATACAGTCAACGATTCTCCGGTCTCTCAAGGAAATACTAGACACTGTGGGACGGGCTGGTTTGTCGTACAACTAATTTTGAATTAAATTTTTGTAAAGCACAGAAAAAGGTATGCATAAGTTCTTGCATATTATACTGCGAGGCTGAACTTGTTAAAACTACGGCGGACCATGACCAAAGATAAAAATTGAAACCACGTTTTCGCCTCGATAAAAATCGTAGGTGAAATTCCGTACTTTGCGTGTTCTCTCGCCGAATGAAACACGTCGCGTCGGTGTGTGTAAAAGGGCAAGAGTCGAATTTATTATTAAAGGGTTCGACAGGCGATGGGTGTGGAGTGGGTGGAGGGTCGTGCAAGGGACAATCGGGAATCTGGTCCGTAGGTGTTAAATCGTACGAAACGCGGATCGCGGTGTCACGAAATTCGGCTCCCTAGCTCGACCGGTACACCGTTTTCGCGGTTACAATGCCGCATTGAATTTCGCGGACCAGCCGCCGCTGGAATCGGGATACCGCACAATGCGGCGCGATTAAAAGCGTGTCCCGCGCACGGTACACGCAGACACGCGCTAGGGGATTCGCGTAATACGTTCCTCGAACCCCTCCGGTTTGTCAGACGTCCAAATGGTCGTGCATCCTGCCATCCTGACATCTTAACGCGCTCGAATAAGCCGATTACTAATCGGGAAGACGGATAAATCTAAAGTTCCGTCATAGTCGAGGGTATTGTACATTTTTAGCTACGAGAGTCCGCGATTAACCTCTTGGCATATGAATAAAACGTATTTCGGTGTGACCGAAGAATACTATTTAATTTGGCTGGACCGAGTGGTTATGTAAATTTAGAAACAGAGCGGAATTTAATAATATACAGTGGAAGCCGCTTACCGTGATAATTGTGGGACCTGTAACTTTTGATAACAATAACCGGCTGATAACATTAAGTGGAAGATAAAAGAAGTATATCATTGAAGATAAATTATTCCAAATAATACAACCTACTTATATTTATCCGAAACTGCATATTTGTATCAAACCTGAAATTCTTGTTAATATTATTCCCCACATTTCTCGTTACAAAATGCCTTTGGAAACCATTGTCACAACGCTGCATCAGAATTATCATAATCGACCCCCGGGCGGGTTTGAATAACGCAAAGAAATTTTATCTCTCGCGCTTAATCGTATCGCCCAACGTCGAAACGTCAAACATAACGAGGCTTCGTGATCAAGGTAGGAAAGTTTCCTCTTTAATTAGCCGACCTTGCGAAACAGGAGAAAGGCGGGGTTATAATTTCGAGTTAAAAGTTAGTCCGTCCCTTTCCTGAAATTTTTACGCGAAATCTTTTTTCCTTTTTTTTTTTTTTGTTCGAACTTCTCATACCTCACGATGATAGTTGGATATTCAACTTTTCACGACTACCTCGTTTGCATCGCCGCGCGTACTTGAGATTCCGCCGGATGTTAATTGGATGCTGAAGTCGCTTCGAGAAGTACAGAGCTGTATGGGGAGTGGGCTGGAGTGTCGGAGGGGGAAAGTTTACGTGTCCAAAGGGGTGGCGCACATTGGTGGTCGTGGTCGTGCTTTATAATTCCGTGGTATACCTCAATTATAGATTTTCAGTTAAGTGGCCCGGGGGTTGGCTTTCTTTATCGCCCTCGAGAAATGCTCGATAACGTTGCCGCGGCAC
The DNA here is from genome assembly GCA_933228935.1 of Pemphredon lugubris. Lineage (NCBI taxonomy): Eukaryota > Metazoa > Arthropoda > Insecta > Hymenoptera > Crabronidae > Pemphredon > Pemphredon lugubris. The sequence continues at coordinate 51,489,177 of OW121817.1, read as the reverse complement.
TCTGCGACGCATCTCGTGGGCGGAACGTCGCTGCGTTAAATGTAATAATAATTCATTCGTTCGTTAATTAATTAAATTGAAGGGTAAAGAGCTCGTTACTTTGTACTACGGTCATTTAGAAATTCTGATTCGCGCGAACGATACTGCTTTTAATGCACTTAGCAGTAGCACGCGCGACGGTGATTTTTATCACTGATAACGCGATCCGAGTGAGCGCAATTACAGTTATGCATCGTAATTTTCTCATTTGACGACAATCAACTTTGTATGTATACCCATACATCGAAGCGATAAATCGCGCGCTTAGAAATCCATTCGCGTATTATCCCTCTTTCACTTGGGAGGAAAAAAGTGACGCTGCGTTGATTCTCGTTGTTTCACTCGTCGTTGGAAAATAATTCGACGTTGGGTGCAAAATTGTTAAAATATGCGCGATTAAATCGTAAACATACCAACGGCACAATAACTATGTACCATTTATGCGAAGAATTTATGGCCTTTAAAGCGTAATAAAATTGTCACGTTTGTTTAACGGGTGGATTTACGAAACCCGATAAAACGATTTACAACGCGACACGCTTTTGTTATGTAATTAGAATGGCCGATGCGCGTTTTTCGCTCGATTGCCGGGATTCGTACGAGGCGTTTCATTCGTAAACAAAGGGACCGATGAAAATCAGAAATTGATCGTGACAACGGTACACGAAAGTTTTATAGGATTCTAAGATAAGCGTCGAGTGGCAATTGGCGGGCAATTTATATCTTTTACTAAATTGTTATTTCGAAAATGGAGGACCCCGGGAGAGAATGAGAGGAGAAAGAAAGAGGGCCGGAGAATGGCCAACCCCCCCCCCCCCCCCCATCCATTTCCGACATTTATATCTCTTCCGGCGACGGACCTGCTCGTAATTCATGTCCCCTTGTTTTTCGGGACTTTCATGGCGACATTTGCAGCTCGTTCCTCCCTTGCCCCACGACCCTTAAAACGCTGGCAGCCCCGCGCCGAGCGCGCGGAATGGCACAACGGCGTCACGCTATTCCGACGAGCTGTAAACTTTTCCGGTAAACGTAATAATCCGTCGCGTCGCGATCCTCTTGACGCGCGATCTCGACGTTCTTATTTCGTCAGATAAGAATTGGCTGCCGTTCGCTATCCACCTTCTCTCTTCTTTTTTTTCTTCGCTCCTGATAAGACAGCGGTCCCGTTGTTTTTTTACCTCGTCACGAAAAAACCGTACCTACCTCGATGATCGCGTGCGCGGAAAAAGTCATTCTCGTATTATTTACCAAACGTAAATCTCGCGAGACCATCCTAATAAAAGGCAAACATAGTTCGATCGACGCTCAAAATTCGAGTCGCTCGTAGAATCGCGAGGCTTTAAAATCCAACGGGAGTGCGAGAACACGCGGTGCCCTCTCGCGCTTAAGGTTTTATGGACAAACTCGAATCCTCGCGAAGGGTGCTAGTATATGTACAATCTGCCATTTCTTCCGCGAAATAAAAGTTGAGTTAAGTTTACGGAGGTGATACAACCGAAGAACGTTCATTCGTAAAATGCAGATTGCTTCGGGACGTAAAGAGGATTTTGATTTCTCGCGCGCAACAGGAAGATAACGAAGACTCGGTTCAAAGTTCTTTTATTTGATTGATTCCACCTCAAAACGGAAACGACAAGGGAAAAACGGACGATTCGTGGGGAAAGGGGTGGGGTCGGGAAAAGCGCGATTTTCAAAAAAAAGAAACGAATGCCGTACGGTTATTCATTTTCAACACCGGCGCAGTTTTATTCGCGAGTGATCGAAACCCAAATTACTCCGTACAATGTCTGCTAATTCTATTTGCCGTTCTACCGATCAACATGAGCGAGGGTAACGTTCAACCTAGTTTTCCCGTGTAATACGATTACGCGTTAATTAAGCGTGCGCGTTTATTAACCTTCCGCTTTCCAATTTACTTTTAAAAGGATACTCCAATATGGTTTAACGTTAATGATTCGCGTGTGGGAGATTGGAGGGGTGATTAGTTCGATTCAATTATTTCGCTTGCTCTCTCGTTGCCGCTATTTATATTCGGCAACAAAATTAATAATAACCATCGCCGCGAATGGTTCCGAGACTCGTTGTTTCGAAATGCGCCTTGCATCCGTATTAGACCTTCTCGCTCGCTAATACGAATGGATCGTATAAATTTAAGTAAACTCAACGGCAAGGGTGGTGGCGAGGGGAAAGGGTGTCTGGTACGAACGGGCCAGCCACCGTACCATCGATCCGTAAAACTCGCTACTTCATCATTATTTACTACCAGTATGTTGTTCCCGGGTGAGTCGTACGCCGTATTTTTTATTTTTTTTTATCCTCTTTTTAAGACCGCCAACAGCCGCGGCAGCGCCGACTCTTTATTGGCGGTGCGCTCGATTCGTTCGCTCTTCGTCCCGCACGCGTTCTTTTCTCTCGCAATTTTATTCCCACGGCTGTGATTCGGACATTCTTATCCGCGAAGGGCAATCGAGATTCGTCGAACCTCCGACCAAAAAACGAAAACTTCCTCGTGACTCTCGGACGGTCGATAAGTTTTCGAACTCGCTCTCTTTCTCTGTCGAGGGATGCACACTCTCCCGTCGGCGTCCCGAGGATTTTTATCCGTTCGACGGTGATCGATTTCAGGCGAAACGAATCCGTCTTTACCTGTCGCGCTTCTTACGTATCGAAAGGGCGGGAATTACGAGTGTGGGAATTTAAAAAAAAAAAATATCGCGTACGATCGACGCGGGCGGGTACAGTCCCAGGAATAACTGAGAGAACGTACAGTCGCGGTCGTATCGTTGCGTTCCATTACGACCCCGTGTAACGAGTAACGTTACACGCGTTTCGTTACGTGGCATGGTTCTTAATTTTATTTCATCCTATTTGAAAGCTGAATAATTGGGCCATGATTTTTTTTTTTATGCCCGCCGCGGAATGAAACGGATCGAAATACGAGTCGCGGCGGGTAGCACGAACGTCATTATCGTTATCGCTCGTGCCACGGAGTGTTTTAAATCCCATGGAAAGACGCCGAAAAAATAGCGGATAACAATAAGAGCGAGCAACGACCCTTTCGCTACCCGAACCTCGAAGCATCAACGTGATTTTAATTAAACTCCAAACTCGCGGGAGGGTTGTTTGGAAACCTACAAACGGCATGATTAAATCACACGAAATACCTATTAATGTAAAATTGTATTTCGAAATCCCCTCCCACGCGCTTAAACGTACATACGCTCGATCTGCAATTAGAATCATTATTAAGGCGTATTTGGTGAAATCCATTCAGAGTGGTGCAAACAGAGTATCAAAAATACACACGTGAGTAACTCATTCGTAGAAGCTCGCATCTCAAATTTGCATTTTCATTCGAATCTCATATTTCCCACAAAAGCATCGGTCAAAAGCACATTTACGGTCGAACCTGCCGTACGCAGCGAATTGACCTCTCCTCCAATTTTTCAATCAAATAAATCGCGTTCGAACTCGGCGCTTTATAAAACTCGTACGAGTATCCGCGTATCTGCGGCAAATGCGGCTTACCGTAGTTTCGAAAATCTTCGTAACTCTCTTCTACGTACGAGTTAAAGTTAATGGAGTACAGTTTCGACCGCATTACCGCGGTTACCCCTTAAATAGCCAATAAATTTGTGCCCTTACAAGAACGTATAGGGTTTTTTTTCGTAAACTTGTCTCGATATCTCGGCGGGTGGAAATAAACGCTCTCCAGAATTTCGTTCGATTTCCCATCATTCGGTAACCGTACTACGTGGAACGTAGGAACCGTGTCCACGAAACGTTTATCACTAGTTTTTACCGCGTCTACTCCCTGACCGAAATGTCGCCGATAATTCACGAGACATCCCCGTACGTACCTTCAAGTTCGACCGTAAATCGTTTTTTTTTTTATTCCACATTGGTGCACGTACATACGCCATAACGCGTGTAGAGTTCAGTGTGTGCAAGGCATGCCTCAGGCATACCGAAAAGCACGTGCTCTTCCCGTTGCGTATTTACGCTACGCTGTGCTTCGTGCAGGTGCTCGTGTGTCAACCACCGATCAATTCATTCTCTGATCAACGTACCGAGACTATCTTTAACAAGATGGCGCGGGAGCGAGTCCATCCGACGATAATCTCGATTAAGTACCATCCGGACGATTACTTGGACGGTTCTAATCGTGCCGGAACGTACGGCGGTTCGGTAATAGCGGACGAGAGGGGGAGGGACAGACGAGAGGGGAGGAATTGACAAAAGTGTCGGCGTTTCCAATGTTTGGCGACCACGTCGCGATGGTATCCCTTTGTTAAATGTAGGTTTGCTCGCACGAACTCTCTCGGCTGCTTCGCACGTGGTGGAGCGAGTACGCGGAGTAGTATCTTCCGGATGCGAATCTCTGGAAAAAAAGCAACACAACTGGATACGTGCCGACGCGTCAGACGTCGCCGTCGGCTCTCGGCATGGTTTCTCTCGAGAGGTTTAGGATCCTCGAATCAGCTGGGAAAGATCACCGTCGGGAAACTCGAAACGCTGTTTTAGTTTCGCGCGACTGCTAGCGCGATGCGGGGAGGTGAGATAAGTGGAATTGGAATTTGGCGCGAAGGTGGTTCTTTGGATGGTTTTTTTTTTTAGCCTCTCGAGTACGGAGCGTGCCGTTTAACTCGATTGTCTTAACCGGTTTCATGGGTTTCGAAGATACGAGAAAATATTTTCGAAAGAAGTTCGATTTCGGGGGATAAATATATTTTGATTAAAAATATTTTTCAAAGTTCAGGGCATTCGAGATTCTTCCACGGTTGTTTTTTTTATCGCGATTATAGTGCCGCGTCGACAAAGGCATATAGTGCCGTTTGAAATGATGGTGAAAGAAGATAAATGACACCTCGGAAAAAATTTTACTGCGATCGTAATATTTGACCTCCTCGAAGTAAACAATTTTTTTTCGTACATTCAAAAGAAACGGAGGTATTATGAACGATTGAAGTTAAATGGGACACCCTGTACATATCGCTACTCGAGTTTCAGTGGTAATCTCGTTGCTCCCTATTGTAATGCTATCGAGGGTACACGTATTCGTGTTGAATTTCAAATTTATTCGTCTAGATATTGCTAGTCATGCATACAATGTTTTTCCTCGCCTATATCTATGAAAGAGATAAACAACTACGGGGCGAACTAAATGCAAATTGAACACTAGCAAAAACCATCGCAGACGTCCCCCCCCCATAAATTGTTGAATATTTTCATCGCGCAAGAAACGGCCATCGACGCAGACAGACGCGTAAATCAATAATACGCAAACTGACGAGCGTACCATTAAATTGCACATTTTTGTTTTCGCGACGCAGCCATTCGGTTGTAAGGAAAGAAAAAAATCTTGAATGAACCGTATTTTTTAACGCACGGCGTCGAAGTCAGGAAAACTTTTGCCAAATAGTCAAATATATCCCGAACGCGGTACTCGATATTTTTCGTCTCTCCCTTCTTTTTGCTACGCACGGTCATTTCGTTCCCTCCCCGTTCCACGTTCCAACCCTGCCGCAAATCTCTATTATTACCAGCCTCGACCATTCGTGGGTTTGCGAAATTTCTTGATACCCAAAACCCTCCCGATAGTCTCCACGAAATTAGGCTGTTTATCTGTCCCGGCGTTAACCCCGATGTCTAGATTATACCGAGTCTTATAAAAAAAAAAACATTGGGTCAATTTCGGTAAATTACGTAACCCTAAGCCCGAAAGGGACATTATTATTAATCCTCGTCGAGACAAAGTACCCGTGCCAACGGATCGGATCGAAATGAGTTCATTGAACGCGTATCGAAATTGTTTATTTCGCTTACGATTTATGCGCGATATTATTGCTCCCGTTTCTAAATCGTATTATATGTTTTTCGAATGATTATTTCGTGTAACGTTGACAGTTCGCCACCGTCATTCAATTAAATGCAAAGTTGTATCATGACGTCTTCGGTCACTGCAATCGAATTAAAAATAAAATTTACTTTACCAATTTCTTTCTTTTACTATTTCCCACATTCCTTTAGCGAATCTCTATCCTCTCCAAAAAAAACGCGTCGATTTGACGCACCTTAACCGGGATAAGGTTCAACCCGAGACGGCGAAAGTAATTAAAATGTTCTTTACGATTTCCTCGCGATACTTTACCCCTCCGCGAACTGAAAACCACGAGAACTCGGCGAAGTTGCCTCGACCTTGACAAAAAAGAAATAGTGCATTTCGCTGCGACTAGATTGCATCCAACTTTTGTCAGACACTCCCGCGAAGGAAATTTCTTATCTGTATTGGAAAGAAATATCCGGGGTAAGAAATATTCGCGTTCGAAGGAGCCAAGGATGTTTCTCTTATCGCGGTAAGTACGATTTGTACCTTCGAGACGGAACGCGCAGATACTCTCGAAGTTGCTTTCTAAATTAACGGGATATCGTTATCCGGCGAGGGGGGAAATTCTCGTCGAAGTGGACACAAAGGGTAAAAGTTTCGCGATCGGCGCGACGAATTCCCCTAACTTGGCTTGTTTTCAAGCTCGCGTTTACGCGTATGATCGCAACTCGGCGCGGTCTACGGTGTCTTCCCTTGACCGATTTGTACTTGGCAAACGAAACTACTCGCCGCCATTTACGTAGTCCCAGTTATCTCAATAAACTTCCGCGATTCATTTCCCGACTGTCGAGACTTTCGAACGGTTATCCGTCTCTGCCTGTTGCATTCTCAAAAGTTTCGCTCCCGTTAAACTTTCCATTCTTTATTCGCGAATTCGTGACTCGACTTATACCGTACGGAACGGAGATTCCTTATGCAAATGTACTCCCCCGCGATAACTCGTGTACTCGAATCCCGGCCACCGTATCGATCCCTAGGAAAACATTTTCGCTTCGCTAATTGATCTAATTGCACTTGATCTACACCCCGGTTAATCCAAGAACAAGAATAGTGAATATCTTCGCCGTAGCACGATAATAATTGCATCCGTAGGGAGTAGTTCTTGAAAACAAAAGCACGTAGTACGATTTACTCTTATCTCGTGCGAGCCGATAACGCCGCGAGAAGGACGAGATTCTTCCCTCGTCACGAGAAAAACAAACGACCGTCCCGATCGCGAGCTTTCCCGAACGATGCCCCTTTCGAGAACGATATAAAAGAAAAATAATAGCGTTCGATTTGGATTTATCCGACGACGATTCCAGTCGTTTCCGGGTCGGCTTCCAAGTCGCGGGAAAAGGTGGTGCTTCGACCTCTCGCCGAGTCGAATACAAATACGAGTAACTGGCCATTGTATCACGCGAGATAAGTCCCGGGGAACGTGACTCTCCGGCGTTTCACGGTGTCTCCGACGGAGGAGTTTTCAGGGCGAAACTTTCCCGGAAGATTCCCGGAAGCGGAGCGACGAACTCCGTTCCGCGATTTTAATTTACATCTCGGTACACGTTTTCGCCCCAGCCCCCGGTAGAGCTCGCACGCGTTGCAATTTCTACGGGGGTTATGAATATTTCATACTTACTTGACTTGGTTTACATCTGAATGCCGGTTGATATCGCCGCCTCATTCGTCTGGGGCAGCAGGCGCACAGAATCCTTACGAAAGCTCTGAAAGGAAGAACAGGAACGCTTAGAAGATTGCGTGTGATTTTTTTAACACTATTCCTACCACGACCAGTAAAATGACCGTTTCTTAATATTCGTGCGCAGCCACTTAACTTAAATGTTGGCGGGTGAAATGTTGAAATACACGCTGTTTGTTTCTAAATAAAAGAAACTATATTCTTTTCGCTATCAAATTGGCTGTTATCTTCATTGTATGTTAACAAATATAAGTTGTTTTAAAGACCGGTTACATGACCGGTTACGATAGGAATAGGTATACACGAAGTGTCGCTTGGAATAGTGTTAACACGCGTTGGGAGTACGCGAGATTCGCGATTTACATTGAATAAGAGTTAAGAAATTATTCGACATGGATGCGCATTCCCGATTCGATATATATAATACATCGCTGCGCGTTTCGAGTTAGCCGTCCCGTATCATCGTTCATTTTTCATGATACTGCGAACTTTTAGCTTCAAAGTGCACTTAGTTTCGTTAAACTACCTAAAAAATTATGGAAATGACGATTTTTTTATGCGCTGCAGCCCTTTTATATCTCGTTCGTTAAAATAGTCATGCAGCGTGCAATTTTTAAGTCAGTTGAATTTTTTAAACAAACATTTTCCGAGAATCATACGGTATACGGAATACAGCCGGAATAGTATAAAAAAATCAACGGAAACGTATCGCGGCTAATAAAAAAGATATCGCGACTGAACATCGATCGAGTCGAGGTGCGAGTACCGTACAAAAACGGCCCCACGGCCATTTCTCTCGTCAGGTATTTTCGCCGAAGCTTCTCCGCGCGTATTTTAATTTTTCACGAGAACGGAGAGCCGCGCATCCGATAAAACGACTTTCAGCGATATATTGTAAAACTACAATACCACTCGAACGCTGGTCACGTCATACTCCGTAACTTCAACGTCAAGATCGCATGACTGGATCACTTTTTCGAATATTGCGCGCACAGCGCGAGTATTTGCATAGGAACAATTGCGTCGCGAGCGTGACACGCGACCCGATACTCGTTGCCTCTGTACGAGGCGAACGCAAAAATTCTGTCTCGCACTGGCTTCTCGTCGCGTCACCCGAAATTAATTAATTTGTACCCGTCGGAGGGCTCGGGACGCATTAACGTTATTGATACTCGGCCGATCGACGATAAATTCCCTAGATCCTCGATAAAAACGAAATTTCGAGGCAATCGGCCCGAGATGAAAATTCATTATCGCACGATAGCGAATCGAAAGCGTTTAACTGGCGTGCAAGGTTACCTCGATACCTATCTGGCTGAAGTACACGAGAGTCCTTGATATTTGCGTTCTATCGTTACCCAATTAGAACGCAGAGGCGTCTCCACGGAAATATGATGACACGTATCAACGACGAACCAGTTAAGCTTTAGCTAAGCGCGAGAGAGTACCAGCCCTCAATTTCGATTTGTAACGACGAACCTCGAGGTTCATTAGAAACAAAAATGTCGCGCTTTCATTTTCTTCTTGGACTAACATATCGCCTGGTTCTCCTTCGATTCTTTTTACTACCCACCGCGTCGAGTATCATGATACCAGAGACTTACGTCGAGACTCAAGCAACTGAAAGAGGCACGGGTGATCGTAGACTGATAGTGGAGGACATCGCTGAGCGACGAGATCAGCTCGAAGAATTTTCGAAACTCGTGCCTTGTATTCTGAGTTTCTTCACGAAATACGTGAACGAGGAGAGCCTGGTTTACTTCTTAATATCGGACGATGCGGTGAACGATCCCGATATCGCTATATCGATCATAAGGACACTGCAGATCGACATCGTGACTTCTACCTCGACTGGGAGCGGCGAGATAAGTCAGCGGCTGCAAGAAGACACCGACTCGACTTGCGTTATTTTAACGGAGAACGTCGGCAGCTTCGAGAACGTGTCATCGGTCGTTGTCGGTCTCGACGATCCTGGTTGCAACTTTATCGTGATAGCAACTACCAAGTATGCCGACGAGGAGACCTTCCTCGACGACGTGGACGCTATCGTGCAGTTACTGTGGCTCTATCGAATCGGAAGAGTCGTCGTTCTAGGAATGGTCAGCGATTCCATGGCTCTGGGCGGCAGTGTTTCGTTCAAATCCGACGAAATTTGCGCTCCGTCTTATCCGGCTGTTCTGGACACGTGCGACGGGAACGGATGGAATCGTTACGAGGGCATCGCGGCGCCAGCTTTCGACGGTTGCGTCGTCAAATTAGCGTACTTCGAGAGTTATCCGTACGCGTCAGCGGACAACGAGACGGGCGGATTGATCGGAATCGAAGGTAGCGTCACGGAGAAGATCGTGCGTACTTTGGGAGCCGACCTGGCGAGCGAGAGAATCACGTGGCACGGAAACGCGAGCGTCGCGGAGGAAATGTTGTATCAGTTCTACAACGGTTCACGGGTCGACGTGATCATCGGCGGCGTTTTGTGGCAGAATCACAAGGACATTGATTTCATAAACACGTATAAGATCGGCAAAGTGGTATGGATGATACCGAAGATATCGTACGTCTCGTTGCGAGGGCTGATCGATCCGTTCGACGAGTTAATTTGGGCGGCTATAGCGGGTGCATTGGTGCTAGGAGGGATCGTGAGGATTCTGTTAATTCCGGAGATCTCCTGGCTGAGTATCTACTCGTTGATCATCGGCGTCGCGACGCCGCGGCAACCCTCGAAGTTGGCCAGTCGAATTCAGTTTCTCGCCTGGAGCATCTTCGGACTGTTTCTCACGCAGCTCTACGTCGACGCGTTGGCCGATCAGCTGATCAACGCCTCGGACAGTCAGATGGAGACGGTCGGCGAGTTAGCTTCGTCGAGCCTTATGGTTTATGGTACTCAGAACTTGGTGGATCTCGTTAACGATCCCGAGGACACGGACGAATCCATTAGGGCGATTAGCGAGAGATTCACTATTCTCAGCCACGAGGAATATTTTCAACGTCTGTCGGATCTAATGTCGGGAGAAAACAGCTCGTACGCTCTGCTGGTGATGCTGAATTTCTCCCGCAGCGAATCCGAGAACTCGCAATACGTTCACCTGCTGAGCGAGGACGTGGGAAATTTTCCCCTGGCAATAGCTACCTGGGAGGGCTTCCCGTATTGGAGGGAATTTAATCAGAAGATTCTGGATTACTTCGAATTGGGCTTTTTCGATTATTGGACGCGCATGGCCACGCCGCATCGTAGCCGTACGGAGATACGCAAAGACATAGACGAGGAGAATTCGAAGAACGAGATTCACTTCGAACAGTTCGTACCGGCTATGCTTTTATTAGCTATAGGAACTGTCGCGGGTTTTTGCTTTCTGATCATCGAGATCATTGGATACCCGTCCAAGTTTCTCGAGTGACTTTTCGATAGGACGTAAGCGATAATTATGGTGACACACAGGTACGTCGCTCGCCGGTACTATTGTACGTACATAATTGTTATACGAATCGAAAGCAAATTATATCGTTCTAGAAATTCGGTATCGTACGTAACATTTACGAAAGTACGACGGAGACTTTTTCCTTTGAAACAATGAAAGTTAAACGACGATTAGGCATCGAGGTTTGAAGTAAACAACTTTTATCTCTCTTCTGTTTTATTCGTCCGGTTACCCGTTATTCCGTTCCATTATTCGTTCCATTTGTCATAATTAATATTCGCGCGGATAAATCCGTGAGTCACCGTATCTCTTCCTTTCGCGTGGGTAGACGTTAAAACCAACGAGCGATCTTAAGTCGCGCGAAACGAGAGTTTGCCAGGATGAGAGGGCCTATCGATCGAACGTATCGTTATTATCGTTTTACTTATTCCTCGCGAGATGGGTAGTTGCGAATCGTTACGTTTAATGGGCCAAAACTAACGTACGATCGATGGACAAAATTGTTGGCAGACGTGAAGTAAAATGTCACTCCAACGATCGGAAGCGAGTTTTCTCGTGGATTAGCCGATTGCGCTTTATGAGTTATCAAAGGATATTGGATAACGGCTGAGCGGGTTAGGTACGTTGGAACTTTTCCTCGGGTATATCGAAATGCTCGGCTTCGCGTCGAAGGCACCATCGAAACGTCGTCAGTTTGCTCGGCGAAGATCGTTTCTCTCGAAAGCTTTTCGCTTGGATCTCGGATAACGCAAGGTATCCATGGGCGGCTATCAAACTTTTATTATTAAACTACCAATTATATCGTCAATGGGAGAAAATTGTAAATCTTATGACGCTAGATAAGATACATATTTAACTGTAACGTGAGATTTGATCCTAATAAATAAACTCTCAAGCGAGAGATCTAATAAATTCTAATAAATAATCTGTCAATCTGTAAGCGACGTTCAATTATTTCCAAAAGTGTTCGCGTCGTCGTTATTGTATAGAAATCGATGATTTGACTGGTCGATGGAGTTATAGATGATATTAATTATTCATTTAATCCATAACTTCGTCGACCGATGATATAATACGTTTCTATAATAACAACGCCACGTTACGTAATTCCATCGTTCGTTAGAGTAATCATTATTACCGAATAATGAATTTTCGATAAATGTATTAATCATCCGTGTACCTCCACCGCGAGGTGGAGTATTTAACTAGCTTCCACCCTATTAGCGATACACGTGGTAGCGCGAAATGATGGTCCCTTCATAGAAAAGCCATGAAATCCCTCAAAAGAGCGTCCGGATTCTCGATACTTAATTCTGACCCTCGTATATCTGGCATGAGTCGGAAAATGATCCTCGTATGGTCGTTCACTGGTTTATTCGCGGACAAACCGAGTCATTCTCCTCGGATCACGGTTAAAGTAATCGAAGAGAGCAGTGATCCCGTACGAAGACGATTTATTACGTACCGTAAAGGAAACGTCATTTCCCGGTGCTGGATTCAGACGGCTGAATACGTACGGAGAAAGGGTGAATTTCTTTAACGAGCTAATAAATTACGGTTCGTAACTCGTCGGCCGGTGTTGAGGTTATATCCGTGGAACACGCCGATAGCGAGGTCCGCGAACCAGTGACGGAGACGGAGCCGAGAATAAAAGAAACGACACTTGACAGGGTTGATGTAGCGAATTCGTTAGAGGGACGAAACTAAAGGAGCGAAAGCGGAACGATATTATTCGGAACCGTACTTAAAGGAAACAACGTTTTTAATTTGGATGCGACGAATATCAATTCTACTGCGCGTTTCTTAATCCTTGTTCACTTTTGAATCCAAAATAAGTGAAATGGGCACTATTCCGGTCAGATGTGCGATTTTGTTAATTAATTTTATTTTACACTCGTTTCTCAGCTATTCTTAAACGATCAACGCACGCCACCCGGTAATACTATCGTAGCGAAATATGAATTCTCGTTTCACGCGACTCGAGTTTATTTTCGAGACAGGGAATCCCTTTCATAGGCAAATCGGTTGTAAATTTCCTATATTTTTGCCCGACAAAATTATGCGCTCCGCGTACGAAACCCTTCCGGCATTACGCCGGATAATACGGTCGAGAGATTAAATTCGCCAATCTTCTCGGCGTACCCTCGTCTTCTAACGTGTTTCAATTTCATTGGAAGGACGGTACGAAAGTTCGTCTTTCAGTCGGGTAATTCGTAACGTTAGATCCCGTTGATAAGTTTCAAAATTCGCACGGCGAGAGTTACGTCGAGAGCATTAATGCGACGAAATACGGGTTGCGGTTGAAAATTATTCCAACAAAGTTCGAGAGTAGTCGTTTCGAAATTGGTCGCGATAATTTTCCAACGGATTCGGCCATCGGATAAAAATTTCGCGGAATCATGGATCCTCGTACGTGACGCTGGTCGCGAGTAACTTCACGGATGTTTTCCGACCAATTAATTTTCCCGCTGAGAGCCTCATTTAAATCCACAAGTGCCGACGCGTTAAGTGAAGCATCTCGTTAGCATACGAGCAAAGCGAGACAGGGGCGCCGGTAAATTGCGGCCGTGATGCATGGCGTCGTATCTGTTTCTTTGTTATGCCACTCGGATACGCCTCCATCGGGGGTAAGTGGATAAACAACGAGGCAATAGGAATCTGAATTCCGTACTAAAGGAAGCAGTTAACGCCGGATTATTATCTCGGGAATAATTAGCACGGACTGTTGCGGGATAAAAGCGCGGACCGAGAAATAAATCGCACCTCCTCTCGTGCCGGTTCGCTCTACTTTATGTCAAACATTTGTAAAAGAATAATTTGAAAAATGTAGCCAGTTAATAAGGAAAGGGTATACGAGGGTAATTTATTTTTGTGGTAAATTAACGTGCCGTTTGTAACGGGTACCGAAGGAAACGAAGTCGTGACTCGTTAATCATCGATGCGCATGCCGTTCGAAACGATGCGTCGAAATCCATAATTCTCGGGGCGAATTTGTTTTTCGAACGGCATCGAGGTTATGCGTACGTAATTAAATCAACTTACATTCCTCTGAACAAACGGCGAAGCGTCGGGCGTGAAAATGTAATTCATTTTTGTTCGCTTCGATAACCGAGCGTATCAAACGCATTTTTGTTACCGAAATTCGACCATTCACCCGTGAAATTTATTACAGCAGACGCATCACGAATTTCGAGCGCAACGCATTGTAATTTAAATTTCTGTAAGTGTTATATAATGTAACTGCGAATTTATTTAAATGTAAGACAAATGCATAGGACTTACAATTACAATTAGCTGCTTGGTTGCACGGACGGAACTGATCGTTTTTTCTTTCTCGACGATCAACTATATTATTCTTAAGCTAGGTACAGATGTGTAACATATGCGCGTAACGAACACCGTATTGCAACACCGTCGCAACTGTGTTAATAATGTATGTGAGAAGAGACACTCCTAACTAGACTATTCGTGCATCGTGTTTCGTATTGCATGATATACGCGTATGTTACAGGTCTGTACCTAGCTTTACGTTGCCACGCGCATGCATACATACATTCTCACGCAAAGCGCAACATCGTAGGCAAACAGAATTATTAAAAATTATAAAAAATCGATAGTGGAGTCTATGTTCTCTACGCGAAATTTATCATTGTACAGTGATTACGGATAATTATGAAGTTCGATGGAAGGATCACGTACGTATGTTCGTAATTTCCCCGCGAAGTGGCTGAATCGTAAAAAGTATGGTCATTAAGGTCAGAAAGACCTTTTAGGCAAGTTTAATCATTTACCTGGCTATAACGTAATAGGTAGATGTAAATACTACGCGTTCCCGCTTTGCATGCAAAAAAATCTTTCCCCCTTTATTTCGAAATTCTCGAGTTACATGGCTCTCAGCTGCTACCACTGAACCCGAGCGTTTCCAGGCTCTCGTAATTTCGTTAAGCTTAACAAACCTCGTTAGTTTGCTATAATATCAACCTCGCTCGCGCTTTGCTGGGTTTCTGTGCTCGAACTTGGGGAATGCCGACATCCTTACGAACTTCCTTGCTGAATTTCTTGCAAACGATTCGCGATTATTCCGTTCCCCGTCGCGGAAAATGGAAGGCGACGATTTTGCTTTGAATGTTTCCTCCCGTCGCGCGTGTCACCCGAATCTTGCATTTGACCCCGATGAAATGCGAGTGCGACGATTTCGTTGTGTTTTATTACCAACGAGTTTTTCGTGCGACATAAAAAAGAAATATCCCTCTCGTTTTATCCGGATCAAGATTGCGCATCGAGACTTTACGTTAATTTTACGAAATTTTCATAATCGATGCGCAATTGCTGTTTCCGTAGATCTGGGTTTCTTAAACGTTTTTGTCTGCCGGCGTATTGAAATTATTAAATAGAATTCACGGCATCTCCATTATTAATATTTTTTCATTGTTTTTTGCACTTAGTAAAAATATATTTGGTTTTTTACATGTAAACAATCAACATTTGACAACACCCTTGTGGCATACTTGGTACACCCAGTTTAAGATTCGCCGTCGTACAACAGCCACCGAAAATGGAGGCTCAAAATTTTTAGTACGCCAGTACGTTTGCTTGTCAGTGTAATTTATCTGTCCTCTTTTTGGTTACTCTCGATTCTCTCTCAATCATGGCGTTGCACGTTGACAACGTCGCGGTATACATGTACAACATTGGAAGGGAACGGCAATCGGTATAGAAATAAATGATATCATGTTTCTGTGTTCTCCCATTTCAATAATTAAAATAAAGTTATGTAAATACGTTGCAAGTTGTTGCTGTACTATCGCATTCCAGAAAAGAATACAGAATTATTCGCACGAAGTTTTCAAAATCGATACACATATTGCGAACAGGTACAAATATTTTAGATGGTCAAAAGTGGACAATGGTCAATGAAACAGATCACGTTCCACATAATAGATTGAACTACCGAAACCGCGAAGATAGGATAAATTGTCAAAAATATTTGAAAACGACAGTTTGAAGATCTTTGGTTAACCTTGGTTTTCTGTATAAGGAGCGTTGCGGCGCCAAGGAGTTCATTCGGGCTGCAACAGTCGGTGGGATCAGAGCTCCAGCTCCAGCTCTTGGACTTTCGCCGAGGATGGGTGACTAAGGGTAACTGACTACCGGTGACCACCGGTGACCACTGTTGACCACCGGTGACCACTGATGACCAGTGGTTAGCAGTCGCGGATTTTTGGTCTAACAGTTCAAAGACCTTTAGTTCACTTTTGGTTTCTATATAAGCAGCGTCAAGGAGTTCAGTCGGGCTGCAACACTCGGTGGGATCGGAGCTCTAGTTCCAGCGCTGGACCTTCGTCGAGGATGAGTGACCACTGGTCGCGGACTTTTGGTCTAACGGTCCCAGCTTTTTCTCGTACCTATTATATTTTGTGATCTCAACGTTGGTTCTGGCATGCGAATATCTCTTTTCTGTTTCTTCGTTGAGTTGTCGGTTCGAAATTTAATTCGGTGTGGTACAGGCGTGTATATTTCAATTTCCTTTGATGTGTTCTGATTATTGTTTATTTCAAATGTACTACATACTGACTATTATCAGTTGAATGTTATGTCTGGGGTTTAAATTCTAGACTTTTCAGACAGAAGACAGAAGAAAGAAGGAGAATATCTTGTACCTTCCCTTATATTTTCTGATCTCAATGTTGGTTCTGGGATGCAAATATCCCATTTCAGTTTCTTCGTTGGATTGTCGGTTCGAAATTTAATTCGGTGTGGTACAGGCGTGTATATCTCAATTTCCTTTGATGCGTTCTGATTTTTGTTTATTTCAAATTTACTACATATCGACGAATATCAATTGAATGTTATGTCTAGTTTTTCATCTAGATTTTTCAGACAGAAGAAAGAAGACAGAAGAAAGAAGAACGAAGAAAGAAGACTCATGCAATACTTATTATCGCGTATTGTAAGTATATTTATAAGCGTTATAAGCGATAAGTTTAGTTATTTATTAATAAGAAATCATTGTACAAGAGAGATCGGTATGCGCGTGCATGCGTGCCATGATTATTTATAAGGTAACTTGTCGCGTGTGTTTGAATCACTTGACGATAAACAGACGATTTCGATATTTTCAATTTTCGTTCTTTGCGACAATCTTCTATTTTCGCTTTGTATTTTTCCGAGTCTTCCGAGTTTTCCACTTAGCTCGTGTGGGATGCAGACCAATGCAGTCCTCCTCTGCTCTTCTGGCCGGGGTATGCGAGAGTCGCGGGCAAGTAATGCTTTTGGACTTTAAATTCTCCCCGTTGATTTTCGCGTTACATCGCTTTCATCGTCTGTTTGTTGCTCGAGTATTACTTATAAGTCTTACTGTACGTACCTAGTGTATATTTGCAACGCTTGACGATAAGCATATAATTCTTATTCTCTTAATTTTACGTTCTCCCTTGAAATCTATCGCGAGCAAGTTTAACTTATCGATAATTTTAACATCAATGACTTTTAAGAACAACTATTCTCGCTTGCATATCGTTCAAGCGTTGATAATTTTAGTTAAGATATTAATAAGAAATCATTGTGCAAGAGTGATCGATGTACGGCTGAATGTGTGTCGGGATTATTTCTAAGGTATTTGTAACTTGTCGCGTGTGTTCAAATCACTGGGCGATAAACAGACGATTCCGATACTTTCAACTTTTGTTCTCTGCGACAATTTTCTATTGTCGCTTTGTATTTTTCGTCTCCCTCTCGTCCGATTGTTATTACTTGCACGTAACGATTCGGTCTGAGAGGAGTGCGTGAGCAGTAGCGCGCACTTGTCTTTGATATCCAATTTGGATCGGTCCCGGGTTGGAAGCCTGGAGGGGGCCGTAAGTCTGCTCCAACACAGTTAGGCCGGTGCTCGTAGAGACTCCTGAGTCTTGGTCATCCGAGTCCTCCACTTAGCTCGTGCGGGATGCAGACCAATGCAATACTCCTCTGCTCTTCCGGCCGGGGCAAGCGAAAGTCGCGGGTAAGTAATGCTTTCGGACTTTAAATTCTACCCGCTGTATTCGCGTCGCGTTTCATCGTCTGTTTGTTTCTCGGGTATTACTTATAAGTCTTATTGTACGTACCTAGTATATATTTGCAACGCTTGGCGATAAGCATATAATTCTTATTCTTTCAATTTTACGTTTTCCCTTGAAATCTATCGCGAGAAAATTTAACTTATCGATAATTTTAACATCAATAACTTTTAAGGACAACTTTCCTCGCTTGCTTATCGTTCAAGCGTTGATAATTTTAGTTAAGATATTAATAAGAAATCATTGTGCAAGAGTGATCGATATGCGGCTGAATGTGTGTCAGGATTATTTCTAAGGTATTTGTAACTTGCGCGTGTGTTTAAATCACTGGGCGATAAACAGACGATTCCGATACTTTCAATTTTTGTTCTCTGCGACAATTTTCTATTGTCGCTTTGTATTTTTCGTCTCCCTCTCGTCCGATTGTTATTACTTGCACGTAACGATTCGGTCTGAGAGAAGTGCGTGAGCAGTAGCGCGCACTTGTCTTAGATATCCAATTTGGATCGGTCCCGGGTGGAAGCCTGGAGGGGGCCGTAAGTCTGCTCCAACACAGTTAGGCCGGTGCTTGTAGAGACTCCTGAGTCTTGGTCATCCGAGTCCTCCACTTAGCTTGTGTAGGATGCAGACCAATGCAATACTCCTCTGCTCTTCTGGCCGGAGCATGCGAAAGTCGCGGGTAAGTAATGCATTTGGACTTTAAATTCTCCCCAATCAATTTCGCGTCGCGTTTCATCGTCCGTTTGTCGCTTAGTTTAGTTATTAATAAGAAACCATTGTACAAGGGAGATCGAGGTGCGCCTCATGCGTCTATCTCCCTTCGGGTCTCGGATAGCAGCAACCTCCACGCGGTGAGACCTGGGCCGATAATATTTTCGTTTACTATACATAAATATTATCGGGCGAATAGCTGCGTGTAGAGCGAGTAGCGAATAAGTTCTAGTTTAAATTATATTTATGCGGGGCCTGTAAGTGTTTTTACTGTTTTTAGTTTACGAATGTTTAGTCTATTACGAGATAGCGACTGAGCGTCATTGTATTCTTTGTAATTCACTCTTTTATAAGTGGATTCTCGTATCTCACGATTCAAACTATGTACAAGTAAATGTAATTTCATCTCACGGCTCTCGCCTGAATGGTGCGAGCGAGATGGTCCGTCCGTAGAAAAGGGAGGAACGTATACCGCGACGCTGTCAACGTGTGACTTCATGACTGACAGAGAAACGAGAAGAACAAAAGAGATGGGAAGATAGATCACACTATCTTCGGTAGATGTACATCGTGACGGACGCTATCGCTCGATAATTATCGCGCAACGAGAATCAATCGTTGCAAAGGACGACATCGAATGAGAGAACGGTGACCAAAGACAAAAGACAAGTGAATCCGAGGGAATAATTAAATCGGTGCTCGATCGCTCAAATCACAATCCGCGGGTACGCTCCGTACCGCCGCTAACGATAATCGGTTTATCTCTGGTAAAGTTACACGCCAACCGGGATGAAATTATTATCCATTTATCCCCACGATTAAGCTCTCGGGATTACCGGCGCAAATACATCGCGAAAGAAACGTTGCTCCCAGTGGTATCCCGTTATTACGAAGCGTGCATGTAAATCGATCTTATCCCTAAATCTTATTAAGGCCGCGTTTGAATTCAGAACGACGGCGCCTCGCGATCAATATTTTTCTATTCTCCGCGCCGCGAATTTCCAGTTGAATTCGTTTGTCAGGTGGAATCGATCCGACGCTCTCGGGGTCGGCCCTCCCTTACTTTCTTTTCCTTCCCGAATAGAAGGCGCTCCATTGAAATGTGGGTATCGCGAGCGGTTTAAAATTTTTTTTTCTCTTTTTTTTCCGCGTGGTTCCTTCCGTACCTCGCAGACGATAAGCACGGGAATCCGAGTTCAACAGCAACGGCGGATGCGTACGATCGCGATCGAATTTACTTTCGAGAGGTCGGTCTAATCGTTTTTCGCTATAGATCTTCCGAAATGCTTGCCTTCGACATTTAAGGGCAATAAGGATGAAGGGAGAGAGAGAGAGGAAGTTTGCATAGGAAGTTCCAAGCGCAAAAAATATGAATTTGAATCCTATTGAGCGACGGAGATCCGTCGCTCGCCTACTTTACGAAATACGCTGCGATGTCGTTTCTATAGTTTTCGTTCTTTCCCTCTCTCTCTCTCTCTCTCTCTCTCTCTCTCGTCTATTATTCTTCTTTATCCCATTATATTATTCTGCCGTCTCTTTCGAGTGTATAAAAGTATCCACGGGACGTTCCATCCCGTTCTCCCGGGATATATTTTCTAAGGACAAAACTCGCCCCGACCGTAAAAACATCTCAGGATAACGACACCGAATTCTCGGGATCAGTTTTTGTCAAATGACGAACGGCGGGGACGAGGCACGTATCGGTGATTTGTTTCCGTCTTAGCTATGAACCTCAAGCTCGTTTAACGAATTGAAATCGCATGTTCGGGTTATTCGGTTACCGCTGCGGGTAATATCAAAACCCCCGGAATTGTTTACCGCAAATGCGATCCAATCGCTCGCCCTGTGATATCGAGTCCGATATCGATTCTACCTTCGGCGTCGATTTACAGAACCACGGTATTCCATTGCTGAATTTTTTTTCAAAATACATTTCCCGAATACAAAGTATCTGCAAAATCGTCGAATCCACGACTCCTCGCAAAATAGAGAAGTAGACGTAAACGGGTATAAATAAAGTAACACTCGTCTATAGAAAATTACTACAACGACTTCCGAAACGTCGCGCACGCTGATTTCACATTCGATCGATTCGATATAACGTAAATCCAACGTGTGGCGGTCGGGCAAAGAAGAGGAGGACGAACGTATAATTCTCAGATTACAGTCGAACTCTCGGTCACGCGCGATCCCCGGGAAAAAGAAGGAAACGTCGGGGAAGTTGTTAAGCGTGGAATTCGCACGTTCGAGAGGACTCCGCTCGATCGCTTTCGTTAATGAAAGGTTATCCAAGAGTAGGAGAGAGAACCGAGAAGCGGTCATTGCAGGATAAATCCACCGGGACGATAAATTGCGCGGCTCAGCCGATTCTTGCGAGCGAAGGAAGGGTCGTCGGTTGTAGAGAAAGCAGAAGGGTGACTAAGGTATCACGGCATACTTCGAGAGAGAGAGAAGAAATGGGGCGGCGGGAGGGAGGGAGAGAGGGTCGGGTCTCATCGGACGCAAAGATCGGAGGGTTGGAAGCGAAATTCTAGATGACGCCATTCTGTCGCGACTACCAATGCCAAACGTCGAATAAGCATACCGAGTTTGCATCGTATTTCGCGCAGAAGCCTTTCCGACGCAGTCTCCGATTTTATCGGGGATCTGTACGGTGCGCGGGTAAGAAATAAGATCACGCCCGTCGTAGGATATTGTTCGGAATATTGCGACTCTACGAATAAACTTTACGTGGGTCGACCCCGTGCGAGTGTACGCGAATGCGTGAGTTAAGTCCTCGTTTCTTACGTTGCGGCTCACTGCGAGAGGTATTGCGCGCAACGTAATTACCACCGGCGAGACGTTGTTTTCGTGTATTTGACTCGTCTTTTTGTAACGCTCTCGTCTCGGAGACTATTCCTTCCAATGGGATTTAGGGGTTCGTTCGTAATACGCCCCAAACATGAGCGAACAAATTGCGCGAACTGACAAAAGAAAAAAAAGCCTCACGCGTGTGTGAAAAGAAACAGTAGTTATTGCCCCATGTGTCGCACCACGCCCATACATGACACTTGCCCAACGACACTCGTTGTACAATTGATTTCAAATACTCTTGAATCTCTGCAACTAGTTGCGCAGCGCGTCAAATCCTTGACAATTCATGCACAACAATCTCCGTTGCGCAATGTGTTCGCTCGTGTATGGGAGCTATAAGAATTTCTAATTTGTCGTACCGAAGTTTCCAATTAATTGGCAGATGGGCGGAAGGGGTTGCAATGGTACCGAGAAGATAACGCGAACAAACGTATCTTTGTCCGTCTCGTTACTCGATATCCGTTCGGGAGACACTCATTGTTTCGACGACGTTCGTTCGTACAAAGTGGGAGAATACCAACGTCGTATTCGCGTAATCTTCTCCTCTTGGCTGAAAAGGTTCGAGAGAAAAGTTTTCCCTGACATAATTCCCTCCGCGAGCCAAGTGCTTGCTCGCTTGCTCGCTCGCGATACCAATTGCAATGCCCTCGTCGAACGTACGCCATTCGAATACAATCTCGAGCGTATTTTTGGAAAATTTTGCGGTAAACCAACCGAGAGTTTCTTTTGATCGGTACCAACGTTGAATTCTCACCGAGCCAGTTATAACCATGCCCCCCCTCCCCCGGTACCCTCCGTATTTGAAAGTCAACGTTTTCGAGTGGGTTCTCTTCCTTCGATATGCAAAACCAAGTGGTTTGATGGAATCCGCCTAGAAGTTTCCTAATTAACTCCTCGGTACCACAGCATCGTTCGTGGATATTCTATTTAAAAATCCATCCGAATGCCGGATTATCAAGTAAATGCCGTTTAAATATGAAGAGAAGGAAGTTTCGAAAGCCCTCGATAACAGTACACCGTCTGTTCTCAATTAATCGACGTACTCTTTTTGTTTTTTTCCTCTTTCCTTCTTAAAAAGCAGCGTATCGAGAAAGTATTCGAACTGGTCGATTGGCCGGTTGGTTTAAAAATATTCGACGTTTGGGACAAATCTTTTTTGCGAATCCAATTAAATTATTGCTGACCCGGTTTCCCGTTGAAAGCCTTTTACAAATTTAACGCGAGTCGATAATAAGAATCCCATTAATCCCATTAAGGGAACGGAGTTGTGTCGGCGCATTATCGTAATTAAACATTAATTCTATTAATTACGGCGATCTTTCTCCCTCTCGTCCGTGAGTTTCGTTTCGTGCTCGATTTCGCCGTAATGTGGTTCCCAAGGCTGATTGTGAGAGGGGCGCGTGGTTCACTCGCGATCACGATCTGTACCCGTGAAATCCTCGTTATATGTTTTAATCGGAAGATTGCCGCTTTGTCGTTAATCGTGAAAATTGTTAAGTAATCCTTTAACGTTACACTCTCTCATCGTCATTGAGATGCACGCACACGTCACCTATCTCGCTACCATTCGTAGGTATCGTTACGATCGATTAATAAATTAATAACACAAAACTCCTGCGTAACGTTCGCATCGCGTGCGCTCAATCTCGAATGGATTATCAAAATTACTCAAAGACGCGGTTATTGAAGTACAGGAGAGAATAAAGTTTATTTAGCGCAGTATTTTTCAGCTCTCTCTCTCTCTCTCTCTCTCTCTCTCTCTCTCTCTCTGCAAATCCGTTTCGTAGACGGGAATCGTGTAATTTCCATGGAATCGGTGCGATTATATTTACTGGATCTCGAATAACTCGCAAACCTACGCACCGTTAATCCACGACGAGCCGCAGGCTCGTCCACGACACCGTGGAATTTTGAGTGCGATTCGAACAAAAGCCCACCGGTGGACTGGATTCCGGTTGGGTACGGTGGGCGATTTCCAAAGGATTCGCAATCCATTTACTCAACATCGATCTATGCAAATTACAAAGTGCGTATTGTTCCGTCGCACTCTACGCCAGAGTGGATTCTGTTTACTCGTATTCTCGGACGAGATTAACGTATGCTCGACGATGTCGCGTAACAAGATTAACGTTGACCGTCTCTCCTGTATTTCCGTTAGCTTATTTAATCCCAGGTTAGGGGGAGGGGCCAGGTGTACGCATCGATTTCCGGTTTCGAGGGTAACCTCCGCGGCCCTTCGAATCCAATCTCGGATTCATAAATATCTCGTACCGATGGCGCTCCTCGCGACGGTGTGTGCGAGGTGGTCGGTGTTGGAAGGGGTAGGGGTGGACAGAGAGAAACCTGAGCTTAATCGGGACACGACTTAGCAAATTGGAATTGTCGGACGCGGAAAGATTCGAATGCATCTTTCTTAGGAAGTTGGGGTCACGTCTGCCAACGGGGGAAATTGTCGGCACAATTATAAGTTGTTCCACTTAAGTACGAGTGTATTTCACTAACGAGAACCCTGAAACTTGTCAGTTTAACGGGGCGATCGTTTAAAATGCGACACCGAGATAAGAATAGACATAATAAACTCGACCGATTCGATTTTGAGGAGCGTCCGAAGGTAAGGTTGGGATTATTCCGTGTATTATTTATTAAACGATAGTCGATATCGTTCGATTCGTCAACGAGCATTCGTACGATAACGACGTCGCGATCGTCGCGACGTAACGTTTTTCCAGTTATTATTTTTATACCAATGCATTTGTCGTTCGTAAACGTTAATACTCGTGCTACTTGGTAACGATATTTCGAAATAACCGTGTTCGTTGGGAGCGTAAAACGAACGATATTATCGATGGTATTAACGAACGACGAAACTAATTTTTTTGTCCTCGCTTTATGATTTATGATCCAGCGTCGAGCGAGTTGCCCCGGACATTTATGTAGTACCTCGCGCTCCGATTTATTCCCACGCGAATGTTACGTGAATGCTCAAGTATTTCGTTCGGCCGAAATGATTTATCGGAATATAATATTTGACGGGTAGCGCGCCTCGTCCTTTTCTCACGAATCCACGGCTTCAGGGTTTTGCGCGCGTATTGGCCGGACGGGCAAAGGATCGAGTTTCCTCTATAAATCTAAGGTTCCGCAGAATCAGCGTGCTCTCGACTCTGCGGATCTATCGCTAATGGTTGTTCTTTCTTCGCCCCCTATTACTCACACGCTTACTCTGACTTCCCTTCGTTACTCGGATCGCCGAGTGAAGTTCTTTTATTGTTTTTACTGCAATCGTGACACAGTAAGTTCTCGTACGTATAAATGCGTGAAAAATACGAATGGGAACGATCTCTCTTACGTGCCGCGTGCTTCGAAGTTCTATGGCGGGGTAAGTCTCAATTTCGCAGCTCGAGATAATTAATTAATCCTACCGCGGGATGATTATAATTTTAGAGACCTCGTGACGAGGACACGAATTGGTCCCGCTGTCAAATGATTAATTACCAGTTGAATGATAGTTTAGGAACGATTCTACTTAAAATCGAGTCGAGTTGAATTTATTCAAATTTTCTAATTCTTATTTCTCAGTTACAAGATTGTGCCTGATTCGAATATCCTTTTCAACCCGAATTAAAATCAGGAACTCTCACAACCATCGTGGTGTATTCTCGAAATAATTTCAAATTCCAAAAATTGATAAGCAGCTTCACTCAAACGCTCGTACAATAATTTTATCGCCGTGTGGTCGATTCGAATGCTAAGAAGCTTCCGTAGCGTCTGGTCCACAAAAATTGCACGCCATTTCGGCGAATACATCGAGAAATATACGCGCAGGGAACGCGTTCGATTCCAATGCCGATTACGTATCTCGTATGCTAAACGTTCGCATAAATACAGTTAGGTATCGGACGGGGATAAACGGAAGTCGTGTAAAATCTGGCGAAGCGCGAGCGTATTGAATTCACTGCCGGCATCAAACCGAACGGAAGTACCGAAGTTATTATTACGAGAAAAGAATGTCCGTAAACTCTGGTGGTATTATTTTAAAGTCTCGTTTGCCGAATGAAAATATTATTCGATCGTGAATCGTTCGGCTCACCGCGAACGGGCGACGGTTTTGTGTATTGAACTTTCCTGGAAATCGCAGGGATGTAATTTAACGTCGTTTCTTGGTATCGCGTTAGAATCGTGGCAACGAGCCCGACATTATTCCTTACCGCGACGGTAAGAACGTTAATTCTTTTTTTTCGCAGATACACGATACGGAGAGCTGGAATCCTAGAATCCCCGGTACTTCGTTACTTTCTCCACTGTTCCCGTCGACTGCATCGAACTCGGAAACCTTCCTCGGGATGGAAATTTATCAGCGGAGGACAGTTCTTTCGCGACGTACGTCTCTCGCGGTGAATCATGGCGGGAATCCTTACGGTGGAACACGTACATTGCCAGAAACTCCGTTAAACTCGTCTCCATTATATTCGCGAAGCCCGGTTTCCATGCCCGGGCTCATGGTAATTTTATTGCCATTCCGTTCGACGTAATACCGCGTCGGTGGAAACTCGTCGTTGGATGTAACCGAAAAGAAACTTCGCAGCGCCGTTCCTTCGCCCGGTGACGCGTCGGAAGACGAAAGAGTGGATCTTAGCTAAGCGACCGCGAAACGACGGGAATTTGTAAGCCGGAAGGTCCACGAGTAAACTCCTGTCGACGTGAAACGCGGGGTGAGTTTAGCCGTGCCAGATGTGCCGCAGCGGGCTCGCAATTATTACAGAGAAATCGTCTTCAACCTCTCGTTTCTCGTCGGCGTTCAACCTTCGCATTTTCCGGGATTACCGTCAGCCCTGACTCGTAAACTCCCGGCGATACGGTACCTTGCCGAGAAACTTGGGGCGAAGTCTGAATTTTTCTTTTCTTCTCCTCTCCGCCGAGGATATTGGAAGTCGTATCGCCGTTCCATTAAGTGGACATGTTTTTAAATTGTATCGACCGCGATTCGTCCTTGGTTATCACAAACTTTTTGAATCAGTCCGAAAGTTTAAATAGCGTTACTGGTACAGCGGAACAGCTGTTCTTCGATAAAACTTGGCTGCTCTATATTTGGATATCGTTGCGGATTTAGATCGCGTAAAAAAAAGAAACATTTCCAAAGAAAATTAATTCATCGCTTAACGGATTACAGCATCTGTTACAGAGAGCAATAGAGACGCAACGATGCACAGTTCTCTCAAGTATCTACGTTACGTAACAATATCGGCGAGGATTATCAGCCTGCAGAGTTGGCTTTAAAATTCCCCGTCGTCCCGGTAATCCTTTGGCAGGCGAAGACACTTGAATTGCCATTCTCACGGCAGTACAAGCCTCTAATAGCTGGCCCTCGACCGAAATCGCGCCGATTCCAAGAAACTTTCGGGACGCTCGCGAACCTTTACGAGGGTTGGCAAGTTTGAGGCGTCTCCCGGCGGGCGCTGCCGTGTCCTTAGCAAATAGTAATTTGAGCCCCGCTCAACGGAGCGTCTTTTGATCGGGCAACCGGATAGGCTCGCCAGAGGTG
Source organism: Pemphredon lugubris (assembly GCA_933228935.1). NCBI lineage: Eukaryota > Metazoa > Arthropoda > Insecta > Hymenoptera > Crabronidae > Pemphredon > Pemphredon lugubris. Next base: position 51,461,999 of record OW121817.1, on the reverse strand, counting down.
ACTTCTTTGTCCTCCTTTCTCCCGCCTCGCCACCTAAATTTCCTCTTTTTGTCTTTAACGTGAAATAGAGGCGGGATTAGCGAGATAAACCGGCGTAGATTAAGATAGCTGGAAATTTATCAGGAACGTAGCTCCCTGTCCCGACGGTGTATCAGGAATCAAGGATCCGTAGAATACGCGATCTTCGGTACTTTCGTGCTTCCCCGGCGTCTATTCGAAATCCTGATTAATGTAACGTTCTACGAGTGACTCTCTCTCTCTCTCTCTCTCTCTCTCTCTCTCTCTCTCTCTCTCTCTCTCTCTCTCTCTCTCTCTCCCCCATTCGTTCTTCTCTTTCTCTGTCTCACCCTCCCTCCCTCCCCTCCCAAACTATCCCCGTTTCTCCGTCTCTTCGCACGACCTGGTTTAACTGTCCCGTTGACCTTAACCTCGACTAATCACCCAAGGACGCTTCGCGCATCCGTTGCTTTGCCAATACAGAATGAAACGGTACGCATACCAAATTTATTCTTAGCGAGAGAAATGCCGCGGATACGTTGGCAAGGAGTCAGCCGTGGATTCTCTACCGCTCGAGGCATTACTTACCCCCGCTGTTCTATTAAGCAACGACGGCAGACCTGCGAAATATCGCCGCACAATAGGTATAATTAAAACCTGAATGCCGTGTTAGCGGTTTCAACGACGCCGCTAATAAATCCCAATTGTCTGGCTTGATCTATGGAAGGAGAAGCGTCGATCGTTGTCGGGCAGAGTCGCGCTGGTATTGAAATTTGATCGACGTTGACTCGCAACCTCCGAAATTCAATTATTGCGTTTCTAGCGATACGGTAAGTTTACAATTTTTTTCCTTCGTTCCGAGATCATCTCTCTCTTTGAATGAATCAAATATTTTAGGAAGGTACGAGCGTACTATTGTGAAGACAATTTTCAGAATATTTATTTTGTATAGAAAGTACAAATGTAATGTAATTCGAATTCACAATGTAATTCGAATTCCCAGAAGATCGTAGATCTGCTACAGATTTACTAAATCACCTGCAACAATTAGGTAGAAATGATTTGCGACGCGAGGTTTATGGGAAACCATGGGAAGCGCACGATTACGCGTACCACCGAATTTTCCCTGAAAAAAATGTTTGTCAACGGAGGAAAGAAAAGCCTGAGCGACAGTACGAGGACCGTGGACGAAACTGAATCCGAAGATGATTTCCGGCCGTCGCGTCGTTAGTGGCGAAACGACCGAACGGAAGATTCTCCCCTGATTGGCCTGACGCTCGTAAATGAGCTATCGGAGTTTACGTTCTAATGACAACGAAACGTGCGCCGAATGCATTTCTGCCGGCAATCGAACCAGCGTGGGCGACATACCAAACCGGAAATCGATGGCCGTGCCACGGCGTCAGAATGAATTTCAGCCGGCGAGCACGCGGAATCGCCGGAATGCCCGTCAATTCCCCGGTAGAGCCGCGGTGGAAAAAGTTTATCGCGCTCGGTCGCGCCGGATGTGCATGCCGGAAATGCGCTCGATTCCGAAACGAGGAGCGTCGAGAGTTCGGATCGAGGCGCGACATTTGCCCGACGAGACCGAAGAAACCTGTCGGCGTTACGAAAATGAATTCGGGAAACAGGAGAACCCGAGCAATCTCGTTATCGCGGGTGGCTAATCGATTTATCGAGCAAACCGCGCAATCGTTCGCCGAGGAGCGGTAATGATATTCTTCCGCTCGACTGGCTCGCGGACCTCCGTCCGCCTCACGCGACACCGCGACGCTACCGACGTCGTGCAACGCGCGTCGGACACCCTTTGACGTTGTTCGCCTCCGTACATCCCTTCCGATCGCTACACACCGCGCCGTAAAGCGAGAATAGGTGCGTTATCCTATCTATTTTCGTTCGACGCGGCGCTCGACGTCGTTAAATTTGTACCGTGCGGCAAGAACTTTTAAAGCCACTCGCGTTGTCCCGTTCGATGTATTTTCGTATCGTCGTCAGCGCGTTTCCCACCGTAGCCGTCTAAATACCGCCGTAATCCGTATCGATTAATCGTTCTCGAGCAACCGACGACCGCCTCTGGCGCAACGAATCAACGGAGCGTGGCTAAAAAGAAGTGACGTTCGTCTGTCGAGTAACGTGGGACGCGATAACAGCGAGAGACCCTCGGCGTACAAAGCTGAGTTTAATTCGTCGGGCAAGGTCCCGGCTGTAGCCGCTGCGTCGCGGTCTAGGACGTCGGCGACTGACGTCGGGAACTGCAACATGTGGCGCGTGGTCGTCATTCTCATCTAAAAGAGCTGGCGAGGCGGTATTACGTGGGTGCTCGTAAAGCACGAGAGGGGGGGTGGGTGGAGGGATGAATGGGGTGGCAGGTTAAACAAAGTGGGCGAACGAGACGACGACGACGACGAGCGTACGCAGGGACGTTCGATTTATGAATACGGTCTGTCACGCGGGTAACGGCGGGAGAAGAGTCTCTCTTCTCGTCCGAATTCTGCAGACGTCCCGGCGCCGGGCGTCTCGTCGACTCGGACGTCTACGAGGGATCGAAGCCTCGGCAAACTGCCGACCGTGTCATCCCCCGACGAACTTAATAACCGAACCATCCGTCGGAATAGCCCCTCGAGACGACGGACCAACGACCGGGGATATTGCTCTCAGAGATTTGTAAGTTCCCCACGGGTTTATCGTTAATGAGACTGAAATTTTCGAGAGTCTTGCGGTCGAAACGTTGGATACTGTGTAGCTCGTCGGTGCGAGATGACGCGCGAGACGGTGTCGTTCACGTCGAAATTTCAGCTGAGAGCTAAACCTCGTCGAGAAACGAGAGGATACTCGCCTGCCTCGTTAAAAAGTTTTCAGCTCTCCCCGAGAGCGAATTCTCTGCGTCTAGCGCGAAGTAATTTTTGCGACGGGAGAAAGAATCGGTAATCGTTCCTTGGGTAATACGAAATGTATTACCCTGAGTGCTCTTCGGCTAATCAAGCCGCGTTTCAGGTGGGGCAATTCTGATATCGCGATTTCAATACAGATACGGAGGAACGACCTCGTGACTCTCGAGCGAGTGAATTACGCGCCGACAGTCGAGAGGCGTGCATTAAAGCAAATTACGGTTTGCGACGTTGCGAGTGACCCGAGGAGAGAGAGAGAGAGAGAAAAAAGGAAATTGAAGGAGCGAGATGGGAAATGGGGGCGAGGGAGACGAATAAGGTTAGATCGAGTTTTGTTAACGAGCTCTTTGTTATCGCGCGAAAAGTCGAATTTGCATTCGCCCCGACCTATCCTCGCACTATACCGATCTTCCACTCAAGATTATACTCGGGGATGAAATTTTTCTAGGTCAAAAGATTCTCTGACCATCTTTTACCTCGCGCGGAATGATTAAGGGGCTGAGAGTCAACCCCGGTACCGCGACCTAAATACACCTTTTGTCAGCGATTAACGTCGTTAAATATTCGAAGCCTGTTCAATTTGTACGGAAGGGGACGCGCTAATTGTACAGGTATCGTAAGTCAAGTACCGCGCTCGACGAGAATCTCGTTCGATTGATCTCTCAGGGGGCTTTATCCGTGGTGCTAATAAAAAATTTAGCAACGCCCTACTCTGATTTCCAACAACCATTAACGTATCGATTATTAAAAAGGATTGCCCGCGAGACTAATGATAGACGCGAAATTAGAAACTAAAAGCGGTGTTTCCGCGTTTCGAGGCTTCTGTGATTTTAGACAGCGGTGATTTGCTACTGAGTTCAGATATCAAATTTACTCGCATAAACTAATATTGGATAACGCGGCTATCAAACTGCTTCCAAGTTTAATCGCGACGTGCAATAGCCTGTAAGAGCAGTAAAATCGAAGCGTCGGGTTAGCTGTGAGTGCCGGTGCGTATAAAAATCCGCGTTATCCGCTTTGCGCGAACTTACGCTGATGAAATAATTCTACCGTCATTGGTGCCAATTGCGATTGCCTAAGCGATTTACCCAACACTTTAGTTTTCATACCCTCCGTAACGTCATCGAATCCCAGGATAACGCGAGATTATTTTTCGAATCCGTCCTTCCAGCTCCGTGCGCGGTAATTAGCAATTTAACCTTAATTCCCCAACGGGATTACCGAGAAAAATGTTCAATTCGTATTAACCGTGATTCCTCCAGCGTGATTCGTCCGTGGTATAACGTCACGGCGAACATTACCCTCGCGAATTCAAAAGAACATTTTGTTCCGTTTTGACTCCAAGTTCTAAAGATAATTACCTCACAAAATCATTTCTGAAAATTAATTCGAGAAGTAGGAATGATTTTCAAAGGTTCTCGTAATAATATGTAGAAAAGAAGTGACGACGTTCGTAGTCAAGTTAAACGAAAATTCAAAAAATTTTTAGACCCTCCCAAATTCTGAAAGATATAAAGATATAAACAAAATACAAAACACTTCACTAATAATCTCTAATCATTTATGAGAACAATATATCGACGTTTCGGAGTGAGTTATACTTCCAACTGCAGGACATCAATTTCAAATATAAATATAACGATGATACAAATGTATTATAAAAAATATAATACAGTGAGCAAATCCAACCGAATCAGGTACGCATCGGACAATCGCGTTCTGCACTACACATCCACATGCTATCGTACGGACGGTCGTATTTCAACAATTCTTTGCAACAAAAAAAGATCTTCGAATTAATATCAAATTCCCGTTGCGCGTTGTAGGTATTCCCCGATAATAGCGTAATTCCAATCGCATCGATCGCGAATCCCCTGTCTGCCTCCTCGCGAGCGAGTTAACTCAACGAAGCGAATTTCCAGAGCGAAGTCGACAAACGCGGAGAATCGACATGGCACATTTTATTCGTTGGCGATCCGCGTCTAGCGCTTGCTCACAATACGTACTTTACAACAGAATATTTGATATGCCCTTGATATCTGGATACTATACCCCGTGTACTCCCGTTTCACTCTTGTACTTTGCCCCGACGCGAGGATCTCTCGGTGCTCTTTGATATCTTCCCCGTCGTATTACGGGTCTCCCGGAAACCAGGTTAATCGAACTTTACCTTTAATCTTAGCGAGTCTAGTACATAATGCTTCTGGGTAATAGAAAAGTTTCGGTCGGCAAGGATTATCCCTAACTGCTCCCGTTCGCCCGGCAAACCGCGCTGAATCAACCCGCCGCGCCGTTTGCTTTCGTTGTATTTCGCAGTGCAAACAGTGGAGAGGAGTAAAGGGAAAAGGTGGAGAAAAGCGGAAAGTTTGCGGCGTTTGTTGTCGCTGGATAAGAACACCGCCACCTTCGATTTGGACGGTAAGGGTGGAATCGGAGACCCGGATTTACCGGGCCGTTCGGCTAATAGAATTCTATCGGCACTCCTCGCATCTGCAACGTTTCCCTCGGCTCTTCGTTTCGAGCTGGCTGGGATTCGTTCCTCTTTTCGTCTTTTTCTTTGCACCTTCGCACGTTTTCCGTTTGGCAATTGCCATCTGTCGGGTCGCGATTCGATATTTAACATCCTGCGATGGATCGCGGAGCGCGACGAGAACTCGTTGGAAAGTGGTTGAAAATATTCTGACTAATCGTGTACTAAGTGGGGTGTCTCGTAAACGGTAGATCGGCGATCGATTGACACCCCGGGGTCTCGTGATCATTGATTCGATCGCTGAATTGTTACGAGATCAATGCGGATTACGGTAATTTTAATTCAATCGTAATTCATAATTAATTTACACTCATGGTTACGGTGTTCGAGTTTGAAAGCTCTTTTAAGAAATATTTATTCGTCGCTATTACTTCGTACCTCGGATATTTCGCGAAATGATTATCAATGTAATTACAGTTCCACAACAGTTCTCCGGTACAATTTCTCCGATCTGCCCGAGTTTAAATGGCCCGCTCGCAGAGGCAAATTATTCATTCGAAAGCCGGTATTTTCATCCAGGGTAGGCGAGAGCATTATGCGACTTTCGCTATGCCGGCAGGATGAAAGGAAGACACATCGCGAAGTAGGATGCGGATTAAAAATTTGGATTTGAAACCCGCGGAGCAGGTTGTTCGTGGCTTTACGGACTCTTGCAGGATTAATCTCTGGTTGGCTCGTAATGCCCCTTTTGTGCGAGTAACCTTCGACCCTCGTGGCTGCCGTTTCTTATGGTTACGCGTACACGTACGTATGCATGGTTGGTTCGCGGATTCATAGAACGTTACGTAAAGATATGGTCGTGGAATACGTCTCGCGGATCGACGGTGAATTTTAAGCGGTAAATTAAATTGCGAAAGCTCGTTCCTACATTCGTGGTCATATAATTTAACACCCTTTTAACCCGTTAACCGCGGATATTCGCCACCGCTTATTCGCACGATGCAGCGATTCCATCGTATTTTTTAAACGACGCGTATGATAAAATTTATTATAAATCAGAAATCCTGAACTCGTTAACCCTTATCGTGTCGAATAACGACATGTCGTTGTTAGCAATATTCGCGAACATTGCCAATAACGATATATCGTTGCGCGTGCAATGGCATCTTACTATTCGCATCGCAAGAGAACTCTGAAAATATATTGCAAATTTGTAGGGGGAATGGCTCACGATAGGCGAAAACAAAAGCTTCGCGTTTTCATACAAACCTAAACGGAGTGCTCTAAATTTTTAGATTATATAAAGTTATATGATTTCAAAGATCTTTGTCGACTACCGTACGTCAACTTGACCCGGTATCTTTCGCTCGTTAGGTACAACTTTTTCAGTCAACGGTAAAACCGTTGAAGGATCGCGTCTCGATAAAGTTGTGCGAATCGGAAATTCGATTCGGGTTTAAGGAGTCGATATTACGACAAAGCAGGACCGACGAGTCGGGCGATTCGGTGAGAACGGAGACACGCGTGATCCAGGTAATAAATCGAAAATTTGATCAATTCTCCATGGAAGATCGTGATATCCGAGAGGGTTCACTAGGCTGCGAGGTCGTAACGATAACGTTAGGGGCGACGGTTGAGAATTTGGTAATATGCCGCTGGGAAACGAAGGGAAACTTCGTTGACGGTCACGAAACTTCTCGATGGCTCTTCGATTATCCAACTTAAATTTCTCGCGCAAGTCAAGCGAATGATCGTTGCGATACGTTTAGGTTTAATCAACGAAACGGTGTCTCGGAAGAGGACACCGTGTTTCCTCTGTTTCGAGCGTTACCTATCGCGCGAGCGTGAAACGGTGGTAAAAAGGAGGGGGACGGTGAGTACACGAGAAAGAAGAATACCATATATACATATATATAGATGTACATGCGCGCTCGCAGATAAACTTACGTACATATATATATATATATAAATGAATCGAGTGGTGCAAAGTTTTCGAAAGAAAGTTGAAATGCCCCGTGAGAAGAGTGCAAAAGAGGAAGCAAAAGTAGAAAGATAGATACGGAAAGGTCGTCCCCGAGAAAACCCATCCCCGAAGCCCTAACCGGATTGGAACAAGGTGCGCGCTTACGCTTCCGCCTCGGAAAACGTACTCGGCATCCGCGTAAACTTTTAATTGGACGCTCGGCGAGGTTTCGTAATTTTCAAGGGCTGTCTATTCGCGCTACGTAATTCGCTAATAGGAGCCAACGAAAATGGGCAACGTCAACCGAACGATCGCCGTAATATATACCTAATAATCGTGACGCGCGCATATATATATATACCGCGAGTAATTCGGATCCTTCGTTCTCTCGCGAGAAGCCGGAGGAATTTATCCCTTTAACAAACGACACTGTTCGTGCCCTCCGTAGCGAGTCTCATAAAACCATAAAACATACCGCGCGAAACTTATTCTTGTTCCGAGCCCGCTCTCTTTTACCCTGGAATTACACGGAATTAGCGAAACGCATTCCCTGTGTGCATACAATGTCTTTGTGGACGAAAATTCAACAGAGGTACGCTTCCGACTCCTCGGGGTTTTATTTTACCCGGCAGGTTTTTATTTAAAAGCAGTTCATACTCGAGAGTGTTTCCCCGTATAATGTCGTGCGAGGGAGCCTCGTCATTTCGAAAGATCTCCCGTGCGAACCGGGTACCTACGGGTAAAATGTTACGTTGGACCCAACGCGTTTAATCCGGACCGTAATCTCTCAAAGCAACTGCTAATGAATTCGTAGTCAAAACGGGGGAGAGTATCTGTGCGTTACGCTTATCGGCGATCGTCGATACGCGCCGCGCGCTTTTCGATTCATTAATCACGAACGCGAATGAGCTATTCGCGAATCTACTACCGATTACCGAGCAGCTTCGCGGATTCCCTTACGTTCTTCTCCTAGGGCAACGTCGCCCGAGATACTTTACGCGTCTCGAACGATTAGTCGTTGACGTTTTTGCAAATGTATCGGGAAAGAGGAGACGAGGAACCTACTCTATCGATCGTTCGTTCATCATCGATGGCTTGCGATGCTTATTAATTTCGCAATGTTCCCGCGCAGAGGGTGAAAAGGATTAAAAGGATAAGAAGTTGTAGGATTGTGATTCTATAAAAACTCGTCCCTCTCAAAACCGTCAGCCTTTCATCCGCCTCCGTGGTTACTTTTAAGCGCGATCGATTCTTTATTAATAACTATTTGCCGCTGGTCATCGAGGCTATCCAGTTTTCGACCTCGAAGATATTCCTCCTCTCTCTGCGCGCCACGCGAGAGAGGGAGAGAGGGAGAGAGAGAGAGAGAGAGAAAGGGAGAGAGAGTAAGCTTCGAGTCTATCGATTTTGCATTTACCCCTAGCAAACATCCCTGAAGCGTGATAGTCACACGTGCGATTGCTACACGTAGGATTGGCCGATGTTGCTGTTGCCGTTCGCCGTTGCTGTCGTAACCGTTACTCTCGTTGTTCCGGTTCGCGGGGAACCTCGTTTTGGCGCACGCAATTCACGGTTTAACATGCAACCGTGACCACATGGCAATGCTGATCGCTTAGATTGCGCATCAGCTGTCTCGGTATTAGTTTACGACCCCCTCGATCGGCTAGAGTTCATTGATAAAGGGGGGGGGGGGGGGACACGGGGTTTTGGGGGGGTAGAATGGATTTCCTTATTGATATTATACAGGTCGAGTCGTTTTACGAGCCCATAGCACACGTGATATCGATCGAAATCTTGACGCTGATCCGATGCTTTAGATCGCAATATTCTCGGGACGCGAGTTTTTCTAACGCGACACACAACGCGATCACGAGTCAAGAATTCTTCGATATTTTGAATAATCCGTGAAACAGTGACTCGTAACGCGCTAAGTTATTCATGCTACGCCTGCGTACTTTATCGGCCGAGAGATTATGCTCGTAAGAGCGGAGTTGGTGAATTTCAGACCACGGTAGATCAACGAGAAGAAAAGAGTGAGAATAGTAGTGGCTCAAAGATATTCATTTCCTTCGGTGGCTTTGAGGGGAATCCAGTTTTTCTCGGCAAATAAATTTCACCGGCGAACTTAGACGTGGATGTCGAAATAATATTTTTCAGGTCAAGCGTACGGATACCGTGGGTAACGTACGCGAATATCACGATTTAATTCGCTGCGGGGAGATCGATTCATAATTCTGCTCGCAGGGCGTAAAGCCCGTCGAAAGTACCGAGCGTCTGGTCGAAGAAAAATATTCCATTGCCATCGACGTCGGGTGATCGAATTTTAATACTTCCGCTTTACCCGTAAATTACCATAACGCTACCGAAGTCTCCGACCTACCCTAATCTTTCCTCGAGCGAATCGTCCTCCCTTAAATTCCCATAAGTTCTCCGCGATTCGTAATTCATCGTCGTTTCTCGCGACGTCGGAGAGGCGTCCAACGTACGACGCCAAAAGCGCGTTAGGCCGGGGCCAGTCGGAAGGGTCGGGTCAACGTACGTTACGAATTACACCGGACCGTTGTAGCGTGCGTCGTGGCATAATACGCGTGCGAGCGGGATTGATCGGGCGCAACGAGCGTGCAATGAACGTTACGCGCGTCGACGAACCCATTCGTTTGTACGCGTAACATTTCTATAGCTTTACAAACGTCTGTCGCGCGTACGTTGCGTTTAACCGATTCACGTTCGTTCGCGTGCCACGATGCGACGCGCGTCCCGTCGCTCCGTTGGCTTCTACGCGCCTCGTACGCACCGCCACCGATTCCGATATATCGCGCGAAGGTCGCTGAAATAATCCACGCTCGTCTGACTCGTACGGTCCGACGCTACTTGCCGATGTATTATGTATGAGAGAGCGTTTGCGTTGGGTCTACAGTCTACACGTCTCTGCAGCGTTGAGCGTCGAAAGCGGGCGGATGCTCGCCAGCAAATATTATCACGCTCCCAACTAACGCGACGTAACAAAGCTACGTCTCGTAATTTCATTTTGCGTAATTCACCCCTGATTGCCGGATAACGCGCCGTGCGCGCGAGATGGCGGGATTTCCACCTTGGAAATACAATTAATTCGAGTATTCGAGTGAAGTTGAATACCTCCAGCGAATTGGGTTTACGTCTTTACGTACGTAGGACAATGGTCGCGGTAAGAGCAAGACAACGAATAGCCGGAGAATTATTTAACGTTAAAATTGACAGTAATTATTGACTCTACTACTGGGTTGGCAAGAAAGTAATTTTGGTTAATTACAGCGCCTTATATGTGTCACAACCGAAAATACTTTCTTGCCAACTTATTATAATGATCTTTGATATTATATGGAATGTAAGATATGAAGTTCGAATCACCGAGATACGGGTAATACGAGGATTCCAAGTAATGTTAAATCAAGAGACAAGATCTTATCTCGGGCGAAGTACAAGTATGCGAGGACTTACCATTTTAGGAAAGAACGAATGGGGGTTTTTGAGATGGTCAAATCGCATTGAAGAATGAATTTTTGTAAAGTTTATATTACGAGAGACAAACACTTCTGTGGTATATGTAACGTCTACCTCGAATGGATACAAACGATGTTGATATTTTACTTCGTACCAACGAAAGGTTGTATCCCCGGGGATTCTTGCGATTATTTATTTTATGGTAATTTCATTAAGCGTCATCTTCGCGGTCGGCAAAGATAAAGAGCGTAAGCGCCGAGAAGTATACCGGACGATAAAACCGTCATTAAGTCGGGGGCGTATTTAAGGTGGCAAATTTTTCTTACGTTTCCAGCATCTTCGGAGGAAACGAGAAAGGAAGCTGCCGGAAGGAGCTCTCAGGGTACTCCGAACTCCGGAGCTCATTTCGTGGGAATGAATAAAAGTAATTTGCTAAAGAGCACCCGTCCTATCCATCCGCAATCTTGAAACCCGAATTCTCCCTTCTATCCACCATGAAAAACGCCGCTTATATACATATACGCGGCGTCTATGTACGCACGCGTATCTCCCGTGCTTACTTTCGTATCTCCTTTCTGGAACACAGGGGGGGTCCTCTGCGGATCACGTTTAAAGTCGATTCGCAATCCCCGGATATTCCTTTGCCCCGCTCGAAAATTACACCTTTACCAAGGTCTTCTGTCCCACCCGCTATCTTGCGATTTTTCCCATCGAATTGAAATTTATCCGGCGCTCGCCACGCTGAGAAATGTTGGGAGAAAAATTCGGACGGACATCCCTCGAGTGTCGTAAAGCATCGCATCGTAATATTGTTGCTTCCATTAATGAAATTTGATCTTAAGAAGAGTTACAAAAGTGTGGATAAAAATTAGACTCGTCTGGTGGCTTTTAAGTATCGCTTCAAAGACCTTCGCAGACATTATGATCCATAATTTCGGTACAATGATGATGAAAAAATCCCTGCCGAAAAATTCTCAACGGCGAACGCGTCGCGTAATCGTATTCCAAAGTATCAACGAATGCTTGAACTAGAACTTTACACGAGAGCCTTTTACAAATATATATACGGAGATTCGTATTTATTTTAGCGAACGCACGGATGTAAGGAAGCATAATACAACCAACGCGTTGATCAGCGCTAGATAATTATACTTTTTTTTTTACGAGGAATATAACGAGGCAGCTCCGCTGATGCATCATTGAGCCGAGCGTATCGAGGTATTACCGTTCGTTACGCATTCGATTATAAACAACGTACGGAGCAACACGGTGAGCAGAAACCGTCCGAGATAAACCACTTGCATCGAGATTACACTTTGTAAGAGGATTACACGAATTAGCCCGACAAGGCGTTTTCCATTTAATTATTCAATTTCCCATCCAACGAACGAGCCAACGAAAATTTTCAAACCCGATCCGCGGAAACTCTCCTCCGCGCCGGCACGGTTACCATTTAAAATAACGCTCGGAATTAAATCGACGCGCATATGTTTCTCTCGTTATTTTTTATTGAAAATCGTCCCCGCAACCCGCTGCACTGGGTTGACCCGCCGTACAATGTACAATCCAATAACTCCAAAGTAGGTATATCAATTTCCAATATCAACGGAATCGATAGTTCCACAACGGATCTCAAAGTTATACCGCCGTAAACCACCCAATGAATTGGCCATGCGCGCATTACGTGCACGCGTTTAAGCTCGACCGTCGCGTTCGTTAGCATCCCGACGGCAATCCGTAATCCAACTTGGACGACGGCTAACGATCGAACGCATCGCGTAATCGGTTACGTTTCGCCGCCCCTCGCCCTTTCCTCCGAGCGTTTCTTCGCGAAAGCCGTTCGGGCGAGTTTCGCGTCGGCGAAGGGTTATTAAAAGTTTAACGAGGCGGCTTCATGCCGCGGCGAACAAACGTTCTCGAGTCGCGGCTTAGAATGAACTTGGAAGTGGCTCCGAGGCAAGTGCCTCACCCCCTCTATTTTCTGGGAACGCGTATATACCACGCGGGGAAAATCAATGGCATCCTTCGTTACACCGCGACCTTTGATCTACCCCGCTCCGAAGTCCGGGTTATGGCAATGTCATAGGGAACCGAATTGCGGTAAATCGAGTGCGGTATTAGTTAATTAAGCCCCGGACCGCGCGTTCCGCAACGTCGTCTTGTTTAATCGTTGCGCAATCCACCGCGAAGACCCACGCGAATGCAATTTTGCGAAATGGCGTGGCCAATAAGGCGAACGCGGGTAATCCGTGGATGGGGGAATAAATAATCGGGATGGAATGATTCGCGACGAGAGGAACCTTCGATCTTCGAGCTTTATAACCTACGCGTTGATTTTACCGTCTTCCACGTAACCGGTAGTTTTCCACCTCGAGTTTGTTTCGTCTTTTCTTCCAGCTTGAATTTTCCTTTGCCAACGATGACTTTCTCGTTTTGAGCGTGGCGAGATTTGACGTTTGAAGTCCTGAGCTTTAATGATTCGTTAAGTTCGACGTGAAGTCGTGTGGGTACTTCATCGTGTAGAGAAAAGTTTACTGCGCCAGGATGTTGATAACTGCAATACCGAGAATTGTCTAAGAGCCCGTTTAGATGATACGGTTTTTTTTACCGATCCGGTTATTTTCTCACTCGTCTGCGTTTGTTTCAAAGGCAGACGAAAACTGACGTCGCGGCTTCGGTAAAAAAAACTGTATTGTCTGAACGCGCCCATATAAATTACATTGCCACTAGATTATACGGCAAAATAACAGATACGTCAAAACGACCGATTCGGTATCGTGTGAACGGAGTCTTACGGTAGCATGTTCCGAATACCGAACGACGAGTGTTTTGTTCAATCGCCCGAATCGTTGAATGTATTTTTGCTGTATTACGTTGTTAATAAAATCGGTATTATCAAACGACAGGAGTGAAGCATTCCCAAGCGGCATCGCGAGATAAAACTAAAGCCGAGGACGAATTAAAGCGAACGACGCGCGACTTTCCACGCGACTAACAATAAAACCAACTTCGCGAACCAAACGGGGCGTCCGCGGCGTTAGAACAACGAGGATATCCCAATAAGCTTTCCCACCGAGGTAAAAGTATCCCTCGGGAAACTTGGTCGGCTAAACGGCGGGACGAGAAATCTCACGGGCGATATTTGTGCAGCAATTAAACGTATTACCAAGTTTTCGCCAGCGGGAAGACAAACGTAACGTACCGAAACAACCCCGTTCTATGGGAAGGAAAGATACGCGACGGTGTGTACGTGCCATACATATGTATACTCGCGTCGGGACGCTTTCCAACAACCTGGATTCCCTCGCGGCATCGGAAATACGAAGTTACGGCCCGAAACTATCCATCGAAATCACGGAAACGAAAAGAGACGTTGAAATTTTCCTTGCTCCTTTTCTCTTTTTCCCCACGAAACACGAATATTCGCTTACATAACAGGTTTCAATTTTTATTTTTATTTTTTATCCTCTACGCGTTACAGCTTTCGCGGTAAATCGTTTTACGTCGTGGCACTCGTCGTCGTGCTAGGCGAAGATACGGTTTACCGTGGAAGTACCGAGGATCGTCTATTTTAACGGAACGGGTCAAAGGTAAAAGGATAATTTTCAAGATAATGCTAGGGAAATACGATCCTTCCGGAATAGAAATCCTCGGTGGAATAACTCCCTTCTGTGTACAGTTATCGAGCTTCGAATTCGCGTCCTGACTGCACGGTTTATTTTCGGAGGATTTTATATATTACGATAGCCCGCGTTACTCCGTTTTCGAGATGTTACTCGATACCGACGGTGCTCGTTGTTCGCTGAATTATTCAGATGTTCGCCGTTGACGTAGAAGGAACGGTTCGACGAGGCTCGCGATCGTACCCAGAGATAGTCGGATACAAAAGCTTCCGGGGCATCGGGTCATATTTGATGCACTCCCATCGGGAAGATCCTTAAGCGTTTGTACCTCGTGAATGGAATTGGAAGATTCGGGGGAAACGTCGACCGACGATTCACCGCTGAACAAAATTAGTTTCGAACTGTTTCCGATTCAATCTTCCGAGATATCAGTGGCAGTACCGTTCACGTCGAAATCGCCTAGTGTTCGAAGGGCCTTAGGTTCGTATAAATTGTCTGTATTTAGATGTCCTCCTAACACAGAAAAAAGTAACGTAACTTAACCGCGCATTATAAATCAATCTGGTTCTACCACGGAAAAAAAAATTAAAATTGTCCGTAATTAAACGGATTAACAATTGGTTCGCAAACCGCGGCAACTCGGGGCCCCCTTTACGACTCCCGGAAAATTCTACCAACGAGCAGTGTCTCGGCGTACGACAACGAAGTGTCTCAATTACGTAATGACGCGTTAGTAAAGTAATCCGCCGACCGTTGCGTTAGGTTTATCCCCGACGCGTTCCGTTCCGCGAAATTCCTAAACGGAGAAAAGCCGGTTGTCCCGTCAAATTAATTACGCCGAACAACAAGGCGAGGAGAATTACCGTCCCGACGGAATTCGTTGGGGAATGAGAGATATTGCCAGGTGTAAAGCACACCGGTATCTGACCGTGTCGCGGGACAGCGACATTTAGTTCGCAGGTGACGAACGACGGGGTACCCGGGCGCGATGATGGATTGTTAAAGCTTGTGCCGGAAACTCGTAAAACTGGCAACGGGAGTTAACGCGCCCGAAGTTAATGCAGCGGGGCTCCGTGGCTCCGCGCGAAATCAGCTGTACGGATGGAATTACGATCCACGGCCCCGCTCTGCGTACTCTCGCGCTGTACACGCGTATGTACGTACATACATCCGCGTACGCAGTTGGATTTACAACGGTATTTTAAAAGGAGGCCAGCGCGTAGAGTGTCGCGCTACAAAACCCCGTGGTACCCGCGACGACATCAAATTTCATTCCGTCTACGCGCGTTGCTCGTGAAAATGCGATCCCGACGAAAGCTTAACGCGTCTACGTCATTTCCTTTAATCCCCAAACAGCGGAATAATTATGGAAATATTTTTGACACCGCGATCATCGATGATAGGACGCCCGACGAAGAATTATTAATACACGTAATGCCAACCATATTCTCGATGAAATTCCGTTATCTCGTATCGTTTATCCGTCCGAGACACGCGACGATAATTCATCGTATCGTACTCGTTGTCCTTAATACTCCCGCGAGTAAGGATTCTCATTAATCAGCATTATTATACCCACGGTGCCGAGTACATCTAATTCGTTATCGGATCTATTACGATATCAGACGTAGGAAACAGTTCGGGATTCCCGAGATCCTAACGAGGGAAGAAGCGACAGTAGCGTCTCGCACCTTTGTTCCGTACTCGCAATTAATCGATAAAACGGAGGAACATTTCCCCCCAGTCTCCCTCTCATCTACCTGATCGGCAAACGCATTTGTATCGACGATACACGCTGATTGTGAGCAGGATAAATATTGACATACGTCATTGTCGTAACATCATTTTTCTCGTAAAACAAAAAGATCGAAGGAGAAGGGTAAGCTGTCGCAGTTACCTCCCAGCGCTGTTCATCTTTACAGGTATTTGTTCGTTGTTTTACGTCGCTTACTTAGATCATCCTGTAAACCTCATCGCCGAGTATACTACCGATCTATAAACCTCATTTCCTTCTCGATCCTACGTAAACTCGCTCGGCGCGTCTTATCGAAAATGGCTTTCTTGTTTTTCATCGTTACCTTCGCCAATCGCTTCCTTTACCCTTTTCATTCTGACCACCCGCCCCCCCTCGCCACTCACCCCGTTTGCTCTTTTTCAATGTAAATAGGTAGTCGGGGGTAGACGCTCCTCCAACCTCTTCTTTATTTAATTTCCCCCGTGATCGCGCAGCCTCCCCGTATCGACGTCGACGATCGGATATAAGCGGAAGCGTCGCGAAAATTTCTGCTCTCGCCAGCGGAAGCCGCGATGTCGGTGATCGTTTCGGATCTAACGGAGGGAGTTTCCGACCAATAGCAAGTTTTCGGGTGTAAGATACTTCCCGGGGGAAGCGAGAGCGCGAGGATGGAGCGAGGGATTGAGACAAATATACTCTACACGGTCCATCGAGTTAATGCCTCCCTTGCAATTCTCTCCCCTCTCATCATTCTCCTTATTTTTCTCCCTCTTAACGCCGTTTTCGTACAGTTTTTAGGCGAAGCACTCTTTCTCTCTCCCTCTCTCTCTCTCTCCCTTTGGATTCTTATTCCACGATTTTCCCACCCGCTCCCCGTTACCCCGGCAAAGGTACAGGTATCGGCGTTATTTATCGCTGAACGTCGTCGTCATTTTTCACTGGCCATATTACACGAGCGTAGGAGCCACCCGTAGCCGTGAGCGAATGCTTATGTTCGGGGCGGAATGACTTTTTGAAAAATCAGTTCCAGAAGCCTCAGGTTTTCCCTCCTAGAAACGGAAAGCTCGAAATTAATGACGGGTGGACGGCCGGTCAAGCTTCTCGGTCGGTAGGTTTTCTGCTCACGGGTGAAATATCGCGACACGTTTGTCGAGGAAACGTTCGCGTCGCCGCGCTACGATATTAATTGGTTAATCCTAATGGCAGGCGCGGCCGTACCGTGTGTTTCAAGATTGCGACATCGAAGTTGAATAAAACGGGACCCCCCGTAAGAAGTACTCGTTACGCGTTCCCATTTGTCTGATTTATCCGCGTTGGGATTTTCGCGTTCCCGTATTCCCCGCTCCGCTTTCCACTTAACGAATGCGTGCGGCAGCGCGTAATTAAATTGCGTTATTTGCATACCTCTGTCTTTCCCCCTCTGGCGTTGTCGTCAATTATTTAGTGTATCCACTCGCGAAACGGGAGGTTACGAGGTTGTCGCATTATTTAACGCCACAATCACGCCGATAGGAAAATTGTTTTCACGGCGAGTTTCGTCGTTTCGAGTCAGGTTTGGGCTCTCGAGAGAACGGAAGAATCGGGATAAGTAAAATTACTCGCGATGAACTTCAACGTTAAAGTTACTTGTAAGGAATCGAGAGCTCCTAATCGATAAATTAGTATCGCTTAGGTTCTCCCCGACCACGAGACCGTTCTTCGGTTTTGAGAGTACAAATCGCGAGATCTAGTATCACGAGAATAGGCCGGTGACCGCAAACTTTCAAATTCTCGTTGTTTCGGGGTATTTTTATCCCCCCCGCGCAAACGTACGCTTATCCAACGAAGATTGCGATCCTATAGTCAGCCGTGGCTTAATGGCACCCTCGAGACTCGCGGGTTACACCATTCCGACGATTAATCTACGACGCGATCGGCGTACCCTTGCACGCTTCGAAATTGTTTCTCCGGTGAAACAATGTTCCCTGGTTAGGATAGATACAGTTTCGCTCGATAACGCGAGGGAGAATATCAGATTCCGCCGCGGGGACTAACGCTCCAACCCCGTTGGTAGAAAAAAAGAACTGCCAACGTCGAGACGCGAACGGACCCGCGGGACAAACCGGTGTAAAGTCGTTAGCGGGGAAATCCGCCATTAGGTTTTGCTGTCCGCGAGATTCGTAAGGATCGCGCGACGCTTTCCTCGCAATTACGCTCGCGTTAAGCGGCGAGACCGAGAACGAAGGGGGGAGGGGTGAGTTCCGGAAAGAGGCGACGAAACGCGTTTACGGAATGCGCTTTTAACGCTCTCGTCTTCGGCCATTGTTCCGGGTTTTCCTGCCTCGTTTACGCGGACGTTAACATCGGCGATTTATCGTTGCGGGACGCAACGCGAAAATTAGTTTAACTCGTTACCTCCGAAGTTAAACTTTGTGATCAACGCAACGATATTTTCCAGCAGATTTCGACTAATTGATCGAAGGAAATTAACTCAAACACTGTCGACGATTTTTTTATCCGTAATCGAAATGCGACAGTAAAAATCGCAACTTCCATTGTTTTTACCGTTTTTTTCATGATTTAACTCCACCTTGGTCGGTTGGATATTGATTATTTTCCTTGCCATGCACAACAGCGCGTAGCATGAAATATTAAAATCCTCTTTCTGATTCTAGTACATTAAAACTAAAAAGCTCGTAATTGTTAAATTCGATCCACGTTTCTGAACTTCGACCTCGAGCCAGAGCAACTACTATACATATTTTGCATGCTCGCGATAAGTGGGTAGGACCCCTACCATTCGAATCCACGAATGCGTATTGAAAGGTTAAAGACTTACCTTCGAAAGTCTCTGCTCCAGCAGGCGTATATCACCGGATTCATGCCGCTGTTGATCCAGCCGAGCCACGTGACGGCGGCAAAAACAATTTCCTCCTGCCATATGCACCTCGTGCAAAAACCCGACAATAGGTTAACGACGAAGAACGGTAGCCAGCAGATGATGAAAACTCCCATCACGATGCCGAGAGTCTTTGCCGCTTTTTTCTCCTTGGCGAACTTGGCCAGTTTGCGCGCCAACGAGAAGTTCTTGCCGAGATGTTGCTTGTTATTGATCCTCATCGAGGGTACCCTCGTGAGACCGTTGTTATGCAGTGCCGTTAGAGGCTCCTCGAGATCCTGTAGGTCCTCGGGCGTGCTCGAGGCGGTACGATAAAGGTGTCTGGCGTCGTTATTGGTGGGACCCCCACGGTGTATCCTCAAAGTGAGCTCGAACTCACCGGCGGCCATCATGACTTGCTTGGTACCTAACTTGAGGCTCCTAGTCTGTATAACCGCTGCCCGATAGATCTTGTAATAGGTGCACACCATCACCAGCAGGGGCAGGTAGAAGCTGATCGCCGACGAGAAGATCAGATATCCCAGGTGCTCGGTGAAGGGACACTTGTCCTCGGGCACCTTCTCCGTTCTAACCGCCCTCCACCAGGCTATCGCGGGAAACGAGATCGCGCTCGAGCAGATCCAGACGCCAGCAATCAGGATGGCGGCGCATCGTCTGCTCATTCGTGTCGGATAAGCGAAGGGGTCGGTGATCGCCCAGTAACGATCAAGGCTGATCACGCAGAGATTTAGGATCGAGGCGGTGGAGAAGAGGACGTCCAACGATCTCCAGACGTCGCACCAGTCGGTCGTGAAGAGCCAACGATTCTCCAGTACCTCGTAGATAGCGCTGAAGGGCATCACCACCAATCCTACCAGACAATCGGCGAACGCCAACGACGTCACGAAGTAATTCGTCGCCGTGTGAAGGTATCGCTCCCTCACCACCGCCGAGATCACCAGCATATTGCCGAAGACGGTGGCTACCGAGAAGAGGAATAGTACAGCCGCCAATCCGGCCCTGTCGGTAGCTAACCGCCAGAGGTCCTCGTGGCTACGATTCTGCGGCGGATAATTAGCGTTGTAGAAAGTACGATTCAGATCGTTGATCGGCACGTTTCCCTCTTCGTCCGATCCGAGCAGGTAGACCTCGCTTTCGTTCATCTTTCGTCAAGCGTTCCAACGAACGTGCTTCCAATCGCAGCCTGCTCGAAGTGGTCGCGTCAGGTCGTTGGTCCGGCGCGATCGCGTCTCCTCGTCTCGATTCTCATCTGCCTTCTCATTTTTACTTTCCTCGACCGTTCGAACCGGGGGGGGGGGGGGGGGGGGCAAACGGACTCTGCCACGCGATCTCTTCGTCTCCCTTTCCCTTCGAACGCGTCAGCTGTCCTCAAGCCGTTTCTCCGCGCCCCCTTTACCGACTCTCGAGGGCGAGAAACGTCCAATTTCCTTCCACCTCGATATCTCCGAGCTTGTTAAAACTACGGCGGAACGGACTCTCGCGGAATCGCGTCGGAGTAAACAAGAGTTGTTGTTCCAGTCGCCGAGCCTCGACGCGGGCTATCGGAAGTTGGCTCGACGATTCAGTCTTCGAACTTACCACGAACTTCGCGCGGGCTTCCGACCGAGTTGGAACAGTTCCTTTTATCCGCAAATTTATATATATAATGTATATATATATATATATATATATATATATCTCTCCTCTGTACACTCGGCGAAACTGAAAACTATTTTTACGAGCACTCTCGAGTTTGTGGAAGTCGTGTCACGAATTTGATTGGAACTTCGTGCACGGTGGGACGACGAGCTGGTGGAAATTTTCGTAATGGATCACTTTTGGCCGGAACGTAGATCGTGACGATCTTAATGGGTCTCGCCCGGGTGATCTGAAACAGGCGAGAGAAAAAAGCTTCGTTAAGGTAAGCGTGTCGTCGTTGGGCCGAAGAAAAATGGAGGGATGTAAAATGGTATCTTTTCCGCGCCACGCGAGGCTCTAAATTTTTACTGCGATCGCATCGCGAAGCACCCAAAGGTGCTCGCATCTTCTTTTATTTCGTTGAGTTACGACTCGATATTTTAATAGGAAATGCTCCTCGTAAAATATCCGGACCGTAAATTATAATTTATTAACCGAGTCGTTAAATTTACTAATGGAATTATATACTTACTCCGTCCCTACTTGCCGTCTTAATACTCTCGGTGGAGTAATATCGGGCGGGAGTTTTCGAGAGAGATATTTCGTTTAAAAACAAACAGAGGGGGAATCTGATTCGTGGAGGGAAGCGAGATATTTAGTTGCGATGCAAATATTTTCCACCTCGATTAGCAACGGCCGGGACACATTTTTCCGAGTTACCTTTGTACCTTTTACAATTGTCCATTATACCGTCGTTTCGCTTGCTTTCCCTTCGGTGAATTTATCCACTTCCCGGTCCCTCTGTACATTTAACAAACTAGAATTTCATGACATAAGTCGGCCGCGATGGAGTATAAAGAGAACGAGATTTTTACAGCGAGGTCTCTGCGCACGATGGAAATATAATCTTGAGATCGTAGCGGATAGTTAGCGTTTCGCGCCTGTTATTTATATCATCATACTGCGTAAAATTAAATCGGATACTGCTCTACAATGGCGCGTATACAAAGATCCGATGCGATTTAACTAACCAATATCTTATCGCTTCTATCGAGTATCGTACGAAATACCGTTGAGAATTTAAAAAATCGCAAAACGCTGTTAACCGATATATTCCTACTCCAGCTTTAGAAATTCTGGCATGATTACGATAATTATAGCGCCGTAATTTGTGAGTGGTCTCCGGTGGCGTTTTTAACGAGGAACGCAGAAAAAATAGTGAAGAAATTCCAAGATCAATAAATTTCTTGAAAGAGCAATGATAAAGCAACCACGGCTATCGCGAATATGGGAACTGTAAGGTTTACGTCGAATCGTAAATATTGAAAACGTAAGCAACACTGCGGTACGTTCTTGAATACTCGATCGTAAAGTATAACGTAACTCGAATATAATATGTAATAAATAACATTATATAATATTGTTCCGTTTTTATGAAATCTTGGAACTTTATATACTATTTCTCCTTCATTTCTCATTACAAATGTCTTCAAACACCACTCTGAAAATGCGACGACACGATTATCATAATCGACCCAAAGCTCTATCTCCCCCACCCCTCGTGCGTGGAATTTAAAACTGTATATAACAAATCGAAATAGGAGCCCGCCGAGAATACGGGATACGAGTCGCGACGTTGCGACTAGAATTTCGCGTGCGAGACTCGACGATCGTTTGTGTCGCCGTGAAACACGTACGACCATACTTCTATATTTGCCAGTGAAAAGCGTCATAAAGAGGTTGGAAGAGGGTGAACGGAGGGGTTTCTGATTTCGTGGCCAGACCAGGGATTCGATACAGGCGCGGGCTTTCATCCGTGACCCGGGCGAATGTTTACCGGTACTTGATCAAAGCGGTTTCGATCCTCGACCGATCGACACCGGTATAGCACGATGCTCTCCTAGCCTCGAATGTTGCCTCGTTCACACCCCTTCTACGTCATTGTACTCGTCGACACCGCGTTCCTCCTCGTAACGCGTCCTGTGAGGGCCGATAAACCCTGCGTCGTCTCAACGGGAGGAGCGCTTCGGTAACCATTTTTTTTTTTTACGGCATAGTCGCACGAGGGGTATTCTGATCGCTGTTGGCATTAGGCTATCGTCGATTTAACGGAACATGTTTTATTTTTAATAACTCAGCGGAAGACGCGTCTGATTTGACGGGTCTGAGAAACCGAATAGTGAAATATCTGGATAATGCAAATTATTCGTACGATTTCAAATATTCAGGAATAGTGCAAACGTGTAATTAAGAGACAAGATCTTGTCTCGAGTCAAGTACAAGTATGCGATTTAATATACCGAGAAACTTGATCCAGGAGTTCAGATATTATTTTTCCATATATATTTAAATGATATTCGTATCGTTGAAATTTCACGAATCGAGTATTGACGGATTTGAATATCCAGATACTTGGAATTTTACTTCCAGCTTCGGTCGTCGTTGGGGATTATCTCTTAATATAACTCCTTCAGATTTTATTTAACGAAAGAAGGTTTGACTCGAAACTTGCACGATTCGGTGTACCGTAGGAGGACGTGTCACCGTGAGTAGGAGTTGCGGTAATAACTTGTTTAAACTTTGTATCCTCGGAAGATATACTTCGACGGTGCTTGTTCGAAAGTTCACGGTAGCGCTCTATTTACGCCTACTTGATTCCGCTACCATACCGAGTCATTATTATGCTCCGTTCGGATCGATCGGGACTTTGATCAAAGTTACCGCATCGATATATTTACTCGTGATTTATACCACCGTAATTGCACCGCGTTCCGCAGCCGCGATCATTACAGCCGGGTAATTAAAATAGCACACTCCGGAAATTAACACCCCACTCCGCGTAACAACAATACGATCTTTCTTTATCGCGTAATCAACTACACGATTTTGATTATCGATATCACCATACCGATGATTAATCGCGCAATCGAGTTCCCATCCGAACGGTAAACAAAATGTGTGTCGTTCGGTACGGGAAACTAATTAAACGGCGCTTACGCTCGGGGGACTCGCCCGTTACCAAAAGTAATTAGAAGTTCTCGATCGACGCGACGACGATCCCGAAATTGTCGCGACACGCGAAAAAAAACAAAAACCGAAACTTATCCCCTTCGACGATTCTCTACCAGCGATCTTCGATTCGAGCGACGGCCGATTTAATCGGCTTACGGCGAAGTCCGGGGATCTTGTACCCGAAAGTTTCGCGTTCATTTACCCGTGTATCCGTGCGCGATTAATTAGTATAATAACCTAACGGATAGCAGCAGGCTCGACCATCGAGATATTTACAGAACCAATAAATTTCCACGCCGGAAGCTACCCGATGCCCCCCGATATAAAATCACGACTATCCCTGTATACCGGGGGGAATGAAATTAGTGCAACGTTCGTGTGCCGTCGTGGAAATCGTTGCTACTTAATATTTTCTACGCATCAATTGACGCGCGTACTCGAGTTGCGAATATCGTTTCCATCCTCAAAGCGAGACCGACGCGAACGAATCGAACGGCCCACGGCGTCACGGATTTCGACGAGGCGGAATGCATTTAGCGGCAGGCTGTTTCTCCTGGGGGGGGCCAGAACAGGATACCGTCGATAGTCTTGTTTAGGTGTCAGTTGTATCCCATTAGCTTCGACGCGTGGTACAACGCCGATGCATGGGCCGCGATGATATCGTCGGCTCTTGTTGGTAGAATCCGATTAACGTTCAAATGGTTCGCCGTGTTTTACCCTCGAACAGCCAGCCCCCGTATTGCGTGCGTTGCATTCTACGTGCAGCGTCATGGCAGCGAACGCGAATCGTTTTGGGGCTGCCCTCGATTCTGTATCCCCCGCGGGTGTGTTTTATTCCACGGGATTTTCGAATCGAGGCCTCCTTGTTTACCCGTCGTGATTCTTAGTTCGGACGCGACGATTCATTTCCGATGTATTCGCGGTTAATTCGATTGGCAATAATTGGCTAATGATTTAGTTCGATGTCAGGCTGAATCTGGTTACGCAGGTGAGATCGTCGATCGTTAATTACGATACGACGAGATTCGTTAATCTTTTAATTCGTAGGTTTACGTACAGGGCGTAAAAAAAGTATTTGCGCGCGTCTTTTAGCTGGAGTAAACTTGCGCTAAGGAGAAATATTCCCCATTTGGTTAAACTTGTCCCGGAAAGGGAAGGTGAGTAAATACTTTTCTTTATCCACCGTGTGTACCGTGCTCGTTGTCGACGAGTCTTTTACGAGTTTATTTACTCGTTTAACCGTCTTTTCTTCAAACTATTTGTTTCTTAGGGGACTAGGTCGCTTTGCTTCGTTCGCGTTTACTGGGAAGCATTCGGGGTTATTTGGAAAAAAAGACCAGTGAGTAATCATTAATTAAAACAACGCCCAACAGTTGGTCGTGATTCGGTCGCGGATAAAATAAATCGATGTTCGTCGATTCGATTCATATTTCGAGTGACTTAAAAACCAGTTAACTCGTCCCTCGGGAACGGTTGAGGGAGCGACTCGAGCGAGCGCAGGAATGGAGCTATAAATCTACGGGTTCCCCGAGTTTTCCAGAAAATAATAGAACGTCTCGCGATTTAACTTTGCGATATCACTGAAAAGTGTAATCGTCGATTGTACCGAACGTTCTTCGACAATCGTGATCTCTCCCCGTTTCTCTGGATTTAAAGGATAACCGTGATCGAATGCCTCGCCGTAGCGAACTGAAGGGAGCTTCGGCGAAAAGATTAATTTTCTCTATTAAAGGTAAAACTTAACGTCTCTCCCGATCTCCCGGGTAGCTCTTCTTTCCCACCGAAGGCCGTCCCGGGAGAGCAAACTGCCGACTGGGGAAAGCGCGATCGTACTTCCCAACTCTTACCGGATATCCGTTAATTGCTTTTACCATTGTACGAACGACAATGTGGAACTATTACGATCGCGCGCGAGCGAACGGCAGGGACGATAGCCTCCAGTCTCTTATACATTAGCATTTTCATTGCACCGCTAACAACGCTTTGCCCGAATAGCTGTACCGGCGACGAAATCTTTTGTACTTTTCCGCAGAGATTAATTCCACCTTCGCGTTTATCCCCGCGAAAACGGAATCACGCTTCGCTTGGAGAAATATTCCGGGGCAAGAATGCCGACCGCGTCGACTCGGTTCGCGCGGGTAAAGTGAACTGGCGATTTGTCAACTTTGGACTGACCCCGTCACATCGTCGCCTGCAGAAACTCGCGCGAAACGCGTTAATCTCTTCCGCGTACGCGCTCGTTAATGTGGGATTAAAGGTTCAGAAACTCAGAATAACAGTTATATATGTGGGATGGTAAAAATATTAGGACTATGCAATGCCGAGAGCATGCAACGTGAGCTTTGAATGTATGCGTGGGATTGTAAATGTGAGGAGGCGTAGAGTAGTACACAGCGGGACGAGGCCCAAAAAGTCGCAGTCGAGAGTCGAGGGTCAAGTGTCGAGAGTCGAAGGGCGTGTGTCGAACGTCGGATAGTCGAAAGTGATAGACGAAAGACGAACATATTTGTCGAGGCGTTCTTGTATTAAATTGTTTGTAATTTTAAATATATATAACCACCACTTTATTTCGAATTTCGAAGCTTTAACCCCAGATATATTTAGAGCAAAACGACTCGGTATAAAAACGTCTCGACACTTCTAATCTTAATGACTCTTACTCTCGACTCCGACGTTGTTACTCTTCGACGTTCGACACGTATCTGATCTTTTTTTTAGGCTTCGTCACTGCATGCCTTCGACGTCGCGGAACCTTTAAGGATTTTACCGGCCCACATTAATTGGAAAAAAGGCTCGTCGCCGATACGAGGCCAATGTTTGTGTTTAGATTTAGATTAAATTATCTTCCCTCACCCCTCTGCCGTCGTTAGAAACCAGAACGACGAGAGTTTCACTGACATTCCCTGTTTGATATAATTTCGTTTGCCTTCGTCAAAGAAAGCTCGGAATTCGAACAATGTGCCGTATAAGGTAAACCCGCTCAAGTAGAGATTACTTACGCGCGAAAGTAGGGGAGGAGGCGGATGAAAAAAAAAAATACTAAAGAGGAATTTCGCATTCGCGACTGACAAGCAACCGAGTACTTACCAGTACCGCGGACGAAATTTCGCTAAAACGGAAAGCCCGGAATTTAATTCGAGGGTGCTCGCCGCTGCCCCGAATTCGTTTTCGATATTCGAGAAACCTGAGCGAGAATGAATACGCGGAAAGTCGATGGAGCGCGAACGGAACTATCCAGATCAGCGAGATCCTCGTGCAGCCTGGATATGAGACTGACTACTCGAAGATATTGCTCGGGATGTACGTGTCGAATGTGAAATCGAGCGAAACGGACCCCTCTTCCGGTAACTATTCTTTCTGCATATCCTGGAGAATTGGACCGGCATCGTTTCAAATATGAAACCGCGATGGTTCCATCGCCGAATACATTCCGATTCCCGTATAGCGGTCGAACCGTAACCATTGAGTATCGAGGCAGTTTCGTTTTAATTAATCACGCGTTACGATAAATAGCGAACGGAGAGAATAATTTATTATTCATCGAAAAAATGTGCAACGTTTAAAGCTCGAATTGAAAGTAAATTAAAACGATCGATTTAAAATAAATTCCTAAACGTCCCTTCGTATCGTTCGTTGTGTTATACTATTCGCCACGCGTTCCCTATCGCACGAAGATCGATAATCAACGATAAACATAATTAACCGATTAACATACGAGAAGAGTGGATTGGCAATAATACATTATTATTAGCGCTCGTGATTCGCTACAGCCGTTTGAAAATCCACGAAATTGCTTTATCCGTTTCGCATTTCCTAGAATTATATCGAGGTAACGACAGTAATGACCGACATTAAATCCCGAGGATAGGATAGCCTGCGTTCGAACGGAATGTAGGATCACTGCTTTCCCGAATGTACGTCCGTCGCGTACGTAATGCGGTAAGATGTATTGCTCGCATAAACGTGGATTACGATAATGCTGCGCTCAGCCGTCCAAAGGCAACCATAAACGCCCTTATTACCAACGTAATTGCGCGCGGCTACCCTCGCGAATGTTTTACGCTCGCGCATTATTATCGTCGAGTACATCCGACGGTACAGCGGTTATTTGCATTGTTATTTCTTAGAATTAAATTATTAGCCCGAAGAGGGCTACCTCGGGAAATGACATTCGTTCCGAAATATATCTCTTTAATTACCTGGTAATCCCATTAACGCGACGCAAGACCGAAGAATTAAAGTGCTCCTCGTAAATCGCGAGTGGCTATTCGGTTTTTTTTTTACTTATTTATCGATGCATCCTGGTGGCCTACGGACCCCGCGAATATTCCCTGTACGCGAATAATAAATAACGCGGAAAACTCTTTCAAACTTTCCCATTATCGGCCTCGATGGTTTCCCCCCGCGTATTTTTCCACCCTCCGCCGCTTTATACGAGTAATTTCGGTGAAACTGCAAATTCGATAGTATCAAACTTCCTCGTACCGTAACGCCGTTGACACTTCCTCGTATTAAAATATCGATGAACCTGTGGCGAGCGTCGAGCGAAAAGTTCCCGCTGAACTGATCGTAAATCTCCAACTCGAAAAAACCCGGCGGGAATTGCGCGAAAATTAACATGACAAACCGTGTTCAAGGGGGTCGTAAAAATTGCTTGACGCGCTACACGAATGTTTTCCCTTCCCGTCCTTAACGTCGGGAATATTCTGATAACTGGCGGTTTAATTGCACGCGAGGCGTGCGTTCTTATTCGTTACGCCTGTAATTTTCAGAGGAATCTCGTCCCTTATCCGACTTTATTAAAACTTTGTAATGAATCGGGTTGAGTCAGTTCTCTTTTTTTCTTAACAGTTTTATCTGTAACTACGTTCAACGGGACAGCCCAGGGAAGGAACTGGAAATTACCAGCGATAAGCAAAAATGTCTAAAGAACCAAAGTCCCTTCCATTAATTCGTTGTAATCGTTGTAATAACGATAACGCTAGCGACGCCGACATACGTGTTTACGCTTTTTAAAATCATAATCAACTGTACGGAGCTATTATCATCGTCGACTACAACCGTCGTTATTTTTGATACTATAATCGATAAATGGGCAGAAACGTTGGATCGCAATTTAAAGTTTTTATTTGTCCCCGAGAACGTTATGGGATCATTTTATCACGACTCGCGTAACGCTTGTTCGTTTTGCGGCGATACGTTTAATTTCATCTAACAGCTGGTCCGCGGCGAAAATGCACGCAACGTAATTCTCTTTTTCTGCCACCCGCGATTTATCAAACTTATACGTAGAACACACCGGCAGCTTTTCTGCCGTGGAATTCGTTGTTACCTTGTCGCCGGTCGTTACGAGTTTCCTCTCCCTTCCCTTCTCTTTTTTTTTCTTTCGAAAAGATTTTTCAAGTCCGGAAAATTGTTTCGCCGTCCGATGCGCGTTTAACAGCACACCCGGTGCAATTCTTCCCATACGCGGCGTGATTTCATTACTTTCGTTCGATCTATAAATTGGACGATCTCGTTGTCGGAAGACAAATCCAATCACGATACGGGTAAACGAATTTTTGTAGAACGCTCGTGAGTTACGACGTAACAAATTTATACGCGCCGTGGAGCGAGTACGGTGGAAATAGCGGCGACAGTTTACTCAATTTTCAGGCAGAATGGAATTAAGCGATTCGCCGCGACGTTTTCTCAGGAAGTTCGAAAGTTCAAAGTACCGCGTTGTCGCGAATCGTAAACAGTTTTTGTTTAGCAAAATCTCTTCCTCGAACGATCGTCGTCGGTGCGACGCGCTTGGCAGACAACGTGATTCACTGCACGACGATAATTTGCGCCTTTTCGCGTATCACAATCCATGAAAATTAGAAATCATTTCCTGGGATGTCTATGCTTTTACAAATCGATATTGGGATAAAAAGGATGCACGTATTTTCATTCGGAGGTCTATTTGTGCGATTTCATTCCTCGATTCGCGAGAATGAATATTTTCTTTACCAAGAGGAAACGATGACGCACTCTCGCGGGTACAACCCTCATATTTTCTTGAATATTAAATCGCCGATCCCGGAGACGCGGAAGATCGACGATCTACCGAAGTAACGAAAGGAGGATAATTAGAATTCTCGAAAGATAAATCGCCCACGCTTCGTCCTTCGAGATGATCTGCGTCATTTTTCGTTGGTAACGTGTTAAATTACGCGCGTATATGCGGCACCCACCGCGTACACCTAATACCCACGGCAATGGTGGTTAGCGAGCGTGGTGTATGTTCATTATTTGATCGTATTACACGCCTGAACGATGTACCGTCGAGAGGAACCTTTCCATATCGTACCGACACGTTCTACGGCCACGTAACGCCTCTCGCACCAATAATTTAAGGTCTGGGCACACAGAATAATATTGTCGCGCGCGATACCATCGTCGGCCGAGATACGTTTACCTTCAACCCCTTTCGTCACCGTTCGGGAGGGTAGGGGCGCGTGACTCGTTGAATTTCAAATTTTTCGCATCCCTCAAACATGTCCGAAGACGTTGAGAGGGGATCAGCAATTTATAAGTATTGAAAACACGTTTCGGCGGTAAAAGGGTTAAAACGATTAACGGAGGCGAGCGATACTTTGTTCCGTCGTATATCGTGAAAACGTCGCGACGTCGCGCGTGATAATTTTGTTTACGTCAATCATTAAAGCGTAGCAATCGAATCCTTTCGTCGGTACCCGAACGAGCAAATCACACGATCGTCGGATCGTTCGTCTCGCGAAAATTGTAAAAGCCGGCGAAGCGTCGAAAGGACAAGGCGAAGTATTTTTAGGTCCTCTTTTTTCCACTGGCGTAAATATATCGATTACCACGCTCGCCGTCGGCTCGTCGTATGGAATATTAATAAAGCATCAATTTATTTGCCACGGTTTACGAATTCCGTCGGTACTCGGGACCACCATCAGTCAACCATCAGTCACCGACCATCACCATTCTCGGCGGTCTGAATTGAAAAGCGATTTATCCGTCGCGAAGACAAGTAGAAGAAATAAAATGAAAACTGTGGAGCAGTGGTTCCCAACCTTTCTTTGGTCATGGCTCGTCAAGGCATTTTTTAAATCCTGATGATTCACCACCTACTTTTACATGTAATTCTTATCAAAAATCAAATTATGCCTCACGTTGGAAACCACGGTTCTAGAGAGAGTGAGAGGGAGAAATGGAATCACTGGCGAAAGGTACCACGCGGAAAGGGCTTTTATCCATGACCGATGGATGACAATGGCGTGTATGAAAAAGCTCAGGGACTACAAAACCGTATCAACGATCAATCGAACGGTATCAAATTTGGAGCTTTTCGACCATCTTGCTTACACGGAACGATGCTCCGCGATACGTCGAAATTCGCATTCTGATGGTGCCCGCAGAGTTCCTACGAATCTTGTCATTGTTCCGCGATACACTGTGTGCAGCAACGTAATCCTTTGATGGAATACGTTACCGGGGGCGTAGCTATTACGGTCCCAATGGCTCTATGGAAACATATTCCGAGACCGAAGGGTACCCAGCTTGCGACAGGGAGTTCCTGTTTTTTTTCTCCATTTCTTTCATCTTCCTACGCGCGCTTCCCTCGCTTTTAATTCTCCCTTAAAATCTCGTTAGAATCGCGTAGACGGGGGGATGAAAAGGAATGTCAAGCCCAAAGGGCTGATGTTGTTACGTTACTCCGGTGATGCGTGTGGTTATCTAGCGCGGCATCGATATCCGTCGAGCGCTCGAATATTCGCGTTTGGGGCGTAATCCGCTTCGCGGGGAAAAAAAAAAAGAAAAGAACGAGAATAACCCCTCGAGATTTTAAGCGAGACGCCGAGCGAAAAAAGGGATTTGATATTCCAGTAGGAAGGTACGTAATGGGCATCGCGATTCTTTGCAATCTACAATTGGAAAGTAGATTGCTGAGAAATGCGAGAACTCGCGTGCATTTCTAGTCTGCTGACTGTTGCCGTTCTCGAATCGTCCGGGAAACCTCTTACCCGACAAACCGAACTACTTTTGCATCCAATTTATGGAGCGGCACGAGAGGCGCACCAGAGCGGCGCATCTCCGCAAGTTTCGCAAAAACGTTTCTCGTTCGATGCCGCAAATTTTAAGTCGCAACCCGTAACAAACTTACCGCGTAATAGACTTTTCCCGTTTACCGGGAGACACATACATTCGCAGACGTCGTAGAGTTCTTTCACCGACAAATTAACGTCAGACGAGAATATGAACTGTCACTCGTAACAATCGAAACGATTACTCTGCGCTTTTCGGTGAATTCTGTTTAAATCTGTCGCAGTTCGTCGCACGAAGTGAAACGAAACCTCTGGCTTAAAAATGCTCCAGCGTATCAACTAAATGCCAAATAAATGAAAGTTTAATTGACCGCGTTACTTGGGCCGTCGCTGTAGGTGATACGTTATTAATTAAATTTCTTCGATCAGAAATTTCAGAGGAAAAGTACATCGATCTTTAAACGAGGAGGTTGGGAATAAGAAGCTACTCTCGAGATAATGATTTTCTTCGAAGGGGCGGGGGGGAAAAAGGGAAAGCGTGTTTTCTGGCATAGTCGTCTAATCGATATGGAGGCAAGTAGAGGTTCGGTGGCTTAGATAAATTAGGCGAGGAAGGGGGCGGGTGCAGATGGGGGTAGGTTAGGGGGTGCGCGATGATCGGTGAAGCGAGAAACGGATAACCCGGACGCTTCTTCCGAGCGATGCAACGGTAGTTACGGTACCGTGGCTCAGTTCGCGTCTCGCGAAAGGGGGTTGCACATAATTCGTAATAATTACTGCCGTGGCTGCGAATACGAACGCGAGGGTAGTCCGTGACGGCTCCTACATATTAGCCGGGTCTGGAAGTGAGCCAGAGGTTTCTGTTCCAAGCGAGACCGCGAAACAGAAAGAAACAACTGGCTTATTGTTAGCAGTTTACGTAGAAAATATCTTTCCACTCTTTTACCTACTTCGTACTATTTTATTCCACTGGCGTCTCTCTCCCTTCGGTCTTTTTTATAGGCCAGCAAACGCTTCGGTATTAATCGTCGATGGGACGGAGATAAAGTCCGTTGGAAATTGAAACTAATTTCGCCTCTGCCGCAGCGGCATCGACGCGGCTAATTGTCGTCATTTTGTTTCCACTCGGTTGAAAGTATGGAGCGACCGTGTCGCGTGAAATTACGAATCGAATGATTTTCAATGGTACGATAAATTGGACGGAAAGAGGAATTTCAGTGCTATCGCGAGAGTATCAGTCTCGCTCGCAATAATCTCTGTCCGTCCTTCCGTGAAATTGACACGTTGACGCCGGAACGAATACTTGAGCTGTCGCGCTTCAATTATTTTCCCGTGATTCGCGGGATCTCAAAAAAATATCGCGAATAGCAAATTAGGCCTCGTAATCGCGACAGTTCTCGCTTAAAATGACTGTTAACGAAGTGAAATGAGCTAACGATCCATCGGCACGGCAGAGGGAAGACGGCGTAGCAATTACAACGTGTCATTAACGCGCACGAGGTAAAAGCGCACGACAGTTTCACCTGTTGCGTTTCGCGAGCGCTCGGGAGCGTTTTCACCGAAGGGGGTGCACTCCGCGATGTTGCAAAATTTTCACACGCCCATCGGCAACGTCGTGGAATCCGATCGAGCAAGGCCGGGAGAACCGAACTAGGCGCGCGACGGGCCAATTTGCCGATAATCGATGACGCCGTCGAAACGAGAAAATGAAAGAAAAAAAAAAAAGAAGACCGAAGTCCGCGCGCGATCTATTTTTATACGCGAACGGTGAAATTGCACGGTTACGGTGGATTGGGCCGAGCGATATTTTAGAGACGGATCGTGCACCTACATCGAAACGCTCGCTTTCGATTCGATGAACGTCCGAACGAATTACACGGTGAACTTTTGCCACTTTCGTCTGTTATCGCGAGAGAGCAGAGGGGTCCATTAATTTGCGAGTCCCTTTTTTGTTTTACCGGTCACGGTCGATGGTTCTTTACGCCGGATGTATAAATTGATACCCCAGACCGTGGCTAACGGGCTTATAAAAAAAAAAAATTTCGACCCATCGGTTGTACCTTTCACTTGACAGCAATTAAAGAGTTTATTTTTACAAAAGTAAACGCGCGTGTTAGATTATGATATTTAGAAGATTAATAATCGGCATTGTTTTCCGTACTCGAGTTCAATTAATCGATTTTGCTGTTATTTGGGTCATTTCGAATCATGGGTGTAATTAAAAAGCGTGCGAGACGTCAGGTATCATGGAGCGTGTTCGGAGGCAGGGTAGGGCTAGCGATATGAAAGGTCCGTACAGCCCTTAAAGGGGACTTTTTGCTCGTGGCTCTTGAACCGGGCAGGCGTTAACCACCCTCCAACTGAGAATACACGCTCGCGAGCCCCGATAAGAGATAAAGGCTGCCGTGCATAACCGCCACTGATATCGCTCTATTATTTGAGCGCGGAAAATATATAAATACTTGAATCAACTAAAAAGGATATTAATTCAATAATAAATATGTATATGTCGCTCGGTGTGAGTTGGGCAGGGGATCGTGTTGACCCCAGAGCGATCTTTCAGCGTGAACCGGTCAAAGTTCAAATTATTATCATTTTCCATTTCAATTATTTCAAAGCGTGAACTTTACCTAATAAAGCACCGTTAAACTCACGATCTTTTGCGTTAACCAGTTAAAGTTCAAATTTTTATAATTTTTCTTTCGCGATATCCTGAAGCGAACTTTAATCGGTAAAAAACATCGTTACACGCGTATTTATCATCGAGCAATCTCGAGCGGCACTGATTTATCGACAATAATAATCGAGCTTCGATAAAAATATATTCCAAGAAAACAATGTTATACGCCACGACGATAATTTTCAATTCGCCCGGAACTGAGATATATTCCCGCCAGGACGCGCATCGCCCGATAATAAATCTTCCTTATCGCAAAGATATTTCTCGTCACGCGATTAATTTTACTGGCTAAACGAATGCGCGATACGACTCCCGGCCGAATGGGAGTAATTTTAATTAAAACGTAATTGCCTGCACGAGCCTCGACCAAATGAGCCCCCGCACAACAGTTGTACGCGTACCCGCAACTATTTCCATTTGCGAAAATATCTCGATTGTTGCGCGCGGCGGGCTCGAGGCTTGTCCATGCAAATTCCGGACGGACGTAAAGGTTTATACCCCACCGCTAGACCACTCTCTCCCCCTCTCTCTCACTCTTTCCCTTCCTAGTGCGTTCCGCTACGCGCGATAAAAAAAAGAATCCTCGACGCGGGGTCTCAGCAGTGGAGTACCCCTGGGAAGCGATATTGTTAACAAGAGCAAGGTTGTGCCCTTGCACGTCGACACGCCCGATAGAACGCAAAGAAGATTGGTCGGGGGCTGACGAGTCACCCTATTCTTTGCGAACTTTTTTTTTTCCTTGGGGCTATATTTAACTTGTCGCATTCGAAACGAA
Organism: Pemphredon lugubris; assembly: GCA_933228935.1. Taxonomy (NCBI): domain Eukaryota; kingdom Metazoa; phylum Arthropoda; class Insecta; order Hymenoptera; family Crabronidae; genus Pemphredon; species Pemphredon lugubris. The sequence continues at coordinate 51,426,845 of OW121817.1, read as the reverse complement.
TGCCGACGAGCGTTGGGCGATCGCGCGATAACGCGCGGAAGGACGGAATGCGAAAAATGTTAATTCAGAGACGTTGAAACGCAGATGTTAACTGTTGCCCGACAGTTTTAGACCTAACGCTCGCGACGATGACTCACGCTTTTATTAAATTATAATTAACGAACCGTTCGTTTGGCTTGTCGGACGTGTAAGCGGGCATTCCGGTTCCTCCGTATATTTTTATAATAATTTCTCCGTTGGAAACACCCCCCGACGGAGATTAATGCATACGTGTACATTGAAATTAATTATAATGCATGAAAATTGATGGGAACGTGGAGTGTTTTTAATTTTCACGGGAAGAGGATTAAAGTCCGACGGGATCGCGAGCGATAGATACGCGTACGAATTATTTTATTGCGAGGGAAAAAATTTTTAATGGTTAATAAAATGAAGCAGGTTAATAACCGGACGCGGAACGCTTGATTTTCTGCTCCCTAAGCGTGTCTCTCGTCGTAAGCGTACGTTTTATTTCTGATTTTCAGCGAGGCTGAACTCGCGACTATTTGCGACGATTATGTATCACCCTACACCCTTTATGTCCTTCCACGCTTCACCCCGAGAGCATCGATACTCGATATCGGACAGGAGCGCGGTAACCGAGCCACGCTGAACTTGATTGTTACGGATGAGCGCAATCCATTGTGATCGATAAGGCAAACGGCCACAAAAATTCAATCTTCGATACTGACCTTAAGGTCCACCTCAACCCTGCCCCGAGAAAGATTCCTATCGATTTTCTTAACGAACGATTTTTAAAGTGGAACGTGCATCGTTGATCAAAATTCTCAGCGTTCCTCGTGGCGCGTCGTTGCGATTAAAATCGTCAAATCATTAACGTTTCGAGATAACAGTGACGTTAAAATTCGTAATGAACGCTAACTACGTGGAATGAATTTTTGATTAAAACTAACCTATTGCATCGGACTAATTTGATTCGCAGAGTTTCGTTTATTTATATCAGTACGAAATATTATTTGTTAACCAAAACATTAGGTACCTATGATACCACTGTTTCCGTTTTCCAAATATAGCATCGAAGTACAACAGATAGTTAAAAAAAAAAAACAATTGGGGCTCGGAGTTTCGGTTAAATGTTGAAAACATATTGCAAGCTGAAAATTCTATATTTAAAGCTAACACCGTGTTTCGTTTCAATAGAAATCAAAACAGTAAATTTTTTCTTTCGGCGCTACGCCATACGACGAACTCATTTGGTTTCACGATTAGCCAGAGAAATTGTTTGTTCTAACACTTTTGAAAAAATTCCCGAGCCTTCGGTACCACAAGGGAAACGAGTAATTTCAAACGTCATTTTAGTTTCGCCTCTCGTTCCGTTCGGTCTAGAATTTAGAAGCTCGTATCGAGAGGCGGTTACTCGAAGGGAGGCAAACGGCGAGAGGATTCGTATATTTGCCTTCACCTCGTTGCCCCGTCCACCTCGGAATTCCCCCATAAATTCTGGGGAGCCCAAACAAGAAGCTTTACCGCAACTTCGGTGTGCATGCGAGTGAAATACGAGTCTCGATGAAATTCTTTTCTCTCGCGTACAAATTATTATCATACGTAAAAAGAAATTCGGAGAAACGGAGTCGGGGGGGTCGTGCGTCGGTTTGGAGTCGCTCGCTTATCGACGCGCTTCATGCCAAACGAAACTGCAAATCTTCGATCTTTCCGGTCGGCGTGAATTTATGAACAGCGCACGCGATCGCGTCGTAATAACTGAGAGATCCGCCAATAAAAAAATATCGTGTCGCGATTGGGATCCGATGGAACGTCGATTATCCGAATTAATCGACCGACGATTCTTTTGAGAGAAGTCGTTGCTCGGATAACCGGTATTTGAACGAGCGGAATGATTTGTTTCTCGTTCAGGAACTTTCGTATTCTACTGTCATTTAATATCTGTCGGTAAAGCGTAGTCGTTCTTTTTAACAACGACAACGATAATCCGCGGGTGAACCGTGATATTTTATTTTGTATGTTACGATTCGTAGACGCGTTCCTTTTTCTCCCATTGATCGACGTTCCACAAAAGCTCGATCTTCGCAAAAGGAACGACCGGATTTATCTCTGACTGCCGCGTTCAATGTTCGGTAGCTGTTTAAACATAACGACGAGTAGATCCTTCGTGGGTGGGAGATAACGATCGTGTAACGAAGTATCAATAAAACGGTGGTAAAAGGCAGGATTCGGGGTCGTGCCTGGCATGATTTATCGACGGAAAGAAGCAGGTGCATGAGGGAATTGTCCATGCGACAGCGAAGGAGGACAGAAAAAGGGGAAGGAATCGTGAAAAAGATTCTTCCAAGAATCGAAGATACCCTCGAGATTGGTAACCCGCTTATCGGGGCCCAAGCGGCGAGGGAGGGTCAAGTCACGGCGTTTCTCCCGCACCGGTGAAGTTCCAAGGGTGCGCGACACTCGGATTAAGCATGGGAATATAGGATGATCTGGATAACAAAAATGGGAGTCATAAACCGGGGGAATAAAGTAAAAAGTAACGAAAGAAAAAAAAAAAAAAAGAAGCGAGGGTCGGGAAAGATAAAAATGGGGGACGGTCGAAAGTTACGATCAAACCTGACGGGAACTAATCAATTCTTCCCATCACTTCCGCACGAAACTCGGAAAAATTGAATGCGCGTTACGCCCGAAGCGAAAACTGAAAACCCTCGCGGCTGACCAGCGGAGTCTGTTACCACTGCGGCCTGACCGTACCGCTGTCCGGTCACTGCGATGAATTATAGGAACGCTACCCGTCGCGGATGAAAAATCGCGTCTGGAAAACCGGGGTAGGCCATTACCCGAAATCTATCTTCGAATCTACCGCGTGAGCCGCAAAACGATAAAAACGTGTCGCGTGGAAAGATATCGCGGATAATGATTGCTTATCGACGGCAATCTCAGTCACGTTGATTTCGTTCGAGCTGAGGCTAAACGAGTACGCGAGTCTGTTTGCATTACGGATGTTACGTATGCCCCGCGAATCACTTTCGTAATCGTTAAGCGTGTGTGTAATCACTCGCACATTGGAACCGGTGCTTTTTATAAACGACCTTTTCCCCGTCGCGCGTCGGAGGTCGTGGAAGGCGTATCGCGACTTCTACTGAAAAAAAAAATATATGTATATACATTCACGAAGTAATGAAGTGGGTCTATGCTCGTCACGCGAGTCGCATGCCCTTACAGTAATAAAACGCGTAGACCGTAGGAAACCATAAAGAGGGTATTACGAGATTTACCGGGTACAAAACTTTTTTAATATGCAACTGCGTGCGAGTACGGCGAAAAAAGAAAGAAACGGCGTACGACGAGTGTGTTGTACACATTGTCCGGCGAATGGATTTACAGAAATTCGCTTATTTAATCCTCCCCCGTTATGTTTCTCTCCCGTTTAAAGTTAAGACGTACAATTTCAAAGCGCGGCAAACGAGAGAAATCCTGAGAGGCCTCCCACCCTTCGATTTACCAAACCCAAAGTGCTCGTTATTAGTCGAGCCGAGTGACGCGAGTTCGTTATCCGCCTCGATCTTCGATTCCATCCTATACCTCCGGATCGTGTGCAATTAAGGAAAAGCTTAACTGACTCGCATCGAAGTGCCTCCACGTTCGAATAGAATTCGTAATTTAAAGTGATTCGAAACGTAGCCTCTCGAAGCGGATTCGAGGTACTCCCGAGCAATGATAAACAAACGTTGGCGCACGTACGTGCAATTTCGTGGGAAGGCCAAAAAAAATTGAAAGGAAGTAGAAAGGGCAAGGGTCCGCCGCGCGCGTGTATCAAACCGATTTTCATTCCATCCGCGTACCGAGAGATCGTATCGTATCGTTGCGTTCGGGTAGGTACACGACATACCTACGGATGAAATATAAAACAAAAAAGCCAGCGAGGTCGTATGGGAAGCGAGGGCGTCGGGGGCAAAGGACGAACCGCCGCGCCGCGGCGATTCTGAGAGCATTTGCATGCGAGTTTTCTCCCGGCTCCACTTGTTTTTCCTCTCATCCCCGGTCCCGTAACGCGCGTATGCACCGGAGCGTCAACGTCGAGTGGGCGATATTGACATTTTCACTTTATTCCGGACACCCTTGTTACACGCCCGCTCGTATTCCGTCCTCTTTCCGCCAGGCGTGACCTTAACCCTCGAACGCGAAAGAGTTTTTCCACGTCTTTTTTATTGCCGCAAACGCGACACGCTTAAGGGCAAACCGGGCGAGTCGCGAATCGGGCGAAAAAAAAATGCCGTCGATGAAATATCCCGAGTGACCGTCGAGCGTTTATCCTCGTGATATCGCGCAAACGCTTTTTCGGATTTTATCCGCGCGTTTGCCCCGCAACTTTGCGTGCGAGATTTTTATGGATATTTCACCGTTGCTCGCGAATCTCCGTCGATTTTCTTTCTCTTAATGTGTTAATGTGTATGCGTACATCCTGTCTTTCCCGTGTGCGGATAAAACAAGAATTTAAATATAAATTCTGTCACGCATCGGTTTGTTCGTATTGGGTTTCATCATGATTTATTATCGCGAGCTTTAAGGACGCGGAAATGAGTTTGCATTGATAAAATTAACCTCCCACTCGTGAAACGGCCACACCGACACGTTTGATCGTACGCACCGTAGTTCTCGCGACAGCGAATGGAGAGAAAAGTATTGTTCGGAGCATTGGGAGTAGAGGGATAAGGTCCGCGATACCGTCGGTATGTACACACGATATACGCGTACGTGCAACTGACCCACGTCATTTCTCTCTCGCGAACAGAATTTTTCTGGCTCCTCGACAATACCTCGGAGCTAAACTCGATTTTCATCTATTTCTGTACCCTGGAAACGGCGGACCTCGCCGTACCTTTTCGACTCGTCTGCAGCTGGCACACGGGAAAAGTACGAAAACCGGTTGCCACTTATCGGGGACACGTATTTCTTCGATCGTAACCCGATACTTTAAACAAACTTTTCCGCTGTCTCTCGAGACCCTGTCGGAAATTACGACTCAGGTTAGAGGCAAGAAAATTATGGCTTTCTCGATCCCTTAAAAATGGCGCCCGTCGGCCATTCGTTTGCCGTTGGTAAGCCCAGCTTAGCAATGTCTCGGGACGGGGATCATCCCGGACAAGATAGTTTCAACGACGTCTCGGTGAGAGGCAGGGAAAGAAAGACTCCGCGTACTTTTGTCTTTTTTTTTTTTTTTCTATCTTCGCGCTGATCTCCCGATTTGCCTTCGTATCTCCGAGATCTACCAAGTGGATTGAATAAAGAAAATTCAATTCAATCTTAATTCCGTTTTATCAATTATTTGGGTACTTTTATCCTCTTCGGGTTCCTTCCGAGCGGAACAGCTGGGTCTCGGCGGGGACCAATCAAATTTCACCATTCCTGCTGGTAATTATTCGGCGAAACTTACGGTGGGAGTATCGGGAGCGTTCTCCAGAATGCGCTGGACCCAAGGGACGCCTCGGTTTGTACACTGCCAGGTACGTGTTTTGCTTCGAGTACATCGGAAATAGTTTCCACGGCAGGATAGTTGCGGCGGTTGTGTAACTCTAATTTCGAATACTAAGTATCATGGGCCGCGAACGACGTAAATCGAAATACGTGTTGCCAGCAAAATTCTGCTACGACGCACCGCGGCGAATTACCATACCGTTTTCAAGCTGGCGTCTATTTTATTACCGCTCAATTTCCCTTTTGCGACTCTTAATGTTTCTGCCGAGACTCCCCGTGCGGCAATGGTAATCTGTACGGTACGTTCGTGTCAAATTAATAATTTCCATGTAAACCGTGGTATTTCTAAAATGCAATCATTTAAAGTCGCGTCAGGCAGAATTTACCCGAGTCGCAATTTTAATCGAATAATTCAATTTCAATAAAACGCCGGCTGATGGGTGCAGCAATGGTAATCTGGATCATACGTTCCTATGAAATTATGAATTTCCATGTAAACAGTGATGTTTCTAAAATGAAATTGTTCAAAATAGCGTCAGACTAAATTTACCCGAATCTTCCGAGAGAGGGTCGCAACTTTTAATCGTGTAATTCAATTTTAATAAAACGTCCACCTGATTCGTGCAGCATTTCGTACGCTCGTATGAAATTATTAATTTCCATATAAACAGTGTGATGTTTTTGTAACGAAATTGCTTTAAAATTACGTCGGGCTGAATTTGCCTAAATCGTTCGAGGGGGAGTCGCAATTTTTACTTAATATTTTCAACGATTTAATATTCATAAAACGATCCTCCGATTCGAACGGAACAATCGAATTAACGTTCCACCGCGTATCAGACTAACGCGAGACAAATGGCATTGACCTACTTTCGAAAAACGATCGACGATCTAACGCGTACTTCCGTGACACCGTCGGTGACTCAAAAATCACACGAAACTCTATTCCGTCGGAGATGCTCGAACCGGCGACTTAATCGAGCGGGCCCAATTACGCTATAAATCTCCGGTTCCTCGTGAAACGTCAGTACGTAGAAACTGCGCGTCTATCCTGATAAATCCGAGTTGTCGTAACAGCCGGCCAAGAACCGACCGATTACTGGCTGTTAAGGGAACCGTTGCGAACGACGAGAGGGATCTACGAGCCTCGATTATGGCTGTGCCAATTGAAAGATTGCGCGTGATTGGCCGGGAATTCCGTGCAAAACGGAAGTCATCCAGTGTCAATGGCCCGCCATCGGCTCGTCGTAAAGTGCTTTTTCTCTCGTCCCTGACTTCCGTTCCTCGCGTTTCCGTCTCGCTGCCCCGTTATCGTTTCGCCGGCCAGTTCCTGGAAACGAGGGATACCCCCAGGACGTATAAGAACCCTGCCCGTTTCCCAACGTACGTCGATTATCCAGTAAAATATTTGTACCTCGATACCGCGTATTTGATGTCTCGCGCGGCGGAACACGGTTTCCGCTTTAAAGAATACAGAGGGGGGGGGGGGGGGGGGTAAGATCAATATTGATGGTAATATCCTTTCGATACATTTCGATGTTTACCGCGTCCTGTCTCAGTTTTATTGAAAGACCGAGCAAGGGGGGGGGGGAGCATCGTACGTTTACTACTTTAGCGAAGAGGGAGGATATAGCGATCGGGGAAGTTGTACTCCGCCATCCGGGAAATTTTTCGTTGCTATTCACCCCGTGGAAGGTGGAAGGGTACGAACGGCGCGCAGAGTATTCCATGTATGTTTTGGGAGAATTTGCGACAAAAAGCTCGGGTAGTGGGACTCCGAGTGCTTTAGTTTCGCGATACGCGAGAGTCGACGTGCACTTGAATCGCTTCCTACAGAGAGCCGACGTTATGCCGCCGTGCAGTTCTGAAACTAATTTAAAATTACCTCCGCCCTGCCGTGCGTTTCAGTTGCACGCACAAATTATGCCGCCGTTATCTTATGCTAATGCACCGGGAATAAAGTTTCGAAACGCAAAGCTCTTTAGCCATGCGAGTCGAACTATATTAAGCCGATGACTCGGGTGATAAATCGGCTCGCGGATCTATGTAAATCTTACGCCGTCGAAATGGAACGTGGAATTACATCCAGGATATTATCGCGCAAAAAAAAAAATACTCGGTGGAATATGCAAAGTTTGCGGGATCGAATTATTACGACCACCTCCGCTCTATTTCAATTTCACCTTTAAACAGCAATTTCGATTTTCTTTGCCGCGGAGAAATGAAACATTTCGAACCGTGGAATAAAGGGACCGAGTATTCAGAAAATATTCCGTGTAATTCGAGTGGTATTAATCTTGGATTACAGGGGATCTATCGAAAATCCCGGGAATGGAATATAAATCGTTTCGAAAAAAAAGCAAGAGGAAAAAAAAAGGAACCGATCGTTCCCGCAATGTGAAATTTTGAAAGTCGATTATTAAGCCCCCATCAATCAGGACTCTCCTTCTCCAATTACCCTAATCCGAATTCGATACCCACGCCATTCAATCTCAAATTCGATTCTTCCACCGTTTATTACCGGAACGGTGTTACCGACGTTTCCTTCAAATGTCCCGACCACGTCGGCGAGTTAACGAACGGCGCTTAATTTTTCTTTGTGGCGAATATTATAAAACAAGGCAGAAGCCCGCGAAATGCAATTTGCGAAAGTTTATTTCGCCGAGCAGGAAATATCATTTTACCGCCGCGCTCGTTGTAACTTTTGTATTTTCCACGTTCCCCGAGCCAGTCCCGTTTTGTTTGCTTCAAAAACAGAAGTAGCCGCGCAAATATTCTATCGTGCACTGGCAACGAACGGTACTCTTACAAACGCGCGCAGCCTGTACCGGCAATTAGCTTCAATCGGGTAGCGCAAATTGAAAACGGCGCCGTAATCGAACTACGTTAAAAGATATCGATCGATGGAAATAAATGTTTGTCGGAAAAGGAAAAAAACCTTTTTCCGGGAATATACGCGCGCTTTATCCTCCCGTCGACGGAATTCGCGTGAACGAACGTTAAAGGATCGACTGGTCCACCTTGCACTTTGAGAGGTAAGAAAAAAAAAAATAAATAAATTTTCCTCCCGAAGGGACACGAGTTTGAAGTATACTCCGCCCGTTGGAAGTAACATTTGCATAGAAAACTTCGTCGCAGGGAAACGATACATTTTCTTCGCTACAAATTTCGATGCAGTGTCGGACTGTCGACGCTTAAGAAACTTTTAACCTGATTGGCAGTTTTCCCAGGATATCGCTCTGATCTTCTCTAATGGAACCACGAAAACGTTTTTCCACTTCTTTCTTATCGATGTTACGGTCGCGAAAAATCTAGAGCACTAGCGCTAAAAGTGTTTTGCGGAATGGAGCGTGGAAGACAGTCCCCCCCTTCGAGTACGCTTTAGTCGTGCAATTTACGGTGGTAGTATTCCGTTTGAATTTTATTTTTGTCCTCGGTTTATAGAATGACGCCTGACCGTGATCTGCATAATGCAGAGAAGCGTGGGGGGATCGAATTATGCAAAAAATTTTTCATCTCGGAATAATTTAGCTCGCGGCTAATGCCCCGAGCTTCGCGGTAAGCGATATTAAACATTCTCGGTACTTTAATCGTACGATTGACATCGATACAGGGCGCACTTAATCTCACCGATATAACGAATCGCGAGTAAAAGATTTTTCCCGCTAGCAACGTCGTTTGAACGATCGAACAGTTTTTCGTCAGCACGATAAAAACAATGAATCCGATCGAGACGAGTTTCGCGCAGAAAACGTGCAAACGTGCCTGAAATACAAAAATTGGCAAACAAAACATTTTAAAAAATAATAATAATAATAAATAAATAAATAAATCAGAAACGAAAGCAGCGTGATAAAGAAATTTACCTGCTACGTGGATCGTCGAATGGTGAAAATCCAAATGATGTCGGCGCCCTCGACGACGCCGGGTCCCGTTCGCTTTAAAGATTCCACGAGCGCTGGGATTTATCGTCCCTGGACGGGCTTGATTAGAGGTGCGCGATTAAACCCGAAAATAATTCAGTCCTCGGCTAATCGACGTCGCCTCCAGTGGCCACGAGCGCTGCTCGATTGCCAGAGCTCGAGCTCTACTTTAGCACAGAAAACTCTATCACTTTAAATACCTCGTAATGAATATCCTTAATTAACGCGTAAACCTACAGTAATCTTGTCTGAGCGTATTTTCCCCATATTCGATACATAACGCGAAACTAAGGATGTAACGACGAAAGTAAATCAAATGTCTCGTGACCGTGTCGCGTACGTTATCGCGAACTATCGGCGTTGTATGTACACAAATGGGATCCTCGTGCTCCTTCCCACGGGAAACTTTTCGGTAAGGAACTCCTCTTCCTCCCTAGCAATGGATAAGCTCCCCGACGAGAAACGAAGATTCGCGTGGATCGATCCTCACGACGGTACACCAAACTTTCGTGCAACTACTTTTCGGTCCCCCATCGTCTTCTCTCTCCGCTCAGGATTGCGAATCCGCCCCTCGTCTCCCTTCTGCTTCCTCCTTTTCCCTTTGACGTCGCGCCCTGAAATTTGTCCCCCTTGAACAAATGCCGAACGTTATAATGCGCGTTTTTCGAGCCGACGCGCGCGACGAGTGGAGTGTTTTCCGCGAGGTATTGAGACACTTCATCGCGAAAGGGGTTGTAGCCGGTGATAAAGGGAACGAGAGAGGAACCGAGGTGACAAGGGAGGGGGGGGCGGGGGACGGGTGGTCGGTGGTGTTGGAGTCTCGTCGTAAAGTCCGGCTTATCCGTCGGAAAGAATATCAACTAGAGAGAGAGTCACGAAATTCTCGGGGATTCGCGCGTGCCGTCCGCTTTCATTTATTCTTCTCGAGATATTTCTCCTCTGGTTTACCCGAGTAGACACTTTGCCCGACCGTTCTACACCGTTGCGCTTGGAACTGCGAGAGAAGGATAATGCGAGCCCCCGCCCACCCCTCCACCCTCCACCCAAAAAAAAAGAAACGACGTCGCGGTGAGAATCACTCGTGGCGTAGTTAACTACTATCCGACGAGGCGACAGCGGACCTTCGTAATTGACTTTAGGCCCGAGTAAATGTGTTCTTACCGCGCGAAAATCCGAATTAATCGTTCCACGGATGATTTTGCTGAAACTACCAGGGGTCGAATGGAAGGTACGTTTCTCGTTTGATAGAACGATGGGCGCTGGAACGCTAGAAGGACGATAGAACGAAGGAATGATCGTCGTCCGGACGAAAGATAAATTTTGTTTTCTCGAATTGAAGTTTATCGACGCCCCCGCGAAACGCGCGCTATTCCATTCTCGTCCGATGATAGGTACGTGGTGGAAAATTGGAAATTCGACGGTGAACTTTGATTTCCATTTTAGTCCCCTCGATTCGCTCTCGCACGGATTAGTCGCATCGGTGTTAACGGGGTTTCTATCTGTCCGATAACTCGTTTTCGAAACCTGAATTTGACCTCCTCGATCCGACGTTTACCTTTCGGTAGCAACTCTACCGGAAGAATCCTCAATCCAGTTATCGGTTTCCCTTCTGGGACAAACCCTCGTTTAACGCTCGGCAAACGGAAGTTCGCGTTCCGAGGTAGCAGAAGAATCTCGCGGACGAGTCAGAAAAGTTTTAATTACCCAAAACACCAACTCCGGATCGAAAGTTTCGCGCGTGGAATACCGTTAATTCGGCTAACTCGCTGACGATTAGTTTCGGTATAATTAATTAGATCGGATCGAGACTCGTCTTCCCAGAACAAACTCGCTCGAGTGGCCGATGAACCGAACGGCACGATAACGTTGGATGAAAGAAGCCGACGTGTAACACGGGAAAGTTTTAATTGCCCGCGAGTGATGAGCCGAGCATAAGCGAGCATTGGGCTAGTAACGAGATAACTAGCTCGTTAGCGATTAATTCGCGACGAGCCGCTAGCGTGACACCGTCGTAGCGACGTTAAAGGCCCTCGACCGTTTCTTCGGTTTCCGATCTACGAGCGAAATTGAATCCAACCGGAGGGAAACGCGAAGGACGCGTGGACCCGGCTCAGAAGTTTTAATTATCCAATGCCCGCACTCGACCTTAAGCGGTCGTTACCAAATAACGCGATACCAGCCAGCTACCTCGTTAGCGACCGGTTTCGCCGGAAGATCATAATGGACAAGGTGAGACGTATTTACGACGTCGAGCGCGAATCACGGGATCGCCAGTAAAGAAGCCCGCTTGCCGCTTTATCTCAACACAATTCCGATTCACCCGGGCATAGTTAACATCACGATTCTTCGAATTCACCGAAAAAAACAGCGCGTACACCCGTCGCTCGTTACTCTCGCGTCGATGGAAACGATAATGAGAAATTACCTATCGTACGACTCCGAGCGTCTCTTCCCGCGATCACGCATCAAACACTCGACACGTCAGTAACATTCTGTCCAGCTTCCCCGAGATCTTGAGACACAAGTTTCACGGCGGGTAGAATACCAAGAGATACGAACGTTCGGCAGATGTCCTTCGGCGACGGAGCTCAGGCGCATCCTTGGTACGTATATAGGAACGGAACGGATCGGTAACGGTGGTCTATTATCACTCGTGCGTCGCCGGTCGCGCGTTAATTGCCGCGTATCGTCGGTTACACGCTGCTTCCGGTCGCAGCCTCAAGGTCACGGGCTTCTCGACGCACTCCCGTGAGCTTTGCACGCGCGCGACCCTGCCGCCCGTACACCCGTCGCGCGTGTCGTCGGGACGATCGTCGCGGTGGTCGTCGGTCGCGTCGTCTGGTGAACGCTCGCGTCGGGATTTGAGATCAGGATCATGATCGAGGGAATGCGCACGTCGATTCCGTGACACAACGGTCCGGGCGGAGGGTTCCCTTCCCTTCCTCTTCTCGCGTGCCGGGCGTCGTTGCGATTCCCGCACGTTGACGCGATCGCTTATCCCGAAATCGGCTCGTTTGACGGCGCGTTACGGCGTGGGAGGGATGGGAGAGCGAGATTAGAGGCGGAGGGACAAAGAGAGAGAGAGAGAGAGAGAGAGACAGGCAGGCAGGCAGGTAGTCAGGCAGGCAGACAGACAGACAGATAGACAGACAGACAGACAGAGAGAGAGAACGAGAGAGGTGGCCCGCGGTGCTCTTCCTCGAGGACGCCGGGATGTGTTTCGCGGTTTGAGAGGAGCGACTGGTGACGCCGCGTGGCCCGAAACCTCCGTTCTCGCGGCGCGTGCGCCCACCATCCGACGTCCTCGCCGCGACGCCCTCGGCGCTCACGCACTCGTACCTCTCCATCCCCTACCGTAGCCGGCGCGAGATCTCTTTTTTTCCACCTTCTCTAGCCTTTGCATATTTCTTTTTTCTCTTAGCTCCCCTCTTCTTTCTCTTTCTTTTTATCCTTTTCGATCCCTACGCCTATTATCCTTTCGCCTCGGCTCGCCTCAACGTCATCCCGATAATGATGTTTGTCTAGTCTTTCGATTATCCGCCGGGGATCTCTTTGCAGGATTAATCGGCCGATCGATGGTGCGAAGGTGCGAGCCGAGGCGTCGAAAACTAATTGGAGTCTAATGCGATTAGACGGCGACCGATGCGGATAGGAAAAGTCGACGGGAAATTATTCTTAACGCTGCTATCCCCGCGCGCGGGATCGATAGTTGTTTTCGATTCGAGCGTAAAGTAACACCGTAGACGGGACGTCTCGATCGCTCTCGCGTGGTGTCCTACTCCCACCCCCGCGTCGTTTCCTTTTCACTTCTTCGCTTTCCGCTTTATTCCGTTCTCCGGTACAATTAACGTCGAGCCATCGGTTTACGACGAACGTTACGATAGTTTTACGTCGTCGCTGTCCCTCGGCCGTGAGTACGCGTCGTGAGGAGGACGCGAGATAAAAAATTTATCGCGAACGTTAGGGGCCATCGAAACCGAAGCGTCGCCCCCTCGGAGCTTTATCCAAGTTTTTATCGCCACGCCGAGATCACCGCGAAATATCATCGTTACGTATCGTAACCGTAACGCGACGATAAGTCGCGTTAACGAACCGTTACGGAACGATCGCCGGGAATGGGATTCGTTATTATTCATTATTTCTAATGACACGCTTCGTCTTTGCTCCCCGTGGAAAAGGATCGCGTGCCGGTGACCGTGGTTGGCGGGGTTTGTACGCGCGTTAACGTTCGGGCCCGGAACGGCACGCGCTAGCGGTTACAAAAACCGGCCAATTATAGGTGGATCGTTTCCGATCGAGTTCGAAGATACGGTTACAAGCGCGTACGCAAAACTCGAACAAATTTCAATGCCCGTCACGCACGGAGAGCAGAACGAAACGTTATTTCCGTAGGTTCATTATTTCGGAAACGGCGATCAATCCTCTTTACGTCGGCCAATCAAGATTGAAATTGCAATGACAAACCGTCGATCGTCGTTCGCGCTCGCGTAATTAACGCTCGCGCGATATCGATTAACGCCGCAACCCGTTGTACGTACGTAGATACGTACAAATTAAAAAAAAAAAAAAAAAAAAAACCTTCGCTTTGCATAATCGTCGCTCTATTATTTGTGCCGGCCGCTGTTTGACATCGAACGCTCCACGGTCCTATCGATCGATCGGTATCGGGGCACGACCCAACGAGTCGGTTTTATTTCGCTAATTAATATCGAAACGGCTCTGTCGCGTGTTCCAAGCGCGTTATCAAAGAAAACGCCCCGACGTTACGTTCTCGCGTTCCGTTCTTTCATCTCTGATTAACGTCCTTTCAACGATCAAGCTCGAGCCAACGGATTCGTTACCCCACTTTGAAACGGGAAACAATAGTTCCGTTTCACATTTCTGACTGCAGTTTTACCATCGCGAAGCCTGCGAGAGGGCAAAGCCTCGGGGAAGAGTGCAGAAAAGTTCGAGAAAAGATATAGATTAAGTTTTCTTCTTCCGCAGCGAGCCGTGACCGCGTCTCTCCCTTTCTCTCTCCTTTTGTAGATTTTAATTCGAAACGGTCACGTCCGTCCGGCTTCGAAGCCAACTCGAGGAAATTTTTTCGGCCAACAACTAAACGACTTACTCCGTCCGCTAGACACGGTGTCTAATTGTAAACCTTGTTTCTAGCTTCCGTTCTCGTGAATAATCGCGCGTCGGTGATCACGTAATCCCGGGTTTCTGCTGAAAAATGTCTACGTCTTTGTACTCGCCTCTCCGTTTACTTTGTACAATTTGTTAGTTTATTCGTTTAATTTAACCGTTTCGGACTCACGGTGCCCTACGATGTACCTACGAGCTATGGTACTCTCTATAGACTGTACGATCCATAGAATATTTATATAACTCTGTCAAGTTAATTATACCCCTTATTCTGCCATCGACGTCGGAATAACTCTAACGACAATAATCGGTGATTTATTACGTTTTATTAAAACGCGGATACACCGCGGCGTGGTACGAGTTTGAAATGTTCGATCTATTTCAGAATTTCATCTTCAATCTGTGGCATTGTACGATAACAAATCCGATTAAAATGTTACCCAATTTCGGGTAAATTAAATTGTCAAGCGTTTTCCGCGAGTCCCTCGATCTCAATTTCACGTAACTACTTCCGCTTGCTTAGATCCACGATTCGATCGACGCTACGAGTCCCCTCCGTACTCTCGATTCGTTCGAAGCGGAAAACATTATATCGCCCCAGCATTTCGGAGTTTCTTTTTCGAATGGAAATTTCTCCGTACCACTTTCCTCCGTTCGTTTCCATCTTCGTGGTTTTCCTATCGCTCCGATTGCTTCGCCGTCGGATGACTTACATCGTTCACGCATTTCACCGTCAGTCTCTCGTTGGAGTTTTCGCAAGACGACGAATCCTTGCAATCGCCCCCGTAACACTTGGGTAACTTTGCTTCCGGACGTGTGCACGGTACCCTCGCCGCACTTCCGCCTGGAGATAAGAAAATCCACACAAGTTTTTTCCCAACTATTTTCCACGGCGACTCGTTAGTACGGCGTTATTAGCCAACTAGACCGAATAATCGATTAGCAGTTTGATGACCCTCCGGTTAGTTAGTTAGCGGGACGTGACCAAAATTATAAATCGATTTACACCCTTCGGGCGCGGGCAAATTTTCGACGAATCTTAAATTACCGTCTATCTCAGAATCTTGAGAACAATACGAACATTTCTTTTCGATTATTTATTTAAAAATTCAACGACCCATGACGATTTTCAGGGAAACTCGGCAAATTTCACTGGAAAATAACTCACTAAGTAACTTGTATGTTTTACGCTTCTCTATCTGAGAATTTTCAGAACAACGGGAACAATTGTTTTCGAATATTTGTTTAAGAATTCCACTATCCATGACGACTTTCCTCGAAACGTTGAAAAATAGCTCGGCACTCGAATGTACCACGCTTTACTATGAAACCACCCCTTCGATTCGTAAAATGTTCTAAGCAAACTTTTTCCCCACCGAGGACTCTCGAATCGTCTCGATCGAACTCTACCGCGTGCCCCCGCCTCCCGAAGACGAGACACTCTAACCAATATCGCGGACCCTCTTATTTTCTTCTTCTTCTTTTTTTTTTCTTACCATCCATAACGGATACGCTACCCCGGGACATAGAAATTTGTAGGAAACGTCGTGGCGCTTACCGGGCATTGTATAGGGGATGCCCGTCATTCCCACTATTCCCATTCTCGTTTCGGCCCTGCCATAACCATACTCGTAACCAACCGGTGCTTTCTCGGACCGTGGATCTCGAGCTTCCGGTTCGGTCAAGCAGCAGTTTCGAACTTTACTACAGCAGCCTCCGTTGCAGCAACTTTGCCTCCAAGAACAGCAACTCGTTCCTTCGCCGCTGGACCTTTCGTCGACGAAGGATTTACGTTATCTCGCATCGGGTTTTACGTAGTCAAAGATATCCGAATCGATACGTTCGCAATACCCCGGAACGTACGAGGAGGACATTTGACCTATCTAATATCGCGGGATCAAAATTGAGCAAAAGCTATTTATGAGTTTGTAAAGCAAATAGAGCTGCACGCGATTTGTATCTATCCCCCGTGCTCGAGCGTCGCGCGAAATAATTGATTTGTGGAATCGTTAGTTTTGTCAGCTCCGTTTGATGGCATTTCGAATATTTCAGTCAAAATTGATCCCGAGCGAAAATATCTAAAAGCAAGGAAGTCGATCGAAGGTTAACTAGGAGCTCACGTTGCATCCGTGACTCGGGATCGGCTGTTCCTCTCGTAGTCTTGAGACTTCTTCTCTATCAAAGGTTTGTACGTTCTGAAAATATCAAGATAATATTGACTCGTGGTGGAGGATACGCGAAAATAAATTGAATATAAAACTTTACCTGCAATGATCGCACATCGCGATGAACTGGAAATTTTGAGGTTGATTGCGAGGCGAAAGATTAAACGCGCACGTACGGTGAGATCGATACGCGATGGTATCGATAGCGCATAAATCTCGATGTTCGCGCCCGGAAGTCGATTACCATGCCCCCTAGAAATTTACCTTTAATCATCTTCACTCCTAACTCGACGAACGTAAACGCAACGAGCTTTAATAAAGACGCAAATCTGAATTTTATAAAGAGACGTTTTTATTCAGGCAACAAGATTACATCCCCCCCGGTGATATTGAATTTTATTGTAAGAAGCGCCGGGAACTCCGGTTGATTCTATTTCCGATTTTCCGCGCAACATTTCGCAGGGGCTTCGGCTTCCTTTGCTTTTCCATTTTTAGTATCCTTGCAGCATCCGGACATGCAGCAGCCACCAGCTGCCTCCTTCGCCCTGAAAACGACATCGACGTACATCTTATTTCCCTATAAATTGTGAATCTCTACCCGGCAACGTAAACAACAACGCGGCTTCGATGCTGTTATCCCCCGAATACACGGGACTTTACAACGCCGCAGTTTCAACATCGATTCTATTAAAACCCGCCCTACGAATCCGCAATTTACATTCACGGCAAACGCTACGAAAACAAATCGAAATCCCTTTTCCTATTTTCTACCAGGATTTGGGAGCAGGGGGGGGAGGGGAGAGAATCGACGCTAAAGCCCGTTCGTTCGACTTGAAATTAGTAACCCATATGGCCGCCGGTCTCGTCGAAAATTACCCTTTCGTGAGTTTCCTTTGAAGTCAGCTTTCTTTGACACTTTCTTTGTCAAGTCGTTGAGAGGCGCTCGCCTATTTTCCCGATGAACAGCAACCTTTTTGCTCCTTTGGCGGACTTGCACCTGCGGTGCAGCAACCGCCTTGCTCCACCTTTCCACCGCAGCAATCCGAACCGCAACATCCGCCAACTGTCTTTATTTCTCTGCACATTCATTCGGAGTAATCCATTTTAATTCCTATCCTATCGATATCTCTTTAATCGCGTTTGACGAGCATCGAATGTATCCCGGAGCAGTTTATCCCGCACGGCGGCCATATAGATTTTTTTTTTTTTTTAGATATGAATTTCATTCCACGGAATAGCGTGGCAGTCTCGATACGATTTTTACCGAGTTAAAGAAATTTTGAGCACTCGTACTTTCTGGAGCAACATCCACCGAAGTCCTTATCCTTGCCAGCTTCGCCGGTCTTTTTCTCGCCGCTGAGAACGTAACGGGGAAATCGTTATTGAATTATCAAACGCGAGGATCGCCGTGGAGAGAGAAAGGATTTTCAAAGATTTCGCGGAAACGGGGTAAAGATACTCACTGTTCGCATTTGCACGTCACTTGTCCCGCGTATCCTTTTTGGCTCGTGACTTTTCTGGAAACGTAAAATGGAAATATTTTCTTCCGACCATCGGACCGTACGAGAATCGTAAGATTTTCTCGGGCGTTAGGCGCGTGGATACTTACGAGCAATGATCGCACATGATGATTTTTGGATTTTTCAGTAATCACAGATGAAAGGTGAAATAATTCCACTACGCTCTCGTAATAATTTGATTGTCAAACGTATTTAACGTTTCATCAAAATTATACGATGTTAATGTTATCAATTCCAGGCACTTATTTTTACTTGAGATTTAAACAAATTTGAAGGTTGTGCCAAAATTCCCTTGCAAACGATTCGCCCCAACTCGAATAAACGTTTCGCTGCTATTAACCGCAGTCACGTATTTTTCCACATTCAATTCTTTTCCCCGCGAGTCACTCGATTCTCCTCCGCGCTTTGATCGCCGCCGATATAACGCGGGTAAACGATCAATTAACAAACGGCACGCGAAACGACGTACGCGCAATTTATACCGGCCCGTTAATTGCGAGAGATTAATACATCGAAGAAGAGTAAACGGGAAGCAAGGATTATTACTGGAAAACGGAGTGGACGGTATTTGCGGGGCATTAATAATTCGATAAAAGCGTCGATTCGTCACTGTTACGTGCAGCCATGAAATTCGTACACGCGATTGTCCCTCGACTCTCTTGAAAGTAATCAAAGCCAGTGGCTCTTTCGATGCAGCGTGTAATACTTTTCAAAGCTCCTATGGGTCGCGAACATATATCCTGTGCCCCACATACCCAATATGAACATTTTGGACCAGCTGACTGGTATAACTCCGACGGTAACCGGGTCACGAGGTTGGTCCTGTGTTTTGTTACGAGTCGCCTGATTTTCACTCGATAGCGTCGCCGTTCCTCGTACACGTCCAGCTATCGCGTCGGGGCGCGTCTATACGTTATCGAAATAATAACTCTCCTAATTAAACTCAACGCTGCCGCGTAGCGAAGGATGGCGATGCCGGTCAAAGCGAAATCAAGATACTTCACTCCCGTACAAGTTTAAACTGCAGAGAGGCCCGCCTTGCTAGTGAATTGCTTCGCGAAGTAGACTCGAGGATTCGAGAGGATAAAATATTTCGAACGAAACGAGATCGACGTTGCGAAGACTGAGCAAACCACGGCACGAATTGCGGGTTTGTCTCGGAGTTTGCTCACTTAACTCGAAGTGGCCAAACGTTTCCTCGAGTTTCAATTATTTTGTCAGAAGAGTGCACAAACACTACACTACTCGATACCCTGAGCGGAATGGATGAAAGGATTAACAAGAAAAAAATAAGTTTCCATTATTTTGTAAATAGGCAAAGCGAGCGATGATTCTTCATGATTCTCGCGACGTCGTTCTTATCCTTCGCGCAGCCGCAACCGTCGCGACTCACGCCATTCGTTTCTTCTTTTGATAAAAACTCGGTGAAATATTTGTGATGCTCGAGTTAAGTCGACCAACCCCCGGGTAAATACTCGAATAGCGTTGATTTAGCATTCCCTAAAGGCGAAGGAGAAGTACAATCAACGTTGTCCCACAGGCGTGCGATACAGATGATTTTGCCGCTCGAAAAGCGCATTACTGTCGTACGAGAGAAAAAGAATTCCCTACTCCCTTTGGACCTTTGGCTTCCTCTCAGACTTTCAAATAAGCCAAACGACGAGGGGGGGGTGGGGCTTCCCCGAGAACGATTCAAGTGCATTAACCCAACGAAAGTACCACCCGATTCAGGTTCTGCCGCGGCATAAATCTTTGTTCGACCTTCCTCGCGATTTTTGCGTCCACCTCTGCGCGTGGCGTTATGCTTTAAAAAAAAAAAAAAAAAAAAGAAAGAAAACAAAAAAGAAACCCCTTCGCCCTCTTTACTCTCTCTCTCGCGACACGGGTCGAGGGATGAAACGAAAAGGAATTAATTGCAGCAACGAGTTTTAAACGACGCGTGAATTTCATGGTTTTGAAAACATTGCCAAATGGCGTGTTGCTTTATGCGTCCCGGTAATATCTATATTTTGGCGGGTATTCGCAGTTAATCGAGCGTGGTGTAATGGCAGAAGAAATTGCGAATCATTCATCCGCGGCGAATGTTACCGAAGACCGAAGAGAGATCGCTTTTCGAAAGAGGCGATCGGAATTAGCGATGGCAAGAAATCGATAGCGTCCGATCGATACCGTCGATAGGTGTATGTATTGATTTAACGGCCAGAGTGCAGTAGCGGTGGAGATGCTCTTTGGGGACACGCGGAGCAGTTTGAGACCGTATCGATGACTCCTCTTGAAAATGTAGCGAACGATGCGAACGAAATACGTGCAGAGAGGTTACACCACCGCAACGTTTGCGATGTACTTAGAAATCTAAGAATCGATGTATACGCGGACGCGCATCCGATTACGCGAGAGGTCAGAGGTACCTGTTGATAAGAAAGGATAAGGAAACATTTATCTTTATTACCCTGTTTTCAGAAATTTCTCTTTTTGGGCTCTATGCCACGGGCTTACAAATGCCGATCATTGATCACGGATCGATGTCTTGAACTGCACGGGTAGTATCCGTGTACTCAACATTGTCGAAAACTCGAGGTGGCCAAACACAGGTAACTGTAACGCTACGCATGGTATATGGAAAACGATGGACTCTCGATGCTATTAAGTTAAATACTCGTTCGGCACGAGGACGGGTACTTAACGAGGCGCGGTCCCTTCGTTAATAAAGTTTAAATTAAGCGGTCGAGGCGAGAAAAATTGTTAGGTAGTTAATTACCGGCGTGATAAAGGGCAGTCGCGTCCAGCGAGATTGAGAAACTTCCCGTACAATGGGGAGAATTTCATTTTCCCCTTCATTTTCTTTGCCGATCTTCGGTCGGAGCCTCCGTTGAATTATCTACGGAGATACGTTAACGATCCTCGAACTAGTAGAAAAGTATCGCGTAGGGACACCGAATCATTTTCCCACCTCCATCCTCGCCCGTCTTGTAACTTGGTAACGATCGTTTCTACATTTTAATCGCGAGTCGTAGGGTCGATTGGTACCGGTAAACCCACCGATCCGCGATCAATTACCAACCTCTCTCTATAAGCGTAAACGATCCGACAAAACGTCCTTCAGTGAAAAGTTTCCGCTCGAAAGTCCCACGTAACGATGTAAGCAATTTTGGTCCATCGGCTTTGAGCGAAACGACTTTCCCCGCGATGGTCTTTGCCCGGGAGAGTAGAGAAAAAAAAGTTGATACTAACGGATACGAAGTAACGGCGAGTAATAAAATGGATAACCACGCGCAGAAGCATCGGTATTCGCGAGCGGACCATTCCGACCAAGTTTAATCGATCGTTCGGTCGATAACGTTCGTCCATTTACTCCGCGATCCCGCAATCCGTTCCTTACGCCAATCGCGGTGCACCTCTGCTAACTTATGCTTCGCTGCGGACATTTGGCTCAAATGCAATTGCCATAAGAGATAATAATCCACGCGCCACTCTCCGGTACGGTTCAGCGTTATCGCGTCTCGTCGCTGCGGATACAACGCGTAGTGCGCGCAAGTCTAATTGGACCTGATCGTTGGTTGATAAACGAAAGCGAAATGGGTGTCGCGTTTACGGATGGAAAATTGAAATTCGCATTCAGCGGGAAGGAAGAATTTTCCAAGGTTGGAGTAGGGGCGTGGAAAAGGAGAAAAGTAGCGATTTCCTTCTCGCGGGTGTCTCTCGGTAATCGACATTGTTTTGGGGTGCGAGA
Organism: Pemphredon lugubris; assembly: GCA_933228935.1. Taxonomy (NCBI): domain Eukaryota; kingdom Metazoa; phylum Arthropoda; class Insecta; order Hymenoptera; family Crabronidae; genus Pemphredon; species Pemphredon lugubris. The sequence continues at coordinate 51,404,899 of OW121817.1, read as the reverse complement.
AACAAGGATAGATAAATTACTTCGATTAATCTCACGCGTTAAAAGAGTCGAACGCGAGACAGTTTCGATGCGAGGCAATTAATTATCGGCAAAGAAAGGGTCAAAGCGTATTTGCAATTATCGCGATCCTTGCTGCAGGACCGAACGTATCGATTCCATTTTTAAATATTTTCCACCATTTCTATCACGAGTACAGAACGTAGACTGCAATCTACTGGTGAATCTCTTCTGATTTTATCAAAACCCTAGGAATTTTAATGAATCAAACGGATTAAATATAAATATCGACTGATAATAAACAGCGCGCGAGATAAATTCGCCTTGCCGCTCGTCGACTGTGGTCGTACCGAGATGATTAATATGTACGGGAACGAGGAAGAGAGAAAGAGAGAGAGAGAGAGAGGTAGAAGTCCGTGGAAATCGTAGGTAAATACGTAACGCACGAAACGCACGCAGACGCATCGTCGCCGCACGATCGACGAAATGTCGGCCGGGTTCGCACGGTTACGCGCCGTGAGAATTTATCGTCGGGCAAAAAGTGTGAACATACTGTTGGAAATTCGCCAGGTAACGCCGCCATCCCCGAGTTCCTTCGCTTTCCACGGAATTGAATATCGGCGTACCGCTGCGCACCAGTGGAAACTTCGATCCCACGAATCTCTACTTTATGATTCAGCTCGGCGCGGACAGGCCGCGTTAATAACCGATATCGCGTATTAGGCCATTCTCGAGCTTCAATTATTACGTTTAACCGTTCAACGTGCTACCGGGAAAAGTTAATAGTTAAAGCCCGATAAATATTAATTGATCGTTATCGAGTCCCAAAATTAAACTCCTCCCGCGGCAGTCGCTTTCCGTTCTAATTGAAATCGATTTACGGCATACATACCTCGATGTAATAATAAGTACTCAACAAGCGCTAAATGTCACGCTCGAACGTTCCGAAGTTTCGTTATGAAAATCAGGGTACCTTGGGGGCGTTTTGGATTCCTTACTAGAACCGAGCAAAACATTCGAGAAAGTTTTTTTTCCTCTCACGGTGTGGTAGCTTTGAGAATTTCTAAAAAAATGCAAAGCGTTCTGCGCCAAAGTTTTTACACTTTTGAACGACACTGGCATTCCTAACCTCGGGACGGGAAGGTCGAACATTTTTCTCTTTTTTTTTCTTTCTTTCTTTTTTGTGGGGCGAGAGGTACGTTTTCGTTGGGAAAAGGGCTTTCGCGAGAATTTATTCGATCGTTGAGATAAAAGGGTAACGAGATACGAACGATAAGGAATAGCCAATCGTGAATGCTTCTTCTTCTCGCTGACGGAGTACCGAGGTGGAAAATTCGGGAAAGTCGGGTTAATCCGGAATCCAGGGATTAGCTAGTAGAATCAACTCCCTTTGGATCACGGGGTTACCTTGCCAAGTAACTCTCCTACTCGTGCCGTCACTTTAATAACAATCTTTTGTAAAGCGACGACGACTAAAAGCGATAACGCGCGGCAGTGATTTACGCTGCTATCTCTCTCTCTCTCTCTCTTCTTCGATCCTGCGCTGGAATCTTATCCTGCCTCCTCAACTTTCACCCCCTTTCTTCGTCTTTCCTCTCACCCGTGACTTACTTAGAACTAGAACTCTGCGCGTCACCGACGATAGGTACAAGACGAATCGCGGAGAAAACGACAAGTTTCCCGCGAAACTTCCGCGAATCTGAAAGCGGGTTACCGATACCGCGCGGAATCTTCGTAAAATTCTCGATATCTCGAAGGAATCGGAAGTTTCGAGCGTAAAGCGCTTCGAAAGGGATCCTCGAGTCTCGATCAAAGTCTGCGTGTCATTTTTCACGACAACGGTACGCATAGGCGAACGGCGGCAAAGATTCCCCGTCGTTTGAAAGTACGTGATCTGCGTTTTGCGAACGGAATAAGTTAACGAGTAGTAACCTCGACAGTCGTCGCGGAAAATTATTGAAGGGCCGGCAAAGTGGAAACGTACGTAAAGCCAAGGGAGCGTGTGTTGGGTGCGCGTCGTTATCACCCACCCCTTGTCACCTTTCTCACGTTTAGCTCCTCTTTCTTCCTCGTATTCTTGCCACTTACTCTCCGCTCATCAGCATCGTCGCTTCTTTTTTTCCCACCCTCCTCTCACCCTTGCTCTTTCTCCTACGCGTGTTGTCACCCCCTCCCCCCCTCCGTCCCTCCCTCCACTCCCTCCCTTCCACTCCAACCCCCTCTCACCGTCCCGCTCCCTTTTCCGCCCGCGCGGAAAGCTTAGAGATTGTTTTAATACCCCGATGGGCAGAACTGTGACCCAGTTCCATGGCGTTGAATATAGACACGACCTAAGCTACGTTTTCACCACCGGGACTCGGCTGGAGGCACGTGCACGGGTTCGCTTGAAAAACGAAACGCGCTTTCCATTCGCGGAACGAGGGTCGTTTGGGGCTTTCACCGGCCCTGCCAGTCAATTCGCCGTACACCGTAACCGGGGTCCAATAAATTTCGATCCGACGGACGTTTCGGGCGTTACGTCCCGTCGCTCGTTGGTCGGTCCAACGACGCCTCCGCTTTGGTACATCGCCGCTCGATACCGAGCGGCGAGCTTATTACGACGCCTCTTCCCGTTTCAACGGCGCGGCGCGGCGCGGCGTGCCGCGACGACGAGAGAATTCGGCGCCCAAAGGGGAACAATGGAAGAGTTTGCAATTGCGCCGGGGATTGCTCTTAGCGGGGATTACCTCGGCGTCCCGAGGGACATGGGGCTTTCAATTTTGTCAAGATTACTTTCGATGACACCGCTTCGGCTCGCGGTATGCTCCTGAGAGAAGACATGGCTTTTTCGTTAGTATAATATCGTATAATACCTACCACCCGTGAAGAGAGTTGTCGAGTTCATTGACTAGCTTTCCTTCTTTACACGCTCGTCCCCTCGTAATTAGTATTAAATGATTATAATGCCGGTCAAGATTATGAGAAAATTCTACGAATAACGGGTTTAATGCACGGGTGAGAGTCTGGAGGCTACGGTCTTTTTTTTTTAAACCCACTCTTTAGGAGTCTCATTTTATTGCAATTAACGATCCACCGTCCCGTTCGCGTATGTACATACATACGTGTACGCGAGCAGATTTTGCTACCTAAGTCGATAAAGTCATTTGCTTTGCGGTTCGGAACTTTCTTCGCGGAAAATGTAATCGTGTGCACGGCGGTACGATTAAGGTAATTAGTTCGCCGCCAATCCCTCCCCCCGATACGAGTTTCCTGATTATATTCGGCCCCTTTGGTTCGCAGGGGACCGATAACGATGATAAATAAGCAAACGAGCGGCGGTACGATCGTTAAAATCTGTTCGAGACATTACCGATACGATTATCGTGATACATCGAGCAGTAAGAACGTTATCGCAAATCAAACGATTTAATGGATTTAAATTATCGAATTCATTACGCGAATATAGTCGTTGCTTTTATTGTCGGAAATACTAACGATGATCGCTACAACCCAGGCTAGATTACGTTATCGTTCACGGGGACGTCCCGAGCGTTATTACGGCCAATATTCAGTTCCGAAATTGGATCGATATTTTATTTGCCTTCGAAGTTACTGGTAAACGAGGCTACACGAAGGGGACATTGTTTACGATCTGCAACACAAAGCGCGCGAATCGTTAGAACGAGGTGACGAATATTATTTAATAGCGTCGAAATACGTTTACCTCGGGATAAGATTTGACATAACAGTTGGCTATTTGAAACGCTGTATCGCAAGAGTCCTTTCCAGCTGGAAGCAAATTCAGCGATACAACGAACCATTTATTAAGCGACGTTGCTTAAACTGCGGAAACTTGGTACTGGATGCGCATACTTCTCGGTACTTACAAACGGATTTACATTGGTTGAACAACTTCCTCGAAGAATCTTGCATACTTCGCGGAAGATGCCGGAGCGCTCTTTCTATGTTAATCTTGTTATCGCTAGTCAGGATTCCGCTTTTCGTCATGAAACACCTGACGTAGCATTTCAATTTCTGATCGTTCTGGTCGAAATGACCGGCTTTCATTTTTTTCAAAGTACCTGAAACGCGCAACTTCGAATTACCATACATCGATCGATAATTTATCGCTGCGAGGTAAAAACAATCGAATCGAGACGTTCGATGAAAAAAGTTTCGCACCCCATGAAACTTTCGACTCTTTCCGACAATCTCTTCTGATGTCAGCCCTTATTGGGATCTGATAACCGAAAAGGAATTTTAATTAAAACACTGCACTCTGATAATCGAAATGCTTCTTCAGCGTTCGAAGAACTTACCACGAAAATCCAAATTAACGCGAAAAACAGTGCGACGTTCTTGCTCATGTTCATCTTGAGTATATTCCGGTTGATTTGCAACAAAGACACTTGACGGAACCTTAAAGTTTCATCTACGGGCAGAAATTCCGAGCGAGTAACTCCGTCGAACTTTCTTGACCTAACTGATATTTGCTGGCTGGGTCACGTGTGCTCGCGTAAAAGTCAAGATTAAGTCGCGATCGTGTGCAATCATCAATCATCCGCCTAACTGGTAACCATTTTCGTATATTCGAAGAGCCTCGATATGAAGTTACAAGATGAAAATTCCGATTGAACGCATTCTGCGCGACGTTTACTTTCCTACGACCTACTTTACCCCTGGCTGATTCACGTTCGTCATTAGCATTACATCGACGAGCCCTAAAAATGGAATTAAGAAAATCAACGATTTTTCACATCGTCGCGTTTTATCGGCGTCCCGCGATTCATCTAGTAAATTGCTCGAACTGGACATTAATCACAAAGCTGTCAGACATCGGATAGCTGGAATATCGTCGATGATCGAGATACGCTAAATATCGGAAGTGCCGCGTCTTTTTTACCACTGCTTTTCACCCCATTCGCGTTATATTTATTTTGTTCCCCCCGAGTCATTCCGATCGCAGATAAAAGGGAAGCGCTCGTTACCTCGTAATCCGTAATCGAAGGAAACGTATCGACATTTATCTTAAAGTTCGCGTTCCCACGTTGAAAAAGACGCCTTAAATTATTATCGACATCCCCGAGGCGAAAAAAAATTTAATTTCGCCCGATGCGATTTTCTCCTCTAGCCGTAAAAATTCTTTACGTTTTCGAAGCCAGTCCCAGGGGGGAGGGAAACTCGTACTTTTCGCCAATTTACGGTCAACTTGCTGGCCAACGGAGGCTAAAATAAGGCGGGTGTATTTTACGTTCGTGTTATTTCTTACTTATGGCATTATTGGATCATCGAAGTTTAGATTTGCCCAGAATCGATTTTATCGCCGTGAGAAACGTTCAAAGCATTAAAATCATTCTCGTGCGCGATAGCGTTGCCGTTAGGAGTAACGACTGTGAAAATAAAATTAAAATGACATGGAAAATATGATGGCGCGGAATAATAAAATATTGTTCGCGGACTGAACGCCTGAACTAAATATTCGTATTGCATCATTGCTCTGTACTACCTGCAGAAAAGTGTACCTATATCGTCGACAGTCTCTCGCAGCCTTGAAAATGTCGCGTTAAATATACTCCGCTTACGACTGTTCCAATAAACGATGATTATGGCATATAATCAGCCTCCGGCGGAATTAAAAATCCGCCTCACGTACCGCAATCGCGGTGACAAATATTTAGCGTAAACGGGCACTCGACCTACACTTGTTTTCCACGTCTAATTGTAAGTACGTAAACGCTCGAATAAAACCGAATCGATTCGTATCTACGATATAAAGCAGTTTATTCATTAAACGGTGGAGAAATTTTTCTATGGTAATTCTAATAACGGTCGAAGAGGACGTAACGGGGGAGCAGTTTAAAATATTGATTTCAGATATCGTACAAAAAACTTAACTCGAGAAAAGCTTGCCGATATCCCGTGAAAACAAATTTTTTTTTATAAATAAACTTATTCTGATAAAGTCGTATTTGAAAAAATGTATGGATATTCAATTACGACTAAACTAACATAATGTCGATTAATATTAAAAGAAACATGAAAAACTTGGAAACCAAGAAAAAATAAGCCATTTTGTATGTAGATGCATTCGCATATTCTCTCTCTCTCTCTCTCTCTCTCTCTTTCTTATGCACACACGCGACGCGCACTCTACCTCTCTGTTTGTCGCACTTTAAAGATTTTGCGCATCGTTACCCCGCTTCTAGGAGAAGAGTCTCGTCTTGCTTTCAAATCGACTCTCCGCGCGAGTTTTACTTGTCGTCTGCGCAGTACTCTCCGCAATAAACAACCTGCTCTCCGGAACGGACTCGCATGTTTCGAGCAACGTAATAGTTTTACGTCGTCAAAGTTAGGTCCGCGAAGTGCCGAAGGTGGTTGCGTCCAGTTGGTTTCGGCAAAAGATCTCGTTCGTGTTGGTTGTGTCATTATTGGCGCAAATCGGACGATGCGACAAACAAGCTACTAGGTTAGCCTCTCTCGGTCCTTTGAAAAAACAGCAGTGGCGCTGCGGATCCTCGTTGCACGAGTACAATTAAAATCAATGTAACGTTGCGGCGTTTCGAGACGTGGTTTCATCGTTGTGCAGAATTGCAGCATTCTCGTCCTTGTACGTGATGTCGAACGGCTTGACAGTGCTAAATAACAACACGGAGACAAGTATGATACGCGTATATCGATTTTCTTAAGTTCCATATACTTCTTATACCTGCACCCCCCATTATTTAGACTGCAACGCATCGATGGTCGGTGCTACCGCTACTGCATCCCCCGCGGGGGGATTGCAAGAGGGACACCTGAGTGGGGTGAGTTTTGGCTAATTAGGGGTTATTTTTGGATAATAAGTCTCTTTGAAGTTATGGCACTAGCTCGTTACACCCTTCACAGATGGAGCAACCAAACATCTCACGATCAACCCTGAAGAGGTCTGCGGAAACGGATCCCGAAGGTGAGTGGATTGGTTGCACGCTCCTATACAACAATATTGAACGAAGCATAGATGTTACGCATGCTCGTATCGCATTCGATTCTGTGGTAGAAACAAGCGGAACGCGTGTCGTCTTATAAGAATTACAGGTTCTACGTCTGTACGGATAAGGAAGGCCTTTGGCAAAGCGTTTTGACCAAATTGGGCTCTGTTTCTCGTTTTACCAGGTGTAAGCAGTCCAAAGAAACGACACAAGAATCCACAGCCCAAAAATGCTGTGTGCGCGCTGAACGAATTGAAAACTGGAGCTGTATACAAGGTTATCGGGCAAACAGGCCCCACGCACGCTCCGATATTTACGATCGCGGTTCAGATAGATGGCCAGACTTACGAAGGCAAGGGTCGCACCAAAAAGATGGCGAAGCACGCCGCTGCCGAGCTGGCTTTACGGAATATCATTCAATTTAGAAATACGCCCGAAGTTCATCAAGCCATTAACACTTGCCAGCCCGTCATGCCTGTCGAACCAGACTTTACGAGTGACGTTACGGAACGTGATAATCATCTTGTCAATGCATTTAAAACGTTAGCTCACGAACCAAAGAATACAAATAAATTTTTAGATAAAGGACCAGTTGCACTGATTAACGAATTGTATCCCGGGGTCGTGTATAAATGCGTGTCCGATAACGGTGAGAGTTACGCGAAATTTACAATATCCGTAACTATAGATGGGGAGACATTCGAAGGAACTGGACCGAGTAAAAAATTGGCTAAAGCTGCAGCGAGCAAAGCAGCTCTAGCAAAATTAAGAAATGTCCACAGTTCCTCCTTTTGTCTACCGCTTCCCATTCGCGTTTTACCGAACTATTCCAATTCCGGACACTGGGAAGACCAGATGACATTGCCACAAATGCTGGCTGATAGAATCGGGAAAATGGTCAATCTTAAATTTACCGAACTCATTCAGTCGAAGCCGCAACATGCCCGACGTAAAGTCTTGGCTGGCATCGTGCAAACCAAAGGTTCCGAGGCCGAATTAATATGCGTGACTACCGGTGAGGAATATGCTTCGCTTTAACCTTTATTAAATCTAAATTATACACGCACCAAAATTTGTATCTTTTTTTTTTTACAAAAGGCACCAAATGCGTTTCCGGAGAACATTTGAGCGTCAGTGGCGGTGCTCTTAACGATTGCCACGCCGAGGTGGTGGCACGGCGTTGTTTGTGCGAGTACCTGTACAAGCAGTTAGAAATGCATACCGAGGAGAACGCCGCAGAATCGATCTTGGAACCCGCAAAAAAGGGATACAAGCTAAAACAGGGCATCCAGTTTCACTTGTACATAAACACTGCTCCGTGCGGGGATGCTAGAATTTTCTCGCCGCACGAGGAAAACGAGTCTATCGACAAACATCCAAATAGGCGTGCAAGGGGTCAGTTACGAACCAAAATAGAATCGGGAGAGGGAACGATTCCTGTGAAAAGCAGCGAAGGAATCCAAACCTGGGATGGTGTTCTTATGGTATTCATTGAGCTTTCTGTACACAAAAAAAAATGAAAAGTGAAACAAAAACGATACCTTCGCAAATTCACCTACTTCCGGTGACTAAAGGTTTTTGTTTAAATCGTAGGGCCAAAGACTGCTGACGATGTCGTGTTCGGACAAAATAGCTCGGTGGAACGTACTTGGTGTGCAAGGTGCACTTCTAAGCCACTTCATCGAGCCAATTTACTTCCACAGCATCGTTCTTGGCAGTCTATTGAACCCAAGTCACATGTATAGAGCAGTATGCGGACGTATCGAGAATACGATTCAAGGTCTACCACCACCTTACAGACTTAACAAACCTCTAATGAGTCTTATCACATCCTCTGAGGTGAGGCAACCTGGCAAGGCCCCCAACTACAGTGTCAACTGGACGACCGGTAGGTAGTGGAGTACGAGTGCCCATCGAAAAGTAACGCTGACGCACGGTAAACACGCGCCATTACAATGTTTATCTGTACATTTTTAGGACAATCTGAGGCAGAGGTAATAAACTGCACCACGGGTAAAGACGAATTGGGAAAACCGTCAAGAATTTCCAAACAGGGTCTCTTCAGAAGGTTTTACAATTTGTTAGGTCAACTAGATACGATATACGATGCTGACAAAACTCAATGTCGGCATTATCTCGACGCGAAATCTTCCGTGCAAGACTATTCGGTGAGTGAGAGAGGAGAATTTCATCGTATTCAAGTGGGAAAGATTGTAATTCGCCTTTAAATCGATGAATTTTTCTTCGGAACAGCTTGCCAAGCGTCAATTGAAGGAAGCTTTCGTGAGGGCCCAACTTGGTAGTTGGGTTAAGAAGCCGATCGAACAAGATATGTTCGAAGTCGATATCTGACTAAATCCGAGCGACGATAAGGTTTCGACGGATGAGACAAATCTACGGGTGACAGAGTATGTAGTTCCTACTGCAAAATAGATCGCTCGTTCGGCGTGTTATGATATGGCAGAATTTGGCATCAGTAAAGCATAAATCGTTAGGATCTTATACACGTCTTGGACCTTGCGTGGTTTGATCTCGTTATGTACATCGTGTTCAAAATGTATCAAAGGGTAGCCACGCATGGCTACCGTGGCTTCGAGCCGTCGAAGGTTTTACGATTCGATAGTTGCTCAGTCTTAATATAGGATAACCGTGGCACTTTCGATACTTCGAATTTTAATCTTAATCGTTAGGCCGATGTCAATTTCGACAGTTTCGATAGACTGGTAGGGAAGTAAAGTGATGGGTTTCGTTTTACATAGTAAAACGAGGCCGGAGGTGCGCATAGCGATCTTAGAATTTACGTTAGCAGAACGAATTGGGATCGGTAAATTTTCACGAGATAACGATTCAGCACATATCCGAAAATCAGTCTTTTACGATTAGACATCCCCCGTAGTGAATATTTTCACGCGTAAATAAATATCCTGATATGCTTATTTCATTTCCACTCGTAAAAGGGGGAAGGAAGTTCGCGAGTTTTCACTCGTTGTGCCTGCGAATTTTTTTTCCAAGGCTTTAGATTTAACAGTCACGTGAGACGCATCACATTTACATCCCCGAAGGCTGTGACCGGATATAGATCTTGAAGAAGGATCTTCGACGTGCGTAATTAGTATTATATTTATTTCGTTATCGTAACGAAACGAAGGAATGGGTATTGATTCCTTGTCGTCGTGCAATTTCACTGACTTTCTTGCTTCGTCGACTCGGCGCAAATGCATGTACCGAAAAGGTAAATTTGGAATATTTTACCTTTTCATTTGTTGTGTGCGTACGTCGTTTTGTAATTATGTATCAGTCGTCGACAAAGAATCGACCCTCGACAGTTCGATGTTGTTACCTTTCATTTCAATAGGGAACAAATGATACCGAATGATGTTAACGAACGAGTGGTTAGTCCAGAAGTGTGCATGATTACATAAGTCAATAGGTAAACTTATCTATAAGTATTAGTAGTTGTCTAGAGAATCCTAAGATCATTGCCTCACTGTGCCAGTATTACGATTGATGCAATTCTGCCGTAGTGACACACTGCCCGGTGCCGGTCCAGTTTTGTGTAGGAAACTCGACGACCACACAAATCGATTTAGTCAAAATTGTTACGTCGAGAGTCAGTTGTCGTTAATTTTGTATTAGAAATTGGAAAACAAGAATCGCGAATAATTACAAATTAATACATTTTTCTTTCACGATCGAAAAGTATGTCAGTACTTTGTGCCAATGAAAAAAGAAACGTGGAAAAAAACGCAATAATTTTAGAAATGGCGGCTCAACAGCGACGTTCGCTTCTTATTTTTTTAAACTTTTTTTTTATATCCGCAACGCGTGATCGACATTTATCTCTAATCCAAATTTCTAATCCGAAATTTGGATCCTAATTGTAACGAATACGATTTAATTTTTTATTTCATTTTTAACGCTACGTTTGGTCGAAGTATGAGACCGACGAATACATCCAATGACGAGTTGCTATAACCATCGCTGCGTCGCTTGCTTACTTGCATTTGCATAATTACTTACATTTAAAGACATCCGTACGAGTTCACCAAAGTTACATAGTATTACCGACTTTCCATCGAGAACGGCAGAATCGCGTATGGAATGCAATGAAAACATATTTCTTGAATCTGGGTCGACTATTATTTTCCTCGAGTAGTACTTAAAAGCAAGGGAAAAAAAACCAAGGTTGGCTACGAGAGTAGATCCGCCATTATACGAGCGAGAAAAAGATTGTTGGACGCGCTAGAGGTAACGAGCTCCACCCAAACACCGTTTTCTGACTACGGTGTAACGCTGATCGTCGATTTAACGGAGTCGGTACTTTACATTCTATAGGATACTGTTTTTATTCTAGAGTAAGGGCGCGTATCGGTTTCCTTAACTCTTCCATCGTATTTCGCGCAGCCGTATCGCGCGCGCAACATATTTAATATATCGCACCAACTGGTACGATAGAAGCCACTTAGTGGCTCAGTGATCAACAAAACTTGGAGTGAGCATATAGCTATTAATTACTAGCTTTAGTCGACTTCGACACGATTTCAATTTTTCTCCTATTATACTGGGGAGTACCTAGTACCGTAGAAACTTTGAGCGTAATTAAGTACCGAACATCGAGTATAAGATGAACTTGTAGTCAGCTAGAGTTTAAGCTTGACTAGTGCCTCTAGTTGTAACTTGTCCAGTAAGTAAATCGACCTAGTTCAAATAACAAATAAACCTTTATTTACCAAAGACGCAACGTTAACTTGGAGTTCTGCTCGTCATTTTTGTCATACCCCAGAGAGAAAAAAAATACAGAGATTTGTCACTGCTCGTTTATTCGTCGTCTCGAATTTCAATTGACTTAACCCTTGCGTTATGTTTGGCGCGCCAACTCAAAAGGGGCGGGGGGGGGGGGGGGAATCTCTGACAAGACAGTTTTCTTTCTTTGAAACTTTATATTATACCTCTCTGGCATACATGGGCATTATTCTTCCTCTGATAACTATCTATTAATAGCGTTATACCTATCGTATAGCTATCGTTGCTGCACTTCGCACATGAGTTCCTCGGCTAGCCCTCGTTTCATCGAATTTACTCAACATTAGCGTACGCTACTCCGATATGAGCGTATAAATACATTAAACTACCACATCCGAAAACAATTACCATTCCATCTGTGCCATTTCAGTCTTGTTAGCGTTAACGAAGTAATTTTGAAAGACCCTGTGAAAGTACCCGGCAACGGGTATCTATCTTCATAGTCGTTAGTTAAAAATAGTCGGTATCCCATAAAGTTGGAAAATATCGATTCTGGTATATTATAGCGGAGATTATACTCGCACGGTTAAACGAACCTCGCGCGTTTTCTCTGATTGCGCGTTATCTTAAGCGCGGTCGATCCACCGGAGTACATTCTGTATTATTATTTTATCAAGAAGTTGCGAAAAAATTACGCAAGCACAACGTAAATCGAGATATTAATATCAGCGTCTGTGGCAAAGCGATACAGCGGGGGGAAGTATTCACGTGCGAAGTACGATAGCTGTTTCTTCGAGTTACATCGATTGCGACTTAAATTCTATGTGATATGTATTGATTTTTGCCGAATGTCTTGTTATGCGTCAAGTGGAGATCTAGGTGAAAAGTATGCTCGAGCAATCGCTCGAATTTTTGCTGTTTAAAAAAAAAAAAGAAGCGTTTCATTTCACTCACGATCGAATGATATTCTAATGTTGCGATTACACGATCTTTCACGATATTAATTTAAGATCTACAGTGCCTGAATCTATTATCGTAATTTCTATTCTTCACGATTGATGCAATTTTTAGAAAAACCAACCTTCTCAATTGGACGAAGGTTACTTCGCGCTCTTTGAAGTTTAACGGGAACTTTTAAAGAATTCGTTGAAACGAAGTCTACGAGTCGGGGAAGACTTTAAACAAACGTCAGGCTATTTATAGTGTGACGTTACCTTCGATGACTTTGCGAGAAACATTATTATCCGGAAAGTTTTATCTTCCGATCCGGCACTGGCGATCATGAATTTCATTCGTAACGAAGTCACAGTCGAGCAAACGATACTTACGCGATGAATTAATAAAATCGTTAATGCTGCATGATTCGTGAAATGCGATTAGAGGCGTAAAGAGACAGTTAATAAATTCATTGTATTTATTTCGAGCACGCCTTTCACCGGGCGCCACACACAGATCTACGACAATCAAAAAGTGACGATACACGGTGGTACCGTTCACATCCGTCAGTAAAACGCCTCGGAATCACGAGACAATTCCAAACGTCGACGCGTTCGCCAATCGATTCGTAATAAAATCTCGACGATCTGACACGATACAAGCATATTAAACGACGCCTTCCTTTGTGCATGTATTACGACTTACGCAAAATCTCGTCCCTTCGTCCCTTGTCGGTGATACTTTCGCATTATCATTACACGAATGAGGGAATTGCGTTTAGCGAACGAACGAACGTATCATCAGCCAATTCCAAGTATTTCGGGTTGTCCCTAATCTACTTTTACCTACGGTATCTGATTAGTCGATAAATATGTCACGCTCTCCTATATCGCGCGCGCATGTTTCTCATAAGGCAAGTTATTAATACGTATTATCCACTTTTCCCATTGATACCGGAGTCGAATAATTAGTCGATCGATACGTCAGCGCTCTGTACGATTATATTCGATCGTTCGAACGAACCATCAACTACTCTTATCGCGCGGCAAGCATAGAAGAATCTTACCGAAATAAACAAAAAGAAAAAAAGAAAGAGAATTCGCGAATCTATCGCGCTCCTCGTTAGTCGACTAATTAAACGGTCCTAATAAAAATGTCCAAGCGTCATTTACGATCCTTGTACACTTGTACACGATTGCTTTCGTCCATTGCGTACGGTTCCCCACACCTGCGGCTAACTCGACGTCGGTGGAAGGTGTCCCCGAAAAACTATATACCCGGTGTGATCGCAATTAAGGTAAACTTACCACCATGCGACGTTTTATTCATTCGTACGCACACACTTAACGATTAATTACATGATCGCGGTACTCGCCATACGTTACATTAATAGTACTGAATTAAAGTACTTGGATGCATACAACGCTATGTCTTAGATTAAGGTATAACTTCAACAAGGTATGTAGGTACAATGTTATTTTCTAACTTTCTTGTGCCACGAGAAACGGCGAGGTTCTATCGTCCACCTTCCTCTACCAACCCTCCCACCATTTGCTCTCCCTCTTTGTTTCGCGGAAGTACCAAAAGAGAGGAGCCTACCAGTTTCTCCTCTCCCGTGACTTCCGGGCACCAAGGAATCGATCCCTCGCTTGCGCTTTTATTACCAGATCGTCTCGCACATTTTTGCTTTTTCAACAATTATAAATTTATCACGTGGAAACGTGTCTTGCTTACATAATAAAACTGCACGATACCAACTACTCGATAGACTCTACCGATTAAAGTACAAGAAACACGGGCTTTTTTTTTCATTTATAGTAACACTCAACGAACAACGTTCAGCCTAAAGAACGGGGAAACAAGTGCGAACGAGAGAACGATTTAATATCCACGCGAGAGAGTAATATTTACAGGTATATATCTTTTTTTTTCTTTTTTTTTTTCATTTTTTGTTTCACGTACGCCCATCGTTAGCGGTTCGCATTCTCTCGCGAAAATGTCGTTCCGGAGGGTACCGATGGCCAGAATCACAATGAGACGGGAAGCAATTTGCGCGTACACGATAATACATCGAGGAGCTTGCATTCGATGGCGTAGAGATACTCGAGTTACTCGATATTTGATGATTTCTTCTGGAGGCTCGACCAACGAGTCCCGTTTATCGAAATTTAAGGTGGTATTCAATTTGAACTTTGCGATTTCGTGGTGGGAATTCGATATTTAGCTGCTGGGCATAAATTTTGTCACTTCCGTGCGGGCTTTGGCGCTCAACGAGTGGAAGGATGAAATGGCATCGTGAAATGCAATTGTATAGGATAAATGTTTTCTTTTCATCGTCGAAGCAACCTCACGGATTGTATTGTGCCATGCTACGCGCGTTAGGTGTATTATACTTTTACGTCACGAAAGAATATTCGTATTTGCTGTACATCTTATTTTCACCCGTGTATAGGGTAGCCTACGCGGCACGTGATTCTCGTTAACGTCGCCCCTGGGACACGCGAAGCCCTCTCCGTTATTCATTTAACTTAATTAATTATTATATTTTACATTATCGTCGCTTCGAGCGTCGCGAATACCTCGGCTTCAATTTTACGTCGTAAGCCGCACGACTCGCGATCGGATTGTGCAATTAATCGATCGGCAGGAAAAAAGGAATTACCCTACTTCTCCGTTCCGAGAAATTTTCGCGGTCGACTGATAAGGAAATTAATCGGGAATTCCAACTATCGCGTTTTAATCGATCGAAGTAACGATCCATAGGAATTCTCGGTGGGGATCGATCGATCAAGCGACGCGGGCGTAATTGTTACAAAGGCGACTCCGAATCGTGCCACGTGACTAGAGTTTGTTTTCTAACAAAATATCTTTTTATCGGATGGCTTTACTTCGTTTCTCGCGTAGTTTCGCACCGAGTGCTGGAGTTTTATGTTTTCAATATCATTCGCGAAATGTGTCGATCTTGTATGTATCCGCACATACGTCACGGACGTCGATCCTAGTTCCATCCAGCGGAGCTTCTCGATGCCCAGTCCGGCAATCGTGATTTCGTTTACAAGTAACATCGAATCTTTATGAACGTTCGATAATCGCGCGTCGAGGCGATTTCGGTGATCCCGCGACTAAAACCTAAACGATTTAGTTAAACTTGTTAGAGCCGGCTTCAGTAACGACAGTTGAACGTTATTCTTCCGATAAATCGTAATCGTCAGTTTAAACTGCAGTCTATCGGTATAAAACTGATAAATAACATTTATTCGACATATCGTATCTAACTGATAACTAAGAGACCGAATTTGAGAAAATTTAAATTACCCACGTCGTTCGTCGAAGCATCGAGGAACTGGCAATTTTGAGTCGAATTAACGGTTTCGGCCATCAGTCTTGCCATCGATTCTTTGTCGATCATCCCGATAGGATTATACTAAACCGCGCGTCCACCGACGCATCGTTATCGTGGAAAAGAGAGCGGGAAACACGAACGATCGAGTAATCGATTCGAATTCCGTCGAACGCGAACCCTTTCGACGCGACAATCCATTCTCTCGATTACTCGAACGATAGGTACGAATTTACCATTACCGCACCCTCCGCGGTTACATATATTTCCATACACTTTCCAAGTAACGAAACTGGGGAAATCACGCGACGCGCGCAAATACGACGAGACGCGTCCGCCCGAGAGGGCGCCGAGAGCTTCCGTGGAATATTTCGCGCGCATTTCGAAATTCATTGTTCATCGGATTCCTCGAACCTGGTCCTCCTCCGTCCTTGGTTACCGAAACAATCTGGATGACTGTCTCGCTCCCCCGATCGTCCAGATCGTCGATCTTAATTATGTGCACCACGGATCGATCGTCCCGGTCTGTTACCACTCGTAATCGTGCTGATGGAAGGGATTGGTGCATGGTTGTTGAGCGTGTAGATGGGTCACTATCGGCGGTGGTTTCACGAGGTCGTACTCCCTACTCACCACTTCATTGTAAATCTGTCGAAAAGGGGGAGGGTGTGGATAGAGTTTATTATTTATTTATCGCGCTCTGCTCGACTTTGCGAGAGAGTCGTTTGCGGAACGGGAAAATAGATTTGATGGTGGACACAGATAGGACGTTCTTGTTCAGAGAGTATAGCCTTCGGTAGAAGTAATCGCGAAGAGAGAAAAAAAAAGAGATAGACCGGGAGAGTTCTGATTAAAGTCACTTTCGCTCTTTTCGTTTTTCGTAAAACGTAGGAACGTCTTCCTGGCGGACGTTTTAATTAGAATGGTTTTACTAAACCTGGAAGCTCCTACGGATATACTCGTCCTCTCCTTTGCCAGTCATACCGTAATTATATCCACCTCCGCCGCCGCCTCCGCCGTTCAAAAATGGATTCGTCGGGTTGGCAGGACCTGGAGCAGTGCCAGAAACGAGTATCCCCGTGAGTCGCGATTTTAATTAAGTACCGCTGAGCATTTAATTGCGATCGATAGTGACAACGGTGAAAATTACGAGCGATTCGGATTATCCGACGGTAACGTACGTAACGTGCCAAACTAATTACCGCCGGTAATTAATTTGTCGGCGCCTTACGCGTCTTTCTTTTTCATCTACCACCTCTCTCTGTGTTTATCTGTACATTCTCCTACGTCATTTAAGCAATATCTCTTTGATTTATCGTTTCAAAATTAAGGTGCGTCGCTTTCTATAGTCTCTCTGGTGTAGTATAGGGCTAAAAGGGCGATAATTAAAGCGAAGAAAATATGACAATTTTTCCCAATCAAACTCTTTGAATCGCGCACGAAAAGGAATTTACCGCGACACCATAAATACTCCAAACGAACAAAACCTCGTGCCGCGTGCAGACGCGTAACAAACACCGTATTGCAACTCCGTCGCAAATCCGTTAATAACGTCTGTGAGAATGCACAATCCCAACTAGTCTATCGGTGCGTCGTGTCGCGTGATATGCGCGTACGTTACGCGTCTGTAGCCGTCCTTAATTTTTCTACCCGACAAAAATCAAATCGGCATCGAGCTCACCTCCGTTAGCGCCGGGTACATTCAGGTTACCCCCCGTGGTTTGATAAGTAGCGCCGTAGCCCGAATCCTGATTGGCCAGCTCGTGCAAACGGGTAGAACTGAGCGCCCTCGGTATAGCGTTGCTCGGCACACCGTGCGGCGCTAAGTGCGTTGCCTCCGCCACCTGGTGCGGATCCTCCGTTTGTGGCAAGTCGGAGACGAATCCTGTGTCCTTCCTGTAGAAATTGATGAAAACGAAGCCCAGCAGAACGAGGCCGCAGACAAGGCCGTAGCCTCGGAACGTCGCCGTCGTACCTGCGTGTTAAATTACCGGTACCGTGAACTCGGGTTTCCGAAAAAAAAAAAAATCTATCCGGGGAAGCACCTAATCGCACGGAAGTCTCACCGTAAGCATAGACGAACATGCCACCTATCACGGCGCCGCATCCCCGTCCCAGACCATGATGAATACCCTGAAGGACTCCCTGCGCGCTGGAGCGCAACTGCAGGGGCGTATTGTGAGCGATGTAGCTGCAACACGCTGCCCAGACGGCCGCGTGCGTTATTCCTTGAATGAATTCAAAGGGCAAAACCCACCACGGATTCTTTATCCAGGATATGTACAAGAATCGAAGGACGTTTCCTCCCAATCCCAGGCACAATACCTAGAATCAACGTGAATCGAGCATAAACGTGAACCAAGCGAATGTGCAAAAAGCTATCGAACGAGACGAGAGATCGTAAGATATATAGCTTCCGAGGTCTCCTCTCGCCAAGTCTCTCTTAAGTATACGGCATTTCGCACTTACTTGACGGAGGGTGCGTCGCTGAAAACCGAAATCTGCCTAACATTCGTGCGCACGGAAAGCTACACCTCGGATAGGTACGAAGGACTATTCCAAGGATAATAATTAGGATCGAAATACCTTCACGTGGCCCATCTGACGGATAAGCTTGAAGCTGAAGAAATAAGCGAATATCTCGGAGATGTGATTGATGACGGAAGCGACGCCGAAGAGGGTCGGCGTGCCGCCGTAATCCTGAAGGTGCCAGAAGAGGAAGGTGAAGATTAAACCGATACCGAAGCCCATGAACCATGCCACGAAGAGGAAGGACGCGCACTTGAGGTCCTTGAATTGCTTCAGCACCGTCACCCACTCGGGTATCTCCCTCGTCGTTTGAGCGAACATTTTCGTCTGTGCGCGCGAAGGAATGATTTTGCAATCATCGGCGAGGTAAACGACGTTTGATCTACGGCGAAGAAAGCTGGGACACGTACCTTGCCCTCCGGGGGCTGTGGCTTTGGATTTACCGCTGTCGACGAATCCTGAAGACTGGGTAGGTTCAACTGCTGGGACAGTTGACTCTGTAGTTGTTCCTCTCTCGTCGGCTCCGCCGGAGGCTTGTCCAGTTCCTGCAGCGAAGGAAAATTGTAGTATCCGGTATAAGAAAATATCGTTTCACGGGCGATTCGTTATCGCGAGTGTCTAATATCCTTTCCCGAACGAACTCACCGGCTCGGAAACGATGAAATCGTACTTGAAGTTGATCTGCGTCGCCGTCATCAGCGCTGCGCCCATGAGGACGCTGAAGATCGCGAAGCAAATCGTATAATTCTTCTCCCTCACATCCGGTCTGCAAGGATGATCCGGAAAGGCGGTACTGTGATCAAGGGCGATCCCCACGAAGAACATGGCTAATCCCCATCCCAAACTTCCAAACATACGCTGATGACCGTACCTACGATGTTTGAAAGAACCTCGAGTTTCGAAGATATCCTTGTCGGATAAAACGATCTAACGAAAGCATTACCTGTCGGCATCCTCGCCGAGCAGCGTGATTACGGCCGAATCCGCCAGAGTGATCGCCGGTGCTGAAAAAAACTCGCCGACTATCACCAGCAGCAGCAGGAGGAAAAAGGTTTTTTGAATGTCCTAGAATCACAGTTGCTGGTTACGTCGCGGTACCTCGGTCGAAGGGATTAAATGCGATCGCGTTGCATCGATGGAAACTGAAACGACCGATTTTCCGCGATCGGATTTAACGTAAAAAAAAAAGAAAAGAAACGAGTGGATACGTATAAACGTCGAAGAGACGCTTACCGGTAATCTGTAGACAATCGAGCTGAAGAGAGGTTTCACCCATCCTTTGTTTTCCTTCGGATCGTAATTAGCGGCGTACATGACCGAGAGGGGACTCTGTCCAGCCGACGAGTGGAACGGATGGACGAACGTGATACTTCGACGAGATCTGACGAGAGGTACGTCGACGTCTTGCTCGTCCTCTTCCCCGTAATCGTCGTCGATCTCCTCGTCTTCCTCCTCCTCGAGGAACATTAATTTCCTCAAACTCTTCATCGTGGACCATCGTTGCTGAGAGAAGAGCGAGTCGGTGTTCCGCGCCACCTCGTTCGCGGGATCGATGTCCCTCTTAACCATGACTTTCTTCGGGGTTGGTTTCGCCGGTGTCTTCGTGCGCGTGTACGCCTTCTTCGGCGGTTTTCCGTCGTCCAGTGGTTCGTTCTGCGATTAAAGAGCACGGAGTTGTACTTCGAAATGGATTCATGGTTATGAAAGTGTTCCAAGTCTTATTAGTTTTTCGATTCTTTCTTATCACGTTATTCGATTTTAAAGAATCTAGACGCAGAATAACGGATAAACTCAGTTTTGTTTATTTTTTACATGGACCACTTTCATAATCGTGGGTACAGTTGTTTAACACTGGGTAAACGGACAATTCTGTCAATATGCGTCAATTTGACTACATAGAGTACAACAGATAGAGAACTTCAAAATTAGGAAGCTTTGAAGAAGATGAATTTTGATATACATTTGTCTCGTCAAACGGATGAAAGTCAGTAAAAGAGGTAGAAGAAAAATGTGAACGATTTCTGCAATTTTCCTCGTAAATTTCGAATGCATCAAAATGACGCGTCCCGCAAATCTAGTGTTAACGAAAACTCGTATCCGAGGATCGGGTACTTACATTGAGGAAACGCTTGTACTCCAGTATATCGGCTGGACGATTCTTCCTCTGCAGAGTTTCAAAGTCGATGGTCTTGGCAGCCGTGTCGTCCGTACTTTCCTCGAATACCAATTGCTTGTACTTGAGGTCCTCCACGTTACTTTCTTCGCTCGCCGCCGCTTGCCTTCGGACTCTGTTGTTATTGAGATCGTAAGAATTGCGATTCTCGCCGTCGTATCCCTGAATATCGTTTCGCTCGAGATCGTAGGACGACGTGCCGGTGTGCCTTCGTAGATTCGGTTTAGCTCCCGAATCGGGGACGCCGTCGTCCCTTCGCAATCTCTCGAAAACAACGTTCTCCGCGACTTCCAAACACTCGTCGCCGTTCGAACGTCGAGGATAATCGTCGAGATTCAGCGATCTCTTGACGATCCTCAGTCCGGGACTCGAGGCTTGCAAGTAGAACGAACCATTTTGCCAGACCATACAGGACGTGGCTGGCGGCTGGATGAATCCCAGTGGCAGAGTAAAGATGATCCAAAAGGTTAGAGAGGCTAGAAGAATCACTTTACCTTTCTGCCACCTGCGGAGGAAAAAGAGACGAATGGCTCGTGGTAAATTCTTGAAACCTCGCCAAGTATATCAAAATTCGGAAGAAGATGAATCGAGGAATACAGAACACAGCTCGTTTGACTTAACCTCGAATCGAGCTTATCGTTAGCGTTAAAGGGGACGTTACGAGATACCCCTAAGCATTCCCTTTGTAAAAGCAAACCCAAAAAAATTTCATTCGAATAACCGCGTGACGGAACCGTAATCGACCACAATCAAATCGAAACCCTGAGCCCGACGAAGGAAACCAGCAGCTCACCTGTCAGCCAACGATCCCCAGAAAGGAGCGCTGAGGAACTCTATCAGAGGCCTAATTCCCACCAGCAGTCCACACTGGCCGCCGTTCATGCCCATTTGCTTGAAGTACACTCCCATAAGGGGGAAGAGGGATCCGAAGGCCGAGTAGAAGAAGAAGTAAAAGGTCTTGACCGTCAACAGTTCCTGATCGACGGCACCGAAGAGATACTCGATGACGTCGCTCTTACCTCGAATCTTGTGGGTCGCCTCCTTCGGCTGAGGATACAAGGTGGGATCGACCTCACCCTGGGCCTGAGGATCCACCATGGGCCTGGCGCCGGGCACCTGGGGTAGCGCCCTGGCCCCTGCCTGTCCCGCTCCACCATCCGGCGCCCCATAATCGTAATCCTCGTGACCATAATTCTGCATGACTTCGGCCGAGGGCTCCTGTCCCCCGTTTTACCTCTTCCGCCGCTGTTATCGACAAAAGCGTAGCTAAGCGAAACTGGGCCGAGAGCGTCAACTGGCACGGGAGCAACGCTGATCGGTGGACGTCGACGATCGTCGTTAGCACCCCGTCGCCGAGTTCACCCGGTCCTCCCGAGGACGATTCCGTAACCGTTTCTTCCCTGAACGACTTCTACGCGAGGAAGTCCGTGTACGCGAGCCACCAGCGTCAATCCCTTCGGACGAGTGTCAAATCGATGGCAAACCGTGTGGCACCTTTTGCCAGCGAAATCGATAGTCCTTGCAGTGCGCCCGCGCAACTCGCACACCCCCTCGCGAACTCCACCGGGTCGACGAGGAACTCAGCTGCGGCCTGCCAGATCGACGCGCACGAATTCTCCCTTTCGTCCCTTTCTTTCCGCGAAACGTACCTCGTCTTCTTCCACCGCCCGTCCCTTTCTCCCACGCCCACGCTCTCGATCATCCTTGTTCCGTGATTCTTGCGCTCTCGACCGACGCGAGCAATTCCGATGGATCGTAAACAGCCGCCACTGACGGCAGATCATGAGGCTCCCGTTTGGCCGTTTCGTAGCACGCGTGGGATAGGATTTATTTTCGATTTCGAATGATTTTTCGTTCATCAGGGATATTGGAAAGGGAGTTTATTGGAAGTTGCTGTTGTAACGTTACGCTTCCCAAAATTCAAAGGGGGATGGAAGGTGGGACAAGGGAAAGAAGGATATTGGAGATACGAGGGGAAAGATTGATTCGTTCGGAAACTTTTCTAACGCGTCTTTATCTAGATTCTTTTATGCCAGTACAAAAGTCATCGTTACGCGAGATTGGTAAAGGAATCGAAAAGCAATTTAGGGGTGGAGCAAGGTTTCGATTCTCGAACGGATGTTGTCGAGTGCGATGCGGAGATAGAGACAGAAAGATAAGATATTCCTAAAAATCTGAATAAGAATCTCTTTATGTGTATACCCAGGATCGAAGTTCATAATTTTTGGATTTTTAAACTTTGAACTTTATCCTCGGTCGATGTACTTTCGTTACTCGAGTTACTAGATGATTTCGTTTGGCAAAAACAGGAAATTTCGCTGTGGAATCCAAGCGCGTTATCGAGCAGCCGTGAAGTACTTTCCAGCTGTAACGTGTGTGTGTAGGGAAACCTTTATTATGCTGCCAGCGACCCTGTGTCGGATGTCGGAAACCTTGACCCGCAAACTTAACACCCCCTCTTCTGTTCAAAGAAATCAAAAATGCATTGATTACTTCAGCGGCTAATTAACCCGAAAGCATTTAAATTTGGAAGAGGATTACTAAAAGAAGTACTCGCGGGTCTGTTGAAAAATTAAATTTGACAATTTACTCGTGAGCGCGACTCTTCGCGGAAAATTTTTTTCGGCCATCCAACGCGACAACGTGGAAGTTGAAAGAGATCGCGCACCAAACAACAATGACCGCAATGTTTTCGGTAAAAAGATTCGGTCTCGTTATCAGCGATACTCCTCTTCACTTTGTTGCATTACTCCTTCTGACGTCGGAAGCTAGTGTACACATTACCCGCGAGAGATTCGCGGATTGACCTCTCGATATGCGTGTCAGTTGATGTTACATAGGCGGCGTGAGGCCAATATAATTATTGACGTTGAATTAATTGGACCCGAAAAAAAACAAGAGTTATATTCGTGGAAAGTTTCCATGGGTGGGGTCGAGGTTTAATTGAAAAATGAAATAAATCGTCGCCTCGTGGCTATCAGGTTAATCGTGCGCTTAACCCGTTTGGTACTCTACTTATGTCGCGTCGAAACCCGGTGTACGCGTACCATTGCGAACTGTTATCTGAGTAATTAGTAAATGCGCGTAATTACTCATTCTTCCCGGTAATGCGTTTGCCAACGTTGGACGATGGGTATGTACGTGGAAAATATTGTTTACGAAAAGAATGTTTATCCCGTTCTATAAAATGACGCAACCGTCGTCGAAATTACGTGCGAAATCGACTTACGCGTCTACGATCCAAGGAACGATGACAGAATTGTGCGAGAACAATTCTTTAAAGGTCGTCGCCTATGCTAGAACGCAATTCGTCATCGCGAATGCGATATCAATGCATCGCGCATGTAACGTCCATTATCACGAACACGGCACGTGTGCGTGACTGCCACCCGCAATCACTCCTATGCACTCTCTGTTCATGACATTGAGATTCTCAGTCGCAATCGTTATTTAATTGAGATTTTTTTCATCCTAGGTTCAAGTACGCGAAATAATTAACCCTCGAACCGTAAATGTCAATGAAACGAGTGAACGAAGAATCGCAGCAAAATGAAACTGCTGGACAGTCGTAGGGTCCTCGGAATCCCAACGCGTAATTACGAATTCTATTCACAGGTGAAATCCGATAGTATCGATCGATTTGTTATGCCAGGGATTTTAAGGAACGATCCCATTAACCAACGATCAAGAATGATCCTTATAGTTCCTTGAACACAGCGATGAACCACGGAACTCTGTAAAATATCAAGCGACAAGGTCTTGTCTCGGGCCAAGTACAAGTACGCGAGACTAGACCTTGTACCTTTTCAGGAAAGAACGAACAGGGGTTTTCGAGGTGGTCAAACTGTATTAAAAAATGAATTTTTCTAATATCAATCATATAATAACAAAGGCGGAAACTCGCTGACACGATTAATCGTTATCGTCTCTAATAAAAATTTCAAGTAAAACCTCCTATTCTCACCGAGCGGTTGCGACGCAAATCGACTTAACCTTCCTACAAAAGTTGAAGCATGAAATATACGGAGAAAGCATTGGGAGAGCGCGCACTTTGTCTGGATGCTTGACTCCAACGCAATGATTGCACGCTCTGCGATTTTAATGACTCGCCAAATATACAGTAGTGCGTGATAAAATCAGAATAATCTGGTTCGTTCCCGTTCGACAATGATAACAATTAAAGCTGAAAGTTAAAACGTCTCTTTCCTGGTAGATAAATTAGAAGTTTCACTCAAAAGGGGTACACGCGTTGACTGTTCAAGTGGCGAGCTGTTTGTTAATGAAATTACAGGGCAATACGTAAAATCGATATAATTAGTTTAATTTTCAATCCTTTGCGAACTACGAACGAACATTTACGTCATACCTGAGCTGGCTTGCCATAGTACTAACATACATACGTGTACGTTTTGAATTTTACGCTAAAGTAGTACGGGCGTTAATTAAACACGCTCCAGGTGGGCCGCTAGGTACTACGGGAAACTCGCTGCTCAGAGGGTTGTAAAATCGTTATACTAATTTCACACTGTACCGTATTCGGTGCACTTTGTATTATCGCTACCCTAACTCTGGATCGAACAATAGGTATACTTACTTTTCGTCAATAAAACAAACTTCCCATAAAGTCACTAACATTTAGCATCGAAACTATTAATTAACCGTCTAGTGCACGAATTAAATACACGGGGAATCGTATACTAACATTTACAGTTTGTCTTCCCAACTGGGAACATTATCTGATAGAGGGTTAACGCCCTATCTGCGGGAAGGGTATTGATACTCTTAATGAAGCCGTGACGCGCAAATAATGTGTTAATTCGCGAAGTATACGAGTATCCGAGAACCTAACTATACGCACAAGAAAGTGCGCTTTCGTACGCTGAAGAGGGTAGGTGTTCGAATTTCATTTTACTCCGCAGCATTAGAAACGCGTGTCTCGCTCGCGCCAATTTCATCAGGAAATATTACCACATACGATTTGCCTCCTCTCTTTATCATTTCGATCAGCGGTCAAGCCACTGACCGTAGAACGACGTAACTTTTTGTTTACAAACTCGCGTATCCTCGATGATGTAACTTGTAACTCGACTTCGAGTTTCCTTCGGTGTGATTAGCGCTGACCAGAAAGCTTCGTTACTCCCTCGGTCAATTAGTTATTGACGTTTATGCGGAGAAAAAATGAACGAGCCGTCCAAGGTATTAACAATTTTATTCCTCAGACCGATGCGATATCGCTACGCGTATCACTGACCTCTCGTGATACAATGCGTAACAGAAACTTGTTAGCCATTGAAAGTTTCTCGAAGCGATAAAATTAACATGGAATTGTACGAGGCACGGACTCAGCTGTAGCTTCGTACCGTACACAGGGAATATGTATTGGAGGCGTTCGAAGAAGAAGGCGAAGGAATTTTTGTATATAAAATAAATAATAGCTTTATTCAGTCGTTACGCTACGGTATATGAGCTACGTTAAATTAAATATAATTATGTACAAAACCCATGTTAAGGTTATCCCCCCCGCCCCACCCCGCCCTCCCCCGCCGCCCTTCCTCAATTCTTCGGTCGAGCGTCATGTATCTTGGTGTCTAGTTCTTAGCGTTTAAGATGACCTTTGGTATAAGATCCATACGGGACTGGCCCTGGAACACCGACGCCGACGTCGAGGACGGTGCTGGCTTCGGGGGTCCTTGGAACATGCAGGTTTTCGCCGTTTTCAACAAACGACCGTTGTTCGCCGTTCGCCAGTAAACGGTGCGAACGGCTTGCTTGCCAGCGACGTAACTCACGGAACCACCGATCAGCATCTGTCAAAAGAAAGAAATAGCGTGGCTGTCAGAAATCGTGTTGCGCATTTGTGCCTTTTGGTGACACAGTAGGGTAACAAAGTTCGTATAAATCGGGATGATTGAGAAGCGTCAAAGTGCGCTGTTTAAAATGATGAATTGTAGAAACACAATTTCAAAATGATGAGAATTCACTTGTTGAACTACGGAAAAAAGTTTGGACGAGTACGGGTAGGGTTTGTACACGAAAGTAATTTAATTGCCACATAAAGGAGAAATAATTTAACCTAAAGGAGAATAATTGGACATAAAGAGAAATAATTTAACCTAAAGGAGAATAATTGGACATAAAGGAGAAATAATTGAACGTAAAGGAGAATAATTGAAATCGAACGAATTCGAGAGAACTCGTGTGCTTACCTTTGCGTTATCGAGTATACTGCAGGTACTGACTAGATCGTCAAAATATAACTGTCAAGTTATATTTCGTGGTGTAGAGAGAAAGAGTCGACGAGGTGTTTTCCTCTACTTCATTCAGAATCGTACAAGACGAAGAGTCGAACTGAAGACCAGGCGTTCTGCGTGGATAATTTATAGGATAAATTCTGCGTCATACGTCGTGCCGATAAGAAATCGTTCACGTCATTCACTATGATCGCTGACTTCCCGTGTAGTACGGCGGTGGTGGGAAAATTCTTTTAAAAATGTGCGAACGGCGATCGAGATAAGCGCAGGCGTGTGAGTGCCACGGCTAAGTACCTTACCTCCCCGGGACGCGATGCATCTTTATCGACTTTATACGTGTTTTTCGATAAACAAGTAGCAGCGGGATGCGTTTTTTTCGAGCGAACCAAAACAACACGGGGACCGTGCGGATTTCGGAAAAATTGTCCTTTTTTAGCAATCGTGGTTTTGAATTAGCGTGAGAGGTGTATGAGCGAGTAAATGAGAATAAAAAAAAACTACGACGCAATAGAGATCGGTGCGATTGCTTTCTTTGTTACTTGAGCTTAAACGAAATTATTTGGTTCGAGGTAAAGATAAAATAAAGACTTATCGGTTTTATACGTGTGCATAATAAGCTATAAATTAAATGTCACGCGAATCGTAGTGCTAAGACGATACACACCCATTATCCGCACTTTGTCAAACGCGATACGCGTTGACTTCTTAATTTTCCCCAGTATGGGGAAACGATAAGCATGAGAAGCATGATTTTTCTCGGGGCAGAAAACAATAGGTTAAAGCTCACGTCTCGTTCCCTGTACTTTGTCTCTGACGACAACCGTTATTATTTATTTACATTGAGAGATGTTTAGACACGTCACGCGAATACTCTCCGAAGATTCTCGATCGCATTCTCACGAACACGCTGCGAAAGAAGATACGCGGAATACGTAATCGCTGTCTGCAATCGTGTCTGCACGGAGATGGCACGAGCCATTTCCGTGCGTGTAGTACGTGTAATTGCGCGACAGAGCCCCGTGAAACTCGTCAAACAAAGAAATTTCTAAAATTATCTCACGGTACGATGTCAACGATGGTACTTACTCACAAAGAGATTGAGGAAAATCGAAACACGTTCCAAAGTCATGTAAACGAGTAACGAGCTATTTTTAATTTCACTTCCGTCGATTTGCATTGTCTACGTTGGTCTCCGATGGTAAGTATTTTACGAACGAACGAGGAGAAATTGAAAGATCATTTAAACGAGTAACGAGCTATTTTTAATTTCATTTCCGTCGGTTTTCATTGTCTAAGTTGGATCAAGAGTGGCTCGGATTAACGGTAGAAACGTGTGTGACGTAACCCGAGTCAAGTGGCTGGGATGTACAGAAGTCCGTATCGAGCCGTGTAGATCGATATCGATCGATTACTCAGCGTAATTTAAAGATATATTTAATTATAGACTTTTGCCTTTTGCTGTTGCCATACAAAAAGTTTACACGTATCGATTCGAATGTTTCAATTGCCACACGTAATTTTTCGCTAATTCGTTGTTTCAAGTACCGCGTAATAATAATATTTTTGTAATGAGTTTTGAGCTTGAATATGGATTTAAATGTGTCGTTCTAGCTCGCGTAATAGAATATTTTTATCCGTTTTATTTTCGATTCTTATCGTCTCGGTCGTATGAGAATAATCGATAACGTGGGTCGAAAAGAAATTAGGAGCACCGTATCTCGTGAATAAGGCGAATTTTTTTTTAAGCCTTTTTATCTCAAGGAACATGCGCCTCGCGTGGTGCGAAAGTTCCACTTGCCGATCGATGGAAAATTTGTTCGGATGCCATGATCGCCGATCGGGAATGAGTTCATCGGGGGCGTGCCGCACCCGACGTAATTCCAAAACAACAAGTGAAATTCGTCCTGACATTTGGATAAAACGCAAAACGTTCGCGAGTGTCAGTCCACGCACACACGCGGGGGACGTGCGATTCACGTGAAACTTTCGTGGTATCACGGAGGAACGCGAGAAATCGTCGTGATCGCGGTAGATCACTGATCACGATAAGAAATCCCACTGCGAACTTCAGATCGCGAAATTGCAGGCACGTATCTGCAACGGTACGATAGATAACGGATTAAACAAAAAAATTCGAAGAATAATATTTTCGAGTTTTATTGTCTGCGCCAAGAGTAATCATTTTTGTGGGGCAGATTCTTGCAAGGTCGAAGAGGAATCAAATATTTGTGTGAACGATATAGGTAATTGTTTTTTTTCCAAAGTCAAATACGCGTTTTTAATGGACAGCGTACATGCGTGAAGGTAACAATAAAACTTTAAATTTGAGTCAAACGGAGCTGTTAATACACGCGTGGAAAGGAAATTCGGCTAAAGCAATACTAAATTGAGAGGAATGAAATTGTCAGAAATTTTTCTTCGGGGTGACATTCCATTGCGGTACGATCCTAAAGATCCTAAAGCCGGTGTCTACCGGATGGTGTGTTTCAACGTTTCGTATCTTCGTTGGGGGGCATGGTCCCTTTCGGTTATCTGGCGATAAATTTATCATTCGCTGCTATCGCGCGACACGTATTGTAATTTAATTGAAGGAATTCCGGATAGGACAGAATTGAGAAACATCCCAAAGTTCGGAACGTTAATTGGAACACATGGCAATTTCTTATGCCGGAAATTGAGCAATGAAATTAATTCAAGAGTACAAAGTATCGATAGAATCCAATCGAATTTGGTTTGTAATTCAATTATCCATGATATAAACAAAATTCAGATTTTACGTGTTTTTCGTACAGTCGTCCACTGGAAATATTTATTTGTAAAGGCTGTAGATCGAGATATATTTAATTAACAAAACGGGGAAAAAAGGAAAGTTTAGCAAAGGAACGTGTAATGTAATCATTCGTTTTGTGCTCTGCCGTCGCGTTAATCAACGCTAGCCAGCCATTACAAAATGATAAGGTCATAATTTTAAATGCAGGGTATCATAGCTATCGGCAGCTACCGACCATCTAACGGCTCCCACCAAAGGTACAAAAGTACACCGTGTGTGATAACGAAGCG
The DNA here is from genome assembly GCA_933228935.1 of Pemphredon lugubris. Lineage (NCBI taxonomy): Eukaryota > Metazoa > Arthropoda > Insecta > Hymenoptera > Crabronidae > Pemphredon > Pemphredon lugubris. The sequence continues at coordinate 51,374,923 of OW121817.1, read as the reverse complement.
ATCCGTGTACTCGTAAAGCGCGCGCGTGTCTGCGGACCACTAAGGCGATTTATCTTTCGAACAAACACGTCTACGTTTTGTTATCGACGATCCGTACGCGACACTCCTGCATTACCAAAACACATCGAGGAGAAACGGCAGACACGCTTCCATCGTGTTTCGCTTGAATCACTGGAATACCACTGGTGCCGTAGAGTCTGCTACCGTAACGGGCGGTCTTATCGCCGTCGACCCTCTTATCGCGTTTAATAGCACAAAAATTATCCCGCTGATACTCAATATCATCGGGGTCCTCGCGTTTCCGTAACTTAAACTTATTTTCAGTTTCCGAAGGATACCGAAGAGGGAAAAAGAAATACCAAGGAGTTGGAGCGATTAAACGTTTATTCCTCTTGTCACTGTTCCTGATACGTGAGAAATTTCTGTTTGAGCACCTTCCTTAGTTCTCGACTTCTTTGTAATCCTCGATCAGAGTTGCGACGTTGTCGCGGGCGTCCTGAAAAACAACTTCTTCCATTCCTTCCCCTACGTAATGGTGAATAAACGCTCTCTTCTGATACATCAAATCGAAGTTACGAGCGAGCTTCGACCAGGCCTGCCCGATAGCAGTGTTGTTGTTCGCCATTACCACCGATCTGGTTGACATTGCCAAGTCTCCACCCGGCACCGTCGTAGTTGGCTGATAATTAATTCCCACCTACAGTTATAATAGTGGGAACTGATTCGGGGCGTTGTAATTAGTGTGCTGAAAGTTCGCAATGCTCGTTATCCAGTTATCGAGATCGATTACAATGGAAGATACGCATTAACTTCCCCCTCTTCGTAGACGCAACAGGTGTTTAGGGGTGATTCCAAAGTGGAAACAAAGATAAATATAACTGTTTAATCTAAATCGGTGTTTACGGTGTAATCTGTCAGAGTTATATAAATTTGTATGTCTCGTACCCGTAGCCAATACCGTCTACTCAAGTTTCAGAAATTTTTGTAAGCTTCTTACGCGACTGAAACTGAAAACTATTAAATTGAATCGAAATGGTAACTTACCAAGTATAGAAAATGATGTTCACTTAATGTTAATTACTAGATCAGTTTGGCTACTCGTACTATTATAGCGTGGTTGGTGCGCACAGTTTTTCAAATGTCCCAGAAAATACACGATTCTACAGTTAAGATAATGATTCGTAGAGAAATACTCAGTTATACCTTAAAGCCAGCCGGACTCCAGTCCACAAATCGTATGGATTTTTTACCCTTGAGAGATGCGATCGACCTATTAACGTCATTCGGGTTAACATCCCCGCGATAGAGCAAACAACAACTCATATACGCTCCCATCCGTGGATCGCATTTCACCATTTGATTGGCAGGCTCAAAACACTCGTACGTGATCTGCTGAGTCGACATTTCGGAATACATCGCTTTTTCAGGACTAATTACTGGTGCGTAGGTGATTAATGGAAAATGGATTCGTGGATATGGTACGAGATTCGTTTGCAGTTCTTCCAAACCTAAATTCACGGCTCCCTCGAATCTCATCGAAGCCGTTACACCCGACACGACTTGCGCTTCTAATCGATTCAGATTCGTGTAAGTCGGGCTATCCACGTTCAAATTTCTGAATAAACCATTTCTTTGTCTGAACTTAATTGATCGTGAAATTTTCAAGTTCCACGATTCGAAAATTCATTCTCATTCGTACCTGCCACAGATATCGTACAGAGCCTCGTTGTCAATTAGAAAACAGCAATCCTCGTAATCTAAAGTTCCATGCGTAGTCAAGACCGCGTTGTAAGGCTCGACGATCGCAGTGGAAATATTGGGTGCCGGATAAATACCGAAATCTAGTTTAATCATTTTCGGATAATCCCTCGAGAGATGTTCGAGAAGTAACGTTGCGAATCCACTCCCTGTACCACCGCCGAACGATCTGTAAAGGGAGTAACCCGGTGACGCTCGATCGATCAATCAAAATTATACCTACGTTTAACAAATAACAGATCGCAGTATAAATAACGTATCCGTTCCACGAAAGAAAAAGTGTATTGCCTGAAAATAATAAAACCGCTTAATCTCGAACATCCTTCGCAAGCTAGACGAACGCGGTCTAGAACGAGATCTATCGCTTCTTGACCGATCGAGTAATAGCCCCTGGCGAAATTATTCGACGCGTCTTCCTTTCCGGAAATCAGCGATTGCGGTGCAAAGAGATTCCTGTAGGTCCCCGTTCTGACCTCGTCGATCACCGTGGGCTCTAGATCGCACATTATCGTGCGCGGAGTCAAATTCCCTCCCTAAAAGAAAAGCGTGTCTTGGTTTTCTTTTGAAATCAGTCCGAAGTGACTATTGGATAGATACAATGTACCGGCCCACTTACTTGCGATGGCGCGAAGAACGTGCAATAAGACTCATCCGATGATCGATAGTTTCTACAAATAAAACCGTCGGGCCCGACTCCGTGTTCCAAGCAAAATAATTCCCAGCAAGCATTCGCTACTTGCACTCCAGCTTGTCCTACGAATAGCGTCAATATTTCACCGGTGTTGGTCATTTTGCATAACCTTATTATTAGTGAAGATTGATACGAGAATTTTGATTCACTGCAGACCGAAAAATATGTTTTATGTCACGTCATGTCGTCGAAGAGCGGTGTGCTCGCAATCATGCCGAGTTTCGAGGTTTTTTTTCTTATTTTTTACGATTCATATTGTACATCTGTCAGAATCGCTGGCATAGCGAATACCCTGAATATTCATTTATTACGGAGACAATCACCTAACGATGAGAACTAGCAGTGTGAAACGAGCTTTAAGATTGTTCGCATGAGTATTTATTCTAAATAGTATACAAATATAGAGATGGACATAACTTATGTTACGATTCGTGGGAAGTAATTAAATAACAAGACTAAAGGAAATTGGTCCCGTTGAATGAAATCAAAAACGTAAGCGATAGATTCCTGCAAAACCATTTGTGAACAGTTTGCAGGAATGCAAGTAGGGCGACATCTGGTGTCCTCGACGCGAACCTTCGCCCACTTTGAAAGCTCAGCCCGGCATCTTCAATTTCAAGACGATCCATCGGAATCCGATCTCAAATCCCGCGCAGCGATTAAATGAAGGTGAAAAGTGTTTTGTGTCGCGCGTGATCAATATCAGTGAATCCCTTATGTCGCGATACGAAGGAAACGGCGCAATTCTGAAGGGCTGCCTTCAGAACTTAGGCAAAATTGCTCGGCAAACGTCATCGCGGTGCCGGTCCGTAAGTGATTATTGCACTTTTCACGCGTTTAATTATTCATTACGCTTCTCCCGATAACACCACTTGGTAACAAAACATCCTCTAGTAATAATGTGATAGTAATCTAAGCGATGAGTACTTCGTTGCCTATTCTGCAATAATTTGATGTGATTTGGTGTCTAACGTGCGCCATGTTGGTTTTCTTAACGCGCTGGTTTGTCAACATTTCAAATCTCGCGTCCATCTTATATCTATCGAGGCAAACGCCAACAAACATTTAAAATTATGAGATGTATCGTTTCAAGGGCACATTTATTGGGGAACGTTACATGACACACAGTAAAGTCTTCGTAACTTCGCTATACACACGATACCCGCTATAAATATACGAATAGTTGTACTGGAATGGCAAACTTAAAAATAATTACACACACACACACTCGTATCTCTGCTTTACGGTACGACGAAACAGTGAGGTTCGTTATTAAAAAGTTTCACGCGTAAATAACCTAATAGTGAAAAGTCACCTTCTACTTCCGTCTAACCACAAATATCCGAATGGCAGTAGTTTTATCTGCAAAACGTACATGTGTACTTAACGTACAAGAGTGCAAATTTAGCACAGATATGAATACACATACAAATACGACTAAGATCCTGCGAGATTCGTTCTCGAATAAAATAAATACACGCTAAGCCATATTCGATTGATATGTATTTTGATCCCCATGAATGACGCGAAACAATGGTAATTAACTATCGGTTCTAGAAATTTAGAAACTGTACACTACGGTAACAACGTATTTTTACGTTTACAACAAGTCTATATTAAAAATTTGCAATATTTGCAAGCTTCGAACTCGTGTCCATATTTGTTAATTGGAAGTCGAATACGATGTTAGTTATTTTTAGTAACATTTTATATTAACTTTTGTACCGTTATAGTTATGTATCGCATTGCTGAGAGTACAAACATTGTTCCTCGATTCATTTTCATAGTTTCTTGGCGAGGAAGTTTTTGTGTCCATTGGGAGTGCTTTACGTCGACGTAAAGTCGAACCGGGGCATTTCAAGAGGTGTCAAGGGTGGAAAAGGCGCGAGGCGCAACGAATGCGCATCGTCCGATTTATTCTCGTCGTTTGTGCTCACAGATGTTGCTTGAAGCTGATCCGTGAGGTGTCTAATCTCTTCCTCTTTAGCTTCTAATTGACTTAATAAGTTACCGACTAAACATCGCAGTTGACAATTGACGGTTTTCAGCTCCTCAATAACCGTGTCGATATCTTTCGGATGCTTGAAGGCTTTGTCCTCGTTATTCGGTATTGTGATCAGGCTAAAAAGACTATCTTGTTCCTCGATAGTCCGGTAAATAGCTTGACGCAAAGAACCATCCGAATGCAATTCGGTGGTGTCCCCTTTTTCTAATTGCTTCGGAGCTTGTTTGTTGAGAATTTCCCGTTGTTGGGTTTCCAATGCCGCTTTGTAGTCTTCGTATTGCGCTTGTTTCATTCTATGACATAAATTATTCTTTGCGAAACACCTTTCTGCGGTACGTCTTAACGTTTAACGCTAGCAAGTCGTATTTACCTAACTACGGCGGCTTGTCTCTTGTGATAATCGCGTTGAAGCGCCAAGGATTCTAACGTAATAACCGAATGGATAGACTTAACTAGGGGAGGTGGATCTTGACTAGATGAGCTACAAGCGTGTAGATGAACAAAGTTGGACTCTATTTGCGCATGGGTCTCCCCAAAAAGACTGGCTACCGTTTCGTGACACTCAGCTGCTTCCTCGAACCTTCCTTCCCGCAACAGTGCCTCTGCTCTTCTTTGTTTCTCGTGTGCCTTAGGGCAAAACATATCTCGTTGAAACATTTGAGGACAATTAAATCATGAGTCACGAATGAATAATAATTTTCTCAAAAATACTCGTGGAGAATAATATACCGATGAGATCCATCAATGTTAACGAGTAACCGAATAGGGGAGAACACAAACGAGTTCACTCACGTACTACATCTAAATTTTCTGCACGTACCCGCGATATGAATTAACGAACGCGAGTCAATAATTGAAGAATGAAACGCAATAGCCTGTACCGTCGAATGTTTTTGTAAGAATCAAACTCAGTAATTTCAGCGACCGAACGGTAACGACGATCGTGGATCACGATCACAGAGATAAAGATTTAACGCGCAATAAAGAAACGGTGTTTGTCGTACGTAACGTTAAAAAATGTACACCACAGTGAAAGTCGATCCTTACCGCGTTCAAGACAGAAGTCTCCATGACTGATCAGCTGATTGAGTGACAAAATGAAAACAGAGAGGCAACATGTGGGTTATTTTCAGTTATTGCACATCAATGACGCGCGTACCGATCGAGTCTGAGAATTTTTGCATTCCCTATTACGTATTTTATGTAATCGCGACTTGGACGCGTAGTTTTACCTGTAGGCATACGAATCCAGTTTGTTATCATTTTTACCTCCAATGATGATAACTTTTGCTTTATTGGAATACAAAGTTCTCGCTAGCGTTACCAGATGGCGTCGTAATACCATCGTGCGAGTACGAAACTCTTGAACTTAAATTTCGAATGTCAATTGAGTTATGTCCGTACGTGATAGGAATCAGCATCACCGTTTATTTTAATTGATTGTTTTTACGCGCGTGAGCGTGAACGTATCGTTACTAATTATCTTGAATTTACGGTGAGAGTACTGGATGAAATTCGGTAGTAAATTAAAATGTCAAGTTGCGTTCAAGATTACGTATCTTTTAAATCTCAGCGAATGTTGTTCGCGAATTAAATTTCGCTGAATTAATAAACTAGATTTAATTGCTTGGAAGCCGCGTTGTATTATTGTAAACAGTGCCACCATAAACGCTCGAAACTTTCGCGCGCAATTCGTAGTTTGGAAAAATGTGATTAGATTCTAAAACTGCTTTGCAATCACGGAGACTCTGCGCACGGCAGACAAAAAGGAATTGGACGTGGGCGTAGAGCGAGGCCTTTATAGGAATATGAGAATCAACGTGGAAACTTAATTATTCGGATTATCACGTGTGTGCGTGCTTTCGTACGAGAGTGTTTCATCCATTAGAAAATAACGTTGACCTCATCTCTACTGGCGGAATACGAAAAATGTTTTAGCCTCTTTTGGAATAATTCGATCCGAAATTTTCTCAAAGTGACTCACGTATCGGGTTTATAGTTTTGTTCGATCCTTTTTCAATCGAATCGTTGAGCGTCAGGTTTACGGCTATACTGTTGAAATCTTTACATAATTTTGGGGAATCGAAATCATTTCTTAGAATTTTTATTCACTCCGTTAAATTTGCATACATTTTTATTTAATCTCGTACGAATTTGCTATCTAAACGCCGCTACTCATTGCGTGCTCTGTTATATAAATTGGCAGGTCGATAGTTCTGGAAGAGTAAATTTTTACGTTCTACGAGTCCAAATTAGTAAGACCCTTCTTTCTGTTTCCTTATACCATAAAGTGAATTAGCGCCCGATTAGTGACCGAACCCCTTGGGAGACAAGAAAACTTCTCACGGTCCGAGTCGTGTCTCTCCGTTCTGGTATATGCGTGGCAAGAAACGATGAGAAAGTAAAGAAAGAAATTTTTCCAAATATTTTCAGACTTAAAGAATTTAGATAAGAAGTCACACAAAGAAACGCAGCAATCCTGTAAATACATAAATTATGCCTATGAGAATTTAATCGATAAATCTTTTGTTTTTTTCAATAAATACGGAGCTTGTCAATATCATTCGAAAGTACTGACCAAATATTTGTTCGATCTCCTCCTGGCTCACCCTGTTCCAATTCTCTGAAAATCTTGAGTTAATTCTAAAATCAAACATTACCATCGTTACTTAAAATTACGCATCACAATTACCTACATCGTGAATATTTAGCGTGCGTCCATCAAAATGTTACCCAAACGCCTCCGCTCCTGGCCATAAGAAAAAGGTTCAACGCTCCGCTCAACGACGATCGAAAAATCAAAGTACGTAAAATCACGAGGTTTCCGTTACCCCCCTAACAATGCATCGCGCGGCAACGCTATTCGCACGCTATCGCCTATCCGCGTTACGCAACACCGTAATCCTAGATTACGGCAATTAGATTTTTCCCCCGGTGCACTTCCATCCGAATCATATATGGAGGCGCTACCCTATCGGATAGCCATCGGCGCGAACGATCTGGCATGCGCGGCCGTTCTCGTGAATGGGCACGGCTCGTGGACCAAGCGGCGGCCGTATGAATGAAATAGTAAATATAATTGACAGAAGGGCAGGCGTGGGCAGGCCAGTCAGAACAGGCAAGCAGAAACAGGCGGAACGAGGTGCAAGACGGGAACGCCGTTTTATATCTTGTATACGCGGCAGGCGTAGGATCGAGGTCATCACCTTTCTACCATCCGAAGAGCCTAGATAGCATTTATTTTTTATTTTTTTTTCCTTCAGTTTCAACGTTTCGTCATCTTTCTAGCGTCCTTGGTCCTCTTTATCAAACGATTTCCATTTTCGACGTTCCTCGGAGCGAGGGTCCCCTCGAGGGAGGACCCCCGGTACCTCGACGCGATCAAAGATTTTTTTTGTCGTCCGCGTGCCCGCGATTCTAGGTGACAATTGGCGAAGGTTCACCACGAATCGCGGGATAGACGATCGGGAACGGGAATCCTAATCCCGTTCGATTTTCGCGATAAGTGGGAAACCCTGTACGGTCCCTCGGAAAGCTGAAACATCGCCGCGCAGACGAGGACGGAGATCCGCCCTCGTGTAGCCCGCTGGAGAACGTTGAAGGAGAGCTGCGCCAGTTCTTGGCCGGTCGGTCTGCCTTTTCTCTCCTCTCCTCTCCTCTCGTCTCCTCTCTCTCGTCCCTCCTCACCTCCCCGGCTCCCTTCCCCGCGGAGTCGTCGAGTGACGACCAAAGACGGTAGGAAGGTACGGTTTCCGGTCGCCCACGCGACAACCTAGCCGGAGCTCTCTCGCGTCAGGCACAGCGGCGTTGTGAAAATCCTCTCCTCTCGATTCAGGTGTCCGGATAGTGCTTACGAAGTGGTAAACCTGGCGCAACACCCTGCTCCGCGGAGCGGGGAGATGAAGTCACTGTGGAGAACGGTTTCGTAGATTTTGTCGGCGGGGTGGGGGGGGGGGGGGGGGGGTATACGCGGTTCGATCGATTGTCTCTCCCGCGAGGGTTGTGACGCGGGGGGGCTTGATCCGCGCTCTTTATCTCGGTAGATATGAATTTCGTCGGGGGATTCTCGCCTCTTGGGCGGTGTATTTTAAATATTCCACAATTTGTGGGCAATATATAACCCGTTGTGTCGTAGGAAATATTTGGGTGTGACCACCCGCTATATTCTCCCCGCAAGGATACTATATTACTGACGCGCGGGGAAAAAAAAAAAGAAGAGTCGACGTACGTTTTCCTGGCATTCCAACCAGTTATTTATTCGCCGTGCGCGCGAGAGATAAACGCGTCGGTATTCCGTGTTACGTGAGTATACTTCATATCGCTTTGATATATACCGCGATACAAATTATATTCGCTAATTAGTATCCTCGGTGAAACGTATCGGGTGAATATAGGGGTAGGGGGTTGATTCGGATCGACAAGAACCGAACGTGAAATTACCGTAATCGAATCACCGTCGTTGTTGCGCAACGGGGTGCACGATTAATGATGCGTTTCATACTCATTTTCGTTTATTGTCGATACTAATCGATTAAGGGCCACGCACGGAGTCTCGGGTACCATTAGTCGGAGGTTTAAGATTGGAATAAATTTCGGGTGAAAGTAGTCTAGGGCCCAAGGGTCGATCGATCCCCGCGGTGATAAATTTACCTGTCAATTAACTGCATTTCAACTCGCGGCCGTTTCGTCGGTCGACAAAAAAAAACAACAACGGCAAAACAAAGCAAAACAAAAATAGCCCGACGGGCGCGCGCGCGTTGCGAGAAACGTGATTAAAAAAATTCTCGTACCAATTTCCACTGTTTGTTCCGTGGCATAATAACGTCTTAATTAAAGAGCCCGTGGCGGGGAAGAGCCGGATGGATTTATTTTTCACGTGGCCCGTCGGAGGTAGGTAGAAATGGAAAATAGCGCTTTCCAATGTGACATATTTTCGCCCGTTTTTTTACGCCTTCCTCTTGCAGCGAGATTTCGCAAGAAATCTATGATTTCGAAATCTCTCACCCACGCCGGGAATATCGGCGCGCGCATAATAGCTGGAATTATATTAAATACTTGTGCAACACGCTCGTACGCCGTTATCCTTTAATTAATCACCGTCGAAATTTATGAACCTCGCGCGATATTACCGTACGTTTCTCGCGAAATAAAACTGGCGAACCGTGCGCTCAGCCAGGAGCGTTAAAGAGACGTCCTATCGGGACGACAAAGTTTTTCTCTCGTAAAGTCTCGGGATTCGAAGCGAGACGAACGCGTAACGCGTAGAAGCTGCGACTAATTAAATCTTCCTTAACGACAAATATTTCCGGCTCGGCGAGCCATTAGAAGCACCGTTTAATTACGCGATCCGAGGATATCTCCGAGTTTCGTGAAGTGGAGGAAATACATTGGGAGGGCGAGCCGTTGATTCGGGTCTCGCGGAATCGTCGATAAAAACAGATTCCGCAAGGACTTCCATCGTTTTTTGCGTATTTCTTCGTCGACTTAGCGTGATGCTGCAACGTGTACTCTTTCTCCTTTCTTTTTTTCCTTTCTATTTTTCTCTCTTTCGCCTGGTACTCTATCCCCTTCCTCTTCTCCGTCCCCTCCCGCTCTCTCTTTCTCTCTCTCTCTCTCTCGGACTCCCTTCGAAGAGGTAGGGCACGCGAATGTGGGAGGGAGAGTTTCCGGTCGCCCACGCGCCTCCGCAACAACCACTTCGTCGAGGTATCAGGGACAAAACACGCTCCGGCGGATGTCTCTTCTCTCTGCGAAAATGAAGAAGTCGCTGTACGGTCATTGAGCAAATATAATGAAAAGCTCCCTTTAGCTCGCACGAGCTGCCTCGCGAATAAATTCCGTCGAACTTTGCCGTCACCTCGCGCTGCGACGATTTTCTTCTCCCTAAGGGAGGGACAAAGAAGAGAAAAAAAACCGAAACGAAAGCAAGAACACCCCCGTCGATATTGCACTCGCCACGGAGAAAACGCGTGGTAAAAGCGCGCAATTAATAATCGTCGAGATTGCACCATAGCGACGTTACGACGAGTTACGTACGAACGATGCGTCGCGCAGGGTGTGTGCACTGCGGTGAAATTAAAATAATTAACGATCCGTAAGGCGAAATTGTTTCGCAGAAGCGCGCGTTTCGCGCGCCGTATTTGGTCGGGTTTAAACGATCGTATCCGCGATTTCGAAAATCCATAGTCGGAGGTCTCTCTCCTGGTTCGTTGATCGGCCTAATCGCGTAAGTACTTCGAGAGGGGTAAAACGCGCGTTAGGTCTCCCGAGAGATAGAAAGGCGTAGCGGCGATCGCGAGGATTAAAAATAGCAATGACGGCTTAACCGTCCACGCGTTGCACGCCGATCGGCTCGTATCGGCCGTGGTTCGCCGTTATCGTGGGCATTACCGCTGCGAGGCAGGTCAAGGAAATTCCTGGAGAACGATGATAATCCACCCCTCGCGAGTTTCCCGCGGTCTGCCGTTTTTCTGGAGCGAATTCTGAAGCAATGGCAAACGAACGGGATACGTATCCAGCGGCGAGCGTACGGAATAATCGCGGACGACACATTTCGCGTATCAAATAACCGAGCACTCGGCTCTACGCGGTACGCGCTATTTATCTTCCATTATGCTAGACGAGGAGATCGCGATTACGCGGATTCCCCCGGCATTGTACCAGCGTGAAGCGCTTAATTTTGCGGAGGCACTTTGGGCTCGATTGGAATATTTTTCGCGCGCAATCACGACCGCTGCGCGCACTCGCGATTTTCGTTCTAATCGGTGGAATGTCTCAATGTTGGATAAGAAGTTTATTTTGATTAAGTCGATAGCAGTACATAAATTCGCTTGTAATATTTTTCTTAACTCTTTGAACGGAAATTACGAGGCCAGCTCGTTTTTAGAATTTGATTTTGAATTCGATTTTGAAAAGGACGCGTTACGTCTCCAGAAATTGCATACTTTGACACATTGTACGAGGTAGAATTAATTTTTTTCGTAACTATTATGGTAACCACCGTAAAATATGAACTTTTCCCTTCGAATTAAACGAAAAGTGAAGTCCGTACGATTTTTTTGAGTTTGAGTTATGCCTTGTCAAATTTACCTATGCATTTTTGAGCAATTTTCTGGGGTCGCAACACGTCTTTACTTTTCACTAAATTCAAAACTTAACAATGATCGCTTAAAGTACAGTCTTCGCCCTTTAAAATGAAAACAAAATCTCAGGTATTATAACTTCTCGCGGAGTTATGCTTATTTGAAGTTAAGCAAATTAAATCGTCAGTCTGAGCAGCGCTGCCTGAAAATAAATTAACGTTCAAAGGGTTAAGGATCTATCAAGAAATTCTTGCCGCACGTTTCGTCTGACAACGACGACGAGTAGTTACTTTCGTCAAGGTAACGTCGTCTCGAGCCTATTACGATACTTTTCGTTCGCCGCCACCTACGCTTACGCGTGTTTTATTCCGATCGGGAGAAATTTGGAGAGATCCAACGTTTTGGAGCGATAGCACGTGAATCCGAGTTTGATTCGAATCTCCTGTCGCCATCGCCGTGGACACGTGTCCGCGGTGGCTACCATATATTTTTTAAAGCTGCACCGGGAAATTCTTTCGCCGCGATGTGACCGATTCCAACGGTACATCGGGACCACTCGAGAACGACTCTCGACTGGCATACGCACCACCCACCACGAGGTACTCGAGGAACGAGAATTGTTCGTCCTTCGAGGAGAATTCGGCGTTAAAGCACACCTTCTCCGACCTCCTTCGACTCCTGCCTCCCCAGCGTCTTTATTTTTGTTTTCTTTTCCTTTTGCTTTTTATTTCGACCGTCTATTAAAAAAAAAATGGAAGATGAAGAAGAAGAAGAAGCGGTCTCTTGCGGGGCGGCGAACCGACCGTGCGAAATTGACGTTTTGAGAAGATCATAGTAATACGAGATAATGATATGATATAATTTAATAACGGGTCGGCCTAATGATATTTAATGACGATAATATAGGAGAACGACGCCACCTAAAATCAGGAGTGAAGGGACTGTATAATTTTTCGTGTGCCATCCTAATTTAATTGACACGCACCGTGGGTGATATGTTTATTGAATACCTTTCAGCGATATCTCGATTTATTCGCAAGTCGCGAATCGAACGAGAACTTTTTGCATCGCTGTTGCGTCGCGGAGATACGGCCGATACGCTCGAGATCGCGTTTAAATAACAATTTCCATCGGGCGTGTAATCGGCGCCGTTGAGAATTATAATTAATCATTTTATCAGATAGAACGACTCAAAGTCACCGCGAAGCGTTGGTCGCCGACACAATACAGAAACTGTTAATCGATTGTTGGCGGTTAGAACAAGACGGGTACGGAACAGCGGATCTAATTGCATTAAGCGATAACCCGTCCGGACGATCGCGATCCGTATAACGTAATGCTGCCACGTAACTCGACAATCTCGGGACACGACGAAAACCTCGCGAATGATTTTGCATCGATCGATCGATCGATCGGCCTCGAACCCGAAAAACCCTCGGGATCGCTCGTGCCGTCGGGATAAAATTACTGAAACACTCGTTTCTCCTCGCGCGGTCCATCCTCAATGGATTTATATTGGCAGTCGATTAAATTTCAAGGCCAATTTACATCGACTCGTTTATCCATCGAATCGAGCCAATCGTAAATAAGTGCACCCGCCGACCCCCTCCCGACGTAGCCGCGGATATCACCGTTTACGACTGAATCGAGAAATAAACAGCGAACGACTGAGAGAGAGAGAGGAAGGGAAGACGGGAGGCCACCGGGACGAGAGAGTGAGAGAGATAGATAGAGCGAAAGAGAAAGAGAGATTGCGAGGAGGGGAAACAAGGAAAGGAAGAAACCAAGGAATCTGGGAAGTGGTGGCGATCCGAGGAGTCGTAATTTCGGCGCAAATCGCGAGGGTGAGGATCGCTCGATCGAGAACGGTGGACAGACCTCCGGATACAGAAGGGGGGTGGGTAGGGAAAGAAGGGAGGGACGAAGAACGGGGCTGAGGAGGAATAAAAAAAATACATATATAAAAAAAAAAGAGAGAAAGGAAAAACGAGCGGGTAAATAAAGATCGACCCGTCTCCCACGCCCGTGACCATTGTTATTATATATCCCGTGGGGTATTGTTCCCATGGGAAAACTGGACAGGCCCGTTCTACCACCTATAAGACTACGGAGTGAGAGAATATGCGCTCACGCACACGGGCGGGCGCCCGTGTGCGTTTTACTCTATCCTCGGGAGACTTCGGGTAACACTCCCCGATATACCTGTATCCCCCTCCCCCCACCCCCAGCCCCTCTACCTACCGTGCGCGCGTGTATATCGGCTCCACGCGCGCGATCAGCGCGTATGAGACGAGAGGCGCACACTCGAGCGCAGATTTGAGATATTGTGGGGGGCGTTCACCTCGCATCTCGGTCCTCCGTTCCCGCGTATGAGTGGAGCCACACTCACGATACTTACGAACGCGCTCAGGTACGCGTTCGCTGTGTTTCGTCCTCTACGTTTCCGTGCAAGGCGTTGCAACGAGTATCCCCGCCGTTTCTCTGTGTGAGAAGCCTCACGAGCGCCCGCGCGCGCGAGCGCGCGTGTGCGTACGGTCGTCTCGCTCCGACACACGGGCGAGATTATACGCGCACGTATGGTAGGTACCACGGTGGATGCTTGAGGAACAGGGTGCGGCTCAACCCACCTCGGCTGAGTTACCTACCCGTATTACTGTCTAGGTAGGTATATCCAGGCGCGAGCCACGCACGGCCCAGGATACTATGCCATATTTGCATCCATGATCCAGGACACGTGTGTATCCGCGGGAGCGCGTGTGCGTCCTTTTTTTCTTTCGTCTTCTTCTTCTTCTTCTTCTTTCTCGTCTTCGTCGTCTTCGTCGTCGTCGTCGTCGTCGTCCTCTTCGTCGTGGTCGTCTTCTTCTTCTCCCTCCAACCGTGGACCGCTTCACCGATGCACCACCGTGTCGTGATCCTCGGCGGTTGTCTCTCTCTCTCTCGCTCCCTCCTCCTTTCCCTATCTCGCGCAAACTCTCCCCTCTTCCCTCTCGCTCGTCGTTTTCTCCTTTTCCTCTCTTTCTCGCAGCGAGCCTCCGTTCGTCTCGGTATACTCTCTCCCTCGATCCCGTCGTATCTTTCTCTCGTTGTCTCGGGAGTATGCGTGCCGAGAGGAGAGCGTGTCTCTCGCTCGGTCAGAGGGATGCGTACTCGGGTACTCTTCTCGGGGCACTGCCGACGCCGTCCTCCCATGGAGGATTATAAATCCTGAGGGACGGAGCAGGGATATCGATACAGCGGTACCACGGCACGGCGTATGATTGCGCGCGGACCGGATGGACACCTTTTTTTCCGAGCGACGCGCGGATTTTTATGTATCCGCGTTTGTCAGATGTCTTAAGTTATGTCCGGGGAAACTGCACGGACGATCTCTTTCGCGCTCGCCACGGGACGATGTACTTTGCGCCGAGAGAAATATGATTCGTCAACGCGCCGTGTACGCGCTACTTCTCGCCGATTTAACACTTTGACGTTAGGTGGGTTAAAAGCTGTACTACCTCTTGCGTGGCTTTTTATGCGCACTGGGACATATTTTAACCTCGGAAAGGTTTGAAATTACTCATAGTCGTACAGTTCAATATTTTATTTACAGTTTTTCGTTCTGTTCTTTCGTGTTATAATCGCGTACCGCGGAGAGTTAAGATCGACGCATCGGTAGTCGAGGCGATCCGATTGAAACCACATCGTAGAAATCGACGCGATAGCTACGCGAGAGGGGAAAACAAAATCGTGGAAGCTGTTTAAAGTAAGGCGCGCGGGGATAAATATTTCACGAGAAGGACGTTTGGAATATTAATTACTAGACCATATTGACCAACGATCTGATCGACGCGCGTCATGTTCGCGTCGATAGAGGTGTCATCCGTGCTCGGACAGCCACGATTCGATCGATAACACACCGCACGAAAAACCTGCTTTTCCGTCGACGCGAGGCGTTACATAATTTCCCGATGGGCAGCGCGACTCACCGAACGATACTGTATCTCGATAATCGATGGTATTACCCGCTCGGCGCGAACGATCTACTCAAAGACACCCTGCGTCCCCGGTAAACAAGTGCCTGGCGCGCGCAAAAAGAAGAGAGAAAAAAAGGAAAAGAAGTGTAAGAAGAGCAAGCCGACGGAGGAGGAAGGTCCGTGATTAACACCGTCTTCGATCCTGAATCGATTGGACGAAGATCGATGGGTATCTGAGAGGTGGCCGGGGCAGTGTATCACGGTAGCGGGCTCGTTATTCGAATTCCTGGGATTCCCGGCGACGTCCCGGAGCGGCTGGCACGCAAAGTCTCTCGGATTCGCCTGATGCTCGTCGCCGTCGTCGTCGTCGTCGTCGTTGGTGCCGTCGTCGTCGCGCTCGTCCTCGCCGTCCTCGCCGTCCTCGCCGTCCTCACCGTCGCATCGGCCGTCCTCGTCTCGGCGGACTTACCGAACCGGATGGCACGATCACGGGGTCCAGGACCGCGTAATTAATTGATATAATAATCGTGACGGCCAGTCTTAATTTCATCGAGACGCACACGTCCGTGCTCACCACCGACGGCGCTCATCCTGCCCTTTTCTTCTCTCCCTCTCTCTCACTCTCTTTCGCTCGTCTATCTCTTCCTTCCTTCCCCCGTTCCCTGACCGCCCCTTTTCTCTTTCATCTTTCGCATCGGTAACTCGACGTGGACGACGAAGACGAAGACGACGACGAATCATCGACGTCCGCCGGCACAGTCTCACCAATAAGTCTCTTCAAGGTTGCCATCGTTGGACTACCATAATCCGCCTCGTAGATTACTATCGGCGAGAGAAGAAACTTGCGACATACACCGGTCGTGCTCGTTCTCCCCTCGTCTCCTTATCGTGTACTCTCCCCCCCCCCTCCCCCCCGCCCCTCTCACTCTCGCTCCCTCCCTCTTTTTACTCCCACTTTATCCTTTTTTTTTGTTTTTATTTACTCGAAGCAACGAATAATAAACTCGATGGATCATTAAGAAGAGCTAGGATATAGGTATCCGCGCGTACCTGTGTTTGATATGCGTTTGCTGTAAGAGCATATAATTCCTTCCTTATCTTAATTGAGCGGATTAGCATATTGTTAGGGACGGAAAGTCTTACTTTAGACGTACGGTGCACGCAATTCCGCTGGTACGTGTAAGCTCCGATACTCGTTAACCCTGCTATCCCTTCGAACGCGCTCCTTTTCGAAGATTTATATTATCGCGAATCATTCGCTTTCGATTACTCACGGCGCATCTTTTCGTATACCGCGAGGGATGGTGGAAAAATGAATTACGCCTCGGGTTCGATCATTCATTCGCGTCCCGCGTAATTCTTGCGTCCGTAGTTTCCGAACATTTAATAAGACCGTCCGTCTATCTATCCTTTAATTCATCTGCCTATCTCCCTCCGCTCTACTCTCCTACCGACCACTCTTTCTTTTCCTCTTTTTCTGAACGCCTCGCCGGCCCTCTCTCTCTCTCTCTCTCTCTCTCTCTCTCTCACCTTCTCTCTCCCTCTCCCGGATTACAGGCCGAAGACTTTCACCGCGGCGCTCGGTTGTTCATTCATAAATTGATTATTAAAGGCTGGCCGGGTCCGCTCTACCGCGAAACATACTCGCGTACACGGTGGCACGAGCTACGGTGTCCCTCTCGCTTTTTCACCGCATTCCCCGTCACACGGTTGCGCTCCGGACGACGATAAAGTAATCAAGCCAATTCGGTAAAAGACTTACGGCCTCTCTCGGTTATCTTTTTATTGGAAATTAAAGACACGTTACGCAAGTACGATGAAACCTCGATACGTGGTTTCCACGGGGAATCGTCGAAAAAGGAAAATGAATGTCACGTCGACGGTAATTAGCGCAACTAAACGCGACAAAGGAAAGATATCGGCAATCTTCCGGGAGAAATGAAATCGGTAATCGGGATAATCGGCATTCCAATCCACGCGTTTATCGCCAAAAAATGCTGTCGGACACGAATTAATTTCAAAATCAATTATCTCACCATCGCGATCTTGGGTATTACCCGGAGACCGAAAATATCGCGTCCCGCGCCGGAACGCGTTCCCCCGGAGGGTCGATTAAGAGCAGGATACCTTTTAAAAACGAAGGTACGGTATAATTTTCGCGTAGATCGGTATACTTTGTCGCGGCACCTCGCATACGAGGCACGAGCCTGAACGTACCGTCGCGACGATAATTTCTCGGCTCGCCGGTTTGACCCGCGTCTAACGAGTTTGGCCGCGTGCACGCGTCGGCCGTGCTAGTTTTCAGCGGCCGGAGGTAATTCGAGCGTGTTTCGGAGCTCTCGCCGGAAATTCAAACGTTCCTCTATTACGCGTGCGAGGAAGTATCGTCGTTAGAGGGGGGACGAGGGAGGGCACGAGCCCTCACCGATTTCTTTCCACGCCGATTCGAACGCCGATGCGCGATGCTCTATGCGCCGTTTTCGCGAAGAAAGGGCCGGTTAACGTAAAATTGGAGTGTGTCTGGCGGCGCATGATTGCTCAAGATTTCGATGTAGCGCGCACTATTTCTGGTACGACGCTCTACATTGTATTTCTGACTACCGAAAATCGCTTCGATTCTATAATACTTTCGGATCCGTCGGGCGCGCGCTCCGAAGCGGCCGAAGTTAAATGTCGTGCGCAAGTGGGTAAGGTATGCGATGCCGCGTCGCGTGGTATTCGAATCGATAAAAAAGAAACAAAAGAGAAAAAAAGCGCGTGGCGATAGAGAGTCTCGTGTACACCCGAAACTCTCTTACTCCACGGGGATCGACGATCTCTGCCCCCCCATCCTTGGTCCCGTCCCTATCCCGTCTCACCCCAGCGTGTTATCGTATCCGTAAAAACAGCCGTTGATCTCCAATTTCGATCGACCTATCCGCGGCCGTCGATTCTCGATATTTATACCCGGCGATCCGTCCGAGATTCAGGATCCTTCCTCTCGGATCGGGTCGTCTTATCACGGAGGGACAACTGCGAGGACGAAACTCCAGCGCGGTCCCTCAGGGACGGGGGGGGGGGGCTCGAGGGGAATACGCGAGTAAATCCAACGGAGGCGCATAAAGACGCGACGAAATACGAGCGAGGAGGCATCGTGCCGATACCTCGTCGCGAGTCTCGGTTAAGAGGGGCTGCGGAGGAGGAAGAGGATGAAGTCGGGAGGAGGAGGAGGAGAAAAAGAAAAAGAGGATGACGAAGGTGGAGGAGGAGAGGAAGAAGAAGAAGAAGAAGAAGAAGAAGGAAGATGGCGAGAGGGAGATCCGCTGCAAGGGCGCGCCGAGGGTCCATGCGAGAGATGGAAAAGAAGAAGGAAGAAAAGAGGTGTGGCACGGACCTCTCTCCGGCATTGTCCGGCCGTACAGCTCGCGCACGCCGGGACTGGTCCACGCACCATCCGAATCTATCTACATACGGCATACCATACGCGCTCACGCATAGGAAAAGAAGTCCCTCTCTCTCTCTCTCTCTCTCTTTCTTACTCTCCCCTCCCTCGCTCGTGCTGGTACGCGCGTGCTCTCTCCCCATGTGTCCGCGCGCGCGCGTAAAACCGACGATAGCGTCGGGGTGTGCGTGCGCGCGGGTACGCGTACACTCGGCTGGAAGAAGACGAAGGGGCGCGTGTTGGTGCGCGGTTAGCTTCGACGACCGCAACACAGGCGCACGACAGACCCGACCGGTATTCAAAGTCAGAACGACCGGGAGGGGAAAAAAGGGAGAAGGAACGAGCAGAGGGAAGAGGAGAGAGGATCGGCAGAGAGGGAGTAGGCACGAGCCTAACTGCAACCAGCATCCCACGCGCTTGGACCAACATTTAGAAGGCTCTCTCTGTTTCTCCGTTCGCCTCCCTCTCTCTCTCTCTACCTCTCCCTCTGCCCGTCTATCTTCCTCCGTCTCTATGCCTCCTTACTCCATCCATCTCCCTTTCTTACATGTCGAGACATACGTATACGGCCGACCATTAGACGCGTACGCTGCTTAAGATCGTCCCGTTCCTCCTCCGACGCGTCTTGCGAGAAAGATTCTCTTTGTTTCTCTTTCGCCCTCTCCTGTCCCCCTCTCCCTCTCTCTCTCTCTCCTTCCCGCCACAGGAGAATGATTCCTCTGGTCGTCGTTAAGAGAGAAACACGGCCCGAGGAGAGCCGTTGTTGCGGGATAGGCAAGAAAGTCGAAAATTCGTGTCGAGATTACGCGTTTTAGACCGTTAAGCGACTCTCCCCCCTCCCTACTACTTCCCCGCGCCTTTAATAGCCGATCGCCGGGTACGCGCTCGCGCGAGTATGAAATTAGATGCGTGCCGGGCTATTAAGCGAACCGGACCAACGTTTCTCGGAGTTGAATAACGTCATTGGAAACTCCTTCTAGCCGTCGGGGCATTATAGTTTTCCGCGCGACGCCACGACGCGGCTCTTCCTGTTTACGAGGCAGAATAATATCCAACGTTTCGTCGATGCCCTATAAATTAGTCGACGGCCCGAGACCCCGTCTAGCGCCGAACGTATGTATGTACCTAACGATTGAAACGGACTCGCGGACGATACCCTTCGCGCGAGGAGTCGCGACGTTAACGTCAGGAGTAAAGGGAGTCGAAATTAGTTCCTTCCACTCGATCCTCGGTATAATTTCTTCTATCGGAGGTCGGCGCAAGAAAGCCGAAAATCAGCGTCCAGTCCCGCGTACCGTGGCCATTCGCCATTCATAAAGCTGGCTCGTCGTACGAGGATGTCCGCTATATTACGTCGAGAAAATTAATGGTCGTCGTTATTCGACTCGTTCTCGAGACCGGGCAAAGGATGCGGGGATCAATGGCGGAACAACGAGGCTGTAACGTATAGGGCTTAGAGAACTAAGCGTGCCGAATTCTATTTCGGTGGAATGATGTATTATCCGTGGCGTTATGCCGGCCCGCGCGGGACACGTCGGTTGACACGATATCGAGAGAAAGAGAGCTGCGGATCATTGTGCGAGTTACAAGGCAACGGGCGTCGAGAACGCGAACGCGTAGGTACACACGGTTACGGATCGTACGAGGTCTGCAAAAAGGAGAATGACGGTGGGAAGGGAGGGGGGGGGGGGCTTCCGATTCGCTCGCCGCGCGACCGTGAAGTTACGATTGATAGATCATTCGCCGGGGATTTATGCGCGTTATTAAAATATATAGCGTAATTAAATACGAGCGGGCCCCGTGGATCTAGCCGTCCGTTTCGAACGCGCCGTTGGTACGAATGGCTTGGTTTTTAGCCTTGGATAATTTCTCAAAGCCTCGAGGTACCGCGAGACGTACGCGGAGGTATGCACATTAATGACTTTTATTCGTTAGCGATAAAAACCGTTGTTACTCGAGAGAAAGCGAAGTATCCGCGACGCGGTTGAACCGCGGAAGAGGTTTGATAAACCGAATAACGAGAATGAGAATAAACACGCGCTTCTTCTCAGGATCGTGCGCGCGGAAAAGGTCACAGTCCGTTTAAAGATTTTCACCGTAATCCCGATAAGGAACGCTCTTACCCCCCCCCCCCCCCCGCGAATTAAATTTCAATGATATTCTACCATCCGAGGGGGAGGCGGGGTAATAAGCGCGTAACGAAGATGCCGGTACGCGTCCCATTACCGCGACGCAACGATCCCTATTAAAAACGCAGGCCTCTTCTCAGGGTTAAGAGCGTCAAAAAGTACATCTCACTTTCCCACACGATCCGCTCGTAGAGCCGTAGTTTCGTGAAACAAGATCCGGTGCGTAAATCACGTCCGATCGTCTCCCTCTTACGAGATCGTTTTCCCGTATGCTCGAAACTCGAGGAGGATTACGATTTCGATCGGAACGACGACGAGGACAAGGACTACGACGACGACGACGGCGACGACGCGTTGTCTTGTCCCCGAAAAAAGAGAGCTTGTCGTGGCCTGACGCGATAAGGAACGGGAGAGAGGCTCGGAAGGGAGGGGAGGGGGGGGGGCGAGGTGGAGGAGGATATAATGGCCAGAACGAAATCGTATTAGGGCACGAGGGAACGTTCACTCGGGTTTTTATCGAGCCGGATACACCTCGTTTCTATCTCTGTCCCTCTCAGTCTCTTGGTTTTACAGATACATGGCCACGCGGCGTGTGATTCCGACTCTGGAAAATTAGGGTGACGGGGAGGGGTAGACCGATTTTTGGTGCGGCCACCCTCTATCGCGGGGTTGATTTACATGACGTCCACCGAACTCCGAACGCTCGTTAGGGTGGTCGTTGGAACGAGTGTGAGATATCTCGCCCGAACGAGCTTGACGAAAGCTCGATGTGACTTTATGATAAAAGTAGTTAATTAATAGAGTCGTGACGTCGATGATGTAAAGCAGGGACCCGTCCAACCCGCAGTCCAACGCTGTAACGAATGCGGACCAACGTAAAATCGTAAACTTCTAAGTTTGTAATTTTTGTGTATTTACTTTTTCTTTTAAAGTAATCCTTTTCATTTTTAACATTGTCGCCAAATACCGTTAGTATACATCTATAGAGAGTCTTTAAAAATATAAATTGCGTTTGACTAAAATTTCTGATCGGAAGAAAGTTAACGACATTTTTGCTTGTTCGTCAGGGTGGATATCACGTATCGTACATTATTTACTAACTTGTTTGCTCAACGACTATCGTTACAACTAGTAGGTGTACATATTTTATGCGAGGCCAGGGACAATTCTTTTTCTTTCAACGGTGACCCAGGGAAGTCAAAAGGCTGGACACCCCTAACGTAAAGGATCTCAGTATTTTAATTAAGAACGTAACGTGACTCCTAAGTCGAATGGAAAATTGTCGGAAACGTGCTTTGCGAACGAATAATTACCAAAACGCGTTGCGAGTGATTTTCCGTTAAATCATAGCTCGTATCGTGGTTTTTAATTTTTTTTTTTTTTTTGTTAACGTCATGCCGTTATACTCGTTGAAAAGCGTGAGGAGCGTGGTATGAGAATAAGTAAATCTTGTGTTTCTCGTTAGTTTTCATTTGTCACGAATAGTCTCAAGACTCTCAAGTGATTCATACATTTGGGTGAATCGGGGCTCGGTATCGCGGCAAGAGTGATCTCTGTTGCGATCGTTAGAGTTTTTCTCGGGGACGCTTCGACGTATTATTCGAGCATGGAATATTAATTACAATCGCGGCTGCCTCTACGTGAAATAGCTGCCACGGTCTGCGTTCCTGGTATGTTCGCAGGAAGGATACGCAATGAAATGCGTGACCGTAATTCGACGAGATGGAGGGATCGAGCATTCAAAGCCGACGATTTATGTTATTGTGAGTAGAGTTTGTTAATATCTGGAGATCGCGTCGGATCGCGCGAGATTTAAATCGAATTACAAGTTAAACTCGATAGCGTAGGGAAATACGGCTTTAATGCGAGCTCGTTTCGTACGATCGACGTCGTTTCTAATAATATAATTTACCATTCGCCTCTAACTGGCGTTAATTACAAAAATTATAGTAGCGTAGTTAATTCGATAACAACCAAGACGGTGACGGGTTGCTTTTCAGTTCGGAAATGACTAACACCATTTCCCACTTAACACCGTTTTAAGGTCGGCTTGACACGATTCTACTATTCCCTTTCCCAATCAAGCGACATCTAATTCCGTAATTATCACAACGTCGAATAGAAAGCAGAGGAGAAATAGGAACGTCTCCTTGTCATAACTTCGCTCGCAGCGAACCTGATTTTACTCAAACATCACGGATTCGGTAATTACGTCTAACTACTTTCACGAATCGCGAGCAACGCTCGTTACCGCGTTACGAAACTCATTGAACGATATATCGCGAGCGAACTCGTGAACGCGAAAAAAAGAAAAGAGATGAAGGATCGGGACTCTGAGCGTAGTAACAAAGTTCTATCGAAATAAATTACGCCGTTGGATAAGAGTCACGAAACGTTTCACGTAGACGTGCGTACATACATTCTCAGTTTAATAGACGCTGACAGATTCCTAATGAGCCATGGCGCGTTATCGTCGATCTGTATTAAGATTCCGTGAAACTTTAGCTTGAAAACGTACTTTTTCAAATTAAAATAACTCGAGAGTCGAGGATACTCTTTAACGATAGAGATCCTAGCGGTTCGTTCCGTTGAAAAAAAATACAAGAAGAACCGTAATTTCCATAACATATTATTAAATCCAAATGACATCGTCATACTCCGGAACAATCGAAACGCGCGACTTCGGAATAAAGGCGCGTCAACGTAAGACGTTTCTCCATGACAAACGTACGTCCGAATGCGCGAGAAATATGATGGAATTGGAAGAGGTTTGAATAATTGTACGAGAATCCGTGTACGGGCAATCGAATCGAGAATCGACCAGTTTTGCACTTGTTAGTCGACGAGGGGAGGGCGAGGGACGACATAACCGATAAAGGAAGTCCGTGGGCCATTAGCGGAGCATGATTAAACGGAACATGTAATGGTGTAATACGCACTACATTAACTCGTGGCGGTGCGGTGTCCCGCAAGAGGTGGTTCAGTTGGATTCCACTGCGGTCGGTCAACGTGGTTGAAGCGCCTCAATGAACCAGGAGTGAATTAAAACGTTGATTCGCCGCGCGTACAATTGCCCATGGAATTCGTCACCTCGAAAAACCTTCGTCTCGTATTGCCATTCAACGACGCTGTCTACGACGCGCGTCTCCCGATCCTCCATTAACGCCGCTCTTCATGTAAATTTAACATTCCTACTTTTATAACCGCAATAGCAACGGGTAATATTTGTATCCATCTCTCCACGTATGTACTGTCTTATTTATCCACGTGGAAATCACTTATTTCATCGACTTTATTTATCCGATGCCTCGTCAGTTGAGAATCAAAGTATTACCAATATGAATTAAATTACGGATACTTTACAGTTTTTTATTTAAAGACGTCTATCTCGTAATTCCTCTTGTATTAATTCCATCGTCCGTAGCTCGAATCGTTAAAGAGTCAGTTTGATGCGCCCGATGGACAGAATTAATTTAACGAGGATCAACCGAAAGTTATTCTCATCGAAATCCTTCGTACGTCGTTGGACTTTCATTCGCAATTCCACGATCGGAGCATCGACGGAGCCGTACTCGATGCTCGAGTGAAATTCCGCCGAGAGATCCACAATCTCTGCACGAACATGACGACGTCGCCCCGCTATCATTTTCGTTCGCGAACCGCGGCGCGGATAACGGTTAGAATAACTAAAACTGCATCATCCGGCTACGCGTCTCCTCGTTCCTACGCCACTGCGTCGTAGCCAGCGCAAGGAACATCGCTTCCACCGCCCAACCCGTGGCGCTCTGAATTGAGCAATTTTCTCGAGGCGATATCCGTCACAATATGCTTGGGTAGTTGAATAGGATCTTGCTCTGGCCCGTGCTCGCAAATCAATCTTAACGCGAGAATGTTGTACCGC
Source organism: Pemphredon lugubris (assembly GCA_933228935.1). Taxonomy (NCBI): domain Eukaryota; kingdom Metazoa; phylum Arthropoda; class Insecta; order Hymenoptera; family Crabronidae; genus Pemphredon; species Pemphredon lugubris. The sequence continues at coordinate 51,349,983 of OW121817.1, read as the reverse complement.
TTTGTTGTCGATCGCAAGTTCAGGACGTCGCGTCGCGTCGCGTCGCGTCTGGTTCATTGTGCGTCTCTTACCGCGCAGTGGTCGAGAACATTTCGCGAATGCGTTTCGCGAGCTCGAGCACGTGTCTGGGGACAATAAACGATTGCCTTTCTAAGGTCGCACGGTGCACTGTTAAGCGGTGACTTTTCTCGGTACTCGGATCTACATAAAACATAATAGGGGAGTAACGCTCGCGTTAGATCGGGTTTATTATTAGAGCGTTATGTCGCACAGCGATTTGCGTTTTCCGCGTCCCAACGGGACGGCGTGTATCGGGAATAAGGGAACGACGCTCGAAAGCTCACCTATGGCGATCGTTAAGGGCCACCTCCGGCACGCAGGGACTACCGTCGTTCGCTTTTATTCTACTCACGCGGGCTTTATTGCGGCATTAACCGAGCGGATTCGTAAAACCAATAATCCGAGAACGGTGGAGCCGATGGCAGTGAATTGGAAGAGGGTGAAGTGGCGCGGAATGCCACGCGATAAAACCCGGTGTCACATAATGTAACGTAACGCGATGCAGGGATACGAGAAAACGGGCGGTGGACGAGAGGACAGAATTAAGAGACAGGATATATCTCGAGCTAACGAGTGAAACTTTGTCCCGCGGCTTCGGTGAAACGTAATCGCGAGCTAAACGTTTCGGCCACCCTCCCTCCCGCCACCGACGGGACTCTGTAATTTTCAATAAGATTTTCTCGAGCCGCTGCGCGACGAGAGCACCGACGCGTGAGATTTCCGTAATGACGATGAAACACCTTAACCCCGTCCGCTCCGCGATGAATTTATCGAAACGGCTCGATATCGCGATTACAAATTTTTTCGCGAAATTTAATCATACCTTTCTCGATTCCCACGATGGGAGCCTTCGCCCGTGCAGGTTCCCATTATACGTTAAGATAATTAATAATAACGCGAGGTATATACGTCAGTGGGTCGATTGTTCAAAATCCTAAATTGACCGGTACACGCACGCTCTTTATATTATTAACGTCGCCGTAATCGATCCGAGTTAATCCACGGTGATCCTGGGCGAAACGCGTGCCCGAGTTTTGCATAAAAATTTGTAATCGCTACTTCGAGACGGCTCAATCTTCACTGTCGTCTCAATTTGTCCCGTTAATGTATCCGACATCGGTCGCGTTATCCGTAGTCGCGAATTGGCGGCAAAACGTGAATAGCCGGGACGAACCGCGGATCGATTAGAATTACAAGCTTAATCCGAATAGATCCGCGAGCTCGTCGCCGAATACGGAGGTAGGAGGCGAATGAGACCGGTATACACATTCGTCACTCGGCAAGCCTCCCGTGATACACCTCGTAGGCCCGACCCTCTCGGTCCCTCCCAAACCTCCGCTCTCTCCCTCCCGGCATCGGATCGAGCACGGAAGCCCAAATAAGGGGAAATGCACGGCGAATTAAGGTTCCCCACCTCTCTCCCGCCCTTCTCTAGAGGCGCCAGTCTCCAGCGTCGGTCGAGAGGCGCCAAGACGAAAATTCGCTGAAAACGAAATTACTACGTTTGAAAAAGAAATCTGCCGTTCGAGGATATAGTCTTTCGCTCGTGTCTATTTTACTCGCCGTTCGGCGGTATACAGAGTGGTCCTATTATCGCGTGTATCCGATGTAATTGTATGAATTTGTATTTTGTTTTTTAACGAAGGACTGACGTTGACCGGCATAGACGGTTTCTTGAAATTTGAAAGCGGTCATGAATGAATTTTTTTGGAGTTACCAAAACATTCCAGGTTATATTTTCAACGATTTGCAGCGGTGAGAAGAGTAAAATCGTTTCTTAAACGTCGAATCGGGAGAATCGGGGATTGGATTGAAAGAGCAAAATAACGATAAGCGAAATGTGCTTTTCGATATGTTCGCCCGCGAAAAGAAATCAGTCCGATTCTATACGTCGTTCCTGAAACCTGTTGCTCCGCTCGAAGTAGTCGCTTACCCTTAGCCCCGGACGGAGTCCAGTTTATTTCTCGAACACACGACGAGCATCGAGGCGAGAAATATCGTCGCAAAAGTACGTCGAAATAATCGTGTCGTCGCTGCCGTTAGAACGTTCGCCTCGAGCGGGAAAAGAAAAACAACAACAACAGCAGCAGCAAAAAAAAATCCATCGAACGCTCATCGCTAAAAGAATCGGCGGTGTCAGCTCCTTTTCCGTCAGATTGGAAGGACAAAAATCGGTGGCGCGATTAAAAGAAAGAGGAAATAAGGAAGAAGGGGTTTCGCCTACGCCGTGTACGGATCGGTCGAAGATCTCCCGATGTTTCGAATCCGATGGGAGGAGCTGCTCGCACGCGGATTTTAATGGCGGATTTTTGCGACTCGCCAATCGCACTCGACACGAGATACATCGTCCTCCGTTCCCTCGTCGCGATTCAACGATTCGACGATTTCACTGCGAGAGGAGAGATATACATCGTGGCGAGTTACGTGATTTGATTTGAGGAGAGCTCCTCGGAGCGAGCGCGCGTGGGACACGCGCTCTGCCTTGTCGCGTGCCTCGCCGCGTCTCCAGTGGCTCTCAACCCCGCGAGGGAATTGCGCGAGAGAAACGTTAACGATAACATCGACGCTCTTTCTTCGATCGGCAGCTCTGTACCCGTCGTGGGCGATCGGATGGAGCGATCGTTCGTACGGCCGAAGTTCCTTTTCGTTTTGACTCTCTGTCCGTAGTGTCTCTCGTCAAGTTTTATCGGATTTTTTCATTGGAATAACACTGTTGGTTAGGTGGATATATCTGAAAAGATATCGCGAAAGATTGCAGAATTATTAAGATACGTATAAGAAGTTATTTTATTTATTGATTTGACTCCAAAATTTCTCTTATCCAATCTGATCTGATATTTTTATTTAAATGACGCTATCAGTGACGAGTCTGTATATTCAAAAGCAAAACTTCGCTAAAGTATGCTCCGATAAATAGCAGACATATGGAAACTCAAAATCATTGAGAAGCTTAAGTATACTCGGAAACCTCAACGTTACTCGCAATTCCATCCGTGAATGAAACTCGTTAGGTAACGCCACCTTCGTATCCTTGCTTTACGCGACTCTTTTTCCAATGTATTTCGCAGTCACCGACGGCGAACACAATTTCCTGCGTGTCGCGCGCTACCGTGTATAACGGAACAGAAACTCGAATGAACTTTTCTACGTAGCGCGGGACGCGAGACGAGAGTCCTCTTACCATTTCGACACTCGAATGATATCATCGCTCGCAGGAGCGGATTCGGTCATTGAAGCAGCTCGCGCGAGTCTCCTCCGCGTACGGAGCGAGTGATAGAACCTACCAAGGTACAGCATCTGTATCGTGTAAACGTCGAACGAAAGTCCCGGACACGCGAGACCGTCCGTGAGTAAACGAAAAATCGTGTTTGGGAAGAGAGTGGAAGTTCAAACGTCGACGAGGTAAACGATCGTCGGCCAACGAGGTAACGTCGAGCCTCGAGTACCGCGATAACGTAGGCATTTCTGAAACGATGTCAAGTTGTTTGCAGGATCGTACAAATGTTGCGAACGAAAATTTCGATCTTTTTTGTTTTAAAACATAAGTTTACATAGATCTATGGTAACTTGTACCGGGCGTGTCACGGTACCTGTTGCATCGGCATCGAGATTCAACCGTCGAATATATCGAAAATCTGTGCGAATTAAAAAGATTCGCTGCGAGGGATTCAAGCGTCAGGAATACTCCATCTCTCGGGGCCATTTAACTACCAGGCGAAATGTTCTCGTTATCTTGTCTCGTTACCGAGACTGACTCGTAACGGATTACGTGACTCACCCTGTATAAGATTCAAGACCCGCTATGCTAATGTAATATCCGTGGACCAGTATTATTTCGTATACCGACACCCCGTATAAGACATCGTTTACCGAGAGAGCGTTACGATACGGGTCGGAAAGGCCTTTGCGTATTACCGATACCAAAAATTGCGATATCTTCGTCGAGTCACAATTAACTTACGTACCACCGTAGAACGAACGGTAAGAGAAGCGGCGTTTCGCGTATCTCGAGGGATGTCACTGTCGGAATGTCGCGGTAACGCAAAAACGCCACGAAAAAAAAAGAAAAGAGAAGAAGAAGAAAGGAACGAATTGTATTCGAGATTGGGTTTTACGAGGATAATTTGGCGAGCTGTCGCGATATCCTCGCTCCTCCTCCCGTTACATCGGCGAGTTATGCTTCCTGATTTGTCATTCGAAAGCTTCGTCGTGGCCGGCCGATTGTCCGCGGCTATCCAGGTTATAAAGTAGCTACGCCGAGCGTGTAGAAACTAATAGCGTAGGAATCGAGATAGCGTAGGTACTCGGATGCCTACCGTCGGAGAACAAGGAGAAAGGTACGCGGATAAATTGCCTATGCCCGCTTACAGCCCCGTCGGTTGAGAACAGCCTAATTACCGCGTTTACGCGCCGCGTAACGTATACCGAGTATCGCTCGATCAATTGTACGGGCAAATTGGACTAATGACCGATTTGTGTCGTAGTTCCATATTTTGATTTTCCACGGAAGAGTAATCGAGAATAAGTGGATAATATTATTTATCGCGGTTCGAGTACGCGTCTATCGAATTGGAGTCCCGATACTTCGATACGAGAATGAGTCGCGGAGACTCGTGCCATTTAGTTTTCCTCGGTGATTGTTTCTTTAGTGTAACGGGTTGACGCCGGCTTGTACCACCGGTGGCCCACGCTTGGATGTCCCATTGGACGGCATGTACCACGAAGTGTGTAGCTTGTTAGTAAAAAAGATTGTTATATAGTTTAGAATTAGTATTAGAAGTATTTCAAGTATATTTATGGACCAAAACCGGAGTTTATATATTTTTAATTCCATAATTATAAATATAAGTGGTAATCTTACCAGTTATATCTATTCCAGGCGCAGAGTGGAAACGTTATCATTTCGCTCTGAATTTTTTTTTTGCCAACTTAATAATGCGCGAGAAAGAAAATATCTTGTCACGACTTTTTTTAAATCCTCGCGCGATCGGTGGGAGGGGTTAAAGCACTTAGGTGGAAGTCACAGGTGAGTTTGGATAAATTTGAACGGGCGCGCTGGTATTTCAGGCTCGAGTAGTTTAAAGCGCGAGACAGAATGTCCAATGATTTATATAATATCACCGGCGACAGTTTACTCCGTTTATGCAAACATCGATAATGTATGCGTCGCACGATTTCGCAAGATCGCGAATTAGTATGGTGGATGGTGCGTAATTAGTAGCGAGCGATCCGTGGTGCGGCGGCGTACGTCATAAATTACATTTAAGGCCCTAACGCGTACGTTAAGCGGTGATATAAAATTTCAGTTTATTTATCAGGAAGCGATTAACGACACGGCGCTCGGGTTATAAATATTCATCGTTACGAAAGTACCCGTTACGCGCAAAAATAGGCATCGAAAGAAAAATCTGCCATTACCATACGTCCCGGGCATTTTCGTTCTATCGTAATGATACCCGATCATAAATCACTATGCATCTTCGTTTAATCACTTTCTCCGCGAGCGTTTACTTAGCCCGCAATCTCGATCGGAGTATCGATAATATTTCATTCCGCGCGAGAAGTGGAGTACAGCGAATGAAATTTTTCTTCCGGAGACACCGGAAACATTTGCGACTCGTATCGGCGCTTAAATTTCAAATGCTCGGCGGCGTGGCGACGCCGAGCGTAGATCTAAACTTTCCAAGTTGCTTTTCGAACGAAGAGCGCCGGTAGAACGAATCCGTAGGGATTTCGAAAGGTTTCGTCGTAAACGCCGCGCCGTCAAGCCTCGTCCACGGTACTACCGTTCGACGCTCCCAGTTTCTAATCGCGTCTAATCTCTAAAGATCTACCTGCACGCACGCACGCCGGTTGCTCATCCTGGCGAGTGATTTAAGAGGAAACGATGAATCGATCGAAGCGAAACGAATCGATTCTCCGTGTCTACCATTAACTGTTGCCCCGACGCGATTCGCACGGGAACTCGGAATAGCGTCTCCCGTCAAGGTGCAACGGAATCGCTTTATGAGTTATTTATAACTTTAAGTGGCAATTAATTGTCCAATCGTTTGGATCCTCGATCGTCGTTCATAATCCACGGGAGAGGGACAGTCGCGTTAGTTTTATCAATTTACGTTCTCCCCGACGAGCGTTTATTTGACGAAGCGTAATGGCGAGGTTCGAGCTATCCCACGGAATTAATTTTCTCAAAGGGGAAGGAAGTAGGCCGCGGAAAATTGTCTACGGAGGAAAACGAAACGTGTACTCGTTCGAAGAAACGTACGGCGTAGTTTGATACCGGGACAGAGTGGAACTTATAGCTCGTTGTACCGCGTATGTTATTTGAAAATATGTTTCCTTCGTTATTATTTGCGTTGTGGCGTTTTTATCACGACAGAATCGCCCCAATAATTTCTGCAATTTAGTATGAGAAACCTGATACCCGTAGTTTTGACTGGTTTGATCGACCCTGGATTAATCGAGTGGATCGTTTTAAATCAATCGTCGGTGGACGTGCCTTATAATTCGTGGCCAGATGTTGTCCGTGCATTGGCGCAGGTAAATAGGATGCGGATACAACAGAACTGGGAGGAATCATTGCAGGCTCGCGTGCGCAACATTGCTATATATTTCATAATATTTAAAGGAATAATTAACAGGACTGTCTGTAGAAAAGCAAACGAGAAGAATTAAATTGGCAACGTCCACGGTGAATCGTATCGTAATTAATTGGACGAATTAGCGTGATATGTTCTGTATTCTATTTTGAAGTTGAATGTTTTTTCGGATTTGACAGTTATTCGAATAGCTATTTAACCATCAACGGCGTCAGTGCTTCGGGTTTGCTGTTATAGTGGAAGCCGGATATTATAATCACGGATAATGTTATCAATCAGTCATTGCTATCAACAGTCACAGGTACCGTAGCGTAGCGATCACAATAAGCGGCTTTCACTCTATTTCGTAACCGTCGTGTCGCGTATTTCGGGGTAAAAAGATATGTTGATCTGTAATAATAGCCCAGCATAATATTACCCCGTAGGTCGTATCGGTCAGCGGTATCGATTAATGACATTCCGGAACGATCCAGATATCGAAGCGATGAAGATATAGGATAGGGGGTAACTTAACTGTCATCCCACTTCGAAATTATACCCCCACGCGCGCAATTCGTCTCACCGGTGCGTATTTTGCTGCTAATTATCGTTTGCCGCAACACATCCGGCCATTATGAAACGCCGAGATCGATGAAAATAATAGATTTGTCGGTCACGCGCGTTAATGGTCGCGAACGGGTTACATTATCCCCGCCGCTCGAAATTAGGTTAAATTTCGGTGGTTATTCCTGCCCGTGCTACCTTTAATTTTAGTCCTAACACGGTATACTTCCTGTTTGATAAATTACGTCGGAGTTCGGTGGACTCTTCAATCAATTTCACGCTGATCTACGAGCGACAATTATTTTTAGTCAATTTCGATGCCACGATAAATGGAATTAAAAAATAAAAGGTATGCACGAGATGCTCGTCGAGGATTCAGAGTTAATTTAATTAACGTATCGATTTCGCACGAACCACGAGAGTAAGAGATAACGACGCATGACGTGGCCGAACGCGAAATTTAACGATGCTAAAAGATCGAACGTAGTTTCTGCAGGATGATTGGGTGAAGATTTATCGCGTATTTTGCGTATACAAAAGGTAAGATTTTTAGGTGTAAACCCGGAACGCATAACGATATTACAATCGGCTCTCTCATAAAGGGAATCGACTATCGCTGTGAGCGCACGTAACAAACTCCATTCCGTATTATCCAAACCCATTGTTCTACCAGCAATCGGGCATCGTGGGATCAGCGAATCATCCGTTCGCCGATGATTTCTATCCGCGGAAGTACAAGATCGACAATGTATATATATATATATGTGTGTGTATACATATATATATATATATTTTTTAGGAGAAACCTTCGCGGTTTATCCTACCAAAGGTTTCGCTGGAAACGATATTGTTCGAGCGGAGACAAAAATGCATTTAGAGAGGTATGAGCGTAATTGGAAAATTCAATTGAGAACATCGAGTCGGAGGAATCTCGTGTACGATGATAGATCTCATTAGATCTGATGCAAGCGCGTTTCCTCTCTCGCACGAACGAGAATTCTCGATGTAATTCGCCGCGCTTCATTTGAATTCGTTTTATCGGATCTATTTTACAGACGCTCAATTACTTTCGCGATCGGTGCCGCGATCCGACGCCGCGATAAAACGAAGATTCATGATTCGGCATTAGAGCGAGACAAATTTCAGCCTCCCCTACGAGCATACGGAGAAAAAAAATTGCCATTTCTCCGCGAAGGGGTTTGGTAGAAGAATCGGGGAGTCCCAACAGCGAAGTTGCGAGCGAACAAAATACGCCCGAGAGATCGCGAATGAATATTCTATTAGAGGCGATCGCGAGGCATCGAATCGTTGCGCACCGTGCAAAATACCGTCGGGCATTCTAACGTCGCGCGACTCATTGTCAGTGGGGACGCCAAAGAGGGATGAAAAATGCACGGTAGCTTCTAGATAGAGGACTGATGTTAAGATTCAGCCACGGTCCATATTCAAAATCCTCGCTCCGAGCGGAGAGATACCGTCCGGGGGATCCTCTCTCATTCTCTCTCGCGGTCTCGCTCTCTCCCTCCCTCCCTCTCCCTCCCTCCCTCTCCCTCTCTCTCTCTCTCTCTCTCTCTCTCTCTGTCTCTCCGACGTTGCCGCGCTCGAGACGTGCGTTAACCGAAAACCAGGTGTCTTCCGTGGCCGGGCGCGCGTACTGTAACTCGTTCTCCACCCACCCACTGACGGACGGGGCGAGGTAAGCAACGGTCCTGGAACCTGTTCCGAACCGTTTGAGAGTCTCTGCCCTGCCTTGTCCCGTCGTCTATCCACCTCCGTCCCCTCTCACCTGGACGACTCCCTTTCCCCCTCCCACCACCCCCGCCACCGCCCCCTTTTCAGCTTACCTTTCTTTCTCCCTTTCTCTCTTCTTCTCCTCCTCCCCCCCTCCTCCTCCTCCCATCTTTCCGCTCTCTCTCTCTTTCTCTTTGGCATATACACACTCGCAGCGAATCCACGTTCTACGGGCAGCGTAACATCACGCGCATCATCGTCACGGAGGATGTGTACGCGGTGCTCTCGGGGCTCTCGGGTCTTCGGCGGAATCGAGAGAAAGAGAGAGAGAGAGAGTGAGAGAGGGAGAGAGCGGGACGAAGACGTCCGCTCAACAAGGATACGCTAGCGCGATGGTAAGAGAGGCACGGACTCGTTTGGCGAAAAGAATAAAGAGATAAGTAGAGAGAAATGTAAACCGAAAAGTAGGGGAGGTGGGGGAAGAGAAGGAAGGAAGGAAAGGAGCGCAACAATCGAGAAGACGGTGCAGAGGGGACGGAGGGAACGAGAGAGATGCGTAACAAAAAAAAGTAGGGGGTGAGACGCGTTCCGAAGCGTGTGGCTCGAGTCGGAGAGGGGGGCGGAGGGGGTGGAAGGAGGTGGCTGCGGTGGAGGGGGAGGGGAGGGGAGAAGGCGCTCTGGCAATCAGGGCGAACGGGGTACGGCACACGCCACACGCCGTCATAATGGAATAATGAGGCAAAGACGATAGCAATCGCGCAGAGGCTCCTTTTCCGCGCGACACGTCCGTGCCTCGGTCGGTGCGCGAGCGCGCGCGCGCGAGCTCTGGAACGTCGTGGACGAATTGAGCGAATCAGAGCCACATCCGATGAGGTCACTTCGACTTGGCCGCGGGACCGCGTTCAGACCTCTCTCGTGCCTTCTTCGGCTTCTTCCTCTTTCTCCCGTCGTTGTGCCCCATCGTCGGTCTCTCTCTCCCTCCCTCGCTCTCCTTCTCTCCGGCATTCGTTCGCGTCGCGAATCATTCGTCGTTGGTATTCCGACGTCCCGCCGATAAAGCGGCGTAACGCGTACACGTGAATTGATATTGTCCCGTTTTGTTTTCGAAGGTTACGAAAAATGATCACGCCGTGCTACAGGCGGATGCGAAGAGTGTCCGTGCGGGATGATCGTCGCGACGTGGACCCTCGGGATGACGCGGAGCTTCCAGGAGGTCACTCGCGTGGAAGGAAAGTCGAAAGAAGACGCGAAGAGAGGTAACCGTCAGTGAAGAAGCAAAGAAGAAGCCGTGGCACGTGACCCCCGAGACCGGCAGAGTCAACTCGCTCAAGTAGCTGGGCCCTGCCCTTTGACCCAACCGACAATTTCGAATTATGTCTCTCCGAGAGAGCGGATATACTCCCGTCAGGGACGTCTCGCGCCAGGGAACCAAAGGTGCTTCTCGTACGCGAGTCCGCGTGCGATCGAAATACGATTCAAGCTTGCGAAATCCCCGACAAATCCGTCGCTTTATTTATTCGCACGGTTATCGCGTAATCGCTTCGAGAACGATACTGACAGATTGTACTGAATTCTCAAACAAACGATCCTCGCGACTTTTCTTTTATAAATTACGAAAAACTGGGTGCCATTGTTATCGGAGCTCAGATTAAATCGTAACCAAGGACAAAACGCAATTCGATCTCATATGCATACCCGAGCAAAAAACAAACTCAAACGGCGTTTCTACGATCCACGATCTCCGAATGGTGGCTCGTGCCGGCCAGAGGAGGATCCCTGGAGTCCGCGAGACGCTCGCTCGTTCTTCCCTGAGGAAGACAAATGATCCACTCGGAAGCGAGACAGTTAGCGCATCCGCGGGGAGGCTTCGGCAACGAAGAATCGCGTTCTCTCCCTCCGTCGTCTCCTTCCCTCCACCGCGTCCTCCTCGTAGGCTCTACGCAGCGGCGAGAGCCAGCGCGCCTTCGGGCAGACCGACTCGCTCGCTTGATCCCGTGCCATTACGATATTAATGTAATGCCGCTAAAAAGGTGTGTTTGCTCGGTTAGAAGGAGGGAGAGAGGCGAGTCGATTCGAGTCGAGCTGAGTCGAGGTGAGGCGAGGATCGAGCCCACGTAGGATAGTCTCGCCTGATATGGCGTGTGCCCGCGCCACGGCCGCCACCACGACGACTATCGTCGTCGTCGGCACCATCGCCGTCACCGTCATCGTCCTCTTCGTCGTTCTCTCTACGCCCGTATTCGCCTTCCTCCGCGAGGGAACGAATATTGCGCTCGCCATGAATCGGTAAATATCGGTGTGTTCGTTAGAAACGTAGAGAAACGAAGTAGGTACCTGTAGCCGATAGAGCCTACCGGGTCGTCAATTATTTTTACAACGTTCCTTAACGCGAGTCTAACGGAAAATTGATACGATCGATGTAGTGGTTTATTAACGATCGAAAATGTATATATTGTTACGAAAACGAGACTATTGCGAGCGTAATATTCGGTATCAAGTGCGCCTATCTAGCGTTTTCTGTTTCGTAAGCTAAGTCGTTAGTGTATAAGGGTTATGCTTTTGAGTATCTGTATGAAAAACTAACCCATCTCGGACCTGCCGTTAATAAATAATAGTTCTTTGATAGTTCGACGGTTTCTATTTAATTACGACTTCGCGTCACGTCACGCGCAGCAATATATTTGTAGCTACGACACGGTAGATGTTTTTATATGCTATTAAACAATTTTGAATTTCGACGCGAATGCCTCTCGTCGTCTGAAATGAGTTTTGTTCCTCGATTCTTGTCGGGCGGATCGCCCGTTACTTTGTCAGCGCGTTTGATGGTTTTCGAGAATTTATTATATGTATTACATGTAGCATATATATGTTATTAACGGCAACGCGGGCTCGTTTTTATAATGAACAGTCCGTGTAACCTCGTATCGAATAATGGTGCGAGCCATTTGCCGTTGAAAATTATATAAACGCTTCGGGGGGTATAGTTAATGGAGACTTGGGGCCGAGAGAGGGAAGGAAGTTTCTTTTCTCGAGTTAGCGAAGACTGATGATAGTGTTAGGTATCTCTTGATTATTCGACGCTTATAAAAATCATTACCACGGGCGGGATAGAGCGAGCATCGCTAAATTTATGGTCGCTTAAAACCGCTCCACGATCGGAGATTTAAATCCGATCTTTTTTTACCGCGTCCTGTCGTTTGGTATTATTTGCTCTCTTATCGTCGATCGAGGTAGATCCTCCCTTATCGGCCTACCGCGTTTCTCCCCCTCTCCCTTCTTCCCGTCTTCTTTAACCACAGTCATTCGAGACCTCGTATCTTTATTCGGTCATGCAGCCAACGAGTCCGTCGCGCCACGCGTAAGTTCGTTCGTTCGTTGGTCCCCAAGGTAAGACCGACACCGACGCCCGTCGTCGCTAAAACCTACGAGGGGGAAGAAGCAACCCTTTTTAGCTAGAGGGTATGCACGTCGGAATAGTCGTTTTGACGTAATTGCGCGAAACTGGACTGACCTGTTTTGATACCTCTCAGGTGGCTGGAGGATATCTTACGCCGCTTTTATCTTTAGAATATCGCGCGCAATTCTGCCGTAGGTGCAATTATAAAATTGTCGCGATAGAGGGAGAAGATTAGGATCGAAAGAACTCGTTACTTTGCCGCGTCGCATCCTTTTACTCCTGCTCGCCTCGATCCGCGTGTTTTACGATATACCCGATATTCCCGTTGTATAATTGAAATAAGCGCAGGTACACCCGATTGTGCGTTACGAGCTCGAAACGTAAAAATCTCGCTTACCCGGGGAGCACGGTCGAGCGTTCGGCGTGCCCGCGATTTTCGTGCCCGTCTCCCTTGTGGTTTCTCCTCCCTTCGTTGGCCCGAAGACAGACTATCACCGGGGCCTTTCAAACCGTAATACGCGTGACGCGCTTCTGGCACGCGTCGAAACCTGCAGTTAACGAGCCACTTGTGCCCCTAATATTACGTGCCGGGGAAGTGGATGTTTATCCCTCTGCGTAAATACAACGTTGACGCCGGTGGTAGTGGTGTAATAAATATAATGTTTACGTGGCAGTCGCGCTACCACCACCGAAAGGCTCGATGCTCCACTTGCGCGTTGCGCAATCATACCTCTATTATTCAATAGCGTCGGTTGTCCGCGGAAGTATTTATAATAGGGGAGATGCCGAGTACGGATAACACCTGGGTTTCTCCGTGAAAATCGGTTTAGCGAGACGTCGTCGCGACGCGTCGACGTTTATTCGTCAAAAGTGCAGACGGGGGATCAGCCAACGCGAGGAGGCACCTCGCGAAGGAGCTCCTTCGCAAGGATAAAGCGACGAACGATCGGCTAGCGTGTTTACGGTAAAAGTCATCCAACCCGCGAGAGTATCGACCTCAACCTTCCGGCGTTCACCTCCGGCACACCCGCCTCGCGCCTCGTGCTCCAATTTCAAGGTCGCGGGCTCCGTGGCACGGAAGGCGGCGTCGGAATACATCGCCGAAAATCACCGGGCTTCCGGCGTCGTGATCTAGGCGTCTCGTCGCTACGGCTAGGTGTTTCTATGTATACGCGGCGAGCGACGGGGCCGAGAAAGGGGGATAACTCGATGCGGAGTTACCGGGACGAACGCGAGGCCGAAGTGAGACGCGAAAGGAGCAGGAGGTGGAGGAGAAGAACGAAGGAAGGGAAGAAAGAATGAAAGAAAGAGAGACGCGCTCTCTCTGGCGTGGGGGTGCGCCCACGCCGGTGACGTCACCCGGCGAACGTTGGCAGTGTTACCGGCGATCAACGCGTTGGTGTTCAAACCACCGAGAAGGGGGAGGAGAAGAAGGAGGAGGAGGAGGAGGAGAAGAGAGAAGGCGATGCGAAGAGAGACAGATAGAGAGGGAGAGAGTGAGAAGGAGACACGTTATATCGCGAGGAGGAAGGGAATCGCGTCGGACAGGACGCGGACAAAGACACCAAGAGAGAGACGCTGGGAGCGAGAGAGAGTAAGAGCGAGCGAAGGAGGGAGACGGGACACTACCACGCAAAGCGGTTAGGCGGGGGGGGGGGGGGGAAGGGGGGAAATAGAGGGAAAGGGGGGAGTCGCGAGGAAAAGGAAGAGAGAACGAGAGACCGAGGCGAGACGCCTAGCACGGAATGGAAAGAAGGGATCGGCAGGGGTGGAGCGGGGTTAAAGCGGGGGAAAGGAATGAATGGAGATCGCGGCAGACCACGCGGGAGAGACGGATGATACCGCGGGCAAGGGAGGTGGATAGCGTCGAGCGAGCGAGAGAGAGAGAGAGAGAGAGAGAGAGAGAGAGAGAGAGAGAGAGAGAGGAAGAGAGAGAGGAGGTGGACGATGATGCGCCGAAGGGAGAGAGGAGAGAGAGGACGCGCGCCCGTGAGGCGGCGGGGGAGGAGAGGAGAGGGGAGGAGGAGGAGGAGGTCTCCTCTCTCGTATAGGTAAGCAGCGTGAACAGTATCGGGAGTAAGCACGGGGTGATGTCGACGACACGTGACGCCAGCGAATCTCGTCTCGCCGGTCGCGAGGATCGCCGCTGCCGCCGTCATCGCCACCGCCACCACCGTCGTCGTCGTCGTCGCCGCCGCCGCCGCCAACGTCACCCGCTGCCACCCGCGGCAAACGCCACCGGGCGAGCACCAGCATCGCCAGCATCGCGCCGGCATCACCACCGGCCAACGGAGGCAGCCGCCTCCGATCGCGCTCCCCTCGCTCGCGCGAGCGCTCTCTCGAGGCGAGCGACGACTTCCCGCGCGAGCCGCTCTTTATTAGTCTACCGCGGACCATCGCGAACCCCTTTGGTTGCCTCGCGGCTCCGGCATCTCGCGTGAACGCGCCAAGAATCCTCGCCGACGCGAAACCCTCTCCGCTCGTGCCGGAGGTGGAGTAGGAACGAGCGAGAAGAAGGTGACCACGCCGATCGGCAGCGCGGCCAGAAAAGGGAGGAAGGGGTTCGAGGGAGGAGGGAGGCCGGGGCGGGGGGAGGGGGTGGGGGGGGGGTGGGGGACAAGGAAGAATAGAGTAAGAGGAGGAGCGAGGCGCGCGCGAAGAGAGAGGGAGAGCTGCCTCTTGAGCCGCAAGGAGGACGAAGAGTGAGAAAGAGCAGGATCCTCCAGTGATACGGTACAAGCAGCACGCGCGCCCGGTACGCCGAGAGTTTTATCGGACGCGACCACGTCCTAAAGTTCCTCTCTTCTGCCGGAAGCGCGCCGATTTCACAGTGCACGCCGAAGGAACGAGTAGTAACACGCGCTCGGCCGCCTTGTTTATTGTCCGAGCACCGTCGTACGTACGATCCCAGATTATAGGACTGGATTTGTCAATCGCCTTAACCCACGGCTGAATTCTCATTCGCGGGAGCAACGAGGCTCGCCGCGCGCAGTGATCCCCTTTTCGGATAACGCGACACACGCTTATCGCGAGAAGGTTACGTTGTTGCGCCCAAAAGATTTCACTCGGGACTTTCTTCCCTTTTCGGTGGGAGAGATTCGGTATACCGACACCGCGCGCTTTCTATACCTGTCATTGGTATCGAACGACTGTTCCTTGTCGATATAATCCGGAGGAACGGCGGGAAGATCGCGCGTTCGCGACGAAACGCGAGCGATCCAAGTTCCTCGTCGAGGCTACCGTTTCGCGAGTGAATTTCGTTGTTTTGATCGGACTAACGGTCAAAATATTCCCCAACCAGATATCGCCTCGAGGGCGCATCTCGAGGGTCTTTTGCGAGATACAGTGGTGATAACTCGCGCTCCCCGTTATTCGTCAGTGGACGAATAATCGCGCGGCGGTGAGGCTAGTGTCTCGGGTGGCGTTCCGTGACATGTGCAATAGTTTGCTCATATCATCGTCATCGTCGTCGTCGTCGTCGGCGTGGTGGTGGTCGTCGTCGTCGTCGTCGGATTCATCGTCGGCGAGAAGGAAAGAGCGGTACGCTCCGTGGCGAGTGTAGCGAAGTAGGAACGCGGAGGAGCACGTGGACGGGCACCGCGACGAGGGCCGGCGGCACGACAGGTTGAAAAGATGCTGGCACTGGCGATGCGCCGAGAACACACGACCGGGCGCAGCAATTACGAGCCCGCGAATCCCCTCGCGGGTTTCGAGCACTTGCAGCACAACAGTGGCAATCCGTTCGCGGTGGTACCCTCGTCGGAGGGTCGCGTGCGCGAAGGCGGCCCGGAGACCGAGGGTGAACTGCAGGAATTCGTCGACATCGCTCAGGTTCAGCAGCTCCTTCAGCAGCAGCAGCAGCAACAGCAGCAGCAGCAGCAGCAACAACAGCAGCAGCAACAACAACAACATCACCATCATCACCATCAGCAGCAAGCCGCTGCAGCGGCCGGCGCTACGTCCTGCATTTGGGGTGCGGTTTATCCGCCTCCACCGCCCGCGCTAGGATACCATCATCATCATCACCATCATCATCATCCACCGCCGCCGCCGCCGTCAGGTAATTTACTAAACGTCGACTTAAACGCCCCAACCCCCCCACGTGAAGGCGCGTATCGAGTGGAGCGCTCGAGAGGCGTTTCGTTTCGCGAAGCGCGAGAAAAATGCTTCGAATGCACGGCAACGATGTAAAGTCGGAGTCACGGTGATTTGTCATCCGGCTCCGGGTGATACGACCGACGACGACGCGCGCGGACGCGGTTATCGGCGAAAGAATTTCTTTATGGACTGCCCACGAGGATGTAATGTGCGCGTACGCATTTGCACGCCGGGGATATACCGCGTGTATTTTTTTTTTCGTTTTTTGTTTTTCGTTTTCTTCCCTTTTGTTTTTCCTTTTTCCTCTTGCTTTGGTTCTCGCTCCGCGTGCTCGATCCACGCCGGCCGCACGGCTACCGGTATTAGCGCCGATCTAAACACTCCGCTGCTCCGTGATAATCGATCTTTACGACCGGCACGTCGAAACCTGTATTTCAAGACCGGCTATTAAGTTCCTTGTCACCACTTGAATGTGGCTCGAGGTGCCTACGGGAGTGTACCGGACCCGGTGTCAACTACGACGAAGTTGGGCGCGAAACGGCGAATCCTGAGGATTCTTGGCTCGATCTTTTGTTTCGAGTTTGATAACTCGACGCGATGGAGATTCTCTGCGGACTATCGATTGTGGGAATCCGACGTATCGTACTCTCGAACCGTCCACTCGAAGCCGAGGCGCAAAATTTCGATGGTTGTCGCGTATCGGTTATTGCTCGCTGAAAAAAATTACCGTTTTGAGAGTTTTCTGGAATCTTGGTACGTCTTTCTTTAAACGTTACGCGGCCGAATGATCCATGAAGATCGTTGGATAAATACGATCTTTCGTCGAGGAATATTTTTATCGAATCTCCGAAATTCAGCGAACGCAATACCGATAGCGTAATAGCGATCGATAATCATACACTATTTTTCCGTTCGAGACCGTCGAATTTCGAGATCGCAAAATCGTATTCTTGGCTTCGCTTACGTTGGCTCGAACGAACGTTCTGCTTCTTGTAATCCCAGCTTCGCGGGTGGTGATGGGTATTTTGGAACTGTTAAATCTGCTTGCTTGAAAGAAAAAAAAAAAAAAAAAGAAAGGAAAGAAGGCTCGTCTCGTTTGTTCGTGCGTAAGAACGCGGATCAAAGACGTTATAATACGCGTGCATGTAACAGCTACGCCGGTCGATGAGATCTTGCCGTCGGATCGCTGACGTCGGCAGTATCGGTACCGGCTTCAACCAAGCCCCTCGCTGCCATTTTATTCGTGAAAATTAGTCAACGTTGATTGTCTCTCGGCCGCGATACTTGAGAACAGTCGTTCTTACTCAATTATTTAATTCTAAGGTCAGAAGAATTTAATCGTACGACCGTACACTGAGGTCCAAGGCACCTAATGTGATCCAATTTCTCGATGCTGGTACTCGTAGTCGTATTATCTGGAACTGATAATAAGTAATTATTGAAATCATCTATCTCATTATCTCTGTACAGCGAGGACGTATAATTTAATGCAACGTGGTAATTTTACTGCATAATTCACATATTATTTTTCTATGAACATTTCAATAACTTTCGGATTCCTCGAATTTTATAATCTGGAAATTCACTGATGTGGTTATCGAGATATCCGACTACGCGTCATCAAATTCGAATCTTATCTTTATACCCAATATCTGTACTACCTTCCCTGCTATATTTTAAAGAGATATCCATACGCGAGTACGATTGATTTTATAAAGGTTAACGAGAAATTATTGGCGATAAGATATTGTAAACATATCCTCTGGATCACGGTGTAAGGCTCGCGACAAGTGTAAGCTTATCATCGCTAGTTACATTGTTAACCGTATGCTTAATTCTACAATCATGTTTCTAATACATTTCAAATTCTTATTCGATTATATCGCCACAGTAATGTCGACGGTAATTTTAATAACGCGACGCCCGTGCGTGTCGTAGACTAAGTTTACGGGTATAGATTATTCGTTTGACAAAGGTGCGCTCGATTAGGGTAAAGCGTCGCGACGTCTATCGTGAAATATCCGTGCACGCACTGGAGGCCGATGCGAATGATAAGAGAAAAGAGGTCAGACCGCGTGCAACGCGGTCTTCGATCTTCCGACGCGCCGTAATGTCATTAAGAATCCCGACCGTGACGATTAATGAAAGAGGGTCGATCGTCAGTGGCGTAAAAAGCCGACGGAAAGAAGTCGGGTGTAAGCGCCGCGGGAGGAAGACAATGCGCATCGAGTTAGGATGGGAGAGAAAACGAAATTCTTTTCCCTTTAACTCGTCCCACATTAATTTAATCTCTCTGAATCCCTGAGAACCAGAAGGAGAAAGCATCCGTGTATTATTTTTTATTTCTAAATCAACGAGAAGAAGACGTGAAAATATTCAAAGGTATCATTTCTAGAAGCACAAGTAGATAGGTTTAATTTCCGCGTACTTGAAAGTACTCGAGACACAGGCTCGAAGCATTTTCAATATTTTACGTTAAGCGTCTCGTTATTAGAAAAACAACTGATTTTGGATCTTTACCATTCTTTTGACCGATTCGAACGCACTGTAGAATGTCGCCGAAGAAAACCTTACAAAATTTCCCGTTCTCTCGCGAGAAACGTTAAGTTACGCGAAGAACAAACTGTTGCTTCCTACTCGTGGCGTCGCCGACGATCCGCTTGAAAACAAAGAAGTACCTAGGAACGCGTCGATACTCATTGTCAGTGACATCGCCGACGTAACGCCGTTTATTCGTTTATGGTAGCCCCGGTGAATCGAAGGCTCGACGCCGATGGCCTGAATTCGTACGAAAAGAACGATTGGAAGAACGACGGAGCGATCCCCCTCCGAGAAGAAACGATTAGAAGACCGGAGGATCGTTTCTTCACGGACCACGCCTAAGCTATCCTTCGCACGTACGTGGAATTGTTCGTCGTTGGGCGTAGTTTTCGATATATACCCGCCAACGGCGTAACTACTCCCATTCAAGATCTTTCCGAGCGTTCGATATCAGGCGTAATTTTTCTCTTATCTCGCGCCGAGAACCGCGAACGGCGAGAAACTTTCGCGATCGTCGTGTCGATATCGCGAAGTAGATTCTGTCCGAATTAATCTGGCGGTAATGGTCCGTCGCGGGGAATATCCGTGACAATCTTGCCGAGTAGTTTCAGTTTTAATATATCTCTCTGCGAGCTTGCGATTTGACGCGCAATTTCTCTCCCACTTTTTTCTTGTCCAAGAGCCGAGAACAAGGAAATCTCCGCTAACGTCGTATCGACGTTTCGAAGTAGATTTAGCTTTAATTCGTTGGGCTGTAATCGTTCGTTGCCAAGAATATTCCTGACAGTCGTGGCTGGTAGATTCGTCTTCAATTAATTTATTTTCTGTTTAATTTGACGCTCAATTTCTCTCGCACTTTTTCTCTTTATTGTTGGACCCCAGAGAACAGCAAGAAACGACGGTGATCGTCGGCGCGAAGTAGATCTCGTCTGCATTAATCAGACCGTAATTGCGCGTTACAAAGAACATTCGTGGCAGTCGTAGCGAGTAGGATTTATTCCTCGCGTTTTCTGGTGTCGCGACGAAAAAAAAAAGCTTTTCCCGCTCGTAAAATAATGATAAAAGCGAAATATATACGGGAATAAAACCGACGCTATCGACGGGTTCCCGTAAGTACCGGGTTAGCTGTCGAGGTACGCGAACTTTTTCTTTTTTCTCTCCATTCCCGAGACGAGGATGGAGGCACGAGCTTTCATAGATCATTGTTTAAAGTGTCATGGCTTTGTATGGTAACGCCGAGTAAATCGTATGTACACTCCTGACATTTCGTTATTATTGTACGACCCGTAAGACAGGAAATCGTACATCATGCACGAACCTACGGTGGGCGGGTAAAAGGGAACAAGTCACCTTCTTCTCTCGGCGTTCGGCTCATTGGCGTTCCTCGCAATGTTAAGTGTTTATACGCCCTCCATCCTCTCTTTCTTCCGCTGATTCTCTCCTACCACAAAACTGTAAATTCTTGCGCCGGTTAATTTTTCATCCCGCCTTTGTTCCTCGGAAGGTTCTATCGCGACTTCCACTCGGTTTCCGACGCATCGTATCCGCATCCTCGAACGTTACTTGATTTTTGTCCAGATATTACGAGTCGCCCGCCACTTTATCCAACGGCGTATCTTTCTTTTTTTTCCCTCTCTCTCTCTCTCTCTCTCTCTCTCTCTTTCTCTCTTTCTCTTTTGGTAACTACTCGTCGACGGCGAACGGGGGATTTTTCATTGCGCTCCGTTAACGTTTAATCTCGACACAAGTTTTTCTTTTCAGAAATTTGATCTTAACGACGCTGAACGGGACGCGTGTTTAGCCAATCCTCGCGATTGTAGTCCGTCGAGCGACACAACGAAACGATAGTATCTCCTCGCATCCCACAGCTTATTTTCTTCAACGAGCTGCACTCTACGCGAAATCACAAAGTGGCTTGGCTGAAAGAGGTAGGAATCGCGCTCGCCTACCGAGTTGCATACCACTTTCTGTCTTTGACCTATATTACCCAGCAGCAATGTACTTTTGTCCCTCGATTGGATAGCTCGTTGAAAAACAATTATTGCAAACCGATCGGTTTGGAATTCCGTTTTTATTTTTACGCGTACGTACAGGTAGCCTCTTTGTATCGTTGATTTTTCGTAAAGGCTGGATAGAAACGCGGGACAACTTTCCCCTTTGATTCTCTTTGAAAGCCGTACGGTTCTTTGGTCGTGTCTAACCTACGTCAAATGGTATACCCGAAGAAAGAATCTTTCAATTACCGTCGCCAACGGTACCGCGCGTGTCTCCTCTCGAAACCTCGACACATTTTCGCGCAAAATCTTAAATAGTAATCGTCTTTTTTGGCTCGTGCCTGGGCGCCGCGATATTCCGATTTAATTTTGAATAAATTTCCGACTAACCGGCACTGGAATCGTCAAAATTAATCTTCACAAAAGTTTGCCGTTACCAAGTGTCATGCGTTAGACATTTAATGTATATAAAATTATAGACATTGACTTATACTCTCCTAGAACGCGATCGTTAAATAATCTTAAGCTGACGGAACTTTTTTGACTCGCGATACTTCGAATTAGATACGAATAGTTCTTAGTTTCCCAGACGCAGGAATCAAAATCCACTTTCTACAAATCTTTCGCATTACATTCTACAAATATCACGTCGAATCGAAGAGCAAATTGAAATTGGTTCTCCTTGAAAGTCACGGTAAAACTCGCAGCCAAACAGGCTGTTAGTCACACGTACGCTCGTCGGTGTTGGCTCGCGCGGTCAATTCGTCAGCTTTGCCAAATTCGTCGGGACCGTCAGCACTTACGTTACTTACGTAACGTTCGTCGATTTCCATTCTCGGTACCCATCGGCCCGCGGTATTACGCGCGCATCATCGTATGCGCTCGCGTCGAAGTTCGCGTCGATCGTATTTCGAAAAACTCTACGCCTCGTAAAAACTTTCGATATTCATTCTCAATAGAATTGGCTCGAACGCGTTCGTTTCGTCAGTTTTGCCAAATTCAGCGTCACGGTCGATTCTCGATACAGTCAGGTACGTAACCACGAAACTTTTATACGAACAAATTCTACGAGGTTTTCTCGGATCACTTTGAAAGGGATAGCGAGATAATAAAGATACAACGTGGTTTGGTATTATTATATAGATTATATACGATCCCTCGTGGCTCGTCGACTATACGCCGATAGATCATAAGTCACCTAGCAGAATTAACGCGAGTCTCTACCGTCACTCGCGTCATTGACGACGACAAGCGTAATCGTAAAAGTTCTCGTATCGGATTTATGCTTCTCCGCGTACGCTCATCTGCGCGCACAATTTTCTGCCGATAACGAACCCCCGTTCCGTAAATGGAATCGAAAAGTGACAAACATAAATCTCGATTGTCGTAACGCGTACCTCGTGTGAGAATCGCGTTCATAGAGTTGTAAAAGCATGGGAGAAGCGACGCGTAAAAAAAGAATGTGTTCGTGGGAATACGGTGCGTAAGATGGACCGAAAAACTTGGCTCGATTGCCAACGGATTCGAGAATCAATATTTATCGTCCGCTCTTCCGCCACGCGTTTTCCATCCGCGTAGTCGACTATGTATACAACGGAATCGTCATTTCTCCCGCTGCTAAACGGGATTCGTCGTATTTGGCTCGTTTTGCCGCGAGGATACGTTTCGCCTGTTTTGCCAAAAATCATTGTCACCGTCATCGATTATAGTCACATACGTCACGGTGGATCGTAAAGTTGGAACGAGTCGCTGACACGAGCTACTGTTTTTCAACCACGATGAATCATTTTGCAGGAATACTATGCGTCTTACTCTGGTACAAACATTACGTGGAATACGCGTAAATCTATGCGCGGTTAGATCTCTATTCTTTCCGTCTATAGAGACTTCTGGTCAGGCGACGTTCTTACGTAGTAATATCATAATCTTAATTTCGAAACGGTGGCTCGAGTATCCGTCAGTCGTTATTAATTCGAAAGATTCTTCAAATATTTCTTTACCATTGACGTATCAGTGATTCTCATGGATCTATAGTAATTGTATAAATTTTTGTTAATACACTTGTAAAGGAAGATCTTCAAAATGATTATTAAAATGTATTTGAAGATTACACTCGTGTCCTACATTAATTACGACCGACGGAAGGTCAGTTCTTGGTAAGTGACGCGCGTTAATGAGAAGCCGTCTGTCTTCTGTGAATAGGAAATCAATTTTATGTCACGGACTTTAGAGAACTTTTAAATACTAAACGCAATGGAAAGCGAGTCGCTGTTCGGCCAATCGCGACGCGACAAACTCCGGAAGAAATTCCCTCGATCGTAAATGCGATTCTTCGGCGTGAAGCGACGTGAAAGTCATTCGTTTAGATCTGAATCACGGCGAGGTACATACCTCCAACGCGAGTACTCGACGCATACTTAATTCTCCGTTAATCGCGATTCCTTTTTATTCGACACGCGTTGTTATTACTAATCCTAATCGCATCGAGTTCGCGGAAACTTCCATTCTCGCGGGATCGTAAATCAAGCCAACGATCGCTCGACGGTATTTAACTCGCGTCAGCGACGAGAGCGTCGCGACGCGCGTCCTTTTTTCCGCGACGACCAGTAAAAATCGACCCGCTTGCGCGTGCAACGTAACGACCCGTGGGTATTCGAACAGGGTCGCGATATTCCCAGTTCCATCGTTGGTAAACCAATTTCCACGAACGTCGCTAACCCTCCGGCGTGTGAGTTTTTTTTTTTTTTTTTTTGCGCGCGCGTGCGTCGAAAGCGATGGGCGACGCGTCGCGCACCACGTGGGACGTGCGTGAAATCTACGATAGAAGGCATCGAGAAAATTGTAACGCGTCCAGGCGTTAATTGGAGCGTCCAGTGAAAAACGTGCGAGATTACGTGTGCGCGAAAGAACGGAAAACAAAAAAAAAAAAAAAGCGGCGCGGGGATGCCCACGCGGTTAATTAGAATATCGCGCTAGGTGTAAAAATGCGATATATAAAAAAAAAATGCGTGGTGTCAGTGGCAGCGCGTTATCGATGCACGGGGTAGACGCGTACAGAAACGCGAATAAAAATGCGTGGATGAAGTAACGCGTGCCTCGGTATGGTCGCCGGTAGGTTTTAAACTCTTTTCCTCGATCCACTTAATTTTCGATTACGATCGTTGCCGAGATTAATGGTCGCGAAGGGAACTCGTAAATTACAAGAATCAACGCGTATAATGCGCGCCGTGTGCTAGGCGCTTACTTCATCGGCTGTTTTGCATACTTCTCGTCATCCGAGGTGAAAATCATTGCGTCGGAGGAGGTCGTAAGATCTACGACGGTCTCGGTCACTGACACGGATAAACTCCGCGATTCAGCGTCCCTCCCCCGGATCTATCGCGCGTAAACGGACGCTTACAAATTTCGGAACGATTTATATGAAATAGAAGCGATCGCGGGCGATGCTTCGTTCAAATGACGCACGTAGATACCAACGGACACACACGCGTTACGTTCAGGTGCGCCGCAGATAGATCGACGTCCGCGAGGATGGATGCTATTCTATACAACTTTATACAAAAGACCTTTTCATGCAAAGTATTATGGAAAGGATCCTCGCGGAGCTTCGCAGTGACGTGTAAGGGCTCAAATAGAAACGCATTACATTTATCTACACGATCGTCGTTTACCCGTATGGACGTTATTTCGCATAAAACAGCGTTTTACGGCGAAAACGATTATCGTGCGAAGCGCACAGATCGAGGCACCGATAGTTCGTTAAAGCAGTGGTGACCAATTCATACGTGTCCTGTTTTACCATCGACGTTATCGTCGTTTATCGTCAAGGAATTATTTACGATATAAATTTCTTGATCAGAAATCTTTACCATAAATTTGTTTCGTTCCGACAGTGGTCGCAAATCGTTTAATTACACGAAGCACGAATATATTCATTAATGATACGTCCTCTTCAATATATCGAGACGCTTGACAAATCGTTGATACTTAATCGGTGAAATTACATTTCTCTAATCTAAATTTCCTCCCCCTCGCCCCCCAAAAAAATGGCACTACACTGTACGTAGCGCGATAGAAACCACCTCCGTCACGCGCTCGGACGCGGCACTCGACGCGAGTGCAAGCGGTGCAAGAACGCGCGTTAACGCGAAGTAAAAATAAACATGCACAATGTAGGTCCGACGTTATCGTCTATGAATGGCTTATAGACGTACGAGCGGTTCTACGTCAGCATCGACCGATAAGCGGCCACGAAGGGGGCGAGCTTACGCGTAACACACATCGTCGTTGACGTCCAAGTGCACGGACGAGACGTGCCCACGGGGCAATCGTCGTGGAAAAGGGTGAGAGGGATGAGGAAGGGAAGCAGGAATCGATACGACACGATGGGACGAGGCAAGGGACGAAAATAGTCTCCCCACGATAATGTCCCGTTGCACCTTCGATCGGGAATGAAAAGGCGCGGATCCGATTGCGAGATCGTTCTTTCTCGAATGCAATCTTGCGTGGAAACGAATTCCCCCTCCCCCCCGCCCCGCCCATAGATCCCGCGTGATTTACAAAACACGCGGGCGAACGAAAGTTGAAAGAATATTTTATCGATCCGCGTAAACGCAATTAAACGTTTTCGTTAAAGAACGACATCGAGATCGCGAAACACAGTTTTCATTCGTAACGATACAGTCTATTGGGAATCGCGATGCTCCAGAGAATCGGTTTGAATACCAATGTTCCGATTCGGTCTTTCGTTTTTTTTTTTTTGGTCCAACGATTCTTATTAATGTATCGAAGACGTCGATGTGTATTAAGAGCCAGCGTGGTGCGTATGATTCGTCGAAGCGGTAAAGGCGATGGATAGAGTGACAGAGATCGATAGGACATTGGTCAAAAATAGTCACGCGACTGACGTCTTCGGCTGAATGTCACGCGCGGCCGGCAAATTGTTAAGAATGACAGAGTTTTACTAGTTCGTATCCGATGCTACGTCGTTCTGACGTAAAAGTAAAGTGGATTTTATTAGTACTTTCTAGATTATTGCGAGTCGCGCTGACAACCTCCGCGCTTTTCCTCGGGTGATTGTTAAAAGGACAAAAGAACTCGTTAGGATGAGGATTGGTAATAATCCGGAGAATGCCACGTGCCGCTTGGGTTTTTCACTTGAACATCGCAAACAGATTCATCGTTTTCTCACGAGTGCGTTCTGTGTATTCGTGTCGGCGAGGGTTTTAATAAATATTGCACGACGCGAAACTGTCAACGCGTAGTAAACAAACGATCGGAATTAACGATAATACTTTATTCGTTTCCAGATTCAGTGGTATTACTCCTAGAATCGGAAACTTTTTGGAGCGTCCCGTCTATCGACGATAAATTATTATTTATCGTTATTATTCGATCGTCGTTGTATTTTCTTTACTCTACTAAATACGTCAGAAGTTAATTAAACTCGTCAAATTAAGGTCTTTAAGAGAGAAATTTAAAAAATGAAGACCACGGAACGGGTATCCGACCCCTTCGACACTCGTGTACGTTTGTAAGGCGAAGAAATGAAAAAAAAAAAAAACACGGAAATTCCGCTAACATTTTGAGCCGGCACGTTTTCCCAATTTTATTTCATTGCCATTCCCCTAGAAAAGATGTGGGCTCACGTGGCGCTGCGAAGGAAACAGAGAATGAGAGAGATCGATAGGACACGGGTCAGAAATAGTCTCCGGGACGATTGTGTGCCGTTGGATCGTCAGTCGAATTCCACCGACGACGGTACGTGCCTCGTCGATCGACGCTACCATCGAAACGGGAGACCTAGCGCGCCTATTTAAAGGCGAATTCCATCGTGCTTCATTTCGCGTTTGAGTAAAATCGATTCGCAAGAAAGTTGGTCGCGGTGCACGCGCGCGACACGGTGGTTCTATTAAAAGAGAACACTCGAGGGGCGCGGGGACCGAATAATGAGGAATACGCGAACGCTCGCATACTTTTGGAACGAGTGAACGAAAACAGGTAAATTGACGATTACGCTTGACAGAGAGAGAGAGAGAGAGAGTGAGTGAGAGAGAGAAAGAGAGCGCGCGATACACGTTGGATACCTCCGCCCCGCATTAAACTTCGGCAGTTGCGAATAATTGAGAAGTAGTGATTTTTGCCAAGTACCCGGGGGCCGAGTGGATAAATAATAAATGTGAAATAGAAAGTTAACAAAGCCCCGATCTCGTAGCGCTCCCGCGAAAAAGAATCTAATCTCTGGCGAGAAATTAAGCGACGAGTTTTTAAATTTGAAGGTGCCAGGGAAATTACGGGGAAAGTTTTAGTAAACTTTGGCCTCGCTCGGTTAACGATTTCTAACGCGTTATCTTGGTTTAAAGTTGAGAACGTCATGTTTACGCGCAAAGGTGGGGCGCATCGCGAGAAGGGGCAGGGTCAAAAATTTTTGGATTTCGTCCCGCGCATTTTACCGTGTCACGCCCGGGGAAAATTGTAAGCGAGGCGACGAATTCGATCTCCCCGCTTGCATCGAAGCATCGCGAATACCCTTTAACTTTCACGCCTCGTGCACGGCCCTATTCTCCCTCATTTCCATTCCAAGCGCTGCAACTATTTTAAACATCTTATTTTTAAAGTGTATTTTACATAAACTATTTTCATCCACGGATCGCACGAGCGATTGTATTTTTAGTGAGTCCGGTCTTCTGCCCCTTTCTTTTTTATCCCGACGTTGACGTTATTAAAGTTTATTAATACGTTCCACGCTTTTGCGCTTGTTCGAGCTGCCTCCCGTATCCGACGTTCCTGATTCCGTGGTAATTTTTATTAATAGCGAGAACGAAAAAATTGTGTCGCAAATGACGCTTCGTGTTTTCTATTTACGTGTTCGCGTTCGTAATATCTGGGCGTGGAGAGGATTCCTCTTCTTCTTCTTCTTCTTCTTCCTCTTCTACCTTTTTTATTTTTATTTTTTTTTTTCGTAAAGTCAAACGGGTTGAAACGAGTGGTCCGTGATGGTAAACCGTCCGAGTGGAAAGTATACGATAACGAGGCGAGGAGTGTGTGTACGATCATCCTTCGTAATTATGACGCTGGAGAGCGTTAATATTTAATTTTCACGATTACTCGAATGATACGTCGATAGCTTTGTTGGTAATTCAATTTTAGCATCTATCTAAGCTCAAATTGTCGTAATTTTTTATCACCCCTTAACAAACGATAGTAATGCGCGAAGTAAGAAAATCTAACATTCAAATCTCAAGATTTATTAACGAAAGGCAACTTTCAACCACAACGACGAGATTTCGCGAAAGGTATACTTTTCATAATAATTTCACTCTATCCAAATCGTAAACAGCTTCGAATTGACTGCGATTGCCACAGATCGACGAAAGAACGTTCCGACGGGAAAGGATCCGATTAAAGAAAAAAAGAGCGTAAAGAAAAAAGGTTGACTCGGCCATGCCAATGCATCTTAGGCGCGGTTACGAGCGCAAGTCCACCGTCTCGGTCGTTTCAACTGTATGTCTCTCGTCTAAGTACTCATTGTAACGAAATTACGCATTAAAAGGTCGAGAAACGAGGAAGTATGATGTAAATTACGGTCGAAACGTACGGCTCTCCTCCCGATAGTAAATTCACTCGTACGCCTCCGCGACGGTAAATTTACAAGCACCATGGAAACATCGAGCGTCGCCTTATTTAAGAAACCGCCCGTATCCGTATTACTAATATCGCTCGTAAATACGTATCAGAGTTATCCGCCGAAGTCTCGGGGCCGTATTAACGGCTCGCTCCGCTATTGGACAATTATGTTAATTGCGCGCTCGACGCTATTGCGTGTCGTTGTTGGGCGAAACTGTGTATTACTCATTTGCGCCGAGCCGCTCATTTTCATAGTCGTTACGCCGCTTCTGATTTATCTTTCTTTTGTGGCAACGGTGCCCGGCGGAACGAGCTTGAAAAATCTTATCCCCCGAGACGCGTAACGGGTTATCGGAAAGAAATTGCCGAACAATTCCCCCTCGCGTCGAGAATGGAAATATTTCTTCTTCTTATTCTTTTTTTTTTTCTTGACATTGTACTCGTAAGAACGATCCGCGGCGTTCCTGCCTGCTAGCCCCGCGCGCGCGCGCGCGTAATTTGTTTAATGGTACGGCGATTAAGACGAAATCTTGATCCGTTGAACGAGGCAGGACGACGGTGATGGATAACGGAGGCAGGAACCCGCGGGCAATGATTTTACGAGAGCCCTTGAATCACGTGCGTTTTGTTTGATCGCCTAAAGAGGCTCGTTCTTCTTGTGCCGATTTAACCTTGCAACTGCGTTACGTCACCGGCTATGGATTACTTCGATTCGTAGAATCGCCGCGCGAATGTCCGATAAAATTTTCAAGAAAGATTCCTTCCGCCTCCCCGTTACGCGATAAAAGTTTGACGTTTCGCGCTTCGACTTATCTGATTCGAGTCTCGGTTACCGAAACCGAATTGTCAGCTCGACTCCTGTTGAATTATCGCGGTCGAAAAGTGTTCCACGATTCTCATTGATCTTAACCTTTATCCGTTCGCTGGGATCGCAAATTGGCCGATCTTTTGAATTTTAGGGCACATTCCTCCCTAGACCGTCGAGGGAGTAGCGGGAGGGGCTTGGATTCTCTAGCCACACTCATCTCCGCTGAATTTTTTATTTATCTTTTAGCTTCTGTATTCCGAAGATTTTTGTAATTATTTCGATACTGATGTTTTACCAAAAATGTGCTTGCAATGTTGTATCAGAGTTCAATAGTCCTAATTATTTCGAGACATGCACGTTAAATGAAGAAGTACTCACGCAAATGATAAAAAATCATGGATAGCCAAATTGCTGCCGTAGCGAGCGGGAGTGCAACTTTAGAAGACACGAGAGGATAAAGGTTAATTAAATACTCGTAGGCGCAACCTGTAAATCGTTTGCGCGTTAAGAGCGCAAGAATTTTTCGACTTTAAAAAAAAAACAACTGGATGATCGAGACGATCTAGGGGACCACCTCATTACGAAAACGCGAGTGCGTAATATTCCGGAAGTAAGCGCGCCACGAACGACGCGGAATCTTGAAAGGTCCGCGAGTAAATAAGCGAGCCGACCGGAAACGATCGTTAATCGAGGAGCCCGGCATGATGCCGTGCAAAAACGTGCGAAAGACTCGCGCGAGTCGTGACTCACCGTATCGAAGTAATACCGGCAGTAGCCGGAGCCGGTACAGGAGCGGACTTAAACGGTCTTCATCGTGACTGCCATTCGGCCACTACATTTTCTAATCTTCCCCTCTGCCCTTCCGACGCGTGGGAATTTGTATCTTCGCTCCAATATTCTTGCAAAGGTGGACGTTTAATTCATTGCTCTTTGAATTTCTTTATCTTACCCGCGTACGGCCGGGGCGTCGATTTAACAACCCTCGATGATTTACGATACGAAATTTGCATATCGCAAAAATGATCCACGGATATAAAGTTTGTACTTTATGTAATTTCGTCAACCATAGATCCCGTCGGATATTATTTCAAAAGGTAACCGTCGATCCGTCGAGGATCGTCTTGAAAACTATCGGTCCGTTGGGGATTATTCGGAAGAGGGAAGAAGAAAAAGAAATGTGGAAGACTGAAAATGACACGGGGTACGGTCTTAAAACCTATCGAAAAGCGATCGTAAAGCGCGTAATAAAAAGGAGGAGGTAGCGTGGCCGGTACACGAAGAAAATTATCGCCCGTAAATTCGATCGTTTTATTCTGCTGCGCGGTTTGATCGCGATTAATGCGCCCCTGAAACCGTAGATGTACGTACACGTACACTATCGCGTACGTGCATCACGTACGATGGGGCTACAACGAAAACACGGTCGTTCCTAATTGCGCTCGGATGTGGGTTACAGACAAGGTACGACTTCTTGTTCTCTGTCCTTACGATTACGGGTCGGTACGGGGAGCATTAAGTAATCAATACGAGACTCGGCAAATCGGCAACACGGAGCGTCGCGTCGCCAGAAAAGCATTTAAACCGACGCCTCGTTAACTGTAGAGTCGACTGTCTTTTCTAAATCTAAACGCTCGCTCGCCGAGGCTCGTCGCGAGTAGAACTTTGCTCTCGCGCCTTTTGCGGAATCTCGCACGGGAACAACTTTATTCTCCGTAGAATCGATGTTCGCGTCTACGCGTTGTCAGCGCTAACGGACGTCGTTATTACCGCGATATTGTGATTTTACGAGTACTCCGGCAAGCCTGTTATTATCATTGTTATTATTATCGACGAGATCGGACCTTGGGTGGCGGAAAAAGGAAAACTACGAACCGACGGGCAGTATTGAATCTAATAAATTGAAATTAAAATTAAATCAACATATTTCTTCCCTGGGAGAAAATTGATTATCGTATTTCCATTCGAACCGCGCGCCATCGTATCGATTGCAACTTTAGAAACAACGAATCACGGAAACTATTACAAAACGACTATAACGTCGAGAATCTTGACGCGAACTGTCCTAGCCGAATAGAAGTTTCGCATAGAACTATTCCCGTCGAGTTGTTCGTCGGTTTACCGCGCTACACAAACCTCCCCGGAAATAAGACTGCGTAGACACCTGGGCGCGGACGGGGCATCGATGTCAAAGGTAACGTACGCGAGTCCGTGGTATCGTTCCGCGGACACGATCGGGAGGGGTATCGTTAGGAACGAGAAGTGGCGCTGCCTGCCAAAAATTGTCTAGATCGGTTTACTGACTCATCGGGCGCACACGAGAGGATCCGACGTGTGCCGCGATAGTCATCCCGGGTATTTGGGGATGCTGGGTGGCTCAGGTGGTTGCGTGGCGGCCCGAAATAGAGACGCTCGCCCGCGCAAAATCGCGTCGAGTCGCGCCGCGAATAGTGCGCGCCCACCGCCTTCTCGAGAGGCACCGGTAATTTTAGAACGAACGTTTTGTTTTCGTGCCAGAACGCCGACGCGACGCGACGCGACGCTACGAGGCGCGCGTCCCGCCGCACGCACGAGGCACACGGCCGCGTGCCCGCTCTTCTTTAGGCCCCCCTCACACGGGGATACTCAAAAGAAACTGTAATTGCCTTGATATTAGGAGACTTGCCGACTAGGGAACTGCGCATGTGTATTTCAATGGCAACGTTCGGATGACGGCTGCTGAAATTGCCGCGACTCGACATATCAGTCTTCCCGCTACTTTAGTCTTTGGTAGCATGAGTTTCACGAATAAATATATCTAGCCTCGCGTACTTGTACTTGGCCCGAGACAAGACCTTGTCTCTTGATACAGTGGTACCCTCGGTATGCGTCCTTAAACCCTTCCAGATCCTTGGACTTATATCAAACGAATTTTTCTCGAAAGAAATAAAAGGAAGATGATTTGACCGTGCCCGTGATAAAAGATGATTTTGTTAATGGCATATTGTACATTGATGTGGTGTTTAAATAATTTAACCGCTGCTTAACACTAAAATACATAAATACAAAAGCAATTAGATGAAATAAACGGAAATTTAATAAACTTTCATTGTCTCTTTCCTGCGTCATCAGGGATGACATTTACTAAAAATCTGTTGAAAGAACTTTGCTTCTGCCTTCTACTAAGGATGTTTCGAAAATGTGACATTCTCTGGTCATTCGGGACAATGCTATTACAGATTGTTTGGGCTTTGTTGGTGTCTTTGTTGGTGCACTTCTCTGCAAACGAGTCGTCTTTCAAAGAAAGGTCGTATAAAAAAGAAAATGTTTCGCGTCTGAACAGAACGTATATTAAGTTGGACTTATTCCAATGCAGACGTATACCGAGATACCACTGTAACTGTTTTACTTTTTATTACTTTATAATGAAGCAAAATTTCAATACAAAGTTCGTTAATGAAATTGAAAGCACCCGAAGTTGTATAATTGTACATTTAAGGGCTATTTGATGAAAAATGTCACTAAAACAGCGTCACCTCACAGGTAAATCACAAGGTGTCGCGAGGTGACACCCAGTTTGGTAAACCGTGTGCGAAGATAACGGGCAGCTTCGGTTGACTGATCGCCTGGTCTCCTAGTATCCAGGCGATTTCCAGTTTCTTTTGAGTATCTCCGTGTGAAGAGGGCCCTTACACTCACGCTTCCCGCGACTTATCGTTAGGCTAATTGCAAGCTCACGTCAAACATCCTCGATGTTCTAACGCGTCCAATTTTGATAAATATGGTGCAGCCAGCTGACACGGCGTAAACATTGATTCGCTATTCTTTCCGACTTGCGTTTACCTCGTCGGTTTCGTAAATGGTATTTCGCTTTCAGTTCAGATTTATTTTATGATCGAATTATTATTTACAATTTTTTTCTTGTATCTTAAATATATTTTCTTACGTTTTGTCATCTCTTGAAAGTTCTGATCTTACGGTTTACGATCACGAGAGGAATTAATTCTCAGTTTCGCTCGCTCTGTTATCTGTTACGAGTACACCTTGCTAATGACGCGACGCAGCGCGATTGGTTTCGAGTAACGATACGATTTCGGTACATCGATAATTGTTTGATCGATTATGACATTTAAAGGAACGAGCTCAGTGGGATCGTATATCCCTTTCGCTCTACTCCCTCGCTCTCGCGACTCGGTTCGAGTTATGCGGTGCGGTTGAAGCAGGTGCGAAAATAAACGCGGATGTAAGATCATCTCGAAGACTCCGGGGAATACGAATTCGCTTCGGTCGCGGTCAAAGATATCGATAACGGACGCGAAGTACCTTGTCGTTTCTTTCCGTTGGAAATATCGTGATGTGCGAGTCGCAGCTGACTCGGAGCGCTTGTACCGCTTCGTTGCATTGTATTATTTTTCGAATTTGACACGTCTGGCTCGAATCTCCGCCGTTTGGACATGCCACTTGGCTCGGCGACCGTATACTTTTGGAGCGCTACAAAACCGCGAATATTTGTGTCGTTGCGGAGACACGGCGATATATCGGAGCGATTAAGAATATTGAGCAAGCACGGCAAAATCGAGCGACCGTCGTCGCAGCGTCCACCTGACACGCGGGCACGCGAGCGTTGCTTATGATAAAGTTATATATGGCCACTGACTCATTATAATATCGTTCGCGCGACTTGTCTCCCGTAGCTTTTCAGCCGTCCTTTTCGACGGTCGGGAGCGACGATAAGTAAGACCGAGACGGGCGATTACTTTGACTCGTCCATCGTGAGTGAACGCACGTCTCTTGATAAATTCCCTTCCGTCCCCATCGAATCGTTTCCGTTTACTCACGACATTTCCACGTACGTGCCGGGATCGTGCTCGGGAAACACTCGAGCGAATGACAATTCTGGCGTTCGTGGATTAAGGAGAGAGATTGAGAGGCATCGCGGACGGAAAACGCAAGTGGGAAGGAACGGGAAGGAATGTGTTCGAGATAGAAATGAAACGGAGCAAGGGGGGGAGGGGGAGGGAGAGCGAACGGGATAGAAAACGATCGGTGGTACAAGAAAGTGCGAAGTAGAAGGGATGAAGTTGCGGCAACGAACCGATAGCCAAATCGAGTGACAGGGACACGCCTCGTACTCGACTTGGTTCTCCAACCACCTACGGGACGCGAAACAACGTTCGGAGCCAGTAATGGTATAAAAAAAAAGAAATGTCCCGTGGACGTGACAAAAGTTGCGAATAAAGAGAAAGAAAGGAAGAAGGAAGGACGGTGAATCCAAAGGCGGGTCCAGAGGAGCGGGAGAGCGAAAGAAAAGAATCGGAGGAAATGTGGGCTAGGAGAAAAGTGCATCGGTGAAGGGAGGCTGGGAATGAGGGGGAAAGAAAAGGAGAGAGGAGGTGGGACGGGCGGAGAGGGGCGCGTCGAGAGGGAGGGAGGGAGCGAGAGGGAGACGAAGTGTAAAAGAGAGGCAGAGAATGGTCGCGTGGCCGTGCGTGGCCCCAAATAGGGCATCAGGTGGTTGCACGACGCCCGCAAGAAAAAGATCGTTCGCGCGTGCGCAGACGCGCGTGTGCCTCGTAACCGGGCGTACGCACGCATATACGCGCGTACTCGAATGGCACGCGCTCGCTCTTACAGGTGGTATCGAGAGCGCTTACGGAGGAATTGCTCCATTGCTATGTAAATCCGCGGCGAAACTTTCCGGGAAGCGCGTGCTTCTGACCTGGATCGTCGTTTTCGCACGATCTCGATCGAATTCGAGCGAGATTCGACTCTATCGTCATGAATATTTCCGCGCGCGTCGTGTCTTCGATGGAAACATTGCAACACGGATAGAAATTGATTGGGGATAAAAATATCGAATACATCGAGTAGATTGTATCGCGACGATCGCGAGTGTTATAAATAAGTAGTTCCGTCGGACGATATGTCAGACGTTGATGATTACCGATCGTTTGGGCCGATTGGAAAACTCTGGAAAAATATTGTTAACCGAAATGCGTGACTCGACGCAAGTTCATAAATAATTCAGGCTAACAGGATCAATGGCGTGAGATTCATGCAATTTTTACGAATCGGTACGTTCCCAGACACGCTTGACGCTATTCTTACTGTCCGTCCGACGAGAGCTTTTGATACAAACGGAACCGCGCGCCGAATAATCGATAAGCGTTTGGAGAACGAACACGAGGCAGCTGGAAGCTCTCGAACGTTAAAGCGATGCCCGTCAACGAGAGGAGTTTGCGAGCCGGCGTTTCGCCGTCAGCACGCGTGAACTTCCGTGTAAGCAGAGGCTTGAGGGAGTGTCGAATGATACTTTTGTGAGACGCGTATACACCTTCGTGTACAATTACCACTGAGCCAAGACGACGGCCAGCGACGACGAAGAAAACTTTTCTCCTCTCCCTCGCTCCGTATCGCTCTCTCGCTCCCTCGTCCGTTTGTTGGCATTCCTCCGTCTCGTTCCCTTCCCCTACCCCATCGCGATCCTTCTTCCCCTAAAGCCGCGTGGCTGCGCACTTTGAAACTCGGCTCGCGAGAGCAGGCGCGCGCCTCGTTCCTACGTCACGAGGCTCTACGTCACTGGAGAACCGAGCGGTGGCGACGACGACGACGACGAAGAGGGAGGCAACGCACGGTATATCCATCGGCGAGGAGGAAGGTAGGGGAAGGTAGGAGCGCGCGAAGGGCAAGATGGTGGGGGAGAGAGATGCCTGCGAGCAGTGGCTCGCAATGACGACCGTCCGCGAGGCGGGGTGGGAGAGCGTGGCGCGCCTGTGTACGTACACACAGACGCGCACGGTTATATACGCGTCACGCACACGACGGCGTGTTGATAGGGGACCGCAGAGCGGGGATTGGCTGGCGGTCGACTCGGCGCTTCCAAATATGGGACAGTCTCCGCGGTCCATTCATAAAACTACGGGGCGCGCCGCCGCTCGGCTCAGTTCGTGCGCGACCCCCACGCATCGCGCGTCCTCCGACAATCCCCTTGCACGATTCGGTGCGCCGGCCACGCACACCTTACCGGAGAGATACCTCGGTGATACGAACCCGACGGGAGAGACAGAGAGAGAGAGAGACAGAGAAGGATCGTGGCGACAAAGAGGAGAGAGGGTGGGAGAGTCGCGAAGAGAAAGAAAGGGACGGAGGAAGACGCAACGACAAAAAGGCGCGCGGTGGCAACCGCGAGTCGCGCGCGCGCCCGCGCACTCACTCGCGTACACACCCACGCGCGCAAGGTCTATCGTTACACGGGATTCGCGAGTGACGGGGAGCGAGGCTACGATTTTCGTGTACGCGCCGAACAGTGAGATCGCGGTACCCTATAACGTACGCGTGTGCGTAAACACGGAAGGTGAAAAGGGGGAGAGAGACACACGCGTGTTCCTCGCGGTTTCCAAGATCTCAGACCCGACGAACTTTTTTTCCCCGGCAACGTCGGTTATCGTTCGGCTCTTCGAAAGAACGATAGCTCGTACTCGCAAGGAGAACGCGTAGCGAAGGGGTACGATACATTTTCCCTCTTTCAGACTCGGTGGTGGTGGTAGTGGGTTGTTGTCCGGTGGTTGGTGGTGGTTGTCCGCGGTGGTGCATCCAGCCGCGAGGGATAACACTCGTGCGCGCGCGCCCGGTAAAAGAGTGAAAGAGCGGCAGTGGGGTGGTGGGGGGGTTGGAGAAAGAAAAGGAAGGACAGGGAAGCGAGCGATCGAGACACGGTTTTTGCCGCCCGGCGTCCGCTCCCTCGTGTACGTCGGCTCTCTCGGAGAGAGGTCCGGCGCGTGCCGGCCGACGGATAAAAAAGAGGGAGCGCGTGCTCCCTCCGTCCGTTTGACTACTAACCCAGTGACTCGAGTAAGGGGGAAAAAGAGTCGGCGGCACACTAGTTGTGATCTCGCGGCGCGAGAAGAATTTCGATATTAATTGACTGGGGTTGGAAGAGAACTAGCAAAAAAAAAGCCGGGGTTGCGCGATAACAGCTTGAGGTGGCAGAGGGAGAGAAAGAGATTGAGTGTGAGAGAGAGAGAGAGAGCGAGAGAGTGTGAAAGAAGCGAGGCTTAACCGTGAAGGGGAAACCGAGGAAGGACAACATTTTAACCATAATAATAGCGTTGAACGATACGACCGCAGGCGAGGACACGCAGTGCGGTACCGAAGAGGCTGCTGCCGCTGCCGCCGCCGCCGCCGCCCAGGGAGGCGACCCGCTCCAGAGGATGACTATGGATGGCATGGAGGTGGTGGGCTCGCAGCCCCACGCGGCCACCAGCCCGTTTCTACTGTCGTCGCCACCCCTCGGCCATCATCATCATCACCATCATCACACTACCTTTAATCTGCAGACGGTACAGCTCAGTTTCGACGCGTGTCTACCTTACAACGCGGCAACATCCTCCAACTCGATCGCCTGCGGCGTCGGCGGAACGTCGACGCCGCCATCCACGACTTGTACCTCCTCCTCCAGCAATTGCAGCAAAACGATACCCACTCTGTCGTTGGCGTCGTGCATACCGTTGCATTCCCATCAACACAATGCGTCCAACGACTCCGCTGATCCTCATCATGGCCGGCACCATCATCATCATCATCAGAGGCTCGACGATCATCAGCAGCATCATCGGCACGTCGATGCACCCTCGTCGCCTACCGATCAGAACGATGGGAAGAGGCACTCTAGAACCGGGGATGACGAGAAGGAGTGCAACAGGAACTGCCGGGACGATCTTCAGGATTTGAACGAAAAGGATAAGCCGGGCGACCTGAACACGCCGGTTACCACTAGCAGCGATTTACCGTCCTTCTTCGGGCCCTCCGCGCTCGTCGAGCCACCTCCGATCTCAGGTACCTACAATCAGCCAGTCCTTTAAATCCTATTCGGATCACGCGGTTTGCGTTCCGCGTCTGTTCACAAAAAAAAAAACAAGAAAAAAAGAAAAGAATGAAAACTTCTCGAGTACAAAACACACGTATACTTGACATTGAAAGCGATCTTACAACGCACACGCGTTATACCGATTTCCGACATTCTGCGTCCCTGATGTTTATCCGCGTACGAATTTAATACGAGATGGTTACATCGCATCGAATCGAACTCGCCCCGACGGCGAAGCTCTTCGCATTTAACGACAGAGAGAAACAGGCTGGCAGAGGGAGGGATGGGAGGTAAGAGGAGAGATAGATAGAGAGAGAGAGAGTGAGAGAGAGAGTGAGATTATCGGCTGGTTCAAAATTCGCTGGCCTTGTACTCGAGGCATTTCACGTTCATCCAACTTTCGCTTTCCGCGTATCCGATAGCTCTTCCCGCTTCTGCTACCCTAATAGCTCCGCCGAGCACCCCTCCGAAAGTCGCGAGTTTCTCGAGATTATTTCAAGTTAAACTTGAAGTATCGAAGGCAAGCGAGGTACTCTCGCGTTGATCTCCGCCGTGGGAGCACGAGGTG
Organism: Pemphredon lugubris; assembly: GCA_933228935.1. Taxonomy (NCBI): domain Eukaryota; kingdom Metazoa; phylum Arthropoda; class Insecta; order Hymenoptera; family Crabronidae; genus Pemphredon; species Pemphredon lugubris. The sequence goes on along the minus strand of OW121817.1, from coordinate 51,311,176 downwards.
CCGGTGACGTATATCGCTTGGCTCGCGAAAACGGCTAATATCGAACCTGCCAGTCCGTCCGTCGCGGATCAATACTCGGCGACCCCGACATTCAGAAGCCCTCCCCCCGCCCTCCTCCTGCATCACCACCTCTGCTGTTTCCTCCCCCCCCCCCCCCCCCCGGTTGCCAGTTCATTCATGCTTCCAAGTTCTCCCCACCTCGTTCTCCCGGAGCGGCACAACCACCCTCCGGCGTGTCACCCAGTCGTATCTGTCGGCACTTTCCCATGAAGTTAATAGTCGGGACTTCTTTATCTTTCCGTTGCTTCCTCTCTGGCAACGGTCTCTTCTGTTCTGCCCCGCGAGATGACTATCGCCCGACAGCCAATGCTACCCCGTTAACTGGTTACAAAGATCGGCGGAACGGCAATGCCGGAACGTTTCGTTGCTCGACGCTCAGGAGGAAGTTTCGAAGGAAGATGACTCCGCGTTCCTCTTCCTTTTGAGAGAACGACGACTTGTTTTTCGGTAGGAGGTTAGCGATTGTGTACGTCGGAAGGAAATAACGAGTCGGCAGGATGCAGACGACAGATAGAGCCGGGCGGTGTGCTCGCGACCCGCAGATAAAGCCGCCCCCGTATCGCCTGGTCCTTCCTGCCGATTCGCTTCGCTCGTGATGTACGTACGTACGTTACATGCATGCGCGTGTGAACTCGCGTGTTTGCTGTCTCCCTCTTTCTCCCCCCCCCCCCTCTTCTGGCCGTTCCGATGCACGTGTACGCGAATATCTAACTTGCAACACGCGCCAACTCATGTACTTACTTACGTACGCGCGTTACATCCTCACTGACCGAACCTCTTATGAATGATTTACAGGCAGTCTGGCGGGCGAAGACCTCTCCCTAGAAGAGGCCACCGCGGAGGACGATGAGACGGCGACTTCGGCCGGCAGGGATCACCGCCATCACCATCATCAGGATCCTCAGGATACCGGTACACCCGGCGCACCACCGTCGGCTAGTCCACCGCGTCATCACCAGAGTCAGGAGGACGCGGATCGATGCAACGTGCTGCAAGGCGGCGTGATCCTTTACTCTTCGCCCCATTCCACGTCCTCGGTGTCCTCGGCGCCCGCGACGAGCGTCAACATCTGTAACGTGCCAACGCTGACCTATCGTGGTGTCTTTACCACCACATGTCCCCAATCGTCGCCCCTCAACAGCCTACAGAGCCAGCAACAGCAACAACAGCAGCAGCAACAGTCTGCCAGTCAGGAGCTCTGGGGTCCCCTACCCTCCCCGACATTGACCTTGACGAGTCAGCCGTTCCTTCACCCCAATCTGCACTCTTCCCCGTACGGCGGCGAGACCGTCGAACTCCTGCAGGTCGAATCCAAACCACCCCCGCCACCGGGATACCATGACACCCCGACTACCACCCCGGCCGCGTGGCTAACGGCGCACGAGGAGGCTTACGATCCGAACCTCCTCTCCCACCACCATCCTCATCACCATCATCAGGAAACGACGCTGAAGCAAGAGCCAACGGGGACCGGTGGATACGGACCGAGCGTTCAGCAGCAGCAACAGCAGCAACCCCAACCGCCCCAGCAACAGCAACAACAGCAGCCACCGCCATCGTCCGCCGGTACCACCGGTGTACAACTAGCCGAGTACAATCCCAGTACCTCCAAGGGGCACGAGATCCTCTCGCAGGTTTATCAGCAGAGCGCTCTGCCGCTCAGACTGGTACCGGTGAAGCCGCGAAAATATCCGAATCGACCGAGCAAAACCCCGGTACACGAGCGCCCCTACGCCTGTCCGGTGGACGGTTGCGACCGCAGGTTCTCGCGCAGCGACGAGCTCACCCGGCACATACGCATACACACCGGTCAAAAGCCATTTCAGTGTCGCATCTGCATGCGATCCTTCTCGAGGAGCGATCATCTGACCACTCACGTGAGAACGCACACCGGCGAGAAGCCGTTCTGTTGCGACCAGTGCGGACGAAAATTCGCTAGGAGCGACGAGAAGAAGCGACACGCCAAGGTCCACCTCAAGCAGAGGCTGAAGCGCGAGGCGACGCACGCCAACACGAGGAATCATCCTCAGAGTCATGCCTCGCCACCTTGCAACCAGTAGATTCTCCCACGTTAGAGGGATTGGGGGGGGGGGGGAATGAGAGCGGTTCTGTTCTTTCACTGTCGACGCCACGGCGTGGATCCTCAGCGCCGAGATTTTCACGCGCATTCCATCGACCTTGCCAATCGTCGTCGAGCTACTCTCGTAGCGCAGCTTCTCTCCTGGTAGCCGACGAGGAAACGACGGAGACCTTTAGACGGAACTTGCCGTCACCGACTGATCCGTCATCGATCGTCGTCGGCCGAGCGTAATAAGTTTGTCCGACGTAGGAAGCGATTGCGGTTTCGCGAGTGGCAGCTCGCAGCGCGCCGTGTGCCGGCCATGGTACCGGTACGATGGATAGCACTGGCACACGGCTGACTGGATAGGAATCGGAGATGCGTATTTCGAAAGTAAAGCGTGATATCGAATTAACGGATAGTACGTACTTTAAGCGAGTCGGAGGATCTTCGCGGAGATCCTTGTAAATAGGCGGAGATTTGTATTTTCCAAATTTTATGAGAATTCTATTTCTGGAAACGGTCGGTGGGTCGACGCGAAGCTTACGGCGATCGCTTGCGAGCGTCGTTAAACGACACAATCAATTTTCTTGGCCTTAGTTCATCGCTGAAAACGATCGGTAGGAGACGAAATTGCGATAAACTCGGTGTTCAGGTAAAAAATCGCATTCGTGCATTTTTCTTCGATTCAACATTTTTCTCTTTTTTTTTGTCCAGGGAAAATGCGTGTTAGTTGCATTTAGCTTGCCGAAAGTGGCTTCGATGAGCTTTCAAGGAAGCGCGTTCTTGTTTGGAGAATTGGAATTTCTAGCTTTATCGTAAGAACTTTAAGTTACTTCTTCGACAACGGTCAGTATCAATCTCCGAATGCGAAAGACTTTCGTTGCGAATGAGAGCGAGAGAATGAGAGAGAAAGAAAGAAAGAGAGTGTGAGAGAGATAGAGCATTCGGTGTAAACGCGAATTATATATTTACGGCTTTACGCGCTTGTTTGCGATCGGAAATGCATGCTGATCAGAGGACTAGCGTCGAGCGTGTAAACGCGAGATATTCAGGTGCCACGAAATACTGCAAGAACATTCTCGAACGAACGGCGTATAATCGATAACCCCCGCAGCTTCCGGGAAACGGAGAGGAGTTCGGCGAAAGAGAGATGCGCGCTTTCGTTGCATGCAAACGTGCGCGTAAAAAAGAAAAAGAAAAAAATCGCGCGCTTCTTGAAACGATCAGGGATCGCGTATCGATTCGTCCAGCTCTCGTGATATCGATTCGTTACACTAGATTCATCTGCAATTTACGAAGGAAAGATTAGTTTCGACGCGATACGACGTCTTTTCGAAGGATTTTTGAGCGACAAAAATTGCAAATATTTTTTCACATACTTTTATAATAAAACAAAAAATAAACGAAAAAGAAGAAATCCTTAAAATCACGAGACAAATTCGGAGAGCTTGGTCTAAACGAATTTATTTGATTAACGAGAACGTTTCGAAAATCCGTCGAAAGATATCGTGCTCGAAGGTCGAATCGACAGGGGGGTTTCCTCGGAGATTCGACGTTACGTCGAGCGGCACGTAATTATTTTGGCCCGACGAGGGATGCGCGCGCCCTGATCGCGTTACAGGAGGCGTCGACAAGCGTCGGACGATCGGTACACACTTTACGTCCTCGACCCTCGTGTCTTTCAATCACGTGATCGTACAATTGCTTCCCCATCGTTCTTTACCTTCACCCGTACTCTCGTCCCACCTCATTCCTACACCCCCGTGCTCCGGACACGCTAAATCTCGGACGTTTTCCCGCGTTTTTCGCATCTTCCTTCTCCCCCCGTCCCCCTTCGACCCCTCCCCACCCTCCCTCCCTTCGCCCCTTCTCGCTAACCCAGCCCCTACCCGACTTCTCATCGCGTGCCTCCTATCATCGCCAGAAAACCCCACGAGTAATCGTAATTAGTCGTGATCATCGTTGTTGAATGGAAATTTTCCTTGTAAATATGTATATAACGTGTTATATGTATACATAGGTTACGTCTAATCGAACGCAGAGAGTACTCGTAAAATCTTTCACTTTCCTCCTTATAATCCTGCCGCCCTACTTTCCCTCCTTACCCACTCCCTGCCTCCTTCGCAATCGCGTATGTGTATAAATATGATTTAGCGGCAATTAATATTATGTATATGTTGCTCTATTTATTAACAAATCGTCTATATATATATATATATTAAAAAAAAGCAGAAGGATATATATATATATTGTTAAAATTAAAGGATTATTTTTATTATGATTATTCTTATTATTATATTATAATTATATTAATAATAATTATAATTAAACGCGCGCAACGCGTAGCTGTGAATTGTGCGATATTATCCTACGCTATTGTTCTAGATAGGTCGGAAAATGTAGGCAGAGAACCGTGCGAGAGGAGAGGCACGCGCGTGTCCGTGCACGCGCGCGTGCGTACGAACGAAAGGAAACTTTTTTACAGACGATATTATTCTATAGCTAGGTAAATTATATGTAATTACTATACATATGGTGCTCCAAGTGCAATGCACGTAAAAAAAAATCTCTCGATTACCTGTACGTGTCCCGATTACCCTCGTGTTGTCGCCGTCTTCGTCGCTGGACCGAGCGATTGTCTTACGGCGGTTATTAACAAAAAATACAAAGTTAACATTGAACAGCAGTATGCCATGATTCCTTTTTATTCAACCGATCACCGAGCCCCGTGGCCTATTGTATTTCCTTGACAATGTCCACGCGCGGCTCCGCCCCGACGGAGGGCAGTCGGATACCTCGTTGCCGCTTACCACTTTATCGCCTTTAACGCGAATGCCGAGTTAAAGCTGAAAATACGTTCGATCTCGTCTCCGCTGTTCTGGATTTCAATGGTCGGATTAAAATAGCGCGAGACGACGAACGCGTTGACAGGCCTTTTACCGCGTTCGCGACATTACTCGAGTTTCTCCCGATAATACGGTTCGCGACGAGAAATCGATGATCGCCGTTCTCTCGGGGGACCGTTGTGAAAAGATTCCGATCAGCGGATTACGAAATTTCGTACTACTCCGGAGTGTATTTCGGTAAACCGCGAATCCCCCGGAGGATGTACCCTTTAAACGCGATCGATCGGCTATATCGTCGCGCCTTTTGTAAAGGCTATTTATCCGCTGCCCCTCGACGAATATAACATTTTCAGGTGTTTCTAGCGAAGCTATGTATCGGCGCGGATCGATTCGTATCCGCGGCAGGATAGAAACGAACCGAACGAGAGCGTCATTGAATTGGACGACTTTTTGATTTTTATCGCTCGCTCGTTATCTTTCCCTGGCGTGCGCGCTGTCAAATAAATTCAATCGATCGCGAGTGTCTCCGTCGCTTATCGGCAATTATCGAGTAAATTATCGACGATCGCGTAAGTCGGCGCTGTGATTTACGTCCCACGCGGAACGGCCTATTGTCGCAATAATGTTTACATCTGAAGTACAGTTACGAAGATCGGTAAAGGGGACCGGTCCAACGCTCGGGCATCCAATCTCGATGCAACGCGAGGCGGCGCGGCGCGGCGCGGCGGCCGTTGCATTTTCCGCGCAACCTTTCACCATGAACACGCGGTTGGCGCCTAAACGCATTCGATCGGCTTTTCCATACCGCTTATCGGCGATTTTTTTCCCCTCTCGCGACACGAATCTCGCCCGTACACGTACGGCTCGCGATCGGCGTGTCCCACCGATGACCTGATTTATCGCCTCGGATCATTCCGTGAATTTAAAAATCTCCACCCGTTGCGACAGATCAGGCTCGAAGGTAAGTTCCCTCGCGTTCGTCGAGCGAGCAACCGAGCGTACTCCAAAAAAGGTCGTACGCGTGGCCCTCGAGAAACGAAGGAGACTTCTCGGCATATCCGGGGCCGTGCCCGATCGCCGTCCGGCGAACGTTTCTTCCGCGATCGTCGAAACGAACGGGAAACGTCGATCGGAAAGCTTTTGGTAGGTTTTCCAGTGCTACCGTGAGGGAGCGTCCCGACGGCGGTGGAGAGGGTCCACGTCATCGATTCTTCGCGCTCGAACGAACAGTTTTGGCCGGCTCGTTGGCTCGCCTGTGGAGAACGTGCAATGGGCACTGCATAGGTGTATGCACACCTATATAGGAGAGACAGTGCAAGAAGTGGGCAGGAGTGAGGCTGTGAGGCTGTGAGAGCACGTCTATAAATAGGACCAAGATCGAGATGAGGCCTCCTCTGCACTTCGTGATACCTTCTGTCTTTCTCTCCTACCTCTCGCCATCTCTGTCTCTCTGCCCCCCTTCCAACTTCTCCCTCCCTCACTCTCTTTATCTCTCCCTCTCTCGCTCTCTCTCTCACACGTTGTTCATTTCGTTCTTCGTCTCTCCCTCTACGCGTCCCTCTCCCTGGCCTCTCGGCCCGTCTCTGTTCTTCTTTCCTCCCTCTCACGATCAGCGTTTCCTCGCGCTCCTTCTCTCTCAGAATCTTAGCGGTCCGTCTTCGTCGCGGGCTCTCTCTTTCTCGCTTTCTCTTTCGAATTCTCCCTCCCTCGCTTCGCGCGTCCTGCTCTCCCGCTCCCTCTTTCTCCTCTTCTTTCCCCGCTACTCCTATCCTTCCCGCGCTCTCGCTCACCGGCTCCGTCTCTCTTTGCTCCGTTGTCTCTGTTGGATTCCTCTCTCTCTCTCTCTTACCTCTCGTTCCTTCTAATTCTCAGACACCCCTCCCACCGACGACTGACAACCAAGAGGACGACGGGAACGACGGCGACGTCGTCGTCGTCGACGACGACGACGACAACGACAACGACGACGACGAGCTTCTCGCACGACACATAAGGATCGCGTACATATTTTCACGCATGCATTTGCCTCTCGCGTATACTCGCGTACAAGCGCACGAATGAAAAAATATTGCAAAATATAGTTCCTGCGTGGACGCGTGTACTCCGCCTCGCATCGACTAACCCTCGGGGAAGAAGAAAAATGCGTCCGGAGTCGCGCGAGAGCGGCTCTTCGAGATCAAATGATGGGATGAGTCAGGGTAATGTCTACTCGCGGGGAACCGTAGGTGTCGGTGAAATTTGATTCCCCGCCGCGACGCTGTATCCGATCCGACTTCCGATCATGCGCTTGGATTAGCGACGATGCGCGATTTACCCTTCCCGTAACGTTTGAGCCTCGAAACACCCCCGCGATCGCTGCCGAGATAAGGTACCACCCGTAGCCAATACGATTTAATTACCAATTTAGCCTAACGATCCAGTTCATTTTAAATATTCGTGTAATCAAGGCTCCGATATTCTCCGTCAAATTCTTTTACGTTCCATTTGTATTTCATACACCGTTCGAAAAATCTTTTCCTCCTTCCTCGCAATCAGTATCTCTCCATTTCAATTCCGACTATCAACCTCGGATTTCACGCGCGTGAGAAAGTTATAAAAATTTCCGAAGCTTAAGTTGGTCACGCCGGACCGCGGCAGGTGCGTTACATATTTTTATACCTGCGAATTTTTCGATACCTCTCCGTTCGCCCGTCGTATCCGTTGGAATGTCATTCTCGGATCCTCCCGCTGTTAGTACGAGTCTCCAAGCATCCGTCGTTACGTTAATAAAATGCAAGTCTCGCTCGCGAGGGCTATCGCAACCGTCTCATTTCAATCCCAGACCCCGCGGGGTATCACCCGTCCCTACGGATATCAACGCTGCCGACCGCGGGACGACCGTTCCGCTTTTATTCGCGCCGCGCAACGATACCCATTGTCGCATCGATCTTATAAACCAAGCAGCATCGAGCAGCGAGCAGCCGAATGAGCCGAGAGCCGACCAAGCCAGCCACACCCCGACGCGATTAAACCTGTTGCTGCTTCGCTCGTGGCTCGGGCTCCATAGGACACGTACGTACACGTACGTAGCTGTACCGTGTCCGCGCATATGTGGGAGAATCGCTCTCAAAGTTTTGAGAACCGGGACGTTTGAGTATCCTCGCTGGCACGTATGCGCCTCGAACACGGTATCTCGAGTGGCAAACCGGGGATCGAAATTCATCGGGGATCGATGAAATTATTTTTGCTCTCAAAACGACAGTGGTGCCCGTGAAAATTTTCAAATGGGATTGGAAAGCTTGTGCCAACAGTTCGCACTTTGGACAGATATTGGGCGTACTCCACGGCGAAAGTAGCGTTTTATATACGTTCGCGAATAAACTCACCGTAGGACATGCAACAGAAGTAACGCATTTTTCTATCGATCCTCGCTGCGACACGGGAATGCTCTCGCCCACGAAACTGCATCGGCTACCGCGTTTCTGATGCGGCAATGTATTTACGATCAACCCTCGAGTCTAAAGTCGCGCGAGAGATCTCTTCTTAACCGTCTCCGAGCATTCCGTATTACCAAACTTTTCGAACGACCCTTACAATTATGCGCGTATATATTGGCGCGTATATCGAGCGTGGGTGGGCGAAAACTCTGCGCAATTTCACGAAACGGAATGAAGCTAACGGATCCTCTCTCTCGCTTCTCTCTCCCGGTGAACCGCTCTCGTTCCTCCCCCCCCCCCTTTCTATCCCTCCGCCCCCTTTACGATCATTACGCTTTACCTTTGACTTACGCTCTTCAAATGCGCTTACGTTGGTCGACGGGATCGATGCGCAGCTGAAATACGCGTAACGAGGGAGACTCGCGAAGTCTCGAATTTCGCGTCTCCGATAACGCTGTGACGTAACTCGGCACACCGTGCCGTGAGGGAGGTGAAGTGGCCTTTACGTGGGGCGTTCGAAATGACAGAAATTAGGAGACGAGTCTCGTATAACAGGGTTGATATTACCGAGCCAACCGCTTGATTTAGAGCAGGGTGCGAGACTCGAGAGATGTACAATTACGTGAGAGGGATTTGACTCGGTCCTCGACGAGCCCTGCAAAATTAAATACTAACTCCATTCGTGTGATTATTTCCTCACGAAACGCGTTTTACCATTGTCACCGTGTCGTACCACGTGATATTCCACGCGATACAAACAAAGTTCTCTAATCTCAAAACACTCGCGATCCTCCGATCCCGAGATCAATAGATCACCGTAAATATATCTCATTTAGTTCCAGGGAAAATAATTCCCGAAATAGTTTGCATCCGGGAATAAAGAGAATCTCACCAACGTTCCGTACGCCGGGGGTGCAACGGGGCAGCATCCGCAAAAGTCCTCGGTGGGGGTTAGGGTCGCGTCACGGCAAGGTAAAAGGTACAAGGTACAAGGTACGTGGAAGCGGCGTATGCCGGCGGGGTGGGATCGTGCGGAAAGGGGTTTGGGGGGAGGGGAAAATTCATTGAGGAACGGCACGTGTATAGGATAGCGCACGAGCGCAAAGTGGAAGGGGCTCGGCAGGGGGTATGTGGCGGGGTTTGAGGGGTAGCAAGGGGGTTGCCAGGCGACCATCGTCAAGCGGGTTGCCCCTGGCGACTGGTTGCGTCACTGCAGCGCCGTATGACGTCATGCGACGCCACTGCCCTTGACCGTCCGAACGACACCGGGGAGAGCGTCCTGACGACCCTGCCCTCTCTCTACCCTTCCCCCACTCTCACGACAAGTTGTTCCTTCCCATACCAACCTCGCCTCCTACCACTTCGAGCACCGCTCTGTAATCCGGGGTTGAACTTATCCGTGGAAACGTGCAAACACCTGCACCGCGTACTACGCACGAGACGGTGCTATGCGCGTAGTTTTTACTAGGGGTTCTTGTTATCCGGATAACCCGAGAACTCAAATATGCACAAAGCGGTTTCTTTATTTTCCATTGCCGGACACGCGTTGCTTTTTCCACGCGTAGATTTCTCTATACATATTTTTCGAGGCGTACCAATTTTTCTTTATTAGGTATTAATGTTAACAGGATTTTATTATACCTGAAATTTTATTGACCGATAATCTTCGCGTTGAAGGGAAACTGAAAAACGGTAAAGACGAGTGGCGCGACACCGTATTCAAATTATTTGGAGGGTGTGTTTTGCGAGACTAATCGACACGCGAATCATCGAGGCAAATTGTTCACCGGTGAGAACTAATACACGTAGAATCTCAGTCCTATAATTACACGGATATCTTGAATACAAATCCGTCCGATGATCCGTGAGTAAGTGGTAGGCCTAGTTTCTACGCGCGAAGACATCGGCTAGTAACGGAAAGGGGTTCGCTGACGTGGGGAAAAGGATGGGACGGTGTTACGGAAATAGTCTGTGCGCGCTCGTTACAGGTATTTTAGGAATTTGATCCCGCGTTGGATATTTTTACGTACCGCTCGAACAGAGTTACGATAATTAATTCAGTTTCGAGGGTAGCGCCAGGATTGGGGGGTGATAATGCGATTAACAGCGGAAAAGTGGATAGGATGGATTTGAATCCTACAGTTTCAACGTTAGTCAACTGTAAACAGCTTATGGTAAATAGGATTTCTTATATTTCTCTAAAGCGTGCGTGGCATGATTATAAAATTGTCTGTATCGCATTCTAACTATAACTTGCGCGCTATTAGAAACGCACCTTCTCCCCCCCACCCCCGGTCTCGCGTCGTGTCGTATTAAAAACAAAATCATTTATAGCGCAAAAAGTTGAAAGATACGCTCCCCTCGGTGGAATTGATTTGCGAAAGCACACCCCCGTGTTTTGCAGGCATTCGCGCGTCAGGTTACTTCACCGCGTGTGGGAGTGTACATGTATGTATGTACCGAACCTACCCAGCTGACGTCCGTTCATTCACTTCGTTCACCCATTCATAAAATGCACCAGCGTAACGCGCCTGCGCAGACACCAACTTCCTTCTCGTAATTTAATCAATTTTTCCGTAGCAAAAAGTGCTTCTTGACACTCGGAAAGTCGAAACATCTGCTTGCAGTTTATTCGTGAGAGAATTCGTATTGTACTCCTCGAAACTTTCCTACGACAGTAATTAACGTGAAACATGCGCAAAGTTCAATCGAACACCAGCAGATAGCAGAAGTTGCCGATTGCGGGCAGCGTGAATGCGCATTGGATTATTTTCGTGGGTCTTATGAGGTACAAATCTTTAGTTACAATAGCGTGTGCAATTTTGATAAGCCCATTTCCAGTGCCACAAACATTTAAGGAAAAGGGGACGTTGCTATTTTTGTCTTTTAGTTTGAACAGGAGACATATTAGTCAAATTTAAATTACGTACTCAGAAAAGGCATCCCTTGCACGAACATATCGAAGCTGTAAAAACTGTATGGAACTAATGACTTAAAATGTGTGTCAAAAAAGAACAACACGAACTATCGTACGAATATTCAATTATTTTATGTATTAGTGTTACAGAAGGAAGGAGAATGAATCGAACCTAACATAGTTGGACGCGGGAATTGCAAGGTAATTTTAAAAGTAACCTTAAACAAGCATCATATGTATACTCTGTTTTTGGGTCTGACTTTTGGATTCAAATGACGCGCCGTTTTTTATACTTCCGATAGTTGGTTCATCCTTAATAGGTGGCTCTGAACTGAACACTAACGACACTAACTAACCATAGACATATCCAAGGATAGACTGCGCGAGCAGTGCATTTTTTCGTAACCCTTAGATTTTGATTCAAACACACAAATTTCAAAAGCAAAAATATTTTTTTTTTTTCTACCCGCATGAGCACAAAACATATTGTCCACAGAAAAGCATCATAAAGTATTAGATTATTGTTACATTACAATTTACGCGAGTATTCTTGCCTTCATTTTCCTCGCTTCTGATGTCACAGACGTAAACCCCATAAATCCGGTTAAAAGTTTAAAAGCATTAGTCACTACTGATTCCCCTTCAAATAGTCTTATGGTATCTGTAAATACAATTTAACACGTAGACTGCCATGGGAGGTCACCGGCGACCGACACTTTATTCGGCGGCAGCGCCGTGGGCGCCAATGGTGACCGGGTGCCGCGGCGCGGCAAGATTAGTAGAAATTCATAATTATAATGAATGTCAATACTTATAAATTTGTCAATACTACCATCATTATTACAATAGTGTGAAGAAATGAGTACATTATAAAATATATAAAAATAGTTTTATTTATACATAAACAAAAAAATTTTTATAATAATGGTTTGTTAAACATGGTTATACATCGCAACTTATCTGCTGTAGATAATATTTCAACATAATATGTATCGCATAATAAAAAATTTGTTAGCGCCATAAGCAATCCATGTAAAATTAGCGTGGCATTTAACGTGTCAACAAAATATTTTTTCGAAGAAAAAAGGAAGACCCGGTCTACCACTTTGTAAAAAATAAATGTAATAAATATATCAGATATTTTATCGATGAAGCAACAGGAGCGAGGGGCAAATTAATAGAACAATTTTTTTTATAAAGCGATCACAGAAAATAAGAATTGAATAAAATCAATGGCCAGAATTCTCTTTTCTAACTCTATTGCTGTACCACAATGGGACGAGTTTCTCTCTTCAACCATTCGAGAGCTTGTACATTGTCCGGACCTTGTAATAACGGTGTCAGAATACTCAAACATTTCGAATGATAATCATTCAAATATTCAACCTGAAACAGATTACAATTACGCAGCTTAAAACATAATAATAATAAATATGAATGTAAAAACTGTTCAATGTACCTCAGCGCGTGTCAGTAAGGAAATATCCAGTAATTTGGTTTGTATAGGCACAAATGTAACAGTTTCAAATGTAACAAATCCACGGTCTTTGTGATTGTAAGGTGTATTTGCCTCTACTACCAATACTACGTTCTCCAATCTAATGCCAAACTTTCCATCTTCGTAGTATCCAGGTTCTAACGATGATACATAAAACGTTAACATACTTATTGAAATCTTTATCAGTATTATATGTCTTACCGTTTGAGACAAACATGCCAGGTTGTAAACCTGGATCATCAGGATGTGGTCTCCAGGATATACCGATTGGTCCTTCGTGAACATTGAGATACGAACCTACCCCATGCCCAGTGCCGTGAAGATAATTAAGGCTGCAATTGAACATTGATGTACAAATAACTAATATTCTCAATTTGGTATAAAAACAAGAATTACCCAACGCTCCATAGACTTTCACGTGCCAGCGTGTCAAGATAATTTCCTTGCAGCTTCAACGGGAAGATCGTTGATGTAAGACGACACTGTCCCTTGAACACTCTTGTAAAACATTCACGTTCGAAGCTTGTTGGCTGACCAAAATGAAATGTTCTTGTAACATCAGTAGTTCCGTCTTGGTATTGTGCACCGGAGTCACAAAGATAAATCTCTCTGTCCGTAATTGGCACATCTGTCTTTGGTGTTGGTAAATAATGGATTATTGCTCCATGCGACCCAACTGAAGATATCGTCGGGAAACTTAATCCAACGAAATGCTCCTGTTCCCTTTTTGTTACATAACATATATTATATTGAACTGTTTGTTAGATATCACATTTTTTGAGTACAGTAAGAGCTTACTGACCGTCGGAACTGTTCCAGTTGATCGGCTCCTGATATTTCCGTTACAATACCTTTCTTATTTACAACTTGATCTTCTAGCCAAGAAAAATATTTTACTAGCGCAGCAGAATCGCGTATGTGTGCAGTTTTCATTCTTTCTACTTCCACCTTATTCTTTATAGATTTCATAACATTTACTGGAGTAATAGCAGTATGTTTTTCAGTTTCCCCACAATCGGCATGTAGAGCATAACTGGAGTCAGTACTGATCCATATTTTTTCATCATTTGTACATGAAGAAGCAGTCTGCCTCAGAAATTTGTGTATGTCGTTGTACGAATGATAAACTGGTTTTACCATTTCATCTATCAATTGTTGCTGAACTTCCTTGCTAAATCTATCTTTATCGATGAACAGGTGCACCTCGTTTGATGTAATAATAACGTAGGCAAAGAATACTGGGTTGTACGGAATGTCTGAGCCCCTCAAGTTCAAAACATATGCAACTTCGTCTAAAGCCGTTAATACCAGTAACTTTGCTTTATTTCTTGCCATCTCTGTGCGACATAGCTCTATTTTCTCATGTGCCTTGCATCCCGAAAATTCAAATGGTTGAGGTATAACGACGTTAGGAATCGCCGGAGGCTGTTCGGCGCCCCAAACTTTATCGATCAAATTTTCTTGAATTGGCATCAAACAATGACCAGCGGCATTTAAACCAGTATGTAAAACTGCCCATTCTTTGTAGCTCATTAAGTTGGAATCTGCGCCAACTGTAGATTTAGGAGGCAAATTGTTAACCAACCACGCAACTCTTGTTGGAGTATCCAATAATCCTTCTCTCATAAGCGTCCAAGCATCCGGGGGATCTAACTCTGCTTCGGCTTGCACATAATATCTTCCGTCTGTCCACAACAGAGCTTTTTCTGGCGTTATTATGGCTGTGCCAAAGGAGCCACTAAATCCACTTATGAAATGAATTCTCTTATCCCGTTCTCTCAAATACTCAGACTGATGAGCATCATCCGAATTCACTATTACAGCCTGTATACCTCTCTCCTCAATACCCCCTATCTGGACAGTTTCCATTAACTCCCGAAGCTTAGCCAATTTCATTACAGCTCTCCTTTGTGTCATATTGATATTCCTAATAACAGATTTCGTATTTCGTATGATGTTAATCATTTTTTTATTGTAGTCCTTACCTCGTAAGTTTTTTTTATATCGTTCGTGCTATCTAAGAATGAATGCTGGGTGTGTTATATTGACTAGAATTACAGGCAATTACAGCAAATTACAGGTGGGTATCATGAAATAGTATCTTCAGGCTTGCCCAGGTTTGCCTCAGTATTCCAAGTTATTACACGTCGCTCGTCTTATCGTTGGAAGAGAAACACGTCTTATCAGATAACTCACGAAAACAATGTACAATTAACTCTTACACTGTCTATCACGAGTCACCGAACTTGGATACGCTATTCTCCACTAAACTTTTCACGTCAACTTCGATTCCAAACGACAGGTTAGATATCGCCGGTAACTTTTATGAAGGTTATGAAAGGCATGACAGTGATATTTGTCGAATTTTTCATTTCAACACAGCTAAATTAATTTAATTTATGATTCGATAACTTACTTAATATGCAAGCTAATAATTCACTTTGTATTATGAATAGTTTCCGCCGTGTTTGAGAAAGATAATTTGTCGGGATCAATCACTATTGTTCATTATTATGATTTATATAAAATACCATTGTTTAACGAGGATTGTTTGCAAACGGAATAGTATATAATTATATGCGGTATTCGACATTAATCAACTTATTTGGAATACATATAGACTTCACTTTAATATGCACGATATTTAAAGCAAATAATAAAATTACTAATTGTATCTTTGCAAAAGATTTGTTCTATTCACTTATCTGTATCTGAATATTTAAATTCTAACATCCATTTTAAAGAAATGTGAAAAATGTATTTATCCATTTCTTGCATTTGGACGTGTAATATTAGAAAAATGTAGACGTCACAGACATTACAAAAATAAAATATCTAAATCATTACCATGTAAATGTAGGTTCATACACATGTACTTCTGATGGAAATTGAGGACATTCTATCAGACGTACAGTTTAAAAACGAAGTTCTTAATTTATTAGAATGTTAAGCCTGTCGAGATATTGCGCAATGGCGATTGGGAAAAGTAGTATCACCAAACTTTTGCCAGTTCGACAGAACTTCTGTACGTACACTTCAAAACTGTTGACGGGAAGAAACGCGCTTCTTTTAACAAAAAGATGTCCCACTTATTTGCATAAGGTATTATGTAAACAAGACCATTGCATGATGTTTTATTTGCAGTTTCCTCAATTTATATGTTATTAATTACAGGGGTTGTTCAGACAAAGCAGTGTGATAGCTTTAAGTTATGCATCAAAAGTGGCAAAAAAGTCAGATAAAATAGTTGGCTCGTGGATGCTAACTTGCAGTGGCATGGTCTTCATAGCAGTCGTATTAGGTAGTATTGTGTATTGCATATTCTACTATTGTGTTCGTACCGTTATGAAAGAAATTCTAGAAAAGACTTATGGCAAGTAATTACTGAATTTTGTGTCCTGCTTTTGGATACATACTTTCCGATTAGAACATATGTAAACTCGCAGTACACGTTAAGTATTTATTCTAAACAAATACCATTTAAGTATTTATAAAATGCTCGATGACGAAAATAAAATGTATTTCAAGAAAAACCAAAAGATTATTTGTCCATTCCCATGTATTCAGGAGGAGTAACGAGACTTACAGAGTCCGGCTTATCCATGGTTACTTGGAAATTACTTGGTGAAAAAATGCCTACTACAGAAGCACAATGGCTCGAAGAATTTGAGCGTTACAAACAATTTCCCGAATACAAAATGTGAGAACTTGTAATGTGAAATCAGTATTATGTATTACGTTCCAGCATGGAAAACACTTTCCATTGAATTTTCTTTGTAGAACAAATCGACACATGACTTTAGAAGAGTTTAAACGCATTTGGTGGATGGAATACTTGCACAGAATGTGGGGACGTTTAATAGGTGCTGTATTCATTATTCCAGCAAGTTTCTTTTGGGCAAAAGGTATGCTGAAATCAGGGATGAAAAGCAGAGTAGCCATTTTGGGATCATTAATCGGTCTACAAGGGCTTATGGGCTGGTACATGGTTAAATCTGGTCTGGAAGACCGTTTTGTGGAACCATCAGAAGTTCCACGTGTTTCGCAATATCGTCTTGCCGCTCATCTAGGATTGGCATTTCTCATATACACAGGATTCCTTTATAACGCTTTGGATCATTTGATACCTGCTCAAAAGTTAGCACTTGACAATTTCAGTATTAACGCCTTGAAAGAAACTGTAAATACATTAAAGAAATTTCGGTGGCTCGTTCATTCGACTAAAGGACTGGTATTTCTTACGGCTATGTCTGGGGCATTTGTAGCGGGAATGGATGCGGGTCTTATTTATAATACATTCCCAAAAATGGCAGACAAGTGGATACCAGATGATATCTTTGCTATATCACCTACATTGAGAAATTTTACTGAGAATCCAACTACTCTGCAGTTCGACCACAGAATTCTTGTAAGTCTTGAAGACACAGGTCCTATATATTGAAGAGAATTGCAATCTGTACTTTATTTTTTACAGGGGATCACCACATTGTCGTTAATAACTTGCATTGCATTTATGTCCCGCAAGCACACTCTTCCTGGCAATGGGCGAAAAGCTGTAGCTGCAGTTCTTTGTGCTGGGTATCTTCAAGTACTTTTAGGAATCTCAACCTTATTGTACCATGTACCCTTAACGTTAGCCACGATCCATCAATCGGGCAGTCTTATTCTTTTGAGTACAATGATTTGGTTGTGTCATGAAGTGAAGTACTTAAAACATCTTCCTAAGTAATCTTGTAAATAAACGTGCTTCCTGTAGAAAACGTTTTTTGATTGAATTCAATATTTAATCCGTTCTCGACAAGTATCGAATAACGTGCACTTTTTCTTTGATTGGAATCGAACAGGAGCTGGTAAGAGATCTCCTTGTTGTAATACTTCCACAACATCATGCTTTATTTGACAATGCATTAAGTTATAATAATATTTGTAGAAATTAATTTACACGTGATGTTCCGTAAAATAATCGACCTACAATCGAATTATCAAAGTTTCAAGTAATTTCATATCATTTCCGCAAGTATTTTTAGTTTCGTGTTTGCGCAGAAGAAATAAATATCTAGACTTACATAATATTAAACAAATCGTGTAATATTTGTAACATTTTTGCTCCTCATTATCCCGTTAGGACTAAAATCTTATGGACTTGACTGGAGTACACACCACCCGGTTGTACTCCAAAATCGACTACCAACATCATATTCCCATCTGTCTGTCTCTGGCATTACGATTAATGATGTTAGTACTGGCGCCTAATTTCGAAAACCAGCTTTGGTAAGTAATATTATTCGTTCGATTAGTTTAAAAAATGTGTAAACCCTGCTTAATTGATAATTGCTATCTAATTATAGTAATCCTCTTTTTTCTTGTTGGAGTCCCAAAAGATTGCTCAATATTTTATAATAATTTCTGATTAGCAACAAAGTGAATTCAGCTTTATTTTATTGGCAGTTATCCTACCCCATCTCGGATCAGTCGTTCTTTGATTTTTAAAAACGCCTTACATGCATTGGTCCAACATAGCAATATTAATATTAAGCAGCAGCTTTATTTATTAGGCGTTTGAATTGCACTTTCGTTATTGTTAACGCTTTTTATTTACATTCGTCATATTTTCTTTTTATTTTGGCAAATACGCCGCATCACATTTTTTTGCTCAACATTACATGGATGAGTATTAAAGGAAAATTGTATTGCAACGTTATTACAGATAGAAAGTGAGAACATTTAAAAGAAAATGTAATATTTATATTAAGAGTTTTATATTGGACACGAGCGAGGAAATATATAATTTAACTGATACTACGTGTGAAACAATATTTCCTAATTCCTTCGCATAAATTTCAAACGTTGCCTTCCAGTATACAGATTATATTAGTTTAGTATCAATAATAATTAAAAAAATAACTGAATGCAGTCTCTTTCAACATATTGCAGGTAACCCAAACCCTACATCGTGAAACTAATATCAGTCTGATAGAATTTACGAATCCCATTGGGAATTCTATGTAATAATTCATTGCTGGTAACAAATATTTTATAGTAAATGCCATATTACCTTTCCCATCTTTACTGAAGTATCTTTTGCTTGATTGAACCAAAGTACTTTTTGTTTAAAAACATATTGTTTGTATATGAACGTTCATTACAGATTAATGTAAATAAAAATATGAAGAAGATTGCAATAGATGAACACAATCAAACCAAATGAAATCATCAAAGAGTACAAGAATGGTGTATGTATACAAAACTCTTAAACTGATATATTCGGATCAAGTACTCTCTTCACTCCCGCTACTACTCATAGTATATCAAAGAAATGCATTAATTGGTTGCATGAAATTCCGTTTACTGTATGAACAGGGTTCCCGAATTCAAATTTATGTTCATATTTTTAACGATTTCTTCCAATCATTATACAGTTATTACTTGCATATGATTAACCCATTTATAAATAAGTTATTTATAAGATTAAATATTTTTGTCTCGATACTCAGTTTGAGAGTAGTGGAACTGGTATATGTATCTGTGTACATATGTATATATGCTATGTCGTATTTATATTATGTATACATGTACGCGCACACAATACGACATTGCAACTGTATGGTCAAAGTATATGAAAGAAACTTTATCATTGCCATGTTAGTACAGTCAATAAATTCGCACGCATAATATGCCACTTTTGTATAATTATTATATACTTTAGATAATCTTTTCGTGCAACATGTGGAGCAGAAGTAGTAATTAAGTGCTTCCGAAAATTGAACTACCAGCATTGATCTTGCAGTGTTGAACCATTTTTATTGCGTTTATAAATAATAACACATAGCTGCAGTAGAGAGTAATTGTGCTAATAAAGATGCGATAAATGCTATACATTCTGCGCCACATGCAATTCAATATTAGTCTTATGTTTTCCTCTCTGTGCATTATTTAGCTGTAAAGACCTTATACTATATCTTATTAGTACTTACAGGAAGGAATCGTAGATCTTAGGCCAGTGGTAGGCCAAATATGTACTCTTATCAAACCATACAAACCTATAGCTTACAAAGCAGCGTTTAAACAAAAGTTTCAAAAATCGAATCAAGAACAATATTTTAAAAAGCATTATCCTGACAAGATATTATGAATTATTTTTGTCAATTTGACAAGCATTAAAGTTAATCCATCAAAAAATTCATAACGAGAATCGTAAATGAGAAATACCACAAATTATTTTGAAAAAATTAAACGCATATCAACGCGTAGAGTGTATCTTTGTTCCTTCTTCCACTATTGTCCATTGATCTTTTCATAGTTGCCTTTGACATGGTTTTTTGTAATCACTATAAATTTTTTTTCGTTTAAATTGTATTACGACTTATTTCTTATATCATATAATTATGCAACATGATTCAGTAAGCAGCACAGAATAGTTTTCTACGTGTATACCTTAGCTTTTTAAGTGTTACAGCACCAGCACCTTCGTTGGTAGTAACAAATAAGTATGACAATATCATTGGGGATTAGACCATAATTATCAATTAGATGTTGCACAGAAACCAACGAAATAATATTTTCCGATTTCCTTCATATATGTTAAGTATTTAAGTTCAATCACATCTTTTTAAACAGAACGTTCGAAATAACGCATTCTCGTATGTGTATCTTTCATTTTGAAGTGTTCTTTTGGTCTTGTATGTAGTAACATAAATTTAATTATACAGAAAATTAAATAATCACAACCCGCATTGTAAACGCATAAGTTTAATTTCTCGTAGTGTACGTATATCATGAAAATTACGTTATAAGTGGATTTTATTATGAAAAAATCACTTCAAGAACTGTTGTTCCATTCTTATCAATGACATGATATAAAATTAAAAAAATTGTATTCTTACTTGAACACGTGTAAGAATGTGCTTATTAGATTGCTGATTCAACATGACATATGGTTGCCTCGCGTATACACCAGTTCAACTTGTTTTTGCTGGACTGTCATCTGTTTTTTCTGGATTCACAATTACTTGTATTACATAACCCGGTTGTATCTTTGCTTCTTCTATGTGCATTTTATCGCCTAAAAGTTTCCCGCCAAAGAACCACCTCTGACGCGATGGCTCTAAACCTTCCTGACTCTATTAACACAATTTTTAAAAAGAGAATTAACTCATTGCTAGGCTATAGAATATATAATAAACCGGTGCATGTATTGCACCATTATAAATAATCCTATACACACCTGTAATTTCTTTTTAGCAATACCAATAGTATCTTTGCTGTAAACAGGCAACTTAACTTCTCCTAAGGTAGTTGATAATCTGAGCTTTAATGTCTGTTCAACTCCGCTATCAACCGGTTCTGAGTAAGGTGAATGAAAGAACAATTCAATCAATATATTACTCTAAGAATATTATTCAAAAGGGAGACACCTTAATTTAGTGTATCAAATCATATTAAATTAATTCAGCAAGCTATTTATATCCAGCTTTCCCAACAATGTAAATGCTCAAAATGAAATATACTAACAACCTTGGGGCAATCTATTAAATAAAATCTCTGAAATCTAAACTTGAATACTAATAGCTTTCTTATCTAGAAAGTTTGGTTTCATTACCTGAACAATCAGCAGGCGAATCTCTTCCACTATCTTCTTTCACAATGTTGATTGGATATGATAAGCAATAAATAGGGACCTGATATCGAGTACCCAACTCGTCGTAACATTCGGTCAAATATCCATTGGGCACAGATATATTAGCTCCGTCTAATATAGCCTGTGCTAACTGATAATCTTGAGCTTCGGCTGCGGTTGCTCCTGCTCTTAGAGCATCCCATATCTCTTTACGACCATCGAATGCAGGCGCAGTGTCCCAAAACTCGTCTCTTTTACTTCTGAGTTGACCTTCCGTAAGAGGCACATCCGATTTCCACCTAATTACTTCATGACACAGCGGATGATTCTTTCTTGAGTTTCCTGCTCGCAAAGATTTTAATCTTTACAATATGATGGCACTGTGATTGTAATCAGTTTGAAGAAAAAGCAATATGTGTGAAAAGTCGGTCATAATACATAAAAGTTTATGCAAAACTTATTCATCGTTTTACAGATTACAAACAATTGGAATATCTCGAAAGCTTGCATGTTACACATGACAATAAACAATCTTAGGCATGGAATATGCGGCGCATATAAATGACGAGGTAGGTACTACAGATAATGGAAAAACATCCTTCGCGTAATCTCTGGGTTGATATCGTCATCCGAAGTACGTTGCGAGGCGTGCATAGTTGTTAATTGCGCGATCTCACGTACAACGAATAATATGGAAATGCAAAAACATAATACGCAATAAACGTTAGGTACGAAGGTAAGGAGAAAAAGCTGGACTGACTTCAAGGTTAGTTGCCGTTGGGTGGAATTCAGCACCATTTAATTTCCATTATATTCTCACCTGAATTTGTTCTCGTCGAATTTCCCGAAGTGTCATCGACGGAGGCGTTTCTTGCCCTCGTTATACCTATGCAGCCTCCCATTCTAGGTGGCCGGAGTAACCAAACATTTCACTGAAATTTAACAACACCTCACATGCCATTTTCGTCCATCTTATCCAGCGGAATATAAGTTCATACCATTGGAGGCGCTATAATCGAATCTGCGGTAACCTAACTCGTCTCGTATCATAACATGCGTAAATAAATTTTCCCGACGAAATAGAATTAACCGTACGATCAAGTACTTGGATAAGCACGATATTTCGCTGACACTTGAAGATCGATACGATAGTTGCGTGTCTGTACTCTATGTAGTGCAAATTTGTAAAGCCGCCCACGGTAGAAAAAGTCGTTTATGGTCGGACATCGTCGAGATAATACATCTTACCGATACGTTTAGGTTAAGAAATCTAACACGAGAAAGGCATGATTTGCGATGGCTTCACCTACAAATTCTGTTATTAGTGAGAGATTCTTAACAGCTTTGAACGACGACGAAACGTTAAGTGCGACATGCCATGAAATCACCTCAGGTGTGTATTAATTATCATAATTGTTCTTTTCTTTATGTGTGGAGGATTGGCCTTGATGTTTGGTGTAAGTTAAAACCGGACACATACAATTGCAAACTTGTTTATGATGTACAGACTGTAGCGACTTGAAATACGTTATGTACATTAATATGCAGGGGAGTAACATAATGCACAGAACATGCCATCCTTATTAATTCTTTTTATCCTTCTACCTTTGCGCTACAATACATTTTTCAGTATTCAGTTGACAATGGAAATAAATGTCAGTGATGTTTTTATCACTGCGTTTACTCAATTCTATTTTCCAAAAATGTTGTTCGATATTAATCGAGAGTGTTAATTATTATTTTTAGAGATACAATCTGGGCGAACAAAGCTTTGCACATTTGTGGCTGACCTGGGACCTTTTGTAACACACAAGGATGTCAGCACCAGGGAAAAGGGCATCACTGCCTTGTCTTCTGTTCTAACGCATTTACCAAAAGACTTTCTGAACGAAGTTGAATTGCATTTAATTACGTCGTTCTACTGTGATAGGTTAAAAGATCATCATAGTCTAATACCAGTTGTATTACAAGGCATTTTAGCAATTGTAGGTAATATTTTGTAATACATAAATTCATATTAAGCGCGATCTTAAATTTTAATGTTATTTCAGGTTCGAATGCAGCATTTGCCTGAGAGTTCTCCTTCGTCTCTTTGTAGAGTTCTGTTTGACCATGTTCAATGTCAATCTCAATTGGTACAGGATCGCCGTAACATTTATTTGATATTCATGACATTGATGGAGAATAGAATAGACGCTTTAATGGCTATGGGACCAGATTTCATTTATGGAGTTATTAGTAGCATCGATGGGGAGCGAGACCCCAAAAACCTCATGCTACTATTCACTATTCTTTTACCTTTTATAAAGAAATTTTCGTTAGGTCATTTAACAGAGGAGATGTTTGAAGTCATTGCGTGTTACTTTCCAGTTGACTTTAATCCCGTAATTACATTTATATTTCATTTGAAATTTGCATGGCTATTATCGATGAATACAAGTTACGTTTGTAACTGTTTTTTTTTCAGTCTGGATCGGAGGGTACGAGTATAACGCGCGAAGATTTGGCAGAGAAATTGGCACCCTGCCTATCCGCGATTCCTGAATTTGCCGAATTTTGCATACCGCTGATAATAGATAAGCTATTCTCAAATCTTAAAGTTGCTAAACTGGATTCATTAAGTTTATTGTGCAAAGGCGCGGAAGTATTTGGGTCGAAGGGTCTTGAACAGCATCTAACCGAGCTGTGGTCGACTTTAAGAAAGGAAATTATGCCAGGTGGAGATGTAGAATTAAAAAACGCGAGCTTAAAAGCAGTGATGGCTGTAATCGAAGCTATATCGGCCGATGAAAAACTCTGCGAAAGTTTCATCGATAAAATAATCACGGACGCAAAGTCGTCTTTGTGCGATGTACAGCTTAGTTTATTTAAACCCGCGGAAAAATTGTTAGAATGTGTAGCAATGGTTAATAAACAGTCCTGTGTACAAGTGTTACGAGTAATAGTACCATTGTGTCTTGGTCAGTATTCCACAAAGACATCGCTGACGGATAAAGTTATTTTACTGGAAACTTTAAATAGTTTTATTAAGATTAGCTTTGATCATGGATTTAATATTAAAAGTAAGTAGTTAATCCAAGAAATCTAATTTTTCGAAAATAGTTCAAATGGTATGTATTAATATTTGATACAGGTGTTCCAGAACTGTCGTGGACAGATTTGCCTCAAGTATACTTAAATGAATTGTCGGTAGAACATACAGGGCTAAAATCGAAAATACTCCTTGGTCTAATAGCGCAGAAAGCATATTTGAATGACGTGCATCGGTCACTACTGTACAATGAAATTTGTTCTCTTATCGAAACGACAAGTTGCGATCAGATAAGAACAATTTGCCACGCATGCATGTTAGCTTTCGCTACGTCATATCCACGCGAAATATCAACTTTGATAAAGGAAAGATTACATTTCAATGCTGGTAAATGAACAGAACTCGTGTTCCTAAGTACGCATTTACATATTCTTTGCCAAAATAAAGATCTAAAGACTTACTACTACGAATGTTTCAGATGAAGAGAAAATAGAAGTACAAACTCGTAGACTAGAAGCATTAGCGGCTGTTGCTAAAACACGCGAATTAGGTATTGAAGTTCTTCCACAAATTGTATCACAGGCACATGCTACTAATTCCGAGATAAGCCTTACAGCTTTAACGTGTCTTCACAGGCTAATTGCTACGAAAAACATTGACTTTGATATTCAGCATTATCTCTACAATGAATGCAATGTGATTGACAAATTGACTTTGTACTATCTCAATTCCACGGATCAGAGATTAGACTTGATATCAAGTATTTGTCGATTAATTGTAAAATGTCTTACATTCGAGGAACAGCAAGACATTGTGAACAAGTACGCCACTTTCTTAAGTGGAGAAATTACCGAGACGAATGCTGCATTAATAATGAATATCTTCATACCTCTGCAACGAAATGTTGACTTCAAAATAAATCATAACTTGTTAGAGAAATTGATCAATTTTGCACTTAGCAGCACCACTGTGAACATAAGACAGACCACTTGCAAATTCATCGCTGTAGTGCTCAATAAAATGAACGACGACGACCAGAATTATCAAAAGATTTTGTCTCGTTTTAAAGAAAAGATTGTTAATAATTTAGAATCAAATGCACATATTGAAACAAAGGAAGCAACAGTCACTTTGCAGATATGGTTAACAAAGGCCATAATAACGAAAGGCTCTAATAATGTCCAAGATTTCTTAAATGATGTATGTACATGCTAATGAACGTTTTAATTGCAACGTAAATATGATGTTATTCAAGACACTAAATACTGTTCTTACAGCTTACAAGTATTCTCAGGCATGACCAAGTGGGTCAATACGTTGCTCACGAGTACAAAACTTTGACAGATAAGAACGAGGATGCTTTACTGGAAGAAAATTTTTGTAATGTTAAAATATTTTACAAGCAAAGAGTGTTTGAACACTTAATACAACGAAATAAGGATTTTGAGAATCCATCGCGACAAAATTATTTAATTGCATTGGTGCACTTATTGGAAGAAGTGCCTACAGAACTTTTATTTATACACTTAACAAAGGTAAATTGACCCAACGCTACTGTAACTAAATTTTGACCAGTCAGTTAACATTTCATATAAGTATCTTTGTTTCAGCTGGTCCCACTTTTAATCGAATCTCTAACACTCGGTCATAACGAACAGTTGATATATTCAACATTGACAACATTGAAGTTACTACTGGATACTAAACATAGCATCTTTTCTGATAAAGCGCAATGCTTCATTCCAAGATTACTCAACCTATCAACGTACAAAACAATGGTGATCTTTTATAAAAGTGTTATTAAGTGCTCTCGTGTACATTATTCACTATTTTATGTATGGTATACTATTACAGAGGGTCAGAATAGCAGCTCTGGAATGCTTAACAAATTATTGCAACTATCCAGTGATTGTAATCAACATGTACAAACAAGACGTATTAGAAAATTTAGCGGTTACGCTTGACGATCGGAAACGATTGGTCAGAAAAGCTGCAGCTAAAGCTAGGACACAGTGGTTCTTAGTGGGTGCCCCCGGAGGGTTTAAAGAACAGTGATCTTTTGTCTATTTTATCAACAATAAAATATGTTATAACTGTCCAACATCTACATTCATTTTAGTTTGACATCATTAGATATAAACCGAAACGGTTCTGCTCCCAATTTTTCTCGCAGACGATGTGTAGTTTATACTTTTTTAAGCATATATACAAAACCCTTATTGTATTGACTCGGTAATCGAACGTGAATATTTTGTTCAAACTTTTTTTTTACATAACTGCAAACGAACTTAATATAACTGTCCGTGATCTACATTGTATATAATGTATATAATTGAATAAAGAATTGATTTCTCTAATAGGATTGAAACCTGAAAGCTACTCTTTAATGCTTTTAGTATAACAGAACCATGGGTGATGGTAAGAGTGAACTTTGCAACTTCTTGTCTCTGATTTTTACGAATTTCAAAATTTTACTGTCTGGAAAAGGATACAGAGTTTAAGGAACCGTGAATTTTTATTTTCGAATTTACTTGTAGGTGTGGTAAAGAATGGTGCTTACAAATACGAGGATGGTACAAAATACATTGGGGATTGGAATGGAAAGGGATTGAAACATGGTGCTGGTTCGCTACTGCTTCCAGATGGGACACGATACGACGGTGCTTTCCATAATGGACTGTGCTCTGGTTTAGGAGTTATAATATTTCCAGATGGTGCAAAGTAAGTATCGTTAAAAAAGTAGTTGCTATAAATAGTACTGTACCATACAAGTTAGCTATCACCATTTACTATCGGACTAACGTATGCATTAGATACGAAGGAGAATTCATGCAAGGTTGGTTCCATGGTCATGGAGTATTTTGGAGATCCGACGGAATGAAATTTGAAGGAGAATTTCGTGGCGGTCGTGTGTGGGGCTTAGGTGTGTAGTAATGTGGAGTGCAAACGAATGTTTTATACACAGAACTTTTGCAAAACGGTCTGATTCTATAGGGTTGGTCACTTATGCAGACGGATCGCACGGTTTCCCCAGAAATGAGGGGTTCTTTCAAGATTGCAGACTGGTGCGACGTCGACGATGCCCAGATATAGTAACAAAGGCACAGAAGATATCTATGATGGCACGTGCCCAATGCAGTTAGAAAAAAAAATGTAAATTGCGAATGAAGACAGATAGTATGGAATCTTAATAAAACTATTATGCAAAAGATTTATTGCATTCATTACTTTATCATAACTTCACACGCGTATTTAGGTTTATATATCGTCTTTGGTATCTTTGTGCATAGTTGAAGTAAATGCAAAATTTGCAAATTTGTTCACTGTTCCAAGACCGGACGGACAATGTGTATTGCCGCAATTAATTAGCATTCCTGTAATGTAATAAAAATAGAAATGACCGTTCCACGGTCGAATAAAAAAATATGGAGAGTTATTGCAAAATAACGTACTGATACGGATTTTTTTTCGGTTTACTTTGTGTTAGCAACGAGTGAGTGATACTACAGTTTATGTCAGTCATTATTTCATTAAAAATACGAATAGATAGAGTATATACTTTTATGAAGTTTTCGATATAAATTGCGATTCGATCAAATGTCCATGACAGAAGTAGCGTTTTCTTGAGGTTGAACATGGCGCACCGAAAAAATTAGCATGAACAACTTCTTCACGGCTTCGTAACTATACACGCTTCGTTTTGTATGGTTTTGCAACGCCTTGCAAATTTGAAAGGCAAATAGGGGTTAGAGGAGGAGCATCGCATCGTTTGATCTTACGAACATGCTCGGGAAATAGTAAGATAGTGTCCGGGCAGCTGTTATCGCGTGTTAAGTACGTACTACGAAGTCCAGATTATCGCCTATTTCTAGATTACCACGATTTTTGCCGTTCAAGGAAATTGTCGTGACGGAAAGTACCATTAATAATAATACTAATACCAGTAACAATAGTGATAATAATAATCACGCGAAGACTGCGGATTGGAGTTTATGCGGTAACACGCCGGTGCGTCGATAAAGCGAAACTGCTTCTGTTCGATATCATATAGTCAGCTGCTGCTTAAAATTGTTAATAATCGACGAAGAACGTGTGTTACTATATACACGATATTCTCCTATGACACGGAAGATTCTAATCGTCCCTCGAAATGACATTCTCAGGTAAGTGGTGATTTTATCGTGGTGTTGTTTTTACCGTAAACCAAATACCGTACGCAGTACAGTTATTAGAATTTTCGAACCCTATATACAATACTTTTCCGCCGTTGGCTGGCATAGAGGACAGCGCGTGTCTTTCTTCTCTTCTATGTTTGGATTACCATCAATAATCCATTCTATACCCGCGTGCCAATGTCGATATCGCTGTTAGCAAACGAAATTCTAAACCGACGTCATTAGCGTGAATCTCCTGATACATGTCTGCTTCTGCTGACGTCGTATGACTCGACGTTTCGGATTGTCATATGAGAACCGATGGCGTTACTCTGCAAGTAAGTCATGTTTAATATGCAGATACACTCACGTCCATTCATTGACATCGTCAATAACTGTATTTACCTCTCTTGCTATTACGTTAATAATATTTTAATCGTCTTACTTTGTACCTCTTTGATGCAATCGTGATATTTGGAAAAACCAAAATATAACTATTGCTGATGGTTTAGCATTGGGTACTACATACATATTACCCGTGAGTAAAGTACAAAAACATCAATTTAATTTTTTCCTCCTGTTGTTGTGTCATCCCGTTACTTAATCACAGATTAAAGTCTTTCTATGCCAGTTTCATTGTACTGATTTAAACTATTGAGAGCAAGATTTTCTTGATTTCATAATGGCAGTGTCATTTCTAATTATTTCTAATTTAATTGGAAAGTCGTTAATCTGCCAACTATTACATATTTGAAACATATTAAATTTAGGCAATAGAAATAAGAAATTAAAAAGAATTACATAACGATTTAGAAGTATTTAATATCATGTATGAGTTGGATTTACTTTTCCATTGTCTGTTCTACTTTCGAGCAACTTTATTTTCACAATTTGTACAGATTTCTTACGTTCGTTTAAAGTAGTCAATTGACGTCAGGATCATATTTTAATGGGACTCTTTATCTCTTGTTATATTATCATATCGATAATGTTAATGTGTATTCATGCTTCTCGTTCGTGGTATACATAATTAAAGAGTAACCTTTGGCTTTGGCTTGTAACCAGTTTGGACATAGGTCATGATCATATGTAAGCTGTTGTTTTCTTCGAGTTGTTTCCTTCTTCCAAACATTTCACAAGAGTATTGAGAAAAAAGTCTACGCAATAATATATTGAAATTAAAATGTTGTGACAATACGCTTCCACCATAATAACTTGAATCATGTTACAGATAGAAAAATTCTAGTATTATTGAACTTGTATACCAGGGACATATCTATGTAACGTTTGTTTCTTTTAATTGCAGTCAAGGAATTGTACATTATAGAACAGAGTCCTATAAGTACTTCAACGTGCAATAATGAGTCCACAGAGTTATAAAAATAATATAACTTCAAAAGTCATGGCATCCAATGGTTATAGTGGTGCTGACACTCCAGCCACAGAGTCCAAAAACCATTCATCACCTTGTGAGTTATTTAACTGTATGTGTGCTTAGATTAGCCACTTTTATTTTTTATTATCATTATTTCCAAAATGTGAGAATCGCTTCGAAATTTTCCTAATGTACCAAAAGGCAATTAACAAAAATTCAAATTTGAGAAACACATTGTGTTTTCCACATAATTATGTAAAATCGATCCAGAGCAAGACATTTTTGAGGGTGATTCTCTCATATACAAACCCATTAATGCATACCGATAATTTGATAGTAATATCCCAAATAAATTATAAAAAACATAGTTGTTTTAAAGTCCCAGTGTTCGTGTGTTTTGAATTTACTCCTTTGTGCTAATGTCTTACAAGTTCAATTGTCAGTTTTGTGATTAGTGTATCGAATGGACTAAAAACATTGCACTTTTTGTTATGTAGTCAATCGATTTGTACACGTCCTATTTATTTGGTGTTTGCAATGGATATGTTTTCTTCCACGTAAAACTTTGAAATACTCCCAACAATTTCATAATCGAATGATATGTAGTATACCACAACATGCGTTTTTTTGCTTCTTTCAGCAATGCCATGGTTTGGTATGGATATAGGAGGTACATTATCAAAACTAGTGTACTTTGAGCCTAAAGATATAACAAGGGATGAAGCAGATGCGGAGGTGGAGACGTTAAAAAACATTCGGCGATATTTAACGAAAAACTCTGCGTATGGCAAAACAGGTTATCGGGATACACATTTACAAGTATGTTTTTTCATGTCCATTAACATACCGTACATCAATTTTGCGAATCTATTCTGTAAAATAAATTACATTATAGATGGACAATGTGTACATTAGAGCTAGACGTGGAACGTTACATTTTATCAGATTTCCCACCAGTGAAATGGGAAATTTTTTAGCGTTGGCAAGATCCAAGGGTATGGCTAATCTTGTAACAACGGTTTGTGCTACCGGTGGTGGAGCATATAAATTTGAAAATAACTTTAAAAAAGTAAGACACATTGCGTACCAGTGTGATTTAGTACTGTACAAATTTGATGTAACCCATCACTATATTGCAGGAAGTAAATATGAATTTAGCAAAGTTCGATGAATTAGATAGCTTAATACGTGGCATACTTTATATAGAAACAACGAATGCACGTGAATGTTATTATTGGTCACATCCAACGGATGATAGCAATTGCCAGAAAGTTCCTTTTGACTTTTCCGAACCATATCCCTTCTTGGTACGTATAATTCTATAGTTGAGGTATCGCCTGATTTTTAAGAATATGCATTAAGTTTCAATTTCCAATTGTATTTTGCAGCTAGTAAATGTAGGATCGGGAGTAAGTATATTGGCTGTCTATGGACCAGAAAATTATAAAAGAATATCTGGAACAAGGTACACATCCTATATATTGTATCTTTAACAGTACAACTGTTCATGAACATTTAATAAGTAGCGGTAACATACAATACATTTTACATTTAGTCTAGGTGGTGGAACATTCTTAGGATTATGTTGCTTACTTACTGGCTGCAATACTTTCGAAGAAGCGATAGAATTAGCAACTGGGGGTGATAATACTAGGGTAGATAAATTGGTTAAAGATATTTACGGTGGTGACTATGGACCTTTTGGTCTTCCAGGGGATCTTGTTGCAAGCAGGTAACTTTCTATTAATGAAATAAACGTATATTCGACATCATCCATTTCAACCCTTTACGAACAATCACTGTTTGTTTGGTTTCGACCGGTACTTTGATTTTGTCATAAATACCGTGAATAACAATACCCTGAATTTTGTAACATCATTCCATTTCTCCCGTTTGCAGATAATTTTGTAATCTATTATTTGTCTAACAATTGACTGTATGTTAAGTTTTTCCCGTGTGTGCAGTTTTGGACAGATGAATTCCAAAGATCGTCGAAACGCAGTTACTAAGGAAGACCTAGCGCGCGCGACGCTTGTTACTATTACAAATAATATTGGCTCCATTGCACGCATGTGCGCAGTCAATGAAAAAATTGATAGGGTAAAGAGCAATGAAATAAATGATATATAGTTTACTTCATCCGCAATTTTAGACTGCATAATTAAAACTATTCATTCTGGCTTTCAGGTAGTATTTGTAGGAAATTTTCTCAGGGTGAATCCCATATCAATGAAACTTTTGGCCTATGCTATGGACTACTGGTCTAAGGGAACGATGAAAGCTTTGTTTTTGGAGCACGAGGTAAACGTCGATTTAACATAATAAAAAGTTTCCTTTAATTCCAAAATATTTACCCATAAGTTATCATTCTTTGCTACAGGGATATTTTGGCGCAGTAGGATGTCTACTACAATTCAATGGGGAAACAAGTTAAAAATCATGACAGAGAATGACATAATATGTAGCATTCCATTTGATACATCGAACCGAGTGAATTTTATTCACGATGATGGTTATACAATTATTCAATGTAATTATTTATTTTTGTTATGTACTATTTAATTTCTCAGGAATTATTGCATATATATGTACATATATGGGTATGTATATCTACATATGTATGTATGGTTATAATTTTACATGAAAATTTTATTAATGTCAAAGGTGCGACACGACGGGAATATGTTGCGCATTCGATTACAACTACATTTATAACGATTTTAATGGATAAGCACAGTATAATAGCTTATTGTTTCGTGACGAGTTACCTGATTATTGCATAAAGTCCGAACATGGGCACAAATTTTGCACGAGTTTACACATTTTATGACGGTCCAAAACCCAGATGCATACGACTCGCCCGAATTTTCTTCATACATCTCTTATTGTAGGTTTAGCTCATCTTCCAATTTCGAACACTTCTAAATACATGCACCGTTTAATGGGGATACATTCAAAACATGCGATTCAGGAATAATGTTGAACGAGTTCTTATTACTTTTCACTGTTAATATTCATCGTTTTGGTATCGATATCTTCTTACTCATTAAAAAAGCTTGAACTGCTATAATTGTAACTGACATTACCATCTTCTATTTACCACGATAATCGATTCAATATACTGAGGGTATTTCCATTGGACTTGTAAAATATGCAATGGTAAATGATAATCTTAAAGGCCACTTGTGTATGTTTGCTGAACTGAGCGAAAAATATTATAAATAGCGATTTCACCAGTTGTATAAAATCATTGAATTTGTATTTATTGCTTTTACGTTGTTACATGGAACACGTCGTAAAGTTTCGTAATTATTACTGAAGTTTTTTAAATTGCAAGGTGCCTGAAGAATTTGCATATGTGACATACCGTTAGCCGTACATTTTTTTTACATTAGGGTAACTGTACACAAGGACAAATAATAGGATGAACGGTATCGACACTTGTATTATAGTACGTACAAATTTTAACAAGCTTTGCCCGAAAGATGTTTTATATGTTTGTTAATGTTAAAGCTACAAATATCTGTATGAATTTAAATTTAGAGAAGAACAAGCAAAAAAAAACATTTAACTGTAAGGTTATTTTCTCTGAACATTGATATATGTAACTTTCTCATACCAAATAGGTAACCTGATCAAGTTTGGTACCAAATGTTGGGAGATAGGAATTATTAACAATCATTGCTTCATGGTCTTGCAAAGTTTCTAGTATAGCTCTTATTGTGTTTGTTTGATGGTTACTTCTATCTAATGGCTTGGTTACCTGGCAACTGTCCTGCCAAAACAATGTGACTTCATTCTAAAGTGATCTTTAGTAACACTTACAGCTGTCAATTGATGGTTAAAGAAAGCTGTTGATATTTCACAGTGGCAATTAATGTTATTATTGTTACTTATACCAAATTTTGTTAAATTATTAATTAGTACTACTGCAGCTGATACAAAATTTTGTAAGCAACTTTTCTGATACTGAATATTTTACAAAAAATGGTAAGTTGCCAAATTTTTGCTGTATTATAGGTTTAATATGAACGTTCTGTGGAAAATGTAAACGTATCTCTGATTAATAAAATTTTAATGATTGCTTAATTGTCTTTCCTTTTACACCCCTCATTATGCATGTATTACAGGGGCCCAAAAAGGCAAAAGGAAAAGCAACCGTTAGTGTAGATGGAGTGGATACAACAAAAATGAATAGAGAGCAGTTGGAAATATATGCTCATAGAATATTGGAAGAAATGGAACGTGAACGGGAGGAAAGAAATTTTTTTCAACTGGAAAGGGACAAGCTTAGAACGTTCTGGGAAATTACGAGGCATCAACTGGATGAAGCAAGCGCCACAGTTAGGTACTTGGACTGCGTATTTAAAAAACAAAAAGTAGTTAAGAGTATTTAATGGTATACTTGTTATTTATAAAGGAATAAGGAACGGGAGAAAGAAGAATTGATGGAAAGACACGAAGCAGAACTTAAACTGTATAAACAGAAAGTTAAACACTTGATGTACGAACATCAGACAGATTTATCAGAATCAAAAGCTGAACACATGGTTGCTATTAAAATGGTGCAAGACGATCATGTTGCCCAAGAGAATGAATTACTTAGAGATAAAAAAGAGTTGAAACAGATGCAAAAAGAACAAGAGTTATCGCATATGAATGAAATACGCGCATTAAAATTGGTATGGCATGATATATTATACAAGTTTTCGATATTTTCCACAATAATTCTATTCTGTGGTTGAAATTTTTTAAAAAGGATAATGCAGAGAAACTGGATAAAATGATGAAACAATTTGAATCTGAAGCTGCAGAGTTGGAGCAAAAATATGAACAAAAATTAGCAAACCAATATGAATCATTAACGTTGAAGCATCGTATGGAAATAACCGAAGTGGAAGAGAGAAAAAACACACAGATTGCGAACCTTATAAAAAATCATGAAACTTCATTTACAGAGATGAAGACTTATTACAATGATATTACTCTTAATAATCTGTCCTTAATAAAAAGCATGAAAGTAATCGTCAATATGTTAAAGATACAAAATTAATTATTCAAGCAATAATGTTACGCCAATCCTTCTTTCAGGAACAAATGGAACTGATGAAAAATAACGAAGAACGTATGAAAAAACAAGTGCGAGAGCTCACGGTGGAGAATAAAAAGTATTCGACCGATTTAAACGCTTGTCAGGAATCAGCTACGAATCTCACTCGTCAGCTTGTTAATTATGAGAAAGATAAGCAGTGTCTAGTAGTCAGTACTTACCACTTCTGATTTTACAGTGAAATTGAATAAATATTATAGGGATCCATCTAACCTAACATTTTCAATGTTTTCTCCTCAATGATTTCAGAATACCAAAAAAAGATTATCCGTAACTCTGAAGGATTTCGAAAACTTGAAATGGGAAAACGAAGTGCTTGAACTACGTTTTGAAAAAGTATAAATGTCAACAAACATCCGCAATTACGTTTTTACAATACTCTGTTCTACCATCATATTGAAAATGTATTTTGTTTAGTGTCAGTCGGAAAGAGATGAACTCCATTCCAGATTTGTCTCGGCTATCCTCGAACTTCAACAAAAAACGGGTTTAAAAAACGTATTGTTAGAGAAGAAACTAGAGAAACTGTCAGATTTACTTGAACAACGGGAAGCACAGATCAACGAAGTACTTGCTGCCGCTCAATTAGATCCGACCGCCATCGTAGATGTCAACAAAAAATTAGAGGTATATTTGCAATTTTCGCCTTTTCGATTTCATCGCAACATCGCAATTTTGCGTAATGGGTTTTTGCTTCGTAGAACATGTTGAACAGAAAGAATACCGCGATACAAGACTTGCAGTATGAGTTGGCGAAAGTTTGTAAAGCGCACAATGATCTACTTGGCACTTACGAAAGTAAACTTCGAGAATACGGAATCCCGAAATCTGAACTTGGTTTTCAACCACTGAGAGCGAAAGCGGTAAGTACAAAATTGGGATTAGGACCGGCTGGATTAGTTACTGCAAATCGATAGATTATAAGTTCTAATTTTAATTTAATTACAAATACTACTTAATAACGTTGGAGCAACACAATAAAATTTTCATAAGTTGAAAACAAATTTCATGTACCGCTCTACTCCCATTGTTACCGAGTAAAATGTAAAAAACAAAGTGTGAAGATACAAGCAAGAAAAATAGATAGCTCTCTGACACTTTTGACACAGAGTAGTTTATTTTGTAAAACAAATAAGATATCAGCACATTCGTTTTATTTTTTACAAATTACACAAAA
The DNA here is from genome assembly GCA_933228935.1 of Pemphredon lugubris. Taxonomy (NCBI): domain Eukaryota; kingdom Metazoa; phylum Arthropoda; class Insecta; order Hymenoptera; family Crabronidae; genus Pemphredon; species Pemphredon lugubris. The sequence continues at coordinate 51,274,913 of OW121817.1, read as the reverse complement.
TTATCACAGAGAATGTATAAAGTAGATTATATCGGTGCCTGAAAGTTGTATAGATTTGTCATTACTTTCAATCCAATTACATTTCTTTAGCACCTCTACGTGTATTGATTGTACTCCGATTTCTTAAACTTGACTTCTTCACTTACGCCCGATCCATTCCTACGACTACCCCCTCCCAACACTTTTCAACAACTAACAGGCACAAATACGTTGAAGATGCTTAATATAATACATATGTATTAACATATAGACATAGACACATCCACTAATCTAATTTATAAAATATTATAAATCGAATACATCAGGTCACGTGGTTAATAAGTTTGAAACACTTATATATTGGGTTTATGTAAAATACTTCTTTGTTTTGTTTTACCTACTGATTTTTTTTGTCAGTTTCAGAGATAGTTAATCGTTAAGTGAAGAAATAATTCAGTATTTTCTTATACATTTGTAAATATTATACAATACCTTGTATAGATAGAACTCCGTTATATATATGTATATGCACACTCTGACGCGCGCGTGGGTGCATTGTGTTTACGCACAAATATACACAATTATATAATATATATATATACGCGTAGATATATATTTTTATATATGTATGTATATTAAGAATTTTGGCACAATAAGAAATAGAATCACAGTTGAAATCATTGTACATCATAAGAGTCCTGTAGGTCGTTAATACTTTACTTCTATGTCTGCAAATTGTATCGTAATTTTGCCGCTATTATGAAAGATGTATTAAACATAGAACTCAATTAACTTCAACCATTTTCTTTGAGACAGTAATACTATGCTACAGAAGACACTACAGACTATTTGTTAGATCACTGACGTTCGCAAAAACAATTACACGGCAGGCAAAATTTACCGTACGTGATACCCGACCACTGCAAAATTTGGGATTTCTCCTTTTTCAAGCGGATGGCTGTGTTTTTAGATTAGGCTCATCTCTTTCATTTTTTTGTGCCAGATAGTATATCCAATCTACATCGTCGTTTAAATTTCTCGGCCGTGTGAACACGATTCACAGGTAGTAAACAAAATAAACATTTGACTCTCTTTCTTTCTCTCCCTCTGTTCTTTAAATTTTAGATATTTAGTGGTCCATTGTTCCGTTGCATCCCTCTTCCATGTTAGATTTTTACGAATTCATACATGTAAAAGTTTACACGCTACTATTAAAGGTGCGCAGGTTTCTAAGAGTTCTCTAATAGTGCCATAATCAAGTAAGAACACTATGCACATTATTATTAAGCGATTTTCCAGCAGCGCGTTCATGTCGTTATTTTGATGAAAATTTAGTGAAATATAACAATACACTTTCATTCGGTTTCTTTGTAAATTGTTGAATAGATATAGATGCACTGTGAACAAGTTGGGATACTTTTCTAAATCTGTACACGATACATGTTGTTCACGAGTGATTTTGCTATTTGTCAATTTAGAAAATTCAATGTCTCATTTTTGAGGGGTACAAAAAAAACATTCGTATTTGATCATAAAGGCTGCTACTACGAAATGGTTAACTTTTGAACATTATTAATTTGGAAACGAATAATAGAGAATGTCAGCACCGCATCATAAAAACGAACGAAAAACCGATCTGATCTATAAAAGTCGCACCAAAAGACTATATTTGTACAGAATTCTGGTTCATAAGTTTACTTGAGATCCGTGAAAAATGTTCCTTTTGATTTTTGTTCAACTCATTATCCTCCAGTTTGTCAAAGCCTCGGCAATTAAGGTAGAAAAGTATGTTGTCACATTATACACTACAGTTTCACCAGCGGCCAATATAGCGCCAAATGAACCATATGTGCCATAATCTATGATACTATGATTACATGCTGATAAAACTGCTAGATCCTTGCCTGGACCTTTCCCGTCCATCTCGGACACAAATTTGATTCTATGTCGTTTACTATGCAAATTATACTCGCACCAAGCTATGTTATCGCTGGTAACTACAAATACTACATTATTATACTTGTCAATGAAGTAATCCATCGCCGCGAAATAGTAGCTAATTGGTGCAGGCCTGACCTTCAATTTCTGCCACAGATAATCAACGTAGTCTGTTCTACGTACATGTATGCTTACAAACGTTGGTTCTGCCAAGTTGAATTCTTCGGCGACATCTCTCAAGATCTTTTCCGCATAAGCTCTTAAGCTTGGCTTAAATGTGAATTCTCTGCGTACATCGTCCAACCACACCAAGACGAGGGACCAGTAAGCCGCGTGTCTACCGAAAGCTTCATATGTACAAACGGTCTCTCGAAGTTTTAGAAACGTGGGAAAACCAAACTAAAAATCTTGACCCTTCCGCGATTTTTCAAACTTAAGTCCAGTGCTTCTTTTTAATTTTTGGGAACTTCAAAATTCCATGCAACCATTTAGCTCTATGAAAGCATCTCGAGAATTCAACCGAAATTATTCTAAAATGAGTAAATTAATTATATTGAAAAGGCACCTCACCTTGGTATAATGATGTTCTGCTCCGTACTGTTCCACTGTCCAAGCGAATTAACAACTTGTCCAACGTCCAATGTACACCGTCCTATGTAACTGAGAGGTGGAATACTCAGATTTTCAAAGTGTTCTTCCAGAGTTTTTAATATACAACGTGGCATAAATGGTTCCAAGCCAGTTCTTCTGGCGGTAGCCCATACAGAGGCATATTCCCAGATCTGATTGCCTAGCCTGCCACCTTGTACCACGGAAACAATCCCATACTTGGGACAGGGATTTCTCCACTCTCGTGGTATTCGGACGGTCTTCAAGCTGGTGCGACAGAGTGCTTGCTCGTAGGTCGAGATTTTTATATGTCGGGCTGGCGGGTTGGACGTGTACATGGGAAACAGGAAGACGTGGATGCCGAAGACCACTATCAGAGCGAGGACTATTGCGCTCGCAAGTACATGCTGCTGAGCGTGACTCATTCTCCTGATTTGCTCCCAGCCGTGCGGTGCTCTTACTAAGTACCGATCAAATTCTGATTCTACCCTCTTCACTACTGCTCTCTGCTTATTTTTTTCTACTCTTCGAGCCACGCTAGTCCGGCATTTCGTATCTACAGGCGTGCCATGTCCTTTGCTTTGCGACGTACATCTTTGTAACGACAATATGATTTATATTGGAGTGCGCCTCGTTTTGTAATTTTGATTGGGAGAGTGGTGCCAATTTGTAAATAGATAAATAAATTTGTATATTTGTAAATTAGCACCTGGTTGTTTCAATGAATCTTTTGAGCAACAAACACTACTTTTTGCCAGGAGTCGCGGCTCTTCCTTTTCCATTTTAGACTTTACAGTTTCAGGTATCAAGGATTTTTCAAATTATACATAGTTTGGCAAAAATGTATCGATTTGCTGTCCTACCTTTAACGGATAATTATAGGAATAATGTCAAACGACAAAGTACCGTGTATTTCTTCATAATCGGGGAACAATATAAAAAGGACATGGCCTAATATTTTGCTACAATGTAAAGCTACCAGGTAAATATGTAAAGATCAGCTATCGATACGAATAAAGCTTTACTGTACAAAGCGGATTCTTAAATCAATGCAAAATCTTTTACCTTGGAGCATAATGAAATATTTTCACACGTTACATGGTAAATTATGTCGTAGGTTGAACAACGAACGGTCCAAATTATATGTTAATTACATGAAAGGAATTTCTGGGGTTTGTGATAATATGTACAAGAATAGTCTTTGCTAATAAAGAACACCAATCACATAGTCACAGCTGAACCATGAGACAGGGAGAATAGTTACAATAAGGGAATGGGACGCATTCCACTAATTCTTTAAAATATCTAATCAGGATTCGTGAACATTTATAAAAATTCAGTTATCTATTAATGGAAATACCGATTTTACCCCCACCCTTCCTCGCATTAAATTCTCGGAAATTTAATTCAAAATTTGCATAAAATTGCATAAAAAAAATCAAGAGTACATATTATTTCGAGGACAAAGTTAATTTTTAGTAATAACTGCACATCCGTTCGATCGAATTACTCGATACCATTTTCGAGGCCTGTCAAATTGCAAGATAAACGGAATGTCATTTGTTCATCTTACTTACCCGTTCCATCAAAATACTCGTATTGAACTCGATGCCCGTTGCACTCACGGCTGATACCAAACTGCCCTCGATGGTTTCTCTCGCTCATGTTTTCCCGGCGAAATCGATGCGTGTCTCGTGCGTCGAAGCTTGTTGCGTATTACCGAGATGCCTCAGGTATTCTTGTCCTTCATTAGATTTCCACCACCCTTTATATTCGTAGACGAGCTCGCGGAGTTTTCATGTCTATTCTGCTGGTACCCTCGATGAATGTTCACAAAAATAATTCTTCTTTTCAACAAGATCGTTCGGCTGAACTGTGAAATGATCAAAAGTGCTGTGCCGGGGCCAGCCGAGGCCGAGCTTTCATCCTTGGAACGGGGGATGTTGTCCGGATGGTTGACGTCACGCAGGAGCCGTCACCCCCGTACGTACAGCGGTGATGTATAGATTTTTAAATGTGCCCACCGACAGAAGTGCTGCGTTCGCAGCGTCGACGTCCATACCTTGGTCGGTAACACGCTGCGTTATCTGCCTGTTCTAACTATCCATCTAGTTTTACCAACATTGACTAAAGATGATCAATGTAATTCCATTTAGTACAGCCCGACCGCCGTCAGATGGCGCTCGCAATCTGCAATGCTTCCCTCGCTATTTAAAATTGACCGTGGTAAATAGATTCGGACCTCGTTGACCCTTGTTTCGAAATTAATTAGTTCGAGGCAATTAACAAATCCAGAAATGATAAAATATTCTCATCTAGATTCGGCGATATCAAAATCGCAATTTTGCCCACATACGTTGGTAACGAAATCGGTAAACGGTAACCAGCCGGCCCGTTCTATTTATTCGTCGGATTTATTATATCTCGTGTCCCGTTCGCGATACGTTCGCAACGAACGATCATTTATAACACAAAGCAATGACAGGTTTGAAATGAATATTTTTCCCCGTAAGTCTGAAGCAATCTTACTTAATATCTGAAAAGAGAAGCAGAGCATGAAAGCCCCTTTCGTTCCGGTGGCCGGCTGAAATCATAACGAGGGCACGATCTTATCGAGATCTTCGGTCGTTCCATTCAATCTCCCTTTACCCGCGCTAGCTTCCGAGAGCCGATATACGTATACGCAAGGTTTATCGTGTATTCGCGCAGTGCTTGTATCCGCAATATTGTACGCGAAATCGCCTCTGGTGCCACTTCTCATTTTTGACCCCGTGTCCTCAACGAGACACGAAGGAAACCGTCTTGCGGCTAAGCTGGAATATTTCTTAAATTACTCGACTCTGGCTTTATCCTCGTATCGCGATTCACGTCACACACATACTTCACATGATATTTGTAAATTCTACTCACTCGAGTTTGGCATTCGTAGCTACATTCCATTACTTCGCTCTAACAAGTTTCCAAGAGAATCTCGGAGAGAAAGAACGCCCCGACGCGTTTCCATCGGCTTGCGTCTGGTTGCAAATGGCACAACCACTTCAACCTCCCCGTGGGACTTCTTATTATTGAAAAAAAAAAAGAAAAAACCCTCGTTTCTTTCCCGCGCTCACCCCGTTTCCCTTCATTCTTGCAAAGCCATTTCATTCGCGTAAAACGAGGAACAGAGCGAGGAGAGAGCAGGGGAGGATCTTGAGAACGACAGGGATCGACTCCTCTTTCGATTGTTCACCAATGCATGCGTGGAAAGCGGATTCGGGTGAGTCTCGCGGTTTTCGTAGGCGATGAAATCTGGGTTGCATACACCTGATGTACGTGCACCGGTAGACGTTATCGCGATGAAGTAAGATACCGATTGAAAATTGCACGTGCAAGGTCCGTGCTATTGACAGGCCGTCTTTTATAGGTAGCTGCACCCTTCTTCCGCAATTCTGTCTGCTCCAGGGACCCCTTTTTCCTACGTCGACAGCAATCCGGCACTCGATATGCCCGGTTCCCTTCCACCTTCTTCACTATTCTTTCGGCTCCTTTGCCGCTTTAACCCTACCTCCATTCTTCGAAATTCTTCGCTCGCTCTTCCGTACCGTGATGTACGTTCCGTTCTTGCGTTTGAAAATCGACTCCGGAATATATACGAGGGAATATTCGACAAATACTTAGGGGACGGAAAAGAAAATTTATTGGAATATTCAGCGGAGTTTCATTTATGAATAGCTAGGGGAAATGTATGTTACGGCGCACGAGAATCTCGCTACGAGGGAGAACGAAGGGAGAACAAAAAAAGTTTCAACTCAAATGCGACTTTGCGCCGTGATTGGCCGTTTGACCTACGTAGGTTCACCTGGTCGTACGTCGTGAGAAGCCAGCGCGTTGATGCAGGTCGTAGTTAGCGAGAAAGTTTGCGCCGGTGGTAGAGTTTGCGCTGAAATTGCATTTTGGTAGCTGAGAATCGAGCTAAATGAAATTTGATCGAGAACGGGGAAGCCAAACGACGAGGCGGGTGGACCGATACACGCTTTGCGCTCCGCATACGAGAGCAACAACTTGATTTACGCGAGATATTCGCGGTCGTATGGAGGTTTCTTATCGTACCTCCCGACGACCGTTTGTTGCGAGCGACGCTAGGAAAAAAAGAAATGTTCGATCGACAGCATCGTTTGGAATTTTTTGTTTGATATTACCTCTGAAATGCACCGCGAAAAAAATGATTGGCTCTGTAACGAGAAAAGGTACTTCAAAATCTCGTTTCAACAATTGTTTGATATTCAATATTGACGGGTGAACGTTCGCGGAAAGTTCGGGTTATTTACCGTCTGTACGAATTTCCCCATACGCGTATACCAGAGAAATCAGAGGGGACGAGTAAATTTTAATCGGTCGGTTTGCGATAATTCATTGCAATTGATTCCCGGCGAATTTTTTAAACATATTTTCCGGGTAACGATGTACTGGCGCATAAATATATCGTATAATCGTTGTCGGTTAGAATAGAACGCGGTTAAAACAACCTTTGGACGAAGACGTCGAAGCTGAAGATTTTATTCATGAGTCTCTGCTTACCAAGTATTTTCCTCCGCGCGAACATTATTTGTAAAAAGCTTGGTAGGAAGATTTGAATCTCTCGCGTACTCGGCGCAGTGTTTTTCAAGTACCGCAATTAACGCGAGAGAGTGTTCTTATTTAAAACTAAATCGTTCCTCACCCCAGCGATCTCGTCAGAGATATTTTGAATTCTTTGACATCGTGTCAAGTTTCGAGCTGTGCCAGGACGCATGACTTCTTCCCCCAGTGGTTGTTAGCGCCTCGAACAATACTAGAGAGTCGACGGTGCACACGTACACCGGTCTGCCTCTATAGTATCCGAGTTTTATTAAAAAATTCTACGATGTACGTTTTGCAATACAACGATTCGTCTTTACGATGACAGAGATTGATGAGCGAGAAAGGAGGGTGGGAAGAGGGAGAGGGAGAGAGAGAGAGATTCCGAATTTATGAATTAAACACATTCGACGCAAAAGAGGAAGGATGACACGATTCGTCGGCGCGGGGCAGGATAGGGTGAATTGTCGCAATCGCAAAATGTATTATCCAGAATCCTCTAATATAATCGGGACCCTGTACATAATGACTGGTGTACATCCATGTAAGGATCTTCGGTTTATCAAAGTAACTAAATTATTGTGAGCGGCAACAACGGGGATCCCGTGTATCTCTGCTCACAATCAGAGATTTGGTTTACGCAAGGGATAAGACGCGGAAGGGAAAGGGTCGATGGTGGCACGAGGATGGAAAGAGAGGAGGGATTTAGGGGTGGAGAAGGGTATCCTGCGGAAATTCGATGCTAATGAAGGAAATTGCGTAGATGCCAAACCAGTATTTCCCCTATCTCTCGTCCCTCTCCGTGCTAACACCCTCCCGCGAAGAGGTAGTAACGAATTTCTCTCCCCTGCTTTGCGTCTACGAGCCATGTCGCCGAGCTAACTAATTTTCTATTTACTATCATAGTACATACGTACTAACCGTTATGTGTCATCTAGTACGCTCTCCTTGGTGCGTCGCATGTGCGCTGAAACCTACTACGAACTACTTATGCATTACAGCAATGCAGCTTGATAAAAGTTAGTATGTTGGAATCGTTAGGGGCAAATTCCACGGGTTGCTCGTGGTATATTTTTTGATATCGGTAAAGGCAGACTTGTCTGGCTAGCCTAGCGACAGAATTTTTTGAATTGTTAGTCGTCGATCCCTTTTTTTTTTTTCACCGGGCATAGTATAGCAATGTTTCATCGGATAATCGGAGAATGCCGAGAGAAATCCACAGAGAGAGGATTATCACCCTATAGAATTCAGAAGCCAGGACCCTCCCGCCCTTCCACGTTATCTCTATCTTGTCAGAGATGTCTCCCTTATTTAAATGGGCTGCCAATGCGGGGGCGAAAATGCTCTCGGAGGGTTGTGGCTTTGCTACGGCAGTTCGGTGGGTAGGGGCAAAGAGGAGGGCAGGAAACTAAAAAGCAAACCCCCGACGAGCGTAATGTGCCAAATTATTTGCGCTACGTCAAAATTCCCTGGACGACTATACCCGCGTCGCGTCGTCTTCGTTTCGGCAATATTCTCGCAAATTGTTTCTGACGAAACTTCCGCCCACAAAAGGATCTCGCGTATCTATCATCGACGTATGCGCCGCGATAGGAACGCGCGTTAACCGAAAAGCTCGCTACACCGAAAGTCGGTCATGTTTGACCGAATTCTCAAACGTTGCTCCGTGTACCAACGGCTCTCGCGAACTCGGGGATAATTTCCTACGATGATATTTCTTCGGGCGGAAATGCTCGGAAATGAAAGTGTCCACTCTGGGAATATTTAAGGCGCGTTTACGTATACGCGTGCCAGAAAATCAGCGCCTTCCAGCCATCCCGCGGGAGAGGGTAGATTCTTACGCGAGTGCGCCGGGATTCGTTAAAGTTTGATAGGAAAAGGTTGGGGGGCGTGGTACGTAAATCTTAATTAATCGTCCGAGACTGTGCAATTCCGTTCGGTGAATTAAAGCGCGCATAATTCACGGAGAGCTTTCCAAAATTTTCCGGGAAGCAAATTTCGTATTACCAATTCTCCTTTCGTTTTTCTTTACTTCCTTGACCGGGTTCTCAAGTTTGCCTACCTAGTTATCCGTTTGTTACATCAGTCAACGCCAAGTACCGATATCTTTTCCCATCCTTCACGCTTTCTTCGCGTAATTGCCAATAGACATTCTTTATCTTTCGCTTTGCTTGCTTGGAGTTTATCTCCACGATATTCATGCCGGCCATTAAGACCGGGAATACAAGTACGTCGGTTTAACGGTTCGTTTTATTTACGAGTACCCGCGTATTCGTTAAATTGTTCTCGAGGAAGATACAGTCCCGACGTTCCCCGTTGTTTCGCGGCTGTCGATATAGCGTTAACGATATATTTTTAAAACTCTACCGGAGTGGTCGAACAAACGCACCATGACTTAATTAGCGAAATTATTGTTACCGGTGATACGTTGAAATAATAATTCAGTTGATCACGGCACAGAGCGTCCTTACCGCGCATCCTGGGAAGAACTTCATTCCCAAGGACATTTTCTCGCGTTAATTACGGCGGTAATTACAAGCGAAGTTACGTCGTTATCAGCATTTCCGAACAAGTTTTTCCGCGAACGTTTCCGCGTACCGAAAGTGACGAGGTTGAATCTACCCGTAACTGTAACTCGGATCTAGTTGTAAGTAGTAACTACTTGCTGAAATTATTTCCCCGTTCCGCCTAACGCACAGACTCGCGATCGCTGTATCGTTCGAGATATCTCGTTACGACAATTTGCATATCTATGTCCCTCGGCAGCCTCCGTTGCGTGGGGCTCGTAACGAATGTTCCTGGGAGTATCGATCGTTCGACTAGCAGAACTCGACGTCGCCTCGACGAAACGATCGATCAAAATCGGCACTGGATCAATTTCTCGTGCCACGGAAGTTTCGAAAAGACGTTAAAGTACGATCAATGATCGACCCTCTCCATGAACGATACTCGATACTCCTCATTTTGAAAGGCAATCGGCTATTTGCATCTTTATAGAGAGTTTTAGCCCGCAGGTCGCCCCGTAAACGCGTCCACGCGCTATTGCCTCGTTTAAAGCGTGTTATTCGCCGGAGGTTAGGCGATACGAGTAGAGTGAAATCGAGTGCAGCGAAAATAAACTGTTACGTTAATATTTCTACCCGACTCGCTATCCTCGTCTCGTTCGCGAACGTTGCATAATTTTCGGTATCACTTTGTCGTCGCGACTCGCGTTATCCGAGTGCTTTTGGTTTAAATAAACATTGCCGCCGTTACTTTCTTACCGAGCGGTACTTTTTGCGTATTCCATTCCAATCACGTGCAGGGTCGAATGGAAAAAAACGAGAAATCACGCGTCACGTAGTCTCATCTCGTTCGTAATAATTTCGATTTCATTTCCGCTCGCCGTTGCTTTCGCTCTCTTCTTCGTGCCGCCTATCATCGATATTGTTCACTTTCGTTTCCATTCCCTTCGCTCGGGTCCATTTTCAAGTTCGCCGGGTCGCGTTAATTAAGGGGGACCGTGGGGGGGGGGGGGGGGGTGGGCGGTAAAGGGTCGTGGAAGCGAAAGGGGTTGCTCGATGTGGATGAAACAAAATCTATCGGATCAGAGCGCAGGAGTGGAACACGCGTCTGGGCGAAGATGAATTCCGTCGCAATTTCGGTGAACGTGTTGTGTTTTTTTTCTTTTTTCTCTTTTTCGCAGTCGAGAGATAATAAAACGTTGCGTCGCGTCGGTTCCGTTGAATCGGCGTCCGCTCGTTTTACGAGGAGCGTACATTCATTTACTTCGGCGACGTTGGTATCGTAGGTAATATTTTGTAATTACTCGCGAAACAATAAATTTCCTGGGGTCTATCGTTAACCGTGGAGTGGTTTCCGACGGATCCTCGGAATCGGCGATAATTTGTTGCTAATCACCGTAAGATCAATTCGCAATACGCTGAACGCGAGGTTGGTACAGCTGAGAATTATTTTTATCTAAAAAGCTAAGAATAAGTAGTAGATAATAAGATAATAATAAAACAGAATATCGTATGGGGTCTTCCGTGCTCCCGTTTACGATTGCAGGGTTAATAATCCCGATATCGATCGAGTGTAAAAAAAGATTGACGGGCGATAAACTCTGACGCTCTTGTCCGCGAGAAGAGCAAAGTTATCGAACCTGGTCCGATATATTCTATTTCGCTGATTATCACGACGTTAATGCGCGAGGTGCGTCAGCGGGTCGGCACTCAAGCCCCGTTTCACCCCAGAAGTCCAATCGCACTTTTGATTTCCTCTTTTGCGCAGGACGATGCACGTAGAAGGCTGAAAGAGCCCTTTGTTGTTCGTTCATCCGTATCGCGGGTCAACTCAATGAATTCGCATCGATCGTGCTTTAGCGTGTATCTCTATCGCCCCGTGCCCGTGAAAATCGCGCGCCACGTTCGCTGCGATAACTTCATTTTTGATTCGGCGATGAAAAAGAACTGTTCGGTGCCATTTGTTATTGGAGATACGTGAAATGGAAAAATTCGATCGACTTTCGTTCTGGAATGATATAATAACGGTGGATCTCAAAAAGTATTCGTTCGCCGCGATTGGTAATTTATATCTAATTATTTCGTTAAATTTACGATACACGATAAGAGCAGCGGAATTAGACAGAGAGCCAATCTGAATTGAATATAATATCGAATAAGTATCGTACGAATGATATCGCGCATACGAGTATAATTATCAAACGGTACAGGGTAATCGATCGTAACACCGATTAAGTGACCAATTAAATAATTACGTTCGCGTTCGAAGGTGCTAGTACTTTCGCAACACTCTCTCTTTTAAGGGTACCATTAAAGAGCCAAGAGAGCGTAAAAATTCTGGTAGAGACTAAAGGCGAACTGACCCGCAGAAATGACATATCCAATCTCGACCTATATCTACGAAGAGTTACGGCGTGGTAAAAGCAACTCTATTACTTTAACGAATTCATTAATTAAAAGTTAAATGGAATATACTTTCCACCCAGTTTTCATATAACTCCACGCCTGTCTCTGGTCATTATTCATGAACGTTAATATTACTTTCACCCGAACGCTAAATTAATTCATTTATACCGCCGGACGTACACGTTGCTTCAATCTACGAGCCGCACCTATTTCACCGCAAATATTTCGCAGAGGCTTTTCGTTAGTTCGAGCAACGCGCAACCGATGGCTGCTTCTGGATTGCTTATGATTCGAGTGTTTTCAGAAATTCTCTGCATAGACGGGCCAAGTGGAAGAGCATCGCGGATTCGTTACGACGCGCTTCCGGGACGAGGGGAAGAGAAGTTCATTGGAAAACATTCGTGCGTCAGATACATTCAACGATGATAACATCGATTGCAAAGTTTACCGAGGACGATGACAGTACCGTGGTACGCGAGAGATTACAGCGGAAAACCAGGCCACGGGTTGCCACTCGGTTGGATTCATATTTTTGAGAGTGTAGCGGTTACACGCTGGGGTGAATATTTGATAATAGAGACGGTCGGGTGATGGAAATGTCTGCCGGATTACGGAATACCATTTTCTCCCTTTTGCACGAGACATGTCCACTAAGAGACGCGGAATCAGGAACATTTTCGTTTTTAACCTTTGACGTTTTCCTCGCCTCTTATCTCTCTTCTTTACTTCGTGGCAAGTCTCGGTGAATATTCCCGCTGAAAGACTTCTCGTTAGTAAAACGTAATTCTATTTCTATTTTATGTGGCCTAACATTCTTTAACCCTACTCTCAACAACCGGGTACCCACCACATTATTTTCATTGATTTATGTACATATTATTGAATTTCCGTTTAAATGTGAACGATATAGATGTTTGTAAATCTGTCCAAGGTATGTTTGTTTTATTTATTGTAGCATATTATTGTAGACGATTTGTACAATCTCTTATAAAATTTAAATGGGTAACCGGTTGTTGACAGTAGGGTTAAAAAAAAAAAATACTTATCCAATCATTCACAAATTTAGCTATCGTACTGTCCTTAGTTCGCTCACTCGAGGAAGTTCATCATATTCGTTATAGTTATCACTTGTACATAATATAGAATCTCGGAAGATTTACCTTGGACCACCGAAGCGGATACACCGATACCTTGGAGATACCTTGATTCGGTCATTTCAGATAGTATCGTTTCGCACCTAGATCTCTGCTCCAATTTACTCGTACTTCGAAGTGGCTGGAAAGCAAACCAACCGAGCGAGAAGTCGAACTAGCGAGGCGAGCGTGTATAGTAGTTACAGCAGAGTATTTGACTTATTGTTAGACGGTGGTTTAACTGAATTCTAAGTAACGGAACAGTACCTTAGCGGGCAAGTAGGCAAACTCTAAATGCTTCGCGAAATATCGACAAGCTGTACGGGGTTTCCGCGAACAATTTTCGCGTAACGAGCGCTCCGATTATAATTCCGATCGAATCGCAGTGTGTTCCCATCCGTTAACTCTTTTCGCCCGCGTTAATAATCGTTAGCGATTCGAACTGTCGTCTCTCGGTTCTTTCAGTCGATTGAATTTCATCAGGTTAGAAACAAGAAGCAAAACAAAAAAGAAGAAACGGTACCTCTCTTCTATTCATAGAAACTTTTCTTCGTTCTGTTCCTTTGGTATAAAGTTTAACTTGTCCTCACCGGTCCTACGTCCGAAGGCCTTACATTGTATCTACTTGCTGCCGAATAGAATTCGAAAGGGTTTCTAAGTGATTGGTCCCAACGCACGCGCGCGCGCGCGCGTGTGTCGTATATATGAGAAATTCAGCGTCAACCCTTTCGAACCCGATCGAATCGAGCGTTCTATCATTTTTGTCACCTTTTAACTGCCTCACAAGGATAGCTCGCTCACCGATGGATACGCGGTTATGTACTTCAAGATCGCATATTCATCAGTGGTCACAGTTTAAGTGAAATTTAATTACAGCAAACGATTCTCCAGTCCCTGAAGCAAACACTAGACACAGTGTGCAGGGCTGGTTTCTCGTACAGCTAATTTTGAATTAAGTTTTGTAATACATAGGCACCGGTACGCGGATAGATATTGCATATTTTACTGCCAAGGCTGAACGTGTTAAAAAAGATCGCGAGACAGATCCGAGAGAACGACAGGCCGGATAGTTACGCACCGTTTGATCGAGGGCACCGAGACCTCCGAGAATTGTTTGGAACAATGCGATCCTAACCGATGCACGTTACGCGAAACTCAGCGTGTACAGGCTTGTTTGTAGACTAAACATTGATTCCCACATTCCTCCCATCCAAGTCAGAGCACCCGAGGTATCTCCGCTATTTACCGAAAGCAAGGAAAGTTAGTTGTCCCCCTTAGGCTATTTATTTCGATGAAACTTCGCCGTCCATTAATCGGGATTGTACTGTTCTTTACGCGAGATGAGAGTCCGTAACGAAGCAATTTCTTTGAAGCGAGGCTATAAAAAACAGTGCACGAGATGTTATCTTTTATCGATAGTTAGCATACGCGCTTTAGATTTTTTATTTGAGTTATTTCAAGTTGGCTGGTTTGCGTAAGCTGGTCTTTTTTTATTCCTGGAGCATCGTGCAAAGCGTTTAATGAATTTGAACACATTTGAGTATTTCTACGGTAACGTACTATATTAATTACGATCGCTGTACGAACGATCGTATTTGTTTTATCGACGCTCAATTAAATATAGCGTTACATTTTCAACTAGAAACGAAAACAGCGAACGAGCGTTTTTCTCTTTTTCAAATCCGCTCCCAGAATTGTCGCTTACTCTCATTAAAAAAACATATTCCGTCCAGCGTACCATAATTCGCGGTTGTCGCCAAACATCCTTAACGAAATTGAAATATGCTCGTGGGGTTATTTCGTCACCCGTTGCGAAAGTATCTCCGACGCATATTGACAATAAGGAAGGACGAGAAGCTGGTAACTCTGCGCCCGGAGGTAGTAATATATGTCTGGGTAATTTTCCCGGCTATATTCTCCGCGATTTATGGGTTATTAATTTTATGAACCCTCGGTCTTACCTCAGCCTCCAACTGGGCGAACGTGTCCCACTGACAATATCTCCATTACGACCGGCTGCGGCCGATCTTCTGCACGGCCACCCTTGTCTTACACGCTCCCTCCGATCGTAGTACTACCCGATCTGCTATTCCCTCTCAATTATCTTTCATTCGAGTCCTCGTCCCGTTGAGATATTTCGAGAAAAGTCGATATTCGTGCTCGTGTACTTACACCAGTGGCTCTTAACCTTTTCAGAATCACGAAAGACTTATAATTTTACAAGCTTCTTGCGGAACACATTTTTTATATTGCCATAGCAAATGAAAATCACATACATAGCAGTCAACAGCCAATAACCATCAGTGAAAGATATTATAAAAAGGAAAGCTATCATAATTTTTTTAATGAGATATTTGGACCTGATGATATTTACAAATGTGTTCAATAACTGGTCTTACGTGTGAAATAATTAGTCTCATTTCTTGTTCTATATTATGCAGACAACGTTGTGCCTTCACAGTTACTGCGCTGGCAGAAACGGTTAATGATCGTTTTAATTTTTCACTATTTTCAAATTTCGGCGGAACACTTTGTATAAGTTGAGGGAGCATCAGTGTTCCGCGAAACGCGGATTAAGAATCACTGACCAACGCTATCATTTTTTAAAAAATACAAAAAGCACGGTACTCTTTCCGAGCGAAATATACTCCGGTAGCACGATTAAAACGGACGCGTCAAACTTTCCTCTCCTCCGTCCAATTCCTCTAATTGCAAGTTCATTTAATAAAGCTAGGTTTATTTAGCGACGAAAGGCGGATGGAAGTAAAATAAACACGTTAACGAGCGAACCTTCGTTTTCGCGACGTTCCCTCTCTCTTTACCCCGCGATGTAGATTCTTCATTCCCAACATCGCTAGAGCTATCTATCTTTCCCCTCGCAGTCCTGTCTTGATTAATTAAAACGATAATATAATTAATCCGCGAAGTACTTTCCGAAGAGAGAATCCCGACGATGGATCGTTCGTCCGGAAACGCTTACGCTTCGGGGGTTCGTCTGACAACTCCAGAAGACATCCCTCCCCACCACCACTGATTTCTCTTATTAAACATCTGTACCTTGGAGTTTTGAAACTTCCCTCTCGATACGAATGATAGACCCGCGCAATCGATAAACACATTCAATTTCGATCCATTTAACATCAACACAATTTTTCCGCGTTCTAATCTCGAGACAACGAATTATCCACGCGAAGCGATAGCAACGGTTCCAGCCGGTATTACACGCTATTATCAAGTTTAATCATTTTCACGTGAATTTCAGTTGACGAATAAACGCGAGTTTAACCCAAAAAGAGCGAGATACATTAGCTTGCCTCAGAAATAACAGAGTACGCAAAGCGTATTGAACTCGTTTAATCCCAAAAACGGGGGGGAAGAGAAAATTCGAAATTACCCTATTATCGGTTCGAACACCGCATCGCGATTATCCCGTTGAATCCTCTTTCAAAAACTACCCTTCTCGTTACTCGATACTCCTCCCAAAGTACCATCGTCGATTCACGACGACGCCGACCAAGGTGTCCACGAATTCGACGCGTGAGATTAACGCGGTTAACTGTGCGCGAGCGGAGGCGCGGCATTCGTGAATAGCGGAGTAGAGAAACCGACTGTCATTTGTGCAGCATCATTGCACTTTGTTCTTCCTCGAGAGAGCGGGGCTTCGACCGAGGGGCCGCTCGGCAGTTCCACCCTCTTATCTCCCCGAAGGGCTTCGAGGGATCGGGCGCCTTCTCGGTATTGTATTCCGGATACCTGTCCCCCCCAGTACTCGGCTCTCTTCCAGCAAACGCCCTGTCCTTTATTTCGGGGTAATGTTGCGTGATAACAAGCAACGGCGGTGCCCGCTCTCTTTCTGGAATTGCCCCGCCGGGACGATTATTAATATCGTCGGTACGTACGCGAAGAGGGATCGGAGTCTTAATGAAAAAAAGTATCATTCGCGTGGGGATGGCTGCCGCTTGATTATTTCAAATGTGACGAACGCGCCGCGCGAGTTGTTTACGCTTATCCGCGAAATTTACTGCGCGGGGACGAGTTTTTGAGTTTCTCGATTTTTCGTTGGTAGCGATGAAGGATAATATGTATAGACGGATTGAATATTAAATTTTAAAGGATTATTTAGGCTGGAGCTACACGGACGTACCAAGTAAGCGCGTAACAACTCAAGTAATGCATGCCCGTGTCAACACACGCGTGTAATTGCGCCCGTGACAACAGACGTATGTAATTACGCTCGTGCTAAAAATACATTAACCGTTTACGAACGCGGTCACACGAACGACGCGAGCTAAACACCACGCGCGTACGAACGGACGTCGAATTCTTATCGACCTATTTTCTCTATTACGCGCGTACACCGGCCGTCGAGAGGTGTCAACAAACATTGTACTCGTGTCGTTCATGTGACCGCGTTCATAAACGGTAATGTATTTTTAACGCGGGCGTAATTACGTGGGTCGTTACGCGCGTACTTGGTAGGTACGCGTGCCTCCAGCCTTCCAGTCCCCGGTAAGTAAGAAATGCCAAAAACCGAAGAAATACCGAGTAGAAAAGTCTTGGAGTGGCGGAACGGCGCAACCGCCGGGGACCGACTCTTATTATCGTTATCAACACGCTCCTTTTCAACAAATATTTTCCGACCGTCCACTTCAGACGGTAAAGACGGGTAAGGAGGCCCGGGGAGAGAACAGTGACAGGGGTGGGGTGAGTTTTTCCGTTACTCGGTTCTCGACGAAATATTCCATATAATAAAACCCACGCCAAAGGCGCAAGGGGCAAGAATAAAAGAGGAAAATCGAGAAAATAAAGAGAAGTGGCACGCGGAATGTGTAATTGAAGTCAGACTTTCCTTGCCAGACCCCTCGCGGCTCATCTACGGAAAAGGGAAAATGAAGGAAGCGAAGGGTATGATTAACTAGAAAAAAAAAAATTAGGAATAAACGTTACCTCGTGGGTCCGAAAGGAAATGCGTTTCAATACTAACCGACATCTATTTTCTTGCGTTTGCCTAAAATAAAGGAGAAGCGAGGTTGAGTGGGAAATCGATGGATTGGATATCGACGATCGAATTATTCACCGCGAATCGACAGTCGTGAGAAACGAGACGGCATGAATTTCCGTTCACATTTTCCGCTAGGCACTTGTTATTATAACGAGTAGGTTTTCCGAAAATTCCGTTCCCGGTGGCAGGGAAAAAGTACGGGCAACGGGCTCGACGGTTGATTTAATAAAATTCGACGTGCTCGTACGAGGCTCGTTAGAGCTCCGTCGGGTCGACGAACGTCGCGTCTGCGAGTGCAGGGAGAAAATTTGCGAAAACGGCAATAGCCTCTGACATCTCCGGTAGACTTTTCTAGAAATCCGAACGATCGAACTGTACGATCGTTGAAATCTTTCGTCGGGACCAACGGGAACGGCCGCGTTCCGTTGATAGATTTAAAGCGTTGCTTTGCATGTTCCTCCGCAAATAGAAAGGACATTTCGTTAATACCATCGAGAGGGACAGAAAAGTGGGTCACGAAATTGTACGACCATTCCCGAAATAATAGCTACTTTATTGTTACACGTAATACCATCCATACGTCACAAGTGAAAAATATTATTCGAACGGATTTTATCGACAGATTTTATTATGTAATATAAACTTATGTGTTATACATTGCTACATGTTTTTTTTTTGGCTTAACGGCTAGACCTATCGGCTAGGTTCTTAGTAGCTAGAATGCACAGTGACTTGTACAGAATCATCGTCCTACCTTCCCTTCGCCGTTCTGTCATTGATTTGTCATTATCCTCGTGAATTCTTAACGCGCAAGGGAGAAGAGAGAAGAGAGAAAGAGAAAGAGCGAGCGTGCTTCGAGGACGAGGGAGAGAACGCGAGTAGAGAAGAGAATGAAAAAAAAAAAACAAGGAAAGGTAAAAGAGGAACGGAGCGTGAAAAGGGAGAGTAAGGGGGCGTGTGTTGAAAAAGAAAGAGAGATACACGTTTACACGGGGCGTTTCTTTGGTAACCATTCTTCTCCTTGTTATCTCGCGCTTTTATTTCTTAGGCAAAGTCTAGCTACTCCTTTTCTCTCTCCTTGCCGTAGAAACTTTCGTTACGAAAGCATCCCCTCGAGCGTTTAGTTTATAAAACGTTCATCTTTAATGCTGCTAAAACTGCGACGGCTTGGTCCTTCTTCCCGGTGGAAATGAAAGGCCTTACCTTTCGTCGCCTGTCACAGTATCGTGCCGCGCGAAATTTCGTGATCCGCCGGCGAAGTTTCTATTCCACGGATTATGCGGATTTAACATTCCGTTTCGCGGCAGTCCCAATGTTAATTCCCAGAGTGTTATTTGAGCTGGAAAAGATTTTACTTCCGTCCGCACGGTTTCCACCATCGCGATACCGTTTCGCGTAGTCCGACTTTTGCTTCGGATTCGTCCGCTCGTTTCATCCTCGATTTATCTCGATTCGAATTATAATATTGGAGTGGCGAATTAAAGTACTCGATGGCCACAGTCGTAAATTAATTTTCAGCTAAAACCCCCTTCCCCTTTTATCGATTAAGAAAAATAATCGTCAATGATTGGCGATATTTGGAACAATGAAATCAAAGCTTTAAGTTTCGAAGCCCTTGCGCGTGTTGAGGCCGCGGTTATCATGTACAGCCCGCGCGGTAAGTAATTCGCCACCGTGATTTTGAAATACCTCTACGTCCGGAATTTCGATCGTTATTCGAGTTTTTAGATTTGCTTCTAAACAATTTTAGTGTCGCGCGAGTACTGTAACTAGGGAGATACAAGGCGAGGAGGACAAGCCGTGCGCGCAACCCTCGCGGGTCGCCATAATACGAGCCTATTTAATTAACGAATTACGATTAAACGTTAGTTGTTAATTATTATCGTTAAATTTATGCCTAAGATATAATACACTCACCTAAGACGTACCTGATGATATCTTTGTAAAAATTTCCCATATCGCGCCACGATAAGGACACATCGTGACGCTAGGGAAAAAATGTTTCGCGGAACGAACGTCCCCCTCCCTTTCTTATTCTTTTTTTTTTTGTGTGTTTGTGTTCTCTTTTGTAGATCTCGCGTGAAATTCGATGAGCGAAGAAACGTTGCGACGCGATTTTCCTGCGACGATATTCTACGAGTTGGCACTAACGGATTCTCTGCTATTGACTCTTTCCCCTAATTGGATCGATCGACAGGTGAATCTATCTTCCACGAAATAGGTCGTATCTCTTTTGTGTTGCGACACACGCTACGTCCGTTGTCGCTCCTGTTTCTTTTGTCTCGCCCGATCACGACTAATCGACGAACGAGAATAGACGCGATTTAGCGCAACGATCGATCGTAACGGCAACGAAATCGAATTAACGCGCGACGCAATTGTCAAATCGACTCGAGAGATATCCCGGCTATCACCGCTTCCACGAGCCAACTTTCGAAATACGTATCCCCGGTTGCATATCGCAAGAATTAACGAAGAAACGCAAAGGTAGCTTTAGGCGACGGATATCCGGGAATGCTGGGTAAGTCCCGATAAGACCGTCGATCGACACGCGAGGCACCAACTGAATTTCTTCGAAAACTTTCCTATCCAGGTTTCTTCGTTCGTTATATGTATACCTACGAAATGGCGATTCCTTCCTGCGAGTCCAACGAGCTAATTGCGTTTTTCGCTTTACCCCCTCGGGAATTGCCGGCAATTTTTCGACCGTTCAGGAAACTCCGTACGTTCTTTCGTTTTTTTTTCTTCTCCCCTCGATCCCCCCCCCCCACCCTTGGCAACTACCGAAGCCCCGAGTCGCTCGCTTGCCCGGATATCCGGCCCGGGGGGAGGGGGGGGGGGAGAGGGTGGGAACTAGGGCGGTTGTATCCGAGTTTTAAAGGATCTAGTTCGAGAATTCGTTCCCTGGCAGGTAATCCGTAACCGGTAAATTCGTGTCTCGGAAACTCGAGAGAATTATGCGCTGTTTTATTGCGTTTTGTATTTCAATAAGAAGAAGCTTCTTCATCTTCGTTTCGTCGAGTGAGACCCGGGGTACGGTAAACGTGTCTCTTTTACCAAGTCGGAAGAATTATTCCGCGTTTTGCCGAACTTTTTTTCTTCCTATCCTTTTCTTCGTCTTCCCTTTTTTTGTTTCTCTTCTCTCGGCAAAAAAGTGTTTTCCTCGTCCCTATGCCGCGAATAAAGTTGTGGGGGACGAGGGTGAAGTTTGAAAGTACACCGACATTGAGGTAACTGAAAGTTAAGCTTGAAATAAGCTCGAAACGTTGCTCGGACGAGCTTAACAAGGTATTAGCGAGGACGTTCATTTTCTCTTTGTTTGCTTCTCAGTTTTCGGTGACCCGCGAGAAAGATCGCGCAGGAAACGTAGGGTCGATCGGCGAGTAATTAGATCGGCGACGGGTTAGAAAGGACCCATCCGTCGGAGGTTATCGGGAATTCGAGTCCTCCTCGACGCTGTATCGTAAAAGCAAAAGGAAATGAGACGGGAAAAATCGCGATATCTAGGCCAAGATTTTGTGCGGAATGATATAAACTCGGCAACGAACGAATACTACGTATACGGATACGGATACCAAATCACCTCGACAAACGAATCGCCGGAATAAATTAATTAACTATCGCCGCGTCGAGGCAGTAATCAATTATCGCCCATCGACAAACCTAACGCCGTATCTCCACTCTTGCGAAATCTTTGGTGCTACGACTACGATAACATTATTGACGCATTCCAGGGGATCCCCTAAATGACGATCCGTCACATTCACCTAGGTATCCTCTCCCGCTGAAATTCTTCTCCCACGCCGAATCACTCCCTCCTCCGTTTCCGTTCAATGGCGACAGCTCGCGTCGGTTGATACGTTTGCGAAAATTACTTCACCGATGGCGACAACTACCACTGATAGCTGTCCACGATGGATTTGCTTTCGGAGCATGGACTGGCACTGCCGCACCATTTCGTCTCCTTCAGGGGCGGACACGCTGACCCACCGCGCCGGGGTTTTATCGTTATTTTCCGTGTCCTCTGGGTCTCTCCAACCCCGCAGCTACGACTACAGGCACTCCATGGACCCCATTCGCCTACCTTGCAATCCCTGGGCGGACCTGGAACGATACGTGATATTCGCTCACTCTCGAAACGCGCGATACGCGTAAAATGAAATGTAGGGTCTGACGATGTATAGTTCGTGCGCAAGGATAGTGACACGACACAAGAATTACCATATTCGAGGTTATTATTTAAATGTATAGCAAAATAGGCATATTTTTATGTGAAAGAATGACACACTGCTATTTTCAAAAGTGGTCGCTAAAAAGCCCTTACGTTAGTAAGTAAGGGAAACAGGAAACGTTTAAATGGCAGTCCTGGAAAATCGTTTGCTTCGAGTCGTGTCTCTAGTCCTGTGCACCAACGATTTTTAAAGTTAGCGGTCGCGTAATATACCGTGTCATAATAATATACGTGTACCATATGTAGGATGTGTTATAAATAAAGAGAAGTGGTCCCGTTTTGTTTGCTGCGCGAAGTGTGTATGTGCGTGGATGTAAACAGATGGTCAATCGTCTCCAGCGTGTTAGACACAGCGAACATTTTTTTAATAAACTGTTACACCAGCATCCTTTAATATCAAGCCAATATTCCAACAGATATAAAATTATCCTTCTATAAAAAACATTTACCCACCCTAATTTAAAACAGGCTGTCGCGAATATCCTCCTTTCCTATTCTCGGCAAGCCACTGTTTCTCTCGCGTAAAAAAGTTCTAAAAATTCGGAAGTTTAAGTAGGTCACGTTGGCTACAGGTGCCTTACATAAATACTTCCTTCCGGGGGAGGTCTATTCGTAATAGTCTCTTTACATAATTTTTCGACGGTTATTTTCTACTCTTTGGCACAAGAATGAACGCTAACGCGGGCAAAAGTGCCCCCGACGGAAACTGGAAAAGAGCGAAAAGCTCTTTGATCCTTTATGCGTGAAATATGACTATTCAATTCCCTCGGTTTTTGCATTAAGTTCAATTAACGGAAAAAAAAATTGGACTGACTGACCGGTCACCCTCGTGCACCGAGCGTTGTTCAAAGGGTTTAATTAAAAGTTCATCGGTGTATTAAAAAGTAAAGGTTAATGAGCGGAAAACATTTTCAAAATATCGGCTGGAGTAGCGACGAAAAAAACTGATGGTTAAATCGAAAAAAAAACAAAACAAAGTGCTCCTACTCACGCGTTCTTAAGCGTTTCCCCTTGGACGTCAGTCTGTGATGTTTCATCCTGAGCCTGTGTTGCCGTTGAGCCGTGACGTCGGTAGAGTTCCACGACTTCCCAAGGCTGTTTCCGCTGGTCGCGTTTACCATTTTCCTTTGAATGTCCTCGAAAATTTGCGCCTTCTGCGCCTCCGCCATTTGCCTGTACTTCTGATAGTACGGCCAGCTGGTCTTCGCGTCGGTGTACTTGACCTTTCCTTCGGGAAATTTCGAGACTCTCGGTGCCGGGGTCGCCGTGAATCGCGGCCTCTGCAATGCGTAAGACGAGGCGATCCTGTCCATTATCGCCGCTTTGTTGTCCCGCGGGACATCGGTCACCGCCTGCCCGTTTCCGACCGTCGTCCAGTATCTGGAATGGTATGCGATTAAAATGTAGTTGGGTACAAATCAATTTATCCTACGCGCCAAACGAGGGAACAATCGGGGAATAAAACGGATTCATAATATAGAAAATGGGTTACACCTGTTCCTCGTGCGCGACACGAGAGTTTTCTCAGAGGATCTTCTTCTTTGCTGACGGGAAACGCGAGAGGAGCGTGAGAACTGACAAATTTCGATAAGAACGGCATTCCGGGAGAACGATTTATCTTCGTGACAGTGGAATCTCTATATCCCTCGCGATGCTTTTTATTTACACCTTATTTCTTTTCGCATAAGTATCGCGGAGTAAACGTTACTCACGATGGTCAACTCTGCCACGCCCCGCTATTTGTTTCGTTTACGCGATATCGAAGATTACGGGTGGTATAAAGAAAAGGGGGACGATGACGCGGTTGGTTTTTTATACGGTTCTATATATAAATTATAATAGAAAGTCGTGGCAATATTGGGGAGTAACGCGACAATTTTCCCTTGGTCATTACAATCGTTATTACGTCTATTACTCGTAAATATCTCCAAATAATTCTCGTACCTCGCGATAGGAACAACGTTCGTATTTCTATCGCAAACGATGAGTCCGCACACTCGTACAGGAATACAATCTTCAATTTATCCCGCCAAGTTGTACCCGGGGTTGCTCGAGCAATCGGCTCTCTCCACTCTCTGCCTTCCCCAAATGAGCGTAATAATGCTCGCCGTCGTACCAGCGACGAGAAGCGAGACGCGAAAAGCGCGATTCGAACATTTCTCGAGAGCAACCTCAGTTATTTTTCTAGGAGCAGGAAGAAATTACCGAAGCCGCGAACGAACGACACCCGCCATCGTTTCGCTCGTTGACGTTGCTGCCGGCATCGTTACTCGAATTCTAGACATCGAGTTTACCGAACCGGGGCGTGCGAGCACTCGAAAACAATTTCGAGAGTTGATTTACGGTTGCTATGTCTACCGCGTAAGCGAGGCGAGTCGTGGGCAAACCAGGAGAGAGGAGAGAAACGAAGAGGGTGGAATGGAGAGAGTGGTGAATTGGGGAAGCGTGAGGAGAGAGAGAGAGAGAGAGAGGGAGATGGAAACACAGAGAGCGATGCAGAATCGCATTTCACAACCGAAACTTATTCATCGCGCTTGCCTCTGTCCTCTAACCTTCCTCGCCGTCCGTGGAATTTTCGATCTTCTCGTATTTCCTGGTATTGGGCGACGGCGGTCTTCCCGAGGTCAAATTTCTATCGTGGAAACGCGACGGTGGGGAGTACTCGATCGAAATCGTTGGAGGGGGGGGGGGGGGGAGAAATTTTTGATTCCCCCACCCTCGCTCGACTTAGCAGAATTTTACATAACGTTTCGTTTTTAATTTCATGCTTCGCGTGAAACGAGTACGCCGGAAGAAGTTTGATTTATTCCCGTGATTGTTTTTATTCCCACGCTCGCCTGCATTTCGCATTATTTCCGCTTGCGCTTTACGTTTTTCGAAGTGAATCGACATTCCGCTGTACTCGAAAACGAGGAACCTTTAATGGAACCTTTTTTTCACGGCCCTTTGATAACGTAGCTTTTTTTTTTTTACGAATCGCTGTTAGAATAAGTTCCGACGTTTCGCATTTTACGAGCCACTCTCGCGATTATTACGCGATTCCACTTTGCCGTTCGACGATTGGTTTTTTTTTGTAATAAAGCGTCGCAGAATTTGAATCAGGCAAGCTCGCATTCCGATCCTCGTGCGATTCGTACCAATCGAGCTACGATTTTCAGCCTAGACGGGACGTTTTTTCCAGTCGATAGAGTTGAAAATTAATTTTGTTTACGGCGAATGATTGCGAAGTGGGTTACGGTTACGTGTAACTTGCACCGTTGTTATTAAAATTTTACGCCGCGGAACTCGTTTGCGTCGCTCTTAATATTAATGGCCTCGTTAATATTAAAAATCGTTCGCTACGTTATTTCTCTTGCGCTATAATTTACGTTTACATGGAACCCGAGGAACCTTCGTTTCCTCTTTTCATTCTCCTGTCCCTCCAGTTAGAAATAAAACTTACAAACAGACGCGCAACGACCTGATCCGACATACCGAGTAACTACAGTTATCTTCGACATCTCCGAAACTATAGTTCGCAATAGTAAATGGTATATAAATAGAATGTAGTAAATAGTAATACCGTGAAAGCCGTTTATCGTGATCAGTGATCACTAAGGGACCTATAACCGTTGATAAGAATAACCAGTGTATAACATTAAGCACAAGATAAAAAAACATTACTAAAGACAAATTACTATAAACTAATATAACTTATTTACATTTATCCCAAACTACATGTTTCTAGTATGTATAATTATTAGAATTGATAACAATAGCAGAAGTGCGATTACAATAACCGGACTATTTTAAGTAATTTTATGCGATGTGGTTTTCAGACCACCCGATTGTTACAAGGATAACCGTTTGATAACATCATCATCCGTGATCATAATATCCAGCTTCCACTGTGGTATCGTAACGCAACTTCTTTCACCAAGATTTGTGAGACAAATTTCCCTCCCTCCTACAGTTTCGTAGATACTTGATGCGATAATAGTTTACCGTGTACCGACAAAAACTTCGAAACGTCTGAAACGGATTTTTTTTTTTGTAACCAAAATAATAGGCCGAGGTTGTCCTTTATCACCAGTGCGAAACTTATCGCGTATCGTTAACCCTGGAGAGACCGAAGTCATTTTATCCCGAGGGAGGGAAAAGTATCGCCGCGATATATATTCCCGAATCGGAGGGGGATCGCGAGAAGGAAGTGGAAACAGTCCTTCCTAACAATGACAATAATAATAATGCTATCGTCCCTGCGAGTCTGCCTTTTACGAGACTCTCGATGCCGTTGACTCGGACTTTGTTCCGTGATTTATCATCCCGCTAGCGCGTTTCGAATTTTAGGACGATTCAGTCCCATCGGGAAAAGGAAGTGTCGTTTGTTTATTGAAGTTCATAGAACGGAGAAGATACTTAGACGGTTGATTCATTCACAATAGTAATTTCACCGTGTTGATAATACCCTCGTTAACGATATTAGCTTAATCGGCGCGTCGTGCGATCGTGGACGATCGTCTTATTATATTAACGCTTAATTATATTACGGTCAACGGCATAATCCTGATAGTGGACATTATCTCTAAAACCGATTCCACGCCGGAGATTACAAAATATTCCAAATCGTCCCCAATATTACATTCGAATCCGATGGGCATAATTTAGTGCGTGTATTTGCCACATAAACGGCGAGCAATTAAGCGAAACGTCACCTTTGTGCAGGGCGTATAATTGAAAATATATATTTACGAAAATACATTATATCGCGTTTGCAATTCAAATAGCTCGTTACAGTATCGCCAGGGACAATTTTAAAATGCAAATTCGAGCGGAGGCATAAATTTGTATCCGACGGTTGACGGAAATTTCGAATTTCCATGATTTCTGCTCCCGTCGGTTATGGGGTTTATGGAAACGAAAGAAAATCCGGTAGACGAGAGAGTTTTGTTCGAGAATACAATCGCTATACGAAAAATCAAGTTACATAACGAATCGTTTAACGAAAACTATACGGGATTCGCAGGTTTGATTGTTTTTTTTACTCATTTCCATCGTTCCTTGCAAAATGATGCGCAACGATACCCGCAAGACTTACGGATTAATTAAAAAACTTTCTATATTACGCCGGTACTGGAACAACGTAAATCTAAAAGCTTAGGTAAACTCGCGTCGAGCGAAGCCCGCGGTATCCAGTTTTTTATTGACTCGGACGCGAAGAACCGCGAATCTTCGTAACATGGACTCAGAGAAAATGCAGCCAATCGACGATGCGAACGTAGCGGGGAAAATTTATGCATAGCTTTTCCTGTCACCCGTGTCATACATGACTCATAATACGCGCGGCGTTTCTCCCGTAAAACCGTTCGTCTCCGTTGCTGTACGCTCGTTACCTACGCGCGTCGAGGACCGTGCGGTTAAAATCGCTTTTCGCAAATTCGCGAAATCCATTCAGGATTCGAGATGAAGCCACGAGCGCAATCGTTTTCATCCATCAGAGGCGTATACCCGTAGTTTTTCTGAATGAGAAAACCTTTGCGACATCTTTTATGACGCACGGTGTTTGATCGCCTATTAGCTGTACTTCGGATCTTTATACAGTTCGATCAACACATTTCCCATCAGCGTCGAATGTACGCGACGTCTCGTTTCTTGCATCTAAATCGTCAAACAACCGGCACTTTAATCGGCAAACAACGAGCATCACGCCGTTCGGATGAATAACGAATTTTGATTTTTGCGACGTTTATTTTTCCAGTGACGTTTTCGAACGACGATCGTAGAGAGACCGTCATAATGATTTTTTTTTTGAGTATCGGACAGTGCGTCGAATGTTTTCGGTAAAAGACCCACCGATCGTTAGGAGCGCTTTTTCGCCTGACAGACGAGAATTATTTCGATGAAGGGAATAAAAATATCGCGATACCTGCGCCCGACGCCCGCCACCGGACAATGTAAAATACATTGCGCTCCGGGCGCAAAACTTTTAACTAAATTGGAACATCGGCGAACGGAATTTATTTTTTTTATTTCGATGCTGGCGCGCGAATATTTTCTTGTCGCGAGATGTTGGCTCGTCGTAACGTTTCAGTCGCGTTCCATTGCGCGCTTTTCATTTCGAGTTAATGGTAAAAGAATCGCGGAGGGTGACGTGCGATAAGTTTCCGTTATTGTCGCAAATTTCGACGCCACGTTTCCGCGTACGAGCAGTTCAACGCGCAATAAATTTCGAATTCTTTTAGAATCCTCCGCGACGAGTTCCTCATCGTTATACGGGATGGGTAATTTACGTTTATGAAATATCTGCTTTCGCAGCCGGTCGTCACATTTTTAAACCACTTGACATATCGTTGCACGCGAGCTGGTAGACACGGACTGTATGCCATCCACGGTTCGTTAAAGGAAAAAACTCTATAGAAACTGTTTCTAGGGCAACGGCAAACCGAACAATGTTGTCTGATAACTGTTGGAGAGAGAGAGAGAGAAGCGTGTACCGCAACGCAACAATATACATTTTCCATCAACGGTTTGTACAGAGATACGTGTCCAACGAGGAAAGATGGAAACTAGTTGAAAGCAGGATCCATCCATTCACAGGACCAAAGCGTTCCATTCGTTTAATAAACAAACGGAGTATCGCTGTCGCCTGTCGGTTTGAAATGCACTCGTCTCCTACTATCTTTTCTTTTTAATCAGACGCTGGTAATTTCACGATCAACGAAACATCGAGCTCACGACCTTATTCGAAACGCGTAGAAAAAAAAGGTAGTCTACATCTACTTTCGGAAAATTAGAAACTAGAAACTGTGGGACACGAGAAACATCTAATCCCCTCGGAAATCCGGCAAAAAACTACTCTCGAGGTATTTTCGAAAAGTCAGAAAGCAGAAATGTCGGTACACGAGATACATCGAATTAACGCTCCCCTCGGAAAATCTGACGAAAAACCTGCTCTACTTCTGTTTTCGTAAAATCAGAAACCAGAAATTTCGGGATCGGTATACAACGGATTAACGACCCTCCCGTGGAATATCGGGGAAGAAAATCTACTCTACCCCTATTTTCCGCAAAATCAGAAGCCGCCAATTTCGCGATCCGCAATATATCGTGCTAACGATCCCATTCGAAGATCGGGGCAAAAAGGGAAATCGAAGCGCGGAGAAAGACGCCGGTTATGATCGCCCTTGGGGTTCGATGGCTGGAAGAAGGCCAGCCCCTTTGGGCATAAGAGCGATTACCAGAAACGACGATCGGTCCTTACGCCGAGTGGCCAGATAGCACCGCGCGGGATCGAATCTGAGACGACGTCCAGAGGAGATTGCCTTCGTTGCGGTCTTACGGTTCGATCGTTCTCGCGTGTCATCGAGGCTGTAGGCTTCATCGATCCGTCTCTCCCTTTCTTTCGACGTCTGCCGGATATTAGCGCGAATAAGGAGAACGATCGTTCGACGAAAAGTGTTACAGTTAAGGCCGGCGAGCTCAGGCTTTTCTTTATTTTTCCCCCGTCTATGGATTTCTTTCTGAGGGATGAATCTGTAGATATGTAGTTATATATATTTCAGACGAACGAGCGTCATTTTGTACGTTAGAAGTTTCTCAGTTTCTTCGAGGTAAGAAGAACCACGAAGATCCTCGTTCGTTGTTTTCTGAAAAGATGCAAGGTCTAGTTCTCGCGTGCTAATAGTTGGCCCGGGACAAGACCTTGTCTCTTGATTATCGTAAACCGCGATCGATGTTCCCCCGTCTCGCGAAAGTACGTATCAATTAAAACGAGAGTAACGCGAGTGATTATATCCCGATACGTTGCCCCGCGATATTACGTTTCGTATCGGCCGAGTGTTTTATCACGATTTTCACGGTAACGCGTTGGAAAAAATGTCATAAAATCAATCTCTATTTTATTTCCGCGATCGGCTGTCGAGTCGCAACATATTAATCGTCCTTTCCGACAATTCCATCGATGCGCTCTCGATCCTTCGATCGTTTTAACCTCCTCAAAACCAGAGCACGTTGAAATGTATAAATGTCATAGCCTTTTATTGAAGCCACTTTCGATTTAAATATTGGGCTGGCAGGAAAGTAATTTCGGTTAATTACGGTGTGCATTTTTCCAGTAGCCCTCTCAGAGTTAAATTCTTCAACGGGTAAAGAGAAACTTCCTACGCGTCTTTGTAAGACTTCGGTTCTACGATGGGACGATGCCCATCAAAAATAAAAATAATAAAAAGTCAGGACCGAGGAGGTTAACGCTTTCATTTGTCCCTCGATTCGCCGAAAATGCGAAAAGCAGGCGGCGGCCCTTTCCGCGCTCACTCTCGATCGAATAAAATTTGTTGAAGGTACAGGGAGGGGAGGAGATCGGTCCGGGAGGAGACAAAAGTAAGTGGGAGAGAAGGGTAAGGATAATATAAAGTAAGGGAAAAGTTACGATCCACTCGTTCGTCTCTGTACTATCGTGTCGACGGGGTTCGAAGGGCTGAGGGAGGGGGGGGGGGGGGAGGCCCAGCCGGATATTACAACGATAAGGGCACTCTACCTTGTTCGGACGTATCGTAGAAATTGCCGCGGAGAATCGGGACGTCTGCGGAAAGTAATATCGTTATCGGGCATCGGATGTCAAACGTATACGCTGACCCACGGGATCGGGATCGAGAGAGAAACGCGGAGGAAACGTATTTGATTCGCGGATACCGATATTGCACTTTTATCGCGTCCAATTCAGAATGGATAAATAATATCGAGACTATTCGGTGTAAGAACGAGGGATCCCGTCGGATGTAAATTCTTCGGAATAGTCGGTGGTAGGAAAGCGATGAGACGCCCGTTTATCCGTAGAATTAAAGAAGAGCTACGAAAGTAGAATACAGTAGACTCGGGCAACACGCGAGTTCCTTCAACGCGAATTTGTAACGCGCAAGACATATTGGGACTACCGTTTTCGTATAACGCGATTCGGCGCGGAACGCGTCAAATAATAAAAAGCAGGTATTGAATATTATTTAATGAAGTAAAAAAGATGTTTCGCATACATTCATAATAAGTTTTTTTTGTGGAATAGAACATAGAACATAGAACATAGAAAATAAAAGTGCTTTAACGGAACATAGAAATAAAAGTGATTTAACAGAACATAGAAAATACCAGTGATTTAATAGAAAATAGAAAACAAAAGTGATGTAACAGAACATAGAAAATAAAAGTTACCACCCCAATAATCATTTCGAACGCATTACTTCAGACTATACGTGTCATGCAAAAAGAATTCTCGTACAGCACGATATTCCATAACGCGAGTTCGTACAACGTGTAACGTATTAACCGCGTTACACGAGAGTCTATACGGCACAACGAACGGTATTACGATAAACGGTTAATAACGCTTTCAAAGAACCCATCCCCGTGCGAATTCACGGGTATACAAATTCGCCCCTCGCAAATATAAATTACAACCGACGGAAAATCGATGGCGACCCATTTTAATTAAAACATTTCCGCGACACCGCCTCCTCCCGTTTCGCCCGCGGGAGAGGAGAATCTTTCCGTGACATCGGGCCGGGGGGAAAGATTTCGAGAATACTTCGACGCGCGAGGCGCAAAGATACAAGCGAAATCATGATTCCGCGCTCATGTCTCGTTTCACAATGCCCGGTCGCGCGGGGACCGACGGTGGCGGCGGCGGCGGCGGGTGTGGACGCGGTAAAAGATGAACTTCTTCTACGAAACGGCTAGCTCCGGCCGTAAAAGTTAAAGAGGGAAATAGAGCGGTAAGAGGTGGATACGAGTGGACGCAGGAAGGATCTCGTAACGATATGAACGGGCCCGAACGGTGGAAAGACTTTGAGTCGCAAAGGAGAATGGAACGTAAGATAGATCTTTTCTCTTCCTCCCCACAGGCCCTCGCTCACTCTCTCGTCCTCCCCCCCCCCTCTCTCTCTCTCTCTCTTTCGCTCTTTAAAAGCTCGGAAGAGTTCTTTCCAACCAGCAACGTTCGATCGTGCCCTATTTTCGAAAGTTCTTTCGCGATACGCCTGGACATTGTCGTGCGGTTTTCAGACCGTCCGAGTGAAACGTCCTTTATGCAGAAGCGCTCATTCAACGTGTCCTGCTGCTTCTACCTCGGGTTTGCAGCAGCGAGAAGCTTCTTTCTACGTCCAATCCACCCCCGCACACCCCCCCCTCCTCCCGCGACCTATTTCCAGAACTCTCAGCCCCGGCGTTATCTTGACGAGAATTGGACGTTCTCCCGTCCCTCGGTTGGTTAGAATCTTCGAAGTTTATCCTCGCGTTTCGTCCTACTCCCCCCACCCCACCCCCCCTCCTCTTCCATTAACGCGTAATTGGGATACGAACGATCGTCGTGAATTAAGCGCGAATTTGTTCCGACGCGCGCAGACGTTCGTTACAAACGCTCACTTCTGTCAGTTAGGATAAGATGATTTAATTAACGTTTTCCCGGGTTGAGATTCGGCTTTCGACCCGTTTCGCGCGTTTCGATTATCCCGGGGGAGTGTGTATCTCTCCATTTGCGTTGGCCGAAAATCCGGGAAGCGGGAAACTCGATGAAAATAAACGAGCGAAGGTAAGGACGTACCTGTATCTCTGAGTGTCCATTTCCCTCCGTTCCTCGGCGATGGCCTCGTTCAGGTCTCTGTTCGGATCGATCCCCCTGGGAGTCGGACTGTTCGCCAGTAGATTGTCGTTGCTGACGAACTCCACCTCGACGTCGTCCTCGTGATACGATTCGGTTAAGGTGTATTCCCGTAGCTGAAACACAAGGCCAATGCGGCTCGCGTCAACGATTCGCACGGATTCGATAACGTTCGCAATTACTGCTCGAGATCCGTCGCAAAATTCATGCCTCGTCCCCATTCGTAGGCGTTTTCGATTATCACGAAATTTACGATAAATTCGCGCGACCCTTGGACTCGCCACGTTCCTTCGCGCACGGAAGCTGCTACCACGGAAACGGACCTTCGAACCAGCCACCGCCCCCCTCCCCGAACTTCCGTTCGACGTTGCTTCATCATCACTTTCGAAATTTGTATCGACGAAATGGGGACCGGCAAGCTGCGCCGAGGTGAGCTCAGCACCGAACTTCGCGTTGCCTCGACTCGGGAAACTGCGCGCAACAAAGCACGCCTAAATTATGCAGTAATGCCACGCGGATAATAACTGGCTAAAACAAACCGAGCATTCGCGAAACAGAAGTTCGGTGAAGGCTCTAATGTTCGTCTAACGAAACTTGCCTTTTGCTGTCAACCGTTCTCTCGATGATCTTCGTCTTTTTAATTCTAGATTACGGCAGTGTCATAGAATTTACGATCTCATAATTAAAGTTTAACTTTATTATAATTCTCTGTCAGATGTACCGTTTTCGGTACACGCTGAAATTCATTTCTACGACAAATTATATTTTTCTCACTAAACATTTTGAAATATCAGGAAATGAATTTGTAGGACTGAAATCCGCAAATTTTTTCAGATTTATTAAAGCTTCTAGCGTGTACCATTTTGGTTAAACATGGCGTGGTAATAATATTTAATGCAGTGCAGCTTGGACAGAGGATTAACGTTTTTATCGATCGTGCTCCTTAATTGTATAAATTATTTTTAAAACCGTAGTCCTTCCAAAGCGTGAGCTTTCCAAAAAACCAATAAAAATAACAAAGAAAGGATTTTTTTGCATAATACATGTAAACTTACAATAATGTATCTTAATCTATGGGCAAAACGATAACGCGAATTTTCGCGTTCCAAAAGCGCGAAATCGATACCAACGATTACACGCTCGAGTAGGTTTAGTATCGATAGGAAATTCTTAAAACGACGGTAAGGAATATTAGCGAGCCAAGATTCCTGCGTCGTTGACGTTTCTCGCACTGATACTTTCGCGACTCGTACCAAGCTCTTTACGATCAGGATCGTATCTCAAGAAACATCGCCTCGCGGACCACGAGCGTGACGCGCGTCCCTCGGAGACACGGCTTAGGTCGGCGAAAACATTTTCGAATAAAAACGTTGAAAACATCGATGCGAGCGCGTCTGTATCGATCGCGCATCAACTCACCCGACCGGTTCGTGGAGGTTGACTCTCGCGGGACGAACCGTTCGTCGACTCGCGCTCAGCAATCGATCGAACAGGTCGCTCGACTCGATCGAATTAAAAGCAACGAGATTTTTAGGGGCGCGTTTCTCTCGACCGTTTTTCAACCCTATTCCACGAACCGCCTAGCGCTTTCATCCCTCGCAAAAACGCGTCGAACGACGGGCACGGCTCAGGTTGGTCTTTTCCGACGTCAAACCGGAAGCGGACCAAAAACTGCTGGAAAGTTTATCGCGGTTATCGAGCCGAAGGGCTCCGGGCATCCTTTTGTATCGCGGTCGTTAGCGAAGTAAAAGGGGATGGCACGTTTTACGATAACTGAAATACTTCTCTCTATCTTATCGGCGATGTTCCCGTCGCCTCTCTACGCTCGATAAGTATAAAAAGTGACGCTCCTCTATCCGAATATCGAGGCTTGCCTTACCGTCACGCGAATGCGGAACTCACGGTAATTGAATTTAATATTGGCTTGTCCGGAAAGTAAACTTGTTTTTTTTTTATTCTCAACAGGGGTAGTTGTTCTATTTTTAACCAGCCAACGTCACGACGAGTAATTGCATTTACGTATTAGGAATTTGACGTAATTGCATTTAACAGAATAATTCCAAAGCGGCGATAGCAACTAACGTAATTTCCTAAAATAAGAATCATCGCCAGAGTGTAGGAGAAAACGAGTACCGATGCTCCGTAGTAACCCTACCAGAACGCTGTACGGTAATTACGCCGATAACGACTCATCAACGCGAGAGGGGCGGCAGAAAAAAAAAAGTAACTAAATAGGTCGCCCGAAACCTGTCTCTCCGTCTCTTTCAAGAGCTTTCGAGGGTAATGCGATGACGAAGTCCCTGCATCCTCGGGAAGCTACTACCGACGGCTCTTTGAAACTGGGCCGAGCTTAATTAAGGTCTAATTAATTGTTTCACGTACGGTGGCAGCCTCCAATTATGGCTTTCCAATTGATTACCAGGGCCGTCCGTGGGGCACGAGACCCGGCGTCGCGTCAGACAGGAGAAAGGAGAAAGGAAACGAGTGCATGGGATGAGAGGGGAACGAGAGGCACGTCCATTGCTTTCCTCGTCGAGAGGCACTCTCTCTCAGCCGCGGCGTAAGAACGCTCGATTAAGAGTAATACGTACTTAACGCGAGCCGTCGAGCCGACGGTCGTCTTCGATTATTAGCCAACGACGCCCTCTTCGCTCGAGAACGCCCGATAGGGGGAAGGGGGGATCTCGATACGAGAACTTTGCAAAGTCGCGCGGGTAACTAGGTCGACTCGACTCGACTCGACTCGACTCGAGTCGAGAGATGGATTATCGGCGCAACCCGCCGATCCCTCCCGATTATTATTTTTATTTTATTCGAACTCGCTTCGGGTACCCACTCCGCGAATTTTACAATCGGAAAGCGTAGATCGTTGGGATACAGTTATTTATTCGAGCTCGAAAATC
The DNA here is from genome assembly GCA_933228935.1 of Pemphredon lugubris. Lineage (NCBI taxonomy): Eukaryota > Metazoa > Arthropoda > Insecta > Hymenoptera > Crabronidae > Pemphredon > Pemphredon lugubris. The sequence goes on along the minus strand of OW121817.1, from coordinate 51,238,985 downwards.
GTTACCGTCCGAGTGGCTTTTACGAGGGAACGCTGTAAAACCCTTATCTCTATATTTATTTATCCCTCCATCGGTCTATCCCCGTTCGTATACCTGCACGCATCCGTACGCGTATTGGCCGTTGCCCCGTTTTCTTTAGCTTCTGACTTGCGTGTAACGACGTTTAACCCTTATTCGCTCGTCGGGACTGCAGATCCTCGATGTGTTTTTGAGTTTTCGGGCATATTTATCTCTAGAGCGCCGCGGGAGTGGTGCGGGGAGCATGTATTCTCCAGTTACATTTTCCCTCGTTGAATTTTTTATTTTTTATCCCCTTTATTTTTTGATTAACTATTGAATTCTGGGAATTTCTGCGATTATTTAAATAAAGATTTTTGGCAAAAAATGCGCTTTCAATGTTCTCTCAGAGCTGAATGGTGCTAATTATAGCGAAACATGCACGTTGATTGGAGAAGAACTCACAAAAAAGGTAAAAAATTATAGATTGTGTATTTTTAATGTATATTATTTAAATGTATCAGAACCACACTACCGTCACGTCGCGCGTATCACACGCATAGTCTACACTCGTCGCAGATGCCATGATAGCACACGAGTTCACGTGACGCGACGATAGTGTGTTTCCAGCTTTAAGAGTTAGTCTTTAGGAAGCTTCACACCGAGGATGGCGTGGTAGAGTTTACGTCCCCATGTATCTTTATTAAACTACCACTATTTTCTTTTTTCTATTTCCTTCATCCCCGAGTCTACTGCACTGCAAAATACGACGGTCTCCCTAATCGTGAATTACTTCATGCCAGGATCGATGGATGTAATTGGAACGTCTGATTCGATCTGTTGATCGCACTGCCACTGAATTCTCCCCCTCCCTTATTCCCGTGACCCCCCTCCCCAAAACGCGTGGCGTGGCGCGAACATGGAATACGATTCGTTTATACTCAAATTTAGGAATGTTATTAACCCGGGGGAAAAAAAAGATTCGGTGAAAAAGGAAAATGAAAAACGCGAGGGAAATCTGGTGGGTAAACTGTCCGCCTATGGCGAGTATTTCCAATTCTAGGATCGCGTTCTCGCGAGATAAAAGGCGCGCCACGCTTTGATCGTCGCTCGGAAACACTCGTGTTCGTTATCAGGGTTTACCTCTTTTTTTTTCTCTTCTTTTTTTTTACCAGCTAGTTCGTTGTTATTTTACACGCGTGGCCCGAAAAGGTTACGCCGAGAACGTACGGAGGAAAATGGTCCGAATGGTTCGCTGTCAATAATTCGTCGGCGGCGAAAAATTCATCGACGAAGATTCATCGGCAAGCAAGGAAAATTCAGTCGACGCTTCCGGCGTTTGAATTTCGCTGCCGATTAATTTTTCGCGTCGGCAAGCCGACGCCCGGTCGATTCGAACGTTGCTGCAAGAGATTTAATCGCGACGGTTAAAAGTCCAAACGTTTGGTCGAACTTCCGTTTACCGCTCGTCGAGTTTTCCGTCTCTCGTCGAAGACGATCCAGAAGCGAGAGGCTGGGTCTTCCATTCCCACCCCCCCCCCTCCCCCCACCAACCCCCACAATTTCAGTCGAAAGTCGGCTGCACAACGCGACATCCGGATGACAGAAAGCCATGGGGGCTGGATACGGGGGAAGGGCAACGAGGTTGGCACAGGGGGTTGCACGGAGGGTTGATATTACCAACCAAAACATATCTACCTACGTGACTGAGAAAATTACCCCGAGTATACGTTGCGCCACTCCGGTAATATCGGATCTCGGTGTGTACCGCTCGTGTCTCGGTATCCGCATTTATATTTTCTCTCGCACACCTGTGCCGCGTGCACCTCCTCGCGTCTATATTGCTACCCTCCTCGTTTCGAAAGGACGCCTCGACTTTTTTTCTTCTCTTTCCTGCGAACAAGCATCGGCCGCGAAAAGCAAACGGTCCAATGGGCCGTTCGAAGTTTTTTTTTTTTTTTTAACGAATCGTTAGAATTTCACGGAGATACTTTCGCGTAATTTGGCAGCGCGCGTTAGGCTTGCGTATATACAAGCATTTTTGTTGCACGATTTAATCGGATTCGCTATCGTATTAAATTCGTATGAAATTCACGAAAGCTTTTATCGCGAAAATGTAGGTATAACATACTCGGGGAAAGAGTAAAGTTTTATTGAATTTACACCGTGCATATTTTCAACCTGTTCCCACGGTGAGCTCGGTCAACGTCAATACTTCTCACACCGACAAGATCGCAGGGGGAATGCTACAAATTTTAACGCTATAAAAGTTTCATTCGACTAACGTAAATCGTTCGAACGGCAACGAAACTCTTACCGGTTTTGGTGTATTTACAAATTGCGTTTATCGACGAACGATTGATTTTTTGCTTGTCTTCGATAATGTCGGGAAAAATTGAAATGTCGACCACATGAGACGGGATACAAAACTTTACGTGAGAATTAGACTTTGTGCCTTTTCAGGAAAGAATGAACGGATGTTTCCGAGGTGGTCAAATCGCATTAAAAAATTATTTTCTCGGAAATGTTCAATACATATACAGTGGATGCCGCTTATTGTGATCACTATGAGACCTGTAACCTTTCATAACAATAATCGGCTGGTAACATTGATCGGAAGAAAAAGAACAAACACATTACAAAACAGAAATTATTACAAAATAATACGACCTAGGTACTTATATTTATTCGAAATAACATATTCGTTGCATATACGTATTCGTAGCATGTATCATTATCAAAATTCATAACAATAATCGAAGTTTGATGATAATAAGCGGATTGTTATTGTAAGTAATTTTATACGATCCGGTTTTGAGACCAACCGATTGTGCTATCAATAACCGATTGATAACATTATCCGTGATTATAATATTCAACTTCCACTGTACTTATTTCTTTGGGTCATTCAGGTTCAAACAAACGAATGCTATTTACGAATACCGGTAATAATGTAGAGACAGACGTGCGCGCAGATATAATCCCAGGGAGAGAGAGAGAGAGAGAGAGAGTGAGAGAAGAGAAGAGAGACACAAAACTAGAGGGCGCGGAAACCGAAATGGGCAAAAGGTGGAGAATAAATCTCGCAGGTATTTACGAGCGGTATATTTGCGCGTTCGTTTGCCGGGAGAAACATCGAACGTTGGCGGGCAACGGTGGGACGTCGAGGGCGGAGGTCGAACGACGGCACGAGGGGGGTTGGTTAGCTTCGGGGCGCAAACACAAATTTGAAAATTTTCTCCCCTCCGGGTTTCCGTGCAAACGACACACCTCCTCGTTCATTAGCGCTCCGTGTCGCGCGAAACCTAATCTACGTGTTATATACGCCGTTACACAGACGCTCGTACAAAACCAATGGATCGCGGCAGGTGGTTCGGGGGTACAGGGCTAGAAAGAGGGGTGGTGGGGGGGGGGCGGGGGCGGGATAGAGGGATATCATCCCCGTATTTACCATCGGCGAACTCGAACAACTCGCATAAATTTCGACGATCAGTTTTTAGGTCGACGGTCGAGCCGGTGAATTCACCCTCGCGCTCGTCCGGCGTTACCGAACCCTTTCCGTTGTTGCTACTTTTTTTTTTAACCCTCCATGAATACCGAAACGCAGCACGAAGTTAGGGCTCGAAGTATACCGTTTCGCTCTCGTTCGGGGCGCGTCGTAAATATTTCGTGATTTTATCCAACATCCCTCCGTCGTTATCTGAATTTTCTTGTTTTTTTTTTTTTTTTTATTTCCCCCCTTCGGTACGTAAAAACGTATCGAGGTCGTGTCCAACGGCGTCGACGTAACGCGCGAACTAATTCTCAGTTCCATCGCGACCCGCGTATGTACGTGGGAAGCGGTACGGCAATTGAGCGCGATTCTTGCTTCTTTTTTGTCTCTCCCCCCCCCCCCCACACCTAAAGAATTCGTGAAAGCATCTCGACATCGTTGCGCCACGTAAAGTGGTGCACTCTGGTTCCCAGCGCTCCGATACTCGCGCAAAGTTGTACGATCAGCTTTGGGGATTGGAGTCCTGTTGGCGGACAGATTCGCTGTTTACCACCTTGGCGCTTCTCGTACCACGATGGACACCGAAATTCTATTTCGAACCGTCCAAGGGAATCTACTCGTAACGCGCTACCCTCGATGTACATGTATGTACAAGCGCATCTACATATATGCGCAGACCTGGGGAAGGGATGATTCTCCAGGCAGTCCCGGTTTCGCGAGAGCCTGATTTTGCGGCTGAAACGTATGTTCGTTTCCCGTCACGTTCAAGACAGTCCCCCACTTCTACGAATCGTAATAAACGTGCAACGCGCGCGCGTGTAATATCTTACAGCAACGGAGTTTCTATTTAACCTACCGGTGCGACGAGGTCGGATCTCGAAGTAGTTTCTAGTTTCTACGGGACGAGACCGTGATTCGTTTATTCGCGCGAGAGTCGACACCGTCGCGTGACCGGATACGGATAGCGCTCCGGTAACGCGGCTTTTGCGTATGTTAGTTTTTGGTATTTTCGGACGTTTCATGAGAAAAATATCTTTTGCCGTAGCAATAAGTTACAGCATGCACCCAGACGGCACACACGGCAGGGACTGTGTTCAGGAAATTATTGCGTTTATTCATTTTGACCCGAATCGGTGTACATTTTTTAATTCCCGCATTTATTATTGAATCAATTTTTTAATGATCTCTTTGAACGACGTAGCTTCGATAAAGCTAAAAATACGTAACAAAATCACGTCGCGTTTGAATTATCGATCAGAACCGAATGTATAATTTTATACGAATCTCCACGGATCGCGTTATCAATTTTAATTACCGATCGTCTTCACGTCAAGCACGCTTTTTCCAACGATCCTTAACGCCCTGCGCGCACGAACGATCGAAATTGAAGTTTCGCGAAAACCTTAGCCATATTTCGTAACTTTTTAAAGCCCCGCTTCGCATCGTATTTTTGCACTTCCTCGCTCGCCAGAAACTCGTGCGATCGCGAATTTCAATCTCCCTTGAACGCTCAACCGTTTCGGGAGCTCGCACGGCTTTTCGTCCGAAGCCCATGTAAATCAACCCTCATTTTACTGGAACACGAGTTTCGGAGTGTTATTACTTCCGAAACAGAATCGTGGCACCGTGCGTGAGTCGAGTATTCGCGCCGCTCGAAGGTGGCCTCGGAGTTGCGTGTCGGGTGGATCGCGTCATTCTTCGTACGACCCAAGAATTCAAAATTAGACTGTGACACAGAAATATCCGCCGAAATGTATTTCGAGTCACGACTACTTTTTCGGCAGTTTCCAGGATTCGTGTAGGAAAGCTAAAAGAGACGTACGATGCGTTTCTATTCAACGGAAAAACCCAAGGTGCATCTCGTAAACCGCTGGAGATAAATAAAAAAAACTTTTATTACGAGTCTTTTGTTACGGAAACTATTTACACCATCGTAATGCTCTCTACCTTACCAAGCGACGCTGTGATATCAATTTTTTTTCATATCTTCCACTGTCCAGAAGATATTCTTGCATTTCCAATTAAACGAAACGCACTGTGCGCGTTGCTGTTCGCGAAACGAGGACACCGTTCTCGTTTTATCGTTGCGAGACGTTCTTCCAGTATACGGAAAAGCTTTTTATCGCGTGAGAGATCTTTGCGGCTGATAATTACGAGGAACGACAATAAAGCTCGAGGCACGCGATTTACCTCGAAAGAGTGCTGTAAGTAGCGCGAGAAATATTTTTATGTTCCCCGATTGAACATTAATCTCGTTAACGCGTATTTGTTGGAATCAATGGGATCAAAAGATCAAATCATTTCGTATTATAAATGAATGCGACTAGCAGGATTCATTTATAATACAAAAGTAGCAGTATCTGTACCGCGAACTTGAAGAAAGTTCGACGACCCAGTTTTTCGAAAATCTTCGTCCGATGGACGAAGAAACCAAAAGCTTTGATCAACGAGACGGGTAATGTACTCTGGTTAGGCTTCGGAGAATGTTCCCGTTTTCAAATCTGTGACAAACGCGAAAAGCATCTATCGGTGCGTGTGATTCATTCTGCTTCCGGCATGCCTACAGCCAGGGAATAGTTCGTTGATTGACTTTCAAAGTTGGAATGTTTTCGATCAAAGTAATCGCGTTACCCGCGGACCGTGGTAAAACTATTCCCGGGCAGGTTACGTGAAAACGAGATACGTACAATGAGGTACGTAGCGTCAACCCATCTCGGCGCGTTCATTTTCCATCGATAATGATAGGAGGGATTGCAATTTGATATTATCGAATACAGTGTCGTGAGGTAAATAATTTCAAATCAGTATCTTGACAATTTTCCGGGAACGATCGGAATTTCGAATTTTTTTCACATCCTTCCCTACCCACAGAGACATTAGCAACCTAAATTAACTTCGATTGCAATTCAAGATGGAAATAATTCAAGTTCCAGTACAGAGACATACGCGTAAAGATAACCAAAGCATCTGCTATTTTAAACATAAAAAATAAAACGCACAGAGGTTCGTTGACGCGTGTACGTGTCACCGATCCTTGAATACAAATGCGTAATTACGGTTACCTTTTCGAGCGTTATAGCTTACAGAGCGAGCCTAGTATTCTTTTAAAACGCGACGCCTGTTCGCTTGCACTCGCGAAAACGGTAACATTCGGGGCGGAGTACCGAATGTCACCCCGTTACTCATTCATACCGCGAGAGTAAACGAAAGCGCCGAAACAGAGTCACGAGCGTCGCATATTCTACAATGGTTGTCGTTCGTTAGCTTTTCGTGTAAATTAATTCCCGCGCCATTGTACACGGACGCCTTCGCCAATGATGGCAGTGCCGGCGCTAACGTCGTTTAAATTGCAGCGCGACGATGGTAACGCTTATTATCGATCGATATTCCGCTATGATAATATCACGACGACGGCAACGAACGTAACGGAGTTACGATGATACGTCGGGCAAGGATCGTGAATTTTATTCCGTCGTGTTTAATATAAAATAGATCGGCGAGAGGAACGATAGAATATTTCAGCCAGCATCAAATTTTGCCGGTACAGTGGCCGTCAAAAACTTTTCGTTCCGCGTTCTCCGCGCGGGGGTAGTCCTTCTCGGCGAGATGGAAAAAAGAAAAAAGAAAAGAGAATCATCGTAATGCCGAGTCACCGCGAAAACGGTATAAAACTCAGAATATTGCCCTTGAGAACCGCGCAATTTCAATCCGGAATTGCGCGTCGTAAAACGAGTTTTTACGCCACTTTTTTTCATTCGACCAATTTTCCCATTACGAATTCTGAATATATAATTTTTAACCGCGAGGATCGCTCGCGGTGCTCCGCGAATTTTCATTTACATAATTTCCGTTCGTCACTCGCGATCGATCGGTTTTGCGAGAGAGCGAAATTCTTAAAACACGAACGGCCGCAAAATACGGAGATACACGAATTTTAACGATACACGCGTTCATCCTCGGGGGCTATTCGATTTCAAAATTCGTACGCGCTCCTGGATTTCATAACTATCTCGTAACTGCAAAGGCAATTTTCGTTTTTTTTTTTTTTTTGTGATACCTGCCAGGCTAATTTTTTGCGGGGCGGACAAAAAAAAGTGTAATTCCATTACACCGACAGCTGCGCCTATCGGCGAGTCCACTCACGAACGCCGGGGGTAGCGAGAAGGGTGGTGGAAAATTTAGTTTGCCAGCGACTCGAATAACTCGCATAAATTTCGGTCCTTCGATTTTCGAGCGCGGTCCTCGGTCATCCGATATTACATCGATTTTTATTCCGAGTTTCCCGCCGCCGTTAGTTTCCCAGGTGAAAATACGATATTTGGTAGAAACGAGGCAACGATTCGGCGAATACGCTTCCCACGCGAGTCGATGCACGTCTGCTCGTATCCCGTGGCCCGGCTGACTAGTTTCGCACCGTTACTACTTTCGAAATAGCGTTGCCCGTTTGAATCGTCGATTCGCCCGAACGTTTCCTCGCGATGACAGCCAAGGGGTTTCAAAAATTGTTTCCCCCCTCTCCTCGACGGTGTTACGTTGCGACCGGCCACGCGTTTCGATTCGAACTGCAGTTTACTCGAGTCGCGGGGCATCCCGCGTGCACGGGATGCGACGCTTAAATATTAGGGTGACCGGAAAGTGATGTAATTTTTTTACGTAAAATTCAAACAAATAAATCTCAAAGATCAATCGATTTATCGATCCAGTATTGAAAATTTGCACGCAGGGTGGGAAAGAGTTGTTGATACCGTCATTGATTAAAAACAAAAACTTGTTAAAAATGTTTGAATTAAACGACATTACTTTCCGGCTCCCCTAACGTTTCAAGTTAAAATAACACAATCCACCCGAATAATTTCCCAGGCGTAAAAGACTCGGGTCGCCCCGTCGCGTAAACGATATCAAACGCGCGGGAATATCACTCCCCCGTTACCAAAGAACCGTCGCTCCGAAGAATACTTTATTTTCCAAAAAAAAAAAAAAAAGACGGGAATTATCCCGGAGGCCTGTTCCGTTTCAACCGCCCCACCTCGTATAATCATCGATCCGCGATGCCCTCCCCCTCGAAGAACGCCACCGAATCGTTACAAACGACTAATTACTATACACGAATAAAACTCGACGAGCCATAACGGTGACGTAACGGTAGTCCCGTACGAAATTAATTATCTCCGAAAAAGTAATTAAACCGTGAGATACTACGCGGCATTATTTTCTACCACTAATTCCCCGTAACATTTGAAATTCTCGTCGCTCCGGCGAACCGTGGCCCCTCATAAATCTGTGGTCAGCGAGGTCCACCGAGTGTCCTGCGTCCGCCATTCCTCTTTAAACCGCGATCCCTCGGCAGTGCAGTTCGTACCGCGACACCGTATGCGTTTCCTTGTAAAATCTGCGTACCGGCCACTCGCAGATCCGCGCGTGTCGCGCCGTTTCCTACGTACGAGTTTCCACCGGGCAGCGGTACTTCCGTTTGACGTCCTAACTAATCGGACGGAGCAGCTGGCGGTCGCTGGGCGGTACATTGTGTTCCGGGCAAGAACACCTACGAGAACGACGAGATGAACCGTCGACCGATATATCATACTGGAGCCAACTTTCGCCCGTGCCTCGCTCCGATTTTCGGTCACGGACTTTAGGATGTGACTTTCTTCCTCGTGCTTTCCGGGTGGTGGTCGAGGAAAGTTGGTCGACTTCCCTTTTTTTTTTTTCTCTTTCGGAGGGATATTTATTTTCTACTCGCTTCGTGGGAATTTTTTTCTATCGGCACGTATCGTTATTTATTTCGTAGTCGATGTGGAAAGTAGCGGGATTGGTATCAGTATTAACTTATTAAGTCACTATTTATGGAAAGCAATTAAAACCTCCTTTCGATCTTTTTTGAAATGATAGAAGGTGTACAAGTATCTAGCTAGTAGTACGTACTACTATATTACCTAGTACCACTACTACTACTAGGATACTAGTTTTCGCGTACTTGTACTTCGCCCGGGACAAGACCTTATCTCTTGATCGTTTTCGAGTTTACGTTTGTCGAGGAGATCGAGGTACTCGTACATCTCTCATTCGCGCAACGGATCGAATCGAATGATTGACGTCGTTATCGATAACCGTGCGTGGGAAGATCGCGTCGCGGAACTTCGATAATAAATATCGAGTATTTTTCTCCGCCTCCGTTCGATCACGATATATACCGGTATATTCGTTCGTTAAATCTCACTTCGTTGATATCGTAGGGATAATAAATTAAATCGCACGAATAAACCCGTCAACGGTAACGCCGTCGACAGGATTGGTTAAAGCCATTGCGGGTAGGCTCGCAATTACATTGATACTCGAGGAATAATTGAACGTCCGGATCGATTAGAATGACTACGCGGAATTAGCGACACGATAACAGCCAGCGTATTATTAACACGCTCGCGCGAACGTACAGTTTCTCCCTTTCAAATTTGTACACCCCCTGCCCCCCCCCCCCCCCTTCGGATTTCACCAGTGCTTCGCGCGTTTATTATTATTAATGCATGTAAATTCTGGATCACGAGGTTTTCCCCTCGTATCCGTGGCATTCGAATTTAATGTATGTAAACCCAAAATACAAATAACGCAATGCGCAGTCTCTTTGCAGAGGATTTCGATTCGCCCGCTATTATTTAATCGGAATTTGAGAATTTTCTTCGGTGATGTTCTCGTGGCTCGTTGAGCGCTACTGTCGTCAGATTAGCAGCGATTAATGTTTCATGAAAATCAGTACTTTCGATACACCATTTGCGCGCAACGTATTATCGTTTCCCGACGATCGGCGTCCTTTTTGTCCGTACGCGATGTATTATCCACCCTTTCCGTGCGAGACTCCGCTCCGCCACAAAACCACCCCCTGTGTTCTCTACGGCTTTGGTCGCGGTTATTCGCACGAAGGGAGAGATACGAGGAGGCAAGGGAGACGACGATGAGCGATCTCTGTTTCGCAAGAGACGAGGGTTAAAAGCGAGAGTATCCAACGAAAATCGTTCTTTAACCCCTTTCGCTCTTACTCCGAGTCTGACTCGTGGTATCGATACTGGGGCAAGCGTGAAAACCACGAGCCAGACGCGTGGTATCGATAATGGGCTAAACTTTAATTAACGTTTAAATATCTTTGCAAAATGATATTGCATAGAAATACCATTTTATTCGTAAAATATCGCAGAACTTCTTGTAAGAAACAGAGACAGGTCATTGCTAATAAAAGTAACGAAACGAAACAAAGTGAATCCGAACTCGTCCAGGTCAGGAACGTCACTAAATTTGGACTATATTTTAGACCCGTTCCTTACCTGGGTCGTTCCATTTAGCTATATATTACGGTTGCGGATTGCAACTGGCTATGTTCGGTTCCTTTTAATTTCATTTACCTTCGTTTTCCATCCCTGGTTAATAATAACCGTATAATCACAGTTAACCCCCCCAATCCTGACAGTTTATTTTTCGCAGGAACAATATTTTTTTAATTCTTTTATTCAGTACATTAAAGGGACATGAAAAAATAATTTGATTTTTATATATTTGCGCGCTGTATGGCTAAACTGACAAAACGCAACGAAATAATAAAGTGTGCACTCTGATGTACAAAAGATCCTGGTGAAAATAAATTGAAAATGGCTTTTATGAAAGGCTTTCAGAATAAACTGCTTATGCGCATTGCAATATGCCCAGGGACTGACGAAGCCAAATGTAAAAAATAGGCTGTTTCGAGAACAACTGCGCCGATCGGTTAGGCCTAGATTTGGCAAGACTCTCGCACGGCGGAAAGGGTTAATTCGATTGCCAGAAGACGAGAATAGGAGTCGTGTGGCGTATTCCGAACATTATACGTCGGTCAATCGTATTCGCCGCCCGCGTTTGCCCGTAACCAATAATTCTCCCGCTGCTCACTTTGAAGCTCTTTTTGAGTGCATCCACGTGCATATGCACTGGAGTCGGAACGTGCCCGGGGCCGCCGCACAGAGAGAAACGTGACACTGCAAAACCACTGACGTATCGGTCCGCGGCTTTCCCTGTACCCGAGCCCGCTGTCCATTTTGCGTTGCTTCGATCCGATTCTCTAATCTCTTGTAATTACATAACGACGATCGTACCGCGTTTGACTAGCGGCTTCCGTATAAATTTGTAATTTCTTTATTGTCGCACAGATAAATTGCGTCGCGCCACTCAAGCCCAGGAATTGTATCAAATCTTTTTATTTCGCCGTAGCTGGGAGCTAATGATCAAAATGGAAATGCTACCGCGTTGAGAAGCGATTTCCAAACTGGGGATCGCAAAAAGTTGAACGGAAATGTAAGTTGTACAACGTAACATATATAAATAAAAAAATGCATTACCATTATAAAATGTATCTGAATTGTTTTATGAAATAAGTCCGGTGCGGAAGACGCGAGGATTACATATTTTGTAAAGGAGGGCCTGGTAACGTAAAGTTTTTAAAATCACTGCCATAGAGGACATAGATACACGTTTCGGACGGAATATTTATATAGCGATTTTATTAATAGCGAATAGGTACAAGAACACAGAAAAATTAATCGTTCTTTCGTTGATCGCTGTCGGGCGAGGACTGACTTGCAGGTCCTCGGTCACAAACTGAACCCACACACTTCCATTCACACTAATTATAATTCATACAACCGCACGCGTTCGGCGCAGCGCTAACGGCCAGCTACGCCGAAAACGATACATCGTATCGCGAGAAAAACGCGATCATTTCTCGAACCCTACATTTATAATGAGAAGAGGATGGCTCGGTTTTAATAATTTACAATTTTTTAATTTTACGCTTTACAAAAGGAACCCGTGGAAGAGGGATGATGGATTTTTATTATCACTCAATGGTCGGTGAGCCGTATCGGCTACAGATACGCCGATCGAAGCGGAAACGTTAAGTCGACGGGACGTCGAACGGGGTTGCCCAAGTTATTTCTCAAACGGTATCGCCATTTCAATTTCGATCCTCGTGGCCCAGAAAACAATTCGAGAAAGATAGAATCGCGTGGAAAACACGAGAGCGTCGATGCGAAATAGTACGGGGTCACGTATATAAATTGGTGGAAAGGGAAACCAGGAACCCGTGGTACGTACTATTTGCGAGTCCGCCGGTCCTCGCTTTCCATTCCTTTTATTCTTACGCCGTACGTATTTCCCCACCTCCCCACCCCCAACCCCTTACTCCATCCCTATTCTTCGACACACGTGCTCGCAAAAATGCAGTTTCTGGCCGCTCGAATGCAATTTATGTTCTGGAGAATGCTGCCCGCCTCGAGAATTCCTCGCATTCGACCGCGTCAAAAGCCTTTGTGCGGACGTTCCCTCGGCCGGGAGACCGCGCACGAGCGCAATTAATTCTTGAGACTTTATTAAAAATAATTGCAAAAGTAATTGCACGAACGGCGCACGAGTGGGAAGCTTTTTATTCCCGGCAGAACTACGCCCGCTGCTCGTTTTGGATCTCACCCCCCCTCCCAGCCGGTGAACCCTACAAATTAACCGTTCCGATTGCACGTCCCCCGCGGCGCGTGGAATCGTTTCGATTTTGCGGGACCGTGGAAAGGTGGCGGAAGCGAGCGGAGGTAAACACGGCGGTGTAATCATCGAAATAAGTTTGCTCGCATCAATCCCGAAAACGGAGCAACGGGCGGGTCTATCGAACGATCCAATTAACGTTAAACAGCGCGGGGGTCGCAATTAACGTGGCTTCCATTGATACCAATTATGCGGGGGGCCAAAAAGCGGCCGGAGATGGAAAAACAGACGGGACGCGGTCACGCGCTTGGGGTTGGGAAAAGAGTAACGCCGGAAGTTCGATGCAATTAGTCGAGTGGCTATCAAGTAACTTGTTGGCCCGAAATGGAGTGGAAACGTAAATATCGAACAAAGCGCGCTCGCCGGACGATTGTAACGCTCCGGCCGCACAATCGTGTTGTTCGTGCCGTCGAAAGTAGGTAATTCGCGCTGATAATCGGAACGGTGGGGTGCCGTTGGTGCGCGCGATTAAAGTTACGTTATTCTTTAGAGCGTCGACGGTGGGGGGGGGGGGGGGGGGGGGGGGGGGCGCGAACGGTTTTTCGTCTCGAAACGTTCATTTAATCGTCGATCTCGCAGCTGCCTCCAAATTACCCCTCGCGCTGTCTCCCCATCAAACGGAGGGAAAGAACGTCGCGACGTTCGCATCGTTCCCTTCGTCGAAGGCGGGAATTACGTTTCTCTCCGTAACCGGTGGGATCCCGACAAATACGCGAGGACCCCTCCGACCAAAAAAAAAAAAAAAATAGAACAAATAATCTTCGTTTTTGCCGAGCGTAACGACTTCCCTACCCCCTCCCCTCCCCTCCCCGATCGATGGCGCGCTTTTTCGCTTTAACGCCGGCCCGCTGAAACGCTCACGCGAGGGGCACACGTACGGTGCCGCGCCGGAGCAACGTTAAACGGATTTGTACGGCGTAAAATCTATAATCCCGGGCGCCGCGATAATTACCGTGGCAGTCGTCGCTGTAATTTAATAATTGCTGGTAATTTTGCGTCGTTTACTTCCGCGCGGTGGGCGCCGTAACGAATTCCCCCCCCCCCCCCCCGATTCTCGTAGCCGCCCCGGTGGTTAATGCGCAGACGGTCGGAGCACGGTGACAAATTGCAACGGCGAAACGAGCTGGCCGGAAACGATCGAGTCGTTCGGCAGATTTTTCGGAAATCGAAAACGTTGACGCTGAACGTCCCGACGCGGGATTTTACGCGTTACCGGCTTCTCCCTGATGCGCGCAACCCCCTCTGGCTAGCCTGCGTTTTTTTCTGTTTTTTCTCTGTTTTTTTTTTTTTTTTTTTTTTAATAGAGAGGGGCCACGTTTACGGGAGAGTATAAGGGTTGGCGAATTTTGCAATAAAATTCGCGCCCGTTTGGACAAAGCTTCGCGACGCGAGGTTCGGTTTCAATTATTTTGGATTATTTGTTCGACTGGACGAGGGCCCGGTGGTAAATTCAAACCCGAATCCCGCGCAACTCGATAAGAACGATAATGAGACTCATCGAGAATCTACAGTCTTCCTCGCAAATATTTGCACCAACGGACGCTCGCGGAATTGCGTTTCGTTGTTATTCGTTTAACCGTGCGCACTCGAGGCCCCCGCGTTTGGCTTTGTTTTCGGACGGCTTCCGTGTTTCTAGCGTTTCCACGATCGATGCCGGCTTTTCTATTCGGCTCTTTGATTTGGAAATATTCAAACCACGATGACCCACTTTTTTGTTGCCCCACGCCCTGCTTTATCTCTATTCACGGTATTGAAGTTTGTTATTAGCCGTTGCGTTAAATAGTTCCCGCGTTACCGCCGTAAACCGCGGTCTTAATTTAACGCTGAAAGTTTTCCGTTTTCCGTGAAATCAGGAATTACGTACCACGTTCAATATCTCCCGACGAGTTTCGCGCTGTTCGTACATACGCTTCGAAGTTCAAAGATTTGCCGCGTTACGAAGTAATCGGTTATTTCGCTTTTTCCGCCCTTTTAACAAAATTATCAATCTTTCCGCGATTCTGTAATATCGCGTCGAACCGCGATATAAGAGAGGGAAAAAGAAAGTCTCTACGATCCGACTCGTACAAAAATTGCAATCCACGATCGATTATGCATTTCAATGGAGCAACGAGCACGCGAGCTTAATTAACATTTCTATCACCGTACGAATCCGCCGATTTCCCGTTTCCCGAGTCGTGGAAATTCCGAGTTCGCGTGCGGAAAATCGAATTCGCGAGCACTCGCGGCTGGCAAACTTGCCAATGGCCACGAGTGGTAATGGATAATTAAAGTAGCAATCGAGTCGATGCCGATTATCCTATTTTATAATGACGGATCAGGTTTTCCGTCGTGCATCCGACGGTGGGCGAAATCGAGGCTGCCAACCGCATCGCTGCCACCACCGTTGGCCAGCGATCTGCCCGGTGGTTAATCCGTCGATAATCGGACAAGCGTGACAAACCGACACCGCCGCGTCGGGGTGGTACCGGAAGAGAATACACTGACGCGTTCGATGGATAAACGGTGACACCGAACGAAAGGAAAAATGGTCAGGCGAAGATAAAATTCGGCAAGAGTGATCGAGAGTCCCCGAGGAAATTAATTAATATCGCGTACTATATACGCTCCGTATTAAATAATCATTAGTGACGGTATGGCTATTAACGCTGACAATCGTAAATGTGTACGCGTAGCGCTCATCGTTGCGCGAGTAACGAATCAATCGGTATAAATATTAATGTATTTTATTATTTCAACGGACGAGGATGTATTTTGGTATTGTATTCGACGCGACGGTATACTCGTGAAAGATACATTAACGTGCACTGCGATTTTAACGGTAAAATATGTCGTCACTTGCAACGACACTTTAATTATCCTTTATCGTGCATTGTAATTGCAATGGTAAAATATATCGCTACTTGCAGCATCTCTTGGATTATGCTTTATCGACGAGCAAAATATATAATATATATATTTCCGATACATCTCATCTCTATTGATATTATTGCCACTATCGGCCCGGCAATCCTGATTTTGATCGGATCCTTACGCGAGATACACGCACGATAATCCGTGTAATTTTATCCAGGCAAAAATTTATGGAATTCGCAGAATGTTACTCCATTTCATCCGGGCGGTGGTGGCAATGGCAACGTCGAGCCGCGCATACTATGCGCTATAACGAGCAAAACGTATATCCGCGGAGCTGACTTCAACGTTGGAATCGGAATTGCAGCTCGCGACGTATCCGCGTGAGCTTTTTATCGTGCAGCTGCAGCGGTACCGGTTGCAACTGCATTCATCGGACACGCGGCTACGAGGACGGATCGTTAAAACTTTGTTTTACCTAGAAAAATAACCGGACAGGCCGCTCGCGTCTGTCGCAGGGACGGCACACCGTAATTCGCGTCCGGGACTAATCGTTCGTAATTAACAATGACGTAAGTCTGCAAAATTAAACATTTTCCATTCTCGTCAAATTTTGTCGCGTGGGCAAAAAGATAAAATGAACGCCGAACGCGCGGCTCGTTCGCATTAAAGTTTTAATTTTAATGATTTAAAGCGACCGTTCGACGACGCGGATCGAGGCATTTGAACGGGATCGTAAATCGGTGATGTTTTAATGGTCTTCGCGAAGAGGATTACGGAGCAGGAATTCGGGAGATTAAAATCCTGACCGATCCTTCCGATATCAATGAGCGCTGGGAATCGAGGCTCTAAGTCCGATTATAGAGTTCAATCCTGGATAATCTCGAAATGACCGTGATTCACGGAAAGCGTTACACGGGATTACAAATTTGACAACGAATCGCGCCCTGGATCTCAAAAAGTAATCTCAAAGGAACTAACGTTAAAGAGGATCATCGTTAACAACGTTCGATTTTGTTTTTTTTTTTGTCGTAACTTTCGAGCATCGAAACGCGGATTATCTTTACGTCGAATCGATGAAAAGGTGAACGGTACGAGTCTCGAAGTACCGTGTCAGGATACCCGAAAGAAACAGAGCTTTAATTTTAGTTTTCGCGCATAAGTCGATGCCGCTTCTCGTCTCGTCGACACAGTTATATTATTCAGCTTTGGATAAACTCACTTAATAATTTAATATCGCGACGCTTTAAGATAATTCGAATGCCGTGTGCCTATCGATCTGTACAACGAGCTCTCTCCACGCATCGACCCCCTCCCTCTGTACTCTTGATTTGTCACGCTTACCCAATTACCGATCGACGAATAAAAACAGCGGGAATTAACAAGAGCTCGTTGAACCCACCGCGCTTCGTAATCACGACGAGCAAACGCGGGATTCACCTGAAATCCGTAATTCGGTCGGATTACCTGTGCCAAGTATCGATCGCGGAGTTATCATTACGAGATAATGGGAGCGCGATGAACGAATTTCAAGTAAATTCGTTCATCAGTTTTCCGCCAATTACAATGAACGCTCAGCATTTGTCATTAATTCCCGACGATAAATAATTGGCAAATCTATTAGCGTTACCGAAGGGCATTCAGGTGGGTGGTTGTTTGTTTCGGCAAAGTTGAAGGGTCGCACCCTCTCACCGCGCGAACGCTTAACGGCGAGTTTCTTTTTCATCGTCTGCTCAAACTTCAAAGGCGAAGAGTTTGCGTTTTATTGTTAAAGTCTACGGGTCATCTTGTTACCCGAGAAGCGTCATAATCCAAGTTATTACCAGCCGTAGTACCCTTGTGCCAGCTTAAGAGAATTGTTTTATAAGACCCGACGAGAGAGTCATTACTTCCGAATAAATTTATTTCAAACTGTGAAATATGCATTTAACTGTAACGTTCGCCCTCAAACGAGATCAATCGAGCGCGATAACGCCGAGGCGTAATATTTACGTAGACTGGAATAAAAATTCAGCGAATCTGGGTTGACTCGAAACATTTGGGGTGGATTCGAACGATAGTTCGCGTAACGATCCGATTGCGCTCGGGTCACGATCGTTAATTAATGATTATTAAACGGAAGCGCGCGTGGCACGATAGGAATTCGAGCGCGATCGTTATCGCGCGCGCGTTCTATTTCAAAAAATCATTGCCGATATTCGACCGGGTCGTGATTTACAACGTGAGTTGTCCTTTAACAATGTTCAGATTGAATCACGCGCACCGTGATGGTGACTTGTACCCGGTCGTTCGATTCAACTCAAGATTACGACAGGGTTATAAAATTTACGATCTCATAATTCAAATTTAATTGTGCTAACGTTTGCCTTGGCTGTGCTCTTTAATCGTATCAATTATTTTTTAATCTGTTGTTCCATAAGGATAATAAAAATATTGAGTCTGCAAGTTACGCAATGTTTTTTCGAACAGTAAATTTTGGCTCACGTTAAATTATACTAATCTAGGGTTAAAAATCGTTCCACGGCGTCGGACCTACCGTGATTCGCGGGTGATCGTATTTTTCCGCGACTTCTTATACCTTATCTTTATTATTATTCCGAAGTGCGGCGAATACGGAGATCAATATTAATATCGGTATATTTCGAACGCAAACCCGAAGAAATCGTGGAAAATATAATACTTATCCCGGCCGTCTGCTTTGCAAAATGCTTTTCAAGCTTGCCTTTCCACCTGCTGAAAGAAGGTCGTACGCGCGACTTCCCGGCCGGGCGGGAAGCGTGGAGTGTATAAAAAAAAAAAAACGGTCGCGGAAAATAAATCTTTACGGTCGGGGGAAGCCCATAACGTGTCACCAGTTATAAATTCTTACGTTTCCGCTGGAGTTTGAAATAGTGCCGGTGAACGGAAGGTGGTATACGTCCCTCTCCGTCGCTCCTCTTTCCCCCGGTTCGTGCTTCATTTTCCACCTTCTGGGAGCCGCGCTCCAGGATTGAGATTTCAACTTATCGAGGAGAAGGGGGAACAACTTTTTCCACGGACTTTTGTCCCAATAAATTTTCGTATCGATCGCACCGCGCGGGATTCCTCGCCCGCTTTTCCAAGACTTTCTCGCGGGTGTGGCAATTACGGTTTCCCCGGTTTCGTTTTTTTTTTTTTTTCATATATTGAATTCTTCATCGACCTTTGTCGATTGTATTCAATAATTCTATGTACATGCCCTTACGATACGGGTGGAAAGTATAAGATTGCCATTTTATCGTTGATTTTTCAGTCAAACTTATCTTTCCGTTTGAAGGTAGAGTTTGCGTGGTTTATCTTCGTCTCCGATGTTTTGTTTTTTTTAGGAAGATCGAACGTGCTCGATTACATCGCGAGAGTAAAGTGTTTCGCTTCGATTATCTTTGGTTAGACAGACACAGAGCGAGAGTGAAAGAGAAAGAAAAATACGCAAGTTCGGGAAGTATCAAACTTTACATCCGCGAGTGTTTAAGATTAATAATTGAAGTTAGTGATGCACCGTATGAATTTAATCAAGAGATCTATATGTTACGGGCAAAGTAAATAATTGGGCATTATTTATAAT
The DNA here is from genome assembly GCA_933228935.1 of Pemphredon lugubris. Classification (NCBI taxonomy): domain Eukaryota; kingdom Metazoa; phylum Arthropoda; class Insecta; order Hymenoptera; family Crabronidae; genus Pemphredon; species Pemphredon lugubris. The sequence goes on along the minus strand of OW121817.1, from coordinate 51,219,507 downwards.
AATTATAATAATTTATACAAATAATTGGGCATTATTTATAATGCCCGTAACACATATACGTTACTTCGACAAAATTCAAAGAGAACTACGATATATTCAGACAATCATCGAAGCTGCATCACGTTCTTATAACCTAATGTTGCGCTTCCAGTCTTAGTAACATCATCGGATGCTAATAAATATTCAGTGCAACTTTGATCCGCGACAAATGTATCAAAACCCCATTGAACCACCATTAATATTTTTAACAGATTAATAAGCGATATGAAAGTTACGGAGAAAAATTAAGCAGCGCTTAAGCGTGTACCCAGAATTAGTTTAAAATCTGGACAAAATAACGCGTAAGAGATTTAAAATGGCAAGCGCGCTGTCTGTCCCAACCACTCAGACTCGGGAATCTAATACATCAAGTTATTTAGGCAGGTGTACACGGGAGGGACCAAAGAATAACGACCCCACGCACGCCCCCCCGAAAAAAAAGAAAAGAACGGAATACGAAGCTCTTTCCGCACCGACATTCGCGTCGCTGTGTACTCCCGAAGTGCGTGCTCGGAATCTTTCTATCGCACGTACTCGCCTGTACGGCCATTTTTTTTTTCTCCCGCGGTTTTGTCCAAAATCGAATTTCCAGGAGCTACCGGGAGGTACACTTTGCGGGAACAAAAGATTTCCTCCGGTATTACGCGAACAAGAGAAATATTTTCCGCCCGCTTTATTCTTCGCGATTCTACACAGATTTTCTAGCTACTATCCCTGTTTTTCTCTCCCGCCCGGGAGAAAAGGAAAATCGTCGATAAAATATACGATCGCGAAACTCCTTCTTTATAGAAATCCATCGAGACGAAAAAAAACCTCATATCGCGATATCGCGCGAAAGGTGATAGAAAGAAATTGGTTTAAAACCACGGTAAACAGTCGAACGATAAGGTATATAAAGAATTACAATTGCAAAAAGGAAGGATGGAGGGCACGATCGATACGCTCGCTCTCCGAATGGACCGTCGCTTAAGATTAGATCCGACGGCGCGTCAAAGCGTCCGCTCACCGATATATTCAAAGATCGAGATCCGGGGGAAAGAAGAGTATCGTGGGGATGGCGTTCTCGCATTCATCTCGGCGGGATCATCCCTTATCTTGACACAGTACCGTTGACACGGTGAACGACGACGTTGAACGTTCCGGTCACTAGGGGGTCACCAACGAACATCCCTGTCGCTTTCAGTTTAATCCGTATAATCCGTCCTCTCATAAATTTTACTCGTAAATTTGGCCCTTTTGTTACTCATCCCTCTCTCGCATCTAGTATCACGACTATACGTATTTATTAGCGGACAAGTATTAATCAAAGTAGCTATCTTGATTAACGTCGACCCATACTACGGCACGTTAATAGACTAGTATCGCGGCAATACGTTTTTATTCGCGGATAATTATTAATCAAAGTAACTATAATCACGATTAACGGGCGTCGATCACGACGGTACGTTAACAGACGAATGGAAAACTGTCGTTCAAACGTTCGGACACTCATTTCCCGGACGCACGGATCATTCGTCAAGCTGGCAGTTCGGATTCATGAATTTTCACTCCGGATATCGATCTTCAATATCACCTAATAACGGGGGAAGAAATCTTACGCCCACCCGGAGGGTTCAACGTATCGGTAGTTTCCGGTCGGAAGCGATAGGTACGCAACGCGCGTACCTTTAACGACACCGAGGAGGAGGAGAGATAAATTAGCCCCGGGAGGAGCGTAATCGGGAACTGTCGAGATAATCGGGAATCTATGAATAGTCGGTAATTATGCAAAGTACGCGCGAACATCGAAATATGTTCCTCTGTGCCCTCGTGTCACGGTTAACCGAGCCCTATTGCTTTCAGAGTTAGGATAATCCGCGCGGCGTCGCTTTGGCAACCGAGGGCGACCGGGCCCTTTATCTGCAGTCGATGATACTAACTCACGGCTTACCGGCGTTAACGAGCCTCGCGAGATACACGAGCCACCGTCGCGGGAGTAATTATAATTCCGAATAATTAATACGATCGAGGAACCGACAAAAACGTCGCAAATGAAAATTTACGCCCAACGAAAAAAGGTTTCGCCGTTGCGAACGAGAGAATCGTTAACGCCGCGCCGTCCCGCGTACGGTTCGCGCGAGATTCAACATTGCATCTCGATAATTATGCGACGTCGAGAGTCGAGCGTTTACGCGGGAAGCTTTTGCAAAATTCAACCGCGCGGGCGGGAAGGGTCGATGAATAGATAATGACCTGGAAAACAGTGTACAGATGGCAAAATCCTCTAACGTTAATCCCCCAACTTCGCGAGGAGGTACTTTATTACTCCTCCGCCCGGGGCATTAAACGAAAGACGAAATAAACGTACGCAGGCAACGTATACCACGTTAAGGATAACGTTATCCTCTTACGAAGGGGGAAGGTTTAATTGCTGCGAACGATGACGAAACGAAAGTATCTCGGGATTCTACCGGCAGAAATCCCTCGGCCGTGAACGCCTCGCTCGCGATTCTCCGTCTTCGGGCGCGATGTTTATGCCATACGCTCTTACGGTATTAATCTTGCGAAAGCGCCGCCTTATTTCATGTGCGAGTAACTGGGTCAGAGAGAAAGAGGGGGGGGGGGGGTGGGGGGAATAAATCCGAGCGGTACGGAAAATACCAAATTAAACTCAGCTGGTACGTTTGTGCTCTTTGATTCAATTTAACCTTCTTCCCGTAGATGGCCGATCGTTGTTTTCTCTCAAATCAGACCATCATCCTACGCCCTTCGGAGGCGAAAAAACACTTAACGCTCGCTGATCGTCGTCCGGAGAGTCCGCTCGCGATCAATCCTCCAAAAGCTGCCCTCGTAATTTTCAGCGTTTCGTTTCTCCGCGCAGCGACAATTCGCGTGATCGTTCGAGCGTATTTGCTCGAGCAATCGAGCGGCAATAGTATTTTTCGTCGTACCCGTGGCTCAGAAATATCCTCGATTCGAGGAATCGCTGCGATAATGGAACCGTAGCGATACGAGGGGAACATTACGTCGCGCGTCCCGATTTCAAGCTTAATGGAGTACCTAAGATGCCGAGCTTAATGGAAGCGTTCGCCAGCACTTATTTTTTTGTGTGTGGGTGTATTTTTTTTTTGTTTCTACCGCAGCTTACTACAGGGAGAAATATGAACGCTCCGATATTGCCTCGTGCGAGCATTAATGGTGGAATTACAGGGAAACGAATCGTGAATCATCGTTGCGCGGTTCGGTGATTTTCACGGATTCGATAAAAGTCCAACCTATTCCTTCGTCACGAGAATGATCGTGGAGCGCGATCAACTTTAAATTGCAGTCCGTAGTATTTTTTAATAAAATTGACCGTATTAGCCCGAATATAATGCGACCTACAATGTAGCGATTAAAAATAAATACGCATGCGAAGACGCGCATAATACGCATTAAAGCTACAAGCACACGAATATAATACCAATGTGATTTTGAAAGGTACATATTGGAGAAAAACAACATTGTACTATATTCGGGCGAAGAGCGTACTCGTTCGGGCGAGAGAGCGTGGCGGTCCGTCGAATCGTGAACTCGTACCACTTTTGATCGAGGGTTTTTTCGGTGTTCGTAATCGGGTAAAGTTTCTCTCTCGAGAGAGAGTTTGGTTTAATTATAAATATGAGTATCCTCGGGAAGAAATTTTCACAAGCGCGTCCCGCTTTTCCACGAAACAGCTGACTCGGCGAGAACGGTCGGGGTAGATTACGCGGAACGCGGATAAAAGGGAATCGGATGAAAGCGAGAAAAAAAATGGCAGTCGGATGCCGCGACGGGTCGGGCGGATTAGCGAGGGAAGTTTGATAATTACGCGGTGAGCGTTGGCAGGTTTTACGCGGATGAGGAATCGGGGTCGAAGAGGGACCGCGAGCGAGCAACTGTTCCCTCTCCTTTCGCGGCGCGGCGCGAGGGAACAGGCGCGGGCGGAGAATAAGCGACAAATGGGAGGGCAGAGGGAGCGGGAAAGCGAGATGGAACACGGCGTAAGGAGACGGGGAGAAGGAGTTGAAATCGGTAAGGGAGGAGGGGTGTGAGAAAGGGCCGAGGGAGTAAAAGAGGGCCAAGAAGGCAGCAAGACATAATTAGCTAGTTAACGCGACTCGCTGCCTCTCGAATCTCGTTATCGCGAGTGTCGCTGTTAGTTCGAATTTCGCAGGGGTAAGGAGCAAGGTCGGTAGGGAGAGGGAGTAGACGTCGCGGGCGATGTAAGACGCGAAGAGAGGGCTCTCGGGGAAAACGAACGAAGGGACCGACGAAAATGTGTGTAAGTAGTTTAGGGTGGGTTTCGTCATGCCGGGGTGCTCGCGAGGTTCCGGTAAATAAATATTGACGAGGGATGAGGGTGCGTTGTTCACTCTCCCCCTTGCTCGTAGGAAATGTGTTTAACGTCACCGATGACGGTGTCGAAGTCGTTCGACGGGTATCGACCAAAGAGGAAAAAGGAGACGTTGGTGGAATTTCGGGTGGGGGAGGGGATCCCCGGATGAGTCGATGCGGAAATGAGTTTACGATTTCGAGTAGAATCGATTTATTCCGCCAGCGGATTTGGTGCTCTCGATTGCTTCCTACGCGAATTAAATTATAATTAAGGCAGAATGAGATTATACTGCTCGATCGTGTTAACGGAACCTTGTAACTCCACGGATCTGGGAATAATCAAAGATACGTCTTACGAATTCGGTAAAGGGTACGGATGTCGACGAGGCAAAAGCCGGTCGTCCCTCGCGACCGTCCGTTCGTCGAATCGACGAATCGACTCGATTCCGATCCCGATCGTAAAGTCGCGTTATAAAGCGATACGAGTTCGATTAGGTACATACACCGAGGCATTACTCGTCGCAATTGGCCGGATAAGAATGGCGCCTCCTGGAGGAGAGAAACTGGCGTTACCTTGGTGAAGGTGAGGGTGGCTATCGGCGGCAGTCGAGATAGGTTCGGATAATAGAAGCTTCCCGCGGGATGTGCCGGGTATCGCGATGTGATCCTATAAGCGATTCCTTGGGGCTGCGTCGGCCAGTTGGCAGCCGTGAACGTGAACCCGTTATCCGTCCCTCCGTCCAGGGGATCCAGCTGTGAAAAGAGTGCAATGATTTTAATGAGACCGGGAAAAGCGGTATTTGGAGGGGGCCGAACGCGTAAATGAAGCTCGACCCACATTTCCCGATCGACGGTTTTCAGTGGCATTCGCTTTTTCAGGCTACGGCCTCGCGTTTATTTTACTCCTTCCATTCCGCTCTCCGAGTAGGTTATCGGGATTTCTCGCATTACACGTACGAATGAATATCGATCGGATCGATACGGCCGATGAATGGAGAATATAGTTAAGTGGCTTCAGCCAAATTAATAAATAATAAATAGAGAAATATCCGATTGCGAATCTAAGCTTTGTATTATTCTATCGTGTACTTTCTGATTTTATCATCCTCCTGGACGTACAGTTTAGAATTAAAAATCTCTGACCAACCGATTCTCGTGAGAATAAAAGCTATTTCTCGTGAAAATAATCTTCCCTCCAAGGAGGACGGAAAACCGATAGGTGAAAACTTTAGCACTGATTTTCAAACGCTTTTCGTTCCGCGTTTCTTGGTATCGTATTATGTATGATTGCGTTTCAAGAAGATTCCTTGAAACATTTAATAAAAAAAAGGAAGGATCCTTCGGGGCGACGATAAAACCGCGAACCGTTCCTTCGGCGACTTTTAACGAAAGTAATTACCTCGACGGTTACGGTATCGACCCAGTTGCCCTCGACGCAGAGTTGAAAGGAATCGACTCCCACGAACCAATCGGGACTCGGGTTGATGCGCGCCATGATGCTTATTAACGTGTGATTGCCATCTAAAAATGCTCTCGCGATACTGCTTCCCTCTCCCTGAGGCACAGGGGGTCCCGCGAACGAGTGCAGACTATTCGGGGAGTCACCGTCGGCGTCCAATCCATCCGCTCTTCCGGTCTCTACGTACAATTTCGCCCCGCTGGATAGTCTCTCGCCCAGTCTGTAGAGCGTGTAGGTGGAATCGTGAGTCCGACCTGAAAAGTAATACAATGGATACCTTTACCATTGGCGGTACAGTGGCGATAATAAAATTTTACGAGGGCGTATGATGTCGGAGTAAGTGGCAGCCCTCGTGGAGCCGGAAAATCGCGGTCACGTTTTATTCCCATCGTTTTTTATCGACGTCCTATTAATTTTTCATACTAGCAGCCGCTACCGTTTTATCGAGACGAAAAAAAAGTGTATACGCGTTGGATGGAAAAGCACCGGCAGCTTTCCTAATTTTCTCAGATCAAAACGTCCACGGAATTATTGCGAACTTCATACAGTGTACACAGTTTTCTTCGAATCTTACGAGTCTCTTCTGAACGACGTTAAGTATCGCACATTTTGTCCGTCGAACCTTATAAATGCGTTGTGCTCCCGCGTGGCGATAGAATGTGCTTTAGTTGAGTTTACAGGTAGTGAAATAGAAGTGTTTATTTTATTAATAACCCCGCGAAATACAATTCTTTCGACCCGGACCCAGAACATCAGATTATTTGGTTTTAAAGAATGTGACGCAAAATAACTGATAACCTCATTTCTGTTTGATTTTTTCACTTAGCCTTTCACAATCACGGTCACATATATTAAATGTTGGAGTACACGTTCTTTTCTATTAAAATAAAGAATTATGTTCACATCGTTCCATTGCCCGCCGGCCGTTCCGTTTGTACGACCGATACAGTGCCCCTCGGCCGTACGTGTCATTGATTTATAAACGATGGGAAAACTTCGAACGCCGCGGCATTAATGCCATCAAAATGCAAATTTTTCAAAATATATCGAGCGATTCGCGTTGGACGTCCAGGATCAAAGAACGGAGCGATTGTGCCGCGTCGAGCGGCCCATACGTTACGCGCATAACGTTATCCTGACAAATTTTTTCAACGTTTCTCCGCGATAGCGTTTTCATCCCTTCGTTCCATTTTCCATGAAGCTCGTCGTTGCGCGCGATTTAACGATCGACACCGGACAAGCGGGAGATTTCACTTTTCGAAAAACTGGCATCGCTCTCGGATCAGAGTCCCGTTCAAATCGCGTTATTCTTTATCGTTATCGAGGGGAAAATAAAATTGTCAGCCGCGTTAAGTGGCGCGCGATTTATTTTCTACGATATCAATTTCCGAACGAATCCTTTATAATTTTGGCCCTTATATTTGGCGTGGGAGCAAAATATGCGCCCGAAACGTAGGCTAGGCACTGCCGCGGAGTAAGGTGGAAGCATAACGTAAAGTATAATAAAATATAAAACTGGTGCTCGGAACTCCGGGCACGTAGCTTCCGCGCGGAACTCGTGCGCGAAAACAGGAAGATGTTTCTCATCGTAGAGAAAAAGCTTCGGGTCATGGATAGGTATAAGTTTGCGTTTTATCAAGAACTCGACAACAGGAGAATAAACGATAACATCTCGAGAATGCTAGATGACAGGGTAGAACAACTTTTCCTACCCCCCGCCTTCTCTCCCCTCTTCCAATGCCGCCGTTTCCCGTGTATTATATAAATTACTCTCACGGCAAGTTACGTCATAGCTCGTACCGGGTGACCCGGGATTAAACGATGAAACTTTGGACGGTAGGATGTTTAGGGGATTCCGAAACGAGGTGGAAAGTTATCGTAAAGGTAAACCCGGAAATGCTTCCCTCTCGACTCATCGTACCCGAGCGATCGGTACGTTAAACTATTCGAACGGTAGCTTTATACATATTTTTTTTTAAACTACGATCAAAAAAGCTACGAAGTTCCTGCACGATCGGGATTTTTAATGCAACGTTTATTCCCAATATTGAAATAAGTTTGTAACGCGAAAATTGTATAACGGTGGAACGAAAGCTTCTTCCATGAATCCGTAAATATGGACAAATCATTCCCGGGCATATTTTCGGAAAAAACTTTCGACTTTATCCCGGGAGTTTCGCGCGCGCGCGCGCGCGCGCACGTCGCCAAAGTTTTGTCGCTTAATCCCGGTACACCACGTATACGAGCGATTTTTAAAGCTGCTTTCCCAAGCCGCTCGGATTGAAGCGGAGAATCCGTTTCGCGCTCCCGCTAAATATCTTTCGCGACGCAGCGAAAGTATATTTGTTACTCCCCATCCGAGAGGGTACTTTTGGAGAAATGTGCCTCGTAGCGGGGGTGGGAATAAAACACAGAGGGGTGTCGTTTGTCTCGAGGAACGTTCGTTTTCGGCGTGTCTCCTTACGCGCTATAACGGTGATGGATTAACCTCGAAAACATCATGTCGCATTGCCACTTATCATTTCCTGCGCGTCGGTCTCCGTTTAAATTGTCTCTAAACGCGGATGCGATAGGAGCGTTTAATTCAGATTTCGGTGTAACGGTTGGAACGCACGGGTTACGTTAATTCGACGGAACAGCTGAACGCGGAATTATTTTATAAGTACCTTACCACTCTCCTACTCGATTTCCCTCGGTTTTATTCGAGTCACCCGCTCCTTATAAAATATTCCGGATAAACGTTTCGCATTCCTGACAGGCAAGTTCATTACCGCGAAACGGATGCTTTAAATTTTAATCGTCGGGGTTCTTTTACACACGAGACTCTCTTTCGCACATTTCTATCGCGAACACTCGTAATTTCGTACCGACGGTATTTAACGTTACGAGATTAACCGAGGATTGTTATTTGCGCCTTGGGTTATTAAATACATCGTCCCCTTCCCTCTCTCTCTCTCTCCCTCTCTGTCTGTCCCTCCCGCTTGGTCCTCCTCAGTCAAGCGTTCGTTATTAACGCACCATTTCAATCCAATCAGGATACGTCGGTTATCAATCACAGCCCGAGGGAATATTAGACCTACCGTAGCCAGTATTCATGGCGATAATGTTAATAAGCGAAGTATCCGTAGGCGATATGTTATTAGAATATTCAATGATGCGTAAACCGTCACGGAGGTGAGCTCGAAATTAATTTTATCTCGCGTTTGCCTACCACGCTCCGCGAATAGAACGAACGTTTAAGCGCGATCGCTTGAGCTCGGTGAGATCGAAGTGTATCGATCGCGACGCGCCGATCGATACGCGAATGTGGATAAAAACACGAGCCGCGCGTCAAAATGGTTTGGTCTAACACTAACCGAACGACGGGTCCACTTTGGGGGAACATTGAAAACGGCATCTCTTATAAATCACTCCTTAAACGGAAGACCATCGGTCACATAAAACCAGCGTCCCTCGATCATTATCGTCTACATTGATCCCCACCCCATTAAGAGCGATAAATGTACGCACGCGCACGTAACCAACGTCATAAATCGGCATTCAAATGAACACCGTATACACACGGTCGCATTACGATTCGGGATCAGGGTGACATTAAAATTCATGAAACCGACCGTGTAATTTCATTTTTGCGTGCTCGCGCGCATTAATACGGGAGTTTTGAGACGCGAAAAGACGGGATTCGAATTTGTTCCAGCGGTCGGGTGTGTCGGGTCTCCTTTTTTCCTTCCCTTTCCCGGGAAGAGGCAGGGCCGCGTAGACGCAACGCGTCGAAACTTCAGGGAGGTTTTCAATTTGTCTGAGCCACCGGGCAAAACGTCACTGGTTGCGGTCTTTCCGTCCGCCCGGCTTGCGAACAGACCCGAAATTCGGTTTTCAAAGGGTGAAAGCGTGTTTCCTCGCTCCCCGCCATGCGAGCTCGCGGCCGTAATCCAATCGAGTTCCAGTGAGACTTAATTAGTTGCAAAATTAGCGAAAACCACAAGGGAAATAGCCCGCGTTGCGAGCGGCTCCCTGGACGTCGAGCCGGAGAGGGTGGCGCGTGCGACGCTCCCCGGAGAGGAGTTTCTCGGCAAAGTATCATGGAAATTGGGGAGAGGGTAATCGAGGAAGGGCAACAATCATCGTGGACTCGACGGTGCGAAAGATCGGTATCGGAGCGAGCGCCGAAGAATTTGTCTAAACTTGGATTAACCCTTACGTCCTTTTCACACTGTACGGTCTTGACCGTACGGCGAAAAACCGAACATCCTAAATCCGAACAAGCAATAATGTGAAAACGTGATGTTGGTCATGCACGTGACTGAGTGAGTAGCGTTTTAATAGTAGACAACAGCTACAAGGCACAACGGCGGTATTTTGCCGTGACCGTGCAATGTGAAAGAGGCCATGCTCTTATCCACTTCACAAAAAGAATGTCGCCGTTTGATTTTTTGTCATAAGGTTGAAACTGTGTGGTGAAAAGGGCGATACAATGCCGAACAAGTGCCGGAATGTTAGCCGGATTCGTACGACGGCTCGGGGTGACGCGACAATCGACGCTGGTCAATCACGTGGTTGTAGTCAACCGGGGAAGGACAACGTCGAGACTCGTTTGCGAAGGGATTGTGTGCCCACCCTGTATTCGTTGTATTTGATGCACTTCTTCTATAATATATTCTACTATATTTATAAATATAAAGAAAATATATCTTCTTTATTCGTATTGTGCCAGTCTTCGCGGGCAATGTAATGACCGTCGTAGACGGTAAGTGATAGCACAGATAAGAGGAACGCGTGCGCTGATTGGGGTGATAAGAAAGAGAAGAAAAACTTAACAATAATAAAAGAAAAGAAAAGTGTGAAAAGGAATTGAAAGATAGAATAATAAACCTTAATTGTCGTTTCTTTGTTTTCATGTAAGGGTGTTTGTACATAGTGTAAATAGGGAATTAAAATAATGAAGAATAAAATATTGTTTTCAGAGCAACGCAATATAGTTTATTCCTTGTTGGTCAATTCCCATAAACCCTAAACGGATCTTATATAAATTTGAAGAATCACGGGTTATCGTAGTATTTTTTTATTCTTGCCCATACCATCTCCTATCATATAATGTATCGTAGAATGTGTGGATTAACGCGCGCGTGTTGACGAATTTGACGGAATTATTAGAAAAACAGACGCGCCATTATTCGACGTCGGATAAATTTCGAATCCACCTCTCTACCACGCTTCTCGATTTACTCTCGTTAAAAGCGATTACGCGACCGGCCTCTTAGCACACGAGCACCGAGCTCTTTCATATTACAAAAATACGATATCTCCGTATCTCCTGAAACTAAACTGAATGAGCCATCGGAGTTGACTCGTGGCTCAAATTGGTCTCGTTAATTAGTTTAATTAATATCGATCCTCTCATCTTTGGTAGCTCACAATTAGTTTCTCCCTCTTCTGCCCCCTTCTTCTTTCCCGTCGCATTCTACGGATAGGCAGAATTTATGAATGAAAATTGTGCTCTCTTTAGAAACTCAGTCTACTCTTGGCTCGTTAATCTCATCGTAATTTAAATAAATCAACTTCTTCCCAGAAATTAATCTTCCACGAGTATATCTCCTCATTCGTCCCCAACCAAACGATTCTCCTTCCAAAAATCACTCCGTTACAAATAGATTTGTCCGTATATCGGTGGTAATTAATGTTATTAATCCAATTAAATTCAATAATTCACTCGACCCGAATCAATGCCGAAACTCGGACAAAGATATTTCGAAAGCGTATTTGTCCTCAAACTTACCACTCACGCACGCTCTTTATTAACGAGTACATTAACTCCTGCCACGTGGCGTTTCTTTCGAAATTCATCGGAACGACCGTGGCGAACAGGAGGGTGGCAGTGGACAAAGAACATAGCTGCTACCACCGTTAAAGATTCATTCGAGAAATTCGTCTACGTTCGATTCTCGGCAATACGCGGACCATTTTAATTAGCACCTACTCGCCCTATTCGTCGGTTCGTTCCTACACGCGTAGACCGGATTCAGAAATCGAGAGTTCGGAACAAGGGAGGGCCGCCTGACAAATCGTCTAAGGAGACTTCGGAGGACAGAGTCATTTGTCTTTGGCAGAATTGTCGATGTCGCTGGGGAATTCGGCCTTTATGCACGCGGAAGGTGAGGTGGGACGAAGAGGGGCGAGTTGGCGGGATCACCCTGCCGAGAAGAGATTCGGTTCTAACGAGAGAATGAATTGTGTCCGGCCGGATCGAGCAGAAGTTATCGAGACAAATTATTCCTGGCCTTCGGAATAGCAGACTTCTCGCGGTGTCTGGAAAACCGCCTACCGTGGTTCGGCGAATCACACGAGATTACGTCGGAAATAGTTTGTTAGTAATAATCGTGAAGGCAGTTTGAAACGTGTTTTGTGCTTTTGAATATGTCGAATACGATGGCGTAGATTAGTTTTGATTAGGTTAAAGCTGCGGCAAGTGAGGTTAAAGAAACGGAGACTGCGAGATAGGTACCTACTAAGATGGGGTAGTTTAGATCTAATGGTTATAAATAACGTGAATCCTCCTCTCGTGCGTAATTTTTTTATGCGCTCTGTCCTCATGCGTGTACATACATTCATAGCTTGTATCTTTTTCCGGTAAACTTACAGTACATACACAAACGTGAAGTATGTTCTCTAATTGTTAGATACTCATTTCAAGTACAGGTATTAGAATAATACTGCAAATTGTTAGTGTTCACATACGCGTACGTGGCGCATGAGAAGGTTAAACATTTTTGCGGAACGTTTGGAATTCAGTTAGAGGAAAGAAGCATAAATTTGAATCGTCGTACGTTCCTTCGAGAAAAATCGAATCGAATCGACGGCGAGTCCGGGGCCAAGAAATTTTCGAAAGGTTTCCCGAATTATCTTTTTACTCGGCGCTGTGAGCGAGAGATGGAAAGATGTTCGAAACGATTCGCCGGTTTTCCACTCGCTACTCCTCCTCTACTCTCCACGGTTCCTCTTCATCGTCGTTGAAATTGGCGTCTGAAACAACTTCTCAACTCTCGCGACCCCTTCCCAATGGGGGAGGTCACGAATAGAGCTTGCGCGGAGGGGATGGCGAGCGGGGATGGGAGACGACGAATGGGTGAGGGTGAGGGTGGGGGGTTGGTTATAGCTTTTGGACACGCCATCGTTCGAAATTTGACGAAGTATTCGCGAGAATTCTCGCTTCGCCAGTATATTCTGAATTATGTTCAACGCCGCTACGGGGTCAGAGACATACCGAGTTCCATAAAATTATGAAGCGATATCGGTACTCGTCGGTAGAACATATTCTCACTTCCATAAATTTCTCCTCCGCGAAGCTGCGCTGATACGTTTTACCCGTATCGTATTATCACCGGTCTCGTAACTCTCCCGAGCCAGTCTACGCTCAGCGATCCGTTATCACCTGGGGTCTCTTAACACGACAGAATCGTTCGCTGGTAATTTAAAATAATCAGATCTCGGTTCAATTCTGCCGAAGCGCGGAGATTCGGGTCTATGTCGCACCGATCGTTCCTCCGCGCTGCTCGAGTATACGTGTATGTACATTTTCGCCTCGAGCCGGCGTTACATTCTAAATTCACTTTTTTATATTAATGCACCTGGCATGGCCTCTTGGAAAAACTATCGCGTGAAATTGCAAACTGGGAAAGCTTTCGCGGGACGCGGACGAGCAAAAAGAAAGAAAGAAAGGGGGGGAAAAAAAACGAACAAAAAAAAAAGAAGCACTCGGAATATTCCGACATGAAATTCATCGAAAACTGGTACGCGTCTCCCGTTCCTCGGTGGCTCGACAAATTCCTCTCAGGTTTTACGAATAGCTCGCCGAAGTCACATCCGTTAGATTCACCGGGTGGAGTCCTGGAACTAACTTTGACCCCGTGATATCCCGGCGCGCGGAAGGAAGCCCCTGCCTTATCCCAGCCTCGGTTACAACGAAGCCCGAGTTGATTCGTCTTTGAGAAACTTAATCGAGCACCACGAGAATCTCTATCCTGGCAGGGACGCCAAACTATCGCGTAATACCGACGAGTCTACTCGTACGCGTACGTACTGTCGATTACGATAATTCGGTCATTGGATTTCGCGACGACTAGCCAGCCGTTAATTAAATTTTAATGGCTTTCCCGAACCGTTGCGGTTTAAATGCTTAACGGGTGAAGGAGAGGGAGGGCTCGAAATCGTGTACTCGGCGAGCGAGATACACGCGCCGGGGATTGGTGATAAACGAGATAACCTCGACGCGAATGTCAGGGGGTAGCAAAAAGTCCTGCGAATTTTTCCCGTGTCTAAGCGGACGTTCGTCGTAGCTTATTAAACTACCGTTTTTCGATTCGAACCGATATAAATCCGGAGTTTCCCATTATGTTCTACGAATAAATCTTCCATTTTATTCCTCAATTTCGACGATGAGATAAAACGATTGGGCTGATTTTTCTTTCTCTGCTACAGGGACCGTCACGGGAATCGCACGGTTTTCAAATAAGAAGTACTCGGTAAAATTTCCATAAAAAGAATGTTTATGTCAAACAAAACCTAGTGTGAATAGGTAACTTGTTCTTGGTAAAGAGTTTTTCATGTATTGAATATCACGTCACTGATGGTGGTCATTCCTTTTAAAGTAGAGTTCCAGCCGGTCCCGAAAACTCTGAGCAGCATCAATTATAAATTATCATCTGTCGCGAAATCCAGGAGGAAACCGCCTGGACTCCGAATTAGATGATAACCGACGGTGTTCGAAGTTTTCGTGACCGGCTGCAATCCTACAAAAAAAGCAAATGGTCACCGTCTGTGTGACGTGATACTCGAAACATGAAAAACTGTTCACCAAACAAAAGTTCCGTATTTACACTATGTTTTGTTATAAATAAAAGTCCGTTTAGCAAAGTTGACCGAGTACATCTTCTTTGAAAACCATGCGGTTTCCGGGACGGAGCCTGCATTTTAAGCCTATCTCGGATCAACCTAGTATCTTCCATAAAGATACACAGGAATCCGCGAGTATCGTGCTAGACGAAAGAGAGAAACCGTCGATCATCCTCCCCGTCCGACAGAATTTGAAAGCCGATCGCGGAATCCCACCTCAAAAGTTCCTTCGACGCGTGAGCAAAGTAAGCGGAAGTAAATCGGATCACGCACCCGGCAACGGGTGGGGGGGTTCTCGATATAAGCGAAGTTGTCGCAACCGCAAAAAGCGAGAGGATCGTGGCCGCGCACGTTTTAGTGCGTACGCGCGAGATTCATTGGGTCGGTGTAGCGAAATACAAGGACGACGAGGACGGGGGGAATCTTGGGCGTGCGGATCGAGGAAACTCCGGAAGGGGGTGCTGCTGGTGAACCAACTTGATACAACTTTCCCAACAAGTCGGTCTTAACTTGGCGCAACCGCGAGCCGCGCCGTGCACCGTCCGCGACTCTGTCTCTCGCGCGTACAGTTTCCCAGCACTTGCCGGCGGTGTAGTCTCCGCGCGGTTGAAACGCGAGGAAGCGAAACGTGTTCGCGGAAAGTGGATAACCCAATTTCGCCCCCCTCCCCCCCTCCACCCAGTTTCTTGGCACGGTGTTGTCTCTCGGCGTTGCCGCCGATCGGGGCGTCGTTACGTGTGCAAGCGTACTACCGACCTGCTCGCGGTGCCTCTTGCCGTTGACCCTTTCCTTGTTTTGACGCCACGTTTTGGCGACGATTCCCGCGAAACGTGATTCCACGCGAAAGTAACTCGGAACAGAAGGAACTTCCGTCGGAGTTTGCCAAAATGGGCTAAATTTTATTTGAGTCTGCCTGTCGCTCTATCTTTTCGTCCCCCCCCCCGTTTCTCCTTCTCCTCCCATCCACGAATCCGTTCGAGCGATCCTGATTGTCGTTTTGCCGAGGTAATTTAAGGGGGCCGTTATTTCAAGTTCAGTTATCTCGAAGGAACTCTCGGATCATCTGTATTTTTCTGCTCGACGATTGGCAGCTATTCGGAGGACACATTTTGCTAGTGGCTGACAGTTTATTCTATACGACGTTAAATATTATTATTCGACGTAAATTACACGCTCGTTTGATCGTCCTCAGATCTCTATCTCTCTTTCTTTCGCGAAACGCGAGAGCGTATCGATTAGCGTGTTGGTATCGATGCGCCACGCTCTCGAGTTCGAAAATCGAGAGGATTCGGATTACCCCCGGCCAAGCATCCGAAAAGGGGTTAGAGAGCGTCGTCGAGGGAGGAAATGAAAATTCACTTGCCCAGATTCCACGGGAAACGAGTGATTATCGGGCAAGTAACCGAAAGTCAGTCAGAGATGAGGGAGCGGCGGGATCTCCGCGAGTCAAGGGGGGGACGAAGGAGATATAATTGGTTTAGTAATGAATTTATTGGCAACGGCAATTAGTTTGCATCAAATCGTTTCCTATCGATACCGTCGATACGGGGCTAACGAATCTCACGTTTTTCCTCCTTCGGGTTCCACGAAAATGATTAAAATGCGCAAGTACGCGCGCCTGTCCCGCGTTCCGAAAGTCGAACGGTACACCCGATATCGCGAAACGATGCCGCGGCTCGAGTTCGAGCATAACTGCGACAGTGACAGGGCAAACTATGAAGATCGGCCAAAGTGACGTTACAATGAAGTATTAACGCGCGCGTACGCGCGTTAACGAGGACCGCAAACATCAGCAAACAGCCTACGAGAGTCGAGGGGGGGGGGGCGGGGTGGGTCTCCGCGTCGACCGATGGAAGGCATAAACGAAACGCAGCGTAATGCAGTTACCGCGCCGTCGGATTTATTGGGAACAATAACTAATTTGCCGTAAAGCCGCATAAATTATGAGCGGCCCCACGCTCTCCGTTTCCCGATAGCTGTTCAACCCCACCCCCTCCCCTGCCCCCCCACAACCCCTGGTTTTCAGCCCTCATCCCCTCGCTATCCACTTCTCTCCTCTCTCCCTCTCTCGATGCTCGCACTCCGGCCCTCGGCGAGCAGAGCGGCGGCAGCGAGGGGCAGAGCGACGCATCGAGCGACGTAAAATTCGACGATGAGGCCGCCGGACATAGACGGCCGTTCGGCTCGCAGCTCGGAAACGAGTGTTTCGAAGCCGTGCAAACAAACGGCGCTCTAACGAACCGGCGTGTTCGCGCGAAGCACCGTGTTCCGGCACAATGTCCCGTGAAACGTTTAAATGGCACGCATTAGCCGCGGCGTTTCCTCGCCCGCATCCAGCCATTTCGCCGGATTTCGGAGCTGAAATGTACGCTCGTAATGCCGCGGGATTGTCCCCCCGCCCCCGTACTACCGGCCACTTTCGTTCCTCCGATGCTGCTGGCCTCCGACTCGTTTCCTCCCAAGTTGACGAATTAGGATGAGGAAACTGGAGGTTCTAAGCGATTAATGCTATTCCTGTCAGGAACCGGTTGAGCGATCCTTTCTTAAATTTCGTCTAGAATTTAACAACGTTGCTGCACCGCTACTTGGCTTGACTCTTTGAACCGTGGATAATTTTGAATACGTGGATAATTAAGTTATGACTTTACCCGTAGTCGGTGGTTCTTTAATTGATATACTTGTACGCTATTCCTAAGATAAACGCTAAGTTAAACCAACGAGGTTGACGCAAGCCCGCCACCAACTCACTTCCAACGTCCAACGTCACGGCACAGCAGTTATATTTTGTTTTGTAGGTTCTGGAATGTCGAGCTTCGCGATCGAGATCGCGATCGAGAAGTGGAACCGATACTTGTTCGCGCTCGATCGCAATTAATTACCTGTCGAGTAACGAATCTCCAAAGAATCCAGAAAGACGAAACGTCAAAGTTCCAATCTCGCGTTACGATTAAAAGGCGTCGAGGCGCGTTTGATCCGCGGCACAAAGCAATGCTCAGCGCGCACGACGCGCGGAAGAGTTCGGATTCCCCTTTAACGCGAAAAGTCGATACCGGCACTCGATAATTTTGCCGATACACAGACAACCAACACCACGAGAGGGGGTGGTGTCGGTCGGCGAGGCCGTCGCTCCACAGGTACGCGAGGTATATAGATTATTGCGAGAGAGACGTACCCGTGCTCGCCAAGAACCGGGTTTATCGCGGGATCGGTAATACAATTTGCGAGGAGCTCTCGTGGATCGAGATATCTCGACGCGATAATATCTTCCCCCCCTAGCTCGGACTCGATACGCCCGTATAGTTTGGAAAATATGTAAACCGGGTGTTTGTCGTGCGGCTCGGTCACGTGTTTTCTCGCGCAAACAACGCTCGATCCTACGCGAACCGAGCTCACCTCGAACGCGGGCACATTTCGGATTCCAGCTAACAAAGCGTTAACTTTCTAATTATCCGAAACTCCCGGGAGCACTCGTTGCAACCCCTCAAACGAACTACTTTCGTTCCGCGTAACGCCCCCTACACGCAGAATCAACAAAGCGTTTATTAGCTCTTACGGGTGGAACTCGATTTCAAACAGCCGAGATAATTGTAAAAACATGGAGAGCTCCCGAGAATCACTTCTCCCACCCTTTCCCCTCGCTCTCGTGCGGTAAGTACTTTTAATACCGATCGAGGGTCGAAAACACGAGAATCGTGAACGAATGTGCGAGCATCGGGGAAAGAGAGAGAGAGAGAGAGGTGCGAATAAAAAGCAAGAGAAGTAAAACTCGTGACGAGAATCGTGAATAAAAGCTCCAAAAGCCTGATTCGACGATAAAAACGGAAATTCACCGTTAAGAACAATAAAGCCCGGTGAACGAATCGCATAGGTGAGCACGAATCCCTGTAATAACGGCAAAAGGATGCACGCCTCGTTGGGACAAACAAAATCGCGAGGGCCAGCGGACGATCATCGAGCGATGAAAAATCAAAACTGGAACGAGCTCGAGGGTAAATGCGAGGTTTAAAAAACGCGTGTGGGGGGCGGGAAGGGGAGGAAAACGGCGGGTGACTCGGGAAACGTTGGAAAACTCTGTCGGGAAGACCATTGAAACCAATGGGGGTTGCGCACCCCTGTTTCGGAACGTTACCCACTTATGCACGGCACATTTAACTCCATTCTCCGTGCGCTATGCGACCAAGTGTGGGACCACGTTGAACCCTCGGTACGTACGTGACGTATGCGCGCGTCCTCCGCCGTCCCAGCCAGAGTGTATACCAACGCACCCACGCACACGCGTAAACCCTCACGCGCGGGGGAAATACGTGCTCACCTACGCGGACGCCCGAGCCGCCAGGGGAATAGGAGTTATTCGCTGGCGGCGTGCACGTGAATATAAATGGATGTTCGCCCACCGGCCGTGTAATATCGTGTACAACCTGTAATTTCCAATGTAGCTAACTACGTTACGTATCTGCGCGGTCCTGTACACCGGTGAGCGCCTCCGAGGCAGTATCGCCCTAGCAATTTTAAAATCCGCGCCCTTCGAACGTTCACGCTGATCGAGGGAATTGAGTGCGTTTGTCGAGTTGTACTCAAAGTGCGCGAAAACGTAGACTGCGCGTTTGTTTACGCGTATGTCGTAGATCTGTGTGTACTCGAATGACTTCCGTCGTTAAGTACCATGATACCTCGTGTGTATTTATGTATTTATGTGAGTGAAACGGCCGTGATAAAACATAAAACTTTGCATTCGTGGGTACATAAATACTGAGACAGTATCCGCGTACTCGATTATGGTGCAAATTTCCATATTTGCGAAGGTGCAGATTTCGGTGAACGAAAACGACGCGATAAAACTTTTCATTCGTTTGAATCACGGTCCTGAACTTTAAACATTGTTAGATTGATGTATCTATCTATTATGGTGGGTTTATCATACAAATATTTATTCCTCGATCTGTTCGCGTTGTACCGAACTTCACGATGTACCCTCGGACACTCAAATATCCATGTATCCAGATAAACCTATAAATAGACGGTAAAATAAATAATCGTTCGCCCTTCGGGGACGAAACGAAATCAAACTCGCGCGCAATGGCATCGGCGAGCTAGGAGTTCGCGGTGGCACGGGTGTCGTGAAATTAGCAAACTAGACGTCGCCACGGTTCGTTTGGTTCGTTCCCTTCTCGCACGTTTCACCGGCAATGCTCCTTAAACCGAACCTTTCCGCCGGGGGGAGAGGGGTAAGGGCCAGAAGTCGCGAGGACTTCGTTAGCGCGGGTTTTCAAGCTGAAAGTCAAACAGCGTCGTGGGAGGATTACGACGCTTCGTTACTTCGTCGCCGCCTAGACGTCGGCGAAGACGACCTTCGTCCTACGAGCTACCTTTGCCTAGAAGGACGGGGTGGTCTCTAGGGGGACAAAAGATCAAGTTTCTCTTTGTGCATGGAGAGACAACGGCGTTGTCCGACATGGAGCGTAAGTGGGACGAGCGCCGGATTGGTGGACGCGTGGAAGACTGGGTTGACGGGTAAATAGTTAAGTGGACAACCGATACATTGCAGCGTTGGTAGAAAAAAAAGAAGAAGGAAAGCAAAGACTTTGATAGAAAAGATCCACGGAAAACACGGTGGGCGGGAAAGAAGTTTCGATACGCGAAGCGTTGGAAACTTCAAAAAGTTGGAATTCGAACTTCAGTTTCGCTAAAAGCGTTCTCTCAATTTTTCCGTTTTTGTCCCTTCCCTTTTTTTTTGTTTTTTTTTTTTTTCCTCTAAGTTTCTCTATATTACAGCGTACTTTATGGAATGAAAGTTACTCGCGCGCTCTAAAGACGGTAGCGCCTGGAGACGTTCCACGAGCGTCCAGGGTAAATTTTTCCTGATGAAAAACGTGCGAAATCCGCCGACGGGACGGCGGCGTCGCGATTCGTCAAGATTTCTTTTTCACTCTCGGCTCCCTAAGATCACGGAGATGAGCTTTTCTGGGTCAAGTGTGCTTTCGGAACAACGAAGAGAATAGCTCCTCGTAAGCTGCCGGTGCAGCGGCGCGGTTACTTAGAGGTGCAAATTGCGAAAGTTAAAACGCCACGTGACCCGCTCCAACTAATTATTATTAATCACATTTTTTAATTAGATTATCCCGCCGGCTAGTGGTACATCGTGACCGAGAAGACGGGAGTTTCTGGGTTACGTGTACTTTCCACTCGAATTATATTGTCTGGCTGATGGCTTTCCTCCGGAATTTATCTTCCCGAATAATTAACGATTTACCCTGACCGTTTATCATTACGTTCGACTCGTTACTCTTCTTCTTATCAACTTCGTTGCCCGACCCGCGAAACCCGGAAGAGGAGTGTCGAAACGGGACTCGTTACGCGCGCGTATCCGCAATTCACGCATAAGAATTTTTCGCGCGAGCGTGCACCATTCGGATAGAAAAAGAAAAAATGCAACGTTAATTGCACGCGAGCCCTTGTG
The DNA here is from genome assembly GCA_933228935.1 of Pemphredon lugubris. Lineage (NCBI taxonomy): Eukaryota > Metazoa > Arthropoda > Insecta > Hymenoptera > Crabronidae > Pemphredon > Pemphredon lugubris. The sequence continues at coordinate 51,198,328 of OW121817.1, read as the reverse complement.
TCCGTCGAATTCGTTGGATAGCCCGCTAATGAGACGAAATATTTACGGACTTAGGACCCGCCAATGGAGTAAACGTACCGGCGACAAATTGGAGATCTCGTTTACCGTCCAATTAACAGAAGGAAAGGTTTGAAAAACGATACGAAGGGGCGAACGAGACACGAGACTACGCGAAACCACGTTAAAACATTTTCACCTGCGCGAGTTTATTGCGAGCAAGAACGGAAGGATCTCTCTTTTAAAGCGATCGACGATTAATCGCGGTTCGGTCCCGGGATACACCGCGTAACGTATCGTTTCCCGGTTGTCTTTTACGTCGGTCGATTAAACAATCAAGGTCGACCATCCATCTATCGTCGCTCGATCAAGATCGTCCGTAAAAATCGAATCACCGCCAACGGCTCGTCCGACGAAGATCGATATTAAATTTAATGGCGTCCGTCTACGACGAACTTAGGGGAGGGCTGCGACGCGTCAGATGCAAGGAAGTGGATGTTAATTCGGGGTTCCCTTTTAAACCGGCGCACAAAGGAGGGTGGCGAAAGTGGATGCGCGGAGTACCGGGAAGCTCCCCCGACGCTAGGTTTTCGCTAATTAATTATTAAGTAACTCATCGACATGTTCTTCTGGAGGGGTCGGTGAGTAGGTGGTACTAAATCCGCGGTAAGTCTCCGTTGAATGGAAGTGGTTAACTCTTGAGTAATTCATAGACACGTAGTTTTCTCGTGGAAGTCAATTTAAAAGGAAACTTCGCGGCGGCATTGCTTTTGTGCAACGGCGTACAATGGGGTAACGTTGTCCCGCGGAATAATTTACTAATATTTACGCCAAACACGACGCGCCCGGTCGTTATTTCCAAGGCGTAGCGATGACACTGACTTGGCAGCGTTGCTTCAATTCCACTCGGCGTCGAGTAAACGTCAGAGAAGTTAATAAGCGCGTTATTTCGAAATTGAACTTCCGCGGAGACAATGCTTCAGACACCGAACGCGCGAACGACGACGCTAGACTTGATAAACGCTAACGAAGCGCGGCCCATTGTTAGCGAGATTAAAAACGTAGAAACGCGAGAAATATATGTAATTCGGATCTACGATTAATTGAACCATAACGGTGCAATGGATACCGATACGCTTCAACGTGTTCAAAATTGCGTTGTTTCGTTCTGGAAACGGCTGGCAAGGTTCTGTATCGCCGAAAAAAATATGGCGAAGCAGAGTAGTTTATTTAATACCGTTACCACCGCATAACGCGTCGGAATACCCGAAACTGACACCTTTTGTTCGCGATATACGAGGCCACGCGTTATATCTCGTGGCGGGAATATTATGTGCGCGAGCGATAAAAACTTTTTTATTTTTTTTTTCCACTTGGAGTAACCCCGCACGTCGATCTCCAGTTTCCTTCGCCACAACCGGAGCGACTACCGCCAAGGGATATCTTATCGCATTTTCAAAAACGAAACGAACCAATGACAGCCGTGACAGTGGGCGATCGGTGCGCGATCGACGTTTGTCCGTGTCGGTGACACAATTGATGGGAATTATATTTTATTTCTGTAGAAAAGTTCTGAATAGCAAGCGTATGATACCGGTGCGTGAAAAGTGAAGCCGTAATGCGCATTATTACGAGCAGTTGTTTTAATCGTTTTAGCGCCAGGGGATATTTGAAAACGAATTTTGAATATTCCCATGCGGCACGATAACGCTGCTTTGTTTATTTTTTCATTTATAAAGTATGTAGATAAAGTAAAAAACTACATATTTACGCGCATGGATTAGGTTTAATTGAAAAAAAGTAATTAGGCCAGGAAGCTTTGGCGCGACTCACGAAGCGCTATAATCGGATCCCTGCGTTGTCGTAGTTTTTGGACGAAACGCTGTGACACTTTTCGACATGGAATCTGAACAGTATGATCGCGCTGCGTAGCGCTCAAACGAACAGAACAGAAGTATCGACGCCTATGAACGCTATTCGCAATCGAAGGGTTAAAGATGCGCGAAACACTAAAACCCCCGGTCGATGGAATTTTCCGAGATATATTTTCTCAAGTGGGCGGTCGCGGAATATTTTTCTCGCAAAAGGGAACCCGACAAGGTCAACGCAGGTTTTCGACTTTTCTCTGTCATTTCAAATTGAACGATAGTGCAGAACGCGCCGTTCTATCGTGGTATCGAATAGAGATCGCTGAATATTCGTATCGGCAGCGGCATTTATAAAAGTTCGTTGAACATCACAGTGACAATATCATTTTAATCCATTGCGCGTATTGGATGGTCATACGCGCGCGTACGCGTGTCGCTCGGTACCACGATATTACGAATAGAAGCGTTACGTTTGCAGCGTCCATCAACTGATTGCATTCGTGGCCGTGCACGTATCACGCGATATTCTACGTTAACTTCGTCAACTAGCATTGTCACGCGAACGAGTCGAGAATGCAACGAGCGTTCCAACGGTCCCGGCAAAATTTACCTTTCCCGGCAATTTTTCTTTTTTTTTTGTCGCCGGTCCTTCTACTTTTACGCTCTCTTTTTTCCCCGGTACGCTTCGAAAATGGGAATTACTCGAGTATCGAGACACCCGGGAAAACGGCGTTTCAAACGCGACGCTTTATATTTAATTTCGCGCTCGCGATCGAGATAAACGGCGCAGCGCTTTGTGCAAGCGACGATGCAAGTGACGATGATTCGAAGAATTTATTCTACCAGTGCGGGTAAAAAATTTTTAATTGGGAATACAGAGAGCGCGGGTGATTGAAATACTAATTTCTTGTGTTAAATAATTACGATCAATGGGATATGGGAAGGTAACCCGGTCGCAACGATAGAATTCAAGTAGTTCGTAAACTCTTTTCTATCAACGTTTCACGCTGACCTCTGGAAACGTGTGTTTTTAACAATTACGCAAGATCGTTAACCACGGTAGCTTTGGTTACCGGTTACTTTCGTGCGGGTCGGTCAGGTTGGCGCCTCGTATTTATAGTCTGACCCAATCTCACGGTGGAATCGTAAAACAGGCAGCGGCGGACAGGCAGAGAAAGAGAGGGGGACGGAGAGAAACGAGGATAGAGAGGAAGAGTGAGTGAGAGAGAGAGAGAGAACCGTGGAAGACGACGTAGAGGAGAGGCCACTCGCCTCGAGACTCGGTTTTCCGTGAACACCGTCATGCCTCTGGCATTCGTTTTTGCCTGTCCATGTCCGAGAGCGACGAAATTAACGCCAGGAGGTGAGTAACCGTCGCTTTCGGCAACAACAACCGCCCCTTCCCACGTCCCGTCGACGTAACATCGTCGGTCGGACCGACGAACGAATTCAAATTGTTTCGATGCAGTCAACGAGATAAAAAAAACATTGACGAGTGAAACCGCGTAACGTTAAATAGTCACGACGGACCGTGTCTCCTATCTTATTCTAAACGAAGACAATTTTTTAAGACGATCCCCAGAAGGGCAAAATTTTTGTAAGTGGTCCCTTCAGTTAGATAATACACTACGCGCACGGAGCGTAATCAGTTTCGAATGAGTTACCCTCTTCAGGGACAAATTATTAAAGTGAAAAAAAGACAATTTCATTTTTTAAACTGCTACACGCCAAGTTTCTTCTCTCTATCGTTGGGTGATTATGTAGCGAATAGTATTCTCCGCCAGATTTGAATCTTTCTACTTGATTTCATTTATCCTTTTACCGAGAATAATTTTAAGTTTTTTTAATAAATGCTGATTCCTCCGCGAAGTAGATAAGGCGACGAAGGGCGGACAGGTATTTTTTCAGATCTACCAACTTTTTCCCTCGAGGACGCATCGCGTAACTCCTCGAATAAATATTAATCTTTTATCCGTTTGTCGCGCGAAGTTTTTAAACGTAATACTCGAGAAGCGAGAGGTTCTTATCGCGTCGCACGACAGTGTATATCCAGTGTTTCGTACGGGATGAAACCGACGCGACTCGTGGTTTCAAACGACTACGTCTCCGAAGCGAGAAAAGGGAATCAAGATTCGTCTCGGCAAATCCAGATACGTTGAACGAGCGCTCTCACTGCTTTTGACAGTGATACCGTCTTATCTCGTGGGAGACTTTAAGGTGGCTGGAGTTTAACGATCGCTCCGGACGATGGTCAGTTTCGAGTAAGGAGCTCCAGCTCAAGAGAAGAAATCCTTCGAGTACACCCCGAAGCCAGCGTCCAATTAACCGACCGATTACCTCCAGTGGTAGCGTTTCCTCGTATCGAAAGTATCGCGCCCTTTATCTCCGATTTTGAAGAGTTCCTTTAAATTGGCCTCTGATATCCGCTCTCTAATTAACTCTTATCCCGCTGGCCTCTTTCCCTCCAAATGCCAAACGTCCCTTTCCATAAGTTTTTTTAATCCCCCGCGGTTGGTCAGGGATCACCGTTGCACCTCCTTAAACTTGGATTACGCGCGAGACAAATGTCCCCGACCGACGTCGACGTTTCTCAAGAGAAAATGCCGCGCGGATCGATCAGTTCCCCTCTCCCCGCCCCCCGCCCCCCGCCGTCGCGCATATTCCCTGGAATCAAACGCTCGAGCTTAATCGCTCTTATGTCACGAGCGGGTAATAGAGTGGATAGAAGGCAGGCGTGTACGATAGCCATCCACGCTGAGAGCGTTTTCGAATTATGCATTCTGTTTTCTTACGGTACCGTAGCGCGGAACCGTCGGTCGTCTTTGATCCTCCATGCAATTTCTGAAGAGCCGAGGTTCGCTGCGAATACATTTTCCGTACCCGTATTACTTTCAGTAAATGGCGCGCGATTAGCGCTAGATTCGCGTCGAGAGAACGAAAAGTATTAGTTCTAACTAGCGATTGTTCACGATTATCTGTGGGACGTGAAAAAATATCGACAAGCTTGAATCGAGCCATTTCTCCGAAATCTGGGGGTTTCGAGTCGATGATGAGTGGCGGTGTACACGCGTGCGTGTGAGTTGGGTACGGGAGCATGCGCGAGCGCAACGTTTGAGTATGCGTAAGCGGAGCGGGATTGAAAGCGGCGATAAACAAGTGAAGAGAGAGAGAGAGTGTCTACAGAAAATGGGAAATTCGTGGGAATTCGTGGGAAAATGGGAAGACGTGGCGAGAGAAATTTTGCGAGACTAACGGGTTGCGATCAGTATAATCAACTGTTGTAATTGTCTTCTCTACGTACATTCGTTTAACATTTTGTTCACATATCGTATATTGAAATATTTCCTCTACCTAATAAAATAAATTTTCCTACATAACCACGATCCAAACGAATCGACATTTACAACGACAATCACAACGAAACGGTAAAAGATTGAGATCGAGCCTGTACTCGAACGACGTCCGTTGCGTCAACACGCTTTCTTAAGGAGAATTCTGCTTCGCGGGGGTCCGTAGCGTTACGCGCAACGCCATTCAAGGGGAGTGGGTCAGCTATGAAATGCATCCTATCACGATTCGCTACACGCTTCCTCAGCTCCGTTGCGCGTTGAATCGACAGACAATTGCCGGTGGCCCGTGCACGGACGCGTGCCTTCGATGGTGGCTAATGGCAGAGAGAATTCCGTGTTTCCTCTGCCTCTACCGAATCGCGGGGCAAAGACAAAGCGGGTTATCCATTGGCATCGCCATCAGCTCGGATGCCCCCGTCTCAAAAGACCGTCCGATGCGCCTCTGATACGACTGTAAGCTCCCTCCGAGGCCATTTGCGAAATGATTCCCCGCTATGGCATGCTTTTGGCGCCAACTCGTTTGATATACGCAACGTTACACGATCATCCTGAATACGCGCGTTATCGTGCCGCGCTCGTGATACACACGGCGATCACCGGGAAAGCAGGGGCTTTTCAAACGATGACGCACCCCACCCCCCCCCCCCGTACCTACTCTTCGAGCTTTCTCCTCTGTTCGCGTGTCCACTCTCCGTTCCATTTGACTTTTGAAATTCTGCAAATGAAACTGCGGCTGGGGGGGGTTACGTTTTTGAGAGCGAAAATGGTAACTATTTCCTTACATTTCCGCGATGCGCCGTTCCCCATGGTTTTACGTTTTTCCATCGGGGATACTCTTTTGATCCCGATGAGAGTATTAACCCTCCGACGCAAATGATCCGACTGATGGGCCGAGTATAGTGAGTCCTCGATTTACTCAATTAATTCGTTCCAGCGTTTTCGGGCAAGTCGAAAAATTGTGTAATTTGTTTACAAGTATTTATGTCTGTATCCAGAACTCATAACAACACATAACTTTTCCCACGTATGTGCCAACAAAGAACCCATCCTGGCAACCAAAAAACGAATTTCGTAGTTCCGAATTTTCTGACTCGTTTCTAAGAATCCGCGTGTCTACGAGTTCCGCTCAACCCGGGGACTCACTGTGTCCTTTTAATTGTTTAATACACCAGAGACATGTCATGTGTTCATTTTTCACCCGACATGGAGGGAGAGACGTTCAATGTGCACCTCGTTAAAGTATCTCGACATTAAAATACCTTTACGAAACTAAAAGAAAAACAGTTATCGCACGCGTCTCCCAAATTGCGACCGCCGCGCCGCGCCGGTGCCGAAAGTTTCAGATACTTTCGGAATACGTAATCCGTGTGATTGAACGCGATCCCGTAGCTCCCGCGTACTTTTATATCGCGAGGAAAAACTCCAGGCGTCGGGTTCGCACACGGTTCAATGGCTTTGCCGATAAAATTTCTCGACACCTTCCGCCACGCGTCCCTTCCCATTACCGGCTCCGGCCGGATCGAAATCATTTTGTACGACCTAGAAATAGCAAAGAGACGGCACGACGCGCGACGTCTCCCCGTGTTTGTCGGAAGGCTTTCGGGGATAACGAGGACGACCCTCGCTCGCTCCCGAAACGACCCAATTCTACCGCAGAACTGTCGATAACGGGTAGGATGGCGGGATGAAGAGAACGTAATGGGGTACACGTCGATCGATCGAGACAGAGGATCGAGGCATCGACACGGACGCCGTACAACTGTTTGTTCTCTCTATCTTTCTGGGTGAACCAAAAAAATGAAACAGTTTGCGTTTGCTGAGGGGGAGGGAAAGTCTGCGCTTTCCAAGGATTTGCTCGAAAAGACGCGTCCAAGCGCAGCTCCGTACCCCACAGGAGAACGAAATCCCGTTTTTCCCCCTCACTCTCCCCCCCCCCCTCCTTTCCTCGAGATTTTTTCTCTCTCGAATTTTCTTTCCCCGGTCTTTTCAACGATCCTTTCTTGCACCTTCTCGTACCTTTTCATCTGCCGTAGCTTTTACCGTTTTCTTTCTGGTTTCCTCCTTCTGTCTTATTCCTCGCTCGCCGTGGTTCTGCTCTACCTTTCCCGTAGCTCATTTTTCCGTTCGTATAATTCCGTGATCTGTCTTTTTCCTTTCTTCCTTTATCACGCCCCACTTTGACCTTCTTTTTATTACCTTCTATTTATCCCCTCTCCACGTTTCTACGCTCCCCTTTATTCTACGCTTTAATCTTTTTCTATTCGCCTCTTTGAGGCTTGTTCCGTCGCGCCTGTTTTCTTCCTTCCCCTCTCCCCCGACCCTCCATTTTTCCCCTCCATTTTTTTTGTTGTTCCCGTTCGCCATCGAGTTAGTAGAACACCCGCTCCGTCCGCTGCACAGTCTTTTGATGTATTATTCAGTGATCTACGGAGGTTCTATTACCAACCCCGGCTCTGGGGAGACTAATGATGATTAAGACCGATAACAGAAGCGCGCGTGGCAGTTACTAATAGCGCTCGGCCCATCGGGCCGCTCTTTGTTAATCAAACCCTGCAAACGGTAGAAATTACAGATCCATCTATCCCTGGGAATGGTGGCCGCCGGACGCAAGAATCGTCACCGAGCGAATCATCAAACGGGAATACGTAAACATCGTTGTTATTACGCCAACGGAATTCTCGATTACGGTGACGAAGGTTTATAGCAATGTCGCGTGGTGCAATTCGCGACAGTCGGAAAGATATAGAGATGCGAGTTGCGCTGGTATTCGCGAAATATTTGCGGTCTCGTGTGCCCGGCGAACGTTCACCAATTTCCCACGATATGTATTCGCCTGCCGATTCGACGTCAGCGTAGCTTCCCGGCGATCAGTGTTCGCAGCGAACAGCGGAAAAAACGCGAGTGGCGATTAGATTTGCAAATCGTTATTCGTTCACCGTGTCGCGATGGTCGTTGCGTCGACGATGGTCGATTAATAATGGTACTTAACCCCTTCCGCTATTATCGCGAGTCTGACTCGTGTTATCGACGCTGGGTGAAACGTGAACGCAACGAGTCTCACTCGTGGCGTCGGTTATGGGCCAAACTTTAATTAACGTTTCGATATTTTTGCAAAACGATATTGCCAGAAAAAAACTGTTTTATTCGTAAAAGTCCACAGAATTTTTTTGTTATAGGCAGAAATCTGTCATTGTTAATAATAATCGCGTAATTACAGTTAAAAGTAAACAATAGGCGGTTAATTACATATTTGGAAAACATATATGCACGTACACGCGAGCCGCGGCACTGCGATAAAACTCGAAAACCCGAAAACTTCGATAAATACAAATTTCATTTCAACGACTCGTTAATAAGCGAGAAGGAACGGAAACGGTTGTTTACGCGCGTCGTTGTAACGCGTGCGTAGAGATTGAATTACACGGTTGCGAAGGTAATTAAGGAAACGAATCGATTCCGTTATCGTACGGAACAAAATACTCGTTCCGCGCGGCAGGGCAAAATATATCGTCTACACGCCGAAATTTATTTCTCAAGTTCACGAATACTGCAACCCGGTGTACGGAAGAATTTCAGATATAACGCTTCCTCCGCGAATCGTTAGCAAAAGTACGCGCGCGAATTTCATGTGATTTCATTAATTGCATATAAATCACGTATCTACTCTCCTCGATCACGCTAGACGCGACGAATACGAAAAGTTAGCAGGATCGAATGGAAAATTGCGACTTGTTCTTTATAGGTGACAAAGTTTTTCCCGAGAAAAGCGCCCTCCGCGAAAATCGAAGCTATTTTGTAGCCGAGGATCAATCGCCAATGCAATTTCAATGAGTTTTTATCGCGAATAGCCGTGTCCTCGATGCGCGCAGCAATTTTTCGCAAATTTTATTACCGCTACCGGGATGGTTATTTCGATACTTCGCTGGGAGATCCAACGCGGACAACCCAATTGATATTGTGGTATGTGTTCTGCGCTGCGGCACGAGCGCTTTTCAATTAAGCACTTCATCGCGCTCGGTACTCAATATCCGGGCACGCCCGTTTTTAGTAACCTCGAATTTTCCGCGGTTGCGAATAAACTTTCATAAGGATACGGTATCGTGCCATGAATTTTACAATGAAACATTCCGAGCCATGAAAATGTACACCGGGATTATACCAGGAAAGATATTAACGTGGTACGCGGAATAAAAGGTAGCGCGACGTTTTCATTTCATTAGAAAATTAGTTGCTACGTACGCACGTAACATACGTACATACCTCGTACTGCGCGCATCGCATCGTACGTACGACATTACGTCGTTATCCTCGATATTTACTCGAATCGTTTTCTACCTTTGGAATTAGCGATTCGTTCGTTAATCCGTCGAGCGGTGGAAACGTATATTTCCGTCATACCCGAACGCGATATACGAAGGTAAACGCACGTTTTGAATTTCGCGTCAAAGTCGTACTGACGTTAATTAAGCTCACTCGAGATGGTCTGCTAGAATTACGAAAATTCACCGCTCAAAGGGTTAATAAAGCCACGCCCAAGTGGGGCTGGATGGTAATCGTAAATAACGATTTCAACGTTTGAACGTTAAGTCGTTATTAATAATCGCGATACGGCGTATAACATCGGGGGTAACGGTACCATCGTGCCATTGTACCCGTTCCATCTTCAGACTAATGAGAGTGCACGAGCCGAGCCCATTAACATCGAGGATATAACTCGGCGTACTCGAGTACTCACCTGTCTAAACACTCGGTGCGGTTATATTCGAACCGAGGGGTTGGCGGAGTCTTATCCGTCGATGCAGTCAAAGCGGTAATCTCGATGCAACGCCCGTGCTAGCGTTTTATTCGGAGCGCTCCAAAATTAGCGCGAGATTTGCTTTGAACCTTGCCGCGTAAGCGTACCGCGAATAATCCAGTAGGTAGCGGAACAGACGAAATTCCTTTGATTTCGCAGTCTCGGGTGATCTCGACGGTCTAACGAAGTAAAGAAAGGAACGACCGCCGATCAGGGGAGCAAAAGTGGATGACGAATCGACGGGAAAGTGGATCGAGGGAGGGTTTGTCGTCAACTTTTAATCCCCGAAAGGTTCGTTCCCTTATTTCCTGGAAATCGAAGTAGTCTTTCGATCGATCGAATGCGAATGTGTCTCGAGAAACGAGAACGAACGAGGAATCTCAGTGATAGAATGCGCGGGAACCCCTTGCTCGCAATGATGAGTCATCTCTAATCGATCGCTCTGAGAACAGGTTAAATATAAATACTGCGATCTTACGTACCTGAATCGCGTTTATTTAGTAAAATCAATGAGCGCGATTGATTCTTAAACTTTATTCGCTGGAGCCTTCTAAACTTACGCTTCTCATCGCTACGACAGCAATTTGGTGGTGCGTGATTTTTTGTTATTTTCGTGAGTTCTTCCCGATTTGACGCGCGTATTTCGAAATAATTAGTACCATTGAACTCTGACACAATATTCTAAGCTCATTTTATATCCACAAGTATACAAATTATGAACAGAGAATAATTGAATCGGGAATGGCAAAAAGGCGACCTCCAAGAGATGACCAGTTTTAAAAAGAGCCAAGGAAGAATTGAGACCACTTGAGAACAGAAAAAGTTAGTTCGTTGCCTCCTGATCATATTCAAAGTTATTACATTTTAACCATATCTTTGTGTATACGTTTCTAATAAACTTTATTTTTTAACCTTGACATCGCCAGTCCCCACGGACCTTCGCCACCCAAAGGAAAAGTCCATTATCAGTCCCAAGGAACCGACGACGCCCGAACGGAAAATTCACTGTCAGTTCCGAGGAACCCGACGACGCGCTGAAACGCGTTAAAGCGATTCTACTCTTCGAACGTCGTCCTTTATCGATCTCCTTACGAGCGGGACAAATTAAAATACTCCGAATCTCGCGGCCCACGATCGCGTTCGTTTGACGTGGCCAACGAAAGCCGAAACGATTCGGGGAGCGAGAAAAGTGGGGTGAACGAGTTGAAGCGCGATATTGATGTTGCGATACGGATCGGATCAATCGAGTGGCAGTGGAAGCGCAATCCCGGCCAGTCGAAGCGGCTCCTGACCAGCGTGGCTCTGTCGAGTGCATGCATAGCGTGCGCTGCAATACACAACTGGGGTAATCAGCCTTTTGTTCACGCGTTAACGAGGTGTGGAGAGGATCGGGAATACGTGTGTATCTAGGCTGCGCAGAAACGCGCGCGAAACAATTCACTGTGGTCGTTGCACGGGTGCTTGGCACGCAGAGGAGAAGAATACCCTTCCCTTCGTACGGAAGGAATACGAGGATCGGCGTTGGAAATAGTGAAAAAGAAAACGATGGAGAATTCGCAAAAAATGTTTACCGGATTCAAATTGTTTCCGTACCCCCTTAAGCATCGAAGAGTCGGCTTAAGGGTGGAACGACAATTTTTTCCTCTCCGTCTCGCTGCATCGATTATATTCCGCGCAAGTGGACGTAACGACGTTAAAGTCGATTATTGTTTACTTCTCGGAAAATTTTTATTCGTGCTCTCATCATTTTGCTCGTACCGCGTATAATTATGTTCCTTTGAGCAATCTTCTCGGCTTCCAATACTCAATTTTCGTCCCGCACCGTATGCAAATCACCTAATGAACGTTCCCCCGTGTGCGTGCGTAAGCACACACGGAAGTTCGATACACCTGTCGTTCTTTTTTTTTCTATTTTCTTTTTATTTCAAACCCGCGCGATTCGTTTTATCTCCCGATCAATAGCGTCCCTATTTCTCGTAATTATGCGCCGCGCGTCTCGCGATGGGCACGAAATTGATTTGAATTTTTATTCAATTCCGTGGGCTCATCTCTTTTTCATTACGCATAATTTTTCGCGACGTAACGCTTTGCACGCGCGTTTACGCGGACCAATATTTTCGCTCCTCCCTCGTCTCTCTGGTTTTACGGTACGCATATAACCTTGCAGGAAAATATACTTCCCTCGGCGGCGCGAAGATTGCACGAACACTATGACGAGTTTTCATTCTTCATCGTTCTTCGCCAGACACGCGTGTACGCGTCGGGATGACGTACGAGTCGTCGCGGGTCGACAAATTCCACGGGAAAACTCTTTCGGTTGATACCTTTGACACGCGGCAACGCGAACACGACATTCCAGCGACAACCCTTCTCGTTCACGGGAATTATCCCCGCTTTAGTTACGTTGCCCTCGATTGCCAGAGTATCCCTTCGAAAAACAAGGGAAAGTCGACCAGAGTTCTGGGGGTAATTATCGGTAACAAAACCACAGGGATGTGTACGTAAACACTCTCTATCGCTTGAAAAGCTTGTTTTCCAAATTTACGAAATGCGTTCGACGCGAGAGGTAAGTAGAATCGATTCTAACTATTTGCGAGCCGTCTTGATTGCTTAATCTTTATAACTTGGAGCGTTGCTTGGAGAAATAATGTTTATATTGATCTTTTGGAAGAAATCTTTGGGACGCTTTTGCTTTTGGAAGAACTATAGTTTAAAAAATAATTGCCAGCGGTATTAAATTTGAATTATGAGGTCGTGAATTATACGGCACTGTCGTGATGCAGGGTTAAGTTTGCGCGACCGCGTTTCTGATATCGCAAGAATTAAGGGGGTAACCGACGAATAGTCAATTCTCAATCGACATGCGGAATTAACCCTCCCATGCGCAACTTTCTCATGTCCACATGCGTATACATACATTTATAGGTTGCATTTTTTTTTATTAAAATAAAATTACAGTACACAAACGTGGACTACATTCGCTCGGATACTCATTACAAGTACAAATATTAGAGTAATACTGAAAATCGTTAGTGTCCGGGTACAGCAAGCGAGGGTTAACGAATACGAAGGTATCGCTCGTTAATTGGAACATCCGATAAAATATAAACAACCTTCGGTTGAATCATAATCTCGATAATTGGCATCGCTTAATTGCGAGTGTCCGTCGAACGAGCCACCGAAACGGACGCTTTTTCCTCGCGAACGGCGCGCGAGAGACGCTCGATTAGTTTGATTTGCAGATCGCTCGGAAGCGTCCTCGGGTCGTCGCCAGAATCAGGACAGTTTACCGTGTCACGGGCCTTCCATCGATCTACGCAAATCGTGCCCGTTGTTACCGCGAATGACGAATTCCAGGCCGCCCGTTGTAACCAATTCCGCAATCTTCCATCCAGGGTAGAACTTTTATCGACGATACTTTCTTATCCGCATTGTAAGCACCGTGTCTTTTATCTTTCGAAGACTTTAACGGTGTTTTTACGATAGGTCGTTCGAGAGGTAACCTCGCGGCAAAGTTCTCTCGCGTTCTCGAATCCTCGAGAGATACCTCGCTGTACCGCCCCCCGACTTTGAAATCGGTTCGATTTAAATTTCGAGAACTCTCGCGCCCGAGTGAAATTCGAATAAGATCCGCGGCGCGCATAAGTCCCGCAATAAACTGGCGGTGGTTTTAAATCTATTCGGCCCGGAATGAGCGACTCGACGACCGACGGGGAAAAATACGATCGTCGAAGCGGCACGGGCGGCGGCGTGGCGCAGGTAAAGTGTCGCGTGGAAATTTTTGGCGGAACATCTGCCCGACACGCGGAAATCCCGCTTTAATTCCGTACCAGCGGGCGGATCGATTGGCCGGGCTGTCGCGGCGAATTAACAGACTTCGAATCGAACGTTTTGGATGCGAGCCTAAAACCGCCGGATTTTTCCGCGGCCAAAAAACAACGACCGGCGGGCATGCTCGGCCATTCGATTTTCGTAGGGGGGGGGGGGGGGGGTTGGGTCGAAGGGAGGGTTAGCGGAGGCGGTGGTGGGACCACCCCTATATGCCGTGGCCCCCGCGATTCCGCTCGTTTATGATCCATTCGGCCGCGGGAAGAATTTCAATGAAAGTTTTGGTATTTTTTTTGCCCTTAACATTACGGCTCGATGTTATTTCACGAAGCGACGGTGCGTTATCTGATATTTTCGAAAGAATCTGTGTCAAGCATCTCGACGAGTTACGAAACCTTGGTGAATTATTTCGAGAACGCTCGTAACCATTGTTCTCGGCTTGCGTTATTGTATCCATGTTACTCGCGCGGTTGGAAATAGCTGTGATCGAAGCGGGCGTACGAGGGATCGTGGTACATGGATTTTATTGAGTTGACACTTCTATTATATTTGATCCGGTTACGTATACGTGGAGTTTGTAACGTTTTAGTTTGTGTTCTAAGAAGCGGCGTCTCGATACTGATAATTCTATGTTGTAGCGTTGCCTCTTACCGCGAGTGTCGATGGCGACGCGTGATGAATGTGTGTGACGAATGCGCGTGTGCGTGACCGAGAAAAAAATGGCAAAGTTAATTAAGACGTCGAGCGGCTCTGAGGTTTATTAAATAATAAATTCTAGGTTTTTCTCATTGTACCTTAGGCCAAAATAAATCTCTACATATATATTTTTTGGGAGGCAACGATAGAGCGATAACAGGGGTAGTTACGTGTAATGATACTTATCTTTATGTTGTCATTCCCACCTCGCGTCCGACCACATTCGGTGAACCACGACGTCTAACGCGCTGCTTAATTGTAATTATGACCTCAAATCACCCGAACGATTACGAAAGCAATAAATTGGAATACAATAAGTAATGCCGATTATTCATCCTACGAATAACACGATCTAAACCGCGAACAAACGTTGCAAACATTCCCGATAAGATATCCGCGATCAATACGATTGGTAACCAATACATCTCGAATATCAGTCTTTAAAAAATATTTCCCGATCCTCTCCCACTTTTGGGCATTCCGCTTGAAATATATCTTCTCGATTTCCGATAAGCTATTACCTCGACTGCGGATTAATTCTCAATTTTATTCAGCGGGGAAAAGTTACAAAAATTGGAGCTTAAGTGGGCCACGTTTCAAATCAATTCCAAAAGCCAAGGAAAAATGTTCCCGCGTTCTTTGTGTCTCGGGCGACCCCTGAATTCTGTTTAAATACGTATATACGAGGGGTGGGACAGTCTTCCCTCACGATTCTGCCAAGTGGGTTCTCAAAAATCTCTCCATCGGTTTCACCCTTGTAGCTCGTGATCTCCTCGAGAAGGGGGTAGCGTGTACGATAATCCGATTCGGATCCCTTTCCGATTGTATTCGCGTAGGGGGTGGGAGGAGAAAGGGGGCTTCCGATGATGGTCGTTGTCAATCAACGTTACATTATTCATCTTGCGGGGTCGAATTTACGAGTCGCGAAGTGGGTGTCGTAATCTCGAATAGCTTTAATTGATTTCCCGTTTGCGGGGAGGGGGGGGGGGGGGGGGGGAATGAGAGGGGAAAATGGTTAATCTTGTTTCGGTTTAATCGAATCGCCCGGTTTCTTTTTTTCTTTTTTACCGAGGGAACACCGAGGGGATATAATAACATTCGTCGAGTGCGCGAATAGCAATTAAATACGACAAATTGCATCTCTGTATTCGTCGAATTTGATACGCAGATCAGGGCGAAATATTCATCGAGTTTTATGGAAACGCGTTACTTGGGAAATAATTAGCGTTACGTCGGGGCCGAAATAAAAACGTGTACGCGAACAGAGTCGGAGATAGCGAGGAGTATGAAAAGAGAGAGAGAGAGAGCGAGGGAGGGGACGAAGGAGAAAAGAATAAAGCGCGGCGAAGAGAGGGACGGTGGGGCATATCGGTGGCAGAGTTTACAGGTAAAAATAAGAGTAAAGAGAGACGGTGCGCTTTCGCGGAATACAAGCGGGGGCCAGAATTTTATATTTCTTTCTGTCTCGCGCTACCCCCCGACCAACAATCTCGGCGACCCACCCATCGGCCACGGTTGCGCGAGACCGAAACTTTATTCTGTTTGCTCGGTACGTTTCTTTTGTCCCTTCTCGCGAAAACTTTTCCAACGAAGATTGCGGTGTAGCCGGTCGAAACTTAAAATGGATGCGCGTCCGCGAGAGCGCGGCCTCAGTTCCCCTCGCAATTTTTCGCGAGACACACCGGACACTCTATTAATTCGAGGTTCGTCCGTTCCTTTTACACCGTAACTTCGTGGCAATTTCAGCGCGAACGAGTCGTGGGCCGTGTCGCTCGATGAAACACCTGTCGGCCGTCGTTGCGAGCACTCTTTTAATTCGAACTCGAACTCGAAACCGTCGAGAGGAATGAATCGAGGTAGATCGCACCACGTCGAATACTCACTCGCCCCGCGAGGGTACCCGAAGTCGTGATAGATTCGTAAAAAGGGGTTGGAAATTACGATCAGTTCCGTGGGAGAAAATGAAATTCCATGGAAGCTGATTCCCGGTGCGCTGCGCGTTCTTGGTCGGTGCCGAAGACGAATTCCTGTTTCCAATTTGTCGCTACATTCTCATCGAGCATCTCGCCCGACACTGATTTATGTCGACAGGACTCTCTTCCTCGATACGAACCAGCTTCAACTACGATATATCACTGGACTTCCTTCGAATCGCGAGTGGCTGTCTATCGGGCGAGGGTCGGCCACCCCTCGTGTATCGCGATTTTCCCATCGGTTAAAGGGACTTTCACGGTGAAATCAAGAGGAACTCATCTCGCGACGCAACAGTTGCCAATTCTACGGGCGCGTGGCGCCCATTTGGTATACGCTGGAATCTCCATAGTTGCCGGAAAATGGGGATGAAAGGTTACGCGATTACAGAGGTTCGCGGGAATATCCGGCCGACCTATCGGATGTGCGCAAAATATTCGTTTCGACCTCCTCAAAATATTATACGTTATATATATATATTACTTGTGTATATATTGTTACGAACGGCATTGTATCCCTTGCTTCCGGAACCACCGACCGGCTGTTGTCGGTTGGCGGGCGCTGATATTCATGTTATTGAGTTTGTTATCTTAGGAGTTGTATTGGAGCTCTCGAAACGAGCGGTTGTGTTTCTGCACATTAAATGTTCTTATTTTTAAATAATGCCTCATCTTCGTTCGCGCTCGCACAACGTTCGTAACAGTATATACAAATATATATTTGTATATAATATAATAATAATATACAATAAAATATAATATGTATATTATAAAATATTTATATATTATATTTTATGGTATATTATTATTATATTATATACAAATATTTGTATATACTGTTACGAACGTTGTGCGAGCGGGAACGAAGATTAGGCATTATTTAAAAATAAGAACATTTATTGTACAGAAACACAACCGCTCGTGTCGAGAGCTCCAATACATATTTATATTTATATTATAGTTCGTAATATTACATATCGTCAAATTATTTTGTCGCCGAGCGGCACATACTCAAAGAAAACACGTTACGAAAGCTCCGCTGTACGCGTAATAATTATTACATCGAACTACGCTTCGTACTTCGATGATATCATTGCTTGCAGCGAAGTTTTAAAATATTAGTAAGCTACTCTAGACGCGCGGCGTCGGAAGTCTGTACGCGTCGTGCGTGTAATGTAATATTACGCAACTTCGTTAAAGTTTCGGAAAGAGGGGAGTCTCTCCCCGATCCTCGGGACTGACTATTTGAATATTACATGGAATCCGGAAATGCTTCTCGATGGCGCAACAATACCGCGTGGATATTTAATCCGAAGAAACCATATTCGCCGAGATTATCAGCGCCAAGACTAAATAATATCTGGGGGAAAATATTGACGCTAGACGCTTCCGGATTCCGTGAATAATACACTACAAATATTCCCCAGTCGTTTGTTAAAGTTAACCATTACCTAAATTCGGTCGACGATCAATAAACACGGCTAGAAGTGGTACGCATAAATTCCATTGAATTTCCCTCGTGCTTATTAGAAATTATATCCGCCGAAAATTAATTCCATTTATATCGTTAACGTGTTCTGTATACACCTAATTAACTTTAACGATGCGAGCACCAATTTAAATTTATCATTATTCCACCGTTGGCATATTCATTATGACTTTAACTTTCTCGGCCTCCGTTGCCAAATTTGCCGAATAACAATATTATCAATTTCGTTTGACGGAGGTACAAGTTGACCAGAACTATAATAAGATACCCTAGCAATTTCAATAACCCAGATTGATCTGTATTCCCTTCGAAACGCGCATTCTATCGGAATACAATAACGCTCGCAATTTGCGTATAAAATAGTCGAGAGTTCGGCCTCGCGACCGGTGGCCATTGCAATTTTTGCTATCCGCGGCATCTACTATTTTTGCCTCTATATCTCGCGAACAGAAGGAGAAGCGAGCCGGGGGCATCGCGGGGCATCGTGGGGCGGGGGGGCGTAGGTCACGTTTGAATTTCCTCACACGAGTGGCGGTCGACCGCGTACATACATATATACATAAATACATACGTACGTACGTAGGACGCGATGGAAGGTAACCCCCGTCGGCCATAAAAGAGCGGACGAAGCAATTGAAAACTCGGGAGGGTTCGGTTTATAGGCATCCTTCGTATATTTCAGGAGGACGCGTTTCTTTGATACGCGTGCACGCATCGATGCGCGTCTACGGGGTGAAGACGAGAGGAAGTCGTTTACGGAGCGCCGTTGGTATTTTTCTCGAAGTGTATAAAGACCATTCTGCCTCCCGTATCGACGGAGAAAATCCTGACGTTAATTTCGCGTTATTACCGTTGGCACTGAGTCGCGACGTTTCGCGCACACGGTATATACAGAGGCACAACGTTCGTAAAGAAACGTGGAGGGTCGCGACGTTGGTGCGCGGGTATTGGTATGGGAATTCCTGTTCGTATGCGCATCGATATACGAATTCGTATGGTAATGCGACCGGGGAGCTC
The DNA here is from genome assembly GCA_933228935.1 of Pemphredon lugubris. NCBI lineage: Eukaryota > Metazoa > Arthropoda > Insecta > Hymenoptera > Crabronidae > Pemphredon > Pemphredon lugubris. Next base: position 51,179,318 of record OW121817.1, on the reverse strand, counting down.
GTCGGCCACCCTCGAGGTGCTTACAATTTTTTTTTTCCCCACTCCACGAAGGCCTAGGGTTGGTTTTTACGCGAAAACCGAACGGTCGGTGGTTCGCGCGGAAAAGCCTTTCGCTCGACGACGCCTATCAATCAAGATTGATGGAATGGCGTAACGAGTTCGCGGTGATAATGACGATCGCGCTAACGGGAACGCTGCGACGCAGATTTTTCGTCCTCCCCCCCCCCCCCCCCCCCCATCGCAAAACGGTAGCATCGTTTCGCAACGGATAATATTTAATTTTTGGTGGCACAATTTGTTTCGCGGGCGTTGGGGGGGAGGACTGAACGCGCGGATGGAAAGAAAGGAGACAGTGATTTGTCAAGCGACCGTTCACCGTTCTCGTTCGAGGTAATTCATCTTCGGTCGACGATAAATTCATTCGCGTCCGGCCAAAGTACAAATCGGAGTGCGCGACGAGTTCAAAGTTGAAAGCTCTTTCGAGCGACCGTTTTTGTTTCTCGTGATTCTTTTTGCGGTCGATTTGTTTACCTGCCCGCCAACGACGCCAATTTTCCGGGGAAATTCCGAAAGATCGATGTTCCACTCGAAGAAACTCTTTCTTCCTCTCGCGTTCTCTCTTATTCGCGTTCTCTCTCATCCCCCCCCCCTCCCGCCCACCTCTCACGCTCTCTCTTCCTTCTCGTTTTCTCGTTCTCGACGAGTACTTATGCCTCTCCGAGCGGAGAGAATGATGTACGAGGAGCGTTCTTTCGCGACGCGGAAGGTTCACTCCGCGAATGCGAATTTAATCCACGTTTCGAACGAGGTCGAACTTTCATGGTCGCTCCGAAATAATTACACGGTTCGCCAGTTACTCAAATCTCACGGAATAAAGGGAGGGATCGCCGATGAATTTTGGCCGATTCATCTTGCCCCCGCAAACAGAATTATGCGAATTTCCCGAGCGTCGGAGGTAAGTCAAATTAATTTGACGCTCAACGCTGTTCTTTGGATTTAGTATCGCAGGTAACGATTCTCGTTACTTTCGACCATCCGCTGTACGCTACGTTTAAATCGGGAAATAACTGACGTTTAAGTCGATCGGAAGGTTCCTTCAGATCCAAAAGATCGATTATTTATCAATTCGAAATACTTTCCGAGAATCGATGCGAAAACATTCCGATTCCAACCGAGTCTGCGTTTTTACACGAACGAAAACGAAGGGTTTCCAACCGGCAGCGAGGCAATTACGTTTTAAGCGATTACACTCCGACGTACGTTTTCCTAAACTCGTTTTTATCGGTGGGAGAGCGAGTAATCGGGAGGAAGTAACTGAAAATATCTGGATATCCAAAAGTCGTCGTTAGCCGGCACGCGAGTCACTTTAACCAACTCTTAACAAACTTCGCGCTCTTTCATTTCGAGCACCGCGAAGAATTTTCGATGAAAACGGGATTAAAATAATCAATCGGGAGGGCTTCGACGAGAGAACGCGCGGTGGAAACGTAAGGCGATTCCGCGGAGAACTCTCGTTTTGCTCGCGTTGTTTCCTCGTGGTTAGCTGCTACCAACCATCCCAGTTTCTTCCTTTATTTCTTCCCTTAACGCATTCACGCCCTCGTTTCTCTCGCCGTACCTTTCCTTCGCCTCGCGATAAACGAACGGGGAATTAAAGAGAAATCTCGCCCTTCGCAACAAACAACGCTAGCTCTCGGTTTACTTACGTGCCCGACGAAATTGTTTGCTTACACAAATTGGTTTGTTCGAGCCACGGAGTTTGAAACGCTTAATTTCATTTACGCGAGAACCGTTGCGCGCGGATAACGGTCACGGTAACTCTTCGCGGGCTCAACGTTTCGTCCGGAGAATCGGGAATCTGAGTTTCTAATTTTACACGTTCAGTCGAGAATTTTGACATCGAGATATTACATTTTTTTAACTGTTCGCCTCGAGTCTGAGGCGCAACTTTGCATAAATACGCGCGACGTTAAAGCATTTCGCGCGGTAAACGAGTTTTCGCGAACCCTGAGAGGAGCGTCGAATCAGATGAATTGTTTACGATAGTCGCCGGGTGATTTCGTTTATTTTCTTTATTTATTTGACTCGGTAATGTCGACGTCTCGTTACATCCTCCCGTCCCCCCCTTTTGGCTCGCGTTCCAACGCCAGGAATTATACGCACACGTATAATAAATGTGTACGGGGCGCGGAGAGGCAAACTGAAACCGGTCATTTGTAAATCGACTCCCGTTTGTCGACTGTTTATGCAGTGGACAAACAGGCAGACAGGCGGACATTCTGTCCACCCTTAACTCACCAACCCCTGAACACCCTCAGGCAACAACCCCTTAGCGCTAATGGCTTTCCATGCAGGATCGTCTGACTCGTGTTTCGCGCGATCCCCTAGAAATTCGTGTTCGATGAACCTGCGGTCAAAATATCTGTTCTACCTGCCGACCCTCGTGCCGCGAACGTTAACAACTTCGAACGTATTAATAGATTCGGCTACGATCATTAATAAAAGCAATTATCGCCGTCGGCGTAGTAATTTCGCGGACGTGAGAAACGTCCGGCGTGGCGGCAAATAACGTAGCGAGAAATGGAAATCAGTCGCGCTTCCTTTCGATTCCATCGAAACGGCGTCGCGTCGCGTCGCGTCGGTTCGATTTACGACGCGCGGCCATCGTAATGCGCGCGTGATTGTTATTACGGTTGTTTTTGTCAAATAAAACACATACGAGCCAACGTCGGAGAGCTCTGAAACGGAATAATGCGGGGAAAAACATTCGCTCCATTACCGCGTCGTGTCGCCCCGAGGCGGCGAATTAAAAATACAATGTAAAATCGTGTTTTAATTTTAATATCTGAAATTTGATAAATCTCAATACCCCGGCTGTGATTAAAAAATAATTAAAAACAATTCAAGATACAACGTCAATGGCGTTTGGATATTTGAAATTTAATAATCCCCTATACTCTAATAACGATACAAAACAAACGAGCAGTCCCGTTACCACGATAAACGCATCGCGCGCCACATCTCTCGTTTCGAATAATATTTCAGATAAAATATCAGCGCTCGATTCGCGCGTGGAAAAATAAAGTCCCGAAGCGGGGGGTTGACTCGTTCGCCAGGATAAATCGGCGAGAGTTCGGTCAAATTTGACGCTTCGTTCACGTGGCATCCCGCGTCGAGGAACATTACACCCCCGGCGTTTAAACCTTTTAATTCCGACTCGCGCCGGTGAGCTACCCTGAAAACGAGTAAATTTCGCGGAGGGAACGATCATAAAACGCCGTCACGCACGCACTCGCCGAACGGAGCGTTTACGTTCGGGGAGGAGGTAGCGAAAATTGGAATAAAGTCTCCAGTCAATTTTCGCCCTGCTCCGAGGAACAGAGATGCCGGTGCGTAGAGAGAAAACGAGAAGGGCAGAGAGGTTCTACCAGTCTGATCCCGGTAGGAAAGGTCGACCTGTCTTTCCCGCGGGGACTATCCAGGCGTCCCTGGCCCCCCCCCATCCCTACGATCTGCTTTTCCTCGCATCTCATTCACGATTCTAGCTTCCTCGAGAGGATCGTGACGAGCGTCGATCCTCGTTGCAGCGATTTCCAAGCGCCTCTTCGACCGAATAACGAAAGCAAGCGTGGAAACGGAGTTGCCCTAGCTCACGGGGAACTATTTCCTTTTTTTCCCCCCCTATCGATTCCTCCCCTTGGTAAAGGGATTAGCTCGCGTCTCCCGCGCGAGACGAGGCAGCACAACTCCTATCTTCCCTCGCCCTTTCTCTTTCTCTCTCTTCAATTATACGCCGTTTACATTCGAATGGTTAACATCGTGGAGTAGACTCGTTTGGGATAAACACCTTTGGACATAGACAAACTGTTATTTTGTTCGAATATAGGTACCAATGGTTTATTTGAGTATCTTCGTCGCGGATGTTTTGACCCTTGGAAAATATCGACCAAATTTAACGTATGGTACTCGACAAATTAACGGTATTTGAGATTTGTTAACTTTATATGATAAAAAGTTTTCAAGCACTCTGTCTAGGTTCGTATTAAAGCGCACAGCTTCTATTTTCGCCTACCGTGTGTATTTTTTCCCTAAGAATTCTTCCGCGATGCGAATATTAAGGAGTCATCGCACGCGCAAGGATATATCGCCGTTAGCACTTTCTGAGAGTGTTGATAATGAGAAAGAAAGGTGTTAACAACGATACAGCGTTGTTCGGTACTGCGAGGGTTAGCGTGGAAGCGAATCGATATCGTTGACGCTAATTCCAGGGTACGGGAGAGGGGGGAGGGGAGGGGCACGCGTTTTCGATTTCACGACGTCCGTCGGAGCTTTGCGCTCTGCCCACTCTTCTCGCAAATACAACGAGCGCGTATCTGGCGTTACAGAGTATCCGTAAGTGGTGTAAAACGAAGCTACGAAATGGAATACTCGTTAACGCACGGTTATACCGAACGGTTAATACTCCGGGGGAGGGCGCGCGTTCTCGTGTCGTACACCGTTTAATTCGCTCGAATTGCGTGTATTACGAGTGTACTCTCGATCCTGTCGAGCGAACTTATCGTACCGCGTGCAACGTATCGATAAATAGATCATTGCGGGAATATTTACCCTTTCGGAACTCTTTCCAATTCCAGTCGGTCAACGAAATTTATTTCGCTCGGCCGTAATTACCTTCGCGTGGATTTCAAATTAAAATCTGCTAGTTAATGCAAACGTCAGTACGCCGCATGCAAATTAATCGCGTAATTGCTAATTCTCTTGATTTCGTTAATCCCCGCCCCCCGGGCGCGTATCATTTTTAGATGGAATATTATCGATTGATTATCGATCGTGCCCGATTAAACGCTTTCGACGTACTCGTACCAGCTTCACTCGTCGTCGCGAATATCGGTCGCGCGAAATTCGCAAATATTTTCACTACCGATGGCCCTGTAAGGGCCAACGAACTCGACGCGCTTCGACATCTGCATGCACAGGAGCGAGCTGACTGTAACGAGATTTTTGCACGTGTACGCGTACTTTGAACGACACCGCCGACCGTGTATCCGCGACTTCCGATTCATGAATCATGTATCGTCGATCATTTCCTGTCATCCCGCGACGACGAACTTATCTGCGCGTACGTACGCGTATTCACGGATTTCTTAGCCCCCCGCCCCACTCCTTTCTCCTCGTCGTTCTTTTCCATTCGCCGCGAACCTCGCTATTCTTCTCCGAGAAACCAGAGGCAATTCGGTTACTAGCCACTTCCGGTCCCGTCTTTCGTCGCTCCCGCAGCTTCCTGTCGCGACGGATTTACGGCGGAAGGTCGAGCTCGTTTCGAATCGCCGAAAGTCGAAGGGCGGAGGTTTTCGAACGAATAGTTGCGTCGGGACGATGGAACAGTTTCTTTTTTTTTTGTTCTGCCCTTCGTTCCTTGGACATCGCGTACCAGTCGCGAAAGGGAGGACGGAGAAAGCATCCCGAGGGAAGGAGGGTATCTTGGCAAGGAATTATCGCGAGCGTGGCCGACTAATCCACCGTAACCACTCGCTCTTTATTTTCCCCAATTACTAAGCTACATTATACTCTCGATTTTCTATCTCGATATATACCAGCGCAGAGCTAGCGAACGTGTCAATTTGATTCGGACAAATATTAATTAACAACGCAACCATCGCGCGAAACCTCGTTCGACGGGACCGCGTCTTTTTCCTCGGTTTTTTTTATTTTTTATTTTCAATCCGATAGAATTCGACCCATCGAGGTCGACGGTGTGTTTAATCGATAGAAGACAGATATACGCGCGCGCGCGTGTACGTTCCTGATTTTCATTTCGCCCCGGTGAAATCTCTCGCGAAATGTTGTCGCTGACAGATTGGGCGACCGTGCAGGTAGGTTCGCGTTATTTAACCGTCCGCCACGTGGACGCGGGGAGCAGTAAGGATTATAGGTCAGGCGGAGATAAATTCACGTTACGAGGCTCCGAAACCTTTTACTCCCACCCGAATCGCTCACGCGAACCTAACGTGTTATTATTCTCGCCGCCGTAGTTTGAAAATAATGACCCGACGCGGAGGAAAAAAAAAAAAAACGGGAACCGCGTCGCGTTATAATTATTTCCGGCAATCGTCGTCGGCCATTTTATCCCGCACCCCCCCTCCCCTTCTCTTCTCCCGGGGGGTTACATTTCGCGCGACGCATCGAATTAAACGGCATAAAACACCTCGGCCGTCGGGTGACGCGGGGACCGACGCGTAAAACAAATCCAACTGCCGCCTTCTAATTACTGGTGTACAATTCATTTGCTTATTCAAAGTCGGGCCGGGACTTAATGGGCAGGGGCGAGGTCGCAGAAAACCGCGGTCGAGTTAACTAAGAGTGACGAGGTCTAATAAAAGCTCACAATGCCGCGAGTGCTAAGCCACCGGCAAGTTTAACCGAAATGCGTCCGCGTCGTGGATAATGTTCTTCGCGTCCAGGTGAGAATTAGCGCTTCCTCACGGCCGGACGTTTAATCGATAAAGTCAACCGGCATGACCGGAATGTCTTACAAATGCACTCGGCCCCTTTCGCATAATGAAATTTTCCTCACCTGTGCGCGGCACATTCCTCGAATCGGTAATCGATTCTTTTTGTTTTTTTTTTTCTCTCTCTCCATTGAAAGAAGGAAGGCTAATTACGCTGGCTATCAACGCTACCCACCCCTCCCGCCAGGTTAATGCCGTCGCAAATATTTGCATGCTCCTTGTTCATCGGTTTTTAATTTAGCCACGCTCGAACGCCGGGATGCTAATTAAGCCGCCTTACGAGCTACCTGGACACGGAGTTTAATGGAGACAGGGTAAACAACGTTATGAAAATATCCGTGCTCGCGTGACGTCGAAATGGATTCTTCTCGAAGGTGCCCCACGGTTCTTTTTCACGGGCAATAAATTGTTTTAATGGTAACTGCGGTTAAAGCCCCGGGAAGGAGAAAAGTTTGTTCCGAACGAATTTGACAGGAAAATCGTGAGAGCCGTTTTTAGGATACTCCGGGACTTTGCGTTTCTCTACAAATATCTCGCCGCAAGTTTTATCGCGAAGTATTAGAAAGAAAATCTGGTTCAAACGGGGCAGAGGGGAAAAGTTCTTTTTTTTTTTTCCCCCGCCGCACCCGTGGTACGAGCCTCGCGTCTCGTGTAAACATTTCTCGCGGAGTTCGTAGGAACTAATTAAAAAGTAAATCTAGCCGCGCCGGGTATTTCCGAGTTTTTCCGCGTATGTTCTTCCTCTCTCGCGGGGAAACGTCGCGGCGGACGACGCTTCCGCGTTACTTTCGTAAGCGTGGTTAATGTATCGCGCGCGTTAATTTATTCGGGGAGGGAGATTGCGTAAAGGACGCGTATCCTAGGAATCCTTGTCCCGCTGCGAACATTTAATTTCCAGCCAACCTTAATTTCCTTCCTACGCGCTGACCGTCGTTCGCGTAGGGGAGGGGCGTCGAGGAAAAAAGAACGGAGAGAAAAAATCGAGGTCACGGATCGTAGATAGAGGAAAGAATAATCGTGACGCGCAATCGGACCGACGCTCTCAACATCGACTCTCTCTCTCTCTTTAATGAGAGCAGCAGTAGCGTTACGCTAACCAAAAAAAAAAAAAAAAAAAAAAAAATGAAACTCCGACGATCGCGAACCCTACGGCACATTAACGGGACACGCACCATCGCGGTTTTATAGCGAGAAGCGAGGAGTGCAGTACAACGAGCAACTGTATAGTTCCATCGCAACGAAATGCGATTAAGAGAACGGGAGGTATCACTACGGTGCAACTTTACGAGGATGTAAACGTGGGAGCGGCGGTAAATGGAAGAAATGATTAATTCACGAAGCCTCTCGGGAATCCACCTACGGGTAGAAAATAATTTGAATTTAATTTAACGACGCGCTCGAGCTGATGAGAGAACTCGCTCTAGGTACCGCTCTATTTTCCTACCCCTCCCCAACGTCACCCGCGAAACGGCTCTACGTATACGGGTCTACCTATATTTATATATGACCCGGGGAAAAACTTGTATACCGCGGTCGAGTTAACGCGTGCCTCGAGTGCCGCGAGAGACACACGCGCGCGGCTGTTAACGCGGATAGTTGGCGGAATTTTTACGTTACTCCCGGAGTTACGGTGAAAAACTGGGAGAACAACGATGGTCGGTCGAATTATCGTGTAACGCGAGATACCGCGGCCAACGGAGGGGTAAAAATCAAAGGACCGTGAAGCGAGAAGGGACGGAAGGATTTCGGGGGTTTATTCTCCTTTCCGTTACGTGTCCCGACCGTATTCGGGGGCGTTTCCGGTCAGTTGGCGCAGGACGATACGCCACGACAGAATCCCTCGGGATACCAGAAGCGACGAACCGAAAACCAAGGCCTTCACCCCTACCTTCCATTCCCGCGTTTTCCCTGTTTCCCTACCGACGGCGCAGCGGCGTCGCATCCCTGCCTACCGTGCGTACACACGCACGTTCGTACGAGGTCTAAACAGAAAGCTTTCAGTCAAAGCTCTCTCGCCGTGGACTTTGACTTTTTGAGGAAAACCTTTAAGCGTTAAGTGAGCGCGAATTGCGGTGAACTTTAAAGAACGCACGCGCTCTTTGTGGCCTTCAAACGTACCTTCCCTACCCCCAACCCCTCCGCCCCCAAAAGGGTGGTTTAACTCCCTTCTGGGATATTAACCGCGCGCGAGTATTTTTGAGGCGAGCAAAGGAATTTTTCTATCGTCGTAAGTTCCGTCGAGCAGACAAACGTATTCCCGGTGGCATAATTTGTTGCTTTTAAGTCGCTTCGTGGCGCTGTGTAATTAAAATTGAAGCGACCGATTTAGTAACCGCGTGGTTTGTTATTGCGGCTTTTAAAACTCAACGCCCCGTTTCCGCTCGCCGCACGTTTCCCTCTTCGGGCGCGCGGAAAAACTTTTCCGGCTTTTATTATTCTTATTATTTCAACGCGAAACAACGAACGCTCCCGTTCGAAGCGTCGCGCGTCGCTCGGCGCTCTTAACTTTTCATACGCAACGAACAACGGAGGGAACGTTGGTTATTAATAACTTCCGCACCGATCCACGTAAGTTTTCAGCCTCTTCTCGAAACTCTCGCGCTCGCTGTTCAATTGGACACGAGCCAAGGATTTTACAACTGAAATTTCCAAGCACGCGCAACGATCTTTGATAGCGGTTAACCGACGATCCACAGCGAGTAACTGTCGGGTTAACGTTTCCCACGAGTTTTCCTCGGGGAGGGAGAAAAGCAACGTCGCCGACGGACCAGCCTCGCGTTACGCGTAATCCGACGAGAGCCTTCATTAATCTCCGTCCGAGTCCTTCGGAAAAGATACTTCTTCCCCCCCCCCCCCCGGGGACTCGATAGCGTCCGAGCGTACGCGCGGATCGGCATCAATTTTCAGTCGACGGAAGCTAATTAATTGTATCGTAATCACTGTCATCGTTATCGACGATACCACGGACCGTGCGGTTTCCCTCTATCTTTCTCTAATCGTCCGGCTATAGTATCACCGAGGCTATCACCGTATTCTTTTCCCGTCGCTAAGAAGCTACATCGTTAACCGGGTTCTTCTCATTAAACAACGTCATCTAGGAGAAAGGGTATTATCGGGGAAAGAATTGCGAGGAGCTGTATCGCGATAACGATAATTAGGTAGAGGAGGGGGACGTCGAGACGAGTAGCCTACAGGAAAGAAATCTATTATTTTACATAGTAGCGTTTGAGCTCAGTTTGAGGCCTGGACGCGGTTGTGTAGTCATGTTTCTGAGTTTTTACGAGAAGGGTATCGAAGACTTGGAAGAACGTTGGGGTACAGTTGTAATGAGTGAAGGAAATTACATTTCATAATATTCTGTAACAAAAATTAAGAGAAAATACAATTTCATGTTGTACCCCCAATGCAGGGATCGGCAATTAATTTCGACGGGGGTCCGGATGATTTGAAAAAAAAATATCAAGGGACAGGAAAAAACTACGTATTAATTGTGGCTATTATTATTATAAACGGCGATAAATAATGGATGCCACGGTAATCAGCAAATACATCCAAAACATAGGTCAAATATCAATTACGTGCAGATTGTTTTCAAGTTATTTTGGGTACACACAGACAAATAACGAAAAAAAAGCATTAATGTAAAATATTTTTGATGGTCCATTTATTTACCCTCCGCGGTCGGCATCCGCGGCCGGCCATTGCCGACCCCTGCCCGAATGCGTCGTTGGTGCGCAAGAATAATGACACAACTAAAAAATGACCATTTTCGAGGTTATCGTGAAAATGTATAGCAACATCAGCATATTTTATACGGAAGAACGACATATTGCTACTTCTAAAGCGGTCGTGTTGTTCTCCCTTACATCAAACCGATGGAAACAAGGAAACTTTTAAATGCCAATCCTGGACAATCTATTGTTTTGGGGTCGTATCACTATTCTCGCGCACCAACGATGTGAATTCGTTTCGACGTCGCGTTGCTTTGATTAAAAAAACAAAACAAATCGTAATCCCCCCCGATCGAGCAGAGATCCGGACGATTGATACTAATCGGGGGGACACGTTTAAGTAGAAATCGATATTCCACGCTTACGTAACGTTACAGCGCTTTGGTCGAATGTGTACTAATACAGGTGTAATTGACGTTACCGGATATTGCACCGATATCAAAGCGCGTACGTTATTGTATATCTCCTGCGTGGCTCTGGCGACGCCATAACCCACGCGCCGTAATAGTATTATTATCCTTGCGCTGATTAACATTAGATACCGCGGCAATTATACGCGGCGCGTGAATTAGATGGATGATCCACTTAATTTGTCAAACATTCCATTACTCGGGAAACGTCGCGCAATAACCGCCGCGAATGGGAGTAAACACGATTGTACTCCGTGGAAGCTCGATTAAGCAGCGCGTTATTCATGGTTTGGGATATTAATTTGCGATGCCGCGGGATTAACGTTTGATTCGTATACCACTCGATCCGACGACGCGGAAACGGTGTTACTTAACGGTTCAGGTTGAATCGGCCAACTCCGTCCGGCTAAGTATCACCTGAAATTGCCGTGGTAACTGCCGAGCGGCGTTACTTCAATCTGCATAACAATTGGGCAAACCTCGACGCGGGATGGATGTCGGGGGGTGGGGGGAGAGAATAAATTATTTACCCTTGATTCTCGCATACCAGCGCGGAACGCCGATGAAAATTTATGACGACAGCTCGCAGATAGAAGGGTTGGGATACAAAAAAAAAAGACATCATGACGCGCGTAAGCGAGTACAATGTGTGGGATAAACGCGGATTCGCTGGAGAACGAACGAACGAACTTGGTGGATGAAAAATAGTTGAAGCGTTAACGATCCAGATGCTAGATTTATCCGTTCGCGCGAATGTGCGTCGAGACGCGTTGAAAATTATTTCGATTGTCCGTAGTCTGTTCGATTGTACTCGCACCGATAACTTGGGAGATATCGCGTGAGTAATACTCTCGGGGGTGAGTAAATGTAAATTGAATTGGGTGAGAGAGAAATATCGTTTAGAAGGATTCGCTTTTGGGAATGTAGATCGAAGGATTTAGACTTGTCGGAAAATTTATTTTTCATTTTCATGGACAAACGTCGGAGACTGCAACATCGAACGAAGCTGTGCTACCATTAGGTTCTCTCGATATTAATCGAGACAGGCAAATTACAGACAGTTGAGTTTTCTCGCTCGAGCGTACAATTTCGGGAACAAAGGAATCGAGTAACTAAACGATAAACGTTCGCGTTTGGAAGATACGTATCTTTCAAAGGCCCCCTTCAAAGACAAAAGAAGAAACTCACTCGGTGGCGAAGGTATGTGTGTATATACATCCAAAGCATTTTTAACTCTCGAAAGCAGCAGTGAGGATACCGTTCGCGCGGAATAATAACAACAAAACGCGAAGAGAGAGACGTGGTGGAAAGCGGATATATATAATACGGACGTATGGAGATGCGGAGGAAAAGGTGGAAGGAACGGGGTAAGCGGGAGAATGAAGAACGGGAACGAGGGAGGAAGAGAAATTCCCAGCGCAGCGGGGATTTCGAAACGGGTTTTGTTTGTCGATTGTCAATTCTGGAAGAGTGATTTATGGGGGTCTCTGCTTCCTGTTGCATCTCCTCCCGCCAATACCCGCGTCTCCTCGTTTTTCTCCAGCTCTCATCTTCCGATCCTTGGGCGCAAAATCGAAATTCTTTGCCTACCTTCCATTGTTCGTCCCTTCATTCCCAAACCATTCGTCTCTCTATCCGCCTATCTTCCCCCCTCCCCGCCTCTTGGCGTTCGGAAATTCCATCTCCACGAATCGTCCTCGATCTAATCAGGAGGATTCTCGTTGAAACGCGAGTGCGGCCAACTCGCGATTCTCCGTTAGCGCTCAATGACCCTTACGCTGCCGTCCGTCCCACGGTACGTTCCCCCCACACGACGCACGCTTTATAACCGAAACGCCAAAGCGGTATACCCAAATGAGTGTGTATGCCAACCTACGCGGTTGAGTACCCGACGTCTAATCTCCGTTCGCGGGAGAGGAAAAATTAACGGTGCTCGGGGAATGTCGAAAATTCGAGGATTCGTTTAGAGTTCTCCACCTACGCGGTTAGCTCGCGATAATCCGTGACAGACGAAACGCTCGTTATTAATCAACGGCATACTTTCCGTATTTAATTCCCGAGAGAAAGCGTTCGCGGAGGAACGTAATCCTTGAAGCGCGATTACAAATCCTATCTCGGAGCAACCGCGAGCTTCCCGATGCTCTGTACTTTGATATTAATGACGCGCAATCGAACGCGGTAAGACATCGAAGAGATTTAGAGGCAAGAAGGGAGAGGGTTGAGTTTGCTCGGGTCGGTAGCGAAAGGTAGGCAAAAAAGGGCTCGTTTTATCGTCGGCGAGCATCCAACCCGCGGCTACGCTTTCAGGAACGACGGGGTCAAAGAGCAAGGAAGGATGGTGGCTCGGTTCGTTTTTTTTTGTCGCCCTAACCCATTCGCCCCTGAACCGTCGCGACGGTAGTTTCTTATCCCGGCAAGAGTGATAGGGGGTGGGGTGGTACGTTCCTTCGCCCCATACGCTCGGAAGTTCGTTGTTTCAGGTGCACCCAGGGACGCGAATAGATATTTTGAAATTGTCTTCCAGACATCGGAGGAAGATTGATGGTAGTTTGATAGAACCCCGTCGGGTTTAAAGTAACTCGCTGGCAATCGAGAGTTCCTGTGAGATGGGAGTACGATCTAACGGGTGACTCGTTTCGATTCGACACAAACGGCGAGGTGAGTTCGCGATTTCGGTTTCCAACCGACGGAGCGACGCGAAACGTACATATCGCGGACGCGACGCTGCGTCACTTCGATCGAGGATACGCAGCGTCATTTCTGCGAGAGATAGAAAAATTCGGTTCGTCTACTAGTCTTCGCGTGGAATCGGCTGGTTTACAAATCGTTTCTCCCGTCTCTGCGTGGTTTTTTCCCGTTCCTTACGTTCCAGACTGGAACGGTAAGAGAGATCGATTCATTAATCTTCGAGGGAGGGGGCACTAGTATTTGCCATTTGAAAATTTTTATGGATTAACCCAGGACCGCGTGGGGGGAGGGGGGGGGGCAGAAAGAATCGTCGGATAGAGAATGGCGGACTCCGTTAGACTCCATTAATGAAAAGTACTCGTAGAAATTACACCATTTATCTCCAGACCGCTGGACGTATCGGAATCTTGCGGATGAAAATCCATGGGAACGAGGACGATGGTTCGAAGCGACCAACGACTATTCGAGGTACCCCGACGAAGAAAATATATTGCCTCGAATCAAAGTAGAAAATCCCGTGACACGTCGGTTCAAATGCGACGGGGTCTCGTCGGACCCCAATCGTGAATTCTCGGTTTAAGCGGACTCGCTCCATCGGGGATCCGAGAAATCTGTCGGTACGATAAGCGCGCCGATAGCGCTACTTCTCGTAACGAGTCGTGGAAATAGCAATAATTTGATCGGCGACTTCGAGAAGGGTGGAAAGATAAATGAAAGAAACGGTCGGTTCGCCGGGCTCTTTCTGCCGGGTAGTTGGCTCCAACCCCTAGGATGACTCTGCACTTAATACCTTTAATATCGGGTTTTATTAAAACCTCATGCCGTGGATGCTGGCGAATTGGGGAAGGGGGGCATGACGGGGGGAGCCGACGAAAGAGCACGAGTTTAATAAAAGCGAAACAAGCGAGCCCAGCTAGCGAGCCAGCCGACGGGGAGAATATTTGCCAAAGAAATAATTACGAGCGACGACCCCCCCTTGCGCGTCTTATGATCCTCGAGGTTTGCTTACCGATTCCGCTGGGTTCGCGTACACGCACGTTTACCGATGCACGACGCGCGTATCGATCGCGAGAATTCGCGTGAGCGGGATTTAATCTGCATTTCGGCGCACGATTCGAGCATGGTAATTTCCGTGGAGCCTCTCTCACTCGAAGCACGAGGAGTTGGGAAACGATACACGAATATTCCGCGTAACGGTATTTAGACACGCGACAAATCGGTAAACTCGGGAGCTGAGAAAAGTTTCTTGATTCGCCCCCTTCGTTTTATTCGGTTTCTTCTTTACGGAGAAACCGGCGTCAAGGTGGCGAGAACCAGGTAATACTTTCCCCGGGACACACGTACGCGCGAGATTGATATATATATTTGTATTCGAGCGTATGCACTGGAAAAGGTAGCACGAAGGTCGGCGGACGATCGTAAATCAGAACTCGAGAGGGAGGTTTGAGAAATCTCTGAAAGGGCGTGGGTCAGCCGAGCCTGAAATTCCCTTTGAGTTTTCTCGGGAGGCGGTCGAAGTGTCGTTGCGGTTCGACGTAAAAAGGCTACGTGAAAGAGGTCGAAAGTAAAAAACGCGTAGCGATCCTATCGACTTATCTCCGAAACGTCGTGACTCTTAGATTCCGGTGCGAGATTGATTTTGATCTTAAACGTCTCGGTGCGACGCCGTGAAATATTTTTTTAACGCCTGCAACATTCGCGCTTGAGCGTTTTATTATTTTCAGTTTATCGTTCGCAGTTGGCGAGATTATTCGGCGAATTGGCACGATTACTTCTGTCAGTTCGATTTCGATAACACCGAACGACATTACCGACAGTTCAATTTGACTCGTCCGTCGGCCAAACGGGATATTCGATTGAAGATTTATACAACGTCGCAATTATCGCGCGTTAACAATGCTTCCCACTTCGGCCGAGTCAACGCAACCAATTACAAGGCGCGACCGAGACGGTGCCCTCTAAGCGTTTACTCTCAAGGGTTGCTATTTTGATGGAGCACTTAATCGAAATTGAGGGGGATGTACTTTGGTATGTATCCATTAGGAAGGACCGGCGTGCAGGGTTGCCGCCTCCGCCCAGCATCCGTCACCGGGGAATTATATACATCCAATAATTCAAAATCATGCCTAACGCGACTAAGGTATGGTTTAGCAGCTACGAACGTGTCTCGGCGTAACCGCAAGGCCAACTCGACAAAACTAATTTAAAGTTGCGATCCGAGCGGTGCGCGCCGAATGCGCGACCGGGCTTTCCCGATTTTCGGAGTTCTGTAACGTAGGGATATTGGGTCGCTGAATAGGATGTCGATGTAAACACAGGGGGTGATAAAGAGTTGATTAAATAAAATTCAATTCCGACGACACGCTCGAGACGACTTCTTTCGGTTCTACTTTTTTGCGACTGACCCTCGGTTCTTTCCCCAGCGTTTTTATAATGCCTTACAATAGACCGTTCGCTCATTCGCGGTGTTTTGTCTTTCCTGTGTCCGCTCCGTTATCGCTATTTGGCATTATTAGCGTTCACTAATTAGAAACCTAATTAGAAACCTACTCATTCTACAATATATCCCACGATAATAGATGTGGTAGGTCAAACGATAAGCATAAATGCGAAAAATGTCTCGAAATAATATAATGTAAATAGTCGAGAAAGAAGGAGAGAAAAAACGGACACCTGTCAAGCAATCCGTTAGTCAGTTATCGGGCGTTAAACGAACAGCGAGTAGTCGATTATCGTACAAACGCATTTTTAAATAAAGCCATCATCATCATCATTGTCGCCATACCTTTATGAAAACTCCTATAGTTCGGTTAATCGAGATTTCCCATTCCTTAAAAACGAAAATTTGTTTTGAAATTATAGAGTTTCTCTAAAAGTTGATACCGTTCGGAAGCTTTTTGATAATTCCACCCCGATACGTCAAGCGACGAAGATTTTTCCGGCGAAGCGATATCGGAAAGGATGTTGTCGGGTATCGCGAAGATCGAAACCGGAAATAACGCGTCAGAGCCGCGAAGGAGTTTTAAGATTCGATTTGACGCGTAAGGGGTTGCTATAATTAGCTCGCGCTAAGAATATGTCACGATGTAATCGCGTAACAAACTCAACGGAACTAATTTAAAGTTATAATCGAGGCATTGCGCATAGAACGCCCGCGCACCGGGGGTTGCGATTTTGATGGTTCGCTTAATCGAAATTCAGGGGATGCGCTTTGGTATGCATCCATTAGGACGGACGATTCAGACGGCTCGGTGACGTGCAATTTCGATCGCGGCTCCTTAATTAATCGTACGGCATTAAAAATATAACGGCACGGCTATTATGTTCGATACGTCGATACAGACTTCGCAGACCCGGTTTAATTAAATTTTCATCCAAGTTTAACGAAAGACATCTTAATTGCCATCGACGAGATAGATTGCGAGACACAGTTTTTCTCGATGGTCGTTCGAGTCTTAAGTTACTTTCCATTAACGGATCTGTATCTCCCCCCCGACGTCGGGCGTACGTTGCCCGCGAGAAATTTCGATACTCTCTCAACCAGATCTTGATAACGTTCGCCCCCACGCGTTTCCGACAATTAGGGTAACGATCTCGTACGCGACTATCGGCTCGAGTAGCGAACCTCAGTACCGAGATAGAAGACCGATCGTCGTGATCGATTTGCGCTACGCCGCCGAAATTAGTTTGACGCGCGTCGACGTAAACGTTAACGCGAAAGTCGACGTCTAGTCGATGGATATAATGGATGAGAGCTCCCTCTCTTCGCCGCGGCGACAACACCGGTGAGGCGTTGGCGTCGATTCGCGATGCCGTCGACGGCGAGACAAGATGCGAAGGAACTCGAGTGCCTCGAGTTCCTCCTATCACGCGACGTCGTCGTCGTCAGTCATCGTCGGTAACGGACGGCGAAGATTTTCACGCTTGAAAGGTTGCCCGAAGTCTCGGTATTATACGTCATCAACGTCGGTACTACCCCCTCGATGCGGGGGGGGGGGGGAGGGGCCTCCACTTTCTTCGATAAACTCGGGGACAGGCCGACGGCCGTGCCGACGGCGTTGCGTCTCCGTTTTACCCCTCCGTTTCGAAACTGATAAGTTAGTTAAGAGACTCTGCCGCTCGGTGCCTAAGCCGAATCGTTAAGTTTGGATACGAGTTCCTATCCCCTCGATACTATTCCGATGATCCTCACTCGCGATCCCAGATCTCGTGGGTTTTCGATGATTTCGAGACAATTCGATTCGGAAATGATTCTCGGAAATTAATTATAATATTGTTACGAGCGGCATTGGCTCTCTTGCCTCCGGCACTACCGACGGGCTGTTGTCGGTTGCCAGGTGCCGGAGTTTATGTTATTCAATTTGTTTATTTAGAATTTGCGTTCGTGCTCCCGATACGAGTGGTTGTGTTTCTGTATAACAAATGTTCTTATTTCTAAATAATGCCGAATCGTCGTTCACGCTCGCGCCACGTTCGTAACAATGTAACACACCTCCGATTTACACGATTTTGCTTTAACATGGTTTTTAAAATAACGGATTTGAAAAAGAACTGGTAAAAATGGATATTTTGGCTGGGAACATATTTCTAGCCATTTTTTTTCAATAATTGAACTGGTAGTTACATTTTTTAAGGCTCTTATATTTCTTGTTTCTATTATGTAAAATAAATTACATATTTGTACCTTTATATATTTGTCATTTTATAATAAAAGGTATCTTATTTTTTCTTTACGTTGAAACAAATGACTGAATTATGAGAAATTTAGTGACACGATCTCGATTCACACGGTTTTCCGAGGGTACCTATCTTCGGTGTAAATCAGCGTAAAATAGGTGTACTCTCCTTGGGAGAATTTCGATCTCCCGTCACCGATAAATTCGGGTCGATTCGACGCGCGAGTTATCTCCAGGCGTTATCTCTCATCGATTCTAAGCTCGAATCCAATTCGTTTGATTTTGAAAATTGGAAGCACTCGCTTTAGATAGCGACCCGGTAGGGTTTACGATTCCGTCGCGCGTATAAATTCGTCGTCGGTGATACGTAGTTTCGAGTACGCTTTTGTTCCCGATGGCTGGGGGATAGAGAGGAAAAAGGGCCCGCCAAGTGCACAGACCGCGTCCAGTAATCTACACGACCCTTTTACCGTCCTCCGGGTCTTCCGGTGGTACGGAAGTTCGAAAGCAGCCATCCGATTCCCACGGATGTGGGACAAAGTCTTGTCTTGATCCACGGAACGGGAGAGCATTGCGCGACAAGTGGACGGAGAACGAATGAACGGAAACTGCTATCGATCGATGGAGGTTCGGGAAGACGTTAAAGTTCCTACCGTAATGAAATCCGCGGTGATTAAAGCGAAGAAGTAACGGAAGAAGCTGTTAAGTAGTATTGGACAGTTTCCCCTCGTACCCGGTAGTTTAGTTTCTTTCCCGGAGACACTGCGCTCGACGTTAACGGTTCGAAGAACTTTGCTCTCTTAACGGTTCCTCGCGAAAACGAAGTACATTCGTGTAGGGATATCGGGTTGATAATTAAGGATACGGACGTAAAGCGCATTAGAAAAAAAAAAAATAAAACAAGAATTTGTTCAAGAAGATTAAGAGGAACGTACACAACGCGATCGCTTACGCGACGAATATGATTCTCATATTTTGATACATACAGCGGTTATGGCGGTTGTCTTCGAGATCACCGTATCGAGGTACGCGTGAAATTAATAAATTCACACCTTCCCGGGTGCAGGACGCGCGAGATCGGTCGATAGCCCGCGTCGCGTTCGGGGGTCTCCGTTTGCCTACGGGTTTGATGTCCTTAGGGAACCCTCCTTTCGGCCGATTGGAGTGTACGCGGTTTCCGGTTGAACGCAGTCTCTTTGACGAGGTACTAACCGTCGACGATCCGTTCCCCGATTACGATAAGGATTAACGTAGTCCGAAATGCGGTGTTGGTCGCCACAGATCGATCGATTCGCGCGTGTCCCTCGAAAACTTACGGTCACGAATTTTAATATCGTTCATCAACCTCCACTCGTTCACTTTAGAATTTCTTTCGAATGCCTCTAGAGCAGTGGTTCCCAAACTGTGATACGTGTTCCACTCTTTGGATTTTTTATGTCTTCATGTTTGCAGCAGATCTAATATTATTAATTTATTATCATTTTTATACGCTATTATTAAATTAGTAAATTATTAGTAAATTATTAGCTATTAGTAAATTATTATTTATTATCATTTATATACGCTGTTATTGTTATCCTGAATCACGGAAAATTCGTGCACTTTTGTTCTTTCTTTGATAAACAAAACAGATACCTCAAGAACTTATATCGTAATTTTTTACTGTCTTGTTATTTTAATACAAATGCATTGAAATTTTGAACAGTTCTAATAAACATGAGTGGTACGCGAAAAAAAAAAGAATTTTGGGAACCTCTGCTTTAGAGAAACTGAAACTCCCACGCTCTCTCGAGAGAGCACGGAATGAAAATCGTACCGGCAAAGGGCACGAACTCGCATTAATCGGAACCCGGTGTAATCTCCGTGCGTCAAACGCCTCGATCCTAGAACATCAAGATTCTCTCCGTTCAACCCCTTCGCGGAAGTATCGTTTGAAGAGCGCGTTATCGACGTTTTCTTTTTTTTGTTTTTCCTAGGACGGATCGCGGGAGAGTCGAGGCTCGCGACGAAAATAAAAAGAGAAAGACAGTCCGACGGAATTGAGAGAGGTGCTCGCATGATTGCCCGGAATCCAGCGCAAATCCATGCTTCGTGGACGCCTAAGGCGCGTCGGGGATCAGGGGCATGTATAATTTAAGCTCCGTGTATCAATCGCCGAAGGGCGAGTACGGCTGGAGGAGCAATTCGCATGGCTGGAAGAGGAGGAGGTGGCGCGGCGTGGCGGCGATGGCGGCGGTGGGAAGGGGGTGACTGGCTGGAGTTGGAGGCCTAGGGGATGATTTCCCGATGGGGTTTTAGGAGGGGGGGGGGGGCGACGAGACGACGGGGCTGGTTAGGCTCGCGTGTATATCGATCCCTGCCGACCACCGCTGTGTCGGCCTGCTTTTGACCGGTTTGCGGTTTGGCCCGCCACCCTTTTTTGTTTTTGCGAGAGCTTTTATTTTGCCTCCGAGCATTGTCGCCGATTCGACGTTCGGTAAAGACCGCCGTCGTCGGTTTCTTACGACGGGCGACGGCGTCTGGATCGCGAGCGTCGAGCTTCGAGGGTTTCTTTGTCGCTCGCGCGGTTCCCTCGTTCGTGGCAGATTCGTCCCGTGACGATACACGCGTTGGAAATGACGTTTGTCCGACGCGTTTAACCCTACCTTAGGCGCACGGTTGACAGGTGTCAGCCAGTCTATTTTAAAATTAGATTACACTCGTGTAATGCAATTTACGCCTGCGTTATCACTCGTGTCTCCCGTTAAAGTAAGAAACGCTGTTAATTCCTACTTTCGATCAATAATCCGCGCGCCTAATAAATACATATTCTTCATGGGAGACCGTGGGATCGTACTTGGAAACTGTTACCTCGTCGCGTACATACATCGCTTCCGTTGTATTTGACAAATATCGGCTGTTGCTTTTCAAGATAATACCGTCACGATATTATCTGCGGCTAGCACTCGTTATTTACGCTCCCAGCACGCGGACCGTGCTAGTATTTATCCGCGCCCTTCCACCTGGAAAGCGTTCGTACCTACGACAAATCTCAAACTATGTATGTATATACCGGCAAACATATCGATCGCGCGCGTTCAAGTGGAAATCAACCTGCAGCTACGCCGGACGTTACGTTATGTCCGACCAGTTTGTGGTTTCGCCTCTTTTCACGGGCGAATACATTTAATGATTTGCCCGCGACTCGCCGTTTACCGATACCCTTCGAGCCCGAATTCGAATCGAACAATTTGTCGCGCCGAATTGCAAATTAATTTCATCCCTCCGGAAGGGACGTGGGCTGTATCGCGACTCGAATCGAACCCCACGCCTACAGTCGCCCTTTCCGCCCTTCGACTTTTATATTATCCATCGATTCTACACCTCGCGGTAGCCCCCCCTCCGCTCTTTATTATCGACGGAGACCAGAGACGCGAGGAATTAGCGGCCGACGCTTATTACCGGACACCGGGAGCAAACATCATTCCTCCCGGTGTCAGCGCGTTCCCACTTTTCTCTTTAATCCTGGCAAACTTTGGGGGAGGCGAGCCTATGTGTTTGTACGTACGTAGGTGTTGGCAGAGGATCGTGATATTACGCCGTCCCGAATCCCTATATCTTCCGGAAGAGCGCCTCTCCTGTGGTCCTCGGTGGCAATTTACCAATCGGCTTTATTAAATTTCGGTGCCTCCAATATGGCGGACTGGTGCCCGGGTAACTCAATCGCCTCCGCTTCTCGCTGCACTGGGGCTCCATAACCCCGGCATCTGGTACTGATCTCAAGCGGGAACGAGGAAAGCCGGGGGAAGATCGCGATGGTGCAAGGAAAACTTATTATACCTCGATCAACTACTCCATGAATAACATTAGGCCGTGTCGTTATAACCGTATGCGGCGCAAATCTCGCGGTATTTCGGCGAAATCGATATTTCGATGTTCCAAGGTGATTGCTTTCGTGCTTGCCGTGGATCAACGGGGGAAACGTGGAACGATAGAATTTGCTTTAACCATCACGCGAGTTACTTTTTCATTTGTCAGCACGCGTATGGATATACTTACAGGTTGTTTTTGAGATTATAATGAAACGACATCCAACAAATAATTATAAGTTCTTACTAAAAGAAACGTAAACATGGATTACATGTACTTAGATATTCATTTCAAGTTCAAGTACTGTATAACGATGTGAAGAAGGCACCTGAGGCGGTACAAAGGCAAAAGTTGCGAAAGTTTTACCGTCTATCCCCATCACCGACGTTCTTTCGCTACCCGACTTAATTAGCGTGCGCGACAGTTCGGCAAATGGCGAAAATGCGTGCAGCCGTCTGTACGATTGTGTTCGAGCGGGACACGCTGGAACTAATTACACCTCATTTTTTCCGGGTGCCTTACTTCCGTTGCACTGTCGTTGGCACCGAACACTCGTCCGTATCACACAACACACACCACGATATACCAATAGCCTAGTTAGGATTATGTGTTCTCAAATACGTTACTAAAACATTTGCAAGACGGTGTTTGTTACGCGCGAATGTTTCACGTCTGTACCAGGCCTTAGGATCACATTGAATATTTGTAGTAGCCACGAATATGTACGTGGCGCATGAGTGGGTTCAAGTGTACCGAGGAATATCGACATAATTGTTCAGCGTATTTGAGCCCGTGCGTTTCGCGATCGGCCACGTTAGAGAGAAAGAACTTGCCATTCGAAATTTCCCGCGAATAGCCAAAGAGCCTCGTGAATTCTATAGCAGCTTAACGAGGTAATTTCTACCATCGACCGTGAATGGTCTATCGCTGGCAACTACCGGGAAAGATATTACACGCGTATTCTCGCGTGAGACGGGGCAAAGCCACAAAATCGGTTAAAACCACGCTGACACGGTTGCGCGCAATATCACGTTCGATCGAAGAAGACACGTATAGCTTCGAACCCGAAACGCTATGGAAGAATCATCGGATAATCCGGAAATATGTCGGAGGGGCTTACGTCCCGCGTTCGCCGAATCAACGTGGATACGAGAAGCGTGGACGATAAATTGCAAACTCAACTCCGAACGTCTCTATATATAGGCGCATAATGATAAAACGGATTTTCCTCTCTCGATATCCAATATTCGATTGATTTCCCTAATTATCGAGCGTAAGTCGGCGGTAAGAATATTTCCTACTCGAAACGCGCCGTGGCGAGAATATTTCCGACCGAGAAACTAAAACGTTCGGCAATCGGAAACGCCTGGCGCGTGGCATTCCGCCATTAAGGACGTCACCGGAGGATGGCTCACGATCAGCTTCAAAGCCGCATCCGCGTTATTATTGCCGACGAACAATTCGCCTTCGCGGTAGGCACGGGGAAATCGGGATCGAATCTTCCGGACCAATCGCAATACCCATTAACGCGCTGGAACTCGGAGAGTATGGCGATGATCGCGGTGACGGCGGTCGTGTTGCGGTCGTCGACGACCAATCGCACCCTCCGTGTCGCCCCCCCCCCCCCGCAATTCGTGTCCACGGCGAAATCCGAGGGACAGCCGGACAGACGGATGCAGTCGAGCGGCAGTCAACTACGGGATACGTTGCCGGTGGAGAAATTTATTTCTCCGGGGATACTTTTCGTTCGAGCGAACGTTAACCGGGGAGGCAAGAGATACGTTTCGCGAGTTATCGAACTTTTGGATGACCGTGGTAGGGAGATAAATGTGGTACGCTTTCGTGGCGAGCGATTTTAAACGTAACGGGGGTTTACGGTTAATGTCAGGCGTGTACGTTAATTATTTATCGGCGTCGGGAGTGGAGGTGTGGGGTGGCATAAGTCGTCGTTTGTGGAGCGTTGGTAGTATCGGTCATCGGTTTGGGAGCGTCGGTAGTATCGGCCATTAGATATAAAGCGACGGTAGTATAGGTCGATTATTGGCGCGTGTCAGTGATACAAATCGTTATTCCGAAACGTCGGTAGTACACGGGTCGTCAATTTTATCGTCGTATCCTCGTGAGATGCGCTCTTCCGTCCGTGCGTTACGTTCGTTGTTATTATCGAAGATGGAACGCTGCGTTGTTTCAATGTCAGGACGCGCGGATAATTACAAATTCCCGTGTAGAAATAATTCGACCGTAGATTATTAAATCCGATCGCGAAAGTAAAATCGTACGCGAATATCCAGACGAAAGAAACGTGGGTAGAGCGTAACGAAACATCGCGATGGATTATTAGTTCGCGGACCACCCCTCCCGGATTTTTTTCTCCGTTCGGGGCCGTAACAGGTTCGGTGCGAGGGTGGCAGGCTGCGCGAAATATCAACCGGTCCGTTCGTACCTGAATACACGCGTCAAATACACATCCGTTTCGAGATACGCGCGTCATCCCTCCGTCGAATACTATTTCTGACTGCGTACCCCGCTAACACCGCTTTCGTCGGCCGTGCACCCTTTTACCCCATTACGGTCTATTGGTTTTTTTTTTGCGAGATACGTCGGAAGCATCGCCTTCCGTCGATATTCGAGTCCCGCGTACGGCGAAATGTTCGATGTATCGAGCGACGCGGCAAGCGAGAAGATCAAAAGATCTCGTTTCGATGCATCGTTCGATTCTTCTCTTTTTTCCCCCCCTTTTCCTTCTCCCGTTCTTTGAACGTCAATGGTCCCGTCGAGCTGAGAAATCCTGTGTGTCAAAGTCACTCGCGCGTCATTCGCAAATTTGATTCGCGCAATGGAGAGCGGCCGGGAATCTTGCTTAGACGATAATGGAACCTGAATTCGCGGCAACGGTAGGGCGCGACTAACGAATAAAGCGCGAACAATGCCGAATAATCGACGAGGGAACTCTTTTCCGGAGGACAATTATAGAGTTCGATGACGGAGAGAAGAATGAATCGAAATATCGGGAAGAATCGGGTTACCGGAGATTCTTTCCTATAAAATATTTATCTGGATTTATGAGCCGAGAATACCACGACAGAGATTCAGCGATATCGCAAATTCGACGCGTTAAAAGCTACGAGTGGAAATGTTTTTTTTTTCTTTTTTAACCACGATGGCACTGAAGTGTAGGGTGAAACGAAGCATCCATCTTAAGGGCGGTAAAAACAAGTTGGCTAGCGAGCTATCGTCACCGAGATTTCCTCGCGAAGAACGCTCGACGCTCCAAAAGTATATAGCTCGCCTCAAAAGTGTACTCTAGCCGCATTTAGAGATAAAACAGAAAACAAGATCCTTCAAAATACGCAGCGTGGCAAAAAAGCAAAAAAAAGGAGGAAGGAAAACCGCGGAAAGTAGATTTAACGAGATGTCTCGGGCCTAGTCGCAATAACTTCCGCAAAAATTGTTTAAATCACCCCCCTTTCGCGTGACGTCCTAAAGGAACGGCAAGATAAGAACGTGGCGAGTAGTATTTGAATAAAGCTGTCAAAGGTATTTCCCGGGATAAAAATTTCAAAGACCTTTTTCAAGCCCGCGCATCTCAGGAGACCTTTTGAAACGTTCTGTACTCTAACTATCCACGAGCCGAGTATCGCATCGTTCCGTCAGTCGAGTGCCGGCACTTCAACTCTTCAGCCGTGCCGAGGCGTGGGCTTAAAGCACCATCCAAAGAAAATATTAGGGTCTCCTGTCACCCCCGTATGAGCTCTCGAGCATCCCGGGGTCGCCTTAAGCATCGGTGTCGCGAGCATTTACATGCCCCTCCCCCCCCCTCTCGTTCTGTCTTTTAAAGCTGACGGCGTATAACTTTGCGATCCGCCAGATTCCCTCCGCGGCGAATTTACGTAAAGAAACTATAATTGAATCCCTCGGGACGTCGTGCCCGAGACAAGAAAACTCAGCAGGGGGGTGAGGAGGGGGCGGGGTAGAGAACTTAAGTCGTTCCTTACTGGCCGACGTCTCTAGAAATTCGCGTTCCCTCGCGGTTGCAATTCCTAATCGTATTTGAGGTCTTTCCCGTGCATTTCCGGACAAAAGTCAAAAATTCTCTCGACAAACGCTAGTACCGAGGGCTTCTCGATCCCCTCGCATCGATCGCAGCGAGGTACGTGCATCGCGTCACCGAATCGCAACGACGATTCTCATCGCGTAAAGTCATCGCATCCATCGTTCCGGACAACTCGGCAGAGATGTTTGGGCTCGAGAGGTACTTGGCGAGATCGAAGGAAATTTCGGTAACGTTCGCGGCGAATTGTTTGATTAATCGCGAGCTTCCAGGATGCGCGAAAACAAGGGCCGTGCCAATATTAATCCGCGCCCTCGAGGGCCTCCTCGATTACAATGTATTCACTGGGGGAATTCGCACCCTCCCACCCCCCCCCCTCCACCCCCATCCCGTCCCACCTCCTGACTCCGACTCTTTGTTTGCGTTTAAACCGACGGCAGATCGAACGCGAGATATTCGTCGGTGAGGCGAACATAAGCAACGGGCAGCAGTTTCGCAACTGGGTCAGAGTAACGTGGCGATCGGCTCTCCCGTAATTCCCCGCGTCGAAATCAGGAGCTCGTATTAGCTCGGTCCCTGGATACGACTCGGAACTCGAATGGAGTTTCACGCTTGGCTGCTCGACCGACTCCTCGAGCTTTACTACTGACTACCGGATCACCCTTCATCCCCCGACCTTATTTCATTCCTTCCCGCTTATCTTTCGACCGCACCATTTTTTTTCTCCCTCCCCTTCCCCTTCGCTCGTTTACTTTGCCCGATACTTTACGTCGATCGACGCCGGAGAAAGTGCCGGCTGACACGTAATTATTCCTCGATCGAATGGAAGTCGCTCGACGAGCTTACCGTTAAAGATTTCGCACTCGCCCCCTCCCCCCCCCCCCACCTCTGGCACTGACGTACAAGCGCAGGTGGGGGAGTAGAAACGTGGAGAACGAAGCGAGGACGGTGCCCGAAATGCTTTGACGTTGAATTAAATTAA
Source organism: Pemphredon lugubris (assembly GCA_933228935.1). NCBI lineage: Eukaryota > Metazoa > Arthropoda > Insecta > Hymenoptera > Crabronidae > Pemphredon > Pemphredon lugubris. Next base: position 51,152,422 of record OW121817.1, on the reverse strand, counting down.
ACGAAAATCAAAAACAGCAATTACTAACAGATCGGAGAAAGTGACGAGAACGTCGAGAGATCCGGGCAGTGCGACGGTAGTAAATTAGTGCTTTGCGCGTCTGACGGAGTAACGAGCGTTACCGCGATCTCCTCAAACGCGATATAGCAGGCTGCAGTTTCCAATATCGATTAATGGTTTAATTCTGATCTATTCGAGCGAGAGAGAGAGAGAGAGCTATCAATGGAACCGGAGTTACACGGACCGATGTAACGAGCGGGGACACTCGATCGACGTTAATTTCGGTTAAGCAGAACGATATTGATTAGCGAGCGATAAAACGTGGTACTCGAAATCATTTAATGGTCGGGCGCATACTCAATTTCAGTGTCCACGCGATTGAAACCGATTATAATTGTAACTCGAGCGGGATCTGGTTAAGTCGTCGGACCGACGGGAATACATTCGCGCGGAAACGTCAGGATCTTGACGGTAAACTTCGGGGTGTGGTCCCGAAATTGCAGCCAATTTTGGGAGGAAAGACGATTTCTCCCCGGGCTGACCTTATCCTGACCATTACCACTGCACTCTCGGCTTTGCGCCGCGTAATTGGCAATGCGGGCACGTTACGTTCCTCTATCTTATTTTACGTACGGAGCCCCCGCATAACGTAACAAAGCTCGCCTACCTCACCGCGGAGCGTTAAGTTGTAACCGGATGATGGTACACCGAGCCATTCGTGTTACGCGGATTCATAGATACGCGAACTCTTAGAAGCGAATCACTGCGAAACTCGTTTTTTGATTGCCAAAACGAGGTGGCTTTGTGGGTGCATACGTGGAAAAGTTATATCTTGTAAGTCGTTGCGTGTACGGACATAAATGCTTGTGGTAAACAAAAGAAAGATATATACAGGATTATTACATATCGTAACAATATATATACTCGACTTACGCGATTTTTCAAATTGCGTGGATACACGGAAATTTGTTTTCATTTTGACTCGAACGCGTTGACGTGAAATGCAATTCCGGCAACTCTCATTCTTAAATCTAACCGCGGTCGTCGATTCGGTCGCGATACAATTAAATTCACGCGAAACACGTCGAACGAATTGTCACGAAGGAAATCGGGTATTTCGTGTAAATTACTGTAAATTATTTAAAGCAAACGTTTCCCCGAATCGAACGGAGATCTTTATCGGCCACGGTCAAATAATCGAAAAGCCGGCCGAACTCTGGGAAGAATTACTGGGTCGAGTCGATTTTGGAGCCAGGAGGTTGAGATATCGTCGTTCGCGATCGAGCACGCTATTTTCTAGCCAGCCGGCGTGTAAACGGGCCAATGGGGATGTCCGACCGCTTTTAAGAGTTCCGGAGCGGAGCCAGGAGCAGCGGTAACACGGGCATTGCGCGTCGAGCATCATGTATCATTCGTAATTGTCAAAACTTGGCTCTCGAAATTTGATCGGAAAGCGATCCGCTTTGTCGGCGATCCGCTCCCACTCGAGACAAACTGGTTTGTTTTTCCACTGTAGCGAGTTTAAGAAACTTGGATATCGTACGATCCTTATCTACGTTTACGCGCGGAAATTACGACGTTTTGATAAAATCATACTCAAATTGCTCACATCGTCGCGGCGTTTTTGAATGCTATTGCACTTTCAAATAAAAATGAATTTTTTAACGGTTTTTGGCCTAAGACAAGAATCTTATTCCTCGATCTATCTGCGCCGGCGATTCGACGCTCGCGGAGACACGATGTTTATCCAGTCGAAAGGAATCGCCGCGAAACAAAACAAATAGCGCGATACGACCCGCGGCCGTGCGTATCGTCGAAAATGAGATACGTTCGAATCATGGCAATTCTCCGGAAAGCATCAACGAGATCGACGTTTTTCCACCTGCCAAGCGAACTCGTTCAAAAATTCCCAGCCGAGCGGTTCCCCGCCCGTAACCATTCGTTACGTTTCGCGCTTTACCGGCGCTCCATTCGCGCCGGGGATGGAATTTCTTCCTTCCTCTCTGGCAGCGGCACGATTTCGTTTTCGCTTTCCGATCTCGTGTTAGAGCAACGACTGGTAGATCCCTCCGAGCAAAGAGAGGGGAGGAGGAGAGGGAAGGGGGAGGGGCGTATAGAAAGATCGAAAGCAGGAGGCCGACTCATGAAATATTCCCCGAGAAACATCGACGGAAGTTTATGGCACCGCGCCTCCTTCAAGGTTATACGAAACACGCCGACCCTTAAGGGCTACCCGCAAAACCAGCTGGCATCAGTTACATCGCGCGAGTATAAAAAATGTACGTGACGTATTGTCCTTTTCTCTCGAGCCCGGCGTTCGCTCTCTCCACTGCGGAAGACCATGCGGAAAATCCTATGGGATGGAGATCCGTGGTCGAGGTAACGACGAGCGGGAGGACGAACGACGAAGATCGCGAGCCTTCGAACTTTATCGAAAAACGGGGGCATTGACGTTTCGACGTGTCTATCGACGCGCGGGCGTCGCGACGGAGAGTTCTTGGCGATTAGCTCGATATTGCGATCGCGAAAGTAGTTTATTGCGTTGAGAATATTTTTGACAGGCTATTAATTGGCTACCCACGCTCGCTTAACGAGATCACGCGTTTCGTTACGACGGTCGACAAACGTCGGACGTATCGGGAGTTATTCGAACGTACAAGAAAAATACACCGCGGAAAGAATTGAAGGGAAGAAAAAAAAGTTTCCGTTCGACAAGGGGGTTATACACCCTTCCCGAGTAAGTTCCTCTTCCTTTTTTCGTACCTTCATGAATTCTTTCCCTCCCACCGGACATAATAAAAAGGAGACACTCCCGCCGACGTCAGAAAAGTTCTTCCGGATGGGTTAATAAAATTTTGCCTTCCTCTGTCACGAGCACCGAGCTTTAATTAAATCGTACTTCTTTAATTACGCTTCGCCGAAGAATAATTAAGGACGGTAACAAAACTGTGAATCGTACGTATCCCGGGAAAAATTCCTTTTGCGTCTTTACAAACGAGCTTGCCACTCGACGTTGCCCCCATCGCGATTCCGCGTGTAGCCATTCCAATTATCTTTGACCGAATTGATTTAGACTAATTGAGAATACAAGCTCGAAAACGTCGAAATTGATAAAACCGAGAGGCATTTTTATTGAAACATACCGTTGCTTATCGAGACGGCAAAGCGTACGATCGAGGTGGTTCGGTCAGATGTCAATCGCTTTAATCGAACGAACATTTTATCTCGATTTTCGTCCCAAATTGCCAAAAACTTTTCTTCTTATCCGGACGGGCCGTCGGAATTGGAGTTGCCGACAAGGTCATTCGCGGTTGCAATTGCGGCCGTACCCAGCCCCGTCAATTCGAGGGAAAATCGCGGCTCTCGGACGACGTCGCGAATGTAGGATGCCTCCGAAGGTAATTTCTAACCTCGTCGGAATTTCCAGGGGCGATTAAATTAAACGGTCACCCGCGTGCCGATCGATCGTCTTACTCTCTCCCCCCCCCCCTCTCCCACCTCCTCCTAGCGTTCTACCCCTCAACCGCTCTCCCATTTCGGGCGGGCCTCTATGTATGCGTCGGCCGTACTCGCGGAGCGATGGAATGCAACTACGTGCGCGTCGCACATGCACGCTGCGCTCGAAATCGTGTGGGACGCGAGGCGTCGCGCGTGTATCGTAAGATTTTACGCCATTCCGGAGATTAAAATTTTGCGGCGGACGACCGCCCCCGGTGGAGTCACTCGTGCCACACGGGTTCTACGGCGAAAATAGTATAAATAGGACGTAAATAACGGTACTTACGCGATACGCATAATAAAATCGTCGAGAGCGCGGTAGTTACTATCGCGGATATTGCGAGTTGCATTATACATATTTGCTGCTCGAGTTTAATTTCGTTTGAATGATTAGCTCGATATCAACTTCTGCTCCCGACACGAGCCGAGAAGTGAATTTCGTAAAGATTGATAAGATTTGAAAGTTAGCCCCGAGTAATATGAATCTGGCTCCCTTTGCCGTTACATCGCCGTTGGTAGTTTACGTGGGAAAGTTTGTCGCAGACTCCGGATTATCGAGTTATCGATGTTTCTTGGCGCTAGTTACCAAAACGAGTCTCCGCCGTTACAGAGGGTCTGTGAAGTTCAATTAGAAATGACTGAATTCGCTTCGAAACACGTTGACGCCTTGGGGGAAAAAAGTTAAAAAAAAAGAGTGAGGGAGAGAGAGTGAGAGAGAGAGGAGGAAAAGAGGCGACCAGGTTTTTTTATCATTCATGCGCGAGGCGAGAAAACCTCGCCATTACTTCGCGGAACACGTTTCTCTCGACTTCACGGTGGACCCTCGTTTCGGAAAACGTTGCCGCGCCCCAGAGGCGGTAAGATCTAATTTGGCCGGAGCTAAATAATATAATAGCTCGTTTCCCTGCGGTTCCGTGCTACTGTACCTTTTGTTTATAGGTCGGCCCAGGCGGAGCTTCGCGGGCGAAATTTTGACGCGTTTACCGTCAAAATTGCGAAATTTAGCCTTTAAAACCCGCCCGCGCCAGCCGCGGATATAAATCTTTCATTTCGCTCGAAACAAGTAGCGCGCACTCGGAATGAACAAAAACTGTCCCTTCCCCCCCTGCCCGACCCGGGGGAACGGCAGTATTTTTCTAAGCGCGCTGGCTAACTTTTACGTCACTTTTACGCCGCTTACAATTTAAGTGGGTAGTGGCGCGAGGAGGTGAGCGGGGCGCGAAGGGAGGATACCTTACAACCGTCTCCGCTTTTCCGTTAATATTTCCCTCGGCAAAAGTGCTCCCGTTAAAGTGAAAAAATCTTAAAGCGAGGAGAGGTCTCGCGTTAAAATTCCCCATCCCTCGAAAACGTATATGTGTTCCCCGCGGCGAGCCTTCGATCATCCTAGCATAATACCAAAGGGATTAATCCGATGCGAGGGGCAAACACACGGCCGGCTCGTTAAAGAGGAGAATCTTAAGAAAATTCTGCATAATTCACGCTCGAGTGCCCGTAGCCGCTTTGACGTCGGCCGTCTTCGTTGCGCTCGCTCTCTTTACCCCCACGAACCTTCCTGACCATCTTTAATTTGTCTTCCAGCGCACGTTGCACGCCTCAAACGCCACTTTTCCGCTCGAGCGGCATGTTCGAGGAGCGTGCCAAGAAGGCCCTAACGTGTCCGAGGCGAAGAAGGGAAGCCAGTCGAGTTGCCGTTAGGGCAGAGATGCGCAACTTTCCCCATTACGGTTCACTCGACTTTCCTATCTCGCGGCAAAACCCTTCGCGGGTCTCGTTAAGTAACGACGCAACGATTACGGGTGCGTCGCTCGGAGCCGTCGTAGTACGAGAAGTACTAATAACGAGGATGATGAAGAATATTGAATGGAATTGCGTAGTTTTAATGAGGAAAGATGAATTGGCATTAGCGGCGGGAAAACTAATTACGATCGAAGGAGCGGGTAATTGTTGGTCGTTACGATTCGGCGGTACTTTGATTGCTTTTGCAATATTGCAAATGTGTACGCGTCGTTGAGCGGGCCGATAGTTGTGGATCCCTGCGCGCGGAGCGAGTTCGGAGGGAACGATGAAGAGACGGAGCAAAGCGGGAGATCAATGACACGAAGAGGAACGAGAGTCACTCGCTGCGAGTAAGTGATGCCAAAAGATAGAGAGAGAGAGAGAGAGTGAGCGAACGGGTCGCGAGTGTTGGCGAAAGCTCGTCGTCCTCAACGGGACACCCAAAAGCGTCGACTACGCGACAAAGACGAGTACACGGACACGATTCCAAGACGAACGAGAACCAAGCGAGCCAGAGGAGAGAGGGAGGGAGAGAGAGAGAGAGAGAGAGAGAGAGAGAGAGGAGAGGAGGTACACGCGCGGAGGAAGTAGGATGAGAAGGTGGAAGTTATGAGGCTGTATTTATCCGGGCTTAACCTACGACCGACCCAGCTCCACCTTCCGAGTCACCGGCTCTCACAGGTCGCGCTACGATCCTGGATAAGAGCAAGAGGTACGCCGCGGCGGGCGCGCCGATAGAGAAGGACGGGGATAGAGAGAAGTCGCATCGCTGAAACTACCCTGGAACTAACTGTTCGTATAAATTTGTGGGGATTCGCTCGCGTTCGAGTGTAAGAGAGATACGGCCCCTAACGGGAGCCAGCCAGCCAGCCAGCCAACCAAGCCTGTATCGTGGCGGGGGTTACCTGACACCTTGGCCGCTCACCTGCGGTAAACTCCTGAGCACCGATTCGTTCGATCGGGTTCAAAAGTTCCCAAGGAACGAGACACGCGGAACGCGGGCGGTTGAAGATGAAAGGGAACGGAAGGGGAGGGAGGGGGACAGAGAAGCTTCGAGCGCAAGCTTTGCTCACTCGCGGAATGGAAGAGTTTTGTCCTCCTTTACCAAGTGGAACGGGCGCGTTGCTATTATCGCGGTCGGGAACGATTATAGCGCGATCTCCGTCGAGAGTTTGAAAGCATATGTACACGCGACTATATTCCGAGTCTTATTGTTTCCGTCCATTTACAGTTTTCGGTTTCAAATCATCGGGGAAACGACGGCGGGAGGGGAGGAGATTGTTCGAGAATATACCGACGAGCTTTGGCCGTGGTTTGTGTTGCCTCGTACTCGGGTCGCGTAAATCCCCATTTATGGACAATAATGCGACGAAACTATCCGGGAATCAGGGAAAACTACGCTCGTAGTTACAAATATTTCGGACGTATTTAGCTACGGTGCTCCGCCGAGGTAGTAATTTTCAAATGTTTCGCGGATAAGGTGGCATCGACCGTGTTTTATTTTAATATCCGACGGGTCGTTGCCCGCCGTGGCGATAAAATATATAAAATTGAAGCCAAATCGCGTGGAAAGAGTATTCGGGAAGAAACGAAGATAAACTTTGCCAAAGCAGCAGTGGAATTATGACGTTCGCGTACAGCCGCAGCGCGTGTTCGGTCAAAATCAGGGAATCGAACGGGAAGAGAATTTTTTTCATTCAGTTTTCCCTCGTGGGGCTAAAATCTATTTTCCGTCGAGATAACTCTTTCTCGCTTTTACCCGTATCACTCAAACATTTTACCGTGCCGAGTATTCATTTTAATCCCGACAAATTTTTCGTCGCTTATAACCGTACACCGAAATAAATCTCCCTGTAGATTCGGCTCGTTTTGGTTCGGATGCACAGTAGAGGTTGCCTGTTCTTGTCAGACACCATGACGCTCCTTGCGCCTGAGTTTGTCAGGACCGCCCCCCCCCCTTCCCTTCCGCCAGTACGATCGGGGACCGTACTTTTTCCGCTGACAGTTGCACGCAACGGCGTGCCCGCCGACTCCGACGACCCATGGCTCGTCGACCGACGTTATTTATGGCAATGTAAACCGTTCGCCGCGATTCGATGCATTAAAATGGTATTGGCAAAGTATTACCGCGTCGGCGAACATTTATTTTTCCTATAAACGACCGTTACGCGCGACGCCAAATGGTGCCGAATAAATTGGATAATTAAAAAGCTGATCTTTCGGTGCCACGAATCGCGGCAAACGCTGTTCCGAAATACAATTAAAAAAAAAACAATATCAAAACCAAACCGATTTGATGGAAATACGTTTCCAGCGACAATAACTTTCCTCGAATGTTACGTATCGAATCTCCTCGCTTTGACGAATTCACTTTTCGTTATTACGTCCAATGAGTATTTCGGTAGTTAGTTATTAATTGCCGTACAATGGACGGACGACAATAACAGCCCTCTGTACATCCCCAGGACAAAGGCGGCAGAGAACAGTAATTATTTGTTAATAGGGACGCAACGAATCGGCGGGGATGCCGGGGCAGGGGGTCGCCCTTTTCGAAATATTATATCTCATCGAAGCTAACACCCTTTGGTCGTTATTCCTGTCGCGTACAGCGAAAAAGGTCTCCCTTTATAATCTCCACCCCTGCCTCCTCGATACCAGCTATCGCACAGAGGAGCGAGTAACCGGCAAAGCGACTCGACGAATCTGCAGCGTTATCGTTATCCTATCGTTATCGATAGCGTTATCGAGAGCCTACGTAACGAGCACGAAGGGGCGCGCGCAACAGCCGCTTTACGTAACTCACTGAAATTAGCTAAATTGGTCCCGATCGTTTCCGACCCCTCCCCGCGATCCCCACACATTTTATGCCACTCGGTGAAAATACGTTTCCAACGTCCCCTCCCCCCTGCCTCTCTCTCTCTCTCTCTCGATTCTCCCTTTGCCCGAAACTCACCCTGCCACCGTGTCGTTTTGCATGCGAGCAATGAATGGAAATGTCCAGCAAATCGCTCGAATCTCCGATCGGCACATTGTTGGCGACACGCTCGATAATCGCTCGTGAATTACAAGGGGACAAGGGGGACGTCATTGATCGAAGGTGATTCAGCGGGGCTCGACGATGATCGCGGGTGCTCCAACGTAAATGGATTAGCGGGACGCCAGGGGGTGCGCGGTATAAAACCCTCGTAATCTTGTGCGCGGTTATTACGGGATCGTGCGCGACTACAGGCAACGGGAAATTACGATTCTTGATAATTGGTATCGATCGGGACGCGAGCCCGGCAAATCTGAGAATTAACATTGACCCGGACGATAATACAATCGCGGTACGTATGTATGGAAGGGTACAACGCCGGAGGTGGATCAAGTGACAAGGTCTTGTATCTGGCCAAGCACAATTACAATTTCCGCAGCGAGCGGAATTCATCGATTTTACGTAAGACGAGGAGCACTTCGTTACGACAATTCGACGAGCAGGGTTCGACGATTATGTAAAAATAATTACGTAAAAAAATATTTTTTCAACTTAGATTGACAACCCTTAAACGACACTTGTTACGTGACCGGTGAATTTACCGTTATAGTTAGTGCTGAAGATCCGGCGCAACGAGATAATATTCCAAAGGCGACGAATGCTTTTCAACGTGAATTCGCGACACCGCGAAAGTACTTTAACGTTTCCCGCGTGTTCGCCGTTTTATTTACGGCAAAACAAAATTTCGGAAATCGCATTGACGATAAATAGTTTGCCCGCGTGCCATTCATCGTGCTTTCAGTGGCACCGTTTAAAAATTAGTTCCACCCTACGCCCGTGCCTTCGCGCACTTCGGCAAGAATCTCTTTTCCATTGTACCCGAATACCGGTGGATTTGTAATTGTGATCGTTACCGAGCCACGAAGAGTGCACCGGGGGATTGTATAAAATACGATGTTTGTGCCTGTGCCAACGTGTATCGTAGAACTGTCGCTCGGAGCGGTATGAGCAACCGGAAAGAAGAAAAGGGCGCTTTAAATCCCTGGAGGCTTTGAGACCGCGAGCCAGATAAAATGGGAACACCTCTTACGCTTACCCGCTCTCATCACGGTACCTTCCCCTCCAACCCCTCGTCGTTTCTTTTCCCACCAAAAGAAGAGAAAAAAAAAGAGAGGAGAAGGCTTCACAAAGGAAACTGGGACGTTAATCAATTATATCGCTTGCGTCGTTCTTGTTCCTCCGAAATGTTACGCCTTCCCCCCCCCTCCCCCCCCCCTCTTCCCTCGCTTAAAATTAGTTGACGCGGTAGAAAAGTGAGGTGCCAGCCAGTGTCGTTTTCATTCGCGATACACGCAAGTCTCGACCGCCAAGATGGTATCCCTTTTTTTCCCCCCCTCTCGATCGTTGTATCTTCTCTCAAGCTATCCCGGAGAGTTTCCAATTACCGAAAGTGTTTCCGCGATCGATCCTCGCTGATTACCGCGAAAGTAGTTCCCGTAATCTCAAGCACGAAGGTCAACGTTCTTGCGTTTCGAGGAGGAAAGTTTCTCGTAGCTCTCGCTCCCACCGCTAACCGTATATTCCTTTTTCCCTTCTTCTCTCCTTTTCCATCTGTTTTTGCGGGGACGGTTTATCGACGAAACTTTTGACGCGCGTCGCGACAGATGGAGATCTCGGAGTCAACGCTGGAGGAGACAGAAGGGTTGAGCTCTCGGTGCGCGACTCGTTTGGCTCCTCTCTGTCCTCTACCTGTTTCTTCTTTCTTCCTCTTTTCGAGCAAAAATTAACCGACCGAGCACGGGGATCGAGGTATCGCCGGAAGTACAGCCACCGCGCGAGCTATCGGTGATCCACCGTGCGGGAATACCGTTTTTATCGGGAGGGCTCTGCGGATATCAAGCGGTACGATCTCTTCTCTAATTGCCAAAGAAACGTTCTTGCCGGTAAACCGACGGACTCTCTAATTGCTCTCGAGAGGATCTTTCCAAGTTGGATTTACTTTTTGTTCCGCTTTCGGTTACGGCATAACATTAGTCCGCCCGCGGTGTTTAGTCGGTTTCTTTTTCGACAGCGTGATTAACGGAAGAACGTGGCGAAAATACGGGAAATTTGGCGAACGGAAACAACGCGTCCGAACGAAACACGGGCATTGGGGTGGCGCTTATTTTGCCATTTTTTAAAAGTTTTCCAGCCAGCCCCCAATCTTGTTTCAATTAACAAAAAAAGAAAAAAAAACGATCTGTGCAAAACTTTAGCTCAATTGGGTAACTGCGAGCCCGGAGTCAGTTTTTTCAGATAAAATTCTTTAAAACAAATTTATTTGTAATCACTCGTGAGTATTAGTGATGGAAATTAATGCTAGTTTTCATTAATTTAATTGGAATGTGATTTTTTCCGATAGCATGTGATTGGCTATTGCTAAGTTAATATGAAAAATCACTAAATGTTTTACGCGCGAATTGTTTTATGCGATTTTTCATTATTGTTATTAGATAAACTTGTACTATTATTATTACATTTACATAAACTTGTATGTTCCAACTTTGATGTGTTTGAGGGTCACCTAACAGTCCTCTGATTGTGGTGAAGTTTTGCACAGCCCGTTTTTTGGTTCATTAGAGCAATATTAGGTGATGGGAGCAGTAAAATCGTAACTTTCGGACAATTACCTGTGGCTAAGGGCCACCCCAATGGACATCGAAAATTGCGCGCGCGTGCGCGCGCGCTGTTGCATTTTGACGCGGATATATCGATTTGAATCGTTACGTTGTAAAACCCGATGGGAGAATAAACTCGGACGTTTCAACGATATAATTCGGTACTTCGCGCAATTTCAGTGTTCCCCCGTGGAAATATGCTAATCGTGTCTTAATGGGAACGCGAGTTAAGGTCCGGGGGAACAATTTTTCTTCGATTCGAGATAATGGATCGCTTAATTGCCAAGAATTGTTCCCCCCTCGCAATTATGTCTTTGCATTTCTCACGAAACTCGAAGAGACTTAATCGAGTCGAGTCCCGCTCGTCCTGAGAGTTTGAAAGGGGTGATTTACCGCTCTTCCCTTCTTCTGGATCACGTTTTCAACAACCGACTGTATTTTTGAAAAAAAAAAAAAAAGTATATAAAACCCAAGCCGATTCTCCAGATACATATTTAAATGGGGCGTTCGTTGAATGCATAAAAATTGTCCACTTCAATTTTACGTGTATATTTCTAAATAACGACTACGTAATCCTTCCCAACGTCGCCGCGCTCTTCGTCCGTGAACCGACGGCAAATTAAAACGGTGACACGGAAATTAGGGACGCTTCTTTTTTTATACGCTTGGAATCCCCAACAAAAAATATCGATACCGAAGGATCCCCTCAACGATTATATTTAACGGTCTTCTTACGGAGAGGGAGGTATCGCAATATCGACCCATCGATCGGAAACGATAGAAAGATTTAGCGAACGTGGAGCAACGGGAAGCAGGGTGGTTCGGCGTCCAATTTCGAGAATCCCGCAAAACAAATGGCCCCTCGCTCTCTCCCTCCCTCTCTCTCTATCTCTCACACACACTCTGTCGCTTCCTTCCTTTTTCTCCGCCTTCCCCGTCGTGGTAGGTGGAAGTATCGCTCCAGTTTAACGTCTCAAACCAATGAATAATTCATTTCATTCCCCGGGATTGTGCGGCAGAGATGCCTGGACGGAAGTAGGAGCGAAAGGGGCATTTCGTGCCGTAATATTCGCCTCGGACTATGCCCGAGCAACGAAATTGGCGCGTGTCGCGAATACCCGCCTAATTGCTCGTTTCTTTTCCTTCCCCCCCGGCGAGGTTTTCGCGAATTCGCGCGGTTGCGGTAAACAACGCGACGGCCGAGCCCCGAGGCGTCGAAGGAGAAAGCGGCGAGATCGTTCGAGAATTCTTTATGATTTTGCTCGACGGTGTTCCATTATGGTAACGGAACTCGAAGTTGCGATGTCACGTAGCCGTACGGCCGAAATAATACGTCCGATTATGTTTTCACGCTGTCTTGATTTAACGCGAATTAGAAAGAAAATTTAAATCGAGCGAAATCAAAATAAATTGATCGTGTAAGAAGAAAATTCAGTTTCTTCTAATGCGCGTTAAATCAAACTGATGTGAATACGGAATAGGGTGTATTTTGAGTATAACAATATTTAGGTACAGGTAATTTCCCGTTCGGCGTCGAGTGCTTTCTCTTTCTACGTCAGGATAGGACGTCGTTCTCGAAACTTTTGACTTTAAATGCATTATTCTCACTTCGTTTCGCGACAGTCGCGCGGGTTGTGTACGAGAAACTCGAATGAATTGGTCGAAAAGGCTCGACGTGGGAAGTAGGAAAATCAATAGCTCGGCGATAGGGCACGGTTCCGCGGAAAATTGTTCGGGGATTCCGGACAATAAGCATCGATTGCGCGGAAGAAATCGCTGAGCGACGAGTATCCGTTTTTGGATACAGCCGACCGTCGAGCGTGGCGAATCATTTTATAGGGCGTGAAACGTACGATTACTCGAGCACCAGCAAGTGACCATAGCTGCCGAGAGTTATCAAAGCGTCACATCGTAGTCATTTGCAGTAAAAAGAATCAAATAATAATATCGTCGGAATTACTGTGCATAATGTTTTCGCTGTTACTGAATCTTTTACGCGCAATTACGCCCTATGTAATTCCGTGTAGACGAGCATATAAATATTCCATCATCCCCGCCCGATATTTACCGCATCCCCAAGATCGTTTCCCGCAAACCTCTACTCAATATCCATCCAATTCAAGGGTCATCGATTCGCTACGTACAATTACACAAATTATAATCGCAATCATCGCGTCGCGTCCTTGACGTATACCGTGCTCACCTACGCGTCAGGAATTTGCGCGTGTGGCAATTAAACGTACCACCACTGCCACTGTTGTGAGCGAGACACGAATTGCCAACGACCCTCCCCTCCCCCTTCTCCACCCCAGCTGTAAATTGCATCGGCAAAGTTATTATCTTAGCTCTCAGGTGTTAGGTGGCAAGGTACAAAAGCATCTGTTGTATATCGCGTCGTATTATTGTGCCTGCATTTACCGCGGGATTTAATTTACTCGGCGTTGCGCGAGGCCAACGGTAAAATGTTACGTTCTACGAACCGCGGCCCGCGTGTCCATTGAAGTTAATTCGTTAAATACGGAGGTACTAAAGAGATTTGCAGCTACTAAATGAATTAAACTTTAATTGCATCTAAATCCTTCCCATCTGTCTCGATGTCTAGCCTCCCAACGAGAGTAACACGCGTTCACCCTCCACGGCCAAACGACCGACCGTCCGTGGCATTTTCCATAAACTCTTGTTCCACAATGCTGGCGTAACTTTTCTTTTTTTTTTGTCATCCCTCCCTTTAACCAACCGAGTCACTCTGCCAAATATCCGGGGGAGAAGTACGCGCGCGCGTAGATATATTTTCCTGTCGGCAACGCTGTCAAGGTTTTATTCGTTCGCGCCTCCCGTCACTCCTCTTCGGATATGCAAAGGCATACCGAACTGTCACATCCTGAATATTGATCGACGAGACCTCCCGACGACCTTTGCGAAGAAACGGTCGAAAAACTCGCAAGACAGACGGGCGTCTCGGCCCTCGTCCGTGTCTTTTGTTCCCCCTCCCGTCCCATCATCGTTCTCCATCCTAACCCGCGCCGAAAATTTCAACCCAAACGATGATCTCAGGAGGAAAACTATTTTTCTCCCTCGGCAAACCCGGCTTTGCGCGTGACACATTTCGGATGTCTATTAATCTCCGGCTGATACGAAACGCTCGGGCGTCGGTGACAACGACGACGCTGGTAACGCGAGCCCTCGCGGCGTTGCCTGACAATTATTATAAAAAATGCGTCATGTCCGTGATTCCCCACCCTCCTCCCCCCGGTGTTTCCGTCTTCTTCTTATTCCATCGTATCGTTCGCCGCGAATCTCATCATTGCTATTTCGTTTCGAGCATCGATCCGAATCATAGTTTTAAATTCGTCTGATAAAAGGGCGTCCCGGTGAGAACGATGTTTCTTCGCAGTTGGTCTTCGCCGTTACCGCGCGAAAGAGATCTGGAAGCCTAGATAGAGAAAGTTTCTAGATCGATCTCGGCGAGACTAATCGATCATTCCGGATAACAGGGATTTCGATCGTGTCGGGTGAAAAATTCACGATCCGCGGAAGCTCCTTCCTATCATTTGCATATTTTACCTCGCGAATAAACGCTCGCGCAACGGGAATATTTCATCGGACGAAAATGGATAATCTCGGGGCAAAATGTAACGCGGGGGGGAAAAAAAAACACGCGCCGCTTTGTACGCGTTAAAAGCGCGTTTGCGAATATTGTAATGTCGACCTGACGAAAAACGTATTAATAATGGCATTTATCTTAATAAAAGCATTCCACGTGCGCAACGCCGTTGCTTTATATTCGTCTATCAATATTCCGCTAGCCGAATAAATATACGTACGAACGAGGAGAGGATGGGGAAAATGTAAAAACGTTCCGGCGACAAATGTTTCGCGCATTCCACCGTGTATCCGTTCGTCACTGAAACCCGTTGTGCCCTTCGGTGATTTTAATTCGCCCCTCTTTTTCTTTTTTTTTTCTCTTTCTTTTTTCAACATTTCCCTTTGTTCGTTCACTCCTGTTCATTTCGACCCGTGTAATTATCCCGAGAGATTATACGATGATGATTTAAAATGAGAAATTCAAACAGACCCCCGGCGGTAAAACCTATAATGCCCGTAACCTTATTATTAACACGGACAACCAAGCGATTTTCATTAAGCTAATCCGAGTGTACGCGCGTGCATCCCCGACGGCAATCGAACGAATAAAATGCGGCGTTACCCAAGTTCGTTCGGCGCGCGGAAATATAAAACAACGTCGAATAATTGTCGTTGGAAAATTCTCGAGTGCAGTGCTCCAAATGAAACGTTAAATCAACTATCTCGCATCGTTGTACCGTGACGAGGGGGTTAATAAATCAAATTAAAAAGCACCGTTCGGTGCAAATGGAAGGAGTAATTTTCATTGGATCGATAATTATTTTACCCGATATAAGAGGTATTTGTGAAACGATTTCAAAAATATTCATATCCCCTACAAAAATATCCTTCTTGTTTTGCAGTTTGCGCGGCTTTCGAATAATTTCATATATTACTCGCACACGGCAACTGCGGCTGTTATACTCCGGCGAATAAAATGACGCGTCAGGAATTAATTTTAAAGCTATTAGCGGACAGAAGTTTTTTGAATTCGAATCACGGACAGGATTCTAGATTGAAATTGCGGTCCTAGGTTTAAATTTCATTTCCTAGCGTAGCGTTCCGCTTTTCAGCGTTACTCCACGGGTCCAAATTCCCGGGCACTGTACACCAGGTGCAAGTTGTTTCCCGGGGAGCGATAAACAACGAGTCTCCGCAATTTGACCACCCCGCGAAACTTGGCGATACCGGGCTGCCGTGTAACGAACGGAAGATCACCCCCGAAACGAAGGAAAAGGGGGGGGGGAGGGTGTCGAGGGCACGTATCACCGCGAATAACAGACGGTGAGATCAAAACTCGCCCGGTAGCGAGCCATTATTTTTACATAAACTCGTGGAATTTGTCGAGCGCTCACCCTCGCGCGCTACGCGATAGCGGATTCTGGACACGAATCACGAAGGCTGCGTTCGGCGATGAAAACTTTAGCCTTCTCGAGAAAGAGCGAGAGAGAGAGGGGGTTGGAGGGCAGGGAAAGATAGCAAGGAAGAAAAGGGGAAGTTCGTGGAAACGAAATTCTCGGGGGAGTCGTGAGACGTTCGTGCTTAAAGAATACGTGGGAGAGAGGATACGACGTAAGGAAAGCCACCCTTCGATCCCGGTTAAAAATATGACTCGAGGCGGGCGGAAAGGAAGAGGGGGAGAGAGAGAGAGAGAAAAAAAAGAGGAATTTGATTTATTATTCGCCTCGGTTCGGTGCGCTCGATTCTCGTTGGAATACGCAATTAAATTTTCCGCGTCGGGGCGCGGTGTACGCTTTTATTGAGTTAAGGATCGAACGTACAAGTATAATCGGACATTCGTCCCCTTATTGTTTACTTTTGTCCGACGACTCCTCGATGGCTCTCTCTCTCTCTCTCTCTCTCTCGTCCGTGGGTCGGGCATAAAAGGCTAAGGGCCGGCCAAGTTCGCCCTTCTTTATTGTACGCTCCTCAATTAAAGAAGCCGAGAGGGCGGTCGGTCCTCCGTAGTCGCGGGGTAAATTTATTTGTCAATTAAGAGTACCAGAACGAGCCAATTACCGCGAGAACACGGAGACCGCGGCTCGCTTCTCGTGGCGTCGTATTTACGTTAAGGAAATATTATCGAGCGAACGTGGTTAACCCTGTACGGGTCGAACATATTTCTTGACTATAAAATAATGTATATAACGTAAAAATCAACAAATACAAATCTGCAAATACATTTTTTTTTTGCTTTGACATGCCAGGTTAAAGCTGATGATCGTTATCATGAATGTAAGTGATTAATACGGAGACATTGCATAACAAGAGGTATGTACGAGCCATCTTGTGGCCAAAAATTAAATTATTCAATATATCTGTATATTAATATGTGACTTGAAAGTTCCGTGGGTCCATAGAGGGTTAACTTGGCGCGTTTTCTCCGTCACAGAACAAATATGGAAAAAAATAAAGAACGTTCCTCTGCGAGGTAACGACGGTTATCGATTGATCTATGTAAATACCTCCCCCCGCCCCCCCCCAATTTCGCAGGAATTTGTCCCCTGATCTTCCTTTAAAGCCCCGACCCCATTTCCCGGGGTAACTTTGACTTTTTAAGCTCTTCATCGGCATTACCCTTTCCCACCCGGCGACTTACTCGATCGAAGGCGATGGGACGATAAATTCGCTCCCTTCCGTGATTAATTGAATCTCTAAAGAGTAACGTCTGATATCCTCGGAAAGACGGTGGGGGTTTAAGGGTGGCACTTAACGATTCTCGTGGGGACGAACGAGGTGGGGGAGGGGGCGGGAGCTGGATATCCAAAGGTTTCATTAATTGACCGAGATCTGCGTGCGGATTAAATCGGCCCGTGCCGGGGAAGCCCGTGAGAAAGTGAATTGCAAATCTCATAAACCCTCGGGGATAGTGCTTCGGGATTGAAATTATCTTTCTCGGGAGGGCGACAAGCCTAGTAATTCGTGGGATTTTCTCTTATCTACCGGAATATAATATATTCGCGAGGAAAGGAGGCGTCTGAGGGGAACGACGAAGGGAAGGGGGGGGGGGGGAGTAATCCTGACAGGAGAATGTTTTCCGAATTTCGTGTACCTCGGCGAGATTGCCGTTTCTTTTGGTTCACCGATATATCGACGCTAAAACGGGAGATCGGTGGTTGCCCTTTCGAGCGATCGATAATAAATCCATTAAAGGAGATTAGGGCACGAACGAGAAAGGTCTACCGAGTGTCTGTCGGGCGAACTAAAGTCGCTCGATGTCCCCGCGTCGCTCGATGCTATTAATAATACAAGCCTCCTCGTCCGATACCGTCGAATCAACGTAATCGCGTATAATTGCCACCTGTGGAGCGACCGTAAGTTAACGAGCCGGTGCATTTGTTACGAAACAACCGTACTGCCAAACGCGTCAAACGTCCGTTCCGAGAAATAACCGATTCGGCAGCGCCAGTCCCAGCTTCATTTTACAAAATGTCCCTTGATTCAATTACACCTGCCCTCGCTTCCCGGAACGCCAATAATTTATCGGTAAACCAAACAACGATCTCGCCGTGTAAACGCGCCGCGTCATAGATTTACGCGGGCAACGCGCATGTTCGATTAGCGGAACGACGCGTTATGCGATACGCCAACAAACAAAAAAAAAAAAAAGAAAAAACAAAAAAAAGAGAGTAGAAAAACCAGTAAGAGAATAATTTTGACAACACGGCGATCCCCGTGAAAATTAGGCGAGGGAAAGAAATCCGATATAGGAAACTCGCGGTGACGTTGCCAGTGAACGGGCGTAATCATTGGAAAGCAATAAACAATCGACGTCGGTACGGAAGCGGACGCGACGCGACGTCAACAAGCGTGCAATTTGGAGAACGACGCGGAATTGGTTGGATGGGCCCTGGCACTCGTGTCCTCCAGCGGCATATTCGTCCCGCCTCTGTTCCGCAGCGGTTTCAAATTCTCGAATTAACTCCTATTCGGCCGTGTCGCGATCGGTCCTCGGTACCACCCCGGGGGGGAAACGGGACGGAAATTTATGCGCTAATATTACGTAGCATGCGACCGGGGGCTTCATTTAGGCCTCTCCCATCACCGCGGAGAGATTTTGTTCCCAGTCGATAATTCATTCCCCCCGTCCCGCCCATCTCTACTCCCCGTAGCCCCCCGATACACTCGCCGGAGCATTGTTCGCGCTTCGCCATTCTTTCGCGACCAATTTGCGCGGGGACGAGTTGTAATGTAATACAATGGATGTGTCGGCTTACGCGACGTTCCGTCGTTATCTATCATAATCTGGCGAATCAGGCTTTCGCGGGGAAAAAACAAAAAAAAAAAAGAGAAATTGATTACGTACCCGGTGTGGGGGATAAATGAAATATTCGTTTCGCGTTAGAGTCGCGTCACGCGATTTTCAGGGAGTTCGATCTTAAATGATACAAGTTTACATCCACGATCGTGCCTTTACACATTGAATTCATTGATCGCCAAACTTGTTTCATACAAATTACTCCGGTCGCCACTTCGATGTTTATTGCAAACTTTACCGTCTTCGTTATGCAGGTACGTCTGTTGCTTGCACTGCGAAATTTAAGCTACCCCTAATCGCAATTACGGTCCGCCTGTAACGTCACTCAAATACAAATGACGCGGCTCCGCGCAAACACGTGTGCGTCGTTCGCGTTCGTACGACGTGGCGCGTAATGAGTCGAGTGATAAATATTCCTACGTTCAATGGATATTTGGGACGATTGTATGTAAAACTTGCGTAAAGTCTGATCGACCGTGCGTCGCGACGCGCGTCTCGCGCGTCGAAGCCTCTGTACCTGAAATTCATTTAAACCTCTTCGCTATCCGATTACCGCGATACAGTGGAATAAAAGTTTGCGCGCGCCTCAAAGTCGCATCCCGTGCGAATCGTACGCTCGACGGAAACCGCCCTTTTGCAAAAGTGCACCGCGCCTCTCGAATCCCCACTCGTTTTAAAATCGCACAGGTAAGGCGGATGTAGCTTGCGAGAGGCACGTACTTTCGGCGATAATCACGAGAATCCAAGGTGATTTCCCGGAATCCGACGGTGACGCCGTCCTCGGGCGTGATTCCCGTAAAATCCACATATTTCGCGTCACCGTCGGCGGGGCCAGGGAGGGTGGATGGGGATATAAACCCCCGATTCGAACTGCGCGGATTTGTGCCGGTGGCTCGTCCTCTTGACGAATCTCGCGCGAAAACCGAACCGCGATTGCGGTCTCGGAGTAATCCTGGTATGTAAGCCCTATGATTAAATTTGTTTGTCGTCCTCTCCGGCGATGGGAGGGAATTCCATCGGGGGCGCCGGCGGCAGCCTCGTGGCTCTTGAATTTTCGCCTACTCCTTTCCCGCGGCCTTTGCGGCAGGCGTTTTCAATAGCGCGATGCAGATCCATTTTGAAAATTGAACTCCCAACGTTCCGGTGTTATAACGCCGTTGGATTTTATCAGCGGTTCCCCTTGGACCGCGTTTCATACTTGTACTTTTCGAAGCGCAAACCTGTCTCTCCTCTCATCTCCTCTCCTCTCCTCTCCTCTCCTCGCCTCTCGATTTACTCGTTCTCCTTTCGCCAACCACCGACGCTCCACACCCCTACGGAGTCTCCTTTCATTTCTTTCATCGACCAGCGCTGCTTTCGCGTTAGCGGCTTCGCCGATGCTATTTCGTTTCCGGCTGGCGAGCAGGGCTGCGGTTTATGGTAAAGTATAAATAAAAATGGCACCTCGGGGAGGCTACCACTACTGCTGCTTTATCGGAGAGCCTCGACTTATTTTTATCCTCGACTTCCGTTCCGCGTGGACGATAGTAATACGTTGAGGATGGGAGATATTTGTTGCGCGCTTTACGAAACGCCTCTCGAATAGTTTATACTTTTCCTTTATCTTCGCGCGGTAGGAGACAAATAACGGAAGTTTCGGCGTCGTGACGGTACCCTCGGGTGAGAAGTCAGGCGGCGCTGCTTCGCGGGTATATTTACCCTTTTGACGGAAATTAAAAGCGGCTTTTGAACCGTCATCTTAAAGATAACGAAACACCCGTCGATCGCGCAAAGGAGAATTTATCTCTCAAAAGTCCTCTCCCGTCAAACGAACGCCCGCAATTTCTAATTTTTCTGGCTTACCACTCCAACATTGATCCATTTTGCGCGGCGTTGGTATCGAAAATTGTTCGTTAAGCTCCAGAGACGCGATTCACGATAACCGCGAGGCCGCTCCTGACACTTTCTTAGACTCCACTAAGTATCAGCGGCAATTTCGAGTTGCATTACGGTAGGCGGGAGAGCGAGTTAAAATAAAAAGCAGCTAGAAAAGGTGAACGGGCCGGCAGCGGGTCTTATTACCAACTCGAGACAACTTTGCCCAGTCAAGATACTCCGGGGAGCGGGAAATTCGAAGAGCAGGGAAAAACGAGGAGAAATCGTGGAAAAGGCGAAACGAGATCAGAAAGGAGGATACGGTGAAAACCCCACGGTGCATCGGCCACGAAATCCCACGGGAAGCAGACGCGCCGTGTCCACGTTTAATTTCAGTTCTTTATCTCGGGCGGTAGATGGTCTTGACGGTTTTTTGATCGCTCTTGAAATTTCTCCGATATACAACCGCCGAGATCTCTCGTTCGTCCGTACGGACGAGCAGGGCGAACGAAACGAAGGAAAATCGCGTTGAAACGATAACGCGGAGAATGGGAGGGTAAGGATGAAAAGTTGGGGAAAGAGAAGCGTTACGAGGAAATGTGTAAAGTTTCGAAACTCGAGTAAAAAGGTACGACCGGGAACGGGAATACGCGAGCGCCGCGTCAGATTTCTAAAACTGCCGGACACGCTGATGCGACCGAGACAAATTAAAGATACGCGTTCGGGGGACGCGAAAGTCTAACCCGACCCCTCGCTCCCCCCCCCCCCCCTCGCCTGTGTACGCGTCGAGCGAAAAGCAGCGTTTTCTTCTCGAATCTAATCAACCGCGTCAAATAAGATTTCCTCGTTCCCGACGCTTCTCTAGGAGTGCAATATAATCAAGGGATCCGTTATAACGACGATAGAGGCGAACAAAAGTCCGGGGTCACGTTCCATTCGCTTCTCCATCTCGCCCCCCCCCCTGAAAAAGGGAAAGGAAGGGAATTAGTAGCGCCGGAAAAATCCCCGAGAATCGCGTTTTCTTTGGCGGTGTCTACGCGGAAATATTTTCTTAGAAATCCGCCGCGCAAAGGGGAAGGGGTGGCCGACGAGACGAAGGGAGCGGAAAGGACGAGGGCGGCAGAGTGAAAAGTAAAAGGGAGAACCTGCTCGGAGTCTGAGCCAATCAGCGTCCGCCCGAACCTTTTCGCCCGGCCGTTCCTAGACGCACCGAGAATGGGACGAGGGTGAAAATAACGTAATAAGGAATAATTTTATTTGCCTCTCTCTCTCTCTCTCTCTCTCTCTCTCTATATATATATATATATATATATATATATATATATATATATATCGTCACGCCCGAACGCTTCTAATTTGATTTTACGCAACCGTATATCGGCGATAGGTTCCTATTAGTGTCGTCCTTCCCATTAACGGTCCCCGTAACTATACAACTCTCCTCGGCCACTGTTTCTCCTGTCTCTCTCTCTCTCTCTCTTTATCTCTCTCCCTCTACCACGACGCGGAGTAACGCGCTCGAAATCAGCGCCGCGGCGCTCCCGGCAGAAAACCTGCGAAAACGAAATTTCCAATTACAACCGGAGCGGAGCGGCGCGAGAACGCCACGCGAGCAATTGCGTTTCAAAACCTTTATCATTTCTACCTTCGGGGTTTTACCAGCGTCAACCCCCGGAGGCGTCCCACTTCGAATCTTCTCCACGAAATACCCGAGCGACTAACTCGGAGGTTCCCTCGTTAGCGACGAACAAACTATTCGCCACCCGGCGGGCGGCGCTTTCGAGACGAGACAAACGGAAAATATCCGACGTTCGAGGCAAGAATGCATCCCCCTCGCCGAGCGATCAAACTTTCTCCCCCGACGAGAATTCGGATTGACCCCGACCCCTACTCTCACTCGGAATCCGTCGGTAAAAATCCTCGTAAATAATGGTTCGCGGCTGGTGTCCCGGGCGAGGACAGAAAAAGTAGGTGGCGGTGGAGCAAAAAAAAAAGAGAAAGAAAGTGTGTGTGAGAGAGAGAGAGAGAAAAAGAAAAACGTCGGACGCCGAGGGAATAAATTTGAATGTGGTCTTACACCACCCCCCGGTTTGGGGTGCCACGGCGTACCCGTAATCGAATGATATTCAAATTTAAATGCCCCGCGCAATAAAGTGTTTAAGAATTTAAAACTTTATTTGACTTTCAAAGTGGCTCCCCTCTTCGCCACCCACAGGTTCCACGAGGTAACTCGCCGGAGCCCCTGAAAACCGTATGACCCCGACTCTTACTTCCGCCTTACGACTCGCCGAGGACGAAGAGTTCGCAGTTAATTTCGCATTTCGTCGCTTTTACCGCCTTCCTGCCACTCGCTTCCAACCCCTCGCCCCCCCCCCCCCCACCTCCCCGCCACCACCTATTCTTCTCATTCCACTCTCTCGTTTTTTACTTCCTCGTCGCGCTTTGGGCGTTAATGGGTCCACCGAGCGGAAATACGCCACTTGTTCTTGCGAAAATCGCGTTATTTCCTCAGCGACGTTTATGGCTCGTCCTTTGTTTCGGCGGGTGGCTATCTTAACGAAATTCATCGCGGCCGATTATCCTGTTAATTCTCGGGGAAAATGGACGTTCGTTGAATACGCGATTAGCGGGGAGCAATGCTCGAGAAGGATCGTTCTTAGGGCACCCTCGTGTCCCCTTAGCTAGATATCGTTACGAACGTTGCGCGACAGGGAACGAAGATAAATCATTTTTAAGAAGTAATCGTATTTATTATAGCCGTTCGCGTCGAGAAATTTTAGCGCAAAGATGAAATATTTAATAGACCTATCTCAATAATGCATGGCTTGATTTAATAAAGGGATATTACCGAAACCACTTTCGTGTTCGCTCTTTCAAAATATCTCCACAAAATTTACAAAAATATTTTTGTTTTCATTAAAATTACGATTGAAATAGCAAATGGTAACTGTTATTCTACATGACGGGTATCAAGAGACAACGTCTTGTCTTGGGCCAAGTACAAGTACGCGAGATAGTCATTGTTGTATAATAATTTTTGTGGGATTCGAATTATTCGTGGGTGTTGCAAATCCCAACGCACTTCTCCCAAATAAACTAATTTTTAGGAGCCACTTATTACGTGATACAGACGAATGCGCTTTTCTGATAAAACTTTATTGACTCTTGCCGTTGCATTCTGCATGGCATCTGGCGGTCCATACGCGTGAGCTCAAGACCAACAATTCTCCCCTCCCCATCGGTGGACGAGTCGCGAAGCTCGCGTGTTTTCTTTCGCGATTCTTCGCACCTTGAGTGCGATAGCAAACGACGACGAACAGAACGGTCGATGAGAGAAATAGCGTATCCTGGTGTAGCCAACAATCGCGATAACACGAAATATTGCTAACTCTTCATGGCGAGTATACTCGTTCGCATTCGTTCACATTCGTTCGGGACGAATCGAAGATAGAAACAATCTGCGAAAAGGTAGATTATAAACAGAGCTGCCATGGTCAGGACGCGAAACTCAATCATGGAGCACCGATCTATCCTATTCGTTTGTTAAACGCGCATTCTCGTATCTCTGTATCGAATTTACGTCATCGGAAACCTTATTCGCCCATGGAACGGGTATACTCGCACATTTGCGCAAATCCCATAGTTTTACACGGCAGTAATTTAAGAATGGTTATTTTTGTTCGAACGGGCGTTCAGTATTTACACGAAGAGATATATACGTTTAATCCACCGTCGCGTTCGGGCAACGGAAACACGATATTGCAAATATTTCAGGATATTTTATTACGGCTACTCCTAACTGTGTCGTAACATTTTACAAACGCGCGCGCGCCACGGGTACGTCGACTCGTTTTGTTTGTACAGAAAAAAAAAAAACAGTACCACGTAATAATCGTTTTTCGAAAGCGAGGGATCAAAACGCTCATAATATCGACACCGCAAAATACTATCCGTTCGTCGAGATGAATCTGGTGTCGAAAATATCGGAAATCTGAAACCCAACGACGTACGAACGTACGTTACGTCTCTGAAAATTCGCCGAGAGTCGAGAATGAAAGGGGAACAAAAAAGAGACAAAGAAAGGAAAAAGAAAAATTCCCGGCACTCGACGAAAAGGATTTCCAATTCTACTTTGCTACTCTACGTAACAAGATCGTAATGGCGTGGCGTAAGAGCGCACCCCCGCGGCCACGGAACGATGCCGTAACCACGAGAGGGGGCGGGACGGGGTGCGGTGAAAAAAAAAAAAAAGCAAGATGGAGGTACGGGGAAAAGAAAAGTTGAAAACAGTTCGCGACCATTTTTTGGGAAATCCAATTTGGCGGGCCAGACGTTGCCGGGGGGAAAGTGGCTGAGGCGTACATATTTTATATGCAGTTCGTAAAGGGATGCCGGACACGGAGGGAAGAGGGGGGTGAAGGGAAAAAATGCCGGGCCAACTAGGTTTCTAGCGAGGGCGGTCTGAAAAGATTCAGAGAAAATAATCCGAGTGGCGTGGCTGCAGGGGAGGAGAGAAAAAAAACGCAGCTATACACGCGTGCCGCATATTTCTATTTTTATTGTGCGAGGTGAGGGGCGGGGGTGGGTTGGTGGTAAGATGGAAAGCCGAAGGTCCGCTTTCATTTCCCGCGAATCTCCACAATTTTCCGTTTTTCCTGGGTCAGCGAGCTCTTACCCCCGTAGCCTCGCGGTCGCTGCCTTCTTCCACCTTCCCGGAGAGGCAGGTGCGGGGAGGGGGGAAAGCAGGCAGAGGGTTAATGCAGTTCTTAGGTAATAACCGAGAGAACTAGGGAGAAAGGTAGGAAAAAAGGAACGAGAGTCCGAAGGAAACGCAAGGAAGATAAGGGTGGCGGTGGAAAGGGTGGGGGTGGACGGAAGGCAGATATATCAACCGGCGGAATATGGCCGTGTAGCAGAAATGGCTCGACCTTAGGTACGCTTGATTAAGCCAAAAATACCTTCGGCTGAATACGGAAAGCGAAGGCAAAGAGGCGAAGACGTTTCGGAGGGGGGCAGCGGTGAGGGGGCCGTCGAGGGGAGGGGCGGGGGCTGTGGAGACCGAAAGTGCGCTTTCCCGTAGGCCACGAGAGAAGAAAAAAAGCTATCCGAGAATTGAGACAGCGTCGGGGACAGGAGATATTCTATTTCGTTGCTGTTTGCTCGTATCTTCCTTCCCCCGCCCCCTCTCGCCCCGCTTCGCCCCTCGTGTCAATCTTCCGTTTGCCCGTAAAAGCCCTTAGATCCGTTGTCGTAGGATGGAGGAAAAAAAAGAAAAGAAAAGAAACGAGGGAAGTAACGAGCGAGAGATCTCTAGTTGGATACCCCGCCTTATCGGATACTTCCGGCGATGTAAGTTTGAACGCGTGTCTGTATTCTCTCTTTCTCTCTCTCCTCTTCTCCCTTTCTTCCTTAACGCACGAGGGTGGAAACGAAGGAGACGGCAGGTTAAATCCGTTGTTTCTTCGTTCGCGTTCCCCCTACCGCGAGGCATTAGAACCGCGGGAGGAGACGGATGACACGGATTTGAATTGAAAAATAAACACCGGGGATAAGGGGCACCCAATTGTTCCCGGTGTTCGTACGATCATCCCTCTCCCGTCGATCATTTCCCCCCTATTTTTCCAAGGAACCGACGGCTCGCGAAATTGAACGCGAAACGGAAAAACAACAATAAATAGAAGCGACGTTCACGGGAATCGCGGCGGTTGGGTAAGTCCCGGCGAATTTTCAATTTACCGGCAACGCGCGTAATAACGAAAATACGATACGACGGATCGTTTGAAATTTAAATTAGCAAACCGACGCGCGATGCGCCTACGACGGGTGGTTGATTCTTCGAGTGCGGCCAAATAAAAGCTGCTTCTATTTTCCAGAATAAAGACACGTAGGAAGCTACTGTAATCATTGCAACGGAAAAGTATGGGTATGCGCGGGAGATCAGAAATAGCTAGAGAGATCACGAGAGGGGAAAAAAAAACGGAAAAGCCTTTTTCGCGATAATTGTGCCAAGAAATCGCTCCCTCGTCCGGATGGAAGAACAGGGGATTTCCAGGGAACTGAATCTTTTTGCGGAAGGAATTAAAGGGTCGGATGAGATTGAATCAATTCCCTTTCTATCTCGATTTCGTCCTTAGCGCACTCTCTTCTTCTCTGCTGGAGGGAACGATTTTCGTGAGGGAGGTTGGAAAAGAAAACTCTGAAATTAAGCAGTCGGACATACCGAGGAAAACGGGCGTAGATTATTCTTTCCTTGTACACGCCACACTCGTGTCATTTCTCCCCGTTTCCCACTCTCTCTCCCTCTCCGTCCTGCGCGGAGAAAATTAAATCCCAGGTTTCCTCTCGGCGAGAGGTCGAACTCGACCACTAGAGTCGTCTTCGTTGCCGTTGCGAGTTCCATTACATTGGAGTCGAGGGGAATGAAGAAGAGGGGAAAAAAGTGCGAGAGAAAAAAGGAACGAGAAAGAGTGTAGGGGGGAGATAGAGTTTGCGGAATGCACACATGCACGTCCTCCTGCGATGAAAAGTACAAGATGAGGGCTCGCAGCTTCACAACGATATCTCTTTACGCCTCTTTAAAAGCAATGGTTCCTTTCCAAGCGTCACAGTTGGTTGTTTCGGGCTTGTCCTCGGAGAATCCTTTCAAAAGCGTTTCAAACATTTTAATTGTACGAAAGGAACTTTTTCCCCCGTTACACGGTACGTGGTAATCCGGTAAAGACCAAATTTGGTGGACTCTTTTCATTTATTATTTAGGAGCTTGAACTTCGTAATAACGACGGCGAGAGTCTAAAAATGTAAAACTGCCCTTTTACCAGTTACCAGAACGTGAATCTCATTCGGAATGATTTATCATAAAATTAATGAAACGTCGGTAAAGAGTTAATAAAAAAGACTCTCGCGTTACTTCGAATCAAGGACAATGGTTAATTGCGCCGAAAAAGGATTCGCCGTTTCTCTCCCTTCGCAAATTCCTTTATCCAACATTTTCATTATTTGAGATCCCACGGTGATTCGAAGTTTCATTTCCCGCGTCGCGAGATGTAATTGTATCTGGAAAAACTAGCCGAGGAAGAGGACGCAGTTGTCACGTATATACGTAGTACGAACGTGAAAATACCGCGGGGTGTGAGCAACAGCCGGAAACCAGATGGAATACCGGAAAGGGAGGGCGGAACGGCGGCAGTACTTTTATTAGCAATATCGCTAGGATCGATAAGCATAAAATTCATAACGGCATTTCCCGTGAAAGTAGCTTCGATCGTGGGACATTTTCTCGCCGACCATGGGTACAGATATCCACGGTGTTGTTACTACGTGCTTTATTTTCTCCTTTCCTCCCTTTATTTTCTTCCCTTTTCCGCGATATTACCCACCGCGACCCGTATCCAACGCCGAGTCTGCCATCTCGTTCGCGAATTATTTTCCCCGGATATTAAATCTCACGCGGAGTCGCGTAGACGATGCAACGACGGTTATTTCCGATCCCGAGCCGCAACGACTCTCGTTCTAAAGTGATTTTTACGGATTTAAGGAAGCACGAAATATCGGATTAAAATGAAATCAAAATATTCCACATCGTTCGAACTATCGACTTTTCTTCGGTTTTACTCGTTTAGCTCGAAACGCGAAATCCTCGATGAAGCTGGACACCGACCGGAAATTGAAAGATCAAAATTATCGCTCGGGGGCTTAATACAGCTTCGCGAGATACACAGTCTTCTCGGTAATGTTCGCGAAAGAACTTCGAAACGGCGATTACTCGACCGTATCAATGGGGCGCTAGCTACCCTCGCGTAAACTTCGCTTTACATTTTGATATCTTTATCCTCCCCTGTATTCTCATCGGAAAGGCAGCTTTGAGGGGATTTCCCGAAAAAGCCAGAAAAGCCGTGCCGGCGTGCCGCGGTCGGTGAAAAAACTCACGCAACCACCATAAACTCGAAACCCTTCTCGTGTTCGGTGCCTTTACGAGACAGCGTTAGCGAGCGCACGCACTTTGCGCCCTTTCGCAAATGCGTAATCGCACCGCACCACACCGCACCGGTGCGTACGGAGTAAAATCTACAAAGTCGTACGTGGAACGGAGACGAACTACCCATCGGGGAACAAAACCCCAGAAACTGTTCGACGCGACGCGGCTTCCTGAGTTTCGAGGAAGCCAAGCCGAAAAAGCCCTTAGGCTTTGCGCAATCGTATCGCTTCCCCGTGCACCTGACGGAGACCGTTAACCGAGATTCACCGCGACGTTACACGTAATGAGACAATTATCGCTTTCACGATTCGCGAGCGTTGACTCCGCGCGGTTAGTATTTCATGCCAATTATACGCGAATGGAAGCTTCATTTTCTTTTATAATAGATCAGCGAGTTATTTTTGGAGAATACCGCAATCTCGCCTGTGTCTGAGCCGAACGAATAACTCCCGGGAAGTGTGCAAAAAGGAGGAGAAAACCAGAAGGTGGATAGATAGAGAGAGAGAGAGAGAGAGGGAGAGAGGTAGAGCGAGAAGAAAGGGAAGAGTAATCGAACGGGATAAAAAATAAATGAGCTTCCACCCACGCGACCGACGCCCTGAATTATGAAAGCTGGGAAAAGGTTACGTATTTTTACGATGCACGAAAACACCCTCAAACGTATTCCCACCATTGGCGTTATCAGAAAATCCGTGTCTAGATTCGAACTTTGAAGGATAAAATCTACCGAGCGTTCGTGAAAATAACGCTGTTAAGATAAATTTGACGAAAAAGTATCATCCGGTTAACCGCAAATCCCGCGAGCATACGTGTCGGTTCATCCGACGGTACGCTAATACGCAACGTCATACCGAAACTAAAATTATCCCTTCCAAGTGGCCGTGCTTATGGTCTATTCGGCGGAGGAGCTCTTCAACGAGATCTCTCGAGCTTTCCTCTCTGCCTCTCGGTCGGTCTTCATTTACCAGACTGGGAGGGAGGGCGTAACACGAAGGAGAGAGTGAGAGAGGGGGGGGGAGAGAAAAAGAAGGGATAGAGGCAAGTAATGCTTAAGTGGTGCATAGAAGAGACGTAGATACCCAACCTGAGCTTATTATATGTACATAAACGAGGTCCTCTTAACCGTGCACTCGACCCACTGAGCGTAACGACGACGACGACGACGAGGTAGACGAAGAGGAAGGCGAAGACACCGACGAAAACGGCGCGGACGTCGGCGAAGCCGGAATAGTCGCGAACGCGACGACCGTCCGTTTCGGAAAGCATAAAGACCGAAAACCGGTATGAAAATGCACGATGCAGGAACGAGGATTCGCGGTTAAAATCCCAAGATTCATACACTCGCTCTCGCCTATGCGCGATTTCTATGCAGGTGCCTACGCCTCTGCATTTTCCTTTATATCCCCGTAAACTGGAAGAGGCGGTTCCGAAACCGTATACGTCATAAACATGCACGCACGTGGAATCGGTACCCTGGCGCACCTGGAAACCAGCCTGACGCGATCCTCCTCAACAATTCCGCGAGAAACGGAAACTTGTATTCCTCGTGGAGGCAGTGGTTCTCGATTCGATTCCTGATTAAATTCCGACCTCGTTAGGGGCGCGATGTTCGGCATAGAACACGGTATACGGTTCCTCGAATTATGGTAATTGCGAAATATCGTGGATCGGATCGTGACTCGAGAAATTGGTCGGTACCCGTGAAACTATCGATCGACGAAAATCCGTTAACCCCGATTAACCTCGGTGCCGTACGCTGTCCGGAACGTCTCGTGGGTCCCACGAGAGTCCATTGTCAAAAGTTTCGCGCGCTATCGCTTATCGAATCAACCCGTCGCGTCGTACGCGTAACTCCAATTTCTTTTAATCGAACTCGAAGCTACGAATATACGATGAATGCAATTCGTTAAACGTAAGTTGCAAAATAGAGAAGAACGAGCGATCGGACAGACCCGGGACTATGCAAACCCCAGATCCGAGTAGAAATAAATAACGCCGCTGGTCGTTCTCTATCTTTTGTAAGACGATCTAGAAAGAAAATGAACGCCTCGTAGATCCCGCGAGGTTCCATTGTCAAAAGTATCGCGTAACTCAAACTTCTTTTAAATCGAATTCATGAGCTACGAATAAACGAGTAATGCGATTAATCGAACGTTAGTTGCAAAACAGATTTAGACGAGAAAATTGCAAAATTACCTAGACAAACTATGGATTAGTTTCTCCACAATCTCAAAAGTCTAACAAAAGGTAGAGCAACATCCGCAAGATCGTGGAGAGTAAACGGATCTAGGCAGCTACCGGCATAAACCGTGGCTAGGAGTCGCTGGCATACTTGTTGATGTAAAGTTACGACGTATGTACGCGCGTACATAGAAACTCGGCTCGAGCACAGGGGAAGAACACGAATCCGCGCGTAGGTGTGGGTACGATACACTTGGGTGTCTGACACACGTACGATGCACGACCGTACACACACACCGGGCTGCGTACAGATACGGTTATGGCGCGTGCGGTTCGAAATTGGTTACATGCATCAGGGGATGCAACACCACCGCCGAGCGTCTTCCATTCTCCGCGTCTCTCTCCCTCCCCCTCTCGCCCTCTCGAGCACAGTTCACCAACGATAATATCCTTGGCCTCCCCCTCACCCCCCGTCTCCTTTCCGGTATCGATTAAGCATTATCTCTCGGCTATAACGCCAGTAGGAATCCGGGTTTCTCGTTACCGAGGTTATAGTTAAGCCCCGTTTGCTCGAAACCTAGACGTCCCACGGGACGTCGAACCAGATTTGAACGTAGGAGAGAGCCCGGACTCTTGACGACGCGCGCTTCGCCATCCTCAATTCTAGATTCGCCGTCTCGCCCGCGAGTAGCGTCGTCCGTAACGCCGCGGAGGTAAAGTTTAAATGGATTTAACGGATACGTGGAAACTGATTGCGCCTTTCATTCCGGGAAGCTCGAGTGAGGGCGACGCGTCGGGGGTGGAAGAAAGTTTAACCCTTCGTCGAGCGAAGTGGAAATTTTTATCTTCGACGTGACGCGCGTCGAACGTGCCGAATAATCACCGTACGAAACGATTTATGGAATTCGCGCCGAGTATACCCGCGTGAGTCGGTGGTTTAACTCGCATTCGAATTTATGTAAATCGATTCGAATTTAAAAAATATCCCACTCCTTGATCCCGTGCAATCAGAGTCAGCGAATTGTCCGCTCACTGGGTCCCGTCACGGGACTGTCGCTCTTTCTTTCTTTTTAAGAAACCCCCTTCCCCGAATTTGAAAAGAGACGACACAATGGTTTTCCGGATAGTGGATTTCCGCTAGACGCCCTCGTGAAATTATGCAATTGCAGCAGCAACGGGTGCAGCTGCCGCTGCCCCGGGCGTTGGTAGGTAGGTAGGTAGGTAGGTTGGTTGGTTGGTTGGCGGCGGTGGCGGTGGCGGCGGCGGCGACGGCAGCGGTGGTGGCGGTAGCGGGGCGCTGTCGGGAAACGGCTGTGGTACCTGGATGGCGTGTCCTGGATACGCCAACTTCGCAAGTACCTCGTAACCACGCGAATAACGTGTCGTTATACGCCATGGAAAGGTTGTGGAAGGTGGTCGAGGATACCGGAGGGTAGTAGCGCGCCGCTACAGGCAAAACCATTTGTTTATAATTCCTCCGGGGATAGAGCTACCGGTCCTTCCCATTTCCGTCTCCTCTATCGCTGTCTCTCCCTCCCACCAACCGTTCCTCGTGCCCCATTTCGCTTCGCCTAGCGTTCCCTCTTTCTCTCCCGCCCGTTCTTCTCCACGCCGCCACCCCACCCCTCCCCCCACCCCCCCCCCCGCCACTGCCACCCGCCGCGGGCACACGGCAAGACGAGCCGAATTTAAATTTGCCGGATTCTGCTCGCCTACTCCTCGAGTCTAACGACTTTCTTAACGACCCTCCGCGGGACCCCCGCCGCTACCCTCTCTCCGAGTGTCATCCCACGCGTGCTTCTCCCGCTCCGGGCACCGGTACAGTTTGATGACGATGGTGTATTCCGTGGATGGTCGGCTCTATATGCTAAGCAGGCGACTCTCGTCGAGATAACTTTGAATTAGCTCGCGATTAGGGGGGGGGCGAAGGGTGGTATACCCGCGGACGGCTCCCTCACGGGGATGAGCTTGATGGAAGAGCGAAATAACGAAGCCGGATGGTAGCCGGTTACTAGCCGGTAAAGTCGCTTCCCGTAAGCCGGTCGGCTGCCGGCCGAGAACGGGAAATATGCCGGACAACGAGACAATTTTTGGGCCAAATATTCCTCGAGGTGTCCTTAAGCTTGAAACTCTTGGAAGAAAATTCCACGTTTACGCGGACGTCGTTCCATTCTCGGGGATGCGGGGGACGAGAAAAAAAAAAAGCGCTGGGAATGCATCCGGAAAATCCACGGAATTCCCGACGACGCATAATATCCAAGAACCACCTGCACTGGCGGGATCTCAAAACGCTGGGTTATTCGATTAAGGGGTCCTCGGGAACAATGATTTCATTCCACGGAAATTTATCTCGTCGAATTCCGTGCGTTCTCGACGTGCCGCGAATAAAACTTAAATAAACCTCGCGACGTTAAGAAAAAATGGAGATAAAAGAAATCCAACGAGTCCACCGATCGCGGCCGATCCAATCGCAAGCGATTCCCTATAATCGTAATCACACGATCACCGAAGTCGATCAATCACCCAGAAAAGCACCGATCGGCCGGAAATACCTTCGGAACGCCCCTCTCCCCCCCCCCTCACGCCAAAATAACTAACGTTCCCGCGCGAAAAACAAATCATGGAAAAATTACGTCGAACCGCCGTCATAAATTTGCCACATACTTCTCGCACGGAACGTGACCGAAATTGCAAGCAACTTCTCCGCGCAATGACGCACTTACCTTGCATTTCACTCCTCCCCCCCCCCGCTCCCCCCACCCCTCGACGGTTCCAAAGCTCTCGCCGAAGCAGAGTAGTCTCCACGGCGCAGAGTCGTTCTCGTTTTATTAGATAAGTTCCCCTATAAACGGCAAGCCGTCGTTTTCGACTGGATATTTATTATGTTTTTACAGCCATCCCCGTAGCAGCGTGCACTAGTGCAGCTCGAGGGAGCAACCGAGCGAGCGAGCAACGAGAGCGAGCTACCTTACCACTTAGCCCAAGGATTCATACTAGAGAGAGGGCAGGTGGGGACGGGAGGGTGGAGAAAAAAGAAAGCACGCGCATGCTAAAAAAAAAAGAAAATACGTTGCAAAGAGGCCCGGCCAATTTTCGTTGGCTCCTCGTCCGGGGTAAAAAAAAATCTAGGAGAGAGAGAGAGGGAGAGAGAGAGAGTTGGGGAAACGGGCGGGAGGAAAAAGTAACCGGATTCTGATACGACGTTTAATTGGCAAACTGAAACAGGATCGTCAAAGGACGATCTCCTTGGTAACTCGTTGGGGAGGGGAGGCGAGGGGGCTACGTATTCGCCCTGGGTTCGTATAATTGGGCGAAAGCTCCATCGAAGATCTCGCTACCGGAGGCAGCTTTTGCAAGAAAATATACAAGAACCAGGCACCTGAGAAAACGGGGCACCGCCGTGAGGGTCTCCTTTAAAGGATCGCCGATGCATTAACTGCCTTTGCGACTGGTCTCGGCGATGTTGTGTACCGTTCGTATTATCCATCGGGGACGGCGAGGGGGCGGGGATTGGCACGGTTGTCGCGTAAGCCGATTTACTGGCGTAAATCACGAACGATGCTTAGACGGCTCCCTGGTCGCGCCATGATTCTTAAACGAGAAACGCGTCGTCCAGAAATAACCGGATTCTTTGAAATTATCCAGGGATCGATCGACGGACGTTGAGGGATCGTGATTTTTCTTACGAGTGGCGAAACGTCGATGCGACGACACGCTTCTCCGTCGTCGCACTTTCGTGACTTTGCGCAAGTTACAATTTTAATTCTGAAAGTATTTATTCGATTATTAAGGGAGTTCAAATTTGATGTTCTCTCTGGTACAATACGAAAAACTCGTCCTTTCGCTTGACGAGAACATTTAGCGTGCGATGGAAACTGGAGAGCGTATCGGAATACTTAACATAAATCCCAGCGCAATTTTGCATGGCTTCGCGTAATATTTTCAAGCGTCCCGCGTGCCCACCCGTCCCATCGGCATCCGATTACAACCTCAATTGAAAAAAAAAAGAATCCCCCCCCCGTTATCCAATTTCGCTCCCGTACGATTGTTTCGTCCGACCAATAAACCCGCGTCGGGATATACGCTACTTCGCGCGGTCGTTACCGGCAAATCAATAAACGTCGATCCATCTACGCGCAATTTGTGTACCTTCGGGAGGCAGAGTAACCGGGGAATATCGATGTTTCCCAGAAACGGGAAAGCCGAAGGTCGCGAAAAGCTTCGGTGAGATCGAGGCAGAGTTGATAATGGGGATTAAAATGCCTCGCCTTTGAGGAACTCGGGAGAGAAGCAACAGGTTTATGGGTAACAAAACCAGAAATCGGAAACGAACGAGAAATCTGGGAAGATTGAGGGGAAAAAAAATGTACGTTAATAGTGGCGCATACTTAGCGTCCTACGTTTGCTAATTAAAATCGTATTGTCGCGCTCGTTTCGTTCTCGATTAAGAATTTCCGAGCGTTACGTCTCGGGTGCGCGACGAGTGACAAGGGATTAGATAATATCGAATTTAAACTTAACAACGCTAACGAAAAACCGTGTCTCGCGTCTCCGCAAGATAAATTATGCCCTACCATTACGCTCTTTTCCATGTCGGTCGTTCCATTAAAAACATGGAACTAAAACGCGAATATAGGTCGGCGCATTATAATTCCCACGCCAGCTATAATCTTTCTCGGGTACAGAGAGGAGAAGAGAGAGAGAGAGAGAGAGAGAGAGAGAGAGAGAGGCAGAGAGAAAGCATCGCGAGAACTGGCAAGCAGAGACGCTAAAGTCTCATCAGTAGTACCATTTCGCGTAGCACGAAACTTAGAAGGCTCGTTAGAATACCAAGATGAGTTGTTGATGCACGGGCTCGCACCGCGAGGATCCTTTTGGCGATACGAGGATCAATTACGATGTTCCATAAGGTTACCGCGACGCGGAAAGGGGAAACTTAAGGACGCGACAACGGGAAATAGAGTGGAAAGGGCCGCGGGGTCGCAACGGCATCAAGCTGTTTGGATAGCATTAACGCGAGACGACAAAAAGGGAAGACGCAACGCGCGCTGTTGCTCGCATCGTGTGCTTTGGGGAAATTCTTGATTCATTCTCCCCGAGACACTGACATTGGCAACATAGGGTTTCGTTTCCGCTTAATATAAAAACATCGGATATCTAAGTCTCTCAGGTACTTGTGCGCCCGGACGTTTTCAACCCTCTCCACGACTGCGGATCGGTGAAAACTCGAGAAATACTTGGCGGATGTTTAAGGAGGAAGTAAAAACTATCGCTTTTGATACGTACAATAATATAATAACAATATTAGTTTATTACTTATTATTACAAATAATGATTACCGGTAATAGTAATATGGGATTTTTGTAATACAATAGTTACATATTATTTTCAATATTATTGATTCTTGTGTTTTATATATTTCACTTTCAATATTATTTTCAATAACGGGTCAAAATAGCCGCTTGTCCACGCGACGAAAGACACACACTATCTTTTTGAAAGCGATCGTCCCGAAAATGAGAGGAAATCGAAGAGAAAGAATGCCCCGGGAATTTATTATTGGAATTACCGTATCAAATTCCGTGGTATCTCCGTCTCCCGTCTCCCTATCTCCCTCTATTTATCTTGGTCTCTGACTCTCGCGCATATAGCGGTGAGTGCACTTGTCCTGGAGAGTGGCTTGCTAGAATGCCAGAATTCCCTCAGGAATTTCGATATGAAACATGTGCCGTATATTCAGCGTTCTACCGAGTAACTCGTGCCGCGTGTTTCTTCTAATTCAAAATTAATACAGTACGACGAGGGTCCTTTTGATTATGTCGATAACGTTTAGTGGTTTAATCTGATTGGGGTTGAGAATATTTAAAATAACACGATATCTACAGCGATCGATGCGCCGCGTACTCGTGACAATTATTCACCGTTATCGAAACTCATTTTTTTGTGTGTAAATTAACGAAAATCTACTTTCGTCCACGCTCGTTTTATTTAACGAAAAATTCTTCTGCGTCCTCCGAGACAAATACCCCCCCCCCCACCCCGCCTTTTGCGCGGTTCGTAGAAATCTCATCAGCGAAATTTCATCTGCCAGGTACAATCGTCGATTGCGCTTTGGAAACATAAAAGACAGGAATCAACTGTTCGTCGCTGAAGCAATACGGTGGCGAAACACGCGCACGCGGAATGTTTTTGTCCGGAATATTTTTTTTTTATTTCACGTACCAACGAGTTCAATTTGAAAGCTTCGGATGAATTCATCGTAATGAAGACCGCGATCCGGTAATCCGGGAAGCTTTAGTCGTCCGCGACCACGATTTTCCGAGCGTGGCTCTTATAAAGCGAGTCTCGCGAATCTGGAAAATCCTTCGTCGAGGTGAATCAAAGAAGAATTTTAAATTATTCCAAGAAATTGCGCGCCTAGGCGATAAATTGCGGTCATTCCTGACATCGTCGAAAGACATTTCTAAACGAAATTCCCCAGTCGCAAAATGAATAATTAACCCCTCGCGCCGCTGATCGCGCATGAGAAACAAGTTACTACCGCGATCCCCATACGATAACGAGGAGGAATTTCAATGACAAACGAGTAACGACCGAACGTATTCCTCCCTCACCCGCTCCGGTAAATTCTATCATACGGTATCTGACGTTCGCGAGTCAAAAATATGACCCTCCCCGGGTCCGACGTAATGGCGGACACGCGTACATAAATTTCGAGGATGAATTCGTCGTAACGAGAGCATCGTCCCTTGCATATTTTAATGGTACGGCAACGTTGATGCACCGAGACGCGGAGCAATGTTTGTCAACCACCGCTCCGGGAGAACCTTCATTTCCATCTTATTTTCCGCAGAAGAGTCTGCCCTCTTTCTTTTTTTTTTCCTTTCTTCCTCGCAAAACGTAAAGGACGAACTTTACGTGGATCGACTTACGCTCGGTACATACCGAGTACTCTTCGGAGTTTTTCAAAATTTTGCCCGTCGCGCAGGGAGATTGACAATTTGCGACAAGGGTAAATCTTTGAGCGCGTGGTCGCGAAGAGACGGACAAACAACGAGGGGCTGGCTAGGGAGAGGGAGAGGGGTTTGCGAGAGCAGTACTCGCGAAGGGAGTAACTCGAGGGACACCGGGACGCCTCGGTACATAAATACAGAGTAGTGCGATGCCATCAACAATTCATCGCTATTATTACGGCCTCCCTGCCGGCACTCTCTGCAACGAGGGATGGCGAGGGTCGCTCGAGGGAGGACGAGGGTGAACGTCGCAGCAGCTGCCACCCCCGAAGGGGCCCACCTACTCGAGGCACGTACGGTTATGAAGACCACGAGCCTCTAATCTGCATCCTTGATGACGCACGATTTACCCTCGCTAGGTGAGATCCTACGTCCTCGAGATTAGGGTGACTTTTTAATTTCTTTTACGAGTGACGCGTGATCCTGGCGCTCGCGAGAGACCGACGCACGGTGTTACTCGAATCGCTTGATTCTTCGAAATTAAATTGATTGTATCGTTCTTTTCTAAATTTCATTAGAGTAACGTCCACCCTCGCGTGCTCATCGCAAATCATTGGTAAGACACGAAACGTCACGCGAAAAGGTGAGAAGGTGATCCCGACGGGGAGAATGACACGATTACTCGAGGGCGAACTTGACACGATTAAAAACGTTTCCGTCGACTCGCTATGAATCGATGTACTCGACGAGGAGGGGGAGGATAAGCGCGGAGACTAGAGTAGGAGAGCAGTTGAGAATTTTTCCTATCGGACGGTAGCCCTCTCGACATCGCCATTACATTTCCTGCCACTTACAACTCCGTTCCCGCATTAAATTTAATAACGCTGTCCGGTTGAATTTTCTCCCCGTCCCGCATTTGTCGATCTAACGACCGCTCGAGGAATATCCGCGAAAGGAGAAACGAGGCGAGGGCTTTGGCGTACACGTAAATAGACGACCGCCGGACCATGCGGGGCGGAGAGAAGAACAAAAAGAAAGAAAGAAAAAAAAAGGAGTGCGTTGCAAGGGTGCAAATAAAACTGTCCAATTGGCTAGTTGGAAAGCTCGTGCTTTTCGAGCACAACTATAAATGCTTATAATTCACTTTGTTCTCGGTGCAAGAAAAAAGAAAAAAAGTATACCGTACAGCAAAGAGCGACGATAAAAAGAGTTAAAGGATAAACGACGACGGATAAAAGCTAACGGGAGCCAAATTAATCTCCCGTTGACAAATTCCTCTTTCCCTCTACCTTCATTTCTATATCTTTTCGTTTTGTTTTTGTTTTACGCGCGACGATATCGAGAGAAAGCGATATTACGGGGGCCGATTAAGAGGAAGGTTACGAGTGGATTAACGCGAGATCGATTTGCGCGATACAAAGAAGCGGAACGTAAATGCGATAATTAACGCGAAAATATTCAGGAAGCTGTCCTTTGTCTCTGCATCGAAGCCACGGTAGTTACTCGCCGGGAGTACGACGCGAAACGATTTCGTGTAATGGCGTCCGCTTCGGATAAACGTTCCCGGTGCTCACTGACCTGACACGAGCGAAAAGACTTTGCCGGATGTCCCCTCGCTGAGAAGCGAAGCAGATGCGCTATAGCTTACGCGCCAAATAATATCTCGGTGGAAATATAAGCTGCTCGTACGAGCGC
Source organism: Pemphredon lugubris (assembly GCA_933228935.1). NCBI lineage: Eukaryota > Metazoa > Arthropoda > Insecta > Hymenoptera > Crabronidae > Pemphredon > Pemphredon lugubris. Next base: position 51,112,974 of record OW121817.1, on the reverse strand, counting down.
GCTCGGCGAGCATTAACTTTCGGAAAACAATTTCACGCGTTCCGTTTGAAATTCAGCGCGCCTTTCATAACGAAGATAACTTTTAGAAGTTCTTGACGATTTGAGCGATTGTACTTTAGCAATGGGGGGAATTATCATCGTTAAGCGTTGAGACGTTCGTTGCCCGTCGATGCGCTGCGAGGGAAATCGTGGGAAAACAATTTCACGCGTTTCTTTTAAAATTCAGCGGAGCTATCTCCACGAAGATAACTTCTATACGTTCTTCGCGATGATTTCAAGGACAGTGCTTCGACGATGCGAGGAATTAATATCGTCACTTGATAAACTTGAGGGAAATCATGGGAAAACTTTTTGAAAATCCATCTTATCTTAAAAGGAAGTTTCATCATTGCGATCGGAGCACACAACTCGATACTGCCAGAAGTTTATGAAATTTCTTAAGCTTCTACGATTACCGGCGGCGAATAAACCGAACGCGCTACGCGTAATTGCTAGCAAACCCAGGTTTACATGATTCACGGCGCAACGATTAATTATTTTGGGGCTACGACATATGCATAACAAACGCGGACATTTGCTCCAATTCCTGCCCGACCATATATCTGTCCCGCCTCGCGTTAATTACATTAAATGATTTGCCCGCGCGTCCCACTCTTACGTTAAATAATTATCATTCGAATTTAACTTGACTCTCGGGTCCAATTTGCCGCTAGATTTATTTTTGCGCATCGCGTTAACGCTCGTCGGGGTCGATAGTCGAAATTCGAAAAACGCTAACCTCGCGTCCCGTATCCGCCCGGACGCTTATTAATCCCGCTACTTTTTTTTCTTCCCCGCGTAAATCACTTCGTCGCGGAAAAGTTACTTTTCACCGTTAGCTCGATTTTCGACGCAACTGCCTAGAAAAATATTTTCCATCGTCCACGCGACCGCGGGGCGTTCGATTCTCATGCAAATAAGCAGGCGATCCCATCTCGGAGCAATCTTTGTTTTACTCCGCGCGCGTTTCGGGCGACTCCGAGGTACATGTATACGTATACGTATTGTATATATCTATACGTATATTCGGAAAAGAAGAGCCGTACATAGCGCGGCAGGAATCGCGCGTTAAACTTTTGTTGCCTCGAGAGTTCGGCTCTTAAATCTCCCGTCTTCCGCCGTAAACCTTAATGCTCGGATCGATATTCATTTTAAGCCACGTAGCCTACCGAACTTCCGGGCATTATCACGATGTTTGTAAGACTGGAAGGGGGGGGGGGGGAGGTAAAGACGAGGGGAGAACAGTGGAACTTCGCGAACCAAAGTGTCCGATGTGGAATTCGTAATAAGATCTTCGTGGATATAACGCCGATTTCCGCGCCAACGCGGGCCGTACGTGATACGCGATTCGAGACACGATTTTCACTGATCAAAATTCTACTAACACCGACGGGGAATACCAATGCAAAGAGGGCGGGTGAAGAAAAAAAAATATATATATAAGAGAGGGGCCGAGAACCTACAAGAAATTCACCGCAATTTCTCCAAATGATTTTCACGAGCGTGCCCTCGCCACCGCCACGCAACCGTATCGTTATCCAAAACTTGTACGCATGACGCGCGTACCCCGTATTCGAGGCACGTTTCCAACGGGATGCCAATCCCCCGACCGTCGGGATCGGACTCCATTCCGGAAACGGGGCTGATCTTCTCCCCTTTTGCGAAAGAAAAGCCACGAGGGGGTGGGGGGGGGGGTGGAGGGGCTGGTATATTCTCGCACGAGCCGCGAAAACCGGGGCGCTTTATAACGCTACATTAACCGGCAATCTTCTCGCTTGCTGCACCGATGTATAGCATCCTCCTTGCTTCCTACCCTTCGAGAAGAGGGTAGAGCGGGGAGGGGGTGGACGACAGGGGGTACGTCGATAAAACTTTTAATTGCACTCGCGCCCCGCTAGTGAAAAAGAAAGGTGGAGGGGCTGTTGCCACGGCTTTATCGAGCGTCGAGTATTTCCCGATGCTTTTGGAAACTTACCCCCCTAGATCCACGAGACTCACCCCCTTGGTAGGACAAGATTGTTCGACTTCGAGACCCGACGGCGATGACAATGTTTCGCGGGATAGAGGGGTGTGGGGGCTCGATTTTGCGAGTCAGTAATTAACGCGGTGTCTTAAGAATTCCGAGGTAATAGCGATCTACCAACCTTCGATTACGTAGTCGATTTAACTAAAATCGAAGATGATTTTCAGAACGGGGTTATATTTAATTCAAGATTCGTATTCTTAATTAAAGTTGGGGACCGTTCGCGCATCCGATTCCGATTGACCTCTTTTCCTCCTACGCTTTCGAGCGTCTTCTCGGATGTTACCGAAATTTCGCATACCCGCGGAACGTGGGAAGATTTAAATTTACATTCGCGTAGCGCGACAGCGCGCGTTGCACGGCGCGGGTACGACATTGTTTTCGTACTTAATGCATCGGAGGGAGGAAAAACTCGGGGCGAGGAAAATGGACCAGCTAAACTTGTCATTTGGCTACGCGCCTGGCGCGGCTCTCGTAACGTTGCGTAGAATTACACTCGAACTCTCTTTATTCGTTTCACGACGCGACGGGATCGCTATTCTTTGAATTACGCTCTCGCGTATCGCGGTACTTTGCGAGTACCTCGGCTATTTTATTCCACGGTCACGACGGTGCATTCTTCTCCCTTCATTTTTCATTCGTCGTACGCTCCACTACCGCGGCAAGTGAATACTTTTCAATTATCCCGAACGTAATTCCTTCCCCGCGAAACTCGTCTCGTTGTGTCCAACTCGCACCAAATCAACGGTAAAGGTACCAAAGATCATCCGCTTGTCCTCGTTTCTTTTCTCTTCTTCCTGTTTTACAAAGTCGTTCTCTCTCGCTTTCCACCGTTTCTTATTTCGCCCGCAATCAGTCTCGGGACGGAGGTCTTGGGCTAGGTTCGAAACAAACGAGGGTGGTGCAGCCCTGCGGTCCGAGGGTGAAAGTGGATGGGAGAAGTAAGAACGGCGAGAGAGGGGGGAAGCGCGGAGGGATGAAGCCTGGTTTTACAAGTTTTAAAAGAAATATTAAGTGGAGACTGCGCTGGCACCGAGTCGAAGGAAAGGAAGTTGAGTTATCGAGGCACTTTGCATAATTTAACCCGCCCCCCCCCCCTTCCCCTGTACCTCTTCACTCGACTCGGCGCGCCGCTATCTATCGTGGTTTCTAGGTTTTCAAGGCGTTATTGGTTAACAAGGGAATGCGCTCCGCCCGCCGAAAGATTGTTTTCTGATGTTACCGGTTTGTTTGCTCGCACCTGCATCCGCCTTTTCGCGGCCTCCCCTCACCACGGTAATTTATTCATGAAATCGATGTAAGGCTGGAAGAAAAGCACCGAGCCCCGACGAAAAGTCGGGGAAAGCGATGAAAGTTGGTGGATTCTCGTGAAAGCCCATGGCAGACTGCCGGGTCATCTGCAACTCATTTTTGCAGTTTAACGGGAAACATCAATTTCGAGATGCCGTTAACGGGAAAACAAAAACTGCATTGAAGTTTCTCAGAAGCAATCTGCGGTCAGAAAGTAAGTATGCTTATCAACTAGCCACGCGTCCCTTCGTGGTGCTCGAACGAGATTTAAAGCCAACTAGGGGCGTTTGAAAAAAAAAATCTGTTTCTGATAAAAAGAAAAATTGTTTGTATCGCAGACAGATGGTTTACGTCGATGTAGGTGAAAGAAACACTTGGTTATTAGCAATTTTTAGAATCGGCAACCCCTAAATTACAGGCGAGTTAATATATCCACAAACCTAAGGTTCCAAAAGATAAAAAAAAATGTATTCCAAAGAAGGAAGAATACAGAATCCATCGTCTAACAAACCCTCCGTCTAGGGAGGAGAAGAACACAAACGTCAGCAATCAAAGCGGATGAACGTCGTTCCACGAAATGGTGAAAAAATAACGTCTTAGGTCCTCCTCCCCAGAGGATGACGATTTCGTGTTTCACCGCCGACTAAGAAGGCTCTTCGCACCTTCGCTCCCCGAGTGTTTACGGGGGCATGGAAGATAGAAGGGTGGCGGGTTTCCGACACGGTGAAAGGGGAACGTACGTACACACGCGCGGAGGTTAGTTTTGCGCGACGATCGAGATTCCAACGGGACATTCCAAGAATCTTAACGACCCCACGTTCCGTCCCTTTCATCCAGCCCCCGAAGTACCTAAAAAGAATTTCTTCGATTCGGGAATCGAAATTCGATTTAAGAACCGCCGCGCTCCATGGTAATTCGTAAGAACGCTTTCATTATAATTAAGTGTTGGTCCGGAGAAGTAAGATGCCTCGATGCGAAGTAATGCAAACAAAAATAGAATAAACGCACGAATATACAGGGAGATTACAAAAGAATATCACAGCTTTGAAAATATGTACTTATTGAACGAAACATGTTGGAACTTTGGTTAATGATTCAATGTAAAGAGTAAATAACAACATTTCTTTTCAGGAGAAGACATCTTCACACATGCTCTGTGGTGTGATCTTCTCGAAACACTCGAAAGATATCTATCCACTAGTCTAAGGGCTACCACGCACTAGGCGATTCCCTGTCGCGTGTCGCCGCTATTTTTCTCGGAAAACACCATTCTGACAATGGATTTCCAAGTAAAACGTGTCGCGGCGACGCGCGCCAGCGAATCGCTAGTGCGTGGTCTCCCATATACGACACGCGACCAGTGCGTGATGGCCCTAATTCGTCAGGCAGCTCGTGACAGCTCTCTTCATCACTGGTCCCTAAGAAGCACTGATTTTACCCTCTGCTATCTTTGTCTATGGGGGTATGTTAGAGATAACGTTTTTTGTCCACCTCTGCGAGCTAACATTGAGAAACTAATAACACAAATGAATGTATCTATTGAATACACAGTATGCACTCAGTGTGGAATGAATTAGACTATCGGGTACATATCGTTCGAGTCTCTCAAGGAGGTCTGGTTGAACGTAGGCTGAGAAAACCGTCGTTGAATCTTCCAACTCGATGATTTTCCGGACGCTTCGAACGACACGCAATAAAACGGTAAACGTACACGCAGCGACGACGAGGACGATAATGTCGCCGCTTTAATTTTACGATTCGTTTACGACTCGCGCCGGTGAAAGAAACAATCAACGCAACATCGACGTTCGGTGCGAAGTTTACTGCACTGGCATCGATTACAGTCGTGCCGGGACGTTTAAGTTTCCGAGTAAACTGTTGAACCATGAATGCGTCCCGCCTCGCAATGCACCGAAAACATCTCGGATAGAAGAAGGTGGAGAACTCTGGTCCCCCGCTCGCTAGGGGTAACTCAAAGAGGTAGAGAAGACTACGGGAGTTGCCAAGAGGCAAGTTGCTCCGATAGTTCGTTCCTGTGACCCTACGTGACCTTTCGCGCGGGTACCATTTTCGAAAAGTATGTCGGCGCAGCTCTTTCCCTTCGTTCCTGCGTGCGCGTCCCGTTCGTAACGATACCATTCAAAGCCGTAACGAAAGGGAGAAGAAAGTGCTGAGAGGAGTTGCGCGAGAAATCCGAGTAAAATAATAATCGTAAAGAAGGAGATTTAAACAGTTTTCGACTCTCGCCAGAGAGGTAGTATCGAGAAGTTTGAATCATTCGCTTCGCGTAAAAGTTACTTTTCATAATTTCCTAATTCTTTAATGCGAAAGATACGTTCGAGGTTATTTAATTCAGTCGACCCCGCTGGTGTCTGTTAGCTTCATTCGGATCTCGATAATTTAAAAGGTATCGAATATTCCGGTACATAACGGCTTGCAAATAGCCTTTAATAGGATGGCTTTGTTTCGTCAATTTGTTATATCGAATACACCCCGCTAAATTTGTGAGTTTCAAATTAACGTATCCGTATCCTCCTAACAACTGGTTTTTCCGACCTACGGAGAACTTGCTTCCCAAAACGCCGAGCCAAATTGCGATAATTGCCAACGCGCCATAGAAACATTGAAATGCGAATGTTCGTTCCTTTTTTTCGTGTTGCGTTTCCATTGTACGAAGCTCGAAAAAGGGAAGCGAACGTTTTTAACGTTGCTCAATCTCGCCTGTATAACAGCGGCGAACAAACACCGAACGCGCTCGCGCGTAACCGGGTCAATCGTCGAAATAAAATTCTGTCTGTATCACGTCGGCTCGTAATTAGTATTTCGTTTCCGTTTAAACCGGTGGATTGATCAAACTTTGTTCGAAACATTCGCACGATATACCGATTTACGATGTTACGAGAAACGTGGCTCGCTATCGCGATAACGCGGAGGACGAGAACTAAAAGTGGAAACGAAGACGTGGGATTTCGCGAGACAGAGGGGGTCGCGCTTTAACGCGTTAACGCAGGCGTGTACCACCGGTGGCTCACATCGGACGGTGTGTACTATCAAATACATAGTTTCTTAAGTGCTATTATAAAGGAATCATTGTTCCGAAAATGTTTTTGTTAAATAAAAATATCTTTCCATATGTTTGAGAATTAGAATTAAAAGAGTTTAAAGTATATTTATTGAAATAAAATAGGATTTTATTTCATTTCACCACAATAATTTTAAATCTAGCTTATGATTTCTTATGCGGTCATTTTTATTTGCAATGGAGCTCCCCACGACGAGGAGAAGACTCTAAACCCAAAATAAGCGGTCCAAACGGCGATCCTCGATGCGATAAGTGGTAGCGAAGAATCGTCCAACGATTCGTCCGACGAAAAGCGTTCGAATAACATCACAGGAAATTAACGCTCGACGCGGGTTCCTTTGGCACCTCTGAGTTTCTCTCCAGGCGTCGCGGCCAACTACAAACGTCTGGAGAGATTCTAGACCGAGGAATAATACAGCGAATAACGGCATAAAACAAGTACGGCTTTAACGCGATATCAAACGAAGAGAATAATAAGCGAGGAGAGATCCCGGCGTAGACAGAAAGTTTTGAAAAGCTGAGAAAAAGTGGAAGGATGCGGCGGGACGAGTGGGCGGACAGACGGAAGGGGTGGAATGGGAGAAAGGGTTAACGAAAAAACAATGCGAGAGGGGAGAAAAAAAATAAATCAAATAGGGAGGGAGGGAAATGAGGTGGAGAGAGATATCTACGCACTGTGAAGAAGCGTACAGCGAGAGAAGAGGAGATAAAGAGGAGAAAGAAACGAAGAGGATGGGTGGGTGGGGGGGGGGGGGGGGTGGGGGGCAGGAGGGCTCGACAATGGGTAGTCGAAGCGGTAAGCTCGGGGGCTCGCGTTTATTAAATCAACAAAAGCCCCACGGGGGATGGTTTTCAGACGCGAGTGGTACATCTGCTACAGAAAGCTTTTCGTCGTATTCCTCCCTCTATCCACCGTTCTTCTCTCTATTTATTTATCTCCCTTTCCCTTTCCGCGTCCCTTTTCTTGCTCACCCTTTGCGGCTTGTCCCCGGACTCGTTGCTCGCGATAATGACAGGAGGGAACTCCATATTCAAGGGAAACTAGAGCCCAATTCCGTTTCGCGAGTGGGGGGAGGGGGTGTTGGTTGTAAAATGCGGGTAATTTCAGAGTAAACAGCTTCGCGTGCAGATCAGACTATTAATTAGATCCTCGGGTTAATCGTCTTGGAAAGGTTTACGAGCTGTTTATGTTTCGGTGAAACTGTTTCCCCGTTGTTGCGTCTCCGCTAATTTCGGTCGGCAAGGAAGCGTAGTACGCATTGGCGTGTTTCCTCTTCTTCTTTTTTCTCAAAGTGTACGTTAACCGTTCGAGTGCCAATTAACGATAGCCACGATACGTCTTAACTTCCCGACAGTCGCGTCTTTGTACCACGTACACGTTGCATTCGGTTCTCCGCCCTTTTGTTTACCTTCGTGGTCAATCTATTTACACGGCTTTACGCTCAACGCGCACTCTTATTTACCTCTGCCGCGTCTATTTAATTGACTCTACCTATCCGCGAGCGTCAATGCACCTTGTTACGCGTTTTGAAATCACTTAAATAACGTTAACGCGAAAACTTGAGATTGTGATACGGAATAAAAAAAAAAAACTTGAAATTGATACGAAATTGATTTTTGTATTTTACGTTACAGCAGCGAACACGCGTACCGTTAACGAATACAGCGTAGAATTATTACGATATTATTTGAAATTTGATTTTACGCCGGGGAGCAATGTTTGAGAGATTACGTTACTCGATCGGCTGAAATTCATTATACTCGTATATCAATTATTTCCAAGTTCCCGGAATTATTACGGTTAACCGTGTAATTCTACGATGCAATTAAAAGACACACTCGCGCGCCAACGGTTAATTATCTATTCCATCCAACGTTTTCGGCGAGGTGTACAAAACGCGGGTTGCATTTTATTTTCCGCGTCACGACACCGAGGATATAATTATGTTCGAGGGAATCCTGATCGTTTCGATTTGCTCGTGGGAGCAGAAAAATAACGAAAATATCGTACACCCGATTGCATTGTTATTAACGTTCCGCCCATTTCGCGCTGCCACAAATTATTCCCGCCGTCGCTATATCGTCGGAACGGCGAGTGTGTTTACACCGCAGCATCGGAACAAATCGATACCAGCGGGCATCGTTATTCCTGGGTGAAGCGTAAACAAATTCAAATTTCCCTTACACACTCGCCGAAATGAATTTACAATTCTTCAAACGCGAAAACAGTCACGCCCGAATTAATTATCCCGGCTTTTGGGGGGGGGGGAGGGGCACTGGGCGATTAAAAAGCAACCAAGAAAAGAGGAGCGGCCGAAATTTGTAACTTCAAATAGCTCGAGACAGATCGGAACGGGAGAACGATAAAGTGTTAGTTCGAAAATAGAATGGTCGAACCGCACCCGACTACCAGTCGGAAACATTGACTTTCAAATAAACGCGAGTAGCCGTTTTGTTGCGGGTAATTGGTCTTATCCGTTATTATTCCCGGAGAGCAAGCTCAAAGTCACCGAGAGAGAACAAATGGCGCGGCGCGATCGGAAACGTAAGTACGATTTAAAATGACGGGTAGCGAAGAGATGCTTCGAAAAGATGAATCGGCTACAAAGCGGCGTAATTGTAAGGAAAGTAGGACTTAACTGTGGCTGGCATTCGCGTTTGTCGAGACTCCCGATAAGGAGAGGAAATAATGGCAACTCTATTGCCAGCGCGAAACCATTGAGATCCCTCTCGACGTAGAAAAATAAAACTTGAGTACACTAATCGCGGAATCGACTTGAAACGTCGCTTACAACGTCGATTATACGCTCGAAGCGATCGCGAGAGGAAAAGATAATCAGCCAAACCAGGACCAACGTTTGCTCTCGCAGAATAATTTTAATAAACCGGATTGAATTTACGAGGGAGCGAATCGCGTGCGAGGATACGCGAACGGGTGGAGCGGAATCACGCCCGCCACACAGATCTTCCGAAAAGATCGGTCGCTTTGAAACTCGCCGACCGCGAGAGGACTGCGTATCGCATTCCGCGTTACCTGGAATTTCAATTCCGACGATCTTCCGTGCCTTTCATTTTAATTAACCGCGAAGCCTAATAAACGCATACGCCGTCGGGCCGAGTTGAAAGAAGAAAGGCGGGGTGAAAGTTTCTATTCGCGAGTCAGCGTTACGCTGGGGAGGGAAGGGCGAGGGGGTGGGGGGGTTAAAACGTAACGCGTGGGACGAAAAATATACCGAGATATGGAAGCACCGCGGTCTCCCTTTTCACTTCTGTACTACCGCTCGAGGCAAACGGGGATGTTAAATTGCATGAAATACTCGAAATACGGGGGAGGAGGGAAATTTCCTGTAACTTAAATAACGAAGGAAATTCTCGGTTCTCGATTAATTTCGTATTCTATCTAGCCACTCGTATTCCAACCGATATCTTTCCCTCCGCGGTGAGTTACGCGTCCGCGCGCAAAAAGAAACTAATATATCGTTGCACGAATATTATCAATTATTACACACAATATATTCTCCCGTCTACGGATAACATTCGGCCCTTCTCAAAACTGCGCTCTCAATGCGGCCGATGGTTTCACGACGCGCGGCAAGTGCGAACGACGTCGAGGTGTACGAGTCGTGCACTTAAAATCAACCAAACAGGAAGAGATGCCTCAGATTGGGTAGACTAAAAATTGCCCTCTCGTTCCTTCCTACTTCGCGCCGCTTGCCTCGCGTTTGGTACTTCCGGTTATTCGAAAATACCATCGACCCCGGAACGGTGGTCTCCTCTTCCCAAGGGGAAAAGGATGGTGTCTGGCCAGACCATGGGCTCAACGACGCGCACCACGGGACACCGCGTTACTGATCACCGATAAAAATCGTGTCGCGCGATGCTCGTACCTTCGCTCGGTGCACGAAAGGGCGAAGGGACACATCGCGATTGGACGCTCCCGGACGGGCTTTACGCCGCGGGACGCGAATATGTATATCGACGGCGCGGCGGCGCAACGGCCGCGATGAGCGCATCATTTTTTTCCTAATTCTGTTGCTTCTCGCCGTCGATTCGTGCGCAGCTGGTACACGGGAGCAGAGAAACGGGAGCAAAACGAGAAGCTCGAGTCTCTCGGTTCAAGCTAAAAATACTCCTCCTCTTTACCTACGCCCCCTTCGCTCTGGCGTTCACCCTGCGTATCTCTCTCTCTCTCTCTCTCTCTCTCTCTCTCTCTCTCTCTCTCTCTCTCTCTCTCTCTCTCTCTCTCTCTCTCTCTCTCTCTCTCTCTCTCTCTCTCTGTTTTTACTCTCCGATTCACTCATCCCCCCTCTCTCTCACTCCTTCTCTCTCTCCTTCCGCTTCTCGCTGCTCCAAACCGTTGCTCTCCGGCTATAAATAAAAAAAATAACGAGAACACCGTACGCTGCGGGTGTCTCGAGAGAAGAATAATTAGAAGCGGCCCTTGGAGCGTCCGCAGAAGAGAAAACTCCCGGTGCAAAGCGTTCCCCCTCTCGCCCCCCCCCTCCCTCTACCGCCCCTCGAACCCTTCCGCCCATCCTTTATCTTTCTCCTTCGCCACGTTCCGTTTCGTTCCTTGGACCGCAACGCGGCAGAGATTTCTTCCACCTACGTATGTACAACGACAAGCGAAATTTCCGTACACGTTCGTGCCTCCCGTCGCTTTTGATTTCCATCGATAACCGCGACGATGAGAGGTTCGTAGGTAATCTTTGATTATAGCTAACGCGAACCGAGTGTCGTCGAGGTGAGCGCTGAATATTCACTCGAAGAGAGAAGAACGACCTTCCACTCCGCGGCGCCACGGATTTCAAAACACAAAATTCCAAATCCCGTGGGCGCCGATTTCAAATCATTTGACGAATAGAAACGCGACTAACGAGCGTGCGTTCCAAGCCGACCGAGATATTTCCGAGCCACCCGATACGCGTCGGATGATTCATGCGCGGGAACGAACCGGCTCGAATGCCCCAGGAACGCTACCGAGGGACTCGAAGATGGATTAAGTATCGCGAGTTTACTCCGGGCACTCGACGCGCGTCCGCGAAATCGTACACACGATATTTTAAACGCTGTTTACCCTCGCTTCGTCATCTTCTTACGAGCTGTCGGCGGCGCGTAAGCGTAACCGCGCGTCGTTTTATCGCCCCGACGGAGGATCGTCGTCGCGCCGAGATTAGGTAACTTTTTCAAAACCTGATGCGTCCTCGGGATCCTCTCGCGTACGTAACCACGTACGCGGAGTCGGTTGAAAATGGTAAGCCGGCTGCTCGATTACCTTCGAATGAGCGTATTATCGGGCGAGCGACGATGAACTTCTTAATCGTCGATCCGTTAATAAGTTTAGCATGGTAACTTGGCGCCGCGATTCTACGCGAGGCTGTGGCCCTCGAAATAGATCTTTTACGGATAACTTCCGCGATTTTCGAAAACGCGCGTTCACAACGAAAATTTATTACTCGAGCGAGGAATATTTTATCGTTTCGGCGAGAGGAGCTCGTTGGTTCAATTACAAATGAGAAAAATGTGTATTCGCGCAAACTCATTTTATTTTCGTACCGCTCGGATTAGATTTCAGCGGCACTACCGAGCGTCGCGTACCACCGTGGGAAACGTAAAACATTAATTAATACGATATTACGGCAAATTGCTCGTTGGTATTGAAAAATATTCCCCGTACTCTGCTTTTTCCGCGATTCCGTTATTTATCGAGACCAAACAAATTCATTCTCGCGTTAACAAACATCCGCGGTTCAGCTAGGATTTCCGAAATACGATAACAACGGCGGATTATTGTTTACGCGACGGTGTACTAGCCCCGACGTAAAACAAATTCGATACGTACACGTAGACGTACGGAAAACACATCCACGCGTTTCGTTAATTTTCGTACGGCGAACGGCACACGATTGTATTTCCGGCGCGTTTCTCTTCTCGATTTCGACCGAACCCACGGCGAGTGGAAATCTCGGTAATGCAAGACCCGCCGTCGTCGTATCTCTTCGAGACAATATCGAGGGAAATACGGAAATAGTCTACGTGACCGTCGATGTTTCCACTTCAATCTCGACGGCATTAGAGGCACGCACTAACGCTCCTACCGTAAAAACATCCGGACGGAGAGAGAGAGAGAGAGAGGGAGATAAAGTAAAAGGCAGAGGGAAATAGAAAAAAATCGAATTAAGTCTGGCGAACCGGGGAAGCGTGGATGTGAAACAACGTAAACGTCGATGCCGATTTTACGATTTCTCCAGGCTGGAGAGGAGAGGGAAAAAAAAGAGACGAGTAACGCCGGAGGTGGAGACGAAGGTCGAGACGGGGCATCCCGAGGATCGGGATGCGAATTCCATTCCATTAGTCCCCCGTTAACGATCGAACGTGCCCGCTCGCCCGTGCACGCAGGATATAATCCCGGAATGGTTTTTCCGTCGAGGTCCTACGGAATGCGGAGGGAAGGTGAGTAGAGGGAGAACACCCCCCGGATGGAGAGGCGAAGGGTCGTCCGCGGCTTTACGAATCGCCGTAAAAGATTTTCGATTACGTTTCGAAGCCCCCCACCCCCCCCCCCCCTCCCTTTCCCCCGTGGGATGGGCTGTGTTCGGTTTGGAGCACGGATTCTTCGCCTCCGCGATTTTCTTTCGCGCATTATCCCTCCCCGCGAGGTGTGTTTATCGGGAACCTTCGAATTTCCCGATCCTGACGTTTTCGACGAGCGTGCTGGGAAGCGACGTTTTTCGCGTCCCCCCTCGGGGCGGTAAAAGAATCGTTGCGACGTTTGCACGAGAATATACCGTAATCTTCGATATTATTTTCCTCAACGATTTTACTTTCCGCGCGCGCTCGTAATTGCAACAGTTGGAGACGTACTACCCGCGAGCATCCACGGGTGAAGTCACGGTTGCTTTTTCGAGAAAAGGAATCCACCGGCGGGACGCTGCGAGATTCCGTTCTAACGATTCACGAATTCTCCGAGAAGTAGAAAACGAAAGACGTAAAACAAAATGCTGTCGACGGTGGAAATGCCGTGCATTCGCATTCCCCGCATAACCACCCTTTCCTCCCCGTCTTCCCTTTCTCTTTTTCTCCCTTCTTGACCTTCCCACCGCCCCCCCCCCTCCCCTCTACCTCTCTCTTCCATTTTCTCTTCTTCCACCACCCTCCGCCCGACTTCCCGCCCCCGTCCCTAAAACCGGGAATGCGAAGACGGTCCTTAAACCGAAATTGAATTTCGGCAAACGCGCGGCCTTCTAATTCGAGTTTGAGGTTTCCCGCGTGCGAGAGAGAGAGAGCGCGGCTCACGGTCGCGCGTTCTCGAAAAGGGCGTGGAGGGGCCAACGGATGGATTTATTTCACTTCCTGTTTTCTGTCCGGGGGAGTGGGGCGGGTGGGAAGGGGTGCGGGTTGCGGGAGCACGGAAGGCCCGTGGCCGCAGACTCGAATCGAAAGTGCAAAACTATGGAGACTTACGAGGCGCAAGAGAAATTTATGGACCGCGGCAGACTTACGACACCTGTTCCCCTCTGTGTACGGAGAGAGGCAGGTAACGTTACCACCTGAAATATTTCTCTTATTTACGGACTGAGGGAACACGTTTCGTATGAACCTTTCGGGCGCCACGAGTTTCTTTTTTAACGACGGCGTTAGTTCTATGGTTGCAATTGGCCCATTCAAATCGCCGAGAATATTTTCAGTCCGCGGTTTCGAAATACAGAGACGCGATTTAACGCGTTGAATGCCACGCGACAGGGTGGAGGGGAGAGACTTGCGAGAGCTGGTGCTATTCGAGGTGAAATCGATCGAAACTTGTTTCCGTCGTGTATTATTTATTTGTTTGCGTACTGTACGATAAACAAAACTTTAATATCTTTGGATCCATCACCAGGCGACGATTGAACGCGTAGTACGATTCGTCGTTACGGGAAATTTTATGAATGTTCGTTTCTGACAAAACAAAGTTTCACTCGACGTCGAAGCTGTTAATCGTTGTTAGCTAAGACGCTCGATAAAAAGTCTCGTATATACTCGGGGTTTTCGGTGACGCGTGCAAGAGCGACGACGTAGGCGTCAACGCCTGATAATTCTCAACTTCGCCAATTATCGTTTCTCACGTCGCCCGCGAAAGGCGGACGTAGAGAATAAACCAAGAGAATGGCGTTCCGGCAGCTGACGTTGCTGGAAATGCACTGCGCGCGCAAACTACTGTGGGAGATACGCATCGAAGTATATGATAAAATTGCAATGTTGGTTTATCTCAACGAAGCTTGCTCTGCGTACGACGAACAGAGGTTTTCTTCCAAACGGAAAGTAAAGAATATTAAATCGGATGAAACGTGCAAACAAAAATTTCGACGCGTGCCTAACGCGTCGGCGTTTAGTAAGAAACGGTGTCACGGAACTTACCAATCAGCTTGCCGAACTGCGCCGGAGGTTTCCACTCGGGATAATGCCGTGGAAATCGCGCCCTAGACCAGTAAGTCTTTAAAGTGACTTTGTATAGCGCCAGCTTATCCTGCTTGTCTTCTTTCTCCTGTCTGTCCTGACTGAACGATCCACATTGACCAACCACGAAGAGTAACCGCGTTCCAAGCAGGATCAGCAGTAGTATGGACCACCGAAGCCACGTGCCGTGGAACATCTGCAAAACGCATCGACGATAACGTTAACACAGGGATCGAACGATTCGTTATGAGCGTCGACGCTCTTCGACTCAATCGTCGATCGATAGATCGATACGTCAACAGATCCGCGTCATCCTCCTCGAACATTACGGGAAAGAAAAAAATGGAAGGTAGAAAGCGTCGAATCGACGCTGTTCTCGAAAGATCGCCGAACGCGACCTGCCTCGGAGCAACGGGAACCCGTCGAGATTTCCCTCCATCCTTAGGTAAATCCATTATCCGTAACGCGATCTACTCTCGCTTTTCCTTCGTTTCCACGGTGTACCGCGCCACCGTAGGAAAAAAAAGGCGCATTCGATGATCGCTGGCTCCGGCGCACGTGTATGCGGCCGCACGCGCGGATATTCGATGGGTCGCATAAATTTCGCAACCGTTACCGAGCACCGGTAATCTTTCGATCAAAAGTTGAATCGATCGGCCGCTCGAGGAAGAATCTAAATTCAACGCGCCTACGATAGACGGAACGTAAAGTTTGCGAAGCTTCGGAGAATTATACTTTTCCCCAACGTTTACGCCGAACTCGAACGATGGAATGATTTAAAATTGTATTCGCAGCACAATACACCTCCGGCAACGATCGTAGGTTTCTACGTAGGAAACATCTATAGCCAGCCACGCGCGATCGTATCAAGCTGCATGCACCGTCGCGCTGTGTTTACATATGCAGATTCGCGAGTGTACTCAAAATTCAAATCGCATTCGAATCGCTTCCGATAGGCC
Source organism: Pemphredon lugubris (assembly GCA_933228935.1). Classification (NCBI taxonomy): domain Eukaryota; kingdom Metazoa; phylum Arthropoda; class Insecta; order Hymenoptera; family Crabronidae; genus Pemphredon; species Pemphredon lugubris. The sequence continues at coordinate 51,097,145 of OW121817.1, read as the reverse complement.
AACGTTGCCGCTACTCGTCGAAATTTCACGCCGCCTGATGCCTCGTCATTCCACCCGATTTTCCAGCAGAGCTGCTGTCCGTATCGCGTTTAACCCTGAATTCCAAGAGTACGCGTACCGTTAAAAGACCTATACCTGTGTACTTCGTTCGCGGAACACGCGTGACGATAAGTAGAATATTATTCGGAAACCCCTGTTCTTTTCTAAAAAAAAATACAAGGTCTAGTTTTTGCGTACTTGTACTTGACCCGAGAAAAAACCTTGTTTCTCGATAACGATCAGTTGTACGAGTACATTCGATAATCGATGCGTTCCAGGTCCTATTCATAACTTTGAAAAACTCGTTCCGATCTCTATAATGTGTACCGCGAACGTCTGCAACGGAAGTTACGACAATCGCGACGTTACCACTGTTAATTGGTTGGAAGCCGGTCTCGGAAGTTTTCTCGTAACGGGAGAGTACAAAGACCACCTGTATTTCTTTCAGAATCGTCCTCATTGTTAGGAAAGTCATTGGCGCGTACAACTTTTTCGCAAAGAGATATTGATTACATATCTCAGGCATGCAACGGGAACGCGAGGGAGGGGGAAACGGAGACTCCTATGAAAGGGCTCGAACACCGTGTAATCGTACTTATTTGTAAATTCTCCTCTACCTGAAAAGTTTTATCATAAACGCGAGTACAAAGGTAGAATTTCAATGGTTTTGCATTCGATGGCAAACATCGATGAAAAATACTCAAGAGAATCCAATGTCTGCTGCGGATTCCATCCGTCGGGAAAGCATTGTCTTCGAGAAGAGCGCTCTGGGTTTTTTCTTTACGCGTAAGAGATTTTAATTAAATACCAAATTACAATAGTACATCCGAAATAGGATGCGAATAATATTAAACCACCCGCGCTGACGTATGCTTTGTCTTTTCATCAGATAAATAAATAAAATCGCGACTGGGCGAGCACAATGCGATTTGTTTATCCGAATTTGTGGTACGAAAAAATATGTAAACTGCATACGCCCGATTTCGAAACGTTCGCACCTGCTTTTATCTTTGGTTGAAATACAGTTTTATGGCGCGCGCATATCCGCTCGGATCGATAGTTATCGATCGATCTCTCGAAGGATACACCGAAACAATTGTCAATCCCGTTAATAACGAGTTGCGCGTAATCGATTATTACTCATTGTCAGCGACGAATCATTGGAATCTACCCTTTGTCTGCCATTTTTTTTTATAATACCAAAGTCGGTTGTTTAATTAGCGTACGAAAATTCGCGGAGGCTACGTCGTGTTCGCACTATGCCGAGCGAAACTTTTCCAATTTCAAACGTTACGATTCATTGTTCCAATATCATCGTAAAATCGTTACGGTGTATTATTTCGCGGCCTCCCTTAAAACGGTAGCGCGATTATAGAAAGGGTAGATATTATTGCAGGTATTATTCGCGAACCCTTTGTTCCTCGCGCTTATGCTCGATATGATTTTGTAGCGAACGAACTTTAAATTCTGCGCTTTAAAGAGTACCGATCTCTTTCTATCGATCGACGCCGAGAATACCAGAGTTAGAAACGAGTTTGGCGATTTGTTAATTCCTTTCGTAAATACAAATATCTCGAGAGCTTTCGAACGACGGGCATATGGAAATAACTTGTTAACGAACCGCGTGCATCCGAAAGTTTTACGTTTTCTCGGCGAGGCCCGCTAAATCGCCGGAGTATGTAATTACTTCCTCCACTCCGCCCTGCCTGCCCCCCCCCGCCACCCAAGAAACTGAAATAAAACTGTCAGAGTTCGATATCAACTTTTTCGAACCTGTCCGCCCAGGGTAAAATTTGTTAATCTCGCGGCCGTTAATTTCGATCTTTACGAATAGTACAGACGTAAGACGCGGGTGTCAACATCGAGTTACGAGTAATCGCATTTGTTCGACATCGAAGCGAATTTACACAAACAATTTTTTACAGAAGGTTGTCGAGAAATATTGCAAATATTTAACATTCCGTTTATTAACTTCACGCGGGAAGCGAACTCGTGTGTTTCCGAGGACGATAAGAGTGATATAATGTACGTTACGTTAATGCGTAACGTAAATCACACAAGTGAAGAAGTTTTGTACGCAAAAAAAAAACAAAAACAGCAGCAACAAAATTTTAGTTTGCCAGCGACGTTATTTCACGTTTACCGCCACCGCTGGGAGAGGTTTCCATAACCACGAACTCGTCGTGGCAGGGAACCACCTAACTGAAAACTTTTTTTTCTCTTTCCTTTTTTCTTACATTTCATTGCGTTTCATTACCCTCTCTCAGCTGGAATATCTCGCACCGTGAATGCCGCCGGACGAAGCGGATTTCGCTTTACATGCCGGATCGTTTGTCTTTCAGCAGACTGACCTAATTTTCACCCTTAATTTACGCCGAAAAAGAATGTGCCTTCGGGAGAGGAAGCTCGAATAATTCGACGGGAAGGAACTTCCCTTCTACTCGCGATACAGCATATCACTCCGATTCCCGATTACGTTCGATTGGAATCCACCGGAATGCGACCGCTCGCGAATATAAATTGGCAAGAAGTCTTTCCGAATTTGCGTGTGCGCGCATATGTGTGCGTGCCATAATGCGGTGAAACCTAACGTAGAAACCGGTTCCGAGGGAGTTGTCCCGTGCTTTTATAAGGAGGATCGTTTGAACGATTGTGCAAAATTTAAAAATAAATCTATCTATATCCATAATGCTAAATTAAATGTGTACTGTCGACACATAATTGTTCATGCTCTGTATTATTTTTCTCGTTAGTAATCAGTGCGATCTACGCGACGGAATATCATATAGTGTAGTTACTGTTTTCACTCGGGTCATGTTTAAAGATCGTGTTTTTCCCTGTACGTTGTATAGCTTCTTCTGAAATTCCCATCATCTGCAGTAACATACGTAAACTATTTTGATTATTAAACAATTCAGTAACTTTTGACATCGGTCACTTGCGTAAGATTCACTACCCAAATCCTAACACAACATTACCATACCAATATACCATTTCGGCATTCATCCTCACAATCCTCGCAAGTTTAATTCATCGTAACCCGATTGACTCTGTCGACTGGCTAGTATTAAAATGGATTTTACAAACCGCGCGATGACGAAACAACAGTTTTCGCGCACAGTTTATCCGCGAAGCGTCGAAATGGCGTCTCGTCGTACGAGTCGAAATGAATCCTAATCGCTTTGCGCTATCGGCAACTTCGTTCTCGCGCGTAATTAATACGTCATAACGTTAATCCAATTTCTCCTTCCTGCGCCCACTAAGTTGAGAATTTTCTAGTAAGCAACAAGTTGTCGCCAATGCGATTACTCGTTGGCACGTAAATAATGAAACGCGGGAGAGTGTCTCCCGTTGATGCGAGATTTCGCATGAATTTAAATGGCGGCGCTAATTCGCGCGCCTAGACTTCCGGACTGGTCGTCGTTTCCGAATGGCGAATAAAACTAAAAATTCTGGCACCATTCTGTCGGCCATTTGAACGATCGAAGGAACGTACGTATATTCCTGCGCTCGCCGGGACTGTATTTCACGAGCGTCGCGTTGCTTTTACGGGTCTGTCAAAAATGATTTACGTACTTCCTCCAACGACAGGCGATCTTAAAAATAAAAAATATTCTGGCCGTATTTTGTGTTTGGGAGACGTCACGCCGAGTGCTCTCGTTTCATCGTTAAACCCTGATTCAAACCGAACCGCGTGACGTTCACTCGCGTGCGATACTCTCGTTCGCCGTAAATTCCGAATTAAATATTCAAATGACATATGGAGGAGATTCAATTTGTTGAACTTATTTAATTAAAAGTCTATAAAGGCGTTCCACTTCGGTCGCGCGGGAGCTCAACCCGAATTTAAAAAAATTACCATCGTTTCCCACGGATCCTAGAAGAATATACCCACGGCGAGAAAAATGAACTTCCTCCCCGTCGTTTCGGGGTCACCTCCTCCCCACCCCCCCACCCACCCCTCGTCCCTATCGCCGTTATCCGAGAAAATGGCCACCAGGATCAGTCCCAAGGAAGGAACATTTCAATACGTTCCACGGTTCCCGAACTCAATAATACTTTCTCGCCGCACGGCACTCGTGCTTTAAATAATGTTTGAATAAAAAGGCAGAAAGTTTTTCAGTTAGACGACTGTGCCGTCTAGGCTCGTGCTATCCTTCGAGTAGGATTTATAACGAAAGAGAGAATAACCAGGCACCCCCGTGTAGTCAAAGCAATAATAAAGTGGGACGTTGGAGGAAGAGGAGGGGGAGGGAGAGGGGGATGGAAGCGAGAAAAGAAGACGCCGGGAGAGAAGCGGAGATAGAAATGAGAGCCTAGGTGAGAGGAACGAAGGCAAAGACGAAGTTACTCCCGCGCGTTGCCTGCCGTCTCGCTGGATATTCAATTTCAATCGGATTCCTAGCGAGCGCCATCCCCAGAATCCGTTACAAAAGTTCGTTTGTGATATAGACCGAAGTACCGGACCGATTTCAACCGAACCTTTCGCTGGGTACGGGTATGGGGACGGGGGTGGGCTGCTTTCAAGGTATACGATCGTCCGAAACTTCTTCCTCGCCAAGTCGCTAACTTCGGTTAAAAGCATAACTCACTCGCTGTTGCAAGAATCTGTGCTTTTCTCTGTACACGCCACGCATTCGGAAACCATCCGCGGTACACGGGCGAAATTTATATCTCTGGGCAAACAGGACGATACGATCGGACGTATTCGCGCGCTCGCGGTGGCTCCAATACATTCCCCTATCGCATTTGTCAAGATCAAATTGATTATTTCATTCGACGTTTGCGCAAGTCGAAGGTGTGTGTCTACGGAGTTTTGTTGCGGAACTTTGTCGACGTTGCCGTTGAGTGTGAAACTTGGAATAATAATTACATCTCGCGTAATGTTTGTTCCAGATCCAACATACCTTTGAGATATCGCAACCGAGATAGTCGCAGTATCATTGAATAAAAATATTTTCGACGTGTTACCTTTGAAGATGGCAAAGATAGAAATAGTAACGGATGGCGTATACGGTAAAGTAAATTACTCGGAAAACTGGTTGGAAGGTAACGGTCCGTTCGGAGAATTTTTCATTATTCTCGAATGGATTTCCCTTAACGTGTAATTAATTGGCCGCATCGCCGTGCAAAAAAATTAGCAATGGATTTACGTAAGAACCATTCCGCGTTAATTCTTTATAAGACAGTCCTCCGGATACGCCTTATATTTCCCGTCTTTTTCCACGCTCCACCGAGAAAACGGCCAATGGGAGACGCGTCGGATTTAACGTTTCTTTAAGCCAGCGTAAACGAACGGTGACAGCGGCATTAAATCACCTCGTTTTCTTCCAACAAGCCGTGCCGATAATTTCTCCTCAGGATAAACCAACTTTAAATCGCGACTATTGCATCCAGGGCAATGATTACGGTTAATAAACTACGCCCGTACTCCAGAGCGAGATACATATACGTATACCTTTCGGGAAATTGAAGAATACTATTTTTTCCTCGAGAAGGAGTCCCAAAGGCGAATACGCAACGAGACGGCATAACTCTCACAGGCTGCCTTTCGCGAATACCTCGACAATTCGTCGCGCATCAATAATGCAATTCCATTCCGCGTTGCGAATCGATGCGCGAAAGTAAAACTGATTTCACGCTTATAAATAAGAAATCCGTACTGGATTCGAAAAGTTTGAAATTCAATTAATAGTTCTCCGTTTATCGAAGTAGCTCGGTGACTCTAACTAAATCCCTGTGCGCCACTACGAGTACGCGGCTAAGGCCGTGGCTTCGACCCTTTAACCGTGGAACGCCGAAGCTCGTTAATCATATGCAGCGTGTACCCACAACAATCAATTACGTTCGTCATTGTCCGGCGTAACGCGTTACAGACGCGAAAGCCGTGATAATCGCCGCGACGGCGTGATATTAATTTTTCCCGTCTTTGCATATTTCCTACGGTTTTGTCGCCTGGAATTCGTCGCGTTAACGGATTTCGTTCGGTTCTTATCGAGAATCCTCTCGAAGCCGAGTGTGTATCTTTCCGCGTACGTAGAGATACAATTAATCGTACGACGTAACGGTACGGTAAACTGTGCAACCATGCTCGCGCGTTGATAGATATCGTTATAGGCGAATTTAATTGAAACGCCTGCGTTTCATATTGAGAGGACCATTGGTTACGAATCCACAAATCTACCGCGTAACGATACGCACGGACGCACCGTTGGTTTATCGTCGGCGCTTAACGTATCGCGAATCGACGTCGAGCCGACGTACGGTTAAACAACGAATCGCCAGGTTCGACGCTTTACGAAATGACGTTTATATCGCGACACGCGCTCAAAATTGAAGAGTGATATTAATTAGTCGCGACGGATAAGCGCGAGATACATAAAACGGGAATAGATAACGCGATCGTCGTGTGAGGGAAATACCAGCGTCAATGACGAAGCTCTCATCCCGCGATTCCAACGAAAACAAGAATTCGCTGTGTACGCATAGTCGCTGGAAACACGACCCGGTCGTAAACATGATTTACGGGTGACCGCGCGCACACCTTCGCATCGACTTCATCCACTTTGTTTCCCGAAGTTGACCTTACTTGGCTCGGGAGCGGATCGCGCATAGAGTTCCTTCGAAAACACCTCGGGCGCCTCACCTTCCGTACACGTTCCCCGATATCGCATCGATCGAGACACCGAGACGCGCCAAAGGATAACAAAAAAAAAAAAAAGAAGAGACCACCAGATACATTCTCGGAACGGAGTTCGCGAAGTTGAAGCGAGAATGGAAGACAGAAAGGAAAACAGAAAAGAATTAACGAGCCTCACCTTACTGACGATGCCTGACGTTCGATCTGCTCGCGCTCACCCACTTCCTCTGTCTCTCTTTACCACCCTCTGTCTCTCCCCCTCCCTTCCCGGAGGGTGACTCTGGTAACCGAGAACAACGGAGTAAACCGGAACACACGTCACGTATCACACACAGGCATCATCGTCATCTCGTAATCCGTCGAACGAGGACGTTTCGCGGACGATTCTTTATACGCGCCACTCCGATGTTACTTCCGAGAGAAATGACTCTTGCACGTCCGTGAGAATATCGTTCTTGTCCAAGGTAATCGCGAGGGGGATACGCGAGAGAGGCACACGGTTAATGGCGCGAGTTCGTTTTTGGATCCCCGAACCGAATTCACGGGTTTTCCGTCGGGTCGGCGCACAGAACGAGCGAAGGAGAGAGAGAGAGAGATAGAGAGAGAAAGAAAGAGAGAGAGGGAGAGAGAGAGAGAGAAAGAGAGAGACGACGCACGGCACGCGCACGAATTTGGTCGCGAACGGTGGCAGAGAGAAGGAAAGAGGGAAGGAGGTTCTCACGTTTCACGGCACGACTCGCGCGCGGTTTCACCGGTAAACGTCGACGGTTGACGACGATACTTTCAGCTCGAGGGTTGCCGCGGCACTGCGAGTACCACGCTACGTATCGTCCGACGGCGTTCGCCCGCTTTTCACCCCCGCCCCTCCGCTTCGCTTCGCTTCGAACTCGCGCTTCGAGTCGCGCTCGCGCCGATCCACGCCATTGGATTGTCCCGGCTGGCACTTGCGCCCTTCGACCACTCACCTCTCTTTCTTTCTCTCTCTCTCTCTCCCCCTCTCTCTCTTTCTGTCATTCTCTCTTCTTTAAGCGAGTTACACATCTTCGGATAAAACTGAGCGATTTGACTGAACAGTTTTATCTGTGGCCATTAATCGTACGTGTGTAGATTACAATTACGTTGTTTTTAAAACGGCGCGGACGATCGGAAATAAATTGAAAATAACGCTTGATAATACTTTGCCAACTAAACTGTGCAGTTAAAAGTTAAAACGTGTGTAGACAAACTGGACAGTTTTCAGTTTCGCTACATCGCCGCTGGAATTAACGTTGGAACCGTATACTTCCGACTGTAGAGCCAAATCGCTCAGTTTTAACTGAAGGTGTGTAGGCCGCTTTAGTTTTTTCACAAATTTCCCAACGTCCTTGCATTTACGTACGTGCGCGTGTGTCCGTGGAGAGGAAATGGTTTCGAGAAGCGTATCGGAATATGGTACCCGCTGGATATCGTATTAAAGTCGATTTATGGTGTTCCGGATGCTTTGAAAGCGATACAAAAGGTTCGATTGTACCGTGCTCGCGTTTAGGGACTTCTTGCGCCAACCCCGTTTTAGACGTACGGCTACATACGTATGTACAATTTTTTCAGACTACGTTGCTAGCGAGAAAATATCGCAATTGCGCGGGGGATTAATAAATTTTTATTATAGAAATTGATAAACATCTCGGATCAGAGGACGCGACCTCGTCAATATTCGCGATGAAACGAGTAGGGCAGGTAAAATGAGGATTAAGCGTCAAACGTAAAACGCCAATGCCCGAACGAGCCTGCAATTATCGTTGAAAATGTAATTCCCCAGAAACGATTAAAGCGCTGGTTACGCGTCTTTTGTGTTTGCTAAAGCGATAGACTCCATTTTCAATTCGAGCACTTGAGCCCACGCGTACGCGTGCGTCTGACAATTTAACGTAACGCAAATGAAATTATTTACCCTCTCGCCACGACCCATGAAACGGTCGCGCGCACCCGCCTGGTTTTTCCTCGGTCACTTAATTAGCGACGTTTCCTCCAACCCCGAATTGCTCGCTGACCTTCGAACGGCAACAACCGTGCCCCGAAAATGTCATTGAGTTTGCGGCGCTGCCCGCGAGTTCCTTTCGCAAGAAGAAAACGCAATTTCCGGCTCGCTGCCAGGGGATAAGGGACGTCAGGATGCGCTAATTGTTAATTATGGTTGTCGACGGATACTCGTATAGGGGCGACGAAAGAGGAACGAATAAGGTTGTTCGCGCGTCGGGTGAACTTCGCGTAGGAGGAAAGCTCGGCAAAGACGTCGTAAAAAAAAAAAAGGGAGGAAAGTCGGAAACGAGTGGACAGAGACAACGTTGATACGACGAAAGCACGAGTTCGCTTCTCACCATCGTTTCGACGTCCAAGAAATGAGAGATCGACGACGCTAGGGGACGAAGGGCCGTGAGACGAACGCGTCGTTTAACGGAATACCGCTTCGATCGTTTCGCGAGAGCCACTTAACCGAAATTACCTGAACCGACGTAAATGGGAGTAAAAAAAAACAAGCTAAACGAGTTGAACGACGTAGGCGCGTAATCGTAATTTACGGGAGTCCAGTGGCGTTGCGTGGATGTACGGCGGTAGCGAGTTTCAACGACGAGCGAACGTGAAAGAGAAATTTGACAAAAAAAAAAAAAAAAAAGAAAGACAAATCGGTGTTTTGTCCAAACCGATTACGGACACGGTTCGGAGAATTCCAGCGGAATCGAGAAAACTTTCAACTCCATAACATCTGGCGCGCAAGAAGAGATTTAAGCAATTTAATTTAGCAATTTCTTTTACCGAGATTTCCCGGAAGCGAATTTATCGTCAGAATATTCGACGGAGAGTACCGCTATCGTCCTCCACGAGAAATACGAGACAAAGGTTGCCGTTTTTATTTCCCCACCCTCGACCCCTGTCCCCTCCTCCTCGTCCCGTTTTTCTTCGCTACAACATCTCCGAAGGAAAATTTAGATTACGAAGTTACCGTCGGATAAGGGCTGTCATCCCTCTTTTACCGCGGAAGAAAGAGAAAGCACCGAAGAAGGTCTCTGGCCAACGATTCACGTGACTTTCGACCGGGCGGATGCACTCGACCAGCTCGACGCAAACTTTTTCGTCCGCCCGATACCATCCCGTTCCCCTTTGCTCTCCCTCCCTCATTCTTGTCCTTTTTCTTATTTCCTTTCTTTTTTTCTTTCCGCGAGACCGTAGGCAGTCATTCGGCGCAGCCTCATTAATTCTTTTCTCCCTTCCGGAGGAAAAGTTGTATCCACGACTCGTATCTCTCGCTCCTCCACGGCGGGTCCTTCATTTTTCATTCGTCCCTTCGAGAAAAGTGCACTTTAGCTGTGTCACCTGTGGAGAAAGATACAAAGGAATATATTCCGTGCATCTGCGAATATCACGTAGCCGGGCCCGTTGAAATATTTCGTATGGTACGGGTGCGTGTCATTCCCGTTAGGTCCGTGCACGTGGGAGGTGCATTTCGATACGAGGTTCGTCACGATTCTCTCGGTTGTCGTAGTAATCGTGGGCCCTGTAACGTTTCAGTTTATATTCCGAGGAGCATTGCAACGCGCCGTATCGATGGCGATAATTTTAGGTCCTAGCGTTGTCGCGTTTTTGTCGCGAGCACCGATGCCGACGCGTGATGAATCGTGTGCGATGAATCTTGTGACCGAAAAGAAACGGCAGAGTTCGTTAAGACGTCGAGCAGCTCCGACGACTGACAATGAGGGCACAAAGTTCCTTTAACATCTTCGCTGGCGACACGTGTAAGTGCACCGTTCCCCACAGACGAAGAATATAAATATAATATGTTGAATACGCTTCTACCAGTATCTCATGTATGAGTTATTGATTTGTTTGAGCAAACCGCGTGACTCATATACGAGCCAGTTGATAGCGAACGTGTTAAATTAATATATTATAGTATTTGCCTTTTATATCTTCCGCCAGAAAATAAATCCCTACATAATGGTCAACGTTGCGGAGCCTGTTGCGATGTTAAATTAATTAATTATAATCTTTACCTTTTATACCTCCCGCTAAAATCGTGCAACACAGAGAAGGTGTTGCACGATGTAAGTCACACGTAATGAAGTTTACAAATTTCTAAACGCGAACTCTACGACTGGTCATCGTGGTCGCAGTGGCCCCGCCCGTAACGTATTAAACGTAAGTAAAAAATCCTCTTTTCGAAGTACCCTTCGGCTGATCAAAACTGCTCCCCCAGGGCCCATTGTCGCAGCGCGGGACGAGGGGACAGACCAAACGTTTAGTCGAAGTTACCTGCGTCAGACTAAACACCGCTTTCAGGTAGAAACGCCGCGCCGTCTCCGACAATTCCAGGAGCGTTATCGCGCGAACGCCCGCAGGAAGCGTAGGTACTAATGAGATACCGAGAAATATAATTATTTAAGCAACCCGACGGGTCCTCCATTGGCGCGCAGTGTCCCATATACCTTTGCATCCGGCGATTCTAATTATTTACAAACGTCTCTCCTTTGCTGCAATCTGCGCGCGTAATTAAAGTCGCGCCCGCTGTTGAATGTAAATTCATTTACAAAGTAGCGCAGTTTAATCGGCTGGTACGCAAATAGACGAAGCAGACGTTTACGTGCTTTCGCTCGATCCGTTTGTAAGAAGTTGTAATGAAACGTAAATAATTTCAGGATCGAGGAGACTGACGGGGAGAGGGTTCGAAATGAGACAATACGGAGCGTCGCGTCGAGGCGATCGGCGAGAACGAATGCGCGCGAAGTACCGGTCGTAAACAAATTCCCGTTTGTCACGGGGGAAAGGAGTGTGGATGGCGAATAGGAGTAAATCGAAAGGGTTTATTTCGCGCAGAAACCAAGTCTCCCGAGTAGAGAGAAGCGTTTAACAAATTGCACGTTCGTCGTTCGTCCGCCTCGCCGTTCGCGTATTTTCAAATTATCACATTCGTTTCGCGGCGATTGGCTCTTTTACCTCCGTCGTACACACGGTAAACGAACATCGTGCGCGAAGACTCGAAGACAGATTATTTAAGCTCGGGTGAAGACCGGCAGAACTTTATCACCTTGTCGGATGATAGGCACTTTATCGAATTCCATTCGAATGATGGATCATCGGTCATGACACCAAATTCATCTTGAGTATATCCCAGGGTATAGCGGTGAATTATCGATACACTTCGAGACATACTCGGCCATATCTTGTAGTGTGCTCCTGTTGCAATACACGTGAGTGATAGATGAGCTTGTGCCTCGAACGATATCCTCGCAAATTCAAGGATCGACCAATCGGGCCGCGGGGACGGTATAATATGGTATGTATATTTTTCGTATCGATTTAAGCACGCTTTACTCGCGCACTTGCTTATTAAACGGCGATAGATTTGCTTTATCGATGCACCGGGGATTCTTGCGACGCGTGTCTTCGAATAACGTAAAGCGATGAACCCTGTGATACAGAAAATCCCGTCTGTAGTCTTTACGAATCGGCAGATGTATTTTCTCTAAATATAGGATGAAGATACGGGCCGGGTTGGAAAATAATGTTTAATTTTTACCACATTCCGGGTACGTAACACTATCTGATATCAAAAAATGCACACCGTAGATGGATGAATGTTAATTATATATATCATTCTACGATTAACGATAATTAGGGAGTTCTTTAATGCTACGAGATTCTATTACGAGATCCAACAACCGTGCTACGTTCATTGGTTAAAATTAAAACACTTTGAAATGTCTTTTTCCTTTTTCTTTGTAAATCCCCCGTGGGCTTGTCGAGCACGGCGCGGCGTATGTGTTACACGTACAAAGCTGCAAATCGCCTCCTCCAAAAGTTCCCCGAGGGAGCCACACGTTATAACAGAATGTGAACGAAGTTCGAGATAGAATTCGTTCGCATAACAAAACTCCCGGGAAGAAAAACTTTCGCTCTCCGTTCGGCCAGTTTCCTTATTTCAGTCCTCGGCATTCCTCTTTGATATCGAGGATCCTCGTCCGCGTAATTACAATTTCTCGGAAGGTTTCTGGGGAAAAGTTAATCGCGTTAAGAATTCAAACGTTCGTGCCCGCGGAACAAACCGCTAGCGGATTCTATAAAAAGAAAAAGCCACAAAGGAACGAATTAAAATACCATTCTTCGTTAACGCAATATCAAACGAAATACAATTCGAGCAATACGGGTGATTGTTAAGAGCAAAACAATTAAACGCCGGGAATATCGCTACGCTACCCGCTATGGATTTAATTAAATCCAATTGTTTTCCCCTTGCTTATGAAAATCGCGTCGAGACTCTCGTCCGTTTTCGCATTGGAAAATTACGAACCACATTTTCTTTCCCGTATCCCCATATTTTTCTTCCGCGCAATTGGCCGTCTCGCATTACGTTCCCGTTTCCGTCCACGAGCCAGTCAGCCGACCTCTCTACCCTCCGACCCCAACCCCAACCATCCCCCGTCGCCGCCACTTTTCACGACGTCTTCCTCCCTTTCTCTTCAGCCCCGGCGAAAGTCAATGTCAACGGCGATACCTACCTCGCTCTCCCCCTTTCTTTCTCTCCCAACCTGAGTCTCCTCTCCTCCCGTCTCGTCCGTCTCTACACCCTTCAGGACCTTTTAGGATTATGAGGGAAATCTGACGACAGCAAAGGCGGTTTCCGTCACGGGCACGTTTCGCATTTCTCAGGCATCGCCCGATGAACCTGTTTTTCCGCCTCGACGAGCGTGATCCTCGCACGCACGGCTGACTCGAAAAATCGCTTCTACCGCGGTAACCTTCCACCGGCGAGACGCTGGTACCGGATGCGCAACGGCGAAGGGGATACGCGTATACATACATACACATGTACCAGCCACGGTGCGATTTTAATTATTCCGCGTCGATCGCGACTTTAACCATCGAACGCTCTCACGTGTTACCGTCGCTTCCTTTCGAGTGGTCTGCCAAGGGCTCGAGTGCGGCTTGCGAGCATTCGCGAGAGCACTCGTGAACGCTTCGTTTCGACACATTTTTCACGAACGCCGTCGTTCCGTTAAAAGGCAGGATACGGTTTACGCGTTCAGCGAAAGTTGTATTTAATTCGGCTGGGTTGAAGACACGCGAGAGGGAATGCTTTCAAATGAAAGTGCGTATAGTATTTTTTTTATGTCCGACCAGAGATGCTGTCCTAACGTCGCGAATTACGATTACGGATATGCGATTATGACAATAATCCACGGATTAAGAAATAGCCGTTACGATTGAAAGTGTTCCAGGTAAGTCCACGAGAACGCGCGCTGACGATAACAAGACAGTTCTTGTTGTGTCTTGTGCAGTTTTTAACGCGTCCGGCTTTTAATAGCACTTAACCCCTCTTAACACACGAGTGCCTACGCGACCGCATCGACGTGCTCCTTTGTTGCGCGCTACGTTAACGGTTTCATCGGCTCGACTCGAGCGGAGTATTAAATGCGATCTTAACATGTCTTTAATGATTATTCCCGTCGCGCAATGCTGACGCGACGTTGATTACCGGTAAGATAATTATAAAAATGTAACTGGTATCTGCTAATGACCAAGTTTTTAATCCAAATCGTTATAATATCGCCGCACGACGTAACGTACTATCGTGTAGTGATATACAGCGTGTAAATAATAAAAGTTATAAAAGTAGTATTAGTAGTAAGTAATCAGACAGGGATTAGAACATTCAGACTTAGCACTAGAGAATTGTATTATATTTTTCTATTTCATAATCCCCCTGATTTAAACTTGAACCTCTGCTCTTATCACCTTTAAGGTTTGCCAGAGGTTAAATTAAATAATCGGTACGAGCGCTCGTCATCAACGGGTAGTCAGCTGATCCGCGTAGGAACGTACGATTTTTTTTCATCCCTCCGTTCCAGGGTTAAGTACACCACGGACCGTTTCTCCGAATATTTAATTTCTCTTTCTCTCCGCGTTCCGGCGGTCTGGAGCGACGTTTATTACGACGATAAGTGGTGTGGCACTCGGAAGCATTTGACACCCCAAGAAAGGGGAGATCGCTTCTAGTGGTGCAATTGTTCGAAAAATAGAGAACGCTCGAGTCGATGTCCCACTGCACCGAAGAATGTCCTCTTCACTCGTACCCACTGTGCGACCTGCTATCGAGAGTTCTACGGAGATTCCGATTCTTCTCTAAAAAAAACGGGCGTCCTCATTGACGCTGCTATCGCAGTGGGAAAAGTTTTTTTTTTCCCCCGATGAGTTAACAACGACGGCGTTGAACGGTACGCAAATATCCGATAGATCTCTCCGTTAGAGCACATTATTGATTCGTTGTCCGTTCGCTTCTCGATTTCTTGAATTTCTTCTCGCGTTACTCAATTATCCAACTTTCCCGTTTCGCCGTCTCCGCTCTAAATTCCTGATTCTCTCCCTTTATCACTACCATCCCGCGTTTCACGTGAAAAACGGCCGACGTACGTAATTCAAAACGTAGGATGCCTCCAAGGATACCGGATTACTTCGTATTCCGATACTATTCCAAATGCATACCACCCCCCTCTCCCGTTCGAAATCAAAGAAATCCTGAGCGTGTACGCGTAAAAGGAAGCTCGGGCAAAAGCGTTCCCTGGTTCGGAAAAATTTCGCAGAGTGCCGAATCTCTATCTCGCGTCCTACCTGCGAGTACCTCCTTCTCTCCTTCTCTCTCTCTCTCTTTCTCTCGCACACACACACACGCGCGCGCGCTATCTTTCACTCCATCTTTCGGAATCGCAGATGCCTTAAGTGCAGCCGATTTTCTCCCGTAGCGATTTCTTCCGCGTATCCCGAAGTAAGAAGCGATTCTCCGCATTTCTCGGCTATAGCTTTCGATGGCGTCGCGACGCGCAACATCGCACCGCGTGCATGCATAGACGATCGAGCCGACGATCGCGTCCTTTCTCACAGGAAGATTGAATTCGTCGGGGTAAGCTCCATTCAACCCCTCCCATAGTCCCCTGGCTCTTTCGCGCACCTACGCTATCTACCTTGGATCGAAAGGGTCATAGCCTTTACACTTTCTCCCTTCACGAGCTTTCTCTCGCTCCGTTGCCTTTACCCTTCTTCCGCGAGGGAACTCTTATTTTCACTCTTCTCTACCTTACTCCGTCTTACTCCCGGTACGTCGTGTCAGTGCCGTAGCCAGAAAGTTTCTTCGGTAATGGGCGCTCGTACATTTTTTTTTCACGGGGCTACCGTTTACTTGGAAGAATTTGCTTTTAGTTCGGTGTCGGTAAAATAACGATTGGGTACGGACTCTCGCGTCGAGACACGAGTAAGCGTTTAAAGAAAATATTTTGAAAACATTTTGCGAGGGGCGGCGAACCGCTAGAACTCATCTCCCGCACACGGCACTGAATCGTGCACTGGAATAGCAATACTACTTATACCAGTATTATAATATTATAGTAGTACCCGTCTTTCCTCGCGCTTCGCGCACACTCTTTCTCTAGAGGGATCCTGCATTCAGCGAATAGACGTCAGTCCTCGACAACTCGCATCAATTCAGCTGCAACGATCGCCGTAAGTATCGCATTTTTCATGACAGAGATGCGATTCCATAGACGTTTCTTACCGCACAGCCGCGATCTGCAGCAGAGGATGGGCGGTGCAACGTGGTCCAAAGTGAGTCGTAACCTACGACACATGTAAACGACGACAACTCCCTCGCGTCGCGCCCGATCGCCTTGATTTCAATTGCAAAAAACACCCTACGCCGGGTTCTTACCACATCGTCACGCGGAGCAGATTATCGATTACTCAATTTATCTCGTTTCCACTCGTCCGGGGTTTATTCTCGCGAAAATTCAGGTACCAAAGGGTCAGCTCGCGTGAACGTATACGAATAGGGTCAATGTGATTTTCTAATGGAACAGGATACTCGAGGCGAAGGGGGGGGGAAAGGAAGGTATTTAAAAAACCATCGTGGTATTTCGATTGCGAGCGAGGAGAGATCGTGAATTCTAAGTAGAAGAGCCCCCTCATTGCCAGACTTCAACCCTCGAACGACTTTTTCCCTTCCCATGGAATGACTAGAGTACCTCCTCACCGAGTTCCTTTCACTTATATATTTCGAACGTCACACCCTTCCCCACAGTTCAACTCCGTTGGGCCTCTTAGACTTCACCGGCATCCGCGTTTCTTTTCATTTCGCCGTAGAGGGAGAGAGAGCGAAGGCGAAAACGACGTGGGAACAATGACGACGACGACCGCTGCTCGAGGACAAAGCGAAGACTTGGGTTACAAGGTTATGAGGATGACTATAAATACGTGATGTTCTTTCTCCTCACGGCGGAGGGACAAAAAGCCGCTGGCCGGGTTTCGGTTGTTGGGACGTAACGAGACTAAAGTCTCGATTAAACGAGATCTTTACGTGCCGATAGTTATTCCCGCTGACAATTACAAACGCTTAACCCCGTATAATTAAACGGCCTGGAATAAAATCGTTCGTTACGTTGGACAAATAAAAAATGGAAATAGGCCGACGGACGGTTTTTGAATTTCGTTCAAAAGCGTCTCTTCGTTTCGGCCGTTATTTTTAATGAACGCGATGCAAAACGATTTTCGGAGCAAACGTTCCGTGCGACGATTGTAAAAGTGTCACGGATAACGTATGGCACGCGACGTTTAAAAGCGGAATAATAACCGAATAGCGTATAATTGTGCATTTCAAAACGTGAAAACCGAAAGATACGCGGCGCAGGTTCTGTTTGTTTGAAAAAATTTGTCAAGCTCACCGTCGCCCGTTGGAAAAGAACGATACCGTGAAACGGGAGGGAAGGATAGCTCGACTTTCACGCGTTGAAGCACATTTCTCTCGCACGGCACAGATACGCTCCTTCGGCGGGCATGGGACTGCTTTTAAAGCTTTTATGGGAGACAGGTACTTTGGAGTAGCGAGCATCATTCCTACACCTGCGGAGACACTATAGCCGGCACACCTACAGTCCCGTTAGTCGATGGTGTTTGCGCCCGCGTCGTGTACGTACACTCGCGTACAACAGTTTTTCCGTTCTACGCGCCGCTGCTTCCGAAGTTCCATCAAAATACGCTTGACACCAATCTCGAAACAAAATGGAAACGTTAAGAAGTATACGAGCAGTGCCAGTGCAAAATCATCCGCGTTTTTAGATAACACGAACGCTTCGGGCAAATTAACGGCACAGAAGATACGCGAAAGCAAAAACCATTTCCGCAAATATCTCGAATCGATATTCTCCGACTCGAACATACCGTTCTCCGTCTCGTCGATTCAATTGTTCCCGATATCGATAAAACGTGCCCCGTTACATTCTACTTTGCTAGACACTCGCGACGCAACGCGTTCCCTCTTTTCTTTTTGTTTCCAACGATATCGCATATTTTTTCGAAAAAAAAAAAAATTTCCCGCCAACAAGCGCGCCGAGCGGGGTCCACTATTGTGTCGAATTGTACAGACAGAGGCGACGAACGCCAACCATGAAAAGCACTGCGGTAGGGTGTGCGAGTGCTCGCTATAACGCACATAAAAAACTCACCCCTAACGGCCATTCCGACTCAACAGCCAGCGGCCAAGAGCGTTCCCTTTGCCGACGCAGCCTGCGAAAATATTAAAGCGACGCATCCTCGCGCGCCAATGCCGGGCTTTAATATAATCCAAAACAGTATTACACACCGGCTACGCGTACGTAACGCTTCGCTCACCCGACTGATCACTCTTGCACGCCGGCATGCTTTTTGCGGGGCTTACGTGTACGCTCGCGAACATCTTATAACACTTTCATAAACGCTATATCCTATATTGAAGTAAACAACGCGAAGCAGGTGTTTTTGTTGTCACGTTCTCAGAGTTGAAGAGTATGGGGGAAAAAAAAAGAAAATAACCCTGCGGTGTAAAAAGTGATAAAACCTCTCGCGTATGACGTCGTTCCTAATGATAAAAAGTTGGAAAACAAAATGCGTTCGAGGCGTCGGGGACGGTTTGAATATTTTACGGAGTTTATCTCGTATTTACAGTAGAGGCTGCGAGATCTCTCTTTGCTTAACGCTTTTCACGAAAAGTTATATTTTATTGAGTTTAATATAATGTAAGTTAAATAATACCGACGCCTCGGGAGACGATTCTTTAATCTTTTTTTAGCGGGTTGCTAACTCGTAACGTCGCGCGGAGTTATGGCACGACGAGGATCGGTAATGACAAATCGTATATCGTGCATACGTTATTAATTTTCGTTCAGTGTGTTATTCTCGGATGAAAGACGATTCCTATCGCTATCGCCGTTACGGTCCGACTTTTTGTACGGTTCCACCACTACGGCCGGTCTATCCGACGAGGGTATTCCACTCCGAGATAAACGATTTCCGCCTATCAAGAAAATGGCCAAAGAAACGAGGATGATTGACGTCTTATCACACCCATCGGACATCGAGTTCCCGCGATGCGAGATCATCGCTCAAAAATAATATTCTTCCGAATCGGTTACTCTCGATATCTCCCAACGTTCTACCCGACGCGATAAATGATTACCTGCCCCCTTACACGTCCCGGCGATCCACCATAAACATTATCGAATCCATCCAATTAGTCTTCCTTCTCGACGTATTTAACATCCCTTCTCGCGCTAAAGCAATTTTAAAATGGCTCTCGGAGGCGCGTACCCCATCCTTGTCCGTTTTCGTCGAGTCATCCCCATCAAATTGCGATACCGCGGGGAGTAACGGTTACCCCTAATAAGGTAAACCAAGTGGGCAAGTCGGACTGGATGCGGATGGAAGGACGAAGGCATCCCTTTAAAGCTTAGTCACGGAACTTTCGTCGAATCAGGAAAATTATAATTCTCGTAAGTGCTACCGTGGTGGAGCCTCTTGCGAGTTGTCTCGCCGACCACGAGAGGAGGCAGGAATAAGACGAAGAGGGGGAAGAAGAAGAAGAAGAAGAAGAAGTAGTAGTAGTAGTAGTAGTAGAAGAAGAGGTGGAGACGGATTTCTGTCGTGGTGCAGGAAACGAGTTTCGGTATCGCAGCTACGCGCGTATACGTAGGTATGCGTGTCCTCTGATGTTTCGCGGTCGGCCGATTCCTCGAATACCTCTCATCTTCGTTCGAGGAACCGTGCTAGCACGAGAAATTGGAGCATGTAGCAAGGGCTCGAAGATTTTTCGTCTCTCACATCTTTCCTTCTTTTTTTTCTTTCCCTCATGCTCCAATAAATCTCGAGTACACACGGAGCGGATAACGCTGATGAGTTTGATCGAACGGGGAGTGGGGGGGGGGGGGGTTGTCCTCCTAGAGACGTTACGCGACGGCGACGCTTCGTTTGTTTATACTCGATCGAATGCCACAAAGGACAGGAGGAATTAAAATGAAATTTCGAAAGGAGAGAATGACTTGAGATATGCGGTCAATCGCGATAGATAATTGAATCTGTTTCGCGAAGGAGGGGAAGGAGCTCGAGCGTCGGGGGAGTGTTTTCGATTAAACTTTTCTCGATTCCCGGAAAGATTAAAGAGGATGGAATTCTAATGAAATACGGATGGAAATTAAATCGAGATTATAAAGTTGTTGTTATTGAATCCTACAAATTTCGTTATCGGGATACACGGAGAGAAAGCTTCTTTTCCGAGAGAAGGAGTGCAGTGAAAAATTGGCGAAAGAGTTCTCGAAATCGATCGAGGGCATTCCGGTAATTGCTATTTCTATAATGCAGCAACGACTTCGACTATCGTTCGTCGAGAGAGACGAGATTACTTCGTAGCTAATTCCTCTCCTTTAAATTACATAAAGATTATGAGATTTCTTCGAAATTAACTACAGACCACTCGAGAGCGATTTTTCATCACTGCCACGTATTACGAAAGCGTTTTTAACTAAAAGATGATAAATTGCCATTCCGCGTGCGAATCTTTCCGCATTAAATTCCATTTTTTAAATATCCATTAAAACGATCGACGGTTAAAATAGATTTAAATTTTGTTTCGAGAACCAAAAATATGCCCCCGAGCGACCAAAGGATTTTCTTCCCACCTCACTCGACTTTGTGCGAGAAATTTCATCCCAGTCACGAAAGTAACGAGAGTGCGTCGGCTTACTGGCTTCCAGAGTAACCATTTTTCGTTTAACCAAGAGTTAGGCGTGCGTGGCGTTTATAATGAATCCGCTTGGAATAAACGTATTCTAATGTTCCCGATGTTCATCCTACGCATTCCCGATTACTCGTTACGAGGAAATGCGCAAAAGATTACCCGGATTTGAGAAAATGACAAATCGATCAAGATATCTGATAGCGTATCTCATGGTCCCACGCGAATTTTTCGATACGGTTTTGTAACGTGCTAAATATAATTCTTTCTTCCAACGAGAGGGAAACATGAAATATTGGAAAATCGATGCCCGTTTACATCCACGGTTTATTGGTATATTCAACGGAGCGCGATGAAAATCCACTCATTAAGATCTTCATTGTGTATCGGCCATCTTCTCCTATCCCAAAGTCGAAACAAGACCAATCCAGGTGCCTTAGAGTATTCCAGGTACCCTAGAAGATTAACTTTCAATATTTATGTTTCCTTCGCTCCTCGATAAAGTCCTTAATCGTCATTACGTTCCATCTTTGAAGAAAACATATTTCTGCTACTTCGAGGAAATAAATAATCGGCGCCCAGAAAGATTTCATTCCAAGAAAGACCGAGTCATTTAGATCAAATAAATCTGTATTGCTCGAAATGAATCTAAGATTTCCCTAAAAAATCTGAACAAATGAATTTGAAAGAAAACCCTGTTTTCATATCATTTCATTCGCACCTCTAAAATAGAGGAAGATAAAAATATAATTCACAGCTGTTCGCATAATCGCTCGTACCGGGACAATCATTAATTTTCACTTTGAAAAGTATGCTCCACAGACGCCATAGGCGCAGCCGAGGGTAAGCGTTCTTTTCAACGATACCTATAAGGGATGAAGAATGACGCGGGTCCTCGTACGAGCGCGGGTGAGGAGAGGAGAAGAAAAGGAGACCCCCTGCGAGTCGGTTTCTGGAGTCTCGTCAAAGAGTAACTGACCACTCCGACGGCGGGAGCTTGCATATTTTACGATATCATCAGGGCCTTTGCGCCGTGTGGAGAACCTGCTTTGAGTCTGCTCGAAACAGAGAATTCGAATTAGCGTGGGAGGTGACTAAAGGCATGGAGAGAGAATAATCGCAATTCATTTAGAACCAATATCCGTTAACGGTTACGGTGGTCGCGGAAAGAAAGAGAAAGACTAATCGTGTCAATATATTAGGGGTGCCGGAAAGTAATCTCTCATTTTCTAGAACAATATAAAACTATTTTTCCTTAATCTTTGTTACGGAGTATTGTAAAATGTAATTTCCTTCATTCTTTTCAACTGTATCCCAATTATTTTCTAAGTCTTTCGTACCCATTTCATAAAAGCTTACGAAGACGATTACACCACCGGGTCCGGGGACAAACTGAGCTTTCCGCTACCACTAATACGTAAGATGTTAAAATAACTAAATATCGATTTTTGCAAATCGTTAAAAATTTGTATCTGGTAGACCCGCTTATAAGAGAAGTATTGAGTTAGTAATATTAAAGTTAAGACGTAACTTTGAAGATTGAGTAGAATTCAATAGCAACTCTGTAATTCTTCGAACCAAATTTATGAATAAATTATCACGTAACATTAAACGTTCGTCGCGTACAAACACGAACCCGCAGAGGAGAAAGGAAGTGACACGCGAAGCTAAGCGCATTGAGAATAAAATGCACATTAGGAGAGTAACGAAAGATCCCTTTGGTCGTAACGAAAAGGTAGCGTCAAGGTTGTATCGCATTTAAATTGAAATCGGAGGAAGAAGCAAAGAGAGAACTTTCTCTACGCGACGCGAGTATAAGAAAATGAGATGGGAAGAACGGAAAGGGGAGACGATGCAAGAGGATCGAAAAAGGAAAAAGCTGGAACGAAGTTCGGAAAAAAATTCATCGGCAAAATGAAGTGCGCGGAGAAGGCGGAACGAGTGTAATACAGGCTAAGTGTGCTTGAAAAAAAAATGAAGCAGCTGTGCACCGCGAACACAATTCTCGTTACTCCTTTCTCCCGCGTTTTCAATATAGTAATCGCGCAACTCGTTTCAGTATACCGCGCGCCACTCCCGTTTCATCCATTTGATCTTCCAAGAGTTCTGTTTTTTTTCACATTCTTTTGGCGTTCATTTACCATTTCGCGTCCCGTTGTATCCGATACATCGAACTCTATACAACGGTTACTCCTGTTTCAAAAATACGCCTTTGGTTTTCGTCGAGAATTTTAATCGTTAAACTGTCAGTCTCGTAACCGTTTCGACCCTTTGTTCGCGACTTCTTTGACGCGAAACGACCCTTCGTTCCTCCATCTCGATCTGCCTCTGTTTATCCAAGTACTCTCCGCGCTCGCACAGGGCCGATTAAACATTAACCAGACCCAACTGCCAGGACTTTCCCCGAGAAAAGTTTTAGGGTATCGTAAAAAAAGCGAAGGGAGAAAGAGTGTGGGAAGAGAACGGAATACCTGAAAAAGAGAAAGTAGAAGGGACGGGGAAGATAAAAGTTCGTTCCCCGAACACGCGACCGAGGGGTCAACATTAGGAACGTCATCGGTTACGGTTTTAAAATTCGTTTTACCATTCGAAGCGGGCAAATTTATCATTTCCACGCATCGAAGCGCGACGTACTCCAACGCTGCTCTTATAAAAGTTATTCGTGCAAATCGAGACCCAAACAAAATCTTGACGCGTGACTGTATGAGCGCATGGAGATACTCGAAGGACCGCGATAGAGTGGCTTCGTTACCGAGTTTTTCGAAATTAAAAACTCGGGATATACGTAATCCCTTTGTGACGGTTGAATCCATAAAAGATAACGATTTAGACCACGCTAACTGGGACGTGAATAGACGAAATTATCAGAGCACGAATTCTGGAAGCAAAACTGTCGGCGAGTGGAGATTACTGAAAATGAAAGAGCTCCCATTAGCGGCCAGAATCCGACCCCATTTTCATAATAAAATCTTCCCGGGTGTAAGCGGAGATCAAAGTCCGCGAGCGCCCGAAATAATCCCGGAACACCGACGGCACTCGCGGTCAATCGTCTAAATGGAACAAAAAAAAACAGTCGCGAACAATAGTAAAATCAACGCCGTTTTTACTTGTAATTTGTAAGCGTTAACGACGACGCGCGTACGTTATCAACGTACCAGCGAACGGTGAATATTTAAATGTGACTTAACGGCTGTATCAACTCGATACTTATTTTAATTTTAAACGGAATATTTTAAATCCTACCGAACAGTGGTACGGAAAGCGAAAGACCAGCCAGTTGTTTCGGCGAACGGTCAATCCTTCTATCCGTGACAGGACGGATAACGAAAAAAATGACAGTTCGTTAAATCGTGCTTCCGCGGCGGAGCGTCGACGGGGAAATTTACGGGAACGGCCAGCGAAGCTGTAAACGGGGGAAACGAAACGTAACCCTCGGTGCGGCTGTACTTTCGACTAGAATAAACGAGATATCACGTAGCTGATTATCGTTGGTTTAAGAGCCAGATACGCACGGTTGGGAAACGAGGCTGGTACCGGGACAACACGAGCGCCAGTAGAATCCTCAGCCACGAGGCTGAATTTACTGTGCGGTTCCTCCTGGCCGACCACGCACCTACCTTTACTACTGAACGACGGAGCGAGAAGGAGACGGCAGAAAAGTGAACCAGAAACCTGATAGAAGCGAACGATGTAGTTATTCCTCTGCGATTAAGAAAACAAAATTAGAAGGAAGCAAACGAACCTTAACAAGACCAACAGCTATTGATAAATACAAGAAAAGCAAGATTATTCGTACGGTATTGATCCAGGAGGCGTACTTTAACCGGCAACGTTAAATGGAATTTTTTATAGGAAATAAGAGTCAGTATATTGCTCCGTTCGAAATAATATCAATGGTAATATAAAGTGTACCGAGCGCGGTGTAAAATTTCAGTCATGATCTTTTTTCTCAGAAAACGTATCATTGCGGTTTTACGGAGAACCTTGCAATTCCATTAAGAGCCGGCTCGGCGCCCGAACGATTCATTCAAAATGGCTCTACACCGTAGAATATTTCGGAACCTGACGCAAGCCGGCAAAGAGACACGCGGAGTATGAATGGTTCGTAAAGTATATTTAGTTTAGCCGTAAATAAACTTCAGTCGCGCCCGCGCGGCAATCTTATTTACCGTTTCATAACTCGAATAATTATAAACCAATTTCCGCGGGGTATACCAGGGACGTAGCCAGCCGCACGTGAATACGTTTGAATGTCACCCTCGTGGAATAATTTAGTTAGGTCGGGTCTCATTCGCGACATTGTACGAATAGCTCGTAACCACAACCGTACGGCCCGCCAATCCGTGTCGTGTTTTCCCTTTACGATCGAGAACGATCTCGTTCTCGCGAACAGACCTGCGAGTCGGTGTAGCTCGAAACCAGAAACTTTTCCCACCTGCCCGCCCTTGTCGTTATTTATTGAATTCGGCTGACCCTGTTCGAACGGCAATATCGAAACAAATATTCCTCCACCGGTCGTCGTCTTTCCCGGGAAATCATGGATTCTCGAAATTCTGTAAAATCAATCCACGCCGCTGTACCTCGATATTTTCTGAGCAAACAGGAAACTGAATCCTAAAAGCATAGAGTGTTTCAATCACATCTCAAAATGCTGGAAATTGACAAACAGTATCGATTGAAAGTTCCGGCCGGTAAATCAAAAACTCGCGACACGGCGTTTTAACTCACCCGTCAAATTGATATTATTTGATATTTCTCGACTAACGACTGCGCCATTATTTCGCGCGTCAATGAGGCTAATTTAATGCGAAACTACACGCTTAGTCATCGCTGGATTCACAGTTTCGATAGAAAAGGATTCAATTAGGATAGAAAGGGCGTGGCATGGTTGGAAACGCGGGATACTAGAACCAGTATTCCTGTCACTTCCCACTTGTTTACAATAATGCCGCAACATCTACGATAAAGCGTAAACTCATTTTTACCAAATTTAAGGCAATTACGCTGCGTGTTAGCGGCAATCGCGATAACGATACAAATTACAATTATTTACTGTCCACATAATGTATTATTAAATACAATATCGTTCCAGAACGTGGTAACGTCTCGTCGTTTCATCCATCGTCCTCGATAACAAATTAAAGGGTAACCTACGTTTTTGAATAAACGATATTTAAACAAGATTCCGTACCACGTAGAACCAAAGTGATGAAACCCGCCCTATGGTCCGACGAATCGGAGCAAATCTAATTTGAGGAGAGGAATCAAGTCGCAAGACAAACCGATAGAATGTATTCTACGTGTTATTAGAAAGAGAATCCACACGGAGTTTCGAGGGTGAACAGACGAGATAGATTGATGAGAAATGAGAGGCGAGTGGGAGAGAGCGTGCGGTATCGTGCCAATTAACCAGACCCGGGGTACCACATTTATCCTCGTTACCGCGGATATTAAGTAATAAGAAAGAATAAAGATCCTGGCCAGCGATATTGCCGGGGCACGCGCGTACATGTACGTGACCGTCGGTAACCGCTGCTCGGACTCCGTTTCGTCGATCTGATATACGGGTACGCGCTAAACGAGAAATAATTGCTGGTGGAAAAGAAAGAAGAGCGAAAGGTTCGTGCTTGAGCCAAGGTGACATGGCACCTGCGGAAATTCTCGAATGTCACGTCTATGGAAGAGCTTCGTATTTCGCGTTTGCCGTTACTACAGAATTTTGTAATAATCCGATGTGACTTTGGTTGAATCCTCTACCGTTCGTTCCGCCTTCAGTTGTAATATTCCAGGACGATAGGGCATTTGATTTATCGTCGAATGAAACTCAAAAGGAAAAACGTGAATTGAGCCGTTCATTTTGAAAGTGGCCTAAGTCCATTTTAAGAAAAGAATTTTTTTTATCGCGTGAAACTTCAAGTTGTACACGTTACTACAGTTAATAAACAAGAACAATGGACTTAGGTCACTTTCAAAATGAACGGCTCGATTATCCTTTCTCGTACAGAGGATTTTTGGGAATATTTAAACTTCAAACAGGTCAACCTACTAGAACCGTGGAAACATACCAACATCCGTATTACAAGAATTCGCGTGTATTCGTGGTTCTTACTCCTCGCCGAGCATAAATCTCAACCTAGAATAATTGCGGCTCTCCGATGAACGATTCGGTTTTGCGAATGAGAGTGCGCGCAATTTATTATGCATCCGACGCTACGAACGCGTTGCGCTGAACATTAGCCGTGAAGATAGTTTATAAACTTTGGCGTACAAGGGGGAAAACATAATCTGCGGATGAAAAACTTCCAATAGACGGTCGATTAATCGTGTTAAATGTAACGCGGTCGCTGAAACACGCACGGTTCATTGCCGATTTCGAAACAAATTTGGATTATCGGACGAATTGACTCGCGATACCCAGACCACGTTGAATATCTCGTAAATCGAAACGACGGTTTGCGATTTGATTTACCAGCGAAATGAAATTCCCGGCGCGGCGGAATAAAATTAAGAGGCAATATAACAAGTGCGATTCGTCACGCGAAAACACGAAGCACATCGCGCCGATGGAAACCGTGGCCCGTCTGCCATAATTGGAAATACGAGCGAATCTATTTTCGGTCGCGAGTGTTGGCTCGAACCGTTCGCTTTTACGATGAAAGATCGATAGGGAAACGTTCGTCCCGTTTAACTTATGAAAAATTGCTAAATCGGGAAGAAAAGAGTCACTGCCCTGTAGGAAAAAGCGAGATGGGAGAATCTATTCGGGGTATAATCACGAAAGAGACTTCCCATAATTATGTACATCCCAAACAACAAAATAATGCCGAAAATTGTCAACAGATTACCGAGGTGCGTAATAATCGACATCTGCAGTCTCGGTGAATTGTTTTTGGCAAAACCTAAAATCTTTAGTCCTATTGTCATTCGTATTCTTCTACTCAGATGCGTCGTCGATGGTTCGATGGATCATCTCCATGACAGTTGCATCGACCGTTTTTTAATTCGTATCTCGATGTTGAATCCTCGACCGGAGAGGAAATACTGGTTAAGAATTTCTAATGTAATTAAATTGAACGAGATTTTGTTCCTCCGTAAGAGGATTCTGCTTTAACCCCTGCTCTTTTCCCTCAGGTTCTATCTCTCCTGCACTCCACCTATCTCTCCCTCTTTCTCTTTCTCCTACTCTCTTTGGTAACGAAACGAATGGCTTAATTTTGCTTTCGAAAGAGAAAAGAGGATAAAAGGATCTCTCCAGCGCAGAAGAGGGCGAGAGCGGATGCGGGGAGCGAGGGAAGACGCGGAGGAACGAGGCAGCCTGCCGACACGTTCGGAATGCTCTGAAAATTGAATCATAAATTGAACTTCATTTGTTTCAGCCGCGGAAACAAGCACGCGAGCGCGTCGAAATAGGTAAACTCGGAATACTCGTTTCCGGAACAGACGGAGTCGTTCCCGCAATGGAATCGGATTTCTCGTCGATACACGGATAATCTTAATTTTGCCTCTGCCGAAAGTCTGCCGACGCTTTTACGTATTTTCGAATCTCTCCGGTCGACATGCCCACCCACACGGGTACTCGTTGCCAATCGAAAATCTCGGCTACACAAACGATACGGCAATTCCAACATTACGAATCAGCATTAATTAAACCAGGACGTTTAGTGAATTATTTTGTTCGTTTCAATGGGCTTTTCGGTCGGCGTACCAGGAACTAGGTCGAAATAATCGAGCAATCTATTCAACGATTTAATCGCGAACCGCAGTCACTTTTCATTTTAATTAATTTAAGATAAATACACGAGTACGGACATTTAATTACGTTGAAGCAATGTAAACGATATTCCCTGGTATCGTGGATTTTTTGAGACTTCGTACTCCTGGAAGGCTATTCGGTCTAATCGATAAACCTATACGCGAATCGCGTCGATCAGGACGCCACGGTGCAGACGCGAGGAACAGGGGAAGAAAAGAGAAGACACCAAACGGGCCCATGACCGGAGAAATTCGGAATGTTGCGAAATTGAATCATAAATTGAAGTTGATTTGTTTCAACCCCGGAACAAGCGTGCGAGGGCGTCGTCGCATTTGTAATAAGAGGCCTTCGAACGCCAAAGCGTAAAGAAGAAAAAAAAATAATAAGAAGAGAAAAGGAAGGAAGGGAGGCACGAAGAAGACTGACTGAATTTATTGAAAATTGAATTTTTGCCCCCTCTTCGGCTTCGACGGCGCCATCGGTGCACGTCTGCCGGCACAAAGCTCGTACTAATACTAAACCAAATTTCAAGCACAGTTTATTTTGACGTCGGGCGATGGAACATTAGTTTCAATTTTCAATGCTCCGCATAAATTACATGCTTTCGCGCGTGATACTTTTCAGGTGCCACTTACGTGAGTTGAGAAGCAACGAGAATGTCTAGACATCTTTCCACGGTATCGATAAATCGTCGAGGGGACGCGATACGAGTTTCGAAGATAAAAACAACTTGGCCTACCTTTCTTTTTACGATGGAATAAGGGAGCCATCCGCGCTAAAAAATTTTACAAATATGTACCTATGCCTGTGAATTCTTCTTACAGGAAATTGTACTGTACTCCGTAATCGTATTAAATTTCAAGGAGAGAGTCTCCGAGAATACGGTGGTAAACAAATGAGATAAATATCTTCAAAGAATTCGGTAATAACCACGGGCAGTTAGTTTCCGTGCATTGGATTTCATTTCACCCAGAAGCATCTCGTTCTTTCATCCTCCCCTACTCATCCCTTTGATCTTGGCATTATATCGTTCGTTAAAAAGCACCGAAATCTCTCGCAACCAAGCAACAGCCCCCATTCTCGTGTATTATCAGTGCGCAACCCCGCAATTGTTGAAATTTACCGTTCGCCGTGTATCGAAACAGTAACATCCCCAGGAGAGATATTCGCGGAAGATAGGAACATGCTTAGACAGATGGGTAACTGCACAAATACGAAAGGGAAACGAAAAACGAGTCGCTACGTCTCGGCGGGTGTTTGGGTTATTAATTAATTAATTTGCATTTCTAGCCGCACGAACCACGGAACCGAATTAGAATTTGTTGTTACCACGGCTGGTTCAATAGTACTATCGGCGAGGAATCCCCATCGAGAATAAGGAGTTACTTCATCGTCGGCAACATTGCATTCAAATTAACTTGCATATATTCGATATTGAATATGCTTTATCGTTACTAGACATTCCCATACATTCGTTATCCTTTTACAAACCATACTATTGCGGATTCGGCGGATCGAATTATTTTCTTATTTGTCGCTAGAAAATTGATTCGAAGCTGATCGTTTTATTTATTATAATATAAAGATGAACGTGGAATAGGTGGGAAGTACTTTTAATCAACTTAACGGCGTGACAAATTTTAGTGCCTGATGCGAACCACTCTATAATAGCCCGAGATATCACCGTGCTTTTCAGCGTACGACGTGCTATAAGATATACATACATCTAGAGACATACATATATCCCATAATGTAATAACCTGTTGTTTCCCTCTCAATCTTTGATCCTTCCGGTTTCCTTCTAGCCACGTTCTATCACGATAAAATATGTTGACGTACCGATAAGTACACAGACTTTTACGATCAATGACATAAATTAGAGAATCTTATCCTGACGAAACATATCGAAACTAGGAAATAAATGGCCACGCGTTCCCATTGGGATTACCGTACTGAAAAAATTGCAATAAATCTAAGGAGTAAGATTTGATCCCTGAAATCCAAATACTCGTATCTATGAATTCAAGGATAAAATCAATCGAAGATTTATTTGGCGCGAAGTATTTCATACGACACAATTTTGTTCCAGGAACGTCTGTTACACTGTCTCGCCTGAAAAGTAGAACCGGCGCGGAGGAACTTATTACCTCGTGTGTTCGTAACACGCAATGAGTAAATCTTCTGAAAACACGCACAGAAGTACCAAAAGTTCCGAGCATCAACATATGTTTAAGACAGCCTAAATTCACGTACGGTTACAAAATTACGAGTGCAATTATCTTTGAAACACTGAGCAAACAGAGCGCTCTCTTTGACGTTCTAGGAAATTATCCAAGTCGTGCAGCGAGATACCCCTCCATCAAATTAAAAACTACCGGTTAGTTTTATTAAAAACCGTATCTCCAGTTTCCTGCCCGGCGTATTGCCATAAACATTAGTAGCGAAATAAGTAAATAGAATTTTCGCTAAAGTTCCTAGTATTTGAGTAGCAAATTTTACCTCCAAAGAACGTTCCTGGTTTCCAAGTTTTACTTTGAAACAGCACACGTTGAAACACTGAGAAGCGGCCCACCTTCCGAGTCGGAACGTAAATTACCCTGAAATGTACCAGACAGGTTAAAAACACATTATATTTCCCTCGTACCGGTAAGTTCCGTCTAACTTTATTTCCCTAGT
The DNA here is from genome assembly GCA_933228935.1 of Pemphredon lugubris. Lineage (NCBI taxonomy): Eukaryota > Metazoa > Arthropoda > Insecta > Hymenoptera > Crabronidae > Pemphredon > Pemphredon lugubris. The sequence goes on along the minus strand of OW121817.1, from coordinate 51,065,978 downwards.
TTCAGATTAGAATACATCATCGCTAAAGGCTCGTACTTACGAAAAATGCTTTCTCTCCATCTCGCGAATTTTTTGTTGACTCCACTTATATTAGTTCGGCACGACCTCCGGATCCCATCGGCACCGCAAACACTCCTCGGGCTGCGTGTAGTTTCAGGACGGTCGCCGAAATTGAATTGCAAATCCACCTCCGGATAGTTGATACGTACGCGAGAGGAGCTCGCTCGATGACCCGTAACTTCTGTATCGGTGTTGAAATTACAGGGATTAACTGACAACGATTCCGGACACCCTGTGGGCGCATCGTGAAAATGGGACCGCTTTAAAACCGACCACGTACCGCCTGTTTATTCAAATATTCGATGCTTACGAAAGTTTCGTTAATTCGCGGCATTCTTTCTCACTTCGCCCTTCGCAGCACTTGCCGCGCAATCGCGGGGAATCCGTCGAATAATATTTCAAGATACCGGCCGTCACGTCTGGCGTTCCTCGCGTTACATGTTGGCGGTACATCGTTCGCGAAGGAGAATACGAGTCCGCGGAAGGAAATCTTTCGACCCGTGCTCTCGAAATTCAATCGTTTACCGTTCTATTTATTTTCGACGGCGATGCCCGCCCACTTTGAATTTATTATTCTAGTTTTTGCTCGCGGCAAAGTGGAACGAATACTTTTTGGCAGCGGCATTAAATTCAAAGTTGCCGAATTTCAGGACGGAAAGATTGTTAATTTGATATCGGCTAACATTACGAGAGAAAGATTGGTACGAGAACGAAGAAATTTACTTTCTACGAAGATCGATGATACCGTGCGGCGAGGTTGAACCCAACCTGGCTACCCTTTGGTCGCAAACCTGATTATTATCGGTAGTCACGGAATAACTTGGCGAAGCAAATATCATTCACGTCCGTATTTGAATTCCCGGCAATTCGTTATCGCGCAGAGCATACCGAGCGTTTCTAATGGAATTTATATGATTATTTACGGTATTCGCGTCGCCTTCGGAAACATATGACACACGTTTTACTTTGGAGAATTGCCGAAGCAATCTAATGTATTTACCTCGGGTATTTCGGGCAGCAGTAAATTCAAATCGATACAAACTCGAATGTGAATGCCGATATTAGCGTTATGCAGGATAATACAGAACAGTCCGAATCATGAACGAAATACTATTCCAAGATAACGAGAGCAAACGTTGTATGCGCGCCGATGGAAATAAAATAAAACCTGATTTCTGTGCGACAGAATCGAGACGCGAATATTTATACGGTAACGACGTTCTCCCGCGATTACGTTGCCTTGAAAACGCTTATTGAAACAGCTGGTTATCCAGGTGAGAATCGTATCGCGAATCCTCCTCCGAATTATCTCGCGAAAAGCGTGGTCGCGTATCGATTCTCCTACCCTTATCGCAAGGTTCCATCTCGCGAGTAATCCTGCCATAAGAGCCCAATCGTCCGGAAGTGTCGATAGAGAGGACTCGGATCGCGAGGAGTCTGGTTCCCCATCCGCGAAGAACGAAGGAAGAAACGTGTGCCGGAGAAACGGTCGGAAGGAATGCAAACGTAAAGGAACAGAAAGGCACCGACTCTAATTGACATAACCAGATAAGACCTGGAGGCTCGGCGAAAGATAGGAACGCGGCTTGAATTCGAAGCCCCTAAAGACTGTTGAGAGAAAAAAGGAGAGAGAGAGAGAGAGAGAGAGAGAGAGAGAGAGAGAGGAAAGAGGAAGATGAGACTGGCTCAACGAGGAAGACGATGAAAAGGGGGTAGAGGGGGGGAGGGGGGAAAGAAGTAAACCATCATCGCGGAATTCCTCTTTGTTCGAGCCGAAATTCCATCGGCGGTGCTGAGAAACGAGCCTAGATTGTCAACCGGCATTTTTTCCCTTTCTTTCGCGTCTGACGGATTCATTATATAATTCGAGTAATGGGGCTCCACCTCGATTCCCTCTCCCTTAGCCAGTCCCCTCGGAGACGTCTTGGAATTCAATTGTTTCAAACTCGTGGAAACCCTGAGACAAGAGGTAAAGAGAGAGAGAGAGAGGGAGCGTGACGGGAGGGGAGAAGGGAAGACGAGAGTGTCAGTCTCTCTGTATTCCGTGGTTCTTCTTCGTGTGTAGGTACGTTCTCCGAAGGAGGGGTTCAAACTAGAGCAAAAGATGCCGACAGCGGCTCGGTTGCGGGAGGACAACCCACGGGGCGAGCAATAATGTCGGATGCCGGGGAAAATAATACTCGCGCCCCGTGCTACGAAAGCGACTGCGCCTAACTGCGCAATTTCGTTTATTGCGTAGCTCGCGAAAGGTAGGATATCGCCGTAGTTAAATCCGACGAAGAGGTGCTTCTTCTAGGAGCTAAATCTTTTTACGCGGCTCGGGGACGTTTTACGCAATGTACTCTCAAAGTTCGAAATCGCTCTTTTGTTTCACGACGCGACCGTACCGATCTTACCTCACCGCACTAAAATGTTACTAATTTTAATTATTCTTCAGTTTATTGCTCTCTCTCGCTGATGTCTCTGATAGGGTAAAGAACGTCGGGATACCGTGTAAATTGAACCTACGCGAAGAACAGCGCGAGACCATAAAATATCAATCAGAGATACTCGAAGAAATAGTTTCAGTTTTACGCGAAATTGATTAAACACGAGCCTGAAGCACCTCGATCATAATTCTCCTAGTTTCAAAGCGTAAATCTACGCGTTTTACATTAACCTAAAACGGCAGAATGGCCGTCGTTTCGAATTTTTTGGCATATTTCTCTCTAGAGCGTTGAGCGAGTAATAGTACACTACCCTCCGCTGAATTTTTTAATAAAAACATTTTTGTTAAACTTTTGTACTTTGAAGATTTCGGCGATTATTTAAATAAAGACTTTTGGCAAAAAATGTGTTTGCAATGTTCTGCCGGAGTTGAATGGTCTTAATTATTCTGAAACATGCACCTAAAATGAATATGAAATAACGAGTGATAAAAAAATTGCGTTATCTAAAAGTACGCGAACTTGGCCCCGCAGCTATTCTTTCTTTTAATCGATGTAATTATACCTCGACATATGGCCCCATCCCTGCCCTTATCATTCTCAAATAGAGACAATCGAATACATTAAATCGCGAGAGTAGTTCTCGAGCATTTCGAGGAAACGATCGAGTTACCAGCCGATTCGTATTTAAGTAGTCGTATCAGAGTTAAGCCGCGGGATAAAATTGTGGGGCCAAAAACGGATCTTGGGTGGATGAGGAGAACGGAGACACGGGGGAGAGGGCAAAGGGAGGGAAAGAGAGGGAGTGAGCTAGGGGGAGGGGAGGATTGCTCGGTTTTCCACGACGAATTTCTTTGCGGATTAATATTTGCGCTTAGCTACGACCGACGACAGAGTGGAAGACGTTCCGAGAGTGGGTGGGGGGTAACCGACGTCGCGGGGGGGAGCAAGACGGGAAAGAACAAATAACGAACGTAGCCGGAGACAAATGGGGTGGATCTACCTTCGGACTAACCCGAGAAACGCGACACCCCCGCGAAAACCTTCGGTGTACGACGGTACCTTCTCAGAAAAAAAGAAAGAAAGAAATGTTTCAGGGGGTTGTACGAAGCAACGTTTTTAAGAGAATATCTTCGGTTGGAAATTCACGTGGGATTGTATAAATTTACCGCGGTTGTTTCGATGAACTTCCATGGCGATGGATTACGTTTTTTGCGCCGCCTTTAGGCAGGGACGAATAATTTGTCGTTTCTTGAAATGCGCGAAGAAGGCCAAGACAAACGACGGGATAATCATGTTTATCTATCATCGTGGGTGCTGAGTGTCACAGTGGTACGAATAATTTGATAAGGTCTCTTTGAAATTGTGGAAATATGTTGAATAGTGCATGCCAAGTAGGTTAGGAATCGTTTGGAAATAAAGTTATTTTTCTAATCATCACTTTCAGCGAATGAGAACCACTGAAGTGTGTTTCTCACATTTGACAATTTATGCGTAAGACTACTGTGGATATTACTTTCACACGTTACGACTTATCTCGTTATACTCTGAGATGATAGTAAACGCAATGTATTTCTATTTTATTTACTAATTATGCGAAAAAATGTACTCACTGATTCGGGAACAAATCCATCGCTAGGACACGTTGCTGCACGATCACGAAAAATTCGAAAAGCTCTTGGTTCACGATTCTCAAACGCTGATTGGCCGAGACGAAGTTTAACAACGAATCGTGCCAATGTTGCAAACCGAGTAAAATTAAAGTTCGTTCCGTACAATTTGACAATAAAAACTCGATGACATCGAAACGTCTCTACTTGACCATTCGTGGAATTTCAAATAATTCAGATTTGTTTCGTTAATAATGACTATCGTTTGATAGGAATTGTAACGCAAAAAATGCTTACGCTTAACCAATGACAGTACACGATATTTACGATCGCTGATCTGGTTATTTACGAATATATTGACAACCACTCAGTGACACGAACATTTGACCAAAGAATGTCGAAAAAAACATATCGGAAGAAAGGAAAAGTAAAGCAAATAAAGAATGACGCGTCCCCGAAACTAGAATTGTGTCCGACAATTGCTCAATTCCAAAAAACACGCGGAGACCGTAGATCCGAGGCGAAATTCAACTATAAATTTAGATTAAATTAATATACTCGCAATTAAGTTGCATCCCGGTCCGTCCAGATTACTCTTCGACTTCCACGAGCACCGGCAAACACTTTAATTTCCATAACTGCAAGTTTTTCTTTATAATACAGCAAACGGCGACGCAAGCATCAGAGTAGCGTAGTCTGGCGGGCGAAACAAAGTCGGTAATTGGCTGTAAGCGATCCGCGGAAAAGTTACTCCAATGGCGGTAAATTCAAACACTTGACGAACTGCTAAACGACCCAATTAAAAAAATGTAAAATAAGTCAATATAGAAAATTACAAAATAGAAAGTTACAAAATAGAAATGATTTATTAAATAGTAAAATATCTCGTTTAAGACCAAAGGATTAAGGAAAATGGGTTGACTGTTCAATCTATGAAATACCTAAACGTAATAAATTTCCGATATTGGAACGCGGAGGGTTAAGTTTATACTTCATACCCACATTGTACCTATTGTGACTATACGACTTTTATTCTTGAACGCTGGCCTTTAGACCTTTTCATTTTAGTTATCATAAGTTCGTATCTTTGATACGATCGTAGGTTTGTGCGTAGTATTATGAAATAATAAATGCCCGTAAGGGAAGAATTTTTTTTTAATATCTTCAAAGCATTTCTAAATGTCCTTTAATTTCCTCAAAGATATATGGTCAGCATGGGTATGCCGTGTCTGCAACGCAACATTAAAAGAGCAAACGATTCGGAGAATGGGTCAGAGTGGAGCCGAAGGCGGAAGGGGTGGAGGATGGGCGGCGATGAAATCGTCGAAAGGTCAAGCCACGAACATCCGGAGGGAACGAAACGAGATTGGCGAGTGAAAGAATAAAAAAAAGAAGAATGGAAGGGGGGAACGTATCGGGCAGACCTTTCTTGCGCTCTTTTGTTTTGTCTTTGACACCCCACTACGGCTACAAATCCATTCGAGCGTGAGGGATGCTACTGACAGTTGGAATTGTTATTTCTCGACGGTCGAACGCCGTTCGTAGTTCATCGATCTTTGACAGGACGACTGCGGCGAATTGGTTTCTGCTTTTGTTATAATTAATCGGGAGACGTGCGATTGCCTTGACTACTCCCCGTCGTGTATGCGCATCTCAACAAGCCGCACGACCTCTAAAATTTATGAGCACGTCTTGGATGGCTGCGATGGTCTAACGCCAGATTTTCCGATTGAAGAACTCGTCGCTTAGAACAAACCGATGTTAACTTTTTATGATCTCCGCCCCTCGTAAAAATGAATAACTTTATAAATCAAACGGCACCCCCGTTCTATTGATTATCTCCCGTGCGATTCGAAACACTATCCAAACAATTCGCGTAGGGGAATTTATCATGTGGATCCACTTTAATCTTTGGCTCCGTTCGCGGCGGATCGCGAAACGGTTCATCTCGAATTCTCTAATAAATGAGTTTTTTATCGAGTTTCCAGGCGGCCGAGTTCGTGCCTCCGGACGAGGCTATGCGTATCAAAAACTTAAACAAAGTATACCGCCGGCCGGAAGTTCATTCAAACTCTCGTACCGCCATTCGTCTTGCCGGGGAGCGGAGATACCCTCCGTACACACGTACACGCATACATACATACATACACCGTCCCCTCCCCTGTCTCTTCCACCCCCTGCAGTAGCATCGCGACGCTCCACCCTCCAATAAATCTAACCTCGTAACTTTTTCCCCTTTTTTGCAATCAAAATATCACCCCTACGTGGCACTGCCGGTCGTTGATAACGTCGGCAGACAGGGCTGCCCGCAAAATCGTCGCATTAATTACCCTTGACGAGGGTCAAGTAACATTTGTACGTGCGATCCCGCGGGGATTAATGCAGTTCTAATGACAAGCATGATCTACAATGGACCCTTTTAATCAGGAACAATCTGTAGATCGGTTGTGGATGATTTGATACAACACGTTACTGCAATATTCAAAAATGCGACGGCAGTCGAGATAACGCTGACTTACAATTCAAGAAGCGTTAAAGTTTGCCGATATTGGCAAAATTGCTTCTCGATTTAAAAAAGTTATTATTTTATACGTTTCGCCATCAGAATTTGCGGGTGTGACATTTCCGTAATTTAAAAGAGTTTACGGAGCATTCAGGATGCAGAAATAATTTATCCACTATTTCAATTAGTTCGCACTAGCCTCAAGTTGTGACGTTATGCGAGGACGCTGAGGAACCACGCATAGAAAGAAATCGATAGAAGCTATTTATTCTCTGCGTACAAATTATATATAAATAAAAGCTTCGTAGCTGCTGCTTATACACTATAGAATAAAAAAAGGTATTCGTTGCGGGATAGAAATTCAATTAAAGCGACGTTTCTTTTTCCCTGTCGACATCTCTTCCCGCAATAGTTTAACGACCAGCGTTCGTAGTTGTTTGGACTTAATATATCTCTCTTTACAGAAATCAAGTTAAGAATCTTCGAGAGATCGAGGGTACCGATGAATCCATGTAATTCGCGCAAGGATTCTCCATCGATCTCAGGGAGGAAATCAAACAAATTCTTCGGTCGTGAGTTTTCCAAATCTCATATCCGGTTGGGAAACGTGATAGTGGTCATTATTAATGTACACATTCAACATTCCGCCTGACGTAAGAGACTTTCAAGTTCCTGCAAAAGATGTGCGACGTGCTCTAGTAATGTAAATCCAGTCATGGTGACTGGTCTTAAGGTTCGACTGTAGCACTGTTTATATAACTTTGCAAGAGCCTCGCACCTGAAATATAAAGTTAGTTTATCGCATTGTGTTTAACCTGTTGCTGCAAAGAACCAAAACAAACAAATGTTTCAAGATAACGTACTCTTTCTTGCTACCACTATTATTCTTGCTCACGAATAATTTCGTTAAAGACCTCAGGATAAATTGTAACCTTTGCTCAAGCAATATCACTAAACTTTCTTCCTCTTCCATCAGCTTTTGATCCTCAGTTAAATCTTCCTCTCTCGCGGTTTCCTTCGCTTGTTCGTTCTCGTTCACTCTGACATCCTCCATATTCTGTTTTTGCGAATTATATCGGTCGCGCAACGCGTCTACGACAGGTTTACACTGGAATATTAATTCAAGGCCGCTTTGGTAAGCCTTTAATTTGCCGTTAAAAGCCGTAGCACCTGAAAATATGTTACCTTTGAAATAAAATGGGATAGAAAATTAATAGTGGGATATTATTAAAACTGAAAAAGATTACCCACATCGCGCTTGGTGCTCAGTTAAGGCAACTCTTTCCATTTGTACCGTTAGGAACTCGGTGAATTGCTCTAAAGCTAATAATAGTTTCGCAGCTTTGTCATAATACAGCTTACACAGTTGTAAACTTGTTTTTCTTTTAACATTGTCAGTATCAGACTCGTGCTCTCTATAAACACGATGATACAAAGACGCGAGTCGATGCTGTATGTTGGCGGCACGAAATTGATAAACAGGTTGCCTGGGCCCTGGCGTTTCCGTATCACAGTGTTTCAAAGCTTTTTGCAGAGTATCGACGACTTCACGCTCAAGTTCTTCTCGAGTCTAAAAGAAGTTAGAATCGAAAGGGCATTACAAACATCCAAACATGTCCATCAAATCGAAGTCCATTCCGTAAAGAAGCATACAATCGGACCTTGCTCCCAGTTGTAGGATAATCCTGTAGCAACGTGGCCATGGTGTACAACGTTGTGGATAAATCCCAGGTAACGGTATCCCATATCGCCGGATTTGATTTTCTGACGCTCAAAATTTGTAAAGCTTTTTGATAACTCGCCAGTGCCTTGTTATAGAAATGGCGCTCTTGGCTATTTTGTTTAACATGCGTATGCGCGCAAAGCCGCATAAGCCTCCCAGTGTTGGAGTGCAATAGGGCCAAGTTTGCTTTATCGTGAACCGTTTCGAACGCCTTTACGCCCGCTTCCAAGTGATTTAGTGAACGAGTTAGTAACACCGTTACATCGGCAGAAGCCCCCGAATGGTTTGCCAAAGTTTCCTGCTGATAACGACCTACGCATGGATATATCGTATTTGTTTAAAACGTGCAGATGATTATTTATAATTGAATATGATATTAGAAATTACTCACTTCCAGCTTGATTCATGTAAAGAACACCTAATTCATTATGAATGTTTCCTAATCTCCGTAAAAGATTGTTTTTGTCCACATCTGTCGGTTCCAACGACAATGCTTTTTCGTAACACATGTAAGAGGCTACCAAAGTGGATTCCAAACTTTCCAACTGTTTTGGCAGTAACTCGACGCCGTCTGAAGTCATAAATAATTCATCTAAAAATGTGCGTACAATGAAATATACTTAGTTTGCAAAAAAAGTCATTTTCTTACTTTTAAAGGATTAAATATTATCAGAAACACATACTCATATCCAAATCTTCTATGCTATACATCTCTTCGACAATCTTCTCTTCAGTTTCATTTTTCATTTCGTAATCCTTCCTGTGCTTCTCAACATTGCACCAATCCTGCACTGCCATGAAGCAGCAGTCACCCGCTCTACCTAACAAATAACTTATCGACTTATCGTTCCTTATACCGCAAAAGATTTCTAATATTTTCTGACAACGTAGCACCGCGAGCATATATCTCAATGATGCTCCGTAATTCCTGTTCGCATACTCATTCTCTGCCAGGACGGCAAAGATCAGTGAAGCTTTCTCGTACAAAAGTGTTTTTAAGTGAGCATTCCAGCTGGTGTTGTCATTCTTTTTAGGCGCTTGCCACGTAGGTAGTGTCTCGGCTTGAAGTTTACACAGCAGAGACTTTCGACCATCGCCATAAATGTCCTCTTTTGCGACAACTTTGTCAGGTTTCTTCTTTGTCGTCTTAAGTAAATTCTTTCTGTGATTAGGACTGCTTGTTTTCACGCTCTCTTCAGAATCGCCCTGTTTGTTTGCTTCGTTCAACGGGGTATAAGGCATCGGAATAGCTTGGAACGGTTTTGCCATATTTGGATGACACTCCTCGTACTTTGTTTTCTGTTTTTCCATTTCTTCCATCTTCTTTCGCTCCTCTTCAGAATTATCGTCAATTGGAAAGTACTTTAAGCATTTGAGGCCATGGCAAACATGTTCCAATGCATTCAGACATCTTTCTTCGGCGGTGCCAGAAATCGGGGGTGGCTTATACTTAGGTTCGTCACATTCCATGTGTTCTTTAACTATAAACAATTTGTTCTTAGTTCCACTATAGATTTTATAGCGATATCTTTGATTCGAAAAGAAGAATGTTTGCCGACTTACTGTTAGCTAGCGTTAAAGACTTTATAGCGGCAGCAGTTTCCTCATACTCATCTTTTTCAGCCTCATGGCTGGCGCTCGCTTCGCTTTGCGTATCTTCTTCGTCGCTTTGATCGAATAATCCTGGACTGGCAGGTTCTGTATCCGATGGTACATAAAGATCGGACAACATAAAGTGTGCAGATGTCACGATTTGAGGATACTTTTCTTTGTCCAGCAATTGTACGCAATTCTTCAGTAACATTCTAATCGTGCCTTGATGCCTGTGGTAATCCGATGAATATTTCATGTTACGAGCTACTCTGTATAACAGCATTGCAACAGGCACCGTAAATGGATTTTGACCCTTTTCATCGGTGACGTCGTTACACAATGATGTTAAATCGTATAACTTTACAACATCGTCATCTTTGCCTGGAAATTAGAATGTTAAAGACAGTCAAATTAACCAGCAGTGGTCACATAGCTGACAAGTTTTAGCCTTACCCTTAAAAAGCCAGTAAGTGTGCCCAGCTTTTGTTGCATTATTTTTCAAAAAACTCAATATATTTTGCGCCACGTCCCTGATGACTTTTGGGCTGAATTTCGAATGATCCAAATTAGGAAGATCCTCTGTTTTTATTAGTTCATATTTCTGTACAATGCCATCCAAATGATAGCACATCACTACTTCGGGCACGTTACACATTAAATTATCTAGCCAGTAGTCTATACCGGTTAATACGTTAATGGGCTTAGTCATGTCCCTCAGTCTTAAACTTATGCACGGGTGAGTCTGCCCGCCAAATATGGGCATATCGGTTCCTATCAGCATCTGTATATTCTCAAACGTCCACACAACATTTCGAGCAAAACTATGATTATGATTTGGATCTGGAAGTTTCTCTTCTTGGGTAGGCTCTGGTAAACAGGGTTCTAGTGGTTTCACTGGTAACTGTGGTTTCGAGTGGTCTTCTTTATTGTCTGCCACTACTATAGAGCGATATAGGAACTTTGATACCAAGTTTCTTTGCTGCAAAGTGTTCCTGCTATTTGTTTTGTGAAAAAGGCTCTTCTCCTTGTCTCCAAGGTTTTGAAAAATGTGTTCGTAGAAGAATTTCTTTAACCATTCCCAGTCGCTCTCTGCTTGCCGCAATAAATACTTGTGTATATCAAAGTCATCTAAAAGTAAAGTATTTTCTACTCGATGGACCATCATAGATATCATGCCATGATTATAAGGAAGTTGCAGTAGCTTTTTTATGTTTTTGGCGTCGGACACTACATCCACTTCTCCCACGCAGTCCGGGAACATATGTGCCATACGAAAACTGGAAAATCCTGTGCTTTGGGACCAGACGCTCTGTAAACCATAACTCTCTGCAGAGCTGCTGAGCCAGTTTGTCGGTGGAAGATTTAAATCTGTGTTGCATTGTAGCTGTGCGTAGGTCGCAGGTGTCGGAACAGCAGAGTATTTCACGACAGCTGTAGATTTGACTGGTTTTCTAGGCGAATCTGGTGCAGTAACCAGAGGCATAGAATTGCACTAAAATTAAACACAAGTATTACATATTAATAATTTCGGATTCTCTTATGCGCACACTAATTTATTGCGATTCGATCAATGGCACAAATCATGAAACATACGCGTGCGGTACGTCGTTTTTATTTTAACGGTGCTTGGAACACAGCTTCTCTATTTTCCGGTTTAGGACGTTGTTATAAATAAAGTAATTCAGGTACAAGTAAAATTAGAAGATTAATGATTCGTTAAAGCATTACTTACAAGATCTGCGCTGGTATCTGTACTTTCTGACATTCTTTTCTCAAACGCTGTCACTCGTTCTTTCAAAATTAGTCTTCGCGTTCCAAAAATTTCTAGAAGAAACCAGAGACTACCGTGTATGTACGATTCGTGTATAAAGTCGCATTACACACGAGTGCGCGCAGATCACAGACAGGGTATAGGTATATCTCATGCGCGATTATACATATCACGTGATTTCTGGGGTATATGTTTGGGAAAACAGTTTTCTACTTAATCGCATCAGTTCGTGACATCTGTTATTCCCATCAGTTGATAACGCAGATATCTATTTAACCAAAGATCAATAAATATTAAATCTCATCAACATCAGTATTGTAAAATATTGTTAATCCCTCTAACGAACGCGAATCATTGATAAGAAAAATGAAATGGAACGTAACGATAGAATACATGAAAATAATTTAACGCGATCGTTTAACATTAACACACTTAATGAGTTTGAGCTCATTAAAAAAAAGTGCAGTCACGCGCTCCTTGTTTACAGTCACAGGACGACGAAGCCCGAAAAGATCATCGATCACCTGAAACGCGTCACGATAAGACTCACCATTCTTTGCATTAAGTCCAAAGCACCAAATATATTCGAAAGAACGCGAAAAGGTTAGGAACGACGCGAGTAAGTCGTTCATTTATCCGCGACGCTGAAAGGATTAAGAAACCCCTAAAGAACCTGACGTCAGTTAGAGGAGGAACGTATATAAGCAGTCGTTCTCCACCCCGGCGATCCAGTCGTCGTGATTTTGCCGAGGAACAAATTCTGAGGCCTCATCGACGTACCCGAAGATGGTGGTGAATTTCAAGGTTTTCAAGAAATGCTCGCCGAACGGCAAGATAGCGATTTATCTCGGTAAGCGGGACTTCATCGATTATTTGTCCGGATGCGAGCCAGTGGACGGCGTGATCTTGCTCGATCAGAACTACATCGACACCGACAGAAAGATATGGGGTCAATTGATCTGCAGCTTCCGTTACGGCAGAGAAGAGGACGAGGTGATGGGTCTCAACTTTCAAAAGGACCTCTACTTGGTCTCGCAGCAGCTCTTCCCGCAGGTACGGAAGATGGAGGACAATCTGAGCAGGCTGCAGGAAAGATTGCTTAGGAAGCTCGGACCGAACGCTATACCCTTTACCTTCAAGTTCCCGCAGACCGCCCCGTCGAGCGTGACTCTGCAACCGGGCGAAGAGGAGACCGGTGAGCCATGCGGCGTCAGCTACTACGTTAAGATCTATTCGGGAGAGACGGAGACCGACATCACCCACAAGAGGAGCACCGTGACCCTGGGTATAAGGAAGATACAGTACGCGCCCACGAAGCAGGGTCGTCAGCCGTGCACCGTCGTACGAAAGGACTTCCTCCTGAGCCCCGGCGAACTGGAGCTCGAGGTCACCCTGGACAAGCAGCTGTACCATCATCAGGAAAGGATAGCCGTGAACATCTCCGTTCGGAACAACAGCAACAAGGTCGTGAAGAAGATCAAGGCTCTGGTGCAGCAGGGAATCGACGTGGTAATCTTCCAGAACGGTCAGTTCAGGACCGTGATCGACGCTGTCGAGACGCAGGACGGATGTCCGATAAATCCAGGTTCGAACCTCCAGAAGGTGATCTATCTGAAGCCCGAGCTGGAGAACAACAAGCATCGCAGGGGTCTCGCGCTCGACGGTAGGCTCAAGAGAGAAGAGAACGAGCTGGCCTCCAGCACTCTGCTCACCTCGCCGGATGTTCGCGATTCCTTCGGCATCGTCGTATCTTACGCCGTCAAGGTCAAGCTTTATCTCGGCGCGCTGGGCGGAGAACTGTCGGCTGAGCTGCCCTTCATCCTGATGCGGCCTAAACCGGCCGATCGCGTCAAGGTGGTAAACGCCGATGACATGGTGATCGAGGACATACCGCAGGAGAAGATCAAGGGTTAGCCTGCCGATGGAACCGTCTTTTCTTTCTCTTCCTTCGATCGGCGTACATAAACTACATACATACTCGCCGAACTGAAAACCTTTGTTCAACGTAGATTACAGATCCCGTCGCGTCGGGAGGGTTGGCTCGCGTTCAACTCGCCGTTAGAGAAGGTTTTCTTGCTCCCGAGATTGTAAAGAGGCTCCCGCGGTATGGATGTAACATTCTGTAAAAATAAACGTTACGATTACGAATTCTCGCATTATCTATGTATATTATTTTAATTCGTCAATTTCTCTTTTTCTTTCTCGAACACGCTCGAGGAAAATATGTATAGCGCTCGCGGAGGTAGGGAATGTGTACGCAGAAACTGATTCTTGACTACCGGTAACACAGTAGACTTCCCTATCGTTACAAAATTGCACCAGCACGAAAACCATCGAAATATATCGTTGTTATTACGCGGAAGCGTGCGTACTTCTATCCCGGTTACGACACAGCGTAACGGATTCAATTAATACGCTCGTATCCCTTTATATTTAAATAGGATCGATCGATATCGCGATAGCCTGACAATTTTCTACTCCAAGATTTCCTTTCACCCCTTTCCTTTCTCTCCTTTCCGCGAGAATCCTTTCTATCTCATTTATTCAAAATGGGGCAAGTTACGCAAGACCCCGCGTTCCCTCGTTACGGTATTACTGAACAAAGAACGCTATCGTTATCGAAACGAATGTCCCTCATTAATATCCTGTGGCCGCGATTAATCACCGCTCGGTTAAGCCGATAACGCGCAAAAGCAAAAAAGACTCACGTATTCCCCGTAGCTAACAAATTACGCGATTCGGTGCCGTTAAAATTTATCTTCTCATTTCCTGAAACCCCGCGAGACACTACGAGCGGTCTGCGGTGCGAAAACCTGCGCTCAACAAGTAAGGTGGGACGGAAAATTAAAACATACGTCGACGTTCAAATTGCAACGTCCAGAAATCGTCTTACGCGCGTACGCGGTAGCTATTTAAATCTTACGAAAGTATCGATTAGGCAATTAAATTGGTTTCCCGATGCCCCAGTTTTCTTTCCATCGTTATACCGGAGGTAGTATTTATTAGCTTTAAATATGCACCCCTGTAGGGACAAGGTCGTGCTACTGCGTCGCATCCGTCGATGTCGCAAACCCCCCTTGCTCGTTCGACTCTTACGTGACTCGGAAATATTATTTATCCGTCACCTCGATTGATTTATCGACAATTACGCGTCACGGGGAAGGAATATTCCGCTTCTCGCCGTGAGTAAAGATATCTTCCACGCGTCCTAGACTCTCCGCGGAGTCTTAAACGGCACCGATCGATCGAACGCGCGGCGTGTATGGGATCGAACGGGGGCAGCATTGCCAAAAGAATTATCTGCAACGCGGATCGCGGGAATCGGAGCAAAAAAAAAGCAAGACAAATAATAGCCGATGGAAGGAACAAAGGGGCAATGTTGCGAAATTCGCTTAAAACCCACCAGGCGCTTCGGCGTGCCTAGTTCTATAAAGGACGAGGCAGGTATATCTTCCTACGACGCAAATCGAAAGAAAAGGCGCAGGGACGTGCGATCCTGCGATTCCGCCGTGGAAGGTCCTGGGCGAAGGGCAGCACCGTCTCGGCGGATACCACCCTATACGTCGTGGGCGTTGGAGAAGAAGAGAAGGGACGAGGGGCTAGCGAGGAGAGAGAGAGAAAGAGAGAAAAAGCGCGATAGGGAGGGGGCGGGGAGAGGGGATGGAGAGGGAGAACGAAAATGAATAAAGTCGAGGACACGCCGCCGACGTAGTGGGAGTAAGAAGGAGAACGAGAGAGCCAGATAAAGACACGCACCGACGATAAGCGGTGCGAGGGAGAGGGAAGACGTTGGGCGAGCGACGAAGAGAGGAGGGAAAAAGAGAATGTTTGATAGAGAAAGAGGAGAAAGACGAAGCGAAACGAAGCACGGGGTTCGGCCGGTCCGCAGGCTCGGGCGGTGCGTCAGTCAGGCTCGAGACACCCGCGAGAACGGAGCGGTGGTTGCCTCCCTTATTCGGTATCTACGTGCGTACATTCGATGCAACCTCTTGGTCACCCCCTGGCCACCTAAGAGGAAGGAGTCTCGTCGCGAGACAGTGTCGCGTAGAGTGTCGTACGAGGCGTATTGCTCTCTTCCTATCTCTCTCTCACTCTCTCTCTCTCTTTCTGTCTCTTTTCCTTTCCTCCTCTCCGTCTCTTTCTAACTCCCTCTCTTCGGCTGTACGCTGAAACGTGGTGTTTTCGCAAACTCTCTCCTCGTGTTTCGATTTGTGCCGGTTTTCGCGAGGCGGAGCCCGAAGGCGAATACGTAGAGAAGAAGAAGAAGAAGACGAGGAAGAAGAAGAAGAAAGAACCCGAGGCACCGCAGGCAAAAGCCGCAGAAAAAACGCAAGAGGGAACGCGGAGAGACAGTGGCGGCTACGCTACGTTAGCGGCCAAGTGAGTATCTCACGGAGCCTTGACTCTGCCCTCTTCCACGATTATTTCTCTCCCTCTTTTCGATTCTTTCTCTCGCTTCCTTTTATCATCGCATCGTTTCTATCCCTCCGCGTGCCCTGTCTCCTCCGTGTAACAGACACCGGCGAAAGCTCACCGATACACGACGAGTTTCTCTTCTCTCGCCAGACGGTGGCATTGATTTCCTCCTCCCGTCCTCGCCGGGTATTCGCCCTCTCCCTCCGCCCTTCCACCGATCTCCCCCCCCCCTCATTCGTCTTGTACGCACGCACAAACTATCTCGTAATTTCGACTCGTCACGGAATCGGGAGTACCGCCCCCAAACCTACCGTCCTGTCCGGCACCACGGTTTTTCGTCTTCGGAGTCCTGTCCCGCGAACGGTAATACACGTATTATCGGCGTCGAAGAGGCGTGAGGAACGTGAGGCCTCTCGTAACCTTGAATATCGAACTAAACACGGTGCGTAACCCACGAATACGGAGGATCCGAGTTCGATCGCAATCCAACGTCGGTTAAGGACGAGAAATAAAGAAACTGCGCGTATTAAAGATTATAGTCACGCCGGGGTATTCTCCGAGACCGCTCCCTCGTCGAATCGAGATATGAAATTCTTCCGACGTGGGACCTAGCGCTTCCCACGAAGGAAGAAACATCGCGCGTGACAAGGTCGACGTTGTATCGACGTCTACTTGCCATTTGGAGCCACTGCGCGGGGACGATTGTGATTATCTCTGTTTGTAAATAAACTTCCGTGCGCGTAGAGCCGTTGGTGTCTCATTGAGAGAGATACTACGATCGACGTTTCTCCTCGGTTGCTTACGTTCGAAATGCGGGCATGGAAAAAGAAGGATCGCTCGTGCTCGTGCTCGCATCCGACACGCGTAATGGTAACCCGCGCCGCTTGTTTGCGGTGCGGTGTTGTAAAACCGGAAGCGTTAATACGCCCCGACTGTTTTGAATAGAAAAGAGACCGCGATACGCGAGTTGAACGCAATCTTATCGACACGTTACCTGGATACAAAAGCAATGTCTTTAATCGGACAACCTCTCTCACCCCGTTACCCCCCTACAAGGTCATTCGCGTTTTAAGTATCGATAAAGCCAACGGAATCGTGCTATCGATTCTATTCGAGAGTTACGTACGTACATTGTTCTCCGCTTCGGAGTAAACTCACGAACGTCGACGTAGGAGGTACTTCGAAAGAGAGTCACCTCTAACCATTGTCCCAGTTGCTCTCGTACGGCTTCTGTTACTACTTAAACTGTTAGGGCAACGGCAACATTGACAGCGTACAAGATCGAAATCGCGAAAAGATCTCGAGCCCCGTACGACTCGAGAGTATTTGACATGGAGAATTTCCGAATCGATTGCACATTTTCCTCGCGCAGTTCAACCTATTCTACGGAATTATATTCGTTGCACGTGTGCGGTGGGTAAATACGCTGTTTTCTAAAATTCCTTTCCTCCAAAATTTTAAACACAAACATCCTGAACACTCGGAATGGCAGTATCGTGCTCGAAAATCATACTTGAAACTTTATTCCACCGTTAAAAACGACGCGTGCGGTACAAGCAGAAGTCGTATGTATATCTTTCTTTTTTTTTTTTTTTTTGAACGCAGAAAAAGTGTAAAGCGGGTGCTATAGTGGCCGTGAAATTGGGGAAACAACGACGCTGTGCGTCACGGGTACAAACAATCCATGCTTTTTCATCGTCATGCGGAATATCGTGCAACCCTTTTCCCGTAGCTGCAGCGAAATTCACGGTTCGCATTCGATACTGCGCGTGCTGAAAACGTAGCTCCAGCCGGATAGGTACCTCGAAGGGTGTAGCCCTGCCGGGTCCTATTTAATGTATTCGCGAGCTCTCTCTCTCACTCTCTGTCTCTCTCACTCTCTGTCTCTCTCACTCTCTCTCTCTCTCTCTCTCTCTCTCTCTCTCTCTCTCTCGTGTTTCTTCGCTTCCTTCGTAACTCCATGAATCCACTCGCGTGTACACAAGACGCTAACCTCGGTTTGTACATGCGAGAAATATTGAAAGCGTTCCTGAAATTTTAAGTCCCGCAATTGGACAGATTTATAAAATGTCGAACGAAGATTTCGATCAAAACACTCAATTTATTCCCTTTTCGGTGTTTCTCGGTCTCGCGGAACCCAGTCCAAGTATCGTAACAACAAGATATACGCGTAACGTCGTAAAACGTTATCTAAAAAAAATTAGCAAATACGTGCAATCATATGTTCACCTCCGGTAATGCATTCACGGAGATTACGCAATACGCGAAATACTCAGTCGTATAAATAGAAATACCGTCATATTTATTTATCGAAAATTGCGGTGGGATCCGAGAGATCCCGAGCGAGCACTCGTGTAGATGTCGAACTCGAGCACTCCGAGTTTCGACAGGGAAAAGCGGAAGGCGCAAAAAATAAAAACGATTATCGCGCCGTGAAACGAGAGACCCAAAGCCAACGTTTGGACTTTCATTTTTCACGGCATACCGAGGGGTCTCTGACACGAGTCAGATGTCAAAGAGGCATGCATCGGCAGACGCGTCGAAGAAAAGAGGCCGGAACAGTGACGCTTTTGTCTTAACGACTGCCTGGCGAGGGCCGTCGTCGACCAGAAGGGCCGTCAAAATTTTCAGGGATACTTGGCGTCTCTAAGGCTCATTGTGAGCCGGTCGTGGAATCGCGATAAGCAAAACACCGGCGTTTATTTGTGCCGGGCAATTATAGATGGATGTGCACTTATGTATATTGAAGGGGAGGCGAGGCCTGGCATGAGGCGAGCGTTACATCTAGCCATCGGTTCCCACCGGAATCATGAAAGTATAATGGGCCCTGCTATGCGAACGAGACTTTTACCGTGTCCCCGCTCCCCACTCATTATCTTGGATTAGTCGGTCGAAATTAAATAGCGAGCGAACGATGCAAGTGCGAATAGACCGATTTCGACAGAAAGATTGCGAAGGAACAATTCGATCTGGACGAAAGGTTGGAATATTTATGACAAAATGGTTTCGACGATCCCCTTTTCGGGGGAAAGGACAAACGAACATAATTTCCGATCGATTGTTATTCGACGACAAGAACACGACCAGCTGCTTTACGTAAACGGATCTGGATCTCGGGAGAGATGGGAATCGGTTCTACGTCGTTGACCGATCGTTGACCAGATACACGATTATTTAACGCAAACGATACGCGCCCATGAAAGTGCGTCCGTCGCGAGAAACGACTCGCGGGCTCGAAGCAGAAATAAAAATGTGGTTGTATCGTGCGTGACGAACACGCCGTGAATCATCGGCTCGAATATAGAGCCCCGAGAAACCCGCATGAGCGTGAATGATAAAAAGGTTTAGCAACAATGGTAGGCCTCTCTTGCCACGATGCGCGTTTTACATCCGTGAAAGTGACGTATCGATAATGGGAAACCGCGAAGGGAGAAAGGATCGTAAAGGCTCGTCGAAGTCGATCCCGAAGTAGTGGTAAGAGTACGCGGTTTGTTCGATATTGTAAGTTTAACTAACGATAATGGATCTGAAACTATTCCAAGTACCCACTCTCGCGAAACGAGCGGTCTGCGCATTCGGTACGGTTATTCTGCGCTCGCGTAATTCGAGGAAACCGTGAATCGCGCAGCGTTAACAATAAATACCACCGCGATACCGAACGTTATCGCGCGATTGTCAGCGAGGCTCTCGATATCGCAACATCCGCGCTAGATCCGCGGCTTTGGCGGAAACGCGCTTGAATTTCAAAGGGTACGGCTCGGCCAAAAGTTGGACGCGTAGTACGTACGCGTAGCGACGCGGTAATAACGATTGAGCACGAACCAGAGAGATTGCAGCCACGACCGATAGTCGTCGGGCGTTTGCGAGAAAATGGGTGACCGACGAGAGTGTTTGTTCAAAAACGCTTTCAGAGTTGTTGTTGCGTTGAGGGGGTTTTTAGGTAGCTTCGGTATTAGTGAAATGAAAAAGTTCGGTAACTACGGTTAACGTTCGAAAATCAAGCCATCTCCATCGACGATGTCCGCCAAATTTTCCCTGAATTCCTTTATCATTTTTTTTTGTTTACCATATCATTCGGAATGGCGCCCGACGCGAATAAACGGGAGAATTAAAATCGATGATAGACCGACGAAGACGAACGTCGGAGACAAAGAGACAACGATCCTTCGCGGTCGGTGTTAATGTCCAATAAATTACGCTCGTCTCTCTGTTATTACTGATTCTGCCACTCGCTGTTTCCTCTCGCGCTAGCTTTTTTTCCATGCAATTTGCCACGGAAGCATTAATATACCGCCTACTCGAGGGTCCATTTAAAGTACGCCTGACAAAATGGCTTTAAGTGCAGCACAACTCATCATAATTATTCTTCAAGTGCGTCTGTCGAGTGCCCCCATCGTTTTTAAAATCTCCTACGGAGAGCGACATTTTTTAAAGGATTTTGACTGTAACGCGCGTGGACTTTGTTAGCGTGAAGGAACAACTCGTTTCTCGCGCGAACTTAGATTTAATTTGATAACGCGAATCAGGCTGATGTTAATACTGTTTTGTTTCTTTTTGTTTTCAATTTCTCGTTGACTCGATTCGACCCGTAGAATACACGATTGTTACGATAGTACTTGGTTCGAAACATCGATGGGAATGGATCTGTTCGACGGATCGACACGATTGCCAGTACCTCGAGAATACGTTATCCTTTTAATCATCGGCGATTGTGTTGGCCATTGTGGGCGATGTTACGTGGAAAGAGAGGAGAAAAGAGGGGTTTACAGGCTACACGCAGAAGTAGATGCTCCGAGCGGAGAAAGTGACTCGGTGACACGGTATTCTTCCTGAGCTTCTCTATTCTTGGCTAGCGATTTGTATTCCGATATTAGAGATTTATGCGGATCATCTTATCGAAGATCTTACCCGGAGAATCGATCACCGAGCACTGAAATCGATTCAACGGATGCGATTTGAATTAGTTACCTTCGCCTCTTTACGTCGATTCTAATCGTAACTTTATCAACTCCGTAATCATCCGCTGGGGTAGGTTCCGATATTCTAATCCTTTGCGTTAAATTGTTTAAAAATTATTTCTTCATTGAAGCGCTTTGAATTTAATCGAGCAATCGGTAAAAAGGTATTGTCGAGAAAATGTCGTGGGGTTCGCAGTTCGCAGGTCGTATATAAAGTTGTATTTAATAATCAAAACGCGTAATTAACCTTCCGCTGGTAATAACATTGAAAAGGGGTGTGTACTTAACAGTTGCTTCAATAACTAATTTTTCTTTCCATTTTCAGTTTCACAGTTTTCACTTGTATCCCAAATACTTTAATACAAATAAAAATGTTGAAATAATAATAATAATTAAATAGTTGATTGATTCATCGAACGGTTCAACCTCGGTTTACAGAACTTTTGATATTTTCCGAAAATGTCTTAGGTCTAACGGTTGACGGAAACAAACGTTAGCAGGAATTTGTGGTTTGGCGAACACGAGGATTGCAGCCAAGTATCTTGCGTTCAACTCGCTTATCTCCGTCCACCATTAGTGCCTCTTTATCTCTGGTACGGTCAAACGTTATTCTCCGGAAGTACCGAGGACGGCGCTCCTCCGAAGGAGATCGGCAGAAACATAACCGAATAAATTACCATCAGCCTAAAAAACCGCGGCGAAGTGGAACTTGGCGAAAACTCGTTCCATCTGCGCGCGCGCTTAATGCGAAAATTGATATAGAAACATTTCGTCGCGCGAAAAGATTGCGTCTGATTTTACGATTTTACGTCGAGCACGAATAAGCTCGCGTTTGAAGATTACGCTCAAGTGCGTGCTCCCGGGAGGAGCATGAATAATGCCTTCCGGTTTCTATATCGAGAGAAATCCGCCATTAAAACGATATCCGATCTAAATACTTTACATGCGTCTCAGTGGGATCGTAGGTGCAGCGATCGTTGCAGCTTGCTAAGCTCGAGATTATTGTCCGCTTCGAACACTAGTTTCACGCAAAAATGACGATACCTCGGGCGTTTTTCGATTGTGCCTCGATCACTGGATCGTTTCACGCTAGAGATCTCAAACACATATGTCGCAGTTTTGAGCGAGTGTACATTAACAAAATTATATTAAGAAGCTACATTAACAAAATTATATTAAGAATCCACGCGGAACCTTCTACCTACCATCCTTCCAGTGTTTACGCGAGACGGAAACTTTGCAGAGGCTTGCCGCTTCCAGAGTAAACACATTTAATATCTCGGATACTCCGCGTCTCTCTCTCCGTCTCTCATTTTCCGAAGCGGCAACCGTGATTACTCACACTAGCCGTGATCTTTTTTTCAAAAGCTTATCGAGGCACATGCTGCCGTCATAAGCTCGCCATGTGCTTCGTATCCTTTTGTACCGCGATTCCGTATAAGACTCGTCTTTCCGTAGAAACGTACTCGAAACTCCGCGGACGATTCAGCGGATAATTTTCAGAATTTTCTGTCCACGAATAACTCGTCGGCGCGAGTCGCGAGAAATGTATGAATGGCTCGGGTCGATCGACGTACGTCGCGCGATAAGATAGTCACGACAGGTTTTGTGCCGTGTCAGTGTTACGCGGATACAAGCCACTCGACAAGACGGCATTTACGATTTCGCTTCTTGCCTTTGTGGCGTGTGAGGAGTTGAGAATGATAAAGGCGTACGTCGATGAAAATAAAAGAAACGAATCGCCGCGATACTCGACAAAGAACATTTGCCGGAATGCGAAATTACGAGTAACTCGGTTCTTTGTTTTTTTTTTTTTTCACTTTCGTTGACGTACTCCACCCATGATTCTCGGCCTCCCGTCAGGGTTTCGTTCGTTGAAAGTCAGCCCTCGGGCGCGACGGAAAATAAAAAGGAACGAAGCTCCGTTTAATTGTTCGTAAGTGGTAGCGGACGGTTTGTATCGGACGGGAGGCGTCGCGGCAAATGCGACGCAAATTTATCTTATCCCCGCGATATATTCGATCGTATCGTTAGAATACTCGAAGATCGGAAAACGTTTGAACGTCGTAAACCGTGCGATTTATTTTTCTTTCGAATCGCGGTCAAACGATGCCAAGATATCTCAGAGTATGTTTGAAATCCTCGAGGCCCGTGTGTTTTCTCTCCTACGTCGGAGATCTTGAAACGTACGAATCCAATATCGTTAGGTGGCGAAACGCGGCGGCCGAGGCGGGTGGTTAATCTCATTAGTGCTTTCCTATGGTTTCTGAGCCGCCTAGATACCACCTGGATACCTTAAACAAACCCAAACTGCTGAACTCGTTACCTATTCAATTTTTCCCAGAGCCATACAAGCGACGATAAGCGTGTACACGAACGGAACGATTATAACGAAAGCGTCGTGACGCTTATTCAATTAAATTCGTTTCTCCGCAAAATGAAGCGCAATCGAGTTTCTAAGATATTTTTTCCGGCCCGTAACCCAGAATCGTGCTCGATTCAACTCTAGAATAATTTCGACGACCGTAAAATCCCTGTCAGATCAATTCGGAGCGTATAATTATATTTATTGGGATATATGAGGCGACTGACATTTCACGTCAATTTTCAGCAATGAAAAATAGAATCGAGGCAAAATAAAGCGCCAGATAGACGTTTTAAACGCGTTCCAATTTTCGATCGGTCGTTTCGGCCTGGAGTATTTCCTCCTTTTTTTTCTTCGCTTATCGTGTGTACATCATTCTTATTTTAAGAATCCCGACCGATGCATGCTCGCCATATTGCTTTTCTTCCGCTCCGATACGCATCGTCCGATACGTTTACCCTAAAACCTGAGGGAGAGTACCTGTTACGTAGATGGGGTGAGTCAGCCCGTATGTATTTCGGCGAGCCGAGTGGTTCGCGTCAAAAAGCATTTCGCGCTGACTCAACTATGAAATCCTGAAACTGCATCCACGCCGGGTGTGATTCACGATCGCATGATTTTGCGCTTGAAAAAGAACGGACGCTCTGTACACGCCAGCGTTCGTTACGTCGCGCCTTTGACGCGAGAAT
Organism: Pemphredon lugubris; assembly: GCA_933228935.1. Classification (NCBI taxonomy): domain Eukaryota; kingdom Metazoa; phylum Arthropoda; class Insecta; order Hymenoptera; family Crabronidae; genus Pemphredon; species Pemphredon lugubris. The sequence goes on along the minus strand of OW121817.1, from coordinate 51,041,864 downwards.
TGGAACGCGAGCGACAGAAAATTGTCATAAGACGAATCGATCGGCTCGAGGATCGGGAAATTCGAAAAAGAATGACGGAACGTAATCGTTGGTTCGCTATCGCGAGACCTAGTGCCCAAGAGGCCTCTCGGAGGCGATCTATTCTCGGCCCCGGAGCGTTCCAAAACAGGGACAGGTCCGATTTCTGTCATCGCTCGACGCCGCTGCGTCTCACTCTAGTTTATAGAGCGTACCGTAAAACTTGGAAATCCATACGCATCCGTCCCGTGATGGGCTTAAGCCTAATTTGCGCGTCAAGATCCTCGACCCGTGAGAGCTATGGGTCCGTACACTAGGATCAAATTATACAACTCGAACGCTATTGCGGGACGTCTCTCTAACGATATATGGAAACATAGTCGTGTCCCGTCGTTGACGCGCATGACATTGTCGAATCATAGTCACTCCCGTCGTTGACGCGTATACCTAATATTGTCAAACGATAGTCAGTCCCGTGGTTGACGCGTATACCTAATATCGTCAAACGATAGTCAGTCCCGTCCTCGACGCGCATAATATTATTGAATCATGTCAGTCCCGTCGTTGACACATATAATATTGTCGAATCATAGTCAGTCCCGCCGTTGACGCGCACAATATTAATTCGAAAGCGGGTTACTCGGAGAACAGGCAGGAATTAACACAGTTGAGTCCGCGTTATTTTTGGATGTACTCCGAATCTAGTCGGAAATAAGTTAACGAGTTAAAAATACGATTTGGTTGGAAAAGGATCGAACGGCGGAGAAGCAGCGAAGCGGGAGAAGAATTTCTTGGCCTCGGCCGAGTCTAAGGCTACGGTTATTTTAAATATTTGTTAGCCCCGAGCGATCGGTCGGATCTGTTCGGCCGGTCCGGAGGTACGATGTAGCGTTGCCTCGCATGCCCGCATAGATCGAAAGCGACTATTCGCGTGGAAAGATTCGCCATCTAGATAAAATCGGTGGAAGATATAGTTCCTCGTCACGATGCCTAACGTCGAATAGAAAGGCGACTCTTGGGAGGATTAGTTATTAGCTATGCTGAGATCGACGGTCGCTGCATTATTTATAGGGCCAGATGATGCTCGCTCGTCGTGTCCGTGCGACGAATGATTATGAAAATTCGACGATTCGCGGGGGGAGGAGAAATATGTAATACTCGTACGCTATGTCGATCGATAATGGTGTCCCGTTTCCTGTTACGATTCTAAGCGAATCGAATGGAGGCTCGCCGCTTCTGCGCCATTCATCGTTACGCTGACCTTATACCGGTTTGCTGAAAGAGATCGCGGAAATTCCAGGAGCGATTGAATTTTGAACCTTACGGCGAAAGTCGATTTTTAATACAAAAAGAAACTCGTCTTTACTGATCGGCAAATGATTGTTTTTTCGTACAAAGTGAAAATGCAGATGTCTTCGAAAATTCTTCTCCAAGCCTTCATCAACGGAGGGAAAGGTAAATTTGTAACCGTGGAAATTTTGGCGCGCTAACCAGTTTATCAATTAAAACTAAAACCAATACTCCGATTCAGTGGGACACCCTATAGAGTCGGCAAAACAAGTCCGACGGAAACCTAACTAGTATTCGACGTGAGTCACGCGAGACCGTGCTTTCGGCAGAATTCTACCGAACCGAATGTCAAGAGACGTGTCACGAAGTGCCAACAAATCACGAAAAATTTGTTCCTCGCGTCGTTTATGGAAATCCGTTCCTCAATACCCTTTCACAATTCGCGCGGCGTGTCCCGTACGGAACGCCACTCGAACAACGCTTCTCCTTCTCTACTGTCAATGACATTTCGGCGTGGCAACGTTTTTCTTTCGAGCGCTTACAAATATGGCTCCCGATCATTTATAATCGTCGATGTATGGATACGCGACGTTAATAACATATTATCGGGCGAATCCGCGGGCAATAAGTCAAAACGCGGTGCGTAATCAGTCATCGGAGAACACGGATGGAAAGGAGAATGTACGGCGTCGATTTCTTTGCATTATGCACGCATACTCAGCCGTCAATCGGAACGCGCTCGAATTTCACCGATAAAGCGTAGCCTACTTGCGAATAAATTTATCCGTGGCGCTCGTTAATGGATACGAAATTATAAGGAATCTTCGCTAGGCACAACACACTTTACTTGGTCACAAAAACGCTTTTCGTTGGGATAACGCGAGGTTTTTTTACCTCTTGAATTCCGCGCGATCAGGATCCCTATCTATGGAGAAGACGGTAGAACTAATTTACGAGATCTGACATTTATTAATCAATCGAGTATAATATTAATTGACGTAATTACCGAGTCCATTCAATGGTCGATTAGATACGTCGATTAGTATTATTCTCGATTGATCGAATATCAATAGCCGATGATTAGGGTCACAATTTTTTACACGTTCATTAGCGATCGATAGAAGAAAAAAAAATATCTTGGGCGTCCTTTCGTGGTAATCGATCCGTGGAAAGTTCTAGATTCGCGAAAAATTCCCTTAACCGAGATCGGAAGGTAGGTTCTCGGGGAAATCTATTTTCCACGCGGAAAGACGGTGAAAACGCTCATTACCTTTCGTTAAACATTCTTCCACGGTGTTGTCGCACCTTGGGGCCTTCGAAGAAACGCAGAAAGGTTTCTGGCAGCGTTTCAAGTCAACGTAACCGGCCGGCCAGTTACGCGGTGCTTATTCGGAATCCCGGATAGAGGAGAGGACCCCGTAAAACTGCGCGCACACGCTTCATTACATCTGTCGTGCGTAATTTTAGGCACGGAATCACGGGCCTAGGAAACGCACCGTGGCTCGCCGTTTTAACTCATTAACCACTCGAGTACTCGCCGCGTGAATTAACGTTTAAACGGAAAAACGTTTAACCGTGGAATCGCTCGCGTTGGTCGCCGGACGATCTTGTTTCCTGTTTTCCTTTACTTTAATAACAATATTTATACCGATCAAAACTAATTTTCACCCATAGTCGGGGTAACCCGTTCGGTTCCAACGAGTAAAGTTACCTATGGAAAATCAATTTGTAAGTTTACGAGATCCTTCGGCGAGCGTATAATTTTACGTCAATGCGCGAGAGTTGCTCTTCAACTCGTCAGAGGTCTTACAACGTCAGCATTGTCCGACGAATATTCGAATATCGAGCTGAAAGAAGAAAGAAGAACGGCGAGGAGGAAGAATTTAAATAAAAGAATTCCATCTCGTTGCGATCCGTTCGTCCTCTTTTGCACTTTTCCATCGAAAAGCGCGCGAGGCAAAGCTAATTATCCGCTCGCAAGTGGTATTCGACTCAGGTCTCTCCGTACTCTCGTAATCGCTCCGCGGAGCACGCGTGCACGCGTGCATACCTACGCGCAACGGATTCTTCCGCAGCCGCGCATACTTTATCGAACGCACTCGAGGGGGATAGCACGACCGTGAATAGGCCGCGATCTCGGTGTACTCGTCATCGGTGAATCGAGCCGAGGAATGTCGAGTCGGTCGGTTCAACGATATCAGGTATGTCGCGTAAAAAGTTATCTCTCCCGGGGAAACGCGATCGCGGGAGTCAGAGGGGGGGGGGGGGGGGGGAGGGATTCTCGAGCGCGCTCGCGAGAAAGTTATCCAGTGCCGTTTCCGATTGAATCCGATTTGCTCGAAAATCGCGGGACGCGAGAAGATCGTACGGATCGGTCGGACTTTCGTTCCAAGATCGCGTCCGTGGGTTGTAAAATAGGACGACGGACGCTCTCGTCCTACAATATTAATAACGTGCGACCCACATCCCAATATTAATAATAATATTAATCGCGCCTGACTCTTCGCCGGACGAGGATGATTTCGCTCGAAGGAGATTACCGGGCTGCCTAACCTCGATTGATATTCCCCAGTGGAAGCGAGTCAACGACTAGTCGGCGATTACGTATCGCTTCTCGGCTTCAACCGACGACCGTCTTACCGCAATCGAAGAAATTAAGCGTCGCCGACGCGAAATCAGCGAAAGCGTGCCTCGTACTTTATTCCCGACGATGTGAGAAAAACCGACGGAGCGTCCACTCAGCTACGCGAAGACATTGCTCGCTTCGCTAATATCTCGGCAGTCTCGACGAATTCGTTGAACCGACAGACACCGTCTGATTCATCGGCTCCAAGAATCCGCGACTCCCTCGAGTTACCTTAGGTACGTGATCGCTAATATTCTCTTAAGGAGCTCGGTACTTGAAAATATCGCTCGATCCCGAGTCCCTTCGACGATTAAGAGAGAAAAACACCGAAGAGCGTTCGCGACCGATCGTTTAACTCGGAATTAAGTAAACGCAGCGAGCCTGCTCGCGGGTCTACCACCGCGGTTTTCTGTTTTTGCATAATCCTACTGCTCGTGGGAATTCGTCGAAAGAAAAGCTGTAAGGCCCCGTTGCATGCGTTCGCGTGCTCCGACGCCATTTATCCCGTCGTGTTAACGTTCACCGGGCGACGCGAGACCCAGATGATGCATTTTACCAGTGTTTTGAATAATACCACGACACGCCCAGAACGCTGCTCCATTATACAATAGATTCGCCGCGTTTAACCGCGTTCCAGTGCGCCGCTCGTTACGGATTAGACGAGCCGACGGGGAAACGCTGAATTTCCGTTGGTCACAACCCGTTTTTCATCGCGGTTACGAGATTACGATAACGATCGCGCGATCGCGCGATCGCGGACTTTCCTTATCGGTGTCCCGCGTATCGCGCGTTTCATAAAAAGGAGAGAGACAGAAATTTTTCTAACCAGCGGATCACGAGGAGTGCTCCTACGCGACGAAACGATCGACGATTGATCGATGGCGAGCGTTATCGTGGGTGAACGATAACCTGGTAACGTAACGAGTCACCCACCGGTAACGTTTCGCTTCCTGCCCCCCGGTCTCTCTCTATAAACGGCCGATCCACGTGGCCGTAAAGGCATGCACGCGTGTAAAATCGCCAGGCCGGTGCTCTTTATTGCCTTTGTTGGCGGTGCCGTGACGCATACGAAAGATTCGTCGATCCTTTCGTTTTTATATGTATCTTACCGACAGCGTTACGGAACACGCGTGGCTCGCCGCTGCGTCCCGCTTAACCGTACGCTGGGCTCCGTTTGCTCCCACGAGACACGATCGTTAATAAATTCTTGCCGATCTTTACGAGAGTAATTCGGAGTACATAAGTTTGTCTGAAACGCGAGGGAACAGGCGGTAACGGTTGAAATTGTTTTAATGTCAATTTAGATATAAAACAACGAAGAGTAGGATTAAAGAGGGAGAAAAAACTAGGAGTAGGTTATAGAATTAAAATCGTCTAGGGTATACTGCATCTCGGTCAGCGATTACGTTAATTACAATCGCGATGTTAATTGCGCTCCGATTCGTCTATAAGTTGGCGCCGACTCACGTGCGATGACTCTCGTTAAAATTTAAAATAAAACCGACGTTATCGACGATCAAATCCATTCGAACGGTGCGAATATTGATCGTTCGAATCGTCGAGCGTGCGTATCCTCGTCGGTTATTAAACGTAAATACGCGAGGAGAATCGTTCGGACGCCGAAGAAAGTGTTATTATACGATCGTATTCGCGTCGGAGATCGTGGAAATACGTTTGCGTGTACGCGCCTTTAACGGGGGGGGGGGGGGGGAGTAGTTCGTTTGGTAAACACGACAATTATTTAAGGAAGCAACGTTCGGCCGTTACGACAGTCCACCCGGTCGCAATTGATTCACAAAGAAACGTAGGCGCGTTTTACTCGGTCGATAGGTCGGTGATCCTTCGTTGTAACGACCCGATGACGCGTCCGAGAGACTCGCCAATCTTTTTGTTGCGCCGCGCGTTGCTTCGAATCACTCCACGAAACGATTATTGCACCCCCTGACCCCTCACCCCTTCTACACCCCCATCGTTCTCTCGGTGCCGTGCAAAAATACATCTTGCACGGACAATTTGGGAAGCTCCGCTCGTCGTTATTATTAGACGATAGTCGATTAACACCAATTTCTGCGTTACCTCCGTTACTATAAATTACATTCGAAATAGAATCGTATTGGCAGTGAACGGTGTTGTAAAGTGCTCAAAAGTGGGCGCGAGTCACTCCGTCGTTCATTATTGTAATTCTTTTATTAAAATTAGAGTAATTAGAAGCCGCGAAATTTGTAAGCATTGCGTTCGACTACCGTGTTATTGTTTCGCGAAATACTCGAGCGAATCTACGCGTATACCGATTTGTCTGTGATCGTGGTAGTTGATCGTCGAGAAAGAAACAGCGTTCAGTTCGGTCGAAGTAGCTTGTATTATTCTTACTTTCAAATAAATTCACACTTGTTTTATTTTACTCTACAGTAACGAGTGTTCCCCTCGGAGAAAAATTCATAGTGGGTGATATTTGTCAGTTACCACAGACGAAGCGTGCTTGTTCTAATTAGAGTGTCGAATCGTACGTACCGAAATTTTCCCGACGATCTTCAGAGAAGATCGCAGCTATAGTTCGGGGACAAAATTAAAAACTGCAACGCGTATACGAATAAGTGGAACGTAGATGCAACGCTTCTACCGAATGTTTAACGCGGGGTTCGATAAAACCGATACCTGCATCGCAGGGTTAATCGTCGGTGTACGAAGCAATTGGTAAACCTCGCGACTACGGCAAACGATGCATCGCAATGTCGTATCCGACTAATAAATGCGAACGTAGGCGCTAGGATAATGCAAAACCTGTTACGCGAATGCCATTGCAAGCGACACGACCCTCGTGGAAAATTGCAGATTCACCGATGAAAGGAAAGTAATGGAAAGGAAAGCACCGATGACGAGCCATACCGTTTCCGACATTGTCTTCCCGCGCTTGTCATTCGACGCGCGATCCTCCCGCGGTAAGATACTTATCTGCCGCGGTACCGAGTAACGCCGTTCCGATTTCTATTCCGGTGAAGGTTTCGCGCTAATACGGAGGTACAGGTGTGATTTTAATGCACGATCGCAATACGGAAGTCGAATGTCAGAAACGCGTTGATATTATGCACGCCCTCTGCGGCTTAGGACTCGTTTAAACAGGTTTCCGCGGGGATTTGAATATCCAGGAAGATGTTCGAGCCGACGCGACGTCGAGTATTCTTCCTGCAACTGAAACGAATAGCGCGGAGACTCGGTATTAGTTGAGAAACGACGGTCGATAAAATGCCTTGTTATCTAAAATGCAATTGCGCCGGGAGTCGTTATTGGTAATGGTAAGGTAACGACGATACCACTCGGTTTCCAACTCCGCGATATATTTATAGAAACACTAATCTGGAATCTTATCGTGTTCCTTTTTTACGCGCATTAAAGTCCTATTAGTACGGTAACGCCTAGTGCCGCGATGATTAATATGTTCCTCAGTGTCGCCTATCCGCTTATTGCTTCTTTCGAGTCTTTCGAATACCTCGCGATCGATCCCAAGAGTTTTAACTCGACGTGCGAACTTTCCGCGGTATTTAAAAAAAAGGACAACCCAAACGCAACGCGCGTCCCTCCGCGCGAACGAATCTTTTTAGCGAGCATGCGGGAATATCGTCGATAGGTCGACACCGGCAACGAATCCGAAGCGTTAAGCATCTGGTGTACGCCGCGTATCTCGGCATCCGGTTCATTTACTCATCGAGAAATCGAGGACGGGGAGCTATTTATATGGGTAGTTATTTAGTCGAACACTGAAATCGGTTCATCCTCGGCTTACAATTAGACGAGTCTCGAGTCGCTCGGGCAACGAGAAACGGGAAGATTCTCGTCGACGTTTTGTTTCTCAAGAGAGAAGTTCGGAGCGTGCCACTTCCGCTTCTCTTCAACGGTTCCGATCGACGAGTAAACAATTATGTCGTGTTCATGATTTCGTAGGTATATTAATTTTAATTTTAACAGATACGCTTCGAGGAGAACGGATCGGTAGATCGTGAAAATGATTACTTAATCGAGAAATCATGGCGAAATTAGTCGTTATAATAACAAAATTCAAAGGAAGGTGAAAATCGTTATCACTTTAAATTCCCGATACTACGATTACAAAAACAAACGCTTCAATGTTTCGACTCATGCTCGAGTCCTCCTCAAGAGAACACGAATGTACGTACGCATGCTTCAGTCCTGTGAAAGAGTTCGAAACCGTGTCAAGAGACAATTCAAAACCAAAAGTAACGAAAAACGAAAACACTTGCACAGGAAAAAACCTGTTGGACCTTTCTCCATCGCGGTTGGTGAAAGAGGGAATCAAAATTAACGTAAAAGTTCGGCAACGGAATATCGTGGTCTATACCTCTTTGCAAATCGACGCCGAAGCTTTGACGTGGACTCTCTCCGCAACGCGTTTTCCCTTACGGCGTTACTTCGCATAGCTCGCTTCATTAATTCCCTCTCCCGCAGTAACGATCGCGCGTCTTGCTCCGATGAACATGACTTTGCTACAACAACACGCATTCTTCCGCAACAGTTCCGGGGAAACGAGTGTCGCGTGGGGCTAGTGATTCTCAATCCTGAAGATTCCGCCGGACGTCTAATTTGCTCGCGAATAATGATTTGATTGCTGTCGAAAGAAGAGTTGCCAGCTATTAGCGCGATGCGATTGCGAGGTTTACGACGTACTCGCGTAGATCGAGGGAATGTCATATTTTTCTTCCGCGACTCGTGGGAAAGCATTCGCGATTAAAGAACGGAAGTTAATCCATTAGAGTCCAACTTGTTGTAACCTGTTATTCGAATTATTTTAGAACCTCGGGGTTAACTCGACATCGCCGACGTTAAAGATCGGTAAATAATCGTTGGGGATCTTAATGGGTCGTGAGGTGAAATTCGTGCGGATTTACAGAAATTCTTTTGACGCATCGGTAAAATTACAGCCTCGCGGGACCGCCTTTTAAACTGTAAGAGAAAGATAATTGGACATTACGCACAAATGCGGTATACGGCTAGCTTTCTCGTCGACCATGTGAAACGCAGCTGCGGAATTGAACACGTGGTCACCCGCTGACCCCCATGCGGATCTCGTGGCAGATGCAAATAAATATTCTCCCGAGTTTCGTAAATTATTCATCGGGCTTAAAGACACCGAGCGGTCACGCCACGTTAATATCATTTTTACGCTGACCCGATAAGTACAACGCGAAAGAAATGCCAAACGATTTTTAAACACTCCAAATCCCTCGGCAACGACGAAGGCGATCGACTTTGAAAAGGATTGAATAGCGTCGAGTAAAAGTGGAGCGTACAATTTGTATGCAGCGCGATACATTCGACGTGAAAAACTATCAAACGATGCGCAAGGTGTACGCGGAAGATATTACCAACTACGATTGATCGTAGGAAATTTATTAAACGACTAGCAATTACGACATAGGCAAAATAAGACGGAGCATTTGGAGCGTAAAGTCTTTTTCAGCTATGCGGAAATCGCAAAACCTTCGAGGTTCGTGTTCCTTCGGTGCGTGGCGTTAAACTACGCTCTCATTCTGCCTACGTCGCGATCGCGGGTCGTTAGATCAATCTCCTTCGATCGATCGGTGGTCGCAAGGATCGTTGCGCGCACCTTGCTGAAGGATCGAACCACCCGGAGACGCGAGACGCGATATCGAGGTGAGAAAACTCGGATCGTGTAAAATAAAAGATTGCGCGTTTCTCGGAAGCAGGGGGGGGGGGGGAGGAAGGTTAATTTTGCCGGTAGCGGTGTGGCTACTTCCGGTGACCTTGGGGTACTCCAGCTCGCAGGAGGAAACGAAACCGAGCGAGACTCTCATTCATTGTCCGGGATGCGCGAGGATAATTGGGGAGCGCACTCGGTCATCCTCATCGTTCGCCGGAATGCCGCGAATACCAATTCTCGTGAGGTCGTTTACCCTCGGCTCGCTCGCTCTCGGCTCGGCTACGCTCGCCGTCGCTCGGCCGGATTCCGCTCGGCACCCGCGGAAAACCGAGAACTCGTTCTGCGGCCGCGAGTCTTTCCAAAAAAGCTCCTGTATCGACCCTCTTATGCCTGTCTTTCTCTCTTTCTCTACGTTTGGGAAATGCATCCGTCGTGTCCGGTTTTCACGGGATACTCGCGAGATCTAAATTGGATCGAGAGAGAGATTGAGAGATTGAGAACAGGGGGAGGGGCGGGTAAGAGAGGGAGCTTTTTTAAATTGACAGTCTCGCGAATTCAGATGCGAGGGAAGAGTGGGAGCTTTTTTAAAACAACAGTATCGCGGAATTTAGATGCGAGGAAAGAGGGGAAGCATTTTTTAATTGACAGTCTCGCGGAATTCCGTCGCGAGGGAAGAGGGGGAGCTTTTTCTACATCGACAGCGTCGCGAAATTCAAATGCGAGGGAGGAAACCGGAATCGGGGATAATGATTGCTCTTTTAATTTCAGCTGCATCGTTTGATACAATTTTTGACCGATTTGCGGGGATACGAAGCTTCGCAATTATACGCCTTCGAAACTCAAATACCGAATACTCGATAAAATTACTTACGTAATTTTTGTAAGCAGGTTTCGTGGAGGAATCCGGGAATGTTCGTTTCATACCGGTCTGGAAACTCGCACTCGTCTAGGTACGCGTTTGTTCTAGGGGCTTCTTCTCGAGTTCGAAGCTGTAACGATGCGATATAATTACCATAATTCGGTGTCCGAGTGTAATTTAATCCAGTTTAGTATAAACTCGTTACCGTTCTTCTTTGTGCTTTTGACGCAAAATTCGCAGAGACGAACGTTACCCCCGAAACGAGAAGAAGCGTAAGGGGAAGTTAATCGCTCGAGTGTCGTGGAAAAAAAGTAAAGTACTTTCTTTGTTAGGCGTTCAAATTGAATCTGATATTGCCCGCCGGAAGTTGGTCGGCGACGTTAGCCCCCGGGAGTTAATTTCCCGACGAAATACGAAAGTCGATTAAATGCAAATCGAGCAATATACGCCGAAGGGGCGCAACGAAATTTACGTACCAAATTCTGACGTTCGTTACGTTGGATAAAAAAAAAAGAAAAAGAGCTACGAACAAAGCTGAAAAGAATCAGTTGAAATCGAGCACCACCCACTGAGAGTATATTTTTAATCCCATCGCGCGTTCGGAAAATAAAAGATCGGCTCTATATTCATCCAGGCGAGCGGAACGCGAAGTGAATAGAATCTATGTATACGGAGCGTGAAGAAATATAATTCGACGCGAATATTCAGCTCGGATCAAAATCTTCGTTCGGACAGTTTACGAAACATGTTCTATTATGAGCCGGTACGCTGATAATCAGAATATTCCGTTTGATTTAGTAAACCGCTGCCTACGAATCGAAGTACACGCCAAATTTCTGTGCCAGACGTACAGTCGCGATACTCTGCATCCGTCGTACGTATTCACACGTTCGCTGCCACCATATAGAACTACAATTATTACTAATAGCAATTAGCAGTAATTACTTCACCCAAGTCACACTGAAGAACATAAGTAACTTTCGTCACCAGACCAAAAGATATCTTACAATAAAATCAAGTATGCGTGAGAACCACCTGGTGGTACGGGCGGTTTCGTATTAAAAATAAATACATGTGAACCACCGGTTAAGTCGCACGGCAGCCGACGCTTTAAATATACATTCGCGCGACCCTACCCGAAAACAGTAAATTTGCAAATAACGCGTGGAGAGATCGAATAGCGAATTCCCTGTCGATAAATATATCCGTCGGAATTCCGACGTTACTCGAGAAACAAAGAATCGACAGATGCAAAAGCTCTTGGTCGATCGGGGCTCCGCGAGTATCCGGAGAATCTTTTCCATCTCGCCTCACGTCAACGGCAGTCATTGCTCTAACCATGTGGCAGGATAAACGAACGCGTACATACGCTCACCGACATCGGAGTGCACTCGGCGTCTGCCGAGCCAATTGTTAAACGGCATTTGTCTGCTCGCAAGTGTTTCTTGGTAGTTCGCGGAATGCTTCGGAGTTTAAGATCACAGAGTCGGCCATTTCTCTCGAGCGATCATTAATCGCGATAACGAAGAAATTTACGCGCACGCGGATAATTTTGTCGAGATTCCTCGAAGAGGGGTTTTAAGTTTTTAATCTCGTTAAACGAGAGCGTCGCGATGCCTCTCGTCTCGACGCTATCCCTCTCGCGAATGATTTATCTCGGATCTGTATTACGTCGCGTTCTTTATTCATTCGTCCGATTTAATTTCTCTCGTGAGAAATTAATCTCCGATCCGCTCCTCGTGGATATTCTTTCTCCTCTTGCGTGATTTCACTTTTCCCGCGGGAACGCCGATGTCTCCGATCGCTTACTCAACGCATTCTTTATCTCGACGTCGTGCGCCTCTGGCGCTCCCGCGGAATAACGCGAATCACCGTGCGCGCGATAAAAATTAAATCGCGGAGTTCCCGCGGACCGTCCTCTCCTACACCTGTCGCACAGAAATTCCAAGCTTCGCGCGTATGTATTCCAGTCCTCGCCCCGCGTCGCCGAACGCATCGCGTTTACGTTCTTACTCCATTTTTACCGAGGGGCGCGCTTTAAGCGTCCCCTAAACGTTTCTTCGTTCTTAAAATACTTGAACCCAAGCCAACGGACTTTTGTTATTCGAAAATCCACCTACTCCCGTATAAATTATCCCTCCTCGGTTCTGCGAGATTTATTCCGACAGCTCGACGTATCCCAGCTAATCCGTGGGCCTCTCTGCCGACAACAATATCAAAACCATAAAAAGTACGCTATCGTGCGCGCACGGTGTAGTTAAAACAGGAATATCTTGTATTTAGCGCAAAGGTGTTCCCAGGACCACCGAGGTTCACTCGCGGAGGGAACGTGTGCGCTGCGAGAAAACGAAAGGGAAGATGGAAACGAAGTAGAGCCGAGTACGCAGAAACACGTACGCGTACTCGCGTGTGCGCAAAACGACGGGATAGCAAGAGAGGGAGAGGGGAGGGAGAGAGAGAAGGAAAAAGCCAGGGAAAGAGAGAGAGGAGAGAGAAGGAGAAGTTGGAAAGAGGAAAGAGGAAGCTAGCAGCTAACGCCGGATAAGTAAGAGTACGCGAGTATAGTGCCGCGACGACGCCGGTAAAAGTGCGCCACCGCGGTTTAATTTCGGCTTTCCTTGCGCCGAAAATATTCGCGCCACTTTCTGCGCCGGCCGGCATAGCTTAACGGCTAACAGAGATTCCTACGGAGACCGGTGTCAGTTACCTAATTATAGTTGCATAGAAATCTGTAAGGGGACACCGAGACCGGGCCGCACCTTATGCACTCGGGTTGCAGTGAAAACGCACCGCGCTTATGCACGCACCCGTCTACACACGCGGAAGATTCCTTGCGTGCGCGTTGCCGTTGCTCCGTGCACCGCGAGATCTCGTACACGCACCGTGTTTCCGGCTGAACACTTGTTTTTCATCGGCAACCCCATTTCTTTTCGCTCGGAGATACCGACACACATTCGCGGTGAATTAACTCCTCGAGGCGCACGATTTTCAAGTAAAATAACAACCCAAGTTGTACAGGATCAAAAATAACCGAATGAGAGACTTTAAATAAAATATTAATTTGTATGACTATGAGTAATGTCAATTTTTCAAGATGGATTAAAATATATATAAAATATAAGCAAAAGGCGGAACAGTTTTTAATCCACTCAACCCCAAAGCGTTAAATATCGTTTGCGACTCGTGTACGCGATTCGCGGAGATCGGAGAGGTTTCCTGCGAATTACGAAATCACTAGGATTTCGAGAGCAATCGTTTACGCGGTGCTTATTACCAATATCGCGAGTTAACTGATTCGAACGCGAATCGAAAACTAGTATTAACCGTAACGTCCGCTGTGAACCGGGAGAGTTCGCGAGGCTTTAATTTCCTCTCGTTTTCTTTAATCCTGCATTTCGTAGATTTTAATCGATTGGAAACAGCTTTAATTACGAAATACTCGAGATAAATAAGAAACTCTCTCGTGTTCTTTACCTCAGCGATAAACGTAACGGATATTCATTTCCCAGCAGCGCTGAATATTCCGTGAAAAAAAAAAGAAACAATTCGACAAGAACAAAATGGCTATTTACTAACGCGAATTAACAAAAAAAAGCTCCCCGTGACGCAAAGAACTTGGAGGCCCGTGTATCGGACATTCGATCGTATCTTTTAACCGCGCAAACGTAAGGACGATCCACGGATAGTTATGCGGTGCCGGTTCCGCGGTAATCGAGACTCGTTACACTTTTTGCCGCTGAGTTGCGCCAAGGAAAAGGAATACGAATGCACCAGAGAGTGTGCCCCCGAGTCCTTCTTTTTCCCAAGTTTACGCGCAACGAGTGCTGATTACGTCGCGGTGTATTCGCGAACCTCGATGTTCCCGGTCTATAAACTTCGATGAATTTATGCGACTCTTACGCAACGTTTTACGTCGAAGTTTAAGGAATACCTTGCACGCTCCGTTCATTGAAAAATTGCGCACACCGGAGGAGCGAGAATACGTGGATTTTGGAATGCCGGGAATGTTTGGGCGAGCGTCGCTTAATTTGTGTTTAACTCGAGTCCACGATTAAATTTCGCAAGGATCAATACCGAAACGAATTAGCGGTATCCCCGTCGACGGTCTCGCGTTATTCTCGATCGTGGTTTTTCGCAAATCGATTCGCGAGACTCCACGTTCGACGTTAGAAGCGCGTTTACGTCGAAGCGGACTTACGTAACGTAACGCGGAACGGGGGACCGATCGCGATCGTTTCGAGACGAGGTATTTGCATTATTCATCGGCAGCGCGGACGAATCGTGGAAGTGAAATTTACATTATTGATTACGAGCGGAAAGTCATTACATCTTCATCGAGTTTGAGGCGCGGTTCACGTGCGGTTATAAATCTGTGGCAGAACGCACGGAGATACCTAATGACATCGCCCATGGTAATTGATCCCTTTCGCTCGCAACGTCAATTGATATTATGCAAATATTGTCGGCTGGTACGCGCTAATTAATATTTATTAAGCTACCTTTTAAATATTATTTTCCAGCTACGTATCCACGGATAACAAATTCGTTTCGTCCCTCCGCTCGAACTGCCCCTCTACTTTCTTTTTTCTTATAAGTCACCCGCCTTAACGTTTACACGGTTACTTACCTTCGCGAGATCTCCCTTATCGAATGCGTAAATCGATTAACGTGTAAGCCGAGCGACAGCCTCGATTTGCGTCGAGGCCGGGTAGCGATAAATATTTGATCCTCCGGCAATTAAGTATCATGAATAGTCATGAAATATTTGCGATAAGAGCGAAGATAACCCGTGGGATACTCGCGTGAAATTTCAATCGCTTTCCCTCGCCGTGAGCCGTCGGATCGGAGGCATTTCACGGTTTCGCGCTTGACGTTACGTTCAAAAGCGTAACGTCGTGAGGTAACTATCGTAGGCGAAACTGTCGGAAGCATTTTCAGAAACGTTTTACTATCGCGGCCACGGATACCGCGGCGTTGACGCTGGCCCTATGCAAATTGGTGCGCTCGGAGGCGGCTTATAGTCGGGCACGCAATTATAATGCAGTTGCAACATTTTAAGTGGGCGCAAAAGGAGACAAAAGCGCGGACACCCTCGCGTACGTTCACCCGCGCGTACTCCAGCACGTACTCCGCGTCCGGAATGATTGTGCAAATAGTACGTGATACTGCAATTTAATCCCGGATCTTGGGCTTTTCTTCGCGGCTCGTCCCTTTTCGTCTTTCCTTTCTTTTCGACAATTTTTATCAACACTCGCCTCCGACAACCGTAGTTAACGAACGCCGACCGTGAAGATGCGATTACATTCGAGATACCTCGCGATCCGGAGAAACGAACATCGGGATATTGCAATCGCGATACTGTTTCGGAAATGCAACGCCGTACGGTGTGTCGTAATTTTTCTGGGAAATAAATTTAAAAAAATTGACGTTCTCCGCGATTTGAAAATTGACCTGACGTTCTCGCGCCTTGGTAACGCGCGTGAAATCATTTTACCATTCAGAGTGTAACGCGGATGGTGTAAACGAGATAATTTTTTTTTATCCGATTCGAGAATCTGAGAACGTAGAAGCTGAAGTAGAGAGGCGAGAACCGCTGGGGACTCCCAGCAGGCCGAAAAGTCCTTCGCTCCAGTTTAGCGGGAAGAAATCGATCGACGACGATGCCAACCCGAAAGAATGGCGTCGGCTGCGATCGAAAAGAAAAGTCTCTCTCCTATCGCTTTCGTTCGCGGCCGCTTTTGGGCAGAAGATTTCCCGACGGCGGTACGAAGAGGCTCCGCGCGCCGTTGAATCGCGGTAGTGTGTCATTCTAAAAATAGAGAGAGGTTGAAACGAGAGAGTAGCCGCGATGGGAGAGAAAGAGAGGAGGGAACGAGTCCTATAGTCCCGGTCGTGAACCCGAAGAACGACCTCGGAGAAACGCCGGGTAAAGAGAGAGAACGGGAGAAAGAAGGAGCAAAAGAAGGGAGTGTAAGCCAAGAGCGAAATGGAGAGAGCGAACGGAGGGAGGGGAATGGAGAGAAAGAGAGCGGCGGTTGGGGGAGGGGGAGGAGGAGAAGAGAGGCAGAGGGAGAGAGAGAGCGGCGGGGGGAGAGAAAGAGAGAAGAAGATTAAATTAAACAGGCAGAGCGCAAAAGACTTTAGAGGCACGAAGACCAGCCTTAAAGCCTTGTACGCGATTTTAAATATCACGCTCCTCGGGCATGGAAAAACTCGCGTACGCGCATGCGCACGCGCTAGGGACTCTAGCACGGGCGCAAGCGCGCTCGGAACACTTTCTAATTTTGAAGCGGCGCGTTAGTTTACGATAGAATCGGCCTGGCTTCTCTCCCCCTCTCTCCCTTCCTCTCTGTTTATAAACTGTTGCAGCCGGCCCGCGATCACGTTGGAATTTGTCAAGTCGATCATTTCGTGGACCACGATCTCGTCTCGAGTTCTACGCGCTCGATGTTACGTTTATTTTTTTGACGTTTTTTTTTTTTTTAATTGTCCCAGTCTCGCGAGGAACTGAGAATATTGAGATTTGAATGGAAAGGAGGCTCCTGCGCGAACCTCGATGTATCCGACAGAGTTGAAGAAAGTTGACACCGATGCATCGGCAAAACTCGTTCGGATTTAAATGCGAATAATTATTGGATACGGTATACCGCTTATCATCGGGGGACCGTGAAAGAACCATAATAGCTGTTTTCTAGCAGGGCGGAAATTCCAGATCTTCCTTCCCAGCTCACAAAAATAATCGTAATTAGACTCGTTCGGTGGCCGACTTCTGCGTCCCTGATAGCGGGACGACCCCGTGTTACGCCCGTGTAACGTTGAAGCGACGCGTATAACGTTACAATATATCGACGCAGCGGAGACAGTTAGGTATTTCTTAACGAGCGCTTTACGCGAATATATAGTTTCGCGACGTCTTTCTGTGATCTGCTAAAAACATCCGCGCGACATACCGGAGTAACGGAAACGTAACTGCGGCTATTAAAAAACCATCTAAGCGGCGACGCCGCTTTTCTATCGAAACGACGCGGGCCGTCCTCTCGCTAATTTTAGCCTGAAAATTTTAGAAATTTGCCTGCATCGCTTTCCACTTCCCTTCGCCGCGCAAATTCCAATCGGAGCACCTCCTCGGGGTTGAGACGCCCAAAACGGACCTTACGGCGTGACTCCCGCATTTTAAAAATAACTCCAAGTGTATACAAAAAAATTAATAGCACGATAGAAAAGATATTGCCAAGTAAAACGTATTATTCCGATGTTCTCGATATCTCTCAATCGCCATGGCTAATCGTAAGTTGGAGTATTTTTCCCACGACTCCGAAAATCCGAAGCGACGCTCCGGTGACACGATTTAAATGTCCCGGCACGCCATAAAGATTGACAACTCTCGATTCTCCCATGATTCAGCGCGGTTGACCTATCGTCGTGAAAATAGCTCGCCCCGTTTCTCCTCCAGGAAACGGCAGTATCCTTTAAGAGTTTCAGATTTCATTTTCGAAATACATTCCGTAGCTGAAGCATGAATACACGGACGCACGAAATGGCTAATAATAGGAGATTTGGCTTCCTAGCCAACAACGCTGGCCTGCACTCCTTCCCGAGTTCCATAAAGCCGTATCTTCCGTTAATTCTCGATGGCTCTCGCCTCCGACGCGACGGCGCGCTCCCAGGGCGCGCGCGTCGCGCGTCGCGCGCTACCGGCGAAATTAAAGCGCACAATATTCCTGTCGTTATGACAGTTACGATTTCGCAAATGACGCGAGAAACCTTTGAAAACGGCCGCGTATCGCGTCGGTGTCCTGCGAATGTGGGCCGAACTAAAAATAACGCACGATGTCCATGCCGCGGCGAGTCCGCGGTTACGACTCTTACCTCTCTTGCGCTCTCGTAATTACCGTGAAATTAACGAATCGTTCACGGGGCGGGGCATCGCGACGGTGTCGGGTTAGTACCGTGCTGGAATTTACGATCCGGCATTCTTCGTCGCCGATTCGCTCTTGAATGCCTCGGAAAATCCAGAAAATCGTTTGTTCCGAAAATATTCCCTCGACCTTGTTCGAAGCGGTAACGCGTCTCTCTCGCGCCCCGTTACGGAGGAAGGTGTACGCGAGGAAAATTACGCGTGGTGGGACACGCCGATTACGCGATACCGACTGCAAAGTATATTATTTATGCCGCGTAAATCAGCTTCGTTCGCGCGGGAGTGTGGGAGACCTGTGAAGAAATGCACTTCATTACCAGGCATCCCTGAGAGAAGTGGCGGTGGATGAAAAAAAAAAAAAAAGGAAAAGAAATTCTTAGGGATAAAGGGGATAACCCGTTGCTCCATTGAGAACGTCGGCGAGTCGAATAACGAATGTCTTGTGCGTTTCTTTTGGTCGCTCGTTTCGTAGGACCACTTATCCGAGCTTTACCTTCGCTTAAGCATAAACCACTGGGCGCTTTTTCCGAGTGGCAGATGGTTAACTAATCGCGAGATTCGTCGCGTCTCTCTCTCTCTTTCTCTCTATCTCAAGAGAAAGATCTCTGACAAATCTCTCAAGAGAGAGAGAGAGTCGCTGTTGGCGATTCGAGTGCGCGGATCGGACGGAATCGAGTCGCACGCTCGTGTAATGGGAGAGAGTAGTTGGATCCGTTCGATCCGCCAGCCATTTATAGCGTCGTTTACTGAAATTGACTCCTCTACCTTTCAGGTGTCCACGGTGCGATCGCCTGAGGATCCACGCGCGCCATAATGGCGGAGGTGGCGACAAAGAAGTCGATCAATGTCGTAAGTAACAAGAAGAGCGAAGTGTGCAGTGTTCAGTCTAACAACGGTTTGATTGATTTGGATAACATAACCGCGAGTAACACACAACTAATCTCGTTGTGCGAGAACAACGACGACGAGGACGATCTAATCCTGACTAACAACACCCGTAACGAGCTCGACAGCGAGGACAAGAGTCTCCAAGAATTGATCGAGAGCGAGCTAGCGTTGAGGATCTGCCCGAACGGCGAGGAGGAGGAGGTGGAGGAAGCGGTCGCGGACGCGAGGACGCTAGAGGAGACCGTCGATACCGAACCGGAAACTATCAAGAGGATCGTATTGGATCGACGTCAGGATCCCCTGGACGTGAATACCGATTTCATAGTAAGCGAGATCGAGCATTGTTCGTTGATCGAGGAGCCCTACGGTTATCAAAATGGACACGCGTCGCCGGATACCAAGTTCGCCGGATCCTCGTGCGCTGAGAACCCGAAGCCAGAGCCGATCGTAGTTGGCTTCAGGGACGAGGAGGAGGAGGAGGTGTTCGCCGAGCAAACGGAAGTTTGCGACGCGATAGTAATCGAGAAAACAACCACCGCCGAGGTGAGCGAGCAACCGACGCACGACGATGGCAGATCGTTCGTACGCATCGAGGACAACGAGGATCCGCGCTCGAGTTATCGAACCGACCATCTCGCGGAGCTCCAGGAGAGGGCCGCCGATTCCCTCAAATCGATCGATGAGTCCTGCGAGGCGGAAGTCGCCCCGGGTGACCTTGCCCCGGCCACCGTCAGTCGCGTCGACAAGTATCGGCAGGAGGAAGAGATTCCCGGGGAGATCGCGATGATCGAGGAGATCGAGGAGGACGCGGTACGGACGACTGAAGCGGAGGATTCGCGGAGGAAGGATATTCTCGACACGTGGCCGGAGCAGGTGAGCTCGGAGGCCCGTCAGGCTGGACAGTTTTCCGATAATTTCGACGAGGCTCTCTGTCCCGCGCGGAACTCGAATCGGGAATGCACGGTGGTCGAGGGCACCGATCTCGCGGAGGAGGAGCTCGCCGCGTCGGATTCCGACGCGATAGGTGCCTCGGACTCCACCAAGGATCTCGAGACGAAGGGTGAGTCGAGCGCGTTCGAGGAGAAGTCCTTGAGTACGATCGAAGATAGAGGGACGGCGAAAGAGTTCGAGGAGGCCGCGATCATCCCCGCGAGGATCGACAACGAGGAACCGGAAGAGGAAGCCCACGGAGCGTCGGACGACGGCACGCTGAGCCAATCGGAGGCGTCGAACGACGCTGCCAGCACTCAGGAGTTCATAGACACCGAGCGTCGCGTATTGAGCGAGGAGGTCGTCGATAATCGAGATGACTTTGAGACGCGGGACAATGTTTATCGCGAGAAGACCGATCACCAACCCTCGATGAACTCCGTCGAGGAGGAGGAGGAGGAGGGGGAGGTGGTGGAGCGGGAGGATGTTAAAGAGGACAACGAGGGGAACGATAATGCCGACGATCAGAACTTAATAGCGGAATCGTCAAGCGAGCTCTCGGTCTCGGAACCGACGTTCATCGAGAAGACCGAGGTGATCATATCCGACACCAGCGTCACGATCTTCTCCGAGACGAAGTGCCTCGATTCGTCCAACGACTTGGAATCGACGGACGAGGTGAAAAATAACGAGCTCGAGTCATCACTTCGCGCACCCCTTGCCACACCGGACGACGAGATCAGCGACGTTTCTAACGCCTGCGACGTAAGTCTTTGCTGCTTCTTCCCTCTACCGAACTAATCCAACGTTCTCGAAAATCGCAGCTCAAGGTACGAAACTTCATTACATACCGTTTCGAAATTACGTCATTTGGCGGTAACACGGTTTTTTACGCGTTTGATTTGAGCTTTTGTCGTGTGTTGCATCGTATGTACGGATATTATTGTGTAATTGTTTTTTTCTTGTTCATTAACCCTTAAATGCATGGATTTTCAAGGAATAACGTGTTCTAGAGAAATAAATTTGCTATATTGCTAAATGGCAACACTTTGCATTTAAGGGTTAATTAAACGTGGAATTTTTCTGTTTAAGTGTTTAGTGGCAAACACTTCTCTAGTTGCTAGAAACATTTTCATAAAGGAGAAATAAATATGTTGTAGTTTTTCAGCCATGTGCGTTTAAGGGTTAATGATTCACTTTTAATTAAAGCTCCGAGAGGGAGATAATCGGGAATTCGACAGGGCGATCGAAAGTAGAGAAAACGGATCCGGCACGGGCGATCGCTCTGTCCGCGACACTCGCGTTGCTCGTGTTAGGAAGACGCGACGGAAGACGTTGAGTAATCCTCGCAAACGAGGTATTCCTGCTTACGCTTTTCCTCGCGAGACTAATTGCGGGGCCGGGCGTACTCCCACGCGTGTTTTGCGTCGGTGATAATTAATCTCGTTAATTCTCAACGACAAACTCCCCGGGGAAGCTAGTTCGGAATAGAGAAGGAATGATTGATACGACGAGTATCAACCGCTCCCCGATAGGAGTGCAGTTTTTCGCGCGTGAAATAAAACTGATGACGCTCTTCATTCTGATTATGCGAGAAGAATGTGTCGCGAAACGGGAATATTCTTGAACTTAAATACGACCCAGTAGCGTCTCTGGAAGATTTATTCCCTACTAAACGCCCAACGCGGAAATTACGAATTTCAAAGTAATATTTCGGAAAATAGTTTCTCAATTATCCATACGCGTCGATATTATGCGCGTAAGGGAGGAACATAAGAAATTCAATTAGAGCTCGTGTTCTGCGAGAATTTACGGTACGCACACCGAAAATTTGTATAACATAGGTACTTATCGAAACTGACTCGAAAGCTATTTTATGACGTAATTGAAAAAACATCTACCGCGCGTCACGAGGAATATAGAAAGTTTTTGTTTCTCACTTGAGTCAAATCAAATTTCGGTGTCTCGAAAAACCTTACAAATTCATCCTTGCCCCCACCCCACCCTTAATGACGAGAAGGAAAAGAGAGAACCCTTTAATTCGTACTCTCGACTAAATAACAAAGACTCAATTACCTCGTTGACATCGCGCAACGACGCGTAACCACTTTCGTTGTTTCTCTTCATTTGCGCTACAACGCGGTACACTCGTCGTCGTCGTCGCGCGCACACGAGCATCGTTAAAGGAACACGAGGAGAGCGCGAACGAATGTAGTTCACGGCTACGATCGGAGTTACGAGTAGTCGGTAATGCCGTGTAAACCCGAACCGGACGAACTATTGCAATTAAATATCGACCGAGGCCCGTAAATCAGGTTCTCGATAAGTATCGGCGATCACGTGACGAATAAAGGTTAATACGAATAATCGCTGAACCGATTCGAGATTTTCTCGCGAGATCTTACGAATACGTGGCGGAACGAACGTCGCGGACGAAAATCTACGCAACGATGTCTATTAAAACCTTCCGATGGAAACTCTATGATGTACCTAATTGGTCTCTTTTGACTTCTCGGTGCAGTTTCGTTCGTGCTTACGGTTTACGAGATTCGCGTGGAAAATTGTAGTGAAAAATTTAATTGCTCGATCGGACACGGAAATACATAATTTTCCGCGCCTCGTTACAATTTCATTCATTCCCGTCCTCTTACTTTTCATTCATCAGCGCGATCTGAGATCGGCGAGAAATTAAACGCGGAAGTATCCACGATCGATGCGCTTGGGCGCTTAGATCAGACCTCTCGAAGGACGTAAACGCGCTGCAATAATTCAGAGATCGCACGCGAGGAGTATTCGCGTGTACCGGAAACTCGAGTCGAATCGTTTATCGAGGTGTCGGTACGAAACCGAGTTATCGGCGTTGATTCAACGACCACCGGCTACAATCTTGCGCGCGTACGTATACCGAGCGATCTATTATTCCACCCGAGGCGAGCTTAACCGCGATCGAGGTCGCCCCCGAATCCTCGATCTTCTCGCGATTGATCGCGTATATCGTACCGAGGGACCGTCGTTATTGCCGTTGGCGTATCGACGACTCCACCGATTTCTTATCGATAAAATAATACGCGTAACGGCGAGCTTGTTTTTACAGTCGCCGGTTATCTCCGCCAGATTTCCACGTAACGCGTTTTTAGAAACTAAAAGTGAACGGAAAGACCGTTCGACCTCTCAATGTTCGTTTAATCGCGCACAACAGTACCGTACGAACGTATTCCGGGGTTCAAAAAACACCCAGAAAAAATTCGCTTATCCAAAAACTTTTTCACCGCAAACACCATCGCCGTCCCTCAACGCCCATCCATCGGGGATTAAACATCGACGAACCAAAGAATCGAGATCGAGATCTAAAATTATTCCCGAGGACATATAACTTCGATGCCCGTCGTGGGCGAAAAAAAAAAAGTGAAAAATGAATCCGCGCGCGTCGCGTCTACGAGACAGGTAAACCCGGGATCCAGGTCGATCCTTCGTCGAGAACCGTCTACTCGTCCAATCCTGAAAGTCCGCTTACCGGTGGATCGGCCGTTTGGTTCTGGTACCTGAGCACCGTCGTAACCGGCCAACCGTCTCCCCGTGTCCGGTGGAAACGGCCAATCGCGGAAACCCACCGTGTATCCCCACGATTTCCTCCTGGTGTGCCTGTGCGTGTGTCCGTGATCGCGCGCTCGCGCGTGTGCTGAGCGCACACACGCTCACGCGTGTACGTATATCCACGCTTTGAAGAGCAACGGAGTTTCCTGAACCCGGCTTCGTAGTCGAACCGCGGCGAGCCGGGCCAGACACCTTTCGTAGTTCGTGGATCTAGACCGCTCGTCGAGAACCTCGTCGATCACTCTCCGGCCCATTCGAGGATGATCTTCGGCCAGGTAGGCGCCTAATACCACTTGGGCACTCGCGGCTTCGCGCCGAATTTTCAATCATTTATCGTGGATGTCGACGAACTCGGTGGAAACGGTCATTGAACGAGCAACGTTGTCGCTCCTCTGCTTCGTTTTGTCGCTTCGCCGGTACTCCTACACTCGTGTGCCACCTGCCTTCGGCTTTATCGTTTATTTAAACTTTTTCCCGTACGCTTATTCCTATACACGGTGCTCTCCGAAGTACCTAACGGGGTTACGGTATTCGCGCAGGTAGATTCGAGTTCGTTCGTGAACGTCAATTTAGCGGGGATATATCGATATTATTTTTTCATCTATTTTTTTCTTTGTCTTCTTCACCGCCGTGTTAGATTGTTCGGCGAAAGATCGTTGAGACTTTTACTCGAGATTAACGTCGGTCGCGCGTTGTTCGATTCTCTTTATGATTTTAATTAGTCACGATACGCGTGTCGGAGAGGTTCGATGTTTTTTTTTTGTACATCGGTGCTCGATGACAATATTTTCCCCCTTCCTTCCGCGTTTCTTTGTCTCCGACGCGTTCCTCCGTCGACTTTCCTCGACCTCCGTGCCAAGGTAGACGCGCTCCGTTGTCCCGTGTGGGTGGCCGGTGTTTGCGCTAACAAGACGGTCGTCGGTAGATCGTCCATTAGAAGGTTTCGGGATACGTTTCGGCCGAGGAAACGTCGTCGACGGTGGTGACGATCGTGGTCGGTGAGCGGAGGTACGATCAACGTCTTCAGGAAGTATAGTTTCCAGTCCCTGATTCTAACGTGCGTCGCGAGTGCGTCGATAAAAATCGAGGGAAACGTAAAAGTATACTTGCCCGTCATAAATTTCCGCGTACGATCACTGCTTCTAAACAAAAATAGAGTAAAACACGGCAAGCTGAACGCGATCTCGCGTCTAATTCAAAATCGTGAAAGTGACTCGAAAGAACTCTTCTGGATTAGAAAGTTCGAGTAGCGTGACGAAAGTTCCCAGCACTCGTCGAATCACTCTTGTTCGTGACTTCGTAGTTCGTATTTGATAAAAAAAAAAAAAAAAACAAATACGACCACGCGCAAACGACGTTCCAGCGGTGGCGTGGGATCGACACCCTCTGTCAGGGGAACAACTTGAAAAGATGTTTTAATCGCGACGCGCGACGTAACTTTCGACGGACTCGACGTTTGTCGGGGAATGAACGAATCGTAATCGTCGAATCGAGTTCCTGATGTTACGCAGCGACGAACGCGCGTTCCACCGTGCGTCTTCCGTGGAAAAAGTAAATGCCAGTAACGAGGCGTCGTGCCGATGAGTGGGATTACGATTCCGATAATAACGAGATCGTCTCGATCGCGATAAACTTTACCTCGTTATTATCGAACGCTCGCCCAATAATCGTAACTAATTTACTCGAGTATCCGTTCCTCGTATCCCGCGGCCGAACCATCGAGGGAAATCTCGCAATTCTATTGTTCGCGTTGGAATTTCGCTTCTCGATCCACGCTCCAACTGCAATCCATTATACTGTTCCATTCGATATTTACATACTCGCGAGGGATGCTCGTAAAAAAAAATACATAAACAAAAATAGCTGCACGAAGCGAGAAACGAGCGCGTTACAGATCATTATAAACTAGCGTATTATGCGTAAGCGATTTAATGGGAAATTTACAGTACCAACGCTGCTTTCCCGCACGGAACGTTATTCGCTCGTTAAATGCGAACGTCGTCGATCGGTCGAGTGCGCGATTCCTATCGATCCAAATCTTTAATACCTTATTAACTGAAGGAAAGTCAATGCACGGCATTACCATCCTTCCGCGATATTCGTTGACGGCGACGAGACCCGCGCGTTAATCGGGGTAAAATATAAATTGACGAAAGTTTAACGACTCGTGGCATTCGAGACCGAAGAACACGCGAAACGACGGAACGCGGTATTATCGTCCCGGGGGGAGGGGGGAAGGGGGGATTGTGTCGCGTTTTCCGCCGTCAATAAACGCTCGTCGTATATTTGACGATAATTGTCCAATTACCCGAATATCGCGGAGAATACGGGAGTCGCGTTGCTACGGTTTATTTTCCATTATATCGGAAATCGTTGACGGCGGATCGCCTAATCGAGTCGTCGGCATCGAAGCAAACGACGGATTGGCAAAGTATGTTTTAATTGAGGAAACGAAAGATTGCTCGTGCCCTGAATCGGAGACGAATCCAGCGCTAAATATTCAATTGAACTCGTCTCTTCGAATATCGGAGCGAAATGATTAATATTTCCAGAAGCGAAACAACGCGAGGCGTTCGTCAAGAACTTTGGAGCGTTTTCATTTCTCTTTCCTCGTAGCTTTCCCTCGCGTTACGAGGGAACAAATTCATTTGCGTAACTTAATTAGCGGAGACTCAATTTCAGTAACGGTCTGTGGTTTTGACAACCCACCGCCGCCCACCGTAAAACTCCCGAGGAACCTTCGCTTTTTTTCCTTCTTCTCTTTCTCCCCTTTCGCGCACCGTCTTAATTACGATATCCATCGCCGTTCTACTTTCGTGACGTCGGGAGGAGGAGGTTTTTCCACGTATTCGATTTACGATGGAAACCCGCTGTTAAATTACACGTTCGATCTTAAGTGTCACCTTTCCAATGCGTCCTATGAAATAGGAGAGCGCCTCGGGTGAACCGGGGTTCTCGCGATACGCTCGAAACTACGCTCGTTACTAACGTATCCTAATTCGTCGAACGCGATTGTTTGACGCAGAGCGAGAGCCGGGAGGAAACGATAACTACGAGCACGACTCTGGTCACCTCGTCGAACGCAAAGGGTGGGACCAAGACGAAGAAAAAGAAGATCGAGGGCGTCGCTGGTAACGATGCCTCCCCGAATCTCACTCCGCGCACAAAGAAGACCAAGAAGAGCAAGAAAAGCGACCTCGAGAAGGAGAACATCTCTGTGGTAAGTGACCGATCGAACGTACATTCCAAAATTTCTTCTTAGCTTAAGTTGGCGCCAGCCAGCGACCGGCGCTCTCGTCGTGACGCTGGTGTGTCGTAAAAATCGGTATATCCCACCGGACGCAGATCGAGGAGACGAGAACCAAAAAAGAAAGAAAAAAAAAGAGAGTTCGAAGGCGATCCCGAGAGACGGCCCCCAGGAGCGTGGGTATAAACACCGTGCATGGAATCACCGTTATCGCGTTAATTAGCACTTGGACGTACAAGCGGGATAAACGTTGCACGATGAAAACCGGAAGTGCGTCTTTAATCCTTATTTTGCATGTCATCGAATCGCGTTGCAACGCGATGCTTTTCGCGTATAATTGACGGAGACTGGACCGAGATTTCTACTCGACTCTTGTTCGTTTTTTTCTTTTATTTTTTTTTTTTTTCAAGAAAAACGTCGCGTTGTTCTCGAACGATAAATAAGGGGGAATTAATTGTCGCGGTATTTCGAACGCGACCTAGAACGAGACGACACGACGAGTTTAAATGGGACGAACGACGGTGTTTTCTCGTTTCAAAGCGCACTCGATTCTCGGAGTGCTTTCGTTTTTCGATCGAGATTAGGCGCGTTCGGAAGGGGACGAGGGAGCATCGATATTGTATGTATTCGGGCAAGAGAATTTTCGGACAGCAAGACTAACGAGACGTATCGAGAACTTCCAAATAAATTATATCGAGACGCGACAGGTTTTACGGCGTATTTAGGAATACGCATACGTAATCAGTTTTGCATGTACAGTGCGTGCGTGTTTCTTTTTCTTTTGTTAGAACTCTAACTTGCGAGACACGAGCATGCATACCGGTCCCCGTCAAACCCATCCGGAAATGATTGATTTCTCGAACGAGGACGATTTGTCGAACGTCAACGTAAAGTCTCTGGTAAGTTCGCTCGAATTTCCATGGTCGAAACGAGCGCAGGTACGATTAGCCTAACCGCGCTCGAACGCGAAGCGAAACTGCGCGTGTCGCGAGGGTGGACGCGAGGGGAGCGGGTGGTAGGATAAAGCAAAATCGAATTACGACAACGCATTACTCGTCGCGCCACGGTATAGCGAGTTTCCGAATCAGGTCGCGAACTGTCTGTCATTTTGTTTCCTCTGCTTTCTTTCTTTCTTACGAAAGGCATCGCGCGCACTTACGACGAATCGCCGGGGTGGCAAATTGTCCGCGATCAAATTCGATCCCGCGGGAACGTCGTGTCATTATTACCTATTACTTTCCATTATCTCCTACGTCGCAATTTTCTCCGCGTAACGAGCGCAGGTTCGAATTCGATGTTCACGCGCGAAGAGATTTCCTCGGATCGGAAAAATTCCTAGATCGAGGATACTATTTTGTTCGCGCGACATTTAATTATCGGGCAACGGAGTGGGGAAGAATTAAAACTTGTTCCGAAGCTTCGATTCTCATTCGATTGTCGACGCGAGAGTAGAGAATGATTTAAAGATCGAGCTTACGTATCGTTCCATCCAAGCTCGATTAATCGGATTTCTAATTTTCTTCATCGGATAAACATTTGGTACGTAAACGTTTGGACGTTGAAACCACAACCCTTTAGCCATCCCCGCGTAACGAGATCAAATAACAAGCGTAGAAATCCGTAACGAATCTAACGCCATTTCATTGAAACGATTGTCCCAGTAGAATGTAAATTACGGTCGTGTATGATCCACGTACTTACATCCTGTCGCATGTGACTTGCTTCGTATTTCGAGCATTGTATTTTGTGCATGCAGACACAGAATTATGTATCGGAGGCCAGTCGCAACGAGCAGGATCGATCCAACAAAGAAAGAATCGCTACGGGTGTCTCCATCAAACAGTTGGTAAGTGATCGATCCGAAATGATCGATCTAAAATACGTTTTACTTACGCTTAAATTTAACGCCGATGTCCGGCTTCTGTGTATAATAATAATAATAATAATAATAATAATAATAATAATCTAATAAGTTATGTGTCAATCGCAATCACGTGAATACGTTTTACTTACGCTTAAATTTGACGTCAATGTCCGGCTTCTGTGTATAATAATAATAATAATCTAATAAATTACGTGTCAATCGTAATCACGTGATATAATCGTTTTCTCGCGTACGATCGCGGTACACGTGCCAACGTGTACTCGTGTATCGTGCGTACGACACGAAGAGAAAGTGATGTTGATCGAATAATCGTATGCAGAAACTTTAATTGCGAATGTTTCATTAACTCTGCGCGGACGTACTTTTTGTCACGAGCTTATTTGTCGTTCACCTAGCGGATAAGGGCGAGTCTCCAGCGATCGTAAATTCTAATAAAACCCCGGTGTCTTTTGCCCCGGTAAAATTTTTCACACACTCCCCGACGAGGAGATAAATACGGAAACGCTTTTGCGGCTCGTCCAAATCCGCCCGGGTGAATTTTTAATACACTACTTGTCAGTTGTATTTTGTCACTAACAGTGTCGTAGCTTTGGCGACATCTCGAACATGAGCGACGGCGATCAAACGGCATTCGGGAAAACGAATCATTCGATGGAGGCTGAAGAGGTTCGTATCACGCAATACGTTATCTCGTTGTTGATCTACTTGATCTATAGTTGAATTATAACCATTTTACATTAAAAGCTTGGCCGATTTAGTACTTAAACATTTATAATACTCTCACCGATTATTTTCAATCGGCATGGCAATTGTTTCATTACGATCCACGCGAACGATGCGAGATCATTCGTCGTGCGCCGAAGATTGTCGCCAGCATGAGAATAATTTGCTACTTATTTCGCTAATTAACGTTCAATATTGTCCTGTATACGACTGGAATGACAATTCTATTAACGATCGTTGTTGCATGAGCTACTTGGAACTTCCGTCGGTCGCTTGGTAATTCGTGGCGAATGAATAGGATTACCGAAACGGTCAAACAAAACGATTCGGCCCGATTATCGTAACGGCATACTAATCGCATCGCGAGTACCGAGCTTTGCGCCGCCGATGTTGTTCGGCGTTTGTTCATCGTACTCGCGGATATGTCGTACCCCGGCGAGAACAGTGACACGATATAAAAAATGCCCATTTTGAGGTAATGTCAAAAACGTCCCATCTCTAAATTATCTCCAAAATTACTTATGTGAAATTTAAAAAAAGCTCATACCATTTCAATATACGTTTATAGATTTGTTTTATTTGATATTTGACTGACGATTATCAAAGTGGCGTGTCATATTTTTTCCTGCCTTTTTGCTGAAATAACATTATTTGATTTTAAATAATTTGACACAAAGTACCTGACAAACTCATTTCTTTCTTTTTTAACTCGAACCACTTTCGTAACCGTGGACACATCTCTCAAATACTACATTTTTTAATTACGTCAGTGTTCTTGCCGTGGTGCGATTTGAATTTCACGAGATCGGGAGCCGCTAAACGATACGAGGGAATTCTCGCAAAGCTCGTGACTCCGGGAAAGTGTCCGCTAATTACTTACCGCTAATCTGAATTCCCGTTGACGCTCCCGACGATCGTAGAAAGCAAGGTCGATGGGTGATCTGCGAGTATGCGAGAAGGGTTACTCGAAGTTCACCAAAGACGCAATCGTCTTCACCGGGGTGTCGGTCAAGGCCCTCGTAAGTACTTTTCGTGAACCTATGGGGGACAACGTCGGGGGAAAAAATTCAATTTCTCGACGATGCAACTTTCATTTCACGCGCGTCGATCCCTTATCACGTTCGGCCGCGCTTTTCCACCGGTGGGTCACCCTCTAACTACTTAACCAGCAAGCTTGCTCACCGGTGGACACGCAGTTGCGCATTCCCGAACGGCATGTTCGCAAGTGGTTAGATTTTAATTGAAAGTTAAGCGCAGTATAACATTCTCCGATCCCTCAAGCTAATGCCAGAGATAGTGGGCTGGGCTGGTTTGTCATACAACTAATTCTGAGCTGAATTTTTGTAAAACACAGAACGAGCCAGCGGTCTGCATAAAGATATTGCGTATTATACCGCAAGGCTGAACGTGTTAAGGGAATTTCCTGCACCCGCACGTGGTTGGCTCTCCGTCGAATTGGTTCCCCCGATTCTGGAAGGAGTCGACTGTTCTCAACTCGAACGCTCGCTCGCTCGCTCGTTTACCGTCACACCGCGAATGCTGTCTCTCCATTTAAGGGAGGGCCGGCTTGATAATAACCTACTACTCATTTGCCCCACTTTGTAGCGAGCGATGCCAGAGAATCGAGTCCGCGATTACGTGTTTTTTTCCCTCCCTCCCTCCTCCCCCTCCCCCTCCCACCAGTGTCCGTCCTCTATCGGTTATACGGTTACGGATTTCATCGAGTGACATAATTCTTTGGTATCCGCGATTCCACGAATGGACTGAAATCGCTTTAAGCCTTTTAAGATATTTGAGCCTTTTATCGCAGGTCTTCGCGCAATCTAACTCGACGTTTCGTTATTCCTCCGCAAAAGTGTAGCGCGATCGTTTCGCGGGTTAAGAAGAAATGTCTTGGGTCGAAAATTTTGGAACCCGGCTCGGTTCCCATGAAACTGGGACTCTGGATTAACGTTCTAGTCGGGAAACAATATTATCGCTCAAACGACCCGCCGTTCCAAACGCGTATTCGCGGATCGTCGAACGCGTTCGAATCGTGCCAGAGAAAGCAACGCGGACCGTGCCAAAAAGAAAGCCAATTCGACGGAGAATTCGACGAAGCTTACTCGGGAAACAATTCCAGCTGTCTCCGATGTTGTCCTCTCTCGCTCTCCTTCATCTTCGTCTTCTTCTTCTTCTTCGTCCTCTTTTCTTCTTTCTGTCGATGCAGCAGTTGGCGAGGAATCGCGCGACTTTAGCTTCTTAACGTGTGCCAATGGACGGTTGAAAGTAAATTTCTTTCGGAAATAGTTGGTCCTCCGAAGCAGTGGTCTCTGTGAAAATATATAACATTATATAGTATATAAATAAATATACAAATAGTCCTGTGCATATTGATATACAAAGGCATATTAATATACGTTTCTGTTTCAAAATCTAAATTTTGCTGGTACTAGAAGATTATCGTTACTCTTGTTTTTTTCCTGATTACTGTCAGATAAAAGAAAACTGAAAAAATCCCAATATTTTCTCCACGCATTTTCGAAACCACTCCTTCGAGGAAATAAATATATCGCGATGCATCTCAATCCGCACACCTTCGCAAAAATTCGCAAACTTAAGAAAAAAGATCGTGCATAAACATTGCTTTTAACAAATCCCTCGCTACTCTATCGTGACGATCGAGCGACGACGATCGACGAACTCTTAACGCCGGCCAACCGTTGGATCTACAAACGCGAGATCGAAGGTAGCCGTTCGAATTTGATTGCGCCGACTAACACGCAGCCCCTTGCTGTTTCTTTTTTTTCGACGCCCTCCCTGGCCGTGCATGAAACCTTAACCGAAAATTACGCAAACTTCCTCGGGACAGAGGGCTTCCTACTGTAGTTTGGCAAACTTAACGAACGAGGGTAAGGACACGGATTGGCCGAGGCACGAGGTAAGAGCCCGATACGAGATAACCATCGATACTCCTGATTCGTACAGAGGTTTGATCTCTCGCTTAATTTTCTACCTCCTCTCGCTTTCGCGCCTCCTCGAACGATGCTTCTCTCTTTACACGCCAACCTCTTATCGTTAGTTAGCCGCATCGCGAAGCTTCGTTGCACTCCTTCGTCGCACGCTTCCAGACCTTTGTACGATCCATTAATTTCGTAGCCACGATTGCGGTTCCCCGTCGTCGTTCGTTTGGACCTTCTCTGGGGTGGATTTCATTAACGGGATTGCCTTAATTACGTATCCTTCTCCCTTAACGCGGGATTCGGTCTGTTTTCGTCGTTCGCCTTTCGGTAATTGTTAACTCGTCTCGACGTCCGAGATGTACGGGATTCGGTAGAGAGAAATGTTGCTCTGGAAAATATCAAATGCTTAAATGCGTCGTTGAAAGTGCGTTTAACGGACCGAGGTTCTTCTTGTCGCATCTTTCCGTACACTTCTCTCTTTCCTGGGGACACGCGGGAGATGCACTCGGTTTGCGCACCAAGTACCCTCCAGTATGCTAAACGACGTTCAGCGCGAGTACGTTTCATTAAACTAAAACAGAGCTAACGCTTTGGAGCGTTGTTCCTTCCGCGAAAAGAGTTGAGCTTCAATCGAAATTTCGCTAAACGTTGGAGAAAATTATATAAACGTCTCTTCGCGCTCGCGCTGAACGAGCTTGAAACTGAGTAGAATATCACCAAACGTCGAGATCATCGAGATTCAAGCTATTATTCCCAATCACGCTCGCCACGCTAGTATCCCTCGAGTATCTGACACTTGACACACGTATCGCTTCTGTGTTTCCAGAAATCGAGTTTCAATAAATTCGACGCTCTTAGCAAGAAGACCGTACTGCATGTGCGCTCGGTAGACGCGGCCAAAGTGCAGCAGCAATTAAACGCGGTACGTATTCCAGACTATTTGCATCCCCGTATCTTGGCAAGCTAGCTCTAAACGACTGGAGAGGCGTTTAGTCGAAACGATAATTGAATTTTGACCGCAGGTGGGACAGAATGGCGACACCAATCCAAATTGTCGCAGCTGCGGCAAGGTCGTCTTCCAAATGGAACAGACAAAGGCCGAGGGTCTGGTCTGGCACAAGAATTGCTTCCGGTGCGTCCAGTGTAGCAAGCAGCTTAACGTCGACAATTATGAGAGCCACGAGAGCACGCTTTACTGTAAGCCACACTTCAAGGAACTCTTCCAACCGAAACCGGTTGAAGAGTCCGACCAGCCTGGTAAGTCGATCACGGTTTCACGTTATCCCCGTGGTAAACGTAGGCGTACACTCGCCTCGAAATAGATCGTTCGCCTAATCCGCGAATCTTTATTCGCTCTTTGACGGCGTCCGCCGTACGCCGCCGCCGCGACGGCGAACTGCGATTTCCTTACTCGCGGCATCGATAATTCTTCCCGCCGCGGGAAGTCGATGCGCGGGGGAAGTGGAAATTGTCTAACGAGCGAGTAGAACGCAACGATAAATCGCGTTTAATCCTCGCGAGAGAGGAAATCCGATTGCAGTTTTGCGGCGCAGTCGTGTTCGTATATTATCCGTCGGAACTGCCGTCCGAGATCCCCCTTTGTTACCATCGAAACGATCGCCCCTCTATACCTCTCAAACCCGCGGAGAGCCCCTCTCTCTTCTTCCTCTCTTCCTCCCTTCCTCTATAATTACACGTAAATGCAGAGAGATCGTTAATGCGACAAAGAGATGTCTTGTGAACTCCATAGTGCGACCTCGAAAGCCGGAGCTAATCATACGGGAGAACGAGCCGAAAGAGCTGCCGCCCGATGTGGTCAGAGGTAAAGTCTGACGTGTGTTGAAGAGACAGTGTGATAGCAATCTCGATGTGATTCCTAACGTCGCCTAACCGTTTGCAGAGTGCGCATCTAATCATTTGCATCTTATCCCACCGCCGATAAACCTGGACCGCGTTGTCGCTCTGTCGGTTACGATTATTTCGTGCGAACGCGAGAATCGTAATCGATAATCGATCATTGCTGCACGATCAAACGATTCAGCCTAATATATTCGTGATACGATGGATCGGGGAGGTACTCGCTCGCCACGAGTTGGACGGACATCGGAATAAATATTAACGCTACGCGAGCAATGAGATAATTAGATGTTAAATTGGTATGCGGGGCGAGCGAATAGTTTTGCGATCCACCGTAAATCGTTGCCGAGAAACTAACAGACGTTGGAAACTACACGGCCACTTAGCGTATGGTGATAGTCTCACTGATTAACGGAAATAATACCATCGATATCCATTTTTCACGCACAGAATTCTACAATTCGAATACACTCACCGACAAGAGATAAGAGATACGAGACGTCGCGTAGAGCGTTTCATTCGTAAATTTCTCCTATTATTTTATGGACCTTCGCGATGCCATTTCCTCCATCGAGCGAACCGAACAATTGCCTGAAATACATCGTCCTGTAAGGTGTCATAAATTTCTATCTGTTATCTCGCCGATCGAACGATTAACCCATTTCAACGAGCGCTACTTTTGTTTTGTTTTCCTGAGCAACGTAAAGGTTAAGACGGCGGTTAGTCAGTTGCGAACGTTGGAAAGTCGTCTGTACACGGCTGATGGGTTCATGTTCCGTTAAATCTCAAATTCTTTGTAGCATTATATCCTGGAAAATGGTTACTCAGCTTTTCCCCCCGTGAAATATTTCTCAACATTTCTCCGCGCGAAATGTTTCTAAACTCTTCTCCGCGAGTGTATTCGATAGAAATGATTTCGAACCCATCGAGAAATCTATGTTTAAAGAATGCGTTAATCGGTCGTTTCAGCTTCGGACAAGCCGGACCTGGGCCTCGAGGAGCTGTCCAGCCTGAACGTCAAGTCGCGCTTCCAAGTGTTCGAAAAGGCCGGCACGGAGACGAACGAGATCGAAAGGTCGCCCTCGCAAATCGCGGTGAAGAGATCGCCGAGTATCCTCAGCAAACTTGCCAAGTGAGTGATCGGCCGTTTCGGATAGGTGATACGGAGGCGCATTAGCACACCTGCCCTCGTCGTATCCTCGTTCCGCTTACCTTCCTTCGATCGGATCGAATCGGTCACGATCGATTCTGTCTTTCTCTCTTTCTCTCTCTCTCTCTCTCTCTCTCTCTCTTCCCTCCCTTCTCTGTATCTCTATCCCTCTCCCGTGTCACTCTCGCCTCTCCTCTGTCCTTTCTCGCGCATATAGGACGCTTCTCGTTTTGAGGCGGCGCATCTCGCCGTGACACAGATTCGCTTCCACGAGCGTCGGACAACGAGGACTCTGTAATTCCATTGACCCGACGATTTTCTCGGTAAACACCGATCGCCATCGTCGCCCACCGCGCGCGCGCGCAAGTTTCTTGCGGTAATCGCGAACGCTGGAGCTCCCGGGCGGGTTGTAAAGGCGCCGCCACGGAGGCTTCGTCGAGCGAATTTGTCGGAATAGTATTCGAGAGAGAGTTCTAGCGAAGGATTCTGTTGTTCTTTTTTTTTCGATTCAATATTCTCACCCCACGATCGTACGTTGGGGTTCGAGGGACATCAGATAACTCTCGTTTCTCAATCTGTTTAACTACACACCCGACTACATCGAAATTGATGAAAAAGAAATCGTAAAATGATCAGTAATAAATTATTGTAATATCTCGTGAGTTCCCAGTGTACTCCAAAAATGCGATAGCGAGACGAGGAGGAATCCTGCTATTCTAAAATTTGTTTCAACAAATTACAATATTATATCGACGTCGAACACGTAATACGCGAATGATCTAAATTGGCGCGAGCGATGCAACGTTGTCAGGAGTTCGCGGTATTTCGCTGGTCAGCAGTTCTGTTCTGCAAAGTTAGAACGCGAAGCAAAGGAACGAACCGAGTCACTATCGTTCGCGCCGAGCTATCTGTAATTATACCAATGTATGTCGCTACTTTGTACGTATCTCTGTGCAGATTCCAGGCCAAAGGCATGGATATCGGAGTCGCGGACGAGTCGTTGAATGGCATCCCTTACGAAGAATCCAGCGAGAGCGAGGAGGAGGAGGAGACGGACGAAACGGAAGGTGAGGAGCGGCGAAACTTTTAACGTAGCCCCGTGCGATTGATTTTCTACTCCGTGTCGTAAATATCAGCGTTACGCGGGTATGATAAATCCACGATCCATCCTTTCCGGACGAACAGAGACATTATTTACAATAATTACGAAAAACGTCTATGCTTGCGCAAAAATCGTTCACACCGGCGATTATAGGGATGAAAAAAATAAACGATCGATAGGTAGGATAATTTGTCGTAACGGGAAGGTATTATTGTCTGTCTATTTCAGAGGTGGACACCGAAATCGTCAAAGCAAAACGCGCGACGCGCGAGCGTCCGATAAGCTTCTCGAAGATGGACGATATCAAAAATCGCTGGGAGACGACGAGTCAGCAAGGAAGACGCGAGGTACAACGGGAAGCGAGGAAAGAGGAGATAGCCGGCATTCGTTCTCGGCTCTTCATGGTAATTAATTTTGTATTCGCGAGCGCGCACCTGCGGCCCGAGGAACGGGGAATTTCGAGTGCGACAAAAATGTCTGTACAAAGGTATCCTCCGTTACCCATCGCTCTTAAAGAGCACGACGGCGCGGCGACGCGAGTTAATTCGAAGAGCATCTGAAATACTCCGAAGTAGTCCGGGGTAATGGCATCGAGCCTATTAGCGGACGTAGACGTAGAAAAAAGTAAGAGGAGAGAAAATCTAGCGCACGCAATCTGTTAAGACTACGCGTAATGCCGAGTAATACGTCAAACCGCGACATACCTCGGCAGTTGTTCAGCTGTCGCGAGTAGGAAGCGACCAGACGGAGAAAAAATTACCCGCTCGCTACGTCATTTTTCAAATTCTCCTGGCATCGTCGTTCGTTAGCTATAGTCGAAATGTATATATCACCGACTTTAATTTAACCGAACAGTAATCCGAAAAACCCCCTTATTCAATGAGCGTATATTTAAAAACATTCGCCCACTCTGTTCCAATTTGAGATAAGTTAAAATCCGTTCCACGAGCTTTCATCTCGATTCCAATCGTCAGTCTTCAATTCCACTCAACCGGGAGTGTAATTAAAATTTCCAAAGTTAAAGTAGGCCGCATTTGCTACCGGTGTAAATCCCCCCTCCCCCCCCCCCCCCAGTCAAAAACTAGGATACCACGCCGGTGAATCTCTATTCTCGCAAGCACGCAAAAGATCGACGCGTCTATTCCAGGGAAAGCAGGGCAAAATGAAGGAGATGTATCAACAGGCGGTAGCCGGAAGTGAGCGCGTGACGAAGATAAATGCAGCGGAGGAGATCCAGCACTCGACCCACGCTCGTTCCATCAAAGAAAGATTTGAGAGGGGTGAACCAATCGCCGCCTCCGACGATGAAACCGACAGCAAGCCTAAGCCCGAGAAGGCTGACGAGGAAGTGATCGCGGCAGGTGCGCTTCCACCTTGTCTTTTTTCTTTTTTACATCGCGTACGATCTATATATTTAGAATCGTTAAAGTCTAATCAACGGCCTCGAACGATCGCGCCGACGATCGTTCGTCGGGGAAATTCCTTGGCGTAGAAAAACGGTACATACGATCGTTATACTCGAGGAAAGTTCTTCTCTCGGTGGGGCGTCGGCGATCGATTGGGTGGCAAAGATTCTGATCGATGGTCGCTAATTTCTCGCAGGTATCAGCAGGAAGTCCCGATCGCTGTTTTTGGAATTGGACGCCACAGCCGCGAAAACTGGACGACCCGTGACGCCAGTCAACCCGAAGACGCCGGGGGCGGAAGCACCTCGACGCGCGAGAGACGTGAGTTCGATCTTCTTCTATTCTCTTTCCTTCTTCGACTACCCGGTATTCTATTACATTTTTTTTCTTTCTAATGGAATCGTAAAGCGAAATCGTGGCGAATCGCAATGGTATTTGTCGAACGATAAATCGAAACAATACATGTGAAACGATGATAGCAAACTATCCGTTTGTTGCCTTTTTTCCTTTTCTTGTTCCTTTTGTTGCCAATATTCGCCACGCATAGATAGACGGAAATTCGAGGGATTCGATAGATAATGTTTAAAACCTGTATAAAAAAGGCATTCATGGGACGACAAGTCTCGGACGACGTGGTGCGGAGCACGGATGCAACCGAGGAGGTTCAGGTCGAGACTTCGGATATCTCGAACAAGTTCAAATTTTTCGAGTCCTACAAAGAGCCGGAAAAAGAGCGGAAGCAGTTCCGAATTACTCCACCCCGCGATGGCCAAATAAAGGTTGGCTTTTCTCGTGGAAGAGAGTAGTGCCGAGAGACGCGTTTTACCACCCTCTTTCGTTCTAACGCTCTGGTTCGCCACTAACCATTGGATTTTTACTAAACAAAACGATTGCAGCGTGGAGTTTTTGATGTCGTTTGATATTGACACTTGCATGGCTTTCCCATCTAAACATTGTTATCTCCCATAAGGGGACGTACTTTTTGATCGGCGAACGATATCTCTTCGTCAAGAGTTACCGTGTCGTTCGTCGATGCGATTATTCACGATTAGGATAAGTAGCGTCGCTCGTGCGACTCGAAGTTTTGATTAATATCAAAGAACGTACCGGTGATCTTTTTTTTCGATTAACCATACACCGATATTTTATGAGCTCTGAAATCGGCCGACCCGATTCCATTAGTCACTGCACGGTGATCTCATTCCCGATATCGAAATTCAATCGATCGAGATTAAAGTGAATAATGGCTCAATAATTTTATCGGCGTATCGATGGATTTTTATATCTCGCCGAAGGTGTATTAGTCCGAAACGTAACTTTGGAAACGAATTCGCGTCCTTCGAGTGTCTCGATCCGACGTCTGCGCGGGCTTATCGAGCGTTTCATTTAAAAAAAGATTGCACCGCTGCACCTCTATTCGTAGCGATAAGATCGTCGATCGGAATTAGCGACCGGCAAACCGGGCTTCAGTGAAACCGCGAAGATTTTATCGCGAATAGCTTTTGACAGATCGTTACGAGCACGATTCGGCGCGCGCTATTTTATTCGTTAGAACGCGACGATGAAAACAACCACGGTGAAAAATCAATTCCAATCGACCCCGAGGTAATATAAAACCGTTAGTAAAAAAAAAGCTAAACTACGAGATAGAGATATCGATAAACCCAAGAATGGTAGGATCAATTAACTTCTAGCAGAAATTACATTTCCTACTCCAAAACGAAAGAATCGTTAAGACGCGACGAAGGAAATGCCCCAAGTAAAAAATCATTACCAATCGACGCGAAGTAATAGAAAACAGCTAGTATCAAAAATAAAACTGCAACATACAGGTATCGATAAATCCAAGAAACACAGGACCAATTAACTTCTATAGGAAATTACGTTTCCTACTCCAAAACGAAAGCCTCGTTAAAACGCGACGAGGAAAACGGTCCGAATAAAAAATCAATTCCAATCGACTCGAGGTAACATAAAACCGCTAGTAAGAAAAACCCAAGCTGCATGATACAGATATCGTTAAATCCAAGAATCGCGAGACCAATTAACTTCTATCAGAAATCAAGGGACAAGGTCTTGTCTCGTGCCAAGCACAAGTACGCGAGCGGTATTACATTTTCTACTCCAAAACAGAAAGGATCCGATTACTCAACGCGCAAACAGTACGCACGCCACCAGTCCCCGGTACATCCCCCAGACGGTTTAACAAAGCAAGAAAGAAAGAAAGAAAAAAAAAAAGAAGGAAACTGGCCCCCGCGATCACTTCTGAAAAGCACGCTTACGCCATCGACGATAATTATTATTAATCGCCTCGATAACGAGAGCTCGGCCGTTCCCTCGAAGCCTCTCGTAAAATCTCGCGAAAGCTCGTAAAAGCTCGTGAAAGCTCGAGGCTCGCTAGTAGTCGAGGGCCACGCTCGCCGCGAAGAGAGCACAGTGGCACTTGATTCCACGGCTGTCCTTGAACCCCCTCGAGTGGTCAGCAGCCATACTTTTACCGTTAGTATTCCTACATCCTTCCATTCGTGAAGAGCAGCAGGCCGCGCAGACGAGCTGTGGCGAGGCGAGGCGAGGCGAGACGAGACGAAGCGAGCACACTCTCACAGTACCCTACGGCCGCATCGCGAGCACACCACGACGCCACCGCCGCACCACCGCACACCACCGTCGCCGTCGCCGTCGCCGTCGCCTGGCCCTCCCAGTAACTCACACGAGGGAACAGTAAAAGCCGTGCGTCCTCTTCGCGTGAACGGCATAGCAACCGCCCGACACGCTGCCGCCTGCCAGTTCGAACTTTGCCGTGGCTAACGAAACAAAGGTTCCCTCGTGGTCGATCCTTTCATTTCGTTTTAACCGAGTTTCCGCTTTCCCTTCGCGTTTCTCTCTCTCTCGGTTCTTTCTTTTCTTTTTTTTTTCGTTTATCGCGAGTTTTTCGTGGTGCATCGTGATCGCGAACAGAGAGGTGGAAGATAAGGCTGTGAGTATGAGAATTGATTTGAGATCAATTACGTTAAATAGGGAATAAACGTTATAAGTGAAGCTATAGTATAGTAAATCGAGCGTTTTAAACAATTCGATAGATTTTCAATAGAGTTTTAATCCATTCAAATTCGCGAGAGTTTTCTTTGAAACGCTCGTCTCGGTGGTTTCATACATTTCTTTCTCGTTTCTCTGAATTATTCGCGCGACGCTGGGAATATCAGTACAATCCGAGCGTCGAATATTTTCTACCGCGACGCCTCGCCGGTGAAACGCGAGTGGAGCGCGCAAAGGGGGGAAAGAACAGAAGAATACATAATCAACGTTTGAGAATTGGCCGCTTTCTCAGAAGCATCGCGATCGCACGGATAACGGAGTATTATTATCGATACGCGTGCCTACTTACGCGAGAGGACGACCGACGTGCACACGCTCGACTTTCTTTTTTCGCGAGACGGTATAAAAGCATCGGTTGATTTTTTTTTTCCCCTCCGCGCAGACTTTCTTTTCTCGTTCGATACGCATCGTCTCTGCTCTTACTACAATCGCGGGAA
This sequence comes from Pemphredon lugubris, assembly GCA_933228935.1. Classification (NCBI taxonomy): domain Eukaryota; kingdom Metazoa; phylum Arthropoda; class Insecta; order Hymenoptera; family Crabronidae; genus Pemphredon; species Pemphredon lugubris. The sequence goes on along the minus strand of OW121817.1, from coordinate 51,000,222 downwards.
TTTTGGAATCGAGTCCCCGATTAGGCGAGTATTCCTTTGTTGTAGATCAACGTTGAGCGTGACGCGACGAGAAATGACTGCACTGCGAAAAATTGAAACGAGTCGGGGACGATCAGGGGACCGAGAATGCGCGCAACAAGTTTAAGCGTCAATTTGCCGGAATTGACGTTAACTCGGCGGCATTCGTGATTCGAACCACGGAACGAATTCTTTCGCGCTTCGTGAAACACGCTGGCGCGCGTCGCTCGGTACCGGGGACGACGTTAAAAGCGTTTCCAGGCCGTTGGAGATTTTGCGCTGTCATCGTGTCCTCGGCTTACCTGCTCTCCTCAGGTATAAACCGAGCGCGAGACGGACGCTGCACGCGTACAAAAGCCCTTAGAGGCTGTGAGTCAGACGGCGCGAGGCATTTCGTGGAAAGGAATAATTTCGTGGTCGGTTGCCGACCTTACCTGACTACTGCCCGGACACCTTCGGCTCGATAGGGTGAGGTATTTCTTCGCGATAAATGCCCGTTACGGCCGCAGGTAAAAATTTTCGTGTAACTCGGTACCTCCGCTCCGTTATCCCCAGCCATTAACGACCGCGCGATAACGGAAATGACCGAGTACTCATTAACCGAGCGTAATGTGCGTTGTTTTATTGTATTTGTGAAAATAATGGTGTTGTTTAGTTTTCCTGTACTTATTGTCTAGCCTCGCTACACTACCATTCGATAATGAGTTTTTCTTTTATTAACCCATTAAGTCCGAGCGGTACGTTGTTCCACCGGGAAACGAGGGGGGGGGGAGAATTTTTCATCTTTTCTTTTCTATTCAACGAGAATATTGACATTTAAACTGTACGATGCGTGAATCGTGTCGTACCTCTGAGTTATATACAGTGGCAACGATGAATTAACGTCATCGTCGCGTTAATTCGGAACTCGATGGGTTAAACAAATGCAACCCATGTCGAAGCTCGATAATGATTTTTTTTTCGGTTCCACCTAGATGGAGTCCCCGGAACGTGAGATCTACCGTGACCCGGATGTCGTGAGAGCCGACGACAGAGTCGACGAGGTGGTCCGTACAGATACCGCGAGGAAAATGCTCTCGATTTTCCGGCAAATGGAAGAGAACGCCTGCAAGAAGGAACTGCCGAACGGCCCAAAACCATTGAAACGCTTCACACCGCCACCGGAAGATAAATTCGCCAAACCGACGGCTTCGGATTCCGAGGAGGAGGAGGAGGAGGAGGGCGAGGAGTCCGAGGGTGACGACAGCGCGGAGGAGAGGGATCCAAATTACGTTCGCGCCTCCGATAAGGTTCGTTCATGGAAATTCGAATCGCGAGCTCGATTGTCTCGGGAAAGTTGGGAGCGTTCGTTAGCATCGGGATACGGGCGTGTTTTGATTAGAGATTACCGTGGGCGCAAATATGCGCGAGGAATGCCAGAGGGTTAATGTAATCGCAAAGAGATTCCATTGATATTAGAACGTACGCGCGTACGATGGGAATGAGGCGAAACATTTTTTTGAACGCGGATTCTTGGAATACTCCTTTCGATCTCGACATCTTGATAATAATAATAATAAAGATCGTACGCTGCACCAAGCGAGAAGTGCAGAGCGTATCGGGAAAATGAAATAAACGAGACTAACGAACTTACGATTTTCATTTTGTATTCCACGCGCGCTTGTATGTGATATTTATTTATTATTTATTTTGATTTTCCCCTCAGGTGGAGGACGAGTTTCTGAAACAGTCGCAAAACGCAGCGCGTGCCAAGACTCTCTGCGCGAAATTCGAACGCTGGGAGGAGACGGACGGAAAAGTGACGGGCAATCAGCAACATATCGCTGAAATGGAAATCGCTCAAGGTACCGGCGAACAATCGAGCATAGAATCGGCGAGTAGTTTGAGAGCTCGCTTTGAGTCCCTCGGTTCGCAAACCAACGAATCTCCTCGCACGCAGAAGGTCAAAGTTAATCGATTTGTGGTGAGTAACTTGTCGTGGCAATTTTCTTTTTAACCACCCACGTTCGACTTCCTCCCCCCTTTGTTTCTCAAATATCCAATTCCATCATTTTTCTTTTATTATACGCATATTCCAAAAGTGAGAATCAATCTTGAAGTCTCTTTTTCTTTAATTTTGTTTTCATACCATTACGTTAGAATTTATAATTAATGCGATTTCTTTGAATGCCCTTTCATTCCCCTAATCGTGGGATTTTCTTTATCCACCTACGTGCGCCCTTGTTCCTGTTATTTTCGAAATAACTGATTCCACTTTTTTTTTATTGTACGTACTCCAAAAGTGAGAATTAATCTAAAAGTTTTGTTTTACTTGAATTTTATTTATACCGTTTCGTTAGAATTTATATACATACATTCGCCCTCGCACCCGTTAGAATTTCCCTCACGTAAATCACAAATCATTTTTCGCTCGCATGGTGTGTTTTAAAAGTATTGTCGTTCGTCTTGCTTGTCGATTTTTCCTACTTCGAGAACTGTACAAAGAGTGCGTGTGCGTTTTGCAAAAGCACGATTTTGTCTCTCAGTTTTTGTTCCGCGATAACACGAATGTTCTCGCCGTTGTTGTTTTCTTATTTTCGTATAATTTTTTTGCACTGTGTCTTTGCCACTTATAATTTATTTATCGATCGTAATAATTTTATTATTATTATTCACGCATTTGCTCTGGCTGGTCTACCGGGCTCTTACGAACTTAAGGTGTATCTTATCAATGTTGTATCGTGTGCACGCAGAATTATCAGAATTCGACGGAAAGTCGGAAAAAGAAACACGCCTGAAGAATTGCGAAATCGCGCACGAAACGTTGCATAAGCGCTAAGCTATGTCTGCTTCAGAATTTCCAAAATAATAGTCGTTTGCAACGTGCAACGCGATAATTCTTGAGGCGCGCGCGTGACTACTTCTAATTTTGTTTATCACCAGTCGCGTGAATTAACGTATTTCACGTAGACGCGCGTTCGTCCAACGTGGACGAGGCGCGTCAAAATCGAAATTAATAACGCCGAATCCGCCTAACGATTTGATTTCTCGAATGGTAATTGAAATTACCGGCAACCCGGTCGTCGTCTGTCGTGTCATCGGGCGCTATTCGCTCCTTACTTATTTGTCAATTAATTTCGATTATCCAGCATGACTAGCCAAACGCGATCCAATCGACGCGTTGAGATTGATTTCGATTGCATCGCATTTTGATTTGTTATTGACGTTGCGCCTGAAAGTTTTTAATCGGCTTGCCTATGCGTTGAGCTTGCAAGCATAATCGCAGTCGAGTGATACCTTCTCTTTTAAACGCGAGCAGTAAAGGAGAACCCGAGGAGAGGGAGAGGGGGTGGAGAAAGAGGGAGAGGGAGAGAGGATTTGTGACCCGACAGGAAGACGAAGAGGGCCTAACCAGAAGGAATCAAAAGTTGCAGGAACGACACAATGAGGAAACGAATTCTTTTTGAGTCTCGGGCTTCGGAGTCTTTGTGTTTTTTTTTTTTAGAAATGGTTTCGACACCGCGAGCGTTATGTTAGTAGAGTAACTCTAGCGTAGTTTGTATCATATGTCACGTGTTAATATTGTATCGCGAGAGCCAACGAGAAGAACGTTGGATATGTCGAGCGTTCCTTCAAATCGCTTTAATCGTCACCGGTCAGTCGTGTTTATTTATTCTCGCGCGTATTCGTCTCTGAAATTTACGAAAAGTGAAATTATTTGGTTCGCCCGATTCGAGGTGAACCCGCTCGGAGTTTCCTTAAAGCTCAACTTCTCTACACCGATTGCTCGACATATCCGTGTAACGGAACGAATAAAGCCTATATCATTTCGATAACTCTTAGCAATTTGCTTCTCGTTCCTTTAACGTCCGATTTCGTCTGGCAAAAGTTCGCTGCGAAAGTGCAATTCCTTGGACGAATTGTCGCAGAATCTTCCATCGTGCGTCGCGACAGAGGATACTCGCAAACAGGTGTATCCCCCGTCGTCAAGAAAATTACTCGAAGCGTATCACGAATCTGTGTAATATAACGAACGAGGATCGTGTCGGTGCAGGCAGACACGTCAATTAACGAGATAATTAACGATCCATTACGAAGTGCCAAACGCGTGATCATTCTATTTAAATAACATCGATGTCCCGCGTAACGTTTATTGCGCGAAGCTCGAGGCCTATTGATTTCTTCATTTCATTTTCCTCCGTCCGCCTGCATCGGCCGCGATCCTCGGCCTCTTCGCCTTAAGTTCTCGTTTTGATAAGTGCCAAGCGATGCGTCGAAGGTGACGGAGAAATTTGGGCAAAAAATCGAATGATGAGCGAACGGCCGTAAAAGGGCCCGAGGAAAAGCTACTCCTGAGAGAGAATATTTTACGATTGGGTCGCTCTCTCCAGAGTCGAGATAGAAACTAGGACCTACGAGCTTTTTGAACGCTTTACAAATTTCGAATACTTTACAGCTTTTCGCGGGGGGGAGACGCGGTCCTTTTACGCGCTCTCTGCCGATGGAAATTATGCCTTCCCTCCCCTGACAGAACACCGAGATAGGAGGAAAAGCGACGAGTCGATAGGAGCCGAGAAACAAAATCGGAAACGAAATTATTTAACGATCGAGGAAAACCTGTCTTCCGGAAGACACGAGAGCGTGGACGCAGTCGGTGATCGTGTACGAACGAAGCGTTTCCTCGTTTCCGTGAAAGGTAGATCCGAACAATTCACCCTCTCGTTGCGCGATAACGAGAAATCCTTTGTACCGACGGAGCGATCGAACAAAGAAACGTACGATCTATGCGCCGCACAAAAGATACGACCGCGCTCGAATGATCTCCAAAGCAATTGAATGCATTCGCGACGCAAAGATTTCCCGCGCAATATTTACATCACCGGTAGCGAGAGGGAAGAAAGGGGGGGGGGGGGGAGTAGGACGAGTCCTTATTGGGGTTGCCAAGGGGCGCATCCCCTATTCGCCACGATTCGAGCTCCGCGTCGTATGATCCAGCCAGTGAATTGAATCTTCAGAAATCTTGGTTCCTTCCGTAGGAGTATGAAACACGGGAACCCACCCCTTATTGGGTGATCCAACAAAGTCTGACGAGCATATTGAATAGGCTTTTTATAATTTTTATAATCTTCGGTGGGTGGACGATACGAGGGAGCCTCGCTGTAGTTGTTAAAACAAAAATTAGAATAGAGTTCTTCGCGGTGGCATTATCCGAGGACAGGTATATCGATTCCTTCGCCATTGCCGAAAGCGAACGCACAGTACGCACGAGTGTATATGTATTTATCATTGGGTATGGAAGAACGATATTTATCGATCGATCGATCGAGAGACAGAGCGGGGCCGGGGGAGACTTCGCCTTCCGTCATGGAAATTCATTTTTTTTCCTTTCGTCGTACGATATCACCGGGAAAGCGTCAGAGCGAACGTTTGGCCGGGCCGCGCGCCAAGATAATCCTTCGACAATCAAATTTTGGATTCGAAACCCAAAAAACTTTTCGATCCTGAGGCCGAATCCCGTGGAAGTACTTGTGCCGAAGCCACGAAATCGAATGTTTGTCAATTTTCTTCGTTTTCCGAGATGAATTTTTCTTAAAAGTACGCAGAATTGAGATACTCGTAGGCGTCGAAGGATCCATTTTGTTTCCTTTTTACATTAATTTCCTAACGCCAGGAGAATGGCATCGAGCCACGAAACGGAGAACTAATTAGAGGTAGAAAAGGTCCGAGGTACAATTTCAGGGTGAATCGATATGTTTTTGGATTGATTAATAATCTAGAGAAGCGCAAGGTCTAGAGGCATTAGTACATTTTTTTAATCGAAAAACTTAAGTAATAATATATAGGGAGGACAAGATCGAAAAAAAAAATTATATATATATATGTATATTCTCTGTCGCACTTGTGTTCCTTCCCTTTTCGTTTCTTTCGCGATAAAAGCCACGCAAAGCTTCTCCTTCGTCGATTGAGTTCCGTGCAATAATTTCGAACGACGTGTCGTCACTGATGTTTCGGCACGATGAATATACTGCGATCGATTGCGAGCGAGGCAAATGTTTGTTGTTAATTGGCGAGATATATTTATTGGCGATGATCAGTTTTCCGATCGTTCGCTTAATTTACGGCATATCCAGCGATAGTTTTACTTACGATTTTGTTGCGTCTTACATTGTATAATTTTTATCGATATGTAATATCCTTGTTCTTTACCTTTACCAATCACGTGTAACATTTATTACGATAATATTACGGATGATAAATAAAAGGGTACACCCTGACGAAAAACACGAACCTCCAGCGTTCAAATTTGTCGCAAAGACTTTTAAGAGGCAGTGCAATATTTCCTTGAAGAATCATTAATATTCCGAAGCTCTAAACGTTAATTATAACATTATTTAAAACACGTCATCGCCAGAAACATCGTCGTCCCCCGCTCATCGATTCATCGTGCGTTGCCCAATTACTATTATAATTTCATTCTCTCTTTTCTTTTCCTGCCGTTTTGAAACAAAAATATAGGAGATTCAGACAACATGCACGGACGTGTGCGAGAGCTGCGAGAAGAAAGTCTACCCCCTCGAAAAGGTCGAGACGAACAACAAAATTTTTCATAAACAGTGCTTCCGATGTCTTCAGTGCAATTGCGTTTTAAGGTAATACATTTGATACGTTCAAAAACTAATCCTCTCGATACGTATGTCTATCGTTCGAGGGTAATGAGAAAACATCTATTAGAACACTGGATACGAAGTAACAATGTTTTTTTTTTCTTTTTTTTGTTGATCAGGATGGACACGTTCACCCTGAACAACGGTAAGCTCTACTGCATCCCTCACTTCAAGCAACTCTTCATCACGCGAGGAAATTACGACGAAGGTTTCGGGGTGGATCCACACAAGAATAAATGGTCGACCAACTCGAACAATTCGACGAGCCCCTCGCCGATCGCAGTGTCGAACGGGGATCTTTGATTTATCGGGGTTCCGCATACTCGGTGATTTGTAATTAGAAGGAACAAAAGTAACCGCAAAATAGGCTGTAAATCCACGGCGTGCGAGTGGAAATCAAATCCCAGTCATTCGGGGGATGAGAGAGAAAAAAGAAAGGATAAAAAAGAAAAGAAAAGAAAGATCGAAAATTAATGGATCTCCGAAGATTTCGTTCGGTTCGGGGTGTTTCGCGTAGCGCGTATCGATCGATCGACGAATCCTCGAGTTCTCGAAACCACCGTTAATCCTGGAGTATCAATCAATCGCGAGATGCGATTACGCCGATCCCTCGTAATCGAGCGGACGACGTTATTATATATTTATTATTCGCGATTCTTTCTGGCGGCAAAATGGTGCACGTTAAAGACGTCGGGAGAGAAGCGACGAAGTTTGAAATTTTACGATTGGACTCTTCGAATGGCCTATAATTGTTGTTTTAAACTGTACATTTTACGATAAGGTCGTGAGAAGTGCACATAATTGTACATTTTAGAATTGGAATCGAATACGAGTTTCCCATTGGGCGGAGCGAGAGCTCGGCGGGAGTTTCTTGCCAGTCGAAGCGGAAGGAAAATGGAAAGAGTTCTGTTTGTTTTTCTTTTTTTGTGTTTTGCGAGATGTAAAGCGCGTTCGAGAATTACGCGCGATCGATCTTCCATTTCTCACGATGAGACGTGCTTTAGTATCGATAGTCGAGGACTTGTATAAACTTTTATCCAAAATCGATTATTCGAGATATATTACTTTTCTAGAATGTGCTAATTCTGTTCACGCGTTTTACAATAGACTGCAAATCGATCGATAATTTATTTTTCACAATTTTAACCCTGAATCACGTCGTCGAGACAGATATGGTCCTCGAACTACTCTACTTCAATAATAATCGTAGCGTCCTAATGTTTAAGTATTTTATTTTTACCTCTAGACCCTATTGCCAATGCCTATTATAAATTTCGCTTAAATATTTGTTACAACTATTATTATTATTTTTTACTTGTATAACTCTTGGTATTATTTTATTATATGTGTTGTATAATACAGAACTTGATTGTGCTTTATAAGTAACGTGTAGCGAACCCAATTTCCCCCTCTACGATCAGCAATTACTTAAAAAAAAAAAAAAAAATTATTTTTCGAAAAATGAGGACGAGACGTTCGGTCTTGAGTCGATAAACATTTCTGCGAACAGTACTCGACGCTACAACAGGTGAGACGTAGGATAAAATGTAGGTGCACCGAGTTTTTTCATCTCCATATATGGATGCTCCTGTACTGCCAAGCGCGCTCTTACAATATACAGGGTGTTTAAAAAATGAACACAAACCGACATCCTTTCATTTTCGTTTCAATAAAACGTCTAAATCCAAGGGAAAGTATCAAGTTGCGTTTCCTCGTCTGTTAAACACCCCTGTTATACTTTTCCAATGGCAGAAATGAATCTTGTCGTTGCAGTTTTGGTACTAACGATAAGATAGCGGAGTCTCTCGAGGCCACGCGATCCCATAAGATATTCCAGTCTGTTTATACGTCTCGTCCGAGGCGAAACAGTAACGTCGGCGGTCGAGTGATGTTGCAAAGTACGCTCGAGTACATCGAGTGCTACGCATAGTCCTTACGTCATCGGTGCAACGTTATTCTCGTGGAATCTACACGATCCCGCTTACTCATCGCTCGTTAATATTCGAAGCGCGAGCAGAACGCACGATTTGTAGGTTAGAATAGCAAGAGATTCCGTTCCCCACTCCTTGAAATTTCGTACGGCACCCGTCAACGAATAACGCCCTGTACGGCACTCGCGCGCACACGCAAAATCGTTCGGTTCTCAAAGATTGTATCCCGCGATATACGTATACGTATGCGCGCGTATCAATTTGTAACGCGGCTGTGTACTACGAACCGTTCGAAGAAGCCACGCGTTATCGCGTACAAAGTAACGATTGTTTTTCTCTAGTAATTAGTAATTAATTGTAACGAGGAAGGACTAGTCACTGTACGCTGTCGCGTCTCTGGTCGACTGCTCTCTGCACGCTTCACGCGTGATAGCGTGCGTTTCTTATCGGTATTTCTTTCGGTACGTATATCAACGCTTCTCAAATTATTCCACGTCGTTATACAGGGTGGGGCGACTAAAACGGAACATCAGAATGTCCTCCGTTGTTCGCGGATGTGCACGTGGAAAATCCGCTGGACGAGGGTTTGTCATTCGAAGCGGAAAATAGAAGGATATCGGAAACTTTTCCTTCGAGCTCTCGCGTTTCTCTCGATGTCAAGGTTATGCTCTCGATATTAAGTCGTATATACTTTTTGTAGCTTTCTTGTACACGTATATAGAGCGCGAAAGGATTGTATTTTTTTTTTTTAATAATATGTCCTCGAGTAACGGGAGGTGCAGCGAACGTTAAACACGTATCGAAACATAACGCTACGTTTGTTTTGGTACGTGTCGGCGAAGTATGCTAATGACAAACACGATTCCGAAATCGCTCACGATACGGACGTATCGTACGCCTCAAACATCGTTGTCTCGCTCTGTGACGCGTCTCGATCGCTCCGAAACCTCAAACAGCATCGTCGAAGAATTTATTAATGGTTGGTTAGTTTTAGGCAAATTCACTTTTCTGCGCTTTAACGTCGCCGGAAAAGAAGTATAGGATTTAACATTAAAATCATCGACATTGAATTTCGAGACACGCGACATCGGGAGAAGTATATTTTTACATATTAACGTAAAGATGTAGTATATTTCAAAATATAGTATATATAAAAATTACTATATTTTTACGTCTTAACGTAATAAAGGTATATTTTTACGTTAAGCCGTAAAAATTATATTTATATATAGACGGAAAGATATACCTTCGTTTCCCCTTCGGCTAAACGAATATCGAGGAAGATTTTCGCACATTCGTAAACAACGATATTCGGCTGCTCCCTTTCAGCCGCCCCACCGTGTATGCATCTCCGAGTTAAGTAGCCACGCTTAAACTCTTGGAAAGAGCCATTCACGATACAAACGATATAATTGTTCCAGACGTCGTCCGGCACGTCGCGTTTCGCTGATAACGCGTCGTTATCGTTAACAAAGAACCAAACGCTAGTGATATTCGCCTCCCGACAATTCCACGGGAATATGGAAACGCTTCCCGAAACATTCGCAAATTTCAAAGATCGCTAATTGTATCGAAGTGGTGCAGGGTCGATACTTACGTATCGACGCGTCGTTATCGGTCCCATTCAGGAGGGTTTCTGTGTTGTCGGGTCGAAAAGATCGAGTTTTTTTACATATTCTTAAAGTTTGAATTTTTAGGAATAGTTTGAGATCCAATTCAAATTCGTTCAAAAATTCGAAAAATTGACGAAGTTATAGCCATTTGAAAAAGTAGGGTCCTGGTAGAAATCGCAGCGCACCGCGAACATTGTAACAACAGGCGATTGCACCTGTTCTTACCTGGCTCTTTTCATTGTCAGAAGGTCCCCTACCTTCTTTTCGAAGATGTGTGTGTACTCTCATTCACGCATACTTTCTGAAACCACGTTATACCTTCGGAAGAGAACGATGGACGCCCGTTCTTTTTCAGCACGGTTTGTAGCTTCGATACTAACAGAACATCGGAGAGACAAATGTATAACGATCGAAAACGGAGCAGAGAAGGTTGGTGTCGACCAGGAACAAAATTTAAAAAAAGAAAATTCAGGGGAAACAAATTTATCGATAAGTCGACGGTAAGCAACTCCCACAGACTCTGTTCTGTATTATCGGTATTATTATTATTGTCATTATTGTTATTGTTATTGTTGTTATTATTATTATCATTAGCAGCAGCACGATAGTAGTAGGAATAATAATAATGATCGCGATAACATATCGAATATGATAATAATGATACGGATGGGAAGTTCCGCTAGACGTAACAACGAGATAACGCGTAATTCGTAATACTTGACGTATCTGCAAAAGAAATTAGTTCATTTTTATAGCAGGGGTGACCATTTTTTTCAAACTTCGCGCTACAGACGACAATTGAATTATAACGCGCATTACCGCGCCATGCGCTCACCTATGTGGCAATACTGCGTTCCAAAATTACGTTTGCTTGTAATCGACAAAAACATGTTTTGATGTTATCACAGTAAAAACAATATTGTTTTAGTTGTTTGCTCGGCGTTTATTCCTATTTCATTCCTATTTATTTATTCCTAATTCATTCCTATTTCAAGTTGAAAACGATGTTCTTCGAAAAGCGTCGTTGTTGCGTGAAATAAGCGACGCGAATGAGAGACGTGTGAAAATTGTATTTCAGATGGAAATCTGCGTCGACTCCATAGAATCGGGCAAAAATGCTATCGAGGGTGGTGCGACGAGACTCGAACTCTGTCTGGCTCTCTCCGAGGGTGGCTTGACACCCACCCCCGGTCTCCTAAAAACGATGAAGACATTCTCCACCATCCCGATCTACGCGATGCTTCGCCCGCGAGGTGGCAACTTCGTTTTTTCCGATGAAGAGATCGAGTGCACTCTGCACGATTTATCGATCTTGAAGGATCACGAGGTGGACGGCTTCGTTTTCGGCGCCCTGACGTCAGACCGCGCGATCGACGTCGATTCCTGCAAAAAGATTCTCGCCGCCTCTCATCCCCTGCCCGTGACCTTTCATCGAGCCTTCGACGAGGTCAACGACCCGTTAGCGTCATTGGAAACCCTGATCGAACTTGGTTTCGCGAGAATCCTAACTTCCGGACAGAGAAACACCGCGGAAGAGGGATTGGAATTGATAAAGACGCTCGTGGCGAAGGCTGGGAGTAGAATCGTTATCATGCCCGGTTCTGGTATCACGAAGGACAATATTCGAAGGATCAAGACGGCGACCGGGGCGAGGGAGTTTCACGCGTCGGCTAAGAAAAGGATACCACTGCCCGATGGGAGTAACAGAGTATTAATTGGAGCGGCGATGTCGAATTTTGTCACGCTGACCGATAGAGAATTGGTCGCGGAAATGGTTGAAATTGTAAATAAACGAGAATCGAATTAATTGAGAGTCGGAGGATAATCATTACATCCTATTACCGCGAAACATTTTTTTTTTAACGTTTGTCACCGATTGCTCGCGCTAGACACTAGGGCAGGGGTCGGCAACCTTTTTACTAGGAGGACATATCTTAGAACCGCGGGAGTTCGGCGGGCACCGTGGAACGAAGAGGACGGAGATTAATTAACGTTTGAACATGAACATTAATAGAACATAAATTCATTACGTAAATAAAAATATTAATAACGGCAGGCAATTTAAAGCCGATTCCTGCCCTAGGATATGATGTAGCGCTGAATCGCAAGCGAAATTATTCTATGGAATACTCAATGTACGCACGCGCCGACAACTGATAAGAGGGCAAAGAAAACATAGTGATCGAAAGCTGATCAATTCGTATGCTAGTCGAGTACCAGAGTTTGTTCGAACCACGCACAGATAAACTTGTGATATGGAGTTGAAGGAACTGTTACCGGATTTCGTGAATTACAACGAACTCATTTCCGAGAACGTACGTAGTAGCTTTTTTTATTCTATCGATCTATCGATCTATTCGGCTGATACCAATAGAAAACACATGATGAAAAGAGTTTTATTCGAAAGATGCAATGCTCGCGCTACGCGTTAGTTCGATGAATCTTCGAAATTCAAGATTCGAATTCAATTCGGAGCGGCGCAAGTATTTTTCAAAATGAATTCAATTGGAGTTTGATCACTCGATTTACTTGACGATTTTAGAACGGCGGCAGAGTATTATTCGCAACCGACGACTTCTTCGCGGTAGCCGAAAATCTTCTCAAGGTGAGCAAGTTTTATAATTACGCGTGATATTAATTAAGTATCGAACGCGTCGGTCATTCGAATGAATTACGTAAGCAGCGTCGAGAGAACTTTTCGTTTACTTTCTTTTCTTTCTATTGTCCCAACGTCGAGCCACGGCGTGTCGGGATATATCATTAAAAAGGAATCCACGGCATCCTATTGTTGAGGTAAACAGAGAAACGTCGAAAGGAAACAATAATTGACGTAGTCATCGTCGATCGCGCGTAATTGGTGTTTTGTAATCGATTGTTTGAAAACAGCTTGCCTATTAGCGCGTTGACGACATTCCGCGTCTCTACCCGGTTTTCGTTTCGTATATCGAGTTCGATGACGATATCGAGAGTCAAAATAATATTTAGTAATACCGCGTTGACACAAATATCGATTCCATTGATTGCACTAATCGATCGCGAAACATAAATACGCTATCGATGTCGTAACGTTCGACGTCGAACTCGATGTTTTTGTTGATCGTTAGGACGACGAACCGACGTGGAAGGAAGGCGCCTTCACCGAATTTGGAAAATGGATGGACGGATGGGAAACGAGAAGAAAAAGATGCGCCGGTCAAGATTGGATGATTATCGCGATGAAGAGCCCGTCCGTAATTAAAGGCATATGCGTGGACACGTGTTTCTTCACGGGAAACTTTGCGCCCAGATTTTCCATCGCCGCTGCGAATATATCGAACGCAGGTCAGATCGCTTAAAACTCCATGATAATCGAACGACGAACGATTATCCTTATCGACGTACTAACGGAAATATTCTCGTAACAGGATCAACGATATACCAGAAGCGGGAATCCAAGATCGGGACGAGAGCGTGGGACGAAGATTTCAAAAATATATCCTCCTTGGATTCTCAGGTTATACGCGATTATTATTTTTTAATCTATTACTCGCTTCTTCACACTCTCGCGACATTTTTTTTTAGAATTAACGAGTGTCCGCGCGTCTTTCGCTCGCGAATCTCGAAAACGAAACAAACTTTACGGACGCGACGGACAGAAGCGCCGATGTTGAGTCGAAACGTTTCGCTGGTCGAGCAATTTGGCCGATTCAAAATACCAATGTCGTGGCGTGACTTTTCAGAACTGGCGAACGCTGATACCGATCACGAAACTGAGGCCCGGTTATCCGGAGACGCGGCGAAACTATTTCTCAATTTTCTCGAACGAGAAGTGGAGCCACTTGAGACTGAACATATTCCCGGACGGCGGCATCGCAAGATTGCGCGTCTACGGAATAACGAAGCCCGATCTGATTGGCGTTCCAAAGTCCAAGATAATCGACCTCGTCGCAAAAGAAAACGGGGGTGTGTGCTTGAAATACAGCGACGCTCATTATGGCCATCCCAGGAACTTAATTAAGCCGGATAAGAGTAGGAGCATGGCTGACGGATGGGAAACTGCGAGGAGACTCGACAGATCGCACATCATCAAGGTCGACAGCAACGGAATACTGCAGGTATTGTCGATCTCGATCGATACCGGTACCGTCGGCCCGTGACCGAGGTGGGAGGTTTAATTAAATCGTCGGTTGTCACTCGTCATTATTTCAATTTGCAGGAACCCGGCGAGGAGTGGGCTATCTTTCAATTAGGCTACGTCGGAAAGATACTGCGCGTTCAGGTGAATACCGATCACTTTAAAGGCAATTATCCCGACAATATAAGAATGGAGAGCGCACTGATTACACCGGAGACCGAGGTGATCAATTGGAGGACCGTGTTACCTGCTAAAAAGGTACGTGATATGCTCGGTTTGATTAGTATACTTTGAATGAATCAATTAGGTGGGAAAGAGATATATTTATATTTGCACTCGTGCCGCTCTTCTTCTCATCCGTCGCGTTGATTCGAATTGCGTCGGTAAACGCGATTACTTGCGCGCGAAATCGGCCGGAATCGCGCGCGAATTGCGGACGCACTTTAATTCGCTCGCTGGTACAACGTGGAAGGACATTGTCTTTGCAGCTCTCGCCGGACACTGAGCACTGTTACGATCTCGATGCCAGCGAAACCCCGAGTCTCGTGAGTCATGTTAAAGTAATCATCGCACCTGACGGAGGTTTCTCGCGATTAAGGATATGGGGCCTGAGAGCGTAATTCTTGCCCATCCGACGAATATATCTTCCCGACTCGGAAGTGGACAACGTCTCTGGATAACGAGGCGTCTCTAACGCGGGACAAGGTGGGCGGTGAGAAGACAGAAACCGTACGGTGAAATTCGGAACACCGATCGGAGCGATCTCAGATTTGTCTCGAGAGACGATGCGAACTGAAGAATTTATTTAATTGTTAATATATAAGACGCGTCTCGTGCCGTATTAATATTCTAGGATACCGCAGAACCTTTTTATTATTATTATTATTATTATTATTATTAAGATAAAAACCGACTGCTCACGTATGAATGTTGAATTCCAATATTGGTGTATCGTCTGGTTCCGTATCAATTGATATTAGAATTCAACATTAAATTATTATTATTATTATTATACTCCCTGCAGACTTTGTGCTCACCACCTTACCTATTCTGTTCCCTTATCTATAAACACGATTAACGATCGAGAGGAGAAAATGTACAAAATTAATACATAGAACGTCCACATTTATAAAAATGCAGGAAATAATTTTGTTTTCATTTTTCGCAATTACGTACGCTCACCGTTCCTTCGCGTCTTGAACGTACTCGAGTCTCGCGATTTGGAGACTTCGACGCGGGATAGAGGAATGCTGGAACGAGCGGCCATCTTGAATGCACCGTCAATAGCTACGATCGTTGCGCGATAATCGCGATAAATTCCGGTGGTTTTACGTTACTAAAACGTTACGTTACGTTTAGGGCCTTCGAATCGAAGACTTTTATTACTCGCACGAGGATTCCTCCAATAATACCAAGGGATTTAGTATTTAGTATTTGAAAGGGAACGATCCGATAGCGATACGACGTTGTATCGATGTTAAATGCAGTTTCCATTAGCGATAAATACTCTCCACGGTAACTTGCTACTTTAATATCAAGTCCATACCTTTAAGGTATGTTTTCCAAACTGCGACCAGCAGCAGTGGCTAACTCACTCAGTCCGACCGTGTTATTGTTTTGATCAACGTCTGCGTTTCAAAACAATAGCATAATCAGAATATGCGAACCAGTTGAAGGCAGCCGCTGCGGCTAGTCGCAGCTTGCAAAACGCGCCTTAACGCGTGCAAATTGCGAGACGCCTTTCAGCGGGCGTCGAACGAGTTTTTTTTTTTTTTGCTCATATCGTCGCCCAACGATATTAAATAATTTTCCGTCGAACCATCAGATTTGACGTCCGCGTTGACGTCGATATAAATCACGCGATCCCCGTCGCATCCTTTGGTACGCGTAAACGGGGATACTCCGTTCGTAATTGTTTCGGGATACGTGCGCGCAAATGGAATACGCGGTACGTGCTCGAAATTATGCATCCGAGACGATTGCTTATTCCGCGCGACGGAGAATGCAGAACGATCGTCGGGCGATTCAAAACCGATGAAATTATCTCACCGCTATCGCGAAATCTTTCCTTAAGCGTGCCCGGTACGTTCCGGGACTCGTTTTCTCTGGAACGATGCAAATCTCGAATATCCGCGCGCGGTACGCCATTTCCATATCGATTTCCTTCCCGCTACAAACTCCACTGAGTGGTCGGGACAAAGGATTTGAAACTTTGGAATCTGATCACCGGACAAGAGACTCGAATTCGAAAAACTTCAACGGGAAAGCCTCCTTCCGGAGTATAAAGCGCTAAGATAAACGCTTTTATCTAACCGTACCACGTACGTTCTTGCATTCTTTCCATCCTAAAGGGCAATACAATTCCAGAAATTGGTCAATTAATTCCTTCAAGTCTATTTGATTTACGATCAGTTTCTTAATTGAGACGCGAACGTACTCTAAAGTATGGAAAAATTCAAATTCTTGTGGCTCAAGAATTTCAAATTATAATCAAATGAAGATTAATAATGCGTTAATACGGTACTCTAAGGATATCGTTATGCTTGCACAGAGACCATTGTTTAAGAAACAGAGAATTTCGATCACGAAGTCGTTTAGTAAACCCACAAGACTCAAATAATATTGTCGAAAAGGATCGTATTGTTTAACAAAGCGCTACCGCGTCTAGTGTTTAGAGGCAATCGCGTTGCGTTAATGCGCACGTTCATGCGTGTATGCATATTCATGCGTCCCCACATGGACCAGCGTCACCATTTTATCTTTTCCGACTAATTTGGAATCGCAAATTCTTACGCAATCCAGTTTCCAGTGCGTAAGGGGGGCCTCGCACGCGGAAGATGACGGCACTGCGGCGGACTGCAGGCGGTGCACTTTCGATTTGCGACACAGTCCCGGGGATAGGAAAAGTGCGTACACGCACGCACTCATACGTCCCACGTATCACCGCGAATCGAAAGCTGCCACTCGAACGTGTAGCCGCTACGCCGAAGGAGCGCATCTCGTGTAAACGCTCACACGAGCGCGCACAGATAATAAGGCGCGACGCAGGAGCGTCGTTGCGTATGCACGCACGCGTCTCGGGTGTACGCGTAGACGTAACTATCTACGCGCGCACGCACGCATCGCCGATTATTTACAGGGATTCGGTAAGAATTTCGATATACGCCAAATATATCTTCCGATACGGAGTTCCCGCAATTTCATCCTCGAGAATTTTCTCATTTTCGCGCTGCCGCTATACTTTCAACGATCTTAAAAAATTGTGAGACTCTCGGTTTTTATCTTCAACGCGTTCCAACGCGTTTAGAACCGAAAAATCTTTAATATCACTCAAATATAATTTCTCGCGCTAAGAAATAATAAAAACAGCAAAGGATCCCTATCGTAAGTTCAACCGATAAGGAGCTTAATCGTAAAGGAGAATTTATCCTGCCCGAATAAAGAGTGAAACGAACCATCATTTTTGGGGAAACGCAACGAGAGCCAACGGTGATCCCTACGCGCTCATCTGTCGCGTAGCTTAAGCTGGTCGGTGTGCCGGTGGAAGGAAACGGTGCGTTCCTGCGAGGCAGGTAGGTATCCCCGACTGTATGCTATTGCTCAACCGGACTCGTCTCTCAGTGCGAGAAAGACGTTCAGACGGCACGGGCGTCCTCATCCGTGCGCTCTGTCCACGTCCTTCTTCCTCGTTAGCATACGACGCGTGGAATCGTCCTTCGTACGCAGCCGCTCTTCTGCGTTTCGTTGCGTTCGCATCGTCGCGGGGCCGAAGGGAAATTCGGGAGTAAAATTTTCCTCCCGGATCCTCGAGTCAACGAATCGTCAGATTCCGAGCTTCGGCGAAAGGAGCAGGATCGGGTTTGCTCGACGTATTACGAGATTCAAATCTGTGGGCATGTATCGTCGGTGCGCGAGAAATTTTCTTTCAAAGTAACTCCCGCGCGTGAGATTCTTATTAGTGCCGGTTTTCTTCGGTGTCTTAAGTGAAAACGTGAGTATATATGTTTGTATTTTTTCTGTCTATGATAATTTATTATTTTTTATCCGCGAGTATTCGCGTCTCGAACGTTCTTCGAGCGAGTAATTATATTGTCGCGCATACTTGTCATAGTTTTTAACGTTCCAACGAGTAGCGACGTCGCGTATTTGTGGTAATATTCGTCAAAACACGCGTATCTTACCTTCGCTGTCGTCTAGGCGTCAAAGTGTTACACGTGCTGTTCCGCGAATTCTCTTTCTCCTTCGAAAGTAAACATTTGTACGAACGGCCGTATTTGACGTACATACGTCTACGACGAGATTTTAGCGAGACGCGCTCGCAGCTAAACTCGATTAAATTCTCGACGAACATTAGCGGTCGATTGCCTTTACGTTTAGTCGTCAGTGACAATATATGAATCGAAATTCGCTCGTTTTTTTTTCCTATCCCCATTTATCATCGACGGGACGATCCAGTGTTTCGAGGTTCAATATCTCTCGCGATCGTTAACTTCGCGCTCAATGTACGTCACGTAAATGGTGAACCCGACGTGGTGAAAAGAAAAGCAGACACCGGCGCTCTCTCTTTCGTACATTTCAATTTTCAATCGCCAGAACGACGTTGCTTATCGCGCGATGATTTATTGACCGTTAATCAAGCGTCCGTCGGGTCTCTGCGATCTACATTCGTAATCGTGCTTCGCGGGTGTTAATACGCGTCGATGCGGGTGCACGTAACGATCGCATAATGGATTTCGCGCACGTTGCAACGTGTTAACATGCGCGTCGAACCTTATGAAATCGGAAATGTGCCGATGGTGATCGAGGAAGCGCGGTAAGGCAAAAATCGGGAAACATTGCAAAAGTAAGATTTAACGCGAGGCATAATAAATACCCCCATCGTTTCGCTCGTTAAGATATAACCGACGGTGTAGCATCAAATCGATATTAATTTTAATTCATTTAAATCCGCGATGAATACGATTGACCGTTTACCGATTACAAGACGAACGTCGAGATGTCAGAAACACGCGGATTCTCGCTGGACCCCAGTGAGACCGATCCGTCGGAATTAAAATTCACGAAGCGTTGAATGAAACTCGATGGGGAAAAAAAAAAAAGTACGACGCGTACATTGAAGAGCAGAGAAATATTATTCCTCGACGACGGTTTATACGGCGAAGCGTATCTCACCCCGTTATTAACCTTCATTAATGCGACCTAAAAATATAAATTGGCGTTTCGTCGAAACTCGTTTCGACGTTACGCTTCCTCGATCTTAGGAGCCGCCTTTCCTTCAAAAATTGTGAAAGTCGGAGTTTTACGGGATTTAAAGCATCTCCGGTACGCACTTGTCGCCGAATGAGTTTCGAGTGACCTACAAACATATTTTCCACCGTAACTAATAGCCTTTGATCTCCGATCTTTTTCTTTTTTTATCGTGCCTACGTATTCCGCGCTCTCGACGACGGTAAACTTCCGCGTCGACGATTAAGGCAGCGGCGGAAAAGCGATCGAAACATATTCCATTGTATCGGTTTCACTTTGTCCACGTTTCTTCTCCACGTGGCAGGATTGAAACGAGAAAGGCTACGGAGGAGATTCCTCGGATTGCATCGCGCCGGCTAACGGTATTTCGAGATATTTCGAGTGTTTCCTCCTTCCCACCCATCGAGTATAAATTTTTGTATACCATTCGAGTATACCCTTAACCCGGGAACCAGAGGACGATTTTTGTGGGGGTAAATAAAAAATGAATGTTAATTTTACGATAAAGTTGTTATGTGAAAAATGTATTTAACTTTTTATGTAACCTCGTATTTTTCTCGCAAGTCGCATAACGGTTCTCGCAAATGTGTCCCGTCGGTGGATGAGAGAGAATCGGAAGGCAAATTTCTATTCAACTCCGATCGTTTCTCTGCTAGTTTGAAGTGGATTCACGATTTGATACGCGTATCGTGATAATTTTCATCACGCATTAAACCCCCGTGAGAACTCGGGGATTAAAATGCTTCCTTCTCCTCGCGAGAGTTTTCTTCTTGCATGGCATACGAGCCGTATTGTATTATTTGTATTAGGAGCACGCGTCGTTGCCCTTTGGACGCGCGTCTCGTCACCTATCGGTTAAGAATACTTTGAGATTTGATGAGATTCGAAGGAATTTATCGAACAAGTGCGATCGCAACGTGATTCGAGTAAACAGGATCAACTTGGTGGTCGATTAAGATTGATTTCTGCGAAGGAATTCCTCATTTTTCTGTCGATCACAAGTCACGGTTGTTCATTCAAAATTTATATCGTCGCGTGACGAGAATCCGCGAAACAAAGGATCGTTTCTAGGAATTTACGAGCTATTTCTATAAGAGATATCCATGATCTTTGCGGTCGGTGTTAATAATATTAAATTGACCAAGGTCTTTCCTCTAACCGCGAACAGAGACGCACAGACGGAAACGCGTATACAGTTTCACCAAACAAATACACGTGTCCACGTATGATCCCGATGAAAGGTAATACGTTAATTAATCAGGGCGTCGATCCGACTGACATATTAAGCGAACGATCGACGACCTCTTCCTATAAGCGTTTTGTGACACTTCCGGTAAGCCGGTTAAAAGCGTACTCCACTTTCGTATGCGTACGACGACGCCGGCTGACATTTGGACGGAAAATATATTTCACGGGGTTACTTTGGTCAACGAAAATTAAGCTCGCCCCGACGAACGCGTTGACCTTTCGTCGCGGGCGAATTCTACGGGAAACGAAACTCGCTTCAGATTAAAATTGTATCAGTACGCGCGAGCTGATCGGCAAATTACAGGAGAGAACGCGAATCGTTGGAAATAAATGAATGCAAATCTTGTCCTCGTCGTACGGTTCGCGCTACTCATTCTCACGAGGAAAATTGCGAGACGGCATCCGGCATACTCTCCATCGACGGTAATCATTTTCTCGGTACTTTCACGAAAAGCGCGATGCCGTTTCTGGATGGAAAACAAACACGATCCGCCGCTTCGATACGCGGGAGCGTGATCATATGGATGATCGGTGAGGAACGTTGGAAAAAGATTCAAATCTTTCGTCGAATTTAATACGAATCGTTTAATAGCGCGCGATCTTCCGTCGCGAGTCAATGGAATGTTTTTAATGGAAATTACGATCGATCGTGCGACGATGATTTATGTCGGAAAAAGTATTCCTCGTAGCGTACGGTAAAGTCCCACTGACTCTGACCGAGGTAATTAAGTATACATATATCATTGACAAACACTTGTCATTTATTTTGATCGCAATATAATACGAGTCAAGGGTCAATTTTGAACGTTTATTCAAATAATCGGAGTCCGCCAAATCAAATCGTAGTCACGTCAAATCTGTGCCATTTGTTCATACAACGAGGGACAGTGATCAAATAACAAGCGCCGTCGTCGCAACGTAAAGCTAGAAATGTATTATTATCGTTAAGTTCAACGAATAGCAAAAACCATTGATCGCCAATTACATATAACGAGTAATTCTCAGTCAAACGCGAAATTGAATGCTACCGAATAAATGCGTGCAGAAACGTTTCTTCCCTTCCCAGGTAATATAATTCGCGTCGCGGGAATAAGACTATTTTTACCTGTTTAATTAACTAGTCCCGTGCGTTCGGTGCTCGAGCACCGTAACGCGCGAATATATTATAGTTCCAGAAACAGGCGTCTCGTGCAGTGGAAAATTTGTGTTTATTCTCAGCCGTACGACCGACGCATTTTCTATTCCAGTGGCCGACGGATTGTTATACAGCACGCTTTCTTCCTAATGACCTCGAGCATACGCGTTGCTCCCGTACGCCGAGATATACCTCGGCTACCACAGAACAATTTCACTTTTCTGCATTGTCACGAGCGAGCAGGCACTCCTTCCCATCAAAATCATTTGTCAACGAAAGTTTCGGGATGCGCTATTATCTAAATTTGCCTCCGCGATTGCTCGAGTCGCGTGCTGTACTGCGAATCCCGAGATGCCTTCGTCACCTCGTCGCTCTTCCAAATAAATCCATACGAGTTTCTAAATTCTCGCAAAAATATGACGAAGGTTTAGAATTGCTTTTTTTTACTCATAGCGAGACGCGTGTCGCGTTTACGCGATGGAATAAATATTTGCGTCTTAAGTCGCTGGATTCCGGTAAAGTTGTATAAAAGTCCACGGGTAGGACCGAGTGTATCGCAGAAATCTCGATTCTTTGCGTTCAGAATGTGAAAAATTGCCAGGTGTGTACATATATATATAATTGGAAACTCTGCCGCGGAAAAACAGAGAGAGAAAGAGTAATAATAGAAGCGACACGAGGAATATCAAACAATCAATTTTCGATTCGGCGTATCTTTGGAAAAATATGTTTTGCGATCGGCCAAAAAGGTCGATTGGATTGAAACGAATTTCGCTTTTGATATGATTCGCAGCCGATCGCGTACGAGGAACTCGTTTGACGTATTCGAGAGAGGATGTGCGGACGTTGAGCGCAGAGGAAAACCCAAGCGCGCGTACTTTCTGGAAATTCGTAACTTTTCATCGGCGTGCCAGGAATAGGTAAGACGAAGGAAAACAAACCGTAAAAATGGACGTAAAGAGCGATCCGAAGCAGAGGGAGAAGATCAAGAAGATGTTCAGCTGGAGCGACGGCCTTACAGCGTGAGTGACATATTTTCATTTTACTTTCTTTCGTTGGCGATTGAGTCACCTTAACCCGATTAGTGCAAACCGAGAAACAAAACTAGATCATGCACATCTCCGAATCTCCGGACCCCCAAACTATTTCTAAAGCAAGCAAACACATGTGATTCATTGTGAAATAATTTACAGTAGAATAGAAATTCTATAATTATTTCATGATCCGCGATTCGAGACACACTTGATAGAGTAAAAAAAACTTTGGAGATCCGAAGATCCAGAGATGCGCACGATCTAGATTTAAGCCCAAACCGAGGAAGTTACCTGAGCGCAAAATATCGACGAAAGTTGATGTACGGTAGACTCTCGTATAACGCGGTCAACGGGGAACGCGTTGCACGAATTCGCGTTATAGGAAATCAGGATATACCAGAATTTTTGTCGCGTAGCGCGTGCGGAATAATTATTGCCATGCCAACTTTTATTTCCTGTTTCATCAAACAGGACGATGTTTAAAAATAGGTCGAATATACGCAGGCTGTTGGTTCAAAGAAACATATTATTAATGTATGTAAAACATTTATTTTATTTCATTGAATAAATTTCAACTCTTGTGTATTATTATCCGACCCGTTATAGGAGGCTGCGTTTTAGGAACTCGCGTCATATGGTAGTCTACTGTACGCTACTCAACAAAATTACACATGTTTGAAATCTTGTAACTTCATAGGATAAAAAGTTTTGAAGTATTACGTCCAGGCTCAGTTTTCGTTTACCACGAGCCAAATTTCTGTACGTCTGTACGGCGACATACGAGTGGAAAGGGTTAATCGTCGGCAGCGTTCACTCGCTAAGAAATGACGGTTCAACGTTACGCACTCTATCCCTAACGTCGCGGAATAGCAGAAACGTAATCGCGGTATTACACGCTATACGCGTGTTTTGCGATTGTGTCCAAGCAAGGTTTTGTAACCTATTGCAAGAACGTGATCGGTGCATGGAATTCACGAATTCTCCTTGAATACTTATCGTCGTTTTATGGTAAATGGCATTTCAGCTTCCAAACAACCTTCCAGGAATTAAACAGAATTCCCGGAATACTCAGATTTGCAAATCGCGGCAAATTTCTTATGTCAACGCAAATGTTTCCGTAAATTTCGATAATAAATTTCTGTACAATCGTGGCATTTAATTCGTCCCGTGGGGCCGTCGCTATTTATTTTGACTTGGACTTTTTTTTTACTCCACCGATTCGTTCCTACGATTAACGATTATCACGGTTATCGGGGAAAAAAGTTTTTTTTTTTTTATTTTGCACCTCGCCGCGAGGACAGGTTTCAACGTCGGCGTGAAACGACGTTCGTCTTGACGCCCGTGACAACAAATTAATGGAGGCTCCGACAAAAAATCCTTACCTACGTAATATTTGTTAACGCAAATGCGCTTTCCGCGATAAATACCAAAAGAACGTATATTAAATTTATCCTCGAACGACGCAGAATCGCGAAGATGAAAGGTTCGATCTGGAGTATTTATCCGCGAAATTATGTGCAAATCAAATTTTGCAACGTGCATAACTATGCATATTTTGCAATGTACATACATAGTTACGTTCGTAGGCGCGCACGAGTCGTTTTCGTCCAACCTGTCCCGCGAGTTCGCGAGCGCGCGATAAAGTGACCGACCGGGGCCCAAGAAACTAGTGCAGCGAACGTTCGAGGCTCTCGGTCGCTGAGCATCGATCGATATTGACCGATCGATCGAAGAGTCGAACCTCATCGGGGAGCTGGATCGATAAACGAAGATTTCCATAGATCCCGTGAACGATCTATCGGGAAGAGAGTTCCGACTCATCTCGGGAGATGGCACCACGCTCGTTATACCAGTCGCGCGACGAGCTCGAACGAATTAGCATACTCGCGCGTCGAATCAACATTGCCGGATAATTGCTTTAGAATAGTATAGATGGTACGCCAGTATGGGAATGCAGCACCCGAAGATTTTCAATCGACCTGAAACACGTTTAATGGAAAATTATGAAATAGCAGGAATCCAATCACGGATAACGTTTTCGCAACTATAGGTAATGTCGAATTTCAAGAAACGCCTGATTCGAGCGATTGGATTTAAATGTAGCGAGGATAAATCATGGTAAAAGAGAGATCCGTGTTTTAGTACTTTGACGAATCGGTAACAAGGAGTACCAATTTAACGCACAAGAGTTGTCGGTTAGATATTGATTCACCAGTTTCTATAATATAACGAGGAATTATTTATCATTCGCCGGATAATTATGTACGCTCGATTCTGGCGGAGGTTGCACGGTAAAGTAGTAATTCTTTTATTATCAGACATTTTAAAGACACTCGAAGTAGTCTTGTTCCCTCCCAACCGTAGCGATCGATCGAGGAATTTACGAATAACGATTGTAACGAATAGTAGATGCAGAGGGTAAAGACACGAGTTTTTGGAAGACGATGCAAATATTTATAGCTCTGCCCGCGAATCGATTAACGCTAATGACCGTTGAATCTTAACCCAAGACGGACAATTCGAGGATAGTTGAAGCATTAAATTCATCTAATCCTATAGTACAGTTTTGGGAGCCTACGTCTCGATAATTTTGGCTCGCTTAAACTGGAAAAATAGAATTTGAGAAACACCGAACGCGGAATATCCTGGAAAGCGATTTTTTACGCCTCGATAAAAAAGACATTGAACTACGACTATATTTACGTGAATCTTCGTTCCTCTTGAATAATTCAATATAATCTACCGTGCGCGATCTCGTAGATTACGAAAAAACTCTTCGATCGAGTAAAACTGTTCAAAAGTTGTGTAACGTCGCGATGATAATTAAAAATGCGGTATGAGGAGCGCGTATAAATCAAGCTTCAGTGGTATTAAACGTGTTCGATACGCATACGAATGGTACCGTAAAAAAATGCGGAAAATTGTTAATTTCAAATTAGCGTGATTGTAACGATCGGGAAAATGAGCTGTTAATCTTAGAAAACTAATCTGGAAATACGCGCATACGCTTGATTCAATTATGTTTTTTTTTTGTTCATTACTCGCAACTTACCATTTTTATTGCCACGAGACGAAGACAGCGTCACTCATTCCAGTTTTCCAAGACATCTCCGCTCGAAGGTTGTTCGCGATCGGTGTGCGTGTCAGCTACGGCCGAGGGTCGTGCGACTCATTTTTGTTGTTTTTTTTTTTACTCTTTTGTTTGATAGTCGGTGATAACTGGTCAGGGATAACTGGTGCTTTCGGAATATTGCCCCGCCTTTCGAGTTTAGAATGTTGCGTTGTATGTAAACTACTCCCGTATAAGTCTCGTCGGGGATTCATTTCGAGAGATCCGTCAACAGGATACTTTGACACGATAATTCATCTTCGTAACGAACTCCGGCAACTATACGTCTTTTTTTTTTTTGCATATTCATTAATCCATTAAATCCTGAATCTCGTAACATCGATTCAACTTCGAATTAATCTTGAAAGACCGTGTCGAGGGAGAACGACGGTTATTACCGTGACTCAAAAATACGTCTCCATACCTGACAATATGTTAAAAATTTCAACATTCTCCCCGGAAGAAAAAAGCAACATGGAAAATTCAGTTCATATTTTCCGATACAGCGATACACCGTCGGAATTGAATATGAAATAATACAAAGTTTCTCGTTCCGCGTTCCGACGCTTCTCGAACGGGACCTTTAAACGAACGCATTTTGACAATAACCCGGGGAAAATTGTATCCCCGGTGAATTTCCAGTAAGGACTCGAGTCTCCTCGTGAGGTACATAAGTAGTACAAGGCTAGGTGGCGGAAAGACATCGAAAGGGAAAACAAAACCCCTGTCGCCGGCGGACCTGTTGGCGCGTATCGATACGAGTAGAGGTGTGCGCGCCATGTGCGCGTATGTACGCGTACATAGAGCACAGTGTATGTAACGACGTTTCGACGAAGCCGGGGTCCAACGTTTGAACGCTCTTCCTGGGATTTACGTAACCCACCAGCAGCCGGACTGACCGCTTTCACGTCTATGCGCCATATCTTCGGCCGCGTTTAGCGACCCGGTTCGATAGTATTTACCGCGACAATCTCGCTTGCCCCTTGTCCTTCTTCTCCGGGCATTCGCGTTGCTGCTTTCAGGGTTAAATAAGGTCGGGATCGCTGTTTATTCCGACGAATTTCCACCCTTCCCGATCCTCCTCTCCGTCCATACCCGATTCTTCATGGACGGCTCGTCAGGTTCGTTTCCTCTTCCTTCTTTCTTTTTCTTAGATATCGTCGTTTCCGATAACGAGAACTTTCATAGGGTGAACGTACCAACGAACGAACCGCCGTACGTCGAGCGAAGCGCGCCAGCGTCCACGAGCGAACGTATCGCGCATTATTTAGCCCGAATCGTGTACGTGGCACGAGGAATATCTTGTTATTTTCATTCCATTCGACGAAATTGCATTTAACGTCCCTCTTACCCAATCGATAGCGCGGTAGTTACATTTTATGGTCGGTGACCGAGTTACGCTTTTATTTATTAGCTGATGAAACCGTCGTTACCTCGTTCACACTGATCGATTCGCATTGCCACAGGTGTGAAACGCGTAGAGTAGAATGGAACACGGGAAACAGATGGGACAAAGATTCTTTGATTTGAAGATTGAAATTAATTACAGTGTGAAATCTTTGTCCATCGCTCGCGCGTTTATTGTTCTAAATCCTTGCCAGGAGTAACGAGTTTACGCTCTCCCGCGAGTATCGTTTTCACGTTCGTCGTTCGTATTGTTTTTCTTTTTTTACCGTTGCTCCCTTCGGTGAGGATGGATCGAGGTTCCGTCGCTGTTGTATTCGGATTCCACGTAACGCGAGAGGCGATACGGGGGTATTTCGTAAGGCGTCATTATCGGCTCGCGCGTTTTAAAGCGCAGCGGAATTTAAGTACCTTTGGCTCGTAGGGGAAATCCGTGTAACCGATACACGCTCGATTATTAGTTAGTTCGCCGCGGAGTGGCGAAAATGTAATTTATTCCTCGTTTAAAGGCCGACATTCCGCGAGTCGCTTTATCCGTGAAATATCCCGGGACGCGGAAAGAAACGTGGACGCGGGATAGAGGCGTTACGAGCGTCGGTTAAAAAGGATCGGCGTTACATTATCTAAATCGACAAGTAATACGGGAGATTAGTCTTTGTTAAGTACGACGGGTAAACTCGATCGTGCGTCAACTTTTTGCCGACCTCTCACGCTTATCGAATCGTTCCGTTCGCTGCTTTCAATCGAGCCACTTCCGGTTTAGGGTTTTTGAGGCAAATTCGATTTTCTCTCTTTCGTCGCTCCCCCTACCCCGCGCTCGGATTCTCGCGTACCTGTGTGCTCAGGTGACGACTATACGTAGGAAGGGAGGCGTTCGGAGAGTGCACGCGCACCGGTCGGGACTTTCGCTTTTACCCGAAGAAGACCACGAAGGTGCCTGACACCGACTACGCGCGAGACCTTGCTGGGACCTTCTCCCTTCCACCTGACTCGAATTAACCTGCTAACCATAGCCAGCGGATTTCGTCCACGTTAGACACGGTGCACGCATACCGAGTAAAAGTCAGGCGACTCGTTCCCCTAGCGATCGGAACGCGTCGCGACGCGGACGGCTTAATGGAATCTTCGAGGTAAAGTCGTAAAAGAGAGATAATGCGCGAGGAATTTTTGAAGGAACCGCCCAGATTACTTCCACGTTATAGCGAGTGGGAACAAAAAAAAATAGTAAGACACTTCTCTTCTATTTTGGTAAATCTGGGAGTTTATCGAGGTCTGTTTTGAGCGTCTCAATCTGTATAAGGAAATATTCGAGTCGCTCCGTACTTTCGGGGAAACCGAGCGGAAAGGTATTAAAAATAGAAAACTGACCGAACCGTATCGAGATATTGATATATTAAATATAGATAACGAAGACTATGGATCGCGGACACTCCAGGGCTAGTTTTTTTTATGAAGCGAAGCCTGGAAGTGTCGGTAATGTGATCGAAGAACGAAATGAGTAATTATTACGGTAATAATAGATTTGATTTCCGAGGACAGTTTTATCTGTTGTTCGAAGGCATCCGCGATTCGTATTTGCAATTAAATTTCGTTTAAGGATATTTATTTTAGGTGCGTATCCAATTTGTTTGGAATTCCTATCGGTAACGGAATACAAGTTCTGCGTAGAACGTTGGAACTTTCGCTCCTGACGGCGCCTGACACTTTCAGACGAATCTTGCCTCTTCTCTCTTTGCAAATAAATCAACGACACCGCCGCCAGTTTTTGCGACGACCCGTCAATATTTCTTTCTTTTTTTTTTTTTCTTTATACGTCAGGCTGCTCTTAACGCGATTAATTTTACGGGACGCTCGGTCAATTCAAATTAACTACGCGAAGGTCGGACTTGCGTAAGATGTCAAATTGACGAATTATCGACGCGAGGTATATTATAATTTCGTCAATGAACGGACGCGCTTTCGTCGCAACTTGAACGAGCAACGTTCGCGTGCGACGCGTTCAGTGATCAAAGAGTTTTTCGCGAATAAAAGAGTATCGTCCCGTGGTAAAGATGAAACTCGAGAGATATCGATATAATGCGCGAGCGTCTCGTAGCGAGGACATCTACTCTCGAACGAACGCTGGTAAAAGTTTACGATTTTTACGCTCCGTTTGTCGAAAGAAATAAACTTTCTGGTTTGGTGACGGTTCGATAAAACGGCGCAACGATTTTATTTGCACTTTCTTAATCGACAAGCTCGACGCGGATGATACAATTCGAGTGTTACGATTGGGAAAGAGATCGGCGGTCAAAAAAGGAACGGTGACGGGACGAGTGGAAACTGCGGGGGGAAAAGACCAATCGACAAAATGATTCTCGTCTGGATATTCCCTTCGCGTTGTTTCCCAAAAATACTCTGTGCGATGTTAAAATGTACAGAACAATTCGAGTGGAATCAAAATTTGGTATAGGAATAAAACTTGAGTAGAATCAAAAGTTGGAATTACCTCGACGGGAAATATAAAAAAGCGAAGGGAAAACATTGTTGCCACGATACGGTTATTTATGCTAGATTATCTCGATGATGAATCTAGAGCACGTTTTTCGTGACACGCGTACGCACGACACCGTGCCCAAACGCAGTTTTCTCGCGGTACTCTTTTAATCCGCGATCGTTACGCTTCGGATCCGATTAATTCTTATGCACACCAGAGTGCAGAATTGATTTTTAAATCAATTTTCCTTTATTCCTAACCCGACACACATCAAATCTGTGGCTAAAAAAACACTCTTATTTTCACGCTCCAATTATTGCCACGGTGATAGTTACCGAGCCTCTCAACACTTTGTAGAACGATTTCCATCGTAATTAATAGCGGGATGAATTGGTATTAAAAGTGAAAGAACATAGCAGAGTTAAACGGGTAAGGTGTCTGCGATTAAGGCGAATATAATGCGAATGTTAGGCGAAAGTATGATTGTACCTTAACCAAGAAACGCGGATAAATACAGCGTAACGCGATTTTAAGCGACGTTAGTTAAGCGGCATCGATTAAACGAAAATTAATAAAAAAGGAATAATAGGAACGCGAGGTGACCTCGTGCAATGGAAAAAAAATCGCGCTCTGTTCTTACGTGAAATAGTACGAACCGAGAAATGAGGAGTCTCAATTGTAAAATAGAACGTTCGCCAAATAGACCGCTTAACATTTATCCGTCGCGATAAAACGCGCACCAACCTCTACGCACCGTGCCACGATTTACATAGAAGTTGGACAGAAAATTATGCCGTTTAGTCTCTTTCAAAATCTCAATGGAGCGAAGCCAGCAGCACCATTTTTCGGGAGCGAGCACACTGAATACTAATGAATTTTGCGAACAAAAAGGTACCCGCGGTACGCGCGACTCGAATGCCAAAATAATTCTGGGGCATCGTTTTCTGAGTATTATCGTTATTGCGCGGTCAGGTTACACCTGCCGTAGGTGTTTGGCAATTGATCGACGGGAGGAATAATCGATACTATCAAACTCGCGAAGATCATGCTACTCTAGAACAGTCGAAACAATGGCGCTGACGGAACGATCGGTTGATCGCAACAGACGCGTCGCGACGACCGAGCTTCGTGGTAAACGAACGTCCGCGTGACTCGTTGAACCTGTCTCTAAAAGCGTACCTGTCCTTCCTCGTATTTCAAGGCCTCGCGCGTGTGTGTGTGTCTCGTAGCTTATCCTTTTTTCTTTACTTACTTTACTTATTCTCCGTCTTATGAAAAATTTGATACTTCGGGTTCCGCGATAAGGCAAAACGACGGGACCAACAAGACGGCCTTGGCGCGACTCGTCGTTCCACGTTACTTTTTAATTTCATCTTGCGCGTCCACCGTAATTAGCGGACGCAAGGGCGACCCGTTGTTCACGGGTGGACGAATTTCCCCTCGCCCCAACCGGAAACGACGCTTTCGCGTCAAGTTTTGAGAAGGTACCGTTCGAGAAATAATAACTCCCCTTAGTTTGCATACGGGTGAACGCTCAGTTGGTAGAAAGTTACATCTCGTTTCTTTTTCGCTGCTTTACCTCGCATGCAGCGAGGTAAGTATTTCTTCACGTCCATCCGCGCTCGTGTTTTGCACGAGCGTCACGTACCATTTGAAAGGAGCAATGCATATACTTGATAAAAAAAAAAAAAATGACGATGACCGCGACGGTTCGATAAGTCCTATCGTAAGAGCGTCTTCAAACTTTGGCAGGATACGTTTAAGATTGTAGGGGGTATCCTCGATAATTATCGTGAGGTTTCGCAAGGGACATCGTTCGCACGCGATTCGCGCACCGCGGGACGGTCGCGGCGACATGGAAGCTGGACACGTGGAAACCTCATTCCCGGAGTGTCGATAATCGAAATCAACACGCGCGGCAATTTTCGAAAGAAAAAGGATGCATAATTTCCGGTTATTTAATCGGAGTCGCATTACGTCAGTGACCGTACCGTGTCCAGGTTGCGCAATGCTGGGGAAAGTGCAGACCGTCTTGACCACTGTTATGGTTGCAACTAGTTGACCTGAAATGAAAACGTTTGTCAATCGCCTGAAAAACCCTGCGCCTATGACGATTGATAATTAAAGAATTACAGCGAGTCTCCCCGACTAGCACGATTAATGCGCTCCAAGTCCCCGCGAAAGTTGAAAAACCGCGTAAGTCGAATGTGTACTGTATGTGCACATGATTATGAAAGTGGTCTGACAATGAGTCAAGAGATTAAAAAAGAAAATGTGTTTATCAGTTATTTTACGCGCAATTCATTAAAATCAAGTAACGTGACAAAAAGAAATAGAAATAAAAACTGACAGACCATTTTCATAATCATGGGCACATGTATACATATTAGTACATATTTCCTTGTTTGCAACAAGTTATTTATAATCTCTGCACACAACAGTCCACAAGATACAACTTTTATTTTCCGCGCATGTACCGACAAAGATCCCGTTCATGCAATCAAAACACGGATTTCACAAATCGGAATTGGTTTTCTGATTCGGTTCTAAGAATCCGCATAAATCCAGGACTCACCGTACCACATCCTCCACCCCTCCGCCCTGCTTCGTTTGCAACTGTTGGCAAAAACGGCAAATGATTAGAATGACATCGATGGGTCTTAAATTACGTAGCGTTGTCGCACGTTGATACCGAAGAGAGAAAAGTGTTCAGCGAGAAAAATTCAGAGCTGACCTCAACCTCGACGTACGTCGACCAAAAAAAAAATTCATTGGGAATTTGGACCAATCGCGAGTCGGCACCTCGAAACGCGCATACACGCGGCGAAGCTTACGTCAAACTCAATTGCAGCGAGCGAAGAGTGACAGAATAATTTACTGGTATTCCTCCAGCGATAAACGATTATTACCATTTTTTGTTTGGACCCAACTTTTTCCGTTGACGGTAGATCGATTAAGAGCCGTCGCGAATCGTCTTAAACTATTCTAATGAGAATTCATATCCTCTCCGCGCAGGAGCACGATAACTCCCGGTGACAAAGGTCGCCGAGGAATTGTTGTCGCGTCGAGAGAAGAACTCCAACGCCCGACGTCTCGTAGAAACGTGACGCGTGCCGTTTCCTTGAACCATCTGAACCACGGCAAAAAGACGAGAGATCAAAAACAAGGAAGGTTTCCCCGTGAGTAGGCGCGTGGCAACTCAAAAGTGTAACGTGTTTCGCGAAAACTTATCGAGAAATGTCGAAATAAAACTTAATAACATTTTAACGACGCGCTAGACTCCTCCGTCGAGTCTCACGATTCCTCTTTCTCGTTTTTGTAACGGACAATCGGTAGACCTCGGATGTTTATGCAAAATCATCGCTTTTTATATCGGTTTTGTTACTATTTCTGTAAGATGAATACGAATGCGTGTCGTTTAAGTCGGACAGACGACACGTATGAATAACAGAAAATATATATAGGTATATTTTTTTTAAACCCTACGATCGTAAGTCAAACTTCTCTTCGAGTCCCACGTTGTATTTAAAAAATAATGATCGATTATTATTTAATTGGTTACAATTCGACAAGTTGAATTTCACTGAACTTACAGACGCGAGAGACAACCAATTTTTCAATTCAGAAATCGAACGTTAATAAAATAGGCCTCGGAAGTTTAGAAATCACTCACACGCGTAACGCATCTGCGAATGTAGCGCAGCTATTGAACTCCCGTCGCAAAAGTTTTTGAGGACGGTTCTTTTTTTCTTCTTTACGTTCGTTCCGCGACGGTGGCCAATGCTTTCTTTCCAAATCTCGAACCAAAGGAATTTACGGACAATTCCACATAAATGGCTGTTGATAAATAGTACGCGTGACGTAAGGCCGAGCGTACTTTGTACGTCCGCGTGCATGGAAGTACAACGTCATGCCCCTTTTGCCGTATTCCGAATTCCTCGAGGCGTGTACGCGCGCTTGCGTAGTTCACCATGGAGGTGTGTTTACCGTTTTTGCATATGTCAATGGGAATATACGGAGATATTTCGAATTTCCTGGCCATCGCAAAGCCATCAGCTTTTTACTCGCTTAGGCAAAAATATTCTCGGCTAAAATGTGCCACCTCGTAAATATTCAAGAAACAATTATATTTTATGGCAGAGACAAATATTCTCGGTGACCAGAACCGATGGTTTGAAAGATTTATCCTGCGGCTACGTTCGAGGCGTTTCGCGAATTAGCGGGCAATAGACGATTTTGCGATCGACGAGATGCTGTATATCGTTCCAGTATACGTATCGCTCGATATTTTATCATTTGCGTTTAAATCTCGCGCAATGCGCGTTCTTTATTACGCAAAACGAGTCTTTACATTACAGAAATTCGTCGTATGCGGTTGCATATTAAGCGATTATATGCACAGGCATTATCAACGCCGTCGAATGAAATTTATGATTCTATGTATACTCATCGGAGACGTACGATTAAAGCGATTATTCTCAAACGAGTTTTAATTACGAGCGGGTTAATTACCTATCTTGCTTAAGGGGTCGCGATGCATGATCTCGTCGCGGAGACGTTACCATTATAATCATCGGTGTCGTTGCGACGTCTCCTCATTTACAAAGCGGCCGATATCTCCGTGCCTCGGCAAGTTTCTAAATGACGCCACGCGACACGGTGTTTTGCATGAAAAATTACTCTCAATCTGTTCCCTTCCCGAGTAATAAAGTTGCGGCTCAAGGTCGGTAATCGATCTGCGAACGAAGTATTACTTTTCACGCCCTCGTGGGCGCATGACGCGTACGACACGACTTTCCGATATATTCGAAAATTAATCGAATGTCTCGCAATATTCATCGAATTTTATATTCATCGAGGATCTTTCAATCCCTTTCTTAGCCGTTAAATCCATCCACGGAATTACAAGAAATAACGTGCTTTAAATTAATAAATTTGGTATGTTGCTAAATGGTAACACTATCCATTTAGGGGTTAATTAAAAGTGGAATTCTTCCTTTTTCTTTGTAGAAGAGTTTGGTGGCGGACACTTCTCTATTTCCTAGAACCATTTTTATAAAGGAAAAATAAATATGTCACAATTCTGCAACCGTACGCATTTAATACGTCTTGTGCAATAAAAATGACATCGAATGTATCTTCGATATGTAGAAATATTTCATATTGAAGCAAGACTATAATTTTATAGAAACAGATTTTGTTGATGTAGGAATAAGTATTAAACAATGATTAAATACCCGAATCTTTACATAACATTAGAAAGATGAACTAAAGTGTTAATTATAGTTTCAGATCCGCGAGACTACTGGAAGTCTAAGGCAGATAATTCCACTTTTATCACCGCGAAAATAAAGAGCGCGCAAAATTTCAATATCGTAACGTCGCTTTTGACACGCAAATTGCGGCATTCCGTGTATTCGTTGGGCATTTTCAAAGCGTCGATCGCGTGTTAAAACGCGGAGCTACGCAATTGTCATTGAGATCTCTATTGATCCTTCGAACACCAGGGGATAAAGTAATTACATACGTACTCGCCGGACGGACTATCCTTCTGCAGAGGATTATAATGTCTATCGGCGGCACCGTGGCACATACGTTGTACGAATAAGATTCGTGCGAGTGAATCCGTGCTGACATTGGCGATATTGTCCGACGTTTTATTATCGACGATGACAATAGAATAGTAACGCATTCTCCTAACTCGAGTGTACCGGAAACGATCGGTACTTCGCGCGATGCGGCTAACGAAGACGGTGACACTTGGCGCGTACCGTGTTTACTCGCGCTGCTATTCAATGTTTATCGAGAACTTGCTGGAAAATTGAGAGAGCTCAACCATCTTCGTCTGGAAATCCGACGGAAAGACGAAAAGAGGCAAGGAAATACATCGGGACGGTCTAAAAAATCATATTCTCTTCGAAAATACTGGAATGAAAAATTGCCATTTTTGAGATTCCATATCTCGTGATTGGCCAGACCATTGATCAAATCGTACTCAAATTATTCATCTCGGCGCGGCCTTTTTTGACGGCTATTACACTTTTTTTTAATTAATTGTTTAATACAGTTTGACCACCTCGAAAACCCCTGTTCGTTCTTTCCGGGAAAGATACAAGGTCCAGTCTCGCGTACTTGTACTTGGCCCGAGACAAGACCTTGGCTCTTGATTAAGCTCGGATTGAAAAAAAAATCTTAACCTTGTCATACGCGCTGTATTGAAAAAGTTCCTGGACCGATACTGTAAAACGGAACATATGACACTGTCTATGTTCCGTCAACGGTATTATGTAGCGGAAACCTTTCTGAATATATCATAAAAATTTCAAAGCGTTATCTCTATTCAGCAGCGAACAGTGGCAGTATTCGTGAACAGTGGTTTGACTCGCTTGTCACCGTGGACGCGAAATTCTGCGTGATAATTAAAAAAATATATTTTTTTAGAAAACTGGATACGAATCAGCCATTTCGATGAGATCCTGAGATGCAAGTACACGCTGTTCAAGAAGCAAAAAATCGACGCTTCACACTTACCGAGGAACGAAAAAAGATACAAGGTCTAGTCTCGCGTACTTGTACTTGGCCCGAGATAAGACCTTGTCTCTTGATAAGCTGCAGCTCAGAATCTCATGGAAATGACCGATTCTGATCGGGATTTTTAAAAAAATATCGTCACAGGGGATGAGGCATACTGTTTTCAATATAATCCTTCAAGGAATATTTTTCTTTAAATATCACACAATCTTTTTTAAATATCGCATTTCCCTTTAGTTATTTTCTAAATAAAATGATATGCTGTTTCTCTTTCAGTTTGTACTTTCTATAATAAATAAATATCCTGAAAACTTTCGTCACAATAGTAGACCCACACCGTCCTAAAACTATGACGATTATTTCACTCGGGAATTTGTTCTCGAACTTTTAATAAAACCCTTTGTTTCTCGAATCGAGATTTGCGCGACTTAAACCACTACTACTTCAACCCCCTCGTACGATAAGCGGTTAAACAATTATTGCAGAATTTATCCTGCAATTTGTCTCGAAAGGGTTAAATGTGGGTAACGCGGGGTGGTTGGGGACGTTCGGTCGGAGGCGTCGCGGAAGCGCCGAATCGGAGGGGCGAGCAATTCCGTGTGCAAGAGCACACGAGAACGAAAAAGCCCCCCAGAGGGGCGGCGCGGCGCGGGCCAACAGGTGGAGGGAAGGTAGCTCGTGACAGAAGAAGGAAAGAAAGGCGCTCGTTCGAACGAGGACAGTCGCGACGGCTGATTCGGAGGGAAAGAGAAAGGAAGAGACTCGACTGGACTCGCCGCGAATCGACTCGGCTCGACTCGATTCGAGAGGTTCATTCCTACTCGCTCCTGGCCGCTTCAGTCTCGCGTCAGGACTCGAAAGTCGCGGAGGACAAGATACGTTCTCGCGAGTAAGGGAGTCAGGCTTCTCTCGTTGAGCGTTCTCGCGTGCCAAATCCTTCTCGAACTAATTCGGCAAGAATATCACCAATTCGCTACGTTAAACTCGGTGCTCTGTGTTACGCGAGCCGATCTTTGTGTGTGCTGTGACTTATCCGATTTATACGACCCCCGGCACCCCCCTTCCCCCCTCCTACCCTCTCACAACCCTTCCCGAATCGCGTTAATTCGTTCTCTCGATATCCATCGTTTGTCGGCCGCGTTACGTGTAATAATC
The DNA here is from genome assembly GCA_933228935.1 of Pemphredon lugubris. Taxonomy (NCBI): domain Eukaryota; kingdom Metazoa; phylum Arthropoda; class Insecta; order Hymenoptera; family Crabronidae; genus Pemphredon; species Pemphredon lugubris. The sequence goes on along the minus strand of OW121817.1, from coordinate 50,962,563 downwards.
CGTGCGTAGACGCGTGGGTATAAAGAAAATTTGCAAGACCGATGGTGCCGGTCAGCTGCGAGCCATCAATGACGTCCATAGCTGGTCGGGATTACACTTAAAATATCTGCCGAGGCTGAGATTCGAGAGAAGAAACGGGCTGCGACGAGTCAAATCGACGAGGAAGATTCGACTCGCTTTCGAGTTTGCTGCTGAAGGTATGCGAGAAATCGATTTCGTCGGCAGAGTCCTGTGTCGGGGAGATCGGTACAAAAACGATTCGGTCGTTACGTTACGCGTTTCCTTCGCAATTATGATTTCGCGTCCGAAGGTAGGAGCGCATTTTGTCTCGTTTAGATTTAAACGACGCGACGCCGTTGCCGGTTTCTTGGTTCGACGACGCGTGTTTACAGAACGGGAGACACCGTCGATCGGTTTTGAAAACGATCGGAACGGTGTGACGGAGATCGTTTGATTTGCCTAGCCGACATTCGAGAGTGATTCGACGCCTTCTATCGTGAGCGATATCGAAAGTTTACGCAACTTTATTGCGCTCGGAGTAATGTTGAAACTGTTGGACGAAAAAAAAGGAACAAGTTCGGATCGGGTAAGGCGACCATTAACAGAACGCACATTGGCCCCTGACTTCCGTTGAAAAGTGAGAAACCGGCGATGTTACCAAAGCCGGATTCGCCGGAGGAAATTCGAAAGCGACGATGGCAAAATCGCGATCACGATCGGTCGTGAAACTTACTCCCGGCGATTGTTATCCGTCGATGCCGAAAAATCGAAACGCCCGATAGCGCGCTCGATTTCGTGCGTGCGCGTCAGTTGCTTTCGGTCGATCAGCCGATCGTCGAAGACCTTTAACGGGATGATTACGTGATCATAAGCCCGACCCCGTACGTTTAAATTTATGGAAGCCATATCGAAAGATAAATTAAGTTTGTAACAATTACGTTATGACGCGTAGGTGTATACGCGTACGCGGCAGGGTATCCCGATCAAGGGGTTGCACATTTATCTATGGATCTTTAGAGTGGATCTTTAGAGTATTTGCCAAAATCGAAGAGATCGATCTTACCCGCGATCGTGACTCGCTAAAAACGATAGAAATAATTACGTGAAAATAAAAAGCCAGTGTCGTTAATTTTTTAAACTAACGATCGAATGAAATATTTAAAACGCTGGAGTTAAATGGATCACTGCGTAAATTCCGTGTCACGATTAAACTCACTGCTCTAGAAAACTTTTAGAGCAGGAAATATTATAAATAATTGAAGATTACGCGCAAGAATGCTTCTGCGATTTCGACTAGACAGGCGTACGCGACCGGAATCGCTTTGAGAAATCGTTCTTAGGAGCAACGAGGAGTAGCAATTAAAAAAGATCGCGCGATCTTCGAATTAAGAGCGACGAATTTATGCAGAGTCACGATGAGTCATTATTAGGTACTCGCTTCTACGAGGAAAATAGAAAGTGACCACGGAGTTGCAGCATTTTGACAATTGTGGAATGCACGCGCGCAGTGAAATCGAACGAGGAACGTCAAACGCTCGCAGGCCGTTCCACGTATCCTACGTATCTGCGTATCTTTTTCGATCGATTCCTCTCGCGATTCGCGTGTATACGTCTTTGAAGCGATGGAAACGGTTTGAGAGGTTGGGACTAGATACGGGTGTCGCGCGGTGTGACGAGAACTTTACCGGTAAACGCCAGCGGATTGCGAAATTGTATTTCTGAAGGTGCAAATTATAATTCGCATCTCGAAATCGACGGGATGGTCAGAAAATTCTTGGAAAATCCCACCTTCGATGCGATTCAATCGAACTTTTGGTATTTCTAAATCAAGAGCGATTAAAAATGCAATTTTAAAGAGATTATTCTTTTCCGCTAATTTTGCTGATAACATTTTTCTTTGCATTAAATTAGCACCCGGTGCAAATAGAAATGGTAGTATAATAGTGTACCACCGATCGAGAGAATTATCTCGATGTATCGCGGAAAGCGGGGCCGCTTTGTTTTCGGCGTCGATCAGATAAGATCTGGGAATTATTAATTACCCTTTCTCGGCGCACGAACTCGGGCACGTATCGCCGAAAGAATTTCCCAATGAAATCGCACGACGACGAACGACCGCGATGTGAAAGACCGAGAGAAATACGGTATAGTACTTTCTAACGGGCACAAAGGAAAATGCAAGCGATTATGCTCTCGCGGATAAAGTGTTGTCGCCCGTCATCCCGCGAGATTCTCCTAGACGAGAGACAAACGGTTGCTTTTCACTTTGAAATTTCGAAATTCCAATTAACGACTATCTGCCGTCTATCCCGCTCGTCGTCAATATCCTTGAGACCGATCGATTATCTAGCTAAATCAAAAATTAATTTGGTAATGCGCATTTTCGCGGGAAATCGAGCGCATTCGAGTCGAATCGAGTCGAAATACGTGCCGCGAGAATGTCGTTGCACTCGAGATAAATAGAGATAGATCTCGGAGGAAAATTATCCTCGGACGACGTAACGATTAGCCACGATCCATAACGGCTGTAGAAAGTAAAACGCAGCCACCAGTCAACGCAACGAGTACGCACGATAGTAAAAGTCAATGACAGTGCTGAAAAATCTCGATAGACGATTGCATTATTTTTCAGGCCACGTACGGCCACCGCGCAATTTTATTCTCTCGTAAATCACGTACCCCGTGGGACGATACGCGAGAGTTAAAACAAACTGCAGGAATCTCGAGGTATCGATGATTTAGCGGGAATTACAAACGAGTCGCCCCGCACGACGCGCCGCGCCGCTAACGTCGTAAACAATCAACGAGGGCAAGGTGTTTCTCGTAGCGTTGGCCGAAAAAATAATACGATTCCGCCTACCGACGATCCCGATTGCTCATACTCGCGAGAAATCCGACAAACTCGTAATTGGAGCACGATATATAATGAAACTGACTGGCGGTATAAAATTATGCAACGCTTTAACGAGCAACGCTGCGGTGCGAGTAACGATCGACCGCTCGTACCATTCTCTCGCACTTTCTCGCGAAAAACTAATTGCCCAATCATTTCGGTTGCGCGTCGACCCTGGTAATTTTCCGCAAAATATTATCGCACCGCGAGATCTACCTACGCGTCGTGCTCCCTCGTTCGAGGGGGGTTAATTGGGTAGATGCGACGGACGGCGGAAAAGAAAAGCCGACGTTGATGCGACGTCAGAGCGAAGCACAACGTTCGCGGATCGACAGTGACAGTGTCTTCGCGTTGGGACACGCGAACTTGACCGTATTCGCGACAACGGACACGTGGAATTTGCCTCGTCCGTGAGTCACCGTTTCGTGGCTCGATCTAATGATTTATGGACTTAATCGAATCATCGGGGACAATCGTCGCGTAATGGAATGAAAATTCTGATCGCGATCGATCGTCGAGCAATCGAGCGAGGAGATTTCTTTTTCCTATCGTCGCATCGATCGGGAGAATCGTGGCGAGGGAGAGTTGACATGAACTTTTTCCATTTCGAGTACAATTATCGGACAATTTCTCTGATTTTGCCAAATTTGTAATTTAACTTTTGTAGTTCTAAGAAAACTTACGATTTATCTTTAGTAAAATTGTGAAAAACCACGGTATACCGCTTCGTGCATGATTGCTTTTTTTGTACAACAGGAAGCATTAAGCGTTGGAATTTTGAAAAGCATCGGGATGTTTCCGTTCCTCGTTTTCCTAGCTATTTTGGTATCGATGATACTCGAACGCGCGTAGACACACACACATTTACTTGCACGCGTGCGTGCGATTGCAAAGTCTCGGTAGCTTCTGCGAATTTTAACGATGCATTGCTAATTGGCAGCCATTACCGGTGGGTTGCATTTAAATATAATACGTTTAATATCACGGCGAAGCTACGTGCGAGAAGCTTCGAATAACAAAAGAGCTTCGTATAATAATATAGGGTGCTAGATTTTCTTGATTGGCGTAAGTTTTTCACCGGAACGCGTTCTTTTCACGACGAGGAATTTTATCAACCCTTTACTCTCGATTCGAATCGTGAAAATTTCCTTAACACCGTACGCGTACCAAGTGCCATTCAAAAAATAACTCCCGTTCGCTTTCAGAGCTCTATGCAATTTCTGTTATAGCATTATTTGTTTTTAAACAACACAGTTGGAAACCGTTCGATGCTATCATACTCGTACCAACAGCGAAATTAATGTCCCTTGAACGACTCGCCATTGCCAGTTCAACCAATTTCGTTCTTCTGAGTACTTCGTTTGATCACCATTATTATCGATCCTGTGACGTTCCATTTTTACTAAACGGAATATTTAGAAAACTGCAACTATTTAACCCTATTATAGTGCCGAGTAACGATATACAATCGTTGCCCGTGCGATGGCGCCTTGCTATTCGCATCGCGAGAGATCTCTGTTTCAAAATAAATAGGAATTTTGTGGAGATAAATGGCTTGCGGTAAGCGAAAGTAGAAGCTTCGCGCTTTAAAATGAGCCAGACGAAATGCTCGAAAACTTTTTATCACTTAAAGTTTCAAGAATTCAAAGATCTTCAATCTCGTCGAATAGCGTACGTCAACTTTGCTTACATTATTTTTCGATAAAGTACAAGTTTTTTAGTCGGCACTGAAAGGGTTGAAATCCAATATTCAGAATCAAGCCTCGTTTAACGCGAACAATCAGATTCTACCGCTAATAATCATTTTGCCCGCGTGGTAAACGCTTACCTAATTGAAAGGTCCCTCCGCAAAAGAGCAACGACACGGCATCATTTCTACCTCTCGACATTTCGAAATACGCGTGAAACCTATTTACAAAAAAAAAACCCCCCGGTGAAATCATGTTGAAAACGGAAAGGCCACGAGAGAATTTTTCTCTCGATGGAAAAGATTCTTAATAAAAAACGGGGGGAGGGGGCAGGGTGCTGAAATTCGATGCATTTCCACGCACAGAAAACGCGTGTCCGAGCAGGCGGAGGCTGCATTGCCGGCGACTTTCCTTAACGAGAGTGCATTTAGAATCGGTTGCAGGCTGGACGCTGCAAAAAGAAATGCTTCGTCGAGTAATTTTAATAAGTGTGTCAGCCGGTTGCAACCGCCGTTGCACGCTCGAATCGGCGGAGTGAACCGAAACGTCATCGTAAAATGTTATGCAGTCGCGCCGATGTTGCATTCCGCGAGAAGCTGTTACACATATAAACGCGCGCGTCTATGTATAAGCGGCTAGAATTTTTCCTCAATTAATAATCGCCAAGGTGAAATCGATGCTCGAGGTGGTGGCTTCCATTAGTTTCTTCGGTTGCCCCCCGTCCCCCTCCTTCTCCTCTAGCGCAGCTTTTTTTCTTCCCCCCTTTTGGTTACGGACGAACATGAAAATTGTTCGGTTGAGCAATCAATCCCTGCAACATTATTAACTTTTACTTGCCCCGGAGCCAGAGAGTTTGCTTTCTCTTAATTTCCTCGATGACAAGGAGGCGTCTTCCCTCGCGACCTGCATTATATTCGCAGCAGCGACGACGCCGCGTAATCGGCGGTCGACGAACCGAACGAAACGAAAAGAGTACCGAACGGTTTCGAAACTGTTACGTATTAGTTTGTACGACGGTGAATCGGTTTGTGCCACGGGCCGTAGAAACGCCGTAGAATATACGGTGCACGTACGGCGCGAAAATCCATCGACGATAATGGCCCTTTTTCCTTTCTTTTTTTTATTTATTACCCTCTCCGTTTTAAGGCGTCCCCGTAGACGGAGGCGCATTTTCCGTCGAATCACGATCTCTCACTGCGTTCTCAATCGTACGCACGAGTCGTTGGAAAAGGCTCTGTGTCACGTTTTAAACTACAACCGTTCCGATAATCGTGATTAAGAAATGGAACGCGTATGCCCTTCGAGCCGCACAACCGACAACCTGATTTGCAAATTACGCGACGATAAATCACCGCGTTTGTACAACAAAACGCTAATCCTATCAAGATCTTTTTCATCAATCGCACGCGCGTTGCGCCACGGTAAACGCATAAATATCACGTCCCTGTGCGCCTCTTCTCCTGATTAGTTTTTATCGTCGTGATTGTCACGAAATTCCTTGCGATCCACGGTAAGACAACCGTTTTCGACGAGTTATAACCGTTTTCCCTACCTCCGTGCAACGTAGAACTTCGCAATATAAATCCACGTATCGAAAAATGACGTCGTACCGAAGAGTGACAAATATTATTATAAGATAAATCTCGTTAGCACGTACTAATAATCGGATGCGTTGGATTCAAATATCGACAGTTGCTTCAATCGTCCGTTGCGTCAATGGCGTGTATACCACAGGGGGGGAAAAAAGGATAAAGTCTCCAACGTTCGAATGTCGTAAATGTGTCGATTCCATTGTACTCGGTTTCAGTGGTCGCGCGTTACTCACCGTCGAGTTGACGCAAATCCTTTCAGCGCTGGGCCCGAAGGTGACGGTTAAGGCACTCGGGGTTAAAGTATATCGTCGCGGTAACGCTGACGGTAATGAGCGCCAAGGTGCAAGATCGTTTTTCCTCGTACGTTGCGTCGGAAGCTCCATATTCCATGATCCCGTCGCGCACGCACACTTATGGTTATGCCATACACCTTTTTTCGCACGCGAACGCTCCGCGAGATCATCGTCGTGTACTTTGATCTTTGCACCGTGAAAAACTCGAGCAAAAACATGTTTGCACCGTCGCGCGAGTTTCTATTCGCCTCGTGGATGCACGGCGTTTGCAGGAGAGGAAGCTGCTCGGAAAATAGGCTTACGTAATGATATGCGTTCGCGGAAAACGTATCTAGATCGATGGATTCCTCGATTTGGCATGGATTCGTTGGTAAATGGCTTTTTATCGATTCGATTATCAGGACAATTCCGAGGATAGTTGAGTCCGTTTGAAGAAGAAGTTTACGCCAGTTAGATTATCCGGGACCCATTACTCGAAATGTAAACGGGAAACTGTTGTAATATTTGGAATATTGGAACGAAAATCATTATTTAACATAGTCGGGTCTGTGTTCAGTTTGTACACGGACGCAGTGGTGCAAACATTTTCGTAAGTTTTTATGAAACGGTTGGGATATCTATAGTTGAAGATAGCGAAGGAAATTACATTTTATAATATTTTGTAACAAAAATTAAGAAAGCATATATTTTTATATTGTTCTGCAAAACAGATTTCTTTCCGGTACCCCTAATATAAATATTTTCGCGGATCATTCGTGTAACGCGACGATCGAATATAATAAATCGTTCGAGTAATCGAGGTTCCACCGTGCAAGTCAAACGTGTAAGTTTCTCGGGTCGCTCATGATCTCGGTCTTTTCATCCAACGATCCTTCCCCCGTAGATCGACAGTAGCGATCGATATGATCCCGGGTTCTGTCGCGGTAAAAGATCATTCGCTCGAAAAGATGGATCACCTGGCATTAAATCGCCGAAGCCGAGAGGAGTTTTACGAATTAAATTAAACTATTAGCGCGGATTTCTCCGTGAAATACCGACGAAGCGATAGCGCTCGTAACGAATACCACGATCATTACACCGGGCGAAGTCTTTTCCTGTTTCCTCGTAACATTGACATTATTATGTAATACAGTTATATTATGTAATATGCAAATCGAGCGGACGAGAAGAAAAATCTAGTTGTGACAAAGCGAAAGAAGCGACCGAAGGTCAAATTTAACAAGGATCGCCCTGCCCCGACCGTCGCAAGCGATTACAATGTAAGTCACGCTCAAAATCCATGCTAACTCAATTGCACGCGTCGAATCGAAATTAAGCCAAGGTTAAGAATCCACCTAAGCTTCGTCCCAAAAAATGATGCAATTGACTCCAGAAGCTTAGCTTCTTCTCCCAAGCGTCTTCGACGTTGACGATACCCGTGTGTCGGGTCGGGTTGAGAAAAAAATACTCATCAGTTTTTTTTTTCTTTCGTCGTACGCTTAAGCGATAGAAAAATAACAATCTAGTCCGCGCTGAGAGCTAATAGACTCGGATACATTATTCATCCACGTACTCGTCTTCGTTACATGACGCGATTTTCCATATTTTTTGTCGGTCGCACACTTGTCGCGCAACGAGAAATGGTAATTGTGATACGCAACAAATCGTCGCGAAATCCGAAGAAACGTCGATACGTCGATTCTCGGGGTTAACGTTTCCTCGAATTAGCGCGATGACATGGGGGGGCCTCGAGTGTACCAGCGGTGTTACCTCAAGGTCGCCCGATATGGGACGTATACGTGTGCGAATGTCATTTCGAGTGATCAAAATTGTCGATCGATCGATCGAGAGTCCGGGCGCGTATCGTATAACGTACATACGTATATACGTACGTGACTACGGGCCATTATTCGTTATCGGAAAATTATAAGTTCAGCTGTCTTCCAACGATGCTTTTCGATCGACGCAACGCGTCGAATTCCTCCGCGGCGAGGTATTAGCGTCGATAAATCGAACGTACGTTTGAGGATCGACGCTACGAAGTTCTACCTGCCTCTTCTATTCTTCTTTTTTTTTCCCCCCAAACACAATTTAACGGATCGACCGAGCGAGCATCGGAACTCGACGATTTGTGTACGGCTGAACTCGCTTTCTATCCAGTTACATAAGGGTAAAGGTAAACGACAACGCGACGATGTAACAGCGGCAACCCTCGTTGATAAAGTTCTATCGAAACTTTTGCCTTCCACCTCTGCGATTTCTGGTCGTACGGGAACTCTCGTTGCCGTAAAAGTGAAATTTCGTACATGTTTTGAAACCGCGCCGATAGTCATCTCTAATTGTACTTTCGGTAATACGCGAAATAGGAAAGCTGCCGAAAGCGTATGATGTTATGTTAATCGATGCGGCCGCCACTGGCTCGAGGCAGTAAAAACGAGGAAGACAGATAGGTAAATGGCCGAAGCAACGTATGCACGTATATCCGGAAGAATAATGTCACGAATAAAGTAAAGTCGTGCTCCTCAACGATGTCGCTCGAAATATTCGAATTTCTTCTTAAACGGACGAAACCAACCGTACGTCGAATCGCAACATATTAAAACTGATCAAAAACAGATTTTTTTTAATGTTCTGCGGATTCGGTACGAACCAAACCAAACGAAAGAAACTGGTTTCCGAATGGACGTGATTCAAACCACAATACCGAATCTTGGATCTGCGCGTTAAAACGAATAAAATTGACCACTGATGAGCTCCGCGCAAAAAAAGTTTGAAAAGACGACATCTCCGTTCGCCATGGGATGACGTTTGAGGCGAATCATACCGGCGCTAGGAACCGGGAGATATGAACATGTCGAAGAAAGTCGTGAATATAAGTAACAAAAATGTAATTTTGAATGTTTCATTTATAAAGCCTTGGAAATTTTAATTTTAAGAACAATTAGAATATGAATACAGGCCGCGCAAACAGCTAGAACAATTTCCTTTTTTACTGTGATTACATCAAAACATGTTTTCGTTGATAACAACCAAACGTAATTTTGAAGGGCAGTATTGCCACATAGCTGAGCGTATGACGCGGTAATGCACGTTATGATTCAACTGTAGTCCCAGTAGCGCGAAATTTGAAAAAGACACGAGCCGATGGCACGTGTCTCCTTCCTGTTCAATCGTCCCGAACGCCCTCTAAGCGATCGCGATCGAACGAAGGGACAACGAGGGATTCACGGGGTTTTTCGCGGGGGAAGTCCGATTGGGAAAAGGTCAGCTAGCAAGAGGAACAAACGGGCGGGAATTTGAGTGCCGACCATGGCCCAGAAAACGAAGACTCACGTGGCCGGGGTCTTTCCACACGCGTCCTCGCGGTACGTCGTCCTCCGGAATGCCCGCTTGCGCAATTTCCATTGGAGGTACTTCGCCGCCTCGAACATCTCTCGCTTCGATTTTCGAATACTAAGCGCCATTACGTTATCGACGTTGGCAAATCTGTCGCACGAACCCGTACGATTGTAAGTAACGATGACAAAGCTACATTGATCGGGACGCACGCTTTTCGGATGGGGCAACGATTAATAAATAAATGCCACGCTGTTGGAATTGATCGACGGACTCGAACGTACGTCTGAGGCGCCTCGGGCCGAGAACGACCGCCGATAGTCGAGATTCGTGAGTAAATTGAATACGCGTAACTGATCGTGAGACACTCGAAGCGACCGTCGCGGTATCGCCCCTTCGGGGTTAACGAGAGATTAACCGTGCCAGCGACTCCGTCGGGGGGGTCTGACCACTGCGCTCGATATCTACTTGAACGAACCGCCGTCTGATTTCCTGTCCGACTAACGAACGATGCCCGTGTCTCCTCTACTAATTACCGCTTACTCCTACCGCTCGTTTTACATTTTACAGCCACGGTTATTACTTACTACCGCTAGATCCCAGCAACGCGCGCTCTCACTTTCGCTCTTACGGCGGATACAATTGATTTCGCGCGAATCGCTGGCGCTATTCTTAGAAAAGTGATTCCACCGCGGGAATGTTAACGACGATACGACGCGTAACTTTATCGTCGTTTAATCGCAACGTCGCTGGTCGCAATGATCTCGCGAAGGATATCGAGTGCACTGTATGTACAGACGTGCTTCGGAGCATGTCTCGAACGCGTAGAAGCATCTTCGCGCCGTTGATTTCTTCTGCGCGCGATATGCGCTCGTCGCGAACATTACGCAACGGTTTGTTGCCTTTTCCCTTTTCCCGACGCGTGCGTTCGCCGTGGGCATCGGTATCGTTATTTAGCCACGACTCGCGGGAAGGTAAATCCGTGCGCCGATGAATTCGCGCGAATGGCGGATAAAGCGCTGAGAAAGTCGCCCCCGACTAGTATTGAATCGACGCGGAATCACGACCCGTGTCGGAGATCGGTGAATCGCTTATCAGATTTCAGTGAAATGTCACGTTCCCGGTTTTCAGCGAAGACCGCGAGAACGTAGAGTCGCGCAAGCGTATCGCGCGTTATCAATGACAGAGACGTGAAAATTTCGATGGATTTTATCAGCCAGCTCGTAATGTCCGAGACATTCCGGATGATCGGGGTCTCGCGGGGACACGTAAATTGTGAACGGTGTCACGTAACGTACCGTAAACACCGGCCGAGTGCAAGGTGTCCACGGAAACCATAGAGATTTTGCAATGCGTCATTTCGTACGGGCACGCATGGTCTTTAATATTCCGCGATGATTTTGTAACGCGGTTATCGAACGCAACGTATCGGTATATCGCGTTCCGATCGAAACGCTCGAGTTGGCGCTGCTCAATTTCACAATCCGGCGCTCCTGATTTCCTGCAATTGAACTGAATTTATTGATTAGTATTCGCGCAAAAGTCGCATTTACTGCCGATCACGTGCGTGCACGCAACGTTTCCTTCCGCTTTTTATCCGAACAACATTACATCTCCCGTGTATTAGAATTATGTGGCGCATCGAAGTAACGTACATGACGAAACATAATCGCGATTACGCTATTACGTCATTAGGCTGGGTACACGTAGCATAGACCGATAAGTGCGGACGCGTTGCTCAATATTCGCGCGGTTCAATACTTTAAGAATGTCGCGTAGATACATAGGTTTATATGTACATTTTATTCCATGAATGTAATTAAGGTCATTCCTGTTTTCGGATACAATGATCCTGCAGTTCCACGGCTGGCAATTTAATAAATAATATTTAAACAACCAGTGCGTTTAAAATCGCGCAAACCTAACTGCTGATTGAAATTATCTCGTAAATTACTTAACATCCTTTTCGTAACTCAACTTCCGATTAAACTCGATCGGCATACCGTATTAAATATCCATCAAGGCCCATTAACGATCTCGATCGTCCACCCGTACCATAATTTTCCTTTTCAAACCATTCGATTCGAATTCCAATGTAGGATGTCTGACCGTGCCCGGAATGCCCGTAATTTTCGCGTCGTAACGAGTACGCTCAACGACGCGCACGCCGAGCAACGAGCAGTCATAGTTTTCGCCTTTATAAACGGCACGCATGATCTCCTGCACGGTGCCGTAGAGGTACGTCAATACGTTGCCCAATGAACCGCCGAGCGTAAGCGAAAAGAAAGCCGCTTTCTTACGTAAGCCGCGAGCTCGCTCTTTCCAAACCGTGCAATCCCCGGACTGCCCGAGGTCCGTCACAACGCACGTAACACTTCCAACATCAACACATTTTTCTTCCTCACGTTTCCTTCCACTCCCCGCCTTTCTTCGTTTCCATCTCACCTCGCGGACGAACGTCGAGATATTTTCGGTCCCCCGGTATCCTGGTCGATCATCGTCGTACCCGACGCTCGCGTACGTCATCGAACGTAGCCGGTGCAACACTGGTACATTCGCGTGTCGTTTGACGTCACGCCTCGTCTCGACGCGTCTCCGACGTTCCACGTTGTTGGTAATTTTATGCGAAAGATTTGTAATCGAGCGCGTCGGGTGATCCTGGAAAAAATTTAGCGGCAGTTCCTCAAGATTTTAGATCAGACGGGGAACGGTACATACGCTGTTATTTTTCTCGTGGTAACGAAGATGTCAGTATATTAACGCAGCACATTCATTCATTTCTTCCGTTTCCGGTGTTTCAGTGACGCTGCAACAGGCGAGGGACTGATAAACGCAAACTCCCTGAGCACCATGCAGAACAACGCGGACACCACTTTGGACGTAAACATCACGCCGAGCACGGTTCTGGCAACGCCAGGGTTAAACAACCCTGCGTGGAATCGGCAGCAAGCGGTCAGCGTTAGGCATGCCTTCAAAACGTACGGGAGCAGCAAAAATCCAAACCATGTCATCCAGAACCTCAGCATGACAGTGGCGAAAGGATCTATGTGAGTGAATTAATAAAAGATTCGGCTAATTCTACCTCGAATCGACGCACGATATCGAGAAACGGCCTCCGTAAAGGACGTCGCAATTTCTATTGCGAGAGGGAATACGAAAAGAAAATTGCACACGCTGGAAAGTCTACAGCCGGCGATTTGCGTGTCGTTTCTAAGTACTGGAACGATCAAGCGATTCTTCAAATAACACGCGCATTATTTAAAGACTACGGAATCCTCGTGTAATTACAATTAATGTCTTCCGAGTCACGTGCAATTAGAGCTCGTACACCGTACCAAGATATTAGCGAGCGAGGACAAAAGCGTTGAAAGCGAGTACAGAGATTATGATACTCGCGATGGAAAATGAACGCGTACGTCGCGGATTTCGGATTGCAAATTGTGAAACTAATGTTTAAAACTGTTCAATTTGATTCTACTCGTCTCCGTTTAATCGCGTCAATTAGAGTTAATGAATGACGTATTCCGTATCTCTATTCGCGTCATCGCCTTTGCCCCGTCAAAGAGTCTCGAACGCGTGGCAATGAATATTCGACGGGAGATCGCCAGAAGCAATTAGCTGAATATGATCAAGGATTACTTCTTTCCGACCTTCCAGCTCTGAGAGCCACGGATCAGGTGCTCCACTTGATAGGCGAGAAATCATGTTGATTCGATATCTATAGCGTTCAGCGCGTTTTCCATCGTTCGCTTAACGAGAGCCTAACGCGATAAACGAACTATTATCTCTGGAATTGTTCCAGCAACTACCTCCTTTCAACGATCTTAATTTCTTTTTCCTTTCTCCTTGTTAATCGCACGATAATTCGTACTCGAAAAAACGTGGAGATCGTTTCGCGTGCCGTCACGATTCCAACGAGAGCCACGAAAATGCTTGCGGTGGTGTATTTCATTCAAATAAAGAAGGTTGCAGCAATTAGCTCGAGCAGTGGCAAATGAAACGTAGCTCTCTTAGAAAGCGCTATATCGAGAGATCAACCGATCGTGACGATCTCTCGTAAATCTTCCTCTTTCCGCTTTTCGAGTTTTAAGACCCTTCGGACGTTCCGCGCGATAAATCGTGAAATTATTTGCGTGGGCAAATTTCTGCAAAATTCAAACCACGCCAAACGGAAGTAACGATTGGAATTCGGAATCGTGGAAGCATCGCAATCGAACGAACTTGTATCCCCCTGCATCCTTTCCGGAACGCCGCGCGTATCTTTCTGTTCTCGTAAATTGAAAATGAAAAGAAAATCCTCTCTGTGCCTCTCTCTCGTCTATCAGATACGGCCTCCTAGGTGCCAGCGGATGCGGAAAAACCACCTTACTTTCTTGCATCGTCGGCCGAAGAAGATTGAATTCAGGGGAGATCTGGGTTCTCGGTGGCAAGCCAGGTACAAAGGGCTCCGGGGTTCCAGGGAAGAGGGTCGGCTACATGCCGCAAGAAATCGCTCTCTACGGGGAATTCACCATCCGGGAGACAATGATGTACTTCGGCTGGATATTCGGAATGGGCACCGGTGAGATCGCCGACAGGCTGCGATTTTTACTGCAATTCCTGGATCTCCCATCGCAGAATCGACTGGTGAAGAATCTTAGGTAAACGCACAGCGGACCTTCGTGTGTTTTTTTTTTCCTTTCTCATTAATTGTCGTCCGACATTGGTCGGTTTTGCATCAGCCGCGTCCGATTATGCTAAGTTTATGCGATCCCTGAACACTATCATGGACATTCGTTCAGGGTTCGTCAGTTTTCCATGTCTCCTTAGCCGACTTTACTACGTTTTTTCTCTCAAAGAAATTGTCAGACGTACCGGAGCGCGAATATTTTGTTAGCCTCGATAACCTCGGATATGTCTCGTGGCGAAAAACGGAGATCGAACGCGCATCTTTCCCCGTGGCATTTGCATTTATTTTCTATTTTTCATGATCCAGTGGTGGTCAACAGAGACGAGTGTCTTTCGCAGTGGCTCTCATGCACGATCCGGAGCTCCTGATCTTGGACGAGCCCACCGTGGGCGTGGATCCTTTATTGAGACAAAGGTAAGCTAGAAAAATAAGTTATTGCTTGCAGAGATAAACGTGGTTATAAGTAATATTTCTATCGGCGAGATTATTCGCGACTGCGCTCGAAACGGATGCGGTCACGAATCGAGAAATTCTTATCCTTCGCCGTGCATCCGTGGGTCCATAAGAAACCAGTTTTCAGGCGAAACATTCCAAGGGCGTGTTGCCGAATATTCCGAGTCTCGATTAGAGTGCCCGCGAGGCGAAGGTGAAACGTCGGAAGAAACAAGTATTTTTGGAATTATTAGAGAATCCTTGCCATGGTAAATTGATCGAGTAATCAAAGAAAGCGAAACGAACCGACAAAAGTGAACTGGCAATAACGATAAATCGTAACCGTTGCGCCGAACAACGGTAAATCGTTCTTTGTTCTTCATTTTAAGTGAAAGTTTGCCGGCCCGAATGAGAAAAACGAAAAACGAAAAATGAAAAATAAAGGTTACCGAACCTCTAGAGGATATTTTTCAACGTCCTTTGTCTCTCGTAAGACCCGGAAGGTAAATCGGCACCAATCTACCAGCTGAAACGCGTCATTCTTGCGTATTTCCCACGGGACGTACCTGCGTACGTACATAGTATGTATCGTACACGCTTGAAACGAAGAACGCGTCAACGATGATCACCGTGTTCCTGCCTGACGTTTACGAAATTGAACTTGTCTCTTCCTTCCTCTCTACAGTTTCTACAAAACGTTTTCACGTCACGATCGTTCGATAAGCCTTCCCTTTACCGGCTTGGAAACAATTTCGCCTCGCGAAAGAATACCCGTAATTTCGAATTCCGCCGAGTCTTACGTTTGCGCGGCCCGAGAAATTTTCTTTACGGTCACTTCGGCAATTTCGCCCCGAGCAAGAACACTAGTAATCAGCCACAATGAACGTAGACTCACTTTCAAATTAGCTGAGCGAAGAGCACTAACGTCGGCCAAGGTGGAGCAGGAAAAACTTCCCGTTGGCTTAACCTACTTAACGCACCGGCTTGCGATCGCTCGAAGAATTTCGCAATTCGCGTTTGCAGAGTATAATAATGCTAATAACGATACGAACAAAAGTGATGCGTGGAACGATAAATCGACTGGATCGCGTTGAATGAAACTTATCGTGTCGCGAGCGAATAATAGCGTTTTCACGTTCAACGATATCAATCGATTCCGCGAAAGTCAATGTCAGTTGAAATTATCTACCGAAATACAGGAAATGCGTGTCGAGTACTAAACTATATTGCCGAACGGTAACAAAAGGACGATCCAAATTATTCGCGGGAAAGTTCGTGGCACGATAATAAGCATTTTCGTGTAGACTGTTGCTTGTTTCCTCGCCTCGGTGTGTCTTAATTGCTCACCCGATGAGGAATATTTACGAGCGCCAATATTTCACGCGAGTTTCACGAAATTTCAATTTCCACATTAACCGCGCCTCTTACGGCGACCGGCGAATTCCGCGGCTCGAACGTTTACTTTCTAGCAAACGTTTCCGTTAACTTCTACGTCTCCAAAACTTGATTTCGCCGGAGGGCTGAAACGGCCGATCGATACGGCCAAAGATCATTCGCGGTGAACTGAAATATGTTTTTCTATTTTCCAGTATCTGGAATCACTTGGTCCAAATCACGAAAGATGGTAACAAAACCGTCATCATAACGACGCATTACATCGAGGAGGCACGGCAAGCGCACACGGTACGACACACTTACGCAATAATATTTACCTGCGACTAGTTAGAGCGCAAATATATCTACGCGAATGTACGAATAGAAATCGCGGTGCGAGCGAAGGGTGGCTCGATCGAGAAACGAGAGAGAAAACCGTGCGATGGACGTTTGATTATCGTTAAATAAAGAATTGCAATTGTCGCGGCGCGGCGATGCTCCCTCGATTCCGTATCAAGTCATCCCTGCCATTTCAGGTGATTCGTATCCAACGTTACGCTTCACGCAAAATTACGAGTCCGCTTGTTTTACGATAGAACTCGATCCTCGGCCTTGCTCTTCTCGCATCTTTAAACTCGACCTTTTCATAGCAGATCAGATAGACTCGCTATTTTGCCGCATCGCGTATTCTATCCGAGGTACGCGCAACAATGCGTAAGCACGTACCGTTTATTGCATCGCGTCGTTTCGATATTTGATATCTGATTAAAATTCGTTCCTATTTGCCGTGTCAAGGACACGGCACGTTTGCGCGTTCAATGATAATGATAACATTCCATTGTAAGAAATAAGCGTGCGTCCGGTAATGAAATGGTGAAACGAATACGCGGTAAACCGAATGTCGTCGGCGCGCAATTAGTTTCGCTAGTAGAAATCGTAATTGTCCCACGCATGATTCGTCATACACGTTAGATGTCAATTGTACGGATGCGATAGCATGGAATTATTGCTTTGGTACTTCGATTAAAAACTGTATCGTGAATAGCCTATCACGAATGGTAGAAAAATGATTACCATATATCCATTCGCCGATGATTCAACGTTTTAACATTTTTTAATTGCCTGCTACGCGTCTTCGAAACGCGATACATTTCCGCCGAGATCCACGAGACGATTACTTTACTTTAATTTCATCGAAATTACTTGAATTTCATAGATCGGCTTAATGAGGAGCGGACGATTATTGGCCGAGGAATCGCCAAGGGCTCTCTTAACGATCTACAATTGCTCATCCCTCGAAGAAGTATTTCTCAAGCTCTCTAGAAAACAAGGACAGTACGCGCAACCACCGACGGAATTAAATATTTCGAATAACATCAGTTTGGTAAGAGAAATTATAATCGCTTTTTTCGTTAATAATTCATTGATAGTACAAGTTACGTCCTTGTAACGACGAGTTGTTAAGTGCAATCGTTTAAACCACAAACTGAAAAAAAACAGGCCTCCCTAAATTGGGGCAAAAAGGACGAACCTGTTTACGTGACGGAAGAATCGGGCGTCGTCGGTCTGAATTTCCATCAGAGCAAAGAAGTTCTCATCCACGATTCAACGAATGGCATTGGAAATCATTACGACGTAAGATCTCAAACGTTTTCCAATTCTTGGATTCTTCCATTGGCAATAAAACACGCTCGCGTATCGTTTCATGAAACAGCTGAACGGGAAACCACTGCCAGGTGTTACGAAAGGTCAATCGAAACTCGAATGCGACGATTGCGGGGATTTCACCGATTGCATCAAGTTTACTAATGCAGGGAAAATGAAAGCCCTTCTCCAAAAGAATTTCCTCCGCATGTGGAGAAACGTGGGGTAAGTTGACCGAATCAGCGAGAAATCGATCTTGATCCGAGGTTCATTGGTAATAGGTCTGAATAGTATTCGTAAACTTGAAAATAATGCACACGAAACTATTCTTTCAGTGTAATGCTCTTCATCTTCGCACTGCCGGTAATGCAAGTGATCCTCTTCTGCTTGGCGATCGGTAGGGATCCCACGGGGTTGAAGTTAGCCATCGTGAATCACGAAATGTTTTATGAAAACATGTCCTGCCCGGTGTCGGAGGACTGCACTTTCTCGCATCTCAGTTGCCGTTACCTCAAATTCCTCGATAACGAGACAATGATAAAAGTACGTCATCCGTTGATACTAAAAACCTGTTCGTCGAATGACAAGAAAATTTTGTAAAAAAAATGAGTAAAGTTCCTGCAGCCGGTGTAACGAGAAACTTGTGCTTCTTTTTTGGTTGCGTTTAGGTGTATTATCCGGATCCCGGATCAGCGATGGAAGCTGTACGGAGAGGGGACGCCTGGGGAACGCTTTATTTCACTGAAAACTTCACGGACGCCCTGGTAGCGAGGATGGCCCTAGGAAGAGAATCGGACGACGAAACTCTGGACCAGAGTGAGATCAGAGTCTGGCTGGACATGTCGAGTGAGTTCCTCAAATTGATGTATAATTATTGTTAGAGACGTTCAATAAGGTTTACATCGGGCGTAACAAAGATCCGCATCTATACACGGATGAATCGTTACAGATCAGCAAATAGGATTGATGCTAGCCAGAAATCTTCAGTATTCGTACAGAGACTTTGCCAAAGATCTTTTATCAGCGTGCAAACAAAACACTAAATTAGCCGACGTGCCGATTCAATTTAAGGATCCGATTTATGGTACCAACGAGCCCAGTTTCACGGACTTCGTGGCCCCAGGAGTTATTCTAACGTAAGCGAACATCTTTTCTCATTGTCATCTTTATGGCAGACTTATTCTACTGATTTTCGAACGAGAATCGAAAGTCGATTCTGGAGGGATATTATTATTCCACACATCGAACGCGCCTGAGTTTGAATAACAACGCGTACGGATGCACGATACAAAAATCGATCGAGTTAGAAAGGCATTACTGGTCAAAAGATTCCGTTGTAAATTAAGATCATTGGTACTTCTTTGCTCGTAGCTTGATGTACGCGCGTCTTCATACCAACGACGCAAGGTCGCGACGTTTCATACCTGCCTCGTATCGTCGTTTTGTTAATAGCAAAATATAATTTGACTTGGAAATACGTGCGTCGACGAATGCATTGCGCGAGAATCCTCAAAGGAAAAAAATTAAGTGAACGACGCGCTGTCATTCCCAAACAAGAAGCCTACAATTAAAGAGGTGTATTGTAAGACATGCTCTTGCAGTAACTTCTCAAAATTTCAATAGATTACCAGAAAAATAGAGAGAACAAAATAACAGGGTCCGACAAACTCCTGTGAATAACTTACAACCAGCGTCAGTTTTATTTAACTCATTCCTTTGGACTAACAATAAGATATTTTTGTAGCATACTAACGCAACGAATTTTGTTATTGTACAGTATCGTCTTCTTCCTGGCGGTCGCTCTTACCTCATCCGTTCTAATCATCGAACGGATGGAGGGTCTTTTGGACAGAAGCTGGGTGGCCGGGGTTTCGCCAGGTGAAATTCTTTTCTCCCACGTGGTCACCCAATTCGTGGTGATGTGCGGGCAAACTACGTTGGTACTGATCTTTATGATCCTGGTATTTGGCGTCGAATGCAAAGGAGACATTGGTTGGGTGATCGTGCTGACGATACTTCAGGGATTGTGCGGCATGTGCTTCGGTAAGGCGACAACTATTATATCGATAGGATATTAGAGATAACGTTGCCAGAAATTGTATGTTCCGTCGTCGTTTCTTCCCATTGTTTGCAAATTTTGCAATTTCTGTCCCTTTTGCAAGGATCGTAATAACAAGATCTCTTTTCCTCTTTCAGGGTTTGTGATTTCAGCAATTTGCGAACTTGAAAGGAATGCCATACAGCTGGCTCTGGGCAGTTTCTATCCTACGCTATTGTTGAGTGGTATGTATGATATATTTAAAAACTGACTTACCCACACGCTTATTCTTCGAACGACCAAACAACAGATAATCTGGAACTAAGGAAGTTCATAATCCTGTACCATCGTGTGACCCCCTGCGAGTCCAAGTCAATTGGCAGAATTAAATGTCAAACGTTGAGGGGCTCCTGCATTGCTAAAAGAGAAAGTGTATCCCGCGTTCTTAATTAACTGTGCGTTAAAATACGTTCGGATTGCATATTTCAATGCAGTTAACATAAATTGAAAGGGAAATCACTTGGATTAATATTTCTTAACTATACCTTGCGGGATGTCAGAATCCAAGAAAGAGACATTTCGTATAAAGAGTTTGGTACTATGAAAGGAACTCTTGTTACGGGCAAGTTGTCAAACGGACATTGAAATTCCATAGAAGACACAGACAATTTCGCGCACTTTATTACAAAAAAGTTTTCACCACGCACTCAATACTCGCTCCCGCCAAATTACCTTTTTTAGAAGGTCGTTCTATTACCGACAGGGTTGTCTGAAGCTTTCTAAAAAAAGTATCATGGCATCGCACATCGATCAATCTCGATCATCGATCGAGACCAATCGAGACCAATCGAGACCTCAATCTTCATCGACATCTAATGATCTCTCGAATATCAACTCTAAAGTGCTTTACGTACAAATTGTAGATAGCGATGTTTTGTTTTTTACCCTACATCGATAATTAAAAAAGTAGGCTTACATTGTGATATTGCAACTGCAAAAGTAATGTTTATGATAAAAGCAACGATTTTAATAGTTTTATCAATCCAAAAGAGATTGACTGGTTTTACAGACGTTTTAAAACTGACTCCGCTTAATCCGGACGGGATCCGCTTCCGTCAATCCCTGATTAACGAGACTCTACTGTATTTCGCAATATCGATGCAAAATGTATTTATTTCCAGGCGTAATCTGGCCAGTGGAAGGTATGCCGACGGCTCTGCGGTACGTATCCCAATGTTTACCGTTAACAATGGCCACGACGTCGCTGCGTTCCATGCTGACGCGCGGCTGGACCATCACGGAGCCGGACGTCTATTACGGTTTCATCTCGACCATCGTCTGGATCGTCGCTTTCCTCACGATAAGCTTGCTGGTGCTGAGATTCAAGCGCGGATAGATTCACGGACAGCATCGTCACGTCTCGTGTTGCAAATCGTTGCTTCCGCGTGTGCGGTGTCAGGAAAGAGCGCGTGCGAAAGGGAGGAGCGCGAAGGCGAAGAGGGTTTCGAGATACATGTATTTTTTTTTTGGCGATCAAGAAAGTCCGGGTATAATAAAAGCCGAACGAGGATCGTCCGATTTCGAAGCTACGCGGATATCGATTCCCGTGGTTCGGCTCGCGAAGGGATCGACGATCATCGCCGAATAGAACGAGTTCCATCGGACGATCTTGCGGCGCGGCGCGGCGCCTTCTTCCGCGGGCGAACCTCCAGATTTGTGATGCTCCTTTTGCGCGTTCAAGTGTGCCTCTCGTGTGTGAATGCGTGACACGTGTGCGTCGGTGCGATCCCAGCGACTTTCATCGTGTTAACCTGTATGCCTGATTTATTAGGGATTCGTATTTTCTTATTAGCCGAAAGTCTGTAATATAACGTGTGAATCCTCGGGGATCCTATTTTACCACGGACACTTGCCGTTTTCTGTGGGAAAGTGCTCATCGTCTCGTTTTTCTCCGAGTTTCCGAAGGGTACGTTTTTTTCAAGTTGCGACCAGTCGCAAGCCGACTCGCGCAATCTCACTGTGCTGTTGTTATCGAACGCGCGCGTCGATCGGAACAATCGCACAGTCTCGGACTGTTGCGAGTCGATTGCGGCTAGTCGTCGATTGGAAAAGGCACCTTAAGGCACGCGAAGGGGAGGATTCTATTGTTTGGACGGCATGCCATTTTATATTTTGGCCATGAGATGCGGTTTATCTTCTTTCCTTTGTCTTCTATTTTCGTAAAACATTAGAATGCGTAACGAGTTAACGAGTTTTATGGAAAGTTAAACGTAAGGTACAAAGCGTATCATTCGTTGTCTTTCGTATCGCTTAGTTTGCCGTTACCTATACCTATATATGAAAATATCTTCATGTATTCCTCGCGTGATTACATCGACGAGACGATCCGTACTTGAGTCCAGTACGGCGTGCCCTGGTAAACTTGTCCCGCATGTAAATGGGATTGTAAGTAGTAAGTTTGTAAGTTAATACGTAGTTGGTTAGATATAGGACGGTCTTACTTGCCCATGACTTAAGCGTACGTTTTATTTAAATTGTAACTTGTAACGATTGCAAATACGAAAGGAAATTTTTGAGTTTTCCTTCTATCTCGATCGATTCGCTTCGAGTAAGGCTCGTTTTCGCATACTTCAAAGCGATGTTATTCAAAGAAGATCCGAATACGAACGCGACGGTTGAAATTATTTCTCGTTTTGTCGTCGATTGAAATTGTTGATGAAATCAATTTTTGCACAGTTGCATATATGTACATGGAAAGCTTGGCGACCAAAACGCGTTTGAAGTTTCCATCGAATCCAGTGCGATTAAAGGGAGAACTTAATCGAAGGAGCTTAGGCAAAAATATAAACACCAATGCGTAAAACGATATTACGAAGAAGATATATACCATATCGTGATACGTAAATGATTTTAACGATAACATTTTATACGCAACGAACGTCTCGCAATTGTTCCCCTCTAAAGGCGGATTCGATATTGCTCGTTATTTTTAGTTTACGTCTTTACTCGGTTTTAAATCTTATCATTCTATGTAAAATTTCGTATATTAGAAGATGCTTCTCAAAAAAAAAAAACTAGACGAATACGAACAAAGGAAGTATGGAAAATGAAGTTATACGTATACATTGTGTATTTCTATCGTATTTACATAGCGACGAAAGAATCTTGTGTATAAAATCTGTTTTCAAAAAATACAAAAACTTGTAATGTACATTACATATGCTATCGTGATATTACAGTTAAAAGATCATCCCAATTATTGTGTGGAAAGTAAAAAAAGATATACTATAAATAATCATATAATTCGGTCACTTGGATGAAACCATTTTATATTCTTCGTCCTCTGCGAACCATTTGTTGTTTTCCTTAACGGCTTTCTTCCAGTATTCTGGAAAATAATTAGATTCGCTTAATTATTAGATATATTCAATTAGAGGAAAGAGTAAGATTTGCTTTCCGCGCAAGACGTTAAAACCCTTCGTCGGATTATTATAAAGAAACTTAAATTATTTTACTTACGACTTAGTTCCTCAACAGTGCCATCGGTGCCACCATATTCGACTGGCCTGATTTTAGCCGGGAAGGTTTCGTAAAATGTTTTTGTGCCACGATCGTGAACTTGAACCACATTTCTCAATTTCTCATTCATGAATCGTTTAAAGATGCGCAATACCGTGTTGACCATGGCAGGGGCGTTCACAAAATCCAGCCCCTCGATTCTGAGAGGATAGCAATCTTGCCATGCGTGAACTATGTTTCTAATAATTTTCGGCGTCAGTTGTAATACGTGGTTATAAGTAACTCCGTCCAGATCAAAAATGGCCCTTACGCCATGTATACTGACAAGCTCGTGGTCCCTTATTGCTAAATCCATAGCCATAAGACCTGCCTAAAGTAACAAACTTTATTTAACGTAACTCGATTAGATTTTGGAAATTCTTTTGCATTCGCTATATATATTATAATTCTAAATATTTGTCATCTCTTTGTACCTTGAGTACATTCACTTGAGAATGCTTTCGAGGGTCGTGAGCAGCCGCTCGTATGATCACGATCATTCTTTGCTGCTCGTCCAATTGTCTTAACGGTAAGAACGCTCTGAAAATGATTTGAAAATTGTATTCTTTCCGGAAAAGATACAAGGTCTAGTCTCGCGTACTTGCATTAGGCCCGAGACAAGACCTTGTCTCCTGATTAATATCCATTCTTTAATCTCGACGATCTTCGTTGATTTATTTTGATTACTTTCGTTTAAATTAATCTTTTCGCCTTTATTACAATCGTCTGTCTAGTTCTTACGGCACATCTCTTGAATAATCAAATTAAACATATCATTATCATACGCGAGATTGTAGCGTCTCCTTCTGTCCAATAACCACGTTGAAGACTTTGTTCCCAGCTGTGATTTATTTCGAGTGGTTGACAGCGATACGATATCGGTGTCGGTTTAACTACAAAGTGCAACCCGTAATCTATCGGGTTACGGCAGTACGCAAGTGTCTTAATGGAATTTAGGCAGCACAGAGTCTTTTGGCAAAGAAATTTTGAGAAATAGGTGCTATTCGAAAACGAGAAGTAATGATTATTATCTAATTCGGTTACTTGAGATATATTTCGATCTTGACAATCGCTGAGATTGATTCGCGTTAGCGTCCTGCGAATAAAATTCAAACTGTGCTTGCACGGACGATGAATATTTTTTCACAATAATTACCCGACGTCAAAGATGTCCTGTAACTCTGGTAAAAAGGGACTCCGATTCCCGTACCAGTCTGGCAGATTAGCTCGCAGCTTGTAATAATTCAGTATTTTAGTTTTGGTTTCCGCGACATCAAAGCTGCACGCCCTCAAGAAACGAAGAATAAAAAAATCATCTGTAAATGAAATTAATGTAGATACATAAACTACAAGTTCTTCTTTTACGTGTGCTTTGTTTTTCTTCTTGATATTAATGAAAATGAATCCATCCGCGCCTCGACTTAATTAAATGCGTCAGTTACAAGTCTTCTCGGTTACATCACGTAGAATCGTAATAAATTTTTTCTTACTTTATTCCATGAATCTTTTATGTTAATGAGTAAGATTAAAAAAACAATTTGCAGAATGATAGCAATGTACGGATTTCGAACTCTGTATTGTCGAAACCTATAAGTGAGACATGTCGGGATTGAAAATCACAAGAGTAATGAATTATCTCTTATTACGGTAATAATGACAAAGGAATTATTGCTCATGAAGATTGTCGGCGGCATGTCGAGCAAGTTAATTACAGTGACGGATTACGAACCGAGGGTACCAGTCGCTTGCATGAATCCTCAGGATTCGGAAGGCAGAGCTTGGTTATTTTAGAAAAGAAAAAAAAGAGGCAGAATCTATAATAATTTTGATTAACTTAAAGACTCGAGCTGTTCGTCCGTGACATCGAGCGCTTGATGCGTATATTACAAAATAAATTACGCCCGGGGGCACTGGAAGATGTTACTCCGCTCCTGCAAGTCATGGAACTTCTCAACTCGCGACGCGTCAGTTTTTTTCGATAGTCCTCAACTCGTTTGCTCGCAAAATACGCGCATTATCGTATCGTTTCAAAATCTGGACTAAACCCGCGAAAAAAATCTGTCGTAAAAAAACAGATGTTCGATCGTAACGCGCCTCTCGAATATAGGTGAAACTGTCTTAACTTTTAGCAAAACTTTAAAGCTTCGTATCTCGGAAATGAATGATCCGATCGACTTCAGTAAAAAGGGATTTTCATCGTTGAGCCGGTACGATTAATTTGAAGTGACTAAATTGATTTACTCCTAAGTTAGTTTAAATGTACCGGTGCGTGCGTGTAGATCATCGTTTTCCAATATCCATTTTCTAATCTCGGCGATCTTTGGTGATCTATTTTCATCGGTTTCGTTTAAATTGGCAGCCAGATACTTCTTCTCCTCTTCGGATAAACGGCAAATGTATTCCTCCATCTTCGGTGTTCTACTAAACGCACACGTCAATCCTTTTTTATTTCCAGCCACTTGTATACGATAAACTTGGATTAACCACACCGGTTTTTTATAGTGTCCTTTTTGCGTTTAAGAATCGACCGACGTTCGTTGCGTAGAGGAAAGCGCAACGAAACACGATTCGGAGACTACTGGTAACATCGATGAGGATCGACGGTGATCCAGAGCAAATATTTATCCAGAAGATTTATAGCGCAAGTACAGAATTCACTGGAGACCTCTGTCGGACAAATCAAGCGAACCTACCGCGATAATAGAACTTCGCGGACTTTATCGCAGTCTACGATGCGCATCCGCGTGTCGAGCCAAGACCACGCTTGATTCAAATCATCATTAAACTCGTCCGCTTTCACGAAGCAGCAGCCGCGTCGGAAAGATTCAATCACTTCGTTTTAACCATAATAATGTAACCATATTGCACTTTAAAACAAATCTCATTACGCACGTACATTCAATTCGTTCGTACTTTCCTGAAAAAATACGAGATATAATTCTCCTGTACTCGTACTTGACCCGAGAGAAAACGTTGTCTCTTGATTAGGAAGAATATCACCGCTAAACCATGGATAGTTTGGATAGGCGTTTATTGTGTTCGCGCGCGACGCGTCGATGTCGTACAAAGTTCATTATTACCTATACCTCTACGACATAAATCGTCGTATAGTTTCATACTAATCAGCGACCGTAATCGAACCGAACTTTCTTCGATTTCTGCTTCTCCTGGAATAACAGTAAAGCACAGCCTCAGCTCGAGGTGCATCTGTAACGATAGCTGCACGCGACAGAAGCATACTCGCAACATTTACCTTGATCCTTCGTCTCATCGTCCATTGCAGCTGATCGAAGGTTGTCCTGAGTTTTTCCAAAGACTCCCTGTTCGGAGTATCCAATAATAATTTCATCGTTTCGGCATTCCACGGGACCGGCGGGTCAAGTTTATCGCAATATTCGCGGAACGCGATTTCTAGCCCCGAACGCATCGTCAGTCGTCGATCCAACAGATCTCGAATCTCTTTTCGCGCCAGCATAACTTGTTCCTCGAGATCGACGACGGTGTTCTGGTAGCACGAGATATCCTTAACCAAGCTGCGCTGGATTTTCCGATAATTTTCAGTTTCATCCTCGTCGTGCTTTTCCGTTCCCACGAAGCGTCGTATTTCCTGCTGTTTCTTAAATTCATTGCGAACATTGTCCAAGTTCCTCTTGGCCTGTTCGATGAAATAATTTAATCGTTCATTCTTGGCTACTAAAATAGTTATACAAACGATCGAATAATGAATTACGCGCCTGGAAGTACTTGTCGATCTTGTTGGAAAATGTTGGACGAAGGAAGGCTAGGAACTTCTCGTTTTGATCCAATTCCTCTTTCGTATTCGCATGCCCTTTTTCTTGTTTCAAGAAACGCTCGAAGGATCGCTTCATCTTTGGCGACAGATCAGTTAAAATTGGCATGTAAAAGAAATCAACTATATGGAATTTTCGATAATACCAACCATCGCGAATTTCAGATTATTGAGCGAGGACCGCGGTTCTGCCAATTTCGAAGATTTTTTGTACTCGTAGAAGCGATCGACTTGGTGTTCTCCAAACTCGGGTCCGAAAGTCACACCCACCACTGATCATAATGGTAAGCTTAATGATTAATTAGTCAACTCGCAAGAGAAACAAAGTTATGATATGCGAACGCACTAGATTTATCCAAACTTCCAACTTGTTCCTTCGTTACTTCCTCTTCCGACATGCTCAACAATTGCGACGATGTCCTGGTTCTTTTTCGGTTATTGTTCAGAGATCCGTTTATCGTTGTTGCACTCGTCTGCGCGAACAAGGTACCAAATTCGATAGATGGAAAGCAGACCCAGAGCAAACGTAGAACCAATAATATATATTGATCTAATATTTACGCAATATTTTATGTTACCGTACCTTCGACGGGCGCCTTTCCAATCCGTGGGTCGTTTGTTCGAGATTATTCGCAACACTCTCGTACATTTCTCTCAGCTTTTCAAGTTCGATCTCTTTAGCGGTCAATCTAACAATCCAACGAACCGATCAATCTTTAAATTCTACTCGCGACAAAACTCTGTCCCTTTCAAGGTAATAAAATTGTTTCGAACGGGTACGATAATTTACTAACTTGTTATACAAGTCCTTGATAGACTTTAATAATACTTGTGCCTGCGATACACTGAACAGCGTGAAATCCGTAATGGTTCCGTTTAAAAAATTAACGATACTTCGATCGATTTGCTCGGCCCTCGACCTCGAGATATTGAACGTTGCTTCTTGACGCAGCAGCATGTCGTTGATTAACAATTCCCTTTTCAAGGAATTCACCTCGTCCCGGAGATTCTGTACCACTAGATCGGATCGCGGTCTAATATCCTGAAGAGTTTTAACCGGCGTTGATCTTGCTATTTTCGCGCCCAGTCTCAGTGTCGATAACGTGACGTCGAGATCTTCTCTCGTGATCCGTACGTGGGATATGAAACTATCGCATTCAATAATTTATCTGCCGATCGTAGAATTCGATCGAGCGGATAACGTTAATTTCATGATATCGCAAGTTTACGATTGATCGAGGTCCCATTTGCTTTCGCAGTGGAATGCGCGAATGCTATTCGGGAGAAATGAAACTAAAGATTGCCGTTTGGGAAGCGAATTGATTAATCGGTCGAGCAATTACCGGATTATCGATGTTACGGAAATGGCAGTTCCTAACAGTTTGAGCAAATTACTGGACCGCGTTACGATGTGCGCTAATGGCGTAGTGTCTCCGAGACAGGAGAAATATTGTTCCAATTGGCTTCTCGCAATATTCGCCGCGCCAATGTCGGAAGCTATTTTCAAAGAATTGCTTTTTCCTACCGTTCCCGTGCCACCCATTTCTACGACGTGAATCTGTGGAAATATTTCGTGCGAATGAATTGGGAAATGAATAACATGAACGTCATGCTTTGTATCTAGTCGCTGGATAACGCTTCGCTATTTAATTATCACGAGGGAATTGAAAGTGGGTGGCGAACTTGTAAATTAAAAAAAAAAGTTTCGTTGAAAAGGTTTAATCGCGTGATACTTTACTTTAGCCGTCGCTACGTTCAGTCTAACGTTGGATACGTGAAAGGTAATCACTGCTGTAGCTAAATGAGAAACTGGATACGTGGATCCTTTAACCATAGCTCTTCTAGCTTCACCCTCGAAAATGTATTTAAGAGTCTCCTCTTGCGTTGTTACGCTCACCATAGATATATCCTAAAATTGTATCGCGAATCTCGTTGTCCGATGAAAATTCTTTTCGCTCAACCAAATTAACCGAGAACTAAAATTAATATTTGTCAAACCTTAAATGCATCGCGTTCGTTTATCGTTATCTTCATACGATTTTCCATTTCGGGATTTAAAAGATCCTTCACCTCTTTACCGCGCAGCTCCACGAAACTCAATCGATACTCTATGTCATTAACTTTCTTTCTATTTACCAGTTCTGCGAACATATCGGACAAGAGTCGCGTGACTAAACCTCTGTGCTGAGAAAGGGAACGTCATTGCTGCATTTGATTTCTGTGGCAGCGATTTTTAAAACCTCGCGGGGAACAGTAAGTAATAATTAAGTTTCTTTTTTACGAATATTTCTCATTACTTATTATCCCAGTTTTAAGAGTAAAATTCTGTAGAAGATCCAGAGAGCTCGATCTACTTAACGTTTCGAAGTAGTCGTAGGAACTCAATAGTACGATCATACAGAAATATAAGTGTGTGTAAGGTATCAGACGAATCGTACTTCCCAATTGTTTCCAAGACCACCGATCGTAAAGCTCTTCCCAGAGCCGATTTGTCCGTAGCCCATTAAAACGCAACTGACGCCGCCTAAAACTCTTTAATGGATTTCTGTGTAAATAATTCAAGATC
Organism: Pemphredon lugubris; assembly: GCA_933228935.1. Lineage (NCBI taxonomy): Eukaryota > Metazoa > Arthropoda > Insecta > Hymenoptera > Crabronidae > Pemphredon > Pemphredon lugubris. The sequence continues at coordinate 50,932,711 of OW121817.1, read as the reverse complement.
CTCGCTCTCTCGCTCTTATCCTGTCTTTACTTTTGCACAAGGTCCGCGGACGTGACTCGATACACTTCTTCTTGGGAGGACGCGTGAAAGATTCCGTCAGTCTCGAAGCACCAATACGAGGCTTCCTTCGCCGTGGCAATTCTGTTTGGCTTCAGTTCTTGCAAGGATCTTACGTATATTCTCTGAATCATCGATTCCCCGTTATACTTTGATATCCGCGGTGACCGATCTGTTACAAAATTGACGTAACATGGATTACCTTAAGATCGGTATCGATTCTCGCACAAAATTCGCAGGGCTTCACGAGCGGATAAATCCTAACGAAAATCTTGACATTTTTCTCGTAACTTTCCCCGTCAACGTTGTCCGTCATGCTCGACGAGAAAATTGCGCGAAATCGACGAGATCTGCGCGCGTATTTCTTAAGTTTCCGTTCGTTTGATCGCCCGAAGTTATGTTATATCAAAGGAGTTTCGTTTCTTTGGACGTTCATTTTTTCGGTGGGTTATTTCCATTTTTCCAGTTTGCGTGCCATTTTGCGACGTGGTATCGCGGACGGTGGTCACAGTTCGAGAGATAACAAAAATGATGATCGATGAATATCTTCAGATTCAACGTTGCCGATCTCGTGCACGAAGGTCCGATGTATCAAGGGGTGGGGAGGGAGAGTAAACGATAGACTTCGAATTTTTGTCAGCCCTATATTTGATTTTCACAAGAGGACCGATTTCTATGTATCTCGTTAAATATTTAAGCTGCAAATATTTAATATGCAAAACGTACAAATAAGAACGTATAAACTATGTTAAAGACAACACGCTTTACCATCGTGCTTTCTTATTTCGTCATATCTGGCAGCGCTGTGTCCTTCAAAACGATACTCGGATAAGAGTGTATTAATAGAAAATATATTTTGGAACATTTTTTTTTAACATATCTCCATCTTATACACGGAAAACAGGTACAAGGTGTATTGGAAATACACTGAGCGAAAAAGAAACAAAATGAAAAAAACGAGCAGATTTTCACGCGGTATAACATGTTGCTTTTCTTTTAAACTGAAAATTCACGCGTCATCTCCCCGATAATCGCTCGAATTGATGGCTGCAAAACACTGCGACGATGTAAGAAAGGATTGTACGTAGAAACTGTCTTTAGTATCACGAGAAATTACTGTAGTCTTAACCGCACATTACGAAACAATTTCAAACGTCGCGCTAACTCCACCCTTTCGCTAAAGGAGGCAATCTCCATAGTTTTATTTCGCAATACATCATCGGTTAAACGCGACGTGGATATCCCTCTCATTTCTCGCACGGCAATACTTTATTCGTGCTAGCATCGAATATCGAATTCAACGTAGCAGAATGTTCGTTACAAAACACTGTTGCTCGCTATGCAGATTGTCCTCTTTTATCAGTGTGTCCCTCTCTCACTCTCTTTCTTTCCTCTTTACATTGCGCATTCCCATATCTCCCTCGCTTTTCCGCAACCGTTAAGTACCCTTTCATTTATTCGCATTCCACCCTCACTACAATTTGTTCCTCTCAAGTAACAAATAGTATTAAACAATTAATTATCGATAAATACTATCCAAAGCTAGGTCTACGGACTATCGCAGATAGAAAGGCATTAGAAATGGTATAAAATGGACATTTTCTTGTTTCCCCCAACAACCCCGGGCTATGTTATGCATCGTGTTTGTCATATTCTTTTTTTCAGCATTTTTCTTCCAAAGTATATAACTGCATAAGGCTTATCATAATACACGGTGTTTTATAAATACACCGCAATTTCCTTTCTTTCGGGCAGGGGACAACGGTGGATTAAAATAGAAAGTGCTAATATTAATTGGGATAATCGAATATATGTTGCGTGTTTTTTCTGTTAGGCTCATCAGTCTTTCATGCATCCCAAAAAACCAGCCCCTCCTCTTTCTTATACATTCATACGCGACAATCCTAACACCGACTTCTCGGTCTTTTTCTTTCACTCGATGGTCACACCAGACGTTATCGATCCTCGCCTGGTCAGCCAAACACTGTGGACAAAATATTTTGATAAATTCGTGTAGATCGCAAACTCTTAGTTTTTAGGTTTGAAATTTTCGTTTGTCGTTAATTTTTCATAGAAATTACACAAAACAGAATGCGAGAGGGTATGAATTCTTACCCGAAGCCAGCTCCAACCAAGACGGATAACAGGTTCGTGATGAAAAGCGTATAGAGGACTTCTTTAGAAAATAGCCCGATCTTACCAACTTTTGCGGTACGTATGCTATAAGATTTCCTCTTATTCAATCCCAGGGGATGCTTGAACTTCCAATCTCTGAAACGAAAAAAAAAAAAGTCAATTTTACCTCTCGATACCAGAATTCGTTTCATCGACATTTTCATAATCTTCGTGGATGGAGAGACGTTAAAAATGGGTCACTACCCTTAACAAAATTATTGTTAAAAAACAAATAATGCTTGTATCGTACTTTGGTGGTGCCTGGTCAGGGCGCGAACTCCATTCGTAGATCCAATCGATATTTTTGTCCACAAGCTCGCCTTCCTGCACAGAATTTCAATCGTTTGATTAGTAACAGTGCCATCTGCTCGGTTATTATAAAATCAATAGTGAAATTGCGTGGAAGGCATTCCCATAGGAAATAACGTAAAAATTAACGGTCAAGAAGAATGGAACGTAAGAAGAGAGTACGACAAAGTGTAGGAAACGCGTGCAAAATAGCAATCGCGTTAAAGGGTCTTGTGTCGAGCAAAGCCTCCTCCCCCCCCTCTTCTCTTATCTATGAATGGGTGTGTACGAGGAAACTGTTAACGTATGAGTATCCAAGGATAACCTCTGCTGGCAATCGGCCAACCGCATACACGAGTGCAGTTGTCGTATCGCTCGTATGATACGCCGTGCATACCGCAATTAAGTGAAAACGTACGCGCAATCGTTTGTAAACAACCCCCGGCTCGATGTCAACAATTCATCGGATACCGAATAGACGGTACTTGTTTATCCGCGCAATTAATATCTTACGCTATTTCTGTAATAACGATAATACGTTTCAACGGTTAAGGTGAATAAAGTATCGTGAACAAAGGCAAAATTTAATGGGACGAATTCATCGATCAGGTGCGTGACGCAGCTTATCATTGTCGGAGATAACGGGCAGCGTGGTTGCCATCGATCACGTTGAAAGCGCGTCTACGCCACCGCCGTGTGCTAGAATTACGGCGGAGACCCGATTTTATGATTTAAAAATGTACGCACCGAACGGACGCTGCGACGATAATGGAATAAAAAGTGTTCGCTTATCGGTGTACATAAATATTTGTCACTACTCGCGGATACCGTCTATCAATCTTGCGTCTATAAAACTCAAAAAAATCGGAATCTAACGTTGAAGACAAAAAAAGAGAGACACGTCGGATAAGTACGGGGTGCGACAATCCTTCGTGACCTCTTCGCGTTGCGAATGACTTTTTCTTAGGGTTTACATTTTATTAAATCTTCAAAAGGGCTGATGGTATAGAAAAGGACAACGACCAATAACCAATACAAGTAATTTAATGTTCATAAGTGGTTTGCGCGCATTGCTCCGACAAACATGATCAGAAATTCTGTTGCAAAATTACACGCTCCTTAAGCACGGTGAGCGCAAGCGTTTCGCGTCATTTGCCAAGATCGTCAACGCGTTCATTGTCAACAATCATCGTTGTATTCTTGAAAATAGTCACCGGGAAACCGCTCCCGAGCGACGCGCAATAAACTTGGACTATAATCATTTTCAAGTCCACTAAACTTTATTGTTATTGCGCTCATAAATTATTAATACCAACCACCCCGTTCAGTTCTCCCTAATTTTAAAAAACCTTCAAAAAAACAAATTGCACAATTATTCGATGACCGTTCTCGTATAGTTTTTGCGAAACATATCGATGAGAATACGATCGCGACGTTCCCGATCGAAGCAGCGAGTCTCGAACGCCATAGGTAGTTCTAAATCTAATTTATCGGGTTTTTTGCCACGCGAGTAAAGCGAATTATCCAACTTTTTTTCCGAGTGCAAAACCTGTCGTAGCGTCGAGCAGTTGGGAAATTGTGGTTTCCTAATTTAGACGCGCCCGAAGAAGTAGAACGAGCGAGAGAACTAGATCGGGTTGAAAATTATTTCCACCAATAATTTCTATTTATAATCAAACTGCGTCGACCCTAATCCGACGTCTACGATAATCTAACACGCTCGCGGATTCTATTCGTAAAACAACATTTTCGAAGGAAATGCTTAACGCTCTCCGTGGTGCCACGGAAACAAACGAAATGGAAAAGAATAAAAATTCAAGTTCTATCGCTCCATTTGTTAGAATATAAGGAAGATGATTTAATTGAAAACAATCTGGTCAATTTGAAGTAACGATTGCGAAGAAAGAAAAGGAGACTGAAATGAAATCGAGAACTCGGAACTGTGCGCGGTCTCCTAGGACTCAAGCGTACTATTACATGGTTCATAATTATTAGAACGCATGGTAGGTATATGGGTATGTTCTCTGTTTCATTGCGCAGTTCTATCTGCCTACACATTCGGGAGAGAAACACTGCCCACTCCCCGTCTTTGGTATTCAGGGCATTGACGAACGAGAAGTATCGAGAAGCGATCCGATCCTTGAACGTTAATGCCACACTCTTTCGATCTCTCTTCCTGGTCTCGCGTCCGTGAATACTCGATCGTCGTAAACGAAGAGTTCGATAAGTCGGGCGGAAGTATTTTTATTATCCTTTGTATTCGGTTTATGCCCGGTGCGCACGCGCAGATTAGATTAGCATTGATCAACATAACGATACCTCGAGTCGCGATTCGTAATCTGGTGAGTACGCAAAATAAACGGAAAGTCGTTCCCACGCGTTAGAGTAAGATACACAAAAATAATGCCGGTTAGTGGTATTAGAAGTTCTTGACCTCGTTTTTATGAAGCAAATTAACGAATTCTGTCATAAACGATTCAATTGGGTGGACATTATTCTCGCGGATTTAGGATGCGAATCTCTTCAACATCGCATTAACGCAGGCAATTATTCCTACGTGTATTTTCCCGCTTTCAAGTTCAAGTTCTAGTTTGGACGTGTATTTCGTAACTGACAATGAGTATTTTTCCAACTACATTTATCTCAAACGTAACTTCATGGTCAATATAATCCTATAAATATATAAACAATAGACAATAAATAGACGAAGCCTAATGCCGCGCAATAATTACTGGACAACAATAATCGAAAAGTTTAACATTCTTAAATAATTATTGCCTTAATCGGACAGCAGTAATTACACTCGGTAAATCATTTAATCAAGTACAGCCACTCGGTAATAATGAGACAACGCGTACAAACGATTGCATGACCGTAGGCTGTAATTAGATAATCGTCGAGCGGGCGTCTGTAATAAACGGCCCTGATTCTAACTCGATCTCACGAAAGTGTACTGAACTGTTTCTATCGAAGAAGAAAATTAAAGTAGAAAGAAAGCACTCGGAGAAGGAGTACTAGAGGCTGGCGCAAGATAATCTTGAGAAGGCCCATAAGTGACCGACGCGGAGGAACCTACTTCATTTTCCATTAAAACTTGTCGCACGTGAATGGTAAAACTTTCCTCGAGATCACGATGCGAGATCAATGAAGGAATGGAATGTGGTTCGCGATAACTCGATAATCAAATTATTTAAATCGAAATGAATCGTTATACTCCAATTATTACTGGGTAATGGAGCGCTGAGGGATTAGAGCGCCACAAAAATCGAGTAGATTTTCGAGATACAATCGTTCTACGATTTGTGGTTCGAATTAATTATTTTTAATATTCTTGAATAAATAATCAAGAAAAACTTCTGACGGACATGGCACTCGTTAATAATTAAATTAACATCAACGATCAGTGATTCATCGACCGAGTATTTTATCGAAACCACCTTTTTCGAGAAAAAATTGCAATTGACCAATATAAAACTAAGGACGGGCCGTCTCGATTTCGGGTGATTCGAGTAAAGAAGCAAACGACGGCGTACGCATTGAAAAAGTATTCCGCCGGCAGAAATGTTGACCGTGACGCGGCTTAATGCGAATAAGAGTAGGCATATAAATAAACTACTTGCATATGCGAGTCAGAATGTACGTATGTTGTACCAACAGTTCAGCAGCCTGGTTGGCATGCGTGCTGAAAGTGACAAGCATCGCTACGTACAGGATCAGCCATCGAAACACGTTTTTCTGGTTATTTCCGAGGAAACTCTTTTGACTTGCCATCGATGGTAAGCATTTTACGCGTTTGCGGCGGACCATGAAAAGATACGTACGACGATGAAGACACAGAAACGCGCGTAAACGTACGAGTGTGTCGTACATCCTACGCGCGTCGCTACGTTAAACGTGGGCGGAAACCCCTTTTTTTCTTTACTCTTCCTATGCCCGAAGGAATATCGCAAAGTGCAATGCTTTAACAAAAAAGGATCAATTATACGTACGCACGACTTCGCAGAGTCGTGCGCGTGCTTGTCGGACGTACGATTTCGCGTTTCGATTACCTGGAAAGTAGTTCGCGTTACGTAGACCTCGTCGTCGACGTAACACGCAAAAGAAACACTTTTATCGCGGGGTCTCTTTCCCATGTTGCCGCGTAGGTATCCACGTATCGTTTCCCGGGAAACGGTCAAACTTTCTACCATGAATAAATTACCGCGGGATAGACTTTTACCGTATTGTTACAGTGGAAATATTTTTTTTTATTTGTTGCTTGTTCGTACCGCTGGATCGGTAAACCAACTCTTGCTACGCGTCGAACAAACAGCTGCAACGACAAATGATTCGTGTTGATATGGCGAAAACTTTTTGCAACGCTTTATTTCGCTTCGTTCCGTATATCCCAATATTTCTACTATTCACCGCAAAATCAATACGAGTATATATCTACTATAGAACCAAACGGAACCAGTTACTCAAAAAAAAATTAATAAACCGATGAATTGCAACAAAAATTCCTTGTGTTTACATTTACACTTTGACATCCTTCCTGGAACTTTCTAGCAATTGAACCCTTGACCGCATTTTTGCGACCACTGAAAAATAAATAAACGCGTCGCCCTGAGTAACATTCCGAATGTACAATCTTGTTCGATATCTATTTACATTGGTAGCATTCCACCGAATGACGGGAGTACATTCAAGTGGAAATAACGTAACGGCCGCTTGACTCGATTCAGCGCAAATCGCATTACGCAGGGCGTGAAAGGGGTGAAGGGATGGTATCGCGTACCTACCAAGTATCGTGTGTCGCGCAAGTTTTCGTGTCGCGAATCAACGCGGTTGCGAACCAGTTTCGTTTCACGAGAGCAAAGTTGCGGGGACCGGTTTTTGCGTGAAACGAGGAAGGTGGGGAGGGGAAGTAAGCGTGAACATGAGCGTAGAAAACGCTGATTCGTTCGTCGACGATCGCGTGATACGTCGATTTAACAGGGATGCACGCGTAAAGAAATGAAGGAATGAGTATCGATTGACGCGACGCGTGCTCCGCCAGCGTTGGCTCCGCCAGCGTTGGCTCCGTCAATCGGAAATCAATTGAAAAGAATCGATTTGGAAATATCGGAAAGACCTAAACGACTCTGTCGCTGGGAAACAATCTATGTACATACGAATCGTTCCTTTCCGATACTAAAAGTGCGAAAATGATTGGGTAGCCTGGTCCCTGTTTTAAGTGCCGCGTGCTGCATGTCGATTGGACATTGTTCTTAAGTTTGAAACGCAGTTATTGTAATTACCGAGAAAATCGATGCAGAATAGTTAATAATTATGTTCGCGCCAATATCGAGCTAACGTCTGTAAATATCGGCGTAATCAAATATAAACAAAGACTAAACATCTGTCATTACACGTTTCTCAGGTTTCCCCGTTCACGCACGAATTGTACCGCGATAATCGTGGCCGGCTATTGTGCAACGGTCTCGATCGATTCCCGATCAAATATATGTATAATAACGATACGCGCGTCAATTGGCCCGTCCGCGTGTCGTGGAGTGAAAAAAAAAAGCGTCTCGTCACTTTCAATGCGGATTAAATGAAAACGGTGTACTTTATTTACGAACTGCGGAGAAACGATTACATTGCTATAGAAAAAAGAACAAGGAATCAAGGGCGTCAAAGAAAATATTGTTCCACGTATGACAGTGTATGTGGCATAGACGAGAAGCGCATTAAGATATTCTATTTTTACTGTTTTATCTGAGGAGTTAAAACGGTTCTCATTGTCGTTGCCTCGACGCCGCCGACGCCTCTACGGATACAAAGCGGTACATTCACAAAGAGGATTTCGCGTGCGCGTCTTCTAACACAGCGAAGCGATCAACTGACTCATAGAAAATCCTCGCTACTGTGTGCAACCTCTTTGGCTCGTTATCGCCATTACTCATTCCGCTCGATGCGATTCCCTTTGTTGTTGGTAGTTTCACCCGTTTCATCGGCGGGCACGAGACAAATCATCGGCAATGTCGACCGATATTATCGATGACAATTAGTACGCGAGATTGCGCGTTTCGAGACCGAATCGTGAAACCAGATAGCTGCCGGATTCAATATTTACGAACGTATTACGCATTGTTTTTCCGTGAAATCGCGCCAGCCAGATAACGACGTCGTATCCTCGTGCTTCTGCGCGAGACGAGTTTCTTTCGCAGATTTGAGGTACACGGAGAGACAGGTTGTAAATAAACGGTAATCGCCATCGCTTAGCTTTAATGCTTAATCGATCGGCACCATCGAAAACGCGGGGCTCACGATTGTCATTGAAGTAAATCATAACGCGCGTCGGCATTTGCGGAATAAATCACGGTAATGTGAAAATGTTATTTCGCTAAACGTTTTAAATTCCACGCGCGTATCCATTTACGGGATAACTTTAGAAACTCGCGTGAGTCATTCGCGCGACTGTCGGACGATTTTTAACGGGACAAACGATTTTATGGTATCCGCGAGAGACATTAGCGACGACGCACGGATTTTAACATGTTCCCTGCCAAGCCTCGTTTGACTAAGTGCCATTACCACGACACGCGTACCTAAAACGTTACACGCTACAAGGTTTAACATATCTGAGAGGATTCGCCTATTACTTTCCGCTTCGGTACTATAATTGTATTTTCTAGTGTTTTTCAAATGCCTAATGAGAACAGTATCATTTGTCGTAAAAATGAGTCAGTGTGCAACGAAAACGGCACACGTGGCACGGAACGTGTCTTCGATCTCGATCAGGAAATCGAGACCGTGGGAGAAGCTTTTTACGAATTATGCCACGAGAAGGCAAAAACACCTGATGAGCAACTGCGCGTAACGGATTCTGACGTAGCCGGCGAGCCGCGTTAGAATCGACGAATCAATTCCTTCTCGCTTCCTCGGAAAAACTGTAACGCTCTCCCTCTCTATTTAGATCGGAGCGGAAACTCCGTCTAAACAAACCCGTCCCGTACACGTCGGTGCGCGCTCCATGACCCACGTTGCGAACCAGAAAGGGGTACACGCCCAATATTAACGGAACGAGCGATCCAGAGACCTTGCGTAGAAAGTACGGCTAGCCACCGAGTTCGATGAAACCAGTTGCGCGTCGTTCCAAGGGCCGCTAACGATCCGTCAGCCGTGAATGAAACGCGACGAACGCTTCCGGAAGGCGCGGTAAAATATTCTCCGTTTTAACATCAAATAAAATACGATCGATTTATTTGTTTCTACCCGATCTTCCTCCCATCATTATACAAATTTATGTGAGAGTAGAATCGTGGGAAAATGCCACTAAATCGATTAGTTTCGCGTAAACTTGATGCGAACGACGCATCGCTCGATTAGGTTTACAAAACAACAAAAAACAACGAAAGATAATTAATGAGATTATTCGTCGTCACGGTGAAAGGAAGGAATAAATTGTTTTGTCACGCCGGAGGGACACGTGAGTCTATATTTTCAATAACGATCTCGCAATTGTGGATCGAGAATGATTCGTGAGAAGACTACGCAAACTCTAGACGAATTTCGACATGAGTGCGCTTCGACGATAGAGACGTCGCGAACACGAAGGTTCTATGCATTCGCAACTGTCGAGAATAAAGGTGTATTAGAATTTGATTATGAAACTGACCTTGTTACAGCCGTAATTTATGTAGACTCCTTTGAGCTCATCCTCGGTTGAAAGCTCGGTATTGGGACTGTTCGGTGGGCTCTTCGGACTGTAATGGAAGGAAAGAAGACATTATTGTGTAAATGAAACTGCGAGAATCCTAGCTGTGGAATAATTAACGCATGGTTTACGGGACGCGTCAGTTTGACGCATTCGAATTTCATGAGGAAAATTACTGATACCGTATACGTTTTTCTTCTACCACTTGCATTGACTTTTATTCATTTACCGACACAAATGTGGAGGATATTGAACGTATACATGGCGTTTACTGTTTTTATTATTCATTTCTTCGTTATTTTCGTTTTAGGTGCGTTGCTTTTGAAATCGTACTCGATAATGCGATTCCCAACCTGCCCTTCAGAATTTCCCAAAAATTTCAGAATTCTAATTTATTTCGAAATTCTCTATGTGATAAAATTGACGCGTATCTGTAAAAATAAGCATGTAAGAATTGTACGTAAAACTAGCGTTAATCAAATGGATTGTCTACCGTTCGAGCCACGAGTAACATTTTCATTATTACCAATCGATTCTGGTATAGTTGCAATTTAATAGCACGCCTTTCCTCCGATTGGAACAACAAACTGGCGTACTTTCCCTTCCGATTATCAGCCGCGACATTACCGTAGAAAACAGCGGAGGCGTCGACATCGATTATTAATTACGTCGAATTTTGAGTAATCTCGCTCCCCGTCCTAGGGAGTTTGCTATCAAATGACCTCGGCATCGTACGATATTCCCTTATCTTACGCACCAAGTGCGCGTAACTACGACGATACTACGAGCAAAGCGAAAGAATGATTTCGTCGGAAATCCGCTACGCAAATAGTGCGAATAGTAAACGGCCACGTAGCGAATCGTAGATTCTTTCTTCATAAACGGGCGATAAACTGTTTTCCCAGTTCGCGACCCCTGCTTATCTATTGGCAGGGTCGATCAGCTCTTGAAAGTCGCAACGCGGATGACGTCGCGGACGGCGCGGCGTCTCGTGACGTCGTCGATGCTGTCACGAGACAATACCGATGACTCGGAAAATCGTTCGCACACGGAAAGCGGGATCGCGACTTCGGATTCTAGATCAACCCCGATCGTGCCCACCAGCCACGCGACGATCCGCGATAAATGATTACGGGGACGGTATCGATCCGAGAGGCGAGTAATAATCGTATGCCGTTTAGAATCGTTGTTCGCACATTTTCCGAAAGTAGACTCGTGGACTCGTTTAAAGCTCGAGACGCGAATAACCGTGAGACGTAGAAGATCCAAAGAAAAGCCTGAAAAAGTCACTTATACGATAAGCAAACGGATCGCGAGCAGGCACGGTTAAGCTTCGTTCACGCTAAAAGCAATGCGATTAACAAAAACAAATTGTTTTAGCCTTCGCAATGGGATTTTACGCTTTAGGTAATTCTCACGCTGAAAAGACACGAGTACGATGATAAAGCGTGCGATCCTGTTAGCGACGCGGAAGCGAATGACATCCCCGTGGTATCGTTCTAGAGTGAAACGACCTTAAGAGCACCGGGTCGTGGGTCATGTGCCTTTTTTCTTCGCCTTTGGTCCGTCGGACCTCGAAGCATTCCGACGCCTACGTGCAGCGGCACAAAGAACAGACGAACGACCGTTCCAGAAAAAGATTCCTCTTTCGTTCGCTCGGAGCTCCCTTCGCGACTGGCTGAGTCACCGTATCGTTTGGTTTCGTTCTTTTTCTCGCATTACCATGATCCTCCTCTTTCGTGCTCCCAAGCACGCGGCCGAACAAATAAGCAACTGAATCGGAGAAGCCTACTTAACCATTTCTTTCTCCGAAAGAAAGGGTGCCGAACGCGACTGAATCGAAAACGCGCGCCACTGGTGAAATTAAGTCTAATCGTCCGTCACTGTTTCATCGAAATGGCCTTTATTTACTTTACAGACGCTGGCGAAACCGGCAGTTATTCTCGTTTATTGGCCCTAACGTAAATGGCGAATGCAGTCGCGATGCAAACGATGCGTGCGTCGACTGCAAACGTAGTACTCGTCGTTAATCGCATACGCTTACCTATCTCTAGGCGTATCTCGCCGGGAAGATGCCAAGGAATGCTTCGCCGACGATTGCGTCGAGTCCCTCTGTGCTTCCCTCAGGAGTCGCAAGTATTCCTCCCCACCTGTACTGAATGGCAGTGGCGTTATCCGGTCGGGTACAGGATTCAACTCCACCCACGATTCTGCGATTGCAAATAAAAACAGACGGTTCTTCGATTATCGACGATCGATGATTCCATTCAGCGATACAAAATTTCATCGCGTCAGACATTTCATTTATTTGGACAACGAGAGCGTCGGCCCTGCGTAATTTCTGTAAAGCGGAGGAGTTTCGCATTGATTTCGACGACGAGGTCGTAGGTCAAGTCGAAGGAGAACTTTTCCTATTAAATAATAAATACCGGCGCTTGCGCTACATCGATATCGATCCTTATTACGCGTCGAAGCGTCGAGGAAGGTTTCAGTGGAATAAATATTTAAGAACGTGGCACAAGCAAGAAGCGATAATCGTATGCAGTTGATACCCGCATTGCGGATTCTTTCGAAATATTAATGTTACGCTACGACCTCTTGCCGTGGCTGATCAAGCGTCGCGTTGCTGTGCTTGAATTTTTGAAAACTTTTCTCACTTTAGACACGTTACGTCCCGTGCACCTTGACCGTAGAATCGAACGGTTTTTGGAGCGTCTTTTAAACCGCTCTGTTAGACTCCAACGTACCCTCGCGAGATTTCGTCGTTAATCGAGTTTTAATAATTGCTCCGAGATCAATCCGAGACGGCTAATTCGATTCCACGAGTCAAAGTGACCGTCTTACGAGTGAGCAGAATATGTTATTAATTTAAAGCTATAAAAAGTTGTATGTCAAATCAATGCCATTCGACGATCTATGACACGACAGTGGAAGAAATTCATGGCCAAGGTCAGACATAATAACAGTAATTTACGTTGCGCCGCTCGGTAACGTGGCTGCTAGTCAATGGACTCGCTAAGTATGGTATAGAGAAATCGGTTTTGGATTCTATTACTGTGGACTTAGCAGCTACATAAGAATTGTAAGCTGTCTTTGTCGAGATTAAATCGACAATACGATTAAAAATAGGTGTTATTTTTTCGTGAGACGTCAATACCGATCGTATCACAGGAGACGTTACTTCATTTATCGATTGTTACATCAGTTTGTTTTTTGTTCAAATCAAAAAGCTGTTTGCAATTTAACATTAGAACAAAATATTATGTGCTCCGAATTGAACTTTTAGCGATTATCGACAACGTTCCAGTTTAGTTTAGGAGATGCTGCGTTACCACGCGACATCAATGATTCCCTAGTTGTCAACGTTCCACGCTCTTGCTGTAATTTCCAGCTAGTTAGCTCCCGCGTCGCGTGCACAACTGTAACCGGAGTTTCTGTCTCATTTTACGTACACGGCCTGCGCTTAAACCGCGAACGAACTTCGTAATTAATTCTCCTGTTTTTGCACTCCGAAAGATGCGTAACGTACTCGCAAATCAACTCGTTTTTCCGAGTCCCCGTCGGATTTGCGCAATCACGATTAAGGCGATTAGAGTTAATCAACTCTAATTGCCGTTATATCGCAGATGCGCATACAAAATTCGTATCCGTAACTCGATCAAAGAAAATTGGAGAGAGCAAGCAGCAGTTCCTGGTCGACGATGAATTTAATGACTAATTGCTCGGCTCGGTACTCGCTGTGTCAAAGACCTCCACTGTTCTCTTTGCCGTCAGCGTGCTTCGAAACGCACCGATGAAATAACCCTTCCGACCTGATCGATACGCGTTAAATATTTAGTTATTTCAAAGTTTCGATTCTAATAATTCCCGTTAATTATCGACGAGACTTCAATTTCAAAAATAGTGAGTCATCATATTTTTAAATGTTAGAATCGTATCCTGCTGTAGAAAATTCAGAAATAAAATAACGCTTCGACGAAGAGAACGCTTCGAACTTGATGTAACTGATGTTTAAAAATGTAAAGCCAATTTGTAAAATAATTGTTCGTCGGTAACGAAATTAGTGGTTGTCAATCGATCGTTTCTAGCGTTCTCCGAGCAACGTGCGATTATTGGCATCAATGTTTTCGATCGTTACGATACGGATGAACGTTAAACGCACGGCGTGGTGTACGTGACTCTTTCCACGTTAACATTATTTCCTATCTCCATCTTCGTCACTGCCCATCTCACTTACACCGAGCATCTTTATTGCCAGGTTCGTTCACCTTCTCGATACAGTGCTACCCATGTTTTCCCATATACGAAGTTAGTATGTCGAAGTTAAATCAATTACGCTGCGTTTGGTAATTAATTTGGTTGCTTCTTATAAATAAAACGATTTTAATACGAATTAATTATTGTTCGCTAAATAGAGACAGCAATTGTACGAAAATATAGATACCTACAATTCAGAATTGAATACCTCGAAGATCTTTCAATTTTTCTTTGGCATAAATCGATACCAACGTTCGAACGTTAAAAAAATAATAAACATCCAACGACTGACATTTCACCCGTACATTTAACCCAGTTTTGTACTCTTCGTTTGGCAAAGCGTATAAATGGAAATTTAGAGTAACGCAATTCCGTTTCCACCGAGGGACCCTAAATTACAGTTTCGAACAGTGCAACGAGAAATTTATGGTAAATGAGTTATCTCTCAACGCGAGTTGTAGTCGCCTAATTTTTTACTATCGGCGGTTATATAACCTGAAAACTCAAACGCTCATTTTGCACGAATATCCTCGCGAATCCACATTACAGCGAGAACCGTATACAGAAGAAAATGAATCAAAAGTACGATGGGAGGACGATGGGATTCAACGTTACCTCGGAGCGTCGCGTTCACCTGGACGCGATCGAGAATTGCGACTACGTCATTTCCCGTGATCTCGTCCGGATAAATATGAAAAGATTACGCCGATTAATAGAAGCGTCCAATCTCGCCAAATACAAATGCAAATCACGATTAATCGGAGCACTCGAGCGTACTCCTACGATGGTAAAAAATAAATTATCCACGGTCTCGTGTACCCACAAAAAATATTTTTGTTGTATTCCGAATTCAGGTATAAGCGTAATCTATTCGCCTCGCGTGTTTTTATCGCGACTACCGTACATATTCCTAGTTCTTTTGCTTCGGTAATTCGCTTATATTAATATCAAATAACCTCCATCGACACTTATTTTTTTACTGCGCTTTCCATATATCGCCGCAGAACAATGCATTCGCAAACAACGTCTCGTACGTTTTCACGTTGAATCACTTCTTTCTCTGCCAATATTTTCTGTACCGCTGTTTTCTTACTACCGTAGAATCGTGTACTTCCGGAGGCGTGTCGTAAACTGTAGAGCGACGTTCAATGCATCCCTCGAGATTTCACAGCTAATTTCTCGTTTAATCGCTGTTCGATCAAGTCGTAGCGCAACATTGTATTCGTTCGACAGTCATCGATTTCCATTTCCTAACACCGACGGTAAGAATTAAGAATAATGTTCGAAACCCCAGGATTTGTTAACGTGTGCCTTGACAAAACATTCGTCGATTCGTAAAGACGAATCTCATTATTGGAGGTCACCTCCTATTGTCTTTTCTTTTTTATTATTGAAGATATGAAAAAGTGGACAAAAAAGGAATCAGAACCGCGCGCAGCTTCTCCGAAACTCATCGGACGGTTATAACTTTAAATTGATACGCTATCGCGGAGGATACATTTATCGACAGCATTTACGACCTTGCTTACAACCGCGGACTCGGCAAATTTATCATAGAATTGCCAGGTCTTAGTTAATACCGGAGCGAAAGCCGATACGGCAAAGCGTTCGTTGATGATAACTTTCGAAAAATGCAACTCTACTCTTACGAACGGATCGGGATAAACGAGCTGACACACGTGCCCTGGCAAGGCCGCGCATGTTGACTGCACAACTTTGCAGTCTAATAAAGACAGTACCCTAGACGTCTATATAACTGTTTGATATTTTCCCGGGCAAACACGATACGAAGCAAACGTCGTGGCAATATGTACGGACAGGCAATGTAAACGATGGGATGAGTTATTCGGGGACACTCGTAACCGATAATCCTTATCAAACGTACTCCAATTCGCCACGTTCCGAGCGTCTCCGTGGGTGGCGGGAAGCCAAAATGCGATAAACTTACGGGACGGACGATCGATACAAATTTAACAACAGCTGGCGCTGACAAGTTCTTATCGCGCGAAGGGATTAAATTGCAAATCTGAAATAACAATTGTCTCGGAATTAAATTAATTTTTTTTACGGTATGGAACAGGATTAGATGACAGAAAAAAGGGAACGAAAGTTCAGATCCATGGTGCCGCGGGAAGTGCCGAGACTCGAGTACGAGGGCTATGTTTGAAAATGAACGTACCACGCATTTTGCGGCAGAATTTATAATCACGGCTCGTAAAGTCGACACGCGATAAGCGACCGCGGCTATTGCACCGAATTGACATCAATCATAGAAACTCATGCGAGAGACGGGAACGACGCTTCTAGTTACCTACGAAATGTCTGAGCAAAGTAGTTCGGAGGTGCGTGTCACGTGCGAGGAAATAAATCACGTCTACGTGGCCTTAATTAAATCGAATTAAGGCCCGGCAACAGGCGTTATGGTTAAAAATAGACACAAATGCTCCCCAATCGGCTCTCCCTCTTTTCACCGACTGTCGACTCAATCAAATGCTCCGGACGCGTGTGGAGCGAAGATATAACTATCTCTTATCTTGGCGTTGAATTAAATATCCTCTCGTACATAATATGCAACCGACCAAGCGAAGTATCAAAAGATTATGAATTCGACCCGACGAAAATAGCTCCCTAGCGCACATGCGTATCTTTGCATCTGAATGTTTTTTCATTTACCGAAAAGCCTCTATGGAAAATATCGCAGACTCGGAAATCTTCGGTGCTTCGGAGGGTATAAGCGATAAAAAGAATGGTGCACGAAAGAACACCCGTGGAATTTGCTTCGACCGAAATAATTGTTTCTTCTCACCGCAGTGCAGGTGCAAAGCTTTATAAGCTGCGCAGTTCATGGGTGTGTAGGTATTTGTGTACACGTAAAGTGGTTCGGGGAAAGCAATTTCCATGGAGCCTGAGTCACGGTCGAAGTTACCTGTTAAATATCGTCCAGGACGAGTTTCAGGTAAATTTTCCCCCCTTCGAAATACCTGACGGACAAAGTGACCGATGTCACTCTACCGACGTTCCTGAGGATCGTCACGTAGGTACGATTCAGCGATACACGTAGAAGCTGGGCGCTTGACTTTTCCGGGAAAGAATGATATTTTATGAAACGATAGCTCGCACGGTAGAGGATACATATACATTCTGGCGTAAGTTCAGGCGATAAAATGTCCTGAATGAAAATTGAATACACCCGATTGCATTCAAATTAGAGCGTAGCGTTGATAACTTAAATATTCTTATCCGCGCGATGTTTACATCGCGAGCTGCGACTTTCATTGCCGTAAAAAAAGAATTAAACGACAACTACGCGCAAAAGGTATTTTTAGTAATCCTCGCCGAGCCATGACAAGTTGCTTGGAAGTGGAAAGTACGTTAATTATGACACGAGAAAGAAAGAGCATCGAGAACGAAGCGTTGTATTTGTCTTCGGGCCCCGACTTCTATCGGCTACCGGATTAATTCCGTCATATTAAATTTTTTAAATAAACGGTCTCCATAATTACGTGACGAACGGGTATCATAGACGAATAAACTACCGAACGTAAACACAGCACAGCAACGTGTTTCAGTGCACGTACTATAAGAAACCGTTGCGTCAACGTTTAATTAGTCGATAACAGCGTCGCGCTTCTCCGACGCTAGTCACGTTCTCTTTTCCTTTCGCAATTTTGCCAATTCTACGAAGCGTTTCGATCGATTCCCATGAAACGAAACATTTGAGCAAAGGAATCGAAAGAGAAGTTAAACGAAGAAGCGGCCCTGAACTTGGCCGATTTGTAAGACACCCTTTTAAGTTTTAAATGGAATAGCTCGAGCAAATCTCGTACCCATGGGACAACACTGACCTAATTGCCGAGCACACATGCTTTGCCGAGTTGAGAAGTGGCTGTGACATTGCGAGTCATTCGCCAAAGAGAATTTTCAAAATGAGATCCGAAAAGTTTTCTCATTACATTTTCTCTTCACTCGTTGACGTAATAAGCAACTCCGAAAATGAGTCGGCCCATTTTGCCCCGGAACTTTTACGCCAGTTTTCCCTCCACTTGGGACGTCTATTACAGCAATTACCACTCGTCATTGCGAAGTACCTAGCTTGAGAAAAGCACGGCTAACTCACGAATAAGAATGCCTCTCATTTATGTCTAATGCCCTGCATTAACGCTTTATCGTCGTAATCTAGGGTTTTGGGATCGCTCAACCATGTTGGAGAAATAGAAATGGCTAAACGTGGTTAAACGGAAATGCTTAAACGCGAAAATCCTTCCGACCACGTAATTCAAGTTTCAAAGCGACGATAAACTAAGAATTAAATGTCCGCGCATTACTCATTTAACGTGAAATAATGATCAAACATAATAGTTATACGGAACCATTCCAATAGACCGAGTCGTTTTAATACCTCGTTGGTTTAAATGCCAGCTCGGGCGATCAAATATCAAGCTTATCTTTGGAAACTGTATATTCGTCGTCGCTAATGCCTGCCCCTTTAAGCTCGCGCAAGGTTCATGGCCTCAAAAGAAACGTAAATAAAGTAAGTTTTATCTCTTCTTTATAATCATCGATTTAAAACAATCTATCTATCGTTAGGAAGCATCACCCGAATAAATGTACTTGATCAATAATGCGTGTAAACGCTAAACGATCGATTCCCCATTCATTTTTGTAAACGGATGCAGAGTTTTTTTCGTACCGGCGGCATTTCAGGTTAGGAAAACACAGATAATCGCGCCAAAAGACAGAACGGTAACAGACGCTTATCTGACGCAACAATTTCCGTGGCGCTCAGCGGTCGAATGTCCCGAAAATAATTTGAAAAAATGATTACTGAAAATTCATCGGACGATAGTACTGGTAAACAAACGAATCTACGACGCAGAAGGAAGCCAGAATATATTTGTTTATGCGTCAGCCGAAGCCACGCGAAATGGCCGCTATGTCAGACTGACAGCTGCTCTCTCATTCTCCGTCCCTTCACGAGATACCGTTCTACTATACATATATACGTAGAGATATACCCTTTACTCACCGCCCAAAATTTCGTCCGACGTAAATTTCACGGTGGACGACATCGCAGAACTCGTGCGGTATCGTGCGCGTACTAACTAACGGACGATGAAGCGCACGGCTTTGCAAAATTCACCCAAAACGATGCACTCACCACGAACAATCGCGATAAAATGCTCTCCAAGCCGCCACTGGCACTGCTTTGTTTTGATGAAACGTCAACACACGCACGTCAGGGTGATCGACCAATCGGACGGCACGCGCTACGATGTAAATACACTACGCGAGTCAAATTGGCTGTGGCTTCGACAGCCATGACAGTTTTCTTAACCACCTGAATCAACCCATCTTTTAAACTATTTTTTGTCGATCACCACGGTCATAAAATTATTTTAAAAAACTCTGGTGATTATTTGCATTTTCAATCATTTCTGAGAATTTAGGTACAATAATTTATTTTATTGAAGAATATACGGTGCGTTCAGAATTAGGTAGAATGTATTCGACAAGGATGTGCTATACGCCATTGAAGATTGCTGCGCAGAAAGCAAAACAGCAACTTTTATTATTTAAATAAAGTTGCGAATTCCGATAATCATTTTGCTCGCGTATACGCCAATAATTTGCGTTTGGGCTAATCGTACTTGAGGTGATTCTTCCATTTCCACGCGTACGATATAAGTGCGAAGAAAACGATAACGTAAAAGGTAGCGTTTACTTTCGCGTGCACTCGTCATTTGAAATTTTTACAGTGGCATTGTTGTTTGTTGCCTAAGTACTCTCTCGTATCTGCCCCTATCTCCTAAGAACATGACTAAATGTGCAACAGCTACCAACTTCTTTACTATGGGCTTTCCAGAAACATCTCTAGTACATATAAATACATCGAAGAATTCGCGGGGCAATATTTTACGTACATCCAGTATCCCATCATACCAATTTTCGTCGTTATTTTAATACAGTACAAGAACGCCAGCCATTCCATTAATATTTCCATTCGTCTCTCCATTTATAAGTTTTATACATCACGGTAAAATGTTCGTATTTCTGCCGCATGCGATAACAGAAAATATAACGGGCCTCCGTGTGCAGAAGAGAAACAGAAAATCTAAAATACAGTCACGGGAGTTGAATATTCGCGGAAAGAAGTTGAGAAAGATCAGTGATCGAAATTCACGATACGAGCGAATCAATGTTTATCAAGTTTTTGAGCGCAGAGTACATACATAGCTCATTGCTCTTTTTCTATGCGGTGGCAGCACCGTTCGGCATTACTTGGAACATTAATTTCTGTTGCGCGACACGTATTTTACCCATGAACTGCGTAAATCGTGTTTCCTAGCACAAATCACCCGAAGACGCGTTATCGTAAGGTATGTTTATGCTTTTCCATTCTGCACGGTGCAGACACCTTCCATTGTAATAACAATAGATGCACGGCGTAATTATGAATAAGGATTAATAATAATGTTAGTCGGTGGGTTAGTGCAAGTAGAGAGTTAAAAATGGTTGCCTTGTAAGAGAGATCTGTCAAGTGATATTCTACCGTATCTCATTACTATTATACGACAGACACAGAATGCCAAATTCTCGGTAAATCGCGCATTTCGGTGCTAAATTAAGGGTGAAGAGTTAAAATTGAATCGAGTAGTTTTCACATGGATTAGGACAGTACTCTTACGGATCTTGCTACCATATGTGCAAACGGACCACTCGCGCATTTAAACCTCTGGTTTGTAAGCTTCGAACGTACAGGCGAGTTCAAGGTTGAATATCGTGCAACACTTTTTCCAAACTTTCAATTGCCTTATGTATCCCGCCCAGCCGAAGGATCCGGAACATATTGTTAAAGTATATGTAACCGTGAGACGATAAAACGCCACCCCGTTTTCGTAACGATAAATATCAACGACAGTAATCGTCATTTTCCATTTACAAATATATATTCATGTTGCGATAGATCAGTACATATTTTTTTTCTTATCAATAAACAGCATCCGCATATCCATTTAAATTTAGTTTTCTAAATTAATGTTTGTCGTGTTGTGTTTTTTAAAGAAACATAAGACTGCGCCCCTTTACGCGAAGACCAATTGTAAGTCAATGGAGAATCAATATTCTTTCAGATAATTCTTTGCTTTAATTGCTAAACCTACGCTTGGAATGAAAATGAAGATCCCAAACAGTGGTTCTGGAAATGGATATTACGGCCATGAAACTGGCATTATTCCATACTTGGACAACAATCTTGACAACGACATGGATATGCAAGGAACGGGAGACAGCGACTTCTCAGAGTATCTGTGGATGGAAAACGAGGAGGAATTTGATAAAGAGGTTTGATAGTGAATTATTAGTTTATATACTGTGTATGATTCCAATGATTAAGCGTACTCTTGCGATAGAACAATGAGTCATAAAAATGTTTTACCGGTGCTACAACAATGAATGGTTACAGGTACTCCAACAATTAGAGGAGGAAGAGCTGACGGAAGAGTGTCTAAAGGCAATGCTGGAAGAGGAGAGGCAACACGAGAGGAACATGAATTCTGTCGCTTGGTCTACTGCTACGAGTATTCCCGAAAATAACGGAGCTGAACTTTGTCAGCAGCTCAGTACCCTGAGAGTGCAGGACGACCTCGCTAAACAAGTAAACACTGATTAACAAAATTGATAATGCTCGAGCGTCATTTTAAAGTATCAAAGTATCAAGATAATTTGGAAAATATCTATTTTCAGAGTACGTTAAATCCAGATGCCGCTGAATTTGTACCATCGTTTAAATCGGTAGTTACATCTGTAAGTACAGCACCAGAAGTTACTGCCGAATCATCATAGAAGCCATACTTTCTTTCGTTTAAAGTTAATAAAAATGAGCTACATGTATGGCTAACATTTACCACCCACGGTCACTCAGTTGTACCAACTGAATCGTGTGAAGAGTTACACGACTGTGACTCAACGTACAAAGATATAATGAATTTCAAGGTGGATAATACGTAATGTTGTTATGATATCCAAGATTAATCAGATCAGTTAAGTAATCATGATTAAAAGAAAAGAACAAATACGTGCTACGCAAATTTTTATAGACAGGAGATAATACTGCATAATATTACATTTAATTACATACATATATATATATATATACATGCGCGTTCATACATATATGCATATATATATACATATATATATTTCTTGTCCATAATATGAATATAATTATATATACACAAATCACTCGTTAAAGAAATTTGCAATTTATATTTCTTATTCGACGGTACTACAACCGTTGGAAAACATGCGTCCCCCAGAAGTAAATGCTTTTATTATTTTTAACTTGTATAAGTTGTTACAAATCTGAGGCATCGAAAGAACATTTGTCGAAATACCCTGAATTAGGAAGAAATAATTACCATACTACTAGATTCTAGAATCCTTAGTTCGTACTAAGCTACTGCATTAATACATCGGATACACATTTCTGTGAAACACGTTTTGTCTACCTATATAAATCTTGTGGCAAGATTATCACATCGGTGGAATATATAATTTTCCCCTTAAATTCTGACGGAGAATATTTCTTGTACCGGGTTATAAGAGTTTCTATACCTTGGTTATTCATTTCTAGAATGAAACATTTGCTAAGAGTTCCTTTTATAACACTTATTTTATACTGGTGTGCATCTTCTAGTAAAATCATTGACAGATCATATATGTTGAGATCATAAAGGAATCCAAAGTGTGACTGGTGTAACGTAAAAAATATTGTGTTAAAAAATGTATTGTGTCAGATAAATATTTATTTTCCCTTTTTTTTTTTACTATTGCTGGTAATACATACTTAATGTATCTTTCACTATCGGAAAGATCCCAGTTGTTGCTTTCATAATGGGCGTAGTTTATTAGAACAGAAACAAACAGGATATTAGAGCCGTGTGTATCAATGCAAATTTTGGTCCTCCATCAACTCATCTGACATACTTAAAGATCTCAAATGAAAGTCTCGCACAGGCTGTGAAGGACTGTCTCTTTCTGGCTTCCCTTCAGCAATACCAAGAGCCAGCACATTGCTTAATTATGTTTTAGAGCGATTTCTGCAATATGATATTTCGAAATTGACTAGGACTACTGTATTATAGAAATGTGACGGCATTGAAAATAAAAAAAAAATAGTATAAGTGGCGAATGTACTTCAAATATAATTATTGACTTCAACGGTAGCGAGATTGATTGCCCGTATTGTCCACCACGAGTTGTAATAAATCACTCAGCAACATTTATAGCTGATACGATGTCAATCTTGTCGCAATTCAAGATACTGATATGGTAGTGATTAAAATGCATTTTCGCCGCTTATACAGAATCTGTTATTTGGAACGATCATGTATTTATGTACAAATTCTATTAACATTATTTGCATTGTGATAGTTATTATATACCGTCAAACATGGGTTAATATTTTGTAAGATTGCATGTGGTAAATCTGCATTATTTTAGTCACAACCTAATTTAGTATGAATGAATGTAGAATCTGTGATTACAATGCGAACTAAGTAGGATTATCAAATACGTTACTCACATTTAAGGCATCACGTTAATTTTATAACGCTTCGTATTATCTTGCTCTTGAATTTCTTCGCTTATATCCTCTTACTTGTGGCTCTTTGTAAAAAAAAAAGAAATGGAATGTATACATTTAGTTTGTAACATAAAGTAAGTTACAGATATTTATAGATAATACCATTTTATAAGTAACAACTAAAAAAATGAAACGGGTGTGCTCCTCTGCCACGAAATTCAGATTTCATAATGATCACTCGCTTGAATCATTTAACAAAAAATGTAGGTAGTTTTTCTTCCATTTCAAGACTCGCATAAACATTAGTCTGCACAGACTGATCTCTATATGTATTTCCCGAATTTAAACCTATTGGCCGTCATTGAGTCAGACATGGATTTTTTTGTGAATACTACAATTAGCAATCTAATTCGTACGTAATGTACTTTCCTCCACATAATGCAATGCTAATAAGGAACGGTTCGGCAGTAATAACTAACATATAGCTTTTTTTTATATATCAACAGCTATATTCGTGTACATCCTTGTAATCACTGAATCTTATTTAACGATTTTTATTAAAATTATTAATTCTTTTAATAGCGCGCTTTAAAAATTGTAAATTGTACATTTGCAATGTAAAAGTACATAATGCTTTGTGGCATAATACTTTGACCTCTTCACCCAGTTGTCTCGAACTTAAGTAACGTCCGAAAAAATGTGTATCGAAAATGTTTTACTTGTAATGGTACCTATGTCCATTTGGTATGTAATAATAACGATAAGATAAATTAAGTTTAAAGAAAAAAAAAAGTAAATAAGCAGCTGAAATTGTCTCTTATATTCTATACATATAATACGGGGCAGTACTGATGGGGAAAAAAACATTAGCGACTAAAGTAATCAGCTACACCCGTCTACACTAACAAGCACAGATATTGTGCTTAGTATACGATATTGTCTTATTTTCGTTTGGCAACTGATGTGTTATACATACGCATGTAGTCCTTACTATTTCATTTTAGGAAAAAAAAGTACAAAAGAAAAAAAGGCAAGAAAAAGAATACAGTCCAAGTGTTATGTAAACCTTTATTAAAGTAGCAATGATCCCTTTCATTCTTCGTAATTACCTTTTGCATAGGCACGGTAATGAATTAGGATGGAAGACACTATATCAACACAAAGTATATTATTTTGTAAGGAAAATCGAATTATTGTAATTATCACACCATTGCCATTAAATCATTGCATTTGTGATTTTATCATGTTTCCTTACTTTCTTCTGTAACATTCAGTACGCAAAATAACAATAAAAGGCAAGTCTGTGTATCACAAATCGTTTCTTTGTGATGTATGTGCCTTCCCGATTCCAATTTGTTTCATTTAATTACATGCACGTGATCTCGAGGTATTTTATAAATGCTTAGAGCAAAAGGGAAAGCAATGATAAAAGAGAAATGTTTGTATATCTTAAAAGCATCACCTTATATTTGGCAGCATATCAGTAACTACAATTTAAACTTACAATTATTTCTATATAAATTAGTACTTGTCTTATAACGGTAAAAAAAATTGATACCAATGTATTTCGTAGATCGAGATCCCACTAAATATGGAACATGTTTTGTTTCACAATTCTTGCAAACACTTTGGTGTAATGCGGTGCGGTAAGCGCTACAGGGCAATAGCTACGGCGATACTTGACTGAAACAATGCATGCCGCGACAGAAAGTGCAATGTTACATTAACCGTTATATACTCGTTACATGTACATACAACATACTATTTCCATAGTCATGCAACATTTACTATGAAATTTATTAATGCAACAGATTCAAGTTCGTAAATAAAGTTACCAAACTTCTCTGAAGTACTACGATTCAATAATAGCATACATTTAACCGCCAAGATCGGTATATTAATTCGCAGCAAGACAATTGTGGTAATACAATGCGCAGTGAAAAAAAAGTAAGTGCAATCATGTGTCACGTGCAATAAATAATGCTATATAAACTAATTGTCTGAAGATATACCACGAGGAAGAATGCGCCAAGAACATCTTTGACATTGCGATATAGCTTTTTGCTTTACCAATTCCGAACTTTTTGCCGACTTCCTAGGTACCAGAATAAGTTCTAACGTGTATTGAACAGTGCTTTCTGTTATAAAACCGTACCGAATCTCTGCATCTCAAGCGTCTCGTCTCGTGAATATAAAAGAAATCGAATTTGTAGAATACTTTAACATAATTATAATGCACAATTGCAAGGACGCTCCGTAAGATATTTTACATTTATTTTACTTTCACATACAAATTAAGCAGAAATTGGTATCAGTTTTTTCACAATTACTTCTTATCTCCTATCCGTAATACAAAATCATCGTAAACGATATTCCGTCAAAAGTATATAATTATATTTACTTATATATACAATCGCGTTAAATACTTCGATCTGCAGTCTCTTTATTCCAATGCAATACTGTATTATTCCTTATTGCTTTCCTGAAAGTCTGTATGGTAGCAAATAACATATTAGTTTCATTCAACTGCAAACTTGTGCCTTTCGTCGAACCATGAATACAGTTATAATAACAACAGTGCAGATAATAATAATGTTACACAATAAAACGTGCAATTATTAATACACGTTGAAGTGCCGTTGAAGCAATTGTAAAAGGAAAGTATGTAAACGAACTCTGTAAATGCAATCATAGAATATTAATAGAAAATTAAAAGTACATGGTGTAAACTATTTAGAATTCAAAAATATTTTCAATAGTTTCAAAGCTAGGGGAAAAAGGACATACACCAATCACTGAAATCGTTTTCTGTCAATTGCACCACAAGACCTTTCCTGCCAAACTTGCCCCCGCGTAAAACGGATTCAAGAATCAAATAAAACTTTGCCTCAATTATTTTGTGTAAATTAAGGTCACAACTATTACACGGAAGAATATTACGATTATTATCTGTATCTTATCTGGATTCATATAAAAGTATAAGAAAGTATGCAATGATATTATTGTCAAAGAATACATCATGATTGGAAACTGATTTTGATGTAACATATTGGCAAAAATTCCAGGCCTATGATTATTGTTATTATTAGTAGAAATTACTTGGTAAAAGGAGCCTCGCTTACTCGCAAGGTATACTCAACATTCCAAGGGCACGTGTCTGTATAATTATTAATCAGAGGATGAACATTTTTTTGGATATGTAATTGGAAAGTGTAGTAGTTTTAAAATCGTCAAATAGAATGATCTACATACAACGGAGCAAAGGTGAGATATACCGAAACAACATTCGCAGCTTTACTAATTTCAGTCTGAGCCATAATCTTGTATAATATTACAAAATAAAAAAGGCGACCCCTTCGAAAAGCTTTCGATAATGAGCTACTGCGCATATATGTATGTATATACGAACAAAAGTATATACGAAATTCACATGTACTTAATTAGAAGCTTATCCGGGAGGCATGAAGTTTAAAATCTTTACAACATATACCGTGAACGTGTATATAAAATATACAGGTAATAATACTACATCAATGTGATTCCGTTCTGACAATCGATCAATGTTGAGCTGCATGCTACTCGATTAAGTAATGCAGCCAACTTCTTACGTTGCAGATTTCTTCCGTAAAAAAAATACGCTCAATTGCTGATATCAATACGAGCAACAAAGATCATGATTTTTTTTAACTATTAGCATACAATTTAATCGAATAATATTTCTAGATATTCGGACACAATTAAAATGTTTACATAACATATATCTACGTTTCTCGTAAATCGTAGATCATTCTCATATTCCGCGAAATATAGTTGATATTTATTCTCATTAACTCGTACATCATTGAAATCTAATGTACACGTATAATCCTAGAAAAAGAGGTCAATCATTGAGATATAGTTAAATTTTTTTGAAATTGACACAATCATGTATACTGTCTTCCGTTTCTCCCAAATATATTTATATGTATATGGATCAATAATTACAAAGAATGTTCACATTTCCTTATGCAAGATGTTTTATTCCCAAATAATTTCTTTAGTTTCCCTATGAATATGCTGCCTTCATATCACATCTGTAAACGTGAAATCAATCCTCGTTTTCGTACATTTAAGAGTCTCTCATTTTTTTTCACATAGTTAACAGTTAAAGTATTACGAGTAAAAGGCCATCGTAAAATTGTGCCCCAGTAAGATTTAAAATATACATCAATTCATTTTATCGCGAAGTCTCGCGCGACCGGACACGAGAAAGTATCTGAGGTTACGTTAATCCTGCTGGCAAATTTACGTCCTGAGATCTTCGTTTATAGAAAGAGTAATTATCGTTTGCAATTATCACATTTATTATTTCACGATATACCGTGAATTGATAGTGAACAGACATGACGCAATCGCGCTTTACAGTTAATGGAAAATAAGACATCTTGCTCTTCCGATTCCCCCAAAGGTGATGCTATATATTAGGTATTTTTTGTCTTTTTAAATTACTTACACGTAAAAGTTTAAACGCTCTCAGTAGGACTCTGAAATTCGGAAAGTGCGTGTATCGGATTTTGCACCTTCTTCTGCGAACCCTTGCGTACCTTTGCCCTAACTTCCTCCGGCCTTTCTGGGCGTACTAACGGCTTCTTCTCCGGTGCTTTCATTTTCCACACAACGATCGGAGACTGATCAAAACAAAATTACAAACATCGCATGTATTTCTATAATCGAATATGCAATTTCTTTTTTATGCAATTAGAAAAGTATCTACTTCGTCTAATTATTACCGACAGATAGTGTACGGGCAATATGCTATGAGAGCAACGTTGGGATGAAATTAATAAATACTTACATACTGTACGATCCAGTAATTTTGGTAAGTTAGTAAAAAGAAATTTGAGCATCAGCATTAATTATGAGATCACTAATCAGGCGAACCTTATTTAAGTATATTCACAAGTTTATGTAGCGACAATTGTAAACTAAATGTCCATTTACTTCATGAATAAAATACTTCAACGTTATCTAATCATTAACCAAATGTGATCGTTGGAAAACTTACCGTTACTGTGGATTGTCGTGTATACTTCGTCGACGCAACGTACGACGCTTTTACGGTAAGGACTACCGCGTTCATTAAATTTTTGGCGGCCTGGATGAGCGAGGTCGCGCTGTCAAGACCGGACACAATTAGCTCTCCGCTAATATTCTGCACGTCCGCTTTGACTTTGCTGGTAATATTCATTTGATGGCAATAAAGTGCTATGCGCTGCAGATATGCTAAAAGGTCTTGCTTGGTCGAGCTCTCGGGACACTGATCAGCAATCTGCCTAGTTAGTTTATCCAGCTTGGTTCCAGCTTCGGAAATCTTTTTTGCTGCATTAATAACGTCCATGGTTGTCTTCAATGGCCCGCGCCCTCTAGTAAAGTCCGTCATTTCCATCATAATCATGCACATGTGCTTCGCAAGAACAATAATGTCATTTCCCGCATCATCCCACTTGGCGACCTCTTTATCGAATATCAATTTCTCGCTCTTGAAGTACTCTACTTGCTGCAAAATCTTCTGTTTGTCCTCCTCCGGCATCTTACGCATAGCTTCGCGTGCTGTTGTGATGCCGCTAATCTCGGGATACTCGTCGACCCCGTGTTCGCCGGTCTGAGCGCTCGACTTGCTACGCGTTTCTAATGTGTAATGCTCATCTAGTTCAACGTCTTCCGGATCCAGATCTTCGTCCGCCTAACGAAGAATATGAACCATTAATAAAGAACGGGGAGCGAGAGAACAATTACAATACATGATCAACTATTTAAGAAAGAAATCCTTACTCTATTCATAAGTACGGCCCGTCTAATCTCACGAACTCCGTCATAGACTAATCTTGAAGCGTCTATAAAGTCATTCTCATTCACGTCTTTAGCGGGATTACTGCCCAAAGCATCTACAGCGACTTCTACTCTTTGTGCGAATTTTGGCATTACTTGTTCCCTTAGAACCTTCACGGCTTCTAAAACTCTTTTCGTGTAAATACAGGGTTCGTAGTTGTCCATTTCCGCTTGAACAACGTTGCAAACCCTGGCCGAACGTCCGCGTATTGCGCCAGCGGTCCGATCTAAAGTATCCGCATCCCCTTCTTGCAATGCCAATACACATTTGTTCACGTCCTCCAAGATATGATTTTCAGAAACAGCTAAGAAATCATCGATCGTAGTGATGTCGTCGACCGCTTCCGTTAGTACTCTCACTTGATTCTCCCATGCTTGTCGGAATACTTCCATGTTATCTAAGGCTACCTTCGATCGATTACGCGCCGCTAACACGCGCGCGGCATTTATTACTTGCGGGCAGAGATTTTCAATCTGAGCTGCCGCGTAACGTACCATTTTCACGCCGTCTTCATTCCCTGACATACTGCACACCAAGTTAGCAACCTGTTCCAATGAAAAATATACGCAAGATAGAAACCTATTGTACAATCTTGGTTTGGGATTTCATAAGGGGTTTCTATGAACGTTACCTCGACCAACTTGTTGGCGTGTTCTGTGAAAACGAGCGCGTACTCTTCCACTTCTTTGTCGCGGCCATTTCGCGCGGCTTCAATTAGGACCAATAGAGGCACGCTCGTTTCTAGAAAACTATCTGACACATGATCCACCACAGCTTTTCGTAATTGTCTACGAAGATCACGCGTCTTTCTACACATATGATCAATCGCTCTCTCCAAACCTTCTGATTGTTCTTTTACGCCCATCTGTTAAAAGTAAATTTTGGATGATTATCTGCACCCGCTTACGATCTATACTATTATATGGCACAAGTTACTGGTTACAGAATTAGAGAACAATGTATCAGAATCTGTATTACTGAGCTAGTAATTCGAATTGCTTAGTCATCTTGAAAAGTTGCAATTAAAACGATGAACGATCATTCATTAGTATAAAAGAGGAAAGTACAAATTGAATGGTACCTTAGCATTAGGATTTATAAAAGTTATTAACAACAGTTTGTAAAATGTGAACTTCTATTTATCTTATTGAAATCGTTCGTCAAATTAAGCGATAAAAAAATAACGAGAAGAAGCTATTTATACAAGCGCAAATAAAAGTAAAATTCAATGCAGCTACAGTAAAATATCGAAAACAGTAGAACAAAAAATATCTCGATGGTCAATACTTTTATCAAAATAAACGTCTTCCTTGCGGAGTACTGTTCTACAGTAAAGTAGAATAAATGCATATAAAACTGCGATCGTGAATTCAAAACCTACAAGTCTTTTATCGAATTAATGGTACCGCTATGTATTCTATGGAAGTGAGTAGAAAATTACTTTGATACCACGCGCTATCTCTCTACTCTATGTATGTTTCCATATCCTATAAACTGGCATACCATATTATGTATTGTGTCAGAGTAGTTCAGTACCAGATGAATCTAAATAGTGATATCATACAAGTATTTACAGTTGTGCAAGTAATTGGAGAATATTTATGGAACCTGCGAGCACAGAGCTATTAAAAACTTTTCGATTAGTGCTTGTGACAAGGTAATGCATAAGTAGTGTGTGTAAGAGGTAATTCAGTGTTTAGCGATTAAAACATTTTGCTTTGTATGCACTTCAAACGATTTGCGGCAAAACTGCGAAAACACAAATGGTCGTATTTATATTTACCCGTTTCCCACCCCGTGCTAGCTGTAACTGCAGTCACCAAAATAAAAGAACAAGTGAGTAGAATAAACATACCCAAACAGATATATAAATTATAGTTCTGCGTTCCAAAACTTTTGAAACATGTACATTAATATTGCTATGTCTTTTTTTCAATAAAACAGAGGTCAAATGAAGCTACAGAAAAAAAAATTTAATTAAACTTTGCGACATCATGAATGCTATACGAAACATCCACCGGCGCATTAAAGCAACAAAAAAATTCATATCGTTTATCTTTCTCATGTATAATTGCATATATTTAAAATGCATGTATAAATGGCGCGTGTACATGCGAAAAGGCATCACCATTGGTGTGCCATTCGGAAATAGAATGATTCGTGCGCTACTTACATTATTCATGTATTCGCTTAATAAATCTTGAAGCGCTTGTCTGACAGCATTGCACTCGGCCACAATACGTTCCCTACGTTCGTCTCTCGTACAGGAGGAGTCTGCCATTAGAGCAGCCCCACTGATAATACTCTCCAGTCTCTCCTCGAGACTGGGTCTTGTACGTACTTCATTATACGCAAGCGGTGACATGACCATTCTCTCGTCGAAATCATCCAAAGCAGCAGCTAATTCCCCAGGTCCATCGTAAGGATGCTGACTGTCGATTGGAGTTTTTCCTTGAGCAACGTCATTAATAGTGTTCACAGCTTCGCAAACTTGCTTCAAAACGTAGTCGCGATTTGCTTTTGCAGCAGCTAGTTCAGGATGTCGAACATATACTTTGGAAGCTGTTAGCAGCATAGTGGAGTGCTTTTTAAGCACGGCTCTAGCTGCTGCTAAGTCATCCCGTAATTGAGGATCTTTTAATTCTTGTTGGCGCTTTGCTGCTTGATTCATAAGTTCCGACGCGTTTCTACCAAACTGCTTGATATTCTCTAACAATTCACCTTGCGAGGATGCATTTTTCAGTTTCTTCAAATCATCTTCTACTACATGCAGTGACTTCAATAACAAATGAACATCTACCATGTCTGCTAGAATAAGTAAACGAGTGACTGCAGACAGCAAATTCCTTGCGGCACGTACCATGTTACCTCTTTTCAAAGAGGAGCAAGGATCTTCTGAGAATTCCCTGCACAAGAAAATCAGGAATGGAACACTTCAAATTTTCTATGTACTAATTATCGTTAAAAGGAAAACTAAATTATACCTTGCAGCAATGCTCATCGCAGCCCCAGTTTTTCTTACTTCTTCTACAGCACTTAACATTTCTGCAGTGATATCTGGATTTTCATAAGCGATTTGTTCGCCTTTTTCGATGAAGTTAGTGGTTGCTTTTTCCACTGTTCCAACTAACGCGCTAGCTCTCTTTGATTTTCCTTTCTTTTTCTTGCTGGGGCCCTTTGTATTTACAAGCGTGGTCACTTGCAAAACCAATGGTTCCAATGTCTTTTCTACAGACATTGTACGAATCTCCAAATTCTTGGGGTCCCATTTTAAAGTAATTGGACCAAAGTGATCTGACATCTTTCTTGTTTCAAATGAAACTATTCTGAAAAATTAAATAACAATGCATTATGTATACTCAATTAACTAGGATGCCTTGCCATTTTAAAGAAGGTGAAATTACCTGTGCCCGCAAGAGGATTAAAATACAGATAACTCACTCATGCAACGATTAAAGTAACGTACAGTGAATCATATAAAATTTTTGGGTGTGTTAATCGGTACTTCATATATATTGCCAATCACAAACAAGCATCACTTTCATTAAATTTTTATTCCGATTATTCTCGTCCACGTCATTGTTAACTCATTATTTACGCTCACTAGTAAAGTTCAAAGAATGAATTAATAAAAATCCAGTAGTTTATCTTTCTGAAAACTATGCTGTTCGGTACTAAGAATGCTCTTTTACATGCACTCCACTTTCAGGAAACTGGCTATAGGATACGATGATTTCATCAATTATCAAACATCGTCAAAAAAAGGATCGGGGGAGAACCGAAAAGAAATGTGCAAACATCGTGCCTCGACACGCAATCCAAATGCTCCAAATACTCTTTTGACACTTACATACGGCAAACAGCGTACGGAATAATGTTTTCCTTACCTTCATGAAAAGCGTACCGCTTTGGCTGTATCGAGTCGTCAATAAAGTTCACGCTGCACTACCTCTAGTGGTTCTTTTCGAAAATCAAACTCTAATGCATAGAATTCGATATCATTTCGATACGTATCATCCATTTGTCATCTACTCCTCATTCATGACGTCATTATTTCCTCCGTCAGAGTTGAAAAGTTAACGATAGCTGCGAAAAACCGGTCTACGCCCGAAGCTTAATGCATGAACGTTGAAGCAAACGGATTTCGCCAGATCACGATCACGACGCCAGAAATCCCTTGATATCGCTTACAATTTGCAGTCGCTATTGTGAACCCGAATGTAATGGAGAGTGATAGGGCGTGTGAGACCAACCCAGAAGACCAATCAAATGCTCACGTCAGATCACGTGGGAACGTAACGGCCAATTGAGCATTTTGGGCTATCGGGGTCAAGCCTGCAAACCCTCTATAGTACATACATACTGTAGGTTAACTTAGGGCCTATTTCATTAACGATATCAAGCACTATTCGTCAAATAAATATTCTTCGTTTATTGAAATCGAAGGTCCGACTATTACGTGTTAACCGAAAAACTGTTCTTAACAAAAATAAGATGCTATTGATAAATAATGTAGAACGGGCTTCCGTTAAACCGGCATTCAAAGTTTTAATACTACAGTGTCTCCCCTAGCATTCCCGCGAGTACTAATTGATAGATGGCATAAAATACAAAATCTCAAGATGAATAATAATACATTTGTATATAATCTGTATTGTATGCAACAATGGCAACAATGGCGTAAAGAATATTTGGCGCCAAATGTGACGATGTAAGAACAGTGGATGTTATTTTAGATCATTTTGGAGTAAATTAAAAATAACGTAGATTTTCGGTTCAATTGGTTCAGTTCAGTTGAGTTCATTTGAGTTCAGTCAAGTTCAGTTCAGTTGGCGGTATTTCTGCTAGAAGCATCAATGCTAATTTTTGTTTCAAATTTATTAACATAACATTTGGATAGGTTCCTTTCTAAGTTAGAGGAAAGTGTTTTTAACAAACATACATACATGATATCGATTGTATTGTTATAGGAAACAGAGCGAACCAGGTATGTAGCCTGTAAGATTGGAACTGCTTTCGATTTATATCATTATATAAATATCTTACAATAACCAAAGGGATTATTTGTTGTTATTAAACAATTTGAGGTATATCAAAATACATTCGACAATAGTTGAACATAAGTAAAGTATTTAGATACAATGTCTGAAATCATTGTTTTGAGTGACTCGAGTGTTCATGCTTCACCCACCGAGGATATCAGATCTAAAAAAACTATTAGAATAAAGAAGAGAATGAGAACCTCCCCTGATAAAATAAATGACAGCGATTTTGAGTTTCTTGAATTGGATCTTCAGGATGACGGTTGTAGGAGCGATTCAGCCGATGTTCTTAATGAAGGATCTGAGAAGGATAGCCCGACTACTTCCACTTCCCATAGATGTTACATGACTCAGGTGCAAAAGTCTTCCTCCAAATTGCTACCAAAAACTCAACAAACATCTACCAGGAACCTGCAAAATTCCAAAACTCGCCATCAGAAAAAGTCCGCTCACAACATGTCAAACTCATGCGATTCTAATGATGATTCCGCCAATGAAAAAATGAGCACCGTAAGCGAACGGGAGAGTGCTAGAATTACGTCGAAAAAGAATGAAAATCCATTGGTAAATGAAAGATTGAGGAAACGGGAACAATTAGCAAGAGAGAGAGCATTAAAATCAATTGCTTTAAAAAAATTGAGAGATATTAAACCTGGGGAATGCATGAAGTTTATGGAAGTTCTTTTGGATAAAGGCATCGAAAACTTTGCTTTTAGTAGTGACATTACAAATGCTCTGATCATTGCTAATTCACGATACAGCTTTAATACAGAATTAATTCCAAATAGTATAACGTGGAGGAGAAACATTGAAGAGAGTTATGTCGATGAAGGCAATCAAATATGTACAATAATCAATAAGCAAGCGATCGATAGAGCACTGATTATCTGGAATTACGAAGAAACGATAACGAGAGTAGCGGATGATAGCTTTTGTACATCTATTTCCAGAATTAAAGCCTTACTGCCAGAGTATAGCTTGACTTTAGTTATTTATGGCATACAAGACTACTTTGGATATAGACAACAAAGAAGAAATGTGACTCAGAGTGGAGCAAGAAGTAAGTCGAATAGAACTGATGGTGAAAGTAGCGCCACTTTTAAAAACTTGCCAGTGATATCAAGAAGGCGACTCGAAACTTGCCTTAATGAAATTCAGATTACATATAAATGCAACAGCAGGTTCATAGACAGTCCTCGAGATTTAGCAGCAATGATATGTCAGTACACAAAGGCTATAGCAGAAACACCCTTCAAATTGGAAAAGAATAAAAATATTGAAAAACAATTTGACTGGTATGTAACTGGTGACAACAAAAATACTGTGCGTGTAGACAAAGATGGAAATGGATTAAGACAATTATGGCAGCAACAGTTATGTCAATTTAATTTAAGCAGTTTGGAGATAGTAGAAGCGATATGCTCCAGTTATCCGAGCCCTGTAAATTTGATAGAGGTGAATCTTTTTTGATATAGAACTAAGAATTATTTGTTGTTTGATATGCTTTTCATACCATTATTGTTAATATCTTACATATTAATATCTTAATATGTAACACCTGTTGCTATATTTTTCTTGCATCTTCTCCAGGCTTACGAGAATTGTACACAAAACGAAGGAATGAACTTGTTAAAGGACATACCAGTAAGTTTACAGAGATGGAATTGCCTTTTATGGTAGTTTATGATTTCAAAAGAATAGAAGATTAAATATATCTTATATGTGCAATGCATTATCTGTATTAGATTAGAAGAGCAGCAGGTCCTCTGACAGCAACTCGCAAAGTTGGTCCTGAATTGAGCAAAAAAATATATTTGATGTTTACATCCATCGATGGAGAAACTGCCTTGTGTTAGATACATGAATTCGATAGAACTTAGTAAAAGGATAAATGAAAGATTAATCAAGCATAGGTTATTACCCATATGCGGAGAAAAAAAAAGTATGACTTGAAAAAGGAAGGTGGTGTCACATCATTTTTCTAGATCTATATTAACATTCGTATTCCTGTGACACGTAAATAATGTTAATGTTAATACCGTGTAACAACTTCCACAACATTTTACATAGTAGACGCCCTAAAATCTAGCAAATAATTTGACTGACTTTGATAACTAAAGAAATCACTGTTTACAGTAATAGTACTTCCACTTTATCTGAACATATAAACTTGTTTTTTTGTTGCAAGCATCTAAGTGATCTATTACAAGTCAATACCATTATACACTAGATTTTTTAGACACTGCGTAATACGAAATATAACATTTTTACTATACCACATGTACATACACAATGCAATTGATTACAAAAGACAGTCAAGTATGGCAAATATTTAGCAACCTAAGTTTTTTAACTTTTAAAGAAAAAGGGAAAACACAGGATTGTAAAATGCTTCACATTGATTTACTTCCAATATTTTGCTGTAAAAAAAGAACGTGTGTGTGTGAGCGCGTGCGCGCGCGTGTAGATATCGGTTGAAACCTAAATATAATTGCTCGTAAATGTCAAATGTATTTTCTACCAAATTTCGTAAATGTATACACCCTAATAGTTAAATAAGATTCTCACGTGACAATCTGTTTTACACTCACTCCTTATATATTTGTTCTTCACTGTCTGACATGTACATGTAGACTCACGAGATAAACTGACGTTGCGCAAGGTGCTTATCCCTATTATTCAACTTAATCCAAAGTTATAAGTAAATCCATTTTCTAACATGCTACTGTAACGAATTCTGCGATGATTCAAATACTAACGTACAAATTATTACTCTATCGTGGATGATTCATGTAAAGCAAAAATGATGTAAATAAAACTTAATTGTACTAACTAAAAGCGTACTGTATGCGCATAAGATCGAACTTATACATGCAATCAATGAAATTTGAATTTTCGTACCGATAAGAAGCATGTGTTTCGCGTAGACGTCGGCTTACGAAGCAGTAAAAGTTATCCACGTAACTAAATCATACAATTCTGGCAGTACGCCTCATTCTTTATCATAAAGTAAACAATTACATCTAGAATTTCAACGCCCGCTTCGAAAGTATCGTGCAATTGGAACTGTGGATGTAAAAACTTCAGCAGAGTATGAAAAATGTTGCGCATGTTAAATCAAGTTTTACTTCGACTCCATTTGTTCACGAGGTATTTGAACATCGTCATTTCTAGGAGAGCAAACGTACATAATATTGATCAATAATTATTAACACGCTCAGTACGCGTTGGAATGTGCTGTTGATAGTACACCCTGCACTGAACATGTTAAAGAGTGTTAGTCTCCTACTGTCAACATGCACTGTAAAACAAATAAATATGAAAAGCTAAGAAAAGGAAAACGTTTCAGCAAGGAGAGATGAAATTCGTAATGTCTTTTTCATACAATAGTTGACATTTTGTACGAAACAAATCATTCATAGCGTGTTAACATTTAAGTCATGCGTACAATGAGCTGCGTGACTCAAACGCTAACATAACATATGAATCAAACATAATCATGCACTGTGTTCAACAACCTGATATAGTGAAAATTTGTTAATTTCATTCGGATCATTGTTGATCAGATTTGTTTGAGTGCTTAAACAAACAACTCCCGTTTAATGTATAATGTGTTTATTATTGAAATTAATTATGTCAATGCTATGTCAATAATGTACATCATTTATAGGCTTATTACAGGAAACTGATCCGTTAAAAATATTGCCGTTTACAATCTACCGACGTGTAAATCATTACAATAATAATGAATAGCAATGTCCATGGAACTTTATATTGTTTAAATGTATACAGCTAAGTCACGCGATGCATGTTAACAGCCAGGAGACATTCAATAGCTGTCCGTAACATATATTTAATATTTGCTTTGATTTAACGAAATATTATTAATGATAATATAATTATATAATAATAGTAACTATACATTTTAAGCGAATTCTTGTGTAATAAATTTGTCGATGTCCTTACGTACACCTGTCACGTGGCGTGGATAGCTCACCAATTAACATAGTTGCCGATGGTTTCAGTTTTCAATGAATTTATATTAACAATCAATCATTAATATTCATCACTTATACCATTGCATTTATTTGAATTTGTCACATCGGGATCAGCGCGGTATCTTTCAGTCACTGCGACCAAGAGGTTTCGAGCAAATAAAAGTTTAAACCATTGATATGGTGAAATAAATGGAAGTCGAATACGTGTACAAATAATATGAAACTAGATGTGTCGTCGTCAATAATATAGCTGGCTTCCTATTCTAAGTTGCGCTTTCTCAATAATAGAAATTGAAAATTTAATCGTATACTGATATTCATCAATGTTGGTGGCAAAAGCGATTAGTTGTACTTTACATGCAAGGGGTGTACATGTGATTGGCACAGAAATTAACAAATGTTTGCGTTGGAAAAATTGCGTTTAGTGTATATTCACGTTTGGGGTATAAACTTTGGAAGTATCGACATCAAATAAAAGGTGCCACAGCCTGAATAATATTCGATGCACTTTTAGTACAATTAGAATGAAAACAGTTAAGATGTTGATCAAACTGAATCGTAATAAAGTAAAATAATAATAAGGCTAAGGTACGGTCATCCAATTTAACAATGCAAAAATTAATGAATGTATATCAACTGCAGATCTACAAAATGTAATGTATTTATTGCCAACGTTTTTTGTACTTAAAATATGTGCATGATTATTCAAGTTCCAAAATCGCGTGGGTTTGAAGGTGCCAGAGTATAAAGGTAAGAAAAAGAATCTCTACTTTAGTAGGATTGCAATTTTTTTCAACGAGGGGCCAAAGTGTTCCGATACTTATAACAGTAGTACGGTTCAAGTACGTCTGCGAAGCAACAAACAAACGTGGTTGCAAAAGAATAGGAAGCCAAGCAATAGTGCTTATATAAAACAAATAGTACTCAATTTATTATCTTTATACTCATCTAAAGCCGTAATCTTAAATCCATCATAATTTATAGTTTCACTCGCACACACATTCAAGCATTTGGCAGGCAAGTACCTAAAAGGATCTAATTGAAAGAGAGCAGTATCACTACAAAGTCATCATATCACTGACAGACGTATTAGGTCCTTTCAGGGTATCATTTATATCTCTTCTAAACAATGATAAATTTTGCGTAAACCTAAAACAAGAAATACATGAGAATTAATTTGAAAAGTCGAATCCTTTGATATTGGTACAGTGCTATCTTTTTTGTTCATCTGGTCTTACCTATCTCTATTCTTTGTGAGTAAGTTTCTCTCGATCCCTTCCATTAACTTTTCAAACCACTGTGCCATTGCTGCCTGCTTATCAACTGGTTGACTTCTAATAATATTTTCT
This sequence comes from Pemphredon lugubris, assembly GCA_933228935.1. NCBI lineage: Eukaryota > Metazoa > Arthropoda > Insecta > Hymenoptera > Crabronidae > Pemphredon > Pemphredon lugubris. The sequence goes on along the minus strand of OW121817.1, from coordinate 50,892,412 downwards.
CGTAGCTGATTAAAGTACTGAAAATAGGGCTTTGTTAATGATCGTTGCGTTTTTCGCATATTTCTAAAATGGTTGCTAAGCACTTGCTTGTACCGAAACAAAACGTTTTTTTTTAAGTGATGTACATACCTCCTCGTTTAAAAGGATCAAACCCAAAAGAGGACGCGACATACTCCACTGATTCCTACAATCTTCAAACATTATCACATTTAAAACAGTACTTAGTATTTGTTGGAGGATTTCAGGATGCTGCTTTAGGACTTGCAAAAACAAATCTCCGCCCCCTGAAACTGCTGCATTTTTTCTGCCTGGATAACCACCTATCACGGGGAACACATATATGCGATATATGCAGCGCAATATACATATTAGATTCCATGATTAAACGAATTCCACTATACCTTTTTGATAAAGCTGTTTAAACAAGTATGTCACAATGTGATCTAGAGTTGTGCAGCAGCCAGAACAAACCATTGTATCTGAAAGCAAATTATGTTAATCTTATTTCACACTTTCTAAAAGACAAAAACGCAGACCTTCCGTGTACTAACACGTTACAAATGTTATCGTGTACAAACAATGTGTACATCACATCACGGTAATTTCATCGGAAGACGAAAGTAGAACAGATGACCTACCTCTTCGATGAATTTTAAATATACATGCTCTGTAAAGTCATCAATTAAAATTGTTTCAACAATTTTGTTCAATTCCATTCGATCTCGATGTGACGTTACGCGAAGCACATAACAAGCTCTAAATCTTCAACATTAGCTGGGAAAGGAAGAGGAAAAGGAAAATTACAAATCGTATCAACGATAACTCGTGAAACTTTAGACAAACTTTTTGGGAAAATGGTTTGACAACGGAATGCAAATAAATGGAAATGGTGCAGAAACATTCTCCATAATCGTTTCAAATGTTCCATAATAGTAGGCTGCGGAAAACAACCCATCGGTACACTACGTGTCAAACAAAGAATGCAGCTTAATAAAGCTTAAAACATTTAATAAACCATGCTATTCTGATTAGTATGTTAGCAATTCGAGGACTTAAAGCTACAAAAATTAATGCATTTAGTAATATGCCAGCTGTGCGGCTGACTATTTATACTAGACCCATTATTTAATCTTGGAATGATGATGGAAAATTCCAAAATACAGTTGCTAGTTTTTAATACGACAAGGTATTAAAAATATGAATAAAAAAATTCCGTAGAAGCGGTATTACGATGCAAAATAACATTATTAGATATTTGTGGTAACTAATAATAAGTAGGGTCCAGATTCTACGCACTCCAATCCTCTTATTGCCTATGTCATTATGGTGATCTCAATCATTCTTTTTGTGTGCATATAATAAATTACTCAGCATACCTATCTGTTTTTATATTTTTCAAACTGTGGCGATAACTAATACCTAAAAGGCAGGTTTACATTCCAAGCAACAATGCATAAAGCAAATGACAAATACCGAACATAAAAAAGTTTGTAATAATTTAGCAGCTATTTATCAATAATATCATTAATAATACATCTGAAACGATATCAAATATCCAAAGTAAGGTTAATAAAATGAATGTATTCAAATGGATCGTTTGAATGGATATACTTTGACTCGTGGCTCGATCAGTGGACAATTTAAAAATTTTTCTCTTCCAATGTTATGCGTACATGCTCAATATCAGATGTAATTTTTTTGTTTATCTTAGCATGGTAAAATGTAAGCAAAGACACACTTAAAAAAGAAAGGGTTGAATAAAAAAACAGTTCGAAGATGCCAAACTGTAAAAATAGGGGTGTATAATGTATGTATGCTTGACAACCTTCAGAATAAAAATGTGACGAAAGTTTTTGTATAAATAGCTGTTTGTTGTCTCGACTGTACAATCGCATAATCATTGCAGAAAGGTGCTGCCGCCGTTGATTCACACTTTTCAAAAATGATTATGGAATACTATTGGGGAGGTGGTTTGGGGGGGACCAGTTGATGTCTATCCCTCTCTAATACGGAGGAGCTGGTCTAGATGGTTTGAGATTAACAGCCCCAAGGCATGGCATAGAGGATAAGAGAGTAGTAGTAAGGTAGAATCAGCCGCACAGACCTGTATAGGAGTCTTTTTGCGCACCTAGTGCTGTAAGGCCTTCACTGATACTCGAAAGGATGTACAAAAAAACCCTGGGTTCCAAGGTGGATAGAAACACCATGTGATCCTGTGCCAGGCATTCCAGTAATACATAGTACGTCGTAGACAGCTTTGGATAATCCTATTAAAAATAGTGGGTGCTAAATATCATTTCGATCATTTCAATATAATCGTTAGACATCGCTACATAGATACAAATAGACGTATTGCTCTTGAATACGTACCAATATATCACTTTGTGGTATGCTAAGAAGTAATTTCACAAAAGTATTAAGAGCATTGTCCAGTGCTTCATCGCCGTACAATCTGAACACTCCGAAGTTCACATAACTTCCACATAAGGCTGCTTTTAACATACTGAAGCATATACTTATTCCTTTTAGTTTTAATGGATATATTTGATCCTTGGAAACATCCACGTTCAATATGCGGTTACCATAGCTACATATCACTTTACTAGCTTCGCGAAATAATAAAATTCCATTTGGAGAGGATGCGTCAAACTGTAGCCGTTGACTTCTATTTTGTACTAATTCAGCAAATAATTTCAGGACGGGCGTAGTGACTTGTGGTTCGTAATGCCATAATTCCACGGCATGTAATAAAATCGGCGTGTAATTGGGATATCTGAATGTAAGTCAAGTGAATACTTTCAATGGCGGAAGTAAAATTTTGTACGGTACAGGAATCTTATCCAGTAGTAATTTCTTATGCAAACTGCATAGTGCCACTGATTTAATAAAAGGATACATCCAATCAAAAAGCATCATGTATGAAGTTTTCGTGTTGAATGCATAAGCTAAGCCTCTCAAATCTCTTGCCAAACCAATTAGTGCTTTCTTTGCTTCTTCCGCCGCAAAAAGTGATGGATCAGCAGCACCCATTAACTGACCCAGACTCTCCAATGCACCTGCGAATCGTTATGTATAAGTAAAGTATTAACAGAACGTTAGTAGTTATCATTCTACTTTTTCAAAACACTCCAAATGAATCTTCATACCTGTAAGGGGTAACATAAAAGTATGAAATCTTTCTTCGTCTTCTCCTAAATCCACCATTAACAATCTACCTAGAGACGTGTAGAACATTGATCTACAACGCATCTCCGTTACAGCAACATTGTTTCCCAAAAATGGAAAATGTTCTCTCTATAGGGCAAATAAGAAAACGTTAAATTAGAAGTATTTCAGTGATGTGAAAATGATGTTCGGTAAATGTGAAAAGTAAAGTCTTATATAATTATACGTACCGTATGATTGTTGAGCATAAATTGGACTTCTTCTAGTTTTACGAGTTTACGAACACAACTATAACCCACTGAGAGGTCGTTAAGAAGTTGTAATGTTTTTGAAATAATCTGTTCACTGCGGCCCCAATACTTCAGATTTGTTATTCTGCAAACCAAGTACTTGTTAAAATTTTCCAATGATTCAAGTAGTTTGAAATACAGAAACCTTCAAATAAATACTTTACCGCTTATCACGCTTCACTTACATTTTTCGAATGAGAATACTGAGAACCATAGCTTCATCATTGACACCCAAAACGTCGGACAGTCTTCTATACACTTTGGAATTTTTTTGAACTTGATCACCTACATATATTTTACGAAATTGTTCAAAGAAGCTCAACATTGCTAGTTCCAACTTTTCACAGCCACCCTGAGTGAGTCTGGAATCGGTCAGATTCATCAACTGAAGAACCCTACAAACCAGTTCACCATCCATGGCGTCATATTCTTCATTGCTGTCATATGTTACTTTTCCACTTATGACACCACCTGGAGTAATTTTTAAGCATATACTAACTGTACCGTTTCCATGTACATTAAATTTTATTACTTTATATGTAAGTTTTGGATCTGTTTACCGATAATATACACCAGCCACGTCAACTGGCCCTCTTGTATGGTGATATCCATTTGTTGAGCTGGTGATGCTGTTTGCGTCATTAATTCTTGGTATGTTCTCGCAGCTTGATCAAATAGTTGCACCAATAAAGTACAGGTTTTTTGATATTCACATCTTCCAATTACTGATATTTGTTCCAACTGTTGGTGAACCACTCCTAAATCATCAAGAGGATCTTCCAAGCATTCCCTAACTACTACTGCTACCGATTCAAGTCTGGAGGTGACATATGCGTTTACAATTTCTGGAGTGTATGTGTTCAATAAGTGTGGATCTCCTGCCTTTACATATGGCACAGATGACACCAGTCTCTGCCAAAGCGTTAGGAGATAATGTAAACTGTTTGGCGCAAACTGCCACATCTGTAAGCTCTGCACTGTGAACTTTGCAATAAGCTGTATCGCTTCTGGATAACCCTCTACTAAGACCAGTTCTCCAAGTTGAAAATTGCTCTTTAATCTTGACAATAGTCTACAAAATTCGTGATAATTCCCAGCATCACTGAGGCCTCGAGGATTTTGTAGTATATGCTTCACGCCATTAACTAAGTGTGTTAGAAACTGTGCCCTTTCTGGATTTGAGAATAAACTTCTCCTAACTGATGCTATTTGGACCAAGCATGACAGTGCCAGAGATGACAGTGTGTTAGGCAGACTGTGATATAAATCAAAAAAGAGTTTCAATGGCGTGAAATCCAAAAATGCGGGTCTCCAGCTTGTTGGAATTTGTACTGTATTAAGATCGTCAGAACTCTCGTCCGTCGATGTTCCAATAAAGTCGAACGTTAAACAGTTTTGTGCCAGCTTTAAAAGCTGTCTGATCAGGCCATGCTATACGAAATAACAAAGTAATATTCCATACACATGTGTACTCAATAAGTTCCAAGTTTACTGGTAATAATTATTTCACTATCAATATTTAATGTACGTTAGTAAAAAAACAGTGTACCTGTGCCTCATCATTGAAATTCAAGTTTTTACAGTTCTCACGTGTTGTACTTAATAACGTACATGATAACCTAAAGATTTCGAAGAGCTGACTATCCCGAAAACTACTGGCACTTTTTCTACGTTTTGTAAGGGATCTGTTTGCATCAACTTCTGACATCTTATTCATTTCACAAGTTAGCTGAGAAAGCAACTGGACTCCTATCATACAATGTTCCACTGACCCCTATATTAAATAAGCAAAATATTTCCATATTATTATAAAATTATGATACGCAAGGTTCAAAAAGAATAAATTTATACTTGTATACCTGTAGAAATTTTGATACGTCGCCAACCACATTCCTAAAGACAAGCTCGTCTTTGTTTGAATCAAACCAACCGAGCTTTGATATCCTAGCAAATAGCGTAACCAAAGCTTGTATCACAAAGTTTGGCAACTTCGGTTGTGTTGCTAAATAATTAAGAACATAATTCCCTGCAATAATATGAACACACAGATATGTACAAACATTTAAATGTAATATTATCCTTTTCAGTCAAATTAATTTCAATGAACTTACGTATATCGAGCCTCTGCTGTAAGCTCAGTCCTTGTGCTGAACGGGAGACCAGTTTTGTCAATGTGGTGGCTGCCAATAATTGAGCGTATGCAGAATCTCCACGATCCAATAACAGCTGACACTTTGTAAGTGTATCTGGTGCATTTTGGAAAGCGACAAGGGCTTTTTCGGCTTCCGCACGATGTGCGGAATCTTGCGATTCGTACAACTGCTTGCATAGCAACTCAAGCTGTCGTACTTCCTGTATGTGATCCATTCTTAATGACACGATTCAAGCTTGTATTTTAATATTTCCATTTAGTCATTTCAAGTCTACGGATTTTAAAATCATTGCTTCACTTTTCAAACTCTTCAACACGGATTTACTGTTCTGTTACAGTTGATATTCAAACCTTTGTAGTAGAAGAAATTATCATTCCATCCATGGAAGTCAAGTCCAGGACAATTACTCTTGCAATTCTTTACTTTAATTTGCCAGTAAATTTTTGTGGTAGACCTCGTTCATTGTTTACTTATAACTTCCTTATTTTGGTAAACGTCACTGTTTACGAAAATATTTTATGTTGAAACAAAGAATAATAATAAAGTAAATGTTGAAGTAGAATATAAAATTTTATTAAACGTAAATAAACATAGCCACAAGTGATATGTTTTAAACATAATGTTGTGTAGAAAGTAATATAGTTTTATCGAGGAGCACGATTTGTACAGGTGTTAATTATTATATTAAAATAAAATGTACACGCGAAATGTCTTAACATGCCTGAAATTTGTAAGCTATATACTATCGATGGGTAGATTGTTTTGTTTGTTTATTTATTTATTTTATTTATTATTTTGGGGGATACTTAGTTAATAGTTGTGTTACCAACTAATAGGAAAAACTTTGAACGAAATTTTTGATACCGCTATGCCATACTTCGAGTGAACGGAAGAACAAAATGGGATAATTTAATTTTTCAATACGTAAATAAGATCTTCGAGGTTATGCGGGTTACGTTTTGTAAATAATGGATATAGATTTGAATACGAATTTGATAGATACGCGAATCCGCTAATGTAAAATAGATTTCACAGACGCGTCGTAAAGAGTCTTCAAACTATTTCTACTTAACCATGCAATCACGATTAAATAATAAGGGAGACTTTTGCACAGAATGTCAGATAAACAATCTATATAACGTACTATACTAGCAGAGGAACACTTTAGTTTGTATAGTTTATAAATAATAGTATTAAAGAGGTTATGCCGTATGTACTTCTCAACAATTCGGTGGAATAATTTAACATTCAAATCACCGGGAGTAAAATTGTCGGTAATAATATTTAAACGTAAGTTCACGCTTTAGATGATATTCCCATCCACGAATTATCTTTCGAAAACTCCGGGAACTGTATCTACGGAGATCCTATTCAACAATATTAAAGGTTAAACTCCCGCACATCGGCTCAAAGGGCTGTTGATCCGTGCGACAGGTTGTCAGTAATCTAAACGCCCAGTAAACTCAGCGTTTGTAGCTGTAGTTTCATTGACAATACGAGAAAATAATCACTTCGGTCCGGCAACAAACGATGTGGCTTCGAGAATTAGTCAAGTTTCCCGGCAGTCTAAATGTTCGTGGACACAAGTCAACGGCACAAAACTCGCAACAGATTTACCACCGGCTGGCTTACCGCACGATTTTTCGAGATCACTTTGTCGTAAATAACTCCGTCGCGTTTCGAGGTTCGCACGTTATTTTGATCGGCAACTCACCTGTTCATCCGCCATTTTCGCAGCTTCGTGTTATCTACAATGAAGGCAGGATCACATGCTTTAATCTCATTTGCCACCGCACCGCATAGTTTGCTCTCAGGCTCTCAGGCTTGCGAAAATACCTTTGGTTCGGATAATGGTCAAGAGAGGGGAATAACTAAACCGGGCCAATCCCTGACAAGTAATACACTTTGAAGTCCTCCCCACCCTTAAAACTAAACTACAGGAATCTACGAAAAAGTAGAGACTTGAAATATTTAAATTCAACAAATGTTCCATTAAAACCACAAATCTGTAGTGGTGGTCGTGAACATGGGGACGAAGCCTGGTCCTTCGGGCCGTTTTGACGCAATGCAAGGGAACCATTGTTGTACAGCCATCATTTTACGGCACCCTAGTGCTGTACTCTATAGATAAATATTAGAATTATTATCATTACTAAGACGCCTTGATGTATGCAACCATGTAGGTGCGGCAGCCCGTCGGGCAACAGTTGGCTCCTGGCTACTTTCCATTGTTAGTTCGAAACTAGAATGGGGAATATTGGACAAATACTTGGATTCAGAAATGGAACAGTTTTTTTCGTTCATAACTAATTGCATCAACCGGTTCTGTAATTCTGTTACACATATACTATTCAAAATAAATGTTACCGTTATTAAAAGAATGCAAAGTAATGGGTAATTGTGTATCAATGTGTATTTCACTTAGTGCGAAATGCTATCGCCTTAAACGCATGCGCGAAAATCCTCAAGCACTCGTAATTGCTCGTGACGTGACCGCAAATATGATTCTATGATCTGGTCAGATCCAGTCAGATCCCGTAGTCTGTTGTGGTCATTTGTATTACTATTGGTTGGTGAGAGTCTAACGATAAGGCTGCGTAACGTAGCGGTAATACCAGTCGGAACCGGTGTTTATCATAAAGCTTGATAAACTCAATATAAATAATAAAATCAATGTTCATTAAAGGACAATAATCATGTTACGCTTATTAAGGAAATTCCACGTGCCGCGCTGTTTTTCTACCGCGGCTCTTCCCGCACCTGAAACTAATCCATCCATTTTATATACCGGGGTATGTACGAATTGTTTTACTGTTGTTCATATATCACACGTTATAACCGTGCAATTTTATGTTAACCGAATAATTCTGTTCCTAATAGCCAAACGAAGTATTGTTATTTAATTGCCAAAGTAATTTTATTCCACTGTTGATTTAAAAATATTTCTCGCCGAATTTACCTGTAATATTCCGTTATATTTACAAATGTATATTACAAGAAAAAACAATTGAAAATGGCGGTTAAAAGATTCCTTTTCCGAACATTTTGCGTATTTTGGCGACATTACGCGGCTCCTAATCACGTGGTGTTTCATGTGTAATTTATTTAGGGAGCTTTTACTAATGAAAAATAATTTTTTAATTTGGTAAAAAGTTACAATGTTGGTAGTTAGAATAGATATGTACATAACAAACTTGACAAAATGTTCATAAATATTGAAAATTGTTTGATTTGGGTTAAAATGAATAAATAGTTCACCAACTTATTAAAAAAGTTGTGATTGTAATTATTTTACCAAAACATATATAGTCATTATTGTTGCATTGAATATTTGAATTTTGAACGTTTTTACCACTCTCTTGGTATTTCTAATATTTTTGTTAACATGTAGATAAGATAAGAACAGGAAAACACTAATCTGACTGTAATCTTTTGTCATGGCTTGCACTGTTAATGAAAATTCTAAACATAAAAACTTATGCATATTCAAAATGAAATAAATTATTTATACATTATCAGCTAAATGGGTAGATAACAGAAAAGATACCAGGTTCAGTTCTTATGTACTTGTGCTTGGCCGGAAACAAGACCATGTCTCTTGATAAATACTGTCTTTAAATTGATCACTTTCAGAAAACACTGAGGAATAAATTATTTACTCTTGTAGTTTGCAATATAGATGCATCACCTGCTAATGTAATTTTATGCAGCGAATTTCCAATCTTATTTGGAATATGATAATTACCCTTTTGCAGGCTTTTAACCTTATACAGGATTCGATTTACAAACCAAGGCAATTAACTCGTAGTTTAAGCTCAGCAAAGTTCTTTGTTACTCATTTTTGTTTTTAGAATAAATAGATTCATTGAATTAAGTATGTCGGACAATAATATCAGGCTTTGGAATAATTTAAAGTGAAGGAAAAACAGGTTTAATGTACAGCAACACTGCTTTGATATATTATTTTTATTTCTTATCAACAAAAGAACATAAATATACATCAAAGGGATAAGGTTCCATGCCTCTTAAACGACATTACTAATGACGCAAGATTAAATGAGTATTTTTTGCAGATTTTTATCAACAATGAATGGCAAGTATCAAAATCCAAAAAAACATTTCCAATTCTGAATCCTACCACTGGAGAACAAGTTGCAGAAGTACAAGAAGGTGATAGTGCAGATATCGATGTCGCTGTAAAAGCAGCAAATGAGGCCTTTGAATTGGGTTCTCCATGGAGAACCATGGATGCTTCCCAAAGAGGCGTACTTTTAAACAGATTAGCTGACCTAATACAACGTGATCGCACTTATCTCGCGGTAAAGATATTACATTTACATTCATATATAATTATTTTTAATACCATAAGAACAGGAATTCAAAGTTAACAGGTTTTGTTGTCATTATTCATCAATATTCAGAATTACTAATTCACATATGGAATAATATCTGATCTATGATGTCTGGACAGCATATAGTCATTTATTTCTTATTAAGCTATCGCTCTTGACGATTAACCCTTTTAGTGCAAAATAAATATTATATAGTCACAGTAAAAAAAGAATATATACTTTAAAATAAATTCACTTACTGTTTAATATATTTTAGCACTGCTATGATTATAAGATAACACGTGATTCCACATTTGATGCATGATGCTCATCATTATAAGCAGTATTTGAACATAAGAGTCGTATTTCAAATCAAATTGTGTTCAGTCATTAGAAACGTTGGATAATGGGAAACCCTATTCAGCTGCATACGAATTTGATGTGCCTGCCAGCGCAGCGATTTTGAGATATTATGCAGGATGGGCCGACAAAAATCATGGAAAAGTCATCCCCATGGATGGAAAGCATTTTGCATACACAAGGCACGAACCAGTTGGTGTTTGTGGACAAATTATTCCTTGGAATTTTCCTATGCTCATGATGGCTTGGAAATTAGCACCTGCTTTGTCTACAGGTGTTGTACTACATTTAATTCTTAATAAAAGCAATACCAGTTTCTTTGTCTGTTCAGTAATTTTATTCAATTAGTAGTGTTAGCTATATAATATCTACTATCTACTATAAATATCTACTGTTTTAATGTATAATACAAGTCAATATTGCCTTACTATTTACCAGTAAACAGCGTAACTGTATAAACATTACATAAATATGGCAATACGACAGTGTTTTTAGTGTTATTGAAACTGATTTGTTTCTCTCAGGAAATGTTGTGATTTTGAAGCCTGCAGAACAAACACCACTTACAGCATTATACATAGCACAATTAACTAAAGAAGCTGGCTTTCCTAATGGAGTAATTAATGTTGTTCCTGGCTTTGGAAAAGCGGGTGCTGCATTAGTTGCGCATAAAAATGTTCAGAAAATTGCGTTTACGGGATCAACAGAAGTGGGAAAGTTAGTAAAACAAGGGGCTGCCATGAGTAACTTAAAACGAACTACGCTTGAATTAGGTGGCAAATCTCCAAACATAATCTTTAAAGATGCTGATCTTGACCATGCAGTTGAGACTGCTCATCACGGATTATTTTTCAACATGGTAATTTGAAATTGTTTACAGCTCACATTGTTTTCATACATGTACGAGAAATTCTTTGCATCAGTATTTCCTTTTGTATCACCATATACTGAATAATGCATTGCTCTATTCTTATTTATGTATATTTGTGATAATGTTTCAATTAGGGCCAATGCTGTTGCGCAGGATCTAGAACATTTGTGGAAGATAGCATTTATGATGAGTTTGTGGAGAGAAGTGCTGCTCGTGCTAAGTCTAAGACTGTTGGAGACCCATTTGATTTGAAAGTGGAGCAAGGTCCCCAGGTACTAAACATGCATACAATGTTGAAAGAATGTATGCAGGAGTAATTTTTCCTAATGATTCCAATAAAATTAAAATTGAAACTTTTCAGAGATTTTCAGTCCCTAACTAAACAATTATAAACATATTGATTACACCGGCTTATCAGTTTTCAATGATTATACGATTAAACCAATTATTTTTACCGTTTGTGCAGATTGATGAGGAGCAGATGAATAAAATTTTATCTATGATCAACTCCGGAAAAGAACAGGGAGCGAAGTTAGTTTCGGGTGGCACGCGGGTTGGTGATAAAGGATACTTTGTTGCCCCAACAGTGTTCTCTGACGTTACAGATAACATGACTATTGCCAGAGAAGAAGTATATACGATTGATTCTTGTACTATTCTTAGAGGATTACGGTTATGATGAATAAGTAATAACATTTTCATTATATCATTTACAGATTTTTGGCCCGGTTCAACAGATCCTGAAATTTAGCCAAATAAAAGAAGTTATTAAGCGCGCTAACGATACAGATTATGGACTGGCGGCTGCAATATTCACCAAAGATATCGACAAAGCAAATTATATAATTCAAGGCCTCCGTGCTGGTACCGTGTGGTGAGTACTTCCAAAAATGATGAAATATTTTATTATCTTCTATAAAGAAATCGGATTTTACGATTAATGGAATAAATTATCGATACTTTCAAGTATACAAATGAAGTATTATAATCTTATTATTTCGATTGTGCACTCTATAAAATATATTACAGGGTAAATACGTATAATGCTTTGGCCAGTCAAATGCCATTCGGCGGGTATAAAATGTCTGGTCACGGTAGAGAAAACGGAGAGTATGGTCTAGAAGCATATACTGAAGTCAAAAGTGTAATCGTCAAAATCACTGAGAAAAACAGTTGAAGTACTGGCGTGCGATTGGACTCCCATGCTTTTTATAGTTTAGTACTCCATTATACTTGAATTAATCAAGACGCACATGTAACGAAATTTGTATCTTTTATACTTTTTAAACCGTACTGTAAATATATAATATGGTGGAACTGTTCCTGCAGAATTATTATAATTAATTAATACCATCGTTTTCTTGTGTGATTTGTATTATATCCCTAGAAAAAATGTGTACACTTAAAAAATATTGTAGTATCTCATTAGCAACGTGTTATTAATTCTCGTTGAACGAATTTCAACTGTGTAAACGAAGGAAACAACTGCAATAATTAATAAATAACTGGAAAACATATTCTTTACCCAGTTTATTGAGTGAAACAGATAATTGTAACTTCTTGATATATTTTTGTGAATTATTTCTTTCCTATAGTTTGCTTCTATATCGAATAAAGTAGGGTTGGCTGCTTTTTAAATGATTATTCATGCACAAACTGCATAAATGCATCAGTTGCTTCAAAAACTGGGAAAACGAAATTGATGCTTTCAACAAGTGAAGCTCACAATTGTATAGTTAAGTTATGTAGAACTTCATATATTCTTAATGTACTAATCGCAGTATCACAGTGATTTAAACATTTGCTTAACAAAGTCGAAAATATATAACTAATAAATACTTCGATCTCCGTAGATTAAGACACTCGCAAAGTCACTACACTTTCAAATTCTACCAAATTTACGTCAGTAGTGTACCATGTAGTATACATTAACAACACCCACAATTTTTTTTAAGTATATTCACACATGTGACCGCAGCCTGTGGGGCACTGTCGATTACAACTGAACCATTCGTTCATGTGGACAACATGTCCTCCATGCGTGCAACCCTGGCACCATGCGTATATTCCCCGAACAACCTGCAAGTCAACATAACATATAATTATTCACGACGAAGTACTAATGCAATAAATACAGTGGTCAGCATATAATTGTACTAACCGAACTATTAAAATAAATTATTTTTTTTTCTGGAAAAATCTTACCTGATGACAGACAGAGCAAAGAGCGTGATGAGACGAATGACATCGATCACACAACCATGCCGCTCGCTGCAATGGTTTTGTGCACGCTAAACAACATGCATGAATTACTGTTGATTGTTGATTTAATTGGGACACAGATGGAATCCAGACTGATTGTATTATCTGCCAATGAACCATATTATCAGATTTCATTATTTCAGCATATTTGATTTTCGTAAATTTATTTCACCTTGTACATAAAATTTGATCGTCACGAACCTGCGTTGCCACATTCCAGAGTTTAAATCTTGCAAGCATGTCTAAGTATTCCAATATCCAGTGTTCTTGAACTGCGGTTTCAATGTTCAAACTTTTTCTTTTTTCTCCCAATGCTATAAGAACGGATGCCGAAGTCTGTATATCTCTAAGTGCTGCGTGGTGTTTCAAAGCTTCTTCGATTAAATTCGTGGGATCCCAGAATTGAGGTTTAGGTATAGTTGACACTATTAATTGACTGGGCTGATCCTCTACCATTATTGAAGCACAATCCTCGTTAATGTCCGGGGGGTGATTTGGAAATTGTTCCGGTGGTGGAGATCTGTCTTTTATCTCGTGTCGCAAAGGAAAAGCTTCTTTGGATAATGTCCAATCATTATCATTATTTATCATGTTATGTATATAGCCCGTCGTGTATTCCATTGTCATCGGTTCGAACTCGCTTTCGCCAAACAGGAAATCTCCCTTAGACGGTCCTTTATTGCCGATAAATGATCGCCTATAATCACATATTTTTAAAAAGATTTAAATTAACAGGCACGATATCCTTCACATGACGGCGATACGCTTTGTTTTATTTTGAAATTCAAAGAAAGAGTATCAGATCTCTGAATTTGTTTAAGAAAGAAGCAAGGTATTATTTGCTTCTGATCCCCCGACTTCCGCAATACCTGGGTAACATGGATCCTATAGAGTGCTGATTTTCAGGAGTTTCGTCAGTTTCAGTCTCGTCGTCACCTCCGCTGGTTGCACCTGTTTGTACTTCCCCTTGTAAAGACTTTACATCGTTCTCATGACCTTAAAGACACGAATAGTAACATATTACAAGGTGTAACAAATCCACATGATGTTTTTTAAATTTGACCTTGTTACACAAGGAAAGGTGTTACTTTAGGTGGATCTTCCTTTTAGGTCTTTCGACAAGCCCTGCCATATGATTCAATTTCCAGTACTTTTTTTTTATTCACCTACTACCGTAAATACGTTTTAAGAAATATCTTGTTCATTAATTAATATAATAAACAAAACTTTCGATAATGAAGTAATTTTCATACCCGCATTTGGTTGATCTATCGCGGATCCCATCGTAATTTGTGCCAAATTCAATGTATTTACTATGTCCTCCTTAGACGCAGTTGGAGGTGTTTTTAAGATGGAGCCCAAAGGATTTGCGTATAAAGTTTTTATGATACTCCATACCGTACTAATCTGTATAATCGATACTAATACATCAATGCTATTAATCTTATAACTAATGTTATAATTAATCAAGTGATACATTGATTACGGTATTAAAGTACTTTCATAATCTTGCATCTAAATCTGGATATTTTGTGTTTGTTTGCCAAGTACGAATACCGGGTATCAATAGATTTTAAAAAATCCAAAGTTATGAATTCCTAAAACCCTGTGTACGTACAAATATATAGTTACTTACATCATTTCTACCTGCATTTCTGGCGACGTTGGCATTGTGATTACAAATATCATTTAATCTCCCAGACAATAAGTAGCCTTCAGCGCATTCCTTGAACCATTTTGGTTCCCGGGGCACGTTTATAGCAAATCTATGCATAACACTAGATGCCATGCAAAATGTGTCATTCGTTGCAGGTGTCTTTCTACGAACAGAAACAAATATTGTATTGTGGACACAACTATGACTGTACAAGGATACGGGCTTACAGCAATGTCGGTGTATGAATTAAAAGTCGCTCAAGTTTTTATATTTATACCTGTAACATTTTCTTATGTAAAAGAATATGTTTGATTAGTTTATATTCATACTAAACCTTATATTAAAATAGAGTACACCTATAGAAATCAATGAAAAAGATGAAGACCCAAGGTTTTGTCCCGAACCAAGTACAAGTACGCGAGAACTAGACCTTGTATCTTTTTTCTATATTTGTGGGAAATATTCATCGACTTTTAATTCTTTTATTTTAACAAACACCATAACTTTATGCCCCGTTTATACGATAAATATATTAACCTCATTATATTTGTTAATTGTTTCATTGTAGTTGTGACATTGACATTTACTTTACACGCATATGCAATGTCTCCTTTTGGGTTTAATGCAATACCTTGCGGATTAGCTTTACTCGCTGGTCTTGTAGCATCTTTGAACACATGGTGGTATAAAGTACAATCCTGTAGCAATATCAACTCATTAGCATATTTCTTTCATAACAACATTTTTTAAAAGAAACGGTTTTACAGATTTTTATAATGATTAAGAAATCGATGGTGTAAGTTATATCAAGATTTCATGGTGCATTAACACAATTCTGGGTATGGTTTCTTTTCTTTTACCCTGCTGGTTGACAGGAAGTAATGTGGATCGCCTCTCCAGGCCACGCCTGTGGGAACATCCTTGTGCTCATTAAAACTTGCAAACGGAATATATGGCCTCCGAATATCCCATACATTTATACTACAGTCAACGACAAGAGCGCAACTTGATATATGATATTTCCTTTGTGGCCTCCATTTTATACGGCCAACTGACGCTATTGTATGTATAACATGATCACAACTTGGTTTACCTGATAAATCCCAAACCTGTGAGAATACGAAATAAGTTTTAATAATTCAAACGCATGTATTGAAATATAACAAATGAATGATTACCTTGATCGTTTTATCTCTGGACGCAGTTGCCAGCCACGTTGTTTCAGGATGCCAATCGCATGCAAATATTGGACCACTGTGGGCCGTAAAATGTTGAAAGTAACGGTCTGGCTTGCGTAAGTCCCATTGCTGAACGTGACCATTTTCAGACACAGCAGCAAATGTATATGGCAGGTGTGGGCAAAATTGCACATCACGTACAGACTCGGTATTACTGAAATCCACAATATTCTATCAGCTGAGCATTATATATTTCATAGACAAAATTATGTACCTGTAGAATGTCTTAGTAGCTTCTTTTATTCTTAAATCGAAACACTTCATAGTGCCATCTTGTGAGCCAGATATTAACAGCATAGGCTCTGTCATATGAAAGCTTACTTTATTTACAGTTCTTTTATGATCAACAAATACATGTTCTTGCTTAGATCTGGATGACTTATTCAAGTTCCACACAACGACTGCACCATTTGTTGCTGCAGTCGCCAGTATATGATCTGGAAGTACATAGGCATGTACATTAATATAAAATCTGTAGCTTTTATACTTTTACATCTTTTTTACAAATAGGTTTTAGAAAATATCAATAATAGAGTTACATACATTCGTTATAAGTACGTCATTTTTGACTTACCATCGATCAGATTCCAAGCAACGTCATTGCATGAAAAATTTAAGTTTAAGTTTTTGCCAACTCTAAGATTGCAGGATTCTTCAAATCTATCCTCAAGCAACGTGAAAATTTTGAATACTGTAACAAAAAACCACAGGAATAAGAGTCTTCGAAATATATTATGATATACACATACAATGTTATAAATGAAAATACACAACTGAAAATAAACAACATTTAGGCTGTGTTACTTCTTTTCGAAATAAATTCAACTTACCATTGTTTATTTATACAATTATTGCACTTATTCAGAAGCATAAACAATCAACTTACCATTACGACCCGCTATAACAACCTGGCTGTTATCTTTATTAAATGCTAATGCATTTGCTGGGCCCTCTTGAGTGATACAAACAGTTTTTGAAAGCATTCCGAAACTCTTTTACAACAATTATAAATAATGTTCATAGGTTACGTGATGTAGTTGTACATATCCGGAAGAATGCGGTTTTATGAACAGTGAAGTATCATCGTTATAGAAAACAGGTAATGGATATATTACGAAAGCGATAAGATATTTTCGATACGTTTACACAAATAACATAATTCTCAATTGAACGGGTTACCGCGATTTATTTATCACTCCTTCATTCGTTAGTTTAATGCGCAGAACAGGTATAATGATTCGAGAATAAATCAAGCGGATATATAAAATTAATATATATACTTAAAATTGTTTAATTGATTATGGCTCATTAAACAAACACACTTCTCAATTCAAACGCGTTAAACAGTTAGAGAAATGTCACAAATATGTTCTGTTTTTGTATGCAAATTTGTCAAACCGCATAACACTGTATAACAAGATTCGAAACTATCTTATTAAAATGTGCACTACATCATCCATATTTCCAATATCTTTTTTACATCGTCCCGTTGAAAATTTCCTTAAAAATTTAAATGTATATCAAAGGTGTACATTGTAAAATGTAGTATATTAAAAGTATCAAAAGATGATCCTTTGTGCAATTTAATTATTAATGCAGTTGCACATCTTTCTTCTATTTTTTCTCTGCATTGAAAGGCGACAGAGATTGAATTATAATAAAATATAACGGTAATTAACGATACAGTTTAAACTTTGTTTGCGAAATATTAAAAATTGATATTTAAATAATGTGGCATTAGTTATCTTTTCCAATTGTATTTTAAATTATTGCACAAATTGTGAAGTATTTGAGAACCACTGACTCCTGTCGGAGCGCCCGCGCCCTCTTGATACTGTCACCTGATTACCAACCAGTTGGATCCATAATCCGCAACAAGTTGCAGTGCGTTGGGAAAGGCGATAATCGCGAGTTTTCGAAAATCTTCAGAACTGTTTACGAATTAAAATAGGTTGCCGGTGTAAACGATTTAAAAATTCTTTTAACAATCGTTCGAACGCGCCTCTGTAAGATATATCGTCATTTTTTAATGCATACAATCATAGATAGTAAGTACAACAAACTTTGACGTTTTAACACAAAAATTTCGATGAAACATACGAGGAAACTGTTTAAGGAAATTCAACTTTTTCTTTTTATCTTGAATTACTTTTAGCCGCATAAAAATCGTATTTATCCTATTGTGGTCGTTATTTTGTTTTATTTTCGTTATTTGAGATTAATTAAAAAATTTATAATTTCTTTAATCATATATAATAAATTGGTTATCTCGTGATATTGAAATAAATGTTGATTTCGCGCTGCATAATTTTGATCACAATCATGATCAATTTTTACTACAATATACACTATTCTCAAGGATAGGTATAACGATTAAATCATTTATTTATGTTATTAAAATTCTTTTGTTCATCACTGCCAGATCCTGTCACACTTTGACGAGTGGAAAAAGTTCGCAGAAACTATAAATATAGATTGGAATTCCCAAATGATAACATTAATGTACACATATATATTAAATATAAACATTTTCGGTAAATAATAAAAATGTAATAAGAGTATTCAGTCTTTGCCCATCTCAGCGCAGTGAAAGAAGTAATAGTATAGAAGTATTTAAATATTATAACATTTACAGACTATTTATTATTAATATTTTTTATTCCGAATGTTATTCTATCTGAAATCTTCAACTTTCTATCGTTGATACAGTGACAACCCGCATATGTATATGTACATACACTCCCGCTGTATATTGCAATATGGCTCGCATAACAAAGATTTGTTTAAAGTGCTAACAAAAAGTAGTATCCAAATGACAATGAACACAAGATCTGTAACAAGTGAAAGTTCGCTTGGAATTCCTGTTGCATGTAGCTCAAGGTCAATTAACACGGTTACTTAGAATAATCTGTGCGTGTCTAGAGATATCCGTAAATCTCTTTAAATCAAGATCTCTGTTATCGATAGCCATTGTTCCCAGTTAATCTTTAGATATCACGACAATACTCATCTCAATATCGCTCATCCAGAAAATAGTCTATTGCGACGTGGCAGTTCCACGAAATCGTAGAAATCATGGGCGCAAATAACTGCAAAGGACTTCTTCCTGGAGGTTCTAGAGTTGGTCCAGGCAAATCAACGAAGGCAGGTGGGAATTCGATTTTTTTAAATATATACATTTATAATTGGTGAAGAATGGTATATTCTCGCAACAAATTTGAACGACACAAATTAATGTCTCGGGTTGATTCAAACCAGTGTTATTATAAAACGGGACTTGCAAATCCCTAGTGTTTTTGCTGCGGCCCGTGTAACTTTATTTTCAATTATTATTTAATTTAATTGATTACGATATAAGCTTGAACGCACGTGCATACAAATGCTTGCGCTATTGTCAGGTAACATGTATTGTGCCCGTGCGTGAAAGGTGTCCTGTAATCGATTCTTAAATTCTTCGATTACCGAGGAGAACGTCACGTGATATGTCGAAACGTTCTTTCCTTCTGTCCTCTTCTGTCCTCTCTTATCGCTGGGTACACAAGTTCTTCGCTTAGTCGAGTGAGACAAAGACCGGGAAAATACAACCTGAGGATATGATGAATGTTCATTCATTGATGTCAATTTCATAACGCGAAAATCGTAATTACGTAACGAAATTGTATATCCTTTTACTTGCTGCCGCGTGTGACATTTTGACACTTAACTTGCGCTATTTTTTTTTATCGTTGCAGAATTAAAAATGATTCACGTTCAAGTAATTGACTTTCGTTCAAATCTATTTCTTGGAGGAGTATTCTGATCAGCCTCGTTATTGATAAACACCTAATTTACGTATCACAAAAAACGACGTTGAAATCGTAAAATGATGATCATCAAAATGTTTCTATAATATGTGCCTTTACACTACAAGACGTTGTATGCAATCTGCCTATAACGCAATTTTCCGTACCCGTCCAATGATACTCGGCTCGAAAATGTCACAAGACGATAACGAGAGGATAGCATACGTTTGTAGTGAGTGTAACAAAGAAAAGGAAGATATTAGAAGAACATATAACAGTTCAAAATGTTGTTGTAGTTGTGAGTTAATGGTTGCTGTAGCGAATAATGTTCATATAGAGGTGTAACTAACATGTTTTCTTTTCCAATGTACATCTAAAGTTAATAAAATGACTTGCTCTGCCACTTCTTAGGTAAACCAGAGAAATATGATTACATCGAAGATGTGGTATGCAACGAAAAAGATATCAATGAAAATGAAATGAAATTGTTACCGCTGGGTGAGGACGGTGGCAAAATTTTGTTAATAAAACAAAAGGGAGAATTACATGCGATTGGTACAAAATGTACACATTATGGAGCTTTACTGCATACTGGGGCATTAGGAGATGGAAGACTACGATGTCCATGGCATGGCGCATGTTTTAATATTAAAACAGGAGATATTGAAGATTATCCAGGATTAGACTCATTGCCGTGTTATAAGGTATCGTGTTACATTGGTAATAATAACTTGAATACAATAGCAATTAAAAAACGAAACTGATAATGAAATGCAAGCTAATCTTACATAAATGTATTTCGTATTTTTATGAATTAATCTATGCATCTCAAATAAACTTTTTGTACAGTTGAAGCTCTACGTAATGAATCTGTAGAATCATGTTTAACAAAACTACTTCAATATAAGACATCTTCGTGCAAGCTACCATCCGATATCGTATCAAATAAACTGCTGTATTTGATTCAGAATTTATATAACGATCATTCTTTTGATCTTTATATTTAAAACCTGTATTTACTTGATTAGGTGAATGTCGATGATGCAGGTCTAGTACGTGTAAAAGCAAGGCGTAAAGATTTAGATATCAATAAACGTGTTAAAGAAATGTCCAAACAAGATTCAAGTAATTCAACAACAATTGCTATAGTTGGTGGTGGACCAGCAGGTGCAACTTGTACGGAAAGCTTACGACAAGAAGGATTTACAGGGAATATTGTTATGATTTGTAAGGAAAATGTAGTACCATATGATAGGGTAAAAGTATCCAAGGTGTTGGATTTTGATGTTGAAAAATCAGCATTAAGACCTCAATCGTATTACAACGATCATAAAATTGACTTGAAACTTGGAATAGCAGCTACAGGTAAAGAAAAACGGTTTCTTTTTATTGTGGTGCACAATTGATTTCAATGATTTTATTTTGTCTTAAAAGGACGCATACTTTTTTTTACTTACAGGCCTAAATATCAGTGAGAATGTCGTTGAACTGAGTAATAAAGAAAAACTGGCATACAACTACTTATTTATTTGTACCGGAAGTAAGCCTAGAATGGTCGACGTACCTGGTGCTAATTTATCGAACATCTTTGTATTGCGAGATTACACAGATTCTCATAGCATCCTCTCCCAACTTTCACCCAATAAGAATGTAGTAATACTTGGATTAAGCTTCATTGGTATGGAAGCAGCTGCTTATTGTGTAGGTAAATGTGCATCTGTCACTGTCGTAGGTAGAGATACAGTCCCTCTAAGAGCAGTATTCGGAGCAGAGATTGGTGACAGAGTTAGGAAAGAATTCGAAGAAAAAGGTACTGTTTAATTTTAATGGTCGTACTTTCCTCGAAACTATATTGCATTTAATTCAAAACTTTCGTTTTTGTAGGTATCAATTTCTTGTTTGAAAAGAATATTGCACAATTTATTGCAAAAGAGGATGAGAAGAATGCTGTGGGTACAGTCGAACTAACAGATGGTACAAACGTTCCTGCCGATATAGCCATTATAGGAATCGGATCAACATTCTATACTGACTGGTTGAAAGGATCATCTATCGAAATGTTACAGGATGGTAGCATAGTAGTTGACAAGGTGCGGCAAAATACTTTTGTTAGGCACAATAGTTCAGTGGTTCGTGTAGAACTGAACGCGACAGCTGTAGACTATTTATCCATTGCTGGAAGGGTGTATTTATCAGTTTCACCACCGACCACGAAAATAATATCACACGTTCAATTACAGCATCTAAGAACTAATGTGGAAAATGTGTATGCTGGTGGTGATATAGCTTATGCACCAGTATTTGGTTACAATGGAATTTCAGCAGCAGTGGGCCATTATTCACTAGCTCACTATCATGGCAAAATAGCAGCCTTAAATATGTGCGGTAAGACCGCTACTGTAAACTCTGTTCCATTTTTCTGGACAACGTTATTTGGAAAGAGTTACAGATATGCAGGTGTGTTTATTTTTAATTTCTTTATCGCTCTTTATTTTGAAGCTTTCATATAATTAAAGTTAAACTACTGCAATATTAAATAATCCGAAAATAATTGCATATTCACAGGGCATGGAAAACCAAACAGGATAAAAATTCATGGATCTTTAGAAAACTTCGAATTCTTTGCCTATTACATTCTGAATGGTAAAGTAATAGCAATGTGTAGTGTTGGTGCAGATCCGGTGGTATCAGATTTTGCAAACTATTTGCACGAAGGAAACTCTATAACTGAAGAAGAAATTAATTCAGACCCATTTGGCTGGATCCGAAATAAACCAAAAGATTTACTGAAACGATTTGAGAATGAAACTGTTATAAACGTGTAGTCAACGTTCATCTTTTTAAGGACTGCTTCATGTACAAAAAAATGTATCAATATTTATTTCACGATCTAGTTCTGCATTATCCAAAAGAATCTGGTGATTATATGAGGTCATCTTGATTTATATATAAGATCAGAATGTAAATTGAATGGAACCATTACCTCTTTAATTCCCTCCAATAATTTAGGAGCTCTTTAACTTTCTATTGTAATATTGTACACAATTTATTTCCTGAACACATTTGTAGATATATATTATAATATAAATTACACAGAATACTAATGAACCTGATGTATTAAACACTCATCAGTATAATATACAATATACAGTATTATTTTTGATTCATTATTGATGCATTCCAAATTTCTTTGTTTTGCACATAACATACAATAGCTA
Source organism: Pemphredon lugubris (assembly GCA_933228935.1). NCBI lineage: Eukaryota > Metazoa > Arthropoda > Insecta > Hymenoptera > Crabronidae > Pemphredon > Pemphredon lugubris. Next base: position 50,869,085 of record OW121817.1, on the reverse strand, counting down.
TTTGAAATTTTGTGGTGATAAATTCGGCACAGAATGACTGATACTTGAATATGAAAAACAAACTGTACTCGTAATATAATATGTATAACATTGAATAAAATATTATGTTGAATAAACGACCACTGCTAGAAGTACATAGTTCACATAGCAGTGCAATGGAAATTAGACGAACCACACAAACATAAAATTCTTCAGTTACGATCAAATAAATTTATTCATTGTAATATAACAAAACCTGTATTTATAATGCATTCTAAGAATAACATTACTCCCAACCTTCAAACATTCGTAAATTCCGGAGTCGTCTCATAATATTGAAGTTCCTGGAAAATTTGCTATTCCTTTCTTCCATCTGGGATTGTGCAGGTAAACGTTTGGTATCTTTGAAAGCGATCATGTGCCCATGTGATTGCTGAGGAGTCAGATAGGGATGCCTCAATATCAACATGTTTCGTTCTTCTCTTTCAAAATCTTTCCTCAACTCAACTAAGACTTTTAAAGTTGGGGGTCTAACTTTACGGTTCTTTCTGTACATAAAATGCATAAATGTAACACGATTTAAATAATACAATGATACATTAAATAATATTGTTTATAAATGTTGTTATAGTGTTATATGAAAATAACGTTACTTATGTAAATATTCATTGTCTCGAAGCAATTTAACCTATAATTGTAAAGCTTTGTAAAGGCTGACAAACATTATTGGGACTTATGTAGTGTTTTGAAGTACGTATGAAAACTCGTTAATTATCAAGAATACAAGTACATCTACTAATTAAACACATGAAAGTCTAATAATACACTGATTATGTACATACCCTCGCAATCGAAAGGGTATATTAGAATTGGTTCTCATCAGCCAAAGTACATTTCCGATCCGCATTCTAATTCAAATTTAATTTCCTTTGTATTGAAATTACGCTTTTCTTAATGATATCTCTCGTTACGTTCAATTTTTATTGATAATTGTTGATACAGACTTTGCCCAAGCAAGCAGAACAGTGCAGAACAGTTTCGGTTCCGCTCAGTTTCGTTATAACTGGTTATAACTTGCACTCTGAAGATTGTTACTAATCGTTGATGCTAATAAATCCCTATACGTGTGCGTCTGGTCGTCTTCGATTACAGCGCTCGCGTTTTAATCGGATTATATATGAATTAATCAGTCAACGCGGCATTATTCAAACACGTGGAAACCAAACATTGTAGTAATAGGACGATAAATTAGTTCTCCACGTATGTAATAGATTTAACGATTGTTTTTATTTCAAAAGAGCGGATGCGCTGCGATGCATTGTTAGAATAACATACATCCTGTACTTTTATAAAGTTCCCATTCAGAAAATAGTAATAGAATGTTCGAGAAATCAAAAATCAAAGAGTCCCATTGAATTCTGAAGAAGGTTGTGTGTCGTCGAGATAAGTGATAGCTCAAGTAGCAAACACAATTTTATATTTTAGAATTACCTCACTTCTTTGCTACCTGCAAAAGTAAGAAGTTCTCTCTTGATATTCCAGAATAAAAATCACAGTACTTATACATAAAAATTGAGTCAACTTTATTTCAAAGTCCTGCGTCTTCCAGTAGGCACGTCTATCCTCCAATCAGCCTATCCGAACAGAATCGCGTTGGGGAATGAAAACACGAACGTGACTTACTTACCATTACGATATTCCGATATATATATACATATAGTAAACTTGAATGGAAGCAATATGTATCATTTATGCATATACACTTTACAACATAACTTTTAAAGCTTAAAGGTTGTGAGTTGTATGCAAAATAAGTTCAAAGTTTCGGTGATTAGCTGACTGAATCTTTATAAAAAATTTCTGTAATACCAGAGTCTTCACTTGTATGTCAATATCATTCAGGGATTTAAAAATCGAATATAAAATCTGAATCTTACACTCATGTAAAAAAGTAATTTTAAATAATTCATGAACAAAATATTTCAATAGCCATGCTTGTGAGAACAACAATTAATCACAACATATAACTTTTGATGTGGGTATTTTACAAAATGCGCGTCCTTGTAGTAAGCCTTGCGGAACAGGTCCGTACACACGAGAATCTGTGGAGTTAATAGTGTTGTCTCCTTCGAGCCACACGTGGCCATTTGGCACCTATAAGAATGTTATAATTAAAATAATTAGCAATAGATATTACACATTCGGGGAATAGTTCTGGTGCTAGTCCAATTATTAAAACAGGATACTTGTTATCAACAATGCAAGCGTGTACTCTCATATAGGTTTTTAACAAAAGTCGTTGGTAAGGTTACGTACTATCACTCCGTGTCTAACTTTATCACCAGGTAAACCTACAACTCTCTTGCAAATGTTCTCCTTTGGATTAGTAGGACATTTTGAAATAATTATATCGCCTTTCTTAATTCGTTGATATCTTAACGACATACGTTCTGTGAGTAACACATCGTTGGTATATAATGTTGGCTCCATAGATGGACCGGTACACTGTGAAACAGAAGAGATATAGCATTTGTGATATCTACTTTTATTGTAATCTCAGAAATTGCAAAAAGACTCACCATTACGATGTCTCCCACGTACTCATGTACGCAATGCAACACGCAAGTACATTGCACAAAAGTCTTTCCAAGTTTATAAAAGAGCTTGTTAAACATAATCACTGATGAACACTGGTAGCATCACTGTAAATCAGAATTGCAGAAAGTCTGTGGTGTTATGATAACAAGACTATTTAGATATCTTGCACTATAGATATTGATTCGTAAAATGTTTCTATTTATATTGTGATTTTTCCATGTTTTCTCTGAAACAATGGACAGGAAATCACTCAGATTTTAACACAATTTTACCCGAAATTTGCTACGAAAAAGACATTTCAAATTAAACCCTACATCGAGTAACGAACGAGGCGTCATTCCCGCTGTTATTAAGCAAACAAAACCAAACGCTGATTTTACGTTTCACAATTCCGCCAAAAATACTTCCTGCGAAGGGCAATACACATTTATATACTTAGTAATACGTGACAATTCTAATAATATACATACGATAATGTTCTATGAACATGTATCTAGGTTTAGAGAATGATACATGATTTAGTTATACCTTTGGATAATTATTTTTCATTGACAACTGCCACAAGTTGTTCTTACTTACTACCTGTAAACTATGATTGTTACAAACATTTAAGTATCGAACAAAGTTCAAACGTGTCTGATTACCGACAATCAGCGACTGATGAAATCAAACGGATGAAACCGCTTTTTCGTTCGAAATTCATTTCTATTTACAGCTGTTTGAGCATGTATCCTAGGGAAATACTTTTTATTAGTTTTTTTAAATTATCAATGGTCAGCACTGGCACCTGAAGTATACGATACATAAATATGAAAATATTTCGAGTAGAATATTATTAGACCACTGAATATTATCAGTTTACAATTGCTTTAAAAAATATTTACTTTTATTTAAATCTATTTATATTTATTTCAATTCAAGTACTATGTAAAAATAAGTACTTAAATATTCGAATTCACAACACGACATTTGGTTTTAAAAACGTACTGCGCCACCGACTGTCATTTACAGCACGTGAGTTTCGGTAGAATGTAAACAACGCATAGTAAATAAATATAAATATGTAGATTGTGGTGAACAATCTGAAGGGACTATAGTATGGGTTCAATACTCGTGACAGCTTGTTTATTCTATGCGAAGTTCAATTCCAAGTATGCCTTCAATAATATTTACTCAATTTTAAAGCACGCCGAGTAATTACGCGATTACGTAACAGTCTTTTTACAGACAGAGCACCGCGGTGAGTAATGGCATACATATGTACGCGTTCCAATATTTAAGTATGCATCCTTAGCCGTGTATTCATTAATTATATCAAAGTAATAAATTTTATCGTCCATTATGATCAATTAACCCGATCGGAATATTAATAACGTTGATTCTACGTAATATTAATTATACGCACTGGATTATAAAAAATCTTTATTGAGGTATCACAATAATAATAATTAAACGTTATTAATCGAATTAACTTTATTCATCTACATAATATGACAATTGACGTTTCGGACAGAAAACTGTAATTTGAATAGAAAAATAAGATTTATTGTCAATCGTTTTTAACTAGCGTTTGTTAAATGAACTCTTGATTACAAACTTACTGGCCATAGTGTTAATTGGAAAAAAGAAATACAATATTCCGATGCAAAGTATTTTGTTCCTATTTATGTACGTCCCTAACCTGTTTGCTATTTAACGGAATGAATTTCTTTTCGCTTTTCTGAACTTTTCGTGCACAATTGTCTGATGTTGCGTATTATCTATTACTAACAATAACTCAGCGTAACACCTGTTTTCTCTCGTACGATCGCGCGACGCATTCCTAGCATACGAGTTATCGGAAAACATCGCCGGACACAAACAACATCGGTGATACGATCTTGGTCCTTCGGTGGCGTTGAACTATGAAAACGCAGAATGAAATTCGCGTGAACCAACGCCAACAGTTTTGGTTGGCTAATGACGGCGTCGTACGACTTTATTTACAATTCTAGCCCGACCAAACACGTCACGCGTGCCTTTTATATAAGTAGAGCAGCATCCCGAGCTTAGTTCAGTAAAGTTCACCAACAAGGAAGCATCTAGTAAACGCTCTTTTTAAATAGACAGCAGTCATTCTCGTAATTCGGGACATTTGTAAAGCTCTCTTACGAGAAAATTTCTTCTTTTTTACAAAGTTTTGACGAGTGCTCTATGTAAACATCAGTTCTACGCGACGATGTACAGCGAATAATATAATTCACCGTGATCAAGTGTCAAGCATAAGAAAATTGCGTTAGATCAACCACGTTGATTACACATTTTCCTTTTGTGCAACGAAATACAGTGTTGTTTGTTGGATAATAAAAATCCAAGGAACAGAGATCCGCTTTCGGACACGTGACGAATCTCTCTCCCGTTTAAAACACACTATATTAATAAAACATTAAAAGACCAGTGTAATTCAAGGCGAATATTAGCAATTAATATCAGCATAATTATCCCGTTTGGCGGGATGTCCTTAAATACGAATGTTAGACATTGCCGGAAGTGCATTTTCTTGACAAGGTGAGTCACGCTACGTTTGTGATACGTTCAACCGTGATTAGTGAATTGTTTATAAAAAACAATTAATTAACCAAATAGAATTGTTTGGTCTAACTTCATGTCAAGATTGAAAGTTACAATTCCACGTGATTTTTCTAACTTTACGTTGTTATCCTATTTCCGGCAGTTTCAATTAATAGATAATTAGTTAACGTAAAATTAATATATGTACCTCAACAACATCCATATAGCATTGCTTTCGTGATTACTATCAAATAATCTATGACACATCTGCTGGAAATGTTTACATTAAAAAGAGCTGTACATACTGCATGCAATAGTGTATACATATTACAACACGACGGACTTAAGATCCCATTTACAAATTTAATTATAGACTAACGTCATTACTATCTACAAGATATCCTTAAAATTACTTTGCAATTTGAATACGGAATTCAAGTGAAAAGATAAGAGCGATAAAGAAAACGTTTACAGAGTTCTGACTTTGGCTGACGATAGTTGTTTCACTTCCGATAATTACGCTTCACAAAATATCGGTGACTTAATACTATATCACACGTAGTTATTTTGATCGCGACTCACATACTGTGTCAGGCTTAGGTCCAAAATAAAAGACAGTACATGCTCTTTGGAACAAAGACAACCTTTCGCGATAAATCTAGAAGCAAGTAAATAGAAGGTTAGTAATACGGTCAATGTATATGCTTATCGTCCGCTGAGTTTGACAGGTGTTGTCAACGACGATGTTTTACAACACTTGTCTTCCGATATATTTAACAACAACGAAAAGTTTCGAGGAATAAACGATTGATTTTAATTTCGTGTAACTATTGCAAAGAATGTATATTAGTGAGATTCGCTTGTATACATTAATTCAAGAAAACAAAATTTGGTAGGTTAGGGCAATCGGAATCTTGGAAGGTAGTCATTGTCACTTATACTGTGTGATGATCACATTTAGTATATAGAAAGTGGATACGATATTTGTTACGTGTCATGTCGTGCTTGCATACATGTTCGTTTGTAGTGTTGTTACATTATATATATGTATATATATATAGGTCAATGTTTAATCAAATATTCGATATAATAATATTTAGTATTCCAAATATTTCTTTATAAGCAAGAATCCCTATGTTTTCAAAGGAAGATAGGTAATAATATGATTATTAACATCAAAATGACTTTTTCTGAATTCTAGACAATTGACAGACAGTGCAGCAGGTAAAGATAATGGCGGAAATGTTGCAAACAGATTATTGGAACATGTAAATATATTATGGAAAACCAAAATGTCTATGCAAAATCAATCCAAACTTTTAGCTCAGCTAAAAGATTATTTAAACAAATCTGGCTATGACAAAAATCTACAGTTTGTCCTATCCAAAGAATGGTACGAGTTCTTTCAAAAAGTAACTTACACGCAACTTAATGCTTTGAGAAAAATACCACCATTCGACACCAACGCAAATGTTGACAACCACAAGGTAGTAAATGCAGAAAAATGTAAGGATGACAACGCAGCAAGCTTGAAAGTTGTTGCGGCCAATGAACACCAGCAACCAATAACACAAGGCTCTGTTAAATATCAAACTGTACCTCAGGTAATTTTCAAATCTGATGCATATTATAATGACAATATAATTCTATTGTGCAGAAGTGTTAATTTTGTAATACTTTATTTTATTCGTTTACAGCGCAGTAATCAAGAAATTGCTATTGACCAAAAGTTAGAAATTAAGGAGCAGACTTTTCCACAACTTCTTGGAGCTTTAATTTTCAAGTTGACCAGCAAAACTAAAACAACTACTCTAGTCACTGCACCAAAGTGGAAAATAAATGTTCAGAGAAATATACCAAAGCATAGCATTGCATCTCGAACACGTCACGTTTTAAACAGTATTGCAACTGCCGAATCAAATGCTTCAAGGTGGAGAAGAATCGAAGATTTGTTAAAGCATATCGATCAATACCCAGAATCGAGGCATTACGCGATTAAAGAAGGTGCAATCCGAGTTTTACTCAGAACACGACAAAAAACTAAGGATGCATCCATTAAAGGTATGAAAATTGAACAAGTATCTTTAAAAAGTTGAGGTAAACAATCGTGAGATACGAACTACATTTAATGTAGGAAACATAACTTTCTGAATTGAGATATTTAATTGAAGTACGTCCAAGAAATATAACCATTTAAAATTAGAAATTAATCAGAATTTATATCGTGAAACTGTTTTTTCTTACAGCATCTATTAGAGAAGCACTTGCAGTATTGGGTTACATTGATCCACTACCTGGCAGGGGTATCAGAATTCTTTCCATTGACGGAGGTGGTATGCGTGGACTATTAGTTATAGAAATGTTAAAGAAGCTAGAGGAACTTACAGGGAAAAGAACTCATGAAATGTTCGATTATATATGTGGTGTGAGCACAGGAGCTATTCTTGCCTCTGCTTTAGGTATGCTTTTAATCCATGTACTTCTTTATGTAGTAGTATGTCTTGTTTGAATTTATTTAGATTCTAATGAATTAAAAAGCATAGTTATATTAACAGTGTTATACCTTTGATCTGTAACCGAGTTGTTGAATTTACTAATTCTATGTTACATGCAGTCTCTCCAATGGTTCCTGTGGAAGGTAAGCAAGTGTATGATTGTTTCACACACCTTTCTTTTTGTAATATGTTATTTATAAACATGTCTATTTGTACTTAAAGTTGGTCAATCAAATAAAATTGAACAGTGTAATTGTAACTTAGCTTCTAATCAAGCATACAGTTCTTAATAATGTACTTAAAAACATATTATATTTTTATAAATTTGGCGACATGGAACTAGAATTTTAACTACAGCAATTTCCAAGAATTACTTACACCATTTTCAATTTAGTCTTTTAACATTTACTCTAATGCAATATCATATTTCAGGAGGACATAAACGAAAATCATTAGATGAAATAGCAGACTTGTATAGAGACATAAGCAGCAAAATATTCACTCAAAGTGCCATAAAAGGTACGAGCAATTTGGTTTGGAGTCATGCTTATTACGATACAGATCTTTGGGAGAAACTTCTGCAGGAACACTTGGGTGATAAAGTTCTTATAAAAACTATGCGTGACCCAACTGCCCCAAAGGTAAGCGCTACATTTGACTCACATAACGTAAAAAAAACTGTTTTCCTATTTACCTGACTATACGAAATTTAGTTTTTTAAAATCTAAACTAGAGAGAAACCATATGTGATTTAAAATTTTACTGTTTAGTTCTCAGCCATATCCGCAGTGGTAAATCACGCTCGTGTAATGGCTTACGTATTTAGAAATTACACTTTACCCCATAGAGTGGAGAGCCATTATATTGGATCTCATAAGCATAAACTATGGGAAGCTATAAGAGCGTCCGCGGCAGCTCCGAGTTACTTTGAAGAGTTCAAGCATGGAGAGTATCTGCATCAGGACGGAGGTAACTATTAATTAGAATATATCCCAAACAACTTAATATCAAATAAAAATTGTGGTTTCATTCAGCCATTTGAATCCTAGGTATACTCGTAAACAATCCATGCGCTGTAGCATTGCATGAAGCGAAGCAGTTGTGGCCAAACAATCCAATTCAATGTGTGATTTCCTTTGGCACGGGAAGGACGCCAAACTATATGTGCGAAAATGAGGGTGTGCCTATGGAAGTAGCAATTTCCAGCTGGAGGGAAAAGTTCTATAAAATCTTAGACAGTGCAACTGATACCGAAGGTACAGCTCATCAAAAAATTACATTATTATGGGAGAACATAATGTCTTATACGTAATCAATGATAATCATTTTCTTATTACGCAGCTGTGCATACAATGCTGAATGATCTTCTGCCAGATCATATTTACTATCGATTCAATCCATATTTGACCGAAATGTTATCAATGGTGGAGATACGTCCTGAGAAGATTGGTCAACTTGAACAAGATGCCAAAATGTACATACGAAGAAATGAAGAGAAGTTTCAGAAGGCAGCTGCTGCCTTGTTAGAAAAAAGGCCGTTACGGCAGAAGATTGCGGATTGGATTACATTGCAAAGAGATATGTCAGGTCTATGAATCATACAATGGGTCTTAGATTATTATGCATTCCGTAATCTATTCTTTGTTAAGATGCATTCAAAGCTATGGGAGTATTAAGTACAAATTTCAGACTCAATTCTGACTAATTGGGAAATGTTTAATTAGTTGAACAACATAGTATTAATTTCACTGTTCACTATTCTATTCAAATATTAGCTTTCAATGTTGTAAACATTTCAGCGGATAATATTAAACCTTGTCAAATGGGAGGATATGATCCACCCCTACTCGCACGTTCTCAACGTTATTTTAGTTAATTATTAAGTTAGTGGATATTGTAATTGTCGCGTATGATATTCGTTTTTATTTTTGAATACTCGATTAAGTTTTATTTAACACGCTTGTTACCAATAGTACGATACGGTTCGGTATTTCCTGAAAAGTGAATGGTGGCAAATGAAAGTGGGAACAAACGTGTTAACTATCAATGTAGACTTCTGGCTGTGATACGCGTTTTGTGATGCATGCATACAATTTTTTCATGCTACAATCATGTTGCCCAAAACTTCATGTCACAAGTTAGAATTGTGAAGTATTACCAGTTGATGGAAACTTAAGAATAATTTACAAAGTAAGTTAGTATTATTCATTGTAACGATTAGCGTGTAAACTACATACAAATGAGTAGTTTCAGAGTAACTCAAATTTTGTCTTCAGTTCTCAATAGAAAATAACAGCACTTCCGATTACATACAAATGTGTTTACAGAAATAGTAAGTTTACAAGTTCCAAGCATTACGCATTTGTCTATGTTTTATACTATATCTGTATGACTGTATGTCACGACATTTTTCACAAGAGAAAAACATTTGTATGATTGATACACCCATATCAGATTCTTTGTGCGTTACTGGCAAATCGCCCCCAATTATTCTATTACTTGGTTGTTTTTTAGCTGATCAATATTTTAGGGTTTTCGTAACGCCTTCTACTTTGAAAATATCTTCTAATTCCTGTAAATGTTATTCCAATTTAAGAATCTACAAATGTATTGGTGCAAAAAATTAAATAAAATAATACATATGTGTGTGCATATGTACATACATGAACCTGCTATTAATTTTTCAAACCCCTGCACGTATTTTGTTCTTAAAAGTCACTTTCAGTTGTACATTACAGTATTGATAATATTTATGAATTTGTTTAAATAATTTTGAAACTGAAAACATGTGAAGTACAGTAGCGCCTCTGTCGCATACCAGGCATACCATACCCCTGTCTTGATTTCTATTTCTTCCCGCTTCCGTTTCCGACAAGTTGTGTACAGTTTTCGAAGGTTTACAGATTTATAATTACTATATCCACCCAATCCTATAAATATCGGAAATAATATTTTCAATGAGTTGTTATCATTGATATAAAAGCATATCCTGCACTATTTTTTCGCTTTCATTTTAAAGTCGACGTTAAATATCGCGATATCTTTTGCAATACTCCTAACCTAAAATTTTACAGCCTATAGTACGTTACAAATGATCAGTTATTATTTTTTCAGGTCACATACCACTGAAAAATGGCCAAGTCGAAGAATCACACAAATCATAATCAAAGTACGTATGAAAAACTGTGTTTGAAAGTCAGTTTTAAGCATTAATTAAATACAAGGATAGATCTCAAACATAAACCTCAAAGATTCTATATAAATCTAACTTCTGTTTTTATAAGAAATAACATTAGTTCAAGTTAGGTGAAGAATCTCATGTGTATAACATGTTTCTTTTCTCTTCATAGATCGCAAAGCCCATCGTAATGGTATTAAAAAGCCTAAACGTTACAGGCACGAGTCTACGCTTGGTGTAAGTTCCCTTTATATTCATCATAAATTAATAAGAGTCTGATAATTTTAAATGAACTGTGTAATTAAGTGTGTTTCGTTGAAATATGTTTTAGATGGACTTAAAATTCCTGAGAAACCAGCGTTTTGCCAAAAAACATAACCTGAAGCCCAAACAACAATTGAAAAGGGCAGAGAGGCGTAAGGCTGTACGTGAAGCTAAGAAATAAGTTTCTTGTATTTAAATGATTTTATTACAATAAACATTAAAACACAATTTCCGTTGTTAAGTATTAATCCTAATTTACCATACAATTTTATTAACTGTTTATCTGTCCTCCGTAAATTGTTTACCCCATTTATGTTGATTTTTATGTAAAAAATTACTTTTTATTGAACTGGGTGATATGCACAAAGTTTTACGATAGTACCTGCACGCAAGCATGAAACTTCCTCCTCTGTATTAGCAAAGTGATCATTTTGTTTTTAATGTTACGTCAACTCGCAGATACCACAGATTCGTTTTCAGTTATAAAAAAAAATAAACGTTTGATATGCATAGATTTACATTACCGGTACCACATTTTATCGCATACAAATTTTATGACAAAAATTATCATTACTAAATGATGATTATTTCAGAGTTAAGGACTACGCTCACTTTTACATAAGCTAATTCACATTCAAAATTATTCGTATGAATCGTAAACGGCAAACTATACATATATATGTATATGTACGCTTATTCATTTATGCTTTGACAGGTAAAAGAGTGCAACAAAACTTACATACCATTTAAATATGAATAACTCACTATCAGCGCGATCTAAGTTCATGGCTCTAATTTACATATAAATGTTCACTGTGTGAGTAACACGCAGTAATACAAATGTTATTTATCATTAGAGTTTCTCAAACTTATCAGTGGATTACCTTCTGTTACCGAACTATTCGAAAAGAAGGAACAATAAAGGCAAGTAAAATATAAGTTTAACAAAATTGAATATTTTGACTCATTCGCGGTTGAATGGTGATAGTAAATTCAATGGGGACGATTTAGTAATGAATCCATTGGTTCAAGTGTTGAACGAGCTTTGTCAGATTCTGATTCTGTTTTATATTTTACAATATCCCTAACGACAAACGGTCAGTTTCGTCAGGTAAAGTTTAATGCTTCACTTATTTAGTAATCCTTTTATTCAAATAATTGTAGCGCGAATTCAACATGGCCGCTGAAAGAATTAGAGGTGACAATGGCGCGATAGAAAACCTGAGGGATTTACCCACACCGGAAAGAATATTGTTATTTAGCGGCAAACGCAAATCTGGGAAGGATTTTATAACGGATGTTTTGCACCAAAGGTAGTCCTGCTTTTTACTTTATTTTTTTCATGAATGGTAAAACACTGAGAAAGTTGAAGAAGTGTGATTAATTTCCAGTGAAAGTTGATAAATGCAAGACGAGATAATTCACAGAATTCGCACGTCTTAATGATTTTGTGTATCTCGACTTTATTAATAATTTTATTTGTCTATTGCTCAATGAATTTAGAACAAAAGTAGAAAATATTTTAACGTTATTTTTATTAATAATTTCAATAGTTTATTAACTTCCATTTTTAGAATTGGCCCTGAAAGGAGCATAATTATAAAATTATCTGGACCAATTAAGACATACTGGGCTAAATCCTTAGGTCTCGACATCAACCGACTATTAGGAGATGGAGAATACAAGGAAACGTATCGCCTCGAGATGGCTAAATGGGGTGAAAATGTGAGAAAACAGGATTACGGTTATTTCTGTCAAGCAGCCATAGATATGTACAATGGTAGAACTGATTTTTGTTAACTTATCCAGTGTTGTAATAAGTAAAGGATAAATAGAATTTGTAAACTTATTTTAGCATACAGTAAACCAATCTGGATAATAAGCGATGCTCGAAGGAAGACTGATATTAAATGGTTCTTGGAAAATTTCGGAGACATCTGTAAAACGATTCGTATAGTTTCTAATGATGTAATTAGAGTGGAGCGTGGATGGGTCTTTACACCTGGTAATCAAGACGTATACGTCTCATTTTAACCGTTATAATAATACTGTTCTTTTTGATACTGTATTACACTAATTAAGCATTAGAACATAATTACGTTTTGTTCAGGGTACTTAAACAAATACTTTGATTTAGGTGTTGATGACTCAGAAACCGAATGCGATTTAGATGATGTAAATACATGGGACTTACGAGTCGAAAATAACAACGAAGATATAGATTGTATATTAGGGCATATATTTCAATTAATTAGATAGCAAAACAAAATATTTCACATCAACAAAGTAGAAATTAACTTTATTGGTTATCTCTCATGGGTTTGCAAAATATATTACTATATCTCTTTCCTCTTGTTCCTTTTTAAAAACCTTAAAAGTACAGTCTTCCAATTCACTGTGTACACCTCTTCCTTTTTTGTGAACTCTGTTCATCCCGTGGACTATCTTACCTCACTAAGCTCTTGCCATCAGTTTCTACTCCAATTATCAGACAATGAAGTTAAGAATACGAACAATGTTTAAAATGTTTTCTGGAACTGTAACTCTGGAGCGCTACATCTGTTTCCATTACCTTCATTTGTCTCTGACAATTAAACATCCTGTGTAATGTCAAGCGCTACACAACGGAATATTGGAGAACTTGACTACCCAAATCTACTACTTGTTGAAAATAATAGACTAAATTAATTTAGTATGACCTGCAATTATTTGATTTTATTATACGAAAATTATAAACCAACGTCAGACGCGCATGCGCATCAGTATAAACTTGTCAGTGATTCTGTGGGATCACGACGTATGCGATGATTTCGGATTTAGCCAAAAATTACGATTTTATATTGTAAATTTAAGTATTTGTATTATAAAACGTAACACTGTGGTGAGACCGTTCGAGTTATTTTATCAGCACCCGAAATGGGGGATCACACACTGCCGTCTGATATTCTCGACGACCTGAGCAGGTTAGTTTCAATTGATCGTGTTGTTTGTAAATACTGTATTTCTATTTCTGACGATGATTCAAAACATTTCTCGTTCTTTCTATTTTTGTGAAATCATTTTTGCGCTTTTCTATTTGTTTGATTCTCATTTACTTGGCGTTTACAGTCGATTTATCATCAATGTGCCAGAAGAGGAGAGGAAAGATTTAGTTCGAATATGTTTTCAAATTGAACTGGCCCACTGGTTTTATTTAGATTTTTATTGTACTCAGGAGAATCCAAAATTGCGGCAATGCAATATGAGAGAATTTGCTACGCATATCTTTTACCATATACCATTTTTAAAACCACACGTTGCCAATATAAACAGTATTCTGGATCAGTGGCGAGAATATAAACAAAATGTTCCAACGTTTGGTGCAATTGTGTTAAATGAAGATTTAACAAAAGTATTACTTGTTCAGAGTTACTGGGCAAAGAATAGTTGGAGTTTTCCTAAAGGCAAGATCAACGAGGATGAGGATCCATCCCATTGCGCCGTTCGAGAAGTATTAGAGGAAACGGGTTTTGACATATCAAATTTAATAGATGAAACTGAATATATTGAATCAGTTATAAATGAACAGTTAGTGAGATTGTACATAATATATGGGGTACAAAAGGATACAAAATTCCACCCAAAAACAAGGAAAGAAATTAAGAATGTGGAGTGGTTTGCATTGGCCGACTTACCTACCAACATGAAAGATATGACGCCCAAAGTGAAAATTGGTGTTGGTCCAAATGCATTCTTTATGGTCATTCCATTTGTCAGGTAACATTACTTTGCGAGTCTTATATCCATTATGTTAAGTAATAATAATTGGCACTAGTATTTACTCGTACAGATATTCTTAGCGCATTGATTGGCATTATTTCCAAATTGTTAACTGTTTTGCAATTGTGGTCAACAGAACATATGCATGCGACATTGTTCCATTAATTGCACAACAGTTTTATAGGCATTATGTGAATATTTATTTTCAAGTTACATTAAAGAATATAATATTAATTAATAGTTCCAATAAGCACAGTAAAAAGATTATGGTTTTTATGTGGAATGAGTAAAATACACAGAATATTTGCTCCATTGCGACATGCAAGCCGACATATCAGGCAAACATTAACGTCTAATATCTGCACAATGATATATATGTAGGAGAATGAGACGTTGGATTCAGGAGCGGAATATCCATGAGAAAAATGTAAATACCGTACGCAGACACAGACACAGGTCCCTTGGTGACGTCGAAAGTGTGTCAAAGAGTAAGAGACAACAGCAAATGTCTTCTCATCCAGTTCAGGTAACTGAACAAAATATATTGTAATATAGATTGCAATTTAAATTAAGGAAGAAATATAATCATAACAGGAAAACAACTTGTACTTATATTTTCAGAATGACATACCAAATTTTAAGGATCTCAAAAACTCCCGACAGTCCAATACTTCCCCAGCCCGAAGTCGCCGAGGTATATATGATACTAAAACTGCTATGACGAAAACGGCAATTAAACGCAATTTATTTGGTGAGCAAGACGAAGATGAAGCTTCATCTGTGCTTGCTAAACAATTAACGGACAGCCCGCAAAGTGCACAGTCTTGTATACTTTTGATGGATCCTGTTATACAGTCTGTAAAATGCAATGACTTTAATTATAAAGCACAGGGTTCTAACAAGGAAATGAAAGGTACAATAATGTATGACTAACTACATTTTAAGTCTCACAGTAATTACGTCAAAATATTTTATTTACGATATTCAACATGTGGCAATACTGATTTTAGTATTTCGTAATCGCATAATTTTTTCTCATTTATGTTTTTGAGTTAATATTACAATGCTTAATGGTAAACAATGATTATAAATTATGCGATTATAATTTCTCAAATTAATGAGACTTCTCATCTTGTAGTTGACTTCTGATTAGTATAACGAATTTGTTTGTTTAGATAAATCGTCTAAGTTCCAAACGTCTCAGAATGTAGGCGCTTTACAAGGAAATCTAAAATCCCTATTATTCGGGGAAGCAGCGAGGAAACTGCAGGCGGGTTTAAAAGTTAAGGCAGCCCCTTTTATAATGATGGATCAGAGAGCCTCACGATTCCCCTCTTACAAATATATTGAAAACGAAGACTATAATTTGGAAGTCTGTTCTATAATGTGGACGCATTTCAAGTTTGATAAGGAAGCAATATTAAATTGTCTGTAAGAGTATTTAAATACGACTTGTACGCAACTTTTGTAAATGTTTGCGGAAACAGTGTGGGACCGGCGTTGGGGGTGGGGGGGAGGGGAAGAAGGGTGAGCAGGCTGCAGTTTACATTGGTTAAAACTTTGTGATGAACATAACATTTTTCGATGGAATTTTTCCTTCAACGGGAGATCGTGTATACAAATGTATAAATGCAATTTACAATAGGCTTAAAATAGCTTTAAGGACATGTGATCTCACGACAGTTTGTTGATGAACTGTACTTGTTTTCAATCGATCTTATCATGTACGTTTATAATGATAAGATAAATACGCTACGCACGCGTAATGATTCTTATATATTTGTAAATTTCTGAACACAGACACACTGATAATTTAATGCTTATGGACTGATTTAATGAAATTAAGTCGGCATAACTCGCTAGTTACGCTGTACAATAAAAATAAGATTTTTTGCAGGTACAAAGAAGGATTACAATGTATACATACCATGTATATTTTTGCTTCATAAGTACTTGTTTCTGTTTGCAATAACGGAGAAGTCTCACAGATATTTTATTTTACATAACAGATTATTAAATTATTCATAAGAGTTAATCGAAAATCTCCGCGCGAGCTTCTCTTCGTGTCGCGTGACAATCGTCGTAATCTATTCCTATCTTTGAGCACGCACGCAAGTATTATACCATAAATTTATGTCGAAATTTTATTTCGTCCGATGTTAAAATTTACAGAATAATACATTATCGTAGTTTGGCAAAGGTGGCGATATATTTATTTATTAAAAAATAAGAATAATTTATTTTCAGGAATCAGTACGATTAAGAAACATATATACACGGTTTTATTTGAAGAGTGTGACGAAGATGAAAAGGAATAACATAATTGCAACAATAAAATACAGTATTTTTTTTAAAAGTACAGTGCCTGCACCGCGCACACTTTTGATAATCTCATTATTTAACGCAAATACAACTTTACTTTCTTCGATAAGTTTGTTTTTCGTATCTTCGTCCAATGTCTCCGCGATCTTATTCATTGTATCGCGTAAATCACGTTTAAGCTCAAATATACTACTACTTCCGAAATCTGTGATATTATTACCATCCATTTTGACTTCTTTGAATGGAAAAACCTTTTGCATAAGTTGCCTCTTTTTACGCAGAATAATTCCTCCGCTAAGGAGACCCATATATAGGTGATAAATATACGCCATTAGTAAAGTGGGATCTGTATCTTCTATTTCTCTCAAACGCATCAGATACTTGATGACACTGTCCCTGGAGTTTGAAAACAATATTAAAACACATAAGTTTTGTAACTAAATTTATTTCGCATATAGTAGTTTTAACAAAGTCTGGCGATCATACGAAAACGAAGGTTCAAGGGTGGATGGTTTTACTTTTTAGATTCTACCTTTTTCCAACATAAAATCGCATGATCGGAGCGTGCATTTGCGTTAAATGAGACTCAACACTTCTGATATTGTACAGGGCTGGTATTATTCAACTAATTTAGTTTGTCGAATAATTCCAGCTCTAACATAACTCAAGTATACAGAGTAGCCAATGAAGTTACATATTCCTTATAGTTTTATATTCGTATAAAAAACTGAAAAATAGGGCCCCCGTATATACTTAAAGTGAATAGAACGTTTCTACTATACAAACTAGCAATAATTTACAAGGAATGTACCTAGGACTGTAGTTTTTTATCCATTCCTTTCCCAAATAGTAATCAAGATCACGTTCGAAAGCTTCTGTACGCTGAAGCTCGCTCAGTGGAAGTAATCCAATTTTGGTATTTTTTAATCTAGTCATGGCACCTTCCAAGTATCGAAAGATTTCATAAAACACCAGAAGACCGTCCGCCCATACAAAATCATCGGCGCATCCTGTTTGTTGCAAACATGATTTACTAATACCATGGAATATTATAAACCCATCATAGCGTTCTTACGTATCGTTATTTACTGTATGGCAATTTGATTCAATTAAATTAAAATCGGGTGATTTAGCTGCACAAATGTAAAATATAGTTGATATTGATGTTAAAGCTAATAAAACTGGGTGTTCGGACTCCATTTCCCACCTCTACATATACGATTAATGAAAATAAGATAACAAATTACTGTATTCATTGTTGCAGGATGATATCGTGAACAAAAGTCAGGGAAAATATTCGGAGAACATTCAGTTTGTCTTACCGAATGCTAACTTTGCGTTTACTAATGTATCGCTGATTGCGTGAATTTCTCTTGTCGCTTTCCTCATTTTTTTGCAGAAGGTATCCTCATCCTTCTCCGACATTTTTTTTAGAGTTTACCCGAGCCGGAGTTTCCGAAAGAATACTGTAATGCCCACACAGCTTTTCACACTGTCATTTTTCTAATGTTTCCCGCGCGTTCGAAGCGTAAAAACGATTAACGCTGAAATGTTTTCACCACCATGTCGACATTTGTCGTCTGCGATCTCTGCGCAGTGACTTGTGCGCAGGCTTCTATGTACGCTATAGTACATGCTGCGCGTACATATACTATACTACCCAAGTTCTTCATAGAGTTCTATGGAATGGAAATGGTCACGTGCTTAAATTTATTTCCGGAAGTAGCACAAGATGTCGCTGCATTCGTGAATATTTGCGCGAAAGGATGTCGTTAATAAACAAATAAGCAAAGATTGTCATCCTTTAAGTGTGGCAAGGTAAGATCAAAGTAATACGTGCATCTTTTGTATCTTTATTACAATATAAATATTATATGTCTCATATATACAACGCAATGTTCATTATTGCGTTCAAAGATTTTTCTTAATATTTTGAATACTGTTTATGAAATTGTTGTCAGAGGAGTCAGATAAACGATATCATTGTCTGGTAGTATTATCCGGTTCCATTATCTCGGGTGCGTCTCAAAGTGTGCCCTGCATAAAAAACTCGTAAAATAAATAACATTGTAACCTTAAAAGTAAAAGACAATATTATTTATTAAATTATAATGTTGTAAATGTAATTTTTTTTTGTAACGTCTTGCGAACAATTGATGAGTACTAAAACAAATACATTCGCAATAAAGAAACAAGTACACATCATCGTATAAACACACGCTGTTGACCACATATTGTTTATTGGATAGGGATTCTGGTAAACAATGTACCGATACAACATATTCTAGATACATTATTTCCTCTTTTTCTTCATACTCGCCAAACGTATGCAAGCGTTAAAGAACAGTGACACGGAGGAATAGTTAAATTAAAAACGTCTGCGCTTTCGTTTCAGGAGACGGTTTTATAATCGCGTGGCAAGGAATCCGCGCGGACCGCAAGATGTCGAGCTACCGCGCAACTTACCAGGAGAACACGAAGAGCATGCTGTGTGCAAACTCTGACGTAAGTCACGATACGCTGACGATTGTGACGTTCTCGAGGCAGAGGTTTTCAACTTTTTCGACACGGAAGTATATACGTGTGACCAGGTTGCGCTCTACATGAAAGTAACGTAATCATAAACAATTATAATCGAATTAATTCCATTACACTACATTTTATACATTGTGGTTTTAAACATTTCCACGCTAACAATTTCAAAATGACGCAACATCGATAACTAGAGAAGAATAAACTATAAAAAGTGATGCGTAAGAATTTGTGTTAAAAGTCAAGGAAGACAAAATTAAAAGAACTTGTCTTAGAAGCCAAGGGAGACAAAATTAGGAGAACCTGTTCTAATAGCCTTTCAAAATTTCATATAGAAAAAAATCTCTAAATAGAGCGTAGCAACAGATTACGAATCACGATAGCGTCCAACTTTGAAAACCACTGTCCTCCCAGATTACTACGTGTCTCGTACCCCATCTATGCACAATCCACACGGATTGTCTCCCAGTAATCTGGCGTGTGTGTGCGACTCCAAATCAAGAATTTAATTCGATTCATGTGTGTGAGAGTCGGGGAGTGCGTTGACTTTCGGTAAGGACGTGCCCATGTCCCCAGGCCGGGTCACATTTAAGTCTTGCGTTCGTAGGGGAACATGCTCGGCTGCGATGAGGTAGGCACGTGGCTGAGTTTCGTTCGATAAACGCCTCGCTTAAGCCTGCTTTCGCACGGACAATGACGAATTATTGCTATAGTTCTGGGCATGAGGTGTGTTGTATTTGAAATAAGAACAGAAACACACAATATTTTAGGAAACTGTCTCTCCGACGTAGTTGCAACGGTCATTGTAAAATAATATTTCATTTGTACGCGAATTATTATTTGGTTGTGGAGCCTTCGAAAATAAATATTCAAAATAAATATTTTTAAGTAAAACGCAATGGATAATTTACTAAAATCTATATCTTTAAATACCCCACCACCCGATTTATATTCCGATTTATATATTATAATCCGCCACTGTCGCACAGAATTGGCCGTAATTGAATTGATAACCATTCGAACTACTGTTTTAATTATCATCACGGTTGACATGATAAGTTGAGTTGAACCATTACAAATTTTCATTTTAATAGTAGTTTCCAATTGAATTATTCCTCCTACATGATTCGACAGCGGTTTGCGTGAAAGAGGCCTTAAGATTTCTCGCTATTTCTCTTTCTCCCTCGTCCCTCTGTCCCGCCGAATCATCGTTTCGCTCTGTCTTTTCCAATCCCGTTTTCCTCCTGCTATCCTGTTTCCAAGTATTTGTCAAAGGCGGTACAACGCTACCAGAGACTCCACCCAAGCCGGTGAACACGATTCTAGTAGCCGCTTCTTCCTTAGATAACGAACGCGAGAACCTGTAGTACCCGTGGTTTGAGCTTTTCGGACACTCCTACGTTACGCCCTTTTGAGAGTAACAACTTTCCCCCCATTCTAGGTTTTTAATCGCATCACGGAGTGATCAAAACCGTTTAAACAGTAGAAAGTTTTAAGGTGTTGTTTTAACGTGTTTAATGGAGGACGAAAACAGTTACTTTGCCAATATAACTGTACAGAGATCAATTTTAATGTATCTCTTATTCGTAACGTAAATTCATACCGATGGACCTCACGTCCTATTTCATACGCTCGTTTACAATCGTTAACCCGGAAACGTATGAACGATAACAAAAATGGGATGAAAAACCATTCAAAAGAGTAGATACTTACATGTTTCGATTCGTTACAAGTTATATGAAAAAGAACTAAGGAAAGTTGTACTTTGTCGAAATGCGGCGTATTAAAAATATTTTAGACGCGTGTTATTTATAATTATCCTGCAAGTGAAACAAATCAAACAACAGCTTCCCGGCGGTAGTTATTTATCGCAAAAGCATTGTTACCGAACTGTTTTCGATAATTTAATCTTTACGTGTGCAATGCATTTTTCTATGTGCAAGTGTGCGTAATAGTGAATCTTCCTAATTGTAAGCTTAAAACATTTCCGGAAGATAGTCAAACAATATGTATACGTAGTTGTTCGCACCTTGCTGAAGGCAACGAGTTCACCCAGGAATGCATTAATAACACTTTCCTTAATTCAGTAAAAGATTTGTTTCTATGAAATGGAAATTTAAATATTTCTCTATACATACATATATCGTGGTCATAATATCGTCGAGACAGTCTGTTTTGGGTTGCTGTTTACTTCGACCGCGCTTGTCCGATGCACAGACGCTTGCAGATGACACGAGTTTGCTGACTGATATCGGGTTACCCGAAATGACATCGGTACAATACTTGAAATATTTGAAATGCCGTCGCCTACAATATTTGAAATACCCTTGCACTCCATATTAAGCAAAGATCCATGTTTGGTTGCTCACTTCCACTTGGCGTACCCAAGAGGATAAAAGTACGAAGTTTCCTTGAGAACAGAAGAGTAGCTCGCGGCATTGCTGCGGCGAAAGGAGGCACATTATGTTATCCTGTTACCTCGCAACTCCGAAGTTGTGCGGGCCAGATGCTTCGAAGCCGTCGGAGGAACGGCGATAAGCTCTAATAGCTTTGTGCTCGCCTGATCACCGACGAAATGTATTGTCACTTGATTGTCAATCGACTTTTTACTTGGCCGTATTATAATCATGTAATCTTCACAACCGGGCAAAGGAATGAGGCTCAAGGGAGGGAGACACGACGGAGCCTTGCACTTTTTTTGTTCTCGATTCCTTCGTCTCGTTTGAATTATAAAATATATATTGTTGAAAAAGCCGGAGCCTCGATTCTTATTGAAATTAATTATAATATTCGCCGGAGACGAAAATTAGCTACCGCTGTAGGATACCATTGTGAATATTAATTTCGCGAGCCCTCTTGACTTCATCTTGCAAAATTTAACAAATGTTTTATTTTAACTTTGTTTATCGTTATTTTTATACACGCGAACATGATTTCTATAAATCTGAGCTATTTCTTTATTATATTTCAACGTTTATCTTCGCGTTTCTTAGATAGAGAATTCTTTCTCCTGGCGGGAAACAACAGGGATATTTAAATTAGTTAATTTATTTTTTTTACCCTTGCCGAGTGACCGCGAAATTATTTGGATCGATGTCACGCGACTTTAGTGAGCTTCTGTTCTCCTGCTTCGATATATAAAATTTTTCAGGGAAAAGCTTGAAATTTCCGTGGACAAAACGAAATAGTTGGTCGTTTGACAGAACACAATGATTTATTTTTAATCATATTCGTCCGTTGCACAAATGGATGTACGGTTTCTTGTAAAAAAAAAGGTTTCAACGCGGTATTAATATGCATGCACGACTACGCCGACGCGAAAGGACTTCGACCGACGCAATGATTTTATAAAAACATTTTTTTAAATAACAGAGCTCGACAAAGCGCGAATTATTTTATATTCTCGTTAAAAAAGGGGCACTTACGTTCGCCCGATACGACGATATACATATTTAAAGATTGTATTCGTTTTTCAACATTTTTTTTTCGTTTAAAATCACACTTAGCCACGGGGGTGACGTCACAATTTCTGATTTATGCTTTTAGTTAATATTTTCTTGTTGAAAGAACATATACTTATATCATCGATGATTATGAAATTTGAAAAATTGAGTGATTTAAATAATAATTTTTGTATCTACACCATGGACTTTGCAGGGCGGTACTCTGAAGATATCGCTGACCGTAAATAAATAAATGATACACTAAATAAAAGTTAGCCTAGATCCATTGGCGTGTTCTTTTTATCGACTATACATAGAATTCATAACGGAGACGTGTTCTTTGGATGGTCACACTCGACTGAAGTTACCCGGTCTAGGTCACTAGGAGACCAGATTCACCGAGAAGTCGTTGTATTGGGAAACAGGATCAGATTGCCGTTCATAAAAATCCTGTTGTCGCGATGGGTGAAAAATCAAACTGCGAGTTACTATTTTTTAATAATTATTCTTTCGCGAAATTGTAGTAAACAAGGTTCATATTCATTTAATACGCGTGTTGGTGCTAATTTAGTAGATTTAATGTAACGATATGCAACGTTTGTTTGTTTTGTTCTATTTTGGAGAACTTATACAAAAACATCATGGTGAAAACATATTTTTTCTACTGCATGTCGTTGTTACACCGAACGTTGTTATTTCAGATTTTCATATCTCAATCTGGGTTTAGATATAGTCTAATATAGCACGATCAATAACAGAAGATATCTATGTCACGTTTCGTTAGAATTCAATTTTAACGAGCATTTAAACAAAATTTTAATATTCATCCAAAGAAAAGCAAAATAGAAATAGATGAAATAAAAGAAATATCGATGTCACAAGGGGGAGACAAGATCCTTCTATTTAGCTCCTTAAAGTCGACCTGTATTTATTTGCTTTTCCGCAATAATTAAAAAAGGAATTCGAGTTTCGCTAAATGTATCGAATTTTCGAGAACATAATCCACTTTTCTCTATACGTTTCCTATTTTTACGCTATTAGTTATTCAGTACATTAAACGCGCGTTCTCGAAACTTCTGTCGGTACAAACGTTTAACTGCGTACCGCTGTAGATCGAGCCGACAACATGGTCCGATTGAGCAGAACGCGGCGCGAATGTCTATTCGAAACCTCTTGCAAAATCATGTTTCTCCAATAAGCAAACTCACTGTGCGCGTCGCGTGACACTACGTTCGCGACGACACGACGCGCTGCATTATACGCGTCTTGCATCGCCGTTGCAGGTATTTAGGGGTTTACCGAACAGCACGTTCGTATTCCCGATAGAAAAGTAATGTCGCGTCTATTCGTTTCTCAGGTATGCGTCGTATTAATTTCCTATACTAATTCTGAGGTCTAGAATATTTCAAATGATTGAATATACTGTATAAATAGTAATCGCGCGTCTTCGTCGATTTCGATGAATTGTACTTATTACTGCGTACGACATTATTTCGTGTAAATGAATTACCGCTTACAGTGGATACAAAATATATTCGTAGACCATATTTGCGATGTACATTTAAAACAAGTAGTTGACATAACTGATTGTAAGACGTTAGAGGTGCGTATAAGCTTCGCGACTGATTTTCGTCTAATACTATTTTCAGTGGCGAATAACGGTATACGAAGACTGTTTTTACTCGCTGTACATATTTTTCAGTATCATCCGGCAATCTTTGCACTTGGATTAACAAAAATTTCCATCAATTGTCCACGGTCCTACCTGCTTTCCACCCACTTGCTTGCTGGTATTAACCCTATCCCGATGTCCCACACGCAACCACTGGACAGAGTGTCAAGTGGGAGTTCAGTATCGCGAAGAGGAGGCTCCGTATCACAACCACGTTCCTCCTCACCTCCTTGTCGGTTGTGCAGTCCGCCTGTACATTCGTGATCGTAATTATCATCGTCTCAGCCCTCCTTCGAAGGCCCGGCTCACATTGTTCGTTGCGTGTATGCACGCGAGCGAACGTGCGAAGGAAGGGTTCGGGAATACCGTCAGGCCTTCGAATTGGCGAACCTCGTAGCAAGGTAGCATCATAGAGGAGGAAGTGATTCGCGAATTCGCGGCACACTATTGCGAACGCTCGTGCGTGATCTCGCACGACTAGAGCGTTATCTGTGTGATACGTGTGATTCCGTGTGTGTACACGAAGAAGGGAATGAGAGGCTTTTTCTCAGCGTGGGATACGGACTGGCTGTCCGTGTAGATATTATTCGGTCGTATGTATATCTTGTCGTCGAGCACAAGCCTTGGAATAAATCGAGGCCCCTTGGGAGAGGATTGGTGTCACGATCGTGCCGCCCTAGGAAGTTTCTATGTTGGACTTTGGAAAGAAAAGTTGAATTTTACAATAGAACCGTTTAAAATTGCTCGCGAGCGAAAGTTCCTCCCGCTCCATCGATTGCTCCTTTGACGACAAAGAGGGAATCGTAACTGGTGCCAACGTCGCGTCGGACCGAAGTGGGATTCTCTTTGCCAGATCATCAGAAGAGTCACAGTCAAATCTAATCGTTTTCGTGAAAATGTCCAAAGACTGTCTTGAACTCTGTTTTACAAGAACAGGAATGTAAGATCATCGAGGATGGGTAGATAGACGAGAATATCGATAATAAGGGAGATGAGTTCGCATTGATAGTAAAAAGTACTCGGTTTTGTTATGCGCTAAGCGTGGTTATCGTGAGCCAGACGCAGATTCTTGAAAGATCGTAACATCTCTCATTCATAATGGCAAGTTCTAACGATTATTCGAAGTTAAATATTCCAAACCATTAATTTCTTGTTGCGCGATGATTATATGTACGAATGAAAGATCTTAATCGAGATCAATTAGATAGCACCCTCTATTAATCCCCATATTAGTGGGCGATTATCATTTGCGAATCACTGAAGTAACTAGACAAGCGATGATGGCAATCCATCTTGTTAGGAAAGCCGCGGGAATAACCTGTTGAGCAATTTTAGCTTACTCGTTATCCGGAGAACAGGAGGTCGTGCTAGTAAGTTATCGAATGCGGCAGTGTCTCTCAATCGATATTCTGCGAAGCACTGGTGCAGAATTAATGGCAGTGAAATAATGATTAACGTAGGAAATATTATTCCCGTGCATGAGATATTGTTGAATTGTCGAAAGATGTTATTAATTTGTCACGATAAAATATTATGACCGAAGAATTTATTTAAAAATGCTACGATCCGATTATACAAGCTAATCATTTGATCCCTAAGTTTAGATAATCGAACGATTAACGTTTGACACAGATTTCGATCACTTGTCTCATAGTACGTCATTAATTCAATAATTAACCTTTTTACTTACATATAATTAATATTCTTGGTATTAATCTACCGATATTTTTTTCTGTATAAAATTTGTTCAACTCGTACTTTAATTATAGGTGCGATATTATAAATCTTAGAATCGCGTGTCATTGATTATTACTAAATATCAATTAATTCCACTTGCTGTTCTTAGAACGGGACCGTATTAGAAATAAGATATTGCCCGTGCAGCAAAGAATCCCTAATCCAACCGCGGGACAAAAATAAACGTCTAAATAAATACTCCCTCCAACGATTACTTAGGAACAGCAGGAGACTCGATCAAACGCCGCGCGTTACATTTATCGGTATTCGCGTTACGGTCGAGACACGTAGAAAACATTTGCCGCGCGTCCGATATTGATAAAGCCCCTTCGATTTACTCGAGCGGCAAACACCTGGGCAAGGGACCCAGGTGGTTAAAAATTACGAAAGTGTGGCAGTGTAGCGTCGTCGCGTACCCTTTGCAGTGGTTGGCAGTTCTCTCTCTGCGGATACGTGGATTTCCTATGGCGGTGGCATACAGTCAGTGTATATCGTAAGTGGCTGCGGTATTCGGCTAGTCAGATCGATGAGGCGCCGTCGTCGTGGCGCCTCGCAAACGCCCCAGCCTCTGCCCACTTCGGCAAACTACGTCCTCCTCCTGGGCCTTTTAACCCCTTAACATCGAGCGAGGATAATTCGCGACACAACGGGTCCACGCTTTCGCGCATGAGTGTCTTTTCACGTTTAGGGTTAAATTTGTAGTTACAGCGAATTTGAATTGAATTTGTTAATTACCTGTAGTGACCTACAGGGCGATGAAAGTATTTAAAGTTCGAATCATTTTATTCCGAAAAAAGAAGAGAGAATTCAATTCGTGGTTTATCGAACGTGGTTGTAAAGGTTAAAGCGGATAGATCATAGTATTGGTTTATGCAGAGTGAGTCACTTGTGATTCTTGGCCATGTTAATCTTTTTCTGGGTACTTCCGTCGAGTTAAAGAAAAAGTCGATGTATCGAAAATGGTTCTATTACGACGTATCTTGTTTAAAAGGAAACAATTATTTCTTAAATGATTTTCGTTATAAATATACTCGAAAAATGTTGATGCTCGCGTGACTCACCGTTTCTTGTTTTTTCAAAGCTGGAAAATTCAGGCGTGAATACAATATCTGACGCACCTATGCTTTTCCTGTTACATCGACGCTTCTTGCCATTTCGAGCTTCAGATTATTTTTTGTTTTTATTTTCTTCGTACGCACCGCTATGACATAATCAATCCAAGAATACTTTTTTTGAGAATGGAGTCGTGGGTTTCGTCTCGGTCGTCATTTGGCGGAATGATTGCTCGCCAGCGGAATTTGGGAGTTTGAAGGAAAATCAATCGTCCAGTTCCCGTTTAGGGTTGTTCACCTTTAGTGGTTTGTAGAGTTTTAAATGATCCTGCCGTTGCCGCGACCATTCCGCGTTACGTAAAACTCTTGTAATCCAACGTCCATGCTTGGGTCGGTGGATTTACGAAATTCTATTTGACACCGGTTAATTAATAAAATGTAGAAAAAGCGCAAGGCAGGATCACGGTGAGATAATCGCAATGTATTAACAATGTTCGTTTCGCAATACCAAACATAATAATTATTATCCTAACCATTGGCATGTCAAATTGATTTTGTCGCAGGACTTTTGCCTCATAAATAAATTACAAATTCTCTGTCGTATCACGAACTATTTACATTTACGCGATAACAAATGACTATCAAACCCGTGTATCAGTCACAAAATTAATCGTAGAACGATTGTACGTTCGAACCTTCTTAACGCTCGTATCGAGCAAGTCTGATTACGTAACGGTAAATACCACTGCACCGCTAAGCAGCATATCGTTTAGCACTTAAGAACCGCGGGGAATCGAAATCATTAAAATCCACAACTTAATCGTTTCTTAAACTGATTAATAAAGGTTTATCCGACGAAACATATTGTGTGGTATCTCTCTCTCTCGTCTAAATACGCATTTCCACTTGACGGAACTGGGAGGGGGGCTCCACGGAACATCATTTATGAAACACCGCTCCATATCCGAACACCGTTCATCACCGCGTTCTCACGCAACCACCTTGAAAAATTGCTCGGCCACGCCTGATGCGAGGAAATCAGGCAAGTGGTTAAAGAATCATCCGTTTAAACGCTCGTTATGTACGTTTTAGAAAAGAGTCGGAGGATAAACGTGCCTAATCGCGGACAAGTTACTTTCCGATCTAAAGAAAGAGGCCACGGATGGTACGGTCAATAAACGTGTCGTGTTTCTAGCAGAATTAAGAATTTGCCTAATTTTTATGTAGATCGTTCTCCGAATCACATTTGAATGGTGACAATAGAAAACTAATTATTCAGCGTGGAATATTAAAATTAAAACAATAAATGAAGATATGGCAATTCCGGCCATCGGAAAACAATGAAAATTAAAAGTTACGTAAACTACGCCAATTATCGCCAATCGGGAAACGCATTATACGGAACATTTGAATTATTATCCCAAGTATTTCATTAAGTGTCGTCATTAAATTTGAAATAATCCGACGGACTTTTTACACCCTGCGTTACGTATAAATCACTCTGACGATGTGCTGAATACGTCGTTCGTAGATTTACGGAATTTTTTTTTCCTTAGTCGTTCGCCGCAGAGCGCAAGACGCGAAGTGCAAAATTATTCGAGGAGAGATTCGCTGTATTACCGAACCGTACTCTCGAATGAAGCTTCGTGTCTCGCTACGCCTCGCCAGGTTTTCAGTCACGGACTCTTTAATTAGTATTTTAATTGCACACTGGGACAGGATAGAGGCTACGAGCACGCGTTCGCGCGAAACGGAGTTTTAAAATTCAATTCGGACGTCTGTCCGTAGGGCGTCGGCGTTAAATCGTTAAATCTCCGTGAAAACGTGGAAAACACAGTTATGACGGCGCGCGTCTCTGTTTGCCGTTGTATCCTCAATTGCGCAGTGTCCCCCGCGTTCTTTTTTTCCTCTCCTCCCCCTCTGTCCCCGCTGTCTCCCCTCCGCACGCGGACGTTTTTAAATAACGAGCTCCGGAGAGAGAGAGAGAGAGAGAGAGAGAGAGAGAGAGAGAACGAGAGAAATTCGAGTGTGATTCGGTCGCTTAATTATCATTGCAATTAGACAAAATGAGAAATATGCTAATTGCTGACACCGCTTTTTATTGCCGTACGCGTAATTGCGCCGAGTCGCGGGATAAAATCGTGCGCGTAAACGATTCCGGGACTGATTCGCGCGAAACTAATTCAACTGCAGTTATGCTAAGACGTAAACTATAGTTGGAAAAGTTCTCGACACAAGATAACGCTAGCAACAAGATCCAAATTCAATTTGAACGAAACATACCTCACCGTCGGTTTCCTTACGGAATTCGTAATTATGTTACAGCGGGGATTTGAATTTAAGAGACGTTCAATTTAAAACTGCGGACATACGCTTTGAGTTATTGCGGCGTAGAAATTTTACTTACGAGAGTCCCGATATTAACTAGGTTTACGGAACGCGTACGTTTTGACGCGTTTCCAATTTCGCGAGTGAAATTACAGAAACCCTTTACATTTTCCTTCTAACACTAGCACTGACTTGTATCCATTTAACGAGGCAAATATATATCAAATTTGATTTTTTCAAATCTTTGAACTTTTATAGTTCTTTATATGATCAAATTGGCGCGTATCCGCAGAGACAGATATATATGAAATGTCCGTAAACCTAGTGTTAACGAGAAGAAGTTTTACTGTTGAAAATGGAATTGGCATGCCGTATTTACGTAATTAAGTTCATATCAATCTGGTCTAATATTCTGCCCACTCTGTTTTGTCTTAGTTTCCTAAATAAATCTGTATTCCAACTATCGAATATTCTTCTTCCTTCGAAGGTACTCGGGGGAACAGTGAAATTGTGGTACTAAAGTTAGCACGCTCTGTGGTCATCTCCCGAAAGATTCAAAAACGTCCAGTAATCGGTTCGAGTGTATAAATAGCGTAGGATTCGTCATGTACCAAGTGTTTCGATGAAGACCGTGAAATGATGTCTAAGGAGTGAGTCAGGAGGGTACGGAGGTTTCCATGGCAATCAAAATATTTCAGAAATACGGAAAGCACAACCGCATTCCCACGAGAACGGCAAACAAGATTTTCGAAGTATACATAAAGTTCTCGCGTACTTGCACTTTGTCCGAGACAAGGCCTTGTCTCTTGATACTCTTCAATCTTCTGAAATATTCTTTATTGGTGATACGCGCCTGTCTCTGAATAGTTTGTTATTTTTCGGGTACGTTTGAAAGTGTTAAAGGTTCGATTATATAAATGAATACTTATCGGAGAAATGTATCAGAGTTACTTTTTGATAGCGTTCTTTTCTGCGGGTAAAATTGGAAGTACGAAAGATATTTATAATTAGGGTCTTCAGTACGCAGTAGTAATAAAACAATAAGAAAGTTTCGCACGTTAAATTTCGAATTCACTGCGTCGGGGTTCCCTAAATCTTTTCTTTATCGTGCACTTTTATTCGATTATTCTTCGTAGAAGACGAACGTTGAACTTGGTACTAGACTTTAATTAGGGTCGTTAAATTTATTCGACGAGAGCGGTATTATTGTTAAATAAGTGCACTTCTCGCTAAAAGCTTTTATCCAGAATAATCCGCTGAAATTCATCTTTCACGGACGAAATCACTTCGACGGTGAATATACCGGCGCGAAATCAGCTTTCGCTAAATTTCATTGCCGACACGTCCATGAATGCACCTTGCAATCCGTCGCGATGGATTCTTTTGATATTTCGTCGTTGATGTAAGACGTGTCATATTCAGGAACGTACGTTTAAAAATTCAATTCGTATAACGCGTTCCTCTATACATGGACTCACAGAGATTTCTTTGCGATCCCTATAGTACAGTAATTCGGTTGATTTTCTGAGTTCCAGAACAATGAAATTCCAAATACCGTCGATACTCTGCCCATTCGTGGAATTTCTACAAATTCATTTTAACGGTGATCCGCGAGAGATCATTGTTAGTATCAATCGTTAGCATTAATTAATTTAAAAACGAACGTATTAATTTCGCGTAATGGCTCGTGTTTCGGACGAAACAAGTATTGTTTAAAAAGGCGAGTTGCAAGAAGTTAATAGAAGCCTTCGCGATACTTTTGTATATAATATAAAATGATTTATGTATTATGTACCTACACGTATTTAAAATACGCGTTCCTCTCGCGGGTGGCACTTTATCAGGGATCGGTAAATTTCAGTTGCGGCGATTCGACAAACATTTTTATCGTTTCGGGCGCCGTTGCGCATCCAGTTTGCGGATGCAAGAAATGTCACCCACAGTGCTGCACACATTTGCATTGGCGAACGGTTGGATTATGCGGAAGCCTCGTGTGCACCGAGACGTCACGCGTATCGTCGCCTACCTCGGCACACACGCACTCGCTCGCGTCACCGTACGCAGGTGCGTCGAAAGAGGTTGCCGGTTGTAAGGGGTTGATTGTCGTAATGACGAGGGGTGGGGGAGAGGGGGTTCTACCAGTCTTCGGGAGATGCTATATTTTCGTTTCTGATGTTCTCAACACGGTTAGTAAAGGGGCGCCGGTCAATACTAGCGCCGCGCAGTATAGTCAGTGCCGTGAAAATTCTGATCCGAGCCCCGATCACGAGCCGCAGTGACGTTAGAAGTAGAAGAAAAAAAAAATGTTACAAAATTTCGCGGAACTAGATACGCGGGTGCCGAGTGCCAAGTCACGTTTTTGTGATTTTTCGAAATTTACCGTTCCACGTCCAATTTCGAGCTAAATGATATCGTAAGTTCGGTTTTTCCAAAAATGAAACTTGGCACCGTGCTTCCCTCCAGGTTATAGCGTTTTAGCGAAACATTTTCGTACTATTAAATAAATTAGCGGGACTGTATGATATTTTCGTGCAATTCGAACGCAGTAGCGTTTCCACGTCGATAATTTTTTTCTGATCGGTAACATTACTCTGGGCATGGTAATACATTATTATACCGTACGTTTGGAATTGCACGAGAGACAGAATTCGTGGTAATAAATTAGGAGAAATAGTTGTTAATTTCAGAACTCGTACACGCGTGTGCGAGTACTTCCGCGATACGTACACACGCGAAGAAGTTATACGCGTATGCGGTAGATACCCGCGGAGAGTTTCCAATATCGTTAATGGAGAAATAATGAAACAATTGTTCGCTAATTGTTCGCAAATGTGGAACTTACATTGAAAAATTCGTTAGCACTGCCAAAGGGAATCCTATTTCGAATAATTTTTTTTAATTCCGATCCACACGAATTACACATTTTGATATAAAACTGCCAATAGAATCGAAGTAAAGTGTCAATGGCGAACTGCGGATAATAGTTTGCCGACAATCGTGTTTCTGCCAAAGAGTTTATTGATCTCGCGTCGAACTGACAACACGTCTATCCGTCATGCACAAATTACTCGTCTCCAATCTATTACAACAAAACCATCCCAAAGGATGGACAACGTTTAATTTGATGCGCTGAAAGTACAAATTTTATATAAGACTAGCAAGAGGTAACGATGTTTGATAATGAAAGAAACAACGCCTCTTAGGGATACGTAGGTAATTGTCCTTTATTATCACCGTACAAGTTTCGCCATTATTTTAACAATTTGTGTATCTACATTGTTGAGAATCCGCAGATGTCGACAGTACTTGTAGATAAAATGTAATGTTAAAATTAAAATTGGAACATTATGACGTTTGGGGGGATTTTTACAAATGACAAGATTTCAATATCGAGTCGATGAACTAACGAATATTACATTAGTTAATTAAGAACAAAGTTTGTTTGACCGAATATTCGAAAGAGCATAAATTATACGTTGGATTTTTGTTCGCATCTTTTTGCCGCATTCGGGGTTACGTAGATACCAAGTAATTTCTATCGAGAGAGGAAGTATTACGTACGTCAAATAAGTTGCATTTGTATTATAGTCACGTTTTGCTTCGTGCTGGGTGTTCGGAAATTCTTTAAGACGCCTATTCACTTTTACTTCCGTCCGTTTTATCCGTATTTCATTCTTTGATTAATAACGAAGACCGATGGCAAAATGTGCCATCGCAAATTATAAGCACTGGTAGATCGTGTTCGGTGGAAAGAAAACATTTCCACTCTGTTTACGCGTTGCAGGTTCGGTATCTGTAAAAGATGCATCGTTCGGGGACGAGGGTGTTTCCCGATCGATCATTCATCGGTTAAAAAAAAAACCCGATGGCAAAACGTACCACTGGAAATTATAAACGTTGGAAGCTGGTACTCCATTTCCACTCTGTTTACACTTTCGACTCTTAATACCTGTAAACGATGCATCGTTCAGAGGCGAGGGTGTCTCCCGGTCAACTTTGGTATTATCCGAGGGTGAAGAATAAGTCGGATTACGGAAGGGTACCCTCCCCGCAATGCGACAAATGGGTATGACTGGCATAAAGCGTGTTATAACGCGCTTATCCTCGTATTCTTGTACGCTCATCGAAATGTAATCTGTATTTATCCTCGTCCAGCAAGAATCGTAAATCCAGCCGTAAAACTTACGCTGCGGCATTACGCGTGGGAGCCGATGTGAAACGTGCCAATGTTGGCCGCAATTTAGGTTTCCGAGTCCCTGAGAACGATACTTATCGAAATAATATTATAAGAAAAATAAAGGTATTGCCGCGTTACATCGCAGCGAAATAGTTGCGTTACTTTGATTTATCGCGTCGTCGATCAAGCTGCGACTCAACTCGGAATCTGTGATAAAGCGAAAAGTATTTAAACTTTTGTAATAACGGTAGATACGACCGATGATACCCAATTTTTTTTTGTCTCGCACTAAAGCAAAATTATCGTGAGTCTCTCGGACGAGCGATGTCTCCTAAAATTTCTAACGAAATAAAAAGCGTTTGCGAGTCTCGGGACACTATATTCTAGAGCAGCTCACGGTAATACTCCAGAAAACATATTATTCCACCTGCCTCGCAGAACCGACTTGGTCGAAGTTCTTGGGATACGAGTGAATTCCCAACTTCCATACTTTCTCGCATGCTTAACGTCCGCGTTCTATCTCTGACCCGGTGGTGTATTCGTCGATGCGAACGAAGGTTAAAGAAGTTTACGTTTTTCGAGGATTTTCACGAAGGACTTTCCCTATTGCACTGGCATGGTACAAGGCGACAGCAATTTTTCTCGCATCGCGGAAATCTAACGCGACAGCGGAGGAAGAAAAAATATATAAAGGGGACAAAGAGGGGTAGGTCGCGGTTCGGCAATCGTTTAGAACGTGAAGCGAAAAGTACTCGCGTGGAAGATTGTAAAGAAGACCCGATTATTTTTCAGATATCGATATATCATAAACGTTCGAGTTACAAGAAGTACATAAGATTCTTATTTCTGACGACGCAAATCTTTCGTACGTTTATTTTCGCTTTTATAACAACGTTTGTCAAACATTCTTCTTCCGAATATAATCGAGTATCCTCTAAATATCCTCTCTGAAGCAAACAAATTAATTCTGTTTCATGACACCCCTCACGAACTTTATTACTCAACCTATTCAATTAAAGGACTAAAATATCCCAGTCCTTAACTCCCCTCCAGCCTCACACCTTCCTCGCCCCACCACAAAAAATTTCCGTCCAAATCGGAAGCAGACATATAATAAATCTCTTAAGTTACAAGAAATACATAAGATTCCCGACGACGCAAATCTTACGTACATTTATTCTCGCTCTTATAACAACGTTTGCCATAGATTCTTCTTCCGAATATAATCGAACATTCTCTAAATATCCTCTCTTACGCAAACAAATTAATTCATCCCCCCCCCGCACCCACGAACTTTATTACTTAACCTATTCAATTAGACGACTAAAGTCTCCCTATCCTTACCTCCCCTCCGCCCCATACCTTTACCCGTCCCATCCCAACGAACCATCCATTTCGCCAATTTCTCGCACCGGCCGGCACAATATCAGCCTGCACGAGCACACGCGGGGATACGCTTTCAAAGCCGCAAATCGCGTGTCTCCCGGCACCCCCGCGAACGTTTTCCCTCAAACAACCCCGCCCCGTATCGCAGTGCGACTCCTGTCAGCCTCGAGTCCCGATCTCCTTCCCGTTTTTCGCCGTTTCCGGTAGAAGAGGCGTAACGCCGAGGTCCTTTCCCTCGGTCGCCGATACCCCGTGTTCGTCCAGCCAGCCAGCCTAGGCTATCGCAGTCTCCCTAACTCCCGGAGTTCCAGGAGACGGTTCCACCGTCGTTACATGGACGTAACATACGTATATTCTTCGGTAGCTCGTATCGCGGGGCACGTCTCCGATCGTACGTTAAGAGCGTGTACGACAGGCCGGCGTTGACTGTGTGGTGGTAGGCCCGGTTGCGCGATAGTCCGAGGAAGCCTTTGCGCATCGCTAGTGGGGGGACATACACCGGAGCAAACCCGGGGCAGGGGGTGGGGGGTGGCTTCCCGTGGAAGCGACGCAGGGGGCCGCAGAGTCCGTCAGAGAGCCGGCAGCCCGCAACGCGAGTGTTGCTGCCGAGCCTGGTTCCGAGCCGCATTATCGTATCCGACGACAGGGAGAGACGTTCGTGTGATCGAGAAAAGAATACAAAGATTAAAGAAAAGTAAAAGGGGGAATTCTGTCGCGGTGACGGTCCACGTATCCTCCGCGGGTAAGACGCGACGCGGCGCGTCGTAGTCGTCGCACGGTCTTCTCTCGTCTCTCACGTCAAACGTATTCGTAAACGCATTCAGTCTTCTGCTCTGTCAGTCTCCCCCCCCCCTCTATCTCTCTTTCATTTGCCTTATAATTCTCTCTCTCTCTCTCTCTCTCTCTCTCTCGTTCTCCTTGCTCCTTCCAAGTCCACGGTGCACGAAAGAGAGGCAAGAGGCGAGCCGGGTGGAGCGACTGCGGGCTTAGACGTGGGGGTCTGGGCAGACTGCCGGGAGACAGACTGTCTCCGTTCCACGCTACGGCCTTCCCCGAGGGACACTCCGCACCAGTCGCTGAATTACGTTTCCCGCGGAAGGAGCTGCCTTCCCGGATAAGTCGAGGAACCTGGAACTAGGAGAGCGTACCACGTAACGAGGTAAGCGAGCATCGATATTTCGCCGTCCATCCCTCGCACCCGTTCAAAATGTCCTCTCCCTCCTTCCCCCCGGGAGGGGGAGGAGGGGGTTGACAAGCGACGATGTATCGTCGTTTGGCCCACGTATCGCGTCGCGTGGAACGCCAATGCCGTTGAATATTCGGTGACGATCGCACCGATGACGTATAGATTTTATCGGCCGGCGGAGAGTGTGGCTCTTACGGGGAGGGGTTGTTACTAAGGGGGTACACCGCAGTGCTGGTGCTTGGTGGAGGGGGGGGGGGGGGGGGTCGGTCGGATTGTTCGTATTCCACGTACTCGAGTCCACGTATTTCGACCCCTAGACACGAAAGCCGTGTCGAGTCTTGAATTATCCAGATACGGTTCCTCGAAGGTCTGTTTCACGCTACTTTACGGATATATATACCCTCGATTCGGGAACTAATTTGCCATCAAAACCCTGAGAATTAGGCTACGTTAAGGATATATCAGAATCGTGACCCTATTTCTCTTGTTCTTGCCGGAAACATTGATAATTAAATTACGATTGGGCGTTAGGACCACGAGATACTTGATCGGAAACTTGATATTCAATTTCTCGCCCGTTACGAGGATAAATCTGCATGGTACTGTGCATCGACGAAGGGCACCGTGTGGCCTCGTAGTTCTTACAGAATCGCTACTATCGTGGTGCGACGTGAAATTTAAGATCGGTGGAAACTGGCGTAGTCGTATTTGGATTTTGGTGCCCCGTTTTCTAGTCAGCTAGTCAGAATTTGGATCAATGATCTAAGGCCGTGCGGAGTGGCACGGGTCCTGCGCATTGGCCCCGTAGGATGTAGCCCTAGCGCTCTTCAGGGAAAGGGTCGCGTAAATCCTGCGCAATACCGAGCGCCGACATCGTACGTATGAAATCACGGGTGAGACGACGGCGACCGTTCGAAAGAATTCCATCGAAAAATTTGTCGTTCCTCGGCCGAGAGGGAATCTTATCACCCGAGGGAGAGAGCATCCCTTCGCGTCGCACCCTAGCTCTCGATAGTGCCAAGGTACATTCGCTCGATTCCCTTCTCGCGTTCACCTCGCGACTCGCCGGAACTTTACGCCCGTTTCACCTTCAATCGAAAGAGTGCAGCCTTTAATAAGATTTGGAGGAAATCTCATCGACGTTCGGCTTAACCGGAGAAACGTTCGCAGTTCTACCCTGGGTTTGTGCATGTGCGCGAACGTGTGTCGATCTGTATTTATCGTCGTTTTCCAATTACCGCGTATCGACGTTATCGCGTGATTTTCCACGATTTTATTAAACTCCGATTATCGATGCGTCGCAGGAATATTTTTAAATAATTCTTTTTTCTCTATCGTTACGTTATCGGACAATTCATCGCTGCGGTCGTTTCGATTAGTACAATTAGCGGTGGTTACGAGGGTGCGCGTTCGAGACAATTCGCGCTGTTCGCGTTTTATTTGATCGGGGAAAATCGATGCTACCGAGAATCACGGTGTTCGATTTGGAAAATGCCGGTCTCTCGATCGTGCCGGCATCGGCGCACCTAACCTGTAGGTAGTTCAATGGCGACCACCGGCGCCGCGGTTCGTGATAACGTAACCGGGTTGAATGGCGTTTGGGACTATTTGAATCGAAAATAAACGAGGAATTGAGCTCTATACGCTTCCCTCGATTTACACGAGTCGTCTACCGTTAATTCTATTTCCGCCGGTCGTTTGATCTTCACCGTACGCAGTGCAGATGGTGGACACGTATCGCTACCAGGGGTTTATGGCAATAGACAAATATCGAAACGTTTGCGCCAAGAGTTTGGCTCGCGACATATTAAATTAGCGTCACGCAAATTTGTTTTTTTTTTTATCAACGCAGTCGTCGTTGGCAAAGTTACGTTTCTGTGTTGGTGACATTTGGCTAATTTGAAAGTATACGGGAATTCCGGTTAATCGCGAGTACCAGAACCGCTCTCAATAATTTCGGTGGAAACGAATGTACAAGGTTTTAATCATTTATTGTAATATATATTTTTGTACCTTGATCTACTTGAATTAGTTTCGAATTTATATCTCTAATGTTTTTTATCTGAATTCGTTCCTCGTACTTGTAAAGTAAGACGAAGTTTGGGATTGGTGAAAGCATTTTCCGAATTAAATTATGGCAGTCGTTTCAAAGTTTCCGAGGATCTATAGTGGAACACAGGTGTACGAATCTATTAACGTTGCGGAAAGGATACCTTTATACGCGTATTCCGCGCCCCGCTGAATTCGGCCTGAAAGGAATTATACCGCCGTGTGATTTGCTAGAAAATAATACCGGGAGGAATATTTAAATCTGAAGTGGATGTATTAGAGGTTCGTAAAGAATTCAAACGATACGCGTAACGCCAGTAATGTAAAGAAATATTTATTTATTTGTTTATTTTATTTTTTAATTTTATTTTTATTTGTTTAATTTCGCGTTTGAAAAAATAACACGAGAAGCCAATTAATGGAGAAATAACGCGGAGATTAAATCAGACGAATTTGATAACAACATGCTCTAACGTGTGATATAATACAATGAATTTTCTGTTTCCGTCAAATGCGTCGCGTAATTAATAATAATTTGCTCTATATATAATTTAAATGAAACCGATGAAACGCATGTGGACTGGAAATTGCATAACAAATTTATCGACAACGTAAGCGCGAAAGTGTATCAATAAACTGGTGTTGGCCTATAAAGGTTGGACGTTCCGCATATTAATTTACACTGACTACACGGTCGAATCAATTTGTTTATTCATTTGATTTCTCTGTTTTATTTTTTACGTACTACTGCGATTTAATATCCAACAAATATACATATCTTTTCGCGGGTGCAATATAAAAATTCTACCTATGCCAAACAGTGATGAATTTCAAATCAGAATATATGACTCCGTACATCTTCCGTACTTCACTTCCTTATTCGTAAATATTAAAAAAGATTCCATTAACCGCGTGGATCGATAATCGATACCGAGTGCCATAACAGTCAGACACGTGGCCATCCAAAACGCACGGTCACGCCGGGAATCGCATCCGACGAATAAGTAGAAACACGACGTACCATGTCAGACGTACCGAACGATCGGACGGGTTAGCGCTCGAGCGATGACCGCGCATCCACACCGGCGTCGTCGTACTCCACATCGCAAATTATCGACACAAAGGCCCTTCGAGTGGTAATTTCGAACAAAGAGGGACTACCGCGAAGAAACTCCCTCTTATTACGCGGAGTGCCGCGAGGCACTACTCTTCCTCCATGGATCCCCGCGCAACATCTGCATTTATATTAACATCGCAAATATCGCGCCTTTATGCAAATTCACCCGTCACGGTACGAACTTTTTAATAACGATTTACATTTTCAATCTCGCGTCGCTTCGCGTCGCTTCGCGTTCCCTTTCAATTCAATTTGCGTCGTATCGCGGGACAGTATTACCTAAACTGTGACGCGAGAGTTTGGAATACGAAGTAGGTCGGGGGGAATGACGGAAAAGAAAAAAAAAGGGAAGGTGACCGCGAGAAGAAGCTTTCTGATCAGATCCCAAATTTTTTTCCTTTCAGCAATGAGTACTACAGATCCCACCGGGGAGGGAGGAGGAGGAGGAGGAGGAGGTGGGGAAACCGGTACGACACCGTCGACGAATGTCGAACAAAATGCATTTTCGGTTACACCGGTGAGCAGCGCCACGGTGCAACCGGGATCCCAACAACAGCAACACCCACCACCGTCGCCCTTAAGTGGCTGTTACCTTCTCGTTGTGCTTCCAGAGCCTCATACCGCACAACATAAAGATCTCATCTTGAATCGCCTCGCGAAAGGTAAGTGCATTTCACGCTAGAATCGTGCTCATTACAGTTATTCTCGTTTTCTTTTTTTTTGTTTCTTTTTTTTCGGTGTCCCCCGTCGACGAGAGTCACGGCGGAGCGTCAATTACCCGAAACGTTGCTCGGGAGTATTGTTGGAGAATTTCCAAAAGGGGCGGTGGTAGAAGCTTTCGCGCCGTCGATCGATCTAGAAATTCGTACGCGACCAATTCTGTTTTTGATACGCGAACGCGCCGCGGTGTGACGGACAGTGCGTTTATCGTGGTAGTTAATTATTGGAATTTGGCATCGTTTTACGGTTTGTTATTAAAAAGTGGTTAAGGTAGGCTCGCTTGACCGAGGAACGAGGCCGTTTTTGAAACTTTACCTCCTGTTGCAATTATTCATGATTAGGTATCCGAATCGGGTAATTAATTTAGTATTCATTATGCATGCACCACACGTAATTGTATGATTTAGTACATAGACGGAGTTGTACCAGTGTGCGGTGAATAACAAGAGAGAAAATATACAGGGTGGTTCGTTCGACAGGAACCGATCAATTGTCTCTGTATCCCGGGACGGATTTCAAAGTAAGAATTTAGTTGTCGGGTACAGGGACTATTAAGAAAAATTACTTTTACCTTTCGAGTTACCCGCAACGCTTTTCTGTAAAGTCTCGAGGCGCGACGCAAATCGAGCTGTTCCACTCGACTATGCACGTCACCCTGTACGTTTCCTTTTAAATTCCAAGGAGAAACGAGGCAACTAAACAAATACTTTTCGTCTTTGGTCCCCTCTTCTAACGGTTCCCATTCATCGTTGCGTATTCGCCACGCGACTTATTGGATGCGCAACTTTGTGGGTCCCCCTGTTACTAGGCGAAGCCTCGAGCGGACGTAAGGAGGAGAAATCGAGTATCGCGGGACTCGTTTATTCGTAAAAGTTACCGCCATTAGGCGCACCGGTAGGGAGTTTTATAAACCGCTAATGTACGCTCTTTGTTCCTCCGCCGTGTGTTACGCTCGGATTATATTCGCCGAGCCGATTAATATTCCGCTTAGGCGAGTTCCTTTTTCAGCCGTCGCCCGTTGTCTACCCGATGACGATTCGCGGATATTAATCCGATTTATAAGGGAGATTTTATAGCCGGGTACTTTATTTCGCGAGGCAATAAGTAGAATGAGTCATGCCTAAGAGGGGAGCAATTTAGGTTCGTTCGAATTAAAACGAAGCAAACCACCGTTGCTGAAAATTTGTC
This sequence comes from Pemphredon lugubris, assembly GCA_933228935.1. Classification (NCBI taxonomy): domain Eukaryota; kingdom Metazoa; phylum Arthropoda; class Insecta; order Hymenoptera; family Crabronidae; genus Pemphredon; species Pemphredon lugubris. The sequence continues at coordinate 50,827,353 of OW121817.1, read as the reverse complement.
TAGTATTCTTTGCAATTTTACGTTCAAAGGATCGGATAACGAATCAATAATTCTACAAATAATTCCATGAATAAATAAATAAATCCAAGGAGATGGAGAATCTCAGTGGATCCAGACATTGGGAGTCAGACACCGTATTCAGGATCGTCAGGAATAGGTAATGAGTACGATAAGGGTACTTCGCTTCGATACAAGTCACGGCGAACCTTTCCCGGAAATGTTCCCACGTATCTGTAATATACCGGTTTACGTGTGTAACGCGCCCTTGTATGTCGCAAACAATAAGAGCAATCGGCGAGAAAAGTATCTTCAAAATTGGGACAAGTACGTTTGCATGCTTTCAATTGCCCGCCGTTACGTTTCCGTGCGTGCACGCGTACCTCGAATCTCCGATGGCAACATTCCAAATCGAATGCTATAATCTCGACACAAATGTATTAAAATTAATATACCAACGCGACGATTGAACACGGGAAAGAGAGAGACTGGGTAGAGGGAGGTGGAGAGAGAGAGAGAGAAAGAGGGGTGGGGAGGGGGAGGGGAGCGTGTCGGGCCATCGTTCGGATTTTCCGCATTGCGCCAACGATAGAATGGAAGATCTTTAATCTAGTTTACCGAACTTTTAGTCCCGAGTTAATCCCTAACTTTTCCATTATCCACTGAAAATTTTGCAAACGCACTTCAGTTTTTTTTTTGGGAGGGAGAGGGGAGAGGGGTAGCGATTCCGCCGGTGAAATTTGCCAATAGGAAAATCTCGGAACTGCTTCGCGAGGGTTGGTGAGGGCAACTCGGCTAGATTCGCGATGTTTCGGATTTCGCGATTGATACTAACATGAGAATTTTTACTTAAAAAAGTATTCTCAATTTTGGCCTTACTGGTTGGCAGGAAGCCTTTTTCGCGTCGTAAGTGTTCCAGGATGTACATTTGAACTTTTATCAAGAAGTTTATCTCGCGTCGTAAATTCTCGAAGATATATATTTTAATTTATTTATCGAAGTCACCGATAAGGACCTCCGGTTCGAGAGCTAAACTGTACCATCCATACAAAGTGACGATTCTCGCCGATCGTTCGATTCGACGTTACTTTTAGGGAGGAAAATTTAACGCTCCACTTCGCCCCTTTTTCTCCAGAATTCGATTGATCCGTTTCGCCGGATTACGTCATAGCAATATTTCTCTCTCCCACACCCCTTTCTGGCCAGCATTTCCATCGCAATCCACGCCTTTCTGTTCCAACCCCCCCAGGATATATTCCTCCGCTTCTCTCGTGCGTTTAACCGCTTCTCTTGATCTCGCTTCTCGCGGAGCTGAAACACGACGAAATTCGTTTTGCTCGAGGCCGCACGGAGACGGCGAAACTCTTAGGAAAATAGCAATCCAAGAACGAACCCTGCACACGTAGCAACCAAGGGGGTTCGTCTTTGCTGCTCGGCATCGCACCTCCCCGTAGACATCGAGAAGAGGGAGAGACCGCGTTTCTTCTTCTAGTCTGCGTTCGTGTAAATTTAGCGGTGAGAGTGGTAGAGTGAGGGAGAGAGACAGGGAGTGAGAGAGAGAGGGAGTGAGGGAGATAGGGAGCGAGAGTGTAAAGTTTAAGAGGTCCGCTGTAATTTTTCTGCTCCATTTGCTGGCATACTGGAGAAGAGACTCTGAAACCGTTTCCCTCGGATGGCGCATACACGCGTGTTCGCACTTCACGCATACTCGTATCGTTCCGACTGCGTGCGGTGCATTGCCCTTAGCGTATTTCGCTTGCGCTCACCAGATGGCTACGCACACACTTTACCCCTTTTGTGGAGATATTTGTAGAGCTTCGTTATGGAATAGTCACCGGGGTCGCGGTCGTCGTGATTTTTGTTAACGATCCCTTTCGGTATACTTTACCAAAATTCGTCTCGGGTCGAAAGTTTCCGTCGCGTGAGTTCGCGATGGTCAAAACTGCCTATCGATTCTACGATACTAGAAGCAGCAATACTAGGCATGATATTTGCGGGATAATTACCAATTCTCCTTGATTTTTAGAACTTTTCAAACGACTAGACAACAACGCCAAGTAATATTTATACATTTCTTGTAATAGAAGTAATACATACACGTTTCTTGATTCGCTAGAGTCTATCGAAAAACAGAGAAACGACGTTGACAGTAGATGAGCTTCGCGTTACAAGATACTACATTTTGGCAAATCTATATCTCTTTCATCTTCTCCAAGAATTTTAGTATTATTCTTCCCCACTCGTCATTCTCACATCCATTTCCCCCGCACGCTTGAACGCATTTATTCACACACGAATAAAATTGCGACTGCAGACGATTTTGTCGCTAAGATCTCCAAAGAACCACAATGCTCGCCGTGTTTCCGGATAAACGAACACAAATGCCGGCGGCACGGATGCTCGTATATTTTTATGTAACGGGCGTACGCATATCGCGCGCGCGAGCGCACAGCCACGCGTATACAAAGTCTCGTATGCGTGCCCATCTCCCGCTCGACAGACAGAGGGTTACAGGCCTTAAATGCCTGTTTATATTTATAGAGCCCGAACGTACGCTTCGAGGAACCTCTCCTTTCGCCAATCCCACCGACGATGTACGCCCCTGATGTCGTGTCCCTCTTGGTCCGCTTTGTCCCCGGCAGGAATTCGTTCTATGAGCAAATCAAAGGGGAAGCGAGCAACGTAGGCGAATATACTTTCTTATCGTTGGCTCGATCGGGGTGTACTTTGTTCGTTGTTCCCCGGGCCATTGAGGTTCTCAGAGAAAATTATATTTCGATTGTTATTGGAGAACGAAGGGAGGGTACTTTATCGATACGTCGATTTGGACACATTAGTCGAATCGTAAATATTTCCTAAATATTAATGGTGCGGTGAAAGAAAATTTTGTGCGTTTTGCGAGAACGCCTTTCGCGTGAAAAAGTAGGATTTTTTTTATAGATTTGTTAAAAAAATAAAAGCAAAATGATAAATTAAAAACATTGAAAATAGATTAACGCTTGTTACGATATTGTAAACTTAAAGAACATCGTTGAACCGTGATCAAAAATTTCACTGGTAAATAACACAAAAAAAAGAAATTGATTAATTTTCTTAGAATGCCTTAATTTCAGAGTATCAACGCGGAACATTGAGATAAGCATTTTTGTAATGATACCGTCGAATCGTTTTAAGCGCTGACAATGACTCTTCACATTTTGGTCTGAAATATTCGTGGATCGATAGTGGCTGCTGATAAGTGTGCCGAAAAAAAACACAGCTTTTTTCGTCTTTCGATCGATCGCGTCTATTGCAGGCTTGATAACGATTACGTTGAAAGATTTAGGTCCCTTTTTATGCCACTGATCCGAACGTGCCCCGAATCTGGCGAAGTGAAATTGACGCGACTCGAACAGCTTTCGAGCTTACCGTATATTTTTTCTCTGACCGTAGTTCGAGCCCGACGTATAAAATCTAGCAAAATATTCAATTCGAACCATACAACTTCCGTGAGTTACTTTCGTGCACAAAAATAAGGATGAAACCCCTAAAATTTGGGGACTCAGGGGTTCAATCGATATCGTCTCATTTATTTACGAAGGGTGGCGGCGAGGAGACCCGGTGGTTTGAGAAATTCGAGGAATTATGACTGTGCCTCGCATAATTAGCCACACGCACCTAGATCCGTTTCAACCCTTAGCGTGACAGCAATTTAAGCTCACCGCGTAATACCCAGTTACACGGGTTACAATGGGCCACGCGAGGGTATTAGTCGCCGTGTGTTCTTACACCGTTGTTCCCATAAATTGAAACATCACTCGTGTTCTCACGATTAAAATTAATTCACGATCGTATTCTCTTTCGTCATCGTAGTTCTTTATTTCATCGATGCGTTGGTTTTCCGTTTCCCTTCGAGATCATTGGAACTGTGTAATTTTAATCATCTTTCCGCGAAATAATAATTAATTTAGAATAAAGTAGTATTAATATTCCCTTCTATATAATAAAATAATAATTTCATAGTTTCGATCACCTTTCCGTGGCCGGCTTACGAAATTATATTGAATAAAATAATATTATTATTGCTTCCTCCTAAATAATGAAATAATATTATTATTATTTTACCCCTAACGGTTATGCGTTACAGGCTACTCATCCTCGCAAATAATTAACGTAAATCTCCCGCTTATCGTGTCGCATCGAGTATCTCAAACTGACATTGTACTCGTCAACTGTAACAACCATTCATTCTCTTTACCTTGGTAATGACCCGACAGCGTTCGCAGAACTGGGCGTAAACGAAAATACAAGGGTGATACAAATTCATTTCGTGCTATTCCAGGTGCGCGTGTCTCTGCAAATAACATAGATCGTAGAAACTCTACTTAAGTTGACGCGTCTATTTCCGAATCTATTTTAGCGTATTTCTGTTATGTCTCACGGGTCATCGTCTGGAAATACCGCGATAATTATTCGCGGCAGCGCACAGACGGCTAGCACATATGTATGTATGTACGGACAATCACGAGCTTTAATACGCGGCGACTACATTCCGCGTACGCGACACGCGCGGGCGTACGTACGTACATCCACACATACCCGGTACGCGCGCTTGTTTGTACGTATGTACGAGTATATATACGACACGAGGTGCCGGATTCGGATTATTGAGTTTCCGAAATACCGGCTGGTCGAAGGGTAGGTAAACAAACAAGGACTGTGTGCGACAATGCGCGTTCGCGTTTGTTTGCGCCCGACGGGTATCGAGAAAAGGTATTTTTGCGTTTCACGGCGATCGAAAACATTCCGCGGTTGCTTATGAAAATATTTGCAAGATTATTTTCACGAGTTTGTTACATAAATATAGGAATTCGTCGGGCAGTCTCGTACATCGTTGTGAAATAATTTACATCTGCGACGAATCAACGTTCTTCCGTCAGTCAAATATTTTGTTCGGATTAAATGTATCCGAGGGATGTTCAGGATACGTACGAATCGATATGATTTGTGGACAAACGACGGTCTTTTTACGGAACAAACGTTTGAGAAAACAACCGTAAGACGCCCACGGCGCACAGGATCTTCATTGACGTATTCGCGTTTCGATTTGCCAATATCCGCTTTTTATACCTGCCTATTTTATTTTTAGAACTGACTTCCGGAGGTAACGTACTGTTAGGTGGATCGATGTTATGCCTATCGTACGATAAACATGTTCAGTCGCACGTAGTAATTAGCACGTTGGAGCGGAATTTATTCGTGGCGAGCTATTATCTAGTTCTGTTACAAGTTCTGCTAGGATGAATCATGAATTTGCATATTCGAGAAGTCGTTGAGGCGATTCTGGGTTAATGAAACGACGTTCCGCGCAACGGTAGCTTTTGTTATAAAATTAACAATTCGAGTTACTCCTACGTGAATTATTACGTAATTGGCTATATAAGTATCACCGTGAAATTATCGTATCTTAAATAGAAGTTGTCACTGACGCAAGGGCGATCTTTTGTTTTATCGTTGCGAGGAAGATTCCACTAAATTTGTGATACTAGAAAATACTAGCATTTTTCCTAAAAATTTCTGTAGAAATGAAAGTAGATAAACCCAAGTTCATATCGCGAGAGAGGTACTCGATTTGTCGTAAAATTTTATGTAGAAATGAAAATAAATATATACCAGTTTATGTCATGAGAGAGATACTAAATTCATTTTTCTTTCGACGTAAATTGGAGTTATATTAATTTTTGATTTGATAAAAACATATCGTTTGTTCAAGTGTGATGCGATTAAAAAACTCAATGTACTCGGACGATCGAAATTATTTTATCGACAAGCACCTATGTATGTGATTGATTATCAGCGTAACTAGAGGACACGTTTTGATAATAAACTGGTAATTTTTAAGTTCTGCCTAATCGCGTCGTTACACAGGGGGGTTCTAATAAATTTATTAATACGTCGTTAATTGTCCGAGCACCGGCGGGTAATTAGTATCCAGCGCGCAATTGCTCCACGGCGACGGTGTTTAATCGGACGATTATTTGTTTTTCATTTGGAACTCTGCGGCTCCGCTTGAATTCTTTCGTATCGCGGGTCATCGTGGGTGCTCGTTTTACGATTGTACAATTGCTGTTTAACGGCACGCGACACCAGGAAGCCCGAGCTAATTGCTTAAACGACGTTTTTATACGTATGTTTATCTAATTTCAGCTGGAGCTCGGTTCTTCGGCGACAATAGCATCAAACACGCGTATTACAAAACTAAAAGTTCGCGACATTTCGTGTATCGGTAAAGGACAGACCAGTTTTTCTTTCTTTAATAGCTACGAAGCGTGATTAAATCTTTTAGTGCCGAACGAAAAAGTTGCATGCAAAAATATCGAGTCGACTAGAACGTGCGCTAATAGACAAAATTAAAGATCTTTGAAATCTTGCAATCTTATGAGAAACGCTTTCAGAGCATTCTGTCTAGGCTCATTTTAAAGCTTGAAGCTGCTACTTTCAACTATCACGACACATTTTTTCCTACGAATTTTTAATTCACTTTGAGACAGAGTGTTCTCGCGATGCGAATAGTCGGCCATCATCGTACACGAATGATATATCGTGGTTCGGCACAGTAAGGGTTAACAACCATTCATTGCTTGGTAAAAAGAAAAAGCAGATCGAACAAAGTATCATCGCGGAGTCAAATGTCAGGATCCTAATTATTCTCGTTAAGTGGTTTCTAACATTTCTCTGTAAGCGTAAGATCTTCTGCTTTTCCACGTAACGTGGTTAGTATTTGAAAAGTAATGCAATTAGAATTCGATGGAGAGATCGAAAACAATCCCAACTTTCTTCAATTCGATTTGTGGGATTCCCCGAAGATGGAACTTCTAACTTGAGAATTCGGAGTCTTATATAGTTTCTTCTTCGCTTCCGTTTTACCCAACTGTAGCTTTACTTTTTAATCTTGCCGTTGGAGCATTTTCCGATTCGAAATTTCGCCTAGTTTTAAAAAAAGAAGCGTAGAAGATTTCGAAATTACGTAGACGTCTCGTCGGGTTGAAGGATATCGAATTCTTGGAGCCTTCTCTAGGTGCTTCGCGTTTTCCCGACGTTCTTCGAGACTTCATCGACCACCATGAAGTTCCGGGAAACGAGCTGGGGAGGAGCGCCGGTACGAGGAGGGGCGCGAAGGGGAAGTACGAGCGAAAGCCCTCGAGCGAGGGAATAAGGAAGTACTTGGATGGTGGGTATCCTTGAGGGACGCATAGTACGGAAGAGAACGAGAAGAAACGGAAAAAACTCATGAATAAGCAACGGAAGGAGTGAAATAAAAATAAAGCAGTATCCGAAATCGAGGCGAGGGAAGACGAAGTACGAGGGAGAGAGAGGAAAATAAATGACAAGAGCAACGATAGAGAGAAAAAGAAGGAGGGACGTTGAAAGGAAGGTGAAAAACGAAACTGAAGGAGACAGCGAAACACTGTCAAAAGAGGAATGGAGATGAGCGAGAAACGAGAGAAAGACGGGGAAAGGAAGACGAAGAATTGGAGCAACGGGGAGGATCCGAGAGTAGCGAGAAGGAGGGCGAAACAATAAAGGAGAAAGGCGGAAAGGAGAATAAGCGGGCGAGCGAGACTGAAAGAGGGGAGACTCGTGGGAGAGAGGGAGGGAAAAGAGAGAGAGAGAGAGAGAGAGAGAGAGAGAGAGAGAGAGAGAGAGAGAGAGAGAGAGAGAGAGAGAGAGAGAGAGAGAGAGCGCGGAGTGTGTAGCTGTAGGTTGATGCGGCATGCGCATGTTGGTACCTGCCTACGGCCACATCCCCGCAGTCCCAGAACTTCGATCAATAATCCATCCACTCGGTCTCGCAGTGAAAACTGTCGCCAAGCCAAAATGACGATGTCATTTCGTCACCCTCCCGCTTGGCTGGGCGAACAAAAGGTGAACATGCATACGAGAGAAGCGGAGGAACGACGAGGAAGATGAAGAAGAAGAAGTGGAGAAGAGGAGAAGAGGAGAAGAGGAGAAGAGGAGAAGAGATCGAACGTACGGGAGAGGCACAACGCGAGATGGAAGGGGACGATGACGAAGAGTAAGAAGAGTAGAGGGAGGAGAATCAAGGTCGTCGAAATGGGAGACACGTACAATTAGATGAGAAAAAGAAGAAAAGAAAAGAGAGAGGAGAGAGAGAGGAGGGGAGCGATAAAGAGAGAGAGAGAGAGAAAGAGAAAGCAACAAGGATGAGACGAGGAAACGGGAAGAGCTCGTTGAAATAGGGTGGCGATGAGAGACGAAGAGACCAAGAGGATCCATTTTATGATGTTCCACGACATTATTATTAGGGGAATCCGAGAAAATGACTGGGGGAAGAAAAGGAAAAGTGTGGTGGCGTCAAGGACACGTAGAGATCACCGTGACTGGTGAACGTGGCAAGGTCACCCCTTCGCGGATGAGAGGATAATCGTATTCCCATTGCGTTTTCAACGCCGCAGAGGTCCCGAAGCCCATGGCGAGCGGTTAAAGTGGTTAGAATCTTTCGCCACTCGACGAGCAACTGCTCGACGTCGTTTCAATGGTACCTTTTCGCGGGTTATTCCGACTGGGCGTTAACGCGAGCGCAAATAATGTTTTTAGCCGACTGGATAGAAATGTCGAGGGTGTTGAAGGGATGCGAGGGGTGGGACGGTTGTACCAGGGGGAAAAGCCGAAGTGGTGCGTCTAGGGAGTATCGGCGGCAAGGTCATTGTTCACGGGCCACCGGATAATCATGTTAGCGCCCCACATACCCCGTCCACGACATTTCGGGCGAATTCTAATAGTTCGTGTAGCGGCGAACCTTTTGACAGCTGACACGCCCATCTTAAAGCGGATGTACTTGTTTCTCGTTAACTTTTCGATGGATTCGTGGGGACGCCAGTCGTGTCGAATTGACGTTTTGCTCAATATTTTTGGGGGATCTATAATCACATTGATCTATGGTAGTCGAGGTTTAAGTGAATGATCGATAAAAAAAATCTGATACAAAAGAAATCCTACTGACTTTAACCCTCTCATGCGCAAGTTTTTCATGCGCCTTGTCCACGTGCATGTACATAGATTTATAAGTTGTATTTTGACATTATAGTGAAAGAATATCTAACAAATGATTATAACTTAAACTTACACAAACGTGGACTATGTTCGCTTAGATACTCATTTCAAGTACAGGTATCAGAATAATATTGAAGATTGAATAGTAGTAGTGGCGTTATTGTCTGGTCGTTATAAACGAAATCAAGAAAATCATTCGTAATACTGAAAATTGTCAACGTCCGCGCACGTGTATGTGGAGCATGAGAGGGTTAAATTATCGCGATGGAGACTCGAATATGTTCCATTTGTATCGTACCGTAGGAATATCATCGAACGGTTAATTAATAACGAACGTATTCTGGTCGCCAACGACAGTGTCGTTAATCGTACCGATGAAACGGTAGAGAACAGCACGCGATATTACGTTCTGAAACGAAAGCCGAGGCATTGCTCCTTTCGCGAAGGCAGGATCAGGGTCTTCGTTTTACTCGCAGCGTTCCACGTGGCTGTCGTACGTGTACGCGGCTCTTATTTCTTTATTTAATGTCGCGCTCCCTGCGATTGTATCTCGAGAGGATTAACGCGATATAAAAGTAATGCTCAGTGTGTAACATAATATTTGCCGATCGCGTTTCAGTACACCGTTGTAGGCTTTGCACCGTCGCGTCGCGTCGCTTCGTTTTGCGTACGCGTCTCGTAAAATCGATCGTAAAGGAAGGAGAGGAGAGAGATCGATGGATCGATCGATCCTTCCCATTCGCAATTACTCATCCCCCGGGGCCTTAATTATTCTCGAATTAATTGATTAATTACTCGATCTATAGTTGCATCCGGTTCGCCACCGAAACGAGGTGCCTGGCGCTGACGTTTATCGTATGGAATTAATGGCGAAAATTTTCGACTCCATCGCGCGTGTCCCCGTTCGTTTCGGCGAGCAAGGCACACTTTGTATGCCGTGCGCACGACGCAAACGTGCTAACCCGGCAGGTTTTGCGTGAGTCATAGAGCACCTACATCAGGGAGGTTTGGTCGAGCGGAAAGAAGGCGAGACGTGAATTCATTCATGCGTTTATTTTAAGCTACGTGCACTTCTGCATCACTTCTGACGATTGTATTTCTTTTCTGCTTTTAACGGGCCCATAAGTCCGTACGCGAAGTGTGAATACAAGGGCAAGAGGAAGTTTGTTTGCGTGGGCGAGCTCTCTTGCTCTCTCTCCTCGTAATAAAAATGGATGTTTTATAGGTGAGCGTTGTACGGGGAATATATTGTACCTACGTACGTTAATATATTATAACGTTGTATTTTGTGGGATTTATTTTTATCGTATATCATATAGATAGCTTCCGAGCACCTGTAACGTATCTGTTCTTGGATATAAAGTTTGAAAGTATAATCGAGGGATACGATTAGAGGGAGGATGTGGAACTCTGGATTCTAAAATTAAAACATAAACTCTGATCGATCGAACTACGGAAGTGTTTTGATTAATAATGTATAACACTTGCGGAGACTGGAGCACTGCTTTTTTATTTACCTCTTCGGAGAATTCATTCCTTCGGTTGTATTGTAAACCGAATCATATTACAGGCAAAAATCAATAAATGCGATACATTTCTGTCATTCGGCGACTCCTTACGCAAGCTCAGGGTCGTTCGAGAAATACGTGAGAAAACACATTACCCTTGTACGTAAGAGTATCCGCGTATAGCTGGCAAAATTTACGCGTAACAGTGTTTACGCGTTAATGTACTTACGGTTGTATATATCTGTACGTGTTACGCGGAATGACTTGCTCGGCATATTTCGCGTAAGACCTAGACACCTTTCATTTTCTACATAGTTCTTAGGATCACATGAAAAATTCAGAAGCGAGCGCGTAATACTTATTTTTGGCTGGTTTGAATCGTTCTTGTAACGAAGTCACGTATAATTCTAACAGTAAGGCGTTCATTATATGCAAATTGTGTGAGCGGACCAAATGGAGTAACGCTGATTTGAACATCTTAACGAAAATGGCACCTTACTCGATTCGCAGCGGGTCTCGAATAATTTCAAAATTTCAAACGTTATTTCGACTGGATACATTTCACGAACGCGATTGGCGTCATAAATCCTGTAACGCGAATGTCACTGCGACTTCGATACCAAACGGTCCAGTGTATTCTCATTTTTTCTCCATACATTGCGCTCGCATCGATGCGCATAATTTAGCGTGGTTAATATCTACAGTTTTAAATGTATATCCCGTACACTCTCCTGTACAATCCTGCGAGTAAAATGCCAATACCACGAAACATAATGCACCGGTATGCCCGCGTATTTACATACTCGTAAAATCTGTGGAGTAATGCCGTCACGTTGAAATCGTACCGTAACATACTCTACAAGAACGTCCATGCATTCATACGTGTCACGTATATTCATGAATGATATCGCGCATTAGTCAACTTAAAATGTAACGTCAATTTAATCGTGCTAACAGAGGGTCTCTGCTATTCCGTGACGAATACTATTAACCGTACTCCTCTTTTTAACGTAATCTTCGTAAATTTTACATATTCACAATTTACATATGTAAATTTTACATTATTACGTTGCAATAATGGGACGACGCAATAACAGTCAGAGGATTTAACCAATCAACTGCAGACGGTAGAAATAAAAATATTAAATCCTCTAACGCGCCAATTAAATATCATGACGAGCAATTTTTATGCAAACAAGGCGGTTCGTTGGAGACGAATGCACCACTAAAGAAGAACAAGCTGGAAATTATAATCTCTTTCTCTCCTAATTAACTCTATTTAAAAAAAAATGTAAATCTGTTAGCCCGCTAAATCATTCAAAATCATCAAGAGAGTATTATTAAAGTATGAATAAAATATTATCGTATCCTAATCACCACAGCTGACGTTCTTACGCGTCATACGCGTAACGAGGATAATTTTTTTTTTTATTCCGGTGCGACACCCAGCGACTATAAAAAGTATTCTTAGTTCCTCTCAAGCCGAGCACCCCGCGCTTTTATCGATTCATAAAACTCCTTCGCTACCTGATTATCCTGTAAGAAATATAATAATGCAGCGGATTCTGCGACGCGTATGAATATCTCTACACGCTAATGCAAGGTAATACGGTCACATAGGATTCATGTGATAACGCTCGCGTATAATACACGCGCGCGCTCGTACGTGCGCGTTCCGTGTATCGCACACACGAGAGCAAGGTAGGAAGGCATACTTGTCGGCATGAATCATGATTGAGGACGTGGGGAGCATCGAGAAAGTCGGAGTTATACGTTGCTGGTATTATCCGGGACTACTCGAGCAGAGGGATTCGTTGAATGAAATCGCGGTGATCTCCTTCGTCGCGATCGACGAGTCCCGCCTTTTCGTGCAGCTCGCGAAACGATACGACTCGCGATTCGGTTATGCGACCTTCCTTCCGGATTTCCCTGATTAAAGTGAGCCGCGCGGAGGTACTGGGGAAAACTCGCGCAACTAAAGCGAGGGAAGCGAGATTAGGTACGTTTGAGAGATTTCGCTCTTCGCGATCGATACAGGATTTGTCGAGAGAGAGAGAGAGAGCAAGGGCGGCGGAGCTGGAATGCTCGTAGCGAGATGATAAGTTTTCGGGATCAAGGAGATCATGCGGATTACAAAGGATATCGTGTCTATCGATCGATAGATGCTTCTCGTAAACGTATCAACGTTATTTGCTTGGAACGTATTGGATTACACGTGCCTCGCGTACTTTAAGAGATACGTATTAAGGATTTGCGACGTCGGTATACCTCTCTGCGAAATAGTTTATAAGCATCGAAGTCAGATTATAAATTGTTCGGTAACGAATACGCGGACGCAATCGGCGAACCAGTGCGAGAAATAGATATTCGCGAATAATACAATGTCGGTGAAATTACATTGAAATCGCATCCCCGGGAAAATGAAAAACGAAGGATATGGAAAATTGGGTCTAGGACGAATGTACACGTAGCGCGCGAATAAACCGCCGTTCGGTATCGATTGCGCATATCAACGCGCATATTCGATGTAAAATACGCCGAGTAAATTTTGCGAGGAAACGGAAAATATGAGGAATTAGAAAACCGGGACTCGACGTGCGCGCGTAAACCAACATTTTAACGCTCGCGCGTTTACGTACAAACGCAGAGGGGGAAACAAGGGAAAACTTCGGAGTACTTAAAGAGTTAAGAGCCCAGATATATCACGGTTGCATAATTTACGAAGTGCCTCGTACGACGGTAATTATCCTCGACCCTAATACGTGTTGAGGATAATTAACGTTCGGAGAATCGTCGATACCTTATATCCTAAACTTAAATAACGGCGATACATTAATCCGAGTCTCGAATTATAATAATTTCTTGCCAATTGTCATAAATATTTCGACAAGACGATTTACCCACGCGTCTATCCAGCACGAGTATTCGTACGCTGAAATTGTGCCGGGATTTCATCTCAGTGGCATCGTACGTGAGACGAAATGATATTTGGTATACGCGCACGACCACCATCGCAATTCCATCGTGCGCGATGCTGAAGATACATACGCGTACACGGCGAGTCTAATTTTACCGTGGCATTCGCCGGCGGTTCGTTCTCTCGCCCATCGTGCTCTTCGAGTCGTGAGACTTCGCTTCTCGACTACCTCGTTCTTGAACCTGACCCCGAAGACCGATGCGCGTTACAGAGCCAATAAATGCCGGAAGATAATCTCGTGGAAATTTGTCACAAATCTAGCGCCGTCTAATTTAAGATTAAAGCGTGCGTAAGACGGAGGAATTTCGTCAAATACCCGTCTCAAAGTTTGTGAAGCGTAACAATAAATCGTGGTATTTGTCTAGGTATTGCAATTTCTGTTGCAACCCGTGGGAAAATTATTTTTGACGATTTTTCGTGGAAAATGTTAGAACTTGTAGGTCAGGAGATTCATATAACGAAGGCTGTAAAATTAGGAAATTGTAGTCTTTTGAAAAGTAATAGAAATAATCAGTCCGATAAATCATACCGAGTACAGTGGACAAATTGATTTTGCGCTTGGAATTGTCTAACAATAAGATAAGTTGACGATTATTTTAATTCATCCTAGTATTTTTAATTTCATTTTTTATAATATCTTACGACTATACATAAGAGTGTGGGAAATGAGATTAGAGTCGATTCGTTATATTATAAAAACCCCAGTTCTGCCCATGAATCCCACGTTACAATAATTTTCGGTGATGTCGAAGAAGCCGCGAACGATCGATTGGTTGCATCGTGATGCAACCGTTGCCTGTATTAATGCATACGCGAACTGACCTGCTTAAACAGAGCTCAAATGCCGTATAATCGTCTTTTATAACCTCGTATTAATTATGATGTAACGGGTCTACGTAACGCTTTTCTCCCCTTTATCGGATTATGCTAGCTCGAAGGCACAGAGCGAGAACGTGTTTTCGAAAACGATCCGGGAAATTTGAAGGAAATTAGTACGGAGGTATTTCGAGATTTCGGAGCACGTAATGGATTTATATCGAAAGGTTTAAAGAGTCAAATAAATCGTACCAATCGCAATTCCAGTTCCAATTATACTACACGATCAAACGTATATCACGAAGTAAATTGGGATTGAGAAAATTGAAGTGACCCCATCGACATTTCGTCCACTTTTATAAATTATCGAGGCGGGAAATATTGCTCGGAGAACCTGTCCTCTATTTATATTTATGTTGAAATAAAAAAAAATCGGACAGCAGTATTATAAGTTTACCAATATTTTAAAATAAATTCTCCATACTCGTAATGAGTACACGGAGAAGAGTCGGAAAAAAGAATCATCGAAACATTAGAGCTAAAAATTGGTGACCGTCGATCGGAATAACAAATACTTCCAAACTCTTCTCTTCTGGTAATAAAAGTTTCAAAGCGCTCTTTCGTTACCATTCCGAACTTTTTTAACTCAAAGCTTCGCTCTTGGATCGGTATCAAAATCACCCAATTTATACTTTGAGATATAACTTTCCAACATTTTTTCAAAATCAATACTCGATCGCCCGGGGGTTTCTCGAATAGTCTTGGAATTTAATCCGGGGCGCTTTTAAATTCGTTCGGTAAAGTGCAAAACGAGACGATTAAACGACCAGAAAACTAATTACTCTCGACGATCGAGTTTTTATCCATTTCACGAGGTACGCCGTGAAAAAAAGAAGAAGTTTCGGTCGTATCCTCGTCGAATCCCTCGTCTGGGTCTTCGCCCTTGTCTTGAAAATATAAATAGCTGCCAGTGAGCTAGGTCGATCTCTATGCTCCACCGAGGTCATGCGGTGCATATCCGAATATACGGTGTATAAAAAAGTATTCGAACGCAATGATCTTTCGGTAGAGTTAGTATCGCGTGAAAGCACTGATATTTTTTACTATCCTCTTTTAGGGATCTATTAGGGTTAGTTACCAGCACATAGGTTATTATATTCTACTTATTGGAATTAAAAAATTAAGCTTCGTTACTTTTAAAAGAAAAACAAGTTTCATGTACAATGTTTGTTGCTAGACTCGTTATCGCGATAAGCGTCAGTTATTAGTACACAGGTTATTATTTTTTATTCAGTGGAATTAAGAAATTAAACTCTGCTGCTTATAAAAGTAAGTAAAAGTTTCACGTATAATAGGAAAAAATATTTGTTATATATTATATTTAACGCGAACGTATTGTAATATTTTAATTTTACTGAGTAGGAAACCAAAAGCTGTATTCTAGCGCGAATTGACGAAACAATGGGGCTTTTGTGTTTGTTAGTAGCGCATTGATTTTGATATAATTAAAGTTAAGATTAAGATTGCCCGCAAAAGTGGTTTGAACAGCTCGTCATCGACCTCGTTCAGTGTTTCTTCTCATGGCAAGATCAATCGCTGCTGAATCGCGTCAGCACTTTCCGAAGCAACTTTTTGACCCTGTTACGAAACAAAAGCTTCGGCATTATATTCACGCGAATTCGACGATGTCGATACTTACTATATTCATGAGAATATTTCATCGCTAATAAATATGTGAGCATATTAAATCCACTCGCGTGGGTTTCTGACGTTTATAACTGCCTCCGACGACAGGACGTCGAAGATGGAAATTACAATAAACGTCATTATAGTACAGCGTGTTCCATTTAACTTGAACTTGAATGACACCCCCGTTGCTTTTGATAGCGCCAAGAGACGTCCAAGGAAAAGATTAATTGTTTTAAAGTACCGGATACTATGATTAGAATAACTTTCGGTTCGTGCTGTTTTTCTCGAGACGTTTTTTCTTCGTGTCGTCAGAAGCAACGGAGATATTTTTCAGGAACACGTTAAATGGAACACCTCGAACAACAATTATACGCAACTTTCAAATTACTTGATCGCCTTTTCTTATAATTAGTCTGAAGGTATAATTTGCAATCCAGCAAATTCTTGGCACGATGGAAAAGTTGTATATTCTTGTTGTCTATAGCTTACATCGCATTGATCGCTCCATATATCGCGACGTCGTTCCACGGAATTGAATACCCTGCTTACCTATGTTTAGCGTTAAGTCTAGGTAGGTCGATTCCCCAGTTCGCAACGTAAAAATTAAATGGTTGCTATTACTGTAGAAACCCTCGGGCAACTGTCCTTTCTCGACGAAAATAGAACGTCGAACCGAGAACACTTTTTCGCCGGAGTAATTTCGGTGAAAGATTAATCGCGTCTCAACTCTGTCTCGCGCAAAACATTCTTACCAAAAAATTTCGATCGTTTTTCGCGCAGCTTTTCTTCTCTGGATTCTGTATTCTGACATCTCCATTCGTGTTAGTGTGGAAACGATAAAAATTGAACGTGCAGGGTCGAATCGGTTGTTCGAATAACATCGCGAATTGAATCATTTTCGTACGATATTCCGTACACGAGGAAAGTTGGAAATATTTGTTTCCAAAAATCATGATACCGAAGCCACGTTAACTCTCCGACGTTGGAATCGTTGGCTAAAATTTGTCTAGAAAATAAATATAGAGATAAATAGTAACAAATATTGAATAGAGAAATCGAATTAAGAATAAAGAATATATTTAGCTGTACAAACATATATTATCTATATAAGCAGAGATTAACATAAACCAGGATAGAGGAAAAACTTCACGTGATTTACTAAAAATTTCTTCCGTATCTCGGTGCTAATCTTTTTTTTTTATTTTTTTTTTAACTTTTCGACTTTCCCGGCATCGTATTAAACCCACCGACAAAACGCACCGGGAATCCTGAGTGGGCCGCTGCGAGGACAACGGGAAACCATGTCTAAACATAGTTGGGGCAAACCCAACATTCTCTGCATCCGTCGTCGAGGAAGGGCAAAAAAAAAGGAAGTCAATGCAAATCGAGAAACGCGATGAAGACGGGGGTACACGCGGTTCTAAGGGACGTCGCGGGAGGGGTTAAAGTTTCGACGAAGGAACCCACAGTTTTGTCTATACTTAGCTTAGTATCGTCAACCATACTGTCTTTAACTACCGTCATTTTAAATACGTTACGAGCATAGCGCTAATGCTCGCGTATGACGGTATTCCAGGGTAACGGATTTTCGAGAAGCGCAGCAAATAATTA
The DNA here is from genome assembly GCA_933228935.1 of Pemphredon lugubris. Taxonomy (NCBI): domain Eukaryota; kingdom Metazoa; phylum Arthropoda; class Insecta; order Hymenoptera; family Crabronidae; genus Pemphredon; species Pemphredon lugubris. The sequence continues at coordinate 50,809,701 of OW121817.1, read as the reverse complement.
GATGGCGTTACGAAGTAATTGAATTTCGTCGGAATAACGTCGTTACATTATTATCCGAAGCTCTTCTTATTGGGTTAAGAAAGTACGCGTTAGAGGGGTTGGCAAACATTTCCGTAATTTGATGTTCTACAAAGGACGCGGGCGAGTAAAAATTTAAAACACGATAATTATTTGGTATAAATATTCTTGGACGAAGACTCTGCAGGCGTGTATTATGTGTATTTTTAATTTAAAGTTTACGTGGCATTTGTATCGTTAATATTTTAATATCAAGCACGTATCGTTTATTAAATTAACTTGATAAAATTTCCGTGATAATCGGTAAGATCGAAACTCCGTGGCGCGCGAATATTGTTTATGTGGAAAATAATGTCATTGTGAATATTTTTCATCGTTTGAGACTCGTACATTCTTAAAGCAACTGTTAAGTGTACAACGGATTGCGACGGTGACGGAAAACCTTTGTACTTTGCAGACGATGATCACCTATTTAGATACACTTACATTGTGTGGATGAAAGTGTCGCATTGAAATGTCACGCGTTTAAAGCGCGAAACCGCGGGATTCCAGATACGTCAGTTTTGCGAAAATGTGCATGCACGTCTCTGAAAAGCTCTCGCGCACGTACATCCGTATATGTCCCGCCATATTACTATGCCCTTTCCATCGCAATGACGCGTGGAAATATTTCTCGCTTTTAAAACCGATATTTAATATAACCCGGCAGTTCTTTCTTACTCGACGAGAAATCAATGCGGTAAATATACCTTTTATTTCTTGATTTTTATAGGCTGCTAGTAGGTCGAGGTTAGCGTCGAAGAAATATATTATATATTATTTATTTATCAACGCATGGACTTTCGTATCTTCGTATTACGCTTGAAGTCAATTTAAAGTTTCGCGAAACTCGTTTCATTGTATTCATTTCAAAAAATTTGAATCGACCATCGATGAGATACGAGAGTTCAATTTTATTTTGGAAAAGCAAATGGCATATATCAGACAGTTACGATGTATGACAATAAAATCCAATACAATTCTAATTTTAGATATTATACATTTCGAAAAGGTTTAATACTTCGAACCTTCGATTTGATTGTGCTTTTAAAATAGCGATACGCGAATTTCACGCTAACATTCATTGCTAATACGAATGGGGGTCGATCCTCTCATAAAACTCGGAACATTAATCGATGGTATTTGGCTTCGCTAATCGGCTTAGCAATTACTAGAATTACCTACATATAGTACCGCCTGAATGAGCTAACATCATTAATTTCGTGCGAAATTTATTATACGTTGAACTAGGCAGCTATTGGAACGACGAGTCTCTTAATTTACGGACTGTAATTAAAGATCGCCTTATACAGGGTGGTCCATTTACGAGGAACGTCTCGATTATCTCCGCACTTCTTTATCACCGAAATTGCCGATCACTATTTTAGACAAACGCAGGGTCAATTAAAGCCGGCTACGGAATAATTATCTTATGGCATTTGATAATTATGTTCGTTGAAATACAAAGCGATAAGTTACGTGCAACAAAATAATACACTTTAGACTTCAATCTTATAATAGCTTTGCAACATATTAATTGTTGCAAAGTAGAAGCCAATACTTCGTAATTGTTCGTTAAGCATGCGTGTCAAGTTTTTTTTATTATCTTATTTGAATCATTTTACTCTTTCGATGTTGCTTTCCCTAAATAGGAAATCTGCTATAAAAATTATTACCTCCTTTTCATTGACTTTTTAAAGGGGTACCCATATTCACGATAACACAATAATTTTCACGAAAACAGAGTCTCGTGTCCCGTAATCGTGGCACGATTTTCGGCTCAGCCTGTATACGTATACTTATGCGTCTAGGTCGTAACGATATATCGGATACCTATTGCAAACAAAGAGGGAGGGGGTCGGTGAGCATTAAGAGGCACGACCCCCGAGGCACGGCTTCTCTTGTATCACCCTCAGGGCTTCCGATCAATTTGACATACAGAGTTCGCCGGTTGTGTGCCTCGATGCGACAATTTAAATGATTTAAGACCCGCGATGACGCGAGCCACGTGAGACATTAATCGTGGGGCGTATCGTGGGGAAAATTTTATTATGAATTTGTGATTAATACGTCTACCGTGTCATCGTCTAGATTTTCACGCGTATACCGGCAATCGAGAGTCGATCGGGCTGCAGAAAATAAAAATCACGTAAATTCATCTGTGATAAAAATGCTTCGTCGTTATTGTTGATTTTTCTATCGCGGGGAGATTCCTTAAAGAGATTCGCACGACAGTTGCTGAGGTTAAAGAAGGGGAATAATACAGTTGCCGTAATAAATAACAGTGATAGTAGATCGTTGAAAGATACGACCGCTTTATGGAACGTCCGTACTGATTAAAGAAAAGAAAAACCTTTCTATTCGATTCTATTCTATTCTGTGGCATTCTACTCTGCAGCGCGAGATGAGTCGAAGAGAGATTTGCCAAATTTATTCTTTTCAGCAATTCAACGTGTCGTTTACCACGCGCTTCTCATTTTTCTCGTGACTTCATTCAATTCCTTCTACTCTTCGCCACTGATTGATAGTCCAGTTGCCTCGCAACTCGTTGCCTTAGAATTCATTATTCTCAGATTATTCTTTTACCATACACTTTCTCTTTTTTGTTATAACTTCGATCAATTTTTCACTCCTATTTTTCGGAATCTTCGTTTAACTCCTCCCTGTCCTCGTCAATGATCGATATCCTGGTTGCTCGGTACTGTCTGACCCTGGTCCGCTTTTTCTACTTCAAACTTATTCCTTTTAGAAATTCACCATATCCTTCATCGCGAGCTACTCTATCTTCTATTTTTGTTATCATCCCAATAAATTTTCCGTTGTTCTCGTCGGTAATCGATACTCCAAACTCCACGTTCTCAATTATCCCTTTTCGCGCAAGAAACAGACCCTTTTCGCCGATCCCACGCATCGTTCTCACACGGTACTCTTCTTTTTCTGGATCTTCGTTTAATTCCTCCCACTCCGCCATTGATTGATATACTCCAGTTGCCTGGCAACGTCTCGTACGGGTCTTCGCTGTGTACTCATCGGTATTGAATTACGCAGGAGTCGTTCGGACTCCCTTGGCAACCGGATACGTTCCATTGTGCCGTATCATCAATCCTTTAATTCGGTACGAGGACCTGGAACGAACTTATTGTCCCTGCACGCCAGTGCGATTCACGATTGGCATTGTACCGATCGGGGAAATGGATGTGTACGCCGCGTCAGGTGAAAGTACCTTCTGTTCTTTCTCTCCCTATTATCTCCCTAATTAAAAGTATTGTACGTCGACAAATGTCGCGACGGCAACGTCCTGGGGATTCCATTAAAAGCATTTCGAACTGAATACACGTGGAACGTTTTAAATGCGGGCTGGTTGAATCGAGAAGATGGTGTAATGGCAGACGTAATTTCTTTTCTTCTTTTTTTTCGTGCGATTCAAGTGAGATTTTCATTACGCAAACGTTAGGTTGGGTGAATGGACGGGAGGTCGGACGGTCGTCACAAATTACCTTGTTTACCATTCGGAGGGACAAATAATCGTCATCGAATTATATAATTCCGAAGGATGCCATGCTTCTTTATTTCGAAATACACCAGTATTATTCCATTGTTATTCGAGAGTGAAATATTTCAACGACGGTTGCTGTTAAAATAAAAATTCTCGAAAGGAAATTTATGTTTCAATAAAATCGTCTCACTCGCATTTACGCTGGAAACATTACTTTAGTAAGACGACAGTTGAAATATCTCACTCGGGAAGATAAGAAAAAAACAAACGAAAGATCGAGCGTGGTACCAGCAGTAATTCCACGGATCACGTAAAAGGTGTCTAATTCGGAATGGCAGGGGTCTATCCGCTCTCAGCGCACGATGAATAGAATCCATCTAGTATGTATACTCAACTATTAGGACAAAAGAATTATTAAAAGAAGAACAAGCAACCGCACAATCACTCTTTTCGCGTGGAAAACTTAAAGTGCAATATCTCTGTGCCAGACTTGGCAATAGGGGGTGAGTGCAGGATGTGCGACGATCGATTGCCGGCTGGCAAGGAACCACGTGACGGGGGTGCGGTGTTCGTGACGTCATACAACGACCGCCCCGAGCTACTTTTAAGATAAGCTACGTTTGCTGATTCATTCGTTCTAATTATCTTATTGCGATCCGCGCACTTCGGGCAGGCTCCGAAGTGCCCTACGCTTCGTAACGATTAATTCCCCTCGCCCCTCGGACTGTCAGCGCGATCACCCTTCGCATTGTTTCACGTCTATCTTCCTCGCTTTGCAATCGAGAACCGTATATAAATTATTTGGCTTTATTATCCGGTAGTTTGACAAATTCAAAGTGTAGGAAGTTTTTCCGAATTTGAGTGTGTGCGCATGTATTACGTGCCATAATGTGGCAGTTATGCGTGCGTTTTCGTTGCTATCGCACCAAGAAGCTGGATTGTTTGAACACGTTATATGAAATACAAAAAATAAGTCTATCCGTACCCAAGATACTAATATTCCAGTTCGACATTCATCCTCAACCCCCCCCCCCCCCCCGCAAAGGAGAACTAAGAAATATACTGAAAAATTACCTAAGTTGCATCGTGTTCACATAATCTATCGATTCGCTTCCAGTTTTTGAAGCTTCATCGGGGGATAATAAATATTTAATATAATGTTGACCTGCCACAAAGGGTGTTCCATTGAAACACCGTCCGAATTTTTTATTTGATTAATAAGCGATAATTGAAACTAACAGAGAAAAATCAAACGAAACATGTTTTTTTGTATTCCGACCGATACGGGGTGAGTCGATTAAGAACCATCCGATCGTTTCCGCGTTTGGGGACTTTCTTTTTTAATGAGGTATCACGCCTAACGTTAACTCGCGCGCCTGATCGATCAGTCAGCGAGTTAGTAAGATAGTTCTCTTAACCTTAACCTTACATCATTTAGCCCTACGCAACCCTCGCTTTACGAAGCCAAACCGATGCACTCTTGGACGATTATGTGCGTTTATGACCCACTATTCTATTCACGTGCAGGCATCCTATGCCATGATAATAACTAGGTTGGATATCGGAATACGAGAGCGTACTTGTTTTTTCCCTTTTTTCCTTTCTCTTCGTCCCTCGAACGAGCGCGAGGCTTTTAATTTGCAAGAACATTTTTAGTGATTGTAAAATTTCACTTTGAGGCGTTTCGAACGAGAAACGAGAACCGTTTTTCGGTTTATGGCTCGTAAAGGTTGAATTATTTAATTATTTTAACATTTAATCAGAGGTGGTGGAGGATAGGCGGGTTGCTAGAGTAAGGAAAAACTGTATAATAATAATAATAATAACGTAAGGTGAATAACGCATTACTGGAGGGTAAAAGGAATTGTGGAATTATCATTCGAGTTCTCGTTGAATTCAGAAAAATCTCGAACCATATGAAATGTAACGAAATAAAATTCACGTGTCGATTATTACGTGTATTCGTGAAAGCTAAAGGTATTTGAGTAAAGTGTGAGAATTTTGTGACGCTACGTCTTCGTTACATATACCTAGCAATCCCTTTGTAAACACTCCAGTGAATGGAGCTAAATGCACGTAGTTGGTAACACATGGGTAAGCTAAAACAAGCTCAACCTACATTCTACTTAAAATGTCAGACGAAAGCTCGTCTAATTTCATGGTAATAGGTCTGACGAATACACGTAGGTCTACTTTTGGACGCCGACGCTTATGAACAACACTGGCCTATCTTTTAATCTCCGTGGTAAACTTTATCTTTGTAAAACACGGATAGTCTTTTGGTGGTAAAGGGCAGGTAAAATGGCACGTTTTTGATGATCTAACGATTTTTGCAAGTGTCTACTGTTCGAAAGACTTGGATAATTTTCCGATACCGGGACATTGAGATAATTGTATAATACCTACTGAATTTTGTTCAACTGTATTTGAAATAGAAATGAAATTATGGATAACATCTGTATCGCGAGAAAGAAGAATTTCGTCCCTTTCTAACGACGTTCCCTTCAATCTTATGTTTCAGGTTTTCTCTCGTGGGACAAGGATAGTTGTCACGTGGATTTAGAAAAAGAGTTGCAGGCGTTGGTAGCACAAGCCCCCGAAGGCGAAGAAGCAAGAAACGGTATTTTTATTTTTATATTTTCCTTGGCACACAAAATACCACTTACAAAATGATGCTTATAAAAGGCAAAACGACACATTACATTCGTTACCTAAATGTAACACGCGAGATAGAAATTGTGGGTGATATAGCGTTACATGGCAGGGTTGATAAGTGTGTATCTCGAATCACCGATACTCCCGCATCGATTCTTTATTTATCAAATTATTTATGCAACGTAAACTAAGATGCGATAACTGGAATAAATATCACGACATCGAGTCGTTAGTCAGTATATTGCGGAATTTTCTGACACATCGTTCACTTATCTCGTAAATGGTGTACCGTAATTAACTTGGAATATTCTTTCACCCTTGCAGTTTGTTAAGCTACGGGTTTGTTTATTCATGAGCGCCCTTTCGTTCCTTGACCCAATTACTCGTTTCTTCGCTAAATCGTTATAATCGCGTTGCTAATTAAACGCATAAAATTTCAGGCGAACGATTGATCCAATACGCCACCGAGAACCTCGTTACAGAGGTTCTCATTCACCCGCAAACAAATACATTATTACAATGTATCCGCAATCTTCTCGCGAGCTTTACGAAGCATCGGCACATCATACACGCTGGATATACATTCGGCGGAAACGGTTCCTGGATACTGCAAGTACGCACATTTCCCATGTTCTCGTAAATGTTTAAGCTACTCACCGCTCTATCCGACACATCGAAAACTAATTTAAACCCTGTTGCGATTATATATTGTTTTCTCTTTTGAATCGCCCACCGTCCTTGCACGACGGATAACGATTAACGATAGATAGATATCTGATACTTTTGAGGATTAACGTTGCACACTAGATTAAGAAACCGTGGAGATGAATTGCTTACAGTTTTCCCCTAGCGTTAATGATACAGAATTAAATCCAAGCTTTCGCTCATTGATTTCTACGAAATGTACGAACACATTTATATTACCGGTGCCGGTTAAACTTTATGTAACTTGATCGAACGTCTTTAAATGTTACTTTAGGATGGAACCTTCAGTCTTGCCGATTTTTTGGATGCGTTCAGTGAACACGAGGTACAAAGAGTTCTTCGAGCCTACGAGAACAGTGTTACAGTGGATATTCATTGCGCGGGTGTCGGCGATTGGACGACAAACCGATTGTCGAAGGAGGCTTGTACCAGGTAATTTATTTCTCTACCTCCGGTCCCCAACTCATCCGGCTTTCCGAATATTTTCTCATTGTCTCGATTTTTTCATGCGCAGATCCTGCAGAGTCAGAGTAAATCCCGACGACGTCCTTACCGCCGGCGTTGCGGCAATTACCAGCTTCACGAATTATGTCGGGCAGTATCTCGTCGCTCAGACGTTGGATCAACTTATGGAACCGTCCGACGTCGTCGGCAACATTAGATTTAGTCATCCAACATTGTACGTCTTCCCTGGCGGGCAAGGCGACGCCGCTCTTTTTGGCATAAACGGTTTCAACATGCTCGTCGACGGCGGTTTCGCTAGGAAGGCCTGTTTCTGGGACTTCACCAGGCATTTGGATCGCCTGGACGCGGTTCTGCTTACTAGAGTTAATAATAGTAATATCGGTGGCATGTCCAGTGTTCTTCGCAAGAAGAAGGAGATGCACGTTTATCCCCAGATTGGACATTTCTTCTGCAATCTAGTCGTGAGTAGTGACACTTTCTCGACGTTACTAACTTATAGGGATTAATACTTACTTATGGGGATACCTTGAGTAAAGTAAAAATTTGTCGATGTCGGTGTATCATTTTATTAGCGCGGTCTAGTTTGACAACTTTTAAGCATTGAGATTGAAACTGAATCGATTTCTGATCCGTCATTTATGTTAATGTAATCCAGGAAAGAAGACAATCCAATTCACCGGACGGAAACAAAGATATCGATCCTCTGATCTTGAATCTCACGGATGTTGGTCAGCAAATGGTGGTCAACCTTCGTCACATTAACCTACGCGCGCATCCTTGCTACAGGGATCCTGATCCGATTAATCTATATCATAAAGTAGGCCATGGTACACTGGACATGTACGTTCTGAGTCCAGGCAAAGACAGCCGCGAAGTGAGAGAGTTCCTGGCAAAGTGGCATTCTTCGGATTCGAAATTGTTTGCAGGATCACACAAGAAAGACTCCAATAATTTAATGTTCCCGATTCAGAATCTCGTGTCGATCTGTGCCCTCCTCGTTTGGCAGCCAGCTAATCCGGAAGACACGATCACGAGGATTCTCTTCCCTGGCAGCACGCCACAGCACAAGATTTTCGAAGGTTTCGAAAGACTGAAACACTTGGACTTCCTGAAGCATCCAGTTTGCTCGGCTAAAAGCCTCTCCCCCTCAACGTCCCTAGCGATGCTGCGCGACAAGCCGGTAAAGCAGAAGTTGAGCTTGATTGAGAAAGAATCAAAGAAGGTGTCCGAAATAAAGAGAGACAAGAAGGAATCACCTGACATCAAGACTGTGAAGAGCAGCGAGGAATCAGCCCCGAAAGCAGCGCCTCAGAGCACACCCATCATTCCTACAAAGCTACAATCCGGTAAGGTAGAGATGAAATCGAAAAAATTCGCGGAAAACAAGAAGATAGAAATCGAGGGAAAGGAAAGCAAGAAGATCGAAAAGGATTTGAAGGAGGGAAAGAAAGAAGCCAAGAAAGAATCTGCGAGGATAGAGAAGCATATAGAAAAGCCAACGGAGAAGCAAGTGGAGAAATCCGAGAAGCGCGAGGAGGACTCGAAAAAGACTGAAATAATCAAAACAGAAGCAGAGAAGATCATTCCTACCAAGGAGCCTAAAACAAAACCTGAACCAAGGAGAAAAGAATCGAAAGAAGTTCGTGCCGCGGTGAAGGCTGCAAAGGTCGACACAACCCCCAAACCAAAGGCAATTGAGAAAAAGTTTAAGCCATCCGCGGAAAAGAAGGATGCCGTTAAATCTTCACCGACTACCCCGAAAAAGACGTTAAATGGAGTCGCCACGAAGACTGAGATAACTAAAACTGTATCAAAGACAAAACCAGCGAAGATTAGCACTACCTTACCAGCAAAGAGTGCTAAAGATGCGAACAATAGAAAAGTGCTGGAACAGAAGAACATTGAAAAATCTGGTATCAAGGACAGTACCGCGCCGATTAGTGCTGTTAAGGTATCGGCGAAGCCAAAACCGATGGATAGAAAACCGATCAGTCGTCGTCCGAAACCGGTCAGCCCAAGCAAGGCGCGGATACCGGGTAGCCCGGCTAAATCGACACGTAGCACGCCAACGACTTCCGTAAAATCAGATAAGGATGGTGTCATCCGCAAGGTGAAAGGCGACAGGGGTACCACCGACTCGTCAACTGTGTCTACACCGTCTGGGATTGAACCAGAGACTGCGGTGAAATTGATTGAAAAGAGCCTAACGGAAAAATCAGAAGACATCTCGTTGGATTCCATTGAGAGTAAAGTCCTGGCAGATCTTAAAGAGGAACGAGAGGTTGTCGAAGAGATCGAGGCGGTCCTGCAAAAAGCAGAGAGAATCGAGGAGACCAGAAAAGACGATCGTTTCGAAGGAGACGATGAGATCACGGCGGAAGTCACCGATAAGAAGGAGGAAGACATCACGGAAGAAGATGTCACCGCTGAAATTGAGGACGCACCAAAGAAAGGCAGCTCGAGGAAAGAAAGTCAAGAGTTAACCGAGGAGGACGAATACCTTATCGTCGAGAAGGAAGAAATCTACACTGAAGATTCAGCGCAAAGCGGCGAAGGCGAACAAAAACACGTTCTCGATGAAGCTGAATCTGAGAAAGCGAAGATACTGAAAGATATGGAGCTTATAGAAGAAAAGGGCGAGAAGGAAGAACTCGAAGAAAAAGAGAAGGATGAAAGCCCGGAGGAGATATTAGCGCTGGAACAGGCTGAAATAAAGGGGGACAAGAAACCGGTTGATTTATCGACTGATCGTAAGGAACAATTACAAGAAGCGAAAGACGTCGCGTCACCAGCAGAGATCGTGCAAAAGCCCGAGGAAAAAGACGATTCTGGTAAAAAGGATAGCGAGGATATTACAAAAGAGCCGTCTAGTTTGAGTCCAGACAAATTGGATTCGTCCGAAAAGAAGACTACCGATACCGACATGAAACCAGAAGTCGATCAGAAGGAGCAGGCTCATGAAAAATTAGAAGAATCTCAGGAACGTATCTCTACACTCGAATCGGGAGCTACGACGACAGCTCCAACTCTTCCAGAAGATGAACGAATACCTCTTGATGAAATAAAGGAGGACATTGATGAAAAACATGTAGTCGAGGAAGTAAAAGAGAAAGATATTCCAGCGAAAGTAAAGGAGGAAGCAGCCCCACAGGTTGTGCCATCCGCCGCTAAACCTGATGTTAAAGTTTTCGACGTTCGTCAAACGGGAACGTGTTTGCAGCGTGATATCGTTAAGACCCCCGACGAAGTTGCGGATCTACCGGTTCACGAAGAAGTGGATCCTAAATTGTACAGAATGGAAGATTTCGAAAAGGACAAAGAGGAGAAACCTTTGGCACCACCGCAAGAGATTAAGGAGCCGCCGACACCTCCGGTGAAGGAACAGAAGGGAGTTTTCAGCTTCCTCGGTAAAGTTGCCGATAAATTCGAAAAGGGTATCGACAAGTTGACGAAAAAATCAAAGCGAGACCAAGATAAAGATGCCGATGATAAGTCTTCTTCCAAGTCTAGTTCTCCAAAAGAGGCGAAACCTCAAGAGAAAACTCTTCTCGAAGAAGTTGATATGGAGAAGATGTTCCCAAAAGTTCGTAAACCAAGTGACAAAGAGGAACCTGCAGAGGAAGGAGAACCTAAATTGGATGATACGAAAGGAGCGATTGTTAAAGAAACTACCGCTTTTATACTTGAAGAAATCCAGGACGCGAAACGGCATAGTTTGCCAGAAACGGATATTAAAGATGAAGTAGAAGAGGTCGTAGAAAAAACGAAAGCTGCGATGGACGTGTCGAAAGGTGTCATGTCGCTGAAGGAAGAACTTGACAAAAAGGAAGAAGTCATAAAAGATGTGGAACTTGGAAAGGAACAGACCGCTGAGGAAGACGCAAAGGAAGTCGAAGCACTTTTAGAGGAAGCATCGAAGAAGTTCAAGACGGTGAAAGATAGTTTGAGAGACTCCTTGTTATCGTTGTTAGAAGAAAGCATTGAAACTGAAGTTCCCCAAATGCAACAGGATATTCCAACGACGAAGGATGCCGTTAAAGATACGTTGGAAGGTGTTGCCGAAAAGTTGGAGGAAATAAAACCACATATTGATAGCGCATCCCCTGAAACTAAGGAACCTGAAAAAGTCAAGTTTGATATCCCCAAAGATGAAGAATTTGAACAAGAATACGAAGAACTGATCGAGGGACCCGTGAAGGATGTTAAGGAAGCAGTGCGCGATGTTGGAGAAGTCCTCGCTGGAACTGCTGGTATTGACATCGACGATAGACCTAAAGACGTCATAGAGATCGTGAAGAAAGTCGCTGAAGTTCTTAAAGAAGACGATTTCCTCGCGGACAAATTATTGTTACTGGAACCAGTAAAGAAGGAAGACGCGTCACCGGTGACGGCTGAAAGAAAACCATCTATATCGGAAGGTAAAACAGCGAAACCTGAAGATGAACCTGCGAAATTCGAAGACATAGTGATGCCGAGAAAAGTTGGTATTACAGAAGAATTTCCGCCGCAGGAAGAAATTGAGGAACTCATCGAAGGAACCACGAAACCACTTCCCGCATACGAAACGCCCGATGCAATAGAGGTACACGAAGAGCCCTGCATGAAAGTAGTTAAAGATGCAGAAGATATTACTTCTCCTGTTAAAGACGAGGCAAAGGATAAGCACGATGCAAAGAAAATTTGCGAAGAAATGCTGAAAGACGAGCATCATGTGTGTAAATCTAAGGATAGCACACCGGAAGAACCTGGTAAGGTAGATGTGATGCAAGCAGGTATAGAAACTGTGTGTGTTAAGGAAATCGCGAAAACTCCGTCTGACGAAGAGCACACAGAGGAGGAAATAGAACAGCCCGTGATAGGTTTCGAACAGAAGGTCTCTCCTGCTAAAGCGGAAATTGTAATGGTATCACCCGGTTCAACTCCAACGTCGCCGAAGTTTACGACAGATAAGATGTACGACAGTGAATTGGAACTCCAAAAGTCTTTGAGTCCTGAATTATCTTCGGAAATAAAAATTATCCTCGATAAAGAAGGCCGTGTAGAGGAAATCATCGAGGAACTCATTATAACAAAGAAGAAGAAGATCACGATTGAAATTATTGAGTACATTACAGTAGTCAAACGAATTCCCAGGGAGCGAGTGATTTACATCATCGAAGAAATTATCATCAGGAAAGGTCTCCGCAGAGAAAGTGTTGTTGATAATGTTGACATTTTACAAACGGAAAAATCGATTACTCCACAAAAGAGAATGGAAGTCGAGGAGTATATCGTCACCGAATACATCACTAAAGGAAAGAGGATTACTATCCAAATAATTGAGGAAATTTCAATCAAGAAAGTTGTACCGAAAACAATTGTCATTGAAATCATCGAAGAAATTATCGTCAAGAGAAAGATTCCTAGAAACATGGTGCTCGATGTATCCGAAGACGTGCCATCTGAATTAGAAAAAGGACAAGAGGAAGAAGCGATAACGAAATCTACCGCTCTCGACGAGAAACGAAAATCAATCGTCGACGAAATATCCATCTCTAAGAAAGACCAGAAATCTCCACTGGAGGAAACCGAACCAGAGGAGTTTAAAGAGGAAGAGGAAGCTTCTATAGAAGAGGATATCGAGGAGGACAAATTGGTTGATGGATTTGTCAGCATATCTAGAAAAGTTTCCAAAGATATGGTTGAAGAAGAAACAAAAGAGTTATCTCCTGTTAAATCCGAAGGAGATAAGGTAGCAGCTGAAACAGCTCACCAGGACAAGGATGTGATCGATGACTTCGAAGCAGTTGAACAAGAATACAAAGTACGCGATGTGCCGGTAACCTCTCCAGAAGATGTATCGCGTACCGTTCCACAAAAAGTAGACGAAACGAGAGAAAGAGAAGATGCGGAAGAAGCTATCGAAGATGTTATAAGCGAGGTCATCGAAGCAGACGAAAAATTCGTGCAAGAGACTAAACAGAAAGTCCAAACGGAGATTGTACATGTCGATGTGGAGGAAGAGATTAAACCTGTTGACAAAAAAGAAGAATCGAAGGAGCGCGAAGATGTTACCACAGAAGCAGAAACGTCAGAAGTGTCTGAAATAGTGGATACCACAGAAAAGTATTTGGACGAAGCCAAGGAAAAGACTGATGTCGCGAAAGGAGTTCCTAAAAAATTGCAAGAACCTATTGCGACCAAGGAAGATGAAATGCAACCGAAGCTTCCAGACGAAAAAGAGGAAAAAGAACCTAAAGATACTGAAAAAGATAAGCTACCTCTGAGTCCTTCGGACAGTATGAAAGAAACTGAAAAAACTGCAATGTCTCCAGCTATAGAAGTTCCCGAGAAAGTGGAAAAGGATGAAACTGTTATCAAGAGCGATGAGGAGAAACTGGATGAAGGTAAACCGGCATCGCCTACTAAGGAAGAAACAAAGGATGCAATTGAACCCACAAAAATTATCGAAGCAATAGTTGGGGAAAAGCAGAAGGAAGAGGAAGAAAAAGACGAACCACTAATTCCTGAAACAAAATTAGCGGATGCAACTGGAAGAGCGATTGAACCAAAAGTCGAGTTAATAAGCGATGTAAAGAAACCGGAAGAAAAACCACAAGAATCGCCGGAAAAGAAACAGGATGTGATTGATAAAGATCGCAAGAGCCCTGAAGAACCGGTAGAAGATGTTTCTACTAGAAAAGAAAGTATTCAGAAAGAAACAGAAGAGATAGTACTGGATTTAAAAGTTAAATCTCCTGTTCAACAGAAAGATGTTGAGTCTTCCGTAACGGAATCTGCAGAAGATGGAAAACTGGCTGAAAGAAGATCATCGCAAGTAGATGAGGATAGTGGAACTGTTCGACGAATGCTGGTAACAGCGAGCAGCGAAGATGGCGGCCACGAAATTGAGATTTGTCCAACTGGTACTATCACTTTCACAAAAACAGTGACTCCCGATGATTCCCTTAAGGATACATCTGTCAAGTCAACGCCGGATAGAGATTCCTTACTTTTGGACAAGGATTCTTTGCATTCCGGAATAAGTACACCAGAAAAGGACAGCATTTCTGACAAATCGGTACCGGAAATTAAAGATGTTGGGAAAGTTACTCCCGAAGATAGTCTGGACAAGTCACCGGTTGACACTCGAGGTTCACAAGATCTTGACGACAGTTTGGAAAAGGACAAAGACGAGAAACTAAAGTCTCCTGTTCCATTTATTACCGACAAAACGGAGACGATTAAATCGCCTGCCGAAGAACCTCCGATAAAGTCGAAAAGTCCAGAAAAAGAGGAAGTACCCAACAAAGTATCCGAAGAGCAACTACAGGAAAAAGAGAAACCTGTATCTGATGTAAAATCACCCGATCGAAAATTATCAATCGAGGTACAGAAAGCTGAAAAGATTCTGGAAATAGGGGCAATGAAATCTCCCGAATCCGTTCGTTCAGACGATGTTTCGCCAGCTGAAACAATTTTTGCAAAATCGCCCACAGACAAGCAAGAATTTGCTACCGTTCCTTCGGATAAGAAAGACGCAGCGCCTTTGGAAGTAATCCCTACTGACATAAAATCGACAGAACCGATTGAAAAAACTGTATCTTCCGTGAGCGAAGTAGTTCCGAAACCATCCGAAAAAGAACCATCACCAGTTCCGGCTGATAAGTTGGACAAAGACATTTCCGAGAAAGAAACAAGATCTCCCAGTATCGTTAGTGGTAAAGGAGACGAAGGAATCGAGAAGGTGGAAGTACATGAAAAGTCAGTATCGCCTACTCTTGCAGACGACAAGGTAGAAGAGAAAGATTTAAGTGATAAATTATCTGAGAAATCGCGATCACCGAGTGTGTGCAGCGATAAGAGTGGTAAACCTGATGAGGCAGAATCGACAATTCGTTCAAAGTCTCCTAGTATTGCGGAAGACAAGCCGGAAGACAAGACACCTACGGATTTGCAAGATAAACTCGCAGACAAATCGAGATCACCGAGTATTACGGCCGAAAAAATGGATGATGAAATATGTACTATTGACGAAAAACGACATAGTATCACAGCCGATAAAATCGAAGAGAAAGATATACCTGCTCATGTAATTAAACCCAGATCTTTGGATATATTTAGCGATAAAGTACGGGCAGAAGAAGAAACGACTAAGTCTAGATCATCCAGTATAGTGAGTGATGTACCAGCCGAGAAAGAACTGACGGAACGGAGGAAATCTTCGTTAATCGTAACTGATAAACCCGAAGAGAAGCAATTGATTGATAAGTCGAGATCCCCAAGTATAGCTGGTGACAAATCACCTGCCAGTATAGATAAGGATAAATCAAAATCACCGAGCGTGACTGACGAGAAACCATCGGAAGAAGAACTAGAAGAAAAACAGACCACCAAATCCAGAACACCTAGTATCGTGGGAGAGAAACTAGATGAAAAATTGATAGTGGATGCAGCAAAATTACCAAGTGAAATTAGTGACAAATCAGATGAAATACAACTAGATGATAAGTCAAGATCTCCAAGTGTCATCAGTGACAAGCCCGAAGAAAAAAGTCTTGATGCTTCAAAATCGCCGAGCGTTGTCGACGACAAGGAGATAGCAGCAGATAAATCAAGATCTCCAAGTGTTATCAGTGACAAACCCGAAGAAAAAAGCCTTGATGCTTCAAAATCGCCGAGCGTTGTCGACGAGAAGGAGATAGCAGCAGATAAATCAAGATCTCCAAGTGTAATTGGCGACAAACCGGAAGAAAAAAGTCTCGATACGTCAAAACCACCGAGCGTTGTCGATGAGAAAGAGGTAGCAGCAGATAAATCAAGATCTCCAAGTGTTATCAGTGACAAACCTGAAGAAAAAAGTCTGGATGCGTCTAAACCTCCGAGCGTTGCCGATGAAAAAGAGGTAGAAACAGACAAATCAAGATCTCCAAGTATAATTAGTGACAAACCCGAAGACAAAAGTCTCGATGCATCAAAATCCCCGAGCGTTGTCGATGAGAAAGAGATAGCAGCAGATAAATCAAGATCTCCAAGTGTAATTAGTGACAAACCCGAAGACAGAACTCTCGATGCATCAAAACCACCGAGTGTTGTCGATGAGAAAGAGGTAGCAGCAGACAAATCAAGATCTCCAAGTGTTATCAGCGACAAACCAGAAGAAAAAAGTCTTGATACGTCAAAAGCACCGAGCGTTGTCGATGAGAAAGAGGTAGCAGCAGATAAATCAAGATCTCCAAGTGTTGTCAGCGACAAACCTGAAGAAAAAAGCCTCGAAACGTCAAAACCACCGAGCGTTGTCGATGAGAAAGAGGTAGCAGCAGGTAAATCAAGATCTCCAAGTGTTATCAGCGACAAACCTGAAGAAAAAAGTCTCGATACGTCAAAACCACCGAGCGTTGCCGATGAGAAAGAGGTAGCAGCAGATAAATCAAGATCTCCAAGTGTTATCAGCGACAAACCTGAAGAAAAAAGTCTCGATACGTCAAAACCACCGAGCGTTGCCGATGAGAAAGAGGTAGCAGCAGATAAATCAAGATCTCCAAGTGTTATCAGCGACAAACCTGTAGAAAAAAGTCTCGATACGTCAAAACCACCGAGCGTTGTCGATGAGAAAGAGGTAGCAGCAGGTAAATCAAGATCTCCAAGTATTATCAGCGACAAACCTGACGAAAAAAGTCCCGATGCGTCAAAAGCACCGAGCGTTGTCGATGAGAAGGAGGCAGAAACAGATAAATCAAGATCTCCAAGTGTAATCAGTGACAAACCCGAAGACAGAACTCTCGATGCATCAAAACCACCGAGTGTTGTCGATGAGAAAGAGGTAGCAGCAGATAAATCAAGATCTCCAAGTGTTATCAGCGACAAACCTGAAGAAAAAAGTCTCGATACGTCAAAACCACCGAGCGTTGTCGATGAGAAAGAGGTAGCAGCAGATAAATCAAGATCTCCAAGTATTATCAGCGACAAACCTGACGAAAAAAGTCCCGATGCGTCAAAAGCACCGAGCGTTGTCGATGAGAAGGAGGCAGAAACAGATAAATCAAGATCTCCAAGTGTAATCAGTGACAAACCCGAAGACAGAACTCTCGATGCATCAAAACCACCGAGTGTTGTCGATGAGAAAGAGGTAGCAGCAGACAAATCAAGATCTCCAAGTGTTATCAGCGACAAACCTGAAGAAAAAACTCTCGATACGTCAAAACCACCGAGCGTTGTCGATGAGAAAGAGGTACCAGCTGATAAATCCAGATCTCCAAGTGTTATCAGCGACAAACCTGACGAAAAAAGTCTCGGAACGTCAAAACCACCGAGCGTTGCTGATGAGAAAGAGGTAGAAGCAGATAAATCAAGATCTCCAAGTATAATCAGTGACAAACCTGATGAAAAAAGTCTGGGTGCGTCAAAACCACCGAGTGTTGCCGATGAGAAAGAGGTAGAAGCAGATAAATCCAGATCTCCAAGTGTTATCAGCGACAAACCTGAAGAAAAAAGTCTCGATACGTCAAAACCACCGAGTGTTGTCGACGAGAAAGAGGTAGCAGCAGATAAATCACGATCTCCAAGTGTTATCAGCGACAAACCTGAAGAAAAAAGTCTCGATACGTCAAAACCACCGAGTGTTGTCGACGAGAAAGAGGTAGCAGCAGATAAATCAAGATCTCCAAGTCTTATCAGCGAAAAACTTGACGAACAAAGTCCCGATGCATCAATGCCACCGAGCGTTGCCGATGAGAAAGTGGTAGAATCAGATAAATCAAGATCACCTAGTGTCGTTAGTGAAAAACTGGACGCAAAGGAATTGACCACCAAATCCCCAACTGCGCTTACCGATAAATCTGACGATAAAGTATCTGTCGATAGATCAAAATCTTCGAGCATTACTGAAGAGAAGCCAGATCTTAAAGATGTCAGCGGGCAATTAGAAGACGAGTTAAAATCACCTGCTGAATCTGATGTGACCGATAAATCAAAATCCCCTAGTGTTACCGATAAGACTGACCAACCACTTGAAAAAGATAGATCTCCAAGTATAAGTAGCGACAAATCCGATCAGAAAAAGTCCAGCGACCGTTCTAGGTCGCCAAGTATTTCTGTTGAACAAACCGACGTTAAAAGTGTGGAATTATCAGCTGAAAAATCACGTTCACCCAGTATCACGGACACTGTACAGGAAAAGGAATCCCTTGACAAAGCGATTCCTTCACCCGTTGAGAAAGCAAAAGAACCAATAGACAAATCCACATCCCCAAGCATCACGGACGATAAACCATCTGAAATTAGCGATGAGAAACATGTTGACAAAGCGAGACCTCCAAGCGTAGCTAGTGATAAATCTGTGGAAAAGGAAGGCGAAATATCAAAACCAGCGAGTATTGCCGATGAAAAAGCTGATTTGGAGGACGCAGAACAACCAATAGACAAATCAAGATCTACCAGCGTAGCAAGCATCGCCAGTGATCAGAAAGAGCCAGCGCATGCTTCAAAACCGTCAAGCATCGCGGATGAAGATAAAACGGACATTACGGAAGTTGTGGAACAATTAAAAGACACGTCAAGATCCACTAGTATCGCCAGTATCGCCAGTGCTGTCAGTGATCAAAAGGAATCAGTCGATGACTCAAAATCACATACCGTTATTGAAGACAAGGCTGATAAATCAAAGTCCCCGAGTGTCACCGAAGAAAAACAGGATTTAAAAGATGTTCAAGATTCAATCGATAAATCAAGATCTCCGAGTATCGCGAGTATTACCAGTGAACAAAAGGAAATTGCTGAAAAACTTGAAAGAAGCAAGTCACCTAGCGTAGTAAGCGACAAATCGGAAGAGAAAAAATCAGCTGACGCGTCAAAGACGTCGAGCATCGCTGGAGAAAAAGTTGATATGAAGGACGTGACGGACCAACATATTGAAAAATCAAGATCACCAAGTGCGATTAGCGTTGCGGAAGACCACAAAGATTCTGCTGATCGGTCAAAATCACCAAGCATCGCTGGAGAGAAAGCAGATGTCACTGAATTGTCAGTAGACAAATCGAGATCACCCAGTGTCTCGAGCATTGCAGCCGAGCACAAGGAATTTGTCGACAAACAAAAGTCACCATCCCCCGATGATAAATTAGAGGACCATCGCGAGGGAAGTAAATCTCCAAGTGCAGTTAGCGGCAAATCGGACGAGAAAAAGTCACCTGATGGATCATCTCCGAGCATTGTTCAGGAAACAGCTGAACTGAAAGAAGCTGCAGAACAAGCCATTGAAAAGTCGAGGTCGCCTAGCGTAATTAGTGTTCCAGGAGAAATTAAGGATTCTGCTGATCGATCAAAATCACCAAGCATCGCCGGGGACAAACCTGACTTGAAAGAAGTTGCCGAAGAACCACTCGATAAATCTAGATCATCCAGTGTCATAAGCATTGCAAGTGAGCATAAGGAAACAATCGATAAATCGAAGTCACCCACCCCAGATAAAATGGAAGAATCTACTGACATAAGTAAATCGGAAGGTGTAGCGAGCGATAAGTCTGACGAAAAGAAACCATCCGAAGGTGCAAAATCGCCATGCACTACCGAACATATGGACTTAAAGGATGCTACAGACGAAATTGCGAAATCAAGATCTGCTAGTGTTATAAGTATAACCAGCGAACAGAAGGAAGTTAGTGAGAAAATACCTTCACCAGTTCAGGATAAAGCGGAAATGGATAAATCTCGATCACCAAGCGTAACAAGCATTGCTGGAGAACTTAAAGAATCTGCTGACCATTCGAAATCGCCAAGCATCGTTGCAGACAAACTTGATTTGAAAGAACTTGTTGAAGAGCCAGTTGACAAGCCAAGATCACCCAGCGTAATCAGTGTTCCCGGGGAAACGAAAGAACCCGCAGTTCAATCAAAATCACCAAGCATCGCTGGAGACAAACCAGATTTGAAAGAATTTGCAGAAGAGCCAGTTGATAAGTCAAGATCCCCTAGCGTAATCAGTGTTTCGGGAGAAACCAAAGTATCTTCTGATCATTCAAAATCACCAAGTATTGCTGGAGACAAACCAGATTTGAAAGAACTTGCTGAAGAACCAGTTGACAAGTCAAGATCCCCTAGCGTAATCAGCATTCCGGGGGAAACCAAAGATTCTTCTGATCACGAAAAATCGCCAAGTATAACTGCAGATAAACCAGACTTGAAAGAACTTGCTGAACAACCAGTTGATAAATCAAGATCACCCAGTGTAATTAGTGTTTCCGGGGAAACCAAAGAACTCGCAGCTCATTCAAAATCGCCAAGCATCGCTGGAGACAAACCAGATTTGAAAGAATTTGCAGAAGAGTCAGGTGATAAATCGAGATCGCCCAGCGTAATCAGTGTTCCAGGGGAAACAAAACTGCCCGCTGACCATTCAAAATCGCCGAGCATTGCTGGAGACAAACCAGAACTGGAAGAACTTGCAGAACACTCTGCTGATAAGTCGACATCACCCAGCGTAATCGGCGTTTCGGCAGAAACCAAAGAATCGGCTGATCATTCAAAATCACCAAGCATTGCTGGAGACAAACTGGACTTGAAAGAACTTGCGGAACAATCAATTGATAAATCAAGATCACCCAGTGTAATCAGTGTTCCAGGAGACACCAAAGAATCTGCTGATCACTCAAAGTCACCAAGCATTGCGGACGAAAAGCCTGATCTCAGAGATGTGGAAGAGAAACTAACTGATAAGTCAAGATCGCCTAGTATTGCAAGCGAATCTAAGGAACTTGTGGATCGATCAAAATCACCAAGTCTTGTAAGTGAAAAACCAGATTTAAAAGAGGTTGCAGAGGAATCGATCGAAAAATCGAGGTCACCCAGCGTAATCAGTGTTCCTGGTGAACCCAAAGAATCCATTGATCATTCAAAGTCACCAAGCGTTGCGGACGAAAAGCCTGATCTCAAAGATGTCGAGGAGAAACAAACTGATAAATCAGGTTCGCCAAGCCTTATTGGTGAAAAACCGGATTTGAAAGAGGTAACCGAGGAACCCGTTGACAAATCGAGGTCTCCCAGCGTAATAAGTGCTCCAGAAGAATCTAAAGATTCCGTTGATCGATCAAAATCACCAAGCATCGCTGACGAGAAACCCGGTGTAAAAGATCTGGAAGAAACGCCGGCTGATAAGTCTCGATCACCTAGCGTAATAAGCATTCCAGGAGAATCTGCAGAATCTGCTGATAGATCAAAGTCACCAAGCGTTGCCGGTGAGAAATCAGACATAAAGGAGGTTGCAGAATCTCCAGTTGATAAATCAAGATCACCCAGTGTAATCAGTGTTCCAGGAGAGACCAAAGAATCTGCTGACCATTCAAAATCACCGAGCATCGCCGGGGAAAAACCAGATCTGAAGGAGCTTGCGGAACAAACAATCGATAAGTCAAGATCTCCCAGCGTGGTGAGTGTTTCAGGGGAACCAAAAGAGTCCGCTGATCGATCAAAATCACCGAGTATCGCTGGAGAGAGACCAGATTTGAAAGAAGTCTTAGAGGAGCCTATCGATAAATCGAGATCGGCCAGCATCATGAGTACTACGAGCGAATACAAGGACTCTGTTGATAAATCGAAGTCACCGACAGGCCCCGATGAAAGAAAAGAGCTCACTGACAGAAGCAAATCTCCTAGCGTGGCGAGTGACAAATCAGACGAGAAGAAATCAGGTGACGAATCAAGACCAGCGAGTGTAGCTGGAGACAAAGCTGACTTGAAAGACGTAGCGGATCAATCGTTCGAAAAATCAAGATCACCTAGTATTACGGAGGATCAAAAGAAATCGGTTGACAAGACCGAAGAGCGGGAGAGAAGTAAATCCCCTAGCGTAGCAAGTGACAAATCCGATGAGAGGAAGTCCGTCGATGGATCGAAGACTCCGAGCATTGCCGGAGAAAAGATTGATCAGCAGGATGTTTCGGGGCAACTCATCGATAACTCGAGATCTCCTAGCGCGATAAGCGTCACAGGTGAGTTTAAAGACGCTGGTGAGATATCCAAGTCGCCGAGCATCGCTGGAGATAAGGTAGAACCAAAAGACATTGCGGAACAACTACTCGAAAAATCAAGATCACCGAGCGTCGTAAGCGTATCCGTGGAACGTAAAGAATCCATCGATAAAGCGAAGTCTCCCGTAACACCTGCTACGGACGACGGACACGTTGACACGGAGAAAGCATCGAGTGATATTACCGATGAGTCTGGCGAACAGAAACCAGATGACAAAGTCAGTACGGAACACTACGAGGATGCTTTGGATAAGTCTCGTTCACCAAGCATAGTGGACGAAAAGTTGATCGGTAAGGAATCTCCTACTACAATCTCTGCAAAAACACCAAGCGATGTATCGCCGAGTGGTGTCAGCGACAAATCGATCGCGAAAGATTCACCGGAAGGAACAAAGTCACCGATCTCCGACAAAGATGAGGATAAAGATGCTGTACGATCGAGAGCGCCGAGCATCGTAAGCGAGAAACATGCTGAGATAGCAGTGATCGATAAGCCACGATCGCTTAGCATCGCCAGTGATAAAGTGGACAAAACGATCAGTCAGAAATTGCAAGATCAACAAGACGTAGGAAGCGATGAACCCTCGAAACCGGATGCGTCGGTTATTAAATCGTCCAAAGGTGATATACCGATAGAAGAAAAAACACCCAAAGAGAGATCCAGATCTCACAGTATGTACGATACCGGTGAGAAGACACCTTTGGGCAGATCCAGAGCTGCAAGCGTATACGATGAAAAAATAATTGAAAAGAAGTCTCTCGTTGAGCAAGTTAAGGAGTACTTTGATGAAATCGACTCAAAGAAATCACTTGACGAGAAAGCAAAACCCGTGCCACCGTCTAGAGAAGAAGATGCTCGAAGAATCAGTATAGTCACGACTAAACTAATCGAGGAAGACTTGGGAATTATTGACAGGGAAGATACGGTATCGGATACAACTCATGCTACCAAAACCACGAAATCCGAAGAGGAGGAGGATGAGGAGGAAATGGTGAAAGTAACGGCTGAGAAGAAAGCGGATATTGAGAAATATATCATAGAAGAGTATATAACTAAGAGAAGGAAAATTACAACAATCGTGATAGAAACGATAGTCATGGCCTATGCAGTACCGCAATTCGTGGTAATGGATATTATAGACAACATAATCGCAAAGGAGAAAGTACGGCGCGATTCGATATTGGACTTTGTTGAAGTAAAACCAAAGAAGTCGCCGGAAGAAATGGAAATGGAAGCCCTAGATCCGCATAAGAAAGCTGACATTGAGAAATACTTGGTAGACGAGTACGTTAGCAAGAATAAGAAGATCACATCGAAACTCCTCGACGAGATTTCTACTTTGAAAGCTGTCTCGCGATATGTCTTGATTATTATTATTGAGGAAATTATCGTGAGGAGAAAGATATCGAAAAATTCCGTACTCGACGAGGACATAGACGAAGCTCGTAAGAAAGAGGAGAAACTTTCGTTCGTAAGTGGTTTCGACTCGAAGGGATCGAGCAGAACAGCTGGCGCAATGCCGGATCATCCCGATCACGATCGAGAATATCTAGACGCGCGTGATCAATATGACAGGGATACGAGATCGGTGTCAAAGAGTCCCAGTTTGAGTCCCGAGCCAATTGCTTCCGATAAATCTACCCGAGACAGTCCACTGTTATCCGAACCGTTAACGGACGTGGAAATTCTGCAGGAAATGAGAACGGAGATTAAAAAGTATTTGGAGGAAGAATACATAATTAAAGGAAAGAAATTCACCGCAGCAATTTTGGAGGAGATTAGCGTAAAATATTCCCTTCCTCGGTACATCATTCTGGAAATAGCCGAGGAAGTTCTTTTCAAGAACGCTCTCGAGAAAGAACTTCTCGAACTCTCCGAGGATGTAAGAAAATCATCTTACGAGAGGAAAGTAGGATATTCGGAATCGGACGATCGGCAAACGGATAAGTCTGTTTCTGACTATCAAGTAGATTACGAAAGTCAGTTCCATAAAGCTTTCGTCGGTGGGATGACGGAAATGCGCACAACTCATATTACGACGCTATCGGGCAAATCGACGCCAGATTTAGCTACGCGTGACGGGACGCCTGATTCGATCTCCGAACCTACAGCCTCTACCGTTGAAAGGATGGAGGATAAATTAGGAAGCAAATTAATCACGACGACATCGGTTACGGCACCCACGATGAAATCAGCTGTATCTCCTACAGGCATGGAACTGAAGTCCACGCAAATCGTTACAGTACTGAAGGACAGCAAGATCGGTGAGTCCAAAATCTCAGAAACATCCAGCACGCCTGAGGATGAGGTCTACATTGTGAAAAAAATTGTTAAACGCGAAGTAGTCGAACAAGAGGAACCAGAGACAACCTCGCAAGTAATTAAACGGGAAACTGTTGAGCAGGATGAACCCGCTACAGTTGTTAAAGTTATAAAGCGCGAAGTTGTCGAGGAAGAAGAGCCCGAGACGATTACTAAGATTGTTAAACGTGAGGTACAGGATACAACCGCGGATATGGCTGGCGATAAGATCATCGTGGTGAAGAAAATCGTGAAACGAGAGGTGGTGGACGATGATGAACCCGAAGTCATTACCAAAACTGTGAAGCGAGAGGTCGTTGACCAGGGTGAACCGGAAGCGATCACGAAAATTATAAAACGCGAGATTATCGAGCAGGACGAGCCGGAGATTATCACGAAGGTTGTCAAACGAGAAATTATCGAGCAGGACGAGCCGGAGATTATCACGAAGGTTGTTAAACGAGAAATCATCGAGCAGGGTGAACCTGAAGTAATCACGAAGGTGATTAAACGCGAGATCATTGTTCCTGACGATGACGCGAGCGACGCGAAGAGTTCCGAAACGGTGAAGACAGCTGCGAGTCAGGAAGACGGTACAGGAATTCTCGAAACGATAACTACCAAGACTACGAAGACTATTATTACCGAGGAGTTACCCGACACTACGACAGGTTCGTTGGTCGGCGAAAAAGTTACCAGCGAAGATAAATCGGAATCCTCGATAAGCGCCGACGTGACGAGGATCGTTACCACGGTAACTACGATCACCGGACCGGATGGCAAAGTGACCACGAAGAAGGACGTGACGGAGAGCACTGACACCGTGGACAGCGAGGAGTTGTTAGAAAAACTCATCGATTCGACTAGCAAAGTAACCGAAACGAAAACGAGTGACTCCTCCATAACCGAGAAGATCATCAAAGAGACGATCACCACCGTTACATCGGGGACTTCGACACCGGACGTCAAGACGTTCTATGATTCTGGCAAGTCTACGCTGGATTCGAAACAAGATGACAAACACGAACCACCGGCCTCCCCTCTCGTACGAGACATTATTACCGACGACAGAAGCTGTTCTGGCAAATCCTCGCCAGACGTATCCTTACCGAAAGACATGGTTTTCAGTGGTTCCACCGGAAAGTCTACACCTGACATGCCAGTGTCGCCATTAACGAGAGACGGTGCTACCATTCAGCCTCAGACATCCGGAAGATCGACCCCCGACAGAAGGTTCGAGGGTAGGTCTTTGACAGGTACACCGGAAGGATTTAGATCGGGCGAAGTGATCAAGACTACCATCACTACGACTAAATCGCTCTCGGACGACGGTGAACTAATCACGACGACGAAAGAGGTGACCGAAGCGACAAACGAGAGAGGAGAGACCGTGGTCATAGCGGAGAAGACTGACGTTAAAGTGGACGAACGATTGCCTGGCAAAGAAGCAGCCGAATCTGCCATCAGTAGTATCATCGATAACATAAAGTCATCGGAATTACGTGCAAGGAGTTCGGGATCCGACGATGTCGTCGTTGAAAAGGAGCATGAAAGAACCGGCACTCGCACGTGGAAGAGCAGCGGGGAGAGGGAAACTTATTTCGACGAGGAATCGACGGATCCTCGTCAGTCCTCTACCTCCCAGGTCGGATACTCCCCGGGGGAAAAGCAAATCGAGTTTTCCGCAGCAGCGATGAGCAGTAGCTTCTACGGAGAGTTACCAGCCGTCCCGCCACAAATCAGTGCCATGAAGACGTTCCAACAGGAGACCGGTATCCATAAGAGCAGCGATCCTATTCCCATACAGGGTGATTATACGTTTAAGAGATTCACGGTGGAGAAAGAGTACGCCGGTGGTTACGACGACAAACCGGACACGAAGAAATACATCGACGAGGCTGATCTTGACTTCGAGAAGGCTCTGATGGAACAGAAGGAGATGAAAGAGGCTGCTGGTGCGTTCAGCACTGGTATGTCACCTAGATACACCAACGGAAGCCTTCGACAGCAACCCTCCGATGAATCCAAGGACGACGGCAAGGATGATCAAAAGGATAACTCGAAGAAGGATCCTCTGGACGGATGGGGAGCACCATTGGGCCTTCCATCGCCGAAACCACCGAGAAAGTTCAACTTGAAGAGTCCCATTCAACCATCGAGTTCGAACGAGGTTAGCTCCGATTCGGTTAATTTTGACGTCACCAGCGATTGGGGTGAACCGCTCAGATTACCTTCACCTGCCCCTGTTACGAATGAAGTCTCCAACAAGGGCGCCCCTGGAACGCCGAAGAAGGAAAAGAAGCAGACGAAAAAGGTTTTGTCGGAGAACATGAAGAACAAAAAGCGGTCCGAGAGCCCGGGAAAGAATGAGAAGAAGATGAAGGACGCGAAGAATAAAATTCAACCGGTTTACGTGGACCTGACATACGTCCCGCATCATGGAAACTCTTACTACACGTCTTTGGAATTTTTCAAAAAAGTTCGCGCGCGATATTACGTCTTTAGCGGTACCGAACCGAGCCGAGAAGTATACGACGCGTTGCTGGAGGCTAAGAAGACATGGGAAGATAAGGATCTTGGTGAGTTTAACTTAGTCTGGGGCGATGCGAAATGTTTTCTCGATTACAGGAGATTTGTTTAATTAATGAATTTTTTGTTCCCGTGTAAAGAGACGATTTAACCATCGAGGTCCGAATTATTAGAATATTTCGCCTTGACTACTTTGGGGCTTAATCCTTTTACTCGACAAAATTAACGATATTTGAAATCTTATAACTTTATAACGAAAAGTTTTAGTGCATTTAGTCTAGGCTTATTTTAAAGTTTGAAGGTTCCATTTTCAACAATCACGGCTCACTTTTTCCTACGAATTTTCAATTCATTTTGAGACAGAGTTTTCTCGCAATGACAATAGCAACGCTCTGTCGCAAGGGCAACAATATATCACCGTTGGCAGTTTTCACAAGCGTTGCAAACAAGGATACACAGTTGTTCGGCAATATAAGAGTTAAACTTAACGCAGCAATAACGATGTCCAAAGTTATAATTACGATTTCAATATTTATCGACAGCAACCTACCGAAGTTGTCGATAAAATAATCAAACCCCGGTATCGATACGTTCACGCTTTGATTCATAAATGTTCCTAATTTTTCAGAGGTGACCATGATTCCGACCTACGATACCGACACCTTGGGCTACTGGGTGGCGGATAACGAGGAAGCTCTCGCGGCGAATCACATCGACCTCTCACCTTCGGCATCCCGGTGCACCATCAACCTCCAGGACCACGAGACTAGCTGCAGTGCCTACAGACTCGAATTCTAGGGATTGGCAGCCTGCTCAGCCGTAATAGTCGAGTTCTGAGCGGTGTCCGGAGTACATCACCACTTCGCTTCTGGACGCATTTCCACGAAAGGTCGAACGCGGGTCGACCTACCGTCCCGTCTAGCGGCTCCTGAAACTCGGGGAATCCTAAGACGAAGGCATTTCGAATACGTGATCTTTTCGTGGTCCGAACTTCGTGGCCTATTCCAAGCGGGAGCGTAGAATTGCAATTTAAACGACGCGCAGGTTGGATCAAGAGGATTCGGGATCTTCTCTTCGGGTTTTAACCGAGACCATCGAGCTGTGCCACCGTTCTCCGTATTCCTTTTCTTTCCAACGAGGGGATGGTGGGTACGAGGAAGAAGACTTATCACACTTCTTCGCGCGGATATAATATACAGACTTATTTATATAAGACGAAGGGAGTAGCAACGACGTCTCCTTGCAGGGAAGCCTATTTTCTAGAGCTCATTCGAGGTCACGGGTAGCTGAAGCGAGCGAACGTGGCCTCGAGAAACAGTTGGCCAGTCGAGATTTATATTTATACACCGATAATCCGAATACAGAAGCGCAGCCTGCGATATTTTATCACTGCTCAATGAGAGAACAACAAAACGAAAGGAAAGTGTAGGAGCTGGAATACTTCTAAGACTGCGAGAGCCGTAGGAACGATTGGAAAAGGAAAGGAAAGGAAATGGAGAACAGCATAGCTCGCCGGGTGGCGTGACGCGCGAGCGCAGCCACGATCGACTGCGAATCGACTTATTCGTAAGTGCCGCGGCCTAGGACAATCTGTGCATTAGATACCTAACAAATTGACATAGGATATTCAAATTCCCAAGTGCGATCCAATCCCTCGATCGGTGACACGTACCTCCCACTGATACTAGCAGAGCAAGCAGATGATTATTCGTTCCCACCCTCTCCTCCTCTGCAAACTTAATTAAAGTAAATACTTTTAATATCTCGACACAGCTGCCGCTTCAAGAGCACCGCGTAGTATTCCGTGTATCAGTTTAAAGGAAAAAGAAATCAAAGAGTCTCAATAATCGGAACAGAAAGTACGCTCCTACGGGCGACATTTTGACCGAGAAACGGTGCGAGAAGATCGCGCAAAACTTTACGAAACGATTCCTCGATTGCTTTAATCGAGACGAGCGAGCGAGAGAGAGAGAGCGAGAGAGAGAGAGAGGCTTGATTCGAGCTTGAGTAACGACCCACATTCAATACCCTTCGTTGTTACGATTAAAAGATCACTTTCTCGTCGTAAATGTCTATTCGTGCATAGATCAATGACTATTTACATCGGGAAGTACTAGATAGGAATTATCTGTGTCGTGTTTCTATATCGTAGAGAATAGAGATACGCAGTTATATGCTTGGGAGGATCGTTCGGCGATCGTCGACGGTCGGAAATATTGTTTAGAGACTACCCTGACGATTCGCCGATGATTATGTCGGCGTACAAGTTCCATTCCGAGAGCCACCGATGCCCGTTTAGGGACGATAGACGTGTAACCAAGAAAGTCGAGTTTACGAGTCGAGTTTTGCGAGGTGCCGATCCGCGTGGATCGCTCCCCCCCTCGTAGCGGAGATGCATTGCGAATAACGAAAACTCGCGAAACGTCCATCCAAACTGATTAGAGTCCACGTTCGATAAATTTTATCGAAACGACGATCCCTGCTCCTCGTGGATCGCGTTCAATCCGGGATCCCGTCGATCATCGATCGTTGTTCGACTTGATAAATCCGTTTTTAGGGATCTTTTAGAAGCATGATATATTCCATTTACAGCAAGTGAGATACCACTTCCATGACGGGAATGAGTGAGTTTAAAACGCGCGCCATTTGGCATTACGGTGAAAAAAAAAAATATATATATATATAAATAAGTCACAGCGGCGTCGTATAAGCGACGAACGGATTCATCGATCCGTTCGTCGCGCGAAAGCAGGGTCCGCGCACGATCATTTCACTGGAGCAGAGATCTCTGTTTTCTGAGACCTCGGGGAAACTGGATTGCTTCAGGGTGGACTGCTCGTTGCCCCTCGAATAAAATATCTGCTCCTAGGAAAGTCTAAAATACTTGGTCCATCGCTGATAACGAGCGAGAAACTATCTTCTAAAATAATTGAAAAGGCAAAAAAAAAGAAAGAAAAAACAGAGTAGTATCGTTCGAACCCTCCGAGAAGACGTTTAAAAGCCGATTCAAACTTTTTGTACTTACACCTCCGTCAGACGGATACATTTTTGTTGTAAACGACGAGGCGCGATGAAGTAACCGAGAGAGACGATAACGTTGGGACGATGTTAACGGCGCAAACGATGATATTAATGACGATGATGATGATTACGACGACGATTTATCGGCGGTCGAAAACGTTTCGCACGGAGGACTCCCGCGAGCGTGAGAACGAGAGCGGACACGCGTCGAAAGTTTCGCGATTGTTTGAACTATTTGAGACGTTGTTCGAGGCAAGAATGATAATTTATACTTATTAAGGATAAGTTTTTTTTTTTTTAATTGCGTCGGTATACGTCGCGGTACCGTGCGTTTAGCGTTATTTTGTGATGCGAGAAGAAATGCGAATCATTGCGCTGAGAAAGAGCAAAATCATTTCCCACGCGACGGAACGAACGCGACAGAAACGTTTACCGATCAACGCTTTGGGGCCCGAGGTGTCGGACGAACGACGGCGAATGTTTCCTGCGAGGCCGCGTCACCCACGTATCGGGAGAACGGTAAAACGTTCGCCTCACGCTCAGACCTTAGAAGTTTTGATTCCTGGCAGCCAGGAGTAACTTTATATTATACTTCGACGTTCCTTGAGATTAATATCATACTTAAATTCGCCTAGTTCGACTACGAAGTTGATAGCAATCGCAACTGCAAGTCGACCACGGAGAAATACAGGGTGTACCGAATTGAAATCCAGGGAAATTGCTTCGATTCGAAGTAATCCCGATAAACGCGAAGAGAGAGAGAGAGAGAAGGAGAGAGGGAGAGAAGCTTTAATAAATACGACATCCAACTGTGTCTTAAGCAGGAAAATTCTTCGTCGACCCTGTGAGATCGAGATCACCATCGACTGCAGGATCTTTCGAGGAGATCGATGATCCGAGATTCGAGGAAGCTTCGTTGAACGCAAAGAGGATCTCACGAGCAAGGATATCGAGGGATCCAATATGGATCCTTCCATGGTCAACCTTGCGAGATCGAGATCACGAATGACGGAAGGATCTATCGATGGGATCGATGATCCGAATTTGCGAGGAAGCTTCGTTTAACCCAAATACGATCTCAAAGATGAGGGTGTCGAAGATTCCGAAGTAGATTCTTACGCGCCTATTGTAAGAATCGGCCCGATCGTCGCGTCGCTGCGAGGCGACGGTGATCGAGGTGTCGAAATAGCCAGACTTTAATCAGCTAAACAAATAAAAAAAGAAGATCGTCATTTTCTCGCGGTTGCGATTGACTCGCGGTGACTCCGGGTCCACCAGATTCTCTAGCTAGCACGTAAGTTTTTTACCGCCCATTCGTTATAGTTTCTTCCGTATCGGGAATCCTTTTCTTTTCTATCGTTTCGATTTTCTTCTCTATCGTTCATCCACGCGCATAAGTCGTTCGCTTATTTATTTATTTCTCGCCCTACGTGACGTCGCCCGCCCATTACATCCATTACGAAATGTACGTTCGAGGAGGACGAATCGTTAGACGCATGCCTTGCGGTTTTTGCTGCGATAGTTTTATTATTCCGCTTGATCGATGGAACGGGAAGGAAGAGAATTTATTGCGTTACAAGAGAAAACTAACGTCAGGGTTGAGATACATCGAAGAGAACGATCGATATTGTTATAGATACGATTATTGCGGTTATAACGTTTATTATTATTATTACGATTACTATTATTATTACTATTATAATTAATGTTACGATTATCTTTGCTAGTACGGGTCATCATCATCATCATCGTCGTTATCGTCGTTCTCGAAAGGGAACGAGATCTCTTTTGTTCGCGAAGGAACAATTATATAATAACGAAAAAGAAAAAAGCAGAAAGGGTGATGACGATGAAGCATGTACCTATGTATTTATGTATTATTTATTGACGAGTAATAATGACCAGCTATCTAGGTAGGATGTTAAAATTATGAAATTGAATTTAACGGAAACAAAGTAAATAAATGAATAAAAAAAAATAATATATGAAGCTATTGTCGATTGGTAAAGCCGAGCGATTTAATATACACGCCGAGCGAGTTTATGATGCGGAGAATTAATTTACTAATTCAGAGAAAAGTGTATAACAAATTAGGAACGAGCTTTCACTGAGTGGTTTAAAGCGAATAAAAATAATATATGAACAAATGCGAAGGAAGTAGGCAGAGAGATGGAGAGAGAGAGAGAGAGATAACGAAAGAGCGAGCGAGCGAGAGAGATGGAGAGAGAATTAAGAAATGATAAGTAATGAAGAACTATGAAACGTAAGCCTCAACACCTGTACGAACCCCCAAATCGCGGTGCTCGACGGGTGTGAGAACGGTGATACTTACTTCTTAAAAATCAATTAACAGCAGCGATTGATCGAAAATTGAATAACGGCTGAACCTGGATTATCCGTAGAACCGCTATAATTTGGTCCAGTAAATCGAGAATTGTATACTCTGCGATTATCCGACCATATTATTCACAGTATATACGCAAAGTTATTTCTATTGCCGAGCAAAAGAATTTCTAACTAATTATGAGTGTTCGGATAATCGAGGTTCGTCTCTTGTTTTGATTCAGTGATCGGGGTTCGATCGTATCATCAGCGTATTCGATACTCGAAATGCGAATTGACTCTGATATTCGTGCTCTCTGTTTTTTTTTTTTTTTAATTTTTGAAAGCCTCGTCGGGCAGGTCACGAGCAGCGAGGTCGGACTCGTGAACGCTAAAAGAAACAAGAAGAGAAACTCGAAACTCATCGAAGAGAGTGGATTTTCTTTGCGCGAGAGGCTCTAGTCAAGAAAATCTCGTTTTCCGAACGATTAAAAGTCATCTAGTCATTTATTATTCCTATCGTTACGAGAGCACTGCAACAACGTGACGCGACGCCGTCTTTTTGTTCACGATAATAAGTCGCGCGGTTCTCACCCCTCGAGGCGCATCGGCGCGTCGCGTTTTTTTCGAATAACGAATTAAAAAAAACTTACTGTGGAGTGTTCATGGTGCTATGATTATTATTATTATAGAAATAACAATGTTATGCTATATGATAAAAATGATAATATAATAAATATACACTATACCTTACGTGAGCCCCGTGCTTTCCCATTAATTTCCTATTTTCCTCGTAGTTAGTCGTGAGATGATATCGAAAAGGGAGAGTCGTTGGTGTTTCATAACAGGGTACGAGTTTTATTAACAAATTGCGTTACAATATTTATAATAAAGTATGAAATACAGAACACGCGTAAACGCGGAATACTTAAAGGCCCTCCATCAAGGATTTTGCTCTTCGCAATTCTGGAAAACATCAAAAGATCAGCTGTAAGTTCTTATTTTATTTTGAGCTAGATTCGTTGTTCTATAAATCAATTCTTACCCGTCAACAGAATTTGTACGTCATCCTTTGAGATATTAATTGTGGAATCTTCGTCGCTGCCGTCCAACTTCTTCAATTTGAGGGAAATTGTGGAATACGGCGACCCACTGTCGCAGGATACAACTTCGATGGACGTCAATCGACTTACTGTCACAATTGAAATAATTGAAATAAGAGCGCTAATCCACAGCCATTAAAATACTCTCTATCGCGTTAAAATAGTAGTCTGTAGTAGTTAATAGCTCAACGATTGACGATGCTAGGATTTTTGGACGAGAGGAATACCGCGTTTGGATTTCAAGATCGTAATATTGAATGTAGTTACATTTTTTTAAGAATCACTTTAATCGCATTTTCATTTGCTAAGCAAGATGGTGCGATGAAATCGATCGATCCACGATTCGTATTACCTCTCAAAGATTGCGAAGAAAGCGCAGCTGTGATCTGAGGGCAATGATCGGTATGCAATCTCGCAACGGCAGCACTGTGTTCTCGAGGAAGTCCAAGTTGCTGCAATTCGCTGCTCAAATCGGCGGCAGAAACTCCATATCGCGCGGAAGACGTGAATATCAATTCGAGGGCTGCTACCATGGCCTTCGCATCGCTCAATTCTGCGAAAAAATAATATACTGTAGCGTATTTCCTGTGGTACAAAGAAAAGATTGTTATTTGTCTTTCACTTACCAAGTTTTGCATCTTGTGTGATCTTTTTTATTTTCTCTTCCTGAAACAAATGGCCGTCACGAATAATACGTATTAGTTTTTGTGTTATTTAATCGGGCAAGTTCGGCAGGGTTTCTGATATTTATTATTCACGAAGTATTTTCTAAATACTTACGTCGAGTTCTCCTTCCGTGAGATACTTCGCTACTGCTTGGCCTAATATTTTTATTTTAATCGATGTCTGGAAAATAGAATGAGAGAAATTATTATTCTCATTCAATTGTATTTGCACTCTTGATCACGATAATAAAATTTTTCTTTCATCTTTCAAATACGGGAAATAAGTCTGTATTTTGATCGAACCTATTAACCTACGCTTACCATGCGCGACAACGTGTTGATTTCTGCGAGCAGCCAATCAGGACAGTCTCCATCTCCCAGGAACCTGAATTTCTACAGGACAGATAAAGAAGAAAATTAACAACGCTTGCAATGATGATTTAAGGATTTGATTTACAAAATTATTTGAAATTTCATCTACGTAGGAATTTTATTTTTATTTTTTGCTTATAGTTAAAAACGAAAGCTTACCATTTTTGTGTGATTTTCTTAAATTCCACTTCCTGTCTTTTATCTGAAACAATCAAAATAAGTTATAACATAAACGACTGTCACCTCTGCTCGATACCTGATTATTGATAACTCAACATTTCACGATACTTATTTCTTCCACATTTCCGTTCTTAAGTATGAAATATCGATAACTAACAATTTTGAAATGGCATTTTGGGTTCGTCATACAATTTCAATGAATGCGAGAGACACTTCGGCAAACGCGAAATATTGTTTTCTTACGAGCACTTTAGTTCGCCTTTTTAATTATATTTCTATACACGGAAAGCCGTCTATTTACCGGACATCCAGTATAATAACGAAGTTTGGAAATAACGGGCGTCCCATTCTCGTAAATATCGAACGCTGTCGTTTCATGCTGACGGTTGTTTATTCGCTGAGTGTTATTGCTTTACTATAGTTTATGCCCACGCAGCACTACGCGAAGTGCTTTTTCACATTTTTACCGGATTCCGGCGTATTTATTTATTTTTATTAATTTAATTGTACGTTGAATAATAATTTTTGAGTACTCTAGCAATATACGTTCTAAGTTACCAAGTCGGATTGCGTTTTCTCTGGTCGTACAGATGTTAATAGACCGTTCATAATTTCGCCTTGGTAGAGTGGTAAACGTCGCGTACAAAATTGCTTGACTCTTGCAAATTTTATTATATCTTCGGTTAGATGTAATAAATTAAATGGCGCATACGGACTTCCGTCACGATCGTACATCTTAATAACGCTTTCCTGTTATTCAAGTTTCATCGAACTATGATTCGCGGGATGCATTTTACGGTAAAATAAATTCTGCGCTCTCGTTTATATCCGTCCGTTATCTTAAACCAAAGAAACATACCCTGCCGCTATCCCTTCTGATAAAAATTGATTTTTCCGCAATCGTATAAACACGACAGTAACGTTTAGTAGGTTTTTCTTCCGAAATATAAAAATTGTTAATCAAACAACTTTATCTCAAAATATCCAAATACGTTATCAAGATTTAATTTATGTGGGAACGAGATAATTTACTTCACGTTAATTAACGAGGCACACGGTCGATAGATATGGTAAGTCAATTGATTCCGCTATAATTTATGACACGAACGACAGATTAAATAACATTTGTTTCTTATTTATTTTGGTTTATGTTACATTCTGTAGTGTATATCTCCCGTTTATACACATGAAAATGAAAATATATGGTTGGTTATTAAAACTTCTGTTGTGCATTAGTCCTTACAATAAATTGACAATCCCTTCCGAAAAACTAACATTTATCTCGTAACCGGTCATTCGACCGATACCGGTTACTGTCAAATTCAATAGTTTAAAAGTCACGGTATAAAATTCGCTACGTTGGAAAGTAATCTTCACGAATTCTTTCTTCCGTCGCGTAGCTACTCACCGCGCATTTCCCCATGATGAAATTTTTCCCAACAACCTGTGAGAGAACAACCGGACAGCCGTCAGAATGTTTGCACTGGCTGGCCAGGTAGATTGACATGGGCTATACGACTGGTAGGACGAATTCCCCATGCAATCCGCCTAATCTTTCGACCGCAACGAGGTCACCCACGGGGGGTCAGTACGGAAGGCCATAAATACCGAAGAACCGATCTCACCAATGCCATTCTTTACGGTAAAGTCGAGGAGGGACGAAGTCGTCCACGGCACAACAGGTGTGGCGATCGCAACAGGTATGATTTCGTTTCTTACTCGTGACATTCTTTTGGGGGAAGTGAATTAATTTTACTCTTTAATGCTATTAACGCTGGACATTGGGATTTTAGAAATTCTTATCGGCATTGCGCGAATGTAAAGTTGATTAAATGCAGTGATATTTGTTGCAGATATGAGGAGATTAATACTCGCCACGGTTTTATTGTCCACGGTAATGTCCGACGATAATCCGGTGAGCATAGATTTTTATATAAATGATACGTTTCGTATGTAAATAAGTCTGTTGCGAAAAGTGGGTGAGTGTTTCGGGTAACTATTGTTTCTCGGTTACATTAAAAAATGCATCGATTATAAAATGCAGAGTGACGTAAGGTTGCATTCGATTGTAGGAAATGTTAAATGTTTATATAAAAAACAAAAAGGTCTGTTAAATTAATATGCAAACGTTTACGTTACGGACTCGTTCCAATTATTTCGTGCGTTAACGAATTTAGTATTGTACGAAGATTTATCAAATTCAATCATTTACATTTTAATGAGAAAAACCTGTACAGTTGCACCTTTAACGTTAGCCGAGTAAACTTCCAGTTCTTGATAGAAATGAAAAATTATTTCATCCACAAAGAACACTTTTTTCACCAGAGACGCATTCTCCTAGTTGCAATGGAACGAAAAATAATTTCTTGAATATTTAAAGTCGATAATGAAAACATATTTTCTGTCGTTTTCAGATGGACGATCGTCAGGAAGATCCATCGCAAATCCTTGAGAATCAATTTTGGGCAAAGAGGAGCAAACATATTCCACGGGACACGATTCGTTTGGATTTCGACGAAATTTCCGGAACACGAACTCTCGTTAAACCCTTGAAGCTGCCACCCCTTACTCTCATCAGGTAATTATACGAATATCATTTTCAAAGCCCATTTTTCGTTTATTCGAATTTTCTGGAACGGCGATTCAAGTGACTTTAGATTTAAAAAATTGCAACACTCAGAATTTTTTAGACCGTTTAACGTATCCACGTGCATTTGCAAGTTGAAGGTTCAAAGAAATATACAAAAATTAACAGATTCCAGCCGGAATTGTGCTTCCGGCGCGGAAAAAACTGTAACCTCTGCAATTTTTTAGTTACTTTTGTATTACCTACCAAGATAGCAGGTTATAGCAATATTAACATTAACGTACCATGGCTAATTAGAAATGTATCGCCATAAGATTAGAACAACATACGATTTTTTTACCCAGCGTAACTATCTATTAATTTTTACTCGAACAGACATTTCCATAATAATGGGAGGTACCCGCAATACGATCCATCAGACGCGGCGAATTCCCGACATCGAGAATGTCAAATCGTGAATCCTTCGATTCTTGTATCACTCGATATTCGAGATCTACTCAAAAAAAGCGATCAATTCCCACCGGGATGCAGTTCGGACAAGTGTCAGCGACGGGGCCAAAAGTGGGAGCTCCAGAAACCATTTTACGTCGATGAACCCAGTTGGGTGGAGATCGAAAATGACTACACGGACGGTATTTCCCATTATCTGGATCCTAACGATCCCTTCGTACTTTCCCGAGGCAAAAAGATTTACGGATTCAAGGGCAACGCGATGGCGACGGACGAGACATCAGCGGTGGATTACGACGAGTTTCAGAATAATCGAGAAAAGACCAGGAAATCGATGAATCGGTTGTCCCGAGACAGAAGATCAATGAAATGGCACAACCTCGGTAGGAAACGAAACGAAGGTGAAGATAAGGATTTGAAGCAGAACGACGAAAGAGCGACGCCGGAGTTGAGAAAGGGATACTCTTATACGCATGACTTGGGCACATACGAAGATCCGTTTGTTTTTACTCGAGGAAAAAAGATGCACCCGGAGGATGACGTACAGCAGAATGACAACTCTGAATCTTATTTCAACGATCGAGAGAGAAACGGGTTTTTCGTGACGAAAAATGTCGAGCGAGGTAAGCGATCTTTATCGAAATTGGAACTCGAAGAGATCAACGTCGACGGAAATAATTTCGATCGAACGGAAGAGGACTCTCTGCCACGAGATAAAATACTTCAAACTAGCCTCGACGGTCGATTTGCTAATTCGAGCAACTCGACCGATGAATTCACGGTGAAATACTTGGAGAACAAAGCAGAGATAAACAAATTGCACGGGAAATTAAAGAATGCGGATAGACAGGAAAATACAAAGACTGGGAAACCTTTGTTATTCAATTCCCGAGTCAGGCGGAACAGTTACAACGAGCCAAGCAACACAGATGGGTCGGCGATCGATGCGGATATGGCGATCGACGAGAAAATCGTGGAAGAATATGACAAGACCCGCGAAAACGTTGGCAAAGCGATCGCCGGTTCGAAATATTTGGAACGAAGATCCGGGAATTCCGGGATTTTGGATTTGCTCGAGCAACCTTTTTTTATATCTAGAGGGAAGAAAAGTAGGAATTCGCAAACCGTCGTATTCCCCGTCAACGACGAATGGGTGGAACCCGAGAATGATAATCTGATCGAAAATCTGATGAACAAACAAATTTTGAGCAGATTTATGGAGAATCTGAAATGTATTTCGGAGGAATGTTCGAGTGGTTTTAATGAAATCGTTAAAAGAAAAACTCCGAGAGATCGTCGGGGAGGTCTGGACGAATTATTCGCGAAGTACGATCCTTTCTACGTAGCCAGGGGTAAACGGATGACTTTGGATAATTCCTTTCCGAAAATCAGCAGCATATTAGGTACAGACATGGATTCGATCCAATCTTCGAAGGGAAAGCTCGATTCTGAATTTAATATTGAAATTATATAGATTAGCTCGAGACAATCTTGAGAACAATCGAAGCATTAGGTGGAATGAGGAACTTCGATTGTTAATTAACGAAAAGGCGATTATTAGTTACAAAATATATGTTAAATTCGAAAGTAGTTTAAATAGCAAACGCTTGGGACGAAGTACAAAGCAAGCTAGTCAAATTACAATGCTCTCGTAGAAATAAGCTGCTCTACGCTCAGAATGTATAGAGATTAGATATTTAATTGTGGATCGTAACATTAATAGATATTAACGTTAGTAGATAGTCCCACTCGATTATAAAAACAAATAGTGCTCAGGCGTTTACCTTAAACTATGAAATTGTCACGCTGATTTATTAATTTTATTTTAAAGATCCTTGTAATTCCACAATTGTTTCGATCAATGGTAGAGGTGGTTTGCATTACAATATATCTATGTATATTTGATAGCAACGAATTACGGTTCTCTTCGATGAATGCAGAGAAATATTACGTCTTGCTTAGCAGCTAAATTATAACGGGAGTAAACTGAAAGTCAGCGAAGAATGTTAAACGTCCCGAAGAAGTATCCTGAAGAATTATTGAGTGGAATTAATTACGCGTTCCTGCTCAACCTACCGTGATCTCAAACGACTGCTTGACTTCAGGGATAAAGGTCACCACCTCTATTTTTGGGAATTATTTTCCGTGTTGTCATTCTTCGCCCGGTTAACGTCGATATTTGCATTTATATTCGCTAAACGTAGATTATATGACAAGCAGGATGCAAAAAATTGTCGTTAAAGATACTTTGATTTTAATGTATAAATAATTATCTTACAGGCTGTTTGTGTCTATCATTAAATAGCGATGATGGTTAATACTGGTAGCTGCGTCAGCGTCATTGATAATACAAATACGAACATGAATGCGTGTAGTTTTAATTCCTCGATGTGAATTATAAATATGTCGTTACCTATAATTTTTGTTCGATATGTTTGAATTTTTCCAACGAAGGTAAATAAAGTTTAATAA
Organism: Pemphredon lugubris; assembly: GCA_933228935.1. Classification (NCBI taxonomy): domain Eukaryota; kingdom Metazoa; phylum Arthropoda; class Insecta; order Hymenoptera; family Crabronidae; genus Pemphredon; species Pemphredon lugubris. The sequence continues at coordinate 50,769,318 of OW121817.1, read as the reverse complement.
AGAACGTCGTGGGTGTTTGTACGAAGATGCGTTCCGACGCAAAACCTCTGCACATTGAAAATTTGAATAGCTCTCGGCGTGCTTCAAAAGTCTTAATAATAATCTCCATGTAAGTTCTTAGCTTATGTCTTGATACTACTTTGTAAAGCGAAGCTTGGTATCCGTTCAGATTTCGCTCAGACGCTCATAATTCATAATGAAACGTGTATTACGTTTCCGGCGATGCATTTCATCAATTGTTAATTAATTCACTACTACGAACTTGTTATAAAAATGCTCAAAAGTTTGTACCAATAGTCTGACTACATACGAAATCAATCCACTTACCGATCACCTCTCATTATCCGAATTCTCCTTATCGCTAACAACGAGAGAAGAAATGCAACCGATAATTTTCAATCAAGCGCACCTCGGTACCGCGATGGAGAAACGAAAAAACCCACTGATCCCATTAATTTCGCGAGGAAACGACCGAATCGCATTACCGGCACGGCGGAAAATAAACTGCATCCTACCTGAGAATAAACTGCAGGAAAACAAAAATGGCAGAAACGACGTGAGAGGAGAGAATCGGACCTTGAGAGGAGGGAGGAAGATAGAGAGCCAGAGAAGTACGGAGCCTGGAGACCAACTAAACGGGAGAGCAATAAAGATGTGGAGGGAAGGGGTGCAGGGGGTGAATGTGCGAACGGCAAGGTAGGGGGGGGGGGGGATGAAAGAGGCAGTTAAAAGCCGGGCTTGATTTTTTGAACCAACCAGAGAGCGCGCTGAGAGACCACGTGGAACGTATAAGAAGAGCGACGCGCATCGAGTGTGACCACTGCACCCCTTGTTTTCTTGGAGCTCGCAGGTGTCGCGAATAAGTAACACGGCAAGGAGATAGGGGTGGAAGAGTCACTTTACTCGGGTATACAACGGGTTAGGTCGAAGTGAATACCGCGGGTGCATCGGTTGTCGAGAAGGCAACGAACGGACCAGAGTGGAAATTATTTTCGAGGTTAGTGGAAATTTTAATAAGAGATACTCGCGTGAGTTCGTAATGCCATAAGAAGGAAAAGAAAATGTGTGTAAGGGATTACCGGATAACCCGAAGCTCGTACAACGGATTCCGATTTCTATAAAAGTTTTTTGACAAAATTGCCTACGCGCTATTCCGGAGTTTGCCGACATTTTATATGAATTTTTCAGTGTATTGATATGTATAGAAATAAGCGAGGATTAAATATCTCGTTCGATGTAATCTTAATTAACAACAACTGAAAGCATGAAAAATAGATAAGCGATGTGTTATTAAAAGTAAAATGTACCGCGTAGGATAATACGTAAATTGCTCGGCATAAAGTATTTATATAAATTACACGGTTTTATACGGTTCCTGTTACGTTTATATCGATTGTCATAAAAAAAAAGTATTCAGATTGATTGATATCGTTTTTATGGAAATTAAATCAAGTTCTGAGTTAACAGTTTTTTAAATTGCAAATTAATATCCGCTTATGAAGATAATTTAGAATGTAATCGGACAGTCACGATACGCTTTCAATGTATGCGAAACAAAATAAAACATTATACATTTGATTTCTCACTTTAAGAAAGTCTATGCTAAATTTTACTGTGCGCGTTACAAGATACCAAGGATCGTCGGAAAGATCGGTAAGAGCGTCTTACGGAAAGGGGAAAAAAATGTCTTGCAAAGGAAAAAATTGTATAACGCCGTTCGAGATAACGGACGAAGATAGTTTGTGAAAACAAATATTTACTGCAGTGACAGGTTTGAAAGCGTTCGCTAACGAAATTTTAACGCACCGTCCTGACGGAAGTGCACTATGCACTTTTCTCCTCTTTTCCCTTCTCGTGCAATGTATCGAGGAATTATTATACGTTGCGAAAAGCACTGACCGGAAGAAAGAAAAGAATTGGACAATATCTTAGTCCCACGGTACAGAGATTGAATCTCTTAAATAGTTTTGTAAATTTGGAATGCTAAATTGATATCAACGCGAGATATCGATGCAAATATGGAATAAGGGGAACGGCAGATGGAAAGGAAACGATAAAACACCGAATACAAATAATAACTCTGAGAGCGGTGAAACTTTGAGGATTTTCGGGACTTGATTAAAACTTTAAATCCTCAAAAAATCCTCGATTCTCGTGAGACCGTTGAAATTTGTAAGGTTACGGAACATTTAAAAGAACGGGAAACCTTAGAATAATACGTTTAACGAAGAGAAATTGATGTAAACACGAGTCAGATTGTTAGTAACTCTTACTAATGTAGAATTCCTGACTTTTTTTATAATCGAAGGAACTTTTCCAACCGCTGTATTCCTTTTTTTTAAAAAGCGATTTTCAATAAGGCTTTGATACGAAACAATGATGCTAAATCATACAATTATGTTTCATAAAAAAAAGTGAAGCTCGTATCGTAGGTGACCCGAAGAGACAAAGATGGTCGATAATATTCAATAATCAATGCAAAATCGCGACGAGTTAAGTCGATAATTTAAACCAAGTGTTCCATTTGATTGTAGGAAATTGTACGTGTTTCCATGTCAATAGATGAAGAACGACGCGCGATTAAATGAGATTTCGCATATTCCTAAATTTTACGTTCGAATACATGTTACTGAATTACGGAAGGCTGCATTGATAAATCAAAGTTTTGTCAATTACAAAATTCGTTGAATAATATGTAAACGACGATAAAACAAAACCCAAAATAAGTTAGCGCAATAAAACTGCTTTTTTTTATAGGTTCTAAAAGATATTCATTATCCGGATTGAAATGAGTACAATTACTATAACATTAAAGGCACTCATTATTAGATGCAAGAAAACGTGGAAGTTAAAGACGCGGATTTCGAAATCCAAACGGAATACTAAATAGCGTTGAATTCTTTCTGCGAAAAGCAATCTGATAAGTGTACGCTCTTATTAAAGTCGCATTAGGCGTTCATACTCCTAGGAAAGTAATGACTACGACACGTTCTTTTATTCCCATTGTTCCGTACAAATGGAATCTTGAATCCAAATTAAACGATAAGCAGGATTTGGAAATGTCTCGTTCGCATAATACGAAACAGGGCTGAGTAATTAATTACAATTTTTATATAGCCTTTAGTATTATCGACAAATCGTGACAAGGACATGTAAGTAAATCAAGACTAAAACGAAGACGCGAGTAAATCTTTTCTCATAAAACTCCACTGCTAGTGCCATCGTCGAAGTCTCTCGCGAGATTCTTCAAAGACACGAATTCTGTGTTTGCTAAGAAATACGCGCAATTGCTATTTTATAATAGTTATTACTCTCTGGCGTTATTCGTTGTGTTGATATTGATTGTACCGATCCCAAAGATCTTAAATCAAAAGTCGAGGTTGACGTTACTCGTACGTGTATAATTGTTGGTACTCTTCAGTATTATAACAACTAACAGGTTGCAATGTATAAAATATGATATATTCGTCACGCGAATGACATCTTTTCTTTCAGGCATGTTGGCGTTTCTTCCAATCCTTTCGCTCCTGATTCGTGCGATTGCTGGGAATTTGGAATTTGAGGTCAACGATTTAGCCGAAAACCTTGGATATGTAAACAACGACGCCCTCGATAATAAAATTAAACAACCTCTTGTCGTCCTGCCGAAAGACCAGCGAAAGGAAATGCTTATCGCAGAGGACGAGAAGCAAAATAATTTAAGTCACGCTACATCCGGTAAGATTGTATTTCAAATTTGTATTGTATTTAAAAGTTTCAGGTATAGTTCGTTTGGCTTCACCGCGAAGAATTTACGAACATACGTTTGCTAGATAAATTGTTAATTTTTTTAGTCTCACATTGGTGAATTAAAGAAATCTCGGTGACTTTAATTCAATGCGTTCCTTAAGAGCATCTTTTTAAATACTCGACAAAACTGAAGTTTATCCCAGACAAAAGTTTTATTTTAACGATCAGTTTAGAATAAAAGTAGGAGGAAGTGAGATAAGAGTCTCCCAGTTGTACAACTCAATTTCTTTTTAATGTCGCGTTTACTATGCAAAGTATTACCTGGATGAAATACTATTCCTCTGTGATTTGAATTTGTTATCTTGCGTTTGTTACGCGTGAATTTTGTTGTATATTTTTTTATGTGATCCAGATGAAACGAGGCTGAATGGAAACGAAGATTTAAGATCAAACTTGAAAATGGTATCGAAGAGAAGCGAGGCGGCATCTCTACGTTCGTGGCTTTATTTACCTGCGAGAGATAAGGTAAGCTCATTGGAAATAATTCAGTCACAACTGTAATCACGAAGCTGAGGGCAACCAATGCATTGCACTAAGGATTAGGGGTTAATTATGATCCTAAGGCACGTATCATAATGGTTATGCATAATCATTAGGATCATAATTAATCCTTGATCCCTGTTACAAAGCGTTGGTTCGTTACGATTAAAGCTACCGTAATCAACAAACGGGTTTCTTTTCCACGCCAACGATCAGTTTTCCTCGTTTATTTTTATACTCAACATCCTCAATCCCGGGATTTCAGGTTCTCGCGGAGGAGGAGAAGACACCGAGGTTTGACAGCTGGGGCGACAGGGGATTTCTTGTTCATAGATCGAACCCCAGTATTCGCCATCCAGTTCGTGTACCGTTTAGCAGTTCGAGCAGTAACCGAGTAAAGGACTCCCTTGATTCGAATATCGATCCTCGAGCGAAATGGAGTAAGCCTACCAACGATCGAGATATCCAAGAAGACTTTATCGATGGATACAGTGCCAAAAGGGTTCCGCAAGGTGGAAAAGTCGGATGGAAAGTTCCGTTCAACAGCTGGGGCGGGAAAAGATCGGAAGAAGTGGCGGATGGCGGAGAGAAAGGGTTGATGCTAATAATGGAGAACGGCGACGAGCCAGACGAGGATCGCCTTGGTAATGGTGCGAATGGTAAATCGAACGTTAATATATTTTAGTCTGTGCGTTCAGAATGGCATGGAACAAAAATGTTCAATTATTTTCGATACTCTTCAAGGCGAATTATACGGCGGAGGGATTACCGATAATGATATTAATGACAAGTGGTTGCTTAAAACGAAGAGTAAAGTGCGTAGGGGATTCGACAGCTGGGGCGGGAAACGCGGTGGATTTGACTATCATACCATATCACGAATGAACAACGGCATAAACGACAATTATGCGATCGACGAAGAAATCGATGGTTACAAGTGGTTAGTGCTTTAGACTATTTTATGTTTCATCGACATTACACAAATTTCTATGAATTGTATATCAGTAGACAATTTCGTGTAATATTTGAAATAATAATAATGTGCCGAAATTGAATGAATTGTATCTGCTATTTCAGGTTAATGCCGACGCTTAATAAGAAAGCCGAGCAAATTAGGATAACTGGTTTTGACCCCTGGAGAGGGAAAAGAAATTCGAATACTTATGCGTTACGTTTCGCGGACAATTATTCGGACGAACGCGCGGAATCCGCGAAGGGAGCGAAAACTTTTTTCCCGAGGGTGGATAAAAGTAATCCAGGCCACTATTCCAACGACTTCTTTTGAATCGATATTGAATTAAAACCGCCCCTGCATTGGGTACGTGTACGGAACGAATAAATATTGACCAGGAACCAATCGGTATTAAGACAATTGTCATTGCTGCTTCACTCCTTATTTCTGTAACTACTGACCCCCGTACCCGCGTTTAATTATTACGGATTACTTCTAGTCCTCAATCCATGATATTTTGTAAGATTATTATAATAAAATATTTATGGCGAGCTTAACGTTCTCCGAAGGATATTGTATTCAACGAGCTCTTTGGTTGCTTGAATTAGTAAACAAGATGATATAATGGCTTAAGGAACATCTGACATCGAATATTTGTAGTAACGTTTTTGTCACGGAGAGGTTTTGGTAGAATATTATTCGAGGTTATTAGAAGGATTACCGAAGAATGTTTGTAACATTATGATGTACATTGGAAGCGGATATTCATTGATGGTGACGAACATTAAATACAATAATGATCGTAAGCCAAATTATTTCTGCCAAATAAACTATTTTCAGTGTAATTGCATTTTTTCATTACTGGTTATCGATGTCTCGATTTGCATGGATTTTACTTTTCTCCAGATTATACAGACGTTCGTGGAACTTGGTTGTGAAATATCGTCCGCGGATTCATCTACCGACGATCACTGTCTGTTGTTTTTTAATTACTTCATAGAACTGTCATATCGGAATAGTTAGCGTACAACGAAATTGGAAATTACTTACCACTGTTGATCTCTGTTTATAGAGGTTTGACAGATTGACAAAAATTGTAGGTTAGGATCAGTTAGAATTCACGCCTCGCACGATTCACTATGAAATTGGCCACGATTAGTTGTGGGGAAGGAGTATCGATATCGAGAAACGTGTATATCGATACAACCATTTTGTTTCGCACAGCAGCTAACTAAAGAATGGACAGTAGTGGCGGCAAACTACCGATAGTTGATATGACTTAATAACTCGGAGTATGTGCGGAAGATATAAATGTTTTACACATCCTGTACTTTTTCCAAGTGGATTTGAAACTCCGTTCGTGCATAATAATGTAGGCACCGGACAAAAATTTAGGAATTCCTTTAGAAATGACTGGCATGCGTATGTTTTTTGATAATTTATATTTATTGATTACGTACAATGCAACAACGTGGACTGTTTTCAGCAAATGGTTAAGATTTATTTTTCACGTAGAATTACACTCGTGTGGTACGAAACTCGGAAGTATCAAACGAAACGTTGACCGTTGTTCCGTTGCTGCGATCCTAAACCACTATCGTAAGTCTTCTGCAAGTAAAACCAAAACTATTCTAAGTTTGACATATAATGAGATTCGAATAAATAATAATCAAAAGCAAAAATATATATGATTATCACAATGATTAACGTAATGAATTTGCCTTTATTGATATGTGTTTCATCAGTTGCACATAGTATATATTGTATCTATACAGTACATCCATGTATGTATACATAATAAATCTTTTAATTCACACAATATTTATGTATCGTTTGCTTTAGCTTCTCTATTGTTATTCTACGGTACAACGCACAGCTTCCAAATAATGGTTTTCGAACCGTGTCGACAATTTGTTAAAATATAACTAATTATTTTTTACATTTTATGTACGTACTTGTTAAGTTTCCAAATAATGTCAGTCCCTTTTGCAAGAGCGCAACATCATCATTAAAATAGAGCACCAAAAGACAATTTATTTCCTTTTCTACAAACTACGATAAGGGATCAGTCTGCACATGGATTGAAAATTCTTACCTCGCATCAACAAACTAATAGGCACGATACAAATAAAAGTGACTAATCACTGTTAGATGGTAGCACTGAGAATAATGTTAAAGCTTTTGTCACCTCGCGTGATGCAAGTAACTTGCATACAAAAAACAATATGATTCTAGTACATATTACGTCTCATAATTTATGGTTGTTAAATAAATTATTTGGGGGAGAAAAAATGAAAGCTTACAAAAACAGAGCTGTTTTTTTCTTTAAACGTGCATACATACATTCGTACAGCACATCTCGCGACGATAGAACAAACATCTTTTTTTCTGTATAATTAATAAATATATGTCAATTTTCTCCCATTTGAGTCATCATGAATGAATATTGATAAATATTGACTGATAATTTTGTAACCTTTTTGAAATGAAAATTTGAATGAGGGAAAAATTGAAAAAATATGAGCATTTGGAAATGAACATTTTGATCAAATCAGTAGACTATACTGTTTTGGAATATTGAGTTTTTCAAAAATTTTGTCAAGTTTTGGATTATTTGTATGCAAAGCAGATGCAAAATTAATAGTATACAATACAATGTAATGCATTTCTAATAATTTAGCGATACAGAAAAAATGTGTCCTCGTCTTTCGTTAAGGGACACGGTGGCTTGAAATAGTATATTGATCTGCCATACCTTAGTCAAAAGGTTAACAATGCAAGTGCGTCTTATCATTAGAAATTTTTTTCAAAACACACAACATGACCCGTACGTGAAACTTCCAGATACATCCAAAACTCGATAAATACATGTTTTTCTCTGTATATTATTTAGAAACAATTATGAGTTTGCCAGAAATGAATAAAGTAGTAGGTAGTTTAGAAGTGCATACACATTAATAACCTGTATAATTCTGTAAGACGAAACTTATAGAAATGAGAGATTGAGAAAAAAATAGAGAAACAAATATAGTTTCTGTAATCGGTGTTAATTTTCAAACAAACATCCGACAATGTCAACGATGCATTTTTACATACTTTTTAGTTGAACAGTGCTCGTTCGCTTCTGACAAGGGTGCTTTATGTGGGACTTAGTTTTTTAGGATAGGCTAGATATTAATTTAGGATTAAGGAGTATAATGCACGAACAAACATTGTTCCTCTTCCAGCTTGAGAAAACTGCTGGTCTAGCTTTTTTATAAACATCCATCAAAAATATGCTTTTTTTCTTCATTTGAAATAAAAAATGGATTCGAGTTTATTAGTTTCTCTACCGTACAAGGAATCTATAATAAAGTTGTAGTAAACCAGATTGATACGTATTAGTGTTGACTAATATATTTTAGGTACATGCAAAGTTTCTTTGCTACACTCTCTTTTGACTCTCTTCAAGTACATGGAATAATAAAAGTTTTACCGCAAATATTTCTTCAAAAATCATTCTATCGTCACGAAAAATTGCTACTTTTGATGATTATTCATTTGCTTTCAACCCGCACGGTTCTATTCTAAAAACTTATGTAAAGGGATATTTTGTAAAGTACTAACACGAGACAGTGCAAACACAGTTCACAAACTGTTAAATTCTTCACTTACAAATCGTGCACAACATGATACGCTATCACCGATGACCACCGATGACTAAAGTATGGCGTTGTCTTGCACGAAACATAACCTCACCAATTGTACACAAATATACGTATATATAGACATATCGACAGTTTAACATTCAGAGAAAAATATAATCCCTATCTATCACGATATATTAAATATTTATTCACCATATACCCTTAGCTTACATCGATCGCGTGTTTTTAGGTTGCCCTTTTATTTTACGGGGGAAAAGGAATTTCGAGGACGTCATATCTCTTCCGCGCAATTGCCATCCGTTAAAGATCTAAGAGAAACAAGGATACGAAGTACTCGTCTCTAAACAACAATTAATTATACAAGTTATTTAGTGATACGTAATACTGATGTAGGCTTCCTTGAAAGATTCTGAAACGACACATTTGCTTAGCACGAGTTAATTCGGCGATTTTACTAGCCTTGTCGAACAGGTTTTGTGACAAAACACAAATATAAATTAAGGTAAGGGTTACACTATCGTGGGCGCCCGCACTTTGTATAAAATGTAATGTATTTACTTATAAGTCATCATAATCGCAGGAATTAAAATTTAAAGAATACTCAGCTCAGTTCAAGCTACTCAGATTTCCGACCAACTTCGTGATACTAAGGATTTAAAAATGTTAGTATCACAAACTAGCCGCAATTTCTGAGTACTACGAGCGTAGCAGAGTTCCACTTAAAATTATTATCCATTGGCTCGCTCAATAATTGTACAATATTAAATTGCAAAGTATTCGTGCACAAATGATGCCACGTCCTTTTCAAAACATCAGCAACTCTTGCCAATCTCTCAAATAATTTCTGCGGGGGCCTATGTATACTATCAAGCTTATGCCATGATTCACTGCGTTGACTAGATAAAAGTGATACGCTGTCGAACGAGGAAAATAAATTATTCCTTGCTACTACATGCGCATGATGCATTTGAATTGATTAACGGGACTCTCGTCACGTTTTTGTTTATTCTTTTATTCATTAACTAGATCGGCTTAATCGTTTAAAGGAGACTCTTCGTAACGATCACTACTTCTAAGAGCAGCAGCACTACTGGGTATCTGAAACACGAAATAACGTGTAATGTATAATTATAATTTTAGTGTGTAGCGATGGATCACAGAATTATGCGTGTGGCAATTCATTAGTTTAATTGACCCCCGGGCGACAGACCGAAAATTTCCCGAGGTTATATCGAGGCAAAGCTACCCCACAAAAATTTTGTAAAAAAATTCAACCAAGTAAGACTCGTATTACTAGAAATAAGTTTTGTGATTTTTGCCATAAGAATAAGGAGTAAGTTACAGTTTGAGCATAGGTAAGTTAAATGATTGTGTACAAAGTATTAAGATGTCGATCGGTGAAGAAAACTTTCTCGTGGAAAAAAGTTTGAGACAGTACGTCCCAGTCAGGGATATTTAAAAAGAGACTTTACCGCTATAGTTTAGTTGTTTATCAAACCTTTTGTTTTAATTGCGAGTGGGATCTTGTAAAAATCTGGAATCCAAACGAATAAAGTTCATACATGCCTAACGTGCAAAAGGCCCATGAAAGAATGGAGCGACAAAGCATTACTTGACAACACTGTGAAAGAATTTCTTTACTATGATGACAGGTATAATCCTATTAATTGTAATATAATCGATCCTTGGATTCGTCTTATATATTTGAGTTTCTGTCGAACACGAAAGAATACGTTATGTCAACTTTTCCAATAATTGAGGTAACAGCACACTGAATTGTTATTATGTTTATATCTAGTCATTTTGACACGAAAAACTAAGACAATATACAGACAAAAAACGAGAATGATCCTGCGCTAACAATGAAAACACATTATTACAGTTATTTGAGCTATACACAAAGTCTGACAATCACCAGGAAAAGTTTGATGAGACACACAATGATAGTCGAAGAAGCGTTAGAGAATATTTCATAGAGCACTACGAAGAAGAGACAAATACTTTGATATCGAGCTGGAAGAAGAGCCGTACGTAGAGACCAATGACAGAGTTGGGCAATTTGATAAATAATAAATAACAAAGAACAAAGGCAAACGAATAATGAACAGAGTTCATCCATAGTACGAATAATAAAAAGAGTCGTTTGGAACACAAATAAATTTATTGCAATCAATATTGATAGGAGTAACGTATTCAAGTATAACACTAATTCTGTCAATGCATAGAGAGTATGGAAATAAATATTACTAAATGAAATACTTCAGATAATGCGAGCGAGTTGTAGAATTATTTACCGAACGGTGTGACTACCGAATAATGCGAATAAGGAATACAATTTGCGTCGAATAATGTACTAAAGAAAATTTGATTCGAATAATGCCCAACTCTGACTAACGACAGCTTCATCGATCGTTTGGCAGCTCTGCCAATCTGAATTTACCTAAATGACGTCGACGAATCTCCATCCGTGCGGATCCCCTTTCGATGTTATCAAACACGTTAAAGAACGGGTGGTCGTCCTTGCAAGTATGCCGATTTTTTTCCTCTCACCCCCACGAACTTTCCCCGAATCTCCCACCGTGGATTTTTCTTACCGCGGATCCCGAAATACCTGAAGGCCGATCGCTTTTCGAGTTCGTACGGCACTAGCCCGTTTCTTCGATCGCTCATTCCTGCTCGGAGAAATACAATTTGGACCAACGTACGACGTTATCGGACTTTAGGACTGACTCTCTGACGGACGTCGAAAAAAAAAATATTTCTAAAATAAAGTGTCCGTGTCGTTTCAGGATGGGGCCTGCTCGAGATCAATTGAATAATAGGGAAAAAAAAATGGTCGTAGAACGATCGGGTGCGTGTGGTTTTGGTAATTGGGAGTGGCTTTGTCCGTGTCGAATCGATCATTTTTGAGAATAACGCATTACGAAATCGCGCGCGTTGTGTGTGCGTTTACAAAAAATATGGAGCTCATTTGACTAACGATAAGCTAGCAGCGCAAAGAATTTTTCCGACAAGTTTAGCAGACATTTAAAATTTTGAATGAATATAGAAAAATCGCGTTATATGAACGACACAAGACTGTCTTTTCTTGCGAGATATTGCTTATCTACATTTTTGTTCAATTCCATGCGAAAACTATGGAAAGAAAAAAGTACATCTCGTCGTATCTTTACTGCGAAACAATGTAACTTTTCAAACTTCTGAAAATGTCCACCCTATTAATTTACAAGTATAACGCCTTGGATCAACAAGAAAATATTAAACGCTGCTCAAAAACTGATTCGACATGGAATCAACGAACCGATCATTGTCATTTATCGACCGAGTCATTTTTTCGGCGTTATCTTTACCTTGGTAGCCCATCGTCGTTCTTTCGAACCCAGGACTTGCCCCGTAAAACTGTGACGAGTCCCTTTTTCCCCTCATCCCTTGGAAACCCATCGGTGCACGTTTGTCGGAATCCTTGGCTCTTATCCCATGAAATCCCATTGCCCTTTTCTCGTAATCGAGCGGATCGACGAAATAATCCAAGTAATTGTCGGGGCTGCTCTTCTTACCTCGCATTCCCTAATGTTTTGATTTAAGGAGGAATGTTAGTCAAGGGAGAACTTTGAGAACTGACCGAACTGTCCGCTATGTAAACGTTTGAACGTCCATTAACTCGGAATGCTCGATATTCTATTAAGTCGTAAGTTAGTAGAAAGTCCTGCCTGTTAATTTCGCTAGCATGGGACAAAGGATTGGCCGAACCCCGTGAATCCACGTCAAATGAGCGGTATAAATTGTAACTAGTGGTCCACGTTTGCGTAATGATCATATGTCCTCACCTGAAATCCCATAACGGCACGTTTTTCGAGTTCCTCTATCTCATCGAGAAGCGACTTTTTGCCTCTCATTCCCTGAAATCCCATTGGCGCTCTCTTATCCCACTCCGGTTGAAATTCGTCCTTTTTCCCGCGCATGCCTTGGAAACCCATCGACATCGCTCGTTTTTCATAGTCCTCCGGATATTCAAACAAATACGTTTTCTTGCCCCTCATGCCTTGAAATCCCATTGCAGCCCTCTTCTCGATCTCGTCCAAAACCTGGTCGGGAAACATTAACGGGATTATTAATTATTAACCCTTCGTCCGACGGCAAACACTCCGACTGGGTACAGACGTCAAACATTCGCTCGGATCACACAACACACACTACGATGCACCAATAGACTAGTTAGAATTGTGTATTCTAACATACGTTACTGAAACATCTGCAATACGATGTTTATTTACGCGCGAATGTTTCATGTCTGTACCCAGGCCATATAGTTGTTTGTAACTTTGTTCGATGCGACACACGATAGTAGAATTTTCGAATTATTCTTCTACATTAATGTTCCCACGAGATCACTTCTTTGCTCTCTTTAATTGTTCTTCGAAGTCGGCGTCCCGAGCGAGCAGTGGGAACTAAATGCATTTCGTCCGATTTGCATTTTAAATGAACCTAATCGAAGCTTACCTCTTCAAGGGACTTCTTGCCCCTCATCCCCTGGAATCCCATAGGGGCGCGTTTATAATACTCGTCCTCCAGGAGCGCTTTCTTGCCCCTCATCCCTTGGAAACCCATCGGCGCTCGCTTCTCGTAGTCATCGCGGAAGTCCGAGTCCTCGAATTCGGGCATCAGGTAGTCCTTCTTGCCTCTCATACCTTGAAATCCCATTGGTGCGCGCTTGTCGAAGTCATCGTGGAAAAGCTCATCCTCGTCCTCGGCTACTATTGAATCCTTGCCGTGCATACCCTGTGATAACGTAGAAATAGGATTTGTTTATCAATGTGGGTTACGAGTAATACATATATACAGAAAATGTTTGTTACAACTATTACAAGGCGGATATTGGCGAGTTAGAAAACTTGCATTTTTTAGATTTTTATAATATTAACAACTGATGTTAGAGACTGTATAAATGTGGAATTCGATAAAAGCAAGAACAATTATTTGCAAAGAAATAACTCGATGATACATCGCTTTAATGGCCACGCTTTTAATCATCCCTGAGTGTCTCACCCCGAAATCCATGGATGCTCCTTTAGAAAACTCGTCCTGCTCCGAGGATGCAAGGTCCTTTTTACCGCGCATACCTTGGAAACCCATCGGGGCACGTTTGGCGGATGGGGCATCGTTCGACGACGATTCTTCGGCAAACGTGAACGTGATCGAAACTACGAGCAAGAGAAGCGGGCCGATGATCATTCTGTAATAAAAAAAAGTACGTGTTATCCAAAGTCTTGTAGTCTAAGCGATTTTTTTTTATATCGAGAAAACTCAATCAAGTCCGTGATATTCAGAAATCCAAATAAGCTACACGATTTTGCAATATCCGCCACGAATAAATCGTTACAACGGTAATTATTAATTGTTGATAAGGTATTCTGGTCATGAATGGGGGGTTCGCCAATTTCTAATCGAACCTGAAGACATTTTGTACAGAAACGACCGGAATTGACAGTGGACACGCATCAAAACGTCAATCGACGCGGTAGCTTTTGATGTGCATGGAATTCAATTTTCCGTAGCGATCAATTTGCAGTCAGTTTGATTGTTTCGGTGTCACGCGAAATTCCAGAGATAAAAGTACAGTTACATATCTGCATCCTCTTTAACGAGCTCGTGTTAAATTTTTATAAACAAAGATCCCGTGAAATACTTAAACTGTTCGAATTGGATGGAAAACCTTGTATACTTTATATGCGATCTATTTTTATGTTCCAAATAGTCAAACGCGTTTTTACATCTTGCTCTAACATTTTTACAACGCAATATAAAACCCTTTATTTATTTTGAACGCGGTACACAGCCTGGGATTTTAGACATCCGCGGTTTCTATGTCGCTGATCAATGCGTTGACACCGGCATGGCATCTCGTTTTCTCGCATGTTGCGTGGAATTCTTTATCCCGTAACTCCAGGAAAAAGTCGACTCGTTTCAAAGAGCTATTTTCAACCGGATGGAGCACCCCTCACTATACCCGTGGCGCTAAAGAATTTTTAAATCGAACATTCCCAGGTCGTTGGTTTGATAGAAGGTGTTCTATTAAAATATTTTAATAGTCCTCTATTAAACGGTCCGCCCACTCTCGCGGGTTTAAAGCTTTCAGATTTTTACCATTGTGTTTTGTGATAAATCGTAACGCGCGTAAATAAATATCGCATTGTTGACGCACTGTTATTTAATTCTGATTATGGTGTTTCAACTCGAGGAGATATATTTTTGAAACGTCTAGCTCGAGTGTTGCTGCAAATAAATCTTTGTTTACTACACGAGACGCGTATCAGGAAATATAAATCACTCTTTTGTATGACACTCACCACCATGGTAGGGTCTTCGGTGAGATTTATTATAAACTACACCTTAGTTTATACACTCATTTTCGCGGGTCAGGTAGAAAGCTAAGCTTTGGGGGATTTGAAAGTATTTTTGCCAGCAAAACCCTATTCTTCGTTTTCATATTTTCGTTATGCCAGGCGTACCGAAAGAAGGGATTCTAAAAGAAGCTGTGATGTATTTTTTTTAAGTTTCGTTATAATCCAGCAAAGGATATACCTACGTACAAAACGACAGCAGAATATTATTTAGCGGACAAAATAGGTACCTTTTATAACGTTCTATCAAGTCGGTTCTTTATGAATTCCAAATGAAAAGTAAAAGTACGCAATTTCCGCCTTGTCCTATCTCCCACGCGAGATGATTCAATTTTACGCTCGTTTGAAAATCTAGCGATCATGCAAATTTCACAAAGGCAAACTCAAGGATTAACGGAGAACTGACATTCCTAAAAATGTTGTAAAAAGAATCTTTATAAACTTATTACAATGTCGTGTCGATGTATTGTTTTTGACAAATTAAAAAAAGAGTTATTAATTTCATTGCATAACGATTGTTTTTCCTCGGTAGACGAACTAAATTGATTAATTTATTACTAATTTGATAACTCGATGAAACAAACTTGCGATAAAATATCATAAATAAACTCACAACAAATACTAGATGCAAATGAAACCTGTGCGCTATAATGTTCTAGCAGTGGAAACATTAAAAGGTCTCCGAAAACGTGAAAAGTTCTTTCAAATCAATCTCGCATTGCCGAGTGAATTCCTTCTTCGCAAAAGACACTTCAACCCTAATCTACGTGGTGTCTCATTTTAAACGACCCACTGAATTATTTAGTGGTACGAAAGAATGTTTCGCAACCACAGATACGTGTAATAAAATCTCAAAAGAAGAATCGTACACCACGCTCGTCTCTTTTCTTTGTGGCTACGTGCCGATGATTTTCAAGATCACCGGCAATTTCTCTCGAAGGTACTCCAGTGGATCGTTTAAAGTACAGCATCCCGCATACTTTCAAAATTCCACCATATCAAACATCTAATCTGAAATTTCAAGCTTCCCATTGCTCTTCCGCCTTTCGAGATGTCCCACCCCTTCATCCTTCCCTCCCTCTGCATTCAGTAAATTCTCAAATTCAGGTTAAATGTCTCGTTGAATAGGCCTACGAGGCAATACGCAAGGACGTCTATTTTTTCATCGCCGAGCATTCAATTTGGAATTTTAAAGTGACACGTTACGAGTGCGCCCCGGCAAAGGTCCCAGTCGGAACGTTCGCCTTGGCCAGGGGATGATAATCGCGCCGAGGGTCGCTTTGTAAGTTTAAACGACGTGGTAAACCGTGTCAGTCGGGGTGGCTTAATTAAAACAGCTCGATATCACAACCCGGACGACGTCGTCATTCCCGTGGCTTCGCCCTTAAAGGCACGTTCTCCTCCCCAACTGGAGATTCACTTGCCGTCGCTCATTGGATAATGCGGATGGACGTGCACACAACCGCGAAACTGCATCTAAGCGGAGCGCACTCGAAATTCAATGCATTCCCGCAGAGGCTTTCAGGAGTTTGTGGGTTTTTACGTAGACGCACTTTAGAAATCACCCGGAGGCCAATGCGCTTATTGGATGAGCCGCCCACTAAGTGCGCGGTTTGATGCAAAAGTGCATTTTATGCATTATGCTCGCCGAGGTTGTGACAGGGCTACGCACGGTTGGATCTTGAACCTTTATTTTGCTTCTCGGTGCTTGTTTGTTCGGTAATGGAAATGAGATTCCCGCGGTCCTCTATTTGTACTTAGGTTGAAAGGGAAATGCGTATTATAATAATATAGAAGTAGATGTACGCGGTCGTGTGGAGGGTGAAAAGTGTCTTCCTACTTTTTCTCGTGTGTTAAATTAGAAAAATACATGTTTCAAGTAAGTTGATTAAGAGATACGAATTTAATCCGAGCAATCTTTACGGTAATCTTTATACTACTTAATCTCTAATGATAAATCGAGCGACTTGACGTATTACTATGGATTAAGCCGCCCTAAAACAAATGCAATTGCGAAACGAAAACTTTTTGAAAGCGTTTCCTCGTCGTTTTGGACGAAGTCTTCTTATTTTTTTTTCGTAATAACAGAGTCACGTGACGCGATAAATCATCCGTATCCCCGTTTGTCCGTCATAATAAATCTTACGAGCGTCGATTGTTTATTCGCGTTTTAGGGAGAAAATGGCACGTAACGCGACGAGATATTGTTGTTAGTCTAGTCGCGTGTCGCGAAAGGGGAACACGTTATTTTCCAGACATGCGAGGCTCTTAACAAAAACTTTTGCTCTTTCGTAACACTATGTTACGAGTTGCCGCGAGTGCAATCTCAATTAGCCTCCGTTTGCCTAATTACGATTTTCGACGGATAATTGCACCCGCGGTACTTACGAATTCAAACAAAGGAACTCGGAATTTGAAATTAACGAAACGCTGTTTCTCAGGATCACGTTTAGCGAATTGTTATTCCTTGAACTATATATGATAACAAAAAATATTCCACATTTTATATAATTGCAATTTGAGCATGTTGATTTCATGCACTTTTACACTTATACGTGCTTTATTTATTTATTTAATCGTAACTCATTCGGTAATCGTGAAATTTCAAATAAAAGGTACGCTTCGTTTATTTTTCTGTAACGAGTGTGTAAGCCAATATAAACTTTCTCCCTATGCACGGAAATTCAAAATGTTAAAACTTCTCCCGCCAAACTTTCTAAAGTTCGATTAAAAAATCGATTAAAAAACGAGCGTAATATATTGTAACCAGTATTTCATAATCCTCGTAGCTGTCGTATTTAGTAGAAAACTCATATCTTTCGTTTTGCAGAGAAGCTTTTCTAAAGCGTTGCATTTACACAGGCAACGTGCCGCGCATATTGTTGTACGTTACGCCCTCTTGTTTATCCGTTTCAATACGTCAGTGATAAAAATAGAAAGACTGTTTTACGGAATACAATCGCAAACGATCAACGATGGAAATGTTCGTCGCGCGTAACCCAGTGTATTGCACTCTGTATGAAAATAACGCTTCGTTATGGAAATGTCATCGTTAAACAAATATCAGCTCGTTCGACTCTATCCCGACCGAAGAAAATCAGCTTCCCGTCAAATCGCATAAGCTTAAGAAACAAACCATAATACTATAAAAAAACGCTACTTTAATCTGTCACCAGTGAATTAATTAACTCCAAATATATTAGAAATCATCATCGTCGCATTCGCTTACCCGCGGATAGAAAAAACCATTTTAATTCGCAAAACCCATCAACAAGAGTACGCGACGTGGAATGGAAAACAAAAATAAGGTGGAAACTTGATGGGCGAACGAAACGCATCGACGATCTTATAAATAGTATAATTACAAGAGTTTCTCGGATGAGTGTACCAGAACATATGTGTGAAAAGTTGAACCGTACCCGCGAACTCCAAGTGCGAGCGATCAGTGGTTACGGACTGTCGAGGTCAGCCTCTTCACCGACGCAATGTAAACGGAGCGAAGATGTCTGGCACGGCGAAGGGGTGGTTAGGGGGTGAGAAAAAGTATAGCTTGGCAGGGGTCGAAGGGAGGGTTGACGCGTAATGGCAAGGATGACACTGTAGCTAGAAACGTGTGTGTGTGTGTGTGTGTGACAAACCAGCTTCTCTCCGTGGACCGGTCAATCGTGTAATCGTTCTAACGATAAGCGCACTTGCCGTACGCGCTTTCCTCTTTTAAAGTCGACAAACCAATGGAACTTGAATCCTCGAGACTCGTTTTCACGAATTTTTTCTGCCGTAACGTACCGCGTAGAGGTTTTCAAAATTTTAACCCGAAAGCGGAGCGTAGTTGTATAAGAGATAGAGTTTTAATTTTAACACTTCCGACACTGATAATTTTGGGACGTTTCGGAGAAAATGTTGTAGCTTCTGAAATTTGAATACGAAAAACTGCGTTTTGGGAATAAAGATTCGTATAAATGAATGATGGTGTGTTAACGTTATTAATAAATGATTGCACTCGGAGCGTCTGTAGTTAATGCTGTTGCAGTGGTATTTGAGTGAAATGGAAGGGAATTTTTTTTTTTCTACCGCTTCGTACACGGAGGAACAGTTACAAGTACAAAGCAAGAGCTTTAACAATACAAATAGGTGAACGCCTACGCGATTAATCTTCGTCAAAACACGTCTGGTAACCACTGAATATCGTGTTTCTTTGTTAATGACCTTGTTTACTTTACGTTCAATGCTAAGACTGAATTTCTGAAAAGTTCCAACATGGCAATATTGTTAAAGTAACATAATTAAAATTATATCTCCATTTACATAGGTGCAAGTGGACTTTGGATTAATCTAACTTCCTCGGGATCAGAAACATGGTTTAATTAACCAAATGTACGAGATAAACGTGTTCAATAGAACACGTTTATATTAGGAATATTAAGCAAACGTAATTAATCATACGCTACCGCGTGAAAGATTTAAAGTTCCACAAATATCCCGCATACCGAAAATAATTAATTATTGAAATTTAGAAGATCAAACTTGATCCCACGTCGCCGTTATCACGTGTGTGAGCAAGTTACCTTCGTTCACAAACAACCCCGGGTTTCGTCGGAAGTTAAGCCAACGAGCAAACACGAACTTTCCTCAAGAGAATCTTGGAAGGATAGATGTGCAGGTGCAAGGACGATTTAGAGAGACGGTTGCAGTTTGAGGTAGTCACACGTGGATCCGAGGTACGGGCGTTTGCATCGAATAACAATGAATATTTAACTGAACGTGAAATTTCTGGAATCCAATAAGACGCGGCGAATTCTCGCCGCATGCTTGATTGTCGGAATAATTCAGGCTGTGGGTGAAAGGTGCAAAACTTTTGTGCCAACAAGAGATGCAACGCCCTGAAATTTCGGTTCTGATTTTTAACGACGTGCAACTCGCGTTTAAGTCAAACGTTTTATCTCTTGAAAGTTTTGATTTCTACCAACGGTACGATTTCTTAATTATGCGAACGTTGAAGCTGCAAAATTGTTTGGAGCAACTGGAAATGGAATATTAAAGTAATCCGATGACTACACAGAACTCGGATCTTCTTGAGTCATGAATTTTGATTCTGCGAGTTTATTGAAAAACTGCGGGGAATAAAGATCTGATTCTTTTTACGAGTGCAAAGACAAACACAAATTTGATCAATAATGCAAGGTTGTAGAAACAAATTGATAAGGATGATACTCTTCCGCGTAAGCTCGGTTTCAAATTTGAATAAAGGAAGCAACATCCGCCGTACAATGTTATCGCGACCGGAGAAGTTTACCAAACTTAGCGTTCGGTAAAGTGATGCGGGCACTAAATCTCTTCGGCAACAAGTGAGTAAAACCCGACCGCGAAATGGATTGGCGAACGCGTAGAATTTACTAACGCGTTTTCGTGCCTGTCCCACGCTTTCGGCTTTACGATCGCAGAGCATTATACGTACGACGGGGTTGCTTTTGGCGAACTTCCATTTTCTTAAAACTTGGAGACAGTTTCGCGAAAGATTCTCCGCAAACATTTTATCTGTCGTCGGGGCACATTCATCCTGATCGCGTTTAAAATGTTGTCGAGCATCAAAAGTTCGTGATACTGGGTTCTTAGCAAGAAGAATACCTATTGTTCATTTTTCTAGCGACAGAATGCTTATGGCATAACATATTTTTTTTATATTAGAATATTGTTGAGTTATGTAAGAATAGTGGCTATACAAATTATGAATTTAGTATAAATAAGCGTTGCTCGATAGATATTTGCCAAAAATCGAAACGATGTTCATCATTTTGCGTTACCAAGAAATTAATGTTTATATATTTTTATATTTTTATTATTTACCAAGAATACTCTTGTATTTCGTTACTTTCTATTAATTACCGAAGACGATGACATTTCATTGTTTTCCCGTACAACGCAATATTTCTCGCAGATGTTTATCTATTTTACGAAGATACTTTATCTGATATTCATGACGTTAACGAAACGGTATAATCGAGTTAGACCATATTTATAAAACTGAAATGACGTTAAGAGACTGTTCGTAGGAGCGTAAACGTCTCAGGAATTGCAAAAACGTACGAAGCTCCCCGAGGAATTAGATTCGAGGAGGATTCGCCGGAAGTTCATCCGCAAACCGGAAATGTTCTCGGGTTTGCTGGTTTCTGTACTGAAGCGCTATGTTTCACATCGCGTTTGGGTAAGTTTAAACGGGAACGCGTATTAGCGACCGTATCTAGCGGCCCCGGTGAAAGTAACAAAAGGTATCCAAATGACTTTCTGAAACGTCGTAATTAATGTGTTTCAGAATATTTCAGCGACCGTTTGTACACACCGTGTCGTATTCTTACATTTTCCCGATTGCATAAATAAATAAATAATTTTCCAGCATTCCCGCCGTACCGTTTTTTTACCGCTCTCTTAGAATGAGAGTCTGACTCTTAGAGTCTGCCTCAAAATTCATAATCTTCTGCAAATAATTGTGAAAATAACAAACAAACCTTTTCCTCTGGATATCTTTCTATTAAATCTCATTCATCATTTTTTATTCTAGCATATCTTTTTGTTATCGAATACTTTCAATAATTCGATAAACTAAAAATAAACGTTTTTCTTCAAATACCTTCGTATTAAATTATCACCTGCGCCATTTTTTATTCCCGCAAATTTGTTATTATTACTTTACGTTTGCGTATCACATCCTCGTCAAGCTAATGGAAAATACACCGAGGCTTGAACTTAAGATAACTAAAAGTTTGTTCCGTCCACATAGGATTTTGAGCTTCCCATATTATTCCGCCAAATTGTGTTTGTTACTTGGGACCATGGTTAGGCAGAGATTCGATTTCGTGGGGAGCACCAAATTTATTGGTTCCGATAAAGGAATTAGTCCAATTCGAATTAATCGAAACCGAAGTTGATTACGATTTTCCCTTAATGGACCATCCACTTTGTTGTGAATTTAGGATCGATGGCCACGCGATACTGCAGAGCTAACGATACACCGATGAAAATTTCGACATAACATTTCCATAATGCGTGTGTACTCAAATTACAGATAATTTCGGTTGGATATCGACGAACGATCGTTATTGTTTGCGTAGTTCTATAATTAACACGGACTGATTTTGCGCTCAGAAGCGTTACTCTATTAAGACGCGAAAGTAACGATAACTTTCCAATAATCTGTTTTACGTCGATTGATTACACGCTGATTACGCGGTAAATCATTTGTGCATATAAAACTGAACAAACTTAAAGTACATTTGAAAAGCGTGTTAAACTAATTTACCGCACGTTTGCGGTAACAGTTGCTCATGGCATAAAACACTCGACCTTTTTTCCCCACGTTCATTTAAAAAATGCGTATCCACGCGAACTCGGTCACTGTTACTCAAATCGTGCAAAACGCAATTTTCAAAACACACGACAGCACGGTATTGCAAACAGCAAATAGTTACGCTGACCTTTGCTCAGCCGACGGTAAACGAGAAATAATTGCGCGTTACGAGCATTCTGACAGGGATGTGCGTTTTACAGTTGCAGGGCAAAAGTGAAAAAAAAAAGTGAAATTTTAGACGCTGTTCCGACTCGTTGGTTCGTTCCCGCGGCTGCAATCAATCTTTCGAGTTTCATCCTCTGGGAGGGTGGCGGAGAAACAACTGCCCACGACGTAGAAATTAAGGATGACCTTTACCTTTCCCTTTACACCTGTCCTGGACACACTCGCGGCTACACGAGCAGCATACTTTCTGGCTTTATCATCCCCTGCGGGATTCGCGATCGGTCAACGAGATGATTCGAACTCGTGAGAGTAGAAAAAGAAACTACTGTAGAACTCCGACATCGGAAGAAAGCCTCGGAACCACAACTTACGGGGAGTTTCTTTTATTTTTCTGGTGAAAGCTCGTTCGACGCGTCATCGAAAAGATAACGCACGGTACTTTGGTAATACGTGATTTGGGAAGATGAGATTTAGGTTTTGGGGGTTGCGCGATAAATTTCCGTAGGATCGATCCACGTTATGGGGACGCAGTAAAGTTTCCCCAAAATTCGAAAGCTTTTGAACGCGACTGTACGCTTGGTGGATCTTTAAGTTATATTCAGATTATAATAATTGATATCACCATCGAAACTTTCTAGTTCCAGATTAGATTAGATTTTTATTAATGATTCATTAATTCCTCATGGTTCATTAATGTTCATTGACTATGGTATATTCTTCGAAAATATTCTTCAATAATAATATTTCAAGTCTTTCGTGACGCTTGATTTCGTGATGATCGAACTTTACGTCTGTCGGATAAATTTTTATTAAAACGTATTCATCTGATTCGTCGGTAATTATTCATTTTCTGGCGTTTTCGGTTCGTCGTCAAAATCGCTATCAGCGCAATAGTAATTATCATAGTAATAGAGGAGCGTAACTGTTGCCAGTATTAACGCAACCGGTACGTCTCCTCTGCATCGACCCATTGCGCAGTGCTATCTAAAAACGGACAATTACAATTGCTTTGCGCTCGATGAAAAAGCATTAAGTAAATCGCGTGCTGTACGCATGCTCCGATATAAAATGAATCTTTAAAAATAATTAAAAAAAGAAAATAATTTCAAAATAATTAATCAAGGCGCAGAAAAAGAAATTAATTTCAACGAAATTTGAATATTCGAATTGAATAAATAAAAGAAAAAAGAAAATAATTTCAAAATAATTAATCAAGGCGTAGAAAAAAAAATTAATTTCAACGAAATTTGAATATTCAAATTGAATAAATTAAATGAAGCCGAGAGGATATCTCTGTTAATTAATCAAACCTCTTTGAGGAAACTACAAACCTTCTTACAGTTCCTTGTAAGTACAAGCAGAGATTCTCATAAATTCTTGTGCCTTTTTCTCAAACTATTTTGTTGTATCTTTATTCGTTACTGTATCCGAACGAAACCAAATGCGCAATAAAGAATTATCATTCCCACACATATTTTGATGATATCGTCTCTCATTTTTCCGTCTGTTTCTAATTAGTTTCCGTTCAGCCGCGTAATTGAAACATTTTCCAATGAAAATAATTTTGTAGGTTGATTCCGAAAATTCTATCGGCAGTGCACAAACGTGAAACGCTCGTGTTTTATTCCATCCACCGTGTTTTTTTAATTAGTCTCTAATTGTACGTTACATACATATATACGTAGCATGAAACTTTTTTTCAGAACGTGGTCTCTGAAGTTGTAAACAACTCGGATGTTTAATTACGAGTGTGTCGTTCCTATGTTCATTACGGATCGAATAATTAGAAACTATTTCTGCGAATACTTATAATGCCGATGAGATGGAAAATCGTAAATACATGACTGCTGATATTCACGTTCATGTGAAAAATCATGGGTTTTGATAAAAAATCCCTTTCGTTGGGGATCGAAGTGAAATAATTACGGTTTTAATTCCAAATTCTCGCGTTATAAATTCGACGGAACGATGCGCGTGACATGATTCGATTTTAATCGATGGGGGTTGAGAAAATAAAAATGAACTTTCCAATATTTTAACGTATAATATTCGCTCAGTTTTTTAAAGTTAATGTTCCGCGTGGGTATCCAATTAAGTAATCTTTTATTTTATATTGTCAGAATTGCATGGATGTCAGTTATATAGAAATAAATTGCAGAACGCCGTACACGCGTAAACATAGTTTATAATTTTAACTTCGTAAAAATCGTTACATTATTTGCGCGCTTTTGATACTTTTTGTACAGCCACTGGTTAGTGATCGTTTCAAGTAGAATCGAATCGCCGAATGTAATAAAAAAGGCCACAAACGAGGATGATCGTTGCAATTTCCAGCGGATGTTTCTCGATGAATCTCTCAATATCTACTTTCAAATCTCTCGTCCTCCCGATAGCCTTGTCGACGAAACCATCTCTGGAACGTACGTCAACCATGTTCCGTCGGAAAGTCAAACTCTTCGACTCTTTTGCATTCAAATATGTTCCTTACAAATAAATCAATCGGAAGTCCATTAAAAAATAAGTTTCATTTCAGTTCCCGGTTTGGAGTCAAAAGATGTAAAAAAAAGTTTTACAGTAGAGCGAATACTCACTCTGACAATTTTTTCCGGAAAATATCGTGAAGTGCCACTCTTTATCACCGTTGGGCGAAAAATTTAATCACATTCGAGCCTCGTCAACGAACTTTCGTTCAAACCTTTTGTCACGATTACCATTCTCGCTCGTTGTTCGCAATTTACAGTTGAGGCGATAGTCCTTTAACTCGTTTCGGTAGGACGCAAGCGGTATCGATGTTAACGATAACGATACTCGAGCTATGTAAAAGTATCGATAACGATATCCGAGAATGGCAATGGATAAATAAGGTCTCATTGGTTAATTTGGTAACCGGGTTCAGGAAATTCTGTTTCTGATTCGCCTACGTTCATTCGGAAGCTCCACGATCGGAATACAATAACGTTAGAATTAATAACGCGTATCTACGATTTTTGATGATTATTAGAATAGTTCTTTCTGGTACGGTTACCAATAAATAATGTTCTCACTCTTATTGAAATAAAAATAACGATCAGCGCCCCTCTGTACGCCAATTAGAGGTTGCCTTTATAATATATATTATATAATATAATGCATAATTGTCATTGAGAACAGGACACCAAAGTATAATATATTATATCATAATAATGCTCCTTTTAAGCAACTAATTATATTATTACGATTATTATTATGGATAGTTCTACAATAAAAATGTACAAAAGCTCAAATTCCATTTTATATCAAGAGCCAAGGTATTGTTTCGTGCCAAGTACAAGTACGCGAGACCAAACCTTGTATCTTTTCCATTACCACTTGCTCTATTATCTCCAACTGAAATTTCGCAATGTTCTATCGATCGTAAAAAGCTCTTAAAAATATTTCACGGCGAAATATCGCGTCTATCGTGCACACGAGTCAACGGAAGCTTCGATGAAAAACATTTCGGCAAAGGTCTCAATGAAGACCCCTTTAGTACCCGAAGATGCGGAGCTTTATTTAAACATACCCGTTCGAATGAAGCGCGATACTTCAAAGCTGAACTTTACACTTTTCCCGCGGTTAATCGCTAATTCCGGTGAATATCGATCATGCCTATCCGGGCGGTTCAACGACATTCCGCTAGTCATCGGTTACATCGAGTATAACCTTGCTATCGTGTCTTCGGGGTTGCAGGCGATTCGTGGGAATGACGCGTCGGAAACGATTCTAAATTATTTTTATCTCCGGTGTCGCATCGCAGATCTCGCGTAAATTATTTTCGAAAGTAACTTTTGCTTTCGCCGAGAATTTTTAAGAAGATTTTAACGCAAATCGTTTCGACGAGGTTACGCTACTCTTTGACAATTTTTTTTTGTAAAGGAGCAAGTCACGAAATTTTTAGAAGAATACGAAACAACCTCGTGAAATTGATTCGATCGATTTTCTTCCAGTGATTACAAATAAATAAAATTTCGATACGGATCGTGTTGATCTGGAATGTCAAGAGTTCGAGTGGGTTGTTGCCGCAACGCTGCGACTCGAAAAACATGCGGAAAATTCCGAGCGTGGAAAAGCCGGAAAATTCAACTGTAACCAGCTGCGTCGAGACCCTGAAGAGGAAGGACCTGTTGAGTTACTTCAGGAAGATTGAGAGAGAATTTCGTCGCGAGATGAGTAGCGGGGACGAAGATTATAAAAGTAGTTCCACCGATATGAAGAACTCCGAACGACAAAATCAAACTCGTAATGCCAAGAAGAAATCCTCGAGCGCGAAGGGAAGATCGAAAAAGAAATTAAAGTGGGGATCGTCCGAAAAGATTCGTAAAAAATCAAACACCTTCGGAAATTGCGTCTACTGTGATTCTAATAAAAAATCTTACTCGTGCGAGAGTGTCAATTTCGTTCTACATGATCCTCGAAAAGCATTAGAGGATAATTCTTGGAAATCAGCCAATCGAAATCGAAGTGCGTCGAGTAAGAATAATAATATCGAAAACCGTGTGTCTTTAAGAAAATTCGACGGACGACGCCCCGAGCAAGATATCAGAAATCCGGAGGAAAGAAATATCAATCGTGGATGCGCGAGCGAGAATAATGTTATAAATAAATTATGCGAACGGAACGACGTTAGCGATAGCGCGAACGAGGAATTCGTTCAGCATCGTCTATCGTTCCCAATAAAGGACGATCTTGATAGTTTAGAACTCCTTCAGTGCGAGGAACAATTGAAAAGGGAGGAGAAAGCTTCGAAATTAGATTATATCAACAAAAAAGAGAGATCAAGATCCAGATCAACGATTCCGGATTATCGTCGATCGGCGAATTTGTTTTTGTCCTTGACAAATCGACGCGGACCGTCAGCATCGACGCCCAAACAAATTTCTCTAAATCCAAAAACCAAAATCGATGTTTCCCGACATGAATTTCGGTTCGTGCCTAAATCACCGGCTCTCGATCACGGGACGAAGCCATCGGACCTCGAGGGAGGCATCGATCGACCAGAAAAATCTCGAAGGTCCTTCGCCCACGAAAGGGGCAAGGGAAACCTTTCAGGAAACCGAGCAGCGCCGACTAACAAAAACAACGCGAATGTGTGTTGCGGAACGAAAAAAGCTGTCCCGGAAAAGCTGTGTAAACTGGCAAACACTTGGCGACGCAAGGATTCGCGAGGTTGTCCCTGCGAGGTTGAAGAGGAAAGAAGGGAAAGGGCGTTGTATCGCTGTCCCGAGAACGTCGATAACTATGATCGTTCTAAGGGTTGTCCGCGATACCGAGGGTCGTGTAAAACGAGGGAGTCGGCTCGTCCGAGAAACGTCAATCCCGAAAATGACACCGAGGAGGTATCGGTCGAAGCTTTTCAAAGATGGCAGAATTGGAGGAGAAAGAGGGACCACGAAGACAATTGTACCTGCGGCTCGTTTCAAACTAATCTCGACGAAGGGGTTGGAGTGTCTGTTTTTCCAAAATTGAGGTCAGGAACGAATGAAGAAATCACGGTGACAGGCCCTTCGAGGAACGGTGATAATTTTCTTTTCGGAGGGGAAGAGACTCGCGAGACTTTCCGAGGAACTAGAAATTTCGGCAACGGAAACGTTTCTCGAGTGTTTAATGGAAGAAAAGGTTATGATTCTTATATGAACCGTAACGAGGTGTCCGATGAGTGGAGAGATCCTGGAAAATCTTGGGAAAACGTTACAGAGGATTACGGTAAATTAATGGTGACCTCGAGGACGCCACGAAAAGAGGCGACGAGGCCGAAAACGTGTCGAGGATTTCTCAGGACTGGAATTACAAGGACTTATCCTTTCGCCAATGGATTCCCACTGGAAACGACGAGTCCTTCCAGACACCGGAGCTCGAATTTCTGCCCACCAAGATCGAGGAACACCTCGAAAAGATCGAATTGCACTTGCAAAGAACTTTTTCGAGATTCCCCGGCCGTCTGTCAATTTAAATCCTGCACATGCACGGGGGTACAGGCGAGAGACGCGAGACGCGCCTACGGAAACGCGAAAAAAGATTTAAATGCAACCTGTTGCTCCTCACCTGCGCTTTCCCGTCCCGAGGAGAAGTTCGATAGAAAATTGGAATCTTTTTGCGAAATGGTTCGCCCGTTGAATTCTCAGGCTAATATCGATCCCACGAAAACGAATTCCTCTTCACGTTGCGACAACGTTTCTTGTCGCGATAATAATTATCAATTGGATTCGGAAGTTGGTGTACAGGAATTATGGAAGTCCAAGAAATCATCCGGAAGATCACTCGATCCGACGAACGTGAGAGTAACGAGGCCAAGAGAGAGATATGGTAAAACGAACTTGAAGAAAGTTTTGATTTATCCACCCCGAGGCGAACCCGGCCCACCTCTGACCCTGTACAAACTCGCGTCGAACATTAATTGCAAGGTGAAGGGCGACGCTCGCACCGGGCTTCGTTACAACGTAACTTACGTTCAGAAATTTGTAAGTCCGCCGTGGTGTCCGGGCGAGGGGGCAGAGGAAAGCTTTTTCCAGGGAACGGGGAACGAATGCGGATGTTCTTCCGGTTACGGATGAATTCTTTTCCCGGGCGACGCCACGAAAGAAAATTGTACGAAGACCGAAGGTTTTAGCAAAATGTGAGTAATTAATTTCGAGAAAAATTTTTGACAGACACAAAAAGAAGGTTGCAGTTGTGTGTGTACAGAGCGAGTTCGAGTCTTTTAATTTAGATAGTAATCACGAAATGTACCCTGGATTGTTTACCTTTCTTTCAATACACATATATTTTCGAATGATAAATTCTGATTAAAGCTCGACGAATATTACATTTGGAATAGCAGAGTAGTAATTTATATTTAAGAATAGGAATTAGAATGATTTCTTTTGCAAAAGACTGCAATGTTCGAAAGTGAAACTAGTTCTAATCGCGATTAAAATGTGCATTTTTTTGTGCGAAGTTCAAGTTGATAAAAAATGACAGGAAAATGTCAAGACCTACCAGAACGCTCCTAGGCATCGCTTTGATAGTATTAGCTGTGGATTATTTACTTCGTCATTAACGGGGTCGAGTAAGTAAGACCTATTTATAATTATTTATATATGCATTGCGCAACGCGTTGTATTATTTTACGTCTACCATAATAGACCTAATGCACCATGTAATTATAACAATCTTCTAACTCAAAGTGACTGGCAGATTCTAAATTCGGTATTTTCTCATTGAATATTAGGCCAATGGTGATTCGTGAATTTTTAATAAAAAAAAGATTGTTCACGCGTATCGATACCCATTTCGACGTTTGCTTCCGTGTTTTCTACGTGCTCGTTTCAACTGTTTTCGTTAATTAACATAAATTCTCAGCAGAATTGACACGTTGGCGCTGCCACTCAAAATTAAGATCGAAATCGATGTTAAAGAGAAAAAAAAAGATTGGAAATAAATCGTAAAGAACGTAAAGTGACGTCTATAAAAATATTTCGCAGCAAAAAATGCGGTTCATAGATGTTGCTATCGTAACTCTCCTGCTTTATTGTGCATACGAATTACTTCGTTGAGCCAGGTAAGAATCGGCAATAAATATAAAGGATATAAAAGCTAATGCGGTGTGATACAAAAGTTTAGTGTACGTAACGTGATTTGTTCCGTAACATTGTTTTCCAGCGTTACCCGTACGTTGGATAAACAATTTCTTATCCATGATCCACGTACGTATAATGGCCAGTGCGGACAGGCGCCTCTGACGTATAAAACTACTGCTATCACCGTACACAAATTGTCAAATTAATATTTATCCAACATGTATACGTAACGATAAAAACTTGCGAACTCCTTCACCTTAAACCGCTTTATTGTTTAACGTTAATCGATGTTCATTCGTCTCCGTGTCGCCAGAATCGGCGACCCACAAATTGAATTTATTTCCCACGCTCTCAAATAAAATCGTCATCAGTGATACGACAGAAAGTATAAAAGAACGGTTGCACGGCGTCGACGAATCACGCTCAAGACGAACAATCGTTTCGAATCAAGCAAGCTATCGTTTCAAGGACGGCGCGAATCCTTCCGAACGCAAACAAGAGTAACGCTTTAAGTCTCCGGCGGCAAGAAAATGGTGTCTCCGAGACTAGCAGCGACGGTAATCAAATAAACGACAAATTGCATCGCAAATTGCAAACTCGGCCAGCCGCGTCAGACGTAGCCGGTCGGTGTTAAATCATCCCTCTTCTGGTGTTAAGTGAACGGGGTGGTCAATTACCCCTTGCTCGCTTAACCCGTGGATCCAACGATTACCAGAATAATTACTTAGTCAGGCTGCGAAGTAGAAAGTCCCACGATTAAATCTAAGGCACGCTCTTATTCTTACTCCCCCTCTCCCTCCCTCGTCGTATTCGCCCTTACGCGTATTATAATTCTGATTGGGGTTGCAATTCGTGCGCGCGCTCGTAGGCTTTCTCTCGGGCAACCAAGATACGATTATGTGATCGCGAATTTTCTGATAATCAATAAATTAGCATACGGATAATCGGGAGTCCACCGTAATATGTATTACTGAATAATTTACCAATTTGTCGGCAATGATGTCAAGTTTTTAGCAATAACTTCAGTGCTGTTAATTACGAGTTATTCTTTTAGCCCGTTCAATCCTCTGGAATCTTGTATTAACAAAGGCACCAATGAAATTAATAATGAAACTGCAATAAGTCCGCTTCGTTTGCGCAAGTAAAAATGTTAATTAAATTTATTTCTCCCTCGCCGTTACGAAACTTTTAATACACTTTTCTAGTCAGGGAACGCGTTGCGAATCGGAGGGATTCGTTGCTTCCGTGTAAAACGTTAAACAATTCGCGACGACAATGATAATTAGTAGAAGATGGTATCGGAAATAAATTTTCAAGCCGAGAGTCTCCAAGGTTGAACCGCTATTGAGAAACCGTTACTCTTTACCGTTTATCGAGCGATAAACCAATGAACGGTGCTTTCGCGTACGTGGACT
The DNA here is from genome assembly GCA_933228935.1 of Pemphredon lugubris. Lineage (NCBI taxonomy): Eukaryota > Metazoa > Arthropoda > Insecta > Hymenoptera > Crabronidae > Pemphredon > Pemphredon lugubris. Next base: position 50,737,553 of record OW121817.1, on the reverse strand, counting down.
CAATTTATAACCTTTTAAAGAATAACCGCGGGTAAGATAACGCGCATACATAAGTTCCCACCACACTCTCAGAAATGTTGCCTCTCTGCGCGTGCTTATCGATAAAACTGTCAATATCTATTCTACGGTGAAACCGAACAACGGGTGAGTATAATTAAACGCTGTTTCGTCTCTTTGGACATTTTCGAATTTGCTAAAAAAGAAGAATCATGATCGATAATTAACCTAGGTTTCTTTTTCTTCATTATTTACCAATAAATATTATTTTGCGTACCTATTTATCGACGCTGATAATAGATTCTTATTAACGAGCAGAAATTCTACTCGTTCGTTTATCATAAGTTGCATTTATAATTATTAGTATAATTTATAACGAAATTATGTTTCACAGATAGACTTTGAAGTAAACTTCCAGATATCAAATAATAACGAACGACAGCATTTGCCTGTGGATGATGCAAAAATACTTAATTAACTGTAATAAATATTTGTTTACATATCTTTTAACGTTCACCGTTTAATCCCTGAAAATATTATATCAACCAGTTCGTTATCCTCGCTCAAACGAGACTCGCGTTACAACGCTTTGTCCAATAATCCGTGCATCGATCCGAACGCAAAACTTTATTTCATTCCGTTGCCAGCGTCGTTTCTAGTTACAAGGACGTCCGATGAAAAAGAAATCTCAGTGCGGGAGAAAAATTGAAATTGCAATAACAAAGACATCTCCACTCGCTCGTATCCTCTGGCGGTTTTTTTTATTAGAAATCCTTACTTATTCCACCGCCGGACGGATATTTCTCTAGGAGAATTCAGATCGTGAAACGTGGAAGTCCCACGGGCCCGCAAACCCACGCAGAACCGTACGGGGTGTCGCGGGGGACTCGAATCTTCCGGAGACTGGCTCATTGTTTCCCCCGGAACGAGATAGCGGCGTGGAAACGTGTGCGGCGTGCCCGTCGCGGAAAAGCAGCTCGTAGCAAGTTTTAGATACGTTTCGCTTTCGAAATTACTACAAAAGGCGTCCCAGATCTCGTACGTACGAGAAACGGATAAGGGAAACGGATGGGATTCGAGTCGGTGCCGTTACGCCGGCTATTTCCTTGAGAATTCTACTTGTTGCCAGTCGTCACTTTAATCAGAAACGTAAGATGACCTACACGGCGGAGCGTTCATGCGTGCACGCAAGTGTCGTGTACGCGAGAATCGTTCGTGCCAGCAGTTTTTTTTTTTTTGTATGAAAGGATTTTTATGTTTTTAAATCGTACAGGGTGAACCGCGTAACGCGATCGTTTGAAAGACCCATCGACATTTTGTTTGTAATATTGTTCAAAGGGGGCCCTCAGGGTTATTATAGTATGTACGTTCCTCGGGAGGTGCTTTTATACCGAGTTTTTAATGTCAACTTCAGTTCTTTTTGTCAATAAAATCATACTAGAAAACCGGAATTCTTAAAACGACTCGGCAACGATGAATTCTGCAACGCGAGGGTGAATTTTATAAATAAATTCATACCGGGGAACCGGGAACCTGAAAACAACGCGAGATTCATGAATTCGTGTACGCGGGAGCGAATTTTCATTCAAAACGATCCGGTATTGCGTTATACCTTTGAGATAAATTCAGTAATGGGGGAAACCCTAAAGGCGGGTGAAATACACAAAACCACACACGCGTACACCTGGGTCGTTCCTCGGAGTCCCAGGCGAGGGACTCTTTTTTTTCATCGTTGAAATAAAAAAAAAAAAAGGGAAGATCGAAATCGGTGAATCGTTACTCGGTATTTATTCATTCCTCGGCAGACCGCGGTGGTACGTAATTATTACTGCAACGTGTTTGTGGATCACCGACGCGTGCATGTGAACATTTGAACGAATGGCGAGCACCACTTATATTGTCAATTCGACCCACTTGCGCGAGCGCTCGCAATTAGCAGGGGTATTAATTATTAATTACCGCGGATTGTCGTGCGCGTTCCGTCGCTGACGCTTACGTTTGCGTGCCGTTCTTCAGGGCGGAGGGACGAGAAGAAGGCTTAAAAATAAGGTTGTGATTTGGTAGAAGTTGATGTCTATGTTTTGAAGATGACCGAAAGGCTCAATTACGACCGCGGGAATTAATTGAATACTGTTGCACGTAATTGTTGCGTTCATGTTTCTTTGTACAGTGATCCCAAGTGAAGTCCAAAAAAAAAAGGACCGAAATCTCATGAAACGCGTTTCTCGGTTTATTTAAATGATCAATGTTGCATCGAAGATCATTGTTAATTGCCGGGTGGAAAGATGGGAACGATAAATTGTCGTTCATTTTGATCAAAAGTGTATAGTCGCATCAACCACCGCTAGTACTCGTTCCTGATTAGCAAATTCGCAAATTCGATATATTAGTTGTGATTACCAAGAGCGTTAGCGGAAATGATCGAACAATCAATTATTCTGAATTGTTATTATTATTATTGTTGTTGTAGATCGAGCGCAAACGACAAACGCGTTATTTTTAATGCAACTTATTCGCTTCAAACCAGATTACAATATCGCCGAACGTCAGCACTTCTCCTCGCGTTAAATTGTGCCATGGAACGAACGATAACGCGGTCTAACGAAACTAACGGGCGCTCTAATCCTCGTTGTCGGGTCTCAAATTCTCCATCGCGCTCTGATATTTCACAAAGTATGTCAGAGACACGCGTAAGGCACAGTCGGATCGCGAATATAATCCATCCGTTTATGGTGCGCACCACGGAAGTTTTTTTCCTCGGAGAACCGGATAATCGCACACGCGTAGACGCGGTTTACCCGCTCAACCGTTGTCACGCCACTGCAGTATCGCGTGTCCTGTGTGTCACAGGATGCCATGATTTTGAAGCGCGATCTATTGAGAATTAGAACGTCGTTGAATCTCCAACAACGAGTACGCGAATATTGGCCATCGGATATGGAGTCGCGGGAATCTTTTGTAAATAATCGTAACCGACTTACCGCTAATTAGAATTCCAACTTGTAGGCGGTATTCGTCGTTAGAAAGCGTTTACGATAGTATAAACGAATATTAATCGAATTAATATTACACGTACATTACTATACCTATAATCAGGTGGGTGTATTTCGAATCCCACTAACGTTAATTACTCGGATGCATTAAAAATTATTATTCCATTTTATCATATTTGTTATAGGAATTATATGTACATTATTAATTTAAGTATATTTAAAATAAATTAATTATAATATTAAATTCATTATATCATTCATTAAAAAAACTAATTCTGTACTCTCCAAAAACTTAGATTCAGCAATGAAATGTAAATCAGCATACCGCGTTATCTATTTACAACCAAGATTTTCTATCCGCCACGTATGTACGCCCACGCGTTCTTTGATGCAACGCGTAGAATGAGAGAGAACATTTTTTGCTGATCAAGGAAAGTATTCCATATTGGAAAAACGAGTGCGCGGTTGACGAGACATACTGCGAAATTTTTCTTTTTTCTTGCTGTGCGCGTCGCGTAACGATGGTCACCATCCATTCAACGAACACGTAAAACCGTCGGTTCGAAATGACCACCGATGCGTCGTAATTATAGAACAAAACCAAGGTACGTTATTACACGTAATGAGTATTTTTTGCATCGGAATGTTCTTACGAGCTAAATGCACGTTTAATTGTAAGTTTGTTAGTAGCGTCATTAATTATGCTTTATTACAGTTAATTATTATATGACAATAACGATCCTTTGTTGTTGTTATTATTATAATTTCAATAAATCGCATTCCACCAACGTTTCATAAAATATTTATTTAGTTAGAATATACGCAACTGCAAGAATATTTTCTAAGTAGCAGGAAACGGTATTTCTTTCACGTCCTATGCTTCATCGCAACGGTAAATGCGTGACTCCTTATTAGCGATACGTTAAGATATAAATATAAATATAAAATAAAAGATACACAAGATGAGAGAAATGGTAGTAAACTCGACGATCAAAACGAGATGTAGAAAAGTCAATCGAAGTAACTTTCAAAACAAGATTTTCCTGGCGAGAAAATTGAATGGAGAGCAAAGAAAATGGGAGCTGTACTTCTCCAACCGGTGAGAGTTTTTTACAATTTTGCGACGGAGATTCTAACGTGATTTGGTTTATAGTGATTGCTCCTCCGTTAACCCCTCGAGGGGTTGTACCTTTAAATCTTCGCGTGCGTACGGACATTTCGCGGGTATACCCAGCGTTACAGAGGGTAAACGATCCACCCATAATCCCCTGGAGATGCTAAAACGGCGGATTACACGAGTGCTATTAAAAATTATTTCTACGTGCCCGACGAGTGTACCTGGACGGGTTATGACCGGAAGCCGCGTAGGAAGATAATACAATTCTTCAAATATTGGCAAATCATGTAGAAATAACTGTAAATGTATAAAATATATAAATAAAAAGGTAACAAGCTTCGAACGTTCCACTTTTTATTCGGAACATTTGAATCTGCATATTTGAATAAAAATTCAAATATTATTTGAACTTATACGCATATAAAATATTATTGTTACGTCGCGTTAAACGGTACAATCCCAGCGAGGCGATAGTTTACCGACGCATTATTCATTTTTTATTTTAAATATGATGTTACCCGTCACCGTTAAAAACTTATCAGCCTCGTTTTAACTTATTAATCTCGCCATTCGTTTAAAACAACGAATCACGCGAGGGCCGTTAAAAATTATTTTTACGCGTTCCGCGAGAGTATGTCTGTGCAGATTATGGTCTGAAATCACGCAGGAAGATAATAAAATTGATTGCCGCTGTTAGTATTCAGTATTTATTCGCATACCTGGAACTTCTGATGCTCACAACGTTCCATAATTGAATTGTAAGTAAATGATGCACATTGTGAATTTTATAATTTGGACTTGTCTTTCGCGGTGAACCGCGTCTGTTATATTTTTGCGATAAAATGATAATAATTGTTAAGATACTGGATTTATCGTCGTTTTAATGTAAACAAATCAAACAAATTTAACGTAAAATGCTCTGATGCGAATCTAATTGATAATCTGATCTGATTAAAATTGAGTACGACGCCCCGATATTTGTTTTCATTAAAAATTATGTAATGTATTTTTTTTGTCATTGGATTCCACCAGTATTGTCAAAACTTACTTTTATTCGATGGAATACTGTTATCTTAACCTTTGATATGAGATCCAATATTCTCATAGTCCAAAAGAACTTTTTTGTAATCAACTTCCGGATAATTAATATTCATAGTAGAACGGAAGTCTACTCAAATCCTTCCGAAGTAATAATGCAGTTGACGTCTTAATGAGAATCCACGCTCAGTCTATTATTCCTCATTTAGCTGAGTATGTAATATTCGAGTTATGTCATCGTGACATTCACCGCGGGTAATTTATGATATAGATGTAATGTCAATTAAACCATCGTCGTCACGAATTACAGTGTCCGCAATTATTAACAGAAAACTGTTACCGAATACCGCTACCTTCGCGGTAAAGCTGGTAATATTAAATTGTACGTTAATTACGCTATGCGCTGAAACGTGGCTGCATAGTTTGCAACGGACAAAATTAGTTTTAAAAAATTATTTAATAAATGCAAGCTTCTCTTGATTTAAAAAAATAGTGGGAACGGTATCTCGCAAAATAAATTGCAAGTTTATATTAAAATCGATTGCTTTCTACCAGTTTCCCATGAAGCATGGAAATAATTATTTTGGCATTTAAACTTTATAATTGTCAATTATTAAGCTGAAATGCGATTTACATGTAAATTTACAACATTGACTCAAACGTTGGTGAATTTCGATACATTTAACAATCGCGTTTAAACAAAACGGAAGAACCCAAATGTTTGTTATGAAATAGAGTGCAAATTTCAGAATTTTTCTTCTAGATAACATCCGTTCTATTTATTTAGTCAATATTTATTCGAGATATTCTGTGGTAGCTGAAACGTATCCTGCTGGAAATGATGTACAATAGGGAGAAGACAAACTGGCAATTAGGCTATCTCAACGGGATAAGCTTCTCCCTTTATGGTTCAAATGAAAAATACAAACAGTTCGTCAAAGTTAAAAACCAAAAAAGAATGGAATATTTTATCCAAGTTCGTGGGAAAAATTAAAGGGCATTTGTAAAGGGACCTAATCGAGATTAAATCGTTCAAATGCAATAACAATCGAAATTTAATGTCCGATAGAAACCCGATTGCGCTTTCGTGCATTATTTCTCAACGTTAAAGAATCTTTTGTTCTTAAATATGCATCATCTGTGTCGATAAACGGGTCGGTATGTCTGCGAGCGTAGGAGATTAAATCTCGACTTCGCGTCCACTGAATTGTACTTGATATCGATACAAAGGTAATCGATAATCAAAGACACTTTATACGATAGAATATCTTCGTTCCGTTTGAGCTCTACGGGCCGATGATAAAAAAAACGTAATATACCCGATGCAGAAATATCAAGCTTGGTTAATATTTATAAGTGCTCGTTCAATCGGAGCATTTTTTCAGCTCGCACACGTCAGAGCAACCCAAACAAAAGTCACGTTTAGTCTAAACGCAGTTTTATTTTACATGGCGTTCATATTTTTTTTTTTTAACAAATGTTATTCTAAGTAAACATTTTCAGAATTTACGAGCGTAGCGGTACGTATGAGTGGAACGTATCGGCTATTAATTCCGATCAATACGATTTTCAAAGGTGACTGAGTTCCGTACTATAACGTGCCCGTGTATATTTCTGACGTTAATTCACGTGAAAAACGAAAATTACGCGCCGACGACGTTTAGAATATTTTATCGAGAGTATCTAATAATCAAATAAATGGCCAATTTATCCAGTTTGTAATTGCCCTCGCGAACTTTGTTAATTCGAAAAAGCCGAGCCGTTTATCCGTTATCTGAACACTTCAACGAGGCATTGGAAAGTAACGTTGGGTAAAGAGAGAGAAAAAAAAAGAAAGAAAACAGTGAAACCGCTCTGCTCGCGTATCATTGCGCGAAAATCTCTCCTCGCGACGAAAAACTTGTTGGAAAAAGTTACGATTTATCGTTTCGCTCCTCGTATTCCGAGTACACATTCACGTGGCGTGCATTTTTTTCTTATCGACCTGCAGAATCTTCCCTGCGTGTTCTCAGCAAATCGTACGGTGTACATTGCATCTCGGGAATCGTGGGATTTCTTCGTGCCCTATCCATCATGGCGAATATAAAACAAAATTATTACAATCATGGAAACTGTCGACCCGGCATGACAGTTTTCTTACATCGACAGCTTGAACTTTTAAGTTCATCGCGGTTCGTGCAAACGAACCGTTTCCTCGAAGAAAAGTCGTTGAAACGGTGCACGAAATATTTGTCGGCATCAAAATACTTTTTTCTATTGAAGTTTCTAATTCTTTTCTTTATTTTTATTATGACGCATTCCATTTTATCCAGCTCTGTCAACATTTTATCGACCTGGTCATAGCTCGACACAAATTAACAATGTTGTCGTAGTTTCCGTCAACGCTGAAAAAGTAAATAAAAAAAATTGCCTCACCGCGAGTCACATACATCACGTTTATTCGAATAAATTGTCGCGATATTCTATTAGCGCGTTTCTAGATGAACTCCCAAGGCAAATTATTTATATTCACGGTTTTAACAGGGGAGTGTGGTTTTTAATATAAAAACAGTCGATACACGCGTTCCCACTTATTTGTCATCCTTATCGGTATCGTATAATACCTGCTGTAGTTACTTACTTCGGATCGTACATCAAACGTGACGCAGATAAATATGAGCGACAGGTAGGGGACCTTCGGTATCTGATGCACGTTCGCAACGAAAAATAAATTTGTCGGATGAAGAGTATGGTTTATTTATGCTAAACAAGAGACTCGCGTCCCGATGACAAAACGAAAACATTTTTTCCATAGCGTCGCGATAAAAGAATACGTTTTGTTTCGTGACGTCTTCATGGTTTTCGAGAACAGAATTATTATCCACCCAGTGAATCTAAAGTAGAGAATTTCTTCGTGCACTTTTTTTTAGAGTACAAAAAAATGATACTCGTGTAAGTTAGCGATACTCAGAAATCTCGATTAATCTAACATAGAATTCATTCCAAAAATTGTGATAGATAAAGAAGTCAGATTACAGATCTTTGTGTCTATTGTATATTTATTATCATTTACGCGAAAACTTTTGAACGAGACTCTCAGTACCGTTTGATTAATCGAGTTGTTCTTGTATTTTATTGTTATACGTTGATACAAGTATCGTACGTTTCACTAGAATTATTTCCGAGACAAGAAATTTGTGAAATCTAACGTGATGAAAAACTGATTAACGTAATTACTCTCAACAACGTTTCAATGTGATTCGTAAAGAAGTAATTTCCGAGAGGTCAGTGGATAAGCTTGCGAAATTATTAATATCCGAGAGAGTTTAAGAATTTTCGCCCCTAGCCGTTAATGGTGTGTTAAAAACGACTCTATGAATAGTACTCGAATTGCTTTACGATAAGAGACGTACATTATAGTTGCAAATTGCTCTCCATTTTCCCATGCATTCTGGCCCTTTCGGTCAAAAGATTTTTTTAACGCGATCATTAATTTTTCCAAGGCTCAAACCTGTCAACGGTCGTACACTTTTCTTCGCAGAGAGAGCTCAATTATATGGGCAAGAAAGTTCGTCTGGCCGATCATAGGGAGATTAAGCCGACGTCAAAACGAGTCTTTCTTTTTCTTTGGGTGAGAAACTGAATACCGCACGAGGATTTATCTTTAAATAACTTTGACATATATACAAATATATATATATGCATATCGAATACATGCATATCAAGAATTTCTTTTATATTTATCAACAGTTACTGGTCAATAGCGTTCGATTTTACACTGTTACAGCTCATATTTTGTATCTTTGCGTCTAATAATAAGACCCTTGAAATTTTACTTTGTCTAATTCCGTCCCTTTCGGTTTTCCTTTCCATCGGGACATAGATGCCGAATAACGAGCTGAGCAAGGTCTAGCCGAACATTGCTGTCGTCCGAAGAACTATGGAAACCCAGGTTTTGAACAACACTTTCGATTCTAATCATTTAATCACACAGATAGTACAACTGCACATGTTTCGTATTCCATGAAGTTTACCGCTGTTATATTATACAATTTCTGAACTGCTACGGTATAAGAAAACCTGTTCCTTGAATAATATGAAATATACACAATTTGACATGTACCGTTATACGATAGCGTCGTATCGTAGATACGAAAGATATGGAATCCCCGTGGAAGAATAAAGGATTCCCTCAAGACTCAGTTTTCAGAAAGTGAACGATCAAAGCTGTAAAATAAATATTCCTCGTTTCACGTGAGGATTTCTAAGCTCCAATCGCTATAAAGTCCTGCTCTTTACTTAAACGTGTCATGTATTATTAATTTATATTATTTTACTGAGAGCGTTTAATAATTTATTACACTTCGCTGAAACCCCTCGAACAAATAAAAACCATGAATGAAAAAGCTGGCCCGCATTCTCATGTTTCACAATTGTATCGCACTTTTGTTGCACCGGAGAAACACAATTCTCGCCTTTTTGCAAGAAAAGCATTCAAGTGTTCTCTCGTTGGGCGTCGAACAATATTTGGAAGTGAAAATGCTAAACTCGCGCATATCTAAGCACTCTTATTGCACGTTGTACAGCTGTGTCGATGTTTGCGTAGGCATAAATTTGCATCCTGCCATCTTCCTAGAAAATTTACATCGTGGAAGGTCGAATTACACGCGTGCGTTTGTAGTCCCGAGCGAATATTTTCTGCACGCGTATCGCGCATAGCAAAAACGACGAATAAATTCGTTTTTTTTTTTTTAATAAATATTCGAGTTTCGCGTGTTTTACATTTGTGCGCTACGAGTTATAACAACAAATTAGAATCTGTACGTTGATGCAAGAAAACATCTCGCAAGAATCAAGGACAAATTTAAAACGAAGACAGAAACCTAAACTGGACAATTTCTTTGCATTTATGCGTCACCGATTGAAACGCAGTCATCCGCAATATTAATCTCGCGATTTAATGGCATCGAATCGAAGGAAAATTTCTTTTAGCCGTTCTTTTAATCCGGGGAGGTCTTACAGAGGCATTTTAAATACTCCCCGCTGGAATATTCGCTGGTGAATTTCCTCTCGCTTGCACAACGTTGCTTTCATCTTGACACATCTCAACCCAGTTTTGAATCACGTTTTAAACTTTCCAGTCACGCTCAATGTTCGACGATAATGTCGTTCAGTATTATTATTTATGACATGATAATGCAGCGCGATAAATCTGCTATAGATATCATTATAAAATCGTAACTTCCATAATTTCCAAGTTATTTTAATTTGAAAAAATCCATCTGGAGATTCGTACGATCATTGGAGAGGACGGGGGACAAACTTTCGCTAGGAATTCCGCAAACTTTACTCCGTATACTTGTGCGAGACGATAAATCCACGTGTACTTAGCGCATAAGAAGCTCTCTTATTGTAAAACGATACGTAGGTTGATTAAACCAAAGCAATAACGACGGTGGCATCCAATTACCAGCGGATTAGCAGCCGGTTAGTCCGCAACGAGAAAACTTATACTTGCTCAGCGAGAATTGCGCGGTAAGAGACTCGGAATTGTATATTTACCCCGAGCTTCGTTAATCCATGATTTGCAGCATAAATCCCTTAACGAGCTTCCAATCAGCCTTTCGCCCCTTCCGAATCACCCGCCACCACAATTTACTTATCGTGGATGTAACCAGTTGAGGGTGACATCACGAAAAATATTCGAAAATTCTTATCTCCCTTTCCACCGAAATTCCATTGTGTGACTTTTCTCGGAATTACCCGTTAATTTGTTTCGTTCGCCGAGGCATTTCGATTCTGCTTCGTCGTTGCAAAAAAAAAACAAGGAATATAATATAATTAAGTATTATAATAATTACGTATGTCGAATACTAGTATGATGGGAAATATAGGAATATTCTGGTCCTTTATTTCATCAGATTTCCGTGAAGCAATCTTGCTGAAAGTTATTTGTTGTTTTATCAAAATACCGGGAATGATTGATGCGATTTACCTGAGATGTACGCACGTGTGGTTAAAGTAACGGTACGCGAATCTCCCTCTTCTCTTTACTACGATTCTTTCCATTAATCCGAAGCGGTCACGCAACGTGACGTGTGCCTAATCGTAAGTATGCGTAAAAAGAAATCAAAACCATTTCCTCCCCGCGATCAGACGGAATTCGTATCTTCAATTATCGAAACTTTTAAAACGTAAATTTCTTAACAATTCAGATCTTCATTTCGAACGAACGACCGAGTTCTTGTACAATAACCGAACGACGTCTCTAGGTATCTTTCGCTGTAAAACATATTTTCACTAATTTTTTGGAGTAGCTATATACATTTTTTATTACGCAGTTTTAGACAGTAGTCGAACACGCTTCATAAATATCTAAAAGAACTTTGAATTTTATCGAAGGCGTGATCGAAAGTAAATAGACTTCGGATAGAGAACAGCTGTAAAAATACAAGTGAAACTTTCGGGATGCGTTAGTATCCGAGCGCTTCGGGTGCTTTTACATCGAAACCCTTTAAAAGCAATAGTTCCAAGTTCCGCGGAATTAAAGAAACTTGCACGTACCTTTTAGAAAGTTGACTTACGTGGCAAAGAAGTGTCCCTCGTTCGAAAGCGAATTATTAGTTAAAACTCGAATTCGAAATAGATTTAATAACATTGATACGCCAGGATTATCATAGAGCTTCGCTTATGGGCACGTTGCCATGCGTGCGTGTCATCGAACTCTTTTGCCATTTTGAAATAAATTCTATCAAATTACGAGAGCCTTTAGTATAATCAAAAGTACGGAAATATGAAAATTGACAGAATTTCACGTCACGCACAATTTAGCACACACATACATGAAATGCCTGAGTTGCATTACAAATATTCAAGACCATTTCCCCGGTATCACACGCGTATAGTCTATTATTCTTTATGTCGAATAGATAAAGAAATTCTGAATTTCTATTGGTCGGTAAGCGTTCAGCGTGCTGGCTAGGAGAATAAATACTACGCTTAAGCGGCGATAAACGGGACGTTTCTCTTTTTTTATATTCAGTTATATCATGGAAGATAGAGAAAGAAAACGCACGAATAGCGCATTAATTTTCCGATACGTTCACCTTTATACGGTACTAATTTCGTCGAAATCGTACGATAAATTTCTTTTCATAGTTATTACACTTCTGTAATACCATTGTCATAAAATGCGAGAAGGTAAATGGGCGAATCAACTCGCGTAAGCTCTCCTCCGACAGCGACGATAATTAAATACTGTTCACTCCTAATTCATATTTAAAAAGTGTTACGTCGCAATTAAAACGCTCTTAGCCGGATTAAAAATGCATAAAAAAAGTGTTGAAGTTACGGTTTATTTTAAGCGGGAAAACTCCCTTAAATTACAATTAAAATTAAAAAGAAATCGTGACATTCGCAACTTTCTAGTTGCTTCAATTTAAAAAATTGCATTTCGGAGCGTAATCTTTGCAGAAGTGTATAGAACATGACAATAAAATACCGTAAAGTACCGTTCGATTCAACGATTCGAGAGGCTCGCCGCCCTTAAAAAAATCTCAACCTCCACCGCTTTTTAATCACTTTAATTCGATCGAACACCTTCTAAAGCTGAAGTTTCGCAGAGCCGTAAAACATCTCGATAATAATGCGTCATTAGCTAATTCGAAATGTGCAGTCGTGTACGCCACATCGAAAATGTTCGTCCACGCGAAACCGTTTTTTAACTTTACGTATCCGTGCTGGTATATTTCTATATATCCTACTTGAAGCTGTCCACGCTCAACAAGTGTACCATTTCCCTTTGTCTCTTATCACACGATTAAACGGCAAACTTTTCGTATCACGCGGTACGTTCATTTACGGGGTTGGAAATTAAAGTCGACTGCATTGTTCTGGATATAATGTCGCGCGATAATATCATTGGTGAAACATAACGAAAGGCACGTACGTATAACATTTTCTTAGATCATTCCTGTAAATTTGCTATAGTTTGGCGAGTGGTGAGACCGGAACTTATTTCGCGTTGATTTTGAGGGATACTCGGAACATCAGAATAATTTCTGACGATTTACCTGAATGATTTCAACAATAACTCGAAAAATGATATTGATTTTGTTAGCAAATAACTTACGAAACCGCTGTGACCAAACTCTTTTTATTTTTATGGAACGATAGGAAAGTGTAGTTTAAAAGATAAACATTTTTAGAACGGGGAGTATTAATAACTACCTCTTTTGTACCCATTTTAAATTGTTTCCTATTACATTTCTAATTGGTTCCTGATTGACAAATTTCACGTACAAAACTTTGTTCGAAAAATGTTCAAGAAAGAAGAAACTACGATGTAAAGTACGAATCAGTGGGCCAGTAGTATAAGACGACATTGGTCAGACCATAAACGCGTTACGTTGCACGCACCAGGCGTACTGATAATACTTTAATTTTTTTCTCGCGGTGGGACCATAGTTTTACGATCTGTAATTAGATTACGGAATTAATTAAATTCCGTAAAATTACGTAATTTAGTTAACGAATTAAATAATTAACGTTGTAGTTCTGCAGCTTAAATTCGAGGTGTAACGAATTTGACCTCTGGTTTTAGCAAAACAAAAGTATGCAGCGAATACGTTTTTGCAGTTTTGCCATAGAAATATTTTTATTATCAAAATACAACGTAACTATTGTAGTTCAACGTAATGATTATGGTAAGCGCATTCTCACGCATGATAATTAATTGGCGAAATTTAATTATTAGTATCGATGTTATAAAATTTCAACATTTGCATCATGCTGGACTCGTAATCCAGAACGCACAACTTTTAATTAACTCTTGGTCTTTACGACCGGCAGGTGATTAGTTTTCCCCCTATTATTTCCTGGAACCAACGGATTAATTATTTTCCCAGAACTCATCTAATTATCTATTCTCCGCTTGTGATCACGATCTACGTTTCGTCTTTTTTACAGTTCAACGTCTCAATGTTAGTCCACTGGAGTTGCAAAATGTACCCGACTACGTAGGGGAAAGCTAACGCATACAGTAATAACAACTTTAGATTTTGAGAAGCCTGAAAAAAATAAACGGTCATTCGTTCTTGTCAAAAAACTTTTCCTTGTTACATTACAGCGAACAAAGTTAGCACAAACTACAAATTATTAACAACAGGATTCGTTAATGACTCCCAGCTTTGAGCTCGTAACAAAAGAATACTTATAGAAGTTTCTTCGAGACGCATATACAATGTAGAATAATATTTTAAAACATCGGCAGATAATTGGTTTTAATAATAAAACAGTTTGATATATTTGTCAAACAAATTTATCGTAATTCTAGTAGAGCGTAACAAAGCATTTTTATGCATAACTAAAAATGTGTAACTTAAATAATAATTCTTTTCTTCATTTTTGTTTAAGTCAGCTCAGTAGGGATGCTTTTTTCGCTCATCGGGACTTTGTTAATTGTTACGAGGAAAAATGAAATATCTCGAATAATCGTAACACATTCGTAGCACACTAGAATCGAAAGAAATCGTAGTTAAAATCATATAAGGGAGAGCATTCGATCGATGTATCGATGATCCAGTGCTATAAAACAGATCCACAGAAATCCTGTGTACACTCCTCTTGGACAGGAGAATTCTAGAACTCCCCAAGGTTTATAATAGCAGAGAGCATCGTACCGAAAGAAAGTGGATATAAAAACATCCGTTGAGAACGAACACCCTTCGATAACAGGATGTGCTTGACAAGAAGAGTCGCATAATCCCAATCGCTCGAAAATTGAATCGTCGAGTTTCATCGAAGTTGCAACAACAAATCCGATAAGAATCACGAGTACGATTATTACTTAAAGCTTAATAATTCAACGGTCCGCTTTGTATTTCTTAGTAAAAGAATTTAGAGAAATTAAAAACAAATCGCGTGGGCATCGCGCTGTGTGGCTTTGTTCCATAGAAATGCGGGGGTGATATTTTATCGACTTAACTAACAGACATCCTGTACTTATAATAAAATAAAAGCAATGAATGTGAGATGTGGAATGCAGTGACTCAGTGACTGGTTTTCAATCACAAACTCGTGTGTATAATATCATTAAATGTGAGAATCGAACGATCGAACATTGATAGATTTAAACGACCTGTCCAAGAAAATCGAAGCACTGAAAAACATCTGACCGGATATTCCTATTACGGGCGATCTTTAATCGACGGCCTAGTCTCCGATCGAAGTACGCGCCTACAAATCAGAGAGAAGAATGGAACGTGAATACAGGAGGACGGAAAAGTGAGCAAACAGAAAGGGGAATGCATGCCATTATCCGGGAAACCAAAATGTCCAATTCACTGTTCTCCTCCTAAGATATTTGCTTCGCAGTTTCATCCTCGGATAAAGCGCACTTAATCCCAAACGGAGAAATACTTGAGCAGGTTCACGACCCTCTTCTTTTTAGAGCATGAATAATCTCGGAGACATTGTTTAAACATCTCGTACGCGGATTCACATTTTTCTTTCGTACCGTACGGCGAGTCGTACCTCTTATCCGATGCAAATCGAAACTGGAATTTTATATGGCCGACCTTTCGTCGATTTTACTACTTTCAGGATTTTATCATCGGCTCTTTCATTTCAGGCAATTAATTACAGATAATTAATAATAAGGATTAATACTTTTAATACGATACACGATTGTACGCGTATCGTGTACAATTAATAATTACCGTTCCACGTATATCGATTTCGATTCAGTTATTGACGTCGCCGATCATACATACAATCGGTAAAATATTATATATCACATCGATGAATGATTCTTAACGATTCATGAATGTTATTTAACAAAAAAAATATTTCACCGCTTCGCGCTTATAACGCACAATTAACACACGCAACTGCAATTAATAAATTGTGCAAAACCGTGGGATACACGATCGTCCGTCAATTTCATTTTCATTAAAATCTTCCGATCGTTGCGTTTGTACAGGAATGGAAGGGTCTGAAAACGAGTTTAGCAAATGAACTTTTAAAGCTAGTTACAAAGGGGATTACAGAGAGGAGAAAAAAAATCGAGGCGATTGAATGGGGCAAGCGTTTGGAATAACTTTGAAATTGTTACTACAAATGAAAAAAATGCCTCTCTCGTATGACCAGCTGCCTCTCGCAAATAAACGGATACCATTACACGATGTACACTTTAAAAAAAAATGTCGTAACTCCGATTTAATTGAGCTGTCGGGCGTCTTCGACATATTTCATCGTCCAACTTTGTATCAATGCCAAAGCGAATAGAAACATCTTCATTTTCAATATCCCAACCGTTACTCAAAAAGTTAAAATGTGGCGAAATTGCAAAGGTTAAATGTGCAGAGAGAAAATGTAAGTTCAATATTATAAAAGTGGGATTATCTCTGAACCTGTAGCTAAAATTATATTCCGTTGATTAGATTATAATTCTAAGTACCAAATTAGAAAAGTTATAAATGGATTCGGAACGAAGTAACCATTTCCATTGGCTACTTTATATAAATATTGAAATTGTCTAATTACCCCTCTGCTAGTCAGATCGTATAAACAAAAAATCTTTTTTTATTAACGACAGCCGTAAAATATCTATCGGGGTATATTCAACCTTCGTTGGTTGTACATACCGTCGCGTACTCGTGTCGCGAAGTACACAGTTACACGAATGTAATACAGAGCGAGTATTAAGTCGTAAAGTACCGTATGCAGAAACACAAACCCCCCCAGATTATCCGTACTAACTAAGCTGAATATGTATTCGAGTCCTGCGTGCTTTTACTTCATAAAGGAGAGGGGGTTAATGTTAATGATTAAAATGCAGGATAGTACCTATACTTGCAACGCATTGTTCGCAAGTGCCCGACAGCGGCCGTTTAACTATTCGAAAGCATTTATCGCGTGGGAACGTTACAATGGAACATTATTAGGCTCGCTATAAAATAAATATTTCTAGAGAATAAAATATGTAAGATGCATCGCTGTTCTGGTAAAGTATTGCCTTAATTTTTAATGAAATACGCTCGAGGCAAAAGAGTATGATAATTATTTAAGATTATTGCGTAATCATATAAAGATTTAAAAGATTACTGTATCATCTTCAACAATTGAAACTATGAACTATTGAACAATGAAACTGTCATTGTATAATAATACGAACGTGTTGCATCAAGATTAATAAAAGAAAGCTTTCTTCGCATATTGTGTATTTGCCCTAAGCTCCATTGAATTATTAATAATTTTTAATCCGAACGTAGTATTGGCATTTTATATATCGAGAAGCGATTGTAACAATTTATATACTTCTCGAGCATTGTTTCCCGTGCAGCAATTGTTATTTGTGTATTTGAGCTCCATCATTATACTCTGCTGAAATGCACTAATATTTGCTTTCACCGGCAATAAAAATCTTTCATCGATACATTTGTAATAATAAAATAATTAATTCCTCGGGTAACATTCCGATTAATCCGCTGACTGATAAATTTCTACAAAATCAAATATCCAGATAATAACGCATTATTCGAAACTGAAGGATGATACAATGATTTTAATCATTGAACATACTATACGAAAAATGTAGTAGTAAAAGTCAATACTATGATCCAACACGTGTAACACTCCACTTTCTCGGCAACGATTATCGACGCACGGGCAGTAAAAATAAATTTTAATCGGCCACATCCGGATAACGAGCAATGATCAATTTCTAAATACACACGTATCACCTGCAATCACGTTTCTGTACGACGCGTCTGCCGCGAGACAGCCTCCAGTCCGCCACTCGTATTTGTTCCACTAAAAGGCGGACCAACATTATCATTTAACACTCGCGCAGAAATTAATCTCAAACCCAACGCACTGCAAAGACATTTACAATTTAACCAATCTCATTTCCCCTCATCCTGCCTCGATAGTTCGCACAGTTTAATCAACTAATATCGTCCTAGCATCGTACGAACGAATGGGATTTGTATCGCGGGGGAATACCGCGCAAACACCTCAAAGTCGAAATTGAGTCTAATCCGCCACACGAGACAGGTACAACTTCTGTTGTGATCGGGAGTACGCCCTTGTAGCGTTCAACGTTAAACAATCGCTTCTCCAAATACAGATATTGAATATAAAAAAGTACTTGAAATATATTTAAAACTGTCAAACTGATTTTATTTTTGGGTTAGACAAATAGTTGGCACAGGTGCTTAGAGACATAAATTGCTCGAGACGAACATATGTTTTTGTTTATAGAGACTAACAAACGAACATATTAAGATGTACCCTCGAAGTGACGAATCACCTATTTCCGGGAGATGCGTTGCTGGCAACATGATACCTGGATAGCTAATTGCAATGCCCCCGGCAATTCCACAGGCATTGTCATGGTCCGCTGCAGTTCTTAGAACTTCGGTGCATGAAAATTTCAGGTACGGTTGTTGTCGATTTCGACTGGGCTTCCTTTGTGGAGAAATTTTACTTCGGGAAATTAAAAATACTTTCTCGCGACTGAATACTATGATTTTATTGTGCAACGAGAGTGACTTCGAGAATTAATTTTTTAGCGCGCTGCTATAGCGTTAAGCCCGTTCGTATGAATTCCAAGGCAAGGAAACTTGATTGTTAATTTTATTTTCGCAGCACCATGTTTCTTAAGTTTATTTTAAAACAGGTCTAGAATTTATAAAGCCATAACCAATAAGGAAATGTTTATACACTTTTATATAATTTATGTTTTTATACAATTTTATGTTTTTAGATTTTTATAGATAATACATCCTTCCAAATTTATCAGTATCGCGTTGTGCTTTCTTAAGAGTGATAAAAAAAAATATTCTTATATCACTGTCATACAATTTCCCGTTGATAGCAAACGATTGTCGACCACGTTCACTCGATTGCAGAGATGCTGTTTTGTGAAAACCTTTTTGTTCCCGAGATAAAATCGAACAGGAATTTCGTGTCGTTGTATTACACGCGCGTTGCAACTGTATTAGTTATAAATTATGTCAATCTTTATAGAAGTTCGTCGACAATATGGTATTCGATCGATTCGACACAGGGAGTTTATTACTTTTGGATTAGATTTCGTTTTCTATTTCGAAATAGAAGAGCGTTCGCCGAGGTGGAATTTTTCGAATGAAATTGAAATGGAAAATGTTGGATTATAGATGTAGTACGAAATACCTACTTCAAGTTCGATATATATTTTTCTCAGGATCAACTGTAATTTTTGTTCGGATTTATGCGATAACCATAGTTGATTGGGAAATAAGATACTTTCTTGATAGACATTTTTATATCTGAGAAAGATAATTTTTGAACGAAGAACTTCGATAGATTATTTGCTATTCGAGTCATTAAATTATCCAAATAGCGTGTCGCACGCTTATTAGTTTCAATAAACGACTTTCTACTATATTAAGGTGAGCACAGTGATAAGAATCGGGAATAAGGTAGACTAAGCTGGACTTACTCAAAACAATCAATGCGACAGAATAACGAATTTGAAAAAAGATTAATAAAGTTCAATAACTTAAGATACTTATTTCGTTCGATGTAGCCTCCTAAAGTTCAATAAATCAAAATGTACTATTTCTCCAATTCTTTGAAATTCCTCCCTTGATGAAAATTTCTATATATAATGTTATGAGAATATAAACTTGTTTATAACTTGCATTTTATAAAGTTTAGAACGTTGTTAGCCCGCTTGTGCGCAAAACGCTCGAAGCGGTTTCAACCCGACTTTTTGAATACACACGGAAAGTAATGAAGCTGATGAGTTAAGAATCATTACGTACGCAATCGAAATATAGAAACATGAAACCAATTTTAACAGCAAATGCCCCAGACGCGTTGATTTGAAGAACACGCGTTTGTCGCAAATTCCTAATTGAAAAGTAATTTTTCTTCGGTTAAGATAATTTTATAGTAATATATTGCAAACTCAAGTGTTCGAGAAGATTCTTTTCAAAACATTGGAAAACATCTTATCCCGATATCTACACGATTTTTGTTTTCTTCTTTGACACAACAAAATTATCACACTTAATTCAAATTGAGCATTTAGTTTATGAAGTCATTACCATTTACTTCTCGAAGTACTATTAATTGACTTATGATTTACGTATTACAGCGGGCTATAAATAAAGTTTTAAGTACCTAGCACGCGGATCGATACTTCCGTAAGTTACATAAATGATAATTTTTGAATTATGTAAGAACTTGTATTTCGAATAGTCAAAGAATTAATTTCTTGCCGTGGTGTTTTCTTTGGCAACTTTCTTAGTGAAGTAGCGTTTTGGTATGAAATATTCAAACGGTTTGGAAATGTCGATGAGACTCTCAACAAAATATGCAATAATTGAAATAGAAAACAGTTCAATTTATCCAATATACAATTTGTTTTATTATTCGAATAAAGCCTTGCTAATCGCGGTCATACTTAACGCGCTTAAATATAACACGAAAACGATAACGATACTTGATTTTTATAAATGCAAGGAACAGCGTGAAACGTAATCGAAGATCAATCTTATTACTTTTTTTACCTTTAACATTATACCATTTAATTTTCTCCGTATTATCGTAAAGCTGCATAATCGACATCAAACACGACCGCTTAAAGTAAACATTTAATCTTTACATCACGCTACTTACAGTAAGACTCTCGAGTAGGTTAGAAAAACTAACTACCGACTTGCCGTATAAGTTAAACCTCCTCCTCCAACTTAACTTCCAAATCGAAAAGAAAAACGTATAACGAGTCGCGTGTAACGTAACAACTCGGAGTATCGCTAAAAAAAAAAAATCGTGAAGAACAATTCTAACCTTTCGTAGATCTAAACCGGAAGTCCAGAGGGTAAGTTGAGTTGGTTGATGGTCCACTCGGCTCGTCGATCCTCCTGCTCACAGAACCTGATTGCCGGATGATACCTGGTCGACGTGACGGACAACGGTGAACTGACGCTCCGCGTGCTTCTCCTTATACATAGGCCGGCATCGTGACGTCACGGATCCAGGGGACCAATGGGAGAACGGAGCTAGAAACACGGAACGGGGGTGAGAAAATCTGAAGATACCCCTACCGCCCGTACCCACCACCAGAAGCTTGTACCTCGACACCTGGATGACCACCCATGAGATTCTACCTGTCCCTTCGTCCTCCGCTACTACCATTTTTTTTTTTCTACTTTTTTTCCTTTCACCCTTTCGCGACTCATTGGCACCACCCACGCGAATGGCGTGGAAGGGTCGGTGACTCGGAGGTGGTGAATGAAATCGGAGGAAGCGTGGATGGATTGAATTCAAGGGCGAATGGGATTTTAAAGAAATAGTGTTTTACTCCTACGTAAATCGTGTAGGAGGGTTGAGGATTTCGGCGTTGCGGATGGAGAAATCGTATAATCGAAGCTCACGGAATTTTCTAAGATACAGAATCGTGGATAACGAATGGCGCGAAACGATCGGTGATTTTGTAAAACATCTAATATTCCATCGACAATCCCACGAAATTTCGTTAGAAACTGTATACATATATTCGGTGCGGACGATTAACGCGTATAGTTAAGATGAAGTTGCGATGAATATTCATACCGGTTCATCAGATCCAATAGCGGTATTCCCAAAGTTAGAGTTAGGTAATAGAATATAACGGCGGTGGCATAACTTCATACATGGAGGATTCGATGTATGTAAGTCAAGCTCATCGGGTAAATTAAATATTCACGCGTCGTCATCTTCCATATTAATTTTTTCATTTATATTAAATATCGGCGTGTTGTCAGCCCCTTGTCGTGAATTATTAGTTTTATCAATCACAGTTCTGCTTTCTCAAAGTATACAAGTTTGTATTCCCTAAAGGGAGAGAACAATTAAATCACGTTTGCCACCGAATCCTATGTGCAAAGAGATCACGTTTGAACTGTGAACTTTACGCATATCCACGTATCATACGGATAACTATAACTCAGCGACAGTGTTATGCCGCGTTTCACCTGTAACCCTATGCGCAACACAATCAGATTGCGAACTCTGATATGTTCCGAAAAAAATGGGCATAATAAATTGATGCGTAACGTTTTAATGAAGCGTATCACGCGAAAGCATGTGTTTCTTGGACATTTTTGGGTAACACTTTAATCTCGCGCTTAGTATTATTATTCATTGTATCCGCTAAGAGGCGTGAGTTGTCGTGGTATGAGGGGTTTCAAGATTGAGGGTTTCATTCCACGCTTTCGCGAAAACTTAATGTCCTCCTAAATAATTACAATTACCTACATCGAACGTAGTTTGAAACAAATTATTTTTTTATAGCCGACTCGTCCGTTATTTTATGTTATTTATATATAGCTGGGAGATAAAGTTTTGAATAAAATCGTCGAAAGTGATAAGCGTAAATCGAACGTTTGCTACTCCTCTCTATTTGTTCAGCTATTAAAAGTAGATAACATTTTTATATTCCGCGATAGGTACAGATTTTCTTATCAGTGAGATTGACAGATGTTTCCGTGACCGACGAAAATTTACACAACTTTCGCATTAAACTTTCCAATCACTGAGACCAGAAAAATGTAAATTTCTTCAGTTTGTCGTTCCGCGTCAGTTCGCGTAGTTTTTTCTAGATATCGGTTGCTGTATAAACTAAACGCTGTATTTTTAATTTCGCCGAAAGAAAAACAATATTTTACATCAAACGCGACCGCGCCGTTGCAACGACGTCGTCGCCGAAGATCTTTGCCGATTGAGCAACTGACATGGGATTTTAATTATACAATGTTATATTTTTATCAGCTGACGTATCCAGAAAGAAATAGGGGCCGCATGTATGGAGCGTATTGATTTTTGAAGAAATGCGAGCAATAATTAGCGTCGCGTAAATAGGTGCTCGTCCTATTGTATAGGACAGAATGGTGATTCCAACCACGTTTCAAGAGACAAAATTGAAAATTCTTCCTTCGTCCGATGCTTTTTTTAATTACTCGTATGCCTAAATATAAATATCAAAATTCGTTTTTATTTCTTCACCTTGGTTTACGTCATTCGTTCTAGATGGAATATTACTCTTAAGCTTAGCTAAAGCAATTGATATAAATAATCGAAAATGATAGTTAAAGTTTCAAACATCAAAATTACGTTCTTTGTGATATAAATAATATTATTCAAAACGCATATTAATCGCGCGGTACTCATCGGTCAATCAATTCGTACGTCTATCGAACGTATCCTATTGTTTCTTACTCGCGCTCGGGATCCTTTACGATCTTTGGAGTTTAGAAAAACAAGCGACGGAAAACAGCAATAGCAAAGGTATATGGAGTTCAGTTGTGTTTTTAACGCGCACAAAAAACAAACTCTACGTCTGGAGCCAAAAACAATTCCCTGTGCGTCACGTATATTCTGCATTTTTATCAATCAAGTACATTCGCAATGCGTTTATTTTATCGTCGTGAGAAACTTATATCGTAGGGAGTTCCAGAAGGATTCCCCCTGGAATTTGTTAAGAAAAGAAACTGGCGTTAGTTTCATGGTCGATCTGCCATCGTCGTGCGCCGTTACCATCGTCCACGATGGAAAATAGCCCCGAGTGGCCACTATGTGCACTTTCCGCTATTCTACTTCCTGACGTGATATCAAACCTGAAATTCTTATACTATCCTCGGGCCCGATAAAGACACTTCCCTTGCTCATTACCGGGAAGAGATTGAAAAATTTGTAGTTTATCGATGCGTGCGATGCGGAGATACGTTTTCCTTGTATCTTGCCCGTAGCGGGAAATCACGTTTTTTGAAAATTCACACAACTCGACGAATGCAACTTATGAGTTGGACTGTCGTGGAATTTCAAGAGACAAGATCTTCCGTCGGACCAAGTATAAGTACGCGAGAACTAGAACTGATATGTTTTAAGAAATTTCATATTCGGCAAATTTCTTTCGACAAGTTTCTAATATCACAGAATTAATCCGAATTTCTGCGCAGCTTAATCCCACCCGTATTTATCTTATCCTAACGTGTATTTGGAAAAAACTAATATTTGTCCTAAAATACCCGACTCATCTGGATGTTCTTTATTTACGAAATCAATCATTTTTCGGTACCCGTAATAAATTGACGTTCCTTTACAGCCGCACATAATAATCGAGGATATCTCGGGATACGACGATTTCCTCGGAAGATGAAAAGTCGCTGGAGGCGAAACGAGAGATTTTCCGATAGTCTCGTTCGAACGAATCGCAGTGATTGATCAAGCTTGATAAGAAAACCCGCGAGCTATATCCAATGGGAATCCGTATTTATCTCGTCCTTCCGATTGACGAGTTATCACCTAATATCCTGTTATCAGCGAGAGGGAAGCGAAGCGATTTCCACTCGATTCAGTACCGATGAAAACGTTTGCGCCGTTCCCGTGAAATTCGCGGGTAGCGCTTCAACAGGTGTGAAATACAATCGAGAAGTTATTGTACCGTCGACGGAGTAGACTTTTGGCCAAAATAATTTCACATCTGTAAAAAAATATATTGAAAATTATTCTGACGCTGAATCTGCATAGCACAGATTTAATTATTGTATTTATATTAATTTATGATAAGAAACTGTATAACGTTCGACAACAAAAATCTATTCCATAAGAAATTTCGTGCTTTGCGAATAATGTCTCGCAAATTCTGAGCCTCTACATGATTTCATCGATACCCAGAAAACACTTCGAAACGATGATGGCACCACGGAGATCGGTGAAAAATAAAAATAAAAATAAAAAAAAGGTTACAAACGTCGACGGTCGTACATGCGTTTGAAGTGAAAGAAACGTTAGAGCGTAGCCTTATTGCCGTCTTTACTATCCGTAAAGAGCCTGTAAAAACCACCCCTAAGCTTTCCTTTCCTTGAGACAGAAAGCCGCCGTTCCTGCAATTTGTACTAACAATATCTTAAAAATGCACTCATACCTCTCGCCTCTTTACAGCGCGCCCGGTGATCGTTCGAACATTCTGTACTTTGCGCGAAACGATACATTTGCGTCGGAGTATCTCGAATAAAGCTACGAAGGAATGAACGTTGAAAGGAATGATTAAATTAACTAGAGTGGTTTTAAATCTCCAGTGTCTCAAAGAAGGTTTCTCAAAATTCTCAAATTCTTTACGTTTGGACAGTGTCGTAAAAATATTCGATACGATGTACTATAACGATGGACATAATTGTATTAGCCAAAAATTAAAAGAAACCAACATTACGAAATAGATTGCGAGTATTAATAAAAAAAGGTTGTAATAATTAAAGTATCTTAAGATTCTTACGATACGATGAACGGCCTCGGTTTTTATTCGTGACTATTGCAACTAAATAATTATTATTAATATTGTAATATGCAATAGTATTCTAAATAAGTTAAGTGAATCCTATTCTCCGCTACGGCCACAATTAATGTACTATTAATCTGGACTTATGTTTGAAAGAGTATCATATATACATATGTGTGTCTAATTGAATTATACGAATATAGTTAACACTCCACGGGATGCAATTTTACATTTATCACTTCCAATTCGCGTTGCTGACACATCAAAATATGGTTGCCTCGGAAGACCCATTAATATCCTGCCCATTTTTCGCAAACAGACAAAACGAGACGAACAAGTAATTCAGGAGTGCTTCCGGCGTAGCATTCTTACATCGAACTCGCCGTTTGTTCCCCGTTGCACTTTTTCTCTCGGATGGCGCGAGCAAGTAGCTCATTTACGTGCTAAACGAGCTGGAAAGGGTGATGAGACGAGGGCACGTAGAATATCCGTAGGTTCATCACGGAAAAACCAAGAAGAATGTAGTTTATTCATCGCCGCCTTTGATACCATCTACAAAGATAATTCTTCCCTGGCGCAAAACATTCGTACTTTTCTACGAAGTATTCCGCGACCATATTCGCATGGCTTACAGGTGAAAAATAATACGAGGGATGATGCTTCGTAGAAAAGTTAATACGTCAAAGTACATGTCTCTATTGTGAGAGTATAACTTACGGGAATCATGGCATTTCAGGTATATATTCAAAGTATTGCTGAAAGTAACGTTATTACAGGAATTTAATAATGCGTACAGGAAGTATGACAAATTTCAGAGTTGACCTTAATAAGATCATAGAGAATCACTCGAAAGTTTTCGGGGATTAAAATTGACGTGAAGAGATATTTCGACGAAGTCAAAAGTTATTGATCGCAAAGTTGCGTTGCACGTTATATGGAACAAATATTATTCCACACAAGCGTCATACTATGTTTTGAAATGTCGATATTTGTATCACTGCGTGCGCAAATAATACAAACGTAAATAGAAACGAAAAACTATGTTCTTCTATTACCAAAAAATATATAGAAAGGTATTCGTTTTAATATCCCCGGGAGTGGGCGTAAACAGTGAAATCAATTCCGTCTTGCAAACGCATTTAGCGTGTTCCGTGCCAACAGTTTTATTAAAAATAAAACAAACTTGTCAGGCAGTAGTTGACATTTTGCAAGTATTTATAAACCTTTGAAGCTGCGTATCGATTTTAACTCGTACATACAATATTACGCGTAGAATTATACTTCCTTTCTTATTATCCGTTTCAACGTCTTCCGTAGAAAAAACGGACGAGACTGCGTTTTCGCTACGGATCGAATCATCCCCAAAATCTGAATTATTAGGATGTAATGAAATTGTTCGGGTTTCGATAAATTTCAACGAAACAGGATATTTTCCACAGGTTCTATAATACGAACATATCTTACATTCGTCGTTTCATTTAGAATCTCTATCTAATATAGATATCTGCGATTAATTAAAAACTAAACAATTATCAATTACGCATCACAAATAACAAATACGCAATTAAAGTTATGCCTACGTCCATTCATTATTTTGTGCGCAAATTGCTCCTCGAATTTACGCGTCCATGGTTTTATTATCAGATAGATGGGTAACGTTGTTTAATAAATTGCATGCACTGTCAAAATAAATCCAAGCAACAAGTGTTTGGTTAAAGCGAAACACGTGGTACTGATCGATTCAGATTCATCGACACGTTTGAAAATACTGATGTTTTATCAGTATCGTTTTGAAAGTTTTTGCTCATATTTAACAGGAATTCAGAGTTACTAGATCGATAGAATACATAACTTTATTTTAATTATCAAAATGAAACAACTTACATACCTGGCTGAGGCGAGCGAGACTGATAGTCTGAAGAAAAGGGGCGTCGTGACTGACAAGAGAGGAATGAATGGAACAAGAGAAAGGAGAAAGAAAACACATGGACAGGCGAATATATTTTTTTGGCTGCAGCCAAAATTTCGGACCAGCATTTTAGTTATATATCGTACAATTGAATTTTCAGGAGTTGGTTTCCACGTGACATCTAGTAAAAAGCTTTTGACAGTCCAATACTTCAGCTTTAATCAACAATCGGTATGGTCAACTTGTACTATAATTATACCATAATATGGTACTGCATTATCTGCACATCTTATGTGCAGATGCGATTATTTTAGATTATTTTATAACCCGAGCCTGATAAATTCTGGGTCACACTGGTTTCAGTCGATATTTCAGTGGAAAAGAAATTTACCGCAGCGTACTATGATCTGTAACATTACTTGTCCAAGTTCAAATTATCGAATATGGCGATAATGAACACTGTCAATAATCTATTATTTCTCTACACGCGTTTCGCGCATTTCTTAAAATGGCGGTACATACACACCGTCCTGTTTTACCCAATCAAAAGTTTACTATCGTTGCGCCATCTAACCTGCAGCGTGTAAGCTACTCCAGTCAAGAATGTTACAGAAAACGGGTAGGGGTTACGTACCCCTGTGCACCCCTGCGTCAACGTGAATTGATAGAGTTGACAGATAAAGTTGGTCGTCTGCTTTGTGTACGAAATAAAACTCGATTAACCTCGTCTATCTTACTGTGCATTTCTTAGAAACGGAAAAAACGGAAAACAATCACGATGGAGAGCAATCCAAAGGATTTAAAGTCCAACGAGGAGATTATAGAAGAACTCACAAAAGATCTGGAAAGTTCCTCTATAAAATCGGAGGAAAATTTATTAGCGAAAGAAAAGACGGACAC
Organism: Pemphredon lugubris; assembly: GCA_933228935.1. Lineage (NCBI taxonomy): Eukaryota > Metazoa > Arthropoda > Insecta > Hymenoptera > Crabronidae > Pemphredon > Pemphredon lugubris. The sequence continues at coordinate 50,709,312 of OW121817.1, read as the reverse complement.
TCGTAGTAATTGTTTACCCGCGGAGAGCATAGAAAGAGATCCTGACAGTAACAGCGAAAATGACACACAAACCGCACAGGATACGAGTTTACCCAACGACTTCGTTGATGAAGAATTGTTGAAAGACAGAGAGATCGATTTATCTGAAACCGAGAGAGAAGTTTGTATCTATTTCATTGTTTTATTTCAATTTCTGTCTTGGATTCTGATATGCTTCATCAAATTTATCATTGAATGTTTTCAAGAACCATTTTTGTTTTATCTAGACGTTAAAGAACGAAGCGAAGAGGTTAAAGGACGAAGGCAATGATTTATTTAAGAGCGGAGACTATATAAAAGCGATAGCAATATATACACAGGGATTACAAACGTGTCCGTTAGCTTACGATGAAGAGAGATCCATTTTATATGCAAACAGAGCAGCAGCAAAATTAAAATGTCTGGTAATGCATTGTTTTTTAATTAATTTTTAAGATTAACACGCCTCGCTTGTTATTTGTATTCGCTTTACGATAAGCTCAATTTTGGCGATGTATCCATAATCATCTTGGAATACCAAAACAATATTTGTTAACAACTATGTCGTTTCCCAGGACCAAGAATCTGCGATAACCGACTGCACAAAAGCCATAGAATTAAATCCAAGTTACGTTAAAGCTTATGTCAGGAGAGCAAAATTATACGAAGAGACCGACAAACTGCACGAAGCTTTCGAAGACTATAAGAAGATTTTAACAATCGATCCATCCCACTCAGAAGCACACGAAGCATCCAGGGTAATTAAACACGAACGGTGTATACTTGAATTTAAATATCTAAATGGGATATGTTACTAGCGTATTATAATATAATTGCAGAGGTTACCACCATTAATTAGCGAAAAAGATGAAAAGTTAAAAGCAGAACTGCTCGGGAAGCTCAAAGATTTAGGGAATACCCTGCTTAAACCTTTTGGACTTTCCTCGCAGAACTTTGAACTGCAGAAGGATCCGAACAGTGGCGGTTACTCCGTTAAGTTTAACCAAAATCCTAGTTAATAAGCCGATAATAATTTAATTCGTAACATGAACTTTGAGTTACGGAATATTTACAAAAAATTTATGTGAATTCTGCCTAAGTGCTTTTCCTTACTGTAATAAAGATGTAAACACTATAGAGTTATACGTTTAAAGCGAATATTAATATTTATTTCTTTAAAAAAAAGGAACTGACTGCAATGATCATTCACTAATGTTTTGTTTATTACTGTCGCTCTAATAGTCACATCATTTTTCTATCTTTTCCTATGTTTCACGACGATAAATGAATCCATTTGTACCTAAACGCGGATGAAATACAAAATAAATCACGATGTAAATACATGTATACAATCTGATCAAAAAACAAAGTAACCTTAAAATATTCTAAAGATTTTGCGTTGTATTGAACCAATGTAAACATGTTTGTGCACAATCATTTTCAATTTACGATTAACCTATTTTCGAAAAGTAGAACTCGTTCATATTAGCAGCAATAAATCTCTTGAAACGTAAGTTAAGAATTTACGCCCCCATTTCCCCTCCAAACTTTCATATACTATACTTCTCCAATGGACACTCGCAACGTTGTAAACACGCGTCACTAAAGATTTCGTCCGCTAGTTTGAAAGCTAACGGAACGGGAAAATCGTAAACGTGGGCGTTGCGGGCGTTAGGCGGAACGCATCCTAATTGTTGTCATGTTCTTGCATCACATGGATAGACCTGTAAAAACTGCCGACTAACGTATGTTGCTATATAGACGTTACCTATGGAATCAGTTCTATATAAAAACTGATGAAACATAACCTTATAAGCTCTTCTATTAAACATTTTATTTTTCATGATTTTCGTAGAAACGTTGTTAACACTTCCCGTTTGGCATATCCCTGCTCTAATGTTTATTCGGGGGATTTCTAAAAGTTAGTAGTTTCGTGGCACAAAACGTCATATAATCAAATTCTTATCGCTGGATCGCATGCATAATTTTATAGAAGGGTTTGCTAAATGTTTCTTTTTACATCTTGCCTATATTCTGCTTCCGTTGGAGGTTCCAAACATTATATTTCCACAGGTTTTATTTTAATCATAGCGTTTTTGCGCGCACGTGATATTCAATTTCAATCAGAATGAAATTCGAGAGAAACATGCCAATACATCGCTCTCTGGTGGAAGAATTGTGTGACATCATGGTGACGCCATGGTTTTTTAATGAATGAAATCATTGCCATTATGAATCAGAACATTTGAATTATAATCCTCCCCAACATCGTAACCATTTGACACTGTAACAATAACGTTAAGGCAATACAGCACAACCGCTTTTATCTATTTTAATGCAAAAGAAAATTGTCAAATTTCCGAAAGGTACAGTTGGCGCGGAAAAATAGCGCCAAATTGTCGCAGCTACCCGTTGACCGATTTCTCTGAAAATCAATACAGAAACTGACAGAAACATTTTGGTGCCAAGGCTGGTTGTTACGCATGAAACTATTTCCAAGAATCACTTCGTAGGAGAGTCACATGAATTCCTATATGTAACGTCAGCGCTAAAAATGTGTATAATCCTTAGGAGCAGGTGCATCCCTTTGCAGTTGCACATGCTGAACAAAATGTAAATTACTAAGCACGTCTTCTTCGGTTTTTTCCGCGTGCAAATTGCACGTTAAAGAAACTATGTAGCAGTCTATTTGAAAACGGAATTTTTAGGCCCTACTAATACAGTCTATGTGTAGGTTACGACAGTCACCCGGCTACTCCTATCTTATCTCCGATCAAAAAATTTGGATCGTCATTTAAGTTTAAGACTCATGCCAGAAATTACTCATAGCATGAGTTTCAAGAAAAGAAATAGGATGAAATGGAAGGAAACGATTGAACGATGTTGATATAACAATAACCTGAAACAACGTGCAGGACTGTAACCTGAAAGAATAATACATGCACATCCGTTAAATTCGCCGAGTTCTTTCACGATCACGCTTCTACTTCCTCATTGCGACATAAGCTACGAGGAAGCAAAAACTGCGATCGAAGCATTCGGCGAAGTTCGTGGATCTTCGGTGGATCTTGTTGAATTGCGGGGAATGCTACCGGTACGCGTCATCGTTCGCTTCACCCGTTCTTTGCGTTTGAGCGCGACGACGCTCTAATAACAGGAACATAAGAGAAAGAGGGAAAGAGCGATAGAGAGGGAGAAACTACGAACGATTCGCTTTGCGCACAGTGGTCAGTCCGTTAGTTGCTCGCAAATTGTTGAAGTGATCGGTTTGAGTTCTCCAGTGTTCCGTGTCCGCAAAGTAGCACACCTTTTTCAGGAAGCAGGGAAAGATTATAAACCAAAAGATGGTCGTCCACGTTGAAAATTCCGTAAGTGGTTAGATCAATTTAATATCGGCGTCGATTCTCGTCAAGTACGCTACACGAGTTTCTCGAAAGTACGATTAAACTAATAGCAGGGTCTATGGAAGTAGCTACGTGGGATATCATGAAAATAACCTTGAAATGTGTGGCAACGCGTTTGAGTTCGATCGCGGCGTGGCATGCTTTGATTATATCATACTTTTCCTGCGGAACCGGCTGGCCTTGGAAGCATCGATTACAACCATTTCGGTTTATCGACGTTGAAAATTTCCCTTCGCGCGAGGAACAATGTTGCTCTCTGCCAATCTCGTGATTATGCGCGAGATTATTTAGAAACGAGTTAGAATTAGCCCCTGTTTTTATCCGATTACAGCGGGTACGAAATTTACTCGATAATCGGTTATGGAAAGCGACGTTCGTGTAGCATTACGTCAGTGATAAACAATTTGAATTAGAGAAATTATAATCTGCGATACGAATGTGGCGCAATTTAGATATATGTTGCCAGGCATGATTTCACGGCAGATGCGTTTTTATCGGCAGGGGCAATTGAACGCAACAATGACCCGCATATTGTCAATTGATTTTAAATCTCGCGATTGATGCCTGCAGACTGCCGTAGACTTTAACCCTTCGATGGGTGAATTCGTTTCTGAGAAACAACCGTTACCGCGTATTAATCGTATTAACGTCTTTATACTGTATCACTTTCTGCTGTACAAATGTAAATTAATTTTACGGCGGTATAGGTGTATTATATACCGATTAATTTTTCATGTTCAAAGAATGTTTATTTCCGTGGAATGCATAATTTAAATTTAGATTCGCAATTTAGGAACTATTTCTAATTTCGTTATAAACCGATCAACGTTATCTTTTTTTATATTATGGATTGTGCCTAATCTACAAGATTATTAAACACATATTACAAATCATTATATCATGGCGCTCAATATATCTTATCAGACTCACGTAGCTCTTCTGGTTATCAGATGAAGTGTTACAGATAATGCTTGAAAAATAGTTGTAATTCATGAGAATGCATATCGAGATGCTTCATATAATCCTTCTCCTGTTCATGTTTTAAGTCCAAATGTCGATAATGATTAAAGTAAGATGTATTATTCTTATTTGCAGGAAGACTTGAAGAGCAAGCTTGAAAAAGCAGGAAGCAATTTAGTCGTAATTGACTTCTTTGCAACATGGTGTGGCCCATGCAAGATGATTGGTCCTAAGATCGACGCGCTGGCAAAGGTTGGTATAGATTACCCTATAGCCCAAAAAATATCAAATGTACAATATTGTGTATATGCGTCATGTTTTTCATCGCAGGAAATGCCAAATGTCGTGTTCCTTAAAGTTGACGTCGACGAATGCGAGGACATTGCTGCTGAATATGATGTATCCAGCATGCCTACCTTTGTCTTTATTAAAGACGGCAAAGTGGTATGTAGAAAATATTTTGTGTGAAAAAGTACATAAAAATTAATTTAATTTCTAATTTATATCTTGAACTTATTTCAGTTGACAACCTTCTCTGGTGCTAATTACGACAAACTGAAAAGCACGATTGAACAGCACAAGTAAAGAAGCCAGCAACAAGTATATTGTATTTTTAAGCAGAATTGTCTATTAATTAGCACTCGTAATGAGGAAGCTTACACAACCCCGTGATTATATGGATAAACACCAGTGTTTTTACTCACAAGGGTAGAAAGGAAGGAGAGAGAATTTTTCATGATGCATTGTCAGTTTTATTATGCCTTCGTCTTCGTTGCAAAATAAAATATCAGCTTATAAGAATATACGATTTACATAATTACACTATTCGTGTCACTGCTCGCAGCGAAGTAGAAAAGTTGCATGCATCTATCTGATTAAATTGACCTTATTATTTACACGTGTAACTGATAGATCATTTCTTACGTACACAAAATAAAAGTTGAAAACAATAAAATTTCCAGTTTTTATAATTATGCACCCACAGACAAGGTCGACTCTGGTTGCTTCTGTATCTTTACTAATAACGAACATGATCCAGTACCCGATTTACATGGTTGTCCAAGCATCAACCGACTAGACGGAGAAACCAAATTATCCTGTTTTCCTGTAAATAAGAAATTTTGTAAAATACTTTTACAAAGATACAAGATTTCATGAGAATCGATATAAAAGATTACACTTTTACGTACCCTGTAACGTGGCATTCTTGAGGAAATTAAGCGAACTTTCGAAACTCATTTGTTGTAAAGGCGAAGCAGAATCTTCCATGCCTTTACGATTAAGAGGTTGATAGGTGCCGTTGAAAGTCATGTAATCTGCGATTAACGACAAATGACGGGAGTCTACTGTGATGCCATACATTTTGAAGACGTCTCGCACTTCTTTTGTAATAACTCTATAAGCAGCTTCGATGCCATAAGTTTGTGAAATGCCATAAACATCGTTAGAATAGAGTCGATTTAAATCTAACGTTTCGTCGTATTTAAACATTTCCTGTAAAAAGAAAATCGGGAAAATTGGATATTAAGTTTGCAAGTATACCCAACGATATATCAACTTATCGTGGATTTATGTTTGTGCAAGTGTTTTTAAATATATCAAGCACGACGAAACAATTGAAATAATATTCTGTTTCAATTGCATCGTCATTGATATTTTTTTTGTTGTGTTGTATAAATATATACATTTGCATAAACATCTGCAGTCTAATAATATCTTACTATTATGTTCAACCCATCAGTTTTCAGAATTGTTTCGCCATCATTGTTTTGGAATGTGAAAGCACGCTTTATAGACGGCGTCTCCCATAAAACTACTCTCTTTGCAACGTTCTTAATTATCGTTGATAGATCCAGTTTTGTCATTTTGAGTGGCAGCTGAAAAATGGTGAAAGTCGGATAGATACAAAATTATTATAGCGTTCCGAACATCTCAGAGATTTGAACAATTAAATTAATGCTTACCCAAAACGTTAGTTTGGACCACAATAATGTGTCTTCGTCATAATCGTAATCTATCGCATGGATATAGGTGTCTATAACATCTTTTTTCCTTTGATTTGTGGGCATTGCGTTTCCTTCGTAAGTTAGTTCCACGTCATCATCGTCATCATCGTCATCTCTCATAATTTCTTGTTTTACTCTTATTTCGTTAGTCTCGTTTGTGCCATTTTCGTCGTCTTTCTCGTTCGGCTGTTCCTCTATCTCTTCCTCCTCCGGCTCTTCGTATTCTTGATTCTCCTGATGACGCGAGACTGATCGCATCACCGTTGCATCGGCGTCTTCCGCAACTTCTTCCTCATCAGAGGACTCGTGCATCTCTCCTAACTTCGTAAAAGATTTCGTTCTCGGACATGCTACATCATCAGGTTCAGCCTGATCTAACATAGCATCATTGTCGAACTGTGATTGCTTTTCTTCCTCTATGTGCAATAAATTGCCGGTCACTTTGGCAACTTTCTTTATTTCCCTAAATATTTCTTTGAAGAATCGTACTTCGGTTTTCTTCAGAACATCATACGGCTGAACGCAGAACTCCCCTTTGTAAACTTTGTGCGGAAGATAATTGATGGTCATCGTGTAAACTAATTGTCTCGTTGGCCACTGATCCAGTCTCCTGTGTACGTTAATGCTGGCCAAAACGTCCGACAGGACACACTTTGTCAATTTCAATCGCAATTTATTCGAACGCTTCGTTACGTTCCGTATATCATTCCTAAATGGAATTTCCATACTGGGGGTTTTGATATTTTTTGACGCCAGCATTAGAATTTCACGTAATCTCGGTATACCCAGAGTAACATTCATTTCTCCACGACCGGCGAAATGGAAAGTATTCAACGTCATCTGAGTTGAGGGCTCTCCTATGGATTGTGCCGCTAATAAACCTACAGGTTCGCCAGGTGGACAAATGACTTTCATCGTTTTCATAGACAGTAGTTCCCTCAATTCGCTCTTCCGTATAGAAGTATTTGACTTATTCGCCAAGTATTCCTCTATCAAATTTTCCAGTCGCTCGGAGAGTACGCCGAACTCAATGTCCTGTCTGTACTTCGATATAACAGGATCAGGACAACCTACACATTTATTCCGAATTGCGTTTTTATCTTCCTCACTGGCTCTTATCCATTTCCTCATTAAGGAAAGCGCACCTTTGGTCCTTCCACTATTATCGTCCACCTGTTTGTACTTTGATTTTTTCACATCTGTATTCTCCGCGGAGAATTTCGAAAACGGACTGACTCTTCTCTTTTGCAAAGAGCTTCCATGCTTACTCTCCCACTTCTTAATCTTTTTCGTTAGTTTGGAGATCTTCTCGGTTTCCGAGCTTTCCTTCAACTGCTTGAGCAGTTCCTCGTTAACAATGGCACTTTTATTATCTATCAGGAAGTCGATCTGTTCCTTTCTTAAGAAACGCGAGCCGGGTATGTCTAGACCGTCCTCACCGTAATATATTTGCACTAAACTGCCATCCGAATCTCGTACCGTTGAATCGTAATTAATAGATAATCCTTCGAGGTGTTTTATCAGACATCTCTGCAAGTATCCAGATCTGCTGGTTTTCACAGCGGTATCGATAAGGCCTTCGCGACCAGCCATGCAGTGAAAAAAAAATTCTTGGGGCTTGATCCCAGTCATAAATCGGCCGTCGATGAAGCCACCGGCTCTAGGACTTGGATCGTACGCTGGAAAGCTTGGTAGACTTTTTCCACTGATCATCAGCGGCGGTCTTTTGCCTTCTAACTCAATTTGCCCAAGCAAACAGGAGATCTGCATAGTGTTCACCGTAGAACCTTTTGCGCCAGATTGAACCATTAATTGCAGATTATTAGCCGGAAACTTCTTTAAAAGACCGGCCGGTAAGCACGTTTTATTTATGTCATTGGTATAGACGTCCAACGCGCTTTTGTATTTGCGATCTACTTGAGCGCGGAACTTAGGCTCGCTCCAATAAGACTCTTCCATTTTCGCTGTGACTTCATCCATCGGTGTATCCTCGGGCACCTCCAATATCGACTTGTAGATGTCCTCTCCGATCTTTCTACAGTCGGAAATTATTTCTTGGCGCTTCGCATCCGCTTTCTTTAGTAACAAGATGTCTTCGATGCCAAGCGTAAATCCATGCATCTGTAAAAACGATTGGAATAGTTTACCAAACGAACTTAGCAGTTTGGTAGAGCATGTTCCGCCGTATAATTCGAAGACGCAGTGAATCAGACCGTAGAGCGTAGCACCGTAATGAGTTTTGTCAAGTACGCCGCATAATAACTCTCCGTTTCGTATAATAACTTCAGCCTCAGACATTGTTTTAGGATCTGAAAATTCGATGCCGCATTTCCAGCGTCTTGGTTTTCTGACCTGCCATTCTTTAGCGCCAATCTTCGCGCTCGCAATTAAGTTGATACGAGCTTGATTCGCTGGAATGATGTTGATGATAACTGTCGATACTATTTGTTTCCCAGACCACAGAGGTTCCGGTTTTAGGATGGCAGGTGGTAGAAGTATGATGTTACCCTGCGTCATCGATAAAGCAGCGTAAACTAATTGCATGTAATCTTCCCGGGGAAAGAATTTTCCTCTTAGTGTTAGATGGACGCCCGAAACCATGTGATCTTGAATAAGTCCACCCAACGGGGTTCCGTCTTTGGGTACAAGATACTGATTCGATACGTTTGCTATGTAATAGCCCTCACTTCGGGCGAGTTCATTTTGAGGATAATGAGCATTCATTTCGTCTCCGTCAAAGTCAGCGTTGTAAGCTTTGCAATTGGCGTAATGAAGCCGCAAAGTCTTTTCGCCTTTTAGGACGCGGGCTTTGTGCGCCATTATACTCGGTTTGTGTAGTGTCGGCTGTCGATTCAACAATAATACGTCCCCGTTTTGAAGATGTCGATGTACGATCTTGATGCCCTTGAAAAATTTGTTCGCTTTGTCGCTCGTTGTCAGGAGGCGCTTCGCAATCGCTTGCCTTTGGACGATATCACTGTCCGATATACGCTGTACGAATCCGTTTTCGTGTTCAACCATTGCGGCACCGGGATGGACGTTGGGTCCGTTTAAAACCAATTGTCGCAACTGTACGACGTTCCAAGGTGTGACGGGTGTTGGATATGTTAGCTTGAGCGCAAACGCTTCCGGGATGCCGATTTCGTCAATGTTCAGATTAGGATCGGGTGTAATAACTGACCGGGCGGCATAGTTTACTCGTTTCCCCATCATATGCATCCTGATTACTCCCTCCTTCTTTTCTATAACTTGTTTTAATCCTTGACAGTTTGCAGAATCCGTAGTCTTATTCAAATCGCGGTCCATCAAATGATCTACGTTTGCTTGTAACACTTGCCAGGCATTGTGTAATTTCTCAACCGCGGTGGTACCTTTTATTTGGTCAAACACAAGTTTACCCTCTTCGGGAAGTTGATTGGTGTCTCCGTCTTGTATAGTTTGGATAATATTCCTGAGCACGAGGCAATCTTGAATAATACTTTTATACACTTGAGATTGAGGGTGTTCTATCATTTGACCGTTGACAAAATTGACTGGTCTGACCATAGGTGGTAGAACTGGTATCACTTCAAAAAAAAATATATCTGTCGGATATTCGATATCCACCATACCAAAGCATGGAATGATTACTTTCAAAAAGTCATGTTCATTCTCCCAGAGTTTCTTAAGATATTCTTTGGACTGGTCCGGCATTACCATGACTGTTTCTAAACTATGAACAGCTCCACGTGGACTTCGGGTTTCATTACTAATCTCTGATATCTTTGTCGTCATGATTTTGTTCTTTAACATCATCAGTTTTGGTATGGGTTCTCGACACTTGATACAAATTTTTGAAGCAGTGTATTGTTTAAGAACTAGTTCGACGTATGTATGCCACTGCGTGTTAATATTTTTTGTGTTGAATTGGGATTCGGTACATTCCATAAGCGACTTATTAAATCTTGATTGATTGTGTAGGTTCTGAATGTAATCTTCAATTATTTCCCGGATATACTCTGTTTCTGCTTCCTGAGGATTACGTGTATTTGACACTGCAGCCATTACCTCTTGATCTAAACCATCGAGATCGCTCAGATAGCCTTGCTGAAGCAGATTCAGCTTTGCGGACAATAATAATTTTATGTGAGCGGGAATCTGCAGTGTAAAGCACGACAAGCATGACAACTTAATTAACATACATAATCCTTTGTGAAATAAGGGATTGACAACTGGCACAGGTAATTCTATATGGCCAAAGTGTCCGAGGCATTTAAACACGTTACATCCACACGTTGCACATGGATCTGAACTCTCCAGTAATGGACCTAAAATGAATTATATAAATCATTGTGATTATATGCTAGCCCAGATGCTATAAAAATTTATTTAAACTTTGAACCAATATCTTATGATTGCGCAAGAACTAATTGAGACTTAGTTACAGTGACGATAATCAAAAGTAAGAATATTTTAATAAACCTTTTTATAGATTTCAAGTTTCTATTACATTCTTTTGTCATACAGATTAAGAGATTGTATAAATTAATAATCCATAATTTTTTGCACTATACTCACCTAATCCTGGATCGTATAATCCGCCTTTCAAAGGATGCCCTAATATATTAAACGACAGAGGGGTTCTGATTTTTATGACGCTCAGATTTCTTATATCATTTGCGGTGAACATAGAAAACATTAAACATTTTGGATCTAAATGTTTTGGCGATAAACGCGGCCTCTGGCTCCTGCCTAACATCTTGACGAGCTCTTTTTAATCGGCACGTACTTCTATGAAAAAGAATATAAAAACTATTATTTTCAGTCATTTAAATGGTGCAAGCCTATCCATTAAAAACGGTTTTGTTATTATTCCTCGATAATATTACACCTGTTATATTAATACTCACAAAATTATTTTTTTGCAGAACGGATATCTGCAGTAAGCAGATCACTGCTTCACTATTATTGTTACACCCCGTCGCTGTAATTATTTATCAAAAAACTTTCGCATTGTATATGGAATTTCATCGGCAAATCAGCTATAAGTAGATAAGGTTATGTCAACTTTTCACTGCTTTCCACCGCCACGCACGTGTATACTCATACTATATGTACTTCAATGTATATACATATTTAAGTATATACAATGCTGTATATAGTAACACGTGCGTCGGTCGAACTCGATAAATCGAAAGTCGATTGTGCTGTAGCATTCCTGTTCGCAGTATTGTCAGTTTGCATTGTATAAACACATTCTGATACATTTGTTATATTAAAAGAGACTATTTCAAGTTTTGAGATGTGTTTTTGATATACGAGTCTGAATGTGAGACGTTCAACGATCCTTGTTTAATCAATTACGAATAAAGTCGTGGATACAATTGATATAGAACAATGTTTATAAAGGCTTGATTGTTTCATTTCTAATGTATAAATACACTTGTCATCAGAAAACATTCGCTAAAAGACGATTCGAAAAGTCGGTCTATTGCGCGTAATATTTGATAATTGCTTAATTTAGGAGTAACGTATACTGATAAATATCATCGTGTGCGATACAAAACATAATTCTAAGATTCCAAATAACGTACTGCAAAAATGTTGACCCCACGGTTCGAAATTACTCAAACCGATACCGAAGTCTCGATAATTGTACATGCGCCGTATGCTAATATTAAGGACACAGAAGTTTACGTCGATGGAACGGATTTCAGATTTTATTCGACTCCATATTACTTAAGGCAAATGATGCAGTACACAGTTAAAAGGAGCACGAGCCTGTAGGCATGACTGTTGTATTATTTAAAAAATGCCATTCTTTACAGATTGAAGCTTCCTGGCGAAATAGAAGAAAATGATTCGTCGTTTGGTTCATACAATTGTGAAAAGGGAGATTTCTCTTTAAGATTCTCAAAGGTCCACGAGGGAGAGTACTTTGAAAATTTGGATATGATAACTACGCTTTTGGCACCTCCCAAGAAAAAGAGTACAATCGTACCAAATATCGAAGTGATCGGTAAATAATATTGTACCTGTAGACTTGCAGTTCACAGTTTATGAAATCTCATGCCAGTTTGATTTTGATCGAGCGGGAGGAACTCATTGCAAATTATGTCTGGCTTATCGTATGTAGGCAATCCCTCTGCAAATTCAGCTGACATTGATGAAACTATAAATCAAAATGATACCGCAACCCACAATACAGACTCAGGGGATGAATGGTACATGCATCAAAATAATCCAACGGATCATACACCACTTCTACCTGGGTCCCCGAAATATGGTTTTGCAAATAAATTATCAGGAGCTTTAATGGCATTTGAGGTATACGACTTGAGCCATGAATTTAATAATTAATATTCCATATCCGAATTATGCACTTCTTACTTATATTGTTAAATAATTAATTTATAGCCAGCATGGATTAAAGAGATAATAGATCTTCCAATGCCAGACTCAACGCTTGAGAGTGAAAGGAAAATGTTACGAGAGGAACATGAATTTTCTGACTTTAACGAGGAACATTACTTGGCAGATTTGATGCAACCAGAATCCATTGAGCCCTACATAATGTATACTGCAGAGTGGGACACGTTAGAAAAAGAGAACATCGTGTTAAATGAAAGTGAAGTGGATTTATTAAAAGAGCTTCCAAATAAAGAATATTTGTTAAACAATGAAGAGATTAATAAGTTGCTTTTAAGTTTAGTTGACATTTTATTTGGTAGTTGTTATAATCATAGGACAACGCTAGGAGAAAATACGGTCGAGAGTAGTTGGACTATTAACAAACTCAGTTCAACGTTGTCTTGGTTTCAGGTGAGTCAAGCTTCCCAAGTAATGTGTTTACCCGTTTTCATTCATTATGACGAACTGTTGATCAATTTAATGTTTTCAGAATTTCTCCAATCCCACTGAGGTTGTAAACGCATGTTTTAGAAGATCTTTGTGCTATCCACTTTTCAGGAATTGGAATCTGTCTTTAAGAGTTCTTGAAGACGTAAAAAAAGTTATAAAACTAGGTCAGTATTAATGAACATATGTACCATTGAAATTACATTTTCGTCCATCGTAACGTCTTATACGTTGTTATAGGTAAAAAGTATATTATAAAACGCTTTTGCGAAATACACGGCTTGTTTAACAATTCCTGTGAGCCACGTTACATGTTAAATCAATTATATATAAAGGATTATTTGGTTTGGTTGCAACAAATTCATGAATCCTTGATAGAATCCTTGGACTCTCTGTTATGCGACGTAAGTGCATACGTGTTTGTCACTGGTCTTCCCTTTATGAAATCCTGTACCATGTGATTCTATTTAAAGGTTCATCCCAGTAAGGAAGCAATGGGATTCGATTTAGCGGAACTTGAAGCAGCAGCTTATTCCGTTCAGGACGAAGATCTCATCATAGAAAATTCGATTCACGAGATAGTCGACCAAATTGACGAGTTGACGGTTAATGGCAACGAAAAGGATAAGTAAGTACTGCAAAACGGTCTTTTCGAAAAATTAATGGGACAGAAAATTTGATTTAGAAATATGATATAACTTTACGTTGTGTAATTTTGTTTTAAAGGCCAAAGACTATATACTACATTAAAGACAAACATTCTTTAAAGTATTTGTAAGTATTTCAATGTGATTGGTATCGCATATGGATAACTCTGCCATTTAACAAGGCTTAATCGTATTTTTTTTAATGGTTGACAAATGATCTACATGTATTGCAAATTCCTTGTTTTGGAATACACTAATACGATGTACTAACTGAACTGCACATCTCCACACCCTCCTCCCCGATTCAAAATAAAATATCAAAATGTACGGGTTCACAGATCTTATAATGATTAATGTTAGTAGTAATAACAAACACCGTATAAAATGCTATTGTATTAGCACAGATCACGCATGGCGAGGAAATGCACCATGGAAAAGATAACGATCGCACGATTCACATTCTAACGTTGCATTTCGAATTTTTCCATACAGACTGTCGAGCAGCTCCAGTTCAAGCGACAGCAGTGACAGCGATTCGGAAAGCGATTCTGAAAGCAGCACCTCAAGTACTACTACTACGAGTAACAGCGACGAATTAGACTCCGATGACGCAAGCGAGCCAGAATGAAATTCGACGACACGTCTTTATTGTCTAGCACGTTTGCAACAGTACGAATGATTTTGTAACACATAACATCAATTCTTTTTTGTATTTGGATCTAAAATTGTTAACTTATTTACATAGTGCAGGAATAAGAAGATTTAGATCTGTACTTTGCGAATGATTTGTTGTATACGTCCACGTTAAATGTGCGTTAATGCGTATCGCGTAATTGTTTATTAAACTTTAAATCAGTGATCGAAGCAGCCAAATTGACACAATTGAAAGTTAGTTGAATACGATAAAAGTTTATCCTTTATTACGTATGTGAATTGAATTGTTGAGGGTTCAAGTTGATCCTACTTCAAAAATGGCAACTGATCACTGCTTCAAATTTTAAAATGACGAGTACCTGCTTTGATGATAGAAATAATTACCGTATAAGGTAATGGCGATTACGTAACAGTACACGTTCGATGCAACATTCAGTTTATGACCGTTGTAAAAGATGTAAAATTCAATAATTCTTGGATAATACGCACAGTTTATTGGAATATTAAATAAATATCATTTATTTTCTTAGAACATAATAAGTCCAGGGTAACAGTTTGCTGTAATGTTCGATTAACTTTTGCTGAACCTGATCTTCTTTTGTATTTACATTTGTAACATCCTCGTTCTTGGCGGAATTATCGTTCTCGAAAGGAGTGACATCTTGCACGTTCTTCGAATCTTGATCGGTATCGATTTTAAATTTTGTCGGTGAAGTGTTTTCATTTATGTTACTTGGATTTGATAAACTGTCTTCGTTATCCGATGCACCATTGACGTGACTTCCTTTGTTGGTATTCTGTAAAATGAATTCCAAATTTGATTACACAATTGACCGCGTGCAGTAGAATATAACATTCTACAAATTACCTCCATGGCATCATAATCCGTGTTGGAGTTTGTAGTTTGACTTTCATTAATGTACTCTGTATCTTCGTAATTCTGCCAGTGGTCTTCTACTTCTCCGTAAAACCCTGGCCCTTCATCCTGATCTTTTATAAATTCGACTAGCTTCCGATTACCGTGTTTCGCGTGCACTGTTCCATAGGATTCCTCATCTTGAAACATCACCTGCTCACTGTTCTTTTCATTTTGGAATTTATGAAAATTAGTATCATGAAATATTTAAGTATTTTATCTTTGGTACATTGGAATATGGAAACAAAGTATTTAAATATTTGCAACTATTATAATAAATCAGGTTTCTTTGCAAGAATTGACGAAACTTGTTACATGCCGTTCAATGGGTGTCGGGTCGTACTCAAAGCCAAAATGTTCATGATAATCGGGACTTCCGGTTTTCAAAATTAAGTACGTATATTTTTTCACTGTATCGTCTTGCCGATGTAAATGTGGCGCTCGCATTAATATGCGTATTGGAAGTCCACCCTCGTTACCTTGTACTTGCGTTTCGTATCTTTTGGAGTCGTCGGATACGCCATTGTGATCTGCGAAATATACATTTACCAAATTGGAAGGAATTTGTTTTCTGGTCTAGATCAGGATTTCTATTTTAATATAAATTTACTATTTTTTATTGTTATAGAAAAGAATTATAAACAATGTTTGGACTGTCTGTCGTCACTGCGAATATTGGAATACATTTACAGTTTTTGTTACTCAATTTAGAACGAGAACAACGGTAAGAGGATCACACGAATAATTTTGAAAAATCCTGATCTAGATATTATAATTACACCATCACTACTACCGACTGAAGAAATTTCTTGACGCTCCCCTGTGTTCTTCGAATTAACAATCACTTTTTCTTCATAACCCTCTGGGTCATTTTCTATGTTAGTATCTAAATCTATAATCCTGCTGGTCGTAGAAAATAAATTGTCATTTGATTCAAGTGTGTTGTCTAACGAAGTCTCATCCACATTTCTGTTGCTTTCAGTAGTTGAGTTCATTATTAAAACTTCCGTTTCCTCCTGCTCGGATAATTCTTCAAAAGTTGTTGTTTCAATTTCCGATT
Organism: Pemphredon lugubris; assembly: GCA_933228935.1. Lineage (NCBI taxonomy): Eukaryota > Metazoa > Arthropoda > Insecta > Hymenoptera > Crabronidae > Pemphredon > Pemphredon lugubris. The sequence continues at coordinate 50,692,810 of OW121817.1, read as the reverse complement.
TTTGTGGATCGTTGAAAATGGTAGTTCCTTCGGTTATTATATTTACTTCGCTTTCGGTTCTCGTAAACGTTGTTGGTGTAGTTTCTTCGAGTGATCCGACCGTCGTGGATTCCAAATAATTGTAAGAACTTTCGGTTTCCATAATCGGCGTAACGGTAATCGTATCCAAATTAGTCACAGTGTTATCCGTATTTATGTTAACATTGCTGAGAAACTGTGTGTCTATATTTTCATTGCTATTTATCGGTTTGTTAAACGGCACAGTGACGTTCATGGATTCTACATTGGTTGAATTTTCTTGTTTACTAAAATCGCGATTGTTACTAGTTCCTGCATTCGTTGTAGTTGCTTTCTTTAAAAGATACTCTTCGTAATCCATTGCCTTGTACATCGGCGTTGATTCAGTCTATTCAAAACAGGACATGTATTTAAATTCCAGTGAATAGAATAAATGAATTATGGTATTACGAAATAGTGGTATATGTTTTAATTGTTCTTACATCGCAAGGTCCGCATGGGTCATCTTTGTAAGTAGAAAGTATAGCTGCTTTTACGTAAGGGAAATATAATATACTCCACGGGACTATAACTTGGAAAGATAATTTACCACACCTGAAAAAATATATCGTGTTATATCAAATATACATTTTTCAGTATTATACAGTGACATAATGAAATAATAAATATCGTATCACTGTATAGTTAGAAAGTTATTGTATTATGTCGTTATAATTATATTTTGTAGTACTGTATAAGAAAGCTGAGTATTCTCCATTGAAATTGTCATATACATGATATTATTATCTAAATATTATTATTTGAATCTAGCAGATCTAACAAATATAAATATCATACCAAAAATCACATTGTCACCTAATTACACAATATTTGAATTACAATTTCACGAGAATTGTTTGTTTATTAAAGCAATAATAGGTTTTTGAAAATTTCGGAAGTAAAAGCAGTTTTTTAAATACGCAATATTGACTGCGATACGAGGAGCTCTTACCGATCGGCAACAATTATTTGATCCTTAGAGGCGCGAAAGTTTTCCCAAATACCCAGCTCTGGAGTATCTTGGATAAAAATCATTTCTCGCTCATTATCGATTGCAAGATCTTTAAACTGTTTCTCGCGCGAAACTAGTAGATCTTCCGTCTCGAACATCGATATTTCCCTCCAGGCTTCTATTTCCATATCGTTTTCCGCCTTATCTTCCGGTAAATTTTCCGGCGCCGCTATTACGACGAACCAAATGTCCGAAAAACCGGCTTTTGCTAATCGTTTCTTCAGCAACTTCAACCTTAGAAAAATTGTATGACCAATGATACGCTAATGACGAAATATTCGAGCGCTCTAATATTCGAATACTCCAGTATTAAAACGCTCTGCTATTGAAGTACTATAATATTTGTATACTCCAACATTCCAATTTTTTAATATTGAGATCTCAGGAGAACTCGAATATTTGAATATTCGAATGCTCCAATTAGCGAATGATCTGACATTCGAATAATCCAATCGTTACACTTATATATAAAATTGATTTACTTCCCGATTGATTCGAGCAACTCACATGATCGCTTGTCTGTAACTGTACTGCCAGGAAGCATCTAAAAACGCATACACGTTCACGTATCCCAATCGAGTCCACAGATTCATGGCGCGGCATTGTTCGACGTATCCTTGATCTTCTTGACGTTTCTTCAGTCGATAGAGATCACCGGAAAATCTCGGAACACGCGACGACCACAGCTGCCTCTTCTCTTCGAAAGCGAGGGACGCGAGAAATAACGTCGCCACCAGTATCACGTTCGACACTAACATGACCTCGCCTCTTTTCCAAAAACTCGTCGACAAAATCGTTCTATTATCCGAACCAGCAAAAAAGGAAAAAAGACTGCAAATTCTGAAATGTATAGACGATTGGAGACCTATCAACGATACCGTGTCGCGTTTAAAAATTATGTCGTATCTGCCGAGCGATAGCGAAGTCAAAAATCGATGCGTTGCTTTTTAAGAATCCGGCGTCAGTCTTTTCGATTCTCTGCCAATTAAACAGTTCGGCGAAATTGAATACGCTTCCAACCGATTTATTGTCAACACGCGTTATCGGAGCGTGACCGATAGATTGGATGAAACGTAGGAATGATATATTAACGCGGAATCGGATATTTTGCGCGACATAGTACGATCGCAACGATCGACGTGGGAGTGTGCGTCGTCTCACGATACGAGGGAACAAAAATCAACGTACGTCCCATCGACGTGACATGTATGCGGGTCACACAGAAACTGTAGCGTTTTTCTGTTCTCATATGGTGCTACTCTTCATCATCGCTCAACATCCCTCCCACATGTCACATACACACGACACCCTTCCACGCTGGCTATCATAGAAATAGCCGCCTCTGTAATGCGTTACGTGGAAAATAATATTCTTCGGCTGTGTTCCCGGTCCGTGATAACAATAATGGATTTATGAATATTAAACATTGATTAAAGAACGACGAATTTTCTTGAGCCTGTTCGAATTTTGTTTTAATTCGAAATCACGGACGTGTTACGCGAGAAAAAGATTTTTTTGAACTTGATCAGAAGCGATGATTTATTTATAAACATAAGAAGAGAATCGACAAATTAACGATTAAATATTCCGAATGAGATGAAAAGTTTAAAAGCAAGGAAAAAGTAGTGCAAAATCGGTGAATAAATTTAAAAGATTTAGATCTGTAAGAGGGAATCTTACCGAAGATTATTAGTTTGTACTGTCACCGGCGTAGAGTAATAATCATTCAATCGTTTACTTCTATTTACAGTGCAGAATCAGCTAGCAAGTGTTTCGATTGAATTTTTCGATAGATCGGACGTCTGCCGATGAGAATACACAAACACGTGTGCACGGAATAAACGGAACAGAGAGTCCCTTGTTCTAAAGTTTTCAAAGCTCGGATACTCTCTCTTCTCTCGTATAGACCCAGTAGCAGTCCGCGTTAAAGTATCAACAGTCGATTTCTGAGGACTTTACAACGAAGCGTGCGTCGTACCACTTCCCTTAGTTAAAAATCATTTTTACATCATTCTCCCAATTTTGGAAATTTCTTGCAAACGAATGCGTGACGTGTGAAATATATTAGAAAGACAGTTACAACTTAGCGGTTCGAAATGCAGTTATTCAACATTCGTTAAATAATTATCAAAAATATTCTGTAGACATCGAATGCTATGTGTAAACGAAGACGAAAAAGGAATTGCAATAAAATTGCAAACCCCCGGACATTATTTCAATTGAGCACTTAGTTAATGTCCACATTAGCATTAAATGTCGTACTGTTTGTTAATCGTAAAGACAAAAGGCTTCAGTTAAGAAGTTTCATTTGCTGTGCTCCGTTTTTGATCGTGCCAAGTGTACACGATGCTGAAAACGAGATACTGAATCATAATCTATAATTACGGCCGGGAATTGCAACAATGTTTTGTTCACTCGCGAAAAGTTTGGTATTTATTATAGTGGTATTTTTATATCTGTTTATTTTAACAAATCCTGTTTACGGCAATGCGCGTCAAGTCGACGAAAGCGTCGGTTTCGGAGAGAGCGAAGAAGATAACGTAACGTCGACGTTTCTGAATTTCGGTCAGAAAAGAAATGGAAGTCAGCGTGATTTATACGAGAATTTCGAAAGCTTCGAAAGGGAGTTGAAATATAAGGCCGATATTCTTTCGCGCCTTTTAAAGATCAATATCAATCGCATAAGGAATCAAACTGATCAGGTAAATGCTATCTAACGTCGACTCTATGTTTGAATGTCCGAAATGCAATTCGATATTTAAAAATTCCCATATACGTTGTTATTTTCACTTCTTCTAATTTTGTATGGTAAAGAAAGGAGTCTTTGAATTTTGCTCAACTGTTGCACCCTATGCACGGTACATAGTAGACTAAAGTTTAATATCAATAATCCAAATTTGTTCTCAAAAATGTTCTCTACATTTTATCAATATCTTATCAGTGAAGAAATTTCTGATTAGTTTATTGTACTGGACCACTTGGAAAGGATTGCCACTAAATTAATAAAATGTACATATAATCCTTATTAGGTAGAATTAGTATTCCTGGTCGATGCTTCGGGATCTGTTGGCCTGGAGAATTTCCGAAACGAGTTGAATTTCGTGAGAAAGTTTTTGTCGGATTTTACTGTGGAACCCTCGGCTGCCAGAGTCGCGGTTATCACGTTCGGAGGAAAGAGGAACGTCAACCGAAACATCGATCAAATATCTCGTACCGGGAAGAATGACCATAAGTGTTATTTGCTTAACAAACAGTTGAACAATATTAATTATACCGGTGGTGGAACTTATACTCGCGGTGCTCTTATGGAAGCGGTGGTAATTATATCATTTTTATCAACTAGCATTTTTTTACTACTCATTAGCTATGTAAACCCAGTCGGATATAATTATTAAGTTCATTAAAGTTTAAAGTTTACTTAATGTTTGAAGTCTTTAAATTTCATAGGCACTCTCATGTTGAGAACCTACTCTTTTTTAGATCTACTCTGCTTCAGTTAAGTTATTTTATTTCAGTTTAAATTACTTTTGCTTTGGATAATAAATATTCTTACTTTTGTGTAAGATACAGTATTACTTAATTTTTTCCTAAGTACTCGCCAGGTAAAACTGATCACTATAATCGGTATTTATTATGAATTCAATTTTACGAATTTCCCGTTAGGCGATTCTCGAGGGAAGTCGGCAAAATGCAAAGAAAGTGGTGTTCCTGATCACCGACGGCTTCAGCAACGGTGGCGATCCACGTCCAGCAGCGAACCTTCTGAAAAGTGCAGGTGCAACGCTGTTTACTTTCGGAATTAGAACTGGCAATGTAGAGGAACTGCACGATATCGCCAGTTCTCCCGGATACACGCACAGTTATCTTCTCGATAGCTTCGTGGAATTCGAAGCCTTGGCAAGGCGGGCACTCCATCGCGGTTAGTTGACGAAAAAGAAGGAAAATCTAAATAAGAAAACTTCACCGTTGCACATTCGATTTTTGCAGATTTAAAAACGGGGGAATACGTGCCGGTATCTCGTCCGGGTGATTGTAACTCGTTGTGTGCGAATAACAGTACAGAGATCGAGGAACAAAAGTGTTGTGACGATCTAGCGACGTGCGCTTGCGGGATCGCGACGGGCCATTATGCCTGCATTTGTCCCTCAGGATATTTTGGATCCGGTTTCAAAGGGTCCTGTCAGCGTAAGTATATCGGGGAAGGTATTTCTTGTCACGTGTATGTACGGCGATCGTGTTAAAATATTTTAAATATAATATAGTGTTTGCCGTTTAAATTTGGATTGCTTGAACGCTGAGTATTTGAGTGTTTGAATGTGTGTATCTTCACATATGTTATATTTGAATATTTAAATATTGTATATTTGGATGTTCCAATATCTCAATATCTGAATGTTTGGATATTGCAATATTTCAATGTCTAAATATTTGGATATTTCAACATTTCACTGTTAGCATGTTTAGATATTTCAATGCGTAAATGTTTAAACATTTGTACATGGAATATGAAGGTATTTCCACGCTTACATGTTTGAATACGTAATTCTCTTAATATCTTGATATTTTAATATTCCAAACAAAAGGTGTACCGAGCTCTACTCTATTATGCTTTTCTTTCAGCTTGTCCGAATGGTACATACGCTTCTGGAGAAACTTCCGGGGACTCTACATCGATATGTATATCATGTCCTGACGTAAATCATGTAACTATTAAAGTACCGGCAACTTCGGTCGAACACTGCGTATGTGCCTCGGGGTTCATTACGGACGGAAATAAGTGCGAGGGTAATTTATTATGTCCATATAGCAAACACATAACCATTTCCCGGTTACGTTAAATGTCCGCATTAAAAAGAGCTGTACAGCAAATATTCGTCCTGTAAATTCTTGTCACAATTCTACCAACGATTATCGTTCAAATTAAATTTACGTCGTATACTTTGTTCTACTTTCGCATAAATGTAATCTCGCTACTCCAAAAGCTCTTTTCTTTTATTCAATTTCTGAAGAGGCGTTGAGATCAGACAGTTTCACACCACACTTACACGTTTTTTAAAAAATATTATCGTATACTGCTCCGCATCCCATTCTGGATCTCTCAGGACCGTAAGTACAATTTATTAAAAATGATACTTGACGTTCCGCTGAGTTCTTGATTCTCTTCACTTATGATACGAAACCTTTTCCAGCGGCAAGAACCGGTATATTTCCAGGTAAATGTGTTATATCGCTGAGTGGATCGGGATACTCTGGAACGTAAGATCCGTACTTTTCAAGTCGAAATTCCGGTTTTGCCGCCAGCCAGCCGTACTGTAATAATATTACATTTTTATCGATTGTTATCGGGATGAAGATGTTACAGGATGAATAATCAAAACGTTTGAAAATTACCTAATTGTACCGTTATTATTTTTAAATTGTTTCGATGAAAAAAATATGAGTATCTTCATCAGATTAATTAATTAATATACGAACTCTTTCTTTATTTATTTTATAGAATGATTATATGTATGAACAGTTACATTTTTTACCTCGCCGGTAGTGGTAACTGGTGCTGGCAGACACGTTCTTGTACTTTTTGCTATAATTGAATCTTCGGTAACTCCCGCATTCTTCTCCCGGCAAAGTTCTTTTATTTCTTGCTGCAATTTTCTTCGCGATCATTCATTAATAGTATTTGAATCATTTTCGACGAAATTTCGTATTAAGGGAGAAAGCCATTTACGTACGTATGCTCGTCCAGTAACCATTCGTATTTCTGAAACCACTTGATCTGCAGCTGTCTGCTTTTATGCACTTCTTCGGTCAAATTGACCGTATCCGCAACGAAATTGCGTGGCTTCATGGAACGCGCGTCCATAGCTTTGATCGTTTATTATATTCGGGAAATCTGCTTCAAGATATCAGTTACAAAATCTTCATTCGTACAATCATAAAAATATTTATCGGTGAAAGCCTTTCATATTTCGGAGAAATGGATCCAACAGATTTGTAGATGTTTCTAACAATTGCAAATCAAACGTACCGAGTGGTAATTTTCACTGAAGGCCATTCACTTCTCTTAAACGCGATAGAAATAATATTAATGGGTCACAGCAAATTTGGGCACAGCTCGAATTCATATTTAATTTGACATTTCGATCTTTTCAGTTATAACATGTCCCAAATTGAGAGTACCGGAAAATGGATATTTGGTAAAAGCAAGTGCGTGCAGCAACGTAGTGCATGCAGCCTGTGGCGTCAGATGCCGAATTGGCTTTTACCTCACAGGTGACAGTATTCGACTTTGTGGAAAAAGTGGAGCTTGGTCCGGAAATGAGCCAAATTGTCTGTGTGAGTTATTCAGGAACCAATTGCACATTCTCATTTTTATTATGCTTCGCACAATTAAAAACGTCACGTCAAAAGTAATTGTTTATTAAGAAAACTTATCTTATCCAATTCGAATTAAAAGAAACGAGCATCTAATGAATTTTTGAAAACTGAAACATTATTAATTTTCTTGTTAACAGTAAAAACGTGTCCTGCCCTTCGCGCACCGACTCACGGTCGAGTGCGCTGCCAGCATGATGAAGATTATCAGCATCGCATTACGGAAGATTCGATTGCCTATCCGATTGATACTCGTTGTCAGTTTAGATGCGAGAGCGGTTATCAGCTTCGTGGGAGCAAGATCCGCAATTGTCTACCGTTATCTCAATGGGACGGTCTTAAAGCTACTTGCAAAGGTACAAAAAGAAAACTCGATAATCTCGAAACTCGCAAAAAAGCAAAGTGTTACATTACGATAAAGAAGGTGAAGTACTCTTATGTACACTGTTCCACATAAGTAAATTACATTTGTATGTACGTTCTTAGAAAAGTCGGAGAGAAAAGTGGGATTGAAATTCAAGTTTGTTTAGTCGCTAAAAGATTCCAAAAATGTATTTCAATTACATTTAATACATTTTCCTTGTTTGAGGTACTCCTTGTCTCCAACGACAAAATACGTATTTGCATAAAATTCGGTCTACTTATCGATTAGTTTTAAAAAAAATAATTTTGTTGACAGCCATAAAATGCGAACCATTGAAAAGAGTCTCGCACGGTACAATTGTCCCGGGAAATTGCTCTGGCCCAGAGAAAGTCGCATTTGCTACTAATTGTACAATTACATGTAAAAAAGGTTTTGTGCTCGATGGTCCACGTACCAGATTATGCGGAGGACGTACCGGAGTTTGGACGCAACGTCACGTTGTCAACCGTTGTATAGGTACGCGCGTTAATATTTGGTATGAGTTGCACGCAAGCAATTTTCAATCCTGAACAAAAACATTACAGACTCCACAATGTCCGTGCACAGTGCAGTTTAATACTATTTCTACCGATGGTGTCAGAAGACACCTCTTTGTAATTTTCGCTTACAATTATTATCATTAGTTCAATAGTTTTTCCTCAATTAAATGTTTTTTTTCCTGAAGTGATTGTTAATTAATTATGTGATATTTTTTTCCTCCAATCCCTTTGTGGTTGAAAAATACGTTTTGATCGAAATAGGTATACACAAAACCCTGACAGAAATAGTGTTAAGGCTGAGTATCTTCACAATTATTCAAAAAATCGACAATGACGTGTCCACATATAATATGTACTGGAACTTAAAAGAGATAACATTGTTTTCAATAATCAGAATAATTGGGCTGTTTAATAATTAAGAGTTTCTCAAATAACGCTTCTCTTTCCCAGACAAAACACCGCCCCAGATAACGTGTCCAGCAGACATTACCCTAAACAGTCTACCGGGTAAAAATTATGCACACGTTAACTGGAATGCGCCAGCGGTGTCTGATAACGCGGACAAGTCACCGATAACGTGGTCTAAACCGTACATCGTTTTTCCGTGGAAAGTGAAAATTGGTAGTCGAGCTGTGATATACATAGCGCAGGACTCGACTGGCAATAAAGCCAGATGCAAATTCAAAGTAAAAGTTCTCGGTAAATGCTTGCAGTACAGCTACGTGCGAATTTTTTTAATTGATTTTTCTCAATCGTTAAACAAATATGTTTTAGATAAAGAACCACCGATGATCGAGAATTGCCTGGATCCTCCATTATTTTTTACGGATAATCAGATTGGCGCAAATAACGTAACTTGGGACGAACCAGGATTTTACGATAATTCGAAAACGTTTGTTTCGGTTAAACAAAGCCATCGCCCTGGGGAAAATAGTTTTCCGATAGGATTAACCCAAGTTGCGTATAACGCGACCGATAAGTATAATAATGTAGCAAGCTGTGTGTTGAATATTACTGTGAAAGGTGTATTATTCACTCCAACATTTTTGAAAAGTATTTAACATGTTGCATATTAAAAGTGGTGTACTGAATTATTTATCTTTTATGTTTAGATATATGTCTAGATCCTCCAAAACCATCTAAAGGGTATTCAAAATGTTCTTCGCCAACAAACGATAGTGCAGAATGCATTTTGACTTGTGAGGAGGGATATGGTTTTGCAGATAAACCCACTAAACTCGATGCCGCGAATGATGAATTATTGCTAAAGTGTAACACGAGTTATACAAAGTGGAATTATGACAATTATATCCCCGATTGTTCGGGTGAGCACGCCGTTAATACTAATTTCCTTTTGATTGGTTAATTGTTAACGATAAATCTTTTAATCTTTCAATTTATGTAAATTCAATCTCCAGAAACGTCTTCTCCAAAAGTTCTATCGCAAGAAGGAAACGTTGTTCTCGAAGGAAACGCGACGATTGTTTGCGACAATCGAACAACGCTTCGCGAAGTGAGCATTGATTTTGAATTAATTTATTAATAATTTGCTATAATATGCCGATAGCTTCAATTATTTTTAATTAGCTGAGCGAACACATAACGGCGGATTTGAGATTAAAGTTACTCGACATCTGCGGCAATGACATTGAGTGCAATCTAATCAGCTTCGATCCCGAATGCAAAGAAAGCCTTCTATCGTTAGAAAGTGATTACTCGAATTTGATAAGAAAACGAAGGGAGGAGTTTATGACCAAGAATTTTCCTACCTCGGATTCCTTTACAAATAATAATAAACGAACCAATACCGTGGTTAGATTGAAACGGTTTGCAAAAGCAAATTACAATACGGATAAAAGCAAAGCAAATACAAGGAAGAAGAAAGAAAAAATCGAAATAAAATTCAAGTTTATCGGTAAAAATGACAAATTTGTGATTTAAAATTATATCAAAGAAATACATTATTGTATTTAACGCAGGAAGGATAATCGATGAGAATTTTGAAAATCCGCGAGAGGGAGTACAAAAGTTGAAGCAGAAAATCGAATCGTTGGCTAACTCTGGAAAATTGAATTTGCTCAGTAACAAAACGAATCAGGAAATTGCGAAACTAGCCTTGAGTCTACATCTTGTCTTCAAGGATCCCCAGGAACTCTGCGATCCGGGAAGCGTTCTGAAGAAACACACCTGCGGTAAATAAACACGAACGGAAGTAATTTATGTCTTACTTCTTCTACCATCGAAAGTACAAATGAACTAGAGTAAATCCAAATTAAAAGAGATCTAAAGAGCAGTACCCAAAAATGAACGACGTATAATTATCTTACTGATTAGAGCCGGAAGAATGACTTTATGTATACTTTCTATTTTTCAGTGAAATGCCCACTGGGCACGTATTACGACTCACCGACGAAACATTGTCATCCATGTCCTTTCGGGCAGTACCAAGACACGGTTGGCTCTCTCGAATGTAAAAACTGTCCACAGAACACTTTTACGAAGAAAATGCACGCGAAATCTTTACAAAATTGCATACGTATGTCTTTATTCAATTATTACTGCGTGAAAGTAGGTTGACATTTTATAGATTATTATAACAACAGAGTAATTATTGCGACGGGTACGAATGCCTGATGTTTCGCTGCCTGAAGCTAATAAAAAAAAAAAAAAATATTATATTATATTATTTTTGTATTCTTCCTGCATGAGCATGATACAGTAACATACTCTCCAATTACGTAATAATTAAGAATTATTTCGGCAAGTTTTGGTTTCCGACACAACATTTCTATTTTCAATTTTAGCAATGTGCAAGCCGGGATATTATTCGCGAAGGAAACGCTATCAGGGATCGCATTTAGGTCTCGAGCCCTGTTTAATATGCGACATTGGATATTATCAACCAGAATATGGACAAACTGATTGTTTGTCGTGTCCTCTCAATACCACCATGCAGAATCGTGGATCTATAACGATAAATGACTGTTTGCCGATTTACGAAGCGGGAGTTAACGTTTGTCAAGTAGAACCATGTTTAAACGGCGGCAAATGTGTACTGGAGGATGAGAATTTCAGTTGCGAATGCGATGAACGTTACGTCGGTGAGAAGCGATAGTTAAATTCATATCTTAAAACTAGTAACGCTGATTACTAGATTCTACTAGATTCCGGGTGTTTATGCAAAATGCATTATTTTTATATTGACTTTAATCGGACTTTCTGACACAAATGCGATAAGTACTGATAACCATGTGAATCGTAAGTTAATGAAGATTTTGAGCTTAAAAATATATGTGCAAATTTTATTAAGACATTCTGATTAATCTACAATTTTTTATCTGATTCTTACGATAAACTGCACTCAAACGAAATTTATTCGGAACCGTTCGAGACTATTCTAATGTTAATAAATAATTTAATACCGATTTTGAGGTGCCATACGATCTATGATTTGTTGATCGTTGGTAGAATCCTTAGAAATACAATTTTATAACATGGAAATGTCTGTCAGGTTCGAAATGTGAGACGTTTCAAAATCCATGCAATTCGTTACCTTGTTTGAACGAAGGTACGTGTAACGTGGATACTATGTCAAACAATACACAACTGTATAGTTGCACGTGTCAAGCTGGATATACAGGAAGTAATTGCGAGGTAAAATACAAGTACAAACCAGTCTCGGGGATAAAAATCCAACGAAATCAAAGTCAATTAAATAAATTAAATTTGCAGCTATACATCGACGAATGCGTTACAAATCCTTGCCAGAACAATGGAAAATGCGTTAGCACCGCGACTGATTATGTATGCGAATGCAGGGACGGTTTCGAAGGTGAATATTACAATTTGAATGTTATACTCATTTTCTCGAAGATAGCCAATCAATTAATCAATTCGTATAGGACAATTCTGCGAGATTGCTATGGATCACTGCGATCCATCGCCTTGCGAGGAAGGATCCACTTGTCGCACGCTTAACGAAACTTGGAAATGTTTCTGCAAACCTGGCTTCCTTGGACGTCATTGCAATTTATTGCCTTGCGATTGGCTTCCATGTTACGTGCATTCGCTCTGCATTAACATTGAAGAACAGAACGCAACACGATTGAGTTACAGGTGATTTTCCAATAAATATACGATCAATAGTGCTGTACGAAATTATGTTCGTATCTATTGAAAGAAAAGTATGTCTGATTAATGATTATAATTTACGTAAAATATATAATTTATGACAATGAGTTTTCGATAATAGGTGCGAGTGTTACGATGGTTATACCGGTGAAAAATGTGATATAAAAATCGATCATTGCAAAAGTTCTCCATGTATAAACAATGGGGAGTGTATCAGTGGAACATACAATTACACATGCAACTGCCCCGTTCCTTTTACGGGACTCAACTGCGAGATTGGAAAGTATAATCATGAAGTTTAATAATCATATATAAATGAGTTCAACTTTTTTTTTAATTTAACACAAGCTGTTGGAAATAAGTATCAATGGTAACTTAAACAATCGATAGAAAAAGTATTTTTTTAGATGAATATGTTACATGAATATTTTAGCACTATAGAATATAATTATAAATATTTCCGAGGCAATGAACTATTTAAAATTCGTAGACTGCTTCTATACAGGCGCAACAATGTTAATCATCTACTTTTCGTTTTATACGTTTGAAAAAACATTCGATTAAATCTAATACAAATTAAATATTCATATAATATCATGCAATACTAGGAATGTATCACACATTCCTTCTTATTTTTTATTTCAAATTTCTGTTGCTTATTTACAGAACTGTCGTCCGATTTCGTTATGCACTTTACGAAATCCGGAACGACAGATTACGTTAGTATAAAGGGCCCTACGGATAATCTGTCACAGGTACAACAAAATATTATTACAAATTTTTTGAACACTCGTTATCCTTAAATGACGTTTCTATCCTTTGAATTTCAGTTAACATCCTGCTTATGGTTGCAGTCTAAGGATACGCTTAATTACGGTACAGTGTTATCATACGCGACCCGTTACTACGACAATTGCTTCACTTTAACCGATTATAATGGGTAATTACATATTTAAGTATGTTTCTAAACAGTAATTTTGGCTGTAAATTTCGTGATGTATAATCTTACGTTTAATATTCTCCGACCAACTATTCCCCTCTTATTGTTTTTAGATTCGTAATATATATTAATGGTCAAAAAGTTGTCACTGACATTAAAGTCAACGACGGACTCTGGCATTTTTTCTGCGTCACCTGGGAGAGTAGAAATGGATTTTGGAGCATATTTGTCGATGGTCTAGTAAAAGATAACGGGACTGGTCTAGCAAAAGGAACTATTATACAAGGTGACAAGTTTAATCGTTAAATTGCCTACGAGACAAATAATTCTTTTTTAATAGCTCAATTATTTCATTAATTTTTAATTATTCATCTTTTCACATATTTCGTTGCACTAATATTAAACAATGTTACCCAATAACAAGGTGGCGGATCTTTCGTTATTGGTCAAGAACAAGATCGCTTGGGGGGCGGATTTTCCGAATCGGAATCTTTTTTGGGAAAATTAACGCTACTGGACGTCTGGGATAACGTTTTAATAGAAAGCGAGATAACGCGTATGTTTAATACTTGTGACAAATATTATGGCAATGTTATCGCCTGGTCACAGTTACAACAGCACGTTCACGGCGACGTTGCGGTAGTTATGCGTTTTTAAGAACCGTATTAAATCTCATAGTTAATCCTGTGTTTATGAAACTTTGTAATATCCTCCCAGATTTTAAACAGCCAATTTTGCCAAGGCTGCCCTTTGCCAGTGATACCATTTAAAGGCAACATTAATGCCAGCGAAGACTTGTCGGAAGTTACTTATTATTGTGACACCGGTTACATGGTGCGATTTCGCGGTAAAGAGCACCGGTTTATGAAAATCAAGTGCCTGAAGCAAGGGCAGTGGGAAGGATATTATACACCGATTTGCACTAGTAAGATCAAGAGAACGATCCAACGTTTCGAATAACAATGATAAAATTGTGAAAAGTTTTTCATTCACGCGTGAATTAAAATTTCAATTCTCAATTTTAAGTGCCTTTTTACTAAAGATGGTTTCACGCGTAAGAAAATTATTTTATACGAAACGTACATTGCGTATTGTACTCATAACCAAAGTGATGCGTCCTATAATAATTTAAGGAAGAAAATGCGGTTTTCCCGGATATTTTCCACGTGGACGTATACAAGGTAGATCATATTTATTTGGAGACGAGATACACTATTCTTGCACGGGTGGTTACGAACTCCGAGGTAATCCTCATAGAATTTGTAACTCCGAAGGGAAATGGAGCGGATTGCCTCCAATTTGCATAGGTGATAATTAGCATGTAATAGCCGAATGTAATATTGCATAGAATTTCATGAAGTACTTTATTTCGATTAGAATTTCCGCACTTGATCGGCATTTGGCAACTAATTTGATCAACTTGGTTTTTCTCACAACAGGAAAGACGTGCAAAAATTTATTGGCTCCAGAGAATGGGGATATCGAGTACATAATCGAAGAAAACGAAAGGGACGATATTTCAATTTTACAGGTGCGCGACACTCGAATCATCTTAGTTACTGATCTCAATTATTAACGAAACCCCGATTTGCTTAGGTGGGGCAACAGCTCGAATTTAAATGCGATCCTGGTTTTCGATTAACGGGAGAAACCTTTTTAACGTGTCTCGAAACAGGTGTATGGGATTACGACAGACCAAGTTGTATTTCCAGCGGGTGTCCACCACCAAAACTGTAAGTTACATTGAATTTATAATAAAATTTGCAATAAACGTATGCGCGAATAAATTATGTGAAATATTTATTCGTATTTTTCCACAGAGTCGAAAATGGATACATAGTATCTGGAAACTTGAAGACTTTTAATGAAACTTATGCCCCTAATGGCAATCTGAAGTCAATGAACCATACTTTTGCAAGAGACTATTATTTTGGTGATATTGTTGGACTCTCGTGCACACGGGGTTACAAGTTTCGCGGTAACCACAATTTGTTAACCGAATTTCAACTCCAGTGTTCTGAAAATGGTACCTGGAGCGGTTTTGTTCCTGACTGTGTGCCATTACACTGCCCATGGCCAAATGCCGTGGAAAACGGCCAAATTTTTCTCAAGAAACAGGACAACGAATCTATCGAGATTTTCAAAACTGAAACATTTTCTAATGTTACGAAATTACACGACTCTCAGGGAAAAAATGGCACTAGCTCGGGGGAAAATGGAAAGCTGGAACAATTGTTTATTCCTGGCGCACGGATTATAACAATCTGTGATTTAGGATACAAATTATCCGGAGAAGGTGTTAGAAATTGCACGGAAAATGAAAATTGGTCCCCGACGTCGTCTCATTGCGAACCACGTGAATGTCCTATAAAAATCCATCCATATTTTAGAATTCTTTATGACGAAATGAGATTAGGAAACGGCACGAATATCCGATTCCCGGATGGAAATAATGAATGGAATATAAAAAATTATAATAGTTCCTATGGAAATTTAAAGTACTTTATCGAAGGCAACGCTTATATGGAAAAAATCATTTTCATCTGCAGGGAGGATACTGCATTCCTTTTTAACAATTTCGACGTTAAAGAATCAATTTCCAATTTAACGTGGACGTGTAATTCGAATGGTGAATGGGAATTTGTTTATGGAGAATTGAATAATACTGAGTTTAAAAGTTTTTTAAATAACACTACCGAAATTTGTCAAGATATTATGTGCCTTTCACCCAGGGTATGTATTTTTTTTTATTCTTATAACAAATTTTTTTAGGCAAACCAAAGAGTCACAGAAATGGAACTTTTACTCCGATAACGACATTATTCACTACGTCAAGACTGCTGTTATAAGTGAATTGAGTTTGTTTTCAGTTAATATTTTTTTAGTGAATTTTGACAATTGATTAAGATACCTGAAGAAGAGTTAATTCAATTGAACCAAAACAACTTTCTTGGAGTAAAAGTTTCTTTCGTATTCGAACAATAATATATTAATAATTTAGTATAAATAATCTTTTTTTTACGAGCTCATGGTAAAAGATACTTTATCAGGTCCCGGAATACGGATACATCGTTAGTGACAGCAACACGAAGAATTATTCAAGACCTATTAACAACACTATTACTTTCAAATGCCGAAACGGTTACCGTCTCGAGGGCAATGAAAAATCTGTATGTTTGGCAAATAGATCCTGGTCTTCTATTCCGGTTTGCAAACGTAAATAGAGAATTTGAACGTCTAACACTATTTCTACCAAAGGTGTCGAGACACCTTTTTAAAATTTTTGATTAAAATTATTATCACGAGCTTAATGGTTTTCTCAATTAAATTTTTTACTTTCCCTAGGATGGTTGTAAACTCTTGTGGTACCTTTTTCCTCCAATCTGTTTCTGGATTTTAAATCCATTGTGGTCCAAATAGATATACACAAAACTATGGTAGTAATGGTGTTAATTTATCAGTTGACAGACACTTAATATGGTACGTGTTGCAGCTGTAACATGCGAGAGACCACCTACGCTTTTCAATGCGGTGATGAAGAGAGCCAATGTTGAAAATGTGAATCATACTTTCGGTAATATGATTACTTATCAATGTGTGCCCGGATATGTAATGCATGGTCGACCGAGTGCGAGATGCCTCGCAAACGGCAAATGGTCCAGATTGTACAGTAAATGTTCGAGTAAGTACGGTATTATAATGATGTCATTCGTTCCGAATATCCAGATAGTCTCGGATTTAATTAACACGTTGATCGCCACGTTACCGACATTTGGATGAGACCTGAATTTCAATAGCATAGATGCGAAGTACTAATATTAATATTAAAGTTATTAATGTGTTAGCCGTCTCACCCAAATGTGGGTAACGTGGCGATCAACGTGTTAACTATCGTATCGTATATGTTATGCCACATTGTTACTTTGCGTACGTAATTTCAGAACAATCCTGTAACAAGCCGAAACTTTCACCCGGAGCAACTGTGTACGGTCGATCGTATTTGTATCAAGATCAACTCACTTACGTTTGCCCGAATAATCGAAAACGAGGAGTGATCACGTGTAAAGCGGACGGTAAATGGAGCGATCCACCAGAGTGTAATGATGTGTAATTAAGGAAAGTATCAGCACATTGCGAACCGTAGTGCAATAATTCGATACCAAAATAAAATGTTAGCGCAAATTTGTCCCACATCTTTTTATTAATAATTATTTATTAAGTGTCAACATTAATTATTACACCTTTTTTCAGAGCAGTTGTCCTTTTCAAACATTGTATATTCCCACAGATCGTACAATCTGTATCTCACTGTACATGAAATAATTCTGTTTACAACCGAACTCGATATTACTTTTAAAATATTTTACATACGTATTAATGTTACTTTGGAACCGGGGAAAACATTTTTTGGCATTTTTAAAGAGATATCGTCATTTACTGTAATACTGAGCGCGTGACAGACTTCTAATCGCAGAAGGTGGATAGATCTGTAGTGGACACACCAGTCATATTTACTTATTGCTTGAAACGTACCATTACTAGACTACGGATGTTTATGTAAAATTTATATTTCACCGCAATGACGTGCAAAGAAGCGAACCAAAATAGAACTTGTTATCGACGTATCGTGCATATTTAAATAGATTACCGGGAAACGAATGTTTCGATTGAAAGTAGTATCATATTCTTGTCTGATACATATAAAAAAAAAAAAGATATTTGTAAAACAGCGTGACAATCGAGGGACCTAAATATTTTTGTATTATTTAAATTCGCTGTCGGTTTCGTAATTGCATAAACATCCCCGGTCCTACTATTATACATAGCTGGTAGTAAATGGCGTGTCACGAATGTGATTTTTTAATAAATGTAACAAAAGAATACAGTGAGTATATGTAACAACATATTATTAATAATTCACCACATGCACATATACATTGCTATAATACAATGCATTTTTGGTATAAATAGGATTCTGATGTATTATACAATCGTCTTGCATTATCAGAATGTACGAGGAAGAGCAATGAAAGGTAAACGTGTGAAAATAATTTATTGTACGTATGTGAAATTAATTCTGTACTTACATGGTTACATTTAGTATTTGATATCATAAAAATGGAGCACCTTTCGTGAGATTAAACTTGTGTTAGCATGGCTATACTTTGTATAAAAGAAGTTTATGTAAAAACAGAATCACACATTATAACAAATTTTCATTGCTCGATACTCTCAATTTTTTGTAGAAATAATTCCTAAGAAAATATTTTTAAATGATTTCTTAGAAATTCGTTTAAAAAAGTGCAGTCTGTGTTGCACAGTTCATCGTAATTCCGTATGATATACTGGCTTTCGAGAGTCTCTTTAAATAAGTGTTTTACAAAATGATAGTAAATATTCAAAATTATACGCAGACACGGATAGATTTATGTTCGTGTTGCGAATGATTTTATAAATTAAGGGTGACCATAAACTAAGCCACACAGGAAGTCCCCAATTTACGGTGGAAAATCTTTCGAACTTTCCATCGTAAGTCGATCGATCGTAACTCGAAATACGGTTGAAAACCGTAATAAATGTACTTGTTGGACAACGTTTTAAGCAATGTTTTACAAACACAGATTTTATTTACCTTGAACAATGCATTTGTCTCGTTTATTGAAACTGATGGTTACCGAGGAGGGAGGAGTTCGATTAGCGATGGATGTGGAGGTAGAATGTTTGTTGTAAGTACATTTCGCCTTAGTCGGGGTCCTCCTGTACTAACATAGCAATTTATCTAAATTGGTGAACACCGTTCAAAGCTCTGATTTCGAGCTGGGGGAATGTTTAGGCTTCAGTTCTTCGATTCTTTTAATAAAGTCTGTCTTCTCTATACAGCCTTCGCACGTTTCATCCCAGTCGCTCAAGATTTTTCTCAGGTCGCGCACTTTCAGTTTTTTCAAATCCACAGTGTCGACGTCTATTTGCTTTTCTGTAATAAAACACAGATACTTAAGGAAACATTCGAAATATATTTGTTTCCACATTTGCTTGCATTAACGTTATACATACCAAATCGCAAATCGCATATTTGAGCGTCTTTCTTTTTCAACTTTTCGCATACTTTGTTGGCAGGCATGGACCACGAAATGGGCTTACTTAGTTCACCTAGAATACCAGTTGCGGAATCTTCCATACCTCCTAAGTAATAACACTACAAGAAAAAGTATTGATTTGTTAAAGGTAAAAGCACATTGTTTTCAATTAAACACTACAATCTTGTAATATTGTGTGGATACTTACGAATCTATTTTCTTTAGATTTAGTACCCTGACAAAACTCTTTAAATGCCAATTCTATTTTCTTTGGGTCTTTCTTCACGTCATCTGTTAGAGTTTTGATAAACTTTTCCACGGTGAATATACACACTGAAATATTTAAACGGTTATAAGGACGATCAAAAGTGATAAAAATCATGAAGAAAGACACGAATGTCCACTTACCTTCGCACTCATCATTCTTTAATGCTGTAATGGTAGATATTATTCCAATAATCATGGAAAGGGTCAAAAGCAATGAACTATTCATTTTGTGATGTGTTCTCTATACGAAAAATAAATGCAACGTTAAACTTATGCAATTCACGCAATCTGAGCAATTAATCTTATAAATCGCAGATTTACAGAAATTTGGTAAACTATGCTAGCTTTCAAATATTATACAAGCTATTTCCAAAAATACTTATTAATCCAACGAAGTGTCAACTGTGAGAATATACGTATTTCTATCGACGATTGATTAAATTACGTAAACTGAAGCAAAAACACAAACACATCGAAAACATTTCCTCGCGATAAAAGCATGGGTGAATTGCGATTTAAAAACTGTACGGAAAATAACGTAAGCTAATAAAAGAATTTCTGCATTTACCGTTTCCTAGGTTAATACAAATATCGATAAAATATAGATCACATACCGTCACGACCGTTGCACCGATTAGTTTACGAGATACGAAACAGCTTGAAGAGTTCCTTATATAAAAGAACCAACGATTTTAATTCATGCGGCGATTATTTTAACGGATTTCTTAACCGAACTAAATCAGTTTACTCCACGCTTGGTTTTATACACGTTGGATTCTGTCAAAAGCTCGGAATCCCAGCTGGCGTAATCTGATTGGTCACGAAAACACTGTGACTCGCATTTGACATAACGCATCGCGATTGGTTCTCGACAACTTGGGGGTGTAATTACACATACATACATACCGCTTCCCTCGCGTATGGAATATGAAAACAGAAGTATTCAAAGAAATATGGCGCCGCGCAGGGAATCGCGATCCAACCCCAATTCCGTAAAAACATCAAAGAAAAGTTCGAAGAACTGGCACGAGAATTACTTAGAATGGGGGAAATTCGTCTCATTACTAACGGATCCAAGAAAATTGTTTCTAACTGCGAGGCTATTCATTGTCCTGGAGATAATCCTAAACGTGTTGGTTATCGAAAAGGTTCCGTACACGGAAATCGACTGGAGAGCATATATGCAGGAAGTTGAAGGTTTTTTGAATGGAACGTTGGACTATTCGAAGCTGAGAGGTGACACCGGACCATTAGTCTACCCAGCAGGATTCGTTTATATATTTTCCATCCTGTATTACGTTACCGCACACGGAGCTGAGATAAAAATAGCACAGTATCTCTTTGCAGCCCTGTATGTTATTTTACTTGTATTAGTCTTTCGAATCTATTCGAAAACTAAAAAGGTCCCACCTTACGTTTTGATTATAATGTGCTGCACATCTTATCGAGTGCACTCTATATTCGTTTTGAGACTCTTCAATGATCCTATCGCGATGGTATTATTGTTTGCTAGCCTTAATGCATTTCTAGACGATAGATGGTATTTAGGAAGCATCCTCTACAGTTTGGCTGTTTCTGTAAAAATGAATATTCTATTGTTCGCACCAGCACTTCTTATAGCTTATCTATGTAATCTCGGATTAATGAGGACGATAGCACATTTATTAATTTGTGCTCTGATTCAATTAGTATTGGGCCTACCTTTCTTACTTCAAAATCCATTCGCTTACATCAAGGGTTCTTTCGATTTTGGGAGGATTTTCGAGTTTAAATGGACTGTAAATTGGAGGTTCTTGCCAGAGGAGATTTTTGTACATCCATATTTTCACGGTGTGCTATTACTCTTACACCTTGTAACTTTGGTTTATTGCGCGTCTGGCTGGTTAAAGTACATGCGATCGTACGCAAAATTGAAGTACGTGGCGAACGAATTGCAAAGCCAGTTGCGGAAGAAGGAAAAAGTAGATATGTCTACGATGAGTCAATTATTTGTTCTTCCATTTTTTGTGGCCAATTTTATAGGTATTACGTTTAGTAGGTCTTTGCACTATCAATTTTATATTTGGTACTATCATACGTTGCCTTACATTGCATGGTGTACAGATTACAAGCCTGTTATTAAACTTACGATTCTGGGTGTAATAGAATTCTGTTGGAATACGTATCCAAGCTCCAGTTTCAGCAGCGCCGCATTACACGTATGTCACTTACTGTTGCTATTTGGACTCAGCAAGAATAAATCCAATAGCGAGAAAGTGAAATAAAAATGTTTGAAAGCCTACGTTTCTTTCTATCCTTCCTATGCAATGATTAAGTTCTTATTACTCAAGTTATTGATGAAATGTTTTACAATAAAACATCTCCAGTTGAGAATTTCCAGCTATGTTTCCATATTTTATTAAGGGTGCAGTGTGAATGTAATTCTATTGCAATGTGATTTGTAAAAAATGAAAATACTGTAACAAACAATTCATAAGTGAAAATACATATCTAAAACGATAAAATGCTTTTTTAATTCTGTTAAAATAAGTTTTGTTTATTATTACGAAAACGCGGGAATGCGTATTTACAATTACGCGACTTTCATTTCAATAAGTACTCTTAGAGTCTTCTTCCTGTTTTCAAATTTTGATCAAATGATTTATAGTTGCATTACAGAGTTTTAAATCGTAGCAGATATGTCCAATAGGAAATTCTTATTTTCACAAGTTGAAAGGACGCAACAGTAAACACGTGCCGTTCTAAGTATCTATATACACCCAGTAATATTTATATAAATAAGATGGTGCTGTGTATTTTTTATAGATATGTATACTCGTCTACATTACAAAATTCACTCCCTTATATTAATACTTATTTTTCCAGCTACGCTTAAAGTATATTCCACTTCCTATACATTATTAATAACTCTATCGAATTCACCCTTCATTTTTATTCTACGTACACAAATATACTGTAAAAAGTTATAAATCGCAAATGTTTATGTAAATTCTGATACTTATATTGGGTTGGTAAAGTGAGATTGAAAAAAATCGGTTTTTCGAAAATTCTTTTTACAAAACTTGCATTATTCGTCGTATAGAATATATACAATGTATTTGTCATACATGGATATACCACGCAAAAAGCTGCAGGGATCTGTAATTTCATTCAAATTTCGCGTATGGTCCAAACAAGAGCTAATTTTGATCCCCAATTACTCTATAGACGAAAAACGGCGCAATCCTCTTTTCTTTTCGTCATATGTATAAACCGGTGCTTAGAACAATCTCAAACAAAAAGTTTAATGTCAGTTCCCAACAGTTCCCAGCCAGGGACCACAACGAGCCGCACATTAGTTGCGTACTGATGGCTAGTGCCGCCGTCGCAAAACGGTTAATAAATGAAATCAAGAACACAAAAATCAACTTGAATTAAAAATCTGGAATTTTGTTCTCCCCATGGTACGAATTTTGGATCATCGAAACTATCCCGAAACTAACCTGTTATACACGAAAATATTTATCAGAGCAAAGCGAAAATTTGTGTGAATAAGGAATATTTATTTTGTTAGCACCAAAATATAGTGAACAATACAAAAATTATGTGCGACAAAGGTATATATCTAACGTTTCTTACGAAATAGTTTTTAAAAGAAAAGTATACACGATTGTGTGACTGTAACGAATTCTTATTTTGAAAATGCATTGTTTGAAACTGTTTTTTAGAAAAACAAGAAGGTCCGTTATCTCCAAACAATACTTCCAATACAGAATATGTTGCGTATAAGTCCCAGTTTGTTGGTCTCGACGACAAACCTTGTGCCATACGATGCCTGCTATGCGACATTAAATTTACACTTCCTGCAAATGAGAATGATCTCCTGACACACATATTTAAAGAACATCGGCTCGTAATAGGAGATGTTTGGAACATTGCTAGTTTGAAAAGGTTGTACACACTTTTCCTTCACCCACCGATAGAGGCGTTTACGTTTCAAATATCATTGATGGTACATTTGAAATGAAAATTTTTTTATTTTTACCATCCTTCTAGTTATATACATTATTGGAGCGTCAAATTCAAAGAGGCACCGTTAACACAGTATTGTACGACATTGTTAATGGATTGTACACCTGACGGGAAACTAGGTAAAGACGAAAGTTACTTTTTACTTTCTGATTGTATCTCGGAGGACAAAACGTTGAGAGAAGAGATACATCGTGCTAAATTGGTAATATATAAAATACTAAGTAGATTCCAAATAATGGTCAGGCAGTATTTTTCGATTGTATTAAATATTATCCATGTTATTTTCTTTTAAGGAATGGGTATTGTCAGAACAATCCAAAGAGAGAATAGACACTAATTTCAAACGTGGCTGTATTTTTTGTCGGATGGAATTTTCTGGTTTGCGAATTACGTATATAAAACATTTATCCCAGAAGCACAATTTGTATCTTGGCAAGCCAGAAAATTTGGTATTCCTCGATGAATTTATAGAGAAAATTCAGAACACGATTGAAAAGTAAGGAGATATTTAAAATTTGTTAAATAATCTTTCAATATGTACTAAATCTATTATTTCCAGTTTGATATGTATATACTGCGAAAAGCTGTTTAAAGATCGCACAGCATTGAAAGAACATATGCGCAAAAAATTGCACAAACGTATAAACCCTAATAATAAAGAATTTGATAAATTTTATATAAACAATTACTTAGAACCTGGGAAAACATGGAAACAAAAACAAGTACTTTAACCATTAACTTCATTGTAATAAATTTGATCGTACAGGTTTAAAAATAATCTTTACTTTTGTCCATCATTATAGAGCGATTCTAGAGTAAATCAAATGCTAGACGATCTAGGCAGCGAGAATGAAGATGACGAAACATGGTCTGATTGGAATGACGATAGCATTGGCATAATATGCTTATTCTGCGACCATAAAGATAAACAGTACGAGCATATCCTGGCACATATGGAAAAAGAACATAAGTTTGACTTTAAAGCTGCGTCAAGAGGTTTAACCTTTTACCAGAAAGTAAGATTTTCAATATGTTTGCCATTTTACTTTTTTCCTTTTTGGAACAGGAATATTTATATCGCATTGATGTATAACTTTCAAACAGGTAAAAGTGGTAAATTATGTGAGAAGACAAGTTCAATTAAAACGTTGCATTGGGTGTGGAGCGGAAGGAGGAAATACTTTGGACCACATGAAACAACAAAACCATTTTAAAATACCTGAACGAAAGATTTGGGATCAACCAGAGTTAGTAATCATCGACTATAATAATAATCTCAATTGAAAAATTAAATCCATTCGATGCATTGAAATTTTAGATTCTACTTTCCAATGTGCGAAAATGACTCCTTCTTATATAATTTGGATACCAGTGGCAGCAGCGACGAAGCAAGTGATGTTGAGAGTACTACCGAGGCATTAAACCATACAACTATTCAATAAAAATGTGATCAATCATAATGATTTGTATTGAGGATGTATGTTTAAAGAGAGAAAGTTTATAATATAAGTAGCTGACTGGTCATTAATTCAGATAAATAGTGTATAATATATAAATATGTATGTCAATTATAACATATTGTTATAATATGTAGATACGCACAACCTTCTTAATGTAAAACCGAATGTTATTGTTTTATATGTTCTGTTAGCTTTTCCTTAGGCGCCTTTTCGATCCAATATTCTTCATCCAAAACAATTGTTATTCATTTCCATTACTCTACATGTCAATATCAATCGTAAATGATGGCCTGAAATCTTTACTACTACCAGTACGTTCTGCTTTCTTTTTTGTTCCTCTCCTTTCTCTCTCAGCACACAGACGAGGGTAAGCGCAAGATGTACGAGGGAGCACTTGGGATCACTGTCTCATGCGTATGCCGGAGCTCGTCGGTGAGGCTGCTGTGAGTGCGAGAGTTACGCTCCGATGAAAAGAGAGAGAGGGACCCGCTATATTCGACAAGTGTACTTTGATGCGGGGTTACACATTGATAATCGAAATGTACAAAAGGAATGATTAAAAATGATGTATGTACAATATCCAACGGAAATGCTGGCCCCAAATGTCACTACACCAGTACGTTTGCCTGTTGGTGTGTTTTCTCTGCCCTATCTTTCTTTTTTTCCTCTCCCTTCTCTCTCACCACGACCTAGCACGTTCACAACTTCGTAGTATTTATCCGTATTTATCCTTGTCTTTCCTTCGGATCACTTCGGATGTCCCGTTTCGTTCATACCAGCCGGGACACGGGTTAGAGACGGGCGCACGATATGCGAACGCGCAAGCAACAAGTGTCTGATAAAATAACATACAATTTAGTCTACTATTTAACTCTAACATAAAATATTGTTTGAATTATTGTAATCAATGTAATCAATTTCATATTACTTGACATTACCATTGAAATAATATTTTTACTATCCAATCTATTATTTACTAAGTAAATAATAAGTAAATAATAAGTAAATAATAAGTAAATAATAAGTAAATAGTAAGTAAGTAAATTTTACTTACTACACAATTTCGAAAGTCTTTTCCAGTCTTTTCGTTTTCTTTCACCACTTTACCTTCGCCGACTACCCTCCTTATTTCCCTTTCTTTAAGTTCTTTAACCCTAATCCTTCGTATATACTTACCTCGCTTTTTACAATCCGAGAGATTAGAAAAAAAATGTCGAATTTTTGCAAAGCTTCAAATTTTGTATCAGGGCACAATATCATATTTGTATCAGAACGTAATATTAAAAGAGGTGGCACGAAAGTCGAATACCCACTTGGGTGTTCGAAATGTTTTGGAAATTAAGATTTTGCATCGGGAGAACATAATATCGGAGGATGCAGCACGGAAATCTGTCTTGCCCTCGTCCGTGTGCTCCATAGTGCGAGCGAGATAGATCGGTCAAGAAAAGAGAGAAACGTATACCGCGACGTTGTCAACGTACAATGTCATGACTGAAAGAGAAACGAGGGTGATAAAAGAGAGGGCAGATAAATCACACCGACAAGCGAACGTACCGGTAGCAGTAAAAATGTACATACACATTACTTCGGATAATGTTCCTTCGACTATAATTGACTATAATCTTTGGAAAAATGTTGATGCAAAGTGATCTATGCACGAAGGCGCAAAGCAAAATCAAAAGTGGGACATTGAAGAAACAATGTTGCCCGACTATTTCCGGCGACGATAGAATCAGGACGAAAATCGTAGGTCTCATGAACGCTGTTGCTTTTCAAAAAGCACGCTTGTGCGCGGAAAAATTACATCAACATTTGTCATTCAAATTTGCGTCGCCGCAGATCACAGAAATGTTTCAAGTAGACTGGCATGAATACATACAAAAAATGAAGAGGGTAATGCATGAAAATTTATGAGAGTAATAACTTTTTTAATTAATTGTAACATACACACGTTTGTTTGCAGCATCTCGGGGGTAAAATATACTCGTTGACACGACCGGTAGCGGTTTTTATAAACGATGAATTTATTGGCAGTGATGTAGAGTTTCTTCTTTACATCAATGAGTCTTATGTCTTTACTTTGCCAATAGAATTAGGATATTACGAATCAATTATTGCAGAACGTTGTACACAGTTTATGGAAAGATCCAAGGTGAACGGTGTACCTTGTTCTACCTTGTCTTACTTTTATTAAATAAAATCAATCTTCTCATCTCAATTTTTAGAGAAAATATGTATATTTTACATTTACCACCGAAGGTTCGTTGATCGGATCGTTTGTGTTTATGGTAAGAGTTCAAAAGTATTGTAAATGTTTCTGATATCGCAAATTCCTTAGATTTGTTTACAAAATTCTATTTGGCTAGTTGTACTCAGATTTGTTGCCATTAACGTGTCAACACTTTTTAAATCTTTGTACTGGATATAACGAGGCGAAAGGAAATTATACGACTGCATATTACGTAAATACACAGATACATCGAATAGTTAACAATGGGTGGATTCAGTGTGGAGGTAAAGATAACGTTCTTTTATTAGGAAGACCATTGGCTTAACGTTTGAAATATGTAACAATTTCTCTAACATACTTTTCTTTGGAGGTATCGAGCTATCGGAAATTGAGGAAAGTTCTTCAAACGATACTGCAGTGATACCTGATGAGTCCTACTGTATACCTCATGACCGTCGGGGTGTACTTTCAATGGCAAACGACGGAAAGCATTACAATGAATCTCAATTCGCTGTATGCTTAAAACCCAATCCATGGATGAACTATTATTACGTCGCTTTTGGGTGTGTTATAGAAAAGAAATTGTATGTATTAAGCCGTCTAATTAATTGTAATATTGGCAGGCAACTCGTTGATGGTGCCAGAACTTTGAAAACATTGGAAAATATTCCTACATTCTATGAACACCCGACAAAACGAATAATAATTTCGTATTGCGGAGAATATGTCTTTGGAAGCGAACCAAAGATGGAAACAACATCACAGATTTTCCTGGTCAGTAAAATTACACTAGATGTATCAAAATAATAGTTCATTATTTTTATTGAAACAGGGGTTTTCTGCATTATGCATATTCTTAGATACTTTGTTTTTCCAAAATCCTAAAAGATTGTAATCTGTGTTCTGTACTTTAGAAACATCAAAGGCAGCCACCTACCGGCGAAGGTGAAGATATGGTATTTTACGACCATATTTCCGATTATTATTCTATCACGCCGTGGCTTGATAATATCGCGGATAGAATAGATGTTCGTGATACAGCATCTCTTTTAATTGCCGAGCGTTATTTGAATGGTCTTTATTGTCTTCCGTCTGATTATGCGCCAGGTAGTTATAACAGAAAAACAGTTTCGGAGGATTAATTTGTTAGCGATACATACATCAACATTGATGTTGCGTATCTCGTATTGTTCTACTTAGGAATGGATATGCATGTTGGTAAAGAGATGCCTCAAGCTCCAATGGAGATAATGTGTGATGCTACCGAAATTTTGAAAATACGCAAATTATTTAAGGACTTTCACCCCGATATAATGACCGAGGAAGACAAGTTACAAGCTGTTTTGGAAATTTCTAATGTTATTTTGGCATATATCTTTAACTTTTACGACAACGATGTAAGCTGACACATGGGAAATGCAACTTTTCTTTTATATAAATAATAACTGCTCAAATGGTATTTTCTAGTACTGTTTGCAACATCTATCAAGGGATACGAAGGCAATAATAGATAAAATTTTAGAAGTCGCCCATAAAATAGCATTGAAAGCGATACAAAAATCAGGAGAGAAATCATCAATTTCTCATGCATGTGCTGATATAAAAATGAATGAGTACGTCACACCGCAATCTCGCAACAAAAAAGTTTGTTATCGCTTTAAATATAAAAAATATGGCTGTAATTATTTTACATCTACAGGGTATTCAAAACACAGTATGTCGAGTGTAGAACAATTCCCAAAACTTGTTTGTCATTACTACAAGACATACTCAGTGAAGCTATATTATGTGTGATGCAGGATATCAGTATTCAAGAATGATAAGAATCGATTGCAAGAGGATCTAAAACAAAAAAAGTATGCGCGAAAATGACAATTTATTTGTTTCTTATTTCAAGTTATATACGTAAAATTTATAGAATGTTTGAAATAACCTGTAACTGACAATGGTTCGTGAAAATGTTTTTTATATTCGCATTTTACTATAGACAACAAAAATATTTTTTATCGGCCAAGGGAGTAGTATTTACATTCTATACAAAACAGGTATGGTATACTTAGAATTTACAACAACGCTATACACATTGTTAGATAGAATCGACCATGCATGCATTATTATTTTATCTTACTAAACACTTTTTTTCCACGACCTTTAAAGGAACTTTTCTTAAACGTTGACGGTTTTGCCTCGACTGAAGCACATTTCTCGTGAAATGCACTATACAGCATTTGTGCATCATTTTTATTTCCCAACAACTCCGCAAGCTTTTCCTAGATAGCCGGAAAACATAAATTTCGATCGTCCAAGTGTATATTCGAGAAATGAACTCTATTACATACACTGATGTATACCTTTGAAAGTGTAAGGAGATGATCCAGTGATTGTCCTTTGTCCAAAATTGTGCGCAAATTTTTGGTGTTGACACCCGGTAATTTAGCCACAAAATCATGAATGTGAGAGTTATACTTTTCCATTGCCATTTCTTTATCCAACGAGTTTGCCTCGACTCCAATTTGAGCAGCTTTGACCGCATCTGGTTGTTCTTTTCCTTGCTATAAAGTGAACAATATCAAAATTACAATTATCGTAACTCGTGTAACTGACAATTTAATTCCTTTTTTGTACCTTTAATTCCTCAAACAGTTGTGCAGTAGCTTGAGGTCCCGGTGACCATATGAGTTTCAATCGAGGGAAATGTAAAGTCAGTAATTGCAGTTTTGCCGTTAAATATGTGTTTTCCACCTCTTTGTTATTGTAGTAATGTGACTGCAATTAAAAACATATGTCTACGCGTAAATAAATCAGTCATACGGAAAAAGTTGATTATTCTGGGATATATGAATATTGCAAATTATTAAATTTGTTTAAATATATGAAAGATGCGTACTTGAAAGCAAAAGGATTTATTTGATTCGAATTCCAACAGAAGCATGGGTTTCGAGTAGTATCTTGTCATAGCAACAGCTTGGTTGTACAATCTTCCGCTTTTCATAGATCCAATAAGATCAGAGATACTTTTTCTTTCGACACAAATTTCTGGCGACAAAATATAGTCGCCGACCTGTAAGTGGATTATTAAATTATATCTAAGCAGGTGGTAATTGATCGAAGTATTATTTTCCAAAGTACTTTACCGTTAAAGTTACTGGTTCGACTCTCATGCCACGCGTATACAGAATAGCAGGTAGTTCGCTCCTAAATTCTCTCATGTCGACAATGACCGTTTCGGGTACGACGGGTTGAATTGATATTCCACCTTTACGCGTATTGTCTTCATCAGCGTTGCCTGAATCTATTGCAAGTGCTAAGCAATCTTCTGATTTTCCATCTTGATCTTCAGGAATAACCATTGTCTAAATGGAGAAAAATATAAACGTATAAATAAAAGAAAAGTATAAACGTACTCAGTGGCGCCTTTAGACTTGTGATGTCTTTAAAAACTCAATTTCCTCCCTCAGGTGCAATCATTTTAAGTAGGTCTATATTTGCATTAATTTTTAAATGCAAAAGAAATGTTTTATTTATGTCACTCTTTTCAAAGTTAAAAAATTGTCCTATTGATCTAACGTGAACAGGTTGGTTGAATATAAGCTTCACGACATACCTTTTTAGCGTTAATAAGTTTATGAAATGCTTCCTTTTCTCGTCGCAACGACGTAAGATATTCTTGTTCCTCGACGGAACC
Organism: Pemphredon lugubris; assembly: GCA_933228935.1. Taxonomy (NCBI): domain Eukaryota; kingdom Metazoa; phylum Arthropoda; class Insecta; order Hymenoptera; family Crabronidae; genus Pemphredon; species Pemphredon lugubris. Next base: position 50,661,665 of record OW121817.1, on the reverse strand, counting down.
TCCGTAGATTAAAAAGTATACTTTTAAATCTATCGAAGGATTATTATTTTGGTATACCTGTTCAAAATGATTGTAATGCAATTATAATCGTATTTTTCTTGAGAGCTAATGGAATCTATAAGAATTAAATTTATTCTAGACACATACTTCGAGTTGCCGTACTGTAGAAATATCTGCTACATACATAATGATATTATTTGGCATGTGCTCCCCTAATGTTCGTTGCAGCGCCATTGGATCTCCTCCTTTCTTTAAAGATTGTATTAAAATCACAGGCGCATTTGTTTGGATGTTCGTTAAATCTAATTCAGCAATCTGGAGGGACATATATTTAGAAACATTATTCGGAAAGTAACCAATATAATAGTTGAAAACTCATGTAAGTTAACTCACTTGAGAACAATCCTCGAACAAGGTTTGATGTTGAGTTTCTTCGTCGGGTATAGATTGTGTTCCCTCCTTTGGTTTTTGGGACAGCGTTAGCATGTAACTGTCCTGCTCCGCCTCTGCATCATCATCAGTTTTATCCTCCGACGTAGATCCTTTTTCCACATTTTTCTCGCCACTGTAATAATTAATTGTATTCACCCGACCATGGCGATACCGCAGTACGAATACGAATGTACCTTATAAACCAAATACATACCTTGCCTTTTGCAATTCTTTTTGTGAAAGCTTTTTCATTGCCTCGTAAAGTAGGTATTCGTTGGCACCCATAGTTAAATAATTTCTCAATTGATAACAGATATTACGATCGTTCACTAAAATTAGAATTTTATCAACGCCTTCGGGTTCTTTCTTCTCTTTTCTTTGCTCTTGAATTTCCACCAAAACTTCCGATAAAGCAATCCACTTTGGATTTCCTTCTGGTTTTAGTTCTACGTACATAACCATTTATTTATTTATTACATTTTACCCAGTCAACAAAGGAAGCGCGCAGTTTGCTTACCATTCTTTTCATTAAAAACTCTATCTTTTGCGTATTTGAATAAAGAGTCCACACAGTCCAACATTAACCAGCCACTATTTTTCACAGCGTATTCCATGGTTCTCAAAGTATTCAGCTTCGCGTAAAACGATACAGAATCTTCATAAGTTAAGCATCTATATAAATGTGTACACATTTTTTTATTCGCAACGTGAATTCATTTTTCGTGGAAATAAATATACAGTGGGTATGCGTCCCCTTTAATTAAACGAAATACTTACAGTAGAAGCGCCCGCAGCGTTTTCAATTCCGAAAGTAATTGTTTGGTGGTTGAACTAAGTTGGTGCCACATGGGGTCTAGCTGCAGTTGCAGTTGCTTATGGAATTTCTTAGCTATTGCATTCTCAACAGTTAATTCTTCTAAATCTAACTGAAATCATGACTTGAAATTAGATTTTAACTTTATGTACTGAAAATCATATTTAATGGTAGTATTAACACGGGTCAATACGCACGTATTTGTTAAGTTTTTTGAGTTCGTTGACAATATAAGTCATCACATCGAGTAAACCAGATTGAATTTTCACCATTTTCGGTGTGATTTTCACATGCAGTTCTATAACATCCGGCTAAAGAATAATGTTTGTTAACTTCACTTTCGACACGCAGTTGTAAAGTGTTCTTAGCTATCTAATGAATTTACCTTATGTTGCGCTAAGCAATTGTTTACAACCGTGTGGAACCGTGGCCACAAATATAATTTCTTAACGAATAAAGTTTTCATTACTCGCTCTACTTGCGCAAATCCAACGGTGAATGCTAGTGCCGAGTTAGTAAATGCTTTGATAAAACCTGTCTAAAATAATATAACAAATGAAAGACCAAGATCGTTCTGCAAATAACATAAATCTATGCATATATTTATCATTACGTCGCGGATGTTTATGAACAGAGTGGAAATGAAATACAAATTCATTTAGTCACACTGTGCGCATTAAAATATGTTATCTGGTGCCTGTAGAAGACACATGTTTGCGTAAAAGTCTGTTGTTTATTTCCCAATCATTTTATCTATTGATTTATCACATACCTTATTACTTTGCCTGTAGAGGCGAAGCGCAAAGGCTTCCTGATATGCATTTCGAATATTATGAGCCCTATACACAAGAATGCCTGTAACTAGATGCAGGGGCACTCTCTCCTTTAACAAATCTACTACCAATATCCGGCCTGATATAAAAAGTACTCCACCCTCGAGGTACATGAATTTCCTGCAATTATCAGAAAGTTAGATCGATATTAAAAATAGGAAACTGCAGTATAAAAGCCATACCTGTCATCAGAAGAATACTCTGACGTTACAACGCGTGGTAATTCCGTTACTCCTAATTCTTTCAACTTGTCAATGATATATTGTTCATCGAAATCGGTAGTTCCAAGAACTATAACAAGATTTCCTGGATCTAAAAAAGCTCGTATTACATTTACAAATACAATGTCTATACCGAGTCCCCTGGAAAAAAGGTAGAAATAAAATTTAGTCAAGATTCTAATATGCATCTTGATTTATTAAATTCTAAACAAATGTAGTTTACACTGCATCATACAGAATGCACTTATTTATTTCTAAATGGACAACTTTGTTTGTTAGACGATAATTACTTTGCCGCAATGACCAATCCATCGTCGTGCAGAACGTCCAAAAACATTTGCTTCTCGTATTCCAACATGGTTCGTTAACGATATTTGTATCATTAAAATGAGACTTCAAATATGAGTTGCAAGAGGTACCATGCAATAGACGTTACGATTGAAGACGAGTGCCCCTAAAATTTTAAAATAACTTTTTCATCCGTGTCAAAACAGTAGACGCAAAAGTAGCGTGATGATGCCTTCCGACAGATAAACTTTCCTATTCAAATGCGTACCTCGTTATTGTAGCTGTCGTAATTATCTTCTACGTTTCTTTCGTAAAATGTATCTTCGTTGCTGGTCGCATTAAACACAAAGAGGGTGTATTTACTAATTTCATGTGACGGGTGCCCATAAATACCTACGCTAACAGGCCTCTTAAAACTGAAAATAAGGATGGTATTATAGATCCCTTATTCCAAGGATGCGTTGCTTTTTAAGGATGACGTACCCTTCAGGAATAACGATACTATCATCGCCACATGTACTAGACTGAAGACAATAATGATCTGGTTCGTACGTTGGTTTTGTGGTGGTCTGAGATACGTACAAGTCTGCGTCACCAGTTCTATTAAAACCAGAATCTTTCATATTTTATGCAAGTATTACTGGTTCGACGATGTCAATTGACGTTGTCAGCACTGAACGCATTAAGTTATTACACACTTACAAGAATCACATAATTTTTTATTTTCACTTACTCAGACTTCAACTTTATTTTAATAAAACCATCATACATTAAACTATAATATTTGTATGAACCTCCTGCAACTTCGTCGGTGATATAGTGCAACGATTCCTCTTTATACGCTAATACATGCGATATCTATGAAAACACGAAAATGTATACGTTGCGTTACTATACTTAATGATGTAAAATGGGGATTATTTCGGTTGCTAAACCTTATTCTTAAATGTTTTTATCTAGATCATTAGAAACGTATTAACATAGAAGAATCGGGCCTTACCAAAGCAATGACAATAAGTATTTTCTTCATAGTCCAATAGATTTTAACATGGCCAATCTAGCAACGATAAATCCGTATTTCACGTTGCTTACGAAATAATGCTAAAAAAGAAGCAATGTTGCACAAATAACCTTTCTTCAAAGTATTTCCTCAATCAGCAATAAAAACTGAGGGAAAATCTAATTATAGTGTAACGAGTTACAGTTATTTGTTAATGGGCAAAACTTTAGTTGAGAGTGTTGCAGTATGTAATGTAATCACTGAAACACGCTACGTTAGCTTTTGAACAATTCTTTTAGGAGTATTTTCGTAACGATGCCCTATCATTGAAAAAGGTTAACTGACAGTAGTGGAACAAGCTATAATTATAATTGCGTTGCTCTACACCGAGACGTATGATTCTCTTAATAATACAATCTGTTTTAAAACAAATCAACAGTGACATACAACGTTGTACTTTCACAATACTGCTTGTTGTTTTTAAACAAATTCGTCTGTCTTTATGACTGTTCTGATAGTTTTGATGGCGTAACGCTTGATAGATGTCGCGAGTAATAATAATACTGTGTCTGTTATGTTATATTCAACCTGGTACCGAAAATTTGAGATGGAATGAAAAAGAATATGATTGTACGTTTTTTCTTTATTTATACTTTATTATTACTGTTTTGAAACTACACGATTCACAATCAGTCCTACCGCTCCCGTCAGATGGCGCGATCTTATTGTTCAGTTTTATCGGAGGAACGATTACAAACGGATGTAATTTGTTCGTCAGTTATTCTTTTCATTGTTAAAAATCAGCGCAAGTATCTATCGTAAATTCCATTAAGTTTTGCTTTATATATTATAAGAAGTTCCTCGTTACCTGTTTTTTGAAAAAAAGTTACCGTAAACGACATTAACCCATCAAATTTGGTTTAAATACGTTTTTCGTTAAGAGACAGAAAACTACCGCCAAAACGTGGTAGGGTTTCTGCGGAATTTGAAATACCCAATTGTATTTCCACTCTAATAGTTACGCTGCTTATCTACTTGCCAAGCAAATCGACACTAAAAGCACATTAAGCGAATAAAAAACAAAAGTTATTTGCACAAACGCCTCACTGTATTTACATTCTACAACAATGTTTCGTGAACGTATCGGACCGCTCGTTTACAGACCCCTTGATGCTCGCACCTAACTCCCTGTAATCAAGCACGATATCCGGTGTACTACTATTAGGAAACAAGGTATAATTACTGCTTTATACCGGGAAAGGGTTGCTATAATTTCATGTCAAGGGTATTAACTATAACTCATTAAACTGAATTAAGCGTACGGGAAGAGGTTATTCGTACGATTGCACGTTTTTTAATATTCCGTAAAGTCTGATTTGCAGTTTGAACGATGCGTTTCATTATTATCAATTATCATTGCGCTTTCTTCTTTTTCTAAGATTTATACCCGGTCCTTCGAATCGTAGTACGGTTAGCACGATTCCCGAGTGCAATAGGATCGCCCGGTACTTTTTCCTACATCGATGTAAGCTACCAGACCGGTAACCGTCTCTCCTTCTCGCGGGGTGTAAACAGGGCCTATGACGAGTCTGCACGTAGAGTGAAAAGAGGGATGGGGGGGGGAGGGGGGTGCGAGTCTCGGCAAAGGACTCCTGGATATCTGTGTGTACGCCGCCTTATTAGCGATGGGAGCAATACCCTCTAGCGCGATATTACCCAGAAACGGTAGGCAGTAATTTAATTTGGAATATTCTTCAACTCCTCGATTACCTGGAGAATCTTTAAAATTAGTATCAACAGGTTTTTCTAATCTGATACATAGCGATTGTGAATAAAACTTTAACTCTTGGACTTATCTCTAAAAAAAATTGATGTCCTCACGACACATACAAGAAACTGACAAGTTTGTTTCTCGAAAAAATAATTCGTAAAACTCCTCATTCACAGCACAGTTGTGCCCCAAATTGACCCAACCTCAAACCCTGTCCATACCCAAACCTATATTTCGATAACTCACGCATCGATCACATTATTTATAACTACACTCCGGATGCTTATGCAAAATGCATTATGATGTTTTATTTTATACGTAGAATATATTATACGTGTACCTCACGCATACTTATCGTATTTGTTTCACAAAACCCGTCTAAAGTCAGTATAAAAATTATGCATTTTGCATAAACATCCGGAGTCTATTTATAATCCCTCGTTGCTTTCTCTGGAATCCTAATTCCATCGATTCATCCTCCCAAACCCAGATTGCTCCCATCGCTAACGGTCGCATGCGTGCGAAGGAGCAACGGGAGGGACGACGACGCGCACGGTGAATCGAGCTTAAGGGTTGGCAGAGTGGGGTGTACGGCGACGGCATGGCGGCGGCGGGGTGGGAGGGGGAACGGTGGAGGGTCAAAAAATGTGTAGGTGCGCGCGCAGCCGCTTTGTCTCTGTTGTCGCACGATGGTGGGGGGGTCCGGACCACGAGGGGCCACAGGGGTCCGTGAGCGGACCATGGCGGACCAAAGGCGACTGCATCCTTTCAGTCGGCCGCTGAACCCGCGCGCCGTACGGTCGTTCGCTCGTGCGCGTGTATGTGTATATATTGCACTTGACTCGGGATTCGCGGCGTAAAGTTCCTCCTTTTTTTTTCTATCCACTCTACGGCAGGATCCACGCGTGTGAGGTTTTATCCATTCGCCGATTCTGTCCAGTCCGTCCGTTCGTCCCGTCGTGGCTGATCGTGGGTGAGCGGAACGAGGGGTTAGGAACGGGGTAAAAGCAGCGTGCGAGAGGAGAGCAGCTCCCAGACGTGGAGCGGATTCTCCGGGACAAAGCGCGGACACTTTTGGATTTTTCCTGTACGACGGCTCGAGAGTTGTTTTCGCGCGAGGGCGTAACGCCGAGCACAAGTTCTCCTGCATGGTGAGTCGAACGTACCTGTTTCTTTTCCCCCATTTTCTCGCACCGGTCTTTCGGTGACAGCTATCGTCGCGTCCGATGATTCTGCGCGCATCCTTATCGCGGAGAAATGACCGTGTACCCCCTTTATTTCGCGTCGTGTCGGCTTTTTCTCGAGGTGGAGATGATATTGTCTCCCGATGAAATTCCGCGGTAGCGTCGTCTCGCTGACGGAAGCGAGGGAAGGAGCGTTGGTTAAGTAAGATTTTCACACGTGAGCGCAAGTGAAATGACGCAAGAAAGGGGGAGAGAAAGATGCGCGAGGTAGGTTAGGTTTTTGGCTCGCATTGTCGAGACGACGCTTCGTCGCGATATCGAGACTTCACGTGGTTCCTGACGCGATTTCGATGGCGGAACTGACAGGAAGGAACGCGTTACCTCTATCTTAAAAAATATTTTGTAACGTGAAAATTGCGCGCTTTGTTTTTCTTTCTCTCTTCTTCTCGGTACGTTACCGCACTTCATTATTGCAAGCAAAACCTTGAAGCAAACGTGAATGAATTTCCCCGCGTAAAAGCACGCGCAGGAAGCTATAACGAGCGCGTATAACCCTTAAAACGGACGGATACGTTTTTAGATATCTCTCGATTGTATCGCACTCGTAATACTCGTCTCTATGTTGCCATGTAATTCGATAATTAAGAAAAGAGGATTATTTACGTGGTTCGTTACGTTGTCACGTAACAAGTGAGATATTATGTAAACATCTGTTGGAAAGTAACAAGTGTCCTTAACATTATGTGTGGTATATACATACACACGTGTAGTATCTATTTGAAAAACGAATGCATGTTGGGCAAACGTGTAAAAAACAATTAGGCCGATTAAATAGAATTCTAGTGGTGAGGTTGGCGACCAAAATTGTTATTATTACCATACGGTTTTATTTAACTTGGTTTATATATCCTTTTATCAGAATTAAATATTAACATCAAATTTTGACCTATTTTTACCGATCCGGTTTCAGTGAAATTCAGTTTCCATCATCAAATCTGAGTTGATAAATATGATATGAATATGAATATAACTTAAAATAAAATTGTGGGGCTTCCATAAATGTATTGTATTGGGATGTGTACAGAATTTTAAGGAAGATAACAAGTACCCCACGATTCTCTCTTGCTATATTATTTGTTTTTTTCTTTGTTATTCGTAGCGTTATAATGTTAGGGGGTGATTAATAATGTAGTTCATAATCACAGGATTGAGGAAAAAAATCATGATTAAACATTGTGTTGTTGTATTATAGCTCCGAATGTGGTTAGGGTCAATTTTAATAATACCACCATTCGTTTCGGTCGTATTCTATTATACTGTACGGCATATATTTAATATTCCAGTGTAACCTGGCGGGCACAAAACATTTCCATAAATTTGTCGTAGAAAAGGATTATGATGTATAGGTTGAGGTGAAATCGTACACATACGCCGACACGTGAGACGAGTTTTACCGCGGTTAGATTTTTTTTTTCTTTCAAACTTCTTTTTTTCCGACGCATCTCCAAACACTGGCGACACATACGTTCCAGAATCGAAGCTATAGTCGCGTGCTTCTAAATCATGTTTCATAAATGATTTATATAAATTCTTGCGTTTCCGTAGACGATTAATTTAACGCTGTGTTTTCGCCTCGCGCTCCGAATATATGCGAATACCAAATTATCAGATAATTAACTCGCGTACCGCGCACTTTCTACGTTAATGAAAAACAGTTTTCTAATTTTTTTTTTTACCTGTATTTCATTATCGACTACTTTCTGAATGTTCCGCGAACGCTTTAATTTTCACACACTCCCGTAAAAAATGAAATTTTTATATATTCTCGTATCATCTCGCGTAGAAGTTATTTATCGAGATTTTCGTAACACGCGACACGATCCGATTCTCTGGAAGGAAAGCTGATTGTAACGCGCAACGATTTTCTATCTCAAATGCAACATGCATTCTTATAAATGATTAATATCGAAATTACGCGTGAATCGTTTGTTCGTTACTAAAGTTTCTATAAAAGCAAATGTGTCTGCTGCAAAGTTATTTGAAATTTTCCATTTGACGTTATTTATTGCAATTCGATTTATAAATATTATAAATACAAATACGATTATTCCTCTAATATCATGATTCTAATAATAATTGTTTTAAGCATGGCGATATTAATTACAATAATTTCCGATGTTAATTCTGATAATAATTATAATTATTTATACTGTTATCACGATTGAATCGATCGATCAAAACCATACACAATTATTTACGCGTAAACCGTCAAATTCCGTCGAATAATATACTTTATCTTTCTTGTCAATATTAATCCTAATACCCACTACGATTATTCATACTATTATCACGATTGAATCGATCGATCAAAACCCTGCACAACTATTTTCGCGTGCACCGTTTCTTTCGACATCAAACAATTTTGACGCGGGGCATACCGGGTACACAAGGATTTGATCGAATTCGACTCTCGAGTGTTGAAAAGCATCTCGGAAAAGGTTTCCATTCGAAGTTTGATCTCAGGGTCGCCCCTAAACGCCAACCCCCAACTTGTGCCAACTCCAATACTAGTGTCGCAGTACGACAATCGATCTCTCCTTGAATCGTACACCAAACGCATTTTCGCGTCTCGTTAATCTTGCCTGTCGAGTTTGTCGGGTTGCTTAATTCACTTGGTCCCCCGGTAGTTGGGGGTGTGCTGGGACCAGTAACGCTCCCTCAATAAGTTTCCCGAGAATAATCGATAACTCGCTACGTAACGAAGGAAATGGATAATATCCTCGATCTAACGATCTGTCGAGTTTCGCGGGAGACTCGTAAGTCGACGCGAGACAGAAAACTTTGGATGTCGATTTAAGTATATAGGGTGTCCCGGGAATGGTGGTACACCGTGGACACGTTGCTATGCATAATATTATATGTATTTATACTAGTTGGAAATATACATTTATCACACTTGAAAATGGTAAATTCAAATGAAATTTAAAACCAGTAAAAATGACTGGTTTTAATAAAAGAGTTAAGTGGAACACCCTGTACATTGGCAAACTCACGCGTACCTGAAGCGAGTAACTGGTCGGTAAATCCTTAACGTCAATTTACGGCCGTAACAAAAACGTTAATGGATTTAATAAATATTTATCGGACGATTTCGAAAATACAAGTATATACTTACGAATTCTGGACAATAGGCATTGCAATAATCCACGGGGACATTCTTGCCGGTTTATCTCCGTTTCATTATTGTTCGCCAACTTCTTTAATTACCGGACCGCTCGCCGTATAGCTCCTTATGCAACCTGAAAAACGCACGGAGGGTACGAGCACCAAGAGACGATCCGATAAGTCTCTTTAAAGAGTTAGCCAACGAGATATTTCATATTCAAGAAAGAAGAAACTGGGGAAAGTCTCGACGGGCGCGTTTCATCTCGGATTTGTCGGGGCGGACAGAATACGTTGGTCCTTGCGTTACGGCACCGTGTATATGATAATGCCCAGGGCCTTTAATTGCTCATATTTTTCAACTCCCGCCTCTGGCTCGGGGCGATAAATTTTTTCTGCTCCCTGGCATTAGTACGGGCTCCCCTTTCTTCCACTCGAATCTCGTACCTGACCCTACGCTCGGGCCAAGTAAAATGTAAAAGAAGCAGTCGAAAGTTTGTGTACCCCGTACGAGGCGTATAAATAAAAGCGCGTAGGATAAAAGCAATTTAAATTCTTTAACGGTCTCGAAGTTACGAGAGGTAAGAAATGGATAGCGAGGTGGCGTGGCTTGAGATAGTTTTGAAAATTGTATTACACGGGGTAGATGAAGTGTGTGTGAGCTGAATGAAAATGAATGATTCAATTTAGTGGCTAGTCATTAGAAAAAAAAACAAGTTTCGTATTATACAAATATGAATTCCGAGTAATTACTTTGATCCTGAATTAAAAAAATTATAGAATTATTTTATAACGTTTAGAATGTTTTAAATTCTTTGCAGTAAATGTAAAGCACGGAAAATTATTATATTTAATTTACTGGCATCAAACCGGCACCTGAAATTTATATTCTAACACGGCGATCGCCATGACACCCACATTTGGTTGGCACGCTAGACGCGTTAATAACTCTAATATTAATATTAATAAAATCAGTATTCCGTAACTATGGCACTGAAACACACATGTCATGGAATATTGATTACACAGGCAATAGCACTTTATATACAATAATGGGAAATATTATAAATCTTGTTTTACAAATAATAATGAAATACTTTGGGAATATTATTTTTTTAATAATGACGGGAAATATTAGGAATATTGCTTTACTAATAAAGAAAGCATTGGGAATATTATATTTCAATATTTAAAAAAAATACATAACAGTTTTATTATTTCTTACTGAAATTTCCAGTTTTTGTGGTAAATGGTAACAGTTTATTTTACACGACGACTATACGCATCGACCGTACTGAAATAAAGTTTTGTATTGACGCGTATACACGCCGAAACTGTGTTAACTGTTTAAATCATATTTCCTGTCATGCTCTCGCACACCTGCAACCCTTTCGTCTTACTATCGATTGCACGTCTCTGACGTCATATCGAGGCACAAACGGCTAGCTCGAATGGTTTATCGGTGACCGGTCGCACGCATTTATACGTCTCGTTACCTTGTACCCTCGCAACAGGAATCAGAACAGGATCGTTGGTTTTGCGGCGTGGAGGGGGGAGGAGAGGGATATTGTCGAGGCGTAACAGATCAGAGTGAAAGTCGAGACACGACTCCAACGCCGACTTCGTCTCTCCCGCTCTCCTCCTCCTCTCTGTCTCTCTTTCTCTTGCTCTCTCATCTTGTCTCTTCTCTAATCCTTTCTCTTTCCCTCGTGTACCATTTGCGCCGATGTCACTTTGCGTCGAAGTTTATTTTCAACTTTGCTTGAAATTGAAGTGTAAGTCGTTGAAACGTTGCTTTCAGTTTTAGCTCGAGAAACTTCAGACTCGATTTACGAAGGAAGTTTGTATCTTAAACTGGAGTACCGATCAAGTGCAATAAAATAACGAGGCACAGTAAAAATAAGAGTATATCAAAAGATGCGTTTGATGCCACGTCACTCACATTTGGATTACAAGTGCGTTTCAATACTATACTTACGGAATATTAATTTGATTAATATCAAGGTTTCTAGTGATCAGGTTTTATCCTACCCGATTCTTTTTCCATTGCTCTTTCACTGCCAGACTCTTCCTGTTCTACGGCATTATGAGCACAAAGAGGAATTAATATTACGAATGAAACGGATCACGCATAATCGTCCACCCCCACTCCAACGCAATAATTATGCGATCATGCGTGGCATGCTTTGCCCCCGTTTCTTTCTTCCACCCTAAACAAGGAACGGCGACCTCTTTTGCATTTATTTCGCCTCTCTTCGATTATCCTCGTACCCCATAGCCCCTCTCTCTCCCTCTCTCTCTCCTTGCTACCCCTCGACGGACTTTGCGTCCTTTCGTCAACTATTCGTGCTGACATCCCATCCAGCGAGTAGTGTGCACTTCCGACTAACTGGTCAACCACTCCGTGCCACTTATGCACTTGGGCTTTCGACGAGAAGGAAAAGAGGGTCCTCGCGATGCTTCGGCATCTATTTTTATCACGGCTCCGGTGCGTATCCCGTGAGTCCGATACCCTTTTGCTTTCCGTGACCGCGTTTACGCGCGGGCACGGTGATTTCGCTTTTCATTCTTTTTTTCTTTATGCATTCGCGCGTAGAACGTTAATTTTCGCTCCGCGAGATTTTGCGAAATGCTTTGTCGTTGGGGTAAAAGGTTCTCTCGATCGCCGATTTCGTTCAATGGCCGAGGAGAACAATCGCGATGCAATCTGGACGTTACGGGAAATATCGAAGCGATATTTTTTCGAGTGCTTCGCGAGAAAGTTCTGAGATTCACGATTGATTTTAATTAAACTCAGTAGTAGATATCGGCTTGATATTCAAATTTTTGATCATTCGACTAAAATCAGCAGAACTGCAACGTTAGAGTGCACTTCAAAATTATAACGGTTCATGTTTCATTCATTTTTAATGCAGTCGAAAAAATTACGATCCCTTTCGTGTTCTGATATCTTAAGGATACCCAGAACCTGTTTTAGACATTTATATTATAGTTCATTTAATTTGGAATTGGTAAAGCACTCCAGAAAATTACGGTGCAATATCTCAAGTACATCCAGGACCTGTTTTAGACTCTTCTCGGTCGCTGCATGAGTTATGTTATTGCCCGACGCGTACAGGGTGTTTCGTGTAAACTTACCACCCAGAATATTCCTTTCGTGTAAATATAAAGTCAACATATGTCGAAATGGCAAATAGCTCGTACGGCAATCTATACTTTTTTAATATCCATTTCTTTAATGTCGTTATGGAGGTGATTATATTTATATACAAAAAAATATTCCAAGAGGTAACGTTAGTTGGACTACCCTGTATAGTTAACCATATACGTACTTCCGCAAGTCCCAAATTGCTCGAGACCTTGCGGAACCGGACAGCCATGCGAGCCGTACACACCGCCCGTATAATTTTTCATCGGATTCCTTGAAATCGCGACATCTCCGCAGGAAGTTTTTTTAAAATGCTTTTTTTTCTCTTCTCTGGCGACCTACCAAAACAAGGAAGCGCCCGCATCTCCGATGCATCTCTCAATGACGCGAAAGAACTGGTGAAACCTTCACGCGCCTCTCAAAGGCGCATAATTTCTGCCGGAAGTCCACGCCAGTTTGTGGATCGTCGAATCTCTCGACAAGGGGGGTTTAATTGCTGAATCAGAAATCGGACAGCTGTTGGGATTGATGACTCACGATGACTACATCCAGATTTGACAATGACGCGACGGCAACGGCGGTCTTTTCTATGCCAAATCAGATCTGCGTACATGCGTAGGTTGCGCGAAGGACACGAATTCATTCGAATGCTTCGAAGTGTCGCGAATTTTGCACTCCATTCGAACAGGTGTCAGTTTGATGAGTCGTGATGGACTTAAAGTGCTGGCTCGAAACTTTTGCGATGCTTTCACATTGGGATCGGTGAGGAACGTTAATGCCCGGTCGTATCTTCGCGGTGTTTGGTAAACAGTGGGATAGTTGTTACCCTCGCAAGTGACATCGGGAAATATTGGGAAAGTTATATATTCTTCTTGCAAATAATGGTGACTGATATTTGTAATATTATGTTACAAATAATGATGGGAAATATTATGTATGTAAGAAAGTCAATGTTTTTTTGTTATTATATTTCATACAAAGTAGCATAATCGCTAAAATAGTAAATAAACAACGAATGGTAAATACAATAGAACCACCTTTATCCGAAGTTTCGTTATTTTAACGGTTCGAGTAATATAGAATTTTTTTTATGAATCTTTGAGATATTCTTAATTAAACCATTTTTCATTTAGTTCGACACTTCATGCGCATCGAAAGTTATGAATTTTTAAAAAGAACGGTGCATCGTATTGTTTATGAAAGTCTCTGGCGTATTTGATTAATTTTATATAATTTGCCTAACATACGCAAAGTCAGCAGGAGACTTACATCTCCCTAGTACTTCGAACAAAGAAGATTCCACCGTAATTACCAACGAGCAACGATGTTTCGAGGATCCGAGGTCCTGAAAGTCTCAGAAAATCTGCGAGACGTAACGCTATCACACCGACCTTGCAAATCGTTTTATCTCGTTTATCGAACAGAAGACTCATAAGCCGTTGCAGCGCGCAACGAGACAACGACTGGTATTCGGAGCGTGCATTTATTTAAATCGCGGAGAGCAAGTGTTGCTCCTTGCGGACAGAGTGCTCGGCGAAGAGGTTAAATATATCTGGCCTGGCCTAACCGTTCCTTCTATCCTCATTCCTTTCGAATGCCCAGGCTGGTCTGACTCGAATCAGATTCGAGTACGGCTTTCCAGGCAAGAAGAAGTTTTGCGATCTTCGGTAACGCTGATCGAGGATGATCAGGATCGAATCGATTCTTAATTGATTTTTTGCGTTGAAACGATGCCGGGATCTTGTCGATGCTCGAGCCGTCCAACTTCGTTCTTGCGGAGGTTTTGAGTAGCGAGAATTGAACGTGGGATGGGAAATCGTTGGCTTCCGGAATCTTTGTTTTGGGAAGTTAGTCGATTTGGCATCCGAGACTGTGGTCGAGCGAGCGTTGATCCGACGTTTGACTGAAACTAATATCGATATTTTCACGTTCTTATATCGATATGGTATTGGTTTTATAATATCGGCATGTGTATCATATTTTATTTGTGATATTTAAAAAAATGATTCATTATGTTTAGGGAAATTTAATAGTTTAACTTATTACACTTTTTGCCCTGCTCCGAATTTATCGCGTTTTTTCTGCAATATTAAATTTTCAATTAAAAGCAGTTAATGATATTTTTCTTGCCACCACTACGGTGTCATTTATTTGTAAACTAAGCTACAACGTGCGTTGCGACGTCCGTTGTTTCAACGCCCGCGTGACCCCCGACCAAAAGGTTTAATTAAGTAAAGTGGAATTTCATATCTTAACGTCTGGATGCGTCGCTTGAAAAAAAATTCAATTTTAATCGTAGATGGCGGTACTAATTTAAAAAGTGTAGCGGCTTATAGACTAATTGCCAAATTAATTCCTTTAACGAACGTATCGTTAGTGTGAACGACCGACGGCGCAGCTAAATCGCGAAGAGGAGTATCCTGTGCTAAAATATTTAGGTCGGAAATTATGCGTAATATTTTCGCACTCCAGTAATAAACTAAACCACGAGGAGGGGCCGTTAGCGGACCAAACGTATAATGACCGTTAAATTGGCTCTGATATACGCTCCGCTCGTTACGGTCGACGCGTGGTACTAGTTTCATTCGCGATCTCAAGCATTCTTTGCATTAATTTGGACGGGATATCGAGTGAAGAAATGCACTTTAACGTACATGGCGTGTTTCTTTTAATTTGAAACCGACCGTTTGAAGAAAAAATTGTTATTACGAGATTTGTTTGCGATGTAAATAATTTTCCGTTTTACCAAGGGATTTCGATAATAACATTTTTTAATATTATGAAAATAATTAGTTGACTGCTGAATTGAGTTTTAAAAATCCTTCGCGGGATGGACCACTTTGATCACCACGTTACTCTCCCCGAAACTCACGTGTCACGGGATATTGATTTTATTAATTAGATCAATTATATTCTCATTATAATAATGAGACATTTTGGAAATATTATTTTGCGATTAATAATGAAAGTATTGGAAATATTATTTTACGAATAATAATGGGAAATATTCGAAATATTATATCACAATATTTTATAAAATACATAGCAGTTTTACTGGTAACATGAAGTGAATACACAACTAAATGGTATTTTTATGACTTTTTTTCGAAAATTGATGTTTTTATAATGAATGATAATATTTTATTTTATACGAGTACACGAAAGAACGGCACTGAAATAAAATTTTGGATGGGCTGGTATACACGTGGAACGCATTTAACCGGTTAAAAGGCATTTTGTAACGAGATATTCTAGCGTTTCCAGTTAAACAAAACACACTGTACATCGTGCAGTGACTCATATTTCAGTTCGCACGGAGAGTTTTGGCAAAAGAAGTTGCGACGACAGCCAAATACGGATCCATCTTTTTTGTACTCCATGGTAGTAAACAATGTTTTGTTTTACTCTTAAAAGACTTTCCATTTTTTTTTGTATTTTTTTTTCCTTAACATTTGGAGATCCTATTGCGTTTATTTTAATGTGCAGGACTGAAAGAAAGGGAAATGAAAAAGCCTCGGGGAAAACAGAACGTGATTCATTATGATCTACGACGCACCGCTTCGTGCCGCGCAAAAAATAGTCGCGTAAATAAATTAAAATTTTTCGGTTGGCCAGGCAGTGGAATATTAAAATGAGAAACTGAGAAAGATGCTTGAGACGATTATTATAATTATAACGCAAAAAGTGTTGTTTGGGTAAAAATTAACCCTCGCTTGATCTGGCGAGTTTTAAAAAACAAATTCATTAACTTTTTCTTTTACTTTTTTGTTGCCGAAGTGAGGAAAATTATTTCACAAACAGTGCAATAGCGCGTTTATTTTGAAAGCAAAATTTATTTCTCTTTCATTATGTCTACCGGGCGACTCAAAACTTGTCGTTTCCCGTTGAGGAAATATTCCTGTGGTGATATCAAGCAGGTTTACTCTTATCGAAAGTTTCTCTTCCGGTTTGATTAAGTTGATTAAAATCAACAGAGGAATTAGCAGGAATCAACACGTTAGAGACACCTTGTAAATCGAGAAGCGATAAATATGAACAACGCGAACGCGTTTGAATTCGGAAATCACTGTAAATCAACATAATTTATTATGCTTAGAGGTATGCAAAGATAACGCGTACCGAACTATGAAAAATCCTAAGAATAACTATCCGCGTAGGTACGGGTAATATAAATGTCGATTCGCGTAATAAAAAAAAAAGAAGTACTCGCGCGATGTTCTGTGGAGCGAATAAGTGGGAAGTACGCACAGACGCTGGTGGGTGTACGCGCGATGTGGGAAGAAAAAAGCAATACGAAAGTGCAAGTTGTTTGCGTAACGCAAAGATAGTTAAAGCGACGTTCACACCGCTGATCGAGACGATGTGCATAAGTGCGCGCGCCGCATGCGTGTATCTGTAGCGCGTTATAACTCGGGTACAAATCCCTCGATAACAGTATCGTCGTACCGATTAGCATTGCGGACAACATACTTAAACGTCAGGCGGTTAAAGTGGTACGAGAATTTATGTCGAATAACATTCTTATCGCGCGTAATTAAATTATTAGAAATAAGACATGCCTTGACCCTTTAGGACCCAGAATCATTTTTCGCAGGGGACAAGTTTGTTGTTACATTTACGTTCTTTGAGGAGATAAGTTATACGTGTTTCAAAAATATGTTTTTTTGTCGATACGCATTAAGGGTAAAAAAATTGGATTAATATTTTCTATGGGAACATCATGCATCTTAACACGTTGATTGCAACGCGGCACTTTGAGTTTACATACTATCGTTACGGAATATAAATTTTATTAATACCGATGTTGAGGTTATTATTGCGTCACGAATGTCATCCAAGTAGTTGAAGGGATCATTCTTTCCCCAAGAGCATAAAATGTTGCATAAACATTTAATCCGTCGTTAAATATTTTCTGACCATTTTAGCACGACGGAGTATCAAGAAAATATTCGAATATAACACATGTTTATTTTCAACACAACCGTATCGAATATTTTCTGCACGTGTAAACATTTCAAAAGAAAATATCGTTCCGATACCACGAGCATACCTTGGAGAAATAAAATTCTCCCTATTCAGAAACGTTTACGATCAAGCGGACGATAGCATCTGTCCGCACGTGAAAGTGTTGTAAAACAGCAACGTATATTAATCACTTCGATTCAGCGTGGCTCGCGTTCCCGCAATCAACGGGCATTATCTCCCTCGATACGCGAGAAACCAATGCCAAACGTAAGAAGTGAATTTCTCACGGCCGCGGGAAGGAGTTTCTCGATAAAACATGGTATACACGGTGTCTCTAACGGTCCGTCAGGAACCCAGGACTCCGTACCCGCGAAGGTATCGCTTTACGACATAATTTTATCGGGTAGGGATTCGAGACGAGGAAGAAGAAGGACTTTTCGATCGGTATCGTTTACTTCCCACGATTCCTTCCTTCCATAACAGCCGCGATATCTCTATTCTCAGCTCAAAAGGCGGAAAGGGACGGGGAGAGAGGCCAAATAACTGCTCGGGCCCGTCTCTAGACGAGGGAGAAGCAACTCAAGTGTTGAACTCGATTCCGTCAGGTTCAACTTCGTTTAGCCCCCCCTGAGAGAAACTGTCACGACACGTCCTGCCAGGGATTTTCACCTTGCTCCCTCTCCCCCCCCTCCCTCCTTCTCTTTTCGAATCTTTCGCTTTGAGAGGGAAGTTTGGAAGTCAATTCCAAAGGCATTCGGTTTGCTGAGATCTCGAGGGTGCCTTTACGCCGTGGGCTATTGTACCGTTTCTTCGCGTTCGGTAGACTGTTTACGGTTTGAGTTTGAAATAGTTTGATGCGCCAAATTCGCATTCGTTCGCCTTTCGCGTATAATGTTGGCGCACCTTACTGAATAGATAAAGACGTGGAAATTTAATTAACTGTACAAGGCTAATAATAATCTAGAACTGCCAGAACGTGTTCTCTTGTTTTGATACGGTTTTTTCATCTTTTTTCATAATAAGATGTAAAAATCATACTATTATATACCTGTCGACAATTATGTGTGAATTAGATTGCCTTATTTTTCAATGCCTGAACAATCAATAATTAAGGTATACCTATATTTACCGGACCAGTCAAAATCATTGTTATTTATAAAATATGCCACGCGTGGAATATAAACCTTGATTCATACTTACGCAATTACTATTCAGTATATACGCATTTACACTACTTAAAAAGACAGTTTTTCCACAACTGAAGAAGGTAAATTCGTTATGAAAATTTGAAACCAGTGTTAAAGAAATTTGGACAACTTTTCTTCGTATTTTCTGTATACGCAGGATACGCCCCCAGGTGCGGGGACTTTCGGATGTTAGCATCCTTATTATTACCTATCAGTACTATTAAAATCATTGCAAAGCCTGCTTTCATATTATTTTTATAATTCACTACATAATCAACCAGTCTTCAAAGTTTCTTTTCTATCTTTTATAAATTGATCTCGTAGATTGATATACCCTCCCAACTTCCGTTTCTTTTTACCTCGTCCACCGTGAAATGGATAGTTTTGCTTCTCGGCGAAGAGCGAATGAAGTTTTCAGTCTCAAAGTCGCCGAGTAGCGTGAGTCAGTTGCAGCAGTTAGCTGCGTCCGTTATATACCGTTAACTTTTAGCGCCGGTGACGCCGTATCCGCGAGCACGTGAGAAAGAATTCTTTTCTTACGGAAGTCGGCAAGAGAAGTATAAAGTATGCGGTAACCGTGTGCTCTCGTGAAACGAATATATATTTGCGCTGTGCAGATTAATTTTATGTCTGTCGTTAAATTAAGTAAGAAGTATAATAGAAGGGAAGCTAGTGAACAAAATACACTTTTAATAACCAAAAATCAGCATACTTTTAACACGCAAAAACTGTTTGGCTCATTTAAGGAGAAATACAAAATTGGAACATCATCTTCCACGAACCATGGCCAAAAGAGCATTTTTTTTAAATTTTGTAGTTTACCAGAATACCATATAGGACCAGAAGATACGCCAATATTAGAATTTAATATTTTTATGTGAACAGTCGATTTCTAGTCTAAATATTGATATCAAATCAAAATTACGTTATCCTACGTCTCAAGCTCGGACGCTAATCCTGATTGAGAAACCTACCGACAAGTACTAAATCTCGTGGAAGATGTGTCTCCATCAGTTTCCAAGAATTGGTCCCTGGAGGATACGGAAATTCGAATCACGTTAATCGCAACACTTACCCGATTATTCCACGAATTTGGCACGGGTACTCGCGTCGATCAGGTGATAAATTTTTCAAAGGAATTAGCCCTTCCGTCGTAGGTCCGGTCAATCGTGCTCGCCATCGCCGAGAAAATACGTCTGTGCCGCACACATTGGAATCGTCAAAGCCGCTGGAGGAGTAAATTGCGTGGGACGTGAGTCGCATAGAAGTAATTGAGCGCGTGTCGTTCGGCTTGATGAGCTATTATAAGTATCGTCGAGAATCAGCCGTCCTTATAAAAATTTATCTTTTACTCGCTCGACTGGACGTTTGACGAGAGGACATTACTACGGTGGACGTATCGCGTGTCACGTGTTGGGATGACAAATTTTTCATCAACTTCGATACGGTACCGTCCGAGCTCGAAGCATAGGATAACCTAAGATTGCTTTGGTATTTTCAGTGTCCGCGAAGTAATTCGGGCAACGTTTGGCATTTTTTTTGCAACAGCTAACGTTAATAAGTAATTTTTTTATTTGATATAATTAGGTAAAATTTGGATACCAGAAATCTGAGTGGTCTAACAATAAGAAGTCTGAGCAGTTGGAAAATACATGGGTATTTGGAAATATCTGGAATTTGGATATTTATTTCACATATCCATCTTCGAAATTTCAGATACGCGGATGATATAGGTACGTTCCGAATTTTTAATATCGATATCCGATATTTTTTAAATTTCAGGTATCCTTATCCGAATCGTTCAGAATCGTGGTTTGATTATCAGGATATTTGCACAATCTGTATCTTTTTCTAGCCAACACCACTTTCTACAGATGCCGCAGATTAACATAAACAGTAACCATCAATTACCTTGCGCGGAAACATTACCAATAAATATCGATAACTTTTCCCAATCACTATACACGCGACGGCGAACGAACTATAGAAAATTACACGATCGTTTCACTTTCTTACGCGGAAGCTTATTCAACAGCGTTGCGACGTTGGTGATAAAAAAGATACGTTCAATGCAACGTTAGCCGATAAACAGTTAACATTCGTTCCTCCCGCATACAGTTTTATCGCCGTCGTAAAACGCGAACCATTAATACACCCGCGGGAAACAATTTTGTAGCCGTTGTTCGGAGATTATTCTTGCGGATTTATAATCACACGCGCGCGCGCGCGCGGGGGTAAGCTAAAAGTGGATTTATAATAATTACAAGCACGAACGCCCACGCACGTGCGTATGTGAACGACGAACGACTCGTACGCACGCTCCCGGAACGATCGTCCCGCAACGCGTGCACCATCCGCGCCCAGCGAGCCGCGAGAGATTAATGTGCATTCGTTATTAACTTTTCGCTTCTTTCTTTTTTTGTTCGCTCTACCACGAGCTTTTCGCTCGATTATCCACCGATGCCATGCCGGGATTTTGCGTCACGACGATCTCGTAGATCGGGAGTATCACCGTAGCAAATGTGCGTGTAATTAATTTTACGTTCGCCTTACCTAAATATAATTCTAGGTGTCTCAAGAATACGTAGAATCATTACATCCCCATTAAATTCTGTACTCGATATTTTGAACGTTTAAATTTATCGTTCGCTCTTACGAAACATGATAATCATCAGCTTGAAGTATGATTATCGATAACGCGTTAGGTATCATGATCTATGCTTCGCGCTCCATGTATAATCGATCGAGAGAAAATCACATCCGTTCGGGACGATGACTCTTTTCTTTTTTTATTTAATACCACCACTACTAATTTTTCTCCCCGCCGAAGAGACTACTTACGTTAGTTTGCCTCGTAATAGGTTTAATTCATTCCAGTTTAAATTCCAGTTGCGGGTCAAAGTTCAGACGATTACAGTGCCTTTGATCACGGCGTCCACTGCGGAAAACGTTCTCACGAAACTGGTTTTGTATACATCTATACACGAGTCACCGTTTTGGTCCCTTCACGAGCATTGCTACTCTAGTTAACCCAATTCACTTCGACGAAAGGATACATATTTTTTTTTTCTATACTCTCCAAAGCGCAGTAATGGATTCTCATTTCGGGGATCCGTTGGTCTTTCGGCTTCCGTGACTGATATAAATTTGTCCCCGCGTTAAGGAGTATTTGATGACACTTTACGCGCAAAGAAAAATTCCCACATCGCGGCAGTCAGTCTGTGTTCATCCTCGAGAGTACTGTTTTAATGAATCCAATTTGTTCTGGCCGCTTTACACCGGGACTCAGGCCTCGTAACGCATGTGGCTTAATAGAGCTTTTCCAAGTGATCGTAGTGACATTCGTACTATGCAGTAGTGTATCAGTGAATCGTGCAGAAACAGAAGTTAACTCTCTGCTAGTGATCCGATTTTTTAACACTACTGGTGTAAATTCGAAGCGGTGTCAGTCTGAACATAATATTTTGGGAGAAATATGGAAATCTATTTTGACAATCTTTGGGTATTTTTTGGTACAGATGTTTCATTTGTTGGGTACATTCAGTACATATGTATACTGTTTACTCTTGGAACAATCAATAGAATAATGATAAATTCATAATAAATATCTGTACAAATATTTACATAAAAGCATTGGAATATTATCATAATAAATATAAAGTGCTACGTATATACCACGGTTCATCATTATTCTACTCTCAGTTCGAAAGTAACACCAATCTCGGACCAGAGGCCGCGAAAAATATTAATATTCCGCGTCACGCTTTATCAAGATCCACACATTATTCCCCGCGAGTTACCATCGGAAGATTATGTCAGGTGGTAATTACGATGGCACATCTGTGCGCATCCATCCCGGGCACGCGCGTCAAGTACCCGGTGCCCGGCTGGCGGCGCACACGTGCTACGCCAAAATGCGGTCCGCGTACTTTCAGAAGTGGAGGGATTCGCCAGATTTCACCCGGTTGCGCTCCTTACCAACGTATTACGTTACGCGCGATTACGAGCAACGTAATTATACGACCATACTTTTTCCGTACTCGATGGCAGTGCGATGGTAGCGGTGGTTAATGAACATCGATATTTGCACGTTCGTATGTCGATAGTGTTTGTGATACTATCGATATATTTATATTTTACTTGCGATACGAAGATAAACTGAATTTCCTATTCCCTTTGAAGAAAGAATGTTAGAGAAGAATTTTGTTGTAATGTATATTCATATGTAAATATATTTTAAAACGTTACTTTGTAATTTGATATACTTTTAATATCATGGAAGATATATCACAATATCGATATTTTCAAATGATATTTTTAAGCAGATATATAATAGTTCACATCTTAATATATAAAATATACGCAATATCGATACACGTACACGATATTCATAATACCAATATACTTTTTGGCCACCGCACCGCGAATGTCCACCAGAAGGAACGGAATTATTTGACTTCTGCCCTCGGAGGATGCGTGCGCACACGAAGAGACGACGCCACGCATGAGCTTCTCCTATCCATTGGTCCGAGCGAGAAGTCTAACGATACATCTCGTCGTGTGCGTTGGCTCCTTCAAACACGCGACGCAGAAACGAAACAAATACCTTACCGTGGACAGGTATTCGGACTCTCGCACATCAGCCGAAGTGGCCGGTGGTGCTCCGTCCCAGACGCACGTACCTGCGGGTCGTCGCACGTGTTGTGTCCGGGGGAAGGGCTGGTGGGGGGAGGTGGATGCGATACGAAAGGAGGGGGAGGAGCTTGACTTATGTGTGCAGCAGCTGCAGCGCTGCAGTGTCATTGACATCACCCCGCACACTAGTTTCCACGACGCGCGCTCGCTCACCAAGAAACCCACTGGGTCTTGTCCTCCTACCGATCGTACATTACACGCGAGGACGATTATAGCCCCGGCACGCCAACCGGCTGTGTGATGT
Organism: Pemphredon lugubris; assembly: GCA_933228935.1. NCBI lineage: Eukaryota > Metazoa > Arthropoda > Insecta > Hymenoptera > Crabronidae > Pemphredon > Pemphredon lugubris. The sequence goes on along the minus strand of OW121817.1, from coordinate 50,637,721 downwards.
TCAGTGTTCGCGCGAGGAGGATCCTCCTTCTCCTCCCTCCCTTCATACTCCTCTACCCCCCCCCCCCCCCCCCCCCCGCCACTCTGGCAGCCTCGGTTCCGAGACCAAGAGAGTCCTGCGTGGCGAATTAAGCCCATTACGGCCGCTGACAAAAATGAAAAATAAGGCGGACGACGATGGGACGAGTTGGCGGAGGAGGGTTGGGAGGGGGGGCGACGACGACGACGGCGACGGAGGCTGCGTCGATGCATATTCAAGGGGGATGCACGCGCGCTTCAGCCGTGCATCGCTGGCAAGGACGAAACCTGCCTTCGATAGAACATATTGTCGAAAGTGTGGCAACGGCGGAAGGGGGGTTATATTTTGCCTGGAATGGAAATTATGGTTACTTTGTTGTGCAAGTGCACGTGCTCTCGTTGAATGTAACGATTCTATATGATAAGGACTCGAAGTCTGACACAATTTCCCTGTTCGTCGTAGCAAAAAATATTATTTTTTACAGACCGTTTTTGATCGTCCAACAATTTTGGAAAATCTTTATCGCATTATCAAACTGCTGAAATGATGTGTCTTTAATAAACTTCAATAAACTGGATATGGTGCAAGAAATAAAAGAATTAGTAGAACCGATCTGCGAGCGACTCCGCGAGGGGATTTCGTAAATAACGTAAATCCGACATTTTTAGCCTTGCGTCAAATTAAAGTTCCTCAGGCGCACGGGGGCATGCGTCTTCCTAGAATGATGGTAGTGTGCAACCGACTTTATAAAGAATTCCACGCACCTTGTGGCCTGCGTGCTCGAGCGGGCGAAGGTTTAAAGATTTACGGACAGTCATTTTTCAACCCGTTTCACCCCGCCACTCTGGCGGTTGCATTTTCTCTCGCTTCCTCCGAAGTTGGTTGCGCCTAGTCGCTTGTCGACTCTCCTCTCGTCTGGCTCCTTCAGCCTCTTTCAGTTTCTCCCTTCGTCTCACCTTCCGTCGGTCGCTATCCTCCTCTTCTTTTTTTCTCTCTCTGTATTCGTCTCTTTTCCTCGCTTTGACCCTATTTCTATCTCCTTCCCTCCGTTTGCATCTCGGGTTTTAGTACTATCTTCCTCTCTTTCTCCCTGTTCCTATTTCTATCTTCCCTTTTTTCTCTTGTCTTCCCTTTTCCTTAAGCCTCTTTTAATCTATTTCTCTTTCTCTTTAACATTTCGCTGTGTATCTATCATCCTCTGTTCCTCCCAATTCTTATTTCCATCTCGTCTTTCTTCCTCCAACCCCGTTTCTCTTTTTAAATCCATTTCTCTCTCTCTTTCTTTCCGTTTCTCCTCTTGCTCTCCCGTTACTGTTTCTCTCGCGATCAATCCATCTTTTTCACTTCCTCCCTATTCGTATCTCTACCTTGTCTTTTTCCCCGTCTTCCTTTCTCTAACCTCCTTTCCTGTTTCAACCTCTCTCTCCCCTCCATCTTTCTCTTCTTACCACTATCTTCTTCTATCGGCGTGGCACTCTCGGGTTCACCCATCCCTCCCAGTCCTCCTTTTATTCTTATTCTCACTCGAACCCTCATCTTCTTCCTTCCTTCGGCGTTCCTCTCTAACCTTGCTCCTGTTTTATCCTACTCACTCAGGTCGTAGCACTCTCTCTTTCGCCCCCTCTCTCTCTTTCTCTGTCCCCGTCTCGCTCTATCTTTCCTCCAAGTCTATTCCCATTCGCCAACGGCAGCGAGGTTGCTACTGCTGCAGCAGCAGCACTGCCGGAACTGGTCCAACGTGGAAAGAGTCTTTGAAGAGGCTGGCGAGACCAGCAACAGCAATTGCATTGGCTGCTACTCGCTAGGGATGGCCAAAAAATATCGGTATTATAATATCAACATTTAGATATGTCATTAACCGTCACGTATCTTCTTAAGAATATTATTTGAGAATATCAATATCATGAAAATATCAAAAATAAATTTATTTGTGTTATATTATATAGAACATAAAGTATATTATTATCCGTGATTTATCTCCAAAAAAGTATTTGAAAATATCGAGAGAAAAAGGAATATTGCGAAAGAGTACATTCTCCGCTAATAAATTTAATTATTTGGTTAACTAACCATACAGACGTATTTACAAAGATGCCCCTTTTAAAATATATTTCTACATAACAAACATCTCAACAAAATTAAACGGTCGGATATGCGTCATTTAAGGAGGATATAAAAAATTCATTTCTTTACTTCCCTCGAAATCCTGTATCGCGAATGAAATATTATTCGAACGATGTGATCAAACAATATCCATACACGAACCCGAGAGTATCGATATTCGTTGGCTACCACTACTGCTCGCCCCATCGGCCCCGCGGCTAAACTTTAATCTCGTCGGATGCATTCCGGATTCCAGCGAATCCGACGATCGTCGACGGGACCCGGGGTTGCCGGCTTCTTCCACGAAAATCGCCGACGGATACGTCTCCCGGTAAAAGCAGGAAATTGGCAAAAGACAAAGGGCGTTTCTCGCGCTTTCTCATTACGCTCGGTCGTGCACGGTACATTTCTCGGGTTAATCGAAGGTCGACGGCGCGATTGTATAATTCACTTTACTATCCGCGGGGCGCGCGTATGTGCACGGATACTCCGGCGAGAATACGAAGTAACAGTGGGAATAAGTAGAATCGCGCGCCGCGAGTGTTGAATTAAAAGGCTAAGGGAGAAAGCGCCACGAGAAATTGTTAATATACAAAGGGCGTTCCTTGCCAGCTTCTCATTACGGTCCTTTCCACGGTCCGCTTCTGGGGTTAATCGAAGGTGGACCCAGCAATTTCATAATTGCTTTAATTAGATACAATTATACGCGACGGCGGAGAGAGTGGTTGATTGTTTTGGCGAGGCCGTTAATTAATTATTAATTAATAAGAATCGTGGGCTCATCGTGGTGTCTTGTAATCTTTCCCATTCTTTCCCATTTACCATTTCTCGTACTTTCCTCGCTCGTCGCACTGTAACCACTCCTGATTCATTTTTATAATTCTTTTCCCGACCACACCAATTTTATCTTTTAAGTTGTCCGAATGAATTGATGGAAAGATATTAATTGTCTTAATATAACGATATTACAGAATTAATCATCAAATTAATATTTCTTTATCAGTCGCAATCTCGGGTCAATTCAAGAGGCGTAATACGAGGTTAGATAAATTTAAGTTTCGAATCACTTTCAGCGCGTACGGTACATCTTAAACAAAGCGACGTAAAAAGCATGTAAGCAGCGACGAAATAAATTTGGCAACGTTGAACGACTTTATATCGGAACACCGAATCGCTCGGAGGATCTTGGCCCGACAAAGGGCAAAGACTACGCAGTTTTTCCGTATAACGTCAGGCTGGGCGACGCGGCAACGACGCTATCTTGTACACGGAAGAACCGTCATTGTTCAAAGTTCTTTGGAAGCCATTTGCAAGAGTTCATGGTTAACGATTGATCAGTGATTTACGAAAATGTTCCCAGCACTGTTTGTTGCGATATTGTTCCAATGTCTGTTCGGTTTGACATTGTTCCCATCAGCGTTCGACGTGATATTGTTCCGAACACTATTTTCTATGAGTGTTCTATGTTCTATGACCTTGTTCCGGACACTATTCTTTGGGACATTATTCCGAACAGTGCTAAGTTCTCCAATGTTCCGAACACTATTCTTTGCGATATTCTTACGAACATGTTCATAGCACGTTACCACGAAAACGAACGATGGGGCACGATCGATGCGATTATTAATTCATAGAACCTGTTTGCATGCTTTTCCCGCGGCGTTGAGGATCTATTGAATTTTCGGGCCCGTCGATGGGACCGATGTTCGCGTCCGCCGAAAGACGACACTCGAACGGCCACTCGCACTCATCCTTTGTCCAATCGAAGGGCGTTTGCCCGGCCGAGGACGAGGGAGGAGACAGGTCATCCGTTGGCAACTGACGTTCAATTTGAGAATGCCGCTCCGATTACGCGCGGCCAAACGGGCCGCGGACCCGCGCTTCTAATAAAAGGAATTTTGGCGATGATGCGCGCAGAATGGCAACGCGAACGCCATTGTCCACTCTATTTGGGACGGGTTACTTGGAAAATATGCAGGAACAACGACGCTGTTTTATGTTCTGGGTCGCGTGTAATCGTTGCGAACGAACCTGCCGTGCGATAGGCGCGCTTTGCTCCATTATTTTGTCGCCTGACATTATTTCGCGCTCGTTCCTGCACACGCATTCGAGATTTTCAACGGCGAGAGAATCGCGGGAGAGCGGAAGATTAAGCGAGTGCTCGGCACGGTCGATTTTTATTTATAGCTGCGTCGAAACACGTGATCGTGCGCGGAATCGTTAATTACGGGCTAATTAACGCCCCGTGGTAGATGAAAATTGCGAAGGAACGCGATAAATCGTATCGAGGGATCGGTGGAACTGAATGCGCGTATTACGCGGAATGCGATATGGCATAAAGAAATTTTTTTTTTGCATTTTTCATTAAAGCAGGAAAACATTTAAAAAATCTAAAATGGCGTGAAGGTACCTTTAGCCTGATGTAACATTTTTCAGTAACTGAAAATTGGTGCAAAAAGGTAGTTTATTGAAAATAGAAAAATGAACTTCAAACGGGTCAGTTAAAATTAGAAGGGTTTGCTATTTTGATATTCTCTTAATTTCTCTATTCTCTCATTTATATCATTTAAATAACAAGTTAATCATCTTTGGTGTCGATTAATCCGTAACTTAAACTTATTATTACATTAATGATGGGAGTTTAAAAAAAATCGTTTCGTTGGCGAAATGGTGAACATACTTGCAAAAAAAAAAACAGATTTCTGGATAAGCATGAGGGGCGGTACAGTTTGGACCATAATGATTCTAGAAGTGCAGTCCTGCGATCAGCTGGTTGAGCTCTGGCACTGTTGCCAGATGTATTCTCCATGATCGCAGACTGTCGCATGCTTTTTAGCCCTTATTTCCATCTTTTATACCCGCGTCCACAGAAATGCCTGCGTGCGCGCACGTGTGCGTATACCCTGACGCGTGGATACGCGCCCCCACGTAAATGGTCCCTGTGCCATTTTGGCCTCCGCGCGTAACTGCTTCGGGGAACGGCGATTTTTGAAATGGATTTACGTGAAATATCGTAGCGCGCGATGGGCTCCATTAATTTAATTCGTTACGACCTTGACGTTACGTCTGGTGGGCAATGGTAAATCTCAAGGGTCGTTTACACCAGACTAGTTTATCGGTAACTAGTGCGTTAATTCAGCGTCGTGCTATTCTCGACTATCGCGTTACGAGTGTACGCTAGTTGCTTGTAGAGTGCAATCGTGTATTTAAATATACAGGGGGGTTAGAAAACGAAAAAAGTAATCTTCGCTCACAATCAGAGTGTAACAGGAAAGTTTTGCACGCTTAATGAAGCATTCGACTTGAGAAACTTAAATAGCTGCAAAAGACATAATGTAAAAAATGTTTGAAACTTTTAATGGTTGGATCATAATACTTAAAGTTATTTTAAGTATTGTACACTGTATATATCGGATGACAAATAATGTTTGTTCGTTAATTTGAAACTCAAACGATCCTAGTTTATCGCAGTTTAATGAAATAACATCTGTATTACCAATATTGCAGAATTGCTAGTTAACAAGCAGTGGAATTACTGAATCGCAACAAATAAATTATTTGACATTTCAAATGTACAGTGCGAGTCATTAAAAATTGTCGCACCGAATAAAATGAAAGCAACGTTCGATGGTACCCAAATTTCGTTTCGCCTCAACAAATTATTTCTATCAAATTAATTATTTAACATTTCTAACATACAGGGCGAAACATTAATTAAACTTTTGTCCGATATACTTCTTGACGGAATAAATACCAGGAACTGGGGACTGCTTTCAACGAAGGAACTGGTCCCGTGTAAGCGACCCTTCAGGCGAACGTTCTTCCGGAACGTGTTTAGGGTGAAAGGTGACGCGGAATTTGCAGACGTACAAATAAGCAATGGAAACGCGATTATTGATGCGTCTTCTGCGGGAAAGTTGTTCGACGAATGCGTACCTAATTGGCGGTATCGCCGTGAGACGAAAAAATATCGCTGTACGTCTTGCATACGTCTTCGTTAATATTTTTGCGAAAATACCGCCAGACGATTTCCACCAGCATAGTGTGTTGCGTCACGCGTTACGCGTTAATATTAATACGCGGATGTCGTTAGCCGGCAGATAATTCAAACGCGTACTTTCGGAATTTCGCGCGTACTCCTAAGAATTCGCATTGCGCACAATTTCCTCTCATTACGAGTTCGCTTCGAAAGTTCCTATTCAATGATCGCGTCTCGTTTCTGTTAACCCGAATTAACGCAAAGTCGGCCGACGGGAGTTTGTTTAAGCAAATGCCATCCGCGTTTCCAGGGAACTTCTAATTATCCATTGATTGCGATCTTTCTTTACGACTGGCACAACGGAACATCGTCATGCACCGACGGAAATAACTTTTTTACGGTAACTAAGCCTGCATACGAAATTTTAGCCTAAATTCGTACCGGGGGTTTCCATACGCCTTTCACGTATTTCTTTTTTTTTCTTCTCTTTTTTCCATTATTCCTGCCGCGTTAGTTTCGACCGAAGCGCACTTTTCACCGGCATACATTTATGTAACTCTTACCGCTGATTCTTTCAGAGCTACGTCGCGCATTAAATGAAAAGTCGCGGCTGTAGATTCGAGGAAGTAAAAATTGCAGGCTCATTCGTCTTTGGATATGCTCGAATAAAGAGTTTTTCCTCTTTTTTTTCGTAGTTAACATTACACGAGAATTCATAGCATTTTTGCAGTAGCGTAAACCCTGTTGCGTGCTTTTATTTTGCGTTGGAATTTTGTTGAAATTTAAATATAACTGTCATGATAATATTTTGAAAGGAATATTTTGTTGCCGTTTCACAAATATTTGCGTTTTATATTTTTTTAAATATCAAAGTTATGGACGTCTGTAAACGGAACGCATGAAATTAAATAATAAATTATGACTTGGAAGTATTTCTATTGCATGTGTTTGATATAGCGTGATATAATATTTCCATGAATTCGCGTGAGAAAATATTAAGCTCGATGATTCTTCCTTTTTAAAGGAAAGCGAAACGACGCGCAACGTTAATTTTACTCCACTGTTAAATTCGGAGGTTTATCGTGGCTCTGCTCGTACGCGCGTTTTATTACACAACGTAATGGATCTGAAAAAGGGTTCCCGTCCACGGAAGAAACGCTCTCTTGGTTTATGGCGACACGGGAATTTCATGGGATGTTTATCATATAGTGCCCGCTCTTAAGCAGTCATAAAGCTCTAACATAGCACTTTGATTGATAGTAAGCCCGAGGAGCAAGATCGAAAGGGCGTGATATTCTCTGGTGTGACTATTATTCTTTCCCTCCGCGCCCGGTGATTATGGTAATTGAACAATAAGGGTGCGTGTTTGGTGTAAATGGTCTCGGTTATACGATTCAACAGCTGTTTGTTTAATCGGAACGGTTGGGCTCGTAATCGAGGACTTTGTATAATTTTTGTACTTCAAAAATTGCCACGTTACTTTGATTCTTTGTAACATCAAAAATGATTCTCCTGCAAGCTTTTCGACCATTTTCAAAAGATCTAAATTTCAATTTGCAATTCTACCATGTCTTCGTTTAATAGAATAATGGAGTAAAATTCGTATCTGCTAGATTCCAGGTATTTTGGAATTCAACCTCCTTCATTCATAATAGTCATCATCGTCACGTTTGTAGAAGCGGAAAAATATGTTAATGGGACCGTTCCACCTGGAATGTGTCAAGAGAACTACAGTAAAGTTTTGTCAATCTCTTTTCCCTTTGTACGCATAAAGCGAACGTATAAGTACCTGGTATACGTATCGTGCGTGTAATATAATACGAAGCGTATCTTTCGAGTAGGTACGGCTTTCTTGTACCCTTTTTACTGCTGTTTTACCGAAATATTTATGCTTTCTCTCTCAGATTTCATCTCGTCTTCTCTGTGTGCTAACGGCAGAGAAGACCGCGAAAAGTGTGTGCAAGAGTGGCCATACTCAAATTTCGGAAGCAGGTGGTTAAAGCGTTTGAACCGGTAAACGAACCCGGCTTCTCTCTACCTTCGGGCGCGTTCACTCGGCCAAGAACAGTCAACACAAAGACTTTTGGCCGGGTCCGCCGAGGTTTACTCTACCAAGACCCACTCGCCTTAAGCTCCTATCACAGTGGGAGAGGTTCCCCGTCTGCCTTTTCCAGCGTTTCGTTTCAAATCTCCCGTCTGCTTTCCAAATTACTCTCAATCGTTTCTAGATACCGACGAACGAACGTTCCTATCGGAACGATTCTTTTTTCTCATACATCAGGTGAAGCGCGTACTTTGGCATATCATTGATTTACGGGATTAACGACCTTGGCAAATGTTGGAAGTAAGAAACACTTTTTCGTCAAAAATCCTAGTCACGAAACATGGTCCTCCAAATCTCAAGCTTCGAAAACTCACAAAAATCCACGCATCTTGCCTATACAAAATTCGAGTAGACATAAAATCACGCCACGTGTCAAGAGACAAGGTCTTGTCTCGGGCCAAGTACAAGTACGCGAGAACTAGACCTTGTATCTTTTATGGAAAGAACGAAAGGGACTTTTCGAGGTGGTGGAAGCATGTTAAAAAGAGGGATATTTTTTTAAAAAGTGCAATAGCCTTCGGAATACGCAATATTGAAAATCTAATCTCCCCAAAAGCGGCGTGTCACCCTTGAACGGTTACCGCCCTCGCAAACTCATAGACACCAGGCGTTAGCGCTATCTGCAGAATCTCCGAGCACGCGGGATCGATCCACGAGCTGGCGTCGTTCCATAAATATACCCGGGGCAAACTTCCGAAATGAATCAGCGGTCCTTTGTCCCGCGCCAAGATTTCGTTTCAATAATTACGCGTTCCGGAACGTCGCGATTCCGGGAAGGGAATCAGCCGGGGCCAATTTAACGCGCACCGGCTTCTGATTTTTATCGCGTTCCCGAGGAGAGGTCCGGTATTCGGTCGCGGAAGGCTCGGTGCGAGCATCATCCTAATTAATGTTCATCCGAACGCACCCATGGCCGAGAGCGGCGCGAGAGAGGACTATGAACCCTTTCGGTCCGGTTATTAGCGCGAGCCCCATTGTCCGTGGCCAGAGTTCCCAAACTCGCCGGTGATCTATAACCGGCCGGGAGGCATGGAAACGCGAAGGATGAACTGTCCGAAGCCAAAGGAAAGGCTACGGGTATACCGTCGACGAAGGTCAACTCGTGTCGAGCCGAGGTAACCGACGTTAACTCCCGTGTCTGCGGTTACACACAATGCGGATAAAGGTGTCGTGTTATTAAACGCGGAGTACAATCGATTCCTGCGTAGAATCGTTTGTAATCACGACGTTCCTCGGTGGCCGAAAAAGCGCCGGACGAGGTTCGACGTGGTAAATTAGTGACGCGTCGGGTATACCTAAGTATCCGGTTGAATTATGGGAAATTACCGTGCGGAGGGGTAAGTGGAAGAAAGGATATTTTGTTTTGCCAGAGCTTGGCTTAATCTTCATATGATCCACATTTTATATTATTATAATCTAATAACAATATATAATATTGTATTCTGATATATGGTTTTAATTTTCTTATGCAAATTCTCGTGATGTAAAAATCAACGACACAGCTTACGTACTAAAATTACAATTATCTATTAATATTAAAATAACGCCCGACATTTGGGCTATCAGGGATGCCGACAACAATGCGTTTAAACAATACCTCGCGAAAGACTCTCGTCTAATCGCAATTAACCTTAATTACGAGGAACCCCCAACGATGATCGACGCCAGTCACGTTGTAATTTGGAAACGCAGTTGAATTACCTCTGACTTAACAATCTCACCGTAAAGGGACACCGAAGTGTATTATCTCGACAAGCGAGTATATTTAGCCATAGAAACCAGTTTGCGGGGCCCGTAACTCGAGCTTGTTTCGTACCGCACTTACGTTTGTCACGTAATCATCATTGATTAATGAAAATTATACGCATGCATGAGACGAGCCGAACGCCGAGCCCCGCCGCGCCGGCGTAAAAAGGAGAGATGAAAAAGGAAAAATGAAAAGGGGAAGAGTCGCGGCTCTGTCGTCGTTGCTCAGGTGGGAGAACGCGCACGCGGATGATGTAACCGTGACACGCGGACGCGTAGACACTAGAGACTGAAAGTTCCTTGTCGGGGGTCAGCGAAAGAAAAGTCATTGATACCTTTCACCAGTCATTGACACGCGCGCATCGGATGCCGTGCATTCGTGGAACGGGCATTATTCGCGGCACGTAAATAGCTTGGATCCAGGAATTCGCGTAAACGAAATCGCGGAAAAATGTTCGGTCACGCGTGACTGCTGTTACTCGACTGCGGATGTCTATGCAAATTTATATTTTTGTGGAAGAACGATGGAAAGTGGGAGTCGAAGAGAAATTTGGTATAATAATGTAATACATTTATTACACGTAATTATATTATAAATAATTAAATATAATAAATATTATAATGTATTTATAATATAATCAGGTGGATTTATCGAAACCAGTGATGTTTCTTTCACTGTCAAAATTCTGGCTGCTACAATTCTTGAGTTGTCTCGATCCGACAAACTGTATTTCAAAGCTACGTATTCGCATAGTTATATTAAAAAATTGATAACGGTGTATGGAAATTGAAGACGATAAATCAATCAAGTGTCATTTAGCAGAATTACATTTCATTTGATTTCGCGCAAAACTTCCCGACGGGTACGTCGGTGAGATATGATTGCATAAATTCATGAAAACGGTCTTGAACGCAGTTATAGGAGGAAAAAAAAGCATCCTACATAAAGTCCGAGCACGTCAGAATGAATAATGGCAACAATCGTTATACCAAACTCGTGGCACTAGAAAAGAAAGTACGCCTAGCCTTAATGACGGTTGTTTAAAAATAAAACCACGAAGAGGAAGGCCGTTGACTCTGAAGTGTGACGAATCCGTGAATGTCGAGAACGGCAACCTTGAAATCCGACAAAGTGCGAGAGTGAGTTCGTCGCTCTCCGTGAATTTAAATCCAACTCGCGGCGAGCGTTTTCCTTCGTTTCGGAACTGCACGCATCGCGTCGTCGTGACAAAAGGATTTCAAGGGATCGTGACTTTGAGGCCCTTGGAACGCGATGGGATTAGAGGTAATCCGTCTTGGAATAATTGGACGCTCGGGTTGTTGCCGATAGAGCGAAGATACGATTGGTTGAAATCGGTTTTTAACATATTATATTATATTTTTACGGGCGATTTTTAGATTTTCATTGTAGATGCATAGTTGTCTAAAGTACCTGAACTTAAGCTGCAAAGGATTGACCTTCGACCTTTGGTGTTTAAATTTCTAATCTAATTCTGCCTTTTGATTTCCAAATATTCCTACCAAAGGACACACGTATAAATTTGACTCACATTGCATTACGTATCATTCGACCAATTCTTTACCACCCAAACTATCATTCGTTATATAAAAAATAACTCACAATAATTTAATAGAATTGATGCAGAGAAATGAAAGTAATAAAACTGCAATATCGGTGGCAATATCGTCCCAGCGCGATCATCGACACTCGATTCATTCCACCCGCGTTTGTCTTCGTCCGCAAGCGTTTCGTAATGTACAGCTATTAATGGTACATACTATATTTTGACATTATCTAAACGGGATCATCGACCGACTTCTCTTCATATAAACGATGTCAACAGAAAGATCTGATTGTGCGTTTGAATTGGCGCGGTTCAATTATAGTTACTGTAAATCGAAGCAGGTGATGTATTTATGGCAGAAAGTTTCGTAATCGATCTTTATATAAAATGACCGTATGTTGCATCTTGTGTAATGTATACAGATGGCGTAATCGGATTTATCAGTGGGACAAGTTATCCAAATTGAAATTCGTGTTAAGCAACGTTACGCGTTTCGTAATCAATACGCGAGAATCGCACGCCGGAAGTTGTACCCGGGAATATGGTTTAATCTGAGAAACGTTATAGAAAATAGAGTAATTATAATTATCTAAAAATTGCAGGATGCCCGCAGATCGGTGCACATGGACGGCAAACAGGAATAGATGGAATTTTTATATTTTTCAATTGAGGTATTTTTCAGTTTTCGTATTTTAATTATCTTCGTTACGTTTTATTGTGACCTTCAAGATTTCCCAATTATTTGATCTTCTATAAAGCTATCATGAACATCGAACATTATTTCAATTATCATTAAACCCCCTTCCGTCTCGGTTGATTTGAATTTTCCCCCAATCGTACACCCGTCATCCACACATTAATTTTATACATCGATTGAAAAATATGAAAATTCCACTTTCGTTCGAATTATTCATTAAAATATAGAGGTGCGGAAAAATTACAAATCATATTCAAATATAATTATATTTAAATCAATTCATTTATCTGCAGTTCATCTAAGAAATAAATTACACCGTTTCGAAAAGAAACACAACAATGCATTATAATTAAAATAAATTTATAACATACTATCTACAATGGGTACGTTGTCTTATACGTAAATATCAACTACGCTGCTAGGATCATAAAATTAACGAGTCATACGCGCCCCGAATAATTGCGAAATAATTTTCCGCCCAATCCATAAACTATCGCTCGAAATCTTGCCTCGATCGCCGTTCAAATTTGTGATCGCCGGTATGCACGTGGGCAAGATCGGATGTTCGGAAAGTCCGCAATTACGGCACGGAGATACATGCCGGTTAGCTGCGGGGTTAATTGTGCGATCGAGATAAATATCGCGATCCTATCGCCGAACGATTAAGCCCAAAGAAACCTCGTGCTTTTTCCGCGATACGCGATCTCTGACAGTGGCCAGGCTCGCGTTCGTCCCTTTCCTTTCTTTCTCGTTCTAGCCGTTGTTCCTCCCTCGCAGCTCCGCCCTGCGTCCCCCCCCCTCTCTCTCTATCTCTTATCGCATCTTCCTTCCGAGATCGTTTAAGAATTCACGGCGCGTGCTCGCGTGGTCACGAAAGGAGAGTATATTCGACATAATAACGACCGGTAGGCTCGAACTCGTATTTTGAGCTCGACAACTCGTTGACTTTGTGTGGGCAATGAGAGCGGGAGAACGGGAGAGAGAAAGAGCGGCAAGTAGAAAAGGGAAGAATGGAGACATAATTTATTCTACGGGTATCCCATGAGAGCAAGAAAAAAATACAGAAAATACACGGAGAATAAAATTAAGGAAAGAGTAAGGAAATCAAAAGGAAATTACGATCGTGAATACAAACGAGAGAAAGGGGGGAGAAAGGGAACCAGAGGGAACGGTGGCGAGCTAAGATGATCGAGAGAAAGAAGGAGAGAGGGTGAGAAAAAAGTGACAGAGGGGAACGAGAGATGAAAAATAGAGACAAGTGTGCACAGGAAGAGAGAAATAAATGCGAGGAGCAAAACGAGTAAAAAAGACAAAACAAAAGGAGGGGAGCGGGGGGATGAGAAATGCACGCCCAGCGAGATAAAGGCGGAGAAAGGAAGAAACAGGTCGAAGGAGGGAGAGAGAGAGAGAAAGAGAGAGAGAGAGTGAGAGAGAGAGGCGCGAGGAAGGAGGGACTGACACAGCCGAATGCATCCGACTAATCAGAGTCTACGCGTTGCGAGCAAAAGGGAAAAGCGTCCCCTTAACGAAACGCGACAGTGATGTACAGCCCGGAAAATTAAAAGAAGCGCTACGAGAAGCGGGGGCCATGGTTTAAACTCATTTCAGATGCGTTCCGCTTGCACCGCCGACGAATGGAATGTAGATGTGGCTTTTACGAAATTTCGTTATTTATAGTCGCGGCCCGCTCGTCTCTCATCGCCGACAATGGTGCTTTGTGCGGTCGGTATGGTCGAAAGTGGCCGAATTAGTAACGTCCGGTTAATTTTGACAAAGTGCACGGGAATTCCAGGGAGTTCGGATTTTGTTGCGTTTGTCGCGACAGGCCGGTTAACTGCATTTAGCGTGAGCGTTATTAGAGAAGCAAAGATGAATTCTCGGGAAACGTAACGGTACATCAAAGTTTGTTTTCGATCGGCACGAGCCGCCTAATTGCGTTGCCGTTTGAGTGGAATTGAATAAGTTCGAGTGGATTCAATCGGATTTTCGTTCGTCGGAACGAACTACCGTGTTGGAGAAATTCAAGAGGATAGTTGAAGGTTTTATTATAATATTGTGGTTAGTGATTAACTTTTTTAATGATATTCTGAAGGGTAGAATCTTTCAATTGTTTGACTAACAGTAGATACCCATATTAGCTTTTATGTTTTTTTTTTTTAGAATTGCTTTATTACTCTACTCTACTTTGGTTTTATGATATTCTGGCTAGTATAGTAAGTGCAAGTTGTTTGATTATTACGCTACTTCAATTTATATCTTTTATAATATTTTGGATGGTAGGAACTTCAAGTTGTTTGTTTATTGCTGGGTATCCATAGTAGTTTTTACCTTTGTCCAAAATTATTTTTATTATGCTACTTCAATTTGTTGTTATAATATCCCACCTGGTAGTAAGTCCTAATTATTTGACTATTGGTGGGTCGCTTTTATCTTGTTTTTGAAAGAGTGACTGTATGTATCATATCTCCTCTATTTTCAACCATAATCAATATTTTGTACGCCAAACCCTCTTGATTCACCCCTGACGCATTCATACTGAGTCACTTATTTTCAGACGCCCGACGTCTTGTTTTCCAATCGCAACTTTTCCCCTCCCTACTAGTTACTCATCCATACTAAAATCTAGACAAAGGCCTCGCTGGAATTCCTTATCTACGTAAATATAATTCACACCGTACATTTGAAGTTATATCATGTGCAATAATGAAGAATAATAGAACGGGAATTGTTTCGTTAAACAATATTAGAAAACCTGGACCACTTTAATATCAGGAATCTAAAACTGCTTATCGCCAGGCTATTTCGACTTACGTGTCTGAATAAAATTCCCTGTTATATAAAATCGTCACACTTTGTTAGAAATCGCTTCTCTTCATCTCTTCCTTATCGCCCTCAACGTCCAGTTTCTCGACTATCAGCATCGCGGAACAACTATTAACGGCCGCGAGAAACCATTTCGACTGTCGGGAACGAATAAAATACCCTGAAATATTCCTCGAAACAATTACCTTACGCCGAAATTATTTATACGCGCCACTTATACTTCTTTCCGCTGCCGTTATAGCCCTCGGTAAGTTCAAGATTCTCGACTATCAGAAACGTGAAAGGACTATTAGCAGATTATTTTGACTGGCGTGACGGTGCGACGGGTCTTGACGAGTTACAGCGGAATATCGTAACGGGCTTTCGTAACAGCGTTCGGAGTGATACCGGAGTATGAAAACGTGCAGACGTGACCGAGGCTGTTTCATTAACGTCACGGGGCCTTTCTTTTCTCTCACGCTGCCGTTTGATATAGTAATTCCTCCTTGATGCCACGGGACGTGGGAGTTACCTGGGCAACGGGCGTCGTCCTCCTGCATGCAAGCTACGACTACCCTATCTATCTAGTTGCCGGCCAGTCATGGGTCAGTGAATCTCAGTTTCCTAGTCACGAATCTGAATACCGGTGGGCGTGAGCTCCTTTGAGCGGACTTGCGTTTACGCGAGAGCAGGAAGTTCGGGGTAAAAATTCTGCTGTGTGTCGGTGGGAGGTGGTCAGGGGAGGGATTACTTCAAGGAGAGGATTAAATTTCTTGTGCATGTAATTTCGATGCATCGATATTTTTCGTGATTGAGAGTCGTTTATGCGCGAGCAGTTTATCAGTGATTAGCGAAACTTCAGTGTAATCTGTTAATCCATACGAATTATCGGTATCTGACGTTTATTCAAGTCGATAAATAGGTTAGAGAATTTTTAATTTATGTGGTCAGGGTTCAAAACTTCGTTTTGGAAATATAAAAAAAATACACGCAGTAATTTACTTTTAATTACCCCGAGTGAGTGCGCTTGCTTTTTTTAATCAATATTAAAATTACCAATTCCGCTGCGTATAAAAATTCCATTTTCATGAATCAGCAAATGTTCCTCCCGTATACCTACATATGTATAAAAAAAAAAAAATAACTCGTTCGAGGAACATTCCACCACCGTCCTGATTTGTAATTTCTTTTTAATTGCTACGCTCGCGTTGTCCGTTCGATATCGAAATTAATCATTCCCCTCGACACTAATAGCGCGATGTTAATAAATATCCGTGTACGCGCAAGAACAATTGTTTTTCCGATTGCGCATCGGTGATTGCACGCTCCTCTCCCATGAAGGGTATCATGGAAATTCGCTAATAAGCTCGTGGAAGCTCGTTAGTCTCAGTAGAACGAATTATGTATGAGAATCGCTTTCCTCCCGCGATACGCACTCTCCCCTCGCGTGTTTCCTGAGCATGAAAGAAAAATTGCCAGTTCCACCCATATACGCGTACGCGTGGATATTTTTGTTCCTCTTCGTTCCCTTTTTTTGTTACCCGATTTCACGAAACGCAGAAACCGAGAAACGGCTCGACGCCTAAACGAGACCGCAACGATTCACCGATCTCGTTACGACGTCGTATCGTTCGCCCAACGAGTTCCCCGACACGGAAAACTCGAGGTAGAGAGAGAGAGAGAGCAGAAGGGAAAGATTCGATATTAGATTTGCGTTTCAGTCGCTCGTTAGATGCGGCATACGCAACCTGCGTGTCTCCTCCTTCAGATCCCGACTCGACGCTTCGCGTACAGCGAATGTCATTGATGCTAATGACTCGTACAGCTTTTGCAAAGAATGAACTGAGGATTCTGGAATAGAGTCGCGATGTATTGAAGTGCGTATAAATTGTAAATTCGCGCGACGATTCGGGATGGTACAAGTTTTGTTTATTACTTAATTTTAACTTGGAGAAAATTGGAACACGGCTAGTACTGGTTATTCGATCGAATATTATCTAGAAATATTTCTGAATATCAGGTGCTGTTTTTAACAGTAATTGCCACGTCATCCATATTTGGATGACACGTTAATAATCTTAATGTTGCCTAATTTGACGAAAAATGGCTAATTTTTATTCATTTACGTACGGATAACTGAACTTTGCTTCTAATTTGAGACAGACCGTGAGAAATTACTAAAACGTCCTTTAAGCATAGCGCTGTTTTGAAAATGAAACCGTGCGTTTCGCGTTACAGCGGAAGTTCTTAAGACCGTGGGTACCCCACACCCCCGTTTTACTTCGTAACCCACGTGTCAAGGTCGCTTACGTCTTTGCCATGTTTTAACATAAATCTTCTCCATCACTGGTATCTGCAATAATGGAAAACGTATTTTTCTTGTACTGTAATGGTCTCTCGGGGGTATCGTTATTACGTGGAATATTAACGTTACCTTTGAACGGGCTATTACAGTAATATCACGTTCTATGGATGGGCCATAAAATCACAAGTAAATTGAATATTGAACGCGTGGAATTTAAGGATCGTAATTATAATATACGTTCCAGTGGAAATCTTTGGTCCTCAAGTTCGGAAATATTTATAAAACGAGACTTTTAGAACCAACTGGGTACATTTTATCTTCTTTGACTTGAATTTATACCTTCTAACGGATCGTAAGTTCTCGGTATAATTTTGTATACCTAGCGTCGAAAATTGATAAGCACGAGAATAAATAATCGAACGAATCGACTTTTTAGAGAGTACGCGTATTTTCGTTTACCCGTCAATGTTGCGGGTCCTCGAGGAAACGTGTTATACGACAAACGTCCATAAATCCAGCGTTACTCAAGAATTTCCCACAATTTGTAAATCGCGTTGTACGAGGGTTACCTGTATTTTGAAATATTCCAAAGGGATGGCAATTTAGTTGGGCGTACGGTTCATGCTCGAGCAGTTTCACGTTGGATTCCTAGGTAGACTGTACCTACCTGTATAATACCCGGCACTCTTCCATTCCAGACGAGACTTCATGAGCTTCTATAACCAGCATAACCGCCGTGGCTATCGTACCAGCAAAGCTTGGTATGGCGTTGGCTTTCGTATTATATAATACATAGAAACGCCTAACAGGTACGAGAGGTACGTACCAAAGTGGCGTATCACGAACAGGTGTTGCCCCCGGGATGTATCATCAAGGGGGCACGGGGGAAGGGAACTTTTGTTCGAGGACGAAGGGACTGAATCTGCCCGACGGCCTAAATTTTACGCGTGATTAAATTACCATAACTGATCTGTCAAAGTCGTTAACTTCTCCCGTTCGTCCTGTTTCTTTAACCGGGAGCATACTTTAGTGACGCCCGAGCGAGGAATTGCGGGCGATTTTTACAAGTGTCAGTTTAACCGTGGTGACGTGAGTGATTTATTTTGAAGGGCAGTCCTTTGCTTTGTTCCTTTCTTTTAAGGACTGTTCTTTATTCTATCTTTTGCTGTATAGGATAGTCGTTAATTTTGTACTTTATATGTATTATAGTCAGCCCTTTATTTTGCGTTTCATATGTTAGAATTGTCCTTCGATTTGTAGATAATATTTAAGTCGGCACTTTATTTCGTATATTATTTTTTAGAACTATCTCTTTTTTGTACTTTCTTTTATTTCCCTCTTTCCTTCCAATTTATACTTTGATTTATTGGTTGGTCCATCAGTTTATAGGGCAGTCGTTCGAAATGTTAAACGAATTAAGAACCTCCACAGTGGAAAAGATAAATGACACAAATTGACGCGCCACGAACAACAAAACTGTCTCTTCCCACGCTACAGGAAAAACTCGAACAATCTATCTAATCGATATGCCCGACTATCGCATAAACCTACGGTCGAACATAGGCTCCGAATGAAAAAAAAAAAGAATAAAGAACACCTCCGTTGTTGGCAAGTGTACTCGGGATCGCGTCGTGACGAACGGAACGAACGAAGGGGAGAAAGAGGAAACGCGAATGAACGAGAGGCAGGAAACGGTAACGCGGAAAGAGAGACGGAGAGAGGGAAATAGAAAAGCCAAACGAGGGGTGAATAGGACGAGCGGTGGGAACGAGGGAAAGAAATAAAATGGTCGAGCGTCCACCCCCCACCAGAGGGTACTGGTAAATACTCCTACGCGACAACGTGGACAAGAGCGGATTCGCGATATATCGCACCTTCGAACGAGATAGCGCGTAAGGCGCTATTTCACGTACGGATACTCCCGCGGTGCACTTAGCGCGCACAGGTACGACTTCGAACACCGTACCGACGCCCACGCCTTTGGTTCGGTCACCGAGCCAAATGCAGTAACACCATCCTCGCTCTCTCTCTCTCTCTCTGTTCAGAGCATCCTCGTGGTCCTTAGAGTCCGTACAGTACGCCTTAAAGATTCGTTATCTCTCGCACGGAAATTCGAATTCCATGTATTACCGAGGCATTTACCAGCGAGTGATATTTTCATTCTAAATCGATAGGATCTTCGGACATTCAGGATAGTTGTTTTGAATCGTAACTTCGGTTCGTTCGATTTACCTGTTGCAGCGAAGTTCGAGGGGATTTCTCGCACGCGGTGTTTTGATATTTCTTTTAGAGTATGGTTTTGTGGTAATTTATGATTGCTTGGTATGGAACGTATGTGGAATATAATGTAATGTATAGACTACGTGAATACTGAGTATATTAGTAATTGAATTTAGTGGTCGAGCGAGAATTGATATGTAAGTTCGTAAGAATTCATTCAATACAATAAAGGGTACACGATATATTTTCTACGACCCGAAAATTAAGGATGATGCAAGGCATTCCATTTACTTCTGTAACAGACTGGTTTTTTTAGTACGTTCATGCCCCGATTATCCGCGAGACAATTTTTCATTTTTGAATTCTCTGAGCACCCGACCGGGAAAAGTTTCCTCGGCGTATGGAAGTTTCAGAAATTTCTGAACAGAAATTTATCCCGATCGGGCGCATGGATAATCCGCAGACTGGAAAGTTTGCGTTCGCATAATTGAGACCAGTTCTGTAAAGGCAAAGAGGCGGATCATCGCGGAATATTATATTTAGATCACTCGGTAGATACCGATCGCTTCTAACGATTTATCGGTGTCCGAGTAAAAGTAACCACTACTTCGCGTTGTATGAAAATGTCTACCCAACAATAGACTGAATTTCTACATTAATTCTAACCATCGTTGGAAATAAAATTCAGGCCACCCGGTAGATACCGATCACTTCTAATAATTTATCGGTGTCCGAAAAATAACAGTAACCAGTACTTCGCGTTGTGCGAACATGTCTACCCAACAATAAAGTGGAATGAATTTCCACTTTAATTAAGATCGTTCGTGGAAATAAAATTCGGGTCACCCGGTAGATACCGATCACTTCTAATAATTTATCGGTGTCCGAAAAATAACAGTAACCAGTACTTCGCGTTGTGCGAACATGTCTACCCAACAATAAAGTGGAATGAATTTCCACTTTAATTAAGATCGTTCGTGGAAATAAAATTCGGGTCACCCGGTAGATACCGATCACTTCGAATAATTTATCGGTGTTCAAGTAAAAGTAACTTCTACCTCTCCTCGTATAAAAATTCCTACTCAACAATAGGATGGATTTCTACTTTAATTAAGATCGTCGTTGGAAATGAAATTCGGGTCACCCGGTAGATACCGATAGACCGGGTTCTAAGTATAGTGATCGCAGCTTTATACAGCCGCACGGTAGATGTAAACGTGTACAGCACAGGCATAGCCCGCATGTGAGGACGAAGCTCGCATGACGGCAATGACCCAGGACTGGCCTTGCGTTTCTTTCATCTTTCCGCCTTCTCCGAATTACATTCGATTAAAACATTACGTTACGTACGTACTGGGCCGCTGTGAAACACTTTTCCAGATCCGTTAGAATAATCTTCCCCGGCGGACGTACGTATCCTTCCACGCCGTACGTCTCGATATTAATTATTGCTAGAAACGACGAAGATAATCTTTCGCTCAAGGTCGCCGCTAGAAAGGAGATGCCGGTGCTGTTATATTTCTGTTTCGCGAGAGAGATTTCGGGATACGTCTTTATGGCGCGTGAGTCACCCGCTCGTGAATAATATAACGCGAACTTGATTTAAATTCAACGTTACTCTTGTGCTCCGCGAGAGATCGCGAATAAAATCAATTTCGTTCGAGCGCTGAAATTGGAATCCTATTTTCAGACGCGTTCCATTGAAAGGACTTCTTTTTTGCTCGAGCGAAACCAAGGACACTTTCGAGCTATGAACGGAGCGGCGCGGCGTGTTAACGCACATTCGCATATCACGTCGCGCTAAGACGTGTTACGGGCTTGTGAACACATTTCAAACACGCTTATTATACCGCGTTCGGCTACGGGACTTTAGAAACTCGGAGAGGCCGATGAAAACGACCTAACGCGTAACGCAAGATTCAATGGAGTTACGTGGTAAGGCGTGTTAAAGCGTGGCACTTTGATGATATACTATAATATAAAAATTGTAGTATATATATCTTCAACGCGACACACTTTAACGCGTTTCTCCACGCAATGCGATTGATCAAATCTTGACCTCGTGTTACGCGTTGGAGCGTTTTCCTCCAGCTTCCAGATTATGTTATTGTACGCGCAAATATAGGGCATACCACGCGTTTAGAAATTTTCCGCGTGTAATGGCCGTGTAATAAACGCGTTGCGATTCACGAGTCAGCTCCTAGCTCGTAATTCGTACCGCGGCGTTGAAAATTCTGATCGCCGAGTGTACGCGAGGGTGACGTCAGGGGAAAATAATTGCAATGGCAGAAGAAACGGTGGTTATCTGGTATTCTCTCGTTTTGTCGTGTTATGAATTACAATTTAATGGGCCCGGGATATATATCCTGCTACGTTCCGAGGGATCTGGCTAAATGAACCGCTACCTTCGGGTCGCGGGGGTCAAGTAGATACCGATCTCGATTTATGAGCCGTATAATAAACCACTGTGACAGATCATGGAATAAGATTGTTTGTATCCCGGCTATCACTGCAGTCGGTGCAATTGTATCACACAATGCGAAACTAATTGCTGTTGTACGTAGATGTAGTTGATTATGTTCTACGTCCAAAATTTAACGCAGAATATTGTAACGTACGAGGAACTATTTCTTTTTTTTACAGTAAAATATTCTACTCATTTTTTGGAACATTTCATCTGAAATATTTTAATGTATTCGATTAATATTTCAGAACACTACAATTGAAATATTTAATTGTAATCTACTATTACAAAATCTGTATTTCTCATCAGATACCATAGAGATAAATTTTTTTCTTTGAATCTGCTCTACATAAACAAGAATATTTTACATTTATTTAAATCTACTGTACAATCGTCGTGCACTTCAGTTGTTATTCCGCGAAGCTTAACAGATGCATTTAAAAAAGAAGAAACAATAAACATCGACCGGGTACAACGCACAACGCTTCAACTGTATTTCACGTCACTGCCAAAGAAAATTCACTCAACAATCCCCATTCATCGATCGGGGTGAAAAAAAACCTAATAAAAACATGGCGGACAAAGCGGTAGCGCGTTCTGTTCCCAACCCGAAATACATTTGCCCGCGGCTTATCAAAGGTTTCGGAATATTAAGCGAGCTTTATTTCGGCCTACTTTCGCTTCTGAGTGGTCCTCCTCTGGTCTACCTACGCGATTTCGCTTTCATTCACAGGCGTCCTCGTGCTACTTCTCTTAGAAAGAGGAACCATTATAATTATGCGTAGAACAATGATCGAAACTCGAAGGTGGCGGTTGGAAGGATCTATTACCGAGCGAGAGCAACGAGACGTGAAACGATACTCCAGATGGCGAGTACACGACCCGTTTGGAGAAACGCTTTTGTATAGACGATACGAACGAACGAACGGCGCGACTGTGCAAATACGTGCGTGCGAATGAAGTTCGTAAGCACGGGAGTGACGTCTCGCGTTCTTTAGATTGAAATTGATCGATCAAGAGCCGCAGGAGAGTGGTCGAGCGTGGACGATTTAACTGACGAGTAATTTGCGCCGCGAGGTCGTTGGAACCTTCGACCCCGGTTAAAACGCTTCTCTCGGATCAGGAGCGTAGCCACGGTTGGGCCCCGAAGGTGCCTGGCAGCAGCACCCTTCTCCGGATGAGGGGAGAGTTGGGCCCCGGGACTAATAATTTTCGCACGATCATGGAAAGAATCCTGTATCGGTTTTCAAATGGGAGCTCTCGTTGTACGCTGCAATATCAGCGGTGCTCCTGCTTAGAGAGCGTAGGTGGCTAAAGTCAGCGGACAATAGCTAATCCATTCTTGTTTCGCTCTCTCGCGGAACGAGGTTGCCGAGGATCGACGATTTTCAAACTCGTTCTTTCAATACGCGTGGTCGTTTTCATTTCTTTTTTTATATGCGCGTGAGGCGAGAGCAGTTTTGGGGGGAAAAATGGGAGGGAGGATCAAATTTGGGGAAAGAATAAAAAAGCAGAGGTAAACATCGAAAGGTGTCTGTTTTAGTTCAGATAAAAGGTGAAACATTTTTTTGGAATATATATATTAATTTTCACAATTTCGTGCAAATTTATTTCTTACTCAAGACCTAATCGGCGATTATATTTCTGAGGTGACACAATTATTTCAGCAAAACTTCAAACACAACATGATAATTGTTATAAGTATACAATTCTTAACACTGACATTGACACTCAATTCTAAATGCGAAAAAAGAAACTATACGACTATGTCATGCACACTTACGAATAAATTTACACAATACTCGAGAGGAATGTTAAATTTCCTAGAAAATTAAAAATAGGGATGTGCGAGTAAAAATGTTACATTGGTGTCAATTTTGACCCCGGCTCCACCCCCTTGGGGTTAATGTCATCAACTCTTGTGCAGGTATAATCGACGACGTTGCGAGCGTGAGAACGTATACCTTATGTAACTGTACGCGGGGTACGTTAAAAATTAGTCGCATTAGAGAGCGCGGGAGAAATGCACGATTCGTATGCGTTTCGTCGTTTTTTTCGACGCCGATACGTTTCTTAGCGCGAGCCTGCACGAGAGTCAAGCAGAAACTCGGAGAATTCACGTACACCTTTGATTCAACCCACGCTTCTCATCCGCGCACACCTGTGATACGTTCCTCCCCGATACAATATTGCTCGTCCGTTTGAAGCTTCTTTCCTGTCCGCCGCTTACATACGTTATTTTGAAAATCCACCCACGCACCAGTCGCGCAATAACAATCGAGTTTCGCAGCATTGTGAGACACCAGAGAGGTTGTCGTGGTTAGCGTTAAGGTAACTACACAATACAGAGGCTTCGACGGTGGTTGTTGAATATTGCCCGTCCACAATTTTTTTTAATCTATGATTTCTACGCGAAAGGTTGTTTCGTGTTAATTATTTCTATACACGAATATTTTTGACCACAAATTCTTTTCTGGTGTTTCGTAAGTAGCGTCTACACGCGACTTTTTCCATCGTCGTGGCTTTCACGTAGAATTTTCTCGTGAAAATAATTCGGCGGTATTCCGCAGTTTTCCCCGACGAACTGTCAAGATCCGAGTACACGTGACGTGAAATATGAAATTTAAATAGTGTGTAGCTACCTTAGGTACGTACACCGAGCGCTTGGTTGCTCGCGTAGGAAGGCATTAGGCGACCAGCATGACAGGACATTAACGTGGTTATCTAATCGTCAGTCGTTTGTTGGGCAAAGTGAGTCATTAGTACGTTCTTCTCTTGTACTTGTACTTGGCTTGCCTTTTAATCCTCCCTCGGAATGAATCTTAAAGGTCGTCGCTGCGTTCTTATTAATCGATGGTAATGTGCTAATGTATCCAACGGACGCGAGCCACGAAGGCATTTGGAAACATCATTGATCGAAAAAGCATTGATCGAAAAAGGACGGTCTTTAACGCGATTTTAATTAACGCAAAATTTGGAAACTCTCGTATCGTCGCGATTAAAATAAAATAACCATAGCCCGTGTTATCGGGTTACGCTCCGTTCAACGACTCTTCCATTTCCTTCCTTGAGATTCTCCGCGACTATTCCAAAAATAACGACGATTCGCGTCGGGTTCTCGAATGCCTTTGCGAAATGGAAATGAGGAAGCGTATGTATATACGTACATACGTGGCAAGAATAAGTACGTCCTTAAGCGTAATACACCGTACGCAAATATTTTTTTATCGCGAGGATTACGCGTATACATGCAGAGTGTAACGAAACATCGCGGAATCCCAAGTGTGTTCGCGAGTGATACAGATTTCCTTGGGACGAAGCTTTCTAAGTTCATGGGCATCGGATATCGTGCACGGTTATACAGGCTGTCCTATAAACGGTGATATTCCATCAATGGTTCGATATCTGCGGTAATTCCAAGCAGGTGTTTCCTTATCGAAAATTTTCGAAGCTTCTTAATTAACGAGATAATACTGAAATTTGGGAGCCAATCGTAGAACGCGCTGTAGTTGGCGGCGATGGCTATTGGTGGGCGCTTAGACACGCCCACCCACTAGATACGAATCAACGTTTAGTGGCTAATGGGCTGTATGTGTAATTCTCTGATTGGCTCTCGTTTTCGGTTTATATTTCGTTAACGAAAGTGCATTCAACATTTTCGATAAGGAAAAATTTGCTTGGAATTATCTCAGGCATCGCACCATTATCACGTTCATCGCCGTGACAATCATATTTGGGTGACACATTATTTACGTACTATAGTTATAAAACATTAATTTTATTAATATTAATATTGAAGTTATTAACATGGCATACGTGTCACACATACATGGGTGACGTGACGATCAACGTGTTAACCAAGTACCACCATTTATGGTACACCCTGTACACAGCTGATCGTCTTTGTTTGACCAAGGGTTCGACGAAAGGTTTCTTCGGTAGTGGAGAAATTCACTGTTTCCCCCGTGACACGTTGAAATCAATCCACCTTAATTCCATTAACCCATTGCGCGGACGCGTCGCGTACACACGCGGTAGAATCAAACGATTCCCGGAATTTATTTATCAGGAAAGAAAGACCATTGGACGTGTTGTTGTTTTGACTGCTCGATTTGAATGGGGAGATAACTCGTTAAATTTAGAGCGAAAATTTAATCTTACATCAGTTACGCGTCGGTATCGGTTTTCACAGTTGTTTCCTGCGGGGCCCGTCATTCGTATTTGAGTGACGTTAACGGATTCCGTTATCGAAATTAAAAACAACATAAATTCCATTGTTCGCGCGAAACAAAGATCTGTGGCACGAAGATGGGGGAGGTTGGATAAATATTGAGTCGACCCGTGGGGAAATTTGTGCGAAATTTGCTTTGGTCGACGAGTTTAATCCTTTTAGTTCCGAACAACGATATATCGTTGTTAGTAGCAATTGTGAAAACTTCCAACGACGATATATTGTTGCGCATACGGATAATAATAAATTTTAACGTCCGTAGAGAGAATTGAATTTGTAAAAATTTGGAACAGAAAAAGTATATTTATTTTCTCACCCGTTACACGAATTGGAAATTTCGTAGGGAAAAATGACTAGCGATAGGCGAAAGAAAAAACTTGGCGCCTTAAAACGAGCCCACACGGAATGCTCTACAATTTTCTGTCATAAAGTTACAAGATTCCAAAGGTCTTTAATTTGATCGATTAACGTACATCAAACCTACCTCGGTATGTTTCGATCGGCACTGAAAGGGTTAACGGATTACCGGGTTGAATTCCCCGATAAAAATTTCCCGCCCGGGGAAATGCGAGAAATTCTATCGCGAATTGCCCTCCCCCCCTCGATCAGGTTAAAAATGATAAATCATCGGTGATAATGGAGCGCGTATGTATACGCGTACTGACCATTATCACGAATAATAGCACTTTCGTCGGTGGCACGTATAGATTATTTCGTCAATTCGCATCTTTATTTGCCTCGTAATTCACTGACGGGCAGTTTTCGCCGGCGCGACGTGCTCAATAGTCACGACTCTCCCGCGCAAGGCAATATCGCGCATACGTGTATTGGAATCGGCAGCAATATAATTAACACGCCAATCAGTAACAAAGGATCGGCGCGCATGCACGCCACGCTAATGACCGCCGCACCGAGATCAACGATGCGCCGGCAATTAACGATTGCAATTTATAAAGCTACTAATTATATAAAAGTTCACGCTTTCCTTGCTCGCGGCACGCGTCCGCTCGTTTTTTTCGCTCCTCTTTCGTATCTCTGTTTCGTTCTCTCTTGACTCCTTGCGTGCTTTTCTGTTTTTCCCGATGTCTTGATTTCCCGAGGTTCTTCTTCTCTCTTTTGTTCTCTTGTCGCGCAGAAGTACTTTGATCCTCTGTCACGACGTTCTCTCTTTCGCTCTCCCGATATGACGAATTCGTCTCTTTTTCACTCTTGACACGATGAACTTCTTTATCTTCACACGATAGACTTCTCACCTTCCCTCTCTTGGTATAACAGACTTCGCTCTTTTCGTCCGAAGGGCTATCTCGCTCTTTCAATGCGTTAAAGCTTCCCTCTCTCGCTCTTTCGATACGATGCGCTCCTCCCCCCTTTTCTCTCCGCTCTTCTCTCTTATTCTCCATCAGGGTCAGTAAAACTCAATACAAAGAACCTCATTGTAACCCGAGATATTCAAAGTAATTCGTCTCGCTGCGCTGCCAAGTGCGAAAAAGAAGCTTCCACCTTGACCCTTTTGTTTCTCCCCTGCAATCAAGATTTATTTTCATTTGCGCCGTTCGGTGTACCACCCGAAGCACGAATGGAAGGAAGATGAAAAACCATTTCGTCCCTTGTCGGCGAGACGAGGTTGCGCCCGCGTGCCGCGTAATTCAACGCTGATGCGACGAAGTGCGTACGCCGAAGGAGGATGTACGCACTTGCACGCGTGGGAGGATGGCGTGTCGAAGAAAGGTGTGTAACGCGGTACCACCGGCATTGTAAAGTGCGTTTCGTAAGGTGCGTTCCGTCGCCCTTCTTACGTTACGTTCGTGTTCAAGAGAACAACGCCGTTGCGTTACGCTAACCGAGAGAGAATTTGCGACGTCCTTTGAGTTCCGGGAAGGAGTTCGGTCGTGCCCTCTTCGCGTTAAACGACGCGAATGCGATGTGATTGGCAAATGAAAACTATCGATTTCGCGTGTACGAGATAATCGTGGAAATTGTACCTCACGAGGAGAGAGAAGGCTCCAAGTGTAAGACATTTTTTTTGGAGTCGTTTAGCTTTTCCGGTACGTACCCTGGGACAACCTACTAAAGCCAAAAGATGGGATTTTATCCTTCAATTGAATCGGTCGTTTTTGAAAAGGTGTCAACTCCGATTTTTTAAGGAAATTACTTTTCGCTGAACTCGCAATTGCGAGGAGATTGAAGTTGACCCGTTTCCGCGTTGAGTGATTCAATTACAATAGTTACTTCCACGCTTCAAATCTCTCATGGGATAGATCTCTACGTCAAATAATTTTTCGAATTTATTAAAGATATTTGTTATATACAGGGTGTTCCATAGATGGTGGTGGTCCGTTAAAGATGCGATATCGTTGAGAATTCCAAGCAGGTTTGCCCCGATAGAAAATTCCCGAAGCGACTTACAATTCATAAGAATGATTTCTTATATTCTTATTAAAAAAAGATGTATGTACAGGGTGTCCCGTTAAGAATGCGAGGCAGAAGACTAAACGCGCTTAAGGCCCGTTTCGCGCTAATCCACGAGTGCGTTCCCGAGGTAGATTTTTCTAACTTTCGCGCGCTTTCTCATCGTTAAGTAAACTCACTAGTCCTCCCGTACTTACACTTTCAAAAGGCACCAGCAACAATTCTTTTTGAAACTACAAGACAGCGACAATTCTTTGTAAAACTGCAACACAGCAACAGTTACTTTTGAATCCGCGAGACAGCAATAGTCTCTTCTAAATCAGTAAGACAGCAATAGTTTCCTTCAACGCTACAAGAACGGCAACAGTTTCCTTTGAAACTGCAAGTCGGCGATGTTACTACCGACATCTCTTAACGATGGGAAAGCGCGCGAAAGTTAGAAAAATATACCCCGCGAACTTAGCCGTGGATTAATCCTAACGCAATTGCATCGCCTTAGCGCGAAACACGGGCCTTAGGCGCGTTCAGACTTCTGCCTCGCATTCTTAACGGGTAGTATAATACGCTCTGCTTACGGGGATTTCTAACATCACGGCTTGGTGCCCGCGAGTGGCCTTAATGGTACCTCGTATCAAAGTTTCGCGCGGATGTTCCTTTCCACCTTAAAGCCAGAGGAGAGAAAGTGCGGGTTAGAATTGGCGCGAATTGCGACGGCGCATTTTCGGTTAACGATCGGTCAAGTTTGGTTATGCGTGGTGGGCCAAAAGGGTGCAGTGTTGTGGGTGGTTATTGATTACCTGTTCAACGTTACGCTCCCTCCACGTATGTACAGTGATTCCTTTTAATATTCGGATTCGACCAACGAAACGGAACATTCGTATTGCTCGAATCTAATTGTCTACGATATTGCGAATTATCGGATAACGATTATGTGTACAGGTAACAGGTAAAAGGTCAGACCCTCTGGGAGTTGTGAATGGTAGTGTCGTGTATGAAGAAAAATTTTGAATTGAGTCTAACTCAACATTGCAATGGCAATGTTATGTTTCCGGAGTTAAAATTCCGACTTGGGTATGTTTTTGAATTGAGCATTGCTATTATGAAGTTCAAGTTCCAAAATTGAGATAAAAAATGATGATTCTTTCACTTTTGGCATAATCAATTTAGAGTAATTCATAGTAATTCATACCAAAAAAGAACGACATAATTTTAATCCCATCGATATTCACGAATCAGCAAATATACATACTCATTAATATTCGAACACCTTCGATATTTAAATCCCCTCGAGGTGTTCGAATATTAACCAGAGTCACCGCGTGTAAAACCTATCGTTCAATAATTCCTAAAACAAACACCGTAGCAATCGCTTCCTGTTAATACATTGCGAACCAATCTCGTTACAGTCCATTCCCCCTAAAAGCAAACTTACGAAATAATCGCCAACCACGTACCTCCCGTAGCATTATTATTGTCACGATTATTATTAGAGATACGACTTGAATCAATTTGAAAACTTGTGCCGCTTAGTGCCATTGGAATGGTCACGTGACGTTTCCAGGCCGAATCTCACTAACATATCGCAGTTGCACGTGATATACACGTGCAGGGCCGCGGAAGCTCGTATCGATTTCATGAACAGCAATTATTTTCTTCTTTTGTCGAGGACGTTTACCTCCGCCCTGATGGCGGGTGCTGCGGGAGGGATGAAAGTGACGGGGGGTGAGGGGGGGGGGCGTCGCTGCAGAGGTCAAAGTACCTTCGCGGTGAAAATCCATTAGGGAGCACGTCGGAGTAATAACACGGAATTAAAAATAGTATTCGCGCACCCCCGTCGATCCGCGTAATTACTGCGTAATTACGTTATCGCGCACTGTCCTCGGGGGTGTCGTGCGTGAAAACGATGTCGTCGTCGCGCGTTCGGCGCCGATCTCCCGCCGCAGGATCGTGCGAAAATGTCAAGTTTCGATAATCAAATTGGGATAACAAGGGGGAAAGATGTAGGGTAGCCGTGCGAAGATCAAACTGAAAGGGCAATATCGTTTTTTTTATTTTTCGAGAGGGCTGAGTTAAAGAATTTATACGGTTCATTATTGTTTATATTTTTTATTAAATTATATATGGGGGTGAAAAAATGTTTAAGTGGATAGGGCCTTTAAATTGTGTAAATCAACACTGTGTTCAGGCGTGGAGTTTGTTGTTAACGTAGACACTGAATTTTGTTTAAACCTGTCTAGATGACTGTGCTCGTCATTTGTAATCTTGAGTTCTACAGAACGTTTATAATTAAGTCGATTACGATAAAATGCACCAGTTTTGTGTAGGTGTGATAAAATCATACTATGGCATGTTATCATGGGCTTACAAGTAAATTCCATTAAGTCAAAGTACAGTTTTTCCAGTCGATTTCTTCGCCGCCTTAAAGATCTGAACATTTCGGTCTGGACAAACTGAAAATATGAAAATTTGGAAATCTTCTGGATATTTTGACGCGAAATTTAATATGAGAAATCAACTACCAACAATTAACGTAGACCTATTTCTACCAGACCAGCCTAAATAGCTGATTATTTATAAAATATGTTATACAAGAAAAAAAAATCTATTCATATTTTTTCAATTTTCATATTGTTTGGAAATATATGCGTTTATGTAACTTATCATTTCTAATGGCAAACTTAATGGTTAATTTAAAACTAAGAATACATTCAAAACCCAATGCTTCTGTAGCACCTCGACACTCAAATCTGTTTACTTGAAATTCTTAACCACCGTTCCACGATCCTATCAGCAGCCTGTGGCAACTATTCCATTTTGAGAATTTAAAAAAAATAATCGCGTATAGAATCGCGCGACCCTAACGCGCGTACACGCGACGTGCAAATTGTATACGGACGGTATGTAATTATTCGCGCGGTAGCCGATCGAGTTCGGATAGGTATGTATTCATTGACTAAGAATATGCGACAAATTGGACAGTATAAGTATAGCTCTGGTCGACCTCGAACCCGACTGCGTGGCCGCGTTAAACAATCCAGTAGTCGGCACTCGGATGGAAATAGGTATCCAGGTATCGGAATCGTAATGGAAAGTTGATAAATTGTTCTACCGTGTTATCGATACAGCGGGAGGTATCTACCATCGATAAGGTCCGTTTAAAAGTTTTCAAAACCGAAGATGTGCTCGATGCTTCGACGAAGAAATGTCTCGGAGAAAGATTGATTGATTCGGCGCGCGTGTGGTCGTGTATCAAATTTGCTTCGAAATATTTTTTAATCATCATCTTTTCCGTCGGCCCAGCGTCGATAACCGATAAGCTGATCTTGGGCAACTTTGTAATCGAGGGGAATAATTAAGGGTGGATCCTGTGATAAAGACAATCCCCCCCCCCCCCCCCCCCCCCTCCTGGAAACAAAGTTAATTCTGCTGGAAACATTGTTGTGAAAAAGGAATCTATATAATTTAACTCGGGCATTCAATATGTTTCCACGGATTTTTAATAAATCAAACCTGCTTGGAATTCTCTCAGATATCGCGTCTTTATCGTTACGTCACCCATATTTGGATGACAAATTAGTTGTCGTACTATACTTACGGAACATTACTTTGATTATTATTAATATCGAGGATGTTAACGTGTCATACGCGTTCCCAATAAACGGCTCACATGGCGATCAACGTGTTAACGATATACCACCCTTTATGGGACACCCTGTATAAGAAACGTCCGTAAACCTAGCGTTGACGCGCCGCAGTTACGGGCCCGGAATTTTGTGTAATAAATTAATCAGGAATACCGGGATTCTCACGTAACGCGAAATGGACTTTCAAGAGTTGGGCGTCGAGTACACATAATACCGGAATTAAAGGCTTCGCCGTGCTGCCCCGCGAATAATTAGTACTACCCACGTGACGAGTCGGTAGGACATAAAACGTGTGTCGGCTCATCATCGGCGTCTCAACTTCGCCAGGACCTTTCCCACACTGCCATTACACCATTGTTTCGCACCGCCGCCAATCACTGAGCTTTTCAGATGGCTGAATTAATGAGAACTGGGACAATAACGTTCGATGCGCGTTTTAACATTTGCAAACAGGAGTTTGTTATGAAACAGAGGAGACGGCGCGTACGGGTCGTAAAGTCGCAGCTTGTTATCTCTTATTTAAATAAATTCTTGCCGGCCTATAGCTATTACGTGGCATAGATTACGAACGCGTCAGTTTACTAAAGGAACGCACGTTATGACGAAATAGTTTAGTGGTAAATGGCAGTGGATATTACATATTTTTAACGTGGACGCGATATTTTACTTTGAGCTGTCGCGATTGAACGACGAGTGTTTTACGCCCGATTTAAACGTAATTTATTGATTCTGGTTTATTGGAATTTTGCGAAATCAAGGGAGGATGAAAATATCGAAAATAGGATATTTATTCGTAATAAAGGGAAATATTTCATTGTCCAACGTCGCACTTATCATTATGACGACAGTATCCAACCTGTCGAAGAATCGTACATTTAATAATCGACTGACGCATAATATATGAGGAATATTATTAACGCATACAATCAATAATGATCCTCACGCGTTTCTAATAAATAGACCGCGGAGTTGATCAAAATACACATTCCTAGGCAAGACAGGAAGAGAACTTGTATTTGAATAAAACCCGTAATCCACAGAGGATTTGGAAGATCGATGTGTTTTGAACGCATTGGGCACATTCCCTCTCTCGCACTCTTCTCTCGCATTTTCCCTCTCGCACACTCCCTCTCTCCTTATCTCGCACTCTCCCTCCCTCTTCTCTCTCGCACCCCCTCTCTTTCTGGCAGTCCTCTTCCTTTTCCTTCTCTCTTCTAATGCCTCTCGCTCTCTCTCTCTCTATCAATGTATTTACCTACCTATCTCTAAGCCCCCTCTCCTCTTTTCAACAGCAATATATTATGGACAAATATCCAAAAAAGAAGATGTTCCCTCGTTTCCCCGAACCGCTTCTTATTTAAACGGGTCCCCCAGCACAATGTTGTACACGATCCAGGAAACTCCTAGATATTTGCGTTGCGTGACCGAGGCAGGGACTTGTCCCAGCGAGAGATGTCCCTACCTATAGATCTCCTTAAACGACGTCTCTTTATCCCCCTCTCCCCCCTCCCCTGTCGTCCCCTTTCTACCTTTTCTTCATCCACGAGCAAACTTGCGTGCACCTTGTTGTCTACCTGTTTCAATAGCAGTCGCCAGTTACCGCTTTCCGTACTAGTTATCTTTATTGTTCCTAATTACCACGGCATACCGGCGACCAATTATCGTTTGGTAGGAAGTTTCAAGTCGAAGCGTGTGCTCGGCTTAAATACACGGGATCCTCGCATGGCACGACCGGTCTTTCAGCCCTTCTCGCTTGAACGTAATGCTGGTTTTAAGTTGCTCTTTGGTCGCAGCTGCGTAGACGATTCCTTCGGATAGAAGCGGGGAGAAGTATGATAAATTATAACTTTATAGATACCTAATTATACTTTAATAACGGGATGCGTATCGCGGGATAACGTCCCCGTAGAGATTTTTATAAAAAAAGTCACAATTAACGTGTATATCGTTTACTTGCGACGGAAAGGATGTGCCTCGGAAAGCGTCGTTTTTGAGGCGGGCGGAAAAAGTGGTTCGTTTTTGTAGCAGGCGATGATTGATCCGATATGCAATGTTTTTACTGAATTGTATATTTAAGAATTTGTGTCATTTGAAACATTCAAACGTAACGTTATGTTTTTTGAGTCATATCGTTGTAACAATTAAGCGTTATTTGTATATATTCTCATTATTTACTATTATACAAATAATGCTTAATTGCTGCAATTGGGTTTTAGAAATATTACGAAATGTTTATCGTTTGCCGGGCTCAGAGAGCGTAAATTTGGCGATAAAAGATAAAGCAATTATTTTTAAACAAAAAAAAATTCGTAGACGTCGAATTTGCTTCCGATGCAATTTTTCGAGGGTCCTCATCGGGATAGAAAAAAATACAACGTTATCGTGCAATTTGTATTTCGTATCCAAATATTCGTCCCTCTCGACATTGAAAATTGTAAACACGTGATATTCCCCGTCCCGGAAATTAATCGACAATCCTCAACGACGCAGGTAAAATTAGTAGACCGCGATTCAATATAATTCCCCACGAAATTAATGTCAAGCTTTCGAGCGGCGGGGACGTTATCTCGATAGATCGGATGGAAACGAGTGCTTTCGTAGAAACCGCCTGAAAAACACGTCCTAACCGGACTCGTATTTCCGGTTTAGAGGATCCCACTTAAGAAATCGCACGCAATTTCGCTCCATTTTAACGTTGACCAACGGAGTCACCCCGTGGCTCGATCATCACGCGATATTCGCGGGGACGTCCCTAACGACGATACGACGTAACAATGGTGCCAAATTCATCCGTGAAAGTAAAAGGAAATAAACGCCGTGGTGTAATCTCATTTACGCGGGAACCGTCGGCACTGCCGTGCATTTTCTTACGGCGCGCGTTCACGTAACTCGTCGCCTTTCAAAATTAATCAGTCCCCGGACGCGAAGGAAGAGCTTTCAAATTTCTTTCGCAACGAATCTTGAGCAAGCGGGCAAGCAGAGGCGCCCAAGCGCGTATTATTATATATACCGGGCGT
The DNA here is from genome assembly GCA_933228935.1 of Pemphredon lugubris. Lineage (NCBI taxonomy): Eukaryota > Metazoa > Arthropoda > Insecta > Hymenoptera > Crabronidae > Pemphredon > Pemphredon lugubris. The sequence continues at coordinate 50,602,417 of OW121817.1, read as the reverse complement.
GCAATTAGTTACGGCCGAAGATTTCTGGCCAATTACTCGAAGCGGATTGACCACGGTGTATCCAGAGCGCAAATACGAGATTACGTTTGGCATTCCTTCGCGTTACCGCCATCGCCGCTCGCTCGCCATTCGCGCACGAACAATGCCGGGTGAGAGTTTTGCGAATCGCGTATAAGGCGACCGCAACGATGCGCATATGCATGAGCCACCTTATAGACATCCGTCGTTAAAAAAAAAACATCCTTCCCCCCCTTTTCTTTTATTTTAATTATTCCCCTCCCGCTGCCGCTTTCGGCGATTCTCTATCGGAAGCGTTGGTAAAACGAAGATCGATTTTTGTTGAAAATTTCGATTTTTTGTCAGTATGTCCCGCGGGAAATTCTCCGTTTTTTAAAATTCGGAGTTTAATATTAATTTGATAAATGTTTGTTTTCTTCGTGATTTTCTGGTATTCGTTATTCGCGTTATTTGTCGTTTGCATTGCTTATTCACGTGAAAATGGGCCTTAATCCTATTTTCTATTTCTTTAAATTTTATTCAGCCTTACACTCACCGGATACGTGTTCATTTAGTTTACGATTTGCGTTACTCTTTATTCGAGTCAATTCTCATTTACATTATACGCGTTATTTATGGTTTCCCGTGGAAATTGGTCTCAAGCGTGTTCGACGCCTATCGTCGAAGCCACCGTTTTATGCACTGAATGCTATAAAATCCCGCGGTTTCTAGGATGATCCGCATCGCGTTGCTGAAAAAATTCGGTCAAGCCGGTGAATCAATTAAACGCCGTATTACATTTTGCCGCGATGTACCGACGCGTGCACGCATATCCGCGGGAGATTCTTTAGCCGCTTAACGACGGTAACTAACGACCGCGTTAAGATTCTCGGGGAATTAATTGAGATATGTTTTTGAATCTGCCGAACGTAGCGTTAATGAACGAGCAAAACTTTATTTCCTTTTAATTTATTTTCCTCGTTAATGTTAACGACAGCAATTTTTACCAGTTCCTTTCGAAATTCAAACGCCGGCAACCGGTTAGGCGAAGTTGAAAATTAAAATGTTGAATTTGTACCTCCTTGGGGAAAGTGTAAACAAATATTTAAACAAATTAAATTTACACCTTCCGCGTCTATGGTTATTTTATTTTTCAGTCAAAAAAAATTCCGGTACATTAATAAGGTTCATTAAAATATTTATCAGTATGTGTAATCGAACCTACTACCCGAAAAACACACGAAACTGTCACTTATTCGAGTACCTAAAAATCGAAATCCCAATAGTTAAAAAATTCGGTAAAAAATCTGTTTTGACTTCCGGTTGTCCGATTCTTAAGAAAACGACGTTCGAAAATCAACGTGCGATTCGCGTAGAGGAAAATCAATTAACGCCAGCCTCAATTAACATACTCAATTTCCAGTTTCCTCCACGCTTCGGTGAAATATTTGCCGCGCAGTGTGTAATTTATAGAAAATATCCGGCGCAAGGACAAAGAGATTGCCCGTTGCTTTGGATGTTGAAATCCCGCGGAAAGAACGCACTTGGGCAATAATCATGCGCGGTGGGTACGATCGTAGAAAGTATAGGCCGTAATATTGATATCTAATTGGTATCGTAAAGTGAAATTAAAATAAGTTCTTGTGAGATCCCCTGCTATCCCATTAGGCGTCATTATTGTTGCAACAGGCGATCGGTTTCGTAATAATGCAGTGAACTTTTATTCTCGCGAACGGCCTTGCCTTTTTGCATTAGCATTGCTGCGTGTAGGTGTCACTTACTTTCGTGCCTTGAAAAACCTTTCACTGTTTTGCACCTACATAGACGCGCAGCAGACAGCCGCGTGCCGTTGCAATAAAGTCAGAGAAATCTTGGGAGTCGTGTAACTCGTTCCATATAGTCGTTACTTTAAGTAAATTCCATTTACTCGTTCCGTTGTGTTTCTTTTTCCCCGCCGGCCGGAAAACGATAATCAAATTTCGGCGGGAGTAGTCATGAAATTGTACTTTTCACAATGAACGAGAAATTATTATAATTTCTCGTTCCGATTATTTGGTGTGTCAGCAAACTTTTAATTGGGACTGCGATACTTCTTAACAAATTGAAAAACGATGATTTATAAACTAGAATGTTTACTAGCAATTCGAAGTAATGACCCATTGTTTTATAACTATCGTTCTACTTATTTATTTACGAGATGTGGCTCAATAGTAGCAAACAAACGATGTGCGTACTGCTTTTGCACGATAGACAAGGTGTGAATTAATAATAAGTAGATAGAAATGTAATACTTACTAAGCGATATAAAGATGTACGGACTATCAGGTAAAAAGTTATTTTACATACTCTTCGATTCAAGGATAGTGGATTTTGTCGATCAACTATATCAGTCTAGTAAATCAGATGAAACGGTTCGCGACTGGAGAATCTACGGATGATATATCGTCACGTGACCCGCCGTTTGACGACCTTACCAATCGATCGAGGTACGGTCGTTACGTTTTTCGAAGTATTGCGATGAAATGTCCCGCAAGGCACCCAGTGGCACCACGGCGCACATAATTATATGGACAAAACTGACACGACCACGCTTATAACCGAGAATTTTAATTAGCACTCAAGATGCGCCCAACCGCCGACCAGGCCCGACGCTGCACGAGGTGTGACGCACCCCAGCGTCTCTCTGCCCAATAATTCGAACCGGAAGGGGGAGTACCTATATGTAGAGTATTCGACGCGGAAAGAAAAGTTTAGAGTGCGCTTCCTTTACTTTATTAAATGGACCTTTTCAACGAACGAAGCAATTTGGCGAGCCGTCGAGCAAGATTGACCCCTTTAAGCGGCTGCCAGACGATCCTTAGGAGTGTTAATCCCGTTAATTGCGGTCCAGACTTTTCTAATTAGGAAATAATTATGTGTACACGATTAATGTTGGAATATTTAAGCAGAGCCAACGTAGACACCCTTAGGTTTTGAACCCACCCCCTGTTGCCACACGATTATGTATTCCGTTCTCTTTGTTCGTCCCTGCCCCCCTTGCTTCTTTTTAATGCATTTGCATCAGTCCTGAGTTGAGTAGCATGGCGACGCGCATCAGTGTGGATGTGGCGTTATCAAATTATTAATTCATACATGATCGTAACTCTCGATTATACATCGCGTGATGCTTTATACGATGTCTATTGATTATACGCGTAAAACTATTTACTGGAAAGTTATTTTTAAATTCAGAGTCTGGAAATCTACAATTCGAGATCGAAAAATATACAATGCAGAATCCAGAAATATAAAATTCAGAATCTTTCTTACCTTGAGTAAATTTGACGACGATATCAGAAAGAATTTGATTTCCCGTTGAATATTTCAGTAGACATCGTCGATCCTCAGCCCTCGGGCATCAGTCGTAAAACGGCTTTCATTCTTCATCGACCTACGGCAAATCATCTAAAGCCCCTCGCTCCGCCTCCTCCTGTTCCGTTCCTCCTTTCGCCACCATCGTCCCCCCCCCCCCCCAAACATAAGAAATCGCATCGTCATCCCGTACATTCCCATACATTCGTAATTCACAACGGAAGGATCCCTTCGAACCTTCCTCCATCGCTAATCGTTTAATTTTCTCATGGCCGTGCCCCTAAGCTTCGATTCATCATAGCCGTTTTCTTTTGAGTTGCTAGCCCCTACCCTGTTCCTACTTTCTGTTCCAGATTTCGTATGAACCGTGTTTTGTACGGTACGAAAGGCATCGAGAGCAACGGGGATATGTAGCCGGGCGGCAGGGTGCCCTTCCACGAGAATTCCATCGAGAGGATGTACAGGAGAGAACGAAGGAAGCAGGAAAAGCAGTTGTTAGTTCCCCGAAGCTCGCCATCGGATCTACAATCGACGGGGATCGTCAGAGTGATTGTAATGAAGAGGTAGAGCATAGTCGTTCCGTCCCGTGCCGTCCGACAAGTCGCTACAGCGATCGAAGTCTCTTTGCCACTCTTTTTTTCCTATTCGAGATCAAAAGACTGAATATCAAAGAGAGAGAAGATGTTGGGCGTGAGTCAGCCGGGAAATCCACCCTCGAGCCTCCGACACTCGGCGAGCTTCTCTTGCCTGCAACGAAGCGCGGCTGGCGAGGGGCATCGCGCGCGAACCTCGACGTTGCTCCAGCAACCGAGCTTGCAGCTCGGCAACAATCATCATCAGTACTCGTCCGGCCAGGCGTCACTGGTACAACAATCGCCGGGTAGCGTACAGCATCGCGTCGAGGCGCTTGAGTCCATTCAAGATAGCAACGACTATGGTTTCGTGAAGGTCAGACCACGCCTGCGTAGCACCAACGCGACCCTGTATCACGAGGAAGAAGTGGCGGCGGCCCAGAAGACAGTTTTCTGGGATCGCGACGCCTCGGCTTTCAGCGATCGCGAGTACGACTTTAGCGCCCGGGATTCTTCCTCGCTGAAGGCGAAGGATCGCGATTACTCTCCCAAGGGCGGCGGCGGTGGCAGCGGCACCTCGAAGAATCAGAATCCCCTGAGGGGAGCCCTGATACTCTTCACCTCGACGTCGTCTTGGTGGAAAGCCAGACAGCGGGAAGAACAGCTGAGTAGCGGCGGGACATCCGCGGAACGCGGGACCACCGTCTCCACTGCCAACGCCAACGCCGCCGCGTCAGCGTCCGAGCGAAAGTGGTCGAGCACCTCGATGGCGTCACCGTCGAACGAAAGAAAGTGGCCTGCCAACACGGTGACCTCGCCCACGAACGACCGGAAATGGTCCGTGGGTAATAGCGCCCTGACGTCGCCCGGCAACGAGAGGAAGTGGACCAGGTCCTCGGTGTCCTCGAATTCCACGGGACAGCAGGACAGGAAGTGGCGGTCCCTCGGCGCCCTTCTAAGGGCTCCCACGGGCAACAGTTCGCACGCACCACAGAACTCCTTGTCGCACAACATGAGCGTGTCGATGATCGAGGGTGGTGACCATTTCCGGGAAGACGCGCGTGGCACGTCGAGCTGCAAGTCGACGCGTTATCAACCGCCCGCTTCCTCCTACTTAAGCCGGGATCCCAAGGTCAGCAGGGTTTACCGGAAGAACGGGGAATTCGGGCAGACCGGTAGATCGAAGGTCAGCCGTAAGTTGTATCAGGACGACACGGAGACGCTCCTCGATCAATTCGAGGACGAGTCTAGAGGTAGTAGACCTCATCGGGAGAGTATCTGCAGAGCCGAACAGGCAACGGAGACGCGCACCGCCTCCTCCTCCACAAGGTCCAACAGAGCTCAGAGCTTTTACCTCCTCGACGATTTTCTGCGGCCGCAGCCACAGCAGAACAAATGCATGCTCAATCTGTATCTCTCGCCATCGTATTCCAAGTCCGGCAACGATCACGGTAGATCGGGTGAATTGAAGCAATCCTCCCAGGGGAACGTCACTAACATAACGCCGCCGCGACGTCATAACTCTAGCTCGGATAGCCTCGAGGTAGCGACCAGTCCTCTTCCGCCGCCGGTGCCACCACCGCCGCCACAGGTCAACGCTAGGGACAGGGAGAGGGGTGACAACTTTAAGGAAAAGGACGCGTGTCCGTGCAAAATGTGCTGGACCAATATGCAGCAGAGACCGTTCGTGGAAGAGGTAAGTCCCCGGCGAGGGGAATACATCCGTCCAACGGGACAAGTACGACTTAGGTTATTTCTTTTTTTTCTTTTTTTTTGTCTTGCCTCGGCAAAGTGCATCTGACCTTTCGCCTAAGAGCGCGCGGGATTATTAAATCCCTTTGAAGGCGGGTTTTCAAGGAAATGGAACCGGAGATTCGGTGCTCGGAGGAGAGGAGTCGAGATTGAAAGCTTTCGAATGATTTGCTGACGTTAATACTCCTGACTTTCGGGAGTCTGAATGTCACGAGGCGTTTGCAATTCGGGATACGATTATATCGAGTGATAGACGCGAACTGTATTCCAGGCGCACAGTAGGATTGTTTTGAAATGATTGAAGTGGAAGTTAGCCAATTAAACGTTCGCTTTTGGGGCCTGTGGAATAAATAGGACTTTGGTTTTAATCAAAGTATTCTGTGATTTATACTTCATCGTTACTCTTGTCGCGGAAGATGATTTATGTGTGTAAATATTATAAACAAGTTAGGTGCCGTGGGGGTCACCGGTGACCGGTGGGATAAAGATTGGTTGAAACACGGAATTCGATTTTTATTATTATTTTATTTATCGTACGAGAAATGTTTCTTAAATCTATTGTTAAATCGGCTTGGCAACCAAAGTGTTAACAGAGAACGATTTTCACTCCAGTCGTAAGATAATTATAATTCCTAGAGAGTTCTGAACGCGAACTATACGTGATTTATGGTTCTTGATATGCCGGGGATTAACAACGATGAATATCGTCGGTCTGTCAATTGGGAAAAGGTTGCCAGAATCCGTAAACGAAGATCCGAACTGAGTTTGCTTCTCGTCTCGTATGTTGACGAAATCTCTCGTGATTACCGCGACTTTCCTTTGTCGCGGAGAAAACGACGAAGCGTCCCGATCAACAATGGCGCGTATAGTGGTTCGTGCGATAGGACGAGCATCAAAGCGCGGTCGATAAATCTTTTTCCCCCCCCTTCTCTATAACGATCGTTACTTCGGCATTCGTCTGGAAGACATTAGCTATTGCGCAACAATCAAATGGATCGAGGCACGGTGCATGAATCACTCGTTTCATTTCGGTCCACACGATTTCAGGGTCGGGATTGATATTGTCCGCTGAATTATTACCAGAGATAACTGACAGCGAGTGCCAGTGGTCGTAGGCTCTTCATTCTTAATTGTCAGGATCTTCGGTCGTATTATTTCTTATCGTTGTAAAGTACTGCAAAGTGGTACTATTTTTAGGCACTATCGTTTTATCGCTGATATCCGTTTACCGTTTCCCAGTCTTCTGCAGTTGTTCGAAGTGACGATATAGGTAGTAAAAGTTTGAGATTCTCTACGAAAAGATCTTTGTCCGACATTTTTATTATAATCTCCCTCTTCAGATATGGATCCCGCGACAGACCATATTCCACTTGCGTACAGACATATATCGAGTACTCGAATTGGGTAGCCGCCCCTGACCCGTTATTTCGTTCGTCTCGTGGCGTATAGAACTGAGACCGTTATTCTTAGGATTCAGAAGGGTACCGAGTGCCGAAGGAAGTCGTATTTCTATCCTTCCAGTATCTACTCTATTATTAGTAGGCGCTGCTACGGAGGTAGACAGTTTAACTGGATTTCCGTTCGATTTTAAACGCTACCGCATCCTCGTTGCCCTCCGGGGCCACAGGTTCTCCATTTTAACTCCGATGTTGTCGTATTCGAAATTGTCACCACGTAAAACGCTGCAGTTTCTTCGAGTTCGCGGTTAGCTATCCTCACCATTTCAAATTATACACCGGCGCCACTTTACGCGGAGCATCGAAGCAACGGACGTTAGAATGCACCGTTGTAACGTGCGTTTGCGGTATAATACAAATAAATCAAAGGGTCTAGTGCGTGTAGCCGGTTTTATTTATTTATGTTTCGTATTACGACGTACGTTGCACCATTGCAACGTCCGTTGGCTCGATACCCAGATCTTTTGTAGCTTTGCGCTCAGGAAAATATAAGGAAGCACATTTTCATTTTGCGACGATAAATCAAATCGATGTTCAAATGATTCGATTTATCTTAAAATTGATTTTGTAGATTGTAGATGTAGAAAATCGATCGATACGAGCCTATGTTATTGAGTATACGTAATTGATTGTTGGATTCTGTTGACGAGTGACTTTGAATTCAATGGCGATGCGTTGCTTTGCGAATTCAATGTTATTCCACCTCGCACTTATCGTTTCTTTTCCTTTTCAATATCGGGACGTCCTAGGTCAGGGACGTGTAACCTACGCATCCGGTTCGGGCGAGCGTTTCCTCCGGCCGCCAAAAGGCAGGCAGATTATTACTAATTTACCGTCTACCACGCTAAATTACTGGTCATTCTTATTCCCGGTGTGAAATTTGTATGATCTTAGACTTCACAATGGAGGGGTAATGCGCGCTTTGAAAACTTTGGTATTCGTCGGGGAGCGAATTGATTTCGGACGGAAGTAAAGGGTAATTTACGGAAGAGTGGCTTACTCGTACCTAGTGAGCTAGTTTAGCGTCTTATTATAGTTGTTTATTAGCCGCTTCTCATATAGCACCGTGTGGTTGATTGTAGTGGTAGAATAGCATACATCTTTACTAATCAACGTACATCGGTATTGTAATGAAATATTTGCGGATTACTTTAAGTTTTCATTATTCAAGTGATATTTTTACTAACCAACCTGGGGTGGCGATGGAGTTACATTTTTTCATGTAATTGTATATTTTAATTACTGTACCAGTGTACTTCCTTGCTAGTAAAAATTTGAGTACTAAACCAGTGAACTATTAGTAAACTACTGCAAGGTTTTGCTAGGAAATATTCTAGTACCAAACTAGCAAACAACCGTACTTAAAATGAGTAAACTGAAATACTTCTTTGTTACTAAAAATTTGATTACTAAACTAACGAACAACTACTAACCCATTATACGTCCTTACGGAACAAAATCCACTCAACTCAACGCAATGCATACTGCTAGATTACAAACAGCCAGCAAACAATTACATTATAGTAAACTAACCCACCAGTTTCTAATACACTAGTCTCACATAAATTACCCTAAAACCTCGATCCATTATCCCGCGCAAGCGCAATTGCATTTTCGCGCCACGTCACGCCGCTATTTTGCATAACAACGTCTCCTCGATTCTCTCGTACAAATTTCCACGTTCTAAAAAGAAAAGAAAAACCAACCATACACTCTCGTATCGAGTCACTCGTATCGGCGTACACTTCCACCGTCGTTTTCAATTGATCCCGCATCCCGTATTCGTTGCATTCAGTCGGGTATGTACGCACGTTGTTCCGAGTGTGAATAATCCTTCTCCACCCGCCCATATATCAAAACATAATATCTTCATGTAGGAGTTATCTTCCCGTGATTTCTTTACGCGCCACGCATCTCAGCATGAACAACGCGACGCGGGAGCACGTAGGATAGCGCGATAGGATGGATGGGGCTCCGGTAGGAGTCGGATGGCCGTCGTTGGGAAATTATTAGGAATGATGTTGCAGGAAACCGTATATTCGTTGCACGACAAATAAAGATGATTCCTCGATGGTTGGTTTCCCCGTGTACCGTACGCGTACGCGGGATAATCAGGAAACATTTGCATTACGGCGTTTCGTTTTGTACCGCCTGCGCGTTCGTTAAATACAGCTGGTTGGGCGAAATGGGACCCGAAGCTGGGAATCGTGATTTTATGAGTGAGCATAAATATTAACACGGGGTTCAAGTATTTTTTCAGTCAGTTTTATTGCGACGGTATGATACACGTTCGATACTAGTTTTTCGTTAATTAAAACACATTTTCTTTGAAGTGGTATTTGCTGAATTTGTTTGTTGAAAATTCTATGTTTGTCGATATCCGCATGGATTTAAGGATTTGGAATTGTTTTTTCATTGAATTTTGTCGCCACCAGATACACGATACATAAATGATATTAATTTTTAAACGTGCAACAAAAATAACTCAAATTAAAAATAATTGTCTTTATTCGTAAAAATATTCAAAATCACTGAGGAAACTTTCGACGATTAATTCTTCGATGAATTAACAAAACAAAAATTCCAAAACTTCACTTTCTTGAATCGCTACCCGCATTTTTCGTTTTGTCAAATTATCCCAGTCTAAAAAAGTATCTATGCCGATCCTGGCGCGAGATCTAACTAAGCCCATAAATCGTTTGATTCGAAGAGTGCCATTGAAAAGGATTCCTGCTGGATAAAAGTCACGGTGAATTTTGAAGCGTCCTGTAGGGCACAGGAGGAGACAGGACCGTATAAGATAGAAGGCAGGAGATAGACCCCTGACGGTGATATCTCGCGGTGAGATCTTCAAACCGGCCATGTCTGTCGTTGCGTTGAACCGGGGTGATTTATCATTATTGAAATACGGACCATTTGAGCCATCATTGGCCATTCTACGCTGCTGCAGCGGCAAACGACGTTTTTCCTATCTTTCGACTCTGCTGGGAAGCAGCTTTTGTGTTCCCTTCCCGCGTACTTTTTCGTTTTTTTTCTCTTTTTATCCTTTCGACGCTCGTTTGGTACGGTCCAAGTTCGACGCGATCAGATTTTGAGATAAACATAAATGAACGCCGGAATAAATTAATGTATCGAGAACATTTAAGTTGTTAAATTCGTAACAAGTAAAATTAAAATAAACGTAAAAACTCTTTCACAATACGAACCTTCGAATTTTGGTTTTCAATTGAAAGTGATGCATTTAGATTTTAATCTTACAATTAGAGCAACACTGTTTCGTTAGAAATTTTTGAGTTAAATGAAACCCTTGGGTAACCTCAATTTTTTGCCAAGTTTGTATTTCAAATTTGGCTTTTACAAGACGGGACTTTTAAAACAGGCGACCCGAATTACTCTCACATTTTTGGAAGTAGAGGAGAAATGTTTCAATCAGGCTGCACCACCTGGGAAATGTCGAAAGAACCGGCATATTTCTCCCTCGGCACCAACCCGCTTGGAATATATTTTTCTATTTCCAGAAATGGAGCTTGATCCTATTCAATTGAACGACTTTAAGTGCTTCACCCTCTATATAGGTCAATTTGGAAAATAATATATGTCTGTAGTCGTATAAATAATTAGAATTATTATGTGTATAGTAATTATATAACGAATGTTTAAAATATATAGTAATAGAACAATGTATGCTGTACGAAGGACGTTGTATATTCAATTCCATTCGATAAAATGATATGTTATTTGTTTTATCAATTTGGGTTGTAATTCGACAAATAATAATTATAATTATCGTGTTACTAAATATCATTCCGTCGAATGAAATCAAATATACAACCCACATTAGTATAAATTTAATTTATTCTTGTAACTTTCTCATTATTCTCTAATTTATTCTCATTACTAAATATTTAATACGTTCACTCACTGGTACATTTACCCTACAAATGATCAGATAACTTTCGAAATAATTCTATATAAAGGGGCTCGTGATATGTAGACCAACGAAATAATTTCGCTGCAGCGGAAGGAATGTCTGGAACAAAGTTTACGTGATCTCTTAGGCGTTTCTCGGTCGACAGGCCGCGAGTGGAGAGCATCCTTTTGAGACTTTTTTAAATTGCGGTCAGTGCGTTAATCATCTGATAAACGAGACTGCTCCAAGTTCCACTCGTTAAACCGCAGAGCCAGTGTCGCCCTTGTTAAACGTAGCACCGCGTACCGCGGGAAAAAAGGACAAAGACGCGATGGGGTGCCGTTGCTTTCTGCGATATTCCGTAAGGAGACTTTCGAAGTCGAAGGGAGAGTTGGTCGAATGTCACGCTTAGGCGAAATTAGTGAGAGGATCCGTGATACGCATTGGGGGTATTATTAATGTCCCGTCTCTTCGACGTTTGGAATTCGTTACGCGATACGATCGTTTCGGGTATCTAAGTTGCGATAGTGATCGGAATAATCCTTTGTCGGGATTCGTTATAATGGTATTTAGAAAAACGCGCTATGGTAATTAAAGAAAGTTGAAATTATTAAGAACGATGTCCATGCTAGTGATTACTTATATACTGTAAATTGTAATTCTTGCGACGGATTAGTAGCAAGGAGTGTATGAATATTTGTTTTATATTTGAAAAATGTACACGATGATATTATGTTTTAAAATTATGTGCAATAGTATTTCGGAAATTACATCCCGGGGATGAATAAATAGTAACATTCGAAAATTTATCACTTATCGTAATGAAAATTAATATATTTAGTCATTATGGGTAGTTTTTTAAATTTCTAAAAAATTTGGTAAAGATATATCGTTAATAGTAACTAGTACCTTGACATCCTTCGTCAAGAAGATTTACGTACATTTATTTCTAAAATATTTATATCATGGAGGACTGTTCCTCATACGAAGTTTTTTAAAAATATTTAAATGGACAGTTATTTAAATCATTGTGTTGCTAGGGAGATTATGGACTAACAATAAAGATGATAAAGGCTGGTAGAGAAACCAGGGGTGGTTAAATATATTTCGTGTCGAGGATAACACACGGACATATGTACCTTGGCAACGAAATGATTTTCGACACGCAACTCTGCGACTGCATTGTGTTGCAGCGTGTAATTGAAATATAATTGCTCACTGAGGGGATGTAACAAATTATGCTCGTCCACCGCGAGATAAATTTACATACGGTAAATTATATTTAATTGCTCCTCCGAGACCAATATATTATTACATTCCATAATATCTCGGTCAGTGTGTTTTATACGCATACGCCGAGACGAAAAGGGTTTATCGATTCGCAAAGTATAGCATGGTTCTGTATATTAAATTTTACAAAAACATACGATAACACTGGGCATTCATTATAATACAGGAATCGTCAGTTTTTCCGTATCTTTTCTACCGACTACAGTAGCTTCCCCTTTGCAACCGCAGAGATCGTAGATTCCTGCATTATCGTTTTTTATCGGCACACAGATCTCTGTATTATCCACATGCAGTGTAACTTACCGTGTGACCCGATAAGATGGCACTAGCGATTAATTTTTTCGTGACTGTAGATATTCTGGCTCCTACGAAACTAAAGTAATGATTTTATTTGAATAGTTTTACGAAATTTAACAAACTTGAAAATCTATGAGTCGCAAAACAAACTTCAAAGCATTCTATTTATGGAAATATCAATTACTGCAAATTAAAAAACACATTGCCTCGATCAAATATTTTTTAAATAAAAAAATTTAACGAGTGGTGGATAGATACCGCAATGTAAGTTAAAAACAATCCTACTAGATATTTAAGTAATAAAACATCTATATAGTATGTATATTTCTTACTCTATGTATGTATACATATGTATACGTACTGAATTATATAAATATTTAATAAGAATATTTTTTATATGCATATATCGCCCTATCTATTCACCACTCGTGTTTATCTTTTGAGTAACTTCTAATACATAAACCTATTTTTAAACTTCAAACCTGTTTGATCGAGTCAATGTAACGATTCTTTTTATGTTTAATCTTTTTTTAGGATTTATAATATTTGATCCTTCAATAAATGGAATATTTTAAATTATAAATAAACACAGTTACATCGAAAGGTTATATCAGATACCTAAAAAATGTCCAAACAGCGGGTTAAAGCGAAACACATTGGCGCGTTTTTAGTTCCGCTCGTTCCCGACGTAAATCCGAGCGTTGCATCCCGTCCCGTCTCGCCTCGCACGGTGCGAATGTACCTTTAAGCCCCCGGGTTAACGCGAAAACTCAGGCACGTCGAGCGCGTGCGTTCGCGCACGCATGGAACATACGCGCACCGATACGAGGCACGAGTTCACGCGCTCACGTGAACACGAGATGCCGTGGCACTTAATCACAGTGTCAGTCTATCCATTTGTATCGGGAATGCGGGTACAAGTACACAGCTTCTCAGGTGAGTATGTGGGTACCGGTGAGATTTAGATTCCAGGTACAATTTGCTGTTATGCTAGCCAGCGGGTACGCCGCCCTATGCTCTCACATGCTAAACACTGTAAAGCCACAGGCGGGTTAACTGTAATGGAGATCCCATTGTAGGCACGGATATTGCTGGCTCGCGAGTGATAAATTCGTGAAGCGTTCTGAGTTTAGTCCGGGTTATTTTACCATGTTGATTTAATTTGCATGAAGTGCAATTAAATCGGTCGGGAATTTCATAGGGAGTTTAGAGTAATGACGATTAAAGCTCCATAAGGTTTTAAATACTAGAGTTCCAATGCATTTGGTCCTTTTAGTATTTTATTAGAATTCGTGGAGATCTGTTTGCGTTATTCTACCACGTTGATGTAATTCACATCAGGTGCAATGAAATCGGTTTGAAATTTAATACGAAATGTAACGTAATGACGTTTGTAATCGATGAGGTATCAAAAACAAGAATTGTAACGGGTTTTGTCATCTACGTATTGTTTCAGAATTTTGCGCAATTTAACTGCGATATTCTGCCACGCGCATTTAATTCGCATGAAGTGCAGTTAAATCGGTCGGAAATTTAATATGGAATTTAACGTAATGACAGTTCTCTTGTACGTATAGAAGGAAACCGCATTTATTTCAATTATTTTGGATTTTAGTTTACGTTATACGTCCATGTTAATTCAGTTTGCATGAAATGCAAATTAAACCGATAATGGAATGGTGTTTACCGATGTATACGAGGAAACTATTTTAAATGCAAAAATTCCAATGAATCCTAATCGTCTCTAATTATCTTCGTACTTTTTCAGGATTTATCGACATTCGCTTGCGATATACCTTCAAGTTAATGTAGTTCGTATCAATTATAATTAAATTGGGTGGCGGTTTAATACAGAATTCAACGTAATTACAGTTATCATTGTGCAGAAGGAAAATCGTGTTTTCTCAATTATTTTGGAGTTTGATTAACGATATGCTTCCACTTTAATTTGGTTTGCAGGAACTGTAATTAAATTGATTGCTACGTCCGTTGTATTTCATCAGAAATTTGTCCCGCACCAGTGAGTGGATCTTAGAAAAAAAATACTTTATAAAACTGACCGTGAACATTTTTCTTGGTATAATAATTAAAAGAAATGATAAAATTAAATGGTTAAATTAATTAATCGATATATTAAAAAAAGTATATAACAATTTTTAACATACCATCGAGTGTGTAATTATGTTACATAAGAGCATAATTTATTGTATTATTATTTCAATCATATAAAATAATATATTAAAATTGGTATAATAAAATTAATTATCCATGCATCTTATATAATCACACGCTCAATGACATATACAAATTTTTTAAAACCGATTTCCACTCGTCTCTCAGTTCAATTCCTACAAACGTGGACTTAACGCTGAACGTAACGCGATTACATATAATCGTTACATAAAAGTGCGTACGGTATTTGTTCAAGTAAGTTGGTGCTACATTCCTTGGAATTACTCACCGGCAAATTGAACGAAATAATCGTTGAGAAGCATTTTTACACGACCTGTTAAGCGGATTACCAAAGCAGCTTGTAAAACTCGACGGTAAAAAGAACTGAGATAAAATTACGCCGACGGAAATCGCATTATTATGATAATCTTTCGCCGTAATGAAACGATTAATCGTTCTCCAGATATATCTTCTTTAATCGAATTTAGCTACGAATTTATAATTTATACCGCAAATCCTGCCGAGTCATTAACGCACGATTACCGTCTACACTAGCGCGTTTACTTTGTTTCTCCCCGGCATTGTTGTAATTCCACGCGGATCGGAAAACGCAGTCCTCTCGCACGGATCCAATTACGAATCGATTGGAATATCGAAAAGCCACGAAGAACGGGGAATTGAAATATGGGAAATATGGAGAACAATAAATTCATCATTGCGTTGTAAATTGTCGCTCGTTTCGATCAATTATGTCTTATCGCGAGTCCGCTGACATGTCGTTGTTTATTGTACAGTTCAAAGATTCTCGGTATTACGCGCGAACGTCTTTGTACGCGAGATTTAACGCTTCCACGAAATTCATTAGCGATACTTGTCGTCCCGTTTTACCATTTTTACCGCGGTTATCCGAAATTTTGTAAGTTGGCAGTAAAACGGAGTAATTTAATGAACGGTTTGATAAGACGTTTAATTCTTGGCCAGAATCATCATATATGTAGAGAGATTTGTATAGCTATGCTTATGCGTTTCTGCGATCTGCGCCACGTCACCCACATGTGGGTGATGCGTGAGTTTGGACAATACTTTTGACGAGTAACTGATTTAACAATTTATTTTTAACTAGTACACACAAAGGAAAAGGTTCGAAATAAGTTTTATAAAGTATACGAAAGCAGCAATATTTCAGCTACAAGTGGTACTATGAATAAAATAACGTTTTTTAAAATTATTCTCGCCAGGTTGTATGAAGGTGCCTATTATCGTATAGTGTTTCCCCCGAACACACCTGCTCGAGAAGAAAAAATGCGTTGGTGGTTTGTTTGAGATAAAAGTTCATAGTTCACGATTAAAGTCACGAGGGTGATCATGGCTGCGCGGTAAAACACATTTCCGGGATTTTGTTAAGTTACCCCGCGCTATGGTGCAAATGGTAAATAAATAGAACTAAATGCCACATTTATGTATTTTTATTCCGGCTCGCTCGATTGCAAGGGAAAAAAATCATTGCGCTTAATCGTTTCCTTTGTAACGCGGTATAAATGTTTAATAAAACTATATTGCACAGGATGTTGTGAATATACGCGAGCCCACGTAAAAAGAATCGATAATCTCCAAGATGATTTTACATTTCTTTGCAAAAGAATTTTTAAGAAATTCTTCTTTAAAGTAATATGGATATGACGGTTTTGTTGAATTGAAAAAAACACTTCTTAGAAAATTCTTTTCTAAATTTAATAATTCGTCAAATATAATATATTATAAATTATAAATTATTAAAATTAGTAAAAACATGTCATGTTCGTGTCCGTTTAAAGAACAATTTTCAAAGGAGGGTTTTTCAAAATTTAACAAAACCATTCTAACACTATTATAAATAAAGTATATAAAAAAAAATATTCAAAAATTGAAAACCAGATTGAAACGTCTGCACGTGTCTCTTTATCAAAAATCTCACAAACGTCGGAAAAGAAAAAATCTCTCGCGAATCGAGAGCGTAGTTTTACGAACTCGAAGTTCGTATCGTCATCAAAGGGAGTCCGCGCGTTGATTATTTTTTAATTATCCCAGAACTCGGACGAGCGAAAGTATCATCGTACGTCGCTACTCCTCTTTCCGCCGTCGCGCAACGAGATTGAAGAAAAAAAGAGGAAGGAAAAAGGGTAGAAAAGATCCAAATCCGTCGCGAAGGTTCGAGCATTTGGAAAATCAATAGCGCCAAAATCATTCCACCGCAGAGAGTTCCGCGTCACGAGTAAACGCTCAGCCCAACGGTACATACCCTGATCACAGAATTTCTCGCAGCGTACCCCTGATACGAGATTGCCATCCCTAAAGAACCACCCTCACCCACCCATTTTCCACCCCTAATAGAAACTTCGCTAACCAAAGTGGAAAGCGGGCGTTGGATGTAAGTCAGCGCGCGGGTGGAGGTGGTGCGTGGATGATCAGGTGAGGGTTGCAAGCAGGGCAGGTTTCTCTGTGAGGTGGGGTTGCCGAGGGAGAGTAGGACCCGAGGCCGAACGAGTGAACGAGAGGGCGAAGGGGGGGCTGTAAAATGGGATGGCGGGGTGGGAGGGGGGTCGAAGGGGCGAGGGGATGAAAGCAATTTCGGGAGTCTAAGAAAGCCGGAGAACGAGCCAGAGGGAGAAATTTTTGAACCTACCAGGAATTGAGAACGCGACAGAGAGACGAAGAGGGGAAAAACGTCGCGGGTCCGTGAGAAATGATGACAAGGAGGTGGAGCGACAGAATGGGAAGTTTCTGGAACCAAAGGAAACTTGAGGAACAAGAAAGGTTGGGAGGGAGTGAAAATTTTCCAAATCCTCGGAAACTTACCGAACGAGAGACCGAGGAAAATTTTGATACTCCGAGAAAGACGAGGGACGCGAGCGAGAGAGTTACGCCGCTCGCGCGCGCGTTGAAAAAGGACACGGCGTGGGTGTGGGCAGAGGATAGAACGCGGTAGGGGTTAGTATCGTCGAGGGTAGGGGTTGGAGAAGGACCTGCGCGCGAATTTCCCGCGTTCGCTCAACCTCATATTGATCCCACCCCAGTAACTCCCACCCTCCTCGTTCCCACTGGCACAAGGGTAGCCAGAGGGGGGCGGCGGCGGCAGAGGAGAGGGAAGGTGGTGGCGGCGAGAGGGTGGGTGGTTCATCGGCGTATACACAGTACGAGGGAGGAATCGTATGCTCCGGGGTGGTCCAGCGCGGAGTCGTGGTGCTCGGTAGTCGGGACGTGTCCTTGTACGCCGTCGTTGTTCGCCGTCTTCGGCTACGTATTTCGTCGTCGCCGTTCGTGGTCGTCGTGGTCGTCGTCGTCATCGTCGTTCTCGTCCACGCACCCTCTGTCCGTTGTGCACGGTGATTCGCGCGGGTACGAAACCCCCTCGTCGATCTTCGCGATTTTTGCCCCCCTTTGGTGTTTCCGGATCGATCCTCCCGTGATCGAAGGTACGTCGTAGAAGTGAGACGGAGAGAGAAAGAGGGCGAGAGAGAGAGAGAGAGAGAGAGAGAGAGAGAGGGTGAGAAAGAGTGAGTGAGAGAGAGAGAGCGAGAGAGTGAGAGAGAAAGGACGATGGGAGAAGGAAGAAGCTGAGAAAGCTGCGGAATCCTTAGCCGTGAGGATACGCGAGGATCTATAAGCGATCGAAAGGTACATAGATCGAATTCGACGAGAAAGAATGATCGATAAAAATATATCCAAGGATCACGCGAGATATCACGATCTCATTACCACGTACTTTCTCCGTTCTCGCGCACGAATGATCCTGGTGTAATAAAAGGAACTCACGGGTGGATTTTGTCGTATAAATCGATCCGTCGACGCGCGTGCACCGCTCGTATCTAGATCGCGATGCGAGCTGCCGATGGAAAGTGCGTAATTCGCGAGTGAGAATCGCGTTTTTACGCGATTCCTTTCTGGGTCCTCTCTTTTTCTTCTTTTTTTCTTTCCTTTCTTTCCTTTCTCAGTCTTCGTTTCTGCAGGCTGCAGGCGCTACGCACCAAAACGCTTTCTTTCCTCGCGCCGAACGGCGAGTGCGTGCCGCACGCATCGCAAGTCCACCACGTTTTCAAGCATGGCATGTCCGTGCGTCCGCGACGCACGAGATTTACTATGGGAGGGTTGGTCCCCTGGTGCAACGGTGATCGCGTGCGAGAAAGCCTTCGCGTGGCCTTTCCGCGTGTCCACGAAACGTCTCGGGACGCTAGCCAGTCGTCGTCGACGTCGAACGTCGTTGGTATTGTTCGTCCCGACGTCGAGGACGCCGCCAGGACGGCTGACCAACGGCGTCGCTTCGCGAGCGGTTTGGAAAAAAAAAAGTCGGGGCGTGCACGGTTTGAAACGATACGGTGATAATGGTAGTTTCCGTAGCACGGTTACGGTCTGGCGTCGGGACGGCCGTCGGGCAGGGGTACGATAACGTCGCGCAATGTCTCCTGATTAGGGGAAATAACGAGGGGTGTGATTAGGATGATTCCGGGCATTGACTAGAACGTTCGAGACGGTGAAACGGGTGATCGAGGAAATTCGAGGTGGCTCATGGGAACGCGTGGTTGTGAGAATTAGGCGGGGCTTTTGGTGTTTTGTTGTTTAAATAAACTGTCCGTTGTTTTGGGGATATTTCGATGACAAGGTCAAGAGTGGAAAACGATTGGGAAGATTGTAGGCCGCGGATGTTTATAAAAATTTTTATTTTTTTGGGGGACAAGTAAAGAATGTGGAACAGAAATAGAAATTTGTTTTTGTACATTGAATATTTAATAATAGAACCACCGATAAATGCAAGAAGAAAAACTTCTGTTTACACTTTTTTTATATTCATGTTATTAAAAAAATGTATACATATTTACACGACTTAGAGATACACATTTTTCATACTTAAAAATGGTAAATTTAAATGAAAATTTAAAACCAACCGAAATGACTGGTTTGGTAGTTGTGGTGTTAAATGTCTCAATAGAAATCCATTGGTAAAGAAACATTTTTCATCGCTCTGTTTGCCCAATTATATAATTATCTAATCAGTATTTATACAAAGATTTCTAACTAACAAATTCATAACGTTATTTGTTCCGTTGTACTTCGCTGGTGTAGACGCCCAGATTTTCTACACAACTAATGGAGATTCATTGAAAAAGTGAATGAATTTTTTACGAATATTTGTATCTACCGGGCGTTTGACTGAATAACAGAACTTAGCTCTTTGCGAAGCATTTATAAAATGTCATATACTCGGCCAAATATACAAACCATTACATAAATAATATTCATGGGTATCAGGGATCGAATATGAAAGATTGTTTTAATTTATTTATTATCAGAGAAACGCCATTTATTTTTTCGTGGCGGTAATTAGATTTTCTAATTTGACGCGTACGCGTTAAATTATCGTATAACTGCTTATTCAATTAATAAACGGAAAGAGATATCTTTCACGATTCAAGGAGAAAACGCTGTACGCGAGATTTAATGATCCATAATATCGCACAATGGAAACCGGTATGGTTCGACACTCGCAATACTCTCTTCGCTGACCGCATAAACTTTACTATCATCGTAATAGAATCGGCATTCACTGTCGCGAATAAAATGTGCCCCGTTACCGGTCACTTTCGTTCTAACGTGCAACTCCGTCGCCGTATAACCAGTACGTCAAAAGAACATGATCTTAATTGACGAAATTAGTCACGGTTTTCCGGCGAAATGAAATATAGTTTTACTCGCATGTACTTTGATAAAAATGAGGAAGAATTTTTGAAATTCATTTGTGAGTCACGCTGGTTCTACATACATATACTATTCCAAGTTATTTTTAATCGGACTTTCGATATTTGTATATGTATAATCCACGTAAATTCTATTGAAGATATTTAATTGACATATAGTTTAGTGTTAAATACCTAGAATTTTAATGCAACGTAACCATCTTCAAACATAGTAATTATAATTTTAATTAGTCTTCTCCGGATTTCAACATACAACAAACAAAATTCCATTAAAGATATTTGATGGATATATGTATACTATCATGTTAAACATTTCTTATACAAATACACAAGAAATATAAAAGCAATATTTAACGCTACTAGGATCAGATTCCACCAAACATCCTAAATCAACTTTCGCCTCGGACTTTTCCAAATTTCAATATCCACGCTTCCAGCGTCCCGACAAATCACTTTCGCGCGTTCCTCGGTAATTACCACGCCCTCCCCACACCGGGAAAATGATTAATCTTAATTATCGATCGGTCCATAGACATGCCAGCGTCACGATCTCGGCAACGGCTTAATACCCAGAATCAGGTTCGGTACGGACAGTCGATAGGCTCCGATACTCGTAAATACGAGCAAACGGTGGTGCGTAACAGTCATAGTCCTCTTAGCCGGACACTCGTAACGCTCCGGATAAAGGCCAGGTGGTGAGTTCGATTTCTGTTGTACGCGGATACTTAAGTATGACTCACGAAACGTCGGAAAAGAAAGCGTTCCCTCGCGATCGGTCGGTCGGCCTTTGGTCAGGGGGTGGGGGCAAGAAGTATGAGGGAAGAGAAAAAAAAAACAAGTGGTAAGATTTCAATGCTCGAGATAGAAAGATACCTCGTACGCGCGTGTGTGCGTCGGACGCAAGATCGCGATAAATCATTAACCGGGCGTGTTTATTGGCCATGCTCGAGCAAATCTCGACGCTGCCGGTGAATTTATGCTCGGCCCGATCTCGATTACCGATCGATCGCTCGTGACTCGCGAATCGAGAGCAACAGGCAGAAACCGTGCTGCCTGGATTTCCTGCGGTGCGGTAGCTCTCGAAGGAACACGGGACGAACAGGGAAACGTCAGGTGTTGTTCGTTAACGGGCTCCGCGGATGCGTCGGAGGTTAGGCGACGCTTATCTGCGAGTTTGACTGTACGCCGATGTTTGGGAAGTATTGGGTGTTGGAAATTTCGAATTTGAACGCGGGGTATGGCGCGTGCACGGTGTTCCGTTTGAAGTTCTGAACCCCATTGTTTCCTGAATTGTTAAACACCTTGGATGTCGCGTCGATTTTACGTAACTTCGCCGACGGGCCCTGAGGAATTCGTTGATTAGCGATGTATTTTAAGATAAAATTGTATCCACCATAACTATCGTTAAATTGAACCGTATAAACGAGAAATTCGGCAGATAATTGGGAGTAAAACTTTAAACGAGGCACCCGGTATACAGTGGGCTAGTTATTAGCGCGAATTTTCGGATTGGCGGATTGTCCCCGCAATCGATCAGGGGAAATTCCCGAAGCTCCTAAGTACCCGTTTTTCCCGAGCGGATGTAAGGATTTGTGGATTATCCGCGCATCGAGTCGGGAAAATTTCTTCTAATTTCTGAAGTTTCCATGTAGAAATTTCTCTCGATCAGATGGAAGGATTTGTGGATTATCCTCTCGTCAAATTGGGAAAATTTCTTCCGTATCTCTGAAGCTTCCGTATACAAGTTTCGAAAAATGTTTCGCGATTAGGTGGAAACGTGACAGTATCAAATTGTATATATCCTATAAGCTTCTATATTAAATTCTATACAATATCACTTCTATGAACTTCTGCATCAAGTCGCCTCCACGAACTTCAATAAATTCTTCTAACGACCTTTCAACCGAATCACGCCCGTTTCGTTTTAGAGCACACCACGAGGTAATATCTGCTCGTTACAAAACACTTGCCCCGATATAAACTAGGCTACCTGTAATTTACAGTCCCGATTACCGATACCTTTCGAAAGTATACCTCGAACCCGAAGACCGAGCGCTCGTTTAGCACTTGTTATCAGGTGGCCAGTGGAAATGAAATATTGGGTGACC
The DNA here is from genome assembly GCA_933228935.1 of Pemphredon lugubris. Taxonomy (NCBI): domain Eukaryota; kingdom Metazoa; phylum Arthropoda; class Insecta; order Hymenoptera; family Crabronidae; genus Pemphredon; species Pemphredon lugubris. Next base: position 50,579,782 of record OW121817.1, on the reverse strand, counting down.
TAATCGTGTCGCAGAAAAAAAAGGAGAGAAGATCGTATATCCCACTCGCAATCCGAAACACACACATTTCTCATCTCGCGACGTTGTTTCTCCATCTCCCGATCGGTGGTTCTCTTTTTCCTTTTCCTCGAATCGATTCGATAACACCCCCCCCCCCCCCCCCCCCCTCGCGGTCGGGGCTTGTTCCGTCGTTTCCAGAACCACTCGTCGGCTCGTTATCAAAGCCCGAATTGTGCCCGAGTTTATCTTCACGGTTTCTAGCACTATTTTCTCGTTGGCTGATCTCGGCGGCTCGACGATGTGAAAGCGGCGAACAAAAGGAAAGACACGGTAGAGTCCGTTACGCCAATTAATGGGGGTTGTTAAATTGCTGATAAACTCTTATGCAGCTGGAGAGTGTTAGTACGTATTTCCATTTTAAAAAGTAATTTCGTTAAGCGATTCGGATCTGAATTGCGACCGATTCTACGTTCGCGGTAAAGATATTTGGTAGACTTCGATTAAAGATCAACTCGAATTATGCATTACAACAAATTTTGGCCCCGCCGGTTACCGGTGCCGCCCCCCCCCCCCCCGGGCTTGAACACGTCGACACTTTGATCGCCGCACCAATTTTATATAATTTTCTTTACGAGCATACGATAGAATTTTTATTCTACAATATTTTACACAGTACACCGGAAAGTTTAATTTTTCCAATATATTACAATCTAATGAAAATTGATCAGTGCACGTTTCATTGGGCACTGTTCTCTACTGATATACGTTGTGCGACAAAAAAATATTGTAACGAGAGAAATATCGTAAACTCAACATCTACGTTAGATATCGGATTGCGGTATCAAGTGTAAGAAAAATAATGGACAGAGAATCTTTATTCGAATCCCTTATCGATACAAATGTGTAAGATTAATAACTCACGAGCTATAAGTCGTAACTCACAACGATTAAATATAATTTAAAACCAGCTTCGGGGCATACGACTAGAGCATAGCGCGCTCACGGAGTAACTAAAGATAGCCGTATGACTTAAAGATTAAAGATATTAAGTTAAGAGCGGGTGAGGAGAGTGAGGGGGAGGGATGCTGATTGCCTTCGTTATTACTCGATTATTCCTGTTACAGGGCTAATCTCTCGGCTAACCCTCGAGGTTGCACTTAGCACTTACGTGGCCGTTATTACGCGGCAATAAGAAGTGACCCCCATCTCGTAACCCCACTTAAGTTACCGTCGGCGAGCAGCGGGCTTCGCCCGAGAAAGCACCGGGATAAAAAAAAAAGAAAGGAGAGAAGAAAATGAAAAATGAAAGCGCGCAGCGTCCGCCCATCGTTACTGGCAATCCATGTCGTATAACGGATGGATAACCTCGACGGTTGTAGCTTCACCTCTTGCCTCGCGTCTAACAACCGCGATACACGGAGTCGATAGAAAACGCGAACTTCTCTGCCGGTACTCGATTTATCGACGTTGATATCGCAAATGATAAGAGCGTCGGTCGAACGAGTAGAAGAGGGACGGCGGAAGGTGAATCGTTGATTCTTTCTTTTTTTTTTCTTGTTTTCATTGCGAGGAACTCTAGCCGCGTAAAGCGGTTCGTCGCGTTCGAACGCGGTGGAGTCCCGATAATCTGTACTTGGGTCACTCGAAAATCTCGTTGATCTTGATAAGAAACGAGATTGGAAATTTTGATACGGTGCGATGGCAACGCTTTAAGTAGGTTTTAGTTATTTACTCGAAACAGTACGAGCAATCGGAGTTCTACTGTATATGTATAAAAAATCGGATTAAGACGTTGATCGTCGTGTCAGACACATTTGGATGACGCGCGAGTTTCAGTGCCATGGGCGCAGAATATCGATTTTATTAATATCGATATGTCACTGTGTCACCCAAATGCGAGTGACGTGGCGATCAACGTATTAATAGTAATATCCAAGCACCGGTGTCCGTCCATTTACCAGAAAGATATTATTACGAACAACCTCCATAATTGCTAATACAATTCTTGAGAACCAGATGATGGTCCTCTTCGAATTTTAAATGTTAATTTACTTAAGTCGATAACATGATACTTATTTTATATTTAAATCAATATTTATTTCTTATACGTACGAGCTATAATCGCAATTTTATCCGACGAAATATGGACCGATACTTATGTACCGGTCCAATTTTTTATTCCCTTTAATTATCCACGACTTAACGTCAAGTAGTCGGGCCTAACGTTGCCATTACGCTTCCACGGAGGCTACCGTTCCAACGTCTCTTTCTATTGGCCGTCACCGTCATCGTTCTCTCGGAGCGATATACCGGGTGTCCCCGAAATACGATTACAAAGTTCATTGCAATAAGCTTACATCCAGACTCGAAGAATTCAAACTCCGTGACATTATTTTAGAAACACCTGTACTTTTCTCCATCCGCGTTTTGTTCTATAATTTATACAGGGTGTCCTGTAAATAATCGTAGCCCGTTAACGATGTGATACCTAGGATAATTCCAAGCAGGTTTTTCCTTATCGAAAATCTTTCCCACGCTTCAGTTAACGAGATATCAACCGAAAGCGGCAGCCAATCGGAGAAGCCTGTAGCGCCGTTTGGTGGTTAACGTATAGGCGTAGCTAAGCGCCGCCAGCTACCACGCCTCACTCAGATTGGCTCCCGATTATTCGTTAATATCTCGTTAACTAAATCTCCCCTGACATTTTCGATTAGGAAAAACCTGCTTGGAATTATATCAGCTACCATGCTTTTAAACGACTATCATCGTTTATGAGACACCCTGTATTATCTCGTTATTATTAGCTCTATAATTCACCAACTCCCCGCATAGAACTGAGAGTATTTTAAACCACGATTTACGGGACACCCAGTAGTAACTCTGTATTATTAGCTCTATAATTCAGCAACACCTCGTATTCTCGTTCAAACTGTCGTCCCTTTCAATGACTTCCAACGTTTCCTGTAATTCACCGACACCCCGTATAGAACTGACAGTATTTTAAACGCCCGGAGTCATTGTCCACCGTTGCAGTTGAATATGCTTTGTTCGAAATACTCGAGACAGTTCCCCTTTAATGATCGGGTTCGTCACTGAGAGACATCCCCCGTTTCTTCTTTTTCACTTTCTCCCTCCGCCGCCCCCGTCGGGCTAAACTGAGAGACAACGCTCGGCGGCTTGTAAAGTTGAAACAATAAATGAGCAAGTAGGCGCGCGCCCGGGCACACGATAATCTCACCTCGAATCAGGACACGCGGATTCCCGTGGGCGTCCGAGGAGCCCCGGCGGACTTTAATACCTCGCGAAAACGATTTCGAAATACAGCTGAATCGCACAAAGGATTCCGTGGTGCATTGACCGTCCTTTCGAGGCCCAGACTCGACGGAACGGTGCCCTTGGAATTCCTTGCTCGAATACCTGCGCAACGCCTTTTCCACCGGGGCGAAGCGAGATAAAGCTCCGTAAAACGCGCGTTGAAGTTTTCCCGGCGCGGTGCGAGCGACACGCGAGATAGTAATTGCGCGAATAGCCGTTCTTTTTTTTCGCGGGTACGATTATTATAAATGCATCTGCGTGAACGTTCCGGTGAGGTTTTTCAGCGGTACGCGAAACGCGCTGTAGGGTTTATTGTAATTACGATGTTTGTTTATTATACTCCGCGAAAGAGGTAACGACAGAATTCGGAAATTAATTGCGAGAAATTCTGAAATTCATTTTTGGCTTGGGTGCGCGATTATTATAACACGCATCTGCACCATGTTCCGAGCACTCGGGGAGATTTTTCTTTTTCTGGTTGCTATATTTATTTATCATTTTCCACGGTACGAGTCGTGACAGAATTCAGAAATTAATTGTGAGATGATAAATGCATCTGAATGATGTTTCAGGAGCTCGAGAAATTTGCCTGCGGTTCGTAAAACGAACAGTTAGGTTTGATATAATTACGATATTTATTTATCATATTTCACGGTACTGGCAGTAACAGAACTCAGAAATGAAATGTTTTCTCTTCAGAAATATTCCACAAATATTTTTTTAGTATTTCGTGAAATGCAAAGTTGGGTTTATTATGATTACGAAGTTTATTTATCATATTTCACGGGACAACCACGGTGGAGTACATTATTTCGAAAAGTAATTGCTAGTACGAGTGTTTTCTGAGCGTATGATTATTATAAATGCATCTGCGAGGTGTTTCGACAGCTGTCCGAACCTTCCGTACAGATTTTTTCTCGGTTTGCGAGACGCACTGTTGTGTTCGTTGAAATGGCAGAATCCATGCCAGAGTTCATTAATTCAGGAAAATTACTGTGAGAATGAATGTTTTTTGAGTGTGTAATTACTATAAATACATCTGCGGGGTGCCTCGTATACTATTAAAAAAAATCAGTATCATATTACTAAGGTAAACGCGTCGCGACCCGCAACGGCTGCTTTGTTTCAGCATTCAATCTTTGTATCCAAAAACAAGTCCAAGTCATGCGAACAGAATTACATATGATTTTAACAATTTTTCAAAATTCAGACCCGACGATCTTCTTCTGCATATTACTTACACACGGAATATTTCAAAAATAGCTTGCAGGTAAAATAAATAATCTCAATAGGCGTTCAGCGGACGCATAGATACACTTGTATTCATTAACATACGTTAATAGTTAAAATACCTATTACGGTCCACTATAAATCTCGTTTACGATCCACGCAATATTTTCTTAAACTGGACACCAAATCCGCGAGGGTTTAACTCGCGCTCATTGTGCACCGAGCATTATTCGAAGAGCGATCTTCGAAGTCACGTATAGGAAGTATAGTTCCACCCACAGATGCAAGAAAGAGTCTCGGGTTTCAGTCGGCCTTTCCCCCAAAAAAAGCAGGAGAGGAGCAACGACGTCTGCCTCCTAGATGTTGTATGCAAATTTTCTGCCTTCTATCTGCACCGCCAGACGCCGGGTATATGAATCATGCCGCGTTTCACGACGAGCGTCTCCAGTTGCAAACAGGAAATACATCCGACGGCGCGTTTAAACAAATGCAAATAAAACACCTAGTATTTTTCATTCCATTCTACCCGCTCACATTGTTTATAGGCTGTACCGCGCCTCCGGTGCGATCCGGGTAATAAACATTATTATATTACTTCGCGCGTACGGTCCCTTATAGCACGATTCTCGATAGATTACTTTCGGCAAGTACAGTACCTCGAGGACGTCATAAAATTTTCGATTAAAAGTTTGTTCGAGTGCTCCAGATGCACTCGCAGTATAATTTTCGAGAGGGGGCTCTTTCGTGAAATGGTCAGGCTTATTTTTGTATGGCTTGAGAGAAAGTCAAATTGAAGAGTTTATTCGACAACTATTGTATATTAACTATGGTACTGGAGTAATTATTGCATATTTCACGACCATTATGCAGCAACGATAGCAATATAGGAACTATTGGATACTTACAACTATTATATACTGACTATAGTACTATAGTATAACCACTGAATATTCTTAACTATTGCAGATTGACAATTATTACATGGTAACTATAATGCTATAGGAACTATAGAATATTACGTGGTAACTATAGCACCGTATGAACTATTCCATTTTTTACGACTACTATACACATAGTAACTGTACAAGTAGCGTGCAGTTGCTAGCTGCTCGTAAATTAGTATTGCGTAATTCGATTAGTAAACTAGCTACTGCTATACTAATACAACCGTTGTCAGCCAAAGTCGAAGAACCTAAAATTCTTTGGCAGGATACTTGGCGGATAATTAGACGTACCTTTAAAGCGGTATGCTAATTTCCTAGTACAGTCAATTACGGAATCCCGATTAAATGCTAATCACGCCAGACAACTAACGTTCCACGAAAGATTAATTTCGCCAACTCCACCGGTACGCGCGCTCAACTGGTATGCTAATTTACCAGCACCCTCGATCACGCGTTAGTGTACGAGTAGCTATTAAACAATTTTAACGCGATAACAAATTACACCCATGAAAATGACCCTTTATCCGCGAAACGAGGTACATAGACCGACGTTATTCGGCAAAATCGATATTAACAACGACATTGTTATAAACCACAGAACACCATTGCCATCCATCTTTGTATCACGGTACAGACCATAACAAAATACATTTACCATTATCGAGTGCTACGCAAACACATTCACGAAACACAGCATCTTCTTGTGTGTCCAGGACAAACACTCGTACCCTTTCCGACAGACGGCTCGAGTGCGAGCGTTGCAAGGAAACACACACACGCACACACACGAAAAAAAATGAAAAAGGAAAAAGAGAAGAAGACAGATACACGCTAACCCGCGCTAAATCCCAAAGGTTGTTTAGCGGCACGTAACGAAATAGTCACGCGAGCACAGGTTCGTAAAATAATAATCATGACGATGCTACGCGTAGTTACCTCCGCCAGCGACAGCCGAGTTTCCATTGTCCAGAAAGATCGGGTCGCATGCAGCCTGCAACGAGCGCTAGCATAACTATATCCCAGGTGGTAATGACATCGGAATTACGAGCAATTACGTTGGCACGTAAAGTCGGAACACGGGGGAATGTTTCACGCGCGTACCATCGGGCCCGGTGAACGAGGGTGCCCTCTCTTTGCCGCCACTGCCGAGCTACGAACGATACCCTTTTGTTCTTCCAGAGTGTTTCTCGAGAGTGCCTCCAGGGTATATCCGCGAGCGTACGTACGTTCGGCCAAGATCAAAAGTGAAATCAAAATTGCTACGTTGAGTGACTTTAACGGGAATCGGTCGTCCAACGTAGGAGAGGAGCCACCGCGAGGATTCGATTGCGCGATCGTCGTCGGACGAAGGGAAGGATCGTCGTATCGCGTTTATCGATAGAATAAGATCCCTGGGCACCACCAGGCGGGCTCATTGGCCGAGGAGGAAGGAAACTGTCGATACCCATCGGATCGGCCGTCTCGGTGAGAGAAACACGGACGGATATCGCTACGCCTAATACTCGCCGGGCGCGTAAAAATAGAGCCGAACATTTTTGTGTGATGATTCGATGCGCGGGAAAAGAGAATTTAAAGATCAAGCTACTTTTCTATGATCCCATTCTGTGTCTTAAAATACCCTTCTGAAGGAGGCAGGGGGAGGTCGGTAACGGGGCCGCGATAAAACCTGAAGAACGGGACAGCGATTACTTCAAATGGAAGGAACAGCGTTTTCACTCACCGGCCGATATCTCGAGGATAAGTCAGCCAAGTGAATGGTCGTTGGATCGACCGACGTGCCGTTGCCCGTCCGTTCACCGACGCGAGGAAATCGATTCGCCCGCACGGAGACAGGAAGTTTGGAGTCTTCCTTCGGGAATCGGCGACATGGACGCCCTGGAATTGCAAGCTGCCCTGGTGAAGCTGGACCCTGCCACCACGGTCACGCCTATCGCGGCGAACGTCAAGATCGTGCCCCGGCATCGCATTGCCTTCACCGTTGACCTAGACGAGAATGATCTGACCATGGAGAATAATGCGTTGCAGAAGGAGGAGAAGCTCAACAGCGTTAGCGGCGAGCAGAACGCCGTCACGCCCAGGAAGCTGCAGAACAATTGCACGGCCAGCTTGACCGTGCCGAATCATCAGAATCATCAGAATTCCCAGCAAATGGGGATTTCCAAGTGCGGAATGGCGGAGGTCAGGTGACGCCAGCCTTGCTTCGGCGTTAACATGATTTATCATACCTATCCGCCGCACAGAGGCAGCAAGCATCATGCGAAGCATCACGCGAAGGAGAAGAGACATCATCATCATCACACTATGCATCATCAGCATCATAGAGCTCATGTGGTGAGTCTGTGGCCGTACAAGTGTTTCACTGTATTTCCGTAGAGAACCTTGGTTGTCTTTCCGTTTCATTTACTTTAATTTCGATTATATTTCTTTTTTTCTCTCCGACGCGACTAACGTTGCAAGAGTAAAGAGCGTAGTTGACGTCCGCTAGACAGGAGAAAGTTTTATGGTAAATTAGAAAATTTCCGATGGAAATGGGGATTGATGGGAGACGAAAATCGTTTGGAAGTATCGTTATCGGACGGTTCAAATGTAATGATGGTAATTGCAATTTGCTTTCTAATCCTCTCGACGTTTGCCGCGCACGTGAGCGCGATTCTTTCGCGGTGTGCGTTGATTTCTATTTACGTTGATCTCTATCGCCGCTTAATTCGTATTCCTGTCACTCCACGTACTCATTATCGTTCGAAAGAATTTACGGCGACGCGTGGGATGCGATATTGCCACGCGTTATTCGCTTTGGATTTTTGTAAATGAAGTTTCTTCGCTTCGAAATGGAGAGGGGGCGTAGTTGTACAGGAACGACGATCAATTTCAATTTCGTTTAAGCGTTGCCATTTTTCCACATATTCATCCTTCAAATGACTTCCACTGTTATTTCAGTACGAAAGATGAATCAAATTCCACCTGAAATAACTTGTTTTAATTAGTAACAAAACCGTGGAAATCGTTTCGCTAAATTGTGACAGACCTCCGTATTCAATTTCTTTTCCGAATCCAAAAAGGCAGATAGACTAAAAACAAAAATAACGATCATTGACACTACGTACTACCGACAGTTAACGCACACCTATTTCTATGAGACTAATCGAAATGGCTGGTTCTTTATCAAATACGTTATTAGAAAAAAAAACCTTCAATTTTTGTGTCGTTAAGAAACCTACAGATGTATGCATATTAGAATACACAAATACATTATACAATACATACACACAATACACGATACAATATATTACAATAATACACTTTTTTCATACTTAATATCCGTATATTTAAAAGAAAATATAATACTAGTTAAAACGACTGGTTTGGTAGTTCCGGCGTTACGAAAAAAACACAATAAATATTTGTGCGAGATACGAGATAAATAAATAACGGGCGATTATCGTTTGACGAATTCCATTTATCCCACGATCGATAAGTAACAAGTTATTTCGGATAATAATCGTTATGAACTAAACCCGCGCGTAATTCGATACCGAGAGGGATGAGCCAGTTACGGGAAATAGCATTGGTTGTGTGGGCCGGTGTTCCATCGCCCCACGCGTGTATCAAACGTGTGTACGCACCTTCTCTGTGAACTGGCATGCACTCGCAGCAAAGGAGCGCATAATGGGTCTATCGCGAGCCACTTACCTACTCCGCCATCAGACTATCGCTCGCAGGCACAGAAGCACGGACATTAATGGACGTATTTCCGGAACGACGGTAGCCTGCAGGGAGACAGGCGAGGTAAATGGAGTAAAATAGAATGTCCGTGTATTGTGACCTGAATTACTTAAGGGCCGCCACGAAGGGTGTGTAATCCCCCTGGCGTGTAATCGAACGGGTCCAGGGTGGTTAACCCCTGTGTCGCGTTGCTTTGCCAGGAGTTGCTTGATCGGAGTTTCGTTGATGCGAGATTAATAATAAGGATGACGATTGATATTACATAACGTGAGTTCGAGAAAGTGGGTTCTTGAGATTTTTGTTGTAATTTTTCTCATCGATTCGCTTCTGGCTGGATTAATTTTTTTTATGTGCACTTGTATTGGGAATGATTGTAATCGGATTCCGAGTAATCGAATTGTCGAAGTCGAAAAAGTTGTTTGATAACAGGTATAGAAGATAATGAATAGAAATTATAGTTTTTTTATTGCAAAGTACAAGCTATGTTTACACGAAAAAATTGTTTGTTGACGCGTATCGGACACAATAACTAGAAATTATATATTTCCTATAATAAAGTGCAAGCTACATTCACAACGAAAAATTGTTTAATGACGCGTATCGAAGATAATAACGAGAAATAATTATCTAAAAATTGTTCCCCCCCTCCTCTTTCTTAAATGCCAATTCTAATTTTTTGTGCCAAGATACAAGCTACGTTGGCACATCTATTACTCTGCGTAACGTTATTCACAAATCAATTACAATAAACAATATTTTAAAAATACTTCCAGGACATTGATCGAAAACAATATTATTGACGATGTCGTTCCAAGTGCATTAGTAAGTAATTAACAGTAAGTGGTGGGAAACTTTCAATAAACTTGCGTCCCCAATCTTCTTGTTTCCCAGAACACAGGCACTAAACTTTTCGCCGGAATGTAGCTCGTACTTTGTCGCACAAAATTACTTCTCTTATCGGTGACGCGAATGTCCGTGCTCGTGTCAGTGGAAGTCACTTTGAAAGTCTCTTATAAGGTGTTTCCGATAGTCTCTATTTATACGATCTGCTGTAAAAATCATGACAGTGGTATATCGTACTTTCGAGTAGGACAACCCCGATCGATCGCGGTTCACGTGTTCGTGTCCCAGACTCCCGTTGTGTTCGCGCCCGAGGACACACCTGCAAGTTCGGACGTACGTGTTTCCAGTAAGTGTCTACGTGTATGTTTAACGCATACTCGGAAACACGCGTGTGCACGTACACCGGTAGACATTTCCCGTCCACGGGGTAGCCAGATCGATAATATGGACCATGTAACTCGGCCGTCGCCACCCTCCGCCATACTCTCTGCCATGGCAAATACCGTTCTATGTGCGCGCGTGCGAATTTCTTATAAGATGCGTCTGCAGGCGCGCAGGTGTACATCATTCCACTGGTTAGGTTTCTGCTAGTCTACAATTAATATGCTTTGACTGAAGAATATTTGGTTGACACATGATTTTTCGTACTGTTGTTATGGGATATTGAATTTGTCGATGTTAATATCGAGGTTGTTAATGTGTCGAAAGTGTCACCCAAATATAGGTGACGTGGCAGTCTGCGCTTAAGTATGATTCACTCACCTTCGTTCTTGGACAGAATAATTTTTGCCTTTTTTTTAGATTATAATTATTCTCGGGGGAACAAATATGAAACTCTGGTGGAGAATTATTCATCGCAGCATCACAAACAAAGAAAAATGCTTGTATGGTAGCTACAAACAGACACAATTTTTTAAATGGAAATTATTCTTATCTCTTTTTAAATAATACATCGTGGGAGCAGAATTGCCACTAGTATTGTTTGAAAGAAACCCATTCTTTGTTACGTGAGATTTTGGACATTCAGAATATCGTTGGCAATATCCTTTATCAGTGAAAATATTTTTCTAAAATTTTCTAAAATATTCTAACAGAAATAAAAAAATTAACGCAATATTCTAAATTCCCTGAATCTGCAAATTGACTGAAAATTACACGGAGTGAAAATAACAAAGCGCCCATATATTTTCCTCGCAGTTTCATTTCATCCATATTACACAGCCCGTAGTCGCGTACGCGTGTAAATATTTATCGTACGAAGCAACATAAATGCAAGGTAATTCGCGCGCGTGTAGTATTACCACGTACACCTGAATCACGCGTATCCGCACGTACGTGTCTGTACACCGTACCACAGACGAGCGCACGTTTACGTAGCTACCCCTTCGTTATCATTAAACCGCTCGTGAAGCAACCCCCGCTGGATTACCACTCTCGTATTTGGGACGGTCCTATCTGACACCCCTTTGCGGTATAAAAAAAAAGCGTCCGGTTGGGCCGGTGTTTCAATTTGAGCTTAAATCGTGAGTTAACCCTCTAATATCGAGATGGTGTTTGGTCCCCTTCATTTTGGTTTCCTCCCTTCTTAATTTACCGAACACTATATAGATTTCGCTGGTTTTGTAGCTGTTTGCATTTGCATTCGTGAAGATGTCTGATTTTGTTAGAATAATCCAGAAACTGTGATCCGGAGAAATTAATATTAGAATATATAGTATTTAGTATTGCAAATATATCAAATTTAGGTATAGAGGAAAACACTTCGTCGGATGATAAGTTATCAATTTCTGCATTATTCTAACAAAATCACAGATTCGATTTGACGGATTAAAAATATCAATCAGAATTAAAAAGTCTCGTAATTGAATAATTTTCTGTATACATTTCCCTTACCAACGACTGGATTAAAAAATTATGTTTCAAAAAGCACAACTGCACATTTTATAATTCTTTTCCATATTTGTTAAACTCTTCTTTATTAAAAAAATGTTTTAAGCAGGAGTTACTTCGTCGTACCATCGCAAGATGTCTCTACCAAAACGAAGTAAGTTCTGCTTGGAACACTATTTACCAATAACGAATAATTCGGGAGGTTTATGTATTTGTCAGAAAAGAATACAAGAGAATTAATTCGACACGTTAACCAATATAATGCAACTTATCCGAAGTTCGGTAAGTTAAAAAAGATTAGCTTATTCAGAATTTTAAACGACGATATCGCGAAAGTGGGTATAGCGACACATGGCGTGTTTCCCTGAAACTACAAGATTCCGTATAAAACTTCAAACAGGACGTCCTGTAGTATAGCCCGATCCCAATTCCGTTTAACGCCCTGTATAAATCTGACCCTCCGCAGTCGATGAGACTTAACCTCGGGATCCACGATTTAAATATACAGCACCTCGGTATTAGAAGGTTAATGAAGTTTAGAAGAATGAAAGGAAAATAGGGTACACACGTGATTATGTGTCAAGCCTGTGAGCGAGACTTAAGTCGGAAGCACGGAGAGGGTGCATCTAGTTAAGGGCTTCTGTTTTGACCGTTCCGATACCGATGTATATGCACACGGTGTACATAGACGGGCTTTGGATCAATCGACTTACGGCCGATCCGAGGTTTTGCTGGCGAAATGGGGTGAAGGGCTTAAGAGATGATGTTGCGGCTCGGTATATCCGCGCCGATAAGGATTACCGGCTGCGAATATTCGTCGCGGGTGAAATTAAGATATCTACTCACGATGAAATACTTTTGTCGAAGCTCGACGAGATAATCGTTTGGCTCTGGATATAGATTTACGGCGGACAGGGATTAACGTAATATTTTGCAGATGAACAGGGATTCGCGTGATTTCGCGTGGGCTGAATACAGGGTGGTCAAAAAATGATAGGAGCACGATAAAAGCATGATACCTGGGATCATTCCAAACAGTTCCAATCTTTCAAATAGATGCAAATTGTTTTTTTCAATATTACAGTTTTGGGGCATTAAATAAAGAACTCCAAAGATATATTTGAATTGCTCAGATTGACTGAAACAACCTGTATATTTGTACAACATTTATACGTTTCCCGCTATTACGAATATTTCACAAGCGAACGAACAGCATCAGTGACCCGATTTGCAACGATTCCGACACTTTCCGACATCCATTGATCCTTTGTGCCCCGACACTTTCTCGGATTCGCAATACAGATTACCGCGGGTAAAATTTTCACATCGACCGTTCGGTGTACCGCAAAAAATATCATGATTCATCGCATCGATACCGGAGCGATTGATATTCCATCATTCAGAACCCGTCCTCTCCGCGTTCCTTACAATGTCCCTTTCTCCAAACGGACTATACTCGCATCTTATTTCCAAGATTGGTGGTCGGTTACGGTCTGCAAAAATTCACATCCGCAGGATGTGCGTGATGTAAAATTTGACACCTAAATAGTTACGTACGTCAGTCTCTTCGAACGTGTACAGCGTAATTGCTCGTGCAATTTCGTTAAACATCCCTTACAAAGTGTGATAATGGAGATTCGGGAAAAAAGGGGACACTTACTTATCTCTGAGCTAAGAAAAGTATTCTTGACCTTAAAATGTGATTCGACTACCGTACAATTTATTCTGGGTATATTAGTAGTGTCTTTTAACAGTTATACTCTGTGTTTTGATATTTCATTAATTTTCTCCGAATAGCGTTAGATATATTCGTCGAATTTCATTTTACAATTCTAAGATAAGATAACTCGCGTGTTTCTTGGCGCAACGGGATATTACGTACAAAATAAAACGGTGTTTAAATTTCCAACGCTCCCTAAGAAGTAACTATAATCTCCAGACAGGTAACTATTTCGGTAACTCAACTTATTTCAATTGAACACCACTTACCAACCATAAGCCTTAATTCACCGTTGTAGATACAACCGAATACACGTTCGTAAACTTCGATTTATTTCAAGCTTCTCGTCATTTTCCAAGGTGCTCGCAGGTATGAACCGACTCAAGGACCCGAGCATCGGAGCCTTGTTAACATAGACTCTAACGAACATTAATTACATCCGATACGTACGCAACATACGCGACATTATGCCCCACGCGCATACGTGTATGCGCGTAACTGCAATTTGCTTTGAGAAATCATTTTGATATTTAATGAGACACTTGGGAAATACTTCAATTCGCTGCATCGGGTATAGATAAGTTTTGCGGTTAACGACTGCTTTTACAACCCGTGGCCGTTTACACGATGATTATTATATATCTCTCTTTTTTTTTCTACAATTGCCCGAACGAGAAGCTTCATTTTCCAATTTGCCGGAGTATAATTACATATCTCTCTCGGCGATATTGGCGCGGTTACTTGTACGGCTACGTATATTTACCGATTTTATGTCGCTGCGTCGCACTCGCGCACACCAGAGTGCCGCATTCGTCAAGCGAATTGCTCTCGCAGAGGCTTAACGCGTGCTAATTCAAGAAAGGGATTTAGATTACACGGAACGTAAAATAACATTCCGTGTAACGCACGATCGCTTTTCGGCCCACGCCTCGCTCCAATACGTTTATATCGAATGCATAAAGAAGATTATGCAAACAGGATTCTGTCCGAAGCCCGAACTGTCGCGTACCACGTGTTGCAGTTTCAGGGACCCAGTCGGAATTCGAAGATTTTGTTGCCCTTACCTTCGCGCAAATTGTACGTTTATCGGAAAAATTAGTATCCGGCGATTCGAGACGGCAGGGCTCATTTGAATTTTATTGCAGTTTTTGACATCGTAGATGTACTTCACGCCGATGATTAACCGAGGATGAAGAGACATCTGAAACTTTAGGAAGTTTATATTTCAGTATCTACATAAATTTCTATATGAATTGATATTTTGTTAAGATTGATATACCGATTATTGTATCGGAAAGTTTTATTTCAATCCATATTTAAAAAATTCACATTTTGATCGGTTTGATAAATTCATGCTTTCTAAAATTTACATTCCAATCAATATTTCATAAGGTCACAGTTCGATCAGTTTCATACAATTTGTATTTCACACGATTGATATCTCAATCATGCTTTGATAAAACTCGCATTTCAATCAAATGTCTCGTAAAATCGCAATTTAGATCGATCCTCGATTTTCCGCGTCAGACGTCGCGGTCCAGACGATCGGTTTCAAGATACAGAGATACCCTCCGCGCATAATTCAAAGTCCGTAGGAAGAAGCTGAACACCGCGCCAGCAGTTGCATATTCTTCTCGCATTGTGCGGGCGTTCTTGAACGACGCTCTTCCTGCGTTCTCATCGCGAACAAAGACACTGCGCGGAGAGAATTCGCGTCTGTTTTCGACGTTTATAACCGACTTCGATACGATACGTCGCACGAATTTCCATTTTCATACGTACGGGCATTACTGTACCTCGTAATTCGTATTTTGAATGTCGAATTGCAATTCTTTTCGTAGTTGGGCCTCCAAGATCCGTCCCTGACCCGCGACGAAAAAGTATGCGAACGGAATAACCATAAAAAAAAGACCATGGCTATTTTTAAACCTAAGCACTCATTCATCATGTACGAAGCAAACATTAATGTTTGGATTTACGGAATAAGTAAATGGTAGCTCGCCGGAAACGATGAGAATAGTATATTCGTGATTAACGATGGAAACTTGTTTTAACGAAACTTTTGTAACGAATATTCGTCCGTAGCATTGGCCTAGAAAACATCGGGTATTTTTATTCTCTCGTTATTAAAAACTTTCCACCGCTGATTGAATTGACTTCTGCGCTTTTTTTTTAACGGAATACTTTTCCATCGATACTAGAAATTCTCTGTCGAACGAGTAATTTAACTAATCCACTGATTAAATTTATATTAGGCTCTCGAATATTGTTAATTTGAACTTTCAAATATCATATCCGAAGTTTGTTACTTTTCGGTGTTATATAGAACCCGTATACTTCCCGTACACCCGGTATAATAATTATATATTGTATGAATATTACATCATATCACCTATCATACGTACATCCCGTATAATTATAGATTATAATTACAATATTTATATAACGTAATTTCTTTATTATAAGGTTTATAGCTGGACAATATAAATTTTTAAGAAAAAATGTATAGACATTACTAATAACCGTTTGATGATATGACGTTAAACCAAATATAATTATTAGTCACATACATTACGTTATCGCGTTCTCGCAACGGCATACATCATCGATGGATTTTCGAACTCATAACTTGGTACCGTTTCTTCGAAGCAATTTGTAGGGTGTTCTTTTCTCGTAAATAGAGTTGCTATATTACTGGCTAGATCACGCGTACTTGGATTCCCTTATTATGATAATTCCGAGCGAAGGTCAAACCGAGTATCGAGAGGTACGTCGGAAGCAGCAGGAATCCCCCGGGCAGTACAATTAAAAATCATAATACACGTGCACGCGGATCTCGCCCGGGACGCTGCTGCCGGATGAACACAATATTTGACCGAGGTAACCACGCACCGTGTATACACACAAATACGCATGATGTACCAGCTTAAATACGCTCGGTACGATCAGTGCCTGTCCGACCATCTGTCTCGAAAGGCGTATACGCGCGCCGTCTCTTGAAATATCCCCGACCAGCGCGTACTTCTTGTCCTCTCGCGGAAAAGAAGAAATTTTTCTCGCCGTGCGTGAAAGAAGTGTTTATTTTTAATTGTCTCGCTGAAATCGTAGGTGAAGATTTTGATTTTCATTTAGTGTACATTGCTTTCGAGGAACTGTGATTTGAGACGAGGTGGATTTCTTTGCGAGAATGGGGGTAACGTTGGGGGATCGTTTTATTAAAGTTGAATTTTTTAATCGTAAAATTGATTGATGAATGACGAGAAGAATAATTTTAACAGAGTGCCTATTTTAATGTTGGAAACAGAGTGTGAATTAATACCATTGATATAAAAGAAGCTTTGAGCACTAGGAAAATATTATTATTCGCATCAAATTATAGAAGAATTGAGAGTTTAGGTTTACGCGTTTGAGAGTTTTTTTGGAATATACTTTGAAACCAAAAATTCAGTTCAATTTAATTCAGTATCAATATAAATTTTTGATACAAAACAAAGACACCCCCGAGCACTCGTAAAATATCATTCATATTCATCGCCAGCACAAGAATAAACAGTTTCAATTTCGCTAATCGAGACGTTCGGTTTGTTTGCCCAACGAATTATTAATTCTCATTTAATTCGTCACATTCGCGACACATTTCCGTTTAAAGTGCATTTACATTCGCGTTTAGTCAACTGGCGGGCACTCAATTCCTCAATTAAGGAATTGAGCGTTAGTAAAATAGGCTCCAAAGGGGGAATCCTTCGTTGAACGAGGATTAAGCGTGGTTGTATAATGAGAGGCAGTTTACTGGATCAGTAGTTAGTGGTCTTTCATGGTCAGACCTCCGAACGATTGGTTTCAATTGTATCATTTTCGCGGCGCGTTGTCTCGAATTACGAAAATTCGCACAACCTCTGCCGACGGAAAAGTTTCGTTGTCTGTGGTAGTCGTAAATAATGGCGTACATCGTGAGCCGTTTGTGTTAATCTGGCTGCATTAAATCGATACGCATACATTAGCATGTTTTTACAGCCAATTCGAGTGTTTGTATTCATTTGTCAATACCGATACCCGCGTCAGTGTTGTTTATCGGTTTGTCGGATATTCAAAATTAATTTGCAGTTCTACCGCATATCTGACCACAATTAGGTATTACGCTAATTAGGTAAATCATTGTGATATGTTCTTACGATCACGGCTAGAAATTTGTCGTTGATAATGTTGTATTTCAAATAATACCGCGTTAAAGAATTTGTCAGTTTGTTATTAAGTGTTCTTGTCCGTCTGAAATTTAATTTTTAGTTTGCAAATGTAAAATTTACAAAACTACGTCCTGTCGTTAATATATATTTTATGATTACACAAACTTTTAACTTTCAAGTGTATTCAACAAACGACAGTCAACTACCGGTGTAGAAATTTTTGCAGTCAGATAATCAAGGTTGTATGAAAGTTCGATGTACATATACATATATTTAAATTTTATTTTTGCTTACAAAAGCGCACGCGTCTCGAATAAACGTGCCAAAGAATGAAACTGAAGCGATTTGATAATTGAACAATATCATCGCGTCGGAGGTGTTGTTTCGTACCAAAGTACGGGGTGTACGAAAAATATCTTTGCTATTGCGATTGGTCATAAGTACGCTTCTATTGTTTACTAATCTCGAAAGATTTCAAATAAAAATCCTATGTATACCTGAGGTAATGCCCGGCGGGTTTTTCTTATCAAAAATATCCGCATCTTCTTAGTTAACGAAATATTCATAAAAATCGGGTGCCAATGGGAGATGGACGCGATACCTGTCGGCTCTAACTATTGGCGCGTGCTTAGACACGCCTACGCGCTAACCAATCGTCAACGCTACAGTCTGCCGCGGTCTCCTCCGATTGGCTCTCGTGTTCGATTAATATCTCGGTAACTAAAACCCAACCAACATTTTCGATAAGGAAAAACCTACTTGGAATTATCCCACTTATCTCACCTTTAACGGATTGTCACCATTTATGGAACACCCTGTACACGTCGATAGCACTCAAAGGGTTAATAAATTTCCTGCTGTCAGTCGAAATTGTAAAGATCGTTCGCGTACATCCTGTACCTCCCTGCATATAATACATAGCCGTTCTATCGTCGCTCATAGATTACCTGCTTGATATTGGATTATGGCAGCGCACTGACTATACCGCCTTGTACTGTAGTTTAATTTAATATACGTGCGAGGGAGTCTTCCACGGAATCGGGACGCATCAGTGTCGAGTCAGCTTTCCGATTGCAAAGAGATCGTTCGTTCGTCTCCCCGAATCGACACCTCGAACATTCGACGTCCGTTTTTCCGCGCGTTGGACGTCGAGATCGTGATCGATCGTTTCGAATTTCAATTCAATGTTGTCTCGTTACTTGCAACATATTTAAATCTTTCGATTAATCTGGTACACATCGTACAGTTACTAATTGGCTCGTGAATTATTTTCGATTTCTGTTTAATAATTAGTGATTGACATTTAATCCTTGATACATAATCATTACTTTTCGGTGATGATCTATTTTGTGACAGATGCTTTATTAATTCATTTATGAATAGTGCTATCGAAACAGTGGTTTCCCTTGGTATCCTTGATTCGAAAAGTCTCATAAGGATTGTTTCAATACATTTTCAAAAATCAATTTTAATCGATACTACGATTAGCGACGAAGGATTATAAATTTTAACAAGAGCGATGAATATTTTTGAAACGAGGGCTCGCTGGTGACGTTTCGTTACGATTTATAAATGTGTTTCGTGGAATTAAAATCGGAACGGGATAAAATCGATTTGAAACGGGACGTGTGTAACAGATACGGAGACCTGGTGTCTGAAAAGGGGATATCCTCTTGGCGGAAATGTCAACGTGCTCACTGATGCCGGTGTCTCTTCAGGATATCTTGGTAAATACCACCGATCATTTCAATAAATGACGTGCGAATTGCGCGCGACGAAATAGCACTAATTTGAAACAAAACGTTCCACGGAATTGTATTTTGCAATTTGGGATATTTAAATATTTATCCGTGATGTTGTTGTTCTGGTACGTGAATGTAATTCATGAATATCAAATGATTCGAATTGTTTTTCCACGAATTTTTCATTTTCATGGGAAACTTCGTGGTCTCGTAACGTACGATCGACGGACCGATTTCATTGAGCGTATCTGGTATCGACATTATTATTCGATTTTAATCGACTAAACAATGGTTTGCACTGGAATTCACTGTTGCAACGTTTATTTTATAACGAAGAACGCACTTTGGGTTTCTACTTCGAATTACATTTTGACAAAGTTTCTCATGGAAAGGAAAATACGAGTCAGATTGAAACTCGAACGTTAGGCATCAAAATGTAAACGTTATACATGAGCAGGTACTGAAGTTTCGTGGAGGATTGCTAGGGGAATAAAATGTTAATAAAATTGTGCTCTAGCAGGGTATTTTGAAACATTAATATTTATATTATGTACATATTCGACCATTTAGGGGACAACCTGTGGAATCATGTATTTTGCATAAACATCCGTTGTTAAGTGCCGCAATAATTGATTATTAATACTCAACAATAATATATCAAATATATTATTCATCGTGTGCTTATTCGTGGAATAATTTTACATTAATTGAAGACAATTATATGTAATAATTCAACGTGAATTTTCAACTAATCGACGATTACACGACGAACATAATCCGAGACATTTAATATTTAAATAAGAGTGTGAAAAAGGGCTTGCGTTACATTTTATGTAAATGACAACAGCAACTGATTAACAAACGGTTAATTATCCCTGTATTAACAAATGAATTGTTCTTTCCTATCGCTCTTATCAGTTTTATAAAACATAACACCCGCTCTTCTTCCAGACACTCGCACACACCTTATCGCGCAACATCTTCGCGCAACGTTTCGAGATAACACCGATTATTCTCGATTTACGCAAACCCGATCCACTTTCTATCCCCGCCGCGTAAAAGAAAAGGAAAAGATAAACACGACTCTGGCGTTGAAAAAAAAAAAACGAGAAATAAGAGGAACGCCGCGAGATCCAGGGCAACGAAATAATCTTATTAACCACGCATTGTGTCTTGCGCGCGCAATCGGGAGATGTTATCTCGCGAATGGATAACGTAATCGCGTTTGCGTAAGAGGCGTATCTCACAATGGGATTTGATCGGGCATACGCATTCCCTCGGCGCACACATGGTCGCCGCTACACGTGTCTGGAGGTGCATACGGTTTCGCGGTTAAAACTATTAGATCCGTGTCAGACGGCTGGATGCAAACGAGACCTTCCAAGATACCAGCCCGAGGTCTCACCGCGGTTAATTCTATTACACGCTTACGGGGGTATAGGCGTGCTTTACATCAAATGCGATGTTGGTCAGAGAAATGCGGTGTGTACGCGATATATCTCCCCCCCCCCCTCCTTCCCGAACGACCGGAGCTGCGCATGCACTTTATTGCAGTTTTATCGACCGCCCTCTGTCACGCTCCGAGGAGCGGACGCGCTTTTCTTTGCGCTTTCTTTCGGGAAAAATGATTGGTGATAATATTTTTTTGGGGAAATCGGGAAAATGGGCAATACTTTTAGGCGACCGGTATAACTGGGAGCATGGGGATTGTGATGATAATAGTGTGTCTTTCGGTTTGAAACTGTGTTTACGAGGCAGGGTGGGATCGAGAACTTTCGGGACGAATATCTAGGGTTTTCCTCTTTCCTCGATTTTAATCCATTTCCCATTTAACTTTTATATTGCCGAACAACGATATATCGTTGTTAGCGTTTTGTGATTCACATCGCGGGAGTGTCCTGCCTCAAATCAAATTGCAAATTCGTAGGGAAAAATTGCTTGCGGCGGGCAAAAGAAAAAGTTTTGCACTTTGAAATGAGTCTGGACAGAATGTCCTGAAACTTTTGCATCATATAGTTAGAAGATTTCTAAGATCTTGAATTTTGTCGAGTAGCGTACATCAACTTGCCTCGGTATTTTTCGCTTACTTAGGTAGAATTTTTTCGGTCACCATTTTAACGTAAGCGGGTTAATGTCAGAGTTCGTTTAAAGTTGCTTCGAGCTGAATCGATTGGAATTTTCTTATTCTGGAGTGCCAATCGATCGGCACGACGGGACCTTTCGAGGCGAATTTCCAATGTGTCCCTCTTCTCTTATTGTCCTCAGCGCGTGCCCATTTTATTTAATGGTTAATTCAGCCCCTATTTAATGTCAGAGTTCGATTAAAGTTGCTTCGAGCTGAATTGATTTGAATTTTCTTATCTCCGAGAGCCCATTGTTCTATTAAGGAATCGAACGTTTCTGAAACGAGCCCTTGATCAGATAGAAATCCACTTGAAATATGAGTAGTTTCTCTCATTCTCCTTCCCTCATAAATTGTTTTCAAACATATATCGAAACGCGTTTAGAGTGGATAAATATCAAAGTGTAAATTCTGGCCGGCGTTACGGCGCAAACAGTATAACCACGTCGTTATGCCACGCGATAACAAATTGAGTGGGAAAAATCGCTCAACCGTATAATCCAGTTAACATTTCCCCTAATTCACCTAATCACTCGCAATCTAATCGAACGATACCCGACGAATACAAATTAACCGCGATTGAGCGAAATTGAGCCATTCGACATGGTTAATAAAGCATCGCGTCCTTCGCGGTTCTACGCGTTTTAAAAATCTCCCTCCGACGCATCGGTGGAAACCCCAACAATTTCTCTTTCTACGATGACCCGACTACTTGTTTATTTCGTCGAAGAACTTTCGCTTTCCTCCCGCACTCCGGAGATCGTAGGCGTAACGAGGAAGCTCGTGCGAATCTCACGCAATTCCGCGAACTACTCCCGAGGTCGATTGTTCCACCGTTTAAGGTGATAAACGCGGAGGTATCTCAACAATGGCCACTTGGCGAGTCGAGTTGCCCCGGTTTCACCTCGGCGCATCCCCGAAGAACGTTTGCGATCTTCGGCCGCCGCCTTATCCGAGGTATTTTCGTTTCTGGCACGACGCTGAGGCCTACATCGCGAGCTAACTTGCTCTTAACGAACGAATTATGCAATCTCTCGTGAGCCTAGTTCCGCGAGTCGCGTTGATTCACGATTAACGCTAGATTTACGGCACCCGTCAATATGACGGATTTAAGATTTCCAAAAGAAACGGCGAGAAAAAAAACCATAGCGTCGGTTCTAACCAATTTCTTCCGTCAGTTAATAATTACGTTCGAGGAATTTATGCGCGCGTTTACTTCCTGTTAGAAAACATTCCTTATTTTATTAGTATTCTGATAAATGGCACGTTTATGCATTCGCAGACGTTTGTATTCAAATATTTGGCAGAGATAGAATGTTTTGTTTTGGACAAATTCACCGAATTTTTGCTGATAATTTAACGAGTGATAGGTTTATTTGACTCGAGTAATACGAGGCGAGCAGATCTGGCAGGTATACTCGAGAGGAAGGGAAATAAGTCCGACGATGATCAGCCAATACTTGCTTTCGCTATTATGGAATTTCTCTTTGCACAAAAGAAATAATGATACGCGGAAGTAATATTGCTTATTTGCTACAAAGCAATTCGAAACACACGCCATCAGACAAAATTTCTTTCATTTACCATTCATAACCCGATGATAACTAGCTGAATCAATAATCTCTTCGTGCATCTACCGGATCCTTCGGATTCCTTTGATAATCTGTGCAAACCAACCCTCGTATTTTAAATTTCCACGCCTCACTTTTCCATATAAAAAGAGGCAGGTTTCCCGATTGTTCTAATGAAAAACTTAAAAACTTAAATTCAAACTTCTGCAATTATTTCAATGATATCTTTGTGTAGTAACAAGCGAGCATTGGTTTGTGAGAAACAGGAGTCAAAGGGGGAATAGACTGGCTGATCATGATCGCACCTATTCCCCTTCCGACAGCTGTTTTCTATCAAGCTGGGCCAGACCCGGGTGGCTTATATCACTTATCTTTGCCACTAGAGCTGATTCGCACTGTACCATCAGCGTCAACTGCTTGACGAATTATTTCCACGTGGAAATTAAATAAATAGTAATATTTACGTGGGAACAGTTTGCCCTACATATGAGAAGTAAATAATTAATAATGTTCACTCGTGGACTATTTTCTCTACGTATGAAAATAAATTAATAATATTTATGCGAAAACAATTTACTCTATCTATCAAAATTAAATAAGTAATGATATTCACGTGGAAACAATTTGATTTCCACGTGAAAAATGAGACAAATAACAATTATCGCCTGAAATCAATTTTTTGGGACTGATCATACTAGTAACGGTAATTGCAGTGAGAATCGGTCCATATCGAATTCCATTGTACGAGAATTCACGTTTCTAGTGCGTGCAGAAACAAACTTGCGTGGCAGTACGCGACAATGTTTATGTTCTCGTTTTCCGGTAAAACTGCGTGTCCCGACTCTACCGGCCGACCGAGCATCGTTGGTTTAACTGTTCGCGCTAGAATTCTCACGAAGTAGTTCGCTTTTCCTACCTAACGAAAGGAAACACTTGACGATGGGCCGCAAATAAACACGCGGCCCCCAGAAGACGCGGCTGGATTACGTAAGCGTGCGTCGTAATGCGGCACGCACGGGAATGCGTGCACATAGCCTCTCGGTTCCTCGTTAGCCGAGGCGGACGAACCGAAACCAAGTTTACGCGTCCGTAAGAAAAACTGATTACGTAATTATCGAGAGACAGTCCCCTCCGATCAGCTGTTCGGATCGTTCTCCTTCGAACGATCGATCAGCCACTCCCCGCAGCTGGGTTTGCGATGTCGAGGGAAATCCTTCGATTATTATCGCAACCAAAATCGATTATGCGAAAAGTTTGACGGATCGCGATTGTCCGCAGTATCGGGGAAGTGAATCGATAAGTGATTTTCGATACGCCGTGAGATGTAGTCCTTTTTTTTTTAATCGAAGGACTGTGATAAATTGACCGGGTATCGTGATTCTTATAATTAAATTATCGGTGTAATTAGTTGCGAGGATCGCTGTAATTTACGCGGAGTGCAAACAAAAATTTGGAATTTGGAAAAAATAAGTGTTAAGTTATTAGTGCGGAGTACAGGAGTTTTGGGGTAATATTTACTATTAATTATCAATCTTGAAAATTTATTCAAGAATAGTTATTCTAGATCTAAAATTAGATTATCAAGACGCTCCGACGATTGGAAATATTCTTTCCACGTGTGTTCTGCTTTATTTTTCCGGAAATTTACTAAAAAAACTCAATTAAATTTTAATAAAACTATCTGTCCAAAATTAAAATGAAATAAAACACCTTCTGGTGAGACATATTGAACTTTCTTATCGATCAATTTCGATCAAATTCTTATCAATTGTATCCAGCAAATTCAAAACTTCTATCGCATCGTTAATTTAGAAGTTAAGTGTAACGAGTAGAAAAAAAAAACAACTATAATAAACAATTCGAGCGATTTACGAACGACTAATAAAAACAACTATAATAAACAACCCGCTTTTTCCTTGCCGTTCTCGATCCGTCGCCCGACCACCGTCGGTTCTTCTCGACGAGGAAATTGCTTTTAAACGCGTCGGTCGTAAAAATGGAATCACCGCGACGAATCGAAAATCAATTACAACTTTTAATTCCACTTCGTACCTTGCGAGATAATTTATAGCGGCGTGGGATCTTCGATCCTGCCGGATGATGCACGGCGCGACGTTGACTCGATTAATCGCCGATAAAACCGGTGCTCGTGATGGACGTGCTAATCGACGCGTGTATAAATTCACCGCACGAGAAAGAGGGCCGCTCTCTCGTCTGTGAAAGGGGGACGAAACGACAACTGGCAGCGCTTTTTCCTTCCCGATTAATTAGTGTTTCGCGGCAGCCTCTGCCGTGCCGATAATGCGTGCCACGCGAGAGATTAAGAAAACGCACAATGATCTTTCTGTCTTGCGCCTGGAACGATTCGTGGATTGTGTCGGACGGTGATTCGACAATCGTAAATCGCGATTCATTGTTGGAGAATGATGTGTCGTTTGTGCTCATTCGGGTTTATACGGGATGGCTAACGTTGAAGAGAACACCTGGAAGTGGTTGTAGTTTATTTATTTTACGCGGAAGTATGATGTGTTTGAGTCTGGGAACCGGAAATGATGTGCCAGGAATCAGTCTTTTGCAGATCCGTAAACAACGAAGATTCTTGGATGTACTTTCAAGTGTCTACTTTGTATATTTATATTTTCCGTATTTTTGGATTTTGAGATTTCTTAATATTTCTAATTACCGTTTTCTAAATATTTGAAAATTTGTCTCATTTCTATTTTTTGGATATTGTTAATTTCTACTTTCTAAACACTTATAATTTTCATTTCCTAAGTACTTACGTGTTACAATAACACTTACTACTGCCAAAATATTCATATAGCAGAATAATAGAGTATGTTCTACTACTTGAAATACATTTACTATTTTCGAAATGTTTAAATATTCTACGTACCACTTATTTCCTAAATTAAACGACTGACAGCGCTTTTGATCTAATTATCTTTCGGATAATTAGCGTTTCACCCAGCTTGCGCGTCGATAATGCGAGCAATTAAGAAATGTGCAACGATCTTTGTATCTTGCACGTGCAACGATTCGAGGGCTGTTGTCGGTGATTCAATAATTGTAAATCGCAATTCATTTCAAGGAGATGATGTATCGCTGGTATGCACTCGTGATGCGCGTAAACGTTTCCGCGATAACGAATGATACCGGCGCATGTACTGCAAAGTTTAATGACTAATTCGTCATTAAATCTAATTATTCGTTAATTAGTCCAATATTCGTTTTCACGCGGAAAAGATCCAATCTTCATTACTATGCATTAACAAAAGGAAATTAAACAACACGGGTTTGACATTAAAAATAATTTGGAAGTGCTCTGAAAACAATTTTAAAAAATTTAAATCCCCTTTTAGATACATTTAACCATTCCAATGTTTACATCGAGCAAAAAGATCGCATTATTTACTTAACGACGAGTATACTCGCGTGATGAAAACAAATTTGCATTCACTATTCAAAGTAAAATTAACGCGAAACAAAAAAACATTTGCGTAATTCGTGCTCGTCATCGCTTAAAAATAATTAAGCGCACAAGTTCGCGTTTTCAAAATAAATAAAGCGCTCAAATTGTTAAGAATTTTTTTGACCG
This sequence comes from Pemphredon lugubris, assembly GCA_933228935.1. Classification (NCBI taxonomy): domain Eukaryota; kingdom Metazoa; phylum Arthropoda; class Insecta; order Hymenoptera; family Crabronidae; genus Pemphredon; species Pemphredon lugubris. The sequence goes on along the minus strand of OW121817.1, from coordinate 50,552,900 downwards.
TTCCCATTTAAAGGCTCAATTGCTTAAAATTAACAAAATCAAGAGATCTAAATATTCCAACGGTGTTGGGCAAAAGCAAAGCTCTAAATTAATTGCAAATATGATACAATAAGATGTAATTAAAATTAATGAGCGCAAATCGTGTTCCGATATTCGCGGTACTCTCCGATAATATTCTTTTGTTTAAAATTCTTTTTCACATTCCGATAATTTGTTTATAGCTCCCATTTAAGGACTCCATTGCTCTAAATTAACAAAAGCAATGGATCTAAATATAATATAGCGGGGGAAAAAGGAAAACTGAAAATTACTGACGAATACGAATCGAACGATAAAATATAATTAAAATTAATGACAATCGTGTTCCGATATTCGCATCACTCTTCGATACCATTCTTTTGTTTCAATGTTTTTTTTTCGCATTCCGATAATTCGTCCTACTAAACGAGAACCGTATTCCAAGGTATAGTCGATGCAAATTAGTTATTATTTCCACCCCGACAGTAACTGGTAATCGCCGATCGACACGGATCACGTCTCGACGCTATAAACGATACTATCGATGAAGATAAGAAGAGTGAGTCGACCTCACACGGGGCATCCGACGAACGATTATCGATGATTCAATGATTGCAAGCTGGCAGCGTACACACGAGAAGTGAGAAGAGCTCAATGCAAAATCCCGATAACGTTCGAAACGCTCAACGATAACGATGTTCTCGCGTTGATATTACGATTCAATTTCGCACCGTACCCGTTGCGTCTCCGTTATCGGCCGTCTAACGTCCGTCGCTCCCACGCGTCGACGCGCGTCGCTCGCGATGTACTGAACAGTGAATCCGTATTTGCCGTATCCGTGCCGTTTCCGCGAATAATGGTAATCGATCGACGACCGGTACGTATCCCGGAAAGAAAAACTACGACCGGCAAATAGGAAGCGTACGGTGTTTAAGCGGAGCCAATTACACGACCGGCATAATGAAGTTCCTGGTGAAATACTACGACTTCCTAAGCGTCAAGTTTTCCACGGTGAGGTTTCAAGCATTACAATTCAAACATTACTTAGCGCAGTACTCGCCTCATTAATCATTAACATCACGAGCAGAATGTATTAGCGTCGTATTGCTGAATCGAGGGTAAACACTTTCGATGGGTAATTGCATGTTTTGTAGATTTAAGTACTGTTCGTTGGTCCGATCGTTTGTTTTGAGGAAATATATTTGAATGGGTTAAACGATCCTCGATAATTATTATTCATCGGTGTTCGTCAGTTGCAAATTACAAGAAATTGATTTCAAAAGGATGTTAATTTGCGGTGTACCAAAGGTGTATTTAAACAAATATTATTCCATAGACCAGGTAAACGGTTCTTTTTCATCTGGTGCATGCTTTTGAGAAAAAATTACTAGAGAAGTTTCAAGCGTAAAGCAAACTGTGTAGCGCTCGATCACACTTGCTTTTTTCATCTTAATCTGCTTTTATCAAACATCCAAAAGAAGAAAGAAAATGTTTCACATGCATATTATGTTTCGTATATATTGTAAATATAATATGTAATATATAGATATACTATATCGTCTATAGTATACGTTATATGTCTATATATCAGATATTATTCTTACAATAATGCGATGTAGGTATACTTATTTATTCACTATTCATATTAATAATTATCCCCCGGGGTAAAATGACTGAATATCGTAGAAATCTCGAGCTTCATGGCACTCAATCAAAGCTTCTTTTCTTCTTGTATACGCTATTGTTAAGAATACAAGGAACAACGGAATAATGAAACAATTCGTACCCGGGCAGGTATTTACATTGTTCCAATGTCTCGACGTATATTTTATATTAACATTCACTGGATATCGCCGAAAAACTATCAATCATAAATTAAGCTCCATGGCAATTGATCGTATCTGCTTTTATTAAAATCAATGCAAAGTCGCATAATGAAAAAACCTTGAAAAGCAAATGCTTACATATTTCAAACGACTAAAGGTACATTTATTTATTAGTATTTCGTATTAATAACTACTGGCTATCGCGGAAGAGCATCGACGATAAATTAAGCTCCACGGAGCTCGATCAAGTTTGCTTCTCTCATCCTTGAATGCGCTTTTATCGAAAATCTCGAGGGGAAAAAAAGCAAACGCGAGGAAGATTTTATTAGACGTACTGACAGCTCAGCGTTATCGATAATTACGCGCGTAAGAACGGAGCAGGCCGCGATAATGGTGCATCCGCGGAACGCGACGAACTTTTTCTTATCGCCATGAAAGAATGGCATTATGCGAATAATTCAGAGCAAGACGGTGTATTTTGTTGACGGTCTTCATCGCCGCTCTTATCGCCACGCCGTTAAATTGTTTTCATTTTCCCGCCGATAATTCGACTTCTCTGAATTCTCGGGGGCTACGAGACACGGGAAACTGTATCGCTCCACGATTCGATTAGGAGTTGCAAAAATTCGACAGCTCTCTCCGGTCGATTTATCGGGCATCGTGAAATTCCCTCGTAAAACGTACAGATGTTTCTCTCCGTGGAAAATATTTGCATTGCGATTATTGTCCGCGGATCGTTGCTTATCGAGCTCCCCGGGCACAATGGGCGAAAAGAGTTTCATTTTCTTCGCTCGCGATGTCGTAAAGCAAAATCCGTGACGCGTGGAATCGAGTCATTGACACGGAGAATTTTGTATTTATGGGTTTCACGAAAGTTACGAATTTTTGCGAGAAGATTAAATGAATATCGGGTCTCCGCGAGTTATCGATTTTCATGTTGCTGTTGCTCCGTTTATTTTTGAAATTATTCAAAATCATTTTAAGGTCATCGATATTGCACTTATTTGGGAATTATTCTATTGTCAATCTAATTTTATTTTTTCTATGCACCAAATGCATACCTAATTTTTAAATAAATTCACCACTTATTTCACTTTGAAGATAACCCCCTTTATCGCAAGCAAGAGTTTAATTTCAAACATTTTTAATTCTTTATCAGGAAAAATCACTGTTCCAAAATTTCAGAAATCTGAGATTTTCTTTTTGAAGTCCGCAGATAATTTGAAAATCTGAAAACGCCCACACGAATGGTCGAAACTGAATAAAGCAATGGATTAACGAGTTACGAAAAATCGAAGAAATTGAAACTGCGACAAATAATAAGTAAATATCAAAATGACAAAAACAATACATCTTTGTAATCGGAAACACGCTTTCTTCTCTTGATTGCGAAGATGATTCGCAAGAAATGTCGTGCTTAGTTTACAGGAACCGATCGGTGGTGAACTGTCAGTCCTTAAGCGAACGTCGCTCGTGCTCGATCGGCTTAGAAGAATTCAGGAACTCATTAGTTTGCATTTTATTAGCGGTACGTTGACGCACTTAACGTCCTGCACGGACGAGGCTTTTGTCCATTATGTGGAACGCAAGATTTGCATTAAATGGTACGTCGAATCGCTGAAGCGACACCGTGATACGACACAGATAAGAGTGTCCATTCGACGTGGCCGTTATTAACGTTGTTATTCATTAGTGACGCTCCGTTTGCATAATTTTTCAATTGGATTGCCAATAATTTATGATTGATTCGTGCTGCTTAACGGTCTCTTTCGTGTAACTTGATATACGCGTGTAAACATTTTCTTATTTTTCAACCGCTCGCAAAGTTAAATGTTCGTTCTAAAACGCCTCGGGCGTTGTAAGTTCAAATTGAGCCATTTTAGTAATTGAGACTTCGAGCTGCATGTTTTAATTTGGTTCGAGTAAACGAGGGAATGTAGCGTCATAATGTAAGTGGTAAAGGCGTTTTAAATAATTGAGTACTATTAATGACGGTATTATCATTGACGAAACGGTTTATTTTATTATTGAAAAAAAAAAATTATTAGTTCTGGTATCGACGATTATGATGAAAACTTTTCGCGGTATTAATATTTAATTTAATATCATTATTATATAATAACTATCTTGCAATTAGTATTACAACTGTACATACCAAGTTTAATCGTCACTTTTTCAAATAATACTATCTATTAATCTTCTTTTAATTACATTTGTAATTTTGGTAATTATAACGATAGATACCGGAATTATACTAGTTATTATTTTTCAAACTACTGCCAATTATTTTTTGCTCGCTATTTACAACATTAATCAATCACTTCGAGTACACTCTCCTGAATGAAAGAACAATATAAAGAAAGCGGTAACTCAAAAGTGTTTGCGCGAATGGATCGATGATCGTAATACTACATAATTATACTTTCTTTTCACGAAAGACCACGTCGATTCCGATTCGAACGCTCCTCGTACCATTGAAACATCATTTTCACTGGCGACTCGCTTTCGAATTCAACCTCGTCCAAGTTTCATCGCAAATCTTTCCCCGCGAGTTCGCCAAGATAATTAATCGCGAGGAAAATAAAGCGAGAGTATCTCTGCATTATAATTTCAAGATCAAAGAAAACTTTCCACGGTGTTAATATTTCATTTGCGTTATTAAATGAAAGGCAAAGTTATCGGGTCGAATGTAAAGCACATTCTTAAGTTCTTGCACAGGGAATTTTTCAATTACATTTTATTTGAATGTACTTTCTCTGCGAAGGGATTAAAAGCGACGGGACAAGGATCAGAAAAACTTATTGCATCGATTGTACTCGATGGGGAGGACGGTTTTCCATTGTTCCGAGAATATTCATTTCTCAATTAATTTTTATATTTATGCCCATGATTATGAAGGCGATCTAATCGTTAGAAAACAAATTTTTTAACTGAGTGCATCAGTTCTTTTGCCCCAAATTATTAAAATGGAGATTTATTCAGTCAACGTGACCCCATGCAAACACGGAAGGTTAAATGTTACATAATAATAATAATAATAAATTACATAAATTTTTTAATTTAGCGATGAACGAAAACTTCCCTCGACATTAATATCTTCTTATCATCGTTAAATGCAAAGCAAAATTTATAAATTGAATTGAAAGCCCAATCTAGTCATAGGCGAGGAATTTTTAAATTACATATAATTTTCAGCTTAAAATCGAGACTTTTAGTGTCCCACCAAACTTATCGTGTCGACTGTAACAGATGGGGAGAACGGTTTAGCATTGTTCCGGGGGTATTCTTTTGTCAATTAATTTCGTGGAGAGAAGTTTATCGAGGTGGTCGTAATTCTTTGTAACGGAGTCACAAAGAGCGGCGGGAAACGACACGAGACTCAATGAACTTTATCAGCGCAGAGTGCAGCGACACGTCGATGCAATTTGTCAGTCGTTGCACTGTGCCTTCGTGACGAGCCTCTATGAAAATTATCCAACTGGAACGTGTCCAATAAAGCGGCCGGAAAAAAAATCAGGCTCGTAAAACGAATTGCGAAGATTGTTTCGCTGACACCGCGGGGAATACAATGAAATTGACCGCGAAACTGCTGGCAGTTTTGTCCGTGATAACCGATTGACTGCCGAGTTTTTTTTAAATCGTTTACGAATTAAGTTTAATTTCTTTTTCGGAAATGAGATCAAAGGAATTCGAAGAATCTCTTCGCAACGTTCAGAATATCGAGAAATTTTTCTAAACGAGTTTAGCGACTTACTCGCCGGGCTCCATGATTATTTAAAAACTGTATCGTTTCGCGAAACAGAGATAAACAACAATTTTGAGGAAAGTTTCGTGCAATTGTCAGTAGGTCATGTGAGGTTTTATTAGTTCGTAAATCACACTTTCTTCCCTCGTTCGAAAGCATGATCCACTTTATTTTTACGATCGTTAATAACATAATTAAAATTCATTAAGCCACGTGTAATGTATACGCGTACACCAAATTAAGTTGATTAGCGCAAAATGCGTTGGCCCGTTAACTGACCTTCTCGTTTAATTTGTTTACAGGTGAGTAGGCGATCCAAAGAGCGTGCATCTCTCCACCAAGAGACGGGGAGGGTGAGTTAATTTAAGTTGAAATCGTAGTGACAGTAGATCTCGATCGGCAACCGTGTACCGTGAAATCGAAACAAAATTCACGGCCTCGAAGAATTATTTCCCTCGGCGATCGGAGAGACAATTTTTAGAACCGCTATTGTTCGCTCGAACGTGTGCGAGCAAAGTGTCTTCCACCTACGTAGGAAACGTCGATACACGTTCGTTGGATCGTCACGGACGTGACGTTATATCGAACACGAAAGGGCTTTTAATAATACGTTCCGTGTATCGCTTTCGTTCAGCGTCCATCCGACGTTTCTCTGTTGTGACGAAATTATTACCCAGCGATCGTGCTGTGTCGGTACTGCGGTGGTATAAAATATTGCACAAATGTTTGTTTTATTTAAGGGTTAAGGTTATTTGGTTTATCTTCTGGATTCTAGATAGTTTGATAACTGAGTTCTATTTTCTAAACATTTCTGTTTTCAATTCGCTATTTTATAAATATTGCATAATATTCTAAGTTTCACACTCATATTAATCTTTATTTAGACACTTTCCGCTAAACGATTTTCATTTTTTTTAAACTTATTGTAACGGAATACGAATTTCCCTCCGGGTATCTAATATTCCAACAGTATTTACATAAAATATTTATTTAATCCACGGAACGTTGGCTCCAAAGGTACCATTTAAACAAAAAATATTTACCGACCATTTTATACTGGCGGCGTACTCGCACGTTTATAAAACACAAAACGATAAATCGTTAATTACGTACAATGAAATTCAATATGAATGTTTTGTTTGTAACGCCCAAGCGCTTCATAAAACAAACACGGCTACGCGCAAAAGTTTAATTACCATATTTGCAATCGGGGATTGCTTCGAATAATCGAATGAAATGCAAGCGCCGAGAAACGGAAGCGAATACCGAGTTTTCCAATAACTCGACTTTTATCTCAATTTCTGCCCCCGCGAATTTATCGCGGGGGTGCAATTTCATCGCAACCCAACGACGTTATGCACCCGGGGCTACGTCGAAAGAGATGAATCAATTATGCGAGCAAGTAGGTCGGAAAAGTACACGGTCAACTTCGTCCCGTGAGATTGTGCAAACCAGGGATGTCCAATGTCTTGGTTTCCGTGGCCCGCATTCGAAAAAAAAATAAATAAAATATACTAGTTCTAACGATAGTCGTTGAGCAACAAAATGAGTAAATAATGTACCTATATGTATATAATATGCAACCTGACAAACAAGAAAAACTGCCGTGACGTAACCATTATCTTCTTTTCCATCAGAAATATTTTCAAAAAAACGCAATATATATTTTTGATAGGCTTATATTTTGTTGATAGATGTACATTTTTGAAGATTTTCTGTAGGAATGTGCTAACAGTATCTTGCGATAATTTTTTTAGTTAAAGATATTACAATGCCACGGGAATTAAAAAGATGTATAAGTACGTAAAAATATCAATATTTGAAAGAAGTTTATGCTTTTACATTGGATCACATTTGTTGGACAGCCCTGATGTAAACAGAGCGGCTACCTTGATCGCGCTGGAATCGTTAACGCGATCATCCCCGTTAAATATTCCAAATTGTTGATAGAATTCATCGTCACGAATTCCGCGGAATTTTCTGGCTAACGGATAATCGTGGAGGCACAACGCGATTATGCGATTACGGGAAATCGTTGAATAGTGAATTACGTTGGTGCTTGTTCATATAAATTCGCTAGTTAGTCGCGAATTCGCGTTGATTGGACGTATTTCCCATTGGGATCCTGCCATTGCCTTGACGGTAATGGAATTTACAAGTTCGAGTTAACGTTATAACAAAAATGGCTCCCGCGTGGCTAGTTTGAAGTTCTGTACGGCCATGGTTTTTTTAATTATATTTATCTCGCTGATAATCCTTGAAACTTGCAACACGATCAGTTTAGTCGGATAAACGAATTTGATTGTGTTCGGACGTATCTTTTGAAATGCTTATTTTGGCGAGAGAGAAAATGATAATCCTAGTAAATTTGGAAATTTAAAATGATGTTGAAAAGGATATTTTGACAGTTAAACATTTTTTAAACAGTTCGAACACCCGGGTAATATTTTGATATTTATCTCAATATTCAAAGTTGAGTATTATTGTAATATTTACGAAAATTATTCTCTTACTCCCTTAAATACCGACGAATACTCGTAAACATAAATAATACATCTATTCAAATACATGTACGCGAACGAGTATATTATTTGGGCATTCGAGTAATATCAATCACTCGAATCTCGTATGGTATATCCGAGTTATCGTAATCCGAATAAACGGATACCAGTATTGCCATAAACGCAGAAATAGCGAGATCATTAAAGGATATTATCGATGAATCACGAGACACTTTCGCGTACGATAGAACGAAGTCTAGGAATCGTTGTATTATGACACACGACCGTGCAAAGCGTAGGTAGAAGAGATTCGTAAATCCAAGATGCGTGGGCAACACGCCTAAGATGCAATATTAATTATTCATAAATTAGTATTCTGGTAGATTAGTTTCATTCAAGTTTAAAAACTTTTCCTTCGAGCATTAATTTTTATTTGTCATTATAAATTGTTTCAATTAAAAGGGTCTTTAATTTTACGACCACCACGATCCACGCTCGTGAACTTTGACTACCCCTTGTGATCGTCAAACCGTTAAATCCTCTCCCGGAGAGACTTACATTTATAGCGTGGCCATTTTTAACACGTGCCAAGAGCGCACGTTAATGCTCAAACACGCATGCATCCTCGGCACGTGCATCGCGCACATTGCATTGTCGTCGGTTCATTCATAAAGGGGAAACTTCCTGAACTTCGCCCCCCTCCGGTACCCTCTCCTCTCGTCTCACCTGGTTGTCATGACAATGAGTAATTTTCATTCATACCGGCATTACGCATTACTCACGGGTAGTATAGATTTCGTTTTATCTGACTCACGCGTCTCGTTGTAAAACCGTTTGCGAGTGGAATGCGGAGATTTACGCGAGTTTATATTTTTATGGTAGATCGATAGAGAAGTGGTCGGAATCGTTGTTTATTTGTTTCGTGATTTTAAAAATGGATTTTTTTAATATCGTACATTTCTTTCTTCGGAGGTAAACACTATTTAACTTTGTTTTATATTTTTATTGTTGAATATTTAACGCAACAAAAAGATGTATATAAATATATTTATCATCCAGTTCATATATTTATATATTTAAATCCAATTTAAAAAATAAAAAATATATTTAAAAAATCCTCAATCTAAATCTAAAGATAATAAATGTAGGTAGAAATTTTCAACGAAAACATCTGAAAACCTCAATTTCGTGGTCCACGCACATGTACATCTGCGTAACGCACCTCACGCATACTGCCGCGATCGTCTCGCAAAATCAGTTCAAAGCCAATATAAAGATCACCAATTCCGCACAAACATTCGCAGTCTACGTACGCGTAAGTAAAGACATCGACTGTCAGCTGTCATTAACGCGACATAGAAATCGTATCGCGACGTTACGTAAAGGCCTTCAACGACACGTTGCACCGACAAGGCACGCGATGTCAATAAAATATGTCAGCGGTTTTGTCCGCGTGATAAGACAACCGAGAAAAAGCAGGATGAGGAGTTGTGGCGGGGGTGTAAGGGGGTGGGGTGCGTCGGACAAGTAGGAAATCTCCGTCTACCACAGACTTAACGTTACAACGATGTTTTGCTTCATTTTACGCACGTGCTTTATCAGCGTTCGTGAAAAGGAGCGTTGATGTTACGCGACGCTTACGTCTGGATACTTGTTATGCATTTGTAAAATCTTAATTATATCGCGCTCGCAAGTATTGTCAGAGATAATCCATTTATTTCTGGATCTTTTCTTATTAATATCTACAAGTTGATATTTGTTGAAAACAGTTTAAAACGCGAAGCAACGATCAGTAACAAGAAGTTTCACGTCGTTTCTCCGGCGTGGCGAAGGCATTAGAGATCAAACAAACCCAGTCTACCCTACACGTATAAACAGATATTTAAAACACTAATCTTAGCATTGAACGAAGAAAGACGACGGAACAGGTCATTTGGTATCTTAAGTGGTATACAAATTCGGTTGTCCGATTGTTAACGGGCGAGCTGCATTAAACGTGACTCAACTTCCGTCGCTGACTGTCTAGGCCACCTTAATGCACAATTGCACGCTCAATCGTGAGCGAACAACGTAAAGCAGTCATTCCTCGATAATCTCGAACCGTGATCTACATGTTTCCCCGGCATATTCTAATGACGTTTAAACGGCTACCTCCATTTTTGGCTTTAACTCTTATCTGCCGTGTCCGTCGTTGGAAATGACGGGGCCTATCTTTAACGGGCGGCGATTAGAAGGCAGAGTACCTTTCTTCGTTTCCTCACGAAAAAAACGGTTTACGTCCCCGCGATCGTATCTGCTCCGAGTTGCAGCGAGTGTCCTTTGGTGCACCGTTAAATTTGTGTCAGTGGATAAGTGAGACAGAAATGAAAGGTAGCGAGCGGGGGGGTATCGACGTTGGATAGGAGGGAGTCCTGCCTTTGTCATCGCGCGGATAATTTTCGATGCATTACTGTGCGCGCGGGTGAATGCAATTATGAGAGTTAATGCGGTATATCATTTGGTTCACGGCATCCTGTTTTTCTCTAAGCTTTTGTCACTTTACGTCCAGTCGATTTAATGTTAGTAATAATAATGTCTCTGTTGGCCCGAATGTACAGGGTGTTTTATTTGGCGAACTCCTCTTCGATTGACTGCAGCGCAAGAATATTTTCGATAAGGACAAAACCTGCTTGAAATTATTCGCTAGTATTGCACATTTAAGGAATAATCATCATTTATGGGACACTCTGTATATGTGGATATAGCGCAACGTAAAAAGAAGTATGATGGGATTATTTTGGAGAAACGTGGGTATGTACATGTAAAATGGAAAAGTTGTAGACAAAACTGCAAAAGGGGGCCAGATATTTTTGAGAAACTGATAGTTGGGAAAAACTTGAAAACCGACACCCGGTATAAATAAAATTTAAAGAAAGACTATATCGACGGATGATAATCACCACTGCAACGGCAATTTCTGCAGCCTCAAAATGATATAAATTATTTTCAGATTTGCACTAAATCAGTTTGAAAAAAGCGTCCTCGAATTGCTGTCGAGAAAACGTCATTAAAGTTACAGCGGAATTTAAATGTGAAATGGCAAAAGTACCTGGGGCCATTTCAACTTGTTCCACCTCCCCCATCGAACGTGACAGAACACCACGCGAGCGTTGCACGGGCAATAATGATGAAATTTCCGTCATTACCATTTTACGCGAATTCGCGGAAGCATAAAGTGTGCCAAGCATCTCGTACGCCAGGTATCTCTCACAGAATCGTGCTTTTCTGTGAATCGTAGAAATATGCGCTAGCCTGCGTCTGTGTTGGAAAGTGATCTCGGGTTTTTAGCTGAAGAAGATTAAAATATTAGAATATTCGAATGTTTGAGAAATTCAATCTTTGGGATCTGTATACATATTTTAAACAATTGAACCTGGGATACGTAAATTTTGAAAAATTGAACGATTATGATATTCGAAGAGTTTAAAAATAAGTTATTAGAATAATCGAACATTTAAAATTCAATCATTAGGATGTTTGAAAATGTTTGAAAAAATAAAGTCATAAGACAAAGAAGTTTTCCGTCTCGCGAGGAATGCGGAATTCAGACACGTTCCTAGGGAGTTTCGATATCCTGCGATACATCGCTGTCACTTTTACGCTAATCGTTCCGCTCCGCGTCCGAATCTGCGAAAATAATATATGCAGCCGGAAATTATTATCTTGCCGTACAGATGACGCACGCGGCACTCCTTTATAATCATTAAGGTACAGCGAGCAACGTGCCTTATAATTATTAACGAGCGGTCAGGTATCCATTATCAGAGTAACGATTACACAGGTTGCCCCGGCTAGGAATGCCTGCATCCCATGATATTACCGCGTAAAGATAGATCAGCGGAAAGTGATTCGAGAAGCAATAAGTGCAAGTAACTCGCCCCGACTTTCGGTGAGACGAGCCATTTCTAACGCATTCCGCGCTGTAAGCGAGTGCCACGATGCGCACGATGAGCGGTAATGTATGAAAATGCGATGCGCAGGAAAGTAATGCACGGGGTATAAATAAATCACGAGAGAAAGCACCGGGATGCATTTCTTTCTTATTTCCGAATAAATCTGAAATCGAGGAAAGCCGCGCGGTGCTGGCTTTTGCGGATATTCTTTCTTTCTTTTTTTTACGCAGCGCACAATGGCATATTGTACGTTTGCTGTGGATTAAATAGCGGGAGATATTGATTTATTGGAATAATCTAGACACTGGCCTTGGAATATTAGAATATTGAATTTTATCATATTCGAATATTAAAATATTTGAGTATCCGATCATTGGAATATATAGTGTAATTGATTTTTTCAAACATTCGAATAATCGAATTTCCTAATGGTAGAATCTTTTTCGAACTCCTCGACCTTTCAAACTACGTTCAACAAAAATTCGAAACAGCAAACCCTTCGAATACTTCAATACAAAACATATTCCACCAAAAACCTGAGCATTATTACCAAAACCCTCGATAAATATCTCTCTACAACCGATTACACGAATGCTGACGGAACTCGACAAAAATTTCCGTAACCCCCCGCGCGTATTCTCGGTAGCAGGAAGTTCCGAAGTGACGTACCCCGATAAAGAAATACTTCTACGAAACTCTTCGGCAGATTTCGTTATCGTAATCCCCGGACTGCGCGTCGGACCACGGAAGTACAGTCGGTCAACCGAACTCCGATTACGTTCAGCTGCATCTGGAACAGAAAAAGGTTTCGTTCTCGAACGAACAATTACGTCTTATTGTTCCGAGCGTAAGAGGTTCCATTGAATCGGCGGCACGGTCTCCTTTCTTCTTTATGACGTGAAATCTGGGTGAATCACATTTCTCCCGCGACAACCAAATGCCTGTCCCTATTCAGGGTTTAATATAAAAGAAGAAACGAAACAATTGCTACCGAAGCAACGATTATCCACACGCTTGCGATTCCCTGTCTGCCCTTTCTTCTCCTCTTTTCTTTTCAATCCTTTATCTAGCTATCGGAGGCATTAGATAAATTCCTGTCCGGTGACCCGCGAGCATGGTAATTTAATTAGTCAACGTTAAACGCGCAAAAGTGGTCGTACACGCGGGAATGTATTCATGCAGATTTCTGATAGTGAGTCATTGACAGGCGGACACGAGTGTACGACTGTACAGGTGAAATCACTGTTCCCCCCGCCACGGATAAGCGAGTATAGCGTTTCTTGGATTCCCGAGGAATTCTTGGTACTCGATTGCGATATCTAAGCAGATGCCGTTATCGTTACGACGAAAATCGTGTAGTATTGAATTTTTATTCGCGCGATTAACGCGTCGATGGCCGCATCACCCATGTTTGGGTATTGCATTAAAATATTGGAGAATGTTGTATTTTACAAATATCCTCTCGATGTGTGTCGGTTTCTCGAAGAGAGATTATTTCATTAGTTTTGAAGATATATTATGATTGATATATCAATCTATAACTATACAATCAGTGATATTAATCGGTATCAAACACTATCAACTACCGACCAATGATAAATACTAACAACGATAATCTACAACGATAAATACTAACGTAGTATTGTTTAATACATTGTATCATATCAATTTACACACTCATACACACTTTATGCGCTTCTAGCTTTTATATCCTGAATTCAAATCTAAAACGAATCTCGATCCATACTTTCCGAGCTTAAAAACTCGATTTAGAAGCCACATAAATTGTCCTCTCTCGGGTGCATCTTCCCAATTGCGCCATCATTCTCTAAAACCTTCGCCCACCTTGTCATTATGATTGGAAACCCTTTCGTAGAATCGGGTCAGACAGCTGTCCCGACACACGCGCGCACACATGCGCCTATGTCTTCCTCCTCGTCACGTTCTTTCAGTTTTTTTCCCCCTTTCCTGCGAGGTTACAACAAAGGCCCTGCGGATCGCGTATACACGGCGGACGCCCACGCCCGTACACCCTCGTGTATGCACCGTTCGCGCCGACATAATAGGATTCGCGGACTCCCCATTGTCCACTTACGGTCAAAGTCTCCTAGTAAACGTCGTTGTCAAGGAAAAAATTCAGGTGTGAGTGAGAAAGAGAAAAAGAGAGAAAGAGTGACTGGGGAAGGGGCGACGGGGGGGGGGGGGGGGGGCAGAAGACACACGAGCATCTAGGCCAGTGGTTCCCAAAGTGGGCAATACCGCCCCCTGGGAGGCGCTGGTAGAACGATCCAGGAAGGCGGTGGTTGCCTTATATGTAATTGTTGGGCGTTGAATAAAAATAACCATATTTAATGGTTACTGTTAAAGAGTATCTTATAAGTAATGTCATTTTTTAAGGTCGAGGAAGAATTGCCGCCTGTATTCGTGAATGTGATTTATTGTCAGATATATATTGATGACGAAAGTTTTCGACTATTCGCGATACGAATAATTCACGATTTATTATAATGCTCGTACAGCGTATATCAGACAATTTATGCTCAATGATGATAGAAAGGGTAACGATATCACTAGTGCCATTGGTGTCATGAATTTTGCTTATCCTAGTGCCTTGGATATTGATCAATTTTAAAACGATTTCTTTGTGGAATAAATTTCCCCTGTATAAAGTAAACCACCCCCGTTTTACGGCTGAGGTATTAAACGTCTCGCAGATATATGGAAGACTATTATCGGTAACGATGGATATTATACTCTATTTTATTTCACGTTTATCATAGATTTATCCAAATTTTTGTACAAGGATTTAAAAAACGACGTCACGCATAGGTACCTCTTATAATTCATTTTCAATTCTCACGGCACTTGATCGACGCAATTAATACCGTTACCCATACCGTTCAGAATCAATTTATATTTGACAAAGCCTCGAAATCCAAATTTCATTGATAGGAATGCTAGAATCGAGAGGTCCGAAGCGATATTCGCAGAATATCAATTACTCGAAACAGTCGAAAGGTCAATATACTCGAATCAATGCCACCAACGATGATACGAACGCTGTATATCGTACCAACGATACTGTAACCATATACTGTTCGAAGCAGATAATTTGCGTTATCGTCATTAGAAGTTTATATCACTATAATTTAAAGTTGTTCACGATCATGTTTCATTATCGTCGTCGTATCTCGTCTCCCGTACCACTGCATAATCTTTGCGAGCTACTTGATTATTCAAAATCTCAATCAGCACGGTAATTTATCGAAGATTATTTATTTTGCTCTAATAAATTTATGGGCAGTAAATTAGGGCAAGAGATACAGTCGATCTTAGCTACTTCAAACTTTGGTACAGTTCTTCGAATATAGTTTGCAGTATTCGAGGCTCAATCTTCTTGCAATTTGTGTGATGAACAGGAAGTAACTTAGCAACAAAGCCATATCAATAAAATTATAGAGTAACTATAATTTGAAAAACTTTGGTGCAGTTTATTATTTTGAACATGGTTGATTGTACTCGATGCAATTTGTTTGACGAATAATAAGTAACTTAGCAAAAAAGCGATATTAATAAAAATGATAAGATACTATGACCAATATAAAATAACTTTAATTGGATCTTTTCATGGAGTCCTAGTTTTCTGAGTTCCGGTTTTTTTCCATTGCCCCGCATTGCCATCGAAAACAACCGAATTGCCCCACGTTGAAAAACACTAAACGCTCTAACGCGTAAAGTGAATTTTCCCGCGTTCGAGGAAAACCAACCTCCATCGATCGAAAATAACCCAAATTAAACGGCGCGTCCCGCTCGCGTTTTGTAACGGACCAGAAATCGCCAGTCCGCGGGTCGAAAAATTTGAGTCACCTGTCGCGTAACTAGAATCTGCCCGAGTGATCGAGTTGTCTGCGGTTTTCTCTCGGTGCGGTCGTTGGGTAACGTCTATCTCGGATCACCTTCGATACGAATGCGTGGCATAACTTTGACACATTGATCTTAAGCCGATAAAATGCGGTAAAAGGGCGTAACGTGCGGTCACGGTTGCCTCGGAAAAAATGCGCCGACGTTCTTCCTGTTTCGCGAGTTGCACGCGCGTTTCGTTGCGTGGCGCGGGTTACACGCACGCGCGTTATCGGTGTCATTCGTCGCAGACACGCGCGCAAGAAAACACTGAGGCGCAGTTGATCGTGACTTTGGACTCTTCCGTTTACTTCAGCAGAAAAATTCTCCCCCGTTTTCACTCCCCACGTCTCGTTTCGCAATTTTTCGTAATTGCCCTCGCCGCTAATTTGTTTAACACGCATCACGATCGCGCTATTTGCGAATGCATTTTTCGTTATTCGGTCGCGCGTTTCGATTTAGCACGTTCATCGCCAGGTCACGCATGTTTGAGTGACGCGCGAGTTTCGGTATCATATGTACGGAATGATAATTTTATTAATATTATTATTAGGGTTATAAAAGTGTCTCCTGAATATGAGTAACGTGGCGATCCACGTGTTAAACATGTATAAATATGAATTTCTTAGTAAATAATTCTCAACGAAGCCTTCCTGATAATTTTTAATTTTCACAACAAATGCCCGCAAACGGCGCGGCGATCGGAAACAACTGGTTCAGGATGATATTGACCAGATATTATTAAAATTGTCATTATTATTATTTGACTCCGTTGTTGCTGTCAACAAAATACAAGGCACGAATCGGACACCACGTTTCCTCCATCCGAACGCAACCCGTACAAACGCTAATCCGGTAATACCGTTCGAATTAAGTGGAACACCCGGTACAGGAGCCTTCAAACACTTTTATTTTATTTATACATTTTCACCGCGAACAATGAAAGAAAAGTGGAGAAATTTGAAAGCGTGTACTCGACCCGTTAAAATTTGAAAGAGCACGCCATTCCTATTTACCGGATCATCGATTGTCAGAGTTATTCGGTTTCTATTGGATTATAATATTAGAAACTACGTTTCAATGCCACTCTCAAATCGGCTTTGGATGAGATACGAGTTCCTAGAAATTTTCAACGGTTTTCCGTGAATCGTGGTTACGGTCGTGATTCACTCGCGCTCGTCATCAAAATTCGCTCGATCTTATCCAGGAAATTAAAGTGGGAATCATTTTATCGTATCGACGTCATTCGATTCGTTCTGCAATGCTAATGAACTCTTTTTTTACTTTGCACATTTTTCCGACGGGAAACCATGGGGAAAGAGATCCGGGACTTCCTCCATATCATGTAAGCAGAAACGATAGATGACAGTGAAAGTACGTTTATTTATTTATGCCTGATCTTGCGTAATAATCTCGCATATAAACGTGTAACGCGACAACTATATCGGGTAATATGTTTTCATATCATCACGAGATAAGAATCTGCGGGATTAAGTCGAATTTCGTGATCATTTTTTATTTTTAATATTAATCTCCAAGTTAACTATAGAAGCTACCGCACGAATTCTAAAATAAGTTATCTTTTTATATCCATTGTCGATATTATAATAATTATTACGCTGCTGCGAACGAATATTATTATTATTTTACTTCTAGCAAAATACCGAGATTTGGTTTTTCATGAACGCAAGTATTTCCTTGTTACGTTCGGATTTGGTAACTATTGTTGGAAAATTACAGATAGTTTATTTAATAGCGAGAAACAATCATCCGTACGTAAACTATCTTATCGTATTATTTTTGAGATGGCATTTCATAGATAGGTTTCTCGTTCCACTAAACGTACTTTATTAATCAATGCGCAACCGTTTTCCTCGTCTCTTTATAAAAATGCACGGCGAAAAATTTGTTAATTCAAACACGAATAAAAAGATTCGTACAAGTTTTAGTCCCTTGATATAAAATTATACTCAATGGAGAAATGAATAAAGTCACGTGAAAAGATTAAAATTCAGTGCAGAACTATTCACTAAAGAACTTCAGATAACCCGAATCCTCGATTATAAATGGAATCCTATTTCAAATATCATTTATCTGTATTCGAATCACATTTCTCATTACCAATAATAATTTACGAAAAAAATACAAGAATTTCTCTCGCGTCACCCACATTTGGGTGCCTACCGTACCGAACCTCGCGTGTCACCCAAATGTGGCTGACGCGGCGAATCAACCCGTTAAAAATTCCTCCGACGCGCGTCGTAATTCGTCGACTTCAATCTCCATCGATCCCGCAATCGACTTTCGGCGAGATCGATGTTGACAATTTCCCCGTACACCGACAGTCAGTGCTCCCCGTTTTTTGCGTGCAATTAACGCACTCCGCGCACTCACACGGCCGACCCGAGTCCGTCGTTCACACCGACGTGCGTCTCTGCATCTCTCGCGCACCCGTTGTCCCCCCCTCCCTCGTCCACGCGGGCAAACAAACACACGCTTATCCTCCGGCGCGGGCACGCACACGCGTGTGCGTGGCATTCGCCGGCGATTGGTTCGAGCCGGTCAGAGAGGGGGGGTAAAGAAACGCGTTGCGGTGGGGAGGGATGTGCCTACAATTCCACTCGGTTTCGTGTTGTGAGTGAGTGAGTGAAAACCCAGGCAGTCAGTCAGTCAGTCAGGCAGGCGAGAGTATGTACGGTAAGGGAGCTCTCTCGTGAGCACCCTCGAACGAGACTCTTTGATCGGTGCGTGACATGGACCGAGACACGGTTCGTTAAAAAAGAAACGGGAGGGGGGAGAGCATCGACAGAGAGAGAGAGACCGATAGAGAGAGAGAGAGGAAAAAAATAAAAGGAAGGAACGCAGGAGTTTCGAGTTCGGATATCTAGTAACGGTGCACTGCCACGCACACACTGCCAAGAGACGCACGGTGAAATTACGATACGTCGAACAACTCACCTGCCATCGATCACCTTTTGTGTTCAACGCGTTTATCGTTTTCTCTCTTCCCCGGAACGACAATCGGGCTAACGCGAGTGGTGTGTTACGCGTTCCTTTGTTCCCTCTGTGTTTACTTCTTTATCTCGCCTGTTGTATCCAGTGACGCCTCATAATCGTTTGTAAACACGAGAAAGGTGCGTGTCAGAATTCACGGGGCACCAAATGAACGTTTCCCACGGTAGTGAAGGTGACGCTGATCTCGTTGCAATCGTGAAAACAAGTGAAAAGACTGCGGTGGAAAAATGCCGAGCCAGACGACGACGATTCTGCTTAAATGCTCGATGGTGGACGTTCCGGCGTTGAACCACGTGAAACTTAAATCTCTGTACGGAGTAAGTACGATTGGGATTGTTTACGTACGCGCAAATTCGCAAAGGGCAGTACGTGGGAGCGCGGTTTGCCGGGAAACCGTGGGCCAGTTTGTTGTTGCCATTGTTCTGCCGGCGGGTTTGTAAATTGGCATCCCGCGATTGAGGGTATCTAGCGAGAGATGCCTCTTTGTCGGATAAACTCGGAAAATTTTTCACGTGGGAACAGTTGAACTTTACTAGAGCGGTATAGTTGGCTGGTATAACGAGCACGCGCAGTTGCGCGATTATAGTTTAGCGAAAGTTGGTAAATCTCAAAGTTGAACGAGGGGACCACGCTAATGTTACTGGGGTAATTAAAAATTACGCTAATTTAGTGACACCAGCCGTGGCTTAGTGCTAAAAATATTAAACCGGTTAAAATGTCAAGTTCGATAATCCTAACGTTAACGAAAATTTCGACAAACGGCTACCGAACAATTATAAAATCGACGTTGAACGGTTTAACTATTTATCCGCGTGCAAATTACCCTTACGTCCTGCAGTACCGTGCGTTTGATAAGGAGCAGCTTCGAGGGCGAACGTAACGGTACACGGACATGCCGAGTGTCGTGTTTGTTTGTTGACCCGAGAACCAATGCTGTATGGTCACACGATTCCTGCCGTAGATGCGATTGGAAAGACCACTACCCGGTATACGTCGTTCCTGTTATTTTCCTCCCCCTCCTCATTGTTTCTTTTTTTTTCTGCCCGCGTTCGACCGCGCTTTTGTTTGTCCACAGGAATTTAATGGATCCTTCCGAATATCTCGGGGGCAGTTCGACGCGAGAATGATTTTAACAATTTTCCCCGCACATTGTTGTTATGTCGCTGCATCATTTTTGTATTGACATACTTATCGCCACGTCACCAATATTTTAGTGACACGTGAGTTTCGGTACCATAGTTTTTATTGATATACAACGCACCATGCGTGTTAATGATAAATAGTAATAAGTTGATATTCTTACGGGGGACGCGTAGATACGCGGGTTTAAAATAGAAATGTCTGTGGTTATAAGGAGAAACGCGGTGGCACATATTTTCACTTTCGAGATATCGACGTTCAAAGTTGTAATCGCTGATTTTTATTAGATTTTCCATAAATTGTATTATTTTTTCAAGTATAATATTTCTTCCGAGTGTCAATTTTTCCCGATAAATATGTAAATCTTGTGTTAAACAATTAGTGTATAAATACCATTTTTTAAATTATCAAACCAGTCATGTTGGATAACCGGAAATTTTTATTTAAATTTACCATTTTTAAGTATGATCCTTTTGTCGCGTAACGTATGTTCTAAATAACCAGCGATTTTGTGTATTCCTTGTAGATATGGAAACACATTACTTGTTGGTAGCGCTAATTTGACCCGACCCGTTTTTTCTCAAAGCCATGGCTTTGAGTTTGTGGATAGAAAATTAATCAAGTTTATTCCGAAGGCGTTTCATATATTCAATCAAATATTCCCGCAGAGGCAAAAGAACTTTGTCTCGCACTTTGCAACGTTAATTAACCACGGGTTTAGGCGATTGTTCGTTTAGTGTGTCTTGTGTCAAGTTGCAAAACTCGATACAGCAGAAATGTTGGTGCAGTTTCTACTGTCGCAAATTCTATACGCTAACCGCAGGGATCGTCACAGTGGTTTACATTCAGAGCGTTTGTCTCAACGTGAAAGATCGCTGGTGTAGAGTTGCCACTTTAATCGCAGGCTTTTTCTTCTGTTTCACGTGCTTTAAAGACGCGATAGGGTCCAGCTGATTCTGCTATCGTTGCCTGCTGTCATTTGGAGTCTGATCGTTTTAAAGATAATCGATAAGATAATCGAGATAATAAGAAAGCCGGTGGCGTTAATAGAACGAACTTTGAAGCTACTGTTTGGGCGTTCTGGATATTAGGTGAACTTATATTTTAAAGTATGTTCGAGCAAAATTGAATTATCGAGGTCTTATTTTAGTTGGTAGGAAGCGAAGTTTTACACTCGTGGGAAAATATAAACATAAGTAAGAATCGATACGGTTGATTTGACCCCTGTGCGCGTGGCTGGGGTTAACATCCTTCTCGATTAGAGCGATTGTAATCATTGTAACGATACTTTCAAACCTTTTTGATTCAAATAACGCTGTGGCGTATCTACAGTTTTCTTATAACTTCGTAAACCCATTATAGTTTACGCAAATTAGATTTTTCATAGAATATTAATATAATATTATATTATGTTAACAATAAACGAACAATGTTTATTGCGAAAAACATGGGTATACGAAATCATAAAGAAAAGGTACGTACGCCGTATTATATTATATTACATTAATATATTCATGCAATACGAGAAGCACCGCTCGCTCATTTATTTCACGTTTTTAATTTTCGTTCCACGATAACGTATCTGCCCCAAAATGGTTAAAAACCTTCGAAGCTCTTTGTTCCCACAAACCGGTTGCTTTTCCGAGAAACTGGTCGGTGCGTTGACCACTGCGGATCATTGGACGGGTGGGACGAACGGTTAGTTAAAAAAAAAAAAGAAAAGAGATGGAGAGTAGAATCGCATCCCCGGGTGCGTGCACGCACAACGTAGCCGTGGGGGCTCGCGATGGGGTAAATAAAAGGGAAGGTCTGGGCACGGTGTCTGGAGATGTTTGTGCCTCATTAACGTTAACCTCATTCGACGCGAATGCAGATGCATACGCGAGGCAGGAGGCGTCTGTCCAGGAGTCTCACGCTCGTCTACTCCGTGGTTCGTGTGCCGCGTGCACGTGTATGCACGCGCAACGCGAGCGGTGGGTGTAAACGTTACGAGCTAGCCGTGTGGTAATGATGAGCGTGCGAGGTACGATGAGTATTCACCATGTATTATTGCTAATTTTGCGGAAAGCGAAAGAAATCATTGTGCTCGATATAGAGACCGAGAAAGTGGGGAAAAGTGAGATGCCACGGGTGTTCGGATATTTGTGTTAGCGAATAGGATACACATTATCAGAGTGGAAAGTGAGCATTTGTACATGTACATACAAGATACACATAATGTTTTTTCATTATGGTCATAATGATACCTACAATGGTTCAGTTTTTATTATAATAGTGCGTACTTTGTTTAAGCCACTTTAATATCACTGTAGACATTTAACAAAATTGACACTAAAAATTTATATGCAGAGATGTCATTACTAATGTTTAAATCTTCAGCATAATATCGTGCATATTTTTATATTGATAACTGAAAATTAGGATACAATAACTCAAACGCAGTCAGTATTTACATATTTATTATGACCCGTAAAAAAATATTAATATCATTAAAACATGATTACATTTAAACATTCTAATTCGTTCAAACTTGAGTTTGTTAACGTTTTGCTATTAAAAGAACGCAAATAAAATTCAATATTTTTCTAACCAAACGGCAGTCTTCTAATAACACACGATTCGATTTAAAAACTGTTACACTTTTGTTGCATATATAGTATAATAATACACACAGGCCAGTTTCCCATCCATTTTCTCACGCGTTAGATATAATATTTCTTTCTCCAACATAAAATTACATTTATTCTCAGTTTCGTATCGCGCGCATTGTGCTCACGTATCGTGGGTAGAAGTATACCTATCCAGGTAGTCGCGAGAACGTGTGTACGCGCGTACGTGTGTGCAACGAAAGCGCAGACTGATCGCACTGGCGCACATACGGTACTTTGTATTGACAAACGGACAATGGACTCGCGTTTACGGCGCAAAACCGCACTGGCGTACCAAGAAAAGTGTCAACCGCGTTTGTTTGCCATACATTTCAGGCAGGAAAAGTTTATAGACTTCTGGCGCGTATTCCTTTACACGCGCGTTAACGATATGTAACATTACACGTTTCAGGAAAACAATCTTAATATTCCGATGAATTTTTATTTATCGCAAATCCATTGTTATATTTAAAATGTTGTAAAACTGGTAGAATCTTTATTGAGCGTTTTGAATTGTTTTAATCAAGACTTATTATCATTAACACACTTATTCAAATACGTACATTCTATCCGTTGCGATCGGCATTCGTAAATATTTAAAAACGTATTATTTTGCAATTAATTATCCAGTTATCTTTCGCCCGACGATAAAACACAGCGCATTTCGTCGGCAGGCTTGACGCGATTGATTGCAGCAATCAAAATTTCTTTTACGCGCCAAAACGAACTTGTTTCAGTCATTAATTAATTAAAAACGGATAAAAACTGTCGTTGCAATTAAAATGTCAAAACGATCCATCGCAAGAGTTAACTCTCCGTGACATATCGATATTCTTTTGTTGAACGCGAAATTCAAAATTGTGTTTCACGGGAGTTCATGCGTAACATTAAATTGCATATGTATGTAGTCTTTTCTAGGCTATTATAATGTTGAACAATTATGATTGAATTATTAACACACACCTGGAGGCTAATATTTATCAATCCCACGTCGCATAACTTTTTCAAATCGTGAAAATAAGAACTGAATTGAATTGAATCGCTCTTTATCTCGCGGGAGGAAGAAGCACGGTAGACTTATCGATACCCCGACAATAACTCTCATTACGCATTACCCGATATCGCGCTGACATCGATATCGTTTTAAGGGTATTAGATTATCCGGCACGAAGGAACGCTGCTCTCACGGATGCAGGCAGTAATCCCGCCACTGCGCTCTCCGGTGCATCTTCTGCATTCTAAATATAAATGGGCGCGGTAAGCCGTGCTTTTAATTCAGTGCAACTGCTGCAGGAGAGAAAAGGGAAAATACGGTGGGAATACAGAAGCCGAGAGAGGGCTACGTATCCTCGTGGAAGAAGCGACGAAAAATTCGAGGAGCCACGTGCGTGCACGTGCACGCGTGAGCCCGCTTAACGTGTACGCACATGTTGCGTGTGGTACGTCTCTCTCTCTCTCTCTCTCTCTCTCTCTCTCTCTCTCTCTCTCTCTCTCTCTCTCTCTCTCTCTTTCTCTCTTTTACCCTCTCGGGTGACGACTCTCGTATTCCGTCGAGAGCCCCCGACGCTATTCCCGGGTGCCAGATAAATAAATTGATCGGCGAAGGAAAGCGCGATAAGTCATCGATAGCGCGGTGAACGAGACCGTTGTGTCGTAATTATACGCGTTAAGAGCGATAAGATCCGCGTGGGGAATACAACGGTACGTAGATCTTCCAAGAGACGCGGAATCACGGGGATGCGTGAACTCACGCAGTTTATTTTTCCCCGACGATCCTTGATCCGCGGTGCGATCATTTCGACTCTCGCGTGGTGTCTTGGAACAGGTTTGTCGGTAACGAATTGTTTGCAAAGAAATTTTTTTATTACGTTAAAGTAAAACTTCTTATTAATTTCATGAATTGTAGTTTATCTTTTATAACCTATTTAAGAGTTTGCAGAAGTTATGATAGAGATGATTCAAAATTATAAAATATTTCGCTCTGATTCTCGCCAGCTTAATTATTGAAAATAATAATAATTTCTATTAATAATAATAATATTATTTCTATTCTGGTAATTCCTTATTCTCAATAATTAACCGGGCGAGAATCAAAGGAACTTATTGTTTTCAGAGCAATTCAGTGTTTCACGAATAACTTGAACAAAATTAATGAGGAGTACATTTTTTTTCTTAGACTCTCTTGAACCACCGTCCATCTTTGCCGGCTTCATTGTTTAGAATAATGAATTACTAGAACCATTGCGACGTAAACATACAAAGTTTATATTGTACTTAACATATTTTGTGTCGGAATGAAACAATGTACCTTAATTTTATGCCAAACTTGCGTACGACGTAGCGTCGGCAACATTCCGTGAAACTTTATTCGCAACGTTCGTTGGCGTTCGAGCGGGTTAACATACCTTCGGTATCTCACGCACGTCAATTAACATTTTTCTCCTGCGATCTAGAAACCGTTAACTTTATTTACGAATCTCGCCATTCGTCGGATTGCCGTTCGAGCGAGTTCCATCGAACCCGTACACAATCCAACGAGAAACGGCTGTACGGAGAGCCGAGGATGAACAAACGAAAACAATCTTATTGCGTAGTAGACTTTTTGCCCTAACCCCGGAGGCATAACAGTACAGAGTGGTACTAGGCAATAAACAAGCGGGCATCGCTTGTTCCTCGTTCTCTGGAAAGGGCCATTTACGCGCGTCTGGTTTACTTGTAACTAGTTAGTTCTCTATAGCGTTACGATTATTCACCAGTTGCTGCTAAACTAGTATTGTGTAATTGAGTTTAGTAGCGAAGTGACACACTTTTTTTTTCCTAGCCAATTAGCGTGCCAGTCAAGTTCAATTGTCTCAAGTAGCGCACTAGTAGAGTGAAATTTTTCCAACTACCGTGTTGCACCGTGAAATCTTTCCAAGTAGCGTATTTGCAATTAATGCACTGGTACAGTGCAAATTTGGTACTATCGTGTTAGCAAAATGAAATAATTCCAACTCTTGTTTATTAAAACAGTGAAACTTTTCCAACAAGCGTAATAGTAAAATGAAATTTTTCCAAATGGCATACTATACAGTGCAATTTTCCAAACAACGTAATATTATACAGTGAAACTGTTGTACCTAACGTACTAAAATAAATCTTTTTTAATTATTCGATGAATAAAATGACATTGTTACTAGCCTACCGTCGGCATTACGTTATTCCAACTAACAAACCACTCGACATAAAAACCTTAACATCCCTAGCCTGTTATTACTCGACAACTAAAAACGCGGCGGCGAACGATAATATCAACCTCGCGACTTCCTCAACCATAACTATTTTCACTCGAGCGACACCCAGCCTTTTCGCGTCGCCGTTTCCGAGTATCCGAGTCGTGGAATCGAGAATCGAAAATCGAAGCCAAGGGGCATGTCTCTGTGTGTCGACGCATGTACCGTTGCCACCGAATATCCTCCTGGACTGGCCTCAGGATAGAAATTACGCGCCTCGGCGCCGGTATCGAGCGGTAGTATCGCTTTAATTCGATATAACCTGTTTCCTTTTTATGCGCCGATTCCGCTCTCACGGATAGCAGCAGCCAGGGCTGCTGCTGGTTGCTGCCGGTGCTTCGTTTTTTACTCGACCCCATATACCTGGTACCGAGTGACCAGGTCGAGCCCGTGGCCGTGAAAGTTCTGTTTCACTTATACTTATATGTTTACGGGCCATCAGGGCCGCCTCGCAGCTTCCACGCAACTCGGGATGGAGATGAAGGGGGGTCCAACCGTTGGTAGCCTCGAGGAAAGGGAGAAATTTTCGAAAGCGATGACAGGTCTTTTCGTGCAACCGTACAGATATCCTCTCTTGGGGATTTGTTTGACGAGCATCGGGTCAGCGGTATCGTTTCCTTCTTTTTTTTTAATCACCGACTCGATTAGAGATTTTGGAATTTAAACAATTGGAGTGGAAGAGGCAGCCAAAGCTGCTTATCCGCGGGCTATCGAATTCAGTTTAATATGACGGTTGATTTTATTTTATTCTCACGGAACAAATATTAATTAGAGGCGTAAAAGAAATCATGCTTTTGTTAAAGAGAAAGATTTAAATAAATATTCAATAAAAAATGTAATCGCTTGATCTATTGTTATGTTTGTGAGTTACAAGGAAGAAGAACTTACGACGACTCAACCATGAATTCTTAGAACTAGATTTCCTTCGATAGCTTATCTTATAAATTTCCAATGAACGTAAGGCCAAATAATTCAATCGAAATCCACTTTACGATTCTTAACCTTGAAGCCGTATCAGATAAATTCTTCGAGATACTCATAGGTGTCCATAACTAATCCGGTTAACGTGCATTAAATATTCGCGCGTTGTAATTAAACGCGATAAAGATAGCAACGTACTTCGTTCGTCGTGTTACAGCATAATCTCGCGAATCGACAACAGAGTTAAAGTCATCGATCCAATAAAGCAATTTAATTCGCGTTACACCGTCCGATTTAGTCGTGCGCAAGAAAAATACAAAAAGGAACTTTGATTACGCTCCGGCGTCGAGTTATAACCGCTGAAATTGATAACCGGTGGATAGTTACCGGTCTCGACTCTGTATACTTAAAGCGCAATAAACGTCCGACGTTAGATGGGTTAAATAATTTCCGATTAACAGCATAAACGGAGCAGGTTTCTCTTAGCCAGGGGCGACAGATCGGATCGTTTTGGAATTGTTCGTGGATTTTTTATTTTGCATCGCGCCTGTAGAAGATAATTAATTAACGCGCGGGATGGTACTTTTTGGATTGAAAAAAGAAATTTTGTTCCTTTCGAACTTTTCGACCACTCGCAGCTATAAAACGTACCATCCTATAATTTAGAACAGCGGTCAACGATTATACTTCCGAATATGGTCATTAAACCATAATGAACCCTGCTAACTTAATTAACTTAATTAATTCGAAGATTCTCCCGCGATGCACGCCCATTTCATACTGTTGATTTCTTTATCCATTTTTCATGCTTCATTCATTGCTATTAAACGTGAAACTATTCTTAACTTTCTAATTTGCATTTTCTAGTATAAATTTAGAAATTGCGATTCTGTACATACGCAGATATTTCTATATCAGAACTATCAAAATTGAACACTGTGTAAAAAAAAAAAAAATACGAAAAAGTGAGATTAGGGTTTAAAAAATGTCAGAAACATTCATTTTATAACAAACACAGGACTGTCAATTTTCATTATACCTTCACAGCTAATTTAATATTGTAATTCAATATTGAAAACAAATAAACGAATCTCTCCAAACATTGGTAAAACAACCCCGTATAACGGTACTATTCCGCGATGCGTGTTGCTTAAAAAAAAAAAAAAAAAAATCCCGTTTCGACGCAGCCTTTCGCCAGTCCTCAATAAAATAATTCACCGACAAGCAAACACTTAACTCTTCCCCGTCTTTTCCTCGCGACAGACGGCGGCTCTCGAGCACGACCCCTTTTTTTCGTTCCACTGCGCGCAAGTCAGAGGAACGCATTGCGTTTCGTACGCGCCCTTAGCATTTACCTCGTCAGGAATACTCGGTCCTTTCATGGCCTCTCTCTTCCCTCTTGGTGCCCTACGATCGAGTACAACACGGTCTCGATACTCGTTCTATTCTTTTGGCCAATCCCTACCGTGTATCGTGCGTTGTGTTTGTGCGCGTGTGTGTAACTCGTCGCGGGACAAACACACGCGCGCGCGTTTCTTTTATTCCGTGGAAAGTGCATCGTGGCGTGTTGCGTGGTAGCACTGTGCGCAGTTAACGCGGAAATCACAGAGAAGTAATTGAAACGATAATTCGGCCTCGGGTTTTTTTTCTGGCGAAGGGGACGGTGGGCAGTGAGAAAAGAGCGTTTCGAATTTTATTCAAACGAGTTTGCCTTTTTTTGGGTAAACGGTTATTTTTGTGTACGTTTTCTGATAAAGTAAATCTGTGCGAAGGGAGATAGAGAAGTGGGTGTCTTATAAAAATTGTAATACTCCTTGTTTTAGTTTTATCGATGAGATAATTTCACAGTTACGCGGACAAAGTCCTCGAGCAACGAGATCTTTTCGTTCCGCGAGAAACCATAATTCATGCAATGTTTGAATACTTGAAATAAAAATTGTACAAGGAACGTAACTCACAATAAAAAAGACCAGTCGTTTATCTTCCACGAAAGATTACAAACGATCCGCGAAACGCGAATTCGCTCCACGACGTTCAGTATTCATGAAAAAAAATGCATCGTTTCGTTTCAGCGAATCAGTTTCGTCGTGCACCGACGTTAGAAACTCGAGTCACGGGTCAAATCGCATAAAAGCTTCTCGGCTATGAGCGCGTATCTCGTCGTGGTCGTGCTCTCCAAGAATTTCCGATCATTTATTTAGTGTCACGTCGAATTGCATGACGGCCGCTATCTTTCCGTCGTTCGCGAACCTTTAAATCGACCATTAGTAATGGCGCGCGAGTAATTCTCGAACGCGCCGGGCAAGCTAATTGATCGCGTGTCCGCGGAGTTCGGAGAAAAGTCTAGAGATTTTCTTTTCTTTCCTTACGGCCAAACGAACGAGCATGGTTTTGCAATGTTCTTGAAATGGGTTAAGCGTTAACCGTCCGTCGCTAATACCAGAAGCAGTTTCACCGATCAATGACCAACGGCTAATTGGCACTCGTGAAAACGTACCGAGTAGAAAATCGTACTACACGCGTTACACGCGGCGAATGCCCGGCAAACGAGTCCCTGGTAAAATTGTTTGCAGTCAGTCAGCATCTTCCTCGGTATTTCGCCGAACTCCTCCTGACTTTCTGGAAATTGGTAATCGCGAACGAGAGAGCCCACGGATCAATCGGATGAAGTCTCGAATGCGGTTTACATCTCCCGCCCCACTTTAGCTACGCGTGTATACTTTCGAGTGTCGCCCGTATCGAATGAGATCTCGATTAAAGAGTACCGTTTGACGGGAAAGGAGCGACATTGTATTCGCGTAAAGTAAGTAAGTTCATTTCGTGGCGGGGATCGAGTATGCTAAAACTAGGGCAATTCAACGTTTCGTTGGATCAAAATATATTGGAGGTTTGATAATCGATAAATCGATATTCGAAGGGTTCGGTGGATCATTAGAATATGATTTGTTCGATATTAATTGATCTTGACCACATTTGGTATTTTTGTACTGGCTAATCTGTATCTCTTTCGACTTTGCAATTTCCAACTTGAACGATGAGTTTACAGCCACCTCATCGACACTTGGATGACATGGGAATTTCGATACCATAGTTATGAAACATTAATTTTATCAATATTAATATCAGGCTTATTGACGTGTCACCCAAATGTGGGTGACGTGGCGAGGCCACGTACCGCGTACCTTCAAATCACAATCGCGGAAAATGTGACACATTCAACGGTGAAAAGTAGCCTGCGTTATTACCGCGCCTTCTCGTCTCGCTGGATAAAACGTCCGCGCGTTAATTGGCCGGATATATCAGCGATGATAATTAACGACGTGTGTATCGCGATTATCATTAGCCGAGTCGCACGCGTTCTGCATTCTGGCGCAACGACCACCAAGACAATTGCAAACTGACCTGGATCTTAAAAGTTACGATTCTACGTTCCAGCTTCTCGCGCACACCCATTCCGACGATCGCATATAAAATGTTACACGGGGTCGTAACTCGCTGCTGCAAAAGTAATCGTAATCGTAGAATCGCGCGCGGCATTTGAAAAAATAATTTCCAAGAGTAACGCAACCCGGAAATAATGTTCTCATGGTATTATGAAATTTCTCGACTCCCGATGTTACTTGTGGTAACACTAAAGTCATATTTAAACTATTTTACTAGCGCTCGGTAGTCTTAATAAAGTTTTTTAATTGCTCTAAGAGATTCCATGCGGTGATAATTAATTTTTCAGGTATTCGTTTGAAGCGGTCGTGCTTTTGTAAAAAATTATTAATTATCGTTTACTTATTAATATTTGAAGTATCCAAATTAGAATTAGAAAAAATTCAGAAACATGTTTGGGCGTAACAGCTTCAAGAAACTACCACCACTTGTGAGACACCCTGTATACATATATGTATAAGTTTACCAAAATTGATACGCTATTTTCAGACGTCCGTACTATATTCCCAAAGTTCAAAATTGTTTCATCCAGTACTTTACATTTTTAAAAATGAAAGAAATTAAAGACGTATTTAATTTGTAAGTCTTGACGGAATCATAAATCCTTACTTTACGACACAGATTTCAGGAAACGATAAGTACACCGTGCCGGTGTTAAAAACAATCAAACGTAAGATCGCGCACGCGTTTACATACTTCTTCGTCCACGTTGAAAGTTCGCACGCGCGAATGGCGTGACAGGAAAAATGCCCGAGTGTGTGCGCAGCCTAAAACGTCTTCTCAGCCGTCGAACAACAAACCGTGTTCCACTGAAGCTTTCTGGGTGGGCCTCACACCTTTCTCGCGAGTAAAAGTGAGCCAGCCACCGCTGATAAGTCGGTCTCCCGGGTCAACGTAGAGAAGCGACCTTAAGTTCGCTGTCATACTGACATCGTTGAAAGCTCGCGCGAGGTTCATCTTAAATTTCTCCGCTTCGTGGTAAAGCTGCGCGACAACTCGTCGAACTATATCGAAACGCAAGATTCGTCGTTAAATTTTTAATCAGAGCACTCGATAAGACTCGCATTTGCTTTTCTAGTTCGATTCCACGATCGCTAAAGCGTCGTAGTAAGAGCATTATTGGCGTGCTCTGGAGAATATAAAAAAGCATCGAGAATTCCATTCTAGTGAGTGTTCGACCGTTGAAGAAACTCTGGATTAGAATGCGCTTTAACTTCGTTGTTTTCGTCGTTTCTGTTTCAACCGCGTTGAAAACATTCCAAGAGCTGCGCTTCGTTGCATCTCGCGGTAAACAACGTTTTGCGGTGGCCGAATCTGAAAGGTTTAGTATTTTGATATTGCTAGTATATCGACCGTAAAGAAAATTGAAACATTCTTTCTGACCGAGATATTAATGTTGGGATATATTTTGATATGAAAGTAATACATCTTTTATCTATTTAATATTGATATTATAATATGAAGCAGTACCTGCGCCTGAAATGTTGTTAGTATATCAAATTAAGTAATGTTAATATTAACATGATATTAAAATATGTAATCATATTAGGGTCAGTAAATGATATTACTGCAGTTATATTGTCAATGTTTTCATATTTTTTATGAGACAGTGTCGTGGCATCAAAAAACTTCCGCTGCAATTATATTTCGATTATTTCACTTCCATCACTATGTTACTTTCAAGCGGTCAGACCAGACAGAGATTATCTTCGTAAGTGCAACTATCAAGGTCATTAAAAGTCCTCCTTCTATTGACCCGGGGCGCAGTAAACTATGGGAAGCAGGATCTTAACTCACGTTAGAAGAAGGTATTTTCAGTGACCTGGGCGTTTAGACTCATTGGCGAAGCAACCTGGCCGCTAAATAACGTTATCCTGCGATCTGAAAATTGAATCATGACACTGATCTATCCACGAGATACAATGGTTAAGCTTCTTCGGAAACTTAATCATCACGTTTCGCAAGAATTGCTTTCAAAGGCCAATAAGGAAGGTCCCGGCGGTTAATCGTTGTATAAATAAAAATCGTTATCTCGTTGATCTATACCTGTATCGAAGGAAATTTGAAAAAATCACTCTCTGACGAAGATTCATCCTTATATAATTTCTGCTTTTCGATACCAAGTAGCACTTCTTTGCGCGACGTTGCGTTTTGTAATTAATCGGTGATAATTAAAATTAATAACGAGGGATTGAAATTGAATTTAGACTTTAAATTTACCGTCTCTCTTAACACGTCGATCGCCATGTCATCCATACTTGGGTGTTACGCGTTACTATAATTACGGAATATTAATTTTATTAACATTAAAATTATCAATTACATATAATTTTATAATTATAACATGACATTATATATATAATATATATGTTGGAACTATAAAAAAACAATTTTTTAATTCAGCTTTACAATTCAAAGGATTGGTTTCAACTGCGTTCACCCGTTTTTTTAAATCCCAAAACACGCTTTCATTTAATAAATTAAAAACATTCTCAGTGAATACTCGCCGAAGCCAGATAATCTCAGACCCGAACGAATTCTATTTTCTCACCCACGCGGAGAGTATTATTTTGGAAGAAGAGTAATATAACACTAGATCCGCAGAAAGGTTTCCTCTCTGAAAAGAGCGTTTCTCTATGCGAAACTGCGAGGGCAGCTGCAGATGCCATCCTAAACCTAGTCTTTGTATTGTACTTGCGCAGGTTGGCAGGTGTTGGGACGAGATGCATCTGCTAACCTGCACGTGCTCCAAGGGATTCGCATTCTACGTGTGCGCGTTCGCAGGTATCCGGTATACATATGCATGGCACGCGTGTGTGAGCGTAACCTGCACCGTGTGCAAAACCTGGAACCGGTGTGCTCTGGATTGCCAACTTATAAGATATCGAAAAAGAAGAGTTTCGGGATTAAAACGCTGAGATAGAAGGAGAGTTCGGAGAATTTACTTGTAAAGTTTTAGTGTATCCTTGACGGTGGAATCGGATCTTGATTTTTAAGGGGAATTTTATTCCACTTTGCATTCAAATGAAGGTTTATTAATGTTGATATTAATTCTGCTTGATCTTGTTAGATTGAGGTTTCTTCAATTTTTATTCGACTCCATTTGATTAAGTACGTATATATAATAATAACATTATATTAATCGTACAATAAAGTCAATATTAATTAAATTAACCATCACTGAACGAAGTTTAAACTTTAAATTCTATAAATAACGCTACCCGAGAAAGAAAGCTGTACCACCCAAGAAATTAATTTTGCACATTAATATGCAACTTAATAACCCAAATTAACGATGCGTGAGACTCTTGTAGTA
This sequence comes from Pemphredon lugubris, assembly GCA_933228935.1. NCBI lineage: Eukaryota > Metazoa > Arthropoda > Insecta > Hymenoptera > Crabronidae > Pemphredon > Pemphredon lugubris. The sequence goes on along the minus strand of OW121817.1, from coordinate 50,519,225 downwards.
ATTATCGTTTATTTCTGTGTCTGCGGCGTTTCGTTAATCTCTATCGGTTGCACCATAAAATATCTATCGAGGGAAAATTAAAATCTCGAATCATAATTCATTCGCGACTTCGTTGTTACGGTGCTGGTATCGCGAAACCAGTTCCGAGACTTTTGTAACACACCTTGTATACCCACAAGACGAGGAGCGAATCCGATCACCTGCGAGAGCATCAATGCGCGTGCTGCCAGGTGTCTCGGGAAAAATGGAAAAACGTGAGGTCCGGCGAAGATTAAGGTTCGACCCCTTGGTAAAGCTAATGATAGGGTTCCGCTGCACGGTTAGTTCCTGATCTTGTTCCTTTCTTTTTCTCTCCCACCGTCCCTTTGCTTTTCCCCTTTACACTCTTTTCGTATCTGCTCTTGTTTCACCGGTTCAACCTCGGACGCATCTGCTTCGAAAGGTTCTTTGACGAGAGATTGGATTTCCTCACGTTGCACTCGAACGTTTTTATAACTTCGTGTACGAGGGAGGAGGATGCACAGAAATAATTATCGTTGAATATTGATGCGTGTGACGTTGAAAAAACGCGTGGGAAATTCAGAATAAAGATTCAAGATTCTGACAGTTTTTCTTGAATTTTTTTTAACAAAAATGACTGGATGAATCAATTTCGAACTTTGGAAGTATATCCACCGACGTTTAAAGATAGCGTATACATTTTTGTAAGCTTGTGTATACAGGGTGTCCCATAAATAATGATTGTTCGTTAAAGATGTTACGCTTGAAGTGATTCCAAGCAGGTTTTTCCTTATGAAAAATGTTGATTGCACTGTAGTTAACGAGATATTAACCGGAAATGGGAGCCAATCGGAGAAGAGCGCGATAACCGGCGTGCGCTAATAGCTAGCGCAGCTAGGTACCGCCCCACTCTCCGGTTGGCTTCCGATTTTCATTGATATCTCGTTAACCGAGAAACTTGGGACATTTTCGATAAGGAAAAACCTCTTTGTAATTATATCACCGTTTACTGGACACCCTGTATAGTTGCAAAGTAGACGTCTCTATTAAATTAAATTTGACATGATACGTAAAATTTAGGATGAAGAGAATGAACTTCAATTTGCAAATTGTAGTGATTCATAAAAAAAAAATACACATACGAGTTTTTAATTGGGGTTCACTTGAATTTAATAATTAAAATCATTTATTTCACAAGAAGTTAACGTAAAAACGATTCTATCGCAACAAGCTGGTGGACCTTAAAAAAAGGGCGCGTCCGATAAAAAGAAGTACCTACTGTTTCGCAAAAGTTCGGGCGGGCGTTCGAGTTGCACCGAAACAAAAAAAAAAGAGAGAGGTGCGTATTATTAGTGCAACGATGATGGGAAAGTTGCGTAACACACTTCTCACAGAGGTTAACGCTAGTAACCTTGCAGTTTACATAAACGTCTTTGAATCGCGAGCCCGCCTCGTTGCCCCGTAGAAAATAAACGTGACTCGGCGGGTACCTCATTACTTCTTCAATAATTAAGACTGCTCGGATGGGGAAAGGGGTGGGGCGTTTTTAATTAAAGAATAATCATGGGCTCGCCCGAAGACAATGGCTCGTGAAAGCGGTCTACAAGGTTTGCCGGAGCGAGAACATTGATTGGGGATCGTTAGAGGATCTCATGACTTTCTTCGGGAGCAGTCACCATAGTTGGCTCGCGATATCTTGATCATCGTCCCTCTTACAAATTTATTCTTCCTGTCATCGTTTTTGCAGGGTCTTGTCGCGCGTTTAATTTGGGAGGAGACAGTGCGCGATGGTTTCTTCTTGTTGGACTTTGCGAAGATTCTTTTCTGTTCGTTGCGAGCGGTACTTAGGGAGGATAATGAATTTTAGAGACTAATTGAGTTCTGGGGTAAAGTGTAAACGTAATAACGTAATTGGATAGAAAGTAGAATTGAATAATTAAATTTTCATCTACCAGCTAGCAAATGCATTGTCACTTTGGAGAAAATTCGGTACTTAGGGTAATGTTTTACAAAACAGCATTTGCAAAAATTAATAATTGCTCGAGATTTCAAATTTTGTTGACCTCCATTTCTTGGAAATTTAAAAAAAGAAAATAATAGTCGCCGCGATTGTTCCATTTTGCACACTGTTTGATTTAATTAAAAATACAGAATTTATGCTCAAGCTGAAATAATATATTAAATCTGTTTACGCAGATCTCCAAATTTATTTTGAAATATATGAAATTTATGAACATTATAATATTATGAACATAATATTATTATCCGCTCCACGAAACGCCGAACGGAAATTGTATTCTTAAAATCCTTGAATATATGTATATGTTCCTTTCCGCGTCTATCAAACGCTTTGTTTAACGCGGAGAACACAGAAGCAACGCGACACTGTTGCGTTTCCTGTTTAAACGCACGTTGACCCCTGATCTAATGGCACAAGGTTACCGTCTTTTGACATTGACAATGGGGCACAGGTACGTCGGACTAATCGGCAGTACCCCGTTACTTCCGGGCGCACCTAAGTTAATTTACAGTAAAATCTTTTTATAGACAGGGTGACTAAATAAAATACATCCCAGTCAAATCTGTAATGTAATTCCAAATCTAATTCTAAATAATAATAAAACTGCGATAAACATTCCCCGCGTGATGAAAACTCATTTATCAACCAGTATAAACCAACTGATATATATTTATGAAGTAGTACATCATTTACTATACAATAACAAATTAGGAAGTTGAAAAAAATCATATCCATTGTAAATTGAAATGGAGTAGAAACAAGGGAGAATCCGTTAGACCATACGAGCTCCCGATGACCCCGAAAAATAAAAAGTGCATCTTCATCAATCTGCGCGGGCAGTGCATTTCTATAATAGTATGACGCGTCACATCCGCGGAGAATCGTTTATCGCGTTTCATTGTTCGGCACTAACGAGGAGCGCGTAATTATCTGCGACGTTGTTTCGAGGATTCCTCGCTGACAATGAGTTACGTTCAACTTAACATCGATGGATTACTGGCAGCGTATTACTCGCGGTGTGAAAGTGTACTTGATGCATCGATATCTTTCACTCTTCCACTCTGCCCGCTGTCCTGATTTCGATTGTATGTCGACGATTTAAATGCAGCGCGTGCAGATGCGTTGACGTTCGGTATAATAATGTCGTTAACCGTACGATCGGTAATTGTACTGCGGATTTTCCAGCCGTTCATGATACAGTATTATCTTTTATCCAATATCTGGTAGTATCTTGTTATTTTTGTATTTAGTAGTATATTTTTTTATATTGCAAATATTTGCCCTGTGAATTTTCAAACTTGACGATGGCAATTTAAAATTATTTTTTATTTCAGTATTTAGTATTTTATTTATTAATTTCCCAGTACAATCCGTGTGGTAAGTTTTTGGGTTGATAATTACTCGCGAATTATAAACACAGAGGTAAACATTTTTTAGAAGCTTACAAATATTTCGAAATGAGCAGATGCACTGGCGTAGATGAATAATTCGTAAAGTGTTAAATTATACGACCGAGTAATCGAATCTCGATCTGTGTATTATTTTACGTGCTGTATATTTTAAAGTTGATCGATAAAAATTAAAAATAAATCTTCGAAACATCTGTCTCTTTTAATCTGTACTCCTGAGAAACATCTGTCGACTCTTAATTACGGGTATCTTTTTTATCGAATACCGATTCTTATCTGATGAGCGAAAATTGATCCGCTCGAATCTTCTCAGTGATTTTTTTATTACACCCCCGGATTAACGAACTATCCAGCACATCTCAAATCAACGTTAATTAATAAATGCCAATTATAATTACATTATTTTAACGCAATTTATCTTTGATACTTAGAACAAACGATGCATTCTTCGTTTCTCGTTTTAACGCACCGCGAATAATTACCGATTCGTAACGTGAGGCGTAAAAGTAATTGCAATAATAATTGGCGAACGGTGTACTATTTATAGGAACAAACATCAGGATAATAAACGACACAATTTTCCGACGTATGAATGGAAACTGTACCCGGCGGTATCTTCCCGTCATTCGTTTTACGGTACACGCTTATCAGTAATGCTAACGCGGTTTCACGGACGCACACTGGGAAAACCATCGATGCACATCCGCGCGCGCATGTGTTAGCAGAGATACGCGAGTCGCATCCGAAACCATCCGCGTCACCCTCTTTGTCTCCTGTTACAAAATCATTCGTTTAGTCTACGGCGTCGAGACGCAAATGAGATGGCGTAAAAATTTAGGGTTTGGAAAGGAATGCGCTTCCTTAACTAACGAGGCGCGTTTCGTAGGCAAGGTTTAAAAATAATTATGAAAAGCAAGAGAGTTGCAAGAAATCAATACATTTAAGTAGTTATTGCTATAAATAAATAAATAAATATATATATATATATATATATATATATATATATATATGTATACATAAATAACTAATATAACGATATATTATACATAGTGTACAATGTAAGTAATATAATAATATATTGTATTATATCTATATATATATATATATCTATATATTTGTATCAATAACTATTTCAGTTTATTTATTTCTTGACTCCCTTGCTTTTTATTATTCGCGATGCATGAAGCACTAAACAAAGAATACGTCGTTTGTTCAAATACCCAAGGTAAAGTGCGGTAAAATAATTCAATGGTAATTGTTAATACCGACAATCGATAGTGACTCGACGAACAGTGTAAATAAATACAGAGCCCGGGGAACCTAGGTCGTTTCGTAATATTCATTTCGCCAGAGACCCTACCATAAATTAGGAAGTGACATAAATTAGGTTTATGGCCCAGGACCGATAGAAAATTCTTCACGAAGGAGAGTCAGTCTAGGAAGAACCTTGCGAGTGACAAATACCGTGCGTGGAATTTTTAATCTACCTTTCCATTGTTCAACTTGGCAAACAGTAGATTTATATTAACTTTTACGTGAATTTTCGTATAAATTATTATTGATATCTCCACGTTTAGATTCTCATATATTAAACGCGTGTCAAAGTGCGTTGATTATGAACGGTGTGTTTTTAAATTCCCAGTGATTCTCATTCACATTCGGACGCTACGATTTCATTTGAACATTCATATTGTCGGAGTATTAATGAGAGCCACTGTACGCTGCTTTTACGTCGTTCTAACGTGCATACGAATATTTTTGTGATTCTAGAGTCCTGGAACGTTGCACAAAGATGTCGGTGGTGCCGGTACCAAGGTCAGCGGAAAGACTGTCGGCGGTGTTGGTACGGCAACCCTCACCACGCTCTCTTCCATTAATAATACATCCAATGCCAGCCGGTTCAAAAGCAACCCCGCATCCGAAGAGGTAAGCGAAAGAAAAGTTGCCCGAGTAGAGTTTCGGGCACTCAAGAAATCATTCAGCGGTAGAACACTCTCGTCGTCATTTCCTTGGCGTATTTTTCGTATTTGATTTTTGTCTGCGCGCTTGGCCGATTATTCGCAAAAGAAAATCGGAAAGATGGACTTTTCTTCCTTTATGCTCTGTAGGTAAAATCAATCAAGTTTAAAACTGGGTATTGCATTGAAAACTGAAAGAGTATTTTCGATAGTGAACTATCGAAGATTGATTCTTCACAGTTTCAAAAATAAGTAAACAATGACACTAGAAAAGCGAAAAACAACTATTTAGAAAATTTAATTAAAACGAGTTTCAACTTTTCAATTTGAAAATCGACCATCTCTACCTCGGAAAACAACTATTCAGGATTACTAAAAATTAATTTTGACTTCTCGCTTGTGACTTTAAATGCCACGGTCAAATATGGATCGGTAATTCCGTTACTCGCGAACCGATTACTGTCATCTTTATTAATTACCCGCTCGCACGTCCCAGTGAATTTCCCGTTTTATATATTTGCATTCGTTCGGCATATTCGAAGAAACGTCGCCACTTTTTTTGGCCTTGCACCCACACCGATTATCAATGCCCGCGTATGCGTGGCGGGATTTCATACGAATACTATTCAGTGCATGACTTATTCGGCGAGGCATAAAGTACCGTTCATGGTTTAGCTCTACTTCCATCTTAGGCACATCGTACGTATTCGAAATAAATGCACCGTCGCAGTTTCGGCAAGAGCTTTCATCGATTTTCCGCGGGACAGAGCCGGAGCTACGGCACTTGACATACTTAGGGAAATTGTAACTGAAATTAATTGGCCTGTGCAATAATGAAGCGGGGGACGTCTCTTAACGTTATTTACATCGAGGAGTACCATTTCGTGGTTAAATTGTTCTTCCTCGAGCTACGTTAACTAAAATCAAAAGATTGGTAAACCTAGCAACGATTCAAATGAATTTTTTAGAGACACGAAAATGTTGGAAAACCGCAAATATTAGTATTACCACTCAACAGTGCGAGTTGCTGCTGAATTATTTAAATTTTCGATCGTTATTAATTGCTAGATAGCAACGAGGACTGGCGCGTTGAATGAAAATGGGCCTACAGTGTAGAGGAATATCCAAATATACGATATAGTTTTATTCATTGCGTATCATGTGCAATAAAAAATAATAATATGTGGATATTCCTTGAAATAGCAGGTTTATTTTCATTGATAACGGAAGTCTGATTTATTTAATATGTAGTTCCTATTAAAATGTTCCATTTCACTTGATGGTTAACGCAATTTTTTCCCTTTTTTCGATGCAAAGTTACATGAAGAAGATTTTTCTGCTGAAAACATCAGATTTATCGAACTGTCAAACACTTGCATATTCCTATCTCTTTATATACATTATTAATCTCCTCTAGTTATCAATTTAAATAAAATCTCAACCTCCTTTCTTCTCTCTAACCTAATTTCCTACCAGAAATTTCCACCAGTCGATGCCTCAATACTTAACATTTATTCCTCCGAGCATAGTTTTCAATTACAACGATACAAGTACAATAAACAGGATTCGCTTGTTAAACGAATCTTCGTTAACCGCGAACATAATTACACTCACGATTATCCGAGAACTATATTTCTTTCGAGGACACGCGGTATTACCGATCCCGGAATCAGCGGTACACGAGAGCTTCTGCTTTCCTTCGTAAAGAGGAAAAAGGAAAGAAAAAAAACAACAAGAAGTACTTTGCGATATTTCATCCGACGCGATCGAGCGATCCGCGCGTCCGCACAGCGATGACTCGTTTCACTTATCGCGACCTCGCGGTCCGAGCTATGGTTTCCAGCTTCTACTCGCTACAAATTGCCGCGTCGCTGCGTCATTTGTCCCCCTAACGCTCCCTCCTCCTTTTTTCTTTCTCTTTTTCTTCCTCGCGCCGTTATTATGCGGCAAAGATGATCGAATTTCGTTACGTCTCACCGTCGTCGTTGCGCAACGGGCGACGCTCGCCTCCTTTTGCACGGTAATTTTCAGGCGTCGCCTTGCGCGGCACACACACACACACACACACATACGCGCAATTACGGACGACGGAGACGGACATGTAATACACGGCACCCACGGTGCACCGTTACCCGCAATGCACGCTCGAAAAGTACGTGTATGTATTACGTGGGTAAATATCCAGCCATCCGTTCGCGTAGCCTCGGTACGTGCGGTTTATCGAGACCCTCGGACTAATTCAAACGTGAATTTAGAAAGTCCATTGCGGGATTTACATCTAATTGTTTCACGGCTTGCGCAACTCGAGCGCGAAAGTTAACTGTTTTTCACTCTCTCCCTCTTTCCTCCCTTCCTGGTCATCCCTCGTTTTCAATATTTTAGTATCTCTCTTTCTCTATCCCCGTTTCCTTGTTTTGCGTAGATAAATTGAATATTGTTTGCAGTATCATTCTCTATTGGTATTTATGATTCTCCCGTGTCTCGAGTGTATCGGTATTGCTTCCCAGTATCTTTCCGTATCGCTCTTTATGATTATTCCACGTTTCGAATATTGTAGTACTAGGTACTTCGAGTATATTTCCATATCGCTCTATCTAGTCCTCTCTTATTTCAAGTATTCTAGTTTTACCTGTTTCGAGTATCTTTCTGCGTCGCTATTTCTGATTCTCCCTTATTTCCTGTATTTTAATGCTAGTTATTTCCAGTAGTATAATATTACCAGTTTCGAGTATTTTAGCATTGCTTGTTTCGAATATTCTGATATTACTTATTGTTTGGAGTACCTTAATATTACTCATTTCGAGAAACTCAGTATTATTTTTTCCCGGTCCTCCCTCGTTTCGAATATTCTCGTGTTTTCAATTACTTCAATATCACACTGAGTATCTTTCTATTTTCCGCTTCATTTCGAGTATTACCTCTACCAATCATCAAATTGAAGATTAAACAAAATTTTCGAGGACTCTGATATTATTCTAATCTTCGCAATGGACGCTAGGTACTTCAACTCGTAACAGAGCATTTAGAAAGCCAAGTACTGTTCGAGCTACTTGTATCCTCGAGGCAATGCAATTGACGTTTAACGTGTTAAATGACGCAAAGTTCCAACGTTGGTTCGTTATCACTCCGTTGACCGGAACTAGAAAGTTGAACGCAAGAAATATATCGAGTACCCTTCACGTTGTTCATCCAATGCAATTCGCGACGGGGGAAAATAAAATCGTTCCCTTTCGAAGAAACTTATATTATTATTTTGACGATGTTCTGTATTTATTTGATACGTGACACCTCATTAAACAAGTCTCAATTGCTTCATAAAACGTCAGAAGTTATTATAAAACGCGCAACACGTTAATAACACTGCAATTATTATTAATAAAATGAATATTCCATAACTATGGTAATGAAATTTGCGTGTTATCCAAATGTGGATGACGTGGCGATCAACGTGGATGCATAATAAATATCGACGTATTATGTACCATACGGAATATTGTTTTTATTGATATTAATATCAAGGTCATTACCGTGTCACCCAAATATGAGTGACGCGGCGATCAAATTGGTAATACGAAAACGAGATGATGTATCATTATTAACGGCAACCGAAGAATGATGGGAGGATTTTCAGCGTGGATTCTATGATTCGTCTGTTAGTCGCGGAATTCGCAATTCTTTCCACGAAGGAGTGTGATTCACATTCATCATTTCTTCAGCGTTCGGTCGCGTGACGAGAGCCAATGATAAGAGCCCACGGCTCACGATACTTCGAGTAGGACATCAAACGCGAGACGCTAATCGGAAAGTCGTCTCCTTGAAACGACGGGCGGATCCGTCGTGCAATTCTCTTTTGTTCATTCTTGCTCGCCAACGTGCCCGTAGATCCGTATTGCACTTATGTAAACGAAGGAATATAATAATACTATGAATCTTTGATTATGACACCGCGGATTAACGGAAAGAGCAAATATTCCACGTGTGAATTTTATTATGAAATGGCTGTGAACAATGAGGCAAATTTTTTATTTTATTCTTTGTTCTGTACTTTAATCACACTCCCTGTAAAATAATTAATCAACAAGATTTGTAAACAAAAAATTAAAAATTAGGGGTTGGGTTCAAAATATACTCAATTGATTCTTCAAGATCTAATTTTGATCTATTTTTATACAAATTCGTCCGTATTAATTTGGGTATACTCGCTTCAATTTGGGTCTATCTAGTTCAATAAAATTCATCCATTCCAATAAAAATTCATCAGTGGAATTCTTTTTTCGTAACGCCGAGCGCAAAGTGAAAAGAAAAAGGAAAGAGACTCGATGATTTATGACACGTGTGAATGGATCCACTTAGAGTATCTCGTCCGGAAAATAAGAAAAAAAAGAAGAGTATGACTGATTGCGACGTATGACGTGCGATTAGCACGAATCAATGAATCACTGTGGAATTTTTGTTTGTGTTTCGAAATTAACCAGCAACACGTGCAACTCGAAGAAGCGCATAACTCGGATTTGCAACAAGGCTGTTATTATGCAATCGGAACTGCCCCCGTTCGAGGGATTATTTTGTGTGTCAGCAAACGATTGTTTCGGATTCCACGCTGATGGGTATCGATTTCAACGAGGATCGATTCAATCGATTTTATCGCGCCACTCGTGTTTCGCGCGGCACTCGCACGCTTGATAAAATTTTCATCGAAATTACGTTCACGATTATCGGATTTCTCGATAAGACATGGACGGTGGAAATCAGATAGTACTATTAACGTTTATAATCCGTGATATTTGATTCATAATTCAAAACATTTATTTCATATTAAACTCGCATCGAGTTCTTCTTAATAAATATTTAAGGCACAAACTTTTCAAAACGACTTCTCGCTACTACTTATAAAATATTTTTTAATACTTTGAACACATCGTTGAAAGCGGTTTTAGAGTTGTTCACAGATTTATTTTTATTTGCACAATCCATCAAATCGGAGTCTTCCGATTCCAGCACAGAGCAATAATAAAACTAAAAATATAATAATAATAACGAAAGAATTCGATGAAGAATTTTCGCAAGATATCCACGAGTGGATACTGTTTTACCATAATCGTTTAACAGGACGTTAAATACTATGTAGATGAATTAATAGACTCGTCGTTTCGTACTGTGTGGCACGAGCGTCACGCAACCATAAGAAGGCTTCGCATAAACCATAAGCGTGCTGGCAGTGTAACTCGATCGCGCGGCATTGTATCTCGGATTTCGGGATAGCATAAATATGCTACCTGCGGGCCGATGTTAACGATCCTGTGGAAAAGTAACGCAACGCCAGACGATTCTGCATGGCCGTAAGTTCCGACACAAAAATGAATTTGAACTGAAACGCGTTGTACGTACGACAAATGACCGAATTTAATGAAAAAAATCGAACCTGAAATTTGGCAGAAACAATCTGCAGCGTCGAGTATTAAAAATATTTAAATAATCACTTCGCAGACTCGCCTATAGTCGACAATCGATTATCGACAGTACAGTCTAATTTCCCGCTCGAGATCCAATACCACAACCGGACTGTTTTGCGACTCTGACCTCCTGAATATAAATCAACTGCCCAGCGTCTACAAAAAAAATTCAATCGAAAATAAAAACCCCTCCGTTATGTTACACACACAAAAAAAAGAGAAAAGATTACACCGAAAGCACATTCGCCCGCGCTACAACTTCCGTTAAGCGAAACCAATTTACATGATATAAACCGACGTCTTAACGGCGCCGGACTTACGAATCTCCATTATACGACTTTTTTTCGCGTCTCCAGAGCGTACAAAGGTACGCGCGTTTATACCTGGCGAAGCGGTACCCGCGCACGAAATCCGGCTACGCGAATCGGACCGTTGGCCGATCAGGTATTGGCAAGTTCGTTGAATCTCCTCGGTCCGAAGAAACGCATTGCTCTCGCACTGGCGATTTTCTCTCCTCACCTACGCGTTGAAACTTGCCTCTGTGTGCAGGCGACGTGTACCGCACCGATTTACCGTTATCTCCACACGCACTTTGACTTTATGCGCCCATGCGTATGTGGGTCTCGGGTGGTTATAGCTATGCTAATGGAGATATCCATTTGTCCAGTCGATTATAAGACCACCGTTGTGCGCGCGGAGTTGTGTGCACGTAGACAGTTTTGTACGTGCGTGTAATTCGAGGGACGTGTTGGTCCGTCTAATGATAATAATGAGAGATCCACGGTGTGTATCGCTGACATTATTCACGATGGTACGTCGCGGCTTGAGAAAGCGATACTAACGACACGGGATAAATTAAAACTGACCTGAAATCGCGATTCTGTCGGCGTTCGGTGGAAAAAAGTAACGTGAAGTTACTGCGAACAATAAGAAAACTGTATCGCGTGGTTCTTGTGTAATGCTGCATAAGAAATGGCATCGAATTCTTATACGTTCACTAACGTATACTAATTTCAGGATATTTCACGGGTTTGTATTATTATTATTATTCTGACAGAGATCAGAATATATGGATTATAAGGCCTTCTACTTTTTTAAAATTCTGGTTCCTATAGATATTCTAAAATCCTTAAATATCAAGAGACAAGGTTTTGTCTCGGCTCAAGTACAAGTAATACTAATTTCAGAATGTATAGGGACTGTAATTATTTGTTAGAACATTGTTCTAATAGAAATAGAAATATTCGTAGAGATTTAAAAAATATATTTTAAAAAATATATACCAACGCAAAACATTGCTACTAACCGGATTATATATTAATTTCCAAACTTATACTCCGCATAGCAATTATGTAAATCAACCATATAACTCGTACTTTATCGACGACTGATTCGTACAACGAATTGTTATTTTTGTTTTCATTAAACACGTTCGTTAACCCGAACTATCCTCACCGCGCGCAAGGTCGAAATAAATCCGAAGCTCGTTACGAAAGTTTTACCCCGTCTTATCGTCTTGCAGCGGTTGCAACTGTAACGTACCAAAGTAATTGCCAAAGTAACGCTGACATTTATAACTAGGTACGATTATGAGAGTACAGCGGTGCGTTATTGTTGCACGCGTCGGATACACGGATACCAAAGTACAAACCACAATTACGCCTTTGTAAACGTCGGGTGACGACGGTGAGTGGTGGTAAGCATATGTGGCCTAACCGACAAAAGGACAATGAACTAGCTTCGCACCGTCCGGTCGTATTGAGATAACCAGTTTTACTTATCAACGAAATTGTCTCGACCGTAACCGTGTTTAACAGGAATTGGAAGTACAGGTCGAACCTCGATAACTTGAATCACTTTAATCCTTATCGAGGCGTATTGTTTGCGCAACGTGTGTCGCACCGAAATGCGTTCCTTGGAAACACATTGGAATTTTTTTGTTAAATATCCTTGCTATGATTTTCTTCAGTTTATAAAATAGTGCTGGGATTGTTCCATTTAGTTTTAAAACATCGTCACGGTTGTTCCATTCAGACGGTTATTCCATTCGGTTTTAAAATATCATGCCGATTACTCCTTTCAGTTTTAGAACACTACCGCAATTATGCATATGTATTGCCAATGCACCTCAATGTATTGAAATGCATCTCTCGTTAATTATTTCGATTTAATTGGAACCTTAATTCTCGACTGTATATTCCAACGTGGCTGAATCGTGCTACCCAGTGTTAACACACAGTTTGAATATTGAAACTCGACATACCACTGCTCAATTATTAAATTATTAACGTATTTGAAACAATTTCAATTTCCAAAGATAAATACCGTGAATCGCGAATCACTCTATTTTCGCTATGTACCTCCCGTAAGCACAAACATTTCTTACTTTCCGAGATTACGCTCTAGTCCCTGACTTTGCGGTAAACAAATTTGTCGTCGAATGAAATTCTAATTAACGAGCCTCGGGTTTGCGTCTCTGGGCGCTGTAAACGCGAGTACATCGGCGCACTTAACCGGAGAGCAATTACACGGACGCGAGAGTGGGGAATATTTGTACAACGAGACGGAGAGGAGACTCGATTCGAAGAAACCAAGTTTTCATCCGGTCTACTCGACGAACGCTGCGAATATCCAGATAAAAGTGACATTGGTTCTCGTCGGTTGGTAATAGTTCGAGTGGTCCAGGCCACCGCAGGCTGCTAATTAAAGACGAGGACTTTTCTCCACCGGTTTCGCGTTTGACGATACAGACGAGTGCCGCTCAGACAAATTACATCTTCCACGCAGCGTTATTAAAACTTTGTTCATACATCTTAGCCGCGATTCGCCGCTGCATTAGGCGGGGGGGGGGGGGGGGGGCGGAGGAGGTCTTATTATCCATACCGCTAATTACAGTTTTTCCACTATCCTTAAGTCGCGTTCACACTCGAGCCCTATTCGTCAATTCTAACTGTCCTTGATGTATGCGCTTAGCGTACAAGCGACTAGAGAATTAATACTTTGTCGTTCTCGAAATGTAGAGCGGTCGGTGTTCTTTTCCAAAGGGATAATTTTTTTTACAAAAGTGAATGCGTAATTCGCGTAGGTTCTGTGCTTCTAACGTAATTAAAGTGGAATTTACTTACGTTCCTCTGAACGTAACTCGAGCTGCAATTTTAATCTCGTTCCGTTTTTTTGACCATCCCAGTTTCCAAATAGTATAAACACATGATATTATGATATAAACATTGAAAAAATACGGTCAAGAGTTTTTTTCCCCTCACATAACGCATTTTATAAATAACCAACCACTTCGACTGGTCGGGTAAAAATAGACATCTCTTAATCGTCGGTAGTTCAATCCCAAATATTTTTCCGCAGCTCTCGTAACGTACGAAAAAAACTATGCAAATCACGTGTTTACTTATCGAGCGTTTGTATTAAAAAAAGTTTGACACGTAATTCACGTAACTAAAAGCTACACGGGCCGACGATCTTCCCCTCGAATGTGTACGCGGCCTTAGGTGGTACGTAACGACTACTCCTCCTTTTGCGCTCGCGCAACACGCGACTTGTGAGAAAAGAAGAGATGTATGCGGGACCCGTGGTCGTGTATTAATGCACCTCCATCTATATCAAAGACGTGCCCCGGGTCACGCGTGTCCCGTTACCGTCGAGGAGGGGGGTTCAAAGGGGTTAATAGAGCCATACCCGATGATTCGTCGATTCTCGATCGCGAAAGAGGATAAACGCGGAGAGCCATTAAACGCTCTCCCGGCCACGATGATACTTCTCTTTCTTACGTAATGGGACTCGCCGACGTTCGTCCGTATCGACGCAGCTTCCGGTGGGCCGTACGCGCGTCACGTGACTTCCGTTGGCACGTTTGTGCGTTTACACGGTAAACATTGTGCATTTCCATGCGCGCTCGTTGCATACGATAAACGCGTTTGGTGGATGCACCGATCGGCCGTGTTTATGTTGGATCGAATCAAAATGTCCTGCGGGAATCATTTTGAGAGACACAATGTTCTTGTACCCCATAAATATATCTCCGTCCGCGGAGTATTAAATTGTGAAAGTAAAATAACTTATTAAAGGTAATAGAAAAATAATTAGCTGTTTATGTAGCTATAGAGCAATTCGTGTCCGGCATTGAAAATTACAGTCACTAAACATTCTGTTTTTACAAACGCATTGTTAGTTAAGTAAAATGAGTCGAAAGGGCAACATCATCTCATTCCAATAATTAATAGACTCCAATGGTATTCCTCGTAATCAACTTTAAAGTTCTGTTTAAACTTAAACGAAATTTCGGTCCATCGAGGATTTCCATCTGATAGCGGAATAATTGCGGTATAAACAGTTCTCACGCGAAGGTGTCGGTACGTATACTCGTAGAACTACTTATCAGTACTCCAGACAGGATAATTAACAGTTTCCGGTTTTTAAAGTGAACGTCTGGTTATGTGTCAAGGCGACCAGCCTTGAATCAGAATATTTCGTGAAAATTATCGGTTCGTCGCGTTACGCTTATAAAGGGAAAAAAATAATAAGGCTCGCATGATTCACGCTGAGTTGCAGTTTCACGTAAAACGAAACGGGACGAAAATACGGTTGTACTTACGTAACGCGTCTGACGCGGTATTAAAATTCTATTAACTCAGCCGTAATGACACGGAAAATTGGAGATCCTTTGAATCATGCAAACCTGCACTTATCGCGATTAGATATAAAACGCGCCCGAGGGAATCGTCCAGGAAACTCAGCAGAAATTAAAACTACCCTTACGTCCAGTCTCGAAGGTTTTCGGTTTCTAAAGCCCTAAGTGGCTGTGCATTTACCTTCTTCGGTGAGCTTCTTGGATGCACTCCAAATTCTTTCTTTCCATATTTTAATCGCCACCGAGACGTTTCTTCATCGCATTTGATCTTGCAGACGTTCAATTTCGCAAATTGCGAAATTCTGGATTAGTCCATGGGGAATAATAATTGTCCGGGTACTTTGGGTCGTCCTACATTCGTTCTTAATTATTAATTTCTACTCAATTGATAGGACTTGGAAGGCTATTTTATTTAACAAAGAACAACGTTGTCCGCCTTGATATAATATCAAAGATTCCTGCTCCATGTTATCAACTTTTTGTCGGGAAAACGTGATACGAGTTATTTCGTTAAACATTTCATAGGAATATTTATTTAACGTCTTGTGATATTTCGCTAATTGAAGGTCTTTTTTATCATTTATTTAACCATAACCGTTTTTTTTTTAAAGAATGATAAAAGTGTAAAAGAGAGTGGACGTAATAATCAGTTGCGAACTAATTCTCGACTAACGTGGGTCTTTAAGTGAAAGCTACTGATTCATTACCCAAATAGTCGATAAGAACGCTTCCACTTGTAATTGCGAACCTAACAGCTACCCATTAACGTGTCGGAGTGTGATTAAAATATGTTAATGATTATTGCTTCGTCTAATTATACAGTTCGATGACTGTTGGATAAAACGATACGCATGTTTGCACGTACGTTTGAATGACATTAGAAACACTCGGGGAAAGTATGTTTAACAATAAAAGTTTAAAAATTGCGGATTTCTCGTTACACGATACAATCGGGGTGATTTTTTTATCTACTTCTACGGATTCTGCCTGGGAACAATATCTAACTGAGTCTAGATTATTATAATATTATTTTATATTTTTATTTCCATCCAGCTGAGAATTATAATAATAATAATCCAGCCTCGACCTAAAAAATATGAAATGCCTCTGCCAACGAGCGCGACGCGCGAACTTTTTGCGCTTCTCAGCCTCCTCGACGATAAATCGCCTCGAATATAATTGCTCTCCCGGTCGTTTTATGCTTTCGAAGATCGTAGAAACAAGCGGGAATTCAGTATTCGAATTCTCCTCGTGGAAGCGGAAATTGTGTCGGCGCAGCCTACGAGGCGAACGACAAAGGCATCGGAGATGCGACAGCACGATTGAATTTCAATACGCAGAAGCTGTTAGGCAATGAAAGGCTTCTACGGGGCTTGACGTTCGATTGTCTTTCCAGTTTCCATTGTCTTCGATCGGTGCACGCTTAGAGAAATATCGCGGCAGAGGGTCTTATGTCCGACGAACGTGTGACAGAATTTTAATGTCACGACTTACGCGGGCGCGTTTCGATTAAACGGACGCTCGTCGATCGGTGAAATTTGTAGTTCCGTCGATAGGAAGTGCCAAACTATCGCCGCGAAAAGGTGGGCAGTTTTTTTAGGTAAAAAAATTGATGGAAGTAGATAAAATTATAGTGCGCAGGGAACTGCGGGAATTAATAATACTTGGTAATGTGTAGTCGATTTATTGAAATTTCCTTTAATTTTGTCACTCCTAAAGGAATCCTCATTTCCGTTAAATAAATCTGAATTAGGAACATGCCATTGATCTATACGATATTAATCATTTTAATAATATTGCATAATTTTTTAATCTCTATAAAGTTCCCGGTTTTTGTTGCACTGATTCGATCTATACAAATAAATGGTAAATGAACCCAAAATGATTCGTCGAGATACGAAGAATTTCAGTACAAAATTGACCACTCGAATTTCCATATAAAATCCCACTTCTCCAACATCGATCCAACGTATATAAATAATATTTCAACGCACAATTAATAGATAAACCAAAAACGTTTTACAAACCGTGTTAATCCACGATTTATCATTTTAATTTCAATCTACACTCCCATTTTCCTAGCATCAATCCAACGTGTACAAAATACTATTTCAATGCTCGGCCTACGATACACGTATTGCTCCCATCAATTTAATTCGACGTCGGCTTTAACATAGAACAAATATCGACCGCCACCGTAGCACAGGTCCTTCGTGAACGATCAAGGTAGGATGCTCACCTATGTCGGAATGCATAGAAAGAGAGAACTAGAGCTAGGGAGAGACGGAGGAAACCATATACCCGTCGTCTAGTCTTGCCATGTATGAGCATAAAGGTTTCATTGCCTTATTAAGGTTGCCACGATCCCCGTTCGGCTTGCTATCGGGTCGAAGAAAGACGGAAAACCGGAACTCCGAAACCAGTTTATTATTCGAAACGTAGGTTAGTCCTGCATGCAGACCAAGTAGAGAAAGAAACCGGGCGAGCGGTGTATTTTCTACCAGGTTTTATTTCAGGCCAGTTTCGTCGGGATAATACCGATTGCTTTTGTCGGCGAAGGAGTATCTTCGACATTGTTATTTTCCTGAGAAATTGCTTCTCTCATCCATAAATGTAACGTTGCCGGTTTCATCGATTCCACTTGCGGAGCGGCAGTTTTAAATAATGAAATATGCCATTTAAATTCATGGCTCGGGAAAACACCGAGGTACTCGTCCGTTTCATACCGTATTCGTTTTTCTCCAACCCAGTGGCTCTGACCCTGTTGGACTCCCACGGGTCAGCGAAGACCTTTAATGTAATCTTCGAGTCATGCCAGGATGAAATATTAATTTTTACTGCGTACCTTTCATTCTACTAGCCTTCAAAGCCTCGCCAATCGACTACTTTAATCGCAATATTTTGGTAATCTTAAATTAATAAATTTCGAACGTCTGCAGGTTTGGAACGTGTTTTAAGCTACGTGCACACTGAGTAACGTACTGGCGCGACTGAACAACGTAACGTAACGTAACGGTTCGACGTATATTTGCAGTGTCGCGCAACCCGTACGACAGCATCTGACGTTCGCGCGTCACGTTACGCTAATGTGTACGACGCTTTAGCGTGGGTTCGCGCGACACAAAAGGTTAAGGACCACTGTTCTAACCGCACGCCCGAATATTTCTTTCGCTTTGACATTTTTATCATGTACTACTCTGAAATATAAAACTACCTCAAACGGTAGATGTACCTGCCAGTTGCCCTCCAGTTATACATGCCCGCTGTTTACGCGGCTCGTGTACCTCCGCGAAGAGGACTCGAGCCTATTGCGTACTTCAAAAGGAACGTCCGTCGGTTGACGCACACGCGCGAATACCATTTCTGTGCGACGGCTATTTAATATTGAACGCGCTCGTCGGTATTTTTGCCACGATTCCTTCGAAAATCTGTTGGCGAGCTGGCGTTTCCTTACTTCGTTGCGGAGATTAAAAACAGGAAGTTTGCTCTCTTTAACCGGTGAGTGATTTGCATACGCGTCGGGAAAAATGGAACACCGAAAATAGAACGGACAAAGACTGACAATGGGTGGTAACAATATGGTTCTTGGAAACGCTGAGTATGCTTTTGATCGGACTCGAATTAAATTTGCCGCAGCGATTGAGCGTACTTCAATTTTTATGCGACTTACTATCTCTCGAGATAATATTCTTTTAAGAGAAAATTGCAAGTTTCATTTTACGTTTTTCATGGTATTTCTTTTTGCGAGAAAATATTCGCAGTATGATTCATGGTTATCTATGGTAATGAGAGCGGAGGGAACATTTATATATTTATAAAAGATATTTTACATTTTCGTGATATCATTTTCTCCAGTTGAATTTATGAACCCACGGACATAATCATGCCAAGTAAGATAAAAATTCTGGTATTTTAAAAATTGTACAAGGGACGAAAAATTCTGTAACGAGAAAATGATGAATTCGTCGCTTTTTTATAATTTGACTCGTTTATTTATTCATTCAAGTTTTGCATCTAATTTAATCCAAAATACCAATAAAATATAATAGAGAATTGCACGCGACTGCTTTACAACCCAGACCCAGACCCAACAGAAATCTCCCGAAGATCTTGAATTTTCCTTCGCCGTGGAAATGCATTCGGTTCGACATGAAAGCAATTTGCCGGCGGATGATAGTATCGATATCAGCTGAAGCGCTATCATTGACCTACTTAAGTTGGTTAAACCTACAAACCCGTTGCGCTATCGTCGCCTACGGCTTACCTCGCAACAATCGAAAGTTATGGACTGCATTTACCTTCTTCACGGCGCATCCTGAGCGGAAATCGACTGGCGTTACGTAACAGACACACACGCCCCGTCGCTTCCTCCTACGGAGGTGGAAAAAGGAATCGCGCGGGCATTTTCGCTTCGTCTTTGCTTCTAGGCCGTAGGTAAATTTCATAATTATATAATGCGTATGAAATCGAGCAAGCGGTGTACGCGGGAATCGTACGTGGAAACCGGGATTACATCAACTTTTTAGCATGGGCGTGTCACGATTATTATTGCGCGAGCAAAGGAAAAGTTGAATATTAGCGAGCTCGTGACAGGAAATTAATTTCATTTCCGTCTGTTCCTAGAAACGCGTACGCACCAGCAGAAATGTCGAGCGATCGTAAAATTTTTCACGATTCAACTTGGAGAATTCTCGATTCTCTAATTGGCCCTTATTTTTATTAGCATGATTAAACGGCGTAGCACTGTAACGTAACAACGTAAAGTAGTAACGTAATGTAACAACGTAATGTAACGCGAGTAAAGGAAAAGTTAAATATTACTGCGTTCATGGCAGGAAATTAATTTAATTTCCGCAGTTTCCCAGAAACACGTATACAACAGCGGCAGGAATGCCGTGCAATCGGAAAATTTCACGCGTTTCTACCCAGCGAGTTCTGTAATGCAGTAATCGGCTCTTATTTGTCACGCCTCGACCTGTCCTGTCGTTTTTCCAGTTTTGCGCTGAACGTAAAACTTATTCATCCAGTGATTTTAATTATCTTTCGAAAAATACTATGAACAACTGCCACGCTATAATAGACAATCATAGAAAACAAAATTTCTGATTACTTTACACAATTGATAAGTTTGAAAAACCCTAAAACCGACCGTAATGAAAATTAAAACTCAACGTATAAAAAATAATACAAAATTATTCTCAATACCAGTGACTAATTAGAAATATCTGTATTCATGAGTTCTCTCGTTTGCGCCCCTTGCGCCTTTTCGTTAATCCGTCACTGACGGAGAAACAAGGTTGGACCGTACATCGATAATACGGTGATAAACGAAGCTAGCGGTTCCATCAAACCGCGCGTTTCCAGTTATAATTACAGACCTCACCGCGTAATTGATAATTACAATCCATAATGCAGGAGGTACATAAGCATCTTTGCGTTTCCTGACAAATTGGATTAATCAAAATCCTAACTGTACGTTTGCTGTACTCGGGCGTAGACGGCTGCACGATTGTAAAGTCGAGGAACAGAACACTTAGCATCCGAGCTATGTCCAATTTTACGACTGTCCTCGGTGGCTGAACGACCCCTAAGATTTTTTGGATGGTAAATCAAACTGGCGTCAAATTGATTCTAGGCCAAATTAGATAGGTTCGTGGCTGGTACTCGCATCTGTTTAAATAGTTCTCTTTGGCACGGAACGGAGAAGCGGACAAGGCTTTTTTTTTCTCTCTCGTATCCCATTTGCCGTATTCGCTTGGATTTAACTCGATATTTCATTGACCTAGTTTTCGGCGAGCGGTTATTTATTAATTTGCATGCCGTTTTAACGTAAGCGTTACGCGTTTCGAGGGAAACGACGATTGCGGGAATAATTATTAAGAAGTCATAAGTAATATCGCTTATGAATAACAGATTTTATGTTTTACGAGGTAATCGAGTAAGAGGATTGCATTAATATGTATTACGATTTCTTGAAGTAATTCAAATTGCCGATGTAAACGCAATCCACTCGTTTGGTTTATTAAAATTTACAAAACTATAAAAGTAGCTTGCGCGCGGAAATGCAAACGGATGTTTGTCGATGGCAAGAATTATTTTGTTACCGCATACGCTCCTTAACAACAAGTTAATTAATATATTATAAATATTTGTCCGACACTTTTATTGATCCATATATGTTTATGCGGTTCATATAGCTGAAAAATTGTTACTCGATGACTACGCTCGTTCGATGCTATGCGAAGTTTGAAACTTGGTAAACCCAAACCACAAATTTAGTCGAGTTACGTACACGCAAACGATCGTCAAACCTTCTTTGCCACTGTCAACATGAAATTGCGGCAGACAGTTTACGTTTCGCGGATAGAGTTCGGAACTTGAGCGATGTTCAACAAGTACGCGCTCGATACTAACTTACCTGCGCTCGCAGTGAAAGTGTTTTGCAAACCGTACCAGTGTCGCGAAATTACAATTATGGTTAGCGGAAATTCGTAAGTGGATTTTTTACACTCTTATAAAGTCGGGATATATGTAGAATTGTTGAAACGCGCGTATAAAATATTTATCATCTCCTTTATTTTGACAATTACGCTGTGAACAATAATTGAATTAATGCATTGATGTGTGTACAATACTTTATCGTGCACTTTTATTGGCTTCTTTATTTTTGTGGTCCGTGTACCTTAAAAATTATTTTACGAACGATTAACTAATGAATTAAAGGGTTAATGAATCAACTAATTAACGCATTTTACGAATGCAAGCGTGAGAATGTACATTCTCCGTTACAGACGTAATTCATTAACATTACGAATTCCTTTAATTTCGCGTGGTCAATACCTCTTAGATATCACGCTACCGATAATCAATTAACTAAACGCTTTAAATAATTCATCGTACCAATTTATCGTACCAAGATTCTCAGAATTCTAACCGCTCGTTAACTACGCGGCAACGAGTCAATGAACCCCATCGCATTATTTATTTTTCCCCGTCAGACTTTGCCACCTTATTTGAATTCGCCGTAGCCAAGCGAAACGCGGAAACATCGACCTAATAAAAGAAAATGATCGTGCCACAGTTTTGAACCCTACCACCCGAAGGGTTAATTCATCGTATCCGCGTACGAGTCATCGAACCACGAAGTCATTCCCCGCTTATACGCGTTATCCCGACAAAACTCGCCTGCCGTCACCAATTAGCGTTCCAGCCAACGAAAACGCTCGTTTTATTTTCGTACACATATGTATATATAACACCCAGAAACCACGTTAATTGCCGTATCCACCTAGACGCGCACCGTATTACACGGGCGCAGGTGCAAACGGTCCACACAGCGAGCAGATCGTTTGCCGATCGTAACGCCCATCTACGCGTCACGCGTATAACGGTTTTACTTTTGTAATTGCTCCGCGCCAACCCACCTGGCTAACCGTACGGCACGCAGGTTAACGAGCCCCTGTTCCCAGCCTAGTGACGTTTCTAATGTGCTTCCGAGATACCTTGCACGCCCACGTGCTCCAGTCCCACGTAACTACGTGGGTACGCGCGTATGTATGTAACGGGTGTGCGAGAACGAGAGCACGCGCGATAAAGTAAAACGCTGTGCGCGCAATTGGTGCCATTGCGATGCAATTATCTGGACGACGTTAACGCTAGTTGGGGTGCCAAATCGAATTTAGGTGAGTTTTCGCAGACTGGTCTCGACGAATTTGTTGAGTTGAGTGATCGTTAAGTTGAACCGCGTAATGGTGTTTTTTTTTATTGATTAATTTTATTGGGGGACACCGGTGATCCCCGCGGCACCCATGTGTTAATCGCGAGGATGCGATAATAAATAAAGAGGTATAATAAAAAACCGAGCGTACGAGAATCAACGGAGCGGTTTTATTTCAACGGGGTTTACGAAGCGGAAAGATGCGAGGATACGGGGCTGGTAACGATACGCGCGGTTACTAATTGTTGTTTCGTTTTGCGCTGCGCGAAAGATAGGTGGATTTATTTACGAGGCGCAATTTAGGAATTAACCGAGGCGAAAGTACTGGTGCGTCTCGATACGCGATTCTTGGAGCGTTTCCGCGATCCCTGCGACGTTTGTTCGAAAATCGACGCCCGTTGCGCGATGTGGAAATCGTCCGATCGATTCTTTTTAACCCGGGATGAACTTTTTAACGAGACATACGATACATTGTTCTTCGGAAGATTGTTGCGCTCTTCTCGAGTAGATAGAGTGGCTTTAATCTCGTTTCATTCGAGGCTGCGAAAGGAAGCGTGGGAAAAGGAAAGTTTTAACTGTGTTTTAGTTTTTAGATATTTTATAGAGGGGGAGGGAAATAAATTCTTGGTTATGGAAAGTAAACGAATTTAAAAAATAGAGGCTTCTAAGATCACTTTTAAACATCGTGAGTTCACGCAATGTTCATTCAATTTAAATTATCGAGGTGTAAATAAATTCGAATTAAATAATTGTGGCTTAAACAAATTCGACTTCAGTGATCGAGGCTTAAAAAATATATCAAGTCACCCTGTATGTAATCGCTCGCACCGTTGGTGCGTCTCGCTCGAGGTATCGCATTAGAAAGGCGCGTGGCTGCAACAAGGAGATGTCACAAGGTAAACCGCATGCATAACTGGGATGTAGGGAATTATTGTATGCACCTATGCACGTTGTACCTCTCGAAGATCGGTACACAGCTGGTGCCGAGTTGAAACGCAGTTTCGTCCTTGAGAAAAATCTGCCCGTCGCGAACGCGTCTTTTTTTCTTGTACCGCGTACCTATCTCGCGCTAACATTTCGTTTTGCATCTTTGACGCGGGTGATTTCACTAGGAAACCGAAATCTCCTTTTCCACCGCGAACCGGGAACATGGTTGTTGCCGAATCATAGAGTATCTACAGAGTGTGGTAGTTCAAACGGGCCTCGAATAATACTAAACCCGTGATTTTTAGGAAGAGGAAAACGTTTTGCGTGGTCGCGTTGCTTCATATCGATCGCGTTTCATCCCTGTTAAGGAAGTTTCGAAAGTTCGAAAGTAATTTATAACGTGTAATGCATAATGCGTGAGAGGTGCAGTGAGTTAGCGATTAATTACGTCATTTATTTTAAAAAGCGGTCCTCTATTGGACCTCGTATGGTAAAGTAAGAAAGACATAAACATGTCTTCATACAATTTCAATTCACTTCACAATCCAAGATCGAGTCACACATCTACAGTTTTCATTTTATATCGCAGAGAAATCTTAGACGGGAGAGAACATAAATATATAACTTATTTCATATAAATTACGTTTTAGATTTAGCAGTATAATGTACGACTAAATGCGAAGAAAATGATTTCCGCTTCGAGATCAATACACTTTCCGTAACAGACGCTGAAAGTACTTCACAGGATCTTCGTTCGAATTAAATAACCGAGGTCCAAATAAATTCGACTAAAATAATCCAAGGTCTCCCACTCAATCTTAAAAAATGAGACATCGTACAATCTTCAATTTAACATCGCGAGACGATAAAATCGACAATCACAAATTTGCATGAGTCGACGCAGTTGTTTCTCATTACGTAATAATCAGTCTCCCTTTGCTCCGTTGCGAGCTAAAATATACTACAGATTCCAGACAGACGTATTTCCTTACCACTCACCGCAAAACCAATGTTAACAATACCTCGGTAATAGATTCTAATTTTATTTCCCCATTTCCATCCTCCGCGCTCGTTACCTTCGGCGCTTCCTAACGAACGCTTCGTTACGCTCCGGGATCTATTTAAAGTTTGCAAAGAACAATGTTACGCTTCACAATGCGAGGCTCCCTCGTCGCGCAGCGATTTTCGGATTTTTGAGGGTCAAGCCGACTTGGCTTGTCGTATCGGCCGTTACGCGAATACTTGGCCCGACCTGTCCTGCATTTTATTTATGCGTACTTTAAGCCCTCCCGACAGTGTCGCCTGGCAGGATAAAAGTCCCCTGTGCGGCGGTGAAGAGACGGAAAGAGAGAGGGGTGAGGGGACGTAAAGAAAAGAGAGCGCAAGCATACGATTACAATTTATACGAGCGACCCGAGAGAGGCTGTTCGGTTATTCCACTCTCCGGCGTTTTTTTTTATTTATTTTTTATTTATGCCGATGCACTCTCCGCGCTCCCTATATTGCAAGCTGCACTCCGCGAGTCATGCGATGGGTGGCCGATAATAATTTTTCATTACGCGAGGTCGATCGGGACGAATTACGTTGCGACACTTCGCGCATGTCTCGAGTTTGATTTGAGACTTTTTCTTGGTCCAAAGTGACTTTAACTCGTTGCGTGGCGTGGCGTATACATATACACGTCGCACTTATTATCTGCCCCGCGTGGCCGCGTCATACGAATTTGAATCAAGTGGGAAAGTTCTGTAGTTGAAATTAAGTGTAACTTAACGCTGAAACTATCAAACCAGTCATTTTGATTGGCTTTAAATTTTCATCTAAACCATTTGTAAGTATGTGGAAGTGTATTTTTAAGCAAGACAAATGTGTATATTAAGTATAAATTTTTTAAGGGCATACAAATTTAACATATGTGAATCAACGTTTTTTATTCTTACATAACCTATGATAGAAAACCGTGGCCTAAATAATAGAAAAGGATTTTGATGTGTTTATAAATTATTCTTGGTTTACAGTATTTTGTGTTATATATAACTTTATATTAACTAATTGTGAGACAATTACTACAGAAAATGATAAACTTGCAATTTGGTTGTAACAGAGGTACTACAACTACCACGTGCAGCTGTCATCGTGTTGCTCGATCTTCAATTTGGGCGCAGGAGGTAATTAAAGCGTCGCGGGGAACCTTCGCGGCGTACTTAAAAATCAATTGACACGGAAAAGGTTAATGAAGAGGATTATTGTGGCTAGGAACAACAAAGTCTTACGACCACGATACGCGGTCGCGAAGCCACGAAGTGATTGGCTCCTAAAAGACGAGTAAAAACGACGTCCCGTTACGACACCGCTCGTATATAGTCCCGTGACCCTTTAATGGAAATTTATGTCAACATTTGTCTTGGCTTAATTGTCGTTAACCCTTATCACTTGACGATGAATCGTTCCCCGTTTGTTAATGTCGACGGTCACGTGTGCGTGTGTACGTCACTCAATGCTATGGGAAACAGTTCTTTTATCACCCTGATACCAAATGAACCGTCAATTGTATGAAACAAGTAAACAATAACATTAGATTCAAAATATCATTCAAACAGTGATTCAAATAGTATTTTCAATGTCATAAAGTATTAATTAACTAATATATTTATACGCATGCTGTTATCTATATTAGTACTACACTATTAATTTATTATCAGTAATGAATAATACTCCCAGCCGTCGGAGCTCATCAATCGCCGATATACCTACCTGAAACGGTCGGGTTGCTTGAAAAGTAGTTCAAGGTACCTGCTACAGTCGAGGTTCATCAAACGCGTGAGGTACTTTTCATTTCCTTCCACTTCATCTGGTTTTCCATTAATTCGAATCATTTGGGACCAACAGGGGCACCTGCCTAAAATCTTCTATACTCATAATACGGCAACTCCAAAGGGGACCTACGAGAAAAGACTGCGTCTCGTGGAAACCCTGTTTAGGACATGAATATCAACGAACGCTGGAAAAACACGCGTGGAAAATTAATGTATGCCTGGGTCATGCAACTCCGAGAACAACGGCGAACCTGATTATCATTCAGACAGCATAGGCGACCGGTGACTGCCCTTGGACATACGGAAAGGCGATGCCACGCAAACGAAACGTTTTAATGCCTGAAAAGAAGGGAAATAATTGTCGTGTCGCTGTGGTGTCATTAAACTTGTCGAATCGAGGGGTCATTCCACCGTCGCGACAAGCGCGTCGTCGTGTACGCGCGCGATACGTTCTACTTTCTTAGAAATTTGCCGGGCGTGCCGACTTTCCGTAGTCTGGCCGATATTTAACGCTTTCGGTGCCGCGCCGTTTTTACGCGACTTCCCCGACGGTCACCGATGAATTGGTTGATGTGCCAGTGTATATTATGATGAAATTTTATCCACGACAGTTACATTGAACCGTACAATAGCGTTTTTCGATTTATTTATCGGTTGTCACCGGTGACCAGGCGCACGATGTGCGATAGAGCAAGCGTGTGTGAGAATCCCAATTGTTATTATATTCTGTTTTAGTATTATTAAATCTAAATGATATATTATATCATAATATTAATTATATTATTGTATTGTATTATTATATTGTGTTAATTTCTATAATTCAATAAATACTTTGGTACAAAATAACAGTTTTCACTTCGCTTTCCTTCTTGGACTCTCTTCCTTATTACCATTATTGTTGCCATTATTATTATCTATTTGCATAATTAAGATCAGCGGACCGAAAAGTTTATCATGGAATAGAAATGCCACCTCCTCCCGCATCATGTTCTCCTGTTACAAAAACCGCATTTTTTTAATTTTCGAAATTTAAGAAAACTGAGATTTTGTATCAGGAGAACACGATATTCGAAGAGGTGGCACAAAATTCGGGTACCTCCTTTGATATCATGTTTTCCTGTTACAAAATCGAATTTTCGAGACTCCAGAAAATTTTACTTTAGAATCAGGATCAGGGCAGAAGTGAAAAAAGTAGAGGAGAACATAGTGAAATTCATTTTTACTTGGTTATTTATTATCATAATGTTACAGGATACAATTTTAATGTAAAAAACATACTAAATAGTAATAGAATTAAATATTAAATAATTAAAACAATACAATATAATTAAATAGAATATGGGGAATGAAAAGCTTAAGTCATATATGTTACGGAATCACTGGATGGTAGAAATGGAAGTAGTATTGTCAGTTGATGCTGAGTGTGCGCCTGTTGCTGTGCGGGTGGTAGTTGCAATATTGCTGTTGCTTTAGCGACGAATGCTGCATTCGATGTTGACGCAGTTGTTCCGGTTACGGATAATGTCTATCGTATGGTATGCCGGGGTTTGTTGTTGGATTGCACCACATCAGCGCTGACAGTTAATTTCTGAAAAAATAAAATAGAAATCTTTATAAAAATCTAGAATTTAAAGAGCATTAAAAATGTAATGACATGCGTCAAGTACAATACCAGTTTGTCTGTAAAATGAGTGAATATCTGTGAACGTTTTAAGGAACAAACGATCTTTCCAACGTGATTTCGATATTCTTGATTTAGCAACCGACAGGCCGTTGTGCCGGAAGATTGAATCGCGAGGTGGAGCTATTTTTTTTATTGCTGAACGGGCCTAACTGTATTTTAACGACCGCGATCGTTAAAAGTTGTGAGCATAATTTACGAGGAGTTCGAATTGCGAACCCAGTTAAGCTTACGAGTAACCACGATTAATCGTAATTAGAAGTTTTAACTGATACATGAGGGATTTTTTCAAGCGGTGCAACGTGGTGCCTAACGGTGTTCGTAATCGATAATTGTGATGTACGGTCATGGCGGTTTCGTGATTTTGTTAATAATCGAGCTAGCGAGAATCAGTGGAGTACCTAAATTTTATGGCTGCCACAGGAATTTAAAGTTTCTTTCATAACGTGGCAGGAAAACTGGGACTCGTAACAAAATATTTTTATTCAAAGTTAGTGACACGCGCAACTTCGATTTTTTCCAGCTCAATTGTGATTTATGTTCTCCACCGTTTTCTGATTTTATTCACGAGCACCGTTAGATCAGGAGTTTTAAAGGAACGTTAGTCCTTGTTGCCGTTAAAGTTGACGTGGCTCGTAGAATTTATCGCGGGTAATGTTGGACCGCCCCGTTCTCGTACTTTCCTCTCCGGAAACTGGGTGATTGTAAAATACTGCCACGAAAACACGACTTTCATTGTACCGGGGATAAATAAATTTGAAAGTTACAAACAGGTTGTCGTGAAAAGCCTTTAACCCAGTATTGCGATGGAAATTTCCTCGTATAACTTTTTCCACGAATGGCATTTTAAATGAAGTGTTTTAGCAGTGATGCCTCGTGTCGTATGCGACATATTTTTACAATAACTCGATTATTAATAATAATACGTTTCTTCAATACTTCCAAATATTGGAAACGATGAAAGTGTTCTACCGTGCAATAATAATATAATAATATACACTGATGTATTGGTATAGTTTTTATTATTTATTATTAGTTTTTATTACCCGCAACGTTTACGATCTCAATATTTCTTGTTTCAGAAATTACTGTCATTCTTTCACCCGAAACCAACGCGGGTGGATAAGTCGGACAACAATAATGCGAATAATTCAACCCCCAATAATATACACAACATGCCGATGCACGAATCAATCAACGCCACTTCTCACGAAGTGTATCGTAAGTAGAATTGTGCATTTCACCGTATCGTTTCGCGTTGATTAACAAGTTGATCGCCACATCATCCACATTTTTGTGACCAGCGACTTTCAATATTCAGGTTAATAATTTGTCACGTGTGTCACCCAATTGTGGATGACGTGGTGATCAACGTGTTTTAATATTTATTACACCCGTTAAATATATATTCACGAATTAAATAAAGATTCACGGATCGAATTCACTAAGAAGTCGATTAAATCCTCCCGATACTTAAATTGATAAATTACTCATTGAACCCGATCGACTACATTATGAATCTTAGCGTATATGTTACTACGATTGCTATTAACTGCAAAAATGGCATATTAATTATACACAAACGTAGACGCGTATGCTAAAAATAATTATCATTGAATTATTACTGCGACGACAAGTTACATGGTTTTCTTTTGAAAATTCAGCTGGTAGATTGCCAATGACACCTCAAGAAGCTATCACGTACTTTGGTTCGAGGATCACGGAATTCGAGCGCGCAGAAATCGAGAAGTACTCTGAGATTTGGTATTTGGGCATCTCGGCTCACAAAATTCACGGCGAGGAGGGCGCATCTCATAATGGGGGTTACGACGATGAAAACGGTAGCTACAACAAGGTCCTCCACGATCATATCTCGTACAGGTGCGTGCTCGTTTGCTCTAATTCTCTCGGAACTTTCTTTTTAATTGCCGCGACCGATGAACTTTTATTTCCACCGATTTCACGTGTTCACGTGTTATTGTTATCACCAGTTCCCACTCGTGTCTACGCGTCATTTTAACGTTACAAATAATGAACAATACTCATAGAATGAAGGTTTTAGGTTCAAAGCGAGTCACGGTAATTTTGCTTTGGAGAAATGTTGTTTGTCAATAAAACTTATTAAATTCTTTACGTGTTACTGTTAACGACTAAAATATTATTTGCGTTATTTATTCAATTATCCATCGGTTCTAATTACTGTGAAATAAACGAATGCAATTAAAATGTATATTCAAATTCAGATATGAGATACTGGAGGTGATCGGAAAGGGAAGCTTCGGCCAGGTGATCAGAGCATTAGATCACAAGACTGGACAGTACATCGCCATCAAGATCATCAGGTGAGTAGTAGCGAGAACACTCATATTCTGAATCATTTCAGTTTCTCGATTATGAGTTGCATCGTTGCATTCATCGGCTTTCCAATACGTCCGCATTCGATTCCTATATTCAAATGACGTGTTCTTCGTTGTCCTTGCAGGAACAAAAAGAGATTCCATCATCAGGCTCTCGTCGAGGTAAAAATCTTGGAACATCTCAGGAAGAAAGACTTGGACGCAAACGCGTCTCACAATGTGATACACATGCTAGAGTACTTCTATTTCAGGAACCACTTGTGCATCACTTTCGAGTTAATGAGGTACGAAACATCCATACACGATTTACGCTTCGATATTAAGGCGAATCAGCTTTTAAAATCTTTCACGATTACATGTCCCCCTTTCTCTTTTTCAGTTTGAATTTATACGAGCTAATCAAAAAGAGTAATTATCAGGGATTTAGCCTGAGCCTAATAAGACGATTTGCTAACTCGTTAATTAGCTGCCTGCGACTGCTGTATCGAGAAAATATCATTCATTGCGATTTGAAACCAGTAAGTATCGTTATCCATTGTTATTAAATACTCTTATTACTCGTGCCTTGCACCAGATTTTATTGGAATATTATAACCGTGAAGACTCTGTACTCTCGTACGAAACTCAACTAGATATTGAAATCATTGTTGATTATAGCCGATACTTTTTTTTTACTGCCGCCATAATCTTATCTGCTAGAACGACGACTCTTCCGCAGCTCTATCTTCCCCACAAAACGCTCGTTTTACGCGTTTCCAAGGTTTACGATTCGTCGTTCAACCATCCTTCTTGGTTACTTAAAATTTTTTTTTTACGTCGGTACACTTTCTTTTTTATCCCGTGAGCGTTACTCTCCCGGGTATAAGGAACGACCATTGCGAATAGATATCGCGGAAGTTAATGACGATGTAAATCGTGTAGGGGCGCGCAAGTTTGCTTTAACGAGTTACCGCGTATAAACTGCGCAATAAATACAGTTAAGAATGCAAAGGGGTTAACGTTGAGTTCAGTGGAGAGTGCCGTATCCTTTTGAATCCTGCTGATCTCTTCCTCCGTTTGCTTGCAGGAAAATGTACTTTTGAAACAGCGGGGCAGCAGTTCGATTAAGGTCATAGACTTCGGATCCTCGTGTTACAGTCATCAGCGTGTATACACGTACCTTCAGTCCAGGTTTTACCGAAGTCCAGAAGTAATTCTGGGTCTTATTTATGGCACGCCGATCGATATGTGGAGTTTGGGTTGCATTCTTGCCGAACTCTACACGGGTTGCCCTCTGTTCCCGGGCGAAGACGAGATTGAACAACTCGCCTGCATCATGGAAGTCCTTGGTTTGCCACCAGAGCACATCATTAATCAAGCGTCTCGTCGCAGACTTTTCTTCGGTAAGGAATTCATTCGTAATTCGTCATTTATAATTCAGAAGGAATTCGTAATCCGGCGTCTCGAAGATGTTCATTCGTAATTCATAATTCATAAGGAGTTCATTGATAATTCGTAATTCATAATTCATAAGAATGTCGCGTCCGCGAAAAAGTGTATATCCCGAATTAAAATGACGAATTGGTTTGCGCGAATCCGAAACACATTTTCCGAGGACACGCGAAACCATAAATGGAAGCGCGGAATAATGAATTGTCATTCGTCCGAAATGAAATACCGAAATTATCGTTACAGATGTGAAGGGAAGCCCTCGATGCGTGACAAACAGCAAGGGTAAGAAGAGACGAGCCGGCAGCAAGAATCTCGTGATGGCTCTTCGTTGCACGGACACACTATTCGTAGACTTCGTCAGCAGATGTCTCGAGTAAGTTTCGGATCAAACGCATCGTTTAAAACATCCCCGTAGTTGATTCTGTTGTTCCGTTTGGATTCAACTCGACCAGAACGTAGTATCCACTTTTGCCTCGTAAAATAATCTACGAACACATTGCTATGATATTTGATGACTTTATCGTTCGATGATAAATCCTTCGTAATCGTCGAATACTTTCAACGCGCCAGAATGTTTTTCTCGTAAACTCGCGCGGTCGGTAACAACGTAGCGTAACGCGAACGTTAACGGAGCAGCAGGATTAAATTGAAAACGCGGGAAGAACGTTAATGGACTGAATAATAAGGATCAACGGTATCCGAATCCAGACGCGATTAAAAGCATGCCAAGCGTCGCGGTTACCCCATCAAAATTCCATGTTCCCCCGTCGCCGCTTAACCACTCTAAAACAAAGTGGATTCCACTTTCCCGCAGGTGGGATCCAAAGAAGCGCATGACCCCCGACGAGGCGATGCGTCACGAGTGGCTGAACTCGTCCTCCTCTCACGTCAGCTCCTCTTCCTCGACGATGGCTTCCTCGACGGTGAACACGAGCAGCAACGCCACGAACGTCGAGACCTCGCAATCGGCACACGCGCAAACCGTGAGCGTAACGGTGAGCGCGCCCCGACAACGAGCAACGACGGTGGAGGATCCTCCGTACACGATGTACCGTGTCTACAAGGGTCGTAAGTACGTCATCGAGAACACCGACAACGGTGGCTTCGTGGTGAAGAGCAAGCTGAACGGCAGCGCGAGCAGCCACGCTCTCGCGAGTAGCACGCAGACGACTACCTCGAGGCACGCCTCGACCGGCGACATCGTCGCGAGCCTGGACCCGAATCTCGACGACTCCGGCACGTTTTTACCCCCGATATTGTGAAATCGGATTTGCGCTAGCCACTTCTAGATGCTTTCGCGTACCGCGTCGCGATCGCGACACCCGCTCTCTGCGCGTACACCGCGGCAGGGCCGGTTCTTTTATTCGAGGCGAGCTTTCGATATAGATAGAGGACGATTAACGATTGATTTGGTCACGACAATAAAGCAGGCCGACGAGTTAAGAACACGGTCGACCGTGAACCCAAGACCAATAGCCCGGCAAGAATGTATTGCCCGCGGTAGACTGGCATGACTTTCAGTACCGCACGTGGCGTAGCGTGTCCGGTGTGCGTAAAGAGCGAGAAAAGAACATTAAAAAAAAGAAGAGCTTGGGGACATAATTGAGGCATGTAGAATTGGCTAGCTGGCTCGGCCCGATTCTTCCCGACGCCAAAAGGCTAGACGACACCTTTTGCTAGTCTTGGCATGCACCGAGCTACAAGGCCAAAATGATCTGCTCGATAAAGTGGCCGCATGCCGAACGACGAGGAAGTAGTTGAGACGCGGTCGTTTCGTTCGTTACCGGATAAAGAATTTTAGCGCCCCGATGTCACTCAGGTAATCGTAACGACGTGTATGCACCAATAGTAGTCATTCGGATGTAAAATGTAGAATTTCTCTTCCCGACACACCTCGTCCCATATTGTCCGAGGATAGCAAGATTTAATTAGCTAACGCGCTTTGCGAATCGTCGTGCCGTTCGTTCGCCTCGTGCGTCTCAACGACCGATCCGTAAATTGATAACGTCGAAGCGTTCGGGTAGCGTTGACGAGTTATTCGAATTTTTTGGTGTTCGAAACGAATGGATGTTCGGATATTCAAGGATCTGTTAAGTGATGTTCAAATATCGCTAACGGAGTATTCGTCATTTTCAATATCGTAACTGTAATATTAGTACTATTATTATTATATTATTATAAAATTATATAAAATAACGTTTGTCAATATTTAAAGACTCTACACGTTTTAATCGAATCGAACATCCGTATTTTTCGAAAATATTAATATTACATATTACAATATTACGAATATTATAATATTAATATTAAGGATATTAACGAATCGTATTAAACAATATGGATGTCTGATTATCATAGAAGCGATAAGGTCTTCTAAATCTCCAAATATTTCTCAAATCCGACTAATACATCTATCCGAATACTCGTAAAGTAAACGCGCGTGTTATTCGAATACTCGTATAGCATCGAATCATCCGAATCACGAAACATCCGAGTTAACTATCCAAATAAACGGATACCCATCGATTCGAATAAGCGTAGCGCATAGCTTCGAGTTCAATCGAAAATCCGCGATGCATGATTTATATTAATTAATGAAATCGACAAGGATTCGGAAGTGCGCGCAACAGGCGAAACGACGAACAGTGACGTGAGATCGCAGTTAACTGTGATCGAGATTAACGACGGGATTCGACTCGCATTCGGCGAGCCCGAGTTAACAGCGTTCATGAAGATACGTGGGCAAAGGACGAATGTAATTGCGTTTTCAACAACGATTCTTGCGATATATACATATATATATATATATTCTATTGCTTACCATCGAAGTACGGTCGCGTCGAGAGAGAACCTGAGTCGTCTGAAAACCCGTCGCAAACAGGGTCACGATTAATAATGAAACGTCAAGGCAAGAGGTAACTCTAAAATGAAGCATGCCCCAGTTTCACGAGGCCTGAGTAGTCTTATTGTGATATTAATCTACCACTGTCTTATGTAGATCTCTGATATTAAGAAGTAACGATCGCTAATAATTTCATTACTATTAATCATTATTTTCATAATATGATTACGCTCTCGCTATTATCGCAAGATTATAATTACAATTAACGAAGTTATCGCGAATAATAACAGAGATAACATTATTATATAGGGATGTACAGATTGTAATTAAGTCCTTCGAAATTCAATTATAGCACGCATTCGCTTGTTTAATGGATCCGCAATAGAGAACCGCTAATTCGCATCAACGTTTTCCATGTTTTTAAAATACATCGCTATTAATAAATCATCGTTTACTATTCGTTATCATCATTTACGACGAAGCTTACGACAATTTAACGTCGCGAGGGACACAACTGCTTTTATCCCTCCTTATTGTAGAATTACAATTTGACTAATAATCCTGGATACTTTTCATTCGACCACTTCGGTATGCGCGGATGATTTGAAGGAAACGCGCATCGTACGATATCCGAATACTCGATTGTTCAAATACGATTAATTAATACTCGAATGAGTTCAAAATGACACGAAGCTTGAACGTACGAGAGACACCACATATTTACCCTAATGTCACAGCGCGTAGTATAATACAGTCCCCCTTTAAATAGCAAATCATTGAACTTCCATCAAACAGTATATCTCTTATCCATCGATTTAAGTTGCGTTTCGACTGATTCATAGAAAAAAAGATTGTTTCCGCATTGTGATACCAGTAGACGTCCCCGTAAACTTGTCCCCGTTATTAAAACGAGAATAACGATAGTAGGATGTAAACTTCAAATACCAAAACTCAAACGCGTACGTGATTACACGCAGGTATGCGTATTGCATTACAAAAGAAAAAGACATCACTCACGTTACAAGACTGAAGTAAAGAGAAAAAAACGTCGTATAGAATTTTATTTAAAAAAAAGAACCTCACGTAAGAACTCGCGATAACATTCGCCGCGTGTATTTCTACATCGATGTACTATCATCATACGAGAATGCACTATTAATTTAAACATTTATGGTTCAGTGCAATTAATCGCAATAGCGGCGAGATTGAAATTTAATTAAAATACTTTTATCGTCTAACGCTCTTTTTCCATATACTTTCATTACCTTTGAAACACTACGAAGAATTTTATCGCTGCGGTATAATTGTTTGTAATTCGTCTCGAGACTTCGAAGTGACTTGTAAAGTAAAACCTTCTTTCCAAAATTTTTCTGCTGAAGAAATTTTCTCGGTCGTGATGATCCGGCTAAGAGCTTCCAGAAATGTGTTACGCAGACTCGCACATAAACACGCGTACAGGGAATACAACGTGCATTGTACGCGGAGCAACGGTGATCGCCGAGAAACATAAATCGCGTTTAACGTCGGTGAGGGCGAATACGGGATATCACGTTGACGATATTCGGAGCCACGAGGAACGTCTGACGAGACACAAACGCCAAAACGAGACGTACACCGGATTTCCGAGATCTTATAGGTCTCATTGATCGTCATCCGAATGTGATTAGAGTCCACACACGGCTGATTCTCACTGTACGCAGCATCACCGTCGCGACGGTCCCACAAAATTCTTTTCACATAAAAAATCACTGGCTGATTCACGCTACGCGTACCATCATCGTCGCGACACGGGCTGTCAAATTGTTTTCGTGCGAAAATTAAACGTGCTCGCACCGCTCGATCGACAGGTGCCGATCGTCAAGGCGGTTGTGTTCAGACTGGCCATCACGAACCGTTTTATACACGGACAGAACCATCAATACTCAAAAACTTCCCCGCTTGGAACACCTGTCGAAAACGCTCACGTGACGAACCCGAGTACGCTTATTCAATTTTCGTATGGAAATAATTTATTGTACCCTTCGACGGTCCTCGTCGCCAGGTACCAATAACGAGGATTAGCCGACAAATCTGGGCCCCTTGGAAGCACTTCATTCGATTAGTCAAAAGATGTAACATTTAACGAGCGTAGTGTCTAAGGCAACAAGTTTATAGCGAACAAGATATCAAATTGTGTATAAACTAACATTAACAATGCGCGCGCCCATGTGTGAGTGTAAACGAGAGCGCGAGAGAGAAAAAGAAAGACATTGAGGAGAGCGATAAGAAGAGAGAGGCCCGCGGAGAGAATGAATGGTGAGAACGCGTCACATTATTGCATATACATATTAATTATACGATTACGTAATTAAGAAAAATCACGCAGAAGCAAAACGAGTTAAATATAGGATATACACATAGAAATAAACTAGAAGGCCGTTTGAGGAAGAACGTTAGCTCTCCAAATTCCGGAGGCCCCCTCCACTCCCAACCCCCCCAATCCCCCTAAATACCGTTCAATTGTACAATCCTTAAGTTTTTAGTTGTGTTCACTATTATATACAGCGGGATCAAATTATACGTGTATAGGATTGTCTAATCTACGTACATACGCATCTCCACGCAAACGCGGGCGCGTCGCGATTCGTACGCGTACGCGTGTCGTGATACGCCTAAGGGGAGACAAAGAAAACAGAATAATAAAGAACAGCGAAACATGCTTTTTCGTGGTAAAAGTTAGGGAAACAGCTTGAGTCTCTAAGACCTATCTGGATAATGAGAATGTCCCTCGATCGAGAACACAGTTCTTTGATCTGGTGAGATTAATTTGGGAGAATGATCGTCCGGATACGAATTCCTCGGTTACGTGGTCAAAAGAACGTGGACGAAAAAGACAGCCGCTTTTCTAGTCCAGATAATGCTAAGAAGGGGACGGTTCGAAGGTTTAAAGAGAAGAAAGCTTATGGGAAGATTGAGAGAGGAGACTTTCGTTCGGGGCTTCAGCGTGGAATGCTCTTAGCGTATATCTGTTAGGACAGTGTGTAAACTAATTATCGAGTTAACGACGTGATTAGATCTATCGAATTAAATTAGATAGTAATCGTGCATACATGGCGAGAACGTTACCATCGCCGCGACCGTCCCTTTTCCCCCTTCCGATCCCCTCGAACTGCGAGACATCGATTCGCGGCGATTCGATCGATCGACGATAGCGTTCAAACGCGACGGCCGGTCTTTCTAGTGTATCCTCGTAGGACAATCATAGCGTTACAAATTTTTCAGTTAACGTAACCGATAAGATCCCCGTTAGATTAGGCGCGTCGAATAGGAGGCAAGAACTCTGGCCGCGAATGCGTTCGTCGTCGAGAAATTCTATCGTGCGAATTGTGCGCCCCGGACATCGAGGAAATTGTAATCGTGCCTCGAAATCGTCGAGGTATTGCGTTTAGAATCTCTCGCATTAGATTCTCCGTTTCGATTTAGTGTCTCTGGAGAGAAATGGCGTGAAACGTGGTAATAGAAACTTATCTCCGACGTAGTTTGCCGTTTCTCGCGTTATTCGGTAGACTGATAAATCATAAAGTAGTTTTCGCCCGTGGTTTCTAATTTCCTGAGATTAGTCGCGCGCTACGATTCAACATTTTGCGACACTCGTTTGTTGGAAATTGCGTTACAGATTGCAATGAATGTTCCGCGAGAGTTTTTATGCTGCGCATAAATGAGCTTCGTAAAAAAGAATTTGAAAAAAGGGGAAACGGGAGGAGGAAATGATATACACGGAGAGACAGAGTGAGAGCGAGAGAGAGAGTACTAGCAGGAGTTGATAGGATTTGTAACTCGGCGTTCAACAGCAGAAGACCTGTAATATCGTGTAAGCGCGAGTTCGTCAATTTCTGCCCAACTTAATTATAGTGAACGAAAAAAGAATTGCTAATAATAAATGATTATCATAATGACATTAGTATATGTAACAATACGATACTGAAGCATCATCATCTTTTGTATCATTTGTTCGTTTGTTTTTATCTTACTGCGTTTGTCTTTCATTATTAATGCAATACCAAGATGACTCGGTTTCGACACGGTATCTTGTGTGTAAATATATACTAATAAAAAATACAAGTATAAGTGGAGTCTTTTAAAATTACCCATCTCTTTGCGGACAGTCGTGTCGCTTGGTAATATTAATTGCTCGAGGGTGTTGGCCGTTACGTTTTCGTTAAGTAAATACCGAGCGCCAGAGGTTTAATTCAGCACGAACTTTTCTTCTTGCCTCGTGCGATAATTCAACCCGATAAGGTACGTATCGTTTGGATATTTATTTAATATAGTGATATTAAATACATGATCTATCTAAAGAAAGAAACACAATATGCTAAGCGTACCGATAAGTACAAACTATGCCTCTGTATTCAGAACCGCCGTTTAACGCAGTGCTTCACGCTTTTGTAATGACTCTATTTTTTACGCTTGAATAAAACTATCGTTACCATAATTTTATAAAATATTCGGAACATCGGTGCGATTAGTGGATCCTTCAACGTTTCTCTCACGCTTAGTTAAAACGTACGTTTACGTTATGCGAGTAGATGAGTCTATAATACTAGATACATTTCTGGTAGTTCTGCAACAATAAAATTGATATCTCGATTTCATTTTCTGCCCCCCTATCCTCTGACAAGGGCAACTGTCCGAATTGTGAAGTCACTGGTTTAACGACGAAATCTCGTTCCTACAATCGTATACGATACAGAAGATTGAAGTAGCTGAAGCGGTGTCTCGAGGATTACGTTCTGAATACAGCTTATACAGTGCGTAACAAATTTTAACGTTCACGAGGAGAATCAAAACGTGTGAGTAGAAAATCAGTTTGAAGAAGAGTATAACGTCGTACAGAGATTTTCGAGAGACAGAAGGCACAGGATATAACGTTACATATCACAAATATGTACCGAACATTGTTTACCACGACGTACAAATGTTCCGTACCTTGAACGATATGCATTCTACGCACACTGATCTCTAACGAAGACGTGAGATTAATAAATGGTTTAAATAGCTGTCGGAGATCGTTGCATGCACAAGAATAAACATAAACGTATATGTACGCTAGTTCGCATTTGTATTTTGATTATTGGAAATCTTGAGGTAAACTTTGAGATCCTTTCATCCCGATGCTACCTTCTTCGCTCCCCTTTCTGTGTCTTTCGTTTTTCCTTTTTCTCTTCCTTTAACTGTTTCTGCTTTTCCCTGTAAAAGTATAACTCTTACAAGTACAGACGCATCTTGCCACGATAACGCAAAGAATTGTGCGTGTCTTTCGATAAACATCACGTGTTTGATTATTGGTATTGCTAACTTACCGATCCTCTTTATCTTTCTCTTTCTTTTTCTGACTGTCTTGCTTAGCCTTCTCCCTCTTTTCCCTTTCTTGTTGAACTATCGTTGCGGCGTTCGTATTCTTTTCAATCCCGCAATCCACTCCAACCGCGCCTTCCTCCTCTCCATCACCCTCGCTATTATCTTCGTCAGACATTTGGCTGTATTGTGCTAAAATAGCCTCCCGAATTCGTCTCTCCTCTTCGGTGTAACTCCTCTGAGTCGTAGTGGGAAGGCATTGAGATTCTAACATTCTCACCAGTCTGACATCGACATCCTCTGCAGGACCCTTTGCGGTTGCCCCATCTTCCACCGGTAGCCATTCAGCCCAAGCACTCAAAATTTCAGTCACATGTTCAGCGATATTATCCTCCTGGAAGACGTAAAGTTCACTTTTACCGACGATGAAACCGTGTCGGTCGTACGTGTCAAAGAGTGGAGCACTTTCGCAGTAAAGACATTTATACCGTCCTCGCGATTACAAGATCTCCCTTAATCTCAGTCTGTGCGAACAGTGCCGAATCATAACGCCGGGAAACACGGCAAGCACGTAGGTATAACGAACACTTAAAGGTGCATGCACGAATAAACAACGTGGCACGTGAATTTCACAAAGTTTCATGCAAGAGAACG
The DNA here is from genome assembly GCA_933228935.1 of Pemphredon lugubris. NCBI lineage: Eukaryota > Metazoa > Arthropoda > Insecta > Hymenoptera > Crabronidae > Pemphredon > Pemphredon lugubris. Next base: position 50,477,984 of record OW121817.1, on the reverse strand, counting down.
AGAGAAAAAATATCGAGAGGCAGCTCCGCTGTTATATCCGACCGGTTGATAAACTTCAAGCTACAAACAGCAAGCGCATTCTAACCTCACAATCCGTGTGCTCCTCACCGTTATGCCCGCGAGTATGCTTTCAAGGGCTTCGGTCTTCTCATCCTCCGTTTCATCACCCTCTAAAATGCCTTTGATGTACGAACCGAACACACCTTCATCTGTATTTAAAGCTTGCAGCTTCTTGCTGAGCCAACTATCGAAGGAATTCATGGCGACCGCCATATTCGGCTTTCTCGAGATTCCGTCTCCTCTGGTTGGCAACGTGTTACGTTGCCACGGGAAATTCTTTCCTACAGCGACGCGAATTCACATTTTGTACCGTGATAATTGGTAACTTTGTTCACGGGGAACGACACTTTTTCGGAACAATTATCGAACCCTCGCGTCATTGCCCATTATAGATTTACTGATTTTAAACATGTAGTTGTACAAGTCGTCTGTATCGCGATACGGTAGTTCACGTCGCTTCGTGTTATCGATACCTCGAGTCTCGATGATCGAAGATTCATTTTTATGGGAAATTTGAAGGTTTTAAAAATCCTTGTTATCTCAAGTGTGTCGAACGCGTAATCCTGTGTATTATATTAATACTAAAACATCCATTCAGCAGACCGTTTTTTGTAATTGTAAAAACATTGTTTCGTGTTCGTTAAAAATGTGTTAATATTAAATAATGATACAATTTTTATCTAATACTCAAAAATTCCAAGATAATAAATGTTGAATATTTCTTTCCCAAAACTTTTACAATTTTATTTAATAAATGCTATTGGCTCAACGGTGCCACTAAGAATTTGGAGACTGCTTATTCCATCTCCAAAGTCATCAAATATTTATATGTTATATTCATTACGTAATTACATAATATCAAATTATATGTCAAGTGTTTTATGGTATTAGTTTTTTTGCGTATCGTGATGTACGTCACGATATACGATGCACGCCTGTAGCTGTAAACTAATATCGATTGCAAGCGTGGATACTAATTCAATATTGCAATTACATTGCCAGCCTCAGTCCAGGAATTCTCGTAATCGTAAAGCTTCGCAGTCATTTAGTCTCGAATACTGATCGTGAACACTTCGCGATTATAAATTTTGATTTCGAAAAATGTGGAATTATGTAATAGTTTCCGTGTTGGTGGTGTTCGGGTCGTTGTGCTATCATTATTATTTCATCGCGTCAACGAGCATAATCGAATATCCCAATGTGTATTACGATTACGTAATCGGTAAGTGAGGAGTCCAGTTTAAAATACGGCCATTGACTCGCACCTTGTTATTCGTTTTCGAAACTTTAATCCTGTTCTTGTGTTAAAATTGAGTCAGACACTTCGGATCAGCTGTCCAGTTTGCGCGACACAATATCCGTGTAAAAAAGATTGCGTAGGTTCTTTAAAAAGAAAACGGATGGTGTCCCGTAACTCTTGTTTTAATTAACAAGGTATATTACTTAAGAAAATATATACACTTTCTTGAAGAACGAAAGTATAAGATGTGTTTTTTTTAAATATACCTTTGTCCCATCGTTTTGATTCTGCTTTTTTTTAATTTTTGAATCCTAGAGATCTAACAATAAGGCACAGAGATTTAAACAGGAAAAGTGTGTTTTCCTCTATACTATTACTAATATCAAAAGGATAATTTTAATTATTTACAAAACTAAGGGACTTTTCATTAATTCTCCCTTCCTAATTTTTTAAACATAATTTTTCTTTCCGAAAGTTCTGTGTACCAAAACGCATGGAAATATGTAATACGTAATACAAGAACTCGGAGGCAGAATAGAAAATCAATTTCTTTTAAATCAGATATTACAGAAAATTAATTGGAAAATTAATTAATACTTTCGCGCGAATGCATTTATTACGGCATAAAAAAACTAGTATATCTTATTTTCGAAGTTGGTGCTGGGACTTCTGGTTGCGTCATCGCGTCACGACTTTCCGAAATCTCAAATGTGACGGTATTATTGGTTGAGGCGGGTGGATTTTTCGGCTGGTTGTCAACTGTGCCGATTTTGGCACCCATGATGCAAGGAACGGACGCAGATTGGGCTTATTTGACCGAACCACAGATATATTCTTCAAAAGGTTTATGGGACAATGTAATTAAGAACTTATTCCGATGAGTACGTGGGTGGGAAAAGATTTTGCAAGTGTCACGATTGCAGAAAACTGTGAAAGAAACGCAACGTTGTTTATTAACGCAATTGAATGCGTGTAATCAATCGATAATACTCGAGCTTGCACCTAAATAGATGTTCCGCGAACGTAGTTCGATGATTTTGAAGCTCAATTTCATTCTCCGTAGAGACAAAAATGGCCGAGGGGCAAAGGCTTAGGCGGAAGCGGGCAAATTAATTACCTCGTGCATTCCTACGGAAGACAAGAAGATTACAAAGAGTGGCCCAAGGGTTGGTCGCACGCCGATCTACTTCCGTATTTTAAAAAGGTGTCCGACATTATGCACGTTACGACCACCCCCGAAGAGGAGTACCTGGCGAGCGCGTTTCTCATGGCGGAAGAATCGTTGAAGTTGAATAATGTGACTCTTCAAAAGGGGATGTACTCGGTTAAAAGAGGATCAAGGTGGAGCACCTATCAGGCATATTTACAGAACGCCTGGAACCGGAAGAACTTGCACATCTTGCCAAACACGCTCGTTTCAAAAGTGCGGGGTTCTTTTTTTAAAATGCCTCTCTCTCTCTTTGTTTGTATTTATAGCGTGCGTGGGATGTTACGACTCTCGTGTCATTTTTCGTCTAGGTGGTGTTAGGCCAGGAAAATTATTAACGATCAATGTGTTTCGCGAAAAAATGCAAGTAACAGAAATTGAGGCTTGGTGCAGTAATAATAATAATAGGTTGATGCATTATATGTCATATAATGTATTATAAGTTGACCCTTACTTATTTGCTCGTATTACGATCATAATGATTGTAATAACTGTTGTTATGATAATAATTAAAATTATAGTCGTTAAAAACTTAGAAATAACAGTTACACGAGCATGAACCAAGTAGAACAAAATATGTGTCTGAAAATTGTGTTTCATAGATAGCAAACGTAAATAAACCTGTGCCCCTCGTGAATTTCCAGATACTTATCAAGGATTCGAAAGCATATGGTATTAAAGTGATTTATAAAGACGGATTTTCGGGACGAATTAGTGTGAAAAAAGATGTGATCCTTTGCGCCGGTACTATCAATACACCTCAGTTACTCTTGCTTTCTGGAATTGGGCCAGCCGAGGAGCTCGACAAATTTCAGGTGATACATTATCCAAATTGGTGGGTCAAATAAATGTTGCTGCCGTGGGAAAAAAAACTCGTTGGAATTTGATTGATCGCGGTATGCTCAATACTTTGTTCCACCTCTTTGTATTATTACTTGGATTAAACAAAATTCCCGTTGCAAGAAATAAATGGAATAATTTCAGATACCAGTTATAAAAGATCTTCCGGAGGTTGGCAAGAATTTGTTCGATCATCTTATGCTACCGATCTACGTTAATCTCAAGGCAAGAGTGAGCATAACTTTAGTGAAGTTGCAAACGATTCCCGAGTTGTTTAATTATTTCGTATTCGGAACAGGTAAATCAAATTTTACGATGACTCATCTGGCCATTTTATAATGTCACGAATTTGTTCAAACGTCCGTTTTGTTTTCTCGGTTACAGGATGGTATGCAACGAATGGGGTGATGGGAACTGGTCGTGTTAATAATAGTGGAATTACTCTTTTTGGAATTGCTTCTACGGAAGAGAAAATGTTGAGGAACCTGTCAAACTATCAAAGCGAGGTAAAGTGGACTATTGTTATTACTATTTATCGAGGTTAAGTGGGGTTGATTCTTTAGTTTGGATTTTTGTTACGCCGGGAAGTAGATGCGGACAACGTTGCCCAGACCAGCGTACTAAATACTCGTGTGCACAGGAATTTAATGAATATCCTATTCAGATCCTGCCCAGATTTTAAAATATCTTGATTCTAAATTATCGATATTTTCGAATTTCATTCGGATTTCCGATACTCGAATATTATCAAAAATTAACCAGCTTCGGGTATCCTTACTTGAAATTCTCCAGATCTCTAAGGGGATAGTCCTAAACCAATTAATCACGCAAACCAAGGAACTTTTCTAAAAAAACTATCGTCTCATAACACGAGTTCAAAAAATACTGTGCGTACACAAAATTTCAAATTGCAACACCTCCATAAATTATAAAACGTGGTAACTTCAGAATGTACATTCTCAAAGTATCTTTCTAATGAAACTTACTACAGTCTTACAGATCATTATTTCCATCCTACAACGACAGCATGCACGAGGGTTTCATATACCTGGCGACCTGCTTGCAACCGAAAAGTCGCGGGACCATTACCTTAAAATCGGTCAACGTTCGACACCCACCTAAGCTCAATCCAGCTTACCTTCAGCATCGCGACGACGTGCTGTGCACCCATGCAGGTGAGCTCAAAACGCAAACCTCAATCCCATTTCACTCGCATGATCGAATGCACGCGTTACAGCGATAAATCTAGCGCTCAACACTCTCGATACAAACAAATTTCGCGAGCACGGCGCGACGATTCATTATCCCGATTTCGAGGAGTGTCAGCATTTACAACAGGATTATCGTAACGCTGAATACACTGAGTGCGTTTTAAGAATCGCTGGTATCACCAGTCATCATCAGTGCGGTTCCTGTAGAATGGGTTCGGACGGCGATGCGGTTGTCGACGAGAAACTGAGGTAAACGATACAGTAGAATCGTCATTACGCTTTGACTCAAATTGTTCGATTATAAATATTTTAAAGAGTGGATCACTGACTTTATTTGTTATTGTTATTAATTTAAGCGATCAGGTAATTCCTGTTCGAATATTAATCCGTGTACAAACAATTCATCCGTACTTCAACATTTTTATTATTAAATTATTAAAATTGCTTTTGTTTGATTCAGGGTTAAAAGCATAAATGGATTGAGGATAATGGACGCCAGTATACTACCGTCTCCAATCTCCGGAAATCCAAATTCCGTCCTGATCGCAATGGCGGAACGCGCGTCCGACATAATTCTCAATTAAGATCCATTTCAAATTGTCATAACAAACGAGCGTCAAATTAATAAAATGTCATCGGCGAAACGGATTGATTTATTCATACCTCTTTGTCCCATCGTTCTTCACCTGCACCCCTGAAAACGAATTCGCAATCGGCAGGAAATAAAATGGACGGGTTCCACGGTCGCATTAACGAAACGATCGCTTCAAATTTTTTGTAATTTATAATTAATGGTAAAGTTTTCTTGTTTTACAGTAATCGAACAGTTATTAATAGTCTAATTAAATTTCGATTAATTTTTATACAAACAAAAAGGGTGAGTTACACTCAACGGCATAGCACGAACCCCTGCCACCCCGTTCGCGATCGGGGAGAAACAAAAAGAAAAGTTTGTTTCATCTTTCCTTCCTTTTCTCTCGTTTTTTTTACACTTTCCCTCTAATCGTGCAAACCACGTTCCCACTCCCAGTTCCTGTCCGGGTTCTCGTGCGTCGCGATGGCAGAGTTTCGACATTTTCCATCTATTCCACTTTCGCGCCTACGTTTTCTTTTCCCACGTTTGTTTCTCTTCCTCCTTCCTTTCTTCTCTTCCTCTCCACACGCCACACTCTTCTCATCCCTCTCTCACGCATTTTCTTCGCGCACGTCGGCGTACTCTCGAACACGCAGCCACGCAACTCTTTTTCTCTCTGTCTCTCTCTCTCTCTCTCGCACACAGGCGCACACTGTCCCTCGTATAAATAAAATATTTTGTAATAATGCAAAGTGTCGTTTTGTATTCACGAAAACAACTGTACTTGCGCGCATCGTTCACACGCGGAGAGCACACCGATACACCGAACGCACGAACGCTGATCCGTATTCTTCGGTGCAGCGGAAACGTTCTCCCGCTTCCATCTCTTTTTTTTTCCCTCGCACTTTTTCCCTCATTTATTTCATAATCGTAACGTAAACTTAATCTTTCAACTTAAAACAAAATTGGTAACCACGTTATCACCCGGCTGCACGGGGCAAAGCCTCCCCCTGTCCCTCCGCCACACTGTAACACCGACCCGTTTGTAACGGACGTCCGTTGCGGACGTTGCAACGAAAAGTTTCAACCGGCGTCGTGGCGCGTTATACAAATTAATTTGTCTATCCGTCCTTTGCGGGCATTACGTCTGCGATCGAATTCGTTCGTTCGTATAGTTTACTCCAAGGCGCGTTGCAACGTCCGTCGACGTCCAATGTCGGCGTTTTTGCAAGTTTACTCGCTAATCGCTCTCGTGACAGAGGAAACTCGTTGGCGTGTACCGCGTAACCGAGCGATCCACGAATCGCTTCTTCCCTTCTCTTCTTCTTCATCTATTTTTTTTTTAAATTCCTTCTTTCTCCTCATATAATATTCCCTTTTTTGTCTTCGAAGAATGTACAGTCGCATTGCGGGACAACGAGGTCGGGGCTCACTTACGATCTAACAAGTACTCCTTAATATTAGATATATATCTATCTATATATATATATTTATATTGAAAAAAAAATGAGTGTACTCTTTTTCGTTATCAATAGGAATAGTATCGATTAATTTGCAATTGCGTGTAACATAGACGCGTCCAGCGCATAGAAACATAAATAAATAAATATAAACGGATGTATTTACATATACTCGGTTGAGATGGGGGTAGAGGGGGGACAATTTGCATTTTTTGAGGAAGTGGGGTTGGGTGGGTGGGAGATATAGAGTAGCTGTGATTATTACTTCGTGGGGAGGTCGGGCAGGTATATTTTTCCTCTTATATATTCTATATATATTTACGTATATATTATATTTCTGTGTTGTCCGTTGGTTTCTTTCTTTTTTTTAATTCACGTTTTTTGCGATCAAACGCACTTAGTGGACTATTTTGTCGTTCCTCGGCGTCGTACGTGCGTCGTTAGAAAAATAATACTTCGCGGGACTCGAAAAGAAAAATCGAAGGAACCGTAGATATTGTTAATAGTTACTTAATATGATCGTGTATACAGAGTCTGAGGTAGAAGCGGTTTCGTATACTTATTGTTATGTCGTCGCAATGCGTATAAACGATGGTCACCGTTTGCCGGTTTCTTCTGTGTACAAGGTAAACGACTATATGAAGTGAACGAAGGGGGGAATTCGTTCTTTAGGGTCGTTTACACGAGAATATATGAATATATGAGAATATAGTTGTTCATCAGTTGGTGTTGTGTAGCTAAATGTACCAGTAAACTAGTATACTTTATTTTTGGCCAGCTAGTTTGTTAGAGAAGTGAAAATTTTCAAATTAGCGGTGCTAGATAAGTTAACGTTTACCAATTAGTATGTTAGACAAGTAAAATTTTTCCAAATAATATGTTAGTAAACTGAAAGTTGTTCAATTATTATATATATTAAGTTAAATTTCTCCAACTACGTTTGAACCAAGTTAAATCCCTCCTATTATCGTAGTCATAAGTTTACAAAAATTTACTCAAACGTTACTCGGCTAGAAAAAAAGTATGATAGTTCGTTAATACGTTTATCTACGCTCTGCCAATTCGAACGAGCTATTAATCAATTACAACGTAACAGTAAAACAATTCACTAAATGCTAGTAAATTATTCTCACGTAAATAACCCTTTTTCATAAAAGGATAAAGAGCACGATTACAAAATTATGGCCCGTGCTGAAGAATCTGTGACGTTTCGTAAGAAAATACTTGACGGATCTTTTGTTCTCGTCGTTTTTTCGAAAGCGGAACGAGTTGGTAAAAAATGAAACTGAAAAGCTAATCAAAAAAGAAAAACGAAACTTAAGCACCGTAAGAAATAAATAGGTTGGAGTTTCAGATAACCGGATAATTTTCCCAAAGTTCCAGACCTTCTAATTGACATTAAAAAGAAAACCAAATACATATTTTATCGACGTTGATATTACGCGTCATCGGAAATAACTGGGCTTCCGTTCGCTTCCAAAGAAACTTCTAGCGACGGTGGGATGTTCGTTCAAAAATAAAAATATAGAAAATATAATTCCTCGAAGAATATAAATATATACATATATCTAAATCTTTCATAAAAACTCAGATTAAAAGTCGGAAACGAAACTACAACGTGACACCCGAAACGAAAACTCACGGTTACTCGTCCGTCATCGAAATATCGAAACGCCACGAAATAGTCAACGAAGAATAAAAATGTCAACGAGAACGGTAAGGAACAAGTATTTAAACGTCCCTCGTACTTCGTTAGTGTGGAATTTTGCAAGAAATTTCGACGCGTCCGAAACTGTAGCTCCGAAAGGACTATTTAATGACAAATTTCGTTCGACAGTGTCAGGAGAAGGTCAGACGAAGAATCCGATGATATCATACCAAAATTTGATGATAGAAAATTTCCGAAGAACGGAGAGAAATTTAATACGTTCACGCCGGCGCGTTAGAGATAAAAATAACCAGTTAATGAATCACACGTTACATTTATAATAATTAAATTGAAACAAAATAAATCCTATTTTATTGTAATAGACATGTTTTGAATTCTTCTGATTATACGGCATATTTGATGGTACACGCCGTCTGATGGGACATCAAGCGTGAACTACCGATGGTACACTCCGACGTCAACGTGTTAAACTCGAACGTGAATCGAAGATTGTAAATTAATTAAATCGCGCTGACGAACCTTCGATCGTAACACCGCCATCGCGGTTCGCAAGTGTCATTGATCTTCGAATTAGCAACAGCTTTGAATATTCCTCTTTTTTTTATTATTCCGCCATCCAATCAAACGCGGGTATCTTCGTTTCGTGTTTAATTAACCACTCCTTTCCTTTGATACTTTTCCTTTATTATACGCCGTATAATAGAGTATACTTGTACAGCTAAACGCGGAAGAATAAAAGAAAGGAAGTACACGACGAGCGGTATTGCTAATTAAAAAGTCAGTGCAGACATTTTTGAACCTGTTCGCGTTAAGAGATGAATACGTTCGCGCCATTGGATATAATTAATGGTACGGATACATTGCGCCATCATCCGCGAAATATGACTCGTGGTGACGATAATCGATAGCAGTCGTTATTAACAACATTACTCCTGCTAATAAAAGAGAGAGAGAGAGAGAGAGAGAGATAGATAGATAAAGAAAGAGAGAGAGAGAGATAGTGTAATAACGTTACACCGACGATCCCTACTATACACTCGACTATTGCATCGCTTGATTATTGATTTATGTTATTTAACCTTATCGACTATTATACTTTGTAGTTTGTACTTGGTTTTCATATTCCTGAGAAAAGGATTCGTGACACGGATCCTCGTACTTTGTGCGAGTACAACGATCCATTCATCGAATTTTATTCTGACCTTTTGCATTTTCCATCATTTTCTTTTTTTTTCTTCGTCTTATACCTTTCTTTTGACCTTCATTTTTTTCTTTTTTATTTCTCATATTTCTATAATCGGCCATTTAATTATATTCGTCGCCGTTCGTTAAAGGAAGGGCGTAACGACGGATTGTGCCACGTCGACCTCTGAAATATTCGATTCTATCGCAAAATACCGTTAATTGTGTTATGTACAGAGATTTATAAGCTTCTTTTCTGCACCCTGTATGTCGTGTGTGAGGTAGCATTTGTACTAGTGTCTGACGAAGTATTGTGATCCATTATTGTGAAAGGCGATTTGCCGCGACGTACGTCGACGATTCTCGAGGGATTTCCGAACATCTCTGGCAGTGTTGAATATTTTTCTATTCGAAGTCCTTCCGTCGACGCGATATTTAATGTATTGAGACAAGGGTTTGTCGTGCGAGTACGAAATAATCGTGCGTGAAATTGTATGGTCGAAAAAGATCAACGATTAGATCGAAGATTATATAACATAATAATTAATAGTGAGTATAATATAATATAATATATTATATGTTTATATAATTTTCATATTATTATTATATTAATAAATCATACATTATATATTATATACAATATAATAATAATAAGAAAAGAATTCTCAATTACCGCAATTTGTAATTACGAAATAAACGATAGAACTCCGTGTAACAAATGAGTGAAAGTAACAAACGTGACTTCAAGTCACGTTTATATTTAACAAAACACAATTAGTCATACAATTCCACGTTCCATTATTGCTCGTCACTTGACAACCATAATCGTACTTCGAAACAAAGTACACCGACTGAGACAAACTTTTCCGTAAAACCTTTGCATTTTCGTGTAAACGGTATCTGCAAAATATTCGTTCCTATACCCGCTGCACGTGACTATACGCGATCGAGACGCACGGGTGCGCTTAAATTACCACGATCCATCGATCCCTCGATCGTTCACCGACGCCGTCGCCCTGGCCGCCTCGTTCCAACTATATAATTCCATCATCGTATCATGTTTACATTTACAGCGTGTATAGTAAGTTTACAAAAATCCACAATCTGCGCATTGTAGCTTTAATCGTTTACCCCTTAACATTAGTTTACTTTGTACTATAAGTCGCGGCGCCCGGTTAAAGGGTCGTCCGCACGCCGCCGAGATCGAAGCCCCGCCTTGCGACAGTTAAGCCCTACGCACCCTTTTTTGCCCACTTATTATTTTTTTTTGTTTTACTCTTATGCCGCGAAAAAATTCATTATGTACGTTTTTTTTTAGCTTTTTCCTCACGTTAAATATGCTTATGCGTGCATGATACATGTACTATGCAATTATTATCAACTATGGTATAGTACTATTATATACTATACGATCAAACGGTATAGTAGTTGCCAAGTGCACTCTCTCCGCGCGCTGTGTAATAGGTGCAGCGATGACATTCGACTTTCCTTCGCTCACGCGAGCACTGATTTTTCCCCCAATTTTCAAATTTCCCGCCAAAACTTGATCTCCCCCCTACCCCTTGACCTTAGTCTCCTCCTCTCGCTTCCTTCTTTCTCTTTCGGTTTTTCCTCTTTCGCGGAAAGTCCGTTTACATCGCGAATTACTCAAACATTGGGACACCGAACGCGAATACTTCCTCTCGGAACGATAACGAGTTTCTCTCGCTGTTTCCTTTTCTTATCTTTTTTTTTTTTTTCTACCGACGTTCGAACCCGCGATGTAAACCCCGCCTCGCCAAGCTGTGTCACACACGACATCTATAAAGGATTTTCAATCCGTAAAACACATATTATAGAAACAACATGCAACATTTTATCCTACGTCGTGATACAATAATGGTACATACATATGCGTACGTTCGCGCGTGACATAACCGCGGTACACGCGCAACATGTACACGTGTACCGTGCGCGTCCAATGTATGCGTAAAGTTTCCGCGTCTCTTTCTACTTCCCGTGTTTCTCGTGTACGTGTGATCGGTGTAGTTGTCTCCCGTGTGCGTGTACGTATCTCATATTATATATACATCGGGAAAGTGTATGTTCTAACACCGGGATACAGTCAGGCAGCGCGAACTTTAACAAAACGAGCGCGATTGTTGAAAGGCTGTTTCGACTCGAATTTGTTTACGAATTTCAATTGTGGATGCAAATTCTTGATTATTCCTCGAGTCCCGGGTATCGTAATTAAGATTTTTCAAATTTAGGTTAATTTTAGATGAGTGTCTTTTTGATGTCTCCTCTCAGGTGTCCAAGGCACCTGTACGTGACATTGTTATTAAATGTCGGAAACTGCGTTGTTGGTATCGTAAAAATTCGATTAATCCTCGATAATATTCGTGACGTACTCGCAGATTCGCAGTTCCCGAAGGGTCTATTTTTATATCTTGATTAAAAAAACTTTAAACGGTGTGACAACTCGTGTTTCAAAAATCTAAGAAACTTTTGGAGTAGAAATTTATTCCATAAGCGTAGAGGTGTTGACCTGAAGTACAGTCAAACGATTTTTCAAAGTTCGAAGAATTTGCTCCAGGTTTTGATTTTGGAATTCGCGAAACAGCTTTCGAACACACCTCGGAAGAAAAACTTAATTAAAAGTACTAATAAAGAACAAAACGCGGGACGAGCGTACGTATGTTCGAGAGTAATTGTTCGAATGCAGATAGTGTTTTTTTTTTAAATTCCGACCGATGTCGAATATATTTTTTCGTGTACCTAGTACACCAGAGTTACTCGAATTAATTTTTAATTCAGTTTGCGTATAGTTCATTGTTAATTAAGATCATTCGGTAACCCTTCGTCGATCGTTTAAACGTTGCAAAGAATATTTTAATTATTACTGATGGAGATCAATGTCGATTGTAAATATTACAGATGCAGGTAAATATCTATTTACCTCCATTTTAGTTCTCGTGTTCGTGAAGTATTCTAACGTGACATTAAGATTTTCATAGTGATGTAACAATGATATGATGATTCAAAAATAAATTTTTTTTTTTAAAGTGATCACAATTATTAAAACTACAATCATAATCAGTATTTACTATAATCCGAAGATTATCTGGATGCAAGATCAAACCAGGTTGACCGAGGAAGGGTTAAAACCAATATAGTTCACAATACTATAATCATCGCGATCCTGACCATTCTAATATCCTTCCCATCGATAGATCATCTGAAAACACGTGCCGATTTTGAATCCATTCCCCAATTCCATTATTCCAATGAATTATGTTCACTCGATTCCCCACGCACTACAACGCAACTAAAACCCAGTCTCCGACCGCGGCCAAACTCAAACGATTCCGAATTGATATCTTCTTTTATCCCCCCGCGCAACAATGCCACCCCAAGTATCTAAAAAGAAAACTTAACGCTAATTCATTGTACGACTTAAAGATTAATTTATTCTGCTTCTGCTTAGCAGAGTAGCCGAAAAAGAAACAACATACTCGCGTGACAAATATATACACGTATATATTCACACGATATATACCTATATATCTTAAGTAAAAGATTCAATTAACTTGGCATACGTGACCGTACCTATTTACGCGTGTTAACCACCGATGCGTATTGTATCCCGTGTACGTGGTGTCGATGGGTGTAACGTGTGTGTTGCGCGTGTGTGTAATGTTTCCTATCATCACATACGTAAACGACACATAACACTGTTTTTTATTTTTTTTAATATCCCTTCCCTGCACCAGCCTCGTCATCGTTAACTTCCTCCCTCCAACTATGACTAAATTACTGTCATCTAATTTTCAAGCCCATCCTCGGTAGTATTTTTTTTCTTTTTATTCTTACGCCCGAGAGGGATCGGTATCACCCTCGTCCGGAGAAACAATTTATCGCCAACCCCCCCCCCCCCCACCCGTTTCTTTTTTTCATCCCTCGCCGTGCACCTGTTTCTTTTTTCACCTCCATTTTTTGCTCTCCTCTTCTCCTCCAAACTTCTCCGTCCAACCGAGATCGGAAAACGCGAGCCGCAAATTCGTCGACGAAGCGAGCACGCGAGCGAGCGTGAAACTCTTGCGATTACCTGCGCCCGTACTCACCCCCTCCCAACAATTTTTTTTCACTTGGATTTCGTTGTTCTCCCCCTTTATACTTTAAGCCTCGCTTGTTCCCTGCTTAAGAAAGTGCCATTGCGTTATCACGGCGGTCATTTTGTAATTTTGATAACGAACGTCGCGATGTCGAATTTTCACCCTCCCCAACCACTAAAACTCATTTCTCGCTTTTCTATTTTTCTTTTCATCATTTTTTTTTTTAGTGGACAGATTCTACTATACAAACGGTAATTTTCTCTCGTTTCCTGAACATGATATACTCCGATAGCCATTTCTCGAAAATTTGTGCATCTCGCAGCGAACGATGTGATCGCATTCATCCGACGGATTGACACGCACTCTCGACACTCACACACGCATTCACTCACGCACTTCAATTGTCGGCTTTGTCATCGGTTACATAGTTGTACGTATGCGATAATTGCGCCGTCGTAAAAAACTGATCTATTTCCTATGTAGAATTACATGTATATCACGTGTGCCGACGATCTCGAGAACTTTTCAGTCTTTCGGAATTCCTTCAACGGTGCTGCGATTAATCGTAGGGATATTGACCTGTGACGTTTGTACGCTTTGACTAGTACGGAAACTCTATTTGCGCGAAGGTGAAGAACAATGGAGATCTTCTTTCTGGGAACGAGTGCCGGGGCCATATAACTTCACGATCGATTTCGAAATTGTATAATTGTAGAATTTGTAGAAATGGTAGAATTGCGATTCTTTCGTGAAAATTTAAGCTCGTGGTATACGAAGGATGTTCGAAATTCTACACGGTGTCTCGAAAGAGTAATGGAGCGTCCCAATTGCGAAATTGAATGCAGCCAAGTTCGTTTATTAATTATGATTCTTGTCAACGCTTTCAAAGGGAAAATCGTTTCATTTGTATGGAATCATAGGATGATTGAAACTCCTTTGAGATAAAAGATCATTCCCGTTAAAGATTATCTAAAAAAGTATCTGGAGAACGAGTTAACGCGATCGAGTAACTCTTGTGACACCCTGTACAATCGATAAGAATTTCTGTTCTGATATTTCAGAATTACCCATATTCTCCCGCGGACCGGAATGTTTCCCCGTTCGAATCGACGGATAACTTGAAAATCAGAAAGGAATGAGTGGGAACTCGAGCGTATCGGTAAAATGGCCCCACAGACTGTTCCTCGAAGGTGTATTGAAATATCTTAAGGCAGGAATTCGTTGCGAAAAGTTTCGAGATCAGCGCTCTTATGTTACCCACGATGGGGTATAACAGCAGAAGAATAATTCCGACACTAACCGGACAAGTAGTATGCGGCTGTACGGAATGTACAGTTTTATTGTGGTCGCTTTGTGTTCCCTGTGTTAATGTATTATAAAAACGATGAGGTAGTACTGTCATACTTTTGGCAGAATGCGCGCGCAATGTTGCTCGCGGTTATTAGCGTTAGACGAATAATAATTAAAAAAAAGGCAAAAAAAAAACAGTAGAATGAACGGACAGACCGCGACATTTCGCGTCATGACGGCTTTTATATCTTGTATATCCTAGCTCGCGTACGACATTTTTAAATACTAAATAATTCTCTATTACCTATTGTCTTTGATACCTTACGGTAGGCATATCGTTGTGAGATAACTCTTTAAACTTCTTCTGTAACAAAAAAAAAGAAAACGGCGAAAAAAAAAGAGAGAAAAATCTGTAAAAATGTGTAAATACTGCAACAAGTAATATCGTGGTGCCATCCTGACTAGGAGTATCTATATCTATATATAGGTAATGTAATATATCTATTGCATTGATCACATCCTATACAACCGGGCTAGCAATTATTATATGCTCTGCTTATCGTGGTCTATGGCTATTCTATATCTCAATCCGCGACTATTGCTTCGGACAAAAGTCCATATTAAACATTGTAAACAGGTAACAAAGTGGTAGTGATTGTTCTGTGACGTAACGTCACGGTGCGATTCTTCGAAGTGAATGCGAAAGCTCGACGGAGAAAAACTTTGGGCCTTTCCAAAAAGTATCGGGAAAAAGTATCAAAAGTATCAAATTATTGTAGCTTTTGTTTTTAAATTTCCCAGTACTTTTCGGACAACCCGATATAATATTGTGGACTTCTGCGATCGCTTTTGCGGATAGTACGCGTAGTACCCAACAATTGGCGACATTTGGACTCTCAAAGTATCTTAAGTCTTTCAGGCTTACTTGGTTTGTTTCATCCGTGTTTGAAACGGTAAAACTATTAGAATATGTATGCTGTGTAATTGTCTTCGTTTATATATTATTCTGTAACGATATATCATTTTGTAATGTTATATCAGCCTGTAGTAATGCAGAGTGTATTCTCTTTAATTAAAAGAGTACTTTTCTGCTTTCATTTCCAAAGACTCTCGCCGCAGGTTAATCGCGACGAGAATCACCAGACAGCTTGAGAGTCAGGCAAACACGACGTTCTATAAAAAAAGATAAATCTTGATGCAACGCGCCTCAACGATTATTGCTCGTTCGTTTTAATACGCATGGATATCCGATCGCACTCACCGCGAAGAATTTGCACGCGTGCTCTACGTTTACTCGTACGACAAGTTCGTCCGTCCTAGAATCGTAGTAATCTCATAAATCTTTTATAAAACTGTATCTGTACAAAAGGTGTCGGTATCAGCATACGATGCGCCACTCTTCTGGATATGTTCCACGGATACTAGCGTCTCGTAGGTAAAAAAAAAAATAGAAAACATAACGGTAAATGCGATGAGCCCAGAGTACAAAATGTCTGGTTTTGGCACTGTACGTGAAAGTAAATAAGATATCACCCATTGCCTCGATCCTAGGCTCGACATCAACAGCAATAATAGTACCAAATATCTGTATCAGCAGTAACAGCGTTAGCGGTGATGCGGTAGTAATCAATAATTAGTAATCAATGGTAACATTGAACTATCGAAGATTAGTAGCGGCAGTGGACAATCCCTTTCCTGCTTTGCAAACGACGGCTTAAACGGCGCTCGCTTTGGATAGTGCTGTTCTGTTCGGGCCCAATTCGACGCTGACTTAGGGCATTAGAAAATAATTCGCAGATATATCGTTATAGCATTTCGCGGCTCTCATCGTCCCCATTGTGATCGTAGAAGACTCTTAATAACCATGTTGTTTTATGAATTTGTATACTTCTTTGGGACTGCGGGCTAGGCAAACTAGGCAATTGCTTAAGGCCCATATTCACCGAAGGTGCGTAAATCCCGTTTGAAAATCTGTGGTTTTTTGTGCGATAATATTCAAAGATAGTAGATGCAACGTACTCGTCGGTATCTTGCTTCTGTTTCGAGTGGTTTGCCTAGGGCCCCGATTTCCCTTAATCCGCCATTTGTATTTGGACCTAACTTAGCGCGGTAAGCGCGAACAGAACAGTATTGTTGCGCACGGAAAGAGAGGAAAACGATCCTCGTATCGGCGAGCCGCTGCTAATGATTTGTTTCTTTAATTTACCTGAGTTACGTCTTTCTTTTCTTTTTTCTCTTCATCTTCTTCTTTCGCTTTCTCGTCGCTCCCTCGCCGCAATAATCTGCACTAGGTGCGACTATTCGCGCTATTTTCGGTTTTATCTCGGTGCTCGTTCTTTCTATTCCCTATTTATCGCTCTTTAAAAGTTATAGTTAATAATTCTTACTTGACGTTGCACTTTCATTGACTAGTTTTGTGATTTTGCAGCGTTTCCGAGGCGCTTCGCGCAAACTTTATCTATTGTGTCTCGCGTTCCTCTGTGCAAGCTACGCGAGCAATCGGACGTCGACGTTTTCCACTTCCCTCGCGTCTTCCTCTTCCCTTCCCATTCCTTCTTCCTTCGATATTCTCTCCGCGATCCGATCACCGGGACAATTTTCCTATTTTCCAGTCAACGCCTTCCATCGCATCCGAGTCGTTCGTACGACATCCGCTCTCCGGGACGTACGTTTCCTTCGACGCGACGCAGGAACACGGAGAACGGTCATATTTGCGCGGGCAGATACGGAAACAGAATTCTTAAAAGAGCCATTAAAACGATAACATTCTCTGTCGTGAAACCCAAGCTCGGATTCCCTTCATCGATATTTCATCTATACAAATAGACGCAGATGTTTGATCGAACTTGCAATTAAACGAAACTGCGTTAAAAGCGGAGCACCTGAAAGCCAAGCTCCCTCTAAAGATCCGTTCACCGTTTCCTGGCGTCGCTAGTCCCTCGAACGAACCCTCCCTCCTTCCAGCGACGGTTCGCGTCGCTCGCAATTCTTGCGTTCTCCAAAGCGAACGACGTCCGTCCGTGGCTCAACGTCGGACGCGCGTTTGAGCACGACGTACACGTTCAATGACGGAGGACTGGTCGAGACACTCCGCAGCCAATTGGCATTTATAAACGAGCGGATCCGGCAGACCTGTCGGATCGCAAGGATCGGCCCTTTCCAATCCCCGCGTACCTTTAAGGACCTTCCTCCGTCCTGTCAGTTGCAGCGGCAACGAAGAAGCGAAGATGAGCGAAATTCCAGGGCCACTCGGATGCGACAAAGGATGGGATGGGCGTTGACCGACGACGAAGGGAAAAGTTTCGATCTATCGGCGTATCTAACTCTTCTCCCCTCCCCGCGGCGGCTCCTTCCCCTCCAACCATCGCTCTTCGTCTTTCCTCGTTTATTCGTACCACTCGCAGGTAACTTGAGTAGTCGCGGGGCTCGTCTCGATGCCACGTTGGCCGCGACGACGACAGCAGTAACGACGACCACGACGATAACAATGAGGACAGCAACAACGACGACGGAGACGTTGTTACTGCGGCACAGTGTCCGACACCGAGTGGTTCGACTGTTGGAAGGCCTTCAGGCTGAGCTCGGTCTTGTGCTCCCGTGCAATGTGCCGTCTGACGGTGTTGTTCCTCGTGAAGGTCCGTGTGCAGAACGGGCACGGGACTCTGATGCCTTGATGTCGTTGTCGTATGTGGGCGCGCAGGTTTGTCTCGTAGCCGTACAGTCTCTCGCAGAATGGACATTTCAGCTTCTTGCCTGGAAAAGGAAATTATCGAATTTAATGGGGAGTCTATTGAGAAGATTCGGAAGAAGTTTAATAGCATAGATTAGCATACATCAACTTGGTTCGCTATGTTTCGCTTAGATAAAACCGTTTATTGAATATTTCATCAAACATTGAATTTTGCCAATACCAATGTTATTTTGAAGTGTATTAACCAAATCTTCTATGCAAGATAAGACGCTAAAATAAACTACCTAACTCTCCCAGTAATTAAAAAATCTCTTCCTCTCGCAAATCATCTCAGGAACAGTCAATTACACCAACATACGAACGATTGTCAGCAGCTGCAATGTTGACGCGACGCAAATAGAAAATTCGTTCGAAATCTTTCGCGGAAGAAACACGAGTGCGCGTTACGCAATCGCCTTTCTCTTTTTGCCCGTCGGTCTTTTCGGCACCGCCATTAGATCCCTACGGCGGGAAGAAAGCTCGCGTCAGCTAACGCGGTTCATGGTAGAGCATTAGGCCAATGGCTCTCGGATTGTCGGCGCGTGTAAGGCCATCCACGAAACTAAAGGCGATTCACATCGGTCACGATTGAGCCGCGATAAACGGAGAATACCGCTGTACAATCGGCGATGCTGTTTTCCTGAGGCCATGCGGAACCAATCATTAGCGTTAGAACTAACGTTCCGCGGGCCGACCGTGACTCCTACTAATTATCCCCGGCCCGGTAAGATTGTCTTGAGGACGTTTAGGGAAAAAAAAAAAAAAAAAAAAGCAGTTCGTTGATCGTGATTTTTAGGTGAGTTCGCGTACCCGGATAATGACCTTGTTATTACTCACGGAAATGATTTCCTTGGTAACGTCGCGCGTTTGGAATTTCTTTTCGGAGAACCGAAGAGGCGAGAAGAAGCCGTAGGTAGGAGTACGCTAATTTAGGAGCCTATTCGAGAGACAGGGAGGTTTCCTTATGTTGTTCGGAGAATTTTGTTCGATGTTCTGTCGGAGAGTCTACTTTTTCGAATATTCGGGGAATTCGATATTTTGGATAGTCGATGGGTGCAGCGTTTGGGATATTCTCGAATAGGATTCGAGTGTTTGAAATATTGAATTCTCCGAACATGTGAAAGACTGAACTCTTCGAATATTTCGAAATATCGAATTCTCCAAATATCTGAGATTCTCTGAATTTCCAACTACTGAACTATGGCAATATTCGAGCAGCATTTGACGAATATCGGATTCTTCGAATATTCGAGAGACTTTCCGGAAAATTCATACGTTCGAATATACAACAAACTCTATTATTAAATACCGAACTGTTCAAGTACTTATAACATGAACCAATACCCGCACTATTCGCACAACGCAAACACACAAATCCTTTCGCATTTACCCAATAACACTTGCATAAATTTCCTCATAACACTGGAATCACTTACAAAACCCTCCCCTCTTTCGTTATCAACAACGAAAACACGTACGCGTACACGGAGAAC
The DNA here is from genome assembly GCA_933228935.1 of Pemphredon lugubris. Classification (NCBI taxonomy): domain Eukaryota; kingdom Metazoa; phylum Arthropoda; class Insecta; order Hymenoptera; family Crabronidae; genus Pemphredon; species Pemphredon lugubris. The sequence goes on along the minus strand of OW121817.1, from coordinate 50,457,934 downwards.
ACACCGCGCGTTCCAATTACCCCGCTAATCGTCTACACGCGGCAAAGACAACCGAACCGAACTTTTGGCATTCGCCAGGTGTCGGTAGCAAAGCTCGAGAAGAGAGAAAGAAGAAAAAATAGAAAACGAAAGCAAAGAAGAAAAAAAAAAGCACACGCACATCAAGGAAGAGCAGCGCGATCGGAACTCGGGCCACACGCTAGACCGTCGTAAAACAACCGAGAGGCCACATGCAACGCATAAATAATCGTGGGCGTCGGGACGGTGTGCGTGTCCCCACGTACACGCCACATTCGCGATTACGACAGGTTGTATCGCGGACGACCGAACACGCGCGCCCACCCCCTCTAAACCCCTCCCGCCTCACCCTCTCCCCCTTCATACACGTGGACGTGTACGTACACGTGCATACACGAGACGCGGGGGCTTACGTGCGTAACCGCCTCGGCTTTTCGGCGGATAGCACCTAAAAATAGAGCCGGGGCATCCTAGAAAAAGTAAACGGGGCCGCGGGGCTCGGTTTCGTGCAGCTGACTATGAAATTCACAAAGGATCCGTGCCGAAACAAAGGCGTATCCATGAAGACGTTCCGCGTTGAAGGGAAGGACAGAGAGAGAGAGAGGAGAAAATGTGGAAGCAGAAGACAGAGGGGGGAGAAGCGAGAGAGGGAAGAGAGGTACGATAAAAGACAGAGAAAATTGAAGAGGGAGCAAACGAAGGAGGAAACGACGGAGGGAAAAAAAAGAAGGAGGGTAGAACGGAGGGGGATACCAAGGAGGAGAAAAAAAACGAGAGACAGGTACGGGGGAAGCCCGCGGGGTGGATACGTCTCCGAGACAAGCACGGACACAAAATTCTGCCGGTTAAGATGCTAAAACGATCGCTTCCGCGAATGGCTACACGCCATCTGCTTTGCCTGGAAATCCCTGGATCGAGAATTTCGCGTGTATCGATCATTATTGGTGGACGTACCCTGGTAAGCGAGATCGGGGAGATTAGTATGCGGTAGGTAGGATCGCATGGACCGTGTCTCGTCGTGTAGATAGCCGTAAAAAGAAGGACTACTTTTTAATTACCGATTGAATTGGGCCATTGTAGAATTACTAATTGAATGGGACCATTTTGGAATTGCGGATTGGACCGGACCATTTTGAAATTACCAATGGGACGCCCCGAGTCCGCGCTCGACGGTCCTCAATTCGTACCGTTTCACGCTAACAATGGGAACTGGAGTGATGCGCGCGAACGACATTTCTTTGCGAGCATAAATCTTTGCCGGTGTATAAATAAGTGAATAATTGCGTTGCGAAATGCTTTTGCGATTCTTGGCTTCCCGTTCGAGGTTATTTGTGACAGCCACTGTTGTCGCGAACATTTAATAATAATTCTTCCTTGTAAGTTTCCAACTTCTTAAATAATTTTAATTTACTTGAAATCCTACCTGCTGTTAGTTTAATTCTTATTCGTAGATTAAGACCAAGCTTCACCGTAGGTAGTCAATGCATCATGATAAAAATCAAACTTAACAATAATTTGATTAAAATTAAAATCAATATTAATGTTCAGTTTCAAGTTAAAATTGTCATCAATATATTAATTTCCTGGAAAGATACAAGGTCTAATTCTCGCTTATTTGTACTTGGCCCGAGACAAGACCTTGTCCCTTGATCTTTATTTTAAAACACGACTTTAGCCTTTTGTTCCATTTGAACAAAACAATTCAACCAGCAAAGCGTTAAGGGGCTTTCCAGCGTCCTCTCGCCACTCCTCAGAATCCGAGTTTTCAACTCTCGAATAAAGAGACCCTGAAACGTCGATGATACGTAATCCGTAGGAAAATATGGCATTCCTGATCTGGCCTTCGATTCCCGAAGATATCGTGCGCGGTTAAATCGAAGGGCCTGGGGGCGGTGGAGGGGGGGGGGGGGGGGAGGGGGCAGGAGTGGCGAGGAAATCCCAGTTCCCTCCAGCTCCTCACGGAGCAAAACCCGTGGCGCGCAGATATATATCCGCGAGGAGGGGAAAATGGAAAGGTTAAGTTACGAGACGCAGTAGCGGAAGCTTCCAAGGTCTCCTTCCCCACCCACGACGAACGCCTGACCCTTTTTCCCTTTTCAGCTGAATGGATCGAACAAACGAATAACATAAAGAAACTCTTCTCCGATACGGCCCTACCGCAACTCACGCCTGCTGCTACCGATCGATCAACTCGGTGTCGAGAGTATTGCTATAAGCGTAATCGGTCGGTACGATTTTTCGGCCTCGTCACAGTCTCGTTCTCCGCGTTTTCAGCTTTTTTTTCTCACTGTTGTCACGGCTTCGACGGAGTACGCGATATCCGTAACAGACTTCGCGAGGATATCCTTACGGGCGGTAACGGTTCGGCGATGGGGAAAACGGAGTCGGCGAGGGTGGGAAATTTATTACTCCAATTATAGACGCGAAACGTCACGACGCGTTACCCGGTAACGCGCTCGTTAGCTGGGTTCTACTAACGTTTGATTTGGCTATTGGTGGGAAGTAGAATGGCAAGAGTTGAACAATTTTAAGCGAAGAAATAGATTTGGTTTTTGTATCATCGATGCTATTGGTTTATCTGAAATTACCCGAATTAAATTAGAGCCATTTAATTGCAATGTTCTTCGTCTAAGGTGATATATTCGGATAATCTAAAAATAGTAATCATTCTCAGTTGCTCGAAGTACTCTTGATTATGTAAGTTATTATTAATTTTTGCATAAGCGATCATGGTTATCATTACTTTCATCGATTCAATTTTACACCTATCTGTGAGTTCGATGTAATCAACCCTGGCGTAAGATTATGAACCGAATGATGAACGAAAATGAAATGCGAGGTTAATAACGTTACCCGTAACGTAACAAAAGTGGATACTGAGTTTAACGTAACTAAATTCAGGCTCCATGTTTGTTACGCTTCGAATTCGTTTCGTTTGCAGTCCAGATTCAAATCTAGAGTCCAAGAAACGTAACCAAACAGGAGCTTTACTTTTGTTACTCCCTTAAATAGACAGTTTTCGGATTCGTTTCGTTTTCTTTACAACCCCGACCAAAATCCAGAGCACGAGTTCATTTATTGTAAGCGTAACGCACCACTTATGTTACGTTCCGTATCTAAGTGGTTGTGGTTTCAAGTTTCGTTCGCAATTCCTGGTTTTAAGGACCTCACGTCATACATCCCCTCAGATATCACCTGTATCGACTCCTAAATCAATTTAAACGACGCTGCTCGAACTCGTACCTTCGCGCAGGTAAGACACGCGTACATTGTTCTCCGAGCCCAACGCAAAATGCCCCCTCGTAACGTACAAGCGCGTAGAGGTCTCCGGGGTGTCTCGTGGGAAATCTACAAATCTTCGTCAGGATGACTCCCGGTATCGGTTGCGTTGATCGAGGAAGCATTCCGCGGGTGAGTTAAAGCCGGCGCGCACTCCCCGTGGCAAAATTCGAAGATCAGAGAAGAGGGAATTTGTTGGATCTACGAGAGCGTAGGAGCGTGGATCCCCCAAGTCCTTGACACATTTCGTTCGGTGGCGCCAAATTGGTCGCCGGTTGGGCGGCCGGCTGGACTGGCATTCGGAGGAAATAAGAAAGAAACAAAGGAGATGGGTCCGTAGGGGCAGAAGAAGGGAGAGAGAGAGAGAGAGAAAGAGAGCGAGAGAATGAGAGTCATTTATGAGACGCTGTGGAAGAAGTGCCCTAAAAGGCGCAGATATATGTGCAGAGGACAAGAGTTTTGGTAAGCTTTTGGTAAGTTGGGGTTTTCAAATTATCCGTGAATTTGATGGAGAAAAATAACCGGGTTTCGTGCAATTTTCAGAAACTTTAAACTAAAAATTAGAAATTTATCTCGGTTGCGGATAAATAGAAAATCAACGCATTTACAGGTGGATAATAGATTAAAGCATTGCGTTATAATTACATTATTAAACACTAAAACATATGAAATGACCACCATTGAAACGTTACATCATAATTATATTCCAAAACATTAAAACGTCAAAATAATACATCGTTCAGACGTTTTCTTTTAAGATTTTCGTCTCGAGTATCTACAGAGTTACGTGGATGAGAATTACAAGCGACTGACCCTGTATAAAGACATAAACCTGAGAGACGCGTGACATAACATCCCCTACTGCCGCCGCCCGGAGAAGTAAAAGAAATAAGTAGAGAACCAGCTACGAAATAACGCCGACGTTGGACGCGAAGAAAGGGTCGAGGAAAGCAATGTCAAAGGAACATAGCGAGGGAACCCAGGAAGATGCCGAAACTGAAAGGTTTCGAGTCGAGTTCAAGAGGCAAGAGAAAGAGAGAGATATATAGAGACAGGAGAGCACGGGAGCGACGGAGAGAGGGAGAGGAAAATCAATGTCAGGCAGCGTGCGTTGCAACCCAAAATCAAGGGAGCCGTACCCACCCTATTTTCCAGCCGCCTCAGAAACCCCTGGTCGATTCGCGCTGCAAGGGATGCCAACCCTCCTGCGCCCCCTCGGAGACCAGAGAAAACCATAACCTGCACAACGGTCCACTTTCGAGACCTCCCTGAATCGGAATATGCCCATCGAAACATCTCCGAATCTGGGGTTACGACGTTTTCCGAAAAGAAATCCTCGCGTACACGCCCATTGGAATTTTGAATCCTTCAAATTTTGACTTTGACGAAACAACTGCGCGCGGGTAAAGAGTCGTCGAGACTCGCGCCGTATTGGCCCTCGTTCGTGCGTTGAATTATTTATGGCGATCAGAAATTTCGCCCTAAAAAGAATTTTAAACGAACGCTGGGAGACGAGGATTAAGGTTACTCGCTGAGAGACGCTTTTTTGATTTGGAATTCTTAATTAGGATGACGAGAAGGAGAGAGATGAGACGGAGGTACTTGAATTTCGATATTTTCTCGGCGACTCCATTTTTAAGTTTTAATTACTATTTAATGACTAATCGTTTTTGTTTAATTGCGGTCTTATTACGGCGTTTAGTAATTTTTTTATCTTGAGTATTTTACAGTAGTAGTTTATTTATTTATCACTTATATATTTCTAGGGGTATCCCTCCTTAAATGTTCTGCTACAGTTGTAATGGTATAAAAAGACAATTCACAACTTAAGAAGATATTTAACTGGCACATCCTCGGTATTATAATGTCAACTATACTAAGATAAGCATATACAATTATTTTACAATTCAATAATCCATCAATGTGACTCACGTCAGTTTTATCTGGAGCGAGCGAAATTCTTGAAGCGAGAGAGCGAAGCCACGTCCGCACATGAAAATCCGTTTCTACTGACTCGAGAGCCCCCGCGATAACCAACGTTTCCGAGAACTGTGTGTAATAGCAAAATAGTCCCTCGCAGAAAAAGAAAAAAAGCATACCGCGTCAATGTATTCGGCACGCGCGACTACGCAATAAAAAGCACATACTTCGCGGATTATTCTTGATTTTTCCCTTTTAAAAAAGAGTTGCCTTCTTTCCTATCCGCGTTGACCGATATTTGGACCGCGGATGTTTATGCAAATAAACTCGTTTATTTAAGTTGTTTATGTTTACTTTTTAATTGTTCCATAGTAACGAATTTAACACTAGAACTACAGAACCAGTAATATTGACTAGTTGAGTATTTCCGTTTAAAAATTACTCAAACTGACTTTGCTAATAACAAATTAACCATTTTTAAGTATGAACAAAAAGTATATTTCTAAGTAGTGTATTACTGGTCTGGTGGACCAGTCCTGGTAGAACTAGGTATACACGAATTGTCGATAGGTCTACTGTTAAATACGCGAAACTCGTCAGGATGAATTTCTGCTTCAGCCTCAATCCTTTGCGCGATTTGTATAAAAATATGAATTTACGTAGCGCCCGCTACGTTAAAGTTCGGATGCTAAAGTCGAACTTTAATTATTTTCAAAAGAAACTTTGAATAATTACGCGTGTCTTTGATGATTACGTCATCATCCTGAAAACTTGATAGATTTTTGTCAAAGACATCGTCATTATCATCGCGATATTTAATTTAATTTATTCTACCAAATTTACGTTCATTTTTCTCCTAAACCGAATCAGAACCCAGCTCGTCGAACGAATTTCGGATCGTGCAATCCATCCATTGCGCATCGCGGCCAGTTTCCGTCTTCAGTTTGACGGATTCCAAATTGTTATTGTCAAAAATAACCGTGCAGCGTAGCGAAAATATTATGCGATCGCTTTCACACGAGAGATACCTCCTAGCCTTGTGTGCGTGCGTCAGTGTCCCTCCCTGTCTCTCTTTCTCTCGCAAAAAAAAGAAGAAAAATATGGGTTGCGGTGCGAGGCACAAAGTCGTCAAAGACTCCGCACCCACACACGCTACCGCTGCGCGCATAGATGCGTACACGCGTACGCGCATACACGTACGCGCAATGTACACTCGGCTCTTCCCTGGGCGTGTAGTTGCGCACACACAAACGCGCGAGCGGCACGCAACCTTGCGCGTTCACGAACTTTTGGCGGCACGTGCACTCACACCAACTCCGCGGCCCGCTGCACACGCGCGCACACACGGACGTCCGTGCACGCACGTATTCATTTATTGATTGGTGCGTGCCGGGAGTAGGCCCGTCTCTACTAAATTCGGCACCCCAAATTCTGCGGAAGAATTCGGTGCGCGAGTAGCGAGAAATGTCGAAAAAAAGAAGAGTATCTCCACCATAAGGCTTAGATGATTTGGAATTTATTAAGAACGAGTTTCGATAAAACTTGCAATACGCGTTTTTTGTTTCGAAAATAAAAGTGAAAATTATTGTAGAACCGTAAGATCGAGCTTCGATGTAATGGAATCAAATTTTTAGTGAAATTATTGCACATTCGGAAAATGGATACAATTTTGGATATAGAAAATTGAGCTGCTCGCTTGGATCAGGGATTATATTTTGCGTTGGTACGATTTCCTTTGAATTGTAATAATTCTGAGTAGAATTAATTCTTAATAAACTTCTCTGTAGTTGTGTAAACTGCGAAGCATGACGTTCGATATACGTTTGTGTCTAATTCACTGTGTGAATAAATTACAAAAGTTCTGGATATAATTAATTTGGAGCAAAAGCTATCAACTTTTCCCCGCCTCTGTTATCTATGACGTACGATTATCATATCTGACATCGTAAAATTTGATGCATGAGTAACCGAATTATACTGCAGTTCCAATAAGGCTATATCTACACGAACGGCAAATAAATATTTATCATAAGAATCTTGAATGTTATTAAAAACTGAAAGGAGCTATTGGGAGGTTCCTGTATATTTATCCATTGCAACTCAACAATATATAATTTACAACAACAGCATCGAATTATGTTACAACGTAAACATAATTTATCATTAACAAAAGCAATGGGGACGTAATTCCTGCATATTTATAGGTGAAATTGAACATCATGAAATTTACTGCAAGGATAATCGAATTATTTCAGCACGTAAACACCACTTATAAAAATCAAGAAAATAATGAATCATTAACAAAAGCAGTTTTATCGATTGCAATCAAGCATCGTCAAATCTAATTATCGAAACCCGAATTATACTGCAGTTCCCAGAAAAATCACATCTATTTCAACTACGCCCGTGTTTCACCGAATCGGTGAGTCGATAACACGTTATTCTCGTAAAGATAATCCCCGTGCCGAAAAACTCTCTCCCCCCCCCACAACTCCTCCTTCTCCACCCCGCCCACTACAATTTCCGTCATACCGCCAGTCCCATGAAATACTACCAATTCGACCGACATTGCGGAATCGCGGCCGCTGCAGTAAATTTGCACCCACGCCTGGCCGTCGCCCAAATTCTGCGTATTCGCACCCTCCTCTTTCCTCCCAATCCCCCTCCAACCCCTAGTCATCCCCCATTCGACCAAAAATACATACGCACCGAGCAGGTGGCGCTATCTCGTGGTTGCGCCACGAATCTCCCGCAATTCCGCGCGCACGTACGCACGTTGATTACGCACGTTGTACGCGTGAGCGTGACCTACTCCCTCTCTCTCTCTCCCTCTCTCGGTCTCTCTATCACGCACGATGCAGCGAAGATAAAAGGGAAGGACGATGCTCGTCGCGGAGCGTTTGTTCGAATAATGAACCACTCAAGTTCGAGGAAAAAGGGCGGCTCCAGTGTAAAATAAAATTCTCAAGATACGAGAAAAAAGCTTTCGCTTTGTCAGTTATAGTTGGATCGCGTTTGTTAAGTTATTTTCATGTCGATTAGATATTGGAACTGATTTTAGTGGAGTTACGTTAGCGTTGATTCGGAGTTGCTGGGAAAATTTTATAAACGACAAATAAAAAATGGAAAATCAAAACTGATGTTCCTTCGAAACATATGTAAATCGTAATCCAAGACTGGCATTTACACAAACATTTTGTAAAATAAATATTCAGAATTGAATGCTCTGTGCACAAGTGAAAAATTCCATTCTACGATCAAATCATTTTCATCGATCACACTGGAATTTCCTGCGACTCGTTACCGGTATATTCTATGCGTAAAAAGAGAACGTACAAATCCGTGCATCAGCAGCGAAATGGAGAAACGCTGCGATAAAGGGAGTGAGAGGAGGAAGAAAAAAGAGAGACAGATACGGGAAAAGGAGACCAGATAGAATAAAGGGGGAGGCGACAGCAAGAGGGAAGTTACGAGGGTTGAGGATTTACAGAGAAGATAGGGTTACGCATTGTGCGTAGGAGGGTAGCGCCGGGCTAACACGGCAGTCCGTTGTTTTATTCCTACTTGTCGGAGCGAGGAGTGTAGTAATAAAGCTCGCCGAGGGGTTGAAATATATTTCGGCTATTTTGCGATAGTCGGTGACACAACTGGCCAACGCGGAACGTTGAAATTATTAATGAACCGGTCCCGTCGCTTTTGTCATTGTGCATTCGCGTCCGTGAGCCACCGGACATTTGATTGTTTTCGGTGAAACATGCTGTAACGGTTACTATAGCCATTTTGTTATAACAATTTGTATCGGGTTATCGAAGTCATTTGTATTATTTCGGATCGCTGTAATAATCTGTATTGGGTTATCGATGTAATTTGACGATTCCATTTTGTTGGAATAATTTGTTTCGAGTTGTCGATGTAATTTGATGATTTACACGCGTTACTTTCACGTTGCAAGATTCATTTTAACCGACAAAAAAAAATAAAAACAAACTTGAATTACAAAGGGCTAATAATCTCCCTGAAAACCACGAAACGAACTTGATCGCGTACGAGATATCCGACGAAATAAAAAAAAATATAATACCCGCTTCGCTTCGATCCGCTCTAACATCGTTTATCAGCGGTGCGCGAGCGGGCCCTCTCATGGTGTTATCACGAAATATTTCATGACCTGAATTCGACATTGCACGAGACCCACTCCCCATCGTATCAGCCGGTCTAACGGTTAACGACGTCGGTGTACGTGCGTGCGTGCGTGTGACGGGTGCGCGAGTACGCGCGTGAGTGCGCGCGTAGAAACAATACGTGCAACGACGGTGCGCCGCGGGGCGTGCGTGCGAACGGATAGGAAAGGAAAGAAAAGGAAAGAAAGGAACGGCCGAAAATGCTTTCGGTATACCGATCGCGGCGCAGATGTAGGCGACACGGAGATTACGCGTTATCAGGGGGCCAACCAGATGATTACACCTCCGACACCACCCCGCAGCTTCCTCCCCGCTAGACACACACGCACATACACGCGCAATCATTGCAATCTGTACGTTTCTGATATAACACGTGCCGCTTTCGCGGAGTATCAGTTCGTATTACGGAATCGTTTTATCGGAAACGAGCAGTACGAATGCACGTGAAATTATTGTTGTTTCTTTGATACTTCCTGAGGACGCGTACAGTTTTAGGTGACATTGAGTGAGATACAGGACGACTCAACTGGAAAGTCGTCGTTTCTAACGGGTGGGATAGGAATTAAGGCTAGACTACTTTTTACGGCAAAAGAATAGAGTGGTTTTCGGAAGAAGTTTTGTAAAATTTGAGTTACTTATGCTTCGTGAACGATATGACATATTTTTTGCGTTGTATTTGTAAAATAGAAGGATATTGTATTCTACAACAGTGCGGTACGTAGAAATGTCCAAAAATGGATAAGTACTGCGTTTTTCGATTAAAACATTCAAAATTCTCCCAGTAGGTCTTTTACCCGCATGATTTTTCAAAATAAAAATAACGGGAAATGAACACATTAAGTTCAATGAATTTCTTTCGGAACACCCTGTACATTCGTGGACGCTTTCTAATTGACCGTGCATCGTTTAGCGAACATCGCACAACACTGTTGAAAAGTATTCGAACGTCGGCTTCGATGCGAACGAGATAGGAATGCGTAGAATGTTTCGAAGGGAACGTAACAATTTCGAAGGGCCCGTAAAATAATCGGACAATTGCAGGCCGCGTTGAGCAGACAGTTCCTAATTCGGGTTACTGCGATTCCACGGCAACTACCATGCTGAGTCGATCAATACGAGTCCTGGGGATGCCTATCGTGTCGGATGTTGCTCGCACTTCTGGCAAAGTCATTGTATTTGTTCGTAGTCGTCAGGATATTGTACGCGCGTGGAAGTCGATGAAATAAAATTCCTACGTTGATGCTAATGCGTTGATCGCCGCGTCACCTGCGTTCGGGTGACAGTCGAGTTTCGGTACGTACGCATACAGAGCATTGCAATTAACCGAAATTACTGTCTTAGCAATCCAATAGAATACAACGTTGTACGTTAATCTACAAATATGTGTTAGATACACAAAGAAATATTTTAGAACTGAGTCAAACACATTCGATAATAGACATATGATAATATCAAATGTTTGACGAGTGACTATACCTTGGATTAATAATTCAATTAAATATTGCTCCTCCATGGTATATATTACGCAGAATGTTATTGACATTATAAAATTTACGAAATCTCAATTCGTACATTAACATTATATTTTATATTATTACCACTCGCGATGTTAGTGCAGTCGATAATATACTTATTTTTTTCACCCCGTTCGAAAAGATGATTGATCGGCATTCCGCACCGCGAGGATGGATCTCAGAATAATCGAATCCGGCGCGTTAATTTATTATCGTTCGTCGCTACGCCTCGGGGCGTTAAATTAAACAGAAAATTTCACACACTAATGTCCCGGGAGTCGGGCGCAACGGCTTCAGGAAGTCAAGAAACTAGGTGCGCGTGAAACGAATCTTTTATTCTCCAACGATAATTTGCAGCGCGGGAACGAAAGTCAGCCGAACTTTTCTAACGTTTCTAAAACACTGTTGGCCGCGTGGCCATGACACACATAGGAGCCAGCCTTTCGCATCCTCTCTTAAAAAAACATCCAACGGTCTATACCCATAATTCATTCGGAACCTTCTGTCTTATCTTCAAGGGGAACCCGATATTTTCTCACACCTTTCGAGAAATATCGTTCTTACGGTACGCAATGCCGGGGATAGCGGGTAGCGTAATTAGGTTTCAATTTGCCGCCGAGAGCGCGTAGCGATATCGATTCTCCGAAAATACTATTCTCGTATTCCGAACGTGGGCATCGAAATAGACGGTGAGTTTAATTTTAAACGGCGCTAAACAGACGCTCGTGAGGTCATTTTTGACTGTTCGATGGATTAAGTTGTAAGTATTAATATGCAGTATCGTAGTGCCGCGTGTAAGAAGTAATGTAATGCAATTTTAAGTAGATTATTGTCAATTGTACCAATGCCATTTTTAACGTTGTGTTACGTGAAATGTTTAGAGACAGAGGCGATTAAATCAAAGAAATTTGAAAACATTCATTCGCCTGAAGTTAAAGACATTCAATTGTTTAATTAATCGGATCATTGAATTTTGGGAACTTGCAAGGGCTGGGGTTCAAATTTCTGAAATTCACGAAGTCGATCGCATCGATTAATTAAATTAGCAGAAATTTAGAAAATCGAATGATTCGGTTTATTAAATCGTCTACAATTAACAAAATGGGGTCAACCGTGGAACTAATTATTCTGGGCATCAGAAAATCGATTGAATCGATAAGATTCTTGATTAATGACCCGATTAAGTGATATTTCCGAATTACGCAAAATCGATTTAACCGCGTAATTAAATTTTTCAAGCTCTTTAAATTCAACGAACTAAATATACAATTCTTTAAAAATCATCTCTGCCATAGAACCCTCCGCTTGAACACGGAGCCGATTTTCAACTTTTATCAACCACATCGCAATTAAAATACCCGTTCACCGCGAGTACTCGTCTTACCAAACTTCTAAGCCACCGATGTCGCGACACGTTGCACGGGAGAGAAAAAAATATGTGGCTCGGTGAAACGGAGAGTTTCGACGTTTATGACGTAGGTGCATGACTTTCGACGTTATGTGTCAGGCAAAGGCCTCGCGTTCTCACTGCATTGTGCAATGATTTTCAACGACGGAAGGTTATACCTTGTTCCGAGACTAGCGAGTTGCGTGAACCGAGCTGAGAGGGACTAATCGCTTCTAAGAACTTGTGGCCTAAATCGACTGGCGTCAGGTATTCTCGAAACCTTCCCTGTATGAATAAAAAGCTACGCGTAACGCATCGCGCGCGATAGAAGTTCGTCCTATTTACCAAATTATGTTTCTCGATATAGAGCACGAGGCTGGGAACGTACGCTGTAACGCGTGGAAGACCTCCAAACACGTGGAACGCTTCTAAGCGCGTGGTATCCCATTTATTTATGCGCATAACACACCTGTGGGAATCCAAACGGGTGTCAACGCATTGCGTCCCACGATGCATCGGAAACGTCGTTAAAAGATTTTTTAAATATTAGAATGTTTTGAATTCGACTGTCATATATTTTTGAATAAACACCTTGAAGTCATAGAATCAAAGGATGTTTCATTAACTGTTTTCTTTTAATTTCATCATAGAATTTTATATTCTATATAAAAATTCTATATGATAACTAATAATATATGGTTTTAACCAATAATATATAAAATTGTATTACACGTTAATCTGCAAGCATAAGTACAACACATGTAAAATATTTCAGAAACGTCCCGAAGACATTTCCAACGTTTCCAAACAATTTTTCCTCGTCTAACAGTCTCGGAACACGAGAGGCGACCATTCAACGCCGACGTCGCAGACGTCGCGACGCCGACGCACGTTAAATTAACAGACGGAAAGGACGGATTAATGTTTAACAGTGGCGCACCGTTGAAGTTGAGTAAAGCGTGCACGGAAAGTTTCCGTCCCATTCGCGACGATTCGCTACGTCTGTCCGTTCCGGGGTTGAAACTTTTACGAGGCACGTGAGCTAAATTGCGGAAGGGTTGGAGGTCCCAGAAAGAAAGAAACGGTGGAGAAGGGGTGGCAGGGTGCACCGAGGCGAACACGCGCGCGCAAACAGTGGCTGCGACTGCACTTAGCCTCTTCATTTATAATTCAATATCGCGGCGTACCACCTCGCCGCTTCGAAAGGGGAGAAACACAAACCTGTTGTTTCTGCACGCCATCGAGGGAAAGTATACGTTAACGGAGGAGAAGCGAGTAGTCCAAGTGACTGCTAATTTCAGGGGGTTGCAACGTAAGCACTCTTTCTTTGTACTTCTAATTTGCGCGTAATTGCATCGTCGATGTCAAGTGGTCTTGCGATTGTTGGAACGAACTGGGGGGAAACTTTTTTTTAGATACTCTGGTGGATCGATTTCAGACGGCGACATTGTTTACCGAGGGATGATTTTATTGTGCAATTACAAATTGCATCCCGTTATGTATTAAATTTTGGTGGCTTTCACTTTGTTACGCGATAAACAACTGTTATCTTTCAAACTGGTTCCTTTAAGACCTAAATGTAATTAATTAATAGTAGATACTCCATACATTCAAACATTATGAATTTAGATTTCATTATATTCCACGCTGTTCGTCGCGAAAATAGGGAAAACTGTTTTTCGAAAGGTCATTCGCTCGCGAAGATCGATTGGTTTTTTAATTACGTGGGCATTTTTAATAATGGTTGTTTATTGAAATAATACTTATCTATTAACTCCGTTTAACTGATCAATCATTGCGACCCAAATGATAGAATTAGAAGACAAATTTCCAGTACGCCACTCGTTTGTAGTCCGAGAAAGCGGAAAGAAAGGAAGAACGAAGGAATGGCATTCTACAACCTCGGAATGCCAAGAGAAAGTCACTTATTAGAAGAAAGAAGAGAAAAATGATCTAACTATGCGTCGGACGATACTTTCGAAAGATCGCGCACGAATGCCGAGTAGGATGAAATTTTCGAAATTCGAACGCAACTCCGCAAAAACCTGCTATAGACACGAAAAAATTAAAGAAAAAGAAGAGACCGTTCGTCGTAAAAATGACCGTTCGCGCCTCGTATATTTATTCCTACGAGTATTCTTCCGCTCGGGAACTTTTTACGCTTACTTCAAACGGAACGAACTGTTTGCTAGAAGGCTACGGCAACTACGTGATCTAACGCAGCCTCTAACAAAAAAGCAATTCCTAGCGACAACTTCTGAAGCTAGCATAACTGTACTTTAATAGAATACTCCAACAATCTCGAAACCGACTTTTCTTCTCCACGGTTCTCGTCACCGCATTCCTCTAACCTTCCGCTCGGCAGCTTTGACAATTCAACCAAGCAGATAGATTTGCTCGCTCTCGTAGCGATGAGTTTGAAAAATAATCGAAAGCGTGCATCTATCGATTTTACGTTATACATAGTTTGTAACTTTATGTAACTACGGGTTGTCCTATTTGAAGCTTTACGCGCAGTTATCTCTCGAACTACGCGTTATTCAAATAAGAAATTGTGTTAGTTTCTAGAGTCCCCTATTCGAAGGTTTGCACGCAGTTATCTGTCGGATATATAGTTGGTCAAAAATGAATCGTGTTAATTGTTAGAAGTTCCATTAGAAATTTTACACTCAATTCCTTTCTCGTCATTCAAAAAACTGACCCAAGTTAATTTTTCTAAAGTGCGCTATTTGATGTTTCACGTGCAATCATTTCGACCGATTAAAAAGCAAGTCTCTCCGCACCCGCGTGCCTGAAAAAATTCATTATTTCCCTGAGAATTAAAAAATTTCACAACAGTTAACTTCGGTACGCACATTCATCGGGTCTTTTTCTTTTCATTCGTCGATTTCTACCGATCAGTGAAGTTCGTACCCACGATTCAGTAGCACCCGGTATATTTCTGCGCTTCAAGAGCCTCATTCCAGATCGCCTAATAAATCCCCCTCTCTCACTCTCTTTACTTTTCGCGATCCGTTCCTCTTCCATGAGCATAGTTACCGTCCCTTTCTCCGTCTCTCTTTTTCACCTCGCCCGGCTCTTTAAGCGCGGTTAATGTCAATAACCGTTGCATTAGTCAACGGTTCGCTTCTTTCTTTACCGCGGGTGCCCGCTCATCTAACAGTGATTAAAAATGGTTAAAGCGTCATCCGCGGACGTCGTGTTCCGTCCCGGTGGCCAGTGTGCCGTGGCGTCGCGTCGCTTGCCTCTCCGGCCGTCCCTACACGACCCGTTTCAACGTCGCGTCGTGGCGTCACGCCCGGTGATTTGCTCGCCGGAGCAAAAGATGTTCCCACTGGCTGCACCGTTCGCCTGCATCCTCTTTGTACACTTTGTTCACATCCGTGAAGGCGAGGTAAGCGGCAAGTCGTAAGGTATAATGTCCCAGGTGGGTGTCGAGAGCGTGGAGCACCCGTAAATCCTGCCTAACGGCGTCGTTGCTCTCTTTCTGCGCGTTAGAGGGCCGTCGAAGCGGAGGCCGCACGTAACGGGCGGAGGGGAGGAAAAAATGTATGTATACAGGCTGTCCCATAAATGCTGCTAGTACGTTAAGGAGGGCACCTGGTTTATCGGCTCGAAGAAATCGATTTTTTTTAATAGTAGTTTAAATTAAAAGTAGAACTTTCATGAGAATATGTTCCTAAAATTTCAGGTCGGAATGCAAACGTGTTTCTTTAGTTACTTTGGCTTATTTTGTAGATAACTAGACTTTCCGAAGGCTATTGCATTTAAACAAAAAAATGCATTTTTTAATATGGTTTGACCATCTCGAAAACCCCCGTTCATTCTTTCGGGAAAAGATACAAAGTGTGTGTCTCGCGTACTTATACTTGACTCGTGACAAGACCTTGTCTCTTCATTCTTTTTTATGTGAATTCAACTATGTTCGGATAAAGTTGAATAGAATACATTTTTTTTCAAGGGAAAGTGTGATCTATTTAAGTGAAAATTGAAATATTGTATTCAAAGGCATCTAAAGCTTGCAATTTTCTCATGTACATAATTCGCAAGACGACAAACCATCGCGATAAGAGTATTAGTACCGTTCATTAGAGAAATATTTCGTCAACACCCAGCAACGCTTGTGGTCCCACGATAAATCACACTTCTCGTCTCAAGGATCTCTCTTAGGCTACTTTTATGACTGCATTTTTTTCCCTCCCGTTGCCAGGTGATTCCACCGTACTCGCCCGAAGAGAGGAGAGCGCCGCGAGTGGAAGGGATAACGATGACGGACGCTAGTTGCAACATCGAGAATGAAGAGAGGAAAGGAAGAAAGAAAGGGAAAAAGAGACTCCACGTGCAGCCGATGTTGCAACGGATCGGCCATGCATTTGGTAACGTTAGACCTACAAAACCATTTCGGTAACGCATCGACCAACCAGATAAAGTATCGAGTTATGGTGGCGCGGCGATTAAACGCGAGATATCGATGTCATGACGCGACTGCCGTACGATAACAATTATTCGATAATTACGTACGAGCAATAAATTTTAATTAGCCGCGTTATCTGCGGGCGGTTTAGCTGGATAATGCGACGGCCGGCGCAGATGTTTCCGTAACGCGCGCACACGGCGCGAAATCTAATTCAATGAAACTCGTGTGCGAAAATATTATTTCCAAACGCGCCGACGTACGCGCGTAATCGAACGATCGTTTACACACGCGTGGAGGTTTTAACGATGAATCGGGAGGCACGTGGTGGGTCTCGAGAAGTTCAATAAACCTGTAGAGTCAACGATGCTCCGGTTTTCTTGTTACATCATTCTCCGTTTCGCTTGTGAATAGTTTGAGCATCGTTATCTCCCGTCTGCGAATTCGAGCGTTCGAGGGGTATCGCGAAGATCGATACGATCGTGCGCTTCGATAGTGGAGAAGTTCGATTTAGTGCGCGACGATTATAGATTTGTACTTGCATCCCGGGAGCGCGAGGAGACTTCGTAACGATAATTGTATGAATAATAATTGAGTTGTTAATTATGGGAATTTAATTGGAAGTTGGCTTGAATAGATATCTCTGATTTTGAAAATGTGAATTGAAAGTACGCTTAGGTAATATTTTTGCTTTATAAGTGCACAGAAAAAGGGTTCTGTAAATTTTCGATTAGATGATTAAAAAATCCTCACGCGTCTGTCGTTTTCTATTAAGAATTTTAAATACGGTTGAAATATTTATTAATAATACGCCAGTCTTGATTCGATTTAGTAAAAATTGACAGAGAGGCAAATTTCTTGCATGCATTTCTCATTTGATATAGAATATCTGCTGCAACTTTGGAGTAGATGCTCTTAAAACTCGGGGCACTCGAAATTGTAAAATTCAAATTAAACGTTGGTTAACAACGCGTGAAAATCAGAAAACGAATCATTAAAAATTGGTCGCTCAGTATAAAATTTTCGCAATAACTTTAGGAGCAGTTACGTTTAAAGCTCCCCACGTCGGAATGTTTAAAACGCGAGTTAAGTATTTACGAACAACGCACGAGTCTCAAGACGTTGAATTAAAAGTTGACAGAGATACCAACCACTTCTATTTCAAATTTGTGCAACATTTTTGGAGTAGACACTCAAAACACTCCACATCGCAATAATTAAAAACTGTAACCATTTAATACTACGTACCGGACTCACGCAACTGAGACTCTTGCTCGCAAAAGCAACGTTGCCAACCGAATGAAAAATAAAATTCGACTCACCGTCGGGAGTGGTAACGGTGCCAGCCTTGTTGATCTTCGTGTTCCACATAGCCGGGGTGGTTGGCGCAGGACTGAGGTCGGGGGTCGGTGGATGAGCCGGTGGCAAAGGTACCATTGCTTGGCCCATCTGCGCACCGTGTTGCATGTGGTCCGAATTGGGACCATAAGGACCGCCATCGAACCCCCTCCCGGAATAAACCTCGCCCGTTAATCTTTCCGCCAACTTTTCTGCCCTTTCCCGATCGGTTAATGCCACTGGCTCTTGTTTTATCCGTAGATCTGTGCAAAAATAACAATTGCAATGTTAGACTCAGAGTCGAATGCTGAGAATTGGAATTTTAAAGCATTTGCCAGTTTTAATTGGTAAAGAGAAGGGTAAAATCTAAAATAATAAACAGAATAGTAATATGATAAACGGAATGGTATAAACGTATTAACAAAAACAAATGCGGCGGCTAAGACTTTAGTCAACGAAAAAATCTGGAAAGAAAAATCACGTAATCTTCTTTCGTAAACAAAATGCCTTTTTTCACGCTCCTCTTTCATGGTCGACATTGTTTAATTCTCACCTTCGGCAACGCTTTCTTTGAGATCGCAGTTGTTACGCTCCTCGGACCTCGCTCGTTCCAATTCCTGTTCCAATTCCGTGGGCGTGTGCGGCGCTGTATGGGGATGTGCGGGTGTTTCCGAGGGGTGGGTGAACGGCTGATAAAAGTGATTCTCCAGTAAAAGCGGATGTGGCGCGGACGCCGGCCGGAAGGCGGTGCCATCGCGCAATACACTCGCCCTTCCCAGAGAATCGACGTCGCTCGGTGATCTAATAATACCACCCCGAAAAAGAAGAAACATGCGTTGAGATAAGCAGAAATGGAAATTACTGATACGCATCCAATGAAACTGCGCGGGAAACGATTTTGAACTGATCGTCAGGTATTCGTTTTGTTAATCGTGAGTTTTTGGTATTCAAAAATTTAGAGAAATTAAACTCGATGTGACTTTAAATGGGAATTGAATTATATTTATTTATACCAAATTGTGTTGGTAAAGGAAGCGGTAGGGTTACTCAGTTAAATCCTGAGATTGGCAAGCGCGCAATCGAACAGTTTTTTCCTAATATTAATCAATATATTAACCAATACATCAAAAGAAATTTCGGAATGTTCCATCCCAAACTCACCAAATTTGAAAGCATTTCATCAATCATGTCATGCATGAACTTCACTTAATTACCATACCAAATTCCGAAATGCTAACCCACGAACCCAAACCTCGCACAAAAATCCCAACAACCTACCCGATTCCCCAAACCGATAACTCCATCCACAATAAAAAAAAAAAAGAATATAAAAAAACATTCCACCGAAATCCTCGTTCGTCTCACAAACCAGCCTCGACACATTCCCTTCCAGACGCGAGTTTCACCATGGTGCAACACCATGGTGTACTTAATTACAACACGCGCGCCGCGGAATGTGTCAGCCGCGGGATTCGATTGCCATTAGAACGTAGGAAGGTCGACGTTGCTGCGGTTTCATTTGAAAATTTCACGCGCGAGTCCTTCGCGTACGGTAAAAGGGCTTACCTCATCAGCCTTTTCGGCGGGCTTTCGTAATAGTGAGAGGTAGAGTAGAGGCTGGGCACGGTGTAGGCAGGGGCGGGCGACGGGGCCGGTGTGGCGGTTCTCTTCATGGTGTTTCTCACCATGGTTGCTTCACCCGCTTCGCTCAAGTCGCTTACCTCGCCGACACCACCGGCGACGCCGGCGATGCCGCCGCCCACGCTACCGCCGACGCTACCGGTCACTCCGCCGCCGCTCTCGCCGCTTCCGCTGCCGCCGCCGCCGCCACCACCGCCACCCCCGGCGTCGGTGGACGAGTTATTGTTCTCCGCGGCGTGCCTGTGCGCGACTGCGAGTTTCTCGTGCTCGATCGACAGGCCCTTTACCTGAATTTTCGAAAAAGAAAACAATTATTACGAATGGAAGAGTTTCTTTCATCCATTATGTTCTCGCGCACCCATAACGTAACGTCATAAATATTTTCTAGATATAGCCATGTTTTTCCACATGTGTTCGCCGAAGAAATGTTATCAATTTTTAGCAATCGTTCATATGCCACGGAATTTGATACAGCTTATTTGTAGTTAATTATTTTACTCAGGTGTTATTTAGACCCGCTTGGAACTGTACGCGCAACAACTGACAAGATATAACTTTTGCGCATAATATGTACCGACAGAGCTCCCGTTCTGGTAATCAAAAAACGCATTTTACTGTTCGGAATTTGTTTTCTGATTATACATATATTCATAATATATTGTAATTTAACTTTGCGCTATAAACATGTGGCAAATGATTTCAAATAAAATAAAAGTATAGATTAAAACAAATAATTAGCAATAGTAATTAACCAACGCTTCTACTATCGACGAACCATTGTACTACCCATTATTTATTGTACGCATATTAAAAAGAAATGTAACGCGTCGTCCCGATTAGGGTCCGCGCGACGAACGAATGCAGGGGTTTACGTAACATGTGTTTTTTATTATTGTATTTTGAACGAAGATAGCGTCGGGATTCGTTCGAACGATACGTTTGGTACACACGTTGGCCATAGTTGCGTAACTGCTGTGATTAGAGAAAGACAGAGAGCGTCCTCGCGTAAACGCGTTATGCGTCGACTTGCCAATTCGATTACCCGAGCGGGGAATCAACGCGATAACGCGTCGTAATGCGAAATCGGTGCGTCGTGAAATTTGCTATCAATTTTTATCGCTGCAAATGCTATTTTGGAATAATTGATTCCGCGTTGCATTTCGCGCGCGAATCAATAAATAAACGCGATCGTTTAATCGGGGACCATTTGTCTTTGCATTGGGACCTCAACTTTCATTTGGGACTTCACGCACACTAGCTTCTCTCGTGAAGATTAAAATTCTTGCTCACGAAGTGCTTATTTTTCTCGTTTGTGACGCAACGCGCGAAGTTTCAATGCAATCTTCATAACGTGAAGCGCATGCTTGCTTAGTCGGGGACCATTCGCGTTGTCATTGGGGCCTCAACTTTCATTTGGAAACACGCGCACACTAGCTTCTTTCGTGAAATCAGAAGTTCTTGCCCAGCGAAATACTTATACTTGGCCCGAGACAAGGCCCTGTCTCTTGATTTTTCTCGTTTCTGACGTAACGCGTGAAGTTTCAATGCAACCTTCTGACATTGGGGCCTCACCTTTCGTTTGGGTCCCCGAAATGCTTCTATTCCTCGCGTAGGTTCAATTAAAAAAAAGAGCAATACAAAATAACAGACCCGTACAAATACCCCATTCACCGAATTATCATTTATCTATACAATGCGTATCAAAAACCTTCCCCACGCTATCCTCGCGAGGCCTGCATGGATCGGGGCTCCCTTCCGGTGGTGACCCGAACCGTGAGCACAGAGGCGTTATCATCGCGAGTTTTAAAACAGGAACTCACGAGCATTAATCGTTCGGCTAAAAATAAAATGGCATTCCTCTAAGAATACCGCGTGAATACGCCTCTATGCCCGAACACGTGACCGTCATTTAGGGCAATTATTTAAGGAAGAAACCGAGTCACATACTTGAAGGCATTCGGCTGCTTTGAGGAAAGAGCTGAGGGATTCCTGGGACACGTGTACCTCTCCACGGTACATGAATTCTAGGAGGGACGCCATATTGTGGGCACTCGTCCCGTCGAGAATAACGATCAGTCCCGCGGGAGAAGGCGGCATTCCTTCGAAGAGCTCTTGAAAGTGCTTGCTGCATGCTGCGAGGATTAACCTGTGCGCTTTGAATGTTACTCCTGAAACATTCACGAAAGAAACATGCGTTGAAATCGGCCATTCTGGTCAGTGTCTCATCAGTTTTGTTTTTTGATCGTTGGTTGCACATTCATAATTAGGACATATTTACGAGGTAATTAATCAAGCTAGAGTAATCATAATAATAATCATAGTAATTACCATTACTATAACATCATCGTGATAACCATTGTGATTATTATTATTATCAGTATCATTATTGTTGGTATCCTTAGTTTTCTTCTTCTTATAATAATAATAATACAACAACTACTGTTTATTACTGTTATGATTATTATTAATCGTAATCAAGGTAAAGTTTAAATCAAGGTAAAGTTTACTCGGAGAAACATTGATCAGCGATACATTTTCTAAAAGTGCGCGCAACCGCGTGGTTATTGCTCACGATCCAAACATAATCGAGACAATATTTCCAAGACTTCGACTTCAAGACGCTTCTCCCTCGGTCCGTTTTTTTTTCTCACGGTTTTCACCGTCCGCGGAGACCGCGGGAATTTTGGCGTGCAAAGGAAGCGGTGACCGTCGAACCCTTTTTTTTCCTGCTCATTCTCTATTTCCCTCCTAGCGAGAGCATAAAGGACCCAAGCTTGGCAGCTTGACGTCGATGCCCTTTCTTGCAGCCCGCTGGATATGTAGGTCATCTTCGGACACGATCTTTCGTAATTTATAATTCACGTACGCGAGTACGATGCGCGGGGGCACGTAACACGAGACGGTGTGCGTACGGTGCGCGTACGGTGCGTACGGTGTCGTTTAAAATGTATAGTAAGTCCCTCACCATTCACGAGCAATCCTGGGTTACTATTAGATGTACCACGAGTGGCGCATGAAATATTTTTAGCTTCGAGTGTTTTACTTGTCTCATTCGTCGAGGGAAAGAAAGTTTGTTTAGTTTGTTTAACCCATTGAGGGTCACTGACCTCGACCGAAGGCAATATATTATTTTCTTAACTATCATTCGTACGAAGTATTTGACGCGTTAGATCCAAATTCACTTATTCGAGACGTATTCTATTTGTTTCTTTACAAAATATTGTTGCTATTCTTCTACTTTGCGCATTGATAATAAGGGATAATGTTAAAATGCAATATCTATTATTTATATTTTTAATGTTAATACCCTGCGGCCGTCCATGCAAAATGTTGAGTTTTTATAAAGATATAAATTTTCATAAACATCCATCGCGTTCATTTATACTTGCACATCTAGTCTTTGAATACGTGTCCACTGGGCACACATTAACCGAACGAGTGTTAAATATATTGACACTACGATTTGCTTATTTTTATTCATCCATAGATCCCTCGTTAAGCCGCTGTTAACAAACATGAAAATTATAAGTTTCAAATTCGAATAAGGAAATCAAGCGGAAGAATGAGAGTGAGGTGGAAAGAGAAAGGTGAGCATCGCCCGGCCAGGTGGCATAAACCACCTGCCTTTCGGAATGGCTCGCCTAACTAAAGCGTATCGAGTTTTACGGGGTTCCTCGATACACCGGAGACAAGTAGAAGATAAATCGAAACCACGAAGAAACTTAATGCTGAATATATAAATAATGAATCGTGCCGGGATGTGCAGAAACGTACACGAATTCGGTGACGCTTGGAACGCCGACCGATGATAGACAATTTTTATTAGAAATGTGATTAGAAAATTTCTAACGGTGTCTCGTGGTCCGCGTAAAAATACACGATCTTGGTTTTAAGCTCTTCCACTTCATTGATCTCTTTCCATTCGATCTACTAGAAAATAGGATTAGAGCGACTTCGTCTTCCCGAACTTCTTTCTTCCGTAAAGCATCGATACATTTCTTTGTCGCGAAATCGCATAAGAATAATAATGATGGTAATGTAATAATAGTATTATTATTGTAATGATGATGATTGGATTCTAATAATTGTATTAGTATGCACCGATTTTGACGCAATTTTTAATCTTCTTGTTTCTCAATAGTAATACTAATCTAATAACAATAATAATAATAATAACACAAGTAATTATTTTACGCGCCTCAATATCAAAATAAAAATTTGGTATCTCTATTGTCTACCAATTTCGCTACAATTACTAATTTCCCTTTCATTCAATAGTAATACTAATTTAATAATAATAACAACGATATCAGAATAATAAAAATAATAATAGTCACGATGCCACATGATTTTGATTACGTATTTCCGCGTATTGTTCTTACGTCCACACAAAAGATGCAAGAATGCCACGCATGTGTTTCCGGATCCCAGTTTGCGAGCCGTTGGCATAAGCGGTGGCATAAGCCACAAACGCGGTACGCAAAACGCCCACACACGCACACGCGACTAGGTCGTTGGCCCCTGCACACCACATCTAGAATGTATATTTGGCTCGAATACCTGTACCGATACGCACGATCCTATATTAGGCAAGTTGCACATGTTCGAAATTGTACGTATGTTAGCAGTTTGCGAATACACGATCCCTAGAAAACGTGATGGATTTTTGTTATGCGTTTTTGGATTAATTTTCAGAATCGTTATCAGTAATAGTGTTTTTTTTTTTTTCAATAAATCTGAATAAATGAAAAAATTCATTAACGCCAGAACTCCCAACCTAGTCATTTTGAATGGTTTAAAATAGTTTTTACTACTTTTAAGTATGGAAAAACTGAAAATCAATTCATTATGTACGTCCCGTGCTGATTGCGTTACGCTTTAATTATATAATTAATAACAGCGGATCTGCGTCCGTAAAAAATTTGCAGCGGATTGCCCAATTACGAGACCTCGAAAACGTGTTTATAACACACGACTGTACCGTCATCGAGTCATCGAACGATCACCAGTTTCTTACTGAATAAACCAATCAGGTGATAACGCACGGCTTTTTTTTATATTGTTTTCGTATCGCCGTTTCGTTCATACCGTCAGTGATTTTTTGATTTTTACAAACCCGCGGCTTTACCCTCTGCTTCTTTGCATAATAGTGTTCTCGTCAATTAATTAGCAAAGTAGTAATATTTACTCATTTAGATTCAAGTAGCTGGGATAACTTTTTCACAATTTATTATTAATTCGATCTTGAAGGTTTTAATAAAAATTAGTTCGATCATTCATAAGCTACGCCAAAATATTATTTAATTAATAATAATCGGTACAGACTATGATGAATGATACTAATACTAAATTAAATAAGAAATAATTCGAAATTGCCAGTATTATCAGGAATATTTAGAACAAATAAACAATAGCATCCAAATCATTGAAGCGTTGATAAAGAAAGCTCTCTTATTTACGAAAAGTAACCGAGCGTAATACCAAAGTCTGTTAAAAAATAAAATTCAAGCACGAGGAAGTAACTCACGAATGTTTTCAACCTTCTTGTTGCAGATAACTTGGACAAAAACATTCGCGGAGTTACGCAACGGAGCAATGCACTCTTTGCGAGCGAACTATTCACGTTTCAAGGCCAGAGTATACACTACTCCAAAAGTCAATGTTATAAAACTTTCTTCGCGAAGCCATAATTTCCTCTCCCAGCGCACGTGCGCATAAAAGGTCTTTGTTACTCCGAAAAACAAAATCAATCTTGAAGCAGAAACTTTTAAATATTTAATTCGATGCGCTGAGAAAAAAAAACCTGAATTTTTTATATAATTAACGCAAATATTAATTTCAATATATTTCTTATCATGCGTCATATTGTATTTTTGTATGCTAAAACGCATTTGTCTTCAAGATACAAAACGGTTAACAAACTTTTGCCGTACCGTATATTAAAAAGGAAAACAAACACATCACGGACCGATGGTCAAAAATGAAACGCATTAATCAGGGTTTCCCCCACAGTTCCGCGACTCCATCACGGAACAGCTCGTGACTCAAACGCTTAACGCCGCGACAAACAGTCGCGTTCGGGACCCCGCGAAAAGATAAGAGGATCAATTTAACGAACAATTCGGAATACAAATTCTGCCAATGGAGGAAGGTAGCCAAGGGACGAAACAACGGTCAATGCCCCGGCAAGGTCGGCGATGCAGAGTGCGCGAGCTAGTTTCCCCCCTCAAGAAAAAGAGAAAAAGAAAAAAAAACCTGGCCGACGTTTTGCCCCCCACTCGCCGTCCTTCGTCACACCGACGCACGTGCGTGCGACAACACCGACATATGCGCGCAGTATCTAGGAACCTCGGTTCGCTCATGCCGCGTAGAGCAAAAGGGGGCCAATCATTGGTCGGCTTCCTTTGGTTCTTGCCAATGGCCGCGTGGGACCAAGGTCGTTCTCTTCGCACATGTTCTCTCGGCGTACGTTGCACGACGACGATGATGATAATGATGATGGCGATGAAGAAGCAGAAGAAGAAGTAGAGTCGATGGATGACAGTGCGAAAGGGGAAAGACGCGGGGTGGTAGAACGGCGGAGCGACAAAAAAACAAAAGGGAGATGTTGGGGGTGGGGAGGGCGGAGAAGGAGGAGGGGTTGGGGGGGGGGGGGGGGATACGCAAGAATCGACACGTGGAGGGGCGACCGTGAGTTTCGGGGATCCATCGTATTGTACGTACGCATTCGAGAAATCGGCATGCGTGGTTCCGCGTGTACGTATGTGCGTGCAGTCGCACGTGTGTATGCGTACACGCGTGAGACTGCGAGGAGAGAGAGAGAGAGAGAGAGAGATGAAGGTAAAGGGGGAGACGGGGACGGAAATTCGTGGAATAAACGCGCGTTTCTATTTTATGACGGGTACTTTGCACGGTTATGTGCGGAGGTATTATATCAGGGACACGTGGTTCCATTTATAAATGTTCGATGGAGGGCTGTTTCGATTCGTATGCACAGGGAGGCCGGTAAGTGTGCGTGAGTTTCGCGTGCACCCGGTGACAGTTGTACGCGTGAAATTCATTTCAATAAGCGTATTCGCTTAATTGGGAACGTATGCGTGTACGCGTGTTTAGAAAATCAGTGTTTCGCGGAACTGTGAACGCATACGCGTGCATGGTTTTTTTTTTTATTATGTGTTAAGTACCTCTATTGACGTTAAGCAAAGGTTTACGCGTTAGAAAGTTGGAACTCATGAGTTGAAAAAATATAGTTCGACATTATTGAATTATCTTAAGTAAGTAAATGCACAAGTATTGAGTATGAAACTGTTAAGCAGAGAATTGCAATTCAAGAATTGAACGAGTTTAGTTCACATGTTCTTCAATTATTCGAAATGAGTAGAGTTAGAACTATAGAGTATTACTTAAACTATGAAGTAAAGAATTATGGAATTGCAACTCAAGAATTGAAAAAATGTTATTACTCAAGTTGCTGAACTCTCCAAAGTGTAGATAATTATATCTTCACGATTCCACCTCACCGATCATCATACGCCAAAACGAATCGACCAACCGAACTGAATAACGACTCGACATTTCCGAGAATGAAACACCGAGCAGACATCGAAGTTTCTTTTAATCAGCATTTCCAGTTATGTCTGCAAGCATTACGCCTCTTTCTCCAAAACACCTAAATGCACGCACGAGCATGTAAGCCTAGGCGTTGTGTAATTGTGTCATTGACCCACTTTCAGGAACGATGATTAACTCATGATTGGTCAAGATTATCAGTACAGGGGCATCTGCATGCAAGCAACCATGTTTCTTTTTCTCTTCCTCTCCTCTCCTCCCTTTTTCAGCCCGGGCAAGTTACAAAAAATTCAACGCTCTTTTATTCCGGACGCGATGCGATCTTGAATATCGTGTGCCACATTCTAACGCATAATCTGCGCCGATCTATCTCCAATGCCACATGTTGTTTAATACTCTAATAATCTGATAACAGTAGCAGTGCTATCAAAAATCGTGGAGTTTCGCAACCTCCATGTTTGCCTTGTAACACTAACGAACTACATACGCGTGGACCTTGAAGTCACCCATAGTTCCACATGTTCGGCATGGACTTTTCCAGCCGCGAAACTCACGAGAATGCGACGCGAGAGATCAATCCAATCGAGACAAGCTAAAAACCGGAATGACTCCGCGTCGCGATGACACTGAAATCATTTTGCAGCATACCAATGACTTCCTGGAAAGATGTGGCAGAAGGTCCCCGCGAATACTGGTTCGCGGTGAGCAATTCCGAGATATTGCGGTACTTTTATGATCCGTACACTTACTTATAAAAAATTTCCACGAATCTTCGGAGTTCTAACGCGCGCAACGTAGCAGCGAAATTGTTTCTATGTCCGGCACGTTCGCGATAGAAATAATAAATGTCCGGGAACTTCGCTGACCGCGGTTAGATATTAATTCAACAACCGAATTATGAGAGACAGGTTTTTTTTTATGTTGCACGATCCTGTTTTTTTATCCCGGTTTATTAAAGTTTTGAATCGCGAATGTTTATGCGAATGCGTGCCGCGTACTGGCGACAGATAACCGACGAAGATTTATGGAATGTTTGGTACTTAATTGTTTTCGGGTTATACAGGATCGAGCGTTTGAAGTGTTTTCGCTCTTCATACACGTGTCTAAAGAATCTTTGGATTAAAATGATCGCGAAAGAAATTTGTTTCTGTCGTTGTATAAAATGAGCAAACAAATCTTTGTATCCGTTTGTTGCAAAAATACAAATTTGCCAAAACGTCCACGATCTAACTATTATTATGGCTAGTTTAGTATTATGGCTAGGGATAGTTCGATTGAGTTACTTTTTGAATAGGAATTTTCTTAATCGAAACGACGCATCCTAAAGTATCGAGAAAAGAGATTGGGTTCGACCAATCGGCGCGCAAAGCGATCGATCACTATAACCGCGTACTTAAATAGAGAACAATGAAAAAAAGAAACGAGCAACTCGAATCCCTGAAAGCAACATTACAATATTCTGTCCGCTAATGAAGACGATTCGTTCGCGCGTATAAGTTAAATTAGGATCATTTATCTTTAACCTAAGGAATGGCACCGTCGTTTCACCCGGACTAACCTAGACGAGGGATGCTGAGAGCTCGTATCGCGAGTCGATAAGTACGGTGGGAAGGGTAAAGAAAAATTCGCTTGAAAAATTTCGCAAATGGTGGGAGATAGAGAGAGGAGATACCGCGAGTGTCAATGGCCGGTATCCTGTTGCATCAGAACTAACCTTGACTCCAAGAAGTATACTTTGCTTGACTGAGTTCACGAGTTTACGAGTCAAGTACGTTCACTCCCCATTTCTCGGTTATATCCCCCTTGTGTCGCTCGTGCATCACGCTCGAAACACAGCCTCGCGATTTGAGAGTATCTTTCTAGACTCGATTTTACCGCGACTTCCTGCTTCTCTTGTTTGCATTTTTAACGCTGTTGTATATTTTGTGTAAGTTTTTTTGACAGCGGGGATGGTCATGTGAATTGAGAGGTATCGAGATTTGTTCAACGGTTGTGTTTAGGCTGAAGATTGTAGAAATTATACATAGAATGTTCGAATATTAGAATATTTGAATATCGGAGTATTTCTAGGTGGATACGTCCGAATGTTGGAACACTCGAAAATTGGAATATTAAAATATCAATATACCGCAATATTTGAGTACTCGAATATTGACGCACTCCAATGTTAAAATATTCTAATATTGTAATATTTAAACACTGATATAGTCCAATATTTGAGTATTCGAATATTGGAACATTCGAATGTTGGAGTATTCGAATATTGAGGTACTCAAACATCAGACTACTAAAAAATTACAATGCTCGCACTATTCGCTTCTCAAAACTGAAGAGACCGCGAAATTTCTCCGGCTCACAAGCCCATCCTTTAAGACCGCTTATAAATCTTGAACTCCAATCCCAAAACCGTTCGGAATTCAAATAGCGGAAGCGTATCCGTCTTGGAACGGCTTATCGATAGATAACGCTCAATGTATTTTATTTATACATATACGTATTACGTATGCACGATCGAAAAACTCAGCGCTCGATCGATGTATCGCGAGGGTTCACACGATGCGCGCACATGCAGCACGCACCGTGGACACGCATCTGTGCGTGTTTCCGCGCTAGGTTGCGCCTACGTTGCAACACACAACGGTGAAGTAGCTACGCGACCTAATTTCCTGCTTATGGTCGACCCTTTTAGTTCACCCAGATACCACGTTGCTCAGAACTATGGCCATGCGTTATCGCGTTGCATTGAACCCACTGACCCAGTAAGAAGAAACTGATCTCAAAAAATATCGTGCGCATGGAACTCGTGTATAAAACACGTTGAAATACTTTCCAGAATTTCAACTGTGCCATCGTAGCCGCGCGTTTATTAAACCAACTCGTGATTTGCAACAACGTTTAACTTAAAAAAGAGAATAAATTGTGACGTGAAATGAAGATATGCAGAGACATTATTTTTTCCAATTAAATTCCATTCGAACAGAGTTTAAATAATAAAATATAATATATCCCATCAACACTGTTATTCATGATTCATGTTATTCTGGACAAATTAGGAAAACAAATTCCAAAACAAATTATACCCCACGGTTATAATTAATTCAAACCTGTACATTTCATTAAAATGATTCGAACCCACGATAATTTTTCTGTAAAAAAAAAAGAACAGACTCTCAAGAGATTTGCATCCATTAGCCTAATAATTTAACCGTTCATCAATGTTACTCGCATTTCCATACCATAGAAGAGCATCAATACATTCGCCCGTAGATACTGTTATTCGAATGCTATCCCAGTATTTCGTTGCTTGACTATAAAATTCTATTTGACAGCTAAGGATAGTCCTCGGGATAGTTCCGCTCAAACACCAATAAACGGTGTACGCGCGTTCGTACGTAGTATGGCGTTCCACGTGTCGCTTACACACTTCTGTTAATCTCCTGTAACGTTACACGCGCACACGCGCACCTTTGCATGTGCGACGAGGCCCGTAAGCCGACGTTGATAATCCGGAGTTATGCAGCACGTTCACATCGATAAAGATGTTTTCGATAACGACGTCTAATAACTCGTGAAAGAGAATCTTAATCGCGATATCCCGATATCGAAATTTATTTCACATAGCCATTAAACCATGGCACGATGATAGAAAAATGTTTGATTCATTGCATTAACGCGAATGCAATGTTTGCAACGTGTTCGACAGCACTTTTCTAAGCGTAGCAACAAATGGGGGGCAATATGATTTTTTTCTCAGATTAATAAATTAAATCAAGTTGAGAAGATTCAAGAACTGATAACAATCAAAAAGTTTAAAACTGGAAAATGAGTGATGGCTGTTCGTTAATGAACTTTCGATCTTCTCCGATCGATTTTCGATTTTCCAGTTTTCCCTCAGGATGACAGATGTGTTTCTACCGATGCACTTGTATAGTTCTAAAAATCTTCGACTATCCAATCCGATTTCTAAAGGTACCGAGAGTTCCGACACTTTCCGCTGCCTAATCTTTTCTACAGTTTCCCACAATGAATAATCAACTTCCAAAAAACATGACCGACATCAAGAAATGGTGACAACACCGCGCAACGATCTCTCAGATAGAAAAATGTCAAAAACTCTCTCTCCACGTGCCACTTGCAACTCCAAAAGCTATCTATCGCCTCGCAACCGTACACGCACACACGTACGCACCCAGGGATTGCGTGCCAGTGCGTGTACCACGTGCCGATACTGCCAACCAATGTGCATCAAATATACGACTTAAGAAGACCACGAGGAAGACTGTTAGATCTAACTGTAACCCAGGCCTACTTTCGGCTTCCTTTGGGGCCTTCAAACGATTACATATATCCGTGCGCGTACCGGTTGTGTACGACACGCACATGCGTATACGGCGGATACCTTTACATACCGCACACGGATACATACCGCGTATGTACGCGAGAAGCGTGCGTTGCTCAACGCGATTCTTTCTCCAACCGCGTTACAGGCCCTCCCTCTGTCCTACGAAACTCCGTCGTCCTTGAAACCCTTCCCACCCACCGACCTTCCCTTTTACGTTTTCACCCTCCACCTTTTTCGAAAAGAAATACCACTCTACGTGGCGACAAAGCGTCGGAGTTACTCTCCCTCTTCTTCATTCCTCTTCTCGCGAGCCGTCGAGACGCCTCAACGTCGACTTTCGGCTAACAGCAGACCGTAAGCTCGAAACTTCTTCCGCTTATTCTATTTCTTTTCTGTTCTCCCTCCTCGCCGTCCGGGAGTAAGAAACTTTTGTACAGTTTCTAAGACGGTTTACGTGAAATCAGGACGCGCGTGGAGTCGCGAGGTGAAAGCGTTAGAGGAAGGATCTGAGGTGAGAGAGAGAGAGAGGGACCGTTGGGTTTGCGCGTGTACGCGCGGTGCGTATTATGTACGCTCGTTGCACGCGCGAACGAATTCGTATCGCATCGTAGAAACACGAGGAATATCGTTTCGGAAGTGTCGTTCTCGCGAGGGGCACTTGGGGGTTATCGTACGGTGGACTTTAGATGTTTAACTTCGGAGAAGTTTGGTCGGACGGCTATGCACGCGAGGAATATTTAATAAAAGCTGGGAAATCGATCGAAGTTGATCTGGAGTGGCGTAAGTAAACGCTTTGGCGATGGATAGTCGTTGGAAATGCAAGATGGGGATTGTTTCGTGGCGAGGAAGGTGCTGAACTTTGGTGAAGCTTCGACGATCGACGCTAGTATAAATATGTTATCGTATGATAGTCATGATTTGAAATTGAGAAAACGTAAGCCAAGTTTGGAGAAACTTGGATGGGTGGCATTTCAGGCGAAGAGATCTTGATTATTCAGATAAATGTGTAATCGAATCATAGTGGTAAATAGTCATTATGGATACACGATAGGAATTGATGATTTGAAATTAAGAAAACACTGAATTGTAGAGAAATTTGTACGATTGACAACGCGCGCAATGAAATCTTGAATATTCTAATAAACCTATAATGAAACGACAGTCGCGGATAGTTATTACAAAAAAACGACGAAATTTAATAACGATTTGCAATAAAGAAAAAACCAAACATCGATGAAACTTATACGGTCATCGCTGCACGCGGAAGAACCCCGAACGTATCAACAAACGCCTAATCAAACGACAGTCGTGAATAGTCATTACAAAGACTCGAAGTGACCCGATGATTAGTAGTCGAGGGAATGCTGAACGAATGTGTCTGGTATTATAATTTCTAATCCGCTGACACATAGTTCGCTGTTACTTTAATATTAGACCATTGAAAAATAAGAGAGAGGGAGACAGAGAGATCGATTAAAAAGGTGGCATCTAGCCGATCGATCTACCGTTACGGAACAAAAAAAAAACTAAGTTATGTCGCAAGTGATAGACCGACTGACCAATTAAACGAGCGATCCTACAGTCACCGCGAGCGATAGTGATTTGTCGGCCGATTTTGACGCTCGCGGCTTTCTCTACGTGCTGCACTTAACGGAATGTTATTGCCGGCCTCCGAATAAACCTGACACAAATATCTACGATACCATTCGTACTTTCGGATTCGATAATGAGATTCTTGATTACTTCGAACGACGATGCAGCGGAGACGGCAGGAGAAATGAAACCGTTGCGTTCGCTCGTGATCGTGGTCGTTTTTAACGGTTTGAGTGCCACGATCGTTCTGGTTTCTATCACGAAAATTGCCAAGCAGCGCGACAGCGCTTGCTCTTTCCGTAAAGACACACGTGTTAGACAAAAACCAAGCAAGCAGACAAGTTGCTTTTACAACTACGACGCTGGCACTTGTGGACACAGGAAAGAAGAGGCGCAATTGCGTTGCTTGGCGCTCAAACAATTAAATTACAGCTGGATGCCGCGAGGATCACCGGTAACCAGCGGGGCAAGATTCGTTAAAATGCATTCGAGTAAACTTTAATACTTATCACTCTTTCATTATTATCATCGTTACTACAATGGAATAAAGAAATTAATGAACCATTGACTAACATTTTTGGTTTTGTCCTACATAGCTTACTAAACTTTTTTTCGTAACATATTTTACAGAAACGCTACGCGGTTCTAACTTTTTTTCTCGATGACCGGTGACCCCCAAGGCTCTAGCCCCAAGTTAGCAACTTAACTATCGTGGGTTAAATTTCATCACAGTATACATCGCGTATCGACAAATTTATCGAGACCCATTGGAGAAGTCACGTAACACCGACGCGGCTTCGAACGTGTGAAAATTAAATGCGTAAAGTTTCTTAAATCACGCGAAAAGTGATTTTTCTTTCCATTGAACGAAAACCTCGAGCTTGTCAATACACGAGATAAAGATGATGGAGTGGACGCGTTAATCCTGAAATATTACAATCGACAAATTCTTTTAGAAATGTAGGTCAAAAAGTGCAGACCTATCGGACGATTTTCACGAGTATCAATTAATTTACAAAATATACAACGTAACCTTCCAAATATTATCTTCTCCCAACGAATTAACCGACGACTCGAATACAATTATCAAAGTAGATACCCGATTATCCGGCGAACGTATAGTCGGGTATCTACTTTGATAATATTGAGTCGATTTGTCGGAGTTCTAAGACATTGTGGCATGAAACCGACGTGCCTGAAAACTGCACATGCTTGTTTATTCGGCAACGACTGATAAAGAAACGTGTATCTAGTCCCACATGCTGGCGTATAGTACCGTTATCGCTCCCACTGATAAACCATTCCGAATTTTATTGACGTCGCAATCACGGTCTCTCCCGCTAACCTTTTTTTTCCACGCTATAGGTATACACGCTAATTGTACGCTGAAACGCGATGCACGCGGTGAGTCGATTTCGATGTTAAAATAAAAAATTGGAGTTAAAAGCAAAGCTGATTTACTAGCAGGGGTGAGGATATTACCAAATCGAAATTTGTCTACTGCGAATAAATCAAGTGTTCATTGGTAGAATGAATCTTGTCAATTCTAATAAAAATTTCATGTTATACGATCGAGTTATTGTATCCTTCGAAACTCTGTACTGATGCGATCAATTATTATTCATGTTCGTATTGATAGCCACCGATATGATTGATGTAGATATTCATTGATATTGATATTGATATTAATCAATGCAAGCGAACAGCCAAATGTGCACGAATTGTTTTACTAGTGCAGATATTATTTCCGAATGGAACGTGGCGAAATAAAAACTGGAATAAGATCGGAAACAGAATTTATTTCGACATTGAAAAAAATATATATATTTGTCATACACGAATAAATTTACTGTACGTAAACGAAATGTATCGCATCGCATTCTAATAAAAATTTCGCGTTGCGACAAAATCAATTATTAATTATTATTAATCGACCAAGTGGGCATACGTTTGTATTAATCCAAAAGGTTTTTGTTTTCGTTTTGTTCCGATGAAAATATAATAATCTGAATAATTCGTTTGTACTAAAAGAGCCATCGAATGTTATTCTTTCAGCGATACGTAATGTCGGAAACGCATTGGTTTATTATTCATACACGTACCCCTAACATTTCGTAACTAAAAATAGTTGTACGAAAATATCATACCGTGTTAAACCACGGACTTAGTTTCTTCCCATGAAGCCTATTACCGCTTCTTTCATTGTTCGCGGTTCAATGTCACGAACTTTAAATCACTTAACGCAAAACTGAGTGCCAAGACCGACGCGTTCGCATGCATTGTCGATGCAGAACTCTTTAAAAATACTCCAAATACGTCGGATTAACAATTACGCGAAGCAATCGAACAACGGAAAATTAATGGAACGATATTGGAGGTAATTGTGTTGGCGTATTTTGTTGCACCGATTATGTATTGGAAAATGGAATTTTAAATAAATTATTTAATAAATGTGCAACGAAGGAATGACTTGATCGAACGAATCTATATTTTGATACCTTGATCATTCTAACAACAGAATTTGAACTTGACTCATTACACCAGTACACCTTGATTCATTACAAAATTATTCACCTGAAACCGAAACAACGAATAATTATCTTGAACTGTAGATCTTCAATTCTTGATCACTTGGACGACAGAATTTCAACTACTTTCACCAAAATCCACGATAAATCGATTTCCTTATTATGCGCAAAGTAACTTTCCCACCTAAACAAAGCAGACTAATTCCCCATCGCGAATCAAATCAATTACACATTAACACAGGCGCCACAACACCTAACATCGCGCACAACAATTACATTCGTCTCACGTTCACAATTTTATCCTCAGTTTAATTACCCTTTACACGTCCCAACGACCGAATCACCACGACTGACGCGACGTATACAAAGAAAAAAAACGTGCCGATGCAACCAAGCGCATTGCACCGCTGCTCGGCGCAAACTGCTCTTTCGCGCGACGAATCCGTAAGAATGTTGCACCCGCGCGGGGGAAATCGCACACAGTCGGTCTGCACGTGTGTATCTGCATTCACGTACGCTGCACTCCCCGGCGTGCAACGCCGCGCCCGTCGGGTTCGCATGCACACGACGGCTGACTTTTGCGCGCGTGCCGCGGGCGGCACGAGCTCGCCTCCCGTGATTGGGCGAAAGACGGGGGTAGGGGGCGGGCCCTCCTCCGTCCGGTGCAATCCCGGGGATGCACTACTCGCCGAGTAGTGAAGTGCAACTGCAGCGCGACTTTCGCCCACGGGGCGTCGGCGTAAGGAGTCGCGGACGCTGCTTGGTCAGACAACCGTCGCCAGGACTCTCGATGCACGTGGAGGCGCGTTTCAGGGTACACGGGATATTTTTTGTTTACGATTCGTTAACGATCGACGATAATGGAGCGGTTATCGCATTATTTCGACGTGTGTTTTTGATAGCCGCTCTTGATATCTGCCGTTGCGAGTGTGTACACAACGGTACGTGTGATGTAGTTTTTGATATCGGAATTGTTTCCTGACTGTGCCGACCGATTTCGTGTTGACTCGGTAAAAGTATTTTTCTCGATATAGATTTGCGTGTGTATGTAATATATTAATCGTTTGTACGTTAGTCAATCTTGCCGTAACATACGCGTGTCGTACTGTTTACAAATAATGCAGAAATCTATATTTATACCAAGTTAACTCGAAATCGAAATATAAATATATAATTATTATTGATATGCCAATAATATACAAATTCAGAGATAAAAATTATGTTAAATCGTTGTTTAATTAATGATTAACGGCAAACAAATCCAAACCAAGACGTCGATTCAATTTTCAATTACACTATCGATTATTATGCGATGACACAAAGCCATCATCGGCAGACTATGGTAACTTGAGTTTCATGTTAATGATCGATTCGAGCGACGAATAAGTTAAGAATAAGTTAGAATAGATCAGTGAAGAAAAACTTACCCTCGCAGAACAGGGTGACATCGGTGAGACTCTCGCTTTTGAACAAATTCGAGAACGCCGTCGCTAGGTTGCTACCAAAACTATTCCACTTGAGGCAAAACTGATGCTGATGAGAGTCCATGATGCCACCCCTAGGCCCAATCCTGTGACCTTCGCCACCCCTGTCACTGCCACCTTCCAATAGATATTTCCCTTCTTGATCGCGCTCGTACCCAACAGTTCGACCAGCTGTACAGAAAACAATAAACCAATTATTCACTGATTCGCGTAGATGCGTGGTTCGGTTGGAGATTCTCCCTTTGGGTGTTGGGGAGTTCGGTAATGCTACTTTTGTCAAAAATATCGTGGCTCCTACAGTTTTTCGGATATTCCAACGTGACAAAGTGCGTTTTAGAATTGGCGATTCGAGTGATAATTAAAAAAATCGACAGTAACGTGTGGGGGGGATGATACGCATCTGAGTAGCACGGATACCGTTAACACCCGCGTTAACCTTCTGTAACCTGATTCTGGTTTTCCTCACGTTGTGGCCTAAAAATGACACAACCCTGAGAGATACTGATACTTCGCGAGAGGTTCAAAAAATAAAGCTTCTTTAAGTCGAGAAGCGACGAACCAAGAATACTCTCTTTAAAACCTTGATATCCCTTTCCCCATCAAAAAAAGACTTTTTTAAAATAAAAAACCAACGAACCGAGAACACTCTCTCTGAAACTTAAGTATCCAATCGCTTCCCCATCAAGTACCGAGGCACTTAACTCGAATTCCATTCACTTAAACGCAAAAGTCCCAACTAGAACTGCGCGAACGTCGTCAACCAAACTGAAACACCCAACGATACTCGTCGCCCCGTCCACCGGAAACCCTTCGCCCGCGATCCTCTCGACAGAGACTGCTTCCCACTTACCACGGACCGCAGCCTATTCATCCTAACGTTACCGTCTAATTCATGAATCTCAAGACGAGCCAGCCCAAACTCGCGCGCGCATCGCCGAGCACCGTCTCTCCGGGCAAAAACCGCCGCGGTAATAGAGCCCCGGTGGGGAAACGAAACGTGTCCACCGGATTTCCGCGACGCGCGATAAAAGTACGAGGGAAACCTACCGAACGCTCAGGATCGTATTACCGACCAGTGCAACCAGGGTCAAGGAAGATGCAGGCGCATCGAGAGTCCGCCGCCTCCGTTCATCCACGATGGTGTCCCTTTCGGCGAAAGACACGGCAGAGCGGTTTATTCGAACCCCCAAAGTTGTATTTTTAAAACTCACTGAAGAGAAAGATAGAGAGAAAGAGAAAGAGAGACAGAATGAAGGAGAGAGAAAGAGAGAGAGAGAGAGCGAGAGTTACTCTCCACAACGGTCCCGCGTACACGTGTCCACGCGGCACATGATCTTGAGAAGAGTAATCCTCGAACAGCACGGTACACCGACCCACGGGTAAGTCCCAGTGAGAATGACGAGGGGGCCCTTGGCGCTGGGACAGTGTCAACGAGGAAGCGTACGGAATGGTAGATAAACGTTTGGATCCACCGCTCTCGATCGTTTCGTCGAGTGTACCCGGTACACTGTCCGCGTACACACTGAAAGTCCACGTTCTACCCGGCCGAATTCGAGTCACCGACTTGCATCGCGCATCGCCACGGCGAGGAACGAATCACGCGTAACTGTCCGTCGCTGTTGGCTCTATCTCTCTCTTCTCCCCGCCCCCCCTCCTGCTCGCGCTCACTCTCTCTCTCTCTCGCTCGCCCGCTCTTCTACAACACTCGATATCTCTCTATTTCTCCCTCTCTCGGGCGAGCACACGGAGAGGAACGATCTATGCGCGGGAGAATCGTTCGGCGCGAGGAAAGCGGCGGAACGCGGGAGAGAGAGAGAGAGAGAGAGAGAGAACGAGAGGGGGAGCGAGAAAACGTTGGTGGTGCCGTGTCGCGGAGGAAAGAACGTGAATATGGGTCATCGGTGCCGATGCAAATGCGGTTAGACGAAATAGTGTGAGTCGCGGTGCTTTCGTGGAGCCGGTGGCGGTAGCGACGCCGGGGGGAAGAGGGAAGGTCGCGTACGTGGGAGGAGTGGGGGGAGCGGAGGGGGAAAGAGGGGGGAACGGTTTCGACTTTTTTCGGGGAGGGTGGACGGGGAGGGAGGGGGAACGGGGGGATTGCTTAAGGCTAGAAGTTTAGTTCGCGTGGTACCCCCTCCCCCATACTCTTCTCACTCAAGATTCTCTCTTACTCTCGTTCTCATCTTGTTATTCTCTTCCTCCCTCTACCCACCGTCTTTCACTTGCGCTCCCTTTTCTCTTTCTCTCCGTTTCTCTTGCTCACCCCCACGGCTCTACTTCTCCCCCTCCCTCCCCCCCCTCCCCCCTTGTGCTTCTAAGGTATCACGTATCCCCCGCCACCTTCTAATCTAACACGTGCCAGGGACGAAACTCGGATACGTGGCGCCACTCGGCATGAACTCTCGCGGAACGTGGAAGGGACCTTTGTCGCGGGACTGCTCTTCGTTACTACGGGGTATGCGATTACGTCACTGCTGGACGAAAGTTTAATCGGGCGCGGAGCGTGCAAGCCTGGAGGATAGATGCACCGCGAATGAGTTGGAATAAACTTGGCGTGTGACTGGACTGTAGTGAATCAAATGGGGAAACGCTTCCGTCAGGTAACGAGGCACACACTTTTCTGAAAAATCCAGTCGGAACTTAGATCGTTGGAGAAATATTTTTCTGCGAAACGCAGAAATCAGTTCTATAAAATCGATCCATTCTTCCATTCTTCAATTTACGTATAAGTCTTTATGTTTAAAAATTTGTATGTCAATTGTTTACGTGAATTTGTTGTAAAGAGCAATTTTTTAATAAACGGACTTCTACATTTTGTCACGCAAGTTTATATTTGTTATTATTTCTAAAACAATCTCCAAATAATTAGCCATAATTTGTAATGCAAGTTTTATCGATGAGTGCCTATAATTTAATTATTTTACGTGGGAAAACAGAAACTATCCCGCATGTTAATATCCGCAATTATTAACGCATTTATCGCCACGTCACCCACATTTGGTTGACACGCTCGACTGTTACTAACGTAAATATAAATATTAATACCATTAATATTTTCACGTGTCACTGAAATACGGTTAACGTAGCGGCCAACGTGTTAACTATATCAATATAAAAGTACAAAAATCACGAAATACGATTAAAAGAAACAAATTGATATTTATAAATAATAATATTTATGCTATGTTCTTGCGCTATCAGGGTCAGTCCTGTACCAATGAAAACTACTTCTCCACTTCCGTCTCGCGTCGCAAAATCGCAGCATGGCCGCACAATCGACTTCCACACTCGAGAATCGAGTTTATCGCTCCAGAATTGCGATAAAACAAATTTCCGACGCTGCTGGACGGGCGTCTCGCGAAACGACAAAGAAAGTTTTGATTTTTTCCCTTGATATTAATGACGCCGCTTTCG
This sequence comes from Pemphredon lugubris, assembly GCA_933228935.1. NCBI lineage: Eukaryota > Metazoa > Arthropoda > Insecta > Hymenoptera > Crabronidae > Pemphredon > Pemphredon lugubris. The sequence goes on along the minus strand of OW121817.1, from coordinate 50,417,312 downwards.
ATGCAGAACTCTTGCAGGTTTTTGCAATCGCGGTAAGTCGAGTATCGCGTATCGCGTGTTTACCTTAGGTTTTGCCGAAACTTCGAGAGCAAATGAACGTTAACACGTACCGACTTCGATGAAGAAGTAACCGACGCGTTTTAAACGCATATATGCGTCACGCGTTATGTAATATCGCACGCTCTTCGTCCTTAATAAAACAGAATATTTGGCGCAGCGTCCTCGAACACGAGAGGAGGATCGATAGAATTTGAATCGAACGGTTGGGAATGGAATCGAGCCCGATAGGTACTCTCGAGACGAAATCGATTGTTTCGTTCGAATGAAGTGAGGTTTAAAAAAATTGATAATTCGCTCATTGTAATTTGAAGTTTAAATGGAATATTTATATTTATAAATATTGCTACGTCATTTGTTCTAATTAGCAAGTACTTGATAGAATCTAGGAATCGAATCCCCTGGAATGAGGTAAATACAAAATTACAAAAATTTCGGATATATTTTTATAAATATATAACATTTATAGAAATGATTACTCCATTATCATAACTCAATATCATCCTACAAAGCAGCAGAATCACGCTACCGAACAAGAGAAAAAATTCGAAATTTACAAAAATCGAAATTAAAAGAATAAAGATGATCTACTCATTGACACCTATTCGCAACTTCTGACCTCATAAATGTACAAATAAATTTTGAGCCACCATTAAACGAACGCCCTGTACCTTTCAAGTAAATAAAAAATATTGATTATCCATTGACACGTATCCAAAACACCCCCTTTTACGCGTTACCATCCTCAGCTACTTACGAATAATATTCATTCAGTACGAATGCTTGCCTCTCACTCCCACTACAATCCGTTCCGTCGCCAAACGTGGCGACGTTTCGGCTATCATCGTTCCGCGCTACTTTCGCCGGTTGTGTTTTCGGCATTCGGAGCTTAATAACCGCCTATACGGGCGTTGCGTTGAAGTCGAGGTCACGGAGTGAATTTACGAGCGGCTGAGTGAATCAGGACGAAATGACTGCCTCGCGTCATTCTTCGTTCCGACAATAAGCCTACCAACCAATGTTTACCGCAAGCTGCACGGAAGCGTAATGCAAACTGCCGCCGGTTTGGATCGTTTCCATTGTTCCAACGGTGGTACGGCGCCCATCCGTCGTGCCTAATGTGAATTTCGTGTGCCTCCAATCCTATTCTACTCTGGCATTGTTACGCCTGACGAACAAGACGAGAAATTCATAGAAATCATTGGCGAGTATCCGAGAGAACATCATCGCGGCAATTTACTTTCGAGCCCGAACGTTTTGACTCATCCAAGGTCTGGCTTATTGAAATACATTTTAGGAATTTTGGGGATACCCCGTTCGTTTTTTAGATTTAACACCCATTGACCCGATGATTATATTAAATTAGCGGCTGGGTATTGTGTTAAGTAATTTCACTGAAAGATGAATCTGTCATTTCCCGTAACAAGATAGAAAATTTAAAAGTTAACTTTTTATGTTGTGTCTAAGTCACTCGTAAATGATTATAAATGTTACGTTTGAATTAACTGTGTTTTGTGTAAAATAATACGACTAAAAGATCGCCCCGTCACTACCCATAAACAAAAATAGAATATTCTAAAAATTAATATTTTCAGAAGTCTCAAAGTCGTCAGTATAAACGATATATGTATAGGGTGAGTCACTTAAGTCGCTAATACGTATAAAGGATCTCTCTACATACTTCCGACGAAATCTATGACCAGAGGATTTATGCAATTTTAATGGAACTACAGAACGGTAGCAGTTTTGATCCGTCAACAATCCGCACCGAGATGCTTTCGTGGAAAGCGTTAAAAAAACGTTAACATAGGCGCGCACCTCCAGTGACTCGCCCAATACACACGGTTTCACGCAATTATCTTTTCCCGCGTTCATCATTCTTTTATGTCGGTTCCCTTCAGAGACGATGGATCGAGGTTTCAATCTCCAGAAAACAAAACCGCGACTCCAAAGCCATAGGCACATTCAGCAATGGCGATCCATCAAACCTGGAATCCCGCTATGTTATCCGCGCCAGAAATTCCATTATGAATGAAAAACAAAAAAAAGAAACGATAGACAGAGTGAAAAAAAAACCACCGCAGCGCGGCATCGGCGAGTACGCCCCTGGTCCGCCAAAATTTAGTGTGCACTCCCTGCCCCGGACATTGCGTGCGTGCAAGAGGCGTCGAAGCCCCGTGAGGGGGGGTGGTGGGGGGCGTAGGAGTTGCGGGACTACAAGGGGAGAGGGGAGAGACACGGATCGCTCGGGAGGGGGTACCGAAAACCGAGTGAGAAGAGAGAAGAAGACCGAGAGGAAGGGCGGAATACGCGATAGACCGAAGCGCGATGAAGAGAGAAGCAGAACGCGTTCGGCGTGAGAAAGAAAGAAAGAAAGAGAGAAAATGAGTGAACGAAGGGTATGGGGGGGGGGGGGGAAGGAGAAGGTAAATGGAAATTCAGGCGCGCTCGAGGCATCGCTGCGTGGCGCTCAAAGCGGTGAGGAAAGGGGGAGGAGGCGGGGCGGGAAGGAGGGAGGGAAGCGATTGCGGTAGCGGCGATAGGGGAGGGCGGTATTGCGTGGGGACGCAATGGAAGAGGGGTGGGGAGGGGAGAGGGCTCGCGGGAGGGCCGAGGAGGCTCAAGGTCGCTGCGGGGCCGCACGCGCGCCCCCAGCCACTAACACACGCTTCTACCGAGATTCTACTTGGTACGCACACTCTCGCCGGGCTCGCTGCAACACGAGAGCGTGTGCACCCAACACAGGAGCGGCGGGGTTGCGTGCGCGCTGCAGCGCGCACGCACTCCGGCGTCGCGCGCGCGCGCGCGCCCGCTCCCGGACGAGAGGCGCGGCGGTGTGGGTGCGCGATACACCCGTGCCCCGGACGTTGATGTGTGCGCGCGTATGGGTGTGCGTGACCACTGTAATTCGGCGGTTCTCTCCTATGGCGACGCGTATTATGTCACCGGGTACGGGCTGCGGAGAAAACACTGCGTTGTATGGATTTTTTTTTTCTTTTTTTTTGGGAGGATTCACGGAAGGAAGAATCTTCTGCGGGGTTGGTCGCGGAGGGATGTTACAGGGCTGAGTTATCGAGATTCGTTAGGGACTTGTATAATTGTTGATACGAGGATGCGATTAGATAGCGAGGGTGGAAGATGGCGCGGAGGGTGAAATCAGTATTCCGGAATCTAAATTCCGGGATTCTTCTATTTTGTTCTTTTTTTTTAAGAATGGTACGTTCCGAATGTTTGCGCGCTTTCAGTGGGTTATATTTCGTACGCGCTACTATCGATCAACGTTCTTTAGAAATAACATATGGCGTTAGGGGGTGGTTTAATGGGTACACGGTTTCTAGTATTTGTTCATACTCGATTCGATGCAATACAAATGGAATTGGATCGTGCATGATTAAAACGAATACAACGCTATTAATGGAATTCCTCTCAAGGAAAGTGTTCCACAAACCTTACGAAGTCACTCTGATATTTTGTTTGATAAAAACCCACATTGGGGTCCGGCTAACCCCACTCGACTTTCGTGTTGTACAGTCGACGGTGATTAATATTTTAGACGTAAATGAGATAGTTTCACCGGAAGTAAGGAATACGTTTATGCGAGGTGGACTTAAACTTCGTTAGCCCTTTAATACCCTGAATAAAAATGTTAACACAAATAATTGATTCTGTTCTTTCAAGCGTCATCAGAGTTTTCGATAAATAAAATAATAATATAATAATAGTAATGTTCAACAAAGTTTCTAACAATTCGAAAGAATAATCTGAGACTCCGTAGAAATTTTCTTAAAATTATTTTGAGTCGTATCAAAACGAGTAGAATGTCAAGTTCTAAATTACAATTCTCAGTGTAAATAATTTTCAGTAATTAACAAAGTTAATCGCGATTGATACGCAACAGAGGAAATAAAACACTGTCATTGCAAAAAGGTATCATGCGTCCAATCGGACAATTCTAATGCCGTCGTCGAATTCCATATTCATATTATTAGTAATAAAGCATCCGTACTAAATAGCATTGGAATGACGTGCGCGTTGCAGCACGCCCACACGGAACAAATTCATGACGTGCATTGCAACACGGATCATGCGTACGCGCGCGTGTGTGTAAACGCGACATTTCGGCGTTTCTATAAACGAGGATCGTTACGTCAGCGAATTAGAAGAGCGGAAGAAACCTTGTGACAGAGTTTCGAAAATTCCTAACAAACCTACGCGATATGTCAACGTTAGTTTTTTCCATCTGAATATTAATATCGTGAAGAAAGATTCGAGAAATACGTGTTGTAATTATGTTGATTGTACATCCTCTTTATTTTAAAGAACAGTCGTTTGTCTTGGATCCTCGTATCTCGTACCTCGTATCTTTTAATTACATGAAATTCATTTACTTTCTCAATCAATTTTTCTTATTCCCCGATTATTCGATAGCAAAGCGAATTAAGAAATAACTCTACTCTAGTGTGCATGTTTCAAAACTATGCTACCCTAATAACATTCCATTGTTTAATGTAAGTAATATACTTATTATTTTTTATATTTATAGTACTTCCTATCCACAGGGAAATCAAAAAGCATACCTCGTAAAAAAACAGTCAAAATGACTACTTTGATAGCTCTAGCGTGAACAAGCATATTTCAAGAATACAACTCGGATGCCCGTCGTTGAGCGTAATACGATAAACAACGTCGTCCCGTTGTTTTTCTCTTTGACAGGAAAATGCGTTAGTGCATTACGGTGCGTACCGAGTAAGCGAATTATCTCCACGATTCAATTAAAGACCCTGTCCGGTGTGTTCGATAGGTATGAGAGCGTGGTAATGCTTTGATAACCCACTCCATTAAACGGCACTGCGGACGTCAGTCAAAGACAGGAATGGCTCGAGGCAAAGAAGAGCGCTTTTATTGATAGTGCATTCCGAGTTAACAAGTTTAACGAAAAATCTTTGCAAACACGATTACGTACATATCACTAAAACGCGAATTGATGGAATTATTGAGAACATATAGGGCGACTCTTCGATCGACTGAGAAAGTATCAGGGTGGTGGCGATGGTGGTCAATGCAATTTTCAATAATATACTTGGGGTTGAAAGGCCACCAATTTTGCGCTATGGGTCGATAAAAATTTTTCCTTGAATCCGTTTGTTACCCCCGGTGTACTGTATTGACTACTTTTAAGTATGAAGAAAGTGAAAATGTTGATTTGTCCGTGGAAATCAACAATGCGTTATTACGAATGCAAGATAGTTTACACATTGCATTTGTAACGTTACAAGAGATTATCGTACTATCAGTATTGTTAATGATTAAATCATACTTAAAGTAATTATTAAATTATTGCACTTACGTATAACGAATGGTAATCCCAAATTGAATATTTTCAAATATTTCGGAAAGTGTATTGAGCTTCAACCCCCAATTTAATGATAACTTTAACTTTTACAAACTCATAAGTAATATACATTCTAATAAAAATTCAAAGCTACGTGCAACAATAATTTCTAAAACGCATCAAATAAATCGTCGAAGACAGTGAGAACGATTGCCGAGCTTCTAGTTTTAAGCTCGTACGATTCCACTAAATTCCCCCATCGAAATTCGAGGGAGCTTGCAACCTTGCGTAAAGCGGAAACGAGAGACTGTGCGGTGCGAAGGGCGATAACGTTGCGGAAAATACATTCCACGAAAGAACCTGCCCCCGAAATATAGTCAATACTGCAACCAAGGATGCCTACCACAGCACTGCTCCTCGCCCTCTCCTCCCCTTCTTATCCGACAATCCCCCATGGCTTCCGCCCCTGAATCAAGAGAGAGAGAGAGAGCGAAAGAGAGAAGCGAGATTTGCGTGAATCCTGAATCCCGGTAATAATCGCCGAAGGGTAGAGAAAACGCTGGGAAAGGGTTTCTCTGATGAAAATTCCGAGATGAAAATGCAAACTCATTTCTGAGGACGTAGCGGAAAATTAACGTGTCGCGCGATACAATTTTTGAATCACCGAAGGCGATATTTTGTATACGAAAAATAGATAAACAAAGTTGATTTTGTAATTGATACACGGTAAATAGAAAGAAGTATTCTCGCATTATGGTTTACTTCCACGACTATTATTTAGTGAAATTCTAATTAATTAGTTCTATATACAATCCAAATAATTGCATATATATTTAATATATAAAATATCTTTTTACTATTGACTTTATCCACTATTGCTGGACCTGAATTGAAGCCAAAGGTATCGCTTCTGTACGACAGCGCGTGCTAATAACTTTGTCAACTGTGTGCAGATCGCGTCGACTGTACTTCTATAGAAAACAATAAATAAAGTGAAGACACGTTACTTGAATGCGTTCGAGTATTACAATGTATCAAAATAAACTCAAACTGTACAACAGACTTTCGCGCATGAGTACACACTCGAATTATGCCCGCCTTAAAAGGCAACGCGTGCAAACCAGTTTATGCAAAACCCATGAAAGTTTCTGCTGTCCTTTAAAAGATTCATTCAGCGAACCTGTGTGAATCGATGCTCCGTTCAAACACGCGCGACACAATGCGCGATTATCGTATCGCTTTCTGCGAGTCTGATCAATCTTAAACATTTCAATCGCTCGACCTGTCGTTCACAATAAACACTGATTTATACGCTAAACCTGTAATTCCCTCGTGTCACGCTCAATTTTGTCACACTCGCACGATTGCCACTTACCGCCTATTTCAAGCTGCAAGATCGACAACGGCGTTTCAAATAAACGTCAATTTGCAGTTTTCGTGAAACGAGTGTAAATCTTGAAAAACTTTAACTGATATTAAAGATTCCTAGCACGAAAATGTGGAATACAAAAGTTGGATTTGCGATAAACGATGGAGAAGCTTGATACGAGATAACTGTTCATTATTTTGTTGCAATTATGCTAATTTGCATTAGCGAACACTAGTGAGCAAGTATTAAACAGAAATTAAACTCCAATTAGCAAGCTCATTGGAGACTAAAAAAATGTGTTAAATTACTAATCGACTGTGCTACTTTACGAGAAAGTATTCAACAACCATGACAGTAAACAATAACATGTTAATATACAATCTCGCTACTCTCCGAAAAACAGTCTTGCGTAAATTGCGCTCTTGAATAGCGGGCAAACATTTCCCAATTTTATAAAAATTCGCAAAAACGAATACCGAAAAGCACGTAACGAATGTCCAGCTGGCTCGAGGCCCGGTCCGAGTTATGCTCTCCCGCGGACCGAACTTGTACCCGCAGTTAGCCTGTCCTCTTCCCCTTTGTCACTTCTGCTTCTCGGTTACGCTTTCGCGTTTTCTGTCCGTCGCACGTATCGCGGCCACTCTTCTCTATCTTTTTTTTATTTCTGCCAAGCTAACCCTACATTTTCGGCGTCACTGGCAACGGTCAGGTTCCCCCTCCTATCAAAACGTATGCGCGCGAACGGTGATCGATCTTTTGTTTGGAAGATCGATCCTTCGGTGGCGCTTGTTTTCGTCTTACTATGAAACGATATTAAATAATAGGTATACATGTAGTAAACAAGAGTGTACGTAGAAATCGTAGAAAACACGAGGAAAAATGATTTACAAAAATAAAAATGTAAGAAACACGAGCATAAATAATATACAGATATATAGAAAATTCAAAATCTAGCAGAATGTGACAGATATAAAAATAAAACGACCGGTTTGAATTATTTTTTTATCAAACGAATATTAACAAATTCGGATAAAGCAGCTTCCGCTCCAAATCGCGACATGGATCACGAGCAACTATACGAAAGAAAATGAAGAAAAAAAATAAAGGTGAAACGTATTAGACGTCATTCGTTCTAGTTTCTTATGACGGCAAAAAAAGAAGACGAAGCGAGAGAATAAAGGAGTACCACCGTGCGAAGGAAGCAGATGACTTTCCCGACAAAACCGTCGACCAGCGTCGCCGTTCTTTTTTTGATCCCGCTCGTTGTAAAATAAATGTCACGTAATAAATTTCCCGAATAGGGGTCGTTAGCTCGATGGCCCGTTTGAAACAGGAAGAAACGGGTGTCCGGCAGTGCGTTTTTTCGAGCATTAGACCCATGGGGAACAGCGGGGCGAAATTAAGGGGTTACCCTCCTGTGGATAGGCCCGAAAATTGCATTTTCATCAACTATGTTATCTAAAGGATTATTCTCAAAATTGTATCCGTCCATTCCAAAAATTCCGCTAAAGGCGTACAATTTCTGAACGTATCGACATTATGGGTCGGTAACACCCACCAAACTTCAAACGCGTTTTTCTGGAGTAGCAATTTTTCCACTCGGCGGGTCCAAAATCCGAAAAACTACGTGACGAATAGCTTTGAAATTTATACAGGATATTCTACACCCCACTGGTTCTCGGCCCTACGAAAATCATATTTCTCAGATAACAATATTTACTTTATTATTGTAAAGATGACCCCGCAAAACGTGCGATTTCAGATTTTGAAATATTTTTAAGAATTTTCAATAAAAATTGTTATTCCTGGCATCAACGATAGTGACAATCTTTCTGATGAAGAATAGTCAAGAAGTAGCCAAACAAACTTTTATAAAGAATTATATCGTTAGAAGAACCGCAATGTTTTTAAAAAAAATTAATGATATCTGACCAATTTTAGGCCGTTCGCAGGAGGAAGACCCCTTAAGTGACAGAAGTACCATCGCTGGCACGGCCACCTTTTCGAAGCAACGAAATAAAGCGTTAGCTTCCGACAGGTACCGTTACGCGCACTGCACACGAACGTGCACGCGGCACGTGCGTGTACTGCACAAACTCAAACAAAGGAAACGTACGTAACGGTGATACGATTCTGTGATTACGGTGCCGAAAGTGACTATTAATTTCGACGCAGCGAGCGAAGTCTCGACGTTTCAAAAATGGACGTATATTCGTTACGATAGCTTTTAACGGATCGTAGCTTTTAAGCGGTTGGTCAACGTTGGAAATAGAAATGGATCGTTTTGATTTGAAAACTGTTCTCTAATACGTCGCGATGTTCCATTGTTGCTGTAACCGCGATTGTACAGGGTGTTTCTCAAATGGTGTCGGAAGATTTAAAAGTATCAAAGTAGAAGAAACGTGACCAGAATATTTTCTTTCTAGAAATTATTTTTGCTAATTTTGAATCTTAAGTATGCCCGCATATTTGTCGGATTATTTTGGAGACACCCTGAGTATTTAGCAACGCGATAAAATTAAACACTTACCAAAATGTATATGTATTTTTGAAGTGTCGAAATGTAAAAATGGATTATGACAACAGACTATTGTAATAATTAAATGATAAATGTAAGTAATAAAAGTAATAAAAGTAAGTAATAAAAAAAATGATAATTATACGTCACAAATATCTAACTGTTATATAATTTTCCTCCTGTCACCATTAAAGCAACGATCTTCGTCTTGACCCATTCGAGACGAAGCAAAATCTTGAAGATGACCTCCAGGAGCTGGAGAACCAGAATCAATCTCGAATGGATAAACCAATCCGTGTCACTAAACTTTGATAGCAACTTCTCTCCTCGATACGTTTGAAATCATTGAGTACCAAGAAAGTACAAACCCTACATCCATCAGCGAATCATTCACCAATATCGACACGTTCATGACTGACCCAAAAAAAAGAATAAGATAACGTTTCACCAAACAGTTACGCGTCGTCTCGCCTTTCAGGAATACTCTCGAACTCTTCCAACCGATTAATATCTAACCAATTCACGAATCCCCACTAGCACTCGTTACTCGATACAACGAATTTACGAACAAAACGATTCCATCGATCGGTCATCGATGCCTCGCGATTCTATTACCCTCGGTATTTCGATCGATCACCGCGGATCGCGACGATCGCGATCTCAGGCTTTAAACAATTCATGAGATACGTACGAATCGTGTTGGCGGCGGGAAATCAGTGAAATACCATATACCTCGAGAGATCGAAAACAATGAGGAAGTTAAACGCGATGTGTACCTGGCGGGTGAAGCCACCATGGATTGACCAGGGATGATTGTTGGTTGCTGGGGCCCTCTCCGACAGGGGCGTACATCCTCCACCGACTACGTCACGCCCGTCACTGCCGCCCCGTGCGGCTGCACCCCCGACTGCCTTCGCCAACCCATAACCCACCGCTCCTCCCGGGATTCCTGTCACTTCCCCTTCCTCCACGCACGCAAGAGGGTTGCAAGGTTACCGCCACCCCTTCTTCTTCCTCCCTCCCTTCTCTTCTCCTCTCTTCTCCTCTCCTCTCCACCTCTTCCTCTCCTACTTCCCGCCTCGTACACCCTTCGTTTCGCCACTCCGCAACGGACCAACCTCCACCGCCCCGTCGACCGCCACCACCGCCACCCTCCCCTCCAACTTTCTCCCCTACCCACCTCCAGCACCCTCGAGGTAGAGGAACAGCCGCCTCCGACGTCGAGCGACGCATAACCACCCCCCCCCCCGGCTTTCCATCCCCCTACGCTGCCGAGCAAGCAACCACTGCCATCACTTTCGCTAGAAAGTCCTCGGGCCGTTACGGGGGCGGCCTCGAAGCCAGGGCTGACGTTGCAAGGGGCGAGCAAGCACGAGCAAAACTTCTTCCTTTTTTTTTTTGCTACCTTCCCTTTGCAAACCAACGAACGAGCTCTCCCGCGCTGGAGAGGAGACTCGCGGTGAAGTTCAGAGGAGAAAGAGTCTCCACCTCTCGATCGACGAGATAATTTAACTAACGTCGCGGCGGGAGGAAAAGGTGGACGAGGGTCCAACGATTTTTAGTGGCACTGGCTACGCTGATGAGAGAGAGAGAGAGAGAGAGAGAGAGAGAGAGAGAGAGAGAGGAAAAAATTGACGAAATAGACGGTTGCTATGCAGTCGTTGTTGCGGGTTTGATTGGTTCTGGGTACAGTGGTTGACAAATTCGGTTCCGTTTGATGGTGAGGAATTTGATTTCGTTTTGATGGAAGAGACACGATTTGGGAGAATACCGCGTAGGGGATGTCAGCGTTTTGCGCAGTGAATTAAAGTTGACCGAGCGATGTTGTTGTGGAAGATCGTATTAGGTTTGGGGGCAACTCTGCACGAGAATTTGAGGATTCATTGTGTAATTGTACTAAGTGCTGAACTTAGAATAAATTCAGGTGGAGAATTCGAGAATTCACTATGCAATTTCATACTACTTTACTATCTAAAAAAAGCGATTACTATAAAATATACAACAATATAATATACTTATATATAACAATATATTAGTTCAAAACGTACCTCGACTTGATTCCACGACAGAATGTATTTGAACACTGAACACCAATGACTACCGCGTTACCAATGATTCCACGCTCCGCTTCACTTATTTTTCAATGATCCAATGAAAACGTTGCACGGAATTTCTTTTTAATGGACGAGACACGAATCCCCTAAGCGACTCGTCGGACAAAGTGGTCGCCGATCTATTTTGGCGCGAGATTTCCGGAGTAACGCTTGAAAGTAAATTTATTTGAAGTACCGTGGCGAAAAGGTGTCCGAAAGTCTATTTAGCGGGTTTAATGTATGCCGATGAAGGTGAGATACGCTCGTGGATATTTCTTTTTTTTCCATCAGTTGAAAGTGGAGACCGGTGCATGGGATGCTTATTCTCGGCGTTCAATCTGTTAGTCAGATTAGGCAGGTGACAACGAATGCGCCCGCTTTCGAGCTCCGAACTGTCGGCTTTCGAGCGTTGACATGATAATTACGATTGTACGTGGCTCTTCGCATATTTTTATACCGACTATGAATAAAAGGTAGATCAACAATCGCTGGTAGAATGGATCGTTGCAAGGGCGATTGTTTTCGATCGAAATTCAATGTCGTGAGAATTTTCGAAATCACGATCACACGGTATCAGTATTTGTTAACGTTCTAAAAGTATTGTTGATTCGTGGGACTGTGAGCTGAAGTGAAAATATTGCCCGACGCAAGTTGTTTGCTCGAAGTAGATGAAGTAATAAACAAAACTCCTCGCTATCGCAGACCTAAGCACTGGACTACTTGAGTCTCTTCTAACAAATATTAATATTTATGATATCGTACTTGTTCAATCGGGTTAATTGTTTATACTTCAGTAGACTCCTAATTATTAACGAATTTACTCCTCGGATTTGTTCTGAAAAATATTAAAATTCGTTTCAACCCGCTTAATATCATTCCCCGAACAGTGTTACCTAGCTTTTAGCAAGAATTGAATAATCGACCGTTACAATAAGTATAACAAAGGATAAATGTTTTGGCGTAGATGTCTGGTCGTAATAAATTTATTTATTATCAGACATCTACGCCAAAACATTTATCCTTTGTTATACTTATTGTAACGGTCGATTATTCAATTCTTGCTAAAATAAATTTATTACGACCAGACATCTACGCCAAAACATTTATCCTTTGTTATACTAAGTGTTACCTAGCAATTATTTCAACCTTCTAAACCAAACGGAAAAAAGACACTATAAAATAAATAAATATTCAACCTTTACAACGTCAATTCCCCCAATCCGATACATAAAACCGACATTATACCTCGCAAAAATCATACACAGTTATACACCCTAAAACCCAAACCGAAGAACCTTAACAAAAGACCTAAACAATTCCAACCAAACCACGTCCCATACTCCTAACCGTGAAATTCAACGCGACCGAACGATTTTAATTTCGATGATCGGCTAAAACATATTTCCACGCATCGCGCGAATGCTCCACCTCTCTCCCCCCGCCTCACATAACTCAAGCTCCCCTTTAATTGCATTAATACTTCACATACCGGATTTCTACCTAACCCCTCCTAATTTATTTCCCAAAACAACAGCGGCGTTCGACAAATGCGTCGACGATTCGTTTTATTCGTCGAAAAATCGGCATTTCGCGGTAAAAGATAGGATCCCGAGAACAAATGCCACGCGTTGTAGGTACGTTCCTGATGGCAGCCGAGAGGCGGTGGAGGGGAGAACAACCTTGCAAGCTCCCACACCCCCCGGTAGAATGCGTAGTTGCGTCGGTGGTAGGGTCGGAAATTTTGGAGGTTGGCAGGATCGGCGAGCGCGGAGAGAGGATCGAAGGGCGAAAAAGGGAGAGGGAGAGAGCGAGAGGGAGTGAGAGGGGGTGGTGGTGGGGTGGTTGAGGGAAGCTCGATGGGGTGGTGGAGGGTGGTGGGGTGGACGAAAGGGGGCGGTCTGAAGGGAGCCAGGCAACCTGCACCCGGCAACAGCCCCCGACCTCGGAAGAACTAATCATTAACCTCCTTTCACCCTCCCCAAACACCGCTCTAACTCGACCACCTTCGCTTCACTTTCACCTGTGCCTCTCTCCGTTTCTCCCTTTCTCTTTCACGAGCTTCCCCTCCATCTTCGTGGCAACCCGCGTATTTTTTTTTCTTTCTTTTTTATCATTACGATTACCCGCCATCACTTTCGCTGCCTCGTCGCGGTTTCACCTTCGATCTCGTGCGTTTTCGTGGGACTGATTAGAAGGGAGGCTCTTTTAAATTGGGTGTAATCAGATTCCCAAAGAATTTTTCGAAATTGTTCACTCGTTTGCGCGATGAAAGGGTAAGGGAGTATTAGATGATGATTTAGAATGTTGTCAAATCGCATGGTTTGATAACAAGCGTAAAGTTTCTAAAGTTCGCCCGCTTTTTGGATTAGCCACGATCGAAAACCGAAAAACCGATTTTTCATTTTTGACTGGTCTTGAAAATTTGATAATGTACAGTGGATTTTAGTTAAATTTTCAATCGAGTCGGTAAGAGTTTTAGTTTTTCCAACAAAAATTCGTATGTCGCGGGTTTTTATTAAATCATAGACAAAAAACGCGATTGTTAAAATATCGCATTATGAATTTTTGTTTAAATATGCAAAAACGAAAAACTACTCCAGTTTTATACCTCCCGTAATTTTTTCAAGTTTTTCAACTTTTCAAGAATTTTTGTAGCTCCATTCGTTATTAGGGTAAAACCAGAAAGAAACGTTGAAATAGTCATCAGTGCTATGCCAGTTCTTAAATGTATACACGTATTTAATATATAATAATATAGTAATACACAATAGTATTTGTTCAACTTTGTTCAACTTCATGATAACAATAAACATTGTAGCTTTCATTCTTTCCAATTAAGTAAGAAAAATACATTTACCACCGTCTAGTCCCCCTAAAAGTCAATTCCACGGAAACGACGAAACTACGGAAAATGACGGAGCGTCTTTTACAAATATAGGAAAACTCGAAGCGATACTGAAAGGTGAAAAAGAAAGTACACCGATACCGGCCCGATCATTAGGCGACCATTCCCGATGTAAATAATTCAATGGCCGGACAAAAGGGACGGTTGCCGCTCAAACAGGTATCCCCGGCGTCTAATCGATGTGACCGGGAATTCGACGTTGAAAGTACGGTACCGCCGTATACACCGAATTACCCCGTTTTGTACGACTACGTGGCAATTGCCGTTTATCTGCCAGTGTATCTTGATTTACGCGCCAACTTCGAACCTGATAAAATCTTCCGTGTGCCGGAGAGAAGGGTAGCGAGTGTGTCCTGGCAAGCATCGGGTACGCGTTATCCACGAATCGATGGTTGAATTTTTAAGAATCGTCCATCGTGAATTAAGTTGGAATTGTAAAGAATTGAACCATTTATTATTCGAGTAAGGATTTTTGTTGTTGTGCCTAATGTGTCGTAGCACAGATCGGGTACACGGTAGCGAATCGATCGTTGAATTTATAAGAATCGTCCTTCGTGAATTAAGTTGAAATTGAAGGATTTATTACTCGAGGGAGGATTTTTGTCGTTGTGGCAAGTGTATCGTAGAAAACATCCGGTACGCGTCAGCGAATGGAAAGTTAAATTTTCCGGAATCGTTCTTCGTGAATTAAGTTGGAATTGTAAAGAATTGAACAATTTATTAATCAAGGAAGAATTTGTATTATTTTGTGATAAAATTTTCTTTTAACGTATTACAATTGCAAAATTAATTTTAGATTACAATTCGCTTTTTTGCACGTCTTCTAGAAAACAATAAATTTCCATAAACATCCACGATCTAATAATTGAATCGCTAAGCATGACATAAATAAAAAGATATTTGCAGATATATGAAACAATTTTAATTTTCGCGTATTATCAATAGGGACTACCTGAGTATACCACCAAAAAAAAAATTATTTTGGACCTTCACTGTTCCACTTCTGTCAGACCTAATTATAATCCCAAAATTGTACTACGTACATTAATAAAGTACAACTCATTCCAATTATCTAGTTCACCTTACAAATTTCGCGTTGCCATAAAATATGTTTTAATTGTTTCAACACTATCTACCTTCCCATGGTTTCTCAAATTTCCCATATCTAAATAAACATTCTACATTTCCAAGAAATCCACTCAACAGCGTTCACAAATAAAATCAAACAATTAATAACACGCCAATTGCATTAACTTGTACTTACTCACAAAACTCGTACGCTACTACACGCTAACCTATTATTACTAAATTTCCAACGGAACGAACCGAATATGCCCATCGCCACGTATCACCCGTGGCACTCTTGTGCGAAGGTCGAGTCAGTGGCAGAAGGGTGTATACGGGGTAGTCGAAAAGGGGGACAAGAGGGGCAAGATGCAACGCACATCTATTGATTCTCCTCACCGTAAAGGCCCGCGTGTCCCACTCACTTTCGGAAGCACACACACGCACCTCACGCACTTTCCCCGGTATGGGTGTAAGGTTGTGTGCACGCACGTGCGCGAGCGAGTGCGTTTCGTGAATGCAGGGCACAAAGCAGCCTCTCGCTGGAGAGAAGAAAAAACGAGAGAGAGAAAGATAGAGAGAGAGAGAGAGAGAGAGTAAGGAGGGGTGCAGGGGGGAGGGAACTGGATTTTGCAACCTCCCTTCCGTGCATTCCTACTGTGAATTTCCTTGGGCCGGCTGCATAAGAATTAGAATGCCGGTACACGCACGACGCTTCGCGTATCGCCGATGAGAAGAGGGTTGCGCACCCGAAATCCATCTCGTACGAGACGCGGCTTTTGCACTTGCAACTTTGCTCGGCATGCCCGAGCAACAATAGCCGAGCGTTTAACGTGAAGGGTAAGCACCGCTTTTGCAAACAATGAACCAGATCGGTACAGACCACGTGGAAATTCGTACGCGCGTAGAGTATCGAACAGTTTTATTAATTGTATGTCACGAATGTGAATCTCAAACGCGCGGATATACAGGGTGAGACGCTTGAAACGGGACATCCGAGTAAATTTGATGTTTTTGGGAATAGAGGAAAGCCCTCCGATAGGACTGTACCACCTGGAAAATGTCGAAACTAAGAAGAACGTCGCCCGAAATGTTTGTTTATGCAGCAAAAAATATTTGACGTACTAAAATAAAATATTAGGCTGTTATAATTTTATAATATTTTAGTTTCGTTGCATTCATAGCGATTTGGAATTAAATATTGATTGTACCTCACCAATTCATAATGTGTGAATATATTAAAACAGTACGGATTTAGTTTCGAAAATCAGACAATCATGATTTGTTTATGCAGCAAAAAGAATTAAACATTTCACTGCATTCACAGTGATGCATGGATTTGGAAATATATATTAATTATTCCTCACTAATGTAAACCTTCGTTTGCGGGTATATTAAAGATTCCGTTGCATCAACGCTGACGTACGGATTTGCAACGAACATTCGTTGCATCGCTGGATCGCGATGCGTAAATTATGTGGCAATGCCGACGAGGAAACACCAGTGCGTTGAATCGCAACGATACGTTAAGCGTATTTTGCGAATGCGAATTGTTAATGTGCAGACACATGGAAATGGAGGCAGAGATTTGACTTTAAAATCAAATTTTGGCTTTAAACAATCTTGAGAGAATGAATACACGAGGTAGGAAACGATTGTAAATCGATCGTGGAAATATTTACGGTATTGTAATTTTGTCCAAATCGGGGCTGCTTAATTCCGTCGAAGCCGCAATAGGTAGTAATAACACTATACCAATATAGTGTATAATCAAATTAAATTGGATTCAGCTATCGACCGGAAGTATTGATCAAGATAACACGAGAGTTAATTGATCTATTTTTGCATCGTACAATCAGTGAAAAGAGACGAATAAAAATATAAGAACATACACAATTTGTATGGTATATAATATAATTATAGATTATATATTGCTTCATGCAATATACAGTTGTGGATTATATATGGCAGTATGCAATTTATAAAAATTAATATCGTGTATTATATTCACACAAATAATATACTTGTGAAATTTGTATAATACAATTAATTCAATATCTATGTATTATCAATAAAACACCAAAATTATAATACTTTAACAAATTTCGAAAACAATTTCAAGATCGCGATCCTGGTCAAATTATTAGTATCTCTTACCGAACGTTACCCCGAAGAAAGCCTCGTCCTCGCCAACTCCCGATATCTCACTACACTACTCTCACTCGTAACAACCGAAATTTTCGTTAAAAAAAAAATATCGAATAGCGACTCTTACAATTAGAGCAACACTTCCGATATGCAGAACCGACCGTGCTGTAATGACCGTCCCGAGGCAACTGCGATCATGCCTTTGTTTATATAAATCCAATGTCACGAGTGTTAACAGTGCCCGACAATGTTACAAAAACAATAGGATTCTATTCGAACCGTTAGTGGAATGCAGAGCACGATTCGAATGTACAGAAGTCATCATTTCATAAGACCCAAACATGCAGAAACACAAACATATGCCGTTAAGGTTGCCGAAACAATTGTTCTGGTTCGCTTAGGGGTCAATTCGTAAGATACAAGGTGTACACTGAAATGTACGCGGAATCCATTCAGAAGTAGTTTCCTATATCGGCATCGTAGAATATTAATAATTTAATATCGATAAGAATATCGCCCGTTCAACACTCTTGCATCGAAACATCAATGCAACAGGGTTAATTTTGATTTTTTTCATTATTTTGCTTCGATATTCACGTTGTAAGGTATTAAAAAGAATATCTGTCGGTTCTGCAAGTCTGTTGCATCGAAAATGTTAACGCAATCGTATTGTAAAATGTTAATAAGAATATAACAAACCTCTATCGGAAATTTAAAGGTAGAGTAAGTAACAAAAAAAAATTGTTTGGTACACGTTCCCCGCCATTTGTTAGAGTTATAATAATAATGCTATTTAACCGCATGGTTCACCAAATATTTCGATTCGGGCGCATGGCGAATTATTTTGTACAGTATTTATACCCATAACCTTTCGTTCCCTCCAGTTATGCATTGATTGTGCATCGTAATTAAGAGTTCACTATATCGGGAACCCAATGAATTATACGCAATTCGTAAGACTCGATATAATTTAATAGACATTAGCTGTAATTAATACCATCGACGAAAAATATGACTCAGACATTAATATAATTCGCATAACCGATAATAAACGAAAGATTGCATATCGAAGATACACAGAAAACAATGGACGCCGATATTTGTATACTTTCTCTTTTAGTTTAATTACTACATTTTACGTTTGTCAACCTATCCGCGTCACGATTATGATAACCCCCTCGGCAATGTCACGCAATAGCACTCGCACATAATAAAACACCATGAGCATCGTACGAAGTAAAACAAAAAGACGACACAAATAAACATTCGTTAAATAACATGAAACTTACGAAAATCTGTTTCCCTCGCATCCGCGTACCGCCTTCTTCCGGTCTCTTCCTCTTCCTGTTTTCCAAAATGTCACCTTTTCCCTCCCGGTTCTCAACAATGCTCGTTTCCAACCCTTTCACGACGTGTCGCGAAACGCCGGCACCGCGCGGCGAGTAAACTCATTTTCGGCAATCCATGTCCCGCTCATACGGCAAAATGTCAGAATACCAATGTCAATCATCGAAGGGTTAGGGAACCGGGTATCGTAGCATGCAATCGCGATGGGACAGCGACAACGTAAACAGAGAATCGATTTAACGTGAAAAACTCTTTAACTGATCCGTCCGTACGCTGCCAGCAGCGAGGGCGACTGAAAACGGGGAATCGCCCGGCAAGATTGTCGGTCTTCATGGACGCCCTTGTCACGCACCGAAAACGAAAATTTTGTTCTACGACTGGCGCCTCCTTGCGGAAGCGGGAAGATCCTTCGTTCAGGATCGCGCTCCCCTCCATTCTGTTTTTCTACGTTCTGGGGGTGGGGGGCAGCCAGGGGCGAACAGGCCATGTGGAAAATGTAGAAAATTCAACACGGGCTGTGTACAATTTGGGCTGCTTTTCTAAATATGTACATAATATACCGGTTTATTCAGTTTTATTTAAAAGAAATTCTATTTATTGTTAAATAATTTATTTAACTAAATTAATGATTTAATCGTAATTTCACTTTATTTAAATATACCAATTATTAGATTAATTATTTGAATAAATAAAATATTTTTGAAATAAAACTGAACAAAACGGTATATTATGTATATACTTAGAAAAGCGAACCAAATTTATTGTATACCGCCTATGTGGAACTTTTAACATTTTCCACATGGCCGGTCTACCCTTAGGGGAAGCTGCAGAATTTTAAAAAAAAATCTGCTTTTCTTGTTTGCTGTTTTTTCCTGAAAATTAGAAGATATTAGGCGCAGATTTATCGACGAGCGGCCCGAGCAGACATTTGCGATCGGGATCATTCAAAAGGCCTCGTATCGTTCGGACGTGAATTTATAATTTATTGTTTCTTAAAAGTTTGTGATTCTTAATAAATAAGTCGTACGTAGTGACTGATATTTTGTAGAAATTTTACGAAATAGTCAATTATAACATTCTATTTTTGATTATTATTTTTATGGTCAATCCCAAATTTTCGGTTTCGTTAATTCGTATTTCGCTATTACGAGAGTTCGTAATTTTTGAAAATGAGCAAATCTATATCTCGTACTTGGTCATTTTTCATAATGCTTATGAACGAATAACTGCAAGATATCATTGGGGTCCAGATGTACATATCTAGTCGTGTGTTTCCTTGTAGGAAGTTTTGATAATTGTTTCGTTCTTGAAAAAATTATGTAATCGTAACGTTTAGTTAAAAGATTAAAATTGTGTTTATTTAAAAATTTTTTTCGCGATCAGTGTAAGAATTCCGTTTTGTGATAGCATCTTTACAATATCTGAGCATTCGATCCCTTTTATAGAAACTAACCAATGTTATTGTCTTGTCTAATTTTGCAACTGCTGAATCGATTTCCTTTGCAAACTGATGTTCTGAATAGAAATAGACTAGCATTTTTCGGAAAAGTTTTTACAAAGGTTATGTAAAGTTTTAAAATTCGACGTCAGTACGAAAACTTACTAAAATTCATAACATTCCTAGTTAAATCAATAATTATCGGGAAATAAAAAATGTGAAATACATGAAAATTGTAATTAACAACTTTTTATTATGTACATCGCGCGAAAAGGCATGTAATTGTCTATCTAAATCGTTTAAGAACAGAAAGATCAAACAGAATTAAATCCGCAAGTTTTCTGTTTTGGTTAAGCTTTATTTTGAAATCTGTACAGCTTCGCCATGTTGGTAACATTTTAATCTCCGTGTTGTTTGGAACATGAAAAGGTATTGTTATTCTGCAACTTTACGAATCATAGCCAATTCGATTGGTAGTACAACCTATTATAAATAGTTTCAAAATTTGACTACGGACGATGATAGATTAACCAACAACTACTAAATTGTCCTCGACAAACTCGTATTCCGGTACTTCGAGGTTTAGAGGCGCAGGGCCTTTCCTGATTCTTCCACTGGCGTCGTAATGGGATCCATGGCAGGGACAATAATATCCACCGTAATCTCCAGCATTAGCAATCGGGACGCATCCCAAGTGCGTGCACACACCCACAATGATTAACCACTCGGGCTTCTTTACTCGGTCCAAATCAGTTTGGGGATCTCGAAGAGTAGAGATATCAATTTGTGACTCCTTTTCTATTTCTGATGCCATTCTGTAATAACATTACAATTGTGTACTCTAAACGTAAAAGTACAAAACACAGAAAGTGTTATTAACACAAATTTTCATGTTTTGACTTTAACATTTGGTTTTTCTGCCGACATAGGTCCAAGGTTGATTAGGTAAGGGGCAAGAAAATCTTGTGGAAATAGAAGGCGACATTACGCGTACTGACCTGTGCCTTACAAAGACAGGCTTTCCACGCCATTTGAAGACTGCGCTCTTGCCCTCGGGGATGTTGTCCAACTTAATTTCAATTTTAGATAACGCCAATACGTTAGCCGCTGCGCTCATACTGGCCACAAGTTTAGTTACGACTTCTTTCGCTCCATACGCACCAGTGATACCGACACCTAAGTTAATGACAAATTCATAAATTTTACAGATTACCTTATGCAATACCTTAAAAAGGCGTAATGGAGAATGAAAAATTGCATTTACCAAGTGCCATGATGTATGCAAACGATTTTCGGTTGTCATAACTGTCCTTGCTCCTCACCGTCGGATCCTTCACGGAATCTCTACGATAATACGAGAAATCTGGCCATTTGATATCGGTGTGAGCCAGACGCTTCTGCAATATTTGTGTGCTCGCTGTAAAGATAAAGGGCCAGGTGTATGCATCGTAATTCTCGTGAGAACAAAAGAGAAACGCGTCAGTGTAAGGGTTCTACTGTTTCGTAATAAGAGTTCATTTCATCCACTGAAATCTATTTTCAAGTAATTTTTGCAAAACGTGAGCTCAATGGGTGGTGCAGTGTACTATAGATCCGCGAAGTTTCAAAACGCGACTGTTATATAATCGTACGACGTAAAATAAAATAATAACTTGTCGAAACAAACGGAGGTATTGATAAAACGACATTGCAGAGAAACTCATCTGGACGAACCTGTGGGTCCTGAGCTTACGCGTAAAGGTCCGGAATAAAGGCTCTCAGAGATACTTTGATTAATTGTCCGGCTGACGGAAGGTAAAACGACAATTTGTGGCTTCTGAACTTTACCAGTCGGTGCTGTTGGCCGTATCCCATTTGTGACAACAGTCGCCGTCGCCTTTAAGAACGGCGACAGATTCGTCGTTTTCGCCACTACGTTCATTTTTACGATTACGAACGCAAGAATGAACGGAGCGAACTTTGGAGGATCAAGCAAGTAAAACCCGAGATACCTATGCTACGAGATGGCACTAGACGTAATGTACGCGTATCTCAGTGATCGTCAACCTCGTCAAATCTCCCGAGGTGGCATGGCGGACAAATCAGTTTCAGTAAAAAATGGCATTTGTAAAACGCCTCCCCTAATAAGTTTAATATTTCTGGAAACAGGAAACATATTTCGAGGAAAAATTATTTGACATCGAGGGAGATATACTTAACCTTATTCTTTTGTAGTCCCTTTAGTCTACTACTTGCTCTTTACAGTTAATAATGCTTGTACTTGCACTTTGTTATACCTGAAAGTTATCCAGTTGGCCTAGTTTAAATGTCCTAAGTGTAAAGTCCCTGAGCTTTAGTCAAAGTTTGAATAACTTTGATTGCTCCGAAGTCTTGAGGAGCTAGGAATTTATGAAAATCATGGTCTTTGATGTATTCGCTGCGGTACTGCACAGCAGTAGAAAAGATATCAGGTTATTGATGAAGTATTTTAAATCTGGCGAAAAATTTTGCCGTTCTTATAACTTTCTAAATCAATCTGTAGAGGCGCTAGTGTCCCGGTTGGGAAGCACTGGTCGCTTAAAAAATGTGTCCATGGTATGCGCAAGAACGCAAATACTTGTGCAATATCGTACGCTTAACTTGTAAGCAAATTGTTGAATCTGAAATAGAAAATAATACTTCTTTAGAAGTGAATATATCTAAGAAGCGTGTTGCAACAGCTTTTTTATTTATACCGTTATTTCAAATATGTTTCATCCAGTGCGCTCCAGGATGTATTATCATCTAAATGTTACTAATAATGAGGCTCAAGGGTCGTTCTGCCTTTATTTTATTATTGAACATTGTGAACCAATATTTTTGATGTCAATAAGTATATTAACGGTAAAAGATATGTGTGTATTTTCTTCGTGGCGGTGCTTTGAACATTTTGCGGTGACGTAAGGTGGTAGAGTAAGCTTATAAATATTCCAGTAGAGGCGCTGTTGAGTACTACTTTTATGCGCTTGCGTGTAACACGTTTCCGTAGCTTTGGGACATAAATATTTTTTTTATATATCGAAGGTTTGTGAGATTGCTGAAATTTATCACCGCTGGGATGAGAATCCCTGGAAATGTTACAGCACAACTTTGGCGTGGAAGGCATGTTTAGAATTTTTACCAGTCTGGCTAATCAGCGATCCTCAATCTCCAATCATTCCTGCAGATGATACAGATCGATCATGCGGGGTTTGATAGCATCGGATTACATATCTAAACGTTTAGACGGGCGAATAAATGTGGTTTACCTAATAAATTTATTTTTGTGAAAATAAATTTCATACAAGTATGTTCGTGTACGTTGATCCGAAATTATTACTATTGCCTGTACGTTCGCCTGTCTGTACGTCGCCTTTCTCAGTCACGAAAGAATGAAAAGGCAGTGAAAACATATCGGCAGGAGAACATATTGCTAGAAGTAAAAATTTTAGACCAGCAATTCAGTTGGATAGTGTACTTGCAGCTGGTAACAGAAACAGTCTCTAGTGATGCAATGATTTTCGGACAGATGTCGCTAGAAGCATTAAAACTTGTACACAGAAACTTGTAAAATAAAAAAGGAAGTTTATAATTTAATAATCGATCAACTTAAATAAATGGTAAAATTACCGAGCAGACTTTCTAATGGATACATTACAGCTGGGGCATTACAGGGATTACATTTTTTACAATTCCGAAAGCTGTTAAGGAAGAAAAGCGTGAACGAATCATGTTTTATAACAATTGCATTAATATCATTTATGTACAATGTTTACATGGCGTTACAGAATACAGATCTGCAGGCCTAATACGTTACGTATAATACACGAATGTTATCAAGTTTTAATCACTTGTTAAAATATCAATACGACAGTTACGATTTTTAAAAAACAGATTAGAGCTATCAAAAGATTTATATTAATGCAACTTATGGCCTAACTGACTATAGTACATTTATAAATATGCTATTTCGGGATAATGACATAACAAATCACTCGTTATTCACGTATTCGGAATTTACAATGCTTTATCAGGATTTTAATTATTATTTAAGATTTGAATATCGATGTAAAGAAATACCGATGGTAGGTTCTTGTTTGCAAAAGCATGCACTGCATCGACGTAACGCACAAGTAAAGGTCTCTAGGAAATTTCGTGCGTCTTTTGAAGTATTTACAAAACGTGCGATCAATTTCGGAGAACTATTGCAAAGGTGTGTATTTTATATTCGTGTCTTATGCGTTAAATTAAAGATGCGCGATTGGAACATAGAAAGAGAAAAAAAATACGCAAAACATGTTCGTGTAGACAGAAAGTAGACTGAATGACTATACCGGATATATTTTAAATTACACAAAAATATGTGCGACGGCATGGCAATTTTTTGAACGATGGAAACATCGGAACGCCGTGCCCCTATATTTTTATCTCAATATAATTTTCCGCCTTTTTACCTTACAATATTCAGATTTATACCTATTTGTCATGGCTACTAGTACGCGTAACGATTTGCTCGTTACATCTTTAACTCTCCTAGTCAGTGCTTTATAAAACAGATAAGGCGGTATTAGTTTAAATATAAGCTTTGTATGTTTTTTTTTTTTAAATAAATTTAAGTAGCATTATGTTTGGCCCTCGTTATCGACACATAACGAAACGCGCGCAGATCTATAAAACATAATAAAATACTTTTACAACTAACGCTAACCATAAATCCTAGAATCGCTTAAGATTACGTTAAAATTAAATCAACTAGGCACTACTTTGTAATATACAGATAAGAGAGTAACAACAAGAACTGGCCGCGAGTAAAAAAAAAAAACAGAACACGAGTGTCGCTTAAGTGGTTAACTAGAAACATGATCGAGACGTCCGTTATGTTGTTTGAGAAGCCGACTTTCTTTTCACATTTCCGTACCTTGACGCTAACGACAATTTCGAAAACTAGAAGGTAAACAGATGTCCACGTTTGGTATTAAACTCTTCGAATCATAATATCAGTCTGTCCGTGTTCGTCCAAAGGAGATTCTACTGACTTCGTTCCACTACTAATAAATTTATCGATCTAGTGTCATTAATCTTAAAAGTTAACCGATAAAAAAAAAAACAGTTTGGCAGAACCTCCTCTCAAAATCCTTACCACTAACCCTTAACATCTTCTCAAGCTACACATTAACAATAAATACGACGATAAAGTTGTCATTAAAAAATATATATAATCGACGTTACCAATATCTCTACGAACAAAATGAAAAAAAAGGTAGATTTTCTAAAAGGCACATTTCACGTTAATAGCACTTGCAAAACGGAACGTTCGGATACGAACTGTCGCAATTTCATCGATAAATCGATCTTCTCATTGGTAACATTTCCATAGTTTGAAATCGCAGACCTCCGTTACACAGTTTAATACTTGGCCTATTTTCATTCTCGAAAAAAGGCACCTTAGATTCGTCCTAGACATCGTAAAACTATTGACATTATTGCGGCGTAGATTAACGTTCATTCGGTGGTATCACGAGTTTTCGAGGTAGAATCTGCCCTGATTTCCTCGAACCACTAATCTCACGTCTCGAAGTCGGAGTCTTGGTCCCTTGGTTTGCTCTTCTTGCACTTCTTCTTCTTCTTCGGTTTTGGCATGACCTCGCAGCTGCAGCCGCTTCTCACCTTGATGTAGTCCAGCGTCCACATAGACCCACCCACCGTATTACCTGTGAACGTCGGGATAGGGCGTTCCCTGTGATGATGCCTCATGTGTTCCTCCATTCCGCCCTATAAAATACAAGTTGCGTTACATTCGGTTTTGAGTTTCGCACATAAAGGTAGTTGTGCAATTGTGTGAAATAAAAATTGGATTGATTGTATATGCCAGGGACGGAAGTACAATACCGTATAACCCCGTACCGCGTGGGGAGGGGGGTTTAAAACTCGGAAGGGGCCCACAATTCTTGCATTTATTACATTTTAATTGTACCGAATTATCCCCAATTTAATTTAAATTAAAATTACACTGAAAAAAAAACATGCCTCTCGCGTTTATTCAATTTTTAGAATCCCACTCCCCCCTAAAAAGCTCGAAAAGAATCTTAATCCTACAAAAATAATGAAAGGAAAAAAAGTTAAAAATGAATATTTTTTACTTGAAGAAAATGGTATCCAAAGAAAACAGTGCATCCGGGGGTCAAGGCTGTACCAAAACCCAATTCCAGGTTACAATGAAACTTACCGCCAGACCAGAATTTTCGATGATGGCGTAAGTGTACGAGAACTTCTGCACACATCTAGACTGGTTACTGAACTTCCGGTCGATGAACCTGCACGGCTTGTCGAGGACGTCTGGCCTGCAGGAGTACTCGAAGAACCTCTGGGCGTTCTGGCCATCCCGATAGAGCTGGACATACATGTTTTCCCGATTTCGACCGCCGACCGGTTCCACCATTTCCTCTACCGTAGGGCAGCAATCGACTGGAAGGCCATCCTCGCCTCCTTCCTGTCGGAGAATCATGTTCATCTCTCGATAAGTCATCCGCTTGGTCGTGTCGTCCAAGGTCTGCGTCCTGGAAGAAAAATCGCTTCGTAGAGCCCACTGAACCTTCGCTAACGCTCAAAGATTGGGAGCTAGGCCTGATCTAAGGCCGATTAAAAGGCGTGACCAGTTTAACCCTTGCGACCAGGGGAGCAACATTCCAGTCGAATGTCTGTAATTTAGTAGGTCGCGTTGCGGGTCGCTAAAGCGCCCGCTGAATGATTGGATTCTATAAGAGGTAGGAGTCCTATGAAGGATGCAATTTTCAAGTATTATACTCACCAGCGAGAG
The DNA here is from genome assembly GCA_933228935.1 of Pemphredon lugubris. Lineage (NCBI taxonomy): Eukaryota > Metazoa > Arthropoda > Insecta > Hymenoptera > Crabronidae > Pemphredon > Pemphredon lugubris. Next base: position 50,390,226 of record OW121817.1, on the reverse strand, counting down.
ATATGTCCTCTAAAAGGATGTTCCCTGATCTTGCGAGAGGAGAAGGATAAAGTCAGGTTGTTGGCGGCAGCAAGCCGCGGGCACAGGACTGCGGTCAGCCAAACCACCTGCAACAAAAGATAAGGAAACTCCACTAAATATTTGTTATGTTTATTATTGTCACCCGTCAGCTAAATCACTGACTGGAGTGACCATCACGAGTTGGGTTTCATTTGATACATTCCTTAACGATTCGGTACCCCCCCCCCAATAAATTACATTAAATTACCTTAACGAACTAAAACTTTCACTATTCTATGAATCATCGCTCGGCGCTTAATTTTGTTTGATAAATTTCTTAGAAAGTCAATAACAAATGGACTGGTATGGATCTCGATGTGCACAGAATATAATTTTCACAGTTGAACCTAGTAAAGCGAGAGTACAGAAAATTCTAATTAAAACCCTACGGATTACGGTTCGTATGAATTCCATTGCCACGCTAGCTATTTTATATCCCATTTAACGAGCGAGGCAAATTATTATGAGGACATTTTGTGGGACACGGTGACCGCATTCTTCCGGACATTGTAAGGAAGGGTTGAGAACTCTGCGTGAGAAAGTACCGGGGTACCAGATCGGTATTAACGTGTAATAAACCACTGCGTTAGTCACGCATCGCCCGACTTTGAGAGTACGGTGCACGTAAGCATCGGTACGCGCATGAGTTTACGGAGGTGAAAACATTAATTCGGCTTATAATTTTTATGCAAAACAGGCCTCCCGGCATTCGGCTCGTTTCGTTCCTACGGACGCTCCTCCTTCCCTTTTTCTCTCGTACACTTTCGATTTACCCGCGGAACGCGTCTCGTCGCTAGAAAGGGAGCCCCTTTAACGCGTTGATCGCCACGTCACCAACATCTGGGTGACGCGCATGACACGTTCATAAACCCGGTATTAATATTTATATTAAATCAATATTCCGTAAACATGATACCGAGATTCACGTGTCACCCAAATGTGTATGATACATTGGTATCAAATACTTATTCTCTTACTGGTAGCTCAGTAAAGTGTTTATGAAAAACTCATATAAAATTAATAAATTAGAATGACAGTACACTTTGGCGTATCTATCTTTATTATTTTGATGAACCGGACTCATGAAACATGAATCTTCAATAATGATTAGATGCTGTGTAATAATAATAATCTCTGCAAAAAAATGATCAGGGAATTAAATTTTATATGTCCAAATGCCCAAGCGCGAAGCGACAATATTAACAATAGGTTTACGGAAACTTATTATACCGCTATCTAAAACTCTGAAGAAAATTAATTGGATATTATGTATAATGATCTCATTAAATGGATAAAAGACAGTACAAGTGGTAGAAGAAAAATGTAGACGGTTTCTGTAATTTTCCTCGTGAAATGCGTTCAAATGATGCGTGCCCCGTAAACGTAGTGTTAACGGAAAACTAGAAACAATGGGACACCCCACGGTTAGGATCGTCCACCGTGAACCCACGACAAGAGAAGGCAACCTCGCTCTCCGGAATAACGGTCCGGCTTTTCCCCGAGATTTATAGAAATGGGACAATAAAAGATAGCCGGCACTTCTGACGCTTAATTAAGCCATCGTTCCTCGGGGTGAGCTGTTAACTAACTGGCGCCTCCCGTACGAGGAACTCGGCTGATGGGAAGGGGAGCGCGTACAGATTAAACGGATATTCACGCACGAGGGGACCACACATCGAGTTCTCGGATCCTTATCGGTACTCTTGCCTCATCGGAAACTGAGTTCTCGCTCGGCACCGCGATTTTAATCGATCCCTCTGCGGACGCACCGTGCCGAGGGTATTACGGGGGATTTTAATGATATTTATCGTTAATTAACTTGCCGTGCTGAAAATACGAAATGATTATTGCGGGAATCGTTGCCGGTGTAACGGTACTTGGAAGTCGAAGGAAACGTTTTCGTTCGGCTCGTAGGACCACGAATTTGAAATACGAAGATTCTCGATGCGAGTTACGAGTAACGAAGGTACAATTTATCGTACAATGTAGGGGGGGGGGGGGAGGGGAGGAGGGAGTAAATATCGCGATAAGATCGATCGCGTGAAAGTAAGCGGAATAAAGTTTGCAAATGTTGAGACTGATTGCGATCTTTTGGTAAACGATCTGTAACGATCTGTAATAATATGGTGTGACGTTTGTCTAGCGTGGTAATGATGCTAGATTTTCATTAATCGAGGAAGGACATTTATAGAAGTTTGGAATGAACTCTGAACTTCCCCAAGTGCTTATTTATATATTTTTATAACGTTAATATTATTTCAACATCAATTCAGAACAAGTAAGTTTATTCTTCAAAATGCAGATTCACGTTTAATTAATTTAAATCCATGGAAAGTTGTAAGAATTTTCGCTTTTTGGGAAAACAGTTTTTCATTATTCGTAATCGAGACTCTCGATAAGACTGTTTCACTTTCCACTGATTCCTCCACGCGATTGGCTAATCCCAATCGCAGAGACGAATCGAAGAAAAGTGGAGCATCCTTATTACGATTCTCGACTACGAACACCAACGTGAATTTTCTCGAAATTACCTGAAGTCTTTCCCGGCGACCATATAATCCTTTTTACCGCGACACGCATTAAAAATTATTCAGCACGCGCGCATAAATATCCACAAATAAGCGCTGCAACATCCGCGGTGAGCGTATTTTCTTGTAGTCCCAACTCAGCCGTTTAAAGTCCCGCGTTAGACTCGAGCCGGGGCCCGAGAGATGCTAATTAGCAGCGCTTCGAATTCGTTGCCCGTCTTCCGTTCTGATAATGAAATGCCCGGGTCGGTAGGTATGCGAAGCGTATTTTCGAAAGTCGAAATTAGTCAGGCGATCGCCGAGCAGGGGGGCGGCGATCATCGCGAAATATTTCGGCAACCATTCGCTTTCGTAATTCCACCGTGTGCCCCCTTCGCGAGCTTCTATGAGCCGGTTGTATACAGGGTGAGGCAGTTCAAACAGGTCAAACCGAATGATTCTTATGTTTTTAGGAATAGTAAAAGATGTTTCAATACCGCCCGGTGGTACTTGGAAAACATCAAAGGGACCGGCACGCGTTCCTCTCGTTTTAAAAGAATTTTCGCCGAAAATATCTTTTTTCATTTTAAGCGACGATTCGTGGCGGGAGATTTGAGATCCGTGTATCTCTTAAAATATTATTTTTGTGCACCGGAATTATCGTTGGTTTTTAAATGAGTATTAAATAATTCGGAGGAAATAACAAATCGTGAGAATTACAGGAATTTTATTTTGATTTACGATTGGTCATTAGACTATTTGCTTCGTTTTATCTAATGCAAAATTAATATAAACTTGGAATTGTTTTCTTTTTAGTTTGACGCTGCGGTCGTTAGGAAAGTCTGTTTTAATTCTTTCGGACCTACAATATGTTCTGGTATACCCGCGTTTCATTTGATTGTGAAGTTTGGTATTATTCTAATTAATCTGACGCTAATAAGCGGAATCATTCTACTTTATTAATTCCAAATATCGATACACTGTACTGTACGATTATTGAATTGTATTTAATACAAATTCAAAGTGAATTTTGATTACAAACCTTATACGCTATGATAAGTAGTCTGGGTCCAAAAGGGGGAAGTGGATCACCCTGTATACGATCAGTCCGACAATTCACCACTGTCCTTGATTATTATCAATCCACGGAATAAAGATTTACTGCCTTGATGTGTCCGCGGCATAAAGGTTACACATGAAGTACGGTACTCGGATTGCAAACTCGTTCTTGGCTTTACGGGGTACGTACTCGCGTAAGAACGACGAAATTACGTTTCTGGGAGGAGAAAAATATGGTTGAATCAGCTATAAGTCATGGATGATACTCGAGGTAATCAGCAGTTTTTATGAGCGAAGAGCATGAGCATTTCCTATGGAAAATTTCTTTTTTCTTTTTTATCGATCGACGTATTTTCAAATTATCTCCAACCCCTTTGACCTCTTCGATGCTTGAATTATTTTATTTGGGAAGGAGAATTTAAGTTAGGTGAACTGATGACAATTGAAGGGAATGAGACTGTTATACAGAGTGTCTCATAAGTGGTCGTAGTTTGTTAATGATGCGACACCCGAGACAATTCCAAGCAGCTTTTTCCTTATAGAAAATAATCGAAGATATTCAGTGAACCAGGTATTAATGAAAATTGGGAACCAATCATTAATAAAATCCGCTATTTAGTTATGTTACTTGATTCATAGCGGAAACTGTAAACATGCTCGCTTTATCGATAAATTTTCATAGAAATGATCAATTATAATTTCCATCGTCTCGAAGGTGGTTTTACGAAAATGCCTGCGGAGTGGAAATAAATCACCACGACGATGGCTAAACTTGGAACAAAATTTGAAACACCGGTAGTTTTAGGGTCGACCGCAATCTTTTTAATTTAATGCGATGTTAATCTATTCCGTTACGCAGATAATCCCATGAAATCAGATTCCTGAATCAGTAAAGATCACCGTAAGTGATAGTGCCTACAAGGATTTAAAATAAATTCAATTCCAATATTATGAACACAATAGTAATAAATTAATTTCTTACGTTTATATCATTGGAATCGAAATTAATTTTAATTCCAACGCAATAATTTCCAATTGATGTAATTGTACTTGGCTCTTAATAGTATCAATGCACATTTCGTGAATAATAAATTCTTGGAAATATCACTTATAATCTCAACCGATTCGACTCATTCATTACTGTTACATCCATACCATTCTAACCAGTTATTTTCAATTCCGTCGCAATAATTTCAAATTAATATAACAATATAAACACGGTCTACTTCTTGAAGAACAAATCCCTGGAGACACCACGAACGATAATTGTCACAGATACAAAAATCATATATCACGGTATCCTCTAATCGAAGTAGATCATCGCAACGATCGACAAACTAAAACTAAAAACTCGAAACCCCGATGTTCTCAGTTCCCGAGCCAGAGTTCCCTATCTCCCGTGCACTTCGGAATGCACCGGAGCACGCTGCATTTTCGATACGCGTACCTACGTAGCACAGGGTGGACCGCCGATAACATTCAGAGTACCAAGCCTCCTATCGAGAGGACGCGTTGGCTTATCGAAGGACTTGTTTATGTCTCTCCGCGCCATACGCCACATGCGTATGGCCCACGAGACGTGTGGGATCCGTCGCTTTTGTATTGTCGCTTACCGATCCGAAATGACGATCGACGGCGTACGTACACACGCGGTCACTGGATTATCTCTCGCCGCCGCAAGTTTATGTATCCCCCCCTGTGCGGTCGTGTGCGTGCGCGCAAGCGTTTAGGGTGTAACTCTTGAGAGGGTGTGCCGACGCGGGAACGCATATTTTCACGCAAAACCACGTTGCTTATTCGATTTGTTTGGAAACTGCGCTCGCTTTGTAGAAGGAGGTAGGATAAAAGGTGGCTGATCCGTACTTACAAAGGATTAGCGCTGAACGTGGTACGCGTGGTCGAGTACATTAACATGATCCAGCGATGAAGGAAACGTTCATTTATGCTGGATTATGAGCTCATATAGTATTTTTAGATAATACGGACATCGTGAAGAATATTGGTAAAATCGATCGATTTGAAAAACTCTGGACTGATAACATTTTTTGGATGTTTTGATTCCTTTGGGTAGACCCGCATAAGTCGATTTTTTTCGACTAGTAACACGATAGATAAGCTAGTTGTGTTTGTATATTTTATACTCATTTTGGTATATTAGTCACTGAGGTAATCTCTCCTTGCCAGAATAAAATTAAATTTTGATCGAAATAAAACTGAACGAATGAATGTTGCCGCTCGTAAATCATCCGTTGGAATTCCGAATTTTTCCGCCGAAAGAATGCTGTACGCAATAATTGGCGGCCCCTAATCAACGTACAATGTGACGTGCATCGAACGGAATATTGTAGCACCGTACGAGACATTTCCGATTTTACTACACCGTCCAACTGGAGGCGGTAGTTATGAGCCGCGCGTATAAAGCGGACATTCTCTGCCTCGATTGGACAGAATTTTTCTACGCTCGGATAACGCTCCGCGATTGGACGAACGTGGGGCAATAATTTATAGGTCTCGCCGAGCCTCTTTCTCGCACTGAAACTGTGCCGTTATATGGCGAATAACTATTACGCATATGTCTCGATAAAGCGTATCGTAATAAGGCAGCGCGATTTGAATATAGCTTCAACGTCGGCGCGACGATAGGCTCTTTCGACACGAGCATAAAAATTTTACGCAATCCGCGTTCCTGTTTCGCTTTTATGACGGAGACGACGGATGGAATGTGGGAAAATTGAAGCGTACGTAATTGGTCTCTTCGCCGGTACGCGGGGTATTATCGATAAGGGCCATTGTTAGGGCGCTTGGGATCGTCGCGATTTTATCGTTCCGTGTGAGAAAATTGGTAGATCGAACGTACGCGAGCGTAAATTGTGCGGCATAGTCCGTGGAGATTATAAATTCTTTGGTGATTTTCATTGCAGAGGCGCGGTTAGTTGTCTTGTTAAGGAATTATATAATATTCAGATAGATGAGGCTGATTAGGCTACACCGGTACGAGTATATTTTATATCGATTTCATTATATTATTCACTAGGATAATTTTTCATTTTCTAAATTTTATATCAACCAGATTTGACGTTGACATTCTCCGATATTTGTACATATAAAAATTAATATTATATTACTCCGTGGGATAATAGTTTGTTCCCGGAATTTCATTAACGTAGTTGTTAGGCTGCACTCGTGTATTTCATATTAATATCGTTGTATTATTAACGAGAATAATTTTTAATTTTTGAAAAAAGTCGTGAACAGACGGTTAAACCGAGTACAATTTTTCTAAATATCCCCAAAAAAATTTGAAATCCGAAAGCTGATCGCCATAAACTTCGTCGAAACGACGCGAAATCCCACCAACGCCAACCATAAACACAATTCCAGGGATCATAAACGTTAGTGAACCACGTTTATTATTATTTCATTTTCAATTTCCCAAGCGCTCGACGACACGGCAATGCAGGTGCGCGCAAAGAATCTCGCGCAATGACGTTTAGCCGGTGAAAAAACAAACGCACAGTGAAGCTCATGACAAACGGCAACTATCGAGGGCCTGTTAGATACGGCGAGGATCAACGAGAGGTCGTCCAACTTACCGGGTACAATGAGAGCTACCGAGTGGCGTTGCGCGACGCTGGTAGAAGAAGGCGACGCGACGCTACGACGAATTCAACGGGCTGTTTAGACAGCGAATGCTCTCGTCGGTCCGTCGTGATTGACGTGTATAAATATTTGGTTAGTCGCCTAACCGTCCCGTGCGTGCGCCGTGCGCGCGTAAATCGTGCGTAACGCTTTACACGCGCGTTAAGCCCTTTCCTTTGCGACGAAGGTCGCGTGAGACCGCAGGACTCTTTATCCTTTTCGACGGGACGAATTAACGACGGTGCGTCGGTTTGCACTCCTTCGCGCGCCAGAGAGAACTTGCGGGAGCTAGCTATGCGATATTATTGGCCGATTGAAAAAGAATCAAGAACCGTATAACTCCGAGTTCGCGTATGTCGGGGTATTTTTTTAATTTGAAACACTGCATATTCTAAAAAGGTTGAGAAACGCTGGTTCGGAGTATAGAAAAGTGTGCCATTAATAACCACGATAAACGCTCGATATCATAAAAAGTACTCTGATACTGAAATTGACAAATCGACAAAAATGGAGTAAATCGGTTCGACGTTTAAAAGGGTCATACGCAGATTTATTAACGTCTTCCTATCGCCAAAGTTCTCTCGAAAAACACTTTGCGAGATAACGCATCAGCGTCGCAATCCACCCACGACATACTAATTCACTGGAAAGTAGGAACAAAGGCAGAAAACGAGTCGCACCCTCTCTTTTATATTCCCTAACTACGAATCGGAATATATTATTTTTGAATCGTTTCAAATTGCAGTCTCAACGATGATAGAAGAAGGCGCCCATTCGGAAATATCGCGAGACGTAAAAAGAAAAACTATATGTATTAACCGGTAAAAGCATTGCGAAGATTTAATTTATGTGTCTACGTTAATTTTATAAATCGTTGATACCAGTAGATCGCAACTTTGCGACTAATCGCGTGCAGTTGCTTATTCTACCGTGCGCTCGCTATTTATTAATGAGCCAATTAGTTCAGAGGTTCAATTACTTTCACATTTGCAGGGAAAAATTCATTCTAACGATTACGATGAAATCTACGTGATTTATTTTTAAAATAACATTAAAAACGTTTTAATCCGCGCATAGTTGATACATCGATAATTAATTTTCAAATACAATTTCCGCGGATTATTTATTTTCTGCCATTATTACATTTTTTAAATATTCTCCGCGTGAATGTAAAACATAAAAATACAAGAACGCAGGAAATGAAAAAACGTCAAACCTACATGCTCAAGTAATAATTTAATTATTAATTAGCACTCTTGCTACCGTTTGAAGCAATCTACTCGAACCTACCCTAACAATGTATCGAGAATTGTCAAAACGTGAGACGCAGCGATAGCTAAACTTTACGTCTTCCCACGGATTGTCAACGATCGTGTATACGCATAATTCGCTTATGCCACCATCATCGTCGAGCACAAGGAGCTCGCGTGGGTGGATGATTCAGCTCGAGAAGGCAGGTCGGTTGCTTTGAAATCGATACACAACGCCAGTCGACACACACGATTCCCAATGGGATCGAGTGGTATTTCAATCGCACACGCTCCGAGAGCGATCCGCGGAGAGACCTGGAAGACCCTCTCTTGTTCTCTCCCTCCATCTCTCCGTCTCTCTTATTATCCCATGATCGTTCACGGTATTCAGACGTGGTTCTCACCAATGGCATTTAATATATCATTAGCGAGATACGTGATTATTTACTCGCGCGCGTGTTCTCGCTCGATCAATTAATTAAAGTGATTATTGTCATTACGGGGCAAATTGTACGGCTGAGCGATAATGAAGTTACAGGATCATTTGTAATTCGATTATGCCGTTGTATTTAACGCGATGCTGGGTAGAAGTCATTTATTATGTTCAAAAATATTTTAGAGTTTTGAAAATTTGTGTCGTTTCAGCCAAGTTTTTAATATTGAATTAATAAAACGTGAGGCATTCTAATAATTGTTCAGGTTCATTCCAGTTACGGTTATATTCAACTTTGGTACAGATCAAATTTAAACATAAATGACATATAAACCGTTCATTAAAATCCCAATCAAACGCGAAATAATCGTCACAAAACGACGCCAAGTGCGCCCGCTATTTGCAGCCCAATCGCAATCTCTCATCGACTCGATACGGAAAGTCGATCATCCGTGCAATAACTCGATTACAACGAAACGCGCGGGACAACGAGAAATTTAATTACACATCCCTGGAAATTTATTTATCGCTCGATCAATAAAATCGGGAGACGTTTCTCCCGTCGGTCGCGTACCGACGCTCATAAACCCGGAACGTAATTAGATTCGTCATCGCGCCTAAGGGTTGCTAGTATAACGGTAGAAGCTCCGCACGTCGAGCAACCTGTCGCCTGACAGCGCGTTAAGAGAATTATTTATTGTAACTATTGGCGCCGAGAGAACGATTAGCATACTAATGTCGCCACGGTTTTCTCGCAATTGCCTATCCCTTGGTCGAGAGTCTACCGTGTGTGCGTGCCCGCCGCTAATCTGCTATTATTAAATTACATGTATCCGTGGCCGCGCTAACGATGATTATCATTTATCATTATCATGGGACAGTATCGCCGGGCGGTGCTAATCGCCGGGGAATATTCGTACGTCGGCACGTAATGCCGGGTAGATAAAACTGGTATGCGAGATCAGTTACTAATAGGGATGCTGATCCCCGGTTAGGCGACGCGAGGATTGACGCTTGCTTCCTGGCAGAAATCTCGCTAATCTGGGGATCTGGTTTATGCGCGTCTAGGGATTTTTGACGTGGCATTGGTGAGAGTAATGGGAGATGTGTTTGGATCGGGAAAATCACTGAAGATCTCTGATGCTAGTCGATAAAATTATTTATTCTTGGTTCCCTCGGTTGAAGCATAGATATGATCCACGGATACTGAATTAATTGTATTAGTCATTAATCAATTATTGCGTCCAAAAATATTTTACCGTTTTGAAAATTTATGTCGTCAGAGGTAAATCTTTAATAATGCATTCATAAAATGGGGGTCATTATTGAAAGATATTTTTTATTATGGGTACTATCGGTCAGGTATTATTACTGTCGATTTTATTTGCAGTTGTAGGGGCGATCAAATTAAAAATCCACTTTGTGGTATTGAAGTAAATTGAAAGTTCGAGGAGCAATGATTTTTTGATTAGAATGAATTTTCTTCGAAATGTTGGCCAGTGAAGCGAAAAGATTGGACACCTCTACGCTAACGTATCAGACTATATATCCCTAACATTCGTAATATCACTGAGTCCAGACACGCTCGAAATAAAAAATTCTCCACGCATCTCTGAAATCAATTCCAACCGACTGTCCCAATCAGACACTTTTGCGTCGCTCGATCAAAGCTTTCTCTCTCCGGAGGAGTGATTTATGGAAAAGCTTAAGATGGAATCTGGTCATTGTTCCACGGGTCACCGCGACGGTAATCCTCCCCGACGCCTCATTCCACGGTTGCAAGCACGAAAATTATAAGCCGTACCAGTTAGACCAGTTTTAGGGGACTTTCAATTAGAATCAATGCCAGGTCGGCGCCAATTCGCGTTATTGTCGCATTGCTCGTAACGCGTAATATTATGATCTACGTCGCGACTACGCGAGATCGCCTTGGAAATCTCGCGGTGAAAGGCTTGGATTATTAATTTGCCGTACGAGCAATCGATCTTCGACACAAAAATCAAATGCGTTCTCTATATTCTTGCAATGCCGGCGACCGATCAACCCGGCCATTAATAGCTTTCGAATCTTATGTAAAGGACAAATTACTACATGCGATACTGTTACCATGTAACAGGCGTTGCGATAAAAAGCGTCGATTTTGCTAAAACTCGTCGCGTATACAGGGTGAGCCAGTTGAAACGAGCAAAAGGAGGTCTGCGTCGGGATTTTGAAGATAGAAGAGAAACTTATCAGGTGTAGGAGGTTTCGTATTGGAAAATCAAAGAATATTTCTCCTTGGTTGTATGAGTTCGAGTAATTAAAAAAAAATTGTTTGTATGTCGTGTATCGTAGGTTTGATCTTATTTGGGTAGCGAATTTTAAACGCCACACCCTGTAATTTATGTAATTTATTAATTTCACTGTTCGGAGATTTAGAAACAGCCGTCGCGCAGACTTTTACACAATCGCAATATTTTATTCCCGCGATGACATAACGCGCTTGTTTATACCACTCGAGTGATTCTAGAAAATTATTCAAATTTAAATTAATCGTAATATTCATCGAGCTTTCAATATTTATATTTTTTAATATTTCCAGAAATCACCGCGAAGGAAAATAATGTTCGTCATTAGGAACCGACCCAATGATGATCCGAGGGTCGATCGTAATAAAATATGACGAGAACGTCCAACCACGCGGTGAAAAAAACGTAGAAAAGGGAAAAAAGTGTGAAAATGTCATTGAAATTTAAATTAATCAAAATATTCATCGAGTTTCCAATACAAGTAATCATATTTCTTAATATTTCCCGAAATCACCGCGATGGACAATAATATTAGTCATTTAGGAACCGAACCAACGATGATCCGAGAGTCGATCGTAATAAAATGTGACGAGGATGCCCAGCCGTGCGGTGAAAAGAAAAGAAATGGAGAAAAGAAGAAAAGAGTGTGGGAAAAGATATGGAACGAGGAAGAATCATAACTCGAACAATTTATCGACGCGATCTTGCCAACGCTTCGAGAATGAATCTCGAGACGTACAGCATTATCTCAGGTGTACGGACCCGTTGATTACTGATACCCACGTACGATGTCCACCGTGGAATCTCTATGGGAGTACCTTAATAGTATGCTAATAATACTCTCGGCGGGCGGTAGTTTACAATCATTACATCCGGACCGGAGATTGTAATTATTGTTTCACTCGACATTCGGGCAGTGCCGTGCGATACCAAAGGCTCGCGCAATCACTTATTGTTGCATTAACGACACGGTAGCTCGTTTGCAGTTGCAACCGCAACTGCAACTGCATTTACGCGCGTTAATCGTCCCGGACTCGAGTCGCTCTACGCAAAATTGCCTACGCGCGATTCTGTGAGAATCGTGGCGCCACGAGTGATTCATTTGACATACAAATATGTTCCTATGCTTCTCCTTTTTTTTTTTGGTCACGCGTTTGAAGGAATTTTTTATTTGTTTTAAAACCGGGGGTCGATTGTTTTCACAGGTATATATAATTTTATAACCTTCTAAGAAGAAGAATTTAACGATATTTCACAACTCTACAAATTTCATTTGTTTCTTGATCATTCTTATTCTTACTGGCATGTAACTTGATAAGTTAAGTAACTAATATAGCACAGATTCTATTCGAAATATGTCATGGATCATCGCAAAGATCCATAGATCTGGAATCGCGCAGAATAACTCGAAACGTATGGAAGGAATTCTTCCGATAGTTTTCTTCTGATTTTTGAAATCTCTGACTGCAATAAGGATTCACTTACCGCGACGAAGGTGCTGAGAGCTGCAATTCGCATAGTAGCTGGCCAGGCCAGCGGGGAGGCCGTAGGTTGCAAGCTGTTGGATCGATCTCGTGTGTCGATCCTCGATTATTGGTCGATGATCTTCAGCGTTCGATTTCACTCGGTCCGAAGTGTATCCGGCAGGTGATCCGATTCTCCCGGTTCTACGTCGATTTCTCGCGATCCGTTGTGCTGATCCGGTATCATGGCTCCTGCGCCGATCTACCGACAAATCGCCTTGGTTAATCGATTGTTAATAAAGTAATAATAAAGTAACGACAAATATTTATCGGTACTCGAATTGCAACTTAGCTGCCATTTGCGACGGTATATATTTGCGTATACCGGTTGTGTTAAAATTCTACAGGTGACAGATTATTGATTTTTGCATTCTCGTTACAACTGTTCCACGATCGTTGAATTGATTCGATAAGAATCTGTCACCTGACAAATTTTAATACGACTGGTACGCGCGGTGATAAAAGTGGAACTCCAGTTAAATTTAAATCAGTCGAATTATTTAATGTCAAATTTCTTGATTCGTGGATTATAAATTGTAAATTGAGATTGTTTAACGAATTTGAAAATTATAAAGCAATCGTTTCTAATTGTTTAGTAATTATGAATTAAATATTCATGCCGCATTAAAGGATCCCAGATTAAATGTTTTTAATAAATTCAACAATACTACGACCTATTCAGGAATCACAGATTGCACATTTTAATAAATCGAAGAATCACAATTATAATTCCCAATGTATTGAAACTTACAGACACAAAATTATTAAACTCTTCTCGACGAAGTTTTTAAACACACTAACGCACGTTTACTTCAAACTTAAATCGAACGACGGGGCAAGTAAGAGCACACGATTTCTTTTCGCTTATTTCCGATATTTGAGTATAATTCATGAAACGTATCGAAGGTAAGGCGTCACGAGGATAGCAATGACATTTAATTTCTACCGTTGTAATATCAGGAAGGAGACGACACGTTCGCGGTGGCACGTTGCGCTAGACTGATCTTCGAGATCTGTCGATAAACGTAAACGGGGCCACGGTTAAACGCCGGCGTTTTGGATAAAAAAAGATACGTAGAATTTCGTCATGCGTGCGCGATGATAACGTCGCGAATCGATATCTAATCTTGACGCGTTTCCGATTCAACCGAATTACGTACGTCGCGGGTGCGCACTGACCTACCTGAGTAGTCACCTGTCCTTCGAGGGAAATAACGAATACTCGCATTCCTATCGGGAAATGACTCTTAACATGGTGATTCAAATTTTATCAGGTTCGCGGTTTTTTTTATTGCTTAATCGAGAGGTAACGTGTCAAATTCTTACACAGCAAATCAATTATTGAATCGTAAAATTAAATTAGTGTACACTTGTTTAATTTTGTGATGTATAGCAGCATTTTTATGAGAACATTCCTAAATTAGAGTAAAGAATAAAAGTTTTGGTATAATGGAAAAGGGACAGATTTCATCTGGGAAATTATTAACGGTAACTCCGAAGTTTGTATTTTGTTTTAGTGTCAAATTGAGTTCGATAATGGAAAAGACACATTAGCCTCAGTATGATACATTGACAATTGAGTTGATATCGTGATTATAATAAATATTGTTCTTCTTTCATCGACTGAATTTTAGAGTTTTGCAGTCAAGTCCCGATTATCTTCAGTTTTCGAATTACATTCCATCGTGATCAATTTCTGTACTACGTGGAAGCTTCAGGAATTCAGATATTTTCGAACACGAATTTCTCTAGCTTAGATACACGAATGATTCGCGAACCGAAGAATTTGCAAATTCGCACACCGCGACAGAAACTTTTTGAATACGAGTATTTTAAGATTTTATATTCCACAACCTAAAGTGAATATTTAATATCATTAAAAATGTCTAGTTTGGTAGTTCCAATATTAAATGTACCATTTCCAAGTACGAAAAGAGTGTATTTCTATTTACTATAAACACATATAACATTATGCACACATTTTTTAAGAACACACAAATTTTTAAAACGCGCACAAAAATTTTGTTCTTGCATAAAATATTTGATAAACAACCAGTCGTTCGAATAGTCTAATAGAGATAGAAATATCCTCGTCATTGGTTCACCTTTGCGACACAATTTAGATGCACACTTTGAAAGAGGTCGCAGCGACTAACTGGTCAAAAGAATAAAATATAAACTGGACGCGACGAGCATTCTCTTTGCACGGTGGTCGCGAGCGTATGGTGAATTTAACGAGCATATTATCTTAAGGTCGCGAAAGCATCTACACCTTGTGCCCACGATTTATTTTGTCGGTTGCAATTGATAGGCATACCACGGGGATACCAGTCGCCGCGCCGGCGCTCCCAGTATCATTCGTTATATGAGTTAATGACTCTCGAGAAATCATCGATTGGTCCGTCCCGGAGTCGCGACGCCTCTCACGCGATGTAAACACGCCTTCTCACGTAACGTAATGGACGAGAGTTGTTAAAGGAACGGGAAACGAAATGCCATTGCACCGTGGAAATTAATAGTAAAAGGGAAAACCAATTCCCGTTTTTTCTTTCTTTTTTTTTTTGACGGTACTTTGAGAGTCCATTAAATTTGAATGCCACGGTAATTTGATGACACGTGGATTTTTTGGTAAAATATATTCTGAAAGCTGAAATATCGTTCGGGGTGAGATTTAAATATACAGCGATTTTATATTTTTAATTGACAAACGGTAATATTCGTTTAGCATGTCTTCATTTTTTTTTATCATTCCGATTCTCAATGGTACGTAACTTGATAAGAGTAAGAAATTGATAAAGTGTTGATCTTATTCGTACAATATGTCAGTGTTATGAGTTTGATTGTTGATTTCTCTGGCTCACAGGTCAGAGAAATTTAATTTTTACCCCAAGCACATTCAAATAATTGGAATCTTGAATTGTATTACTGTATGTTAAAATAATGAAACATAATTACGTAGTACAGCAATGTATTTTTAGTTTTAATCATTTCGAATACTTGAACATAAAATATAAAAGCGATAAGTATACAACAAATATGCTCATAGTAATTATTATAAGATCAGCACTAGAACTACCGAGCTAGCCATTAATTTGGAGTCACTTCGAATCAGTTGCCTAATTTCAAATGTCCATTTAATTTTTAATTATGCAAAATGTGTGTGACTAAGTAGTACAAATACGTACAATATTATGTATATATTGTTTAACGATACAAATATTTAAGAAATATGAATAAATCTTTCTTTTCCTCTCATAACGTATGTTTATAGATAAACAATCATTTCAACTGGTCCGGGATATATGAGCATAAATTAATTTCTGATAGTTCTCGTGTTAATAACTTCTAACGTGAACATTATAATACGCGTATCTCGTCGCAATCTCATCAGATCCACAAAAAGTTTCTGTCACGGTGCGCGAATACTGTTGCAGAAAGCAATCACGAATAATTAGCCGAAGAACCGATGACGCGGACATTTTCCGACAAACCTGTCGGCCCCGTGTCTTCTTATCATCGCGTATCCCCATCGTCGCGGCGTCATGAATCATTCGAATCCCCTTGATCGCGACGGAACAACCGCTTCGAGTTCGATTCTATCGAATCGAGTAGGCGGGCCCGCGAACCGCTAAAAGCGGCTCCCGCGTAATCGTAAGCGGATTAAGAAAATAATTTTGGATTATATCGCCGACATGGATATACACTCTTGGACAAAAGTGATGGAACGTTACGCGTAAAAGCATGTTCCTGATTCTGTTAGCGACCTACGATATACATACGTTTTTACTTTGCTATTAGTGTATTTGTCGTTTACTTGGTTCCATTTAAATAATTGAAAATTGTGGGGAGACCTATTTTTCTTTTTAACGTGTTGCGTATCTTGTGTTTTGATAAATAAAGTAGTAACGTCTATAATTTTTTATATAATTCAATGTGAAAAACTGCATTTTGAAGCTAAAAATTTAGAAAAGAATAATAAGATACAGCGATTAATTAACATAATCCGCCCTCTAAGCATCATCGAGTCGAATGCCTTCAGATTATTCATTCCACTTATAAAAATCATAGCGTCCACAATTTTGAAGTAAACTCGTTTCAAAAAATTACATTTCAAAGTTCAAGTTTCCTAGAATTACAAAAAAATCAACAACAGAATACTTCGGTTAACGAAAAAAAGAAATCATTTAACCCGAGCGCTTAACTCGTAAAGGATCCACTTAGCTTTAAAAAATCACAACACCCACAATCCCAGAGTTATTTGAACGTAATCAACTCCATTCTAAAGCTACGTATTCGCGGAATAAGACAAAAAATCAACCCTAATGTACCGCGGCTAAATCGAAACTCACAGCCACATAATTACGCATTACACCGATGATCTAACGCGGAACATTTCCGAACTTTTGTCCACGATTATACATCGACGTGAGTTAGCCGTGAGTCAACCAGCTGCTGCCGGTAGGAATTCGTTGATAAGCTGTTCACCGTGCACGTATCGCCGACACATTCGGCGACAAATGTATCGGAATCCCTTATCGCGGTTTTTCCTGGCCCGATAATCGTGTTTCTTAATGGGGAGGGAGGGCTTTGGCGAGCCCTCCCTCTGCCCCCCACCCTTCTCATTTTGTCAAGCCACGTATTATCGTGTTTTATCGACGATACTTATTACCGCGGAATGCCGTCTTGCATTCTTTCGCGATACCCTCGGACACCTTGCCGCGTATTCATGCTCGGCAAACACGGCGGACACGTGTTCCCGGATTGCAACGATGAACGACTAAAGGTTAATCACGATGTTTCTATCAAATGCGATTTCGCGTCTCCGTCGATGCCGTGGGAGGAATTTTGTGGAGTTCGCGCGAGAATTTTGCCGGTATCAGCGTTGCGAAATGTAATTGACGAGTTCATTGTACTCGATTATATTTAATTAAAGAATCTTTTAGTGTTCGTTGGGGGATTGCGTCTCGAGGAGTTACGGTAAAATTAAGAAAGTGGACAAGAGCATGGTTTGTTTGCAGTGCATAATTAAATTTGCTACCTGAATTTAATACCTGTACTATTTGTTTTATCAAACACGAGGGAGAATCGTAGTTTAAATAAATTTGTATTTGTCGGATTATAAAGTGTTAAGATGATAGCCAAGAGTATGGTTTCTTTATAGAATAATCAAATTTGTCAGCAGTATTTAATACCTGCTCTATTTAATATATAATATTTAATTTACTTAATTTTATCAAACACGAGATACTTATCAACTGCAAATTGAAAACCCACCTGGAACACAGGTAAGTGAATTCGTGGAAAAAGTTTGTTGATAATCAGTTGGTAATTCTCAATTATTGATGCAGGAATTCTGAATGAATGAAAATTTTCAAGAGGATTTGTGTTGAAACTTCTTAGCTCCATCGTTGTTTCCGCAACAATGGAGACAAAGGAAAGCGAAGTTTTGGTTGAAAGTGAAACCAATCGAGAAACTGTATCACGTTTCGCCTGAAAAATATCCTCCTACGACTGAAAAGCAAGAAACTTTCTCTTTCTCAGCACGCACCCCTTTATATATTCATCCAATATCTTATCCAACCTCGTGCCTGAAACAACATTGGATGTTACAATTTTGGAAAATCTTTTTTTTTATAGAATGATATAGAATTGGTTGTAACTCGCTGAATCGGAATGTATAAACTTTAGTTCTCAAACTCGCTCCGGTGGATGATAATAAATTGTTTGAAGAAGCACATGTCTCAATTTTAGGTTGTGGAGTACCGTTGGACGTGTACTAGCATTCGTTTGACACAATACCAACCAACCTAAATTTGCGAATGCAATACATTCGTCTGACACTCACTAACCTGTTAAAGCGATACTCTAACGGTCGTTTCACAACATTTTTACGATTTCCTCGACGATGCAGCAATCTCGTATCCTAACCGTACGGCGCATCTTAATGTCCCCGCAACGTTTAATTTACATCAGTGTCCGCGGTTTAATAATGAGGGAGCGTTGTAAAACAAACATCGTCAAAAAGATTGCGGTGAGTTTTACGCGTCTTACTATTTCCAAGGGGAACACAGCTTGTTCACAGGCTTTACGCGCGTACCACGAGGAAGCGTTACAAAGCGTGATTCATAGTTTTGCCTTTTCAATGGACAACCCACAATTTTGTCGTTAAGCCTCGGATTGATAGCGAGCCGATATTTTTCGTCCTACGTAATCGCTTCGTACCCAGTGGCGTAACTAGTAACGCATGCCACCCTTCCTTCCTCAATTTCTCACTATGCCCCTCCCCCCACGAGCTCGACGTTTAGCATAAATAAGAAAATAATGCGTTTTAACAACGCGCACTCCTTCGCGCCTCCACTTGCGTATTACGGAATTCGGGATTGGTGGGCGCAATGGTTACGCCACTGTCCACAACGCCGTACATCCTTCGAGATAATCAGTACGAGAAATAAAGCCTCCTCAAAGATCGCATATTAACGAGAAAACTAGTCGAAAAGACTTTTATAACGGGTCGGGATGTACAGAGGAGTTATCTAAGGCGATAAATAAGCGCAGGATGTAGATATTTAAATTATTCGATAAAACCCCCTTCCCCTCCCAATCTTTCCTCGGTCACTTTTCATTTTTTTCTCTTCACCGTCATATTCGAATCGATTTGGTATAATTTACATAAAATAACGATTAATGCACGAGTTCGAGATCAGTGAGACGAGCCGAACCTGATTTGCGGTAAATATAAACTCCCTTTGCGTTCTCTGCCCTCGAGGGGACATGGATGGTGGAACGAGGGTACCGAGAAGTAACATTACTCTCCTCTTGTAAATTATACCGTAACACCTGGATACTTGGATGCACGAAGAAGTTGTCCCATTACCAACATGTGCCGACTTCTTTTACTGCTCCTGTACAGTCGGAGAAACAGTAATATACACAAGGTGTCCAGCGATTTTATAATCAGCCACGTAATCTGCATATACGTCGGTAGTGCGTGGGGAAATCTCAGTAAAAATTCATCGAGCAGCGTTGGAAAGCTCGAGGAGTAGAGCGACGCGCGAGATACTTGCGCTCGGAAATAAATGAAACGGCACGTTACGCGGAAGTAGCGTCCCGATTCTATTTTACCGGGGCAACGTTGTACTCGTTGCTGGACACGTTGGAATTCTATGCCAGTGGAAAATCAAATTCGGAATCCAGAGTGGACTTGAATACTTCGAATTGATACGAAACTAGACTCTTGTTTTTATCCGTCAATTTCTTAATTGAGAAATTGATCATTTGCGGCGTTGCGAAATTCAGATACGTTCAGCTTGGTGTAATATTAAACTGAGTTAATTGAAAATGAATAATTCGTTAGGAATTAACACTTTGAGCGCCACGTCATCGATATTTGGGTTACACGTGGGACACGTTAAAAAACCTGATATTAATATTAATAAAGTCAATACCTCGTAACTATTATACGGAATTTCGCGTGTCACTCAAATATGGGTGACGTGACGTTCAACCTGTTAAAGGCGTCTAAGAACTATCGTTATTCGTTATTATTCCATTAGGCAATTGAGAGTGCTGATAAAACTGTGTATTCGCACGTAACTCGATTTCAAGTTCCGAGCTCAACAAAAAGTCCACGTGCGAGATGGAAAACGGAGAAAAATGGCGCGACGGGACCGTAATTGTGTATCTGCCCAGAAATAAATGAAAGTACAAATTACGCGCAACTACCACGACGATATTTCTCCGCGTTAATACGAAAAAATCGGTGAAAGGATATCTAATCCGTGTTCTACGTCGATGCACTTAACAGATCGTCCAGAATCGATTCAAAAGTGAAATGCGCTTTTCCTTCTCTCCTCCCTTCCCTTCTAACTGGCGTAAAAAGTGAAATCCTGAAATACGAATTGCAGCAACGGGATCATTAATCACGACGCCATTTTCGTACCCGGAGCACACAGACGAGCGTACGATTCTAAATGCAAGGGTCAAGTGTCCATTGCATTTAATCGACCGTATAAGAACCAGTGGTAACCGTTTGACAACTACCGGGTGTAAACGCCCACGAGGAGCTGTAAAGCAAGACTAACGTGTCTGAAGCTAATCGTCAAATCCGTTAGACGCTTATCATTCGTGACTTACACGCTCCGATCATCCGCGTACTTTGGTAATTACTTCCTTAACCCTGGCCATCGGTGAAACGTATCAACGAACTTTTGGTTTCTCCATGTTTCTCTCTATAAGTAACTAAAAATCTTTTCGCTCGACAGTTATTGAACTTTTTGTTATAATCTTGGTGGATCTGATACTTTAATTATTTAAATAAGTACTTGTGTATTAGTAAGTTATTATTTAACACTTCTGTAATAATATACGTTACGATTTACTTCGGTTACCGTCTATTAGACGTCAACATATGCGCGTCGGTGAATTCTACTTTTCTAAACCCATTTTTAAAAAATTTTAATAAATGTAGGAAACTTGTAATAATATTTTGTGTATGGGTTAAGTTGCGCGAGGATTATGTATTATATATTACACGAATACACTTAAAACAGAAAATAAAAGTAAACAAAATGTGTGCAGACGCGACGAACAAATAAGTCGAGTTCCGAAACCGGCAGCTGTATCGAGGTACGAGGAAACGAAAAAAGAAAGAAGGTTTCACGGAGATTCATTTTATTCAACGCGGATGAGACTCATTCATGATGTCGCTTGTGAATGGTCCCTCGAGGAACTGGGCCTTGGCTGGTGTGTCGATGCATCGCCGAGGGAAGCTGACGAGGACTGGTTCCAAAACCAGTCACCAATTAAAGTTACACCGACAAAGGCGATGGACCGTGTTTATTACGCATTAATCCATTCGGATATATTTTTTTTTTTTACAAAGAAAAACCTGAATTTCGTGTTTCTCTCACTGTTTCGTCCTGGCGCACGTTAACTTCGATATTTTCGATACTTGCTGTTTCGCGTAGTTTTGTGAACGAATTGAAAAATTTCATTGATAAGTTTTAATGTGACCATGAATCAAAAAGTAAAGGCAATTATTTCTTTTTCCTAGAATAAACGAAGACTGGTCACCCCAGAGATCACTATGTGTTTATTTGAGGTATTGTAGAAGTAGTAGTATCATAAATATGGTCATCATATGAACAAGTATCATACGTAAGCATAATACGTATCTCATTGGAATTAAATTATTTTTAAACCGAAATCCAAAATCATTTATTTCATTTATAAGTTATATTTAAAAAGTTCTCGCAATTGTCGTGTTTTAGAAAGAATCATTGTTTTGCATATTGTTTTGCAGAATTGTTGAAAATGTGGAGTCACCGAGCGTCGATTTTAAACGAGAGTTAAAAGCATACGTGCAAATTAAAGTAAGATATCTGTTTCTCGTAGCTGGAGTTAAAATATCTGATTGTATTAGCGGCGTAATTATCTGATTAAACATGGGTACGAGGGCTTTTAGTCAAATACATGATTTTCCAATATCCATATGTTTGTATAAATTGATTGAATAAGTGGACGAACTGGTTAAAACGTTTATGCAGATGCGATTAGGCTGCATGACTTCAACTTATTATGCGTATACCACCCAGGAATTAATCGGTCGAAACGAAATATATAAACGTGCGCTGTGAATATAAATAATTGCAGGATAATATCAGCATTCGGTAGCTTCATTTACACGAATTTCCAATAAAAAAGCTTGAACAGGAAAAAGCTGTTATAACATTATTCGATTCTTCTTATTAAAATTGTTTTTACTATAATTTTTACTATAATTGTAATATAATTGTGGAATTTTGTCATACTATTAGAACGATGTTTTGTAACTGTACACTACTGTTTTATAATGATCGATCTTCGTTCCTATTATTAAAACTTTATTCCATATCTGTGTGCTGCTGTTCTATAATTTCCAAACTTCGTTCTATCAATACAACCATGTTCAATAACCGTGCACTACTGTTTTACAACTATACAACTCTCTTCTATTAAAACCAACTACCTTCCACGATTATATACCATTATTCTATAACTATCTCAAACATTAAAAATGCGTTCCTTGAATTACTACAAGCGCCGTGACTAACGTAAAGAAACGGTAATCGCACATAAATTTACGAAGCGGTTGCTTAGCACTTCAACGAAACAAAACCAAAAGCAAATAAAAAGAAGGGGAAAAAAAGAACGAAAGAACGGCACATTTGCGTTAACCCAACACACACGCGGACACGCTCATGAATCATTCCGCCGCAATTCACTTTCCTGTTCCGTTGCGGAGGAAAGCAGCGAGCGTGATACTTTGTGCGGGTGGGTAGCCGGCGAGAAAAGAAACGCATCTCAATGCGTGTTTTCGCCCACGTCCCGACACATTTGTATTTCCCTGTAACGCGCATGCCCGTGTTAATGTCTTACTCCTACGAAACTGACACGGTGAATAAGCGAATGAATTGCCTTCATTATCGCGATATATGCGGCGCCGTGAATCGTAGAAATCTGGGCAGCAATGCCCGCGTAAGGGATCCGTTAAATAATACCGAACTCAGGGACAATGGCGACGGATAGCGGGTAATTAATTGTTTGCCGGAATCCGCGTTACGGTATCCCGTGGCAACGTCTGCGCCGTGATTTGTGGATTTGTCAGGTATTAGAAGCTTATCGCATATTTCACGTGTAAACTACGTTCTCCCTCGAAGCGACTTTAGTACAATGCCCCGTTGGAATGCATCGAGACTGAATTTATTAAATATGAGTATCGAGTAAAGGCACTGCAGGTTGCGAAACTGCATGGGAAACTGCATCGATGGAACGATCGTAAGTAGTATTTTCGATTTACGCCCGACTGATTTAGAGATTTTTGGTTTACGGTAGCAACGTTCTTATTGTTTTTTTAATTTTTATTCTTGGTTCATCAATTTGAAAATGTTACCGAACTGAGTAATTTAGTGGAAAAGGATTCAATTTGGATCTTGGATTAAATTTCATTAAAAATACTGATGCAATTATTGGAATTGTTTAATATAGAGAATTTACAGCCAAAATTCTTTGGTTTAGAATTAGAATGAATATTTATTTAATTATGCCAGAATTTTCTGCACATTGGTTATCCACAGTATAAAATCGTATGAACCTATAAATAGTAGACAAAATGAATGCAATTGTTATTATTCATTTGTTTCCTCGAGTGGAAATTACATTTAAATTAAAAAATAACTTGATTACGATCAAACCAAACTTTGATCAATATTTAATAATCGATTTTATTCTGGTTCGTAATACTGATAATACAATTCAGTTTGTTCTCTAAACTTTCTAAGCTGTTAGTCAAAAATAATTCGATCGCAATCAATCAAACAAAAGTTATCCTGAACTGATATTAATTCGTTCAAAAATACGTCAATAACGATTCGCGAATCTAAGAACGCACCGTACACAGTCTTCTGATAATTCATATCTATTCCAATAATTCCAAGAAAGCACAAATCACACGAACCTCTCTGCGCTTTGTCGCGAAAAGAATAACTCGGCTCTCAAAACTCGCGAGCCATTAACGCGCGCTCCGTGCTGCGTTCTAACCACTAAACGTCACTCGGGGTGAGCGCATGCTTTACCGGCAACACTAAATCTCCGAACCGCGAGGTCGACCGAAAAAGCAAACTCCGCAACTCTCCGGAACGAAACGACTCACGTGGAAAACCGCAGAGAGCATATTTACAGTCGCGTAAACGTTTTTTCGGCACTTCGCTGGCAATCGCGCGCAGGCGTAACGTCGGGTAAATGGGCATGTTCGTTTAATAGCGCGTGACGGCAAATTGGCTTGTAGCTTTTAGGAAGTCGATCATTATCATCGATACCACTTTCATGTTTTATTCATTCCAATCGAGATAAACTCTGTGATTGAGAGGGTAGTTCGGTTAAAGAGGCGAAGGGTGCATACTTCGTTTTACGAGAGATCGTGTTCGACTGATTTGCGTCTGTCCAGAGGGTTGCGATGTCGAATTATTTGAATGGTATTAACAGAAGAACTACTGACTATTAATGTACACCTATGGT
Organism: Pemphredon lugubris; assembly: GCA_933228935.1. NCBI lineage: Eukaryota > Metazoa > Arthropoda > Insecta > Hymenoptera > Crabronidae > Pemphredon > Pemphredon lugubris. The sequence goes on along the minus strand of OW121817.1, from coordinate 50,365,413 downwards.
TATCAGTCAAAATGAGTGGTTATTTATAAAATACGTTATACAAGAGAAACATCTTTGAATCTATCATTAAAAATATATACCTGATATTGCACATATTTATTCTACTCAAATTTAAATAGAAATTTAAACCCAATCAAAATTACTGGTTTGGTAGTTTATGCGTTAATAATAATGATAGTACCATAATCTCCCGTAACGTGTTACGGTTGTAGCGCCGCAAGTGCAATTTGTAAATTACTCTGCATTTATAATAACGCGCAGTTTATTTTCCACGAAAAAACAATCATTCCTCGGATAACCCCAATTTGAGAATAAAAAATAAAATTAAAAGCACTTTGGTCTAATCCATAATGTCTAACATTATAACGCCCACCGTCTGATTTTAATTTAACAAATGTGGAACGCCTAATGTTCACTTAAAATCACTCCACACAACGACGCGTGGTATTAAATGAACTCCCGTACAAAGTTACACGATCTTGCGTGCATTTATTAATCACCCTTAACGACCAATTATCGTCGTTTATCGCTAACATGCTCCCGGTGCATTTAAAGCGAACGCAGGAGGAGTCCCTGTTCGTCTGACGAACTTGCAAGTTTCGGCCCGATTGTCATTAGTTCACGGTGGTCCCGCGGGATAAAAAGGTACACGCACACTGGGTCGCCGAATATACTGTGGGGGTTCTCGCGTGTGCTTTCTTCGGCAACTCGACATATTAGCATAAACGCAGCAGTTAAATCCGGATTCAAGGTTAACGGCACGTGAAACTCGGCCACCAGCAATGCGACAGGTAGGTATGCTTGAAAAAAAAGAAGAGAGGAAGAGACGAAGGAAACGTGGAAAGCGAAAAATGTGTGATCGGAAAGACTTTCTTCGTCGTACGTGCCTGTAGATACTAATGAGCGGTGAAAATGGAAGTATTAAGTATCCGGTATGAAAGTAATAATTTATTCGCTTTATAGTTGGACACAGAATTTTAATTTTATTTTAGGTTGGAGAAAATAGAATCGGTATTCAATTTTATTCAGAAGAATATTACTCTTTTCATAATTGAACACGAGATTTTAATTTTATTTTGTGTTGGAGAAGTTTTATTTCCCATGGTAAAATCGAACGAAGCAAACGTCTTTTCTCTGTTTACCGTCATTTATTGTTTTATTTCAGGTAACCAAAGTTCATTTTTTGGATCAGTAAGCTTCTTTCGAGATAAATATTTCGTTTACTAGTTTAAACGTATCGCAAAAGTATCATTTGGTATTTTATTTTCGTTACTCAAGGTACATCCTTTGACCGATACATTTCTTTATTCCTCAATTTTCAATGATAAATTAAAATGGGAGTCAAATACTTTTCAACTTGTAGGAACTTGTTGCAAAACTATTCTTTACTCTTGTTAAAAATATATTGTCACCTTTTGCCCGGTGCTGAGAACTATTGAAAATGTTTCTAACGTTTTACGACGCAACTGACGCATTACGCAAAAGCATTCGAGGAACTGCAACGAATGCTTTGATTTCTCAGAAATAAAGTATTGTTTATGAGATGCCAGTTTTCGCAAGATCGAGCAATGAAAATAGAAAATTTTCAATCTTGCGCAACAGCTAATTAGGCTGTTTGATATTTTACTAGCGATAATTCACGGTACAGAGTTTTCTGCGTTCGTTTGTTTAGAAATAAAAACTAAAGCGGAGAATGCGGGCTGCACCACGCGATTATTAGCAAATGTCAATCGTAAATAATAATTCCAATGGTTAATGTTGCATGCAAAGTGTGCAGGAAACATTCGTTCGATTCAATTGTACGTGTCTGATAAAGATTTCTGCATAAATATTGTATTCCTGTGGCGGTAATAAATTTTAGTTTTACGATGCGTTGCGAGAAATTTATTAAAAATCCCACGACATTTGAACACCTCGAGAACTTGGAGATACAACTGGACAGAAATTCATAGAACTTTTATCGAACTTCAAATTTTCACGCATTCTTAGAAATACTCTGGACACTTGCATTACTTCCCTCAAAATAAATTCAATCTGAATTAAGTTATAATTGTTAGCGTGCGTAATATTTTAAAAATTCTATATAAAATATTTTTTAACGATTGTCCGATACTGATATCGGCAATGAAAAGAGCCTGATCGAAAATTATCATGAACAAACTGAAATACTTAACCTCTTCAAAATTTGTTTGGTAGAACGATCGTGTTGTACCGGATACTTGATACTTAAATTTAATTTAATAAATAACTAAAGTAAGAATACGCACGGATGAACACCCTAAAACAAAGTACGTAGGTATGATCATTATTACAACCAAATTTCCAAATTTCAACGCCGTACGTGGATCAGGGTTTTTCCCATTTCCCAAGTTGTCTTTGCACCAAACACTCGAGCGTAGAGAACCTGGAACTACGCGGTGGCTCATTTGCATCACTATAGCAGCATCGATGTCAATGTCCCGGTAAACTTCAAAGTCAAATAGGGAATGTTTCGGTTACGTTTCCTCGTAGCATACGTTTTTTTACTTTTCCCTATTACCATGGAGTTCCCACGATACCATTAACGCCGGATAGATCATCGACAGTTAAGAGAGCCCACGAGGAGAACTTGACCCCAGGTATCCATTTCGATTTAAATGACAATTAGTATGAAATATGTATAACGATCTCCGCGACGGGGTGAAACATATGTGGGAAGAATTATATGTTAATCTAGGCAATTAGTACTATTATTTTCACCGTGTACTGTATATAAATTGCAGTCTTACAAAAGTTGCGCCACTGAAGATTTATTTAAAAAATTATAGCTGCGTGACGTTCATCGAAATTTAGGGACGAAAGCGATATACACCTGTGCAGGTGTGCGTCGAAGTTCTTGGACGGATTTTTAGTTATTTTGGTGTTATTTAAAATATTCTTCTTAGAAAAATTGTTTTATTATGACTTCCAGTTTCTTGAGAAGTAACAAACTAAATTTTTCTTTATACTTACAAAAGACTTTATACTTACGAAAGATACTTACAAACATTAAACTTATTAAAATATACATGTATTAAGGTGAGTTTAAACAAAATTGTATTCGATTTACTCAACTAAATTTCATATAGATCGTATTAAATTTGTTAAATGAAATTCATTCCAATTTCATTCAATTTCATTTAATTACAAATTTTTTTCTGTCGATTTACAATATTTCTTTGCTGTCAATTTACGCTGCGCTTCATTTTCTAACAGCTCCGCATTTCCAAAGCGATAATCTCCCTCGCGGTATTTGAAATATACTTCCACGCACTGCTCTCGGCACGCGTCTAAGAAGACGGATCGCACCTGAGTACTTACCGCGAAGGTAAAATAGAAGAAACGGAGGAAAGAAAAAAGTACACGCGACGGGTGTAATGATATATTCGTACGGGTTCAGATACCGACGGCAATTTACGTGTTTATCAGACAAAAATGACGCGCGCGACAAACCGACAAAAGCGATGAATTATGATGCAAACTACGGCCATTTGTAAAAGGCTTGAGCCGTGTCCGCGGTTATCAGTAATATGACCACTGTTAACGTCGAGTTATTTTCAATTACGGTTTATCTTCCATCCCTGACAGCGGCAAGAAGACAGATGTCGCTAATTTGTTAATAATTTTTGTCCATCCATCACGCGAGGACGATGCTCCTCGTATAAATAAATGAGCTTTCCAATCGTAAGATTCGTAAGATTCGTAACATGGTTCAGTTTGGAAGTGCAAACTATACTATTTATAAGTACATAATATGGATGATGTCAGCTCAAGTAACTTTAATCAGAATTTTTAATAATAGATTATATGAACTCAATGAAGATCAATGTTCGAAATTGGAATTAATATTTAATAAAGCCAGAATTTTTTGTATAGCAAATCATTCAAAATATAAAATCGTATGAACCCAGATTTATATAGGCAATTTGTATGCAATTCTTAATATTCATTTCTTTCCTCGAGTGGGAATTATAATTAAATACAAAATTTTAGAGCGTCATCAATTTCAAGTCGAATCAAACTTTGATTACAATGATCAATAACCGATTTTATGCTGCTCCGTAACATTATCACCGCAGAAATCGATCGACGCGATTAATCCAGCCTACCATCGATCCGAAAATTGCCACCACGACGGATCTAGGATCCTCGACCCGTACGAAGGTACGAGATACGTTCGAGGGCGTAATCGTCCGACGCGATCTATACCCGTAGCGAGATAAATCGATACCGATGCGATCTCGCGTGATCGGTAGGTTTACGCGGCGGTGATCAAGCGACGAAAATGGGCGCAGCACGAATCTCGCGATTCTGCCGGTAAGCCTTGTGTTCCAGCGTAGTTATGGGCATCGAACGTGAGTTAGTCGAGTCGATAGTCACCACAATGGACGAGAGCCAGGGGTGCCGTCAATTCTGAGTTTTTAGACAAGTTTCCCGGTGCGGGAAGCGGGATTAGATCCTTCCCGTGGTGTATGTACCTTATCGAGTAAACTCTGCCCCGACAACGGCTTATTGTTCGCCGGAGGGAGCAGACCATTGACGTAAGAGGGTTTAGCAATGCTCTCGCATTGCGAAAAAATGAAGCGGAGTGTGGGACGAGTGAATGAGAGCTTTCGCAATGTTGGGGGGGGGGGGGGGGGGGAGAAACGTGAACGAAAAGAGAGAAGTGGTTCCTTTTGCTAACATTGTGTCTGGGGATTTTAATTCCGCGTTTGTTAATTTGATTGACGTTTGCGCGGGGCGGAGTTGAGTCGGATATCAGGGTTTTGGAGATACAGTGAAAACCGCTTATTGTGATCACTATGGGATCTGTAACTTGTGATAACAATAACCGGCTGATAACATTGAGTGGAAGATAAAAAAACGTGTTATTAGACAGAAATTGTTACAAAATAGTACAACATACTTATATTTGTCCAAAACTACATATTTGTAGCATGTATAATTATTCTTTTTGGGATATGTGGACTGCTTGGGTAGGGAATTCTAGGTTTTTGTGTAGAGTAGTTTGGATTGTTTTGGTGGCAGGTGTCGGAGATCTGGATAATTTTGGTTGCGAATGTTCGAAATCACGAGTTTGAAATATTAGAATCATTGAATATTTCAATATTTGGATCTTTGAGTATTTGGATATTTGAATATTCGAATTAATTTTCAACTTCTCACCAGGAATTATAAATCCCGAAGCGTGATATCAGACGGCAATGCGGATTATCCGGTCACTGGTTTTCAATTATACTACGCTCTTACACGGGACGCTGCATAATTAGGTTTCGTGGTTCGATAAATCAGTTGGAAGCTGTTCTACGATCAGCGGGGATGCATAATTGATAAACAAAATAAAACGCGAGTTTACGAATTAAGTATCGGTTAGTAGAAAGTATTAAATATCCCCGGGACTACGTAAATTACAAACATTTATATTATCACTGATCCATATCGCGTTTTTCCTTCTTTTTTTCTTTATTCGTCGATGAGCTTGTTCGTATATTATCCGTTTACCGTTTTCTGGTTTCCGCTTCTTCGGTGTTTACTTAGCGATTTAATTTATACCGGGTGGATCGCGTGACTTCGCTCGATGATACTATTATTACGTTTAAAAAAGCGAGCGACACGATTCGGTTTACGGGTTTGCCGGTTTTACGCTTTCTTGCTAAAACTTCCGATCGTTAGCAATGGAGTTAATTATTCGTCTTCGTACGTTGGGGCGCAACGTTCGTTTATCTGCTCGGTATTTAATTACATCGTCTTTTCAGTTCGGCGGCGATTGAATCACTCGTGAGATGGAGTTCCATTAGATTAATTATAATACGAAGCGCAACAGTTTGCGTTCACTAAAAAAATGTAAAGCACGCTAATCGAGGTAGATGATAAGAAGGACGCTTGCGCGAACCGTGCGGACGTCACGTACATTCGTTTCAGAAAATATTTATCTCGCATACTTATACTTGGCCCGAGGCAAGACCTTGTCTCTTGATTCAATGTGAAGACCAATATGCCTCTCTGTGCTCAGTCTTAACACCAATGACATAATCTATTGAAAGATAGCGTATTTACCGATGAGTGTGACTGTTTGTTTGATAAATACCGATCGAGGTATAAACATACGGCCCAAATTAATGGGCTGCAGTTAGTGGAGCGCAGTTAGTTCAGCGGAGTGTTTCGTAGCGGACAGACCTTGGATTGACAATTTCAAATAAAGTTGAGAATATATATGAAAATTATAAAAGCGTGCGGTCATTTATAATAACCATACCCAATACGTCAAAGCGTCAAATTTCCCACGGCTCCTGGAAACTCGAGTAAAATCATTCGACAATCTAGCTGACAAATGACAAATTATTCGTTAATTATTCACGCCGTCGAGCATAATCAAGGAACGAGTACGCCACGCGCAAACCGGCAATCGTTCGATACGCGTTGGCGACCCGATAGGCGCCCGTTCGGGCGGATTTTTAATTTCGAATGCAAATTGCCAGCCGGCGTCGCGTCGGCGTAATCGTAGAGAACGCGGGAGAGGCAATTAAATTACAATTTCATGGCTTAACGCCCCGTAAACTGGCACGTCGGGTACCGACGTTTTATCACTCGATGCCGAAAGTGGCGAGAAGAAAGAAAGCAGAAGGAACGGGAGGAGAAAGAGAGAGAGAGAAGAGAGGAGAGGAATCTTTGAGATTCTCGTCGCTCTTCGCTCCAAGGATCGCACCAGCGTTGCCTTTAATCCCATTACGAATAAGTAATGGCCCTCGCACGGTACTCCGGGGGCGTAAAAATGTTGTGTCAGATGCTATCTCGATGCTTGTCGTTTGGTAATTTACCGTGAGTCGTCTACCGAGAGTAACGCGGCTAAAGGTCGCGCCTCTCTTTACGCCTGACCCGCGCTAATTGAAGCTTCCGAAAGTATCTTCGGCGTTTGTCGGGTGAAGGAAGGAACAGGAGGTCATTTTTCGCTTAATTTCATGTACCGTCTTTTGACATTACGGAGATTAGAACGAACGAGTAACGAAGAGTAGCGACACGTTTGATTTCAATTATAACTTTTCTTGCTTTCTCAAATTACGCACGGGTCATTCATGCGAATGATTCTTTTTTTTTGTGATAAAGCTTCTCTGGCGTTCGGCGGGCAAAGGAAAAGAAGAGCATTTTTTTAGATCATACCGGTACCATTGGTATTAAAGCGAACGAAGAGTAATGGTCCCGTTCGGTCGGAATACGACGATAATGATCAGAATTTCGCGTTGAAGTATCGACTGTATATCCAATCTACTTTTAATTACGCGCGACGGAATCCGGTATCATACGCAGGTAAGGTTCGACGGTGAAGGTGTTGCTCAATTGGCGCAAATTACTGAGCTAAGAGAACAGAGGCGGCATTTACAAGTGTTCCGAACAATTTTATACTTTACAAAACTATACTAATGTCTCACTTAATAAAATTACTTCATTCCTGTTCGTTAATATTGTATGTTAACCCTATTAATTAGCAATAGAATTATTCCGATTAGTCCGGCAAAATTAAACAGTCTTTCTCGGGTGCACAGAAGTACGTTTTATTTGTGTATATTGCAACTATTTCTCAATTCAACTGAGAATCCAATGCACCATCAAAACCTTTCGTCGATCAGAAAACGGCAGCTTCGACGAAAATGGTCAACGACGTAACGAGTAACAGCCGTTAGGTGTTTCGCGAGATAATTAAACCTGCATCATCGACCGCCCTCTCATTATCCCTACCGCGTTTTCTCAGTTCCCTCACCTCCGCCCCCTTCCCCCTCTCTCCCTCCGCCCCTTGCATAATGCATAAACAGGGTGAAAACACGAGGAAGCCGTAACGTCATTACGCGATAAAGAGACTGCAAATTTACAACGAGCAACGACGACGGCATACCAACGAGTCTGAATCGCAAAAGATCTCGTTTCGGGACCGTAAAGACCGTAATCTGTCTACCGCAATTTCAGTTAATTTCAAAAAAAGGTGCGAACAAAGTTCGGAGATGCGTGCAGGGAGTCATACGTTATTCGAGCGGTTCGATTCCATTAGGTACGATTCCGTCGAGATTCTATCGCAACTGGATTTACTTACAACGCAAGGAAGAAAAAAGACTAAACGAATCTTCAAGATGATAAGAAATAAATTAAATACGCACTCGCGTATTCCGGATCTGAAAGGGCTGATTTACAGACAATTTTATCTTTCTTTGAAAATACACGATAAATACCAAATTAATGAAGATAAATTTATATCAAATTAACCTTATCGCGATAATCGCGAATAATTGAATTTATTAATTGAAAATAAATGAATAGACAGAAAGTATATACTGAAAAACGATAATTATCGATAAACACCTGTATCCAAAAATCTTCATTGTAAATTCCTCAACCCCAAAACTGAATATACTAAAACGTAAAAAAAGTAACAGGCCAAAATAGAATTGAACTACTTTTTATCGCATTATACCCTGAGCTCATTCCTGAAGTATCGATTAATGATTATATTTGAATCCAACCCGATAATTCCATAATCTAATACGATATTAGTAATATCATTATCGTGTATCTCGTTGCGCGAGTATCAGAGAAATTCACTTGAAAGAAAACGCTGTCGTATATTCAAATGAAATCGCCATGAGTTAAATGAATTGTCGTCGTAGGCAAATTTACGTCGGAGTTAGTATTTCATCTGCGGTGCGGTTGCAAGCCCCCTGGGTCTCGCTTAACATGCATGGAAACATACTGATACGACATACGTGCTATCTGTTTCTGACAACTTACTGTTTAATAGTAATCGTGTCCCATTCATCGCGCGCATAATGCGATGCGAGCCTCGACGAAACGCGAGCCAAGTGCGACATGTGCGTATCTTTGCGCTAAACGTGAGATACGAGCGAAGGTTCTTGAGCGAGCGTATCTACGAATTTTTTCATTGCGGATCAATCAATTAGCGCGGAATGGGATAAATGAATTAATAGATCAGAGAATGTCCTTTATTTTGAAGTCAGAGAAATACAAAAGCAACCATATAAAACGGAACAATTTTAGAATTTGCCTTCATCTATATGCCCGCCTCGATCCTTGATCACCGTCCGGCACAATCTCGACATTCTCTCTATTAACTTTTCGAGACTCTCGTTGGAGATTTCAGTCCATTCTTCTTCTATGATGTTCCAGAGATAAGCAACATGTACAATAAGACGTGATAATAATAATAATTTTATAATTATAGGCGTAATTATACCCGTAATAATTTGAGCGATTATTTGCTTAAATTCATAAACAAAAGAAGCAAGCGTTATAAAAATAGTTGGCACGTTACTAGAGTAACCACATGCTATTTAAGTAATCAACGCAAAATAGGTTTTAAGGACAAAAAACATGAACAAAGACGATATTGATTAGTGGGCAAATAGATATGGACGGTAGTGCACACGTATACAAACCGTATAATTTACCTTCAATTCACCGCTCGATTATTCTTTGCACCTGCGCTACGCTTAACGGGGGCTACCTTTTCATAATACTTCTTTACTCGTTCCCTCGCTCGTCACACTGACGCGCGCATTAAAACTAAATCAAAGTGCAATCGGCACGAGCTGCCGCCATGGATCCTAACGAAGTTAGTGAAGCCTTCTGGGTAGCGGGAGTCAGCTGCCGCGACCGAATGACAAATCGTTGGTCGGTCGACCTGACAGCTAACATCCATTGGCCGTTTTACAACTTGATAAATCGCGTCGGTACACGAGGACCTTATACGTTCTGAGAAACGAGGCGCGCACGCGCAGACGCGTGCGTGCGTTGGCCGTGCACTCTCGTGAGACGGTCCCGCTTTTGCATCGCGCGTTTTCGTCTGAATTGCAAACTTGGTCATTTATATTAATCGCTCTGCTACCATGAACGAAATAAATTGCGCTGCAAAATCGATCGCGCGGTGCCGCAGGCGTGATACCTCGGGGCTAATAAAAAAAAAAAATTAAATTTTTTGACAAATGATTTTGCGGCGCGAGGTAACTCGCCTGTGATAGCGAGGCCGGTTGAGGATGCAGAAATTTTGTTAATCGCTTATTAGTTGCTTTTGCGATAGCTTGATTTTTCAGCATTCAAAGCTGAAGACACTCGGAATAATAAAAAAAAGGGTAATAATACAATAAGACGAAGCAACAATGAATTAATTTATAACAATGATTAATAATTTCCCATTTTTGAGCGTGCAGTTTCTATTCCCACGATTGCTTGGAATTTAAATGAATTATTGTATTTGAAATGCATAGTGGTGCCGTTGGCAACGATCGTTACGAGCGCTTTCACCTTTACGTAATTTTCTACGATTTAAAACAAAAACGCGACCTTTCGATCAGCGCGATCCAGCCGGGTTGTAGATCCCGGGGTTGAATGGGGAAAAAAATCACGGGAGGCACGGGAATCTGAGTGAACTCCGAGGTAAATTATACGGTTTATATATAAGTGTACAGTGATATTGCAACGTGGAAACGCTTTTGAGGGAGACCGTGGCGAAATAGCAGAATATACGTTTGAAGTTAATTAATATTAACCCGGCGTTAGTCGCGCTATAGTCGAAATGACCGCACATAATTTTTGTCCCTCATAAATCATAAATCTTGCCAGCATTGCTGGCAAGGGTGTTTGATTTTAACCGTTACAAGCAAGTATCGAAATTTTCGGTGATATTAAAAGGTTTGGATTGTAGAAATAAAAGGAGGAATATTTCTCAAAGTAAGATACGATTTGCATTAGATAATATCATGTCAGATATATAAGATGTTTTATTTTTTTTTTTAAACGTGGTCTTTCGATCATCGTGATCCGGCCGGATTGTAGATTCTGGGCTAACTGAAAAAAAATCACGGATGGCACAAGAATCTTAATTCTAGTCGCAGGGCTTTCCGCGAGATCGATATCTATCGACGAGATATTACAGCGAAAATTATCCCACGGTTTTTAATAGCATGAGCCGTGTCATTATGTACCTAGCGTCCGTTTAACTTAAGCAGGAAATCACTTATAATGCAATATTGAATCGCCACCGCGCTATTTATTATTATTTGCAATTACTATAAGTGAAACACTATCGTCGGAACCAGTTCTGGTATTTCGAAAAAAGGAGAATACTTTAGTGAATAATCTCGCGCGAGGGGATGAACGGTAATTAAGATGAAAATTAATTACGGTCGTTAAGACCGCATCGAGTGGATACGAGATAACGTCTGGTAACAAAGTAATAACAAATAATTCACGTAAACTGACTACACCTCGCGAATTTAACAACGTAAAAATTAACGTTTTCGCGCGTATTTATTGCATTCGGCGAATACCTTACCGCACGTACGTTGAGATAATGAGGGAGCGATAATTGCAGTCATACGTTAAGAGACGCGTATTCGGAACAACTCCATTAACCAAATGCATATTTTTTTATATGACGTTACGTGTTACGGGAATGTTGATGTAATATATCGCGAGCGACCATATTCGACGGGGAGTTTCGTTACGTGGTGAAATTATATGGGTTATGTATGCGATTATTATGTAAAACGAGCACGATCGTCAATCGTCGGGGTAAGCTCGATTATTCCTGCGAATACTGGAAATTCCAAAGTAATCGAGATGGAATTAATATAACTGTTGATACCAATTCATTAAAGTTAAATTCCTACAATTATTGCTTGGTTCGTGTCCTACCTGAGATGTTAGTTTGGTTCCATTTTAATATTTTAGGCGTCCGTATTTTTGTATTTAATACCTCAGATCGGTTATTTACTACACTAAGAAAATATTGAATTACCGAAATACTTGAATACGGAGACATTGAGATGCTCAAACGCAAATAATTAAATATTGAAATATTGGAATGCCAGAATGTCGAAGCACTCAAGTAGTAAAGAACCGAAACGCTGAAATATTTCAACATTGAAATACTGAAATATTAGAAATCAAATATTCAATACTGAAACATTGAAACACATAAATACTGAAATATATAATACTGAAATATAAAGCAATCAAATATTAAAACATTGAAAAACAAAAATACCGAAGCACCGAATCAACACTTAACGTTCGCAGCAGACCAACGATCTGCAACATGGAATCAACACATGTCTACGACTGTGTTATAATCGAAGAAAAATTCCCGAGTAATAATCCAGTTTCATCGCGTCGATACTTGAGCGCAGAATTAAACAGACTACGAGTCGATAAATGAATTTCGTGCACATAAATATAAACCCCTCTCGCTTCGTCCACACCATTTTACCTTCCTCGCCACACAGACATTACCGTACACGTCGACCTCCCCTAATTTTTACCTCGTCCTTTTACTCATTTTCTCATTTTACAACTTGTAATTGTCCGGTGCCTTATAAATAATATTTACAACTGAAGAACATTAAAATCCGTCGGACGGAGGTAATATTAATTAATTACGTCTGTTCTGCAAATTAATCGCGCACAATTGGCTGCGTTAAACGGTCGGAATATATATTTCGCGCGTACTCGTTTAACGTTACCTTCGCATCAATTATCGGTTATATAATTTAAGTGACCGATAAACACAGTTGGAAAATGGCACACCTTTAAAATCTGCAATTCACAGACAATTTATCTGTAATTTTATAATTTCGCCATTAACCTATCCATTATTTATAACGCGTACATAACTTACTACCGCTACATTATAGATATTCCCGCAGCGTTTTCAGCTTCCGTTAAGGCATTAAAAGAGTTTTCCTAATCGCTCCGTAATAAATTTCTGGAACGTTGCAAAACGGGCGTGCCATACGGTGGCACTTAATTCTCAGATTAACGCTACATTTATAAAATCAAGCGAGTGTAGCGCGGCTTTCGGTCGCCATTAAGCTGCGCGCGAAAAAAAAGGATCGAGGACAGATTGATCCGTAGATCGTATCTGCGCGCAAATTCGTAGGAAGTGTGTTGTATGACCCGTAAGAGTCGAAATAAATCGCGACGGTAAGTAATCCGTACGTTAACGCGGCGCGTAGCTGAAAATAGACTGGCAATGGGTTGTATCTTATCATTGGGTTCTAATCCACTTAACGTTAAATAAATTAAGTCGATGTTGCATAATCTTCGACCAAGGTTCGTAGTTATTTGCAATATTATATTATAATAACAGCATCAAGCGGGTTAGCCGAGTCTTGTTGCGAATAGACTTTGAAAATAAATGATCTCAGCAAACTCATCTACAATTTTGATGATGTCTTCTTGGGATTTTTTAATCACATGTAATTTGGGTGATGCTCATTTGTGATCTTTTAATTGTATTGAATTTAGGTGATTTGCTCTTTCGAATTAAACAATCGAAGGATAATGTAACCGAAAGGGTTAATCAAGTGTATTTTACAATACAGCAAGGAGGAAACGATAGATTCAACAACTTTTTAACATTCCACGAAAGAGCAAATCATCTAAATTTAATATAATCAAGAAATCACAAATGAGGATCAGCCAAATTACATACAATTAAAAAACTCCAAGGAGAAATCATCTAAATTTTATATAATTACGAAATCCCTCCCTCCAAATCCTCTAAATTCAGCATAATGAAACCCCTCTCCCCCACCTCCAAAAAAAAGAAACGCCCTAATTTTATACAATCAAGAAATCCTAAGGATCTACAAGCAGGCGAATCCAGAGTCTGACAAATCGCGACGCGATCTATCAAGACGATAATCAAACTCACAATAACCGAGATAAAGAAAGTGTCGTCGATCAACGCGAGAACAAAGAATTGCGCAAGGGTATTTAGCATATAAAAACCGACCCTAATGCGAACACAAAGAACATTATGCTCAATAAATCCTTCACGGATTTCCTATGAATAAATCTGCGCAATTTTCACGACATAATCAAAATAACAATGACAAAATGAAATGCCACGACCCACGCGGGCGGCGAAGAGGCAGTAGAGTGGGGAGGGGTGTGGGGGGGGGGGGAGCGATCCAAAGGGGCTGGGTGTCATGGCGCGCGGATTTTATAGTCCGCGACGTCGTGCGTGACAGAAACGCCAGTGGCCGTAGACGCTATTCTTATTATTATTGCCCGGCGTCTCCTGTCTCCTGCATTGATTTACTTCGACTGCCACTGCTCGATAAGCCGGCCGTAATGCATTGCCGGCGGTCGGCTCGGTGCACGGATGCAAATATACATATCCGGCGACACGTGACACACTCGGTCGGATCTGGCTCACGTCGCGGTGATCCGTATTAATGTTCGTCACTTAACGAGATGTTGCAGGTTCCGAGATATCTTGGCTCGTTACGTTCGAAAAATTTTCCATGAATACCCGCTCGGTGGTTTTAGGGTGCGGTGTTACTGGATTTGATATTAACGTTCTGCGTAGGCGATACGGACGATGATTCGGATAATTTGTAATTTTCCAAAAGGATTGATGTATTTAGAACAATAGTCTTTTTCAGTGTGATGTTGGACAAGCGGTTAACCGGGTGAGTAATTCGTATGATTATGTCAGAAATAGTAATGATTGGGTGTATCGTATCCATATTTGGTATCAGTGACTTTATGAAATCAGATATCTATTTCATGAAAGGCTATATCCGATGTTAATTAACGGGTATATCATACCCAACACAATATCAGCGATGTATGTATGAAATTATTGTTTGATAACTATGATCCGTGAGTTTCAAATGTTTAAAATTAAATTCATATGAAAAAAATTACTTTTTTGTTTTAACACGCAATAAACGATTTTAAGCACATCATAAATAATAATCTATCATACTCAGCTTCGTCATCAGCGATTTCTGAAATAGATTGACTTTCCATTCTACCCAAGATCCTGCAGTCCGATGTCAATTAATAACGGTCCAAATGTTTTGTAATCTAAGAAAAGGAATTTGATATCTTTCCAATTAACCTCTCAGAACGACAAAGCGAACGAGCACTACTCAGTTCGATACGAGTGATTTCAGGAAATCAATTAAATTCCAGTTTTACGAAATGCACATTATGGTAATATCTCCACCCATACGTAACATTTCAATCAAATCCGGTTCACCCTACGTCGATCCGTATTAACGTTCTTCATTTACTATGTAACAGCCCAGGGATCTCGACATTTTATGATGGCGCCGTCTGACAACTATGACAGCACCGGTTCACCGATCGGCGCATTGCACCTCTCAATTGCTATTTAGCATCTCGACGAAAGATATGATAAATAACGGTTCAAAATTCTATAAAAATGAAAGCTATATAAACTTGGCATCGCTTCCTATTGTCGCAAAGAGAGAAGTCAGAAATTACAGTTTCTTTTCAGGGACTGAAATTTGACGATAAAAGAAAATGCTACATCGACGTCCATCGAGAAAAGGTAAAATTACGTTTTCGTAGAAACTCGTTGTAACATCCGGTACGATATCGTCGAATAATTTAGTCACGCTCAGCCATGAAACGTACCGTTTCCTGGTTCCGGGTTATCGATAACACCGTGAAACCCAGACCAACGATGACGATTCCGCGACGAAGATCCGTCAACGGTCAAGCCGACGTGACGTGCCCCCTTATCCGACGCTTTCCAGAATTCGATCGCAGATTACGTTTGCCCGAACCGACACTCACGCTTGAATAAACTTTGCGTAGTATGCTCGTAAATTATACCGTGCTCTCCGACGTCACGCAAACGCGTTACGTGTCGATGACGCGCGTCGTCGCCTCCTACGAATAAGCGTGACTCGTTGTAAAAAAAAAGAAGAAAAAAAGCAGTGACGTAAGTGATCTGCTAAACGTCACTCGAGGCGTTCGAATAATATTTGTATCCACTTTCGTTTGCGGGAAAATTCGAAGAATTTAATTTTCTTAAATGTGGGCGTGGGTGGTGCGTAATCGATTTTGAATGGGCTTCGCGGATACGATGAGTGACACTTCTGGCACCGGATCAGAAGTAATTTTGGAAATATTCTTCGGATTCTTCGTCGATTGGAAATAGTTTTATCGGATGCAATGTCTGGCCACGTTATACGGTATTGCAATTAGACAATTAGATTAATATTGGTTGTGCGTGAAAGTGTATGTGATTTTGTGATCTGTTTATAAATCTTCTGCAGATCAATAGATCTAGAAAGTTATAGAAGTTACGGTTTTTTTAAACAGAACCCTTAAAATTCAGTCCCAGGGTAGAAATTATTCCGTCCACAATTTTTGAGTTACCTTAATTTTAAAAAATGCATTTTGAAGCCAAAAGTTCACGGAATTTGAAAAAAAATAATAATAAGATGCCACGGTCGTTTTAATATGAATCAACTATTCAATATTTAAATACCTACTCACAAACGGATATATATTAGTGTTATTAACATTTCAATATCTCAGTACTTGTTAATAAAACAAATGTATTACCAGAAGTATTTCTTTAATTTTCTCCACGACTCTAATTAATTAATTTAATTTCCCATCAAATCTTAAGAATGCTGCAGACACTCGCCTATTCCTTCTCAACCGTCCGATGTAATTTAAAAAAAACACACACAAAGATAAGTTCTATCTCGTTCGAAGAAGTAACCTTTCTCACCGTTCATCTTGAACCTCGAGTACGGGGCTACATTCCAAATAGCCGTGATTCGAGCAATTCCCGAGGTATAAAATCGAGTATCCAGGAGCATCCTCGCACGATGCAACGAGATACAGAAACAAAAGGCCGGTCCCTCCACCTAAACAAACCGATCCTTTCAAGGGCTCGAGTCAAACACGAGAAAGAATCTCACTCTCCCTCTCTCTCTCTCGAGTGGCGCTAGCCGGTGGCTGTGAGAACGGTTCTCACAGTAATTATGTGGATTTTAGAGACCACGAAACACAAACCAGCCGAGCAAACAGTTTCTACGGATAAGAAACACCTTTGCGTGTTTGCGGCCGAGGGCCGGACAATTGTCTCGAGCTTTCTGTCCACTTTGGATTAGCTCGGCCTCAACGAGAATACCGCCGTGCTATTCGTGGGATGGTCCCGTGAGCAGATGATTTGGTATCTTCGAAAATCATTTCGAATAGTTCCGGGAAACGTGGGAGAAATGTACACGGGTGTATCGCGTGCGGTTTTCGTGTACCGGGTGTGTTTTTGTTTGAGTAATGG
This sequence comes from Pemphredon lugubris, assembly GCA_933228935.1. NCBI lineage: Eukaryota > Metazoa > Arthropoda > Insecta > Hymenoptera > Crabronidae > Pemphredon > Pemphredon lugubris. Next base: position 50,348,273 of record OW121817.1, on the reverse strand, counting down.
AAATCTGAGTGTGTCGACAAATTTTTATTTAAGCCTCTCGAGAAGAATGTATTTTTAGGAAAACGATGGAAAAGGGTAGAAAAGTTTCAGGGTTTGATGAGAGAAGAAAGTACGGAAATTAGTAGAGCAGATAAATTTTTGCCTTTGAAACTTTAGTATTTTTGGGAATAATGTTGGATACGAAAGTTCGAAATATTCTGAGAAAATTGTCAATAGGAAAGCTCAACATATTCGAGAAAAATGTTGAATGGAAGGGTTCAATATTTCAGGAAAAAATATTGATAAAAAAATTTCAACATTTTCGGAGAACACGTTGAACACAAAAGTTCGACATTTTCGAAAATAATTATTATCGTAATTTTCTCGCATCCTTAAATCGTACGTACGGCACGCTCTCAACAAATTCTAAAATTTTGCACCTCAACTTTCGAGAAACGTCGAGACCCTTCTTACGATCGATACTTAACGTAATCTCGAAACGCGTTTTACTTTGCCGCGTTCTTAAAGCCAGTTCGCATGCCGCCCGTGGATGCTTTAAGACTCCTAATGAAATCAGGTACATCAACAACGGTATTAAGGGAGTCGTTTCGCAATACCAGGTGGTTTCCCCAGTCGTCGCCGCGATCGAGCCCAGCCTCATTTGTGGCTTTACGGTTCACGGTTAGCGAAGCACCACGATAAAAGCGGCAAGATATAACCAGGCGAGGCCAAACGTACGATTCGCGAGGGTCAATCTGTAATTAAAGCTCGCGTTACGCGACGTACGAGCGTGCGATCTGTGTTGTAACGAACGATACGTGCGACGTACAATAATGCGATCACGATGCGGATACGCGAAATTGGGAGAACTAATTGGGTTAATCGCGCTACGCGCACGATTTAACGATGCAAAAGATTTTGAAGGATATGTAACGCGCAACGGGGTTGGTTGTTGCTAATAGAACTTCGGAATTTATCAGATTTATGCGAGTGATTTACCTGCTCGGTATTAATTGGTTATGTTCAATACCAGTGATAGGTGTGAATGGATTTTGTTCATTCTGCGTACAATAAGTAGGTATTATTAATTTTAATCGTAATATAGTTTCGATTGTACTAGCACGATAGTTGTAGATCATCCATTTTTTTTTTAAATTGACATTTTCTACGCGGACATTCTATTCCCAAAAAAGGCCACCGGGTTACCCTTCTCTGAATGTACCTACTCAATAAATTCTTTTCGCAAAATCCATTTGTATTTGTAACCATCGCGTATACAGGATTACCCATTTGCATTGATTTAATATCACTGTTACAATATTTTAAAAAATATTCATATACAGTATCGTGGCACGTGCGATAAAATGGTACAAAAATTTGCAAGCCTTGCACGAATTCTTGTTTAAAGACGCTCTCTTTACCCCGAAAATAAAACGCAACGCGAAACTGCCAGAATGTATCAAGTGCATCGTGGCGTGACACGAAATGGGATCAATTAGGGACGCTCCACCTCGGCAGATGCAAAGGGCGAGCCAAAAGGGCCAGTTAGTTTATTTTCTCGCGAATTTCCATTGCGCCCGAAGTGGCTCACGCCTCTCACCGCCTACAATCCTGTCGACTGTCAGAACTGTCAGTGTTTCCTGACGGCCGAGTTTCTTGTTTTAATCATCCGGCGTTTCTCGTCTCCATTTTTTTTTTGTTCCTCAATTTCTTTTTTTTTTCTTCTGGAACTCGTGCCTCTTTGATCGCGATCAAAGCGATTGGGAAGTTGTTTGAGGAAATCTGCAGTTTACCGTTGTTTTAATAAAATGTTGAAAACGATAACCAGGTAGTGATAATGATATGCAATTATTATAATGGTAAATAAAAATTTTAGTAGCACGAATATTTAGTATTATGGTTATATGTTTATATTTCCTGGGATAATGAAAGAAACTATTCGAGAGTACTTGACAAATTTTCCGAATTAATTGCAACTGCGGTTACGGATAAACTGTAGAGTGACGTTTTCATGGTGATTTTGGAAAGTTCAAAAGTTCGGCGCGTCTTTCGAAATTCCGGAGTTCCACGTAACCCGAAACCGTGCCAAGACTTTCCTGGAATCGCGAGCGGAGGAATTAGCTTTGATCGTAGATCACGGGGTTGTTTTGATTTGCAGCGCAATCGAAGTTGCGGTTTTAGCGTCAGGTCGTGACACATAAATTAATATGATGCATTTGCGAACTCTGGAAATAAATTGACGAGGGGCATGGATTCCCGGAATCGCGAATCGTAATGGAAGCAATCGATAATGCTCGTAATGTTGTGAGTGTCATGCAAGAATTCCGGGCTTACGGTAGACAAGTTCATCTTCAAAAGTTTTAGAAAAGGTCAGTTTGTTGAAATATTTTTTCGCCGCACATACTTGTCCACAGAATGAAATATATAAAGAGATTAAAATATTTTAAGTACACATGGTGCCCCATAAAATTGTGATAAAAAATTTGATATGAGATTATCTATAAAATCCAGAATGATTAATTTAAATAATACTTAACTAAACATGGAAATCAGTTAAATTATATTTTAAAAAATCATTAATCAGGGGAACGAATTGGAGTAATTAATAAATTAATTATGACATTACTAAAGCAGCTTGGACATCCCGCGATTGTTTTATGACGAGCCTAATTATGAAAATAAATAAGACCCAGGAAAAAACAAACGGGGCCTTAACTTATCAAAATGTATGTTAAGTACTAACAGTCAGTCCGCATTTACCCGTGCGACCCTGGAACGATATGCAGCCGTCACATGTGTGGGCCCTTGAAAAAAATTCCAACGATTTTCAAATGTTTATCCTAGATTTGCCTATTAATTAATGCTCGCTTAGCCCTCTAATGCTTCTAATCTTGGCTACTTACGTGGATGAAAACGTGTGTACATACTTTTGCTGTCACAGAAAAATTTCAGACGTTTGTCAAGTTCATCGCTCCCCTGACCCAAAAACTCGTGGAAAATGCTCAACACCAAAAAGAAACGTGTCACCATTGAAACACGCGAGAACAGAAAAACAAAATTTATGGTGTGAATTATAAAAAGAAAGAGGCTGGACGATGATGAAGATCAGTGTTAAAATATTTAGTGGCGCCGTAATTATTATGGAATTTTGGTACATCAATTCTTGTAGAATGTTCGGTAATATTTTGAAGATAAAGAGACAAGACTTGCAAAATTTTTTAAACGAAAGAATGTGATAGTGCCTTGAAACGAGACACTTCCATTTAAAGAGGAGAGCGTATAAATATTAACGAATATTCGCCACAAATTCAAAAGTAAAAAAAATAATTAATAATGCCAAAATTTGTTTATAAAGGGCAGTTCCCTAAAATAAAAAACGTATGGTCGTAATAATTGTTACCAATATTAGTTTTATTTTTAATTGACTTGCTGAAATAAAACAATTTTATATAATACCCAGCACGCTAAAATAAAGAACTGCCGTTTTACAATAAAAAAAAAAAAAGATACGGTACTGTAATGATTACGGCACTTCGCTTCGATGATTATTATTATCAATAATTAATTTCTGGCATGCGCGTGAGTATAAACACGGTATAAGCGATATGTAAATATATTATAATGATTCAGCCGAGGGATAAATCATACTTTATGATCCACGTTCTTCCAGTTTCGAGCTCGTAACTTTTCTGCGTACACCGAGGATTAGTGTGACACCACGTGTCAGTTTCTCGAGCATGAAAGAAATGTAGTGCTTATGGGGATTATGGTTCTGGGTGCGTTCGCATGTAAATCAGTCGATGTGCACAGGATAAAAAACGTTTAAATGCAAACCACACTATTCTTGAACTTATTTTATCGTCAACGACGCGTCGTTCTAAAACTTTTAAGTGGTTCCACAAACGGAGAAACACATGGTTGCGCGCGGATAAAATTGAACAAACCCATATTCATTATTATTAACAATATATTTACACCATAACGCAGGATAACAAGCGTCGATTAACGTGCGACATACCCGCGACCATAGAAAGAAAATATTGCGAGTGTGAGAGGACGATGTAGTATTATACGACACGTTAATTAAAATTTTTTGTTTATATTCATATAGACTAATCATTAAGTCATTCGTGGGAATCGGCTCCCTTCTTTCATATTTTTTTATGTGAAATAATTAAAAATAGAATACTGAGGTGACATTATTTACACGACAGATTATCTTCATTTTTTAGATCTACTTCCTTACATCTTCCACGGGTCTACATTTCAAAATATGCTTTCTACATGTTCTACAATTCTTCATTTTCAAACCTGCTTTCCTACATTTTCTACAACTTCTGAGTTCCAAATCCATTTTCTACATTTTCAACAACTCTTCATTCCTAAATCTGTTGTATACATGCTCTGCAATTATTCATTCCTAAACCTGTTTTCGTACATAGCCTACAACTCAACATTCCTAAACCTGCTTTCCTACACTTTCCACAATTCCTCAATCACAAATCTGATATCATCCACCAAAAAAAGTCAAGAAAAGAATACTTGCACGCACGACAGCAATGCTAATTTGAACTATCAAACTCCAATAAACTGTTAATCCCGAAATTAGAACTCGCAGACAAATTAGATCCACCTAAGCGTCTCTCCTCCACATTCGACTACCTTATTGAAACATCATACGAAAGCCATCGACGTTTCGTGTGTGTGCGTTAAACTCCTCTCTCGCATACGGCACTTCGTCGCGCATATTTATCCGAATACACGTGGTCGACACGAGGGTGCTGACCCCTCGCAACGGGGTGCAACAGCGGGGTGCCGTTACCTCACGTCTTTACTTAAAGGCACCGAATTTCTAACCCGACCATGGATTTCAGTTTCCTAGGTAGGCGGTGGGTATCCTAGAGGTGGATAGGTCGTACGAGGTTACATGTGAACGCACCGTGAAGGACGACCTCTTTGAAGCGTTCCGCTCGTTTATAAATTTCTTTTCTTCCCCCGAAGGCTGCTGCCGCTCCTGTCGCGTGCTTTCAGTGACTCTACTTTGCGGCCCGGCGAAGTGAGTTTGATGAAGATGTCTGTTAGTTCCATTTCTCACTGAATTTACGGCACACCGCGTATGAAATATTGAACCACGTAAAAATTCTTATTGCTCTCGTTGTAAATGTAAAACATTGCGCGATGTTAAAGTTTCCACGATCCGTGTTATAAATAAGAAATATGTATAGCGAGAATGAAAAATTTCTGTTATTCGCGTTATGGATATAAAATAGAAAATATTGCGGGGCATAAGAATTTCTACTATTCTCGTTTCAGATATAAAACCATGCGATGTTCAAGTTTCTACTGTTTTCGTTATATATATAAAATATCGCGGAAGGTAAAACTCTCTACTATTCTCGTTCCAGATAATCATATTACAATTTTTATTATATCAGCACGATCAACGCGAAACACGATTTATCAAATGTAAACAAAATCTTCAAAACAATTGAATCTTTAACAAATTGAATCAGTATCCTCTTACACTCAAGTTACACGTCTCTCGTTATTTACAGCAGAAACCCGCTTCCTTTATACTCCTCAGTGTTTCGCTACGCGATATCAACGACAATCTCGAAACACGCTACTGCAAAAAAGAGAACGATCCGCGCGGCGGAACAACGAGATTCGCGAAATGGGTGCACTCGAACTGCACGAGCCAGGTTTTACGTTTCTGGCGTCATTAAATGGCACGTCGGGGACCAATAGCGGTGCATAAGTGCCGGACACGGGTATTTGCATACCCAGTTAGCGGCATTCCAGGCGAAGTTGCGAGCGAGCATGGAAGGAACCGAGATTATCGCAAAAATTGCCGGTGCTAGTCGAAATTGCCCTCATCCCGCGTAAATTTCACTTGACGCTCGAGCGGAAACTTTCCAGTCCCGAGTCGCGCGCTTGCTTTGAAGGACGGTGCCGATACGAACGCCGTTCGTGAATTAATATGTTATGCAAGACGTTTAATTTAACCAAAATTATGTCACGATGAGCTCGTCTTTCTTAACGATAGAATAATCCGAGCGATTATTGTGAAAAATCAGTCTGACAATTATGTGACGATAATTTAAAAACTGTAACTACCGATATTCGTCTGCAATGTTTAATATAGCATAATATTAAATAATTTTTAATATTTTTATATGCACAATATTATTGTAAATTTATAAATACAACCAATATAAAATTCTGATATACAGTTTTAAGATAACGAATTTGAATTGCTATCAAGTTTTAATTTACGTATAGTTTAAAGATTGCATTAAACTTAAGTTTGCTGCAACGTTGTTAAAGTTAACCTAAGTTTCCAGAAACGATCCCCCAACTCATTTTATTATATTTCCGTAGCGTTAAACAAAAAACAACCTATAATCCCTTAATAATATTCGTCGATTAATATTTAACAGAACTGCAAGCCTCGATATAAATAGCATCACGGCAGAATGATGATTTTTTATTTCTTTCCACCGCCGAATAACTTTAAGTTCTCTTTCTACCTTGTACGGGCGGAAAGTTACCATTTACGATGGGAAATTATTTATATAACTAAACGTGATGTTAATCAAAGAAACGAATGATCCAGTTTTCCATTTTCTAAATTTCCTCTGCTTTTCGATTATACTGGCAGGGACGCGCTCTTTGTAATTCGAAGACAAGGGTGCCATTTATGGCGGTGTACTATTACCAAACCAGTCCTGCGTTACTGCGGTAATAATTTGCGCGAAGAAATTAAACTGCACGACCAATCAATGACGTCGTTCTTAATTTTTTTTTCTGTTTTTTTCTCTCCCACCCCGTAACTCTCCTCTCTCTCCCTCTTCCTCTCTCTGTTTCTTGGTCGAGAGACTTCGCTCACATTTCGTCGCTAAACGAAAGGATGTTGTTTATGAAACTGCCTCGTTCCCTGGCCAATTCTGTCTTATTGCGCCAGTGAATCGTATGGAAGAACAGGACGACCGGCCGGTAACCATTTTATTTCCATCCCGACTTTTCTTCCTTTTCGTCTATAATTTACGAACGGAATCGCGCCGGAGAATCCTTCGTACTTGAAACTAAGAATGTCGTTTACGGTGCCCCGCTATTTCCAAGGAAATGTACCGTTCGAACGGTACGAACCAGCCACGATTTCTTTCAATGATCTTTCGATTTTGCGTTGGAACAGCGATGATCGTAAAACTGATTTCGTTGAGCATCCTTTAATTTTTTAGTGTAGTAAAACTCCTACGATCGCGTATTTTAGTATTACCACGTTCGATGCATTTGGATTTTGTGGGTCGTAATTTAATTTTATATTATTAAAAGATTCTCAGAATCAAATGTGCTATTATTAATATATTCTCATATTCGCTCAAATCTTGCAGTACATAGTACGGGAAAATGGGGTGCAGTTTCAATTTTTTTTTCTCACGAAGATTTAGAAATTCGAATCATTGTAGTTCATGTTTCAATCGCAGAGAAATTCTGAAGACCGATTTATTATTACAGCACTCGAAGCTCTTTAATACTCCATTACATAAAAATTCGCATAATTGATTACTCCGATACCACTGCAATCCAAATCCTTGAATCACACTGCAAAACGACATTTGCATAAAACATAATTAAAAGCATCCGGGTTCGATGCAACGCGTTCTAAACTTTCTCGAAAAAGAAGAGCGAAACGAAATAATGTTTGGAAATGATACCACACGATAAACGCTACCCATTACCCCGGACTATACTTTACTCTGCTCGCCGCGCGCTTCGTTTCTCAAACTGCAATTCAGTTTTCAAAAAAAGTTGAAAAACAAACAGCGGTATTACCAATCAAACCACTGATTAATTCCTCGTGGCAGGCTTATTATCGCGTTGTCGTCGTATTCCACGTCAAAATTACAGGTTCTCGTAAACGATAGCCTTCATATCTCCGGACATACTTGTCAATTTCTTCGAGTGCCATTCCATTAATCACAGAAATGACAAGTACTCGGTCATAGGAAAACCGAGGGTAATCAACCTATTAAGTCGTGAATTAATTTTCACCGTTCCAACTTCGAATCGATTTGAACAAAATTATTCTAACTAACGCTGAAATGCCGTCGTGATAATCAATTCAAAGATTTATCCGCTCGACGGATACCTAGATAGAAATTCAGAAATCCTCGACGGAAAAGAAAAAGAAAAATTAAAAATTCACCCAGTTTTCCGCTACGGTAACTTACGGTCAGACTTTAACGAGTTGGCAGCATTTTATAGTGACTCTACACACGTTAAATAAAAGTTACGTCGAACTATAACAAGAGTACGTTAAAGCGCTGGAGCGAATCACCTTTCTACATTCGCCCTATACGAGAGAACCACCTCAACTCTGTTCAACCCCTACGAGAACGTTCCACGAAAATCACGATTACACGCAGAAAATACTAAACGTGGTCGAGTGTGACCATTTCGCGCGGTATTTCTGGCGCCATTAAATGGCCAGGCTAGTCAACAGCCGTTCGCCAAGTCCCGGCCGTGTATGTTTGCTCGGCAGGTTAGCGAAATTCCTTGCACGGAACACAAGTTACCGCCCTATCCCGTTTATATTTTATGTCCGCGCTGTGATACGTATTGGTCCGGTGGGCATGTATTTTTTTCTTTTATTCCCTTTCTTTCCAATCGATCAACCCGTACAAATCAATCCGACGTCTGTTCTCCCTCGGTTGGCGCGAACTTGATTAATGGCGGCGCGTTTCGCATTCGACTGGGTATGGGCCCTGTTTCGTCAAGGACCCCCCGAGGAGAATCGAACGCGCCTGAATCCCGAGGCCCATTTTACTAACGGCCAATTTCGCAATTCTTTCGCGGGTGGTTATTTCTTTTTAATAAAACGTTGAAGGATATTTTATGCAGTTTAAGTGGTACGAATAGCGCGACATTATAATCCTTGTTTTACACCGATTCCAAAATTTATCCGCTCCTTTAATATACATATCATCCGATTTTAAGATGATTCTGAACTTTTCATGTGTATAATGTGTTATTTTTTGTGTTATACAGTTTTGTTATTTAAATTTTATAATATCACGGAATTGCAATTCGTAAGAAATCGAATGCTATTAAAATAAATCCGTGGTGCGCAATTTCTTTAGTACCGAGTTTCACCTCAACGACGACAGCCTGCCATGTTGGTTTTACGATTCTGATTCACCCTCAAAATTCCAAATTCTTTATCCATAATCTCCAAAACCCCTGCTTTTACATAAATTCCAAACTTTGTTATCTAGACTTTTTAATATCGCAGAACTACAATTCTCCAATCCCCGGAAATCGAATGCTATCAAAATAAACCCCTAAATCGTAGTTCCTTTAGCACATGGTTTCGCGTCAACGACGACAGTTTGCCACTTTGGTTTTACGATTCCAATCCATACCAACGGGTCAGTCCCCCTATCGCGACCAACGTTGCGAGCGAAATAAATAATATTTCCCTGAAGCATTGTCACGCTACTACAGGAATGTAGGCACGCTGCACCGTGCTACATCCGTATCGAAGCATAACTTAATAAGAATTATGTCAGTCATAAATGCACGGTGGTTCGGTTACGAGCAAAACCGAGTGGTACTTTTTTCTTTTTTTTTTCTATCGTAACCGTGATACGGATACGACGCTAGTTTGTGGTGAGTTAGCGAACAAAATCACAGTCCCTCCTGTCCCTTGCGAATTATCGAATGATTTGTCGCTGACCTAAGCGAGGCCTCAACAGCTTCTTTTCGTTTCTTCGTTTTTTTTTTTTTTAAACCCTTCAGTACGATGGTAATATTATTTATGCCTCCGTTCGGTAGCCAGGGAAATTCCATGGCGAGCAACGCCGCTAAATTGCCGCGTATGATTTATCGACAAATGAATTATTTATTAGGGCTATTGAATCAGAATGCTGACGTTCTGAGAAACTTGGCACGTTAAATCGGTTCTTCGCACAGTGTGAATTTTCACTGCAATTATTGGGATTTTTTAGAAGTTTGTTGAAAGTATTACCACTATAAACACATTTTGATCTGAAGATCTTTAAATCTGGAAATCATAAATAAATATTTCTAACAATATTTACAAATCATACCCCTGAGCCACGCTTCTCCGGATTATTTTTACTGCGAACGTTGAAAAAAAAAAAATGAAAAGAGAACTTATTTCGTTACATTTTGTTTCTGTCCCTCGAGTTCGTGGCCAAGATCCGCGACGCTAACACAAGAACACGTACGTGTGCTTTCGTGATTAAGAAAGAAACATATATTATGGATTATAAAATGCATAGCAACGAAGACGGTACAAAAGTAAATGCATGCGCGCGTTTATTGACTTGCCATTTTTAAACCGCTTAACGAAATCAAAAGGCCGGGCGAGCCCGACGTAATCCGTATTTATCAATCGTAAACGTCGTAACTTCCTTGGAATTCAGTGGTAAATATGTCCTCGGGCCACTTATTTGGCTTCTCCGTGCTCGTACCGGAAACGTTGTTGTATCTGCAGCCAAGTACTTTTTCGAAAGGTCATCAACTTTCATCTTTGCCGAAACGGAACCGCGTAACCGAATTACCCTCGTGTACCAATTACAAAATAATCATTTGTCTTTCGGATACCACGGAACGGGCAACATGTGGTATAGAATTTTTGAGCATTGCTTGGAGTAATAAAAATTGTAAACGTATTTTTCATTTCGAGTTAAGCTGAAGAATCGTTTTTTCTGTTTACGTCGAAGTTAGGGACACCCGTTATACATAGTAATCCATTTGGCGGCTATTTGAATTTAACTATTTGAATGATCGCGGAATCTCGTCTGTTTGGACCGCTTGTGTTCGAATATTTTATTATCTGAATATTCGAATATTCAAGTAAGTACTTTATTACTGGTATTCGTTACGGCCATTTTCTTTTTTAAGGAGCGAACCCTCCTCCATCCCTCTCAAGGAGCGGCATTGTGGTGTGGCCACAACCTTCAAGGTATTCGTTGTGACTAAGTATCCAAGTATTCGAAATTCTAATATCGAAACTTGCTTATATCATATTTTTGGTAGCATTGACACAAAAATCCTACCAAATAGCTTCACTCGATCATTCCACTACCGAATTCGAGTACCACGCGTTATATTCCACAATTTGTGTTTCGAACGGTTTTACGATCGGGCGTTGCAGACACGATTGCTGCTTCAGATTAAACTGCATGACTGGCCGGTTTTTCCCTCACGGAATTCGAGCGACATGCCAAGCGACAAGCACCTTATGATCTTTACAAGTTCATCTAGGATCATCTTGTCGCCGGCTCATAATCTCAAGATTAGTATTTGTACCTGGCAAAGCTAAAGGAGTTACTCGAACGTTAAGTCGAAAGCCGACAGAATCGCGTGAAATGTATCCTCCACGGACTAGCTTACGTATTTGTATTTCAGTTTATAAAGAAAAATAATTTTCGACGAACGATGATGCGTACAGAATGGCATATCGATCCTATGATTATTAAAAGATCCGAGCTTCGTTACGTGAATGTAATCCCGTAATGTTGTTTAAAAAATTTATTAAACTCTGGAGGTTAATTTTAAGCAAAAATCCAAATTTTGGTAAAATTTGCATTCGTTTACGTGTAAGAGTTTAACTTTGTCGTTAATAAAGGCATGCGATATTCATGCGTTCAGGAATGAGTAATCAATTAATAATACACGGGCTAAACGAAATTTAAGAAGAACTGTGAAAACGCTAATATATTTGATCATTTATGAAATGTGGATTGTCGTTAAAGAGAAAGTTGGATGTGAACCATATGCTTCCGTTTCCCCGAGAGAACCTTGTAAACTAACAGCCCTGCCATAAACACATTTTCAGCGAGGACCGAGCGGTAATTTACGAGTGTCAATATATTACCGAAATTCTCCAATTTCTAAACACACACGCAGAGCGCGAAGAATTTTCGCTGTCGGCATTTTCACGCTTTTGCAGAACACGTATTATTTGTCATGCTTCCCCCGATCTAAGGAAAGCATTTGTTTCCGCTCTTTTACCAATGTTCCCTTTAATTTGACCAATATTCACCGCGCTGGTACGAGAAGTAATTTTGAAAAAATATTTCGTGCACCGCACTTGCCCAGTCACTTTTTTTTAATGCAGCTCTAAAATGCGTGTTTATTAACCGATGGAAATTAAGAACACGAGCTTTGTAATACAACGATGTTTATAAAAAAGTTTAATTAAAAAACATTGGTTGAAGCAAAAGTTCAGAAATATTTAATAATATATTGAAACATCAGCTGTTTTTTGTTTTCCACTGTAACAAGAATTGGACACTAGACTACCAAAAATCATTTCGACTAGTTTTAAGTTGTCATAATGAAAGTGTCTTCCTACGTAGTACAAATATGTATAAAATATTTGTATATCGTTATAAAATTTTATTTTTCTTGCGTAACGTATTTTATAAATAATCAATCATTTCTGCTAGGTATGGGTATACATTAATCGTTGGTACTTCTGGCGTTAAATATAAATCGTTTCATAACGATTCAATACCTCTGAGTAGCCCCATAAACCTTAAGCATATATTTCAATATCTGATACAGTCGACAAATTTCAAGAGATTAATAATAATAAAATTCACGGCTGAACCACCATTCAAGAATACCTTAACTCGTTCCATCGGGTGACCCCAATTTCGTAAAAAAAAAAGAAAAAACTCCCCGAGAGCCAACTCAATATTTATTGCAATTTCCACCATAAAAGCATACCACGCGTATCGAAATGAAGTTCGCGTTACTTTTAATTACAATTGCAGAATTTGTTAACGTTTCTCAAGCGTGAGTAAGGCGGACCAGCGAAGAGCATAACTGTCACAGGAGCGCGCAATGAGTTAATACAGTTTATTTTTAATCGAGTTCAGGGCGACGCGTTATAATCGGCGTGAAATCGAATATGCCCACCGAAAGATGCGAGACGTCCGCTCGAATAAGCCGTTTCTAGCGATACCGTCTCGACGCCGCTTTCTCCCTTATCGGCCCGCAGGATATATCGGATAATATCGCGACAACCGGCGAAGGAATCGTATTCGATCGAACGTCGGCAGGGACGCGATGTGTCTGACAGTCCATTTCAATTGCAACAAAACTCGGATAACGTCGGCGCAATTTGTTCGAGGAACACGGGATCTGATATCGAGATGGTTATAACGGGGAATGCACGATTATAGATTATTTATCGTACAATCCGTTACTTTAACCCTCGTAAGAGTGATTTTTATTTTTTGCTTCGCCCGTCTTGCGCGTTTGTTCTTTCGCATTGTGACGGTAGAGAGCTGTTTGTACAGTTTGTGATATTTGCAAAAGAAAAAATGTAATGTATAAATATACAAACATATTAATATACACTCAATTCATTAAGTGACCCGTATTTTGCAAAAAAAATTTCCCTGTGACCACCTGAGTATTTATAAAAAGATTTTTTTTTATGAAATTTTAAAATCTATACAATCCCGTTGGTGTATTTTCCTTGCCCTCTCTTTCTTTTCTGTCATTTCTCTCCTGGATGCAACACAGTGTGTCTCCGACGTAGTCCTGCCAGTCGTTGACTCTACGGTATACGTCCCTCTCTTGCCCATGCAGGGCGATTTTTCAGTGGGCCATGTAGAAGGAAGGACCGTGAGCTTAAAAAAAAGTTGATTTGCAGTCAAGCTGCAGTTGTGTCGCAATCAAGTTGCAGTCGAGTCGCAGTCGAGCTGCGGTCGGACTGCAGTCGCAAGAGAAAAGAAAAAGAAGTGAGGGCAAGAAAAACACACCGACGGGGTAGCGTAACAGTGGTAATTAACGACCTCGGGACGGCATTTACGTTCGATATTGTACATGTTCAAAACACTTGCTCACATTATCCGGAAAAAATTCTCCGATTCGCTCGACGCGTATGGCATGTAACAAAGTGACAAGGATAACAAAACTATTCCGAGAACTGGCGAACCGCGTATACCTCGTGTAAATAATACAACAGATTGTACATTTTGGTACCATATGAGACGTTACATCGAAATCCCAAAAAGACAACTGAAATAGCATCGTGAAAGAGCCACGTATACGTGAGTGACGGCTAAGAAGCACTTGATGACACGCCGCGGTACTCAAATTTAAGTACCAAGTACTTGATGCGTAGACGCGAGTGACATACACTTTAGGCATTACAATTCCGTTTGTGGACACTTTCTCTTCACGATTCGTATGCGCGTCCGTCGAAAAGTCGTTCGGGAATTCGAAACGCTCCGCGTACCGCTCACGTATGAATCTATGTCAAAATCATATGTGAGGAAGAGATTTTAGAAGGTTCTCGTACGCCTAGTTTTACCGTTAGGTTTATGCGAATAACTCCAGTTTCATAATCTTAATGCACGTTTGGACGTTTCATGGGATTAGTCTCATCGCGGTCATTGTAATCTTGAAAAAGAGGTTACTTTCAATTTATTTTTTATTTTAATTTTAATTCAATTATTTCAATATTATTGCAATTGCTAGAAACAAATCACTCGCTGGAGGATGAATTATTAATACGCTTAGTTATATCTATTAAATTTTGCGCAACAATAAAGTTTCGAGCTTCGTCCATCTTGTGCAATAATTTCGATACGATTGCTTCGATAGCACCTATATAAACATTTCCTCTAGGAATTTGAGTGTCACGCACCTGCCACGGTTTTACAGCGTGGATTATGAAAGCGCATAATTTGTTCTGCTCAAAAAGATATTGACATAAAGTCAATCATCGTGCGGGCGCTAAAATAGTAATTCGTTTCGAAATGTGCCAGGTATGCGTTTCTAGCTGGTATTATTTTTTATCATTGAAAACGCGACTGGACGGTGGTTTATGCGCGATTGGGCACGTTGATGAATTTAATCGAACGTTTGTAATTAATCGACCCGCGGTACGTCGAGCGGGCTCGTGGTACCGATTTCGGAATGCGTAATTAGGCGACTTATGCACTGCTCAAGTTTCGCTTACTTTGTTAATCCTTTATTTTGCTTTTAAATGTACATACATTAAAGCTATTTTATGTATTACACATTATTTTGATTTTAGCTGTTTTGGGTTATTTTGATTTTTAATAGTTTAAATTGTTTTATACTCGCGGATCATGAATTATTTTGCCTTTGGATACTTTTGATTACTCTGTTCCTGCGCGCGTTGTACATTATTTTACTTTCGAATATTAAAAATTCTGATTCCATATGTTAGGAATTCTAAATTATATTTGTCTTGGTGTAGATTATACATTTTAAAAATCATTCATTAAAAATGTCGAATTACATTTAAAACAGGAAAATCTACTTTTATGTTCCTCCATTATATTATCTTTGACCCAGTTTTCTTATTTCAAAAATCACTCATTAAAAAAAAGTGCAATTACACTTTACATTAGAAAGGAGAAAATCTATTTTTACATTCGCCCATTATATTACTCTTGGTCTAGGTCCAGGTAAACCGTCAGACCATTGTCCCTAGTACTTCCCCGGATGACTAAAGTCGAAACGCTTTAGCGTGCAAAGCGGATCGCTTATGAATCTCAATGAATTCTCAGCTGTAACTCCGCCAACGAATTCATCGCGCGAACATGGTAATATCTCCACGTGAGAACTGAAATACGCTGAAGGTTAAAGCCACGTAACTTTGCATAAGAAGCTGTACGTCAACGCCGCATAGTCTCGGAGGGCACTGCGGAATGTTCGTTTACAGTTAATTTTCAAATTACATCCGCAGTCCGCGGTTTGGTGAATCGACTTCCGCGTGTCGCTTTGTCAATGGAAATTCAAATTCATTTCAGTAAACCTTTTGTAGCCGTAGGGACGGGGCGACGTATATGAATATCAATTACGCACGCGGGCAAAGCGCATCGCGTGAGAGAAGACAAATGGTAATACGGACAATTTCAATCTTCAGATCTAATTGTTCGCACAACGCTGCTGCGATTTTTGGTTTACAATTTTCATGGTTATGATTAATGTTTAGTTGGAATTCTTTCGTTGAACAATATTACTTATCAAAAATATATTGTCATTGATATTAGTAACTATGTTAAAAATGGTTTTATATAATTTTAAAACACAATTTGATATAACTTACTGATATTAGCATATTATATTAATATTACATATTATGATACATATAATTCGAGTGAGGACCGAAAACGTGAACCACAATTTAAAAAAATTATATTTCTACGCAACTAATTATAAAGACGGCCATGACAATGGATTTAATTAAATTATAAAATAACCTGATCATTTCCATCACGAACGCCCTGTATAACGATAAACAACTTTCATTATAGATTCTAAGGTTCAAAGAAACAACTTGCGGTTTCACGAAGGTTAAAACGTAACGCTTTTCGTTATGTACATTTCAACTCGCGCAATCCTTTCTCTCTCGATTCGCCAACTTCCGGCTTTTCGATTACCCTTCGCGGTGGATTCGGTTGACCGTGAACCGACCGTTGCACAGGTGCAAATTAAATGGCGATTAGCCGAAGTAACCACGACTGACGCGAGTTGCGCGTACATTGGAACGGTAAAGTGATTATTATAAAGACGTTCGCGGTAAGTTTACGAGTTTCTGCCATACATGGAGAATACCATTACGTATCTCGGGTGGGTAGTACTTGTTTCTTACGTCCATTTGCCGGTACGAGTTATCGTCCGGGGGACACTACGAGCGTTAAATAAGACTCACGGGTGAAGAGACGGCGAAGTAATTGCTCGTTATTGAACCTTGGCGCATACGTATGCTATAGATATCGGACTCTGTTGTAATAGTACCTAATAAGAGTTCTTCGAAACAACAAAAGGCACGCTAAGGGTAATTTCTGATTTTTTTGCACGAACTCATCTGTAAATTAATCGAATAGTTTTAAGGGCAAGCTTTTAGTTAACTTGCGAATTAGTACAAACATTCATCATCCTAGTGACTCTTGAGCGATTAGGATAAAAGAAAAATATGTACAAACGTGTAAACGGAATCTGCAGGGATTTGTAATGAATTCTGGATTTTATTTTAAAGCCTATGCTTTGAAATTTAATTGTAGTTTAATAAACAATAAGTTGTAGAAATACCTTCTTCTGTCTTAAAAAAGTTTCGAGGAAATATCAATCCTAAACGCGTTTATAGGTGCACGTGGCTTTTTTTGAGTACACGTATTTAAGAACCTTGCACCGTACACACCACTGCGTAAGCGTGTGTAGATGAAATAGGGAGCCCAAGTTATGACTCTTTATACGGCACTTACGATAAGCAGCATCGTAAATGCGATTTCAATGCACCACCGTACAATACGATGTTTTGGCACGCCTCGTTTAGTGCTCCCAAGTTAGCGTTTGAACATGGCAGAATGAATTACCGCCAGTTTATGGGAAGGTGCGAGTTACACGGTGACGTGGCTCATTGTGGTAGACTGAACAAAATTATTTATACCCGCGAGTGTACAACCATGCAAAAAGTTTATCGCTCCACGTAGGATATCGGTGCAAATGAATTACTTTGTACATCTACATTGCAATTCTGAAGATTGGTAATTGAATTGTAAACATGTTTGGGAAATACCGGGTGTCTCGATTATTTGTACACGCGAGTGTGCATCGATAAAAAAAATGTATCGTGCAATACATATCGATACAATAGGTCATTTTGTACGTGTAGATTGCTACTCTGGGGATTAACAATTGAATTATAAATCTTTGTCAAATACGTTGTATCTCAATTATTTATAACCGCGACTTTTACAATGACACGAACGATTTATACCATAATACAGATCGGTGTAATATTACAGTCCGAAGATTAACAATTGAATTATAAACAAGATGAGGAACACAGATCATGAAAAGAATTCTCGAAACACAATGTCGATACAAGGGCGTAATAATAAATATGCCAAAAATCGATCGGTTATTTATACTCGCGATTATGAACGCGATATAAATAATCTATACCGAAAACTTTATGCAGCAACAATTCGCTCATCGATGCATCATTCGCGTTCCTACAAAATTTATGTACCTACGCGCATGGAGCGAAAGATCCAAAGATTAAAAATAGAAAGAAAAAACAAACGCTTCGGTGACATTCCACGAAACCAGGACAATCAATGTCTTATCTTTACATACGCTTAGTTTTTCTCGGAGATGAATGTTATGCCCGACGAATCATGCTTGGAATGTTGGAAGAAAAGACGCGGCTTTAATCCTAGTTGGATTATCTCGCGAAACTCGTGACATTCTTCAACAATATTTCACGTGATCAGATAATGAACAAAATAATTTTGTTGGACGCAGAAACTTAACATCACGAGAATTTAAAAAACATGTAGAATGTTTTTTATCTTGCGTAACGCATTTTATAAATAACCAGTCATGTCGGCTGGTCTGGCATAGATATGTATATATTAATTGACGGTAGTTCTCGCGTTAATTATGAGGAAACTATCGTGACAAACTTTTTCCAATTATCGCTAATCATTTCGACGGAATCCCGCTTGATCCACCACCCGGAGACCGAAATTGCGATAATCGTTGCATAATCGTGACCATAACGTTCCATCGGTCATGCAAATCAAGAATGACTGAGAGTTCATTAGCCATGCGCGTAAGAACGATTCTCTTCTTTTTTTTTTTTGTGCAAACGGCATAAATCCTCATCGGCGTATCCCGTGGATGCGAGCGGCGTCAATTAAACATACGCGGTGCTTGATAGACGCGTAATTAGTAGATACGGGTCGCTCGTCCAGTTCCTGTTTCTCGGTACTCGATGTTAAATTATGACCAGGTGAATCCACCTGCACGCTATCATACGCGCGAGCGATAGCTCGTATGCTGGAAACCCGAGCGTGGTTTAGCGATCGAAAAAGTATTCGTAATGCATTCGTCGATGCGAGGTGTATAACCGACTATCGTAAATTATAACTTTACATAGAATTATATCCCGGGGAATTCTATTTTAAGCTTTCAGGATTTGAGATTGGTACGGATAAGTTTCTTATTTTGTCACTCTTTCCAATTGCAAATAAATCGGAATTAGCTTGATTAAAAAGAGATAGGTTTTCATTATCAATGCGAACGCAACGGGCGTGTAATAATAAATTCAAGAAGACTTTGGTGTTTTGAAAGATTAGTTTGCAATCAAGATTACACGAACACGCGAGATATTCGATCGATAGTTTAGTTAGCTTCACGGTCGCTTCTCGATCAGTTCAGTCTAAATATATTTTTCACGAGTAGGTACTTGTCGTAATACATAATAATAATGTATTAGTATTTTATAGTGTTACTGTTATAGTAATACAATCGTTAAACAGAATTTACAATTATAAATATATATTACAATAATTGTTTACATAAAAATTTCTTCTAGATTCTTTAATTAAAAACACGAGACTTTTAATAAAGAATTCCCACGCCAGATTTGTGGGGGCCGTAATCACGAGAAGACTCGCTTTAAAAAGAACGAGAATTCTCATACTTTCGAGATATCCGTATCGAACGATACTTCATCTCACGATTCGTTCTCGTACCTGTACTTTCCTGTAATTCGTGGGACCACCTACATGCTACGGGGGCGATTAGCATCGCGCAATAAGTCACCGAATCCCGTAGCTCGAAGCTATGTGCGTTCTTACATTATCGGCTCATTTGATTCACACTGTCCGTAATTTTGGCCCTCGCGAAAGAATAATGGCAGAATCAGCAGACTCTCACCCGAGGCGGGCGAGCGGACTTGCGGAACGCGAAGGGTTTGAACTTTCGACGATGCACCTGCCGAATTTACATGACATTCACCCCGAGTCAATTAGGTTAATCGGGAGATCGTTTTTCTTGCTCTCTCGTTGGATACGGATACGTGTTTGCGGGTTTTGGTCAATTGTTAAGCTTTCTTTTTCAATAATCTTTGAGGTTTTCATTTCGGTTTTAGGATGAATAATTAACGTGCTTTGGGTCAGGTGTACAATTAGTTCAGTACTTGAGTAATTATTCTGCTTTTTAATATTTGTATTGATTCTACTGTTACATATTTTTTTTTTATTCTCCTATTAGATATTTAAAATTATTCTGTTTCTATTTTTCAGTATCCAGAGTTTTTTAAATTATTAATACAGTTTAAACTATTTTACTTTGCTCCACTTACTGGTAAATTACTGAATACACATTTTCAAATAAAAATTCTCATTAATGAATTGAGATATTTCAAATTGGCGCTCATGCAACGCGTCGCGATGCAGGATTAAAGTACTTACTCTTACCCTCGTACTCTGACGAATTTCGAGGTAGCTCCGCCACTCTTTCTCTCCTCAAGGACAATTCGGATAAATCGAAGACGAGTAAAACTTGCCCAAGAGCGCTTCTCGCGGTGGCATTCGATTTCTCTTCGTAATCTCGGCTTTACGCGGACGAACGAGAAGCCGGAAAGGGCCTCACGATTTATTTGACATCCCGAACGCTGTTAAGGTGTTGGCGATTTAGATTTAGGGCCAGGAGAAATCCTGATAAATTTCTATCGGGGAAGCCTCCGCTTTCAGGGCCGAAGATTCGCCGCGAATGTGGCCCACAACCTCAGAACGATCATTTTTTATGCTGGTACGGTATGGTAATAGCTGGAAGGAAGAATCATTTAAAGAGATGTTACGAAACGGTGAGTCTGTAGGCACGGTCGAGGAGGATGCTCGAGAGAGTGCTTCGTGTTCTTGAGTATCAATGTCGCTCGTTCGTGAAAGTCAGATTTTCCGAGCGCGAATTATATTTGCGAGAAAGACATTTCATTGGTAGTTTGAAACGAATAAATGGGGTTTCTTGGATGAAAGAACATTTCAGACAAAAGCACGTTAATAATAAAGTTTATTCCACAATTATTTAATTAATGCAGTTAAACAAAAACCGAGGATCGAAAGCAATACACGTTTATCTTCGGTACCGACACGCGTTAGGAAATATTACCAAAGACCCTTCGTGTTTCCCGTCCCCTGGTGACCGTAATGAAAAGCAATCGGTGAAGATAAAGGGTATACAAATAACCAAATCAAAAGGTTCGACAAGTTGGCCCTGCATTTTTCCGAAACGCCGGCTTTTAAATTAACGCTAAGGCCGTACGTCAGATTACTAATTGAACGAATCAATTGTTTCGTACCTATCTCGACTCCCATCGCTCGTTTGAAAGCTTTTAGGCCGGTGTAATAGCGCGCCTGGCTGATTTACGAACCTTTATTAGATAAGGGAGTTACCTCTCCCCGCGTCTAACGCCGTGGGCATCCGCCGGTTCTCCGTTCATTGAAATCGATATAACTATGCTCATCGGTTAACGATTACGAGCATAATCCCGTCGGCGTTAACGCTGCTAATAAAATTGTAGCACTCGCGGAATCGATGGAGTGCGATTCGTCGAGTCGATCGATAAGGTAATTAACAAATTAATATTAGTTTCATGAATCGGTAAGTTAATCATTGCATTTATATGTATCGTCTTAATGCTAAAATCAGTCGATTTTATTGGTTTTAAATATTCATTTCACACTGGAACTGTAGACAATTAATGTATACTTAATTCTACCAGATTAGTCGATATAACTAGTTATTTATAAAATACATTATGCGAGAGAAGAAAGATTTATTCATATTTTTTCAATATTTGTATTGTTAAAAAATGTGTACATAATATTATACTTTTTGCATACTTAAAATGGTAAATTTAAATAGCAATTTAAAATCAGTTAAAATGACTGCTTTGGTAGCCATAGTGTTAAATTTACCATTTTCAAGTACGAAAAAAGTGTACTATTAAATATTATAAATATGTATAATACTATGCATATATCTTTTAACGATCCAAGAATTTTTAAAATATGAATGAAAGACTTTTTCCTCCAGAACATATTTTAAAAATAATCAGTCATTTCGACTAGTCTGATATATAAATATCGGTACACTAATTGTCGGTAATTCGAGCCTTAAAACGAGATTGAAGGGTTAATTAAAAATTCAGGAATGTTTACCTAATACCGTGATCAACGTTAAATATTTCTCCAATTCAATGCAAATAAAACACCCTGTACGTACGTCTCAACCAACAATATAACAATCGCTGTCACAATAACTTACCATCATAGTATCACAATTAATCGCATTACGAGAATTTAACGAGAATCCATGAAACTTCTTATCAAACTGCAAACGTTAACGATGCTCAGAATTTTCCCCGATGTACATTTTACAGGTGATAAAAGATCGAAGTTTATTCCCGGATATAAAACTTCGTTACCGTATCATGTAAATATCGTTGCTAACCGATAACGCTGTTTAACGCCGTAACGTCAGGAATGCGTCGAAGTGTGCAAAATAGAAAGAGAAATCTCCACCCTGATGCTTTATGAACGTTCTGATTTTTATCGTTCGAGAAATGTGGTTTAAAAGAGCGCGGTCAGATCAGCTGCAAATGAATGCTGGCGCCAGAATTCATTATAGTTTATGACTCATTAATACGACTACATTTCTCTGCCATAAACAGTGTGTATATTTCTTCTGAAGCGTGACTGCGCTCCCCGCTTGACATTTCAGATCTTGCAACCCGATGCAGCTGATTGTTAGCGTTGCCCGGCGCGTTGGAAAAGCCGAAGCTCGGAGATATCGCAATTAGGTCAGTTTTCCGATGATACGTTGCGCGTCCAATGCGTAAGCGTTGCGATTCGATGATTCTATGTTTTTGTCGTTGAATTTTGTAAGGGAGTAATTAAATGGCAGTGTGGTATTTCGTTGAATTGTTATTATGATGGTATTTTAAAACATTATTGTTGTACTGTTATATTATAGGAAGGTATTAAACAAATTATGATCATTCTGTTAAATTATTATACAGCGATATCAATAAATAATATAACTTACGGTAATACGTTTGATACACCGTAAAAGGGCTCGAAGTTTTGTTTAGGTAAAAGTATAGTGTGCAAAATAAAATTGATAGAAGTTCGTCCACAGTTTGATAATTACTACTATAAAATTTTGATATATCTCTCGATTGATCTCGATTGATCTCTCTCGTTGATCTCTCGATTACTATATTAAATTATAGGTAGCGATACGTTCTCTTAATTACCATTTCACGCAATTTTCAGTTCATTGTCACGACCTTCCGTTCCACCGACACAGAAAACAGGATTGTTTGCCGAGCAATAAGTACGTTTGAATTAGAACCGTTTAACATGTTTTTGGTCGTGATAAATGGTTTGCCAACAGAGTTAACTCGTTGCTTTTTAAAATTCAGGCGACAGGATTTGCTTGCGCATTAAAGTGGCGTAGAAAAATCATCGCACGCACTTATTCGTGCCGTAGAATTCTCCGTAATAATAATGTAACGCCACGAGTTACTATTACTAATGACTATCAGAAATATTTATTCATTAATAATTAATCGGTAATAATCTCGGTAAATTCAAGAATGTAAGTTTCAATAGTTTGATGATTACCAATACTAGTAATTAACCAATAATAATCTACGTAGATTCAAGTTTCTAATTATCGACAGTTTGATAGTTAATAACGCTAGTAATCAATCAAAAATAATCTACGTAAATTGAGGACGTATTACAAAACTCGCTCCGTTGTCACTTTTAATATTTAGCACAAATTACTAATAAACATCCTAAACTCCTATCGTGCTATCAAAATAATTATTAAAAACACCTGCGAAAAGATACAAACTATAGACAGCATCAAAAGAATCTCGTATCCTAAAAAAGCAAACCCCACAAACAACTCAGCATTAGTACAATTATCGACTCCGCTCGAAGATCGAATTGTGGGAAACTTCCCACAGTCAGAATTCCGATGACACGAAAATCCCACAGAACAATGGGAAAATAATAAATCGTGCCGCTATTGATTCAGTACAATTCCTTTCGCGTTCCCGAAAGTTTTCCGTTAAACGTGATCAAAGCTTTTCTACTCTATCCCCTCCCCACTTTTTTCTGCTTCGGACACGACGCCAACCCTTTCCTCCCCCCCTCACCTTGTATTCAGGATTACCGAAACCCTCAAAGCGGCTCCTAATGTCCTCAGAAAACGAAGTCGGCAAACAGGGTACATTAGTACAATTATCGGGTCCGGTACTAGGGCCGAGGTGTGGGAAACTATCCATCGATAAACGACGCTGCCGAGGCGTCGGCGCCCGCAGTTTGTACTGTCAATTATTATCCTAATGCGGACCGTCGCTAAAGCCAATGTCGTCCTGCCATTGACCGGGAACGAAACTGTCGGGTTGAGGAGCGTCGATCAGGATTTACTTCCCACCCTTTATATTATCATTTACAGTTCATAAATTTCTTAAAAAGTGCATACATAATGTTATACGTATTTGTACTGTTTAGAAATACACTGTTGTCGTACTTAAAAGTGGTAAACCTAAATGAAATTTTATAATCAGACGGAATAATTTGTTATATATTTATGAATTATATTTAAGTGGAATTATCGATAGTTTGATAATTGCATTATTACAACTGTCGAACGGCCACGCTAACGGTAGTAATCATACTTTTATCGGATTATACGGAGGCAATCAAACCCCCCCCCCCTCCCCCCCATGATCCTAAATCGCCATGGAGTAAGGTATAAAGGAAAATATATTAATGCATTTTTAAGGACACACGTCTCAAGCCGACCATAATATCCCATACGAATAAAATCGATATTTATTTCCTTCTGCCTCCCCCTACTCGCTAAGCCGCGTTTCGCGTCGGATGTCTGTCGTTAACAGCGGATCGTGCGTATCGGCGAAATAATTTATGCGCTCACAAATGGCGCCACAGCTGAAAACCCGTCGCAGCTAGGGCCTCGAGCGTTAAAGTCGCAGCTCGAGCACGTGCTTCTGCCCAACGGGAGTGAAAAAGAGAGAGAGAGAGAGAGAGAGGGGGGGGGGGGGGTGAAGGGGGAGGGGGAGAGTGGGAGAGACGGAGCCGCCGTTATCATTGTGTATCGAGAAGAATTTCTGTTCTCGTATCTTAAAGCATGTCACTCCGTACGTTAGAGATACAGAGCGGCCTATATTATCCCTAAGCCGATAAACTTCTATCGCGAAGCGGTTCAATTGCGATTCGTATTAACGATCCAAAGGCACCGGCGATTACCACGCCGATAAGGCCATCGGAATAAAATATTCCCCGCGCATTTGTTTAGTCCGCATGACGCGCGAACTTTACGCCGATAATCGTCGAGGCTGTTACAACTAGAGCTGCTTATTACACGTGTACGCGCGAAATTACAAATTTCCAGTTGGAGATCGTGTAATCCGGACTTCACGTAATTCACGATCGTTTTCTTGCTCCGAACCGGATAAAATTCCTCCGCGAGCTGCCATTAACTAACTTACGATTATTACGTTTAGAAGCAACGAGAGTGGAGCTGGTACGTTATAATTCGTTACGGAGTAACGCGCGATCATTTTCGGGATCGTACGACGGACGTTGCGTGCAACTGTGGCGTGTGCCGCTGAATAGAAACGCGAAACGTATCAGTCGCGCTGAGAGAAAATTATGGCAGCTCGGTTCTGTCGCGAGTACCGCTCGGTGCACCTGAAACTTTGCCAAGCGCGGTAAAGATACAACGAGGCACTTGGAACGACCGTCCCGATATTATCGCGCCTCGTGTAAATGCATATTGAAATGCGGTTACGTGCTTCGGATCGGCGAGGCGGAGCCGTCGCACGATATACGCGTGTGAGTACGTACATAAGCCGTGCTGGATTTCTAACGAGTCATCGGTGGCCATCGGTTGCATCTAACGTTGCCATTAAGGCGATTCGAATTCGTTTAATACCGTTGACGCGCGTTTAAACATTTCACGAAGTTAGAAGAATTTATTTCACAGAAATTTGCCGTTAGATGTGTTTTTGCGTTGAGAAAAGTTTGGAATTATTTTCCTTGAAAATGTACAATTGAGAAGTTTGTTGCGTTTTGGAGAAATTGGAAAAACTAGAGTAGGGGCTTTTACGAAATGAAGAATTAAGTTGTTGCACTGTCGAAGGAAATATGGGAATTTGTAACGTAACGATACTGTGAAGAAATAATTTGAGGGGATTCGGATAAATCGAATTCGACCATTCAAACTTTCATTCGAAAAGTTCGGGAAGTTAATTTATCGGGGATAAATTACAATTAGAAATTTTAACTTGTAGGTCCAAAACTGGGACATTTTGTTTCAGTTCGCAGTTGTGCGTTCCTCGAAGAGATCGTCATTGGACTTTCTGCCAAACCACGCGTAAAATAAAACTAACCGCGTGGAGTTGTACCGTCGCTCACATAAGGGACCGACCTCGCTATTGCTTCTCTGTGTCCCGAGAACAATGCGATACTTCAATCGCGTGGTTTTCAAACTCCCCCGTTGACTCAACCTTCGATTCTCTCAATGCCAAATATTTAAATCTTTACTTTCCAAATCTAGCCTTCCTGCTGCGTGTCCGTTGTGACATTATTTTCCAAAATTTATCCCGGTAGTCCTGTTTTTAGAAGAGCGCAATCAAAATATGAAATTTGTTCCCAATTCATTTTTTGGGGTTTAAAAATATTCATGTTGGGACCTATTTCTAAAACTAGTCCCGCTTGTCAAAGTATTTTCAGAAAAGTGCAATACATAAAATCGAGATGTAATTACAAACCTCAAACGAGCAAGTTCATCGAAGATTAACTAATCATCCAGAAATTTATTTCCAAAAAAAAAGTCCCAATCACCCCAGATTTCAAGTCAACTACGAACAGTTGGCGAAAGATAACGCGCGAGCGTCGTGGTAAGCGTCTCCGACTATCCGCGATTACCGTGAAAGCATTTCCTGCCGTTTTATCGCGCGATTCGTTCACCGGCCGTGGAATCGCGGAAAGCTGGTTCTACGGACGACCCGCGAGGTTCTCGAGTGTCGTCCGCACCGCACCAGGACTCTACCCAGATGGAGACACGGAGAATAATAATCATAATAATAATAATAAAGGAAAACAGAAAGAAAGGGAGGTACGGTCGGCTCTTAAGCGCCAAGCAGGTTTACGAGACATTTATTTCCGCTCGGTTGGCGATCCACGAGCCGTATCAGAGACGCACAGTGGCAGTTCCTCGTCTAAGTCCTTGTCCCTCATAAATCTCGCTCGCAACAAGACCAAAGGACGTGTTTCGTGAATGAGTTATCGGTTCCTCGATACATACGCAAGACGACGAAATTGCACCGCGAGTGATTTCCTTCTCCCCCGATTCGCCGATGAAAAAGCGAAGCGATCGAGCCGATAAGACGAGAGATTTGTTTTGCGCGTGACGCATTCCATGGCGATGCTTGGGAATGATAAGATTTATTTAAATGCGGCAGATTAAACGAGTCCGTTTGATGCCCGTGGGGAGAATATTGCGTGGTGAAGAAAAATGTTGAAAAACAACTCGAGAAGTTTTCAATGAGTATTGTTGAATGAGGAAACGCCTACTTGGAATTATTGCACTTTTAGTGGAGTATCGGCGTTTATGGGACACCCTGTTAATCAATGCTGGTACAGTATAGACTCTCGTATTTCGCCAAATGATAAAACGTAGGGATTGAATTTTATTTGTTGAGATAAAAAAGATCGTTTACTTTATTCTTGATTTGTTTTTATTACTTGCTTATTTATTTTTTACTTTATTTAAAAGTTCATTAATTGTGGAAGAGTTCTTCTAATTTCAAGAACACAATTGTTCGCGCAAATTCCTCGGTGCTCAATGAAATAATATCCAGGGAACTCGATGAATTTCCAAAAACGATCGATCTCGATATCAAAATCATAACAGATCGGAGGGGATCGTTTTCCGAAAGGATATCCGGAGTAGTTCGCATTATCCTGCACGAGTAGACACGCGGACGAGCATCCTGGGAGAAGGCTGAACTCGAAACAACTCACTCAACCTGATCCAAAGCCGGCAGGCATCAACATAGTTTCCTCTCGTCCGCGTTTCGTTCCTCCGTTCGTTCGTCCTGGCCCCTCCGTTTGTCGGCTGTCGACCAGGATGATCCTTAACGCGTGTTTTGACGCGATTAGTGGCCACGGTTCCCGAACAAGGCGGCCCATTGTTCCCGGTGCGTGAACTTGCGTGTGAATCGCCATGCCTAGCCGCGGTGGCAGGGTCCTTGCCAAGGACACGGATGGTCGTTCGAGGGGAAGACGAGGAGTACCTTCGAGGATTTCTCGTCAGTTTCCATCGTTTATACACTAGGACTACCGACAATTATTGCTTACCTATTTCTGTAGACCTGTCGAAACGACTGGCATACGTGATGCAACGAAACAAACGTATTTCTTTAATTTTTCTTTAATATTTCTTTAATTTTCGTATTGTTAAAAAATATATGTATACGCAATATTATTCGGATTTATATTAATGAAAGTACAGTTTTTTTATACTTAAAATTTTTCAAAATACCAGGCTCGGAGTTAGTGCGGTTTGGCAATTCTAAAAAAAGACAATTTTTCAATCAAATTATGTATTCGATATAAATAAATAAATAATAAAATAATAATACAATATTAAATTTTCCGTCGGTTTACGCCATAGAATTGTTATCCTAACTCACGAATGGAGAACCGACGAGAACGAGGCTGCTGCATTAGAATTACACCAAACTACCCCCCCTTCTTCCTCATGACAATTCCCTCTCCCACTGCTAGAAAATTGATTTCCAGTCAGCTCCTTCGCAACAGAGATAAATAACCCACATTTTCCACCTGCCAACCGTGACAAAGCAATCTTGCGAAGCACGCGTCAAATTGGTATCACCGATGTAACGCGCGCACGGAATGCTTTCGAATTCTCCTTGCTCGCCCCGTGTCTCGCTAACCGGCGGATAATATACGCCCCGGTACTTAGGAGACAAGCTCAGCTCGCGAGAACACACGGGAAACGGGTACGGCCGATTAACATTTCTTTTTATATTTTTCCTCCATCTCTCTCCAACCCGTTACCGCCAATCGGCGTCAATGTCGGTGTCCGTCTATCATTACCTCGGCGATCCGGCCAATAAACGACTACTGCCCCCGTTCGATTCGCGCGTAATTTGCACAACGACAGCGGCGCGAGTGATTGGTAGTCGAGTACCGGAGGCCGTATTTATCCCTTCGATCGTTAGACAAACAACGCGGCCGACGCGCATAATTCCCCGCCGACGGCGGCGTCGGCGGCGGTTTTCCGCGTCGCGCGTTAAATCAACCGCGTCGTTTCTGTTTCTCTTCCGCTTCTCGTTGCCGCCGCCGACAGCGGTCGAAAGAGAGGAGTGATTTATCGCGTGTCCTACGCTTAATTATTATTCCCCGTTCTTCCTTTACGCTCGCGTACACTCTCGCGATAAGTAATTAATCGTCGGGCTAACTAATTATCGATCGCCGTTCGCTTCCAGTTTATGCGGGAATGCGAGTACGCAGCCCCCCCGCCCAACCCCGGCCGGTGCGTGTCGACAATTTTTTCAGATTGGCCAGGGTAATTCATAAATATTAATTAGTAATTGTTGACAGTCGTACATTGGGCTGCTGAAGGTACACGCTGATAGTACTGTCGGATTGCTTTTACGTGTGATTCAAGTTACATCGGTGGCTTTAATTCCATTGGTTAGGTTCTGTAGCAGTAGATTTATGGCATCCGTCAGTTTGACGGGTTTCAGATCTTGGAAAGAAATAGCGAAAAACTATTTCATCGATTCTGACCAATTTCTTTTTTAAATTAATAATTTTGTTTGAAGAATTTATGACGTTTAATTATTAGTCAGTTGTTTTTACGAGTATACTCGTTATGAAGAAATGGCAATATTTTGTGCTACGACGAGTATACTTGAAATGTAGAAAAATAGTTACCATTTACTATTTGTACGTGGTATCCCTATCAACTCTACGGAACCCGTCAAATTGACATATCTGCTAATTTCCCAAATGTATTATGATTATATGTATTATACGGTGAGTTTCGCGCGAGTTGAGAAATTGCGTAAGTCGAATATATATTTCTTTTGTTTACAACAAAACTGTATGTCTGTATGTACATGCAACAAATCACAAGTATAACTTTTCTACGTATGTGTCGACGAAACTCCCGTTCTGGCAATAAAAAAAAAGCAAATTGCACGGTTCGGCATTGGTTTTCCGATTCGCTTCTAAGAATCCGCGTAACACGAATCCACGTAAGTCAAGTGGACCCTTCAATTTGACGGCTGCCCGTAAAAATTCGTATACGAAAAATATCCGCAAACCTAGTGTAAATCGAGACGAACGATGCAAAATTAACGTTACTTCCTGGAACACCTTGCGCCGCGCGCAGAAGAATCAACATTGATCGAAATCGAGGGAAGCAGAAATCCCGAGCTTACATTAAAACACGAACGATACGAAATTTACGGACCACTCAAAACATCGTGCCCGATGCGTGACGTACAGGTGCGCACACTGGTTCGGGCAGGTACCCGGGCAACCAGTGGCGGATAAATATGCGTGCACGTATGCACGTCCCTTCGAATGATTTACGCTTTATGCGGCACGAACAGCGTCGCGGTTTATTACCCACCCAAGAGCGTAGACAAAATATCAGCAATAAGCGGATGATACTCGGAACCCCATTGTTCGGCTCGTGGAAATCGATGCTGATAATCGTGGGAGGGCTCCGCGCGTCGACGTTTATGCACCGGGGCAACATAAGCACGCGAATGATAACGACAGCTTCGTTTCGCGGAACAGAATTTATTCCTAGAATGTAGACGCATAGCTGCTGTTCTTCGCCGGGATGGATGTATAATTGAGAAAATTTTACTCGACGGTGTTTCAATGAATATAAGTCGTTCGGATTTTGAAGATTTCAAAAGAAAAGAAAATGTGTACGTTTGAATATATATAAACAAATACTTGAATTCCAGTGAGTAAACTAAATTTTTTGTTTTTAATGAAACACCGACGCGTAAAATTTGATTATCCAGTCTCCACAATTTAATTATCAACGGAATCACGCGAGACCAGTATCTAATCGTCGTATAATTAGTTGATCGATAAAAAAAACAAAATAAATAAAGAATCGTGCCTGTTTATCGTCACGATTTCTATCTCGACGCCGATAATTATTTATAAAAACGCATTTGATTATAACCGTTTTGCGGCGCGTAGATGCGAACCGAAATACTCGCCGATAAAAGACGTTCCTCTGGCTGTCCCGTCACATCGGTTGACAGTGCGGTAATTGAGACGCGATTCCTTAGCGATAATCCGACAGGTAAATTACTCCAGATACGTAAGCCCTTGTCTCGAAGAAGTTCCGGCTCGTTACGAGTCCCATTCGAAACTCTGCTTTTGGTAACACTGTCGTCTCCACGGCGTGCACGTGATCAGCTGTGCGCGTCAAATGTGATCGCAAGATTATGTTTTCGTGAACCAGAACACCGTTTCTCGTTACCGTTTCTGTCATTACGTCCGCGACGTTCGTGGTTACGCGTACGCGTCCCCGTGCTCCATGGGGGGATAAGCGCGTTTCACCGTTGATTGGGAAATAATATTTCTGTGCGGAGAAACTTGAATGCCGGTCAGTCTTTGTGTGAACAAAACGGTTTTTCGAGGTTTTTTTTTACCACGTGTCGTTAATGAAACAATTAGCTTTTCCGGGATGGCAGAAAATCGGCTGGAAAGTTTAAGATCGTATCATACAAGTATCGTAATAGATTACGATTTTTTTATTATGTTTGTGTGCTCGGTATAATTGAAAGTATTTAATTGAAATGTTACCATTGAATGCGTTATAATTGAAACCAGTGTGACTAAAAGTATTAAACCATTATTTTATTTTATTTTTTACGTATACTGCATGCATTCCTACCGTCTTTATTTCGCAAAATCCGAGTTACATATAACCTATTACAAATACAACAAATATTACAAATACGTATAACCCTTGCAAGTGAACCTAATCTGAACCTTAAAAATTTTGTTTTTAATTTTGTGCTATTTCTATTATATTATACTAATAATCAATTATAAATATATAAATATTGATAAATATTGATGTTTAATAACCCTTTAATACCCGATGGTGGGTATTAGGGACCTGGTTAGCGTCTCCGCTGGGTTAACCATAGGAAATCGGGGCACGGCGAACAAAAGGAAAAGCGGGTGGTAATCGCGACGAAGCGCCAAAGGCCAGAGCACAGAAGTTCGTTTCGCTCGGCGCGAAACGAGGCCCCATGGGCTGTCAGCTTAAAACGTTGAGGTCGATAAGCAGGCGCGACCAAACGGAGGTTGGAATTTCGCGTGGCTACGGACGGCCCTTGACAAACTGTCACGCCGCTACGCGCATCGTCGGCGCATGACTAATTAATTAATCCCGACGTTCACAAAGGCTATTTCAGTCGATTACCGTGCGATCGACTTACCGACGCCTGCAATTATCGCGGCAACGTAAAGACGATTACCGGCTCGAATTTCCCCCACTCGCGACCGGAAAAGTTGGACCGGTGAACGCGATCGCGAGACAAGGAGCCGGTTATAAATTAATGTCCGTTAATTGGCATTCGAGATCGGCCAATCCGGGGATATCGTCGGGGCGGATTACGCGATGTCATTGGTCCGATCGGGGAACACGGTTAACGGTAGATCGAACGGTACCGTAACGACAGATCTATTCGCGTGGGGAAACTCTCAACGGACGTCGCGGGGTAACGATCCGTTGCGTCGATCGGCAGGTGGATCTTGCGTCGTTGAGCTTAAGCGTGTTGGGAACTGGATGAGATGTATGTACCCGAAGCTTACGCGTTTATGATGAATTATGGTTTTAATGTGCTTTTTATTCGTTACGTATGATTGTGTGGGGCTGGTAAGGAAAAATGAGATGGAGAAATGATAAGGCGGAAACGTACTAGGTTTCATGTTTATGGTAATGTTAAAGGACAGTTAAGAAAAATGAAACGCAGAAATGGCTCGCTAAAATTTGAATTATGCGATAAATGCCTACGGATAACAAGTGGCTACATTGAATTTTTTATTTTGTTATAATTAAGTAAAGTATGCAAGAAAAAATAAAACGGATGGCTATTGAAACACGCCGCACCACCAGAACAAACCTACGCACGTTTTTATTTTTCACTTTCTTTCGATTTCACCTGTCCGAAGAATTTATCTGCGTTTATCTTAAAATACTATCGGTTGCAGGAAGACTGTTCAACCGCGAAGGTCATTACCTCGGAATTACATCATGTTCCACTTTATGCCAACGCGTTGTATCATTAAGATACCGACGCACTTCACACGCTAACCAAAAAAAAAGAATAAATATACAGGTTGTCCCGAAAATGGCGGTACTGCCTGAAAGGTGTCATACCTGAGTTAATTCAAAGCAGATTTTTCCTTATCAAAAATATCCGGAGCGCCTTAGTTAACGAGATATTAAAGAAAATCAGGAGCCAATCGGAGAAAGGGCGCGGTCACTAGCGACGCTAGTTATTGGCGCACTCTTCGCCGATTGGCTTACCCTTTCGATTAATATCTCATCAACTAAAATGCAATCAGCACTTTCGATAAGGAAAAACCTGCTTCGAATTATCAAACATTTAACGGACTACCAACATTTATTATGGGACACCCTGTAGAACTACGAGATTTAGTAAATAATTTTCCAGACGGAACAATGGAAGAGAAAAATCATCGAACACTCGAGATTTCAGTTATCGTTGGGCACTCGAAGCGAAATGATAAACCATTCTACGGAATCGCGAGAATAGCGCGAGATAAATATGAGGAAAAGGATCGTTCGATATCACGAGTCGATCGATAGGTCTCGTAACGCGTGTTCCACGATAACGACGTTAACGGCGCGAATGGAAATAGCGCGCTGGACTCGATTTCACACGATACTCCTTCATCTTTTTCACTTACGGCAAAATACCAAGAAACACTATCGGCCAACTCTTTATCGAGAATTCCGTAGATAAGAGGGCTGTTCCCCTCGTATTGGTTCTGTACAAT
This sequence comes from Pemphredon lugubris, assembly GCA_933228935.1. NCBI lineage: Eukaryota > Metazoa > Arthropoda > Insecta > Hymenoptera > Crabronidae > Pemphredon > Pemphredon lugubris. Next base: position 50,314,269 of record OW121817.1, on the reverse strand, counting down.
GTATGGCGCCTATGGAGATTTTAACATGAGCGTCATGATACAGGTAATACAGGTGTGACGTCTCTATTTCAACAATTCTTATCGGACGAAGGGATTTCGATAAAAACAGATTTCGTTTCTACCAGGGTTTTAAAGATTTTTCTAGGCAGGAGTTGTGGGTTGAAAATAAAAGAGGATACGCTGTGAAGGGAATGTTTTGTATTGAAAATTTATTGTCACATCTGTCGCGGTATTAACAATACGGTATTAAAACAAAATTATCCTTGTGGAAGGTTTTGCAAAAGCTTCATTGATTGTGGAATTACTTTATCAATGCTCTTAATTGATAATCGTAATTTTCAATTTGTCATCTCTTCAGAATGTTTTACGACTACTATCGTTATCTATTTACCTAGCAAACATCTTGAAATGTTTGAGAAACACTGACTGCTATTAAATACTATTTTTAACAGAAGAGAAACATAAACCAGGGAATTCGTATTGCGTGCGCAATTGTTTAGAATTTAATTGCCCACTCGAGAATAACAAATAAATCGTAAGTAGCGTGATAAAGAGATTTGATAGAAATCCTAGGGAAACAACAAAAAAATTTGCATTCAACGATTCTTACGTCTTTATCGACAGAACGGCAACGTATAGGTCACCGTACAATCAACAATATTAATCACGCGAATAATTGTACGATAAATAACGCGCACACAATTTGCCTTCTAATTAGCACCATGCGTTGCAAATCATAAACTACAGTCGATTTCGTTGAGTTACTATGAAAACGCGGAACACAATTTTCGATTAACAAATTTTGATTCTAATCAAGTCACGAATAAATCTTACATATAATATATAATATAAGCAAAAGAATATTTAGAACACACGTATATTATTATTTATATCATATGTATAATCTAATTTCGCTAGTTTAAAACCGGACTTTTATTTTCAGTTATCTTAACCCCAACAGTTAAATTTTCAGTGAAACGGGTAGCGTTTCACATGCTCTTAATCAGGCATCGGCCGTTGGAACTATCGCACATTAAAATAAATAAATAAGAACAAATAGAACACCAGCCCTATCTCTCCAAATACTATCCACGCGTCCAGGCCCGCGGTGCTAAAACGAGAGCATAGACCGTCCCCGGCGGTAAATCAAATTTTTCCAAACGAACCGCGACGAACGGGAAATGAAACGCCAGGCGCTGAAACGTCACCCCCTGCGAGAGAGTTCAAAGCAGCCCCCATTTCGCGCGAAACCGTTGCGTTGGTGCGTCGTAAAGGCCTGAACGGAGACGCGTCCGAAAATAGGTGTTATTCGTACGACGACAGCTAGTGGGCAGAGTCCCATTCTCGTTCGCCCTCCCCCTTTCGGCCCTGCGCGTTGATATCCCACCCTTAAAAGAGGTACGCGCGCCGCGACATGGCTCTGCTACGTTTCAAATGTCCCGGACTCACCTCGGGCGCATTCCTGTGTAAACACGAACGGAAATACACCGATCCACCGTGGGGGCTTCGGCTCCATTCAGAGAGCGCGTGGTTAGCTTCATTCACAGCTACCCCCACCCCTCTACTCACTCTCTAACCACGCTACTATGCGTTGCCAGACGCGCGGACGTGCCTAAACAACCGGTGCGCTTAGATCATTCGAAATTAGATGGACAGAGCGACGGCGGGGGCTGGGAGATCCGCGGATCGGCGGCGGAAGTCACTGCGAAAGAGATCAGTTTTCACGACGGACGTCGTGACGGACGTTATAGCGTGATTTAGGAATTAAACCAGGGTGGGGGGGTCCGCGGATCGACGGCGGAAAAGTCACTGCGAAAACGATTGGTTTTCACGACGGACCTCGCCACGTGCGGTCTAGCGCGATTTATTAAATTTACCGAAATTGCGATGGATACGACGCGGGGTGTAGCGTGATTCACGAATGGCGAGGGGATGCACGAAACGTGGAGCCAACGGACGTTGCAACGTGTCTCGAAACGTAATATACAAATGAGGTCAGTGTAACAGGAACGTCGACTCAACGCATGTGACATTGAACCGTGGCAATGTGTGTTATAGCGTAATACACGAATTAATCGAATAGACCATACGCGTAACGTCCGTTGCACTGTTTCAATTGTACATTTTAATTTTAGTGATACTTAGATTCATATTTGAATAAAGAAATATGCAAAAAAATTGATCTCAAATATGTATCTTTGACATTAATTACAAAACAAAGGATTCAGATATTAACGTACGTATTAGAAACGAAAAATAACCGCTTAAGCACTTCTCAAATCAACTGCGTCCAGAGGAACGTTGAAGTACTCGAACTTACAAGTACTTTAATCTGAAAATGTGTTTGTACAAGGTGTTCGTAAAGTCTGCAAACAAAACCTAGTATACACTGTCATAACTATTTCTAACTTATACGAAGATATTTCTCATTGGATGACACTAAGAATTATTCCAAATAAAAAATTACCGTAAAAAAATTTCACTTTACAATACAATAAATAAATACTCGTGCGCGAAGATTTTGCGTTCAGACTTGAAGATCACTCTGTATAGTTTTCAAGAATACTTTATTACCACCGACACCTTTTTGAACTATTTTATATCCCTATGTAATTACGTTAGTTTCAAGTTACTTTGGGCGAAACGTCCACTTTAATTACCCGCCGTTCTAAACGAAACAGTTCAAAAAATCTATATCCGCTATTTCTTTTTTTTTTCACGCGACGCCATTCCTCTTCGATGGGTTAACGTCCTTCGCAGATAATTAAAACCGCGATCGAACCTCGTAAAGCCTCGATATACCTATGATGTGTATTTTGCGCGTGTCTGGTCGCATACCGACGCACCACTTCAAACGGATACGAAAGTAAACTGGTACTATCTTCAGAACTTTTAGAACTAGTTAGGTTCGTCGCAACAACCGTACCAACGAACTGTAAAAGTAATGAGCTCCCTAATTTATAGTTTGTATTCAGCGTTGGTAGCGAAGAATAAGTGGACAAATAAGAGGATCGGAGGTATCGTTTGCAGGTGAGTTTAATACGACGTTAGGCGTCTAGCTGGTCGGATAAATTGATCGTCGGACTTAATTTTGTCCTGCATTTAAATGAGCGCGCGCAAACGGGAGAACTGTGCAAAGAAAGAGACAACGGTTTACATAAATATGCATTGAAACGGTGAAGCGTTTTACGCAATACTCCTCGATAAGTGCTCGCATCGTGTTTGAAGGTTTAAAACGGTCGAATGGTAAATGGTATTCCCCTGATTCATCTATGGCCATAATTTCCATACACGTGTGACCTTACGTGCTTCTTCGAGATCTACTTGAAACATACACACGAGTTTTTGGTAAATAATTATAAATAACTTGAGGCATCTTTCATCTCCTGCAATGCGCGTATAGTTTGAAGTAGAAGTACGCGAAGAACTTTTTTTTATAACTTTTTACGCGAATGGAATTTGCGATTGAATTTCTTGAAAAATTATAAGCTTATCAAAATGTTAAGCAAATATTCTTTAAATATTTCGAAATACGTGTTTGTTAATGTTAAGTGAAGATTCTTCAAATATAAGAAAAATTGACTCGACAAATATTTGTTATGTTTAAAAAATACTTAAAATATTGATCAAGTATTTAAAAATATGGCTCAAATATATTTCAAATATTTGAAACTTTATATCATATTTGATTATACGATTAAAAATTCCAAAAAAATATTACCATGTTACCATTAAAAGCTCTCTATCAGTATCAATCTTCACTAACGTTACAACCTTGTATTCCAAACTATACATATTCCAATAGCCCAATATTCCAAACACTACGTTATAAGAACAAATAAAGTGACTATTTCAATCGAAAAGCCCATCGGTCATCATGATTCCTCGCATTGGCATTGCTCATCGGACCTCGACGTCTAGACGCGTGCTTGTCGGATGTTCACTTCATTGAACCCCACGGGTACTCGCACGCTTGTCTCCCGTAAGCATCGCCTAAGTACCGTACCAACAAAAAGACGAGAGAGCGCGCTAATCGAAGTAGGTACTTACACCCAGTGCCCGGGCTCTTGTCCGAGCAACAGCGCGCTCTTCTCCATAAAACTCGCACTAAAATTACGACTTCATAAACTAATAACAAACGGCACCAGTTTCCCGTCGGCGGGAACGATTAATTAGCGAAAACGACGACGGTTCCGCGGGAGAGAATATTAACCGGGATGGCGATAGAGATGGGAGGAATTCGCGAAACTCGTTGGATTTCTGAACTCCCTCTCTCCTCTCGACGCTCGTGTTTCTTCCACGAGTGCGAAAGAGAAAATTGTATTCGTACGCTCGGGATTGAGCCGCAAGTATCAAACTGTGGTTTACGAGCTCGACGGTACGTTGACCCCCGTTTACCTGGTAAGGTAGAAACATAATAAACGTGTGCGTTAATGGCGTAATCAGTAGACCCCTGGTTTTATGTAAATACGTATTTTCTCGTGGCGGAGAGTAACTCCGTCAGGGGAAAAAAACGTATGTTAAATGTGCTCGGAATAGATTTTCAAGACTCTCTGCTGGTAAATGAATAAATTCCTGCTTCGACTTCATTTCTTTACCTGCTTTAAGTAAGAACGTGTGTTCGCGTAAATGATCTGTATACAAATTTCCAATGTTTAGATATATCATACGAGCTGCAGTTATCACATATTTCTTTCAAATATTAAAAATATTAAAATAATATATTAATATATAAAAATGTAAAAAATTACAAAATGATATAAAAATATTCTATTATCACAAAATGCACTAGTTACGCGATACCGAAACACTTCAATCGAGTTTCCCTTACTTTCCATCGCTAAAAATAAAAAAAGAATGGCGAAAGGATCTCAAATGCCGATATCCCATCGCGGCAGAAGCGGTACCAGGTTGAAGTAATAAATCGCGGTCGCGGTATACAATCAAGAAAACGACGCATCCGCAATCTGAAGACACGCACGTACACGCGTACGCGGTTATCGACAGGGTCGAGGGGGGCTGCCGAAATTACAGCTATTATCGCGATAAAGGTGAGAACCCAGTCGCTGTTTGCTTAACCCGACCCCGAAATCGTCGAGGTCGTGTACGATCGGCTTTATAATATTATAGGGAGGAGAGGGTGGAAAAGGAAAGGGAAGTAAAAAAAAGAAGAAAATCCTACTTACTCACCCCCAAAAAGTGGGCGGGGTTTGACGTTTAACCTGCGAGTTAACGGGGCGTGTCCCGTGAAACGGTGAGACTACGATTTACACTCTCACGTTTCACGCTCGCTCGCCTATCTCCCCCCTTTTTTTTACCTTCGCTGCCTTCGCTTAATGCAAACAGATTTATTGTTTCGTTCGGAGATATTAACAAATGATCATTATCGCAATTCGGAGGGGGGCGAAGGCTGTTTGTTTCGTTCTATCGCACCGTGGAATTTATTGACCCAATCGTGACGCGAAAGGACTGTTGAGCTGGTTATTTATTTATTGACTGCACGCGTATTTTGTTGAGCGACGGGGAACGTCCTTGCTACGTCGGTCGGATTATAAGAAAAGAGCGATTTTGCGAGAGGGAAACTTTACTTTAGAGAGGGAAACATTAATTTATAATCAGTTTTTTGTTCAAGATCAATTTTTAATTCTACTGATATGTTATAAGATATTTTAATGTCGGGTGTCTAAATTGTTTGGTGATTACCGATCGTAATAAATATGCCGCAGTAAATAATGAATTATTGTAATTCTTCGAACGTAATACGATAAATCAAATAACATAATCAAATAACATAATCAAATATCGGCAGACAATTTATAATTTATTGTTTATTAAGAATTAATTTTTAATTCCAGCGAATCATTGTACTTCATTTCCATACCGTGCATCTAAATTGTCTAATGTAATAAACATTCTCTGGTTAATAATGACTTGTTAATAATTTTTTTATTTTACATTAATTTTTAATTCGACCGACCTAATATACTCTATTTAATTATTACATACTATTAAATTATTAAATTAATTAAACAACTCAATATTTCAAATTGTCAACAAATTCAAGATTGCGATATCAAAAACTGAAAATTGTTCGCGGCATAATTCAACCTTGCATTGGTCGCGTTCTTTAATTTCACGTAGGTGGTCATATGGATTACGGAGTAATCCTAATTGTATTTTTTACTTTTCACTGGTTTAGAGTCGGATTGGAACATTAAGATAAGAGGACAAAATATTTTAAAGAACATTCGAAATATGTGGGGAAAAGACAAAATAAGATGAGGTTACATCTCGAAATTTCGACGCGAACTCACTTTAGATTACAATAGTAATCCGCACGATCTATGAAGGGTTAAGTATGAATCATTCCCGAGGACAATAGTTGCTAAATAAAATGCACTAGCACGAAAAAAAAATTGCGAATCAAATTATGAACACTATCTCGATAATTATAAAAACTGGTCGTCGAACGACTAATCTGATCGCAGGCAGCGGTAGATAAGCGCGATCGCGTCAAAGAAGAAGAGAAAAAGGGAATCTTTTAACGAAAAGCAGCCGAGAGAAAAAGAAAGTGAATTAATCACACTTCACCCGAGTATTAACTCGGAGATCGTTATCAAAATATTCCGGAAGAAATCCGAGCGGATCTTTCGACGCGCGTTAACCGCCTTTCTCAAATTATTTGTTTTTCCACGGTCGAGCGGTACGGAGATAACGTACTACGCGTACTACGCACCTACTACGCGTTGTCGCAAGAGCAACGACCGAATACTTTTGGATACATTTGAAGTATTTCTGCTCCGCTAACGTCATTCCAATCGCGTATGTTAATTCATGTTAATTTTCGACCGTAATACGAAAAATTCCGTGACACGCAGCTGCGCAACGGTTATCGCCGAAGTAGAGTAATGGCTAATCGACAAAGCATCGCGCCACCAGTGTTTCACGCTTCGTGAAAGGAGATTTATCTTGACAAATAATCGCGGGGAACTCGGGTCTCGACGGAGAGTTAAATCGAATGCACGCGAAACTGCGATACGTGCGAGCGTTAAATCTATTATTCTTCTCGCGTTCGAATCCGTGACAAATTTCCGATTTGCTACTGCCAAAATTAATTAACCCCCCGTTATACGCGTTGGAGGCTGCACAAAATGTTTCACAGTTTCTTCGAAGCATGTGTAATTGTAATCCGTAATCTTGCAATTTTTTAGAAAAATATTTTTTAAAGGTTTATGTTTAAAAATATATCTTAAACATATTTAAAATATTAAATCAATATTTCCGAGGAACAATTTTTCAATCAATCTTTTGTACTGATTTAATTGTTGATAAAAATCTATATTATATGCATTATCAAAATAAGTTATAATGAATCGGTGGAATTAAAAATTAATCCCGAATCATATATCAGAAATATTTTGTGCCCTCACTTCCGTAGACTTCGCCATATATTTTATTATCCGCAAAGTACACCCACTTTCGCTATCCTATTAATTTCCGAATAATTCAAGGAATACCATGCACCGATTCATCGATACACGGTACTTTGCATCTGAATGCATTAACCGCATTAACCACCCTCACTTTTGCCGGCGCATCTAAAGGAAATACTCGTATACATTCGTTTCAACTTTGATCGCCAGTAGAATTTCTGGTGAAACATGAAAGCACGTATAAAGTAAAACGGTATAACACCACGGAACACAGATTCGCCGAAAACCCGGCGGAGCAGAGTCAACGAACGCACGTTTCATCGTGCGTAACCATGTCGTGCACGGAATTTTTGATTTTCCGTCCACGCTAGACGCATTACTTCTACGCAACGATGCAACATACCAATAATTCAAGCGTTAACGAGATAATGGATGAAATTTACAAGTTACTGACAATCACCAATACTTTTGTCAATTCTCGCGCGATCTTTTTCGTAGAAAGACCTAGTTTTGCGAGTTGCAAGCGAAAAGTTTAAGATCCACCTCTTCGTCAAAGATCTACGATCTATTCTAATAAAAACCAAACCTACTCACCAGGACGAACGAAATCTTGTCTTCTGCGGATACCATTCGTGGAGACTGCGGATCTCGTCGGCGGAGGAACAGCCACAGTCACGATAATCACTTCCGATCTTTATACGAAAAGAAAAGAAATCTCAACGATCGGACGCGATCACAGTTTCGTCCAACGTCACTTCGCTAACTCGATTTCACTCCTGACACGCGTTTTTCTTTCCAACGGATGTCGACGAGGCAAAGAATACTTGAGAAACTTCGCGCAACAGTCTCGTCTCGAACGACGCAAATATGGGCAGAGTCGGTCTCGATAATCGATCTCGCGATACCCTCGACACCCGGCCTTCTTCACGATCCCCCGAGTCCGATATTAATTGCACTCGCGACACGTGTCCGTTCACTTTCGAGATCTAGGTAAACGTATCCCTCGATGGAATACCGTCTAACGGTACTCGATGTTTCCTATTTTCACTGACAGCTGCACGACAGCGTCTCGGAGAAATTCCTCCGTCACGGAGGTTAGAAAAGACCTCTCGGAAGATTGCGAGATATATTTCGCTTCGTTAAAAAGTCTCGATCGCGGCTACGCTGGTAGTGTATCGAGAATCTCCGCGGCGGAATGCGTTCTCTCTTTTTTTTTTAACGGCAATTTGTTTCGTAATCCCCGTCAGGGGTTACCTAAACTCGATCCTCGATCATTGTCACTTGCGCCCGTGTACGGGATTCAACGACGATCTCTCACTACGCGATCGCGACGATTCCACGCCAATCAACGCGTTCGCGGATTGGCCAGGGTATTCCTCGAATATCCACCGTGCTAACGATCACCGTCGGGGCCGATCAGTCTCTTCTCGAATAACAGTTCATTGTTCGCGAGAATGAACATTCGCGGGACATGTATACTCCTGTTCACTATCGAAGCCGGCGTGCGGTTTCGGGCTTCCACGGAAATACGTTAGTACCGTGCACGCCGAAATAACGTCGATCACGCAGGATCCACGTTCCTCGAAAAACAACGAAAGGTGCGCGGCACACGATACGTGTACCGCACGCATACGCACGCGTGTTCGTGCACCTTGCGACCGCCCGGAGGACGATTCTCTTCTCTCGCGGCGCGAACGAGGCGCGAGGCGTCACGTAGATGAGGAATGCATATATCTCGTGTGCCCTCCTCGCAGAGGCGTCGGTGTCGAAGAAGACCGAACGAATTTCACGAATAAACGGCGCCCAGAGCGATGTCTGAACGAACGGACGGACGGACGGACGGACGGTCTCTCGGGGTAGGAGGAGGGGAGAGGTGGGAGATAGAAGGAGTGAAAGAGAGAGAGAGAGAGGAGAGAGGCAAAGCCGTGGAAAGGGCGCTAAGAATAAGAGAGAAACGAGAGAGAATCGAAGGATGCCCGGATTATCCGTAAGTGTAAACGCGTAACTTGCTTCTCTCTTCTCGGTGGCTGTCGGAGCTTCGCGTTGCCGTGAGAGGCATAATTTGTGCGCATTACCGCCAGGATATATGACGCTCCGGGATACCCTAATCGCGAGGACTATACGTTACTTCCTTCCGATCCTACACGAGCCAACGCAAAACAGCTCTCCCCCCCGCGGCAACCCTGGAATTCCCCCGGGAACGGTGGATCCACGGACTCTTCTCTCCTGTAATTTTCGTTTCTCGAGATCGATCGGGATCCGATGATCTTCGCGGCTCGTTTGCTTGCTCGCGTTATCTTCGCACGGTGATAATGGCGATTGTTTTATACGTTTGCGTCGAGGGAGGGAGGGGGGGGGGGGGCACTGGGACGGTACGAGGTGGATGATGATGATGATCGATGAGAGAGGTTAGGTGGAATATTTTGGTTCGAATTTTGTAGCCTCCACGGTGCACAGATGTTGAATTTGAAGGATTTTAAAATACTGATTATAATCTTCACGTCGTTACTTTGATTCTTGATGAGTTTTTGTGGCACTGAAATTTTTGCGAACTTTGTCAGATTTCAACGCGAAAACTTCTCACTCTTACAACTTGAACGAACTTGGTGCGTTTCCAGGACACGACAATTCCAAATTTTCACTCTTTATTTCCGATTTCGTGAAACTCCGCGAAATCTCCTTGTATCGATTCCGAATTCTCACTCTCACTTTTAATTCACGCAGAACATCCCAGGCACGCAGACAAATCGTAATATTACCGACACGAATCGACGTTGCAAATCCTCAAGTAATCGTCGATCAACGATCGCTGTTTCTTATCGCGATTATTACGAATAATTCCGCTCCGGTGGCAACGTTGCCCTCTTCTGTCACTCGCGAAAAAGGCGGTCAAGACTGGCGCCACGGGGATCTTTTCACTTCCTTCTACGAGAAATCACCTCTCGTCGGTCCAACGTGCAATGTACCGTCGTTACCTGTTTACGTAACCATTCCAAACAGATTTTCTTATTCCTCGATTCCCGTGACGTGGTTGCAACGCGTTAACAGAAACCGTACACACTGAGAACTCTGTTTCCGATCCGCACTGACAACGCCGAGAACGCGACAACCGATTCACGATCGTTTACAAGTTTACACCGTCGAGGCGCACATTGTTAAAATCTCGTCGGATCGTCAAAGCACGAGAAATAACTCGCGAACGTTCAACTTCTCCCGCGGCGTGAAAATAACGCGAGAATTACGTTTATCAAGTCGATACAGATCTCTGTACACACACTTCGATAACGGTTTATCTTCCACGCGTATATATCGCTTAACGATCGTTTCCTCGAGGTTTAAATTAAACTGAGCCCACTCACGGTAGAAATAACACCTTCCGACGATCGATCACCAAATCTGGATCCGCTCGATCGTACGGATATTTCGGATTCCACGTGAATTCCTTCGATCTCGTATCGCCTCGGAACATCGAGCAGCGATAATCACGCTTATCGATCGAACTCTCACGATCCAACGATTACAGATCGTTTGGAGGATCTCTCACCGACGGATCCCACCACGCGCGTGTACCTCCGCGAACATTCGAAATCAAAATCCTCCGCCGTTCTCGTTCCACGTCGAGCTCCTTCTCCGCGATCTCTCGATTTCACACGAATAACGAACTGCCGAACGATGCGATCCGCGGATCGTGGATCTATCGATGATCCGTCCGCCGGGTATCGTCGCAAACGAGCGAGGCGCAGTGCCTCGGGTATCGTCCCAGGTAAACCGTGGCCGGCGCTCGCACGGAAATCAAAAGTAACACTGACTCGATCGTCGGCCGGTGGAGCTCTAGCTGGACCAACGCGCGTGGAACTTGGTCCTCCCGCGTGCGTGGTGCAGCAACCTCGGGGTGCAGTTAGCGCGACGGCTGCAGTAGCCGCCACGACGTTGTCGGAGATAGCGGACGTCGTGACGTCGGTGAGTTTCTCGTCTCCGGTGTGCGCGACAAGCCGGGTACCGATACCCCTGGTCTCCTTCCCTTCTGATTCGCGATTGGAACACTCCGAGGACTCGCGGACGCGTTCGGACGTAGACGTCGCGTTCTCGACGACGTTCCCGTCGCGAGTATCGATGCTGGAAGGTTCCAGGCAACGGGGATGGAAATCGACGGTGAGATCGAGATCGAGATCGTCGATCGTCGATCGACTCGATCCCTCGACGACGTTTCCCCACGAACGGCCGTCACTAACGATCTCCTCGACGTCGGTAGCGTCGACGTTGATCGCACGCTTCTCGATCGATCGCCGACGAACGATCGCACCGAATACAAGGTTCGTTGACGCGACGGAGAGGGTGGCTCCCGCGACCTTATCGCCGACGGTGGTGTAGCGGTCAGGCTCGACGTCGTTGGAATCGATAATCGTGCTGTCGACGCTGATTTCGGAGCGACGCATGGCCATACGGGACACCGTGAGGCCCGAAGATCGCCGCAGACTGCTCCGGCTGAGAGCAGCGAGGCTTCTCCGCAGCGGCGAACCCGTGTATGTTGGTGCTGCTGCTGTCGGCTGCTTCTCCACCACGATACCAGCACCGAGCTGCCGTGCCGTCGCACCACCACGTAGAACCCTAAATCCTGCGTAACGCACGCCCCCACTCTCCCTGAGACGCTGCCCCTCCACCGCGACGCTCGACAACATCCCCGATGCCTTCGACGTGATCGACCACCGCGCGAACGGTGACGCGCCAATTTTTCGACTTTTTGCGAATCTCGATCGTTCGACGGTGATTTTTTTTTTTTTGTTATTTGGACGTGGTTCGATTTAGGGTTTGGTTGTTAACGAGTTGAATGTGGTTTAAGCGATTGTCGATTGTATGGCGAAATTAAGTATTATGAGTTTTATTAAGCGATGGTAATACGAGATTTTGCATTTAAGATCATTGTGTAAATCTTAATTTTATTAGCGATCTTCTAGGAATAATGGAAATAGTGCCGTGATTATGAAATGATAATTCAAGATTTTGCATTTGCGATAATTGTGTAATACTCAATTTTGTAAAGGCACAGTTGTTTTTAATAATAGATTCAAGTTTTAAATATATTTTCTTAGTACCGAATTTTCACTCCCTTTACCATAAAAAATATCCAAATTGCTTTTATAAACTTTCAGCGCACATATTAAAACTCGTAACGCGAGTGGTCATGCGAATTTAAATAATTTTAACAACATTCGCGTATATTGCGATTATCCAAAAAAATATATACATCCTACTTTGCTCTATCTTACACTAGAGGATTAATTTTGTAATCGTATCAACGCGGTAATATCGATTTAAAAAAAGGAAGACCACACCATACAATTTTCTGTCATCGTTTTTAAATAAATATCCCGTTGTTTATCAAAACAAACTCTCACTTATCGAACTTTCACTGATAAATTGTCATCACTCTCGCCGAGATCGACGAATCCCGCGGGAAAACATCCGGGCACTTTCCGTTAATCCCGAAAGAGGAACCGCATCGTGCAATTTGTACACCCAATTTGCGTCTTGATAAGCTCATAGTGTCCCCCGTGTCAAGTCTCTCGAGTACTTTTTCGCTACGTTTCAATCTAAATCCGATCACTAGGATTCGCACTCCCGTCGATCGATACGCGGCGATGTCCGTCGCACGGAACCAGAGTTCGACGGGATCTGTTGGAGATGCACCTGGAATGATGCATAACGCTTGGGTCCATGCATAAAACATCCCCACTTCTCTGGTGGCGAGCGACGTCAGGCCAATCTCCGGCCACGCGAACTGTCTTAAACTACTTATTTCTTCGCGAGCCGCTTATCTCAATCTTGGAACCGATCGCGGGGTTCGATGCACCGGGCGCGGAGAGAGATACTGGTCGGTTCTACGGGGAGCGCCGGTCTAAAAATAGCGCGGATAAAAGAATTGCAACCCCAGAGTCACGCGAATTACCGGATTCCTCTTAATTGTCTCGGAATTGCCCCTCGGGAGTTAATTTTCGTTAATGCCATGGCTCGCGAGGAGCGAAACGTTGGTATTAAGTGATGCGGGATGCGTTTGGTCGGATCCCATGGATTCTTGGACGCAGGCGGATGGTTAAATTGGATTTTTGAATTTTGGTATTTTTATTTTGTATCGCGATTCTGAAGGAAGTTGATTTTTACTAAGAAAACATTAATTGGCGCCGCACAGAATGCTCGGACATTCAGGACCTGGACGAATTGCAATTCTAAAGAGGCTTGATGCATAAATAGCAAATAATAATCTTCATAATCTCTGAATATTCAGGATTTCTCCTTTAAATTGCGATTCTGGAGAAACTTGATGTTAATTAGAAAAAGAATAAATGCGCGAGCTTCGTAATCTCTTAATATTCAGGATTTCTCCTTTAAATACAGAATCTGAAGAATCTTGATGTTAATTAGAAAAAGAATATTAGCAAGAATATTTTAATATTCAGGATTTCTGTTTTAAATTGTGATTCAAGAGAAACTTGATATTAGGAACAGGATAATAGTAAGTGGTTCATAATCTTGCCATATTTAACATTGCGTTTATAAAAAATCTTGATGTTAATTAGAAAGGAGTAAATCTAGCCCCTGATAGTATCTGAATATTCAGGATTTCCACTTTAACGCGGAGCTCCGAAAAAATCTGATACCAATTAAAACTACTACGAATATAACATTCCAATGAGAAACAAATTCCAATTCAAATTTCAAAGTTATCAGTTCATTTCCCGAACGTGTCTACGTTTGTTACATTAGGACATGAATGTAACAATTCTGATTCATGAATAAAGTCGTTCTTTAATTGTATAACATTTTAAATAGAGAAATTGCACTGATAATCGATTGTATTTCGAATCTCAACTGGTATTTCTATTTGGTACCCAGGTCTTTCCAAATCGTTACATCTATCAATATCCAATACGTGTTAAACGTAGCCGCTTTCAAATCCTCGCCATTCGGTACGTAAGTAGTCTCCGAATACTCAAGATTTAACGACCGCGTAAGTCGAATACGGAATAGACAGTTAGGAGTAACAAGACGAGCCATAAAACATGACGAACCACCGTGGTTTCTCCACGCATGCGCGTCGCAATTCATCTTCCCGTGTATTACGGGGTCCTTATCTCATCCTTCGAACTCGTTTAAGACCCGTTTCGGCACCTCAGTTCTCCCGATTGCGCCCGCTTCAATTATCCGTCGCTCTTGTTCCGAGAATGGATTCTTCTACCCCGGAATTTACGCCACTTGTAAATTTTCCTCTCTCGCGACACGAAACCCTAGAAATCTACCCGTGACTGGGGTCGAAACCTGGCAAATCCCCTGGGATAGATTTAACGCCGATATAAAGCGAGAAACGAGATACTTTGAGCAGTTACTTCGGGATTAGACTTCGATTAGCGTGGTCTCTACTCTAGATTCTCTCAGTCTCAGAGACGTAAGGCTCTTAGGAAACCGTTCGCTTTGGATTTATGGCACGGGATCGAAGTTTTTATTAAACTTCAAAACCGTTCTAGATAATCTGAAGTTAGTGGATCAGCGTTGCCGTCGAGGGTATATCGGCTACGCGTGTTGCAAGGATTTTATTAATTTACGAGAAGTGTCCTTGCAAAATTTATGACTCGACTGCAGGATTCTTGGTGAATTATAAGAATCGTTCGTAGATTGGTTTCGAATTTTTCTTGATTCAACGAGGATAACTACTTACAGTGGGGTTATTACGCCACACGTGCTCTCTGGTCGGACATTTTATAGTTATTTATATGTAAATTAGCGATTCTGATAATCTATATGGTAATATTGGATCATTGTTCAAATCTTGCGTTATGAAATTGTGGTTCTTGTAATGTGCAGCGGCGCGCGAAAGTCATTTGCAAAGAGTGAATATAAATAAAAAAACGCGGGTTCATTTATACTTCAAATTTAGAATACATTCTAAGAATTGAAATATATTATATTTCAATATAACTCTATTATTATATTAAAATACAATAGATTGTAATTTCTTAAATGTACGATACATTTTAAGACTTATTATATTATATTCCTTTTAAACGAATACAAAATTATATGCAATGGACAATGAAATAGATACTTGTTTTTGATCGAATACAATACATCTGCATCTCACGCAGAATCGAATGAACGTTTGTGCTGGGTTCATACTCGAAGTGCACCTTCGCATGTGGCAAGGTAGAGTTTAGGATTGAAAGGGAAATCCTCTCCCAACGCGTTTTCTTTCACGTGCTAATTTGGTAAGGTTGCGTGTCCGTATACTTAGACGGGTAGACACGGATGTAGTTAACGCCTGTAACTCCGCAATTCGTTCTAAGTATACCTACTTGCAGGATTCGCACGAATTCCAGAACTATGAGAAATACGAGAATTCTAATGGACAAAGATTGTGGAGGATGCAATGTTGAATTTTTTTTAAATCAGGGCAAATTGATTTTGAACTTGTGTTTGTGAAATGCTTGTTGCAACGTAGGAATGGAACATGGAGTTTTAACATTCTTCGAAGAATTATAAGGGGTTCAAATTTCAATGGATTCTATAAAATTCTCACGAATTCCAAAGCATAAAGAACTACCAAAATTCTAGAGTACAAAAACCGTGGCAAACCAAATGTTAAATAATTACAAAACCAAGTAAAATTGGAATTCTAACTTTTTTCGTATAATTTTTGGGGATTCAAATTTCAATAGATTTTAAAGCACTCCCACGAATTCCACGGATAGGGAAAACTGTGAGAATTCTAGTTGACAGAAATCAAAGCAGAAGAAATGTTGAATTTTTTAAGTTCAAGTCAGTTTATTTCAAACCAGCATAGATATATCTGAAAACTGGAATTCAAGCTCATTTGGAATATTTCAATAATAAAGAGACTGGAATTCTAACTTTCTTGTAATAACTTCAAGATGTTAAAATTCTAATGTGCACGACGAGAGGATGAAAACCCAGCGCTCCTACTACGTTTCCAAAATGCTCGTAAGCCGAACATAGAAATATCATAGTGGAAACTTCTATTCGAGTAAGTCGAGAGAAATTCAAACTCTAGCGCGTAATACGACGAAACAATGAAAAACCGGAGCTTCGTCCGAGAGGGATGTTAGGCTCGCGAGGCACGTTAAAGGCACCGGATGTTTCGAATTGTGAATAGCCGTGCTCACGATGCATATATCTTCGTTAGCGAATGTAACTTGACTCTATCGTCGCTTGTAAACATTAACGAGTACGTGTCACCATTGACTTCAAGTACGCGAGTAGAATTCTTCATTCTTGGACGGGTTTCTATAGGCTTCTGCCTAACCGTCCAAAATAACAACGTAAGAACTTTGGTAGCAAAATGTAAAAACCATCAATACCTACTTACGCTAGATTAGTTACTTCAAAATTACCGTAAAGTGATTATTAAACGAACTGTAAATTTTCTTGTTGTAAAATTGATACAAATTGTCGTTTTTTATAACTCACGAGATGATGAGTTTATATAAAATAAAAAGAGGGTATTCTTTTAACGTAGTGATCGTTATTTCAAAAATTCGATTAGCAAAATATTTGAACTGGGCTGTTACACAATTCCACGGTAATCGGTCTGTTCTGTAAAAAGTTATGATACGATACCTTCAGATTACTTGCAAATCAGATTATTTATTCAAAACAAGAGTCGCTCCTATCTTCAACTTACTTATAATTCACATTATTTATTTATTATTAATAAGAGTCGCTATACATATATCCTCAGATTATTTCTTACTAACAGTCACCGTGTATCTTCAAATTATTATTCAGAATAAACGAAAACATCCCTTTCCATTAGTATGCAGCTTAAATTTCCAACCACCAGTCATCGACGCCCAAAAACTACGCGGGTACGTGTAAAAATTTCAATTCTCCCGTCAACACCCTTTACCAACAAAGTGTCGCTTCATGAATATTCAAACAATCGCACCCCTTACCTCCCTCCTCCTACCATCACCCCACTCTGACACTTCGAGATAATTACGGCGGATCTCCAATTCAAGAGACACCACTGGCCGACCGGCCACGCCGTGGATGAGAATGCAAGATTGTCGTTTACAAGTGGCGAAGATAAGCGAAAATAGAGGCGCGCGGATCAATAAACAATCTGAAATTCAAATCGTGCATGGTCGATGCGGATGAAAGTGTAAGCAAACAGATAGGTGAATACGTCGCGTCGTAAGATAATCCGAGGATGGCAAACGATACGTCTTATAAATAAGCGGGGCCATTGTTCGGGGCAATTATTGAACTCGTTTTACATTTGCGGACGATCACGCGACACCGTTGGGTCGATTTTTTGCATAGCGAGCGCGGTGTCGCGCGTTAGGTAGAAAAAGATTTTTAATGGGCAACGGGATTTACGGGGTTTTGATTTGAAAGGTTGGTGCCCTTTTTGGGTTAAATATATCTTTAATTATTTTTTGTCGTGGTCGTGGGGTTGTATCGAGTTAGATTGAATTTTTTCAGTAGATTTTCGGATTTGTATGTAAATTAAATAAACAAATTTGCGTTTTTTAAAAAATGGCCAAAATTGACAAAGGTGAGGAGATTTGTGAAATTAATCCTTTTTCAAAAACCATATCTCAAAAACGGAAAGTTGTACGCAAAATATATAATTTTTGAAATCAAAAAAATGCAAAAAAGAATTCAAAACTTCTGTCCACATGCCTGTATACACCCCATGAAAATAATAATTCGCATATCCAAACGTTTAACCGCACACAGTTATAAAGCAACAACACGCGAACGATAAAATTGACCGCTTTCTTGATTACGGTGTTAAAACTGTAGAAAGAAGTTCTCCGAGTCGATACTAAATCGTATCACCCGGTACACTAGTGCGCGTGCCTTCGGCAGTTCTTCCTCGCAAAAACGACAAGTGATTCGAGCACGCACGCGGGCAGTTAAAGGCACGCCTTTAACACACGGCGAAACGGGGAGAGCGAGCGACTTTATTAATTATTGCCGATCGCGTCTAAGAAATATGCTTACTCGTTCGTGGTGTAAATTAACGTGTCAGTAACGTTGCAAAACACAGCGCATTGCGCCTCCCCCTTCTGCAAAGCCGCAAATTAAAATCGGAGACGATCCCGCCGAATGGAAGGTTTCGCTTACATCGCGAACGGCGATCGCTTATTTTCGACGGGGGAGAGAAATTGTATGCAAATATCATAATCACGGGATCCATTTCTATTCGCGTACCGTGGACGCGAATGGGGTTTTATAACGAGGGTAGGGTGGGCTCGTTATTAAACGTCTTGGGTAACAGCGGATTTCTAAATTTTATGGTCTAGCGCGCGATGGTAAGGAAAAGGCGTGTTGCGCGTGGAAAGATAAAATGCCAACGATTCTATCCATACGTTAAAAATAAGAAACGACAAATATTGTAATTATTGAGAAAATGGAATCTCCTTATTTTCCAGAAGGTCGACTAATAGAATCATTATTTTTTCGAAGAGAATTTTTCCTTAATGCTTATTTTCATTAAGATTAATTCGATACCCCGGCATAATCATAAATCAATAAATAGGTAACAATTTTTCTCATTCTTACTCCTACACCCAAACTTCGCACCATTCGCGAACTTTTTGAAGCGACAGTATCGCCGTGCCCCCAGTCGGCCGATACCAACGGCGCGGCGACGAGAAACGGAGCTAATTCGCGAAACGGTGTCGGTACGGGAGAGGGGGAGGGGGAGGGGCGGGGGGGCATCATAGGGCCCCGACTCCGAGGAATAGTCACGCCCCCCTCGTTACCCGGGGCTCCTCTCCTTTCCCTCTTCGCGATAATATCTCGGCAAATACCGATCCAAGGAACCCTTTAGCCGGGGCCAGGCTGCCGCCTGCGCGCGTAATGCCCTAAAATTAAACAGCCCACGGCGCCAGGGGCGACGCCGTCGTCGCGTCGCCCCGAATTTCATGAATCCACGGACGAAAGAGAAAAGGAGCATCGTGGACAAACAAAAAACCATTTTGCCTCTCCTCCATCGGGAGACATTGAAATTTCACGGCGAGACGCGTCGCCGTTGATTATCTAGTCATCGCGCATTGTCGGGCAAGCATGACTCGAATGCGCAATCGTTTCTTTGTAGACTTACGCGGGAACGGTAAATCATTTCGAATGATTTAGAGGTGAGTCGGTGGTGGACTCGAAGATATCGACTTTTTGTTTGTCTACGGAATTATTAATACCGTGAACGCAGTAATACGTGGTTCGCAGAGATTCGCATTTGGAATCCGCCATGAGAGAACGTAAGTACCCGCCTTGTTATAATAAATATATTATTTATATGCGTATAATTATATGCACAGACTCGCGATTACCGATACCGTGATCGGATATCCTTGAAATCGAGGTGTATCAATTTATACAGGGTGAGTCACTTCAAAACACACCGATTTTCGTAAATACACTAGAGATATTAAAAACAAAATGAAACACCGCGTACTTGGCACAAATGTTTCCTCTTGTCGATCGCCACGTCACTCATATTCGGCTGACACCTACATACTATGATATTATAATTTAATATATATTATAATACTACAATATTCAGTGAAAAGTGTAATCATAGTATAATTATATATTATTACTAGATATTATAATCTTATATTATTATACTTTCATTTGATTAATTTTCTTTACTTTAATTCGCCCGAAGATACGAATTTTTCCATCTACGGCCACACCGGTTGAAATTATTATCACCGTTAAACGTGAACGCGTCATCCGAGAGACTCGTGTTTAGATATCACCCTGAGAGAACGTAACTCCTATTATCGATTCGGGCAACTCGCATTCTACCGCTCGCTGGGCACCGAGAAGCTTAGCGTCGATTTAGCGTCGCCGCCCGCCTAACGATATTTCCTTTTGCGTCGAGCGTCCTGGTAAACCCTACCGTTTAGCACCAGAAGTGCCATCGGTCCTTCGCATCGTATTTCTCGGCGCGCGTTACCTCCGCCACAAACGCGTGTACGCAACTCGTTTCTCCTGTCGGACCCAATCGTCGGGCGTCTGAAACACGTTGGGTGAAAATAGACGCGGAGGATGGCTCGCGGTGGTAGCCGGTGAAAATTCTGTTCCGCTTCTTCCCATGAAACGCGAAGTGGGATTTCCAATAAAATGCGGATTACGGATATTTCGAGATGTTACGCGAATCAAATGTTTGGAAGTATCATTCGTTTCTATATGTATACATATAACGCGATTAATACGTTACGCGTTGTGAGAATTCGTGTTACAACAAATCGTGTTGTTCGAGAATTTTTTTCGTGTACCATCGTGATTGGGCCGTCTTTTTGGCTGGATGGAATCAACATGCCAATAATATCTCATAATTATAGATATTTTAATATCAACATGTTTTACACTATGTTTTAATATTTTATATTTTAAATATATTTAATATTTTCAACATCCTTCCTCGCGAAACGTACTTGCATAAATTTCGCGGTCAGCTAACAAGTAAGATACAATCGACAAATTCATTCAAAAAATCTTACTTCAGCGCCGTCTCATACGTCAAATCTCAACGCTCGCAAGGATCGCAATTAAAATCGTGACGTAAGGAGATAACGCTCGAAGCAAACGACGCATAAATTTACATCGATCCTGTGTTATTCAATTTACCCATTACCCTATCACGTGCATCGCGTAGAGAAGCTACGTTGCGCAAAGATGATTAATCAATCGGTAATTATTAATTAGCGCTCCCGATGTACGTTCATTACGTTACGAGCCACGCGCGTTTTTTTTCCCCCTTGAATTTACGCGCGCGTAGATTCTCGCGTTAGGAAATCCTCGACGGTTCACGGACGCCCACTGAATAGCAGGTTACCGGGAACGGTGACAGATTATTAGCCGTTGCATCTGCTAATGCAGATCCATCCGCCGTACTGTTAAAACGGCCACGGGACTATCGTTGCCCCGGCTGAAAATTTACACCTAAACCTTTCAGATACCATCTCCGACGCCGCCGTCGCCGTTGATACCTGATGCGCATCAGCTGTTTTCTTTTTTCCCGTTTCCGTGGGACTACCGACGCGGTGGGGAAAGGTTTTCGGTTTCGAATTTATTGCGAGAGCCTTTTTTTCGGCCATGCGTGCCTTTCGGGGGAAAGTTTCGGGGTAGAATGGATTTGACAGTAGCGAAGCGAAGTGAGAGTAGAATTTTATTGTTTTATAGTGAGACCTCTGAGAACAGTGGGTAAGTAGAAAATATACGAGGCTTCCGGGGATATGTTCAAAAGTGAGATAGAAAATTATAGATGAAGTTGTAGAAGTTCCAAATTTAAATAATCTTAGAACTTTTATTCCGTATCACTCGATTTTCAAACTGATACGCAAAATACTATTGTGAATATAGGTTTTTATTTCTGCTAAAATTATTCTTTAAGAAGTGATTGTTGTTTCCTCTTCAAATAATGATTTTTCACTTACTTTGAACAACGACTTATTCATTAGTTTTACCCCCGTTTAAAGATCGATGGTTTTCGGAGCAATTTCAATTTCTTCTTAGCAAGAATAATTTTAATCTAAATAAAAACTCAACATATACACATGCGTCAGTGTCATCGGATAGGTTGAATCATGTTCCATCACCTTCAACCTCGATTTCAAACTTCGAATCCGCGAAGCGGGTTGGTGGCGCGCACGAAATTTCGTACAGCGCGTAATTTGCAGTGAAATATGTTCGTTCGACGCGTTAAGGGCAAGAATGCAAGCTTCTTTATATTTACCGGGCATGTCCTGCGTGAGGTCCTCGGGACATTCTACACACGCAAACGGTACGCGTGTGCGTTGGGAGGATAACGGCTCACCGGAACAAACCATCGGCAATAAATCAGAATCATTAAGGAATTGGCCGCGCCTTTCACGATTCCTAGTCGCTTCTTGCACCCGTCACGAGATTTACGTCCCCCCATAAAAATCTGTATCGCGCCACGGAGGCATCTTTCCCGTCTCCGTTCGTCCAATGATTGCCTTCTTAAGCCGCGCATAATGTGAATTACGAAGGCCAATCGGAAAGAAACGTCTTCTTCTTCTTCTTCTTCGTTGCTTTCGGCGTGGCGCGTAAAAGGACTTCTCTGCCGGCAAAGCTTTCACGGTAGTAGATCATATTGTGTCTCGCAACTAACGGCGATTTCAAAGAACCGACGTTTATTGCTCTTTGATGTTTGACAGTTGCTTCCAGATTGGGTTAATAAGTGGAGAATGCATGCTTCTTTATAATATACAAAACGTTACGAAACCGATTAATGAAATGGCAATTCTTAATCTTCAGTTTTCAATTTCAATAAATGTTTACGTTTGCGTTTGCCAAACATTTAATAAAATTCTAACAAATCTTGACGATCGCAAATCCACGCTTACTCGATTAGAACGATTTTCAAAACAAACCCTTTAATTACCCTCGCCCCCATACTCGGCCAGTTACAAATGAAAAAAAAAAAAAATGGAAACTCATCGCAGGACAATTTCCCCGGTATTCGTGAGTGTCGCCACTCGACCGGTATTCGTCTCTGACTTCCGTCGCTACTCGCACGTCCCCCAGAAAGCGGTAACGCTACTTAGTGCCCACTGTCTTGAAGAACCGGCCCGAGCCCCGAGTTTTGAAAACTCGAAATTTTTCTCACGATACCGGGCGGCTCGAGGAGGATCGGACGTCCCCCATTCGACGCGGTGGTTTCCGTCGTATTTACTTTCGAGGCACGGGCATAAATTAGTAGTACGTGCCACGCGTGTAACGAATACTCTAGGCCTCCTGATTGGAGAGATTAGAGGGATTATAGAGCTCTTCCCCTCCCCCTCGCTTGGCTCGCGCGGCACACGATTCTCTCCGACGTTCGATTACATTCTGTAATCGTTCCCGGAGCAGGGTCGACAACGACCAGCGGGCCGTGCGTCTTACGCGGCTGACAGTCGACGGTCGAAAAGTCGCTTCTCTTTTTCCAGATCCCCCGTGTGTGTGTCGTACGGCGGGAATCTTAATGTTAATACTCACGCGCGCGAGGATAAGTGCGTTTGCCGTGACTGCAGATCCGCCGATAAATAACGCTTTTTAATACCTTATTCGTGCCACGCACGAATGCTATCGCATTCACGTGTCTCGCTGATCTACGAGAATTCTACGATCGCAATGTAGATGCGGCTAAAAGGATTGTCACCTGTCCCCGGCCGTGCCGCTGACGCTCGTCGAGTGATCGTGAGTGGGTACATCCGGATAGATTCATCGGCGTATGTTATCCGACGATGCCCGTGGAATGTCTTCGACGACTCTTTATGCGAGTTTGCGCGAATTGTCGTTGTTGCGTTCGTCCATTATTTTTCGCAATATCCGGTAGTTTATTGGTGTCAGTAATCAGTATTTTAGTAAGGGATGTCTGGGACCTATGCAAAGTCCACACGTTGGGCCCTATTCGTGAATAATCCCACACTTGGGGCCCTATCCACAAAAAAGTCTGCGCACTGGGCCCTATCTGCGAGAGAGTCGCGCATTGGGCTTTATCCATAAAAAACTAGTACCTCTTCAGTCGAAACGGTTTCCATGCTGGGTCCAGTAGGTGGAAAAATCTCTCGGAATGAAGCTCTCGAGTCAGGCCCAATCTGCCATACAAAGAAGTACCTCTCGCCGAATGCTCAAAGTAGCATCATGATTGGGGTGGGTACCTTATTATATTTGACTCTCACTCCAACATGTTTATGAAACTAGTAACTCCCATAATACCCACGATTTTTCTATCCTATTAACTGAACTCAGAACTCGGAAGGTATAGATTTCAAAACTTGACTATATGCACTTACCCAAGGACCCCTTCTCTCTTATCTCGACTCACCACTCCATACGCTAACCCCCTCGATACACAAACGGAGCGAAGCTCGTTGCAAAGATTAATGACACGTAAGCGAAGGAAATCCAAGAAGTTTCTGCTAACAAAAAGACGATCTAAACGCTGCCAATGAGAGAACGACGACCAGGACGTCTGCAATAACAAAAAGACGACAGCGAACGGTAAAACTTCCTGGTTCCCCGGGCCAGGCCGGAAGCGACTGGCATCAAGGAGTATGACTCAAGCAGCGGCCCTCCTCGGCGGAGCCGTACTAATTGAGAAATGGAGCAAATCGGATCTACCGGATGAATGATTGTTTACACGAGCCCGGGGCGGGCGTTTAGCGTGTCGGGCGTGTTCTGCGCAGTGTATCTATCGCGCCTACTCATCCGTATCCCCTAGGACGCGAGAGAGACTCCGTAGCTTTAGTTTCGTGCATCGAGATTTAACGATAGCCTTCTTGGGTAAGGTTTATGCCGGCGAAACGTTTCCTCTCCGATCGCACCGGAGATGACTCGAGCACCGTGGAACGTGAGCGCGGAACGAAGGGAAGCCGAATGACGTCGGGGAGGCTCAACCCCCTGGGTGATCGTGAGTTATTTGAAATCGATCGCTGGCTCGAGAGGAGCTCGATATCGGAGAGGTACGAAGGTGATCGGACGCAATTTATGGCACGAGTTTACTCTCGTCCTTCAATCATTTTTGCATCCTATTAATTGCACGAGTGGGCGTTCGAATGCGTCGTGAACGATGATATTGATGCCCGTGTTTGTTGGAAACGTTTCTGCGGCTGAGTTCAGGGACTGAGGCCTGGTTTCTTGGGTCCTTCTGGGCATCGGACGATTGCAACTTTTAATATCGTTGATTAATTACCGCTCGAGATTAATCTTTCGAGTATGGGGGAGTATTTTTGGAACGTAATCGACGAATCGCTAAACCCCGCCTCTCCAGATTCTTCTTTTAGGATGGTATACGTAGTTTCACCGTGGCACGCTTTAAAATTTAATCGTCTTTTCGACAATTCACTTACGCTCGTTAATTAGTAAAATATTTGAATTGCACTCGGAACATTTCATCGGGAATTGTGCAGTCTGGGAAAAGCTATGACAAAATGGAAAATATCAGAATATTAATAATTGTGATCATCGCTGGCAAATGATGCTACATACACTGTCTATACACTGCCTAATTATGAAACATTGATTATACCCAGAATAAAATAATTGCAATATGTTTAAAAACAACCTGCACGAATATTTTGTCTCCACGATAGTTAACGATACATCAGCGTCACGAGTTCAATGACTGATTACACAGGATTGTGTTCAACGTTGACAGAGGTAACGTATATCAACGCTCCTACGACACTAAATTCTACCTGAAAACTGTAAGATACACAGAAAGATAACCGATGCGGGGCGCGTCGGTATAATTCACCCTTTCTATTTGTTTCGGTAATTAATAACGAGAGGTGGCCTATCAGCTCGTAAAATATTCCCTCTTCGGTCGTCCTAAAGAACTGGCGCTTTGACAAAGTGGATTTCCACGTGGATATCCCTACGAGTGGTAAAAAGGTGCGAAGATGAGCCGTGGGATCGGCTACCAATTTCGAGCTACCACGGGCCGATGGTGTCGAACGTGCATCCACATAAGTTTACATAATATCCACTATGGTGGCCAGCAGCCATAAAATCGACTTCCCTGGTATTAGTATATCATCGGCCGCCTCTTCGAGCCGTAAAAGAGTAATGAGAAAAAGTTTCTGCCGCCTACTAATAGATACGAACGACTTCCTTCGGTTTAAAGCTTCTTCCTTCACGGAGGTTCCGAAGAGATCTACAAAAAAATATACTGAAAACTCGTTCAATTTCGCGATACAGGAGTAAAATCATTGCAATTCATTGACAAATAAAGGAAAAAAAGCAATTGCAGTATTGAAGCATTTATTCCTGAAACACACAATTTGAAATTAGTACATATATATATTAATTAATACAG
Source organism: Pemphredon lugubris (assembly GCA_933228935.1). Taxonomy (NCBI): domain Eukaryota; kingdom Metazoa; phylum Arthropoda; class Insecta; order Hymenoptera; family Crabronidae; genus Pemphredon; species Pemphredon lugubris. The sequence continues at coordinate 50,287,983 of OW121817.1, read as the reverse complement.
AATCATTTTCTTTATAATTATAATATTATTCCAACCAAATAAAAAGAGAAATAAGGAATAGTGACGTTTGAGTTGGAAAGTCTGTAATTAAAGATATGTATTGATGTTTAAAGTATTTAAAATCAAATTGCATCGTACAATTTTTAATTTCAGAAATTGACTATACGAGTCATCAGATCTCACAGCAAATTGCTTTACGCTACCGAATTTAAATATCCTTCGGGATAATTTTTTATTCGTGACGGCGGTGGCTCTGTAGGAACAAGAAACTGTGCTGAATTAACTGTTAGCGCAAGCAATGTTACCATCGACAACGAGTTTATGCTCGACAACGGCAGTGTCAGTATAAGAGGCCCTCAATCACGTTAAAGTGAAGGAACGTCGGTACGCACTGTCTTCCATCTTCTGTCGATCTCAACGAGACGAGCAGTCTCTTGCCCGTGCGTGACAAATTTCGTGCGTACGCATTTTGGAAATTTGAATAAATTTTTTTAGAGCCACGCGTAGACGACCACGACAATCGATGTTCGAATTATGAAAATAACAATTTTGTATGGAGGAGATTTTATTAATTACGCTAAACGCATAATGGAGATTTACGGCAAGCAACGTTTGGTTAATTATTGACACTGTTTAAATAATTATGTTTTCGTAACTTGCAAACTGTAGCTGCCTCGTTACAAAATAGTACTCGTATAAAGGGGCTTCAAACGCGCGTCAGCTGCATCGTCAAATACAAACAAAGAGCAAATAGAAAATTCATCTATTGAAAGTTTTACGAAGGGTTAAAAGAGTTCACTTTGAAATATAAAAAATGATTCTCTGTGGTCTAACAGTGGTCTAGTGGTGGAGCGCGTGAGACAGACTTTAGTCTCGCATCAGCTGCATCATTAAATACAAACGAAGAGCGAATACAAAATTAATCAATCAAAGTTTTACGAAAGGTGAAAGGATATCACTTAAAAATGTAAAATATAATTCACTGTGGCCTGACGGCGATTCGTGTGAAAAAGACTTTATCTCCGCGTCAATCCGCATCATCCTCTGCGAACAAAGAGCGAACGGAACATTAATCGATCGGAGTAGAAGCAGTTATTGCATGGTACGCCCCGGTAAGCCGGTAAACGAACATTTTTATACTCCCAAAACAATGTTTCATGTTTAATGCATCGACGTGTTTGATCGAGGCGTAACGTTGACTCACAATCAGCGTCGTTTCGTGGGCGAACTATTTCAGATCCGCTGCTCGACGTTGGCGGTGCACAAACAAGCGAATCCGCTCGATCGACCACGATCTTTGTGTTCTTTTGCCGCGGATGATCCCTACTACGACCACTCGGTGTAGTCGTTTGAAGAAATTTGATCGACCCCGTAGATTCCCGTCTAATCCGGTTAAACCGTTTTAGGTCCGAGCTCAGTCGGGATCCGACGTCGCATTAAAGCGATGGCATCGGCCCGTTTTCGATATCGAAGAACATGGAACGAACACACAACGCGTCGGTACACAAATAAGGCTACCGGGCCGGGCTATCGAAAATCAGGTGAAAAGTGTACCGTAGGGTGTGCACCTGTGTCTCGTTGGGACGGGGTATTTGGGGGCGAATCCGACGAAAAACAAAATCAAAATTTTGACATAGAGATTGGAAATTCGTATGGTTTCGCTCTGTTAATAACTTTGTATCTCACAATGTTGTCCAAAGAATCGCTCGACATATTCGGATCAAGCATTGTCTTGAATTGTTATTAAATCTACGCGATATAAAACTTAAATGTAATTAAAGTTATTATTTCGGGACTTCAAATCAGTTATTATTTAATAATAGAAATACAAGGCACACGATACCAAAAACATATTATCAAATCTGACAAACAATTTGGTACAAAAAAAAATTACACCGTTAGAACAGATATATTGAATGCCACGAGAAAATAGATGTATAGAGAAAAAATTATAAATTGCAGTTTCACCATTTAAAAAACGGTGAATATAAGAAACTGATTTCTATAGAAATAGATTTGCAAAATCTATCGACTCCCTGCGCGAACAAAACCGATCTAAACCAACTATATTTATACGTTCACGGTTTAATCATTAACGAACTACGCACAGATACACAGTCTCAAACGTCCTCGATGTTTATTCTGTCCATTGTTCCACAAGTTTTCCATACTTGAAATTTCGATCTTTCGGCGATCAAGATCCACGAGCGCTAAAACCGGAGACTACAACAGGAATGTCAAACATTCACCTGTCTCCGTCGAGGCTACGTCTTCGGAAATCTTTCGTTGGGAAACCATTACGTATGCGCCTTTTGGAAACGTCTCGGCCGTTATCGGTGAACGGCGGACGATCGCGCTGCCGTGATTCGACTGATCGGATGCGGTGATCTGTGGATCCCGATGACGTCCTGTCGACGACTTTCAATTAAACGAAATAAACGAGCTGCCTGAGTGCCGATACGAGTAAACTGCGTGTCGGGTTTCCGATCTGGCGAGGACTTTATACCGATACCCAGAAACCTAAGGCGAAGCATACAGCTGACACTGCAATAGCAATTGTCATTCTCTCGTTAAATGATACGTTAACATTTTCCAAGGATATTTCTATGCAGTTATTCGGATAACAATACAATACATTGTTTTCTGAATTAGCAATAGGAAACATAAGGTCGCGTAAATAGACAAGGAAAATCTGTAGTTGATTGCCTGAAAATATAGTTATTTTGAATTGTTAGAATTATTTTGAATTATTACTCATTTTAATTACTATTTAGAGTGTTAGTGTGTGTTTACTAATACTCAAATGTTTCGAGATAGGTACTGATAACGGCTGAGACGTTTCTTGAGTAGTAAAAGTGTAAAGTATAACTTTGCGTTTGAAACTTTATTTTCTTAATGTGTATCGAATACATATTTATTAATTTATTGATACTATTTTGTTGAGATTCGCTTATATTATGTGGTATAACCACATTGCTCTCATCTACGACGCATATATGTACATGTATGCGACAGTATTTTAAGAATACACTTTACACGATTTTACGTTACCCATGCAAACACGATTTTACGCAATCACGTTATTACGGACAATAAAAAATGATTCGGACGATAGAATGCGGAAGACGCTTGAATACGATAGAAAGTAAATTCCCATGCAAGCTAAGTGGATAACAAAATAAAAGCCAAAGTACTGAAATTTCCATGTGGAATAATAATGAGATCTTTCGGACGAGTTCACGAATCAAAGGCGATAGTAGTGAAAGTCAGCGTGGGCTCTATCAAGGTTTTAGTAAATTCTGATTGGAGCCCATTGTGATAAGGGGCAACATCGAAATTTAATTAAACGCTCGGATTGACAGATTTACCCTTTTAAGAAGAGTTTAGCTGCTCCGACCGCTACGCTTTTTTCTTCCCGAAACGAAGTTTGTCAAACTGAATGAACGGTTTCTCAGAAAACGGGCCGGATAATAATTAATCATACCGAACGGGCCGCTAATAAGCGCCGAGGTGTAATGGAGTATACTTAATAAGTGCAACATAAATATCAGAGTTAATCTATTCAACGTTGACCTTTTCTCTATCTTGTTATCTAGTTAAACATTATCATCGGGTCGAGTGATGTATTTTCCTTATTTATCGTACAAGCCATAGTAAATCTATGACTGCCGGGATAATAATGTATAAAATACATTAGATTGCTTGTATATTATATGTATAATACAACGCTACAAGTTTATAAATTGTAACGTTGTGGCGTTATAAGTTCTAAATTACAATTTTATAAGTTATACCATTACAAGTTGCAACGTACAAGCAGTCTGATTTACTGTAAGTGATACAATACATAGCATACCGTTGCATATAACGTTGTAACTTATACATCCAGAAGGTTATCAATTCCGAATTATTTTATACATTATTAATCTAACTTATTAATCTAACAAGCATATAAAGTAGAGCAGATTAATAAACTGGTGCAAATATGCCATAGGAAAATCAACAGAAAAACTGTAGCCTAATGAGTCCATCTCACTCTGGGACAATGACACGATCCATTTCCCTCGTGAAAGGAGCAAACGAAAAAAGATTAATGATATCCAACGTCCTTTTAATAATGCACCAACCGTGACAAAAGAAAATCCTTCGTTCGACCATAATATTATCAGTAACAACATTGTGATTAAAATATCGTTTATTAACCAATTCCACGTGTGATTTTCATTAATTCCAGTTACGCGTCGGAATGACGCGATGGAACGACTTGTGTTTCCAATCCATCGGTAAGATCTGACGAAACTTTTAAGCCGCGGCATTTCGGGACGAACGACCATTGGTCACCATAAAATAATATTGTCCGACGAAATGCCTTCCCGCGACTGCCAACCGGACAAACTATTTTAAGTCCAACGCGTGGTCTCTTTGTTTGTTTACGAGAGCACTGCTTGTGATCCCGACGAAAGATGTTATTACAAGGACCTTCTTGCGCCTTGGAACGATTAGGAAAACCGTGAGGAGGTCCGCGATAATACCGGTTTTTTTTTGTCAACGCGAAGCCGACGCACCTTTTGTCTGACGTTTCTACCGGATTTACGGTGGAATGCTAATGGTAATATAACTGCACTCGATGTATTTGCATTTGCATATCGCGTTGTGTCAACGATCAATGCGTATGCGATATCGAAGAAATAGTTTTGAACCCTTATTCGATGTACGTATGTAGCTGCTGCACGGCGTCGACACACACCCCCACGATGTTTTGTTGACATTAAAAAATATTTTCATACGTAATAAAGAACGCTTGACGACTATATCAAATTTCAGCATTTTATATTTAATATCCTCTTTGTAATAAATTCCGAAAAATCGGTGGTTTATCGACCCAGCGCAGTAAAGATCCCTCTAAGAATAGTTCGGTGGAACTTCGGTGGTAGATTCGGTGGTATCTGTATCTATTCATAGTAAAGGACTGAGTCTATCGACCGTTATATCAACTAGATAAGTAATAATACAATTATTTGGTGTCATTTTGTGGTCATTTAAAAAGAAGTTTGTAGATTAAAAAGTAAAGAAATAAAAAAAATTATACAGAATTAATCCACAACCTAGAATTACAGACTTATATACAATACACTTGAGTATGAAATATTTATTATTATATAATCATAGATCCATCAGACCTGTACTGTTTCGTATAACATCCGATTCATTTAAGATAGCTCCACCAAGTAGGAATTCAAAATCAAAGTTGGAAGCTTTAAATTGGAATATCGCGAAACTGAGAAACGGTGGTTCGCCTCGTGTTGCTAACCACACATGTAGCTTTCAAAAATCTGAATTCCAACTTCTTCGTTCCGTCGTATATCATTTGAGATCGACAATACTGTCATATGCATTACAAATAAGGCTACCGAACTCTTGTTATGCTCGCACGTACATACTTCGCGACATTCTTTACATTATGCAAAGAAAGTGTCCGTTGCAATCGCCCTGACAAACAGGATGCAAGGTAACGATTCTTGGTCGGATGTGACACGATTCTTTTTACTTGACATACGAGACGATCGATCACGAAGAGGCATTGTGGGTCGGGTATAAGGATACGTAAAGCTGCATTATCAATGAAAAATGAGGACACCATTGTGAGGGATCCTCCGAAAAGGATTCACCCAAGTAGCAACAACGCGAAGGGGGGGCCTTTGCACGCTGGTTGAATCGTAATTACGATTCGTAGCACGCGCGACTTGTATTTCGACCACCGTGTCGTGTGTTTCCTCAGTAAACACGGGTACAATATTGCGTGTGGCCGAAAACATTATTTTGCTCGCGAAACGTCCGATGAATCCCCGTCAGGGTCCCTGAAAGGACCCTCCAAGAATTCTTCGAAGAGGGCACGAGAGTGTCGCGTATAGAGAGTCTTTCGAGTTTTATTCGTGGCTTCGTGGGTATTGTGCGAGGATTTTGTGGTATAAAGAGCACTGAGAAAGGAACCTTCAGTTAGGACTCATCGGTGAGTACACCTAATGGTCGATGATGAAATCGAAGACGAAGTTGACTATCGTTCGCATCTTTGTATGGTTCGGTTTAATAATTTTGAAATTAATTGAAATATGGAATGTAAAGAATTATACATTACAGTCCAAGTCAGAGGTTCTCAAACAAGCTAAATAATGGAAACACGTCTAACCGCGGACCACTAACCACGGACCACGCGACTACCTGCAAAAGATGCATCTACTTTTTTCAAGGAAGGAAAGATTGATGTATCTATTGGTTAGAAATCTGGAATTTATAGGCCCGACAGGATTTGAAATTGGTATAAAATCCAACTAAAGCATGATGATAGTGTTTTGAAAATTATATAATTTAAAAAATTCTAAGAGATCACCGATACAAACGTCTATAAATATCTACGAAACGATACTGCTGACGAACCGGTAGTTGTGGCGAGGGATCGCAACTCGATTCTGGCTCCGTTATTACGAAAACTTCGGCTTTACGTTCCACGATGTTAGAACAAACAACTGTCGGCAAAAATCAAAGGCCGACCTACCGAAAAGATTGGCCGCGGTACGTTCGTCGGGCGGAAGAAATCTGCAAGCTCATGCCCTTGAAAATCCTTTCTCGCCGCGCAAGTCGAGTGGATTCTGTATTGCCGGTTCTCCTCTCTCGCACACATTAAGAGAGGCGGTAAGTGTCTCGGCGCAAAAGTACGTTAAGGTGGGACGCTACCAGTTTACATATGTTCCGTCTGTTGCCCCGCGCTGGTGGTGGGTGCATTGTTCTCAGAGTAGCGAACAATTTCTAGTATGTGTATATAGAACAGAGCCACCTAACCTCGTACACAATCCGCCCGTTGGGATTCCCCTCCTTGGTTATCCTCAGTCCCAGGTTGGCTCACTCCCAGAGATGACGTTTTGTTTAATATTCTCTCAGCACATATTAGCAGTTACAGATGGGAAATGTTCACTTGCGTGAACTAGTTCGTTCGTTCTCACTGAATTAACCTTTATTCGCTCGAGCTTTCTAAAGTCACACTTCCGCCCGCTACGACGGCAATTTGACCGTCCATGATTTTTCGTTATTTTCGTGGATTCTTCTTAGTTTAACGTGCATATTTCGAAATATTATATTTAGAACTGCTGAACTCTGACACGACATTGCTATTTTTGGACAAAAATATTTTCAGGGGACAAGGTCTTGTCTTACAATTAAACCACGTACAATTAAAATAATCACCAGAAATTTTAAAAATAAAAATCTTTAGAAATTTTTTCAATTTGCGTAAAAGGATGTAACTAGAAAATACATACCTCCGCCACCGCTCCCTCAGTGCCCTAGAAAGGAATTTGTCCGAAAATTCAAAAAGGCGACCAATCTGCCGTCCCAGCGAACGGATAAAGGGTAATACAGTGGATGACTCAGGTCCCAGTTAGTTGTGACACGGCACCAGGTTACCGCAGTGGCACTTCCACTTGTGAAGTGCCGCATGTTCGTTAACTGTTGTGTAATAAATAGTTAAGTGACATACTCGTGGAATAAAACATTCGGGTGGATATTCGTCTTTGGTACAGACGTGTTGTCAAACGTTTCGATGAGCTAAATCAGTTTATTTCGTTATTGATTAGGTGTTTGCAAGACATTTTTATATCAAACAGTTATTTTTAAATAGTCTCACGCACTTGGCGTTGCTTTTTTAATTTCGTAAAGTCAACTTATATGCCGCTTCTGTTGTTGCAACACATTTCGTCCACGGCAAACAACACCCCGCGGTTTGCCTGGTAATTGCTGGAAACACCGGGCGAGTGTTTACAGTGTCATCGAAGTGCAGTCACACCTTTGCCGTTGCAACCACTTCGAAAGCTCGTTTTCCTCACCTCGTCCTGAGAACACACGGTCGGACACCTTCTTCTGGACACGGGATCTCAGTGGATGCCGGTGTTTGTGTATCAAAGTCGGCCTCGTGGAGTATTTGAAACTCAGCTTGGGAATACCAGGTGAACGATCTTGGTTCACTGACGATATTTTGTTGTTTCAGGAGTTGGCGAGGAACTTTGAGAGCTTCGGAAGATTTGTTTGCAAGTGTAGCTCGTTTGTGGGTGGTTCGATCGTCACAGAGGTTGAGAAATGTAAAGCTTGCGATAAAAATATCTATGGAAACATGATCGTACTTGCATCGTACACCTGATTTCCATGTTTACTGAACTTTTTTTTTAAGATCACCGAGCTAGTTGTGGATATTTTTACAAATGGAATTATAAAAAGAACTGTTATTTGCATTGTATATGTTAAGAAGTAGAAATCGATACGATGACTACATAGATGTAATTTTCGTGTATTATAGAAATAAATGGTCAAATGTTTTATTTATTATAATGTGAAGTAGATCGAAAAATATAAGAGTTGTAAATTGTACAATTTCAGTACCAAACAACTGATAGAACTAGTAGTGCCATCTACACGAGCGTTCTGAAAGCTTCGTCGAAGTTTGTGGCGTCACGTGGTTACGCAGGAAACTTTCAAAACGTATATCGAAGAAGTGATAAAACATTTAAAGAAAATTCTTATAATACTAATCTTATGTTTGTTTTATATACAAGTCTTAAATACAATGAATCATCGATCTGTGTTACAAAATTCTTGGATACCATACTTTTCTACAAATCATTGTTTACAGCATTAACTTCAATTTCACAGAACATAATTTGCAGCTTTTTTATGAATGTTCTCAGCCATTTTTCGTGATAGAATGTACACTGCACAAATCTATAAGCGTTGCGAAGTTCTATCTTATCAACTGTATCGAATGAGATTATACGCGTGTATGTTGTTGGCATTTGCAGGGCTTTCAAGGATGGTTTAGAAGATGTTGCAATATGTTTAATTGACTTCCATTTCTTGTGGTTCTGGTTCTTCATTAGAGTCTTCCATCTTCTCCTCCTGTTCCGCAGCTTCTTCCAATTTCTTTCTCTCTTTAAGTCCTACAGCCGGTGACCGTATGAGGGCCAGGTCGCGTTGTACTTCCTTCACGTCCCTTTCGCGTTCCAACTCGCGTCCTTTACGTAACCGCTGCATAATGTGCAGATTCTGTCTCCTTTGCCTGATAGTTTCTACCTTCTTCATAGCTTCTATGGTCTTGGTCCATAATTCTCTGTTGTACTTAAGAGGAATATTCCTTCTCTTTTCAAACTCAAACGAAGGATCGACCGCCAATTCTTTGCCCACAGTTTTCCTATACGCTTTGGTCCATTTAACTTTTCTTGGATTCTTCTTCTTTTTGAAGGCAGCATGGCATTTGGACCGACAGAATTTAAATATCTATTATGGGATTGATCAGTCGCATCAGTAATATAATTATAAAGTATGATCTACAAAGATGAAGGAGGTTCAAACACAAATATAACCTCAAAATAGTACAAACGAAAACGTGACTCGAAGCTGTATTGTTACAAAAATAATTTGCTAGTTATCCGTATGTACTTAATGTAACCCTTACCTTGCAGTCATTCCTGACAAATTGAATACCATGTCCCGGATAAATCCGGGACGAACAAAAATAACACGTTTCGATACGCATGTTGCGCGAGATTACACAAACCGAGGGGTGGCTATCATCCCTCTTGCAGGACCGACGACATTGCTTTATGCATCATCTACGCTCGCTGGAAATTTGCCAAACTAAAATCTCCAATATGGCGACAAAAGTGTGGGATATTTGAATTAGAGCTTGAAGATTAATACTCACTGAAGATAATGCACAGGAAAGTCCCAAGAAGTTTCCACTGTTTACGGCATGAAGGTCGATAAACAGTGGAAACGTCGTTTGAGTTCCCTGTGCTTAAAAATAAAAACAAAATCTGTGCAGCCAATGAACGCCAAGCATATCCGTTCCATCTACAGTCACTGGACACTTTTGGAACTAATAATTTACAGCCCCTGCCTGAACTCATCTGTAACGATTCCTTTCCATTTACTTCCGGTACATACACAAACACCGCGTTGAATACACTTGAAAAAGTATTATTGCGGATGCTCCTTAAACTTATTACCGAAGGAATGCTCAGGAGTATCCTGTCGCAGTAGTTATAGCATAGTTTCAGGCCGAATTTATTTCGGAGCGCATTCTGATCGGAGTGTCATTCGTCAAGGCACATGTTTACCTTGCACCTGGTGCTCGATAGTTACCAGGTGAGAAAATTGCATCCACGCAATGGCATTTGAATTTACGATGAATTTACTTTAATACCGTCGCACTAAAGGCTGATCGTTGGTACACGTTTATCGACCGGCAGTCGCAACGAGAAGGACGTGTCTTCAAATGTACTCGTGCCGCAAATACTCCGACATGACACACTGATAATTAAATAAAACGGGGCAGTACGTTGAGAAATATTACGTTTCATGCGTGAAAATGTCTTCAGAGGCTTCCTTGAGCGATGTGCCAAATGTCGCGTCGAGGTTGCACAATTTAAGGATAGGTCATGAGGATGGTGATGAATCCCAACAAAATATGAATCCCTCGGGCAGTGGAGAATCCTCTCCGGAGAGCTCACGAAATGTCCAGCCTATTGGCAATGTTACCCTCTCGCGTGCTAGAAGAGCGCTCAATTTTGTTGGCGATGAGGATCAGCCTACTACCTCATCCAACAGAAGCGGTGAAGCTTCGTCCTCAAATGGCGATAAGTAAATAGTCCATTTTATTGTTACTCTGCTTACGTTGTTTTGATCCTTACACAGATTCTGTAACTCTATTGATATTAATTCTTTAGTAGGCCGCCGACTAACGCTGCAAATACGCTCCATATAGAAACAAGGCATCAGAATAGTGCCGCTTTGGAGAATTCCACTACACGTGGACGATCGGCAGTTACATACAATTGGCAGGGTACAAAGGCGACGATGCGAGAAAGAATTGTCTTTCTATTTAATAATGAAATACTATCCGATGTGAGCTTTATAGTAGGAAGGGGAGCACAGCAGCAGCGTATACCAGCACACAAACTAGTCTTGTCTTCTGGAAGTGCCGTGTTCGACGCAATGTTTAATGGGACGCTTGCTACTGCTTCGGCGGAAATAGAAGTACCTGATGTAGAACCAGCTGCTTTTTTGGCAGTGCTGCTTTTTTTATACACCGATGAGATACAAATAGATCCTGAAACTGTGATGACAACGCTGTATACGGCTAAAAAGTATGCGGTGTCCGCTTTGGAGAAGCATTGTGTCGATTTCCTGAAGAGCAACTTAACCAGCGACAATGCTTTCTTACTTTTAACACAAGCCCGTCTCTTCGACGAACCTCAATTAGCAGCTGTGTGTCTCGATACTATAGATAGGTTTACTACCGAAGCATTAAACGCAGATGGCTTTACAGATATCGATATAGATACGTTAAAGATTGTTTTGGAGAGAGACACTCTTAGAGTTAGGGAATCCAAAATTTTCCAAGCAGTCTTGAGGTATGTCAGAGCAAGTATATGTAAACGGTCTGTTGTACGTCTATTTAACGACTTGATAATTCATGTGTACATATAACGTACATCACATCGCAGATGGTCCGAGGCAGAATGCATAAGACACCAATTACCGGAAACTCCAGAAAACCAACGCTCGGTATTGGGCAGTGCATTTTCGTTAGTTCGTTTTCCTCTTATGTCCAAAGAAGAATTTACCGCTGGACCAGCGCAATCTGGACTTTTGAATTATTCGGAGGCTAGTATTCCAGCTAATTAATTTGTGTCCTCTTTCTAAATTAGTTCTATTGCAAAAATCCTGAAATCCTGAAATTTTAGGTCTTGTCGCTGTTCTCATACTTTATTTTAAACCCTAAGCCTGTGGTTGGATTTCAAACAATGCCACGGTGTTGCGCGACTGGTAAAGAGCAAACTGTGTGTAGGTTTCGGCACACCAAAAGCAGATGGGGATATAATGGAACGAGTGATAGAATTCGGTAATTAAAAAATTTGATAGAGAAGGAAATAATAGACCAGATTATGTTCGGGATATATTATTGATGTTATTCGCGACTACAGATTCAGCGTGGACAGGCGTATATTTCTCATTGGTTACGGAGTTTATGGCAGCATGCACGGTCCAGCAATATACGAAGTGCTAATAGAGTTAATACACACTGCTTCTGGAAAAGTGATCGCTACAAATGCAACAAGTTTTAGCTGTGATGGTTCAAAGTACCCCTTTCGCTTAATGTTCAAAGAATTAGCAGAGATTTTGCCAAATACAATTTATACTGCATCAGCAACGTTTAAGGTTCGTACATGTATATAAGTACTTGTAATTCAGCCTGGGATGTTTCGATTTCAGACACTTTTATTGTAGGGCCCTGATTCGTATTACGGAACAAACGGTGTGAAAACTGTCATGGTGGATAATGACTCGGGAAATGGAAAAGCCAAGTTTGAATTCAGTATCGAGGCTGGAGATAATAATGGAACGTCTGCCGACGAAGGACAAATTCCGGAGCTCTTCTTTTACACTTAATCACCCTCGTGTACATAACGATGACATTCCTCTTATCGGCTTCGCTGTCTTTCAAAAATTTATTCTACCAAATTGAATCTTATAGAAATATGCCAGTTTCTTTGTCAATTATCTATTTTATTAAGTGCAATGCTTTCAATTGAGCGGACCATGAGCATGTTAACAAATATCTCGGGCTTCTTTCATCTCTCAAGTGACGTTTTGATATTTTACATTTCATTAAGTATTGAGAATGAAACTTACAGATCTCAAAAGGGCCTTATTAGCAAAAGAGACTGATCCGTGCCACTGATATAAACTCAAGCTTTACGTAAATCAATTATTTTCTAGTTAAATGAGTAACCCGTTGGTTGGTTTCTTCAAAGTAACATAGAACTTAGTTTTCTCTCAAACCCTGAGATGTTTGATGATTATGTGCGGGTTTTAGCGGCGAATAAGTTAGAAGTTAAATTTGAAGAAGTTAGCCATGGGATTGATCACGTTGCAATATCAATACCTGCGACTGAGGACAATCTGTCTATTTTTCTATCCCTTCGAAGCACGATGTACATGAATGGTAAACGTAGTCGTACAATGCTATAAAAGCCTTACGCGTAAAGAAATTAAAAGAGTTTTGTTACTAGTTACGAGAGAAACATTTTGCCTAAAAGTATCATAGTTTTCCGACAAACGTATGCCATGATCTGAATTGACGAAATTTCCTAAGTTAGTAAATCCTGTAAAAAACAATGTAATTGAGCCTAAAGCTTATGGAATATTTTTTAGAGGAGTTAGTAATAAATATATCGTGTATAAATTTTCCAAATTTTCGCTACTTCTCGTAGGAAAGGTATGCGTATGTAGAATAACTGAACAAATGCAATACATTGTTGTCTTTCTCGTACTCGGTAAACCTGCGATTATCAGATACGCAGTAACGTCAAGGAGATTTATGATAGGACAATAGGTATAACGATCCACCAGAGTTTCTTATTTCTTGTAATGATTAACGGTGCAAGCTAGTCAAGCATGGTTCACCAATATTTGCACAATGAATGAGAAAGGTGCGGGCTATTGCGATATTATTTTCATCGATAATGCGCAATTAACTACTTGTAATTCAACTGTATTATAAGACAAAAAGATGCACATACGATATTGAAGAATTAAATAAAGTATTTGTTCAACGAAGCAACTAGAAATGGTTTTTCATGGAAATCCCTGTTAAAAAGCTTAATCAAAAATTTTATCACAGACAATTTCAATTTACCCAACTTAATTCAACGAGTTGTGTAACCCAAAAATAATGTATTTGTGCAAGGAAAGAACTGTTTTATTAGAATTAGTATACACTTTGGTCATTAAATACGACGAATCTTCAACAAATCGATGCCAAAAATTTACGGCGGCTTAACCAAAAATTTGCGTACCAACAAACTTGCATTTCTCAACTGGATTTTAGCAAATGTTTAACCCAAAAGAAGATGTTTTAAATAAAGTACTTGTTCGAGGAAATACCTGACCTCGATAATTTTACCGCTTCAAACTTGAAAGGTGACACACAAAATACCGCGGAACACAAATAGCGTCTATATACATATATAGACATCATCCATTCGCTATTACTTCGAAATCCAACGTATCAATTTAAATTATAAACGTATTTAAAAACACTAAAAGTATGCATAACAAACTTTGCGCATGATTCAAAGAAGATATTTAAAAGGAAGTAATATCATAGTAATTGCAAGTACTTCATGGTACTTCAAACTGTAGACACACGAAACATTGTATGAACGTTTAAAAAAAAACCAAACTCAAATAAACGAGAATATTAAAATATTATAGTTAAACAGCCCCGTAATAATGCACGCAAAATTCGAAAAGGCAATAATTATTCTTCGTTTTGATATGCGCAAGTCTGTCACTGTCATATAGCGCCTCGCATCGCAGTTCCAACAGAATGGTACATAGCGAATGATTTGTAGTATCGCTTACAATTTTTACGGGGTTTCATTGAATTTACTTTCGATATCCGCCGTTACGAAGTGTTTCGTTTGCCATGAAATCATAATCCGAATTAAATTTGCACGAAACGCTTAGGTATGTACGCACGGAAGTAATGAACGAAACGTTAGCCAACTAAATCGAAGATTTATCACTCACAGTGGTAACCTAAAGTTCGCAAGATTTGTGTCAGTTGCGAGGGAGCAGAAAGTGGAGTGCGTATCGCGATAAACGATGCTGTTATTCATTCCCTGCTTTTAGGAAAGGAATCGAAACTTCGAATGATACGAATTACGGGTACGTTGGCGTTATGAGAGGAGAGATATTTGATACAGCTGTATATATTTCATCCCTATGGCTAAAGGAAAGTTGAGGGGTTCTGACTCAAATAATAAGGTACGTTTTGTTGTGCTAGATCCTTCCTCCGTACACTGATGGGTTTTAACGCGCGTATTCATACAATTTTAACCGATTGGAAACGCAATCCACACGTTTTCATTTTTATTAGTCGTTTTAATTTGGCCCAGTTTTTTGTTGAAGAGTACACTTTTTAGTTTAATTGAAAGGGGAAAACTGGAATAAAACTCAACAGTGCACAGGAAGCATTAGGTAGCATTTTGGTACAAAATTCTCGTAGCTAACAGCATGTTTTTAAATGATAGCTATCGGCATCGAACGCAACTTTCAAAAATGGAGAAACACATACATCAGACTTTGAGATTAATGAAATACCACCTAGCGCCCGTACCTTGCTTACAAAGGGATACATACAAGATGAAATTAATTCTTACTCAGGTATACTTTGTTTTTATTCTATAATTATCGTACATTACATCTATGTGTTTGATATCGTTCAGTTATGTACGTTTGGTAACTCCCAGGTGCGACGGTTTCAACACGTGGGCGTTTCATGACAGAGCAAGAAAAGTTGCGCTGTCCTAACGAACGTCCTTTGTACCTTTACATACAGGGACATACGAAACACAATGTTGACCGTACGTTGTTCTTTCCATTTTCGTAACACATTAACCACATATTAATTTACACAAAAGAAAGGATAGTGTATATATAAATGAGAAAAATTGTTGGCCATAGCTAGCTGGTGCTCTACTTGGGACACTGTCTGTTATAGCCAACAGATGTGTTATAATATCAGATGTAAAAAATGTTTCTGAAGTATTTATTCTTTTCTATATAGTTGCTATCCAAAAAATTAATGAGATTATCAAAACGGAACATCAAAGTTCTTTAAATAGACCAAGTAGGTTTACTAATGCACCACCACCTCTTATGAGTCTGCACTCTGGAGTCACATCTGTGGTACGTAATACTTTTACCCAATACGTGTTATCTGTGTGATTTGTAATAAACATCTAACATACGTGTATGATTTCGATAGGAGAAAATTTGCGTCGGAATAGAAAATGCTCCGCAAGGATTTGACTTAAGAGGTAGAATAATAGGCGCGGGCGGAGCAAATTTGTTATACATAAGGGGAGAAACTGGGGCAAATGTAACTTTAAGAGGCAGAGGGTCCCAATTTATCGATCACGCTTTAGGAACCGAATCTCCCGAGCCATTGCATTTGTACATAGAGTAAGATGGTTTACATCCTTCCAATTGCAGATAACAATTATTATTTTGTAGGGATAAAACACGTTGTATGTTTTGTTTGTACAGGCATCCAAAGCTGGAAGCATTACAGAATGCAAAACAATTAGCAATTAATTTAATTCAAACAATGCAGTCTGAATTACAATCATACATACAGCAACAACCACCACCAGTACAATCACAGCAAGTTATAGAACAATCGCAGATACAACAAAGTATGAGCTAACTATATCTAATGACCGTGAAATGTAATCATTTTGTTTTCTGCAATTGTCGATTTTATTTCTTTTAGCACAATTCCAAACTATGAACATTGGTACTTTGGGGCAGCCTAACGTTGTTACTATACAACATCAAGGTAGGTCGAAAGAATTCATTAATATTAAAGGTTCTATGCACCATCGGTACAAGCCATCTTTTCTTAATAGATATCATACAACATCCACAAAGTAGTGTAGTAACACTGCCAGCAACAATTCTCACAGCTACGGTAGCCGGTGCGCCTGGACCTGGTATTACAGTTCCTCCACCCGGAGTACACATTCCGCCTCATTCTGGACCATTGGTACCACCGCCGCAAGGTCAAGTAAGTGATTCATGATACACATTAACACATTGCTGATCGGTAGTTTTATTGCCAGTTTTACCCCGTGTCACTTATTTAAATTATAACAACGCAAATACGAGAATGCTCGCGATATTTAATAACTGATTCTTATACTTTCATTTTCATACTGATTTCTGTGAAATAACCGTTAAATGTTCTGCTCGAAGGAAATACAAACGTTTATGCCACCTCCGCCGGTTGGACAAGTGCAATTAATCGGTCCTCCATCAACCGTCAGTCAAGTGCAGTATCAGATTCATTCTGGTCAATCGCTACAGATCCAAGGTCTTCAACCTGGATCACAATCATCGCCGCAACCAGTGACACAAATGTACGTTATGAGTCAACCTCCGCCACAGAGTCCGGCGCAACAGAACTTTATCACGAGTAGCAGTGGATCGGTCAGTGGGGCAGTTTCTTACGTTTATACACAACCAAATATACAAAGGCCTTCTACACCGTCGCAAGGAGTAATCGAAACCGTCAACGTCAACTTACAACAACCACCACCGTCAGCCCCGATTAACATAACTCAACAGCCACCACCGCCGTTGTTACATCTTAACTTCCCGCCACCAAATTTCCCTCCGAATCAGCCACCGCCCCCCGTACCGCAAACCTATCAGATACAGTATCAACAAGTACAGGGACACGCGTCACAACCGCAAACGCAATTCGTGTTTCAACCTGGCGAACATATTGTTCCGCCACAGATGCAACAAAATCACGAGCAATCTCAACACATGTTACCGCCACAGTTTGACGGCCACACGCCACAGTTTCACTTACAAGTACCACCTCCATCCACGCAAACCTTCTTAGTCCCAAATGCCCAGTCCCCTCAACATCCTCTTCCTCCCGGAGGTGAGGTTCAACATCAGCCGGACGGACCGATGGATCAAGGACCACAGCCTCAGCCGGTACCACCTCCGCAGATAGTCCCACCACCATCGGCTGGTCAAATGGCGAACTCTATGAATATTCTTACGAGTATTCCTCCACCTACGCAAGCACCTCCGCCGCAAAATGCACCGTGGTTGTATCAGGCGCAACAACCGCAGCAGATGTTACAATCTCAAGGACAACTGCAGGTATCGTAGCTTCAATTATATTCACCTTTATCGTCACGTAAGACACATAAAGAAATGGGAGTGGATCAGAAATATATTCTATCGCGTTTTGCACGTTTGAGCTTGTTAGCGGAAAATTGTTAAAACTGGTTTAAATCCAAGCTTAAAGAAATTACAAATACGATAATTATACAACATTGGCACCGTGCAGCAACGTTTTGAAAGGAAGCATGAAACTTTGATTGTCTAGGTTCAGATGTCACCAACAAACATGCCTCTTCATAATGTACCACCGCCGCAAGTTCAAGCGCAGATACAATATCATGCTCAGCACATGCAGTATCAAAACGGTCACATGCCGGCGCAGGTGCATTACGCGGTGCAGCCACCGCAACATCAGACATTCGATCAGAAACCTGATTCGCCCGAGCAACAGAAATCACACGGATTAAAGCGAAGATTTTCAGACGTCGATGGAAATCCGGTAAAATTCTAAAACGAAGACTCCACCCTTTGTAAGAATGAAGCGGATGTTAATAAGTTTGTTTTGTTTTGTGGAAAAAGGAAGCGCCACCGTACCAATGCGGTCCATTGCCTGCTCAGCGCCACGGAACAGGGTAAGTGAGATGGCCTATTTCTTGACTGCGTAAGATAGCATAGTTATAATATTTCTTTATCTCCGTGCAATGCGATTTTGTGAATAAAGCAGGTTTGAAAGTGTAAATTTTATGATAATCATTAATCGAACGCTAAATAGAAAGACCTCTGCATTCGAAGGTGTTTACTGTAGGCCATTAAAATAAATCGCGGAACTCAAGTAAATTGAAGGGTAAACAGAAAATACGGGAATTTGATACAGAAAGTCATAGTGTTTTCTGATTACATCCAAATATTTGAGTATCCAGGTACTAATAACATTACGATAATACTCATAATTCCACAAATCCGTGCAGTGCGTAATCGTTTATAGAGATCACGAGCGTAATGCAATTGAGACCGTTTTCCACTTTATTTGCTTAAGTATGTGTGCAATGAATCAATTTCTTCCAGAAACCTGCTTTTATCAAGACCTACTGAAGTTTACTGTTTGTAAGAAAGGAATGTGCTAAAAAGCTTTAAAAACTGTGTGAGACCGACACACTGTTTCTTATTCGTAGACTTATCGCAATGCAAAATGAAAGATTGGATACCAGGGAGTAAGAAGCATTGCCACGTTGTTACAAGTTATGATACGAGTACATTTTGGTATCAAAACTTGTTTAATGAGAATTCAATATATTCACACCGAATAAAGTCCCAATGCGATTGTGTTGCTTCTGATTGGAGCACCTTACTTGCGCCTTCCCCCGTTTCTTACACGAGTCCACGGATTAAAACAGTACTTCAAATCGTAATCGAAGAAAATTGTCTTGCAACTATCAGCGTACACGAGCACGCGTGTACCGTTAAGCGCGTTCCCAGTCGAGGGCTCTACATCCAATGAATCTCGCATTATTTCTTAAAGCTGTTTTAAATCATTTCAGTTTGTGAATATACCGAGTTCTTTCGCAGAATATTATGTTTTTAAAAAGACCCATGTGTTTACCATACACGTTTAATTGATCATGTAAATATGATTCGACAATAGCGTTGACTTTCTATTTCCGTTACTTTACCGAGGCATGATTTTTAGAAATCGTGTACAGTTTCTTGATTCTTTGTTGCTAGCCGCAAGTTCCAAGTTGAAACGGTCGATTAAAAGGAACACAACTTGTAAAACGTAAATTGTCACGTTGCAAATTATGTGCAAAGTGATTGGCTACATTTTTAATATTATAATATTCTGTGTTACCAAAGTTATCGCCGTATGCATAAGTGTTATCTGCCATTATTTTTTTTTTGGTATTATTAACTTTGACCTGGAGGTACCGGGCACTTTTAATATTTCAGAAACTTGTCCACGGCCGCGCATCAGGTGATATTTGTTTAAGTTTTGAAAAGTTTACCTACGATTACTGACGTAAAGTTTAATAATTTGAAACTGAATTGTTTAAGCAGAGAAGGTGAACGTCAGCAGCAAGCCTTACATGGTCCATCACCGGCAGGTGCGGGTCCACCTCATGGAGATCGAAACAAGCTGTTAATGCCGCCTCCACATCCAGGTCTGTAACTAAGAGTATTCAAGATGAAAGAGTGCTGGATACCTTTTGAAAATTAAGAGCTCGCAACGCTCTATATCCGATGTCTATAATCACCTTCGGACAAAACTCGATTAACGAGGAATAATGTATCGATGAATGAAATATTTATACGACTGCTTTCATTTCGAGCTTACAAATTTGATTTCAACTCAATTTCAAGAGATTCAGTCTCCGTTGGCGCCTGCAATTTTAATATTTGTCGTTCGAACAGTGAAAGTATTTTCAGTCCTATTTCAGATTGGTATCTAGCATTGTTTCTCAATACTCTTAGCTTGTAGTACATTATTTATTGTAAATATACAGTATCGGTAAAGATAATACCGATTTCTTCTTATTCTTAATTAATGTGTCTTAGCAATCCGCTTCTTTCATATATTCGTTGAGACACTCCGCAGAGATGGGCTTCAGGATTACCTACAAGTTTTATACAATACCATAGCGTAGAATTGCTTTATAGTTACATTTATTTATTATTTTTTAGAGTTAATGAATCTTTTTCGCGCATACCGTATGGTTGCAATACTTTGACTCGAGCGTCTTGATTTTCATGCTTTTTCACGATATGTTTTCTGATTAAGATGTAAGTGTTTTCAGATATCTCGTACGACAAAGTGATTTTCCATTTCAGTGATTACTTTAACCCGTGTTAACTATAATTATTATTGTCCCTGTTTATGTTAAACTGCATTATATGTTTTAAATGTGAGTGCTTTAAGTTTAACGAGTAAGAATCTCAAGGTTGCGTAGCGTTCAGGCCACAAGCTTCCGAAGCAGAGTATGTGAATACGTGGGGTAGCAGTGCATACGATTTACATTAATATTAATAATTCTTCCTTTGTAAACTGTCGGATCTAGTTGCTCATATATGTTTATGATTTCCAGAAATATATTGGACCTTGCGGAACAGCTATATGCAATTCATTCAACATTTGTTTTACAGCGAATCGTCAACGAACCCGGAACGAACGTTTTTTGGCAAAAGTCTCAATCTTGCGAGCGACGAAATGAATTTTAAATAACCAAATTTATTTTTCAGACGACTGGCTTTGAACGACGGTTTAGACGGGCACTAGATATCTTAGAATTGGCAGGGTAGACGGTAAATCGTAACCGTGAGAGAACCTTATCGAAGTCATGACAAACTTGTTATGTATTTTCAGATGCATATAGTGGTTACGAACGTATTATTTCTTTTTTTGTTCGGAAAGTGGCCAATGGCGTGAAATATTGTTCTCCCGTTGAAACATTTCACAACTTTATCAAGGAAAATAGAAGAAAAGTACATTATTTCCCTTTTGTCCAATGATTATTGGAGAAAACAAAAGACACGTTATTTCAATTAAAGTTTCCATGTCGAATTTGAACTTTGTAGAATTTCCGATACAGTTTAATAGTTTGAACACCGAACTGCAATATTTTATCACGTTATTCGCCATACTAAATTCTACGATACATTTTATATGTAGCTACTCCCTGTCATTCTATACGCTTTATTTCATTCCTCTGTGCATTTTCATTATTTAGGTGAGAAACGCAACATGGACCAAAAGGCTGCTGGCATAAATCCAGGTATATTTATTATTAAAGCTCAGTTTTTCAAATTTTTTGGTAACTATTGCTTATCGAGTCTCGGTGTGCACATACAATTTTTCCAGGAAATGAGCAAAATTTAATGGGAGATTCAAACGTTCATCTTGGAGGTGGCCCACCTTTACCTCCACCATTACCGCCGCAAGCCCCGTGGCAGGCCCATCACATCAGAGTTCCTTGGGGAAGACCGCCACCAATGCCTAGAGACGGAGAACACCCAGGAATGTGCCAGACACTACCTCCAACGAATATGCCACCCCCTCAAATTAGACCCAGAGGTATTAACTTTAATAGCAGATATAAAAACTAACCTAAGCCATCGATGATAGCAATAAATCGAATTATCAATTGTCTAAAAGAGACATCCGTTTGACAATCACATCACCAAAGTAATGCAAGCCAGTTTATTTCGGCGTTCATAAACGAATTGTTAATAAAATATGTTACAATTCGACAGTTCAACCTATACAGCGAGTGTAAAGGGGAAAAAGCGTGAGTGGTGTCACTTGAACGTAATGTAGAGATGTTTCCGCGCGGTTTAGCCAAAAAGCATAACTATACCAATTCTATCATTACTTCGTTTAAACATTCCTGACAAAAAATAATTACATTAATTTCCCGCACATCGATTTTCATAATAGCAAATTATGCATTCTCCAATTCGTTCGGGTTATCTTGCATGATATAACGCTAGGAGGACGAAATGAATCTCGGCATAAGAAATTAATGATTTCTATTGCTACGAAACGAATGGTACTCTTTTGGTAAGTTAATTTATAAAGTTCAGTAGCCGTTTCACCATTTTCGTCCTAGCGTTATTGATATTTCTCGTCTCAAATCGATATTTCTATTTACCCCGATGTACTCTTCGCCCCACGAAAGATCGGCATTTGGATCCGAACAATTTACGTCCGTCTCGCGCATGTTATTTAAATGCGTATAAAAAAGCTAATCTCTCGTGAGGCGAAGTATAAACGAGACCCTAATGTTCTCTCATGCACAGCAATAAAATTTCTTCATAATTATTTAGGACATCCCGAAGGTAACCGCTCGCCCGTTCAAAATGCGATGTTGGAGCATCCGTTAAACATAGAGTATAATCAAATGCCACCGTACACGTCAAAACCACCTCCGTACAGTGCACACCCCTTGATGCAATCTATTTGTAATCCACCTCCGCCACCTCCACCGCATCATCAGCAACGACCGCAGCATCCTCCTCAAACAGTGCAACATTATCAGGTGCCAATCTCTCAGACATATCAGCCGCCGACTTCCTGCCCACCGTGGATGAACTAAACAAACGTTGTATAAACGGAGCTCTTACGCTAGTACCTTCAAGATGGCTGATGCAGTCCGTCCGATTATGCTCCGTTTAGAACTGTACCGTTGTCAGCGAGGAACTTAAAAACCGATCTCGAATGGGGCGATAAAATGTAAATGGATGGCATTGCATCGCGTTGTCTTAATTAAATTGTTCCTTACGATAGTTATTATAATTTAAAATCGTTCGCCGTGAGCGAGTCGCTGCAAGGATGCTGTTATGTAAAAATGTGTATATGTTCAGAATTATTTATAGCGAATAGAACGTAAGTCCTTAGGTAGTGGAATAATTAATAATAATTAATTAACGAACGCTGCGTTACGATAATAATTAAGAGTTTCGCGCGAGGGATGATGTAATGTTCATTTCGTTATCTCGAAGCGCGAGGGAGAGCGATTTCGCTGAAAGACTATCGGTGCGATGCTGGTGCGCATAGTGACGAAGTACCACCCAATGTGATTAGTTTCAACGAATGCTTTTTAGTAATTGCGCGCACAAAGATTTAGAGGTGTAATTTTTTTCTATCCAAAGCAGTCCCTTTTGTAACGATCATTGACGGCGTGTTTTCGTTTGGTTCTTGGAATCCCATACCAATTTCCAACATTTGTTCATAGACAATACCGTATTTGCGATTTTGTATGCAAATATGAATAAATCGTTACTACTAATGCAATAAACAATCGAACAATTGCGGAGTTCCTTCTGTGCGTTAAATGTACTCTACTCGCGTGCATATATCGCGACTGAACTATTCGAAGTGTACGGTAGAACCCTAAACGCTCGTACATCAGATTAAGCCAATCTCGATACTCCTGATGCGCGATAGAAAACTTCGCGTACTTCGTAACAGAACGAACTTTGTACGTATATCGCGAATGATAGGTCCGGATAACCGAGCAGATTATAATACTGAATTCGTCGAATCGAGTTGTTGAAATTTTCGGACTTCTACCGTATTTGTTATCATGGGACACGGTGCGATGCCGCTAACTTTGCCAACAAGTCGATCATCGATCGACGTCGTTTCGCAACGCGTACCCTATGATTTTCCATACGTACCACACATAAAAAAGATAATGTTAGTGAATAGAGCATGGCATTTTATAACCACGACAAGTAAGGCACGTACTCAAGATCGGTACGCGCAGATTATTTACTTTCCTATAGGTAGTTTAGTTTTATGGTTTTATTATAATTTCCGATAGACAGTTTTTCGAATAAATTTATTCGGCCGTAATAAACGTGTGTTCTTATTTTCCTCACCCTTGACGAGAATGTGGTTAGTGTATAGCAACTTGCAAATATTTATCGTAAACCCTGACACTCTTTTCTATGATTGTTGATTGATTTTAAAAAACTCCTCATTTGTTAATGAAACGTGTATTACAAATAATACTAGGACCGTCGTTTGTTATTTCCTGCATTTATACCGAGCGTTGCACTTGCTCCGAACATTGTAAATATTTAAACAGACAATTGTTTTGTTATACAGTTAAAAGGAAACATATGTAGCCCTGTAGATGGTATAAACAAATGGACCTGCATGTGCAAAACAATGATTAACAAAATATTGACCGTGCTCGATTTAACTGAAGCATCAAAAATATTATAAAAAATGTTAAAACGTAAGGCCATGTAATTCTGTGCCCGAAAATAATTTCTCGGTAATCAAGCCGCACAGGAGAATAATTTAAAAAATTTGAAACATGGAGTTAACAGTAACATTCGATGGTTTATCATTTTTTCTGAAGAATGGAACACAGCCAAGCGATATCAAATACTCGTACTATCGTCCGATGTTTCTTACGGTTCTTAACCCATTAGCAACGGCGATATGCTTCTCGACTAGTGGTCATATCGTCGTGAAGTATAGTTCGCGTAATACCTTTCTTGGCATGTAACTTTGACCCATAGTCATACCGATCCGCCGATCCGCCACGAGATACTTCGCAAACTCCATTTCGCGCAACGGACAAATCCGTCCGAGTAGTAATGTAGTTGGCATATTTACAAGAAATGTAATACAACGTATTGTTCGTGCGCGTCTGGTTGCAATAAAAGTGATCATCGCGGTGCGTGATGTTTATTCATACATGGAAAATGGAGAGGGAACCATTTCGGATGGTACAGAGTAACTTTTTTAATTTAATCACTTTAATATTCCGACTTAATATTACTGGAGGGAATTGCGAAAGAGATTTTTTTTATCGGATATATTTAGGGCGAGAGAAACCGGTTGGGGGTGTTTCGTAACGAGGAAACTGAAAATAAAGCCGCGGACGTTAATTCGGTCATAAATCAATAATGTAGCTCAATTAACTTCAATTAAGGTCAGGTAATATTCCTCGACTAATCGTAAGCTCGAATTAATTAAAATTCGGGATAACGAGAGGTAACAGAGTTCTGCTAATTATCGGTTATCGAAACCCTCGTTACGTTGTACTTTTCTTATTTCACCGAATATTAAAATTCGTTTCTTCTCGTGCTCAGTATAATTTTAAGTTTTATAATTATAGCACGCCAAGCAAAATTCTTTCCGCGCCGGTTAAAACTCAGTGGTTGTAATTATCAATTATAGTACCATTTAATTAAATTCTACCGTTTTTTTATACGTTTGATCTCTGCTACAGAGGATAAAAAAGATGTTGCGCTATTTTACTCATCGGTACAGTAAAGATACTTTGAATAATAATTCAACGATGTTAATTATGCGTATTGCATCGCACCTTTTCTTTCCGGAAGTAATTAAAAATCCTGTTTCTCTTAATTTTTTTAAGCGGCCTTTTTAAGCGAGATTAGGTAAAGTAAATTTATTGTTAATCGTGTATCCATGCGTAGCGTGATTAATTGCGAGCACGAATTTTTATTTATCTGCGGAAATAAAAGTTAATTGTGAAGTATCTATCAGGATATAAAAAAACGGAGAATCTAGTTTTCTTTAATTTCAGGGCTGAGAAAGTTGTCCAGAAAATGTGCAATTATCGGAATATATGAAAAGAAACGGAAAATCGACTTGTTAAAAATTTCAAGTGTGGAAAGTTTACCGCGGAAATATGCAATTATCGGAATACAGAGGAAGGCAGGAAAACAGCGTGTTCCAAATTTCAGTGGTGGAAAATATGTAATTACAGGAATACGTGCACAGAAAATTGACTTGTTCAAAATTTCAAGCGCAAGGAAATCTGCCAATGACATACGCAATTATCAGAACATATGAAGAACAGGAACCTGGTTTTTGCACATTTTTGCGGTGGGAAAATCCGTGCGGGAAAGATCCGATTATTGGAAAAAAAAATAGTTAATTCATTTTTTTTAATTTCAAAGATGAAATAATCTTTTAAGCGTAATCTTTCGAACTTTCATCGCTTATCGCATTAAGCCGACTGGAACTGATTGGAGCTCGCTATTTTCGCTCAGATCATTTATTCCATCAATATCTACATACGTTATGATCCGGATTACCATAACCAGATTATACTGATCAGTTATCGATCGGATTAATTGCAAATTAGTCTAGTCACTAGCAGAGTCGAATTTTATTCCCCTCGGTGAGCTCGCGGAAAGGTGACTCACTTCATCGTTTCAAAGTTCGACCATTTTTTTTGCACCAACGCGAATCGGAACTCTAACCAAGTAACTTCGATGGCAAATCAAATTTGCTAAAATCAGGGAAACGGTTGATTTGGTTGAAACTGTTTTTTCAATGCGATGTCGCAAATTTGTCCGTCCTCGTCTCATCAACTCATTGCAGCTTCGATTGCTTTTCAACGGGCGCGGCGAAAGTTTCCGAAAAATTATGGCCTTGGCGGTAATTCGGAGGTGACATCGAAAATTGTTAAGGTAACGACGTCGAGTTATTCTTATTTTTCGTCGGTGCTTATTTCTTACAAACAACAACAACAATATTATTGACTCAATATTTTTGATTCAATATTATTGGTTCGATAATATTAATTCTATTTCCGAGGTGGTCAAACCGTATTAAAAAATTCATTTCCTTTAAAAGCGCAATAGCTTTTGGAGACACCGCGCCGTGATGAGTAATTTGAGTATGATTTGATCAAGATTTTCAGAATTTCATTAAAACCATCATTCAGAAATAACGACAAAAAGTTTTGTTAAGAGATGCATAAAAACCTTATCTATCAGACACGAATATATGTAAGTATCTTTTTCGATACGAATCCGAACAGGAGAATGTCACGATAGACGAAAATTCAAAGGATCAAGAGAACGCAGTACCCACATTCACAAAAAATACCAACCCAAAGCAGGATAGCATTTGTGCCACAGCAGTTTGGAGCGACGAGCGCGGAGAAAATATGTCAACGAAGGAGAATTCACTTCGGAAACCAATAATCTGCAGTTGCTGTAGGAAACGCAACGAGGCTGCAAAAGCTAACGAATCGATTAACATTCTGAAGCAAAGAGACGAGTGGAATGCCGGCGATGCATTGGATACGGTTCCAAGTAGGGAGTATAATGGACTTGCAATCTCTACTGCAAAGAGAAGTGATCTTAAATCGGAGCAACAAGGAAGGTATGATACTCTCGTCGTTATTATTCGTTAATTCCTGCGTATCGGATACGCGTGAAAACAATGCAGAGGTTGTACAATACCGCTCCGATTTTAAACGCGAAAATTAATTTTTATTTTATTCATAACTTAGGGATTGTCGATTCGTTCTTGTTTTTTTTCGTTTCTATTTATTTCTATATACGTATGTATAATATATTTATGTATGTATGTAATGGATTATTAAAAATGTATACATGTAAAACTATAATCTATTAATATCTGTATATGTAAGGAATATAAGGAATATCTTTTTCAACTAATATTCTCTTTCTTGGTACTATTTAATTCTCACGCGTTTCCAGTTGCAACCAGAGACTGTTGAAACCTTCAGAAATGGAGGCTAAAGATTTCACTCGACGACACACTCTGTGCTCCTTTTCTCAAAGAAGAAGACCGGAAGGAACTTCCTCTAAATTAAATTCTGTTAATCTTCTGCACGGTAGAAATTACGAAAAAGCGCATGGCGTTAACCATTGCAGTTCTCTAAACGAACGAAGTAAGTTGGACTGATATTAAATCATGCTCGTGATAATTATACAAAGTGGTTAAGCCTTTATCATTTAAATTATAGTTGAATAATCGATCGTTTAATGTCAATCGATGAGAGCCAGTAATGATCGGCGTAAAAGCAATTTAATTGGTAACGATATACATCAGTGTAAAATAAATTGATGCTGACTTGAATTTGTATAAAATAAACTTGCAGCATTTTTATTAGTATCGATCAATGAAAATATATCGGTATTCAAATAAATTGTCAATGGATTATATTGAAATTTAAACGAATTCGTATAAAATTAATCTGTGTCACAATAAGACTTGCAATTACGCCGATTATTGCCAACCTTCTTTGACAAATTCCAATTAATTAATCACGATTAATCAAATCCAGACCGAGACAGGAACGAGCAGAACGCCGAGTATGGAAAAAACGTTTGTAAACTGAATTATCGAGATTCAAAAACAAAATTGAAATCTTCTATCGCGCAAAGAGATACCCCGTCTTTTGGTACATCGTGTTCTACACCCCATTGCGATACTCACTCCAGGAAACATTCGAGTCTCGATTTATTGCGATCGCAACGGGATTATCATCCTCGTCAGAACGATCCCCGATCTCATTATCAAGATCATCATCGATATTTTTGCTGTGACGAAGAACACATCAGGTTTAATTACCGACTTGTAGACAGGGCGCAAGCAGCTTAGATAGAGCAGAATGATAGCAAAAACGTAATTGTCGAAACGTGGCTGAAACTATTATATATTATTTTACACAAAGGATTTGAAACACGTTAAAATATGTTTACTCACCAACTCCAAATTTGATTAATCCTTCGCGACTCCTTCCCTGTTTTATCTCATTTTCTTGCGCCCAACTTTAGGCCAACATTCGTAGTCCCAAATAAAGTCGAGCATAAAATCAAATGGGGCTTGAGTCGAGCTTTAAAACGACACTTTTGTAATCCGACGCTTTGAAACAGGAGCACAGAGCGACAGTGTCAGAAATTAGTAGAAAATTACTAGGTTCTCCCAATTAAGACTGCACGTATTCACCGGAAAGCGAAATTGTCTAACAGAGTTTGCTCGTTGGAAAGCGCACGTTTAGAAAATACGTGACTCCGAAGAAATCACAAACACTCGAATTCTGTTTCACTCTTGCAACGCGTTCCAAAACTTCCTTACGCAAGGTTTGCCGAGGACTGACGATAATCTTAAACGAATTCGAAAATTATTACTCATATAACCTGCAGCCTCACCTGGTCATTTTACGAACGCTAAATGTTTATAACCGAGCTTTCTTCAAAACTTTCCAGATTTCTGTCGCACAACTCAAAGTAAAGCGAGTTCGGGGCTTCAAAAAAATAAATAATCGGTCTTAAGCGTCCAATTTTCGCTTTTCGGATTCTGATTTTGTGACACAAAATACAGAATCAGTCTAAAAAAAATAAAAGGATTTTGGATCTTTCAAGATTTACTAGATAATGGCAACGAGAATATAAAGTGAACTACAGTGTTTTTTTTACAGATGGGTATAAATTGAAAGCTTTATTTTATTTTAATCTCGACCTGATCGACGATTACGAATATAGGCCTAAATTTGCACGAGGAGCACAAGTTTCTTCGAACTTCCAGTTAATGCAAGCATTACAATTAATTTATTTATGGAAATTAGCAGTTCCACGAAAGAAGAGCCAGGTCGTACGTCAAATCCCTGTTACCGATCAAACTCTTTGGACGATCGGGGACAATTTTGCGCAAGACCATGCGATTCGACGCGAGATCGCAATTGTTGCTCGAAAGATTCCGAGGAGATACCGAGCGTTCAGGAGCAGAACGACGAGGAATACGACGACAGCGTCGGAGCTATCAGTCACAAGGATTCCTTGTGCATCCTCGTGGAGAAATACAAAGCCAGCAAAAAGTGCGAGCACAAGGAACACGAATCATCGGACGAACGTATCGCCGACGAATGTGGCAAATCGGTGATCTCGGACATTAGTTATCGAGCGGACACCGCTGATAATGTTAATAACATCGAGCAACGGAAAAAACCGTTCGAAAAGAACGTACGTCGATGGGAAATTCGTGGTGCGATCGGGAAAGCTTGTAGGCACGGCTGCGGGCAGATACTTCGGGAAGCAGATCGAGATCAGCTGAACAATTTGAAATCGCGTTTAATAAAGACCGGTACATGTTATTCCCCAAAAGGCACACCTTGGAGGCACACTTTTTGATTCAACAAAATTGCAGATATTAATCGTTATATCGTTTTTGTTATTGAATATTGTTTTTAGCGTCGTTTATTTGTAGAAAACATTTTTTTACACGTGAGATACTCACGTTATCTTTATTTTTTTTTAAGAGGTTCGTATACTTTCGCAACGTTAATTTTATCGTTACGAGGAATTTTTTGTACTTAGCACGCGTTTAGTGAATTTACATGTAAAGCGAATGCTTAAAAAGGAAGAGGGCAATAAAATGCTTTATTCGAAAAAGCAGAAAGAGAATACTAGTGTCGAGTTTGCATAATTTGCGAAACTCGAGTGCATTTATATTGTTCGTTGCAACGTTTCGAAGGTAATAGTTGCGAAAATTTATATCCCCATCCCCGTTTCATTTAAAAGGATGATTAAGGGAGAGTATCGCTTTAAAGAAAAATGTATGAACTATTTAAATTATGCGTTCGCGTCAACCACGGTGCTCGTCACCTCGGGTACTGTTTGCTCTTCGTGTTCTCCATGTTTATGCTCTTCGTGTTCCCTATCTTTATGCTCTTCGCCGTCATCCGTTTCTTCCACTGAAAAAATTTCCATCGTAATTGATTCGCGTAATGAGAGCAGGGCAAGGTTATTGTTATTTAAGAAAATTTGATTTCTACGCCTTATTTGATCAGATACTCGAGACTACGAGACACACTAGTACTTGGTACTTAAAATATTTTTAAACTAATTTTGAAGAATTAAGAACATTATCTTTGGTTTTGAAATATTAAAATTTCAACAGATCGTTAACGACGTTTACTGATTATTTGAGAGACTCGATCGCAAAACTGAGCGTTAGTTACTCTCCCGTTCTACCTTCGGGCTCTTCTTCGAACTCCATTTCTTCCGGATACTTTAGTTCTGCCTCGGATTCTGATTCTAACTCCGGGCTTTGTATCGAATGCTCTGGCATAACTTCGGATTCCGTTATATCCTGATCATCCGTTTCCAGTTCCGTCGACTGTTCTTCCACGGTTTCCGGTACAGATTTCGCTTCCGAATCCAAAGGGGCGGACTCCGATTCAGGGCTACGTCCCGTCATTTCCATTTCTTCGGTTTCTGTACAAAATTTAACCTCGGTCTCAGATTAAAACAATCATAATTGTTACTCACGTATTTATTATCATTCGATTTGGAAATGATTTACCGTGATCTTCAAATTCATCTTCGTCCTCGTACGACTCTTCCTCGTCGAGTTTGTCAGAGCCCATGGGCCCTATTGAAATTGCATTACTTGAGTCGCGGGAATCGTTAAATATCATATTATATGATATATATTTATAATATAAATATATTATAATGAAAAGTTACAATGTAACTCCAAAGTGGCAAACAATTTGAAAATCGTAAATTAATCCTCAATTGATATCTGGAAGTTCGCATCAGAAGTGCTAATTATAATTCGCGCTATTGTAATTGTAATAAAAACTGCACCTTCCCTTATTATACGCGTACGCCTCAAGGTCTCCTTGAGACTCAGCCGCAGTTTTTCGCCGGCGATCACCATATCCTCGCGAGTGCCATACTCTGTAGGGATCTCTTCGCGCGTTATCACTTTTTCAAACAACGACTGACGTAAATGATCGAGGATAGCTTCCACAACCATCGATTTCGTGGATTCCAGGCGGTGCACTTCGTAGCAACTCCGCCGGGCGCGATACCTTTTGTAAGCTTTCTTTTTAAAGAAAATAATGATTTATTCTCCTCTGGTAGGACTTCGATAGAGCTGCATCGATATTTAAGGATCTTTATTTATTTATTTTATATCTACCTATTTATTTATCTAAAGTATTTACGGTGATGTTAAATGTTTTGAGGTGAATGTTAATTATGAGACGCTAATTGAATTTTAATCGGTATTTTCATAAGTCAATATCTGGTTAACCAAAGTTCAACCAATATTTTTGATGCGGAAAAACCTGCTTGGAATTATTTTAAGTACAACGCCATTAACGGACTACCACTATTTGTGGAACACATTGTATAATCTATACAGTCTATCACCAATCCGCAGTCTACCTTCAATACATCTCACACTTATTTTTCAATTTCGTAATTTTTTGAATCTCCGGATAGGTGATCGCTTTCTCGAGATATTACCCAAGTAATTACTTGAATAATCAAAGCTGCGTCATTAGCTTTCTCGATCGTCAAACCAGAATCCTCGTACATCATTTCCAACCAAGCGACTGCTTGCATGGCTTGCGCAGGTTGAACCACGCACGCACTTTCTCCCCGTTCCTTTTCCTCCGCTTCGACTAACGATAACAATACAGTGATAACTAGATTTTCGAAGATGGGGAAAAAGAATTCGCGCATTGTCACTCGTGCATCTTACAATCCTCCATCCTCTGATTCCTCCTCGCGTAGTATCCGCGATACGCGTACTGCGCACGATAACGATCAATGTACTGCTCCTCTCGTTAAACTGTACTCGAGTAAGGGAGTTTTACTTGAATGTGCCTCGCAGCCTTCGAGATCTCGATTTCTGTAGCGCCTGCTCTTTCCAGGATGTCCAGCGTGTTAGTTACCGCTCTCTGCCATTGTACCTTTCCCTCGGACTCGCGAACCACCATCCTCTCGTAGTGACCACGAAACGCAGCCTGATTTGTTTTTAGAAAATGGAGTTAAATGTTAGGGTCAGTGTTGGGCTGATAAACCTTTCAGCCTTAGGGCAGGTACTTTTTGGTTTTTATTTTAATTATTGTGTCTACGCGAGAAGTGGAAAAGTTGTTTAAAAAATCGACCGTATGTAACGAATATAAATATGATGTATATAACCTTATGTATTATATGTAATCAATATATATATATTTATTCACCATTGTTTATCAAATACGAAAATTACCGTAATCCACTAATTACCAAGTCATAATTTAATTAACATGATTCGTGGATTTTTATAAATCACTGCGTTAATTTATTAATCCTTTATTTAAATTTATCGGAGC
This sequence comes from Pemphredon lugubris, assembly GCA_933228935.1. NCBI lineage: Eukaryota > Metazoa > Arthropoda > Insecta > Hymenoptera > Crabronidae > Pemphredon > Pemphredon lugubris. Next base: position 50,254,822 of record OW121817.1, on the reverse strand, counting down.
AATTATTCTAGATTACTCCAATCCGCAAATTACGGAATTGCTGAACATTCATTACTGTTATTTGTACGGTTACATTTTAACATTTACTTTTCGGCTCAAATGTCTATCTCAATTTTACAATATGTTTCGGATTCACAATCAATATTTCATACTTTGATTAGAACGTTTCTTAGAAAAAATATAATAACTTTTTCGAACTCACTCACTTGTATTATCGTTGCAGCGCGTTCAGCCTCTTCGTAAGTAGCACCAGTTGCTTCCAAAATGTTTCGTATAGAAATCTTCGATTTATCGTCACAAGTGTGATCTAGTTTAAATAATATTTAACATTTTTTTTCTTCGATTAATAAATTCCTCGGTATACGTCATTCCGCCACGAATTTACACAACGAAATAAGTCAACTCAAATTAAGATTACCTAAATTTTTTAATTCCCGGAATTTTCAATTTCTCAAATAAAACATTCCAATAAATAATAAATAATAACACGATTAGACAAGCTTCAGGTATATTGTTTACGCGTTACCTTCGCATATCTGTATCGGTTGCATGTCAACTGCATCCAAGTATTGCCGAAATGCATTCTGCGTAACGAGAAAAATAAGTAAACATCGATAATCATCTGCCGCGCGATAAGAAATTTTACTTGAATCCGCGGTGCTGCAATTGCAATTTGCTCCAAACTGAAGCCTGCTCGGTAAAGTATATTCAAAATGGCTTCGCTTCCAAGTAAAATATTGTTGACCACCTTTACCGCCACTGAAACGACGATACACATTTTGTCTAGAAAGCTCGGTGATAAAGCGTTTTTGAAAAATTGATTGAAATCGTTGCGAGTAGAAAATGGAAAGTGTACCTTTCGTATTCTCTCGTGTGATTAGAAGCGTGTCTGCATATTCAGCAATGAAGCTGTATATGTTACGCGGTTGAGAACGGAGGACCTTTATTGAATCATAAAATTTATCATCGCATTTGAATAAATTTCGTCCTAGCCGACGTGAATTATGAACGTACCTGAATAATCGAGGGCTCGGATAATAATTTATCAACGTCACTCGTGGGGTAATTGTCAATTGAGTTAATTATAATTTACACGCGATGACATAATTATAATTATTTATAGAAATTTTGTCTTAATCAAGTCCACTAAATATTAGTTTATAATAAATATGACAACTTACGATTTTTCTATTCTAATAAAAATTTAATTATTCAAATATTTTCTTTAGTAATCAATTTTAATTATTCAATTATAAACGTGTTGATTAAATGGAGAAATATAAGTAAATATTTATAATCTTTTATAACATGGAAGGAGTATTAACACCGTTACATAATTTGCTTTCAACGTTTCAACCCAGTTAAATGAAGAAATAAAAATGTAATGCAACAATGCCTATTATTTATAACGTTACACCAAATGGGGAAGCTTGAGTGGCTGTTCGTAATTTTTATTAAAATATTACGCGCGTTACGTGCCTACCTCGCGTGAAATGTCAGTGCAAAGTTCGCGTAATCCTTCCGGAACTTTGTATATGTGTTTTGCGCCGTGTTTCTGAAGCATCACATCCATCTTCTCGGGATTTTTTTTATAACAGTAACGCAAGTTGTTAAAGCGAAGTTTATCTCGCGAATATTATTTTCGTCGTTCCCAACATGCACGGTTTCACGCTGTCAAATAATTAAAAGGACGCTTTTTGTTTTCAAAAAATGCTACAGTCGCGGCGTTCGGATCGCATTCACACTGACGTCACTTGAGACTTCAACTTGAGAGAATTAAAATAATAAATATTTTTATTGCTCACGCAAACAAACGTGACAATTGTGAGTGAATATTTTCCTGCGCATTACTTTAAACCTGTTCGCTTTACTCATATATTGTTACATAACTAGCGAAGCCAGTAATTATATGTAGTATAATTGCTGTTCATTTATCTTACGTAAAACACTCGTCGACACTGTCGAGAAAATTTCATTTCTAGTTTCTTTACGGGCAGAAATCCGAAAATCGCGTTCTACCTACACTTACGCCCTCTCTTTTTTATCATAAAAAATTATATTTCAAGGAATAAGAACGACTATAAAATAAAGCAAAAGAATGGATATTTTCAATCCTAATTAAAACATTGTTCCAACAAAGAATTATAGAACTGTCCAGAAAAATGGTTCATTTTGAATTCTCCCACTTTCCTGTCATCGAAGCGATATGCCTGGGCGATCTAGGCGTTACCGTCGATCGATTCGGATCCATCCCATTCTACCGTTATCTCTAAGAGACGCTTTCACGTTGTCACGATCGTCGTTCTTTGCTCGACGATATCCTCGGGTTATTGCGCGACTGTCCGTCGACGCGAAACAGGTTCCGTCGTCGCAGCGACGTTTTTCTGGTCAGTCACTGGTCAGCTATCAACGGTGCTCGCTATGATCGCGCGTCAATAGCGCAGTTATGAATGCACGTGTTGCACTCACCGCCGTCCTGTCGTCGTTGGCTTTACTGCCGTCGCGTGAGTAGCCTGCGTAATATTTGATTTGCGCCCCCTTTCTCCCCGACAAGCTTTTTACCCTTCCCGCAAAGAAATTCGTGCGCTGAATTACGGAACGACAAGGAGGGTTGGGGGATGCGGAACTCTCGCGGGAAAGGATTTAAGTTTTGCGACACGTTTGATTACCGCGGCGAAGTTTCGGTAGCGGGATCGGCTCGCGTCGCAACGTCTTCGAGTTTGACTTTTACTTCGGTGAAGCGACGGTGGTCGGACTTTTGTTGGTTACAGCGCGTGAAGTTTATGTAATAACGATTACTCGAGTGGCGGGAAGTATCTTCGGTTCCGGTATTGCATCTCTGTTAAATTGTTGTTATGTAATTTAATTCGTGGATTGAATCGAACGCGTAAGTTATATTGAAGTGACATCGTTAGAATCTTAATGCTGTTTGCGGGATATTTGCATAGGGCAAAGAGTACTCTGATTAATTATTTCATAGTTGCATGTAAATGCATCGGTGATAAATCTGTTTCTTTCGTTACGTACAGAAACCGTGTCAGATAACCGATTACCGTGTCGGATAATTCAGTATCGGGTTTCCATTATTATATTACAATAATAATTTTTTAGCATCCGAACAGACAAACTTTCGAGCAGATCCACTGCGGACGCGTTATTTCTGGTCGAATTATGCCACTGGTCGACCTGTGCGTGGAGAATCGGGTGAAAAATTTGTCAAACGCCCGGATCTCAATCACACGGGATCTGGGTGGAGTCCTTCGCGTGAAGGACCTTCAGGATTAGCCGGTGTGAGTTCATCGGGATTAAATACTAGTGGACATGGAAGACCGAATTTCCAGGAGGACCACAGAAGACCAGATGAAAAGGCATCGATTGACGGAAGGGCAGGTATAAATCCACCAAATGGCGAAATCACTGTGCATCCACCTCGCGGGGATAAAAATCAAACGGGGTGCAAGTGAGTTGATTAAACATTAAAATACACAGTATTAATCAATTGATCAAAATCAAGCGATTTTGATTCTATACAAATGCTTTAGAAGACGTTACTAGTTTAACTATATAGTATAAAAATGTAAATGAAAAAGAATAAAATTGATATTCTATTCTTTGGATCAACGACTGGACTGTTCTAAATAAAAATCAATATGACTAATAAAATATATAAGTAATAGATTCAAATATATGTATAAATAATAGAACTAATATTCTACAACTTGGATCAACCATTGCGCTGTTGTAAATGAAAATTAAGAGGAATAATAAAATATAGTGAATGAAAATAATATTCTGTTATTTGAATGAATAACTGGATCATTTCAAACGCAAACTGTAATTACGATATTGAACAGAAATTTAATTGATTCCTTCAAAGCCGGCAAATCCTCGCCCGAGAGATGTCCAAATTTGGATTTGGTACGCTTCTAACGTACGAAACTCGCTTTAGGATAGTACGTGTGATAACGGAGAGTGTATTAATTAAATGTGTGGTATTCATGCAAAACTACATATCGGGAACCTCAATAGAGTCGATCAAAGTTGTCTACTTATTATCGAATGATAGAACCGAGAGGAATATTCTACGAATTCAAAGTGTCTTAATGAATTTGCGTTAACTGAAAGTGTCGAACACGCCCACGAAACTACTGACAGAGAACCTCTATTCAATGAACCGGAACTTGCCTCGAAGTAGTCTTTGGAAGCCAGTGTGTGGTGGAAATTAAATTGCAGTATAGCAGTTACAGTTTGGAAACTCGCACTATAATATTATTAATCATAATATTTCGAGTATCGACGTTCCGCTCGGAAGTACATTGTTTGTTAGCGTATTCTGTAACGTTTAAATTTTTAAATTATAATCGGAAAATTCGTATCGACGATTAGAATCTCGAATTTTGAGAAAGATAAGCCTTGTGTACTAATATTTTTTGAAGCCACTTTCAGGGATATAGGTATTTCTTCAATATTCCTTTTAATTTATGTTTATACCTACTACGTTTATCATAAATTGATTGCCATACGCCAAATTTTTCAGCATTCGCCCAACTGTTTTTTTATCCGATCAAACAAACTATTGCGCAACCGATATTCCAAGGAGCGAACGTCGATCAGAATATTTGCGAATTTATTGATAACCCGAACGTGCTTCGAGACCCTAGTCGACGAAAACACGCTACGTAAATACAAGCAACGAAAATGATAACCAGGATTCAACCGCGACAGAAGTACTTATCGGGTATTAATTAAAAAAAAAAATCTAAAACTGATCCTGATCCATCGAAAAGAAATATCGATTTAAAAACTCACCGTGTTAATTAAAAACTCGCGTGACTTCTGGTCGCTTTTAAAACTAGATGTTTCCGTGTTCGTCACGTTGATAAATTAATAATGTTTTTCATGCATCTTTAAATCCAGGAAAAATCAGTTTTACTGCAAAAGTGGCGAGTGTTTACCTGTGAACGTGAGGTGCGATAATACCTCCGATTGTTCTGATTCGAGCGACGAAGTAAACTGCGTCACGTAAGTGTATACGTATAAATAAATAAAAGAAACGCCGTGTGGTTAAAATGATAACAATCATTTCTTATATTTGTAACAAATTAAAGGTTAATTATTGCTTTGTCATGGCAGAAAAAGGATAAGCGAAAGTGGTTGCGTCCTTCCGGCACAACCCGAAGGTGGAAGTTATGAGTTACGTGGTTGCAGCGATCCTTGCATGAAGGATTCGGGCGATAATGTTCCGAGAAACAGTATCCTGACCTACACCTGCCAGGACAATTACGTTTTGAACGGAAGTACTACTCTTGTTTGCGTCGACGATGAGTGGAATAACTTGCCTTCGTGTTTGAGTAAGTTACAACGCGTTACGAAATTCTTGTTATAGTTATCAGAGTGGAATCTATGTTACTTTTTAAGACACTCGTTTTTTAGCATATTGCAAATATTTTAATATATATACATGTATGATATATAATTATGCATATATCGTGTCGCACATACAACGAAGTAGATGCAGATGATATTGGTCAGACACTGATCAAACTTACTTTAAGTGACGGTGCTCACTGCAGATGAGAAGTTAAAATATTTTTATAGTATTTTAAACTTTTTTATTTTAACTTTCGCGTTGAAAAATAATTTTCATTTTCATTTTCATTCGCTCGGATTTTCTATTTCTCAAATTTTAAACAAAGAACTTTATGTTAGGGAAATTGTACACCGCCTTATCTTTGCTTTTTTAATGCTCGTTGTTATGCGTCCTCAAAACTTAAAAATATGTTAGATCGATCGTATCTGATATCCTTTAAAATTCCCAGCTCCGCGCAATTGCTTTATTTATTAATCGCGATAAAAAAGCGAACAGTACGAAGACTCATGCTTCAACACTTTATTTCTCTAGAAACGTGTCCTGCATTGACAAGTAGCTCGGTGAAAATTTCATGTACGTATCACGGACAGACAGTTTCTTGTAACGAACGAATTATACCCGGCACTCGGGCAGCTCTCTCCTGCAAACCATCATACAAATTGTCAATAACTAATGGTTCAGACTACCGTGAGATCACGTGCCTCGGAAATGGATTGTGGAACCTGCAAGACTTTCGTTGTGTTCCAGGTGAAGAGAATTATTTTCTGCAAATTATTCTTCACTTTTCTAGATAACGATAACGTGGGAGATATGCAAAAGTTTCAGGGTCGTGGGTAAGAATTTTCGCCCCTGAGGCGTGGTATCAGAAAACCACCCCTTCTAAAAGAACCTAGTTTGAAAACAATCTAGATTTTCCTGTCGATCTCAAATGATCTAAATTTATAAATTCTGGGTTTTGGTATCCTTCTCAAATGATGTAATTTTAAAAATATGTTTTTTGAAGTTCTACCTAGGAACTGTACATTCGAGAATTCTAAGTTTTTCACTTCCATTTTTTTATCTATAAGCTAAAACATCCGAGTTTATCCACGAATAATGTCATTTAGATATACAAAAGTCTGGATAATTTAATTTTTTGAAATCCGGTTTTTTACCCGAAACAGAATGTGGAGTATCCACTCCAAATGGTAATACTCCAATCGCAAACAGATTCACTGCGAAGGCTGATATCTTTCCATGGCATGTCGGTATTTACGATAAACAATCAAACGAATACAAGCAGATTTGCGGTGGCTCGTTGATCAGCAGCAATCTCGTCGTCTCAGGTAATTCTATCTAAGAAAATCAACTTTTATCCGCTGAAAATGCTGTTTTTGTAATTGTTCATAATTTTATGGAACCATTTGTTTGACATCTTGAAATATTTTATGAGAAATCGGTATGTTTCTTGGAAACAATTTTAATTAATATGGTTCAATTTCGATGACAAGGAAAAGTGTTAAGGAGAAGGAAAAAAAATACTTTGAGAATGGCCAACATGTTTTAATTTTAATTTTGGAGAAGTTTATAAAAAGTTAATATGTTTTTTGGCAATAGCTCGAAGCTGAAACGTTTTAATCCCTATGTTAATCAAGCTTACGAAAATTTCATATGCTTTTCGAAAATAGTCCGACGTTAGAATGTTAAAATGCAGCTCACGAGAAATTAGAATTAAAAAAAAATACATTTTGCGATAGGCGTGCTGCGAGCATGTTTCCCACAACTGATAAAGGATAATGAGACTTTATTCCCACAGCGTGGCGTGACTCGTTTATTGCTTTGCGCAGCTACATATTGATTGCTAATTTGCGTTCTAATAGTGTTGCGAAATAAATGCTGCGCGTTATCGTTAACGGCGTTAACGCTTTCGGGTATTGCAACCGGTCGACAGTGCAGGATTTTCAAATACTGCGAACAAAAAAGCAAAATTGGTAAATCGGTATTTTAAAATTTCGCTTCTACGAATAACATTTGTTTTCAAATATCTAGAAACCGTCAATGGGAATACCCCGTCCAGTATTATCTGGCTAATTATAAGTTACGCACGGTATACATACACGAAATTTGCGATGGAAATCGTTTATGCGTAAATTTAATTAGGTTACTACAACTGACGATAGAGCCTCGTTGACTCGAATCACTGTCCAACCACAGCTGTGGTAACAAAATTTAACTTCTGTTTTTCGGAGTAAAATATTTCAATGGTCGCTATGTTAAATTAGAAGAATTAATTTTAAATCGAATACGATATGGGTATAATTTTTATGACACCGATATTTGTGTGACACGCGTGACATTAGTAACCCTACTATCAATATAAATAAATTTAATATAACGTAACTATAATACGGAAACTCATGCGCCACACAAATTTAACTGGCTTGACGGTTAACGCGTTAACCAATACGTACGAAACACGCCTGTGAGCCAATATTCAATCTAAATTTAAATTACAAGAACGATCTTCCAACAGCTGCTCACTGCTTTTACGACGAAGCCTACAAGAAAGTTGGCGACAAGTCGCGGTACGCTGTCACAGCCGGTAAACGCTATCGCGATTGGAACGCGAACGAGAGTTACGCGCAAAAATCACCTGTGGCCGAAATTTTCTTAGCCGACAGATATATCGGCGTGAGCGGGAATTTTGCGCAAGACATATCGCTCATCAAATTGACATCCCCTTTTGAGCTGACAGATTTGGTGCGTCCGATATGCATAGACTGGAATAACGTTTACGAAAAGGAACAATTGCGAATAGGTCAAAGCGGAACGGTAATTATGACCGATTTTGATACGGTGATATGCTTTAATAAAATTGGCAGGGTGATGATTGAGGGGTGGTGGATTGCCGGTCAGGGAACACGACGCATCTTGTATTATTTATTGGGTTATTGAATTCTAATTTGTACATTCAATCATTTCGACTTTACTTTTGCGTCATCCGTTTTACTGGATAAATAACTTGATTCAGTAGAATATCTCAAGGATCGTTCGATTTTAATTGCAGGTGATTGGTTGGGGTAAAACGGTCAACGGCGAAGCGACCGACGAATTGCAGGAACTAAATTTGCTATTCGTGCCTTATCATCAATGTCTATCCACAGTACCCGACGATTTTCGGGGTTATATTACACCTGACAAATTTTGCGCCGGCCAATTGAACGGTGAGTAATCGTAAATCCAATGATTTAATCGGGAGTCGAACAAATTGTATAAAATGAAACGAGCATTGAGTGATATCAATTGAATATTGATTCAATTGATTGCGTTGGCATAAAGTAAAATGATTTGAAATTTAAAGTCTGTGTATAGGAGAATTTAAAATTCATGTGCATTTGAATTTAAAATTCGTATACAGAAAAATTCAAAATCAGTGTACAGTAGAATTTAAAATCGATGTACAGAAAAATTTATAATTCGTGTAGAAGGGGATTTAAAATCGGTGTAGACCTACAGATTAGTAAGTAACACACCTCAAAATGATCCATTTAATTATCAGGATCCAGTCTTTGCGAGGGAGACAGCGGAGGTGGTCTCTGTTTCCAACGCGGCGGGAAATGGTATCTTCGTGGCATCGTCAGCGTCGGACCAGCGGAGGTCGGAAGTTGCGATTACAATTCTTACGTTGGCTTTACCTACGTCAGTTACTTTCGTGACTGGATTCGCTCTGCGTATGTCAAGTTATAAGCACTCTCGCATAAAAGCGAGTGGGAATAACATATCTACCTCTATCCCATTCCACAGTTGGAAATAAAAAAAGAAATGTAATTACCTGTAAACGAACTGAAAACGGCAAAAACAGAAAAATCTAAAAAAACAGTTTCTTAAAATAAGGGACTCCGTTTAAAAATCGAAGACTATGGCCACCGCACCGACGCGACGGTGGTATCTAAACATTTTTTCGCGACGCGCATATTTTTAACCTCTCCGCAGTTTCATATTTTTTCACTGCAATAACAATGGAAGGAACACATTCGTATCGTAAAACCCGCAGAATCGATCGCACGTTTGTCGAACAACGCCCGATACGTTTCAAAGTAAGTTTGACGTTCTACATAACGAATATCCTTGATATCGGTTTTATCCGACAAGAATCTAAATTAGTAACGCCTCGTTATTTATAACTCGCCTCTGTCATTTATAACGTAAAGCCACTCCGGCGTGAAGTTTTTGTTCGACGTTCGAGTATAGTGCATTTCCCCTAGGAATTGCCCTAACGGCATCGAGATTATCTATCGATGGTATCGATATCCGGGTGGACTCTATTTTACGAGTTTACTGTCCCCCCGATAAATTCAACTGCAAAGTGTGCTTAATGCTGAGTCATTTTCGAATTAACCTGCCCCGAAGTCTTAGTTTTACGAACAGACTGAAAATATCGCCTTTCGCTGAATCGAGAGGGTTTTACGACACTCTGGATTTAACTACAAGCTTATTCGCTGAACATTGAAAATATTCCGGACGTTATTGGTGTATATAAGAGATTGATTAACCCTTTCGGATCCGCGGGTTAATACGAAGCCCGTATTTTAAAATTTGTAGCTGATTAGCAACTTGGTTTAAATAATATTTTATTAGAATGATTAATGTTTCTATTAATTTATAAGTTATTAGCGGCTTGAGTTGAGTACCGTTTGATTCTAAGCATATGGGTTCGAAACGATTATTGCAAAATTTTATAAAAAAATTCAAGTATGAAGAAATTAATAATTCATTACTCTTGATGTTACAAAATGAATTAGTTTACTTTCAAGTGTTTCGACTTCAAGCCAAGTTCCCTCTTCGATACCCCAAACGGTAAATTAGTTTTTAAAAAGTCCTCAATTATAAGTAACGTAAAAAGTTATCGAAGATAACGAAAGTAAATAAAATAATTCTGTAAATTACGGTATCGAAGAGGTCGTTCTCCCTTTGGGCCACCGTCTAAAAATAGGCTGACGTATTTCTCCACTGCAAAGGTTAATAGCATTATTAATAACCTCCACCACGCACCGTAATTAGTTAAATAATTAAAAGTTAAGTGTCATTTCGTGCTTTATTTGGTTCTACACAAGTGTCTAATTATACCCAAATCCCTGTTGGCTGTAAATACAAAGAGATGTGGTATTTACAAATTACAGGCGCTTACCGTGCGATCATGATAGTGTACCAAATCCATTAGCGATTAATTATTTAAGTGACAGGCTTGTATTCGCACACGTTAAACATCGGCAGGAGGTAGGCATCGGGGAAGACAAATTAATACGTGTGTTTGTTTACGGAATCCTACGCCTGCTTGGCACACTACTATTCATACGATCATGGCAGGCGCATATATGTACATATCTGTTAGCCCAGTTGCGAAGCCGCCATCATTTACAGCATCAAACGTGGTAACGCGTTATTCAATAAAATCAATACAGCAACATATTTTAGTGACGTTCGATTGTTGCGAAGAATTAAAATTGAAAGATTCGACATATAAATCGTCTGTTTACGGTTGAATCTTTCTAGATGTGTAACTATACTGGCATTGCCTTTGTTTTTGAAATATAATAGATTCATACCTAAATATAGAGTAGGACAAATATAAAGCAGCAATAAAGACTACAATGTAAATAAACAACGATCGAAACGCGTGAGCGCAAATTAAAAAGTACACGCATATTCGAGCATTAAACAAATTTAAAAGAGATTAGTTACTGAAGCAGTTAGGGACGGTACAAATGACTATGGGCCTACGTGCCATGGGGGATCCAGCAGACCGCAGTCTTAGGCTACTGAAGCAGTTGCGCGATTAGTTAATTATAGAACGATTACCAAACAACTGTTGATCGACGAAGTTTATTAAAATTTGTTTCACTAACTTTCAATTGTTGCACCGATACGACGCGATGAAACTAACAGAGGGTATTAATCCAGGTATTCCTTCCATGATTGGTAGTTTAATGAGCACGGTGTACCCCACTCGGCACAAAATATGTTTGAAGGTTTATTAGACACTCTCCAAGAATTTCAGAAACGGAAACTTTCATCTTGGCTTCGACATTAATCCTGCATAAGTAGGCAAAAGTAAATCCTTTCTATCGAAGAGAACAAGAATTTAAGTTCTGCACGATTGCAAGTGACTCGTAATTATTTCATGTTTGTGTTTGTGTCCGATAAGTTTTCTTTGAAAGCACAATAAACGCCCAAATGAAAATGGCAGTAACAAAGGAATTATGCTTCAGCGATATTATTAACATAAGAAGAAGCGCGATGTTGCTAGAATAATTTTTTTTTAAATCAATTGGACGCGCCATAAAAGTGGAACTTGAAACGTGTTGTGACACGTAAATATTTTTCGAAAACTACGGTTACCAGGAAAATTTCAGCAACGTTATTAACCAAAAGAGGATTAACGAGATGCGCGATTTTCCGCTGCAGATTTCTAAAATTACAAATTGCAGTATTTTTGCGTGTCGAATAATTCTCTTTTGCATAGTTAGTCTTTTGCGCGTCGCTATTCGCGTTAGTGTTTTAATATTCTATTTACTAAAGAAGATTATACTGATAAAACCAAAAATCTCTGACCCGTTCATCAAGATCCTGAAAATTAGAAATTAGATAATCGAATTTTATATCCATACAAATTTTACATTGAAAAAACTGTACGTATCTTCCAAGCGTACGAATCACTTTATACAGGCTGAGCAATATTCAATAAAAATGATTAAAAACCTCGTATCGATAAACTAATATGTGCCAAATTAATCCCGATTGACTCTGAATATCTATTTTAGTCAAAATCAACAACACATTGAAGGTAAAAATCAATCCGATTTACCACAGTTTCAGTAAAGTTTCCTTCCACAGCAGGTGGTGGTATGGGATACGAATTCTTCTTTTATTCACAATATAAATCTAGATCTCTCTAAAGTTTGTAGTCATTTTCTCGAACTATGATACGTTGAATAAAAGAAAAAGAAAATTATTAGCCGACGTATTTTATTTTTTCCGTTCAACCACCAACGAACCCCTCCTCCTCCCCCCACCCCAACCGCCGCCCATCTATGAATTAACACTGAATGGGTGTTCCAGAGCGCCCTTATGGCAACGGCGTCGGGGACCAGGAGACGGGGGCGCGCGGGTGTATTTTTCTTTGGGCTTTTAATTAGTCCGGTCATTAATTAAACACAACTCTCCTCCTTCGGGCCCCCGTGCCGTGGCTCGTCGACACCGTTTGCTTCCACCCCCTTTTTTTCCAGCCCGTCGTCCACCCCCGCCACTTCCGCCTCTTCCGGGGGCTGCTTTGCTACACTTCAGGAATTTTACCTTCGCCCTCAACGTGTAAACACGCCGGCGCCAATTTATTTCACCACGGGGAGCGTTTTAAAAGGGGTCCAACGTGCCTTCCTTCTTTCAGCCCAACCACCCCCTCTTCGCTCCTCTTCTTTTCGCCAGCCTTTTACTATCTTCCTTCCTTTGTCGGTTTAATCTCTTTCTTCGCCCGTTAACTTTATCTATCTCTCTCTCTCTCTCTTTCTCCGTCGATCTCTCTATCCTTCTCCCTTCCTCGATCCTCTCTCTTTTTGAACCGGCCATTCCTCCACCCCCCTCTCTTCCCTGTTCTTTTTTTTTTCTACCGCGATTCCGAACTTTCTTTCGCTTTCTTCGGCCCTGTCTTTTTCTAAAAGTTCCAGGTAGGTACTTATCCTTTCCTTCGTCGTCCGCTCTTCCTTCGCCGCACTATATTCACCACGCTTCTTACCTTTCACCACCGCCGCGTACCATTCGCCCCCATCCTATTTTTTTTCCACGTTCCGCTTCCGTCTCGCGATTTACGGCGCTATAGCACGGCCGCGGGCTTCGAAACGAAGAGAGCCAAAGGTAACGCGGTGGATAAGTGGTCGTTTTCTGTCTACGCTGGATAGGAAGTGGTATCTCTTCTACGGTGATTAATGCCGAGTGTAATAGCGCGGAGTAATATCGAAGAATTTAATGTATAGATTGCGTGGATATTATACAAAGTGCCCCAGTTAAATCAGGTTACTTAATCATATGATTATTTAATCCTCCAACGATACACGGGTGATCTTCAGAACTGCAAAAAAAAAATCCTGTCCATAGAATCCTACAAATTACATATTCCCTGTTATATCACACAAATTGTATTAACCCTCTATAATTCAAAGTAAGAAAACAAAAAAAGTTGCGAGACAATGGAAAATTTGAACGGCTGATTATGGTCATCGGTAGGATAGAGTGAACGTTCGATGATAGGTGACTATAGTTACTGGTACGATAGAGCGAAGGTGCGATAATAAATGACTATTGTCACCGGTAGGATAGAGCGAGCGTGCGATGATGGGTGCCTATAGTCGCCGGTAGTATCGAAGCGGTTTAACGGCCTTGCCTGGCATCGACAACCGATCCCATGTCAGACCTATATTTCTTTTTTTAACCCATCTCCCGGCAAACGGGTCAAGAGCCGCTGGAAGTAGCGATGGCAAAGAGCGAACAAATATACTCTGCGATAATTTCGCCCAAGCTTCGGCAAGAGTCTCTTACCACCTTATCCTTTGAAATCCTTTAATGGGATTCTCAGCGCGAGCTGCGAGGTGACTGACTTAACTCAGTGATAATATTATTGTACTCCGTGAGGCTGGCGGAACTTTTGATATGCGAGATAAATGAATGGAGTTGTTCCAAGGAAGAGTCGAGATCGATGCGATCCTTCCGAGAATGTTAACCATTTATAAATCGATTTCTCGGAACTATTCCAACGTCAGTTTTGTTTGCACTGCCATTTCTTCCGGGCGTATTTTGCGCTTCTTCCTTAAGCAGATTCTAATTATCTCTCTGCGAGGAAGCGAATTGTACGTTGAATTGGATTTGCATAATACCGTGTTAAATGGAATTTAACACTGCGTCGTTTATTTATTTATGCAATAAACCGAAGTTTCGCGAATCTACGAGGTCCAAATGCGTCGAATAGCCCGGTGGTTTGTGATTTTTTAAAATTGAATAGATGTTTTTGTGTACGGGCTGCCCAGTAAAATCGAAATTTTATTCTAATGTTCTAATTTAGGTATTTCCTTCCATTTTGCTATCTTTATTTCGTTTCCTTTTCCTCCTTTGTGATGTAAATCTAATTCGTCATCGCTCCTACGATACAGCAATGTCGGAAATGAGTGAGGGGGGAAGGAACGAAACGAGGGAAGGACGGGAATAGCAAAAACGCGTAAAGAGGGAGAAAGAGAAACGATAAAACAGGAAATGTAATAATGAAAGGAAACGAAAATTCCGAAGGTAACGAGAGAACAACGTAAAGTGTAAAGTCAGACAAACAGAGACCTTGAAAAGGAAACGTAATAAAAGCAGCAGAGAGAAACAACGAATGGTATAAAGACAGAGAAAAGGAGAAGGGAAATGGAAAATGTTCTCTCAATATCCGGATTTACACTCTTCCTCGTATCCGTCCTGCTCTCGTTAGACTGAGCCAGACAAAGAGAGAGTGGAAACAGGAAACGTACCGTAGAGCAGGACGGAAACAACGAAAAGTGTAGAACCAGAGAAAGACAGTACGGAAAAGGGAAACGTGGTACGAGATAAGAGGAAACAACGAAAACCCCAAAGCAGAGAAACTAGAGAACAAGGAGATTCAAAAGACACAAAGGATGGAGCGACGAGGAGCAAGTAGGACGAACGAAAGGGGGGGAAAGCGTTAAACGGGAAGACTGACACGTCCCGAATCACCATCCCGCGAACGTGCGCCCGCTGCAAACGAAAGGTGAGATAATGGAAAATCAGAAAGAACGCCGTAGGATTGTCAGCGGCCGGAGACAAGTGGAAATGTAAAATGGCAATACTTCAAATTCATTTGCCCCACAATCTCCGGTTCCTCTCGCCTGATGGCGCGCCTTCACCTCGATAAAATCCGAGCTTCGTCTCACCTAATCGCAAGACGAGGACCGATTCGTCGGTTAATATGGGAAACTCAGGGTGTGCGAGAAAGGAAGAGAGAGAGAGAGAGAGAGAGGGAGAGGGAGAGAAGCGTTAAAAAGAGACACGCGATCAGGGTGAATTCGTAAAGAGGGTCCGCGGGTCTCTTTCGGTCGTTCTGTGGTTCGTCTCGCTTCGACGATTTGCTCAAAATTCATCGGGCGAAACGGACGGGAAATGAGCCCTCCGCTCGCTTTCGTTTACGTCGAATCGTTCGTCTTTCCGTTTCCCTTGGCGGATGCCGTCGTCTGGGACGTCTCTGGTTACCAGTGAGAGGAGCATGCAACCTTCATCCGATAAGTTATCGCGTAATTATGAAGCTCGTAAGGGCGAGGCTGCGCGTTCCTACGTTGACTGCGAGAGCGTGTATTAAGGTAGTCGCTCGTACGTGAAAAATCTGCGCCCGTTATGCTCCGAAATTTTTCACATCCGCCGGCGAGTTAGTCTGCCTCGTGAGTGCCGTAGAGTTCGTCTGCGTTTGAAAATAATTAGAATAATTATAATTTATCTTGTGTTATAGTACATTCAATTATATTACTATACGTATTATAATGTAATACATAATATGTACTGTTATATTAGAATTATATTAATAATAATTATGAGTAACGAGGGTAATATGTTACATGCGGAAGTGGACGGTTTTTTTAATTAATTTTTGATCGATGGATCGTTTATCGACTACGTGTAGTGACGCGTTATTAATAACCATATTTACTCTTTCTTCTTAAAGCATCGAGCTGGAAGGAAGAATTTATTTCTATGAAAAAGTACTTGAGTCTGAGGGGTTAATTAAGAGGTAGTGGCCTTCATCAGTGGTGTAATTTTTCACGTAAGTAATAATTATTATAAATTTTCCGCTACAATCGCTTGGCGCTTGCCATAATTCAAATATTAATCAATAATAACAATAACTTGCACGCAAGAAATACAATTTTATAAATTTCGCATAATCGCCTGATGTATGTTATAATTTAATGAGTTCAACATCAGAAGCAATAAAAATAAAAATATTTGAAATACTTAATTCGCGTAAAGCGTAAGGTGTAATCGCGCTTCGATCCCCCCCCCCCCCCCTGGGATGTAAATTACACCACCGCGCCACGGTATCGGGGTTAAAGAGTACGCCCCTTTGTCGTTTACTCGGCCGTACCCCGCCTCGTGTTCCGCAGGAGCCAATTTTATGTCCGTTACCTTTTTTTTCTACCAACGATTACCGTTCCAAATTTCAGTTATCTTTTTTTCCCTCACGGTATCCGTCAAATTTTCGTGCAAAACGGAAGCGTACCACGTAAGAGTAAGCGGTATAAAAGTGAATCAAATTACACGGGCAGGCAGGCGGATTAAAACGTTAAAGGGGAAGAATTTCCATTGCCCTGAAAAAAATGACATTAGCGAAATCCCCGTCGGCCCTTCCCGTTTTTACCGTTCTCCTCGTCCAATTTCTTTCCTTTTTTTTCGTACCATCGCAATTCTTTCTCTCCGTCTCGCTTCCCCCTCCGCACCCTTTCATCTGCCCTTCCCTTGTTCTTTTACTTCCGTTTTATTTCGTCCGCCTCTCGTTCAATGATCCTCGAGCTCCCTTCCGACCTTTTCGAATTAACGTTTCACCACGAATCCGCAAATAAATTTCGCGAACCACTATTACCGGTCCGACCGGAAGGGGAGTAAATCTTCGGATAAGAGTAAATGGCCACCGCGGTTATCATTGAAGAATTTATGTCCTTCCGGCCGTCCACTAACGAATTTAAAGATTTTTTCTCGATGCCGGGATATATCGGTGCTGGGATTTTTGAGCGAAACCACCCCGTGATTTTACGGGAACGATTAAGCTTCATTTGATTAATCGTTATGCCGTGAGGAAAGGAAAAATAACAAAGATATCCTTCAAATCTATAGATACACGTTATAATTATTAATTGAACGAGTTAAGTGATTTGGCTGCCAACAAGATGTTATTATCCAAATTATTCTATAAAGCAAATAAGAAAATAATAGTATAACAGTGTGTAAAAGATATTAAAATTTGAAATAGCAGCTCTTTGCAGTGAACAAAATGTAGAATTTCCGAAAATTTTGCGGAGAATCGTCATTATATGCATCTGATACATTTATTTATCCATCAAATAACGTTGCGTTTAAATTTCGCACGTATTATTATCTTTCTATTAATAATTTGCATGTTTAATAGCCTCCTCGTAAAGCCGCGTACCATTTTGTTTACGAAACGCGTCTGCCGGTGCGTTTGCTATGAATAATTTATGCGAACTTGAGCATAAACATGTTATTGTCACACTAATTAAATATTAATATCCCTGTTAATATTACATGCGATAAAAGGTATTCTTAACTCATGAATGCCTACTTTGCGTTAATTAATACTTAACGCGTCTGACAAAAATCGATTGATTCTACTCGCTTCCTGGAGTAAAATTCATTTATACTACTAAAATAATTTGAAATAAATTCGTGATCGGAACGTATGCAACGAAAACCGAGTTTTGATTATTAATAATTATCAATAACACAAATACGTAATAATAGGCTATTACTAATAATATTATAGCCACCAGAGAATGTTTCGTATAGTAATTTAATTTTTATTTGCCTATTTTCTTCATACAATCGAATAATACAACTAGTCATAAGGATCTCTGCGTTTCTAATGTTCGAATATTCCGCGCAATTTCCAAATGCAACTAGCAGTCGTATTAATATGTTGAGCACATCTGAAAACTCTGTAATTAGAGTTTCATTACGTTGGTTATCGTCACATACGTAGACAATTTAATCAAGTGCCCACATCCATACGTTTTACGGGAACATTTAATTACTCCTAAAAGTTCTATTACTCCAATTTGGTCTATGCATTTAGCGTAGTTTAATTACGAGTTTGGCCAAACGATGCCGAGGATTTTATAGTTAGACTGCGTTTAATACTCGATTCGAGTTAAACAGACAAGATCTCGAGTCGGTGATTGCTTTTATGTAACTTCTGTATGTCTGCGTCGAGGGTACCCAGATATTACTATGTTTGAAATGTTACGAGAAATTTCGTGTAATTTATAGTTCGTCTAAACCCACGTTTAAAAGCCTTTCATATCAGAGAGGATATTGTCTGACGAGTTCACTCGGTTTACAAAAGTAAATTTTACCAAAATTCTGTAATATGTTATCTCAACTATGTATATTTGGAAAAGCGTGATTCGAATTAAAAGATATGTACGGCGCAAAAACGATTATTTTGCGTATATCATATTGTTGCAATTTAAATCTAGATATTTTACAAAGTTTAGATATATTTCGAGGGAATACCGCTTCTTTCTAGCTAACGTATGAATTCGAGAATGTTTTTATCGCAGGATGATTGCGAGGTAACGAAATCGGGTAACTACTAATTCATACGATACTCTGTGCGTAGCATGTTGTTCCACAGAAGCACGTTTACGTGTCCAACAGATCTGCAATTGTGACGAACATGTTCGGCAGAGCCGGGAGAGACTAGAATTTCCAGTAACTCAGGACGCTGTTCATTCGGGTCGAATGTTCGAGCAACGTACACGAACAGAATGCGAAATGTCAATTACTCTGTTGGCACTATGCTTTATTAAATTCCGTTTTGGTTATTATCGAGTTGCCGTGAATGTTACGGAAATATTAAAAAAACGGACTTCGTTCAAAACAATGTTCGCGAGAATTGTAAAAATTGTTCTCAACCATCTAGTACTCGTGCGTTTACACGTAAATGTATTTTTGCTCCTTTTTTTTTTTAGAGATTTTTTATACTTCGTTTCTAACGATTCGTATAGTTATATCAATTTCATTTACTCGATATGTCCGTGTGTTTTATCGTACTGTAAAGTTTCAGCGACCTCTGGTTTTTGATACTACAGCTACTGGGTATTGGCAGAACGAACATAGTATCGTTGTTCCCCATTTCGATAGTAATAAACTTTTCAGCGCTTTTCGATCGTACACGTGAATTTCGACTTTTACACCCTCACGCCTCTTTTACAACTACTACTTTACGTGCTTGCCCCGAAAATGTCGGTACTGAGTACTTTACTTAGGATCCTGTGTCTCAAGCACCCACAATTTGTGTCCGAAGTGGAACGAAAACAGTGCACTTAGGAGAAGAAATACGTATACCGTAATGTATATGGCTGTCTCTATGCGTGCACATATGTATACTGGGTGTGTACATGCATCGACACTATTTTTTTATCATCACAATACGTTTCACAGAGAATTCTCTAACGCTAGAACTACAAAACCAGTCATCCTAACTGTTTGACTTACTGGTTTGAAATATTTGTTCAAGCGTTACTCAAATATATCATTTTTAACTATGAGAAAAATATATACCTAAGTAGTATAAATGTGTATACATTTCTTAACCATATAAAAATCGTTAAAGTATAAATATAGATTTATTTTCCCTTCAATTCAATGGATAAACAAATTTTAAATGCAAAACACGTGGACTTTAGGACCTTACGAATTTATACTTGATGTTTTTCAATACTATTGTTATCATTGTAATGACGTATCATTATAATTCAAAAGTATTAACAAACATTGTCCAGGAAAAGAAGGTTGGGTAACACTGGCACAGGGACTTACTTTCAAGACACCCTATGTGCATTACAGGGTCTGCGAGTACATTTGTACGCCCATATCGTACACAAGCGTCTTATATGTATCTACGTACACCTGACCTCGAAGGTTGGGGTGTCTGCGGTTCGGCCGAAACCGAAATTAGGGGGTTAATGGAAGTCTGGCCGAAGCTGGCCTCCTTCTCGCAAGGAGACGGGAAGCAGAGTTGGAAAAGATATTTCACCCTCAGGGTTATTGTAGAAAAAGAGCAGGTTGCCCTTTGCTACCGAAATAACCTTCGCTTCGTATCTCACGGGGTTGGGACTGCGTTCATTCCCAGAACAAATGTATGTAATTATTTGTTGCTTTATCTCGAGTTCACTGTATTTGTGATAAATACGAAATGGTAATGTACGAAATATGTTTGGCGGAAATATCAACGTCCCTCTGGACGTATCCCTTTTTTTTCAAGTTTCACAGAATTTTAGTATGCCACGTGACGGATAAAGAAACTTTAAAGACGAATCTCATTGATTTGATGTTTTAATTTATAACAAATTATGTATTTGTGGGTAAAAATAATGTCAAATTATTCGTCTCGAAACGGTTATTTCGATATACTAACACTAACGCGAGTTATTATACAAATAATCATAAAATATTATTAACAGCCCATTTGAAATTCATTCCTCCGTCTGCTCGATGACTCGGGCGCTTAATAGTAAATTATGTTGAGAATATTAAACAAAAGAAACAACGTTTCTTAAACTCAATGCAGTACGATATTTTTCAAAGCGTATTCTGGTTGAACGTCCAACATAGCGCTGGCACCGTCGTTGAAAGGCACGGAAATGCTTCCGTCTATTACGAGGCCCGCATCGAAACCACCCGACTTCACTCTGATTTTATTGCACATTTGTCTCTGCGGGCGACACTTAGGCTTCGAGCAACGCGACGTACGATACAACTCGCGTATCATGTACGTCATTCGTAAATCTTCTGCAAGGCATAAACGTTATGTGTACATGGCAGACGGTAAATAGAAATAGAAGGGACTGGCTTAACGCGAAAAAGTTGCCTCCCGTGCGATTACGTTTTAATCTAACAGAATTGAAAGTGGTTGAACTCTTTAACCGTTACACACCTGACGTTCGTTTTAAGAAACTTCATATTCGTGTAAAAGATATTGAGCAGATTTTATAAAGAAGCTGATAATCTTTGATAACTAGTATTGTAATTATTAATACCATATTGAGCGGTAACAAACGTTTCACATGCTTCAAATTCTGTCGGCATTAAAGGATTCTTAGTGTGGACAAAATTGTGTTTGATAAAAAATGAAAATATTCGACTCGTGGAGTAATCTTTCAGGAATTTCATTAAAAAAGATCATAAACCGAGGAACGCGAAAGTCGTTTTTACAAACATCGTTCAAAAAGTAGCTGCTGGGTCCTCAGTTTACAATATTTTTAATAAAATTTGAGGGGATATTCTTAAAAGACTCTACTAGACAAGTATTTTAATGTTTTAATTAAGCATAATTTTTCCCGCAATAAGTACTTCATAAAGTCGACCTAATCTTATGCCAGTCGAACGTACATAACCCCTTAATAAAAAAATATGTTTTTAAACAAGCAATGTCTCATTCTGATAGAGGAAAGGGAAAGACATATTATTGCTCTAAAAGATTCGATAAAGTTAACTTCGTCCCTCTTAAATTGTCTTACTTAAAATTTGTACATTAAATTGAAAAAGTGTTTTTAGTGTTTTGTTTATGTAACATAAATGTTGCGCGCCATATGCCAACACTGACAAAACTCAACGACATAATGTAGTGTACACTGTGATGTCCGGGTGTAAATAATTCGAAAATGGCTTCAACGAAGGCCTTTAAAAATAAGATGTTTATGTACATTGCAACGTGCTCTGGACCTGAGACAGTTAAAGTTAAAGGTAAACAAATCCATCCAGATTTTGTTTCCTATTTAAATCAGTAACAACAACTTTGATGTATTACCCGGAGAGTACGAGAGTCTGCGGTGATATCGATGCAACAATTCGTTGATTTCTTTTTGACCCAGTTCCTCGCCCGTGGCTATCTTGAAAATTCTTTGAACGGTATCAGCCGATTGAAGGTTCATGGATTTGTACCAGGATTTGGATCCTGATCCTGTACAAACGCATATACCGGAAGATCGGATCATGTATTCGTCTTCGTCCTCGACCGTAACCGTCAGCGTGATCGCTCTCGCTGCTAAGAACTCTCCCATGAAAACCTAATAAAACCTAATTATTAATCGATGAAGTCAGATTTAAATGGTTATGTAATTTAATTTACAAGTAAATGTAACTTCGTTCAATGCCAGCCAGGGCAGGATTCTTTGACGGGGTTGAAGAGCATCCGCTATTTTTCTCTGAGTTGAACGTACGAGAGCTCTGAACGTATTACATGTAATTTAACAAACATTGCGATAATTAATTATTTAATTGAAACTGTAGTCTTCGGAAAAGGAATTTTAAAAAACCTAGGCTTACACTGTTTCGATGCTTTTGAAAAATGAACTTTTATTTTATTTTTAAAAATCACCCTAATAAGAAGAACCATGCAAAAATATTATGTCCGTCCACACGTATTATGTTGAACGAAAACAATTCTCACAAGGAAACTAATGATTATTTTTTCTATTCTATCGCGGTCCGCTTAGAATTTTTCAGTTCCGTTAATCGACCGAAGTAATTGTACGTCCTTAAGTTACGCCGTCGCCGTAAAATTCTCATCGCGTACAGCTTAGAAGTTATAACCTCTTTGTATAAGTCATAACTACACGGACATTGTAATTTACAAGTTATAACTGCCGAAGTTATAATGTGCATGAGCTATAACTTGAAACTACTTTGGAGAGGACCACCCGCAAAATGAAGACGCATTACGGTCTTTATGAAAACGTAGAATCGGCGATACGTACGGCTTATTTAAATTTAAAACTTCGGGGAATGGATTGTTGGCGCGAATGGTCTTTGGTAAAATGTTTCTTCATTTTCGCGAGTGTAAATTTGCTCGTAAATACGAAACTGGAATTTTATTCGAAGCTGGAGTACCAGGACTCAAAGGAAATTCCACCTCGATGAGATTATTCATTTTTAACACGAACATTTTGTTTGCAGAATATTAAACCTCGAAAACCCCCGTTCGTTCTTTCCGGAAAAGATACAAGGTCTAGTCTCGCGTACCTGTATTGGCCCGAGAGAAGACCTTGTCTCTTGACTTTTAATTAACATGAAGCAGTATTAACCTCACCACGCTCAAAATAATATCGCGGATTTAAAAAAATAAAGACACCGGCCATATTGGACTGAGGGTTTTAGAAAGTCATGAATTATACATTTTTGTGTATACAGGGTGAATCACTGATGAGATTAAACTTATTTTTCAAGAAAAAAATAGAAGAAAAATAAAGGCCACTTGAAATATGTATCCATCCACGTGTGACCATAGTCGTGTAATTTTTTTCATGCTCCCTAGAGTATGCTAAAAATCCTAATTATTATAAAATACAGAAAGATAGCTCTATATTACCCACACTGAAATATGTACCAATATTAGTTAACATTGATCATTAAAGCTGGCGCTATTAAAAACAAATGTCTGTTAATCCCGAAAGTTTCCTCAACGCGCGCAAAATTCACGATCATCGAGTAACTAGCATTTCAATCTTTTGTGAGAAAAAAAACCGCGGGTCAGGGGGGGTTACCGTTTTCGTTCTGTTTTTTTAATGTACCTACTCGATTCTTCGTTCTCCTTGTGTGCGACTCTTTTCGTGTATGTGAAAAGGTGGTCTGTAAAGTCCCTCCCCATTCATTACCGTTCGTATGCGACTCCGCATCAATAACGAATACTCCCCCGAATGGAGTTTTTCAAATATCTTCTCGATATCTGCAGCGTATTTCAATGGCATCGTGAAAATGTTACTCTCACTCTCAACGTTAGGATTGATACCCAGCACCGGCTTTGTATTGTCTTTTATTAGCTTCGACGCTAAGAGGAATGTGCCATCACCGCCAATTGGAATTACTAAATCCGCCCAATTCACGCATCTACCAGCGTCGGTTATCCTGGAGAATGAAACAAACAGAATGCGTGGCAGTCCGATCGTGTGGATTACGGTGTTTTTCGAGAATCCATAGTTTGACAGGAATGGGAGAAAACGCAAATGGAGAGTAATATAATATAATACAAGTGGGGAACAATACGCCGAAGAATATAATAGGGTGTAATATTGGAATCGTGATTGAAAAGTGCGAATTAATGCTCTCCTCGTCGCAATTGATCTTAGATATGCCAAGTCTTTCTACTATTTCTACTTTTTTCGGTCAAAAAAGATATTTTATTCTTTATGGTATTTCCTAAAAGTACATCTTAAGAATATTCAGTTACAATTGCAAGCAAAACATTGCAAAATTGTAGAAGTGACAGCCTCAATCATAAAGTGACCATAATTTTTTAGGTTAAAACGGGACAAAAAAAAATTATATGAATTATGCTACCTTTTGGTAACGCGGAAATCAATGTCGAGTTTTTTGAGAACTGTCGTCAGGTTCTTTACGCAAGCGGTGTGAAGGCGGTGCTCGTTGAGAATTTCTTGGGGATCCTTTCCTAGTTCTTTGATTTGCGCTAATATTTGATTCTCATTTAAATCGGGGTTCCGGGCTTTCAAGAATTCTAACGCGGACAATTTTGAGACACCAAGCACCCGTTGTGGTCGATATGGTGTATTACCTAAATAATTTGAAAGTTTCATTGTCGATATACTACTTTCAATGAAAACATTTTAATCTGTAACTTCGTGAGGTTATGATATTATAAATGTCAGAGTAACGCTACGCCAAATTTCCAAATAACAGTATAACCCTGTATACGCACAGCTTAATATTAATGAAGTCAGAATATTATTGTTGAATGGTCGTGAATTGTTTCGAATTATCGTTCAAACTGCTAACAGAATCTCGATTATTAATCAGTTGCGCAGCTAATCCGCCCGATATTATTTTCATATAATAAAAATAGCGAACAATATTATTATATAAAAATAATATCCACCCAGGTCTCACCATGTGGAAGTTTGTATTAAATTTCGTCACGGTAATACGTCGCTCAATTTTTAAAAGTTCATCTCGGGTAAAAACACAACGACCAGGTTTAATTATTTATTACAACTGTCTGTGTCTAGATCATAATGTAACTATTTTATCTATGCAATTAAAAAATATGATACGCGAGACACAATCGACCGCGCAAGTTATGAAACAGGGACCGTATAATAAAGTATTCAACGACGCAGAAAATGTTATTTATTTGGTTAGTTTTGAAAAAATTCGTATGTTCTTTGAAATATCGACCGATGGGTTATCAGCAGCATCCACCTCCGTCGCGATTTCCTCCACCGCAGCAACCAGGGCCAGCTCGTCTTCTGGTATTTCGAGGAAAACAACATGTCCCACCACCGGAACCTGCGCAACTGTATATTCTTCCGCAGGATTGACCGCCACACCCTCCGACGGGGTGAAAATCCTCACAAGTCTGACACTTACATCTGTCGTCGGAAGAAAGATAAAATAAGAGTCAAGACAACTTATTATTTTATCTTGACCGTGTCCAGGATGAGTGGACTAGTGGATGAAAGAGTAAAGATTTCGTCCGCTTACTAGTTATAATATAATTACCCCTTCAACCGGTTCGTTGATTTTTAACTAACCCACGAGTGTGCTAAAGTTTTATTAATTTCATTTTACAACTATATTGAACTAGAGAAAAACATTGATCGTAATTTGAAAACTGAAGAATCACCTTCATACTTTTAAATATTTTTTAACCACTCGTGTAGTTCATTAACCCTACAACCATCAGCAGACGAAACGGCAAAATGCAATAATTCGCGTAATAAAGAGTCCAAATCCCAATAAAAAATAAATGCACATCCTGCGATATTCAAAAGTTACGAGAAAAGAAAAGAAACTAAACTCACTTGCAAGGGAAATCGGTCTGGACGTTTCCTCCGCAACAACCGCGATCTAATTGGTTACCACCAGAATTATCATTGCAGGCTGCACCCCCGCAACCACCGCATGGACAACACTCCTTCGAACCTCCATTATTCCTCTCGAACCCTCGCCTCGGACACGAAGGGGTCGAAGGTGGCGAACAGGGGGCCGGTGAACGCGATCGCGCTCGACACGAAGGTGGATGAAACGAGAACGAATGGTAGGTTGGCATTGAGGGCGACGCCGGCGAGAGAGGAGGCGGTGCGCTCGAAGATAGATGAATAAGAGGTAAATAATGCGAAGGTGGCGAACAGGAAGATGGCGTGTACAAAGCTGGCGAGCACGGCCGCGTTGAACAGGACGATGTCCAGGACGACGGATGACATTCGCCCGGATGATTCTGGGATTGCTGATGCGTACACGGCGGTGGCGGACAGGATTGCGGCGGACACGCGCGTACGTTACGCGCGGAGGGTCGATGTCGAAGCGTTTGATGCGGTCGACACGAAGATGAAGAAGGTGGTACGCGGAGTGATAAACGATGCGCGGATTGCCGCTTCCGAATTGTTTCACACGCGTGACAACGTTTCTGTTTAACTGGTTCAACGTCACAGCGTGATCGAGGAGATGGGTGCGGGACGCCACAGCCTCGACCGTGTCCACCTCGAATCCTCCCGGGATCCTCGTTCCCGTTGAGAGACACTTCGGGGTCCTTGCAATCTTCGTCGAATCGCAGAACTCGTGCCCTCTCGGCCTTCCCTCGATCCTGGGGCTGCCCGACACAGTTTTTCAACGTTTCCATCGAAACTTTCTTTCTCGCCTTTCCTCGCTCGCCGGCCACCGGAGAGCATTCAGGATCGCGCCTGCAGTCCACGTTTCTTCGTGGATCGTCAAGGATATACATTCTACTCCCTCCACCGCGTAGACGTTCAGATTCGTCGTACGGACCTCCCGACCAGCTGGATTCCGAATTCTCTGATTCGACCTTGTCTCTCTGTAACAGGGACATCGTACGTGGGGTTCAACTTGGGAGGAGAACCAACGACGGCACTGCGCGAGGGTACGTGTTCTCCGAGACTACTTACGTGGCCTAAGTGATGCTCGGCACTCAGGATGTTGCGAGGTCGCGTGTCTTGTACGTCGGTTCCTGCCGGACTTCGTAACAAACTTCCTGGAAATTTTCGTCTCGATGGACGCTGACCATTAAAGCCACTTAGGGTACCACGATTTTCCCTTAAGCTCGCTCGTCGAGGAATGTTCCGTGGACCACGAAATATTCCGTAACAATATACCGTCGAGATTCCGGGTTTGGATACAAACTTCGGAAACTTTGCACTTTTCCACGGCCATAAGTTGTCAGTCGGATCTTTCGGCTTCGCTCCGCGGAACTTGCTCCAATTTTTCCTCCTTTTCCGATACCCAACGGGATTTGCAATTTGTCCGAGCGATGAATTATTCGCGATTAAATATTTCAGACCCGTCCGGCCGCGAAGTATTCCGCAACGACGTATCGTCGAGATTCCGCGTTTGCCCCTGAATTTCAAGTATTCGGTACTTTTCCGAGAAAATAAGTTCTTTGGATGTTTCAGTTTCACTCGTAGAAACTTGCTGGAATCTTTCCTCCATCCCTGACATTCACCGGCATTTGCAATTAGACTAAGCATCGTTGTCGCGAGGTACGACTCGTGGCGCTTTATTTTATCCGATATCGATTCAAAGGTATCCGTTTCAAACTCTGGAACACATTTTTCTCCGAGTATCGTCCCACTCCCCGAAGAAACAATACATACTCGAAAGATACTTTCGCATCGTTCACTGTTTTTGATTCTACCGAGACGGGGCGAGCCGGATTTCCGGTACGCGGGTCACCGAGGAACTTTGTTGTAAACTTCGGCAAACTTTTCGTCTCGACGGTAGCTGACCACGACAGCCATTTATGGTACCGGCATGCTCCCTTAAGGCTTGTTGTCGCGAAATATCCAGCTGTTTTATATTTTACCCAGCACACTTTCCTGCCAAAAGTTTAAGCCCGTCTGTATCAGCGCGCGAATTTTTATATTCGTTGTAACTTTGTCGAAATAATAAGTCCGCCTTCTTGTTTCTTTAGAAAACCCCTCGATGCCAGTTTTCTCGATTTTTATAAACGGCACTTGCAAACAGAAATGCGATTTCCGATAACTGCGGTATTTGGGGCATATCGAGACGAGAATGGCATCTTTCTATTTTTTGGTAAACGTCAAAAGTGCGGTGGATAGTTGCGGGACTGTTTTATCTACAAACATAACGATGTATATTATTTTAATTATTTCATTTGCGTAAACGAACTGTAATCTTCCGTGCCAACAATGTACCACGAATTAATTAAATACCTTCTTCATCTCTCCTATTAATTTTCTACGCACGATTCATTACACTGGTTGAAATAATCCAAGATTACCATTGACACCTAACCATGAAGTTGTACCGACAAAAGAATTTCGAAACAAAACAGTACGTTACATTGCCCCTCAACGTACCCGGTGTTTCAATTACATTTGAAAAATAATCCTAAACCTCTGCCACGTTTCCTTTCGCCCGTATCCTTCGTCGTTGTAAATAAAACAACTCGCGTTCACTCAGTACCACGTGCTAAAAGTGTAGCCGTACTTAACTGGCGTCTGGCAAACCATATGATTCGCCGTTGCACAGTAAAACATATTCGCGTTCTGCAGATTATGCGCATTGCTGCACCAACAGTATCTTCTGTCTACGTTTTCAGCATTGTTCGAGTTTAAATAATATTGATTGGATGCATTGTTACGACTCGAACGATTCTGCACACAATTCTCAAGCGGTTCTCCAGTTATCGAGTACCCACGGGAATTATTTTTTCCGCAGAACTGATGGCGCATAAATGGCTCTTGTAACGAACCGAAGCCCGGATTGATTTTGGCCGTACAATAGTCTTTCGACGAAAATTCATTAAATTCGTTCCATCTCCCAGACTTTCCGTCGCGATTTCGACAATTGGAGTAACAATGACCACACGCGTTGCAAGGCCCCGCGTAACGAGCCGAGCCGTTCGCTCGATTCATCGCCGGATGTTCATCCCCATGGACCGATCGAATTATTTCGCATTGAACGAAATGATTGTTCGTCGCGGGAGGGGCGAATCCCAGGCATCCAGGGTAACCGTTATATCCACCTTCGTCGCAAGAAAAGCTTCGACTGGTACACGCGAAATCCTGCGTAGAAATCCGTCGGCACGATCTCCTTCTCGTCGCTTCGATCCAGCCGACCGATCGATTAGAAATTATTGTACCTGCCTCGAACCTGTACAGCGAGGGCTTCTTCGACGCTTTAGGACCCTTGTACTGACTCGCGGAATCTCGATAGTGTTTACCCCCGCGAGAGGGGGTTGCGTCTAAACTCAAGTCCGAGCTTAAACTATCATATCTCGATTGCTCTTCCAAATGAACTTTCAACGAACCGACCGAAGCGTCTTGGGTAACACCACCGACCGGTATCTCGGTATCTTCGCTCAACACTCCTGCGATTTTCACCTCTACTTCCTTTTCATCTTCTATTTCCAAAGTTTCGTCTGTGATCGCCTGTGTATCGGCCAATGCCTCTATTGTCGAAGTTTCTGCATCGGTATCCACCTCTTTTTGGTCCTGCTCTGTTACCGATGATACCAGAGTGTCATCCTCGGGCTGTTCTTCTTGATCCTGTTGCGTCGACGAAGGTACCAAGCTATCATCGTGAGTCTTGCCTTCTTGATCTTCTTGCGTCAAGGTACGCAAGGTAGCCTCGCCAAGCTTCTCGACTTGGTCCGCTTGCGTTGTTGAAGGCACCAGAGTACCATTATCAAGCTTCTCGACTTGATCTGGTTGCGTTGCTGAAGCCACCAGAGTACCATTATCATGCTTCTCATCTGGTTCTTCGCGTATCGCTGCCAATCGTGCATCCGCGGTATCCGTTTCTTCTTCCGGTCTATCCGTCGTAACCTCTTCCACCTCCTCCATCATCGGGCTACCATCTTCCTCCGAATACATCGAGCTCCTCTCCGTGGTAAGGGTTTCTTCATCCCCGTCCATCAGCTTAGCCGATGCATCCGGCGCTACCGTATCATCGAACACTGTAACCTCCTGCTGAAAATCTTTACACGTCTCTTCGCATTCCTCGAATCCGGATTTCAACTCGATGATCTTCTCCGACCTAAATCCAGCCGGTGTCTTCTGGGACGGGCCCTGAGAAGTTCCAGTGATGACGATCCTCACCATGGTGTCCTTTTTCCCATCACCGTCGAAGGTGACGTCTCTAGACCATTCCACCGCCTGCGCATCTTGCGCGCCGTTGTTTCTAGTGTCGATATGGTGATCGTTGCGTTTCAACGCGACACAGCCTTCCGCGAAACGCATGCTAGCGATTTCTATCGTGTTCATCGCTTTACTTCTCGTTGCGCGAAGGATTACGCACTCGCCGTTCGGCCCGATTATTTGATCTCTCCATGTCAAAATTTCTTCGTCCGTTGGGGTCGCGGACGCGAGATCGTTGAGCGTGTACGTTCGAACACTCACGTTTACGTTATCGGTCTCCACCGTTGTTCCCTGGTTGGCATCCTTGCGTTTCACTTGGCGATCGATCTCGTAGTTGTATTGAGTGCCATGCTCGGGGCCAGAGTTCTTTTGGGTGTCGTTGGTCTTTTGTGAGATCTCGTTGGGTTTCTTCAATTTAACTTCATCGTTGTTTCTGGTAAAAAATGATTTGATTCGTAGGGAACTGCGCTTCGGCATCGTTGCGATGATTCAATCCTCGATCGAGAGATTTCTATTGGGCTTTAAATAATTTCTTCGTTAAATTCAATATATGCGTTGCAGGGTTTTATAATGATTTTATGTTACGTTTAATTTACCGTGGTTAGGAAGCTCGCAGCGTACCGATTTAAATGACTCACTTCATTTTTCAACTTCACTCATTTGCAGTCTCCGACTTCGTGGAAAACTTTCGCGTGCCGATCTTCTACTTTGATCAATCTTATGACTTTCCAGACTTCCCGTGGGAAGTTTTAACTGTGACAAATGGCAGATGTGTTTTACGAAATTATCTCCTCTCCGAATTTTTGTGGAACCATTCTTTAGTATCACGAGAAAAGAATTTGATTCGAAATTTGCACTTTTCGTTTTACTCTTCACATATTTTTTAACGTTGGACGTCGAAATTATTGTGGTTATGTGACATACGTAGAAATTGAATCGACGAGAATATTTCCAGAGAGCAACTTAATAAATCACAATTTTTTAATTTGAATAATTAACAAGATCGCTATGTTTGACTTGAGGCATTACAAACTTGAATTTAATTTTAAAAGAACGGTTCTATGTTTTATGTTTCATGATGGAAGGTTAAAAAAGTTTAAATCGTACACAATGAATTTAGTAACTCATGCGAACGTGTAGAGTTCGATCTTGTTAATACATATAACCAAATTCTAACTAATACGGTAATTAAAAAATTTGAATCCCAGAACGTCATTTCGAAATCAGTGTAGTTTAGCAGATAAATCTTAGTAAAACTATAGTAATGAATAATTTCTTTTTTAATTACTACAAACTGCATTAGTTTCACCAACCTGCTCGTAAACTTGCCTTTCTCGCTAAATTGAATCTCTTACCGTTATTCCTCAAATCTTCGAAACTTCTTTCTACCGCAAGGTCCAAGACAGTTGTCTAATCCATCTACGAAGAAAATACAAAATCCTGGCTCAACATTCTTTAATAACGTCACTAGGATTGAATCGATCTAATTACTTAAGTGCTTCTTAAGTACGACTCCATTACTAGTATTGGTAGCACTATTAATCGATGATCGACGACTGCTCTCCCCGTTTTCAACATTTCTACCAACACCGTACGCCCTCGGCGAAGTATCAACATTCGTGCACACCGTCTCGTCTATCGGCCTTCTCGATATTCTCGATTTCGGATAAACCGCTTTATTACCGCTCGTTCTCCTCTCTGGCTTCGAATGATTATCCGTTCGATGGTCGAGTGCCAAAGGTTGTCTCGTCATATTTACAGACGGGATCAAATATTCACCTTCGTCGTGCCGCTCGGCCGGACCATTAATTTCCATTTCTGTTTCCTGTGTAAGCGTGTCCGATGAATATTCAGAGGTACTTGCCCATTGATTGGTCACGACAGACGTAACGTGTAACTCGGTCGTTTGGATATCTACTTCATCCTGCGCCTCGTCCCCTCCCACAGATTTATCATGATCCGACGCCGCCTGCAATTTTATGCTCATCAGTATCCTCTTCTTCTTTTTCCCCATCTCGAACTCCGACAGAATTTTCGTGAGAATCGTGTTAGACGTTTGCATCTCGACGTTCACGAAAGTGCGATTCCCCTTGAACTCTCTGAACACTTCGATGGGTGCATCGGGCGAATCTGTTGTCGCAAGGTCAGTTGGTCTACCAGCTGCAGGGTCCACGGGTAGAATTTGCTTGGCTTCCGGTGGGGTTTCATCCGCTCCATCAATCGTTGGTGTTGTCTTCTCTTCGACTACTGGAACTTCCCGATCAGTCGATTGCACCTTCTCTTCGGCTAGCGGAGCTTCTGGACTAATCGATTCCACCTTCTCTTCGGTTACCGGAGCTTCTGGACTAACCGATTCCACCTTCTCTTCGACTACAGGAATCTCTTCCGTCACTATTTTTTCGGGCTTATCGCTGTCAACCTGATCTTGTTTTGTACTATCAGATACTTTGCTTTCCGCGTCATTCGTTGTCCCATCAGTTGCAGGGGTTGCACTCACTTCCGCTTGTTCGTCAGTGACAGGTAATTTCGATATTTCAGCCTGATCATCCGCATCGATCACTCGTGGCGATTCTTTAAATTCAGTTTTCTTTGAAACATCGGTTTTCTTATCCGCGGATACTGTACTTTGATCAACCTGGGTAACACATTTCACTGCAGTCGATTCTTGGATAGGCAAAGCGTCCATTACGGTATCAGGTTGATCATCTGGTACAGCATGGCCATTAATTGGTTTCACTTGTGCATCAAGTTCCGTTAATTTTGGCAGTTCCTTTGATGTCACGACGCCAGGAGGTATCAACTTCCGTGGAGTGCACTGACAAATCTCCTGAACTTGACTGGACACTTGCTTGGTAGCATCATCCACGCAGATTATCTGGTACCTCCGAATAATTTGACACTGAACATCTTTATCGACTGGCAAGGGCATTTCCTTTGGTACTCTTAACTTGTTCTTCAGTGGCGATTTAGGTGGAGGTTGTTCTCTGGGCCCGGCGCCTCCTCTTCCAACTGTCGACACACCTGCCCTGTTATTAGCCTCCGGTTTCGCGAACATTGATGGCGCAACTGCGGTTCCCTGTTTCTGTGGCGACAATAGCTTCGAGCCTGCTTTCCTCGGAGGTGTGGCGTTCTGCTTCTTCGTCACCTTCGATCCTTGCTTCATCGCCTCCTGTTTCGAAGCGAGAGCTTCCATCATAGAGTTTACTTCTTGGGTGGACGAAGTTGACCACTTCGACACGGCTCTACCGACCTCTTCTTCCGACAGATCGTCCCTGTCGACGTATGCGGCATCTGCGATCGCTTGCGAATATTTTTTCGTCTCCCTCACAGATTCTTGCATTTGCGTTTCGTGCTCCACATCTTCGTTTGCGTGGGACACCCCCGCCGGTTGACTATCAATACGAATCTTCTTCGACTGAACGTAGACGCCCACAAATGTTTTCGACGATCTCTCGTGATAATCCGTACCTGGCGGGAATTTGTTTTGTTGCAATTCTTTGAGATCGATGTTTTTATCGTGAGCCACCGCCAATCTGGAGTGATTATTTTCCTGCGTCGCTGGCGACCGTCTCTTTCGTCCCTCGCCCCTCGAATTAAGGTTCCCACGGTTAGCGGAGGCGTTCGGTTGGCGCGACGCATCGGGGTTGGGGCGTTGATTTGAATTTGAATTCTTCCTCTTTTGCCCCGGGATCCCGTAGTACCCGTCACTACCCCCCCTCTCGCGAGTCTGAAAATACTTGGGGTGGCAGGGATCCTTTAGGGGTCCTCTGCAAGAAGATTGAGGATATACATTCTCGTGAACGCCTCCTTCATGAGGGTTGAAATACCAACTCCTATCCGATGGTGTGTATTCTCGCACTTCGCTGTAGGGTCCGTTGCAGTCGTCTGAAAACAAAACCTATGATCTTCTTTCAAAGTTTTCCGCTGGTATCGCTGATAACTCGAAAATTAGATTCGTTAACGCACCAGTATTACAAGAGTATTTCCGGTCAACGTTATTCGCATTCTTTAGTTAAATATTTGTATAAACTCGAAAGAAAATAACAGAACAATTTTAGAAAAATGATCTAGGTTTCAGAGGGACGATTCTATGGATCCAAACCAGCCTATTTAGATCAATTTATCTTAATTCAAAAATATTTCTTTCCAAAAAGACTGTTCCCACGGTTTTGTAAGTGTTTGTAACTCAATTACAATCGGTGTGGCACCTACTTTCGCACGAGGCAGGTGTTTCGTATCCGCAAAATCGGACGATGTTTGTATTTTGATTCGGGCAAGGACCGAAACAATGATTCTCGTAATTATCGTGCGCGTCGAGTTCCCCGGTTATTTCGCCGTACGCGCACTCATCACGCATTTTTTTCTTCTCGTTTTTCTCCGCTTGTAAAATGTCCTTTCGACAAGTTCCTGTACCCGTTTCACCTACGCACAAATTCTTCTGATCTCTTTGCACGTGTTTCGGTTTGGAAAAATCTTTCACGACCCGACTGAGGGTCGTCGTGGCTATTTTTATAGCGCTTTTGCACGCGTCGTGCAATTGCGAGAAAAACTTTCCTTTCTGTACGCCCGGCCATAAAGTACGCGCTTCGCACGTTTGACTATTCTTCGATGCACTTCTGTTAACGCACGTGTTACTCGCCACTCGTGTTCTGCGAAGTGGTTTACATTTTAGTTAAATATCAAAAGGATAGAAAGGGTAAATGTAAGAGGGATTTAAAACGTAAAAAGGCATTATTATTTGTGCCGCGTCGGCATAATGATTATTGTTCAATTGAAAACGCTTTAACCTTTTTCCGTTCGAATTGCTCAAAAGCACCGGGGGAAATCGGGAGGGGAAAAATAATCATCGTTCTCATTATTTTGGAAATAATTGTACGCAGCAAAGTGTATTGTAAAGTACAAAATTCGTATAATTAAATCAATTTTGAATGACGCAATAACACAAAACGATCGATTGTTTGCTTAATAATAATTTCCGTGCATTTCGTCATCAACCATGCCAACGCGGATTATTTAATAATATATTGCGCAACATTATTATTATGTTTTTACGATTGCATAATTGCCGAACTTCAATACGCGTTGCGTTTTATTCAAGTATTCAAGTATAAAAAAAATTCGGGAACTTTTGATTCGTTTAAGCGAAATAAAAATGTTTATTAATAAATACAAATATATGTACGCCGACGTCAAAGTATTAAGCAACTTACAATTGCGATTTTGGCAAAATAATTATACAAATAAGATATTATATTGAAATCACAAACATTCAAAATGGAGGCTATCGGAGCACACTTTAAAGAATGCTCTATTTTATTCTGTCTACATCGTAACCTTGAGTTATTTAATGAATTTCAAGAAAGAACTCGATAACTGCATTTTACCTGCATCCGTGTCCATCAACGAAACGCACGCCTTCGTCGCAACCAACGTCCTCCATAATAATTCTCCGATCTCTTTCAATTTCCACCGCATCTTCTTTCCTCGCACCTTCGCCGAAACACCTGTCCGTTGACAAAACCTCGTCAGAGTAAC
The DNA here is from genome assembly GCA_933228935.1 of Pemphredon lugubris. Taxonomy (NCBI): domain Eukaryota; kingdom Metazoa; phylum Arthropoda; class Insecta; order Hymenoptera; family Crabronidae; genus Pemphredon; species Pemphredon lugubris. The sequence goes on along the minus strand of OW121817.1, from coordinate 50,218,981 downwards.
TACGTTCAGCGATTCCCGGCCGTGTTTTGCAACGCGAATTGCATTTAGCCGAACGCAAAATTCCCCCATCGTCTTTGCTTCCGCAAACTTTCGATTTTCCCCCGCTTCTCGCAAACCCTTTCCTATATCCATGGAATTTCGAGTATTTCTTCCGTTCCGATCCACTGACAATCGATTCCATCGAACTGTCATCGAAATCCGATACTCTCGATTCGCACGGCGTTGGCAAATTATCGAATCGAACCTCGCTTTCGCCAGTCTCAACGAACAAACTCGCTTTCGACGGCGTGCATTGTCTCGAACAAACCGTGCAAGTGGAGTGTTCGTTGCAACATTGTTCGCGAGCCACGTGATCGGAGAATCGTTCGTCAATGTCGCCGGGAAAGTGACACGACTCGTTTGCTCGATAATCGTAGGCAAAGCAGTCGCGCGCTGACGCACTTTCGTTTTCCCAGGCATCGCAAAATCTGTGATTTCCCGAACACGGGAAAGAAGCGACGTCGGTGTTCGAGGAGTACATCTTCGATTCGCGGGGACAACAACAATCTTTCAGACACGGATCCGCATTTTCAAATTCCATGTTTCTCCAGCTGGAATACGCGTCGACACGGGGTTCCGGGATTTTTGTTTTTAAAGCTTCGCAGCGATCGCATTTCCGATCCGATAACAACGAACGCTGATTGGAGGCTCCCGTGTAATAAAAATTCGGGATATCTTGATCGTTCGTTTGTTCCCTTTGTTCTCGCTGGATGCTCGATGCAAACGGTTCTTGGCGGCTGTTTTTATTCGAAACGTTATCACACCTTTTACCTTCTGCTTCGGATGTAATAAATATTTCTGGTAAATTTGTCACGCGATACCTGTACGGATCTCGTTGTTCAAACTCTTGTTTATCGACTACTTGGAACCTTTCCATTTGATTACGATCCGTGGTTAAAAAAACGTGAAGTGGTGGAGGTGTGAGTTTTTCATCGGTATCTCTTTTTTTTGGCTTGCCGTCTACTTTTTGACGAGTACTGGAATATAAAAGGTTCGGTACTCGTGAAGATGTCATTTTATATTTTTTACTCTGCAATGTACCCTAGTTTGATGGCAAGAGCAAGGGTTTATTAACAAACCGTATCGTTCTTTATATTCTTTGCATATTTTTTTGCGACAAATATACGTAATAAATATATAAGTTGAAAATTCATAATTAAATGTGTAATCAATGAGAATTGAATCGCACGTTTTTTGGTTAAATGAATAATGGTTTTTATTTATAAACATTTTGGTTCGGAACAGGGACCCACTGTATTTATGCAAATTTTGGAAACAATGAAGAAATAATAATTCAACGCACATGAGCGTTCGGTTTGAATATTTTTCTCACTCGTAATGGAATATATAATATTATATATAAATCCACTCACCTATCGCGAAAACGTCTGACAGAAACGTTGTACTTTGGAGAAATAGCGCACTTTCTTTCCGGCAATGTCTCGCGCAACGAGACAACGCTGATGTTAATACCGCTCTCCGAGTTCTCGTAATACTCATTCTCGCGATCGACATCGATATCCGTCGTTAACTCCCGCCTCTTCTTACACACGCGACTCACGTTCCACGACCACGCCTCGTTTTCATTCGTCGCTATCGAATAATCATCGTACGCTTTTCCATTGTTCTTGTAATCCCAAATATTTTCAGGACTGCTGACCAACGTATCAATTTCATTTCCGTCACCGTCGGGAAACTCGTGAAACTCTTTTACGTTTCCTTCCTCGTCGCTCGGTTCTTCAAAATTGTCAGACATACGGTTGATACGTTGGCGCTCGGAAGTTCGATCTCTCGCCAAATCGACGGAATCGCGAATGGTGCCGATCGGCGTGAAATTTTCCGAGATCAACGCAACGGTTTTACGCCCCTCATCTGCCCGATGAATTTTCGTCGAGGCTTTTACCGTTTCCGGTGTTGACCTTTCCACTTGCGCGGACTGTACAGCATAGTGGTTTCCGCTGAAATCCATTGAACAGTCTGACTACGAAATTAATGTGTACATTTATTTCGAGCCGCTGTGCGATTATGAAACGGGTGGACGATCATAGTGAATTACCGGTATTATCGGCGGTGGGTAGGACAGGTGCAAATGGCCAATAATCTCTGAAATAAATTAATTAGAGACGATCGGGGGCAAATATTTGCGGGTGAAAAAGCGATACTACCATTCACAACATTCCAACGACGATCGTTTCGTTTCCAGTGGAATTATTGTTTATGGTAGCTGAATACTTTCTTTGGATTGACCGTTCGAATCAATCCGAATGAAAAATAATGGAAAATAATGTACCGTGGTAATTAAAATTTTCTTGTTACCTTTGACAGAGTGCACCGAACGCGATGAAATGTTGTAACAGTTTAATTCAAACTCTTTTCAAGTTGACGCGCTTAACCGAGATTTAGAAAATTGCAAAGTGTGACTTTCGATAAAGCATTAGCACTGTTAAGTTTTATATCTTATCATCGGCGATTATAGATTGCTGATCGTGAAAATACGTCAGGCGATGCATAATGTTTACAAACACCAATTCCAAAGAATTACACGGAAGCTTGCGCGTAATACTTTACTCACGTTATTGTTAGTTTATCTCCACATTTTACCAGCGCGATCGTTTAAAACCAGATCTTTCGTGTTTAGTTGAGAAACGGGTAAATTTTGAATTTCGTATGGTTAGCTGTCATCGCCGAATTGAGAGGCCGAAAGTTTGGTTACGGTGTTCGAGAAACATTCGAGACTGTTATCGCGCGGCGCAGTTATCACCCTGTGTTTTTACGCTCGCTTCCGTCCCAGCATGCGCAGCGCGGAATATTCAAGGGACATTGAAAACAAGTGCGGGACACATGAAGGAATATTCCATATTTTTGTCGCACGTTCGGTAAATATTTTCAATGTCTATCCATCCGTGGGTTAAGAGAAGAATTCTACGAATATTTGCCAAATATTGCGTATCGCTTGTTATACGTATGCGTGTACACCAAACCTGCGCGTGCCATGAATGCGTTATTTCGGATCGCGGAAACTATTTGAGCGGGAATGCGTAATTAGCGGCCGAGTGTATCGGACAGAGGAAGTAGTTTCCCCGAATGAAGACACATTCGGAAGTGTAGTAATTCGATTAATCGTTTACGCACGAAGTTATTCGGTAGATAAATTTTAAAAGTATTTCATATTTAATGGAGGCGTTTATTTTGTATATCCCAAAGAATCCAAAGAACTCTTTTTACCTGAAATACACCAGGACATTATTTTGCTCCTAATTTCAAAAATAATTGATCAACATGCCTAATTAGAAAAATATTTGAGTCGGAAGAGAAGAATTGTGGGCACGATAGCACGAGCGTTAGTATTTGAGTCGTTCATATTTGTCGAAAATCACACTTTGCAAATTTTATCGCAATCTACGAATATTTGATTGCACAACCCAACCAGCGAGCTGTTCGACCAAAGCCCGCACAAAATTCCTTCCATTCTGCAAAAAGTTACGATAAAATTTAAAGCGCCCTAGCAATCCTACCTTCGTTACCTTCGTTATACCTAAAATCTGAGGGCACGCTGAAAAATTCACTCCCGAGGCCCGATTTCGCGATAACACCCGGTACACACCGTTACCTGACAAACCAAAAGATACGCCCGAGATGCTTCTTTCGTATTCTACCTCATATTTGTCCTGTGCACGCATTTACATTCCGTCTTTGTTCACGTTCTGCGCTCTCCCATTCGTCGCGAATTCCCCGACGTTACCTCGCCGTGGTCCCTCGTAATATAAAACAAACTTATGCATACGGGTAGCGATACGAGTGCGTACGCACAGCGACATTTGTACCAAAGTAGGAAATGAAATAAATCATTGAAACCGTATACCGTTGCCGGCTGCGCGCGGTAATAATAGTATTGTTCGTCTCTAATTAAACTGGCTAATGCACGGTGCGCGTGAGACGGTCGTTTAAAAATTTCACATCGGCAACATGTACGTATTCTAGTCGTAACGAACAATACTGCATATTTCACTATAACGAAGAGCCCCTGGCACCGTTCGGAATTGCAATTGGTGGAGGGGGGTGGGGGGGCATAGAGGAAAAACGTATTTTTCCGTTCATTGTAATTTCGCGTTGTTTACTTCTGGAGAATTTGTCGACATAACGTGTTATCGCTGATGACTCGCGCGCCATGCTTTCCAATTTTAATAGGACTCTGAGGAGCCATTGTTTATGCGTTTTAAATTGTACCATTTTTGCAGAGCGAATCATGGAGCGTTGCGATGCGTTGGAATGTTTCCTCGAACTTTATCGAAAGACGACAATTCGATTGGCGGTAATTGCACGAGCGGTTCGATTGAAAAATTGAGTTTCGACTTTTGCAAATTGGGGAAATGAGTAGAATTGGGAAGTGATTCTTTGATCAGTGAATTGTGTACGTATTAGGTATTTGAATTGTGCTACTTTTTTTGTTATCGATCGCGTGTATCTTTGTTGCGTGGACGCGTAGATTGTCGCGTCACTCACATTTAGGTAAAACGTTAGTAGTCCTAATATTACTATTAATGGAATTAATATCATGTATAAAATATTTACAGCAACATATTTCCAGGTGGTATTTAATAGTATTGTATTATGTCACTTGTACTAGTATATTTAGTATTCAGTATCATTATTTATACCTAACTGGGTAATTTAATAACCATGGATTCTACAATTCTTCACGCAAAGTAAAGTGGTTTATTATAAAATACAGCGATTCAAATCGACGCGTTCTAATAAATTTTCGAAACAAGAAGCCACAAATTTTTAGTAAAAAATAATTAAAGCTATCTAAAGTACAACTGACGTTCCCACGCAAAAACCTGAGGATCAAAAGCACAATAAATCTCCGATACGATCAAATTCTCGTTTCGCTTTTCGATTTCCGCCAAAACAATAGCGTTTCGAATTTCTAATCTCCCAGCGAATCGCACGAGAATAGGAAATAAAACCGTCCAATCCCGCCGATTCTGCGCCGCGATACTTAATCGACGACAGGAGAAATTTGCCTCAACGAAATATCCGATAACAGCGACGGAAAGGTGCATCAAAACCGCCGAGAAGAAGCATCCGCTTTAAAATTCTTTCGCGCGGCGGCTTATCAGCCGCGAATTTCCGTCGTTTGCCTGGAATGAAAATATTGTACATATTATTCCCCGGGAACACGGTGACAGGGCGTCGTTGTTTCGTGGAACATTTTTTTCGACGCGCCGTCAAACGACAGTTTACACTTGACGAAATGGTCGGTGAAATACAGGCTGGCAGCTTTGAAAAGAGCAGTACTAGTCTGGCATGGCGATAGCGGGGATAGCTGTCGCGCATAGTGATGGATGTCTGGAGGCTTAAATTTTGTAGAATTCCGGGCGCCCCTCTCTCACCCTCATATCTCTCTCGCTCGCGCTCTCTCGCCCCTCATTCGTGACACCTCTCTCTCTCTCTCTCACCCGCTCGTGTTCCTTCTCCCTCTCTCTCTCTCTCTCGCTCACTCTCCTCTCTCTTCGAGGGAGGGTCACGCATTCGCACCATCCCTCCGTCTCTTCTTCCATCTTCTTCGCTCCTTCGCGCTTTTTTTTCCCATGTGGCTCTCCCTACTTTACTCCGGCAGAGAGGACTACCCTCTTTCTTCGAAGAGCGAGGCATAAAATTGTATTCCACGTTTCTGGACGGGGATCAGGGCGTCTCCGCGAATATGTAGAACCCCGCGTATTTTGTAAAGGTAATCCGCGATGCTTTTCATCCACGGAATGAAACGCGTCGGGGGATACGGGCACCACCGGAAGCCCCGGCTGAATCTCATCTCAAAAGGTGCAGATCCGACGAAAGTCCTCGGTACGTTAGAAACGCTTGTGCTTTCGCTTATTTTTAATACCGATATTCGCCTCGTTGAATATATTTAATTTTGTACCTTTGCCGCGAGCCGGGATTCTCCGTTACGCAGAATGTCCGTGGGAACATTCTTTTTCCATTGAATTATCACTGCGTTGGCAGCCCTGAGATTACTTGGATACATTTGAAATCTTTTACACAAATGTAAGGGAAATCCGAGATCCTTTTACGAGATGCGATGCAACGTTAAGTTTCCGGGGAATAAATAATCGTGTACGCGGTTCCATAATACGATTCGTATCCAGTATTTCTGTGATATTAAGTTTGCGAGGGATGAGTAATTAAAATTCGTATTTTAACACTGATAGTTATGTGGTTAATTATTACTTATTAACGCATCAGGCTGGAAAAAAATTTAAACAGAGATTTTAATATTTCGTTTCGAAAATTTTCATTAGAAGTATTTTGACACTGTGTCATTATAAATATTTATATCACACACAGACTTAGAAATATTCTTTTTTCCACAACGCCAGAAATATTTCTTTCCACGCAACTTTGCTTAAACAAGTGTAAATGACGCGCAATTTTCTGTCGAACTCTGTCCGATTGCATTGTATCGCCTCCTTGAAATGTGAGACCGCACACGAGTGGTACGGACAGCATTAATATCTCGTTACCTGAAACACAATGAACATTTTCTGTAGTGAAAAATCTGCTTAGCATTATCTCAGGTAACCACCAATTACGGAACACCCTGAATATTACATACTTCACTCATACTTGGCTTATCGATATCATCAAATCAATTCAAAATCATTGTACGAGTCATGAATTTTGCACAAACATCAGAAACCTAGTGTCAAACAAACTAAAAATTGTTCGTCACTCGCCGTTCCCACGCTTCAAGCAATAATTGCAATACTTTCCTCCATCCACGCGAATACCACACCCGCTCGATTCCAACCATATGAACTTCCAAGTCCAAAGAACCTCCAACTTCCTCCCTCTCTTCCTCGCATCGCGACAACCTTACAAAAGCTTCCGTAAGTTCGGAAGGAAAAGTCAGAAAACAATCGGACAGCGAAAGCGCTTCGCAGCCCCCTCCGTCATCATCGTAAAGCGCGATGATCCGACTTAGCCCTCGACCGTTTCCGGTCGATTCCGTGACACGTCTCGGCCTATCGAATCAGGCGCATCCGTGCCGATGCACGCAGGTAACCCGTGCATATGCATGCGTACGCTTAAGGGCAGGCATTTGTCTTGACGCAACGCTGCGAGGGAAGACCCCAGGGACACGGATGATACACCCTACAGTGGGGCTCTTGAGACACCAGACACCCCTCCTACTGTCTGGTCACACGGCAACCCTTTTTAAGTGGCGAGTATTATGTCACTCTTGTGCTTTAATAGACACCTACACCAGCGCCCTATCTACGTGTTCAGACTGCGTGCAAAAATGCCTCCCTTTGCGAGCCGAAAATAAAAACCGTCTCGTAGGGACGGGAAACGGGAAGGGGAAGGGGGAGGGGGGTTGGGGGATGATATTGCGCCTCTTTCTTTTGCGGGAGACAGTGGCTGTGCCCTGCTTGCCGTTTCCAGTTACTCTCCATAACGCTTTTTAGCACCGACAGGCCTGGGCCACTGAAATTCTCGCTTCTTTCATGCGTCGATCGTCTCCCCCACCTTGCCGATTCATTTGCTGGGAACGTTCGGCGTTCAGCGAGGCAAGGGGAGCGAAGCAACGATCGCTGGTTAACGAGTTTCTCGAATTTCTTACGGTAACGATCGGAGCTTTAAACGGATAGTATTCTCTTTTTTTTATGTACTTTCGCCTTTGTGTCTCGCACGAGCTTCTTCTCTTTATGACGACTTTTTTTCAGCTGGCTTGGTTCCTCCGTTTGTCTGGGTCAGACGTTGAGATTAATTTTCTTGACCTAGTTCCGATGATTCGATTTTAATGAAATTTTGCACGCACGTGTATTTGAGACTTTGGTATAATGTTTTATCATATTTGAGTTGATCTACTACGGATTTGGAATACCTTGGGATGGTGGATTATTTTAACTATTTTAACGCAGGAAGTTTGAACTTGAACAGTAAAAGACTAAATGAAATACAGAATAAGACATGTATAAGAAAGACTTTTCATGTTACAGGGTTCAAATAGAATGCAATAAAAAGTAGGGACTGAAAAATAAATAAATGGTTTATCGACTGCCTACGATTTTATTTTTGTACTTCCTACATATTATTTCATTTTAATTAAACTGTGGAATTAACTGTTGAGCTCGTTGATTAATTAATTTCACTTCATTTATAGACAGAGTTTCAGGAAATATTAATTCGTGATTATTAAAGTTATACTACGGGGCATGAGAGAATTTTGATTGCACGTGATACCGATTTTGCAAAGAAAAAACCGCTCTTAAAAGTAAATGAAAATAAATTAGAACTAGACCGCGGGAGGGGGGGGGGGGGTTCTTCAAGAGTTATTTCGATATCATCGTCCTAGGTAAGTTATCAAGAAAATCCTGATCCTGCAATTTCCCAGGGAAAGGGTGGACGAGTTCCTATGTCTTATGTCAAACTGATCTGGGTCAACGAAAAGGACGAAGTACCTTCTGGGAACCAGGATCGCTTTATCCAGCGCACTTGAATATCACGAAACAGAGATTCACATGATTCGTCCTTGATTATTTAATAAATATTCCATATCATTTAATCGATAAATGCACCTCTGTTACGCGTTACATTATCTTCATCACGAATCCCAGGTTGCACGATCGAACAATTTAAATTTCACGCGGACGCTGTTACAATTTTAATTTATTTACGGTTCAAAATCCACTGGCATAAAGCTACGTTTACAGCAAATTTCACGGCCCAATGGGTCGTACAACGGTCTTTACGAACAAAAGAAATCCGTTGCGTATTTCCCAAGCGTACGTACCTTCCCCCCTTCCAACAATAATCCCAAATGACAGCTCCATCTTTCCAAATGCCAAAACGAATCGTCCGATCAACCCCATCGAGAGTACATCTCCGCACAAACGAAGGGTCGCGTCCCCGTAACGCGTACAGAGGCAAAACCTACGTAATACATTCCTCTGAATTAAAACCTCCGGTACGCTAAATAAAAGCGTGAACCGAACATTATGCGCGAGGGAAGAGCTAAGGATAAATTAATATAAAACGAAGAAAGAAAGAAAGAGAGAGAGAGAGAGAGAGAGAGAGAGAGAGATTTCTTCACGCTCAGCCGATATATCGGGGGATGGTTCAATTACGTGGCCACACGTAAAACGTGCAAATTTCCCTATCCCGGGGGCTCGAGATAGTCTTTGGTGGTGAGATGTCCTGAGGGAAGGAGGAGGAAGGAGTTTAATACCGCAATTTGAATGATACGCTCGACGGTAGGGGGGTAGAAACGAGCGGAGGGGTAAGAGCGCAAGTGGACTGAGGTGAGTAAGCTGCAGACAGGATGGAGAGATAGATAATCAAGGCCAGACTGGAGGCCAGCCAGACATGTTAACCAATCAATCGCGTAGGTAGCAGGGCTGTACCATCGACGGTCGTGGATGCGGGGTCTCTGGGCGAATATGGGGGTTTGCTGGTACGCTGGCTGGAGATGGGACGCCGATGGTGGTGATGGTGGTGGTGGTAGCGGCGGCGGCGGTGGTGGTAGTGGTGGTGGGAGTTCGATGCTCAGGCAATTACCTAGACCCGATCTAGCCACAGTCCCTCGAGCGTAATCACCAACACGTGCTGCTATTAGGCGTGCACGTGATCGATGTATTGGACTCCCTGGAAAACCAGGAGCCTGCCGGGACCAGTCAGATTTTATCCGGGAGACAAGAGACGCGTGCGACTCGCATTGCGATTTGTTCGCCGGTGCGTCATTGCTCGAGATATGATTCTTCGCTTCGAATGACCGACGGATGAACTTATTGTCTCCGCGTAATTGAGAACCGATCCGGAGGATTTGCGCGTGACGGTTTTTGGGTATAACGGTGCTCCTGGATAGTTATGAGAATCTGTGATTCATGGTTTGATTTTTATTAATATTGAAATTAGGAGTCTAGGCGACAAAATTGTCACCCGCAAAGGTTCCCAAAAATCTGGAATCATACCTTAGTTACTCGCATACACAATTTTGAAGATATTTAACAATACTTTGGAGTCTTATTCATTTGGCGGGGATGGAAAATTATTTGTCAGAAGATTGTAATTTCATTGAAATTGCTTTTGATTTTTCGAAATACTGTCGTTTCGTGGTGAACGATTTGAATATAAAATTCGTCGATTTGTACCTTCAAAACGAGGATCACTATACGAGTGCACGTTTATTTATTTAAGAATCTTCGAAAAAGATACATTTCGTCAGTTTGACATTTGAGGAACCTAAGTGATAACTGAAATGATTTACAAGTGAAATTAATTAATTCCTGGATCGTTCGTAAAATTCATTAATCAAATGTCCTGACAAAATCAATTCATTGCAGACAATATTTAATAGTAGAGCTGCGTATTTTTAATTTATTGCGTTGACCGTGTTTCAAAGCTAACCATGTTTTACAGGTGTAATATATTTATTTAATCAGTTTGTGCCGGCAATGTGATACTTTTCGCACCTGGAGGGCTATAACATTGCTATCTCTGTACCGCGAACGCAACACATTCTCGAATGCAATTTGGCAATTTTCCAATTGCGACACCCGAAGCCCGGGATTAGAAGATTTTTAAATAAAATTCAGTTTGAGCGTAAAATTGATCCGAAGGATTCTATTTACTAAATCACTTTTCAGCCATGCAATTTTCCTCGCGCCTACAAAAATAATATAATACAATATATATACATATATAATACAATACTCACACGAGGATATCAAGACCCGTCAAAAATTCTAAAACTGAAATATGGAAAATTTGTTTACCAGCAACTTTACGAAACACGTAGGTACTATAAGCGCATAAATTCTCTATCAAAAGAATTCAAAATTCTAATGGAAAAATGGTGGTCCTCTACGTTTTAAGACTCCAACCATCTCGTAATGACTCAGTTCGTTGCCCTCGGTATCCGCCGCGTCGTCTTCCCGCTGACAAATGAAATCCCTTGAAATTTAATACCGCTTGTGGCGGTGGTACTATTACATTTCATAGGTCGCACCGCGGTGGCCTGACCATAGGTTCCAGCAGGTTTTCTTGTCCTTCCTAAGGAGAAGGTATTGCCAGGATTGCACAACAGGATTACGAGGACGCGGTTGTTGCGCGGAGCTCAGAAATTTATATCGATGCTTCTTGTCGGGTTTTTGGTTCCCGAAGTGCGGACAAAAGCTTTAGTTATTTCAATCCACAAAAACGCCACGACGATAAAATACTAACGGAGCTTTTAGCCCGAACAACAATCGGTCTCGCGTGTCCTGCCGTTGCGCGGACCGTGAGCACTTGATTAATTCAGGTTGTCGTGTTTTATCCATGGACTGTCTACGCCAGAAACTGTGTCCAGAACTTTCTATGATAATCGAAATATGAATTATTCATTCCACGAGTAATCAAGCCTTCGCCTTCTTGGACGAGGTTTCGTTCGATTTTACGTCGTAAGACGTTTCGTTATTTTATGAGATTCATGGAAATCTGTGTCATAAGGAAGTTTTGGTGTTTGCTTGATTTTTTTATCTGTTTGTGTCTTTTGCGGGGCAATTTTTGAAAAATTGATTTCAATCTTTTTTACTCAATTTATTAATTGTTTATTACGTTGCTCAATACTAATAAACAGTCGATAAATTGAGCGTTGTATGGCAGGTTATATAAAAAAAGATTGACGATATTCTTTAAACCATTTAAGTCACGTAACTAAAAAATTAAAAAACATAACAAACACTTTTAAAAACTTTGCCTGATATCACAAAAAGTGATTATTCAGAAACTAAAGTGTTAAGTATGCTCCCCAATTTTTTTTCAATGTCCAACCCTACAATCTAGAAATGAAAATCATTTCCAAAATATTACGTAAGTGTATCGATAGTAAAAAAAATTCTATAACTCCCTCGATCCACATGCCGACCAACAAAAAAATTGAGAACCACGATAAACGCTTGTTTCAACATCTTCAAAATCGCTGCCTGTGATTCGAGAACCTTCCTGCCGGGAGGAAATCGGCACCGTGAACGCGCGGCATTACGTGCCGCATTTGTTTGCCTATCTCCTTACTTTTTTCACATCCGTGGGATTTTCTGGATTTCATTATGGCGCCAGGATGGGTCTTATTGGGTCGCCATGGCGACTGTACAAGCTCGTAGTAATACGCCGTCACCCTATCTTCTTTAGTTTTTCCAGCACTACCGGTAAGGCGAAAGCCTTTCGACGACAACAACGATGTTGACGATGGCATCGTCGACGTCGACGACGAGGAGGACGGCGATGGCGGAAAAAAAAAGGACTGTAACTTTATCGCATGATCTTCTTATATTACGCGACGACACGCAGTCTGAAAAGCCGTCGTATCGCTGCTGGAAAGCTTTCCTTTATTTTTTTCTTTTAATTTTTCCCATGGTCTTTTCGACATCGTTACGGACTCGGTCACGAGGCTCGAATGCGTTGCAATTGCGCGTCGACGGAAGAATAAAATCCGTATCCCCATGTAATAAACAAATGATACACGTGTACACGCGAGGGTTAAACACGCGCGAATAGGGGCTTCTAATCAAAACGCATGTTTGTTTAAAAAAATAATGTCATTCACCGAATCGATTAAATAAAGACACTCGTCCGACCACTTCAGCAAGAATTCATCGTCCCCATTAATATCCATTTCAACCCCTTGGATTCAAAAGCGTTGATAAAGCTTATGATAACGGAAGACAATGGGAAATCACGATCTTGCGAGGTTAATTCACGACGCGTGATAACGTAATGCATGAAGCATGGAGTTGTTAAGTGGCACTGATTTACGTAACTTACAATACACGGCCACGTGGTAAACGCTTCGCGTAGATGTAATGGAGCAAGGTGGCACATGGGTCCCTGGTATGTCCGACTCGCGCGGTCTAATACTACTGCTATTAACCTACATTCCCCCGTCCTTTGTTGTTGAGCTGCCGCTACAGTTCTGAAAGCGTTTCACGCAAATCCGTCGGACTTTGTATTAGCTTTCGGTTAAGTAATTAAGGATGTGTTTAACTCGCGATGCTAATCTCATTAATGAGGACTCGAGTAATTAAGCCTCGTCTGGCGGGCGTTTGTTGCGTTTTCTCTACCGTCCACTATATTGATAATTGTTATTTCGTGGGGAATAAACGTTGCTGAAAGAAATCGTAAGTTTTGCCATTTTTTCATTATCTTGGTTAGAGAAAATTCTCTTTGAAACTAAACTCTCATGGAATCGTTAAAAAAATCACGAAGGAGATACTGTGGTTTTCCGAATCGATACGAGAGAGCTATCCCGCTTTAAAAAAATGGTAACGTCCGTCATTTTTTAGTAACCTCGATTTAAAAACGTTCGTTTTGAAGCTGGGAAATCACAGATTTTTGCAAAACACCACTGATAAAATACCGTGACTAATGAGAAGAAAATTTTGTTAAATATGGATCGAACCGAATGCGACGGGAATCCGAAATACATTCTCCGTGTTAAAAAATCGTAACTTCCACGATATTCCTGCTATTTCGACACAGCTGCGTGTATTTTGCAGCTAAATATTTACGGTATCGCGAAAAAAAATCGACAAACAAATCCCATGGCCAATTCAATAATGCTTCTGCACGTACATATTAAACAAAAAAAAAAAAACGTCCATCCCTGCAAAAATAATTTCTTTAAATACCCATTCTCGTTGATCCATCCCTCCTCGGTAATGCAATTATCCTTCATTTTCGCCCTCGATCCTTTTTCTAAAGATTTCTCGCTAAAAGAAAGCACGGAGAAGAGTTAGGCAAGCACTAGTACCCAAATAACGTCGCACCCTTTCAATAACCCGCCCTCGCGCGCGCGGGCCAGTTAGACTGCCGATTTATTCTCGTAGATCTTCAGCGCAGATGGAATGTGAAATTTTACTTTTCCGCGCAATTGCTTGATGAGAGGTACGGGGGGGTGTGGAACGGAACATTCGTCGAGGCACTCTCTCCCCGTGAAGCATCGCGGCTTGTACTCTCCGCGAGCTTGGCCCACGGTCTCCGGGCAAAGCGAACGATAAAGAATAATCATTTGAATAGAGCCGCACGGATGAAGGGGCAAATTTAATATGCAAATAGCGAGGCATTACGCCTCTTTTATTCTATTCCGACCGAGCGGGAGTGAACGGTCGGGTCGTTTCGCCGTGAGAGGAAGTAAAGGGAGTGAGAGAAATCAGTACGGGAAGGAAGAGGATGGAGAAGAATAAGTAGAAGAAGCGGACGAGGAGGAATGAAGTAGCGACCGAGAGGAAGATATATATATATAAAAGCGAGAAGGGAGGGGGGCGGGAGGGGGTAGGAGGGTAGAGACAGAGGGGACGGAACGTGGAAATAAGAGAAAAAGCCGGGCCAAACGAGACGTCCTAAGTAGTTTTGCATATCTGCTTCATTACTCCGAATAACACGAAGGAACCTCCTTATATCTGGTCCATCCCTCCGCAGAGCATTACCCCTTTCTATCAGACCGTCGTTCAGCAAACGCCGGTGAAATGATTACGTCTTTCTCTCTTCGAGCGGTCCAGTCGTTGAAACGAGGCTGGTTTGCGCGTCGGTGAAAAAAAAATAAGAGGAGGGCGAGAGAGAGAGAGAGAGCGAGGTATGGTGGGACCGATGAAGTTGAATGGGGGAAAGGTGGTCGCGAGGGGGGCTGCTGGCAGATCCTCGTCTGGCGACGGCGTGTTATTTAAATTTTTTAATTTAATTACGAGTGTTAATGCGACGGCATACCGTCCTCGTTCGCTCGCGGAACCATGCCGAGAATGATTAACGCGTTTGCCACTGGGGGGTACGTGCTTTTCCCGCAGACGCGTCGATGACGCGAGGGGTTTTCGTATTTCACCTTTCTTTTTTTTTACCTTTCGGCACTCGTGCGCCGTTCGCGCACGGTACGCGCCTCGCGCGGAGTGGTCGTGAAAGGTCTAGTTTTCTTCATTTCCGTGTTCTCGAAAACACCTCGTCGCGCGTAATTTTTTGCACCGACTGCGCCGGATTGCCGTTCGGAAGGGATTGGTAATTGCGTATTTAGGGGATAATTATTTCGAGGGTCGGGTGAAAGTACAATTGACGAGGAAATTGTAATGGCGACGAGTGCGACGAGTGCGTCGCGATGCGTTCTCAAATCGTTGAATTGCCACTATGGTAGAAATCTTTTGAGAGGATAAAGAGTTGTTCATTAAAAACCTGATCGGTAATTGGTGCACAAAGAACGAGCGGTTTTCGCATTGTTAGGGTTATCATTGTCAGTCAGAAAGTGTTTTTATGTATTGTTATTATCGTATGGACGCGATAAAAAGAAAAGGTTGTTTTTAGAACGTGTCGAGTTTAATAGATTCGAAAAAAATAACATCTTTCTTGTAATTATTCAATACGCATTATAAATCTAAAGCGTTTTAATGAATAATAAATAATTGTACAGAACCGAGTTCAAGATTATGTCATACTAGTTTTTAATGTTATAAACAAAGATGGAAATTGAAGGGCACCATGACTGACAAAAAAAGGTAATAATTCAATTATCACGATTTTTGAGATACCGACGGGAAATCAATCTAAAAATCTAATCTTTCACACCGTTCCAATTAAAACGTCGCACATCGAACCAGAGAAAAAAACACAGTTTCCATCAATTCTTTGGAACCTCAAATTTAAGAGAATTTCAGCATAAGCTCTTGTAACGGAAAGAAAAAGAGATCCCAAATCGGTTTACGACGAGCGATCGATTTTCAATATGTCAATATTATGATTGCCCGTACGAAACGTTTATTTTCGTCCTCGAAACTTCAAATGCATACCTTTCCAGCATTGTTTGGCGACTCATTTCCGCGCAGTTTCTCGCTAAAGAGCGAGTTTCGAAAAGCAGGGAATTCGGGAACAAAGGGGACACAGTCGTGCACGAGCTGCGAGAGACATGGCGCAGGTGAAGGGAGGGGGGGGGGGGGGGTGAACGGAGGTGGAGAAGGCAAAGACCGGAAGTCGAGCCTCTCTCCCGCCCTTTCCGTCCTATTGTCGTAAACTCGAAGCTGACTGCCGGGTGCGTCGTACCAGGGTTCCGCTGATCGAACCGAATGAAAGGCACGATCGACGTTTTTGACATCCCACGCGAGCGAGGCAGCACTTACCAGATGAGCTTAAACTACGAGGAGCATAAAACCAAATGGCACTGCCAAGAGAAATTCAGAGAATCACCGAGGGTGGATCGAAAGTGACCCCTAACTGGATGGATGAACTCGACGGGCCAGTTATTGCTTTTATCGCGTGCCTTCGAGTTCGTTGATTTTCCTTTTTCTTCCCCAGTTTCATTTGGCAAACGATGCATATATTTGTTTAGATCAGCGTTTCACGACACGGGTCGTGAAAAGTTCGTTGTTTTTGCATCGTTGTTGACAAACCTTCGTTCATTTTTTGGATGAAGAAAAAATGGGAAAGAGTTTACGTTTGTGGATGGTGGTTAATACTAGGAGGATTCTTTTCTCGACAGGTGTCTGACCAATCCTCTCCATGTTTACATCTTGTTCCAAGTAATATCTAGATCAGTGCTGTAACGAATGCAGCCTACCGTAAAACTGTAAACTTCTTAAAACATTGAGGTTTGTATGTGCTTATTTTTCTTTTAATTCTTGCGACGTTGCAATACCATTTATTTAAAAAATTTTTAACAATTTCTGATCGAAAAGAAGTAAATGTTTATTACGTTACGATATTTTTATTTACTCTGGGTGGGTATCATTGCCAAATAATCGGTAAAGCATCATCAATTATCAACTAATACTAAATGAAAAATTAAGACGATCTAACGTCTACTCAGAAGTAAATTTCAAAATTCTACTAAGCTGGTAAAAGTGTATCGTAAATTATGTCCTCTGGTTTTGAGCGATTTGTCCGTCTCTCGTTACAACTCAACCTTATCCGGCAAGATACCACCGCTGCATTTTGATTGAAACAACGTCCCCGCGTTCACGCGAAAACGAGGTCTTTGCTCGTAAAACGAGGGAAAAGCGTATCCTCGAAACGTGGACGATCGTATAAGACTACTTTTGAGAACTCGAACACTTGTATTACTCTCACACGTGGCATTATATCGAAATAAAACTGGTAATCTCCATGTCCGTGCACCCCCCCAAGGGGCGGAATAAGAAGGACGACGTGCTTTTCTTTTGATAGCAGGAAAGCACTCTTCTCCTGTTTACCTCGACGTTCTTTATCCTTCTGATCAGTGAGCTCCTCTCGAGTGGAAGAAGCTCCATCCAGAATTCGGACTGCACGTGTCGCTTAAGAGCCCCGCAAACGGCTCGAGAATTCAACGGACGGCCAACTGACGTCCTACCGAAGGTACATCGATTCCTTTTCCAAGTACATATTCCCGGATGGGAAGAAGCTTCCCAGAGATTCCGGTGTCCGACTCGCAGAGAGAAAATCTGTACCGTTAACTATCATCGACAGGTTCGTCGATTTCCGGTTAAACGACGGACGTCGTTTAACGATAAAAAAAAAGAAAATTGTTACTTATCGTCGGACCGTTCGTGGAAGAATCTTAAGCTCGAAGATTAATCGTTACGCTGTATCGCCTGATAAGCACGGATTGCTGCGATAGTCGGTCAGACGGTGAAGTGGCAACGAACAATGTTAGTCAGACACCGCGCGACTGTTGATCACTATTAACGTTATACAGATTATAACCCGAGAGATACTGTGTATTTCGATCAAAAATTTTAGAAGCATATTCTTTGGAAGTTGCATGTACTTTCAATTCGGGCTACCTTTAAAAAATCGACTTTTTCGAACCGATAACCCAGGTGCCCTCTTAAACTATCGAAAGAGAATTGACTCCAGTTATGTAAAGACCCAAACTCCCGCTAGTTACATAAAAACCACGAGAACGGGACAACCACAACAGCAACGATTTATTGTAATTCCCCGACCAGAGTACGAGGGGCTTTGAACTCAAAATCTGAAGAGAGCAGGGCACCCAACGAAAATTCGCATCATCTCTTTCCGAGCGTCATCCCTGCTACATGGACAACGGCCCTTAAAAGGGGGAGAGGCTAACGCACGGCCGGGCAAAAGTCGGACCCTTATTTCCGCCGTAATTCGATCAGGGAGATCCGGCTTTCGACGAAGTTTGCGCCACGACTCCCGAGACGGGAGAAAAGGATCGCTGATGGGACACTGCGAGTCTTCCGAGACTTGCGGTTCGACCGGAAGATTTAACCCGACGGGTTACGAAATTTATCCCCCTTCTCGTAAGAGGGGACGGGCCACCGCACAGTCGAGAGATTGAGAACTAAACCCTAACTGATACTCGAAGAGGCGCTTTCTTACGTAATTTGTGTGGGAGCTGCCCAACTGTGTCTTTCCTTTACAATTGTCTCCCGCGCCTCTCTTCCTCGCTCTCGGCTTCCGTTTCCCTTCTTCTTACCATTTTGCTCCTCGTGCCTACTATTCCGTTCGCGGTCCTCCTATTCGTCGTTTATCTTTACAGCTCGCATCCGTTTGACCCTCATCTCCCGTTTATTCCTGCTCGACCTTACGTTCTTTCCTGGGTTACGCGTTTCACTTCGATCTTTCTCCCTTCTTTGTTCCATTTCTCTCGTTTCTACTCTCGATCTTACATCTCTTCCTAGGTCAGCTGCGTCGTTCCTCCTCTCTCGTTCGACCTTCAAGATCTTACATTCTTTCCTACGTTATGCGATTTCCTTCCCCCTTTCGTCGTCCCTCTCTCAACCACCGCACTCTGTCCTTTCCTCTGTACTCTTTCTACTTCTCGACCTTGCATCTCTTCCTATCCTACGTGTTTCGTTTTTCCCTCCACCTACTTCTCTCGTTCCTCCTTTTCAACTTTACATTCCTTTCCACGGTGCCTATTTCGCTTCTCTCCTTCCCCTTTCCTTCCGGACCTTTTTTTCTTCTTCCTGGATTACATACCTCGCCCCCTTCCCCCGCCCTCCTCTCGGTTTCTCTCTTTCTTCTGTCCTACCAGATATAACTTACAGACGACATTAAATGCCAGCAGCAGGTTTAAACCACCCTCGCCGTTCACCCTTTTGTAGCGGGGCGTAAAGATCTCGAGGTCTTCGAAAATCTCGAGTACCAGCTGTACCATCCTTTTCTCTCGTAACTTCGGCCACCCTTTGTACCTGCCACCCCACCGAATTTTGACAATCTCTTCTTCGCTCGACGTACACCAGAGAGGACAGACCGACCCTCCCTTCTGGGCCATCCCTCTGAAAGGCTCCTCCAGGAACTCCTTCCGCGATTCCTCGGGGAAGGGTGTAACCAAATTGCTTAATGCATCCTGGACCTGTGCGAGACATTTGATGGGCCGATTGTCTTGCAGTAATGAAGGTCCTTATTTCGGGGGTTTATTAATTAGACTCGGAGAAGTATTTGCTCTGGCGGGATAAAATATTCCGGAGAGAGAATGCGAAAGTGTTAATTATAATATTGATTATTTGATCGGACAAGGTACGCGGTAGATTGTCCATCGATCCTAGCAAATATTAGAGAAGATAGTTTGATATCGAATTTGTTAAATGTTGATCGTTTATTTTCGCGATATTTACATCTATATACTCGAGTTTATACGCGGGTTTCATTTGTTTGCATTCGCTATTTAAATATACCACGCTGCATAAATTGCAATTAGGTTAACGGTGTGTACGTTAAATCTATCGTCGCTGTGACCACGGAATTGTGTGGAGAAATAGTCATTACGGTTCTCATTAATACCATATTTATCGTTCTGATTGTGTTCTCTCTAAATTTTGTAATCTACGCTTTAACAGCGAAACGCGGTCGTAATTGCGTACTCGTAATTTCATAATTTCATGGTTAACTTTGATGTCGCATACAGGCACATCGATATTCTTTTATCTAACGCAAAATGAAAATTGTGTTACGCGATACCATGTGTAAAATTAAATTACACGTGCACATACGGATTGTAAATCAATTCATTGTTCGTGTCTGGAGGTTGATATTTACTAATTTTTCAGCGTATAATTTTACTCTTACTCAAAAATAAAAAACTTTAGTCGAACTACCATAATCCCGGACGAATATTATCATTGGTCAGTACATCGGTACGTTCGCTTCAATCTCGAATTACGCGAACCTCAGTTTTTCGCGTCTACTCGAATTCATCGGGCGTATCCGCCGTCGGGGGAATGATATTATTGATCGACAAAGGGGACATCTTGTATCGACAAGAATGACATCTATTTCCGCGCACTACTTAAACGTGGGATGAATTAAATTGCACGCCTGCATAAATCCTTAGAATCCCAGTGTATCGGGTCGGGCCGCAGATGTTTCACAGAGATTGTCCCCATAAAAATCCTCCCCGTGCTCCGCGATAAAGTAGGCAGACCAGATGGAAATTGAAAGATGCAAAGAAAGCAGCTTTTGCCGTTACAGGCCCCCTTTGTGTTCCAGGGGATATGAGAACGATACTTTGCGAGAAAGATCTGTAGGTTCGGCCTCCAGTGCTCGTAATTATTTCATCTCCGTTCGCTTTGATGTTCTTCGTATTTCCTGCTATACCGCTGTTGCTAATTTTACGATTACGTATTAATTGCGCGATATTTAATATTACGATCATTTGAAATTAATCTCCCAAACGGTAAATGAGAATAATTCTCGTCGCGACCTGATTCGAATTTGATTGTTCCTTTGAAATAAAATAATTAAAGTGATGGGGAGTTAAAGTGACGATGTTAGATAGCTATAAACAAGATTTTTACAGATTCTATCTGTTCCCCGGGATTTCCAAATGTGGCAAAATTAGACATCCAGAAACTATAAAAACTTTTATTTACTCTCTCCAATTACGCCTGTCTTAAGACCTAAATGAGATTGTAAATTTCTCTTTGAGCAAAATAACCCAGGCGTTAGCAGGCTAAAATTAGATATACGTGCAAACTGTCTACACGCAATACAACTTTTCAATATCTCCGTTCTCGCTAATTTACATTCCTATTCTGGCATACGTAAATTCACTATGGGCAACGTTCTGATATTACCTTTCCATCGACTAATTTTCACGCACACCTCTCTTACTTTCTCGGCTGGCTCACCCCCTAATTGCTGACGTCCGAGGTGCGTGAAGGGACATTACGAGCCGTCGGAATAAAAAATATTGATCTTATAACACGTGTCTCGCAAGGGTTAGCCTACATTCACGGTGTTTGTCGACTCTCCGTCCTAAATCAACACGGGGCCACGACTTTCCTTTTGCGCCTTGTTGACACCGGCTTTCTGCGTCGCGTACGTCACCTGTACGACGTTTTCGAAGAATGTACATCTCGCTACCGAGCAATCTTCCCAACTGACGTAAAATCAAATCTCTGAATATTTTGCTTTCGCGCGATGCCGGAGACGTATGTAATTCCAAGATTTCTACTGGTGACACTTGGAAAGAAATCATTTTAACACTCTCAGCCCTCAAAGTGCAATGTGGCGTGCTTATTATTAATAATAATAGGCGTACTTATTTCTTATTAAACTTGACCGATACTGTTTTGAAAGACTTTCATCTTTAACAGACAGTTATCATTCTAATATTTGTAATTTACTGACTAATAAAGAAACTAGAGTTTTTGGTATTTAATTAATTTTTATAATAATATAATATATATTTGTAATAATATAATAAGATAATTATATTTATTTCTAAATAGTATATATAAATGTATCGAATAGCGAGGAAGGGGGTCGAAACGTTTTCGTTTCAAAATAAAAAAGCAGAAATTCATTTCTAAATAAAAAATTCGCGAATTCTTTCTTTATCAATCTGTGAATACTAATATTTCGCAAAGTTCGTGTTACGTATTCACAGAATATATTATTTTTCTTCGTATTTGGCATTTCTCTCGTTACTTTATTCGGTATTTGAATTATTCGAATAGAAAGAATCATTGATTTATTACAATTTATTCAAAGAGGGTACGGCCGCGCCGTAATGTACTCTGGTTCTGAAAGGGTTACAGGATTCCTTTCAAATCGAATAGATCTTCCGTGGCGGGAGCTATGAATTCATACGTCAATGCGCGTGATCATGGAAATATCCTCGCCGCGCATAGATAGAGAAATATATTTCGGAAAATAGCATTTACAGGGTCATTCAACGTATGATTGTAAAATGTGGTCTGATATAAGAGTCTCTATATTTCTCTCCTTTACACGCAAGCGGAAAATTCAATCTTCGTCCAATAATACCAAGTACATGAGCTTCGCTGCCGATAATAGAGTCGCCAGAAATTTTTGTAAAGGTTTTTAATAACATAATAACTTTTTCTTGATGGAACTTTTGCACGATCTCGTTTTTTCCTGTCATTCGATTAATAAAATTATTACGATATTACGGTAACAGCCGGATTCTGCGAAATGGTTTTCGGTAAAATAATTATAAGAATGATCGTTATTATATTATCGTAAACTTACGCAAATTCTTTGCAGGTTTATTATTATAAACGCCGAAGGAAAAGTAGAATCATTCATCTGGATTTTCAGAAGAAGCAAATATATCCACAATACCATTCCCCAATTATTAAATTGTGCAACTAAACGTCGAGTAAAAAATTACATTAACATTCGTTTCGTTAAGGTTACCGAAATCCGAAGAAGACACTTTTGCGTACATTTTCGAAGATAAACACAGCGGTGCGTGTACCTCCGCAAAAACATGGGTCAGCCTGACTGTTACCGAACACCAATGCCAGGCACGAACGTCCGTTACACAGGTTTGCGTACATTTTAGCCCGCCAGGGTGTACGTTGTCTAACACTAGTTAATCAATTTCACGTCTCGTACGCCTATTTTAGGGTACGCACATCCGTCCATTTGAATTGCGAGGACAATTAGAGGCCCACCGTGTAATGGGAACCTGGATCTGTCCACTAGCTTGTAGATCACGAGCTAGTACTACTTGACGGTGCTCCTATGACACCGAGTGAGAAATAATTACGCCGTGTACAGGACCGTTAAAGGATCCGCTATCTTTCGACGGACCCGAAATAACATAACCTGGTGTAAATAATTTCTTTGACGGTGATAATGTAGGCGTAAGATAGGTCTGAAAGGGATTCGAGTGAAATTAGTTTTCCTAAAAAAGGTCGTATAAGTTGCTTTTTCATTATCGGATAACGATGATTTAGTTTTTAACATAAGAACGTAATTTTGTTAATTTTATATCGTCAGCCACTGGTGATTGACGTGACTTGAACGTAAAGTATGTCGTCGGTTGCTGGTGACTAACATGACGGTTAACGCGTTAAACGAACAGCACTCGTATGTGATAATAAACTTTGAACGATTATTAATGATTATTATAATTCAGACCCTTTTTCATTTATTTCAATGATCTAATTTACACGTTACGCGAGGAGAGAATGATAACAAAAATGTTACGCTCGTTGCGTCGATAATTAAACCAATGAATAATTATCAAGTATAATCGATACAAATTATTTCCATTTTAGCCAAACCTTTTGGTTACAGTGATTTGCACTGATTTCGCGTTGTAATTATTCAAAGTTTTAATTATTGACGCAAGGATCGTAACATTTATATTATTCGCCGTTCGCGTAGCACGTAAATTAAATAATTCGAACAATCCGGTTGCGGTAAACAAAGTTCTGCATCATTACGATATTCGATAACACTGCAAGTGAATCTTGTAAATTTGATGTAAATATCTGTCACATCCGAGAATTTACTTATTTATTTTTTCAAGCTATTGATTTTTGTACGCTCGAGTTAATTTGATACCCAGGGACAAATTAAGTTGGAAGAATGATGTGCGGATAATTAAATAATTCAAACAAATAACTTGGAACACACAAACTTTCAGCGTTTTTACAATATGCAATAACAATCCTTATTCAAGGCATTCCACAATTCCTATAAATTATACATATAAACCTGCGAAATATTCTTTATATATAACAATTTAAAGAGTAATATTTCTAAATTAACAATTTATGTCAATACACCATGCAAATGAAATAAATCAAACAATCCCACAGCGGTTAAATAAATGTCTGCGCCATTACAGTATTCAATAGCAATCCACATTCACGGTATTCCACGATTAAATCTTTTAAATCTGAGGTGAATATTTTTCATACCTAAACAATTTCAACACGAACTCACTAATACGTCCAAATTAACGTCTCTCGTTCGTGCGAACCGCAGATTAAATAATTCAAACAGTCTTACAAATACTCCCCCGGCTATAACGAGACCGCGATAAAAATACCGTTCGTTTCGTTATCCAAACAGCGGATATCTAAAGAGTTTCAACGCACGGTTAAACTGGCGTCGCGCAAACAGCTCCCAGAATGAATAATTTACTCGGCTGTTTTAATCTCACCGTCGTAACATCAACATCCGCAATTTCCCCGGGTACACGCGCTTCCCGCGTAATTCCCATTCGTAGGCCACGTTTACTATCTTATCTAGCCCGTTTCGCGCATAACGATGCCACGCCACACCAAAGCCGGTGCGCTCGCGCGCACTAGCGTACACCAACTCGAGGGTGAAAGGGGTACACGCACGCAGGATTAATTTTCGCCCATGGTGCTAAGCCGGACTGATAGCGCAGCCACTCCAGCCACTTGAGACATACTTATTCACACCCTCGTCAAGTGCATCATGCACCTTCTCTTTCGCTCGCCAACGACTTTCTTTTTTTTTCCCTACGACCACCACCTCCCCCCCCCCTCACCCCCTTGAATCTACCGTCCCCCCCATCAGCCTACCGGGTACCTTTCCCGTATAAGCCTCGTCTGAGGAGCCACGACATCTTTGAATATCACGTGTCCGTGTCGTGGGGTGCGACGACTTTGCTCTTCTCTCACGGCTGACACGCGGTAAGAAAAGTGTGACGCGCGTTACGCGGGTGCTCGGTAAGCTGTGCGATCTAAGCATCGGTAGAGCGTGTCTATTATCGTGAGTGCGATAATGGGGGTTGGTGATTATGGTGGAGACACATTGGGTTGAGATTTCGCGCTGATTATTGTCGTTGATTACGATGGCGCGAATTTCGAACGAATAATCATCGTCGTTACGATTATGTATTAATTGTGTAAGGTTAAATCTTACGAAAGAATAATTAGAAGACATTGTAATATATCATCGTGAAACGGTGATGATTATGTTTTAGCTGTGTCACGATTTTTATTCGTTTGCGTAATATTAAATATTACTCGATTAATACATAACCATAACGACACTGATTACTTATTTAGTGCGACGCCAACGAATCTTGATTCGAGCTTTAACTCCCGCGACAACTTTTACAAAAATAATTCGAAAACTACGAGTTACGCAAAAATTGAGTCTGAAAGTCGAGCAGAATTCAGCGCAGGAATAACTGAAAGAAAAATCAACTTTAATCACGTGTGACGTGTCTCATTATAATTGAAGGGGTCAGAAGCGCGAGAACGTAGTCTAATTTTTATAAAAAGTCTCCCCGCGATTTCATCTGGTTTAAAATTGAAAAATCACAAAAATGAGGCTTCGCTCTCTTATCCCCAACCAACTCGATTATAAGGACAGAAGAAAAAAAATCCAATACCCGTTTCCCCCGGGTTCGCCGTACAATTCTTCCTCCCCTCGTATAATTACGAATTGCGCGGATCCGCTTGTAATTTTGAAAATACATCGATCCACGATTCTCACGGACGCGGAAAGGAATAAACCAGGAATCGTAAACAACGACCCTGACGTCCGGTACTCGGTATTGCCGAGATTACACGCGACAACGGCGAGGCACAGATTTCACCGTGTCAACATTTGACCTCGTCCCAAGGGACGGGGATTAATTTTCGAGAAATCGAGCATGGCCGCCGTATCCGCGGACCCTATTAACCGACGAACAACGGGATTCGGTACACGTGGTATCCGCGCGAACCGTGCGCTTCCGGCTGTATCGAATATTAATGAGAAATTGTAGCGGCCTGGCTGCAGCCTGGCTTAATCTCCTTAAGATCGGACGTCGCCATTAAGTATTCACCGAGAGGGATAATGGCGCCTTTCCTGGTATTGTTTCGGGACCGCGGTTCGTCCGATGAGTGCATTATTATATAATTAATAAAAGTCACGGTAGCCCGGACCGCTATGGGGGAATAGAAAGAAATATACGGGATCGTAAAGAAAACGAAGACCCGCCGGAAATGAGCGTTAGCGCTCATCGCGGGGGTGGCGGCTCAAAGGGATCGGATCTTTCGAGGAGGCGGAATCACCTGTTAGGGCAACCGTTAAAGGGTCTCGTCCTGCGTCCTTGTTCAAAGGAAACTAGGAAGAAAGGAATCTCGACGCTCTCATCACGTCAAATTGCAGGACCTCCATCGCCGTCCTCTTATTCTATTATTGGCGCAGAGATAACTGCCCCGAGCCCTTGTAATTAATTTCAAAACTTGTCTTGTCGCAATGTGCAAGGAAGTGGAAGAATCGATAGCGCTAGCAATTATCTTGATAGCGTAAAATATTACACGCGTGGCTGTTTCTTACTAGAGTAGTTATTTAGTATTGTTAATATATTCGGTAAGAAGTTGGTTCGGCATGTAATTTTTCTAAATTGACCTTTTTCCATCTTTTTAAAAAATGTTTTTCAAATATTCCACGCGGTAAGAACATATTTCGATACGTAATGTTTCCAAACGCTCCATCAAAAAAATAAGGTTCATCCGCCATCTTTTAATTTGAGATACCTTACTTGAAATATTTTCTGTCTTCTCGATAAACCATTATCCCGCTTCCATCCGTCAAGATTGGGTATCGGTCACGTATGAAAGTTATAAAAATTTCAAGTGGGTCGTATTGACTACAAGCACTTCGTATCGTATGCATTATATGGGGTGACTCGGTAGCAACTGCCATCTGAAATAAATTTTTATCTCTTGATTCGGGAAAAGAATGTTCCAAGTGGTATTATATCGCCTCCGTTATTAAAAATTAACGCGACCCATAGGTTGAGAAACTCTGGCGCAAAATACGTTAATGTAGTAAAATGATTAAGAGCATCGATTCACGCGAATAATTCTCGAACGAATCGATATTCAAACGACGATGCGCGTTAACAACACCCATGACAAACAAAATTTAGCCGAGCCGTGTAATAACGCTACTTTGGCTCTCATTACCCAAAGCGTCGCGTTACAACGTACTGGGTTAACGAAGAACGCCGCAGATTATCTGCCTTCCCTTACATTCTCCTCATTAAGATCTTGTATCGAGGCATACGAACAATAGCGTAACGGATCCGCCCTTTGTGTGAGAGTATCAGTAGCGTAATCCGATCACGCAAATTGTATTGACCATAATTAGCCTCGTTATCTATCACCCGGTTTCCGTCCAATAATATTGATTCGAAAGATTGATATTTTCGTGCCGATGGATGATACGGGCGCGTTGGAACAGGGACAACTCGGCTCCGCGGTATAATAACACATTTAACACCCGGCATAATACGTACTCTGATAATTCGACGGTTCTGCGAAGAACCGATTTCTATTGCAGCCGAGGCATTTTTGATTATTTTACTGTACACACAAACAATTCCCACGGTGGCCCGAAGGAAAGAGAGAGAGAGAGAGAGAGAGAGAGGGAGAGAGAGACGTATACCGTAAAGTTGTCAACGTGCGACGTCATGTCCGAGAGAGAAAGGGGAGGATAAAAAGAAGAGGGTACACAGAGAACACACCGACAGGGGAACATACTGGGGCAGGAGTCAAAATTTCGGACCAGCATTTCAGTTGGATATTGTACATTACATCAAACTTTCCATATCGACGCGCGGAGTATTATTTTACGGTCCGGCCATTCGATACGGTTTACGATTTCGATGTTTTCCCGAAATAGAGGGAGAATTTGGGGAAATTTTTTAGCGGTCCGCGGGACGTCGGGACGCTGTCAAAGCGGGAACAATTTTTCCGAGCGTCGGCCCCGATGGGGCTCGTATATATTCGGGCGCAGGCACGATAAAATTTAAAATATACGGCGACACCATCGCGGCTGCGAAGTGGCTTTAAATTTCCGTTATACGCCCGCCTAGATATTTCGAGTTATGGACTTCTTTCTGATCCGCCTTACGCCCGCCATTTTTAACCCCATCCCCCGATCGCCCACCGCGGGAGAGGTGACACTTTTAATACGTAGCTACGTATAACCGTAATATCGCACAGGCTCGTTTCCGGTGTACATCCATCTCGCGGAAATCGCCTGCGCGCGTTTTTCGCGAAAAATTTATCGCCTCTTTTTGCGGAACGATCGATAAATGTTTTTGACCATCGTATTTAGAAATGAAATCGATTTTACGACTTCGGATTGAAGTAATGATTCTCCGCTTAATACCTGCAGAGACACGTTCGTTTTTATTGTTGGCAAAATACGATTATTTTTTGTGCGTTAACGGGAACTTATTTAACGTTGGAACTACCGATCCAACCATTTTCACTATCTTAAAATTGTTATTTAGATTTATAATTTTTTAAGTATGAAAACAGTATATTTCTAAGTAGTTTAATATTATGTACATATTTCTTAAATAAAATTTCATTAAAAATATGTACATAATATTAATACATATTTATCCCACTTAATAAATTCACTTTTTTCGTGCTTGAAAATGGGAAATTTAACACTGGAACTATGAAACCACTTATTTTGACTAGTTTAAAATGTCTACATAAATTTACCATTTTCAAGAATGGAAAAAGTGTGTTTCTAAGTAATATAAATACGTACAATATTATGTTTACGTTTTCTAAATATAAATAAAGGTTTTTTTCTCGCATAACGTATTTTACAAATAACCAGTCACCCCGACTGGTCCGGCAGAAACAGGTACACATTAATTGTCGGTAGTTCTAGCGTTAATCGTAAAACGAAAACATGACGATGACTCGTGTACAGCGACGCGGTATAACCGAGGCGACACTTTCGAAACTGCCGCACCGATACACCGTGTCCAGAATTTCGTATATTTGCGTTGGCACCATCTATCAAACGCGAACAAAGCGGCTCGCGAATCGTTCGATCCAGGAAATTTTTGGACCGTGTCTGGTTTCGACGTGGCTCGTTATTCTTCCCTCTCCCGCTCAGCGTATTGTTATTAATGTCATTCGTACGAGCGTTGCCGGTGTATATGTAAATTACCGTCATGGATCATCGTTATCCAAAAATCAGGTAGTCAACTTCAATTTCATCTAATTGCAAACTAGGAGGGGCATGACAATCCATTGACGGTACGCGTCGCGAAATCGAAATTCAAAACGACAGTCACGACGATTGTTTGGACCGCGTAACAAGTTGCCATTCGCGCATGCGCGCATTGTATCGTAAAAGAATCGCGTAGTCGCTCGAAATGCAATGGTTATCTGTTCCTTTTCAACATTCGGATGCTTTTTGCGTTTTTGAATATCGATAATATTGGACGAACGAGGTTGAATGAAATTTCTCGCGTACGCGCAACCAAACTTGAAATTCCAAAATATCACAATTTTCCAAGAACTTGGTCAAACGCGCCGGTTAGAGGAATGTTTGTATCAGTGCATTTTGCGACAAGTTATAATACAATTTTAAGTGTATTTTACGCATTTATGAGGCCACCTGTAGAAATACTAATCGAGTCCTCTTAATGTCTACAATAATCTAACAATGTGTTGTTTACGAGCAAAGTGGGATAATCTCAAATTAGGCAAAAAAATGCATTTTATGACGCATATTTGTTATACTTAAGTATAATTTATTAAGTGTATATTAGAAATACTATATTATTATTTATTTAATCATATTTATAAAAAAAATAATGAAATGCTCCGTAGCGTTACGATACGGAATAGTATTAATGACTACAGCGCGTAAAATAAAAATAATTATCGGTCTCGAAAGAGTTAAAGCTACAGAAAACTAATGATTATTTGATACTTGAATTAATAATGATATCCAACCGTGTTACGATCGACCGCGCGAGTGAAACGAGTAGTTTCTCGATTCCATCGCTAAAATACGCAACCACCTCGTTATCCTAATATTCGGACTGATAATCAATGCAGCTAATTAATTTTTCTTCGCGTACGGGCGAACGGGAACATTAATCAGCGAAAACGGAGATATTTGTCACGCGAAATTAAAACTTTCGTCCGAATCATCGGTGAACGTAAATTCGAGTTACGAGGTGCCCTAATTTCCCCGAGATTATTATTAATATTAAAAACTCGGTCGGGATTATCGTTAGTCGTAATTAAGATTTAAGATGACTTTTTAACGATCTCGCCACGTGCTGGGATTGGCCGAAGGCTCGCAAAAAGAAACTAGCGTAGACCTACATTACGTTTCACCTGCACGAAACGGAATTATATGAAGTTGGTTATTAAAAAATATATCGACAACGATCGAAGTGAATTAAAATCCTCTTTTCAATTTTCATTTTCCATTTTTGTTCAATTTTCTTGAGTTGGGAAAATATGTCGACTCGAGACAAAGTATGCACCGCTGCACCGTCGGTTGTTTTACACGGTATTAACAATTTTTTTCGACCCAACGCCATTTTAGCGTTCACGCGCCCCCCAGTCAAGTCGTAAATCAGTGAACGGATGAATATTTATGGCGATTATTAATGGGGTTACGCTGTTGAGGATTATTCGTAGGGTACGGAAGGGTTGTGGACGGGGGGATGCAGCGGCACAATGAGAGAACATAATGCACCATGCGGTCTCCCAACACCAATACTCGGTGTACGCAGAATGCGTCGTAAATCGTTCCGCGATTTGATCATTTTACGACTCGCGTACTTAAATATTTTTCAATATGGCTTTAACTAGTGTTAGATGTAACGCAGGTTTATGGTTTGTAAGACAACCTCGAACACGGAAAATGTGGGCGAGGAAACTTCTGTTCGAAAAAAATATTGCTTCTTTTGCTAACTTTGCCGATTTTAACGTTATAAATAATAATGATTGATAATAAAAAAAAACTGAGCAAGAAAGTGTACTAACCTCTGCATCACTATTTGTGGTATAGTTGCATTAAAACACTTTAACAATAAACATATTAAACACAGGAAATTCATATTAATTAACTGTTTCCATAATTTCACGCTACACGTATACATATAGGACAATGTAATACCTGCAGATATCTAAAACATGAAGTAATTATAAATTACGTACAATTTATTTAATTTTCATTAACTCCAGGAAGTCGCCAGAAAACTGATCAATAGACTGGAAATGTTTATACAACATAAATGATTTTCGCCAGTTTACAACGAACGTGCCACGACTGACGGCTATAGTGGTCGCCTGTTCACGGCGATTGTCAAGCGACAAACGTCTATACATAGTCACAACGCCAGTTCGCAACGAGCGCCCAACAACGAACGATTATAGTCGTCACCAGTATCAATAGGATTAAGAAGTTTTCACGAGGGACCGGGGTAGAGGGAGGGGGTGCGACGCGTTGAGTCAAACTACCCGGAAATGTAGACTGTCGAACTCTTTTTATAAATCGAGTTGCGCGCGTCCTTGTTATTCGTTAATCTTACAGATCACTCTGACGAGATCGATTAATACCACTCGCCAGTGGTCCATCGTTCATGCGTTTACCGTTCCCCCATGATTCCGGAAAAACGAGCCGTGCACGCAACGCCGGATATGGGATTATGCGATCGTTCTGTACACCGATATCAATGCTATGGAGTTGAAATAGCACTTTCGAGTGCGCAACGGTACAGCGACAATGTTACCAGCGACCCTATTTGCGTTCACTCCATCTATCAATCAGGAACAAAGCGATCCGTGGATTGTCGGAACCGCGAGATGCTTGGATTGCAGCTAGTTTCTGTGTGGCCCGTTCATTGGGCATTCCAAAGTGCCGCTATCGACGCTTTGCGTCAACAATATTCGTATAAGCGTAAACGACAGGTGGGAATAATCGTGCCCGAGTGGTAGAAGGCAAACTGCAATTCCAATCGATCGCGGTGAATTTACTAACGATTTAACGATTTTGTTTTCTAAACTTCCGTTAGTTTAATGGTTTAATATTGAATGCTCCCTGGTTAGCAGACTGGTAATCTTCTGTAGACGTGATTTTGAGGTGGATTTTCATGAGTGCACCGCAGTCTAAGTTTGCGCGCTTCCAACCTACTTTTCGCTTTAATTATTCAGAAGTTAGTGACGTTAACCGAAGAGGATTAAATAGAAAAACTGCATAGTTCTCACATATTATTCAAATTTATCTCACCGATAAAATGTAGAAACGAATCTTCACGTTCCGAAGAGAACACTGAATTGAAATTAAATTATATCAAGGGAAATTTTCATCGAACAAGAAACTTGTGATTTCTCAAAGGGAATTTCAGTTTCGTTTCCTACGACGAGACGAAATTCAACACGTATTACAAACTAACAAACGTTCGTTTGGCCGTGTTTGAGCGATGTTTTACATAAATCTTACAGTTGATTTAACGCACACGATAAATCATTCGTGGAGCAATTATTCTATTTCACTTCGCAATGCCACGTAATTTGTCGGTACAACGTTAACGTGAATTAACATTGCATCGCGTTCTCGAGCAATATTGCAAAATTTATGACGCGAACAACGTTAACGTCGTCAGTTAGAATACGTGTGCCTCGAATGAGCCCAATTTTAAATAACTCAGTTTCTCAGTTTAACCTCGTTAAAGGGGCAGGCACGTTACAGAGTTGGAGTAATGTAAGACGGAGCGTAGATCGATTCTCCATTTATCGCGCGGCGAGGTTGGCTTCATTATTTCATTTAATGATGCGTTTGATCAAACGATGTCGCGACGTCGCTATTTGTATGGCTAAATTGCTTGGGCGACGATAAAGGGGAGAAAGCGGAGGTACTTGCGCGTGCCAGCCATTCTTGATATAAAGTGGGAAGACGTCGGGGTGGGGGTTGAATATCCGTGTAGATTTAATTCGAGCTCGCGTAACGCCAGAGAAGTTTTAGATTGTTTTTTAATTGTTTTTAAGGCTGCTTCGTACGTCGAACAAAGGATCGACCAAGGCTTGTAATTGGCAAATATTCACCTACATGCAAAGAAGTAAATATTTATGTTTATTAGGGATGGGAATAATTCGTATTCACAAACCAATCTTTTATCGTTGCTTAAATTAACAACCGTAATTGAAATCTAAGCTTTTGGCATATTTGAGAAGGTTGTACATCTATTTGTTAGAATGAACGATAATCGATTTATAAATAATCGAATCATCCAGCATTATTTTAAAAATCGTAGACAGAAATTCGAACTTTATTTTTAATTTTTATATTCACATATGAATCTTCGATCGTACTTTGTTAACTATAAAACCGAAAACACGAACAAGGTTTTGGGCAACATTTTTCAACCACAAAACTTCAATTAATCAACGCTCGACTTACAGTCCCCAACTTTCCTCTTCCCTTCCACCGCGAAAGTTTCCAATAATTTGTTCATCGCTCCGCTCGGTGATGAATTTCACAGAAAAAAAAAAAAACAAATCGGAGCAGAGATAAAAACGAAACCACCGTACTCGAGTTCGCGTTACGATCGCGCCGTAGTTAATCATTCCGCTATCTAATCCGTGAGATCGTCTCACGTAATATAACACGCGTATCACGCATTACCAGTAACACCGACAACCGAGCCTACCTCTATTTTCCACCCGGCATTCGATAAAACAGACTTATTACGTCCCAGCGTTACGTATCTAATACACGTACGAAATCGAATCGCAACAATGCCATTTGTTCCCCCCGTATACCAAACACCGAGGCGCACCGCACCTTTGAATTTTGTATAATGCACAAAGAGCCCCGTTACGCCGCGTTTCACCCGCGCCCACGCATACCTGCCGCGAGGCCGAGTAGGCTTACGCGGAAAACGGACGCGGATACGCGTCCGCACAGGTGTGCGGCACGGCTCAGCGGGCACTAGCAATCGGTTTAGAGACGGCCGACCGACGATAACAAGGCTACCGCCGGCAAAAGGAAACGAAACATCGCGGAATATTCGTGCGGAATTTTTCATGCAATCCCATAAATGGAACGCGCGGCGCGTAGACCGCAAAACTTCCCTTCCCCCCCCCCCATCTCCGTGCGCGGTCCGCTCGCTTCTGGTCCACCAGCTCGGGTCAGACTCTTTCTCCCATGTACAGGGTGTGTCATAACTAAAGTGACCATACGTCCCGTTGTCACCGGTGGTTATCGAATTAATTGTGATCGTAACAATGATGTGTGACAGAATTCGCGACGTAATCGACCAGTTCTTACAAATTTGTTAACACCTATAACGATATCTGGTATATTTCCACCTGAAAGATTTATAATAATAATTATTCAAAATTAGAATTACGCTATATCGCATGTTTATTATTTTATTGACGCGTGTTTTGAATTATATAACCCGATCGATTACGTCCTGAATTTTATCACATCTAAAATTGACATTTTCGGAGACGTATATACTATATTCCGAAAGTTGCGCCGCCATTCAACCGGACTAACGAATTTTATCACATCCAAAATTGACATTTTCGGAGACGTATATACTATATTCCGAAAGTTGCGCCGCCATTCAACCGGAATAACGATAGATTTACATGAACTCCCTTATTCTTCCTTGCACCCTAAGACTACCCATCGAGTGGTGACCCGCATTTTATGGCACACCCTGTACATACACGCGTAACCGTATCTACGTATGCGAGTGAAGTACTCTCCGTGCACTGGTTGCACGCCCCATTGCGCAAATGCGCCGTTTGGATTCCACCGACGAACGCGTCGGGGAGATGTATTTTATGGCAGGCTATGCTATATATACAGCCGAGGATCCTGAGTATCCCGAAGTCCATTCCAGGAGCCCTGGAGGAAGGCGAAAGAAGAAGGACCGCGGTGGGCTGGTTTGCGAAGGGAAAGGATGCTTCCTCGATTGTTTCTCGTTTAATTGGAATTCGTCCTTGGAGCCCCGCACGATCATTTCAGGTAGGGGAGGATTCGGCTGATTTAAAATTAGCCTGCGTTGGGTGTTCCCTGGGTATAGTTGGCCATAGCTTTTTTTATACTTTAACTACGAGAAGTTATTTACATCGAACGCGAATAAACTTGTCGTTCCAGTGTCCGAATTCAGAGAATTATGTAATGACTGTTTATAGGGACAGTCTACTCTGATTATTTATAATATTCAACCCCGATGATTTTAGTAAAACACTAAATGTGCATAGTAAAAAGAATTTAGGGGGCATATATATATAGAACACCTTTCGTACATATTCATACACACGCGAGGGCATATATATAATATTGTATAATATTATAGTACGTCCTTTGTGGGCTAAGGGATAAAAAAAAAAAGAACGCAACACGTTCTTTCTGGCTCCAGAAAAACACGGAATGGTTCCAATTCAACGTTAATCGTATTTCTTCGAGAGCCTTATCTGTTCACCCTCTTCGCACCTTTGTCCCCTATTGTCCTAGCATGCACCCACGTAGTTAGCACCCTATTGTTCCGCACCGCAGTTGCATTAAAAAGTTAGCCACGCCAGCGGTACCTGCGGCTCTCAAGACAAGTTATCGCCTATATAAAACTTAGTTAAACCTGTTAGCTACTTTTCCGGCCGTTTCCCGGTACAGGGTAACGAGGGTTGGTCGGTCAGATCGTTACCATAATTAGTTGGAATTTGGTCGCGGTCCCATTCGCTTTAGGGCTCATCGGCTTGTTCGCCCTTTAATCAATGCCCAGTTGGGCCACGCAATACGTTTTATGAGCGTGATGCTGGCTAGACGAGGACCACCTATGCAACCTTCGGCGGCGAGGGTTCATCAACGGTGACATAAACCGCCCGATGATCGATTTGAATTGATCGACGCAGAGGGAAAACGTTCATTAACGCCGAAACGGTAGATGAGAAAAAACCAGGTGGTAGGCTGTGGGTAATAGGGAATCAGATTAATATTTTCGCTGCCGATGTTTAATTGTGAGAGATTGTCGGTGTGAATTATAATTTGGTTTTGTGGTAACTGTTCAATGTTACACTCTATGGATTTCGACAATGTAAGGATGCTTGCAAATATTTCTTAACTTCGTTGTCCACTAAATTCGAGTGTTCTGTGGGAATGGACTGAATCATTTATATTCTAAACGATAATTATTTAAAACTTTGGACGAGACAAAATACCTTAGGTAAGCTCATTTTTCCTATGTATTTATAGACACGAGGGGGTATGTATATTTCTAGTATCCATACCACTGTTCCCATATTTTACTGATATCGATACTTGTATTTCATACAGATACCAAGTAAAAGTATGCATACTTTCTTTCGATATCACGTCCCTATCCGCGTGAAACTTCTGGTGACGAGCAGTTCGATTTGCAATAGAATTCTCGGCACGAATTCTTGACTGCTTTCGATTTCGGGTACTCAAGAAATCTTTATTCCAATAACATCAAAGGCATTACGGATTGTTTACCGATCTCAAGAATCCTTCAGAGTTCTGGTAACAAATGTCGTCGAGATGAGAATTCACGGTCCCGGTTAGTAGTCAGAGACGAAAACCCTATTGCCTAATACCTAATAACTCCCCCGCGATGCCTACGGCAGGATATTTATTTTCCGGAATCAACGTTTTGCCGGAAGAGAACGCACGAAAATGTGCAGAAGCATTTCTACGCCGAGCAATGAAGCGTAGAGAAGGAAGACGCAGAATTGCCCGGAAGAGCAGTACATTCTTCCCCTATCTGAAGAAAATCGAGGATAGTGTCGTAAAAAGGAATTTACTGGACAACTTATGTCGCCCCGTAGAGAAAAAAAAAGGGGGACGGCAATAACAGAGCCCTGAGGGGGTTAAACGCGGGACAGAGTTTTCCAGGGTGTTGTCCGAACCCCCTTTAATTAAGGTCACTCGACGTGACACGTCCTACAACGTTGAATTTTCCAACGATCTTCTCTAATTACGCAGACGCGTGTCGCGGATACTTTTCTAATTAAAAAACTTTTCGTTCGCGAAACAGGGCGATCAACGTCCTGGAATTCTTTGCCACGTTGGGTGGGGAAAATGTTGGGTCTCTAGGACAAATTATCCTCCTTGTATTTGCATATGATTGTGTGTAGGAAATGCGTATATGGAAAACAGAACACGTTTTTATGGATTATTTGATTGTACGAAGTAAAGGGAACTTAGCTAATTCAGTGATACGGCAAAAGAAATTGTTTCACGGCTTTATAAGAGGCAGTGTTCGATATTTTTGTGCGCTAACGCATTCTCAAAGAACCATATTATATATATGTATTGCTGGCAATTTCAAAACGCTGAGCGTGAATCGACATAGAAGTTCAAAGGATTAATCCTTCGTTTTTAACATTTATACATGGTTTTCCTACTTAAACCTTAATTACCATTGTAATTCCCACTTGTTTTAATCTTTATTTTAACAAAAGCAACTATGTATAACCCGAACGATTTCTTTCATCACCCAACGCATGTCTCTCCCATAGTTTTAAGCTTCAAATCGTTTCGCTACGTCATTATCACGAAATACTGCAATCCATTACTCTCCTCTGGCTTGGCACCGCTTATTAACGGTTATTCTTAGCTGTACTTTGTTAGAACAAAAGATACATCTCGCGCAAATGTAAGTTGGCAATTAAACATGAAAGTTTCGAAACGGTACTCCGGGCTATTGCACCGAAAGGGTTTCCAAGCTTGTGTAAGAAAGCGAGAAACGACTCAAAGTGACATCTCGAAAGTTTCTCATTCTTGGGGACCTAAGTTTGCCTTTGAGGAGCCGGATGAAGGGTGGCTACGTGGGAGGGTGGGAGACCGAGTCTCTTCACCTGTCAAGTGCAACCAGTTATCGAGTTACTTAAAGTGTTCCTCCTTGTAAACGCACCGCACGATACGCTCTCGCGATTACGACGCTGAAATGGGTTCTACGGGAAAACGCAAAGGTTCGTGTAACGCATGAGTCAACGTACCATTACATCCTGGTCGGTTATGCGTAAACGAGCGGAAGGGATAACTATTGGTTCGTTTCGCGAGAGGACATGTTTCTTTTCTCGATGTTACAGGATATTAAATAGTACGGGTAAAAAAAGTATCGTTACAACTTTGATAGAACGCAAGAAATTGATTAAGCATCGTAGAAGTATAGTGTAGGCAGAGCAAGATAGAGAATACTTTAAAGTGCTTGGATGGACTTTACGATTAATGTTTAGTACAGTCACGATAAGTCTCTAAATCCCTGTATAGTTATGATTAACCGAAGGTAGGTATCGTAGATGTTGTTATGAAGAGACAAGGTCTTGTCTCGGGCCAAGTGCAAGTACGCGAGACTAAACCTTGTATCTTTTCCGGAAAGAACGAACAGGGGTTTTCGAGGTGGTCAAACTGTATTTAAATATACTATTAATATATTTAGTATGGTATCTGCTTGTCATTATTGGGTCGAACGAGTAAACTAGCAGAAAACGTTGCAGTTTTATTAACGAACTAAAGGATCCGATTTCGAGGAACATTAATTGAATGGGTTCAAGACAAATTTTGTTATTTCATTTAATTCCCCAAGCTTCGAAGAATAAAGAGAAATCCGATAATTACAAAACCCCACATTTAGAGATCCAAAGCAAATCCGATTATTCTACGAGATTGAAAAAAACATACGTAGCCGTTTGATTCGATTGTGTGGCATTTAGAGAGCCGAATGAACGGTCAATTAAATTTTCTCAAATTCAACGCTCGGTATATCGGACATTTTAATTACCAAATTCCCTCGACTGTGCGAGTACACAATAAAGCTTTCGACGTACGAAAGTAACTTGTTTTATACTAACCGTTTAACATACTCAGTTTATACAAAATACCGCCACCCATCAAACAAGCGTCCAATTAAATTTTTTAATTCACGGGTTAGACACCCTCGTCTTTGAACCTTTCAAATATCGAACAGTCGGACTATCAAGATTACAAATATGCATACTGAGAGAAAATGTTTGCAATTTTAATATTAACAAACTAAAAGATCTGATTTCAAGAAGCATTAATTAAAGAGACCCATCACAGAGGGGAATAAATCATAGAATTTATCAAATCATGTCGTCACGTAATCTTGGTAATCGACTGTCCGATATTTAATAGGTTCCAAGTCCGAGGGTGTCTAGCTAACACATTGACAGATTTAATTAATCATTCGTTTGGTGGGTGACGGTAATTAGTATAAATTAAGTGCGAATTCCGAGGATATATATTTTCAACGTGTCAAACGTTTAACGTACCGAAT
This sequence comes from Pemphredon lugubris, assembly GCA_933228935.1. Taxonomy (NCBI): domain Eukaryota; kingdom Metazoa; phylum Arthropoda; class Insecta; order Hymenoptera; family Crabronidae; genus Pemphredon; species Pemphredon lugubris. Next base: position 50,179,641 of record OW121817.1, on the reverse strand, counting down.
TTATACGAGATACCGACGCCTACCGCGCGAAGAGACAGCGGGGAGCTGTACAAAGATTGAAGGGTCGGGCAAAACTACCCTGGGAATCACCCAAATGGAGTAGGAATATGGCGGCTACCAGCAGCCCCGTCGGGTGAGAATAGTTTGCAAAGTTAGGAGGCAGTTAGATGGCTGTGGCGTGACGACATTAATAACACCTTATTAGCCCTAGGCGCAACTCGCATACCGTCTGAAGATAGATGAGATCGCAGTCAGCTTTCCACTGGAGAGTGCTTGCACTGCAATCGAGTGCAAAACTGCGGAATGCATCGTCCGCGAAACGAGGACTTGATTTTGACGTGGTTTTACGGACCTGAAAGAATTAACGGAACCGCGTCGGTTTAATAGAATATTTTCACCACGCTTTTTCCCTTTCGGGTAAAGTTTGTTATCATACTGAAACGTTATACAGCGTTGGTACAGCGATAAGAAATCATGCAAAGACGCAGAGCCATAAATATTCGTAGGTTACTGTGCTGATATTTGTAAACTTCTCTCCCGCTTGCTGTAATGTAATGTCGCTTTAACTATATTTTGGCTTCAAGAACGGTTGCGAAGTTGTAAAACTTTTTCACGTTTTCCAAAAGGAATAATAACAAGTTTTCCTTAAACTTAATTAAGAGTATATTCTAAGTACAAGATATTGGCGTTTGTACTTGGTTTCGAGTACCAAACGATAGTTTTGTCATCACTTTCTTGTGCGAGGATTATAAATGAAATCCATGTTAATCTGTGACAATCTATAAACGATGACAACGCTATCAAGTTATTCTATCAATTACCGAACACAGAGCCTAAGTGACTGCACCGAACTACCAACTCAACCACCGCGGCTACATTCGCTTCTCCGCAACGACAATCCTAAACAACGATGCTCCGGCTATCCGACGTCGATGACCAATTACAATTAAAAGTTCCATAATCCGCTTTCGCCGGGAACGCTCGCGAATCAACGCGAACAGGCGCGGACTTCTCGTTATTCGCGGTCGGTACACTCAGCTTGGAAAAGTTCCTACGGGGTCGCGGAATGGCGCTGGGTGGACAGAATCAAATAACAGAACGCGCGGTTTGTTTGCAAGCCACCCCCCCCCCCCCTCTCCCCTCCCCTCTCCCAAACGGCTGGCAGGAACATACAAACCACCCCTCGCCTACCCTCCCGAAAACACTGAGTCCACCCACGGGCACTCCGTTCGACTCCTCACCCTCCCCGAGTGCCTCGTTTCACCCCCTTCGGACGGAGCAATGCGGCGGTAGCGGGACACAGCAATCAGCGCGAGCGACAGTAGCAACGCACACCGCATACGGATATCCACGCTTTTATTTAGGGCTTTCGGTTAGAAGGTACAGGCAAGCACAAACACTAGGCCGGGTAGGAAAGTGTATCTGCCGACTGTGTCCATGCGTTGTTGTGGGGATTTATATATGGGGCGAATCTACGCAAATATAAATTTATATATGTACGTACGCGAGGATAGGGGTATAAATGTATACAGGGTGATGTAAAACACGGGGTCAAGGGGGTAAAATTGTAACGGGGTTAGGTATAGAGACAGTTTTTGTTGAATCTTGAAATTTGGCTTGGAAGCAAAATTTATACAGCTGGAACTGCCTACCTAATTAATGTATATAGGCGCGAATAGAAGGATTATTATTATCATTATTATACGGCGGAATTGTGATTCATCGTTTGTGAGAGCAATACGAGGAAAGAAGGGTGTGCGAGTGGTGGTTGCGGGAGAGCGTAATTATACTTGTTGATTTGTGTGAATGCAAAAAAAGAGAAAGATACTTGGGGGAAAGTAACGCGTGCGGGAATGATGAATTACGGTTTCGTCGATGTGTCGCTGAAAATAAATAACGTTTAGGGAATTAAGCGTGACAGTGATACAGACAATTTCCTTATTTCTGTCAGACGATTGTAAATGATATGAAAATAAATACAGGGGGGTAATATGATAGCAATAATCTACGCTAATACGCATGTTAGATATATCGCAACAATTATTATTTATACAAATAAGTACTCGCAATTATCCATCTAAAGGTTCATTCCATATTTAATTATATATTCCTGTGAGCACTGTACGCCTAGACATTCGCGAATCCTTCATTTTACACCACCCTGCGTATGTACACAAATATAAATGTACACATCGAACGTGTGGTTACCTTCTGCGCATCCACGATTCGCTGAAAATTCATTTTAAGTTTAATGGGGATATCGCGGGACTAATCCGACTCTTGAGCGATTTCGCCCGCCAGGGGAAGCTTTAATTAAGGACTTTAGCAGGTAGCCGAAATGTACACGTATCCCGGGATACGCATGCGTAAACATAAAATTGTCACAGTATTTTGCCCGATAGAATCTCGAAAATCGGATACATAATTGAACGATCCATCAGGATGAGAGCCAGTACCTGCGCGCTCATTAGTAGCATTGTATTTTCACGAATTGACCGACGAGACGGAGGTAATTGGCAAAATGCGCACTGTTATAAGTCGGAGGGAAGGATTTTTTTAATTAAAGAGTTGTAATAAAGTCTCGTGAGACTCGCAACAGTCTCGCCGAGATATGAAAAGTACATCAAACAAATCTGAATGTTTTGATTACGAAATCATTCTGTTCGAAGTAACGTTCACCCCACCGAAGTTTCAGTTTACCGAAACCACCGGTTCCGCGTCGCAACAGCTGCGAAATTTGAAAAAATTCTCTAAAGTCTCATCCCCAGTGGCTGATTGCATAATTGACAACTCAAAATGAGCAGCCCACCCCGTTTATCGCTGGTATCCGCGAATGGGGTACTTTACGGCGCTAAATAATAATCATCAAACGAAAATTTTAACGAGCCGACTCTCCACTCAATTATTATATCTGAAAGGGTAGGTAATGAGATTTATGCGTTTGATATATCACTGAGTGGTGTATCCTAAAGTAACGTGAACGCTCAACTTGGGGGTGCGTATTCGTGGACGCATTTACGCGTTTACCTTATCTGGGATATTTTGTCTTTATCCGTACTCCTTGAAATGAACCCTTGGACTGTATCTGTGTATACTTTCAGCATTAGCTCTTGTTATATTCTTCAAAATTAACCTTCACCCTGTGTAATTGTATATTCAGACCGAGGTTATCAGCCTTAGGGTATAGTACTTAGCCGTGAAGTGTTGTTCTTCCCTAGGCCCTAAGTCCTAGTTCATAGAATCTGGGACTAAGGGCACAGGATTACCGAGCCTAGAACTCGGGGCCTAGATTACTTCGAAGCGATAGCCTACACGTTAGTAAGCCTAAAATTCAGAGACTAAGTTATCGAACCTAAAACTTAGAGCTTTAGCGTGAGTCCAGGCTATTGAATCTAGACCCCAAAGCTTCCAGCCTAAAACCTAAGTTACTGTCCGCACTCATTGGTTATCTTCTGATCTGTAAGTAGTACCCACGCTTAAAATCTAAGCGATGAAGATCATCTATCTACCTAGCCCGCGTATAGATTTATCGCCCTAAGCTGGCCTATAGGTAAAAAAAGGCCACGCTTCCCAAAAAATGCACATCAAAACGATAATTGGAATCAGGAAAAGATGACCAGCCTGCCCAGTCTACCTGTACTTCGCGGGACAACATATTCGACTTTAACTCTCCCCGTACTTACCGCTCTGTTCTCGGACCCAGAATCTCTATACTCCAATGATATGTACCCCATCGCATATTCCTTGCATTGCCTGATTGCGAGCACCGTAATCAGGACCGGCGGAGCGTATTGCAATTTGCACGTATGATGCTCGTTTCGTAAAGTGAAAGGTTTGGGGAACGAAGCTGCTGAGAGAAGGAGGGAGTCGTCGGTAAGAGCGGATGGCTGGGGCAGATGTGAAAATTATTAAATTCGTGGGATATCTCGTTTTGGTACCTCTTCCTCTTCGGTGAACCTTATAACCTGCCTCACGGCGTATTTGTGTCTTCGTGGATATGTACATATATATAAATGGGTATATCTGTCTTTTCCTCTCGCGAAACTGCATTTCCTGTTAGTATGGGATATCTGACAGAGGGGAAAACACGGGGGGGGGGGGGGAAATGCGGTATGGCGAGTTTTACGGAGGAACGGGTAGCTGCTTCCGGATAGGAAAATGAGGTGACGGGCAATTTAAAACTCCTTCCAGGTTGTCGTATATCTGCCAATCGGCTGGATGTGAAGAGCAACCGGAATATCTGTTTTTCTATCGAGTGTTACGTTGGTAAGGCTGGATCGACAGCAGTTCGTAAGCTTTTGACATTATTGAGTGTAATTATTTGCAAAGTGTTACTGAGTCGGTGGATGTTTTATCTCAATATAAAGGTATAAGCTCATCACATTCATCAAACTACGTATAAAGTTATCGATAATAATTTGAAAACCCAGCGTCGAATGTTTTCATAACGAGGCAGTAACTACGAAACTTTGATAAACTAAACAGACTGTTAAGCGGTTAACCGATAAAATCTATGAAAACTAATCTTCGACTTTGTTTTAACATAGAATATAAATTATTATCGATTCTACACACGGATTATATATTCTCTCGATTCTTTTTACGCTCAATATTCTTCTCTTGCGGATTAAATTATATAACAAATGTGGAGACGTATCGCAAGGGCATCCGTGAAAGTTGAAATAAATTATTAACAAAATCAACGATAGCGCGTTGCAGATTTCGTATCGTAATAATATCCAGTGAAACGAAAAATTCCTGCGTGCTACGTGAACGAGGATTCGTATTCGCAGCGGAGAGAATCCAAGTTTACGCAACTTTTAATTGACTCCATCTCAAAACTTCACAGACGCGACTTTGATCGTCTTCCTTTCGCGGACCCTGCTCTCGCAATATTCTTGAGAACTCTCCTGTTTGACAAGAAGAAGAAGCGATTTTTATTTTAATGTCAAACCGTTCTTCCACCGATTCAATGAAAATTCATTTCCAGGAAATTGATGGGAATGCTTTTTTCTTCGCCGTACGATCGTATCATAACGTTTCCCGTCATTTCGATAAACACGGACTACAAATATCACCAAATGAAATGTAAAGAATTAGAAAAGAAAGTTACGCACATTTTTGGCACACCCTGAATTAACTACAACCACTCCTTCCATAAATATTTGTTTATCATTCTTATATTGACGCAAAGAAACGCTTGCGTGTCTTGTAATTAACTTAATGATTTCATGCAGGGTGAAGTGTACGGTGTTTTGTTAACATTCTAGTAGAAGATTGCGCGCGGAATAATAGACATGAAAAACGAAGCGCCATGGTACTGCAGAACGTATAGACTCCGGGGAACTACTTCGAGTACGAACAGGAGTAAGAGAAAATGGAAGAAGAAGAAGTGGGCCAGCGTGAATAAATTGCGCTTCCGGCAAGAAGAGCTTTGCTGTCGTACACTTTGACCGGACAGAAACAATTGAAATTCTGACGCGATCGCAGGGAAATAATTATAAGAATACGATATAGCAAATAATGTTATCGCCCGTACTCTTTTATTGTCCCGCTCTCACTTTGAGAAAAAATAATTAATAATTTACCCGTTAGAATAATATCGATGCAATTGTTCCACCCATGACTATGTGTGTCTCGCGTATTTACGTGTTTATGCACCAACGTGTTTATATAAAGTGTTCCACAAATGCTGGTAGTCCATTAATGATGCTACACTTGGGATAATTCCAAGCAGGTGTTGCCTTATCAAAAACGTTGGTTGAACGGTGGTTAATTCAACAATCTTCGTAGCGTTCATAGAAAAAATGGATCATCAACCTCGAATGGAAGACTCCAGCCAATTCAATGAAACTCGTGAATCCAAGCGACGCCACGTGTTAATATAAATTCATGCAGAGAATAATATGAAATGAGGTTACGAAACCAAACGTTTGTATCAACGTCTTAAATGTACAGAGGGCAACAAAAAATACTCATCGCTAGTTAACGGATATTTTTTGCACGTTGCATTTACGTTTCGTGTTTCCAAACTAACCGCGCTTGCAGTTTCCGTGTTTTTATCAATGTTTCTCTCTTTTTACTTTGCATTTCCATTACCTCTTTCGCAACTATGACAAACGTGCTCGCAGTGAGCAGCTTTTTTAACAGATAAAACAAAACAAAAACAGGAATAAAATAAACGCGAGTTCTATCGCAAAATGAAATACTATTCGATTAAAAATATAACGATATAGACTGAAAATGGTTTCCCCGAAGAGTGTCAACCGAGGTCACACGAGCGTCGAACCAACGGACGTTACAATGCACCTTTGCGACGCGCTTTGTAGAATAGTATACAAATGAATGAGACCGACCACGAACATTACGCCCGCAACGTTATTCATCTGTCCATTATGCGGTAACGTACGTCGCGTAGTGTCCATTCTAATGTGCGTTGTCTCAACGTCCATAGCGGCCCAATGCTGAAACATTAACGTGTCCATAAGCAGCTATCATTCCCTGAACGCCACACCAAAGTTACAGTGTCCTGAACATACTAACGACTGTTCGAATTTGGGTCATTATTTCCAGCAATGTTATTGTAAATCTAGGGAAAAATGGATCCGACAAAAATCTCCTGGGAATAAATAGACGACCCAGACCATGTATTTTTTTCACGGGATATTTTTTCCTTCTATTTCTGCCGGTCTATTTTTTCCAAGCCTATTGTTTCCAACCACCTGTTATTACGTAGTCTACCATTGTTCACCAGAGATTGATACTGAAGCGCAAATTGCGGATTATAATACAGGGTGTGTCCACAAATACTGAACTCAAAGGCAAATATGTGTGACTGTAAGTTCTTGAGTCAATACTTTACGACCACCCTGCGTAGTTTTAGCTCCTTCCATCGCAACGCCCTACAAATACAGGGTGTCTGTAAAGTTAAGACACAAAACTTTGTAACCCCGCGTATTTACCTGTGTTTAGAAATTCTCCCTAGTGCCCAAGGTGTCGGAGCTTGCTGGGCACACCGTCTACCTCTGACGCAAGACGACCGTTGTCAATGAAACCGCGAACAAAGTGCAAACGTGCCTGAAAAACGTGATTTCTTGATTCTCACCGCCAAGGGAGATTTGTGCGAGAGCGAGATTTCTTGTTTCAATGTGTTAAGAAACAAGTGTTTCGCACTTCGAGATTCTATTCGAAACCCCGATAAAAACACCCGGGGCGTTCCCTTATCCTCGGAACCAGGAAGTGCGGTTGGTAGTAGGTGTTCCACTTCATCATTCCCCTAGTATTCGATGTAGCAGGCGTTCCGTCATTAAGATTCCAGCGGTGTCGCGCATACAATAGTGGCGGAATCGAAGAACGAAGTTGCACGCGGACGCAGGATGTAGATGGGAAGCTATCCGCAAGAGGGTTGAAGGGGAGAAAAACGAGAGGAGATAGAAGAAAGCGTGCCAAGGGGAATAAATTACACCTTAAAGACGGAAAGCTTGGCGCAGAATAAACGATACGCGCTTTGACCTTTCACTTAACCCTGTATTGCGGCAATTTCTGATTTCCTATAAAAAAATTCTTTCCTTCGGGCGAGTTAGAAATTAAATTCATATCTTTTTCTTATCTGTAACAATAACGCTATAAAATAATCTATAACATGGTCGCGATAAGCGACAACGCGCGATATGCCGGAATCATCGATAACGTATTTCTTAAACAATAGTTTCCGGTAATCTAGCGTATGCGTGATACAGCACGCGCTGCGGAGTTAAAAGAAATCAGATGCAAAATTCGTGGTTCAGGTGTAACGCTCGTCTGAAATCTCCTCCGAGATATTTCGCCAGCAGATTTCTTTTTAGAAGGCCCAGTACCATTTGTAAGGAGTAAGACTACGCTAAGAATATTATTAAAACTGCATGAAGCTTTTACTCCAACTTAATTTCCAACTCTCATTTCCCTCGCTTTGTTCTCAGAGCAATTCGCTGTACAGCGATTCTGAACTTCATTTCATTGCCTTCTTTGTTACTTCCTTATTCAGTATGTATAAATATTTAAATTGTTTGAAGCTGAATACAAAGCTTCCACTCTTGCTCTCTCTCTCTCTCTCTCTCTCTCTCTCACGCACTCCCCACGAATTAAAAGCGGTACCTAAAAATGTATGGTCTTCATTATCACGGTTTTCGCGATAGACACGGTTTTACAGCGATTCGTTAAAATTACGATAAAGGAATGGCGTAGAGATAACGAAAATAAAGGACGAAGAAATTTGAGGATGCGGAAGGCGCATAACTGCGAAGCTACAAGAGGTAAAGGACAAGGACAAAGAGAGGAAACGAAAGAGAAGGAAGTGGGCCAGCGTGAATAAATGGTATCCCAGATAAGAAGGAACCTCGTGAACACGATAGGAATTTACAACCCGTTAGAATTTTGATGATTCTCGTAACTAATGACGATAAAATTACACCTAAAATTGGAATGATCCCCCAAAGTGAAACGTGCCGTTAATACTTTCTAACGACCGACTATCCCCATCGCCGAGTGTTTTCTCTCCAAATCTGTCATTCATTCGCTTATGAATTTCGCATAAAAGATGCTTGCGAGGAAAAAAAAATAAACCCGCGTCTTCTAATTATTACCCACGTGTAATAATAAGCACAAAGGTTATTAACTCAAAGAACGAGGGAAAAGAAAAACCATCCTCGAAATAAACTCGAGTTATCTTAAGACTGAGGGCAAAAAGATATAAAAGAAAGAACTGGGTCACTGTGAATAAATTGCGTATAAGAGTATGCTCGGTAACTAGGGTGAGATTTTTACCCGTCTAAGAAAATGATTGCGAGGTAACTTTAATGGATAGACGTGTATACGCGAAACGTCGCGCTTGCCTCTCTTTTTTCTTCGTCGGTGCGTGTCATTTGCCATGCAATACAATTCCTGTAAGAAAAGGACGTTGGTAACGCTCGTCTTCGTTTTACCTGTCGTTGGAATCCTATTAAAATTTAAATTTCAACCGCGGAGGACGCTCGTTCGTCCTTTGGGGCAGAAAATGCAGTTACCAGCGGATATTTTCCTCCTTCATTTTTCCAGAAATCACGCTCGATGCAATATGCAGAGCTTCGTTAAAAAGCCGATACTGTTGAGCATGCAGGGATTACGGAAAGAGCTTGAGGGAGGAAAGGAAGAGAATTCCCCGTAATACGAAATCTCGAATAAATTCTGACTTCCGTTAATTTCCCGTGAAGGAAAAGAAAAGAGTCAAGAACATACTTCCCACTCGTGCCGAGTAAAACGACGATTTTATATTTGTGCTACAGACAATGTAAATACAAGTCGTTCTAGATCGGAAGAAAAAAAAATATACTAACGTCTGACCACTGTCGGACCAAACCACTATCCGACTAGTGTCGTATCAAACCACAGTTGGACTGCAGTCGGACCACGGTCGCAATACTTTTATCTCGTGGAGTGAAGTGTTTTAACGATCCGCGTTATTGCAGCGTAATTTACACAAACAGAACTTATAGCTTAATTGGGTCAGGACTAAAATCAATCTGTTTAAATAACGTCATCCCAGGATTTTAATCGGACCAAACCCAGTCCCACTGGAACAGCTGTTTGGTAGTAGTCGATGCAAATTTCGTCCATTTCCCCACCTATATTGAATATAAATAAAATGTTGAATGATAAAACGATTGCACCACCGTGAGACTGAAAAACTTTATCAATTTTCCTCGTTCGAAAGCTGAATGGGAAGTATGTGCTTGTCCTCCCGTGGCTTATCAAAACCAATCCAGACGGACAGATCTCCAGAACCATACCAATATGAACCCAATAAAAACCTGAAGTGCTTTCAAACTGGTCCCAAATGGTGTAAACAAGAGCGATCGCGGCCAACTATTAACGCTTCCGCGTCGATTCTAAAATAACGATTCGTATGAAAAGCAAAGTGACTCAAAAACCTTTCTTCGCGAACTGACGACGCGAGACAAAAGGGAAGGGAGAGCAGCAACGACGGGGGCGAATAAGAAAGTAGGCCATGCGCGAATAGATTGCTAGCTCGGATAAGAAGAGCAGCTCGTGTGCATTCCGTCCGGTCAGAGACAGGCGAGGAGCTATTTTCTCGGAAACCGCCAGCTATCCAGCTTCGCAACCACGGCCGAGCACGAATGGGTTAACGTACCTAACGGCACGAAAGCTGGCGCTAGCAAAATATACGAGCGGCTCGTGGCACCCCCTCCCCCCGTCGGTGGCTCGCAGCCCTCGCATGCTAAGGGTTCTACTCTCCCGTGGCACGAGAGAACGTGAGGAGGTTTTGCTGCATCGCGAAAGTCGGTTTCCAACGCGAGCTTTAACCCGTCTACCCGTTAGGTGCCACGTTACTAAGCCGCTTACGTCTCTCCTCTTCTACCAGTAGAAAAAACCTCGGGACAGACGATAAATACCAGGTTCGTCGGCGGTCACGCGTAGATAGTGTTTTACTTACAGTTGCTCTGGATGCTGCTTTTGGAATGTTTACAGAACGGCGCAACGCTTTTTACCGAGTCGCTTGGAAATCGCACTTGTGGCGCTTTCTCTTTCGTATACGGGCCTGGGGCTGAGTCTGGTAACGTGCAAGAGTTTTACGACGTACATTCGTCGTGGGAAATTTGTTAACACCAGAACTGTTAAATAAATCATTTTTACCATTTTTTATATTGAACAACTCACAATTGTAACGTAGGCAGAATAAGACAAACAATGTTTGTGTTTTGTAAAGATACTTTATGTACACCTGTATGTACCTGACCGTTTGAAATCGTTCTAATTGGGAACAGGTAGGTTTTGAATGCTTTTGGACCAATCTTTGTTGGTCTGTTTGTTGAAAGAGAGAAGAGAAATAATTGGAAAGTACCTCCTTAATACTGTCTGACTAATTTTGTGTATATCTACTTGCCACTTTGGCCGATGCTCAAATGGGTAAGGTTTGATAAGTAGTTGTTCTACGCTAATAATAATAATAACTTAACAAATTGTATAAAGATGCAAGGTTTGACAATTACACTGGATTAAAGTTCCAGTAAACATCTTCCGTTAATTATGGGATAAAATTGTAAATATTTATACATTACAGTTTTTTTAACAATACACAGAGTAACGTAAGCACGATATCGTCCATGCCATTAGCATTAGAAACACAAAAGATCGAATCTTGAAAGCCGAATATTTCATCAAAATTATGCATAAATTTTAATTATTTCCCCTAGTAAAATGATTTAATTATCACTGGGACATTATCCGAGATGCTTACTCCGCACCAACGACACAAAAATTAATTAACCTCCCGTAATATGATAATAACAATCATTAATAAGTATGACATAAAATCCACCCTGCACGATTACATACATAAATAAAAATCGCAAGTTTAATCAACGTTTAACCAACCTTTTGTCATACTTCATAAAAGTGACCTTAGATCTTTAAAGTATCCCGTACCCGTAATAACGTTGACGGTGAAATTTTTTTAATATAAATATGATTAATTAACATGCGCGGAGGGTAAGAAAAAAGAAAGAAGAGGTACGTTGTATGTAAAAATTTCGATAATGCGTTCAACTCCTTCGGAGCGCGGCGGGTATAATTTCTGTCACGCGATATTGCAACGAGAACGTCGAAGATCTATGGCAACGATACGTGTTTGCGAGCGTGTGAAGATCGCCCAGACGTTAAGGTGGCTGGGAAAGAAAAAAATTGCGACATGCTAGCGCCGTCATGGCACCGATAATACCTGCTTAGAGACGATTACTCTGACAGACTGGCACGAGAACATGCATACGGCTAGTTGGACTCGTGTAAGATATCGAAGTTAACTGCGAGCGTTATCAATTTTCACACGGTTACACGTACCAACGGCAGGAAATGGAACCTGAACTTCTGGTTTGAAATGCTAATGTTATGAACCAGCTTAAAGCTATAAAACGACATTGATCGTCGTTTGCAGTTATAAGTTAGCTTTAACTGTACGATTCTACGAGGAAGTTTCGTAAACTGCAACTCGAAGTGGCGTTAACGTGAATTCATTCCCATAGTTATTTTTGTAAATTGTCGAATTCGAATTGTTTTCGTAGAATCGACGGTGTCTTTTAAATAGTTTATAAAAATGGCAACCGTGTCGATTAAACTTAATCGTACGTAATGTATGTTTCTTGTGATTAGAATTGCTGGAATATCTATAAAAGTTGTAATTATGAAAATCAATATTCCGCTGTGTAAATAATTTTTTTTATCATATAACTGTCGCAATAATAATTTTACATAATATTGTCAACCGTTTACGGGATAATCGTGCGTGAGGAATTAAAATATTTAATAAACCGGAAAGAGGTTAATATATTATATTAATACATTAACCCTTTTCCAGTTTATTAAACATCCGCGCGTCCTTAATATTTATATTATTTATTTTTATATCGATGTTGCTGGATAGACATGTTATACTCAACCTACGTACGGTATTAAAATATCTTGGAAATAATAGAAATAACAATGTTGCAGTTTCCGGTACCCTCGGACGGTTGAACGTTAACAATATCTTAACCGCAGCTTCCCAAAATTAGTATCGATATCAATTTTGATCGACTACGTCGCGTTTTACATTACACATAATTACACATTATCATTGCGATCGTTATTAACTTCATAAATTCAAAATTTGCATCAATTACGTCCTGCTTTACATCACGCTTTATCATTATGATCGTTATTAACTTTACAAATTCAAAATTTTCATCGATTATATCGCACCTTACATTACGCATTATCACTGCGCTCGGTATTAACTTTGCCAACTTCTCACAAAATTATTATGTACGCAAAAATCCACGCACCATCGCTATCACGGTTCCCTTGAATGAAATTCACGTCCATGACCGAGCTACGTAGGAAAAAAAACTGTCGATCGAAAAGCTACTTTCGGAAACTACCCCCGTGGTACGATTTCATCAACGTATCGTCGAACATTTCCCCCGCGGAACGGCTTCCGGGAACATTCTGGCAGGTCATTAACCTCGCAACCGCGGCAAAGTCGAAAGTTACGCTACCTCCGAGACGTCTCTGATAATTCTCGCCTTTGTTGGAAACCGCGAAACAACCTCGACGTCGGTATCGCGGCTAAATTGGATTAATCCGTTACTTGGAGGCCCGGGCCGACTAAACAATTCGCTTATCAGAAACAGACAGCGTTGGAGAGCGGCGAGGACTGCGACGGCTACGGGCGACGCCGGGAGACGACTACGGCACGTCACAACGAATCTATTCGGTTGTTACAGCTGTCGAAACTATGAAATTCAATGCAGCGAATTTGCATGGTAATCCGGACGCCGTAAACTCGGGCGCGCATAGGCCGCCGAGATCCGCCTAAGTTCTAATTCAATGAAGACACCGCCGCGCCGTTGCCCGATGTAACCGAATAACTCGATTAATTCGCACCTACTAACGACTTTAACAACGTGTACGCGATCAATCTCTCGTTGCGCTCGTTCAATCATGCGTGAGCGCGTGACGAAAATACTTGGCTCGTGCGCCGACAAATTTCTCCCTCCCTGTCCTTTGTTTCAGACTGCTCGACGCTCTGCGTCTCTCTGTCTTCCTTTCTCTTTCGCGTTAACTCGTGAAAAATATTCTTGTCTGGTGGAATCGATTTTCGACCGAATGATCTCTGTGTATAATTAATTTAAGTAACACTGGAACTATAAATCCAACCAATCGTTTTAACTAGTATTATATTTGTATTGAACTTACTATTTTTAAATATGAAAAATGTATGGTTTTATGTAATATGAATATGTATAATCATAACATTATTACATTATATGTCGGATTAAAATTTCGAAATTCGGAATAAATGGTGGTTTAATAATAAAACGTGGTTTTAGTGGTGATTTTAATACTAAAACGCCTCAACAAATATGTTCGTCTTCCGTCTATCACTTTCGAGAGTCGAAAGTTTCGACTATCCGACGTTCGACACACGCCCTTCGACTCTCGACACTTGACCCTCGATTCTCGATTGCGAATTTTTGGGCCTTGCCCAACTATGCCCCACTCTACGCCTCCACACACATACATTCTCACGCATACATTCAACGCTCACGCTGCATGTCCTCGCCATTGCATAGTCCTAATATTTTTACCACCCCACATATATATTATAAATATATATTTTTTAACAACGTACAACTTTAAAAAAAATTAGTAGAAGCTTTTTTCTCATATAACGTATTTTATAAATACCCAGTCTTTCGACTGGTCTAGTAGAGACTGGTACACATTAATTGTCAGTAATACTAGTATTAATTCCAAGTTGGAATTATGTAAGATCGTTTAAGATGATCTGGAATGATAGAACGGTCATTCAAGAAGCTCGTATTCAGAGTACACGTCGCTAACTAACAGAAAATTAATCGAAAACATCTACCGCGGGTAATACTGACAATGTAATTCTATAATTTTGTACCTCGACTTTCCGCGTTAGGGATCAAAGGTACGTTGTTCAATAATTATGATTTTATTACACAATTAAAACGGTACGCTACAACGGTCACAGTCGTCTCGATTAAAATTCTATTCTTTGTAGCGTATCTTTTCAATTGCGTAATAAAATAATGTTTATGGTACGACGTTCAGGCGGTAAATTACGAAATTACATTATTAATATTTCTTACGGTACATTTCCTGCACAACTCTCCTGTTTCATTTCTATCCGCCTTTGTTTTTATTCGTGCACAACATCGGTTCTACCTTGAGCGGCAACAACTGGAATTACAATCACGCGTGTAGTTGTTTCCATGTAATGTAATTGGGACTACACGCTTTAGGGGGATTTCTCTCGGAGCACAGAATAAATGAATCATGCATTCCTCTTTTTCTCTTCCTCTCTCAAGCTCCCTTGTACAGTGTTTTCTTTGCACATGTCGTTCCTAATTGCATATGGAACGTAAACAATTTGAACCAAACCAGAAGAGATATGACCAACGTTACGTTGATTTTTCGCGCAGATTATCTTCGTGTTTACATTCGATACGTACATTCCCGTTTTCCATTATCGGAAACATTTTCGCGATTTACGTTTAACCGTTGTCCCGCGGCAATAGTAGTTTCGTTATGCATATTTACCGATCGGCCATCTGCAGAGCCAACAAATTGACGTTTAATTACGTAGATGTAGAATGGAATAACAAATCACTTGATTGCTCGATACGTTTATTTGCAAACCTGCTCTACTTAGCGGATTCAATTACACTACCCGTCAAAATGACGACAATATTACGTGCAAGATGGAATATCGCGGATAAACAAATAAACCGATGTTCCGCAAATTCTATCCGCAATAGACACGATATTGAAGCGTACATACGGACTGGTCCGCGAAATACGAACCTTCCGCGAGATTCTAATTTCGTCGCGACTCGTTAGTTTGAAATGCACCTGGTTGGATCAGATATATTAGACCCTTGCGACAATAAATAATATACCAACAAATGTGAGCTAGAATCAATGCTCGTGAACTCGTAAATAAATTGTTGTCTGTGATATTTGAAGAAGCAGAGGCTCTTTTATTTCTATCATGGTTCGCGTGGTAAAACGAGAGCGATGAAAATATCTTCGGAACAACGTTTGTTTAAATTCCTTCTCAACGCTTGAATTATCAAACCAGTAATTTTAATTGACTTTGAATTGACATATAAATTTACCATTAGCAAGAATAAAGAAAAGTATATGTAACGTGAATGGTGTAAATAACAATTCTTATAACGTATTTCATAAATAACCTGTTATTTACGAGTAGAATGGTCTGGTAGATATCCGAAAGTATTAAAGAATCAATCGGATACATTTACCATCGTCCCTCTCATCTTTACTCTCAACTACAAATTTTTCGTTCCAAAATCATGTATACCGTGCACAAGTTCGTGGTCAAATTACTTCCACAAGCACGCAATTATCACTTACAGCCTAAAACTAACGAAACTACAAAATGTACCGGCCGAGTTCTTCAAGAATCAATTAAACGATAAATAAGTCGAATCAACCAGATACGAGTGTAGCCAACGTAATAACTCTGACACGCAGAAACTACTTATTCCATTCGTTACTTTGTACCGTCCGATAATAAACCCTACTGTCAAACTTCGTAATTACGTCCCTCCGAAGCACCCCGATTAATTTCGTCCACTTTGCACGACGAAGACGCGATCAATGTTTGACGTGTGCGCGCGCTAACTAAAAACAACGAGGTAACAATAGCGATGATTCATCTATCACGCCATGCTCGTATTATAGCCACGTTGGCACGATAAAGCTCATCCCACTGGCTGGCCTACGGCATGGTATACCGACGGAATTCCATTTAACGTTAAACGACGGCAGAGAGAAAACATTACTGGATACGCGGAGAAACGAGATAGCCGACTGAATTACGTTTGCCAGTATGGCGCGGGGTAGCTCGAGCGATACGCAATTGGAAGAATTATAATGACGCCTAATAAATAAACTTAGATAACGAACGATATTTCAGCGCTCCCGCGGAATTCCGTGCGGTTTTGCTTCGGGAACACCGTTTGTCACTAAAAACGCGGATTTTACCTTTCCCGTGGGGCGTGGAAATTAATACGAATTTTCAAGTATCGGTTTTGTGGGAATTATTTGGAACCTTGCAACGTGGTGCGAGGATACAAAATGATATGAAAAACTGGATTTAAAACGTAGATATCAATTGTGATTAGAAGTGAAACGTGGTAGCTTTTTAGAATAATTGTAAAAAAGAATCACATTTGTGATTAATAGGCAGATTTGTTGGGGTAATTGTTGTAAAATTGAAAACACACGTGTGCAATTAATGAATGGTTTGCGGAGAATACGCAAGTGAAATGTTTCAAAAAATATGCAAAATGCAGATTCGCGTTGAAATGGAAACACAGACGTACAGCGTAGATTTAAAATTATTGCTATTTCGATAGTACTTCCAATTTTTAACATAGAAGTATAAAGCTCAAAAAGGTTCTTCGCGTGAAAGAAGGTTATTATTAATTAACAAGCCGGTTTCGATAGTTATAAATCGACATAATTTGTTAACCATCCATTTAGGATAAAGTCGGTTAAATTAAATGTATAAATTATATTATATAAATTGAATATATTCTAATTATTCTCGCGTAAATTACGCTGAATAATCAACTTAGAATAATCAACATTCCCATTCATAACTGTCTCATCATACACACTGCGAATGAAAATGTAAACGATAAAACGTTGAGACTCAACTTTTAACGTTGTCGCTATCTAAATTGTAACGGATTTACGTTGTTACGAGATATTGCGTTTCAACGACAATCTCTTTTATCGCTGATTTAAAACGCGCATTGACGAAAGGAGAAATGGAAATTCCGAGCGGGAAATAAAATAAGGCGTTTAAGGTCGAAATAAGATGCAGAAAAACAGAGAGGGAAGGGAGAATGGAATCCGTGGAAAAAGCGGGCTTCCAGCAAAATGGCAATGAAATATATTTGAAATAAAAGTCAAGAATACGTTCGACGCTCGGTAGTCCGACTTTACCATTGACTCGGTGCTTGTAAATTTGTTCTGCCCTTCGGGGAATGTAATTTTCGAAGGCTTTGAACTTCGATTTTTCCACGACCTACCGTTCGCTTTATAAGGCTGCTCTTTCCCACAGCCGCAATTCGATGATATTGCGCGTAATTTCTAATACGCATCGATTACATTGTGACTCGCATCGAGAATTTATGATTAATGAAATAAACCTTCGTACAGTACAAATATGTAGAGATGTAGGAGGCTGTAATGTTTGCATGGAATTATTTCGTTACATCAAACAGAACGACTACTTAAACCACCAATTGTTGTATAATATTTGCATCGAAAAACACGCTAAAAACCATTTGAACATGCATTATGAGCGAGTGCACTCTGTAAATTTCAAGTAGTACGAGTCACGGTTATCGCGTACGTTGTCGATCGCTTGAGCGTGAAACGAAAGGAGGAGACAAGAAATTTTGGAAACTAGAATTACAGAAATTAACTGGATGAATTGAAGTAGTATAAGTCGCGAATACGCTAGGCATAGTCAATGGCATTGAAGTAATACCAAAAACCGCAAAAAATGTACCAAGGGGACGTTTCCGTTCATGCGTCAAACTAAACGCGCGCCGTAGAGACAGGCAGGGTCGAACGCGAGGCCCCCGCCTCGTAATGGCAGAAACATTTTAAAAATAAGTTGCATGACCTAAGAATTTAATAATTATTTCAAAGTTTGCTCACGGGACTTAAAAATAAAATAGATAGATAACTTGTCATTTGTAAATTTAGTATTTTTGTAATAAAGTATATTTATGAACATTCTAAATGTGTTCAAAAACCCCCTACCAAAATTTTTTCCTGTATTCGGCCTGAAGATAGATATATAAGAAACGTTCACATACCTAATGTTAACTGCATAATTATACCAAATATTGCGACACGCACGGCATTTGATCTACGAAAGCGGAGGCTTCCCTCGTCCGGTTAACTGCACGATAGGATTCGACCCCACCAGGTAAGCCGAGTTTTTCTTTACGATTTGTTTATGTCGCATGCGCACTGTTTGCCTCAAGAGCAGCAGAACCTCCGTCCACTCTTCCAGTCGACGGGAAGCGTGCGGATGTTTTGCATCTCTTGTCGGTCGTTCCTCGACTACTCTCGGCACGAGTGATAATCGTAGCGAATTTTCGAGGAAATCGGTATCGCGTTTATTTCTCGTCTCCGTCCTGTTCTGTGTTGATACGATCCGTTCGGTTAACGACGGTGCATCGCACGAACAAACGCCTTTATCGTTTTGGCGCCAACGCGAATGACGACGTTTGAAAATCAGCCCAGTGAAAGTTTACAGACGAGTGATTCGAAATGAAGTCCAACGTACTCTGATCACGTGATCCCTGTAATAACGGATTCGAATGCATCGGAACGCGTTGTGGATTTGAATACCTCGCGGAAGCACGAGCGAATCGAACGTGCGTTCTCTCGGGAAAAGTATCTCGCATATTTTTACATTATTTTCCTATCCGCGGCTCCGGGTTTGTTTTCCGTGTCATCATGTAAACTGTTCAGCCCCCCCCCCCCCCCCATTGTTCTAAAGTTCGGTCGCGTGCTTCGATTGCGATTCTTCGAGAATCGTATCATGAAAAATGTCGCGTGTGTGTTGAACTTCAACGAACTCAGTCGCGCGTTCATAATTCTTCGATAATTGTGTAATATTGCACTCGTGCGACGTTAATCGCATTAACCGTAGAAACTTTGTGACTCGTCGTGGGGAAATACCACGAAGTGTGTGTGCGTCGATGAAACTGCGTGTAATCGGAAACTACGACGCAAATTTGGAAGATCGGTACAATCGGATAGGATTACAAGGATCATTCTTTGCACCGTCCTTTTGCGCCGATAAAATGTAAGTCAAATATTGTTTTCAAGATCGAATCATTTTAATATCTCTGTTTTCCCTTCGTCGGAAGAAAAATGAATACAGGTGAACTCGTAAATATAGATTGCCGATTTTTATATTGCATATAACGGATACACTTTATTTTCAACTTATTAACAAAGGTTATGTTGATAAACTTTATTTCAGCTCGTAGAAAAGCTATCCGTAATTTCTTCAATTAATTAAATTCTTACGAAAATGATTTCTTCTAACGTAATTAATAAAAATCTTCTTACTATCGTATTAACACTAAACCTACCAAAAGCCGGTCAAAATGAAACGTAATGTTATTTCTACTATGTTTATCTCCTATTTATGATACATATAGAAATAAAAATATGTGATCGATTATTTCATTATTAATTTAAAATTATGTTGTGCATTATTTCGTACAATAAACTGACAATTCCTTCCAAAAAACATTTATTTAGTAACCAGTTATTTGGCTGGTACGTTCAGTGTTTAATGTACTTGGTGGCCACCTTTTTCTGATGCAAAAAATCACAACTTCTCATAATTTTCTATATATTTCACTGCGAAAGAAAAACATTTAAAAGTTGAAGAAGTTTGCTCGACTATACCTAAATTGGCAACCCTATGGCAGCAATAATATACACTTGTCGAGAACTAGGGAAATTGACACAAACAAACATTCACATTACATTCAACACCGCATGATTTAAAAACATTGTTTTCCAATATGAATTTAATAAGTTGACGATACCACGTATTTAATAGTAAATCATGAATTTAATCATTGATAACGACCAGATACAAATGCAAATTATTTTTATACATATGATTTAACTACATATTTAATAGCAAATTATATGCCAAGATATTTTTCAGCTATTGACATTAAGGTAAATGGAACAACGATATTAAAAATCTGCAAGATTTTCATTCCATATGAAAAAGTTTGCTCAAAACAAAATAGTAAAATACATAAAATATGCAAAATAATGTTGGGGCAACAGAACAACTAATGCATTAGATAATTGCTGGGACACTCGTGCCTCTTGGTACGGGAATTTTGGTTGCTGTTCGTCTTTACGTCGCTCCGCATATTATAAATATAGCCCCTGTCCGTTCTGTCCTGAAAAGATATAAGGTCTAGTTCTCGCATACTTGTACTTGGCCCGATATATTAATCAAAGTAGATCCTATACTAAATACGTCGAAGGGTTTTCCTATGTACAATTAAACTTTGAATTATTAGTTTTCGTTACTTATTGACAAATAGTGCAACTTAAATGAAAGAAGATTGAATGCATATAAGTTCAACATTGGTAGACCAATTTTTCATATTTCATCGAACCTTTCAAAAAGCTGACCACCGAGTACATTTAATATTGTAGTAAGGAGATTTGTATTAATTACGTTAGACGAAATAATTTTTGTCAGAATCTGATTTGAATAAAATATCAATAGCTGTTTTATTAAGCTGAAAATAAGTAATTTGTACTTGCTCAAATTTCTTGATTTCAGATATTTTGTACGATGAAGTTTCTACTACTTAGCAATTACCTGTGTTGTACACTATTATTTTTTTATTTTTATAGCAAACGCATACTGTACTTGCCCCATGCCTTTGCATTTTCAATGCTTTATATGTTTTTATATTTCACTACTTTCATATAATTAATAACGTTTATATGGTATTATGAATGAAATGTCTACTACGGTAGTGGTAACAAAAATCTACATTCTTCTTATAAGTCGCGCGCTTTGTTTCACACTCATTTTCGGCATTTATTGTATAACTTTCTCGTTGTGTTTTAGGATTCGTGCTTAGTTCTTCATGGTATTTTCGTTTATGAGAAAAAGCGTCTTTTTCCAAGCGTTCTAACTGCTGTTCGCACTTACGTCTACTTCGGTATAGTTTCTGCCGCGTCGCTGTTTTCATTTCATTTTTTTAGTTTTCCACTTTACGCTCAGCGTAAAATTTAAAAGTTAATTATGTAATTGCCGGAACGAGATGCAATATTTAGAAAAACGCGGGCGAATCGAAGAATTGAGAAATTCAAATGTCGCGAAGAAAAAATCGCGCGTTGGTTTTCAATGAGCGCCTAATAATTATAGAGATCATTTCTGTAGAGATCATGTATAGCAGACACATAAATCACACTGCGACTTATCAACGAAGGATTCCTGCTACTTCGTTGTCTCTTCCAAGATATCTTTAACGAAATCTTGATATGACAAAGCTTATTCATCAGATATTACCAAGAAATATTGGTTTAAAAAATTGTCTTCGTATCTGCTTTCCATGTCAAATATTTATGAAATATTTCAGACCTAAATTTCCTTATGGAATGTACATTGAGTTTAGATAATCCAATTTTTAAAAAGGATCTATGTACAGAATTTGTACACCACCGGAAACGACACGTAATAATGTAATTACCATTTCAAAGCAATTACACGATTTACATTCTTTCTATAGCGGCGATAAACGCACATGAAAATCATGTATTTGGAGGATTGCGGAATTTACGTTACATTTTTTTGTCTAGTGGCAGCACTTAAATGCAATCCCATCTCTCCAACACAAAGGGATGCTTCGAACAGACAAAATATACGTTAAACGGCGCACTCGCAATTATTTGTTTAATTAATTAAACGCACGCAATTTCGTGAAATATTGTTTACGAAATATTAACGACCATTTGCGCACAAAGCGTACATTTTTCAGCGGCGTGTAAACCCATTTTGTTTTTCATACCTTTGGGTCGTACGTGTATTGTCATTAGCGTGCCTCAGCGCGAGCCAGGCTAATTGAAATTCGGATAATGGTTGAATCGATGAGCGTCACAGTTGCTTCGCGGGAGAATACCGTTTTTGTCGACATATCGTCGGGGAAAATTCGATTTTCACTGTTCAATAACGTTGCATCGACACTCTAGCGTAAATAGACGCATGACGGCCGTGAGCTACTTACGTTACTTAAATGTTGCCGCTACGAGAATAACGTGAGCAATTATTAAGTTTTCGTGGTAATCACTTTTCATTGACACTGATTGGACACCCGGTAGACGGGACTAATTGATCCATTAGGCGAACAAGGTCTTTCCTGAGGGCTCGAGATCGCGAAGGTCTTGTAAGTCTCGTTAGCACCTCTGCCTTAAGATATTGTACATTGAGTTAGCACAGATTAATGGATAACAAAATTTATAGGACGAGATAAGATCGAGGAGATATATGAGGTACGGGGGACTGTTAAGAGCTTCGGTTCAAGCGGTTGATCTCGTGATATTTAAATTCACGCGCTGCGCGAGAATTTGTTAATCGATCCGTGAGAGCGGTTCGGATTTTGAGCACGGAATTACGTATTATTGATTTTACATTAATATTCGTTCCATCGTTTTTCTTTAAATTGGAAGGACTGGGTGAAAGCGTGTATGAAGGTTTTATTTTACAAATCTATGCATGCTCGTGAATCGGGTGAATAGTTGACTATTGTTCCGCTACAAATGCAGGAAACGTATTCTTGAATACTTCAAATGTTTGTGAATAGAAAAGAATCGGCTGTTTTGAAACAAAAGCGAAAATTGAATTTAACAGTATTTAAGCGTGCAAATTTTAATTGCGTAAAAATCATGAAACATATTACAGGTTAAATTTGTAACACTTTCTGAATTTAACGTGTTTTTATAAATATTGCCATTATGATTTTGTTATTATTGATCTCTTATAACTTTACGGACAATGGTTTTCTGAACATTGATCTTTTATTATGGTCTTTTATAATAACATTGACCCGCGATCATTGAGCAGCACATTGCTGCAATTAGTTCGTCTATTAGCAGCGACGAATTTAAAGAGAAATTCAAATTCCTTGTGCTGTCCTACGCCGGTGCAATTAATATCGTGAATTATAATCATCATCGTAATCACGGACATTAAATATCAACCGCGTACAAGCTTGCGCGTCGACTCATTACGACGATGTAGATTCATTGAATCGGCGCATTCCTAGCCGAAGCCAATTCCGATAATAACGACGCATCAATTGAATGTACAATTAAGATAATATTGCGTTGCCGCGTAATTCACGTATGATTTCGATGCAAATTGCGTGGTCACACGCCAGACACGTTATCCATCGCGGCATTACATTTTTCTTTCGTGCTCGCCGATCACCACGAACCACGAGAGTTTCCATTAATTTTCATCCACAAAGAGTTGTCTGTATTTCGTGTACGAATCACTTTGCAATTTCCACTTGAATTCGGTTTTGCTCATCCGCGTGCCCGAGGTATTAACGTCGATGATACGATTCATTTCCAGAATCGCGTTCATAAGCACGGTTATCTGAAATTCGCCGGTGCAGAGTAGAAGGGGAGAGAGAAAGAAAGAGGAAAAGCGGAGGCATTAACGATATCGGTACTAAATGAAACTCATTTCTTTCGATGCTAAACTTTCAACGCTACACAATCGCGTAATATCGTTATCGCATCTCCGCCGATTTTTGTCTGGTAATTGTAGAAACCTTCAGCTTTGAAATACATTTTCTCCCGAAAGAGTACTGGCACGATTTTTTTATTACCCCCCGGATTCAACTGTATGACGGAGGAGAAACGAACTCGCTTCTTCAATTTCTCCCACAATTTTAGAAAATAAAGAACAAAATCCTTCGAGTGGAAGGTATTCGCAAAACAGAGGCAGCGTTTTAAGTGAAAAAAACTAATCCAATATTGGCAAACGCCAAGCAAAAAATTTGAGATAAAAAAAAAAATGGTGAAAAAGTACGAATTGGTGGGATCGATTTCGAAACGACTCAGCGCGTTCACCGTCTTCCACCAGCGCCACCGTAATAAAGAGCTTCATAATTTAAAGCGACCTGTCTAGATAGGGTCTTATAAATTGTTTCGGCTGGCAGGGTGGTCAGCATTATCGCGTCATCGGAATTACGAATTCTGCGAGTTCTCTATATTTCCCCACCCTCTCTTCCCTATCCTCTCACGCTCTCTCTCTCTCTCTGTCTCTCCAACCCCCAACCGCTCTTGCTCTTTCTTCTATGCACCCTCCGCAGGGTATGGCATCTTTATTGTTTTTGACGTAACCATGGTATCATCCCTCGTGCGTGCATCGTATTCGAATGGGAGTATCGTTCTCCTCTCGCTCGATGCGAATCGTTCTACGAGATGGAGGATAGCATGAATGCTTCCTCAGAACTGGCGATACCGTTAATTATGCGGAAATACTGTCATCGGATTGGAGTGATCGACGTTAATGATCGGACTCGTGGGAAATTATAATCGTGTGCGCTCGTGTTATTGTTTTCTACATAGTGGATATTTATGGTAATTAGTAAATTAACGTGGAATATGCAGTACCCTGCTACGCGTTTTTGACTATTCGTTTGGCACGCGACACGAATGTTCTGTTTAATTATTTGATTACGCATAGTAGGGCTCGTTACGTAATTACTATTTTAATTTATGTTGATGCAGTCGGAAACATCGCAGTCTTGTTCTTTTGTAATCTACGAATGCCATGAACGTTCCTCGTATACCACTCGACAAATAATCCATGATTTCTGAATATTTGTAAGTAACGCCCGCCGATTTTTTTTTTCGTTGAATAGCTTGGTACTCGAGACACATTCCATTGGCGCCAACGCGCGTTCACAAAGTCGTGAGCGATAAATTTTTTAGACTTTTACGATATCGCGACTCGCAATGGCCAGAGTCGTTTACCTGCGACGAAAACACCTTGCGATCTAAGGACTTACACCAATGCTAGTTCCTCTCGTACGGATCGATGCGCGTTGTCTACCTCTCTACCAGTCGTTTCTCTCACGCTTCCACTTCTTCCCTCCCTTTGTCTTTTTTTTCCCCCTCCGCATTCGCCTCCCCGAAAAGCATTCGGCAGTTTTATTCGATTACTTTCTTATCTTTTATCGAGCAGCCTTCTCGCTCTCACGAAGTTTGCCTTTTACGATCACGTACAAACGCAGCCGTGATTTTGGGTTTAATATCGCGATACCTTTGCCGACGTTTCAGGCGCGAGAAAAACGCTCTCGCGTGTTTACGGTTGATGCGAAAAGAGGAATTTTCATGGATCTCGAATATGTAAATCCGGGGTAAAGGAGACCCCAGCCGTTTTTGACTAGACTCGAAAATATCTTTTGCTCACTGGATGAAAATTTCCATCTTTATTTCGTCTTCCACGAAGAACCGTTATGAAGATATAATTCCTGAATCCTCGTTCGGGTAACCTTACACCTCGGTTAAAGTCTGTTTACAGTATCCGTAACGTCTGTCAACAACGCACAACGGTAAAGGGACGGAGCGATTGCAACGTCGGATCAAGATATACCTATGGCAAATGAAATATCAAATTCCCCCTTAAGATTGTACCGAATGCGTCTCTTGTTTCCGAAGAAGTACCGTTTAATTTTATCTTTCGGTTTATCTGCAGTTATCGTTAGGACTATATTAGCACTAGTCTGACGGATTCCCGATTTGGGAAAGAAATAGCGAAAAGACCATAGTATCCATTCTTATAAATTGCTTCCGCAAATTAATAATTTCGTTCACAGAATATACACGCACAGTTACATCTGCAAAAGTAGCCGTGGTCGTTAGCTATTAAACTACGTTTAACTACTTAATCATTTATTGAACTATGAAATCGTTCCGTTATCTAGCGTTAAAACGTAACTTTACAAATACGCTGCGAATTTACGTCAGAATCGACGCACCTGTCCCGACGCCCGACGTCAGTTGCTACGCGCGATGCGAATTTTGTGACAAAATCGACGCCGGGGCGCCGATGCGCGACGTGACGTTGCCGTTGCGCAAATCAACTTTCGGCTGGCAAAACGTGAAATCACCGGAGCACCCTTTACTCTCGCGTAAGCTGTCGCTCTCTTCTCGGGAGAATGAGAAGTTGAAGGGGGAAGGTGCGGGGACTTCACGGATTCCCCCGTGTTTGCGCGTGAGACTGCTCGAAGGGAAAACTGCTTCCACGAAGTCAGATGGAAAAGGGATGCTTCAGTCTCCGCGTTGCGAAAAGTTGGTCGATTCGGGGTGGGTTTGGGGCGTGGGTGGGTTGGTCGGAGGATCCGCGTTCTTAGCCCGAGACGTTTCCATTGAAAGCTTTCTTTTCGGGTCGCACCTGACGGATCGACTTATCGCAAGTTTTTTTTTCTCGCTCACCCCCTCCCTCCGTAGTCGAGAATGGACCGGGGGAAGAACGAATGGGCGGTACGAACGAGTTCCGGAATAAAATAGTGAGTCTCATAGAATACGGATTTCCTGAATAAGAATGAGATTCGGGTACTCAGAGCTGACGAGGAGCTAAGGACGAGAAATAAAGTTCGTTAGAAATGGCGTGAAGGTGAGGAAATATTCCAGGAGGATCGGGAGAATTTCTGTGACATGGAAACGCGCGGGTGTGGTGGCGTCGAGGAATAGATTCAAGATTAAGATGGGACGGGAAGAAAGGATTGTACGGTTTTATTAAATATTCGGTCATGTATATTCATGACCACGAGGTGCGGGACAAATCGACGAAGACGGTTTAATCATTTGTTAAGATAGCCGCGAGCTTTTCTGTATACGTTGCAATGCAAATTAATAACCGAGTGTTTCGCTTTAATCGCTCCCATTTGACCTTCTTTTTTTTTACCCTTTCCCCGCTTTTCTCTCTTTGGTATTTCAGACTCGCGTAGAAGAGTAATTTTTGAGAGGTAAAAGTTAAATATTTTCAGTTCCTCAGATATTTATTTAGTTTTTTTGATTGTTTATACAAATTGTACGTACAAGCGTGTATTGAAAAAGAAATATTATATTTGTTGTCTTTCCACTTAAAAATTGTGAACATTCTACAACGCATCTAGTAAAACGTTGATCCGTGTTTCGGTACTACGGTTACGAAATATTTTGTTTATTAATATTGCTACTAGTGTCATTAACGTGTCACGCGTGTCACTCAAATGAGGGTGACGCGGTCATCAACGGGTTATTATAAATACACTTCCGTCACGCTCTTGTACTTGTATAAACTATCTTAGAAATATTTATTATACATATATAGGGTAACCCAAAATAATTCCTATTTGAAATAAGTTTATTTATTAATCTTAAGAAAAAGTGACACGTACGAAATACGTTGCGCTTATTGTGTAATTCGTGTTTTATATGAAACATTCCTTTGGAAGATCAGCAAATGAAAGATTATTTCAGGTAGCACTCATCCTTTACACAGCATATTTATAAATCTCAAAAAGTATCACCATAAAGATACTCTCCAAGCATTCCAAATAACGATACATTTACCATATTCCGCCTGCATGTGGCGTGTCGAGGTACCCCAGAACAAAACGCCGAAATGAAATAGCGACTGTTTTCGGCCAATAGACGATCACTTTCGATTGCGATCGTTTACCCCATCGAGAGAGTCTCTCGTATCGTTCTCGGAATATGTCCGCTGGGCATAATGCCGAGGAATATTGACACGAAGGGTTCTTCGTGGTCTCGGCTTCTTATACGACGCATGGAGACCTCAAAGGTCTAGCCGAAGGGCCACCACGCATAACCTCACTGCTGTCGTAAAAATGCAAAGCGTTTCGTGGGAATAAAAAGCTCCCTCGATCGGCGCGAGAACCTCATGAAACTTTCAGAAGAAACGACTATGTATACCGTCGAACGGGAGAGCGCTGCGTACGGAATGCGTTGTCGGTCCTCCTTCTTCCCTCCTTTTTTTTCTTTTCCTTTCATTTTTCCCTCGCCGTTCCCTTTTCCTATCCTGACGGAAGCGCATGCTTCCGCTGCAACGCTCTACGTGACTGCGTTGCTACTCTTACGCCCGACGAGTTTGCTCGAGTAGCTTTGCACTTCCTCGCAGAATTTCCTTTGAGAGTTTGCTTTCTTGCCCCGTAAACCTTTTGGAAGAAATCGCGGATTAATAGATTATACCCGGCGCGCGGGGAAGGAAGGTACGGGCCTGGTGAATATTGCAAAAGCGGTTCGCAGTATCGTTTATCATTATTTGATTTCACGTTCCATTTTCTTTTTTTTTTAATTATTGCCGCGTTGGTATAACAAATACTGTATGAATTCAAAACCTTTTATTCAACTGCAGGCTTGTATGAAATTCTGGAGAATATTTTAAATGCAGTTAGTTTATTCCTTGTATTGATAAAACTGTAGGTTAGGTGGTTCGTACCATTGTTTAACGATATTTAATTGCAAAGTGGTTGCTTCAATAGCATTATTATCACACTGGCGTTTTAAATACCACGTGGCTTCAATTGTTTATTTAATTCTTGTACGCTTTATGCACGATACTGGATAATATTACAAATGCAGTTTTGTTCTCCAACGAAAAAGATATGGATTAATAGGGTATTGTCCCTCGTAGGAAAGGAAACATGGTCTGGTAAATATCACAAAAGTTAGTACAATCGTTATTTAATTGCGTGGATTTAAAACATTTTTTTTCATCGTGCATCGTTTGCCACGACAGTTCATCGTGTTAAAATTTGTCAGAGAATTCTTTGAAGTACTTCAAACGCAGTTGTAATTTTTTTACTTGGACGAAATTGCGCTTTGGGTTTCTCTTTGTCGAGAGAAAAGTGATCGTACAGACAATACTGTGAAATACTATTTTTTTCCTATCTTTTTAATTTTTTTACTTTCGTAGAATTCCTTTCTCTCGGGTTCAATAGATACGCGTGATTTACCGCCATTTCTTTCCAACCCGTTCGGTTGATTTCTTCATTTTCTCGGGACGAGGTGAAGAAAGGGTTATTCGAGGAATACAGATTGCCTACATTAACTCTCTTTCCCGGGGCTTCGTAAATCTCAGTTTATTTTTACAAATCTTGTTTCGCCGAAGGGATGGGTATGGCTGTGCTTTCCCATTTCCTACTTTCTCTTGCGAAGAATAAACAGATGAGGTGAAAAGAGAAACGCGGAACCGGAGAGTCAACTGAAACTAACTAAAACTAGATACGCGTAACTTTTCCAAAGTAAAATGCAATTGTGTCTGCGCGAGACGCGCATCGTTTCGATACATTAGTGAAAGATTATATTCGTTTGAGCCAACTAAATGCGGAAGGAACTGTTCGCAAATTGGATTTGTAACAAAATGATATAATATTTACTAATAATGATTAACTGCGCAGTAACGCTTCGAAAGAAGAATGGAATTTTGAGACAGAGTGTCCTAAGAATGCTGTGATAAACTGACAAATATTATTATTATATTATTTAATAGCGTTAATATGAAATATTAATTGATCACATCGTAGTTATTCCAGTTTCGTTTCGAAGCGTCGTTACGCTATTATTTGTACCCGTCATTTATGAAAATTAATATCTTCTATCGAAATCAACAGGTTGAATAAAAAAAAAAGTATAACAAGCGAATTTCTGGATACCACCCCGTACACGTTTTTATATTTCCGATGCGTTCCTCGCGGATAAATTTCTGTTTATGCACAAAGAACGTGACACCCGGTATACGCCTGTCTGATCTTTCAATAGATCTGAGCAAAGATATTTCGCAAAACTTCTGCCGGAACCCTCGGATGCTTTTCCAATTCTTTTCCCCGTACTCTTCAGAAGTAAAGACGTTCTGTCGATACTTTCACGCGTAAAGAACGATGATGATAGACATTATATGCGCTGTACATTATTACTTCTCTCTTTATATTCCCTGACACGCGTTCTTGTTTCATTTTTCCCAACATGTATTACCGAGACCACGGAATAACCTATATTTTTATTCGGCAGGCTCTTTTGTACAGTTATTTACGAGGATAATTTTATCGATGAAAGAATATTGATATTTGGTACAACCATAATTGAAAAATAATTATTGTGGAAATTGGGATATTTTGTTGTTGTCTGACAAAAGTTCTAGTTGAGAAACGATGGTTGTTATCGAAAGGAAAAAAGATTATCGATAATCTATTTGTATGAGTTTAATCTTTCACCAAACTGTAATTAAGCGTCTTTTAATATATTTAACCCAACCAACAACAAAGATAAAGAATATTAAACTTCAAATGTTTCAAGATTAACAAAATCGCATTAACAATAAAGATTTTTAGTCACTTATATTCTACATGTACAATCTGTTTGTTGTTTATTTGCCGTAATAGTATCTACGAGTTTATTTTTATACTTTGAGTAGATCAATTCATTGTCCACCATTTTCATCCATGTGTTTACGTTCCTTCATTTTCATTTTGCTCTCACCTGAAAGCGAGTGATTTTACGTACCCGGGCGTTACGTGACACGCCGTTCGCTCTACTTCTTCCTTTTTTTTTTAAACAGTTACCGGAAGTCACGTCGCGCGCGAATCGTCCTTCACGAAAAAGAAACGTGCCGATCCTTTTTCCCCGTGTTCGACAATCCAGCATTACGAAGTAGGTGGGTCGACCCCATGTTGCAGCAAAGATGTGGCGTGCAAAATTCTCTCTCCTTTATTTTCTCCCTCGTTTTGTTTCTGTTTCCACGGGATGACGGAGTTTCGTGACAGTACTCTACGTGACGGTCTCCAATACTCATTCGTTTGTACAGCACCCGTCGCTTCCTGCTTACTTATTTCTTTCTTGCCTCGCGAAACTGCCAACGGAAATTCCTACGGGGAAGCGTCGGTTTGATCAAGAACGCTCTTTCGACTCTGACGAGTACATGGTGTATTTTCACTGTGTTGATAATTCATCACGGGCGTCGCCTGAATGATCGGAAAATCGCAATTCGCGCAGCAGTTGTAATGTAACACAGTTTCAAAATGAATAGGAAATTATAAGTCGAAATTCCGCACTTTGAAATGAGGCTAGACTTCGAAGATCTTAATTCTGTCGATTAGGACCCTCGGTGATCGTGGCTTCCGTATCGATTAGGATGGATTTTATTTCCCCCCAAATATTTCTAAAAAAATTCAAGTCTCGAAAAATAAGTCAGATTTTTTTCAATCGTGTCACAATGAAACATTAAGACATCAAGGGAATTATGCTTCTGTCACAGCGCAGCGTCCTTCTTAAGGCGTGTGAACGATCGATGCTTATCATTAATAGCATATTATCGCAATGCAATAGCACCCGAAAGAAGGCGAAAGAGGAAAGACCCAAATTCACTGGAACGCAACTATTTAATCGAAAACTTGGCCGATCCCCTCGTGGTTCGGAAGTAGCAGCCAATGCGTGGAACTAAGGCAGTTAAGATGTTATCGTATTTCGCTGTGGCTAACACGAGGGAATATTCTTGCCCTTTGCCATCCCTCTTCTCATTCCGTTTCTATTCTCGTTTTTCTTAGGCTCGGGGCACCACCCCAACCCCCTCGTGCCCTGGCAAGTCCGATTCTTATTGATCTCGGCCTCGCCGCTTCCAATCGCGATGGAGTTTTGCTTTTCCACCTTTGCATTCCCTTCCGATTCTCTTCAACTGCTTTGAAGATTTAACCCTCGAATCTTGTCCATGAACCGCTGTAACGGGGGCATGTCTGTAATGGTACCAACCGTGATCTCGTGACTTTGCTAATCGTAAGTTTAGCCATAAGTTAGTATAATTAATATTTTGAACTCTGCCGAAGTCCTCCGAGTGATAACGGATACCATGGGTATCCAACACTCACACTTCGAGGCTCTCGCTAAATTGAAATAGTAAATTATTACAAAATAAACCTTGGAACTTTGGTTTGCTCAAAGTCTCGGAAAGTCCATTCCGAAGGACGGTCGTTGTTAATTACACGTCGAACGCATCGCGTTTCGAGTGGGACCTGATTCTTGAGATAGGAGTGTGATCATCGGGCTGTGCTTTATTTTCTGGAGCGTGAAGGAACGTTTCTTTCCTTGTTTCGACTTGTCACTGTACATTCGTGTTGACGGTTTCGTGGAGTTTTATCAGGATTCAAGTTTGGACGTCAGTTTTTGTTCGGATCTCTTTTCGAGTCTCCGTGGAATTTTTGCTCAGGATCTTTCATTTATTTCGAGCACTGTCAGTTGGAGCGGGTGGGAAGTAATCGCAGTATTGGAATTTTTTGGTATTTTCATAAACAGATATTTGAATATTTCCTTGGAGTATTTGGAGTACTTATAATGTTCAAATTTATATGTATATTGTATAAATATAAAATGTATTTAAATGATATATAATGTTATATCATACTAATACAATTATTTTTGTTTTAAGTAACACCAGGAAATCAGAGGTGTGCGAATACTTTTTTCACCCACTGTAATTACGAGTACCGGTTTACAAAATAATATTTTTAATTTTCTAAATCATAAAATTCGAATATATTTACATGGATACTCATTACCCACCAGTATTCTTTAGCCGCTGTTATTACCTTCTTTCTTACTTTATCCGATCTCCGTTCTAAAGTAAACGTTTAATCGCCAATATTACTTTGCCCCATTGACGTTACTGCAACTTTCGACCGATTATCAGCTATAAAGCATCGGGAAGTTCTCTCGTGACAATTTTCAAACAATCGTATTTTTCCTGCCCATGGCCCTCGAGATTAAGCTTTCACTTCTTTGCTATTGTTATGTCTTCTGAATCTCTTTAATAGCTCGGGGGCAAGTACAGCCCTTCCAGTTAATGCCACTATCACCACCTTCGGGATCTTCCGGATCGCCTTAAGATCCTCACGGATAGAAAGGCGAATGGCTTTAGCGGATCGCCATAACTTGGGATTAAAACGGCGATTCATGGCGATCAGAATCGAGCCAATCGAAAGCTTGTAACCTCGGCAGGGGGACGTCTTTTTATTTTTGTATTTCAGTTTACCGACGAAACAATTATGTTTCATAACTTTTTGTCGATTCAAATGGAAAAAAGAATATATAAATAAATAAGTTTTATTCGTTGTCACGTTTTTTGTATCGTATTTTTTTGTCGAAATAATTCTATTTCGCGGTTTTTTGTACTTTAAAATGGAAAAAAGAACGAAGGTCGATAAATTTGTGTTAATTCGAATTGCTTTTTATGTACATTTATTATATGGAAATCCTCAGAAATCCTACCTACATACGCACATTACCCAGTTGTTTACCTTGAGCCACTGTAATGGCCTCATTGAAAATTCTCCAATTTGCGAATGACGTTGCGCGTCTAATCGAGAAAAGTTTTTCTCTCAAACTTTCCGAGTTCCCGAAGCTCTCGCGCAGCGGAGAAATTTTTCTCGGATAAATTTATGAATTATTTGTAAACACGAAAGCCCGAACTTACTTATTAATTAATCGTAATTCTGGTATTAACCTTTCGCCAACATTCGCAGTTCCTTGTAAAGTTACGAAATTAGAACTTGCGAGGGGGTTTAAATAATATAACGGGTTATCGGCAGAAATGAGAGCTTCCACATGGTAATTTTTGATTCCCAGATTTAAGACTGGTCATATCATGTCTACATCATTTTCCAACCTGCCGTGCGTTTTCTAGTAAACGCACAGTTATATTCTTGATTCATTACGTTCGAGGGCTGGAGCAAATTACAGGGCAAATTAGGAGCATCAATCCTCTTAATGGTACTAATTCGGTTTAGTCGTTCCATCGTAGTCGTAGAATTCGAAGAAGTCGTACACGTTTCTTCCTCTTGTATGGTGTTTCGCCGTTGATTTAAAAGCTCAGTGTTCACGATCAAAGGGCTCGGGATGAAATCCTTTGTGTGTCGGCGCGTATGATTAAAGCGGTTCGAAGGTACCTTTGCATTCAGCCAATGTTCCTGGTGAAGGGCTTTTCCCTGGAAAGGATACGGCTTCTTCTTTTTTAAACAGGACCCTCGGTGAGCGTGGCTGCCAGATCCATTTGGATGGATTTTATTTTGCGTCTGTAAATAAGCGTATTCGTTTCCGATAAAATAGTTGCAAATTATTGCGATCCGTTTTAATCCTTTGAGCTTCTGTATGGAGTGTGACTCGATGGCAATTTTCTTTTCAGCAATCTACGTCGAGTTACACTCGACATTTTAACATTGCCGACAGTATATACGGTGCCCCATAAAGATCAGATGTGCGCTACGAACTACCCTGCTACAAATTCCTTAATAAAAAAAATGATAATGTACATGAATATGGAATATTTCATAATTTCTGATACCTTCGAACGTTAACGCTACGGATAAGGCGAATACGAAATGGGTCACGGTGGAATAGGTGTAACGTGTTTATTAATACGCCTGTACGCAACGCGTATTTGCAATACTTTTACGCAAATACTTCGTTGTTTATTGAATTTTTCGAAAAACTCTACACAATGAATTGTGTTTGTGCTGGCGATCACTGTTTACGCGGCAGAGAATTACATTTCTGCGTTTCGCGCCCACTCGATTTTCTCGTTTCGCAACGACCGGACGTAAATTGGAACGGGAGGAAATCGTTCGTTTGGGAATCAGGAGATATGGCAATCTTTCCGAAAACGGACATTAATGCGAGTTTAGCGTAGGCGTTGAGCCAAGTCCCGACATTCCTACGTTCTCCCTACAATTAACAGGTCGTAGTTAGCCGAGTCACTGAATCGATCCAGTCGTGAGTGCGATAGGGAGAGAGGGCGAAGAAAGATATAACGATTAGCGGTCCGTAACTTAACGAGGAAACAATCCAGGAAGTAGAGAGGCGTGGCCCGATAAAATGGCCCCGAATCTCTTTACGCGAAGCTAGATTTTCTGCGATACGCAGTGTATTACGTATCACGTGCCGTTTGTTTCGATTTTCATTCGATAGCAATGACCCTTCGTTCCTATACACTAAAAATGTTTGTCGCGGGGCAACAGAATCAAAATAAATTATTTCTCCTCATTTCAAAAAAAGGTGTCGTTGTAGTGGTTAAGTTTTTTATTTTTGTTGTTGAAGGGTATTATTCTTAATAATAGATAGATTATTCCCATTGAAAAAAGAATCAAAATCTGGAACATAACTATTCACTATACATAGAATCTCTCGACAATAAAAACAAAAAACTTGTTAACCTCTTCAAGGACGAATTCTTTTTAAATAAAAAAAAATTATTTAATTTTTTTATGTCTGAGAGATCCTGTAGGGAATAATTCTCCGCAATGATTTTATTTTTCTTTCACTCAGAATAATTTCAATTATAAAAAACTAGATGTACATAATAACGTTGGTCACCTCGAAGTGTTTAATATTTCTTGATTTCCATTTTTGTTACCTATGCTTTCTTTTTTTACTTCTTTATAATCTTTATGACCCAATTGAAATACTTTGTTACGCGTGCATACCGCATCTGGATGCAATTACGATTTCTTTTGAGTATTCCAGTAATTCACCACTTTTATTCACGCTCATGAATACGGGAACACGTAAAATCAGGAGAATTGAATCAGAGGCGTTAAAAAGATGCGGGGAAAGTAGGTGACGTTAATTCGTTCTAAGTTTTAGTCAAAGCTGTTTGAAAGCGCACGCGTAAATTGAGGAGACTGGGGAAACGAAGTGAAGCTCAGAAAAGCAGTTCTCCGCTTGAATAAAGATCCAACAATTTTTGTCTCATCGTCGCGGGCGCGAAAATACGCAAAGGTCGTTTAAAAAAAAAAAAACGAAATCTTTGATGCATCCCATAGAGGAAGTAGGTCGGTGCTCCGGGGCAAGAACCGAGAAGAATTAAGCTCTCGCCTTCTCGCTACAATTTCCCTACCCTTGCTCGTCCACCCTTCGCATCCCAGCTACGTGGTTGTTTGCACCGGCAACCTGTCTCGTAGCATCAATTTTGCACCGGAGTTTCAAATTTATAGACTCCCGATTGCGCGACGCAATCGGTTTTAAATCGTCGCCTTTATTTGATATGAAAAGCACGGCGTGCGTGCGCATGGGTCAAAGTTAGACCATTCAACCCTTTCGACAATGGCGACGATTGTAATCGCATATATTATATAAAATAATAATACTATAATTATAGTAGTTCGCGTCGTTGGCCGTTATTCGGTGTTCCATAAATAATAGTAACCCGTTAACACTGTGTTTGCCACGTCACCCACATTTGGGAGACGCGCGTGACACGTTAGTAACCTAAATATTCATATTAATAAAATTAATGCTCCGTAATTATGGTACCGAAATTCACGAACCCGCAATTCATCGCGTATAAAACTCATGACCGAGGATTGAGTTCAGTCACTGGATTTGCGAAAAGTTTATTCAATTGTTGTAAACGAACCGTGAGGTGATGAATTTTTCGGTAGCGAAACGCGCGATTATAAAGTTTTGAAAAATTTAATTTCCCTAGCCGCTGGTAATTTAGTAAACAATTATACGCTTGCTGGTGCAGTTAATTACACAATGCTAACTTAGGGACAGCTAGGGAACAATTATAACGTGATAATAAACTAGCCTTAACTAATCCTCTGGTAAGCAAGTCTCCCATAAATCTGTCTTTAACGTTTTATTCTACTATGCGTTATTTAGAATATTTTATTTTAGTTTACCACTGTACCATTGAATACATACAAAAATTTCTCAACGCGTGATTCTGTACTTATATTATTTAGTATTAAATAATTATTAAAATTACATGGCTGATCATGTTACAATTTCACGAATTTTTTGCCAGAAAGATCAGAATGCTACTCCGTCGCGCAGTTATTATAATGCTTCGTTAACAGTCTCGTGGATCTCTTTTTCACGCCAATACCGTGCGTGTACCGTTTAATCCCGTCTCTGTGTACACGCATGCGTGTTTTATTGCTCTAGCTTCTGCCTTTTGTCTCCGTGATGCACGGTGATTTCAGTCACGATGAGATTAACTCGATAGCAACGGCTACCGTTGGATGAAATAAAGCGCTTCCCTCTTTTGCGAACGGCCTTCAATGTTTGCACGCGAATAATTACGGCGTCGCGACGCGAGTATCCGCGACGGACACTTGTAAAAGCCGGCGGGAGCTAGCGCGCGGCTGAATCCTGTAATTCCTCGCGGATTTAACGACGGTAAGCGCGCTTAAAGAACGGTGTTAAAAGAGAACAATTATAATCGATGTATCCTGCTTTAAATAACGAATGTCGCGCGAGGATATTACCATAATCCTATGGTTGTCGCACAGAGCATCCAATAAACTTGTGCTAAAAATAGAATTGCTAGATTTCCAAAATGACAGATCGGGGAAGTTACCATTTTAAACAATAAAAATATTTGGGGAATTAATAAAGAAACTAAGAAATAATAAATTACATTCAATTAAGTTATAGTACAGGTTGGTCCGTTAAAAGTACGATACCTGAGATAATTCCAAGCAGGTTTATCCTTATCGAAAAATTCTGACGCGCCATGGTTAACGAGATATTAACGAAAATGAGGGAACCACTTAGAGAGAGGCACGGCGCAGCGGGCGGAGCTAACGGTTACCGCCTACTTGTTCGATTGGCTGTCGTTTTCGGTTAATACCTCGTTAACCAAAGCGTGAGCAACATTTTCGATAAGGAAAAATCTACTTTAAATTATCAACGGGTACCACCATTTATGCAATACGTATCGAACAAACAGTCACAGAATAATTATGCAGGTTTAACTCACCTTGCAACTTAAATTCCAAGCGAAATGTCATTTACGGTTTCTCAAATTTCGAAAATCTTGGTACACTTTCGGGAAATAAGTAAATTGTTTAATAACAAGGAAAATGGCAACTTTGCGCGACACCCTGTATACGTCACATTTGATTAACGTTGTCCATTTTGAAATAAAAGACAGCTGAGTTCCTCGCATGATTGATCGTAATCTCATTGCTTTAATAGAAATCCAATATTTGGCATTTAACTCCATTAAATTAATATAAGATAATAATCGGTTTACCGATGTTTTATGTCCGGCACATTCAACACGGACAATGTTAAATTCAAATTTCTTTCGTCGTTGCGTATTTAAGTACGTGCTCTACGGGAAATATTAATTTTAATCTCTCCAGTTTTTATGCGGATGTTTAACACATATGTATTACATAATTCGGGTGTACATATATGGGACGCAGGTTTACACGGAAAACGGTATTTTAAACTTATCTTTCGAAAAGTTCTCCGATATCTCTTCCACTGAATTATAACTTTGCTACTAGCACGCTGCAAGTATTTATCGTGCCGAAGCGTTTCAATTTACCGTACGAACGTTTGCCGATAAAAAATGTTACCATCAAATGTCAATTAGGAAACACGCTCCGTTACTTCTTCTTTCGTTTTCACTTTCGTTCGCTTTTTTTCTCCTCCCCGCCATTGGTGTTTTATCGCTAGTAAAATACACGGCTATAAAACAAACGCCCGTGATCAAAAGCGCTGCCCAATTCGTTATTGTTGTCCCGTAAAAAGTCAATTTGTACGCCATAAAGAGAAAGGCTTTCCTCGTATAATTTTCTACGGTTTCGCGGAGCCTCCTTTGTGAAGGTAATTTCATGCGCGAAATTTGAATATTTGCCGGAACCTCCAATAATTTTGTTCATTAACCAAACGCGTTAGTCTAAAAACCAAAAGGGGATTCGCTGAAACGTCCGTTGACTCAGTGCTCGTGTTGTCTTGTAGTCGTAAATAATTTCAGGTATACAGGGTGTCCCGGAAAAGTTGATACGCCGTTTTATTACAGAATATATCAGTTGCGATGGAATTTTATACGAGTTTAGCTCAAATGTTTTCCTAGGTGACGCGCTTGATCGAATTTTAGAAATTACAACGGAATTCGCAAACAGCGTCATTTTTCAGTTTTTTTTTCGCGTCGCTGTAAAACAAAAATATGAAAGATCTTGTTTACAAAGCTCGTTGATACGTACATACGCTGGCAAGTTTATTCGATTTAGGTTTGAAAAATATCGACCATTTTTTGCACATTTGTAACTTGATAACTCCTGAGCGGATGAATCAAATCGAATGAATTTTTCAGCATACGTACGGTTTAACGAGCTTTGCAAACGGGACCTTCCACACTTTTGTTTGGTACGACACGCCAAATTTGAAAATGGTATAACGTGTAAATGTAATCGTAATATTCAAAAATTCGGTTTAATTCGTCAAACCGCAAAACGTTTGAAATGAACACGCCAAACGTGTAATCGCGTTAGCGCAATCTATACAAATTCGTGATAAAATTTTAAGTGTCTGAATATTAAGCCACTGGGTATAACTTTAAACACATTGATCGTCGCGTCGACCACATTTTGGTGACAAACATGACGCTTTAATAACCCTAACATTAATATTAATAAAATTAGTGTTCCATAACTGTGATGCAGCAACTCAAGTGTTATCAAAATATGGATAACGTTGCGATTAACGTGTTAAAGGCATCATACCTGGGATAATTCTAACCAGATTTTTTATTATCGAAAATACCCGAAGCTCCTCCGTTAACGAGATGTCAATGAAAAACGGGAGCCAATCGGAGATGGACACCGTAGATGGCGCCACTATCGGCATCCGAGTTCTGGCCCGAAATAGCCAGTCGCACGGTCCAAATAAAACAAAAATGTGAGATTTCCGAAACATTGGTGGATCCGAGAATCGTATTAAATATCTCTGCTTACAAAACTATGTCGACGATCGATGCGCCGTCGAAGCTAGATACGGAAACATATGTTCTTCGCCCAGAGAGAGAAACGCTTTCGCATAGATTTTAGAAAATACGCATCCATAACCGCTCGCTCCCTGCTTCCGTAGCAACAGTCCCCAGCTTTACCTGAAACACGATACACCTAGATCGGTGGATACCCTCCGCGTTGACGCGATCCAACCGCACTGTGCACGCGGTTGCTTACGGCTAAATGTATATTTTCCGGTACATTAGTCGTCCAAGTTTCTCGGTGTTTCCTTTTTCCCGGCGAGTTATTCAGCTCGCCCGCGCGCCTGGCGCGGAATCGTCGTTGCCAGCAGGATACCTCAGCCGCGAGGCGTACCCGGGATCCTTGTTTTTTTTCCCTCCTATTTTTCAGCGGGGGTTCAACGTGGACAAAAAAAGAAGGACAGGAGAAAGAAAGTTTTTCCCCGTCGGTAAAGCTATGCGGAGGAACTGGTCGTTACCCGGGAAAAGCCGCGAGCGTGGTTCCGAAGCGAGGAAAAGGGTTCCGAGCGGTGGAATGAAAATGAAGAAGACTTCTTTGACCTCGTTAAAGCGAGCACTCGGAAGAGTGAGAGAGCTGGAGAGGGGGGGTTTGCAAGAACGGGACGAATTTTGTTTCCTTCTTGTAGCTTCTATTTTCGGAACTTTCTTACTCTCAAGGCGATTGCCGGGCCGGAAAGTGGAAAATAGGGACGTATTTCTGCTCTTAAAGGACACCACGGTTCGTACTTTGAATCGAAACGATTTAACTTTGCACGTTCAGTTTTGTCTCGCAAATGAGAATGAAAGCATAACGCGGAGGGAGGTTTGGCAGCGTTGGAATATTGTACTTTGACGACTAACGCGGTATGTTTGTTTGGTCGCGAAACGCGATTAATAACAATTGGATTTCTATTCTTGAGTTTGTTGACCCGTTAAAGTTCAAATTTTTACAATTTTCCGTTGCGATTAAATTGAAGTACAAACATTCAATATCGGAAAATAAAAAACTGTTGTTTATACCAATTTGCAATTCGATTTATTTTAACGGAAACCGTACTTTATCTACCATGATATTTCTCATTTCTTAATCCATTTAAATTTAAATCGCCGCAATTTTGTATGAATCATTTTATAGGTTGAAATTCGTCGAACGGGGTAACGAAATTTCGCTCAAAGTGTACTTCAAATAAATCATTTAACCATCGATAAACGGTAGTAGTGTTTAATCGATTAGACTCGTATGAGCAACTTTGTCATAACTTCCGCGAGGAGTAACGTTCCCGAGATTTCCCCGAAATGAGGACGAGCTACTGACTTTAAATTAAACCACCAAACCCACCGACCTCGTTATTCCACTTTGCCGCACGAAAATATTCCACGTCCCGTCTCATCGATATTCCCGCGCACGGCCTGGTCGTTGCATATTCGATTTTCTTTGAAAATCAAGAAAACTATCCGGAAACGTCCGAGTCGCGAAACACGAGACAGAACGGCCCCCACCCATAATCCAATGAGGAGAGTCACTCCTCGATTTAGTTTCACCATCTCCGCCCTCCCCCACCTCCCTACACTCGCTCTCTCACCTGGGACTTTTCCTCCGGACGATACGCCCGAATCCGTGAATTCAGCCGGACAAAGTACAACCTTCGAAATTGGAGGTAAATTAATGATCGTAGTCGGGACCCGTTCGGCAGTAATTACCGATACCACTGGGAACGCGAGGTCCACGACGAGCAGATCCTTGAGAAAGAGACGGGGCGAAAGGATGAGAACGGGGGGTGGATGACTGACGAGGGACGAAAAGAGGGCTGAACGTGGAAAAGAGAGAGCAAGAGACCACTAGGTTGGAGATGGGGTGGGCAAAAGAGAAAGGCGGGGGAGTAGAGTTGGCGAAAGCTAGAGGGTAAAAGAGATAGAGGAAGGCTGAAAGAGAAAGAGAGGGTAGCGAGAGTCAGGGGTAGAGCGTGAGACGGGTGAAGGAGGAGGTTGAAGAAGGAATTTAGCCAAACCTCCCTGTAATTTCTCGTTCATCCCTTCGCAAACTTGACGCTGCCTAGGGTTATTCCGAAGGAGTCTCGAGGTGACGGGCGGTGGGCCGAAGGAGATGGCGGCGGCGGCGGTGGTGGAGGCAGAAGAGGGAGGGCAAATGGGAGCAAAAGAGGGGTTGGGTAGGAGGATGGGGAGCTTACTCCCTAGAACGAGCAAGTTCCCTCTTCGGAGGACTCGGTTGCGCTAGGTGAGTTATTGGCGTTACGTTACACGTCACATGCAGTACAGAACCGGCAAACCTTCCTTGGAGAGCACTAGCGGCTTCCTATGTTCGGCAAGTAAGACGCAACGTCAGATGCAAGACAAACATCTCAATCCCGAACAGACAAACGCGGATGACGCTAGTCAAGGCGTCGGCGGAAGAGGAGGAGTCCTTGTTCTTCCGGTTCGCGGGGTCCTGGGCCTCGACTGTTGCGTTTCGATGAGGACTCGGCAATTTTAGGGATTGAAGCAACTGTGGACTGTGGAGCATCGGTGTCCCAATAGCGTGTCGAGTTAGGGAACTCGTGTTGATTCAGGGTTATTTAACACGCGGGTATTTTACTACGAATTAGCAAGAGTTGGTATAATATCACGTTAGCTCGTCAGTTAGTTGCGCGTAGAAATGTTTAATCGTGTACACGGTTGGTGTGCGATTTAGGTATGGCTAGTTAATTTGATGTAATTTGATGTACCGATTTTGAAGCATGCTAACCAATATACGTATTTGCCTACAATGGTACGGGGACGCAATTGTTAAGAATATACAATTTTGAAAAGATGAGACCATTCTTGCATCACTTTAGCGGTTTAGCGCTTTGGCATGGGGTAACAGCTATCGTGTCGCGTCCCAGTCAAAATTTAACGCTGGGAAATCCTCCGCTAGTCTACCAGTTTGTTTGTTCTGTGAATTCTTTCTGATATTTTCGATAAAGAAAAATTTGCTTGGAATTCTCCACGGTATCGCGCCTTTATTGGACTACCACTACTTACGGGACACCATGTCTAACTGACGTGCTAAGCAGCCAGAGAAAATTATTTTAATTTCTCAACGTTTGGATGTACTGACCATTCATCTAACTAGAGGTTAAACTATCGTTTCCCAGCGTCGCGTGCCAACTACGTTGGCTACCCAGTTCTTTTGTACTAGCACTACCCTTACAGCTCGAAGAAAAACAATTCAGTCGCGACGAGAAGTACGTTACAGCGAGAAATAGGTCGTCGCGCTGAAAAATCCGTAGAAAAACGAGGTTTCATTGTTCTTCATTGACTTCCCTATCGTCGGGGCTGTTTGCTCGCACGCTGCGGTACATGAGAAATACGGTGTTGCCAGATGAATAAGGAAAATGGGCAGTCGTTGCAGCAGCAGTTTCTCTTATGTCCCGAAGAAGAATGTGACATTGTCGGGCAGACAATGAGAAAATGTATGGACAGCCCTCGCTTTCGATCACGCGAAACGATAACTGCACTCCGACAATACATTCCAAAGGTTATGACTCTGTCTCTGTGGACATTTTTTTTATTGCTCGTGATAAATTGGCATGAGTAAGGAATAAATGTTCGGCTTTGAATATAGCAATCGAAGCGTGGCCATCGGCGGATGACAGACAATGTTGAGGTCGAATTGGCTCGAGTTAATGCAACTGGAATTAAATTGAGTCGAAGTATATTTTAAAAGCTTATTTCCAAAAAGTCTCCGTTGCGAGAAACCGACATTCAAGGAAAACATGGGTTTCTTAGAATTACTTAAAGTCTGTGTTGTGCTTGTGAAGTACCTTGGCA
Organism: Pemphredon lugubris; assembly: GCA_933228935.1. Classification (NCBI taxonomy): domain Eukaryota; kingdom Metazoa; phylum Arthropoda; class Insecta; order Hymenoptera; family Crabronidae; genus Pemphredon; species Pemphredon lugubris. The sequence continues at coordinate 50,135,849 of OW121817.1, read as the reverse complement.
AATATTAAATAAAGAATTATCTTTGTTACGCGTCTTGAGAATTATGGTATTAGCGTACCATTATTATATCCGTGGCTGTAAAGAGAAATGTTGCGTGTCGGAGTCAACAAAATTTGCGTTCACATTAATGAAAATCGGGAGCCAATTGGAGAGGGACACGATAGATGGCACCACTATCGGCTGCCAAATTCTTCTCCGATTGGCTGTCGTTTTTGGGTTAACATCTCGTTAATCCAAAGGCACCCAACATTTTCGATAAGGAAATTCCTGCTTACAATTAGAATTATCTCAGGTATCACACCTTTAACGAAGTGCCACCATTTATGAAACACACTGTATATCCGTTCATAGGTCTCAAAGGGTCAACACGTGTACCAACGGACTATAAGTAATACACGAAAAACGTACTAATACGAGGTTCGCGTACAATGTGTTAATTTACACGATTATCACCGCGCTCGCTGGTATTTTCCCGCTGAACAGCGCGCAAGTCTAGAAAAAGGCAAAACGCAACATGCTAGCTTGTGAAATACTGTTCTCAACGCGACATGGCGTGACGTGGCATGACGTAACGTAACCGGTCCAACGTGACGTTATCTCGTATGCATTATTTTACATTTCTTTAACTCGGCAGTGCACAATGTTCTACGAGTTTACGTATTATTCTATCAGCCAACGTTCATCGTATCAGTTTGTGCTTTTAATATTAATTACGCGTCAACTCGTCTACGTCGATTAATTAATGTTTTGGTGAAACGTAACGGTCGGACGTCTTTGTTTACGATGAGCATGATTCTCATATGTCATAAATCCTTGGTCTCCCCGGATATACATACGATATCCGCGTTCCAAATGTTTTTGACTTCGTGGTATCGAGACAATGACTCGTAAATAAGGATTTCGTGGAAGTCGTATTCTCAGATTTCTTAAGAGCTGTAAAGAACAAGCTAAACAACAACGCAATCCATACAGCATACGTATTATTTTATCAGCGTTCGAATATCCGAAAATGCAAAACCGCGTTGTTACATGAGCCGACGTTTAAATTTCCTGTACCGTTACGCGTCACTTTAAAATTAAAGGGAACGTTTGGGACACTTGTAATTCTAACCAACGCGCCCTACGCGTGCACATTCTACGTCGATACAGGCGAACCTTATCAGCTGTTGGATTCCGTGTTATGGAATGAGTGCAACAGCACTTTTTTAAAATTCAACTGAACCAATGAAAAGTAACCGGATATTATGATCGCGGGCAATGTTAGTAAATAGTTATTGTTATCATGATCGGTTGCTCCCGAAACCACGTCGCATACCATGTCCTAAAATAATCCGCTTATTGTAATGACACTGTAGCTAATATTATTATATAAATTCCGCTAAATAGACATGCGACTAATATGTAGTTTTGGATAAACATAACTATGTTGTATTATTTTGTAATAATTTCTCTTCAATAATATGTTCTTTTATCATCTGCTTAATTTTACCAGTCGGCCATTGCTATCAAAAGTACCTATCAAAGTTGTGTGGTTATCTAACACAGCAAATATTCCTTCGTTGGTTATTCAAATCCATACTGGCATTGTCTTTCGGTGCGCGTTATGGTTACCGGTACCATTGTCGACGCGATACAGAGAATTATGAGGATTTAATAGCACGAATACGTAGAGCGTTACCGTTGCTTGGGTGATCGATCAAAGTCAAAGGTCGATTGGAAGCTGCCAGTTCTTCTCTTCGGGTCGCGAGTGGGTCGAGCCGATGCTTTATTTGTTCCTGTCGATACGGAGAGGTGGTTACAGAGTATCGTGATCAGCGTCGTATCGCTTGCAACGGTAGGTTTCTTATGTAAATTCTTTTTTTTTTTTTTACATCGGATAAAAGGCAGGAGCAATTTGCCATACGTCGTTAAATCCGATTTTTATTCTCAGAACACGAATGACGATCGATGCTTTTCCGTTAAAGGATACGAATGGAACTTTAATTCGGCAAATGGGCGATAAGTATCATTTTTATTATCGCGTTCCACGTATTCATGTGGGAATCAAAAGTACGATGCTACTGCAGCTGCTAATTTCGATAACTGTGACCGTTTGAGCTGTTCATTAGGACTTTTTAGAATGTAACATTAATTTTTCTACACATCTAAAGGCTGCCATTTATCATGTTTGTGGCACACAGGTTTCTTTAGTCGTTAAACTAAAAATTCAGTCACAGACGAATAATGGTTTTTAATATGTTCCAATTCTTCTATATTTTTTAACAGTTTTACTCTTAAAACTTAAAATGTAAAACGTAAAATGTCAGAAAATGGAAATTATACTTTCCTACACTAATAATTCTTGAACTTTTCAAATGGTAGCTCAATTCCCCATCCAAAATGTGAGACAATCGAAGAAATATTCAACTCAACGATAGACGCCATAAGTTATCGCAATTTCACGGGTACTCAATGTTCCATAATTAATGATTACCATTATCAAACATCGAATACAGGCTGTACAAAAATCGATAAATATCGATGCCCAAAATCATCTATGCGCATACCGATAAAATAATTACGCGGTTGTAAAATTTTCCACACATTATTCCGCGCGAAATAATTTCATAACACCGATCCCTTTGTTCCACGTATAACCGGGTCCGTCGTTCCACGTTCATTTCCGGTTCTCCCGATTCACGCTAATTCGTCGAAATCCACTTCATATCCCGTCAGATTAACGACACCGTTACTCGCGTCGACGTCATGGAAGTCGGATTATCTTCTCGGAAACTGGTACGGATTTTCAATATGTGTCGGTTTCCCCCCCTTAAGTACGTAGAATCGATTCCTGCGGTGCGAACCCACCTTAAGGCAGTCACCCTCTCCCCCCTCCCCCCTGCACCTTATCGCGAGACATCGATCTAAATCGCGGTGAGCTGGGCCCGATAAAGGCACCTTTAATGACACCTTCTCTCTCTCCCGCCGCGCTCTCTTTCTCCCACTCTCGATAACTCGAATGAGAGCTTATTCGATTCGGAGTACATTTATCTTGGCTCGGTGGCACGCCGTTGTAAAGTATGGCTCCGTCGAGCCACCTTCGACCTCCGCGCCTCAGCTTCCGGGTTGAGCTCTTGATGGAATACGTGCGTGGACTACGCCCGCGACTTCGACCTCTATGAAATTTCCGTTTTTACGTACGACCGGCGGGTCCGTTTTACGTTGACGACAAACTTTCCGTCTCTCGGATTCGATTAGCGTTTCGCCACCCTCGAAAATCGAATTTACTGGATAAAATGTCGTCGATCTTGACACGCTCTTGGCGTTTAATCATCTCATTTTCCGTCGAATACTTTCGTCCGTGGCGTCGATAAAAATGGAACGTATCCCCCATTGGAGATTCATTACTTCCCTTTGGATCTACGATAAGACGCGTCGGGAGATCGATGCGAGCGTCGAATTTATTTCGTAGAGACGAAACGGTTGAAAATGGGCTGGGGAGGAAGCGAGGTATTGTTGGTTTTACGCGGCACACGACTTTTGGAAGTGACGTTCGGCGCAGCGACGTCCGCAGCAAATGTTCTCTAAACTCTTCCGGATAATTAATTCTACTAGGAAATTGATCATGTGGAACGACTATCGTATATTGGAAGAGAATTGGCTCCGAAGTAGTTTAAGCCAGATATCGGGAAGCAATTGCTTCTATATTCGTTTGTCCGCATTACAGTAAAGCTTCTTTATGTCCTTCAATTATCTGGAAGCTGTATTAAAGAAGAAACAAGGTAGCGGAATAATCGAATCGATATTTAAGTCATCTCGGATGCCTTGATCTTTCTCATTTCGATTAACTCCACGGTAGACTGCATCCGGTACGCTGTGTATTATCAATTCAAAATTGCGAGTAAAATAAAACGAAGAATTAAATTCAGTCTTCTCTGACTAACGTGTTAACACGTTAATGGAACACGTTACTAACTGTTATCAGTAACTGTGGTATTAAACTCACATGTTATCCAAATGTGGGTGACGTGTCGGTCAACGTGTTAATGGGTCTCGAAACAATTTGATTTAGATGTGATAAAGAAAATATTAATATTAATAATACAAGTATTAACAAGGAAAGTAATAAATAAATACTAATATCAGTATACATAATAGGAATAAATACAAGCTTGTAATATTAAATAAAAGGATATAGAAAAACTAAATACCAAATCGATAATAATTATGCCAATCGGATGTGTGGGTCTGCTAAAAAATACTAATGCATTGCAAAATGCTAAAGTTCGGAAATATATGTATATCGAATACCATTGGAACCGTTCGTCACATTTGACACATCGGTCTACCGGAAACAAAAACCAGGAACAGGAAATCCAGGGAACAGGATTCGGTAGCTGTCGGAGGTGAAAGTCAACACGTAGTGATTTGTTATCGTAACGCCACGATGATGTTTGCCTAACAAATCCTTAGCTTCGTGTACCGCCACACAGCTTTCCCTTTACAGCTACAGCAGCCCTCGAGGGCGCGAGATTCAACCCCTTGTAAAAACAACGGTACACCTTGGATAGGAGTCAGCTTCGCTTCCTCGACGCTAACGGATCGTCGGAAACACCTCCAGTGGCTCTCCACGATGCTAGGATCTATTACGAAAGCTTTAGTTTCCTATGACACTGCGTTCGCGATGAGTGACGCGCACAAAATCAACCCTTACTCGGTTAGGGTGCGTTCGATGAACATGCTTTTAGGTGCGGTAGCCCTATCGGACACGCTAAACCAAGAATACGCATCTAAGCGTCATGTTTCTTAAACTTTTGACCGAGCGCGTACGTTTGTTGAACGCGGCGAACTATTTTCAAAGTCGCATTATCGTCGCAGATGCGGGAAATAACCATAAACCGTTCGAACTACTGAGAATTGTAATGAAATTTATCTCATGTTTGGATAAATTCTGGGAAAGTTGCTTAAATAATGAATATTAACTCTCCGTTAGTCGGGCGGATGTTTGTTACGCGGTTGGTCGCGTGGGGGACAATTGTCATCCATCACTAAATTATTAGATAAAAGTGCAAATAATCAGCATTTATCACTTTTCATCATTAGATAATTAATGTATGTGTAGGGTAGAAACGTTTTTACTAAATATTGTTTTTCTAAATCTACTTTGCTCGCATTTTGATAATTTTCCACTCGTTTTCTGACATTTTGGAAACGGTACCAATCCAGAAGTATGTTAAATGTTTATTCAAATAATTACGTAGACATTGAACGAGCACTTTTGGTGAGTTTTCTTGGCTTCCGTATTGACGCAATTCAAATTCTGTCGTTCGGCATTAAAAAATTAGCAATTTTTAATGGCAACGCTGGAGCGGGTAGTTAGAAGCAAACTGTGCCACGACCTCGGAACGTAGTAAGCTAGCATCCTTCCTACGAACAACCTATATTTCAAATGGCAATAAATCAACTAAGATTCCGGAAATTTACGCGCGACCCGAATCCTTCGCGGCTATCGTTCCCGGGAATGCCAGGAGGGGAGGAATGGGGGAAAACAGGATGCGAAGCGTCGGAGAAAGAGAATCGGGAATGGGGTAAAAGAGGGAAGGAAGAGGGGGAGGAGGTTAAGGGTGAAACGACCTTCACGATCAGCCATCGTAACTCAGAGTACCCGGGGGTATCGATTCTTCTTCTTGCCCCGGCAAATTCTTTGTTGCGGCTGTTCGACCCTGGACGCTGGTCAGCGATGTGTGTCTGTGCCGTCGGAGTGTATAGTTTTTGATGATAGTACACGGGTAACGTTTCTATAACGCGATTTATCCTTAACTTGTTATAAAAAAGTCGGAATTAGTACAAATTATATGGAAACCACTTTATAAGAAAGTCAAAATTAGTAGAGATTATATGGAAACTCAGTTACAAGAAAGTCAGATTCGTACCTACAAAGAATTAGTATATTTGCAACAAGTATATTTTATTTACACTAGAACAACAACACCAGTCAGTGTGACGGGTTTTAAATTATCATTTTAGTTTACAATTCTCTTATTCCTATCGTGACCGGTCAAATGACCGATCTTTAAAACAACTTATATTTCTTAATATTGAATGAAGATAATAGTCAATTTGATAGTGCAAAAATATAGTTACTTTTTTAACATTTAACCGGCTAACAATCAAGTTAATTGGCGGTGCAATAACGTTGTTTGTGTATGTAGGAAATTCTAAACGAAATTTAAGAAAAGGTCATTTGGCAGGCCGTGTTAGAAATAGTGTCAACAATATAAAAATTGCAGAGATATGAACAAAGTTTCGACTGGTCTGATAGAAATAGGTAGTTCCGAATGCTAAAGTGAGCAGGCAGCGATCTTCCATAAGGAAACACGGACGTCGCGAGGCGAGTAATAAAAGTGATGGATTTGATGGAATTCCATGGAAGAAGAGTTTCGTATTAAAGACCCGCAAAATGAAGAGGGATGAGAGAGAGGGAGCGGGGGGAGAGAGAAAATGAGAGAGTTTCGAAAGCAGAACATGCAGACCAGACGAATTACAGTTGACTGACTCAATTTAATTTAAATCCCGCGCGTGTTAATAACAATTGAAGGTCTTCGATATTCTTAATTGTATAATTTCGCTACGTGGACGGGTCCGGCAAAACTGCATTACTTAATTCAATTTCATCCGTTGCACGCTCGCAATTGTGTGATCACGCTTAGGTAACGCGCTCCCGGCATCAGCAAATTTACTTCGCCAAGTAGATTGCAGTTTAATATCGTCCGCTCGTAACAACTAATTATGTACTAATTTGGAGTTAGATAATAACGTAACGGCAGTGGGGTAGCGTCAGGTGTGTTCAGTGAAAATGAAATGCCATCACTGCCATCAGTGAAAATGAAATGCCCTTTGTCTAGGTATTTGCCTGCGCGTCGGCCGCTCTATTGCGTTCCTTAGTAGTACGAACAGTCTATCGTTATTTCATGCATCCGCGATGATGATGCGACTGCGAAAATAATTCGGCGCGTAGAGCAAATGTACACTCTCGATTAAAAGTTTAAGATGCTTCATACGTAGATGTGTATACCGTTATCGTTAATGCATGTGTTAGCGATGGTGTATTATTATTTACTTTGTTGTCGTGATTCTGTGTACCTTTAGCTTTAAAATGCACTCAGTTATATTGAAGTAGTCACAAAATTGTGGAAGACGGAATATTTTGGAATCATTCTCCCGTTTTAATATTCGACTTGATCGATAATAGGCAGCCATTCTTTTCCAACCGTTATATTTATTTTCTAATTTTTTGTACGATATCTTAAACGTTTATCTCCAAAACATAATTTTCCAAATTGTGTATATTCAAAAACTGTAGGCGTTAAAATTTTCTTTCAACCGATGGAGATCCGAGGGATCTATTCCCCTTAAAAAATCCTAGCTCGCATGATTCTTTAGCTGCTTCAACGAAATTAAGGGCGTAGCAAAGCTGAGTGTTTGTAGAATCGTAAAAACAAATGGGGAAAAAAAATAGTACGCCGCGGTTAATACGAAACGCAAAGCCATGTATTCTACATCAAACCGCGTGTTTGCGTAGACGAATGAAATGTTTCTTAACTCTTGCCCACGAGTGTACGCGAGACTACTGTAAGCGTACGAATGTTATCGCAATGCCATCGTTACGAGTGTTATGACTGGGACGTGTCGCGTGAAAAAATACGCGAATATATACCTGTAGAATGCAGAGCGCAGGATGAGTTGTTGCCTCAAGAGACGCTTGTAACGGCTCGGCGTCGTTAATCGCCGTAACGAGGCTTGTAATGGGGAATTTACCGAACGAAAGGGACTTCAAAAATTAGCTCTTTTTCATTTTAGTTGACGACGCTTTCAGCGTCGGCACGTAATTCGTTATGCGCAATTACCATTTCGATAACTTTACGTACGCCGTTTTTAATCACACGAACTTTCAGAAAATATCGCTGTAAGCTAATATCCGAAGCATTCTCTATTTTCCTTCGCGTCGATGTTCTTGGAAACTTTCTACGTGTACTTCTTTGTTCTAGGAGTTCAATTTTTTACCCAGCTGAAAACATCATTTCAAAGAGACTAGAAAATTCATCGTTACTAGTCAGCAAAATTACTAGCGAAATTTAAAAAATTTATCTTCGCTGGCACGGTAGCAGGATACTTTTAAAAACATGGTACTTTACTGACGCTTAATTAGCTAATGAAAAATTATAATGTGATAATAATTACAAATTCCAAGTGCGCCACTTGGACTCGAAAATTCAATGAGTCTTCTATGAAAAGATAATTTTAAGGAAAGTATGACATGGGTCGTTAGTATTCAACTTATCAGTGACATTGAAAAAATATAATTTCACTAACTCTACTGGTTCTTAATCAGACAGTGCTAGATTAGAATCATGTATTACGATAATGAAGAACCATTGAGATTTCTTCAAATGTTGTTCTCTATTTTTTAAAAACTGGACCTGTTGACTTGTTCTAAAAAAGTAAAGTCCCTGTTAGACTTCTAAATTAAAATGTGCTATATATTTGTGTCATAGTACACTAATTGTAAAGTATTCTTTGCCTAATTAACACTTCGACGGCCGCGCATTTCATGCGAGAACTCTCATCCACCGCCGGCGCTTTTCCCGGAGTCGTTCATTGTTTAATTATAATTATAATATGCTCTCCAGATACCACCCTGGACAATTAAAAAACCCCTGAGCAATGGAAAAGAAAAACTGCGCAACGGCCCAAACGCGTTCAAATATCACGTCCATTTCGCGACTATAATCATTTATACATTAATGATAATAATAATTCACGGGGCGAAGTCACCCGCACGCGACGAACCGTTAGGTAATTGTTGTCAAGTAACGGACAGTTTCCGATCAAAGATTCGAATTCGTTGCATGGAAATTCTAAAGGGACCAAAATCTCAACTTCCATTCGTGAAGTACAAGTGAATTGAAGGACGGGAAACAATGTTATCGTCCGTGCTTCCGATAACGTTGAATGAATCTGGGTCACGAAACTGCGAAACACGATGTTCAATAGAAATCGCCAGCTGTGAACGTTTTAATAGTGGAAATCCGGTGCTGCCAAAATGGTCCGCAAGCTTGGGATCAAAAGCTATCGGTACTTCGATGGGATAAAGCGTCGCGTCAGGGTGGGGGCGGAGGGGAGGTGCGTTAATTAAAATGTCTCATTAACGGTCCCGAACTCTCGGAGACACGAGCGAAATCATGGTTCCCCTACCTTCCGCTTCAATTGATGAATTAAATCATCGATTTATAAGCGTCACCTGGGGTATTCTGAAACGTAACAATGAAAGACCCGTTAGGGTGGACGGAAGTAGTGATATTCAGAAGGTCGGAAGTTTTTAATTAACACGCGCGTGGTAAGAAAAAAATAATAATAACGTCCGTGAGGGAGGGCGGGGGGTAGGCGTCGTTACGCGTGCGTTGTGATAAATTACGAGCGTAAAAATATCGACGAAAGTTTTTAATTTTCTGCGTAAATGTATTTGCTGGACGGCGGAATGGATCCGGTGGTAAACTGTAGTGTGTTTAATTTCTGTAATAGCAGAAGTGAGAGTTTGAAAAATGTATTTTTCACGTTTGTCGAAGAAACCCCGGAGCCGTTTGCTTTGCCGAGGGGAAACGTTTTTACAAAGATAAATATTATGAAAATCACTGTTGTCGTGAGTGCAGTTTGAAGACGAATAATGTATGTGGCGCGCGTACCGTGTAATATGTTAATTAAAATACGTTTCCTGTAAACTCGCACTTTTTCATTGAAATCTATCTAGAAACGTAGAAGTTACGAGCTCCTTTTACTTGCCAAGGGTAGAAATATCCGAACGTCAATAAAAACGTCTGAATATTATTATTATTATATAATGATAATTAATAATTATATAGTTATAACAATAATATTTAATGCTTACGTATTTCGATATTTCAATTCTGAATTAAATTTGGATATTCATAATATATACAATAACAATAATAGACATCTGATGTCTCCCAAAGATAAATTTTATAACCACCAACTTTTTCTTCTCCTTGATGTATGATTTTAAGTTATCGTTATTTAAAATTTTTCACCGTCGACAATACTTAAGTAAATCCAAGCACTTCCGCGCGCGGTTAAAAACGGCACATCAACGCGATATTAGTATTTCGAATTTCTAAAAAACTTCGAGAGACTTTGAGTGATTTTCGAAAGCCCGTGTCGCACGGATCTCGTCAGCTTTCAATTGCACTCGCGAGATAGCCGAAGAGATTGTCAAAAAAAAAAAAAAAAAAATGCACAGCCACGATTAATAACAGCGGAAAACTATCGCGGCTCGCTGGGTATACGTGGAATTCAATCCTTTCGGTTTACCACGTTTCCACGTAGCGCAAAACAAGGACCTCGAATTGCGGTTTACACGAGGGCGGCTGAGCGTGACAAGAGCGAGAGTTTGCATTCGTTCCGAAATCGTGGGCGCGCACGAAAAGCGAATTGTCTATCGGTCGGTAGTAAAATTCACGACGTCGCTTCTCGTAAAATCAAACCCGCGAGAACTTTACGATCCGGGGAAATAATTGGGGACTTTGAAGAGGGAAGCGGATGGGAGCGGATTTATGAAATACCGTTGTCGCTCGATTACAATATCGCGATTTCGATGCTTCGATACTCGTGGGCGTCTACCTAACTGGCCGACGTTTAAAGTTCACGACCTATTCGACTGTAAACTAGTTCAATATTGATTTATGGAGGTACCGTAACAGCCTTTCATCGATCTAAATATGCACGCCTGTGGGGCGGGGGGGGGGGGGGGGGCTAAAATTAGGGGTTAATGGTTGTTCTTTTATACCGGTCTTTGCGGTTTCTATTGTTTTTAGAAAATCATAAGGTCGGCAAATGTTTACTTGGACTTTTGATATACCTTCTAATTGTTTTGCGATAAGTTGGATTTGGGTATCAGAGTTCTAATAAATAAAATGAATCTGTAAATTTGATATGGTATGTTATGTACATCTTTTTGTATACGGTGTAATATTTGGATATTTGAATTATAATTTCGATTTAGAAATATACAGATTTCGACCTGAGAATTTTAAATTACATTTGGATATTCAGAGCTTTTAATATTTGAATTCTAAAGTCGATCTGGATATTGTAATTCTAAATTCACCTTAGATATTCACAAATATAGAGAGTTCGATATTTAAGATATAAGAAGTTTGCACGTTTGAAAGCCTCAAGTAAAAATCTCCCCGTCTACCATTGTTGAAAACAAAAAGATTCCGCGATCATTCAGACCTTCATAAACCATGCAAATACTTGATGCAACGGATTTCAACACAGTGATCCAAGCACAAAGTTTTTCCATTCCTTCGACGTATCTCTGTTCCTTACCCCGATTATTCTCGACAACTCATCAAGCTATATTGCAACGAAGATTGATTAAAAAAAATGAAGTTGTAAGAACCTATATCTGGAAAATATATTAAAAAACGAGACGGCAGTTTCGACCGTCTCACTTTATATTTCGAAATCTCCGCTGGAAGCTTCCCCTCCGTAACATGTTATATCCGCGGAATTGCTCCCTTCGAGTAAAAGCTACGGGCTACTTAATAAGTTCTGAAATTCAACGTTCAGTGACGTCGTTATAACAAATCTTAGGGAGCAGACACCGTTATAGCTGCAATCCTAAATATAGGTTGCCAGGCTCATTCAGTTCTCGGATGGACTTGGCAGGAAGAGAAAACTTCTGTTCTGCGTCTTTAAACTTTGCCATACGTTCCTCTGCCAGATCGCGGAAGCCCGTTTATCAGAGAAACATGCGGACTACGAATCCCAATTCGGTAGTTATCCAAAATATTCGTGTAGGGATTTATTTTAACCCGGGCGTGTCCAAGCTTTTGGCTTCCCTGGTCCACGTTCGAAGAAAAAGAATTGTTCCTGGCTTTGCATAAAATATACTAGTTCTAACGATAGTTGTAGAACAATAACATTAATAAATAATAGTAAATCATGAATAAATCATTAATAAATAATGTACCATATACGATATCCATCCTGACGAATAAGCAAAAATACCGTAACGTGATAATTATTAACTTTTTTTTTTATTAGAAATTTGTTTAAAAACCACAATGTATATGTTTGAAGACTTTCTATAGGCGTATACTAACGGCATATTGCGTCAATTCTTCAAATAAAAAATATCACAACGCGGTGGGAATTAAAGAAAAATAAGTACACACAAATTTCAATGTTTTAAGGAATTTTGCGATTTCATGTTAGACCACGGTTTTTGGACAGGCCTGTTTTAAAGCAACAGCAGCCGAAGGTATAGACGATACTTATTTCCTTGACAAACGATAATAAAAAGACAAGACATTAATTTATATCGACGAGTTAAATTCTCCAGACTTAGTTTTAATGAATTACAACTACAAAGAGATATTAAATACGCTCGATTCAGAGCTTTAGAAATTCAGATTTCACTATGGGTATATTTATTTTTATAAATTTCATCCTGTATATTATATCGGTGTGTATTATAACCCCATTGGAGCCGCTAGCATTTCTTTCCTTAAATTTACCGTATTACGTGGTTTTATAACTATTTTTTGTATTCTAACGCGCACGATACGGTGGTCTGAAAGGGTTAATACTTTTCAATGAAATACTCTCTCGGAGTCATCGTTCCACATTCAAAGCGCTCCAATCGCAGAATAGGTTTCCCAACTCCGTTGTAAGAATAAGAAATTGAAAGAAACGTCGAAACGGTAGACTCCAGCCTCTCGCAGACCGGCGACGGTTGCACGTCGGATTGAGAGTTCAACGAGAAACTCAACCTTCCGTGCCATTGAGCGCGGAAAACGAAGCTGCGAACGTTCTCTCGTCAGACGAAATTACCGCCGCTTCTGCAGTTGTTCGATTTGCGTCGCCAGACGTTGCTGGAGGCACCGCGAGAGGAAGAGAAGAGACGCGCCATGAGAAAATTGCGGGGACAGCTTTTCAGTGACGCAGTCCTCTAATGCGTCGCGCACACCGACGGCTGTAAACCGGATTTGATGTTTGTGGTCTCGGGCGCAATGTGCTTTCGAGTATCCGGAAGATATGCATCCACCTCCGAGCCGACAAAGACAAGAAACGTGTTCCTCGTGGATCCGTTTCACCGGCGTCTAAGAAATGAAATTTCACTTTGCGAGAGGAGTATTCCGCGTAGCTCTCGGCTTTGCGAAACGCGAAATACCGCAAAACGTTAATTAACGCGATCAAGGGACGAGGTCTCGTCTCGGAGCTAGACCAGGTACCTTTTCAGGTGTAACGCACTTGCAGGGGAATGACTTTCAAGAGTTTTCAACAAACCGAAGTATTAACGTTTACTCGAATTATGCATTTCAAGTTGCGTGTCGGTCACCGGTGACCCGTACGGCACCCGGCTGTACATTATATATTATGCTTGGTTTTTATCTCGAAGACACTGCGTCCACTGCATCACCGTATTCCTTGCGTCTCATTTACGTTTAATCGAGATCGCAATCTTCCCGCGCTTTACGGGCACATACGAACAATTCGTCCGAGCGGATCGATTATCCTAAATGATCGTATCGATCAAGCATCGGCAGACCTTATCGGTAATCCTATCACAGAGGCAGGGATGGGACAAGTGGCAGGCAGCGGGGAGTAACACGAGGGGTGGCAGAAGGTTGATGTTATCGAAAGGTATCGATGGAGAGTGCCGTAAAGCCGAGTTGCGTCGAGTCGTTTCGAGCCCTCCGGGCTTCCCCACGCGTTTCCCGCGTAGTCTGCGAGAACGTGGATCTCGGTGAATCAACGGCACGTAGTTTCTGTGTGCGAACGACCTGTTTGGAAACCTTCCCTGCGAGTGAGTCGCAGCGATGGGCGTAAGGCGATTCCAATCAACGCCGTCAAGTTTTGGACCCGCAAGATCTTAAAAGCTGCAATGATATTTTAGATGTACAAATGTGTTGCGCATTTTGCGTAGTATTTGATCCGAAAATTAAAACAGGTCGGGGGCATTATTGTTTAGATTTGTACGAGAAGTGCACCGTTTATTGAAATTATGAGAACTTTGGGAATATCGAGAGTATCGAATCTTGGGAATCGTGATGATATGCTCTCTGCTTTTTCTATTATTTTTCCAAACTAGGGAAACTGGGATGTTCAAAAATTGTAGAATGTTGAAAAATATGGAAAGTATGTTGGTGATATGCAATTTTTGTTCCTGTCCGAGTTTTCTCCAGGGGTGTGAATCAACCCTTAAAAGCTCCCCCCCCCCCCCCCCCCCCCCGAGAAAACGTATACTACCTATGGCCAACGTACTTTCCACATTTCTAAAAGTCTCATCATTTTTATGAATAATAAATTTATCATGCGAAACAAATGAAAACATCACGATTTTCAGTATTACTATTACTACAAATACGGCGCCTACAATATGGCTACATTTTTATAATTTAAAAATGTGTGGAATTGCAAAAAATTTTTCGCTAGTTATCCGTGCCATATATCTATACATATATTGATTTGAATCGCAAGACTGAAATCCGGAATTTACTACTAATACTACCAAGAAAAAAAAAAAAAAAAAACACGGTACGGAATATCGAGAGAAACGTGAGTTCCGCGGTGGCATGCAGAGTTTCTCGATCGGCAGAAGCAATTGAAAACTTTCGAGTGCCTAATTTGATTCGCAAGTTGCTCGACGTCGCGACGCATCGAAGACCCATCGCTGCACGGACGGGGACGAATGCACAATCTTGTTTACGCTACCAGGCGTGTAGGTGTGGTCGCGCGTGAACGCACGCGAGAACACGCGTCGCCCGTATGTTTTGCCTTGTTGTGGCCCCGGTGCGTTGGCGGTGCGGTAGAATGGAAATCCGCGAGCTCACCGTCGAACCCCATCAGACGTCTGCGTAGCAGGGGTGTCTGAAGCAGCCCTCCACCGTCCCCCTCTCGTTCCTTCCCTTGAGCGAGACTGCCTACCTACCACCTTCGTGTCACACCTCATTATGCCACTGCTTCGTTAGTGCTGGCCGACGCGACGTCGGGATCATCGTGCGAGACAAAGAACGCACGATCGACGTCGAGTAATTTGTCGGGTGAGCACGAAAGATTCGGTGGTTGGCTGAACAAAGCTCCTTGTCGGGCTCGCCGGCTGCCACCGGGTTGGAAAGAAAAACGTTCGCAGGTATCACGATTCCTTTCGCGCCGAGCTATCGAATAATGACAAGCGTCTCGCGTTACCGAGGGTGGATTGTGCGTCCGCGGCGAGATGTGCGAGAGAGAGGAGAACAATTAACGAGGACTGTATCCCTTTACGCGGCAAGGTTGCCGGGTGTTGGATGTGTCAGCGTTCTTGATGTGGCGACGCTTGTGACGGAGCGCGGTTATTGGATTTTGAATGAGTTTAGGTTGCAGGCGTGCCGAGGTTCTTGGATTTTCAATGAACTCAAGGTTGTTGACGTGGCGACGTTGCTAGATTTTGGATGAGTCTAAGAAGACGGTCGGATTTAATTGAAAAAGAAATATCTGTTGGGTTTTAGTTGTTGAACCATTTTATTCTGTATGCTTAGTATTGGTTATAAATAATAACTTTTGTGTCTTTATATGGTAAATATAATGTAAGAACAGATTTAATGATATAAGTAGACCGCTTTTAGTTTAACCAACTTCAGCAGTAAATGAACGCGACTGCAAAGTTAGCATACTACTTTTGCCTAAGTATCCAGGTCTCTTAGAACATACAGATAAGATTTTCTCGTATACTGATGTGGAGTACGAAGCCCGACGGATTATCATTGAATACAAATGATTAAACTTAAGAAACGCGTAAAGAGTAAACTCGTTCGAACATTTTGTAATCGGTCATTGAAAATTATGCTGATTGAAAAGCTCTAGTCTTTAATTAGTTGGATAAGTTTGTTGCAGATCAAATCGAACCTAAGTAGAATTAATCCGATTAGAATCAGACATGATCTGACATCACTCCCATTCCTGAACACCGTGTTCACTGTACACGTACGCTAGCGTTTTGACGGATAATATTCGAGATGCTTCGGTTAATAAGCTATTTTAGTGAAGCGTTCGTGTGCTTCCGTACTCAGTTTATAGCGATTCGCGAAGCGGATTGTGAGATCCCATTTCCGTAAACAGAAAATGTGCGCATGCACGTGTAACCGTCGCAAAGGGAGAATCACATAGACAGATAACTCGACGGTCGGTTCTCGTAAACCAGAAACTTGCGCAATCACAAGTTGGCAGAAGTCCGCCGGGAGCGGGTGCGGCAGAAACTCATAAAACTACCGTAATTGTAAAACACGAAAGGGCGTAGGCGGAGTCGAAAAGCCGTGGGTGGCCAGCGTATGCCGCGAAGGCTGAAATCATGATTTATTTCACTTGTTGAAATCGTTACTTTTTCTCGATTCGCAGACTCGTACGTCCCTCCGGAACCCCCGCCACGCGGAGAGATTCAAGTTACGTCAATTAAGGGTTTAATCTCGCAAGATAATTAGAGTATCCTTGCGTTACGCTGGGACGCGTTAACGCACTTGGTACATACTTTCAGCGAGGATTGGCTAACAAAGTAAAGCTCGAGCAAAGAAAGACCGTGTTTCGTACGATATGGTCAGTGAAGGATAGATTCAAACACCGTGATACAGTATTTATGACTGTTTGGTAAACCGAGTGATGGATATACAGGTTGTCACATAAATGCTGAGCCCTAGCAGGTATTTCCTCAAAGAAAATGTTAATTCTACGTTAGTTTACGATTTATGATTACATTTCAGGAGCGTAATTTTCTAGCGCTATATCACGTAATTAAAACTCTTGATTTTCCTACCAAGATTTACATCTTCACCTATTTAGGAAGAATTATTATAACTATTATAATAAAATAGGTTCTTGTGATTCCACAGAAACAATTATATTCCTTCCCCGAAAAATCGCTGCGAGTCTGCGACGAATTGAATAAAACAGTTTTAACTTATAACCCACGAACGTAAGATATTACACAAATGCAATTACGCGATATTATCCACTTTTCGTAATGGCCCGACTCCGAGGAAGAAATTGAAAATTTGTCAAATACGGGAGCGTTACGCTTTAACGGGGCGCGATTCTGAGTACCGGTCGTTTATATCAAAGCGAAAGATCCCCGAAGTACGATTTCCTTTTATCGAAAGCCAATATTCCTTTTCGCCCACGTAGAAGCTGCTTCAGACAATCTCACGGATCTACTTTTCTCCCCAAATCTAGCCAGAGGGCACTGGGATGTGGCTACTGAACGACTTTAAGTGTATCCCCTGGTCATTGTTGTTAACGTCCCGTCTTTTTCTGATTTTCCACGAAATACTCGAGGATCGTTAACAATTCTCTTGTACGCGTTAAAAGGATTCTGTCACTCGTTCCGATTAATGTAAAATACATTTGACCCTTTCAGAATTGAAGTATCTTGCAGTGCAACTCTGATAAGATAATCAAAAAGACATGATACTTGCTCGCAACCTTTAGAAAAGCATGATAATAATTAATTGCAAAACAAAAGATTGTTCGTTTCTTTAAAAAAAGTACAAGTTCAACTTTCAGCTTTGGATGGAATCTTTGATTCGATAGTCTAATTTTCTAGCATATTTATCATTAATTCTTGAGCCAACTCACTTGGGGGAATCAAAGTTTAACAATGCAACGGTTTGAATTAGCTCCTTATCCGATTAATGTGCAGATAAACAATTTCATTCGTTGCTCCTAATAACGCAGAATCAGCTTTCGACTGCGAGTAGTAAATAGGTCAGTAGTAAATAATGATCCGTGTAGTAGTGAAACTTCGGGGGACAGTATTGACATTCGTGGGAGACGCATCTTGTTGTCACACGGAACAGAGAGATCGGTCATTAGTTTGTCAGTTTACACTGCTGCTAATGCGCGAGGGATAGAAACGGTGTTCAACAGTGGTAGCATTCCGCATAGGTCAGACACGGAATATGAATTCTAGCGATGTCATTGAATCTAGCGACTATGAATTCTAGCGACGAATTTCAGATTTCAAAAAGAAATAGTGAAAAAACCATAGTGTCGATGCTAACCAATTTCTTCCGTACATTAATAATTTTGTTTAAAGAATTTATACGCACATTTGCTTCCTCCTAGGCCTGTCAACTTTTAAGATCTGTGCGTGGTATACCAATCTCTACGAGACCCGCCATGTTGACACATCTGCTAATTTTATAAATAATCGTTGATATATGCTTCATTGATTGAAATTATAACTCTCGTAAAAAATATAAAAGTAAGCGAAATGTCACTATTTAGTATAAATCATAACGCGACATGGATATTTATGTTGCTTCGTATCCGATACCTCAAATGCGCCGCGACGATGCAATCCGAAGCGGATTGTAAGTCTTCGGTATTTATTGATATATTTTGTCGATTGCCTTGACACTGAAAACTGATAAGCGCGAGAATAAACAACGATTTTCAATAACTAAGTAATCGAATGAACCGACTTTTTCAAGAGTGCGCTGATTTTCGTTTACTCGTCAATTTGATGGGTTCTCGTAGAACTTCTACGGTAGAAGTAGGTATACAATAAAACTAGTTAAACGATGAATAAGTATACCTAACCGTGCTCACCTACTTAATCTCAATATAATGTATTACAAAAGTTCCGTTTTTGCGTTACACGCGTATTTCGGGGTTTTCCATCGAGTTTTTAGAATCGCCGCGATGCTTATCGCGTTCCCATTCGGTAAGAGGATTTTAATTAGTACGCGAATTCATTTTCGTTCATTAATCCACGCTGCTGGTGATGCGAGAGATAATAGGGGGTCTTGATCTGCAGTGGGTAGTGCCCCGACTATGCCTCGACGTAAAATATAAATTCCGTTATATTCTACAGTCTGTTTTCGAATGATGAATAAATCCTCCTAACGCTGGTAAATTCCAATTTGTTCTATTTAATCCCAGTACAATGCGTTGCGAAAGCTTCCTTTGCATTGCGTTGCTAGCGATTTTTCCAACAAGTTTTTAATAAAAGCATTAAGGCGTATCGCGTTCCCATTAAACAGGAGGTAGCATTAAATGACCTCGGGAAAATAGAACGGGTAAAAAGCTTTTAGCGAATAACATTCCAAAAATATGTCACCTCCGCGTGAAGCTGCGTAACACGGTCCCAAGGTGTGCGCGGCTAATCCGATGCAGCTTTGCTCGCGCGAAATGGCAAGAAGTATGTAGCACGGTATTATTCACTTTGGCGCATTTGGATTTAGTTTCCGCTTCGCATGAAATCCAGAAGCGTCCTTCGGCATCGAGATCCTTTCGCGGCGATAAGGCACATAAAGACAGGTCTTCGGGTACAAATGACGAGCGGAAGTGACAAAGGGAAAATAAGAAGAGGTCCCCGGGTATATCGTGGCAAAGTAAAAGATGGAAAAGGAGAAAGGAAAGTGGAAGTAGCGTACTTTCGCCAAACGATAAAAACCAGGGCGCGTGATAGGATCGGTTGAGGGAGACAAGAGAGAGAGAGAGAGAGGGGGGGGGGGGAGAAAGGGAGCTCTCTGCTGAAAATAATAGACTCAAATACGTCTCTCGTCCTGATACATCGTTACCTCGCCCATTCGTATATATTTACTCTGGGTAGTTTCGGTTCTCTCTTTGCTCACCCGAATCACAGTCGTCTTGGCACTTGGCCTGCATACCGCCGGCAGACAATCTCACGCTTCTGCACGACCTGAAGATTTATCCTGTAGGTACATGGGCCAAGAGTGAAAGGGTTTTTAACGACGTGAAATGGATGGGGGCAGAAACTGAAACAGTTGATTCTTTGCGGTGATTGTATCGTAACGGAATTCTAACGAAGGTCAAAGATAATCATTTTGTATTGGTGTAGTTATTTAAATTGACATGGCTATATTGGTACGTACGGATGAACTTATGATGTAATAGTTGAGGAAAAAGACAAGATCGTAACTCTATCTGGAACTTTAACTGCGTTTATCATGGGGTAAAAATTGTCTCTATTTTTGAATCGTTATAATACTTTTGAACCTTTTTTCTAGTCTAATGAACAAAATTGTCTCTTACTTAATATTAATTACTTTATTTAGTACAATTCCCTGTGATTTGGAATAATTATTCGTAGTGTTCGTTGCCGTCAGTTCGCGCTAACAATAAGTCCAACGGACTTCAGACTGTAGCTATACAAAATTCCCAACGTCTTCGCTACGCGGTGCAAATTGGGAGAGAGTAAATGGGACGGTAAAATGAAAGATTAGCGGCGAGGGTGCGAGATATCCCCGAAACGCGTATTCACCCTGTAGGACATTTCCAAGATTCCCGTCTCGATAAGCTTTCGTAGCGATCCATGGGGTTCCTGAGATGTGCTCTGGAATTATTTAGTGGTGCGTAAGCCGCAGGGCTCCTTCCGAGCAAGGTTAATGGCTTCGATTCCCGGTAGTGCGTTTGCCGGGTTCCGGGAACTTAAGTATACTTCATTGGTTTCCAGTCTCGGGTGGCTAAATAATATATGAATGCGGGTTCTGCAAAATTAAGACTCTTTTACCGTGACTTTGCGGTTACCTCTAAGTTCCCCCGATCGTTGTAGTGGAGAGGTACGCTGAAGATTACACGGAGTGGTCTGAGAAGGTGGTGCGAGAGTTTGAGGGTGTACAGTACTCGCAGGGATAAACGTAACGATCATCGATTAATGTACGTCTCGAAGTTCCACATTACCGGTACGAAATCGTTGAGATTTATTGAATTATGTATCACGTGACTCGAAACTAACCTCTCCACGTTTACAGCTCAATTTAACTTCCTCGTAGCTTATCTTATACAGGGTACCCCGTAAATGGGGCTGGTCCGTTAAAGCTACTTCCGCCTACCGCGAGCTATTTTTCGCTGCAAAATTTTGAATTTATTTTCAGACGGACTTGTCCGTCTGAATTTTTGTCTCGCGATACGATTAGTAAAGCGCCATCGTGCGCGCAACGACATATCGTCGATGGCACTTTTACGCCTGCGTTGCTAACAACGATATGTCATTCTACGGCAATATAAGTGTTAATTCTTTACTTTCACAATTTGAAAGTGTAAGCCTAAATCAGTTGTAAACAATTCAAAATAATTCTTAGCCGGAGATTCCTTGCGGACCGCCATCTTTTTTGCTTGTCGCTCACTCTATTTAGCGCACAATTGATTTATCAATTACGATTCTTTTGAATTCACAGCAACCGTTCTCTCGCATAGCTGCAACGCAAAATGCAGAAATTGGCACGATAATTTCTAGATTATTACTCTGGCATTATTTACCAGCGTTGCGCCTTCGGAATCTATACGCCGCAGCTACCGCACGCGGTGGCCGTTCGGTTACTAAACGTCAAATCCACCTCGTGCTCTAACCGAACGTCATGTCGGTTAAAGGTAATGGCACATACGCACATAGCTGCAAGCGCGCGCACACATGGACGCATGCACGACGACTGAGAATAGCTGCACCGGATATCAGAGTCCCGCAGTGCAGCGAACCTACGGGGAGCTAGCTTTTCGGTTCTCGGGGTCGATGGACGGGTAACGTTGGAAATTCTGGGCAGTGCGAAAGAGAGAGAGACAACGGAAATTCAAGGTGAAGGGAGAGGGAGAGAGGGAGAGAGAGATAGAGGAGAGCAATCGACAGGCTCAGTTGGCATTAAAAGGCTCTTCTCCAGTGGCGTTTGCGTTTGAACCGATTGAATCCTTCTCGGATTAAAGCCGAAGCGATTTTCCTCGCGTTGCTCCTTCCTCGCAATAGCTCCGTGGCTGGAGCCACACGAGAGTTCAACAAACGGACGTTACATGAAATTATAGCAACGGGCGCGGTGGCCTGGTATAACGCGTAACGCGCGTTGCGTGGTTGGTGAGATTACGGATTCCATGGAGTCAACCTCCGATGTTGACTCGGATCAAGACTAATATCGAGGACCCAGACTGTTATTTCACACGCAGGTCTAACACTATTGAAACTCAGGTCAAATCCTGATCCCAGGAGTGTTAGAGATCGTAACGTATAATCCGAGGAAGTGAAAAAAATTGTTCTTAGACAGAAATTTAGATTGTTAGAAGAAGGTTCTAGGAGGGAGATTCACAAAATTTTCTTTTCCCGTGCCACTCATTTTTATTGCGAATCAGTCGCGTACCACCAATGACCAAAAATTAAAACGGTTCAAAATTTCAATAAATTTATATCAAAATGCCAAGGCAGTAAAAAAAGTTTTTTTTATCAAAAAAGGAACAAAATTACACAGTTCCCCATGATCCGGGATAACAATATTAACGTATAAACATGATAATAAATAATAATTTACGCAAAATATAAAATTCGTAATAAAATAATATCAGATCTGCTACAAACACTAGTGAATAAAAAAAACATTAAATTTATATTCCTTGATATCATGTGCCCTTCCGTGTACCAACAGTGGCATTCCGCGTACCACAGTTTGGAAACCGCTGTTCTGGATTCTACTTGGATACAAGTTAGATACACTCAAAGACTTGACTAAATATGTAAATACATCTCTCCGTTCGCCAAACAAACGTTCCCCCGCGATTAAGAGGGCGGTCCTTTGATCCATTCAACCTGGTGGGCACGGCAAGCTGCGCGTTACACAGATCTCGGTGGAACGAGAACTGAGTTTCTGCTATGGATGATAAAGCAATGATCTACCACTCAGGCATACTAGATTCGTTGAAAACATATTTTTGCAAGTCTTCTATGTGAATATTTCTAACATTGTGCAACCAACGTGACCCAATGTCAAATCACGAAACACCGTCCAGAAGAGCGATGAAACCTTGTGGCCCCCGCAAATCGTTATCTCTTATAATCGTACTGTCGATCGTAATCGCAATCACGTTCATTCGTTCGCTAAAACGCGCGTTGCGAAGCCTCATTGTAACGGACCCATACTCTCCCAAGACGAGTTCGCGCAACGACTGTGGAGGATTTAAGATCAGGATGTAAAAAAGCCCCCCGCTGGAAGGCGGTAAGGAGAGGCAGGTAAGTCCGTCCGTGGAAGAAGAGCGGCATTATATTACGTGCCGTGGCGGCTAAATTGAATTCTCGCGCAGCCGCTTTCCGGAAATAATATTATGTTTTATGTCCCCGACACCCGCGGATCCCTATCGGAATCCCTTAATAGGAATTTTTCACATTTTCCGCCGGTTCCCGGCGAATAAGACCGGCGAGAGGTGGCAGGATCCATTGGCACAGATTCCGATGTGCCAGCGGCGGGAAAACAGGAAAGGGTCGTCGCGGCGGCGGCGGTGGATCGGCAGGGGAACGACGAGATGGGGGCTAGGGAGTGGTGGAGGGGGGGAATGGGGATGGGGGTGGC